>OX411714.1:11289028-16289028 GCA_948252095.1 Dicycla oo | reverse complement strand
CCAATCCACTTTAGCCAGATAATTGTCGGTTGGTGCCTCCTCATTATTTCAAATTATCTAAGGGGCCTCTGCGGGTTGGCTTCGGCTCCTCGTACGCCTTCCAAAGGTCCGGGACCCCAGGGTCCTGAGATATGTTAGAAATAATAATAATAATAACCTGGGACATTATTCACACACGGTCATCTGATCCCAAACCAAGCAGAGCTTGAACTATGGAAAACAGATAACTGAACTACATACACTCCTTTTTTTTGTAAAGTCCCATGTAATAGTGGGCGAGTCTATATATTGCCATCGACCAGGCACAGATCAGACTGCGCGGCACTACTGAGAAATAAACTGTAGTATTTTGTTATTTTTATTCATCCGCTTTGCCTTTATTTCAGATGTTGTATCGGCACCCTGTCTAACTAGAACAGCAGAACTTAGATATTTACATGCAGAGACTGCAATCTGGCGATCAAAACTCTAACTGGGCCATTTACCGATATTCTGAAGTTAAATCTCGTACCTAAGACTTTAGACTTGCTGAGTGGGTGTAATGACGGGCATAGACGTTCGTATGACAATCGAACAGACACTGCTCTAAGAGGCACGTAGGATGTTGAAGTGTTAACAGAGTCACCAGACCAGACACTGCTTTTATTAGCAGTTGATGTCGTTAGGTTAGATTTTATTATTATTTTCCAGTAACTATTTGGAATACTTTCGAAAACATACTTACGCAGTAACATAAGTGACCACATGATATTTTTTAAGATGCTTAAAAGCTTATCAGTTAACCACGTGTGCGTTATTCCAGCAAGAAAATCTCTTCTAGAATAAATTGAGTTCAACGAATAATCAGAGCGTAGTCTGGTGTTATAGTGCGCCAAATAAAAAAAATTGCGCGTGCTGCCGTTTTGGACAAAAATAAACGGAAAAATGAATAATAATAACGTGCTGGAGTAACGTTTTTCCAGCAGGAAAATTTTAAACGAATGACCGGAGAGAGAAATAAAGTACATGGGCGGATAGCATATATTTGTGCTTATATTTAACTGTGTGCCTATATTTAATTTGTGCGTAAACCAATGCTTGTGCGCCACGGGAGCACCATTATTGGTTGATTTATGGTTGGATAACCAGTAGTCTAGGTGTTGTTTTGTTTTTTTTTTTATTATATCGGCTTTAATATGAGACGTTTGAAGCTGAAATTTTCAGGATATATATACGTACAAATTTAACTAAACGCTCTAATTTTTGGTTTACACCCAAACGTCCTAGGTTGATTCTATTTCTTGCATTGTGACGTCAACATTGGTTTAGACTTGAAGTGATAATAATCAAAAACGCGTGTTTATTCACTTAGTCTTGAAACATTTTATGGATGTCAAGATTGTCAAGAGTTTATGCGTTTGTTCATTTAAGCGATAGGATTTTTCCTGGGTTTTCATAAGCGCATGATTACTTTAAAACGGTAAATATTATTGAAAACCTAATTAATCTACAAATACGCACAAATTAAGAGCTACTGATATACGTTTATTCTACGGGCGTACGATTATTGATTTATGAGAAACAAGATTCTTAATTGCAATTTCAATTTTATTTTATTTATTCAAGTAACCATGACCCATTTGTTAGTAAAAAAAACTTATCCTATGTTAGTAATTAATATAATTTTAACTGCATCACAAATTCCCGTATAGTATATACACAGCGGCAGTACCGTCCGACGCTTCACCGCGGCTGCACCATTCCATGGTTTATTTAAGACGCACAAACTTAATATTTGGCGCACAAATATAAGCTATTCGCCCATGTACTTTATTTCTCTCTCCAGTTATTCGTTTAAAATCTTCCTGTAGGAAAAACGTTACTCCACCAGGATTAGCTTTTTTTTTCAAAACGGCAGCACGCACAATTTTTTTATTTGGCGTACAATTACAGCAGATTACGTTTTAATTATTCGTTGAACTCATTTCATTCTATAAGAGATTTTATTGCTGGAGTAGCGCACACGTGAACCACATGACAGCTGTATCGTTGTAATCTTGAACTTATCACTTAATCACCTGACAGCTGTTTCTTTGGGGACCCAATCTTAAGGACGAGACAATGTAATTATTTTTGTTATCATAATTCCTACATGACTACGTAAGCACATATAATTATTTTGACGTCATAGGCGATAATAATGCGTATTTTCGTGATTTATCTGATAGGAATGGCTCACCCCACCTGTTAAGTATGTCATAATAAAGTAACGATATATTTTAAGTCGATAAGCATACTTTGCTGACATGACAATGGTAGCGGTGACTTTGGTTTTGTATTTTCGTTGTTTGCCATCGACTTCCGAAAAAAAATTTTTTTTGTTATATATATTTTTATTACCTACACAAATTCAAATACTACTACCTGCAAAAGAAATTAGAATCACCAACATAAAAGTGGTAAAAATATCTACGTATTATTGAAGCTAACTCAAAAACTACCCAAGCAAAGTTAATAAACTTTACATGGGACCAACTTCGAGGTATACTCGAATAAAACAAGAATCTTACAAATCGGCCTACTCTGAACAAGTTGTGCGTGGTCATACATAACTATATGTATACGTATATATTTATATTATATAATCAGCTGCTCCCTACATTTTGACACGTTATGAGAACATAAATGTAGGGAGCAACTGAATTTTTTTTTTCACGATTTCAGGTTTGATACCATAGTAAAAGTGGTTCATAATGATGAGTACACCACTATCGTGGCAACTTCCTAGCCAATAAAAAAGCAACTTGTATAATTCTTCTGTACGTGTGTATGTCACTGAACTCCTATTAAACGGCTGGACCGATTTTGGTGAAATTTTCGAGTGGGTCCCTGGATGGTTTAGATTCACTATTGAACCCGGTACTTGGCGCTCCGATCAAGTTCTAGGAAACAGGATGTCTGCCCGGTCAGCTAGTATGTTATACATTACGTAAAATCGCTTTTCCTGTGCCTGCGTATTGTTCTTCTAATCTACGCAACGGATTCTGATGCAGTTTTCACCATGTTTTTAAGAATTTATTCTGGGAGGTTTATGCGCCGTCATTAAATTTACATAATAATAATAACCCAAACGCTGTATCTCTACGTTTACGTCGTGGTGGGGCTTGCGTGCTCCGAACTTAAGGTCTGTGCCGGTAGAGTTTACTTTGCCGGAACGGGTCTAGGATGAGGAGCCAGACCAAGAGAAATACAGAAACCCGCAGGGCAGCATGTAGCGAGCTGATGGGCAGTAGTGACCCCACGGAACCTATCTCCCGGGAGAAATCTTGTCCTCATTTCTGGCTTGCCTTTATTGGCCGGCTGGAGTGAATACTGACGAGGAACAGAGCTCCCACCTCTTTCTTGCCTTTATTGGCCGACTTGAGTGGAGGTTCACAAGAGAAAACGTGCTCGGAGGAAGGAAGTATTCCAGTAAGGTGCTGGTAGGGATCTTGACCGTACTTCCGGGATTGTCCTGATAGCCGTGGAATACTTGTCCACTCCTCAAGCACCTCAGGTGTCGCCCCCGTGTCGCTACGTCACTATGTGCTAAGGCCGTTTCCGGGGGCCCATTATTGAGTGTGCAAATCACCCCCTGCCATTTTATCCGTGTATAATATATAACATTGGTCAGGCAGGGGACATAGTTCTTCCATAGTTCAAGTTACCCAATCCACTTTAGCCACCCAGACCCATAGCCCAATATGTTTTGTTTCCACGTACAACAATAGTCCTGTACCAACCGGGGGTTGTCCTTGGATGCACTTGCGTAGTGCATACAAGGATAATCGTCGGTTGGTGCCTCCTCATTATTTAAAATTATCTAAGGGGCCTCTGCGAGTTGGCTTCGGCTCCTCGTACGCCTTCCAAAGGTCCGGGACCCCAGGGTCCCGAGAAATGTAAATAATAATAATTATAATAATAAACATTTATTTCAGACCTATTATGCCCATAGATAAAAAAAAATAATAAAGAATTCTAGATGTTTTGCCAATTTGTAAAAAAACTTACGAAGTTTACTTGCTGTTACTTACAAAAGTACCTATATCAACGTGGAATACCAATATTATAACTAAGATGTAGCGCAGTAGATATGTATGACCTGTAGGTTACATAAAATGGCCGTCGGCCGACTTTCGTATTTGAAGTCCGCAAAAGCTTCCTTGCCTACAGACTTCCGGTCTTCTAACGTTGTGTGAGTCCGGAAGTCCTGTTGAGCAAATCGTCGTTTATTCGCTTTCAGCTTGCCGTTTCATATTTTGTTGACTTCTGAAACGGTGTTATGTTAACGTATAACAGGTATAGATATTTATATAGTTAAAGGTTTTTTGGTGTTGAATCGATTTTCATATAAGGCCCCTGGTATGGAAAAAAATATGAGGAGTAAAATACAAGCGAAGCATTGCCACGTTTTTGTGTTTCGTTTATTTTTGGCCAGTCTTCATTGTAGCAGTCAATCTATCCATTATATTCAAAGATAATCGTGCATAAAGAGTAAACTCCAGAAGTGCGTCGGAGCTGACACTCGCTTTTGTTTAGGTTAGACAAATGGAAATAAATAAGCCATTAAAAACGACGAAACCACGTAAAATGTATAGTAAGTGCCTACTTCTAAACGTACGCGGATTTTTTTCGGTTTTGACCCAATAGGTAGGTCCTCTGGCATGTTCAAGTAAACTCAGAAATAAAAGATAGCTACATCAATCAATTTTCTTAGCCTTTTCCCAACTGTGCAGGGGTCGGCTACCAGTCAGACCAGATGCAGTATCAGTATTTCAAATGGAGCGACTGCCTATCTGACTTCCACAAGTCCACAAGGGGCTACGTAGGCCTTAATGGTATAGCAATTGCACAAAACCGCACCGTAATGCCCTTCTGACTGCCAACCCTAAATGTGATATGTTTGCAGATGAATGGAGTAAAATTATTCGAAAAAGAAAAGGTAAATTATGTACGGTGTTCTGTGAGAAAGTATGCAATGTCCCATGTTAGTTTTAAATTAAATTACATACAACATAATTATTGTCATCGTGGTAATTGTTTATAGGTTGATTAATGTGATTGGAGTTGTACCGTTTTAATTGACCGGTAGCGGTCCCCCCGGTAATTCCATCACAGGCTTACCTGTGGTACGGCTGGACAATCCCACATAAGCTGTGGTAGGCTCCAGGCAAGGGGCCGCCTGGGTCGCGACCACCATCCCACCGGAGTCCGGCGCCAAGCAGCTTGCTGTGTCCCGTCGTTATGTGGGAGTGCCAGTGCCTTTGAGGGAGAAGAAGGTTGTCAGCTGCGCTGTTCAGAACCGGTCTTGGTCTCTGGGCAAAACTTGCAGGGTAACTCATTTTGAAGAGTAGCGGGATCCTAAGCACGGTGCCAGCCGTTGGCCGACCGCAGTCAGTAGGGGGCCCAAGTAGCACGCCGGCCACGTGCCAATGGCTGCCCCGCCAACTCCCGAAAAATCCCGGTATGCTCTACCGTGCCACCTGGTGACTGGATGAGAGGACCCGGTGGCCATATCCGGGGGGGTTCAGGCATCCCTGCATTCTCCAAATGAGTTCCCCATAGGTTGGGTTAGCTCTAGTGTTCCACATGGTTCACTGAGCAGCGCCTCGACGGTTCGACTTTTTTTCCCCGACAACTCTAATCAAAATGACCAAAGCAAAGAAAAATAAGGTTAAACGACGGCTGCATTTCCTTCCACTAAAAGTGCACATCACTAACGATACAGGACTGCTGTCCAATCTCAATCCAGTCCATCACAATGATACTATTGAGCAGATATTGTCCAGTTAGGTAGGTCCAACTTTGAGAAAGAGGTCAATCGTCGAATTCGACTCGGCTGGGCAGCGTTCGGGAAGCTACGAAATATCTTCTCGTCTCACATACCACAGTGTCTTTGACCAGTGGGTGTTGCCAGTGATCACTTATGGCACTGAAACGTGGTCGCTAACAATGGGCCTTTTTAGGAGGTTAAAAGTCACCCAAAGGGCAATGGAGAGCTTGCTTGGAGTTTCCCTTCGTGATCGAATCAGAAATGAAGACATTCGCAGGAGAACCAAGGTAACCGACATAACCCGAAGAATTGCCCAACTTAAGTGGCAGTGGGCAGGGCACATTGTTCGCAGAACAGATGGCCGATGGGGCTGAAAGGTTCTGGAGTGGCGACCGCATACCGGAAGACGTAACGTTGGAAGGCCTCCCACAAGGTGGAACGATCACCTTGTGAAGGCCGCAGGCATCCGCTGGATGCGGAAAGTACAGAACTGGTCGAAGTGGCGGTGCTTGGGGGAGAGAAATGATGAGCTTCTCTTGAAATGATGGTCTTTACCTATGAAATTGCCGTTTAGTACTTACGCAAATAAAGAAAGAAAGTTAAAGTCATTGTTATATAAATATTTTTACTATATTATATTATTTATATATGCACCCATGCTATCGATGCATCTCTGCCAGCGCAGTGGTAATTTTTCAATGCCCTTCTTGAAGAAGTCAGATGTACGGGAGTAAACAAACTCTTCAAAGGCATTATGTACTGCCTCTCGGGTATTGAATTTTATCCCTGCCAAGGAGTTGTCCAAATTTTGGAAAAAGTAGAAGTCAGTCGGCGCAAAGTCTGGTGAGTACGGTGGATGACGTAAAACTTCGAGTCGGTCGAGCATTATCGTGTAGGAGCAGCGGGGGCGAGCGATTAACCAAGGCTGGCTGGAGATTTCCGAGCTTCTCCATCATTGTGTCCAGTTCCTCACAGTACACACCCGCAGCAATGCTGATGCCATTTGGTAAGAAGCTGTGATGAATTATACCAGCACTAGACCACCAAACAGTGACCACGACTTTTTTAAGGGTAAGTTTTCGTTTGGGGCATTGCCTAGGTGCTGAACAAGGGTCTAACCAACATGATGACCACTTACGATTATCAAAATTAATCCATTTTTCATCGCAAGTGACAGTGCGGTTCAAAATCCTTTCGTTTCTGTGTCTGTTAAGCAATGCATACCAACGCAACGTATATAACGCAAGGCGTACCTCAACGCGTTCGTCGCGTTGGCGATCGTTCAGTTCGTGCGGCATCCACTTATCTTTTTTTTTTTACCATGCCAATTTGACGCAATATTGTTTTGATACTAACGTTGAAAGCTGCTACTAACTCAGCCGTAGATTGAGTATCGTCAGCTTCCACTATCGCCTTTAGTTCGTCGTTGCTGACTTTAGTTTTCGGGTGACCACGGGGTTTATTTTTTATTAGATCAAAATTTCCATATCGGAAGCGTTGAAACCAATAACGAGTCGTGCGTTCCTTTGTAGTGTTCACTCCGTACACGTAATTAATGTTGCGAGGTCTTTCTGAGGCATTGCTACCGCGACGGAACTCGTATTAAATTACTCGTATTTTTATGGTGTCCATATTGATGAAAACGATACAAATGTAGTGAAAACAAAACACTGATCAATAAACAAATGACTGAATGTCAAAATAGAATTCCATATTTTTAAAATAAAATTCAATTGAATTTAGAATTTATTGCCAGCCATACATAAATTACATTTCAAATGCCCAGTATTGTAAAACGGCAACTTCATAGGTTCAACCTATTATCAACAGCTCACTCACTTCACATATGTTTTCACGATGAAAGGTTCTGAACTTGACTTTTTTAATATACGTAGCATGACAAATCATTACAATATTTTTAATATTTAATTTATACAATAACAAAAGCAGTTACTTGTACCTACCCTAATAAACATCTACATAATATAATTTAAGCCTTCCGGCAAGACGTTTTCCTGCTTAAGTATTTTGCAACAGTACCGATAGACTCGAATTAAGCGGATTAAGGTGTATAACGGACTTCGCAAAGGATTGTTATGAATGTTTGGCGAATTGAGGACAATCTTGTAATGACTTAGAGCGTTTCTATTTGAGAAATGTCTATATTCTATAGACGATGACATATCCACGTTTTAAAAATTTGAAATTAGTGAATGTGAGACTGGGAAATATAAATATATTAGTATGTAGCTTGTAATGTTAATGAATTGTTTTTTTCTTCTATGATTTATTGTATTTTGAATGTGTTAGTTCTATGTTTAATGATTTCAACACAATGTGAATTGTTCCTGAATAAATTTGAATTGAATTTAATTGACCGGCTTGTTGGTTAGATGTTGTGTTACTGATCGATGAATAAATTCTTTTACAGAAGAATGACAGGTTCCAAGTTCAAGTATTATTTAAATTCATATACTTCCATTCTTCTTTAAGTATATAGTAATATTCTAAGCAGGTAAAATTTGCGAGTTATTATGTATGGGATAATCTTCGGAACTACTGCTTCGATTCCAAAAATTCTTTCACTAATTGGAAGTTACATTATTAATTTGAATCATTATTAATTGGAAGTTCATTATTAATGTAACTTCATTATTGCTGAGTGTTACATATTTTGTGTTAAAAAAATAAATTTCACGCGGATGAAGGCACGGGCTGAGGCTAGTAATATTATACATTTTCACGCCGGTCGGATTTACGCCAAAGTTGTCAAAATACGGCGGTGCTTTTTGCACGTATTTAGTGATATTCAATTTTTATTAGGTAACAATCATCTAGGTACAAGCTTTATCCTCGATCTGATTTTTTCATTGACCGGTGAAACTCTTGAGCTAGTCAAACTTTTTTTTCGTGGCTACTACTTTAAGTTTTCTTTATAAACTTATCCAAAACCCATAACACGATTTCTGGGTACCGACCCTTAACGGCAGAACGGATTTCGATTAAATTGGGCATATTGTGCCAAATCCAGGGTCCCAGGTCAGTCTACTATGACTTGGGTTAGAAAATGGATCTATCTAGGATTTTTGTTCCCTTGCCTAAAAGTACATTCGTATGGATTTTTTTTTTTTTTGTTTTTTGATGGGAAATCATCAAATAACTTCTCCCGCTCTGGGCGGAGCGGCAGGGCGTGTCAGACTTTTACTAACTAAAACCCACCAATGTTCCTTCAGTTGCCTGTGCTAGGGCTTCGATAACTCTTTCAAACAACCCAAAACCCTGGCAGGCATCGGCCCTAGCCGACCCCTTCAGCTAGCGCTGACATTTCTTTGCGCGTGGAACACAACGCGCCGTCGATCCGGGCCTCAAGGGGTCTACTCCCTAAATCCGTCAACGAAGCAACGGGCTCGTCCGATAGTAGTCCGATACGTCGGAGTGAACCCTACTCCCTAATGATTTCGGATTCATCAGAACGGAACGGAATCATAGACTTATCATACCTAGACTATTTTCGTGAACGACAGACTCATGACGATAGAGTTGCGCTATTTTACCGGTCGGTTACCGGTTTAGTTATTTTGTGATTTTCAAGCATAATAAACAAAAATTCATATTTTTGTTGTTAGATAATGAGCACATTTTTAACAATATAAGTTTTATCATGTCTCTAAATATAGAATTGAATTATTTTGCCATTTTTTTTGCGGATAGAGGCCCTATCCATTTGATACCTCTGCCTTTGACGGCAATTTTCAAGTGAAATAGTGTAATATTATATGTTCTGTGGATATGACAGAGCTTTTTGTTTACATAGTAACCGGATTTTTTTGTAAAATTAATTAGAATAATTTTGTTAAATGGCCCCATCCGCTACAACAACAACTTACGCACGAATAGAGGCCCTCCGCAATTTTATGAGCGAGATTAAGAGTTTGCTCGCGGTCTATTGAGGCGTACCGACGACGGGGGAATACGATCAAAATGGCTGTGGTTTCTAAAGCCTGTGCAATTCAATGGTAAGTTGCACAAAGTCCGTGGAGCAGTGGCAAAGGGTGAGTTTAACACAATATTACTCGTCAATATTAATAAGATTTTAAAGTCTTGTCATCAGTAAAGTGCATACAATGATAATAATCAGTCATCCTCCAAATACTTATCTGTAGGTGGCCTTACGAGTAGGTACAGTGATAATATTTATGTTACATGGAGCCTTTGCCGAGACTTTTTTTTTATTAAATAATAATAAATCACAGATTCCGACACAATTCTACATTTGTCAAACATTTCTATCGATGATATTTGTTGTATCCGTCAATTATATTAAATTTTTGTTATACAGGGTCCACCTGTAGTTACAAAGACCCAGCAGCCATCATGTACCCCACTCAGGAACAGCCCTCAACGTCCACTGAAGCACTGGAGCTGAAGTTACTAACGAAAAATCAAAGTAAGCGAAGTAAGTATTATTGTTGTTCAGTAGAAAAGATAAAGATATTACTACGTAAATCATGTTTCACAAAGTTACACTGACTAAAATTATTTATTTCTTTTGTTTACAGCATTAAACCCACGTCGTGCACGTCCACGTGTTCGGCGACACGGCACTGCCGACTGAGCAAGAACTAGCAATAATTTAAGACTACAATAGATAAATAAAATTAAATCTCTGTATAGTGTATTTGTTGATTGTTAAAATGATTCAGTTTTATTTGGTGCTAAATAAAAAAACAACCATTTTATTAATAAAAACAATACTTTTATTGTGCCTATATCTATTTCTATTTATATTTCTATACCTATTTCTTCCAGCAATTACACTAATCTGTCTTTCGTTCTTTGCGGCTTGATGAGCGGATGTAGTCTCATCTCTCTGTCTACTGCGCTCTAGTTGTAGGTCTCTCTCGTTGAGGGAAGGTGTTTAAGTCAGCCCGATGGCAAAAGAGGTATTATATCCTTACACAAGTCCTCGAACAATTCCCGTGTAAGTCTATAGTTCCCTATGAACTCAACGTTGGGAATACTCGCGAACCGAAAGTTTTGGCGTAAATGTCGTCGGCGTCACATCCGCTCTTCCTGTAGACCTTCTTCGAGCATTAAGCAGCCATAGTTTCAAATTCTTCTTAAAATTGTTACTTTTGTCGTCAGCACGATAACTATTTTGATGTCGTATCAATTGACATAACGAGCCGTCCAAACAAGTGTCAAACTTAATTTTTCGGACGGGCAAAAACACATCGGGAGTACACCTGGTAACATGGTACACCTGGTACACCTGGTACAGATAAGTATTTGGAGGATGACTGATTATTATCATTGTATGCACTTTACTGATGACAAGACTTTAAAACCTTATTAATATTGACGAGTAATATTGTGTTAAACTCACCCTTTGCCACTGCTCCACGGACTTTGTGCAACTTGCCATTGAATTGCACAGGCTTTCGAAACCACAGCTGTTTTGATCGTATTCCCCGTCGTCGGTACGCCTCAATAGACCACGAGCCAACTCTTAATCTCGCTCATAAAATTGCGGAGGGCCTCTATTCGTGCGTAAGTTGTTGTTGTAGCGGATGGGGCCATTTAACAAAATTAATCTAATTAATTTTACAAAAAAATCCGGTTACTATGTAAACAAAAAGCTCTGTCATATCCACAGAACATATTACACTATTTCACTTGAAAATTGCCGTCAAAGGCAGAGGTATCAAATGGATAGAGCCTCTATCCGCAAAAAAATGGCTAAATAATTCAATTCTATATTTAGAGATATGATAAAACTTATATTGTTAAAAATGTGCTCATTATCTAACAACAAAAATATGAATTTTTGTTTATTATGCTTGAAAATCACAAAATAACTAAACCGGTAACCGACCGGTATAATAGCACAATTCTATCGTCATGAGTCTGTCGTTCACGAAAATAGTCTATGATGAGTCTATGATTCCGTTCCGTTCTGATGAATCCGAAATCATTAGGGAGTAGGGTTCACTCCGACGTATCGGACTACTATCGGACTGGCCCGTTGCTTCGTTGACGGAGTTAGGGAGTAGACCCCCTGGACGCCGGACGCGAGGGATGGCAGCCGCCGATCGCCTCCGCGAGGGCGCGGCGGGGCGGATTACGATGAAATTTGGCAATTTGTGTCAAATCCCGAGTCCCAGGTATAACCCAGGTTAGAGAAGAAGAAATCTTTCGTACTTACCCAAAAATAAATTTGTATGGATACTAATGTAATCTTTATTATGTATGTCACTTGACAGCTAATATTGATTGATGATTATGTCACTATTAATAATAATTCATAGTACATAGGAACAAATTAGTGTTCTAGGAAAATTCTACGGAAAATTACTAGTAAATCACATATCGTTTCTGACAATCATACTATTCGATAGCACATTGTTAAGTAAATAACAATAATATTATGTTCTTCATTTCATTAATGATATCAAACAAGTATCTGCTGGATAGTGTAACATTTGAATCTATCAACAGCACACGTCCGCCGCAGTATATTTATTATAAAGAAAAGTTTTCTTATGGGAACGCAAACAGTAGCGGACACAATAACGGGGTACAAGTTGGTAAATTGGATTCTCGCCCCGGGGACAGGCGACGGCGGTAGCCGGTGACAGCGTGGGGACAGGGGGAGGTTAATCACGTCACGCCGAGTGTGGAGAGTACCCGCGCCTCGCGCCTCGCGCCTCCGTTACTCCTCAATGACCTCAGCGAACCTTTAATATACAGCAATCATTCCAAAAAAAAAAAAACTATAAATAATGTTGCAGGTTGAAAATGTCATCGCAAATAGATACTCTTCAAGTTGAAAACTTCGAAGTAATGATAACAAGTCTAGGCTGCATACCTAGGTGATAAAAAGTTTATACATCAATATCTTAATAAGAAAATCGGCCAAGTGCTAGTCGGACTCGCGCACGAAGGGTTCCGTACCATTATCTATAAAAACAGCAAAAAAAAAAAACAAGTTTGTTGTATGGGAGCCCCCTTAAATATTTATTTTATTCAATTTTTTAATATTTGTTGTAATAGCGGCAACAGAAATACATCATCTGTGAAAATTTCAACGGTCTAACTATCACGGTTCATGAGATACAGCCTGGTGACAGACGGACTGACAGACGGACTGCGGAGTCTTAGCAATAGGGTCCGGTTTTACCCTTAGGGTAAGGAACCCTAAAAAGTTGAGCGACGGACTGAGGTCGGCATAATACGTAAAGCAGGAGTACCTACATAAAGAAAATAAATGACATTGTTTTCTAGCAAAATCGCCGAGACGCTGAGTCTTTTAAAGAGTTAGGACAATCCCGGCTTCGCGGCGGACACCAATATCGAATTTTCTTTGCTACATAAGATTAGCAGCTTGTTCAACTCCATTTTGCTCATAAACAACATAATTATTTCATTTCATTCTTTCAGACAAATTATTTAATAAAAACTCGGTCGCTTTAAATGAAAAACAACGCTCTTTTAATAGTTATTTGGTTTCAATTATCGACGCAATACCTGCGCTGGTGAATGTTTTGATTCGAATTCAATTGTAAAAACTGACTGAGAAAATATTTACATCGCATGATTGAAATTAATTTAGCGTGTATATACATCGCGGCTGTCTGCATTGTACGACTGACATATTATTTTATTCATACCGGCGATGTAACAATGGTTACGGCACTATTTGATTTTCATACACAAATATTCATGAATCGTTTCAAGGCTTTGTGTGCTAGTGTTTTGACAAGATAGTGTACTTAAACGATCGTTCGCATACAAGCTTCAATCCCCCATTAATGAGTAGGTGGAGTGAGTGGTCATCATCTACTCAGGGGTTGAGTTCTAAAAAATCCTATCTTAGTGCACCTTAGGTCCAAGGATTTTTATTTTTGCCAATTCACCGTTTCTATAGTGAACAGTCGTTTAGACTGTGCGTTGTGCATCCGTCTGAAATTCACGGAACCAGTTTTATTTGTACCGACAAAATAACGAATATTTATGCAAGAATAAATACTATGCAAGTAACGCTTCGTTGATCACGGAGCGAAAATAAAGCTCACCTAGAAACAGTTTGTCTTTGCGTGAAGTTATAGACGCCAATCGTAGGAATGGGATTCTCAGAATGCCGTGAGACGATAGAACAGTCACTTGTCTCTATTTATGTGCAGATACAAACTTTAAATCCAATGTTGTCCAGAGATTCAAAAAGTAACTCCTTTCGCTTTGAAATGTTGGCAACGAAAAGTGCATAAAGTATTATTTTCTCTTTTACTTTCATTTTATTATTTTGTTTCTGTAAAACACTATACAGAAAGGAGTCCCATGGGTCAAGACGCACTAGGGTTTTTTGAGGTTTTGTATTGATCAGATGTTACTATAAAACCAAATTATTCCTCTTGCCTTTTGTAGAACTACTATGCTACAAAATTGTAAAATAAATGCTCTCATGCAATCTTTAACTCCTCTTTTCTTCAACATTGTTTTCCCTCTCGACACTAGTACATCCAATTTTTAATGGATACTTCACAGCAAATGTTTTTATTGAAAATGTTTTCATGTTTTAATGAAGTATTCCAAATAAAACCAAATAAGGTAAAGCCAAATAAAACAAAATAAGGTAAAGGCAAATAAACCAAAATAAGTATAACATTTGGAAACCATTTACTCTTACGATACCGGTTTTCAATAACTTGTACACATACGAACACTAAACCATTTATTACGTAACTTCGTACCTATAGAATAAGTATATATCGGATATTTTATGTGAAAAAACTACTAGCAGCACATTGTCAAATATTTATTTTTGGAGCTATCGCAGAATCTTATAGCAGTGGGCCGAGAGTGACCGATGTATCCGCTCAATCTCTGTCTACTCAGATTATTGAGAATTTACATTTATTTAGATACTTTGTAGTGACAACGACACCGCGATTTATTAAGAAATATTTTTGGCAAATAGCTTTTTAGTTCAAAATTGCTTCGTTCTAAGAGGTTAGAAGACGTATAACTTCAAACAATGCTTTTATTTGGGTTAATATTTAAAAAGCAACCACTTTAAACCGGTAGGCCTGACGAGCCAGAGGAAAGAAAGGTATATTTAGTAGGACGTACACAGGGAACAACATTAACATTGATTTATTTTACAAAACCCTCGTTGTTGAGCACAGTACCTAGAGATTTACCGACAATATGTAGCTATGCATAAAAAACAATTGAGTGGAGGAACGAATGGAAACGTTCGGAACGTGCAATTCATAGCATTTCAGCTGGAAAATAATTGTTCGCAGCTAATGTTCACTGTTCAGTACTTTTTCTTTAGTTTCTTGTCGATTACATCAATAACTTTATGAGTGCTCGTTTTCAGAACAAGGATTGTTTAACAAGAGTTATAAATGTAAGCTTATTAGTTATTGAAAAACGTTGTTTGTTTCATGTTTATATCCATCATGAAAATGGTTCACAAATATACCTGACTCTTTAATAAAAAAAACCGGTCAAGAGCGAGTCGGACTCGCGCACCGAGGGTTCTGTACAATCATATATTAAAAAAAACTATTCAACCCCTGGCTGAATTCTTGAGGGTTCCTTAATACTCATTCTGTATAAACCAGACTATCGGCCATAAAAGCAGCTGAACGCGTTCTATCAGTACCATTTATTTATTATATTATCTGGTATACAAATGTGAATAGTTGTAATGTCAAAATAACTGCTTTTTATTAAATGCATATGAAAGTATATAGGTACGGTACTTATAACAAAATAACAATTTTTGAACTTGTGTCTGTTTGTCTGTCGGTCTGTCTGTCTGTTTGTTCCGGCTAATCTCCGAAACCGTTAGAGCGATTTTGACGGGACTTTCACTGGAAGATAGCTGATGTTATAAGAAGTAACTTAGGCTACTTTTATTTTGAAAAAATAATTAGGGTTCCGCGCAATAAAAATAACCATCCGATTTAAATAGAGAAGTATTGACATCCACGCGGGCGAAGTAAGCTAGTATTTATTAATTTTGTAACGAGCAGCCTATAAGGACATTCATTCGTATAGGTACCTAAATAGTTCTGTGTCAGAAAAAACTACAACTGTGCTTCACAAAAAAGCAACCTGTGAGTAGGTAGGAAGGAGGACATTTTGGTTGTGAAACGTGAAATATTTTTAAATTTTTATCGGCGAGGCCTATAATCGTCAGAGAGTTTTAAGACTGCGGTGTAGAATATTGCTGTTTTAGGTCAGCGCCATCTCTTGACCGACAGTGGAACTAATGTAATTTTTGTTGATGATTTTTTTTAAAGTGTGCTATTTAGAGACATCGTTTAATTTTCCTGTAATCTTTAAATAAACCTCTATCACACAGATTTTGCACTATGCAAACTTCGAAGATAAAGGCGGGAACGGTATTTTTTTTACATTTTTCATCAAAGGTCGAAAACTATGCGGCCTAAAAAAAAAAGAAAAAGTTCTTGAGATATCCAGCTGTGACAGACAGACTGCGTCGCACCATAAGAGTTCCTTTTTACCATTTTGCTACGGAACCCTAAAAAGATCACATTTAACATTATGATACACAGTATTATGATGTTTTCTGTAAATACGTAACAAATTGACAGTTTAAAAAAAGAAACAGCATGTAAGTAGCGGACATGTTAGCATGAAGCAGCACTTAAGGCTGAGCCTGAGGGTACATCCGTGTCTACGCTCCGCTTTTTGCTCGAAACAAGTTGCTATAAAGTGGTCTCCAGCAGCCACTGTACCTCCCACTCGACGTTAATGCATTCCATTCCGAGTTCTGCTACGTCCATGCAAATAATTAATGTTCATAATTCTTCCCGCTGTTCGCTCTTCGGTGTGTGCCGATTCAAATTTAACGTATTACCCGAATCATACCATCGAGCATAACCAAATACAGTAATTGAAAATGGAGTTTACTTAGCAAAAGTATTAACAAGCGCGGCACGTTCTATGAACGCACTTCGAATACAAATAATCCAACCTCGAGGTGTATCATTCTTGTGTCGGCTCTCCGAATATTTTCGTCAATTTTCTCATTTCAGATGTCATCGTAAATTTCGTCTGGTGTTTGTGCGGCGCTTGTAATTGCTGTTCGTCGATTGGGCTCGTTCTGACTTACTGCGATTGTTGTGCGCAATCTAATCCAATTAATTTGTGGTTTCGTCGATATATGGGTGAACAATTACACTTATTTGTTCCTATAGCTACGACAATATTTAATAGATAAAGCTCGTATTCTATTTGTCACATAATATGTAGTCGAAGTAGACAAACTCCTTAAATTTTGGAAAAATACTAAACTATCTGAAGTGTATAGTTTCAGTTGTATGAATCACTTGTGATAGGTAAATATTTTCTTTTTTCCTTAGGCTTCAAGGACCAATTAGTTCGAAGGATATTTTACCTTTTTTTTTTTCATTATTGAAACCGTGATTTACCTGAAGCACATAGGTGCGGCAACCCATTTCATTTATATAATCTCCCGTAATTACCTCATTAGGGCAGTAGCGTGCATTGAATGATGATTCACAGGTCGAGCAGTGTTTTGCTCACGTTCGAATCCGCAAAGCAATCGTTTGGAATTCATGATCGCACAGCTACGCCACTGCTACGGTACTACGAGCGTAGCTGTGCGCCTACGCTTTCCGCTACGAAGGTATTATTATTATGTGTATGTTGTCATACCATGGGGACATCAAACATATCGCTACAGATTTACAACTTGCGTTTCAATACACAGTGGTCTACCTTCTAAGGATAGCAGCTGGTTTATCCATCAGAATAAAGTCGCTTTTCGTGTGTGTCTATGTGACCTCTTAGTTCTTCTAAACTACACAGTGCATGCTGCGGTTTCTACTATAATCGAGAGAGTTAATTCCAGAAAGCTTATGTTAGTAAGTTATAGTTACAGAAGAAGTCATAAGTCATAAGTCATAAGTCATTTATTTGTAGAAACATGAGTATACATACATGGCATGCAGGTTGTTCATAAACTAAAAGATCCATCATGTTCGGCCTTTGGGGCATACAAATATATAGGACATAGGTAAAAAAAGTAATTCAAAGGTAATTAAATTTAAACAAAGCATAAACATTATTTCACACAAACTAAAAATTAAATTGAAAACAATACATTGTAAATTTGAATTAAATTGTTGAATGTTATGAATAGTCAAAAATATAAAATGTCAGTAAATATTTGCTAAATTCGTAATATTACACTTTGTCATTTAAAAATTCTAAAATACTGTAGTATGCTTTCCCAACTAAATATAATTTTAGCCGCTTTTTTAGTATGTGTGCGCTTAGTTCCCTCCATTCCTTAGGAAGTTTATTAAATATTAAAGGCGCCATGCAAAATACACTTTTCCGCATTAATGCTGTTTTGGAACCATGTGAGCAAAGCATAGTGTTATCGCGTCTGACGCGACTGACTTTGTCTGCCATGCGTGGAAATAATGGCCGATTACATTTTACAAACATGACAACTTCGAATATGTACAGAGACGGTAACGTCAGTATGTTATAATTAATAAAGTACGGCTTACAACTGTCAGTCGAATCTAATTTGAACATCGTCCTAACACACCGTTTTTGAGCTTTGAAAGGTATATCCTTGTCAGTCGAATTGCCCCAAAGGATAATTCCATACCTTAGGTGCGATGAAACTAGGCCGTGGTAAGCTGTTAGCAATGCGTCAGTGTTAAGCACTGGAGCTAGTTTGTGTAGGGCATAAGAAGAGTTACTAATTTTTTTGCTCAAAACTTCAACGTGTTCTTTCCAATTTAACTTTTTGTCAATAGTTACACCGAGGAATTTAGCAGTGTTGACTTCTTCAATTATTTTGTCATTATATTGGATCTTAAGATCAGATAAAGTTGGTAAGCGTTGACTAAAATGCATAATATTAGTTTTATTGAGATTTATCCTTAAATTATTATTATCCAAATATTTTATTATTTTTGCAAGAGAATTATTAATGTCACTTTTATATTTGTCTTTAGCATCACATTGAATTGTTATGGTACTGTCGTCAGCAAAGAGGGTCACAGGTTGATCAACAAATTTAGGTAGGTCATTTATATACAATATGAATAGTGGAGGGCCCAACACACTGCCTTGAGGAACTCCATATTTAGTTACAAGTTCATGTGATTGGAATATTTCTTCACGTTTGGTTTTTATATTTATTGAAGAAATTTCTGTGAGTTGCTTTCTGTTGCCTAAGTATGATTTAAATAGTTTTAGAACGTTGCCTCTGACACCATATGCCTCCATTTTATCTAACAGAATGTCATGCCTAACGTAATCGAACGCTTGGGTCATGTCACATAATATTGTACAAACAGGGTTGGTCTTATCAACATTTATCATAACTCTATACAAAAAATCATAAAATGCCATATTAATAGTTTGATTTTCTCTAAATCCTTTTTGCTCGTTCACTAATAGATTATTTTTTTCCAAATATTTGTTTAATTCTTTGTATATAAATTTTTCATAAATTTTGGCGATAACACTTATAATCGAGATCGGTCTGTAATTTTCTATATTATCTTTATTTCCCTTTTTAAACAATGGTTTCACTATAGCTTTTTTTAGAGCATCTGGAAAGATGCCCATGCTTATGGTCAAATTAATTAGATGACTTAGATGCATACATATTTCTGCAGAAACTGATTTAAGAATTTTTGTTGATATTCCATCATGACCAACGCTGTTTGTATTTTTCAATATATAATATATATAATATAATATTCTTTATTTATCAGACAACAATGATCCAGCGTGTTAGTAAACAATATTATAACTTATTACTAGTGTTAGTAGCTCAAATACAATGCAAGACAGAATAAATAAATAAATAGTATTGTGAAAAGGACATCACCAATTAACGGTTAGTGATTGTCCTTCTCACAAAACTTATAATAATTGGAGAGTCGATACTCTCTGCCACAGTTTTAAGAATGCTGTTGCCACTCGCCCGCAACCTTGACAACAGCGACGCGGTTTTCTTACGAATGACGGCTTGGAAGCCGTCAGTTCTGCTTTCCGCAAACATAGAAGAAGCGCTGCACCATCGTGGCAGTCCCAACAGCATCCTAAAAATATTATTATATTGTACGCGTAGGTCATCCAGCACTCTTTTGGTATAGCTGACCCAAAGGTTCCCCGTGTAAAAGCACTGGCAATATGCCTTAAAAAGTGTTACTTTCACTAGATTGCTACACCGAGCGAACCTTCGGGCCAACATGTTACCTCGGACCGCCAATGCCCTACGCTCCCTTTCAATATCAACATTGTCCTTAAGGTCGTCAGTGAGGAAATGCCCTAGATATTTAAATTTAGTCACTCTTTTGACGTTCAAGCCGTTAAGGGTAATGTTAGGTAAAGTATCTGGGCATTTACCACCGGCCCCAAAGACAATGTATTCGCACTTCTTAACATTATAAACAAGCCCGTGTGAGGCAGCATACGCCTGACAGACCCTCAGCATTTCATTCACAGCACCTGCCGTCGGCGCCAATAACGCCATGTCATCAGCGTAGCTGATACTATTTATTTTCACACCATGGACGCTACAACCGACCCGCATATTGCTAAGGTCCACAATTAGGCCATCTATATACGTGCTAAATAGCCTAGGGGATGTCAAACCACCCTGTCTCACACCACATTCTAACCTATATGTCTCAGAAAGTGCATTGGACCACTTTACAACGTTTTCTTGGTTTCCATACCAATATTGTAGGATCCTGAGGACTCCTGCCGGTACACCCCTATCCCCAAGCTCTCTCCAGAGTACATCATAATTTACCAGATCGAATGCTCTGGAGAGATCCAGAAAGCAGGCGTATACCGGCGTTTTACGATCAGTGTAATACTGGACCGTATGCTTGAGACTTACTATGGCGCTTTCCGTTGACAATCCAATCAATGAGTTTATTATTTTAAATACGTCCTGTGGTAGACAGGGGGGCATGAAAAAAGATTTTTCGTTATTTAGAATATGCGAGGTTACTTTATGTCCTGATTCTGGTATTGGTATAACTTTATCAATAAAATAACTATTAAAAGCATCCGCTATTTTTTGAGGATTTGTTATAATATTACTGTCATATTTTATTTTTGATATAGGATTTGTAGGAACATTTTGCCTTGACTGATTAATAATTTTCCAACTGGTCTTGGATTTGTTGTTTGATGTTTTTATTTTGTAACTATTTTGGGCAAATTGTGTCAGTTTTGTAATTTTTTTTAATAGTTTAGAGTATTTGGTCAACTTTATTTTATTTGAATCGTTAGGAATTCGTCTGTATATCCACAAAAGTTGCCGTTTCTTTTTACTGCATACTTTGATCCCACGTGATATCCACGATGACTGTTTTGTTGCGTGTATGGTTACAGTTTCATTGGGAAAACACAAACAGTAGAACAGTGAGAGTGTTTCTATAAAAGCGTTATAGGCTATGTTAGGGTCACTCGTTTCATAAATAACAGAAAATGATAAATTACTTAGACAATCTTTAAATTTTATAATATTCTCCTCACTATAATTACGTTTCTTTATACGCCAATATTTAATAGGTAAACAATTTTGCACCGGTAATTTTATTAATTGCGCTGAATGATCTGACAATGCAAATTCTAGTATTTCTGTTTTACAGGGTCTATTAAAGTTATGTGCAATGTTGTCTATACATGTTTGACTTTCTAGTCTAGTGGGTTCATTAACAGACAATTTTAAATTGTAATTTAATAGCAAACATTCAAAATCTATTGCTTGATAAGATCTTCTTAGGACATCTATGTTAAAATCTCCCGCGACGACAATATTTTTAAAAGACTTTTTAGTAAGTTCTTGTAAAATTAAATGTAATTTGTCCATGCACATACTAATATTATTAATTTTTGGAACTTTAAAGACACAAACAATAGCTATCTTGTAGTTAATTAACTCTATGGCGCAACACTCAAAAACACCAGTCTCTGATATTCTAGCAATATGCTTTTTTTTTTTTTTTTTTTTTTTTTTTTTTTTTTTTTTTTTTTTTTTTTTTTTTTTTTTTTAGAAATATCGATGTTTTGGACTGCATCCGTGTTAAGCAGGGGACGGTCGCTAGTAAACCTATCAATCAATTTGCTTAGCCTTTTTCCAAACATGTTGAGGTCGGCTTCCAGTCTAACCAGATGCAGCTAAATACCAGTATTTTTAACCAACTTCAAAAAATAAGTAGGTATGTATGTTTTTATGTCCGCGATTTTCTCAAAAACTCATGAACCATTTTTGATGATTCTTTCACTAACATGATCTACATACTTTCAGGAAGGTTTTAGTATAATAATACATTAGGTAATTATTCTTATGTACGAAGTTATTTGCATAAATATATCTACTGTATCTCCGGCATTTCTAAGCGCGTCTTGGGCTTATGTAATTGTATAGGTATTCAACTAAATATGTAAAAAATACTTTTAAAAAAGTAAAAACCGACTTCAAAAACCTAAAACGAATAAAATAACTTTCATAAAAAGCTTAACCTATGCTAAGCCTATGGCATTAAGTCCGCCTCTGTACATTTTGTGTGCTTAAAGTATTAAATAAATACCTAAAATAACAGCTTCTGAAGTCAGTGTCTTCAGTTCTTCAATGCACCTTAGCCTGACCCCGACTTCAGAAGCTGTTAAGTTTTTTTTTTATGAAAGTTATTTTATTCGTTTTAGGTTTTTGAAGTCGTCTTTACATTTTTTAAGTAGTTTATTTTTTACATGGAGCGACTGCCTATCTGACCTCCACAGCCAGTTACAGGGTAATATGATACCCATTGGTAAGATTGGTGGTCAGACTTTTGGGTTTCTGACTACGAGTAACGACTGTCAAAGATCTACAAATGACAGCCGGGACCAACGGCTTAACGTGCTTTCCGAGGCAGAGTCTTGAAATGTTAAGGTTGGTCACTCATTCACGAACCGACGGCGGCAAGCGTAGCTAAACCTTCAATCGACCCGTGCGGCTGGTAATATTTAGCCCGAGCTCCAGTCATCGCTAGTAAACCTATAAATACAATAATAGGTAGATACTTTAATTGCTTCCTTAG
Source organism: Dicycla oo (assembly GCA_948252095.1). Taxonomy (NCBI): domain Eukaryota; kingdom Metazoa; phylum Arthropoda; class Insecta; order Lepidoptera; family Noctuidae; genus Dicycla; species Dicycla oo. The sequence continues at coordinate 16,266,108 of OX411714.1, read as the reverse complement.
CAAAAATTTAAATATTTGCAAGATTTTATAACGGATACGAAATTACTTTCAATCAGAACTAATAATAATTTATTAAAATCTATTTATTCAGTTATATAGTAGGTACCTAATTACAATTTCAAACACAATTAAGTACGTACCCACCGTAAGAAAACTAATTAAGATAATCGTAAGTAAATCTCAGTTGCGTAATTGTAGGACAACAGCTTCCACCCCAACGACATTTACATTTCTCGGGGGATCAATTTCGATCGGAAAACCGACTGTGGACATGGACTGTGTGAAAGATTACTGACTAGAAAGGGTCACCCCCTTTCTAGTCATACCGAGATGACGACTAATAGAGAAGTATGGAAAAAGGGACATGTTGCGCCGACCCCAAATAGATTGGAACAAGGGCAGGAGAATAATGATGAAATTCCAAATTCCTATTTGACCGAATGAGCGAAGCGTCTCTGCTTCAATTCTAGCAAAATTTTCTATTGTCTGTCTGTACTCCTCTACAGGTCGTATTTTACAACCGATCTGGAGGAGACTTGGTAATTATACAGGTTTTCAAACTTTATAGATATTTTTTGTCGTCGGAGATTTTTGATTAGAGGGGTACTTCCTCCAAAAAGGGGCAAAAGGGGGCTACTGAATATGTCCGCCTTATGAGCTCTGATTTCAATGGTTCTTTTTTATTTGAAAGGTCGTAACTTTAAATTTTTCCATAAAAATTTGGTTAAGATTTGTTGAGGATCATCGGCGTGATGAGCAGACTAGCTTCTCAAAATGCAATTAAAAAAAAACACTTTTAGACTTCTACCAGTGGAATCGGCACTTGAGATTGATGGAGCACCTGGAGTCACCTTCTCATTACAAAACTAGAGAAAATCCTTAAAATAATTATCAGAATTCTCTAAAACGAGGCTTTAAAACCAACATTAATTAGGTAAGTTTTACAATAAGGTCATTAGATGACGAAATATATTAATATTCGATCTAGCGGTTCACAGTATGAACCGCTAGATCGAATATTAATATATTTACAAACAACAAACATGGTAAATATCTCGTTTTAAATAACTTGATGCTAAAAAGTTTGTGGGCGCGAGGTCTACTGTTAGCAGAACTTCTAGTAATAGTGATAAACCGACTATTTTGCTTTTTGACGTGAAAACGTCTTTTCGCTCGGTGGTAAGTTCAATATTTCTGACCGACAAAAGCATGTACGATTTCAACCACTAATAAGTACGAGACTTTTAATGCTAGAGTATAATGGTTGAAAATTTAAAAGATAGCTCATAATTATAACAATTTTAAGGCTCGATATAATTTGCGTGTGACGTTACACTTATAGTGCACGCGCATGCGCGCGACGCTCTACTTTTCACTATATGTCGAAATAGCGCAAAAACGTGTTTAGTTACATCAGTTATTCTGGTGTCTTTATCAAGACTTGACAAAGCACTACCAGGACCTAAAGAGGAGCAACAGAAATATTAAAAAATAGGTTTGATATTAATAATATATGAAGTTGACTATAGCAACATAATGTCAGATGTCACCTCTTAACGGCAGTGAATACCGCAATCGGAGCAAGCTTGCATAATGAAGTCGGTTAAAAAAGGAATGTAATGAGCCTAAAAAGTCTAATGCCGAGCAAATACAATAGCTACGTCAGTGTCAGACACCGTAAGAAAATCTGTAGAATATAGCAAAAAGTTTAAGATGTCGTCTCATATCGGCCGTAAATCTGCTCAGAACTGACAAATGTCATAATCGGTGAAAGCTTACTTTATAAAGAATGCAATGAGCCTACTAAGTCTAGTGTTGAGCCAATATAATGGCTGAGGCAGTATCGGAAACCAGTAGTGAAATTTCAATCTGTTTTCACGAAAACAACGCGGACTCGAACTGCGCCTACTATTTTTTTTTAATCTCAATACTTATTTGAAATCAAAACTGTTACTTTTATAATATTTTTTCAGTATTAATTATTTATTCCGTTCAGGGAGCGAAACCTCACAATAATTTTATGAGTTAATGTATTCGGTAATCGAAATTTTATAAACAATGTAACCCGTCTCTAAACATTCTAGAACGAGACAGTTCCCTGGGGACCTCGAGTCTTTACAACAAAATGCCTTCAAGCGCACACCTAAAGCCCTCATACCTAATCCTTGTGTCTCGGCAATTATAATCCTTCGAAATTAAACAAAACACATCCACTGAAATTAGACACGCATTTGTGGGGAATTAAAACAAACGTTTCCTCCCGGTCGTGTACGTGTTTCTTCGTTTAAAGAGGGTGATTAGAGCACACGTCGCGTCGAAATTGCCGCGAGACACCACCACACGCACCTCCCAGACAACTGCGCCACTTCAAATTACTTGAATGGTGCTCGCTGCGCAAACAATTTATCTCAAACGAGACAAACGCCTCAACAACCCTGTGAAAAGGCATGCCCAGAAATAATATCCGACTAAATAAAATTGGGACTAAAAGTAACTTCCACTGATAAATCGTTGAATAAAAAATCAACATTTTTAGAATTCTAATGACCTGAATAAAGGCAGATCGCAAAAACTTTTCACATAAAATGCTGCAATTCTATTGTCGTTGGAGAGGCAAATTTGAAATTGAAAATAGCAGTCGGAGCTGACTGCAGTGTTCCGGAGCCGTTTATTTAGGAGCGGCGACTCCGCTTTGTTCTAATGTAGCCACGGGATGCAGGTGAAACTCTCATAATTTACTACGTCATCGCTGACCTTCGGCTTCGTTGCTGAAGCAGTTACCAAATCCATTACAAAGTTTTATAAATGTACAAGTTCTACTGCGACACCTACTTCCCACTCTTTAAAATTTCCGCAGCTGTGCGACAGTCCACCTCAAACTAAAGTTATAACTATTAACTTCCTTATAGCAAATATCTTGACGAGCTATTCATGACGTAGAATGCCATGGACCATCATGTACAAACTTTTAAAACTCCGTCGTGCAAACTGTTTTTATTTTTCAGCCAACTGAAGCTGCAAAGGCGAAGTTATTCGGAAAATTGGGCCAGTTGCAATGTACTCGTATGATGCGAAACCCGATTATTGCAACGTAGAAACCAACGCTCTGTGACCGGAAAAAGGAGTATAAGTGATGGCTGGTGGCACAGCATTCTTGTTTTGCTAATCCAAAAGTAATATACAAAAATAAAACTATTCAAATGAATAACTTCCAATATGAATAACTTTTCAATCAATCTTTTCAAATCTTTTCCCAACTAAGTTCAAACTAAGTTCAAACCTTTTCCCAACTAAGTTGGGATCGGCTTCCAGTCTAACCGGATGCAGATGAGTACCAGTATTTTACATGGAGCGACTGCCTATCTAACCTCCACAACCCAGATACTGGGTATAATACGATATCCCTTGGTTGGTTGTCACACTTTCGGGCTTCTGACGACCCGTAACGACTGTCAAAGATCCACGTATGTCAGCCGGGACCAACGACTTAACGTGCTTACCGAGGGCACGGAGGAGTCTCGGTATGTAAAGATGGTCACCCATTGATGGACCAATCCCGGCAAGCGTAGCTTAACCAGATGGATCGACCCGTGTAGTTGTTATTTAATATGAATATTGAAATGAATGTACCTTCCGGGAATATTGTGGTCTATTTATATGATTTTTTATGATGACTTAGTAGATAAATAAGCAAGCAGTACATATATTAACATATAGATGTATTATAGATTATCATTACTTTTGGATCAGCCCTGGTATGTAGATAACTACGTCTGTGAGACAATCCCTACGTGCTCGCCTGTTCGCCGTGGATGTAGGACAATATTCGCATCAAGGCAGAAAGTCACCCGCTAGTTGTCCCGTTTTGTTCACTACTCAGCAATCATAACATTAACTTTGATGTGTACACACAGAAAATACCCTTATGACGTGGGTACATGAATCGAGTTTTGTGTATATTTGTTTAGTCAAGCCCTGATGTCTTCGCTCTCGGGCAGGAAATAAGCTTCACATTGACTAGCGCAAACAAACACCTCCATAATATTAGTAAGATAAGCTTCTACCAAATGGAAAAAGGATGCAATAATAAAATAACATTTTTACGCTACTTCATTAACTTTGGCAACATTGTTTGTAACACTGGTTGCTTGTGTTTCTAGTATACTGTTTGAAGTCTGGCATTTGGTCTGTTCTGTTCAATACAGTTTGGTAATTTAAAATGTTCTTTAGTATTGCAGCAAACGACTCAGCTAAATGGGATGCTTTACTCTCAGTGACAGCTAGCCATTTTAAACAACCATTATCGTCTGTGTGGATTTAATAACGGAGATGAGGGGATTTTTTTGAACGATTTCATACATTTTGATTGTGCTTTTGCTGGCGATGTAATGGAGACGAGCTTGTTATTCTCTTACATCTTTATGACACTTGGAAAACAGCACCGAAAATACCTTCATCACATTAGATCGTCCAGCTTTGGACGTCTTTCGGCGGAAAACATTATGATAACAATAATATGAAACCAGTCACTCCCTGCCATTTTATCCGTGTATAATTATTATATAACATTGGTCAGGCAGGGGACATAGTTCAAGTGACCCAATCCATTTTAGCCCATTTTAGCCACCCAAACCCGTTCTGCAATAGTCCTGCACCAACCGGGGTTTGTCCTTGGGTGTACTTGCATAGTGCATAGGGATAATCGTCGGTTGGTGCCTTCTCATCATTTAAAATAGTCGAACGGGCCTCTGCGAGTTGGCTTCGGCCCCTCGTACGCCTTCCAGAGGTCTGGATCCCCAGGGTCCCGAGATATGTCAAAAAAAAAATGGAACCAAAAACTAGGTATTAATAAACCGCCACTTGAACAGGCTACTCTATCTCCTCTCGTGGATATTAAAATATACATTATCAAGCCTTTCGACACAGCAATCAATAAACCGTTTCCCAATTGAGGTGATTATGGGACAACTATTTATGGTAATGTTGAACAGAGAACGATTAAGACTCATACAGTGGTGATGAATAGAAAACCATTAACGTCAGTAATGCTTTCTCGGAGTTTACTCTTCATATTTATAAGGCCAACCCCTATGAAAAAAATATGAGGAGTAAAATGCAAGCGAAGCGATGTCACGTTTTTATGTCACGTTTTTTCGTCCAGTCTTCATTGATTTGTTTCTTTTCGGCCAGTCTTCATTGTAGCGGGCAATCTATCCATTACATTCAAAGACAATCGTACTTATGGAGTAAACTCCAGTCGCGCGTCGGTGCTGACACACACTTATTTTTCTTATTTCATTTCCAGATCGTGAACATAAAAATTTCGTGGTGAGGGTTTGTAACAGTTACAGTAAGTGGCTCGTTAATATTCCCGGGGCAGAGCGCGATAGTATTCATGTGAGCGTTCAGTTATGGCCACAAAATGAGCTGCGAGACATTAGCGGCCGTTTATAATGGACTGGATCACTGGACGAAGTGTTTTTACGAACGATGATTTATGCCTAAGCTAGTTCTGTTAGGGTCCAGGATTTAAAACTAAATTCATTTAGGGCAATGTCGTTTAGTGACTATGTTGTCCGAACAGCAACACCAAACATTAACTTAATTCCAAATGTTATTAGAATGTAATATTTGCAATAGAGACTTTCAGCATTCTTTAGTGGTATTTGATAAGCGGGGACAAAAATGTTTTTTTTTTTTTTATTTGTGATGGGTTTGCTCTTGACTCTAGTCTAGGTCAGAGGTGACAGAGACAAAGTCGACGATGGAGTGAGCTTACCCAGAAGAAGCCTGTTCACTCTCACTTTGAAGAGATTAGGGTTGTATACGTTCGGAAACACAGACGCAGGTAGTGAGTTCCACTCTTTTGCTGTGCGCATTATAAAAGACATTTGGAAGCGCTTAGTGCGAATTGGTGGAATAGCAACCAGGTAGGGATGGTAACTGGCCATATAAATAAATCCAAAATCGCTTTAAAATACAAGGCGACCGGCAGGTAAATCGACAACAATTCACAATCTCTCTGCAATGTTTATTTAAGGTATTAAATGAACATTGTAGAGAACCCCAAAAATCATGACCTGTAAACTGTCATCAAATGATTATTATGAAAATGTAGTATTAATGATTATCATATCATTTATCGTGATCAATCACAATTTACTGAGTATTTGGTATTTTGAATGCCTATTTTTCTCTTTATTATCATACCTATTAAAAACAGATGCATTTTTGGATCGTACGTGACATCAGGGAAGATACCATTTTGAAAAGTCAGCAGTAATAAATCATTTTGATCATATTCTTACCGCTGATAGGTTTAATGCCCATGAAACACCCCACTCATGAAGATCGGAGACTCTATAAGGTCCAACTTCGAGAAAAATGTCAATCGTTGAATCCGACTCGGCTGGTTAGCTTTCGGGAAGCTACGCTACGTGTCTCAAGACGAAAGTCTTTGACCAGTGAATGTTGCCAGTGATGGCCTATGGCACATGGTCGCCCATAATGGGCCTCATTAGAAGGCTAAAAGGCACCCAAAGTGCAAAGGAGAAGGCTATGTTTGGTGTTTCCCTGTGTGATCGAATCAGAAATGAAGAAATCCGCAGGAATACCAAGGTAACCGACTTAGCCCGAAGAATTGCCAAACTTAAGTGGCAGTGGGCAGGGCACATTGCTCGCAGAACTGATGACTGATGGGGCCAAAATGTACTAGACGGGCGACCGCGTACCGGAAGACGTGGCGTTGGAAGGCCTCCCACAAAGAGGGCCGATGAATTTGTGAAGGCCGCAGGACTCCGCTGGATGCGAGAAGCACAGGACCGGTCGAAGTGACGGTACTTGGGGGAGGCCTATGAGCAGCAATGAACGTTTTTCGGCTGAAATGATGATGTTTGGTTAACGGAACAGGCAGATATACCTAGGTAGGTATATAGGTAAGTAGGTACTTCAGCAGACACTGCTTATAAACAAAGCTGTCATGAAATGTGGAGTCGTCACTTCAAGAAAAGATCAAACAACATTTATCTACGTGTAATTTCGCTGACTACAAGCTTTTTATGGGTAGATTTAGCTTCAGAATTTAATCAAACAACGTAGCATCCAAAACGCTTACAAATGAAAACTGCCAACATTTTTTAAAACTATATTTAAGAAGATTGATTACTTTATAAAGATACTGGTATTTTTAAATTGTGACACGCTTACTTACTTATCGCGATGATGGCTGAGCATACCGACGGACTTTTTTTTCGAGGAGCCAGACCTCTAATAATTCCCATTTTCTAACCTAAAATTATTATTGAACACTCTAATATAATGATTGCGCTTCTTTTTGTGAACAGTAAATAATTCCTGTTCTGGGCTCCTAAAAATATTGTACTAAATAGCCAAGTAATTGCGACCAACGTGGATATAGTGCACGCCGGCCGCTGCCGCGGCACCGCTCGGTCGGCTCGCGCGCGATTCTAACCGAACCCATTTGGTCAATGTGTTTAGTCACTGTGACCAATTCAGCTCAGGCGTGGTTGGTCACAGTTCCAATCTAAGCTTACCCTTTTGTTCGGGGTACCCTAGCTTAGTTACTGCGACCAACTGTGAGAAAAGGCCAGAAAATATAAAAGAGGCTCAATTATTTTAAAAAGTGTGCATCATTAGAAGCGTTTAAGTTTGTATGAGGGTCATTAATTTTTAAAAACGTCCATCATTAGAAGGTCAATGAGTTTTTAGAAGCTCAGTTAATAATAAAAAAAGCCTGTTATTTCTTGCATCTACTTTTACATTTCATTCCCTGGTTGTTAGGTTTATATTAATTTGCTTATCCTAATGTTCATTTTTATTTATTATTAGTAAGAACCTCGTCTTCACAGGTGATGGCCTCCTCCAAAATTAGCCAATTGTCTCGGTATTGTGCTATTTCTGTCCAGGGTGTACAGGCGATATTTTTAATTTCATCGTCCTGTCTTTTCATGGGCCTTCCTTTGCCTCTTTTGCCGAGCCGGCCCTTCCATGACGTCACTGTTTTAGTCCAAGTTGATCAAGGAGTCGTGCTATTTGGTCGGCCCTCTTTACTTCAATTTTTTCACACATTGTAGAGCATCTGTAGACTTTGTTAATTTTCTTATTCTTGTATGCATTATGTTTAGTATTTTTCTAAGAATAAACATGCTCCGCTCCATTTCTCGTTAGCAAGTTCTTATTTTCCCCTCAATGTTGTTCGTAAACTTCCATGTTTGGCCAAAGTATATCAGACATGGGCTCAGTTAAATATTTCCCTTTATTAAAACCGACAGGCGACTGTTGACAATTGGACAATTAGGCAATTTTGTACATTTTTTTTTTCAATTTTACCGCTTTAATAAACAGCACACGTCGTGAATATTTGACAATCTGTCAAATTCTTGACAAATAAGTCGCATTGTCAGAAATATTAAATAGGGCCCAGGTTTAAATAAAAGTTGCATACTCAACACCCCATCCGTTTTACATAATCGCGTGTTTAGTGGCTTGAGTTCAAGTACACTACTTAACGCCGCCGCCTTGCCACCTCGCCGCTGCCGCCACGTGCATCCACTTGATTTTAAACGGTATGTACAACTAACTTAGCGGTTATGTTAATAAAAATTAATTAAAATATTAATGTTTTCTTCCGCAAAGTTAACAAGTATATTATGGTGGTTATGAAACTATTACTGGTTACCTGACTTCAGCTGCAGGGCGCCATAAAATAAATATCTCTCGACAACAATGCGCTAAGTGGGCAATAATAACTACGACTGCTCAGAGTGCTCAGGCGAATTAGTGAATATGATTATTATAAGTAGGTACAAACACGAGTAAGTATCGCTACCCAATTTCAATAAGATTGAACGGGTCTTTTTCGATATCCGCTTAATCCGGACATCAAAGTACCTACCTAGTTAAAATACCGGGATATCGTAATTGATGATTATTTTTATCATAAATCACCTTCGATCAATAATTGATCGAAGTAAATCACTGTCTTTTCTACATTTTTAACCCACGATTAAAACCTTATCACAAGTATCTTAAAAATTGAAAGTCACACCTCCTACTATCAATCAAGCTGATCCGCGTATCGTAGTGTATTATTGGCCGTTCCCACATTGTATCACACCATTGCACCAGGTTCAAAAATACGTAAAATGTGTCATACGTAGAAAAGACAGAGCGGCCAGCTCAAAAGGTCATCGACCTTACAAAACACATTGCCGCACTCTTTTAACTCTGTCTAATATCTATACATATAATAAATCTGTAGACGAGGCTTTACTGTACATTGAAAATAAAAAAAATAAAAAAATAATGGTTGCGGTGTTAAAGAATAAGGCCAACATATGATATTTCTACCATTTTTTGAATGTTTGTCTGTTGGTCTGTGAGAGATTTTTTGTTCCAGTAACACGTAAAAAGTACGAATCCAATAGGGTTAACTTTTATACTCAAATATTGTGTATAATTTAATAATTTGGAGTAACATTTAGTTTTTTCATCGCAATCGCTGCTCTCCATCCAATCTATGGTGTTCAACAAGAACTTTTCAGTACATGTAACGACATCTTTTGACCCGAAATGATACTAACGTAAACTCACGTAGGTTTGTGAGATCGTATGTTGTTTTAGTGTGGTTATTTTTGCATACTTCGCGCGCAAACTTAACGCGATACATTATGAATATGATGAAATGATCCAATCAAAAGTTAGGCTAATTAAAGGTTTCCAATTCGTTGTTTATATGTTAATAAAGGTAGTGACCAAGCTATGATCGCGCTGAGAGATCGCAATGAATATGACGAAGTCACGAGATATCAATCTGGCCGATACATTATCTCCTCGGAGGCAGTTTGGCGTATTTTAAGTTTCCCAATTCACGAGATATTTCCACGATGACTGATGATGATTTCCTTGAGAGCGGGCAACAAGTATATTTTGAATCTGAAAATATCACCGAAAAACCACCTTGATGGCATTCTTTCACCCCTGCCAAACAGATAATTACGCGAAATCCATTCTATATAACGAGGTTCCATCTTATTACACCTACAACAAGCAGCAAGGTATTTTTAAGCGTAGAAGGCGTGGAACTGCTCTGGAAGGCAAGCCTGGAGTTTTCAAGGAACACGTGATTGGACGAGTGTACACTGTGCACCTGAATAATTCAGAGTGTTACTATTTACGTCTCCTTCTGCACGTAGTACGAGGACCTACTTCTTTTACTGAGCTCCGTAAAGTGGATGATATTGAATATCCCACATACCAGGCTGCTTGCCGCATACGGCATTTATTAGATGGAGATCAGCATTGGGATGATGCTTTAGCCGAGGTGTGCATCAGCGATAGTCTAGATCTCTTGCGTCATCTGTTTGCCATCTTACTAACCTTTTGTGGATTAGCGGATGCTGGGCAGTTGTGGCAAAAATATCAAAAAAAGTTTGCTGAAGATTTATTGAGCAGGAATAGCAGCTACATTGTCGCCCGGAGAAAAACCGCACATACAATGTTCAAAATCCCCATCGACTTGGAACGAACAGAAAGCCCGGTTTGCAAGTTTCAGGCAATAATGATAAAGCTGGGGTTTTACGCGATTGTGTATAATCATTTGGGACGAGTACACGATGGCAAATCGCAAATCGCACAAAAGGCTGTGGAAGCAGTAAACCGAACTTTGCGGGACATAAGACAAAATGACCGGCCGATGGGAGGCATTACGATACTTTTTTGTGGTGGTTTTAGGCAGACACTCCCGATAATACCCGGAGGAACGAGAGCCGATAAAATTAGTGCTTGCCTAAAGTTCGATTCTATGGTGCAATGTCATTACAACTCATTTGAGTTTAAATATGGGAGCACATCTGGAAGGGAACCCAAATGCGCGAGAGTTCTCAAATTTACTTTAGAAAATTGGTGACGGCACATATCCCACACAAGATGGTAAAGTCATTTTAGTGGAGAACCTATGTTGATCCGTTGTTTCCCAGCTGGAACTCATGTCTTCTGTGTATGGGAATCCCACAGATATCGGGAACCACGCTGCCGCTTGGCTGTGCCAACAAGCTATTTGGACCCCCGCAACGACCAAGCGTTAGCAATAAATACACAAATATTGGCACATTTTTCTGGAGAAAGTAAGCAATATACTTTGATAAACACTGTTGCTGAAGAAGAAGATGCCACACACTATCTAGTAGAGTTCTTAGAATCTCTTAACACACCCGGTCTTCCCGCACACAAAACTTGTTCAAAAGTCGGTGTACCAATTATTCTTCGCAGAAATTTAAGTCCTTCTAAGGCCGTTGCAAGGCACTCGGCTCATAGTCACCAATCCCTACACAACGTCATCGAAGCCGACATCTTAACAGTTTGCGGCTCTGGTGATGTTGTTTTTATTCTCAGAATTCCCCTCATTCCTAATTCATTTCCCGTTTAATTTTAAACGTGTGCAATTCTCCGTCGACCTATGTTACGCAAAGACCAACAAAGCTCAGGGTCAGACATTGTTGGCCACGCCACAATTGCGGCGATAAGTCCCCTCTTTGAGGAGTGGTTGGAGAGGCGCCACGGCATCCTCACCTTCCGCCTGACGTAGGTCATCAACGGATACAGTTGCTTCCGGAGGTTCCTGTTCCGGATAAGGCGGAAGGAAACGCCCGAGTGTTACCATTGTGTGGATCGCCTGGAGGACACGATGGAGCATACGGTGGAGGTCTGACAGGCATGGACGGAGCACCGCTGCGTCCTCGCGGAGTCGATCGGCGGCGACGATCTCTCGCGTTCGGCCCTGGTACATGCCATGGTATGGAGCGAGAGTGCATGGGAAGCCGACACCTCCTTCTGCAAAACAGTAATGTTTGCGAAGGAGGAGGCTGAACGCGTGAGGGAGAGGCAATTTTTGCGCCCCTTGTCCCTGGGCGTCGGAAATCGTTATCCGATTCCCGGCAACCGTAGGCGCGAACTTGCGGATGGCGAGCAATGGGTAGCTCGCCGTCCGGTAAGCACCAGGCCCGGGTCGATGGCGCGTCGTGTTCCACGCGCGCCTCAAACAGATGTCAGCACTAGCTGAAGGGGTCCACTAGGGCCGATGACCGCCAGGGTTGCGGGTTGTTCAAAAGAGCAACAGGTTGCACAGGCAACTGAAAGAACACGGGTGGGTTTTAGTCAGTAGAAGTCTGACACGCCCTCCCGCTCCACCCAAGCAGAAGAAGTTATTTGATGATTTCCCATCCAAAAAAAAAAAAGGGTCAAACATTGTCCGTTGCGGGGGTGGATCTTAGTATTGGTTGCTTTTCCCACGGCTAACTTTTTGTAGCTCTTTCGCGTGTGAGCTACCCTAGCAACCTTTTTGTGTACGCTCCTGGTGGTTCCACCGCTAACATTGTATATGGAGAAGCATTTTCCTAAATAACACAAGTTTTTGGCAGCTTCTTACTAGGAAAAATCACCAAGCCTGGGCGAAAGATTCTTCCTTTTTAAATGGACACCCTCTCAGCAACCTTATGGATCTTCTCTAAGCTGCACATTACTGTTTTCCGACAGCCACGCAAACGAAGTCGCGGGCACAGCTAGTCTCTAATAAATGGATAAAGGTAAACTCAATTTATATAAGTGTTTTAATATTAACACGATTCCATTAACAAGTTATACTGTTATAGTTCAGACAAGGATGTATAACGAAACTACAGCATCTATAATTGCGAGCACGGTTACATTAAAACAGTTTGCTCTGTCCAGACTTCAAATTGAATTAAGTTTGTTCTGGCCGTTAATTAAAACTTAAACATAATTTCATATTGAGTTGTGGGCAAACTGTGTTATTTTCAATAAACATAACAACGTAGAACTTTGTTGAACCTGCCTTAAGATAACAAGAAGAGGCGAAACTCATTAAAGTTTTATGTTCGATCCCTGCGCCGCGCATTCCGCTGTTGATCTTTCTCAGGCACTTTTGGAGCTAATTACTGCTAACAGGCAAATACTAAATTGCTTCTAAGATACATCGAGCATACCTGAATTATTCATTTTAGAAAAGCTGCTTTGATCTGAATAAATTGAATATTCTTGAAAACTTTTCGGTGCTGTTTGTAACGAAGCTAAGGTCTAAAGATAAGTTTAAATCGACTGCAGATCAATGCTCCTGAAAAACATGATCAGCTTTAGTTTATAGTGACGTCCGACGTCCTGACGTTTAAGATTATTGTAATTAGCAGCTGTCCTCTTATAGCGCGTTGAGCACGTAGACGAAAACATATTTTTCAACAAACAATACATATTTTTTTACACCTTTTATTTCTAATCTTTAGAAAGTATCTGATCGCTGTTAAATATTCAGATTGTATCTACATTCATATTTACAACAGGGTTTCGATTGGCACCCACAAGAAATGTGATTTATATTTTAATCGCATCGCACCGTTGATTCCGAAAGGATTACTTATCCTTTCGAAATCAACGGTGGGTATCCCACACACCTAAAGTTGGCAACTCTTTGGAGCCTCACTCCCCAGGTTCAGCATACATCTATTTATACATATTACGAATTAAAGTCGCTTTTCGTGTCTGTCTGTGTCGTACTTCTAAACTACGCAACGTATTTTGATGCGGTGTTAACCATCATTTAGAGAACTTATTCTGGAAGGTTTATGTGTAAAATACATTAACATAATATATGTTCTATCAATCTAGCATATATAATACCAAAATCTAAATGTCAAGCAGGGGCAGGTTGCTAGGAGCTTATAATCGAACAGTGCCATTGAGTTAAGACGAGGGCAATAAATTGGGCATCTGGGGCCGTATTATGAACTATTAACGCTATCATGATTCCGTTGCGATAAAGGGATGGTGCTATAGGTCATGTATAGCTCCGTCTCTCTCTAGCACTGGAAAAATGATGGCGTTAAGAGTTTACAATACGGCCCCTGGTCGTTTGTTCCCTGATACAACCTTGATTCCTTCTTGAAGGAAACTTGAAAGTTTAATGAAAAACACATAAAACTGTCGTCCCAACTTTTAGGTAGCTCCTAAGTAATCAAGGTTTTCAGGCAATGATTCTCAAGTCAATCATAATTTGACATTGAGACAAACACATCTTTTTGGATTTTTTGTTGCTACGTCATCACGCATATTGCGAATTTGAAATTCGATAAGGACTTTTACAAAACCGACCCATTCCTGGCTGCATTAATCGACGTAAGCGTCTTCTTTAATGCTATACTTATATCATCGAAAAAGCGGGGTTTCCTTCTTCCAAGGACGAGTTATGGATACCTCTGTAAATTTTGATGTGTGGCAGGACACGTAGGTAGGCATTTTGAATTACATGTATTTTCTATCCCTTCACAGAAACAAACACGACGCGCAAGGCGTAAATTGTAAAGATATAGATCGCTGTTTTGTTTTGTTATATAAATAGACGAATCTATGAATCTATGATTGATTTGATAACAATTGTAAAAAATAAAAAACAAAAACACATCAAAGGATTATTTCAACAATGCGCTTAAATCTTCGGCTTAATCGGAACCCGCAGAATAATCAACAATTTTAACATTTTACGTTTCGCACATTATATTTAGGTACTTAAAAGGAATTTACTGACCGAGTGAGCGAAGCGAGCGAAGTCTCTGCTTCAAGTCTGGCTTTGTTAATTTGATGGTACTCCTCTACAGGCCGCATTTTACAACCGATCCAGACGAAACTTGGTACCTATACAGGTTTTACGACTTTACAGAAATTTTTGTTATCTGGTATTTTTGATTGGAGGGCTACTTCCTCCAAAAACCCCGGCCAAGTGCATGTCGGACTACGCACAATGAAGGGTTCCGTAGTTGGGATGAATCCCAAGAACATACTTAACATTGTAATTGAAAAACATGTTCTCCCATACATTCGAAATGCAAATGTAAGTTGACGGGCCAGTTGGCGTGGTTGGTTAAGATACCACCTATCATGCCGCAGGTCGTGGGTTCGATTCCCATCCAGGACAAATATTTGTGTGCATGAACATGTCTGTTTGTCCCGAGTCTGGGTGTAATTATCTATATAAGTATGTATTTACAAAAAAAAGTAGTGTATGTAGTATATCAGTTATCTGGTTTACATAGTACAAGCTCTGCTTAGTTTGGGATCAGATGACCGTGTGTGAAAAATGTCCCAGGATATATAACATGGTATGCACAATATTGAGAGATTTACTATAGATAGACTTCTTATAAGTTTTCATGTAATCTATAGGTATTGGACTATTTTTTGTATATTTTTTTTTTCAAAATTTTAGACTCAGTACTTTCGGAGATAAGAGGGGGTTTGTCAATTTTCGTCTATTTTCTTAAATAACTTTAAAATGTCTTATTTTAAAATTATGAAAAATATATATATATATATATATATTTGAGACCCGTAATCACAGTAAGCCCTTTCATTTGATATGAAACACAGTACAATTTGCAATTATTTTTTTAATTTTCTTGTTTGTCCCCAAAATTGACCCCTATATTCAAAATCCACTTATTTACGTTACACGTCCGTGTTTGGGTCACAGAAATACATACGTGTACCTTTCAACTTAATCGGTCCATTAGATTCAGAGCAAATTGCCTGTGACTGACAGACAGACAGACACACGAGTGATCCTATAAGGGTTCCGTTTTTCCTTTTGAGGTACGGAACCCTAAAAAGGGCAAAAAGGGGGCTACTAGATATCTCCGCCCTATGAAATCCGATTTCGCTTGTTATTTTTTTTATTTGAAAGGTAATAACTTTAAATTGGTCTCATAAAAAATTGGTGAAGGTCTGATGAGGATCTTCCTCATCTTCGAAAATCTCTTCAAAATGCAGTAAATTGCTCACTTTTAGATTTCTACCAGTGGAATCAGCCCTACTTTAACTACTAGGTATCCCAGGTACCTAGTAGAGTTCTCTAGTTTTGTGATGAGAACATCACAAAACTAGAGAACTCTGAAAATAAATATCAGAATTCTCTAAAACGAGGCTTTAAAACCTATATTAATGTTAGTTTTACAATCAGTTCACTAGATGAGGCCACTGTGCACCGCTAGACGACTGGTATAATATACCAGTCGTGTAAAAGTTATTAATATTATTAATTGTTGCAATTTGTGCTGGCGAGGTCTACTGGTTTTTTTTTATAGGAACAACAAACAGCTACATTATGCAATGTTACAAACAGAAAAACATAAATCATATAAGTAACAATGTAGTCCACAGCGCTGTTCACAGATTACCATTAATAAACGAACCTTAAAGTCACTAGGAGGTGAACTGTTTCATGCATGACAGTTCCTATAATATTATAAAAAAACAATAAAATAAAATATATTAAGTATATTAGTATTTTAGAAACAACAACAGTGTCTCATACAAAAGGATACGAAACCTTTTTAAAGAGCATACAAATATGTCTATGTGTTGGAATGCTTCATTGCAAGTTGCTGCCAATCCCCGAACTGGTGAACGTCGACCAGTGTTAGATCCACCAGTGTCACCAGACCAGTGTTACTGTTCGCAGAACTACTCAATATCTATGGGTGATACTAATTATGCTTTTCCATAAACCAAAATGCTATACGTTAGTATTTTCGATACAAAACTGTTTCGAATGTAGGTTAGGGTTGTAGGTAGGAGTTACTAGTTGAACCCGCCGCATACCGAGCCAGCACCCGCTTATGGCTTTTCTAAGGACGTTTTCCTGCGCATGCGTCATAACATAACATCAGGCCTGTTATCCCGAAGAAATAAGCACTGATGTACCTAGAGTCCACCCACATTTCACCAGGCATGATTAAGTCCCACGTAATAGGGGGCGAGCCTATGCCATCAACGCCCGGTTGATAGCAAATCCAGACTCCGACTGCTACTGAGAAATTGTTGATGAAAAAACCCAATAACACACACACAGGACCTTATGCTCATCAGTAGATCTTGCGACCGCTAGATCAACGAGTTGTCCAGCATGATTTTGCTACAGAAATAGATGATGATGAATATAATTGTGACATAATCTGATTACGACATAAACTAATGATGTCAAATAGCTGAGACGAATGTATTGGAAGTCAGTAAATGAAACAAATGAAGGCTCATTTATTGTCTTAATTTTTGGACAGTTTGGTTAAGATTTATTTGACGCTATCATTTGTCTTGCTACAGTAGCCAGAGAAATACTGAAAGTCTACACAGTCGGTATCTTTGCGAATTTCAGAATATTATGATGAAAACTGGCGTAAAACGCAACAAAAAAGTAAACAGTACTGAAAAGTAACCTGTTCATTTCAAGTATTATTTATTTAACGAAGTTATATCTGTGAAACTAGCTGATTACGCAAACATTGCTTTATCGCTTGTTTCCGTAATTTAAAACGGGCTATTTCCACTAATTAAGCTATTGCTTTATATTGTATGTAAATAAAAGTGTTAACTTTATTAAATATGTGAATAATTTTGGCATTAGCCTTTTTAATTATGGCTTAATTTTTCCAAATCCCCTAGGTCGAAATCCCCGCATGACACTTGACGGACGGGAGACAAAAAATGCCGCATAAACCATTGTTTTGTTGCTTTTTCAGACTCTTTATTTATCTTTAATGTAGGTAATGACAGGTGACGATAAACAAAATTTTAAATCATAGAGAAGATATTGCTAACATTTTTATTAGTTTAGGTTTAGAGCGATGATTAACTGATATTTATCAAAATTTCACAACAGTCACTGTATAGATAAAAATAATGAGTGAAACATATAAAAACGTTTTCCACTGATAGTTATTTATTAGTGGAACAAGTTTTGCTACTTAGATCTACTTCTAGTAGAAACACTTATAGTTGTGATAAGAGGTGTTTTAAATAAAATGGCCGATATTCATTCGAAGACAAGTATTACGAATCGTGTAGAGCGGTTTAGGAAGAGTGCTGCTGAGCGGTATAGCCTCAATGAGGAAGATGTCCACATCGGCCACATAGTATTAGAGGCTATGTACGATGACCCAGGAAAGATCTCTCAGGTACATACGTGCCTATATATTTTCTTTGTCTATGTGTCGTGAATCTTTGGCGAATGTGAACCATTTGGAGGTCTTAAAATACATCAAGGTCCCTGAACTTGAGAAAAAATCTTAGTAATGTAAATTACATTTAATATTTTGTATTTCAAGATAAAAACATTGTTAACATTTTAATTAATTGCAAACAGTTTCAAAATCAGTATCAATAAATAATTCAAAACCCTTTCAAATAGTAAAATCTTACTTCAGTGCCATTCTCTTGATATTATTTTCAAGTTTAATGAAATGTCCGATTGATATACATACATCCACCTACAACAAAATTTCAAGGAATATGAATTTTAATTGTACCCAATTTGTTTTTCTTTTATATCATACTCTGGAAATCTACAAATTCACTGCTATCATTTCTTCAAAGAACAGAATTCCTTTGTCGGCGATTTTCTTTACACATTTTTTTTTTAATATAAAAATCACAAATCTCATATCTGTAAGTGCCAGGTAAAATTTTAAAAGAAAACTAATAAGGCAAAAGCAAAGTGCGGTAAAACTGAAATAACTCAGTACAGAATACGTGTTCACGTACATAGTTAACACTACCGTGACTCTCACGTACTTCGTGAACTATTTGTTCATTTGACCTACTACTACGAGAGATAAACTACTAATAACACACAGTATAATTAAAATAGAAAGCTTAGTTTTCCAAGATTATTTATTTAAGCGTATTTTTATTTAATTTCAATGTTGGATCAATGGCCTAATCTAGTTTACAGATATTACAAGCTTTTATTTAACTTGCAATGTTTGTATGTAACTTGTCCTCTTCAAAATTTGCAAGTTTTATTTAACCCACTTCCCGGTGTTAGATTGAGCTGAAATTTGGCAAACGTATGTAAAGTCAGTGACAATTTAATATTTTCGTACCATCGTGCTGATCTGATGATAGAGCCAGAAGGTGGCCACAGGAACTCTGTACTAAAACAATACAATAACATCGAGTTTGGGCTCGTTTGATTTGTCTTGACAAATACTTGGGGTGGTATGGGATCTACCTCCTAGCGGTCCACCCCGGGCAACGGCACCACAGGCTTACCTGTGGTACAGCTGAACGATCCCACTTAAGCGGTGGTAGGCTCCGCAAGGGGCCGCCTGGCTTGCCACCACCATCCCACCGGAGTCCGGCGTCAAGCAGCATACTGTGTTCTGTCGGTGTGTGGGAGTGCCAGTGCGTTTTGGAGAGAAGGAGGTTGTCAGTTGGGCTGTTCAGAACCGGTCCTGGTTTCGGGGCATAACTTGCCGAGAACTCATTTTGCAGGGTAGCGAGATCCGAAGCACGGTGCCAGCTGATACACAGTCAGTAGGGGGCCCAAGTAGCACGCCAGCCACGTGCCAAACGCTACCCCACCAACTCGCGAAAACTCCCAGTATGCTCCACCGTGCCAGCTGGCGACTTAATGGGAGGACCCGGTGGCCATATTCGGCGGGGTTCGGGCGTCCCCGCAGTCTCCAAATGAGTTCCCCATAGGTTGGGTTAGCTCTAGTGTTCCACTTGGGTCACTGAGCAGCGCCTCGTCGGTTTGACTTTTCCCCAATAACTCTAACCAAAATGACCAAAGCACGTTAGACGTGGCTTACCTCAACTACCCGGGTTAGTATCTTGAATACAACTTCAAGAAACAGGCTGATGTTTGTGTGTACGTCCGCGATGAAGTTTGTTAGCGTCGTCTCCGTTGCTTTGAGAAATCGGATTTTTCTGTCATATGGCTACTTGTGGACACTGGCATGCAGAAATTTCTATACATCGCCGTCTACCAATCGCACAGCGGTGACCAGGAGACAACAGAGCTCTTTAATTACCTCGTAGAGTCGACCGACGTAGCCCAGCAACGGTACCCAACAGCGATTCTTTTTTTTCTGGGGGACTTCAACGCCCATCATAAAGAGTGGTTGTTCCCGTACCAGAAACTGACCATGCCGGGTTAGAGGCGCGCAAGTTTGCTTTAACGCTAGATCTAAATCGGCTGGTGAATGTGGCAACGTGGGTACCGGATATTGACGACAATACACCTTCTGCTGACAACTGATCCGGACAGTCATTCGTAATCGGTCTCAGCTCCGCTGAGAACGTCTGACCACTGTCTGGTGAAATCCGTGTCGACCTGATGGGACCTGGATGAGAGTTCTAGAGGCACGAGGCGAGTATGGTGATATGAGTCAGCAGACTGGAATAAGATGCGGCACTTTATTGCGTCTTATCCATGGCGGCATGTGTGCTTCTCCTCGGGTGACCACTCGTGCTGTGCTGACGTGGTTTCAGACGTGATTCGGCCGGGGATGGAGTATTTTATTATATTCTCCGATATCGCGCTCGGTCACAAATTTCGGCCTTGGTATAATGCAGAATACGGCCACGCTAAGGCCCGAAAAGAGTCTGCCTACCAAGCCTGGGTCAAGGCCCTCGACCGCAAAGTTAGAGCGAGTATGGTTCGCGCGAGAAAAAGAGCCTTTAATTCTGCCACCAAGTTCTGCAAGCGGGTTTTACATAGGGCACAACAATAACAATGTCGGACGTATCGGGGCCAAACTAGCATTGCACTCTCCGGGTAGTAAACAGTTCTGGTCCCTGTCCATAGTGGCTGAAAAGAATTTCTGTCGTCCCACTTTACCTCCAATGATGAAACCTGATGGGTCGCTGGCCTACTGGCAAGTGAGAAGGCAGATCTATTTGCATCTCTCTTTGCAATAATTTCCGGTTGGACGCTGGCTCCAAGCAACTACCTACTGTACCTCGTTGTGAATCTTCGATGCCGGAAATTGCAGTTCATACAAAAGAGGTCTGAAGAATATTGTGCGGTCTAGTGCGGGCCTGACGGCATTTCAGCGAGAGTGTTGAGGCAGTTTGCGCCTGAACTGTCTCCTGTGCTGACACGCTTGTTCCTCCTCTCTGTAGAAAAAAGAACGATGTCAAAATCTTTTGCTAGCCAAAAAGGGCGACCGTGCAAACCCTGCCCATTACCATCCGATCGCCATTATCTCCATACTGTGCCAGGTTATAGAAAGGGTAATGAACAGTAAGTTGCTGACCTACCTTGAAGAAAACGATCTCCTCAGTGACCGTCAATATGCTTTCGCCGGAGATGGAAAACTAGAGATCTTCTTGTGTAAGTCACGCACTGCTGCTGGGGCAAAGCCATCGAGAAACACGGTGAAGCACTTGCTGTATCGCTTGATAACTCGGAGGCCTTTGGCAGCAAGCTTCCTGCTTATGATATCGCAGCTGTTTTTTGTAGCTGGATATCAGAATTCCTTAGCGAACGATCGATCAGAGTAGTCGTTGACGGCTGTTCCTCTGAGCTTATGGCTACTGATGCCGGAGTTCCTCGGGGGTCTTCACAGGGGTCTTCTTTCTGCAACTCTTTTCCTGCTGCACATCAATCACCTTCTTCAGCATGGTATTATTGGGTACACGGATGACAGTACTGTTTCGGAGAGATACTTGTCCTGCGCAAAAACCAGCGGAGATCAAGTTGTTTCCTTGAGAGAGGACATGCTAGAGCGGACAGATTTGACCTAAAACCTTGTCTCCCAATGGGGTGATGACAATCTGGTTTCTTTTAACGCTACCAAAACACAGGCGTGTCTTTTCATCGCAAAAAGGAGTCGTTTCGAGCACACTCTACATACACTCTACACATCTGTTCTTGTAACAGATCGGCTCGAGCTCCTAGGCATGGAGTTGACATCCAGTCTCAACTTCGGCGCTACCATTGAGCACAAAGCACAAACTGCGGCCAAAAAACTGAGCATCCTAAACAGAGTGAAGCAATACTTTACGCCTGGATAGCTTTTGATCCTTTATAAAGCACAAGTCCGACCCTGCATGGAATATTGCAGTCACCTTTGCGATGGCTCACTCAGTGGATCGCAGAGCTAAGAGGCTCATTGGCGACGTAAAACTGGTGGATTCCAAGCTTCATAGCTTGGCTCATCGCCGCAAGGTTGCCTGCTTGTCGGTCGTCTTGAGACTGTGTACTTCGGTGAGTGTGCTCAGGAACTCCACAACCTCATTCCACCGGCCCTCTTCTACCATCAAACATTTAGACGCATTGCAAGTTACCTTCTTTAGTTTATTAGTGAGAAAATAAATGTAAAAACTAACATTTTCGGTTGGCTATTGTAGATAAGCATAAAAACTGCTACCCTGCATACCGCAATTTTACCCTACTAAGCAATTATATTACTACAACTTTGACAATATTGCCCGCAATTTTCATGGCTAACTACTGCACATGTGCAATAGCTGCCGTTGTATCGCAAAAAGGCACGAACAAAATATACGTTCAGCCAAACATATTTAATGAATATTTAAAATTAATTTAGGGCTGGTTTTTCAATAGTCAGATAATTTCTAGACTATCTGAAGAATAAAATATGACAGTTTGACATATTTTCTATACAAAAGCTGTAAAATTGAAATAATAGGTGTTTACCTATGAAATTGCCGATTTTTGATAAAGGCTAGTGTGAAGATCATTCTATTTAAAATTCCAAATTCAAATTAATTTTATAATATAGCATGACATTTAAAAAAATATCAGTTATCCATTTGTTTTCCCGCCGTTCGATTTTTCTTGTTCGATATAAATGTTTGTGTAGCTTTGGAAAAATCGAAATTGCGCGCTATATTCGAATACAAGTTTCGTCGTGGCACCAACGCAACACAGACAGCACACAATATTAACGACGTGTATGGACATAGTACTGCAAGTGAACGCACGGTGCGTTTTTGGTTTGATCGCTTCTGTTTTGGAAATTTTGATCTCAACAATGAGCCCCGGGGAGAAATTTCAAATCCAACGAGCCGGTGAAAAACGCCTTTTTAAAGTATTTATTGATTCCCGTTCCCAGGACGTCTATAGCAGAGGCATCAAGGAACTTTCATTAAAATGGCAAAATTTCTTTTTAAAAAATTGTTTGATTTTTTTCTATGTAAATCGGCAATTTTATAGGTACTTCATATTTATTTTTCAGTTAAAAGTTATCTGACTATTGAAAAATCAGTCCGTATTGATCAAAATCTAAATCTAGAGTAATTAATAACGCTTTTAAAATTCGTATTCGTATTAGTGTTATGATATGCCTTTTATATAAATGATAATCTATACTTGACTATTTTGTAAAACTTTCCTCAAATAATAAAAACTCTTTGCGTCGGGCTGACGACCGAATAAAGAAAGATAAACTGAAAAGTAAAAAGCACTACTACGAAAACGTGGCACTTTCCGCACAATTTGGCTCCTTGGAAAACGCTCTTTTCGAGAACAAAATCAATCAATCTGCCTAGCCTTTTCCCAACTATGTTGGGGTCGGCTTCCAGTCTAACCGGATGCAGCTGAATACCAGTATTTCACATGGAGCGACTGCTTATCTGACCTCCACAACCCAGTTACTGGGTAATACGATACCCCTTGGTAAGACTGGTTGTCAGACTTTCGGGCTTCTGACGACCCGTAACGAGTGTCAAAGATCCACGAATGACAGCCGGGACCAACGGCTTATCGTGCCTTCCGAGGCACGGAGAAATCTCGGTATGAAAAGATGGTCACCCATCCACAGACCAACCCCGGCAAGCATAGCTTAACCTAATGGATCGACCATTTTTCTTTTCGAAAACATGCATTGTAAAAACCTATAGGTAGGTACCATGTTTTATGAATTATGAATTTCCTGCAAAGAAATTAATAGAAACTATTATTGCTTATCGACCAAGAAGAAATCTCTAATCAAATCTTAATTAAGTATTCTTCGCGAGAAAAAAAATGTAACAAAGTTAATTATAGCCGAATTTATTCTTAAGCAATGTAATTGCAAATCAGTATCTAAATTCATTTATCACAGAATTGTTTTGAAACAAAAAATATTTATTACATTCGCAACAATTATTATTGTACCAGCTAGTTTGTTTTATTTTTAGCCTTAACAGCAATTTACGTTGGATTGGTAATTGATTTATGGTTAAAAATACGTAAATAATGAATGATTAAAGGTAGAGAGATGCTAAAACAATTGTACACACGCACACGTGTTTACAAAATCACATCGGATTTACAAAACAAAAAGCTTTTTGCATTTTCCAGATCGATTTCACGACGGAACAAGAGGAAACTAACAGATCCGTGGCAAAACGCAGTCGTCGCCTAGCTAGTGCAATGGTTAACTCAGGCCTGAAGCCCGGGGACCCAGCCATCCTCATCGGTAACAACCATATAGACCTGTGCATCCCTTTCTATGCCTGTCATTTCGGAGGATACCCCATGTGTGCCATCGATCCCAGTATTGGACAAAGTAAGTTCACGATAAGGAAGAAAACATACTTATCATAATATCTACTGACATTTGTCAGCTTATCTTAATTTGCAATCTAATTTCTATTTAACTTTACTTTCAGACGATCTAACAAGATTGTTCCCATACATCTTCCCGAAGATAGTGTTCTGTCAAAAAGCTTGTGAAGAAAGGGTCAAAAAAGCCTTTAAAGCGACCAGTCAAGAGGGAACCATCGTCATATTTGATGACAAAGAATCAGATATTAAGGCGTTTGTCAAGGAGTACAACGGCACTGAAGTTAAGTACAGGTAAAGAACCGTCTAGAATCATTATGTTAAAAACTTGGTATGTGTAAGTAATGTCTTAATAAAATTTGTTACGATAACGTGTGAAACAAAACGTAGATATACACGTTTATCTACTTACGATTACATCTACAGAAAATTAACCATTCATATGTATATACAGTTATATGAATGGTTTTTATTACTACTTGATAAGGACGTTCTAAAGAAAATGATTGTCTTATGCATGTAATGTAGGATGAGTTTCCTGTACAATTTCTATGATGTTTTCAGGCCAGCTCTATTCGACCATTCAAAAACGCCAGCATGGTTGATGTTGACCAGTGGAACTACAGGCCTGCCGAAGGTGGCCGTTATCCCTTTCGACACATTACTAAACGGAATTATTAATTGGTGGTGAGTACCTATACAAATATACAAAAAAAATTGTTAGGTTTGAAGTTGGTTAGTTACAGACATGACGTAGGATGTATCACTTGCTTATCATTGCGTAATATCCGATGTTTATTAAACCTGAATCACTGATAGGAAAGAACCAGTAAAGCGATAAATAATTAATTAAAATCACAATCCTCGGCTTAGTCATCCAACTGGCTGATTAGTTTGAGTGTGGCGGATTATAACGGTTGGCATTAGCAATTGAATCATTGCCAATTTGCCAAACAACACTGTACACTTAACACTGTTATGATATTTTGAATTACCGTTCAAAATATCATAACAGTGTAAATGTATTAACAGAGATGTGACTCCTTTATGCTAGTAAGGATCCAACATTAACTAAAGTAAAGGCTTCAATCTCTATCAATTTCCATACTTCACAGATATGCACAAGATTTGCAATAAACCGACATTGTATACAGAATGCATTCCTTTGTTTCAATATGCAACCTCTCCAGGGATGTTTAGATGGCTTGTACTATATTCAGTGATGATGTATTTTAAGATATACCACGGTCTTGCATCGGTATTGGGTATAAATCAATAACCAATCAATTAATATTACAAGTAACCCTCCAAACTTTGTTGAACCGAACATGCTTCGAAACTTATTGCAAGTTTAGTTAGTTCGTAACGTCGCATATCGGTAAATAATAAATTAATGGTATTAGTTGAAGTAATGTCCAAAAGTAAATGGTTGGGACTCACCGCACAGTTTAAGTAAATTGAACATTTATCATCGGAACTTTAGAGATCCTCGTAAGCATGATATTAAAATCGCTTTTCGATGCAAATATTATTTTGTAAAACATCTTAATAAACCTGAAAACAACGCTGACGAACAACACAGAGATGACATTAAAAATAATGTTCGGAACAACCTCACCAAGAAAAGACAGATAACAGATTTACTCTCGTGCAGGAACCCATTCCCGGATAGTTGTGACGTCACATTGGCTATGGCGACACTACAGTGGATCTCGTCACTCTTATACTTCATATCTGGCCCCTTGAAAGGCTCCACAAGGGTCCAGTCGTCGGCACCATTGACTCCGGTGAAAATCGTCGAAATTATCAACAAATACAGGGTAATTATCACGATAATAACAATAACCGATAACACACAGGTGTGATATTATAAGTGGTTATATCATGTTGCTACTATGATTTTTACGTACTTGATATTAACATTTTTGATGATATTTCAGCCCAACACCACCGTATTTACGCCATATTTATTAGGTCATTTTCTGAAAGTGGCAGAAAAAACTTGTGACTTGTCGTGTTTCAAATCCATTATTATTGGCGGCAGCGCTATAGAGAAGCCATTACTGGACAGATTTAGAGTAAGTATTATACCACACATTATATTATCCGATATAGGTCCATTGTAGACTGTAAAGGAAAGAATGGCTTTTCTTTTTTGACCTA
Source organism: Dicycla oo (assembly GCA_948252095.1). Taxonomy (NCBI): domain Eukaryota; kingdom Metazoa; phylum Arthropoda; class Insecta; order Lepidoptera; family Noctuidae; genus Dicycla; species Dicycla oo. The sequence goes on along the minus strand of OX411714.1, from coordinate 16,239,566 downwards.
ATTTTATAAACTCGTCGGGCTTCCAAGCTTTGTATTTTCCGAGATTCTATATCTAGCTATCACATCTCTATGAAGTCTGAATGTATTTTAAATTAGGAAATAAATGCCATCGTCATTTGAAAGGGGGAATTGCATGAATAGTGTTAACTGGACCACCATAAGTTTCATATTTGTCTAAATATAAACACCATAGTTATCATGACACATAAAATGTTATAGAACCTATCTATAAAAGCGTATTTATTTGCAGAGTATGTGTGACGCGTTTATATACCTGGTTTATGGAATGACTGAGTTACTGGCGCCTATCTTTGATTTCAATGACGACACACCTTTCGGTTCAACTGGCAAGCCGCAATCCAAATATGAGTTCAAGGTATGTGTTTTACACTTAAAAATAACTAAATGTGTATTTTTGAACACCTAGTGTTATAAACTAATATTGTGAACTGGCTGCTGAAAAGTTCTAAATTGATTGGAATCCCTTTCGAGTAAAAATATGACATCATAACGACGTAGGTAATAAAGATAATGTTTGGAAAAATAATTATTTTGGTAAACACACTAATTATTACAGTTACCACAGTAGGTACCTATAAAATAACAATAATATCTAATACGTTTGTTGAGTAATGACTGATTACCTACTTTTGGAAGTTTTTACTGATAAACAATCTATCTACTTGATAAGCTATCTACTTATAGTAATATGTGTTTTCAGGACTGGACTAATTACTAATAAATTGACCTATTCTAATATTAAACATTTTATTTTCAGCTTATGGGTGATGATGGCAAGCCCTTGCAAGGAGCTCACAAAACCGGCGAATTGTGGCTTAAGGGTGATGCATTCTTTAAGGTAACAAACTAGATTTTTTCAAACGAATTAAAAAGCACCTTCATACATATATTATTCAAAATATATAGCTCACTATAATCACAAAATAGGTATTCTATTCGATAATTTTACTCAAAAAATACTATCCAGTTAGTAAAATAATATGATTGAGAACGATTCTCAGAATCCCAAGCCCCAAAAAGGTAAACCGTTAGTAAATCCGTGGGCCGCGGATGATAATGCCCTAAGGATGAACACATTTATAATTTACCAACGCGCTGATACTGCTTCGGCCCGACATACACAGTTACTTAATAAAATATTCTGAATATTATATCTGTGGGTAGTATCTGTCCCGGTCGGATTGCACGTTACAAGCAGCACAGTTTTGGCAAATACCCTGTGAAGTATTGACCTTTTCGTACAGTAAATAGCTTTAAACGTGCTACGTATTCAGCATTTGGGCATCGAATGAAAGCTGTAGAAAATATATATGTATATATTTTTTTTTTAATATCTTCTAATTTGCTAGGTTGCAAAGATGTTTGGGCATTATTATTCATTATTGATTGAATGTCCAGGGTTACCTAAACAATCCCGAGGAGACGAAGACCATGTTAACCGACGACGGCTGGTTCAAGACCGGAGACATGTTCTACAAGGACGCGCAAGATTACTACTACTTTGTGGAGCGCAAGAGACTTTTAATTAAGCACTACGGTTTTCTGGTGAGTGAAGAATCTTTTTAAAGTTTAATTAGCATTTACCTTTCTAATTAAAAAATCCAACGAAATGAACTATGTTCGAATAAAATGCATAGAAAATTAAATTTAAAAATTCAAAAACTCGACTGCGTAAAAAGTGAACTTTAAAAAGGAAGGCAACAAGATAACCTATTATGTCTCCAAACAATCTCATGCAATTGGAGGCAATAGATGTTTATTCTTAAGTTTAAGATGATGCCTCCATCTGAGATTGTTTAGAGACATAATAGGTCATCTTGTTGCCTTCTTTTTCAAAGTTTACTTTTTACGCAGTCCGGTTTTTGATTTCTTAAATATACTTTTTTATTTTATACTTTTTAGTTAGGATTATTTTCTCTCATTGTATTAAGTAAGTAACGCTTCAAGTACCAATCGTTAAAACAACCTATTAAAAGCAGTAAAATAATACCCACTTATAATCGGGTGTTAACGGCCTATTACTCACTCACCGCAAAAGTTCGGGATTGATTTTTTTATCATTTCTCATTCCAAATTATCTATAATTTCTATATATTTTTGTAATCGCCTTTTAAAACCCTTCATTTTGATACCCCACTCAATAGGTTTAGGAGACTTTTTTTTTTTTTTGAAAACACATGTTGCCGTCAAATATCCGCCATATCCAGTGACACTCGCGCAATAAAGACGACTCTAACGACATATCATTCATAATCAATTCAGGCATTTAGTATTTATGAGCGGACATAAGAACGGACATACATACAGGTCAAACACATAACCCTCCTTTTTTGGCTTCGCCGCAGGCGGGTAAAAAGAATCAACGGACATTAAAAATCTCAATGATTTTTTTTTATTTTTTTATTTGTGATGGGTTTGCTCTTGACTCTAGTCTAGGTCAGAAGTGACAGAGACAAAGTCGACGATGGAGTGAGCTTACCCAGAAGAAGCCTGTTCACTCTCACTTTGAAGAGATTAGGGTTGTATACGTTCGGAAACACAGACGCAGGTAGTGAGTTCCACTCTTTTGCTGTGCGCATTATATAAGACATTTGGAAGCGCTTAGTAATGATGCGTAAACATGGCAATGCAATCAAATACAATGTGCCAATTCGGAGTAAAATTTTCGAAATAATACTGTTTTACCTCTAAAAATAAAGTAAGGCGAAAACTCAGTCAGCGTAAACTTAGCTAGACTTATTTCTGTCACGCTCTGATTCATTCTAGTGGCGTACTGTCTCGAGTCTGTTGATATGCGACAAGAGACAAAACAAAGACTTATTTCGCAAGAAAAATATCTACCAAATCCTTGCTGACCGACTACAGTTAGACGTTTCCATTTCAAGAAAACATTTCACTAACATCACTTTACGTTATTCAAATAATATTATTTTTACCATCGCCCATTGTCTTTCATTATTGATGCTAAAATATGATACGATTCATTTTAAAAGCAGCCTTTCACATGAACAGATCCATTCATTTTTGTAACCCAGTAAACTCAGCCACTCAAAAGCGGTTATGATATTATCAAACGGTTCAGGCCGTATTCATTCTTGCAAATACATTAATTTCATGTATTCAAGTAGGCTTGTGCACGATCTTATTAAGATAGGCCTTTTATGAATACTTGAAATATTAAACTTGTTGCATCAAAAGGCATTTATAAAGTTGTGAGCTTAATCCGAGTGAAAGAAATTACGTAGACGAATATAATAATTTCGGAACGGCTTGTCACGTGACGATGGGAAGAGGCCAGACGGAATGACCTGAATGCCTTGGAAGTTTGGTAGGCCTTTGGTGTGGGATACAAACTCTGTCGACACCCTCGCGCCATCCCATCTTCCTAGCACGGCGAGCTGTGTTATACCGGCTGCTGCAGGAGCAAAAAATCTCAAACAGCGCAAATATAATAACCTTATTCGGAGCTATATGTTTGAGCCGTTTGGAGTTGAAACACTAGGACCTTGAAGTCCGAGTGCTCATCGAGTATTTTGGGACATCGCCAAGCAGTTGGTCGACTCTTAAAGGGACCAGAGGGCTGGCCTATTTTTAGCCCAAAGAATCAGCTTACAGCCTTTTGGGCACTTTTCCCATTGACAGCGATGCGGACCAATTTTTTGATGCCCAATGAGCTCTCCCCCTTTTTATTTTTTATTAAATACTTGTACATAATATGTATATGTACTGTTAGCTTGTATATTGTAATTAATAAAATAAAATACAACCTACAGCGGTTGTATTTTATTAATAAACTATCATATTAAAACTAAATTAACGTAGGTATGATTTCATAAATTTATTTAATAAATGATTTTGTTTTCAGATTTCACCTTTAAAAATGGAAGGTATCATCAAACTTCACCCTTCCGTGGCAGATGCCTGCGTTGTGGGCTTGCCTCAACTCGATTGTACGGAACTGCCCGTCATTGCTCTGCAGAGGAGAAACGGTGACAGTGTTGACACGAAAGAGATCTTCGACTTAGTTAGAAGTAAGTATTGATCGTATTGCTCATTAAACACATTAAAATTCATAATAAAACAATCCGGCTAACAAGATTAATTAGAAAGATCTCTTTACTTTATACACGAGGCTTGCTTTGTACTGCTTGTAATTACGGTTTCGTCAAGTTCAAACGAAATTTTCAGTAAATACATATTACTGAAAATTTCGTTTTGATATTGACGAAACATATTTTAATTTAAACCAACCCTTTAATCACATCAAAAGTCATTAAAATATACTAAAAAAAAACATAGATCAGATTTTTTAGTTGAACTACATTTTTGAATTGCCTTTATTTGAATACAATCACACGATATTTATGATGACGATTATTTATGATAACCATTGAAAATATTTGATTTATTGGGTACTATGTCATAATTAGCCAATGTTTTAAGATTAATATGTTATTATGCCTATAAACTACCAATCACGTATCTAGAGTAGGTACCTATCTGTGATAAGTAGATAGATAGTGTATCAGTGTCCCATAAAACTAATTGGTAATTTTCCGAGGTTGATGTTCATTCGTCCAATAAACATGTCTTTAGTACAAAAATACAAATACTAATACAAAAATCGTTTATTGTCACAATTATCATATTATACATTAAGACGTGTTTGGAGCCAACAATGTCTGTATTAGGAGACTCCACTTTTCCATAACATTAAGTAAGTAACTTTAGTAGAAGTCACAAATAAAAATAGTAGTCCTCCAGACCGAATGTCGGCCATGTCGGCCAATCTCATCGGAGACTAACTATTGGCGTGGGAGATATTATAGTGATCACACGAGTGATCCCATAAGGGTTCCGTTTTTTTCCTTACGGAACCCTAAAAATGACTACAGTAGGTATATCTAATAGAATTTAATTCGATTATCAATTTTTAAGAGTAAAGTATCCCTCCTGATATCTTCAAGAATACTAGTGGATTCGCTAGGAGTAAAAGTGGACAGAACTTAGTAGCTCACAAGATTGACTTGAGAAAATGCGTATAGGTGTTAAGACAGGTAGTGTATTTTTCTTATCTTCTTACTCAAGTAAGCTATCTAGAATGCTAGAAGATAATTTTAAGAGATATTTTAGTTCTAGATAGTTTTCAGACTACGAGTATATTAACGCCATGATGAAAATAACTATAAAGCATAACGAACAAGATATAATTCTATTAATGTTTATATTTTTAAGTATAATGACATTTTAAACTTACTAAAGTTTTAGCAACATGGTGATATTCAATTAATTAATCGATACTTTTTCATGCAATGTGTTCTCGTTTGTTAAGCGCGAATGGACGTGCGGTTTTAAATAGGTACATACGGAAAGATAATGAAAAACCTGTCATAAAACAAATGCGCTCGCTCAATTTAAATATTTAAGTATAAATTATACGTAATAAAGATTTCTAAAAACAAAGCAAAAATCTAATAATCTGTTTATTAGATTTTTGCTTTGTTTTTAGAAAGCTTAAATAAACTAGAAAACTCATAGTTGCAAGACGCTTGCAACTTGCACGTTTCCTCTTGCGACTTATATCACCGACTTAAAAAAAAAAATATTTAAGGCAATATTGCAGCCATTTGTTTTTTTTTTTAAGCATGAGTTTATATTTCAACATAGGCAAGAGTAATTTGGCTATTGTTTAGTCTATAGAAAAGCTTTAGAATATGAATAGATTAATTTTATACTTTCTATAGTCCAGTTCATCCTGTTGAAGAATTTCAGCTCTTATGGTTTATAGTTATCTTATGTTTGTCTATAAAACTTAATATTTGTAAACGATTTACTACTTTTCGTTGTCTAAAAACAGTCAGTGTGGAGTGTTTTATTTATGCAAAAATCGCCAGGAAAACTCGACCTTACAGTTTTTATATGTTGGTAGTCCGTCAAAATTTATATCAATATTGAGAGAAGTGCTTTCTGACAAATTTCGAAAATGTTTTTCAACATTAGTCCTGCAAGCATGGCGCCAGTAGATTTTCGCCACTACCCATATTTTGTATTTTTATAGATTTTGCACTCTGTAGCAATGTTCTTACGCCTTTCGGCATCGTGGCGGGTTGAAATTCACAAATGATTCCACGGAATCTTTAGGACTATCGGACAATTATCGTAGACGAAATTGACGAAAACACAAATTCAAATATTTCGTTGAGAAACAGTAATCATAAATCCACGTTTCCATCTGTTGGTTAAAGAAAACTCATATTGCATGTGATAATTACTTGTGTAACAGTTGGCCCGTAATTTGCGCAGTAATAATATTCATTTGTAAAATAACGCGCAACTGTGGCTGCCGAATACATTTCATATTCAGTTGCGAAATCAAGGCAGAAATATAAAATATGTTTGCTGTACCATCCTTGTATCAACCTTATGTCCTATGATTCAATGTTTGTAATAATTATATGGTTATTGCTAAAACAGTGTAAAACAGCATTTGCATATGGTTTTACGGAATAAAAATATTAACATGTTAGTTTTTAGTGAGATAAGCTTGAAGCCAGCTTGTGTGACACCCATAGCTTGCATTACATTTACCTGAAAAACATTTAGTTCATTTGCAAAATTGCAACAAACGAAATAATCAACGTTAATGCACAGCTCATAGAAACAGTTTTATTGCAGCATGTAGGTATAGTAGCTGGTACGAGTCGTGAGCACAAATTCGACTTTTAAACCTTACAAATATTTTTTCCTATTACGGCGATTCGTACACGGGCAGGGCAATGAGGTTAATATAAGACCAAGCTTATTTATGTCCAGGTAGAAAACAGAATACAAGAGCCCGTTGACGATGGCAACAACATTTCATTTGGAATTTGTGCTCACGACTCGTGCTGGAACTATACTTGCTCGTTATATTTTCGTTAAACGCAGCACCGATTAATCAAAATTAATTATTGTTTTTCCCGATAATTTCTGGGATATGTAGAAAACAAATTACATAATTTCCTTTGATTGAATTCATATTGATAAAATCTCAAACCCGACTACCTACGCAAAAAATCTAATAAATATAATTTTTCAGAATAAGTTGGCAAGATAATGTTGAATGGCTTATGTGCGTACTTGCGTGCAAAAAAATCGGCCCACCCCATGCTGTCTGTCTGTGAGATGATACCTCAAAAAATTTAATGTATATTTTAATTATGTTGTGTGAAAGTAAGTAAGATAAAGTTTATTTACACATACCTTATACTTTGATAAAAGCAATATTCTTTACAAAATCGACTAGATTCTTTAGATATCCTCATCATTCACTTTTGTTTGGAAAAACTGGGTAACATTTTTGTCAGTGAAGTTGACAAAAGCATTATTTGGATTATTAGTACTCGTTTATTGATCATTAATTAATCAAGTATTTAACCGACTTCAAAAAAAGAGAGTCTTTATTTGACCAGTATGTTCGTAAGTTCGCGATTTTCTCAAAAAGTAATGAATCAGGTTTAATATATTTATTTCACTAACGTAATCTACATACATTCAAGAAGGTTTTGGTAAAAAATATAGGTATTAGGTCATTGTTAATTAAACTTGATGAATTATCTTGTTTAAATTCGAAGAGAACGGAATGGGTCGACTTTTTTGCACGCAAGTTTATTTTGACACATTGTTAAAATTGGTTTAAGATGGTTTAAGGGGTAACAAACAAAGTATCTCAAATACTAACGTTTTATAGGCACTTACCTACTCAGCCCGTGAGTTTCACAAGCCCTGTTTTCGTCTTTGCCGTATTCGAATAACAAATTCAGAGGTTAGATAATAACGCCAAAGATAATGTCGAAATAAAAATAATCTATATTAAATTATTGTATTACCTATAAACAACGTATGATGGATATGAAGCCAAGCGAACGGAATTAACCACCCAGAGGCTCGGCATTCGAGACAATATTAGGTCTTTACCTATGAAACTGCCGTTTAGTATGCAGAAAGTTAAAGTTTTTTTTTTATATAAATATTTCGTATTTTTATCAATCAAAATATGCATCCATGCTATCGATGCATCTCTACCAACCCCGTGGTAATTTTTCAATGCCCTTCTTGAAGAAGTCAGGTATACGGGGGGCAACAAACACTTCAAAGGCATTTTGTACTGCCTCTCGGGTATTGAATTGTTTCCCTGCCAAGGAGTTCATATTTTGGAAAAAGTATAAGTCTGTCGGGGCAAGGGCTGGTGAGTACGGTGGATGACACCAAACTTCCAACCCTCTTGTAGCTTAGAGACCGTCTGTTTTACCACATGAGGTCGAGCGTTGTCGTATATTAGCAGCGGGTACGAGAGATAAACCAAGGCTGGTCAAAGATTTGCGAGTTTCTCCATCATTGTGTCCAGTTCCTCACAGTACACATCCGCAGTGATGCTGGTGACATTTGGTAAGAAGCTGTGATGAATTATACCAGCACTAGACCACCAAACAGTGACCATGACTTTTTTAGGGGTAAGCTTTCGTTTGGAGCACCAGGGTCTAACTAACATGATGATCGCTTACGATTATCAAAAGGAATCCATTTTTCATCGCAAGTGAAAATGCGGTACAAAATCCCTTCGTTTCTGTGTCTGTTAAGCAACGCAAGGCATAACTCAACGCGTTCGTCGCGTTGGCGATCGTTCAGTTCGTGCGGCACCCACTTATCAAGCTTTTACCTTGTCAATTTGACGCAAATGGACCAATATTGTTTTGATGCTAACGTTGAAAGCTGCTGCTAACTCAGCCGTAGAATGAGTACCGTCAGCTTCCACTATCTTCTTTAATTCGTCGTTGCTGACTTTAGTTTTCGGGTGACCACGGCGTTCATTTTTAGATCGTTCGGTTGTAGTGTTCACTCCGTACACGTAATTAATGTTGCGAGCCGTTCGTGCGGCATTGCTATCGCGACGGAACTCGAATTCCATAATGACTCGTATTTTGATGAAAAATATACTAATGTAGTGAAAACAAAACACTAATCAATAAACAAATTACTGAATTTGAAAATAGAATTCCATATTTTTTTTAAATAAAATTCATTTGAATTTAGAATTTATTGCCAGCCATACATAAATTACGTTTCAAATGGCCAGTATTGTAAAACGGCAACTTCATAGGTAAAGACCTATTATTTATAAATTGTCATTGGTGGTATTAATTCAGGTACTTACTAAGAAATATAATAATCAAAAATCTTTAAGGCGAAATCAAGTGAGAAGGAAGTTATTATAAATCTGTAACCAAATTTGAACTGAAAAGCTAGGTTAATATAATTTATGAAAGCATGCTAAAGAGAACTTTAAGGGCCTTAGCACACCTCAGCCGCGAAACCGCATGATGTTCCGCTACGAGTCGGTTGAATTCAACTGGTGGTTTCGCGGAGATGTGCTAAGGCCCTGATTGTTAATAATCGCAGTGAATGCTTGGCCAGCTCAATTTATCTCCGGCGCCGAAGTCGTATTCAGCGTTGCAGGCCGCACATTCTTTTGTCGTTCACAGGACTCGCTCCAGATTTATCACCAACAGCTCACACGACTCAACAATTTCATTTTTCATTCTTACTCAATTGCTAACTTATTGTTTCAGAGAACATGGAAGGGAAGCGACTGAATGGCGGTCTTTTCTACGTAGATTCATTACCCGTTACGCCCTCCGGCAAAGTACATCGGGTAAAAGTAAAGGAGATGGCACTCGCAGCGCAAAAAGCGGGAAAAATCCTCTTCTAGCGAACTAGATAGATGCCAGTATTCGATTTGATCAATAATAGTGGCCACTTACTAATGACGATCTAGTTAGTAGTAGTTAGTAGTTTAGTTTAAGTGTGTTGTGTATTCTCACTCCATAAAATGTTAAATAATATAAAACTGGAAGAAGTACAAACTTTCTTAATCTAATGTAATAATAATACACACTGTATGTGTGTATTTAATTCTTACCTTTTCTTTATTGTATTCAATTTCATTACAAGACGCAAAGGCAATCGAAATCTTAATTTTTACAAGATTTCCTTACTTACATTACAATTAAAACACAAATTGCGTCATGAATACCATTGTTTAGATGTAAGCTTAGAAAATTTGATTAGATTATGACTTAATTTTATTACTTATTACGTAGGGTGTTCTGAAAGTCTTGAGATATAACTTCATTTTTAACAGTTTTTTAAAATAATTGCCATCACGATTAATACACCTCTGCATCCTTATAAACCAACCACTAAAAATGTCTTACCATTTCTGTTCAGGAATTTCCGCACATATATTGTCCCAGGCCGAAAGAAAAGCTTCTTCGTCCCGAAATCTTTGCCCTTTCGATTTTTTTCACGAAAGGAAAGAGTCCAAAGTCACATGGCGCCAAGTCTGGGCTGTAAGGCGGATGTTCAAGATGTTTCAAGCCGGCATCTCGCAAAAAATTGGCATGTAACGTCAGCACGATGTGCCGGAGCATTATCATGATGAAGATATCAGGTGCAGAGTTATGACTTTGGACGAAGCTTCTTGAATTCCTGAATAAGTTGAGGAAGGCAGACAGTGGTATACCAAGCAGCGTTTACAGTCTTCTGCTCACGGAGAACTACTTGTTCAATAATTCACCGAATACCGAAAAAAACCTTTTGTTCATCGGTAAATTTATGTGGAATTCAAAGAGTACCTACAAACTTTTCTATAACCTAAATGATGGTGAATAATTGAACGTAACGTTGCTGAGCCAATCTGCAGTAAGGACTCTATTTGCCTGTAGGTTACTCGCCGGTCAGTTTCAATTAAATTTTTAACTGCAGAAATATTTTCTGGAGTAACTGCTTCCGCCGGTCGTCCTCAACGCAGGTCGTCTTCTTGGTTAAAACAGCCCCGCTCAAACTGTTTGTATCATACGGTTGCACGAGAGGGACAGTCATCACCAAGTATAGACTTCATTTCTTCTAAACAGTTTTCTGGACTTACTTGGTATCTTTGGTACCTCGACATTTCGAGGAACACCGATAGCCTACACTATACTGAAGACTATTTTGAAACTACAATCTGATGGAAAACACATAGTTCTTCAATGGATTCCATCACATATCTGAATAAGAGGCAACGAAATTGTTGATCTACTAGCCAAGCAGGCCATATGTGATGGAACTTCATCGAATCAAACAGGATTGTTATTCGCTTTGGAAGGAGTTCTTCAATAAGAGATCACTAGAAAAAGGAATCTGGTACAAAACGATCCAACCATATCCCTTTAACTCACCGTGGATAGATAACCAACTGTTGAGCAGATGTGATATTGTTATCGCACAGAGAGATAGGTTACTGTAATAGTATTCTAGCTGTGCCACTTTCTGATGCAGCTAGAGTACTTTACAAACTATCTATACTAAGATTATGTTAAATGGTAATTAGTAAGTATGATTTTGTGAAGCCAACCAGGGCGGCATAATCGCATGTGCGACACAGCCTTTTCAATATGAATAAAAAAAACGATCTGCGGCAATACTGAATGCAATTAAATGACAACTGGCACTAACGTATATCATAACATAAACAATCAAACTACGTGCTCGCGTCGGCCATCCGCCTTAGTATTATTAAGTATCTCAAGACTTTCAGAACAACCTACGTATATTGTGATGAAGTAGGGAAATTAGATTTGAATTTAAATAATAATGACATTGTCAAATAAATTATTTGTTAACCAACTCACTGTGTTTTCTTCATTATGACTAACCTCTTTGACTTTATATTAATATCACCGTAAGATTGTGTGAACACCGTTAGTTTATAATCTGTCTCGCGAGGTTGTAAACTGTCGATAAATTGTGAACTGTACCATACTGCTTACAATACATATATCGTATTAATTTTCGATAAGTACCTAGTTTATTATCTACCCATGACAAACCGTCAAATTATGATCGAACCTGCACTTATCGAAAGGGTTCACAATCTGTCCGATTTTATCACTCGTAAAATTGTGAACAGTCCCTGATTAGGTAGGTCTTGGCCAGGGCACCCCGACTGAATGGAATAGGTTAGAACTGTGAACAACCGCGTACGAGCCGAGCGAGCGAAGCGAGCGGTTCCGCGGCTGCGGCCGGCGAGCGCTTCTTCCAAGTTGGTCGCAGTTATTTTGCTATTTGGTATTAGCACAGATTACTACAGATAGAACACTCCGCAAAATAATTTAAATAAAAAGCGACTCTTGCTACGACACAATAAAGTGCAATTCAGGTCGCACAATGCTTATTACCTTCAGTTATATTCACCTACAAGTTGCCTCTCTTTCTAACGCGTAACTCTTAAACCTTTTGACCGCGGCCAACTGCGGCAGTCCTACTGAATTGGCCCAGTGAGATAGACCCGCTGCGTACTTGCTAGCTTCATACCTAAACTGCGGAGTGTCCCATTTGTATTATTTTTTTTTTTTTTTTTTTTTTTATTACTTTTAAGAAGGCTTACAGACTAATTACAAATAAAATAGGTAACAACAACACATAATCAGGTTGCTAATAACAAGCCTCCACAGATATATGTATAACATATCGATTACTTAAAGTCGAACAGTTAATGTTCATGGTGTACACACGTTTAAATAGCTTAGTTGTATTTATGATCTAAGTTGCTACATATAAGTTGAAGAACCACTAACCGGCGCGTCATTCACAAAAAATGATTCGGCTAAGAGCGTCCTTACTGTGCTTATCTTAGTACAAAATAAGTCAACATCATGTTCTGAGGATACATCATTAAAGCTTCGAGCGCTTCTTATAAGAAAAGCATTACGCCTATAATTAGTAGTGGCAGAAGGCACACCTAGAAGCGGCCTTTTTCGTAATCCAATGGTGTTGGTGCGAAATGCTAACTTTGCTAACAGTTCAGGGCAGTCAATCGAGCCATTCGCTATGCTGATCAAAAAACATACATCATTAATGATTCGTCTACGATCCAATGGCAGAAAGTGGTACCTCTTGCAACGGTGAGTGTAATCTATGGATACTTGGTGTGCCTTATAATCTAGATATCTCAGGAACTTCTTCTGGATACCCTCAATGCGCGATTTGTAGATCCCATATTGAGGGTTCCAGACTTGCGATGCATACTCCAAGTGGCTGCGCACGAATGAACAGTACAAAACCTTGATCGGCTTCAGAGAACGGAAACAGGCTGAGGCTCTGATTACAAAACCTAGTGCTTTCGAGGCCCTACTCACGATACTGTCAATGTGATGATCAAATAATAATTTGCTATCCTGTATAATACCTAAATCCCTAATGCTGTTAACTTTGCCCAAGGTAAGTCGGTTGAGGCTATACATTGAATTTATTATAGACTTCTGGCGCGTGAAGGTCATTTGAAAACATTTAGAGGTATTCAATTGGAGCAAATTATGTGTGCAATATTCTTCAAATCTATTAAGATCATCTTGCAACTGGTGAGTATCAGAGTTATCACGAATAATCTTATGAACTTTCATGTCATCAGCGTATAGCAACACGTAAGAATGCTTGAAGCAATTTACAACATCAGCAATAAACAGAGTGAAAAGTAAACTCCCCAAAACCGAACCCTGTGGTACACCCGAGGGGACCGAGGTCCAACCCGAAGTGTAACCTTGTAGAACCACAGCCTGACTCCGATTCTCAATATAAGACGAAAACCATCTATATAGGTCCCCATGTATACCGGCTTTGAGTAACTTCTCCAGCAGCAGACGATGATCAATACTGTCGAAGCACTTGCTGTAGTCGGTATAAATTACATCCACCTGCGCGCCTTGTTCCATACCACCCGATATAAAGTCATGCGATAACACCAAGTTAGACGTAGTAGATCGCTTTTTCAGAAAACCATGTTGTTCCTCCCCGAAGTTACTTTTCATAGCCGCATATACATCGTTATATACCATACGCTCAAGGATCTTAGAAAATAGACATAACTTAGATATCGGGCGATAGTTCGCAACATCAGATTTGTTTCCTTTCTTGTGAATAGGAGTGATGAATGCTGATTTCCAAATTTTAGGAACTATACCCTCAGAGATAGATCGATTAAATAAGATACACAATGGGTCAACCAAACTATCAGCACATTGTACTATAAACACGGGGGGTATGAGATCCGGGCCACCTGATTTAGAAAGGTCCAAGGACTTCAGCAATTTCAACACTCTAGAAGGAATTATTTCTAACGTACTGATGAATGCAACACTATCGACACTCATAGCACCACTATAAGTCTGCGAAGATGTACCAGGGAGTGGAACAGGTTCCTGGAAAGTGGAGTGGAAGTACGCCGCAAATAAATTGCTGATATCCTCACCACTACTTGCGGTGACGTCACCATACTGCATGAACTTAGGAATTGCATTTGAGATTCTCTTACTTTTCATGTAAGACCAGAAAGATTTTGGATTTTTGACTATCGATGATTCTATTTTATCCATGTATATATTAAAACATGTCTTTTCCAAGTTAATAGCTCTACTCCGTAAGAGAGAGAAAGAATCTGTAGTATTAGCGCAAGTGCATTCGTCGCATGAAAGTTTGATACCAGTTCACCATTTGTCGATTTTTCATATTACTATCGGAAATGACTTTTATATAACACTTAACTTATCTCAAAATTGGAACTCCTAGGGGTACGAGGAAACACCCTCGAAATTTTCAAAGATTATCTCAATAACCAGACTCAACGAGTAGAAATTGGAGAGCATATAAGTGATAAAGTATCAACCACTTACGGTGTACCTCAGGGAAGCATTTTAGGCCCCCTCTTCCAAATATATGTCAATGAATTGTGCAGAATGGCCATCCCCAACTCCAAGACGTATGCAGACGACACCGCAGTTATAGTTTACAGACCAACATGGGATAGCGTTAAGCGCTACGCAGAAGCGGCAATAACAAGTATAATGAAATGGCTCAACCTAAACTTACTTACCCTAAACTGCGATAAAACATCGTACATTCCATTCGCTATCCGGCGTAACAACTTGCCCGACAAATCTTTCTCCAAAACAGCGCACACCTGCTCCAAACAATCGCCACAGTGCTTACGTCCGACACTTACAAGAACTGATAATGTGAAATATCTGGGTGTCCAAATAGACGGAGGGTTACGATGGAACAAACAAGTAGACGCCGTTACCACTAGATCTATGAAACTTTTGCATATTTTCAAATCTCTTAGAAACTCGGCTGCGCCTGAAACCCTGAAGATGGTGTACTATGCTTTATGTCAATCCGTCATTGGATATTGCATCGCAGTATGGGGAGGTGCAAATAAAACTAGTCTTCTGAGGATTGAAAGAGCGCAGAGAGCCGTACTGAAGGTGATGTCGCGAAAACCTTACCGCTATCCCACTACGCAACTATACGCTGATTCCAAAGTACTATCAGTACGCCAGCTTTTTGTACTGCAGTCTACTGTTAGAAGACACGCAAGTTTTCCCCCAACTGACCCTAAAAAAAGGAAGAAACTGCCCTTAAGTACCCCTCACAAAACCTCCTTTGCTCAACACCAATACTACACATTAAGTACATATATATAAACAAATTCACAAAAAGATAAACATAGTCGATCTAAATAGATATGAAATAAAATCAAAATTAACGGAATGGCTATTGATACAGGACTATCTACAAACAGAATCCCTACTTAAGTATGTCGCCTAACTACCTACATCTATATCTCCAATCACACACAACACACCCGCACACACACACACACATATACATGCGCACACGCACGCACACACACATCGCGTATACTAACTATATACTTAAATTAGCTTTTTATCATTTTTTTTTATTTTTATTTTTGTTTTCCTTCATTCGCTCAGGTAGATCGACACAGTCTACTATTATACGTATAGAATCACATTTTAAGCTGAATCACTGTCTCTCAAGATACAGGTTACCTAGTTTGAGAGGCAGGGTTTTCCATATTGTGTAAAGATTTCAGTTCTTAGATTTGTATCGCATTGTGTTACCACCAAAGCTCAATTAAATTGTCTTTATATAAAACACGTTAAATCTGTATTTTTATGAAATAAAGTTTATTATTATTATTATTATTATATAAGGGTATATATTTGAGGAAGAGGGAGGGGGATAGGGGTAGAGATCCCCCTCCCGCAAGGGGGGATCTAGGAAGCGCATAGTTTTTTTTATGAATTTTTAGTATCTTTGGCAGTAGAGGGGTGGTGGCCCCTGGCACCACTCTAATGAAAAGGTAATGCAATCTTCTTGAAAAAAAAAAATTGTAGCCTAGCCTCAAAACAATTTAAAGTTTCTTCTGCAACGTCTCCGGCGCTGCGGAAAGTGCAGCCCCTTCGTCCTTACGTAAGGGCAAACGGGCTGCTCTCTCTCCGCGCCTCCGGATTTTTATATACACTCTAGTGGTAGCAGCCAAAAGACTATGTGCAGTCGGGGTGCCCCAATTCGGTTTTGGGATAGATTCGACCTATTTTAACCATAAAGTATAATAATAATATCCTGGGACATTCCACACACGGTCATCTGATACCAAACTAAGCAGAGCTTGTACTATGGAAACCAGATAATTGATATACTACATACACTACTTTTTTGTAAATACATACTTATATATATAATTACACCCAGACTCAGGACAAACAGACATGTTCATGCACACAAATGTTTGACCCACGACCTGCGGCGTGATAGGCGGTATCTTAACCAACCACGCCAGCTGGCCTGTCTAAAGTGTCATAAAGTGGGGATACACTAACTCGCTTGTCTCACTCTCTCGACCCCGCCATCTCCTACAGACATTGAATGACATGACACAAAAATTCACAAAATGGCTGCAAATTTGTTTGTGTTTCGTGTCACCTGTGTAGCAGATACCATCATGACAAAAATAATAATTTAATATTGTCAATAAATCTCGTAGTTATTCACCCAAAGAAAAACTCAAATCACTGTGAAATTGTTAAACCCAAATAAAATAACGAAAAATAATGCTATTATAAAAAAACTAAATGCCCGTCAACTTATTATTTGCATAGTCAAAACACATTATGAATATAGCAACACCAGTAGTCAAAACTACAACAAAAACAATAAAATAGTGTAAAAATCGTGATAATCTCAACTAATCTCAAGATAGCTAAACACGATAAAAAATAAACACAATATAAATACTTAATATATATATGATATGTATATCAGTTATCTGGATTCCATAGTACAAGCTCTGCTTAGTTTGGGACCAGATGACCGTGTGTGAAAATGTCCCAGAATATCACGTAAACGTCACCGCCCTGGTCGTAAAAGTCACGGTCACTGCTTGGTTGTCTAGTGCTGGTATCACAGCTCCCAAATGGCATGTACCAAATGGCACCAGCATTACTGCGGATGTGTACTGTGACGAACTGGACACATTGATGGAGAAGCTCGCAAATCTCCTTAGTTAATCTCTCGTCCCCGCTGCTCACCACAACGCTCGACCTCATATGGCACAACAGGCGGTCTTTAAGCTACAAGAGCTATGGTTGGAAGTTTTGCGTCATCCACCGTACTCACAAGACCTTGCGCCGACAGATTTCTACTTTTTTCAAAATTTGGACAACTCCTTGGCAGGGAAAAAATTCAATACCCGAGAGGCAGTTCAAAATGCCTTTCAAGAGTTTGTTGGCTCCCATACACCTGACTTCTTCAAGAAGGGCATTGAAAAAAATACCTTTGGACGGTGATCGGTTTGCTATTTTCACTGATTCGAAAAGTGCTCTTCTTCACCTGATAAGATGTACGAGTACTCCACCTTTCAGGAGCTTCCACTGGCGTATAGTATATTAAGCACCATCACTGAAAACATAAAACAGTGTATTGCAATGGATTCCTTCTCACGTTAGACTGGATGGTAATGAGATGGTTGATCGTTTGGCAAATGAAGCCGCGTCTGATGAAGAATTTTATGCTTGTTCTCCGTGGCATACTCCGCTTTTACCCCTAGTAAGAGACAGATGTATTCAATCTTGGTCAGATATATTATATATTTTGATAAGATCTTTAACGAAAGGCATATGGTACAGGACGATTCAACCATCTCTTCCACGTTTGCTCTGGTTCAGCGAGGGCAGGATGAATATGCAAGAAGTTGTGATGGCTTTGAGACTCCGATCCGGCCACGCTTCTCTCAATAGTTTTCGTTTTATGATGCAAAAAGTTGATTCACCCAATTGTACTGTCTGTGGAGTCATAGAAGATGTGCATCACATCTTGACGGAATGTAGTCGTATTGGGGTTCAGAGACGTCAAGCTTTTGTTAAAAATGTTAATGTAGGATTCTATAATAGCGTTCTGGCCTCAGCATTGTCAGATGACGCCAGGACAATTTATCATATTATCATCATGGGTAGGTTGCGGGTAGGCTAGTATATTATTATATTTATTGTATTCAATAATCGGGGTGACATATTCCTTATAGAAAAATCCCTGTGAAAAATAAAATTTAAAAAACCTTTAAGTCTAACTAAACTCCAAAATTAATTTATGTTACAAATTTTGAGTCGGCACCAAACAAACAAAGGTGCTATAATAGCTTGATAGATCTTCGTTGAATGTTTGGCGCCGCGCCGCCTCAAAATTTGTAACTTAAATTAATTTAGGAGTTTAGTTACACTTATTTTTTTTTTATATAGGTAAGTATCTTTCACTTTCATTTTTTTTTTTTGTCGGTTTAATTTTTTGTAAAAAAGTTTTTTTACGCAATCGGGTTTTTGATTTTTAAAATTTACTCTTTTTCCTTTAATTTAATAACTGCGGGTGACGAAAAGCACAATTTCAAATCATATACAAGATATCACTATAATTTTTATCGGGTAAATAAAAAGGTTAACAGATATCTATAAAACAAAAAAATTATAACGCAATCTCTGCATAGATAAAAATAATGAGTAGGTACCTATATAAACGCTCTCCACTGACATAACTTATTAGTGGAAAACGTTCTGCCACTCAGATCTACTTATAGTAGATATACTTGTTTCGTGTATTACCTATTAGTTGTGTTATAAGGTGTTTTAAATAAAATGGCCGATATTGATTTGAAGACAAGTATTACGAATCGTGTAGAGCGGTTCAGGAAGAGTGCTGCTGAGCGGTATAGCCTCAATGAGGAAGATGTCCACATCGGCCACATAGTCTTAGAGGCTATGTACGATGACCCAGAAAAGATCTCTCAGGTACGTGCCTATATATTTTTGTCATCTATGTGTCGCGAATCTATGGCAAATGTGAAATTTTTAGAGGTCTTAAAATGCATCAAGGTCCCTGAACTTAAGAAAAATCTAAGTAAATGTAAATGCTTTATTTAATATTTTGTATTAAAAAAAAAAAGATAAATTCATTGTTAATATTTTAATTACAAACAGTTTCAAAATCCGTCTCAATAAATATTTTAAACCCATTTCATATAGTAAAAGTTCAAAAAAATGTCTGTTCGATATACCGACCTACAACATAATTTCCAGGAATATGAATTTTATTTGTACCCAATTTGCTTTATTCTTTGAAAATCTACGAATTCACTGCTATCAATACTTCAAAGAACTGAACTACAAAATGAATTTCGTCGGTTATTTTTTTTGCTCCAAAGTATGAATGTAAAAGTCACAAATCTCATACCTGCGAGTGCCGTACAGTACGAGTGAGGTACAATTTTAAAAGAAAACTAATAAGACGAAAGCAAAGTGTGGTAAAATTGAAATAACAATGTACATAGTTAACACTTCCGCGACACTCACGTACTACGTGAACTATTTGATATTTTTTTTTTTTTTGCGTGGAGAAATTCTCATGCATACTGCACTACCACGGGGAGATAGTGCAGTTATATGGGACTCCAAACTACTAAAACTGCACGGTGTCCTCCTCTGCCGCTTATGGCGGGTTCACGGGCATGCGTTAGCACTTACCGCGATCCCGCCGCGGCTGGGAGTATACCCCATCACCAGCGCACCAGGACACATTGCACGCCGTGACCACTCCAGGGACCAAACCAGCACATGGGCGCTAGACGACTCCGTGTCTAGGTACCCTTGGTCCCCCTGCGACCGGTCAGGTCAGTGGCCGTAGTCGCCCAAACGGCACCGCAACCTACCTGTTGACCCCTACGTCGTCGACTCCCTGGGAAAAGCCCTGACGAGCGGCCCCTCCTCGGGTTCCTCTTCGCTTCACCGTGGGTGACCAAGCCACGGCTACTGAGCCCCACGCCCCCCCGCCTCGACAGTGCGGGAACTCACCGAGGGGGAGGATTTGTTAATTTAACCTAGTTTAACTACTACGAGAGATAAACTACTAGCACACAGTATCGATCGTTTAAGATGTTATTCCAGAATTATTTATTTAAACGTACCTAATTTTATTTTATTTCAATGTTAGATCAATGTCCTAATGTACTTTGGCATCGAAATTAGTAAAAATTATTTTTACTAATCGAATAATAAAAGAAACTAATCAAACCTTAATTAACTATTCTTCGCGAGAAAAGATCTACAAACTTAATTATAGCCTAGTTTATTCATAAGTACGTAAATGCAAATCAGTAAATTCCGTTGTCAATTGTTTTCTGAAAAAAATATCATCCACCCCTATGAGGTAAGCCCTAGGAGGGGAGGGGCCAAATAAATAAGGTCCCGATTTTTGGTTTTTTGTTTACATCTCGAAAACGATGTGTCATAGGAAATTTTGTTGTACTACGTTATTCAATAGTGCACAGCCCATTATTTTCGTTATTCTCAGCCGCAAACGTAAATTTCAGGTTATACAGTATGTTAACCAACAGAGGGCGTTCCCGTTAACCCGCAATAGTATAGCATCCATACATGCTAAAAAAAATATTACCATTCAAAAACAAAATGGTTTTTATTTTTTTTAATATTAAAATATTCACTAAAAATGCTAAAAATATTCACTAAAATATTCAAAAAAATATAAAAATATTCACTAAAAATAAAAACTAAATTGCGATGTTTCCGTCCTTCAAGTACGCGTGTACAGAGTGTTTCTTTTACGTATCAATTTAAAATTTTTAGTGAATATTTTAATATTAAAAAAAATAAAAACCATTTTGTTTTTGAATGGTAATATTTTTTAGAGCAATTTTATCAGCGTTCATTATGTTATATAACAAAATTTCAGACACATCGTTTTCAAGATGTACCTACGCAAAAACCAAAAAACAGGAACTTATTTATGCTCCGGTTTCGACCTTTCCATCCACAGTCATTTGTTACTACACGTGTCTTTAGATTAACAAAAGAGAAATCTTGTCAGCTCAGCACCTCAAACAAGCAGGTTTTGCTGTATAAAGACAGTGAGCCAAATTCTACTTTGCTGCGAGCGTGAGACAAAGTAACTTTTTAATTATTTTTTTTTTTTAAATACCCGTGAACAGTGCTGGGTCTACTCACAAAATTCGAAAGATTTGAACTTCACTTTGGTCTATCACTTTCACTTCGATACAAAAAAAGCGAGATAGAAACAAGTCGATTCAAAGTTCGGTTTTCTAATTCCATACCTAGTAGGCCCAAAAAAGAAAAAAACAATAAAACGTTCGAATAGACATAACCGTAAAATTGCAAATCATCTGTTAAGGTTTTAAATGTAATTGCTTATTATATTTTTTTCTAAATAATCGAATTTTATTTTTTATCATCAAATAAAGAGACTGTTGAAGAAAATATACGAAGTTTATCATGTATCTAGATAATTATTTATAGTTTTAACAATCGTTAATATTGTGACCGAATAGTTTCAGCTAGTATCTTTAAAAAATAGCGGGATTCAAATTGTTATCGTTTTCTTCTTCTGGCTGGCTACAAATCTATACACGTTGGATATTATAAAAATTATATTTACTAATTAATATTATAAATGCGAAAGTAAGGTTGTTTGTTACCTTTTCACGCCTAAACCACTGAACCGATCATCCTGAAATTTTGCATATACGTTTTCACGTGTACAGAAACGGATATAGGGTACCTTTCATCCCGAATAAAAGCACTGTTCCCGAGGAAAACAACAATAACGTTCTTTATGATAATAGATGGCGCCACGTGTCTTTGGAATCATGATTGAAAAAAAAAACGCTTTCACGCTAAAACTGCTGAACGGATTTGGATGAAACTTGGCACATGAGTAGACCTGGTTTAGAACATAGGATACTTTTGACCCCGGTAGTACGTTCTCGCGGGATAATTTCCGACACCACGCGGGCGAAGCCGAGGGCAAAAGCTTAAGTTAAAATCCCTCGCTGCACTCAGGATTCTAACCTAGAATCACTCAATACGCTCGTGATTCAATTATAGAATAATTCGCTTACTCGGGATTCAAAATCACACTCGCGTCAAAAACCAACTTTGCTCTCTTGTTGCACAAATAACTATTACTGCTTTTTCCAGATCGATTTCACAACGGAACAAAAGGAAACCAACAGATCCGTGGCAAAACGCACTCGTCGCCTAGCCAGAGCAATGGATAACTCAGGCCTGAAGCCTGGAGACCCAGCCATCCTCATCGGCAGCAACCATATAGACCTGTGCATCCCTTTCTATGCCTGTCTCTTCGGAGGATACCCCATGTGTTCCATCGATCCCAGTATTGGACAAAGTAAATTTATTGATAAATTCCACGTATAAAGAAAACATACCAACAATGTTATGACATTGCAATTTGACAGCTAATTATCTTCTTAATTTGCAATCTAATTTCTATTTAACTTTACTTTCAGATGATCTAACAAGATTGTTCCCATACATCTTCCCGAAGATAGTGTTCTGTCAGAAAGCTTGTGAAGAAAAGGTCAAAAATGCATTTAAAGCGGCCAATCATAAGGGTAAAATCGTCATATTTGACGACAAAGAATCAGATATTAAGGCGTTTGTCAAGGATTACAACGGCACTGAAGTTAATTACAGGTAAAGAACCGTCTTGAATAAACCCTAAGTTAAAAACTTTGTCCGCGTAATTAATACCTACATAAAACTTGTTACGATAACGTGTGAAACCAAACGTAGATATACATGTTTATCAACTTACGATTATATCTACACAAATTCAACCATTCATAAGTAAATTGGTATGAATGATTTTTATTATTACTATTTGATAAGGACGTCCTAAAGTAATTGATTGACTTTTGCATGTAATGTAGGATGAGTTTCCTGTACAATTTCTATGATGTTTTCAGGCCAGCTCTATTCGACCATTCAAAAACGCCAGCATGGTTGATGTTGACCAGTGGAACTACAGGCCTGCCGAAGGTGGCTGTTATCCCTTTCGACACATTACTAAACGGAATTATTAGTTGGTGGTGAGTACCTATACAAATATACAAAAGAAAATTGCTAGGTTTGAAGTTTGGTTAGTTACAGACATGACGTAGGATGTATCACTTGCTTATCATTGCGTAATATCCGATGTTTATTAAACCTGAAACAACACTGATAGGAAAGAACTAGTAAAGCGATAAATAATTAATTAAAATCACAATCCTCGGCTTAGTCAGATTAAAACGGTCGGCATTAGCAATTGAATAATTACTTTGCCAAACAATCATAATTCAAAATATCATGACAGTGTAAATGGATTTTCAGAGATGTGACTCCTTTATGCTAGTAAGGATCTCACATTAAATAAAGTAAAGGCTCTATCAAATTCATACTTCTCAGATATGCACAAGATTTGCAATAAACCTACATTGTACACGGAATGCATTCCTTTGTTTCAATATGCAACCCTTCAGGGATGTTTAGATATACCACGGTCTTGCATCGGTATTGGGTATAAATCAATAACCAATCAATTAATATTACAAGTAGATGCCCTCGGAACTGTGTTAGACCGAATATGCTTCGAAACTTATTGCAAGTTTAGTTAGTTCGCAACATCGCATATCGGTAAATATTAAATTAATGATATTAGTTGAAGTTATGTCCAAAACTAAATTGTTGAGACTCACCGCACAGTTCAAGTAAATTGAACATTTATCATCGGCTCAAACAAACTCTAGAGATCCTTGTAAGCATGATATTAAAATTGGTTTTCGATGCAAATATTATTTTCTGGAAACAACGCTGACACGAGTACACAGCGATGACATTACAAATAATGTTCGGAATATCCTCACCAAGGAGTAACAGATTTACTCCCTTTGTGCAGGAAACCATACACGGGTAGCTGTGACGTCATCATGGCTATGGGATCACTTCAGTGGATCTCGTCACTCCTATACTTCATATCTGGCCCCTTGAAAGGCTCCACAAGGGTCCAGTCGTCGGCACCATTGACTCCGGTGAAAATCGTCGAAATTATCAACAAATACAGGGTAATTATAATGATAACAACAATAACCGATATAACACAGGTGTGTTATTAAGTAAGTGATGATTGTTATCAGCCATAGAAATATAAAACGTATATCTGTTATCAGCACTGTGATTTGTTGCTACTGTGATTTTTACGTACTTGATATTAATATTTTTGATAATATTTCAGCCCAACTCCACTGCATTTACGCCATTTTTATTAAGTCATTTTCTGGATGTGGCAGAAAAAACTTGTGATTTATCGTGTTTCAAATCCATTCTTATTGGCGGCAGCGCTATAGAGAAGCCATTACTGGACAGATTTAGAGTAAGTATTACAACGCACATTATATTATCCGATATAAGTCCATCGCAGACTGTAAAGAAAAGACTGGTTGTTCTTTTTTTGACCTAATTTCTTATACTCATCGGGCTTCCAAGCTTTATATTTTCCGAGAAGAAATATCAAGCTAGCACATCTCTATGAACTCTGAATGTATTTTAAATTAGGGACACAAAATAATGTTATCATCATTCGAAAGCGGGGATTGAATTAACTGGACCACCATTATTTTCCAAATCTGTTTGAATAAAAAACACCATTGATATCACGTTATATGTTCTAGAACCTATCTATAAATGCGTATTTATTTGCAGAGTATTTGTGACGCGTTCTTACACCTGGCTTATGGAATGACTGAGTTATTCGCGCCCATCTTTGATTTCGATAACGACACACCTTTCGGTTCAGCTGGCAAGCCAAAATCCCAATTTGAGTTCAAGGTATGTGTTTTACACTTAAAAATAACTAAATGTGTATTTTTGGACACCTAGTGTTATAAACTAATATTGTGAACTGGCTGCTGAAAAGTTCTAAATTTATTGAAATCCCTTTCGAGTAAAAATATGACATCATAATGACGAAGTTAATAATGATAATGTTTGGTAAAATAATTATTTCATAAAAAAACTATGGTTTAAATAGTACAAAATAATAATAATATCTGGTACGTTTGTGGACTACTGAGTTAATGCCTGACTACATGCTTTTGGAAGTTTTTACTGATAAACAATCTACCTTCTTGATAAACTACCTACTTATAGTAATATGTGTTTTCAGGACTGGTTTATGTTTATGTAATTATATTAATTATTTTATTTTCAGCTTACGAGTGATGATGGCAAGCCATTGCAAGGAGCTCACAAAACCGGCGAATTGTGGCTTAAGGGCGATGCATTCTTTAAGGTTCGTTTTAAACTGCATTTTAAAACGAATTAAGAGCACCTTTATACATACACATATTATAATCATCATTCTCCTGCCCTTATCCCAATCTATTTGGGGTTGGCGCAACAGGTCCCTTTTTTCAAATTTCACAGATATGCACTAGATATAATAATAAACCTACATTATATACAGAATGCATTTCTTTGTTTCAATATGCAACCGTCCAGGGATGTTCTTTTTTTCACCTTCATACATAATTATATTATTTAGTTAACTATAGGATTATTTGTAGGTACGCGAGCATGTAGGGCCGTTTCTATATACCTATTTAGTAACTAAGAAAATAGCTATTCAGTACAATCATTTTACCCAAAAAATACTATCCAGTTAGTGTAAAATGTTTGAGAACGATTCTCAGAATCTCAATCCCCAAAAAGGTGAGCCGTTAGTAAATCTGTGTGCCGCGGATGATAATGCCCTAAGGATGAACACATTTATAATTTACCAACGCGCTGATACTGCTGCGGCCCGACTTACACAGTTACTTAATAAAATATTCTGAATATTATAGCTGTGGGTAGGATCTGTCCCGGTCGGTTTGCACGTTACAAGCAATACAGTTTTGGCAAATACTCGGCAAAGTATTGATCTTTTCGAACAGTAAATAGCTTTAAATGAATTACGTTTTCAGCGTTTGAGCATCTGAAAATATTATTTTTGTGGAGAATACATTTTAATTTGTTAGGTTGCAAACAAACGTACCCAGTTTTTGGGGCATTATTATTCATTATTGATTGAATTTCCAGGGTTACCTAAACAATCCCGAGGAGACGAAGACCATGTTAACCAACGACGGCTGGTTCAAGACCGGAGACATGTTCTACAAGGACGAGCAAGATTACTACTACTTTGTGGAGCGCAAGAGACTAATCTTTAGGCACTACGGTTTTGTGGTGAGTGAAGAAAGTTTAATTAGCATTTCTAATTAAAAAATCCAAAGAAATGAACTAGTTTTGAATATAGAAAGAAAATAACTACAAAAAAGACAAAAAAGGAATCAACGGATATTTAAAATTTCAATGATGCGTAAAGATGGCAATGCAATCAAATATTATATAATGAGCTAATTCGGACTAAAAGTTTTGTTCGAAATAATACTGTTTTACCAGAACCCCTAAAAATTACATAAGGCGAAAATTCAGTCAGCGTAAACTTAGCTAGACTGATTTCTAGTGGCGCACTGTTTCGACTCTCGAGTCGGTTGATAGTTGATACTAAAAGCTATTTCGCAAGAAAAATATCTACCAAATCCTTGCTGCCCCTCTACAGACGTTTCCATTTCAAGAAAACATATTACAAACATCTCTGGTCTTTCATTATTGATGTTAAAAATGATACGATTCGTTTTAAAAGCAGCCTTTCACATGAACAGTTTCATTCATTTTTGTAACCCAGTAAACTTAGCCACTCAAAAGTGAGTATGATATTATCAAACAGTTCAGATAAATTAATTTCATGCAGCCAAGTAGGCTTGTACCTACTTGAATTATTAAACTTGTTGCATCAAAAGGCATTAAGTGCATTTTATAAAGTTGTGGGATTAAACCGACTGAAAGAAATGACATAGACGAATAACTTCGAAACTAAATTAGTGACTTTATTACACAACTGCCCAAAAAACGAGTGTAATGTTTTCAGGGTTCATTAATTTTTAAATGCCTGAACAGATTTGAATGTACGGGATATCGTTAGGATCCTTATATCATCCTGAGTGACACTGGCTATAATTTTTTAAATGCCTGAACAGATTTGAATGTACGGGATATCGTTAGGATCCTTATATCATCCTGAGTGACACTGGCTATAATTTTTTTTGAAAAAAACAATCAACTAGTGCGGCAGTATGGCTCCATTTTCAAATGTGAAAAGAAAACTTTTTTCTTAATTTTTTACAATATGGGTATCAAATTGAAGGCCTTGAATAGCACATTCCAAAAAAAAAGCTATATAATTTATTAGCATAAAATTTACACAGTGAGGGTGTACCTCCATGCAAAACAAACATATTTGGCTGCAACTCATTTAATCAGGCTTTAGTAAGACTGCGAATGTCTAAATTGTCACTAAAATGAATAAAATAAAAATAAATAATTGGAAAAATTTAAAAACACGACCTCCCTGCCGAAAAACGAACTAAAAAAAGTTAATAACTAATCAATTTTATTTTATTACTCTGATTTAACAGATAAATAAAATGGTCATTGCAGTCGGGGGACTTCTTAGATTAAAAAGTGTTCCATAGAACGGTCCCCTGACAGTAATGACAATTTTACAACTTGTTTTTTATTTACTTACTTTATAGTTGGTTTTTGGCGGGACAGTCGTGTTTTTTTAATTTATAAAATTATTTTCTTTTGTTTTAGATAATTGATTTTGTTTTCAGATTTCACCTTTGCAAATGGAAGAAATCGTCAAGCTTCACCCTTCCGTAGCAGATGCCTGCGTTGTGGCCCTTCCTAACCGCGATTGTTTGGAACTGCCCGTCATTGCTCTGCAGAGGAGAAACGGTGACAATGTTGATACGAAAGAGATCTTCGACTTAGTTAGAAGTAAGTATTTTGATCTCATTATTACTGTTTTACACAAAACCTTTAAAAATCACAATAAACCAATACGGCTAGCAAGATTATGCTGCTTGTAGTTATGGTTTTGTCAACATCAAAACTGATTCATTGAAAATTTGATCATTGAAAATATTTTCAATAATATATATTTATTTGATCTAAAACCCTTTGATCTCATCAAAATAATAAAAATACATAGATCAGATTTGTAATGGCTTTAGTCTTTTTAAGTACATTTTGCTGTTACCTAAAATTGAATTTCCATTGAATTAAATCGTATGTCTGTTAATGTTCCATAAAACTATATTCATACTCATATTATTCATATTCATTTATTTGCGTTCCACAAGGTAA
This sequence comes from Dicycla oo, assembly GCA_948252095.1. NCBI lineage: Eukaryota > Metazoa > Arthropoda > Insecta > Lepidoptera > Noctuidae > Dicycla > Dicycla oo. The sequence continues at coordinate 16,210,998 of OX411714.1, read as the reverse complement.
AACAAGATGTTAACAAAAAGCTTAGAGCTAAGAGCCGTTGTAGACCCTGTCAGGGCACAGCAAACATATTATATTAAAAACTAATATTATAAAACTAATTGGTATATATACGACTGCCCCAAAAGAGGAGTGTATTATTTCAAGGTACACGTATGTGAGTTCCTTTATTCCATCATAACTTTAAAATGCCTGAACAGATATGTATGTATGGGGTATCGTTACAATCCTTACATCATCCCGAGTGACACAGGGTTTTTTTTTTTTTAATATTCAATAAGCCTATTTCAAGTATGGCTCTATTTTCAAGTGTGAAAAAGATAATTTTCAATTATTACAATATGGATATCAAATTGAAAGCCAAAAAACATCTTGTCACTAAAATGTATAAAATAATAAAAAAAACATGATTGACCGTTCTGTGGAACACTATTTAATCTAAGAGGTCCCCCGACTACAATGACAATTTTATTTATCTGTTTAGTCAGGGAATAAATGAATGAACTGGTTTTGTACTTTTTAATTAGTTTTTTGGCAGAGCAGTCGTGTTTTTTTTTCCCCTTTTTTATGTGAGGTTGATGTTTATTCGTCTAATAATCATATATCTATAGAGAGTGTTAGGTTAAACCAGGGATTTACTTTAAGGGGTCATTGTACTCATCATTATGAACAACTTTTACTTTGGAACCAAACCTGAAATCGCGTAAAAATAATCAGCTGCTCCCTATATTTTGACGAGTTATGCGAACATAATGTACTGAACAGCTGATTTTTTCGTGATTTCAGGTTTGGTCTCATAGTAAAAGTTTTTCATAATCTAATACTCTGTATAGTAGAGATCACAAATAAAAATAGTAGTCCTCCAGACCGAATGACGGCCATTTCGGCCAATCTCAGCGGAGACTAGCTATTGGCGCAGGAGATGTTATAGTGCACAGACACAGGTGCACTCTCTCTTCCCTCACTCACTTAGGTCCTTAATAGAGGACCTACGTACACTCACGAGCATAAATACGTTACACTACCGCAAGATACAAAAGCGATTTCCGCCTAAAGTTATGATATAAATTTGAATATGGTGTCACGAACAAAGTATTTTCGAAACCATATGTTATGAAATAGGTCTTTATTTAAAGTTCTAAGCGTAACTTCACAAGAATATAGCTTTTAATTTCACGTAAGTGTAAAATATTTATGCTCGTGACTGTACCTATGTAACGCAAGGAAACGGACTAAGGAGGTGCTTTCTCTTGGCTAGAGTTGAATATTGCTTGTTCAGTTTCTAGTACGTTTAGCTCAAGACCTTGGATATGTTGTCTGTGATGTCTTTTAGGTATAATTTCCCTAAAGAGTCATCGAAGACATCGGAGAAATATAGAATTACTTAATCTTAACTTACATAGGTATTACTTAGTAAGCATTCACAATTTTGCGTACCTTTATACGCGTACTTATTTACCTATACAGCGTGTATCAGAAATGTGTGGTCATATTTAAGGGTGTGATACAAACCATCAAACTGCACAACTTTCTCAATGGGACTAATATCGTAATCGCGAAAAACCAGCCGTCCCATACATTTGGGTCGAGTCGGCATTGAAGTTTTGTATGAGACAGATGATCAGTTTTTCGCGATTATTTGCTCGTTACATTTTTATTAAACGGAGCTATGATTAAACTCTCGAATGTCGGAGACTAAATTGACTTGACTGAAATTGTCAAGCTGTCAAGCTGTATTAGAATTACATTATCATAAAGGTCATTTTAATATTTTCACTTGTCAATTTAGTGTAACTGTCTGACTTAAGACACTTGGAGCATTTTTTCTTATGTCGAACTGTGTAACATAAGACATTCGAGAGGTTCAACATTAATTATTGTTTTTCTGGTAATTTTTTTGATAGACAGCAAAGCAAAAAAACAAGTGAATGTAACTAATTTTCACAATCAGTTGACAAGATACTTAATGTTGAATTTCTCGTGACATCATGAATGGTTTAGGTAACAAACAATATTCTGTGTTAAATCAAATCCATTTTCACATTGTTAACATTGCTTTAGTAGAGGTAACAAACTAAGTATCTCAAATACTAACTAACTTTACCAACCTACTCAGCTCGTGAGATTCACAAGCCCCGTTTTCAACTTTGAATTCGAATTTCGAATTCGAATATTATATTAAGAGGTTAAATATTAAACCCGAAGATAATATCGGAATAAAAATTATATATGTTATATAAATTGATTGCATTATAAACAACGGATAATGGATGGGAAGGCAAGCGAACGGAATCTACCCCCCTGAGGCTCGGTATTTGAGATAATAATTATGAATTCCCCTTATTCATTTACATATTTCGAAGAATCTTTGAGGCGAAATCAAGTGAGAAGGAAATAATTGAAAATCTAGATCAAATTTTAACTGAAAAGCTACGTTAATGTTAATATATGAAAGCATACTAAACAGAACTTTGTCAATCATCGCAGTGAATGCTTGGCGCATGGAATGTCGTAGTTCGTATTCATCGTTGCAGGCCGCACAATCTATTGTCGTTCACAGGACTACACACGCTCCAGATTTATTACCAACAGCTAGCCACACGACTCAACAATTTCATTCTTCACTCTTACTCAATTGCTAACTTATTGTTTCAGAGAATATGGAAGGGAAGCGGGTGAATGGCGGTCTTTTCTACGTAGATTCATTACCCGTTACGCCCTCCGGCAAAGTACATCGGGCAAAAGTAAAGGAGATGGCACTCGCAGCGCAAAATGCGGGAAAAATTCTCTTCTAGTGAACTATAAAAGTGCCAGTGTTCGATTTCATCAATAATAGTGGCCACTGACCAATATGGATCTAAGTATTGATAGTTCTAGTTTAAGTGTGTGTTAATTCTCACTCCACGTTTAAGATTATCGCTTGTGAAAATAAAACTGGAAGAAGTAGGTACAAACTATCTTAAACTAATTTAGGAGTAGCAAGTATGTATGTGAAAGGCAATCGCAATCTTCATTTTTACAAGATTTAATTACATTCGATTCAATTAAAACATAACTTGTGTCATTACTAACCATTATTTAGATGTAAGCTTAGAAAATATTATTAGATTGTAACTTATTTAATTTCATATTAGATTGCGATTAAGTACTTAGGTAAATTAGATTTGAATTTAAATAGGTAATAATGACATTGTCAAATAAATTATTTGTTAACCTACACACTGTGTTTTCTTCATTATGACTAACGTCTTTGACTTTTACAAGGGCTGATCCAAAAGTAATGATAATCGGTTAATTTTTAAACTTTTTTGCTTGCTTATTTACTCACTAAGTCATCATAAAAAATCATATAAATAGACCACAATTTCCGGGAGATACCATCATTTGAATAGTTTTATTTTTTATCATTACTTTTGGATCAGCTTAGTATTTATATCACCGTAAGATTTTGTAAACACCATTAGTTTATAATCTATCTCGCGAGGTTATTGACTGTCAATAAATTGTTAACTGCTTACAATATAACGTATTAATTTTCGATAAACACCTAGTTTATTATCTATCCATGACACACCGTCAAATTGTGAACGAACCTGCACTTATTGACAGGATTCACGATTTATATCCGATTTTATCACTCGTATAATTGCGAACAGTCCCTGATTAGGTAGGTTATATCCAGAGCACTCTGACGAAATGGGTTAGGTTCGGTTAGAACTATGACCAACCGCATGCGAGAAAGTTTGATACCAGTTCACAATTTGTCGGTTTGTCATGGATAAATTATAAACTATCGGAAAATAATGCGCAGGTCAAAGTGGGGAAGTTCGTCTACGAGAGAACACCATACCACCATACACTATACCGTCTCTCTACGCTGTTTCTGAATAGCTGTGACGTTGACAGCTCGGTCAGTAAAACAGAGTCACTATTTCGTCCTACCTTTAAATTATAGATGGTCCTGTGTTGAGTTCAATAGCAAAAACATCATATTTTTTGTAGTTGACTTGTTGAAACACGAGTGAGTTGTGTCGACGTTTTAGCTAACATAAAATGTGAATCCCAACAAAAACATTTTCATGTAAAATGTTGGCAAAACGAGACCATATGGCTCGCACTATCAAAAAGTTATCAGATCTTATGTAGAGCCAAGTCTTCTAACTCTATATGCCCTAACTCAACAAGCCCTAACTTCACAAACTCTACACCTTAGTCAAAATATGAGGCTTGGCCGTTTCGTTACTACATCTGCCATCTGCCAGTGAAGTACGCATGCTGGTGCCTGTGAAGAGGTTTTACCCGAAGAGGTCCAAATCAAATCAAATCAAATTATTTATTTGCTAGAATGCAGGTATACAAATAAGGTCATGAAGAATTAAAGTTGAGCCATACATTTTGCCCAAGATTTGACATGCAAAATTTAAACGAATGAATCGATGATGCAAGCAACAAAATAAGAACATTAATTACAATTATCAAATAAAGATTAGTATAGAATTCAGTCAAGATGCAATTATAAAAACATAGTAGTCAGATCACAATATCAAAATACAATTAAAATCGATTCGGTCAAAATACACAATGCAAATGGTGGACAGGCCAGTTGGCGTGGTTGGTTAAGATACCACCCATTACGCCGCAGGTCGTGGGGTCGATTCCCATCCAGGACAAACATTTGTGTGCATGAACATGTCTGTTTGTCCTGAGTCTGGGTGTAATTATCTATATAAGTATGTATTTACAAAAAAAGAAGTAGTATATGTAGTATATCAGTTATCTGGTTTCCATAGTACAAGCTCTGCTTAGTTTGCGACCAGATGACCGTGTGTGAAAATGTCCCAGGATATTATTATTAATTAATAAAAGCATAATAGTCAAAATAAGATCAAAATGTGAAAATACAATCAAAATGTTAAAATACAAGTAAAATTTCATACAATCAAAAGGGTTCATATTATTTTATTAACAAAATTTCAAGGTCTATAATCGGTCATTTAGAAATTCATTAATGGAGTAATAATAACATTTCTCCGCCAGAAAAGCCAGTTTGTTTTTGAAATGTTGAAATGTGTCATTTTTTATACTTTCCGGTAATTTGACAAATGACACTTTCCTTAATAGTGCAGTTTTATAGCTTTTGACATTAAGAAGGTTTTATATTGACTTCTCACGGGGCCTTTTCTGGTGTCCGTGTGACCACTGACACCAGAAAAGGCCCCGTGAGAAGGTGGACCTTAGTGAACAAGTTCGCATGTGTTTTTACAAATATTGCCATTTCCATAATAAATAATGAGGGAAAGGAAAGAATTTTGAAAGTTAAATCTTTACAGAGGTTTGCAACTATCTGGGGGTTTAAGACCACACATAGCTCTTACACAGCGTTTCTGAGCTTTAAATACCTTATCTCTTAGGCTACAGTTACCCCAAAAAATTATTCCAAACCTCAAGACCGAGGCGATCAAACCGTGGTAAGCTATTGAAGCAGTTTTCTTGTCAAATTTTGTGCCAAATTCCAAAGGATATGCTGCTGTGCTCAACTTTTTGCACACTTCTTCTGCTTGAGGTTTCCAGGTTAATTGATCGTCAATCATGATTCCCAAAACTTGGGCTACTTTGACTACTTGGATCTCTTCCCCATCAAATTGTACATTGACATTTGGTGGAATTGTACGTTGGTGGAAGTGCATTACACTAGTCTTTTGTAGTTTAATTACTAGGTTGTTCTTATCAAGCCAAGTGATAATATTTTTTTAAGTGTCATTGATATCTTGTACATAATAAGTGATGTCAGTACATTTGACAAGTACTGTACTGTCATTGGCAAATAAAACCATAGGTTGCGGTATTTGACGTGGCAGATCGACGATCGATTTGACGTGGCGGCCCAAACACACTGCCCTGTGGTATACCGAACTTATCTATTTTGCCTTCAGACCGGTATTTCTTTTTGAATTTTGTTTTAAGGTAAATGCTGGATGTCTCTGTATATTGTGTGCGGTTGCTGAGGTAAGATTCTAAGAGATTCAAAACGTTCCTCTGATACCGTATCTGTTAAGTTTATTTAATAATATATTATGATTGACGCAGTCAAAAGCATCTGTCCCATCTGTAAAGATGGCACAAATGGGTATTTTATTATCTATATTTATCACTATTTCGTGTAATAAATCAAATACGGCTGCATTAATGATTTTATTCTTCCTAAAGCCTGCTTGTTCACTGCATAATATATTATGTTTTGTCAAAAAATTGTTAATAGATTCTTAAATAATCTTTTCATTTATTTTGGAAAAAACAGTAATCAAAGCTATCGGTCTATAATTAGCTATATCTTTCCTACAATTACTTTTTTTTTGTACAGTGGTTTGACTATTACAGTTTTTAAGACGCTCTGACGTATTTCCTAGCCAACAGGCTAAGTTAAGAATTTGGCTAAAATGTCCGATGACATTATTGGCAACAAATTCTGTTGCTATTCCATCATATCCTAAGCTATTTTTATTTTTCAATGATTTTATTGCTCTTAGTAGGTCATGGTGGATTACTGGAGGCATAAACTTTGTACCTACTTGAGTTTTCGAGTAAACCACTTGTTTCGAATAATGCTTTAGGAGAGTTTTCAACTTGGTCAATAAAAAAGTGTTGAATGCTTCTGCAATTTCTTTGGGGTTATTTATAATGGCATTGTGTACTCTGATTTGGGAAATGGGCTCATTGATATTTTATAACTTGCCAAGAAGCCTTTGACTTGTTAAGTGACGTTTTGATTAAATAATTATTTTGAGCTATTTGAGTCAATTTAACAATTTTTTTTTTTAAACGCTGGGAGTAATTTTTAGATTGTATTTTGGTTTCAATTGTAGGTCTACGCTTGCATTCCCATAAAAGATGTCGTTGTTTCCTACTACATATGCGGTCTGTTTCGGATGTGTCTATCACAGAGTCTCTCGAGGGTTTTCAGTAGAAAGGATGTGAGGCTTATAGACCTATAAGCCTTGGGTTGTGTATAGTCGGTTTTGCCAGTTTTGGGTATGAAAATGACCTTCACTTCGCGCCATGCGAGGGGTATGTATCTGGTGCTATGCAGGCTCGGTAGATCTCCACCAGCCATGGTGTCAGATGATCTAGCTCCCACTGCAGTAGGGCTGGGAAAATGCCATTCAGTCCAGGGATTTCTCTCGCTCTTGGTTTGTGGCGCTCTTAGTTTACAGCATGCAAGGTAAGCTTCGGTTAGATATTCTGATAATTTTGTCACGGTGTATTCCAATTGTGCTTGGTCTCTTATGGTTATTTATGATAAGTGCCTAGCTAGTGGTGAGGCTAGTCTGTAAGCGTTTATACCCAGGAACAATGGTGCGCCACGGGTTTCGCCTCGGTTCTGATTTCCTTGTGTTGGCCGTTAGCGTAAAGCGGATCCATCTATGGTCTGAGCAAGAGGGCTCGTCTGTTACGTGCCAATTTGTAATAAGGTTTATCGCGTTTTCTGTAGCAAGTATCAGGTCTATGTTTGACCTCGAGTTGTGACCTAAGCGAGTTCTGACCCGGGGTTTACAACGTTAAGATTAGCAGAGAATAAATAGGTGGATAGTACCTGCCCTCTGGGATTCGGTGCCTCGCTGCCCCAGAGTAGGTAATGGGCGTTCGCGTTGGTGCAGATGATCAGGTCCAGTTTGGCGCGCTCACAGTGCTGTACCAGATCGGCCATCTTTTTCGATGGGCAATCTGCGTCCTCGCCTGGCATGTATGCCAAGGCTAGCACTACATCTGGAACGCTACCTTCGGTCTAGAGCCTGAAGGCTGTCAGGTCTCTGGAACAGAATTGAGTGAGTGGTGTGATAGGAATTTTATTAGGTATGTAGGCGCAGGTTCTCGGTTTGTCAGAGCCATGTGTGTTTAGATTAGCTTATCTCCGATGTTACCGAGGCCGCATATTCTGTTGTTCCTGAGTGAGTGGTGTGATAGGAATTGCATTGGGTATGTAGGCGCTTAGTCTTGGTTTGTCTGAGCCATGTGTGTTTAGAATTAGCTTATCTCCGATGTTACCAAGGCCGCATATTCTATTGTTCCTGATCCACAGCTCTTGGATCAGTGCGACGGTTCGGGTCGATTCCTCCAGTGCTCTGCGCAAGCTAGCCGTGGCAGTCTGGCTATGTTGGAGGTTATGTAATTTTGAGGGGCGATGATGCTTGGGGTTAGTTGGAGCTGGATCCATCGGACTAGAGATTCTCTAGTTTTTTCTTCCGGTTTGTTCAAATTGTCGGCGGTCGGGTTGCGCCGAAACTTGTTTTTTTTTATTATTTGTGATGGGTTTGCTCTTGACTCTAGTCTAGGTCAGAGGTGACAGAGACAAAGTCGACGTTGGAGTGAGCTTACCCAGAAGAAGCCTGTTCACTCTCACTTTGTAGAGATTAGGGTTGTAGCGCTCGGAAACACAGATGCAGGTAGTGAGTTCCACTCTTTTGCTGTGCGCATTATAAAAGACATTTGGAAACGCTTAGTGTGAATTGGTGGAATAGCAACTAGGTAGGGATGGTAACTGGCAGTGCGTCTAGGTGTCTGACAGTAGAAGGGGGCCGGTGGAATCAGGTCGTGGAGTTCTTGGGCACACTCGACAATCAGGCAGTCCTTGGCGATGAGCCAAGCTGTGAAGCTTGGCGTCCACCAGTTCTACGTCGCCAATGAGCCTCTTAGCTCTGCGTTCCACCGAGTCTAGCGCGGCTAGTTGATACTTAGCTGATCCATCCCAAAGGTGGCTGCAATACTTCATGCAGGATTGGACTTGCGCTTTGTAAAGGATTAAAAGCTGTCCAGGCGTAAAGTATCGCTTCACCCTATTTAGGATGCCCAGCTTCTTGGCCGCTAATTGGGCTTTGTACTCGATGGTGGCGCCGACGTTGAGATACTGGAATACTTCTTTCCTCCGAGCACGTTTGCTCTTGCGAATCACCACTCAAGCCGGCCAATTAAGACAAGAAAAAGTTGGGAGCTCTGTTCCTCGTCAGTGTTCATTCCAGCCGGCTAATAAAGGCAAGCCAGGGGTGAGGAACAAGTCTTCTCCCGGGAGATAGGGTCCGTGGAGTCGCTACTGCCCAACTGCTCGCCACATGCTGCCCTGCGGGTTTATGCATCTCTCTTGGTCTGGTTCTTCATCCTAGACCTATTTCGGCAAAGTAAACTCTACCGACACAGACCTCAGGAGCACGCAAGCTCCACCACTAGGTAAACGTAGAGATACGGCGGTAGATTATTTTTATTATTCTTTTTATATCTCGGGACCCTGGGGTTCCGAGGATAAATTAATAAAATAAAAATAAAAAATATATATTATTATGTAAAAGATATTGGTCGAATCATTTTTATCAGGTTCATAAAAAGGTTTGCAGATATCAGGCAAAGATTAACAGATATCTATGCAGTGAATGCATTATTAACAAATAATAATGCAATCACTGCATAGATAAAAATAATGAGTATATAAACGGTTTCCGCTGACATTACTTATTAGTGAAATAGGTTCTGCCACTTTGATCTACTTATAGTAGAAATACTTCTTTGGTGTATTACCTATTAGTTGTCATAAAAGGTGTTTTAAATAAAATGGCCGATATTCATTCGAAGACGAGTACTACGAATCGTCTGGAGCGGTTTAGGAAAAGTGCTGCTGAGCGGTATAGCCTCAATAAGGAAGATGTCCACATAGGCCATATAGTTTTAGAGGCTATGTACGATGACCCAGAAATGATCTCTCAAGTACGTGCCTATATTTTTTTCATTTAAGGCGAAAACGTCAAGGTAGCCCGCGAAATTAAAATTTGCTTCCGTTTTTTTGCAATTTACAATTCAGTATTAGGTTGTACGTTGATGAAAATATAATTCGCGGCCGTAACCAGTATGTATTCACATAATTATAATCATTAAAGTGATCAATACAAATCTTTAAGACCAGGTAATCCTAATGAATGACTGAAAATTAAATGAAATGATGAAATGAAATGAAATCTTGACATTTGAGGATTATACGAGTACTAACTTAAGGAGTTATATTACTGATTCTAATGATTATAATTCTGTAAATACATATTTGTTACGCCCGCGAATCATACTTTATTTAACATACAACTTAATACTGACTTGCATATTGCAAAAACCGTAACAAAATTTGAATTTCGCGGGGTACCCTGACGCTTCCTTCTTAAGTTTCGTAAATCTATGGCAAATGTGATTTGGATTTGGATGTCTTACAATACAAGTAAATGTAAACGCTAAATGTAATATTTGGTATTTCAAGGTAAATTCATTATTAATATTTGAATTAATCACAAACAGTTTCAAAATCTGTCTCAATAAATATAAACCATTTCCGATAGTAAAAGTTCAACGAAACATCTGATCGATATACCGCACAATTTGCTTTATTCAAGTACATCATTCTTTGGAGATCTACTAATTCACTGCTATCAATACTCTCCCTTGGTTAGTTTCTCTCATGAGTTTGAGAGTTGCGGTAGTGGATCTTGCAGTTTAGTTGACAATTTTGGACAATTTTTACCAACAGATTGTAGAAATACTACGTGTGGCCGCCAGGCAGTCTAAAGTGACGCACAAGGGGGGACAAAGACGGGGTAGGCGCGTGTGTGGGTGGAATTAATATGTAAGGGACGTTATAGCGAGGCCAGATGTAGTTTTCAGGCATGGATACTTAGCAAATGTCCCTTCAGGTCCTGTCTATGATATAAAATGCGTGAGAAGCGAAACGTTTTTAAAAGTCTGCTGAAATTCTGTCAGAATAATGCTGAGCAAATTATCATATTATGGATAGGTTAGCCGAACAACGAGCCCTTAAAAAATTCGGTGAATTCTGAAAATCCACTGGTAAGTTGAATGGGAAGCGCGGTCTCTCTACGAGTATGGGAGTGATCCCCGGGGAATTGCGACTATGATCAAAGAGCATTTTCAAGTTCAGTCCCCTCTCGGGCCCTCAAACGTGAAGGAAGATTCTGAGCCCAGCAGTCGTGGAGTGAAACCTCTGATGCGTTTCTCAGCTAAGCAAGTAAGTGTAATCTTAAACGGTATGAGTCGAGGCAAATCTCCAGAATATGATGGGCTCAGTATTGAGCTCTTGAAGCATGCATGTGTACATCTGCCGCGAGTCCTGTCAATGGTTTTCACAATGTATTAGTCACGCGTACCGCGTACTTACCTGCTAACCTGATGAAGACCATCGTGACTCCCATTGTGAAGAACAAGACGGTTGATATCTCGGACAAGGATAATTACCGTCCCATTTCTCTTGCGACAGTAATAGATAAGGTCGGTATGCTTGATACTTGTTTAAATGATTATATTATTATACATCTTCGGGTTTCATCCCGGACTTTCAACTGAAATCGCTATTTTGAATCTCAAGCATACAGTTCAATACTACATAGATCGCAAGACCCCAGGTGTACGCCTATTTCCTCGATCTCTCCAGGGTCTTTGATCTTGTCTCGTATGATGTGCTATGGGAAAAGATGGCAAACAGGGGAAATATGTGGACTACTGCAGCATTGGTATGGTAATCAAACCAACAATGTGAAGTGCGACGATAAGCTATCTGACCGGTATGGGTTGGAGTGTGGGGTGAGGCAAGAAGGTCTGATGTCTCCCAGGCTATTCAACCTCTACGTCGATGACCTCATAGAGGGATTCAGTAGCATGCATGTCGGATGCAGTGTTGATGGAATTAGCATTAACAACATCAACTATGCTGACGACATGGTGCTGCTGGGTCCGTCTGCGGAGGCAGTCGGAGAGTTGCTTAATACTTGTGAAGCCTATGCTTCCGCACATGAATTAATTTATAATGTAAAGAAATGTGAATAAATGGTCTCTAAGGAGAGAGGGAGAGCAGGCCACTCGCCGTCCGGTGCAACATGTTGGCCTGTAGATTTGCTCGGTGTACAGACCTAGTAAAAATCACTAGTTTCAAGGCTTACTGCCAGAGTCTGTACACTAATCAATTACACCAAAAAATCGCTAGATGTCCTGCGCAACCAGTATAATAATGGTTTCAGGATGCTGTTGGGACTTCCTCGCTACTGCAGGGCTCGGAAATGTTCGCGCAAGCTCGTACCGATGGGTTTCACGCGATTATTCGTAAAAAAAACAGCTTCGCTACACTGAGGGGAGTGAGAGACAGTCGCAACAGCATCTTGAGAACTGTAACGGAGAGCTTCAGCTCTCCAATTATTAAGCAGTTTGTCCAGAGGGTGATTGGTACTAACACTACACTACATAATAAGTTGTTTTAAAATTATGTTACTAATACTCTATGGATCTTATTCCGAAATAAAAAAATATTATTTATTTATTTATTAATACTTCAAAGAACTGATGAATTTCGTCGGCTATTTGCTTTGCACCTAAAGTATGAATGTAAAAATCACAAATCTCATACCTGCAAGTGATAGGTAAAATTTTAATAGAAAACTAATAAGGCGAAAGCAAAGTGCGGTAAAACTGAAACAACACAAATACGTAATTAATGAATAGGTAAAGGTATAGAGATGCTAAAATAATTGAACACACGCACAGTGGGTTAATAAATGAGTGCGCACAAGGAGAGGTGTGGATGGAAAGGTCGAAAACAGAAACTTTGACTTCGCAACTTTGTTAGGATTAATTAGGAGATAAACGTACTAAATGTCCCCACCCCTCTGAGGTAAGCAAAAAAACCAAAGGTCGGGACCTTCTTTGTGCCCAAAGCACAAAGAAGATAGAGTTCTCCTTCTGTTTCGCTGCATACCACCTCAAAAAGCGTAAGTTCCGAACTCAAACTTCATGCTTTTGACCTTTCCATCTACAATCATACGTTATCTAAACTACACGTATCTTTGGATTTACAAAACAAAAATCTTTCCCGCATTTTCCAGATCGATTTCACTACGGAACAAAAGGAAACTAACAGATCCGTGGCAAAACGCACTCGTCGCCTAGCCAGAGCAATGGATAACTCAGGCTTGAAGCCCGGGGACCCAGCCATCCTCATCGGCAGCAACCATATAGACCTGTGCATCCCTTTCTATGCCTGCCTCTTTGGAGGATACTCCATGTGTGCCATCGATCCCAGTATTGGACAAAGTAAATTTATTGATAAATTCCACGTATAAAGAAAACATACCAACAATGTTATGACATTTCAATTTGACAGCTAATTATCTTTATTTGCAATCTAAATTCTACTTAACTTTACTTTCAGATGATCTAACAAGATTGTTCCCATACATCTTCCCGAAGATAGTGTTCTGTCAGAAAGCTTGTGAAGAAAGGGTAAAAAAAGCATTTAAAGCGACCAATCAAAAGGGTACAATCGTTATATTTGACGACAAAGAATCAGATATTAAGGCATTTGTGAAGGAGTACAACGGCACAGAAGTTAATTACAGGTAAAAAACCATCTAGAGACCATCTAGATGTTAAAATCATTGTCCGCGTAATTAATACCTACATAAAAATTTGTAAAGACAATGTGGGAAATAAAACGTAGAAATACATGTTTATCTACTTACGATTACATCTACAAAAAAATTACCATTCATAAGTACCTACAGTGGTATGAACGCTTTTTATTATTATTTGATAAGGACGTCCTAAAAAAAATTATTGCACTTTGCATGTAAGGCAGAATGAGTTTCCTGTACAATTTCTATGATGTTTTCAGGCCAGCTCTATTTGACCCTTCCAAAACGACTGCATGGTTGTTGTTGACCAGTGGAACTACAGGCCTGCCGAAGGTGGCTGTTATCCCTTTCGACACATTACTAAACGGAATTATTAATTGGTGGTGAGTACCAATGCAAATAAACAAAAAAAAAATGCTAGGTTTGAAGTTGGTTAGTTATAGACACGACGTAGGATGTATCACTTGCTTGTCATTGCGTAATAATCGATTTTTTATTAAACCTGAAACAACACTGATAAGATAGAAGCAGTAAAGCGCTAAATAATTAATTAAGAGCATTTATTCCGTGCGGGCTGGCAACCTCGCATTTCTACAGGTTTTTCGTCATTATTTTAATACATTTAAATCAAATAACTATTTTTTTTAATACACACTATAAATCGTTGTATGTTGTATGCTATTTTTTTTTTAGTTGAACATTCATATCATCGACTCTTAATCAATGTATGTACACGTGTGCCCTATGGGTCAGCTATACCAAAAGCTCGTGCAATGCTCTGCGAGTCCAATACAATAACGCCTTCAGAGTTATGTTGGGGCTGCCGCGCTTTTGCAGTGCATCGGGGATGTTCGCGGAGAATCGCCTGCCAGATTTTTACGCACTGATGCCGACACGGATAGCATCCCTGATGCGGCGAGTGCGCGACAGCTCCAACAGCTTGGTGGCTATAGTAGCCGTCAGGATGGATAATCCAATTATGTGGCAATGGATGACCAGTCTTCGTGCGTCGTTCCAATATTTAAAATAAGTTGTTTAGTGTATTTTTTGTGTAGTATATTTTCATGTATGTATGTTTTGTGTATAAAATTGTAATGTGTGTTTGTTTATGGACTTATGGTCTGAAATAAATTTATTATTATTATTATTATTAAACTTTAGAAATCCTCGTAAGCGTGATATTAAAATCGCTTTTTGATGCAAATTATATTTTGTAAAACATCTTAATAAGCCTGGAATAAACGCTGAAGAACGAACGACAAATAATGTTCAGAACATCCTCGTCAAGGAAAGTCAGTAACAAATTTACTCTCGTTGTGCAGGAAACTGTTCCCGGATAGTTGTGACGTCACCTTGACTATGAAATCAGCCCAATGGGTCTCATCACTCTTTTACTTCATATCTGGCCCCTTGAAAGGCTCCACAAGGGTCCAGACGTCGGCACCACTGACTGCGATGATAATCGTCGAAATTATCAACAAATATAGGGTGATTATAGTCTAACCTCGTCCAAAGAGATTAGCATTGTACATTAATGTCGCCTCCTTATGCACTGTAGTTTTAACCTCTTTTAGATTTTTTCAAGTCGGATGCCTTATTCTCGCGGTCAGTTGCTCCGCCTTTATTGCACACAAATTATTATTTTCTAGAGTTTCGTATGTCCAAATGAAAAACGGAACCCTTATACTATAAGATCACTCGTGCGTCTGTCTGTCCGTCTGTCACAGCCAATTTGCTCAGAATCTAATGGACCGATTAAGTTGAAATTTGGTACATGTATACGTACATATCAATTTCTGTGACCATGGACGTGTTACGTAAATAAATGAATTTTGAATATGAGGGTCACTTTTAAGAGACATAAAGAAAAATTTTAAAAGAGTTGTACACTGTACAGTGTGACATATCAAATGAAAGGATTTACTGAGAGTTTAAGAAAATAGATGAAAATTTAACATTTATCTCCGAAACTATTATTTAAAAAACCGGCCAAGTGCGTGTCGGACTACGCACAATGAAGGGTTCCGTAGTTGGGATGAATCCCAAGAACAAACTTAACATAGTAGTTGAAAAACATGTTCTCCCATACATTCCAACTGCAAATGTAAGTTAGTACGCACAATATTGAGAGATTTACCATGTTGTATTAAGACCATAGACTTCCTGTAGGTTTTCCTGTAATCTGTAGGTATTTAACAATTTTCTGTATTTTTTTTTTCAATTTTAGGCTCAGTACTTTTGGAGATAAGGGGGAATGGTCAATTTTCGTCTATTTTCTTAAATAACTTTATAATGATTTATTTTAAAATTATAAAAAATATATATATATTTGAGACCTTCACAGTAAGCCCTTTCATTTGATATGTCACACGGTACATTTTGCAAAACTTTTTTTTTTTAATTTTCTAATTTACCCCCCAAAATTGACCCCCATATTCAAAATTCATTTATTTACGTTACACATCCGTATTTGGGTCACAGAAAAACATACGTGTACCAAATTTCAACTTAATCGGTCCCTTGGATTCGGAGCAAATCGGCTGTGACAGACGGACAGACAGACAGACACGTGAGTGATCCTATAAGGGTTCTGTTTTTTTTTTTCGAGGTTCGTAACCATAAAAATCCATATGTGGTTAAAACTAAAGTGCATAAGGATGCGACATTATATGTGGTACTACAAATGTGCAATGCTAATCTCTTCGGACGATGCTATCATATA
This sequence comes from Dicycla oo, assembly GCA_948252095.1. Taxonomy (NCBI): domain Eukaryota; kingdom Metazoa; phylum Arthropoda; class Insecta; order Lepidoptera; family Noctuidae; genus Dicycla; species Dicycla oo. Next base: position 16,194,837 of record OX411714.1, on the reverse strand, counting down.
ATCTATTTATCATTATAATTAGTGATACTTCTATCATAATTATGACAGAAGTATCACTAATTATAATGATAATAACAATTATCGTTAACAGGTGTATTATTGTTATATTCTAAGCGCTGATAACATGTTGCTATTATGATGTTTACCTACTTGTTATTAACATTTTTGATAATATTTCAGCCCTCGACTACTGTATTTACGCCACATTTATTAAGTCATTTTCTGAATGTGGCAGAAAAAACTTGTGATTTATCGTGTTTCAAATCCATTATTATTAGCGGCAGCGCTATAGAGAAGCCATTACTGGACAGATTTAGAGTAAGTATAATAACGCACATTATTTTATCCGATATAGGTCCATCGCAGACTGTAAAGGAAACGTGGCGTTTTTTAGGGTTCCGTAGCCAAATGGCAAAAAACGGAACCCTTATGGATTCGTCATGTCTGTCTGTCTGTCTGTCCGTCCGTATGTCACAGCCACTTTTTTCCGAAACTATAAGAACTATAGGTATACTGTTGAAACTTGGTAAGTAGATGTATTCTGTGAACCGCATTAGGATTTTCGCACAAAATAGAAAAAAAAAACAATCAATTTTAGGGATTCCCCATACTTAGAACTGAAACTCATTTTTTTTTTCATCAAACCCATACGTGTGGGTTATATATGGATAGGTCTTCAAAAATTATACTGAGGTTTCTAATATCATTTTTTTCTAAACTTAATAGTTTGCGCGAGAGACACTTCCAAAGTGGTAAAATGTGTCCCCCCCCCCCCTGTAACTTCTAAAATAAGAGAATGATAAAACTAAAAAAATATATTTTGTACATTACCATGTAAACTTCAACCGAAAATTTGTTTGAACGAGATCTAGTAAGTAGTTTTTTTTAATACGTCATAAATCGTAAACCGCAATTTACCTTTCATTCAATCAACTCAAATATAAAAATAAAACAAACTGGAATATACAGGGTTATTGGTAAAACACCAGCAACATCTTAAGGGGTCATTGAACTCATCATTATGAACAACTTTTACTATGAAATCACGAAAAGACATCAGCTGTTCAGTACATTTATGTTCGCATAATTTGTCAAAATGTACTGAACAGCAGATTTTTTTTTTCGATTTCGGGTTTGGTCCCATAGTAAAAGTTGTTCATAATGATGAGTACAATGAGATTAAGAGGTTGCTGGTGTTTTACCAATAACCCTGTATATTAGCTTGTTTAGCTATCACAAGCCTATATGGGCTCCCATATAGTTAGATCTAAATCCCATCATTTAGATACCTAATTATAATGTTTACTTATCAATAACTTTTTTTTTTAAATACACTATTATTAAAACATCGATCAAAGTTACAACGAACTACTAGAACTTTTATATTATGTTACTTGCTGCCCTTCACTCGGGACTCGCCCAAGTCCGACTCGCACTTGGCCGGCTTAAATTCGTCGCGCTTCCAAGCTTTATATTTTTAGAGAAAAATATATTATCTAGCCACCACATATTAGGTTGGGGAAAAAGTCTTTTCGCATTATAGTATGTATGAACTTGTAATAAAATCTCTTTGGCTATACTATTTGTATCTGGCTGGTTTTGGTATCATTGAAAGTTTAAATTTTAAAGAACATAATTCCAAATTAAAATTAGGAAAATGTGTGATTTTCATTTGTTTTTCGTACCGTCAAGATGAGTGAATCTAATGATGAAATTCGATACATTTTAAAATTTTACTACAAAAAAGGTAAAAATGCAACGCAAGCCGCGAAAAAAATTTGCGATGTTTATGGACCTAGTGTAGTGTCTGTGAGAGTAGCACAAATTTGGTTTAAGCGTTTTCAATCCGGAAATTTTGATGTCAAAGATGCACGTCGCTCTGTTCGCCCTATTACGGATAAAATGGATGCCATTTTTACCTACATACTTTAGTTAAATGTAAATAAACTATATTAAAAAATGTTTTGAATTTTCTTAAAAAATGCGAAGAAACTTTTTCTCCAACCTATTATTTATGAGAACTCTGAAAGTATTTCAATTTATTAAACAAATTTTAACATCATTCGAAATTAGTGTTAACTAAGCCATCGTTATTTCCACAGTCAGGATAAAAGTAATAAGTAGTAGAAAAGTTAACCAACACTAGATTAGTAAATTATTTTAACAAGTTTAAATTAATATCTTCAACACAATTTGACTTTAGACTTTAGTTTCCACCGAGGACGCAGTTGGTGCCCTCACCTCGCTAGTAACTGAAAAAATGCTTAACGGTATTTCTAGAACTATAAAAGCTTTTGACACCGTCTCCATTCCCACCCTGGTGACCAAACTAGAAAAGCTTGGAATAAGGGGAATTCCTCTCAATTGTTTTATAGGCTATCTAACAAACAGGAAACAGAGGGTAAACATTGAAGCGTATGTTAGTGATGATGCTGATGTGTCGTTCGGTGTACCGCAGGTTTGTGTTCTGGGACCCACACTATTTCTGGCCTGCATTAACGATCTTTGTAACCAAAAAGTTGAAAACGCTAACTTACTTTCCTACGCCGATGACACTGCTGTTGTCTTCCATGGGCACGGAACGATGTTAAAATTAAGACAGAGACTGGTATGTTCCAAATTGCGAATCGGCTCGATAACAACCTTCTCATGTTAAATACTGCGAAAACCAACATATGATTCTCCATCTATAAAAATTCACAACCAGCTTTTTTACATTAAAGTACACTCGTGTGATAGAGCTGAAAATAATAATTGCGCTTGTTCCCTAATTTATAAAGTTTTGGTAACAAAATATTTATTGACCATAGACTGTCATGGTACTCTCATATTGAACATGTTACCGGAAGGATTAGGAAACTCGGGTGGGTTTTTAAAACATTAAGATATATCGCGCGTATAAATATAAAAAAGAAATCAGGCTCTCATGTATTAAATTAAAAATATATAATCTCTAGCGCAATCTGTTATATCCTATTGTAAGGGGTGGCGCAGCAAAATCAAAGATTATACATGTTGAACGAGGACAACGAACGTGCTGTAATAAAAATAATGTATTTCAAAAGGATTACATACCCTACTGAAAGTCTCTATCAGGATAGTGGACTGCTTTCTGTTAGAAAATGATACATTATTATATACCGTTCTAAAGAAACATAAGAATCTACCATATTAACAAAATGCAATAACAACAAAACGGAAAGATCTCATAGCACAGGTTCCAAAAACTAAAACAAAATTTGCTGCCATTCAGTACAATAAATTATCATGTCAACTATATAATAGGATAAATAAAATGATATATAAATATATACACAATAAATAATTACACGAGTGTAAAAAAATCTAACAAATTGGATAAAGACACTTAGTTACGCAGACACTGAGGCACTTTTGCAACACACAAAATGAAATACACTCACACACACACACACACACATACTGTGACTAAGGTACTGATTAAATTGTATATTGCTGTGGAAGAGCGGAGTCACCTAACACAGGCATTACTTTCTTAAAAGGGGGCTCCAATCACCAACTAATGTAAAACTTTTTGGTTTAGGAATAAAGATTTTGTATTTGTATCTACGCACCACATATCTATGAGAAATCTGAAAGTCTGAATGTATTTTAATTTAGGAAACAAATTTTAACATCATTCAAAATTGTATGAATAGTGTTAACTAAACCACCGTTATTTCCACAGTCAGGATATAACAATTTTGATATAATAAATCATTTATTTCGGTTAACAAAGACCCATAACATATATACCTTACAGACTATCATACATATTATATAAAAACCACAGTAATGTTATTGTGCACGAAAGGACGGCGTCGTATTGCGCTGCGCGGTGTCGCGTAGCCTTCCGCGGAATCGCCGATACACGACACCCTTCGGCCAAAACTCTTCCTTAAGGACGGTCTCGATAAATTGAGTTGGAACTCGCACCACGAACGACTTGAAATTCGTATTGTGGCGCGACTCCAACTTCTCGACCCTTAAGATCCAGTTTGTCTTCGCTCGAACATACTCCACGATATCCTCAACCACGAAGGTGTGATGTAGCCGAGAGACATAGAGCTGCGTCGTAGGTATTGCCGGACGCAGCATATTGGGTCCTGCCAGCGCGGTCCCGCACTGTTTCCGACTAGGAGGCTTCTTCCCCTTCTTCCTCTCCACCTTCACGAAGCCATCCTTGTCTCACGTGCCCGTAGCCGGGCCTTGCTGTTTCGAAACCCTGTCGGCATGTTCACAGCAGCTCTCATTATCTCTCTCTCCTTCTTGGCCTGAGACACAGGTTTGTGTGTGGCGACGATAGTAGCGTAGGCAGGTTTGGGGGTCAACGAACCTACACGAGTCACTACCTCGACCGGCAACGAGTCAGCGACGGCGGCGGCGCAAGTTGCAACGCGTGCAATATCAGCAGCGGGTGACGCAGTGGAGCTCGCCCACTCAAAACTGCCGATGCTACCGTTTTTTCCCGCTCCGCGACGTGTGTTCACATTGGAGGCATCAGGCGACCTATTTACCTTAACAGCGTTGCGCAACAACTCTACTTCGGCACGTAGTTCACCAATGGTGTTATTAGACACCTCCAACTTGGACTGTACATCGGCCAGGCTCGCCTTGAGACTTGTAATGTCCTTCAGCAACCTGGTGACGTCTACGTGGTCAAACGTGACTGGGGGCAACTTATGTAGCTCCTTCGCCACAAAAGCGGGCACGTCGTCCGGGTCGGTGCTCTTCGTCAACGTGATGATGTCCTGCACACACTTCTGGCCACCATCCCTCCGGCGGGATTGCATCTGCTCGACTTTGCCGAGCGATTGGAACAACAGCAGCTTGGCACTGCTGATCTCCTCCTCCTTGAAATTGGACTTGCAGATCTGCAAGATGCTGACTTCGTCCATGTAGTCGATGGCATGGTTGATAAATGCCAAGACCTCGTTGGCTATGTGATGCTGATGAGCGGTTGTGAACTCATAGCGACGTAAACCGAGCAGCGGCTAAAGCCGCGCAACACGTGAATTTAATATTCTTGTCGAGCAGCGCAAACATGTCCGTACTTGACCGTGCATTGCACTGGACTGCTATTATAAATGCAAAAGTGAGTTTGTTTGTTGGTTACGCTTTCACGCTCATACGGCTGATCGGACTTGGATAAAATTCGGCACATTGGTAGACCATGACCTGTATTAGGACATAGGATACTCTTATCCTAGTAGTAGGTTCCAGTGGGATAATTTCCGACCTCCACGCGGGCGAAGCCGCTCGCAAAGGCTAGTAATAATATATAATGTTCAAGTACCTATCTATAAAAGCTTATTTATTTGCAGAGTATGTGTGACGCGTTTTTATACCTGGTTTATGGAATGACTGAGTTACTGGCGCCTATCTTTGATTTCAATGACGACACACCTTTCGGTTCAACTGGCAAGCCACAATCCCAATACGAGTTCAAGGTATATGTGTTTTACACTTAAAAATAACTAAATGTCTATTTTTGAACACCTAGTGTTTTAAAGTAATGATATTTTGAACTGGCTGCTGAAAAGAATTGAAATCCCTTTCATGTAAAAATATGACATCATAATGACGTAGTTAATAATGATAATGTTTGGAAAAATAATTATTTCGAAAAGCACACTAATTATTACAGTTACAACAGTATAAAATAATAATATGTAATATCGGATGCGTTTAATGATAGTAATGACTTGGAGATGGGATAATCGGATGCATATTTACCTAAAGATGAGTTATTCGCTAATATGGAATGGGCTTTTTTATCGAAAAAACCCCAGAATTCCGGGAACGACCAATATAAAGTTCTGATTATAGAATCGAATGTATATTTAGGTACTTGCGTTCAGGTGTTAGCTAATATAATATAATATGGATTGCACTTTTGTATCGAAAATATCCCGGAATTCTGGCATCGACTTTACAGTCTGCCTAGCCTTTTCCCAACTATGTTGGGGTCGGCTTCCAGTCTAATACCAATGCAGCTGAATACCAATATTTTACATTGAGCGACTGCCTATCTGACCTCCACAACACAGTTATTGGGTACCCACGAATGACAGCCGGGACCAACGGCTTAACGTGCTTTCCGAGGCACGGAGGAGTCTCAGTATGTAAAGATGGACACCCATCTACGGACCAACCCCGGCAAGCGTAGCTTAACCTGATGGATCGACCCGTGCGGCTGTAATTACTTAGCCACAAGCTCCTCAGCCGCTTCTATAAAATCTCAGCCAAAATTAACTTTAGGTAAATCCGCATCCAATTATCCGATCTTTATGACTGATTATTTTTTCGGAAGTACTTACTGATAAAGCATCTATCTATTTATAAGCTACCTACTTACGTATATGTGTGTATATGTGTTTTCAGGACTGGTATATGTATTATTAGAAATATTATTTACAGCTTATGGGTGATGATGGCAAGCCTTTGCAAGGAACTCACAAAACCGGCGAATTGTGGCTTAAGGGCGATGCATTCTTTAAGGTAACAAACTAGATTTTTTCAAACAAACTAGGTAGCACCGTCATACATATTTTTCAAAATAATGTAATTAGTTCCCTATAGGATTTTTTGTAGGTACAACATACGTGAGCATGTAGGGTCGTTTCTATACAGGGTGTAAGTGTAAACAGTAACAACCTTTTAAGGGGTCATTGTACTCATAATTATGAACAACTTATACTATGGGACCAAACCTGAAATCGCTAAAAAAAATTAGCTGTTCAGTACATTTCATGTTCGCAATAATTCGTCAAAATGTAGGGAACAGCTTATTTTTTTTTTGCAGATTATTTTTTTGCCATTTCAGGTTTGGTCCCATAGTAAAAGATGTTAATTAAAAAGTTGACACTGATTACATTTACAACCTGTACCTATATATACCTACTTAGTAACTAACAAAATAACTATTCAGTTCAATAATTTTACCCAAAAATACTATCCAGTTAGTAGCGTAATGTTTGAGAACGATTCTCAGAATCTCAATCCCCAAAAAGGTGAGCCGTTAGTAAATCCGTGTGCCGCGGATGATAATGCCCTAAGGATGACCACATTTATAATTTACCAACGCGCTGATACTGCTTCGGCCGACTTACACAGTTACACAGTTACTTAATAAAGTATACTATAAGTATAATACTATTAAAGATACGCCTACCTACTCATAATATGAAAAATAAATTTTAAATAAATATAAAGCGTGCAATACATAACTTACCTTAGGAATAATAAATATTAATTACGTTATAAATAAAACTAAACAAATGTAAATAATTTATAAAATAATAATTATAATTCTTAAATCAAATCATGTAGGTATTAATTAAACAGTTTATCTTACTCAATAATAAGAATGATCTCATTCAACACCCAGTGCTCTTCCTCCTCTCTCCTACTTGTTCTATGCTGTGCCCGACAGGGTCTATAATTGTGACTTATATAATTATTTCGCAACCAACTATGTATACACATTATGGTACGCAATAAATAATTGAGAATTGAATTGAGTTTTCTGAATGTTATAGCTCTGGGTAGTATCTATCCCGGTCGGTTTGCAAGTTAAAAGCAGCACAGTTTTGGAAACTACTGGGCGAAGAATTGACTTTTTCGAACAATAAGTAGTTTTTAGCTTTTGGGCACCGAAAAAAAGCTGTCAAAAATCACATTTCTGTAAAAAATACCTTTTAATTTGTTAGGTTGCACACAAACGTACCCAGTTTTTGGGGCATTATTATTCATTATTGATTGAATGTCCAGGGTTACCTAAACAATCCCGAGGAGACGAAGACCATGTTAACCGACGACGGCTGGTTCAAGACCGGAGACATGTTCTACAAGGACGCGCAAGATTACTACTACTTTGTGGAGCGCAAGAGACTTTTAATTAAGCACTACGGTTTTCTGGTGAGTGAAGAATCTTTTTAAAGCCTAATTAGCATATTTTACTTTTCTAATTAAAAATTCCAACGAAATGAACTAAGTTCGAATAAAAAGGAATAAAGTATTCAACGGATATTAAAAATCTCAATGATGCGTAAATATGGCAATGCAATCAAATACAATGTGCCAATTCGGAGTAAAATTTTCGAAATAATACTGTTTTACCTCTAAAAATAAAGTAAGGCGAAAACTCAGTCAGCGTAAACTTAGCTAGACTTATTTCTGTCACGCTCTGATTCATCCTAGTGGCGTACTGTCTCGAGTCGGTTGATATGCGACAAGACAAAACTAAGACTTATTTCGGAAGAAAAATATCTACCAAATCCTTGCTGCCCGTCTACAGTTGGACGTTTCCATTTCAAGAAAACATTTTATGAACATCGGTTCAATTTATTCATATTTTTAAAACACTTGCTTGTAAAGCGACTCTTATGGTAACGCATTTAAGTTCATAATTCAGCTTATTATAGACTTGTGTTTTTTACTTTATATTATTTTTCAATCTCCGCAAACAGTTTTTATGTCTAAAAACAATTCAATGACAGCAGGTCATTGAATTGTTTTTAGACATAAAAACTCTCTCAGCCTGGTATTGTTGAGTACGCAGATGCCAGTACAGTTTCAGAGAGATACTTGTCCAGCGCAAAAATCAGTGGGGCCGAATTTCGTTCCTTGAGAGAGGCCATGGTAGAACAGACAGATTTGACCTTTAGCCTTGTCTCCCAGTGGGGTGATGGTAATCTGGTCTCTTTTAACGCCACCAAAACACGGGCTTGTTTTTTTACCGCTAAAAAAGTCGTTTCGCTCAAACTCCTACTTTTCGGGGTACATCTGTTCCTGTAACTGATCGGCTTGAGTTTCTGGCCATGGCGTTGACATCTGATCTCAACTTTGGCGCCACCATCGCGTACAAAGCCCAAACTGCGGCCAAGAAACTGGGCATCCTAAATAGGGTGAAGCGATACTTTTCGCCTGGACAGCTTATCACTCTTTACAAAGCGCAAGTCCGATCCTGCAAGGAGTATTGCAGCCACCTTTGGGATGGATCAGCTAAGTACCAACTAGCCGCGCTTGACTCGTAGAATGCAGAGCTAAGAGGCTCATTGGCGATGTAAAACTGGTGCATACCAACCTTCATAGCTTAGCTCATCGCCGCAAAGTTGCCTGCTTGTCGGTCTTCTACAGATTGTACTTCGGTCGACTCTGTCTCTGTCGCCACCGACCTAGACGAGAATCAAGAGCAAACCCATCTTAAATAAATAAAAAAACAATTAATTTTTTTGTGAATAAATAAACTATTTTGGGTTACCTACATATAATAAATCAATCATTATCATAATTTCTTCAAATTATATATTATTCACTAAAATAACCTTAACTAAAGTATTCAAAACATTATTTTGTGTTAATTAAATATTTTATATAGACTGTTTAGCGGCTTGGCCAGTGCCTTCATTTACACCTGCGAGCGCATCACGCAGAAAATCAAAACCAGCGCGCCACTTTCCATAAGTATTTGTTAACGTTTTCTTTGTGTGGTTAATTATTATCAATAATAATAATAATAATAATCCCGGGATTGTGGAATCTGAGGGACTACAACTCTCAGATTCTATAAACCTGAGATCACTCTCCGTAACTAACCACAAATACCTGGATATATCAGAGGGGTTAGGCATTAACGGGTCTGACATGAAACAATCGCTGCAGGAGCGCTTCTTCGGTCGCCTGAAAAAGGTACTTATTAGTTCTTTGTCAGGCGGCAACAAGGTGCGCGCCTTTAACGGTTGGGTCATGCCGGTCCTGATGTACTCCTTTGGCATACTCAAGTGGACCCAGACGGAACTAGACGCCCTGGATAGGAGAGTCCGGTCACTGCTGACCGCAAACCGGATGCATCACCCACGTTCGTCTGTCATGAGGCTGTACATTCCGCGGAAGTGCGGGGGTCGACGTTTTCTAAATGCTAAGACCCTCCACAACCGTGAGGTGTGCAGTCTCAGAGAATATTTTCTCAAGGCTGACGTGGGTATTCACCGAGATGTCGTCGCAGTGGACAAGGGACTCACACCTTTGTCCTTGGCTAAAGAGGACTGGCGCAAACCTGTGGTGCTTAGTACCAACGACCGCAAGGAAGTATGGCAAAGCAAGGAGCTTCACGGACGCTTTTTCCGGGCCCTTCATGGCCCGAAGTAGACTTCTAAGCGTCCGTGGCTTGGCTACGCTTCAGTGACTTCTTTGGGGAAACCGAAGGTTCGGTCTGTGCGATTATGGATGAAGTTATGCTAACGAATAACTACCGGAAGTATATAATGAAAGACGGGACGATCGACATATGTCGGGCATGCCATTGTTCCGGTGAGGCTATCAGACATATTACTTCTGGGTGTTCTCGTTTGGCTAACGGCGAGTATTTGCACATTCATAACCAAGTGGCCAGGATTATCCATCAGCAACTTGCTCTGAAATACGGCCTTGTGGAATCTGAGGTACCATATTACAGGTACGTGCCCGACCCAGTTCTCGAGAATGACCATGTCACGTTATACTGAGATCGATCTATTATCACCGACAGGTCTATTGTAGCCAATAAGCCTGATATAGTGGTAATAGATCGATCAGTGCGCCGCACAATGATAATCGATGTCACTATCCCGTATGACGAGAACCTCGTGAAGGCTGAGAAAGAGAAACAATTAAAATATCTCGACTTAGCTCACGAGGTTGTCGCCATGTGGAATGTGGACTCGGCAATCATTGTACCGATAGTCATAACGGTCAATGGTCTTATCGCCAAGAGCCTCGACCAACATCTCAAGAGGCTCTCGTTGGGTGGCTGGGTGAAGGGCCTGATTCAGAAGGCAGTCCTCCTTGATACGGCGCGTATTGTGAGGAGGTTCCTGTCTCTGGGGCCCTAACCACCGGTAGCTTGGACCCTGTTCCCCATGCCGGTGGATTTCTATTTTTTATATTTTTAAATGTTTTTATTTTTGTATTCTAATCTTTAAAAATATAATTTATATGTAAAGAAATGAAATAAAGGAGATAATAATAATAACAACAATTTATACAATGGAGAAACAGCATAGAAGCCCAGTCATTTTCGGAGAACGTATTTTTGGCGTACTTCAATGAACTGCCAAATAAATACAAGCCCAGCTCGCTTTGGTGTAGGTATCTATTCCATGTTAAAAAGAACTACTAAGAAGAAAATGATACTGATATCAAAACCTCAATGGCTACCATACTCAGTGGTAGCCCGCGAAATTAAAATTTTCTTGAGTTTTTTGCAATTTGCACGTCAGTGTCAGGTTGTATCTTGATCAAAATATGATTCGCGACTAAGTAAAACATATATTACATCGTAACCCTTTTTTTGGCTTCACCGCAGTCGGGTAATTACGTAGTTTTAGTGTATAGTATTAATAAATGATTTTGTTTTCAGATTTCACCATTGCAAATGGAAGGAATCATCAAGCTTCACCCTTCCGTGGCAGATGCCGGCGTTGTGGGCCTGCCTCAACTAGATTGTGTGGAACTGCCCGTCATTGCCCTGAAGAGGAGGAACGCCGATAGTATTGACACGAAAGAGATCTTCGACTTAATTAGAAGTAAGTATTTTTGATCTTATTACTGATTTTCACAAAACCATTAAAATTTACTGATCTCTTTGTTTTTTACATGAGGTATGCTGGCCTAAAACAGCTAGTTTACGTGTAATTACGGTCTCTTCAACATCAAAATAACATTTTCAGAAATATGCATCTTGTTTTAAACTAAAACCAACCCTTTGCTCACATCAAAGTCATTAAAATAACAAAAACTGGCCAAGTGCGTGTCGGACTGCGCACAATGAGAGGTTGGGATGAATTTATACCAAGAACAAACTTAGCATTGTAGTTGGTAGTTAAAAAACATGAACATTCTCCCATACATTCCAACTGCAAATGTAAGTTTGTATACACAATATTGAGAGATTTACCATGTTATTTTAAAACATTTTCCTGTAATCTATAGGTATAGAACTATTTTCTGTATTTATATAAAAATTTTAGAATGGTCAATTTTCGTCTATTTTCTTAAATAACTTAAAAAAAAATTATTTTGAAATTATAAAAAAATATAAAGGGTGTCCCAAAATTAACGCAAGATTGGAATTAAATAGAAAACACAGGTTTTAGTCTTTTGATTGTTATTTATTTATTGAATCATAAAGTACATAGGATAGGATTATTTATGGAATAACACATCGGGCAAATGGTCTCCACGGCTTTGGATGCACATACCTACGCACTCGTTTGTCGAAAATTGAGGTTCCTGGATTGTTTTTGGACGACCAGTGTGTTTGGCGTCTCCAACGGATCCAGTCTCCCTGAATTTTTTTCTATTACTTATGTAATTACCATTGAATAAATTCTACGATACGATTATTTCTTATGATAGTCATTGGAATTTTTTTATTATTAGGTACTATGTCATAGCCAATGTTGTAGGATTAATCAGTTATATGCCTAATAAATAAACTACCAAGCACAAATATACCTAGTACCTTTCTGTGATTGTTAGCTAGATAGGTGTGTCAATGTTGCCATAAAACTAATTTTATTGGTAATTTTCCCATTTTTATATGAAGTTGATGCTCATTTGTTCAATAAACATGACATCTTTAGTAGAAGTCACATAATAGATGACCCGTTACACTTGCGCATGATTCAAACGTAATTTTATCCTAAAGTTTTATAGAAATAGTATGGTGTCACGAAAATAGAATTTTCGAAACCATACTGTTATGAATAGGTCTTTATTTTAAGTTGCAATCAAGAGCCTTTAAATTTTGAGTATATATATGCTCGTGCCTGTACCTATGTGACGTAAGGAAAATAATACAGACTATGGGTGCTTTCTCTTGGCTCGAGTTGTATATTGCTTGTTCAGTTTCTAGTACCTACGTCTAAGCTCAAGATTGTCAATATTTCGTCTGTTTTAAGATGTCGATTATAATATCCCAAAAGAGTTGAAGACATCGGAGAAATATAGGATTACTTAATCTTAACTTACATAGGTATTACTTAGTAAGAATTCACAATATTGGTTATCTTTAAACTCAAAATTATTTACCTATACAGCATGTATCAGAAATGCGTGGTCATATTTAAGGGTGTGGTACAGACCATCAAACTGCACAACTTTCTCCTAAGGACCAATATCTTAATCGCGAAAAATCTGCCGTCCCATACATTTGGGTCGAGTAAGCATTGAAGTTTTGCATGGGACTTCCAAGACGAATATTATGGCAAACATCTTTACCAATTCAAATCCTTCTGTTAAAGTCGGAAATGAAACGATGGTTATGGTTGAAAAGTATTTCTATCTTGGCCATAATTATTCTTTCAACAGAGATATCGAAAACAATACAGATTGGGTGGGCCACATTTAGCAAATTGGACGACATTCTGAAATAATCCAAAATTTCACTATGTCTGAAGTCCTGTCTCTATAACAGTGTGTTCTGCTCATCATGTCGTACGGTGCTGAGATGTGGACGTTCATTCAGGAGGTTGTGTACAGGCTAAGAGTTGCACAGATAGCCATGGATAATTCCATGCTTGGCATAAGGCTACTAGACCAAACGTCGAGATACACACCTGGGACACCTGGCAAGGCGCAGTGATGATAGACGGAGTAAGGCAGTGACCGAATGGGGTCCAAGGACTGGAAGACGAAAATTGTTGCCATCGCAAGAATAGAGGGACCAACGCCCAGCAGTGAGTGAAGTCGGGCTGTGGATAAGTTTTTCGCGATTTCGATGTTGGTCCCATGGAGAAAGTTGTTCAGCTTGATGGTGTGTACCACAACCTTAATAAAAACAAACCTTTCTGATACCTACATGCTGTTTACCTAAGAATGATTTAATACACAATAGATATAATAATATGTTGGTACAATAGGTAAATACATGACTAAAACACAAATTCAAATTAATTTGTTGAAAAACAGCCATCATAAATCCGTGTTTCCATCTGATTGTTCAAGAAAACTCATATTGCATGTGATAATTACTTGTGTAACAGTTGGCCCGTAATTTGCGCAGTAATAATATTCATTTGTAAAATAACGCGCAACTGTGGCTGCCGAATACATTTCATATTCAGCAGCAAATCAAGGCAGATATATAAAATATGTTTGATGACCTTATGTCCTATGATTTAATGTTTATAATAATTATGGTTATTGCTAAAACAGTGAAAACAGGTTAGGTTGTTAGGTTGCTTGCGTGACAGTCATAGCTAGTGTATTACCATTTACCCGAAAAACATTTCGTTAATTTCCAAAATTGTAATAAACGAAATAATCAACGTTATTACAGCTCAAAGAAACAGTTTCATTGCATTATATTTTTTTATTCATTGCTCGTTATATTTTCATTAAACGCAGCTACGATTAATCAAAATTAATTATTGTTTTTTCTGATAATTTATAAATTTTAGCCGAAAGACGTCTATTGCTGGACATAGGCCTCCTAGGACAATTTATTTGATAGGTAGAAAACTAACGACAGCCGTTCCTTGCATTGATTTCATATTGCTAAAATCTCAAGCCCCAATTACAACTTCATACACAAAAAACCAACCAAGAGGGTTCCGTAGTTGGGATGATCCAAGAACAAACTTAACATTGTAGTTGAAAAACATGTTTTCCTATACATTCCAACTGCAAATGTAAGTTTGTACGCAGAAAATTGAGAGATTCACCATGTTATTTTAAGACCATAGACTTCTTATAGGTTTTCTCGTAATCTATGGGTATAGAACTATTTTCTGTATTTTTTCAAAATTTTAGGCTCAGTAGTTTCGGAGATAAGGGGGAATGTTCAATTTTCGTCTATTTTCTTAAACAACTTTAAAATCATTAGAACTTAAAACGGGATATTTACCATGTATATTAATTGATTTGAGTTTCCGATATTTCGGCACTGTTGCAAGTGCCGTGATCACGATCATGATCATGATAGAAATATCGGAAACTCAAATCAATTAATATATATACATGGTAAATATCCCGTTTTAAGTTCTAATGATAACTTTAAAATCGTTTATTTTATAATTATTAAAAATATATATTTGAGACCCTCAAAGTAACCCCCTTTCATTTGATATATAACACGGTACAGTATGTAAAACTTTTATTTTTACTTTCTTATTTGCCCCCAAAATTTAACCCCATATTCAAAATTCATTTATTTACGTTACACACCCGTGTTTGGGTCACAGAAATACACACGTTTAATGAATTTCAACTTAATCCATCCATTAGATTCGGAGCAAATTGGCTATGACAGACGGACAGACAGACACACGAGTGATCCTATAAGGGTTCAAGTTCAAAACAAGTGAAAGTAATTAATTTTCACAATAAGTTGGCAAGATAATGTTGAATATCTTGTGCCATCATGAATGGCTTAGGTGTTCTGTGTTATATTAAATCCAACGACCCATTGTTAAAATTGGTTTAGCAGAGGTAGCCTCAGACCAAATAAAAAGCCAAAACATAGCGCTGCGAACAATACAGTGAAGAATACACAAAACTACACCTCGCTTTGTGTATACACGTTCACAAGCACACATTTACGCCATACTACAACTAAACTACACCTTACTAACACATGTTTACGAAAACGGCCTCACGTCACCGGTGACAGCGCTATGTCTTGGTTTTTTATTTAGTTTAAGGAGGTAACAAACTAAGTTTCTCATATGTGTACTAACTAAGTATACCCACTACCTCAGACCGTCAGATTCATAAGTCCTGTTTTCGTCTTTGCCGTATTCGAATAATAAATTCATAGGTTAGATGGGTAATAAAATAAATCCGAGATAATGTCGATAAAAATAATCTAAGTATATAAAATTGATTGCATTATAAACAGCGGATGATGGATGTAAAAGGCAAGCAAATGGAATCTACCGCAATGAGGCTCGGCATTTGAGATAATATTTATAAATTCCCTTGGATGGTTTTAATTTACATATTTCCAAGAAACACCATAATCAAAAATCTTTAAGGCGAAATTAAGTGAGAAGGAAATAAATCTGCAATCAAATTGTAATTGAAAAGCTAGGTTAATGTAATTTATGAAAACACGCTGAACAGAACTTTGATTGTCAATCATCGCAGTGAATGCTTGGCCAGCTCAATGTATCTCCGGCGCCGTAGTTCGTATTCAGCGTTGCAGGCCGCACAATCTATTGTCGTTCACGGGACTACACACGTTCCAGATTTATTACCAACAGCTAGCCACACGACTCAACAATTTCATTCTTCATTCTTACTCAATTGCTAACTTATTATTTCAGAGAACATGGAAGGGAAGCGACTGAATGGCGGTCTTTTCTACGTAGATTCATTACCCGTTACGCCCTCCGGCAAAGTACATCGGGCAAAAGTAAAGGAGATGGCACTCGCAGCGCAAAAAGCGGGAAAAATCCTCTTCTAGTGAACTAGATAAAGTGCCATTGTTCGATTTCATATATGGCCACTTACCAATGAGGATCTAAGTATTGATAGTTCTAGTTTAAGTGTGTTGTTAATTCTCACTCCAGAAAATACTATGTAACTTAAAACTCAACATTCATTAAAAATATTACCATATTTTCAAACACCTGTGTATTAAATTACAAAATTACTAAGTGCCTAAATCACAAATAAGTTAAAACTCATTGTTTCGAATCGGATTATCAAAGCTCGAACAACTGGTTGTAATAATCAGCAATTTGTGAGTTATCGAAAATACACCAGAGAAGTTCTAGATGTTTACGAATTCGGAATTTAAATTGAAACGATTCAAAATTCAGCTACAGTTTACGTTTAAAATGCTTCGTATTAAACACATAAACAAAATATTACAACACGCTAGTTTAATCTAACTTGAACCGTGCTACTAGTACCTATTTCTACTCGTACTACAAAAAACTACGATAAAAATATCTCGAATTGATACCTTTTACCGCGTGAGTGAGCACAGCATACTTAAGTTTAGTGATTCCCCTCACGGTAGACACTTCCCGCGTTCGGTAGTGGTATCTACATAAACCAAAGTTGGATCGGCGCCGGAACGACTAGTGCCATCAAAGTTTTGAATTCGCATTGATTGAACGAACGCCTCTAGTGACGTGACCTATACCAGTTTCGTACCACTTTACTGTTGGAGACATACTCACAATCCAATTTTTAGTTTTCGCATCACAAGTGGAAATCTAAAGCAAATCGACCTTTGGTTCTAAAACTGGCGTTTCATGTTGATTTGCTGCTGGTTCACATCGTATATTTTTTAGAAAATTTAAGTTGGAACCATATTTATTTCAATGCTAATTTGGCACTCAGTACCTACCGATCTTTTTTTATGTTTACCTACGGACTAAAATCATAATTCTGAATCCATTTCGTTGCATGCCACTCTCATATCATTAGCATTTTGCTTTAAGGCGCTACCCCGACCTTTTGGTCGGGGTAGCAAGGTTTTCCTTCCGATAGTGAGGTACTGAGAGGCTATTAACTTATTAATTAAGAGTAAATGTGATAACTACATGTAAAAGCAAATTATTATTAATGTTCGATATCTTATCATCACATTGTACGTTCTTATTTGTTTTTATGCATTATAAATATATTTTTCACACTACCTGCTCGATAATAGAAAGAAAGAAAGAAAAAGTATTTATTGAGACTCGCACAGGAAGATCACAAATCATTAAACACACTTCAAAACAAAAAATTAAAAAAACAAAAGTGAAATAAAAATAATGAAAAACAATTCCGTACGAGGTCAAAAGGCTCCTATCTCAGCATGATGCTGCAACATTTATAAATAAGTGTCGCAGCGCTGGTATTCTGATAGGGCCCAACAATGCCAAATTATATGCAAACCTAACCTAAAGTAAATCATTAAAGCCCTGGGGTCTAGCCGGGCATTGATATTGTATTGGATTTTATTATTATCCACTGGTCATTAGTGTGATTTGAATTTGGAACCTGAAGTAAAAATCGCATGCAATTATTTACCATAGTAAGTATCTACATACTAATTCCATGCCATTGAGACATGCACTAAAAATAAATTGTTAGAAAATCGAACTGGCCATCACGAGTTGAACATAGTTAAATGAAAGATAGAACGCTTTGCTACTAAACAACAAATTCTCGCAAAAATGTCGAATGACGATAGTGATTTGACTCCGGAGTACAATAAATCTGAAATCATTGGCATTGCCAATAATCTACTCCCATAAAAGTTAAAAGAATCGTATTTGAAAGCCTACGACGATTTTCACAATTGGAAAACTATAAAGGGCGTCAAGTATCTGAATCAGTATTTTTAGTTTACTTTCAGCATTTATCATGTACAAAGAAGCTAAGTAGCCTATGGTGCATCTATTCGATGCTCAGGTCAACAATAAGTCTAAAACATAATATTCAAATTAATACATAGTTATACCAAATTATTGCCATTTTTTTTAATGGAAATCGGAAGGACATCGTTCTAAGAAATCAAAAGTTTTCACAGCTCAAAACGTGCAAAAGTTTCTAAATGAAACCCCTGACCACAGCTTTCTTGCCACAAATGTAAGTATCTTACTAATGACTGAATGTTTGGTAACTAAAATAGCTACATACTTACTCATAATTACTATTATATACTAGTGACCTACTCATGCATCTATCGCTTGTGTGCGAGATGTGATGTTTCGACATGACAAAACTTCAAGATTTCTGCGCTCTATCTAAGATAAATTATATCGATGGTCTAGAAGAATAACGTGCTAAGTGCAAAATTTTGAATTTTTAGCATTTAAATGCCAAATGTAATAAATGAGCATGCTCTACCGTTTGGCATTTAATGTTAAAAACTCAAAATTTTGCACTTAGCACGTTTGTCTTCTAGACCATCGATATAATTGCAAACCTTCGTTAGGATTATATGTATATTATTACAATTATATGTGTCAATCAAATCTAAGAATTTGTACAAATTTTAATACTTAAAAATTAATATATTAAAGTACGTAACCTACCTACCTGCCTATTTATGTTGCAAGTGACCTTGATTTTTGGAGTGAATACAGTAGCAGTATGCAGCATGTAGCCCACATTGAAAATATTATATAGAATAAAATAAGCTGCCGCATTGGTGACAACATCAAACACCGTGGATCCTTAGACACCTTGTCACCGCAACTATCCACACAAAAACACTACTCATCTAGCCCCCTACCTCAAGCTGCCACTTTCACCAACTTTCACGATCCAAAATGATCCTCAGCAGACCCAAGTTTCTGAAACTTTACTGAATAGCAATACTCAAATTAACTCTACCTCAACTTCAATAAACGTACCGAGTAAAAACATAACTTTGTCTTTCTACAATTGGTCAAACGTTACCTTTAACTTTTAATTGTTTTAAATAAGACCTATTTAAAACAATTAAAAGTTAATGGTAACGTAACTAACTATAATTGTAATTTTAATAAATACTTTGATTCTAATACTATTGCTTATTATTGTCTCGTCGATGGTGTGAAAAGTATTCTCCTCGGGGATATAGGTGCCTTCGTCTTGGATGAGCTTGAATCCCGAGCGTAACGGAAGAATCTAGTGATAACACTACAAAGTTATCCCCTCGGTGAATAATCTACTATTAAAAAAGTGACTATAATTATTGATTGCATGCATCTTTTTGTAAAGGTGTCGTTCTAATCATTTCAGCATTACACTAATGGATAATTTAAAAATCTAAATAATTCACGTCTTATTTTATTTCAAACGATCGCTATTCTTTTTTATTAAAATTCTTCCATAAGTTGTGTGAATTCTATGAGAAATGGGCGTGCACAGGGAACGGGACAGAGCGAGACTAAGCGGCGGAACAGAGAAAGACCAAACGCCCAAGTGCGTTTGGTCGGGGTAGGGCCTTAAAAAAGCTTAATTTTATACCCATACAGCAGTACCGAAAAAAAAGGAAATCTCGCTCCAATTTTGAATTAAACTTTTCGTACTTACTTCTCGTCCGTAATTAGGCCACCACTTCCTTCCTACAACAAAGTAAAATTTTAACTGACAAGACATGAAAAACTAAGGGTATAAAAGACAAAAGGGAATCTTTTAAAATTAAAAGTAATAACGAACTCACGAACGAACAATTGTTAATTTTAAAACTAATTAATATTTTATCATTACGTAACGTTGTCGACGCATTTTCAGTGTCTAGAAGTTTTGCTCAGTGTTTTAAATAGCTAAAATTGTTTGTTTGTTGGTTTGTAAGAGGTAATTAGAAGTACTGATCAGATTACAAAATTTATTTCACTGATTGAGCTACATTTGAGCCGAGTGACATAAGATAAATGTTCAATGATATAGTAGACTTCCACGCGGACGGAAGTCGTGGGCAGAAGCTAGTTATAATTTCAGTAACTCTGTCGTTTATCTCAAAATTATATTAAACGAGAAACTACACTATGAACTACAGTTACCGGCCGTTAATATTGCACATGGATTGAAAAGCATAAGAAACAAGTACTCAATATGACACATCGAGCATTAGAAAAAATCTGTCACACACAATTACCAGTCACGAAGAGGACTCTCTACAAAGCCCAACATTTTCTAAAAATCCCTTGTGCAATATTTATGGCCGCTTACTGTTAGTACTGATGGCAGCACATCAAGCTACTACAATCTGTCAAATGAATTTAATAGATTTTCAACTTTATCGCTAAAGCATCAAGGTTGATTGAGAATATTTGTCAATTTCGGGTAGCTTGACCTGCTGGCGTCTGTACGTTTAGACTACCGCGTTGGCAATCTCGAATGTCAAAAATAAAACAAAAGTTATTCTCACAAAACTCTGTTATTCTGAAATAGGAGGAAGGTACCCAAAACACTTCCAACTAAAAAATATACTATCGCAAACACCGATTCATCGCATAATATCGTACGTAACGGATCGAGGACGTGAAACAAGATTCGTCGCAGACAAGGCAGAAGGTCTGACGAACAAATGAATTGGTAATCTCAGGGAAACTAATTGTTATGAAAATTGACTACCAACTTAAATTGTCCATATATTCAAATCACGACTGTCATTCTTTAACAGTTATATGAAATGGCTATAAAACAGCAAATTGTCGTATGGTGTCAATTTGCTTAATAATGATATTTTCTGACTGTACTAGAGGGCTTGAAAACCAACATGGCTACTATCCGTTTTGGTTTAATAGGTTCTCCTGGATTTTAGACGCACTGTATGAATGGAAAAGGTGATTCGCAGATAAACCATACAGCCTGATGGACGAAATTAGTCGATACAAGAGGAACTGAAAAGCAACACAAAGCTATATAAATGTTTTCATGTAACGGATTCTCCTGGTTTCCGGCCACACTGGAGGACATTGACAACTCAGTCATCTATGCAGATTGGATCCAGGAAAGCTGTTGTACTGCTTACGTCATTATATAATATTGTATGCTATGTTATGATGCCTCCAAAAATTATAAAGGCGACAATGTATGACAAGGTGTAAATAATGTATGCCACAAAACCGCTTTGTACTCTTCTTCGTAATTTTCGTGGCTAATGAAGTGCCAGTAAATTGATTGCTTCATCCAGCTTATTGGCGGCGAAGTGAAAAATTCAATCAAACCCTGCGAGACAAAAAGCGGAATAGAACCGGATGCGTCAATTAATTACCGTGCCGACGCCGTCTAATCAATCCTCTAGCTACAAGGATGAACCTGCTACTGTCTCACTAGCCCAATTAATCTGTATCCCGTTTTTACTCGACTTTTCCCTCTCCTGATCAAATCTTTGGCTATTCAAACTTTGCTCCCAATTTAACTTTATTTACCGAACCAACTCAAAGAGTATTCTGATTCCTGCTATCACACAATCTGTATTCGAAGTATATGTTAATTCGTTTGCTGTTGGAATAAAATGATTAATTCTAGTGGAATCTGGATACCGGAATGAATGACGTAATATATCTGAAATTAATTGCAGCTGTATTGCTGTGATAACCAAATTGCCAACTTACATTAAACATTTTATTTTAAGCTTGTTATTTTTAACTCCCAAATTATACATATACAACGTGTTTTTTTTTTTTAATATATACCGTAATTGTAGGGTATTAATGAGACCATCATTATGAACAAGTTGTACTATGGGACAAAACCTGAAATCGCAAAAAAAAATCTGCTGTCCCATACATTTATGTTCGCAAAACTGCTGATATTTTTTTTCGCAAATTCAGGTTTGGTCCCATAGTAAAAGTTGTTCAAAATGATGGCCTCATTAATACCCTAGAGCTATGGTATATCAAAACAAACACGTATATACATTATTAAAAGTTTTTAAAGTTCTAAATATTGACTAGTGAAGGTCTTAAATTTTCTTGCGGTTCAATCGTACCTAATTGCACCAAGGATTACTATTTAATGGATAAATTATAACGTTGTAGCAGCCGGAGCAAGTCTCGGAAAATTTTTCATAATTTATTCATTAGATCGTAATGCGATTTTTAATAAAAATCGTTACGTTCAAAAAGAAATCTGTAGAAGAAATATAAAGGACATTGGCCCTTTTAGTGCAGGGTACTTACATCCTTGTGGGCAATGTGCGAGCTATCATGAGCTACTCGTATCCCTAAAACATTCCTGTCACACGTGGTTACACAAAGTACATTAGCGCCACTTGGGCTTCGTACTCTGAAAGGGATAAAAAAGTGATAAAATTTTACGAACGTAAAGTAACAGAAGCGATCAGTTCTTGTGAGCGCTATTTTAGTAACAGTCGCAGATGTAAGTGACGCGTTACACGAGACGACTAAATAATGACGCGCCAACAGTTGCGGCCGACACTGCCTGTAGCGCGTTGCTCGGAAACTTATGCATTATTTGTTAAGCAATTACGAGATAATGTTAGATATTTATTTAGTGGCACAATATTTTCTAAAAACCCGACTGCCTAAAACGAGAACTTTAAAAAAGATGGAAACAAGATGACCTAATCTCATGCAGTCGGAGACAATTAGGTATGTATGCCTCTGACTGGTAAGATGCTTCTGACCGTATGACATTAGGTCATCTTGTTTCCATCTATATAAAGTTAACGTTTTAGACAATCGGGTTTTTTGATTTATTTAATTTACTTTTTTATTTTACACTTTTAGTTAGGATTATTTTTGTCTCACTGTATTAAGTACTTAACGCTTTAGGTAACGGTTGTTAAAATTATATTTAAAATCAGAAAAATTCTGGTTTTGTCACTCGATTTTAAGATTTATATTATAATAATTATTTTTCACATTTATTACGCCTATTATACGATTATATAAGAACTTTGTCTCAGCTTTATTATGAGATTTGAAAGGACATGACTAAACCACTGCCCTTAGCATAAATAGAAATTTCTCACTAGCTCGTAACATTCAAATATTCATTAATTAATTATAACGGTTTTATTAGTCTTATAGAACTGCCGTGAACTAATTAAATAATTAAAAGTTTTTTCATGTTTTGTGTTTGACAAGGAGAACATTGGAAAATCTGGAAACAAACGACACTTAAATAGAGCCGGCAAAAAAGTGACAATCGATTCATCAAGATTACACTTGATTCGATTAGAACTAAATACAAAAATGACCAAAAGCTTCGGAATGTATTGTGTAAACTCTTTGTTCAATCTATTCAAATGATCCTTTATTCACCACAATATTATAACATACATAAACTCACGCCTTCTTCCCATGGGGGTAGGCAGAAACTACAGAACGCCACCTGCTATGATCCTTAACTACTTCTTTTGCCTCGTTTACGTTCATACATCTGGTCATACACGCACGCCGGTTGCGAGTAGGTACTACGCACCTGGCCTTTCTGAATAACATCACCAATAAGGTCACTATTTATGTCTGCCTAGGGCGTCCACTCCCGGCGTTTCAAATCACATAATCTGCTTTGTAAATACCTTTTGTTAGTCGCCTTTCATTCATCCTCTCAACGTGACCCATCCATCTAAATAGTCTTTTCAATTTTTGTCACTACATATTCTTTTAAACCGCACCGTTGCCTTATCACGTCATTCTTCAGCCTATCATTAATAGTCACACCACACATGCTTCGCAAGGAACGCATTTCCACTACTTTTATTCTACTTTCATGCTTCTTTTGCCACACCCAACATTCACTTCCATACATAAGCGTAGATACCAGCACACCATTGTGAACAGTCGACCATCACAATATAAGTAACTATTTTATCTCAAAGAATGTTGACTGAATAATGATTGACAAGAACAATTGTATTTTTAATTATTTAATCGATTACATTCGAAATTCAGTTCTCCAACTCTATAAAAAAAAAAGTCAGTGTCAACTGTCAACCTGTCAAGTCTGACATCGTTTTATCGCTCTGCTGCCGATCGTTCGTTCTGCTTTCACAGTATTTTGGATATTTACTTTTGACCCTTGCTTATTTATCGGCCTTAGTATGTTTGCTCATCTACCTACTGACCTTCCGCTACTCTATTCGGACTTGCCTATCGATTCATCATGAGATGCATAAACTGTGGTGTAGCCACGCAAATACTGCGCAGGTATATCTATCACCTCTTCTTTGCCGGGTCTTCTTATTCACTATTTTAGCACGATGGGATTTGGGGTGGGCGATACACCAGAACACGTTGTCTGTTCAGGCTTCATTTTTAAATAACGTACTTGTGAGATTAACAGAATAATCACCATTTACTACATATCACTTCGCATGGAGCAAGAGAATAAATAATGAAAGCACCTACATAATAAATAAATGAACTATATGTCATTGTTGTTATTTCAATATTTTGTGTATTCTTGTTTATATTCTACAAAATACTGGTACCTATTCAGCTGCATCCAGTTAGACTGGAAGCTGACCCAAACATAATTGGAAAGAAAATGTTTATACTGCAGAAACAAAACGCACGTTACAATAAAAAAACAGACCTAAAGTAATTACACACATGCAAAGTAGGCAAAAGACCTTAGAATAATAACTGAAGCAAAAAGACGCGTATTCAAGCAGTCTTTAATTGTCCATAGCTTGATGTCAGGGCCAGCCAGGGACCAAAGTCAAACTACATTTCCTCTGTGCTGCGCTGTATGTAGTTTCTGGCTGGGTATGTTGATTAAAGTATGATTCGCGACCGTAACATATCTATATGTAGGTAATTACAAAATTAGAATCAGTAATACAACTCCTTAACGTAGGGCCGATTTTTGATCCGTAGTTAACCATCAAAAAACCGGCCCTCAAGGCCGGTTTTTTAATCCTAAATGTCAAATTTTCATGAAATAGACATTCATTAGGACTCTAAGAACTTAGAGAGTTGTATTAATGATTTTATTGATTATAATTCTATAAATACAGATTTATTACGGTCGCGAATCATATCCAGGTCAACATACAACCTAATACTGACTTGCAAATTGCAAAAAAACGTAAGAAAATTTGATCTACCTGGAGCTTCCCCCTTCATCTTGCGAGTGTCACTAAAAACATGACAGTAATCAAAATTCAATATGGCGACAGCCAGTAGCCATTTTGTGATTTGTTTTAGGGCGAAAGCTCCAAATTTTCTTACTTTTACAAGTCAGTATTAGGTTGCAGGTGACCTGCAAATTTTAAAAAAAGTAAGAAAAATGAATTTCGCGGGCTAACTGGAGCTTTCGCCTTAAAACAAATCGATTAACATAAGAATCATCAAAATCAGCCAATGCGTTAGCTCTCTAGAGCTCCACAAAGGAACAAGCATACATACATACACAACATATATAGGCTAATAAACACATTACTCTCCTTTGCGTCACGCAGTCGGGTAGAAAGGACGAGAAGGTATTATATCCGCTGAAACCAATAAACTTTGATCTTTAATATTTGTGTCCAAGCGACAAACTTAGTTATAATTCCCCTGAAACTAAAAGCCTTTCATTTTCGCTTTTTTTGAAGACGCATGTTTCTTCTGGGGACTAAAATAATGTATGATAAAACCAATACAGTTACAATATCAGTACAAGGAATCTGTGACCCTAATATCTACGACCTCCAACTGAAGCGTTCGAAGCATGTGTCGCAAAAACGTGTTCCAAAATCGTGAAATAAGTAGCGGCGGCGGGCGACGGGGTGTTGGCAGAAGTCGCTGGCCTGACGAGGAATTCACTGACACATTTTCCATTTCCTTCGATCTCTTGAGACTTAGGTACATGTTAGGATGAGCCTTATTGTATTTTAGTTTTTGTGAAACTGATATGACACACTCCTAAGCCAAATAAAATAATAGAATATGATTTATTGTTGCTAGGTACAGGTACTTACAAATAAAGCTGGTCTAAATTAAAAAGAGGAGGAGTTTGTCGAAGCCTAAAATTAAAATCAAAACTAAATAATCTGCCTTTACACAAACATGCACAACATCAAAACACCTTGTTTAAAAAAGTCTCTATGTTTGGAAATTAAACAGAACTACTTGTAAAGACAATTTAATCGTCATTGGCGCCGATTCCCTTGTTCACAAACGAAACTTAAGTTCTGTGCATATTTTTCTTTTCATTAAGAAAAGGACAGATGATAAATATTAGTTTAGTCCTGTCAAATTAAGATACTCCATAGACAAGTTTACACGAGATTAAAAAAGGCCTACTAAAAAATTCGTCAATTTACGTCAGGCGCTGACTAATTTGACAGGACTAAACAAATATTTATCTTTTGTCTTTTTCATAATGAAATAGAAAAAAAATATGCACTGAACTTAAATTAAGTTTAGTTTGTGAAC
The DNA here is from genome assembly GCA_948252095.1 of Dicycla oo. NCBI lineage: Eukaryota > Metazoa > Arthropoda > Insecta > Lepidoptera > Noctuidae > Dicycla > Dicycla oo. The sequence goes on along the minus strand of OX411714.1, from coordinate 16,168,003 downwards.
TAGGAAATCGGCTCCATTGTCTCTTTAAAGATATCCAAATGATTGCATAATTTGTGACAGCGGCTGCGGGTAATGGTATCATAAAAATATAAAAATAAAATCATTTCTGTACAGTAAGCACCGTGTTGAAACGAGGGCCATTCGAATGTCAATCTTCGATTACAAGTAATTGCAGAATGCGGCTCAGCTAACCGTTTAGTGATCTGCAGTCACATGCCGATTGCGTTCGGTCACCGACCTCGTTTGCAATGCACTATATTTTAGTAACTATCCCCATTTTTTGGTGACTTTTTTCTTCATAATATTTGTTGTAAGTTGTGGCCTAGATTCGTGGTCCCGGATGCGTGTGTCGGGGCCGCAAACGTTCGTCGTTCTGTGGACGAAGTAGTCTGACTCTGACGTCACAATTCCGCTTTGGAGCGCACCAGTCTTCTGCTACAACCACAACTATACTTGTTTTCGTGAGTTCACTCTACGTGATACCCATCCATTTCTATTATAACTGGAAAGTTTGGACAGTGCTGAACTATGCATTGCGAAACACGAATGCTGTTAGAAATAACTTAATAGTAATGTCAATGGATGCAAGTGGACTGGTAATAATTTACGATGTAGGTCTGTACAGAATACACACACACATACACTTTACAAGTTGTTTATAGCATAACACTTAGGTTTTTGTGGCTGTTACTCATTACTCAAGACTTCAAAAAGTTTAAAAACCATAAATTAATATTGACTATTACAAGTAAGTACCTAATACAGTTTTTAAAGTAGATACTAGTTTTCAATTCGATTTTCTTTCAATTCTTTGTTACAATTTTAAAAATCTTTGACATTAATTTTAACTTTATTTTTAACCGACTTTCATTCTAATAGATTTTAGACAATTTACACGATTGCGGCATTTGAAGTTGATTTTGAAAATCCATTGATGAGTTTCTTTCTTAATAATGAAGAATCACCTCTAGAATTTAAGAATCTATTCAGAAATGACGGAGACAGGTTACTTACCTACACAAAAAAACGAATTAAATACTTTTATATAAAACTTTGTAGCTATCAAATATTTAATCACTTTAAGTCTCATTCGAAAAACATCTTACCCTGTAAATCTTCAGCTAAAAGAGTAATTAAAAAAGTTCAATTGAAAGTAAACAGTTTTTACTTTCATCACAATAGCATTCCTTTGATTGTCTCAGAGGGTATTGTGTAAGTGAAAAATAATAAAAAGTAATTGGGAGTGGATGCAGGCCGGCTAAAAGATTTGTTATCTACGTCGCTGGTCGTGGGTTTAAAGTGACCATTTGGTCTGTGACCGCAGGCGGACATTATATTAACTGTTACATAGTTAATCTCCTGCCCTCTTCACCTCCTGTTGTCATGTGGGTTAGCAATGTAAACAAACACATCTGTCAACGTTAAAGCCTTTTATTCATAATCCTTATTGAAGGTGATTCAGTACACGTTCTGAGTATGGTCACGTTTTAGCCCTGTCATTAGAACCCACCCTCTGAATTAATTTTAATCTTATGTTTACGTAGGCACAGTGCCGGCAATTAAAACAACGTTAGGATTTTTGGAATCGGCTGTTTCGGCGGAACTATCGGCTGTTCGATCTATTTTTGGAATCGGCTGTTTCGGCGGAACTATCGGCTGTTCGATCTATTTTTGGAATCGGCTGTTTCGGCGGAACTATCAGCTGTTCGATCTATGATTGGAATCGGCTGTTTCGGCGGAACTATCGGCTGTTCAATCTATTTTTGTGGGTCACAAATCTATGTTTGCTAAATATAAATCCGGAAATATTTTTTGTTATTGATTAAAATGTACTTACTGATTTGCTAATCAAAACGAAAACAATATAGAACTGCTTATTATTCCATGAGAGTGGTGAGACTCACTACGAAAAACAAGTTATTATGGTACGCCTGGATCGGCTAGCAACTAATATTGGTACCTAACTCCATAAACCCAATGCATTATTATTTATTTATACTATGTAACACCCTCTGTGCTGTTATGGCCACACAAACACCCACATATAATATGAATGTGGGTATCGTACGTAAATGCAGGGTGTAAAATATTTGAAAATAAAATATTTAGAAAGCACCTTCTATTACGTGCTATTGCCTCCGACGATCCGTACTATCAAAGACACTGTAATACTTTACGCTCTGGAAATGCTGGATCGGATCTTTGAATATTTACGAGTAGGTCCTTTACTTTCTAGATACGTTTACAATCTATATCTATACTGGATGATTTTTTTACTGTCTTGAAAAAATAGGGTATAATAGGTGAACGGAGTAGAAGCTTATGCATAGCATACCTAGTTTTTTTTTTTGTCTTTTTTTTTAATAGCTTAGAAATTGCTCTATCAATAAACACTACACATTTAAATTAAACTAGAACAATAAAAACAGAAATTTTGAAAAAAAAAACTTTATAGATCGTTAAAAAATATCGAAATTATTATTAATATTAGGTTGGGGAAAAAGTCTTTTCGCATTATAGTATGTATGAACTTGTAATAAAATCTCTTTGGCTATACTATTTGTATCTGGCTGGTTTTGGTATCATTGAAAGTTTAAATTTTAAAGAACATAATTCCAAATTCAAATTAGGAAAATGTGTGATTTTCATTTGTTTTTCGTACCGTCAAGATGAGTAAATCTAATGAAGAAATTCGATATATTTTAAAATTTTACTACAAAAAAGGTAAAAATGCAACGCAAGCCGCGAAAAAAATTTGCGATGGTTATGGACCTAGTGTAGTGTCTGTGAGAGTAGCACAAATTTGGTTTAAGCGTTTTCAATCCGGAAATTTTGATGTCAAAGATGCACGTCGCTCTGGTCGCCCTATTACGGATAAAATGGATGCCATTTTTGAAAAAGTGGAGCAAGATCGGCATATCAGTAGTTACGACGTAGCTGAAGAACTGGAAATTGACCAAAAAACAGTTTTGGCGCATTTGAAAAAAACTGGGTACACAAAAAAGCTCGACATTTGGGTACCTCACGAGCTCACTGAAAGAAACCTAATGAACCGTGTACTCATTTGTGATTCTTTATTACGACGTAATGAAACCGAACCATTTTTGAAGAAGCTGATAACTGGTGATGAAAAGTGGATCACGTATGACAAGAACGTGCGAAAAAGGTCGTGGTCAAAGGCCGGTCAGGCTTCACAGACTGTGGCGAAACCCGGGTTAACTCGCAACAAGGTAATGCTGTGTGTGTGGTGGGATTGGAAGGGCATTATTCATTATGAGCTGTTACCATCAGGCAGGACCATCGATTCTGAACTCTACTGCGAACAACTGATGAGATTAAAGCAAGAAGTTGAGAGAAAGTGGCCAGAATTAATTAACAGAAGGGGTGTGGTTTTTTATCACGATAACTCTAGACCTCACACATCTTTAGCCACTCAGCAAAAATTAAGAGAGTTTGGCTGGGAGGTGTTAATGCATCCGCCGTATAGTCCTGACCTTCAGATTTCCACCTGTTTCGGTCTCTTCAGAATTCTTTAGGCAGTGTCAGGTTAACATCACGAGAGGACTGCCAAAACCACTTGTCGCGGTATTTTGACCAGAAGTCCCAAAATTTCTATAGCAATGGGATCATGTCCCTACCTACAAGATGGCAAAAAGTTATCGAACAAAATGGTACCTACATACTTTAGTTAAATGTAAATAAACTATATTAAAAAATGTTTTGAATTTTCTTAAAAAATGCGAAGAAACTTTTTCCCCAACCTATTATTTTCACAAAAAAGAAAAAAAAAAACTGGGTTTGTATGAAATAGGCTTCTACTCCGTTTACCTATTTTTTTCAAGACGGTAGAAAAAGTCATCCAGTACCTATAGGTTTAATAAAATCGTAGCGAAGTCAAACTGTACATTGACAATTTTTGAAAAAAGTAATTGCTACGTGGTTTGGGAACGACTCTAATGCCGTAATATTGTTTTTTTTTTTAAGTTTTGTCTGCCTGTCTGTTTGTCTGAATGTATCTTCCACAGCATCACACAATTAATACCACCGGATAGATTCTGTTAAAATTTTTCATAGATATTTCCTGTCTGGTCAGTCTAAATTATTACGCTATTTGCTATGGTAGTTGAGCAATATTTCTTTATGTTCGTATTCTTTTACCGTTTCTTAAAAAAGACGAACCAAAAGATATTGCAAATTGTTACATGTTACTTTCAAATGATTATCATCACGCTATACATTTATGGAGCTAAGCAGTCAATCTTGAAATAAGTATATAAGAACAGCTATAGTGAACTATGAACAAAGCAATTGGCTTGGTGGTTCGACGACTGCTTTCAAACATGTGGTTGTAAGTTCGATTCCCAACTATCGATATTTTTTGTGATTCTTTTTTTTTACTTTTTGTTATAATATCATACAGGGTTATTGGTAAAACCCCAACGACCTCTTAAGGGGTCATTGTACTCATCATTATGAACAACTTTTACTATGGGACCAAACCTGAAATCGCGAAAAAAAATCAGCTATTCAGTACATTTATGTTCGCATAATTCGTCAAAATGTACTGAAAAGCTGATTTTTTTTTCGCGATTTCAGGTTTGGTCCCATAGTAAAAGTTGTTCATAATGATGAGTACAATGACCCCTTTAGAGGTTGTTGGTGTTTACCAATAACCCTGTATGATAGTTCGTAGAACGTCCACAGAAAAACATATAGTTGAAGCCTCTTCTATGGATATAAATAAAAATAAATATCTATGGTTAGATGACTGTTATTGAGAAATCCCGTGTGTTTGCAATCTACCGTTATGTTATTTTTAGTGATAGCCTTTCGTCAGGAAAAATCTGTAAGAATGCATAAGTCAGTGTATCAGTGTTGTGCCATTAGGTAGTATTCCCTGGCTTTCATGAATTCACTAAAAACGAAAAACTTCGCAAACAATGAGAATTTGCTACTGAAGGCTGCTGCGGGTGTCAACCTCTGAACAAGCTGCTTCTCACCCTGACAACTATGCGTCGCTTGCTCCCGCGTCACCAGTCCTGGCTCTCAGTATATTTTGACTTTACTTTACTTTAACTTTTTTTTACGACTTCCACGCGTGGTGGTCAATGTTCATGCCTTCTCTGCAGGGCCTTTGCCCTGCAGAGGGACAATAATAGGCTGATATTATTATTCAAGTGTCTTTGACATATCGCGGAATCCTGGAGTCCCGGACCTTCAGAAGGAGTACGAGGGGCCGAAGACAACTCGCAGAGGTCCCTAAACGATTTTAAATGATGAGGAGGCACCAACCGACGATTATCCTTATATGCACTATGCATTTTTAAATTGTTTTTGTAACCTGTTTATGGCAATAAAGAATAATTATTGTATTGTTATTATAAATGCACCCAACGGCAACTCCCGGTTGGTGCATTATTATTTATATACATAGATATAACTCACTGTAGACCCTTTAGTCCAATGATTCACACATAGACAATGGAGTATTAAGTTGTATAAAAAAACATTTCATCAGCAACTATACAAGGTGTAACTTAAATAACGCACAACCTCTTAAGGGGTCATTGTACTCATCATTATGAACAACTTTTACTACGGAATCAAACCTGAAATCGCGAAAAAAATCAGCTATTCAGTACATTTTGACGAATTATGCGAACATAAATGTACTGAACAGCTGATTTTTTTTCGCGACTTCAGGTTTGGTCCCATAGTAAAAGTTGTTCATAATGATAAGAACAATGACCTCTTAAGAGGTTGTGCGTTATTTAAGTTACACCTTGTATAGTCCCATTCACACGATGCAAGTTTCATGCCTTTGGCATACAATACAATTAAAGCAACATATGAGTCTAAGTTTAGAACTTTAGACGGCGCAACTTTATTGTTGCTTTACCACAGGCAATTAAATCACACCGTGTAAATCAGTATTAATATAGAACTTCGTCCGCGTGAAAATCCTCGTTCCCCCTACCCACCGCGTCGCATCGCGTCGCCCGTGCGCGCTCTTACTTCGTTTTCGGTTAGCGTTCTTTCTGACTTTTTTCTTTGTGCCCGGCTCCTAAAGGTCGTAGCGTGATGTTAAATAGCATATAACCTTCCTCAATAATTGGGCTATCAAATGCAAAAATAATTTTTCAAATTCGACTGGGAGTTTCAGAGATTAGTGCGTTCAAACAAACAAACTCTTCAGCCTTTTAATATTATATATTAGTATAGATAGATTTTATACTAGTACGAGGGGATAGGGCGAATCAGTCTTTAGACTACCAAACTATATTAAGTTACAATAAGTAAATTTTTGACAGTCATTATGGGTCGTCAGAAGCCCGAAAGTCTGACAAGCAGTCTTACCAAAGTGTATGGTATTACCCAGTAACTGCGTTGTGGAGGTTATTCAGCTGCATTCGGTTAGACTAGAAGCCAACCATAACATACTTGGGAAAAGGCTAGGCAGATGATGATGAGTACAGATAACGTGTCCTACAAGCTTGTCACGGGATCGTAAACAATAATAAGTAACCCTGTATAACAGAACATTTTTTAAACTTACCTCAAAAATTACCTTGTAAATCCTAAAAGGATTATACTAAACAAGATACCTAACTAAAACCTTAATCCCCGAATCTACAAGTGCTCCGGGCGACGACGCCGTCGCCGCACCGCCACCGCACCTCTATGTTATATATACGGAACGTTGCCAGCCCGCCGCCGTGCCTCTATGCTTTGTATACGGAATGTTGCCAGCCCGCCGCCGTGCCTCTATGCTGTGTATACGGAACGTTGCCAGCCCGCCGCCGTGCCTCTATGCTGTGTATACGGAACGTTGACAGCCCGCCGCCGCGCCTCTATGCTGTGTATACGGAACGTTGCCAGCCCGCCGCCGTGCCTCTATGCTGTGTATACGGAACACTGCCAGCCCGCCACCCCGCCTCTATGCTGTGTATACGGAACGTTGCCAGCCCGCCGCCGTGCCTCTATGCTGTGTATACGGAACACTGCCAGCCCGCCACCCCGCCTCTATGCTTTGTATACGGAACGTTGCCAGCCCGCCACCCCGCCTCTATGCTGTGTATACGGAACGTTGCCAGCCCGCCGCCGCGCCTCTATGCTGTGTATACGGAACGTTGCCAGCCCGCCACCCCGCCTCTATGCTGTGTATACGGAACGTTGCCAGCCCGCCGCCCTGCCTCTATGCTGTGTATACGGAACGTTGCCAGCCCGCCGCCGCGCCTCTATGCTTTGTATACGGAACGTTGCCAGCCCGCTGCCGGGCCTCTATGCTGTGTATACGGAACGTTGCCAGCCCGCCGCCGCGCCTCTATGCTGTGTATACGGAACACTGCCAGCCCGCCACCCCGCCTCTATGCTGTGTATACGGAACGTTGCCAGCCCGCCGCCGTGCCTCTATGCTGTGTATACGGAACACTGCCAGCCCGCCACCCCGCCTCTATGCTTTGTATACGGAACGTTGCCAGCCCGCCGCCGTGCCTCTATGCTGTGTATACGGAACGTTGCCAGCCCGCCGCCGCGCCTCTATGCTGTGTATACGGAACGTTGCCAGCCCGCCGCCGTGCCTCTATGCTGTGTATACGGAACGTTGCCAGCCCGCCGCCGCGCCTCTATGCTGTGTATACGGAACGTTGCCAGCCCGCCGCCGTGCCTCTATGCTGTGTATACGGAACGTTGCCAGCCCGCCGCCGCGCCTCTATGCTGTGTATACGGAACGTTGCCAGCCCGCCGCCGTGCCTCTATGCTGTGTATACGGAACGTTGCCAGCCCGCCGCCGCGCCTCTATGCTGTGTATACGGAACGTTGCCAGCCCGCCGCCGCGCCTCTATGCTTTGTATACGGAACGTTGCCAGCCCGCCACCCCGCCTCTATGCTGTGTATACGGAACGTTGCCAGCCCGCCGCCGCGCCTCTATGCTGTGTATACGGAACGTTGCCAGCCCGCCGCCGTGCCTCTATGCTGTGTATACGGAACGTTGCCAGCCCGCCGCCGCGCCTCTATGCTGTGTATACGGAACGTTGCCAGCCCGCCGCCGCGCCTCTATGCTTTGTATACGGAACGTTGCCAGCCCGCCACCCCGCCTCTATGCTGTGTATACGGAACGTTGCCAGCCCGCCGCCGCGCCACTATGCTGTGTATACGGAACGTTGCCAGCCCGCCACCCCGCCTCTATGCTGTGTATACGGAACGTTGCCAGCCCGCCGCCGTGCCTCTATGCTGTGTATACGGAACGTTGCCAGCCCGCCGCCGCGCCTCTATGCTTTGTATACGGAACGTTGCCAGCCCGCCGCCGCGCCTCTATGCTTTGTATACGGAACGTTGCCAGCCCGCCGCCGCGCCTCTATGCTGTGTATACGGAACGTTGCCAGCCCGCCGCCGCGCCTCTATGCTTTGTATACGGAACGTTGCCAGCCCGCCGCCGCGCCTCTATGCTGTGTATACGGAACGTTGCCAGCCCGCCGCCGCGCCTCTATGCTGTGTATACGGAACGTTGCCAGCCCGCCGCCGCGCCTCTATGCTGTGTATACGGAACGTTGCCAGCCCGCCGCCGTGCCTCTATGCTGTGTATACGGAACGTTGCCAGCCCGCCACCCCGCCTCTATGCTGTGTATACGGAACGTTGCCAGCCCGCCGCCGTGCCTCTATGCTGTGTATACGGAACATTGCCAGCCCGCCGCCGCGCCTCTATGCTGTGTATACGGAACGTTGCCAGCCCGCCGCCGCGCCTCTATGCTTTGTATACGGAACGTTGCCAGCCCGCCACCCCGCCTCTATGCTGTGTATACGGAACGTTGCCAGCCCGCCGCCGCGCCTCTATGCTGTGTATACGTGAACGTTGTGTGATGTTTGTGGTTAGCAATGTATTACTAAAAAAGTAATAAAAAAAAATAAAAAACCCGACTGCGGTAAAAAACTTAAGTAAAAAAAAACTGAAAGCTACTTTATTTCCAGCTTTTTACTTTAAAAAATGTGAAAGATTTCGCAGACGATTTAGTTCTTCTTTCATTATATTAATGTACGTGTTTTTTACGATTTGTCACTTCGAATTACATTCAACCATATAAGTTGTATATATTTTTGTAATAACCTTTTAAAACCCTTCATTTTGATATTCCACTCGATGGTATTAGAAGAAAAAAAATCGAACTCAACAATATGGCACCCCAAATCCGCCATTTTACTTTGTTTTTGATTTTAATGCAGCCAGTGACACTCGCGCAACCAAGACAAATCAAAGACCTATAATTTATCTAAATCCGTTAATTCGTTTAGGAGTTACGAGGGAACAATGAAACGGACATACCTACATACATATAGGTCAAACGCATAACCCTCCGTTTAGGTTTCGCCGCAGTCGGGTAAAAAAGTACAGCACGGTGACGGCGCTGCCTGCGCGGCGGCGGCGGCGCTTCTGCGGCGCGGCTGCGGTTCCGTCTACACGAGCCCTTACAAAGCAGGAATCAAATAAACCAGGTTCATTATAATCTTACTAACTTTGATTACTCAAGGACCGCAAGTGGAATTTTAAACACGTTTCATTTTATTCCAAAGTGCTCCCCAGGTATCCCGAAATCTGAGTTGAATACCTGAATATTATATTTGTAGGTCAAAAGTAGCTTTTTGTGTAGGGACATAGGTAATGTTGATCTTCTTAACAAGTAGGTAAGTATGTAAATGTAAGAGCTTTCAACTTTTAAGACGTGTGTTACTTGTAGGCATAGGTCATGATCCTTACTAGTGTCTCTCGGCGCTTGGACATATTTTCTTGCTCTTTGGCGGAATTCCAGAGGGTGACACTTAGTATGTTGCCCGCTGTGTAACTTGTGCTTCTACCCAGACCCGCTACTTGGGACTGGACAATCTGAGTAATCACGACTACTTTTGTTAGCTTGGGTATTACCTGTTACAACAAATGTATGGGTTCATTAATAAAATAAATAAAAATAAAAAAAAATGATATCATTATGTGATCTTGGATTAGGAGGGCAATGTTTCAATAGGGATGATGACAAAAAAAATATTTTTTGTCTGTCATGTAGATTATTAAAATATATTGAATACGTATTTTTTGCTTTTTCTACGTAATCAAAAGATTACGGCGATACATTGAGTTAAAATGTGGCATGACGTCACGTCTTCGTAGATTTTATACGTAGAAGTGACGTAGCAAGCCCCCACTCCCGAACTTTAATGCGAGTTATCTAAGTCATTTTTTATTAATATGATAATGCAAAAAATACGTGTCTAATATTTTTTTTATTATCTGACTGACGGACTAAATAGAATTTCTTTTTTTTTTTACCCAGGCATCATCCCTATTATCAAAATGGATCAGGTGGGTGTAGCCTATGTTAAGATAACATTACGCCAGTTATGTTTAAGTCCCAATAGTTGACGAGTCTATTGCCATCAACCGGGCACAAATCTAGACTCCAGGCTGCTACTGCCCGCCGGGGTTGCGGGTTGTTCGAGAGTTACCAGAGTTCCTTCAGTTCCCTGGCACAGGCAACTGAAGGAACACGGGTGGGGAGAAGATATTTGAAGATTTCCCATCCAAAAAAAAGGCTGCTACTGAGAAATTCCAAATGGAAAACCCAATAACATTTTGCCCGACCTGAAAATCGAACCCAGGATCTCATGCTCACCAGCCAACGAGACAGCTATTTTTGGCTGACAACAACAAATGAGTTTGACGGTGCCGAGGACCGCATGTGTACTAATTACCTACATATGTTTTATAATAACAATGTCGGTAACTATCGCAGCAAAACAAGGATAATTTTCACTTAAATATCATGATATAACCACAATGCAAATATTAAAAGGCTTAAAAGCATAATGTTGTTACAAAATAAATACAGCTTTGTGTGCCTCTTCTCTCAACACAGTGGTCGTTTATGAATACTAAAATACAATGTGCCACATAATGGCACTATAGTCTATACAAAATATCGATTACAGATTTTATTTAAATTTTATAAACTCATCCTGTCTGCACAATCAGCGCCCGCCATTATCACAACTGACTCAGCGGTTCTTTTCATTAAAAAAATAATGGATGTATTTACTTTGGGAAATTAAAGCCTAGACTGAAATTTCGTTGATATCCAGATTCGCAACGAATTAAGCGTTTTGTTAACCGCTCTTACTATCTTAACATTGGTTGGATAAGAGTATACGAGACTGTTACCTTTAAATACTGTTGGAATAATTGGATTGCAATGTATGTATGTACGCGTACGTACAATCCGTATCTCGGGGCAATTTATTACAATTCCAATGTTAGGATAAAAGAATTAAAGAAATGAAAATTCAGAACACAAAGTATGTATGTTGTTACTAAGCTAATACGTACCTTTGTTAATGTTTCATCTGAATTATTGTTTTCATTACTTATAATAAAAGATATCATAAGAAATATATCATATCATAGCATAATCTTAAGAAATAAGCAGTACCTTTGTACTCAATACTTATATATCGTATCTGTATCTATTTTACTGTGTACATAAATAATAAATTGAATAAAATCAGGTCAGGTTCAGTTAGTACTAACAGAAGAGACTGACTGACTGTCAAGTTATGGAGATCGATTTTCAATTAGAACCAAAAAAAAGTTATAAAAGTGAAATGCGAATAAAAATTAAATTGTTATTTATCTCATAATATTTTTAGTTTTCATCTAAGTACACATTGTGCAATACAGTGATTGAGTATTGAATGACAATTTAATAGTTAAAATACATATATAAAGTATGTTAGTTTAAACGAGGGACGTATTCAAACCCACAATAGTTCATGCTTACATAATACTAATAAAAATATGAACAAAAAAACACTGATAAATAACAGACAGAACCATAACTAAAATTTTGCAAAAATTCTCGCAACGTGTATGCACCCTTGCGCTAGCGATTTAATCTTATAGCAGAACATTTGCGCAGGTGAATGACTTTTAGGTATGATCCATTTTCGCTGCAAACTCTAAACCTGGCTTAGGACAGGCAAAAATATCTAAGTACTACACAAAACGTTAAAAAAATCTTCAATGCAAATGTGAATTATGACCGCAATAATTTAAGACAAAGGTATGATGAAACAAAGTTAATAATTACTCACTTGTTAGAGAATTTCGCAATAAGACTTTAAAAGTGTATATATATAGATATTATCCAATGCTTGCTGCATTAAATGTCAGTATGTTTATTGGTCATTTACTGTGTATGAAAGTACTATGAACGTGGTGTGTAAGGAAAGGGTTTCATAACAAAGGCACAGAAAGACAAGACTAGGCATTTATTATTTCAATTAGGCTTGTCAGTAGTTAATCAGAAAGCTAGTCGTCCGTTCGCAAAACAAGAAACTCCATGGAAACAGTATTAAAGTATTACATCAACATATTATTTATATTTCTTTAAAATTATGCTTATCTCAAAAACAGTTAATTCTATCTCTTGGACAATGGTCCAAGAGAACCCAGAATAATAATAACATTAGGTGACAATTGGACAATTTATTTTACACCACCACAGCACTAGAACTAACCAGCTGAATATCCACCAAGCAACTGTCTCGATAACATCATTAGCACCCTTTTTACCTCCTACCAACGTCACTTAATGGCAAACATCAACTGCCATTTTTAACCAATCACAGATCATTATACATTTTGGCTTAATAACTTCTAATACAGGTAATAATAAACAAATCTTATGTAGTGAAACCGTTTTAAAACATTTAAAGGCCATTTAATAAAATCTGATTAAAGTAATTCTTAGATACAATTCAATAGAATATCAAAATATACTGACAGTATTGTACCAATCGTTTGAAACAACATATTTTATTAAAATAGCAATTTAAATTCTAAGACATAGTACATGTATATTTCAATATTACGTAATCATTTATAGTAATAACATCTGTATGATTTTTCCAAGTTAAGATTGGTATTTTTTGTAAACACAATAACTAGTCAAATTATGTACTTTTACATTGGTCCCAAGCTTCGTGTGACAGATCTCATTATCCAAAAACAGTATTATAATATTTATAATAATATCAAAATTAATTATCTAGTACATTCTTGTGGGTAATGCTCGAAGTATTCAGAAATGGCTTCTTGTAGTATGGCTTCCTTCCTCGTCCATGGGTATGCGTCTGTACGGTGAACTGACCAAATATTCGCAATCGTTGGTTAACACTTAACAAGAGATTATACGACGGAATCTGGCGATTGGAATACATATCTCGGTACCAATTAATTGCTCCTTGCACACTATAATTAGATAACAAGTAGGCACGAACCATATCCCAATATTGGAACATTGATAAGACGTCATTTTTGTTTATTCAACAAGTTTACAGGACACATTTATCGCGAAGTAAGCGGATATAGCGGCGCACTCGCATAAACTGCGGTCAGCGCGGGAGTGTGTCCTGTCGGTTCATCGAAGGCAACACAAAGGAAAGGGGTGGCGTTTGCGCACGGGCTTTCTTTTCGGCAGGATCGGCACGTGTTTTGCCGCGTGACGACTAACTTTACTGTTTACAAGTTCTTTTCTTGCGCGCTCAGTGTTAATGAATATTGTATTTTATTGGATGAAAAACGAATACTGAATAGCCTCCCTCAATATGTTCGTTTAATCTAACACAGTTACTGTCTATGGAACGAACACTCATACTCATACAATATACATCGAACTTCACTCCAGAAGTTCATTTGATCTTGTTTATTAATCAGAGATAAATAAATTTAAATAATTTCGTAAAAGCTCGCGGAGAGCTCAGAGCCATTTAAATATCTCAAGGAGACTGGGGTTAAAACGGAATATGTTAGCTCATTTCTACAGAATATTATTACTCTAGACCTAGAGTCTATTTTAGTTTATATTACTTAGGGCCGATTTTTCAATTGTTAGATAACTTTTAGCTGAGGAATAAATATGGCGGATTGGCAACGTTTTTTTATACAAAAGCTGTCTAAACGTCAAACATATTTCCCAGATAAAAGTTACCCGACGATTGAAAAGTCGGCCCTTAGTTTCTTTTTTCAAAACTGAAGGTATACTTTTAAGTTCTTGTTAGACTATTTTAGGGCTAGTCGACTACACACATCAATAAAAGGTGGCGATCAGTTTGAAAATTCAAAATCTTTTGTTACGGTAGACTTATAATTTCTTCTTCTTATTAGATTCTTTATTTAAATATAAAGAATTAGAATATAAAACAATAAATAAATTCAATTGCTTTTCCATCAATTGCCATTCAATCTGACTTAATCAATTTTAATGGATTTAAAATATTATTTCAAGGAAAGTTGTGATTTAAAAACATTCCAAGAGGATTATTAGAAGTTTTACGAGCAAACATTGTAACTTTGAGGGAAGAAGGATATTCCACGCGAGAAATAGCACGCAGAGTTGCTGTATCCCAATCCTGTGTCGGGCCCTCGTTGCAGAGGTACCACGGCATGGATAATTTAGCTGACCGATCCCGCAGTGGTCGCCCAACTGGTCTGATTGCTGCTCAGAAGCGCTATATCAGATTGCGGGCAGCCCGTGACCCGACAATCAACGTCACTACAATAAAAGCAGAAGTGCGTGCCGGCTCGGGACTTGAAGTTAGCACTCAGACCATTCGGAATTGCTTACACCAGGCTGTACTTCGAGCACGGAGGTCTTGGCGAGCACCTCTGAATTTACGGCAACGTCAGCGAAGGAGATTGCAATAGGCTAGGCTCCGGCAAAATGAAGAAGATGAGGAGGAAAATATTTGGCAAAACTGTCTCTTCGTTAACGAATTGCGAATCAGTACTCATCCAGATAACCGACGGGTCCTTGTCTGGAGAAGACCTGGAGACTCTGAAAGGCAAAGAACTGCCACTGGATCCGTTCAGCAAGGCGGGGAATCGGTGTCCTTTTGGGGTAGAATTATGATTGGAGCTAGAACGCCTTTCATTCCGTATCGAGGCTCCATGATGGCAGATAGGTACATAACAGTCGCTATTGATGGAATTGTCAGACTAATCTGAGTAAACCATGGGTACCAATTCGTGATGCATTATCATCCGCACATCGAGCTCAACGAGTCCATGCTGCTCTCCGAGAATACGACATCACAAGGTTACACTGGCCTGCTGGCTTGCCTGACTTAAACAGCCACCTCCACAGACAGTGCTAGAGATCAGGGAAGCCGCTATTCAAGAAAGGTACGCATGAAATGCTGGATAGCTTGATCCTCAGCATGCCCAGGAGGATCTCCGCATGTGTTCTAGCCAGGGGAGGAGTTATATTGTATTTGTATAAAACCTTCTATTAATAAATTCTTGTATAAAGGAGAAACCCAAACTCCATAGAAATGTGGGCCTGGCGTTACAGGGCTGGAATTTGGCCATTAATTAGGTCATTTAGTAAGGTTTCACGAGCCCAATTTTCACGTCTCCCAGCAATAGCCAAATGGATAAAATCAGATAATGTTTACATTTTAGGTTATTTTTATAATTTGAGTTATTTAAGTAAATTAAAATGATATTTTCGAGGCTTTGATTTCTACGTAAATCTGGAAGGCCCATGTGCTGTGCTGCAGCGTATCACGATGAGGTTTTAGGTAAGTAGGTATATAAAAAGCGCTTACGGGGTGACTACAGATTTATCTTGCTGAAAACCTCAGCTGGTGCCGTGCCCAACCAAGATACCATATTATGCTCATGGTGTGGGCACAGCAACCAACCGTTCTTTTGCCAACAATGCAGGTGCAATAATATTGGATTATAGCATCCCTTCCACTTAGAGAGCGGTCGACTAATATATATACGAAATACATCCTACTACTAATATGCCTGGATTTTATTCTTCCTCTTAATATCCAGGTTGAGTCCGATGTAGATATCTCTTTCTGTAGGTCACTGTCCACCTCCCTACATACTTCTATGACATATGAGCCATTTTCTAAGTAAGTAAGAACGGGCCTGTTTAACTTGGTAAGTGCCCAAGGAGACAAGAAATAGCTCGCTGTATGTTAATTCAGGAAATCAATAACATTATCTCTTTCTACATATATTGCTTGGAACTGCGCTCTCCGTCGATTTATATTGTTGCTAATCACATAGTTACTTAATCTATTCTCCACATGCATATACTGATTAATTTTTTGGAGGATTTCCTGAGCATCACTCCGGTTTGCGATAGGAAGGTGGAAAGCATTTATTAAAGCAGCTGCCGCAATTAATGCACAGGCTCATGGTGTTGATATAGCCAGTCGTCAAAAGAGCAAAATACAGATCCGGTTTTCCAGCAAAGGTCAGCAGGGGTGACAGGGTACGATGTCCAATGTTCAAACGAGAGTCAGTCAGAAGGCAATCAATTTCGGAGTCCAGTATTCCATCAAAGGCGTTATGAAATAATAAATCTCGAGAAATACGGAAAAACACATTCACTTGGGCAAAAATACGAAAAGCGAATGACAATAATGACATGACATTACAACCATGACAAATAAGACATTAGTAGTGCATTCCGTGGGGCAGCCGATTTTATCGATTATATAATTTATTTCATTGATTTTTTCATGGTGGTTACGTTAAAAATCAATTAGATTCTTGATTTTTATTTAACATTTATTTTAATTCCTATTAAAACAAGCACACTAAAACAATGGAGTATCATTTAATCATTTGTAACAGTATCGATTTCCACTAAATCGATAATATTCGTAGGGTACGCTTTATTGATATAATGACAGCGTTTGTGAAGTTAGTGACATATAATGAAATAAGTGTTGTTACGGTTTACAAAGCTAGTTTAGAATAAAAAAAATAGAAATCTACTTATTTTCTACACTTGGCCATTGCTAATGAGGCTAAGATTTAAATGGGTTAATCAAGCAAAATAGACGATTTTTTTGGTACATATCTTATTCGTGTAACGGTTAGGCCCAGAAACGGGTTTCTCCTTTGGTTAAACAACCTTTTTCTTTCCCTCAAATTTCTGTTACAATTACATTAGGATTGAATTACTCAAATTTTGTTATTAAACAATAAAAAAGAGTGTTTTTAATTTCAAACAGTGTATTTCTATTTAAAAAACCGGCCAAGTGCGTGTCGGAGACACGCACATTAAAGGGTTCCGTAGTTGAGATGAATTTATCTCAATAACAAACTAAACATTGTTCTCCCATACTTACATTCCAACTGCAAATGTAAGTTTGTACGCACAATATTGAGAGATTTACCATGTCATTTTAAGACCATAGACTTCTTATAAGTTTTCCTATAATCTATACACTTACACTTTTTCTTGATAAAGTTCAATTTTAAAAATATATCAGCTTTTGCTAGTGATCACAAACCTTTTTTAATGTGTGTAGTTACCTCTTTTACTACATTAAAGGATAGGCCTACAAAGGATAGAATTGAGGCGCGCTTCACGTGTCACAGAATATTTCTCTGAAGGAAAGTTATTCGAGAATAGTATTTTTGTTCCTAATAGAACTATTAGATGCTAGTGCCGATTCTCTTGTTCAAAAACTAAACTTAAAATAGGGAATCGCTATCTTTTACTAACAGGCAGCGCGAGAAAAGGACGGCTATAGGTATGAACTAAGTTAAAGATGTCAAATTAATTTACGCCTTGCGCTTCACATGAGGCTTCACCGTGTTTTTAGTCGACATGTTTAATTTACGTGTCGTCTTTATGGAAATATTAGTTCAGCTAAATTTGACAGCTCTAATTTACGTCCGTCTTATTCTTATTTATTAGGCTGGCCGCATAAGTACGGTTTCCTGGTTAGATTTCTTGAACGGGAATTCAGATTCAGAATTCCGTGAGACTAGCGCAGACTTTTTATTTATTGTATTAGGAATTTATACTGCCAATACATAGATTAACGCATTCGTGAAAGCACGTTTAACAAGGAGGACGACGACGTATTGATATACAGGCCTAGGCCTAGTTTGGGAGTTAGGAACAATATTCTGTGTAATACATTTCTTATAAGATTGTGCCTCTGAGTGTCTATCCTAATGTTTTTTTTTTAATGTATATTTCTTTTAGTGACAAATAAAAGTTTTAATTATTTATTTATTTTTTTTACATTTCTCGGGACCCTGGGGTCCCAAACCTTTAAAAGGCGTACAAGGAGCCGAAGCCAACTCGCAGAGGCCCTTTAAATAATTTTAAATGATAAGGAGGCACCAACCGACGATTATCCCTGTATGGACTACGCAAGTGCACCCAAGGACAACCCCCGGTTGGTGCAGGACTATTTTTGTGTGTGGAAACAAAACATATTGGGCTATGGGTCTGGGTGGATAAAGTGGATTGGGTTACTTGAACTATGGAAGAACTATGTCCCCTGCCTGACCAATGTTATATATTATACACGGATAAAATGGCAGGGGGTGGTGACTTGCACACTCAATAATTGGCCCCCGGAAACGGCCATTTATTGAGCAAGGAGGCATTTATAGCAACCAACAAGCACATAGTGACGTAGCGACAAGGGGGCAACACTTCCTGAGATGCTTGAGGAGTGGAGAGGTATTCCACGGCTATCAGGACAATCCCGGAAGTACGGTCAAGATCCCTACCAGCACCTTACTGGAATAGTTCCTTCCTCCGAGCACGTTTGCTCTTGCGAATCTCCACTCAATCCGGCCAATAAAGGCAAGAAAGAGGTGGGAGCTCTGTTCCTCGTCAGTGTTCACTCCAGCCGGCCAATAAAGGCAAGCCAGAGATGAGGACAAGATTTCTCTCGGGAGATAGGGGGTCCGTGGGGTCGCTACTGCCCAACAGCTCGCCACATGCTGCCCTGCGGGTTTCTTTATCTCTCTTGGTCTGGCTCCTCATCCTAGACCCGTTCCGGCAAAGTAAACTCTACCGGCACAGACCTAAAGTTTGAAGCGCGCAAGAGAATTTTCGCTTATTTATTTTATTATTATAATTGTAGATTATGGAAAAGGATTGGAATGACACTTATAACTAACTTTAGGCGATTTATCACGTTAAATAATTCATTACATGAAAATTATCAAAACGGGATTACCAAGGATTACATACATCGAAAACACGTGAGCTACTTTTCCGAAAAGCATTCTTTTCCTGCGTCTCCAATGACGTTCTAATTTTAAACTCAAATAGACAGTGTCGAAACCATTCCGTCATGTGTATGCAGATAAAGCCCTTTGTAAAGCTTAGTTTACACTATTTTATTTAGGTTGCTAACAATATTGTTATGATTCAAAGAAAAAATATAACCATTGAGTTCCCTTTTATAGACCTCCACAATTGGAAACAAGCAACTAACTTTCCGACTAGCTGACAGACTCCTTGACATTTCAAAATTTTATTATCTGTGAATGGTCTAATTAAAATAAATGGTTAGACTTTCACTCTCTTTAACAATTCCGTTGTGGAATCTTTCACTAGATAAACGAAAACTTCATAAGTACATCCGCTTTTATAACGCGGTACTTATTATCTTCTTATTTATTATATTAATCCTTACCTATGAAATCGCCGTTTTACATAGAAAACATCAAACAATTTTTTTTAAAGAAATATTGTCGATGCACTTTTGCAATTTTAATGAAAATTCATTGATGCCTCTGCTACAGATATCCTGGGAACGGGAATCGATAAATTATTTAAAGGCGTTTTTCACGGTCTCATTGGATTTGAAAATTTTCCCCGGGGCTCATTGTTGAGATCAAAATTTCCAGAACGGAAGCGATCAAACGAAAACCTAGATCTATTACAGATAATTAAGTAGTTGGGTTGATTATATAGTCAAAGTCGCGGGAAATAACTGGACGAGGGACACAAGGAACCGGGAAGTATGGCAGAAGAAACGGGAGGCCTACACCCAGCTGTGGGTGATTCCAGGCTGAGATGATGATGATGATATATTATCGTCATCATCTGACCCTTTTTTTGTTCGTGTGGGGTTTACTCTTGACTCTAGTCTAGGTCAGAGGTGACAGAGACAAAATCGACGATGGAGTGAGCTTAACCAGAATAAGCCTGTTCACTCTCACTTCGAAGAGATTAGGGTTGTATGCTCTCGGAAACACAGACGCAGGTAGCGAGTTCCACTCTTTTGCGGTGCGCATTATAAAAGACATTTGGAAACGCTTAGTGCGAATTGGTGGAATAGCAACTAGGTAGGGATGGTAACTGACAGTGCGTCTAGATGTCCGATGGTAGAAGGGGGCCGACATTCTTTTGAGTAAACCCCTTTGTGCAATAATAATATACGTATAGTAGGTATAAGAAATCTACACTCTTTCATTGCGTTTAAAACTTAACTTAGGGCCGCTTTTTTGATCAGTAGGTAACTCAACCAATGGTTAAACCTAGTAACTAATGGTTGAATTTTAGCTAAGTTTTCCAGTAAGGTGCTGGTAGGGATCTTGACCGTACTTCCGGGATTGTCCTGATAGCCGTGGAATACATCTTCACTCCTCAAGCACCTCAGGAAGTGTTGCCCCTTTGTCGCTACGTCACTATGTGCTAGCGGCCGTTTCCGAGGGCCCAATATTGAGTGTGCAAGTCACCCCCTGCCATTTTATCCGAAATTTTGAAAAAACTTCTGCTCCGTTCACCTATTGTTCCCTACTTTTTTCAAGACGGTAAAAACATCATCCATTATAACATTGGTCAGGCAGAGGACATACATAGTTCTTCCATAGTTCAAGCTACCCAATCCACTTTAGCCATCCAAACCCATAGCCCAATATGTTTTGTTTCCACGTACAACAATAATAGTCATGCACCAACCGGGGGTTGTTCTTGAGTGCACTTGCATAGTGCATACAGGGATAATCGTCGGTTGATGCCTCATCACTTAAAATTATCTAAGGGGCCTCTGCGAGTTGGCTTCGGCCCCTCGTATGCCTTCCAAAGGTCCGGGACCCCAGGGTCCCGAGATATGTAAGAAAAATAATAATAATAATATCCTGGGACATTTCACACACGGTCATCTGATCCCAAACTAAGCAGAGCTTGTACTATGGAAACCAGATAACTGACAAATTACATAGACTACTTTTTTTTATAAATCCATGCCTTTATTGAGAATAAGGGTTTTTAAACCTAATCTAGGTTATCAATTTTATTTAAAATGATAGCTGAATTCATTCTTTAAAGGGCATGTCGGGTAAAAAGAGAAAAGCATTACCTAATGAAGTTGAAGTGATGATGATGACATTGTTCGGCGTCCGCAATTTTGTTTAAATTATAACTAACAGTGCCTATACTGTTATCAATAACATGTAACCCTCTTATATATACACCCTACTTCGCCAGATTTAATACGGCTGTATTTTTCCTTTGCACCTGGTGATTTTACATTTTTAATAACACGCTCTTTTAAAATGTTTTTCCAGGTCGAAACGGGCGCATTTTCTCTGAAGCTAATAAACGCCCAGACTGTTTTCCCCGAAATTCTTACTCCAACAACATAAAAAACAATATAAAATTAATTTTATAAAGTTGGATGATTTTTAATTGTTCCCGACAAAATATTTCCAACTATCGTTTTGACGCCTTACTCAGGTCCAACAGAAGAAAACCATATCGTCCTAATTACTTTGACTACTAAACGTCTCTTGAAGGCGTCACTGAAGGCCAGAAAGGCTTCAGCGGACTTAATTCTAGCAAATAATTTAGTAGCGTGCACTTTGAGAGAGTAAAGTCATTTAAATAATTTAATTAACAAAGAATCTAAAGCTTACGGAGTTCTCATTTATTATTTCTTAAAAACTGAGTAGGTAGGTGTCTAACTTTGTAACTTTTCGTCATGTCTGTAAGTACGGTGGGAGTTTTATATTAATTAACGAATACGCACCGTCAAGAGTTCACAAACACGTGAAGTTGTGAGTTCAACAAATCTTCATATAGCCGTTTTAGTGGTGAGCAGCGAAAGTTCCAGCGGCGTAAATCACGTGATTCTTAGAGATGGTAGTTAGGAAACCACAGGAGTGCCGTAACGTAGCGCCCTCTGCGCCGGGAGCCAGGAAATTGATAGTAATAAATGGACGCCTGAATTTTCGCTACTGTTAAAAATCACTAAGCTGCGGATGGACTCGGTGTTCGTATATATTCACTTTCAACATGTTTTTACTCTCAACCGTACTAAGTACAGTAATATAAAATAGTAATTTTGTAACTGTAAAAAATTATTCATTATTTGATAATCCTTCCAGCAATGATGAAACCTGAAGTAAAATCTGAAACTTTGTCTGAGTATGATATTATATGAGCACAAACAAATTATAAACTAATTATACTTCCAGACTGCAATGTTGTCGTGATGACCGTGGTTAACATAAACGTATTTAAGCGTATAATGCTCGTTAATACTACACATTAGAAGTTCATGGTTTTCAGTAATGCCAAGAAAATTACAATGTTGCGTTGTCGGGCAGTAAAACTTCATAATCGGCTGTAAGCATGGAACCCGTATAGTACCTACGTATAATCAAAATAAATGATGAATGAACATAAAAAAAAAACAGGCCAAATGCGTGTCGGATCACACACAATTAATGGTTCCGTAGTTGGGATGAATTTATCTCAAGAACATTAACATTTTAGTTGAAAAACATGTTCACCCATACATTCCAATTGCAAATGTAAGTTTGTTCGCACAGTATTGAGAGATTTACCATGTTATTTTAAGACCATAGACTTCTTATAAGTTTCCTATAATCCTATAGTTAGAGAACTATTTTCTATTTTTTTTTTTTACTCAAAATTGAAGGCTCAGTAGTTTCGGAGATAAGGGAGAAGTCAATTTTCGTCTATTTTCTTAAATAACTTTAAAATAATTCATTTTAAAATTATAAAAAAGTATATTTGGGACCCTCACAGTAAACCCTTTCTTTTGATATGTCAGTACACGGAACAGTTTAGTAAAAAGGTAAAACTTTTTTTTAGTTTGCTCCCATATATATTAGTTTTTGCCCCCATATTCAAAATCCAATTATCTACGTTACACGTCCGTGTTTGGGTCACAGAATATGAATTTCTGTTACCCAAACACGGACGTGTAACGGGTGCTGTCTCGTGTACCAAATTTCAACTTAATCGGTCCTTTAGATTCGGAGCATATTGGCTGTGACAGACGGACAGACAGACACAGATAGACGACAGACAAACAGACACACGAGTAATCCTAAAACAGGGTAGGTAGGGTTCCGTTTTTCCTTTTGAGGTACGGAACGCTAAAAACAATTTTAAAATCACTACCTATTCAAAACAAAGTATCTAGGTAAACGTACACAATTTCCTGTCTCGATATCTGTATTTCATAATACATCTTGTCATTTGCAAAACGTAGCTCGATAAACACATGCATCGGCAAACGTTGCCATCAGACGCAAAAACAGAAAAGGAAAACCATTTCTAAGTTACCCAAGAGCATTGTATTTTCCTTCTAAGTTTTTTCCAACGCAAACGAGGTAGGGAAAAGCTATTAAACAACAAATGAGGCTCATAATCTCCCTATACACTTGTTAGTTTGGGATACTATCGTAACATAAAATACAATGAACGTATTTCCTGGTGGAGCGTGCTGGCGAACTGTTGCCAATTTTGATTCAATGTTGATATACTTGTGATAGTAGATACCTCGCTAGGGCTCCACAGAGCGGAGACATAAACAATCCTAAGTTATTCCAATGTTTGATCACCATAGCTTTTCAATGCCTTCGGCTACCTTTCCGTTCGGTAGGAGGCTTTTACGCAATAGAGCTTTTTCAATTGACTTGGCTTTAAAAATAAAATGGCTATGGCACATTGTCCCACATCTTTTAACACGAGCAGTCTTTTGAGATGTTAAAAAGCTCTGGAACAAGGCGACTTGTATTTTAAATCTCATTATCATATTTTATTTCCCAAAACATAATTACTTTAGTTAGAAGCCATTAATATTCAGTTAGCTATTTTACATTCTGGTTTAAACCAACAAAACATGAGCTGCCATTAGAATAACACTAAATGATCGACAGGCACGACTAAACATAATAATTATGTATGCGGCCTCATTATGCGGCAAGACAAAAACTTTGCACACACAAAAACAAAGTCAATATGTTTGAGAGTGTAAGCCAAAGCGGCTTCGGCGAAGGAAAATGTACTTTATTGCTAATATTATTCTAAGAGCCAACCCTAACGCTTTGTGGCAGAATTCTTCAATTTCGTCCCAGGGTGACGATATGGAAGCCTTATATCCCAACACAATAAAACTGTATTGTCCATAATCACGAGATTATCGGAGGAATAGCGTTTGCGGGTATGCAATCATATCGAGTTCTCTGATACAAGGACTGAACGACAACTCAGGGAAGTTAATCTTGCTGATAATTGAGTTGACAGTGTTTTGTTTGTCGCAGTGCTATTGTTTCTAGAATTATAATTATTAGCTTCCGAGAATATTCGGTTTGCACGCGGTCTATTTGATTGATCGTACTTTTTATGTTTTTAATCAAATGCAATGCACGCTTGTAGTACTTAATAAAAGATTCTTTGTCAGTTGAGGCAAATACAAAATAAAAATATACCTTTATTTAAGCAACCGCATTTGAAACCTACGAACACAATTAAAATCTCGAAAGCGATACTATATTACACATATTACGACTAATCTAATTTCAAATAAATCAAATCAATAACTTAGGCGTCAAGTAGGTATAAGTATAAGAAAGTCTCCACCGTAACACACCGAAGTTTTGACAGTAAACGTCAAAAGACATCATAAGTAATGAGAAGGAAAATACGTGGTAGGTACTTGCAAATGCCGGTCTCGAGCTAAATCGAGAACTCATTAGCAAGTCGAACAACAAGATCGCAAGTCATTGCATAGCACGAGACGAGAGTGCTGAAGGGAGGGTACCGGGGGGTGTGACGTGGGGGTAATTCATCAACTAGGTATAGTTTCAACTCAATGTCTCCTTACCCTCGTGAGCCGTGCTAGAACCGACTCATTACGCTTCTTTGTGCCTTCAGGCTTCCCATTCATTAATCCATGTATGAAACATTAAGGTTCTATGCTAACCTATTGTTAACCTCAGTATAATACCGTGCTCGGCCCACTAAAGGCTACCCTTTTACTCTACTATACTCACGGTGCTATTATTTCTTTGTAGTGCTGCATTATTATGGGCTGAGAAAACGTTTATTGTTAGAACATGTATACAATGTCGTTATTTAGGGAAAATATACATATATTTTTTAATTTAGGTCTTCGGCTTCAAATCTGCTTTGGATGTAGTAATAATAGTAAAATAATCTGTAATTTTGGTTCATCATGAACCAAAATTACAGATTATTTTTTACTATTTTTGTCTGTTTACTACATTTCCTAAAATATGAATATTTCAAACGTTAGTTAGCCAATGGCGCCGATTTTGTTGTTCACAAACTAAACTAAATTTAAGTTCAGTGCATCTTTTTCTTTCTGTTTCATTAAGAAAGGGGCATAAGATAAATATTAGTTTTGTCTTATTAAATTAGTCAGCGAGTGATTTAAATTGACGTATTTTTAGTAGCCAATTTTTTAATCACGTCTAAACTTGTCTATGGAGTATCTTAATTTGACAGGACTAAACTAATATTTATCGTCTGTCCTTTTCCTATGAAGTAGAAAGAAAAAGATGCACTGAATTTAAATTTAGTTTAGATTGTGAACAAGGGAATCGGCGCCAATATTGTCCTAACGAAAACATAGCGATGGAGTTAAAATCACGTAAATATCCAAAATAGAACAAGAATTTATGACCTAGTTAAAATTAATACTACAATAAAATGAGTTCACGGACCCAAATAAATGCAGGTAAAACAGCAAGCAAAAGTGGCTTAATATCTCCTCCACAATCACCATTGTTGGCAACTCTGAACTCCAATGTTGTTAGAGCGGACAGAAGTTTTTATCGTCAAACCACTTTTCATATTTGATGTAAGATAAATTTAGCTACTTCATTGTCTATTTTTTAGGAACTTTATTTACCCTACATTATCCTTTTACATTTCATTATGCCAGGATTTCTACGCTGTCTTTTATCTGTTATTGCTGATACAATTTGTCTAGGCGTTCGTGTTATTCGGAAGGATTTTTGCCTTGTCGCCAACTGACATGAGGCGTGAGAAAAATGATAAAGAAAAACAAGTAATAAGGACATCTTAGATGAAACTTTTTCCCAGTGAGAATAAGGGAAGAAAGGACACTTTATATAAAACAAAGAGAGTTTTCTTCAGGTATTAGATACCCAGTTACTCATACAACTCTCTGATGATTATTTTATTTGTTTATTGTTTAAGTTTTTGCTGTGTTTTTATTTCATGCATTTGGTATAGCATTATATGGCTTCTCAATCATAAATAGTCGAGTGATGTCAACTACCTCAAATATTACTAATTAGCACATCACTAACATACGGGGACAACTCTAATTCTTAGGTCTCACTCGGCCATTCTGATAGCTGACCGCTCACCAAGGTCTCTCTCTCGTAACTCTAATACTGAGTTTATTAGTCCCCGGAATTAGGGTGAGTTCCACATTAAATACTACTTATTCATGCTAGATCTTTGCACTGGACAGCCTTTGTTACTATCTCACCTATACGTAATAACTGACTTCACTAGCGTCATGTCTAACCATACGGTTATAGGCTGTACAGTGCAGAGATACTGAAATATGTATGTAGCTGCATCGTGGCTTTGCTGTGCCTTACTGTCTATAATCAATCATCAATATATAAGCAATCTAAAGAGCCATCTGCTAACATGATTATTGATTTACTTTGTGTTACTGCTCGTTTGTCATTTTCATAACATTATGCCACGCTGTCTTTGTTAACTTTCTGCCGGTAAACCGCTGCGATGTGCAAGTTTCTTGCCTAATCTGTTTCCCCACGCCGTTTTTTGGCTGCTGAGTGGGGTATGGAGCTGAGCACATCGCATGCGGCTAGCTAGCATCTGACGCGCACCCTAACGCGCTTCCAGGGTTCTACGTCCGGGCTAAGGGCCTGACTACACGGCTGTAAGCTGCTCCAACTCCACGCTGTTAGGAGCTTCACGCGAGGCTGAGCCGAGTGTCCTTGCCCTGTGGCCGCACGCTACCTGCAGGCTGGGGAGACGTTATTGGTGACCTGCTGCTCCAATTGCGCGCTGCTGGAAGCCACTCGAGTGGCTAAGCCGCTTGTCCTTTCCCTGCGGCCTGCTACCGCCGCACGCTACCTGCGGACCTGGAGGGCCTCACTGACGACCCGTGGGCTTGTGCTGGCAGGCCTCCACTCCTACATGTGTAGCAAAGGACGGTACCCTCCAAAATAGTTAATAAGTGTGCGAGGGCTCAATCTAAAAACAGCAGTGTCCTTCCCACGACCTAGCTGTGTAATCTATAATTACAATATAATTATATGTTACTACACTCTGGTTTAATCTCTATCTACTAATTTGTTAACGGTCTGCGCAGTCTGCACCTGTGCAGCCCTAGCCATTACATTGGTATAACCTTGTTCTTTAAAAAGTATCATCGCCATCGTCATCATCTCAGGCCGGAATCACCCACTCACTGCTAGGTGACAGGACTCCTCTTTTTCTGCCATACTTCCCGGCTCCGTGCGTCTTTCATTCAGGTGTTTCCTGCGACTTTGACGACATCATTATTAAAAAGTATCATCATCATCTGTCTAGCCTTTTCCCAACTGTGTTGGGGTCAGCTCCCAGTGTAACCGCATGCAGCTGAATACCATGGAGCGATTGCCTATCTGACCTCCACAACCTAGTTTCAGGGTAATACGATACCCCTTGGTAAGACTCGGGCTTCTGACAACCCATTAAAAAATATATTGAAGCTAAAGTCTGGAAATATTCCACCGCCCTCATCGATGATAACCAACAGTAAAATATAAACTGAAACAAGAAGATTCGTAGCGAAACAAAGATCTATACAAAAATTGGCTTCGAATTTCCCCAAAGAGAGAGCCGGAAGCATAACATTTTACTACTATTGCAACATTCAGTTATAGCTCATTATTCTTACTGATAAACAGTTTACGTCCAAACGCTTATAAGATTATGTGGAGAACAAAGACGATATTGCGCACACAACTACACAAGTTGCTCGTACTGTATCTAGACGACCGTGTCCAAACTCTGAGCACCAAGTTCCACGCAACTCATGAATTATAAAGTATTGACAACTGAACACACAGGTCCATGTTTGGAGACTAATAAATTATACAATCTTAGACAAACATATCTATTGACCCAAGCCATTCATGCTACATAAATCTGACCCTTCAAAATATATTAAGTACAATGTAAAGAATTTTTCCAGTGGGCGTGGATGGCCAAATCCGAAACTATGAGGAATAGCGAAAAGCACTCAAAGGAGTCGCAGGCTCGATTTTGATGAAAAATAAAACCTGCATCATTGGATTTTTGAAAAATCAATATTTCTAGCCATGAAACGAACCCGTTGGTTTTGAAAAAAAAAACGCCGTATTACACCATTCGATAGTGTCGCTAATAAGGATAGAATTCTGGGAAGTAATAACATATATTTTAGCAAACTAAAGGAAAGAGCTTATTTTTAACAAAATACTTTTATGTATTTTTCTTATGTTACCTACTTGATATTGATTTTTCAAAAATACAATGATGCAGTTTGAGACTCCTTTGAGTACTACTACTCTGACTACTTTGAGTACTCCTTTGAGTAACACTAGGTCTACCTATTTATACACGAAATCTCTTAAGGGGTCATTGTACTCATCATTATCTACTAAAACCACTTTTACCATGGAACCAAACCTGAAATCGCGAAAAAAAAATCTGATGTTCCCTACATTTTGACGAGTTATGCGAACATAAATGTAGGGATCAGCTGAATTTTTTTCGTGATTTCTGGTTTGGTTCCGTAGTAAACGTTATTCATAATGATGAGTACAATGACCCTTTCAGAGATTCCGTGTATGAATAGATAGACCTTATATTATATTAAACAGAATAATAAAAGTCCACTTACCACGATAATAAAGATAGAATACATGTTCAACTGGTTATAAAAGTACTTGTGAATGTTTCTCGGAACACATAAAGCTATAGTTATGAAGCCTCTCATCTAGAATGATAGGTATTCGAAATGCCGAGCCTTCGATGTGTCGCCGTTTTACATATAGAAGCACTTTATTGTAAGTAAGTTTACTCTGCCGGAACGATACCGGGAACGTGTAGAGGTATAACAACCATCTTTTAGCTTTATATGAAATGCTATCCGATCCGTTCTTGGTACCAAGTCTAGTTTACAAACCTGAAAATGTTAGAAGCGGACTGAAATTGATCTCTTAGGCCGGGACTAACATTTATTGACCACTTCGCTGAACCAGCTAGCTGTAAAAGCTTCAGAATATTTCAGCAGCAGGTAGGTATTCTTTGCTCTACTTTCGGATTCGATGATTGATTGAACTATGAATTCTTTAAAAGGCTTTACGTACTTACTGGAAATCCCACAGAAGACAAACTATATCAAGCGCTTATCAGGTCGCTAAACACCGATTGAGGGTGGTGTGATGGTGTGAGTAGGTAGTCCGGAGATGCTTTGGTTGTGGCGACGAGCCAGCGATGTGTCACTGAGCTCGCTTCTATAAATACAAGTACCTACTCAGAAGAACGCGCAAGGATTATGAATTAATTATTATTGTTTAGTTATTCTCATAAAAAAACTGGATACGAAGTTTAAATTGACGTAAGATGTTGACTTTCGTCCCCAGAAAGATGAAGCACACACTTGACAGTAAAACACTATCTTTCCAAAGAAGTCGTTTGACTGTTCAATACGTATTTTAATAGACAGTTGCAACTTCACAATTCGTTGAGCGGGTACGGGGAGAGTGGAAACATTTGTTCGAGCGGAAGCAAACAAAATTTTATGTTAAATGTTAAATCACGTTTTCAGCACCAGTGGGAGCAAATCGTTTTATTGGAAGTAGACAATTTCACTTTAATTCGAAGAATCTTTTTGTTCAATTATTATTACTAAGCACGTAAATTGGTTCATATCTTTGTAGAAAAGAATATGGACTATTTACAAAATTGTAGCATGTGTTTCCAGTTAATAGCAAATCTAATCCTGTTAGGTACTTTATTAGCTATTTGAAACCGAGGTAGTGACTTGATAATTCTGTGCGCAAACTTAACTTACAGCTACAATCCTCTTTTACGATAGTCCTTACATACCATTCGCCATTTTTATTTGTATGGAAAAGTCATATTAAACATGCCGCTCATGTTCTTCAGCTCGTTTACGGTTTGAGATTATCCATTTGAATTCCATCTTATTACGTAATAAAAATGCCACAATGAATGAAGCTACATTGCTTGCTTGTTCTTTTATGTGGAGTGTTTTGAGAATTTTAATTTGAAAAATTCTTTTATTCGAGCTTTCTTAGATGAGTAAGTAAGTAAGCGTTTATTTTTAGGGTTCCGTACCTCAAAAGGAAAAATGGAACCCTTATAAGACCACTTCGTTATCCATCTGTCTGTCTGTCAGTCCTCAAAAACCTTTTTTTTTAGGAACGCGTGGTCAACTTGAAATTAATATCAAATATGGTCCCTTGGAGTTGTAAAAGAAACAAGCTTCTAAGTCAACGCAATAAAAAATACGGCCATTTATGCGACATATTTGGATACTCGCAAGTAAATGAATACCTATAGGGTACTTTCCGTTGACCTAGAATCATGAAATTTGGCAAGAAGCAAGTGTGCACAAGTAAAGGAATAGTCCGAAAATCGTTAATTTGTAGTTTTTTCACATAAAAAAATGACCGAGACGTATATCAATGTATGGGAAACATATTTTTCAACTACAATATTGTTTGTTTCTGTAATGTTATTCAGAATTAAAATAATATTTACGTAAATAATAACTTATACCCAATTAATTAATAAAAATAACAAAAATATGGCGTCGAAAAATTCATCCGCATCGCTGTCGACTGGTAATGTACCCAAGAGACTGGCGGCTTTGCCACGTTGTGTGGCAATGTCGCTTAGCCTCTAGCCAAGGTATAAAAGTTCGTTTTTATGATAAATTCTTTTTAACTAGGTACGGAACCCTTCATTGTGCGTGGTCCGATTCGCACTTGGCCGATTTTTATTCTCATTCTTGTTTTTCCTTTGGGATTATTCGATTCTTTTCTTTTCAGACTTAAATGTCCTTACGCGCAACTGAAGAACCTTTTTCTATATTTTAATGACTTCTGTTTTTATCGGCGGTTTAATAAAAGGCAGGGAAATGTATATTATACAACTTTATCCCTTCTCCTTTACAACGTTTGTAAACTCCGGGGGACACTAATGCGCTACGTTACCTACGTGGCGCGTTAGTGTCGCATAAAATGTAGTACAGCTATAATGGACGGAATTAACAGTAAATCGCTACAAGTTTACAGTAAACTATGAATTTTACTGCTAACCTTTCAGTTGTAGTAATGTTACTTCTACTACATCTAAGCTTTTTATCGTGAACTTTGAAACCAGCTTCCAGTCGTTTAGTATTTTTTTAAATCGATAAAGATAACAAGATTAGCCCTTATTCAGGCAAGACTTAAAAATAAACTTTCTTTTAAACCGTTGAAAATTACTGTAATATACGTTAAAACTATTATAAAAGGTGCCTAATCTGCAAAACTTTGACTTTAAAAGTTTTAGAAATATTTTATAACATCTTTAGAACTCTTACTGCGTGCTTAAGTAAAATGAAAAGTATTTTGAGCGATTCGTATTAACATAACAAGTCTCCTGGGTCCGGCTACGAGAATGTTTTTCGTAGGCTTTATTTATTAACGTCTATGGGTATTACAGGCACATAGTATGAAGCAAAACGGCTTTTCGTGTCTGTCTGTGTGTCTGCTTACATAATCAGCCCCTAATGTTCCCAATGGTGGGATACAGTCACACAGGCCTCCTCTCTTCGAAAGGGAGCGGTCTGTAATCTAACACGTGGGCCCAATGCGGGTTGGAAGATGTTACTTTTCTCCGAATTTTTGGTTCTAGGACATACGGTTTCTTCACGATATTTTCCTTCACCGTTTTAAGAGCAGTTGTGATGAAATTCTTTTCACAATGACGTTCAAAAAGTGCCTAATTTGAATAAAATAGACTTTTGATTTTGATGTTAAGTGGATTTTTATGCGGTTTTCACTATCAATTTTTTGTACCCTTTTTTTCCAGATGGTTAATGTGAATTTAGATATTGCCCAGAAATCACGATGTTTTGAGATGTCGCCATTGCACCCATGTGAAGTAGGGTCCGGTAGGTAGCTATTATAAGAATGTCCCTGATAGTGAGTGTACCGCATCTATATCTATAGGTACATAATTAAGGTATAAGAACCATGGTAACGACAATGGGAATGTTCATGGAATCGTACATGGTAATGGTCAAAGAAATAGCTATATCAATAGCCATGGGAATGGCAATGGCCATGGCTATAGCCATGGCAACAGTAACAGGCACAGCACCAGCAATAGCCATAGCAACAGCCATGGCAGTAGCACCAAAAATACCCCAAATTAGAACAGTTCTTGAAAGGACAGGAAGGTTGCTAAACGACAACTGTTTACACCGCAGAACACCCATCCAAATCCTAACACCTTTTCTCCTGTTCAGAAGGAAACTAGTCGTAAAAAGAATATACGGATGAGAATGTATTCTTCAACTTCGTGGCTCCGTCTTGGGCTAACATCAAGTTTGACAGACGGGGCCATTCTAGACTGCCTTACTTGAGCGTAAGGAGGCCGAAAATTTGGCTCTAATTTGTAGATCTAATCTATAGATCTAATTTATAGATGAAATTCTGTGTAATTACAAAGCAGATTAATTTATTATTGTTTTATTAACTATTTCTTTGATACATTTTAGCAATTTCACAGTAGATCTAACTTTACACAATTGCAAGCTCTTGCGCAGCTCAAAAGGCTTGTCAGCGCATTTCGCAAGTACTGTGACAAAAAAAAAAATTAAAAATACAATTATTTTTATTTTATTACTTAATTCAACAATATTTTTTATATTCGAAAACACTGTGGCCCCTGCCGTAGTTTCTGGAAGGGGATCACAGGCAATTTTGTTAATTAAATGCCGAATTAAAATGGTAGTCTCGACAATATAATTCGCGACAATAACAAATACCTACGAGTATATAGATTTGCCGTCGTTTAGTCTGATTTCCGAAATCAGACCAAACCACGGCAAATCTAACTTGGAGAGATCTGTATTTTGATGATTTTATGTAAATAATATTTGTTATTGTCACGAATCATATTGTGGAGACTACTATTTTAATTCGGCAGCATTGTATTTCTCGGAGGGACCATGGGTAATAAACGGAAAACACTAATTTCGCACAAAGCACATTATTGTTTACAAAGTCACGACACCTTATAACGCATTATTCTGGAGTTTCGAAATACTGGGAGGGCAATGCCTGGATATTACTGGTAAGACTTGTCTACCTCATCTGTACAATTGAGCGATCTGCTGTTCTTGTCTATCCTCACAAGTCAATTTTAGAGTCAGTAAGCCTTGTACCTATAATCCCGAAAAGTTTTCAACCATACTGATTCCAAATGTGATCGATGTACACTAGATTAACTAATGTCCTTCAAAAAGACATTTTCGAGACTGTAGTTTCTAGTTCCCATTACAGTATTTACCCAGCAAGTTTCCATTATGACTAGCCTGTTTTTTCAACTATTGTTTCAATGTCTTTATTACTTCACATACGTATCTGACAACTCTTCCACACAATCCTATGCATCATTTCTGTATGACTTGCTTCGCAATCTTTTCCTGTTGTTCTTCAGATTGTAACTGATGTAGGCTAAGCGGTGAAGCGGCGGCGGAGTGAAGGGTTGTGCCACCTGAAGGAGCCAGCGTTTGCAATTAAAGTCGATTTTCATGTCTGTCTGCGCGACCGCGTTGTTCTTCTAAAATGCGCAACGCATTTTAATGATGATTTCATCATCATTTACAGAATTTATTTAGGAAAGTATAATACATTAATATTAAACTTACCTACATATAAATAGAAAGCTCGATGTTTTGCCAGGGGCAGGTCCGCAGGTTAATAACTTATATAGGAAGGATATTTAAATCATACAATATGAATAAAAAATAAAACTGCT
Source organism: Dicycla oo (assembly GCA_948252095.1). NCBI lineage: Eukaryota > Metazoa > Arthropoda > Insecta > Lepidoptera > Noctuidae > Dicycla > Dicycla oo. Next base: position 16,133,795 of record OX411714.1, on the reverse strand, counting down.
TACCAACCCGAGTATAATTAAGGGTATTTTCAAAATTCTTATAAAACCAAATGTATATAGTTAAATCATTTGTATTTTCCCTATGTGTTATTTGACTATAATTATTGTCTACTGTTGTACTAAAACCGAAACCTGATGATTACCTACTTGAAATGTTTTCGATAGAAAAAAAAAATCTATCCGTCCGTAATAATATCCGTCTATTTTTTAACCGACTTCAAAAAAATAAAGAACCTCCTGGTTCTTTATTTTTTTTATTTGAGATGGGTTTGCTCTTAACTCTAGTCTAGGTCGAAAGTGACAGACAAAGTCGACGATGGAGTGAGGTTACCTAGAAGAAGCCTGTTCACTCTCACTTTGAAGAGATTATGGTTGTATGCGTTCGGAAACACAGACGCGGGTAGACAGTTCCACTCTTATGCTGTGGGCATTATAAAAGACATTTGAAAACGCTTAGTGCGAATTGGTGGAATAGCAACTAGGCAGGGATGGTAACTGGCAGTGCGTCTAGATGTCCGGTGGTAGAAGGGGGCCGGTGGAATGAGGTCGTGGAATTCTTGGGCACACTCACCGAAGTAGAATCTGTAGAAGACCGACAAGCAGGCAACCTTGCGGCGATGAGCCAAGCTGTGAAGCTTGGCATCCACCAGTTTTACGTCGCCAATGAGCCTCTAAGCGTTCCACTGAGTCAAGCTGTTTTGTTTTATACGATTATACGTAAACAGTTCCTTATTGTGCAGTAAAATTTGCTTTGAATCAAGGTATTTAAATATGTTAAAAACTTACTAAGCTAAAAATTGATTAAGTATCATAAATCCACATTTTTCCGGTGCGAGTGAGAGTCTTCTATCGCGCGTCTAACTAGATAGCCATAATAACGCAACCTCACTTACACACCGATCTAAACCAAAGAGGACACATCGAAGCCACGCTTCCATGTGTCCGCTTAATATTAAAACATATAAACTGAACTATAAAAGTTACAAGTAAGCGCTGGTGGCGACGCGAACACCATTAGTATTAAAGGTACATTAAATGAAAAGTCACTTCATTAAAACCTTTTATGCTCGATACGAACGAAACTTATCTTTTAAGGGCACTTTGGAGTTGTTCTAGGAAAAAACTTCATCTTACTAGATAGACGCTTTAATTTTTACTTCTTATCTGTTGTCTTAGGGAAAACTAAAACTATTTGTATTAAAAATTTAATAACTGAGGCTAAACTGTTTGGGAATAAGGCCCGCACTGCGATAAAAAATCGCGCAAAAGTTTTATCGCAATTCTGTAACACATGGTATCTTTATGTAGCTACGAGTATAAGCACTGGTGATTTAAAATTCGCGCCGAAAAAAAATCTGTGGTTTGATACAGATTTGACGCGATGCCGTGCGAATTTAATTCTCGTGAATATTTTGTGGAGAATGGGGTTGTAAGATGCTCCTCCTCGCATAGCACAATAAAAATCGTGCGACGCTCACCGTTCAGTAGTACACCACCTATAAAACATATCCGATGAGGAGTTCAGTATTTTTCAAGGTCAATTCGCTCGGCCTTGCATCCTGGATTCACCAAACAAAGTTCTCTTATTAAACTATATCTACACATATGCATAGGAACACACCTTAGCCCTTCTAGTCTCCAAGAGTATTGTAGGGGCGCCGCAGAAATCTCGTCCAGGGCGCCAGTAGTACTACAACCGGCATTGGTTTTTAGGACAAGAGGAGCTCGTGGCTAAGTAATAAAAGCCGCACGGGTCGATCCATCAGGTTAAGCTACGCTTGAAGGGTTGGTCCGTGGATGGGTGACCATCTTTACATACCGAGACTCCTCCGTGCCTCGGAAAGCACGTTAAGCCGTTGGTCCCGGCTGTCATTCGTGGATCTTTGAAAGTCACGTGTCGTCAGAAGCCCGAAAGTCTGACAACCAGTCTTACCAAGATAAAGTATCGTATTACCCAGTAACTGGGTTGTGGAGCTCAGGTAGGTAGTCGTTCCATGTATAATACTGGTATTCAGCTGCATCCGGTTAGACTGGAAGCCGACCCCAACAATGTTGGGAAAAGGTTAGGCAGATTGTAATTGAGTTGGTTATTAGAACAACCTCTATAAAAAAAGGAAGCGGTCATTTCTGCGAATCCAATAACAGAATGTAGAAATAAAAAGGAATTCACATGCAAAACGGACAAACGCAGGCCGCACAAAGTCACACGCCAGTTCACTTTGTTACAGAATGCCTTTCTCTTAGTGAGTGCAAAATGTCGGCCCTTTGATTACACTTGACGTTTGTGGAAGTACGCAACTGCCAGTATTATTTATCTCTATTCATTTTCGTGGAACTAAAAATATTGTCAATCAGGTGGTTTCCATAGACTTGCATATGAAATACCTCTTCAATTAATGTTGATGTCCGAATTTCTGCCGTTCCCTTATAAAGTAAATTTTATTGCGCTCTAAAATAACTTTCTCAAATTCAAAAGCTGTCTAGCTAGATTAAATAACTAATAAATATTTGACTAGTAACAACCCTAACTTGAAAGTCTAACTTCGTTTGCTTCACTCGTGTCAAAATGTGGCTTATTAAAACTTATTTTCTTGTATTGAAAGAAACTTATATGAATCTATTTTAAATGAGTTCAAACTGTTTCTACTTCATTCCGTTCAAAACGTTTCACGAAAGCGTTCTAGAAAAAAGTTTACCGTTTGAAACAAACTAGTGAAACAGGATGGGAAGTATGCACAAAACATAAAACTGGAAAGTGCAAGAAGAAAATGTCATTACGGGCAGGGGTGAGCGTGAATTTGGCCCCTTTCCTCTTCATTTATAATATTAGCAAACTCCCGCGGAAACTTCCTTAATTAGACTCGCGTTAACCGAAACTTAATGTAAAGTACAGTCGACTCTGCTCTTTTAAAGTCACGTAGATTCAACTCCTATAACTTATAACTCATTTTGAGTTCGGTCCAGTGAGAAACTTGGATATCTCGGCCAACTTCTTACACTACGTCTCGTTACAGGCGTACTTATATGAAGAAACGCGAATAAAATAACCAAGTTAGGTTTCTAAGACTTCATAACAACCTACTTTACTAAGTTACAACTTACAAAAAGGCGGCGCTAGTATCATTATTGTTAAACATAATAATTTACCATTATTATGTTTAAGAATACAGAACGACAAACCCACATCATCGAGAAGATTACTTACGTAAAGCGGTTGTGTATTTTCTGTTATTTAGTCGCTGAAATGTATCGAGAATGTGGCATGCCGGATACTATATCTGGCATTCCACATTCTCGATACATTTTATCAAACGTGCATTGCCTGGAGCAAGTTCCTGTTTCTCGCAATAACTCAGCTGTATGAGATAATAGCATTTTCTTCGTGGATGGTAACTTGGTACAGCGGGACACGCTATGTAGTTAATTCTCGATCAACGTTCCGATGAACTTCCATTCCAAATTGTGAACATAGAAACAGTTTGTAACTTTAAGTCCGAAGGACATAAAATCTGTTCGTGTAAACAAGACCGCAGTCGGGATCAAGCAAATGATTTTAGTTCAAGACGACATAAGTTCCAAATTAGGGCAGATTTGTGTGTGAGTCCCAACTCATTTAAAATACGCTGAACGGGTTAATTAAGAGAACCAGCGGTGTGTGAAATTGTAAATGTATGTGAAAACATTCGGCGGTTTCTGGGAGACCACTGCGCCCTTTATATTTACCTGTTAAAAAGTATTGACGTTAAATTTAATACTTTGAACATTTTTCTCTACGTTAATAACACGCCGTAGACCTCCTCTCACTAAAGTATATAGCGATACTGTTATACGACCGTTTATCTAGACATTAAATTGATACACGACTTCGGAAAGTCTGCCCATTATTTTATGTATTTATTTGACTTCAGCTTTCATATATCACACTGTGGTACTTTATACGTGCCGCCGAGTCCTGAAAAAATATGTACACCTACTTATAAGCAAATCGATGAGTGAATAGTCTGAAGGAGCCTGGTCCGGGGATCTTTGGGTTGTCTACGTACCTAAGTATAATCAACGTAACAATCGCGGCGTCTGATTAAGTGTCAGAAACAAAACGTTCCCCAAAGCTCTTTAGAAAGAAGCTGGACAGTGAATTGTTGAAAAGTGAACGAATTCCATTAACGGAAGTGGAATTAAAGCCCGGCTTGCTTGATAATTTAGCTGTGAGTGAAGTAATTCATACCAACTCGTTACTCCCCGAGTGATCATGCTTTTAGATTGGACCGACGAAGGATTATTGTGCCTTAGCTTTAATATGTCAGTACGCAAACGGATCACTTACTCACTTGCGCGAGAAACGACTTACCGCCGCCGTAGCATATAATACTCGTAGTTATCCGGAAGCAATTTTTTTTTTATTTTGACTTAAATGTTGCCTTATCAACTTATTTTTATTGCAGAATTGAATAGCAGAGAACTAGCAACTTGGAATGGCAATTAAGAATTCATTCTACTGGTCTAAACTAATATTATAAAGTGAATAGATTTTTTTTTTGACTTGAAAACGTCTTTTCGCTCGGTATACTGGTAGTAAGTTCAATATTTCTATCCGACAAAAACATGTAAGATTACAACCGCTAATAACTAGGAGACTTAATGATAGAGTAATGGTTGAGCATTCAAAAGATAGGTCGTATTTATAACAAATTAAAAACCGAATACAATTTGCGTATAACGTCACATTGGGAGTGCACGCACATGCGCGCGACCACGACTTTTCACTATGTGTCGAAATATCAATTCGTATAGCGCAAAAACGTGTTTAGCTCGATCAGTTATTCTGTTGTATTTGTCAAGAGTTGTCAAAGTACTACAAGGACCTAAAAGAAATAATATATATATTGGAAACAATAAGGTTAAAAATGAATATGAAGTTGACAATAGCAAAATAATGTCAGATTTTGTCTCATATCGGCCGTAAATCTGCACAGAAATAAATAAAACTGCAATCAAAGAAAGCTTGCATCAAAAGAAATGCAATGAGCCTAAAAAGTCTAGTGCCGAGCAAATACAATAGCTATGGCAATGTCTGAAATCGTCAGAAAATCTGTTGCAAATAGTAAAAAAGTTTAAGATGTCGTCTCATATCGGCCGTAAATCTGCTCAGAACTGAAAAATATCATAATCGGTGAAAGCTTACTTTATAAGGAATGCAATGAGTCTACTAAGTCTAGTGTCGAGCAAATACAATGGCTGCGGCAGTATCGGAGACCGTAGTAAATTTTCAATCTGTTCTCACGAAAACAAACGGGGCGCGGACTCGAACTGCGCCTACAATTTTTTTGTATACCTATTTGTTTGTAATGGATAAACTCAATAAATACTTAACCAATATCCTTTCACCTATAGAAAGCTACATTGTAGCGTGGGCTGTATTTTATCGACTTCCACGCGAACAAAGTCGCGGGCAGAAGCTAGTATTTTATAGTTAAACTGTTTGACTTTTTTATCGTCTTGAAAAAAAAAGGGTATAATAGGTGCAGAAGAAAGAAGAAAAGAAGAAATACGGAGTAGAAGCCTATGGCATAGCTAGTTTTTTTTTTTTTTAATATATATACATAATAATATCGGAATTCAAATCATACGCACTATGCACCCTGCAAGTGCGTATGATTTGAATTTAGATATTTTTTAACGATCTATAAAGTTTTTTCAAAATTTCTGTTTTTATTGTTCTAGTTTACTTCAAGTGTGTAGTGTTAATAAACACTACACATTTGAAGTAAACTAGCAACTAGAGCAATTTCTGTCTAAGCTATTTAAAAGACAAAAAAACTAGGCATGCCATAGGACTCCGTTCACAATAGGTAAACGGAGTAGTTATTTTTTTTGTACCCTATTTTTTTCAAGACGATAAAAAAATCATCCAATATAAGTGATACTTACACATTCCTGACTTCAACATCATCCACAGCCCGACTTCACCCACTGCTGGGCATAGGCCTCTCTTTTCTTGTGCCAATCCCCACGCTCCTGTGCCAGCCTCATCCAGGTTTTGCACGCGATCGCAATGTCTTCCATCCACCTCGCCGCGGGACGACCGACATCTCGTCTTCCTAGTCTTTGGGCGCCACTGACATAGGTATAATCAATCAATCTGCCTAGCCTTTTCCCAAGTATGTAGGGGTCGGCTTCCTGTCTAACCGGATGCAGCTGAATACCAGTATTTTACATGAAGCGACTGCCTATCTAATCTCCACAACCCAGTAACTGGTTAATACGATACCCCTTGGTAAGACTGGTTTTCAGACTTTCGCGCGTTCCAACAACCTGTAATGATTACGTATAATTATAGATTATATATCTACGCAGAATACACAATACGATTAACTTGACTAAAATAATACTTCACCTAATTTTCAGACACCATAATATTAAATTAAAACTGATAAAAATTTATATAAAAATACTACACACTATAAATAGGCAACTTACGCACTTTTACGATCGGTATACCTACCTACCGTAATTGATTTATTTTCATTTAAATTATGTAAAAAGCACAGATTTTGTAGCCACATCTATAAAATAAGATTATTCAAATAAAAATCATTTTTGAAATTGCCTGAACATTTCACGCGATTACGTCAAACACGCAAGTTTCCCAAAGTTTTTCTATTTGTTATGTTGGAGAAGATAAATCCAATTTACTGAATAATTCAATTAGACAAGATTTAAAGCCCGAAACTTCTGAAGATATATTTTCTTTCGTCTAAGAAATTACCTATCTTAATGTCACAGACAAATAAGTATCTAAGTATCTACCTAAGAACGTTGTCAAGTAAACGTGGGCTTAATTAGGTAATTAATAAAAGTGTTTCTTATTTCTATTATGAAGATTGTAATGCGACAAAACAGCCTCGCCTAATTGTATCGTCTGACATTTTAAGTCCTAAATATTTTCGTCCTAAGTATTTCGTAATAATTATTATAAGTAAGAACAGGCAGGTGGAATAAAACTTAAGTAGATACGAGTAAGTAAAAACGATAAAAACTTAAATAGTTTTTAAATTGTCTTACTCCAAGCGGCATGTGCCGCTTGGAGTAAAAGAACAAGCAAGACTCGTCAATCAAATTACATTATAATAATCGTTTATTTCTCACCACAAACCAAGTATAAAAACAATAAATTGTGCTTATGGTAGGTTACAACCTAGGTTGTGGATCGCTGGCGCCTATGGTAGGTAAAAAACCTGTATTACAGGTCACCAGGCCTCCAATTCACAGCGCTTATTATAAATAATACTGACGTGGACTGCAACAATGACGTGGTTACAATGACAAGTATTTAATAACCGATTAAAATTATTATTGTGCTATCTAGCATATTAGCTTATCTAGCTATTTAGAAGAGAAATAACCAAATCACTTCCATTAAATTTATGCTGAATTAAAACTGGTAGGGTCAGCCAGTAGTAGATTGGAAGGATAACGTGTAAACCAAAAAGAAAGGATGGACTTACTTCACTCAATGAGGCAAAAACCGCCATGTTTGTTTTTCAAAGCTGTCACCGTATGCTACATCAAAGTTTCCTCGATTTTCGTCAACCGAAAATACGATGATTGATGAACTAGTGCACCCGGAAGCCATTCTGGCGAGCAGAAAAAACTTTGTCTTCGCAGGCGGAAGCCACATTGCTTTTTTTTTCTCGGCTTGACAACGGAAACAGGAAAAGCAACAAACATCTTTCTCGATAAATTGTTCGTGCCATTGAGTTTGCACAACTCTTTATTGTTATAAAAAATGTGGAATAAAGTGTTTTTTCTTATTTAACATTAAATTAATTTGACTGGAGCTGCTCTGCTCACAGCGCAAAGTTAATGGTGTCGGTGTTTAATTTTTACTTTCATCGTGACAATTTCATTGGTTTATGAGTTAATTGTGATTGACAAGTTATAATCACAAGCATAATTAATATATTACTATACTCAGTTAAAAGAAGACAGCAAATATGTATACTTATGTGATCTATGGAAGGTACATTCAAATAGCGGCATTATACGATCAGATTTTTATGCTGCTCAAGTAATGTCTGAATTTTTTTTTATCACAACAAGGTAGGTACTTCTTATATTCTTCTGAACTGAACTAGGTAGACAGATATTTATAACGCAAAACTTGTCCGATATTTATGCATTCTGAGTGGTGACACATCTTTTTGAAGCCGATGTGACATCCTATATTTTGGCGTTGCATGTCTCGTCAGATAATTAAAAGATTGCCTTTATTTAATTAGAAGCCTAAAGTAAAACAAATACTTTCCTAAAATATCATATCTATGTATATGATATGGGTAATAGATATGATATGGGTAATAGATATGATATGGTAGGAAAACCTCTCAGAGCAATTTTCTCAGTTTGTTCTCACTTTTTCACGTCATTCTTACTCACTTGTCAGTTATCGTGGATGACAAGTTACATTTCCGGCGATTAATTAGATAACTTCGACGACTGCGATGAGATCCGATATAAGTTGATACTTTTCTGACGAGAAACATTAGTCAAGAATGATGCGACACGTGTAGGTATTTAAGTGTAGGAGATGAAATAAATTGATAAATCATCATTTGCTAATGTGCTTTGATTGGTTTTAAAGTTTCCAAGATCAACACAAAAGTTAAGCTACTAGAAAACTAATCTGCAAGGCTAGGCACTCGACACAACTGCTCGCTTATATTAAGTATTTACAACTTTCTGATTGCACAGCTATCTTAGATATCTTTGTCAGGAGACTCCTAATAGAAATATAAATCTCCAAGTCCGTAGGCTGACGATTTATGGAGCCACCCAACTTACCCTTTTTATTAGTCACGTCTGCAACATGATTTTTTTTCTCTTTTCACTACTTTATCTGCGAGCATCGAATATTTTTACAGCGAAAGAGCGCAGCCACAACGAAGCGAAAACCATTACAGGGCGAAAGTTATAGACCTCATAAAACAATAATGTCCTGACGTAACTTTGAAAATGAATTTTGGCGTAAACGATATAAAATTAATCTTAATTTTAATGTCTACATTTTAACAATATTGCCAGTGTCAAAAGTCAATTTAGTGGACTTACCAGTCCCAAACCAGCTAAGAAGATATTTTGACTTTAATTAACTGTCATTTTAACAGATTTTGACGGAAGACCTTAGTTCTATGTTAATTTTTAAGTTTGCTTAAATACAAAATGAGAACTATATCTAAGTCATTGCAGCATATGTATTTGGGAATTTCTGTAATTAGGAGATAAATCCTAAAAGTTGAACTGTTCCTTAGTTGGACCAACAATATCCGAGTATTGACCAAGATTGAGCCAGTAATTGACCAACGTATTCACTTCTACAGGGGAGATAAAATAAAAGGGCATTTATTGAATTTCAGAATCAACGTTTATTGAGATCTATCATTTGTACTAGGTCATTGAGATCCACATCACAGCAACATAACTTTCTTCTATTCAATTATATAATATTATACTTCTTCAAACCATTTATTGTAACGGAACAGTTATATTTAAAGAATATTTTCTTGGGTAGCATTTCGTGGCTAAAACAAAGTAAAATTTAATTGGAAAAACTAAAATAAAATCTTCCGTATTAAAGGTAAACATGAAAGGTTCAGTCTTTACGTCCTGTATGTATTGCAAAAAAAAAACGTGTCAATTTTAAAACATACAATGTCTGGTCAACTCCACGAACTCTATGAATGTACCTATACCAAACCACTGGTCAACTACTGGAATATGTTAATTAAAATCGTCAATTTTGTATTGTGCATTAATATAATAAAAACGGAATTGTTGAAAGATCAGTAATAATGACAAAGAACGTAAATTATAGAAATAACCAGTAGTAAACCATATGGTCAACTATAGGCACCCTATACAACATGGGTTCCACTAGTTATCCAGTCTCAGAAACCTATTAAAAACTAAAATGTTGTTCAAATTTATATCTGTTAACATTACACTGATAAATATATTAACTAAATTTCATAAAATATTTACAGTTTACTTAAAAAATACTACGATTGAAATGGATTGAAGTTTACCGTTCATTGAGCGCCCCTTACAGTAATGGCGGCCGAATGGCAAGAGAACAAGACAGGTGGCGATACGAACGAAAAAGAAAGCTATATTTTTTTATTAATTCACCTCGAATTCACAGTAGTAGATTCTCAAAGTTGTAATATAGTAAACCTGATTTAAAAAAAAAACTATAGATATTTGCGCGAATTCTTAAAATACTGACTTTTTGACGCACATGGTCCACTATAGGTGACTGGTTTGGGATTGGTACGTCCACTTTACGGCCTGATTCTCCTTCCAAAAAAACAAAAATGAATCGATTGATTTAGGTAAGTAATTACGTAAGGGACGGTTTCTTGATCCGTAGTTAACTCAACCAATGGTTAAACATAGTACCTAACTAATGTTTGCCAAAATCATGTCATGTTAACTCAATCATGTTTAGCCTTTCAAATTTAGTCAAAATTCAAGTATTAGTTCCACTATGTTTAACCATTGGTTGAGTTACCTACGGATCAGAAAACCGGCCTTTACTAGAACCTAATGACAAATGCTCTATTGGACAAATAGAGCTCCTCAAAATGGGAAGTTACGATACTTAAACACATGATTGTACTCATGATAACAAACAAGTTTTTACCATGGGAGCAAATTCGATTTCGCGAAAATAAATCAGCTGTCCCATACATTCATGTAGGTACGCATAACTCGTCAAAATGTAAGGAACAAATAATATTTTTTTCGCGATTTAAATTTTGGTGCCCCATAGTAAAAATTGTTGGTTATCATGAGTACAATCATGTATGTGATTAGAAATATATATATAGGGGTTTACGGGGGCGAAAAATCGATCTAGCTAGGTCTCACTTCAGGGAAAAAGAAATCGTTAATATAAATTTATAATAATAACTTATAATTATATTGAGTTATAATATGGTTATAATCTACCTATAAACTGAGATAGACACTATTGATACTTAACCGTCGATAGGCCACTTTTTCTTAAAAATGTTGATACATTTTTTACAATAGGTATTCTTTTTTCCGAATAATGAGACTTTGAAATGTTCTCCTGTAAGTTCCAAAAATGTCGTTTAATACAAATAGCCCGTGAACCCTCGATAAGATACCTAGTTTAGTTTAGTTTAGATTTCAATAGTCATAATTTACAAAAACAGAGCATAGAACACAAGTCAATCAAGATTAATTGAGAAACTTACACCAGAATAATAGACAAACAAATAAACAAACATAAATAATAATTAAATCAATTAACTAAAACCATTCTTTTAGGTCGTATTCGGTTAGTTTAGCTTTGAAAGTATTGTCACACGTTGCGCTTATAACTTCATCTGGCAGCCGATTGTATACAGATGGACCCATGATATGAATTAACTTTCCAGATTTAGACGGGCCTAGTTGCCCTAATGTCCTAGATATATTATATTATAGGAAGTAAGAATGCACACACTACTTATTCTAATTTATTTAAAGCACGAGCACTGAATTTGAAAGTCAAGTGTTGTTTAATGAGCCGTTTAATTGTAACACTTGTTTTAGTCGGTTTTCCCAGCTACCGGTCGAATTTATTGCCAATCAGACTGTGACACGTCCGCGGTCCGCACGCCATTAATACGTAACACTTTTATCCCCCAGTCGTAGATCGTGACTGAACACACAAATAATATTAACGATAGGTAGCTAGTAAACATAAATATTGGTTAGTGATTGTGTAACTGACGTGCCTCGGAAAGCACGTTAAGCCGTTGGTCCCGGCTGTCATTCGTGGACCTTTGACAGTCGTTACGGGTCGTCAGAAGCCCGAAAGTCTGACAACCAGTCTTACCAAGGGGTATCGTATTACCCAGTAACTGGGTTGTGGAGGTCAGATAGGCAGTCGCTCCATGTAAAATACTGGTATTCAGCTGCATCCGGTTAGACTGGAAGCCGACCCCAACATAGTTGGGAAAAGGCTAGGCAGATGATGATGATTGTGTAACTGACGTAATCTGCCGTCATAAGGAAAAAAGACATTTTTTTCGAAATAGAGTTATTAAAAGTTATTAAAGTTATTATTATAGTTATTTACATATTCGGAATCAGCAAAAAAAGAGGCATCTACCAGTATTTTTATATTGGCGTAAACTTAAAGAAAACCTAATTCTTACTATGAAAATACGCATCTGCATTGGTATCTTGTATTTTAAACAGGACAAAATATTTTTTTTCTCCATTCCAATATTCCTGTAGATACGTCCTTTTTCATTACTGCGGCAGTAATAGTTACGTTATGTGCACTCGCAGAAGGAAAAGGTTAAGCAATTTTCTAATAAGTAAAGTACAGACGCCAGCACATCAAGCTAAGTCTACAATCTGTCAAATTTCTTTAATAGATTTTCAACTTCATTGCTAAAGCATTAGGTTCAAGGTTGATTGCAATAATTAGACGATGTGCTGGCGTGTACATTCCTTTCCCGCAAAACGGGCCCATGTCACCTTTTCAAAACATTGTTATCGCATTACATCATCATCAAGCATCATTTGCCAACCCTTTTCCCAACTATGTTGGGGTCGGCTTCCAGTCTAACCGGATACAGCTGAATACCAGTATTTTACATGGAGCGACTGCCTATCTGACCGCACAACCCAGTTACTAGTTAATACGATACCCGTCGGTAAGACTGGTTGTCAGAATTTCGGGCTTCTGACGACCCATACCTAATAACTGTCAAAGATCCACGAATGACAGCCGGGACCAACGGTTTAACGTGCTTTCCGAGGCACGGAGGGGTCTTGGTATGTAAAGATAGACACCCATCCACGGATCTGTGTTGCTGTAATTACATACGGACATTGATACACAATGTAAGTACAGATTTTTTTTTATTATTATTGGTTAACTTCCAACTGAGTCAAACTCATCCGCAGATGATTTTCCTTGTAACCCTAAGTTTCATGGAGCCTGTACAGTGTACATAGTGGCAGATGTTGGGCATTTCTTTCAGCCATTAATTAACCAATGGAGCAATAAACGTTGGCGTCTGGCCAATGTAGACCAGCGAGCAATTGCGTAACACGCTATCAATTGGAATCGGTTTCCTTTTAACAGTTCAACAACATTAATTGCGTTATTTACGTTGTCGTGCAGACAATTTTTTCGAACATATGAATCAATGGATTAGCAATTTGCTTCAAAATGATTCAGATTCCGATTGATAGTGTGTTACGCAATTAGGGTGCTGGACATAGAATACCATCGTAAGAAAATGACCATTCTCATGCTTGGAGACCACTGATTTAGTTGTTTGTAACTCAGAATTTAAACAGGATGACAGGACAGGCCAATAGTAACCAATCATCATCATCATCATCGCAGGCGAAAGACTTCCACTGCTGCACATAAGCCTCCCCAAACGTCGCCTCATCGATCGGTCCTGTGCTTTTCGCATCCAATGGATTCCTGCCGGACTGCCGCCTTCACAAGGTCATTAGTCCACCTTGTAGGAGGCCTTCCAACGCTGCGCCTTCCGGAACGCGGTCGCCACTCCAGAATCTATCAGTCCAATCACCCATCCGTAGCATATAAAAGCTGGTAATCTAGTAGGTTATCTATACGATGGAATGTAAGAGAAAATTTTATACCACCTTTATTATTTTTCAATTTACTTAAACTCCTACCCACCTTACGTACCTACTCCACTAAAACCTAGAACTTTGCCATTTATGTTTGTATTGGTAGAACAATTTAGTTGCTTTGAGGAGTTTGCCACCTACTGTAATGTTTACCTAACCTATGCAAACTAGACAATATTGCCAACTATTCTACAATGTTCTTCGGCAATTACTTTACTCTACTCTCATAACATCACCCCTGATTCCTCGTAGGAGTAGGCAGCACCCTAATTGCGTAACACACTATCAATCGAAATCGGTTTCATTTTGACAGCTCAACAACATACATTGCTTTATTTACGGTCAAAGAAGACAAATTTTTCGAACATATGTATTAGCAATTGGCTTCAAAATGATTCAGATTCCGTTCGATAGGTTTAGATCCACTTTTCGCCAGTTTTTTTTTTTAGGTTCAGCTGCAAGAACTATACAGGAAGTATCAGAAAGGTGTGATCAAAGTAAAGTGTGTGGACGTGTGGTACAGACCATCAAACTGAACAACTTTCTCCATGGGATCAACATCGTAATCGAGAAAAATTATTAGCCAAGCTTTGTACGGGACAGCTGATATTTTTTAGCGGCGAACCACTTTTCACCCTTATCACTAATAGGGTTGAAAAGTGATTCACCGCAAATGTCCGCGATAGTACCTAACCTATCCGAGGTGGAATACTAAAATTTTCGAACTCACTTCGCTCGCTCTTGAACTTTACGTTCTCTTCATTCTTAAGCGGTTCGCAAACCAAAATCTAAGCTAAGTTAGTTTAGCTTAGCTCACATAGCTGACGGGCGGGGGGTGCTTAGCATAGCTCGCGTAGTTCTGGATCGGTATACCTTAACTTCACATATTTCAGTTAATTTAGGTACACAGCTTAGGTTGCATAGTTTGCGGTCTGCACACAAGTATGAAAACCTACGCCAGCTATATGTGAGCTAAGCTAAACTAACTTAGCTTAGTTTTGGTCTGCATCCCGCTTAATCCTTTTCTGCATAAATCGTCAAAGTAATGCCTAGTTCTGTATGAATGGTTAAAAGAACACTTAGCCTATGCGAGGTGATAACATTTTCAACATATAATTTCATATAATCCTAGATTCTTTTTGGAAAATCACCGTTTTAAAGATACTTAGATGGGACTCGGGCGCAAACCCGAATCTCATCTAAGTATCTTAAAATTGAAGAATTAAAAAACAAAACCCTGTCTTACAAAACCCGACCACTCCGAAAAAAATTCAGACCAGCAAAATCTACCTTGCCTACATCGTCTTGCCCCGCCATTGAATATTCAACGATTCTTTTAATTATCCATGGTTTACTCTATTTCTTTTCCAAATGTCCCGGTCGACGTTTCAGCATTTATGGCAGACCTACCGTAATAAAACTTACTGGCTTACGTATTCTTCCCGAATCTTTCTGCCTTTAAACCTGGAATACACATGCTATTAAAAAGCATGCTTGTTTGCTAGCAAGTACAATGCTTATTATAGCGTGCTCTCCGTGAATGTAAAATGATCATACTTTTTTCCTAGACACGATTATTATGTGTTAGTAGGTAGGAGCTCGTGGCTAAGTAATAACAGCCGCACGGGTCGATCCATGCGGTTGATCCGTAGATGAGTGACCATCTTTTCATACCGAGACTCCTCCGTGCCTCGGAAAGCACGTTAAGCCGTTGGTCCCGGCAGTCATTCGTGGATCTTTAACAGTCATTACGGGTCGTCAGAAGCCCGAAAGTCTGACAACCAGTCTTACCAAGGGATATCGTATTACCCAGTAAGTGGGTTGTGGAGGTAAGATAGGCAGTCGCTTCATGTAAAATACTGGTATTCAGCTGCATCCGGTTAGACTGGAAGCCGACCCCAGCATAGTTGGAAAAAGGCTAGGCAGATTGAGGTAGCATCTGCTTTTATGCTACTACATAGCTTACGAACCTGTGAACACAGGATATATTGAATAATTAATTTGTAGATCTATTGTTAGATACCAATTATAATACACAGTCATATATGTTATGCAAACATATTTTAATTTACTCGTGTCGTTTATGATTTTTTTCACATCTACGCCACCATATTAATAATCATTTATACACTATTCATATAGCTTGAAGATTAAGATACGCTTGCCGTGGTCGGTTCGTGGATCACCCATCCTTTTTAAATATCGAGACCCCTTCGTGCCTCGGAAACCCCGGCTATCATTCGTAGATCTTTGATAGTCGTTACGGGTAGTTAGAAGCCCAAAAGTCTGACAATCAGTCTTACCAAGGGATTATCAGTAACTGTGTTATCCAGTAACTGTGTTGTGGAAGTCAGACAGGCAGTCGCTCCATATAAAATACTGGTATTCCGGTAGCTGCATCTGGTTAGACTGGAAGCCGACCCCAACATGTTGGGAAAAGGTTAGACAGATCAACATATAACTACCTAATCAAATACATCATCGAACAAGAACTTTATTGTAGAATATATAAATAAAATTTTAAAAAACCGGCCAAGTGCGTGTCGGACCACGCACTATGAAAAGTTTCGTAGTTGGGATGAATTTATCCCAAAAAAAAACTTAACGTTGTAGTCGAATAAGTAATTTTTCAATGGAATTTGTAGAAAATTTTTACTTTTCCAATTACATTTTATAAGTTGGTCGACTATTAGGACTCGTAGACTTGTAAAGCCTACTTAGCTGTGATAGTTTTCCTTTTAATATAGTTATATATACTACTGCCGTGACTTTTTCCACATATTCAAAAGCTGGCAGTGGGGGGACTTGACTGTAACAAAAATTAGCAATTTAAAGCTTAATTTTACGCAAACGGATCCCTGAATCGAAAGATGGTTTTCACAGACCTGTAATATTTTTGAATGACCTATCCAACACTACCCCACACCATGGGTGTAGGAGAAGCACCATACGCCTAACTCCGTTTGCTATTAGTCATAAGTAGCTATAAGAATGTACTAGTAGCATAAGGAAACACTTAACATCACCTAACTGATAAATTTTCCACAAGACTTTGCTTGTCCGTAGGAAATAAACACGTTTCGACTTGAACGCAGAGAATCAACTCAAAACTGCGTAGGGGTTTCTCCCTGGCTCAGAAAAGTCGACAGGTTGTGACTTGCACAAGAAAATAGGGGCGTGGTTATTGTTTAAACCACGTATATTGGTGTCAAAGTTTTACTCAGGTGAGGTGTACACGCTACCTTAGCTATGGTGCAAAACTATATATATGCGTCCCCTAGGATTGAAAGTTCAGGATCAGCCCGTGGTCGACTACGCAGTGCAAATTATCAGTGATTGTGTAGGTAGATTTTTTCCGCGCGGACCGCCAATTTTATCGTTTTTCTCTGTGTTTACACAAGTTCCAGCCGGCACTTGTGTAAGCACAGAGGAGCCACCGTGCTGCTCGGTGAGCTAGCTCACCGTCGCGGTCGCGGAGGCCACGCACCTGAGGATGCCGAAACCCGGCACGCGCGGCTCGTTGGGCCGCGATGCCGGGTCCCCGGAGGCCCAGCCGGCGTTGGACCGGGCGATGTCGCTGCCGAATATCGGCGACGCGTCGACCGTTCCACCGACAGCTGGGACATCGCAGCAAAGAAGAGGAGGTAGGAAGGACGAAGAGGGGGGAGAGCGGGCGCTGCAGTAGCTGCCGACCCGCTGGCGACGTCGACGCAAGTGCGCGTTTCGCCGACGCCGCCGTCGAGCCGACAGCGGGAGGTGCCCGTGCGCCCCGCTGGCTTCCGCCCGGTACCCATACAGGCCCCGGGGCCTGTCGCGACGACCAGCCGCGCACCACCACCCACGCGCGCGACCGCACCCGCCCGCACCTCTGCACCCGCGACGTCCACCGCGCGTACCGCAGTGCAGTCCGCCGCGCGCGCCGCCGCGCGCGCCTACCTCGCGCGCCCGCCGCGCCACCCGCCATGCGCGCCGCCGCACCGCCAGCCGCGCGCACCGCTGCGCCGCCCGCGAGTGCTCCCGCCCCAGCTACGCGCACCCGCGCATCCGCCGTGCGCTCCGCTGCGCCACCGCCGCGCCTCGCGACTCCGCCCGCGCCAGCCGCATCCGGGCCCCGCTTCTCGCTGGCGGGCCCGGCATCTGCGTCGCAGGCGCCAGCGTCGCCGGCGCCCCCCCGCACCTCCGCCTACGACTCGCCCGCCATGCTGTCGGCATGCTCATCGCGTGCGGGATCGAGCATGTCGCTCGCATCGGCGGGCTCGGTCGGATCCGGTCGCGACGACGTGTCCTCGGACACGACAGCGCGAGCCGATGCCCGACCCACCGTGGGAGGAGTTGTCACCCCGCCGGGATTCGGCTTTGAGTTTTCACTCGCCGAACCCAAACCCCGGCGGAAGCATCGCAGGAGGAGTTCCGGCGAATCAAACATGGAGGCGAAGCGGCTGGACCTGGGCGAACTAGCGTCGCCCACCTTCGCCGACGCAGTGCGCTCGCCCCCACCGACACCAACACCGGATGTGGAATTCACAGGGGTAAGTGATATTATCTTACCCCCCGCCCCCTTTGCGTCTTCTATACCTACGGGTACCGCCCCCGGCGCTACGACGACGACGACGACGGCGGCGACGACGACGACGACGACAACAAAGAAGCCGGGGAAGAAGCCACGCTACCCACCGCTGGTAGTGGAGAGGCTCCCCAACTGGGCCGCTCATTTCAGGGCCATCAGCGCCAAGCTGGGCCGGCCTCCTAATGCTCGTCCGTACGGGACGGGGGTACGTTTCACCCCCGACTCGGAAGACGAATACAGGCTGGTCCAGCGCTACCTGACCGGCCTTGAGAAAGACAGCGGCGTGTCATGGTTCGCCTACTCACTGCCAGCGGAGAAAAATATGAAGATCGCCATAAGGGGGCTACCGGCGGATACAGACCCCCAGGAGATCGAGGAGGAACTCCGGGCGTTGGGGGTACCAGCCGGAGTATGTGCGCCACATCAAAGGCGCACAAGGACGACCCGGCTGTGTCTTCCACGCCATCTTAAAAAAGACCCCCGACGTCCGGGCCATCTTTGACACCACCGTGTTCATGTACATGCGTGGTGTCAAGATCGAGGCCTGGAGAGGTAAACGTGGGCCCGCACAGTGCCACAGGTGCCAGCGGTTCAGGCACAGCTCGCACCAGTGCCACCGTCCGCTCGCTTGTGTACGATGCGGAGGCGAGCACGCGGCACGAGACTGCCCGCGCCCGCGGGACGAGCCGGCCACCTGCGTCAACTGCGGTGGCCCGCACCCCGCGTGCAACATCAAGTGCCCCGTGTTCCAGGCGGAGATCCGGAACAAGCGAGCGGGGACTGCCGCCATTACAGTAACCACACGCCGGCCACAAGAGGCCACCGAAAGGCACACAGCAGAGAGGCCAGAAGAGGCCCAAGGAGCGACCCTAATGGCGGCAGCCAACGGGCCCACCGATAGGACCAAGGCCACCTCCTCAAGGCGGAGGAAGAAGGGAAGAGGGGGAAAAGGTAAGGGCAAGAAGCCCAAGCCCCCTGCGACCCGGGAAGAGATCCCAGAGGCCGGCCCTGCCTCAGATGGGGCGCAGGCCACAACCAAACAAAGAAAAGAGGAACCTACCACTAGCGCCGGCATAGCGCAGCGGAGATTAGAGGAACCACCCAAAACCGCCGCCGGCGCTACCGACACTGGCGCCGGCTTACCGCGGCGGCAACGGGTGGAACCACAAAAGTTCCTCAATCAAAAGAGTGGTGGCGCTGCCGGCGCACATAAAAAAGAATTTACGGCCTGCGCCATACAACTATTAATGGACCTCATTAAGGCCATTAGGCAGGGCCAAGACGTAGAGACTGTCATCCTTGACGGTCTGGCCACGTTACTAACCCTGTACCATGGCTAGACCGTTAAGGGTGTTACACTGGAATGCCCGCGGCCTAAGGGATAAGGTCGCCCCCCTCCGCCATCTCCTGAGGGAACAAGATATCGACGTGGCGCTCATAAGCGAGACGCTCCTGGGGCCCGAGGACAGGGTCAGGTTCCCGGGATACCTCGCTTACAGGAAGGACGAACGGTCGGCTAATAACACTAGATACCGTGGCCTGGCGGTACTTGTGAGGCGAAGAGTCGTCCACCAGGAACTCCCCTTGCCGTCGCTCAGCACATTTTACGCGCTGGGTGTTCAGCTGCACGTGGCCGGCGAGGACATCAACATCTACGCATGCTACAAGCCGCCCGCGGCCCGCTTGGACCATACCGAGCTGCGGGCCCTGTTGCATGCGTCACAGCACGCCACCCTCCTCGCCGGGGACCTCAATTGTAAGCACCCAGCGTGGAACTCGTCGCTCGTGAATACCGAGGGGAGACGGCTCTTTGCGGACGCGGAAGCCTTCGGCTATACGGTGTCCGGCCCAGAGACGCCGACTCATTACCCGGACGTTGACAACCACCTACCGGATGTGCTGGACATCGTAGTCCACCGAGGGCTACACTGTCAGGCCACACAGCAAGTGATAGACGACGAGCTACAGTCAGACCACCAGCCCGTGCTCGTCGTCTTATCGGGTATGCCGACCCGACTGAAGCCCATAGCGCCACGTCGATTAACGGACTGGACTGTGTTTGAAGAGAAATTAGAGACCACCACGCCGACTCGGCCTATTACTACCGCCGCGGACGTGGACCAGACGGCGGAGGACGTCACTGCTTGCATCCAAAGCGCCTTAGAAGCGGCGACGACGACGCAGCCGCAGGGGAGAGTGCTGTTGCCGCCCCTGCCGGCGCATATTAGGTCAATGATCGCCGTGAAGAGGCGCCTTCGCAAGCAGTGGCAACAACTGAGATGCCCCACCATCAAAAGGCAGCTAAACCGTCTCGCGGAGAAGGTAAAGGCCGAGCTCCAGGCTCACACCGCCGCGGGCTGGGAGGAACGCATTGACGCCGCGACAGACAGCTGGCCGTCAGTGCACCGACTTTGCCGCCAGCTGACGAACACCCCAGCCCCGGTGCGACCGCTGCTAAACAGCGACGGGGCGCTAAAGTATGTAGCGGAGGACCGGGCGGAGGTCTTCGCCGAACACCTGGAGCGTCAGTTCTGCCCGAACCCGACCAGCGACACCGAGCATGTCGCAGCGGTCGAGAAACACCTTGGGGACTACTTCGCCACGCCGATAGCTCCCGAGGAGGACGCCATCTTTTTCTCGCCTGGGGCAGTCAGACGCGCCATCCTAAGGACGAAGCCGAAGAAGGCCCCCGGTGCCGACGGTATCACCAATACAGTGCTGCGCCACCTGCCGTTCCGTACGGTAGCGGCGCTGGCGCGCCTGTTCACGGGGATACTGCGCACGGGGACCTTCCCTGCTTCGTGGAAGGAGGGGCGCGTCATTATGCTGCCCAAGGCGGGGAAAAACATCCTGAAGCCGGAGAGCTATCGGCCAATCACGCTGCTGCCGACTATCTCCAAGGTGTTCGAAGCACTCCTGCTGCGACATCTCGAGCCTCATATCTCGCCACGACCGGAACAGTTCGGGTTTCGGGCGGAACATAGCACGACGCTTCAGCTGTCGAGGGTACTGCACCACCTCTCGGCGGCCATGAACAAGAAGGAATACGCGGTTGCAGTATTCCTCGACATGGAGAAGGCCTTCGACCGCGTGTGGCACGACGGCCTCATTTACAAATTAGCCACCTCGGACGCGCCCCGTCGCGTTGTAATGGTGGTCTCTAATTTCCTTTCAAACAGGACTTTCAGGGTGGTGGTCGACGGGGCGCTGTCAAGCGCCCGCCCGGTGCTCGCCGGTGTGCCGCAGGGCAGCTGCGTGTCGCCGGCGTGTTACTCACGTTACACCGACGACATCCCCACCACTCCGGACGCGATGCTCGCGCTGTACGCCGACGACGCCGCGTACATTACCACCTCGCTTAATGCGAAGTACGCGGCGGTCAAGATGCAGCGCGCGCTCAACCTGCTTCCCGAGTGGCTGTCCAAGTGGCGGCTGTCGGTCAACGTGGGTAAGACGCAGGCGATGGTGACCGGGTCCGCGCCTCTCCCACCACCCTTGAAGCTGCAGGGAGCTGACGTCGAGTGGTCGCCCCGGGTCAAGTACCTGGGCGTCACCATCGACCGTCGGCTCACAATGGGGTCACACGTCCGCAATGTTGTCGCACAAGGTAGGGTCGCCCGCAACCTCCTTCGACCAGTGCTCTCGTCCCGCATCCCGGCGCGCGTCAAGTTGGGCGTGTACAAGTTGTACGTTCGCCCAATACTGACGTACGCCGCCCCTGCATGGTTCGCCCTCACGAGCGAGACGAACCGTAAGCTCCTCCGCACGCAGCAACACCTGGCGTTGCGGACCATCGTGGACGCTCCTCGCTTCGTGAGGAACGACATCATTCAGAGGGACCTCCGGATTGAGAGCCTGGATGAGTTTGTGCGGCGCCTCGCGAAGGGGATGTTCGCGCGTGCCGACGCATCTGCTTGGCCCCATGTCAAGCAGATAGCGCCCTGGCATACGCGCCCCCCAGACGCGAGGAGGCCCCTGCCCCGCGACCTGGTTGCGGACGACTGACCCCATCACCGGACTGGACTTCCGAGTGAGTCGCTCTCAGTCTACACGCGGCTCACTTGTGACACTGACTCCAAACAAATACATGCATCTGTTGCGTGGCGCGTGCTAGGTTAATATAGGCGTGTCACGTAGCAAACAACAGACATTCACCTCTATACAGGCACCCAACTCACACGCGAAGTCGCGGCTCTTTTTATGCGGGCGGGCGACTCGCGTATACACCGGGCGGTGTTACACAGCACAATACCGCCCACACACTCAGAACACGGTCCCTTCTCATCACCCGGGCTCGGCTCGACCTGAAAACGGGGAGGTGAGGGGGGCCATACACCCCTTCTGTAGGAACGTCGAGTCCATAAATCTGTCGCTGGATGCCATCTGCTGGGCTTCCCCCGTGTAGGCGGGGGTCTCACTCGGTAGTGGTTGTCCGCCGATTTATGGTGAAGCAAGCGGCGTTGGGCATCAACGTCGTGGCGTGCCTACAGACACAAATTTCAGACACCTCTTTTACATGGGCGTGTATGCCGCACGCCCAACCATCCATCCGCCAGTGGCGAACACAATGAGGGGCCCGTGGTTACGGGCCACCGTAAAGCTTCCGCGGTCGGGGGGCTACGCCCCGACGCCGCACGCCGCGCCCCCTTACGGGGGCGTAGCGACATCCCGCAAGTTTGAAAGTTCAGTCCATAAATTGTTCATAAATTGTATCCAGCTAGTTAGTAACAGTAACTAACCATCAAGTGACATGCTCAATAGAGCCCTGTGTAGTCGCGTGTCTGTAATATTTCAATTATGTTTGTATTATTGCAATAATTAGTGTTTCGAAGGTAAGATTATTGCCGTAAGTATTATGATTGTATTTTATGTGTATTTTGTTTCTGAATTGTGTTTACGTGCTCTTTTATTATATTTGTGAATACTTGTACTGGTTTAATTTGCATAACGACGACGATAACCCCCGCCTATCAGAGACTAGGCATTTTCGCCCGCCCCTAAGCACAGCATGCAGGTTGTTTGATATATGTTTCGTGTGCTGTGCTTAACATTTGGTCCTTGCGAGTCGGATAACCGAATGTCCGGGCGTAGTCTTACAAACTAGCGTTCGGAATCGGATTACGCTTATAGGCGAATTAACCAGGTACAATGAGTGAGAAAAGTGCCGTAACCACGCGAAGCAAACTACGCAAAATGACGGAAGAAGCAGACACGCGGCGCAGGGAAGCCGCCACCGCCTCGGACTCAGGCTTACTGTCGGAGGTGCCACCAGGTTCTCCATCAATAGCGCCAACGGTAAGATCAGCGGCTGCCCCCATTATTCCGCTGACCGGGGGTCGAGTAATCGACTATAGTGAAAAGCCGGCAGAGGGCGTATCACGGCAGACAGTCGCACGGTCGCCGCGGAGCAGCAGAGTTTCGTCCAAGAGTAGTCGCAAAGGCGTCGAATTCTTGAGGAAAAAGGCCGAATACGAAGCTGAGCGCGATTTGGTGACCATCAGGGAGAATCTGGTGAAGAAAAGGATGGAGGTGGCTATAGCAGAAATCGAAGCGAATGCTGAAAGTGAGGACTCAAACTCGGAGGTGGATACGACGCAACGAGTAGAAGAATGGGTGAAAACGACGCCCCAAGCGACGCAACCAGAAACGGCGATGTTTACGGCGGCAGCGTCTCGCGCGCCGTCTACGTCGCACGTACCGCTTGAGGGCAGCGCGCCGTATGAAGCACCTACGATTCAAGACCAAAACGTAAGTAGAGTGAATCTTGAATCTAATATGTACCGTGTGCCGGCTATGTTAAGTGAAAGTAATGTGTCGCATCCGTATAGGAACCCCGTGAGCAATGCGGGGCCTATGCAGACGCCAGCCCATACTGAAGCGGTTAGATTCCGTTTGCCCGATGATTATCCCGCCTTCACCACTCCGGTCGCAAGTGGACCTCGAGTATCGACACTCGAGTCGGTCGCACAGCGACAGGGAAATAGCGGAGTGGGGGCTGTAGAAAGGCAGCGACTATCGTCGAGCGATAGAGATAGGAAAATCGATAAGCTGGCGGA
This sequence comes from Dicycla oo, assembly GCA_948252095.1. Lineage (NCBI taxonomy): Eukaryota > Metazoa > Arthropoda > Insecta > Lepidoptera > Noctuidae > Dicycla > Dicycla oo. The sequence goes on along the minus strand of OX411714.1, from coordinate 16,109,480 downwards.
GGCGATCACTAACATGGCACGCCCGCACCCGGTACCCAGACAGGCTTACGAATTGCCACATTTTAGTGGTGACCCAGCTGATTGGATTTCATATAGGAATATGTACTGGGACACTACTGAATTATATAACTTTAGGCCGCATGAGAATTTAGCGCGTCTGAAGTCGTCTCTACATGGGGAGGCGAAGATAGCAGTGGAGGACCTGTTACGGTCAGCGAGAGAACCCACTGAAATAATACGTGCATTAGAAGAAGAGTACGGACATCCAACCGTCATACTTCAATATGCTTTAAAGAAGGTGAGAAATTTACCTAAAGTGTCTGATAGTGGCCAGGAATTAAGGAAATTCTCATCAACGGTAAGGAACTGTGTGTCACTGCTAAAGAATGTCAGAGCAGATGGGTACCTGAATAACCCTCAACTGGTGAGCGAGCTGCTAAGCAAGCTGACACCAGTTCAACGAGCACAGTATGGTGACTTCGCGATGGGCCTGGATAACTCACAGGGGGTGGACTTGAGGATCTCACCCAGCTTGGAAATGCTGTCACAGTTCCTCATACACGTGACGCGTTCTACTTCATACTACCTACAACCGACTGTGTATGAACCAGAACAGGCTAAATTCCCTGTGAAGCTGCAGCAGACCAGCGGACGGACTCGACCTGGAAACGCGGCACGCCCAGTCACCAACAAGAAGCAGATGACTCATCGTGTGAATACACAGAGCGACGAAGCTACGAGTATCACACAGAAGGAGTGCGTGATGTGCCACGGCAAGCATGTCATAGAAGATTGCGACCAGTTCAAGAAGCTGAATATACAAGAACGCTCGGAACTGATCCAGAAGAAAAAAGTGTGCTTTAATTGCTTGAAAGCAAAACACACTAAGCAGTTTTGTCGCGCAAACAAGTGTAAAAAGTGCGACTACAAACATCATGTGTTGTTACACGAGGACAGGTCAAAACCAGAATGTGTAACAAACATAGGAGAGTGGCGAGCCACAGCGTTATTGAAGATAGTGCCAGTGTCGGTGTGTAACGAAGATAGCAACAACGACCAGTGTTATGCGTTGTTGGACGACGGGGCAACAGTATCGCTAATAGACAGTTCGCTCGCTACTAACCTATCGGGTCCACGTGTGCCACTAACATTAAAGACCGCCGGCGGTCATGCTGTGTCGGACCTTACCTCGCGAGTGGTACAAGTATGTGTGAAGGGCCCCAATGGACAGTGCCATAATATCAAGTGCCGGACATTAGCAAACTTGAACTTGCCTACACAAACAGTGACCTCTTCAGTGATCGACGATAACGCGCACCTGCGCGACTTGGGTTGCGCAGAGATGAGGGGAGCCAAGCCGCTGCTGCTGATCGGGCAGGACAATTGGGAGCTGCTCGTTGGCGGGGACACCCGCCGTGGACGATCCGGTAAGCCAGTTGCCTCACTAACTAAGTTAGGTTGGGTCATACATGGACCATTTAATAACGATAGTAGTACCGAAGCAGTGAACTGCACAACAGTTTCCCTACCAGATTTACATGATTTAGTAAAGTCACAGTTTGAATTAGAATCGATAGGCATTTCTCAAGTAACCCGCAAACATAAGGATGTAGAACGGGCTGTACAGGTGTTAGACAGTACGAGTCAACGCACCCCTGATAAGAAGCAATGGGAAGTAGGTCTTTTGTGGAAACAGGACAACATTCTGTTGCCTGATAGTTACAGACAGGCCCGGCAGAGGTTATATGGTATCGAGAGGCGGATGCGTAAGGACGCTAGTTTCGCTGAGACGTACGCGAACCAGATCGAGCGTCTAGTAGCTGAAGGGTATGCACGGAAGGTAGAAGGCGAGGTAGATAGCTCACCGGTTTGGTACCTACCACATTTCGGAGTTGTAAACCCGAACAAACCAGGGAAGCTTCGCCTAGTCTTCGACGCGGCTGCTACGTCCCAAGGTACGTGTCTGAATGATAACCTACTGACCGGACCCGATCTATTAAATTCATTACTAGGTATTTTGATTAAATTTAGAGTAGGTCCCATAGCGTTCACAGGCGATATAGCTGATATGTTTTTGCGAGTTAAGATTAGGGCACAAGATCAGGGCGCACAGCTGTTTTTGTGGAGAGGCGCGAACGGTGGTAGGGAACCTGATACCTACGCCATGACATCAATGATATTTGGCGCCGCCTCTTCACCAACCACGGCGATTTATATACTCAATAAAAACGCCAATGAGTGGGTTAACGTTCACCCCGAAGCTGTTGAGGCCATAAGAGATAGGCACTACATGGACGACTATTTAGATAGCACGTGGTCCGTAGAGCAGGCCAACAGCCTGATCGAGCAGGTTGCCAGAATACACGCCTCCGGGGGTTTTATCATACGGGGGTGGGTAACCAACTCGACAGAGTTAAGGGAAAAGCTAAAAATAGATATGCCCGATAAAGTCCCGCTCGAAAAGGGAATCGGGATGGTCGAGCGGACATTAGGGTTGACATGGTCGCCCAAACAAGACGAACTGGGATTTGACTTGTCGTTCAAACGGTTACCACCTGAAATAATAAGTGGCGACCTGGTACCCACCAAGCGTCAGTTTTTGAGCGCGATTATGTCAATCTACGATCCCCTCGGCTTTCTCTATCCCTGCGTCATCCAGACGCGAATATTGATGCAGAGGATATGGAAGTCAGGGATCCAGTGGGATGAACCTCTAAAGGACCGAGAGGCCAAAATGTGGTTTGCATGGCTCAAGCATCTAAGCATTTTGACCGAAGTCAAGATACCGCGGTGGTACGGGCTGGACCTCAACAATCTGGAATTACACGTGTTCGGGGACGCCAGCGAACTGGCATACGCCGCGGTCGCCTACCTTGTAGGGTATAACACTGAAGGGCATCGAGAGGTCACCATGCTATTAGGTAAAGCGCGGGTGGCCCCTCAGAAAGTCATATCCATTCCTAGGTTAGAGCTTCAGGCAGCGGTGCTAGCGTGTCGAATAGCGGACACCGCTGAAAAAGAGTTAGGGCTACCAATCAGGGAAAAATTTTACTGGACAGACAGTGAAACTGTACTTAAGTGGATAAATTCGGAGGCAAAAGACTTCCAAAAATTTATATCGCATAGATTAGCTGAAATAGATAGGTTAACAGTCAGAGGCAACTGGCGCTGGGTCCCCACGGCGGACAACCCAGCAGATAAGGCTACCAGATTGTCTTGGCCTGATGACCATGCAGCGTGGTTGTCGGGCCCCTCGTTTTTGTATGATTCACAGGAGCAGTGGCCAGCATGTCGCGAACCTGAGGCGGCAGAGGCAGACCTCGAGCGCATCCAACGAGTCAACACTGCGGCGGCCCCTGCCGGGCCCTTCCTGGAATACGAGCGCTACTCAACATGGCAGCGCGTGCAGCGCGTTATGGCGCGCACGCTGATTTTCATCGAGCGATGTCGCAAACGAAGAGCGACGTCGGAGCTGCGTCCACATGACTTGGAAGAAGCGCACCTCCACCTAATGAGGTTGTGCCAAAACGACAGCTTTCATCGAGAACGGGCCGCCATCCTGAAAGGGTTGCCCGCACCTGTCGACAGCCGCATAAAGTCATTGGACCCGATGTTCACCGACGACGGACTGCTACGAGTACGAGGACGTCTGACTGCATGCGAGGAGCTCACATTCGGAGAAAAACACCCGATTATTCTCGACGGGCGTCACCCTCTGGTAAGGAAGCTCATCGCACACTATCACGCGATGGCTCTGCACGCGAACCACGAGACCGTAGTCAACAATCTACGAGAAACTTACTGGATCATAAAGGTAAGAACATCCGTAAAGACCGTGGTCGCGAATTGCCAATATTGTCGCATCACCAGAGCCAAACCCATACCACCAAAGATGGGTGATCTCCCACTCGCCAGGGTAGAGACCACAAGAAGAGCCTTTGTGCGAGTAGGGGTCGACTACTTCGGCCCAATGGAGGTGGCGATAGGGCGGCGCCGCGAAAAGAGGTGGGGAGTACTCTTTACCTGTCTCGCTACGCGCGCCGTCCACCTAGAGTTAGCCGCCACACTAAGCGCCGATTCGGCGATACTGGCCCTGAGGCGCCTGATAGCGCGCCGGGGGCAACCTGCACACCTGTACTCCGATCAGGGTACCAACTTCATCGGGGCCAACACCGAGTTACGAGCAGCCCTGAAAGACCTGGATCAGGATACACTGAGGGACGAGGCCACCAACCGAGGCATCGAGTGGCACTTCAATCCCCCCTCAGCGCCACACATGGGCGGCTGCTGGGAACGCCTGGTCAGGTCAGTGAAGAATGCACTGAGAAGCACGCTCAAGGAGCGGGCCCCTCGTGAGGAGGTCCTTTACACCCTTCTTACCGAGGCAGAGCTGATAGTAAACAGCCGCCCGCTGAGCTATGTGTACGACGATCACGAGCAGCCTGAGGTCCTGACGCCGAACCATCTACTCCTGGGCACGGCGTCCGGGAGTACACCGTTTGCGCCGAGCAGCTACGAGGACGTCGATTCCCGCCGGCAGTGGCGGCGGGTGAATGCGCTCGCCGACATGTTCTGGCGCCGCTGGCTGCGGGAGTATCTCCCGACTCTGCAACGTCGTGAGAAGTGGACAACTAGTGGACCCAATGTGCGCGTGAGTGATGTGGTAGTGATCATTGACAACAATAGAGAACGAAGTGCATGGACAAAAGGTGTGATACAATCTGTGTATCAGGGTAATGACGGAATCGTCCGTGTTGTAGATGTTAAGACAGCAAACGGGGTTTTGCGTCGACCAGTTGCAAAGATTATTGTGCTTCCCACAGAAATGGTTGTAAAGCGGTTGAACCCTCTTACAGGGGGTGGAATGTAGGAGAAGCACCATACGCCTAACTCCGTTTGCTATTAGTCATAAGTAGCTATAAGAATGTACTAGTAGCATAAGGAAACACTTAACATCACCTAACTGATAAATTTTCCACAAGACTTTGCTTGTCCGTAGGAAATAAACACGTTTCGACTTGAACGCAGAGAATCAACTCAAAACTGCGTAGGGGTTTCTCCCTGGCTCAGAAAAGTCGACAGGTTGTGACTTGCACAAGAAAATAGGGGCGTGGTTATTGTTTAAACCACGTATATTGGTGTCAAAGTTTTACTCAGGTGAGGTGTACACGCTACCTTAGCTAGGTTGTGTTGAAAGTGGATGGACATAGGGCAGATCCACCCCGATTACTGCTTCACTGCGTAGAAACGGACTCCCCAGCTAGTTAGTAACAGTAACTAACCATCAAGTGACATGCTCAATAGAGCCCTGTGTAGTCGCGTGTCTGTAATATTTCAATTATGTTTGTATTATTGCAATAATTAGTGTTTCGAAGGTAAGATTATTGCCGTAAGTATTATGATTGTATTTTATGTGTATTTTGTTTCTGAATTGTGTTTACGTGCTCTTTTATTATATTTGTGAATACTTGTACTGGTTTAATTTGCATAACGACGACGATAACCCCCGCCTATCAGAGACTAGGCATTTTCGCCCGCCCCTAAGCACAGCATGCAGGTTGTTTGATATATGTTTCGTGTGCTGTGCTTAACAATGGGTTAGGCGAGAAAAAAAACATCCCCCACTTTACGTGTACAGGAGGTACCTTAATTTTTTTTATGATTATATTTTACCACTTTATCGGCGTTATTAATATGTATATCCATGCCAAATTATAGCTTTCTAGTACTAAGTCTCTGAGCTAAGCTGCGGACGGACGGACAGACGGACATGGCGAAACTATAAGGGTTCTTTGTTGATTACGGAACCCTAATTACGTGTACTTATGTACCTACACTTACATAAATTTATTCCGCACATAACACTTCTACACAACCCAAATAATTCGCATTCTTATCTCATCTGCTCAACGTCCGTATGTCACTGCAGGGATTCAGCAGAATATCAGCGTAAGGTATATCTTCCTGACGGATACAATTTGCTGATTTGGACTCCATTTTGATGCAACCTTGTGACGCACACCGCACTTTATCTGATCTTTATTTGTTTCTTTTTTATTTACATATTGGCACCTTGTATTATCTTTATTAACCGACTTAAAAAAAAGGAGGAGGTTATCAATTCGTCGCGTATATATATATATTTTTGTGGACTGATTTCAAAATTATTATTTTTTTTTTTTTGAAAGGATATGCTCGTCCCACTGTGACCAAGTCAGAATCTGATTTGGATATTCTTTATAGTAACTCGTGCATTTGCTCTCGGAAAGCACCATTTGGTGAAGTGGAACTGATGATGAAGACCACAGATGACCATCGGAACTACTCAGTAATAAGTATTTCACGGGTTGTTGCTAAGCAATTTATGCTCGTCACACTGGATATGGTGAAGTGGAGCTAACGGTAACTTCACCATCAACTCTAGTTCTCCTGGTTCTTACAAGGAGAACTCCACAACAAATAACGTCCCTACATCGGGAAAAGCAATATTTTGTAAAAGGTGATGAGCAGTTGACATTAGGCCCATAACTGACCCATTAAAAAGTGAAAAATAAAAACTTTTTACAAAAAAAAAACACTAGACTTCCAAAAAACACTACAAAGTGAAAAATAACTTTAATTTCAGAAGTCGGTGGCAAAAAACTAAAATACAGATCCAAGGACACTAACTTCTGAAATTAAAGTTATTTTTCACTTTGTAGTGTTTTTTTGGAAGTCGGTGTTTTTTTTTTTTTTGTACAAAAGTTTTATTCATGTAATTCAATATCATATAATTCTGTTATTTCTTTTTTGTGCACTAAATAAATGATTGCTCCATCTATCAGCAGACTGAGGAAGATCCAAATAATTACTTACTTGTTTGCATTTGTATGCCCCTACATAGTTCTTCCAATGTGTTTGATAAGACACGGGTAAGTGATTTCACGAAATGTGCAGAGTAACATTCATCATGTCGTAGCTGCGAGAACCCATCCGTTTGTCAGGGAGGGTGATATATTAACTGCAATATACGGCTAATTTCATCTTCAGCATAACACATTTGCTGGCTTAGTGTGAGTAGGTACGGTCTTGGATTCTTTTCTTCATGTTAAGTATAACTCAAACACAAAGCATTTATTTATTTAAATGCCTTAAAACTATCATTACAGCAGTGCTATTCTGTAGAAATCTCACCGTGAAAACTTAGGTGAGGTGAGCGTGAAGTGAGCTGTCAATAGTGTCAATACTAGCATCAGGTGGAATGACAGCTCACTTCACCTAAGTTTTCATTGTGAGATTTTTATAGAATAGACCGCCTGGTCTTAACCTAATGCAATAGTCAAGTCACACGCACAAAATTAAAATTAAAGCACAAAATACATCTCAAGATAATAAAGATCGTTGTTTGTAACATAGTGTAGGTAAACAAGTACTTTTGCGAATTCACCCCAGTGACATGTAAATATATCAATTTCGACCTGAATATAATTGATGGTGCGAATTGCTCGAGTCAGAGGGGTTTTGGCTAGCAAGTTGGTCCAGGCTGATGGTACGACCAGCAGTGGCGAGGGCCGTGCAACCGCTGCTGCACTCTCGGGTTGTGCTCTATGCCTCGGAGCAGCTTCACCGTGTACGACACTAGTGCAAATTCCCGTCGCACCCCGAGTTGATTGTACCCCACCATACCTTGTACGAATAGAGTGGGGTACGGTCAGCAACAAAAGTCGATTAATACTGTTACTTTTACACATCATAAATAAATTCACACAAAACGATTCTATAATCTGCTTTATAGAATTTCGTGTAACGGCTAAGAGCTATTTTTTTTTTACCTCTGTTCCGATTTATTAAAGCACTAGCTGTTGCCCGCGACTTCGTCTGCGATCCAGGATGAATAGTAGCCTATGTCCTTCTCCAGGTCATGGTCTACCCAGGTGCCAAATTACATCCAAATCTGTTTAGCCGTTTTAGCGTGAAAACATAATAAACAAACAAACAAACTTTCGGATTTATAATATTAGTCAGGATAGTTAGGATGATGAAAAACCGGTCTATCGACATTCTAGAAGTCTAGACTCACGAAATGTATTAGGTACTTACTTAAATTTAAAAAATAAACTCTTAACGCACTACTAAAGTTTCTATGATAATATAATTCAATCGTGATTCGAAAGACACGTGGCGCCATCTATTATCACTAAGAAAGTTATTGTTGTTTTCCTCAAAAACAGTACTTTTTTCGGGATGAAAGGTACCCTATGTCCGTTTCTGTACACCAGACAACGTATATGCAAAATTTCGTGATGATCGATTCAGTGGTTTAGGCGTGCAAAGGTAACAAAAAACAACAACTTTCGCACTTATAAATATTAGTTAGGATTTTGCTCAAAATTAAGATTTAGAAAACTAAAGTGTTAATCGACTTTTTTTGTTGAGATCAGTCTGCCTAGCCTTTTCCCAACTATGTTGGGGTCGGCTTCCAGTCTAACCGGATGTAGCTTAATAGTAGTATTTTACGTGGAGCGATTGCCTATCTGACCTCCTCAACCCAGACTGGTTGACAGACTTTCGGGCTTTCGACGACCCGTAGCAACTGTCAAAGATCCACGAATGACAGCCGGGACCAACGGCTTAACGTGCTTTCCGAGGCACGGAGGAGTCTCGGTATGTAAAGATGGTCACCCATCTACGGACCAACCCCGGCAAGCGTAGCTTAACCTGATGGATCGACCCGTGCGGCTGTTATTACTCAGCCACAAGCTCCTCAAAGGGTAAAATGGGTATTTATTTCAAATAAACTAACTACAGGCATTTTTTAACTGTCAAGGGTATGGTCATGAAGCTAGTCCACGTTGCCCATTCCAAAACGTAGTAGGTACCTATGGAGAACTGTTATTTAACTCAAGCAAAGTACTTACAACAAAAAAATAAAAATAAATCGGTTCAGTCGTTTGGGAGGTACGATTACTACGCTACGAAACTTATAACACCCCTCTGTTTCCGGGGGTTAAAAAGAGCTTCCGTTTCCTTGACGAATATTATTTTTTTCTGACACCCCAAACCTCAGACCAATAAAAAAGTACTTTTTTATTGGTCTGAGCCCCAAACATATCTTTTCATTACGTGATGCAAAACCAGCACAAACACACAAAGGCGACATTCAAACAATATCCGCATAAAACATCAATAAAAATCTGATTCCGGAGCCCTTATTACGACAAAGTAAAATTACTGCGTGGCAATTGACATGCGGATATGGAAATAAGATGATGGAACACTCATTCATCCACACGTCCGCACTCATATCCCGACTCCGAGCAGTTGCGTATCTACCACTTTTCAACCTTATTACCTTAGCAATAAGGTCGAAAAGTCGTTCACCGCAAATGTCCGCGATGGTACCGTCGCACGACGACACGACCTTGCTCTTTGTTCACGAACCCTCATATCTTGAGATCCTTCATTCTGAAAGGCAGTTCGTTATCTGTGAGTTATTCTGTTCCAAACATGTATAGGTTTCAGGAAAGAAGATTTAAGACTCATTTACATGTGTCAAGTGTTTATGCGAGTGACATGCAGGCCACTAGGGTTTAGTGTAAAAGTTGGTAGGTACTACGCTTTTCAGAATTATATTAAATTGTAGATTAGTGGTAGGTATTTTTAGTAGTACCTTATTAATATTTCTGTTATTTGCTTATGGGTATAGGTAGGTAGGTAATTTTCAGCAAAAAATGTAGCTAAGTTGTTTTTAGGTAGGTAAGTACATACAAATCTAATCAACTTTGCTATAGTCATAGATCGGAACATACTATCAATAAAGTTACAAAGGAAGTTCAAGGTTCATAGTCCCAAACTAAAAGAACACTGGACAAACTTACCTTGACCTATGACATGGAGTCTTATTCAATCTGTGTCGAAGGGGAAGGCGGAAACAACAGTAATTCCTTTAAAACTTTGAAAGCAAGAACTAAGACGCTATTTTCTCCGTGGGACTACAGTAATGGCTCGGTGAAATGTTTATAGCGCCCGCTTCGCGTCCTGCGAGCCTGAAACAAATCTCAGATCGCAATAAATCGTACGCTGTAGGTACGTACCGAGATTTATTCTTTGATTAGCGTCTCTCTATTTCTCCGGATACGTACACAACAGAATTGGCAAACATGAAAGGAATAGCTGCTATAGGAACCTACTAAGTTCCGTTAAATATAGGCACGCAGGTATTTAAATGGTAATGGCACAGGTAAACGTCAAGCACAAACTTCAAGCTAACATTTCTTTTATTTCTTTTTCTTGTTGTTAGATACTTAAGTAAAAATGAACCCATCTTAATCTTAAGCTGTCTTCCCGGGATAAAATAAATTGGCTAAGAGACTAATCCTCATTTCCTATTCAAGATTTTATAAAACGCGACGTAAAAAATTCCGTGCGCTAACTGAAACATCAAAATGCAAAACTGTAGAATAATGTGACGCTGACTGAAAACCACGTAGACTTTACTTTACGCTTAGTACTCGTAGGAATGCCTGTCGTGTAATGTAGGTAAGCGTCTAGTAGGATACAGAGCGGTGATTAGGTTATCACATTAATTGAAACCACTTGTTCAGTATATGATTCTGGACTGCATTGAAATTATTCGTCGGTTATTAAAAAAAAAAAATGCTGTTCCATACATTTTGAATTTTTGACCGCGTAAGTATTGCACTTTTGTAGCAAACAGCTGACTTTTTTTAGGGTTTCGTAACTCAAAAGGAAAAAAAACCACATCACATGTGTGTGTCTGTCAGTCTGTCACAGCCAATTTGCCACGAATCTAATGGACCGATAAGTTGAAATTCGGTAACTACTATAGATATGAATTTCTGTGACCCAAACACGGACATGTAACATAAATTTGGGAGGCAAAAAAATAAAAATAAAAAAGTTTTGCCATTGTACCGTGTGAAATATCAAATGAAAGAGCTTACTGTGAGGGTCTCTCAGAGATTTTTTTTTTATTCATCATCATCATTCATTTTCATTTCAGCCGAAAGACGTGCACTGCTGGACATATGCCACCTCCAAGCAGCGCCACTTCGACCGGTTCTGTGCTTCACGTATACCAGTGGATTCCTGCGGCCTTCACCAAGTCATCGGTCCATGGGTCCAGAAATGTCCAGAATGATGTATGTACCGAATACGTGGTTTCAATTAATGTGATAATCTAATCGCCACTCTGTGTATCGATTAAACCTTAATCAACCAAGGTGGTAAGTTGCTGCTAATGTGGTTAGTAAAATGTTAATTGTAGGTACCACAGTACTACAATTATTCTAAATTCCCTAGGGAAATCAGGTGTTCTCCGTCTTACCTCTGAATTACCTACCCAAGTCAGTGAGAAGTAAGCTAGCCTTCCGCGTAAAATCCAACATAATGTAGGTACATTTAAATTATAGAAAACGAATCTACTTACCCTAGTCGTTGCAAATTGACAAATGGCGCGAAAAAGAAAAATGTTTTTAAACGTTTCATGTAGTTCACTTGCATTACAGGACGCTTTATAGGTTTTGCAATTAAAACAAACCTAGAAATAAATAAAACAAACTCATGCTATTTTTAACTGACTTCAAACAAGGAGGTTCTCTATTCGACCCGTATGTATGTTTGTATGTCCACGATTTTCTCAAAAACTTATGAACCAATTTTGATGATTCTTTCACTAACGTGATCTACATGTTTTCAGGATTTACTTTAAAAAAAGTTAAAACCGACTTCAAAAGCCTAAAACGAATAAAATAACTTTCATAAAAAACTTAACAGCTTAGAAATAAATAAAACAAACTCATGCTATTTTTAACTGACTTCAAAAAAGGAGGTTCTCTATTCGACCCGTATGTATGTTTGTATGTCCACGATTTTCTCAAAAACTTATGAACCAATTTTGATGATTCTTTCACTAACGTGATCTACATGTTTTCAGGATTTACTTTAAAAAAAGTTAAAACCGACTTCAAAAGCCTAAAACGAATAAAATAATTTTCATTAAAAACTTAACAGCTTTTGAAGTCGGTGTCTTCAGTTTTTCAATTCAGTTATTTTATTCATTTGAGGGTTTTTAAATCGGTTTTTACTTTTTACATTTAATAAAACTGCACCCTAATTGCGTAACACACAATCGATTGGAATCTGAATAATTTTGAAGCAAATTGCTAATCCATTGCTTCATATGTACGAACATTTTGTCTGCTCGACAACGTAAAGGACGCAATGGATGTTGTTGAACTGTCAAAATGAAACCGATTCCGATTGATAGGGTGTTACGCAATTAGGGTACTGGTCAAGAGCGAGTCAGGATCATACAATGAAGGTCCGAATCCGAACCAAACTGTACATACTTAGCAGTCTTTGGACTTTTGGAGCGGTCGCCATGGACTTAATATAACTACAATGTTGCCGGCTTATTTTTTTTTTTTGGTCTTTGGCTGGCGATCTATGCGCGCGTTATCGAGACCTAACATTATTCCATTTATTAAATACCTACGTTGCATAGATCTCTAGAGAGATTCATTTGTTCGAAACCTTAAAAAGTAAAAACACCGTACACCACTAAAAATCGTAGGTACTATCGCGGACATTTGCGGTGAACCACTTTTCAACCTTAATACCTTAGGAATAAGGTCGAAAAGTGGTTCACCGCAAATATCCGCGGTTGTACCTTATGGTGACAGACAAACTGTAATGAATTGAATAGCGCGTCAAGCTCTCCCCAGATACGTAGGTTCGATGTTTACGTTTAATCAGCTCGCGTGGCTAGAATGTTTGGTCAACTACAGTTCGATTCTGAATGACGGTTTACATTTCTGTGTTTATTGAAAAAATACCTAGAACCTAACTTGTAACGTCGTTGGTTTGCCATAATTTTGACCGAAATCCATAGATGACTAAAGTTCATTTAGAATGTAGTTAATATACCGACACACATTGTGAAAGAACTGTAAGAAATAGGTACTGGGCTTATTATCAGAGGCGTAATTACTATGGGTGTAAAATGGTGTTTTGGGGCCCCACTCAGTGTCCGGGCCCGAAGATCTGCCAAGTCAACAAGGCGCCGGCCTAGGGCAAAATCAAAGTCAAATCATTTATTTGAAGTAGGTAGGTAGGCCATTAACGTCAAAAGCAAGAACATACATTCGATTCTAGTTGCCTCTTCCAAAAAGGTAGTAACGTATGGAGAAGAAAGGGCAAGAAACTCCATAGTTACTGTTTTAAACCACTTATATGAGACAACTTGAGTTACAAAAAAAAAATCACGCCGGTGATCTGATGAATGACGGGGGTGGACCCCCATTTTCTCTTTGCACTTGGGTCTCTGATCTGAAGTTACGCGGTTGCGTTTGACGTACGTCCATTATCTTCCTATGGCCAGTTGAATTATGTAAATTCAATCTGGAATCTGAACACTATAGGTACGGTCGCCAGCCCAAGTTATACCAAACTTTCAAATTTCCCCAAATGATTTTAAACCTTAAAACCTTTAATGTTAAGTTCAAAATCGATTGAGAAAATTTAACAGTTTGTGGTAACTTGTTGTGCTGGCGACTATATCTACGACCTATATCTCGGATTCTGGTCCTAAAGGTAGTAGTAGTTGTCAGTCACACCGATCCTTCAGTAGGTACTGCGTGTCCCAAGATCAAAATATTTCACCGTCCCCTTCCTGCCCCAAAAATCTGTAACATATAGTAGTTATCAGGAACCATAAAACTGGCAACTAGTGTAACGGAACGCAATCGCTTTCCCCAAGTAATTGAGATGTGGAGGTATAACATAGAGCGATCCTATTACCATCTGCAATCACTTTAGCCGCATCTAGGCAGATTGGATGGAAACCTACGCCAGCAGAGTTGAGTAACTGCAATGGATGTAGGTAGGTAGATACTACCAAGTACTTATGAAGTAGATACAATAAAAATATTGGCATCCAGGTATTAATTTAATGATAATTTACCCATTTATGTAGCATCCTAACTAATATTATAAATGCGAAAGTAAGTTTTGTTGGTTTGTTACCTTTTCACGTCTAAACCACTGAACCGATCATCCTGAAATTTTGCATATATGTTGTCACGTGTAGATACAGAAACGGACATAGGGTACCTTTCATCCCGAAAAAAGTACTGTTCCCGAGGAAAACAACAATAACATTCTTATGATAATAGATGGCGCCACGTGTCTTTCGAATCATGATTGAATTAAGTAGGTGCCTAATAGAGTTTGTGAGTCTAGAGTGTCGATAGACTGGTTTACATAATACTATAAATGCGAAAGTGAGTTTGTTTGTTTGTTACACTTTCACGCTAAACCACTAAACGGATTTGGATGTATAGACTATGTGATTTGGCACATGTGTAGACAGGACATAGGAATGGGGAGTCCGTATCTACACCGTAAGATAGTGTTAAGCAGGGCTATTCTGAACCGCCCCTACATTAATTTGTATTAATCCTATTATGTATCTTCCACCTTATACCATTTACCATTTATATGATACTTTTGATCCCGGTGGTGCGGTCCCGTGGGATAATTTCCGACAACCACGCGGGCGAAGCCGCTGGCAAAAGCTTGTTATAATTATATTGATACCACCAAATCCAGGTTCCGTCTTCCGGAGGTTCTTTGTGGTTCTTGCTGCTTACTTTACTAAGTACTCATTTTATTTGTTTATTGTTACAAGAATGACAATAGTTACAACTATTAGATACATGATGTTTTAATCTGTCCTATCTACCTATCTTAAAAATCAGTTGGTTTGTTCAGACGGTGCTCCTCAGACTAGGTATGTACTGTATTGCATTGATAATTTTATAAAAGTGTAAAGTTTTATGTTATTTGCCGATTCCCTTTTAACAATATAATCCAGTACAGCCGCTGCCTCCAAGTGTTCTTATTTACCATCTGACTAAGGATCCCTGTAGAAACTCGGAGCTTCAACATAATTGGCATCCGATCTTCCACAGTACTAGGTGTTTTAAACCGATAAGCATAATAACTTTAGTGTCCTTGCCTTGGTCAGAGGGTCATCTTCCCCCTTGCCAAATAGGAATAATGTTTTAGAGTGTCTATTTCACACCAATAAAATCCATTCCATTACCTACCGATACACTAGTTTACCGATTTGTGGTGAGTGCCCGTTGGTAACGACATCTAGGTTCAGTATTATATACTAAACGGTTATTCCATTTCAATCAGTTTATTTCGATTCTACATAAATATTACCATACAATCTACAATATTAAAACAAGTGCATTGTGAAATTAATTTTCAAAGACAAAATTACTTGTAGAAAGACGTAAGACAACCTTTTAATATGACAGTGGCGCCACCCCGAACACAAGAAACACTGTATTTGTCACACTCACACAAATAAAAATTGCGCCCCGGCTATTTGGTTTAAAGATATTTGTTTGAGTAACATTTCGTCTTACGTGTGCCAAAATTCAATCTTTCATTATTAAAACTAGCTGTTTTCTTGTTTTCCATAATGGAAACACTGCCTACTCTAATGTCACCGTAATAAACTCTTTGATTATAATACTAATAGTGTTCTGTCACTGTGCCGGTTATTCCTGGGCGGGCTCACGGGCTGTTCGTTTCACTCTGAACTCAAAACACAAAACAAAAAGTGTATTTCCTCTAAAAATCTTTGACAAACATTAGCAAGAAGAATATAACAGTAAACAAAGAATATTTAGTACAATATTTACATCGATTCTAGATAAATACAATGGTTCAACCAACCTATAAAGTTTTAGGTAAGTTTTACATTGATTCTATGTTCAAAGAATATAGCTGATAATGTTATCTCGGTTAATATTGTTAAATAATAATAATGAAACGATGACATGGATGTGTTCATATCTTGTACGATTGTCTATTTATTTTATTCTTAAACAAAACATGAAAAGTTAACTATTCAAAAGTATTACCTACCCTCCTCGATTTTTATTGCACTTTGTTACAATAGGTACATAAGACTTTATCCAAACAAGGCTGACAAAAGCTAAAGATCTACATCAATATAATTATCAAATAATAACCTCAATAACTTTAATTTTTGTTTAGAACTGGGAGGGTTAAAGAAAGTCTACATCAACAAATCAAATGTTGAAGCACAAATTAAGACCATACTGGAGACACACCCTGTAAATGATAACATCAATGCGTGGCTACTAAAAGCTTTCACCCTTATTGACTTGACAACACTTTCTGGTGACGATACACGGTCCAATGTTTTCAGACTTTGCATGAAGGTTTGTATATAAATACTTGTTTCTCTACATAAATAGACATAATAGGTTGGGGAAAAAGTTTCTTCACATTTTTTAAGAAAATTCAAAACATTTTTTAATATAGTTTATTTACATTTAACTAAAGTATGTAGGTACCATTTTGTTCGATAACTTTTTGCCATCTTGTAGGTAGGGACATGATCCCATTGCTATAGAAAGTTTGGGACTTCTGGTCAAAATACCGCGACAAGTGGTTTTGGCAGTCCTCTCGTGATGATAACCTGACACTGCCTAAAGAATTCTGAAGAGACCGAAACAGGTGAAAATCTGAAGGTGCAAGGTCAGGACTATACGGCGGATGCATTAACACCTCCCAGGCAAACTCTCTTAATTTTTGCTGAGTGGCTAAAGATGTGTGAGGTCTAGCGTTATCATGATGAAAAACCACACCCCTTCTGTTGATTAATTCCGGCCGCTTCCTCTCAACTTCTTGCTTTAATCTCATCAGTTGTTCGCAGTAGAGTTCAGAATCGATAGTCCTGCCTGGTGGTAACAGCTCATAATGAATAATGCCCTTCCAATCCCACCACACACACAGCATCACCTTGTTGCGAGTTAACCCGGGTTTCGCCACAGTCTGTGAAGCCTGACCGGCCTTTGACCAAGACCTTTTTCGCACGTTCTTGTCATACGTGATCCACTTTTCATCACCAGTTATCAGCTTCTTCAAAAATGGTTCGGTTTCATTACGTCGTAATAAAGAATCACAAATGAGTACATGGTTCATTAGGTTTCTTTCAGTGAGCTCGTGAGGTACCCAAATGTCGAGCTTTTTTGAGTACCCAGTTTTTTTCAAATGCGCTAAAACTGTTTTGTGTTCAATTTCCAGTTCTTCAGCTACGTCGTAACTACTGATATGCCGATCTTGCTCCACTTTTTCAAAAAATGGCATCCATTTTATCCATAATAGGCCGACCAGAGCGACGTGCATCTTTGACATCAAAATTTCCGGATTGAAAACGCTTAAACCAAATTTGTGCTACTCTCACAGACACTACACTAGGTCCATAAACATCGCAAATTTTTTTCGCGGCTTGCGTTGCATTTTTACCTTTTTTGTAGTAAAATTTTAAAATGCATCGAATTTCTTCATTAGATTCACTCATCTTGACGGTACGAAAAACAAATGAAAATCACACATTTTCCTAATTTGAATTTGGAATTATGTTCTTTAAAATTTAAACTTTCAATGATACCAAAACCAGCCAGATATAGCCAAAGAGATTTTATTACAAGTTCATACATACTATAATGCGAAAAGACTTTTTCGCCAACCTAATATATAGTTGGAACATTAGTAGCAAACGACATCGCGGCAGGCCCAGACAGAGATAGCGTGATGAGCTGGTCTCCTTTGCCCACAGGGGGCCTTTGCCCAATGATGGCGAATAAAAAATATATAATATAATATATGATATATTACTTACTACATTAAGTGAATAGGTACCCATACTTTTATTTCATACTTATTTTTAATTTCAGGCTGCAAATCCTTTGCCCTTAGACTTAAAAGGAGAGGTGATTTTAAATGAAACAATTAGAACTGCGGCCGTGTGTGTATACCCTAACAGGGTGAAGGATGCATATGAGGCCCTTAAAGTAATGAAACTCACAAATGAAATTAATATTGCTGCCGGTAAGCTGAACTTTTCCTTTTTACACAACTGCCCAAAGAAGGAGTGTAATGTTTTCAGGGTTCATGCATGTCATGTATATAATATGTGAGTTACTGTATTCCACCATAACGTTTGTTTAAATGCCTGAACAGATTTGGATGTACAGTTTCCGATACTGCCGTAGCCATTCTATTTGCTCGCCACTAGACTTAGTAGGCTCATTGCATTCCTTATAAAGTAAGTTTTCACCGATTATAATATTTTTCAGTTCTAAGCAGATTTACGGCCAATATGAAACGACATCCCAAACTTGCTATTTGCAACAGATTTTACTTACGGTTTCTGACACTGCCGTAGCTATTTTATTTGCTCGGCACTAGACTTTTTAGGCTCATTACATTCCTTTTGGTGCTAACTTTCTTCGATTAGGATTTTTTTTTTTAATTTCTGCAGATTTACCGCCGATATGAGACGACATCTGACATTATTTTGCTATTGTCAACGTCATATTAATTTTGAACCCTATTTTGGCCAATATTTCTGCTGTTTCTTTTTAGATCCTGATAGCACTTTGTCAACTCTTGACAAGGACACTAGAATAACGGATCTACCCACAGAACAGGTAAAAAAGATTAGAAAGGAATTAGTTCCTGGTTTGTATTAGAACGCGTGTCGCCGGTTATCTCCCACTCTTGAACTCCACTACAAGCAAGAGACCAATACGTACGCGCATTACGCACACAAATACGTCACACGCACTTAGATCGCGATTTTGCTATTGGTTGTGACACTAACGCAACCACTGCGCTTGACGTACACTCGCACACGCGCAAAAGCAATTTATTTCTCATACATGTTACGGCGACCAAAAGGTCGATTATTGATATCGATAAAATTATTGTAATTTTGTTACTTTAAGTTTTGCAACTTTTCGCTTTAATTTCGTAAGGGACGGGATACGAATAGTGTGGACTTCCTAAATACATATAAATAATAATGTCTAATTAGGGGAATATCCAATATAGCCCCAAAATTCAAATTTTCTTTCATTTTTAGGGTTCCGTACCCCAAAAGGACAATACGGAACCCTTATAGGATCACTCATGTGTCTGTCTATCTCTCTGTCTGTCTGTCACAGCCAATTTGCTCCGAATCTAATGGGCTGATTAAGATGAAATTTGGTACACGTATGTATTTCTGTGACCCAAACACGGATGTGTAACGTAAATTAATGAATTTTTAATATAGGGGTCAATTTTGGGGGGCAAATAATAATAATAAAAATATATATATTTGCAAACTGTATTGTGCGATATATCAAATTCTACCCATGAATATGAACAACTTTACTATGGGACCAACTCTGAAATCACGAAAAAAAATCTGTTGTTCCATACAAAGGTTCAATACCTACTCAACCCAAATGTATGAAACAGTTGATTTTTTTTTTCTGGATTTCGGAGTGCGTTCCATAGACAAAGTTGTTCATATTCATGAGTAGAACACCCTGTGAAAATTTGCGCAGTGAATAAAAACTTCTCCTGTATAGATTTCAAACATGGATTTTCAGCTTTACGGTTGTATAAATCCAATAAACACGGCCTTATATATATCCACAAAAGATGATCTAGGTGACAACATTTAAGGTAATAATTAGGTACGCTACGCAAAAACACCAATAAAGTTTTAATTATATGCTACTAACTGAAAGGCGCATAACGATATTTTTGTGCGGAGTAGGTCCTGATTTTAAATATCTTTTCCTTGACTTTTTTGTTGTGTAGGTAATCATTTTCTGCAAAATGTTGAGAACAAATAGTGCTAAATTTAGTAGGTATCCATTCAATTCTACCAGAAACCACAAATTTATATATAACAATAACAATAATCTTGTATCTGGATCTGTTGGAAATCTAAAAATAAAATTTAAAATGTATTTTCATTATAACTAACATCAAAAAAAAAATCAGACTAGAACCCACTCAGGAACTAAATTGATAACCTACAATAAACAATAATTGGTGATAGTAAACAAAGCTATTTTAATTATAATACGCGCGTACCGAATCTTGCCTTTTTTATACATCAGTGATCACTGATAATAATCATTTGTATGCATACATACTTTTAATATCGACATTGTTTACAACTTGGTACAACACTATCGATACGCATGGATTTCACTGAATTCAAGCTTTGGCTCGGCACACGCGACGTCGCAGTGAACGCAATACATTGCGCAATCGCTTACGTAGTACAAGATGGTACCCATGTATTGCAAGCAACGTATAATTTTGCATCTGTTTGCGATTATATCGGTTTTGTCTACAAACTACATAATACTATTGTAATAATTACAAATATCACTTGTATTTTAAGGTTTTTGGCCTTACCGGTGAAAAGAAATCCCTTCTCGGGCTACACAGAGTAGGTAGTATGTACAGACAGATAACTTGTTTTTTCCTTTTTAGTTACTAATACAACTTGTTTTTTTTTTTACTTTTTAGGAGGGTATTTTGGCAGGGCAGTCGTGTTTTTTTTATGTTTTTGTTTGTTTTGGTACTTACTACTTTTTAGTTTGCAGAAAGAAATATGTTGTGTATTTAATAAAAACATTATAATAAATCAATGTGGATAGCATGAAGACTTAGTAAAAGATCGAATTTTTACAGTTGCCACCGGTTTCCCCTCTGGTCTTTACCCGCTAGAGACAAGACTGCAAGAAATCATTTATGCTGTATCAAGTGGAGCCACAGAGATAGATGTAGTCCTTGACCGTAGTTTAGTGCTAACTGGGCAGTGGGACACACTCTACTCTGAAGTTCAGCAGATGAGGCAAGCATGCTGTAAAGCTCACCTTAAAGTCATCCTTGGAGTTGGAGAACTAGGAAGTTATGAAAATGTAAGTTTTACTTTTTTTGATACAACACGGAATCCTCTAAACTTAGACTAAAGATTTTTTCCATGTCATCAAGACGACACTTGACAGTATTGTTGTTTAGAGTTTGGTTGTATGAAAGGATTATAAAGCAATTTTGTCACCAATGCATGGCATCTGATTTTCCAATTAGATTTGTCTTATAAATTGTTACAAAAATTGTTCATACTTTTGTTAGTTTTTTTTTAGTCTCACTCTTTCTAACTTATTAGATTTATTACTGAGCAAAACGTGACATAGATTAATTTGATACAGATTTACAAAGCTTCAATGGTGTCGATGATGGCTGGAGCAGACTTCATAAAGACATCAACAGGCAAAGAAGCAGTGAATGCTACCCTGCCTATCGGTCTGATCATGTGTAGGGCTATAAGAAAGCATTACCAGAGAACGGGTGTTAGGGTAAGTAATTTCATCAAAAGAGACTGATATTTTACATTGCTCATTACTAGAATATTTCAACTAACCAGGTGGACTTTTGGTTGGTTAGAGTAGGTTCTCATCTAAAGCGCAATAGATATGGGATCCAAACTCACCACCTTTTGCTTCCCTTACGTGTAGGCAGTTTAAAAGTTATATTCATTGGTGAAAATTAAGGTGCTTGTACATTTTAATTAAAGATTTTTCACCCCATGGATCGAATTTTAGTCATACATATTTGTTCTACAGGTCGGGCTTAAACCGGCTGGGGGCATAAAGACAGCAAGGGACGCTGTCAATTGGTTAGTCCTTGTGTACACGGAATTAGGACCAGAATGGCTCACACCAAAACTGTTCCGCATTGGTGCTTCTAGTTTACTTGGCGAACTAGTAAATGCTATTCAGAAGTAATGTCTATAAATTTTTGTACGAATTTTTATAAACCTTACTATTGTTTGCAATTACACATAAGAAAAGCGATATATTTTGATTAAGATTGACATAAGGTACTTACGGTGAGTTGCACGAAACCAACATTAAATTGATCCTGTCACTTTCTTTTTGATAGAAAATGTAAGGGATGGCATGAATTTAAAGTCTGCGTTAAACTAATGTTGGTTTCGTGCAACTCAAGTTTTATGTGCCATATTTTTAACGTAGTTTTATGCTGTGTTATATCGTAATGTAAGTACCATATTATTAATTATTGACCTTCCTTTTAATATTTGGTGTGTCTTTTCATCTCTTTTAACATTCCTTACGATGAACTTGAAATACCAGTATGAAATATTTTTGATACAAAGATTTATAGACAAAGTTGTTGATCGTGTTTTTTTATGCTTATAATGTATGACTATGTGATAATAATGGATGCTAACATTATATTAATTTAATAAAAAAAAATATTATCAATTTTATAAAACTTTTATTTACGTTAACATATAAATTACTATATCTTATCCACTATATGACACTTATGGTAACAAACCTAAAATAGCTAACCTAAAAATCTATATAACTCAATACAATTTGTATTTTATATAAACATTATCCTTATTTTTAAGGACTGAACTCCCACTACCGATACAATAAGTTGGGAGTAAATACGATTATTTACAAAAAAAGTAATATTTACAACATTCTATAGATAATTTTATCAATACCTGATAACAAAGTACGACCTCGCGTACAATACCCGACCGTAACTACGTCACAAGAATTTTAGAAACAATTCAGCTTTGTAGAGCGTCATCTCGAAGGGTGCTTGCATAAAGACAAACCGGTACCGATCGTTGTGGGGTAAAATAACCCTGTATTAAACTTATGCGCTCACACATGAAGATACAGGTAAAACATTGTTATATTTTCTTTCCGTAGATCAACCTGGTGTACCAGAAAACCCGCTTCTTTATGCAAGTACCCTGACACCAGTGTGACAGTTCTTTTTCGAGCGCTCAATGTGCCTGGGGACTGAAATATTCTTAAATAATGTTCGATGTTCATGACTGCTTTTCTACGGGCTCTTCAGCACGGAAGCCATGCTCGGGATGTGCGCTATAGTTGACAACGCGGAGTTTGCCGGCCCTGTCCATATACCCATAGTGTCCCTTCACCAGGCCTTCGTTGTCACGCTCCTCGTACCGGAATTGACGATTTTTCCTGCAATTCGTACAATTTAGCTATCATAATAACTTAGACATGCCCAGCGAGTAAGCGTGGTGATCAATGCTAGTTTTAAGACGGACAAAAGGATTCTTGTAAGTACTTCATTGAAAATGTTCGAAATAATAAATACATGCAGAATTATTTTGACATCTGTCATATTATCTCCTTTTAGGTCTAACTAACCAGCAGATGACCTTTGATAAGCACTCTGGTAGCAGCAACGACTTTTTGACGAAGCTGACTACTAGCTTCGCCAGTGATGTGACCTCAGATAATATTAGGTACACCACTTATTTAGTTATCGTCAATTCAGCCCAGCGCCGCTAGACATAGCTGCCTCTCCTAATTTGCGTACAGAAAACCATGTTTTGCGCTTCCACATACTCTGTCTCAGCAGTCATTTTAAGGTCCGGTCCGTCTATACCTATAAGGGCTATAGCCCACCTCTATTCGAAATGGTTTTACTAGAATACATACCCTTTGCCAGTATCGTATCCGAACTGGTAACTATGAGGTCCTTTCATGCCATGCATCCTGAACTCGGTCCTGCCGTCAGGGGCCGGGGCCGCTGGGCCCACATCTTGTGGTGGAGACGGTGGGGGCGCTTGACGTAAAGGAGCTGGCCGGGGCCCATACCGAACAGGCGCAGGGGGGCCGTGATGCGGTGGATACGCGTTGTCTGGAAAATTTTACACAACTTAAATGCACCTTTCAGTGTTCATCATTGCAAAAAAGGTCGCACTTCACTTATTCCAATCCAGTTTTGGACAAGAACAAACCTACCTAGGAAGTTGATGTAACAAATTTACTTAAGGTAGCTTCCGAATAACTAATAAACATTTATCAATAACCCAATTCCAATTAATTTATTTGTATACCAACATAACTAATAATACGTCGAGTATACGAAACTGTATCTTTAACAATAATATTATTCAGTAGTTCGTTGGAACTTTTAGATGGGTCGAACAATCTATTGAGATTATTACAATAACTTTAGTCATACAACAAGTTTTTGATTTATATATCTCGACCCACTTCAAACAATCATTGTTATGTTATTATTAAGTTATATTACACGTACGTCCGGGGTATCTCAAGTTAGTTTCCGAAGTTTCTTGTTCTGCGGAAGTAGGCTCGCCATATGTTTCCTCCAAAACACCATCAGCTGACTGGTGTTGCTGTGAACCGAACAAGTTTCAAGTTAAATTCATATTCGCTAAATTCTCACCGTATTTCAAAATGATATACTACTGACTTTAGCGGCTTCCTCTTCTCCTTTCAGTTTCCGTTGATGTTCAGCTTTTTTGTAATGATATAATAACTTCTCGTCGTCGGTCGGTGTGTATTGTTCTACTTCAGCGTTTGACTGTGGCTTGAAGTATTTCGCAGGTTTCGCTTTAGGTACTTTTGGGGCAGAGTCAGCGAACTGGGCCAGGGGTATTGGAACAGGCTTGAATCCACCAGAATACTTCTTCGGATACTGTTTTGTTGGCGTATTAAATGATTGTGGTTTAGGGGGTGTTAAATGTAAAGCGAGGGTAGGTTCTGCAGGATTAAGTTGTTGGTTTAGTGGTGAGGCATCGTTTTGAGAGTGAACATTATAGTCTGATGGTTCAATAGGCTCATTATTTTCATCGACATGCAGCTCTTCGTCGTCGGTCACTTCTATAAAGAACTCGTTGACAGCATCAACTGAAGGTGGTTCTAGGTGTGTTGAAGGTACAGGGGGCATGCGCAGAGGAACTTGAACTCCACCGGCTTGGTTAGGGTTGAAAAAAATTGGAATGGACTCCAGAGGCAACCTTTGCTGAAATTGAGCGTTGCGTTTATTTTGGGTCTGTGCTTGAAGAATAGGAAGCCAGTCACTTTGAACAGACTCTTTAGGCACGTTATAAAAGTTGGGGTTTTCTTGTGAGGGTGGTATCAGGAACGTGGGAGGTCCTTCGGGCGTTTCTTCAGATTTATGAGGATTTGGAGGGATGAGGTAGCTGTCGACATTGGTATCGTCTGATATGTAGTAAACAGGAGTATTCTGTGTACCTTCAGGAGCACGAGGTACTTCAGTGGGAGTATCTACATTGTCGACAGGTACTTTTATCGTTGATACTGATAATATGAACGGCAATACCTGAAACAATACATGTGATGTTAGGTAAGATTTCCATTCGCAGAATATTGGCGAGTGTAGGTACACCAAAATACGTGTCAATTGAAAGCTCTTTTTCATTTGTTACAAGTTTTTTTATAAATAGGTAATTATAATGTTAGGCTTATAGGCAGCCTAGTTCAAATGTTCCCAGACATAACTGCGGTAAAATCCAATTATCGGAGGGATTGGGAGTCAAACCCTTTCTCAGAATCGAAATAAGAGCTCTCCTTTATTGGCAGGTACAGGTTACCAACCTTGTATAATTATGCCGTGTACCTACGTATAAATATATACCTACCTACTCAGTCATCCTTCATGACGCCCCTGGGAGCAATTGACTGACCTACACACGATCAAGCAGAACTTATTGAATCTGCTTGCCAAGTCACTATGCCAGTGCAAAAAAAGGTACTTAGTGCAATCCATTCTATTTATTTGTAAATTAAACAGACCATTTCTAAATAGCTTGAAAGGGTTACGAGATCATTGCACTGCATCTCAATGAAAGAGGTTTCGATAAAAAAGTGAATTTGTTTTTCTATTAGATCATGTTACGTAAAGTTCAATTACGAATAACTGTGTCACAATAATGGGTAAAAACTGTATGACCAACGAAAAAAATCAGTGCAGGTTGAGAGGTTTGGGCAGACTATGGTGATACTTGTAATAAATTACCTACCGACTGCAGTAAACATAAACAAGGTAAATAGACAATGAAAAAGCTATTTCTAAGTAATACGTGGGAATGTTAACATTTATTAATATACCCAAACCATTTATTGGAATAACTTTGAATGGTTTCTTTTCAATTTATATTCGTATTATTTCGTTCATATTGGTGTAAGGCTTCTTCTGAACAATCTGAACTACGTAGGTAGGTACCATTCCCCCATGTTACCACAGGTAGGTATTCATTATTTGCCGTATGGTAAAATGGAGGAAAAAGTGATGTAGGGATGTGGGACAAAACCGGCACAAGGATTACGTTGAATATAAATACATTTAAGTACATAATTGGTTTTCAACAACGACTCTTAAGGTTAGACTAGCTGTTGCCCGCGTCTTCCCCCGCTTGGATGTCAATACTTCCCTACTTGAATCGGATGTTGTTGACAGTTTTATGGCTTTTAATTTTTTTTTTTTTGCGCGGAACCCTAATTCTTTTTCTAAAATAAAAGTAACCTAAGTAGGCTTAATCTACTTTTGGAAGATAGCTAATGTTATAACATCAGCTATCCGCCAGTGAAAGTCCCGTCAAAATTTGTCCAGCCGTTTCGGATTAGCCGGAACAGACAGATTTTTTTTTTGTACGTACCGTATATACTTTCATTGAATATGTATTTAGTAAAAAAAACTGTTATTTTGACATTACAAACGGACACTTCAATTTTATTTATTCTTATAGATTTACGAAATACTTGCATCCCTATTGTAACTTACAAATTAAAAGACGGTCGCCATGAACTTGCTTTTTTTTTTTTGTTACGTCACAGTAGACGCACACCTCTATTTTGAGACAGTCGTGAAGTACCTGCCTACATAATTGGCGATACGATATTTATTAGACCATGACTATTACAGAACTTTTTTTCATGTTTGTTTTCAATTCGTTGTGTCAATGCACTCGGGCTTAAGAACTCGGGCAGAAAGTAAAAATAAAAATTACTGCATCGATAATCGATGTGGACTAGAAAGATTTTGGCATAGTTTTCTTTAGTTAAATGTTAAAGCTTTGTAATTAAATTAAGTAAAGTACCTGCCTAAGTAATATTTTATTTTATTTATTCAGGGACAATAATTAGCTATAATACAGAGAAAAAATACTTAATACAAAATGGTATTAACAATATTGCAGCCCACTACATTATCCGCATAGGTATTAACAAAAAAAAAAATATATGATAATGAGTGCCACTAGATACGTAATAAATAATTACATCACATTAATAATAATTAATTACATCATGTAAAATAGAGATTCTAATTGATTGCTTGGCAACCAGAGTAATAATTAATATCTATCACACAAAGCGGTTTTAAGTTTTTTAATACCGGGAGACCTAAAAAGGCAGATAACAGGTATCGTGGTATCGTGTGTACTCATGGAGTAGGTATGTTTGAAGGCATCAAACATGTGCACTAACTGGTCAGTGCTAAAGATATGTATCCGGAACTTTCGTTCATCCGGCTATTCAAGCCACGCTGCGCTGATACCTTATCGGTAGGTACATTTCCAATGTAGGTAGTTAATCTAGATGGTCTGCTACAATTTTCTTCATTCTGCGAAACAAACCCAACCGCTAATTACGTAACTAGGCGAGTTTACTAGTTTCCACTTTATGTGGACTTTATGTGGTCCACATTTCATTTCCTTTCTGACTTCGCAATAAAAAGTGTCATCAGGAAACAAACTTACTGTAGGTAGGTACCTACTTATGACATAAACATAACATAACAAGAAACAGGAAGTGGAACAAAGTTAATCTTAAACACATAAAAATATGTAACTTGTGCAATATCTTGCGACTGCGCCGCACTTATTTGTGGACAGTAAAAGAACCTGATGGCGATCGTGAAATTAATGAACCGTGTACGGAAACTAATTTTTACTTTCCACGCCGTTGTCGCTAAGAAAGTCTTGTGCGTAGATTGGATTTTAGTAATATAATAATGTGGCTGTGTAAACATTGTAATACTCGTAATACAACAACATCGATTGAGTAAGATACTGAGGATATTAAGGCTCCTACAAATATAATATTATTAAAATCCAATCTACGCACAAGACTTCATACCTCCTTACTTTAAAACATGAAAAATAAATATACCTACCTACAAAACGTAGGAGACCTGTGCTAAGTACCTAATTAAAGTAATTATAAAACGTAAGTAGACAGGTAGATACTTACAATTTAATAAACCATTCAATGTTGATAAACATGCAAGTCTTAATTTCAGTAATTTTATAGAAATCTTTGTAAAATAATTGCCAGCAGGTGACGGCGATATTGAATGGCCAATTAATAAGTTAATGATTATCTATCGGTAAATTAACAATAGATCAGTCATAATCATCATTTATTATTTATTGGACACGGACACGAAATGGTTTTAAGGTCGCATGTTGTATACCTCTATGTTTTTATTTAAGTACCTATTTAAATTATTTAGTCGATGACATTAAGTAATATGCTTGCTCGCAAGTTTGCTCGATGTACACCTCAAGTAAAGATAACGCTCTTTAAAGCGTATTGTCAATCCTTTTACTCAAGTGGCCTGTGGGTGAGCTATACGCGACGATCTTATGACACCCTGCGGGTTCAATATAACAATGCTTTCAGAATGTGGTTAAGGCTGGCGTGGCGCTGCAGTGCCTCCGGGATGTTTGCAGAAGCCCACACGGACGGCTTCAAGGCCATAATTCGCAAAAAATCGGCTTCTTTGCTGCAGCGTCTGCGGGGTGCTAAAAATGACATTCTGCAAGTCATTGCTGTTCGATTTGACTGCCCCATTAAAAAACACTGGGTGAGGGTAGTGAATGGTTTTTTATAGTAGTGTTCATAAAGATAAGTACTAACAATACTAACATAATTGTAAGCTAATATTGTTGCTAATATACAGTATGTTAACCAACAGAGGGCGTTCCCGTTAACCCGCAATAGTATAGCATCCATACATGCTAAAAGAAATATTGCCATTCGAAAACAAAATGGTATTTTTTTTTTTTTAGGTAAATAAAAAAAACATAAATTCATGTACCTACCTATCTAAGCCACGTTTCAATAACATTAAAATTAAAATACATAGTATTAGACAGTTAGGCTAGGATTTAAATGATAATGACGTCATTAAACGCTAGCAAGTGAATTTTTTACTTTATGCAGTTGCACGGGAACGCCCTCTGTTGGTTAACATACTGTATACTAATATTGTTGCTAATATATACTAACAAGATATGGATTTTAATGATCTGAAGTAAATTATTCTATTCTATTATCTATATTGAGCTTCCCAAAAAGATTGGCGAAAAACTTGGAAGATGTGCGAAAGTAAGTGTTTGCCTTAGGTACCTGCTACTAGGTTTACGATATTACTTTGTCTTTTCTATTCATAACTAGCTTTTGCCCGCGGCTTCTCCCGCGTGGATGTCGGAAAATATCCCACGGGAACGTACTACCGGGATTTAAAGTACCCTATGGGTTAATCCAGGTTATTGCCAAATTTCATCCAATGTTTACGCGGCGCACGCCAATAAAGCAGCTCCTAGATTTTTTCCGACATCTTCGACAAACATCGTCATATTTCAGCTAATGGGGAAGAAAACTATCAATTAGTTCCGCGTAAATGGCGCTGATTGTTTATCTCAAATGAGGTGTCAAACTCCACAGAAATTAAACAATATTTTAAAATTGTGTTTTTGTGGCTTATATCAATATAATGGGTCGTTGTGTAGCCTTTGGATGCAAACAAATAGGCGTTGGCAAATTCCTAAGTAAGTTTCGCATGAAGAGAAAGTGGGAAAAGGCACTGAAATTAAAAAAAAAAAACTTCAAATCTAGTGATTTTTCGAGGTTATGTGGGAAACATTTCAAGGAAACAGACTACGAGACCACTTCTAAGACGACACGTTGGTACCATACCTATTATTATTAATGATGTCTTTTTATTAATAATAGTAAAAAAGCTTACAACCTGTGAAAAAAAAATGGTTTCCTTTCAAATATCCATACATTTTGTAACAAGTAACTTTACATCTTGTTTATCATTAGTATCATTAAAAAGAAAAAAAGTAATAAATAAGTTAAGTTTATTTTATAACTTATAAAACCATAATATCGTCCAGAATACGGCTAAAAGTCGAGAACATGTCAAATATAATGTACCTTACGACAAGTTTAGCTTTCCTTCATTATTGCGATACTCCGCTTTTTTCAATTTCTCCTTCAACTGGGGGATACGCCAGGTAGAATATATTGTGAAGCAACACAAATAGATGAAAAAAAAACATGCAAATATTTAAAAATCGTC
Organism: Dicycla oo; assembly: GCA_948252095.1. NCBI lineage: Eukaryota > Metazoa > Arthropoda > Insecta > Lepidoptera > Noctuidae > Dicycla > Dicycla oo. The sequence goes on along the minus strand of OX411714.1, from coordinate 16,079,357 downwards.
CACACAATGGACACGTCTTTATCAAAAACTTTATCAGTTGAAGACTGAAGTTTCCGGGAAACCACCCCATTTAACCAAAACCTTAATGAATTAGGTACTTACTAAATCAACAGTCATTTATTCAAACTAAGCTGAGAATCAACACTTTTCGAACGTCAAAATTACATAAGACAGTCCCCCAAAACGCCCGCCCTAGTGCTTTAGCTGAGAAGTGGTGCAACAAACTCCCCAGCAGCACAGCTGCCTGTTCAGTTAAAAAACATGATTCTATACAACACTGCGCAAAATAAACACCTAAACCTTCCTCATGTGTCACTCCTTCCATTGGTGGAAGGAGTGATTAATTAGGAAAAGGACTTATTTTTTAACCGACGAATAAAAAGGAGGTCGTTCTCAAGTCGACGCTTTTTTTAATGTATGACCACGCATAACTTTTTACAGAATAGTCCGCATTTATAGTGTGGTAAAATGGAGTCCCTAAGTGCCTCTTCAGCGGTCATGCAGTCATCACCAACGAAGGCAATTTTCCTCTCCTGCTTATCACACAAAATTAATTATTTAGGTATTTATCGCGTTACTTGTAATATTTGCATATCTACTTCAACTTTGTCTCGACCCGAACGTAAGTAATTAAAGCTGAACCTAAGTAATCAAAAATACCTACCTATCCCATTAAACTCAGACTAGCCAATAACAGATTTCGTGGAAATCTTAATAAATTGTTATTATGAGCAATGCGTAAGCCTACATATTATTAAATACCTATCTACTTACATAGGTAGGTAGGTATCTAAGTACCTATATAAGTATCATTTATGTATAGGTAGTACATAATACATGCCAAAGTAATTAAGAGAATAGATGAAGCTGTATTAAATTCAAATCTAGCGTGATCATTATTAAGATATGAACAGGTAATAATCAAGAGAGTAATTTAAGTTTGCTATAATAATACAATTTGTACGTAGGGAGATACTTACCTAGATTACTCAGTTCATCTTTATTTATCGTTGCTGGCTTCCTGCAGTTTTATTGCGGCGATTATAACAAAAAATATGGTTGATGAGATTACCCACAAACAACTCGGTTTATCCTTTATCATAAGAAATAAAGAAGTCATAATCTGTTTTCCGTTGATCATGTTCAAAAACTTTAAAAAGCAAAGTTTGTTCCAAATTAACTGTTTAGTGTTAATGCGTATGTAGCGTGCCCCAAATTGGGCTTTTATTTATCGAACTAAATATCGAAACTTTTCCATTTGCCTACCCAGTGGTTAACCTAACAAGTGTATACCTACTACTTTTCTATTGAAAACAATCATAGAGTCAGAATCAAAGATATAGATAGACTAGATAACGCAAACGCACCTACATAATGCGTGCCCAGTTTAAGCATTACATGCTTAAGGCGAAAGCTCCAGGCAGCCCGTGAAATTCAAATTTTCTTACGTTTTTTGCAATTTGCAGGTTGTATGTTGATCTGAATATGAATCGCGACCGTAACAAATCTGTATTTATAGAATTATAATAATTAAAATCATCAATACTCTAACTTCATTTTTATAATCCTAATGAATGACTATTACTTGAAATCTTGACTGATTGTAATTTTGTAAATACATATCTATAATGTTATGGTCGCGAATCATACTTTAATCAAACATACAATCTAATACCGACTTGCAAATTGCAAAAAAAAACAAAAGAAAATTGAATTTCGCGGGCTACTTGGAGTTTCTCTCTTAAGTAGTCTGCGCCTCTCCGCCGCGCTAGTCGGACGTTAGTCAAAAAACCGGCCAAGTGCGTGTACGCACAATGAAGGGTTCCGTAGTTAGGATGAATTTATCCCAAGAAATAACTTGACATTGTAGTTGGAAAACATGTTCTCCCATACATTCCAATTGCAAATGTAAGTTTGTACGCACAATACCGAGAGAACACTCCAATTGCAAACGCAAGTTTGTACGCACAATACTAAAAGATTTACCATGTTATTTTAATACCATAGAATTCTTATAGGTTTCCCTGTAATATTCAGGGTGAATTTTTCAAGTGGGCGTGGATGGCCAAATCCGAAACTATGAGGAATAGCGAAAAGTACTCAAAAGAGTCTCGGGCTCGATTTTGATGAAAACTAAAACTGCATCATTGGATTTTTGAAAAGTCAATATCAAGGTTTAATAGGTGTGTAACACAAATAAAAAAAGTATTTTGTAAAAAATGAGCTCTTTCCTTTAGTTTGCCGTAAGTACCTATGTCATTACTTCCCAGAATTCGATCCTTATTAGCAACACTATCGAATGGTGTAATAATAGTATGTTTTTTTTTCATAATCCATGGCGAGAAATATTGATTTTTCAAAAATCCAATGTTGGTTTTTTAGTTTTCATCAAAATCAAGCCCGAGACTCCTTTGAGTACTTTTCACTATTCCTCATAGTTTCGAATTTGGCCATCCACGCCTACTTGAAAAGTTCATTCTGTATAGGTATAGACTCATTTACAGTATTTTTTTTTTCAAATATATATGCTCAGTAGCTTCGGAGATAATGGGGGATGGTCAATATTCGTCTATTTTCTTAAATAACTTAAAACATTTTATTTAAAAATGATTTAAAAAATATATTTGAGACCCTCACCGTAAGCCCTTTCATTTAATATGTCACACGGTACAGTTTGCAAGACTTAATTTTTTTTTTCTTATTTGCCCCCAAAAGTAACCCCCATATTCAAAATTCCTTTATTTACGTTAAGCGTCCATTTTTGGGTCACATAAATTCATATATGTACCAGATTCGGAACAAATTGGCTGTCACAGACGGACAGACAGACACACCAGTGATCCTATGAAAGGGTTCTGTTTTTCCTTTTGAGGTACGGAACCCTAACAACACGCAAGTACTGCGGTGAGCGCTGGCGCTGGGTGGGGCGACGGCGGCGACTGAATCAATTTGGGTTTCTCTTTCCCATCACTAAATAGTGCTTGTGACGTAATAGTAGGTAATCAAAAAATGGCACGATTGCTTTTCATACGCTACGATACGCGCGATTACAATACTTGCGTTATCTAGGTATATCTATATCTGAGGTCAGAGTGGAGGCCTGGAGGGATAGTGCTTCAAACCTCGACCACTATATCTATCTAATGAACTGCACCCTAATTGCGTAACACACTATCAATCGGAAACTGAATGATTTTGAAGCTTATTGCTTATCCATTGCTTTATAATGTTCAAAAAATTTGTATGCACGACAACGTAAATAACGCAATGAATGTTGTTGAACCCATTCACTGCAGCGACAAATTTTGCTTTTACTAGCCAGATGCGGCTTGCTTTTAACGTAAACGCCGATAGGCGCGCGTGAGCCGCACTTGATGAATAAAAAATAACACGCCAATCGGCGTTTTCAGCATTTGTTATGAATTTGAATTTATTAATTACGAATCCATGAAAAATGTTTATTTTGAAAAACTAAAACAAAAAATATAAAACAACTATACATTACGCCGATCGGCGTGCTCCGCATCTGAGTAAGAAAAAAAATACGCTGATCGGCGTGCGCCGCAATGAATGGGTGAACTGTCAAAATGATACCCATTCCTACTGTGTGTTACGTAATTACCCCGCCGATATCGCTGTCATGTGGCCATTCCACAGATCTTACAAACACAGTTAAGATCTGTGGGCCGTTCACATATTGAACGAGCTAAGAACTTTTACCTAAATTTAAATGACTAAAATCACAACGCTTGGCCAGCAAGATAATGTTATGTTATTAGCATGCATAATACTCCTATACAGTGTAGGTAGGTATTTATTTTATACTGGAAGTAGGACTGCAAAACTGTATAAAAGTAGGCTTTCAGCAGAAGCGTTTTCGTTAGATAGATGACAAATAGTTATTTGTTTATAAGGTTCTGTGACTGCTAGCAGATCGATTCTTGTGCAGGGTTTTGTTCCGTTTTAGTTGTTTGATAAGGTAAGTAGGGGTAAGTTCGGCGCTGGGGTAAGACCGGACCGTACGAATCTAATTCCCAACTAATTAGGCAATATTTTTAATGCTAACAACATTGTGTTCTGCGCCATTGGCGCCGATTCCCTTGTTCACAAACTAAACTTCATTTAAGTTCAGTGCATCATTTTCTTTCTATTTCATTGAGAAAAGGACAGATGATAAATATTAGTTTAGTCCTGTCAAATTAAGATACTCCATAGCCAAGTTTATGTGATTAAAAAATTGCCTACTAAAAATACATCAATTTACGTCAGGCGCTGACTAATTTGACAGGACTGAACTAATATTTATCTTCTGCCCTTTTTTTAATGAAATAAAAAGAAAAAGATGCACTGAACTTAAATTTAGTTTAGTTTGTGAACAAGGGAAACCATTTTATTTTCTTAACATAATTCCAACCCGGTAGGTACCGAAACACAAAAGAAGCGAGTTAGTCATACGTTTGTCACGAGAAATCACAAGCATACAATAATATCAAGGAAATCCGTTTCTCTATGGTATTGTACCAGCCGGCTTAGCACGAGCACCGTAGAGAAGCGTCTTGTCGACGGAAGAGTAGACAAAAATGACGTTATCGTGTAGGTGTAGAGTTAGACAGTACGACGGCAACAAAGTAGAAAGAGTCAACTGCTCTTTACGAAATTCACTTTTTTACATAATGCGACTCAGAATTCTTTGTGTTTTTATAGGATTTCTTTTTTCTCTTTAATTCTCAATTTTTACAAATATTAAGTCCCGCATATAAATACAACTGCTGAGCCTGTAGCGCCGGAGAAGATGCGATTCTCAAAGTGTTTTATATGGAATTTATGGAATTTTTCAAATTTTGTATGGAAAATATGAAAAATTATTACCTACATGTAGAGTTTTAGGGGTTTATGGGTTCTCTAAAGGGGGTCGAAATTTTTATTATTTTAGGTCACACCGTTTTCGAGATATAAGCAGAGGAAGAGAGAAAAAGAAAATGATTTTGTAGATAACCGTATATAATCGTATATAATTTGCGGCCATCGAGTAGAAAGTATTTTACTGTCTTTAGCATGACGATTACAAAATCAAATTGTCTTCACTACCCTACACAACTTTCTTCCGAAATAGTCTACATAAAAATGGACCTAGACAAAGCTCGCTATAAACGAAAGACAAAATGACAAATTGTAAGGATTTATACTCACTTTGTATCGAAAAGGTTGTCTACTCTTTGTAGAGATAGACAAGTGGTCATGCTAAGCCCACAGGTCTCCAGTTGTTTGTACTAAGATTGAGCGCCGTTGTCTATTCTTCGTGGAGATAGACAAGTGGTCTGCTAAGCCCACAGGTCTCCAGTTGTTTGTACTAAGATTGAGCGCCGTTGTCTATTCTTCGTAGGGATAGACAAGTGGTCATGCTAAGCCCACAGGTCTCCAGTTGTTTGTACTAAGATTGAGCGCCGTTGTCTATTCTTCGTAGAGATAGACAAGTGGGCATGCTAAGCCCACAGGTGTCCAGTTCTTTATACTAAGATTGAGCGCCGTTGTCTACTCTTCGTAGAGATAGACAAGTGGTCATGCTAAGCCCACTGCTCGTGGTTGTAAAATCGACTTAAATAAATTTCGACCATTAGAAAGCGATTCTTTGAAGCAAGCAAGAGCTGCCTGCGATGCCTTCTTGGTCTCACATTGGATCCTGGGATCAAGACGACAAGTTAGAAGGGAGATATAAATTTTGTAAAAGTAGAACCGGTAAAACCGGCCAAGTGCGAGTCGTACTCGCATACAAAGGGTTCCGTACCACCGTACAATATTATTTAACACTACATTTTTTTTAATACTTCAGTTTAAAAAAAACACGTTTCTTGTGTGGGGACCCCATTAATTTTTAACGTTGTTATAGCGGCAATAGAAATACACAGTCTGTGTTTCAACTGTCTCCTATTACGGTCCATGAGATACAGCCCGCTGACAGACAGACGGACAGCGAAGGCACTCTTCGGGTACTGAACCCTATAGACCTCCAATATCGATGTCCAAATAATAGTTTTAGTGCAGTAGACCGCACGTTAGTGGTTTCTAAACCAGTATAAGCTGGCTTCTTGTTCTATTGAAACTCTATATAGGTACTATACGCTAGGCCAGCTCAAGCCTAGATCAAACCGACGTTCAGTCGACAGCACGTACCACAGAACAGATGAAATTTATCTGTTCTGTGGCACGTACAGTGTTATTAGTCTTAATAGCCTTAAAACCTAGCTATCCTACCGATATTGACATCGGTAGCTAGAAAAATTAACAATAGACAGGTATTTACGTAAGAATCAAGCCGATCCAGTCGGTAAGTTCACATCACTTTAGCCTACCTCATAAGTTTTAATCTGATCCATGAAGTGGCATCTACTAAGTACTTTAGTTTACAGCTTCTAATAGAGACCCTAGAATTATCTAGACTTATTACGAAGTAGGTATCTAGTCGTCTAAATTGGATTGGGCTAATCAATGCCAAAATAATTAGGTACTGCAGTGTAGGTAGGTACTTATTTAATTAAGAGAAAATTAAGAAATACTAAGACTAATTTAAAAACAGACCTTTGTTGATTTTTGTTTGATCGATAGAAATAAAAACAGTTCTTTTAACTATGGTTATATGGTTTGATCCATCATAGAGCTCTGATGGATCAAATCACCTAGCTAGCTAACCTACCTAGGTAGGTGCAATAGTCTATAAGTAAATATACTCGCTAGATTATTTTTTCTGTTGCTAAATTCGGTTTTACCCACAACTGAGGGCCCTTATAGCCTAAGATCCGCAGAGGAACGACCTTCGCCCATCTGTTTAATTAATGGATGAAAAATATTTTAAAACAAATTTAATATGTTAAAAAATACGTGTGGGTTGGCTAAAAAATTCCTGGCTAGACTGAGATTTTTTTTTTCGCAGACAGCCCCATATATAGTGCACGCCATGAAATAGCGCTTATTTTGATAAATGATTTATTTATTAAACAGATGAGTGTTAATTACTAGTATCGACTTACCTGTTTGTCATGCTGCCAACCCAATAGTTATGCCAAATAGACAAACCAAAGTTAGTATATTTTACAGGCTTCATACTTTTGATTGGTATTAAATTTATTCGGTAAACGAAAGAGTGCAATTGTAAAAAAAAGTCAATATTTTTCCAGTCCGTCCGAATTTTTTCGCCAACCCACGCGATGTATTTTTTAACACTCCTACTTTGATTTAAAATACTTTACATCCATTAAACAGATGGGTGAAGGTCGTTCCTCTACGGATTTTATTTTTATTTATTTATTTATTTATAAAGGTACACCAACAGCTTCTGTATACAAAATATCAATTAACAGTAGGTATTATAAAATTTTTGGGCTTATACAGTTGCCAATAACAGGTGAACAAACATTCTCAAATACAGTGAAAACCTAAGCTAAAAAAGAATGTATGAAACAGAAATATAAAATGACACAAGTTATTTTACAGGAGTTGCTAGAAATACCTACATACTAACACAATGAGTCTTTAGCTTGTGTGGGTTGCGTGCTTAGGGACCTTAGAATTTGGGTTTTAAAGATTTATGGAGTCATGATATATGTCAACATTTGGAGTGGATTTTATAATATAAGAGTTCATCTGTCGGCTGAGTCTATTGAGAGGTGAGTTTACTCCTATATTTATGGATCAGATTTCGATTTACGGATCCTCTACTATTAGGGCAACACCTGTCAGGTCGGTACTAGGGCGATCTTGCAAGTAAGCAACAAACTTTAACAATAAATCGATCCCAATCTCACAATACCAAGAATATTACAGAATTTGGGTCTACCTAGTATATTTAGGACCTACCAACCCCCCTTACATAAATTAGCTATCTACATGCCGGAGGCAAACATTCTATCCTCCTGGATTCCGGAAAAAAATATTATTGGATATTATTTGAAACTTAGGTTTTATGGTATATCAAGGGTGTACACGTCCAAAAAAATGCAAAAAAAAAAGTTTTTATATAATAGATGTACGGTTTACGGTTTTAGACATTTATTTTCTCAAAAGATTACACAATCACTTACAGATAAAATACAATATTATAACTTAGAAATACATAAAGCCGACGGGCGTAGTGGGTTAGTAGGTACTATGACAAAATTACGTTAGGATTTGGTAACAGTGTTATTATAAGGGTAGTTGTAGAAACTAAGTGCGCGACGTTCGTATGCGTATCGCCACTGCGGGTAGGTGTGCATGAGTTGAGGGATATGTTTGTTAAGGCCCATGACACAGTGATTATTTCACTGCGCTTAAAGTACTTAGGTAGTTGTCAATATTGTTTGCGTGTTTTAAATTATTATTGTTATGTTAAGCTATACTTATCATGGAGTTTATTTAAGAGGATTGTGAAGCTGTAACTTTTCATACAAAAAGAGATAACGTTTTTCTCCCCGTAAACATAGTTTAATTTTCATATTTTTTGGAAATGTTGTAGGTATAATGAAAAACTAGGTCCGTACGTTTTTATTATAAAGAAATATTGCATACGATATAAGTTATTAGCATCTAAATATCTATATTTTTGACATAAAAACATCCTCAAGCATTTTTATTTTTTTAAATTAAATTATATTGAATTACTAAAAACGAAAAACGTACAGACCTATATTAAAGTGTATTGAATGTAATGAGACCAAAATTGTCTCATTTCGTAAAGGTTTAGGGGAGTGAAAACGTTATCGCCCGAAACAATATTTATGTAAATAATTGTATGAAATGTAGGTAATTGCCTCCAAGAATCGCGCCGCGTATCGGCACTTCACAATCCTCTTAATATGGTTAGTGAGTTTGTTTATGTATTAATCTATTATATATGGAGTAGTTAGTAGGTAGTGAGAAATACGTACCTATGTTAATATTTAAATTGTTATTGTTTGCAGATATATTTATTTAAACATAATTTTATGTGCTTAAATTAAAATATAGCGGATGTAGATGTAGATATAGATGTAATATCTGGCATCCAGGAGGCTATAGTAGGTAAGTAAGTAACATATTCTGAGGCATCCTAAAAATAATAAGCATGAGTAGGTATGGTTTTTAGGGTTCCGTACCTCCAAAGGCAAAAACGAAACCCTTATAGAATCACTCGTGTGTCTGTCTATCTGTCTGTCCGTCTGTCACAGCCAATTTGCTCCGAATCTAATGAACCGATTAAGTTGAAATTCGGTACACATAAGTATTTCTATGACCCAAACACGGACGCATAACGTAAATAAATGAATATTTAATTATGGTGGCAAATAATAAAAAAAAGTTTTGCAAACTTTACCGTGTGACATACCAAAAGAAAGGGCTTACTGTGAGGGTCTCAAATATATTTTTTTTGTAATTTTAAAATAAACTTTTTTAAAGTTATTTAAGAAAATAGACGAAAATTTACCATTCCCCCTGTATCTCCGAAACTACTGAACTTAAAATTTTGAAAAAAAAAAATTACAGAAAATAATTCTTTAGCTATAGATTATAGGAAAACCTATAAGAAGTCTATGGTCTTAATATAACATGGTAATCTCTCGATATTGTGCGTACAAACTTACATTTGTCCATAGTTAAACGAAAAGGATCCAATACACATCAGGTGTAATGTGGGTTGGATCCTTTTCGTTTAACTACGGAACCCTTCATTGTGCGTGGTCCGACACGCACTTGACCGGTTTTTTCTTTTCCAATAACTAGGCAACTAATTCGCCTCTCACGGCTCATCTACAGCCGTATCTCATTTTCAATCACTTCGTTTTAATTTGTAAATTGATAACAAAGCTATCGAAACAAATGAAACGTGCTACGAATTGTTGCCTATCGATGAGGGTTTAATAATATTTTACAGTAATAACAATTTTGCAAGGCTGTATTTTTTAAAAAGGCTTGATATCAGGTACACCTCAATGTCGAGTCCCAATTTAAGAATAAAGAAAAATAGTGATAGTTAGGCCCCTGCCATTTTTTATTAAAAACCAATCCACAATAACAAAAGGAATACTGAAATAATACAATAAAACAAAGTAATAGATAAAGTTTATAAATCTAGCGTATCAAAATCAAAGTCATATTGATTAAATAGATATTGTTTGATATAAGGCTGTTTGTGCCGCCAAATATTACAAACATTACGATCGCCGACAGGCATTACTCAATGAACGCCAGTCAGTCGCGTCTAACTCTTTTCACAGCTTCTTGAGAAGCGCCTCATGAGCGTTTTGAAAACAAAAATAGAGATATTTGTGGTGATGTAAAGCATAAAAAGACGAACATTTTTGAATATTGAACTCATTTTAGACTTTTTATAAGATACACGCGTATCTCATAAAAAGTCTAAAATGAGTTCAATATAACTGGGAGACCGTATCACGGCACATACACGCGTATGTGCCGTGATACGGTCTCCCAGTTAATATTATTATTAGGATTATTAGGGAAAAACCTACCTATTAATCGGGGTGTGCAGCGTACATACCTGTCTAGTCAATCATCAATCTGCCTAGCCTTTTCCCAACTATGTTGGGGTCGGCTTCCAGTCTAACCGGATGCAGCTGAGTGCCAGTATTTTACATGAAGCGACTGCCTATCTGACCTCCACAACCCAGTTACTGGGTAATACGATACCCCTTGGTAAGACTGGTTGTCAGACTTTCGGGCTTCTGACAACCCGTAACGACTGTCAAAGATCCACGAATGACAGCCGGGACCAACGGCTTAACGTGCTTTCCGAGGCACGGAGATGTCTCGGTATGTAAAGATGGTCACCCATCTACGGACCAAACCTTGCAAGCGTAGCTTAACCTGATGGATCGACCCGTGCGGCTGTTATTACTTAGCCACAAGCTCCTAATACGTAATAAAAATCTAAGAGTGTAGGTATACACCTAGAGTGATTGATATATTTGGTACCTAATTGAAATTCAGTAAACAGTAGAAGCACTGAACCGGGATGCTCTCCCTTCTTAGGGCGCTTACAGACCAACGACACTCGCTGACGATCGTGGACCGTGGCCTAGCGGCGGCGACGTAGTCGCCTAGTTGTGGCGTGTGTAGTAGTTTGGCAACAAATTGTCTAGAATACGCACGTAAATTACGAGTAAAATGAGTGACGTCGAAATTAGTGTAGATTTATTAATTTCTTCAATTAAAAAACACGAATGTATTTTTGTGTTCCCTGTATGATAGGAAATTGTGCACCCACACTGATCGCATTTTTCTTTTTTGTTGACGACGACGCAGCAAAAGCAAAAGCAACAATTCTTCTTTTTCAAAAAAAAAACATATTATTACGCAGTAATGTTTAACAAGAGCAAGAAAACGTCTAGTCTCCGAGACTATTTGACAACTACTACACACGCCACAACTAGGCGTCTACGTCGCCGCCGCTCGTCGACTAGCGGCGGCGACGTCGTCGTCCTCTGTCGTCAGCGAGTGTCGTTGGTCTGTAAGCGCCCTTAATGGTCGCCCTTCGCCCCTTTTGCACAATAGAATAAAATATTACGATTATTGAAACAACATGGCCCGTGTTGATTAAACAACATTTTAATCACGTAAAGGGTAGAAAAGAGAGTAGGTACCTACCATCATCACATCGTAGCTCCCAACCAAGACTGAAAGCCCATCCATCTATCTGCCTAGCCTTTTCCCAAATATGTTGGGTTCTACCAGTGAATACAAGTATATTTTACATGGAGTGACTGTTTATCTGATGTCCACAACCCAGTAACGGGGTAATACGATACCCCTTGGTAAGACTGGTTTTCAGATTGGAATTTATGATGTTAGCTATGACTGAAATAAGCTAAACAGCTGCAGGCGCGGATGCAAGGGGCGGCACAACTGCAACGGGTGCAGTTGCCCCCCAAGGACTTCAACCAAACCGAGTCTAAAACTTTAAATCTCTGTATACCTACAGTACAGAACAGTACAGTTACAAAGATATACATGTCATGGATATAATGTCGTAGTCATCCTCCAACAGGGGAGCACATTTTCGAGTTTAGGAAAAAAAGGTGCTCAAGGTTTTTTTTTTAAAAAAGCTTTCTTGGCTTGAGAAATCCTGCCTCCTTCGGTTCCCTTAGAGAGAAAGATAATATTTGCTCCCTCTTGATCGAAAACCTAGATCTGCACCTGAGACTGCAACATCATCATCACAATAGGTATATCCGTAAAACTTTTTTTTTTCTTTCTTATTTGCCTCCCAAAATCGAGCTCCATATTCAAAATTCATTTATTTACGTGTGGTGGGTCGCTACCTTTTTTTTTTTTTTTGGATGGGAAATCATCAAATAACTTCTCCCGCTCTGGGTGGAGCGGGAGGGCGTGTCAGACTTCTACTGACTAAAACCCACCCGTGTTCCTTCAGTTGCCTATGCCAGGGCCACGGTATCTTTTTCAAACAACCCGCAACCCCAGCGGCGTGGGTCGCTACCTAACATTCTAATTCCAAACTATCTTTACTTGCAGCTGTAACTAAACATATTATACAGCTTAAGCATTAGTTTTTTATTAGGCTCTTTAATTTATTGTATTGGAAATTTACTAATAACTGGCTAAATGTACACTTTTTGAAAACATGTTTATTAAATAAATTATTATATTATATTATTAATTCTTATTATATTAGATCCGGAGCAAATTGGCTGTGACAGACGGACAGACAGACACACGAGTGATCATATAAGGGTTCCGTTTTTCCTTTAGAGGTACGGGACCCTAAAAAGGCATGATACTTAGTTATGTTAAAGAATTTAACAAAAAGTTTTGATTTTCATATTTATACGAAGCCACTTCTTGTGGTCACGGCCAATGGCGACGATATTCCATTACTTGCTTTCTAGGTCCGTCTGGATAGAAAGCAATGCTTTCAATAACTTGCGATTGTAAGCGATACCTTTGCGGCTTACAACCGAGGTGTTCAATGTAGTAAAGTTATTAAACCACCGAGAATGAATACATATTGTAGTACCCATCCACGGTCTGACCGCGGCAAGCGTAGCTTAACCTGATCGTTCGACCCGTCCGGCTTTTATTACGTAGCCACGAGCCCCTATTAAGGTAGGTAATAATTCCAAATATTCTAGGTATAATTCAATTAAATCTGGTTACCTAGGTACCCATGGACCTAAGAGATGATTTTGTCTAGGTACTTGGAAATAATGCAACTTGTGATTCCAGTATAAAAAACGTAGAAAGTGTATGAATTTTAGACACAGTGGGAATATATTTCCCATACAATGGTACAGTGATTGATATTTTTATTATGTTTGTATCTTAGTAGTATTTGACTTAACAATACATAGAGCTCGTCTGGGGAAGTACCTACCAATCCTACAATCTGCCTTTACCACCACGTTTATTTCTGCTTACACCAGCGTTGCAGTGTGCTGGTACGCTAAGAGTACAGGCACAATGAGACAATGTTGTAGAATATTCACAAAAACCGAAAAAATATTCTTTAAACTCTTTGTTTTTCAGCACTGCTCGTTACAAAGTAGAAAAGCTATTTGCTGAAAACTTTTTATGTTATGGAAACAATATCCATAGAGTCTAACTTTATACTTAGCAAAAAAACATGTTTTGTACCAATTTTGGTAATAGCAGTTTCTTGCCATCGTCTTAAAAAGTTTATTTTTTAGTTTTCTTTAAATCAGCAGATAAGTTTTAATAACTAGTTCTAAGTATCTATCTGTCTAAGTAATCAATCGAAAACACAAAATATTATACAGGGTTATTGGTAAAACTCCAACAACCTCTTAAGGGGTCAATGTAGTCATCATTATGAACAACAAAGTTGTAACCCTGTAGATGAACATAGCCATATTAAATGGCTTTAATGAAAAATGCGAAAACCATACACATTTCATTACTTAGCTGAAATCGGTTCAGTAGTTAAGGCCACAAACTATGAGATGAACAGGTATACATAAATACATAGTACCTACCTACATAACATTCATAACATCTTCCTAATGGTTCTACCGCAGATGGATAAAATGTACAATTATCAAACCAATTAATACTAGCTTTAAAAACTTATTTACTATAGCATCGCAATTAAATAGTTTTTACATATTTTTTGTACTTTATTTAATTATTATGCTTTAAAAGTGTTATTTTTTGTTTACACGTTCCTTACAAATTACTTCCTACATGTGTTAATTTTAATATTATGTAAACAAATTCAGGTTTCTTGTATTGTTTTTACTACCTACGCATTAATGGGTATATAGGTCCAGGTAAGCAAGGGGCTTGTGACGCGTGAATAGGTGACCATCTTTACATACCAAGACCGTGCCTCGGAAAGCACGTTAAGCCGTTGGCCCCGGCTAGAAGCCCATAAGTCGGACAACCAGTCTTACCAAGCGGTATCGTGTTACCCAGTACCTAACTGGGTTGTGGAGGTCAGATAGGCAGTCGCTCCATTTAAAATACCTACTTACTGGTATTTAGCTGCGTCCGGTTAGACTGGAAGCCAACCTCAAAATAGTTTGGGAAAGGCAGGCAGATTCTTCCTCTTTTCGAGTCGATGGTAAATTATTAAATGAGTTGGACGAAGTAGGTGGCCACGCGAATGGTGGCATCAGTGACGTTTTTAGGTCCTCAGAAGTGTGTATGGATACTTTGGACATGCCAATATATGGGGCATGGTTTGGTCAGGAGCACCGCATTCGCACTAGGTGTCGGTTGGATCAATAATCCCCCAATTTGCTAGATTGTGCTTGCAGTGGCCTGCTTGGTTCCGCAGTCGATTGATTGCTTGCTGCAGGTCCGGGTGGCAGGTACTCCTGGGGCTGAACGAAATCGGGTGGTGGCGGGTACTGTTTTTCCTACAGGTCACACCTTAGGCGGTTGGTCTTGAATAGCCTGTGTACAGCGGAGGAAGCTCGTCCGGCTCTTAAGTTTACCCGGGGCTGTTGTGTGTTCGTAGATGGGAAGACGGGAGTCGGCTTTTTGCTTATATTTCTCAAGCGCGCCTGCGACTTCTCTTCGTACGATAGGTAGAGCGACACTGGGCAACGGGTAGAGTTCGTTGAACGGAGTCGCTTTTAGGCATCCCGATATAATTCGACAGGTCTCGTTCAGGGCAATGTTAACCTGGTTTGCGTGAGCTTATTGGTGCCACACTATGCATGCGAAGTCGCCAGCGGAGAAGCATAAAGACATGCCAGTGGTGCAAGGAACATCGGGTGCTGCACCCCAGTTGGTGGACATAAGGCGATGAAGTAGGTTGTTTCGGGTCCCGACCTTCTGTTTTATTTTATAGCACTGCGACTTATAAGGTCAAGGATGTATATTATTATACATATTTAGGATTTGAGCGGTTTTCGACATGATATTAAGCGTTCGGTTAGTGTCTGTTGCCGAGGTGAAATGCGCAAATGTTTTGTACGGATTTGGACGAAGGGAATTAGTGTCATAGTGTTTTCCCAGCGATTCTAGTGTAGTGCTAGTGACAGTTTATGTTCAACATCGTCAAAAGTTGTCGACTGAGCGGCCAAAGCTAGGTCATCCGCGTACAAAAAAGCGCTCAGTGTGTTGGGTGATAGGCTGATCGTTTGTGTAGATGTTAAAAACTATTGGCGCCAACACACTGCCTTGAGGGAGACCATTCTTTTGTTGTCGCCATCTGCTCTTAGCCGACTCATAGCAAGCTCGGAAGTGTCGGTTGTGCAGAAGTTCGCTCAGTATGCGTACGAAACCCTGATCATTGGTAAAGCTGTTCACTTTTTCAAGTAGCCTTTTTATGTTTATGGTGTCATAGGCTGCTAAGAGGTTAACAAATACGATACCAGTGACACTGCTAGCTTCGTAGCCATCCTTGTATGCAGATTGATTGGTAGTCAAGAGTTTATTGAAACTCAAAAAAAGGTTTTTCCAATGCTTTCTTGAATTGAAATCAACATTTACTTAATTATGCAAATGTTGTTGCATAAAACAAGTTTTATTTAAAAACTACTTAATGTTATTTCCTGTTCAACAGTAGCTTTCAAATTGGGTCATTACATCACGTAAGTACCTACCTATCATCTACATACCTATCTATAGGTAGGTAATAATTCAGATTTGTATATCTATGCAGTAAAATAAATTATCTAATACTCGCAAAACAAGAAGAAGAATCGCTTACAAGCAGTCACCGTGCGTTGGTGTAAACCAAATAATCAAGGTTTCAGTAACACTAAGATTCACTGTTCTTCATTACATACTCAAATCACGTCCCTACACCTACAAACTCGGAACAAATGTCATACACCTCAAATATTTGTCCTCATGCGGAAATTGAACCCGCGACGACAAGAACAACAGACACCCGGCCACCATTTAAGTCACCAAGGTTAAAAGAATAGAAAAATAACAATTTGTATGTACAACTATATTTTTGTACAACTTATTACGTACCTACTTAAGTAAATTATAACCGATTCGGTATGTGACGAATCGGACAAAAGAATACATTTCGTCTAAAGGATCTAACTGTAAAATAACGTAACACCGTAATTTTCGCAGGTAAAGCAGAGCTTTGAGAAAATTTACTAACGCAACATGAGCTATTCTACCGTCATAAGGAAAAAGTACATTTCTACAGAAATAATGAAATGGAGAAAAGAAATATTGTGTCCTTTATAAAAAAACAAAAGCAGATGCGTCATAATTAATACTAACAATTATTAGGTTTTCGTTAAGTTTACGCCAATATAACAATGCTGGTAGATGCGTTTTTTTGCTTATTCCGAATATACAAGGTTATTGGTAAAACACCAACAACCTCTTAAGGGGTCATTGTACTCATCATTATGAACAACTTTTACTATGGGACCAAACCTGAAATAGGAGCTCGTGGCTAAGTAATAACAAGTAAAGCAGGGTCCAGGAAGACCTAGAGTCCTAGACCAATCTGCTAAGCTACCATACGTGGGGAGTAAAACTACAAAGCGATCAAGCTCGTGGTTTCCGGAACTACAATTAAGTAGTTAGCTATACTAGTTTTTTTTTATTAAAAACACCTTATTTTCAACCTACAATTTCCCCGGAAATTGTGCCCAATTACATCACGCCCGGCGGCTCCGCTAGACCACTAAATCACTAAAGCGGTTCACCTCAATTTGGTTTCAATAGCAGACCATATTTTTGTTTAAAAAAAATCATAACCAAAAACCTCGGGCCGAACTAAAGAGAAAAATCGTAAACATCACATAAATATTGAACGGGTGATTATGGTCATAATGAACTTTGTTTACCAGTGAAAGATATTGAAATGAAAGTGAGACTAATAGGATGCGACCGTTGAGCCAATCGTGGAGAAAATTTTGATAGAATCTATTGCCCTTGGTCGGCCTTGGTTAACTTTCAAGTGCTGTCATTCAGTGCGGTTGCATATAATTCACTTATAAATTATGATTGTAGATAAGAATCACCATACTGCCGTCGTAAGAAAAAAGGGCACAACTAACATTGAGTTACATACATATTTAGAATAAGAAAAAAAAGGCAGATCTGCTCAATTTTTTGTAGATTTTTTTTTTTAAATGTTAGTTGTGCCCTTTTTTCTTACGACGGCAGCATAGTGAGGTGCAGATGTGATGGTAAAACAAAACAAACGCATGCCGTACTGTGGGCAAGTGTAACGATAGCTTGTTTTTATTGTAAGACGACTTTAAATTTTTTTTTTTTCAAATTACAGATAAGTAAACATGTTACGCGTAATATTAAAATATTCGTATCTACTCATAAAATAATATTTTTATTGGAACTAAAGGTCTAGCTGATCTTTAACAAGGATTCACTAAATATTGGATAAGGCTTGTACCTACTTGTAAAAGGAATCCCGGAACCACCGGAATGTAGGTAAGTAATTATCCTGGTATTTAGATAGACTTTTTTTCACATCGTAATATTTCAACGTTCAAGATCATGTCAATTATCTTCAAAATTAATATTAATAAAATATCAATACTCACAAATATCAATTGCCGCCACATTTTAATAACGTTTATTATTATTTTCTACTTCACTGTTACAACGTTATGTCTTCTTTTATTAAATTCTCAAAGAATACTGCACAACACTGTATTATCGAGAAGTTTGCGTTACAATTTCCCGCCCAGTACTGCGCTGGCGCCTCCCTTACCACTCATAATATTGGAAGCGAACGGCGGCCGCGCTTACAATTTATATAACATCGCCAATCCAACGCTGCACAATATATAATTTAAACTTTAAATCACTGTTGTTTTGTTTTACACAAGTTAGATAATATTAAGGTGGCAGCATCATAATTTACACAATAATTCATCCATGAAATTAATCGTCTTCTTCAGTTTGTTAAGCATCTACTAGTTGCATGTTTTACTTAGACTTCATGGAGTGCATAAAAACTTTTCTGGCTTCAAATATTTATGTCGAGTTCATGGTCGAAAAAATGTTTACCAAATCATTAAAAATCAGGGGAGTTGCCTAGTGACCCTAAGTCACCCTAGTTAATTGCATCATTTAGGATGCAATTATATATAGGGGGTGACCCTGACCCAAGATATTTTTTTGTTAAGAAATAAGGTAGTTAGATACCCTTTTTCGGTTGGATTAAAGACGGCAACAACCAGCTCTGTAGAGCTATCCAGGTATACTTGAATCATCTTTAATTATGTCATAATAATTTAGTGATACTGCCAATAAGCTATGGAATAGCCAGTCTTCCAGGAAATTCTTCCGGATTGTCCTTTATGCCCAGCAGTCATTCACTGATTCATGTGGTCAAGTTTTCTGTGATATGAATTAAGAGTATTGACAAACAAAAACAAAAAACGGTCAAGAGCGAGTCGGACTCGCACACCGAGGGTTCCGTACCATCCTACTAATATTATAAATGCGAAAGTTTGTGAGGATGGATGGATGTTTGTTACTCTTTCACGCAAAACTACTGACCGGATATTCATGAAATTTGGCACACATATAGTTTATAACCTGGATTAACACATAGGATACTTTTTATTCCGATATTCCTACGGGTTCGAGAATTACACGGGCTGCTAGTCATATATAAAAAAGTGTACTATTTACAGCCATCGTTTTATTTTTCCTGTAATCTTTACATAACCTATCACAGAGAATAATTTCAGATTTTTCTCTATCTGAGATAGGGGGGAGGAACCGGTATTTTTATTTAAATTTTTCATCAAGTCGAAAACTATGCGGCTTAAAAAAGAAAGAAAAAATATTTGAGAATGTGCAAACAACGCTCTTTCTTAAGATACCCCACATGCCCTAGTAGCCCCACTTCGAATTTTTAAGACCCCATTTCAGTCGCTGTTGCAAGAAAATATATACCTACATTTTTATTTCTTTCTTATTTGCAAAATAGTTGGGCAAACGTCATCTAAATCTATTACAAAATTCAAGTTTATAGCATTAGTAGTTCTTGAGATATCTAGCTGTGACAGACAGACAGCCAGACTAAGTCGCACCATAAGGGTTCCTTTTAACCAGTTTTGGTACGGAACCCTAATGGCCATAATGGTAGATTGATCTTACAAAATGTAAACTACGCTTTGGCTCATGGTTTTGTAGATTTGATTGAAGAAATGAGAAATTCAATAAACTTAATTTTGTGGTAGGTAGATTACTTTTGTTATGTAGGTCGGTACTGAATTAAAACTACCGCTTTATGTTGTACTTATTATGTAAATATATTACTTCATTATAGACCTATGCATTGTAAGTGTGGTGTACTCTATGGTTGCTGTTATTTAACTACATAGCCTAACGTAATAAGTATATAGTTCAAATTATCTGCACAGTGTAGAATACCTATATATAATTAGAGCTATGCAATCAATACCTACGTGACTGATTATCTGACCATGAGCTTTCAGTCCATTAATGGTAACAAATGAATAAACTTTAGAAAATAATATTGCAACATGCTGCCAAGTTTGTCTAGTATAATAAATAAAACCACTTAAACTGACAAAAACGTACATCTGGCCCAATATGCCTTTACCTTCGCGTTACTAAAAATTTAAATAAAGCAAAGTAAACTTTGAGTTCAAGGCAAACACTACTAAAACGACCAGATAGGTTTATTTTACAAATATTAAGAAACCATTAATGGTTCACCTTACGATTCGTCACCTATACAAATAGTTCAATGGTAACAAGAACGCCTTGGTCATTGCCCTCTCCAGTGTGCTAAAAAATAGGAATAGGAAACAAATACACAAAACTGAATAAGATTAATCATCTTTAGGACTTAGAGCTTTTGTTTCTTTTGTATTTGTTGTCTTTTTTTGGTAGTTATTAATATTAGTAATGATGCTAGTTTAGAGACAATACAGAATAGGTACTGACAAGCTATAGGTATAAAATTAGAGAACGAATAAGGCGAGCTATGCTGTATGCAGCTCTTTTGCACAAGATCGTCCTATTTCTCTACACTGCCATCATAAGGAAAAAGACGTACATATCTGACATTTTTTTTCGAAATAGAGTTATATGTTACATATTCGGAATCAGCAAAAAAAGACGCACCTACCATTATTTTTATATTGGCGTAAACTTAACGAAAACCTAACAATTCTTACTATTAAGACGCATCTTTGCATCCTATAGTTTAAACAGGGCAAAATATTTTTTTTCTCCATTTCAATATTTCTGTAGATAAGTACGTCCTTTTTCCTTATGGCGGCTGTACAGTCTATCTAGTCCTGTGTATGGAAGAATAAATAAATACCACCAACTTTTGAAGATATCTGTTTCAAACTGTACCCTAATTGCGTAACACACATCAATCGGAATCGATTTCATTTTGACAGTTCAACAACATTCATTACGTTACTTACGGTGTCGAGAAGACAAATTTTCCGAACGTATGAAGCAATAGATTAGCAATTTCCTTCAAAATGATGCAGATTCCGATAGTGTGTTACGCAATTAGGGTGCCGGTCAAAATCTGGATACTGGGCAATTTGGACCCTCTACGAAACATTCGTTGCGTCTGCTTTAGCTAAAACCTTACAGAGGGATAAATTGCATGCTCCTTATATCAGTTTCTATACAAATATGTGCTTTGTATGCATACTCATTAACGTTTTTTTTTTTTTTTAAGTTAACTAGTGGACTGTTTATGCGATGCAAAGAATTGTATAACCCTCGAGCAGGTGTCTTCAACAAAGAAAACTAGTTTTATATTTAATTAGACGCTCCGTGACCAATTACACATAATAATATGTAGGTACTATGTTAGGTATTCAACTCGTGCGCATCTTCCGTTGACGTAGTACCATGTTATTAAGTCGCAGTGTATGAAATTGAATAATTCAAGGACCTAGACATAACGATGATCGAAGTAGACGATTAGATGACAGTATCCGATAGGTACTTACAAATGGTTGGTCACGCAACTCTAATCGTTTGCTGCGCGTTTAAAATAGATTGACTTTTTCACAATACCGATTATTGGGCAAACCATTTTTTGTTAGTAAAAGAACAGATGCAAGGTCGACCGCGACAGGTATTACATCCCATCCAGTTTCATCATAAAACGAAGGTATTATTAGTAATTCAAACCCATTATGAAAGTAATTAATAATTAAAATACATGAACTGTTTACTGATTTCTTTATTGGATATCGCCGGTACAATACTAGTTGACCAATTTAAAATGCAATGTTTATTATTGTATCACTTCGAATAATAATTTCGAACGCTATTTGTACACAGGACAACATACATAAGTGAATATGAAGACCTATTTTTAAAATAATACACGGCAATATTTCTACTTTTCGTCTGGTGTGTCAATAGATTTATAACTTTCGAGTTGACAACGTAAAAATATACAAAATAATATCAATTCTTATAAAATTGTCAGTGTGAAAAACTCTTTTCGAGTTGTTTGTCAAATCGTTACTAAATAATTCATTAGTTTATGTATTACAAGTCATATAAAACTTTATAGTGGACACACATTACCTCTAAACACAGAAACCTTTTTCAATTCAAAACTTATTCATTAACATTACCCTACACTTTTAATCTCATAAGATCATAATTATTCACAAGCGACAAATAATACTGCTCATGAGAGGACAACGTGTATCGAGACTGTTCTTTTAATGCGTTTATAAAATGTGTTAATGCCAATAAACAGACTTTGTCCAATTATTACATTAACAAAGAATGTCATCATTACACTCATAGCAAAGTTAGACGATGCAGTGAAATCACATCAGAAAACACACCAAAGAAAAAATAGAAATGTGTGACTACAGTTAAGTTAAAAACGACTTTCGCAATCAGATCATATCGTTTAAAACAGATTACAAATTAGATAAATAGTTCTCAATGCATATAGCATTTGCATACATAACTACTATGTCAGAACATATCACGGACCTGTAGGTTAAATGAGAAACTAAAGTTCCTAAGATACTAAGGGCGCCTATCTAAAATTACGATTGATAAATACTCCGTACAAGCTATATTCGACTTAAGACTATGTAGCAACATATCACATCCATTAATCGATCCATAGCCACAGTAATAAGGGACTTACTGACAACCGACCACACCTAACTATTAGTGAGACTGAATATGTACTTGAAAATTCTACACTCATTGAGTAATTTGCTTGGAGAAATCCAGAACTTTTCACGCATTCTAACCAATATTAAGAGAGCTGTCGCACTTTGTCACCTCTATCGCTCACACGGAACCAAATTTTTAAGTATGTTAAATGAAAATATGCTGTTTTGAAAAATAAGTGTAATCAATTGGTGAAATAATATTAATTTAATAGGTAATTATTAAAAAAACATTTTTATAGTAGCATTTAACTCATCTCAAAAACAGATCATAATACTTATTGAACTGAGTTTATTAGATAACATAATGGAAATGTATTTTTCTTTTAAGATTCCGTACCTCAATAGGAAAAAACGGAACCCTTATAGGATCACTCGTGTGTCTGTCTGTCACACCCAATTTGCTCCGAATCTAATAGACCGATTAAGTTGAGATTTGGCACACGTATGAATTTCTGTGACCCAAACACGAACATGTTACTAAATGAATTTTGAATATGGGGGTCAATTTTGGGGGCAAATAAGAAAATAAAAAGTTTTTCAAGCTGTACCGTGTGACATATCAAATGAAAGGGCTTACTCTGAGAGTGTCAAATATATTTTTTTATAATTTTAAAATAACTTTTTTTTTAAGTTATTTAAGAAAATTGACCATTCCCCCTTATCTCCGAAACTACGGAGCCAAATATTTTGAAAAAAATAAAGAAAATAGTTCTATACCTATAGATTACAGGAAAACCTTATAAGAAGTCTATGGTCTCAAAATAGCATGGTAAATCTCTCAATATTGTGCGTACAAACTTACATTTACATTTGGAATGTATGGGAGAACATGTTTTTCAACCACAATGTTAAGTTTGTTCTTGGGATGAATTCATCCCAGCTACGGAACCCCTCATCGTGCGTAGTCCGACACGCACTATAATTACTTATTAAAGTAATGTTATTTATTAGTTCGCCAATTGATTACATTTTTCAAAAAAGCATATTTTCATTCAACATTCTTAAAAATTTGGTCGCGTGTGAGTGAGAGAGGTGACAAAATGCGAAAGCCCTCTTAATAGTGTAATATCCACATAAAAACGAGTTTCCTGAAGATCGCACTAAGTAGTGTTTTATTTTACATCGTGTTGCATAGTAAGTACTTAAGAATAATCACGTAATTTCATTTATCGGAAGTACATTTATGTTCAAAATACATAAATTAAATAATTTTAAGAAATGTGTACATTTTTTTTTTTTGTATAATATTAGTATCTACTTACAATCCCAAGAAAGAAAGTCATTAAATTTTGTGACATTTTCACTAAACTTTATTTCTTCATCTAAAGTTTGGGATGTAGATGAGAGGATGTAGAATAAATTCGTCATATTATTATCTTAATAATATCAAGGAATGAAGGAGTTCATGGTGAAAATGTCAGGCTAGGCTAGACAAATTATGTAGGTAGGTATGTTACCACAAAACTAGAAAACACTTCATATTAAAATGCAAACTCCATTAACATGGCATTTTAAAAAGTATTACAGAAAAATATTTTAAGCATGTTCGCATCAAACATACTGTAATATTGCATCAAGTGATTCGACGTTTTTATTTCATTGATAATATTATAGAACTACAGATAAATCGGATCAAATATACTTATAGGTACAAAAGAGAATAAATATAATACGGAGGAAAACAAATCCGGCGGGGCCCAGCGAGCTTCGCAAGATGGTAAACAATAATAAAAGTTTAAAGCCACGCTACTCACTCGACCGGGAAGCGAGTCAATCGTTATAGAGGAACACTCGGCCATGCACATCAATCTTAACACTGAATATGGTCACACTTCACACTAAACGTTAGCAGTCAGGGGCCTACCACTGCGGGTTAGGTGGTAAGTAGCCCTCCGGCGCGTATGTGGGAGCCGGCGGCGGCGCTGCGTACGGCGGCACGGCGCCCGCCGGGCCCGCGTAGCCCGGGTAGTACGCGCCGCTGCCGTACCCGCCGTAGTACGCTGGCGTGGGGTACGCGCCATATCCCATCCCGTAACCTGCGGGCACAACAAGCATTCAAGCATTTTTTCCGAAATAGTTATTTACGTATTTGTAATCAGCAAAAAAGACACATCTACCAGTATTTTTATATTGGTGTAACCTTAACGAAAACCTAATTCTTACTATTAAAAGATGCATTTGCCTTTGTATCTTGTATTTTAAACAGGACAAAATATTTTTTTTCTCCATTCCAATATTTCTGTAGATACGTCTTTTTTCCTTACGGCGGCTGAATATGACTGCTCATATATGTGGTACTAGTTATGCCAGTATGCACGCAACGGTTCGTAGCGAACATTAAAAAAATACTATATAATATATAGTTTTTTTTTTTCAGTTGTGTCTATTATTTAACTGCTATTATCTACTGAAGACACAACTGAAAAAAGAAATTATAACAGAAGAAAGAGAAACATTAAAAATCGACAAACACATATTAAAAAAGAAGAAAAACAAAACAAGGGAAATATGTAAGTGGTAAATAAATAATAATTATTAGGTATTTCGTAACACAAGTGATTAATTAAAAAAGGAAACCAGTGCAAAATAAATAATATAAAATTTATGTTTTCTTATTTCAAATAAACTTGGTGTGGAATCGAACGGTTGTGAATATGTGTGCTGGGCCCATTATATAAACACCAATGTAATATACAGGGTTATTGGTAAAACATCAACAACCTCTTAAGGCGTCATTGTACTCATCATTATGAACAACTTTTACTATGTGACCAAACCTGAAATCGCGAAAAAAAATCAGCTGTTCATGGTCATTTTGACGAATTATGCCTACATTTTGACGAAGTACTGAACTGAACTGTCCCATAGTTAAAGCTGTTCATAATGATGAGTACAATTACCCCTTAAGAGGTTGTTGGTGTTTTACCAATAACCCTGTATAATAAAAGATAAGAGGCCTTACCTGGGTATTGAGCGTAGGGTCCTTCCGGAGGAGGGTTCCCGACGGGGTAGGCTTGTCCAGGCGGCACGGGCGGCACGGGTGGCACGGGCGGCACGTGCGGCATGGCGCTGGGGGCGGACGGCTTTGACAAGTCGGCGGGCGCTGCAGTGCCGCCGCTCATCATCGCAGGGTGGCTCAGGCTGAGTGGCATACTAGGCGAGGGCTTCATATGTCCGGCGTGAGGATGCGGCTGCGGTTCGTGTGGGCGACCCATTAGCCGGGGGTGTGTGCTCACGTGCTGCGTGCTATCCAGGGGAGAGGCAGGCGCGGCGTGCGGCACCGGCTCTGGCTTGCGGATGCGCGGTGCCGCCGCCGGGCCCAGTAAGCTCGACACACTATGAGGCATAGGAACGGGCGCGGGCGTAGAACTCAGCGTGGGTTCAGGCACGGCATCAGGTTTAGCGGGCGATCGACGCTTCTTCGTCTTCGCTCCAGGCTTCTCTTCACCAGTCGGCGAGTACGACTGCGTAATATCGTCCAAGTTCCTACGGAAGTCTGGCATCCCCTCTTTGTTCAAAACACTTGCAGTCCTCTCTAGCTGACTAAGGCTCGATTCTAGTGATGGCCGACCACCCGGCCTCTGATGCCTGTAATTCTTCAGCGGATTAATTTTTCTTTCGACAGCATCAGCAGTGCGGCTCAAATCTGCCGCGTCCACTTTTGACATATCTGGTATTTTAGATTGCTCAATGGAGTTATCTTCTATCGTCTTATTTTCTAGAACATCCTCGGAGAGCAATTTTTCATCCGTCGTTAAGACTATGGGTTCTTGTTCAGGATTCGAATCCATATCAGGTGTTGTACTTGGTTTTTCTTCTTCACTAGGCTTAGAAGATTCTGGAGGTTCTGGTTTATTCTTATCTTGTTCTACATCAGAAGATGGCTTTGAACTCTGTTGCTTGTTGTCATCCTCCTCGTCACTATCCAATACTTGAGTATCTTCATCAGAATTTACTTCCATCTTACTTGTGGAACTGGAGTCATTGCCGTCAGCTTCAGGTTTCTTAGGCTCTCTCGGGATTTTTGTTATGCTCACGGAACCAGGGAGATTGGGTCGTAATAATCTGCCTGCTAGTGGGGATTTTGGCCGCAACCCTGAGTATGATCTAAGTTCATTCAGTCTACTCCTGATATCGGATATTTTTTGACCAGGCATCATGGGTCTCAATTTGTTTTGTCCTATTAAAGAAGGCCTCATTACTCTGTGAAAACCAGGTCTAGGACCTGTTTTTGATGTAATTGTAATTGCCGAATTATTCTTCAAAGACCCTGGTATGTTTGACACTGGACGGCTGCCTAAAACTGAAAACAAAAACACATTATTGAAATGATACAAAAAATATTACAAAGCTGAATTTAACATCACTAACGAAGGCTTACCTTTCTTCCCTATGGGGCTGTTGTCTTTGTTATCTACGCCTTTTTGTCCTAATCCCTTGAACGATGTCTTGATGGCAATAATTTTACCGGACTCAAGCTGCATATAAATTCCTTTTGGTGATTTCAGTACCATGACACGCTGTCCCGCCTTCAAAACTATGTTCGTCTTCTCGGCTGAGTTTGTTGGTATTACAACATCTGTAAAATACAAAGATTAATCATTTTAAATTACGAATAACATTTACTATACTAACTAACTAATGTTGTAGAGCTCTAGCAAAGGAACTTCCTGGTAGCTATCTGATAACAGGTTAAATTAATAGTTTGTACCGACTCGAGAGATGAGGGTCGTAATATCAAGTAGGTATAAATAGTTATTATGTACTATAAGAATAAGAATAATTTATTCCCAAGAATATGAGTCAGTACATAAGGTGACAAATATAACATACATTGTTAGGTATCCGTCATATTCTACCAGGGTTCTGGTGTCGAAATATTAATCGAACATGGGAATCTAATAAAATGTCTAATATGGTAATATGGTATTTTAATGCCATAATTGTTCCGTTGAGAAAAAGGGGTGGAGCTACTGGTCATGTATACCTCTCCCTCTCTCACACACTGGAATAATGACGGCATTAATCAATATTATTTAATATTATATTATAAGTAAAAAGACATGATATGTTACCTACCCAACATTCGATGTTCAAAACGGCACAATTATTAATTATCGGGAATTAAGGGGAAGTGTCAGGGTAGCCCGCGAAATTCAAATTTTCTTACGTTTTTTGCAATTTGCAAGTCAGTATTAAGTTGTATGTTAAATAAAGTATGATTCGCGGTCGTAACAAATATGTATTTACAGAATTATAATCATTAAAATCAGTAATACAAATCCTAAGTTAGTATAATTCAAAAATGTCAAGATTTCATGAAATAGTCATTCATTAGGATTACCTGGTCTTAAGAGTTATATTGATCACTTTAATTATTATAATTATGTAAATACATACTTGTTACAACCGCGAATTACATTTTAATCAACGTACAACCTAATACTGACTTGTAAATTGCAAAAAACGTAAGAAAATTTGAATTTCGCGGGCTACCCTGACGCTTTCGCCTTAAGGTCGTAATGGGGAAGAAAACAGTCAAATTAGTTCCGCGTAAAAGGCGCTAAGTGTTTGTCACTTTCATTCCCTTGTCAATGGCTTTCATTCAAGTACCTTGTCAAAAACTTTTCCGCGAGATGGAGCTATGTTTTTGCTTGTCGCCGATTGGTCGCTTCGTTCTCAAGATGACTTTGACAAGTGACAAGCACACAGCGCTCTCTTGCGGCGAAGCTTCCGCAAAACAACCCCATTGGGAACGAAAAAGAGAAAAGACGACGAAAATGTAGCTAATTAGCCAGATTTTGACGTGCCACTTGCGGAGCGTGTATAACCTATCTACCTCTTTTTACTTATAACATCATTAATATATAATAATGACAAATGTTCAGTGTGTACCTAGCGGCAGCGTCATCTCCTGCGCGGTCATGCCCTGGCGGCGCCACACGTCGGCCGGAATCCAGCGCGCGCCGTGCTGCATGGGCCGCACGGAGGCCACGGGGCGCTGCACCAAGCTGCCGTCAGCCGTGCGCACTGTACGGTATGCCGTTGTTGGCTTTGGTGCTAATGCTGCTTTCTTTTCTAGCTCGTATCTGGATAAATAAATAATACATCTTTTATTTCAGAAGACAGTATTTACAGTCCATATTAGAATAAAGGAGCTCGTGGTTAAATAATAACAGCCGCACGGGACGATCCATCAGGTTAAGCTACGCTTGCCGGGGTTAGTCTGTGGATGGGTGACCATCTTTTCATACCGAGACTCCTCCGTGCCTCGGAAAGCACGCTAAGCCGTTGGTCCCGGCTGTCATTCGTGGACCTTTGACAGCCGTTACGGGTCGTCAGAAGCCGGAGTCTGACAACCAGTCTTACCAAGGGGTATCGTATTACCCAGTAACTGGGTTGTGGAGGTCAGGTAGGCAGTCGCTCCATGTAAAATACACGTATTCAGCTGCATCCGGTTAGACTGGAAGCCGACCCCAACATAGTTCGGAAAAGGCTAGGCAGATTGATGAGTACAATGAATAATAAAGCACAGGGAAACACAGAACCGGTCGAAGTGGCAGTGCTTGGGGGAGGCCTATATCCAGCAATGGACGTCTTTCGGCTGAGGTGCTGATGATGATGAAAGCATCAAGACATATCGTGTGAGATTTAAGAGAATTTTAATAACAAAAATAATTCCAGATAAAGCCAGTCCTATTATGATTTCGATGCACAATGCCCATTACAAATTTTTTTTTTTTTATATCAATAAGCATCTTTGAATCCATTTATAAATTCAGCAAGGGCATTGGTTTGATATTATTGGATATTATGCAGGCGTCGAAAAATCCGAGTAAAGTACTAGGTAAAAGGATCTTTTCGCGTCCCAATGACGTTGACAGGGTGGCGGTGTTGGTAAACATTTATGCGATTGTTTTGTGAAATGTATTAAAGCTACGGTTTCCTAGGAATGCGGCCATAACGGCCGTCATGAAAATATGTAATTTTCACCAGTATGTGATATTAAGTCAAACTCCGCCCCCCAAAGATTTAAATCGCTAGATTTGCCCTCACCGTACTTAGTCACAAAAAGTGTCCATACTGAGAAGAGTGAGCTCACACATTATTAAACAGCGTTTCCATGATAATCAAGTGAAGTCATTGCGTGTCAGGGGTGTCAAATCGAAACAGAAATGCGACTATCTTTTTACGCGGTAGGGCGAATCTAACGATTTAAATCTTCGCCGTTGTCATCACTTCGATGACAGCCGTCACTGTGGCCGTTAAGTGCGGCCACCGCTCTTATACGAAACCGTAGCTTTACTGAAAAAACAGGATGGCGACGTTAGTTTTGATTTTGGCCACGCGCCTATAGATCCTTGTATAAATAGCTATAAGTCAAATGATGAATATTGTTAAATAGTATCGAATCTAAACTCACCCTCTTTGCGCCAGCCTCTTTTCAGCACTAGATAACTTCTTCTCTTTTCTATCAACAAGCAGGGACTCATGTTGGAACGGTTCCTTGCTCAGCATCCTTCCGTGTTGCGATATAACGCCTTGCATCAACACATCGATGTACTTATCTTTATGCTCGGATAGATCTTTGATTTCGGATTCCTAGAAAAAGAAAAGGTTTTACTCAAAAGTAGTAAAAATGATGATTTCTGTTTATTACATTTCTTACGATTCGTTTTTCTTTCCGATAACCCCGACTATGTGGACTGCAATGCATTGTCGGGAAATGTCAAATATATTTATAAAGTATTTCATTTTAATATCTAATTAAATAACCTTTCGCAGATACAACAACAAGCCCAACACACAAGCCCTAAGAATGTCTTTGGAATAAGTGTAAGTTTTAACGAAGGCGTTGACGTGACGCTAAAGACGCGAACGTACACGCAGCGTGAATACATAAGCTGCGCTAGCTCCACGTAGGAACGTTCTCGCGTTGACGCAACGTCAGCGTCGCGATTGCGCAGCGTATACGCAGCAACTACGTTCCAGAGTAATAATAATCCTTTTAATAATTACAAAACATTACATTATTAAAACTTACCTTCTCATCATTATCGAAGCATAGATTGGTGATTTCCTTCATAGAGAGAACAGCGTCGGGATTGCACTCGTCGACGACGCGGTCAGCCATGCCTTGCTTGTTGATCTGACGATCGTAGATCTTCTTCTCGAGACAGCAGTCCATTACGAAACGGTAGACGAAGCATGGTTTTCTTTGTCCGTATCTGAATAATTTAATTTTCATTTAAGAAAAAGTTTAGGCTCATGCGAAATGGAAAAAAAAAAAAAAACAATAAAACAAATCACATAACAAATGTACACGATTATTATACCGACAGTAACAAAATAAACTCAACATTTTAATATTACCAACTCGCTCTACTGAAATTTAAAATAAAATAATCTGAAATGTGCCATATATTAATGTATACTTGCCTATAAACCCGACAAACAGCCTGCGTATCGTGGCAAGGGTTCCAACTGGCGTCGAAAACGATTACTCTGTTGGCCCCAACGAGATTGATACCGAGGGAACCGGCGCGAGTCGATACAAGGAACAAGTATATCTGCGGGTTAGCGTTGAACTCGTTTATTAGCTTCTCACGCTCTAAAGCGTGTGTTGAACCATCCAAGCCTGTAAGAATATAATTTTTATTGATATAAACATGATATTACTAAGCAATATTGATCGAAACTTGGGTAGAATAATACTTACGGTAATAGTTAGTATTTCTCTCCCAAAGACAATTTGTCCCGGGAATGTAATTCTTTTCTAAAAAGTCTTCAATGAGATTCAACGTAAATAAACTCTGGCTAAACAACAGTAGCCTGTCTCCAAGCTTTATACTCTCATTCAATATGTAAAAGAACAACTCCATTTTAGAAGAATTTTCAATAATCCCAGGAATGTAATCTTTTAGCAGTTCGGTTGCCCAGTCGTATGTCATTTCTTCAGCTTTCTTGACCATCGCTAATTCTTCTTCTCTGTTCATTTTCTCTTCCTTCTCACTCTCTTCAGATTCTGAGTCCTCATTATTCTTTTCTTTCGACGTCTTCCTATCGTTTCTTCCCTTGGCTTTCGGTTTACTCTTCGCCTTTGACTTTTTACTATCTTTGCCTTTACCCTTTTGTTTACCTTTCCCCTTTGGAATTTCTTCCTCTGATTCAGATCCATCACTCTTTCCTCCATCCGTTTTGGAGTCCTTATCTTTCTTTTTAGTAGATTCAGATTTCGAATCTTTCAAAAGAAGAGGTTGGTTTTTATTTATCTTCTTTGTTTCATCTTTCACTATTTTTTTTGTATCCAAGTCTTCTATTTTGACT
Source organism: Dicycla oo (assembly GCA_948252095.1). Taxonomy (NCBI): domain Eukaryota; kingdom Metazoa; phylum Arthropoda; class Insecta; order Lepidoptera; family Noctuidae; genus Dicycla; species Dicycla oo. The sequence continues at coordinate 16,047,411 of OX411714.1, read as the reverse complement.
TCACCATCAGACTCCGATTTCATCTCAGTTTTTTCTTCAGCTTTTAATTTATCAATTTCAGTCTTTAATTCAGCTATAGGCCATGATGTTACTGGGCTGCCAGAGCTGGCACTACCCATAGGTGGTTTAGTTTCAAGGTGTGAGGGGAAGTTCTGATATGAGCATGGATAATTGTTACCATTAGAGTTGTTTTCTTGCTGTTCAGGGTAAGATGGCGTATTTGGAGGATATCCATAAGCTGGATTACCAAATGGTACAGGGTTTGTATTTTGTGTTTGTGGTACATTGGGTTCCGTTTTGATGTCAACAGCTGGGTAATTACTAGGAACAGGATTAGGCTCACTTTTAATAGAGGGTTGAGTTGGCACATTGGGGTCAGTTTGGCTCGAAGGCAAATTGTTCGGGAAGCCCGGGTAATTGGTAGGATGATTATCGTACTGGTTATACGGAGTTGAATTATTTCCATACCCAGAAGTGTTAGCGGCATATGGTGGAGGATATGGCTGATTAGGATATCCTTGAGGCCCAGGATTATTAGGATTGAAAGATCCCTGTGGCGCGTTGGAGTTAAATTCAGAGTATCCAGGATGATTATGATAACCTTGATACGGCGGTCTTTGTTGATTACCAGTGTAATTATCTTGATTATTCGAGTAGGGTTGCATCGCATTGCCAGGATAAGGCTGATCGTTCGGCGGTGCGTTGTAGTTCGGTGGGTAATGCTGAGAATTATTGTATTCAGGAGGTGGGTTGCCTCTAAAGTCTTGTGGAGGCTGATTATTTTGTTGATACTGAGGATTATTGTAATACCCAGTATTGCCATAGTAATTTCCATTACCCCAATAGTTCTGGTTATAACCCTGTCCACTTTCAGGAGGCATGTTTTGTGGATACTGATTAGGGTAGTTACTGCTGTAGGGCGGTTGTTGCTGGTAGTAATTGCCGTCGTAGTTCTGATTGTACCCTTGATTGGGTGGGTAGTAACCAGGGCCTGGGTTTTGATAGTTTTGGTATGGTGGGTAGGACCCGGAGGGCTGGTCTGGTCTGAACGCGTTAGACGGTGGACCGTACGAAGCGTTAGGGTAGGGCGCGTTGCCGTAAATGTTGGCATCTTGGCGTGGCGCTATCGGACCAGTGGTTGTATTAGGCGGTATGGTCGCTGCGGGCTTTTTGGATGCACCCTAAAATAATAATGATAAATATTTAAAGCTAGATACATAGTATTAAAGAATTTATGGAAGATAAGAAGTTAAAATAAAGAACAAAATATATATGTATGTTATAAAATATAAATTATCATAATAATTAGTACAAAGTTAGATGCCTCTAATGGGGAAGAAAACTGTCAAATTAGTTCCGCGTGGATGGCGCTAAGTATTTGTTACTTTCATTCGGCTGTCAATGGAGTTCCTTGCTGAAAACTGCCGCGAGATGGCGTTAAGAGTGTTTTTCTTGTCGCCGATTGGTCGCTTCAAGTTGACTTTGACAAGTGACAAACACACAGCGCTCTCTTGCGGCGAGGCTTCCGGGAAACAAACCCATTGTCAGTGTAAGTTAGTCTATGTAAATGTTGTTACAGGTTCACTCACTTGAAGTAACAAGTACGAGAATAAACCTGAAGAACTTGCATGAAATCTTTTATTACTCGACTGACCCAGAGGGAGGGTAAGTTCGTCCGGCTGAACCAACTTTGTTGCAAGGTATGTCATTAGATTCGACTTTATTGCGCGAGTGTCACTGGGTATATTAAAATTATAAAAAATGAAAATGGCAGATATTTGGCACCAAAGTGTGTTTTCTAAAAAAAATCTCCCAAACCTATCCAGTGGTAAAATGAAGGGTTTTAAAAGGTGATTACAAAATATATACACATTATAAGTTTAAATGTAGTTCTAAATGAGAAATGATAAAAAAAGACCTGTACTTTTGGGAGTGAGTAAGAGGCCGTTTTATCACCCGATTATAAGTGGTTATTGTATGCACGAGAGCTAATTATTATAATATAATTCAATATAATTCTTAAAATCGAGTGACAAACCCAGAATTTTATTGCACAGTTACCTAAAGCATTACCTAATACAGTGAGAGAAAAATAATCCTAACTAAAAAGTGTAAAATCCAAAATCCCTACTGCGTAAAAAGTGATTTCTAAAAAGATGGAAACAAGATGACCTACTTTGTTTCCAAACTGCATAATCTTAAATCTAACAATAAAAACTTATTGCTATTAAGCATTTTAGTGTTTTTATGAATAATATGGTTAGTCTATAAGTTTGTGTACACAAGGCTACATATCAAGCTATACATTTCCAGTATAAGCTTACCTCTCATTGTACGAAAATCCTATACAATGCGAGAACAACTTTTACTGGAAATGTATAACTTGATATGTAGCCGTAAGTATTTTGTGCAATACATGAATAAATGAATAAATTAATGAATATTTTGGCTATAATCTATTCTCATATCATTGCATCTTAATTACTTAATGTTATCAGCTCAACTAATTCATAAAAAATTTAAGCTGTTACATATCGTCTCTTACCCGTGGTTTTCCCGGTCGCCGTCCTGGCGTTCCCTTGATGTTTCTTGCGCGACCGGCTTTCGTAACGCCACCAATCTCCTCCAAATCCAAATCTTCTTCAATAGCGGCGTTCACTTCACTTCGCTTCTTGAGGAAATTGTATAGGACGTCAGGGTGATTCCAAATCTAACAAAAGTATATTATTAGCATCAAAACGTTATTTTCAAACTGCCGTGCGGTGCGGTGCCATTAATATCATAATTAGTTAATGAATCTAAAAGTATGGTTGAACAATTAGAATACAAATTCTCTCATAATTCGGCAGAAATAATTAGAAGGACAATTTTTTTTGTTTTTATTTAGATTATTACTATAATCATAACTTTAGTGGTTTCCAACATTTATAAAAATGGTTCTTAATAAATACTCATGTTCCGTTAACATATACAACGTGCCGCTGCAATTGCGACATTAATTTGACACACGTAAACGGTTCCGCGTTTTCGTTTTATGAATATTTTTTAAATTTTAATTTCATTTAACGATATTATTTATTGATTTATTTACATTTTTTTTAAATACCTGTAGCGCAGAGATGAAATTAAAACGAACGAGAAAAAAGGCCACGCCACTCGAGTTTTTTTTTGTTTTCTGGGCTTTACTTAAAATTGGGATCCCTGTGCAAAAAATTCATTCCTGAAACTACTTACCAGCTGGGTCAGACCATTCCTAATATTGTTTATTATTTTGTTCGTTTGATTTTTTTTTAATTTACGAATTATTTTATCTTATTATAATTTATACGATTACTGGCCACTAGCCCTACCCGTGTGTTGAATTAACATTAATAAACATACGACGTGCGCCACATTCGCGGCATCGGCATTGTGGCGGCACGTTGCATGTAAGATCAGTATGATGAGTAGAATAAAAGACAACGTCTTCATTTATGACTGTCAAAAATATTACATACCTTACAACAAATTGCGAACGCTTTCAAAGGATTTGGCACTGAAGTCGAGCGAACTACTTCATTCATGAACCTTTCGTACAGTTTACGTTGAAGCGGCGTCATTCGGACTAAGAGCACGTATTCTTCCTTTTGAGGTAGCGTTGACTGCAGAACGGCGTGCGACCGTCTGTAAACAAATTACATAAGTATATGTGGTAGCAAAATGACGAGATCTGGATTACGGCAATTACTTTTTTTCTATTCAGACATAAATGGTGGCAAACAGTAGAAAAGTCCAAGCACAGAAATAGATAGAAACATGAAAGTTTTTGACCAGCGTAATGATGTAAAGTCAATACTGGACCGAACAAAATTTATTTATGACATTTAAACACCCGTTCAGAGTTCAGTTGCACGATTAAGAGTATGCCGTCTGATATCCTTACCTTTGTACAAAACCTACAAGTAGAGAGTGCAACACGTGAGCTCGATATCGCATGAGCCGTATATCCTGAGGAGTCGAGTCTATACACTGTCCGTTCTGAATCGGCCGCTCGAACATGTTACAAAACTCCGTCTTGCTACCCAGGTAGTTAGGACGCACGAAGTCCACCATACACCAGTATTCCAGCAAATTGTTTTGCAAAGGGTAGCCTGAATTAAAAAAAAAAATAAAAATAAGTGTTTTAATAATTACTTTAGCTGGAGCATCATACATATTACATAGAAACAAGCATATTTTATGCTTCATGAATCAAAGTTTTCTAATTGGCGCTTAACAACACATCAAAATATTCGCAGGAACTTATTGATTTCTACTTGAGTAAGCACATGATGAGACAAAATTATTAAAACTAAATACACATCATAGCGTTTTCGTAAGCATGTAAAAAGAATAGAGATTCGTAGTACGCTGCACTTACCCGTTAAAACTACTCTTCGCTTCGTCCTCATTTGCTTCAATGCGTAGGAAATATTCGAATGGGAATTCTTAATTCGGTGTCCCTCGTCGCATATCACCAAATCAGGACCTGGCTTGACCAATGCTTCGTACATTTCTGTAAAATAAAAATAATGGTTAAAACTACAGGGTGCAAGGGACAATGACGCGCAGACTGTTGCCATGAATTCCTCCCATTATTCAAGACCCCGAAGCGGGGAAATTCTTCGGCGGTTAAAAAAAAATAAAAAATCAACTGTATTTTTAATTTTTTAAAGCTTTTCTGTAGACAGTAATTTCCGACAAGAATATGCCCGCCCATCCATGCCAAAAGCAAAGAATATTATATAATAGTAGTAAATAATAAAAGCTGTACATAATGATGTATACAAAGACCCCTTAAAAAGATGCCTATGAATTCAATTTCAATCTGCATACTTGGGCTTTTAATTATAGAGTAACTTGACAGTTGGAGGGATACCAGTTTCTGATAAAAAGAAAGAGCGAAATTGAATGAATGTTGTAATGTACGTAGGTACATGCTTAGGTTTATTTGAATTTAATGAGTAATGACCGAATGCACGTTTTTAAAAGTCAATGAACTGAAAATTTACTGACGATTCTATGTTATTGGGTTTGGTTTCCGCACTTAGTCCTTCAGGTGGACCGTTGTACGTGAGCCATGGCGGCCGTAGACTGACGATTGACCATGTAAAGTCAAAAATTAAAACACTATTTTGCCGTATTTAAGTTTTTGAGACTGATAAAATAATTTAAAAGAAACACATTTTTGGGATTTATTTAAGTTCAACTATTTATAGCATTCTTTTTTTCGTAAGTTCACTATACCAACTATTCGCAACCCAATACTTTTAGTATGGTAACATTAATTTGCCTCGAACTGTCAAGTTCCTGAATACAATCAAAAGTCCAAGTTTTGTTTAGTATTAAGTAATGCTCAGTATGCTCACCATCTAAAAGTTTCTTATCTTCATCAATAGCATTATCCTCCTTTTTCTCTTCTTTCTTTGTGTCGTCCTTCGTGTCATCTGGCTTCGCCTGACTGTCGCCATCGTCTTTATCCAGCTTTGATTCTTCAGAAGCCTTTACAGATAATAAAATAACTTGTAATATGTAGGTACTCTCAAAAGTAACGAAGATAAAATTAATCGTCATATTGCATAAAATAATCAGCCTGTCATGTCCCCACTGCTCGGACATAGGCCACTTCTCTGTGACAGGGAATCGGCCGTACTCCACCATGCGGCCCCAGTGAGGATTGGTGGATCATCCATAGATATCAATAAAATTGAGAAAATCGGTAGTAAAAATAACTTTGTTAATATTCAATCGGCTGCAGTTTATTAACGCCGATACGTAGCCACCACATTGGCATCACGTTAGTCATGCGGCTGGTCGCCACTGGATAGTTTACCTATGAGTTTGGTCTAGAAATCGTCCAAAAACCAGTGCAAATTTTTTTTCTCCTTTTTCTTACAATCTGTCACTGTGCATTAGGACATTTCGCTGCTTTGCATGAATACCCGCACAAACCAAAATTTTGAAATTACTGGTTTATAACACAGCCTAATGCAAAATAGTCCTTATTTCATGGAAGTAAGACTCACATTCATAACGGCAAAACCGCCGATTATGCCGTTATGAATGTGAGTCTTACTAACCATGAAATAAGGACTATTTTACATTTGATTGTGTTATAAACCAGTAATTTCAACATTTTGGTTTGTGCGGGTATTCATGCAAAGCAGCGATTTTAGTAATTTTTATGACGTGTTATGTCTTGCTTGATATGCGTCCTATAACACACCCTAGTACTTATGAAGCGACAAAGTAAGTTTGTCCAATGAAATCATGTGGAATTTTGTGTTTTAGCCTGCATATTCCTTTTTTACCTGTGTATCTTCAGTAGGCGGATCCGACTTTTTCTCATCTTTCTCCTTTTCGGCTTCTAGCTTAGCGTCAGCTTTCCTTTTCTTACGAGGTTTCTTATCTTTTTTCATACTGAGTAGTCTATATAACTCGTAACCTATCATAAGAACTCCGCCTGAGGTAGTCCAATCCTACAAAGTAAAAAGTAATATTATAGTAACACTGACAATTTGAAAAGTTAAAACTGTCTATAACATATGGATTAGACAGTTGTATCATTTTATCATTCCAACTTTTCAAGAAGCAGACGTAACGCTAAGGCATTTATCATAATATAATTATATGCTCAATATGATCTGTGACAATTAATTCAACATTCTAATATTATGTTCCATAGTTTAAAAAAATCATACCTTCACAACTTTGGCTCGCATTTGTAACGTTTTGTGACTATCGTTGAGCACATAGATAGGGAAGTTCCTCGGTCGTACCTCGCCGTGGGCTGACAATGGACTTGTGTTCGCGTCAAATGGCAACCACATGTTAAATTCTGCTACCTGAAACATTAGACATAGTGGATTTTAGGAATAGTACACACAATCATGTGTTCATTGCCTTTGATAAGGAAGGATCTTTGAAGTGTTGAATAGTGGCTACAAGCATAATTCAGAACATCAATCAACTATGCTCAGAACAGCTAAATAGGATAGGACTATAACTGTTTCAATCATACATTTGGCCCTGACCTTCGTGGAAGTCTCTTTGACATGAAGGATTTAACAAAAAAGCTTGCATACAAGCAAAAATACGAAACAAAATAAGTGTTATGTGAACTATATAGATCCTTTTTTTGGTAATAAACTCAAGTTCCGAACAAATCGCATTGGAAGTTGCATTACTATAATTGCTGTATCAGTAGTTTATACTAGGACACTTACCCAATTTTGAAGTGTGTTGATTGGCATGATACACAACACAGTTTTAGATGACGTGTGGCGAAGGAATATATCACAGAAGCATACAATTTGTAAAGTTTTGCCAAGGCCCATTGAATGTGCCAATATACATCCAAAGCCTGTTGATGTCGAGAATCGTTCAACAGATTCTATAATGTTATCAAATAGGAATCTTACACCACCAATCTGAAACATAGACAAATCACATATAGGAAAGACATGTAGGAATCACATATTCATTTACATGTATTGAAACGAAATACTGAAAATTTAAATATTCTAGTCTTTTCAATTGGAAGTGTTCATTTAAACCTAAAAAGACAGTTAAAATAGTCGCGATAACGCAGTTAACACTATAGGCCATGCTAGTGCCATTATAAACAAAAACGACAAAAATTTGTGAGTTATGTATGTGTTTTACCTGATGAGGTTTGATAACCCTAGCAATTTGTGGTGCCAAGAATATGTCCTCATCATTTTCCGGGTGACCAATATTTATTAAGACACGACCTTGCTCATCTGGGATGTTATACGCATCATTCACATGGAGACCTTGAAAACAAAGAGAAATATTTTCATACTTATTACTTTCAAGTGTTATGTGGAATTTCGCACGCGGGATTGGTCCGCACGCGTGAAATTTCACGATTCAAAACCAACCAAACACAAAAACCGCGTCGTGCGGGCGTGTAGCATTGGATCATAAAAAGATACATTTTGGTTCCAGCATGCGGCCAATCCCGCGTGCGTGGTTCAATACGCATGACACCCTCACTTGCAGACATTAACTTATAGAATAAAATTGATATAAGTAACAAAATAAATGCAAGCTATTGGTTGTCAATGGGATTAAGGTGCAGTTTAGCAAGATTGACAATTAAACCAATGTTTATTTTTATTTTTCGGATATCACGCTAAAATGACGCAAAGGATAGTCTGTTTCCATGCAGGGAAAGACTTAATACATATTTTACAAGGAATTGCATCATGATAATCCTTTCAATTTTAAGAGTCTTACCTGAGTTACCAGGATCCTCTTCGGCTTCAGGACTAGGCGGCACTTCTGAATCTGACAGCATTATGCAATCATCAGAATCGGATGATGAAGACGAAGATTCCTCACCACTGCTGCTATCAACTATTTCTACAACCTACACATTAAAATTTTGTGTTAACTTTTTGAATTTATTATTTAAAGTCACTGAAATGCAGACTGATATTATTTAAGAGGGTGATAGAACATCTAGTAAGTACTACTTTTCACGATTATAAAAGAGAATGGATGATACTAAAAGAATCCTTGTATGGGGCAAGCGTTTTGGGAAACAAACAGCTTCAAACAAAGGTAATACTTTAACTATTATTTAAATAAGTAAAGATACTATCATAATCATAGTTTTCCTACCTCTTTCTTATCAGCCTTCTGATCAGCTTTCCCTGGTTTTTGGGCACCAGAGGTTGTTGCTTTCACCAACTTTGTAACTTCAAGTTGTCCAGCTTTTAATGTCTTTTTTGTTTCACCTGATGGTAATTTCACTAGCACTGTATTTGGTAAACTAGAAACAACAACAAAACATCAATTAAGTTTTTAATTTTCATCTAATATTAATATCATAAAGTTATGCTACATACTTTAATTTCTGCCCAGGAAGAGACTTCTTCAGAATTGATGATCCTCCTTGCAACAGTGATATAGTTTTCTGATGAATTTTATTTTGTCTATTAATTGCTATTTGCCTTTGTACCTGTTTAAAACCACATATACATTAGAAACACCTTTTCATTATTTAAGCAACCTTCATTTTCTATAACATAATTTCAGAATTACTAAGAATAATTAACTTTACAGTGAAAATGTTTGTGGAAGGCATATGTTCAGCAGTGAACATCACAACAGAATTATAAGCATTTTTCTGTCGATGGTTGCATTATGGATGCATTTGATGGCTCATATCTCCATGATAAATAGGGATATTGACATGGCTGTTCTTGCAAAAAATCTTGTATGTCGAAATTAGTATGACTGTGTTTATAACTAATTTTTGGAAAAAGTGCCATATGGCTGCTTTCTGCATAACTAGGTCCAATTGGACTTCCATTCTAGCTTTCTTGAGAGTAAAAAAATAATATAGCCGATACCTCTCTGATGATTCTCTGCTGTTCCTGAACTCGAGCCAATCTCTCAGACTCCTGTCTCTGGGCAGCAAGTGTTGAAGCATCCAAGTTTTTCTCATCCATGACTTCCCTGATATTTCGACGTACATTTATGGCGTTGGTATTCACTGGTTTCTTCTGCAATATGAACATTTTATAAGTAACATATTTTTCCATAATTAATTATGTTGTAGCCTAAAAAACTCATCAATTATTCTATGATTATGAGGTTGCATTAGATAGTTGATAAAAACATTAACTATTGTAAGTTCCAGATTATATCTTAGTACCTTGCAATGTAATACATACAATAATGCTCTGTTCCTATATACAAAAACAAATTGTTTTGCTTACCAACGGTAGCATTTTTTATTGCCAAACTGAGCATATAAACAGATTAGTAAGCAAATTTTTCCTGTAATTACTACTTCCATATGCGAGGGTCTACTATGCAAAGCTATGAGTAATTTGCTTCATTATTAGTAAAGATACAAGAGTATTAATTTTAACCAATAACGGTCCATAAATTATAGGAACCGGCCATAAATGATTCTGGTTGACGGTAGGTAGAAACTGTACGGTTCTTTAAAAGTTTCTAATATTTCTGTCTTTTTTTTAAAATTAATAACAGCAGTTATTGTAAAGGATCTTTGACTACTGTCGTGTGTAATTTAAGTAAAATAGATAAGAAAGAGATACTCTGTGAAATATTACAGCAGAATAACACAATAATACTGTGTATCATGTCTCTTTAAGAACCAACACAATTGTGTAAACAATATCAACAACATCTTAAGGATCAAATCATGATCTTGTACATTGGACATTATTATGATCAAACTCAGATAACTGTAACTAAACTCGCCACAAAATAATAGGTCCGTTTTGACATGAGGATGTCCCTCTTTATCCTGCTATGTTTGTCTCTTTTTGGCATATGAAACAATATGGGTTGTCAAAACGGACCTATTATTTTGTGGCAAGTTTAAATCTCATCACATTTTATAACAACTAGAATCTATGAATTTATAGTCATTAGTATATAGTCATTAGTACATAGTTTTATACATAGGTATATCATGACTATTGTTTAGTATGCTACAATTACTATTCAACCAACATAGAAACGACAAGAATAGTATAATTAGTATAGGTTTGTTTCTTTAACTCAAAAGGGGTTGGATTTGGGAGCATTGATATTGCAATGCAATACAAATTATCAATAAATATTATCATCAAAATTACTATAACAGCAGACAAAATTATCTATTATTTGTTTTGTGTCAAGTCAACATTGTGCTTATGGTAAACAGACAAATTTAAAATTAACCAATAATGTTTGAAAATTGCAATAATATTTTAGTAAACAAACAATAAGGAATATATTTTGTGTTAATCCAAGTATTGGCAGGAGATCAAAAGTCTGTTCTACAGTAAAAGTTATAACTATACATACTGTTTATGTTTACTTTCAATGCATTTTATCACTGGTAACACAAATAATAGTAAAACTGGCTTTTATGTCTAAATTTAGTACCAACCTGAATGTTACAGAGAAATACTAAGAATAGGCTTACTATGGGTCCTTTATTTACATACACGACAATAAACAGTACACACAAGATAATAAAGAATAAATCTTACCTCATCCTCGCCTTCAAGCTTCTTTTCTTCATCTTTTGATGACTCCCCACTATCATCCTCCTTTTTAACAATGGGCTTGACACTTATCTCTCCCATTTCTTTCAATTTCTCCGTGATGTCGAAATCCTGACTACTTTCCTCTTGTTTAATATCTAACAGGTCTTCTGCCGATTTTTCTGGACATAAGTCACCCTCTTCCACTTCAGCAATTTCAACGTTTTTATTATCTAAGTCACCCTCATCAATAAGGTCACTAATTGAGAGGGTTTTAGGTTGTTCTTCTTCTTCCTCTTGTTCCTGTTCTTGTTCCTGGTCGTGCTCCGGCTGTTCCTCTTGTTCTTGTTTAACTTCAGGTTCTGGACATGGAGGAGGCTCTTCAGGAGGTTTACTAGTGCTCTGTGGCTCCTTTTTCATCTCCACTATGTCACCAGTCTCAGGGTCAATGTAACTCTCGTTTTCTTCATTCAATTCTTGCACAGCATTGAGATTAACTACAAATTCCTCCTCTGATAGTCCATCACTTTCCGTCTCACTGTCTTCACTTGAAAAGTCACTTAATTCTAAGACGTTATTACCAACTAAGCTGCGAATTGTAATACCTGTGTCCTTTTTGAGTTTCTTCGTGAAATTATGGAAGTTTTTGACAGCTTCCATCTTCCGCTTGTGGCTCATAGGCCTGGGCCGAGGAGCCGCGCGCCTCCGGGCGCTCATAGCCGCTGCCTGAGCAAAGTGAGCTCGTTGTATTCTGGCGATGGTCTCGTCATCGTCCTCACTGTCTACCACTTCTTCCTCGGAGTCCTCCTCTTCGTCTTGCACCTTGCCCTTCATTTTATTCTTCACTGAACTCGTGCCGCCGGCATCATCCATGACAATAAACTAATTTCTAATATCTCAGATTCACTAAAACCTATCGCAAGTCATCATTTTCACGTCTTATTTCATTGAATGAAATATTAAACACACTGGAAATTGGTTATAAACACAGGCTTATTTCATAAATGGAAATTAATTTTCTTGGACACAAACAATCTTTTTCAGGATAGCTCTTTGTAGCACTTTTACAGGACGCGGCATTAAATATCCAAGGGAATAAGCCGGATGACACAATTATTCACATAGCGCGCCCGATCAGATCAAAATATACGACATATCGTCATATTTGATTTTAATTATCGATAATAAAATAATGTCTGCAATTAAAATTTAGGAAGCCATTACTTCCGCAATAAATAGCCTATTCAACTATTCGTATAGAATTTGTGTATTCGACAAGCGTGTTTACAAAAATTGTGGACGGGCGACTGCGTCACAAAACGTCACGAAGACCTTATTAGCGATGACTATTAAAGTGTTTAATTGCGATTTCTCTCGTGACAAATGCCTGTATAACTCTCATTACAGCATCTCGTTCTTGCCATTGAAAATGCATCCTTGTTGTACAAAAACAATGCGTCAAAAATTGTAACAGCAAATGTTTTTAATTTATGGCAACATTATTGATTTTCTGCACGGGGTTGACATTTAATTTAATTGTCTATGAAATACTTTATGGCACCCGATATATTACTTTCCTCTATGCTCTACGGTGTCAATATGAAGTCCACTGATTTTTTGAGAAAATCATATTTTATTCAGCAAAGGAACTTGATCAAAATACAATTTAAAGTGCCCTAATTTGCGGGATATTTCTTTTATTTATCAGTAAAGTAAAACTTATTGTTATTTTCACTAGACACAAGACTCCCCATACGAGCCAAGCAGTGGGTCAATGCGTATGGTCCGTGACTACCGCCGGACCAACAACGCCAATCGCTTCCATATTTGGTAAATTAGTACTCAATTGGTACTAATTAGTACTCGAACAACAAAATTGGTACCTTAGTAGTTTTCGAGAAAAAAACGATTTTGAAGGTGGTCCGGTGATAGTCACGCTTCTTTCAGCATGACCAGCATGAGCGTCGGCAAAGAGGGCATGCTACAGCTATACAAATTATTAGTACCCTTATTATATGTGATACCTACATTTCGTAAAAAAAATCAAAACTGAATTTTTGTATTTAGGTACCGAGTAATCAAGCATCATCATCGCACCCTCTTTCAGCAGGACCACGACTTTAAATATTGATTCAATTCCAAGTTTGAGGAGCTTGTCGCTCTCCTCAAACCTACATAGAAAATTAGTACCCTGCAAGATAAAATTAGTAGATACCCAAAATTCAAAATTAGTACTCCAATAGTTTACGAGAAACGCCACGCCATTGGTCGGGTGGCGGTAGTCAGAGTGTTAAATTTTCATTTCAAGATTTCCCTGCTGGTGCTGATCCCTGGTGCAAGCCGACAGCCACATTGAAGCTGCCAGTAGTGCCCACTGTAGACCGGACTTGAGTACTGCATCGGCTGTACATCCCTCTAATCAACTGCACATACTTTCCTGGCACACCTTTCTCCTTCAGCGCCCACCACAAAACTTCACAAGGCACTCGGTCGTATGCCTTTTCGAGGTCAACAAATACTATGTTGTTCCTCGACCAGGCATAAAACTGAATTGGTTTTGCGAAATTTCACTCTCTTCTCTCAGTCGCCTTTCAGTAACTTTCTCCCAAGCCTTCATACTATGTGACATTAGATGTATTCCTCTATAGTTGTTGCACTCCAGCACGTCACCTTTGTTTTTAAAGATGGGCACCAGCGAATTGTTACACCATTCGTCAGGTATGGCTTCTTCCAGCAACAACTTATTGAAGAATGAAGCTAACCACGTCCATCCATATACTCGTAATAACTCCCATACTTCAACTGGTATTTCATCTGGACCTTTTGCTTTACCATTTTTTATCCGATTTATTGCTATTCTCACTTCATCCATACTAATCATTCTCACTAACCCCTCATTTACTGGATTATTGCCAAGCACACCACTCCAGTCATTCTCCTCATTCATTAGTCTTTCAAAATAGCTTTTCCACCTATCCTTAATTTTCTCATCATCCGAAAGAACTGTTCCAGTTTCATCCTTTATACACTTTATCTTACAAATATCCCTCGTCTTTCTCTCTCTAGCTCTAGCAAGCCGGTAAAGATGTTTTTGGCCTGCTGGCTTATCCAGTCTGTTATAAAGCTTGTCCTGGGCTATTGCTCTTGCTATGGCCACAGCTTTTTTGCCTTTTTTCTTTAGAGCATCATACTCACTCTTTTTTTCTGCTTTCAAACTAACATTCTCATCTTCAATACTCTGCCATTCCTTGAACTTTTTCTTCTTATCCTGCAACACATTCTGTATTTCCTTTCCCCTTTCCCTTCCTTTCCTTTCGTCTCTCCCAAAATATCTTTCGCTGCACTCCTAATATACCCTGCCGGTCGAATATTCCAACATTCATTTACACTTCGACCATTCATGTCCCCCATATCTATCATTTTATCCACTACTCGCTCTTTAAATTTCTTTGCATACTCATTCTTCTCCAGCATATGCCATTTTATTTTGGGAGGGGGTCGCTCTTTGTTTTTCTTGGGCTCTCTTTCTACAACCATTTCCATAATTAGGGGTCTGTGCTGTGAGACTAGATCTTCTCCCGGTATCACTTTGCAATCTTTAATATGCTTTAAGTAGTTGCGTCGTACTAGAAAGTCAATTTGCGTCTTGTGATTGCCACTTTTGTACGTAATTAGGTGTCAATCGTTCTTCTGGAACCAAGTGTTGGCTACTGCCAGGTCAAATGTGGTAGCGGATTGCAGCAATGTCTCTCCCTCGTTATTGACGTTACCAAATCCCCATCCTCCATGCACTCTTTCATAAACTCCTCGCATTCTTCCCACATGTCCATTAAAATCACTTCCAACTATCAATTCTTCATGCACCGGAATGTTCATCAAAACTGTGTCAAAGTCCTCCCAAAAATTCTCTTTCACCCTTTCATCGCATCCCACCTGCGGTGCATACGCACGAATTACATTCAGCACTACATGTTCTATCATAACTTTTACAACGATTAATCTATCATTAATCCTTTTTACCTCCATCACGCCTTCTTTCAAATTACTGTCTAACACTATTCCCACGCCATTTCTTTTCCCGTCACTCCCACAGTAGAAAAACTTGTATCCTTCGCCGATTTCTCTCGCTTTCGTTCCTTTCCATTTTGTTTCTAGCAAACATGCCACATTTATTCGTCTTATTTTTAATACATCCGCTAACTCTCTGGCTCTCCCAGTCATCGTCCCAACATTCCAACTTGCATACCTCAATCTCACTTCCCGAGCTCGCTTCTTACGTTGCCCCCGCCCGGGGTGGTGCAACAACCCTAGTCCTCTTCCCACAGGAGCCGGGTGCTGCCCCTGCGCGTCGCCTGTGGGGTACGCCCTAGCCCTATCACGCATCAAATATTTATTCATCATATTGCTAATAGTTTTGGCAAAGTTTTACAGTCGGCCGCCTGCCTGACACCAACCCTCCTTGGGAATGCGATTGTTGATGGTTTACCCGCCATAGCTCGGGTGACCCAAGGTGCTATATGGTATGCACCGGGTCTGGAGCCCCCTTAGTCAAATAGTCGCCTCTTACGACACCCACGGGATGAGATGGGGTGGTCCTATTCTTTCTCCGGGACCGACACGGATCTAAAAAACCTAATTCACTGCAGTAACAATATGTTTCAAATAACATAAGTATAAAAGGATTACTTAGGCAATGGCGCCAATTCCCTTGTTCATAAACTAAACTAAATTTAAGTTCAGTGCATCTTTTTCTTCATATTTTTCATTACATTAAGAACAGGACAGACGATAAATATTAGTTTAGTCCTGTCAAATTAAAATACTGCAACAAGTTTAGACGTGATTAAAAAGTTGGCTAATAAAAATACGTCAATTTACGTCAGGCGCTGACTAATTTGACAGGACTAAACTAATATTCATCTGCTGTCCTTTTCTTAATGAAACATAAAGAAAAGATGCACTGAACTTAAATTTAGTTTAGTTTGTGAACAAGGGAATCGGCGCCAATAGGTACCTTTACACAGGGTTACTGGTAATTCGACGTATATCCGTGAGGGGCTGATAAGGGGGCCAAAATGCAACAAATTGAACCCCTCATATGTATGGCCGAAATTCAATAGTTTTCGAGATATTTGATTTTTACGAGTTTTTCGATATTTACCCATTTGACATTTAATTCCAAATAAAAAAAATACATTATTTGAATGGGTACCATTAAAAATGATGTTGTAGCTGGCACTTTAGTTAAGCTATTGACATAATTAAAACTACTTAATTTAACAAAACTTGCCTATTCTGTAAGCTTTCCAAAAAGGTATAAAAGTCAATTTTAAAATACATAATTCGTGGCATGGCATGTGTTTGAACCGGCACGGCGTCGCGCGGTGCGAGGAGAGAGTCTGCTGCACTCGCGTCGCCTTCCTTAGTAAGTTTCTTGCATTAACCAATCTCTCATCGCGTTAATTTGTTATCGATCATTATTGTTAATTCTTGTTTCTCTTGTTATTCTTTTTGTTACCATTGTTATTTCGGATAACATGGCTTCGTATTCTAATAACAAATACGCAGACATAATGTTTTGTTATGGTTTTGCCGATGGAAATGTGGCTGCGGCTCGGCGAGAATACCCAACGCCGCTTTCCCGATCGTCGACTTCCCCACGTTACTGTTTTCGGGAGCACCTATCGACGATTGTCTGAAACTGGCAGTGTTCAGAGAGCAGAAGTCAACGCTGGCAGACCTCGACGGTACACAGCTGACGAAGAGGACACCATTCTTCAGTGTTTTATTGATGACCCAAACATCTCAACGAACAATGTTGCAAGACAGCTCGGTATGTCCCAGTGGAAAGTGTGGTCGGTAGTACATGTATCAGGTAGACACCCATACCATTATCAACCTGTCCAAACATTGCACGAGGGAGATCCTGCCAGGCGACTCGAATTTTCTCGGTTTATGTTAAACGCTGACGCAGACCAGGAACATTTCCTAAGAAATATTTTGTGGACGAATTACCATAACTTACGTTTTTGGGCACCTAAAGTAGGCAGGAATCCAAAAAAACTAAAAGAAACTGCGTCGAAATGAGATTTTCCCTGAACGTATGGATGGATGTCCTTGATAATTATTTGCTGGGCCCTCATTTCTTGCCCCAAAATTTGAACGGCGAAAATTACGTGGAGTTTTTAAAAAACAACCTAGACGATTTGTTGGCGGATGTTCCCGAAGAAGTAAAAAATAACCTCATGTTTCAACATGATGGTTGCCCAGCACATTACCGGATTACTGTCCGACAGTGGCTAGACAAGAGATATCCAAACCGATGGATTGGGAGAGGAGGGCCAATTCCGTGGCCAGCACGAAGCCCTGATATCACACCACTTGATTTTTACGTTTGGGGTCATATGAAGGAATTAGTTTATGTGACCCCAATAAATTCAGTCGAAGAACTTCGACAGCGAATAATAAACGCGGCGCAACAGATGAGAACAACGTTCACATCAAGAGTGACGAAAACCGAAGTTAGGAAGAGAATTCGAACCTGCATTCGTAATCGAGGGGCTCATTTTGAACAAGATGTGTAAATATTTTTATAAAATTTGACGTAAATTTTTTAATGCATTTTATTTCATACTTTGCGCACCACGCCACAAAAAAAAAGTTTTGGACCATAGACCAGATAAAATGAGATTCAAAATCTTATACACAAAAAGTTAGCAATATCCTAAATTAAGTTTAGTTTGTACACAACAGAACCGGCACCATGTGCGATGTTTTATAAAAACATTAAATCCCAACAGGTTAGCCCAACAGCATTCCGGCCCCCCGACACTATACAAACACACTCACAATAGTTCAATTTAAATCATATAAAATCCGGCTGCCATTCCTTTTTATTATTAGAACTTAACCCTTATTAAAATAAAGGTATAATGCTTACCACTTGAGTTTTTTGTTTAAAAAAGTATTTTTCTTGCACCGGCAACATTTGAATTTCATAAAAGTTAAACGTTGTCTTTTTTTAAATCCAACTACTGGCAACATTTTATTCATAAACGTCACCCGTCCATATACGTCAATGTCAGTGAGCCAGGGCAGTCGGCACTTCGGCAGTTTGGTGAACAAAATTTGAAATTGTTGTGACGTTCCTCAACAAAGTTTTAGTTTTGTTCAACAAAAAATCTCGTTGTTTGCGTTCAGATTCATAAACTGTGTTATATTCGTGTAGTTTTGCATCCATTAGGTTGAAAAATCCGGTAATATATGCATGTTTTTTGATCGTGTGAAGTTAAGG
Source organism: Dicycla oo (assembly GCA_948252095.1). Taxonomy (NCBI): domain Eukaryota; kingdom Metazoa; phylum Arthropoda; class Insecta; order Lepidoptera; family Noctuidae; genus Dicycla; species Dicycla oo. The sequence continues at coordinate 16,029,063 of OX411714.1, read as the reverse complement.
GTACAGTTCGATTCAAACTTAATGGCGGCTCGGAAGTTAGCTGCGAGTGCAGGTGCGCGCAGGTACAATCAAGTGGACAATCATTTAGGCTCCATTTAATTATTTTTATAACTCGAAAGTTGTGTGAATGTTTTAAGTGTTGTATAGTACTTATTTGTCAGTTTGTCAAGTACGGGAAGGGTTCAAGGAAAAATAAAAGAGGTTTTTATGTATTTTTTTTAAATTTACTTTATGATAACGGCTGTATCCCCTCCATAAAAACTTATTTTCTTATGGAAGAAACTTTCAAGGAAATATTATTTCCTTCGTCTTCACTTGAATCTGATTCCTCCTCAGAATCAGTATGGGATTCATCGTCATTGAAAAGGATAATAAATTTGAGGCATTTTTAAACAAAGTATTTTCCGTAAAACCAACACCAATCTAATACTTAGTTAACGTAAATAACAAAAAGATGAAAACAAAACAGTTAATAGCAAATAAAAAAAATAAAAAAAAACAACAAACTATTATGAGCTCTACTGTACGTAAACAGGAATGCGCGCGCGTTTGCTGTATACGGACGTAACTCACACATAAAGAGGAAGACGCGTAGGGCGAGTGCGGGTGAGAGAGGGCGCGCAGGGATGTGCCCCGCCGCCACGTCCCGCTGATACCTATTATTGCGTTCTGCGCATCGGAACGTACAATGTTCCTAGCCGCCATTAAATTTGAATCGTACTGTAATAGTGGTAAATTTTATGCCATTGTGCATTCGTGCCTAACTGTAAATTGGATTTACTAAATAAAACTCTACTTAATATGAACAGGACTACATTTTATTTACCTACTAAAAATAGACATTACATTCATACCCACATTCGAAAAAATGTTAATATTACCTAAATTACACAAGCAAATCCAGGGAAAACAACTAGTATAGGAATTTGTTCAAATCGTATTGGATAATGGTAACTATTTTACCACCATCGTAATATTTAATGTAAGTCGATAATGGCTAATGGTAAGATATTTACCACCCAAAAAAGCCCCTTTTCTCTCCCCTTTTTTGTTTTTTTTTACCTAGAAACAAAGCTCGTTTTTTCCTAAATATCCACAGGGGGCTCGTGTTTGTTTATGGGTTAAAACGGGATATTTACCACGTATATTAATTGTTTTGAGTTTTCGATATTTCGGCACTGTTGCAAGTGCCATGATCACGGATAAACTGAAGTTATTGCAGGTGGATGTTTACGAGCAGACAAAACGGTCTACAGCCCGCGGCACGTAAGTTGGCATGGTTTTGGCGTAGTGGGGGTAAGTTCGCGCATGCTACACTTATTGCAACAAAAAAATGGTCACTTTTATTGCTTGTCATTATTCTGTGGTTATTACCATAATTTATTTTTAAACGTAACTATTTAGAAGAAAGTTAAAGAAAGGAGAAGAATTCGTGAAGTATATTAGGAGTAATAAATAAAATATACAGGGTTATTTGTAAAACACCAACAACCTCTTAAGAGGTCATTACTCATCATTATGAACAACTTTTACTATTGGACCAAACCTGAAATCGCGAAAAAAAAATCAGCAGTTCAGTACATTTATGTTCGCATAATTCGTCAAAATATGTAACAGTACACATCATAAACCATTTTTCTGGCATGTCTACGTAAAATGGTATTTGTTTGTGGCATTATCTAAATTTAAAAATTCAAACAAAACAATAACAAGAACTTGTAACAAAAGCTCAACAAAAACAAATGTTACAATTTTAGTGCACGCAAGTGTACTCGGGAGCGAATGGAACGTGGACGCGATGCGAGAGACAAGGGTCGACTGACCAACCAATCGCGCGCCCGGAATGATGCTACCTCATTCCCCGCGTCCCGCTCGCGACCAAAGAGATCTAAAAAATGACTTCTGCGCATCTAACGACTCTTGCCAACTTACGTGCCGCGGGCTGTACCCTCTTTCTTGTTCGTTTAGTGCGATTGACACCGCTACCACTGTCACTTGTTCACTCACAACTGTTCTCGACACACAAAACTCACTGCGTCCGCTCGCGAACTTTTTCGGCACTCTTGCGGTCTTTACACAATTGGACCACTGGATTCCAGGCTCTCGACAGTTGAAACCCATGCTCACGGTTGAAGTTCTTATACATATTTGGTAATCTCAATCGTTTCTCACACCAGTCTAGGTATGTAGTGACTTCCTGTCGAGATGATCTGAGGGTTATGTAACTCAATCCAGTGGTTCGATCCGGATTCTTAAAGATGTTGAGCTATGGCCGATTTCTGTGTATCGTTGTTTCTCACCGCCCTTATGTGTTCCAATATTCTACAAGCCACAGTGCGCTTTATCTGACCGATATACGACTTTCCACAGCTGCAGTCTACCTTATAAACACTGGGTTTTGCCAGAGGGAAGTTGTCTTTAAAAACTTATATTGCCATTCATTATGTATGAAACTGCGTTGAAAACTTAAATTATTTGAGTTTGACGGGGTTTGTGTCGCATGTCGGTGTCACGAGTTAGTATTCTTTGTCCAACGTGGGAATCGAACCCGCAGAAAATTACGTGTCCTAGAAATAACACACTCCTGGCGGAGCTTAGTGTATTATTGGCATAAGAAATTTTAGCGAAAATTATTTAAATGTGGTCGTATCATGCTTTTTACAGGGTGGAGACAGTGACAGTGAGACAAAGAATTTCAAGCCATCAAAAATGTGGGAAATAAATTCTAGATTATAAAAAGAAAAATAAGGGGCTTATAAATAAATATTAAAGATTTTTTGTATATTCTATTTACACAGTATTCATAGCAACATAATTTATCTACTGAACATGATGTATTATTAAGATTTATTTTATGCAACACCAACAAGACGCTTTTCACGTAGCCTGAGACGACGCTCCCGTTCAAATTCCTTCATGCGAAGTTCATAGCTGAAACCAAACAGTAAAGTATTAACACTTACTTGATTAACATACACTACTTTCATGGGGTACACTTATTTCTTCATTTACTTGGCACAAAACAGCATGGTAATATCAATTAAAATTCAACATTTTCATTTATCCCGCTAGCTGTTGTGTAACTAAAGAAAGAAGTCTTGAAGTCTAGTAGGAACTTTTGTTAAAAAAAGTATTCACATCGTGTGACTGACACTGGCATGGTCACCACCAGGGATTTTAATTTTGATAACACAAAAAGTTGTCGCTAATTATTCGAAATTTGACGCCATATATCAGAATTTGTCAGTCACTGATTTAAATGTTATAAGCGTTTCTAGGTGGCCGACCTGGGAGGAATCTCCCCAGCTTGGCCACATTTATATCTCAAAAACTAGGGCATCTAGCGAAGATCTGTTTTTTCCCAAATTTAGTCGCTAATTAGTCGGAATCAGTCGCCAAATGTCAGATTCTGTCGGTCACTTGTTCAAAAGTTATAAGCGTATCTAGGTGGCCACCCTGGGGAGAACCTCCCAGCTTGGCCACATTTTTATGGCAGCATGACACATCAAAATTTTCCGTTTTTGCTATTTTAATGTACTTATATTTTTTTAATTCATTGAGTATCAAAAAGTCACAAAGAATGTGCGCAATATGGATGGAATGGAGTTATGGCGCTATAGAGAAGTGTCTAGACGCTGGGTGAGCGTGCATGATCCATCGCCGCCCGCTCGATGTCCACCGCGCACAGGATGGATGGAAAGCAGCGCATGAAGCATCGATGGCATGAAGTATTTTTTTGCTCCGTTGGTGTAATTACTGTGTGGCGTTCTAGTGGGAGGATAAATAAATGAATAAATCAAATATCTTAAAATCTAGGGCACCTAGCAAAGATTTGTTTTCTCCCAAATTTAGTCGCTAATTTGTCGCCAAGTCACAGATTTAGTCAGTGTGTAATTAAAATATATTAAAGTATTCAATTTCTCCATACATCGGTACAAGCAAGTATAAAATACTTTAAGTAGTTTCTAGACAGTATCTATGATAATAATAATAATATCCTGGGACATTACGTATATTCACACACGGTCATCTGATCCTAAACTAAGCAGAACTTGTACTATGGAAACCAGATATCTGCATAAATACTACATACATACACTACTTTTTTGTAAATACAAACTTATACACGCTGCTTTTTTATTAGCTAGGGAGCTGCCACGATAGTGTTGTACTCATCATTATGAACAACTTTTACTATGGGACCAAACCTTAAGTCGTGAAAAATATTCAGCTGTTCCCTACATTTATGTTCGCATAACTCTTCAAAATGTAGGGAACAGATGATTTTTTTTCGCGATTTCAGGTTTCGTCTCGCACTAAAAGTCGTTCATAATGATTAGTACAACACTATCGTGGCAGCTCCCTAGCCACCCAGACTCAGGACAAACATACATGTTCATGCACACAAATGTTAGTCCTGGATGGGCCGATGCCCATTTCAAAACATATAAATATAAAGTTCTGTTATTCTAAAATTTTAACCCACCAAAGGAAAGCTGTATTCATTACCTATAAACAGCAGGTTTAGCACCAGAACCGTAGACAAGCGTTTTGCCGACGGAAAAGTATGACGTTACCGTGTAGTAGACAGTACGACGGTAACAAAGTAAAAAGAGTCAACTGCACTTTTATGAAATTTACTATTAGGGTTCCGTACCTCAAAAGGAAAAACGGAACCCTTATAAGATCACTCATGTTTCTGTCTGTCACAGACAATTTTCTCAGAAACTAATGGACCGATTAAGTTGAAATTTGGTGCACTTATGAATTTCTGTGACCCAAACACGGACGTCTAACGTAAATAAATGAATTTTGAATATGGGGTGTCAAATAAGAACATTAAAAAAAAAAAAAGTTTTGCAAACTGTATCGTGTGACATATCAAATAAAATGCCTTACTGTGAGGGTCTCAAATATATATTTTATTTTATAATTTTAAAATGAATTGTTTTTTAAGTTATGGTATTAAAATAACATGGTAAATCTCTCAATATTGGGCGTACAAAATTACATTTGTAGTTTGAATGTATGGGAGAACATGTTTTTCAACTACAATGTTAAATTTATTCTTGGAATAAATTCAACCCAACTACGGAACCCTTCATAGACCCTTCGTAGACCGATACGCACTTGGCCGGTTTTTTTACATGATTCGATTCAGAATTCTTTTTTTTTTCATAGGATTTTTTTTGGGGTAATTCTCAATTTTTACAAATATTAAGTCGAGGCGAGCCCGTAGCGCCGGAGAAGATGCGATTCTCAACGTGTTTTATATGGATTTTTTTCACATTTTATATAGAAAATATGAAATACTGGCTTTTGCCAGCGGCTTCGCCCGCGTGGGTGTTGGAAATTATCTCACGAGAACCGTATATTTTTCCGGCATAAAAAGTATCCATGTGCTATTCCAGACTATAATCTATCTCTGTGCTTAATTTCATCCAGATCCGTTCAGCCGTTCTGGCGTGATTGAGTAACAAACATCCAAACATCTTCACAAACTTTCACATTTATAATATTAGTAGGAAGTAGGTATTAGGGGCAAAATCTTCATTATTTTTTTAATATTTTCATTATTGTAATTATTTATCAGACAAAATGTGCACTTAGTCGCTGGCTAGATGCTGGATAGATCGCTGCGCTCTGTTTCATTTACGGTAAGTAAGAAAGAGATAGATGCGCGTGTACAGACGAGCTACCTAGAGCGAGTTGTCCGTGACGTAAGTTAAAGTCAGCCAGTTTACAGTGGCTTACTTATTATGAATAGTTAAGAACTCGAGTAATAACGGTTTTGTAATAAATTAATGTGCGTTTTATATATTTTTCCTTATATATATATATATATATATCTGTGTAACGACAATATAAAAAGAAGAAGTCTTTGGGTAAGTTTGAAATGATATGCTTAGTGTGTTAAACTCTGAACGCAAAAAATATAAGTAGTAGAGAAGTAAAATAATGTAGCAATTTAACAACTATGTAATTTGAAAAAAAAAATCCCTATTATGAGATATTTTTATTCTAAAAATAGCTAGACTATCTAACTACTTATTATAAGTCTTTGATTTAGGTACGTATTTATTTTTGTAAGTTATTGTAGTAGGTATATTTTAAGCAATAGGTTGGTACTTACAATACCTACGTTTTTAACGTTTAGTATTTAAAACATTTTACTAAAGGTACGATAAGCGCATTGACATGGAGTTGCGGATACCAGCCCGTTTTACCTAAAGGTACGATAATTTTAACATATTAGGTAAATCATAAATTCTTATTTCGGCAACAGAAGTTTTATTGTTCTAACGTAAATTAGAACCTAACATTATAATTTGGTAAAACAGTTGTATGCGACTGTACATCTTGACACCAAATAGACCAAGAGCAAGGTTTACTGTTTTCAAAGAAGTTTAAGCCACTCTAACATAGAAATTTAAAACATAAAAACATGTATTTAATTGAGAATTTATCTCTCTCTGACATTTCTAAGGGCTTTAGACCGATAAAACTAGAATTATATTACAAATATTAATAGAAATATTTTTTCTTGGCAATTTTTCGTAAACTCTTTGGTCTAGCTCTTGGAATAGTCCAAGAATAAAAATTGAACTCATTATATCTTCTAAACTAAGAGCCGACTAAATCTGTGACAAAATTTGGGAGAAAACAGATCTTCGATAGGTTTTTGAGATATAAATGAGGCCAAGCTTGGGAGATTCTCCCCAGGTAGGCCACCTACAAATGCTTATAACTCTTGAACCAGTGCCCGACAGATTCTGATATTTGGTGACTGATTCCGACTAATTAAAGACAACTTTTTGTGATAGGAATCAAAATTGAAATCCCTGGTGGCCATGCCAATGTCAGTCACACATTCACATCAGAACAATAAAATCAAGCAAACTTCTTTCACAACGGTATACATTTAACCTCATTAGAAAATATTAATTATTTAAAAAATCATGCTGATGTCTATTCATTGAGATAGTGTCTATTGGACGATAGAATGTCAGTGATATTCACAGAGTACTTTTATGATATTTTAACACAGCATTTTAGTGATTGAAGATGATTTAAGAAATGTTGGAGTTAGAAATTGGAGAAAATGCCGAAAATAGGTCACAATGAACAAGCATACTTGACCAGGGTAAGGCCCACCCATGGCTGTAAACCCTTAGATGATGATTTTAGTGATTGTATTTTTATTCCACAAAATTCATTATTGAAGAGTTGGAAGTAATTGTATTTTACTTTTCCAATAAAATACTAGGTTGTTGTGAGAAAAATATTAGAACTGCTTCCTCTACAACTCATAATTAGGTTACAATTTATTGCTATTAAATTGTGATATTGAATCGACATACTCATCCTTTTCACAGGTCAAGAAGGCATGTTTCTCATGGGCACACTTATAGATCAATGGCATATTTTTGTAGCGGCATGATTGGTATTCCAACAAATGATGGGCACAGTAATCACGGTGCTTCAGTGGGATCTTAGCAGAAATAAGATCAGCCTCACGAGCTACCATCTCTGAAAAATAATGATAACAGCAGTGAGTGTAAACATATAGTTTTATTGAATAATTAATGCTTATTTTGCTTTGATAGTGGCAATTATTAGTACGTCTAAAATTTTGTAAGTTCTTGGAATTTTGGAATCAATAACACTTTGTTTTGACTGCAACATAACCTACACAAAAATTATGTAACTTTTGTTTAAATCCACCTTAAAACATGACAAGAAACATGATGCTAGGAATGATAGGAACTCATTAAATTATAGATTTTAAAAGCATTACCTCTTGGTTTTCTCTGGTAATCAAATCCTGCTTGGGGGTCAAATGTTGGCTGATCATCCATATAAAGACCAACCTTCCTCGCGTCGTAAGATCCCATCATTTGACCCATCTTTATAGTTCAGATAATTATCTAACGAACCAGCTCAGATTATGGCTTTTATAAACTTTTGGCCTTAATATTTACAACTTTTAGTTTGTATGTAATTGTAATGTAAGCCAGCTGAGTCTGAGTAGTTCGGGTCGTAAAACTAGTAGTGTTACCACTTTTTAAGGAGTCCCGGGAATTGTGGTGATCAACATCTTGACGTAAACAGAAAAATAATAGTGGATAGAAATGATAGAATATACGGCAGACCTCACGAAAGAAATACAGCTAGTCAAGAGGCTTTACAAAATCTAAAGTCATAATAATAAATAGCTAATAAGGTCGTCGTTAGGTCACTCTTCATTTCTTATTTTTGAAAACAAACGCAAATACTATATGTTGGTACAGGTATTGTCAAGAAAACTAAGAATGATTGAAAAACATCAAAACGGCAAAATAAATTTTTGAGATGGAAACACAACTTTGACGTTCATTAATAATCATTATCAATGTTGCTACTTGCTAGCATCAAAATTGTCTGGAAAATAATGTCATAAAAAATCGATACGTTTATATGTACCGCAACCGGTTAATAGGTATGTAATTTTGATTTTTGCAAAATATCTATTAAATATCTATTAGGGCTTCCAAACAAATATACAAAATTTCATAGATGTATGTTTGTATGTATTTATATTTGTCCACGCATTTCTCCGAAACTAATAAGTAATCGGTTCGTGACCATTTTTTTTTTGGTGGCATACATTTACTTCAACTTAGGGCAAAATTAAAGTTTCATCAAAATCAGTTCAGTAGTTTTCAAGATAATGGATGGCTTATTGATACGAGCTACGGGTGTGGTGTCAAAGGGAAAACATCTGAAAACAAGGTTCTCAGTCACGGAAATAGTTAGGATGACCCAGCTTTCAACATTTATTGAGCACGGTTGATACTTTCTGAAGGTCTGATGATGACCAGGTAAGACTTACTTACTAATCACTTAGTGATTATTGGTTCTCAGTAACAGAAATAGTTAGGATGACCTAGCTCCCAACATGCACGGATGCTACTACATGATAGCGTTCAACATTCATCTAATTGTGCACAGATGCTACTACATGATACTTTCTGAAGATCTGATTATGACGAGGTAAGTGCTTATTGATCCTCAGTAATGGAAACAGTATTGGAATAGGATGATCTAGCTTTCAATATTTATATTCTATTCAAATAAGTAAAAACATGATGGTTCTACTTATTGATACGAGCTACGGGTGTGGTGTCAAAGGGAAAACATCTCAAAACCTTGGTCAAATTCTAGTGCAATATTAAATACTTATTACAAACATATTATTATATTCCAGTTTTTACTAAAAACTAAAAATTACAAAATAAAAAATAATTTAAAAAATTAAATCGACTTTAAAAAGAAGCAAACTCAAAATTATGAAATAAGTACTTAACTTTAATTTTGGAAGTCGGTGGTAAAAATCTAAAATACAGATCCCCAGACACCTGAGTTAACATGAATATATTCTTTTTAAAAAATATGTTTAGCCTTTTACATTTAGCCAAAATTCAACCATTAGATAATGTTTAACCATTGGTTGAGTTAACTGCGGAGCAAAAAACCGGCCCTTAAACGGGCGAACGTAATCATTTGTTGCGAGTGTACAGGGCATATTTTTCACGCAGATTCGCGAGCGAGTGTACAACCCGCTTTAGGTACGATCATAAAATAGTATTTTTTTGCTGTGGTATAAAGTAATGACGAGTAATCAACCTTTTTCGTTTTTTTTTGGTTTTAAGCGGGTAGTTTAATTTTTTTGGGAGAAGTTATATATTTTAGCCAGTGTAAAAGATTTAATGCGATAAAGAGCCCAATAATGTGTTAAGATTCTAGACTAATGGATATTCTGAATTATTATAAAATAGGGAATAATAACAAAAATGGACTGTATGACAAAAAGATTTAAAAGTCATAACCTAACAGTGTTAAAAACAGTTGGTAAAGGGACGTACGGGTATGTATCTAATAAAACTTTAATGGTAATTGTGACGTTCCACGGGAAAAGGCACCTTATGGTGCTTTTTAGTTTCGGAGATATTAAATGCTTCGTAAAAATATGTAAAAAAAATGGATTTTTGTATTGCTGTTTCGTAAACCATAAGATGTAACATTTATTTTCCTATATTTATTTCTTATGATAAGTAAGTTATTAGCCCATAATGTGGCTTCAAAGTTTAGTAGATAAGGTACCTTATGGCCGTGTGTTATTATGAAAAATAAGAAAATAATACTTGCAATCATCAAATCTCATCGGGACATGCTCCACTTAGATGATTAAGTAAATTATATCGAAATAGATAAAATACGTTAAGTTTAATAATACAGTTTTTTTTATAAATGAAAAATACTTTTTTCGTTTCCTTGTACCCCACTTGTCCCTAAGTCTTAAAAAAAGTATAGGTAAGAAGGAACTAATTATTTTGTAGCAGATTATTATTAAAATAATAGTTAAAATTAATAAAAAGACCATTATTGTCCTGACATATTGTTTGTTACGTAATTTATATAGAGTACCTAACAAAGACTGTTACTGTGATGTAAGGTAAGTTTAAGGGACTTAAAAAGTTAGAAATAGTCTCTAAATGCGATATTATCAGTTTTTGAAAGAATATTGTTGTTTTGTGTTCAAGAATTTATGTTGTTTTTACAAACAACATAAATTCTTGCACACAAAACAACAATTACCTAATATTTTCATGCAAAATCACAAAACTTAATGATTTAGGTTTTAATTTTACAATTAAAACCAAATCGTTAAGTTTGTGATTTTGCATGAAAATAGTTAGTTAAAATAGGTAGTTATTCTTACCTCTAATTCTTGTTTTTAATTATGTCTATATTTTATCTAGTAATTGTTTTCTAATTGATCAATAAAAAATCTGCCTTTCTCATCGTAAAAAATCGTGAAAATTAAGAAAAAGAATTTTTTTTTTAGAAATTTGTTATCCCATACCAAGGTTTTGATTTGTAATAAGTACAGAAATTATCGCAACATTTTTCGAAGTCAGAAGGCCAAGGAGCTAGTTTTCATAGCTCACTATGTAACTGCAACGACAACATTGTTTTTGAGGTGGTTTTGTAAAATTGCACATTTTCCAATACAATCTTTAAACAAAAATATCTCCATAACTACACATCACAGGAGCTTGATCTTTTTTTTATATCGACAGCTTATTAAATCCAGATTATTATGGTATGCACAACTCCATGCACCATAAGGTACCTTTACCTTTACCCGTGGAACGTCACAATTGATTATCATCTTTCCACCAACTTACGAACATACGTATTCTTAGAAGTAGGCTCAAACTACTGTTGATAGGAAATATCTCTAGACAGAACTAAATAATTTGTTTTCCAGGAACGTGTATTTATGTAAAAAGCGAGATAGTACTGAATTAACAATAGTAAAGGATATAGAATTGAACATAAAGCTTCAAGACCATAAACAAGTGAGTAGATACCTACCTACAATAACCGGCCCAGAATTTATTTTTGTTAGGATTTTGTTGATAACCAACTGGATACCCTCATTATTTCAGGACATACAAAATGAAGTTCAGATCCTGTCTTCGCTGCATCACTCGAATATTATCAAGTTTTATGATTGCTATTACACTGATAAACATGTTATGATATCCATGGAATATGCCACTAGCGGGAATCTAGCGGAGTACATGTATCAGAGATGTCCAAAATTATTACAACAGCAGGTAGTCCACCCATGTACAGTACCTAGACCCCAATCTTTTCGGCCGGGTTGAACGTAGGCGCAAGCCGAATCGCAGAATGCAAAACTAAAGTGATGGTAGGCGCGAGCCGATGCGCAGAACATATGTATACAGGGTGTAAGTATCCCGCCGGGGTTGCGGGTTGTTCGAAAGAGTTACCGTGGCCCTGGCACAGGCAACTGAAGGAACACGGGTGGGTTTTAGTCAGTAGAAGTCTGACACGCCCTCCCGCTCCACCCAGAGCGGGAGAAGTTATTTAATGATATCCCATCCACAAAAAAAAAGGGGTGTAAGTATAAACAGTGGCAACCTTTTAAGAGGTCATTGCACTCATCATTATTAACAACTTTTACTATGGTCCCATATGGTCCAATAGGGACCTTCCTGAAATCGCGAAAAAAAATCAGCTGTTCAGTACCTACATTTATGTTCGCATAATTCGTCAAAATGAACAGCTGATTTTTTTTTCGCGATTTCAGGAAGGTCCCTATTGATGGTTACAATTACCCCTTAAAATGTGGCCACTGTTTACACTTACACCCATAGAGTGACTGGTAATTAGCGACCGATACTTAAACACATGATTGTACTCTAGATAACAAACAACTTTTACTATGGGACCAATCCTGAATTCAAATCAACATTCATGTTCGCATAACTCGTCAAAATGTAGGGAGCAGCTGATATTTATTTCGCGATTTCAAGTTTGGTCCCGTAGTAAAAGTTGTTTGTTATCATGAGAACAATCATGTATCGGTCACTAATTACTAGTCACCCTAAATATTAGTCTATGGCGCAGAATGCGCAAGTTGGATGGCGGTCGCGCTCACTTCAGCCCGGCTAAAAAGTTTGGGGACTACTGGTAGTCCTTTTAGACTTCTGCTAAATGAGTCTACCCGGCAACATTCAACAATCTAAGTCCATGGCGCAAAATACACTACTTTTTTAAACTGCGTGGCTCAGGCAACAATTCTCTTTCTTCTTTTCTCAGGCCACAATTCTCGGTATTTGTGTCTGGAAGCGAACGTCTATCTCTTATCTCTACTTCAAAAATGTATATGTATTATATTTAAACATAAACCTCCAAATACCCGAGCAGTGTGTAATTTTGTACGTACAATATTGAGAGACTTACCATGTTAATTTAAGACCACAGACGTTTTAAAAGTTTTCCTGTAATCTATAGATATAGAACTATTTTGTGTATATTTTTTCAAAATTTTAGTCTCAGTAGGTTCGGAGATAAGATTCGTAAATAACTTTAAAACAATTTATTTTAAAATTATAAAAAAATATTTGAGACCCCCACAGTAAGCCCTTTCATTTAATATGCCACACGGTACCTACAGTTGCCAAAACTGTTTTTTTTAATTTTCTTATTTGCCCCCCAAAATAAGAAAATGAAGAAACCCCTATATTCAAAATTCATTTATTTACGTTACACAGTCGTGTTTGGGTCACAGAAATATATACGTGTACCAAATTTCCACCTAATCGGTTCAATAGATTTGGAGCAAATTGGCTGTAACAGACGGACATATACACAGACACACGAGTGATCCTATAAGTGTTCCGTTTTTTCCTTTTGAGGTACGGAACACTAAAAAGAACATTATGCGAAAAGAAGGGATCCCGTTTATTCTACAGGCGCACATACAATTAGCAATAGATAGACGATAATACGTTTTAGAGATAGGTACCTACACGATTCTGCAAAACGGTACTCCAACAGGAAATGCAACCTGAAGACGCACAATTATTATTTTAGGCGCACATTTTTGCATAAATATAAGGTCTCTGCCCATGCACAATATGTCTCTCTCCAATCATTTGTTTAAAATTTTCTTGCTGGATCAACGTGTACTCCTGCAGGAATCGTTTTTTCAGATTTTTTTTCCAAAACGACAAAGCGCACAATTTTTTTATGTGACGCACATTTACAGCAGATTATCTACGCACTAATTATACGTTGCACTCATATCACTCTAGGAGCCACTTTCCTGCTGGAGTAACGTACACATATTATGGAACAGATTAATATTGTAGACAATTAAATGAATTCTTGTCGATTTACCTACCTATACATCTTTTTGAGGCTGACTGTAACCTCCATATGTACCGGGTATAGGGAGTACCCTATACCCGGTACATACCTCCCTATACCTATACCTTACTATGTGTACCTAAACTTATTCTGTCCATTTCCATATTTATGATTTCAGGAAATACTTTTCTACTTTTGCCAAGTTTTGTTAGGAGTCAACTACATTCATAGTAAAAATATAATTCATAGAGATTTGAAAGCAGAAAATATTCTCTTGACTGGCAAGCATGGTGTGGTAGTCAAGATAGGTGATTTCGGTATATCGAAAATGTTAGCAAGGTGAGTCGAATCGAAATACATTAATTTATTTAATCGTACCACATCACGCCTATTATAGTCTTCCCCAATGGTGGGCCTAGGCACGGGTCTAGTAGTACAGCCCCATTTTCGCTTAGCAGGGTGCCCTGGGTTCAATATCCAGCGCCCTAATTGCGTAACACACTATCTATCACAACCTGAATGATTTTGAAGCATATTGTTAATCCATTGCTTCATACGTTCGGAAAATTTGTTGCTCAACACGTTCGAAAAATTTGTTTGTCTATTCATTGCGTTATTTACGTTGTTGAGCAGACAAAATTTTCGTACATAGGTACATATGAAGCATTGGATTATCAATTTGCTTCAAAATTATTCAGATTCCGATCGAGTGTGTTACGCAATTAGGGTGCAGGTCAGGCAAAGGGTTTTTGAAAAATTTTTCGAAATCTCTTGTGTGATAGATAATATACAGGTACCTATAGGGTGAATTTTCAAGTGGGCGTGGATGCATGGCCAAATTCGAAACTATGAGGAATAGCGAAAGTACTCAAAGGAGCTCGGGCTCGATTTTAATGAAAACTAAAACTGCATCATTGGATTTTTGAAAAATCAATATTTCTAGCCCGGAATCGAACCCTTTGATTTTGAAAAAAAAAAAACAAAAAAACTTTTTAGCAAAAAATAAAACCGACTTCTAAAACAAAACACTACAAAGTGAAAAATAACTTTAATTTCGGAAGTCGGTGTCTTTCGCTTTGTATTTTCGTTTTTTGCCACCGACTTCCGAAATTAAAGTTATTTTTCACTTTGTAGTGTTTTGTTTTAGAAGTCGGTTTTATTTTTTGCTAAAATGTTTTTATTTTTCACTTTTTAGTTGTGGAACCTACCCCACACAAATTCGAATACATAATTGAGCACAATAATTGTAGATATAGCCATGTAAATAACAGTGATAGGAATTTATTAAAACATCATCACATCATCTATACAGGGTTACAGGTTAAGTCGACCTAAACCCTTTAAGAGGTGGTAGTTTCCATCATTCCTGACTGATTTGACTATGGAACCCCATACCCCAAACTTAACCGTTCTCAAGTTATGGGACTTTGAAGTTTTTTTTTATAAAAATCCAGATTTTTCGTCTTTTGTCCCCTTTTTTTGTGTTTTGTACCTCTAATGTTTTTGTTTTTGTATTTTTTGTGTAGCAGATTAGTTGATCCATTATTTTAAACACAAAAACTGCAAGTAACTGTACCAAATGAGTCGTATTAGACGACTAATTGTTAAAAAAAGAAATAAATTTGTGAAAAGTTTTTTTTTCTTTGCAAGATATTGTACAAAAAGGCCATGACAGTTATGCTGCAGATATTCTTAAAAATATCTACGGTTCTTCAGCTTTCCGATAAGGTATAATACAACAGGGTATTATTGGATTTTTTTAACAAAAACATTGATCATATGCTACCAGGTAGTAGTAAAAAATAACGATACTTAAGCATCAAATTTAACTTTAGTCAGAAAACAAAATAAAACAATCCAAATAGGTAACAATTGAAGTTTATTATTCCTTTTACAGTACATGTTCCACATGTCCGCCCCTATTTCGCACACATACGCGCATTCTGTGTCTTAAGCCACTTTTCACTACCCCAGTTGATAGTCCTCTTCTTATTTCGTTAGCAGCATCAATAATTTTCTGCCTCAAAATATCAACAGATGTTATTGGGTTAGGTTCATTGTAAACCAAACTTTTCATGTGCCCCCACACATAAAAATCCATGGGTGTCAAGTCTGGACTTCTAGCTGGCCACGGTGTAGGTCCACCTCTCCCGATCCACTTATTTGGATAATTAGTGTCCAGCCACTCTCTGACACTCCTTCTAAAGTGCGCGGGTCACCCGTCGTGCTGAAACCACATGTCTCGAATAAGGCTTAATGGTATGTCGTCGAGTAAATCGGGTAAATCTTGTCGCAAAAAATTTTCATAGGTCTCTCCATTCAAATTTGGAGGTAGAAAGTAAGGCCCAATCAGATGGTTTGAAATTATTCCCATCCATACGTTAAGGCTGAAACGTCTCTGTGACCCCTTTACTCTTTTCTTATTAGGATTTCTTCCTGCTTTCGGAGCCCAATGATGGGCGTTATGGTAATTGGTTATCCCATCTTGATCAAAAGACAATGTTCAAAATGGCCCTGTGCAATGAAGAGTTTGAGAATATACAATAATTAATCGCCTATTTTATTATATAAGTTGCAAATACTTCTGTATCACGGACTAGCTGTATTCCAAAATGTATTTTTAATAGAATTTAATACGACTAATAACATTACATCGCCATCTTCACCTATGTCGTGTCAAAAGTGAAATAGGGATGTCCGATCAATTATAATCGATCGATTGTGTTTTTTTTTCTAAAGTGTAGTTTTAAAAACCTAATAAAATACTTTATGAATGCAGTCATACTCCAATTTAAATAGGTAGTAAGAATAATATTATACAATAATCAAAACTTCTTTATTTCTATACAATCATTCAAACTAATTCATTATTTACGACAATTAATACAAAAATAACGCTCCTTTTGCGGTTCATTAAACGAAAAAAATACTTATTTTTACTAAACACATCACAATTACCTAATGTTTTATTTAAAAAACAATATTGCAAACTAGATACAGATGTTATTATATATTATTATTACCAGTATAGAAGAGTGTTGTTATATATAAAATAAACCATTGTCATACATACTTGTAATGTTTATATGACAAAGTAGATGTAACAGACTGTAATAATTTAAGACCACAGTAAACCATAATCGAAAAATCGATTAATGGTGTCGTATTACATCCCTAGTTTTGCCGGTGAACGTGTCATTGTTACCAATGGCACAAAGGCCAAAAAGCCATGCCATAAAATTATTAAAAAAAAAGTCATTGTTACCACAATTGAGAGTTACAGTTTCTGCGCTGTGCTTTTTCCTGTGTTCTTTTCTTGTGTTCGGTGTTTTGGTGACTTTCGGGACTTTTTTACGACTTGGCTATTTTAACGGACTTGGATTGGTTTAAAAAACGATTGACCTGGCTGTGATTTTCGGGACTGTGTACCTGTGTGTGAATTAAATTCTGAAACCGTATGGTTATTACGGGGGAAAATTCACAGCCGTCATATAAGTACTAAAGTGTATTTTGTATATATTTTAATTGACTCATCACAAATAGGTCGACAGGCAATAGTCGAATATTGCTGTAATTGTATCGTTGGGCGCAGAACTATCGGTTGCTGCGCCCATGTTATGACCATTATTTGGTACCTAAGTTATGCGAGGTATCAAAATAATGTCAACCCCCCTGCACAGTTTTTAGACACTATTTTAGTTCGTAATTTAGACGAAGAACAATAAACGTGAAATTAAAATCTGTGTTTTATTTCTTATTCAAATATAAATATTGTAGGACTAGGTTTTAAAAAATCACTTATTACCATCTAATTGGTAAAGCTAGTATCCTATGCACACCGTTCAGGCATAGGGACGCTGTTTCTACTCATCTCATTCCAAAACGAATGCTACGAATTCAGTTACCTACCTATGTTGATTAGTTTAATGTATATTAATTTAGCACTTGCATCCATTTTTTAGAAAAATAACTGCATAGGTACCTAATTATCTAGGTAGGTATTATGATATTACTTTTCAGTTTCTTAAAAATTACTCAGAGCTATGAAAAATCATGGTAGGTACCTACATTTAATATTCGTTGTTATGGTTAGATTATAACCTCAAAATCTGATACTTTTTTTGAAATATATCTTTTCTGCAGCTAGTCCGCTATAAAAACAAGATCTTCTAGGAGTCTCCAAATGATAGAGAATACAATACATAATTATCCGATGCTCTTGGCTCCAGGGCCAACAATGTATGGACGCAGAGCAATGTCCTTTGGACCCGTCAGTCCACAAGATTCTTCGAAAAAACGAAGGATCTTCCAAATCTGCATTCAACATAAACCTGCAGAAATCCAGCCTCCTCACAGGATCTCCTTCTTCGATAACATGCACCGGCGTGTAGTGGTACGGGTAGAGACCGGCAGTATGCACGGTAAACCACACTTTCCATTGTGAGATTCCAAGTTCTCGGGCAACAACGTTGGTTGACGTAGTCGGATCCAGTCGAAATCGTCGAACAATCTCATTATCTTCCTCTTCATCATCATCATTAATACGTGGTCTACCCAAGTCTGTTCGTCGCCTCGAGACAGAGCCAGTCTCTCTAATTCGTCGGTAAACTCCGTCGAAGACGCTAATATCCGGAATTCGGCGGCCAGGAAAACGTGCTATGTATTTTTGACGAGCTTGTAAGGATACACAGTTGCAGTACCCATAACAAATCAAAATATCTGCATATTCTTCGTTCGTAAAGGTCGCCATCTTCAACAGTTCCAAATCAGAAGCACAAATCAAGGTCCAGTTAACAAGCACAGTCACGAATAGGAGGAAACGGTCCAGAAAAACAAGCCAAGTCGAGTAAAAAACAAAGAGCACCAAGTATCGCATCTACCACGGACGAATCGCGTAAGCAGACTAACCAAACACAATAACAACAAAATGGCGTTTGAAATCACTTTTCTCTCTTGCACCCGTTTACATTGTATAATATCCCGCTCGCACGCGACGCGCTACCCATTGCAGGACCTCAGAATGCAGGACAATAGGCGCTGCGAGCAACTTTACGAAATACCGTTATTTTTGCTATTACCTGGGAGTCTTTCATCGATGATTTTTCCGAGAATCCTGATAGCACCGTAGCAAATTATACCTTATCGGGAAGCTGAAGAACCGTAGATATTTTTAAGCACATCTGCAGCATAACAGTCATAGACTTTTTTTAAAATATCTTACAAAGAATAAAAAACTTTCCACAAATTTATTTCTTTTTTTAACAATCAATTGTCTAATATGACTCAGTTGGTACAGTTACTTGCAGTTTTTGTATTTAAAATAATGAAGCAACTAATCTGCTACACAAAAAATACAAAAACAAAAACATTAGAGGTAAAAAACACAAAAAAAGGGGACAAAAGACAAAAAATCTGGATTTTTATAAAAAAAAACTTCAAAGTCCCATAACTTGAGTACGGTTAAGTTTGGGGTATGGGGTTCCATAGTCAAATCAGTCAGGAATCATGGAAACTACCACCTCTTAAAGGGTTTAGGTCGACTTAACCTGTAACCCTGTATAAAATAAGTGGGAAATATACGCATTATTGAAGCTAACTCAAAAACTCCACAAGCAAAGTTAATACAATTTATATGGGACCACCTCGGAGGTATACCCTTTCAAACAAAAAAAGAATTTTCCAAATCGGTCCATCCGTCTTTGAGTAATCGCGTAACAAACATACAAAAAAAAAAAAAACAAAAAAAAAATAGACGAATTGAGAACCTCCTCCTTTTGGAAGTCGGTTAAAAAAAGCACTATTATTGCATCATTCGATAGTGTCGCTAATGGAGATCGAATTCTGGGAAGTAATGACATACGGTAAAGTTAAGGAAAGAGCTAACTTTTAACAAAATACTTTTTTATTTTTCTTATGTGCCTAGGTAACGGCACAGATCCCGCACTCCGCAAAATTACGACAACTACGACACAATAAAGTGCAATTCAGGTCGCACAACGCTTATTACCTACAAGTTGCCTCTCTTTCTATCGCGTAACTCTTATTCCTTCTGACCACGTTAGGGCAGTTACGGTTGCTGCCGGCCTGCGGACGGTACTTTAATTTTTTAGTCTCCATTATTTATTATGTCTCGCTGTGCGCGTATAGACTCTAGTCAACACTGTGTTGTCGCGAGCTGTAGGCACTTATCTCGAGCGGAATGTACCAGTGCAATGGCACTGACCTAGGTCCCTATTAAACCTTGATATTGATTTTTCAAAAATCCAATAATGCAGTTATTAGTTTTCATCAAAGTCGAGCCCGAGATTCCTTGGAGTATTTTTCACTATTCCTCATAGTTTCGGATTTGTCCATCCACGGCCTTGAAAAATTCACCTGTAAATTCGGGTGCATATTACTTACCTAAAGTTGAGGTGTTGGCTATTACGGAATGCACTTTGTATCGATTGTAAAAATCTCGCGACTCATAAATTAATTTAAGAAGTTTCCATGCCATATATTCGAGTAGTAGCGCATTCCCGGATTTTCTGGAATCCCGGGAAAACATTATTAAGAAGCCGCTTCCATAGTTTCCTAGCAAAAATTAACTTTAGGTAAATATGCATCCGACTATCTGAACTCTGGACTGTTAAATGATAACACCTCGTGCTAATTTGTTTTTCTCAGTGCCAAGAAGACATCGACTGTAATAGGTACACCTTACTACTTGGCCCCAGAACTCTGTGAAGGCAAACCGTATTGTAGTAAAAGTGACGTTTGGGCCTTAGGTTGTTTACTTTATGAAATGTGTACTCACAAAAGAGCTTTCGACGCTGAGGTAAGTTTAAGATGTGCGAAGTGAAATAATGTTTATCGTGAACTCGACCCAAAAATCGGAATCCATTTTCAAACATGTACAGACGCCAGCACATCAAGCTACTACAATCTGTTAAATTTCTTTAATAGATTTTCAACTTTAACGCTAAAGCATTAAGTTCAAGGTTGATTGGGAAAATTTGACGATTTCGGGTAGCTTGACCTGCTGGCGTCTGTCTGTACATATTATAAATTATACATACTGGGTATACTTTTAATCACCGTTTTGTCCTTCTAAGGGGTCATTGTACTCATCATTATGAACGACTTTTAATATGGGACTAAACTTAAAATCGCGAATAAAAAAATCTGCTGTTCCCTACATTTTGACGAGTTAAGGTCTTTCCACACATATCAGGGCAGTGCCCGGGACCACAGATTACTAATATGTAACAAGCTACGTGCTCGTGGCACACACAAAGCAAACACTGAAGCTCCGTCGCCGGCCCGGACACGGACGTATGTGAACGAGTTCATATAAAATGTACGCACCGATATTTTTTGAGCCCCTGACGAAACACGGTTCGCCCACGTCCCTGATATGTATGGATAGACCTTTATGCGAACGTCAGCCGATTTATTTTTCGCGATTTCAGGTTTGGTCCCATAGTAAAACTTGTTCATAATGATGGGTACCTTAAGAGAGTAACGGTGATTAAATTGGGGCCGAGATGGCGATAAACCCCACTTCACTGAGTAGACAATATATTGATTTTTTGTTTTGTTTGATAATTGCCTTAAATCTTGATGTAAATGTTGGTTTATCAGCCGATGACTTGTAAATTCTAGGGCCGTAAACAAATTATGTAACTTGAACAAACCCCCAATAAATAACGTGCTTTTCAGACGTTAGTGGGTTTGGTGAAGGCAATTACAAGTGGCAGTGTACATCCAATAGATTTGACGACGTATAGCAGGAGCATGCAGGACCTTGTGGATTCTATGCTGTCAGTGTTGCCTGACAAAAGACCCTCTATAAAAGAATTAATGGGACGAACGGTACTTCTACCTGATATTTATACTGTTTACTTAGATGCTGGCAATGATGAGTTATTATATTTAAAAGTAAAACAATTTGTGTATTAATGAAAATGATAATAATATGAAATGAAATAATAAGACAATTTAATGGAATTTTGTTTTATTGGAAAAATAGAATGTAAATGAAAACAGTAAGTTGTAGTATGGAGTTCTTTTCAGATAATATCAGAACAAAACGTGGCGCTACAATGGCGACTTAATTAATCATAAAAATTATAATAAGATTAAATATTCGCAAATTGAAAATGTTAAAATTTCAAACTAAATAATAAAATAATAACCAAAATTAGGATCACTTTGTGCATAAGATTCATTCATGAAGCTACTATAGAAATGCCGTTGATACTTTTTGTTCATCTGTTTGTCTACAGCTGGTAAACGGCCGTTGACACCTTTTGTTCATCTGTTTGTCTGTTGTTTACTGCGAACTGCTTTCAGTGAGAAACTGTTTGTTCTTCCGTATAAATTGAGGAAACATCGCGTACCAATAAACGTCGAGCTGGTATTATTTCCTTCCATGTAGGACATAATTCCACCTTTGCTGAACACCAATTCTCTTACCTCAGTAAAAACTGTATAACAGGATCAACAAACTTTTCGTAATACAAAAACTTAATTTAGCCTTGTCTAGCTTTACGCGAACAATGTGCACACTAAATTTGGTTGCCGACAAAATTGATCTTTTATTATATTCGCTGAGCGAGTTTGCAAGGGTAACATTGCATGTGTTATGTTTTTAATTAGTAAATCATATATGGCATGAATCGGATATTAATATGTTGTAATTATTTCATTAATTGTTAATTAACTACACTACCAAATTGGGACACTGTAATGGTAGAGTATGTAAGTACTCAACAGTGTCAATATGAAACCGATTTCGATTGACAGTGTATTGCGAATTGCGCCGCTGGGCCACCATTGCACCACCAGCCCTATCCGTGTGTTAAATTAATGTCGCCATAGTAACGCCACGTTGTATTACAAAACCAGCAAAAACGTTTCAATTTTCTATATACAATGCCGTCTAGACATTGTTTAGTACGGAACCTTATTTTCGTAACATACATCTTTTGACTGCCACAACAACTTTTGTAGATTTATCTGTACTAACGTGTATCTGTTCTTTTGCTTAATAACCTTGGTTTCTGTGTAGTATCTGTCTTAATAGCTAAATATGTAGTGTACAACTAAACACTGTTCTTATCAGCTTAACATAATCACACTCCATATATACAGTATGTTAACCAACAGAGGGCGTTCCCGTTAACCCGCAATAGTATAGCATCCATACATGCTAAAAAAAATATTACCATTCGAAAACAAAATGGTTTTTATTGTTTTTAATATTAAAATATTCACTAAAAATGTTAAATTGATACGTAAAAGAAACACTCTGTACACGCGTACTTGAAGGACGGAAACATCGCAATTTAGTTTTTATTTTTAGTGAATATTTTTATATTTTTTTGAATATTTTAGTGAATATTTTTAGCATTTTTAGTGAATATTTTAATATTAAAAAAAATAAAAACCATTTTGTTTTCGAATGGTAATATTTTTTTTAGCATGTATGGATGCTATACTATTGCGGGTTAACGGGAACGCCCTCTGTTGGTTAACATACTGTATAATATATAAAAGTTAATATTTTAATCAGGTTGTATCTGTTCTTACAGCCTAAACAAAAAGTCTGTATATTTTTGTAGTGGGTAACCTCCTTACTGGCCATTAGCTTGGTCGGTCTCCATCTCCTCCTCGTCGTCTTCTGGAATCACAAGAATGAGTACATTTGGTTGTTAATATTTAATTAGGTTCTATTATTCAGTTTGGCCAAATATGTTTTTAGACAGGTTGGTTTGTAAACCATTTCCAGCTGCGACACTATAGACCTCCATTCGCCATTCTTAGGTCGAGCTGTGCTGTAAATATGCTGCTTGTATTTTAATTCTCATCTAGAAATACTAATAATAAAGCTGAAGAGTTTGTTTTTGTGTTTGTTGGAACGCGCTAATCTCTGGAACTACCAGTCGGATTTGAAAAAATGTATTTGCATTTGATAGCACAATTCTTGAGGAAGGCTATAGGCTATTTAACATCACGCTGGGACCGTAAGGAGCCGAGCAAAAAGAACCCCAAGCGAAAACGAAGTAACAGCGCGGGCAGGCGATGCGATGCGATGCGACGGGGTAGGTTGGGGGGACAAGAAATTTCACGCGGACGAAGTCACGGGCAGAAGCTAGTAAATAAAATAATTGGTAGAATAAAATGATGTAACTGATTTAAAAGTATCTTGCAAAAGCTGTGTGCTGAAACAGATAGTGCCATTGACATGTTGATAATTAGGGTATACTAAATTTAACAATATATTTCAGAGATTGCTTAGTGCAAGCTGCTAGATAAAGGCCTTTTCCAAGATGCGCCACAACCCGTCTCTCCACATTACGCATCCGGTGTCCCAATAAGGTCATTAGTTCTCTCATCTTGCTGGAAAGCGTTTCATTGGTTCCAAATGCCATTGGACCAAACAGTTGATATCTTGTACAAATCTTACGTTGGCCATTAGACTGAGTTGGTGGTTGCAATGGTTTCTGTCCAGGAATTTGGCCTGATTGGAGCATTCTCGTCAGCCTCTCCACTTCTTGTAGAGATGAAGCATTCTTGATTGCTTCACGTATCTTGTGGATTTCTTGTGGAGTGAGATCTGAAACAGATTGATTGAGAATGTGAGATTTTTACTGAATATAAGGATGTAGGATGCTATACACATACTGCATTTAAGCTATATAAATGCAACAACATAGTGTTCACGCTTAACTGACATTGCCATAAAAAAAAATATTTTTTAAGAAAAGGGATCATCCAAGGAGGTTGCTGTTGATTAAAGCCCTATCCCTAGACGACACTGCCGAGGCCGGCCCAGGAAGAGGTGGCGAGACAACCTAGACGGCTCACTATCCACTTGCATAAAATTTTAAGCCATAAATTATAACATGGCATACTTTTGTTTATCCTAAATATATTTGCGCAAAATTATTTAAATAAAAAGGAACCCAACCAAATCGAACTTCGGTGTGCCCCTGGCGTCGACCGTCTAGGGTTAGGCTTTTCAGATCAGGTAAATTAGCCTAAAATATAATTATGTCAACATAAATAAACTGTACGACAAAAACAATTATGGCAAAGTATTATTATGTCAGAAAAAAAACCAAAATAGTTATGGCAAAGAATGTTAGGAAAATAAAATATTATGCGAAAAGAATGGGTGCCAACCAGACGCGTACCACAAAAGGGTTGGATCGAGGTGGCCCTAGAGAAAAGGATGCTTGGGTCGTCCTGAACAGGTTGAAACCTCATCTACAACAAAACCAAGTTGTACCTGATCACCAATTCGGATTTCGCGAGCAACACTCCACCGTAGAACAGGTACACCGAGTCTACCGAACCATAAGACAATGCCTGGAAATGAAGAAGTATTGCTCAGCAGCATTCCTCGACGTCCAACAACCCTTTGACCGAGTATGGCATAAAGAACTATTATGCAAGATAAAGTTGCTCCTGCCCCACTCTTTTTACTTGCTAATGAAATCATACTTTAGTGATTGGCAATTTCAAGTAAAGGTACGAGACGCTAGAACCTCTCTCGCCAGATGCCTTGCAGGGGTACCCCAGGGCTCCGTCCTGGGCCCGGTTTTATATAATATATTTACTAGTGATCTCCCTCAGTGCCCTGATGTATTTGTAGCAACCTACGCTGATGATGCCGCATTCCTGGCCTGTGATCAGGATGCCAACTTGGCGAGCAACATGCTGCAAAAACAACTTGACAGGACCCATGACTGGCTAAACAAATGGCGTATAAAGGCAAGTGCATCCAAATCGCATCACATCACCTTTGCACTCAAACATGGAAATTGTGCCCCGGTCAAATTGGGTCTTGACACTACCACAGTCACCATGTGTAAAGTACCTGGGATTCTACTTGGATCGTAGGTTGACATGGAAGGATCACCTAAAGAAAAAAGGACAGAAATAAACTTCCGATTCAAGAACTTGCTCTGGCTACTAGGCAGACATCTTCACTCACCCTGAGTAACAAACTTAGAGTTTATTGTTCCATCATAAAACCAATATGGACATATGGGATTCAATTATGGTCTTCCGCAAGCAAATCAAACATCATGTGCTTTCAAAGAAGTCAAAACAGCATCCTGAGGGTCCAAGCAGCGGATCTGGAAGCAAAAGTCCTCGCATACACATGGGAGTGGCGCGAGGAGGCAAAACGCCGGGGCGTTACTCCGCTGCCGCGAGAAATCATGGCACAGCGGACAGAGCTCCGGCGGGATCTCATGGTGACATGGAGAGTGCGACTGTCGCAACCCAGTGCTGGGCACGCCACAATTGCGGCGATAAATCCCCTCTTTGAGGAGTGGTTGGAGAGGCGCCATGGCACCCTCACCTTCCGCCTGACGCCGGTCCTCACCGGACAAGGTTGCTTCGGGAGGTTCCTGTTCCGGATAAGGCGGGAGGAAACGCCCGGGTGTTACCACTGTATGGATCGCCCGGAGGACACGGTGGAGCATACGGTGGAGGTCTGCCCGGCTTGGGCAGAGCACCGCCGCGTCCTCGCGGAGGCGATCGTCTGCGGCGATCTCTCGCGTCCGGCCCTGGTACAGGCCATGGTACGGAGCGAGAGTGCATGGGAAGCCGACACCTCCTTCTGCGAAGCTGTAATGCTCGCGAAGGAGGAGGCTGAACGCGTGAGGGAGAGACAATCTTTGCGCCCTTACGCCCCTAGTCGCCGCAGGAGTCGCCCTGGGCGTCGGGAATCGATAGCCGATTCCCGGCCACCGTAGGCGCGGGCTTGCGGATGGTGAGCAACGGGTAGCTCGCCGTCCGGTAAGGACCAGGCCCGCGTCGACGGCGCGTTGTGTTCCACGCGCGCCTCAAAGAGATGTCAGCACTAGCTGAAGGGGTCCGCCAGGGTTGCGGGTTGTTCGAAAGAGTTACCGTGGCCCTGGCACAGGCAACTGAAGGAACACGGGTGGGTTTTAGTCAGTAGAAGTCTGACACGCGGGAGGGCGTGTCAGACACGCCCTCCCGCTCCACCCAGAGCGGGAGAAGTTATTTGATGATTTCCCATCCACAAAAAAAAAAAGAAAAGAGTCCTAGCAGCGGCGCCCTGGTACGCTCGCAACTCAGAAATCCATGAACACCTGGAAATTCCAACGATACTTGAAGAAGCGAAGCGCTACCTAGAGAAAAACAAAGACAGATTAACCAACCATCCACCCTCTCACACTCACTATTGATGCCAAATCATACCAAGAGACTCAAGAAAGCTAATATTGTACTGCCTGATTAAATAGAATTTGGACATTGGTCCTGATTCTGTAAAAATGTGATGCATCTTTCCACACATCTGATCATAGTCAGGGATGAGTGATAGCAGATAAGAATAGGGAAAAAAACCTAGACACGTACCACAAAAGGGTTGGATCGAGGTGGCCCTAGAAAAGGATGCTTGGAAGGATTTGGGTCTTTGCTCAGAGTGTAGGCTAGGCTAACATAAAAATCCCAATTTATTTATTATCCTATCCCTACTGATTAAAAAAAATAATAACAATCTTTATGATAAAACAATAACCTAGAACCTTATTACTTACTTGTAACTTTAGGATCAGGCATGTTTCCTCCAGGTACAAATGTCTTTGCCTTTCTTGTAATTTCCTTCTGCATCTCTTTTCCTTTCTTACTTTTGAACAAAGTGTTTGCTTCATCCCTTTCTTTTTGTTTGATTTTTCTAAAATCTAACAATCTCAGCTCTGGGAATTTGAATGCCACATACGCTCTGGAATACAAGGGGCGGAAATTTTAGACGCTTATAAAATTATTATTTAATAGGAGTGGGAGGAGCATGTGGCTTAGTAACATAAGCCACATGGGGCGATCAATCAGGTTAAGCTACACTTGCCGTGGTTGGTCTCTGGATAGGTGGGCGTCTTTACATACCGAGACCCCTCCATGCCTTGGAAAGCATGTTAACTTGTTGGTCCAGGCTGTCATTCGTGGACCTTTGAGAGTCAATATGGGTAAGTCTCACAACCAGTTTTACCAACGGGTATCATATTACACATAACTGTGTTGTGGAGGTAAGATAGGCAGTCACTCCATGTAAAATACTGGTATTCAGCTGCATCTGGTTAAACTGGAAGCCAACCCCAATATAGTTGGGAAAACGCTAGGCAGGTGATGATAAAATGATTATTTTGTTTGACATTTCTTATGAAAAATATTTAATATTTGGTAAATCATCAGATTTACCAATAATTTATCTGCAGGGTAACATAATCTTTTGTTATTAACATATAAACTTAATAGGTACATTGTTGCAATTCATAAGCCATGTCCATAGGTTCATATTGGAACAATGGCAAAAGGAAAGGGAGAACTTGGCCCATAAAACCATTTATAACAACATTGCTTAAAACAACACTGGTTATTACGAGGAAATGAGGTCCCAGCATTTCTGTTTACTTAACATAGTTTTTGGTTATAACAACTATCAGCTACAACAAGTGTAATCCAAGGGTTCCTTCCAAGTCGTAATAAACAGTTTTGACTGTAATAGTTTCAAATATAATCAGAAATGAACTGTGATGGATTGTATTTTGATGCTTATATTCTTCCAATGGGCTAGATAAGAATAATGATAAAATAACTATATGTTTGAGTATGAATGTAGATAGCTATAAGAGTAGGGGAAGACCAAAGTGAAAGATGATTTGGCTAGAAAGGGGGGTGGGTGACTACCAAGATGACAACTAATCATGTTACACAAACCTCAAATAAATTGGGATAAGGGCGGGAAAATGATGTTGATCAACTGTTATGTAAAATATTATATTTACCTGTAATGTTGTTTGTTGTAAACTGGATTATGCAGTAGTGATAGTGATCTCAGTTTTGGCAATGTGACTAGAGGGTCTAAATCACCTAATTCTGTTATATTGTTGTTTGTCAACACCAGGGATTCTAAGTTAGGTATGTATTGCTCCAAATTTTCACCAATTCTTCTGAAAAAAGACATGTTAAGTTTTTATTTGTTTTATTTAAGTATTATATGTCTTGTTGTTGGTAATCTCTTCATTAATAAAATTACACTTCAATCAACAAATTGTTATTACTGTTTCCAGTCTCAGACAAAATAAAAAACCAGACCTATACCTGGGTAGCACTACCGCTGCCAGCAATACAATGAAGCATGCACAAAACAGCACTTCACCCTGAGCATTTTTTACATGCTTATATTTACACCAAACTACAACTCATTACATGCAAACATTTTTACGAAACCCTAATCGTGAGGCCTCATGTCACTGTTAACAGTGCTTGATTTTTTATTTCTCGAGTTTCCAGAATTGATAGTATGCATCTTTGGTCTGTGATGGGCTTTAGTTTTCAGAAAAAATTAAATTATGTGGCAGTCAAGCATTGCCCTTGCTTCTGCACTGGTTCATAATAAATCTTAGAAGAAGATAGAAGAGCTTGCAATAATCAAATTCTGTGATAATTCATTGATTGTTTTCATTCATCATAATACTTACACAATCCTGTTGTTGTTCAACAACAAGCACTTGATCCTTTTCAGCAACGGAAATCCATCCAGTTTCCTGATATCGTTGTCCGAGAAATCAATAGTGTCGAACTGATCTAATGTTGCACCCATATTCTCAATTTGCGGTATTTTGTAACCTATAAGAGAGAGAAGGCGGGAAGATTTAGACAGTAATGCAAAGCTAGTTATATCAATTTAATTACGAGAAAAAGATAATATCTTTAGATTATGCACATGAATCGGGTTGAAGTAAATAAAATGATTCAAACTATTACAAAAATGTATCCAAGCACTAACCTCTAAGATCTAACTCTCGATCTCGACATGGATTCATGTACTGCATCGAGTTTTGTATCAACTCTGTTGAAAGTTTCACCATTTTGGATAAGCTAATAACACCGAAGAAATAAATTGAATTCACAAATTACGGTGAAACGAATATTTATTTTCGTAGCGTTGCTTCCTTTACGTCACGTTGCGAAGCGTCGATTTGCTGACAGCAAATTGCTGTTGACAGGAATGACAAGTGAAATGACAACCAAAGAGTACCATGCATGCCAATTTGACGTCTTGACAAGACAATGACAATGAAATGATTTTTTTTTCTTTTGGCTTCGCACGGTTTGTGCATTTAACCAATGTCAAGTTTATAGCAAATGACAAGTTAGTTGCAGTCTTGCCAACGTATGAACTATCATAATATGGTAACTGTAGAATAGATTGGAAGACCACAGAATAATATGGATGGATAAGCAAGTGAATGATAACAAGTCGGCTGATAGAAGAGATTGGAAGAGAATAATATTTTGCACCGATTCCACATCCTAGGGGACAAAGGCAAGCAAAATAAGACTTACGGTCTTATTACAAAACAAAACTTGGCTGGAAAGTTCAACCGTAGATTAGAGATCTATTGTAATATTACCATTCATGATTCATATTCTATACAAATAAGTAAAATTGAAATGACTGTAATGTCAAAATAACAGCTTTTTACTAAATGCATATGTTACTTCCCTATACGGTACATTAAACAAAAAAACTATTTTTAAAATTTTGGTCTGTCTGTCTGTCTGTCTCTTTGTTCCGGCAAATCTCTAAAACAGCTGGACGATTTTGACGGAACTTTCACTGGAATATAGCTGATGCTATAAGGAGTAAATTAGGCTTTTATTTTAGGAAAATATTAGGGTTCTGCGCAAGATAAATAAAACCCATGAAATTGTGAACACATAGAGCGGACGGGTGTTGCAACGCGGCAGTTTTATTAAAATGTGGCTGTTATTTTAGTATATCGTGTATCTTACGACTTCCACACGAACGAAGTCGCAAAGCCCAGCTAGTTTGAGAATAAATCTAGTACATCCAAAAACATTATTATTTTCAAAACCGATTTTTAGGGAAACAATATTTATTTTATGGTAACACAGGTCAAAAAGAACCATAGGCTCCTCAGACAAAGTATCCTGTTAGTCTGAGATAGGCTCACTAGAACATTCATAGAATATTTTGCGCCACCCCATGCCATCTATGCCATTCCAGTGCCCCATGCGTAGACAGATAAATGTCTGTGGTTCTGGCTTACTAAACCTCTATGGTTAGGCTTGGCAAGAGACCAATAATATTAGGTTGGGGAAAAAGTCATCATCATTCTCCTGCCCTTGTCCCAATTTATTTGGGGTCGGCGCAACATGTCTTTTTCTTCAATACTTCTCTATTAGTCGTCATCTCGGTAGTCACTCCCTTTCTGGCCATATCATCTTCCACACAGTCCATCCATTGTTTCTTTGGTCTTCCCTTACTCGTATAGCCCTCCACGTTCATACTCAACACTTTCCTGACGACATTTTCCTCATTCCTCCGCATCACATGCCCATACCATGACAACCGATTTCCACACAACTTTTCAGTCACCGGTGTCACTTTCAGACTTCCTCTTACATACTCATTTCTTATTCTATCTATTCGCGTAATACCACACATCCCTCTTAGCATTCTCATCTCGGCTGCATGCAATTGCCTTTCATTCATTCTTTTTATGGCCCAACATTCTGATCCATACAAGACAGCAGGTCTAACCATTGTTTTATAAATCTTCCCCTTGAGTTTAAGGGGAATGCGGGAGTCGCAGATTGTTCCCGTGACCTGTCGCCATTTCATCCATCCAGTGTTAATTCTGTGCTTAACAGTCCGGTCTACTTTGCCATCGCTTTGCACAAGTGAACCAAGATACCGGAAGTCGGAGCAGACCGGGAGAAGCGCGCCATCAAGCGCTATGGCTCCAGCACTGGAGAGACCGCCGAAATCGCAGAACATATACTCGATCTTGGTTCTGCTGATTTTCAAGCCGACATTCTCCAGCTTCCGTTGCCATTTCTCCAATCTGCTCTGGATCTCAGGTCCATCTTCACCGACAAGAACGATGTCGTCGGCAAATAGCATGCACCAGGGTGCCTCTTCCTGTATGTCCGCTGTCAGAGCGTCCATAATCAACAGGAAGATGTAAGGACTTAAAGCCGACCCCTGGTGCAAGCCTACCGCCACACTGAACTCGTCGGTGTTGCCAGCAGCCGACCGGACGTAGGTACAAGATTGACTGTACATAGCACGAATTAACTCTACATACTTCCCGGGCAAACCTTTCTCTTTCAAGGCCCACCACAAGACATCCCGAGGTACCCTATCATACGCTTTTTCCAGATCAATGAACACCATGTGCAAGTTATTGTGTGCACGTCTGTACTTCTCGCACAATTGGCGGAGTGCAAAAGTGGCGTCCACTGTTCTTCGACCTGGCATAAACCCAAACTGGTTTGGGGTAATCTCACTCTCCTCTCGCAATCTTTTCTCTATTATTTTCTCCCATACCTTCATACTATGGGACATAAGCTTTATCCCTCGATAGTTGTTGCAGTCCTGTACGTCACCTTTATTCTTGAAGATGGGCACTAGCGAACTATTGCACCATTCTTGTGGGATCGCTTCTTCATGCAACAACTTATTGAAGAATAAAGTCAGCCACATACATCCATCTTCTTTTAAACACAAAAGTCTTTTCGCATTATAGTATGTATGAACTTGTAATAAAATCGCTTTGGCTATATTATTTGTATCTGGCTGGTTTTGGTATCATTGAAAGTTTAAATTTTAAAGAACATAATTCCAAATTCAAATTAGGAAAATGTGTGATTTTCATTTGTTTTTCGTACCGTCAGGATGAGTGAATCTAATGAAGAAATTCGATACATTTTAAAATTTTACTACAAAAAAGGTAAAAATGCAACGCAAGCCGCGCAAAAATTTGCGATGTTTATGGACCTAGTGTAGTGTCTGTGAGAGTAGCACAAATTTGGTTTAAGCGTTTTCAATCCGGAAATTTTGATGTCAAAGATGCACGTCGCTCTGGTCGCCCTATTACGGATAAAATGGATGCCATTTTTGAAAAAGTGGAGCAAGATCGGCATATCAGTAGTTACGACGTAGCTGAAGAACTGGAAATTGACCACAAAACAGTTTTGGCGCATTTGAAAAAAACTGGGTACACAAAAAAGCTCGACATTTGGGTACCTCACGAGCTCACTGAAAGAAACCTAATGAACCGTGTACTCATTTGTGATTCTTTATTACGACGTAATGAAACCGAACCATTTTTGAAGAAGCTGATAACTTGTGATGAAAAGTGGATCACGTATGACAAGAAAGTGCGAAAAACGTCGTGGTCAAAGGCCGGTCAGGCTTCACAGACTGTGGCGAAACCCGGGTTAACTCGCAACAAGGTGATGCTATGTGTGTGGTGGGATTGGAAGGGCATTATTCATTATGAGCTGTTACCACCAGGCAGGACCATCGATTCTGAACTCTACTGCAAACAACTGATGAAGATTAAAGCAAGAAGTTGAGAGAAAGCGGCCGGAATTAATCAACAGAAGGGGTGTGGTTTTTCATCATGATACGCTAGACCTCACACATCTTTAGCCACTCAGCAAAAATTGAGAGAGTTTGGCTGGGAGGTGTTAATGCATCCGCCGTATAGTCATGACCTTGCACCTTCAGATTTCCACCTGTTTCGGTCTCTTTAGAATTCTTTAGGCAGTGTCAGGTTAACATCACGAAAGGACTGCCAAAACCACTTGTCGCGGTATTTTGACCAGAAGTCCCAAGATTTCTATAGCAATGGGATCATGTCCCTACCTACAAGATGGCAAAAAGTTATCGAATAAAATGGTACCTACATACTTTACCTAAATGTAAATAAACAATATTAAAAAATGTTTTGAATTTTCTTAAAAAATGTGAAGAAACTTTTTCCCCAACCTATTATACAAAAAACGGGTCAAGAGCGAGTCGGACTCGCGCACCGAGGACCCTACGGAACCCATTCCGTACTCTTGTCTGATGGCCAGATGGCGTGGTTGGTTAAGATACCAACCTGCTATGCCGCTGGTCGTGGTTCGATTCCCATCCAGGACAAACATGTCTGTTTGTCCTGAGTCTGGGTGTAATTATTTATATAACCCCTGCAAGGGAATGTATCGAATTTCCCATAACCCTGTATACACCGTATGTATATACAAAAAAAAAAGTGTATGTAGTTTATCAGTTGTCTCTGGTTTCCATAGTACAAGCTCTGCTTAGTTTGGGATCAGATGACCGTGTGTGAACAATGTCCTAGCATATTATTATGTAAGGATTGTGTAAGGAGAGTGATTGCTGAAAGTAAAACTTCCTTGCAAAATACAGGGGAAGCAAAATTTAGTTCTCCGCGGAGACCAAAAGAAATAACGAAGAAAATACAAGTTGATGATTTTGATTTAGGAGTGATAAGAAGAAAAATAAATCAGTTTTATGCGGTAGAGAAAAAAAATTCCAAGTCTACGAAAACTAAATGCAATGAAAAATAAAAGAGGATAATATTTTAGATTGCGGATTAACTTTTTTAAGAGAACTTTTGCACAAACTGAGATATTCATTTAAAAAATGTAAATCGAAGAGATCCCTTTTAATAGAGAGACCAAACATTGTTGAATGGCGAGTGAAATATTTGAGGGCCATAAGAAAATTCAGGGAAGACAAACGAATTAAATATATTCTTTTTGGACGAAACTTACGTTAACCAAAGTCACAATGTCCAAAAATGTTGGCAATCTTCGTCGGAGCCCGGAATTTATACAGCTGTAGGCAAAGGAAGGCGTTTAATAATAGTTCACGCTGGTAGCCGGAACGGGTTAGTTGACGATGCTTTGCTAATTTTTAAATCAGATTCAAAAACGGGGGATTATCATGGAGACATGAACTCTACAAATTTTTACAACTGGGTTGATCGAAAATTAATACCTGAACTTCCGCCTAACTCAGTCATAGTTATGGATGATGATGATGTCAAGTTGAGAAGAAACCGACTATGTCCAGTTTGAAAATGAATATGCAGAACTGGTTGCAAAATCATAACGTGCCATTTTCTCCCACGATGATCAAAGCCGAACTCTTGAAGTTGATTAATACGACCCAATCAGAAACAATATACACGATTGATGAACTTCTGAAAGCTGCAGGTCATAGTGTTCTAAGACTACCTCCATATCATCCAGACCTCAACCCGATCGAGCTTGTGTGGGCAAATATTAAAAATTGCCTGGCCAGAGATCACATTAATGCTACATTGGACGAGAAAATTACAATACTAACAAGGCTATTTTTCGAATTCTCTGCCGAACAATGGCAAAAATGCGATGACCACGTACAAAAAAACGAACAAGAATACTGGAATCGTGATATGAGATTTGATACTATGATGGACGAAATCATTATAAACTTACAAGATGATTCTGAATCAAGTTCCGAGTGTTCAGAATCAAGTGATTCAGAGGATATGTCAGAGTAATTTCATGCCTATAAGTATATATTAACTAAATAATTTCATATATCATTAAAATATGTCAGAATAATTTCATATACTTAATTTGTTTTTGGTTTATTTTACTATTAATTACAATATAATTAGATAGGTACAATATAAACTACTAAAAGTTCAAAGGTTTTTTATTTATTCTTTTCAATAATTGAACAATTATTGTTCACGATATCTCGAGATTGGTCATCACTGTCTAATCTCATGTGCGTTGCGAGCAATAGGCTACCCTCCCCCTCACCCGTGTCGCCACCTAAGGCGCGGCCAACTAGTTCCGCGCGCACTATAACTAACAAGTTATCAATTTATGACATAGTGGTTGGATAGTTGCTCCCATAGATAGGTACTGAATTAACCGACTTGGTTTACATTCGATTTCACAACTTTTTACGGCAGAAAAACTGCGTTGCGAGACTTGTGCATTCCTTACCAAAATGGTAAAAGGGAACCCTTATGGTGCAACTCAGTCTGTCTGTCTGTCACAGCTAAATATCTCAAGAACTACTTATGCTATCAACTTGAATTTAGGAATAGTTTTAGATGACGTTTGCCCAACTATTTTGCAAATAAGAAAGAAATAAAAATGTATTTTTTTTTTGCAACAGGGACTTAAAGGGGTACTAAAGTAGCACTGGCACACGCGTTAGTGTAGCTATTAATTTATGGAAATAATAGTTTTGGTCGGCGTTCGCAGGGGGATACGAGCAAACGCTTTTTCAAAATCCAAGTATATCCCATCTATGGGTGCCCTTATCATGATTCTTGGTCCATTCGTGTGTAGGTACGCATTTTAGTAGATTCGTTGCGACTGATCGTCTTGGGACAAATTCATGTTGCTCCTGCTAGCTCTACTAGCTCCTGTGATAGGAATTCTCTTATTTTATTTGCAATTATTTTTTCATAGCTTTGCATAGTACCTACGCTAGTCAGACTAATGGGTAGTTTACGGGTAGTAGTTTGTTTCCGTTCTTGTAAACAGACACTACGTTGGCCACTTTCTAGTCAGCTGGCAGAACTGCATCTTCCAAGGATTTGTTCATAATCTGAGCCAAGTTGCTGGCCAGAGCCTGCGAGCAATTCTTCGGTAATATTGGAATATAGACTTAATTAGAATACGATTAGGTAGGTTGGTGTCGTGGCGTCCACCTTATAGTGTGACCAAGCTCACGCGGGTTTTTCACCAATTTGACACGAGAGACTGGACACACGTGTGTCCAAAATCCTTCGTTCAACCTAACACTCTGTATAAGAGTTCCTTTTGTACAATCCGAGCCTACATTCAGGTACACTAGGTATAATAGGTTCTTACCTATGAAATTGCCGATTTTTGATACCGGCTTGTGTGAAGGTCAATATCTTTCATTGCATTTAGTAATCCAAATTAAAATTAATTTTTGAAATTCTAAAGATTTTTCTTTGATATCGATGTTTCTGCAACCATGGAAAAAATGGAAATTGTGCGCTATTTTCGAATACGAGTTCCGTCGTGGCACCAACGCAAAACAGACAACACGCAATACAACAAGGTACCGCAAGTAAACGCACGGTGCGTTTTTGATTTGATCGCTACCGTTCTGGTTAATTTGGAAATTTTGATCACAACAATGAGCCCGGGGGAAAAGTTTCAAATCCAATGAGGCGGTGAAAAACGCCTTTAAATAATTTATCGATTCCCGTTCCCAGGATATCTATAGCAGAGGCATCAACTAACTTTCATTAAATGGCAAAAGTGCATCGACAATATTTCTTAAAAAAAAAAAATTGTCTGATGTTTTTCTATGTAAATCAGCAATTTCATAGGTAAACACATACTGTTTGTTTTATTTCAAAATTTGTCTTAAATAGAAGCTAATAAGGTTTTTTAAGCATAAAGTGAGGCAACTTTTTCATGAAATCGCCTCGATTATTAATTCAATGACCGAGGTGATTATAACTTATTATATTGTATTAACCTGACTGTACCCTTTTTTTGCTAAAATGCTGGGTGTGTCCAGTTGGAGAAAACATGAAAGTGATTTAATTTAAGTTTCACTATGTAAATATGCGTATAAGTTTTGGCGAGTCCAGATGACGAAATAATAAGTGATACTAATTTAGAGTTACACCAAGCGGACACAGGTGTGTCCAGTCTCTCGTGTCGAGTTGGTGAAAAACCCGCTTATGCTAGGCGAGTTCATGACAGGTAATCCCCACCAACTGTATTGCAGGTGGCTATCATAATAGTAAAAGTAAAATAAACGATTCTTATCGTTTATTTCAACATTAAAATTACGTTACCTATGGAGTATTTTGGGCACCATTATATAAAACATTTTTATTTATGTAGCTTATTAGTTGGAGGTAGGTATAACAGTGGACAAACCCAAAAACACGTTGCAGGTATTCAGCGATACCTATTGGTACCTAGGCCTGCAAGAAAACTTGTGACTGTTGAGTGCTGACCACTATCATCATGAGCGTGCAAGGCCTATGACACTATAACACAATCTCGTAATGTTTACGTTACGAGATTGTATAAAATTTGGCAAGTAAGTAGGTAAACTATACTTAGATCTGCCAATTATTTTAAAAACGAAAATTAATTTGTAAGTACGTATTTCTCCCTTTTTTATAGTTCTGTGAAGCAGTAATGCTCGCGATGGAGGAGGGGATAGGAAATCTTTCCGCCCACACGACCCTAGTCGCCGCAGAAGACGCTCTGGGCGTCGGGAAACGAGAGCCGATTCTTGGCCACCGTAGTCGCGGGCTTGCGGGCGGCGAGCAATGGGTAGCTCGCCGTCCGGTAAGGACCAGGCCCGGGTCGACGGCGCGTTGTTTTCCACGCGCGCCTCAAAGAGACGTCAGCACTAGCTGAAAGGGTCCGCTAGGGCCGATGCCTGCCAGGGTTGCGGGTTGTTTGACAGTCCTCTGTGCAGAGCGTGTATGGAGGCTGTGGAAACCGTTACGATGTACTGTTTGAATGCACAGGAGTCACCCAGATTAAAACAGAAATCCTCAGGTCAACCAGATCTTTTTCAGATGTTCTCAACATACCAGGAGACGTAATCAACACCAACACAATCCACTTGAAGGACTAAGTGCGGAAACCGAACCCCCATAACACAACACAACACAAGCGTAGCATATCATAGCACATCATAGCATGGCATAGCATGGCGTAGCATAGCATAGCATAGCATGGCATAGCATGGTATGGCATAACATAACATGACAAATCACAGCATAGCATTGCATGGCATAGCATAGCATGGCATGACATGGCATCATAACATAGCATATCATAGCATGACATAGCATGGCATAGCATGGTATAGCACGGCACGCCACGGCACGGCATGGCATGGCATGGCGTGGCATGGCATGGCATGACATGGCATGGCACGGCACGGCACGGCACGGCACGGCACGGCACGGCACGGCACGGCACGGCTTGCCAATGTTTAGACTAAGAAGCCAATACCCTATGCCACACATACATACAAGTCAATTCAAAATAAATATATTAAATCAACTAATAAAATGAAATAAAATTAATACCTTCTCTCCGACACTGGTACAGCAACATGTATTTTGCAACAATTTCAGATGAAGGGGCAGTTCAGCCTTCTCGCAATCACCGCCAGTTTGATGTTGGAGCTAACCCGTACCCTGCGCACCAAGGAAGCGGCGCGCTAGCGCATGGTTGCAAAAACAGTCGGTGCGCGTCTCTGTCACTGCAGTATCGGGGCAGCCATATCGGGGCACAAATCCGCCATTTTACTTTTTTTTTAAATTTTAAAGTAGCCAGAGGCACTCGCGCTATCAAGACAAATCTAAAGACAATTTATTCAAATCCGTTCATAATTTAGGAGTTCCGTGGGACAAAGAAACGGACATACATACATACATACAGGTCAAACACGTAACCCTCCTTTTGGGCTTCGCCGCAGTCGGGTAAAAAGTAATATTAGTTGATTGTATACACATATAATTAATTGAAAAGGTTTTTTATAAACTATAATTTTTCGAGTCAATTATATTTTCTTCTTCCACCGAGTAGCTGAGATCTTCTTCACCTGAGTTCTCTAGTCTGGCAACTTCTGGAGCCTATAGGAGTGTTATTGTTTCCTGTGTCCCGAGGCCGAGGAAGTATTAAGCCAAATTTTAAAAATACTCACTATTTTTTCATTTTTGTCCACCTAAGGAAAAAAAAAACTTTGTATGACATGGGCAAATAGGTGCACGGGAATACAACTGATTCCTATAAAGCACGATTCAGGGAAGAAGAAAAAAATGTTTCAGCTATATATATATATATATATATATATATATATATATATATATATATATATATATATATATTATATTATATTTCTAATGTCTTAACATAATAGGTTGGGGAAAAAGTTTCTTCGCATTTTTTAAGAAAATTCAAAACATTTTTTAAGATGGTTTATTTACATTTAACTAAAGTATGTAGTTACCATTTTGTTCGATAACTTTTTGCCATCTTGTAGGTAGGGACATGATCCCATTGCTATAGAAATTTTGGGACTTCTGGTCAAAATACCGCGACAAGTGGTTTTGGCAGTCCTCTCGTGATGTTAACCTGACACTGCCTAAAAAATTCTGAAGAGACCGAAACAGGTGGAAATCTGAAGGTGCAAGGTTAGGACTATACGGCGGATGCATTAACACCTCCCAGCCAAACTATCTTAATTTTTGCTGAGTGGCTAAAGATGTGTGAGGTCTAGCGTTATCATGATGAAAAACCACACCCCTTCTGTTGATTAATTCCGGCCGCTTTCTCTCAACTTCTTGGTTTAATCTCATCAGTTGTTCGCAGTAGAGTTCAGAATCGATGGTCCTGCCTGGTGGTAACAGCTCATAATGAATAATGCCCTTCCAATCCCACCACACACACAGCATCACCTTGTTGCGAGTTAACCCGGGTTTCGCCACAGTCTGTGAAGCCTGACCGGCCTTTGACCACGACCTTTTTCGCACGTTCTTGTCATTCGTCATCCACTTTTCGTCACCAGTTATCAGCTTCTTCAAAAATGGTTCGTTTTCATTACGTCGTAATAAAGAATCACAAATGAGTACACGGTTCATTAGGTTTCTTTCAGTGAGCTCGTGAGGTACCCAAATGTCGAGCTTTTTTGTGTACCCAGTTTTTTTCAAATGCGCCAAAACTGTTTTGTGGTCAATTTCCAGTTCTTCAGCTACGCCGTCACTACTGATATGCCGATCTTGCTCCACTTTTTCAAAAATGGCATCCATTTTATCCGTAATAGGGCGACCAGAGCGACGTGCATCAATGACATCAAAATTTCCGGATTGAAAACGCTTAAACCAAATTTGTGCTACTCTCACAGACACTACACTAGGTCCATAAACATCGCAAATTTTTTTCGCGGCTTGCGTTGCATTTTTACCTTTTTTGTAGTAAAATTTTAAAATGTATCGAATTTCTTCATTAGATTCACTCATCTTGACGGTACGAAAAACAAATGAAAATCACACATTTTCCTAATTTGAATTTGGAATTATGTTCTTTAAAATTTAAACTTTCAATGATACCAAAACCAGCCAGATACAAATAGTATAGCCAAAGAGATTTTATTACAAGTTCATACATACTATAATGCGAAAAGACTTTTTCCCCAACCTAATATATGTGTAGGCAGTGGGTCGGATTCAATTAAATGATAGGCTGAAGATAGATTGAACTATTCCTTTTATTATTGTTCTGTTTAAACCTCGTCAACCATAACATGGTGAAAATGATTGACGAGCCTCCTATAAAAAACATCTGATGTGATAGTTCACATCAACCCAGAAGGGGTTTAATAAAATAAAGAACTCAACATCATAATCTTTAATTTTTTTTCATTTTTTTTTCTTCTTTTCCTTTTTTTTTGCTAATAAAATGGAGTTGCAAATTAATCTTGGCATCCAATAATTCCTTATTTCTAACTCTGATGTACATAATCTATAGCAATCAATTTTATTTTTAGCTCGCCGTCACGGCTTGTGCAGTCGCTAACTTAGAACTTCTTCGCTTAAATCATCGTCCTACGTAATACGTAGAAATATCTAATGTTAATTTGTAGAAATAATCGGTAATACGTAGAAAATGACTGCTAGAGGTAAATTTTGGATACAGATGGAACATTTTATTTGTAAGGAGGAAATAATATTATCCAATTTTTTCACACGAGTGGCATGAGGTTATAGGATCGTCATTGCATCGTTTCAGTGTAAAACCTCTGTGTTCGGACCAGTTGAAGCAATGACAATGAATGAATGAAGTTGAATTAATGACAACTGAATTTAATTTACGACGAATTTTATCATCACAAAGTGCGTGAGTCAGCGCGATTATAAGGTCAACCCTTTTGCTTTTGATTCTAGTCTAGATCGGAGGCAACAGAGACAGAGTCGACGATGGAGTGAGCTTACCCCGAAGAAACCTGTTGACTCACTTTGAAGAGACTAGGGTTGTATGCGCTCGGAAACCCAGACGCAGGTAGTGAGTTCCACTCTTTTGCTGTGCGCATTATAAAAGCCATTTGGAAACGCTTAGTGCGAATTGGTGGAATAGCAACTAGGTAGGGATGGTAACTGGCAGTGCGTCTTGATGTCCGATGGTAAAAGGGGGCCGGTGGAATCAGGTCGTGGAGTTCTTGGGCATACTCACCGAAGTACAATCTGTAGAAGACCGGTAAGCAGGCTAGAACTAGGTGTGGTCACAGTTCTAACCTAATCATCGTCCTACGGACGATGATTTAAGCGAAGAAGTTCTAAGTTAGCGACTGCACAAGCCGTGACGGCGAGCTAAAAATAAAATTGATTGCTATAGATTATGTACATCAGAGTTAGAAATAAGGAATTATTGGATGCCAAGATTAATTTGCAACTCCATTTTATTAGCAAAAAAAAAGGAAAAGAAGAAAAAAAAATGAAAAAAAATTAAAGATTATGATGTTGAGTTCTTTATTTTATTAAACCCCTTCTGGGTTGATGTGAACTATCACATCAGATGTTTTTTATAGGAGGCTCGTCAATCATTTTCACCATGTTATGGTTGACGAGGTTTAAACAGAACAATAATAAAAGGAATAGTTCAATCTATCTTCAGCCTATCATTTAATTGAATCCGACCCACTGCCTACACATATATTAGGTTGGGGAAAAAGTCTTTTCGCATTATAGTATGTATGAACTTGTAATAAAATCTCTTTGGCTATACTATTTGTATCTGGCTGGTTTTGGTATCATTGAAAGTTTAAATTTTAAAGAACATAATTCCAAATTCAAATTAGGAAAATGTGTGATTTTCATTTGTTTTTCGTACCGTCAAGATGAGTGAATCTAATGAAGAAATTCGATACATTTTAAAATTTTACTACAAAAAAGGTAAAAATGCAACGCAAGCCGCGAAAAAAATTTGCGATGTTTATGGACCTAGTGTAGTGTCTGTGAGAGTAGCACAAATTTGGTTTAAGCGTTTTCAATCCGGAAATTTTGATGTCATTGATGCACGTCGCTCTGGTCGCCCTATTACGGATAAAATGGATGCCATTTTTGAAAAAGTGGAGCAAGATCGGCATATCAGTAGTGACGGCGTAGCTGAAGAACTGGAAATTGACCACAAAACAGTTTTGGCGCATTTGAAAAAAACTGGGTACACAAAAAAGCTCGACATTTGGGTACCTCACGAGCTCACTGAAAGAAACCTAATGAACCGTGTACTCATTTGTGATTCTTTATTACGACGTAATGAAAACGAACCATTTTTGAAGAAGCTGATAACTGGTGACGAAAAGTGGATGACGAATGACAAGAACGTGCGAAAAAGGTCGTGGTCAAAGGCCGGTCAGGCTTCACAGACTGTGGCGAAACCCGGGTTAACTCGCAACAAGGTGATGCTGTGTGTGTGGTGGGATTGGAAGGGCATTATTCATTATGAGCTGTTACCACCAGGCAGGACCATCGATTCTGAACTCTACTGCGAACAACTGATGAGATTAAACCAAGAAGTTGAGAGAAAGCGGCCGGAATTAATCAACAGAAGGGGTGTGGTTTTTCATCATGATAACGCTAGACCTCACACATCTTTAGCCACTCAGCAAAAATTAAGATAGTTTGGCTGGGAGGTGTTAATGCATCCGCCGTATAGTCCTAACCTTGCACCTTCAGATTTCCACCTGTTTCGGTCTCTTCAGAATTTTTTAGGCAGTGTCAGGTTAACATCACGAGAGGACTGCCAAAACCACTTGTCGCGGTATTTTGACCAGAAGTCCCAAAATTTCTATAGCAATGGGATCATGTCCCTACCTACAAGATGGCAAAAAGTTATCGAACAAAATGGTAACTACATACTTTAGTTAAATGTAAATAAACTATCTTAAAAAATGTTTTGAATTTTCTTAAAAAATGCGAAGAAACTTTTTCCCCAACCTATTATGTTAAGACATTAGAAATATAAT
The DNA here is from genome assembly GCA_948252095.1 of Dicycla oo. Taxonomy (NCBI): domain Eukaryota; kingdom Metazoa; phylum Arthropoda; class Insecta; order Lepidoptera; family Noctuidae; genus Dicycla; species Dicycla oo. The sequence goes on along the minus strand of OX411714.1, from coordinate 15,985,439 downwards.
ATAATATATATATATATATATATATATATATATATATATATATATATATATATATATATATATATATATAAATATATATATATATATATATATATATATATATATAGCTGAAACAATTTTTTTTTTCGCGGCTTGCGTTGCATTTTTACCTTTTTTGTAGTAAAATTTTAAAATTTATCGAATTTCTTCATTAGATTCACTCATCTTGACGGTACGAAAAACAAATGAAAATCACACATTTTCCTAATGTGAATTTGGAATTATGTTCTTTAAAATTTAAACTTTCAATGATACCAAAACCAGCCAGATACAAATAGTATAGCCAAAGAGATTTTATTACAAGTTCATACATACTATAATGCGAAAAGACTTTTTCCCCAACCTAATATTTTATCTGTAGAACAAAAATGGCGGTTTGACACAATTTTCTATGCAAAAACATAGTTATTCTACTCTTTAGCAAAAACTGTCAAACTGCCTTAATTATTCCTACGATAAAACTTTCTGACGATTAAAAAATTAGCCCTTAAAATATATAGCAAATAACTCATAAAGTAGTTGTATCAGTTGTACTCCGGATGTGCGAAGGATCCATTGCCAAGGTTTGGACCAAGTGCTGTCTAGGAGTGTTAGCTGGTCCAGCCAGGAAAGATAAATAAATCCCAGTATTTGTGATAATGAATTATCTTTCATTAAACAACGTTTTTGAGATCATCCAAAACAAAATACTGTTTTCCTTTGGACTCCTAGGATAGATTTTTATGCGCTTTGAATTACAGATTAGTGATGATCTGAGGAACAAAGTGTGAGCATTCTAGGCAGCACTTGGTCCAACTTCCATACAAAAGTAGGCAAACTCTAAAAAACCGGCCAAGTGCATGTCGGATCACGCACAATGAAGGATTCCGTAGTTGGGATGAATAATTTTATTTATCTCAAGAACAAACATTGCAGTTGAAAAACATGTTCTCCCATACATTCCAACTGCAAAAGTAAGTTTGTACCTACGTACAATATTAAGAGATTTACCATGTTATTTTAAGACCTTTACTTATTAATTTTCCTATAATCTATAAGTAAAGTATAGTACTATTTTCTCGATTTCTTTTTTCAAATTTTAGGCTCAGTTGTTTCGGAGATAAGATAAATTTTCGTCTGTTTTCTTAACTAACTGTAAAACAAATTATTTTGACATTATTAAAAAATATATATTTGGAACCCTTCACAGTCTTTCATATGATACGCGATACAGTTTTCAAAACGTTATTTTTTTTCTTATTTGGCCCCTAAAGTGATCCCATATTCAAAATTCATTTATTTACATTACACTTCCGTGTTTGGGTCGCAGAAATTCATAATGTGTACCAAAGTTCACTACTTGCATGCCAAAGAAGGCAATTTTAAAGCAAAAATATAAATCCACTTGATTCCCTATCCCGTGGGAATTTCGAAAAACATAGTAACCTAAATAATTAAAGGGCCGCTTTTTCAATCGCCAGTTAAATTTTATCCGACGAATAAGTTTGATGATTGAAAAATCGGCCCTTTCGGCCTTTTTCGGCCTTGGCGGTTATTGTTCTCTGAATTACTGAAGTGTCTTTGGCGATGGCGAAAGTCAGGCTAAGCCCACTGATCATTGCTCAGCCCGTAGACGAACAGTAGATCTTTTTCTATACATAGTGACATTTCATTTCTCCGTTTTTGATATCGCACCGTAGAAATCCTTCTACAATTTGTCATTTTGTTTGTCGTTTCTAGCGATCTTTGTCTAGGATCATTTTTAGGGTTCCGTACCCAAAGGGTAAAACGGGGCCCTATTACTAAGACTCCGCTGTCTATCTGTCTGTCCGTCTGTCACCAGGGTGTATCTCATGAATAGTGATAACTTCTAAACAAAAAGCTTAATACCAATTTTTTCCTTACTAAGTTTCATCCCCTTTTTCCCCCCTTAGGGTATGATTTTACAAAAACGCTGAAACACATGGTCCTTAATTTTTAACCAGAATGATAAATACCAATGTTTAAGTGTAACTACAAAAATGTCGATTTTCTATACAAACTTTCATCGCCTATTTTACTCCCTTAGGGGTTGAATTTCCAAGAATCATTCCTTATTCCTTGTCTACATTACAAAGGAAACCTCTGTGCAAAATGTCAGCTATCGAGGTCCAAGGGGTTGGGCTGGGCGTTGATGAGTCAGCCAGTTAGGACTTTTTATTTATATAGATTTAATATAGTAATAACTAAGAAAAATAACAAATAAAACGAAGCTGTCAGCAGTTTCTTTTATATTTGTCATTGGTTCACAACTGAAGGATTTCTATACCGTTTAATACTGGTTTATTTTGATTACTTCTTTATGGCGCAGTAAAAAGTGTGAGACCAGTCTAAAATGAAGGATAAATCCTTATTACCGTTGCTGTGGTTAAGGTCTTCCCGCTATACAACGGTAAATTACTATGGTTGTTTTCATTTACTGCAAGTAGTTTGTTTTAAAATTGAATAGCGGGATTTGTGTCACATTTTTTTGGCACCTGACTCTGAGCATCGTTTTGATTAAAATATTACTTCGGTTCCACTATCGAATATAAGAACACTTCATGACTTGCATTGCTTAAACATCCTGTATTAAATCAGAGGTTGGTAGGTTTCACACACACAAGAACCTTTCTAAAATCATTTCATACATTTGAAGTGAAGGCTTTCGATTGACTGCGACATTTGAATAGGTAGATATTGTCTGCATCTTAGGGAACTGATAAGTAAATAAGGACTAAAAGCTAAACGTTTTAGTCCTAATTTACCTATTTATTTATTCAACAATGTACACAAGCTTACATTAGTTATCCGTAGATTTGTTGCATTCGTTTAGCGGATAATCGCATAACTAATGCGACAAATAATTATCAAGCGCGCGTAAATTGCTGCTAGGTCAGTAGGTTCAAATGAAATATGAGAAACCAGAAGCTCAATCCAGAGATCGTTGTCACGCGTTTTATTTCTAAAGATCATCTACGTCGGTTGCCTTTTAATTAAAATTATATAGGTATAATTACATGTATGTAAAATTACCTATATAATTCTATAAAAATAAATCGCCTTCCGAACGACTGCACCAAATTGGATAGTTATTTTTTGTTGTGTTTGTAATTGTTAGGACAAGGTTTGTATGAAACAAAATGTTTGAAAAGTTGCCGGGAAAATTGGAAAATTCGGGAAAACTGAAAGTGCATTTTCTATGAGACTATTTTGACAGGACAACGTTTGTCGGGTCAGCTAGTATATTATAATCAACAAAAGCAATACTCTATTTCGTATTGACTCGTGACTATGAATTGAAAGACTTCCTGCAACTTCAGCGTTCTACGAGTCTTACCTATTCCAGGCGGAATGCAAAAAATTGATAGCTCGCTTCGCTCGCACTTGCATCCCACTTTCTTTTAATTCTAAAACTTTTCTGCATAAGTCGATAAAGTTACTTCTATTTCTGTATCTACGAACGGTCAAAGAAAATCTAACTACTAACGTGCTAAATATTTCGAGCTCGCTTCGCTCGCTCTTGCATCCTATTTTCTCCATAGCGGCCCCATCGTCTTAATGGCCTTAAAGATAAAAACAAGGGCCGTCCCCTTGTTTTTGGTCATGGTTGCAATGTGGCGGGAAGAAAGAAATAAGGCTTTATTGAAATTGATAAAAACATTATCAATTTGAACTCTGAATTTGAAAGTTAGAAGGAGAATAAAGAAGAGGAAATCAGAAATTATTTATTTCTTCTAAAAAAACAAAGTTGGTAACCATAAACCCTGGCTGTGGCCCTGACTGCTGCGATTGGCTGTTAATAAATCATTCAACCAAACAGCAGTTTTGTTTTACGTGTGCTATTTATAAGGATTTCGTAGGAAAAAACAAAAAGGCTTTTGCGTCGGTAATATGACAAAAAAGAAAATGCTATTAACATGTATACTGAATGTCCATCTCTGATAGTTGGTGATTTCAATTTAAATTCGTGCAATAATAGTATTAGATCTCAATTTAATCATTTTATGGAATATTTGATATTTGATATTGACTACTCTTGATTCCAATAGTATTAATGTTTCATCCGATAGTGAACACTTAGTCCCTATGGATGCATACCATCCTCCGTTAGAGATACTGCTCACACTTCCCAGAAGAGCAAACGACCCGTCGTCTCTGGTTCCAGGAAAGTATTTAAGCAAGGACTGGAACTTCCGTAAAGCAGACTTACATGGCTTGTAGACTGATATCGCTAATATTGACTGGATTGAACTGCCTGACCAGCTGCAAATAAATAGAAACCTAACTGTAGATATACTATATAAAATCCTTAATAACGTCATCAGTACACGTCATGTTCCTTTAAAAATAATAGCCCACAACAATAAATATATATGTCCAAAATGATATACCAAAGAAATAATACATTACATAAAACTAAAATATTTTAATTTAAAAAAAAATGCTATGGTTTAGAGTTTAACAAAGAACTTTTTAAATACTTTAGTGCTAACGTGAAGGACCTAATAAATAGAGCCTCAGCGGTCTGTTCTCTCTGCAACTCTTTTCCTGCTGCATCAATGACCTGCTTCAGCCTGGTATTGTTGGGTACGCAGATGACAGTACAGTATCAGAGAGATGCTTGTCTAGCGCAAAGACCAGCGGGGCCGAAGTTCGTTCTTTGAGAGAGGCCATGGTAGAGCGGACAGATTTGACTTTAAGCCTTGGCTCCCAGTGGGGTTTTAATAATCTGGTTTCTTTTAATGCCACCGAAACACAGGCGTGTCTTTTTACTGCTAAAAGGAGTCGTTTCGCTCAAACTCCTACTTTTCGGGGTACATCTGTTCCTGTAACTGATCGCCTTGAGTTCCTAGACATGGAGTTGACATCTGGTCTCAACTTTGGCGCCACCATTGAGTACAAAGCCCAAACTGCGGCCATGAAACTGGGCATCCTAAATAGGGTGAAGCGATACTTTACGCCTGGACAGCTTTTAACTCTTTACAAAGGGCAAGTCCGATCCTGCATGGAGTATTGCAGCCACCCTTGGGATGGATCAGCAAAGTACCAACTAGCCACACTTGACTCGGTGGAACGCAGTTTCGGTCTCTTCAGAATTCTTTATGCAGTGTCAGGTTAACATCACGAGAGGACTGCCAAAACCACTTGTCGCGGTATTTTGACCAGAAGTCCCAAAATTTCTATAGCAATGGAATCATGTCCCTACCTACAAAATGGCAAAAAGTTATCGAACAAAATGGTACCTACATACTTTAGTTAAATGTAAATAAACTATATTAAAAAATATTTTGAATTTTCTTAAAAAAATGGGAAGAAACTTTTTCCCCAACCTATTACATCAGGCGATTAAAAAGTCTGTTTAACATTTTTTTGCAGTTGTATCAATGTTGCTCCGGATGTGCGAGTTCGAAGAATAAAAAATGAGTATGGAAGAGGAAGTCTGAAAGTGACACCGGTGACTGAAAAGTTGTGGGGAAATCGGTTGTCATGGTATGGGCATGTGATGAGGAAAATGTCGTCAGGAAAGTGTTGAGTATGAACGTGGAGGGCTATACGAGTAAGGGAAGACCAAAGAAACGATGGATGGACCTAGTGAAAGATGATATGGCCAGAAAGGGAGTGGCTACCGAGATGACGACTAATAGAGAAGTATGGAAGAAAAAGACATGTTGCGCCGACCCCAAATAAATTGGGACCAGGGGAGGAGAATGATGATGATAATGACCCATTATGGTTTTGCTCTGCATTTTCGGTTCAATTCATCCACTCGTAGGCGCGCAACGAAATTCCGACCTTCCGAGAGAAACTCCAAATACTTAAGCAATTCTAAGAATATTCACAATGGGGAACACTAATATTGTATGACGTAATACCACAAACGTGGTAAGCAACGACTTCAGAAGTGTTGTATAAATATTTGGAAAACCTACTATTTTGAATCTAAAACTGCACCCGAATTGGGTGCTCCAATTCGAAAAATCTCAAGTCCACTTTTTCACTTTGAGGAGTAAAGCCCAAAATTTTATTTTTTGAAAAGAACACACACGGCGTATAAAAATAAAATTATCATAAAGTTATAGTAAAAAGTTAAAGTTATTTTAACACTATAAAATAAAGTTTTTGACGTAAACTTAGTAGGACTTAGGGATTTTTCGAATTGTGGTTATGTTTTGCAGAAAAGCTGCACTACAATATTGTTGCTACGTTCATTAGGGTGCCTAACTTACATACATCTAGGATACATCTAGCATATCTACATACGTAATGTATGCTCTATAGTTGTTCGTGATATCCTGTATGCACGTCCCACTCGGTTCATTCTTCGCTTCATCTAGCTCGTACAGTTAGGTACTTGCTGTTTTGACTCAAAAATTTCATTTTCATTTGCCACATCCTAACATATGGAAACCTGAACAAATCACGCCTGTATTTAGGCATTAGAGGCCCCAGATATGTATGGTACACCCACGTTTCGGCAGTTATATACGTACATATATTATACAGGGTGGCAGGGACATCGACGCGCAACCGTTTACCATGGATTCAGTGACACGATTCTGCACCCCCAAGCGTTGAAATTTTTGGTCGGTTATTAAAAAAAGAATTAGCTGTTCCATACATTTTGACCGCGTAGGTATTGCATTTTTCTATGAAACAGCAGTTTTTTTTTTGATAACCGACGAAAAATTTCTGAATTTTTTTGCGCTTGTTATCGAGTCATGTGCTGAATTCATAGTTACAGTTTGCGCGTCGATGTCCCGCCACCCTGTTTTATGTCTATGTTCCATCTCATAGGCAAGTTTTTATCAGTTTTAGGGTTCCGTACCTCATAAGGAAAAAACGGAACCTTTATAGGATTACTCGTGTGTCTGTCTGTCTGTCCGTCTGTCACAGCCAGTTTGCTCCGAATCTAATGGACAGAATAAGTTGAAATTTGGTACACTTACGAATTTCTGTGACCCAGACACGGACGTGTAAAGTGAATAAATAAATTTTGAATACGAATAGGTACGAGTAAATTGACCATTCCCCCTTATCTCCGAAACTACAGTGCCAAAAATTTTGAAAAAAATATACAGCATAAAAAAGAAATATACCCATAGATTACAGGAAAACTTATAAGAAGTGGTCTTAAAGTAACATGGTCAATCTCTCAATATTGTGCGTACAAACTTACATTTGCAGTTGGAATGTATAGGAGAATATGTTTTTCAACTACAATGTTAAGTTTGTTCTTAGGATAAAGTCATCGGAACCCTTCATTGTGCGTAGTCCGACACGCACTTGGCCAGTTTTTTATTGTTTTGAGCTTTTTTTTTTTTTTTTTTATTTGTGATGGGTTTGCTCTTGACTCTAGTCTAGGTCAGAGGTGACAGAGACAAAGTCGACGATGGAGTGAGCTTACCCAGAAGAAGCCTGTTCACTCTCACTTTGAAGAGATTAGGGTTGTATACGTTCGGAAACACAGACGAGACGCAGGTAGTGAGTTCCACTGTTTTGCTGTGCGCATTATAAAAGACATTTGGAAGCGCTTAGTGCGAATTGGTGGAATAGCAACCAGGTAGGGATGGTAACTGGCAGTGCGTCTAGATGTCCGGTGGTAGAAGGGGGCCGGTGGAATGAGGTCGTGGAGTTCTCGGGCACACTCTCCGAAGTACAATCTGTAGAAGACCGACAAGCAGGCAACCTTGCGGCGATGAGCCAAACTATGAAGCTTGGCATCCACCAGTTTTACGTCGCCAATGAGCCTCTTAGCTCTGCGTTCCACCGAGTCAAGCGCGGCTAGTTGGTACTTAGCTGATCCATCCCAAAGGTGACTGCAATACTCCATGCAGGATCGGACTTGCAGCTTGTTTCTTTTTTGATATTTGGCATGTAAGAGTTTGTAATTTAATGAGTGCCGATGCCTGAAATTAACGACTGTTATTATTATTATCTAAGTATTTTTTCAATTAATTTATGTATTCTTTATAAACTTCGTAGAAGTTAAAAATAAACTCAGTATTGATTGAAACATAGTAGTTTAGTTTGCAAGATAGAACTAATATCAATTTCTGTAAGTACTGACTAGATTAGACGCGATCTGGAATTGAGCATAAACTAATTCGAACTTCGTCGTTTTTGGCCTTCCATATAGCGTACATTCAACGAAGGAATCTGATAGCTTGTCATATATATATTTAGTTCGTCATATTTATATATTTTTCTAAAAAACACTACAAAGTGAAAAATAACTTTATTTTCAGAATTCAGTCTTCAAAATCCGATAGCGAGAATATATGGCATCCACTTGAAAAATCTAAAAAAGGTTTAACTAAAGTGCATGCGACATTATATTATGTGGTATTACACTACAAGTGTACAATGCTAATCTTGAGGGCGAGGCTAGAGTATAATATGTTATTATGTTCTTAAAGATTAGAACTTGCAACCACTAGATAAACGAGCTCGTCAATAATAATTACCTAGACGATACTTTGAACGTACGTCCTACAGTCAAACTATCTAAAATTCTAAACAGTTGTATTATGTACATACCTACATCCTACATCAAAACTGTCCAAATCTCTAAACAGACTGCTATCCATTTCAGTCTCATTCAACGTAATATTTTTGTTTTTAATTATAAGTAGGTAGCTATGAAAGACGCGCGAAATTATTACCCGGACGATTGATCTGCGGAAAAACGTGAAAGTATTTTATATAAGCCTTTATATTTTTACGTCAGAAAAAATATTTTCATTTTAATAATCCTGTAGGTTAATCTTTTAGTTTACCTTTTATTATGTATTCCCACATATCGTCAGTTATGTGTAAGTCCCATGTAACAGGGGGCGAGCCTATTGTCATCAACCTGGCACAAATCCAGTTCACTTTCCCCACCAAATCACCTCAGCAGTGCTATTCCGTACAAATCTCACCGTGAAAACTTAGGTGAGGTGAGCGTGGAGTGAGCTGTCAATAATGTCAATCCCTAGCATATAAGTTGGAAAGACAGCTCTCTTCAAGTTCACTTCACCTACGTTTTCACGGTGAGATTTTTACAGAATAGACCGGCTGCTTGGTTAAGAAAACGCTACGAATGTGAGAACAAATAAACACTGTCAGGTGAAAATAAACAGACAAACATGGCTTCTTTGTTTATTTTGTCTCTTGACTCTACTCGTATTTCCAGTTTTGATCTGACACAGAAATTCAGGTTTCTTTAAGGTTCCGTACCAAAATGGTAAAAAGGAACCCTTATGGTGCGACTCAGTCTGTCTGTCTGTCACAGCTAGATATCTTAAGAACTACTAATGCTATTAACTTGAATTTTGGAATAGTTTTAGATGACGTTCGCCCAACTATTTTGGAAATAAGAAATTTTTTTTTTGCAACAGGGACTGAAAGGGGTTCTTAAAAATTCTAAGTGGGGCTACTAGGGCATGTGGGGTATCATATGAAAGAGCGCTGTTTGCAAATTCTCAAACATTTTTTTTTTTTAGGCCGCATAGTTTTTGACTTTTGATGGAAAATGTAAATAAAAATATCGTTCCCCACTATCTCCGAAGTTTGCATAGAGAAAAATCTGAAATTATTCTGTGTTATAGAAGTTTATGTAAAGATTACAGGAAAAAAAAACGATGTCTCTAAATAGCATACTTTTTCGCGAACGAAACTCTCGGTGCGCGAGTCCGACTCGCTCTTGACCGGTTTTTTTCACAATAAAGTCAGCGTAATTTATTTATTTTGATGTTTGCTATTCCACTTCGGGGCTAAATCAAAAAAGGTATCTTGTTAGATTAAGTACATCTAAGGATGTCTAAAAAAGTAGGTATTAGGAACGGTTATAGATATACTGTTTTTACAAGCTTTTATTTAGTTCCACCAGTTTCGGTGTCTGTCTGTAATCTAATCTTGCAAGTTAAATTTGACCCACTTCCCGGTTTCTATTGAGTTGAAATTTATCATGAATATGTAAATCGGATGACAATGCAATATTATTATAACATAGAGCTGATCTGATGATGGAGCCGGAAGGTGGCCATGGGAACTCAGTAATAAAACGACGCAACCCTATCGAGCTTGGGCTCGTTTGATTCGTCTTGACTAGACTCTGGTCCTAGACGATATCCAGACTAATAAAAGCTTGATTTTTTTTAAAATAATACACTTGTTTATATTTCTATGGGAATGGTAGACATTTCTATGGGAACGTTGGTAGAAAATAGATCATGTGAAAGCATTCAGCTGCTGAGAAATATTTGAGTAGGTTCTGTTATAAGAGAAAAAGTTAGTAGCGTTGTATTCCATCCACAAAGTACTTTTTTTAATAAAAAAAAATCTCAATTACTTTATTAAAGTCGACAAAACAATTCCTAGATTAAGTATAATAAACAACATAAGTTAAAACAAATTTGGAATTAATACAATTAGATGTCGTTTTAAGGGGATCCCGTAGACAGGCGCGACGCGACGCGAAGAGTGTGTTGCGAATCTGGTAGAAAAAGTTCCATGAAGTTTCTCATAAATTTTTCTACTAGAGACGCGTCGCACGGGGCCTTTTTACGCCTGTCATCTGCACTCTGCCTATCCTCTCGGGGAATATAGGTAAGTGTGACCCTTATTTTCAAAACGTAGCTCTTACTTATCTTAGATAATATGACGCCTTCGAAATGATTATTTAATTAGTTTTCGCTAGTATTCAATTATTTATTTCTAAGATGCCCAAAATAATGTAAGATAGCTTAAGGGGAATACAGGACCTAAACGCAAGTTTTATAATGCCTAAAAGTATATGATCTACTGTAGTTAACAAAATCAGAAAAATGTATGATATTTTTCAGGATATATTCTACTTAGATAATGTATTGAAAACATAACACAACTAATTTGATACGATAGGAAAAAATCACGGAAATACCTCTAAAAATTTCTTTTAACTATTAAAAACCATACTAATAAACATGCAATCATTCTGATTTTTGTCAGATTATTCTACAAGCACCATATTAACGCGATAGTGTTTTAATTTTTTAGTACAATCAATAGATTTTTTGTAAATAGATAATTGCTTCATATGTTGCAATTGCCAGGGTTGTGTCATCGCGCTTCTCTTTCTTTTCTACGCTGTCCCACAGTGACCGCACTTTAGGTCATGTAGTCCCCTTAAATAGCAAAATTATTCATTTCTAGAAGCTAAATTAATTTACATTTCGTAGAAGCAGTACCTACTCTAACTCAATACCTACTCTTTTCGGAGAAATAGTTTTACGTTAGTAAAACGTGATATTATTAGTCTCATGGTAGTTTCAATAACATCATATTTCACTAGAATTGGGATTGGAATTTATTGTATTATGGGGTGCGCCTACAGCCAAAATTTATCACGTAGTACGAGTAGGCGTTTCAAATATTTGTTTAGTGCAGAATTCGAATCTATGATCGGCTGTCAATCGCTTACACTGTTTGTCCACCGCCGCCGTCAACGGGACATCAACGAGAAACGAGATTATTTGAACCGTTGACGGACGTGCGGTGGACACGCGGTCATAGTAAATGTACTCGTATGTACAGTCGACTCTCGATAATTTGAAACTCAAGGGACCAGAGAAAAATTTCAAATTACCAGGAGTTCAAAATAACAGGAGTTTTAATAACCAAGAGGGAGGGAGGAAAAAATCAAGTAAATAAGCTGACTCACTTTAACGTTCAAAGTAGACTGGAATAGGAACTGTAAAAATATCTTATTTATGTAAATAATCGACAGGTCTGTCCATATATATTAACAAACGATTGGTGCATGATAAACGCTTTAAATTATAGATAGTAGTGAAGCCCGGACTTCACTACGGTTCTTTCGGTGTCGGTTTTTTTTATACCCTGAGGGTGCAGAATTTTAGATAAATTTTAATCTGCGCCAATATGATTTCGGCTAGGCTCGGAGCAAATTGGATTCTGATTGTAAGGTTACAAATAGCAGTGCGTGTCTCACGTTTGCTGGCTGCTGTTTTACCGGCTGTACTATTTAAACTCAGTTCAAATTCAATTTCATTTATTTGCTAGACATTTTAATTTAAATGGCCTCCTTCATGATGGACAATATGGCTTTACTAAAGGTCGTTCGACACGCTTTTGCGTAAACTACATCATTACGGTGTACAAAACGAAGCTCTTAAAGTAATAAACTCATATTTACATAATAGGTTTCAATGTGTATGTAAATGGTGTGAAATCTTCCGGACTACCAGTTCAGTTAGGTGTACCTCAAGGTTCAATACTGGGTCTATTCTTGTTTTTAGTGTATATCAATGACTTACCATTCTATTTAAAGGGTATCTATGACGTTGTACTGTCTGCAGATGACACCTCTCTTATTTTTAAAGTAGACAGGAATAGACAAGATTTTGACGACGTAAACAGTGCACTCTCAATGGTTACAGATTGGTTTACGACAAATAACTTAGTTCTCAATGCTGAGAAAACGAAATGTATAAAGTTTGCCTTACCGAATGTTAGAAATCTAGGACCCAACGTCGTTTTAGATAAAGAGATGCTTAAAACTGTAGCTGTGTTAACTTAAAACAATGTTTATGTTCTTTCTCCAAAATTAGCATACCTACTAACAGGTTATACGAGTTCATATAATTATTTATTTTCTTTGACTGTCAAGGTCAATTTATTTTAATTTTATTTTTATTTATTATTGACATAATCTACTCATTTCAATGTTTATTTTTTTATGAGTGGTATTGCAATATGTGGTTAGCTAGTGACCTCGACAATTGATCATAGTTTTCTTGCCTGAGCAACCGGCAGCAAGTTCGTCATGCTCCCTTAGATGTCACTGCTTGCGGTAGCGTCGGGGGTCGGGTTGTCTCCTTCCCTCAAATATGGCAATGGGGGTGATGGCTGATCTTTGCGTTATGCTCGTGAACGGGTGCTGCTTGTGGTGACTGGTCGTCTTGCTGACCTTGGTTTTGTTTTGTTATTAGTAATACAACTCGTTGTTTATTTTACTTCGATTATCATTTGTGACTTCGAGTTACGACTACATGTACGGCTATATGTAAGTGGGCACGCCCTTTATTACTGGAGGCTTTTATTTAGGTATAAAGTTCTGCTTACGTTTTTAGTTTTGTATTTTGTTTCTGCTTGAGTATAGTTTTCGATTTTTTTGGTATATTGGCGTGTGCTAGCTTACTTATAACCAATAATTTAATTTAATGTTTTGTGTTGCGTAATGTACCTAAATTATTATGCGCATATGAACTTAAAAATAGTGGCCCCTTTACATTCTACCATTATCCTATGGTGTGCAAATATTTAATTTCGTCACTAGTGTCGTTTGTTGTATTGTAGTCGCTTTATACATACATACATAAACTCACGCCTCCTTCCCATGGGGCAGAAATTACAGAACGCCACGTGACGCGATCCCTACATAGTCCTTATTCTTGTTTTATATTCGTACATCTTCATTTCAAGTTAATTACTAACTAATATCATGTTTCAATGGTAATTTAAACTAACCTTTCAAGCTCCCACATAAGTCGTGTATGATCTATATCTAATGCTATGTCTCTTGTAATTTGACGGGTGGTAAAGTGCCTGCATCAAAATCAATTAGTGGTGACAAGACTGCTTGGCGTTAATAGGCTACTTTTATTTATTCATACCGGTGAATTAATTATAAACTAAGGCGTAGAAAATTAGGTGATACACACGAATATTACTAGGTAGCTTCCAGTTTGTTACTAAATGAAGGACAAAGGTGAAAACCTGTGAATACAGTTGTTGATAAGTATAAAGCGAAATATTATTTAAAGTTTCGATCCAATAGGGTAATAACGGATGACGATGATGTCGATCTGTCTCACAGGGCTGTTTCGTTTTACCGTAGTAGCCAACGGATACAAACCTAATAAAAGAAACCGCAAATAATAATAAGAAGGAAAACTATAACGGTTTTGGTGGTCCAGCTAGAACCCTTAGTGCAGTAAATCCGCCTCACACTTGGCTGGTTTGCAATGTTTAGACGGTGTATTTCAATTTATTTTTCCCATATCTGGTAATCGTAGCAAATGCCATGGATATATCCGATGTCATGAGTTCACAGCGATGACTGACATTCGATCAAATAATTTTTGGGTACTCTGCAAGGAAAAACAAGCTCGAAAATATTTGCTTTCGTTATACCATGATATCGAAGTACGTACACGTTTGAAGTCTCACTCACGATTTTAAAGTGAAAAAAAAGAACTCGACCACAGGCGATTTAGTCAGCCTTCATATTTGTTAGAGCCTGATTGCTCCACAAAAACAAAAACATCATGGCGGTCGATATATCTGTGTTAAAGGCAGGTGGAGGCCTTTATTTCATAAATTGATGGTGTCTGCCCCAGGTGTAAATTCTATTAAAGTAATGAAGTTTGTGTCGGAGGTTAAACCGATCGATGGATACGACAAGGTTTGAAAATATAAGCATATTGGCCGGGTTTATTTGAGTAGAACAACATAATATTTATTTTTCCTGAGTCGTTGTTTGACCGTAGGCTTCGTAACTTTTCTATTAACTAATGTCAGAGAATTAGGAGTTAATATTTGCTGAAGGGTTGAGCACACATCAAAGTTTGGGAGATTTTTTGTTTATAACAGTTGATGTTTACAAGCGACGGACCATTAATAGACAATTCTCTTATTAATAGAATAGGGATTTAAGTTTCGCCAAAAGCAACATAAGTTTAACCATACAGCTTTCGAGTTGAGATTATAGTAATAGTAATTTATTTCCAAACATCAGCATACGTTATAGCAGTGAGGTCTCAACCCCTGAATTAGGACATCCTTTATGACAGGGGTCGAGGTTTCTCCAGTTACATGGTATATAATAGGTTGGGGAAAAAGTTTCTTCGCATTTTTTAAGAAAATTCAAAACATTTTTTAATATAGTTTATTTACATTTAACTAAAGTATGTAGGTACCATTTTGTTCGATAACTTTTTGCCATCTTGTAGGTAGGGACATGATCCCATTGCTATAGAAATTTTGGGACTTCTGGTCAAAATACCGCGACAAGTGGTTTTGGCAGTCCTCTCGTGATGTTAACCTGACACTGCCTAAATAATTCTGAAGAGACCGAAACAGGTGGAAATCTGAAGGTGCAAGGTCAGGACTATACGGCGGATGCATTAACACCTCCCAGCCAAACTCTCTTAATTTTTGCTGAGTGGCTAAAGATGTGTGAGGTCTAGCGTTATCATGATGAAAAACCACACCCCTTCTGTTGATTAATTCCGGCCGCTTTCTCTCAACTTCTTGCTTTAATCTCATCAGTTGTTCGCAGTAGAGTTCAGAATCGATGGTCCTGCCTGGTGGTAACAGCTCATAATGAATAATGCCCTTCCAATCCCACCACACACACAGCATCACCTTGTTGCGAGTTAACCCGGGTTTCGCCACAGTCTGTGAAGCCTGACCGGCCTTTAACCACGACCTTTTTCGCACGTTCTTGTCATACGTGATCCACTTTTCATCACCAGTTATCAGCTTCTTCAAAAATGGTTCGGTTTCATTACGTCGTAATAAAGAATCACAAATGAGTACACGGTTCATTAGGTTTCTTTCAGTGAGCTCGTGAGGTACCCAAATGTCGAGCTTTTTTGTGTACCCAGTTTTTTTCAAATGCGCCAAAACTGTTTTGTGGTCAATTTCCAGTTCTTCAGCTACGTCGTAACTACTGATATGCCGATCTTGCTCCACTTTTTCAAAAATGGCATCCATTTTAGGGCATAATAGGGCGACCAGAGCGACGTGCATCTTTGACATCAAAATTTCCGGATTTAAAACGCTTAAACCAAATTTGTGCTACTCTCACAGACACTACACTAGGTCCATAAACATCGCAAATTTTTTTCGCGGCTTGCGTTGCATTTTTACCTTTTTTGTAGTAAAATTTTAAAATGTATCGAATTTCTTCATTAGATTCACTCATCTTGACGGTACGAAAAACAAATGAAAATCACACATTTTCCTAATTTGAATTTAGAATTATGTTCTTTAAAATTTAAACTTTCAATGATACCAAAACCATCCAGATACAAATAGTATAGCCAAAGAGATTTTATTACAAGTTCATACATACTATAATGCGAAAAGACTTTTTCCTCAACCTAATACATATATGGGCTTAGACTAAATACAATTTACACTTGATTTTTACAATACTTTTTAAACAAAATTGAAATAAAATAGGTTAAAAAAGGCAAATACTTAAGGAACAAAGAGAAATAAAAAAGTAAAGTTTTAGATTAGAATGGGAATAGTATGTGTGTGGTGAGAAGTTTGATGGGTGTGTGGGTGTGTGGGTGTAGGTGTGTGAGTGTATGTTGTCCGAGTATGTCGACTACATTATTGAATGTTGACGGGCAAGATACTATTCCGTCAACTTCAAATTATCGTGGAGACCAATTAACATTGATTTTATTCAATTTATCGAGTATTTTTCAAGGGCCAGAAAAAAATCAAGCTATCGAGAGATTCAAGTGTGTCATTTTATCGAGAGTCGACTGTATCGCTACTTCGGCACCGTCATCTCGTTCTCGTTGACGTCCCATTGACGTGGCGGTGGACAAACGGCCTTAGTCACCACACCAGTCGTACCGTCAATTTCAAGATTGAAAGGTTATCTAGGATTTTGATTTTATTGAAATCAATCTATATTTTCAATCTATACCAGAAGAGCCTCGATAATCCGAATTGACAAAAACTGACCCCTGTTCGGACTCATAGAGCGTTCGGATTATAGTCTGTTCAAAAGGCGACTTTAAATAATAACGAAGAAATTTCGGAAAATTACTTTTATTAAACTTCAAAACAACACAAAAATAAATCACTTTGTCATAGTGATTTATTTTAGTTTGGCGGGTAGTATTTATAGACCACGAAAAAGCTTTGACTCTCAATTTACGAAGTAGCATTTTTGCATCAGTGCAGGCTATGTATTATAAATTAAATTCGCTTTTCGTGTCTGCCTGTGTGACCGTGTTGTTCTTCTAAACTACGCAAATGATTTTGTTGCGGTTTTCACCAAAATGTAGAAAATTTATTCCGGAAAGGTTAGTTAAACTGACATAGATATACTTAATAGAGAAAAGCGATGTTTTGCCCAGTCGTGAAAATCGTGCAAAGCAGGGGCGGATTGCTAGTATTAATAAATGTGAAATCTACCTAATATCGATTCTTAGAAATTAAGTCGGTTCGCCTCTAAATTTGGTTATTCCAGTTTAGTGCTACTCGCTATTCGCTAATAAAAAGGGGGTAGAGTGGTGTGCTAATTCGGGCCCTTCAAAGAAGATTACTGCATATTCCGAACACTAGTAATGGCTTTCGTGTTGCAAATCGGAAAACTAATGAGACAATTTACGAGTAAGCTATATGTATAAATACACTACCTTCTGCGCTCGACTTCGTCGGCGTGAAAAAAATCTTGTTCCCTCGACCCACTCCGTCGACGTCGCATTGAATTCCCTGCCCTCGCTATTACTTCGTTTTCTCTTAGCGTTCTTTCTGACTTTTTGTCTTTTTGCTGGGCACCTAAGTGTCTAGCGTGATGTTAAATAGCCTATATCCTTCCTTAAGAATTGGGCTATCAAATGCAAAAAAAAAAAAACAATTCCTATTGGTAGTCCCAGAGATTAGCGCGTTCAAACAAACAAACAAAAAACCGGCCAAACCGAAAACTGTTTAAACTGAAGAATTTTTTGGCCGTACCAAAAATACTTCAGTTTAAAAAACCACGTTTCTTGTATCTTTTCTTTCTTTCTTTCTTTCTTTATTGCATGGATTCTTGTATCGCAAATATAACTTTGTATTTCATAATGATACTGTAAATTACAGTCTTTTTTTGCAGTTGCAGAAAATTGCGCATATTTAAACAAATACACCCCCGCCTTCGCAGGAACACTCTGATTTTATGTCTCCTCTTCAACATTTTACACAACCCGTCTTATCCTTCATACCTGCGTGAGCGCGTTTCCTTTGCTCGCCCTAGCGACGCGCCGTGTAGATCACATCTTAGATCCCTACTTAAATCTCATCCTCATAAAACTAGCTACTATTCTTATTCCTTCTCTATCCATGCTGTGAGACTGTGGAACTCAGTTCCGCCTAGCATTCGCGATTTCAAAACTGTGTCTCTTTTCAAATATCAAGTAAAAGAGCATACTTTTCCTCTCAACTGTGAGTATTTATATAAGTATAGTATATGTATGTTTATATATTTTAGCTTTATGTATTTATTTAAGTTTATGTTATACGTTATAGTTAATATTTTAGTTTAAGTCTTCGCATATTCATATTTTTCTCTTCTTCATTCATTTCTATTTCATTTCTCCTTTCGCAGGTCTGCTGGAAGAAATTTCTTAAGAAATAAGCAGTACCTTTGTACTCCTAATTATAATTATGTATTTTATTATGTATTTTTCTGTGTGTACATAAATGATAAAATAAATAAATACCTTATGAATCGGAGTTTTTAGTATTTGTTGATTAAATACAGTATATGGTACATGATATACTGAAGTTTCAAATTCGTAACTTGTTTAGTAGTTGCGACAGAGCTCGTACAAAAATGGTCTTAAACTGACAACTTTTGAGCGTCCCTATTCATTCCTGAAGATATATATATTTTTTAATGATATTTGTACTCTACGCGATGAGTTCTAGACAATGACACCCCACATGCCAGGGTAAGAATAAACCATTTTTCAAAATCAAAGTTTATTTTATGGGGACGCCTTTTAATTTATAACTTTATTTTATTTTTATTACTAGTTGTTATAGCCGCAACAGAAATAAAAAATCTGTGAAAATTTTAACTGTCTACCTATTACGGTGTATGAGATACAGTCCGCTGACAGACAGGCGGACGGACGGACAGCGGAGGCTTAGTAATAGCTACGAATAAATATTATTTATTCGTAGAGTAATAGGGTTCCGTTCGGCACCCTTCGGGTACGAAACCCTAAAAACAGCTGTTACACACATTAGTAGGTAGGTATTGCACTTTTGTGAAGAAAAATTTCAACTCAGGGGGATCCAGAATCTTGTACTGAATCCATGGTAAGAGCTGGTTCCGCGTCGATGTCCCTGCCACCCTTGTATATTACTTATTAATAGAGTTTCCAATACTGCTGTAGCGAGTTTAGATTGAATAGTCTGTCGATATGTCATCATATTGAAAGACAGCTTCGTAATCTTGTTTTGAACTATAATTACGTAGTTGCAAAGTTGAATTCTGCCGATATATTCTGTAAATAGGTCACCGTTATGTATGTATGTTATCATCATCTGCCTAGCCTTTTCCCAACTATATTGGGGTCAGCAGGTAGCAGTAAGCAGGTATGCGTAGCTTAACCTGGTCGATTGACCCGTGCGGCTGTTGTAACTTAGCCACGGGCCCGTCATAAGTATGGTATGTTATGTAGGTATGTTATTAACTGTTCACTTCACGCTCACTTCAAGTGAGCTGTCAATAGGTAGTGTCAATCCCTAGCATCAGGTGGAACAACAGCTCACTTCACTTAAGTTTTCAAACTTGGGTGAAGTGAGCTGTCAATAGCGTCAATCCCTAGCATCAGGTGGAACGACAGCTCACTTCACCTAAGTTTTCAAACTTAGGTGAAGTGAGCTATCAATAGTGTCAATCCCTAGCATCAGGTAGAATGACAGCTCACTTCACCTAAGTTTTCAAACTTAGGTGAAGTGAGCTGTCAATAGTGTCAATCCCTAGTATCAAGTGGAACGGCAGCTCACTTCCGATCTGAAAAAACCGTAAAAACTTAGATAAGTTATTACGGTTTTTTACAATATAGACCAGCAGGATCGTGTTTTGTTTGACAAGAACACATTGCTGCTGCTGCTGTCTCAACTGTGATACGTGTGTGTGTGTGTGTTCTTTGAGGTATATGATGAAATTGGTGGGTGAGGGCACACGAATAGCCTGCGTTTTTTAACTGATGAAAAATCAAGGAGGATGTTCAAAGTCGTTGCGTATTTTTATTTTTATGTATGACCACGCATAACTTTTTATAAAGTAGATTTGAACGATTCTTGTTTTATTCTGGAAGGTATACCTCGAAGTAGGTCCAATGTAAAATTTAATAGCTTCAATAATTCGTTTTTTTCCCACTTAGTCTATGTGGAGTTCTAATTTATTTTGTAGGTCGTGGTTTTCGAATTTGTGTGGGGTAGGTACCAGATTTGTCCAATTTGTCCAGCGACCTGCATAACCTGAACCCTTTTCCCCTCTTCTTCTTCTTTGTAAGATGGGTCAGGCAATGCAAAGCACTGAGCGTACCACAACTAAATATTGAAAGATAAAAACTTTTTTACAAAAAAAAAAAAAAAAAACAATACTTTCAAAAAAAAAAAAAGAAGAAAACTACAAAGTGAAAAATAACTTTAATTTCGAAAGTCGGTGGCAAAAACCGTTAATACAAAAAATAAAGTTAATTTTCACTTGTTTATTTTTTAGAAGCCGTTTGTTTATTTTTTGTAAAAAAAAAAAGTTTTTTTCTTAGTAACTGATTGGCACATTGAACTAGCTGCTGACAAGTTTAGATATTATAAAGCAATCTCCCTTGACCACTCTATATTTCATGTTCTCTATCTTGTGTGTTCTCTATGTTGTTATGTATCTTGTTGCTGATTTTGTCACAATTTTCATAATCTCTGAGAAAAATCAGCAACAATATTAATTTCGTTTCTTCATTACCTACTACATAAACCCCGTTTCTCCTTAATATATTGCATATACGTAGCATAACTCCTTCCTGCATCATTCCTTTTAATTTCCCTAAAACGATAGAGTAAAAGAACCTGTGATTTTTCTTAATCCTTAAGATCACGAAAAGAAATCCCATGGGTACAGTTCGCATCCAAATAAATTCTTATGTCCGTTGAAAGGTTAATTAATAAGTACGGTCGTTAATGAAAATGCTTTGAATGCCTGCCAATCGGTTTCTACAAAATATTTCGTGCTTCATTGTATATTTAATTCCAGTTCGTTATTTTAACGAGTGCCAATTTACATTCAGAGAAGATATGTTTTGGGTACTTATATAATTCACTAGCCCACGACTTCGTCCGCGTGAAGTTCCTTGTTCCCCCGACCAACTGCGTCGCATCGCATCGCCTGCCCCCGCTATCACTTCGATTTTGCTTAGCGTTCTTTCATTTTTTCATTTTGCTTGGCTCCCGAGGGTACTAACATGATGGTAAATAGCCTATACCCTTCCTCAAGAATCGGGCTATCAGATGCAAAAAATTTTTTTTAATCCGAGCATCAGTTCCAGAGATAAGCGTATTCAAACATACATAACAAACTCTTCACCTTTATTATTAGTATACGTATAGATTAGTACAGATATAGATTTTTGGAAGCCGTCAATGCATTATTAACTCTTAAAGGGAATTAACAACGTGGACTGGAGAAAATGGTTCTAGTATAGCCGGCGTGATAAATCCTCCGAAAACAATCACAGTTTATAAATGAAGTCTATTATTTGATCATTATCCGTCTTGCCTTCCCAACTAGGTTGGGGTTGTCGCCCAATCTAACTAAAGCGGTTGAGTATCAGTATTTTACATTTAGGATCTGCTATCTGACCTCCAAGACCCAATTACTGGGCTAAACAGGTTACTCTATAGTTAAATAGTCTATTTGATGATAATAGAGTTTTAGTATTTTAGGTGAGTTTGGTGTACCTATATATAGTCAACGTTCCGACAGTAAATAAGTATCATAATATAAAAAGCAAATTTAAAAAAAACAAAAAGCCCGACTGCGTAAAAATTGAACTTTAAAAAGACGGTAAAAAGATGACCTATTTTGTCTCCAAGCAATATCATGTAGTCTGAGGCAATAAGTCTTTATTGTTAAATTTAAGACGATGCCTTATTCTGGTGTCTTTATCAAGAGTTAACAAAGCACTACCAGGTCAAAACCGGGTGCCTAAAGAGACAAAACAGAATTGGCCAAAATAGGGTTAAAAATTAATATGAAGTTGACAATAGCAAAATAATGTCAGATGCCGTCTCATATCGGCCGTAAATCTGTTCAGAAATGAAAAATATTATAACCGGTGAAAGTTTACTTCATAAGGCATGCAATGAGCCTACTAAATTTAGTGTCGAGCAAATATAATACTACGGCACGGCAGTATTGGAAACCGTAGTAAAATTGCAATAATATGTTTTCACGAAAACAAAAGGCGCGGTCTCGATCTGCGCCTATTAAACTTTTTAATTTTATAAATTTACATTTATTATTTTACACTTTTTAGTTTAGGGTAGGTTACGATTATTTTTTCTCAATGTGTTAACACGCTTAAAATTATCTTTCAAAGCAGTAAAATTCTGGGTTTGTCACTCGATTTTAAGCATTTTAATGATATATAATATTATAAGATACAATCTTACAAAATACTCTCCAGAAAGTAACACTTTGGCTACAAGATCACAATTTAGAAATTAACTGTAATAAAACTAAAATGATGCAATTTAGATCGTATACCCCCCCCCCCCCTCTAAGTGCAAACCTCATTTTTAATGACACCCCTATATAATCAGTAACTACATTTAACTTACTCGGTATAAACATAGACACACATCTTAATTGGAAAAAGCACATAGAAATAGTTAAATCTAAATTATCTCAATTTACCTACGCCTTGTTTCAACTTAAGTACAGCACAAATACAGAAACAGCACTATTGGTATACTACGCCTACGCAAACTCGTGGCTCAGATATGATGTTATGGGGAAACAGCGTCAACGCAAGTGAGGTATTTATAATAATAAAAAAAAAATGTGTTAGAATACTGGCCCACATTGACAATACCCAAAACTGTAAGCCATACTTTGTTAAATTAAAACTCCTAACTTTACCTTCTATGTATATACACGACCTCTGCATATTTGTAGTTAAAAATAGCAACATTTTTCCAAAAAGAAAAGATATTCATAACTTAAACACACACCATAAAAATTGATTACATCTTCCACCCTCACGGATCAAAATGCAATGCTTTACCATAGCCCATACTACATGGCAGCAAAAATTTTCAACAAATTACCGGAACAAATAAAAGAAGAAACCAAATTCAATAAATTTAACAGAAAATTAAAAGAATATCTAACACAAAAATGTTTTTACTCTGTCGCAGAATACCTAGAACAAAGTATTTAGTAAATATGATATCTAGATAAATAATTACATATTATATTATAGTCATGTAAAAATACACAAAAAAGAATGCACACAGATACACACATACTTTTAATATTAGGTTATTATTGTGTTGCCGTGCCCTCACCGGGTTTCATGTTGGAACTTACTTATATTGTAACAACTAAATGTACACATGAATGCAATAAAGAGTTTTGAGTTTGAGTTTACAATACCCACTTATAATCCGGTGATAACGGCCTCTTACTCACTCACTCCAACAGTTCGGGATTGTTTTTTTTTATCGTTTCTCATTTGAACATACAGGGTGGTGACGACATAACGACATTGAATGAAAATACGATCCTCACTATTCAACCAAAACACTTTATCATTACCAAATTAGGTATTACATCAAAATTCAAAAATCTAATTTTTCAAACAAACTAAATGCAATAATTTAAAACAACACCTTTATAATATTGTCTACTAACCTCATCTGACCTTGTAGGCACTGCACGTGAGAGCGGCAACGTCGCACCCGTTTCGTCCGTTTTAGGCGCAGTTTCATTAATGTAAGTACAAATGTACAAAAAAAATGGCGCGCGGCATTTATCCCCGCTCCGCTCACCGCTTGCCGCCCGCCAGCAGGCGCGAATTTTCTATCAGTAGGTTCACGTTTTGAAAACATTTTAAAAACACTTAATTAAACATTAAATCAAAACTTACTTCAATCATGGTACACTAAATAAAATTTTTAATTGCTGAATTGGTCCACTCATAACACACATGTGACAATGTCTTGTGATACTTTCCTTAACAAGTCACTACTGATAGCCATTGCTTTTAATTTATTGAAAGCGACAATCATTCTGTCTCGCAGTTTCTCTACGGTACTCACATCACAAGCATAAACCTCATTTTTGATAAATCCCCAAACTTAACTTACAACGAAATAACAGCAAGTAACTATCACACTATTGTTTACACATTAGGTAGGTACCGTAACCTACCAAACTCTACTACACTTAAAACTTATACACAATCGAATTATCTATCAATAACACAACAGTAAAACTATTAAAGCTCTGCGCTGTATGAAATTGCAACAAAACAATTTTCAATTTTACACAAAATCAATAATTATTGTTAATGCGCTAAAACCACTCTTACGGATCGAAATTAAAAAAAAAAAACACGCTCTCACAAGGGTAGCACGTCACGCACTAGACAGTGAATGAGTGAACCAGGAGCAAATTCCAGGGAAAACCCTACATGTATTTCTTTCCTTTTCTTAGACAATAAATTTTTTTAATGCGGAAGTGTTTACGAACTATTTTTGTTTAAACAAAAACTTACTTTGTTAAGACAAAAACGTCGAACTGACAACCTTGCTGTCTTCTTAGTTTTCGAAACGAAATGCGCCTCGGCAATCTTTGTTTGCTTATGATAATAGGAATTTTATCGTCATGGTCTAAATTCAATCAGCAATACAATACAATATTGTATTATTTCTGAGTAGCGAGCCGCACCATTGCATTTGGTTTTGCTTTAGCAAGTAGGTAAATGAAATTGTTTTTATGTGAATGACCTAAATGAAACTTGCGTGGTATTCACATCATGTGTTAAAATTGTCTAAGGAAAAACAAATTCCTGCGGCTATACCCTCTATTATAATTTGATAATTTTTGGTATACGTACTACTACCGCGATACCCAGTATCTGAATTCAATTAATGTCGTATTATCCCCAACACTCTGTATAATTGGTATATATTTTTCTGTTTTTTTATTATTTGTAATCACTTTTTAAAACACTTCATTTTGATACCCCACACAAGTTAGGTCCAATTTTATTTTTTGAAAACACATTTTGGCTCCAAAAATCCACCATTTTGATTTATTTATTGACACTTGCGCTATAAAGGCGAATCTAACGACATATCATTCATTAAAATCGGTTCAGCCGTTTAGGCTACAGGAGTTGACAATGGAACGGGCGTACATACATATACTTACATACGCGCGAAAAACGTTACCCTCTTTCTGGGTCAGTCGGGTAAAACGGCCGTTTATTCGTCCTTCTAACTCCTTGACAAGAATTTCACTTTTGTATCTGTGACAAATTTAGAAATATTAACTGCCCATTGTCTAATGGTCGTAAACTCGATTGCTGAGGTCCTTGGTTCTATCCCCAGGTCGGGGAAAATTATATTAGGTTGTTCTGCATCCGGAATTTCGCGGTAGCAGATGGAGTCTGGATATGTACCCGGTTAAGGCAATACAATTTATATACGACTCGAACTTGACTGTAAGTTTATCGATAATAATTTGAAATGTGTCTAAAACTATTGCAAGATGACAATTAAACGTCATTATACCGCGTATAACTAACTAATTACTGGGTTTGTTGGTTGTCTTAGATTTTATCCCCAGCAGGCGTAGCATGACCACTTCTATACTGACAACTGACAAATTGTCTCCCTAGACAATTGTCAGTTGTCAGTGTTTTTTTTTTAACACAGAGTACTTGTATGTTGCCAGATCCACAAAATCATGATTTTATAGGAGAGAGCTTTTTAACGCAAAACTGTAATAATGAATCATCATCATTCTCCTGTCCTTGTTCCAATTTATTTGGTTTCGGCGCAACATGTATTTTTCTTCAACACTTCTCTATTAGTCGTCATCTCGGTAGTCACTCCCTTTCTAGCCATATCATCTTTCACACAGTCCATCCATCGTTTCTTTGGTCTTCCCCTACTCGTATAGCCATCCACATTCATATTCTTAGCTTTCCTCATTCGTCCGCATCACATGCCCATACCATGACAACCGATTTCCCCACAACTTTTCAGTCACCGGTGTCACTTTCAGACTTCCTCTTACATACTCATTTCTTATTCTATCCATTCACGTAACACCACACATACCTGTGATAATACTGTGATAATTAACAGAAGAACAAAGTTATCTTCTTCTATTTTTGTTAGTAGGACATTACAAAGAAAGTTGTTAAGGCCAATTACTGTAATTTAAAAAATCCATCTATTCATAAACGAAATCACTTAAGGGGTCATTGTACTCATAATTATGAACAACTTTTACTATGGGACCAAACCTGAAAACGCGAGAAAAATAAGATTTCTTTTTCGAGAATAAGAAGAAGAATTATTGTAAGTCGAATTACCTATGTAAAAAAGTGAATTTTGTAAAAAGTGCAGTTGACTCTTTCTACTTTTTTTGCTGTCTGACTGTCTACACGGTAACTCTTTCAAACGACCCGCGAAACTGGCAGGCATCGGCCCTAACGGATCCCATCAGTTACTGCTGACATCTCTTAGAGGCGCGCGTGGAACACAATACCGTCGACCCAGGCCTGGTCCTTACCGGACGGCGAGCTACCCATTGCTCGCCGTCCGCAAGCCCGCGCCTACGTTGGTCGGGAATCAGCTCTCAATTCCTCAGTAGCAGCCCGAAGTCTGGATTTGTGTGCGGTAAAGGCAAAACGCACGCCCCTTATTACATGGAACTTAAACATAATTATCCGGCGAATGGTGACCTTATTATACACCTCTGCCTACCCTTTCGCGAACTTAGGCGTGATGTTATTGTATAAATTACGAACGTGCCGTCAGTCTGTGGTCATACATTTAAAAGGGCAAGCGTCATAATGTCATATTAAGTGGCATCGTTTGATACCGTGACGTACATATATAAGCACGGTTATGTAATGTGGACGGACGTATAGCTGGTTCCTGCTCGAAGAAATAGGTAACCGGATATATCTGACTCAAACTCATATAATATGTTGTATTAGATGTGGATAGTTATATGTATTATATTATCCACGTGGGCGAACCGTCGTCAGCGTTTTCCGTATTAATATTATCATGTTCACTTTAGGTAAGTGATAAATTGCTTTACATTTGTACCTACATAGGATGAAAAGTATAAGGTACTTTTTTACTGTTGCAGTTTGATTTTAATTTAGACCGGGCCAGTGTTTTATGAAGCCCAATTTTCGGACATTCCATTTTTATTAAAAAAGCTGACAGAAATAATCATTTAGATACAGATTTTGTATCCCCATTTAGCTAATAATTCTAGTTTTTGAGTAATATTTTTTGTAAATCGTAATTTTTCCATCTGGATATTAAGAAAAAAATTAATTGCGCTTAAATTAAGAATTATACGAAATAATGATGTTAGGTACATTGATGGCGAATTTTATGCCGAGTATTTTAGTCTATAAATGAACCTCGCAACATTGTTAGATCCAGATTTATACGAGTTTTTCGGTTTTTAGGTTTTCTTAATTTTCTTGAAAATTCCGCCATTTCAGGAAAAGTTATTTATACAGAAATAATTCTATTTATTTCACCAGTACATCACATAATTATGACATCCCAAATCCATGGAACTTCAAAGTGGTTTCAATTTAACTATTCTTGTTAGGGTTGTCAAATTTTTATCCTTATTTTATGGATCAAATTTTTCGTAAAAGTAAAAGTTTCGTAGTCACAATGACAAAAAGAACGTGCACCAGTTTACTGGGAGCCTACCGAGGCCTTTCAAAAATATCAAGTTAAAAGTCCCCCTCAGGTTTACCTACTACGTTTGTTTGTTTGTTGGTAGAGACTAGGAAATAAATAGCAAATCAAGTGCATATAAAGTTTGGATTTAATGCTATTGACATGATATGATACAAAAACCTTCAAATTTAGCCTTAGCCTACGATTCCGGTTTCCTATTTTCACTTTATATTTTATATAATATATATCAAATTGTATTTCAGTCAAACTTCACTCTCTATATCTTAAAGCACCATACATTCTTCTACATCATAACTTTCAATTTCGTCAGTACTGGTAAGCTCTTCCATCATGTTCGGGTCTGGTATAGGTTTTAGTAATGTAATTGCGACTACAGACAAAGGAATTTTACACTGCTTTTTTTTATCGTTGGCGCAGCTGCGCATGTGAGATTACAGGATCGGATGACTCTAAAGCCCTATTAAATAAATCAGTCATTGTTTCACCCTATCCATTTTTTGGCAGTGATGCTTACGGTCGCTTCTTCAAAACTTATTTCTCGATTCCGACGCCTGCTCTGAGAACTTTTCAATGGGAAGCGTTGTTGAAAAAAATTGACGATTCTTGTCGGACAAAGCGATTCGGGCAGTGTTCCCGTCATTAGTGGTGCCAGAATTTGGCCGAACAACGTCTACTAGTAAACCTTACTTCTCCTTTATTTGTTGCTGAATAGCTTTTTTAGAGCATCTACCAGGTCTTTTTCTTCCGATTTTGAGGTATTATCCATTTTTTAATCACTTTTTATAAAATAGATGCAAGAGGAACTCGAGCATACGGATCCACGCATGTGGACTGCTCTTGGATGCTCTTGAGCATGATGTGGACTCACCATGCTCAAGAGCATCAATATTTATAGGTTGCTCTAAGCTGTTGAATTGCTTCGCCGTTAAACCACAATATGGACAACGCATTAGGGAGGGAGTATGTAAAATGGTATTTAATACTTTGCCATCAATGGCAGCTAAATTCAATGAACAGGAAGCATTTATTTGTGTTCCTTTGTGGTTTCACATAATAAAGGTGAAAGAGTATTTATTGCGTCTTCCTCTTTTGATTTTTCCGACATTATTAATTCTGCGGTTTCTTTCCTGTACTGCACGCATACTGGTCTACAGTATCTATAAGATTGTGGAGCTGGATTCTTCCAAAGTATAACATTATTTGTTCTGAGTACTAGCGGAATAACTGTGGTTACAATGAGGCTAATTTCTTCACCGCCTTCAGCATCCGAAAAGGCTTGTTTATAAAATGCCTGTCCAGTACTCCCATCAAAGCCCCAGTTTCCTTCCATCACACATTCCAACTCTTTCACAGTTTTTTGGTCAGAATATTGTGTTACAACTTCATCACTGATTCTCAATAATCTGTCAAATGTGTGTTGTAAAAGATCTTGGAAAGGAGCTGAGGCTTCTCGCTCTAAAATTATAATATTGACTGGATAGCAATCCTTTTTAGCTGCTAAAACTTTATAATATGGAGGAAATGCAGGGAAACCGCGATCTTGAAGATCCATATGAAGAAAATTGTAGGTCTCGATTGTTAATTTTCTATCTATTACCACTGATAGCGCTTCTTCCGGGGTATACGGCCGAGGACAAGTCGTTATTTTTTGTAAAATATTTGTTGGTGCTTCTAAACATGTCTAAATAACCTTTTCTAAATATTTTGCTGGCTTCGATTTTATAGAAACGCCTTCAATTGACAGTGACGCAGTTGTAGCGGAATACCTTTGATACCATACATACCTTATACATTACTAATACCTACTCACTTGTTAAATGCAGCACGTAGGGTATTTATATTCTGTTCTAGCTAACCTTTTATATGTACCCACTATGTATTAATTATTGCAGCAGAGATTGTATATAAGGGACCGATTTCTGGAAATATATGCATTCCACACTCAACCTGCATTTGCGTCTCATTTCTGCATACCCTGTCTGCATACACACACAGTATAAGATTTCACTTTTTTATTAAAGGCTCTTCCTGTAGTTGCGTTTGGAGGCTTCGGCGACTTCTTAATTGCTGCCGCATACTTAAGTTCGCGAATGAACTACTTTTAGGTGACAATGTTGAATCTTCAGCCACCTTCAGCTGCCCGCTAATAATTATTTGGCTTAACCAGTCTTAATGTTTTTTTGCGAAATGTTTAATTGTATAATTACATTTTTATACATGTTTTTATTTTTGCTTAAAAATGTATCAAGAACAGGTGAAAATTCTTCCTTAGTGTATGTGTGTGTAGATATGGTAGCTTTCCCCAAAATAGTCAAAAAAATTATTTACTAGTTCAGATATTGACATGTCTTTGAATTTATTCGTAAATAAATTAAAAACGTCTAATCTTGTTAATACTTTTTGTGAGGGCTGATTTTCAACGTCCTGTGTGTTTGCTGCTACTTCTGGAGACTGAAGAGCACCGACTTTGGTGCTATCCACAGCTTCGCTTGTCAAAGTGGCCACTTGCTGACCAGCATGTGGATTAGGATCCTCATGCCCCCTGGCATTAAAGAGTCCTCTGGTCGGGGCCCAGAAAGACCATCTCCAGCAGAGCGGGTCAGGTTCTATTCTAGTCTCATGGGTCGTGACCGGCTCCATGATTACTAACAAATTCCGCTTACTTAGAGTATAATATTTGGTGGCTGCTACCCTGTATTACCGGGTAGGCTACCGTGCCACTAAACAGATGTACGCAATAGACAACGAAATCAACATAAGCCCGAAGACATAGCTGGAGGTCAAGTTATAAATATTTATGGGAATTTTAGCCAGTAGAAACTGTTACCGCCTTCACCGCGTGGAGGTACTCCCTGCTTATGTTATTGCAATTGCATACGTGTATTTTGCGTGTCATTTAGTAGTATTTAGTACGTACTACAAAAATACTTAAATAACACAAAATGCCTGAATTTGCCTTTTAACGTACATCGATAAATAATATTTTATTTAGATACCAAGCTGGTATCCGGGCGTCTTCACGTCATTTTTTGCCAAAGTTATATAAAATCCGGATATAATAATTATCTGAGATTTTGACAACCCTGACGATGTAAAATCCGGATCAAACTTAAAATCGTTGTGGTTTCCAAGTTCCATGGAATTGAGCTGTGAAATTTATGTGGTGTGTTTGAAAAGTTAACAAAATAGTTTCAGTATAAATAACTTCTCCCGATTTGGTGGAATTTTCGAGAAAATTAAGAAAAACTAAAAATCGGAAATCTCGTCTAACAAAGTTACGAGGTTCATTTGTGCACTAAAATACTCGGCATAAGATACGCCATCAATATATTTAACATCATTATTTCGTATCATGCTTAGTTAAAATGTAATTATTTATTTTTATAAATATCGAGATAGAAATTGGTCGATTTTCAAAAAAAAATATAACTTAAAACTAGACTTGGTAGCTAAATTGGGATACAAAATCTTGCATTTAAATTATTATTTCCGTCAGATTTTTTAATAAAAATGGGATGTCCGAAAATCGGGCTTCATAAAACACTGTGCTGGGGTAGAAACATAGAGATTTATTAGAATACCAGCTGACCAGACATACGTTGTCCTGTCGAAATTTCAATAATTAATATAAAATTCCCATAGAAAATGCACTTTCAGTTTTCTCGAATTTTCCAATTTTCCCGGCAACTTTTACAATTTTTCTCTTCATAAGAAAGAATCTTCCCCGGACTTCAACAGATATTTGAAAAAAAAAAATTGCCGAACTGGCCGTCTATTCTGTAAAAATGCCACCTTGAAAACTTAGGTGAAGTGAGCTTGAAGTGAGCTGTCATTCCACCTGATGTGTGATGAATATCTCACTTCAAAATCACTTCACCTAAGATTTCACGGTGAGATTTTTACAGAACAGGTAAATCGGTCCAGCCGTTCTCGAGTTTTGCGCTTAGCAACTCATTTAGCTATTCATTTTTATTTATACAGGAAAAGCTTTTAAGCAGTTCGCATATTTTCACAGGAGGTTCTACCCATGAATATGAACAACTGTCACTATGGGATCAACTCGAAAAAAAAAATCTGCTGTTTCATGTAAAAATTCAATACCTACTCGACCATTATTAAAGTATTTGAAAATTATGTGAAAATTTGCGCTCTGCTTAAAAACTTGTCCTGTATGGATTAATCAAAATATAAAAAAAATCTAGTCGTATTGTAGTCAGTATTTGCTATATTTTAAGTACTTATATTATTTATTGACACGTTTTGACAGCAAACCAAATAAACGCCTCGCATGAAAACTGTTTAATTTGCCTAAAATATTATCGCTCCATATTTTGTACTAAAACATAGTCTATGTTTACGAACCATTGGTTGGTAAACATAGACTATGTCCGTACTATGGAATGATTTGCGTTTGTATCGGCCTTGACCAAGGCCATATTTTTGCAAACATGGCCTGTGACGTAAAGCGTTCTGCGTCATACTTGGATAAATTATGATATGATCACGACCACCTTGATTCTACGATGAAAATTGCTGCACAGGTAATATCGCTTAGATATCAATCAATCTGCCTAGCCCTTTCTCAACTATGTTAGGGTCAGCTTCCAGTCTAACCGGATGCAGCTGAATAACAGTACTTTACATGGAGCAATTGCCTATCTGACCTCCACAACCTAGTAACTGAGAATAACGCTGAATATCGCTTAGGTATAGGTACTGACTATAAAAGGAAAACAATCTCCTCGAGTCATACTGGAGTAAATATATTGAGGGGGAAGCGCTAAGGTAGCCCGCGATATTCAAATTTTCTTACGATTTTTGCCATTTGCAGCTCAGAGTCTGGGAGTGAGATGTTGATTAAAGTATGATTCGCGACTGTAATAAATATGTATTTATATAATCATTAGAATCTGTAATACAACTCCTTAAGAAGCCCACGAAGCATGCGTAGTTCATACAAACGAAATACCAAAATAATTTGTAAATCAAACATATTCTTGAAGTAGTCTAGATATTCTGTAATCCAAACGGAATAAATACACACAACGCTTTACAATATGTTTGATTTACAAATTATTTTGGTATTTCGTTTGTATGAACTACGCATGCTTTGGGGACGTCTTACGTTAATATAATCATCAAATGTCAAGATTTCATGAAATTCAATAGGGTAATATGAACTTAGAGAGTTGTATTGATGATTTTAATGATTATAATTCTATAAATACATATTTGTTACGGTGGCGTTTCATATTCCCTCAGGCAAAGTAAATATATTGTGGATCCTTGCGGCGATGAGCCAAGCTGGGAAGCTTGGCATCCACCAGTTTTACGTCGGTCCATATAGGTTTGGTAAAACTTTTCATAATGATGAGTACAATGACCCCTTAAAAAGTTCCTACTGTATACACTTACACCCTGTATAGCACACGTAACCAACCGGACTATCATTGTGTTCAATTACGTTAGGAACGTTTATAGAAAGAAACATGTAAGAACTCGAGTCGCAACTCGCTGCGGCAACAAAAGGCACAGCTATTATGCAGTCATATGTGATAGTTATCAGTGATTGTTGTGATAAGCCGGCACGCTATGCTACGGTTGTGTTTACAGACGCCATCACATTGACTGTATCATAGTATAGTATAATATAGAGGTGTTTTCAGGCAAGCGTCGCTCGTAGAGTCGTAGCACTCGTCCGTAGCTGCATGGCAGTCGCGATCCGCATGCCCGTCAGACCCCACGCCTCACGCGCGCTCAGACCGCTACGAGCTACGCCGTAGAACGTCCCGGATTCTCGTAGCCAATTCCTAAAACTACGATTTAAAAATTCGCTTTGAAAGTTAATATACCAAAGTTCTCCAGTTAAGTTTTACAGTTCAAACTTTAAATTAATCTGTGTAAACTAAAACTATTATAATTTTATTATAGTGGTATAAATGTTTAAGTAGGAAATAAAGAGATCGAGGATTTGATCTACTTTATTTTATATATGTGATGATTGTGAACTAGTGTGTGTTTTATGTGTATGTGTTTGTAGCTTTCAGTTTTTTATATTGGTAAGTTTGACAATATTCTTAATGTAATAAAGGAGATTGTTTCAGGAAAGTAGAAGGAAGTCATTAAGTTTGTTGAAAATTTATGGTAATTAGCATAATCGTTAGGTGCTGACGTAAAGATTACCTTATCTTTAAAGTAATAAATTACGTGTGTAATTTGATTACATTTTCAACACTTCATTTTCATTCATGATGTAAAACTCACTTATAATTTATTGTTTCAGTTATAGCTAGTTTAAATAGCGTGACTATGTTTTAAATTATTATCGATTTAATAAACGATTACTGACAATCACAATCTTCTTGAATTTAAAAGTTTGAACCAAATATACCTAAAATATCTATAATAACAATATTTATCGTCACGTGCTCATCCTACTTTCAAATTCTCTCATTATTCCTAATATTTTGGCAATGAAGCTTGTTTGGAAATCCAATATTGTTTGTCAAACAAATTACTAATACTAATACAGCTTGTACATTACCATGGAAACTAAATTATCTTTGCAAAATCAATAGCAAATTTATGGTTGTTTTTAGGGTTCCGTACCAAAATGGTAAAAATAAACCCTTATAGTGCTATTCAGTCTGCCTGTCTGTCTGTCCGTCTGTCACAGCTGGATATCTCAAGAATTACGAATGCTATATAAATTGAATTTTGGAATAGTTTTAGATGACGTTTGCCCAACAATTTTTTTGCAACAGGGACTAAAAGAGGCATGTGGGGTATCATCTAAAAGAGCGCTGTTTGCACATTCTCAAACATTTGTTCTTTTTTTTAGGCCGCATAGTTTTCGAGTTTTGATGAAAAACGTAAAAAAAAATACCATTCCTCCCTTATCTCCGAAGTTTGCATAGAGAAAAATCTGAAATTATTCTATGTGATAGAAGTTTATGTAAAGTTAACAGGAAAAAGAAGATGATGTCTCTAAATAGCACACTTTTTTTTAAACCCTCGGTGCGCGAGTGCGACACGCTCTTGACCGGTTTTTTTTTCTTATATTACTATCCAAGAAGAGAATGTGATCCATCAAACTACGTGATAGGTTGATTCATACAGGGTGGCAGGGAAATGACGCACAACCTGTTACCATGGATTCAGTACACGATTCTGGACTCAGCTGATTTGACCGCATAGGTATTGCACTTTTGTAGGAAACATCAGATTTTTTTTTTTTAACAACCGATCAAAACTTACAACACAGGTGGCGTTGAAGTTCTACGCGTTCAACGCAGTGGGTCCAAAATCATGTACTGAATCCATGGTAACAGGTTTTGCGTCGATGTCCCTGTCATCTTGTATAGGGAAAAGAAATCAAAGCACATGTTTGGTAGGTTCATTGAAACTATTTCTAAAGTAATCTACAATTAACTAATATTAAAAAGAAGTAAAGTTTATAAGTTTGGATGTAGGAGGTAATACCTGGAAGTAGTGATCTGATTTCTAAAATTCTTTCACTGACAGAAAGCTACACTATTGCGAGTGCCATAGGGTATGTTTTTAGTAGTATAGTTCACTACAACGCGGGCGAAGTTGCGGGCAGAAGCTAGTATTTAATGAAGTCATTGTTTACTTTAGAATTTATTTTTTTAATCAAAAAGTTAAAATTAAATAAAACGACGAGAAAGAAGGCTCTATAGAGTTTTATAATTAATTTATTAAAGATTATTAAAGTAATGAAAACGGCCAAGTGCGTGTCGGCCCACACACAATGAAGGGTTCCGTAGTTGGGTGAAATAATCCCAAGAACAAACTTAAGACTTTTGTTGAAAAACATGTTCTCCCATACATTCCAACTGCAAATGTAATTTGGTACACACAATATTTATTTTTTACCATGTTATTTTAAGACCATAGACTTCTTATAAGTTGTCCTGTAATCGATCGTATAGCTATTTGCTGTAATTTTATTTTTCAAAATTTTAGTCTCAGCAGTTTCGGATATAAGGGGTCAATTTTCGTCTATTTTCTTAATTAACTTTAAAACAATTTATTATATTAAAAATTTATTTATGAACGTTACACGTCCATGTTTGGTTCACAGAAATTCATACGTGTACTAATTTTCAACTTAGTTACTCTATTAGATTTAGAGCAAATTGGCTGTAACAGACGGACAGCCAGACAGACACACGAGTGAATCTATAAGGGTTCCGTTATTCTTTTTGAGGTGCGGAACCCTAAAAAAAAAAAAATCTATAATACTGGATCATATTCAGTTTCGTTGAATATTGTTATTGCCTACGTATCATTACGTATCGTATTATATATAATATTTGGAAAATTTTACAGTTTCGGGTAGCTGATGTGCTGGCGTCTGCCGGTCTATTCTGTAAAAATCTCACCGTGAAAACTTAGGTGAAGTGAGCTTGAAGTGAGCTGTCATTCCACCTGATGATTGACACTATTGACAGCTCACTCCACGCTCACCTCACCTAAGATTTCACGATGAGATTTGTACAGAATAGCACTACTGTACTTGACTGTCTCACAAAACTAACAACCAAATTAAACGTTCGTGTTTTTCAGTAACTCAGTGAATTTACTGACACCGTGTAATAATTTACATAACATCATGCTTATATTTCTCCGAAGGCTTAGGCTGGGATGTACCTGTGACCTATAGTACACCCACATTTAGCCAGGTATGTTTAAGTCCCATATCATAGGGGCGAGCCTATTGCCATCAACCGGGCACACATCCAGACTCCAAGCTGCTGCTGAGAAATTCCAGAAAAACCCAAACACGCCTTACCCGACCCGGGAATCGACCCCAGTACCTCATGCTCAGCAGTTGCGCTTGCTACCGCTAGACCAACGAGGCAGTCCAATAATTTCACTTTAATAATTACTTCATTACAAAGGCGTTATATTTGAACGCACTAACAGCTTGGAAATGGAAAAAATGGAAAATCAGTACAGTTTCACGCAATTTATAACTCATTCATTTACGAAATCAAATCATTTCCAACGTCATCTACAGAATGCGGTCGCTTTTGTTATAGAATGTTCGAACAAACTTATGTAATTATTACTCTGAAACATTCTGTGGACACCATTATTGAAATAGACTTTATGTAGGTAATATTATCTGTCGTATAATAGACTACCTGTATTCGGGATTCCGCTTTTGTGGACTAATATTTACTAAGACCTAGCCAGATAAAATCTTGATTGGTTTCGTGGTTCTTGATATATAACTGCACTGATGTACAGACAGACAGAGACGTTACATTTTTCATGCTGTCAGCAGCTTTTCA
This sequence comes from Dicycla oo, assembly GCA_948252095.1. NCBI lineage: Eukaryota > Metazoa > Arthropoda > Insecta > Lepidoptera > Noctuidae > Dicycla > Dicycla oo. Next base: position 15,948,315 of record OX411714.1, on the reverse strand, counting down.
CTATGCTTTTGTGTTTTTGCCTTTTATTGCACAACATAATTAGTTTACCTATCCTTATCATATGCATAGCTAGCTACGGTATATTGTGACAGTCAAAAGTTGAAAGAGGTTTAACTTGCGCATTGTAAATCACAATCAATCGTCCGTTTGTTTAATTTTTGTGAAACCTATGAAATTGCCGATTTTTGATACCGGCTAGTGTGAAGATCAATTTAGAATTCCAATTTCACATTGATTTTGTACTATTGCATGACATTTTAAGAAAAATCTGTAGTTCTGTTGTTTTCCGACCGTTCGATTTTCTTTGATATCCTTCGATGTTTCTGTAACCACGGGAAAATCGAAATTGCGCTCTATTTTCAAATACGAGTTCCGTTGTGGCACCAGCGCAATACGGGAAGCACGCAATATTAACGACGTGTATGGACAAGGCTCCGCAAGTGAACGCACGGTGAGTTTTTGGTTTGATCGCTTCCGTTCTGGAAATTTTGATCTCAACAATGAGCCCCGAGGAAAATTTTAAATCCATTCGAGGCGGTGAAAAACGCCTTTAAAGAATTTGTCGATTCCCGTTTCCAGGATATCTATAGCAGAGGCATCAACGAACTTTCATTAAAATGGCAAAGTGTATCGACATTATTTCTTATATATTTTTTTTAAATAATGTAAATTTCATAGGTAAAGACCTAATATTTCAAAAGCATTTGTAAACACAAAAACAGTTTCAACAAAAAGTTATAGTTATAATATCTATTCCGTTTGTTCATTGTTCTCACCGTTACAACGTTCACATAGTCTGCCATTATCCTACTGATTATATTACCCAACCCAAGTTTGTACTAATCCTTAGAACCTTTCCTCGAATTATTTGATAACCAGAAGGTATTAGATATCAAATATTGAACGCTATTACTTGTGCGGAAGCTTCTGTCTACAAATTCGGTGACAAATTGCTTCCCATTTAGATGTTTGATTTAGTAAACAAGTGATCGAAATTTTGGAGTCCGAGGTCAGGAGTAATGGAGGTACAGAGAAGATGCAAAAGGCAAAGGGTAGCTGAAATAGGTTGGGTTAGGGGTTGACTAATAGAGAAGTATGGAAAAAGGGACATGTTGCGCCGACCCCGAAATATATTGAGATAAGGGCAGGAGAATGTTGATGATGATGAGGGGTCGATTGAACACGCATTAGAGTATTTCAACTGAATTGACAAGAGGCTGGAAAAGGTCTGGCGGCAGCGATTGTCTCGTCGAGAGATAAACAGGATTATATTGTATGATATTTTTTACCGTCTTGAAAAAAATAGGGTACAATAGGTGAACGGAGTAGAAGCCTATGGCAAACCTAGTTTTTTTTTTTTTGGTTTTTTCAATAGCTTAGACAGAAATTGCTCTATCAATAAACACTACACATTTGAAGTAAACTAGAGTAATAAAAACAGAAATTTTGAAAAAACTTTATAGATCGTTAAAAAAAAAGTATAAGTATACTGGGTGACTTATAGTGCGTATGATTTGAATTTCGAAATTTTCGATTACCTACAAACAGAGTATGTAGGGACTTCCCTAGGTAATCGAATGTTCGATTTTCGTTTGTTCCCCTAGGCAGTCAGAGTGGCCGGATATTTGGCAACGTCGGAGTAAACGAGTATAATCGTACCTACGTATATAAAGTCAGGGAAATTGGTTGTTAAGTAAATTGACTAAGTACCAACTTAAATTGTCCGTATATTCAAATCACAAGTGTCATTCTTTGTTCTTTGCTTGTATGAAATGGCTAGAAAACGACGAATTGTTGTAGGGTGTCAATTTGCTTAGCAATGAATTTCCCTGACGGTACCTAATAAGCAATTGCGTACTTAAGTGAAATGGTAATGAAATGTAGTTGTAAAAGTTTATCGCATCACGTGTCGGTTTGTGTTTGGCGCTGTCAAAGAGTTAAGGCTCGAACAAACAGGGGCGACACGCGACTCGAATCGCGCCTGTTTGAAAGAGCCTTTAGGAAACGGATTTATGAATGTAGATTTATGTATTTATTATTATTAATTAACTAAGTACGTTGTGCCTTTTCATCCAACTTTTTAGCGGCTCTTTATTTGGCAATACAATGTATTTTAGAGGATTACATTGACTTCAGAATGCATAATTGGACCGTGTTAGGCAGGCTATGTCGGGAAAAGTACAAACAGAGTTATAAGCATTTTTCTGTCGATGGTTGCATCATGGATGCATATACAAGGCTGCATTTGACGACTCATACTCCGTGATAAATAGAGTTATCGACATGGCTGTTTTTGCAAAACATCTTGTATGTCGAAAATAATTTGACTGTGTTTATAACTCATATTTGGAAAAAGTGCCATATGGCTGCTTTCTGCATAACTAGGTTCAATTATGTCTATGTTTTGGCACCATATTAACGACTAGCTTCTGCCGGCGACTTGGTCCGCGTCAAGTTTGTGAAGTTCTGCTTACGTTTTTTAGTTTTGTATTTTGTTTCTGCTTGAGTATAGTTTTCGATTTTTTTTTTGGTATATTGTCGTGTGCTAGCTTACTTATAGCAAATAATTTAATTTAATGTTTTGTGTTGCATAATGTACCTAAATTATTATGCGCAGTGATGTATAGATTCAATTATTATTATTTTAACTGAACAGACAGCTGTGCTGCTGGGGAGTTTGTTGCGCCACTTCTTCTCCCCAGCTAAAGCACTAGGAAGTGGTGAAGGGCGGGCGTTTTGGGGGACTGTCGTATGTAATTTTGACGTTCAAAAAGTGCTGATTCTCAGCCTAGTTTGAATAAATGACTTTTGATTTTGATTTTCTTGTCTAAAGTGATTGCGTAGTGGCAGCCCGCGAAATTAAAATTTTCTTACATTTTTTTGTATTTTTGTATTTGCAGGTCAGTGTCAGGTTGAATGGTGATTAAAATATGATTCGGGACTATAAGAAACATAAAATATATCCTATGACACTCGGTAATACTGTATCAAAATTCAAATTCTTTCACTAATGATTACTGAATGAATTTTCGGATTCGGATCAGTATAGTTTCGAAGATTACCCCCTACATACATACTCACAAGTTTTACTCAGACACATTTTATATTCAGCTCGGATTTTTAGCCGGCAAGAGTTGTGTGCAGGACGCGGACGTTACAGGGAAGCACGACCAAAACCAAGGTACCAAGTGAAGTGTCTTATGTTTTTGTGGTTTTTATAATTATACAAGGTAACTTAAATAACGCACAACCTCTTAAGGGGTCATTGTACTCATATTTATGAACAACTTTTACTATGGGACCAAACCTGAAATCGTGAAAAAATATCTGCGGTTCAGTACATTTATGTTCGCATAAGGGCAGTGTTCACTGACTGTTAAAACGGCTGTTTAGTTATTTAATCAGTTCTTTCCTTAGGAAATTTGACATAAACCAACTGTTTAAATACTTAACCGGTGGTTTGAAGTCATCAAAATGTACTGAACAGCTGTATTTTTTTCGCGATTTCAGGTTTGGTCCCATAGTAAAAGTTGTTCATAATGATGAGTAAAATGACCCCTCAAGAGGTTGTACTTATTTAAGTTACACCTTGTATATGTTAGCCCGGTCTTTGTTGTCTGAATTAAATGATTAATATAAAATATTGTTATTAAAAAAAAAGAAAAACATTGTAAAATATTAAACAAAAAATAGCCCATCGGCATCAGGAACAGGGTTATTATTTACCTATTTATAATATTAAGCATATAAAAGTTTGAATCATTCGTCGTAATTTAGCTACCAGATACTTGGTTGAAGCGCACTATGTACCTACTTGTCTCTCCCGATTCTCGGCCGTCATCACGTTCAAAAGATTTTGATGAAATGGGATGAATTCAATGTTTTCGAGAGGGAAAAAACCAAATTATCTAAAGGGACCACGTTGATATTTGCCCGTCGCACTTCCATTCCCCAGAACTGCTCTATTAAATGTACAATAATGTATTGCGTTACGCCTTCGCGTTACGCTCTTTCATTTTACAACATTTTCACAAAAATGATTTACGATATTTGGTACTTAAATTCAAAACACGTGTCCTTTTGAAATAATTCAATGGGGCGACCATTTTGTGACAATGTATCGCTACATTGTCACATTCACTTTAAAATATAACTGTATGAAGCATTTTGAACTGATATACTTACAAGATTTTATTGAATTGGTTTTCAAAGGCTCACAATGTACTGAAACACTTATCGGCTTGCTATAGTGGCGGCGAATCTAGTTTAAACTTAATCGATATTTCTGTGCCCGCCTAAGTCAGTACAGTGTAAAAATGAATAGGTACCTAAGTGAGTTGAGCGAACAAAGTTATACGCTCCAGTGACGTTCAAAGTAAGTTTGGGGCTATATATTTGCATCGTAATCTTTATTCACTAAACAGTGGCGACTGAGCAAGTTTCATAGTATTTCTGACGCTTACGGTGACTCATCCCAATGTATTTTTTATTGAAAGTAAACAGATTCTTTTAAGACTTTTACGATCATAGAAATAACAGATCACAATAACGCTACATGAAAGGAATCCGTGTTATTGTGTTATCCATTTAAGAAAGACCTTGGGAATTTGGAGCATGGACGCAATTTATTTTAAATTCTCGCCTGTAAAGGTGGAGAAAAGTGAGATTATAATTCTATTAGCGGCATCATTATTTATCCATTTAACAAGAACGAGTTGATTTTTGCTGTTAGATTTATCTTCATACATACTTTATTCACTATAATAGTAGGTAACACAAAACATTAACTGGCCACTATTGAAGCGTGGAGAAACATTACTTTTATCATTAATTTTTAAACTCGCCTTAAACGACCAACGACAACGCCCGAGGCGTCATTTTAATTAATTGAAAGCATGTAGCATTTCGCAAGTTTTTAGTGAAAGTATTTTAAGGTGAACAAGTCCAGTGAATGGCGTTGTTATTTTAGCAAAGCATTGTAACATTGTAACTCACTACGGACGTTAATTTGTGAGGTAATATGTGATGAAGGTCTAACTATATGGGGCCCAAGTGACTGGAATTGATGTTGGATAAAGTTCAGTATACTACACAATGAAACAAACACACAGAGCACAGAATATAGGTGTTTAAATATTAAAGCAACAACGTTACCGCTGAATACTTAATTCGTGTTAATGAGTCGTAATATTAATGTTCCTTTTTTTGTATTACAAGTAGCAACATTTTACGATATCAATCTACTTTGTATTATTATTGCTTGTTACATTTTATTGGTAGTAAAACGAATGAAGAAATGTTTGTTCGTTTTAAATGCGCTGCAGTTAGAGATGGGTAAAAACATGGAAGTACAGATGCCAGCAGGTCAAGCTACCCGAAACTGTCAAATTTTCCCAATCAACCTTGAGCCTAATGCTTTAGCGATAAAGTTGAAACTCTATTAAAGAAATTTGTCAGATTGTGGTAGCTTGATGTGCATTTGCATTTACTTTCCATTTCATCAATTTCTTTCCTATTTTTACCTACCCATTTTTTGGCCACCCACCCGTCTCCAGCAGGCTGCAGTATAAGTTTTTGAGGGTTGCACAATCGTATCCTTCATAATCTTCGTTCCTGAAAAGGCACGAAACGCAAAGTCTAATTGGACCGTGTTATGCAGAAGGCAGCCATGTCGGGAAAAGTACAAACATAAGCATTTTTCTGTCGATGGTTGCATCATGGATGCATGCACATGGCTGCATTTGACGGCTCATGTTTCCGTGATAAATAGAGGTATCGACATGGCTGTTTTTGTAAAAAATCTTGTATGTCGAAATTAGTATTTCTGTATTTGTAACTCATTTTTGGAAAAAGTGACATATGGCTGTTTTCTGCATAAATAGGTCCAATTTATTCTAAATGCCTTCATATAAGAGGGGTATTTACGAACTCATGTGTTGTTGAGTGGTCTTGAATTCTTGGAGCATTTACAATCCCAGTTGAGTGGCACAGGGTTCCAAGTACTTACCAAGATTTGTTTATAAATATCTACTTAGTGAAATTTGCCTTCACGGCTAGGCGCCTTAAATACAATTGTATAGTTTTGAAGTCACCTAACTTATAATAGCATGGTGAAATAGTTTACGTAAACGTATCTATAATTCATGACTACCATTAGGTAAGATAATATAATAATTGATAATTGCGGACATACATACATACTCGTACATACGGGTCGAACACAGAACCTCCTTTTTTGAAGTCAGTTAAAAAGCGGCCAAGTGCGAGTCGTACTCGCACACGAAGGGTTCCGTACCACCGCACAATATTTACCACTACATTTTTTAAATACTTTAGTAAATAAACACACCCCTTTAATTTTTAACTTTATTTTATTTTAATTATTAATTGTTATTATAGCGGCCATAGTAGTACCTACTAAATTTCATGTATATTACGGTTCAGAAGGTACAGCCTTGAGACAGACGGATGGACGGACGGATGGATCGCGGAGCATTAGCGTTGGCAGTTGGCACCCTTTGGGTACGGAACTCTAAAGATTAATAGTACCTACATACTTAATTAAAAACTTTTTGAAGGTTATTCACCTAACTATCTCATCATTGGGAATATTTTAATTTATGAAAGTCATAAATTGTTTTATTAATTATTCCTAAAGGTTTTCGATAGACTGGGCGTTAGTTAGCCGAAACTATTAAATAATTAATTAAGTTCGTTAATAATGTGAGGAGTGGCGGTAACCTATTACTCGAGTTTTATGGCTCTTAAAGACCCTTTAGTGAATATAATGATTGGTCGATGAATGATAATACAGATAATTATACTTACGCCTAGACAACGTAGGTACTACACCTTTGCATCTATCTGTAATGCTTAAATATCTTTGCTCGTTGGATTTTCAACGAGCAATGGTCAATCCTCGGGCCTGAGCTAAGCGTTGAAAATTTAACAGTGCGCTTTTGGGCACTGTTCAATTGGACGTAGTTATGCTATAACGTTCCAATCCACACGCAGGTCGAACTGAGTAAATCGCGTTTTTTTTAATTTTGTGGTACGCTTTTTTTTGGTAGCGAGTACAACTAAGTAGTATGTATCACTCTAAATAAATAAACATTATTTTATTATATACTTGTCAAAATACCTAGCTTGGGCTCAAAAACTCAATTTCGACCACCTTGTGGATTGGAACGTTATAGCATAACTACGTCCAATTTTATTATTTATGCATTATACAGGGTGTAAGGGACAGCCCTCCACAAACTAACAGGGTGTATTCAGCTCCTTATTTTGAATCATATTCCACTGGAAAATTTCTCAAGAAAATTTTAATTTTTTAATTTTCGTTTTTCAGTTACTATTATTTTTAATGTAACATTACATTCTCTGTACGCAGTACTCAATTTATGTAAATAAAACAGCTACAATAAAAAAAAAAACAGCAACGGATGTTGAACTACTCTAATGAACGACGCATGAAATCAGCTGTTCACATTCTGCGTAGCTACAGAGTTCATCGAACTCACCGCATACCTATTACCTACCCCTCCCAACCAGTAACTGATGCTTCGCTTTGTGCATAAACACACATACAAATCAGGTTTATTGGATTTCCTGAACGTTCCTGAAATAATTTCATGTACCGGTCGTCTTAGTATGACATACTGAATTCACCCTATCAGTCTGCGGAGGGCTGTCCCTGTATATTATTTAGGTATTGCCTAGGATTTGTGTAAACGGGCATGATTATCCTAATTACTGTTTATTAAAGTTTACGGTTTTATTCACTTGTTGATCGTTGACATGCACGGGTCGATCGACCACTTAAAATATCACTTTAAAAATCTGTTTTTTCTTTGTGTAAACTTCACAGACGTGATGGGTAGATATCTCAACACGACAAAACAGATTTTATCAACTCACACTTCAAGCAACAACACTACCAGCGCCCATTGACCCACAAAAAAAGATCAAATCTTTATATTTTTATTTTGTCGTGTTTAGGTATCGATACCCATCACATCTGCAGAGTTTCGCTAGCTATTTTAATTTGACCCTGTATAGTGAACATGTAATTTTATTAAAATGTATGTAAACCTACATAACATTTACCTGTGAATAGTTCTGAGCAAAACATAGTACGTTTTTCGTGAGGTATACGTTTGGGTTTCCTCACGATCTGGCGATGTTTTCCTTTATTGTTTGAAGCTCGTGATAAATTGGGCACACGAGTTTGGAAACACGTCGTGGCTGAACTTGTGATATTGGTGCGATCGACATTCAACACCACAATTCACAATACTTACTTACAAAACCAGTGTTTCTGGCTGCACAAAATCAGGAAGAAAAGAGGTCATTATTAGTAAGTACCTAGTAGGTATTATTAATGGATAATTACTCTTTGCGACACAATTTATTAAACTATTTTTATATCAACATATTCTGCAAAAAAATATTTATGCCACCTAAACCCGCGCGTCGCATTGGGCGGTGCGGCCCGCACTAAATTCAAACATATGGCGTTGTATGAGAGAGTTTACGGAGAAGCGATTTACACGCGTTTGCTTGAAATGCGCGGATGGCATCGCCGCGTCGCATGCGACTTTTATCGCAGCGGCGCACGCAAGGTTGCGGACAACTATTCCAGCAAATCTCAGTTCACGGTAAAACGTAGCGACACCCGCGCCGGGACTCGCGGCGTCGCATTCGCGAATATGCCATATGTTTGTGTATGTGATGACGGGCCGCTGCACGCGCCACCTCTCTGTAAACTGAATAAAAAGAACCGGCCAAGTGTCGGGTCACGCACAGTGTAGGGTTCCGTAGTAGCCTGTTATCACAATATAGTACGATTCTGTTGTTCTTTATTCTGAATATAAGTAATGGTTATAATAACAATAAAAATATATGACAAGGGTGTCCAGAGTAAAACAAACCTTTAACACATAACGTAACCACAGAGGTCATAGTTTGCAAGAAACTCCTAATACCGCGATCTACAAAAATGACGTCACGGCACAACGCCATCTGTTATCGAATAGCGATACTAAAGTAATGACAAAATGTTGCTTTTCGAACGTAGTACGATTGCTGAAGTTATTATTTCAATTATTATTATTTAATAAAGTTATCTTAACTGCTATAATTTTCTTTTAAAGTTCATGAAATGCACTATCATCGTGAATTTTTCCAGATTTTTCAAGCAAGCAATTTAGCTTTTAGATGGGGTGGGGGGTACTGGAAAAAAAATTGCCCTTTAAAGTTTAAATTCGTAAATGGAACATTAAATCGAAAAATAATTTTAGCAACTCCCAAGTCATTTTAGAAGACCTATTCAACGATACCCCACACGATGGGGTAGACGACGAAAACAATATTCAGCCCCAATTCAAATGTAGGGGAGCTAACCTACATCCTAAAAAAAAAGATATTCCAAAATTTTATATTACCACTTTGTCGGCGTAATTGATATACACATTCCTACAGAATTACAGCTTTCTAGTACTCTTAGCAAAACCTCGGACAGACGGACACGACGAAACTATAAGGGTTCCTTATCAGAACTACGGAACCCTAAAAACTTACGACGCCACGCCGCACACGACGCGATACGCCCCGCATCTCCGTTAACGAGGCCTAATAAAGCTGCGTCAGCACTAGTCGATGTTATAGTTAACTTTCTTAAAGCTGATAATTAACAGACGCTTCACTCGATGAATGCTCATTTTTGTTTCATTCCATGTTCACACGACACTGACAAAATTACCTAAGAATGAAAGTTCATCTGAATTCATTTTTTACTTTTGCTCAATTTTGTGTTCAGATAAAAAAACCGGTCAAGTGCGTATTGGACCACGCACAATGCAGGGTCCCGTAGTTGGGATGAATTTATCCCAAGAACAAACTTAAGATTGTAATTGAAAAACATGCTCTCCTATACATTCCAACTGCAAATGTAAGTTTGTACGCACAATATTGAGAGATTTACCATGTTATTTTAAGACCATAGACTTCTTATAGGTTTTCCTGTAATCTATAGGTATATAAGTATTTTCTGTATTTTTTTCAAATTTAAGCTCAATTTCGTCTATCTATATTTCGTCAATTTCGGTACTTACCGTACCAGGACACCATATGCATTGTGACGAGTATCAATTGCTTAGCAACCATTATTAAAGTACCTAATCGAATCGTAACACGTGAAATACTTATTATTTAATAGTTTCGGTGGCCATCTGTGATCTTCATCATCAGTTCCACTTCGTCAAATGATGCTTTCCAAGAGCAAATGCACGAGGTTCTATAAAAATACCCAAATCGCTATAGGTGTGCCTATAATGAAGAGTTCCGTCGATTTCTCCAGGATCCCATCATCAGATCCTGACCTGATGATGGGACCAACTAGAAAGTATACCTTTTTTAACAAAAAATTAATTTTCCAAATCGGTCCAGCCGTATTCGAGTAATTGGGGAACATACATAAAAAAAAAAACAAAACATTCCGACGAACTGAGAACCGCCTCCTTTTTGAAGACGGTTGAAAACCAAACGATTTCCCGGTAGCTGAGATTGCCGCTACAGCTATCCTATTGGAAGTTTAGTTTAGTATCCTTGAAAACGCTAAGCTGCCAAATTACAGATTGCAATGGTACACAAGACCGGACAAATTGCTAGGGCGCCTCCCCCAATCCCCGTTTCTACTTCATTTGATTTAATTTCGCTTAATTTTATTTAAATTGCGCGATGTCACTGCCCGAATAAAGTAAATAGACGACTTCAAATGCGTACAGAGATAATGTTTTGTAAATCTATTAGCATAATGTGGCATAATTCAAAAGATTCCGTAGCCTTTTGAAATTTCATAATTATTATTTTATTTTTGAATATAATATTTACATAATATATAAGCTAACAAACGCTAAATAACTAACCTGCGTGCCTCGGAAAGCACGTTAAGCCGTTGGTCCCGGCTGTTATTAGTGGATCTTTGACAGTCGTTACGGGTCGTCAGAAGCCCGAACAGCCACAATCAGTCTTAGCAATGGGTATCGTATTACCCAATAACTGGGTTATGGAGGTCAGATAGGCAGTCGCTCCATGTAAAATACTGGTATTCAGCTGCATCCGGTTAGACTGGAAGCCGACCCCAGCTAGGCAGATAGAGAAGCTAACAAACAAAATAATAATATGTACATGTATATAAAAAATAAAAGATCCCGACGAACTGAGAACCTCCTCCTTTCTTTGAAGTAGGTTAAAAAGAGTACAAAGTCACATAGGGCATCAAAAAATAATTTATTTTATTATAAACTACAATTCATAACATTTTTGGCATTTATTCACAGGACTACATAAAAGAATAAAAGATATTACGGAAAATTATTAGGAACCTAAGTACACACTTACTTATTTTCAGACTAAATCCGTCAGTAAATAACCGTAACAATCCGTCAATTTTAGGTTTAGGTTTAAATATATTTTATTTCCAAAAACCGGTCAAGTGAATGTCGGACCACGCACAATAAAGTGTGCCGTAGTTAGGATGAATTTATCTCAAGAACAAACTTGACGTTATAGTTGAAAAACATGTTCTCCCATACATTCCAACTGCAAATGTAAGTTTGTACACACAATGTTGAGAGATTTACCATGTTATTTTACGACCATATACTTAGGTTTTCCTGTAATATATAGGTATAGAACTATTTTCTAATTCAGAGCAAATTGGCTGTAACAGACGGACAGACAGACAGACAAACGAGTGATCCTATAAGGCTTCCGTTTTATCCTTTTGAGGTACGGAACCCTAAAAAGACACTAAGTCATATGAGAACAATGCTCCTAAAATAAATTATAAATATAAAGTTCGTCATAATAATAATAATTATTGTCACTGCATCAATTATGATACACCCATCCAATGCATTTAGTTTTTAGGAAGGGAATTGAAAAAGAAAAAAAGCAAAATGCTTCCTTTGCATCTGTTCTGTTTTTGAATGTAAATCTAGCTATTAAGGTAGACTACAATAAGGAAATGTAAAGCACTGCTTTTGGGAAATAAATAAATAAATAAATAAAAATAAATAAATTATTCGCGATTCAGCCATTTTAGTGCGGTTAATAACAGAGAAAGCTAAAAACTGTGTTCAAAATAATCACTGTGAAGTGTAAATTAACATTTATATCCATTAAAGTCAGAGTTTACACAATTTCCATAACAGAAGTTAGTCCAAAGTGATTGTAGCTAACAACAAAGTTTATGACAACATTTCATATATTATAATCTCTATTAAAAGGAACACTGAACTTGTTTAATCTGTTTTCAGGCCAAAATGAACAGATAATGCAATTAGGCTGTTAATGAAATTAATTGGGGGAACATTAAGGCACGTCATTAGATAAAGTGTTGGATAGGACCATGTGAAAGCTTTACGTGTGTGTATACAGCCTCTAAATTGATTTTCGCAATTATCTTCATTAAAACGAAAATCAGAGTATAGCATGGGTTAGGTAAAATTGTTTTATGATGATTTGCATGACACATCATAAAATAACTCTGCAAGCTTGTAGGTTGCATTGTTACATCGTCATTTAAGAATGATTCGTTACGGAGACGAATCAATAATCGAATTATCGAGTTTCTATTAATAGCTCTTCACGAAATTTCAAAGAAAAGTTCGTACTTTAGAGCTCTAAATAAAAAGTTCACCTACAAGTAGTGTACATAAGTATATCAATTAATTTTGAATAATTTGGCAAAAGTTAATTGGTGCCTCAGTACCGAACGTGACGGTATGTGGGCTGTGAAATATTGTAATTTTGTAATCCAGCCAAAAATATTAAAGCATATGGCCTAGTGGTTAGCCTCCATTCACTTTCACATTGAGCATGAACTGTTAGCTCGACATTCAATAATAAATTGCAGTAAGTACGTAAGTTTCACCCATACCCTTTTTTATGCCGCGGTCCCAGGGCCCGCTTTCACGCCAGGCCAGGCCGACAGGCCGTGGAAACAGTCGGCCTGTGGTGGCCTGTCGTCGCCCGTCCGATCTAATGTTTGGGATGATCCGGGGAATGTTCGGCACGGGCCTGGACGGGCCTTGGGAACGCGGCATTACAAAGCAACACTGCTCAAGAAATTAAAATGCTAAGAGCATGGAAAGACTCTTACAAAGCTTCACTTGAATGTAGCCTAGTAACCATAAAATTGTATAATTAAGAAAAGAAAGTAATTAAGAAAGCCTTATCTTTTGAAGTTTTTAAAGTAATTCGTATGTAATTTGCCACACCTTTATCCAGTGACTGGTAATTAATCGATAAGTAATCGATAAGTAAGTAATCGATACTTAAACACATGATTGTACTCATGATAAGAAGAAACTTTGACTATGGGACTAAACCAGAAATCGCAAAAAAAAAAATCAGCTGCTCCCTACATTTTGATGAGTTATGCGAATATGATTGTAGGGAGCAGCTGATTTTTTTTTCGTTATTTCAGGTTTGGTCCCATAGTAAAAGTTCTTTGTTATCATGAGTACAATCATGTGTTTAGGTAACTGTCACTATAATTACCAATCACGGTTTTACCAAACTTAAAATTATTTATTTTTATACAGATTTTGTAATACATGTATGTACATGAGTTCAAAATACCATATAGTTTTAGTTGTTCGGTTCACATATCTAGCTTGTGACACGTTATTTCACTAGACACAATAGTTAATTTATGATAGACAATATTGTTAATTTTGCTTGGACCTTGCTCAAACTATTTTCACTGTTGGATTAATTTGTGGATTACGATGCTGGTTGCGTGATTACTTCAATGTTTTATAAAATATATGTACCTAAATATTAAGCATTATTGCGCAATCGTTTCTTATCCTGAAGAAATAAAATAAAATAAAATGAGTTGCACGTCGCGAGTTTGAACCCAGGCAGGCAATTTACTTTGTGTATATTTATTTCATAACCACTACTCTCAAAACGGTGAAGGAAACCATGTGTGTTCCATCACCCTGCACTGGACCTGGTGGATTATGGCCCACTCCCACTGTGTTTTTACTGTCACTTCCGAATGTTTTACAAGTTTTTATACTGTGATCGGCCATTGACTGTGCATACATTTCATTATATTTATTCGATAACATTTTACATTGTGTCTGAATGTGTTACAAAAAAGTTAAATAAACAAAAAAAAAAAAAACTACTCGATTAATAAAAAAAACCATCACTATCTCAAATTTAACAGAATATTAAACATACAGTCGATGGCCGGTCACAGTAATTACAAGGATATTGATTTTAAGTTAGCCATGTTTTTGTAAGCGTGATTCTGTTACTGGATAAACTATAGGCATCGCCTTACTTGGCGTTTAAAAATCTTTTTATGCGCCAATTAAGTAAGGCGATGCCTAACGGCTATCTAGGCATTTTATAAACCCTATACAAGTTGCACTGCTTGCATTACCTTTAGGAGTAGCTTTTCTTGTGAGAATTACGTTGATACTTTAATCATTATTCTTTATTACTAGTACGGTGAAGTGCAAATGGCCATTGTTCCTTAGCTCAAACTCAAATACAGGGTGGCAGGGACATCGACGCGCAACCTGATACCTTGGATTCAGTACACGATTCTGAACCTCTGGGTTGAAATTTTTCGTTGGTATTTATAAAAATAATAGCTTTTCCATACATCATGACTGCGTAGGTCGCTTGTCTATGAAACAGCTGTTTTTTTAAATAACTAACGAAAGCTCTAGGGGGTCTAGAATCCTGCCAGGGTCGCGGGTTTTTTGAAAGAGTTACCGTGGTCTTAGCACAGGCAACTGAAGGAGGGTGGGTTTTGGTCAGGAAAACTCTGACACGCCCTCCCGCTCCGCCCAGAGCGGGAGAAATTATTTGATGATTTCCCATCCAAAAATAGGGGTCTAGAATCCTGTGCTGAATTAATGGTTACAGTTTGCGCGTCGATGTCCCCGCCACCCTATATAAGAGCTCTATAAAATATCCTATATCAAAATATGCCAACTCATGTCCCTGATACAAACCTAAATACGTACGAAAGAGATCGATATCTATTTGTATGATTGTATTATCGTCCCATACTGAGCCGAATGTCATTTTCGTGTATGTTTTTTACAAAGAACATATATAATATTGCTCTCTCTGTTTTCAATATAATTTACAAAATACGCTGGCACATTGGCCATTATCTATATTATTTTGTATTTATTGAATTATGTGTGGTTTGAACAGACGATGTAGATACCAATTGCGAAATGGAAACGCGGAAAGTTCAGAAAGAAAAGAAATTTGGGTTAGACGCATCATAATCTCTTCTCTCACCCCGCATCCTCTAAAAGCGATCGTCGCGCGAATTCACGATCGTTCGAACTTTTTGTTTGGTGAACCTGAACGCGTGGCCGCACCGATAGAGGGCGCTTTCCGGTTTTCTGAATAAAAGTGCCAAAGTATGCACGCGACCGATCGCGTATACGCACGAATATATATATATCTATCAACCGTCATCTCAGTATGGACTAATACAGCCAAAATTCATTGATCGTTCCTTTTGCTCTTCTCCTACTCAGAAGGCCATTCACATTCATTTTCATTAGCATTTAACTCGTACATAAAATGATTCCAATGATTATCATGAGACGAAATTGATTGCACACGATGCTGGCTGGCTCCATGTTAGTTGACGTTTATATATCGCAATAGGTTCAATAATAGCCTTTTCCCGGAGTTGAGCTATACGACGCGCTGAATATTTAGCAGCTAAAATCTTTCTCTATACTTTTAGATTGTTTGTGATGACGTCGCAGATATATCGGGTGTTTTTTTTTACACAGGAGAAATTTAAATTCATATAATACACAGAAAAATGTTTTTAATATCCATGAAATTGGCTTTATTTGATAGATAATTTTATGGCATTAATGTTTGAATAAATGATTTCGGGCATGTGGTCGCCGCAGCTGACGCGTCATGGCGTAATCTGGAGGTCAAATTTTCATACACACTTCGCAGTAAATCAGGCTGTATTTCGGAATTAATGCATCGAATGTTGGCATCCAAGTGCTCAATTATTATTGGTTTATTGGAGTAGACATGCGACTTTATATATCCCCAGAGTAAATAAAGTAATGGCTTTCAATCGCACGAACGAGGTGGCCAGTTTTCGTGAAATTAGTCGTTTGTCAAATGTTTCCTTTACATTATACATTACATTTATATAAAGCCAATTTCATGGATATTAAAAACAATTTTTCTGCGTTTTATTTTAATTTAAATTACTCTCTTCTGAAAAAAACCAGCCGAGTGCATGTCGGACTACGCACAATGAAGGGTTCCGTTGTTGGAATGAATTTATCCCAAGAACAAACTTAACATTGTAGTTGAAATACATGTTCTCCCATACATTGCAACTGCAAATGTAAGTTTGTACGCACGTTATTGAGAGATTTACCATGTTATTTTAATACCATAGACATCTTATAAGTTTTCCTGTAATCTACAGGTATAGAAATATTTTCTGTATTTTTTTCAAAATTTTAGGCTCAGTAGTTTCGAAAATGAAGGGGGAATGGTCAATTTTCGTCTATTTACTTAAATAACTTTAAAACAATTTGTTTTAAAGTTATAAAAACAAAATATTTGAGACCCTCACAGTAAGCACTTTTATTTGATATATCATATGGTACAGTTTGCAAAACTTTTTTTAATTTTCTTATTTGCCTCCCAAAATTGAGCTCCATATTCAAAATTAATTTATTTACGTTACACATCTTTGGGTCATAGAAA
The DNA here is from genome assembly GCA_948252095.1 of Dicycla oo. Taxonomy (NCBI): domain Eukaryota; kingdom Metazoa; phylum Arthropoda; class Insecta; order Lepidoptera; family Noctuidae; genus Dicycla; species Dicycla oo. The sequence continues at coordinate 15,931,509 of OX411714.1, read as the reverse complement.
TTCATAAGTGTACCAAATTTCAACTTATTCGGAGCAAATTGGCTGTGACAGACGGACAGACAGAGAGACACACGAGTGATCCTATAAGGGTTCCGTTTTCCTCTTGAGGTAAGTACGGAATCCTAAAAACACCCGATACTTAGACGTCATCGATATTGCGCAGTGGGTGAGCACTCAGTGGTGACCCAGTGGTAACGGCCCCGACATACCCGGAGTTTGTAGGTCGTGGGATTGGACCCAGACAGGCAAAGCGCCTGTCTGGGTAACTTTGTGTAAATTATTTCATCACCGCTGTTCTCAAAACGGTGAAGGAAAACATCGCGAGGAAACCGGCATGTCCTAGAATCAAAAATTCAAATACATGTGACATCTAGCAACCCGCAGTGGGCTCGCGTGATGGAGTAACGCCCACTCCCTCTCGAAGAGACGTGGCCTGTCCCAGCAGTGAGAACATTATACAGCCTATAATGTATAATGTTATTGTATCTTACTCTATACTTTTAGATTGTTAGGTTTTCGTAACAAAATGGTAAAAAGGAACCCTTATGGTGCGACTCAGTCTGTCTGTCTGTCTGTCTGTCACAGCTAGATATCTCAAGAACTACTAATGCTATCAACTTGAATTTTGGAATAGTTTTAGGTAACGTTTGCCTAAGTAGTTTGCAAATAAGAAAGAAATAAAAATGTTTTTTTTTTTGCAACAGGGTCTGAAAGGAGGTCTTAAAAATTCGAAGTGGAGCTACTAGGTCATGTGGGGTATCATATGAAATAGAGCTGTTTGCACATTCTCAAACATTTTTTCTTTTTAGGGTTTCGTACCTCAAAAGGACAAATCGGAACCCTTATAGGATCACTCATGTGTGTGTTTGCTTCGAATCTAATGGACCGATTGAGTTGATATTTGGTACACTGCGACACGCACTTGACCGGTTTGTTTTTTACGCCGCATAGTTTTAGACTTTTGATGAAAAATGTAAATAAAGATACCGTTCCTCCCCCTTATCTCCGAAGTTTGCATAGAGAACAATCTGAAATTATTCTGTGTGATAGAAGTTTATGTAAAGATTACAGGAAAATAAAACGATTTCTGTAAATAGCACACTTTTTTTTCACCCGAGTAAGTCTCGAACCCGTAGGGATATCGGAATAAAATGTATTGTATGTGTTAATCCAGGTTATAAACTATCTGTTTGGCAAATTTAATGAATATCCGTTTGGTAGTTTTTGTGTTAAAGATTAACAAACATCCATCCATCCTCACAAACTTTCGCATTTATAATATTAGCAGGATAGGAAGTAGGATTAGTAGGAAATAGGATGGTACGGAACCCTCGGTGCGCGAGTCCGACTCGCTCTTGACCGGTTTTATTTAACTATGATAACGTCTATATCATCAGTATTCATGTTCCTTTACATAACAGAAGTTGTAAGAATAAAGTGTTTGAGTACATTCATATACTGACCTATGACGAAACTGAAAACCTCCTAATTGTACCACATTAAAGTCACATACTCACCCTCCTACATACACTCACTCATCTACATTCTAACTAAACAAAAGGAGGTCACCATTTTACCTCATTGTACTTTAATTTAATTTAATTTTAGTTGCTACTAGTTATTACAAAATAAAAAAGGAACCAAATATATTAACTAAGAACATTGATTTAAACATGAATCATGAGAAAAATAAGTTTTCTATAGAAATTTTAAATTCCTTAGTCTTCAAATCAGTCTTCTTCCAAAATATATGTTTGAGAACCTAGATATTCTGTAATCCAATAGGAATAAATACACACTATCTTAAGAATAGGTTTTATTTACAAATTATTTTGATATTTCGTTTGTATGAACTACACATGCTTCGACGGCCTCTGAAAGCAGGATTGAACTTGCAAGCTTTTAAATGTATATTGTTAAGGAAGAGCGCTGTTTGTCTGAGATATCTAGTTCAGACACAGACGTCTTGGGGAATGTTTATATTTTTTTATTTGAGATGGGTTTGCTCTTGACTCTAGTCTAGGTCAGAGGTGGCAGAGACAAAGTCGACGATGGTGTGAGCTTACCCAGAAGAAGCCTGTTCACTCTCACTTTGAAGAGATTAGGGTAATGCGCTCGGAAACACAGACACAAGTAGTAAGTTCCCCTGTTTTGCTGTGCGCGTTATAAATTGGTGGAGCAACTAGGTAGGGATGGTAACTGGCAGTGCGTCTAGATGTCTGATGGTAGAAGGGGGCCGGCGGAATGAGATCGTGGAGTACTTGAGCACACTCACCGAAGTACAATCTGTAGAAGACCGACAAGCAGGCACCCTTGGGGCGGTAAGCCAAGCTGTGAAGCTTGGCATCCACCAGTTTTACGTGGCCAAGTCAAGCTCTGCGCTCCACCGAGTCAAGCGCGGCTAGTTGGTACCTTGCTGATCCATCCCAAAGGTGGCTGCAATACTCCATGCAGGATCGGACTTGCGCTTTGTAAAGGGTTAAAAGCTGTTCAGGCGTAAAGTATCGCTTCACCCTATTTAGGATACCCAGTCTCTTGGTCGCAGTTTGGGCCTTGTACTCGATGGTGGCGCCGAAGTTGAGACCAGATGTCAACTCATGCCTAGGAGCTCAAGCCGATCAGTTACAGGAACAGATGTACCCCGAAAAGTAGGAGTTTGAGCGAAACGACTCCTTTTAGCGTTAAAAAGATACGCCTGTGTTTTGGTAGCGTTAAAAGAAACCAGATTATCATCACCCCACTGGGAGACAAGGCTTAAGGTCAAATCTGTCCGCTCTACCATGGCCTCTCTCAAGAAACAAATTTTGACCCCGTTGATTTTTGCGCTGAACAAGTATGTCTCTGAAACTGTACTGTCATCTGCGTACCCAACAATACCAGTCTGAAGCAGGTCATTGACTCCTGAGGAACTCATCATCATCAATAGCAATAAGCTCAGAGGAGCAGCCGTCAACGACTACTCTGATCGACCGTTCACTAAGGAAATCTGATATCCAGCTACAAAAATCAGCTGGGATGCCATAAGCAGGAAGCTTGCTGAGCAGAGCAGCGTGCCAGACCCTGTCAAAGGCCTTCGAGATGTCAAGCGATACAGCAATTGCTTCGCCATGTTTCTCGTCTCCGGCGAAAGCGGTATTGACGGTCACTGAGGAGATCATTGTTTTAAAGGTAGGTCAGCAACTTATTGTTCAGTACCCTGTTTTTTTTTTTTTAGATGGGAAATCATCAAATAACTTCAGACTTCTACTGACTAAAACCCACCCGCGTTTCTTCAGTTGCCTGTGCCAGGGCCACGGTAACTCTTTCGAACAACCCGCAACCCTGGCGGGCATCGGCCCTAGCGGACCCCTTCAGCTAGTGCTGAGATCTCTTTAAGGCGCGCGTGGAACACAACGCGCCGTCGACCCGGGCCTGGTCCTTACCGGACGGCGAGCTACCCATTGCTCGCCATCCGCAAGCCCGCGCCTACGGTGGCCGGGAATCGGCTATCGATTCCCGACGCCCAGGGCGTCTCCTGCGGCGACTAGGGGCGTGAGGGCGCAATTGCCTCTCCCTCACGCGTTTAGCCTCCTCCTTCGCGAGCATTACTGCTTCGCAGAAGGAGATGACTGCTTCCCACTCTCGCTCCGTACCATGGCCTGTACCAGGGCCGGACGCGAGAGTGATCCACACAATGGTAACACCCGGGCGTTTCCTCCCGCCTTATCCGGAACAGGAACCTTCCGAAGCAACCATGTTCGGTGAGGACCTGCGTCAGGCGGAAGGTGAGGATGCCGTGATGCCTCTCCAACCACTCCTCAAAGATAGGACTTATCGCCGCAATTGTGGCGTGCCCAACTGTTTGTTAGATTCCATGTTTGTTAGCTGCTTATAAACATTGTTGACATTGTATATACATTAATTGAATTTAATAAATTATAATAATTATTATTATTATTCAATAAATAAAAGCATAAATGTCAAAATATGCATAGCTATTAAAAATTGCCGCCAAGGAAAATATTTTGATTATAAAGATCAATCAAACGTAATTTGTATTATGAACTAATTGAACATAATGCAATATATTTGCAAAATATAAATAATTAAGTTAAAATATAATATCTTAACCTAACTGAAACTATTAAAAAACTAAAATATGGCGTCGAAACATTCCTCCGCATCGCTGTCTACTGGTAATGTACCCAAGAGACTGGCGGTATTGCCACGTTGTATGACAATGCTTAGCCTCTGGCCAAGATAAAAGCCAGCCCTTGGGCCACGGAAAGTGTCAACCATAAAATTATTGTACATGTCACTTCCATGATCTTAGATGATAGGAAAATGTTATAAAGTATATCTATAAACTTTAATCTGGCATTCCCTTATCTCATAGGTCCATTACATAGGAAATTTAATACACACAAATATCTATGTTTAGCCATTTTAGTGTCTGAGGAGTATCAAAGTAACGCAGCAGTCTTAATGCCTCAAGAATAGGTATTCTGGAAACCATAAGGAGAAAAGTAAAAGAAAACACAAAAGTTTGAAGCTTCCATTGAAACATTTTAAGAGCTACCCCATCATATAGGGGCAAACTTTGCTTTTCGCATTCCGTTAAAACCAGTCACAAAACTTTACTTAGTAAGTACATTTTAAGAATTGTTTAACAAAGACCGAGTCAACATCGATTTAAGCAAGTCATTTTAACCATGAATCGGCTTAACCGAAAGTTTAAGTAGGTCAAACTTTGTATTGGTCGAATATTTAAATTGGGCCATCGTGTAGACTGAAAGTTTTAGCTTGTGAAAGAAATCAATAGTAGTAGGTATCACAATTTCCTCAGTAGGTAAATCTGAAAGTAACAAAATATATCCGTTTGCACAGAGCCTCATTCGTCGAGTAACAGATGCATTTCTCTCGGGTAAGTTCAGAAGATTATTAGCAACTTTAAAACTGAACGTGCGCCATGAAAGTTTATAGCTGAAAACTTTTACACGGAATTTGCATTAATTTTCTTCTTCGTGGAATCGAATAGGCTTCGTTTACGGATGTAATAAAAAAGAGGCAATTTCTCGAGGGTAAAGTAGTACCTGTCTGACAAAACAACAAACTATGGTGACTACCACCCGCCAAATGTAGTGACTACGGCAATTCTCCAATGACAGTCATTCCCGTGCCTTTGGACTACTATGGAATAATCTTTAACAAAAAGTTTCAAGCGGGAAATCGTAGTTTATGTTACAATTATTCCGGGATCCACAAGCCTCGGAGCCAACCCTGTATGTTACTTGCTTTTATTTAAAGGGAAAGTTTAAAGTAAAATGTATTTTGTTACGGCGGCGGCGCAATGTGAGGTAAATGGATAAATCAGAATGTTATTTTTTGTAAAACGAAATTGTTTGCTGGTGGAATGGTTTGGTTTGTGGAGCATATTATTTTATGTCAATATTGGTACGAGTAGTTACGATCGTGAGTTGCGACATTTTTTCGTGGAAATATAACGAAGTTTATTATGTATTGACATACCTAATGAAAATAAAACTGAAAGCTTTTCGTGCTCGTCTGTGTGACGCAAAACCACGCAACGGATTTTGATGAGGATTTCACCATTATTTATAGAATTTATTCCGCAAGGTTTATGAGATCATAGATAATCACAGATTAATGCAGATGGGACACTCCGCAAAATCATTTAAATAAAAAGCGACTCTTGCTACGACACAATAAAGTGTAATTCAGGTCGCACAACGCTTATTACCTACAGTTATATTCACGTACAAGTTGCCTCACATTCTAACGCGTAACTCTTATAGCTTCTGGCCGCGTCGTCCTAATGAATTGGCCTAGTGAGATAGGCGCGCCGCATACTTGTAGCTTCATACCTAAACTGCGGAGTGTCCCATCTGTATTAATCTGTGGCATAATACAGTAATATTAAACTTACATAGGTAAAGAAATCTCGATGGTTGGTCAAGTCAAAACCGCGCGAAGCGGGAGCAGTTCGCTAGAAATGGAATAAAACGCAGAGCTAAGAGGCTCATTGGCGAAGTAAAACTGGTGGATGTCAAGCTTCACAGCATGGCTCATCGCCGCAAGGTTGCCTGCTTGTCGGTCTTCTACAGATTGTACTTCGGTGAGTGTGCCCAAGAACTCCACGACCTCATCCCACCGGCTCCCTTCTACCATCGGGCATCTAGACGCACTGCTAGTTACCATCCCTACCTAGTTGCTATTTCACCAATTAGCACTAAGTGCTGGAAGCACTCTTATAGCTTCTGACCGCGGCAGTCCTAATGAACTGGCCCAGTGTGATAGGCCCGCCGCGCACTTGTAGCTTCATACCTAAACTGCGGAGTGTCCCATCTGTATTAATCTGTGGCATAATACAGTAATATTAAACTTACATAGGTAAAGAAATCTCGATGGTTGGTCAAGTCAAAACCGTGCGCAGCGGGAGCAGTTCGCTAGAAATGGAATAAAACGCAGAGCTAAGAGGCTCATTGGCGACGTAAAACTGGTGGATGCCAAGCTTCACAGCTTGGTTCATCGCCGCAAGGTTGCCTGCTTGTCGGTCTTCTATAGACTGTACTTCGGTGAGTGTGCTCAGGAACTCCAGAACTTCATTCCACCGGCCTCCTTCTACTATCGAACATCTAGACGCACTGCAAGTTACCATCCATACCAAGTTGCCATTTCACCAATTCGCACTAAGCGCTTCCAAACGTCCTTCATAATGCGCCCGGCAAAAGAGTGGAACTCACTACCTGCGTCTGTGTTCCCCAATGCATACAACCCGAATCTCTTCAAAGTTAGAGTGAACAGGCTTCTTCTGGGTAAGCTCACTCCATCGTAGACTTTGTCTCTATCACCTCTGACCTAGACTAAAGTAAAGAGCAAACTCATCTCAAATGAAAAAAAAAACTACTGTGATCGACATTGTGATATTTCCATAAATAATAAATTACGTAGAAATCATAGGACATGAAGGAAACTCATACACTGAGTTCCGGAGTGATTCAGCTATTCTGCCGTCATAAGGAAAAAGGACGTATCTGATATTTTTTTCGAAATAGAGTTATTTACGTATTCGGAATCAGCAAAAAAAGACGCATCTATTATACCAGAAATTTTAAATTGGCGTAAACATAATGAAAACCTAATAATTCTTACTATTAAAACACGCATCTGCCTTTGTATCTTATGGTTTAAACAGGACAAAATATTTTTTTTCTTCATTTAAATTTTTCTGTAGATACGTCATTTTTCTTTACGGCGCGGGTAGAATTAGCGTCCGCGGTCGAGTATGTTAATACTTAAATCCGGTTTATGTATGTAAGTGGGTTATGAGGCATTTCCATGTAAGTTACTAATAAATATGGAAGCAGGTCGTAACGAGATTGGACCCCAATTAACTAACAAGTGAACAGAAAATCTTTTGAAACCTCAAATAGGATTTTGGAGCTCCGAAGATCATACCAGTATTTTTAATAGAATGGTTCTATTGAAGAAGTAAGTATTAGTAATAATAATTAAGTATTTTAAGAAGTTTGTACGTAAAATATCATCATCTGCCTGCATTTTCCCAATTATGTTGGGGTCGGCTTCCAGCCTAACAGGATTCAGCTGAGTACCAGTATTTCACATGGAGCGTTTGTTTATCTGACCTCTACAACCCACTTACTAGGTAATACGATACCCCTTGGTAAGACTGGTTGTCAGACTTTCAGGCTCTTGACGACCCGTAACGACTGTCAAAGATCCACGAATGACAGCCGGGACCAACGGCTTAACGTGCTTTCCGAGGCACGGAGGTGTGTTGGTATGTAAAGATAACCTGATCGGACGACCCGTGCGGCTGTTATTACTTAGCCAAAAGCCCCAAGTAGGTAAAATGTATAAATACATATTTACAAACTTTTTTCTTTTTCTGTTTTCAAATAACACGCCTGTATACGAAAGGTGTACCTATCCACCACCAGTCCACCATCACCTCTCTTCAGTTTTGAATTTCAAACATTTTAAATGACATAATTCTGGTTTAAAACTCAACAGTTGAAATAAATGAGGGGGGCTTGTGGCTATGTAATATCAACCGCACGGGTCGATCGTTCAGGTTAAGCTACGCTTGCCACGGTGGGTCCTTGGATGGGTAATCATCTTTACATACTGAGATCCCTCCGTGGCTCGGAAAGCATTTTAGGCCGTTGGTCTCAGCTGTCATTCGTGGATCATTAACAGTCGTTACGGGTCGTCCTTACCAAGAGGTTTCATATTACCCAGTAACTGGGTTGTAGAGGTCAGATAGGCAGTATTCAGCTGCATTTGGTTAGACTGAAAGCTGACCCCAACATAGTGCAAGTTAACAGATGAGATGAGGCAGACTGATATTACTAAAAAAAAAAACCGGCCAAGAGCGTGTCGGGCCACGCTCAGTGTAGGGTTCCGTAGTTTCCCCTCCGTCACAATAAGTGTTCCCACTTATGAGTTTAAAGGTGGGTATCCATTATGTTCGCGCGCTGCAAAATACTTGCATATGCGATTATACTACAAACTTAGTCCAGAAATTATTTTGTACAACTTTTTGTCTTTTTTGTACAAAAACTGTTGTTTCCATCAAGTTCAAAATGATTTTCCTAGAAAGTCCTTATAAAGTTCTACTTTTCAGATTTTTTTCATATTTTCTAAACTTATGGTTCAAAAGTTAGAGGGGGGGGGGGGGGGGGCACATTGTTTTTTACTTTTGGAGCGATTATTTCCGAAATTATTGACATTATCAAGAAATGATTTTAGTAAACCCCTATTCATTTTTAAATACCTTTCCAACAATATATCACACGTTAGGGTTGAAATTAAAAAAAAAGTCACTTCCCACTTTACATATAGGGGGGCTACCCTAATAAAACATTTTTTTCCAATTTTTATTTTACCACTTTGTCGGCGTGATTGATATACATATTGGTACCAAATTTCAGCTTTCTAGTGCTAACGGTCACAGAGATTAAGCGAGGACGGACAGACAGACGGACAGACAGACATGGCGAAACTATAAGGGTTCCTAGTTGACTACGGAACCCTATAAAATGTTATATTTATATCTAGGTGGCTATGCTATGCACAATACATTGAAATCCTGATCTCCAAACTAGAGGTAACCCTATATCTTAGAGATCAGTGTCCCTGTGCAGCAAAGTCACAAGCCAATATTTTTAACTCATTGGTACAAAGTATTTCTTAACATACATAGTTAAATAAAGAAAAGAAAGTAAAGAAATATGTATGTATATGAATGTTATTTTGTTCACTTTAGGCATCAGCCCTTCTACCACACTACTGACTGGATTACATGTTTACCTCGGCATGAGCTCATGCAGTTCGTGCCAATACGAGAGAAGAAGGGTTAACATAATTAACATAGTTAACATACGCATGTATTCCCCGAAAGGTTGGGCAAAGGTGTACTGTAAAGTTCGTCGAATGGGAATCGTTACTTTTACTTCGGGATCTATACTAGTAAATGATAATACGACTCGAGTTGCACTCCTTGATATAGTTAAATAATACATCCTCGCCCAGGGGGCACGTCGTCTCGCTGACGTCTTCCTAGAACAAAAGCCTTTTACAAAAGTGACCGTACGAATGTCAAAACACCGCAAGCAAGATCTTTTTTAGATCGGGACTTCAAGGAACCTCTACAATACCTATAGTACACGTAATAGGGGGCGAGCATATTGCCATCAACCAGGCACAAATAAGAAGGACGTTACTCATTAACCATTTCAGTATCTAATGATGAGTCGTGTTAGAACCTTACAGCTTAAAATAGTTACAAGAATTAGGTTTGTAAACAGAATACACCGACTGCAAATTATGTAAAGTTTAAATAAATATGTGTACTGTGATTAGATAACCACCACACGGTTTGGGCGTGTTATCAGTTATCTATATAGTACATCGGGTAGGTAGGTACAATGAATCTAATTGTTCATTTTGGTGTGAGCCAAACAAACGGCGCTACACGGGGTTCACCTGACATATGGGATGCTACACACGGGCCACAATCGCCGCCACCGCGGCGAGCTGCGGACTACAGTTTTGTAGTCTCCTCACCTCCGGCGATGTCCGCTCGGTGGGGGCGTTTTTGGCCCGTGTGCGGCTAGACTTAGTGATTCAGCTATATTGGTTCAGATAAATGGAAAATGACTGTTCAATGAAAAATAAATTAGGTTTTTGTCCCTTATTTGCTATTCCCGATTATATAAGGAGGACCTGAGCTCGTGGCTAAGTAATAATAGCCGCACGGGTCGACCGATCAGTTTAAGCTACGCTTGCCGTGGTTGGTCCGTGGATGGGTGACCATCTTTACATACCAAGACCACTCCATGCCTTAGAAAGCACGTTAAGCTGTTATTCGTAGATCTTTGACAGTCGTTACGGGTCATCAGAAGACCGAAAGTCTGACAACCAGTAACTGGGTTGTGGAGGTCAAATAGGCAGTCGCTCCATGTAAAATACTGGTACTCAGCTGCATCCGGTTTACTGTAAGCCGACCTCAACATAGTTGGGAAATGGTTAGGTAGATGATGATCTGAGGATCACTAGCTACAGAATCTTCCACTGTGGTCATGTCAAAATTGTTACGATTGCCAATTCGTTTGTCACCCGGAGGTAGTCTTAGCTTAATTTATATCAATAAATTAAGCTCCGTTTACACGATTCAAGTCTTGCCTGTGGCATATAATAAAATTGAGCGACAAATGGTCGCACTGATAGTGCAACTTTTATGGTTGCTTCAACAAATAGTATGCTACAGGCAAATAAATAGCACCGTGTAAATCAGGCTTTATGGACCGTGTTTGCAATTAACTTTCATCTCTTTCATCAAATTATACATAAAGTTCAATCCATATTCAGCCAGTGGACGTTTATCGCCTTAATATGCAATGAATTTCCTTGATGCTCAATCAAAGACTAAAATCTTATACAAGACGACGGTAGAACTCGATCGGGTTCAGCGGATATGCAGAATCGATGGTTTAACAATCTTGACATTTTCCCGCCATTGCAATATTCATTTGCGTCTTGTCATGGTGGAGATATTCGACTTGAATATCTACAACCATTCTGTTTATGAAAGCTATATAACATTTTGTGAAAAAAAAAAAAAACAAGTCTACAGATATTTAGATTTAAACTTCATTTTTCAAAACAAATTTTCTTATTTGGGCGACGTAGTCTCCAGAGAAATTCCTGGCCATCTTTGAGGTCTAACATGTTAAGATACTAAAAGAGATTTGTAAATAAGTTTACAAGAAAACACATTTATCATAGCTGAAGGATGGCACAATTCTTACTCAAAATTTTTGGGAAAATTAAAAAACATTTTTCAGGGACCATAAATTAGGTAAGCACAACACCAAGAGGGCCGGACAATGAACAACAAAAGCATTTAAATGAAGATTTGTTTCGAGTCCTTTCAATGATAAAGACATACAATACTGTCCACTAAAGTAATGTACATAAACACTATAATGGATTGTACAAGTAAAAATTAAGTAAGGAAAATGATCAAAACTGTACTGTTGGTAATAGGTCAATTTATAAATCATACTTTGCAAATAAGTTATTATTGCTTTAACATACTTTGTTTCACTAATATTGCATGAATGAATAACCAAGTGGTTTCGACAAAGTGTGAAAGAACATCTCTGCTTTTGCCTCTCTTCAAAGGGACAGTAGCCTACGATCCAGATGATCATTGGATAAATATTCTCTCTCTTTCTCTGTGGTTCAAAACAGCGGCCTTTGAGATAACTTATGGTACCGCTTTAGATGTTTGACACATACCTAATTCATGGAATTAAGGATACTACAGGAGAAATCTAAAATAAATGAAAGTCCGTTGTCCGATTCATTGTCAGCATACACCTATATTAAAATTTAGTTAAAAATCAATGCAAGTTTAAAATCTGTTTGACGTAAATAATTTAAATTCAAATGTTTGATACGAACCTAATTATTAGAAACATACTAATAATGACACTACAAGAAAATTCATAACTAAAGTCCGTTGTCCGTCGCCTATCCCCTAATTTTCTCCCTACATAGTACTTAGTAGGTATAAAATATGTTTGATGTATAATTAAAAATCTAGTTAATTAAATGATTAGGACAGACCATTATTTAGTATAAACCTTAAACTGTCATATTATATGTACTTATGAGACACAATTAAATTTATATTATCACCGACCTCCAGGAGGTCGGTCGACAGTTGAGAGGATGTTTAAACATAATATTGTAAAAAAATAAAGCCATTATTTCAAAGTGTGGTACGCATTTAAAAGTACTTTACCTAAGGACGCCTATGAAATTAATTAAATAAGAGAAAATTTCACCAATGAAACTGAACGCGTTTAGCACATTTAAACCGCGTTCAAGAGCTGTCAGTGTCAATATTCCAAAGAAAATAATTACACTGACAGCTCTTAAGAGAGCTGTTTCGTTTTGTTACCTCTCTCGCTCACACGGGACCAAATTTTTAAGATTATTAAATGAACGCATACCTTTTTGGAAAATGTAATCAATTAGTAAATAATATTCATTTAATAGGTAATTATTAAACATAATTTATATACATAAAATATGCATGCTAGATTCACATCTAGTAGATGTCAATCAGACCTATTGTGTTGTAACTACTTTATTGAATTTGTGATTGTACATCAGTTTTGTGAATTAATAATAAAAAAATAAAAAAAAATATTGTGTTATCAAATGAAATCAGCTCAAAAAGTATCATGATCTGTTTTTAATGTTTTTGAAATGACACAATAGAAATTTGTTAAAAAAAATTACCTATTAAAGTAATATTATTTATTAGTTTGCTAATTGAATACATTTTTCAAAAAAGCATCTTTTCATTGAATATTCTTAAAAATTTGGTCACGTGTGAGCGAGAGGGGTGACAAAACGAAACAGCCCTCTTATATGCTGATCGCGTTCAGTTTCATTGGCGAAATCCGCACTAAATGGTTTAGCTAAGCTTATTGTTGGCATAAATAATATCTTTGTTAAAGCTCCTGGGCTACAGAAACGAATATATTTACCTAATACAAAGCTAGATGTAAGTCTACATTGATTCATTTACTGTAACATCTGGTTTGTTTTAAATCCTCCCTTAAAATTCGCTCTTACTGTAATATTTACCTACCATTTTCTCTGTAGGTATACTCAAATCCTGACAGTAATTATTATTTGTAATTAAAAACGACACGTGCCTAAATGTGACGACGGTTTAATTTATTATTTAGAGGATAAACTTTTTTGATAAAGTTTTGGTTTGCTAGGAAAGCCGTCATAAAAATCTGTCATTTTCACCAGTATTTCATACTAAGTCAAACCTCGACCCCCAAAGATTTAAATCGCTAGATTTGCCCTCACCGTACTTAGTCACGCGAAAAAGTGTCCATACTGGGAAGAGTGAGCTCACACATATTTTATTAAATAGCGTTTCCATGACAACCAAGTCAAGTCACTGCGTCATTGTGTGTCAGAGGTATCAAACTAAAACAGAAATGCGACTACCCTTTGACGCAGTAGGGCGAATCTAACGATTTAAATTTTTGTCGCTGTCACTATTTTCATGACAGCCGTTACTGCGGCCGTTAAGTGCGGCCACCGCTCTTCTAGGAGACCGTACCTTTACAATATACGTCTTTGTCATATGTCAGTAAATGTCACTGAGAAATAATAGGTACAGACGCTAGCACATCAAGCTACTACAATCCGTAAAATTTCTTTAATAGATTTTCAACTTTATCGCTAAAGCATTAGGTTCCAGGTTGATTGGGAAAATTTGACAGTTTCGGGTAGCTTGATGTGCTGGCGTCTGTACATAACATATCATCACGCCGGTATTCCTCGAAGGGTTATGCGGAAGTGTACCTCTATGTCCTATAACACCCACATTTCGCCAGTTATGTTTTAAGTCCCATGTAATAGGGGGCGGCTGCTACTGATAGATTCCTGATGGAAAACCCAATAACATTTTGCCCGACCTGGAAATCGAATGAAGGACCTCACGCTCACCAGTAGCGCTTGCGACCACTAGATCAACGAGGCACTGAGAAACAATTAATTTTATAATTTGTGTCATATTAATAATACGAGAGGGTCTCATGGCTAAATAATAACAGCCGCACGGGTCGTTTAAAGGTTAAGCTACGTCTATGGATGCGTGACCATCGATTACATATCGAGACCCCTCCGTGCCTCAGAAAGCACGTTAAACAGTTGGTTCCGGCTGTATTTTGTAGATCTTTCACAGTCGATACAGGTAGTCAGAAGCCAGAAAACATGACAAACAGTTTTAGCCTGTGGGTTAATTACACGCAGATGACATACAGCGCTCTGCGCGTACAGTACAATGATGCATTCAAGGGGCTGATGAGGTTGCTGCACTACTGCAGTGCTTCGGGCATGTTTGCAGAGGCGCGAATATATGGGTTTCCTGCACTCATGCGTAAGCGCTGCGCATCCATCATGCGCCGGATTCGCGCTAGCCCGAACTGCGTTCTGGATTATAGCGGACAGCTGGGACAGCCCCATACTGGGACATTGGATGCGCCTTCACGCCAATTAATGCATGTAGTGTCTAACAATAAACTTTTGTAATTATCTTTTGGTAGATTTAAGTACTAACATTAGTTTATAAGTTGTTTGTACGTATACTAACCCAAATGGACTAATGGTCTGAAATAAATGATTTTATTTTATTTATTTATTAAGGGATGACCTACACAACCCTGTTACTGGGTAATACGATTTACCCAGTAACAGGGTTGTGTAGGTCAGATAGGCAGTTGCTCCATATAAAATACTGGTATTCAGCTGCATCCGGTTAGACTGGAAGCCGACACCAACATTGTTGGGAAAAGGCTAAGCAGATGATGGTTCTCTTACTAATAACACGGTAACACGATATTTGTATTCACGATAAGGCCTTAATATACATCGATAGATTCTGGGCTCGCTGGGACGTTGTGGCTAATGTATTCGAAGCTAAATCAATTGGAATTTCAAGACCAAGTATTATCGGAATTCCGATTGATTTCGGCTCAGACTTCCTGGCTAGCTCAAGGTATGTGTTTCTTGTTCAATGTAAAACATTTCGAGTAATTTATCCCGCGCGGGCAAGCAACGTCGCATTTCTACAGGTTTTTCGTGATTATTTTAATACATTTGAATTAAATTACTATTATTTATAATAGAGTATCTAGATCGTTGATATTTATTATTTACTCATAAAAATTGACATTATAGACAATCATTATTCTTAATTTTTATGAGTAAATACCAAAGTAACTATAAAAAATAGCATAGGTACATACTTATAAATACCAACGATCTAGATAGTCTATTAAAAATAATAGTAATTTGATTAAAATGTATAAAAATAATCACGAAAAACCTGTAGAAATGCGACGTTGCCAGCCCGCGCGGGATAAACGCTCAGTAGAAATCGCCTCAAATAGCCCAGTAGAAATCGACAGTAAAAAAGGCTAAAATCACAAAGCATCATGCTTTGTGATTTTAGCCTTTTTTACTGTGTTGTCTGATTTATTAGTATGGTGTATGGGCCAGTTAGGGTATTGTTAATCCAAATTTGCAACTTCGAAAAACTTGTGCTCGCGGCGCACCACGCGAAAAACTGCGAGATTTTGGGACTTTTTCACTTTTGCTCTAAAAGTCATAAACTTTCCGTTTTTCGACAAACAAAATTCAAAACTTTTTTAAAGTTAATTAAGCAATAAATTAAGCCCAACCACAGCTCTCTAAACCTTATACGGATTAAGCTACGGCCTTTCGAAGATGATCCATTTTTAGTTTTGCTCCCGCCCGGAAAATGTTGGATACGTATTATTTCTGGTGGCATTACAATAGGATACACTTCGATTTTTTTTTAATTTTATTTACGATGGGTTTGCTCTTGACTCTAGTCTAGGTCGGAGGCGACAGAGACAGAGTCGACGATGGAGTGAGCTTACCCAGAAGAAGCCTGTTCACTCTCACTTGAAGAGATTAGGGTTGTATGCGCTCGGAAAGACAGACGCAGGTAGTGAATTCCACTCTTTTGCTGTGAGCATTATAAAAGACATTTGGAAACGCTTAGTGCGAATTGGTGGAGTAGTAACTAGGTAGGGATGGTAACTGGCAGTGCGTCTAGATGTCCGATGGTAGAAGGAGGCCGGTGGAATGAGGTCGTGGAGTTCTTGAGCACACTCACCGAAGTACAATCTGTAGAAGACCGACAAGCAGGCAACCTTGCGGCGATGAGCCAAGCTACGAAGCTTGGCATCCACCAGTTTTACGTCGCCAATGATCCTCTTAGCTCTGCGCTCCACCGAGTCAAGCGCGGCTAGTTGGTACTTAGCTGATCCATCCCAAAGGTGGCTGCAAAAATCATCAGTTCATAAATGATAAACGTAGTTAATTAGCGATAAATGACAAAGTTCTATGTAGACGTATTTCTGCTGAAATGATCGTGACGATGACAAATTCCGTCTCTTGATCAATAATTCTTGAGATGTTATGAGTATTTAAACAGTTTGCGTTACATTTCACATAAAACCCTAAATCTACCTATTTCTTTCTCAACAGTAAATATCATGACACCACTACGGTCATTCCACGAACTTAGGAGATACTTTTAATCCCAAAGCGAAAGGATTTGTTAACTTTAGTAAGTACCAATTTTGTGTTACGAAACTTTGCGTCTCCAAGAACTTTTATAGAACAAAGTAATATGTAATATATTGTAGAACATACACATGTTATGTAATTAAGCCTACATTAAACAGTTCTAAACGATTTATTACGCTACTTATGTAACAAGTAATATATATGGTGGATTTTTGAGATAGGGCAGTAAGGGCCTCAATCGTTGTAGCTACAGGAAGACGGTCTTAGAAGACTGTCCTTAACTTGTTGAGAAATTTTGATCTGTATTCACGATTTTGAAATAAATGTACAGACAGCAAGAAAACGGGCAATTTTCACAAAAACTTTTTTTTGATGCCAATCGGACCTTTTTCTTTTAATCAAAAAACTCTAGATACTAGAGCTACTGAGTTTTGAGTACTACAAAAGTCAGAAATCGCAAAAACTTTTCCCATACATTCCGTAGGAAATGAGACTCCAACTTACAACAACAAGGATTTTATTTTTAGGGTTCCGTACCTCAAAAGGAATAAAACGGAACACTGATCGCACTCGTGTGTCTGTCTGTCTGTCCGTCTGTCACAGCCAATTTGCTCCGAATCTAATGGGTCGATTAAGTTGAAATTTGGTACACGTATGCATTTCTGTGACCCAAACACGGACGTGTAACGTAAATAAATGAATTTTGAACATGGGTGTCAATTTTGGGGGCAAATAAGAAAATTAAAAAAAAAATTTGCTAACTGTACTGTGCGATATATCAAATGCTTTCATTTGTTATATCGGACAGTACTGTGAGGCTTACTGTGTGGGTCTCTAATATATTCTAAAATTATATTTTAAAATTATAAAAAATATAAGTATATTATATATATTTTTTATAATTTTAAAATAAATCATTTTACAGTTATTTAAGAAAATAGACGAAAATTGACCATTCCCTTCCTTATCTCCGAAAGTCAATTTTACAATATATGGTCAATGGTTAATTTAGGCTCAATGAGCCTAAATTATTGAAAAAAAAAATACAGAAAATAGTTCGATACCTAAAAACTACAGGGAAACTTATAAGAAGTCTATGGTCTTAAAACAACATGGTAAATATCTTAATATTGCGCGTACAAACTTACAGTTACAGTTGGAATGTTATGGGAGAACATGTTTTTCAACTACAATGTTAAGTTTGTTCTTGGGATTTATCCCAACTACGGAACCCTTTATTGTGCGTAGGCCGACACGCACTTGGCCGGTTTTTTTTATGATGGATAGACTAGGTTAAGTTACCTACTCTTACTGCCCCTTACTGTATGTACTTGCCATTACTTGCTATATTATTATCACAAATCTGTTAAAGACCTACAAATTAAAGTACCTAATCGTGAGAAGAGGCCGGACGGGATTGGAGTAAGTAACCCTCTTCCGACAGATTTATTATCCGGTCTCAAATAATTTAGATTTCGAAGGAATTTTTCTTTTAGCTCTAGACAGATTTGAAGCAATTGAATTAAGAGTTTATTTTTGGTTAAAACCCTTATTGGTAAATTTGTTTATAGAGATTCAGTGAAGCTATACCGTTATTATTTAAGAAAAAAAAAATCATCTTCAATCCCGCATTCAGCAATACAGCTTACCTATGCACGTGTCTATATTATACCTAAATACTTATAATCAATAGCTCTCTTGTAGGTACTCATATATCTCTCTTTCACAGTTAAGTGAATAATGGTCCATAGTTAAACGAAAAGGATCCAACCCACATTACATCTATTGGGGGTTGGATCCTTTTCGTTTAACTATGGACAATTCTAATATAACACACAGTTAATAGAACGAGATCATTTCAGCTCGTATTTTGCAGATGATAATCGAGTGCCTGTCGTATGAGTGAAGTAACGTAATTGGAATTGGTAACGTTATTTAGTGAATATCAGTTTCCACCATTTTGTACAGTAACGCAAATGTTATTGACATTATTAATTGTGTGAGCTAACACAGGGTTTGTTGATTATCGGGTATATGCTTTCTATTTTATATTAAACAGTTCTATGGTACCTAAGTTCTTTGTCCTTTCGTTCTTTTGTAATAAATAAATACGCTTTGGTTTTGTTAAAAATTAACTACTTACCCTGTTTCTGATAGTCTGTGACTAAGTATTGATAAATCAAGTAGTATCAGTCAAATCTCATCTTAGCTCAAGCTCATTTGATTGGTTAACGGAAATACGATAACAGCTTACAGCCAATCAAAATTCAGACGACTTGAGAGCTTATTTCCATTTTATTTACATCAAAGCTCGTTTCCAGATGAATGCGATGCGGACAAGTTCCTGTTTCGACGCCTATGTGTCCTTTTGTTTTTGTATTTATTTGTAGAGGCAGTTAGTTAGTCATTTAATTCAAATTCATTAAGTGTATTTAATAAAGCATAAAAACATGTAATGGAAACAAAACAAATTTAATTAAATGTGTTAAAGAAGATAAAAACAAATTAGGGTCATTTGGACAAAAAAAAACAATTATTTCTTAAAGTAGGTTTATGAAATTTAAATTTTATTTATTTATCATTCAACACTTCGTATTGCCTCTGCGTGCTCTCAATGCAGCTCCTACACGATTTGACATATGCTGAGGAATATTTTCCCAGTCCTCAAGTACATTTTTCAGGCCATGAAGCGTGGCGGGAGATGGATTTCGGCTTCTAACATTTGATGGATTCAAACATCGTGGAGGTACTCGTTTACCACTTGAGTCATTTACAACTATCGTGCATAAACAATGCATAATCGCCCATATTAACCAAATACGGACCAGAATGTTCATTGAGAATCTCGTTTACTGCGATCATATTTCCATTTTCAATCGGCACTAGCGAGTGCGACCATCTGATGAAACACCGGCCCACACTTGTGCAGGACCTCTCTCTCTTCCCCCCCCCCCCCCCTATGGGATCTTTTCTCTCGACATCTGTCATGATTATACAGCTTTAATCTTGGTTCATCAGAGAAAATTACTCTGCCCCATTCGTCCTCACCCCATTCGATGTGCTACTAACGAGCATATCTTAGCTTTATGATGCCGTTCGAGGTTACGGTCGAGTTCGGTTGAGCATTCATAAGATAGGTCATATTTATAACATTTTTATGGTCGGATATAATTGGCCTATGACGTCACACTGCGAGCGCAGACGCATGCGCGCGACCCTCTACTTTTCACTATGTGTCGAAATATCAATTCGTATAGCACAAAAACGTGTTTAGCTAGATCAGTTATTCTGATGTCTTTATCAAGAGTTGACAAAGAACTACCAAGACCTAAAAGGAAACCAGAGAAATATTGGCCAATATAGAGTTATAAATTAATATGAAGTTTACAATAGCAAAATAATGCCAGATGTCGTTTAAATGAAAAAGTTCCCTATCGAAGAAAGCTTGCAGCAAAAGGAGTGCAATGAGCCTAAAAAGTCTAGTGCTGGGCAAATACAATAGCTACGGCAGTGTCAGAAACCGTAAGAAAACCTGTTGCAAATAGCAAAAAACTTTGGGATGTCGTTTCATATCGGCTGTAAATCTACTCAGAACTGAAAAATATTATAATCTGTGAAAGGTTACTTTAAAAGACATGCAATGAGCCTACTAAGTCTAGTGTCGAGCAAATAGAATGCCTACGGCAGTGTCGGAAACCATAGTAAAATTTCAATCAGTTTTCACGAAAACAAACGGCACGGACTCGAACTGCGCCTAGCTACTAATACTTTTTTTTACTTTTTTCTATCCATGCCTTTAAACAGGCCAGTATGTAAATAGGTTTCATTGTGCAAAATAAAATTGTTTTTTAACCTAACTTGTGTGGTTTAGGAAATATTAATTACACTCAGGCTTCTTCTGGGTAGGCTTACTCCATCATCGACTTTGTCTCTGTCACCTCTGACCTAGACTAGAGTCAAGAGCAAACTCATCATCACAAATAAAAAAAATAAAAAAAAAACACTTGAATGTTGCTTTTTACTTCAAGAAGCTATCTTGCGTGGTTTCGGAAATATTTCATGATAAATTAGTGGCTTTTTTATATTGCTCCTTAGTGCAGTTAGTTTCAGATTTCAGATTTATTTATTTGCCATCAATGTAGGTACAAGTTTAAGATGATACAAATAGCTGAAGGTTACCGCTACATTCTACCTTACGGCATGCAAATTCACAGAAACTAATACATTACATACAATATTATTAGAAATTAACAACTAACATGTCATTCTAATTAACACAAACAGACATAAAAAAGGAAATAATAATAAAGTAATAATAATCAACACATAGTCAATTGCACATTAATGAATCTTGTCAATAAAATGAATTTCATTGGAATTATAATTAAGTGAAATATTATTTTACAAACATAATGTCATTTACAAATTTTATTGTCAAGTTTTTTTATCATTTAAAAAGTCATTGATGCAATAATAACATTTATCCAATAATAATGCAGTAAGCTTAGATTTAAATGTTCGAATAGGGTGTTTTTTGAAACTGTGCGGAATTTTATTGTATATGATAGGTCCCATCGACATAATATTTTTCCTTAGTAGTGCTGTTCTGTAATTGCCTGTATGTAATAAGTTTTTATATTGTAGTCTCATTGGACCTGACCGCATTCTAATATCGGCTAGTGATGGAAATAAATCTAAATTAGTTTTAACAAAAATTGCGACCTCTAAAATGTACAGTGATGGGAAGGTCAGTAATTTCAGCGATTTAAACACAGGTACACAGCTGTCTGTAGTTTTCAGATTTAACATAGATCTTATGCAACGTTTTTGGGCTCTAAAAATTTGCTCCCTCTCACTGCAATTGCCCCAGAATATTACTCCGAATCTTAAAATTGGCGCCACTAGACCGTGGTAAGCTACTACGAGTATATTATTGCTTACTTTATGCGATAGATTATGCAGCACATAGGCTGACTTGCTAAGTTTACAACAAACGTCTTCAGCATGAGGTTTCCAAGTAAGATTGCTGTCAATTAAGATACCTAGGAATTTAGCAATATTTGTTGTTTCAACATTTTGTCCATTATAACCAATGTTAACATTAAGAGGGCAAGTCCTTTGGTAAAAATGCATAATTTTTATTTTTTTAAGATTGATGACTAAGTTATTTATGTCAAGCCAGTCAATAATGTTTTCTAATGCTGTATTTATATCATCTTCATAATCTTTAATGTCATTACATTTTACTATCACAGTACTATCATCCGCAAATAGCACCATAGGATGTTGGATTTGACGTGGCAAATCATTGATATAGAGCAGAAATAGAGGTGGCCCAAGAACGCTGCCCTGTGGAACACCATATTTGACTACTCTACCGTCTGATGCATATTTAAGCTGTCGTTTCGTTTTAAGAGATGTTCTCGATATTTCTGTTACCTGATTTCGACCACTGAGGTAAGAGGTTATAAGGTCCACGACATTACCCCTAATGCCATAGCGGTGTAGTTTATATAAAAGGACGTCATGGCTAACGTAATCGAACACCTTAGTCATATCAGTTAATATGGCACATACCGGTACTTTATTGTCAACATTATTCATAACGGGAAATAGAAGATTATAGATTGCCATATTAATATTTTTGTTTTTTCTAAAGCCCATTTGTTCTTTGCACAATATATTATATTTAGTCAAATAATTGTCAAGTGCTTCATAAATAATCTTTTCCAGTATCTTGGAGAATATAGGGATCAATGCTACTGGTCTATAGTTGGACATATCTTCTTTGCTATTTTTTTTATGTATTGGTTTAATAACAACTGTTTTCAGGCTATTAGGGAAAATACCAGAAGCAATACAAGTGTTCACTATGTGACTTAAAGGCGCAGCTACAATATCACTGACAAACTTCACAACCTTGGTAGTTATACCGTCATAACCATGACTTTGTGTATTTTTCAGGCTTTTGATCACCCTTACTAAGTCGTTTGAGACAGTTGGGGCCATAAACATTGAATTCGATTTGTAATTCAGGTCAATAGTTCTAACGTTTGTTTTGTTACTTACACTTTGTACTTGGTCAATAAAAAAGTCGTTAAATGATGTTGCTATCTCTTTAGGATCGTCAATTGTCCTATTTTGGTTAGTGATCTTTGATACTTGTTCTTTTATATAGTTATTATTGTTAATTATTTGCCATGAAGCCTTTGATTTATTATGAGCATTATTTATAAAGTTGTTATTTTGTGCCCTTTGAGTGAGTCTGATGACTTTTTTAAACCTTTGTGAGTATGACTTAAATTTATTTTTATTTACGCTTGATGGATTCAATCTGCATTTCCATAATAGGCTTCTTTGTTTCCTGCTACAAAGTTTAATGCCTTTAGAAACCCATTTAATTTTGTGTTCTGCTTGAATTCTAATCCACCTAATTGGAAAACACTGATCATAAAGGAGTTGAAAGATTTCTATAAATTTGTTATATGCATCATTAGGGTTACTCTCACCGTATACATTTGAAAACGACAAACTCTGCAAAAAAATTTTAAACTTAACCAAATTGTCTTTAGAATAATCCCTTTTTTGAGTGCGCCAGTACTTTAATTTGCAAATTCTACTAACTCGAATTTTGAGGATTTGAGCTGAGTGATCCGATATCCCAAAATCAATAATATCACTAGTGCATTTTAGGTTCGCATCAACAGCAAAATTATCCAGACAAGTAAGACTGCTTGGTCTTGTGGCCTGTCTTATTTTCAATTTAAGGTTGTAATTTAGGAGCAAATATTCAAAGTCCAAAGTGCATCTGTTACGTTTTAAAATGTCTATGTTGAAGTCTCCGCATAATACCACCTTTACACTAGTCTTACTGCACAACTTTTTCAATAAGGCATCTAAAGTTTCGAAAAAACGATTAATGTTAGACATGTAGGGAGGCCTATAAATACACACTACTATTAATTTATGTTTTGGCAGTTCTATCGCACAACATTCAAAAACACCGGTGATAGTTGTGTAATATCTATACTAATAACAAAACTGAAAAGCTTATTTGTATTTTTGTTTGAACTACCAGTTGGATTTTGCATTTGATAGCTCAATTCTTGAGAAAGATTACAGGCTATTTAATCTCACGCTACGACCCTTAGGGGCCGAGAAAAAAGATAAAACGCTAAACGAAAACGAAGTAATCGCGCGGCTGGGCGATGCAATGCAACTCGGTGGGTCGGGGGAACCAGAAGTTTTGCGCGAACGTAGTCGCGAGCAGAAGCTAGTATTGTAACTACATAAGCATTTCAAAGTAAAAAAAAAATAAGTACATTAACTGAATACAATTTTAGAAGTCCGGCTTCCAGAGTAAATATAGCAATATTGTTAAATGATAATGTTACGATATTTCATTATTACGGTCCACCTTATTTTCTTATATCGACACAAACTACAGTCCATTAGGTAGCCATATTCAGCACTGGACGTTTACAGTCTGAAATTATGATGAATGTGACAAAGACGTATTGTTTGGTTTAATGCGAAGTAGTAAAGTTAGATAGTATATTATATGCCGCTACTAGCAACTAGGTCATATGGTAAAGTTGCTTGCAGGGCTGCCAGGTGTAGGTATTGTGTAGAGAGGTAAACAGACTAGATAGTCGACAGTATTCACCACTGTTTGACCTATCGAACCTCAAATAATTTCCATTTTGCTTTCCTAAAAGTATTACTGGACAATCCTAATAATCAATTAATTAATTAATTTTATTAATTTTTTTTTTGTTACTCAATCACGCAAAAACTGCTGAAGGGATTGAGATAAAAATTTGCCACACTGATGGTTTACTCGTATAACCTTTTTTTTATATACAATGGCGCCGATTCCCTTGTTCCTTGTTCACAAACTAAACTAAATTTAAGTTCAGTGAATCTTTTTCTTTCTATTTCATTAAGAAAAGGACAGAAGATCAATATTAGTTTAGTCCTGTAAAATTAGTCAGCGTCAGCGCCTGACGTAGGTTGATTGATTGATGTATTTTAAATAGATAGCCAATTTTTTAATCACGTCTAAACTTTTTTACAGGACTAAACTAATATTTATCGTCTGTCCTTCCTTAGTCCTTTTTTAATGAAATAGAAAGAAAAAATGCACTATACCTCACGGCACACGCACACGCACGCCGGCGCACAGTCCCATTACTCCCATGCCTATTATTAGTTACTGAGGGCGCTGACCAGACTGGCCAATCAGCTCCCTTTCAAGATAAATCCAGTTCCTGAATCCAGTAATCCTTGTTACGAATTAATGGCGGGCTGGGGTACCGCGCGGTTACGAAACCATAGCGACTTCTAATGTTTCCACTAACGCCATCTATCGAGCTTGTGGATAACTTTTGATCTTACTTTTGCTAAACATTTTCGTTCAAAACATTGTTCATTCCAATTGAAATCTTCGCCGCAAGGTTGCCTGCTTGTCGGTCTTCTACAGATTGTACTTCGGTGAGTGTGCTCAAGAACTCCACCAATTCGCACTAAGCGTTTCCAAATGTCTTTTAAAATGCGCACAGCAAAAGAGTGGAACTCACTACCTGCGTCTGTGTTTCCGAGCGCATATAACCCTAATCTCTTCAAAGTGATAGTGAACAGGCTTCTTCTGGGTAAGCTCACTCCATTGTCGACTATGTCTCTGCCACCTCCGACCTAGACTAGAGTCAAGAGCAATACCCATTGTAAAAAAAATATGCATGTACAGAAATGGACATTTTGTGAGTCTAGAGTGTCGATCGACCGGTTTTTCATAATATAAATGCGAAAGTGAGTTTGTTTGTTTGTTACGCTTTCACAGTAAAACCGCTGAATGAATTTGGATGAAATTGGCACATGGGTAGACTATGACCTGGATTTGGACATAGGATACTTTTGATCCCGGTAGTGCGTTCCCGTGGGATAATTTTCGACAACTACGCGGGCAAAGCCGTGGGCCAAGGCTAGTAAAAAATAAAGTTTAGTTTGTGAACAACGAAGTCGGCGCCAATGAAGCAACGAAACGAGCGCAACGAAATGAGCGCCAAATAAAAGTATATTAACTTAAAATAGGTAGGTGCGGCAAAAAAAAAAAAAACAGTATAAATCTTTCGATTCTACCATGTCGGGTACGAGTACCTAAGGGTGAAATTTTCTATCCCATAATTGTTTTATTAGGTACTCAAACATTTTTAATTTCTCTCTGGACCCAATTCTGAAGTTCACGCAGACGAAATCGCGGACTTCTGCCCGCGATTTCGTCTGCGTCTAATATAGTCTAATATAATGACTTTGCCCTTTTTGTGAACCTCATGTAATTTCTATTTAGTGGTCCTTAACTCATTGACTGTCGGGCGCACACCAAGTGTGCGTAAGAAAATTTTTTGAAATCATTACAAACGTAAACCCAAACGTAAACAAACGTGTACCCATACATTACAAGTCAACAGCGATGCGGAGTCATTTTTCGACGCCATAATTCAATTTTTTAATAGTTTTACTTAGGTTAGGAAATTATGTTTTTAATTTATTATTTATATTTTAAAGGAGTATTAACTTACATAAATAAACATTGGAACATTGAACAAAAAAAAAATGCACATACTTCGAACTCCTAATTTTATGGTTAACTTCTAATAAACTATTTAACATGTAAATAACCGTCTCAAGTGACAAGTTTAATCCCTACCAAACATACGAAGGCAGTATATCTTCCTCAGAAAATGTACAGTTCTCCTGGGGAATCGGAACAATGGCGCTTAATACCGCACCGCAATTAGTTGAGAGTACAGAGTATTTTACATTAAATTGAGTGTGTCATTATTTGTACGTTTCACGGGGCTTTGCTGTAAAGTTTACTATACTGTTGTAAAAGTCGATAGATTATGTCAGGAAGAAGCAGTATCTTTGTATGTCAAACGTATTTAAATCACAATCATACTCCTACGAATATTATAAATGAGGAAGTTTGTGAAGATGTATGTTTGTTACTCAATAATGCCAGAATGGCTGAGCGGATCTGGATGAAATTTAGCACAGAGATAAAAAGTATCCTATGTGCTCTTACAGACATTAGTCTGTAAGAGCACATAGGATACTTTTTTATCACACATAAATTAAGATGGTCAAAATCTTTTTATTATTAAGGTTTTTCCTAATTAAAAGACCAAAATTTGACTTTGACTTTGATGACTTTATATAGTAATTATAAGTTCTGTTTTGTTATTTAATTAAGATGGGCAAAATCTTTTTTATTAATAAGGTTTGTCCAATTTAAAAGAGCAGATGCTTGAATGCCTGTAATGATTTTAAACACTTAAACAAATAAAAACAAATATTTTTTTCATGAACAGCTATTTTTCTCTTGACTGTACTTACCTGTAAGAGTAAGGGGATCAGACCGGAATGACAAAGTGGATCAGACAGGAATTAAAACAATAATAACCAGCAGGGGATCAGATTAGGGGATCCGACCGGAATAACTCACTTCTTTAGAGCTCCAAGGGACCATAGACCTACGTATTTGATATTAATTTCAACTTGATACCTCCACGCGTTCCTGAGAAAAAGTGTCTTGACAGACTGATAGGCAGACGGACAACCAAGTGGTCCTATAAGGGTTCCGTTTTTTCCTTCTGAAGTACGGAACCCTAAAAACAATGCTACTGTCTTGCTAAATCGTACCTCAAGCTGTAACAACAATAAACTCAATGCACGAAGCTTTTTAAAAGCTTTGCTATGTTAAATAAAAATTCGATTTCCTTTAACGCTCAACAATAAAATATAATTTATTGCAAGAAAAGTCTTATTCTCCTGTAGCGAGTCCTTGTTATGAGCGGCTGTTGAATTCAATACATCAAATAGAAAGGGAGGTATCGGATTTGTCACAATAGACTCGTCCCGTTGATTGCGAGCCGGTCTCATTGTATGGGATCGCTTCAATAGACTCAATCATATCAATAGATGGCAGACTATCAATTTCTGTTAAGTATCATTGGCGTACGTTTCCGGGAAGTTGTATACTCTTGATGGACTCTCAGAGTAATCACATACACACACAGGTTGGGTCTTGCAAATAGTTTTATCTTACCTCATCAGGGCCGTCTTTAATCTATGGGAGCCCTGGGCACTTTAGGATAATGGAGCTCTTATGGAGTGCAGGATGCAAGAGCCAGTGAAGCGAGCTCGAAAGTTTTAGAACCCGTTCTGGGATTTACTTAGCTTTTTTGATAACCTCTAGCTACGACGCTGGCAGGAACTATGGGGCTGCATGGGTCGCGGGGCCCTGGGAACTGGCCTAGAGTGGACAATGGAAAAACGACCCTGTACCTTATATCTTAAAAGTTTGTTTGTTTTTACAATTGGCGTCTGATGAAGCATAACTTGTAAACAATCGTTTATAAGTGTCACATACTTTCGTGTAGATATGTGTAGGTGCACCTCTATGGTTAGGCTAGACTGACGTAGATTCGTCGTTCCATGTAAGGATTCGACCCGGTAAGGTGTTCCATTGAACCTTAAGTGTGCCTACGAAAAATGGTGTCACTAAAACGAGCCATTTTGTCTGTAGTCTGAGGGTAAATGTCTCACCACTTTTATAAGGAAGAAGGCATTAGTGTTGAGGCTGGGCCTGTATTATCAAGATATCGGATTTGCTAGTACCTAGTGGCAGTTCACACGTACAGTCAACAAAAGACTTAGATATACAGGCAGAAAATAAACATCTCTAATAACAAAAAGTAAAAAAAAAAGAAAAGTTAAACTGAAGACAGTAAGAAGAGCAGTGTAAAAGGCTTGAATACCAGTACAAACACAACAGTTAGATGCCTGTATACTAACTTCCGTTTCAGTTGACTGTACCTACGTATGGACTGTGTCTTTGCCTACTTTGTAGTTAGCAAAAGGAATGTTAGTTTGTTTCTTTCTACAAAATAAACAGCCGAATCGATTTTCGCGGGCAGCATGGCTATTACGTTCCGATGATTTGTCTTGGTCACGCGACTGACATGGGCCCTGGATATCCTGTCAGAACACAAAATTGAGGTCGGTTAGAATCGTATTACACAAAGTTTGGCGCCGTATTTTGTTCTCGTTCTGTATTCGTGCGTAATATAGGGTGACACATTGAGATGGATCAGTAGAGAAGTCTAAAATGAGGGTTAGAAATGGATAAGAATTTGTTTGTGATTCAAATTTCTTTGACAAACCTACCTATCTTGGCTAAAAAAAGAATCATGATTATCTGAGGACTAACAGTGATTTTTGTGCATTTAAGTACTGCTTTACCTAAGATATTTTACTTTACCTAAGAAATCTTTAAGTAAATCTGCAGACAAATTGAAGTGTAAAAATTTCGAAGAAACTAAAAGATTCGTTTTTCTTTACCTGGAATAGGGATGATGACTAAAAAATGTTTTTTTGTCCGTCATGTAGATTATTAAAATATATTGGACACGTATTTTTTCTTTTTCTACGTAATCAAAAGATTACGGCGATACATTGAGTTAAAATGTGGCATGACGTCACGCCTTGGTAGATTTTATACGTAGAAGTGACGTAGCAAGCCCCCACTCCCGAACTTTAATGCGAGTTATCTAAGTCATTTTTTATTAATATGATAAAGCAAAAAATACGTATCTAATATTTTTTTATTATCTGACTGACGGACTAAATAGAATTTCTTTTTTTTTACCCAGGCATCATCCCTATTATGTTTTATCAAGTTTACGCTTAAACATTATCATAATCCTCATTATAAAATAAGTGCCTACACAAGAAAAGTAAAAGAAAGATAATAATATTGAATTGAAAACTGTCAATTAAGGGTGCTTCAAAAGAATTGCAAAATTACAAAAGTTCGAAATTCTTACATGTCGCGAAGACACGCTCGCACTTAAAATTAAGAAGGTATTCGCCGTTTGTTTTCACACAATTTAGCTTTAAAGCAGCCGAAAGAAGCTCTATGCTTGTGGAAACGAAGCAATCAGAGCCGAGGTTTGATTATCATAATGTCATAATCGATTTATTTATAATCATTTAATGCAATTAGATCATTGAGCACTGTTATAGACACGCTGGCATGCGTGGTACATACCAATTATCTCAAAGCGAGCTTTGTTGGGGTTCCGTATCTCAAAAGAAACAAACGGTACCCTTATAGCATCTCTCGTGTGTCTGTCTGTCCGTCAGTCACAGCAAATTTGCTCCGAATGTAATGGACCTATTAAGGTGAAATTTCGTACACGTATGAATTTCTGTGACCCAAATTCAGACGTGTAAAGTAAATAAATTAATTTTGAATATGGGGGTCAATTTTGGGGGCAAATAAAATTGACCCCCGGGTCACTTATGGAGGGCAAAAAAAAAATTGAAAATTGCCCGTTCCTCCCACTTTATACCCGAAACTACTTAGACTAAAGTAACATATAAAAAACAGAAAATAGTTCTATATAATTATATATATTTATTGTTTATTATTCAAAAAACAGTTTACATGCATTTGTTGAATCTTACAGCGGTATGGCCAGATACGGCAACTCAGTGCCACTACATAACTACTTAATTATTAATTAGGTAATAAATAATACTTACCTGGGCTAGGTACATACATATTTTTTCCTATATCGCACTGCAATCTCAAAAGTATCTTTTTAAAGCTTTGAACAGTTCTTCGCATTTATTGCATTGCATATTTCCATAGGTAAATCATTCATATACGATATTGGTAGCATGCATTCCCACGTCCGCGCTCCATAAACATTGAGAAAGAAAAAAAAATTAGATTAGGTACAGGAAAATTTATAAGAAGTCTACGGTAAATCTCTCAATATTGTGCGTACAAACTTACATTTGCAGTTGGAATGTATGGGAAAACATGTTTTTCAACTACAATGTTAAGTTTGTTCTTGGGATAAATTCATTCCAACTACGGAACCCTTCATTGTGCGTGGTCGCCACGCACTTGGCCGGTTTTTTATGATAACTTTGCACGTATTCATGTATGTAAACAGTTGCTAATGATTCTCTCTGGATATAATGGCTTGGGATGGGAGGATAATGTAACTCTTCCAGTGCGGTCGATACATTATCGTGACATTATCCTACAATTTATTCTAGTTTGCCTATTTCAGTTCAGATTTATTAGCTTAACAGGGTGTAATTTTAATCACCGTTATCCTCTAGAGAGGGTTATTGTAATCATCATTATGAACAACTTTTACTATGGGACCAAAACTGTATGGGACAAAAATTTAGCTGTCCCATACATTCACGTTCGCATAACTCGTCAAATGATAATGATAAAATGTAGGGAGCAGCTGATTTTTTTCGCGATTTCAGGTTTGGTTCCATAGTAAAAGTTGTTCATAATGATGAGTACAATGACCCCCTTTAAGAGGATAACGGTGATTAAAATTACACAAAGTATGCACGAGTAAGCAATTGAAAAGTTTAAAGTTGATGAACACAAAAGCTACAACTTCTAAGTGAGTTGTACTAGTTTAAATAAAGGTGCCTTTAATTTATAGCTGCGTAAATGATACGCCAGTTTTCTTCGCTTTAATATACCTGTAACAATGCGAAAATAAATCGCAATCACAGGGTCTTGTCTACACATCACAAGGGAGACAGGGCAGATAAACGCTATTAGCATTTATATTAAACCTTAAGAAAACCGGTTTGTGGAAATTAAAGTAAATTAGATTAAACCTTCATTCCCTTGTTATGCTGAGCTAACGATGAAGATATAGAATTTATTTTACGCCAAGTTTATTAGTTTATCTTATAAAAAGATAAATGTAAACAGTCTGTAATCTGATAACTCCAGATGGTGTATCTTGATGACACGTAATAAATTGACCCCTTGTTTATGTCACTGAAAACTTGCATTAAAATA
This sequence comes from Dicycla oo, assembly GCA_948252095.1. NCBI lineage: Eukaryota > Metazoa > Arthropoda > Insecta > Lepidoptera > Noctuidae > Dicycla > Dicycla oo. Next base: position 15,899,915 of record OX411714.1, on the reverse strand, counting down.
ATAAATGATATAATAATAATACTCCATCGCTGTATCTCTGAGTTGACGTCGTGGTGGGGCTTGCGTACTCCGAACTTCAGCAGGGTAGCATGACAAGCGCGAGATCGCTCTTTTTCTCGAAATTTGTCTACGATTCTGACATTATTATAATGCCTAACATGACCGTTAGGCTCGAGTAAACTTGAAAAAAGCACTTTGACACTTTTTTTTTCTTTGGGCTTCGCAGGGTTTGTGCATTTAGCCAATGTCAAGTTTAGACTTTGACACTTCTTTATCTCGTGACAAGAAACCGATGTAGCAAGTTATAAAAAACAAATCAATTTTATCATAGCAACATCGGCTTGAGGTTCCGTCTCATTCATTCGATTTTACCCAAGGAATTAGTATGTAGGTACTATATTTATTTTACGTCCACCTCTTTTAATTTATGATAAGTTCTTTGCATAACTGATTTTTTTTAATTAAAATTAAAAGTTGTTCTTTGGCATGCCGAAATTAAAATACAAAATGACGGAAATGAAAATTAGTGACACATAAAATACTCACTAGATATATCAAGATCCATCCGTGCCTCGGAAGCACGTTAAGCCGCTGGTCCCGGCTGTTAGTCGTGGGTCTTTGACAGTCGTTACGGGTCGTCAGAAGCCCGAAAGTCTGAAACCAGTCTTACCAAGGGTTATCGTATTTCCCAGTTACCGGGTTGTGGAGGTCAGATAGGCAGTCGCTCCATGTATAATACTGGTATTCAGCTGCATCCGGTTAGACTGGAAGCCGACCCTAACATAGTTGGGACAAGGCTAGGCAGATGGTGAATATACTCACGAGATAATAACCACAATTGACAAATGAGCCAATGATCACAATTTGACGAAGCGAAGATTGTTATAGTAACAATCACCATAAAATCCATGACCACCCAAGGCCATCACCATAAAATTTTGTCAATTACTTACCAAAAAGGCCTGGTTTTCAGATAAATATAACCATAAAAAATGGAAATGAACTGGCGATTTTATTAGATATTGCCACACAGCCATAATCCCTATATTACGTTAATCACCATAATTGGCCAAGTCACTGGTTATTACTGAAAGTGATACTCATCTTCTCTCGCGGCTGCCGGAAGGAACTTCGTGCCAATATAAATAGTAGATTAGAACTAAGTATTTTTATTACTAATATATTCTACAATAAAATTATAACTAAAATAAGTACAATTATGAAACTGCCATGGTAATTTGGAGTTTTTTTTTGTATCATAATTTTGTGTACTCATCTCGTCGTCAAAATCGAGGACGATTATATGACAAAAGAATCGCAGATTATCGCCGGTTGAACTGACAAAATTCGAGATAACTTAGGTGCCATGTTAGAATTTGTCGAGATAACATCGAGTTTGACATAACGAGTCGAGTATTTTTTATAGCAACGCTGTCAGAAAATTAATCACGCGAGAGTGAGTAATTGTTGCGTGTGTCATGTTAGCCCTGCAGGTACTGTGCCGGTAGAGTTTACTTTGCTGGAACAGGGTCCTTATTATGAACTATTAACGCCATCATGATTCCATTGCGAAAAAGAGATGGTGCTATAGGTCATATATAACTCCGTGTCTCTCTGGCACTGGAAAATTATGGCATTAATTGCTTATAATACGGCCCCAGGTCTAGGATGAGGAGCCAGACCAAGAGAGATACAGAAACCCACAGAGCAGCATGTCGCGAGCTGCTGGGCAGTAGTGACCCCACGGACCCTATCTCCCGGGAGAAATCTTGTTCCTCATCTCTGGCTTGCTTGAAAACTGACGAGGTACAGAGCTCCCACCTCATTCTTGCCTTTATTGGCTGGATTGAGTGGAGATTCGCAAAGCAAACGTGCTCGGAGTATGGAAGTATTCCAGTAAGTGCTGGTAGGGATCTTGCCCAACTTCCTGGCTCTGGAATTGTCCTGATAGTCGTGGAATACCTCTCCACTCCTCAAACACCTCAGGATATGTTGCCCCTTGCTATATGCTAGCGACAGTTTCCGGGGGCTCATTATTGAGTGTGCAAGTCACCCCCTGCTATTTTTTCGTGTATAATAAAACATTGATCAGACAGGGGCCATAGTTATTTCATAGTCTAGGTAAGCAGCACACTTTAGCCAATATCTTTGTTTCCATCTCCTGCAAGCTACACGAACCGGGGCTTGTCCTTGGGTGCACTTGCATCGCACGTACAGGGATAATCGTCGGTTAGTGCCTCATTTCATTTAAAGCGTCTAACGGGCCTCTGCGAGTTGGCTTCAGCCCCTCGTACACCTTCCAAAGGTCCGGGACTCCAGGGTCCCGAGATATGTGAAAAGCTTATAAAATAATAATAATAACAGCAGCCTTTCTACTGTTCCACTGCAAGGCAAGAGCTCGTCTCATACAGAGAAGGCACCGCGCTTGCTCAAGACGGGTTGGCGATTTCAGACTTATATTAACTGCCTATAAGCCCAAGTTGCCTCACGATGTTTTCCTTCATCAACGTCAGTAATGGCCAAGATAAACTTAGAAAGTACATAAGAATTGAAAAGAATTAAAATGAGTTATGGTATCATTTTAATTCTGTTATTAATTATCTAGGCCTATTTAGGACTGTCTCGTTGGTTTAGTGGTCGCAAGCGCAACTGCTGATCATAAGGTCCTGGGTTCGTTTCCCAGGTCAGGCAAGGTTTGTTTGGGTCTTTCTATCTGGAATTTCTGAGTAGCAGCCTGGAGTCTGGATTTGTGCCCGGTTGATGGCGATAGGCCCGCCCCCTATTACGCTACGCTAAATGTGGGTGTACTAAAGGTATTTCTCTGCATTACCTGCCCAACCCTTCGGGGAAACAGGTTAAAGTACATTACTGGTGCATGACGCTGGACAATAATCGAAGACCTCTGCTTCCATTGCATTTTTCGACACATAATAGCAAGTCAGTGGTGCATATTATGTACTTATTTATAAAATTTTCATTTGGAACCCAAAGTTTAGGCATTTCCCAGTTGTGGGTGTCGAGGGCAACGTAAGGATTACGTGAGGCAAAGCACCAAGCGTCCGGCCGTCTGCTCAAAACAAACTGCGATCATTAAAACAACTGCTAAGCGAGGTATACCTATGAAGACTGTTCACTCTAGCGGTCATTGATATTACCTACTCACCTACTACATCATGAATCGGTGATACCTACCTTATATCAGTCTGCCTAGCCTTTTCCCAACTATGTTGGGGTCGGCTTCCAGTCTAACCGGATGCAGCTGAATACCAGTATTTTACATGGAGCGACTGCCTATCTGACCTCCACAACCCAGTTACTGGGTAATACGATACCCCTTGGTAAGACTGGTTGTCAGACTTTCGGGCTTCTGACAACCCGTAACGACTGTCAAAGATCCACGAATGACAGCCGGGACCAACGGCTTAACGTGCTTTCCGAGGCACGGAGGAGTCTCGGTATATAAAGATGGTCACCCATCCACAGACCAACCTCGGCAAGCGTAGCTTAACCTGATGGATCGACCCGTGCGGCTGTTATTACTTAGCCACGAGCCCTACCTTATATATTGACCTTAAACAGGTGACTGGGACAGACTGGATGCGGAAGGCGGAGCACAGGGTGTTGTGACGCAGCCTGGGAGAGGCCTATGTCCAGTAGACTGCGATAGACCGACTTGATTGATTGATACTGACTGACTTTCCGAGGATAGTATATTTCAGTGATGTAAGGTTATCTGAGTTACTTACGATGCTATCACCATAGTGCAATACCTACCCGATTTAAATTCAGGTTAATTGAAGGCGGAAGCTCCGGGTAGCCCGCGAAATTCAAATTTTCTTACGTTTTTTGCAATTTACAGGTCAGTATCAGGTTGTATGTTAATTTAAATATAATTCTCGACCGTAACAAACCTGTATTTATCTAATAATAAACATTAAATTCATCAATACAACTCTCTAAGTTCATAATTACAAATGACTATTTCATGAGATCTTGACATTTAGGATTCTACTAACTTAAGGAGTTGTATTACTAATTTTATAAACACTTATATGTTACGGTCGCGAAACATACTTTATTCAACATTCAATTTAATACTGACTTGCAAATTGCAAAAAACGTAAGGAAATTTGAATTTCGCGGGCTACCTGTAGCTTCACCCTTAAGTTTATTTGCGGTTAATTAGTTCAGAATTAAAATAGCCTCGACGCGTACCGATACTTAAAACCTCCGTCACAACCTAAAAAAATATTGTCCAGTCAGCTATACTCGTATAGTATCAGAGCTGACTATTCAATATTTTTACCTAACACGACAAGAGCTACTTTGTTTGTATCTAATTAACGTTTTCATGCTTTACTTACTTACTTAGAGGGGCTCGTGGCTACTTAATAACAACCGCACGGGTCGTTCGATCAGGTGAAGCTACGGTTGCCGCGGAAAGCATATTAAGACGTTGGTGCCGGCTGTCGTTTTTGAATCTTTGCCAGTCGTTATGGGTTGTCGGAAGCCCGAAAGTCTGAATCGTATTACTCAGTAACTGGGTTGTGGAGGTCAGATAGCAGTCTCTCCATTTAAAATACTAGTAATCAGCTGCATCCGGTTAGGCTGGAAGCCGACCCCAACATAGTTGGAAAAAGGCGTATGCTATGGTATGCTATGCTTTATTTACTTACTGTAAGGGCTGTAAAACTGTAATATCCGTGCAGGTAATGCAGTTAGAGCCGGCAGTATAAAGTAACCACATGGATTACCTTTGTATATTACCTCCTAAGAGCTTAATGGCTCAGTATTCCACATGTAGGTTAGTATTTGGAATAGATTACACGGACACATGCTAATCTAGAAATTTATTAAGCCATAGGGAAATAACATTGTATGTACATACATTGGCAGTTAAATTTTATGCGCTCCCAATTGTGATGGTACGTTAATATTAGGTTGGGGAAAAAGTCTTTTCGCATTATAGTATGTATGAACTTATAATAAAATCTCTTTGGCTATACTATTTGTATCTGGCTGGTTTTGGTATCATTGAAAGTTTAAATTTTAAAGAACATAATTCCAAATTCAAATTAGGAAAATGTGTGATTTTCATTTGTTTTTCGTATCGTCAAGATGAGTGAATCTAATGAAGAAATTCGATACATTTTAAAATTTTACTACAAAAAAGGTAAAAATGCAACGCAAGCCGCGAAAAAAAATTGCGATGTTTATGGACCTAGTGTAGTGTCTGTGAGAGTAGCACAAATTTGGTTTAAGCGTTTTTAATCCGGAAATTTTGATGTCAAAGATGCACGTCGCTCTGGTCGCCCTATTACGGATAAAATTGATGCCATTTTTGAAAAAGTGGAGCAAGATCGGCATATCAGTAATTACGACGTAGCTGAAGAACTGGAAATTGACCATAAAACAGTTTTGGCGCATTTGAAAAAACTGGGTACACAAAAAAGCTCGACATTTGGGTACCTCACGAGCTCACTGAAAGAAACCTAATGAACCGTGTACTCATTTGTGATTCTTTATTACGACGTAATGATACCGAACCATTTTTGAAGAATCTGATAACTGGTGATGAAAAGTGGATCACGTATGACAAGAACGTGCGAAAAAGGTCGTGGTCAAAGGCCGGTCAGGCTTCACAGACTGTGGCGAAACCCGGGTTAACTCGCAACAAGGTGATGCTGTGTGTGTGGTGGGATTGGAAGGGCATTATTCATTATGAGCTGTTACCACCAGGCAGGACCATCGATTCTGAACTCTACTGCGAACAACTGATGAGATTAAAGCAAGAAGTTGAGAGAAAGCGGCCGGAATTAATCAACAGAAGGGGTGTGGTTTTTCATCATGATAACGCTAGACCTCACACATCTTTAGCCACTCAGCAAAAATTAAGAGAGTTTGCCTGGGAGGTGTTAATGCATCCGCCGTATAGTCCTGACCTTGTACCTTCAGATTTCCACCTGTTTCGGTCTCTTCAGAATTCTTTAGGCAGTGTCAGGTTAACATCACGAGAGGACTGCCAAAACCACTTGTCGCGGTATTTTGACCAGAAGTCCCAAAATTTCTATAGCAATGGGATCATGTCCCTACCTACAAGATGGCAAAAAGTTATCGAACAAAATGGTAGCTACGTACTTTAGTTAAATGTTAATAAACTATATTAAAAAAAGTTTTGAATTTTCTTAAAAAATGCGAAGAAACTTTTTCCCCAACCTATTATTATTTTTAAATGTTTATTAAAACAGAGTTGTGTTTATTTATCACACTTCACACTAATATTATAATGGCAAAAGTTTGTGAATGTGTTTGTATGTATGTATGTTACTCTTTCACGCAAAAACTACTGAACGGATTTTGATGAAATTTGGCATACAGTTAGTTTATAACCTGGATTAACGTTTAAGATTTAACATTTTTGTCTGGTTGGTACGTTGCATGCATACAAGACGGTATTCTGTTCACGAACCATAGTGCTCAATTTCTGAGCAGTAGCTAAACAAACGGTACTAGGCTTGCATGAATTCAAAATAGTACATAAATATTACAATCATTAGTGCACAATTTCTGAGAAGTAACTAACAAAAACTACTAGATTTGCATGAATTCAAGATAGTACATAAATATTACAATCATTAGTGCACAATTTCTGAGAAGTAACTCTAACAAAAACTACTAGGCTTGCATGAATTCAAAATAGTACATAAATATTACAATCATTAGTGCACAACTTCTGAGAAGTAACTCTAACAAAAACTACTAGGCTTGCATGAATTCAAAATAGTACATAAATATTACAATCATTAGTGCACAACTTCTGAGAAGTAACTCTAACAAAAACTACTAGGCTTGCATGAATTCAAAATAGTACATAAATATTACAATCATTAGTGCACAACTTCTGAGAAGTAACTCTAACAAAAACTACTAGGCTTGCATGAATTCAAAATAGTACATAAATATTACAATCATTAGTGCACAATTTCTGAGAAGTAACTAACAAAAACTACTAGATTTACATGAATTCAAGATAGTACATAAATATTACAATCATTAGTGCACAATTTCTGAGAAGTAACTCTAACAAAAACTACTAGGCTTGCATGAATTCAAGATAGTACATAAATATTACAATCATTAGTGCACAATTTCAGATAACCGTGTGTGAAATGTCCCAGGATATTATTATTATTATTATTATTTCTGAGAAGTAACTCTAACAAAAACTACTAGGCTTGCATGAACTCACGATAGTATTTCAATCATTAGTATTATGCATCTATTAAGATTATAGTTTATAACAAGGATCCTTTTTTCCCGGTAGTACATTTCCGTGGGTTAATTGCCGATCTCTTCGCGGGCGAAGCCGCTAGCAAAAGTTACTTGTTACATAAACATCACGTGGCCAAGTGGCCTCGACTTATCGGTCGTAGGTTCGAACCCAGACAGGCACTTTATTTAGTGTAAATTCATCAGCACTGTTCTCAAAACGGTGAAGGAAAACATCGTGTGGAAACCGGCATGTCCTACAACCAAAAAATTCGAAAACATTGTGACATCTACCCACCCGCACTTGGTCCGCGTGGTGGATTACGGCCCATTCCCTCTCACCGAGAGGAGGCCTGTGTCAGCAGTGGGAACATTTATTTTTATTTATTTATTTTTTATCCTCTTAAGGAACGCCATACAGCAATTACACCAACGGAGCAAAAAATTACTTCATGTGCTTTCCATCATGGCTGATTATGTTACATAAGCTTCACGTATTCCCCACAAGTGTATAGTACACCAACAATTCGCCATTTCCATAAAAGTCTTCCTATTGCAATCAACCGAGCCAAAGTAGTCGTCGGACTTCTACTGAGAAATAGGTCGTTTCAAAACAAAACACTGTCACACTTTGCCCAAACCGAGATCGCACCAAGTCTGCTCAAGTGGCGCATGCGCTCGGTAGACCAACGTTTTATTTATTAATTGTGGTAATTTGTATTGTACCTACATAATGTGCACTTTTATAATTTCTGTCGTAATGATATTATCGTGGACGTCTCCGACATCACGATAATACAGTGAAGTAAAATGTATAGAAATATACGTATACGAAGACGCTTTTAAATTTCAGTACAATATAACGTTACAAAGAGCCGGTTAAAAATACAGGCAGTATTTTAACCGAGTTCAAAAAAGGAGGAGGTTCTCAATTCGACGTTTTTTTTTTGTATGTTTGTTACGCAATTACTCCGCCAATTATGAATTGATTTTGATGGTTTTGTTCTTGTTTTTGTCCTATTTCAGAGCTGGTGGTCGCATATCAATTTTATTAACTTTGCTTGGGTAGTTTTTTGGTTTGCTTCGATATTAATATATTAATATTTGCTTCGTATTTAATGCACTTTGTGTAACTTGATGGTTATAAAATTTCCTGTCACTGCATAGCAAGTAGTATACGAATTGGTGTGGGGTAGGTATCATAACTAAAACCTTTTTTACAAAAAAAAAAAAAACAACAAGCAACTTCTAAAACACAGATCCAAAGACACCCACTTCCGAAATGAAATTTATTTTTCAATGTGTAGTGTATTTTAGGTAGTTTAAGTTTTATTTATTTATTTATTCTTTAAAAAGCTTACAGTTGGTAAGCAAATTAAGTACAATAGCGCTTACAATTATTGACATTTACAAGCTTCCACAAATTAAAAACTTTGTACTTACCTAAAATTAAAAAAAAAGAATACAAAAAAAAAAAATCTCCTATATAACTTATCAAATTCTTCTTGAAACAAAACAAAATAAATTCTTCATTAAAAGAAAACGTAAAAAAAATCTTGGAATTTACGATCGCAAAAGTTTATTAATTGTACTAAAAACAATAAAAAAAGACAATATACACATATGTTACATTTTATTTAATCATGAGTAATGCTACTCATTGCATTCTATAACGAAGACGAATACGAACGACGAACTACGAGTATAGGGCTGGTTCTAATAATATATCAACATCGAAGTGAGAGGGAAGATTATTGAAGCTTGCTTTTTGGAGGAAGTACCCCTCCATTCCAAAATCCCCGACGACCAAAAAAAAATCTATGAAGTTGTAGAACCTGTATATCAAATCGGTTGTAAAATACGACCTGTAGAGGAGTACCAAGAAACTGACAGAGGAAAATTTTGATTATTGAAGCTTGCTTTTCAATGTTATAATGGGTTCTCGGTAACACAGGTGGGGTTGGAGTAGCAGTCTTTGTAAAAATATATATTTTCATACCTTTGAAAAGAAGGACTGTCTTGTTGTCTTTCTTTATTAAAATAACGTGATATTAACATGTGACATGCATTTTAATTATTGTCTCTATGTGTGAATGGTGCCTATAAGGGCAATGTCACTCCGGGCTCGGCTAGTGTAAAGGGTCGAAGCGTTATTTTTAGCCCAAAATGCCCTTGAAACAAGTCTGGCTGTTCTAGAAATGGCTATGGATTATCCCTTTTTTGGAAAGTTATAAATGACATGGATATTTCGAATATTATCATACACAAATCATTCTGGTGCATTTATCTTCATCAGCCCGTATCGATGTTCTCTCTAAGTTGAACTGGGCATAGCATGACCACCATAGAAAGAGGTTCTGTTGACGGAAGATTAGATAAAAATGACGTTTCCGTGTAGACAGTAAGACGGCAACAAAGTAGGAAGAGTCCACTGCACTTATGACGAAAATCACTTTTTACATAATTTGACTCAGAATTCGTTGTTTTATCATAGGATTAATTTTTCTGTTTAATTCTCAATTTTTACTAATATTAAGTCACGTATATAAAGACTACTTACTACACCAATATTTCACAAAGTGACGCCCATATGTTGGAAAAAAATATATACAGGGTGTCCGGTGGTAATTTTCATATTTAAAAAATCATAATAAAATAAATAATAAAGTTTCCTTTAAAATCTATATTTTTATAACAAGTAAATTAATTTGAGTTTTACTTTTTAAAGATAACGTTTTCTAAATGCCTACCTTCTTGACGCAAACACTCTTCCCATCTTTGACGCATATTTTCAAACACACGTCCGCAGAGCTCAATTGAAATTCCCGCCATTTCAGTCCGAATATTTTCTTTCAGTTGCGCAGTGGTGGTAGGTTGGTTTTGATAGACGACGCCCTTAAGTTAATCCCATAAAAAAAAAGTCACATGGACTCAGATCTGGTGATCATGCTGCCCAGGGTATGTCACCAAATCGAGAGATAATTTTTCCCGGGAATAATTCCCTTACAGCAATCATGGACGTGTTTCATGTGTTTCTGTTAGAAAAAGAACTGTTGCGAAGTTTTTCTCTAAAAAAACTGTTGATCATCTCACTATATCTGTCGGAATTTACAGTCACTCACTTTATCACGATAATTTTCGAAAAAGTACGGGCCTATAACTTCTCTACCCGAAATAGCGCACTAAACAGTCAGTCAGCCAGTCGCTGTGCAACGGTTGTCCATGCATTTCTCTAGGATTCTCCGGACTCCAGTAACGAAAGTTTTGTTTATTTACGTACCCTCCTAAATAAAAATGTGCTTCATCACTGAAGAAAATGTTTCTTAGTCGCGTCTCTGTAGAAAAAGTCGCTAACATTCTTTCGGCAAAGTTAATCTTGTTTGATAGTCATTTTCGTTCAATTTCTGGATTATTTGGATTTTATAGGGATGGAGCTTGAGTTGTTTCTTAATTATTTCGTGCAATGTTGATGTGGTTATTCCTAAAGCCGACGAGCGCGTTCTTAGTGACATCCGCGGATTTTGCATAATTGAATCACTCACACGTTTGATAATTTCTTCAGTCGATACAGACGGAACTGGACCTTGGTGACGTGCAGATTCAGCTGAGCCTGAAGCTTTGAATCTTGCTACCCAATATCGAATTAAACTTTTTGACGGCGCATCTCCCGACCAACGCTCCATTGCGACTGAAAAACTCACAACGCTGGCGCTGCTAACGCCTCACCCCGCGCCCCTCTAGCTGCCCGCGTTAAAAAATTTATAACTTTTTAAAATGTGAAAATTGTAGGTATTACTTAATATTGGCCTTAACCATTTCATTTGTAATATTAACTAAATGATTGTTCTTTTATTAATTATCACAGTTTTGCGTTCAAAAGACTCTCCTGAAAAATCATGGTTTTGTAGATACCTAATATAATACACTTAATATAATCTTAGAGGAAAATCCCTCTCAACCTAGTAAATCTGCGCGATGACGTCAGGTGGAAGGGATAGCGACACAAGAATGGAGCAGTGCCGTGCGGCACTTCACTTTTTGCGTCGGCGCTCGGACGAGACGGTTGTGTGGTTGTGCTCTCAAGTGCTATTTGTGATATTGGTGACCGCTAATTTTGATTTCAGTTATTCGTGATAATTTTGTTACGTTTAGTTCTGATTTAGGTTATTTTGTGATTTTGCTCATGTTAAGATTATTTGAATAATTCAAGAGAGGTTAGGATTGTTAGTGTGATTCTTTTTAAAAAACTTAATTTGATAAGACGTTTGTAAGATCAGAAGTGGGATCATTTACCCGACTTTGATCGTTCTCCATCCTCTTATTTTAAAACCACGTGGTGGATCAATCTTTTTCTAGTAGTTTAGTGCTTTGTTGTTTTTGTAAATAGTTGCGGTTAGTAATTATGTCGAGTAGTGAATATTCTGGTGGTGAAACGCCACCCACGCGTAGAAGTAGGAGTCGTGATAGTCGAAAGCGTAGGCATGGTTCACATAAACGTCGCGACCGTCGTTCAAAACGACGCGATCCGTTAGATCAGATTTTGCAAAGACTGAATGCACTTGAGGAGCGCCTGCCGGTAACGGCGACTAATTTGACCGCTCCGTCTCGTCCTTGCGTTAGAGGCAGCCCCTCATCCGTGGTCTTGGACGTCACCAAGACTGCTGCTGAGGTTGGCGTGGCGACGCCCTCTACGAGCCGGCCTGCGGAAACGCCGCGCGATACCAGCAGCATGGCGGATGGGATTGTCGGTGCACTCTCTTCATTGTTACAAGTAAGATCTAAGCATTACTACATTTCAAATTTCGATCCAAGTGTGCATGATTTTGATGTGTGGTGTGCGGAGGTAGACCGTGGCCGAAACTTGAACGGTTGGGATGATCATGAGTGTTTTGGGCGTATTGGTGGTTGCCTACGTGGTGACGCCAAAACGTGGTTGAACCATTGGGAGACAAGCGATCGCTCGTGGTCGAATTTTAAAGCCGAGTTTCGATCGTTGTGTCCACGTGAAGTCGATATGGCAATTGTGCTGTATGACGTCATGAGTACAACGTCTAACAAGTTCACCACGTATGCAGAGTACGCTCGAATGTCCCTACTGCGGTTAAATATCGTACGAGGGCTTTCGGATCAACACCGCCACAGTAGTTCGTGGCATCTCCGATCCTCAAGTGAAAGCCGCGGCTACCAACGCCAAACTGCAGCCGAAAGATTTGGTCGAATTTTTGTCCGTGTACGTTAAACCCAAGAACACGCAAAGTGCTACCGGTAATCCCATACGCTCGTCAGCTGCTGAAACGTCCAATCCTCGTAAACGCGAAGCGTCTAGGAGAGGACAGGTGACATGTTTCTCGTGTGGCAAACACGGTCACAAACAAGCTGATTGTTCAAAAAAAATCAAAAGTTGATTCAGCCACTTCTAATTCTAAATCTACTTCCTCTGAGACTTCGAATGTAAAAGATACGAAGTCTAATTCAAAACCAGTCAAAGTGATTTGCACCTATTGTAAGAAAACCGGTCATCTCGTTGATTCGTGCTAATTAAAGCAACGTATGGATTCTAAATCCAATGATAAAAGTAGTAGTGACGCTCCGCGTCGATTCCGGACGAAACAACGTGATGACGGCTGATTGGACATGGTCAGGTACGGCCGAGTCCGAGTAAAACTGATGCTCTAGTTAAGTCCCCGAAACCCACAAATGTAAAAGAGGTGCGTCAGTTCTTGGGGCTGGCAGGTTATTTCCGCAGGTACATTGCTGGATATGCCTCAAAGACTGCTTGTATTGCCAAGCTACTGGGAAAAGGTGTGCCTTTTGTTTGGGGACCGGAACAAGATGTCGCTCGCGACTATATCATTAAGTGCTTAACTGAGGAGCCAGTTTTAGCAATTTTCAATCCCAGTCTGCCCACAGAACTACATACCGATGCTAGTTCGATAGGATTCGGGGCTATTTTGCTTCAGGAACATGATGGAAAACGTAAGCTAGTTGTCGGGTATTACAGTAAGTCCACCCCGGGAGCGGAATCAAAATATCACAGCTACGAATTAGAGACCTTAGCTGTGGTACGTGCTTTACAACACTTTCGGCATTATTTGATTGGTATAAAATTAAAAATTGTCACTGATTGCAATTCTTTAAAATTAACTGAACGCAAAAAAAGATTTACTGCCTCGTGTAGCTCGCTGGTGGGTTTACATGCAGGATTTTCAATTTTCTTTAGAGTACCGAAAGGGTTGCAACATGCAGCATGCTGACTTTCCAGCAGACAACCTGCTCACGTGTTCCAAATCCAAAATCCACGAAACTGGGCGAAAATTGCTCAAACTGCCGACTTGGAGACTCAGGATCTAATGCAGAAGGTTCGAGAAGGCCAGTTAGATAGCAGTCGATTTTTTATTAAAAATGACTTGCTGTACTATAAGTACACGCCTACTGGTGAAGACTCGCGCCTTCTGTGTTTCATACCGAAAGGGCATAGGCTTAGTCTTTTAAGGGTCTTTCATGACGATCACGATCACATAGGCGTCGATAAGACTGTCGATTTGATACTGCATCACTTTTGGTTTCCTGGCCTTAGACATTTTGTTAAAAAGTATGTTGGCCATTGTATCGTTTGCTTAGCACATAAGAAAGTGCCCCGAGCACCTCACCAACCAATCGAGTCTTGGACAAAACCGGACATTCCCTTTTCCGTGTTACATGCCGATGATCTTGGGCCGTTAACAGAGTCCAACGGTTATAAATACATCCTCATAGTTGTAGACTCATTTTCAAAATTTTGCTTATTGTACGCGTTATACCGGCAAGACGCGGATGAATTGAAAAGGGTGTTTTCCAATGCCGTCTCACTGTTTGGCACTCCGTCAACTATAGTGTGTGACAGAGCTAGGATGTTTGAAAGTGCTGCGTTTCAAGAGTGGGTAACTGAGCTTGGGTCCTCTATACACTTTATTACACCTGAGATGCATCGCGAGAACGGCCAAGTCGAACGGTACTGCCGCACGGTCCTCAATATGCTGCGCATAGAGGTTAACAACAAGGGTGCTTCTTGGTCCAACGTCTTATGGAAAGTGCAGCTAACCCTTAACATCACGAAGCAGGCAACAACTCGCACCTCTGCCCTGCAGCTGCTTACCGGTGTTGAAGGAACCACTCCGGTTCTACGATCGCTGGTCCGAGACATTGCGCTGAGCGACTCTCATCCGAACCGAGAAGCCCTGCAGACTCTGAGGAGACAGAGGGTCTCGGAACTGCTTGCTGCCAACCAGCAACGACAGGGCGCCTTCGTTAATGAGGGTCGTCGACAGCCGCGTACTTTTTCTGTTGGCAGTTTCGTGTTCGTCAGCAAAGGTTCACAAAGTACCGGCAAACTAGATTCCGGGATGCGTGGTCCGTACAAAGTTGTCCGGGCATTGCCTCATCACCGTTACGAGCTTGAGTTGTTGGCAGGCTCATATGGAAAGAAGACTCAGAGCGCCGCAGAACATATGGTTCAGTGGCAGGGTGAGTGGACCCCGGATACATGCGAGGCATTCTTCGGGACTAGTGAGTGAGCTGTGTTGTCCTGGTGTCCGTGAGTGGCAGCCAGAGTGTCACGCAGGTGACTTTGTGTTGTTTACCTGGTACCCTTGAGGAGTAGCCAGAACGCCACGTAGGTGATCATGTGTGTGTTTACCTGGTACCCTTGTGGGGTAGCCAGAACGTCACGTAGGTGACCATGTGTGTGTTTACCTGGTACCCTTGTGGGGTAGCCAGAACGTCACGGAGGTGACCTTGTGTGTGTTGTCCTGATACTCCTCGATGCGGAGGTTTATCAGAGGGCCTCGGAAGTGGCTTCTTGATTTGTTGCTATTTATGTGTTGTCCTGGCGGTTGCCAGAGGGCCACTTTCGAGAGCTTCTTGTTTTACTGTTTGCTGACATCGTTCATGAGTAGAGCTCCTCATTGATGATGCCTTCCTGCTTTGGTTACCCTTTGTAAGGGGATTGCTTGAGTGCACGCTTGCTGTCCGTTTGCAATGAGTATCCAAAGCCAAAATAATACATCACTACAAAGTTGTTTTAACATTTCAGAAGAGAATGATGTTGATGAAGAACCATCAAATAAGGATGGACTACAAAGGGACCCTGCTGCAGAAATCCAAGCTGACGAGGACGTTCAGCTGTCAGGAACGGCCGTCTTAGAGGAAAATCCCTCTCAACCTAGTACATCTGCGCGATGACGTCAGGTGGAAGGGATAGCGACACAAGAACGGAGCAGTGCCGTGCGGCACTTCACTTTTTGCGTCGGCGCTCGGACGAGACGGTTGTGTGGTTGTGCTCTCAAGTGCTATTTGTGATATTGGTGACCGCTAATTTTGATTTCAGTTATTCGTGATAATTTTGTTACGTTTAGTTCTGATTTAGGTTATTTTGTGATTTTGCTCATGTTAAGATTATTTGAATAATTCAAGAGAGGTTAGGATTGTTAGTGTGATTCTTTTTAAAAAACTTAATTTGATAAGACGTTTGTAAGAATAATATAATATAATATTATACTCTGCGGCTGTCAAATAGATAGTTTTCTACTGTCTCTAGCATGCCGATTACAAAATCAAATTGTCTTCACTACCCTAGACAATTGTCAGTTGTCAGTGTGATTTTGACAGTTTGGGATAGAATACTTTTTCCGAAATAGTCTACATAAAAAAGGACCTAGACAAAGATCGTTAGAAACAAAACACAAAATGGCAGATTGTAGAAGGATTTCTATGGTGCGATGTCAAAAATGGAGAAACAAAAGGTCCCTTTGTATAGAAAGAGATGTGTCTATTCTACATATGACATAGAGATAGAAGTGGTTATGCTACGCGTGCTCTGATCACATAAAGTATATACTTTGGGCGTACAAATAAGTTTTGAGGTTTTGTTATTAATAACGTAATTAAGCGTAATTTTAAAGCTTTATTCACAAAAATTGGTACACTGTATGTTATTCAAAGTATGCCCATCGCTTTGTACTATCTTTGACCATCTTTCAGGCAGCATATGGATGCCACGTGTAAAAAATTCCTCATCTTTTGAGGCGATCCAAGAATCGATCCAATTTTTGGCTTCTTCGTAAGAAGTGAAGTGCTGCTCGGCCAGGTCATGAGCCATCGACCGGAACAAGTGGTAGTCGGAAGGAGCAATGTCTGATGAATACGGCGGGTGGGGTAGGAAATTTCAGTTAAGTGCCTCCAAAGTTTCCTTGACGACTTTAGCAACATGTGATCGAGCGTTGTCGTGCTGAAAGATCACTTTGTCATGTCTTTTGGCATATTGGGGGTGTTTAAGCTTCAATGCTCGGCTTAATTGTATCAATTGTTATTGGTAACGTTCCCCAGTGATGGTTTCGTCAGGCTGGAGTAGCTCATAGTAAATCCCTCCGAGCTGATCCCACCAGATGCACAGCATTAGCTTCTTGCTATGAATATTCGGTTTGGCCATTGAAGTTGATGCATGGCCGGACTTTCTTGCGCTTTGGATTGTCGTAGCGGATCCACTTTTCGTCCCCCGTGACTATTTGATGGAAAAACCCCTTCCGATTTTGCCTTTGGACCAGTTGTTCAAAAACGGTGATCGACGTCTCTTGGCTTGAGTTCGTGCGGAATCTTTGTTTTTGCACCATACCCATGGCTTTGAGACGATTTGAAATCGCTTGTTGAGTCACTCCCAAGGTTTTAGCGAGCTGCTTTTGAGTTTCGCATGAATCTTTGACCAATAATGCCTCCAACTCGGCGTCTTCAAATTTTACTGGCCTCCCTTCGCGTTCATTATCAGTGGTGTCAAAATCGCCACTTTTGAAACGCCGGTACTAATACTCACATGTTTTTATTGATGAAGCACGTTCCCCATATGCTTCACATAGCAATTGATGTCCTTCAGCTGTACTTTTGTTCAAGTTGAAGCAAACAAGCAGTGCTTCTCGCAAATGTGGTTTTGTTGGCACAAAAGTTGACATAGTCAGATCACAAATAATGCAACTTGTTTACACTTCAGCGAAATGACACGTACTGATTATTAGAGCAAAATAGTGATCCTTTAACATGAATATAAGTACAAGATGGTTTGATGCGATTTCATAATATTTACGCCATCTTGTGTAAATCCCAAAAAAAAAATCCTGCGAGCGCTCAAAAAAAAAAAGTTTAAATTATTTGAACCTATTTTTCAAAGCCTTTGAAAAAAAAACACTTGCCTATGTACACATATACAGGATGATTTTTAAAACATGCGACAAAATTTAAGGGGGTGTTCTACCCATCAATATGAACAACTTTTACTATGGGACCAACTAAGAATTCGCAAAAAACAATTACCTTCCCATGTAAAAGCACATACCCGAATGGACCATTTTGTATAAAAAGGTCGAAATTTTTTTGCGAATTCCGAGTTGGTCCCATAGTAAAAGTTGTTCATATTGATGGGTAGAACACCCCGTTAAATTTTGTCGCATGTTTTAAAAATCACCCTGTATAAATAGTTACGTAGTTATTTATCGGTACGTAGAAAACTACGTTAAACCGGGAAATGAAATCGAATTGACAATTTTCCACATTGTAAGCTATACCGTTGCTAGTAAAATTTTGTGAAATGATATCGTTTACTACGACATTTAATACTTTCGCCTTTGGCGTTAGCGAATATAATAATTTAAGATAAACTAGTGTATTATTATAAAAGAAAGTTTAATCAACGTTTTATTAGTCTGGACATCATCTAGGACCAGAGTCCATGTTAAGACGAATCAAACGAGCCCAAACTCGATAGGGTTGCGTCATTTCATTACTGAGTTCCCATGGTCACCTTCCGGCTCCATCATCAGATCAGCGCCACGTCATAATAGTATTGAATTGTCATTCAATTTACGGGAAGTGGGTCAAATTTAACTTGGAAGATTAGATTACAGACAGACACCGGGACAGGTGAAACTAAGTAAAAGTTTGTAATGAAACGACATGTCGCACTTGGTATTTTTTTATTGCTGAATTGGCCTGCTCATGATTTCGATCACGCCTGATGGATGAGGTCTATGATGGAACGAGCGTGCCCAGAAGATACCTGCTCACTCCTCCTTTAAAGGCAGAGAGAGTTTCAAACTTTGACACATTTCCTGAGGATAGCTAACACAAAAAAATGAAAACATATTTAAGTATGTTAGCAAAAAGGTGACAAGCTCAAGCAAAGGGCATCAAAAAATTCGTCCGCATCGCTGTCAATGGAAAAAGTGCCCAAAAGGCTGGCAGCATTGCCACGTTGGATAGCAATGCTGATTCTTTGGGCTAAAAATAGGCCAGCCCTCTGATCCCGTGAAGAGTCGACCAACCGCTTAGCGATGTCCCGAAATACTCGATGAGCACTCGGACCCCAAGGCCCTAGAGTTTCAACCCCAAACGGCTCAAACATATAGCTCCCAATACGGTTGCTATATTTGTGCCGTTTGAGGTTTTCTGCTCCTGCAGCAGCCGCCCCAGCACAATCCGCCGTGCTAAGAAGATGGGATGGCGCGAGGGTGTCGACACAGGTTGCATCTCACACCAAAGGCCTGCCCAACTTCCAAGGCATTATGGTCATTCCGTCTGGCCTCTTCCCATCGTCGCGTGCCAAGCCATTGGGTTCTAAAACTGCTGGCACCCCGGTGACAAGAGCCCGACGGATAAAGTATGTTAGCATAGTTAGAAATTAGATCAGTCAGATCAGTTTTTGTATTATTGATAATACGTCACCATAAAAGTATATCAATGTAGGTATCTGCATTAAAAAAAGCTGTCAGGAGCAACGGTATTTCATAAATGATTACCAATATGAAAAATAAATCAAATTATTTACAACTTACCTATTTCCTCCTCACGTTACCTATGTAACGTGAGGAGGAAATAGGAAAATTGGAAGGCGATGAGTCAGCCTGTCTTCATTTACGTGATGTGATCTTATTAAGCAGAAAACATTAAACGTCAAAATAAAGCACATGATTTATTGTTTGGCAAAAATATAAATAAACTGAACACAACATTGTAGCTAGGTAATGGAATGAAACCTTTAACGTGAAGATTTGGGTGCTTGAAAGAGATTCGAAAACCAATAAGAATGTGCGTAGTTTTAGATACATTTGTTTTTTTTTTTTTCATAGATATTGGTTTGTGGAATAAAGCCTGAACGCACTATTTGGCCAGCTGGCCAAAAAAATAGTGGCGCCAATATTGCCAATACAGCTGTATTGGCAATATTAGCGCCACTATTTTTGTCAAGCTTTGTTAGGGCAACTTTGTGGCAATCACAGAGTACTTTTATATGTAATAAAAGTGAATACATAGTGGCTACATCATGATATGCTTTATGCGTTATAAAGATGTCCATGGTGTAGTAAAATAATCCAAGAAAAGTTTTTTTTACGAAATTTACGAGAGGTATTGTTATTAATACTTTTATTAAGTTTGCTTCGTTAGACGCCACTAACACAGTGCTATCAAGTTTTAAACAGGGAACAGTATTCCCTCCAATTTGTTGTTCATTATGTTTCATATAGCTGCTTTTTTCTTTTTTGTAAACCATTGGAATGGCCTATTGTATTTATTTATTTTGTTTCTAAATAGGGGGTATTGTTTGTAGTGCTCACACAAAACCTTCGGAGGGCAAAATTTTGTCGGCTAAACCTCGTGTTTTGTTACTATACTCATATATTGACTTAATTCAAAATAACAATGAATTCTGTGACCTTGTTGGCTTAATGCTTTGTGGAGATTAGTTTTTTTGTATATATGGGTATTTATATTGGAGTAATTGAGGATGAGCAAAATCGATAATGTTTAGCATACAGTAGTTAAAGCGACCACGAAAAGATCACTCGTGAAGTCGTGGTAGTCTCACATGTGTAACTTATTTTGGTGATTGTTAAGCAAGGAAGACTGCCTGTAAATAGTAGGTAAGTATATCAGTATAAATAAAGTTAACATTTTCAATTTAATGTTAAAAATGTCGGGTTTCCAAAGAGGTTCGCGGCAAAGTCGATCTCATTTATGCGGAGACACAAATCAGGGAGACACTGCTGTCTTTTCTAGAAGCCACGACCTATTGCTTTTCTTGCATCTTTATATTCGTAGACTATTGGCGACCCGTTTTGCTTGGAACGGTTTTTACGACTTGACAAAACACTGAGATTTCTTTATTAAACTTGAGTAAGTTTTATATTAATAAATTCGCTAAACGATGGTGAACACGGCATCATAATCCGTTGCGGAGTTTAGAAGAACAACGCGGTCTCACACAGACAGACAGGAAAAGCGACTTCAATATACAACATCTTCCTTTTGATATCCCATAACTCTAGGGTATTAATGAGACCATCATTTTGAACAACTTTTACTATGGGACTAAACCTGAAATCGCAAAAAAATCAGCTGTTCCCTACATTTATGTTTGCATAACTCTTCGAAATGTAGGGAACTGCTGATTTTGTTTTTCGCGATTTCAGGTTTGGTCGCATAGTAAAAGTGGTTCAAAATGATAGTCTCATTAATTAGCGGACCCTAGAGTTATGGGCTATCAAAAGGCACACTTTATATATACGTAATATAGACAGGTATAGGTACACACAGTTTATTGAAGGTTTCTGCATAATAGATGTCTTTATTTTCTGAGAAAACAGTATGTGTTGATCACTAATTGCTTTCTGGGTCTGACAGTCTTTGTAATTAAGGCAGGAAATCAAATAGTGGGTAATAGGCATGTCACTCTTTATCTACTTGAATACTAAATTACTTTCGCCGCAGTCGAAATGAGAAACATTAACTTTTCTACGTGTGTGTGAATGACGTATGTGTGTGTGCTACGACTCACATACACTAAACGTGTGGACTGATTTAGCAGGTCTTTGTTTGATTTGCTTAAAGAGGTGGAGATTAGCTCAACACATATTTATTTAACGGGTTTTTGGAACAGTTTTATTGAACAGTAACTGTGCCAGTAGAATTTTTGAAACTAAATAACACAAGTAGATACACTCAGTACCTATACAGCATGCCCTTTTTCTAGTATTAACTAGGAAAAGGGCATCCTTGAAGAATTTCATCGAAAATTATGCAAACCGTTTCTTATGGGTAGTATGTTAAGAAGTTTTGTGTTTACTAAAACCAACAGACGGGCAGACAGACAGACACACTTTCGTATATAGGTATTGTAAGTATGAATGTGACGTATAGCGTGTGTGGGATCTAGATGAAATTTGGCACAGATATAAAAGATCAGAGCCTAAAATAGCACATAAGCTACTTTTTATCGCGGTAGTACTTTCCCATGGGATAATTTTCGACATCCAGAAATACTTTCAACGCTAAACTAAGACTTCATGTCTGTGTCGGTATCTAGGTACCGTCACGTAGGCGTAAGGTGAAAAATTAATTCACTTCATTATTTTTCTGTTATACAATAGTTCTTGTAGTACCGAAACGGCCAAGCTTCATATTTTGACTAAGGTGTAGAGTTTGTGAAGTTAGGGCTTATAGAGTTAGGGCGTGTAGAGTTAGAAGATTGGATCTACATGAGATCTGATAGCTTTTTGACAGTGCAAGCCATATGGTCTCGTCTTGGCAACATTTTACAAGAAAATTCAAAATTCAAAAAATCTCGTCTTGGCAATACTTACATATATGAAGTGGTAAAATTATTTTGTGAGTTTGTATGTTGAGTAATCTTTGGAACTACTGATCTGATTCCGAGAATTCTTTCCTATGAATTGCCCATGGTTGATTATATTGCTAACAAGAAACTTCACGCGGACGAAGTCGCAGGCAGGCACTAGTTGAGGATAAACTACGTTCATTCGTGGCCTACCTCATACAACCTTCTGTACAATCGATACTCCATTGACCCTTGTTATATTGCTACCAGAAATACTATTTTTGTAATCAATATTCTATTCGTAGGGGCTCTTGGCTAAATAATTACAGCCGCACGGGTCGAGGATGGGTGACCTTCCATTGCATATCGAGAACTCTCCGTGCCTCATAAAGCACATTAAGCCGTTGTTCCCCGGCTGTCATATTCATCTTTGACGGTCTTTACGGGTAGTCAGAAACAAAAAAAAAAAAAGACTGCCAACCAGTCTTACCAAGGGGTATCGTAAATATCCTACCAGTAAATACCTACCAATGAGCGAAAGAAAAATATTTTATTTGGGACATGCACAGGAAATAGAAACAGTAAAAAAGAGCATATGAAACTAACAAAATTAACATTAAAAACCAAAAAATACAAAATTAACAAATTAAAAAAAAAGACCGGTGCGTGTCCTAAAAGGCTCCTATATCAGCATAAAACTGCGATATATATGATAGATGTAGTATCTTAGTAAAGCTGAAGGAAATGTGATTATATAAAAAAGTTGTGCCAAGGCCGGTCATGTGTTACAGTTGGTAATTATACTAAAGATTAATGACCCAAAATACTGCGGTAAATGAGATTAACAAAGTATGACTAAGCTTTTTATTGGCATTGCTTAGAGGACTGCTCATTTTGATAGGGCACACTAAACGAGGCATAATTTGATAGTTAGACTTGTGTAGGGTGCAAATGAAAATACACCCTAATATTAAGTATGTAATGTAGAATGTCAGTGAGTGCCACCGAGCTTGAATCAAGAAATAAAAATGCAAGTGCGATTGGGTCGCCCAAACCGCGTCTATTAGAACACTAAATTACATTTCGATACAGAACGCATCATCCGTGCCATAGATATTGTGATCCGTGCTCTGCATGCTGCTGCTGCACGATTGTCATGCTTTCTAAGGCCTCATTTGGCATATGGCGTTGTATGAGAGCGTTTACGGACAAGCGATTTTACACGCGTTTGCATGAAATGCAGGCGGAGCCCGCGGATTGCAACGCCGCAGCGCACGCGACGATTATCGCGGCGGCGCACGCAGCGTTGGGGCTAGCAATTCTTGCAATTCTCCGTTCTCGGAAACACGTAGCGATTCCAGTGGTATCGCACGCCCCGCGTCTTCGTAAACAACATGGTACATTGCCATACGTTTGTGTATGCGCGTGTGCCAACGCGGGCCGCTGCACGCGTCGCCTCTCCGTAAACTAAAAAATCGTTCAACGCACCGCGTGACGTCACGCAACACGCGTCGCACGACGCGCCGCGTCTCCGTAAATGAGCACTATAAACGTAGGTCGCGCGTGTAAGTAAAAGATGCGAGCCTACTTATTGCACAACTCATTATTTACTAAACAATTTTGACAACCATATGTACGTGCACCGTACAACTTGTATCCATACTATCTAATACTACCTATCGTCTCGTTGGTGTAAGGACCTCATGCGCAGCAGTAGCAATACCACGGGGAGATAGTGCAGTTATGTGGGACTCCAACCCACTAATGGACCAAACCAGCACATGGGCGCCAGACGACGCCGTGTCTAGTCACCCTTGGTCCCCCTGCGACCGGTCAGGTCAGTGGCCCGGCCGCCTACCACTTTTCTGCCGCAGAGGATAGGGAGAGCGGCCAACGAAGTACCGACACTCCTCCTCCCCTGCGGCCCCACCGCGTCCGCCATCAGACGGTGGCGACCCCGTCAAGGCCGCGGAAGGTAGGGAGAGCGGCGCACCGCAATACCGGCACTCCTCTCCCGCCGCGGCCTCCAACCCTCAGCCGCGATGGCTCCCATACGACATCGCGGCCCGCCTCAGTTGCGATGTCGCCCAAGCGGCACCGCAACCTACCTGTTGGCCGCTACGTCGTCGACTTCCTGGAAAAAGCCCTGACGAGCGGCCCCTCCTCGGGTTCCTCTTCGCTTCACCGTGGGTGACCAAGCCACGGCTACTGAGCCCCCCCGCCTCGACAATGCGAGAACCCCCCGGGGGGGGGGGGGGGGGGGGGGGGCGCATGAGGTCCTGGATTCGATTCCCAGGTCGGGCAAAGTGTTATCAGCTTTTTCATTTGAAATTCTTAGTAGCAGCCCGGAGTCTGGATTTGTGCCCGGTTCATGGAAATAGGCTCGCTCCTATTACTTGCGACTTAAACATAACAGAAGAATACATATGTGATGTTATGTTATCTAATGTGATGCTATGTAACTACTAGCTACATAATTAAATATCAAGGAAGGTCGTAACACAACCGACTTCAAACGAAATGATGAAGGCTTGATGAAGGTAAGTTCTGCTAAGGAAGGGACCCACATAAAGATGGATATGGGAGTTGGCGCAACTTTATGAAAGGAATTTATTTTTTTTTATTGAGGGGAATAAAACTGACTTATGGTGACACTATTTTTTCGTAGGTACCATAACAGATTTTGTGTAGTTTCTGCAAAGTATGGATACTGAATAAATTCCTTTAAAAAAAAATTGAAGCACCACTGCTTCAATTTTTTGTGCCAGTATGCGTCTGTCGCAACCCAGTGCTGGACACGCCATGGTTGCGGCGTCCTCACCTTCCGCCTGACGCAGATCCTCACCGGACATGGATGCTTCCCGAAGCAACCGTGTCCGGTGAGGATCTGCGTTTACTGTTTCTGATAAGGCGGGAGGAAACGCCCGGGTGTTACCATTGTGTGGATCGCCCGGTGGAGCATACGGTGGAGGTTTGCCCGGCTTGGTCAGAGCACCGCCGCGTCCTCGCCGAGGCGATTGGTGGCGGCGATCTCTTGCGTCCAGCCCTGGTCCAGGCCATGGTACGGAGCGAGAGTGCATGGGAAGCCATTACTTCCTTCTGCGAAGCAGTAATGCTCGCGAAGGAGGAGGTGGAACGCGTGAGGGAGAGACAATCTTTGCGCCCTCACGCCCCTAGTCGCCGCAGGAGACGCCCTGGGCGTCGAGAATTGAAAGCCGATCCTCGCCACCATAGGCGCGGGCTTGCAGATGGCGAGCAATGGGTAGATCACCGTCCGGTAAGGACCAGGCCTGGGTCGACGGCGCGTTGTTTTCCACGCGCGCCTCAAAGAGATGTCAGCACTAGCTGAAGGGGTCCGCTAGGGTTCGTGGCCTTGGCACAGGCAACTGAAGGAACACGGGTGAGTTTTGTCAGTAGAAGTCTGACACGCCCTCCCGCTCCACCCAGAGCGGGAGAAGTTATTTGATGATTTCTCATATAAAAGGCAGTCGTTCCATGTCTAATACAGCTGCATCTGGTTAGACTGGAAGCTGACCCCAACATAGTTGGGAAAAGGCTAGGCAGATTGATTTGATCTCGAAACGGTGAAGGAAAACGGCCCATGTAATGTCCTAGAACCAAAAATTCGAAGAATCTACCAACCCGTACTGGGCCCGCGTGGTGGATTACGGCTCAGAGGCCTGTGTGACCTGTGTCCCAGCCCTGGGAACATTACAGCCTGATTACTTTTAAGCTTATGCTAAAATAAAGTTTAACCTACACAACATTTACATTTTGGCAAATTTATTGCCAATTTGGTCCAGAATTAAGTTAATGTAGTAGGTACACTTTATACAACAAATTGTACCTTCTATTACTCTAAATTACTAGGGATTGCCTAGGCTAGAATTACCGACACGATTTTCAAATTTAACTAATACCTACATGCTTGGAATTTTCATTCATATTATTTTTATTTGTTCCCAGAATCGAATAGATTACTCATTTGAAATCATGCTTTTCCTAGTAACCACGTGTAAGGCGGCATAATGAAACGGTTTTATTTTCCAGCTAGGGGTTTTCGTGCCAACCTGTGCCAAAATGCTAATGAGTTGGTATTAAAATTAAAAGCGTTTTAGGCAACGTAGCCTGTGATGCCAAGACTGTATCCAATCATACATAATATATATTGTTGTTGTTCATCACCATTCTAGTGGCCTTGTCCCAATTTATTTGTTGTCAGTGCAATATGTCGCTTTTTTCCATACTTCTTTATTAGTCCCAATAAATATTTTTTCTTTCTTTTTTTCTTTCTAGTCGTCATCTATCTCGGTAGTCACCACCTTCTAGCCATATCATCCTTAACACAGTCCATCCATCGTTACTTTGGTCTTCCCCTACTCTTATAGCCATCGACATTCATACTCAAAACTTTCCTCACGACATTATCCTCATTCTTCCGCATTCCATGCCCATACCACGACAACCGATTTCTGCACAACTTTTCAGTGACTGGTGCAAGTTTCAGACTTCCTCTGTACTCATTTCTTATTCTGTCTATTCGTGTAACACCATACATCCCTCTTAGTATTGTTATTTTAGTTCTCAGCTGTATGCAATTGCTTTTCATTCATCCCTTTTATGGCCCAACATTCTGATCCATACAAGACAATTTAAGATGTTCTTCGTTATTGTACGTATTCATAACTTTACTACGATATGTTGGTAGTAGTAGAGATTTTTATAAAAGAGCTCTTCCGCGAGGTTAGTACCACCGTATCTATTTTTGCCGCTAAGGCTTTGCTTTCCTCGGAAAGCGGTTTCGTCATATTATAATAGGTCTTCTTACCTATGAAATTGCCGATTTACATAGAAAAAAATCAAACAATTTTATAAAAAGAAATACTGTCGATGCACTTTTACCCTTTTAATGGAAGTCGGTTGTTGCCTCTGCTATAGAAATCCCGGGGACGGGAATCGATGAACTCTTTAAAGGCATTTTTCTCAACCTCGTTGGATTTAAATTTTTTCCCCGGGGCTATTTGTTGAGATCACAATTTCCAGATCGGAAATGTGATCTCAACATCAACCAAAAACGCACCGTGCGTTCTCTTGCGGTACCTTGTCCATACACGTCGTTAATATTGCGTGCTGTCTGTGCTGCGTTGGTGCCACGAAGGAACTCGTATTCGAAAATAGCGCGCAATGTCGATTTTTCCATGGTTACAGAAACATCGATATCAAAGAAAAATCGAACGGCGGGCGGGAAAATAAATTAATAACATATTTAAAAAAAATATGAATTAATTTGAATTTGGAATTCTAAATAGAATGAAAGATATTGATCTCACTAGCCGGTATCAAAAGTCGGCAATTTAATAGGTAAAGACCTATTTTTACAACAGCCGTCATGAAAAACTGTCTTTGTCACCAGAATTTGACATTAAAGGTGCCTTAAATGCTCTATATTTGGACAGTCGTTATTGTGTGACCAGTTCTTCAATCATGCTCTGTAACATGACGTTACAGAGCATTTATTGAAGAACTGGTATACGTAAGCCAAAAGGTGGGATTATCAATAAATATAAGTAAAACCAAGTTGATGACAAACCATATGGACTTCCCAATAAAACCCAACAATGTTAATGAACTGGAACATGTAAAGGTATATACTTATCTTGGTCAAACACCATCTCCAACAGATCTCACAACAAAAGAAATTAACAATAGAATAAACTTAGGATGGAAGAAATACTGGGCTTTAAAAGAAGTAATGGAAACTCGGAAATTAAAATAAAATAAAAAAGAAAGTATTTAATACATGTATTCTGCCGAGCATCACATATGGTTGTCAGTCAGACGTGGACCTGCACAAACAAAGATATAAAAGCGCTAGAAACCTGCCAACATAGAATGTAAAGACAAAGTACGATTAACAACAATAAGGAAACAAACCAAAATTATAGATGTAAAATTTCAAATTAAGCAATTGAAGTGGAAATGGACAGGCCATTTAATAAGAAATAAGACAGAGAAATGGGCCAAAGAAGTGACAGAATGGTGTCCAAACTATAAAACAAGAAGGAAAGGCAGTCAGAATTGTAGATGTGAAGACGACATCAAAAAGGTAGCAGGGACTACTTGCAAAGACTATGTGGTTATATTCTCTATGACTACTTGGATGAGGATAGCAAGAGACCGATGCTCGTGGAGAACACTTGGGGAGGCCTATGCTCAAAAGCAAGACAATCAAGAAACCGGTGTCGAATAAAATAAATAAAAATAGTAAAAACTGTAGTAACTACAAATAAGATGAAATGTAAGTTCTGAGGCTATCATTATTATTTTTTTTGTTTTTTTTTCTTACATATCGCGGGACCCTGGGGTCCTGGACCTTTGGAAGACATACGAGGGGCAGAAGCCAACTCGCAGAGGCCCCTTAGGTAATTTCAATGGATGAGGAGGCACCAACCGACGATTATCCCTAAATGCACTATACAAGTGCACCCAAGGACAACCGCCAGTTGGTGCAGGACTATTGCTGTACGTGGAAATAAAACATTGGGCTATGGGTTTGGGTGGCTAAAGTGGATTGGGTAACTTGAACTATGGAAGAACTATGTCCCCTGCCTGACCAATGTTATATATTATACACGGATAAAATGGCAGGGGGTGACACACACATGCATACTCAATAATAGGCCCCTGAAAACGCACACAGTGACGTAGCGACAAGGAGGCGACACTTCCTGAGGTGCTTGAGGAGTGGAGAGGTATTCCACGGCTATCAGGACAATCCCGGAAGTACGGTCAAACACCTTACTGGAATACTCCCTTCCTCCGAGCACGTTTGCTCTTGCCAATAAAGGCAAGAAAGAGGTGGGAGCTCTGTTCCTCGTCAGTGTTCACTCCAGCCGGCCAATAAAAGCAAGCCAGAGATGAGGACAAGATTTCTCCCGGGAGATAGGGTCCGTGGGGTCGCTACTAACCAACAGTTCGCCATATGCTGCCCTGCGGATTTCTGTATCTCTTGGTCTGGCTCCTCATCCTAGACCCGTTCCGGCAAAGTAAACTCTACCGGCACAGACCTAAAGTTCGGAGCGTGCAAGCCCCACCACGACGTTATTATTATTATTATTGTGTGACCGCTTTGTTACGAAAACTAAGCTTAGGACCCACGCCCTGTGTTCTGCTTTGAAAGGAAGAAGACAGTTAAGGACTAAGAACCTCTTAAAAATTTAAAGACACCGACTCTACGAATATAGGCAAGTTTTATTATACCCTTTTATAGAAATGACTCCCTTTCACGATCACCTTGTTTGACGAGCACTTTGATCTAGGGGACAAAGCTGTCGATGAAGTTAATTAATTTACCTTCCAATAAGAGCATTAGAGTAAGTTAGGATGGGTCGATCGTTTTTTTTATTTTAATTGGACTACTTAGTTGTATTACTAGATAATTATATATTATATAAAACTATGAAATAAGAAAGGAAGGAGATGTAAGGATCGTAGCAGGTGGCGTTCTGTGGTTTCTGCCCACCCCCATGCGAAGAAGGCGTGAGTTTTTGTATGTATGAAATCATTTTCCATGTTTTGGTCTTCGCAGAATTTACATCTACGCATTTATACGAGTATCTACGCAATTTACATCAACGATTCAAGCGATATTTTAAAAAATGCGTTATGTAAACAAATATTTTATTTATATCTGTTTATTATATTGATCTAATAACCGGCGGATCAACATATGTATAATTCCAGATTTAAGACGACTGAATGACAATATTGCCACCGCAGACAGAAATTTCATAGAATTGTTTTCTCAAAAAATGTTTCATATAATATTTGGTCCTTGTATTTTTATTTCGAATATTATTGTTTCAAAGACTATTTACCTGAATGAACAATATTTTACTGAAAGACAATTCAATGATTTTTTATACACATTTTTTTTTGTTTAACAAACTTACTAAACAATACAATAATTTTTTAATAAATATTGTTTCAAATTATTAGTCTATTATAATTTTAATTTAAGACTATATAGTCTTAAATTAAAATTGTCTTAAAAAGTCAATATGTACAAAAGTACCCCCAACAGAAATTACCTCAGCCAGAGTATTATATATAATAAGTTTTATATTAAATAAACATCGATCATTGGTTCATCGACGGCTGAAGGAGGTAAAGAATATTGGATTTCATTATATTCTTTGTAATAACTATTCTAACATTAAACTAGTGAAACAAAAATCAATGATTTAAAAATCAAACTAAGTATTCTGCTGCGTATTGATTATTCTATGAAACGAAAATATATTTTGAGAAAAAAATGTATGTGAAACGAAATTCTATAAAACTATTAGCTATAAAACAACGGATAACCGTAAAACATTCAGCTATAGGTTTTACCGTTTTAGCGTGACAATAGCGGTCCTGTCCTTTGCATAATATCTCTCCGTAGGAACCCAAACAATAAACACGATGACGATAGATATTGATTCAGGACGTTAACTGAGTGTATTCAGTTTTTGAAATAAAACATGCTAGAAAATGTAGGTGGGTCAATGACAGCTATTGACATGCTAAAACGCGATGCAACTCTAGATATGTGTGCGTTTGATGTAATCTTGTTTAATCTTCGGTAGCTTTTTTTTTGTTTTCGAGGTGGAAATCCTCACGGATGTCCTCCGCCTCTGTCAGACTCTTACTGACTAAAACCACCCCGGTGTTCCCTTGTATATCTGCGTCAGGGGCTGCGGGTGCGAATGCGACGTTTGCTGCCCCGGACTGGTGATGGCCCGCGCTAAGTGGGCGACGTCCCATAGGAGGAAGTGTGGTGTTGAACTCCCCCCGTTACGTCTTAGAGAGGCGCTTTTGGAACACTACTCGCCACCATCTCGGGTCCTGTGGATTTGGGGGCGATGAATGTTCGCGAGTCCGTCGCTCCTAGACCCTTTTATAGGGGCTGGAATGAGGGCACTATCCGCCCTCCGCCGACGCCCAGTGCACCTGCTGCGGGACGGGAGAGCACTCGTGATTTTCCTTTCCTTTTCTGCAGCTTCCTTCTGCGAGATTACTGTTTCGCAGAAGGATACCACCGCGTGCCACGACTTGGCGCTCCGGACCATCGAACAAGCGATGGCCGGCAGCGGCAGGTCTGCTCCGACTTGCGGCACACTCTGCCAGTGTATGCCGCGGCGTATCCTCCCGACAGTGGACGCAGTGGTGACACTGAGCGTCCGGCTCCCTGTTTACTACAGAGGTACTTCCCGAAGAAGCCATGCCCCGAGAGCACCTGTGTCGCTCGAAACGTCAGGGAGCCGTGCCTCCTCCCGAGCACTGGCCGGATCTTCTGGATTGTATCCAGGTAGGGTGCAGGAGCCTCTCCCACCATTCCACCACCATGACCTGACAGCACTCCGACGGCGTAGCGAGATCTGTCGCTGCACCATTCTCTCGCCCCATGTCTTGACCTCCTCGCGCCACAGATGCAGTGTCGCGAGTGTCTTCCCTTCCTAGGGCTGGAATCCGGCCAATGCGCAAGCTGCCTCATAAGAGATCGAATATTTGGTAGCCTACCTCAACTCGATAGTTAAGCTTCCTACCAGTTGTACTGTGATATCTTTCATGTACCTATGTACGTATCGATATTAGATAATAACCTACATTCTAGGTAGGCACAAAATGATGCTGTTGCTCGGAGCTTCAAACCCTCTAAAAAAACTGTTTTACATTTCGGCGTTTTTAGAACTTGAAAAATATGGCTAGCTTTATGGTTTTAGATCGATCTGCCTAGCCTAACTAAATGTTGGGGTCGCCTTCCAGTCTAACTGGAAGCTGATACTATAAAATTAGTTGAGAGGAAGAACTCCCACTTTCAATTTCGAACAAGTTGGAATGCGAACGGATACGCGATGATGCGCTTACGTCCGATCCGATGCGCTCACGTTCCTTGATGTCTTCCAGTCGTGCAAATATGTGACGATTATTGAATTACTGAATGACGATGTGTGACGATTACTGAAGTAGGTGTCGCTTGCAACACACATCCAATTTCTTCGGCCAGTTGGAAGAGCAATGAAGACGTAATTACCACTACTAAAGAAGTGAAACTCAAAATAAATATTAGTTAAACAAAGTACTTATTAAAAATCCAACTTAATTAGTAGGTTAAACCCGTTCTAAGGTTGTGATCCATGTTTTAATATCTGATCCAATCCCGACAGGAATATTACAGAGAGATAACAGAAGGTTTTTGTGCCGGTTGAAATTTCGCCTTATTTTCTATTTGCTCATTAAATTGGCTTACGTCGTTGTAGAAAATGTGCTAAAATAAGATGGTTTCAAACATGATTTGGGAAAAGTTATTTTCCAGCGCAAGATCGGTCGTTGTGGCAATCCTTAAGAGAGGCATATGATACAATGATGCAACTATTCTAAATGAACTTGCTTTTCTACTCAAAGGCCTACCCGTTTCGCAACACTACTCTCAATTTTTGAATACTCTTTACTGTTAAAAATGAAACGTAGAGTCGTACCAGTGTAGAGAGTTCGTACTCGTAGTCATTTCTTCTACAGTGATGTTATTAAAAGCATATTGTTTTATTGCTAAAATGTCTACTAAGAAAAAGCCCCAGCTTTTTTTTTTTAGTTATATTATATTCATCTAGCTCCAGATGATACGTGGTTCTACTAAGCCGAAGCTTTTTTCTTATTTCCTTACAAAAAGAAATTCAAGAAAATATTTCTCTAATGTGAGCAAGAAATAGTAATGCGAGTCGACATTATGAATATCAGATTTTCCGCAGATTTAACGCGTCCATTTGGCTTAAAAGTCTTTTAACTTTTCAACGTATTTTTCTGCTTATTTTCTATATTAGCTTTTGCCCGCGGCTTCGCCCGCGTGGATGTCGGAAAATATCCCACGGGAACTACCGGGATTAAAAGTACCCTATGTAATCTACTATCTGTGTGCCAAATTTTATCAGAATCCGTTAATCTGTTTTGCGCCAACCCGGAACATATATCCAGCAGACAGACAAATGAATGCAATATCTGACCATACAGCGCAACTACTAAAATGTCGTGTCAGGAAAACTTGTACGTTATCTCATTGGTTTATTCACAAACGCGACTATGGTGATGACAACATCAAAAAATTCAAAGAATGTCTTCAAAATTTAACTTTTTATGACGTATATATGTGCTCCGACCCCAATAATGCATTTAATGAGTTCCATGAAATTTATAAATTGTTCTATGACTTGTGTTTTCCAATCAATAAAATAAAAGTTTCGGTAATTAAAAAAGCTAAATGGATATCAACGGGACTAAAAAAATGTTCTAAACGAAAAAGGGATATGCTATGGGAATATCGAAGGTCACCTAACCCAGAAAACAAAAATGAACTTAAAACCTACACTAATAGATTGAAACACATAACTGAACAAACTCAAAAGGCCCAAAATTATTATACTGTACATAATTCTGTAAACAAGAGCAAAGCTGCATGGAGTATAACAAATAAACAGAAAATAAATCATCTAAAAGAAGGAATAGACTTAGAATAGACTAGAGATAACTTTATTGTCAATCATTATCTGGTCCAGAACAAATAGCAAAATTATTTTATAAATCAAATCCAATCTCAGACTGACTATAAGAATATGCTGAAGTATAACACAAATTCTAATTCAATATTTATGATACCCCCGGTACCAGCTGACATTATTAAAATAATAAATTCTCTGAAAAATACTGACAGCACCGGATATGACGATATAACCACCAAAGTGATTAAAGCTACATATTTTATTATTGCACCCATACTCAGTCACATTATCAATAATTGCATTGAGAAAGGCATATTCCCAAAACGGCTAAAAATGTCTGTAATTAAACCAATGTTTAAAAAAGGCAACAGGCAAGATCCCAACAAGTACAGACCTATTGCCCTTATTCCAGTCTTTTCTAAAATATTTGAAAAAATACTACACAAAAGTATATATTATATTCCTTCTTAGAAACCAACAACTTTTTAATCAGCGAACAATATGCACAACATTAATTCCGCTATATACGCGCTTGTTGAACACGTTCTTACTAATGTAGATAATATAACTCCTTTTTTTTTTGTGGATGGGAAATCATCAAATAACTTCTCCCGCTCTGGGTGGAGCGGAAGGGCGTGTCAGACTTTTACTGACTAAAACCCACCCGTGTTCCTTCAGTTGCCTATGCCAGGGCCACGGTATCTTTTTCAAACAACCCGCGACCCCAGCGGCATCGGCCCTATTGGACCCCATCTTCTACTGACATCTCTTTGAGGCGCGCGTGGAACACAACGCGCCGTCGACCCGGGCCTGGTCCTCACCGGACGGCGAGCTACCCACTACTCACCGTCCGCAAGCCCGCGCCTTCAGTGGCCGGGAATCGGCTATCGATTCCCGCCGCCCAGGGCGTCTCCTGCGGCGACTGAGGGCGTGAGGCTGCCTCTCCCTCACGCGTTCCGCCTCCTCCTTCGCGAGCATTACCGCTTCGCAGAAGGAGGTGACGGCCTCCCATGCACTCTCGCTCCGCACCATGGCCTGGACCAGGCTCGGACGCGAGAGATCGCCGCCGCCGATCGCCTCCGTGAGAACACGGCGGTGCTCTGCCCAAGCCGGGCAGACCTCCACTGTATGCTTCACCGTGTCCTCTGGGCGATCCACACAATGGTGACACCCGGGCGTTTCCTCCCGCCTTATGCGAAACAGGAACCTCCCGAAACAACCGATCCGGTGAGGACCTGCGTCAGGCGGAAGGTGAGGACGCCGTGGCGCCTCTCTAACCACTCCTCAAAGAGGGGACTTATCGCCGCAATTGTGGCGTGCCCAGCGCTGGGCTGCGACAGTCGCACTCTCCATGTCGCCATGAGATCCCGCCGAAGCTCTGTCCGCTGTACCGTGATTTCTCGCGGCAGCGGAGTTACGCCCCGGCGTTTCGCCTCCTCGCGCCACTCCCACACGTGCGCGAGGACTTTCACCTCCGGATCCCACGGCGGCAATCCGGCAAGGAGGCTCGCCGCCTCACCAGAGACCGTGCGGTAACCCCGGACTAGCCGAATGGCCATGACCCTCTGGGACGCGTTCAACCGGCGGACTGGCCGCAGCCTCAGGGAACGCGCCCACATCGGTGCCCCGTAAAGGGCCATGGACCGCACGACCCCGCGTAAAGCCTCCGGTAGGAGGCGTTTGGACCACCTAGATTGGGCAGGAGCCGCTTCAAGGCAGCCCCAGCCCGCTCCAGTCTGGGAGCCAAACGTCGGAAATGCTCCACGAAGTTCCACCGGCTGTCGAGGACGAGTCCCAGGTACTTCATCGTCGACTCGACTCCGATGCGAACCCCTCCTACCGTTATTTGGGAACCCGACGGTGGCGCATTCCGAGGACCATGAAAACACATGGCCTCGGACTTGTGCAGGGCCACCTCGAGTCCCAACTGCCGGATCCTCTCAACGACTATCGCAACCCCGCGTGTCGCTAATTCAGCCGCCGCCTGGTGCGACCTCCCCTGCGCCAGGACCAGCGTGTCGTCAGCGTAACATACCACGCTGACGCCGCTAGGGAGGTCGGCGCGCAGCACCCAGTCGTACCCGATGTCCCACAAATGCGGCCCCAGGACCGATCCCTGTGGGACACCGCACGACATCTCTCGCCGGTTCCACTCTTCCTGATGACCGGGGTAGATGACGGCCCTATCCGTCAAATAGGCCTCAACCACTCGACAGAGGTAGGTCGGCATCCGGTGATACCGGAGTGCCTCCCTGATGCAACTCCAGGGCAGGGTATTGAAGGCGTTGGCGATGTCTAGAGACACCGCCAAGACGACCCCACCCCGGGCCACAGCATCCCCCGTCGTGAGGGCTCGCACGCGCATGATGGCGTCCACCGTAGAGCGCCCCCTGCGGAAACAAAACTGGCTCTCCGCCAAATCCGGCCCCTCCTGCACCAGCCACCCGACAAGGCGGTCTGCAATAACTCTTTCAAAGAGCTTGCCTACCTCGTCGAGCAGCACGATGGGTCGGTAAGCGGACGGAGAGTCCGCAGGGCGCCCCGGCTTCTTAATGAGGACCAGTTTCCCCGTCTTCCAACGAAGTGGGAACTGGCCCCTCTCCAAGCATGCGCTGAGGAGCCCCCCTAGTCGAGGCCCGAGAGCCCCAAAGGCCAGAACCCAGGCTCTTCCAGGTAAGCCGTCGGGTCCTGGGGCGGCATTTTTGGCACTCAGCCTACGTACCGCCGCTCTCAACACTACCTCGGTCACTTCCGGAGCATCGTCGTCGTCGTCGGTGATATGGTCCGCAACGGGCACCGCAGGAAGCGGAGCCATGGGCGGGGGAGTATGTTCCCCTCGCGAAGGAAACAGAGCGCTCACCACGTCCTCCACGAGCTGGGGCCGGAGACTCTGCGTCAGCGGGGGTGCCCATGGACGGAGTTTATTCCGCACCATTTTATAAGGGCGTCCCCATGGGTCCCTGTTTAGACTCTCCAGCGACTCCTCGCGAGCCAGATCCCTGGCCCGCAAGATCTCCGCTCGGAGGGCGGTCTTCGCCGCTCTGTACCCCTCGTACCGCTCCGCCTGAATGGCTTCCGTATCCGGAGGGCGGATACGGAGCCTGCGGTGCCTGGTGTACCGGTGCCGCGCAGCAACGCACGCCTCGCGCAGAGCCGTCAGCTCCGGCGACCACCAATACACCTGGCGCCAGGCGCGACCGGGCTGGACCCGGGGCATTGCCACGTCACATATTTCGGACATGGCCTCCCGGAACCACTCCGCCTCGTCGTTGATGTCGGCAGGCCTGTCCGGTGGTGACACCCAGGCCTGCACGATCGAGGCTTCCAGGAGGAGCTCCCGGTCCAGCTTCTTCAACGCCAACCCACGCCACCACTCGGGGCCTGTCGGACCGGCGCGCTCGAGATCTGGGCGGAGACATCAAACCGGATGTACCGGTGGTCGGAGTAGGTCTTCACCCCCTCTATGACGCGCCAGTCAACAACATGTGGCAACAGAGCGGGGCTGGCGAACGAAATGTCCACCACTGATTCGCCCCGCATCCACACACACGTGGGGACAGAACCCCGGTTTAGGATGAACAGGCCTGTCTCCAGAGCCCAGTCCTCCACCATCCTGCCCCGTGTGTCCGTATACCGGGAACCCCAAGCCACATTCTTGGCGTTGAAGTCCCCGAGGACGAGCATGGGAAGGGAACGAAACCCGACGACGACGTTTTTCAACTCCGCAAGGGAGTTGTGGAACTCGGCGAGAGTTCGGTTCGGGGAGAAGTATACCCCTACTACCACGACAATCCCCCCGAACCGTGCTGCAACGCAACCCTGTCCCCTCTTGACGGCTTCGAGGGACAGGGTACCGGCGGCGGATAATAGAACTCCTGTAGTAGCATTATTTATGGACATGACGAAGGCCTTTGACTATGTTAGTCACAAAATACTCCTTGACAAATTAGAAAAATATGGCATCACAGGGAATATCCTTCAACTTATTAAATCATACCTAATGTTTATTCGGGGTACCGCAAGGCGGTGTCCTAGCACCATTATTATTCATTATATATATTAATGACATGCCTACAATTATTTCTAATCCGATGATCTTATTTGCGGAAGATAGCACAATATTATTCGGAAGCAAAAAGACTTTCGAAAATGACGTAAATAACAACTTAAATGACATAATAACCTGGCTTACCGAAAATAACCTAAAAATTAATCTAGAAAAAACGACTTACATTTCATTCGAACAAAGAACAAACAATAAAAAACTAGATATTAGATATGGTGACAAAAGTATTCGTGATACTAAATTCTTAGGTATCTGGATCGATAAAAAGATGAACTGGAAAACACATATTGAAAATGTAAGCAAGAAACTTAGCCAATGTTCCTATGCTCTTTATAAATTAAGGAAAATCTCAAATCAGCCAACATTCTTAATGGCGTACCACGGATATGTGCCATCAACATTGCGATACGGACTTATGTTTTGGGGGAACTCACCTGATAGAGAAGTGGCGTTCAAAGCACAAAAGAAATGCATAAGGGCAATATGTGGCATTCAAAGCACAGACAGTTGTAAGCCACATTTCCGAAAACTTCAGCTACTTACACTGCCCTGTATTTACATTTACGAAGTAGCAAGCTATGTTAAAGCAAATATGCACCGATATAACCACCCAAAGAGTTTACGTCACAAAAATGAAATATGTGCAACGCCACATAAGACAGCTATTTTCTACAAAAATCTTTTAGGTATGGCACCCAAAATCTACAATAAACTACCTAAACACATCATGGAGATTCAAGATATAGATCTATTTAAAACCAAAATACACGAATTTTTAGTTGCGAAATGTTATTATAATATTAATGAGTATTTAAATGAAAGATGCTAGGCCTGCTATATCCGATTTACTATGTTAAGATGAAATATTTGTTGTTCATTATAATATTATGAACTTGATTAATATTGATTATTATGAATTGAATTGTTAGGTATGTATTATTTATTATTATTTAATTTAGTGATTTATTTAAAATTATTTTTATTGATTATATAATTGTGATTTATTGAATTTAGACATTATTGACAGTTTTAAATTGTACTACAATATTTGCATACCCATGTGATGGTAAAACATGGACAACTTTATTATAAGGAAAATATCTATGTATCTCTTACCCATGTTTGCAAATAAATAAATGATTTATGATAATGAATGAAATGCACCGACCCCAGCGTGGTTTGACTAGACTCGATGACTCGAATGAACCCAAAGTTTCACACTAGCCCCTGTTGCCTCATGTTACGTGATGCAACAGAGACCATTGCATATCAAGGAGTGGATCGGGGTACGCGATAATGGCAGGGAAGACGTGCCCTTAGGATATGGAAGGGATAAAGAGCCTACCGAGTATGCACCCTCTCCGGCCTGTCTTGCAGCCGAAGTGCGGGTTGCTTAGCGCGGCACGCGAACATTAATGACATCATCTGACGTCCTCTGGTCACCGTCGGCGTTCCAGCTGTATTAGAACCCAATGGCTTGGCAAGCGACAATGGCAAGAGACCGGACGGCATGTCTTTATTTCCATGGAAGATGGGTAGGCCTTTAGTATGGTACGCAACGTGTGTCGATATTCTTGCGCCATCCCATCTTCCTGGCTCAGCGTGTTTGTGAATAGTTTTAGTTAAGTTAGGATATCATTTTGTTATTTTTACTATTGTTAATTTAAAGGACCATAAATAAACCACCCTTTTACTATGTCCAGTGTTTTCATTTTGTTACTATCAGTTATATGTAGGTTATATATAATTATGTTACGATGAATATGGTTTTGGGCAACAACACATTTTACTGTGTTCTGAACGGAGATCTTATTGTGTATTGTTTCATTCCGATTCGAATTAATTAGTCAAAAGTTCGAATGACTTATTATTGAGCATTCGATACAACTATAGCATAGTTTAGAAATTAATAATGGAATTTGGCTGTTTGTTCGGGAATAGCAGGGCACGTGAATATGGTCAAGTTTCTTATAATTGAATTTTCGTTCGTTTTCACGCTGACTTTATATCTATATATCTAAGTAGGTATCACACTACTTATTGTGTGTTGTTAATTCCGTAATTTTATTATAATCACGTCAAAAACAAGTTACGTTGTTTTAGTTGTGTAATCCTATACTTTTCAAATTAGAACTAAGCCAAGAAGCCAAGCTAAGCCAAGAGCTCTCCGTGCTTCGGAAAGCACGTTGAGCCGTTGCGTTGGTTCCGACTGCCAATTGTAGATCTTTGACAGTTGCTACGGGTCGTCGAAAGCCCGAAAGTCTGTCAACCAGTCTGGGTTGAGGAGGTCAGATAGGCAATCGCTCCACGTAAAATACTACTATTCAGCTGCATCCGGTTAGACTAGAAGCCGACCCCAAAGTAGTTGGGAAAAGGCTAGGCAGACTGATTGGGTAAGAACTACAAACACTGTTTGCCTGATACCAGATGGGAACTCTAGTTTCTGTCATAAAAGTTTAAATTCTTTATACACATTCCTAACTATCCTAAAAAGTGTTGGTACAATTTAATATTATGTATAGAAATTTACGATTGTAAAATAACTTACAAATCGATGTCTTAAATCTTACATTGTATAAAAAATACACAGACATTTTTGATTATAGTTAATAGGACTGTTGGGGTCACAGTCGAGTTCAATAATACGTATATATTGGCAGTGACAAAGTTTCAAAATATTGTAAGCGTTAAAATTATCATATAGTTCAATACAAACTAAAACATCAATAAAATGTTATCATAATAAACTGTTCATAAGTATGTTACGGTACGGTAGTGCAGTCATTAATATCTGACTACTCTTCGCAGCATAAATATCTAAATACTCTAGATTTCAATATATTTGATGCAACCTATGATTCGTAAATATCTATGTGCTTTGAAAATTCAACTAAATGGCCTTTATCATTAAATTTATTTTTGCTTGCCGGAGTAGAAGTACGAGTAATAGTGCAGTGTTGACGTTCGTAATAGGACTGTATCACTCTGACAACGTTGCGTAGTAGCTGTATTATTTGATTAATTAAGTTTTAGGGAATGTAGGGTCAACGCAGACTTTACCTACCTATTTTTTTTTAATTTTTCAGTCGGTTATAAAAATAAAAATAACATTTTAAGCACATTAGTATTAATTTTTTTTTTATTCTTAAGTTCTGATTTTATTCTTCTGAAAACGTAACATTTAAAAGAAAAAAGATTATGTAAAGAGATTGTTCAAGGAATTTAAGACAATAATTCGAGACATGTCAAATTGCCAAGATATTTTTCATAGAAAAATTGCATTGTATTTGTGAACCTAACTTTGCGCTAAATAATATGAACAAGGGATTACGCATAATTTTTAGAGTATTTGTCTGTAGCAGTATTATTGATATAATGTAGTCTCATATTTATGATATCACAGATTGTTTAAAATTTATTGTAAGGCAAAGCGGTTTAGAGTTTTATGTAACTTACCATTGCCTATATATGTTTGATTCATGAACATGCTCAAATATTAAAGAACTCGACTATACCCGCGTACCCAAATTATAATGTCAATTTATATTCTAAATAAAGGTTTGATTTCCATAAATTGTTCTATGATTAAAGACAGCCGGGACCGTGCTTTCCGAGGCACTGAGGGGTCGATATGCAATGGATGATCGCTTAACCTCTTATCGACCCGTGCGGCTGTTATTAATTAGTCACGAGTTTTTACCCTCTATTTGGTAGAAAGACTTATACACAATTATATGTAAAGAGAAATAGAGTTTCTATGTCCCTTATACGAGCGGTACGAATGAGTCATGATAGATTTTCCCATCTTGGGAAATACCCAACGTGGGGTGGATTGACCTGACAGGGGAGTTAAACAGCTGGCCCCTTCTGCGAGAAGTTTGCATTTAAACGATAACATCCTGTAAGTGCTACAAGTAAAATTAGCTTATCAAGACAATGTTTAAGGGCTGTGTCGCAGATAAACCCCATCTGAAAACAGATCGAGAAAAAAAAAACCGCCCAAGTGGTGTCGGACCACACACAATGAAGGGTTCCGTAGTTGGGATGAAGTTATCCCAAGAACAAACTTAACACTGTAGTTGAAAAACATGTTCACCCACACATTTCAACTGCAATTGTAAGTTTGTACGCACAATATTGAGAGCTTTACCACGTTATTTTAAGACCATAGACTTCTTATAAGTTTTCCTGTAATCTGTAGTTGTAGAACTGTTTTCTGTTATTTTTTTTCAAAATTTTAGGCTTATTCTCAGTAGTTTCGGAGATAAGGGGAATGGTAAATTTTCGTCTATTTTCTTAAATAACTTTAAACAATTTATTTTTAAAATTATAAAAAAATATAGCCTCACAGTAAACCCTTTCATTTGATATGTCACACGATACAGTTTGCAGAACTTTTGTTTTTAATTTATATTATATCATATCATGTTTGCCCCCAAAATTGACCTCCATATTCAAAATTCTTTTATTTACGTTACACGTCTGTGTTTAGGTACACAGAAATTCATACATACGTGTACCAAACAACTTAATCGGCCCATTAGATTCGAAGGAAATTGGCTGTGACAGACGGATAGACAGACAGACACACGAGTGATCCTATAAGGTTTCCGTTTTTCCTTTTGAGGTACGGAACCCTATAGAAAAGATACATTAAAAAAAATAAAATGTCTAATCCATGCAAAAACCTCACTGATAAGTTTCGTTCAGATCATAAACTGAAGTATCGGAGCGAATTATTTTAAGAAGTATAAAAAAAGGATTATTCCGATCTGTCACCCTGCTTTGTCCCCTTAGAGGATCAGATCGGAAAAAAATGATCTGTCCCCTTTAGCAACGAGAGGACAGTTGGAACTTTATTCACTCCTATCTGGGACAGATAGGAGTGAATAAAGTTGCTAACAAAGGGGCAGATCAAACTTTTTTTCCGATCTATTCTCTATACAGATCTGAATAATCCTAAATAAAATAGTCCGCACAACAAGTCGAGAATGGGCTTATAATAAAAAATTAACTTACAGAAAGTTAGAAAAAATAATAAAGTAACCAAAACAATACTACCCCGAGCTTTACTAACCTTCATTGTTTATGCTGCATGGATAGCGCTGATATTGTGTAATATAGAAGCAGGAAGGAGTGTGAAAAACTTCAGAAAAAATAAATAAAAGAACAGCGAGGTGGTTCAAAAAATCAAAAGTAGAATGAGATGTTGAAATTGAGGCAGCAAATGA
Source organism: Dicycla oo (assembly GCA_948252095.1). Lineage (NCBI taxonomy): Eukaryota > Metazoa > Arthropoda > Insecta > Lepidoptera > Noctuidae > Dicycla > Dicycla oo. The sequence goes on along the minus strand of OX411714.1, from coordinate 15,857,177 downwards.
TAAAGTTTACTTTTGTTTATGTTCTCCCGGTATTCGAAAATCCAGAGACAATGGAGGCGTTTCATCACTTGAAAGCTTGGAAGAACAGCTGAAACTAATTGTTAGGGTGCAGGTACAGACGACAGCACATCAACCTACTACAATCTGTCAAATTTCTTTAATAGATTTTCAACCTTATCGCTAAAGCATTAGGTTCAAGGTTGATTGGGAAAAATTGACAGTTTCGGGTAGCTTGACCTGCTGGCGTCTGTACATAGATATAGCATTAGGAGTTTCCCGAGTTTGGATTATTGTAAAATAAGTGTTTCAGAAAAAAAGTTTTTAATGAAGTGGTATATTGTGATTCTGAACTAAATTAATAATGAGAATAATAATGAGATTTTAAACTGTAATTTGACTATAATTTGTACGCGTTTATGACTGGGCCTCAAGTAAAAGTTGAGCTCCGTAAAAGGAACGCAGCAACAGCCGACAAAAAGGCCGATTTGATTAAAAGGAAAACACTTAAAATATTTGAGGTTATGATTGTTTGTGAGCCTGTTTCTATAAGCCATGGACTAACGTTCCTATTTTTTATAGATTACGTTCGTATGATTGAAACCAAAACTTTGGTGCTGACTGCGACATTCAATACCTATGTACACCTTCTGATACATTCAGACACATAAATGCAGATACTCCTTTACCACATAGATTAGCTAATATAGTATATTTTATGACACATTTATTTGATGACAATAATTTATTTTATTAGATAATAATCTTGATTCTTTTGTTTCATAGATATAGTACCCAGCCTAAAGGACGGCTTCTTTACTAATCTAATCCTCTTCTGTGAAATGCGCAGCAGACAATCGTGCAGTACTACTTGCCTTAAAGTTTTTAATACGTAACGCCAATTCGCATTATTTACTGCCCTTACTTTCTTTAGGAAACAAATGTACTCCTCTGTTTTTACAAGTTAATGCACTGCATTGAGGCGCTTTGGACAAAATTACGGAAAATAGGAAAGCTAAACTTAGTAGATTGCAAAAATCCTTACGATTTGACAGCTAATATATTAGGTTGGGGAAAAAGTCTTTTCGCATTATAGTATGTATGAACTTGTAATAAAATCTCTTTGGCTATACTATTTGTATCTGGCTGGTTTTGGTATCATTGAAAGTTTAAATTTTAAAGAACATAATTCCAAATTCAAATTAGGAAAATGTGTGATTTTCATTTGTTTTTCGTACCGTCAAAATGAGTGAATCTAATGAAGAAATTCGATACATTTTAAAATTTTACTACAAAAAAGATAAAAATGCAACGCAAGCTGCGAAAAAAATTGCGATGTTTATGGACCTAGTGTAGTGTCTGTGAGAGTAGCACAAATTTGGTTTAAGCGTTTTCAATCCGGAAATTTTGATGTCAAAGATGCACGTCGCTCTGGTCGCCCTATTACGGATAAAATTGATGCCATTTTTGAAAAAGTGGAGCAAGATCGGCATATCAGTAGTTACGACGTAGCTGAAGAACTGGAAATTGACCACAAAACAGTTTTGGCGCATTTGAAAAAAACTGGGTACACAAAAACGCTCGACATTTGGGTACCTCACGAGCTCACTGAAAGAAACCTAATGAACCGTGTACTCATTTGTGATTCTTTATTATGACGTAATGAAACCGAACCATTTTTGAAGAAGCTGATAACTGGTGATAAAAAGTAGATCACGTATGACAAGAACGTGCGAAAAAGGTCGTGGTCAGGCTTCACAGACTGTGGCGAAACCCGGGTTAACTCGCAACAAGGTGATGCTGTGTGTGTGGTGGGATTGGAAGGGCATTATTCATTATGAGCTGTTACCACCAGGCAGGACCATCGATTCTGAACTCTACTGCGAACAACTGATGAGATTAAATCAAGAAGTTGAGAGAAAGCGGCCGGAATGAATCAACAGAAGGGGTGTGGCTTTTCATCATGATAACGCTAGACCTCACACATCTTTAGCCACTCAGCAAAAATTAAGAGTGTTTGGCTGAGAGGTGTTAATGCATCCGCCGTATAGTCCTGACCTTGCACCTTCAGATTTCCACCTATTTCGGTCTCTTTAGAACTCTTTAGGCAGTGTCAGGTTAACATCACGTGAGGACTGCCAAAACCACTTGTCGCGGTATTTTGACCAGAAGTCCCAAAATTTCTATAGCAATGGGATCATGTCCCTACCTACAAGATGGCAAAAAGTTATCAAACAAAATGGTACCTACATACTTTAGTTAAATGTAAATAAACTATATTAAAAAATGTTTTGAATTTTCTTAAAAAATGCGAAGAAACTTTTTCCCTAACCTATTATGAAACAAGGTACAGGCGATTGTGCGCCATCTATCGTGATAAAAAGTTAGTTTTCCTCCCCAGAGATAATACTAACATAAGTACTGTAGAGGTTTAATTCGAGCCCCTGTTTAACTTTGAGAGAAGGCGTTTAGAGTTTGATTAGGGAGACGTCAGCGAAACCACAGAGTACAAGCGGCCTATCACAGAGTACATTTATATATACGGCCTATGTAGGCGCGTTGGTTTTAAAAGATATGATATTTAAAAAATATATAAGTCTTATACGCGATCTGTTCTATTTATGATTAGTATAGATCCCGTAGAAAGTAACGGTCTCCCATCGGTGATCGTCACAGTACTAAGCTTTTGGCCGCGGCTTCGCCCGTGTGCAGAAATTATCCCTCGGGAATGTACCACCGGGATAAAAATCCTGCGTCCGAACCAAGGTCATCCATCTGTGTGTTAGCATCCAAATCCATTCAACCGTTTTAATGTGAAAAGATAACAGACAGACAGACTGACAGACAGACACAGTTAAGCACTTACTTTCGCATTTATAAAGTTAGTATGGATTTACTGTGAGCAGCGCCAAGATTAAATAGCGAATTATATTTATATAAATGAAAAAATAAAGGACGTCCTACACTGGATGTCAAGAGTCCAAGTAGTAGATATTATAAAAAAGCTGAAAAGTCGAGCTCGGAAAATAGATGAGTAAGAAACCCGGCGGGATAGCAAGAGTGGAAAACTTAGAAATCACGATAAAATGAATATAAATTGCATAGAAACTACTCTTTGTTATGAGTAATTAAACAACTTTGTTTTCGTTCTATACTATGTAGCTTTGATGTAAACATTTTCAGAGAAATATGCAAATTTCAAATGCTCAATAAATCATTAAATAAAAAAAACCTAAAAACAAACAAAAAGAATATATAATATAATAAAAAAAAAAAATCTTAAATCATCCAATATTCTTGATACGTTCATTTTAAATTAATTTGGACCTAAATTGTTGATGCATGTTGCATTAAAAGGTTATGACGTAAATATTTACGTAAATCCTAACTTTCTAACTAATATTAGGATAAATTAATGCGAAGGTGAGTTTGTTTGTTTGTTACGCGTTCACACTAAAACGGCTGAACGGATTTGGATGAAATTTGGCACATAGATAGACTATAACTTGGAAAAGGACATAGGCTACTTTTAATCCTGGATCGCAGATGAAATCGCGAGCAACAGCAAGTAAATAATAAAATTTAATAATAAAAAAAAAACGAGCGAGCCTAACAGTAGTCGCATGATGACCAGTGTAACATATGACTCTAGCACCGCGCGCGCTCATTGGTCAAATAAAATAGCGCGCGCTTCTCCGGCTTTTTGCTACTCACTTCCGTCCCTTTACACATCAAAACATAATTGTTCAAAAGAGCATTACAGAACTCCAATAGCACTAACCTCAACACTAGGATTTTCTGTGTCATGGAGACTGGTCTCCTTCGGTGAAATTGTACCTAATTATTCTATCAGTACTTAAAATAATAATGTAGCTTTCCATTGAAACGAGTTAATTGGAAATAAACATTCATACATACAAGTTTCAGTATCGCGATGTGATATTAATTTCAAAACCGTCGGTAATATAATGCATCCAACCGTGCACAACGCATACCTAATTAGAGTTCTGTAATTTGTAACCTATATAAAATTAGATACGGGTTCATTAAATTGATAGTAATTTTGCTATGACGTAACAATTAGGGCCGGTTTTTGAATCCGTAGTTAAATCAACCAATGGTTAAACATAGTAAGTAATGGTTGAATTTTGGCTAAATGTGAAACATGAATGTATTCATGCTAGCTCATTCATATTAAAAACCGGTCAAGAGCGTGTCGGACCACGCACAATGAAGAGTTCCGTAGTTGGGATGAATTTATCCCAAGAACAAACTTAACATTGTAGTTGAAAACATGTTCTCCCATACATTCCAACTAGTCCATAGTTAAACGAAAAAGATCCAACCCACATTATACCTAATGTGGGTTGGATCCTTTTTGTTTAACTATAGACAAGTGTAAGTTTGTACGCACAATATTGAGATTTACCATGTTATTTTAAGACCATCGACTTCTTATAGGTTTTCCGGAAATCTAAAGGTATTATATAACTATTTAAATTTTTTTTTTTTAATTTTAGGCTCACTACTTTCGGAGATAGGGGGGTTAAATAACTTTAAAATGCTTTATTTAAAAACAAATACATTTGAAACTGTCACAGTAAGCCCTTTCATTTGACATGTCACACGGGTTGCAAAACTTTTTTTTAAATTGCATAACTTGTTCATGTTTAGCCTTTCACATTTAGCCAAAATTCAACCATTAGTTACTATGATTAACCATTGGTTGAGTTAACTACGGCTACGGATCAAAAAACCGACCCTTATAAGTACCTAATCGTAATATAAAGAGTTTCAATTAAATTTTATTAACATTTATTCAAATAAAAAATAAATTTAACAATAAATTAGTCAATCTTGGAATGGATAGTGATTGCGGGATCGAGTTTGGAGTTTATTATTAGTAAGGGAGGGCTGCCCAATGTTGGAAGCCGAATAACTTATCCATTGGTTTAAATTTATGCGTTGTGGCGCGAATGCACGTGCTAGTGGCACGGATTATAACCTATTCCAGCGGTCAGCGATTGCGGCTCCAACATGTTTGACGAAGGTAGCCATTTGAGGAGCGAAAACTTCATCAATCGATGCAACAAGGGGGGAGGGGGGGGGGGGTGAAGTCGCATGTTGCATTTCACAAGCGTTTGAATATTTCCTTCTATATTAAAGAGTATTAACTTTTTTGTAGAAGTTATGTACCTAAAAACAGAAACAATAGGTTTTTTTGCTTCATTACTATTCATTGGTGTAAGTTTTGGTGAAATTATGTCATTAGATACGTGCTATGTCATTATAATGGTAATAACACTCACTATTTATTCAAGAAACGGCCTAAATTAAACACATGTCATTTTGTATTACACGAACTTCCGGATCAGTTAAATATGTATTTTCAAATGAGTGAAACAAATAAGTATGCCACTGACACACATTCCACAGCTTATTTTAATAATCTGAGGACGTTGAGGCGTCTCTTAGTGTGAAGTATTTTAAGGGGTTAAGGGGGTAAGTAGACAAGTTGTTCCAATTAAGTTAAAGCGTTGATGTTCAGTAAAGTTCGCTATCCACTGGGCTTGTGGATAGCGAATATTAATAATAATAATAATAATATCCTAGGACATTGTTCACACACGGTCATCTGATCCCAAACTAAGCAGAGCTTGTACTATGGAAACCAGATAACTGATATACTACATACCTACACTACTTTTTTTTTTGTAAATACATACTTAAATAGATAATTACACCCAGACTCAGGACAAACAGACATGTTCATGCACACAAATGTTTGTCCTGGATGGGAATCGAACCCACGACCAGCGGCTTGGCAGGTGGTATCTTAACCAATCACGCCATCTGGCCTGTCAAATATTATATTAAGCGTTATAGCTTGTCCACTCTGAAATGACGCGCCTGACTACCGCTGTTATCGTAGTGTACGTATACTTTAAGCAGGGGGTCATTATCATTTCAGAATGGTCAAGCTGTAGTATAAGTTTTATAAATCACATTTTGATGAAATTAAACCAAAATAAATATGTTTATCTCTACGTCATATAAATGATTAAATTTCTGAAAGATGTAGGTATTGATGGAAGCATAAAGATTGCATTTAGGGAGTATAATTGCAATACTTACCGTATTGCAATTATACTCCCTAAATGCAATCTTTATGCATCTTTCAGAAATTCAATAATGAATGAGAGAATGAATAAATTTGTTTTGGTTTAATTTATTGGTTTCAAAATGTTTAACACTATTTTAGATGACGGCTTGGTGATGGGTCCTTTTACAGACTGTATATCACGTGACGCTGTTCTAATTTAACGTCTCGTACTAATGTTGACGTAACACTAAAGGTCATTTTGTTATGTTACGCGCGGAACGTGCAATCACGTTGAGAGCCAACACCTTGTCGTGCAGTACAATAAGAATGCGAGTCACTTCGCTGGTCGTCCATTTGTTATTTAACACACTATTTGTCAAGTACGTGTTGTGTTTGGATTGCCGAGAATGGACGGAGCTAGAGTGTGGAATACGTTGGTAAAAATGCAAGGGTAGAAGATTTCCTAAGCGAATTTTAGTCTAGGAATACCATTTTAAGAAAGGGAAGCAAAAGAAAGAAAATTATGTTTATTTGTCATAGAAACACGTGCGTACAAAAATATAATTAACTCGAGTTTTACAATAAGAAAAATAAAACACAAATCACGAGCACAAAACAAAAGTCGGCAGCTGCTGGCACGCCATGGCTGTGACAAGAAGGCTTCCACTCAGCATGATGCTGTGTTATGGGGGGCCCACAGCACAGCGCTGTTTTTCAGTGGTCACCCGAAAAAGACGTAGGTAATCGTAAAAAGGAATAGTCACAAGTCGGTTAGTCGACCAAGTGTTCGTACACACGAGCGACATGTGTCAACGGCGGAGGCAACTGTACGCGTCGACGGTAGTTATCGACGCGCCAACGACCGCCACCGACATGTCGGCGACAGTCGTCGAGATAAAGCTGTGCTTGCAGTTGTAGAATGTCGCGTCCGCCATTTTGTCAGTGAACTGCAAAAAGTTCAGGAATGACAAAATGGCGGACACGACACGCCACAACTGCAAGCGTCGCTTTAGACCAGCGGCTGCCGCCAACTTGTCGGCAGTGGTCGTAGTCGCGTCGAATAACGCCGTCGACGTGTGTCGCTCCTGTGTAAGAACACTTACGACGACTGATAGGTAGGTACCTATTAACCCCTCGAGTGTTGTTTATATTAAAAAAAAAATCCGCATAATAATATGGCATGTAATAAGTAAGCCACTGATTATGTTAAACTTTTCTTAACTTTCTGTTCGAATGTCAACCGAACCCCATAGGTTCACAACTACTGTAAGCCCGCTTTCACCATAGGACGATGTTTTTTTACGTTTATATATATATGATATTCGTTTATATACATATTATATAAAGATCTTTTTCTTACGTAGGGTATCAGTCCAATGTTTTGTTTTCTGAGTTTCATTAATGAAAACTTGCCAACTTCATCATCTTTCTGCCCTTGTCCCATGTTACTTGGGGTCAGCGCAACACGTTTTCTTCTTCCATTCTCCTCTGTCATCCGTCACGCTATCATTTACTCCCTTCTCTTTCACATCTTTCTTCAAACAATCCATCCATCCAACTTTCTTTCAATAAAATAATTTATCATTACCTAGGTAACACTTTGAAGACTGGAATTTACTTGAACAATCATGAAGACTTTTGTCACTGACTGTACCGGTACTGGTCACGGATGGTAAAGTTTTATTAATTCCGAGTCGAAACACGCATTTGGTTTCTTACAGAATGTTCGACGTAGTACGAACGTATTTCGGCGTTCTATTAACAGAAATTCTCGGTACTAGAAATGAGATTTCGCCAGAGCTGCTTTGAGCCTGAGCATTTGGTAGGACTTTGTAGTTGTTTACCACTCCTTTAGATGTTTGGTGTTCAATTACAATTTGTAACCTATCGTACTGTAAACCTTTAAACATGAAAACTTATGGTTTTGAGTATACCGCAGTAAATGGAAACTACATATAAAGGTATAAAGTACATAGTTGACGTATTGATTGGTTTCGTTTTTAATTATTATCGATTTGTTGAACCTATTCTTTGAAAACAGAGATAAAATATTGGGTTGAAAAATATTTTAATTTAGAGTAATATTGTAACGGGGAAGTAATCTTTTGCTCGATTGTATCTTCAGTCAAAATATTGAATAACAAGGTAAATTAATCGTCGCTAGGCAATATTGTAAAATCGTAGTGTATCATGTTTAATTTATATTGACTACTTTTACAGTGAATACTTTAATGAAGAAAGGATAAAATTCAAATAACTGTCGAGTGTTCATTGTTTCTACTCTCTTTGTCTCTGTTAATTGATCAAGAATAATATTTCCGTCAAGGTCATGTCCAGGTTGTATTAATAAATGGGACTGTTAGGCTAGATGGAATTGCGTAGGATTAAGATATTTGCAGAAAAATACTTAACATAATATTTTTGTCCCGTTTTCCTTTTTAAGTAGAGGAAATATTTGGCCGTGTTATATTTTTCCGCTTTAAGTTAAGTTAATTTTTAAGTTTTTCAGCAACCGGTCCTATACTTAAAGTTCTTGGGGACAGATTTGTATCTATGGTCGTCGTACATATTTCCCCGAAACAGCTCTATCAAATGGAGCTCTACATACTTCCAAGCTCTTTACCGAGTGTATAAAATCCTTTGATTTGCAGCACTAACTGCTTAGTTTATTGAAATTAGCATACAGAATGTACCACATAGCATCTCCAAACGACTTTTCACAAAGTCTATTCAAAATTCGCACGGACATACAAAACATCTCACCGGAATCTTCACTCAATAATCCTGAATGCTCGCTCCGTGAATATTATTTCACATGAGTTAACATTTCGCAATACTCTGGAACGTAAAATTACTTTTGGAAAGGTAAAACGTACAAACTAATGCTTAGGGTAAATCTGGAATAAATGATGTATTTTGTGGCGTGTGGTGAGGTAGGTATGGTAAAAAGGGTAACATGACAACATCAATCACCATTATTATAAGCTCTTAAACGTCCACATGGGACTATAAAATGACGGTTACGAGGTATTAATCCTAGATCATCACCCCTCATCGTTTGGTAAACGGATTGGTGACCGACAAATGTACCTTTATTGTTATTGACTCATCTAAGGATGTCTGGATTCATTAAAACAGTCTTCTCGAGTATTCGTCTGGCGTACTCTGGGCAGTTAGCTCTGCCACCTTGCTGGCCGAGTATACGTCCGGCATACTCTGGGCAGTCAGCCCTGCCACCTTGCTGACCGAGTATACGTCCGGCGTACTCTGGGCAGTCAGCCCTGCCACCTTGCTGGCCGAGTATACGTACGGCGTACTCTGGGCAGTCAGCCCTGCCACCTTGCTGGCCGAGTATACGTCCGGCGTACTCTGGGGAGTCAGCCCTGCGTCCTTGCTGACCGAGTATACCTACAGCGTACTCTAGGCAGTCAGCGCTACCACCTTGCTGGCCGAGTATACGTACGGCGTACTCTGGGGAGTCAGCCCTGCGTCCTTGCTGATCGAGTATACGTACAGTCACGAGCACGAATATGTATACACTTAGGGAAATTCAAAAGCGATTTTATTGTGGAATAGCGATAGCAATTTAGAGATGGCCGACATATTTCATAATTCTTTGTATTCCAAAACGCTATGTTCGTAACAACACAAAATTATAATCAATACAATAGAAGAAAATCAGTTTTAAAAGTGGCTAAGTGTATACATATTATTGCTCGTGACTGTACGGCATACTCTGGGCAGTCAGCCCTGCCACCTTGCTGACCGAGTATACGTACGGCGTACTCTGGGCAGTCAGCCCTGCGTCCTTGCTGACCGAGTATACGTCCGGCGTACTCTGGGCATTCAGCCCTGCCACCTTGCTGACCGAGTATACGTCCGGCGTACTCTGGGCAGTCAGCCCTGCCACCTTGCTGACCGAGTATACGTACGGCGTACTCTGGGCAGTCAGCCCTGCCACCTTGCTGACCGAGTATACGTACGGCGTACTCTGGGCAGTCAGCCCTGCCACCTTGCTGACCGAGTATACGTCCGGCATACTCTGGGCAGTCAGCCCTGCCACCTTGCTGACCGAGTATACGTACGGCATACTCTGGGCAGTCAGCCCTGCCACTTTGCTGACCGAGTATGCGTACGGTGTACTCTGGGCAGTCAGCCCTGCCACCTTGCTGACCGAGTATACGTCCAGCGTACTCTGGGCAGTCAGCCCTGCCACCTTGCTGGCCGAGTATACGTCCGGCGTACTCTGGGCAGTCAGCCCTGCCACCTTGCTGGCCGAGTATACGTACGGCGTACTCTGGGCAGTCAGCCCTGCCACCTTGCTGGCCGAGTATACGTACGGTGTACTCTGGGCAGTCAGCCCTGCCATCTTGCTGACCGAGTATACGTACGGCGTACTCTGGGTAGTCAGCCCTGCCATCTTGCTGACCGAATATACGTCCGGCATACTCAGGGCAATCAGCCCTGCCACCTTGCTGACCGAGTATACGTACGGCGAACTCTGGGCAGTCAGCCCTGCCATCTTGCTGACCGAGTATACGTCCGGCATACTCAGGGCAGTCAGCCCTGCCACCTTGCTGACCAAGTATACGTCCGGCGTACTCTGGGCAGTCAGCCCTGCCACCTTGCTGACCGAGTATATGTCCGGCATACTCAGGGCAGTCAGCTCTGCCACCTTGCTGACCGAGTATACGTCCGGCATATTCAGGGCAGTCAGTCCTGCCACCTTGCTGACCGAGTATACATCCGGCGTACTCTGGGCAGTCAGCCCTGCCATCTTGCTGACCGAGTATACGTCCGGCATACTCAGGGCAGTCAGCCCTGCCACCTTGCTGACCAACTACACGTCTGGCGTACTCTGGACAGTCAGCCCTGCGTCCTTGCTGACCGAGTATACGTCCGGCGTACTCTGGGCAGTCAGCCCTGCCACCTTGCTGGCCGAGTATACGTACGGCGTACTCTGGGGGGTCAGCCCTGCGTCCTTGCTGGCCGAGTATACGTCCGGCGTGCTTTGGGTAGTCAGCCCTACCACTTTTCTGACCGAGTATATTCGGCCATATACAAGATGTAACTTAAATAACGCACAACCTCTTAAGGGGTCATTGTACTTATCATTATGAACAACTTTTACTATGGGACCAAACCTGAAATCGCGAAAAAAATCAGCTGTTAAGTACATTTATGTTCGCATAATTCGTCAAAATGTACTACTGAACAGCTGTTTTTTTTTCATTTCAAGTTTGGTCCCATAGGAAATAGTTCATAATGATGAGTACAGTGACCCTTTAAGAGGTTGTGCGTTATTTAAGTTACACCTTGTATAATATACCTTATGTAGGTATGTATTTTCGTAGCCACTCCTGCATTTGTTTGAAACTCTGACAGTAACCAATGTCGACCAATTTGTGTGATGACTGTCCATTACGCGAACAAGTAGGAGCTTATTAGACTAGACACAAAGTAATGGGCTGTGTTGCATCTTCGTACACCTGGCCATGATTAAACTGGTGTCTTGCCTTGTGGGCGAATCTTCTTACTTAATATATTACCTTTTGTTTTTGTATAATAAATTAATAATGCGTCTAATTTGGGACAGCGCTCCCTGATGGGCGAGTCCTTTAACTGGCTGGACGTACGACGCGTTGCGTGAGCTCAGCGTAGAACACTCAAGGTCTTTGGCATATATCGGCGTCTTAAGTTCCATTTTTCTACAACTCCAGACTACGAGCTGCTAATGAACATTTTTCAAGGAAAACCCCAATAACATTGCCCGATTTGGGGCTCATATCCAACGCTCAGTATTCGCGTTTGCGACCACCAGGCAGTCAAAATAGTGATACCTCCTTAATGAATTTGTTCTAGAAATATATTTTGCATAGATTATGTATACATACAAGACTGGCGCTTGAATTCTGGAATCAACATAATCTAAAGAAATTGTATACTTACATTTTTTCTACCGCTGCGCTGGCGCGAAAATGAGATATTAAACCTGTGTGCGTGTGTGTGCTTGAAATATTAAATTACGAAATTAAATTTGCTATAACTTAAAACATCCGTAATTTTTTTACGTATTGTACTTAGATAAAATAGGTAACTAGTTTTAATATAATTTATAGTTATATATAATTTATAATTATTTATAGTTATAAGAAAAATAACTATAAATAAGACCAAAGATGCAATGCGTAGGAAAAATGATGAGTAAGTAGTTTTGTAATGTTTTTATTTTCTTTGACGCATGATGTCAAGGATGAAAGTTGAAAATGTGTAATTTTGGAGACCTAATTAATATTCTAATATAGTAAGTTTATCCCAACATAATTATAAATTCCCTGAGCATAATATTTGGAAATGACCACACGCGGAGGCCCTTTTATGATGAACAACATACATTTCGTTTAAGCAGTTTGCACAAGAAATTGGCCACCTGCTGTGCCTTAACTCATGAACTCTCAATGTATTATGTACTTACTTTATTAAATGTCAGCTTATAAACACAATATTTACAGCGTATAGAAAGGCCCTCATGTCTTGTTGTTGTTATTTATATCAATTACCCAATTTGATGGTAATTGAATTGCTTCCAAAGAATTTTGTTATTGTTATTCTATCGAGGTTAATAACAAAATCGTATCTAGGAGAACTTTCCGGCACAAGATGAAATGCCTATTATATTATTCATAGCATATTGACTGTATCCTACAAACATAATGTATTGCTGGTGAAATGTGGGTGTATTAGTTAGTTATACAGGGTCAAATTAAATTAGCTAGCTAAACTCCGCAGACGTTATTAGTAACCATATCTATACTCTATCTATACTTAATATTAAAAAGCTGAAAAGATAGTTTGTTTGGTTGGTTGAACGCGCTAATCTCAGGAACTGCTGGTTTGAATTGCAAAATTCTTTTAGTGATGGATAGCTCATTTATCAAGGAAGGCTATAGGCTAAAAATGTAAAGTCACGCTACGCCTAATAGGAGCGGAGCATCAACGAAAAATGTTGCAAAAACGGGGAAAATTTATCCCTTTTGTGAGATTCCATTGCGTGCGCTGCGTAAACGGTTAAATTTACGCAACAAACATGTATAACGGAATTGTTCCCCTTAAAAAGTTCTAAGAAAAAGTCTGCAATGGCACATGTCTATCTGTTAAGGTTAGCTTACGATAACTCTTTTTGTTTATTTGAACGCTTATTTCTGGAACTAACAGTCGGGTTTGAACAATTATTTTTGCATTTGATACCCCAATTCTTGAGGAAGGCTGTAGGTTATTAACCGACTTCCAAAAGGAGGAGGTTCTCAATTCGTCTGTATTTTTTTTTTGTTTGTTACGCGATTACTCAAAAACCGATGGACCGATTTGGAAAATTCTTTTTTTGTTTGAAAGGGTATACCTCTGAGGTGGTCCGATATAAATTTTATTAACTTTGCTTGGGGAGTTTTTGAGTTAGCTTCAATAATGCGTATATTTCCCACTTATTTTATATGGATGATGTGATGATGTTTTAATAACTTCCTATCACTGTTATTTACATGGCTATATCTACAATTATTGTGCTCAATTATGTATTCGAATTTGTGTGGGGTAGGTTCCACAACTAAAAAGTGAAAAATAAAAACTTTTTAGCAAAAAATAAAACCGACTTCTAAAACAAAACACTACAAAGTGAAAAATAACTTTAATTTCGGAAGTCGGTGGCAAAAAACGAAAATACAAAACGAAAGACACCGACTTCCGAAATTAAAGTTATTTTTCACTTTGTAGTGTTTTTTTTATATCACGATATGACCTTTAGGAACCGAGCAAAAAGAAAAAAAAGTCAGAAAGAACGCTAAGCGAAAACGAAGTAATCGCGCGGGCGGGATATACTATGCGATGCGGCGGGGTGGGCCGGGGGAAGAAATTTCACGCGAAGTCACGGGCAGAAGCTAGTTATACATGATAAAAACATGATTTGATGATTTTTTTTTTTCGAGTAACAACAGCAGGTACTGACGAAGTTTAGAACATTTTTTTTTGAATGCACTAGTTTCAATATCTAAACACGATAATAAATACAGATTTTTAAAACTCATACTTCAAGTAACGATACTGCGTGTGGGCGTTGACACCAAAAAAAGAATCTTCAAATCATATTTTTTCTTTTTATCATTTTTCGACATCGATGCTCATCACGTCTGCGGAGTTTAGCTAGCTAATTTAATTTGACCCTGTATTTACACTGATGTCTACCCCTTCGGGGAATATAGGCATGATTTTCGAGTGTCACCACGCTTGGCACACGAAAATCAAAACTGGGTTATGTTATAAATACTGGGGCAGTCAGAATTGAAGCGTGATCATTAAACCTGTAAACACCTGGAACTATTGCGCCTGTTCCGGAGGACATTAGACTACACTTTTTCTAGTTCCTCATATGTGTCGATATAATCATGATGCTAGTTGTACGGTGCACATTTGCACTCTCTTTAAAATAGAATTGTTATTCATTTCCATTCATTCAGTTCACATTCGTACAGGGTTACCAGATCCGAATATAAGTTTTCCTGGAAAAATCCCTGCCTGAGCAATAAATTTCCGGACATTTCGGCAGCATTAATGGGTGCGCAGTGGTCAAAGGAGAGATATAGACTGTCCATAGCTTCTGTTAAGAATGTAGAATCTGAAGAATCTGAAGAACACATCATGTGAAGTTTCATAAAATGGTTATGAAAGACCAGCAGTTGCTGAAAGCTATATCCAGCAATGAAAAGTACGAGGTTCAGATGAATAATTAATAAATAATCAATTAATTGAGTGTTAATTACTAGATTTTATTCTTTGATTATAATTTTATTTCTTATATTTTTCTCTTTTTTTTTAATTCCTGACAATTTCGAATTTTCCTTGTTTCCCTGACATACAGCTGAAATTCCGGACGTGTCAGGAAAATTCCTGTCATCTGGTAACCCTACATTCGTACGCGTCATAACAACTACACCTCACTGTCAGTAGTTGAGTTTGTGGACTCAATACACGTATCAAGTGAAATATCTACTAGTTTTACTCTATAATACCTGGGCGACCGACCTCTGCTCGGGTGAAAATAGAGAAAACGAATTTTCCCAGATGTGAGACCTCTAACTAGATCGATTTTTCGCCCCCATAAACCCCTATATTGCAACTTTCATCGAAATCGTTATAGCCGTTGCGAGTAACTTCAACATTTTTCGTTTTCACTCGCCTGCTCGCCTCGCTTGCCAGCAGCTCGCACATCACTCACATCGTTCGAACGCTTTCGGCAGTAGCTCATCAGTCAGTCGCTAGACGATCATGTAGGTTGAAGAGTGCATTTTTTTAGAGACACAGCATAATGAAAACAGTCAAGGCAAGCCGAGCTACTGACATACGAATACACAATGCGAGCAGCTGTCTACTCTCTAGTCAGCAGCTCGCACTGTGTAGACCAGCCAGAGTTGCCGTTGTTCATAATTTGACTGTATTTCATCTCATGAAAATCCCTATAATTAGGCCCTTAAGGTATTCAAGGGGATATAACACAAAGCTGTCATTACACATTTCGGTTGCGGCGTAATTAGAAATTCCATTTTCTAATTACCTTGTGCGACATTTAATTTCAAATTAAAACGTGTTGGTACCTACTAAAACGTAATTATGCTCGTCTTATTAGGCTGCTTAACATTTTTAATTTTGTCTGGGTTTTAAACGTTCAATTTTATTTGTTACAAAATGATGTAGAGATTTTGAACAACAACGGCGCAATGCGAGGTTAGCATCGTTCTGAATAACGGTTGCGGGTTCGATAACTTAGTAAAATGAAAAAAAAAATCAAGAAAAATTACAATAAACTAGCTGCACGGCCCGGTCTCCCACGGGTGTACTAATGAACAAAACGAAACCAAATTTATCTTCCGTTCAACCATGTAAGGAAATAAAATGACAATGATAACACACTGAGATCTATAAACTACTATTGCTGTTATTTAAAAAAATATTAGGTAAACGTTCTACAACTTTTTTCACAAAACAACCAAACAACAATTTTTTTTTTGGTTGTAACATAAAACATTGTAAGAAACTGAACAACTAAACGTCAATCTGTCATTTCTGTAAATATTTTTGAAGATCTCCCTACCTTTCTGTCTCACTCACTCACCTTTTTTTTATAATATGGAGTTTTTCAACTAATTTTTTTTTCATACAAACCTTGTCCTGACAATTACAAATACAACAAAAAAAAAAAAGAATTAGCCTGATCAGACAAACGTTGTTCTGTCAAAATTCCAATAATTCATACAAAATTCCCATAGAAAATGCAGTTTCAGTTTTCCGAATTTTCCAAATTCCGGCAACTTTTCAAACATTTTCTTTCATACAAACCATGTCCTGACAATTACAAACACAACAAAAAAATGAATTAGCGAAATAGGTGCAACCGTTCTGAAATTATGCGCGTACATACATTCGGCAATTGATTTTTATTTACGTATTTAGAATAGATAGATGTATGATATATTTTATTTATTCATAATAGGTACATAACAAATACCTACAAAATGATTTCAGATATACAGTACTGTTGGAGGATATTCCTGCTCGTTATTTTGTGACTTCAATCAAGTAAATACAAAACAACTATTCACTGTGTTACAAGTATTCGTTAGTCTGGTACGAGCAATATCCAAAAGGCTTGTACCTAATAATACCATCCCAATACGTAAGCTTAGAGGGTAGGTAAACAAGTTTTTCTAAAACAACATAGGTACCTAGTAAACCAGTATATCGCAATCATTTTCTCGTCGACGCGCGTGTTGGACGGACGTGGCTTTTCCCGAGATGTTGCAGTAAACAGGAGCTTAATGAGAAAACTTAGAGCAAGGCCAGACTGGATGTAGTCGCGCGGCATCATAGAGCGTCCGGTGTGAACTCGCGTGCGACACGCCATGCTGTCCCTATCTATGCTCTTTAATGCTTTAAGTTTTGCTTTTACATCTTTTTGAGACGAATACGTCGATAAAAGCTGAGCTGTGCTGTCGTTATTCGAGACGTTATAGATTTACTTAGGTTCATGCAGCGATGGTATCAAACTGACAAAAAGTAAGAGGGAAAAATCTACAATTTTGTTTTAATAGGAACTCGATGTCATTAATATCTTCTTGAAATATAAATATAACATCATGCTTATATTTCCCCGAAGGCTTAGGCAGAGGTATAGTATAACCACATTTCGCTAGTTATGTTTAAGTCCTATGTAATAGGGAGCGAGCCTATTTCCATCAACCGGGCACGAATCCAAACTCATCTAGCATTTCACTGAGAAATTCCAGATGGATAAACCTAATAGCACTTTGCCCCACCCGGGAATCGAACCCAGGACCTCATGTTCCACGGTGGAGCATACGGTGGAGGTCTGCCCGGCCTGGGCAGAGCACCGCCGCGTCCTCGCGGAGGCGATCGGCGGCGGCGATCTCTCGCGTCCGGCCCTGATACAGGCCATGGTACGGAGCGAGAGTGCATGGGAAGCCGTCACCTCCTTCTGCGAAGCAGTAATGCTCGCGAAGGAGGAGGCTGAACGCGTGAGGGAGAGGCAATCTTTGCGCCCTCACGCCCCTAGTCGCCGCAGGAGACGCCCTGGGCGTCGGGAATCGATAGCCGATTCCCGACCACCGTAGGCGCGGGCTTGCGGATGGCGAGCAATGGGTAGCTCGCCGTCCGGTAAGGACCAGGCCTGGGTCGACGGCGCGTTGTGTTCCACGCGCGCCTCAATGAAATGTCAGCTGAAGGGGTCCGCTAGGGCCGATGCCCGCCAGGGCCGATGCCCGCCAGGGTTGCGGGTTGTTCGAAAGAGTTACCGTGGCCCTGGCACAGGCAACTGAAGGAACACGGGTGGGTTTTAGTCAGTAGAAGTCTGACACGCCCTCCCGCTCCACCCAGAGCGGGAGAAGTTATTTGATGATTTCCCATCCACAAAAAAAAAAGTCACTCATGTTCAGCAGTAGCGTTTGCAACCACTACACAACGACACAGTTCTCTATAACATTCCATATTACTAGTAGTTAACGCGAGGACTACTAGTAATACACTAGGAGTTGTGCTCGCGAGGTCTACTGTTCGCAAACAGTAGACCTCGCGAGCACAAACTTTTTTGGAAAAAATACTTTACCACTAGTTATTTAAAACGGGATATTTACCTTTTTTTTTTCATTAGATCTTCACCAAATTTTTATGAGATCAACTTAAGGAGGAAGCGTCAGGCTACCCCGCGAAATTCAAATTTTCGAACGTTTTTTGCAATTTGCAGATCAGTATTAATAAAGTGTGATTTGCGGCCGTAGCAAATATGTTTTTACAGAATTATATACAATATAATCAGTAATAAAACTCCTTGAGTTAGTAAAATCCTAAAATGTCAAGATTTCATGAAATAGTAATTTTTTGAGATTACCTGGTCTTAAAGAGTTGTATTGATCACTTTAATGATTCTAATTATGTTAATAGATACTAGTTATGACCGCAAATTATAATTTGATCAACGTACAATATAATTATGGACTTGTAAATTGCAAAAAACGTAAGAAAATTTGAATTTCGCGGGCTACCTTGACGCTTCCCCCTTAAAATTACTAACTTTCAAATAAAAAAAAAATGGCCAAGTGGGTGTCGGACCACGCACAATGAAGGGTTTCGTAGTTGGGATGAATTTATTCCAAAAAGAAACTTAATATTGTAGTTGAATAAGTAATTTTTCAATGGAATTTGTACAAAATTTTTACTTTTCCCAGTACATTTTATAAGTTGGTCGACTATTAAACGTGTAAAGCCTACTTAGCTGTGATAGTTTTACTTTTACAAACGGATCCCTGATTCGAAAAATGGTTTTCACAGACCCGTAATATTTTTGAATGGCTTATCCAACGATACCCCACACCATGGGATAGACGAGAAAAAAACTTTCCCACTTTACGTGTACAGAATGTACCCTAAAATATTTTTTTTCATGATTTTATTTTACCACTTTGTCAGCGTGATTAATATATATATTATATCTATGCCAAATTATAGCTTTATAGTACTAAGAGTCTCTGAGCTAAGTTGCGGACGGACGGACAGACGAAAATGGCGAAACTATAAGAGTTCCTTGTTTACTATGGAACCCTAAAAAGAACCAACGAAATCGGATCTCATAAGGTGGACATATCCAGTAGCCCCGTTTTTGCCCCTTTTTTTAGGAAGTAAATCCAATAAAAATTCCGCAACGACAAGAAATTCTATAAAGTCGTATAACTTGTATACCAAGTTTCGTCCAGATCGGTTGCAAAATATGACCTAGAGAGAGAGAGAGAGAGAGAGAGAGAGAAGAGTAGCAACAAACTGACAGATGAAACAAATTTTGCCAGACTTGAAGCAGAGACGCTTCGCTCGTTCGGTCAATTATAACGTTGCCTATAAACGAGTGGTAAATAATGAGCGTACCGGAATTTATTAATCGGCACTATTTGTGTGAAAATAATACTCTTATTTTCGTTTTGTTTTTGCATGAATTAGATCCGTGCTCAGCATAAAAGATCGGTTCTGACTTAGCTACCTAGATGTTTTCAGAAAAGGCGAGATGGTCTTCCTGTTTATAATACCAGTTTACCAGATTTCAAAGAAATTCAATTCTAGACTATGTTTTAATTATTACATACGTTTTAGGGTTCCGTACGTCCGAATGAAAAAACGGAACCCTTATAGGATCACTCGTGTACCTGTCTGTCTGTATATCACAGACAATTTTCTCCGAATCTAATGGACCGATTAAGTTGAAATTTCGTACACATTGTATTTGTGATCCAAACACGGACGTGTAACCAAAATAAATGAATTTTGAATATGGGGGTCGCTTTAAAGTTTTGCAGACTGTACCGTAATGACATATTAAATGAAAGGGCTTACTATGAGGGCCCCAATTTTTTTTTTATAATTTTAAAATAAATTGTTTTAAAGTATTTAAGAAAATAGATAAAAATTGACCATTCCCACCCTTATATCCGAAACAAGTGAACCTAAAATTTTGTAAGTAATAGTGTTTTAACATTCATAGATTACAAGAAAACCTATATGTACATAAGAAGTCTGTGGTATATGCTATGGTATGGTAAGGTCTTAAAATAACTTTATAAAATTATAAATTTCTCAATACTGTATGAGAAAATGTTTTTTAAATTCAATGTTAAGGTTGTTCTTTTCTTTTACTAAAGGTTTTTTTTTTAAATTTATATCACAACTAACTATTTACACCATGCACAAAACTAAATTACTAACTAACTAACTATATATACAAAAAATAAAAAAAGTACTCGTCCGCATGGCTGTCGTCCGGAAACGTGCCCAATAGACTGGCAGCCAGGGCCGCGCCGCCCCTCGGCAACGCCTGTGTTTGAAACCTATGAAGCGCCTCATTTTTAACCGACTTCAAAAAAAGGAGGTGGTTCTTAGTTCGTATTAGCCGATTACTCGAAGACGGCTGAACCGATTTGGAAAATTATTTTTTGTATGAAAGGGTATACTTTCTAGTTGCTTCCATTATAAAAAAAAAAAAAAAAACTCTCCAAAACTAAGAACAAAGTGAGAAATAACTTTAATTTTGGAAGTCGGTGGCAAAAACTAAAATACAGACGCAAATACACCGACTTCCGCAATTACTAATTACGGAAATAGGAGTTACATAGTCGCCTTATCAATGTAGGAAAGTCCAAGCAACTTTAAGGATGTACAATAGAATGCAAGAGCCAGCGAAGCGAGTTCGAAAATTTAGTACACTCTCTGATAGTTCAGATTTTCTTTTGATAATTCCAAAAGAACTAGGAATTAGTTGCTTTGACAACTATCAAGACAATGTAGAATGCAAGAGCGATTGAAGCGAGCCTGAAAATTTTAGCACCCCATCCCGAGTACGTTCAGTTTTCTTATATAGGCCATTATACAGAAAATGAACTTACTTTGTCGAGTTATGAAGAAAAGCTCGTTTTACAACAGTTTAAGTTTTGGAATCTGGCCTTGAACCTTAGCCTTTCGAACCTTACGGTACGAGCGGGGTTCCCAAATTCCCAAGTTAGCAAACTTCGCTCGCTCTTGCATCCTAGATTGTCTACTTTTATAGCAGGCTTTTTAGTGGAAACTTCTTTAGGCGCGTTGAGCTATTTTTGGTAGGAGAAAATCTTATGGGTTCGCGTCACGAACATGCTAATGTTAACAGTATATCTGTAAATATGAGTATGACGTGTTGCGCTTGTTTTTACTCGGAGTGCCGATAGACGAGAAAACCAGAGTAATAGTATTAATTTTAATTTATAAATGATGAAATTTAAATTTTTGATACGACAGTTAATTTAAAAAAGGCACTGTTATTTCATAGTTTTATGTTTTCAGTTTTGTCGGCAGTATATTTTCTTAATGTGTTTGTATATGCTCATCGGGGTCACCGTGGCTCAAGTGGGTGCAGCTTTAAGTTAGTAAGACAAGTAAATCATTCAGGCTCTCGACTACTTGAGTGATATGGGGGGGGGGGGGGTCATAACCCTCAACCCCCCCCCCCCTTACTTTAAACATATTGTAGGCCTATCTATTGTTATGACCTTCTTTCTTATATTGGGTTATGACTTTATGACGCATATCACGAATCTCTTACTCGCAAACTAGCCAGACACGGTTTATGCATGGACACGTAGTTTACGAGGACCCTTTTAAATAAATTTTTTAACATGCTCGTGTCTTTAAAGTATTTTTAGAAACCCTATATGTTTTTGACGTAGGTGGACAATATTCGGTGATATACAGTAGTGAAACTCTCTTTTTTGTAACAGACATATGTACCTGGTTGTAATAACAGAAACCTGCTACATGATGTAAACGTTTATGATAAATTAGGTCGCGAATTCGTCCACCTGAATATTTTTTTTTAATTTTTTATGCCTAAAACCTTCGCTCAAGTGCTAGCAATAAGTTGACAAAGTTTTATCGTAATCGGAGCGCACATAATACCAACAAACAAACATTGATTTTTATATATCCTAACTTTAATATTATAAATGCGAAAGTAAGTTTGTTTATTTGTTTGTTACCTTTTCACGCTTAAACCACTGAACCGATCGTACTGAAATTTCGCACATACGTTGTCAGGTGTACAGAAACGGACATAGGGTACCTTTCATCCCGAAAAAAAAGTACTTTTCCCGAGGAAAACACCAATAAAGTTCTTATGAAAATAGATGGCGCCACGTGTCTTTCGAATCTTGATTGAATTATATTATCTGAAATGTCAATTAGAATTAATTAATGGTGTTATAACAACTGTCAATTTTTAGATAAAATTTTATCTTAAGTTATATCTTAAGCTTTTGCTCGCGGCTTCGCTCGCGTTAATTTAGAATTTGACAATCAATTCACACTGCTAAAGTTTCGTTTGTTTAGTAGTGTGAATTGATTGTCAAATTCTAAATTAACCCGAGCGAAGCCGCGGGCAAAAGCTAGTTAGAATACAAAGAAACAAAGGTTGGTGGTTGACGAAACATTAGACACTTTCAAGGACACTAAACGGCCATTGTCATCATTATAATAAAACTTCTATCGTGCAAAAACAGTAATCAATAGGATTACTTGGTCTGAAAGAGTAGTGTTGATGACTTTAATGATTATAATTCTGTAAACACATACTTGTTACGATTACGGTTACGACGAGATTGTATGTTGTTCAAAATATAATTCGCGACGAATTATATTTAACGAATTTTAATTATACAGTTTCGACATAAAGGAAAAAGTCTAGAGGATTTTGAAATGAAGATGTATCGTAGTAATAAGAATATCTATTATTTGTATGTATCATACCTTACAGCTTAGCTAGGTACGTAAGTCTGGAAGCCGACTTCAAAGATTTTTGCATAAGCTGTTCTCGACCTCATTAACCCAATTACTGGATCTCGTTATCCAGCGTTTATCGATCATGATAACAAATAAGATAAAAAGCTGACGGATAAAATACCGCTCGTAATTTTTAAAATAACAATGTCTTCCATGGCCGATAATTCTATATTTGAAAATTGTTTATTTTTTTTGTTTATCGCTTGAACTTTTGAACTATTCGTGATGATACCAAGAACATACTTCACTAGTGTAGATAATCCCTTACTTGGTTGCAACAACATTCACGGCACTTTATATTCTGAAAGTTTCTAAGATACTCACCTATCTACGTATAGTTAAGCCTCCATACATTGCCCTCATTCGAGTTAAGCCTTATTAAATGACTCGTTTAAAAACGCCCTTCGTAATCTGCCTTTGTGTGATCTCCACAATTTAAAGCTGTCATCAGTTACAGACTAAAAGTTATTAACGCTAATGACAGCAATCATAAACTTAGACGTTTACGATATGAGAAGTAAGCACACGGGCTATTGAGCCAAAGCAAAACTTCTGTAATAATAACTTACTTCGTGCGACACAGTTTTCTATTCCAGACTACACGAGTCGAATAAAATTCCACCAGACGGCAAAGTAGATGATCAACTTTGTTTCAAACAATAGAAACAAAATATACGGACGTCAAAAGGTCTGATGGGGTCACAAGTAGTTGGGTTTGTGAATATCGTTTGAGGTTTTGACCTTAGTGAATTGATTTGAACTTTATGTGCCTAGTAAAATACGTTAGTGTGTGTGTGGATCTTCTCTGAATAAACAGCCTATGTTTGTTCAAGATCACCGAATACATGCTTACGATTTTCTTGGCAAAGTTTCCTAAAGAAATGATGGGTCTCATCATTACGTATTATCACAAATCTTTGCTCAGACGTCACAAAAAACTGGCCAAGTGCGTGTTAGACTACGCACAATGAAGGGTTTCGTAGTTGGGATGAATTTATTTCAAGAACAAACTTAACATTGTACCTGAAAAACATGTCCCATACATTCCAACTGAAATGTAAGTTTGTACGCACAAAATTGAGAGATTGATACTGTTATTTTAAGACCATATACGTCTTAAAGGTTTTTCTGTAATCTTTAATTATTTTTAATTATTTTAAGACCATATACGTCTTATAGGTTTTCCTGTAATCTTTAATTATTTTTTAATTATTTTATGGGGTTTCTTGTGATCTATAGGTATAGAACTATTTTTTCTATTTTTTTTACAAAATTTTAGGCTCAGTAGATTCGGAGATAATCGTCAATTTTTTTAAATAACTTTAAAACAATTTTTTTTTAGTTATATAAACAAAATCTATTTGGGACCCTCATAGTAAGCCCTTTCATTTGATATGTCACACAGTACAGTTTGCATAACTTCTTTTTAAATTTTCTTATTTGCCCCCTAAAAGTGACCCCCATATTCAAAATTCAATTATTTACGTTACACGTCCGTGTTTGGGTCACAGAAATTCATACATGTACCTCAACTTAATCGCTCCATTTATCCTATTAGGTTCCGTTTTTCCTTTTGAGGTACGGAACCCAACCATGGCAATCTTTTAGGGAGTGAAAGTACTCATGAAACGGAACAATTCGTAATACGCGAGCAACTCTGAAATATTGAAGAAAATATGTGCAGTGTCATACAAAAATGCAATACTAAAAAATGTTTTGTTTCAGTCTTTCAGTTGCCAATTAATTCAAAATAAGATCGTATAAGGCAAAAATACTGCATTTGAAAAATACTAACTTTCTAACGTAGAACACGTAAATTATGGACGACATAAATAACTTCAGTGAAGTCCGGTAACATTTCTCCATCACTGTCAGCCGTAAACAAGGTGTTACGTCACAATTATCAACGAAGCCGTTAGATCTAGCTTTTACATTAATTGTAACTTCAAAACACGTATTCATTAGGAGAAGGAAAAAATTTGCGCTAGAAGAAAACTTTTCTTAGGTACAAATAGATTTTCTTTTTGTATTTGTACTGTATAATAATTACATGAAACCATTATAAACTACTCAAAACAAAATAAGGGCCACTTGTTATTTTTACATTTCAGTGTAATTTAAAGAACATCAAATAATTTCTAAGTAGCAAAATATTGATGTTACGAACTCTTCGATATCTAACCTCTTTGATGTCATGCTTGAGATCAAATACAGGTCATAATAAAAAAAAATGAATTTTAAATTTTCTTGTAATCTTGTTTCGATTTTTCTCGGTATTCTGAAAAAAAAAAACATATTGTGTTAATAGGCCACACAAACGAAGACATATTATTATGGACACAATTACTGCAACTAGTGCCGTTGATCAGTGATCTAAGAAGGAAATTCGCAGCGGTCTGTGGGTTTGCAACTGGGTTTTACTCGAAGATCTATCCAAAATGTTTGGAATCGCTTTCAAGAGACCGGCTGAACCTGGTCTTCTAGCAACACTATCGAGTGTAGCTAGAAGACCAGTTTCGGGTAGAGTTCGCATTACAACTGTTCACGTGGATCGGTACATCTGGCTAAGTGCTGTCGAGAACGTACAGTGACGGCTCGTAAGTTACAAAATCGCCTACGGTGGACAACGGCTACTCGTGTCAGTGACCAAACTATCCGGAATCGATTGCACGAAGACCAGCAAACTTCAAAACAACGAGTTATTCAAGCTCCTTTATCCAGGGCTCAACGCGCGAATAGTTTAAGTTTGTCCCGTCAATACTTGCACTGGCCCTAAATCAGTGGGGCATGGTGCTTTTCACCGACGAGTGCAAAGTAATTTTTTTTAATGACGACGGCGCATTAGGGTATGTAGACGACGCGACGAGTGATTTTCGGAAGCCTGCATACATGAAGTTGACAGTTTCGGTAATCCCAACGTAATGATTTGGGGTGGGATTAGCTTAAACGGCCAAACTGAGCTCGCTGTTTTAAATGAGGGTACCGTGATTCCATTTGCAAAGCAAATGGGTCCTGGGTTCGTCTCGATGCAGGACAATACCCGTGTACACACAGCTTAAGCGACCCAGTCTGTGCTGGAAGATTCTCACATTCAATTTCTACCGTGGCTAGCAAATAGTCCGGACTTGAATTTGAATCCAATGGAGCAACTTGGTACCTATTGAAACGAAGAGTTAGAGAGTGTAAGCAAGAGGTCTGCTACCAGCAGCAACTGATTGACGCTTTGCAAATTACCTGGGTTGAGATTCCAGCTGAAAACGTGTGGCATTTGATCGAGAGCATGCATTCCAGGCTACAGGAGTGCATAGCTAAAAGAGGATACGCCTTATTAGAAGACCGTAAAAGAAATAAAATGTGAAGAATAATTTAGTTTTTAGTGACTTTTCGTTGCTTGTGTTTCTTATCTTAAGTTGTAATTTTTTATTAAAAGTTAAATTAACATGTTTATTGATAATTTTTTAAACAGTTACTACCCTAAATGGTAAACAGTAACATTGTTTTATGTTTACTTAAACTAAACAAATAATTAATTTAATCATCTAGTGGCCCTTATTTTGTTTTGACTATTAGACTTACTATTCATAAACATACTTACTAAGACATATTTAGTACGTTTTTACTTTTGTATCTGGATTTTTTCATTGATGTAGATTTACAAGTACATAAGTTTAGATTTCATCGTCCCTGCATTTGGCGAGTTGTAAATTACTATAAAACGTGCCGCTACAATGGCCACAATAATTTAATACATCGGTACGGCAAGTGACCAGTACTCATAAAAATTATAATAAAATAAAATAATTCGTAAATTGAAAAAAAAATTAATTTCAAACAAACTTAAATAATAACCAAAATTAGGATCACTCCATGCAAAAGATTAATTCATGAAGCTACTAAAGAAAGGCCGTTGACACCTTATGTTCATCTGTTTGTCTATTGTTCTGAGCCAGCTGGTAAGTGGATGATATATACATACATCATGAATGATTTTTTTGCACAGAGTGATCCCAATTTTATTATTTACTTACTTTGTTTGAAATTTTAATTTTTTATATACGAATTATTTTATCTTACAATTAATATAATTTTTATGATTACTGGCCACTATCCCTAGCCGTGTGTTAAATTAGTGTTGCCATAATACTCGCATAGGTATTAAAAAAATACTTTCACAGCTAGCAAGGGAAAAGCATTGAGTTATTGACGTAAAACTAACTTACTTTATATGTATACCGTCTATATACTTGTTGCTTTGTTTTGCACTTAAGGGAAAAGGCGAAATACACATCCTGTTACCCGTTATAAGCATAATGTATCGTTTGAAGTATATTTTCAGAATTATATTTGGGGCATACTTACTTGCCTTTTACTTGGAAATAATAACATTATAAATAACTTTGCCTTGGTAATGATATGGCTTTGATATTTTTATATATATAGGTATGTGCCGCACGTGTATAGAATAAGGTATAGTGTTTAACTATTATTTTTCTTCTAATTGTTTATTAATTGACTGAGTTACATTAGTCGTTGTAGTGTAATGCCGGTCGTAAATGCCTAAAACATGGCTATTTATTTAAGCCGACGATAACCGACTTTTAATGATTTTAAACTGAAGATCACGTCTAAACGAGTAGTGTTAATGATTTGGCAAAATATACGTTAAATTAATCATATATACGGTTACTTGTAATTAGTGACCGATACTTAAACACATGATTGTACTCATGATAACAAACAACTTTTACTATGGGACCAAACATGAATTCGCAAAAAAAAAAAATCAGCGGTCCCATACATTATATTATGTTGGCATAACTCGTCAAAATGTAGGGAGCAGCTGATTTTTTTGATCCCATAGTAAAAGTTGTTTGTTATTATGAGTAGAATCATGTATTTCAGTATGGGTCACTAATTACCAGTCACCATAATATCATTTTCTTAAAAACTTAATATGTGAGACCTAAACTGCGACCAAGAAACTAGGCATCCTAAATAGAGTGAATCGATACTTTACGCCTGGACAGTTTTTGATCCTTTATAAAGCGAAAGTCCGATCCTGCATGGAGTATTGCAGCCACCTTTGGAATGGCTTAACTAAATACCTACTTGCTGCGCTTGACTGAGAGGAACGCCGAGGTAAGAGGCTCATTGGCAATGTAAAACTGGTGGATGCCAAGCTTGACAGCTTGGCTCATCGCCGCAAAGTTGCCTGCTTGTCGGTCTTCTACAGATTGTAATGATTGTAAGTGTGCTCAGGTACTCCACAACCTCAACCCACCGGCCCCCTTCTACCATCGAACATATAGACGCACAGCAAGTTACCATCCATACCTACTTGACATTCCACCAATTCGCACTAAGCGTTTCCAAACATCCTTCAATATGCGCCCGGCAAAAGAGTGTGTCTGTGTCCCCAAGTACATACAACCCGAATCTCTTCAAAGGCTTCTTCTGGGTAAGCTCACTCCATTCTAGACTTTGTTCCTGTCACCTCTGACCTAGACTCTAGTCAAGAGCAAATCCACCTCAAATAAAACACGAGTGATCCTTTATGGGTTCCGTTTCTTTCCTTTTGAGGTACGAAACCCTAAAAATGTGATTATATTTGATTATGTTTATATTACACAGTGTAATTAATTGGTAAAGTTATATCTAAAGCGGACAGAAAACTGAGAATCACGCAAAAACTATCAAGCGCATTTTTATAAAACCTCCACCATTTTAAAGATAATTTAATTAATTATCTTTTAGTATTGTGTTTTAATATGTACTTTTGTTTTATGTAGGTATAAGCGTCTAATTTGGGACAGCACTCCTTGATGGGCGAGTCCTATTACTGGGTGGGCGTACGACGCGTTGCGTTAGCTCAGCACAGAAAACGCAAACTAACCACTCAAGGCCATTGGCATATATCTGAGTATTAAATGAAAAGCCTTGTGCCCGATGGGATTTCCTATCAGCAAAAATGACGAACTACCATACAAATTTTCCCCTTAAAAATTAACCCCTTTAAGGGATGAATTTTTAAAAATCCTTCTTGGTGCACACTTTCATAATAATAAGGAACTCTTTTTGTAAAACTGTATCTTCTAGATCTAGACCCAACTGTTTAGTATAGGCTGTGTGTCTGTCAGTGAATCAATTTAAGATTTTTGGGTCAACTGTTTTTACTATTCGTTTGGCATTTTTTTATGATCCATGTTCAAATTTTTCTAAATATTTAGATAATAGTTTTTTCCTATGAGACTACTTATTTTAAGCGCCTGCGACATATTTTATGTTTCCTTTTTGTCGAAAAGGGCCTACACCGGCTGGTGTAGAAATGCTATTGTATTGTTATTGTTGCATGTCAAGATACACTTTGTGCGTCCCTCCATGCCAGTTGTCTAATAGCAGTTGCAAAGAACCAATTCCATTTTCAAATTGGGATCGTATTTTATTTTACTTTTTGGACATTTTCCGTAATGCATTGCAGTGTTTACTAGATTCAATTAATATTTTAAGAATATTATATGTATTTTATTCTTTTTTCCGATGATTATTTAGTAAATCGATAGGTACTTAAAGAATAAAATCTGTGGATTAAAGTCAGTCCTAGTTGTTAAAATGCATTTGTAAACAAATAGGTAGGTATACCACAGCTTTTGTTCTATAATTACTGCTTCGTGAAGAACTCATTCACACAATAGGTACATTTGCATTGGTTTGAATTGAAATGATTTCTCACAATACAGTTCTGTTCACGAAGGTTTTGTTCATAGAAAACTAACGTTTTTAAGCGAAGCAATTAAGGCTTCACTTCACTGATGGTTTCAACATATTTTATTCTATTTTGAAGGACATTTGAATGCATATTAATGATTGTTATTGTTATGAATTGTGAAGGCCAATGAAATCGTAGGTTTTTTTTTTAAGATGTTCAAATATGAAATATTGAGAGAAGATTTCATTGGAGGAAATCGGTATTCAATTGGTATTCATTAAAAGTCGGTACCAGGACGTTTACTATGGTGAAAATTCAGAAATTTTCCGAACTTTTTACGAAAACAGAAGCAATGTTATGGAAAACTGAAAAAAAAAACAATGGGTTCACAGTTCTTTGTGGTCTGTATTTATGTATATGATTAATATGGTGACTTTTTATTTCCGCCAAAGTTAACAAAATACGGCAGTGCTTTTTTCACGTTTTAAGTGAAATTATTTTTTTTAACACACATCTACAAGATCCTCAATCCAATTTTTTCACTGACTGGTGAAACTCTTGTGCTAGCGATATAGTAATAATAATAATAGATTATTTCTCACCAGCATAGCAACAAGGGTTCAAATACTAAAACATGGCATAGTAAAAGATATTAAGACATATTTTTGTTCGTGGCTACTAATTTAAGTTTTCTCTATAAACTTATCCAAAACCCATAACACTATTTCTTAGTGCCGACCCTTAAATCCCAAAACCAGTTTTCTGTTATGATGACGAATGAGAGTTTTTTGCGATCAAAGGTAAGAAAATTCTTTCCACATTCATTGCACAATATTCCAGAAAAGATGAGTTGAGAAAATCGGGACTAGATTTAATATAGTCCCGTTTATCGTTTATATAAAACTCATCAATTTTAATAATAAAAGTACGAGCTATTTTTAATAATAAAGTAGAGATAGTTATTTTATATAAATAGGGCTTTTCATGTTATAAAGCTTCAAATTGCTTTTTAGTAGGTATTTTGTGCCAGTCTTAATTAAGTCCCTTTTTAATGAAAAGGGATTGAAAAGTCCTTATTGAGATCAAGGTTTTAAGTCTGAAGGGCATTTATGCCACTGTAGGCGAAAACTTTAGATTAGGTTTAACTATTTTTTTTGAAAATATCGTCTAGAAGATGAACAGATGCCTCGTGAAAGGTACAACATTTTCAATTTATGTATTTATTTTGTTTCCTAACAAATACGTAAATTAACACTTTGTGGGACACTAAACGCCCATAGGCGTTGTAACAATAACACTTCCACTGTGCCTCGTTTAGTGCGATCAGTGCGTTAAGATCCATACGCCGAAAAAAAAAACAGAAAAAAAATAAGTGGGCCACTCGTAAAAAAGTGGTAGAAAAAAGGAGAAGAATGTCATGAATGAAAAGGATAAACAAAATATTTTCGTCCTTTTCATTCATGAGCTTGCTTGCATTACCTTGTTTCCACCTCTTTTTTAAGAGTGGCTAATTACTATAGCAGTCACCCTAAGTCATAAAATATAAATAGGTCATAAAATCGGTAGTCGGTGTCTTGGGTTTTGTATTTTCGTTTTTTGCCACCGACTTCCGAAATTAAAGTTATTTTTCACTTTGTAGTGTTTTGTTTTGGAAGTCGGTTTTATTTTTTGCTAAAAAGTTTTTATTTTTCACTTTTTAGTTGTGGAACCTACCCGACACTAATTCAAATACATAATTGAGCACAATAATTGTAGATATAGCCATGTAAATAACAGTGATAGGAAGTTATTAAAACACCATCACATCATCCACATAAAATAAGTGGGAAATATACGCATTATTGAAGCTAACTCAAAAACTCCCCAAGCAAAGTTAATAAAATTTATATGGGACCACCTCGGAAGTATACCCTATCAAACAAAAAAAGAATTTTCTAAATCGGTCCATCCGTCTTTGAGTAATCGCGTAACAAACATACAAAAAAAAAAACATACAGACGAATTGAGAACCTCTTCCTTTTGGAAGTCGGTTAAAAATAATAAAAAAAACAACTACTTTTTTTGTTATAAATGGCACAAGATAAAACTAAGTTCTCTAATCAATACTAGGTTTCAGGGATTAAGTCAAATTGAATAAATGTATCAAAAGTCCTCTGGAAGTAAATAAATAAACACTGTCGCTTTTCTGACAAAAAGTTCATAAATATTCTATCAAAGATTTCCTCACAAAATATGAAATATTTAAGTTTAACAGTGATTAGAGTAGCCTTAAATATTCAGCCTTTTCCATGAAGGGATAAGTATTGATTGACATATTGTAATATCAAAGCCAAGCTTGAAAGAAAAGCCATAAAATCTTTATCCTCATTAACTTCTATTATTGGAGATACCTTTTGAAATTTGACCGCGCAGCAGTGTAAAAGGGATTTTTTTAGGGAAGCTGAAAAATGCCGAAAAATGGAGGCAAACTTTTTAAACATAATTTAATGAAAATTTCATATATGTATGTCCTTATAGTCTGTAGGTTATGTAATAGGTTAATAATTTATCCTGTTTTAAAAAATAATAAATTTTTCTAGACTTCTGTATTTTGGCTATTCCACTTTTCAAACAACAGAATATAAACAGCACGCTTGTGATCCCTGAAGGGTTAAGGCTCCCACAGAAAGGCGTGACGCGATGTCGCGTCACGCGTGTCTGCGGGTCCCCCTTAAACAGCTCTGCCTAACAGAGCTGTTTAAGGGGGAAGCGTCAGGGTAGCCCGCGAAATCGCGAATCCAAATTTTCTTACGTTTTTTAAATTTAAAAGACGGTATTATATTGTATGTTGATCAAAATATAATTTGCGGTCGTAACAAGTATCTATTTACATAATTAGAATCATTAAAGTGATCAATACAACTATTTAAGACCAGGTAATCCTAAAAAATGACTATTTCATGAAATCTTGACATTTTAGGATTTTACTAACTTAAGGAGTTGTATTACTGATTCTATTGTATATAATTTTGTAAATATTTAGCATACAACTTAATGCTGACTTGTAAATTGCAAAAAACGTAAGAAAATTTGAATTTCGCGGGCTACCCTGACGCTTCCTCCTTAATATCTAAAATTATAATTTCGCCACTTATTTCATAAGTTCGTAATTACTTAGATACCTACACTTCAGAGGTTCTTCTTATAAATAGGGCTTCGATATTCCCGGGAGTCTATTCAATTACTAATTTTGTAGTAGAAATCTAACAGCCAATATTAGGTATTATAAACTCTTGTGTAAATAAGGTATCTCTTTACTTCGTATTAATAATATATGGTATTAATTCGTACCAGTTTTTAATAATTGAATAAGACCAATAGTTGAAATATTTTCGGGTAGTCTGTTCAAGAGCCGATAACATTGTAAACAATGAACGGTTGTGACAAAAGACAAGTTTTATGATCTCGTGCATTTGTGCAATCGCCACAGAGGACTGAACGTGAAGGTTTAATGTTCAACTGATCTATTCTCATTGTGAAAACTTAGTTGAAGTGATCTGTTAAGGTGACAATACCTGCTGGTGAACTTGTGCGACGGGGCGGTGCGTTTTCGCCGTATGCCGTTCCGTTCGGATTCATAGAGAATATCTATGTTTAGTAACAATAATACGAATATTTAAATAAAATCACAGATATAATTATAGATAATAAAATGGTCTGTTCATATAGGGTGTCTCAATAAGAGTGCACTTTTTAAATTTCTTGTAATTTATTATTCGTGCAAGTGGCTACACTGAAATTTTACAGCTGTCACCTATGATTGTTCCGATTATTAAAAATGGAGCGCTACACAAAGAAGAGTGCATTATCATTGTGAAAACCCATTTCAAAAATGGGGAACCTGAGACCGCTCGCAATCGTTACAGGAACATGATAACGGAGTTCTTGTGGCATCAACTGGACGGCATGGATCAATATGACATGTGGTATCAGCAAGAAGGCGCCGCCTGCCACACCACGAATGAAACCATCCATTTATTGCACCAACGATTTCCAGACCAAATCATCTCACGAAATTCTGATGTCAACTGGCCACCAAGATCATGCGATTTAACGCCGTGCGATTTCTTCCATTCATAAAGTCATCGAAAACGGGGGTCAATTGCCGGATATTTTATTCCATACTTAATCGGAACATATCTACTTTGTAAAGTAACAATTTTGAAATGGGTTTTCACAATAATAACGCGTTCGTCTTTTGTGTAGCGCTCCATTTTTAATAATCGGAACAATCATAAGTGACAGCTGTAAAATTTCAGTGTAGCCACTTGCACGAATAATAAATTACAAGAAATTTAAAAAGTGCACTCTTATTGAGACACCCTATACAAACAAAAATCATAAAATTATCTTAAGTAGTTTAAAAGTAATATCGTTTTTTTATGTTTTAGGTAGATATTATTTTCTGAATTTATTTTATAAAGTATTTTACTGCAATACTTAAATATTCACATATAGAATTTATGTGTACGCGTTCTAGTTTAACATACATTTTTTTTGCATAACTTACTTGTTTTATTTGAAGACGTAATAACAGATTTAAAAGTCACTAAAATCATATATCTGCGCCTTAATAATGTCAATCTCTAGCGATCCTTAACATCAGATATAAGGACAGCTAGCTCACTTCATCTAATTTTCATGGTGAGATTTTTACTGAATAGACTAGCTCGTCATTCTGTTTTATTGACTTAATTTTATGTAATTTGTAGCAGCAGAAGGGTTATTTTTATCTCTACGTAGTAATTTTTTGGTTGCATGCATGATAATACTATAGGTAGGCTTTATCTATTATATTCGGCTCCCTGGGCACTGGGATTTCAGCTCTGTTACCAACTTGCTGAAAAGAAAATATTTATGACAAGAAGAGTGAAAGAGATAGATAAAGGTAAAAAGGCATTGGTACTGACGATATTTGTCATAGCCATCTTCGTACGAATCTCTGCGATTATTGAATATTTAACATTGATACTATAATTCGACGTTAGTTCAGACTAGCTAACTGTGAGAATTTCGTCTGTTCATAACGTTGGAATTTGTCCCGGTAATTTGATTTTCTCGGGCGAATATTTTGAAGTAGTAGGTAGTCTCAGTAGATTTTCACAGACTCGTAAAATTTTCGCAGTTGAAAATGTTATAAAGTTTGGATCATTTGTGCTTTGATGAGCTATGTTATCCTATTTTGTCACAATTTTGAATATAAACTTTACCTACCTAACTTTCACCAGGAATACTCATTAGATCTGGAACTTAAATTACAAAGTTTTAGTTTGGATTCGAATGTATTTTGTTTGTGAATATTTTAATAATTTTTTACTTAATAGTTTTTATTTTATTTATTAGGAACAAAAACAGTTACATGGTGCAGATCACAGAGACATACTTAAACTAAGATTTAACAAACATGTAACCCACACTGTTGTCCACATCCACTAAAGGTTAAAAGAAGTGCTGAAGACAAGTGATAAAAATAATTCAACAGTCGCTACCACAATAATGCTGTGTTACTTAGATTAGCTTAGCTTAAATAACATCGCCAGATAAAATATCAAGAGGCATTTTCTTAAATAATTGTTGCAACAGTTTCATAAAATACGTTACGTCGATTAACACTAACATTATACACTTTGGTCGTTTGATGGATGATGAATGGAACTTTAAAAATTTAATACTTTTTTACAGATGGTAATCATGCAATAAAGTTGCCAAGTCTTTTCGTGAAAGCTCTTCGTTAATTAAAGTTAATTGTGGAAAGTCATAAATACTGTAGGTTGTGGGTTGGCATCGTGAAGGCGAGCGTGGCGGTATCCGCACCGCGTCGCGACGGTCGCTGCCCCGTACGACCGTTAACCCCTCAATGCACCTGCAACATAACCCAATTAGCTATTTTCTGGGAGCACTCGTGCCACGCTATTTTCATCTTTAGGCCTTAAGACATCGTGTCTCTTCAAATATAGGTCGCGAATAATAGAATGTGAGGACTGAACTAACTTAGCCCGGCATTTCGCCGGCTCGGTTTTCGTCATTTGGTGTACTATGGTAGTTGTAGTCATTTTATGGCTCTGATCCTTTTCATATCTCATTACGTTTGCGCTGAATAATAAGGCTAGCTTTTTTTTTTTTTAAAAAAAAAACGTTCCTTTTATTCAAATCACATACATACTATTACCAGCAATTAGGACGAAGAAAATTACTTAGAGAATGGTGCCGATTCTGTTGTTCACAAACTAAACGTAATTTAGGGTATTGCTATCTTTCTCTCTGTAATAAAACGGGAAAGAGACGGACGTAAATTAGAACTGTCAAATTTAGTTGAACTAATATTCGCATAGAAAGTTAGACGACACGTAAAATCGTCGAGTAAAAACGCCGTGATAAGCAAGGCGTAAACTAGTTTGACATCTCTAACTTAGTTCATAGCTATAGCCGTCCTTTACTTGCGCTGAAAAAGATAGCGATTCTCTAATTTTAGTTTAGTTATTGAGCAAGAGAATCGGCACCAATATGGGTCCTAATAAGCAAGTGCTGAAATATAATATACTAGCGACCCGCCCCGGGTTCGCACGGGCGGAGACCAGCCCGCCGGTTGAGCGCGTCCCAGAGGGTGATGGCCATCCAGCTGGTCTGGGGATACCGCATGGTCTCCGGTGAGGTGGCGAGCCTTCTTGCCGGATTGCACACATGGGAGTGGCGCGAGGAGGCAAAACTCGGAGGGCGTAACTCCGCTGCCGCGAGAAATCACGGTACAGCTGATAGAGCTCCAACGGGATCTCATGGCGATATGGAGAGTGCGACTGTCGCAACCCTGTGCTGGGCACGCCATAATTGCGGCGATAAGTCCCTTTGAGTAGTGGTTGGAGAGGCGCCACGGCGTCTTCACCTTCCGCCGGACGCAGGTCCTCACCGGACACGGTTGCTTCGGGAGGTTCCTGTTCCGAATAAGGCGGGAGGAAACGCCTGGGTGTTACCATTGTGTGGATCGCCCAGAGGATAGTCTGCCCGGCTTGGGCGGAGCACCGCCGCCTCCTCGCGGAGGCGATCGGCAGCGGCGAATTCTCGTGTCCGCCCCTGCTCCAGACCATGGCACGGAGCGAGAGTGTATGGGAAGACGTCATCTCCTTCAGTGAAGCAGTAATGCTCGCGAAGGAGGAGGCGGAACGCGTGAGGGAGAGGCAATGTTTGCGCCCTCACGCCCCTTGTCGCCGTAGGAGACGCTCTGAGCGTTGGGAATTGAGAGCCGATTCCCGGCCCCCGTAGGCGCGGGCTTGCGGACTGCGAGCAATGGGTAGCTCGCCGTCCGGTAAGGACTAGGCCCGGGTCGACGGCGCATTGTGTTCCACGCGCGCCTCAAAGAGATGTCAGCACCAACTGATGGGGTCTACTAGGGCGGATGCCTGCCAGGGTTGCGAGTTGTTTGAAAGAGTTACCATGACCCTGGCACAGGCAACTGAAGGAACACGGATGGGTTTTAGTCAGTTGAAGTCTGACACGCCCTCCCGCTCCGCCCAGAGCGGTAGAAGTTATTTGAAGATTTCCCACCCAAAAAAAAAAAGCCAAATGCTACCAAACCTCGCAGGATCACCCGCTGGGCTCAAGATTGCCTTTGGCCGTGGTTGCGCCCGCGTAGATGTCAGAATATATCCTACGGAAACGTACTCCCGGGATTAAAAGTACTCTTAATCCAGGTAAACAATGTCATCACGCACTGCGAGGAGCAGCGCGCGGATTGATACACGATTGCTGCAGGATAAAAATCCTAAACCTAAAAATAGTAACGGAATATATAACGGAACGGAAAATTACCAACTTGCATGCCAAATTTGAAGGCAACGCAGACGTACATATACGTCCTCAGCTGCGCCCCGCGGTTTCACCCGCGTAAGTTTCAATTTCGTGGGAATGAGAATATCCGGAAAAAGTAACAGCTATAGGTAACAGCTGTGGCTATGTACCTATCAAGTTTCATCGCAATCGGTTCATTAGTTTTTACTTGAAGATGTAACAAACATATTATGTAGGTACATACTTACTAACATAAATTTTCACAATTAGAGTAGGATTTGATTAATGGAGACACAGTAATAAAACGCTTTACAGCTTATATTTCATTTGCTTATACATATTGCATGGAGGAAACTAATAAAATATAACCTTTCCGTGGTCGGGTATAAGAAAGAAAATAAGAATGAAATATAAATACCTATAAGGAATCATTGCAAGGCTTCTCTGTAATTATTTTGATGTGCTATTCGTTTGAAGTAAAATAAATTGATTTTGCGAAGATCCCACGCGAGACAGGCTAACGTATGACCCATGAGGCCCATGGGATAAGCACTCTTTTCTTAAGTCGATGATGACCAGTGAAAATGTTTGTCCCCGGGACTTATTAATTGTTAGTGAAAATGATACTTTAACCGGGAACTGAAACCTCTTAAATGATATAGGCAAATCCGTCGGTATCATTGGAATACGCGCAATGTGTGCGAGCTGTCCGGCTGCGGGCCCGGTGAGAGTTTTCTCGAATGAAGTTGTTCACAATGAAGTTGTCTCGAAGTTCTGTGATTAAAACTCTTGTGTCATTACACACACAGGCTTGGTGGGTTAAAATTTCTTAATATCATTACGGGGATTCCAACTTTCTATTTTCCTATCTAGCTTTTGTCAGCCGCTTCACCCGCGTGGAAGTCTGAAATTAACCCACGGAAACGTAATACCGGGATAAAAGTACTCTATGTGTTAATCCATATTATAAACTAAATCTGTGTGGCAAATTTCATCTTAATCCTATTAGAAGCATAATTCAAATATTATCGTTAATTCATGCAAGCCTAGTACTTTTTGTTAGGTTTACTGCTCACAAATTGTGCACGTGTCGTGTCTTGAATTGATACCTATACCTCTTAAATTCATGTAATTCTAGTACTTTTTGTAAGGTTACAGAGGTATTTCTTTCCGACGCGATTTATTCCATATGTTACATTATTGAAGTTTTAGTAGGGATCCCTATTTTTTTCTAGAAATAAATATAACCTATGTTACTCAAGGATAATGTAGCATTCTAATGGTGAAAGAATATTTGTAATCGGACCAAGAGTTTTTGAGTTTATTCGTTACAAACATGCAAAAATACAAACATACAAATTTTTCCTCTTTATAATGTTAGTATAGATTGGGGTTTATGTCTTATAGTTTATTGAATTAGTTGGCTGTGGGTAGTGGTGAGGTAATGTGGTGTGTGAAGAAAACCTATTTCGTCGAATGTTTGTTTGTTTTAGCTCGCCTGAATTAGATTCGATTTTTTTGTTGTTTTTATGAAGTTGAAGTTGATTTTCCTGTAAGTAATCAGGGCTCGTGGTAAGTCTTATCTTAGTAGATACCTACCTAGGTACACGCAAGATTTTAATTTCTCTGTCGGCAATTACTTAAAAATCAAATGTTTTGTTATTTGGTTTTTTCTTGCTTTCATAAGGACTAACTCAACAACTTTATCTGGTATGTATTTAGCTGATAGGTATTATCCATTAAGTGTTCCTACCGCGATGTTAATATGTACATAAACCGAATATTTTACTGTCTCCATGTAGCATAATCCCACTGCTTGACAACAGGCGTGCTTTTTTTGAGGAGAGTGTTGTCCCTGAAATATAAATATCGTCGCAAGGTTGCCGGTCTTCTAAAGACTGTACTGCGGTGAGTGTGGTCAGGAACTCCACAATCTCATACCACCGGCCTCCTTCTACCATCGAACATCTAGACGAACTGCAAGTTACCATCCATACCTAGTTGACATTCCACCAAATCGTACTAAGCGCTTCCAAAGATTCTTCATAATGCGCACGGCAAAAGAGTGGAACTTACTACCTGCGTCTGTGTTCCCGAACGCATACAACCCAAATCTCTTCAAAGTCAGAGTGAACAGGATTCTTCTGGGTAAGCTCACTCCATTGTAGACTGTCTCTGTCACCTCTGACTTAGACTAAAGTCAAGAGCAATTACATATCAAATAAAAAAAAAATCTTATTTATACGATTTACTTCAAGCCTCCAGATCTTTTTTGTGCAGTCTTCAATGCTGGGGTTTAAAAATAAAGTAGTAAAGGTTGGCCGTGTTTTATTAGGGTTCCGTACCAAAATGGTAAAAAGGAACCCTTATGGTGCGACTCAGTTTTGTCTGCCTGTATGTCACAACTGGATATCACAAGAACTATTAATGCTATCAACTTGAATTTTGGAATAGTTTTAGATGACCTTTGCTCAACTATTTTGCAAATAAGAAAGAAATATATATATAAAGAAATATATTTTTTTTTTGCAAAGGGGACTGAAAGGGGTTTTTAAAATTTTGAAGTGGGGCTACTAGGACATGTTGAGGGGTATCTTATGAAAGTGCGCTGTTTGCACATTTTCACCCATTTTTTCTTTTTATTTGGCATAATAGTTTTCTACTTTTGATGAAAAATGTAAAAAAAATACCGTTCCCTCCTTATCTCCGAAGTTTGCATAGAGAAAAATCTGAAATTATTCTATATGATAAAAGTTTTTTTTAAAGAATACAGGAAAAATAAAACGATGTCTCTAAATAGCGCACTTTTTTTTGATGGTACGGAACCCTTGGTGCACGAGTCCGACTTGCTCTTGGTCGGTTTTTTTTATACCCTGAGGGTGCAGAATTTTAGATAAATTTTAATCTGCGCCAATATGATTTCGGCTAGGCTCGGAGCAAATTGGATTCTGATTGTAAGGTTACAAAGTGCAGTAAACACACCACTATTGGTGTTTG
This sequence comes from Dicycla oo, assembly GCA_948252095.1. Lineage (NCBI taxonomy): Eukaryota > Metazoa > Arthropoda > Insecta > Lepidoptera > Noctuidae > Dicycla > Dicycla oo. The sequence goes on along the minus strand of OX411714.1, from coordinate 15,816,645 downwards.
GTGTGGCATTATTTATTTTCGAAGATGGCTTTAAGTGTATCTTCTACAAATACACTGATGAACGCTATTACCACTTTCATTGCCACCTCCATTACAAACTCGTATGTAACTATAGCGATAAACACGCCACGGGTTTGTGGCACCCAACACAATACTTTACATAGGTACACGCGGGCCCTATTAGTGGCATTGAAATTGTTAGCCCCGGATTTGAAAAGTTTCTAATAGAAAATCCAAAAATCGCAGTGCGGGTCTCAGGTTTGCTGGCTGCTGTTTTACCGGCTGTACTATTTAAACTCAGTTCAAATTCAATTTCATTTAAGTATTTGCTAGACATTTTAATTTAAATGGCCTCCTTCATATAGCTTTACTAAAGGTCGTTCGACACGCTTTTGCGTAAACTACATCATTACGGTGTACAAAACGAAGCTCTTAAAGTAATAAACTCATATTTACATAATAGGTTTCAATGTGTATGTAAATGGTGTGAAATCTTCCGGGCTACCAGTTCAGTTAGGTGTACCTCAAGGTTCCATACTGGGTCTATTCTTGTTTTTAGTGTATATCAATGAATTACCATTCTATTTAAAGGGTATCTATGACGTTGTACTGTCTGCAGATGACACCTCTCTTATTTTTAAAGTAGACCGGAATAGACAAGATTTTGACGACGTAAACAGTGCACTCTCAATGGTTACAGATTGGTTTACGACAAATAACTTAGTTCTCAATGCTAAGAAAACGAAATGTATAAAGTTTGCCTTACCGAATGTTAGAAATCTAGGACCCAACATCGTTTTAGATAAAGAGATGCTTAAAACTGTAGTCTCGGCAGTTTTTCTGGGTATAACAGTAGATGCCAAACTTCAGTGGGGCCCACATATATCAAGCTTAGCGGGAAGGCTCAGTTCAGCCGCCTACGCCGTCAGGAAAGTAAGACAATACGTTGATGTTGATACAGCTCGGTTAGTCGATTTTAGTTATTTTCATAGCGTTATGTCATACGGTATTCTGCTCTGGGGCAAAGCCGCTGATATTCAAAATATATTTGGTCTTCAGAAACGAGCTGTTCGAGCAATTTACCAGCTCGGTGCCAGAGTTTTTCTGAGAGATTTTTTTAAACATATTAGTATTCTCACGTTTTTAGTTATACTCTAAACACAGTGATATTCACAATGTTAACACCAGAAATAAGGACAAATTACGTCCTCCATTACACCGGCTTCATAAGGTTCATAACTCATTTGTTGGGCTTGGTATATCCTTTTATAACAAGCTACCCTCTTCTTTGCTAGATTTGCCCTTCAATGTTCAATGCGGTTAAAGCTAAAGTAAAATCTAACCTTTGTTCAAAGGCATACTATTCTATCTACGATTACTTAAACGATAAGAATAGTTGGTCGCTGTGTTTAACTTAAGACAATGTTTATTTTCTTTCTCCAGAATTAGCATACCTACTAACAGGTTATATGAGTTCATATAATTATTTATTTTCTTTGACTGTTAAGGTCAATTTATTTTAATTTTATTTATTATTGACATAATCTACTCATTTCAATGTTTATTTTTTTATGAGTGGTATTGCAATATGTGGTTAGCTAGTGACCTCAACACTTGATCATAGTTTTCTTGCCTGAGCAACCGGCAGCAAGTTCGTCATACTCCCTTAGATGTCACTGCTTGCGGTAGCGTCGGGGGTCTGGTTTTCAAGGAGACAACCTGACCCCCGACGCTACCCGACCTCAAATATGGCGAGGGGGGTAATAGCTGATCTATGCGTTATGCTCGTGAACGGGTGCTGCTTGTGGTGACTGGTCGTCTTGCTGACTTTGGTTTTGTTTTGTTATTAGTAATTTAACTCCTTGTTTATTTTACTTCGATTATCATTTGTGACTTCGAGTTACGACTACATGTACGGCTGTATGTAAGTGGGCACGCCCTTTATTACTGGAGGCTTCTATTTAGGTATAAAGTTCTGCTTACGTTTTTAGTTTTGTATTTTGTTTCTGCTTGAGTATAGTTTTCGATTTTTTTTTTTGGTATATTGGCGTGTGCTAGCTTACTTATAACAAATAACTTAATTTAATGTTTTGTGTTGCGTAATATACCTAAATTATTATGCGCAGTGTTATATAGAATGTAGGTATACAATGTATGAACTAAAAATAGTGGCCCCTTTACATTCTACCATTATCCTATGGTGTGCAAATATTTAATTTCGTCACTAGTGTCGTTTATTGTATGTTAGTAGCTTCATACATACATACATAAACTCACGCCTCCTTCCCATGGGGCAGAAATTACAGAACGCCACGTGACGCGATCCCTACATAGTCCTTTTTCTTGTTTTATATTCATACATTTTCATTTCAAGTTGATTACTAACTAATATCTTGTTTCAATGGTAATTTAAACTAACCTTTCAAGCTCCCATATAAGTCGTGTATGATCTATATCTATTGCTATGTCTCTTGTAATTTGACGGGGGGTAAAGTGTCTGCATCAAAATCAATTAGCGGTGACAAGACTGCTTGGCGTTAATTAATTAATTACTTTTATTTATTCATACTGGTGAATTAATTATAAACTAAGGCGTAGAAAATTAGGTGATACACACAAATATTACTAGGTAGCTTCCAGTTTGTTACTAAATGAAGGACAAAGGCGAAAACCTGTGAATACAGTTGTTGATAAGTATAAAGCGAAATATTATTTAGAGTTTCGACCCAATAGGGCAATAACGGATGACGATGATGTCGATCTGTCTCACAGTGCTATTTCGTTTTAACCGTAGTAGCCAATTGATACAAACCTAATAAAAGAAACCGCAAATAATAAAAAGAAGGAAAACTATAACGGTTTTGGTGGTCCAGCTAGAACCCTTAGTGCAGTAAATCCGCCTCACACTTGGCTGGTTTGTAATGTTTAGATGGTGTATTTCAATTTATTTTTCCCATATCTGGTAATCGTAGCAAATGCCATGGATATATCCGATGGCATGAGTTCACAGCGATGACTGACATTCGATCAAATAATTTTTGTGTACTCTGCAAGGAAAAACAAGCTCGAAAATATTTGCTTTCGTTATACCATGATACCGAAGTATATACACGTTTGAAGTCTCACTCACGATTTTAAAGTGAAAAAAAAAGAACTCGACCACAGGCGATGTAGTCAGCCTTTACCTTTGTTAGAGCCTGATTGTTCCACAAAAACATCATGGCGGTCGATATATCTGTGTTAAAGGCAGGTGGAGAGACAGGCCTTTATTTCATAAATTGATGGTGTCTGCCCCAGGTGTAAATTCTATTAAAGTAATGAAGTTTGTGTCGGAGGTTAAACCGATCGATGGATACGACAAGGTGTGAAAATATAAGCATATTGGCCGGGTTTATTTGAGTAGAACAACATAATATTTATTTTTCCTGAGTCGTTGTTTGACCGCAGGCTTCGTAACTTTTCTATTAACTAATGTCAGAGAATTAAGAGTTAATATTTGCTGAAGGGTTGAGCACACATCAAAGTTTGGGAGATTTTTTGTTTATAACTAAGTTGATGTTTACAAGCGACGGACCATTAATAGACAATTCTTTTATTAATAGAATAGGGATTTAAGTTTCGACAAAAGCAACATAAGTTTAAACATACATCTTTCGAGTTGAGATTATAGTAATAGTAATTTATTTCCAAACTTCAGCATACGTTATAGCAGTGAGGTCTCGACCCCTGAATTAGGACATTCTGTATGACAGGGGTCGAGGCTTCTCCAGTTACATGGTATATACATATATAGGCTTAGACTAAATACAATTTACACTATATTTTTACAATACTTTCAAACAAAATTGAAATAAAATAGGTTAAAAAAAGGCAAATACTTAATGAACAAAGAGAAATAAAAAAGTAAAGTTTTAGATTAGAATGGGTAGTATGTGTCTGGTGAGATGTGTGATGGGTGTGTGGATGTGGGTGTGTGTGTAGGAGTGTGAGTGTGTGTTGTCCGAGTCTGTAGACTAGATTAGTTTACTGATAATGTTTTTCGTATCATCATAGCTATAGATTTCAAGCCACAGTAAGATTTCCATTTTATGAGGAAATTGTTCACGTCTCTAACTAATTTGAATTTGAACTGGCTAAATGTGCTCTGGCAAACTTGTTCCTTGCCCTTGGCACGGGAAATCTGTCCGTTCTTTTGTTAGTTTTTGGCAAGTAGGGGGCTGTGTGCCGGTAATATCTGCGCAGGCACTCAAATATAAATATTTTTCTGACGCTAAGCACACGCGCCTGCTCATACACCAGAGTTGTAGGGGTCCTGAAGTATTATAATTTTATCATAATGTTTACTCCGAATTTAAATGGTGGGAACAGTTATTTGATCATGTTTAATAAGTTTTTACCAATACAACGAATTCTAGTGATATTTTTTGGGTAATAAAGTAGCTACAACCTCTATATACCTATTCTTTTCTCTTCGTAAAAATCTCACAAAGGATTAAATTTATTCATACGTACATACAAGAAGGTAGTAAAATGTAGGTCGAAAATTACAATAGACGTCCAATCCTAATATTCGACATATCTTCCAATATTGGTTATTCAGATGTAGGGTCAGGAAATCAAGTTTAATAAGTTTGCAATCTGATCTGCGATTTGACCTTTTATAAACACTACATGATTTTTAGCCTGTTCAGGTAAAATTAGCCTATAACTTTTAGACAAATAACCTATCTATTATTGTTTTGGCATTCAATAATTATGTAAGGTTGCTGCTCATCCCAATTATTGTTTATATCAATGTTTATGTTACTTACTAGCTTTAGCCCGCGGCTTCGCTCGCGGATGTCGGAAATTATCACACGGGAACCTAATACTGGGATAAAAAGTATCCTATGTTCTAATCTAGGTTATGGACCACCCATGTGCCAAATTTCATCCAAAACCGTTGAGCCGTTTTAGCGTGAAAGAGTAACAAACAAACAAACAAACTCAATTTTGCTATGAATTAAATAATAATTAGGACGACTTCCACAAGAGTGGGGCTACCCAGTCTAAAATAAAATACATCTTGTTCTATTCTATTTTAGATCACAACATCCTACAGCTGGACAAAGGCCTTATTCCTTGATTTACAAGGTCTACTTTTCTAGCAGTTTAATTATAAGTTAATAATATTTTGGATTTTTTTCTCCACACTTCTTGATTCAGCAACTTGCGTGTGAAATTATAATTATTCGTTTAACTGCGAACTTAATTTTATTGTCGACTACTACATTTAAATAAACATTTGATTTTTTTTTGTTGGTACTTAGGTAGTTTCACATTAACGTAATCAGCATTATCTTTATAATGACGTTTTTGTTTCAGATTTCCATCACAAACGCAATTACAAAACATAATTACAATGAGAGAAATACAAAAACTACAGTTACTTTAAGTGTATTAGCTGTCGAATTGTGACAGTGAAGTTTAGTAAACGGAACTGAATACAACCTTTTTAGTGATTCTACTATCGTGTCAATGACACGGATCATTTTACTAATTTGAATGTAGAATATTAACTGAAGTGCAGTGCAGTGACATACCTGTGTAACTTAAAAGTGACTGAGGAAATTGAACTCTATGGTGAAATATTAAACGACTTAGTGGCTTTTATGGGAGTTGGTGGGTTTAAAAAAAGTGCAGTGGTGTTGTGAACTTCTGTGGTGAACAAAAATAGTGATGTCTGCGTGCGTGGTTGAAGAAGGTAGGGAGGAGGGCGGTGGCGCATGCGCGCTCGAGGCCGGGCCGAGCGTGGATCGCGACGAGATGCCGGAGCGCCCGCGCAGGGAAGTATTACTCAGTGCGCGTGGAAGACGCGCATGCTCCGAACAGGGACCACATCCCAGCTTGAATTTTCGTAAGTGTCAATATTCACGCGAATGTTAGTGGTGTTGTAGTGTTTTATTTTTTTTATAAATTTTCCTGTTTTCTTTTATTTTCCCAAAAGTTTTACGTTGCGGTATGATTCAAATTGCTTGTAGTGCTTGTAGCTGCATTGAAAGTGAATCGTGTCCAAGTGATTGTTTACATAGTTTTAAGCATTACATTGAACTTCCAATCCATAGTTTTCCATGATTTCCTACAAGGGTCAAATTAAATTAGCTAGCGAAACTCCTCAGATGTGATGGGTAGGTACCGATATTTGATGATTTTTTTGGAGTCAGTAACCACTGGTTACCTGTTACTGTTACTTCAAGTGTAACTTGATAAAATCTGTTTTATCGTGTTGAGATATCGATACCCATCATGCCTGTGAAGTTTACAAAAAAAAAAAAACAGATTTTTAAAATTATATTTAAAGTACAGACGCCAGCACATCAAGCTACCCGAAACTGTCAAATTTTCTCAATCAAGCTCGAACCTAATGCTTTTGCGATAAAATTGAAAATCTATTAAAGAAACACAGGTTGTAATAGCTTGAAGTGCTGGCGTCTGTACTTAGTAATTTAAAATATCAGTTTAAAAAATAGTTTTATTTTGTGTTATAAAATAGCATATTTAGATGTTGTTGTCGGCAAAGATCCACGAACGACAGCCGGGACCAACGACTTAACGTGCTTCCTTAGGCACGGAGGAGTCTCGGTATGTACTATAGTCACCCATCCACGGACCAACCCCGGCAAGCGTAGCTTAACCTGATGGATCGACCCGTGCGGCTTTTATTACTTAGCCACGAGCTCCTCTCGAATTTTATCTAAGTTCTTGGTTTTTACTCTTTTATTAGGTAGTGTTTGATTATGAGCTTTATCTTGACATCATTTCTCGAATACTACACCACTTCAAAATTCAAAATGGCAAATTAACAATCAGCAATAGGTACTAAAATACAATATTGTTAAAGGAAACCCGCAATTAAAAGTTTTCCTTGAAATTACAAATAGTTAAGATTATTTATATACTAGGTACCGCAATAACGAATCTATTTCATCCAAACGTCATGGTATGACAATAGGGATGATGACTAAAAAATGTTTTTTTGTCCGTCATGTAGATTATTAAAATATATTGGACACGTATTTTTTTCTTTTTCTACGCAATCAAAAGATTACGGCGATACATTGAGTTAAAATGTGGCATGACGTCACGTCTTCGTAGATTTTATACGTAGAAGTGACGTAGCGAGCCCCCACTCCCGAACTTTAATGCGAGTTATCTAAGTCATTTTTTATTAATATGATAAAGCAAAAAATACGTGTTTAATATTTTTTTATTATCTGACTGACGGACTAAATAGAATTTCTTTTTTTTACCCAGGCATCATCCCTATTTACTTATTGCCGATTCCTATAAATAACGGATCGTTGTTGGTAAAAATTAAGACTCTTCTATCTTTACCAATAATGAAGCAAAGACCCTTTGCATAGACCCTCTCATATGGAAGTATCTAGTACAGGTAAAGTTAGCTTGCGAATCTATTTATATATGCCGAGTTTGGCAATAAAAAATGCTACCATTGGTAAGCAAAACGATTCGTTTTTAGGGTTCCGTACCTCAAAAGGAAAAAACGGAACCCTTATAGGATCACTCGTGTGTCTGTCTGTCTATCCGTCTATCACAACCAATTTGCTCCGAATCTAATGGACCGATTAAGTTGAAATTTGGTACACATATGTATTTCTGTGACCCAAACACGGACGTCTAACGTAAATAAATTTTGAATATGGGGGTCGAATTTGGGGGCAAATAAGAAAATAAAAAAAAAAGTTTTGCAAACTGTACTGTGTGATATATCAAATGAAAGGGCTTACTGTAAGAATCTCAAATGTATTTTTTTTAAATAATTTTAAAATAAACCATTTTAAGTTATTTAAGAAAATAGACGAAAATTGACATTCCCCCGTTTATCTCCGAAAGTACTGAGCCTAAAATTTTGAAAAAAATATAGAAAATAGCTCAATACCTATAGATTACAGGAAAACCTATAAGACGATGGTCTTAAAACAACATGGTAAATCTATCAATATTGTGCTTACAAGCTTATAGTTAAACAAAAAAGATCCAACCCACATTAGGTGTAATTTGGGTTGGATCTTTTTCGTTTAACTATGGACATTTGTAGTTGGAATGTATGGGAGAATATGTTTTTTAACGACGGAACCCTTCATTGTGCGTGGTCCAACACGCTCTTGACCGGTTTTTGTTTATGGAACCGAGCATTAATTGTGCCTATTTATTAAAGTGGGTCATCATCATCAATCTCTTGTCCTTATCTCAATTTACTTGGGGGGGTGCAACATGTCCTTTTTTCCATAATTATCTATGAGTAATTAATGGATTAAGCTGATAATTAAGTGGTTGTAATGGACTGTCTGTAAACTTTACTCATATACTAATATGAGTAAAGGTTACAGACAGTCCATTACAACAGTGACATAACTTTTATAGGATTGCGTTCAATACCACCAGGTATTGAACGCAATCCCATTAAAGTGATGTCACTTGCTGTTGGTATAGAAATACGCTAATATTAATTACTTTGAAGGTGATCTTCATGGCATACCTAACTGGTCGCTAAAAGACACAACCAGTCGTTATTAGTAGCTTCGCAACCAGTTGCCATGGCGACCAAGCAACAAAAAAGTTTAGGATGATTACTATCATCATTCTCCTGCCCTGGTCTCAATTTATTTGGGGTCGGCGCAACATTTATTTTTCTTCCATACTTCTCTATTATTCGTCATCTCGGTAGTCACTCCCTTTCTAGCTATATCATCTTTCACACAGCCCATTCATCGTTTCTTTGGTTATCCCCTACTCATACAGCCATCCCCATTCATACTCAAAACTTTCCTGACGACATTTTTCTCATTCCTCCCCATCACATGCCCATACCATGATAACCGATTTCCACACAACTTTTCAGTCACCGGTGTCACTTTCAGACTTCCTTTTATATACTCATTTCATCCATTCACGTAACACCACACATCTCTTCTTAGCATTCTCATCTCAGCTGCATGCAATTGCCTTTCTTGAGTACTACACCGCTTCAAAATTTACAGTACGACTTTACTATGAGAACCATTACCTGAGAACTGATTTAACCAAAGTCAAGTATCTTTTATCCGCGGAATTAAATTGACGACTGAACGTTTTTATTTGGGAAAACTGTCAAAAATTAAAAATTTATCCGATAGATAAGGTCCGTATCGCCCTATGGATTGCAAACGAAAAATACTGACCTATAAAACGGTGCATGGAAGGCAAAAAGTGAAACAATATGACGACATCTGTAAGAGATATATGGAAGAAAATTACATACATACAGATTCTGCTCTGACTCCAAAAATGGGGTAATGGCGGGATAATGATGCTATGATATACAAGGTGTAACTTAAATAACGTACAACCTCTTAAGGGGACATTGTACTCAATTACTCTATGGGACTCTAAAAATCAGCTGTTCAGTATATTTATGTTCGCTTAAGGGTTGTGTTCACCAACATTTAATCTGCCGGTTAGATATTTAAACAGTTGATGTATGTCAAACTTCCTTCCAAATTTGACATAAAACAACTGTTTAAATACCTAACCGGTGCACAGTGGTTCGAGATCGACGCTCCGTGGACATTGAAATCAAAATTTCTTTAGGCGAGAAATAAAAATCGGAACGGCTTTATTTCAGTATTATTTATAATATTTTGTAATATGACAGCTATATATATATAAGTCGTTTTTTCTCGCAACTTAATAAAATTTAAAGCCTGCGGCTTACATGGGGTGTTGACCCACATGAGGCGATTCCGAAATGCTATAACACGCACACCCATGCGCACCGCTTCACTCACAGCAGAGTGTTGAATTTCGAGAAACTCAGTTAGAGATTTTTACGTTGATGTAGGTGTGATCTTTTAAAATATACAAAGTAATTGACCATAGTGTGCTAATTTTATTAAACATAATGAGAAATAATGGAATATACAATATTAAAAAAAAAACACTCAAGTAATTACATATAAATAAATTTTTAAATATTTCTTAAGATAATTTAATTCGTTGTTAGTAGATTATGTCAGTAGATAAGCTGTCTATAGCTGTCATATTACCATTACCAAATATTATATATAATACTGAAATAAAGCCGTTCCGGTTTTTATTTCTCGCCTAAAGAAATTTTGATTTCAATGTCCACGGAGCGTCGATTTCGAACCACTGTGCGGTGGTTTGAATGTTGGCGAACACAGCCCTAATTCGTCAAAATGTACTGAACAGCTGATTTTTTTTTTCGCGATTTCAGGTTTGGTCCGATAGTAAAAGTTGTTCCTAATGTTGAGTACAATGACCCCTTAAGAGGTTGTGCGTTATTAAGTTACACCTTGTATACACGTATACCTACCTACAACAGAAGTATTTTTAAGCATGCAGCAGAATAATATAGGTGTAGGGATGTAGGTTTTAGAGGCAATTTTGGCTGGTGCGATATTGGAAATAAGAATAACCTGCAATATTGCGTCCTTTTATTCACACAATCTATCGTCTCACTCTTAAGACACTTGTTGAAAAGAGATGCAATATGTCAGAGCAACTCTCCAAGAAGTTTATTACGAATTTATTTCTGAAACTTCCTATTCGCACGTATATGTTAATTTCTTTGTATATGTTTGGTACTTAAATTATCGTGCCAGTCAATATTTGTTCGTGACATTCGAGTGTAGTGTCCGCTGGAAAACTGTGAATATTTCAGTTTAATTTTACGCCAATGTTACTAATAGTACAATTGACCTCGTTATTATTCTACCACTTTTGACCAAAACTTCCAGTAAATTCGATTATATTATATTCACTATGGTTAATCGATTCGCGGAAGGTAAACGATACACAATAGAAGTTTTAATGTTTTTACGTCTATAGACTTCAACCGCCCGCGAAAGTGTTAAAAGTATCTAATTGACACATTGTTCTTAAAGCAAAAATAGGCCTTGAAGTTTTATGACGTGCAACCTTAGTAAACCAAATACGAGGTCAAGTGTACCTACCATCATCTGATTCATTCTCTGTCGGGAAGGAACAGGCAAAGCTGATTATAGATGACGCCATTATCGCTGGTTATCGTCCGCTGTCTATCTGTTGAAGGTTTTCAAGGATACTAAACAGTAAACGCGCTCTCGCCTTAAAAAAAAAAAGTGGTGTTTCACAGATAAACAACACCAGCGACGATGCGACTCCTAGCGGCATAAATTGGCTGTGCCTCTCTCCATTGGGCAAACACGCATAGTGCTGTTAAAATATTTGATCAGATCTGATAATGGAGACGGTAAAGATGAAGATGGTTCATTAGTGCGAAAGTATTGTAAACTTGGAATTACTCAAAAAGTTATTCATTTGTTTATTATTAAGCTGCCATCCGAAAAACAGTTTAGTGTAGTCAAGTGAAAAGACATTTAATTTTCCTGAGTTTTGGTGATGCGCAAGTGACTTCATACTTACCTGCATTGAAGAATTGTGTTATGGTTACACGTTTATGAAGTAGGTAAGTTTTTCTTATTCCATTTCTCAGTTAGGCAATCATATTCTCTGTTGACTGCAACTCAGTGTTCATAATGGTAGAAATTCGTATTGTGACGTGGATTTAAGGGGTGGGAGGGGTGGAGGGTGAAGTGGGTTGAGGTTAACCCCCCACCCATATGATGGAAAACCCCATTTTTTTTTAATGATTTAAAAAATCTTATTTTGTGGTTATGTTTCCATTGTCTGACGTCGATTTAAAGGAGGGGGGGGGGAGGGGAAGCGGGACTAGGTGTAAGCCCGCTATGATGGAAAGTTGCTTCTACAACGTCTCAGGCGCAGCGGGATGTGCAACCACTTCGCCCTTACGTAAGAAACAATAGGCACCCATGCTCACCTCAGCCGCTACGGCTCGCACGGGTGCCTATGCTTTGTTACAGCGGGCGAGGGTTACCCTCCCTTCGCACCCCCGGATTTTTATATACACTCTAGGGGTAGCAGCCAAACGACTAGCTAGACTCGGGGTGCCTCGATTCGATTTTTTTTTTTTTTTCTCGTAAACCATTTATTTCCTAAACTTAAAACTTTACGTGGAGGCATCTAATAATATGATCTTTCTTTAAAAAAAATATGGACTCCCAACTCCACGTCAGACAAAGTAAAACTTAGCCTTAATTGCTCGTACGCCATCAACATAGCTTATGATGTGAACAAGACGAACATAACAATAACGTGATTATTCGAGTAAATTATTAAAACATAAAAAAATATCACGGCGCGTGAGATTCGAACCCACACGGCTCGCTAGGCATGAACGCGCTTACCCAAATACGACAACCACTAAGCTATTATGGTATGTTCCAAAATTATCTGATTAAAGTGTAAACAAACCTGTCCAGGTTTCATTATGTCGCAATCGCTCACTAGGGAGTTTAGTAATCCATTCATTCAACTTTAAATCTTATCACCGTTTCCAAGAACTATTGTGTCAACAACATTATTAAATTGTAATTAAAACATCATCTATGAAAATTGAGCTTATAAAATTAATGTTGTCAAATGAAAAACACCTTTAAGGTGATTTAAAATTAGAATTCCGGGTTTAAGTGTTCAAATAATCAAATCAAAGCAGTCAATTTGTCAGTGGCACTACAAATTGCCATCCAAAGGTACGTTTTCTAATCCATTTGTTTACATCTTCATCAGACATTTTTGGAAGAAACTATACGATTTGCGCAGTGGACTCAGAAAGCGAGAAATGTGAGAAATATTATTAATTGATTGTTGCCCGAGCTACGGTAAATGAATTCCTAGCGAGTAGCGCATGACTTAATGCATAGGGAGTATTTTTCATTAGGCAAATGTATACAGGGTTATTGGTAAAACACCAACAACCTCTTAAGGGGTCATTGTACTCATCATTATGAACAACCATTACTATGGGACCATACCTGAAATCGCGAAAAAAAATCTGCTGTTCAGTATATTTTGACGAACACATAAATGTACTGAACAGCAGATTTTTTTTTCGCGATTTCATGTTTGGTCCCATAGTAAAAGTTGTTCATAATGATGAGTACAATGACCCCTTAAGAGGTTGTTGGTGTTTTACCAAAAACCCTGTATATTGAAATAAAATGTGAAACGCATCAAATTATTGAAGGGATTTTAAGGGTTGAATACATCTACGTGAGTTTTGAAGAAATTGGCTATATTTTAGGTCAGTCTAAAACTGGGTACACACTTGCCTAATCAGCAGTATCAGCGGTATACAATGCAAAATTACCAATAGGTACCTATTAATCGCTCAGCGATTCTGTTTTGTTTTTCTAATGACAGAACCTCCTCTGTACTAACGTACTTACTTAGTAATTTTTATACAGTATGTTAACCAACAGAGGGCGTTCCCGTTAACCCGCAATAGTATAGCATCCATACATGCTAAAAAAAATATTACCATTCAAAAACAAAATGGTTTTATTTTTTTTTAATATCAAAATATTCACTAAAAATGCTAAAAATATTCACTAAAATATTCAAAAAAATATAAAAATATTCACTAAAAATAAAAACTAAATTGCGATGTTTCCGTCCTTCAAGTACGCGTGTACAGTGTTTCTTTTACGTATCAATTTAACATTTTTAGTGAATATTTTAATATAAAAAAAAAATAAAAACCATTTTGTTTTCGAATGGTAATATTTCTTTTAGCATGTATGGATGCTATACTATTGCGGGTTAACGGGAACGCCCTCTGTTGGTTAACATACTGTATATTAAGTTCCCATACCATTATAAGTATCAAAAAATATTTTAGTGCACCTACACGCAGTTCTACTACTTATCTTACTACTGGCCATAATTCTTGCAAAACAATGAAGCCGGGTTATTCGAGTGTTTCAAACGTGAAACAGGCTAATTTGCATGGAAAAAGCGATGAAAAGCTTGGCATGCAGATCAATACGTCGTAAACAGGCCACGACTTGATTATACTGTGTTGGCCTAATCCTCTTACGTGACTCTTTTTCACTCAATGACGTCACCAAAGTGAGCTGAGACTGTAAATTCTGTAGCAGCCATCTGTGTTGTGATTCGTTGGGCACATTATAGTAAGTTTTTGACTGGTTGTCGTACGGGTGTATTCAGTATTACCGTTCGTCCCCCTGGTGGCACGAACAGGAATTTAAAAAATTAAAATGATTAAATTTATTCCCGCTCGTCCCGCTGACAAAATCAGTGGGACGAACAGGAAAAAACCGGTCAAGAGCGTGTCGGACCATGCACAATGATGGGTTCCGTAGTTGGGATGAATTTATCCCAAGAAAAACATAACATTGTAGTTGAAAAGCATGTTCTCCCATACATTCCAACTACAAATGTCCATAGTTAAACGACCTTTTCGTTTAACTATGGACATTTCTAGTCCAATCCAACCCACATTACACTTAATGTGAGTTGGATTCCTTTTGTTTAACTATGGACAAATGTATGTTTGTATGCACAATATTGAGAGATTTACCATGTTGTTTCCTTCTTACTTCACTTCTTATAGGTTTTCCTGTAATCTGTAGGTATTGAACTATTTTCTATGTTTTTTTCAAAATGTTAGGCTCAGTACTATCGGAGATAAGGGGTGGAATGGTCAATTTTCATCAATTTTCTTAAATAACTTTAAAATGGTTTATTTGAAAATTATAAAAAAATAGATTTGTGACTCTTACAGTAAGCCCTTTCATTTGATATGTCACACGGTACAGTTTGCAAATCTTTTTTTATAAATTTTCTTATTTGTCCCCCAAAGTTGACCCCACATTCAAAATTTATTTATTTACGTTACACGTCCGTGTTTGGGTGTACCAAATTTCAACATAATCGGTCCATTAGATTCGGAGCAATTTGGCTGTGACAGACAGACAGACAGACACACGAGTGATCCTATAAGGGTTCCGATTTTCCTGTTTAGGTACGGAACCCTAATAAATTATGAAATGAATATAATATTATTTATTAAATTCCCGTTCGTGCCACCAGGGGGACGACGGCCGGGGGACGAACGGGAATACACCGTCGTACGTATAGTACAGACGCCAGCACATCAAGCTACTACAATCTGTCAGATTTCTTTAGTAGATTTTCGACTTTATTGCTAAAGCATTAGGTTCAAGGTTGATTGGGAAAATCTGACAGTTTCGGGTAGGTTGACCTGCTGGCGTCTGTACATTAAGAAGTCGTCATTTAACGTTTTCATATGGTGATTATAAACCTGCATAATAATAAATGTTTTCGGTACGAAACCAAATGTGAATAAACTCTACCTAACTACTAACAACACAACTTTGCAGACAACTTTTTTTTGGCGATAATAATGTCAGAGAGATACAATCGCAGTACCTAATTGAAAAGAGTATTGTACTCCTAGCATGAACAACAAGCCAAACAGACGAACTCACTGCTATTATGTTGCCATCGATAAAAATGTAGGTATAGAAATTGTAGCAGTGCCATATGACATATGACTTCTGACTTGATTATGGATATTAAACAGTTGTCTCGACAATTGTTGGGAATGGCAAATGAGAAATTCTTTTCTATAGGTATATTCAAAATCGGAGTATAGCCATGTTAAAGTGAAAGCGCTTGCTCAGCCTGCGAAGTTCAAAGTTTTTTTAATGCTTTTTGCAATTTACAGGTCAGTGTCAGGTTGTACGAACAAAATATAATTCGCGACCGTAACAAATATGTGTTTACAGAATATAATTATTAGAATCATCAATACAATACTCTTAGTTCATATTACTATTTCATGAAATCATGACATTTGGGGCCAATTCTAACTTAGGGAGTTTATTTAATTTAATTTATCTTTATTTCAGACATAGATACAGTCCATAATTTTTTTACAAAGAGGGCGTTAGTAGATTTGTTACACGCAATAATAAAAATAAAAAGGTATTAGTAATTTGTTAGTAAAAAAAAAACAAAGAAATAAAATGTATTTTGATCAAGATACAACCTGATACTATCAAAATCAAAAGTCATTTATTCAAACTAGGTTGAGAATCAGCAGTTGGGTGAATATTTGACCTTTTAACCGCCGTCATTACCTTCCGCCAAAAGTTGATGAAGGAGAATATCGTTAATGAAATATTTCATCAATTCCCAGAATCTGCTTAAGGACCAGAATCAGGAATTGCTTAAATATTTCATTAAATATATTCTCCTTCATCAACTTTTGGCGGAAGGTAATGACGGGCGGTTAAAAGGTCAAATATTCACCCAGTTACCGAACGTCAAAATTACATAAGACAGTCCTCCAAAACACCCGCCCTTCACCACTTCCTAGTGCTTTAGCTGAGGAGAAGAAGTGGCGCAACAAAATTTCCCAGCAGCACAGCTGTCTGATCAGTTAAAAAAAAATATTTTATACAACACTGGGCAAAATAATAAAATAAGATTAAATTAATATTTGCTATAAGTCAGCTAGCACACGTCAGTATACTAAAACAAAAAAACAAAAAAAAAAAACGAAAAAAAACAGAAATAAAAATGCATAACTAAAAACGTAATCAGAACTTTATATTTAAATAAAAGCCTCCAGTAATAAAGGGCATGCCCACTTACATATAGCCGTATATAAGCCGTAACTTGAAGTCACAAATGATAAACTAGGACCATAGAAGTAAAATAAACAAAGAGTTAATTAATAATAACAAAACAAAACCAAGGTCAGCAAGACGACCAGTCACCACAAGCAGCACCCGTTCACGAGCATAACGCAAAGATCAGTTACTACCCCCCTCACCATATTTGAGGGAAGGGGGCAACCCGACCCCCGACGCTACGCAGTGACATCTAAGGGAACATGACGAACTTGCTGCCGGTTGCTCAGACAAGAATAATATGATCAATTGACGAGGTCACTGGCTAACCAAATTTTGCAATACCTTTCATAAAAAAAAACATTGTAATGAGTAGGTTATGTCAAAGATAAATAAAAATAAAAAAAATAACTTTTACAACCAAAGAAAATAAATAATTATATGAAATCATATAACCTGTCAGAAGGTAAGGTAATTCTGGAGAAAGAACATAAACATTGTCTTGAGTTAATCACAGCGACCAACTATTCTTATCGTTTAAGTAGTCGTTGATAGAATAGTATGCCTTATACGAACAAAGGTTAGATTTTACTTTAGCTTTAAATGCATTGAAGGGCAAATCTAGCAAAGAAGAGGGTAACTTGTTATAAAAGGATATGCCAAGCCCAGCTAATGAGTTATGAACTTATGAAGCCGGTGAAATGGAGCACGTAATTTTTCCTTATTTCTGGTGTTATCATTGTGAATATCAGTTTTTAGTGTATAAATGTATATTTTGTCTAATATATAAGATGTTGGCGAAGATGAGTTGTGATGCCACCGTGACAAAACCAATATGTTTAAAAAAATCTCTCAGAGAAACTCTGGCACCGAGCTGGTAAATTGCTCGAACAGCTCGTTTTTGAAGAACAAATATATTTTGAATGTCAGCGGCTTTGCCCCAGAGCAGAATACCATAGGACATAACGCTATAAAAAC
The DNA here is from genome assembly GCA_948252095.1 of Dicycla oo. Classification (NCBI taxonomy): domain Eukaryota; kingdom Metazoa; phylum Arthropoda; class Insecta; order Lepidoptera; family Noctuidae; genus Dicycla; species Dicycla oo. The sequence goes on along the minus strand of OX411714.1, from coordinate 15,799,084 downwards.
AACTAAAATAGACTAACCGAGCTGTATCAACGTCAGTGTATTGTCTTACTTTCCTGATGGCGTAGGCGGCTGAACTGAGCCTTCCCGCTAGGCTTGATATATGTGGGCCCCACTGAAGTTTGGCATCTACTGTTATACCCAGAAAAACTGCAGAGTTTACGAGTTTTAAGCACCTCTTTATCTAAGACGATGTTGGGTCCTAGATTTCTAACATCCGGTAAGGCAAACTTTATACATTTCGTTTCGTAAGGCAAAATTTATACTCTGAACTGCAAATTGCAAAAAAGAAAACTCAGGAAAATTATAATTTCGCGGGCTACCTTAGCGCTTCCCCCATAAGATGCATATTCCTGCCACCCAACAGTGTTGCTGTGGTCACAGACATATGATTAACTCAACCATTGGTTAAATACAGTAACTGAATGAATCTGAAATACAGTAATGAATGGCAGAATTTTGGCTAATGTGTTTGCCAAAATGGCATTATTACTATTTTTAACATGTATGAGTTAATATGAATACATTCATGATAACTCATTCAAGTTTAGCCTTTCACATTTAGCCAAAATTCTCCCATTATTTACTGTTTAACCATTGGTTGAGTTAACTACGTATAAAAAAACCGGCCCTGAGTCTTGTTGGATTTGGAATAAAGAATTTATTTATTTTATTTAGTTTTGTAATTCATTGACCGAATTGAAAACAATATATTTACCCTCTTTGTTATCGTTGTACTATCAGGTTTAACAAACGACATCTGCCAGATGAAATTTCTATCGTACCAGGCTCCCATTCATTTGGTTAGTGAATGTTCAATCAAAGAATGATACTGTGGAGGGTCGGGGAAGGCTCTTATCATAGTCTGTCTGGTCGATGTTACTATTATAATTAATTTTAGTGTCGGACTGAAAGACGTTTTCAATCCTAAATGTACATATATATGTAAGATGTATGTGTGTATGTGTACTTATGTATGTGCGGAATTGTGTTTTTGAAATGTCATTCATCGAAAAATTAAAAATATGCAAATGTTACAACTCAATTAATATTGGTAGAATCCAAAGCACACCATACTTTATTATCATTTAAATTCTCCCGAAATGGTACTATCGCAATCAATCAATTAAGTAGATGAGAGATAACATCATTAGAAGAAGCAGTATATTATTATTTTTAGTATACAACTCGCAGTTATTTAACTAAACACAACTAAAAGTTACGGCTTTTATTATACAGGAACTAAGAACCTGAATTAAGATTAAGCCTCAATCAGTTGTATTTAAAGTGGCTTTGCAATTAGTTACGGGACGACTCAAAGCCTGTCTGTATATTTGTGTGTACATAAATGGTTAAATAAAATTAAAAAAAAAAGCGCCAGTACAGAGTTAAGTACGGTACTTACAAATTATTCATGGGACGGTAGAGTTGACGGCTGCAGTTGCCTCTGCCTTTGGAGCATGCCGCTCGTGTATACGAGTACTATTGTTAAAAGTGATAAAAACTTGCTTCAGCCGTCGACGAGTGTCGATGGCTGCAGTTGCCTCTGCCGTTGGCGCGTGCCGCTCGTGTATACGAGCACTTAGGAAATTCTTTGTAGCAGCCCGAAATTGTGATTTTGGGCCATTTTACATGTGACTATAATGATATAACTGGCGAAATTAATTGGGATCTACCAACTATTTACCTCTGCCGCCATCACATAGGGAATCAAAATCAAGCCATTTATTGAAATTAGGCTGAGAATCATCACTTTTTGAACGTCAAAATATTTAAATATGCAATTTCGAAAAGGGCACATCTCGCATATTTTGACAAATACGTTTTTTCAAATCAATGAATTCTAAATGCTTCGCTCTACCTATTTTATACGAAAAGAGAATATCTATGGTATTTGTTCTACTGTAAACGTCATAGCGTCTACAGAAATCATTTCGAAAAGGTCACAACTCTAAAGACTTGTGCCTTTTTTGAATTTATTGTGACATAAGACCATTTAGTTCCATATATAATACTTCTGCACCAAGAAATTTAACGTCGAAAAAGTAAATACTGAAAAAAAAATTGATTTCAAGGGCTTAACTAAATTTTAAATCTAAACCGTTATCAGTAAGAAGTTACGGAAAAGGTGTACTTACCTAAAATAGAGTACTGGCGTGATGTTAAGTTTATTATTTTAGGGAATTATAGTAATTAATTCAGTAGATATGCTAGCAGTATAGCTACAAACAAACCACAGTAGAATCCGCTTATAAATGACATCGAAGGGAAGTGACAAACACGTCATACTAAGCGGACGTCATACAAAACATGTCTTAGAAAATAAACAACTTCCTATTTTTGTTAGGTATTTCGTTTGATAGAGAGAATAACTACAAATTGTATGTATCTATTAATAAAAAAAGAAACATGAGCTGACACAAAACAAACATTTGAAACATACATTCCAAACTTTCCTTTTTCTTAGTGTAAAATGTCGCTTATTATGAACTATTTCTTAAAAATAGATCATAAAAAGCGACATAGGTATGTATTATATGTCACTATAACTGAAGTCATTATATCCGAACATTGTTATAAAGAATTTTATATGAAAAACAAACTTCGCACTGTAATTACTTAAGGGGGAAGCGCTAAGGTAGCCTAAAAATTCAAATATTCTTACGTTTTTTGCAATTAGGTTTATGTTGATTCAAATATAATTCGCGGCCGTAATCAACATATATTTATAGAATTATAATTTTTAGAATCAGTAATACAACTTCATAAGTTAGAAAAGACCTCAAATGTCAAGATTTCATGAAATAGTCATTCAATAGAATAATATGAACTCAGAGAATTGTATTGTTGATTTTATTGATTATAGTTCTATAAATACAGATTTGTTACTGTCGACTTGTAAATTGCAAAAAACGTAAGAAAATTTTAATTTCGCGGGCTACCTTGACGCTTTCGCCTTAATATTAAGCGGTTGATGGTCAATATAGGCGGTAGGAGCTCGTGGCTAAGTATAACAGCCGCACGGGTCGATCCATCAGGTTAAGCTACGCTTGCCGCGGTTGGTCTGTGGATGAGTGACCATTTTTACATACCGAGACTCCTCCGTGCCTCGAAAAGCACGTTAAGCCGTTGGTCCCGGCTGTCATTCGTGGATCTTTGTCAGTCGTTACGGGTTGTCAGAAGCCCGAAAGTCTGACAACCAGTCTTACCAAGGTTAACCCATTAACTGAGTTGTGGAGGTCAGATAGGCAATCGCTCCATGTAAAATACTGGTATTCAGCTGCATCCGGTTAGACTGGAAGCCGACCCCAACATAGTTGCGAAAATGCTAGGCAGGTTGATTGTTTTTTTATTTTTTATAATGGTAGCTGCATTACTCTTAGAGACAAGCTTAATGCTATTTCCCGCGCATAGTTAAAATTATCAAAGCTGTTTAAATTATAAATGACCCAAACATTTCTATATACAGAACACGGTACATCTCACCTGTGGGGCGCTAACAACAACAGTCGTCGCGGTTGGAGTCGCAAGCGCACGTCGGCGCCACAGATGAGCAACGTGCACGGATCCATGCCGCGGGTGGCGCTGGTGCTGCGCTCGCGGCGGAGCTGGCCTGTGGCACCGCAGTCGTGTAGAAGGTAAGTAATATTATCTAACTTGGGTAGTTTGTTATAGACGTTATAATAGTCCTGACCGTTTTCAGCCACAGCAGCCAATCTTAGCGAGGACTAGAAATCGCCGCAGGAAACATTATATTCAGTGCACAAGTGTGTTAGGTATAGATAACATGGCATAAGCAGCACACAGGCCTCCTCTCTATTAGCGCTGTTTACACATTCTCAAAACTTCTTTTTTTTAGGATATTTTCGACTTTGAATGAAAAACGGAAAAAAACACCGCTCCCTCCTTTTATCTTCGAAGTTTGCATAGAGAGAAATCTGAAATTATTCTATGTAATAGAACTGTATGTAAAGATTACAGGAGAATTAAAACGATGTCTCTAAATAGCACACTTTTAAATATACGGAACCCTCGGTGTGTGAGTCCGACTCGCTCTTGACCGGTTTTTTACATGGAGTGACTGCCTATCTGTCAGTTATGGGTAACACGATACCCCTTGTAAGACTGGTTGTCAGACTTTCCGGGATCCGACCACGAATGAGAGCCGGGAGCAACGGCTTAACGTGCTTTCCGAGGCACGGAGGAGGATAGTAGATAACATAGCATAATCAGCCTATGAGGTTCCCCCGACATAGGCCTACTCTCTGTGAGAGGAAGTCGGCCGTAATCCACTACGCGGGCTCAGTAGGGGTTGGTAGATGTAACATGTACTTGTATTTTTGGTTCTAAGACCTAGGACATAATTTCCTTACTATGTTTTTCTTCACTGTTTTGAGTGCATAATAATTGATGAAATAAATTTCACAACGTAACTTAGCTTACTGCCTGACACATAAGAGATACATCCTTATAGTATAAAATAGCCTTTATTGCTGTTTCTTATTTTAATGGTCTCTGACAGCGATACACACCGCCGGCTTACGCTGAAAACCAGCGCCGTGGATTCGTGCCTTCGTGCACGGGCCGCGGCATTATGCTGAGCGTTTAGCCGTTTCGCGGGGTAGTGACGCACATTTCCAACAACTTTATTGTGTGCACTTATGTTTTTTGTTTTGTGAGGTTTGTTATGTTTTATTATTTTGTGCTTCGCTTTTCTTGTGTAGTTTGTGTGCGTCATTTTCACGCGAATAAACTGTTTTTCTTTCTTTCTTTTTCTTTCCTTACAATTAACAGATGCCTACTTACTAAAACTAATTGATTTAATCAATTCTAAGTTGCATGTTTGCAACTTAGAATTGATTGTTGCATTTGAATTGTCGACAGACAAGCTGTTCCACACAAACATCCATTTGCCGATCATTTAAATGCAAGTTATACAGTTATTCATTCTGCCTAGCCTTTTCCAACTATGTTGGGGTCGGCTTCCAGTCTAATCGGATGCAGCTGAATACCAGTATTTTACATGGAGCGACTGCCTATCTGACCTCCACAACGAAACCCATTGGTAAGACTGGTTGTCAGACTTTCGGGCTTCTGACGACCCGTAACGACTGTCAAAGATCCTCGAATGACTGCCGGGACCAACGGCTTAACGTGCTTTCCGAGGCACGGAGGAGTCTCGGTATGAAAAGATGGTCACCCATCCACGGACCAACCCCGGCAAGCGTAGCTTAACCTGATGGATCGACCCGTGCAGCTGTTATTACTTAGCCACGTGCTCCTCCAAGTTATACAGTTATTAAACGGTAATAATAATCCTCCCGACCTATTTCGGTACGCAGGAGATATTGTAGTGTACAAGTGTGTGCGCAAACGCAGGTATGCACTCTTTGTTCCTTTACTCTTATAGTCCGATGGGACGGCAATCCGACTCGACCGGGGAGAAATCAGGCGCAGGACTAACGGTGCCATGTGTTTTCCAAGGCACGGGGGTATCACACAACCAACTTCCAAACTCCGGAATTCTTTCTTGACAATTTTTTCTTTTTAGTTCACTGTTTTTTAAATAAAATTTTGTTTAAAAAAAAAAAAAGTAGGTACTTAGGTACTTTTAATTTATTGATCTGATACAAGAATTACGTAGGTAAGTTGATTTCTTTGAAATGATACGTGGAATATAATAATTATGAACAAAATTTGTTTGACTTTTAATGATCATGTTATGAATTTATGTCATGTCAGTTCATGCCCTCCAGACAAGCTAAATACCGAATTATTCAAATAAAAGATTTATTCTTTTTTTCTAAATGTTCTGAGTTTGAGTCTGAAGGTTTTCGCTTGAGATACATATATTCGTGTTCGAAAGCATCGTCAGCTTCGTGTTAGTGTACAATAATAGCATCAACTTGACCCTACTTAAAAGTCAAGGAGATTGGAAGACGTTGCCAAGAAAGCTGACTGCACTTGAGTTGCAAATAATCTTCCTGTGTTACCTACTTAGGTTTCTTTGCTAATCTTTATTGGTGAAATGCAATATTAGGTACTGTAACAATCTCCAAAGGGATCGTTACTTTACTTCGGGATCTACTCAAATGAATAAACTGTTCCTCGTATTTTAAAAAGAACAACGCGCCTATCGTCGCCCGGGGGCTGCGCCTCGCTGACGTCTCGCTAGAACCAAAGCTAGCCAAGTGACCGTCAGAATGTCATAGAATACTGCCTATAAATATACGGCTTGAATAAAACCTCTACAATACCTCCCTACCCATCGATTTGCTAGGTTAAGAACTTGTGTAAAAACGTCTGTATTTCTGAGAAATTCCGTTACAAAGTATTAGAACAAGTTTGTGCTGTCAGACAGCATTGATACTGTACCCAGTATGATGGTTTATTTTTGTGTGCCCTTGAAATCACAGGCATATGAGAATATAACTCTCTCTTTACAAAGGTAGATACCGCAGATAGGGTGATGAAGGATATCATTATATCTCAGCTATAAAATGATACGGGGATAAGACAGCCGTGTTTTCCTTTTGATCTTACTGATGGTGTGTAAACATTTTCTTAACATGAGACTTGAAATACGACACATGCAAATATTATTAAACGGTAAAGTTAACACTGATGGATTTATTACTAAGGGCTAATTTTCAAACGTCACTTTGCGCACTGTTGTACAGAATCAAATTTTTTAACTGAACAGACAGCTGGGCTGGGGGAGTTTGTTGCGCCACTTCTTCTTCCCAGCTAAAGTACTACGAATTGGTGAAGGTTGGGGTTTTAGGGGACTGTCTTATGTAATTTTGTCGTTCGAAATGTGCTGATTCTCAGCCTAGTTTAAATAAATGACTTTTGATTTTGATTTTGTCAGATAACTTTTATTTATGGAATAAATATGGCGGTTTGACAGCTTTTGTATAGAATATAAAATATATCAAACTGTCATATTTATTTTACCGGTAAAAGTTATCCGACTATCGAAAAATTCACAGATCTCGTGCTCTACACGACCTTCGGGTACATTGAAAATGCACATGCAGGCTTTTCATTTTGGACGATGACGAATCTAATAGTTCTAAATCTATTTGGCTTACTGTGAGGGTCCCAAATATATTGTTTGTATAATTTTGAAATAAATTGTTTTAAAGTTATTTAAGAAAATAGACAGAAATTGACCATTCCCCTATCTCCGAAACTACTGAGCCTAAAATTTTGGAAAAAATAAAGAAAATAGTTCAATACCTATACAATACAGGAAAACCTATAAAAAGTCTGTGGTCTTAAAATAACATGGTAAATCTCTAAATATTGTACGTACAAACTTACATTTGCAGTTGGAATATATGGTAGAACATGTTTTTCAACTACAATGTTAAGTTTGTTCTTGGGATAAATTCATCTCAACTACGGAACCCTTCATTGCGCGTGGCTCGACACGCACTAGTCCGTTTTTTCGATATCACATTTGGTTTTTAGATATAGTTGATTTTATGACAAAAGACCCTAAAAAATAGATCGAATTTTTCACAATTTTGCGATTTTCAAGAAAAGTTTTTGAATTTTTTTTTCACCATATTATAGTTCTTATTGATACGCGTCTTTGGAGACCTCAACCATTCATGTAACTCTAAAACTCAAGACACCAGCGATGTCACGGATTATTCCGAGCTGTCACCCTGCTTTGTCCCCTTAGAGGGACATCCGATCGGAAAAAAGTCTTTTAGCAACTTTATTCAATCTTATCTGTCTCAGATAGGAGTGAATAAAGTCCGAGCTGTCGCCTCGTTGCTAACAGGGGGCCAGATCAAATATTTTCCGATCTGTCCCTCTAAGGGGACAAAGCAGGGTGACAGATAAGAATAATCCGATGTCACACTCTGAGCGAAAATGGGGGCTATACTGAAGCGATCGAAAAAACATTTTCAAAGTAAAAAATCAGCCCTAAATGTAGTAAATTCGTCCACATGTTGCTCATAGGTGTATGAGTATATCATGTAAATTAAATTGATGAAAATCATGACAGTGCTGTGGTCATTTCTCAGTTATAGATCATTTTCAAGTACAAGTTCAATTATTTTGAAGAATGCTACATTGCGTCTGAATTATGTTATTATATTATATTTCTACGAAACGTCCAGACCTATCTATCATAAGAATTCCTTTGATAAAATAAATACATTTGATAGAGGTCGAAAAATATTCCAGAGAACTGTAAATGATGGGAGGTACTCATGTGTGTACTGTGTAGCTTGAAAGTTATTGTTACTTATTCCATTAAAGCTCTCTTGGGGCTAACCAGTCCAATGAATAATAATTTAAAATTTTAATGCATGAATAATTAAGTCTCCAGAGTACGCCCACTTTGCAAATTTCACAACAGTAACATACATGTTATTGTTATTATTATTATTACTACACCACGCATTATTTCCTCCAAGCGGTACCACAGATTAATATCGCTATTTTTTACTAACACGCAGTGCGAGAAAAGGACTGCTATTGCTATGAACTAAGTTAAGATATGTCAAACTAGTTAACGCCTTGCGCTTCAACCTGTGTTTAGTCGACATGTTTTTCCGTGTAATTTAGATATGGAAATATTAGTTCAAACTAAATTTGACAGCTCTAATTTACGTCCGTTAGAAAGTTAAAAAGTTAGCAGGCACTAATGTATAGTCTGTTTCAAAAGTATCGGATTAAAATGTAAACAACTGGATCAGAAAACGTACCTGTGAATGTCAATTTGTTGCGCCACACATAATGAGTGCTTTGATTTGATTATTTGAAATCACCTTAAAGATGCTTGAATCACCGTAAAGGTTAATTTTATAACCTCAAATTTCATCGTTTTCAATAATGTTATTGAACCAATAATTGTTGGAAAAAGTGATGATATACAGGGTGTAAAACGATCCATCACGAAGCCGTCATCTACGCATTATGTGCATCAAAGTAAGTAACTTTGTGCAAAAATAATTGATGGGAAACGCTTTTTATTTTTGATGTGAAAATTTAATGATTATGGTAGTTCACAATGTAACGCATACAAAACATTCTAGTTATGTGTACATACAACAGTACAGGGAACGTGGGAGTATTTATAGTTTAGTTATAACATTTAAAACTTGGTGTCGTAAAAAACGTCATCAGCGGTTGGAACCTTCAATATCTTCGTAACCAGAAGGTTTCCAGGTATGGTCCAGTAAACATGATCATATTAACGAGAAGAACAAGTGACTCTTGGCTTCGTAAATGGTATTTGTACATAAAGTTGAAATCTTCTGAATACAGATTAAAGTGTTACTTAACCCTTTAGTCAGTGATTGCGTCAGAATTCAATGTGAACAGCACCCTAATTGCGTGACACACTATCGATTGGAATCTGTTTCATTTTGATAGCTTAAAAACATTAATTGCGTTATTTACGTTGTCAAGCAGACAAATTTATCGAACTTATGAAGCAATGGATTAGCAAATTGTTTCAGATTCTGATCTATAGTGTGTTACGCGTTTAGTGTGTGGGTGCAGGGCATGTCAACACTTTTTTTGAGATACATTTGGAATTGCACCCTAATTGCGTAACACACTATCAGTTTAATCCTGCCTAAGGATTAAACAATTCACCGGTAAAGCTGAACTTGATCCATTATTATAACACCCGTCTCTCCACAATTCCATTGCTTACTTTACGGTGCATACTGGGTAGGCTCTAATTCTTATCCATATCCATATCCTAATGCCCTGTCTTCACTACCATTATCGCGCCCCCCGATCTACTCCTTGATATACGATGGTTTCTGTTGCACCATGTAACATGAGGCAACAGGGACTAGTGTGAATCTTTGGGTTCATTCGAGTAATCGAGTCTGGTCAAACCACGCTGGGGTCGGTGTATTTCATTCATTCATTCATTTTATGTAGACAATTTTATTAAATAATCTTAACGTTTTATTTATTCACTTTTACTTTAATAAAATTATGGACAAATACTACAAAAAATGTAGAAAATGGGAATGTAAACGATGCTAAATTATTGTTTATTATTATTTATTAAAAACAGCACGTACTCGTAGGTACTGCTGGGTGAGCACTGGCGCTGGGTGGGGCGAGACGGGTGCCGCACGCGACGGTGACTTTGAATCGTTTTGGGTTTCCCTTTCCCATCACTATATAGTGCTTGTGACGTCATAGTAGCCAGTCAAAAATGGTACGCTTGGTTTTCATACAGATCGTGATACTTGCGTTATCTAGGTATATCTACACCTAACCCCCGAAACTTATGCCAGACATCAAGCCACCGTGACCATTACGAGGCAGTCTTGCAAATAACTTGTACCTACAATATCAATCCTCCAGAGTAAAACTTCCGTTAAATTACACGTTACTAAACGCAATTTAAACCGTGTTTAACTCAACTAACTGTGTTTATCTATGTAATTAATAAACGTCTAAGTCACTTGCCGCTTTATCGATAAACTTCGCTAGTCCGTTTGAGCCATAAATGAAGAGCAATATCGTCGGCCGTCAACCTTTGCCTCTGCGAGACATTTTCCGATAATCTGAAAAACTTAAGTGCCTAATGGCGCCTCTTCATAATCGGCGATCATAAACTTTGATCCCCTTTATCACCCCTTTTAGGATTATTTTTTTAAAACAAAAAGTAGCTTATGTCCTTCCCCAGGATGCCATCTATCTCCATGCTAAATTGTATCGAAATCCGTTCAGTGCTTTAGTTTACTATTTTAGATAATCGTCTAAGATCGCCGATAGTGAAGAGGCGCCATAAAGATGAGGAAGCGGGCGGTTTTCAAGCACATACTATCCTCATAGAATTATTTCTTTATAAAACACATTTTTTGCCTCCGCGTGCGCGCATTTAATTTAATTAATTTTGAAATAATTGTATGTGGATAGTGAATATGTGCTTGAAAACAGCCCGCTTCCTCAGCCCCCGATCTCTCGGAGCTCGCGCGCGGACTGTAAGTTTAATTTAGTAATAAATTGACCATGATTAAATTATGTACTCACGTCGTGAAAAATTTCGGCTGTTATTGTTTATCATTATTACCATGGCAACCAATATATTAACTTATACCATGTTTGGCCTAGTGCTTTATAGATGAATGCTATATGGATGTAATTATGTAACTTCCAGCATTTTACGATGTGTGTTGGCATAGATTAATCAATTCTAAAAGGTTAATAAAAATGAGGTACCTACTACACTTAACTTATTTATTTATTAGTTAGTTTTTAATATAGGTATTTGAACTAAAGTCATCTAAAATATTGCGAGTCGCAGTTAGAGATCCATTTTATTCTTATGTAGGTAATTAAAAAAGTTTCAATGTAAATCTGAATTTCAAAGTTAACTTACCTATTACAGATATCAATAATAAAGGAAATTGAAATACGAATTGGTTTTGAGACCGATTCTCACCTTCATTGAGTCGGCTTTTGAAAAGGTAATAAATTACGATGAAAAGGTTTGAATATTTGCGATTCAAGTTATGAGCCCTTATGGATATAACTAGCGTAGATAAAAGAAATATCTTACATCACGCCTTTTACCCCGAGCCATAAGGTAAAAACTTTTGTCATTGATCTTTGTTCTCATGGGGCCTATCACTATTAACTAAAATCTAGTCTCAGGGCTGCTGATGAATCACATTTTCTTCGACCTAGCAATGCACTCCCCACCGTAATCATAACGAGTCAGAATCATGACCTCCAACCAGCTAAAAGTCAATTTATTTTAACCCTTTTATAATAATTTTATTGAACCAAAATGACCTTTGCAATTTAATTAATCCAAAATGTTAGATACCTTATCAAATAAACGTACTTACAAAGGACTGCCAACCGAACCGATCCTGTAATTTACAATCCCCTGCGCTGTTATAGGGACATCACTTTACATACAGTGTCTTATACATACCTACGTAGATAGATGGTTCTTGATTGCCACATGCCATAAAACAATTACTGTGGGCAATGTGGTTAACAAGAGGGGTGCCGAACCTCTCCGTCTCACGTTGCGTTCGGAATTTAAATGACTTTATCGTCGTGAAACAACACAGCTTTGCGTATTTGTTAAAATAAGCAGACAGATTACGTGTCCTTACGTTCCGTTTCGCACGTTTACACTTTGTGTTTTATGTAGTTAGATAGTTGTTTTATTAAACTTTTGTGTTTGTGTGTTATATGCATCATTCTAAAATATACACTGTTTCACCGATATTCGTGCTTCTATTAAAACTTCCCTGTGGTAGTCGCTATTTAAAACTCATTAGAAGCACTCTGGTCTTAAAACGTTTATCGTATACATATTTTAATTGCATAAAACAAATCCTAGGACACACGTGTAAATTTGTCAAACACATGACTAACAATACTCGTAAATCTGTGATAAATGATAAATGATAAATGATAAATGATTTTTATTTCTGTAAGTAGGTTTGTACAAACACTTTTACAAGTCAATATTTTTTTTTTTTAAACTAGATGAGGTCGGCGTTTCCTATCTGACTACTCTGAGAAGAAAGGCCGAAACAAACTCAGAGGTCACAGTCTCTTATAAAGTCCAGACATAATCTTGGTCACTTCATGTGAAGACCATGTAGATTGGTGTCTGAAATGGTCTTTTGAGGAAAGAACCACACAGATTGAGAGGACCTGTCCAGTCAGTGCACGCATTTGTCAGTAATCGCGCAGCTCAACTCAGAACTTAAGGAGCTCAACGATTCGACGAACAATACCAAAGAAAGGACATTGGGGTAGGCCGCATAGATTACTCAAACTGCCAGACCATGATTAAAAATAACTGAGAGAAAAAATAAAACAAACAAAAAAAAAAAAAAGCAATGACCTACATAGTCTTCACATTCACAATAAAGTAAAATAATATAATACTTACAAAGTAAATATTAATGTCAACATTCAGTATGCAAAAATAAAAATAATATAAAATAAAATTGGAGCAGTTCAATCCCAAGCCTTTTTGTCCTCAATATAATCTTTAACGGTATAAAAAGCTTTCTGACACAACTTGCGTTTAATGAATGATTTGAATTTATTAAGACTCAGATCTTGAACGTGGCTTGGAAGTTTATTATAAAAGCGTATACATTGACACCTGAATGACCCACCTATTTTCTTGAGCCTTGTTGGAGGTACAACAAATTTGTGTTTGTTCCTAGTATTTATATTGTGGATATCACTGTATTTTTTAAACAATTTAATGTTTTTATGGGCATATAAAAGATTTTCAAAAATGTACTGAGAAGGCAAAGTCAGTATATTAATCTCCTTAAATTTCTCTCTGAGAGATTGTCTCGGACTTAATTTATAAATGCATCGAACAGCTCTTTTCTGCAAAACAAAGATAGTCTGAATGTCGGCTGCATTTCCCCACAACAGAATACCGTACGACATTATACTATGAAAATAGCTAAAGTACACTAAACGGGCTGTCTCTATGTTGGTTAAATTACGAATTTTCCTAACAGCGTATGCTGCGGAGCTTAGCTTTTTTGACAATTTATCTATATGTGGGCCCCACTGAAGCTTAGCATCCAAAGTTAAGCCCAAGAATACTGTGCTATCTTCAGGATTCAACTCTTCGCCCTTTATCAACACGTTAGTTTTCACCTGCCTAACGTGAGGTAGTGTAAACTTAATGCATTTGGTTTTTTTTTCATTAAGGAGTAAATTATTAACACTGAACCAGTGAACTACTTTTGAGATCGCTCTGTTTACATCGTCAGTAACCAGCTGCTGACGTTTAAGTTTAAACAAAAGTGAAGTATCATCCGCAAACAAAACTATATCATGATTATCCTTAATGAGGTAGGGCAAATCGTTAATATAAATAAGAAACAAGAAAGGACCAAGAATCGAGCCCTGTGGGACTCCCATTGTTACTATAGATCCGGGCGATCTTTTTCCATTAACGTCAACGCTCTGAATCCTATTACTCAAGTATGAAGTAAGAAGATCCAGAGCGGCATTCCGGATCCCGTAATGGCGGAGTTTCCTGATTAACGTTTCATGAAGAACGCAATCGAATGCCTTGGACAAATCACAAAAGATGCCCAAGGCATCGCATTTGTCTTCCCATGCATTATAAATATGTCCTAAAAGTTCAACACCGGCATCAGTAGTTGAACGACCCTTTGTAAAACCGAACTGCTTATTATGTAATAATTTATGTTTATTAAAAAATCTTTGCAATTGGTCTAAAGTTAATTTCTCAAAAATTTTACTAAACGTAGGTAGTACTGAAATAGGTCTATAATTTGTGGGGTCTGATGTACTACCTGATTTAAACAAAGGTATTATTTTACTATATTTCATGAGGTCAGGAAACTCCCCACAGTCGATACAGTTATTAAAGATAAGAGCTAAAGTAGGTGCTACAATGTCAATAATAGACTTAGCAACTTCTACAGAATTACCCCACAGATCTGCTGTCTTTTTTACATTTAAAGTGTGAAAGGTTTTAATTATGTCTCTACAGGTAATTTGTTCAAAATTAAATTCCGAATCGCATGCATTAACATTTTCTTTAAGCAAAGACTCAGCAACAGAAGTTGATGAGTTTAGGGATTTAGTAGTAGAAACGGGAATATCTGAAAAGAAATTTTCAAAGGCCGCGGCGACTTGTGAGTCTGATTTTATTATATTGTCATTAATAGACAGGCTGTAGTCAGCACTTCGGTTATTAGACCTTCCGGTTTCACTATTAATAATATTCCAAGTCGTTTTAATTACATTACTACTGTTTTTAATCTTCGAACTCAAATAACGCGACTTGGCCATACAACAAACTTTTTTAAATAATTTTGAATAGTTTCTAACATATAAATTAAATTCAGCAGTGTTTACAAAAGACCTTTCATTGTATAATTCATAAAGCCGTGTTCTACTTTTATGAATACCAATGGTAGCCCAATCACTGAAAGACGCGTTACTATTAACCGAGATAGTCTTGGGAATAAAGATGAGATTAAATTGTTGGCAGTACATATTAAAAAAATCATCATACAGATCATTAGGATCAGTATGATTAGCCAAAACTGTTAATTTATTAATGAGTTTAACTTTAAAAGCTTCCAAGCGACTTGTAGTTTTGGGGTTAACAATGATATCCTTTTTAGCCACTTTTTTGTTTTGGTTTTGGATAGTAATCCTTTGCCCGCAATGATCAGAATCTAGTAAATTTATAATTTCTTTATGGCTTGGAATAACATCTGTATAAATATTATCTAGGCATGTGGCACTAGTAGGGGTTATTCTTGTGGGCTCCAAAAATAGGTTTACAAGATTGTATGACTGAAAAAGACTTATTATTTTACTACAAGAACCTGACTTTTCTAATAAATTAACATTAAAATCACCACAAATGATAATAGATTTATTTGAGTTACATATCTTGTGTAACACTTCATCCATTACCTTTTCAAAGCAGTCATACAATCCTGAAGGGGGCCTGTACACACTTAATACAATAAATTGCTCCAATTCTATACAAGCTATTTCAACTGTCCGCTCAACAGATAGGCTCACAATATCCTTACGGTCTTTAAATTTCAGCTGGTTACTTACTAAAATTAATGAGCCACCATGTATAGCATTTACTCTGCTGAACGAACTACCAACCTGGTGGTTATTAAAATTGAACATAAACTGGTGGCTTTTAAGCCAATGTTCTGTTATACAAAGAATATCAATACTGTTATAATTCATAAATAATTCTACTTCTAAATCTTTGTTGAGAAAACCTTGAATATTTTGATGCACCAGGTTAATACTATTTACTAATTTTGAAATTTTATTTGATTTATTCTTGCATTTCTGTACATTATTGCTAGAGGATGCCTCTATTGTCTTAACGTGTTTATACTTTTCATTCCAATAGCACGTGTTCAAATCCGCTAAAGCTATGTTTTTGTACCTATTGAATATCTACCCTATAGTGAATCATCTGCTAACCCTTTAGTGCAGCTCCGTGTTGACAGAAACGTATCTGTGGGTGACGGATGTAATAAGCAAAATGGCGTCGTGTGTGTGTGACCTTATTTTAAAATGAGCTTTAATGTAGATTGTAATAAATGCGTGGTATTTTTTTGTTAATAACATAATTTCATGACTGTAATCCCTAAAGGGTTAGGCAGAGGAGTACACCTACATTTCGCGAGATGTTTAAATCCCATGTAATATGTAGGGGGTGATCCTATTGCCACCCTTATTGGACACAAATCCAGACTGCGGGCTGCTATTGAGAAATTCCTGATGGAAAACCCAATAACACTGCTCGAGCTGGGAATCGAACCTATGACCTCATGCTCAGCAGTAAATCAACGAGGCAGGAAGTTTTTTTTATTAATAACTCATTAAAACCCACTTCAGAATCTGAAAATATAAAGTGGTGGTACGGTTTTTCAATATTTTATTTTTTATTTCAGATGGGTTTGCTCTTGACTTAGGTCTAGGTCAGAGGTGACAGAGACAAAGTCTACGATGGAATGAGCTTACTTAGGAATGAGCCTGTTCACTCTAACTTTGAAGAGATTCGGGTTGTATGCGTTCGGGAACACAGACACAGGTAGTGAGTTCCACTCTTTTGCCGTGCGCATTATGAAGGATCTTTGGAAGCGCTTGGTGCGAATTGGTGGAATGTCAACTAGGTATCGATGGTATCTTGCAGTGCGTCTAGATGACGAAAGAGATAATGATACAGAAATACAAACATGAATCATGATGTTAAAACATGATCCAAAAAAATGGTGTCATTGAAAATCGGATAAGTTACTATTGAAAAACATTAGAAACTTGCAAGGTAATAATTTAATAGTATCTGTCTCTTCATTACTATTCCTTATATTCACAGTATTTGTAGAAATGTTTGCAATATCGACAGGTGATAATGCGATCCGCATTTGCCGCATATTTCAAGAAAATGGAACACCATTTCCTTGTGTTGACTATTCAGCTTGCGTTGAAAGATATTCTGATATACATTACCTACGCATTTATTATTAAATATTTTCATCGATTAATACGTGAATTATACAAAGGTCCTGATACCTTTGTATAATTCACGTATTAATTTAGTAGCATATGGAGGCTACAGAATAACAAACTTTTAGTGCAAAGGTAACATAAAGGGAATTCAATGAACTGGCCTGAAATTAAATTAGATTATTACAAAACTTACCCGATTACAGAAAAGTCTGTAATCGGGTAAGTTTTGTAATAATCTGTACCTATAGATAAAAATTAAATGTTGTTCGTTGGTAAGCGCATCAGTTGAGAACGGCTGGACCGATTTGTCTATTTTTTGTTTTTAAATGTTCGTAATAATCTGAATAAGGTTTTTAGGAAAGAAGAATTAGAAAAGTTGCCCGGAAAATTTTAAATTCGGGAAAAACGGAAAGTGCTTTTTTTCTATGGGATTTGTGTACGATTTTTTGAAAGGCCAGGACTACGTCTGTCGGCTCAATAAATCTTCTTTACAAATAAATAAAATTGAATTGAATGACAATTTTTAAAATTTCTGTCTATCTGTCTCTTTGTTCTGGCTAATCTACGAAACGGCTGGACCGATTTTGACGAGACTTTCACTGGCAGATAGCTGATGTTATAACGAGTAACTTAGTCTACTTTTATTTTAGAAAAGAAATTAGGGTTTCGCGAAAAACATTAAAACCCATGAAATTGTGAATAAATACGATTGAAATAGGGAAGTATTGACATCCACGCAGGCGAAGCCGCGGGGAACGGCTAGTTAACAATAAAAATTAAAAGCGGAAATATTTAATTGATCCTCTAAAAACTTTGTACGTTTTGTACGTTTTTTAATAAGTCAGCCTCAAAAACTATTTGACCTTCTAATTATGTACGCTTTTTTAAAAATAAGTCCTTTATTTCTGCATCTTTTTATCTTTCTGGTCTTTCTAAAAGTTGGTCGCAGTAACATGCCAGGGCACCCTGACCTAATGGATTAGGTTAGATTTGAACTGTTACCTACCAACTGCTACATCCAAGTAGGTCGAAGTTACTTGGCTATTTAGTATTTTTAGGGGAACAAAATGGCAATTATTTGAGGCTAACAAAAATAGGCACATTTATTATATTAGAGTGTCTACTCGTATTAACGTTATTAAGAAATTAAAATAGGAATTCTAATTTCATGCCATTAAAAAAGGACAAGCAAGGTTTCTTTGTTTAAACCACTTTTTAACACCATAGTTTTTCATGTAAGAAGTTTAGTGCAGTGCCGTTCAAAGGTTCCATCGTTCATCGTCGGAAAAACCGACCTTTGCCGAATAAAATGTGACTGGTCCAAAAAACCGATCTTTGCCGAATAAAATGTGACTGGTCCAAAAAACCGACCTTTGCCGAATAAAATGTGACTGGTCCAAAAACCCGACCTTTGCCGAATAAAATGTGACCGGTCCAAAAACCGACCTTTGCCGAATAAAATGTGACTACTCCAAAAAACCGACCTTTGCCAAATAAAATGTGACTGGTCCAAAAAACCGACCTTTGCCGAATAAAATGTGACTGGTCCAAAAACCGTCCTTTGCCGAATAAAATGTGACTGGTCCAAAAACCCGATCTTTGCCGAATTAAATGTGACTGGTCCGAAAACCGACCTTCTCCGAATTAAATATAACTGGTCCAAAAAGAAGTGACGAAATTAGTGCGTCAATCTATAATAATTTAGGTGGGAATATAAATCAATTTCTATTGGTCACATTTTATTCGCTATATTTCGGTTTCAAAAAATAAAAAATAAAAATCTTGTATGAAGTACAAGATTTTTATTTTTTTTTTTTTTTTTAAGACAGAGTCCATTGGTTGGTTAGTACACAAAAAAACTAAGAAACTAGTTTAGTTAGTTTAAGTATCTGATTACACCTACGCCCCACTGGCATGTAGGCATATCCAATGTCCCAGTATGGAGCTATCCCACATGTCCGCTATGGTTTTCAGGATGCTTTTGGGGCTGGCGCCATTATTACGTGGAAACAATCAATTGCCGCCTCAGCGAACATGCTGGAAGCACTACAGTAGCGCGGCAACCCCATCAACACCCTGAACACATATTGGACGCGCAGAGCGCTATATGTCCTCTGGGTATACCCAGAGGACATATAGCGCTCTGCGCGTCCAATATGTGTGTGTGGGTCACCTATAGTTGCACCACAGACTGCACGTATAAAACGACTGACAATAAGCTCTAAACAGCGCAGCCTTTGTCATCAAATCTTCGAGCCAACATAACAGCGGACAGCCAACGCTGTGCGCTCACGCTCAATGTCCAGGTTGTCTTTTAAGTCTTCGGAAACCCAGTGGCCCAGATACTTGAGGGATGTGACTTGCTTTAAGGGACTACCGCATAGTTTCAATTGTGGTACAATCGGGTATGTTTTACTGCCTGCCTTAAAGACTAGTACCTCACTTTTTTCTGAGCTCATGGGCCTCCGTATACCTCTCACAGGTCTTGAGCAGACTAAAGATAAAGATGGAACCTTTGAGTACATGAAATGAAAATGTAGACAAACTTCCAAAGTAAATAAATATTATGTTTAATACCTACATGAGGCCCTAATAGAATAGTATTATTATACTAATCCAATATCACGTAAGAGGAGTTGTAAAACATGCTTCATCTTGATATTATTTTACGAGTACGAGATACGTAGAGACATAAATTTCTTACGCCATTATTACATTACCTTTATCTTCCAGTCTTCAAAGAATTACGTTAAAACAACGCGCTAAAGGAAAATGGTTATTAACGTTCCATAACTTGCAGAAAAATGGGAAAAGACCCCTCTGTTTGGAGTTGTCCTTGTAATTTGGACTTTTAAGTGGGATACCTTTGTCCTTTGTCGCATTCCATAATTTTAAATTGATTTTGTCAAAAAGATTTCTGTCGCAATGTAGGGATACTACCTACCACATATACGTACAACAGATAAAAGTAGCCCTTATGTTAATCCAGTTCATAGTCTAATCCGTTTAGCCATTAATTTAGCCATGACTAAGTAACAAACATCCAACTATTTAATTTTTGTAATCTTGTATTTGTAGGACGAATGGATCAATTGGTTATGTCTTATTAAAACATGCATTTTTTTTTTTGATGTAAAGTCATCAAATAACTTCTCCCGCTCTGGACGGAGCAGGAGGGACTTTTACTGACTAAAACCCACCCGTGTTCCTTCAGTTGCTGTGCCAGGGCCACGGTAACTCTTTCAAACAACCCGCAACCCTGGCCGGATTACAAGATGCCTATTATCTATTTCAAAAATATCTATGACGTTAAATAAAGCATAGCTTCTGGCACAGATTGGTTCTACGTATACCTAAATCTAGAACACGTCTAACTCAAACCCATTCGCATAGCAAATATTTTTCTTCGATTGTGTTATTGTAAAGTAAACTTTAAGTTTCAACTTTGTGCCGAGAAAATAGAGTTGGAAACTGCTCGGTAGAGTCGCAAAAGCAATAGCTGGTGGCATTAAAAGTTCTATACCTAGCCATGTATACAAACGAAGGTACGATAGCAGGTCTCCATTCTGTGATTCTATACATTGCGTTAACAATATAACCATCTGTATATGTATGTGATGGCTAATCACATGTATCCTTTTGGCAAATATAACAAAGTGCGGTTCGATGACAACTCTGGGGTCTCTCAAGCGATGAATGCATTGAATAATATGATTGATAACCTTTGGAAACCCATCTTAATCACTTCAGATATAATATGTTAAGTAGGTGTGCATAGATAGTGTTGAACGAATTAAGCATAACGATTGAAATATTAAATACTGCTCAGATTTTGTAATGATTTATTTGCAAATGTCTTGTGTAAATTGGTAGCGATAATGTAGAATACCTAACAAATATTAAAATTTTACGGGATTTATTAAATTTTTATAGCTCCGCGTAGTGCTTTATTAGAAACTTCAACCATAAATATTTTAATGATTATACTTAAACCTCACAGCGTCGTGAATTTTCCATTTTAGGCTCATTTTCACCACACATTACTAAACGCGTGTAACGCTAAACGAGTTTAAAACGTCATTCTGTCTCTGTCATCTTCAAACGATTGAAAGAAATAGAGCGATGTTTTAAACTCGTGTAGCGTTAAACGCGTTTAGTGATGTGTGGTGAAAATGAGCCTTAATAATACCATTAACGGAGTTTATCAGAGTTTGCCTATTTTAGAATCAATTTTAAATAGTCAAAATAGTGTATTTAACTGGTTTTAGGGAAATCTACGGCTCAAAACACAATAAATTGTAATTTGCGTGATGAAAAAAAATCCGAAACAGCATCGATTTCAAAACCATTTTTGGTTAGAGTTACATTTCTTATAAGAACTTGAATAACAGTTCTCTTAAAATGAGATACAGAGCGCTTACATCTGAGTGATTATAATTATTTATTATATTTGCCTCTGGGGCGACGTTACATGGTGCATACATGTTTCTTAAGTTTTTCGTTTGATTTCCTAATTACAGCACAAAATAATATGAAAGTTGCATGTATCATGAATTATAAGGAATCGTATTTTATAAGGAATTTAACTAATGATTTTGTGTTTAGATATTAAAAGTTTTATTATGACAAGGGTTTGTTTAGATTGAATTTAGTGTAGTAATGAGAAGTTTTCTACTAGCTTTAAATAAACTTAGAAAATGGTTTAGGTTCAATTTTGTCATAATATCGCACACCTCTGAATAACTGTCGTAAACAATAATAATAATAATAACACCGATAAATAAATAAATAGTGTTTTATTTCAGGCAAAATACCCATATATAAAAAATAATATAAAAAGTTAACAGTACAAAACATTAAAATTAAACCTAGAGGTATGTCTTTTTGTTATTTTTAACGACTTCAAAAAAAGGACTTATTTGTTCTCGCTTTGGTGAATAGAAATCCAGTGCACAATTAAAGAGCTTGCTAGGTGACACGAGACCACCCTCAATATATAATATATGCTATATAAAAACAAAGTCATAATATGACTGTGTTTTTATCTGTGTTCTTATTTTTTTATAAATCCTTTGTTGATTAAAATAGTAAAATACTTAAAATCTGTAACCTAAAACTAATGTTAATCATTAGTTTATTGGAAAATAATTAAAATCGGATTTTCCTCAAAACTAGTTTTCGGCGTGTTACGACAGTTTTTTAGAGGATGTGCGATATATGCTTTAATCATGGGTTCGAAAACTATTTACATACTTTTATTAAATTTGTGTAGTTAGTTATAGTTAGTCTTTATTAATTTATTGTTAGTCTTCGTTACTTTATGTCTTTTAAGTTTGTTGGATAATAATTGTACCTATATAAGCATTACTGTAATACTATGAATAAAAACCAGCCAAGTGCGAGTCGGACTCACACGAAGGGTTCCGTACCAATCAATCTGCCTAGCCTTTTCCCAACTATATTGGGATCGGTTTAAAGCCTAACTGGATGCAGCTGGATATCTGACATCCACAAACCCAGTTACTGGGTAATACGGTACCCCTTGGTAAGACAGATTGTCAGACTTTCGGGCTTCAGACGACCCATAACGACTGTTAAAGATCTACGAATGACAGCGGGGCCAACGGCTTAACGTGCTATCCGAGGCACGGAGGAGTCTCGGTATGTAAAGATGGTCCCCCATCCACGGTCCAACCCCAGCAAGTGTAGCTTAACCTGATGTATCGACTCGTGCGGCTTTCATTACTTAGCTACGAGCCGCTGGTTCCATACCACCGAGCAATATTTAACACTACATACTTTAAAACGTCCAGCAGTGGACGTCTTTCAGGTGAAATGATGATGATGATTATTACAAAACGTACTTTAAGAAAACACGTTTCTTGTATGGGGGACCCCCTTTAAAACACGTTTCTTGAAAGGAGGACCCCGTTAAAACACGTTTCTTGTATGGGGGACCCCCTTTAAAACACGTTTCTTGTATGAGGGACCCCTTTAAAACACGTTTCTTGTATGGGGACCCCCTTTAAAACACGTTTTTTGTATGGGGGACCTTCTTTAAAACACATTTCTCATATGGGGACCCCTTTAAAACACGTTTCTTGTATGGGGGACCCCTTTAAAACACGTTTCTTGTATGGGGGACCCCCTTTAAAATAAGTTTAATATTTAACTTCATTTAACTTTTATTATTTTTTGTTATAGCGGCAATAGAAATACACAATATGTGAAAATTTTTACTACCTATTACGGTTCATGAGATACAGCTCGTTGACAGACAGACGGTCGGACGGATGGACGTACAGCGGAGGCTTAGTAATGGAGTTCCGTTTGGCACCCTTTGGCTACGAAACCTATTATAACTATTATAGCTATTATAACTATTTAGCACTATACTTAAATATTACTTAAAATGTCAATTAATAATCTATAGTTCATTATATGTATGAGTAAGTTGCATGTATTATTCAACACAATGTAAATTGTTTTATGAATAAATGAAATGAAATGAATGAGCCCTAAAAAAGATCTAAGTTCATTTTCCAAATTCATGGGATAGGACAAATGGGATTAAAACTAGAAAATCAACATACACATTGAATTTATTTCATCACAAAAACACCAGTATTCAAAAGTACCTACCTACGAAGCATGGAGTAACCACCCCAGAGTCAGACACCCCATACATATACCACCACCATTGAAAAGTGCTTTACCAAACTCATAAAATATAAATACCTTCGTTTGTTACTGTTTGACTCGATTCTTTCCTCTGGGGTTACGAAATCTGGCAGTAAAAAGTTACGTACAGTACGACAACTTTCAAAGGTTCCATCGTTTATCTTTGGAAAATCCGAAATATAGCGAATAAAATGTGTGTAAGTAATGTAGTAGTCTTGTGTTGTAGTAATCTTTCCCTGTTCATGTATGTATGTATACGACCCATGTGATTTTATGAATACTCATACTTTCACTATACTTACATTTTACATACTAAACACCAATTCCAATAGGAATCACAACATTTCATTGATTTTTACATTATATTCAAATTTTTATATTTGTCAAAACTCAAATGTCTATTGTCAGATTTTATTCTTTTATAAAGCTAAGTCTCCATAGTTTACTGTGTTAAGGCCGAGTTCTCATGTTGATTGTCACTGGCTGTGTTTGTTACTCATTTAATCTGACGTATCTTTAAAATATTTAGTATGATATTTGTATTTCTAGAACGAGACTCCTATAAAGGGACCCGTCATTGCTTCTAAAGATCTGTCTATTTTCACCTTTGAAGAAGTCTATTATACCTTCTAACCAGTCTACACTATCTACAATAAACGTCATGTGAATAGCAAATAGCTGAGGCTATTTGTTAAGTTACACCAATAGAAATTGTTTTATATTCCCACCTAAATTATTATAGATTGACGCACTGATACCGTCACTCCCTTATTGGACCAGTCAACAATTCGGCAAAGTTCGGTTTTCCCGAAAATCAATGATGGAACCTTTGAACCATGTCGTACTGTACTTATGTGTGAATAATATATGAACATACCTAAAAATATATTGTGCGAGTGTATGATTGGTGTAGGTACCTACCTATATTTTCCCCTATGTTTTAAAGATGTGACACAGAAAAATATTTATTCAGTATATTTCGTAGGGTGTCATTTTCACCTCATTTCAGATGAAGACCATGATGATGATCGGATCAGATGGATGATGGTTTTAATATCTTGAAGTGAACACTTTTTAAGGCGAAAGCTACAGATAGACCGCGAAATTCGAATTTTCTTACGTTTTGTGCAATTTGCAGGTCAATATCGAGTTGTATGTTGATCTGGTTATGATTCGCGACCATAACAAATCTGCA
This sequence comes from Dicycla oo, assembly GCA_948252095.1. Lineage (NCBI taxonomy): Eukaryota > Metazoa > Arthropoda > Insecta > Lepidoptera > Noctuidae > Dicycla > Dicycla oo. The sequence continues at coordinate 15,774,186 of OX411714.1, read as the reverse complement.
TTTATAGAATTATAATCATAAAAATATTAAATAATTAAATATTATTATCATAAATACTACTATCTAAGTTCATATAATCGTAATGAATGACTACCTATTTCATGAAATCTTGACATTTAGAATTATACTAACTTAAGGAGTTGTATGCCTGATTCTAATGATTATAAAGTTAATACATATATGTTACGGTCGCGTATCATACTTTAATCAACATACAACCTAATACTGACTTGCAATACAGGAAAATTACTTATGGTGCAAGCTCCAGGTAGTCCGCGTAATTAAAATTTTCTTACGTTTTATGCAATTTGCAGGTCAGTGTTGATCGGAGTAAGAATTACGTTATAATTATTAAATTAATGACTATTTAATGAAATCATGACATTTAGGATTATACTAATTTAAGAAGTTGTATTACTGATTCTAATGATTATAATTCTGTAAATACATATGTATAATCATATATATGTTACGGTCGCGTATCATACTTTAATCAACATACAACCTAATTCTGACTTGCAATACAGGAAAATTACTTAAGGTGAAAGCTCCAGGTAGACCGCGTAACTAAAATTTTCTTAAGTTTTTTGCAATTTGCAGGTCAGTGTTGATCGGAGTAAGAATTACGTTATAATTATTAAATTAATGACTATTTAATGAAATCATGACATTTAGGATTATACTAATTTAAGAAGTTGTATTACTGATTCTAATGATTATAATTCTGTAAATACATATGTATAATCATATATATGTTACGGTCGCGTATCATACTTTAATCAACATACAACCTAATTCTGACTTGCAATACAGGAAAATTACTTAAGGTGAAAGCTCCAGGTAGACCGCGTAACTAAAATTTTCTTAAGTTTTTTGCAATTTGCAGGTCAGTGTTGATCGGAGTAAGAATTACGTTATAATTATTAAATTAATGACTATTTAATGAAATCATGACATTTAGGATTATACTAATTTAAGAAGTTGTATTACTGATTCTAATGATTATAATTCTGTAAATACATATGTATAATCATATATATGTTACGGTCGCGTATCATACTTTAATCAACATACAACCTAATTCTGACTTGCAATACAGGAAAATTACTTAAGGTGAAAGCTCCAGGTAGACCGCGTAACTAAAATTTTCTTAAGTTTTTTGCAATTTGCAGGTCAGTGTTGATCGGAGTAAGAATTACGTTATAATTATTAAATTAATGACTATTTAATGAAATCATGACATTTAGGATTATACTAACTTAAGAAGTTGTATTACTGATTCTAATGATTATAATTCTGTAAATACATATGTATAATCATATATATGTTACGGCCGCGTATCATACTTTAATCAACATACAACCTAATAGGTACTGACTTGCAATACAGGAAAATTACTTAAGGTGCAAGCTCCAGGTAGTCCGCGTAATTAAAATTTTCTTAAGTTTTTTGCAATTTGCAGGTCAGTGTTGATCGGAGTAAGAATTGCGTTATAATTATTAAATTAATGACTATTTAATTAAATCATGACATTTAGGATTATACTAACTTAAGAAGTTGTATTACTGATTCTAATGATTATAATTCTGTAAATACGTATGTATAATCATATATATGTTACGGCCGCGTATCATACTTTAATCAACATACAACCTAATACTGACTTGCAAATTGCAAAAACGTAAGACAATGTTAATTTCGCGGGCTACCTGGAGGTTCTCCTTAAATGCAAGTTATTTTGCTTAACGACAATAACAGTTTATCATATTTTTTGGCTCAAATCCAGAAAACAGCAATGGACAAAACTTCTGAGACCATGTTTAGCATAGTTGTCACTTAATAATATGTCGGATCCTCTACATAGGATCGTGATAAGATATAGTGTCTGATAAAGCTACTGGGGGCACAGTAAACTAGAGAAATAACTCTTTATTATAACGTCCACACTGTTAATTTTCATAGAGTCATTTACTTTACACTGTAAAGTTTACAGGGATATTACTATACACTACAGAACTACTACTCTGAACTTAAACGGAAATACTGAGCAGTTCCTAGGCCAGTATGTGTCGCGACCACGTCTCAACGATCACTGTCGCTCCGTGGTCCGTATCGGACACCATACTAAGGCTGCCTGTCCTCTGAAGCGGAGCGAGGCTGCGGAGCAGAGAAACGGAGAAATATTAACCAATAGGATTGATTGATTGGTGAATATTTATCCAAGACCCCGCACAACGCTAAGCAAAGGCTCTTGTATCTCAATTTAAGTGCATACTCATGATAGATCCGATAAGTATAATATTGCATTTAGTTTTCGGATAGCACGGACCAAATCAAATACGTTTATTTGATCACACAGATACAAGGTAGGTGATCATTTCAATTGTGAGTAACTCTACCCATATTGAGTGGAGACTGGCAGACAGACATTACATTTAATTTATATACAAAAATAAAGTAAGTCAAGATATAACCATAATAGTGAATAGTAGGTGGACCTCAGGATTAGGCATTATGTGTATAGCTTCAATAGAAACTATAGAAAATATAATACCATTGACTAAGGAACAAATTGGGAAAAGAAACAAGTTTTGAACAAAGTCTATATAAAGTTAATAGCTTTTCAAATTAGTTCTGAAGTATAGTTGCCGGCACGAAACTCGAGCGCGGACTTTGAATTACTTTAAGCGATTTTGGACCTTACTACTGAGACAATACGTATGCGCAGATCACCCCCACCATTCCTCCGAGCGCTCAAGATTTGTGCTGGTAAGTGTATGTTAGTTCAAAATATTGAGGAACAAATATTGGACTTCACGGTCCAGCCATGACACTCCTGTGTGGTTAACAGTACCCTTCCAAGAAGAACTTTCTCCAGATTGAATAGGTCACTCCAAATGGAAATATCCTCGATCTAAAATCAGTTGCTGGTACAATACGGCCGACCAACGTATCTCGGCGAGTCCGAACTTCGCGCAGGAGGCTGCGCAGTAACATTTAGGAACCAAATGGTGACGTACGTGTATGAGAGAACACGCGCAAACGTTCGGAGAGCCTATGTTCAAACTCGCGCGGCCGTAGTGTACCAGTCCGCCAGCGAGCTAGCCTATTGGTGAATGTACAATGTACACTGACAGTAAGCATGTTGTGCTGACAAAATTAACAACATGCCGGCGACACGGTAGAAGAATAGATCAATACTTGTTTACTATAACTATAGCACTTAGGATGTTGCTTTGTTGACACATGTAAATATTGCACATAGTACGTAATTTTTCCCTGTTCATGTAGGTATGTATTCGACAACATTAATCCCAGATAAAAAGCTTTTCCTGTAAATTTACTACTTACTGATACTTTACGCCTGGACAGCTTTTAACCCTTTACAAAGCGCAAGTCCGATCATGCATGGAGTATTGCAGCCACCTTTGGGATGGCTCAGCTAAATACCAACTTGCCGCGCTTGACTCGGTAGAACGCAAAACTAAGAGGCTCATTGGCGACGTAAAACTCAAATCAAGCAACAACAACTCGCAAAGTTGCCTGCTTGTCGGTCATCTACAGATTGCACTCAGGTGAGTGTGCTCAAGAACTCCACGACCTCATTCCGCCGGCCCCCTTCTACCATCGGACATCTAGACGCACTGCAAGTTACCATCCCTACTTCGTTGCTATTCCACCAATTCGCACTAAGCGTTGTATCCAAATGTCATTTATGATACGCACAGCAAAAGAGTGGAACTCTCTACCTGCGTCAGTGTTTCCATACAACCCCAATATCTTCAAAGTGAGAGTGAACAGGCTTCTTCTGGGTAAGCTCACTCCATCGTCGCCTTTGTCTCTGTCGCCTCCGACCTAGACTAGAGTCAAGAGACAAAAAAAAGGAGGTCAATAAAAAATAAAAAATAAAAACTTTTCCTCACCTAAATCACATAAATCACCTCAATTGTACCAGCTTTTAGAATGACAATTTACAACCTTTCAGCGCTTGCTTACTTGAAATTCATTTATACTGTTGTTACGTACTTACCGACATGAGGTATAACTTTGGTGTATAGTACCACGCTACTCCATCACCCCTTTTATTCGTATGCTTGGGGCATTCATTACTCACAGGTCGTTATGGGCCACGTGTAAACCTACCTTTTAAGGGGTTTGTGCACCGTTTCGCGAATGAACGCAAACATCACGACAAAATGGGAGAACATCGGTTGAAAGTGAGTTAAGTTCCATTTACACGGCCCCAGTTTATTGCCTGTGGCATACCATAAAATTGAAGGGCAATTAATTGACACCGTCTAAACAACACGTACAATATTGTACGATACGGGCAAGTTAGTTGCCGTTCAAAACTGGTACAGTTGTAAACAGCACAATAAAATTGCACGTACAATAAAATCGCACATACAATAAAATCGTATTCAATTCTGGCATTAACATTTTATAGAAAATCAAACATGAGCGAACAAAAACAAGACGTTCAATAAAATTTTATGAAATATTTGGCAGCGCAAATACGAGTATGGGTAATACTTGAATCTCAATTATACAAGGAGTGTTTAGATGAGGCAAAACTTACATGCAATAATTGCCTTGCATTTTTAATGCCTTGATGTAAGTATCATTTTATTTTATTGAATGGCAAAACTTGAGTTCAATTATTGTATGCCATTTTATGGAAATCGCACGCGTGTAAGCACTTGCATGCAATTCTTAAATGGCAATAAATTTGAACGTGCTTTATGGCATACGTTTATTGCTCTTGAATGTTCCTGAACCTTATATCGTGTAAATGGAGCTTTATGTAATGCTGTTGTATTGACGCCACTGTTGTTAAAACAAAACGGCATCGTATCTTTGCTTCTTTGTGAGTGAAGTTCGCAGATACTCGTCGTGGCATCAATTTCGCGATGTTTGACATCACATTCGCAACCGAAAACGTGCCGAGGCGGCCACTCTCGTGTGTAATGTGCTTAACGCCTTTGCATTTCCCTCTTTACGTAAGCTCATTTTATTTTACAGCCACATCAGCTCATTGTGACGTTCCACGTGTTCTCCCCTTTACTTCCTCAAGGCGACGCTTGGGGTTTTAAAATGTTATTAGGCAGATGGATACACTATCGTTTGGAGAGATCCACTCAATGTAATCAAGCTCAGTAGCGAAAAGTTTACGAGTCTCTTTTCTGCTAGTGACATTGTTGATCACCAATAACAAAGCAGTAAACTGGGAGTGTCTCAGATATTTTTAATAGAAATATCATACCTAAATACATTTTGTATATCAACCTTCGAGTCACAAAATAAAAGGTTTTTTAAAATCAGCTTTAATAGGGTTACATATTTCTGAAATCAATCAGCGATGAACATTTTTTTTCAGCTTTTTAATGTTGAAAGAGCGCTACGCATTTTTGAATCCTTTAAAAATTAAATGACTGTGAAATTGAATTTCATGTTGGTAGAATATTTTTTGAAGGATTATTTTCAATTTTATTATTAAAATAACTTTGTTTTCATAAAAAAAATATATTGAGTAATAAGCCGAAGATACAGAAAGCAACACAGATTTTAATCATGTTTGTCTTCAGGCGATTTCTAAACCTAGATTCTAATTTACGCCAATGTTTATCTCGCAAATAAAGTTTATTTGGTCAACTTAAGCGGGGTCAAATTAGTGGTAACTCTGTATAGCGATATATACCTACTCGGTAGGTATGTATATACGTAAATCGCTCTTTCATTTAATTTGGGTCAGGACAGCTTACAGATTATAAGGGTCAAATGTTATTTTGTATGCGTGTAATTTGTAAGCTTGTGTGATGAATTTTTGGGTGAATCATTTTTCAATGAATATGACGAGTGTCAGTTAGCAAAGAGTCTGTGGGTAGAAACTTTATGTCATATATTTTTGTTATCAGTTAATTGCAGTTAGAAGTATATTATCATACTTGCGAGCGAGTCAATGAGAGTTGTAACTAACTTCTTTCCATCTAGTTTTTCCTACGGCTTATCGTGATTAACTTTATTCTAGTCATTAATTAAGTGAAACTCTCAAACAAAATGACGGAGAAAAATTTTCAAGATTCTTTTCAATTTATTATGGAGTGTAATAAAATTACTGCTATCTATAGGTTAACACAGGTAACCATGGAGATAACATTACGTACAAACACATTAGTATGTATGTGCGTGTTAGATTTTTAATTGAAATAATTTGAACAAGTACTTTGAAGGATCATCCAATAAGCGAAAAGTGCCCGAGGATAATGTTAAAAGGTCGTTCAGTATTTTAATCAAGTTAAATTGTAACGGCTCTTAAAGTAAGTGTACGATGTGAATCAACTGAGATAAATGTACCTTTATATGAGATGCAAGAGAAAGATTACATCCTATATTAAAGAAATAATGTGTGTAATGACAAATAGGTACCTAGATAGTGGATCTTTATGTTATTGCCGGGAATTCAGGTCCTACCTAGGTTTCAGATTTGCAAAAGGTTGGGAGTGCGTTATATGAAGCACATCAATTTTATTTTACAGCAAGTGTTAAAAAAAACAATTATCTGGAGGTAGGCAGTAAATAAAGTATATTCATGCTACTATCTTACCTAAGTACATAATATATTCTTTTGTTTCGACCAAGTTCATATTTAATTACATAATAATTTTTTCATTCATGAAAGCTATCTTACATAAAAATGTATGAATTGCCTTTAGCCATGTCTAAGGGATCACATAGAATTCATTATTATTTCCAATACAAGAATAGACAGGGCGGTAGGGACATCTACGCGCAGCCTGTTACAATGGATTCAGAACACGATTCTGGATACCCCAGCGTTGAAATTATTCGTCAATGTTGAAAAAAAAATACTAGCAGTTCCATACATTTTGACGAAAAGTTTCAGGGCAGACTGAATCCGTGGTAACAGCTTAGGTTGCACGTCAATATCCCTGCAACCCTGTAGATGTGACCAGTTGAATTGTGGTCCAAAGTCAGTCAACAGAAAAATAGTGGATTTCATTGAAAGTTACTCGGAATAGGTGTCATGAGCTCATGACTAACAAAAAACGTAAAAACCATTTTCAGATTGGATTTTTCCACTGATATCCATTATAAGTTTTATCCTGACGTTTTTCCATTGTTTTCTTATCTTTCTATGAGATCAAGGTCTCATAAATACTTTGACAAAGGAAAACATTTCGTATTTTACGAGGGCATGACCTGACAAAATGTTCAATTCAAATAAACAGGATATTGGTACCGTTGAATAATTAAACTCTGTTCAAACAACTTGGAGTTACGGCATCATAACTGGTTTCATTGCCAAGTGCGAATTGGGAGCCTGCGTTTTATAAACAGGATCAAATAGACGAAGCTTTCAATTCGAACTTACAGCTGGTCAAAAATGTACAACGACTTACACTGCTCGTAATGAGCCTGTCATATTCTGGCTCAAACACGTAAATCAAGCAATGGATATTGAAGCTTGCGGTTTTGTAGTTCCATGAGCAGTCCCCAGTTATGCATAACATTTTTATAGGCGACTAAAAATACGTTCAAAACCCAGGAGTCATTACTCGCGTGGTCTGTTTATTACTCCAGTCGACGTATGATGGATCGAATGGTGATGGCTTTATGATTCACTGTTTACTTTTTGATAAACACATTTTCAAAAATTGTATAAACAATTTTAATGTAAAACAGAGCTGTTTTAACTGATTTTAGAATGTTATAAGGTAATCTAGGAAGGTTTCGGAGTAATTATAAATGTTTCTGTTTGTATGTTTACGATGATAAAGATTTGATTCATAATGAAGACTCCTTTTCGCGAAATTACTCCCATAGATTGCAGGAAAGCGAGAGGAAAGATGTTACACATCAGAAACCTTTTTTATGTCTTCCATTCTCAGAGACATCCATTCTTATTAAAGTACATAAAAAATATGAGAGCTTATTTCGTACGTTACTTCCTCAAAGATTCATCATCTGCCTAACCTTTTCCCAACTATGTTAGGGTCAGCTTCCAGTCTAGCCAGATTAGTAGTAGCTCAATACCAGTATTTTACATGGAACGACTGCCTATCTGACCTCCACAACCCAGTTACTGGGTAAGACTGGTTGTCCGACTTTCGGGCTTCTGACGACCCGTAACGACTGTCAAAAATCTAAGAATAACAGCTAGGACCAACGGCTTAACGTGCTTCCCGAGGCACTTTGAGAAAAGAAATACCAACTGAATGTCAATCTGGATAAAACTCACACGAGAAACCAGAATACTCGTACATTCAGCTGATAAATCACAAAGATATCTAATGTCCGACAAGGATATGTCAAACACAGAAAAAACAACGACTGAGGGTGATTTTATCACGAATAAAGAATCACACTACAAGACAAAATATGAACAAAGGATAAAGGTCATGGCACACTATACCGGCATCGCAACGGCACCGCTCCAACCCAGCAATTAACTTGTCATTCAAATTAGAGCGATCGTGTGTTTTATAATATATTTCATAATGTCAATATGAAAAAGCCAACGGCGGGCAGTCAGCGCACTTGCCGCTACCATACAACTCGACACGCAGCCCGCGCGCTGCAAGCGAGCCGACCGCGTGCTTACTGCTCGCCGACTCCGAGTCGCTAGCGAAACAACCTCGTTTATATTCGATCGTCGTCGATTATTGCTGGTTCGCGCAATGTAAACCGAGAGATTATGAAAACGTGCAAGTCCTAGGCGTGCTCAGTCACAAATGCCATATAACAATTGTGTTCTCGATGACAGCAAGCTTGCCCCTGCGCCAGCGCGCGGACGGCGAGCTTGCACCTCGCGGACGACGCGAGCGTGCTGGCGGCTAGCCGTAGCCTAAATTCGAGGCGAGACGCAGTGCTGCAGGTGTGCAGTTGCGGTGCCGGTATAATGTGCCATGCCCTTTAAAGACACAGTTAATTAAATTTCTGCATAGTAGTTGTAATTATGTAATCTTTAAAAAAAATTGGAAGTAATTAGTAATTTATAATTAGTTTTATTACTATGAGCACCTGGCACGAGCGTCCAACAACCTTGCAGAAGTAAACATTGCAAAACAGAAAGAAGAATTTCATTTGGACATTGTATTTATCCTGGGACATTATTCACACACGGTCATCTGATCCTAAACTAAGCAGAGCTTGTACTATGGAAACCAGTTAACTGATACACTACTTACATACACTACTTTTTTTTTGTAAAAACATACTTATATACACATAGATAATTACACCCAGACTCAGGACAAACAGACATGTTCATGCACACAAATGTTTGTCCTGGATGGGAATCGAACCCACGACCTGCGACATGATAGGCGGTATCTTAACCAACCATGCCATCTAGCCTGGTTATAATTATTTGGCACTGGTTTGACATAGTGACCACAGGAATGGAGGGAATGCTTCTGTTACAAATCAGATTAGAATTGTTACTCATACAACTCACTGATGAGAGACAGGATGACTTATTAACATTTTACAAAATGAGTGTACCCAAATTGCGTCGATGATTGCTTAAAAAGTGTACCTATTTTAAATTGAGTTTTATTCTTAGCTAAATAATAAGTCAAACGTGCTAGGTTCAAGAAAATAGTTCAATCATTAGGAATACGGCCAATTTCTTAATTGAAAAGTTGAAGTACTTGTTAGCTTGTTACAAATCTATACATATAAGTACCTACTATTGAAGCTAGGGCGGGTACTATATGTATAAGTAGGTACAGTATAAAGTAATTCCATCTGCCTGTAGGGTTTCATTTTTCAACACAGTGTCAGGGTGGAAACATAGTATCATTACTTACTTACTTACGTGTACATAGTCTGGTCACGCTAACTCTGCCATGGAATAAATGGGCAACCCCAAAAATTTTTGTATATGGTATACTAAAAGTTGACATTTATGTAGATGTAATAATTTTGATATTTTGCCTTTTGATTTTTACATAATAGATTATTTATCTAAGAACATTTTTTCTAAATAATCATACGCCTGTTCATGTTGTTTACAAGAAAATCGTGTCAAATTACAACATAATGAAGAAAACAACAAACTTTGTGGTTATTTATTTAACAAATATGGAGGACTAACAGCTACATTAAAACAATATAGTAATGGAATAATAAACAGTGAGCCAATAATAAGTCCTCACGTTTAGAAACGGGAAAAAAATTTAAGCGAACACATACATAATATAAAAAGAAAACAGTTCAAATACCAAAAATACACATCTTTACACAATAGATTACCTCCATATAGTCTATGTTGAATACAAATATAACAGATAATCGCGGTAATAATCATTACGAAACTACTATAGACAGTAAACTTATAACAAGTACTTATTATTTGTTAATTCCAGGGCCTGCAGTCTCGATAAAGATAGCCAGTGTGATCGCTTTACGACCGAATTCGGTCGCAAAGTCCTAGTGGGGTACCTAGACAGTCAAAATTGCTTGACAAGCAAGTGATTTTTTCGTGTTCGTCATGCAATTTTGACCGTCTAGGGACCCCACTAAGACTTTGCAATCGAATTCGGTCGTATATCGATCGCTATCTATGTCGAGACTGCAGGCCCAGGCGGAGTAAGTGAAGAAATCAAACCTAATCTTCAAGCTGTAGGTATATAAAAAATAATCTATCAAAAAGAAAAAAAAACAACTAGTATCAAATTCTTTTTCGTAGTACAGACGGTGTTGCCGACTATAGATTTTCTGATTCCACCATTTTTTTACTTATGCAGAGTTAGCGTGGCCAGACTAATATTTTTTCTATAAACAAAAATATCATCGTCACATTGTCAGAGGCCGGAAAATTTTCTGACAGTCACATGAATGTGGAGAAAAACAGGCTACCGAAGTTTTGCCTTAAGGGAGTTGAAAATAGAACTATAATGTGAAAAGGGTAAAATGTTTCGCCGATTCTTCACTTTCTGTGCCGTCCAACTTTTTTCTGCTGCGTTTTTCACACATGTAGTTTGACCTACATATTTATAGAAACGTATTTTCACTGTAACCCATTTTTATATGAATAGAGGCAATTCATATCTAGAATCTTACGTTCATTGGAATGAACATGGCAAAGAAGAGAGGTCCAGAGAAGGGACGAGCTAACTTTAGTCACCCATTTGCAATATTGCTACAAAGTGTTTCCTTCTGTTGCTATTCTTAGATACTCTCTTACCCCGCCCTAACACCTATTTAGAAGTTGTGATACTTGTTTTCAACCAGTCTTGTATAACATTTCTCAAAAACATATGCATTTTACTTTTAGTTTATAAGGAGCTTCTGTCCAATGTATTTTGAAGTTTACTCCTTAAGAATCGTTTTATACTTTTATATAAGACCCCCGGTATGGAAAAAATATGAGGAGTGACATACAAGCGGAGCATTGTCACGTTTTTGTGTCTAAAAGCGTTTTCACCTTTCACTTTTAAATCATGATTGTACCTTTACTTGTTTTGTTTATTTTCGGCTGACACACACACACTTTCTTTGTTTAAATGTTATACTCACCTATAATTTGTGTATACATTAGCAGTAATACCTTTCCTAAATACTTTTGTAAGCCAATGTTGAATGTATATTATATGCTGTTGGTGTTCTTTAATAAATAAATAAACATATCGTGTGTTTATCATACGTACATGTATTGACGTTGCTTCAAACATGTCTTGTTAACTATTTTGTTCACAGTTTAGACAAGTTTTCTGCAAGTTATGACTAGTCTTTAGGATACATATTTTTTACCTTGGTGTAATCGCGGGATTAGGAACTAGCTACACTTGCTCAGGTCAATTCAGCTTTTGTTCTTAAAAAAAAATAAACACCAGTTTTGTATGGAGAAAAAAAGAAAGAAAGAGTGCAAAAGTATTTATTGAGACTCAGGAAGACCACTAATTGAACAACACTTAAAAAAAAAATGAAAATAATAAAAACAGAAAGTCCTGTGCGAGACCAAAAGGCTCCTATATCAGCATGATGCTAAGCCATTTAAAAGTAAGCGTCACAGTGCTGGTATTCTGATAGAACCCGCTGTGATGTCACGAATAGATACAGAAATATATATGTAATAAATAAAATAAAATATGTGTGACGTAACATAAAAACATAGTATATTTATTTATTAAAATTATTGTAATCTACGTGTCAGTCTCCGATGTAACATCAGTTGCTTGTCTTTGTCTTGGAGGTGCGTATTACGCATCCGTTCAGCTTTCTGCGTCTGGACGGATGCGTACGCATCTCCATACAAAACTGAGCGAAATAAGTGTAGTTACTTATACGACCGATTTATCTTGACAGGTCCGAACTTCGCACAGAAGGCTGCGCAGTAAGATATTTTAGGAACCTACTGGTGATGAGGCGTGTGAGAGTGAGAGAACATGCGCGAAACTTCTTAGTGCTTATGTTCGGACCTGCCAAGATAAATCGGCCGTAGTGTCCAACTGCATACAATTGCAATTATAATTTTTAGCTACAACTTGTTAATTCCGTCCAAAATTTACATGGTTGTAGAACACATAATATGTAACGTATTTGGCAAAGCCGAGCTGCAAGACAGATAACTTCCAAAGTTTTCGCCGCATAGCAATATCTTATGTAGTTCATTACGTTCCTATCCAAACAATACGAACGCGTTGATGAGTAGGTAAGCTACCACAAAACGGTAGAACGTGAGTCATGTCATACAAATTGTCGGTGTACCTGAAAGTGAGGAGGGTGGATAGGTATATGTTAGGAGCAAGAGTACAATTTATAAACGTAAGCAGTTATGAAACCGCGTGCAAATCAGAACATTTACCTTTCCGGCTTTTGCTTAACAAAAAAACAAAATGGCGGGAGAAAATAGGAATTGAGTAATTAGGTACTAAAACAAAAATATACTCAAAGGTTTAGGTGATAGTGCTAGAATCACACTAAAGATTAAAACATACAACATACGTGATCAGATATTCACTAAGTCCGCTCACGTGTCTTTTTGTAACGAGAATAAAGATCATTGTAATTTTGACAGACTTGTCAGTGGTAGCAAACCAATAGCAACCTTATTCCAAAGAGAATAAAGGTCACTGTGATTTTGACAGTGATGCAAAATCAGGGGTAAATAACTGTGAAAGGGCTGTAAATAGTTGTGTGTAGTCTCAAAAATCAAAACTGACACCGTCTCTTTCCCGCTCTGCCTATAAGAAAGAGATAGTAACGACTCTTGTAGGTAAGTCGATGCGAAAGCTAATCTTCGTTGATGTCACGGTGAAGTGCCATTGTTGAAGTTTTGTGTGTGCCTACGAGTAGGAAGTTTCTCGCTAAATGCTTTCAATGTAAGTGTGAAGGAGACAAAATTCAACCAAAGCGGGAAAACTTTAATGTAAGTGTCTTTCGTTCACGAGCTATTACCTAAAGGATACACAAGCCCGCCAGACTAAAATCACACAGGTAGAATATGTTGTGGACGCTAGACCACGATGTAGGACGTTTTCAAAGTGTTTATAAAGTACCGGAGCTAAATTAATGGAAATTAAGGACCAAGGCAGGCAAATTAAGTTTGGCATAAGTTAAAGTATCTGTATAATGGTGTTTTTAACTTTATTTAAATTTTATTGAGATACTAAACATAATTCCACTCTGCACTTCTCTTCTGTATACACGCGCACATACACACGCGCACACACACATACACTCACACACATACACACACACACATATACACACACACACACACATATACACACACAGACACATGCATGGGCGACTACTTCTAAATTGTAACATTAGTGTCACAATTTCGTATTTAAATAGAGAATGCTGGTACCCATAACACAAGTTAAATCTTTTACTTGGGTACCAGAGTTCATACAAACACTTCTGTTAAATTGACATTAATAGTCTTATGTTTAACCTCTAATGTGTATTTTTTCATGCTCCATGCTTTTCTTTTTTATAAATGTTTGTCTGTATATGCCCTTTAAGTTCAATAAAATATATTATTATATATATTATTATTATTATACTTAGAGTTGTGTAATGTTCATTGCATGTTGTATGTTATTTTACAAGATAGGTAAGGGCGTTATAATAATTATGAGCTTTCCAGCTTGACATCGGGACATGTTATGCCCATGTCGCAAGTAGGTAATGTGTGCATTGTGCTTTAGTGGGGCTCGTGGCTAAGTAATAACAGCCGCAGGGGTCGATAGATCAGGTTAAGCTACGCTTGCCGCGGTCGGTCCATGGATGGGTCCGTGGATCTTTACATACCGAGACCGCCGTGCCTCGGAGAGCACGTTAAGCCACTGGTCCCCTCTGTAATTCTTGGATCTTTGACAGTCGTTACGGGTCAGAAGTTCGAAAGTCTGACAGCCAGTGTTACGAGTACTATGAGTAACTGGGTTACCATTACCCAGTAACTGGGTTATGGAGGTCAGATAGGCAGTCGTTCCATGTAAAATATTGGTATTCAGCTGCATCCGTTTAGACTGGAAGCCGACCCCGACGTAGTTGGCAAAAGGCTAGGCAGATGATGATGTGATTTAGTAAATCAGTTTCGCTCTTTTTATTCCAAAATGATACTCTTAAGTAGTTGGAAGTTAGTAATCCATGCTTTGTTGACCACTAAGGCATTACAGGATAGACCGTTGTGAAAAATCAAGGCTTACGCGGATAGATATTTTATAGTAAATAAAGTCCTTTTGTACTTCATTGTTAGACTTTCTTCTGGTTTAATCCGGGCTCGCTGTAGAAAAAGTTATCGGAAAATATAAAAATCTTTATTGAGGCGTTTCTAGGGCTCTGTAGAGAACGGTTTGTTTTTCAGGGTTCCGTACCTCAAAAGGAAAAACCCTTATAGGATCACTTCGTTGACCGTATCTCAGTCTGTCAAGACCCTTTTTTTCGGGAACGCGTGGAGGTATTAAGTTGAAATTAAAATCAAATACGTAGGTCTACGGTCCCTTGGAGCGCATAAAAATCAAGCTTCTCAGCCAACGCAATAAAAATATGGCCATTTATGCGACATATTTTGATAATCGCAAATGAATGAAACCCAGGTTGCACTGCCGTTGACCTAGAACCATGAAATTTGGCATTGCTTCTTGCTAAAATTCATAATTCTAATAGGTCAACGGGAAGTATCCTATAAGTTTAAAAAAAAGAATTTTCATACTTGCGATTACAAACTTAATTCGTTCTACGGGAGAACATGTTTTCCAACTACAATATTAAGTTTGTTTTTGGGATGAATTCATCCCTACTATGGAACCCTTTACTGTGCATGGTCCTACACGCTCTTGGCTGTTTTTTTTTTGTCTACGATGACCGTCTATCTCACCTTAAAACTGTAAAAGGTCAGCAGTTATAGGTCATTACACAAATTGTATAAATTGAAAAATAAAACATAATGGTTCGTTTCAATTGATTGGTTTATTTGGAAACGTATAACTGGCGCGGTACAGAACCTTCAGTGTGGAAGAAAATATGAATCTCACTAGCCCGGTTAATATACAGGGGTCTTTTAATTTTAACCGTGATTGACGCTTGTTTAGACTTAATTAAAAACACAAAAAGGTCTAGACCACTTAAATCTTCATAGACTATGCAATACCCAGACTTGAATTTAATTTATACAAAGTGTGGGTCTGGCCGTCAAACGCCTATCTGTGATCTTATTGACGCGCGCCGCCAGCAAAGTTCTACGTACCACTACTTGACGAAATCGAATTCCTCTCTACTGCGAATCCCTGGCGGGCTTGCCTCTAAGTAATTTAATAGTTTATTTGATTGGCTTTTATTCCCTATGGCTGTGTTTTTTTTTTTTCGTAAAGTGAACAGATTGAGTAACCGATAAAAAACAAGTAACTAAAGCATTATTTGACGAAATCGAATTCCTCTCTACTGTGAATCCCTTGCAGGCTTGCTTCTATGTAATTTAATAGTTTATTTGATTGGCTTTTATTCCTTATGGCTGTGGCTTTTGGGGCTATTTTTGGTAAAGTGACAGGTTAAAACAAAAATAATAATAAAGTGTTATTATTTTTGTATATACCGCTGTATCTCTACGTTGACGTCGTGGTGGGGCTTGTGCGCTCCGAACTTTAGGTCTGTACCAGTAGAGTTTACTTTGCCGGAACGGGTCTAGGATGAGGAGCCCGATTAAGAGAGTTACAGAAACCCGCAGAGCAGCATGTGGCTTGCCTTTATTGGCCGGCTGGAGCGAACACTGACGAGGAACATAGCTCCCACCTCTTTCTTGCCTTTATTGGCCGGCTTGGGTGGAGATTCGCAAGAGCAACGTGCTCGGAGGAAGGAAGTATTCCAGTAAGGTGCTGGTAGGGATCTTGACCGTACTTCCGGGATTGTTCTGATAGCCGTGGGATACCTCTCCACTCCTCAAGCACCTCAGGAAGTGTTGCCCCCTTGTCGCTACGTCACTATGTGCTAGCGGCCGTTTCCTGGGGCCCATTATTGAGCGTGCAAGTCACCCCCTGCCATTTTATCCGTGTATAATATATAATATTGGTCATGCAGGGGACATAGTTCTTCCATAGTTTAAGTTACCCAATCCACTTTAGCCACCCAGACCCATAGCCCAATATGTTTTGTTTCTACGTACAACAATAGTCCTGCGCCAAACGGGGGTTGTCCTTGGGTGCACTTGCATAGTGCCTACAGGGATAATCGTCATTTGGTGCCTCCTCATCATTTAAAATTATTTAAGGGGCCTCTGCGAGTTGGCTTCGGCTCCTCGTACGCCTTCCAAAGATCCGGAACCCCAGGGTCCCGAGAAATGTCAAAAAATAATAATAATCTTTGTTAAATATAATATCCAACCCTGTATACAATCATCTACCTACTTAATAAATACGAAACGATTCGTAATAGGTTAAAGATTTAAAAGAAAATCCCATGAGGCCGTAGCCTAGCCTGAGGACGTAGCAAAGGTAAACAAATAATAAAAGAAATAAGGTGTAAAAATCGTTGTTAAATATATTATGTAAATATACATACCATACATGCTTAAGACGCTACCGAGCGCGCAGTGACGCCCTCATCGTTTGTTTGGTTATTTCTTTTATTTTAGAATGAAAATGAAGAAAATGAGCACGTTATGTTGTGCTTCACAAGACATTACGTTATTATTATTATTATAAACAGTAGTTTTATATTGGTAAGTTTTATTGTGATCTTTAAAACGGGAAATGGTTGCCACTTTTTCCGTTTTAATGATTACAATAAAACTTAAAATAAAAAACTACTGTTTGTAATAATAATAACGTATAGTCTTGTGGAGTACAACTTAACGTGCAATAAGCACGTTAAGTTGTACTGCATTTTCTTTTTAAATTAAAAGAAATAACCAAACAAACGATGAGGGCGCCACTGTGCGCTCGGTAGCCTCTTCAGAAGGAAACAATACGTAGTAGGTGATCAAAAAATAATTTGAAATCCCCTGAGGCTACGGCGTAGCAAAAGGTATTTTGATATCAACGCTACGCCCCGGCTACAGCTACGCTGTCGTAGCAGGTAACCGATGTGCTACGCGTTGAGTTATTTATTATTGCAAGTTTATGTGCATTGGTCTCACACGTTGAACGTTTTCTTGAATAAATGTATGTGTAAAATATTCTCAGTATATTCAGTAGAAGGGAGATCGTAACGAAAACTTACCATGGATACATGGTTTTAGAGTATTGCAAGCACAAGCAATTTATTAACTGCTCCCAAATTACGATGTCTATTTTTATTTTTTTTACATACTTCCTTGACATAATCTTATCATTATTTTTCTTAGACAGGCCAGATGGCGTGGTTGGTTAAGATAGGTGATATCTTAACCGCATCATCATGGTATCATGCTGCAGAGAGGTTCGATTCCATGTGTCTGTTTGTCCTGAGTCTGGGTGTAATTATCTATATTTACAAAAATAAAATTGTGTATGTAGTATATCAGTTACCTGGTTTCCATAGTACAAGCTCTGCTTAGTTTGGGATCAGATGACCGTGTGTGAATAACGTCCATGATATTATTATTATTATTTTACATTATATACCTACAATTCTAATTCGGCTGGTTGGTGGCTTTTGTGGACAGCATATTAGTTGTAATGACAATCATGTCATTTGGTTCAAATAAGTTTTTATTTATATTATATATTTTGTGAATATGAGAATTTATAGACTTATATAGGCTGTATATTTGTAGAACATCCTCTGTGGTACTTGTTGACAGGCCTACACTGTCCTCCCATACCTATTAACGCTGTAATTTGAAAACATAGTGAAAGCGAAATAATTATTTTTAAAAGAATCACAGTGGAGGTACTCGTCGCCTCTTGCCCATAGGAAACGTCCAACTGGAACCGTACACGTAGCTTCTGACGTTTCATAAGTGCCCATGTGAAAAAAAAAAAATTATTTTGATTTTTGAATCGACTGCGGCCCCAAGTAGGCCACTGAGAGCACAATCTAGCGAAATGGGGGATTATAGACCCAACCGACACCCATTGCGAATGCGGTGCTCCTAACCAAACCATGCTTCTGATGACCTAAAAAACTCCACTGATGCCGCAATTGGCGTGGCCAACTACATAAAAAAAAAATTACAATTTCCATCGATTAAGAAGTGTTGAAGTTTTTCATTGTTTTTTTTTTAAATGGTTAAAGTTTTTATTTTATTTAATTAACAAAACTTAATGTCGTAAATCTCTATGTCACTACTTCTTAAACCCATAAATAAGTAGGTAGCTATAAAATAGAGAAGTTTATAACCGTAACAATACCCGCTCACTATTTTTCTACTGAACAAACCTACTTTCCTTTCATCGTACAATACGAAGTTAAACGTCACACACATTTAACTAACACAGAACCGCTTTATAATATCATGAAACATTGGTAATTAACTAAGCATTATGCTTTACTATATAAAGTTTCTTGGTCTTCCTTTTGTGACACAGTAATGCCACGGTCCCACGGCCGGCTTTTTCACATACATAGGCCGACAGGCCGTGGGAACAGTCGACCAGCGATATCCCGTCATCTCCCGTCCGATCCAATGTATGGAATGATACGTGGAATGCTCGGCACAGGCGGTGACGGGCCGTCGCATAACATTTGTAGTCAGTTCAAGGAATACTAAAAATAAACCTTTACAAGACGCCATTGTACTCCATGTTGTATACATTCTAAAGTAAAAGATACAAAGTCTTCTTGTTTTGTGAAAGACATTGTCTGTTTATTGTTGAGTCACGTTTGCAGAAGCAGTTGATTATAGAAACGTTATGTATATAAACATAAAATAATAATAAACGTACAACGTGCATTTAAAGCGGAAGAAGCTTCAGTGACAAAAATAGCACCCTTTGTAAGAGCGTTTGTCCACCGCAGCTGTCACCAGGACGTCACCGAGAAACGAGATCACCCGAACCGAAGGTGACGTCCTGGTGACGGCGATCGTTTGTCTATCACGACCGAACTCGGCGGTTCAGTATAATTATGACAGACAAGACGAAAGCCGGGCGAATAGCGCCGTACCAGTGCGACGGCAGTGTGTGGACAAGAACAAAAGTGTTTTGTATGGCCGGCACATCGGCCCGTCAAAATCTCGGGCTGTCGCTCCGAACTACTCAAAACTTCGGCCGCCAGGATGACGGCGTTCGGTGTCGGTAATCAATACTGGCAGACACTTCCCGTCGGCGGTTTTTTCCGCCCAACGCTTTAAAGCTCGCAAAAAATGATGTCATCTTACTTATAGTTTGAGTCTTAATTTTTATTTAATGATACTCGGGTAAATATTTCAACACTATTTGTAAGCAGCCAGACCAATCGTAGCTGCCAAACATCCCCCAGACACAATTAAAAGGCCGCTGTTAGTATGAGCGCGAATGTGAAAATTAGATGGTTTGTGTCTGGGGGAAGTTTGACCGCTACGATTGGTCTGGCTACTTATAAATTAAGACTCAAACTATAAGTAAGATGACGAGCTTTAAAACGTCTAGCGGAAAAAACCGCCGGCGAGACGTGTTTGGCAGTATTGATTATTAATTAATTAACTCAAACACTCACAAACAGTTTTATTATTAATTATTTTTATTATTTTTTATTTTCCATCCTTTCTTCACATGAAAAATAATTATATTGCTATGTTAATCATGTTACTGGTGAAAACAGTTTTAATAAAATATCTTTTGATCATGTATCTACTCTTATGGAATCACTGGTTCCCAAGTCACAGGCTATAAACCTAGTTTGGGTGCCAGGTGATAATACTCAATGCACTTTTATTTTGTAGTATATTACTGTACTTGTAACCTCTGTGAACATTTTAGTGGAAATAAACATTATTATTATTATTATTATTATTCGAGAGGTTGCGTAGATGCGCAACTCCGCAAAATGAAAAAAAAAAAATTAAACAATATTCTGTAAAACATACATACAGACTTTAAGAAAAGCGAGTAATATTTTTACGTAACTTTAGTACCTGATACCTGAAAATTAGCCGTCGGCCCAAGCTAGGAGGTAGCGTACGTTCAAAGTACGAACTAACACTAATACTCTATCCCACACATTTTGTTAATCAGAAAATAAGTAAGGTCTGGCGGCCCTGGGATCTTGCTCTATGAGGACGTCTTTGACAAGTCCCTTTTGAGTGACGTTGAGTGTACCTACCCGAAAAATGTAAAAGAAAACACGACCGAGAAAAGAAAGAGGTGTGGGTGGATTCTACTCATTCAATAGCAACCAACTGTATCATTTATTTCAAATATATGTTTTTTTTTTTCGAGCCTCTCCTTATAATAATTTATAGCAAAATTTGTCTTACCCTTATAGGAACACTCGTGTTTCTGTCTATGTAGCTGTCTGTCCGTCTGACACAGCCATTTTGCTCCGAATCTAATGGACCGATTTAGCTGAAATTTGGTACACATATGAATTTCTGTGACCCAAACCCGGACGTGTAACGTAAAAAATACATTTTGAATATGAGGTCTTTTGGGGGACAAATAAGTAAATTTAAAAAAAAAGTTTTTCAAACTGTACCGTGTGACATGTCAAATGAAAGGGCTTTACTGTCAGGGTTACAATTTTTTTTTAATAATTTTAAAATAAATTATTTTAAAGTTATTTAAGAAAATATACGAAAATTGACCATTCCCCTTTATCTTCGAAACTAGTGAGCCTAAAATTTTGAAAAAAAATACAGAAAATAGTTCTATACTTACACTACAGAAAAAACTACTTGATAAACTTGATATTACTTGATTACACAAGAAATTATAAAAAGTCTGTGGTCTTAAAATAACAAAGTAAATCTTTCAATATTGTGCGGTGTAGGTATCTAAGTATGTAAGTTACATTTGCAGTTGGAATGTATGGGAGAACATGTTTTTCAACTACAATGCTTTTTCTTGGAATAAATTCACGCCAAACATGGAACCCTTCATTATGCATGGTCCAAATACACATTTGGCCGGCTTTTTATCATGGCATACTCAATGGGTCCTACCGTAAAACTTCATTACTTATGTCCGTTTACTAGACTTTTAAAATTAAATATTAAAATCGTGAGTAAGTCAGAAATTACCTTTATCATTTTAAAAATAACACCATAAACATGTTGCCTATTATGTAAAAGGGCCGCAAGGATTTGAATCTGCTTTAGCGACTACTGAATAGTTCTAATGTTCTAACTTAACGCTACAAGCAGGTGTATGATGTGCATTAACTTATTTACAACATAATTATTCTAAAATACAATTATTGTACAACTTACTATTTACACCAGGTACGAAATTATTGACTAAATATATAAATAAATGTAAAAACAGGACACTCAGGTGTCGAAGTACTCCTCCACATAGCAGTCATCCGGAAACGTGCCCAGAAGACTGATAGCCTTGCCACGTTGAATGGCAATGCTAATTCTTTAGCCAAAGAATGAGCCAGCCACGTGAAGCGTCGACCAGTCGATGAGAAATTTCCTTAAAAACGGGACCCGAGCTTTTCACCTACGCAGAAGGTTACAGTATTTGCGCCGCTTGAGTGTTTCAGCCACAGCAAGATAAAGCTATGGTTGATCTCTTTAAGTTATCATCATCATTATCTCAGCCAAAACAAGTCAGTTGTTGCACACAGCCTGGACCCAATCATCACCACTAAGACTGGACCTTCTCTGTCTGTATTCAGTGGGTTTCCTTGCATTCCACCAGGTTCTCAAATTGAAAGCCATAAAAGTACATAAGTAAAAGAAAATTCCTATGTAAACGGTGGTAACTTTTCATTTTATCACTGATCTGATCTGCCTTGCCTTTTCGCAACGATCTTGGGGTTGGCTTCCAGTCTAACCGGATGCAGCTGATTACCAATATCTTATATGGAGCGACTGCCTATCTGACCTCCACAATCCAGTCACTGGGTAATACGATACTCCTTGCTTAGACTGGTGTCAGACTTTCGGGCGTCTGACGACCCGTAACGACACATTTCATTTTATCACTATTCTCAATAAAAGCGTCGAACTTTGAATTCTGGCGACACAAACGCCATCTAACGCAACACTAACAATACGCTAACACGCTTTTCCAGAACTGAAACCCTGAACATCAGTTTCCATTTAGTTACAGAAAATTCTGATAGATGGCGTTGTTACTCATTGCAGCTATGAAAACTGGCTGTTATCAAGCTCAAGAGATTCTATCAACAGTGGATAGAGGTCGCTCATGTGGCTGAGTACCAAAATACTCTCAAATCTACCGTCTTACTTTTTCGGTAAAGCTAAGTTGTATTTGTATTTTTACTAGCACTGAATACTATGCCTTTTTTTCTGTGGCCTTACAGAAAAAATAGACAACACAATTTTCTTAAATATTAATATAGTCGAGTAATTTACCGGAGCCTATTAGCCAGGTGTGCTGCTTGATGTATGATTACAAAATTCAATTTTCTGTTGGGGTTGTCATTATTAATTATTTTTCTGTATACTCATTTAGAAATTTTCATCGTTTCAGTTTAAATATTCTGTCTAAGCGATTACTTTGCATATGGCGGGTTTCTGAGGTTTATAAACGGAGTTTAACCATTCGATAGTGATTATTGGTTCGATATCGTGTTTCTGAACACTTCGCTACGTAAGAATTTATCTTAACAGTCGAGTGAATTACTATCGAGGGTTTGTGTAAGGACCTTAAAAACCAAGCTTAAGGAAGGAATTCGCTTAAATAGATATTTTGTCGTATTAATAGCTATTAAAGAGTTTAAACTCCGTTTAAGAATTCTTCAGAAACCGGGCATAAGTTATTCGAATTAGAAAGAATTAAAGAGAAGAGAATTAATACTCGTAACTTTAAATGTTCTGTCTACTATGTGTTAGAGCTTATCTAACAGAAAATTATTAATTCAAAGTAAAGAAAGGCTCAACGCTATTATTATAGTCGCACATTTAAGCAGTCCATTAATCTTTCTACCCACTACATTTGATATTCAGCCATTATTTTAGTTAATTTTATTTTATGCCAGACCTTTTAATAAGCTGCTGAAGATTCTGTATCTAGACAGCGATGAATTTTTAATAGTCATTTCATTTGTAACGATATTATTTTGTACGCGTAGGTACTCTATTCTATTATACTGCTAATAAAAGTTATGTCTGCCTAAGCGTACATTTTTGTACAATATTTTATAAATATTATGAAACATTTCAAGTACTTGCAGGATGTATCTTAAGAATCTTACGTGTTTCTAAAGAGCTACTCGTTGAAGGGGATCATTATCTTGTCGAAAAGTTTCTTATTAAGCTGCACGTTCCCGCAAACCATGATGTATATCGTTCATCCAATAGAACAATGACGTAATTACGTTTTAGCTAAATTCGTAATTACGTCTTTGTTCTATTAGAATGTAGGTATGTAATTTCTCACTGAAGTGTACGTGACATTGACCTAGATTTTAATTAGGGTTCAAAACTACATACAAGACGGTTGTTGCTCAAAGATCACAGGGAGGCAACTATTATGTATTATAAAAATGGAATTTGTACTATTATACGCAATCATTTACATTAAATCTACAAGCTACTTTCTCCTTTATTGCCCCAAGCTAAAGTTATTTCTAGTTCTGGGTCTGTCACCTCAGCTGACACAGTACATTTTTTATTTTTTTTATTTGTGATGGGTTTGCTCTCATTACACTTTGACCACTAACCATTAACACATAATTGTATCTTAACCTAACCTAACTAGCTCTTTCTGAATGATACTCGTAGCAACCCCTATATTCGGTGCCGAAGCGAACAGTTATTGCTATAACATGGACTTTATAACCGCTCTATCAAACATATTGTTAGCAAGAAAATCCTTCTGGACCCCTAATTATGTTCGGATGTATAAATAAAATCGTGTGCAAACATACAAAGGGATTCATTCCGCGTATTTGATGTTCTCTGTGTTGAATTACTTATGCTCAGTGTCCTGTGACAGGCTAATGTTTGAAATATCGACATTGCACGCCTCTATTTTAAGCACGTGAAATGTGGAAGGGGCGTTAAGGTCTTGGGGTGTTGAGGGTGGCGAAGTGGGTTGTCGGCATTCAACAGGCGGCGGTCGATACAGCCGGCGCCGCGGCGCAGCGGCATCGTTTACCTACCCTATATACTACTCGCCTCAGAGTAACACCACGTCACATATTTTTACAAAAATCTTAACTCATTACATGGTTTCTTTGCATCGTCTTCATTTTTCTAGTGACAATTCTGGAGCGCGCATTGCTTTGAGAACCGCACTTTTTTAGATGGAAAGGAGACTCAAATTGATACGACTTATGATTAAATAGTAACAAACACAGGAATATCAACCTTGTAAAAATGGCACTAAGGTAGGAATTAAGAATTTAGTTCTTAATATATTATAAAGTAGCTTCATTGCATACTCGGAGTCAGTTTCCGCGCAGAATAAAGAATCTATTTTATTTCATCCGGCACCTGGTAACGGCTCTGTTATTAGCTGTGCCGCTCTGCAGATTAAAAGATCTTTAATTGAATAATAGCAATCGGTTTATGGTTTCTGATTTTAACAACACGTAAATAACAGCGAGGGTTTCTTATTTGTACAGTCCTGGAACTCTACGTAATAAAATGTAGTACTCAGGGTCGTCTTTAATCTATTGGAGGCTCTGGGCACTAGGCTATGGAGATCGAACGAAATTTATAGCAACCCGCCTTGGATTAGGTTTAGGTGGTTAGGATTTGTTTAGGCCGTTCATACAGAAATTAAAATACTTTGTCGACTTATGCAGAAAAGTTTGGGAACTAAGAAAGTAAAATTTAGCACCCCATCTAAGATATACATACAGCTTTTCTAATGACAGCCTTTAGCTACGACGCTGGCAGGAACTAGGGGCCCCATGGATCGCGGGGGGCCTTGGCTTTTGCCCAGAGTGGCCAATGGTAAAGACGGCCCTAGTAGTGCTTATTTAAGTTGTTTCATACGAATGACAAAGATTGACAGTTGTGGTTTGAATATTTAAGTCGATAGTCCATTTCTAAGCCTGACAGACAAAGATTGACACTTGTAGTTTCAATATTTAAGTCAATAGTCAATTTCCTAAGTCTGACAGACAAATATTGACACTTGTAGTTTGAATATTTAAGTCGATAGTCAATTTACTAAGTCTGACAGAAAAAAAATGACACTTGTAGTTTGAATATTTAAGTCGATAGTCAATTTACTAAGTCTGACAGAAAAGGATTGACACTTGTAGTTTGAATATTTAAGTCGATAGTCAATTTACTAAGTCTGACAGACAAAGATTGACACTTGCAGTTTGAATATTTAAGTCAATAGTCAATTTACTAAGTCTGACAGACAAATATTGACACTTGTAGTTTGAATATTTAAGTCGGTAGTCAATTTATTAAGTCTGACAGAAAAATATTGACACTTGTAGTTTGAATATTTAAGTTGATAGTCATTTTACTAAGTCTGACAGACAAATATTGACACTAATAGCTTGAATATTTAAGTCGATAGTCAATTTACTAAGTCTGACAGAAAAAAAATGACACTTGTAGTTTGAATATTTAAGTCGATAGTCAATTTACTAAGTCTGACAGAAAAGGATTGACACTTGTAGTTTGAATATTTAAGTCAATAGTTAATTTACGAAGTCTGACAGACAAAGATTGACACTTGTAGTTTGAATATTTAAGTCAATAGTCAATTTACTAAGTCTGACAGACAAATATTGACACTTGTAGTTTGAATATTTAAGTCGGTAGTCAATTTATTAAGTCTGACAGAAAAATATTGACACTTGTAGTTTGAATATTTAAGTTGATAGTCATTTTACTAAGTCTGACAGACAAATATTGACACTAATAGCTTGAATATTTAAGTCGATAGTCAATTTACTAAGTCTGACAGACAAAGATCATTGACACTTGTAGTTTGAATATTTAAATCGATAGTCGATTTACTAAGTCTGACAGACAAAGATTAACACTAATAGCGTGAATATTTAAGTCGATAGTCAATTTACTAAGTCTGACAGACGAAGATTGACACTAATAGTTTGAATATTTAAGTCAATAGTCAATTTACTAAGTCTGACAGACAAATATTGACACTTGTAGTTTGAATATTTAAGTCGCTAGTCAATTTACTAAGTCTGACAGACAAAGATTGACACTAATAGCTTGAACATTTAAGTCGATAGTCAATTTACTAAGTCTGACAGACAAAATTTGACACTTGTAGTTTGAATATTTAAGTCGATAGTCAATTTACTAAGTCTGACAGACAAAGATCATTGACACTTGTAGTTTGAATATTTAAGTCGATAGTCAATTAACTAAGTCTGACAGACAAAGATTGACGCTAATAGTTTGAATATTTAAGTCAATAGTCAATTTACTAAGTCTGACAGACAAAGATTGACACTAATAGCTTGAATATTTAAGTCGATAGTCAATTTACTAAGTCTGACAGACAAAGATTGACGCTAATAGTTTGAATATTTAAGTCAATAGTTAATTTACTAAGTCTGACAGACAAAGATTTATACCTACTTGTGGTTAGTCGATTGTACTGAGGAGCCTGTGGCTAAGTAATAACAGCCGCACGGGTCGATCGATCAGGTAAATCTGCGCTAGCCGCGGTTGATCCGTGGATGGGCTTTAATTACCAAGACCCCTCCGTGCCTCGGAAAGCATGTTAAGCCGTTGGTCCCGGCTGTCATTCTTAGATCTTTGACAGTCGTTACGGGACGTCAGAAGCCCGAAAGTCTGACAACCAATCTTACCTAGTAACTGGGTCGTGGAAGTTAGAAAGACCGTCGCTCCATGTAAAATACTGGTATTGTGCTGCATCCTATTAGACTGGATGCTGACCCCAACATAGTTGGCAAAAGGCTAGGTAGATGATGATGAGTCAATTTACTAAGCAATCCATTTCTCTGACTATACCTACGGTTCCTTAAGGTGCCTACGGTTTTAAATCAACAAAGTTGTAATTTCAAAAATGGAGTGGTAGCAAGATGTTGGCGGTAGCAATATTTAAGATGAAGGCGATGCACTACACCGTAATCTCGGTCGTCTGTTAGTAGATCTGAGCCTCAGATTGCGACGAGTCTTCTCAAACCAAGTCCCTTATCTCGGCTCAGCCGCCGTCTTTGTGAACAATGGGCTATACTCTAGACGCGTAAACTGCCCCGCTAATATAAATTCTCTTATTTACTCGAGTTTCACTAGCCCCGTATGACGCATATGTGTGTACCGTTTGTCCTTGTGTCGCAATATCACGCTCAACGAGCAATGTTAATATTTTCACTGAAGCTTTTTGTTACACAGTTTTTTTGTTCAAAACTAGTTAGCGGCTTTTTTAGTTTAGTTTTCGCTGATAACGTATGATTTACGTTGTGAAAAATGTTCGTACAAATTAACTAGCGAGGTTTTTATAGTTTTGGTAAGGTCGTATCGACGTAAAAGAACGAATCCATGAGGATCGAGTTGTATTATGTTTTTTCACGAAACTAGTGTGTTGATTGCCGCGTTTTACGGTTACTGAGAGCACTTGTACGAGAATAGTCGTAGAGACATATGGCCGAGTTCCTCTGGCTCTCGTCGTAAACTTGGTACTTACCTACTTGTGTTAGTATGTAGTGGAACGGATACCTACCTACCGCCAACAGATGTTTCCGTTTCAAAGGTTACGATCGATACTGGCTGCATATTTATTTGCACTTTGTATATATATTTTATACCCAATATATATAGTTTAAAGACCTAGCAATGACAACGCGACTTCTTCATAAAACTATAACCCCTAGATAAATAAACACGAGATCTTATTAATAAATAATACAAATATGGGATTAGTGTGTTTGTATGACGTATTGTTTGTTACTCAATTGGAATCGGATAAAAGGTGCTGTTTAGACTTAGACATGATATTACATAATATTTATTGAATACATTTTCTAACGAATAGATTCTCTAGGATGCGAGAGGAAGTGCAGGCAACAGATAGTTCAACAGTAAATCTTATTTAACAATTCGGGCTGTTTCGATCTAACCATTAGTGGAAAGTTCTAGAATGTAATCAATTTAATAATTCAAATATTGTTCGACAAATTTCTCTAATAACAAATCAGTATTACTGTGTACTCAGTCAATAATTGCTGTCCGCTTCTGTTGTGTAAAGGCTGTAATTACTGATAATTGGGCCTAGCACCAAAGACTATTATATTCTCTATGCCTAGCACGAACGCGCGGAGTAATCATAACGTAAATTCGAACGGATTTAAAATTGAAAATACTCGTTTTGCACGTAGTATTTACTTAGTTTTAGACTTTATTCATATCTATAAGTAATAATATTTGTGCTTGTCGCTTAAAATGAATCCAAAATGCTATAGAACAGTGGTATTTTCGATTAAAAATCTATCGAATTTACGTCTTAAATTTACGATTTGCTTTTATGTAGTTTGGTTTTCATTTACAACAGTAGGTATTGCGTCGTGATTTTATTGATGTCAGATTGGAATAGACGTCAGACAGAAATGACATGACATTTCCTACGTGATAGAAATGATTACCAAATTTAGTATTTTTATGTGATATGATATGAGCACATTGAAAAGAGCCAGACATTTTGAGATAGGGGCGATCTTTCGGACCAGGCAGTTTAAATTGGGGCTTCTTTATTCTATTAGAAAATTGTAATCAGGTTTTGTGCTTGGTTAATGCTAAGAGGGATGTGTGGTGTTACGCGAATGGATAGAATAATAAATGAGTATGTAAGAGAAAGTCTGAAAGTGACACCGGTGACTGAAAATTTGTGTGGAAATCGGTTGTCATGGTACGGGCATGTGATGCGGACGAATGAGGAAAATGTCGTCAGGAAAGTTTTGACTATGCATAATGGAGGGCTATACGAGTAAAGGAAGAGCAAAGAAACTGTGTGAAAGATGATATGGCCAGAAAGGGAGTGACTACCGAAATGACGAGTAATAGAGAAATATGGAAGAAAAAGACATGTTGCGCCGACCCCAAATAAATTGGGACAAGGGCAGGAGAATGATGATGATGATGGTTAGTGCCTGGTTAAAAACAAATTCTCGACTATATTACATGTGAATTAAAGATAACTAGCGAAATTTCGTACTATTGTGTACCAATGGCTACCTCGTCGGGAAATACAGGAGTGACTTTTAATCGATTTGGTATGTTACCGAAATGTCCCAAATTGTGGGCTTAACTCTTATTAAATAATTAGAATTTTAAAACGGGTAAACCCGACAATTTGGGACTAATCTATAGCTATTTGTTTCCTACTTACCCGAATCGGTGAAGTAATGAGAAGTAACTGTATGTTTCAGTGAAGCCCTTGTCTATTCATGAACACTGTCGTGTCTCTTAACCTAATTGCTGGAACTTGCAGCCGTGAACTTTAATTAAATCTAATGTGGTAGTTTAGATACATAATGGTTTTGTTAGGTGGCGACTTTAATTTTGTTATGTCCGTTTATTGTAGAAGTAACTAGGTACTAGCAGAGTAGAACATTACAATAGAAGAAAAAAAAATGGTACATTATAATAATATATTTTTTGTACATTATTACCTACCTTGTAGGGATGGGTGACCATCTTTTCATACCGACACTCCTCCGTGCCTCGGAAAGAATGTTAAGCCGTTGGTCCCGGCTGTCATTCGAGGATCTTTGACAGTCGTTACGGGTCGTTAGAAGCCCGAAAATCTGTCTTACAACCAGTCTTACCAAGGGGTATCGTATTACCCAATAACTGGGTTATGGAGGTCAGATAGGCAGTCGCTCCATGTAAAATACTGGTATTCAGCTGCATCCGGTTAGACTGGAAGCCGACCCCAACATAGTTGGGAAGAAGCTAGGCAGATTGATTACCTACCTTGTAGACAATAGGAATACCGAGATTTTGGCCTCGTTTAAATCGATCATGAAAATTATGAATAAGAAAATTATTGTCAATGTCGATCTGGGTTCGAGCATGTCCTTGTAAACCATTTTAAGCACTTTTGGAAAAAATCAACAGACCAAATTAATTAAAGGGATATTATTAATTGCATATCCCTTTAATTAATTTGGTCTGTTGATTGAATAAACAATGACCTATCAATTTATTTCCATCATTTATATACTTTTTTACATCAAAAAAATACTGACTGCACAGCAAATTAACCAGAGCGTACATACATAATACTCAGACTCATAGCAAAATGACATGGTGACTAATATTAACTCCGAGGTTAGGTTTGGTTAGGTTACTTTAAACCCTTTATAAATAAATAGGAGCTCCGTTCTAGGATGCAAGAGCGAGCAAAGGGCACGAAGGGTAAGTTAAAATAATTTGTTTTCTCAAGAATGATAAAAGGTAAGGTAATAAGGTTTAATGTGCGCTAGTCATTATTAGCGCATTAATAAAAAAGCTTTATTGCGGTGCGCCACGAATATAAATTGTTTCTTATTTAGTTATATTTTGAGTTGAGTATTTTGCTGTGCAATCAGTAATTTTGATTGGAATTCGGATTATTTTTGGATACAAAAAGTAATATTTTGATTTGCGTTTAAATACTACCCTTAATTAAATAACATTAATTCAAATCAACAAACTTACAAATAAAAGCCGGGACACCAAAATTAGTCAGAACATTCCAGCAAACGAGCATTACAATGGGAACCTTATGCCGACCGACAAGAGCTTACACAAGGCAACTGGGAAATGGTATAGTCAGATGTACAAGAATTTATTTCATTGTCTGCAATTTGTATTTCATAATACTGTATCAATGTGTACCTACCTATAATGAATAGGTATGTATTTTGGTTACAATATGATGGACCAAAGATTGTACACAGTTAAATGAATTCTTGTCGATGTATATGTCGCAGCTATATCGTATAACACGCCGTATTACAAATGGCGCGCCCGATTGAAAAACGTCGCTGTTTTGAAATGCGGCTACCTTTCGTTCAGCCGGATTTCAATGCGGCTGAAATGGTTAGAACTGTGCCCTACCACGCGTGAGCCGAGCAAGCAAAGCGAGTGGTGCCACGGCAGCGGCTGGCGAGCGCTACTTCCAAGTTGGTCGCAATTACTTGGCTTGATTACTTTATATTTTGACCTGTTTACAAATAGAGCTATAGGTGGGCCGCCGTTTTGTCGAACGTATCATTATGACATACAAAACAGCGCCAATATATATTTCGGCTAGGCGTTTTGTAATACGGCGTTTTATAAAAACTAGCAGCGACATATACATCTTTTTGAGACTGACTGTACTTACCTTCTCTTACCTTTAACTGTCCTATCGTGTCACCTGGCAACACCATTGCCATTTACGACCACAGTTTTAGGACACAACCTGAATAATTTCTTTTGGACGGCGTCCAGGAAACACGTAGTTAGGCGTGTTTCACGTTGTTTTTTATTCGGCAAATCCTGTTTGTTTAAAACATCCTGATCCCGTTACGGGAAGGCCACTGGAATCACATGTTATTTGAAGAAAAATTCTTTTCCTTCAATTTATTTGTAGAGATTTGATTTCGAAGGAAGAAAACATGTTTTTCCAAGAATTCTGCGCCCGATCAAAACGTTCAAAACGGCTGAAATAAAGTAGGTAAATAACGGGTAAGTATAGAAATAAATTGACAGTTTGATATAATTTTATTTTATTCGTACCATTAAATAAATCCTTGTTTCATTCGCTACTCACATGTTTCTCAAAATACCAGACTACCTTAAATGAAACACTCAAAGTTCAGTGCCAAATATTTGATAATGGCAGCGGGAACGCTTCGGGGCACCAGGGCACGGCAGCACCTCGTAATATCATGACGCGGAACATGTAATACCCACCTTCGTAACTACATGTGACATGGAGAGAATCGTGGATCGCAAATATACAGTAGCAATAAGGCGAACAAAAATTAAAAAAAAAATCGACATCAAAAAGAAATTCATTCAAAATAATGAAATAACTAATTTGGTTTTTGCTACCGACTCCCGAAATTAGGTTTTTCATTATTTTGAGTTAATTTCTTTTTGAAGTTGATTTAATTTTTTTTAATTATTTTTTATTTCGTATTTTTTTGTTTTAAGTAAAAACTGGAACATTTGTTTATAATAAATAGTTAATAGTTTGGTTATAAATATTCCACTAGAATTTGACCAAGGTTTTGAGATGTTTTCCCTTTGACACCACACCCGTTATAGCTCGGTATCAATAAGCCAGGCCGTCACACCACGTATTAGTCTATATCTTGAAAACTACTGAATCGATTCTGATAAAATTTACACTGTTCCCTAAGTTAAAGTAAATGTAAGCCAATAAATAAAATGGTCACGTTCCGAATAATGGTTTGGGAGAAATGCGTGGAGAAACATACAAACATACACGTATAAAATTTTGTATATTTGTTTGGAAGCCCTAATGGATTTACATAATTATGTGAGTTTATTGCCGTTCCAATAATATTACATACATAATAATATGTCGAATTTGATAACCTCCTAAGTCGATTAAAAGCAGCTGATCACGTTAGAAAACCTCTAGCCGCTAGCATTTGTTTGGTCACGTGGTCACATCCCATGAAACAGTCTTCTACAGTCGAGATTATTCTAGACTAGGCAACTTTCTTGAATTACGTACGTGCGTTGGCAAAGACAAGGTGTACCTTGTCAGGTCCAACGCTGCCTGTTGTTCAACTGCAACGTCTTAGCTTTAGGGAAAATATAAAGTAAAGCTTCGCAAGAATATGTTACAAAGGACAAGGGGATAAAATACAATCTGGGCACGTATTAAAAGTCAACGAGTCTTAAAACGCTTCCGAGACGATACAAGATTATTTTTATTCCGTCTTCTTTAATTTAGTAAATATAACATCTCGATCAATCCCAGGAATGTTATAGTATCTGGTTACTAAAATATTTGGGCGCTACATGATCTTTTCTAGCCTTTGGTCTCCAGTCCAATCCAGTTTGGTAGATAATATTAAAATAACTGGATAAAAATAACGCGAAAAGGGCAAAAAGTTTGGAAAGGTTGCGTCATAAAGGTACTGGTATTCATCCCCGAGGAATATTTCATTGGCATCTGGGTAGAAGTCTGGGTATATTTTAAGAATCATCAATAAAGCGTAAAATCTTTCTATGTTAAAATATCTACTCGGTATGAAAAATAACAAACACGAAAGTATCTTGGTCTGATCTTATTTTGCAATTTTTGACATAATTATTACAACGTAGGTAGTGTAGAGGTTTATTTTTATACAAGGCTGGCAATATCTTTGACTTTCGAACGGTCACTTTTGTTATAAATCTTTTGTAGTTTTTGTTCTAGGGAGATATCAGCGAGACAGGCGCAGCCCCTTCGGCCAAGACGGACTAGTTACTTTTAAATAGAAAGAATATAAAGTCTTATTTGATTACAATATATCGGAGTACTACGTAAATAGTCTGTTATATAATTAGTTAGAGGTCCCAAAAGTATCGGTCACTTTGAGGCTTTTACAGTACTAATCGTGCTGAAAAGAAATACCGTACACATTTTTCACGAGATAAGACGAATTTTCTCTTAAGTATCTAGGTTTCACTGATCCTAATAGGATTATTTTCTTTTTTAAGTAATGTAGGTACATACAAGTTCATAATTTTTGGCGACTGTAGTTGATACGAAAAGAATACAAAAAAAAAACTTTTAATTTCCATACCCGGTTGTATGTTACGTAATTTGTTTCGCTCCTTAAAAGTTTTGCGACAAGATGACAACCGATTCGTTTCGTGTACTACATATTACAAAACTATTGTTTTTTAATGTGCTGAAATATGTGTGATAAATCTACCTACATACGTAGTTTCATTTAAAAGTCCCACATAGCATTGAACGACAACATATTCAAACCTCAGTGTTGCTCGCGATAAGTAATTAATTTTCAAATTAAATATAGATTTCACTAATGAATTCCGTTATTTACCCTACCTGAATTCTATTCAAAATGTCCCGGTTAGAGGTTGGGGTGTAAAAGTTTACAAGTTCAGTGGGTCCCCGGGGCCGGCTATACCGATGTCGGTCTAGCGAGCGGCTTCACACCGCTCGAACAGAATCCTTTCAGACCTTCGAGATTACCACATTTTTTACATATCCGTAGATATTAGGGCGAGAATACACATGCCTGTAGCTTGTACAAAACTATGCAAATATCTGGCATGCCAATGGGACATTCACCAATCAGAAGTTGTTATGGCACACGGTATGCAAGTTACTGGCATACCTTTGTGCAAGTTACAGGCATGTGTATTCTCGCCCTTAGAGACATTTGTGTATACAGGATAATTTTTTAAGTAGTGCACAAACTTTCACAGGTTATTCTACCCATGAATATGAACAACTTTCACAAAAAATCAGCTGTTCAGTACATTTATGTTGGCATAATTCGTCAAAATGTACTGAACAGCTGATTTTTTTTTCGCTATTTCAGGGTTGGTCCCATAGTGAAAGTTGTTCATATTCATGGGTAGAATAACCTGTGAAAGTTTACGCACTACTTAAAAAATTATCCAGTATACAAGGTTATTGTGTCACGTGACCAAAATCAGAACTAACGCCGCCATCTTGCTTTTTAGGGTTCCATACCTAAAAGGAAAAACGGAACCCTTATATCACTTCGTTGTCCGTCTGTTAGTCTGACAAGACCTTTTTTATCAGGAACGCGTGGAGGTATCAAGTTGAAATTAATATCAAATAGGTACGTAAGACTACGGGACCGCTTGGCTCTAAAAAAGTCAAGCTTCTAAGTCAACGCAAAAAAAAATACGGTCATTTCAACGCAATAAATCAAATCCACAGGTTACGGGTACAGATAGGTACATAAGTACTTCCCGTTGACCTAGAATCATAAAAGCAGATCATTCATTTTGGGCTAAATATATATGAAAGTGCCATACAAAAAAAGTTATATTCCGTTATAACTGAAAAATCAGTTAAGAGTTTGGTCAGCGAGTCGTGTCACAAGTTCGTTTATTCATTTAAATTCGTCATATTATAACAATACACACTTTTATCTCTCAAAAGGATCGGTCCACCTGAATATTTTTTAAATTTGCCGCCATTTCCTTCCTCTAACTCTATCTATACGAGTTTGAAAAATACTGTTTTCAGTATTTGTTACTTAAAAGAATAAGCGTAAAAAATAAACGTAAAACAGAAATAAATAGAGAAAAACCGGCCAAGTGCGTGTCGGACCACGCACAATGAAGGGTTCCGTAGTTGGGATGAATTTATCCCAAGAACAAACTTATTATTGTAGTTGAAAATCATCTTCTACCGATACATTCCAACTGCAAATGTAAGTTTGTACGCACAATTTTGAGAGATTTGCCATGTTATTTTAAGACCATAGACTTCTTATAAGTTTTCCTGTAATTTATAGACAGAACTATTTTCTGTATTTTTCTTTTTTCAAAATTTTAGGCTCAGTAAAATTTTAGGATTGGAAAGTTGGATTTGAAGAAATATTTTTGCATTTGATATCCCAATTCTTGAGGAAGCTATTAACATCTCTCTAGGATCCTTAGGGGCCGAGAAAACAGAAAAAAAGTCAGAAAAAATGCTAAGCGAGAAAGTAGTAATAGCGCGCGCAGACAATGCGATGTGACTGGGTGGATCGGGGGACAAGAAATTTCACGCGGACGAAGTCGCAGGCAGACAATGATATTATAAGTAAATAGAGGTAGATAGGTTATACACGCTCCGAAATTGGCACGTCAAAATGTGGCTAATCAGCCACATTTTCGTCATCTTGTCTCTTTTTCGCTTCCGATAATTACGACATGCCATCCTACTTCCACGTGTCATCTAATAGTTCGACATTTATGTCGTTTTTGAACATCGAATGTTGGGTAGGTAATTAAAAATCTACGTCTATTTACTTATAATATCATTGCGGGCAGAAGATAAAGACGACATTATTTGCTTAGTTTTAGGTTCACATGCAATTTTCTACGCTATTTAATTATTTTAGGGATGTCTATTAGGTTTTCAATCTCAATAACACTGAGTAGTACCTTCTGTAGTAATATAAATACCTTGTTTCGATCAAAATTATTTCAAAACTCGCTGGAAAACAATTGAATTCGGTGTAAACAAATTGAATTGTGGAATACAAAGAAGCTTTATGACGGATAATTAGTTTTTGTTTTTTGTTTGAGTTTCTGATTGATGATGGCTTTGGTCTTTGATATTTATTATAGATACTTGTAAGAAGTCAAACTTTCATTATTATTGTAATCAGTTACGTATTCGAAACCTTTACTTTTGGTAATCGAATGCTATTTGGCAAATATTTTGTAGCAGACGAAATTTTAACAAAGGTAGCGAAGAAACCAATTAGTTTGAATAGATTTAAGTTAACAAACGGCGAGACATTTATAATTAAACTGTTACATTAGCGTGGTGATAGGAATTAATTTTCCGATCTACCATACAATTCAAATGAAATACACAATTCACCCATTTAAATACTAGGTATTGCCTTTATAAATTAGCTTTACAGTATTTATTCTTCACTATACAATACAAAAGTAAATCCGATCCGATTAGATCATTATGAAATTGAAAAAAAAATAACAAAGGGAAAATAATACCTGTATCAAAGCCACAATAGCCAAGACTGGATTAGATAATAAAATAATATGTATTACTACAGAGTTGGCACGGAGTCGTAAGGCAGTGTGCGGACTTGGGACTTGAGACAAGACATAGGCAATAGGTACTCGTAATACTGGCTACTATCCGCTACTCCACGTCAATGCGTTTATTTTTAACATCGGTAAGTACTATCTCTTTGTGTAAAAAAAAACCGGTAAATAGTAAGTCGGACTCGCGCACTGAGGGTTCCGTAGAATTATATATAAAAACAGTGTGCTATTTTGAGACACCGTTTTATTTTTCCTGTAATCTTTAAGCAAACTTTTATCACACAAAATAATTTGATCGTTTGTATGTTTATGTTTGTATGTAGGTATGTATGCTTGTCCACGCATTTGTCCGAAACTATTTATCATATCGTGACCATTTCATTTTTATTGACCTTCGTTTACTTCAACTTAGGGAACAGTGCAAGTTTCATCAAAATCGGTTCAGTAGTTTTCAAAAAAATGGACGTGTAAGTGTGACGGCCTGGCTTATTGATACGAGCTACGGGTGTGGTATCAAAGGGAAAACATCTCAAAACATTGGTCAAATTCTAGTGTAATATTTATAACAAAACTGTTAACTACATAATACAAACAAATATACCAGTTTTTACTAAAAACTAAAAATTGCGAAATAAAAAATAAGTTAAAAAAATGAAATCGACTTCAAAAAGAAATTAACTCAAAATTATGAAATAACTTTAATTTCGGAAGTCGGTTTCAAAAAACTAAAATACAGATCCCAAGACACCGACTTCCGAAATTAAAGTTAATTCATAATTTTGAGGTAATTTCTTTTTGAAGTCGATTTAATTTTTTTTTTCTTTTGAGATATGGAACACTAAAATGTTAGCCAGATAAAATTTTTCTATCGTAAAGGCTCGTATCGAAAAGAACAATTTCCATGAAGATTTCATAGAAATTGTGCCACCAGAGCCAGTCGCGAGTGGGAGCCTTAAACTAACAAACTTGTCAAACTATTGGTCTATGAAACCAATAATGACACACAAACGCGCGATAATAATTTTCTGTGTTTGACTCTGATGTGCGCACTGTCTTAGGAGAGACTTGGGAGACAGGCGGCAGTTAGCAGATGGCGGGCGAATTGGATCGATACCCTCCCCATGAATAATTAAGATCGATGTACTACTTTTTATTAGGCTTTCGTAGTGTGAACATTATTATTTTGATACACCACGTTGGTGAAAAATGTGATCAGAATTTTTATACAGCGTTGGTGACGTTTCTTTTCGTTGAAAGATTAATAAACTAACTTAAAAAATCTTTAGGCAGGTAATTAACGCTTTGAAGAACACCAACGAGACACAATACAGATAACTAAACTCCGCAGATACGAATCATCGCATCACAGCTATGTTGGGGACGGCTTTTAGTCTAAGCGGATGCAGCTGAATACCAGTTTTTTACATGGAGCGACTGCCTATCTGACCTCCACAACCCAGTTACTTGGTAATTCGATACCCCTTGAAACAAACACGATAAAATAAAAAATAAAAAGATTTGATGTTTGTTTTGGGAGGTCAACGACCGCTGTTAGTGTTGTTACTTGTAGTATGAGTTGAGAAAAACTGTTTTCTTATGTTTTATCGTCTATCGATACCCATCACGTCTGTGAAGTTTACCGACACGCACAATGAAGGGTTTCGTAATGGGATGAATTTATCCCAAGAACAAATTTAACATTGTAGTTGAAAAACGTGTTCTCCCATACATTCCAACTGCAAATGTAAGTTGTACGCACAATATTGAGAGATCTACAATGTTATTTTAAGACCATTGACTTCTTATAGGTTTTCCTGAAATCTGTAGGTGTAGAAGTAGTTTCTGTATTTTTTTTTTTATTTTATGTTCAGTAGTTTCGGAGATAAAGGGGGGAACGGTCTTTTTTCGTCTATTTTCTTAAATAACTTTTAAATTATGATATATAATATATATCGACCGTCCCTATTAACCATGTCGGTTCTGCAGGGAGACTACTGTTTAGTCTCTACTGAACAGTGGTCTTTTTCGCAAAACTAACATTGTTAATATCATAAAGATTCTTTTTTATCGTTAGGGCAAACTTTGAACTGCCCTCAGTTCAAAGTTTGTTTGACAGTGAAGAATTACAAAAAAATTGTAATTCGATTTATGTAAAAAAGTGAATATTGGTAAAAATGTATATCCGACACTGTTAGTAGGGACGGTCATATATATATATATATATATATATATATATATATATATATATATATATATATACGCACAGTAAGCCCTTCCATTTGATATCGGTATATCGCGTATGGTGTATCACGGTACAGTTTGCATAACTTTATTTTTTATTTTCTTATTTGCCCCCAAAATTGACCCCATATTCAAAATTAATTAATTTACACATTACACGTCCTTGTTTGGGTCACAGAAATACATATGTGTACCAAATTTCAACTTAATCGGTCCAGTAGATTCGGAGCAAATTGGCTGTGACAGACGGACAGACAGACACATAAGTGATCCTATAAGGGTTCCGTTTTTTCCTTTTGAGGTCCAGAACCCTAAAAAGGTTAAGATAAGATATTAAGTACCTAATCTTTATATATATAAAATCTGTTTCTTTTTAGGGTTCCGTACCTCAAAAGGAAAAGAAACGGAACCCTTATAGGATCACTCGTGTGTCTGTCTGTCCATCTATCACAGACTATTTGTTCCGAATCTAATATACCGATTAAGTTGAAATTTGGTACACTTATGAATTTCTGTGACACACATATGGACGTGTAACATAAATAAATATATTTTGAATAAGGAGGTCCAGTTTTGGGGGCAAATAAGAAAAAAAAAGTTAGGCGTACTGTAAGTACCGCGTGACATATCAAATGAAAGGGCTTACTATGAGGGTCTCAAATATATATTTTATATAATTTAAAAATATAAATTTTAATAGTTATTAATTTTAATATTAAGAAAATAGATGAAAAATTACCATTTCCCCCTTATCTACGAAACTACCAAGTCTAAAATTTTGAAAAAAAAATACAGTAAATAGTTCTATACCTATACGTAGATTACAGGAAACCTATAAGTCTATGGTCTTAAAATAACACGGTAAATCTCCCAAAAAACTTACATTTGCAGTTGGAATGTATGAGAAAACATGTTTTTCAAATACAATGTTAAGTTTGTCTTGGGTTAAATTCATCCCAATTACGGAACCCTTCATTGTGCGTGGTCCGACACGCACTTAGGCGGTTTTTCTCAAATAAATTATTTATTTATTTGAGAAAAACCGCCTAAGTGCCTTCGCTACGTTATTACAGTAAATACCTTTTAAATACGATGTTTAGATAATAACACCTCAGTTGAGGTCCTCTCTAAGGATTCCAACCCGTTTCTATCTTTCACTATGTTTTTATAGTGTTTTAGTAGTGCTGAACAAACCCCAAAAAAATAGTAGGTACCTAATAATATTATCAACACTTTTCCATGATCATTAAAACACTTTAAAGGCACACTATGCAGCCATAGCAGTAATAACAATAAAACTTATACGGGGTATTTTAAATTAGCTAGCTAAACTCCACAGACGCGATGGGTATATATCTAAACATGATTAAACAAAAAATAAATTAATCCACGCGTTCCTGAGAAAAAAGGTCTTGATAGACCGACAGATAAACAGACAGACAAGCAACGAAGTGATCCTATAAGGGTTCCGTCTTTTTCCTTTTTAGGTACGGAACCCTAAAATGTCAGAAAGATCGCTAAGCGAAAAGTAACGGGGCACAGCTATAGCTATAGGATATATTATGAAACTTCACGCAGACGAAGTCGCGGGCAGAAGCTAGTATTTAAATACCTACATGTCCTTGCTATGACTGGTAAAGTAAGTACCTAATATTTTTGCACATTTATGCAGCGTGCATTCGCCCCATCATGACCTATGCGGGTTCAGTTTTTGCGCACGCAAAACCCCACCTCATCCATAGGATGCAGGCCCTTCAAAACCGTTTCCTCCGAAAGGCTACGGGAGCCCCTTGGTTCGTTCGGAACGAAATCCTCCATTTAGATCTTGACATTCCCATCACCTCTCAGTTCTTGAAACGCAACTCCAAGCGTTTCTTCGACTCAGCCACCAACGATCGCAACCACCTGGTTGTCGAGGCGACTAGTTAAGTCCCCTCCCGTATCAGTAAGGTTCCCAGGCTTGTCCTCTCAGATCCCGATGACTCCATAACTCTTCTCCAGGAGAGCAGTAGGGACAGTAGGAACTAAAACAAATCGACATTCTGACGACCCCGAAGTAATTGTCCTCCCCCCCATCCCTTGCTCGGTAATGAAGTGCCAGCTGGTGGCGTAGCTGAACCAGTATCTTTAAATTCCCCCGATAATAATAATGACCATAATTTGCTCCATCTTGCTGTCCTCCCCCCAGCGACGCCCTAAGCCGAGGTTCGTTCCCCACAGGGGGAGCCCTTAGCGTGTAGTCGCTTAGTCTGTAAGTTTTATACCCCTGGCTGGAGGCTTTGAGTTTGCTTAAGGCAGCCACAGGATTGACCGGTTAAGTAGTCACGGCCTCTCTAGGCCAACTAAGAGATGCCATTAAAAAAAAAATTGCATCATTACGCTTTTAGTAATGAATCCGTAAACATCTTTATGTCTCAGTCATCCGCGGCCCATCCCTAGGCTCAAAACTTTTCAGCCCCCCGGTACGCTAGCAAATCGACTCGTGGCCGATTCCTATAATTTACGGGCCGTTATTGGTTAAAATTAAGACTCTTGTATCTTTACCAGTAATGAAGCAAAGACCTCATAGCTTTGCATAGTAGACCCTCCCATTTGCAATTAGCTATCAAAGGTAAAATTAGTTTATGAATCTATTTATATGTTCAGTTTGGCAATAAAATAGCTACCATTGGTAAGCAAAACGATTCGTTTTTGTTTATAGGAACCGAGCATCGGTTGATCGGCGGCCTCTGTCGGCAAACGTCGTGGGTCCAAAGTTTGTTTAGCTTATACTGAGTAAGGTACTATGGTATGGTCTCATGACATTTGTTGACTGATGCCGCTGAGTGTAGTGGCTGTGGTTGTAGAAACTGCCGTTGTATGGGTAAATTACTCTATATTCGCATACGGAGTCTTTGCCTACATAGCCATGGTCTTAGTATTAACTTGGAGTTAATTTTAATATTTAGTTAAGCAAAGATTCGTGCAAAATCAACTAGAACCTACTGCCGACAAATTGCTTTGCAGTTTGGCAGGTGTTATGTGAAAGTAAAATAAATGTATCAGTATGGATGAAATAAATAAAAAATGTTTACAGATTAATTACTCAAAACGTAATGATGCTGGATGACATGAAACTCTGAATTTATACTAAGGGTATTTGCAAATTAGTAATATGCAGCGCGAGATAATAATACAGTTGAAGGTACTTAGGCTCAAAGCTTTTCAGCCCTGATTTGTATAGATATATAGAATAAATAAAAATAGAAGTCAATCGTGAAATCCTACTACCCTACTAATATTATAAATACGAAAGTTTGTGAGGATGGATGGATGTTTGTTACTCTTTCACGCAAAAACTCTCTCACGCAGAAATTAAAAGTAACAAAATTTCAAGATCGGATCAACTTATGTTCATAAAATTTTAAACAAATAAATACAGGGTCGTTTAACCTTCTGGGTAAGGCTGCAGATACACCACTAGTTTTAATTGCGAACAGTAGTTTGTGTTCCCTAAGCCTTGCCCGTTTCATTATGTAACAAGTCGTAATGTGTAAGGTAGCAACGGTAGCATATGGTCGGACGCAATGAAACTAAGCATGAATTTGCATATTCAAATGACATGTTACTTCCAAAGGGTGATGCTCAATGAATATCCAGCTTTAGGCGAAATTTTTAATTTCGGAAGAATACTTATACAAAGGCTTATGTACGGAGACGTGGCGCGTCGTGCTGTTGCGTGACGCCTCGCGGCGCGTTGAATGATTTTTCCGTTTACGGAGAGGCGACGCGTGCAGCGTTATCACACGTGCAAACATAAACATATGGAAATGTATGATGTTGTTTACGAATACACGGGGTGTGCGATACCGCGGGCACCGCCGCGGGTGTCGCTATGTTTTACCGAGAACGGAGAATTGCAGGAATAGCTAGCTAGCCCAACGCTACGTGCGCCGCCGCGATAAACGTCGCGTGCGACGCGGCGATGCCATCCGCGGGCTCCGCCTGTATTTACAACTCCATATATTTGAATTTAGTGCGGGCCGCGCCGCCAAACGCGACGCGCGACGCCCCGCGTCTCCGTAAATGAGGCCTGAGAATCTATGTGACCTACAAACGCTTATTACAATTTATGCACACGATTTTTGTTAAAAAAGTGTTCACAAGTTTTTAGGTACAAGGTACATAAATAAAATAAAAGAATTTATATATATAAACGTAAAGCCTTATTCCTGATTTTTTTCACTGTGTTATAGATATTATTTTTAAAACTATAACCGTGGAGCCGACGAACCAGCACTG
The DNA here is from genome assembly GCA_948252095.1 of Dicycla oo. Lineage (NCBI taxonomy): Eukaryota > Metazoa > Arthropoda > Insecta > Lepidoptera > Noctuidae > Dicycla > Dicycla oo. Next base: position 15,730,415 of record OX411714.1, on the reverse strand, counting down.
GGCCCGCGTGATGGTTAACAGCCCACGCCCTCTCACAGAGAGGAGTCCTATGTCTCACCAGTGGGAACATTATATGGTGATTATGTATTTATGTAACCATGGAGTTTCTTACCGGCTCTCCTCCATAGGAAACGACTTCTGGCGTTTCATAAGTGCTCATGTAGGTTTATGTGAAATAAAATGTATTCGTTTGATTTGATTTATCACTGTTAATAGTAATATTAATAATTAAGCGTTAATAATTACGAAAATATAATGGTGAAGTAACTTTTAAAACGTAACATGATGTGGTAAGGTGAGGTATAGCTGATTTAATTGACGGGAATATAATCTTGCTGACAAGGTTATTTTAATAACCAAACAGGTCACGTTAGTCACAGTGTTCATATTACAGGGAACTGATGCCTAGCAAAAACTGCTGCGTATTAAATTTGTCAGAGCAGGTTCAATAGATGTATCTAACCACAAAACGAAAGACAAAGCAGTAATAAAATATTCTTTCAACATCGGACCTTCCAAACGAGTCTTCAGAAAATCTATAAACCTAGATAAATTGCCGACTCGAAACAGTACAGATTTACCCTACATCGTCAGAGTACATCCTATAAGACTTAAAAAACAAGGAGGTATTCCTTTGATGTATTACAGCCAACTTTTCCCATTTCCAGTCGGAAAATGCCTGCATTATTCGCTTTATAATGTTCAGAAAGTTATGAGACTTAAGTCACGAACATTTTTAAAGCCGGCATTTTAATTCACAAATTCCGTTCCCACATGTAGATAGTTCCAGTAAGCGAGTAAAATTCCTATGTGAGTAGAGATTACGGCAAAATCGATCAATTCGTTAGTTTCAATTTGTATAAAAATAAAATTTGTGGGACGCGCTCGTTTTTACGTGCGTGTGAAGGTCATCTCGAAAAAGGGTAAACTAATTTCCATGAGCTCTTTTGAGTTGGCTGTCAGGAAGCATTTTTAGATTAGGTTATGTGAAAATTCATCACGTTCATTCAAACGGTCGAGTGGTGGACGTGAAAGTTAGAAAAGTCAGAACGCTGACACTGAAAATGCTATCTGGATTTTATCATAATAGCGCCAATTTCCAGGGTCATTCGAGTAACAGGTTTTGTACGGTTCTAGGTACACTGAAAGTTATATTCTTTTTGAGATAGCTGGCCGGTGTCGTGACTCAGATATTGTCCAATAAAGAATTCTGTTTTACAGTTGCTTTCGATTGACCTAACTTTTTGTAATCATAGTCGTAATGTTTTTACCTATTTCACAGATGCATTTAGCTCAAGAAAAATCTTGCCTTTCCTTACTAAGAGAAACAGACAGCTTTTCCAGATGTTTCTACAGTGAAAATCTTAAACACATTTTTATGATTCGATCTTTTGCAAGAGTCTTTTTGTTAATTAAATCAATATATCCCCGTCAAGGAAATAAGAACGTCCGTATAATATGTCCTTTTCAGCGACGGTGATATTTCAACTCCAGTGAGGAAAGTTGGTTCCAAATAAATGATAATGATAAATGATTTTTATTTCTGTAAGTAGGTTTGTACAAACACTTTTACAAGTCAACCATGTTTTTTTTTTTTTTAAACTATATGAGGTCGGCGTTTCCTATCTGACTACTCTGAGAAGAAAGGCCGAAACAAACTCAGAGGTCACAGTCTCTTATAAAGTCCAGACATAATCTTGGTCACTTCATGTGAAGACCATGTAGATTTGGTGTCTGAAATGGTCTTTTGAGGAAAGAACCACACAGATTGAGAGGACCTGTCCAATCAGTGCACGCATTTGTCAGTAATCGCGCAGCTCAACTTAGAACTTAAGGAGCTCAACGATTCGACGAACAATACCAAAGAAAGGACATTGGGGTCGCATACTATATTATTTTAATTTAATAATAACAGGTACACAGTTAAGATACATAAAAAAATAACCTTTTGAAATTTTTCAATTTAAACGATCATTGATGAAAGTTCGTGGCACGGATTGTCCATTGAAGCTTAAGGTTTCATAATTTGGAATTAAATATTATATAATTTTGAAAAGGGAAAAAATACGCTGACAAAAACGCAATATTACTGAAAGTATTTAAGGAATCTACACCATTTATTTTAATACTGGTTGCCGCGTGCGGCTTCGCCCGCGTAGATGTTAATACTTCCCTATTTAAAACGGATTTTGTTCACAATTTCATGGGTTTTAATTTTTTGCGCGGAACCCTCATTATTTTTCTAAAATATATAATTGCCTAAGTTACTCCTTATAACATTAACTATTTACCAGTGAAAGTCCCGCCAAAATAGGCCCAGCCCATTTCGGAGATTAGCTGGAACAAACACACTGACAGACAAAAATGAAAAATATTTTTTTTTGTTATAAGTAGGTACCTACCGCATATTCTTTAGTAGAAGCAGACACTTCAATATTATTTATTTGTATAGATTAGACAAAAGTAGCCCAATCAGGCACGAATATCTTTCGAAATATTTTTCCAAACACTTCTCATTTTGATTAAATAAAAAAAAAAATACATTATCAAATTACCTACCTATAGCCATTGTGCTGAATCTCTGCTAGAAGAGTCTAATGGTATTACACAGCAGAGTCATCATCTGCCTAGCCACTTCCCAACGTCAGCTTCCAGTCTAACCTGGTGCAGCTGAATACCAGTATTTTACATGGAGCGACTGCCTATATGACCTCCACAACCCAGGTAATACGATGCCCCTTGGTATGACTGGTTGTCAGACGGTCAAAGATACATGAATGACAGCCGGGACCAAAGGCTTAACGTGCTTTCCGAGGCACGGAGGGGTCTTGGTATGTAAAGATGTTCACCCATCTACGGACCAACCGTGGCAAGTATAGCTTAACCTGATTGATCGACCCGTGTGGCAGTAATTACTTAGACATAAGTCCCTCTTCCCCTCTCACACAACGGAGTGCAAGTATAAATTAAGGCGAAAGCGTCAGGGTAGCCCATGATATACAAATTTTCTTATGTTTTTTGCAATTTACAACTCAGTATTAGATCGTACGTTGATCAAAATGTATTTCGCTGTCGTAACAAGTATGTATTTTACATTTATAATCATTAAAGTGATAAATACAACTCTTTAAGACCAGGTAATCCTAATGAATGACTATTTCATGAAATCTTGACATTAGAGCACTATACTAACTTAAGGAGTTGTATTACTGATTCTATTGATTATAATTCTGTAAATACATATTTGTTACGGCGGCGAATCATACTTTTTTTTTTAACATACAACTTAATACTGACTTGCAAATTGCAAAAAACGTAAGAAAATTTGAATTTCGGGGGCTACCCTGACGCTTGCCTCTTAAATAAATATTATATACCGAGAAATAACTCGTATTTACTCGGCTCGGACATTTCAATAAAGTGGGATTGTCGCTGCCAACAGAAACGTGTGAAGCGACTTCCCAAGTTTCTTCCTCCATACTGATGTCCTTTTCTTTAACTTTTTCTTTCAATATTGTAACCCATGACAGCTTAGAATAGGTGCTTTGAAATTCGTTCAGAAATATATTTTACAGTGAAGATTTTTCACGCAGTATTAGTAGCACTAGTGATTTTTTCACCATTAAGTGGCTAAATCACAACAGCGGGGTCAATCTTCAAGGTTAAGCAACACTTGCCGAGGTCTGTCTGTGGATGGGTGGCCATTCATTAGATACCAGGACCCGTCCGTGCCTCGGCCAGCACGTTAAGCAGTTGGTCTCGGCTGTCATTTGTAGATCGTTGACAGTCGTTATTCGTAGTCAGAAGCGCGAGACTGACAGAGTGACAGCCAGTCTTACCAAGGGGTATCGTGTTACCCAGTACCAGCCAGCTGGCGTGGTTGGTACCGTCTATCATGTCGCAGGTCGTAGGTTCGATTCCCATCCAGGACAAACATTTGTGTGCATGAACATGTATGTCCTGAGTCTGGGTGTAATTATCTACAATAAAAAAGTAGTGTATGTAGTATATCAGTTATCTGGTTTCCATAGTACAAACTCTGCTTAGTTTGGGATCAGATGACCGGGTGTGAAATGTTCCAGGATATTATTATTACTAACTGGGTTGTGGAGGTCAGATAGGCAGTTTCTCCATGTAAAATACTGGTATTCAGCTGCATCCAGTAAGACTAAAAGCCGACCCCAACATAGTTGGTAAAAGGATAGGCAGATGAAGTACTTATGTTCACACTTATTCCAAATAACCTGCATTTAGGTATGCACCTACTACTCTACCTTTTTCTCGTATGAGACATCAATGTGCGCTTTTATAATTTCTGACGTGACGATATTATCGTGGACGTCCACGACATCACGATAACACAGGGAGGTAAAATTTATGGAAATATAATATGAAGACGCTTTTCGATAACGTTATATAAGGCCGACTTGCACATTTCGTATTTTCGTCTGTTTAAATTTATAAATGTAGTGTTTGTAAACTCGGAGTTATATAATTAACATTTTAACACTTATTACGCGTTGCGCCACTAAAAAGTTAATTTGGCACAACACCGGGTTAGTTAATTTGGCATTAGAATTTTTTTAAGTTGGGAACATTGCTGTTCAATGGACGAAACAAAAGAGAATTACAATATCTTTGCTGTAATCCGATCAAAAATGAATGAACAGAAATTCTATATCCATCTCTTTTACTCTACATTACGATACGTAATACTTTCATAATCATAAATCAGAATCATAAATCATTTATTTTATTTGCCTGAAATATGGTGGGTACACAAGATGTTAAATTAAATTGTAGCACAGGACATATTTCACCCTCATTACGGGCATGCAACATTATAGCTAATTTACAGCAATTATTGGAATGAAATTACAATTCTTAGAATTATTTGAATTATTACAATTTATAAGAAAATTCTTGTATTACTTTATTATATTATAGTATATACGTAATACGTTCTTTGAATTTTATAACATGACATTTCATTTTAATCGTTTTATACTAAATCTCCATGGAAACCATATACAATACGTATGTGGTTTCCATGGAGATTTAGTTTATTGATTGATGAAAACGTCAGATGGAAAAATATGTTTAAGGTTTTTATAATTTGTATTTAATTAATATTGATATTAATATTAATAATTTAATTATTAAATTTCTAGATGAGATCAGAATATATTGCCTGATAGTACCAAATTTTTACTTACGTCGAACTATATAAAATACAAAATAAGTTATCAGGTACCTCATAACGACAATTTATTTTGACATTACACTTACACTAACCCAGAGTTTAGCGACTACGGCTCATTTTCACCACACATTACTAAACGCGTTTAACACTAAACGAGTTTAACGACATTCGTTCTCTGTCATCTTCAAACAATTGAAAGAAACGAAGCGTTTTTTTAAACTTGTTTAGTTTTAAACGCGTTTAGTGACGTGTGGTGAAAATGAGCCTAAGGCCGGTTTTTTGATACGTAGTTAACTCAACCAATCGTTAAACATTGTAACTAATGGCTGAATTTTGGCTAAATGTGGTTGCCAAAATGCCATTATTTACTATTTTTTAACATGAATAAGTTAAATGAATACAGTCATGTTAACCCTTAAATGCATGATGACAGATTTATTCCTAAAAAAATATTTTTATTATAGGATGAGGATTTTAATAACCAGGAAAAATTAATAAAAAAATCGTAATAAAGTTTAAATATTTATTTTATAAAAAAAAACTGTTTGTATCGATTTCGATACACTATGCATTAAGTGCAATATATTTTCAGGCAGCCACTATATTGAGATAGAGTTATGAAATATACTGAAGCAGTCTTTAGATTTTTTGCAGCATAGATGTATGTTACATTTTGAACATTTTACTATACTTAGTAATTTACAGGTAGGCAACATACATCGTCCACGAGTTTCTGACCTAGTTATATTATGGTCTAATTTGTCTAGTCTCACCTCATGTGGAGGCAAAGTCTGGCATGGTTTTCCCTTGCGCATTTTAGCTGGCGGTTGGTGTTCATTAATCGTGCTGTTGCTTGGGCGACCCCTTGTATTAGGCGGGCATACTTACATCAGCTCATTCTGCGAGACTCAAAACGTCTTTTCTTTCGCCTTTTTGTTCCGCTACTTTTTTATACAGAACCCATGAATTTATAACAGACAAATCCACAAGATGGTAGAATATCCGCATGTACCACTTTCTGCTTTTCATTCTGATTCTATACCTTCCTAGGAAGGAGTCCATTAAATCCACGCCATCCCATGTGCATATTGTATTCTTTTACCGCCTTGGGACAGTCAATAGGAATTCTTCTCTTTTCTTTTTTGTCGAACCTTTCTATCTGTCCTACAGGACATGCACCCACATATGTGGAGGCGAAGATAACCTGTTTGTTATCTTTCCAGCTAACAGTAGACAAATCCACCCCTTCAAAATTTGTCACGTATTCATCATAGGATCCTCTCAATACCGAACTTTTCTTCTGTGCTACCGAACTTTGCTTCTTTTATTGTGATGAAACCAAACTTATTAGACCAATATGATCGTGTACTTGGATAGTGATATACCGACATGAATATAAGAATTCCCAAATATTTGCGAAGGTCGCCTACTGTGAATACTTCTGGTCTTTCAGGCTGTTTCTGAACAGCATATCGAGTCGATTCGGTGACTATAGTTTCTAGTAAATCATTAGTGAAAAAGTAATTGAAAAACTGATAAGCTGTTTGTAATTCCATTACATTTGACGGTAATTCTTCAGAGCCCCTAAATGTTATGTTATTGTCATCAAATCTAAGAGACTGCCTTTTCCAGAGTAGGTTTCTTAGATTCATTGTGAAATCTGACTGTTGTAAATTTGAATCTGCTAAAATAGAGTCATTCTGTGCCATTGGGTGGTCATGACGTTCTTCATCATTATTTTGGTTCATATTTTGATATCCTACGCTATCAATTTCATCCTCTTCTAGCTCAGCTTCTAAGGCTTCACGAGAGGGATAATATGAAATGTCTTCCCCATCAGACTCCATATCATCTTCTGAAACCTCGCCATTTTCTAAGCGCAGAAGCATATTTTCTATACAACGATCTATAAAATATAAAACACAGCCATGCACAATCAAAACAAAAAGCAATAAGCCCAAAAAACTCAACCAAAACCGTTATAAAAAAATCAATCCGAACACCTGCATAATGACCTAAAAAGGAACCTAAATGCATGAGGTATCGTTTTCGATACATGCATAAAATCTTAGATTTAGGTAAGTAAATGCTAATAAAATGTGCAAATAAAATATGTTTCGTGCAATTTGAAAGACTTACCATCCATTTCAGATTATTATTTTACGATATGTTGCTTGAAATAGTCGATTATAACTGATTGAAAAATTCGAAATCGATCACTACTACACTTTGTTGCCGCTCAAACGTAGACAATAACATTGACGTACCGACATGACAGTGACGTTTGTCATTTGTTTTTTTTTTAGTTAGTAATGGGACACAGATAGCATATTAACAATCAACTCAAGTTACAGAACCTATAAAAACTTGATAAAATCGATATAAATACGTAGTATCGTTTTCGATACAAGATGCATTTAAGGGTTAACTCATTCATGTTTAGCCATTCACATATTATAGCTAAAATTCAACCATTAGTTACTATGTTTAACCATTGGTTGAGTTAACTACGAATCAAAAAAACCGGCCTCTAACTCTTGGTGGTACAAGATGAATTATTTGAAGGTTTACCTCTAACTCTTGGTGGCACAAGATGAATTATTTGATTAACCCTGAGTTAGCTGTTAACTCCCGAGTTATTTAGGATAACCCATAAATGCGCAAGTGGCCCTAATGCGCACGTATATCCTTACATTTTGTGGACGTGGACATCCACGATAATATCATCCCGTTAGGAAATATAAAAGCGCACATTCTTTCCAGTGACAGTCAGAAAGCCTCCTGCAGGGTTCTAGTGAAGTCAGACAAAGTTATAAACAATCGGAGTAGGAAAAGGTCAACCTTATTGGTTTATTTAGTGGCCCCACCCAAAGGTTAGCTAGTTACTGTCAAGGGGGATTTATTTATGACCACTGCTTTATATCGTTGCACCCCCATCATGGGGCGACACTTTTCTATACGAACAAATGCTACGTTTTATTACACTACAAATAATCAACTTAACATAATTATGACTATGACACGCTTGTATTCCCTTTTTTTTTGTGGATGGGAAATCATCAAATAACTTCTCCCGCTCTGGGTGGAGCGGGAGGGCGTGTCAGACTTCTACTGACTAAAACCCACCCGTGTTCCTTCAGTTGCCTGTGCCAGGGCCACGGTAACTCTTTCGAACAACCCGCAACCCTGGCGGGTATCGGCCCTAGCGGACCCCTTCAGCTAGTGCTGACATCTCTTTGAGGTGCGCGTGGAACACAACGCGCCGTCAACCCAGGCCTGGTCCTTACCGGACGGCGAGCTACCCGTTGCTCGCCATCCGCAAGCCCGCGCCTACGGTGGCCGGGAATCGGCTATCGATTCCCGACGCCCAGGGCGTCTCCTGCGGCGACTAGGGGCGTGAGGGCGCAAAGATTGCCTCTCCCTCACGCGTTCAGCCTCCTCCTTCGCGAGCATTACAGCTTCGCAGAAGGAGGTGACGGCTTCCCATGCACTCTCGCTCCGTACCATGGGCTGTACCAGGGCCGGACGCGAGAGATCGCCGCCGCCGATCGCCTCCGCGAGGACGCGGCTGTGCTCTGCCCAAGCGGGGCAGACTTCCACCGTATGCTCCACCGTGTCCTCCGGGCGATCCACACAGTGGTAACACCCGGGCGTTTCCTCCCGCCTTATCCGGAACACGCTTGTATTCCCTGAAGGGCTAGGCAGAGATGTACCTATAGTATACCCACACTTCGCAAGTTATGTATTCATGTAGGAGGCGGACCTATTGCCATCAACTGGGCACAAATCCGGACTCCAAGGTGCTACTGAGAAATTCCTGATGAAAAAACCCAAAACGCTTTTCCCGACCTGGGAACAGAGCCCACGACCTCATGCTCAACGGTAGCGCTTGCGACCAGTAGACCAACGAGACACAACATAGCTCTGCCATATTCGTAAAAGGGAAAAGCAAATGTGTGTAATAATACAAACACATAAAACCAGCTATGTATATAAACCTTGACTTTTGACGTTTTGTTTTAGTGCAAACGTTATACTTTTAAAATATTATGTGAGTCTTACAATGCTAGGCAATGTCTGGACTGGAAGTGCCTTTTGAAGAAAGAGCCATTGCAGCTTGATTTGAACCCTATTCTAGGGAATGAATATGACATGACGTCAAAACACATTTACTTGGAGCGATAATGTCTACGATTGTGCTTCATTCAGCTTTTTGTATCGTTCACATCATATCGCATCTTTCTCGACTTGAACAGTAATGTACAAAGTTAAAAACACCAATACCTCTTATATTTGAATCAATTTCTTTACGGATTACTTCATAAATTCGCAAGTGATAAGCTATAGGACCCGGTTAATACTTCTGAGCCTTATTTTAAGTGACTTTGCACGTCTAAACCAATCCGCAATATCTGCTAAGGGTAAACCGGAAGCGATTTTGCGTGTGTCCGTTTTCTTTCAAGTATTATTTTTGTCACGTTCCGTACCATCATATATTTAAAAAAAAATGTGTGATATTTAGAGACAGGGTTTTATTTTTCCTGTAATCTTTACATAAACTTCTATCGTATAGAATATTTTCAGATTTTTCTCTATACAAACGTCGGAGATAAGATGGGACCTTTTAAGACCCCCTTTCAGTCCCTGTTGCAAAAAAAAAAAGAATATTTTTATTTCTTTCTTATTTGCAAAATAGTTGGGCAAACATCATCTAAAACTATTCCAAAATTCAAGTTGATAGCATTAGTAGTTCTTGAGATATCCAGCTATGACAGACGGACATACAGACAGACTGAGTCGCGCCATAAGGGTTCCTTTTTAACAATTTGGTACGGAACCCTAAAAAGGACCAGGCCCGGGTCAACAGCGCGTTATGATGATCCACGCGAGCCTCAAAGAGATGTCAGCACTAACTGATGGGTCCCCTAGAGCCGATGCCTTCCAGGGTCGCGGGTTGTTTAAAACAGTAACCGTGGCCCTTAAGGCAACTGTGCACAGGCAACTGAAGGAACACGGGTGGGTTTTAGTCATTAAAAGTCTGACATGCTCTCCCGCTCCGCCCAGAGCGGGAGAAGTTATTTGATGACTTCCCACCAAAAAAAAAAAGGTAAGCCACACGTTTCTAGGGCCTAGCCCTGTTCGCATCCTTTCCTGACCTACCTACGAACTAGCTTCCACGTCATTAGCCGAAACGGATGACGCAAAAGAAGAAAATAGTATTTAATTTTTTTTTCTTTCATAAAAATAATAATTGCAACAAAGGAACATCGTAGTTTATTGCAAACAAATTGTAGAAACCACTTAGATTTCACACCATCCATTTTATATAAAAAAAAGTTGCTTCTACCCGCGACTTCTGTTCGCTTGGAAGTCAATTATACCATGAAACATAGCATTCGGCAATAACAACCTTTCTATCACTAACTCCCTCAAGTCACATGAACATGCACCTAGTTTATGAGTCAGAGTATTTAAATATTGATATTTGTATTACCTCTAGACCTAAGTCTTTTATGTTTTTAGTCATAAAGATATTGTTAGTCTTTTGGTGAAACCAAGAATTTTTCATTATTTTATTAATTTATCAGTGAAAGAATTGTTGTAATCAGATCAATACTTCAAGAGATTACTTCTAACAAACAAACAATGATACTTATTTATAATATTAGTTAAGATTAATTTGCCAAGAAGAAGAATTTGCCACTAAATGTAGAATGAAACATCTTTTCGCAAATACACGAAATCACCATCAAACCTTGTATGAAGCCATTCAATATAAGTGTGGCACGTAATAGGAACACTGTTATGAGGTCAATTGCTATCGCCAGTTGCAAAATTGTCTCAATCAGTTCTATGCAGGACAATTAAAGCAATTGCTACGTCATTATTCTTAATTACTGACGACAGTCGTTATTTCTGCTGAATCCTTTGTGAAAATTGTGTATTTACGATGATCGCGTAAGATTACTAGCAATTCTGGGGCCGATTCTACTAACAAAATTGTTCAAAAATTGCAATTGAATCGCAGCTGAACCACGCTGCCGTGCCAATCCAAAAGACTGTAACTCAACTTACAGTATTTTAGCTCAACAACTCCATATCAAATTCTTTAAGTCTGTTTAGTACCCCTGACCAACAATGTTTTAATTTCAATGTATATTTTACAAGATAAGGCAAGCTAAAAACACTGTATTACGTTCAAGTTCAAAGCAATTAGTTATCAAAAACATCAAAAATCTCACATGTGGTTTTGAAAAGTTACAGTGTATTTGATTGGCAGGGTAGCACGGCTTTTGAGCGTTTTCGCATTCCACTAACGTAACAACGATCCAACTGCGGTTACGTTTCAGTTCAGTCACCGATCGATCGAAACAATCTCAAAAGCTATTCTGCTAACAAAACCGAACATGAGCGTGACGTTTAGTCGCATCATTATCTTTTTGACATAATTGAAACGCTTCGTTTCACTTATTTCGCAAGCTGGGGCCGAAAACGAAACGTTCTTCTGAGTTTTTATTATTTATAAAGTTGAAATGTTACAAAAAAATATACAAGCTAAAGGTATAAGTATGGTCTGGATATGATTTTGTATTAAAAATACTTTTAGTAAATACGAATAAGTGCTTATTCGTATTTAGTAATATTATTAGATTCAGCTTTTTTTTCTGTTGTATTATTAAAACATACTATTTGGAATTATGGTCATGAATAAAAGTATTTAAAAAAAAAATCTATTTGGAATGTTGGTCACACAGGTTACCCGCTGATACGTTCCCGTTACGATTCGGTTTAAGTTTAGTTTCCATTTTGCTTATAGAATAGTAGAATGACTTTTTTGGTAACTATCGAACGGCGATCGAAACTGAACTGTTGTTGAAACACAATTGAACGTGTAACGTTGCGAATTAGTAGAATCGGCCCCCTGGAAGTGTTTAGCTACGGGACTATATCATCTTATTATTTAATAATAATAATAATAATAATAATATCCTAGGACATTGTTCACACACGGTCATCTGATCCCAAACTAAGCAGAGCTTGTACTATGGAAACCAGATAACTGATATACTACATATACTACTTTTTTTTTTTGTAAATACATACTTATATAGATAATTACACCCAGACTCAGGACAAACAGACATGTTCATGCACACAAATGTTTGTCCTGGATGGGAATCGAACCCACGACCAGCGGCATGGCAGGTAGTATCTTAACCAACCACGCCAACTGGCCTGTCAGGGTAAAGGGTAACAGGCTTCAATCATTCACCCTTATTAATAAACGAGGAGTAAAGTTTCTTTAGTTATTCATAACTTATTGCCACTCAGTTTTTACGGTTCCGTATATCAAAAGGAATAAACAGAACTCTTATAAATAATTAAAGGATCACTTCACTGTCCGTCTGTCGGTCCGTCAAGGCCCTTTTCTCCGGAACGCGTGGAGGTATCAAGCTGAAATTAATATCAAATGAGTAGGTCTATTGTTCGTTAGAGCCCTAAAAAATCAAGCTTCTAAGTCGGCGCAATAAAAAAATACGGCCATTTATGCGACATACTTTGATACTCCCAAGTAAATCAAAACCTACAGGGTACTTTCCGTTGACCTAGAATCAGGTAAGAAGCAAGGTCTCACAGCATAAGTAAAGGAAAAAGTCCGAATATCGTTCAGTTGTAATTTTATCACATTTTTTTTTATGATAACAAACTTCGCGCAGTTGGAGAATTGACCGTGATGTATATCAATATATGGGAGAACATGTTTTTCAACTACAATGTTATGTTTGTTTTGGTATAAATCCTTTTCAACTGCGGAACCCTTCATTGTGCGTGGTCGGCCGTGCACTTAGCCGGTTTTTTATTAAAAAGGGGGATTATCCCAAGACGAGCCAAGCGAAGCGCAAGGGCACTACCTACCTTGGGTTTGGATTATACTAGATAAACAAAATTCTCGGGATATGATGATAACAATGGACTTATTAAACATACAAAGTATTAATTGCATAGCTCTTATACTTTAAATTTTATTGATATCTAAAAAACCTCGATTTCACCGTCACTGAGTGATGATCATCAAACTCTTAGAGTACTTACTGAAGTCCTAGAAAGCTGAAATTTGGTATGTAAGCTAGTATTAGTACACAAACAACTAAAAAATCTAAAATTTGGAACTTTTACCCCCCAACCACTTAAACTAAGGGAATGGAAGTTTGTATAAGACTTCCGCAAATTTTGATGCTAGAGGTCTGAAAATTGATATAGGGACTCCTTGTTATAAATAATAAAATATATATTTCAGCATTTTTAGGAAATCAAACTCCACCCTTTAAAAAATTAACAAAATAAAAAAAAATTGTCATAAGCAATTTTCAAAAAGAAGTGAAATCCCACCAAAAACATTTTCTTGTAAAATGTTGGCAAGACGAGACCATATGGCTCGCACTGTCAAAAAGTTATCAGATCTCATGTAGAGCCAAGCTTCTTACTCTACACGCCCTAACTTAACAAACTCTACACTATAGTCAAAATACGTGGCTTGGGCGTTTCGCTACCGTCACATGGGCGCAAGGTGAAAAATTAATTTACTGTTCATTATTTTTCTATTATACAATATTTCTTGTAGTAACGATACGGCCAAGCCTCATATTTTGACTAAGGTGTAGAGTTTGTGAAGTTTAGATTATTGGAACGTTAAAACCATAGATAGATTGGTTTTTCTATCTTCAGTATGCCAATATTGGTGATAGATACATTATTGGGTTCGGCTGTAAGCCGAACACGTAACCGATACTCGTGGTTTAACTTCAGTTAGCAATTTTTTCAAAACAGAGAACAGAAGAGAGAACAAAGTGTGCGGATGATTAACGCCTATAATACAGCACATATTTTCTATTTAATCGTGATGGATCAGACTGAGTAATCCTTATCAAGGTGTAGTCAGTCGTGATAGTTGGGAGGCTGAATTACAAAAAACTAGTAAAGTTTTGTTTCATATTTATGAAAGCTGACGTACTACAGCACGGGCTCAAGTAATGGAAAGAGACGAGAGTAACGGGACACGGTGTGAAATGACACGACCTCGGTTCACAATGACCTAATAGTACCTAGTGAATTTCAGATAGGAAGGAAGAAAATACAGAAAAAAAAAACCGGCCAAGTGTGCGTCAGACTACGCGCAATGAAGGTTTCCGTATTCGGGATGAGTTTATCACAAGAACTACTTAACATTGTAGTTGAAAAACATGTTCTCCCGTACATTCCAACTGCAAATGTAAGTTTGTACGTACAATATTGAGAGATTTACCATGTTATTTTAATACCATAGACTTCTTATAAGTTTTCCTGTAATCTATAGGTATAGAATGTTTTCTGTATTTTTTTAACCGACTTCCAAAAGGAGGAGGTTTTTTTTTTTTGTATGTTTGTTACGCGATTACTCAAAGACGGATTGACCGATTTAGAAAATTCTTTTTTTGTTTGATAGGGTATACTTCCGAGGTGGTCCCATATAAATTTTATAAACTTTGCTTGGGGAGTTTTTGAGTTAGCGTCAATAATGCGTATTTTTCCATGTGTAATACGATACCCCTTGGTAAGACTGGTTGTCAGACAGTCGGGCTTCTGACGACCCGTAAACACTGTCAAAGATCCACGAATGATTGCGGGGACCAACGGCTTAACGTGCGAGGCACGGAGGAGTCTCGGTATGTAAAGATGGCCCTACCCCAGCAACCCTAGTATAACCTGATTGATCGACCCGTGCGGCTGTTATTACTTAGCCACAAGCACAAGCCTTCCGCAAAATAACAGGATGCATTCAGCTCCTTATTTTTAATCATATTCCACTGGAAAATTTCTCAGGAAAATTTTCATTTTTTATCGTTTTTTCAGTTACTGTTCCTTTATTTCAATGTAAAATTTTATTATCTTTGCGACAATTTATTTAAATAAAATAGCTAAAATAAAAAATAAAAATCAGCCATGGATGTTGAAATACTCTAACAAACGACACGTGAAATCAGCTGTTCACTTTCTGCCTAGCTACAGAGTTCATCGAACTCACCACACACATATTACTTATCCCTCCCAACCAGTAACAAACGCTCCGATTTGTGTATGAGGTAATAAAACAAATCAGGTTTATTAGATTCCCATAACGTTCCTGAAATAATTTCATGTACCGGTCATCTTAGTATGATATACTGAATTCACTCCATCATCAGTCTGCGGAGGGCTGTCCCTTACACCCTGTATACGAGATACCATTAAATAAAATAATATATCTTTGGGCATCTGATCTGTTTCACTTTTGCATTCGATTGCCATATTTAACATCTATCAAAGATATATACTGAAGCATGGTTAATAAAAAACACGAAGATTGATAGAATTTCTACCACGCCGCTAATTAGGCAATAGCGCAACATATCCCACAAGACTGTGATGGTGCTATCCCGTGGGAGCCTCGCCCTAAGTAACGTATGGAACGGATGTGATGAATTTACAAAATCAAAATCAATGATATTATAAGTAAAAAGACGTAGATACGTTACCTACCCAACATTCGATGTTCAAAAACGGCACAACGTCGAACTATTAGATGACACGTGGAAATAGGACGGCATGTCGTAATTATCGGGAGCGAAAAAGAGACAAGACGACGAAAATGTGGCTAATTAGCCACATTTTGACGTACCACTTTCGGAGCGTGTATAACCTATCTACGACTTTTTACTTATAATATCATTGATCAAAATGAGTTTTTTCGCAAAGCCGATTTAGGACACGCTTGCACCACAAATCATTAAATTCGTTTAGCGGTAGACGTGTTTAAGGGAGAAGCGCTAAGGTAGGTATCCCGCGAAATTCAAATTTTCTTACGATTTTTACAATTTGCAGCTCAGCTCCTGAATGTATGATTCGCGACCGTAACAAATAGGTATGTGTTTACAGAATTCATCTCATTCAATAGGGTAATATATTTGATATGGGTTTGCTCTTGACTCTAGTCTAGGTCAGAGGTGACAGAGACTAAGTCGACGATGGAGTGAGCTTACCCAGAAGAAGCCTGTTCACTCTCATTATGAAGAGATTAGGGATGTATGCGCTCGGAAACACAGACGCAGGTAGTGAGCTCCACTCTTTTGCTGTGCGCATTATAAAAGACGTTTGGAAACGCTTAATGCGAATTGGTGGAATAGCAACTGGCAGTGCGTCTAGATGTCTATAAAATGATGAATATGAAATTAGAAAGATGTATTGATGATTTGTATTATTGGGGGCCTATGTCCAGCAGTTGACGTGATTCACTGAAATGATCATGATGATGATTTTAATTCCAGAAATACAGATTTTTTACGATCGCGAATGAAAACAGAAACCCCAATATTTCTACGAATGGCGCCACATAATATCGCTAAAGCCCCGGCCTAAGCGTAAATTAGTTTTAGCCAACGAACTGGTAACTCAGTGAGGAGTTTGGCTACATTTTAATACAGGTAGTTTTCTGTCTGCAATTTCGTTGAGCAGACTTTCATATTTGGACGTTAATAGTTGAATAGTAGTGGTAATTTTTTTTTATTTTTTTTTATTTGTGATGGGTTTGCTCTTGACTCTAGTATAGGTCAGAGGTGACACAGACAAAGTCGACGATGGAGTGAGCTTACCCAGAAGAAGCCTGTTCACTCTCACTTTGAAGAGATTAGGGTTGTATACGTAATAACCGAAGTTAAGTACTTTGATATAGTAGGATTTACATATAAGAATCTCTGCGACCTATGTTATTAGCGACCCGCCTGGGCTTCGCACGGTTTTTACGACTTGACAAAATGGCGCAGATTAGAAGAACAGTGCGGTCACAAAAAACCGACTATAAGGGGGAAGCGTCAGGGTAGCCCGCGAAAATCAAACTTTCTTACGTTTTTTGCAATTAGAAAGTCAGTATTTAGTTGTATATTAAATAAAGTATGATTCGCGGCCGTAACAAATATGTATTTACAGAATTATAATCATTACAATCAGTAATACAACTCCTGAAGTTAGTATAATCCTCAAATGTCAAGATTTCATGAAATAGTCATTCATTAACATTACCTGGTCTTAAAGAGTTGTATTTATCACTTTAATGGTTATAATTCGATGGTTGATTGGTTTAATCGTTTCGCTTACGACCTTCTGTGGGACAAGCTAAGCAGCGCGTTTGTGCCGGAGGAATGTATCTTTCTCCTGAGGTGTTGGTATGCAAACCAGAGAAACCATGTGAAGTGGGCGGGGGCACTGTCGGATGAATACAAATTGGAATGTGGCGTTAG
The DNA here is from genome assembly GCA_948252095.1 of Dicycla oo. NCBI lineage: Eukaryota > Metazoa > Arthropoda > Insecta > Lepidoptera > Noctuidae > Dicycla > Dicycla oo. Next base: position 15,712,901 of record OX411714.1, on the reverse strand, counting down.
GCAGGGTGGTTTAAGCTCACCTCTATTGTTTAACATTTATGTTAACAAGCTTGTCGAGCGGCTCAGCAGCACACATGTCGGCTGCCATATTGATGACACTTGTTTTTAACAATATTAACTATGCAGACGATATGATGCTGCTGAGCCCCTCCATAAGCGGGCTAAGGAAACTTTTGTCCATTTGTGAGAAGTATGAGGAGGTGCATAGGTTACAATATAACTCTAAAAAGAGTGAAATTTTAATATTTAAATCGGGCAAACAGCATCCTACTCATGTACCTCATGTATCTCTCAATGGAATAGCCCTAAAGCAGGTTCAAGCTTTTAAATATCTGGGTCACATTGTGACAGGTGTCCTCAGAGACGATGAAGAGATTGAGCGGAAGCGCAGGGCTCTGGCGGTGAGAGCTAATATGTTCACGCGTAGGTTCGCACGATGCACGAGAGAAGTGAAAGTTACGCTATTTAAAGTCATTCTACTCAAGCGGCCTGTGGGTGAGATATGCGCAGCGAGCCTACAGAGCCCTGTGCACTCAGTACAATAATGCGTCCAGAATGTTGTTGGGTCTGCCGTGGCGGTGCAGCGCGTCTGGGATGTTTGCTGAAGCGCGCAATGATGCTTTCCAGGCCATCATGCGCAAAAAAGCAGTTTCTCTGCTGGCCCGTATACGGCGTATCAACAATGGCATTCTGAACGCAATAGCTGTACGTTTTGACTGTCCCTTTCAGAAATAGTGTGTCATGTCTTTTGTGCAGGTGTGGCGAGTCATGGCAATTTATATTTTTTTATTAAATATGTACTAGGTTAAGGTTTTCATGGGTCTATGCCACCCGAAATAAAGTGATTATTATTATTATTATTTATGACATTTCTCGGAACCCTTGGGTACCGGACCTTTGGAAGGCGTACGAGGAGCCGAAGCCAACTCGCAGAGGCCCCTTAGAAAATTTTAATTGATGAGGAGGCACTAACCGACGATTATCCCTCTATGCACAATGCAAGTGCACCCAAGGACAACCCCCGGTTGGTACAGGACTATTGTTGTACGTGGAAACAAAACATATTTGGCTATGGGTTTGGGTGGCTAAAGTGGATTGGGTAACTTGAACTGGAAGAACTATGTCCCCTGCCTGACCAATGTTATATACACGGATAAAATGGCAGGGGGTGACTTGCACTTGCCAACGGCCGCTAGCACATAGTGACAAGGGACAAGGGGGCAACACGTCCTGAGGTGCTTGAGGAGTGGAGAGGTATCCCACGGCTATCAGGACAATCCTGGAAGTACGGTCAAGATCTCTACCAGCACCTCACTGGAATACTTCCTTCCTCCGAGCACGTTTGCTCTTGCGAATCTCCACTCAAGCCGGCCAATAAAGGCAAGAAAGAGGTGGGAGCTCTGTTCCTCGTCAGTGTTCACTCCAGCCGGCCAATAAAGGCAAGCCAGAGATGAGGACAAGATTTCTCCCGGGAGATAGGGTCCGTGGGGCCGCTACTGCCCAACAGCTCGGCACATGCTGCCCTGCGGGTTTCTGTATCTCTCTTGGTCTGGCTCCTCATCCTAGACCCGTTCCGGCAAAATAAATTCTACCGGCACAGACCTAAAGTTCGGAGCGCGCAAGCACCACCACGACGTCGACGTAGAGATACAGCGGTGGTTTATTATTATTATTATGTAAATACATACTTGTTCCGGCCGCGAATTACATTTTGATCAACGTACAACCTAATACTGACTTGTAAATTGCAAAAAACGTAAGAAAATTTGAATTTCGCAGGCACTTTCGCCTTAATTTATAATATTTCTAGTTAAAAGATAGATTACAAAGAGTCTCCTTAGTAGTTTTCGTACAACAATAAATATTTTAAGTTGATACTTAAGATAAAATTTTAAGACGCCTTTTACGAGTACCTACTGCTGTACGGTAGGCCATAAAGATTAAGATTTAAAGTATCTGCCATTTTGGTCATATAATATTGAATAAAGTGGAAGACGCACGAAAAGTAGTTCTTAGCGGCATGCCTGAATGTTATATCGGAAGCCGAAGATAACAAAATAACTTTTTCTTAAGATTTTCGTTTATTAAAAACACCGACCAAGTGCGTGTCCGACCACGCATAGTGGTTTTAATTTACCCCAAGAACGAACTTAACATTGTAGTTTTCTTCTATATATTCCAACTGCAAATGTAAGTTTTTACGCACAATATTGAGAGATTTAACATGTGATTTTAAGACATAATACTTCTAATAGGATAGGCTAATTTCGGGGATAAGCTCCCTCCCCCCCCCCCCCCTTATATCACGTGTACTAGACGCGTGTACCAAATTTGAACTTAATTCTGTCCATTAGATTCGGAGCAAATTGGCTGTGACCGACGGACAGACAGACAGACAGACACACAAGTGAACCTATAAATATAAAATAACAGGCCAGATGGCGTGATTGGTTAAGATACCACCTGTCATGCCACTGGTCGTGGGTTCGATTCCCATCCAGGACAAACATTTGTGTGCATGAACATGTCTGTTTGTCCTGAGTCTAGGTGTAATTGTATCTATATAAGTATGTATTTACAAAAAAAAAGCAGTATATGTAATATCAGTTATTTGGTTTCCATAGTACAAGCTGTGCTTAGTTTGGGATCAGATGACCGTGTGTGAAAATGTCCTAGGATATTATTATTATTATTATAAGGGTTCCGATTTTTCCTTTCAGGTACGGAACCCTAAAAAGCACCAACCCACTGCTTAGGCAGCTTTTGCCAAACGGTGCAAATATTTTTAACAGACATCCGGACTAGATAAGGTCCACAAGAATAAGCGAATATTTCAATGAATAAAACGTACATTCTTTTCAGCCATTTCTTACAAATTCAGTTCCGTTGCTTTTAAACTTTAAGTAACAGACGAGATTTACAAATAAATTCCTTCATACATACCATTTCATCCCATTAATCTTGCGTGCTTGATTCCATTGTGAAAGAAGAAAAAATGACATCATCCAATACTAATACGAATACAAAGTCTTTAGATCCGGAAAATTCTATCGGCGCGGATATAAAACCGAAATAAAAAACCTAGGCTGAGTCAGCGTCATACTCAATAATCTATAGTAAAATTGACGGTAAAAACAGGTCAACACAGGTCACTCTCAGAGGGTTCCGTTTGTTGTTAAGACCATAAGCCTAATTACAGGTTAAAAATAGAAAAATATAGATAAGTCTCCTCCAAGTTGGTGTCATAAAATGTCACTAATGCCCGTTTTCACTAAAACTAAGCGATACCTAAATGAATGCTTAAACAAAAACGTAGTGTTGGATTTTTAACGCTAGACACAACGCTGAGAATATTAAAAATCCAACATGCAGTAATATTTAGGCACTAAATTTACGTGTCACTTAGTGATAGTTTCCTTGTTAGCGTGGCGATGGCAATCTAAGGCTAAGTTCATATGCCACGAGTATATGGCCTCCATAGCCACGAGCTCCTCACGTCTCTCGTGTCGGTGATATCACCCTCATAATACATATCATAACACTTAATTGTGAGGCACCCCCATTCCAATATATAAAAGCAAATGTCCTACAAAATCATGAATAATACATTTAAATTAGTCCGAAAACAAAGCATACGGTCTATTTAATAAATTAAACGAAGTCGTAGGCAATATAAAGGTAATGGCCGATGAATATTCGCGTTGGTAACTCGTTATTGATATGTTGGCATCCATTAGTGGTCGCGTATTAATGAATATCGATGATTCGCACACATTGTATTGCGTTTTATTTGTTCAGTGGGTTCCTATTATTTACTGAGTGTTATTGGTTTGCGTTCTGTGTAGGCGAAAGGGCCTTTGCCCTGCAGTGGGATAATAATAGGTAGGTACGAGTATATACGTATGTTATGTTATGGGGGGTTTGGTTTCCGCACGTAGTCCTTCAAGGGGACCATTGTGCGTGAGCCATAGCGGCTGTCAGTGAGTCATTCCAACCAGCCCACCTCCCTCCAGAAGTTGATTATGTCTCCTGGTCTGTTGAGAACATATGAAAAAGATCTGGGTGATCCGAGGGCAATGGTCTCGAACCTACCGATTTTTCGGTAGGTTCTAACAAAAAAATATCCCAAAAAATAGACCATATCGGTAGAACGATATGGGATAATTTTTGGGATATTTTGTTACCTACCTGTTTTGGGTACAAATCTATATCTACAATATTTGTGGGCAACTCTACCGATTTGACCTTGTGACGTTCGAGACCACTGTCCGAGGGGTTCTGTTCTAATCTGGGTGACGCCTGTGCATTCAAACAGCACACAGGTTTCCTCAGCCTCCACGCTCGCTCTGCGCAGAGGACTGTCCGTTATGCCTATTGTGTGAAAATATTTATTTAGTGAGCAGTGTCTCGTGATGGTTCCCGTCATCAGGCACAGAGCGTTACTATCCAGGCGTAGTAAGCGTCTAGTTAGCCGTCCTGGCTGGTACCAATTATATTGGTTTGTATTTAAAACCACGTGGGCCTTGCACTTACACGTAAACGTATCGTAAATTCGAACGATTTTAAAATTGAATTCCATCGGTTATTTGTTGTTATAATATTGTACGTTCACTATGGCAGAGAGTCAGTAAATAGTGTAATTAAAGATTGCACAGTATTTTTTTCTAAAAAATCGTGTACTTGGGATATTTTTTTTTTTGTATTTTTTGTTACAACGGCCATAAGGTCTATTATGTGCTTTTTCAAGGTTATCCATTTTTACCGGACAGCCTGTATATAGGGTAATACTAATTGTGCTTTACGCAATAAACCAAAATGCTATAGGTGTATATACAATTCAAAAATCAATCGAATTTACGTTACTATATATCACACTTTCGTGGTAGGACCTCTGTGTTAGGTATCAAGCGTAGGAAAATCTATAATTCTTCAAAAGCAGTTGCGGGTAAAATTGCTATGAAAACCTTTTTAACAGACTTCCAAAAGGAGGAGGTTATCAATTCGTCTGTATGTTTTTTTTTTTTTTTTTGTATGTTTGTTACTAGATTACTCAAAGACGGATGGACCGATTTGGGAAATTCTTTTTTTGTTTGAAAGGGTATACTTCCGAGGTGGTCCCATATAAATTTTATTAACTTTGCTCGAGGAGTTTTTGAGTTAGCTTCAATAATACGTATATTTCCCACTTATTTTATATGGATGTTATGATGGTGTTTTAATAACTTCCTATCACTGTTATTTACATGGCTATATCTACAATTATTGTGCTCAATTATGTATTCGAATTTGTGTGGGGTAGGTTCCACAACTAAAAAGTGAAAAATAAAAACCTTTTTAGCAAAAAATAAAACCGACTTCTAAAACAAAACACTACAAAGTGAAAAATAACTTTAATTTCGGAAGTCGGTGGCAAAAAACGAAAATACAAAACCAAAGACACCGACTTCCGAAATTAAAGTTATTTTTCACTTTGTAGTGTTTTGTTTTAGAAGTCGGTTTTATTTTTTGCTAAAAAGTTTTTATTCAAAAGACTTGTCAAAAGCTACCGTTTGGTAAAAATATCCACTTTTAGATAAAAGAGCTGAGAATCAAATCGAACAGTTCATTAGCGCAATATTTCACAGTGATCGATAAAAAAAGTAAAGTTTATTTTCCTCAGTTTGATTTTCTACGATGTGAAATTTTGAAGTTTTGTTTTTGTTTCAGAATTATCCCGAAAACGTTTGGATCATACTGTATAGTTTAATTTAATCAATTTCTCGATAAGAAGAATCAGTTCAGTAAATACTGTGGTTTGTTAACTGTTTTGAATTAATCCAAATATTAGAAGAGGGTTTAATTAATTACTTGCTTCCTTCTTATGATTTAATTACTGTGGTTTAATTTATTAATAATATATTAAACAACCTATTAATTTGATACAAAGGTTTCTGAACATTTTGAACTACCAAAATACTCAAAATCACAATTAATTTCTGCTGTAACTACGTGAAGTTTATTCCATTACCTACAGATTAATTTGATAACAGGAACTTGGCCCGTGGGACTCCACCAGACACGACTAACTTACTTACCTATCTAATAATTATTGTCTTGCCTTTTGGGACTCATTAAAATTGATTTTTGAAAAGAATCGATTTTCATATAAGGCCTCCGGTATGGAAATTTTATGAGGAGTGAAGTAATACAAGCGTTAACTTAAAAGCGTTACGTTTTTCTGCGCAACGTAAACCAAAACGAACGCCTTTACACCTTAAAGTTGCTTTTTGTATAGCACTGATTCATGGAAGAAATCCTGCTCCTATGATTCTTTGTTTTCGTCTAAGAATTGAAAGTTGCAACGGCACAAATAACAGGAGTAAACTCCAATCGTGCGTCAGAGCTGACACACACACTCTTTTTTATAAGTATAAACAATGTTGCAGATGCTTAGAATGAGACTGAAATGCAGGCAAATCAAAAAATGTCCAAATTTTTTTTAATTGAATTCCTAAAAAAAAATTTTCCAAAAAAATCAAACGACTTCCAGAAAAACACTACAAAGTGAATAATAACTTTCGGAAGTCGGTGTCTATTGATCTGTATTTTAGTTTTTGCCACCGACTTTAAAGTTATTATTCACTTTGTAGTGTTTTTTTGGAAGTCGTCGGTTATTTTTTTTTTCACTTTTTAGTGGGTCAGTTTGTAATTTGTCTTAGTTACAATATCATTATTTGAAGAGTTCCGTCGATTTCTCCAGAATTCCATCATCAGATCATAACGTGATGACAATGGGACTAACTAGAAAATATACCCTTTCAAAAAAAAAAAAAAAAAGAATTTTCGAAATCGGTCCAGCCGTGTTCGAGTAATCGGGGAACATACATAAAAAAAAGATTCAGATGAACTGAGCACCTCCTCCTTTTTTTGAAGTCTATTAAAAGAAGACGTTACGGGAAAGAATACGATTTGTTTTTGTTTAGTTGAAGAATACTCAGTGGTTTTAGTCCGTAAGACAAACCCGGCAGGACCCACTAATGTGTCCATTGCTGGGACACAGACCTCCTCTCTGTGAGAGGGAGTGGGCCGTACTCCACCACGCGGGCCTAGTTCGGGTTGGTAGATGTCACATGTCTTCGAATTTTCGGTTCTAAGACATGCCAGTTTCCACACGATGTTTTCCTTCACCGTTTTGAGAGCAGTAGTGATAAAATAATTTACACAAAGTAAAGCGCCTGTCTGGGTTGGAACCGTTATCATTGGGCCATCACTGCTCTCTACAGTACAGTACTCTCGCCCAGTATTTTTTCTAAATCATTCATCATATTTTACATTTGTTTTAACGAGGACCTTAATGACCAGTCTTTCATATCAAAGGCTATAATATTCTAAACTCTTGCAACATATCTATACCTAAACAGAAACAGACTCTATTTACATTACGATGGGACACGGAGATAATAATTTGTGTACCTACCTCATAAAGGAGTCGGGTAGCTGTCGACGCCCTCGACGGCGTATTGAGGTTGTCATAGATATAGTGTGATTCAGAAAGGACAAGAGAAAAACACGAGTAATTTAATAATCCTACTATCCTAACTAATATTATAAATGCGAAAGTAAGTTTGTTTGTTACCTTTTCACGCCTAAACCACTGAACCGATCATCCTGTTTGTCAGATGTACAGAAACGGACATAGGGTACCTTTCATCCCGAAAAAAAGTACTGTTCGCGAGGAAAACAACAATAACGTTCTTATGATAACAGATGGCGCCACGTGTCCTTCGAACCATGATTGAATTATACAGGCCTATTTTTTTATCAGTAGCCAAATTTTCACAGGGTGTTCTACCCATGAATATGAACCACTTTCACTATGGGACCAACTCTGAAATCACGAAAAAAAAATCTGCTGTTTCATACATTTTGGTCGAGTAGGTATTGAACTTTTGTATGAAACACTGATTCGATTTAGTTTTTGAAAAATTGGCGACTGATGAAAAAATGTCCTGTATTATTATAGAAACTTTAGTAGTGCAAGTTTAAAAAAAGTACCTAATACTTTGTGTGAGTCTGGAGTGTCGATAGACCGGTTTTTCATCCTCTTTACTATAATAATATACATAGATGCGAAAGTAAGTGTGTTTGCTTGAAACCTTTTCACGCCCTAAACCGCTGAACCGATCATGATGACATTCATACGTTATCAGGGATACATGAAAAAATACCCACCTTTCATCCAGAAAAAAATATTGTTCCCGAGGGATAAAATAATAAAACAAACTTACATTCGCGTCCTAACTAATATTATAAATGCGAAATTGAGTTTGTTTGTTTGTTACGCTTTCACGCTAAAACGGCTGAGCGGAATTGGACGAAATTTAGCTTATGACGCGGATTTGGACATAGGATACTTTTTATCCTGGTAGCGCATTCCCGTGGGATAATTTCCGACCTCCACGCGAGCGAGGCCGCGTGCAAAAGCTAGTAATATTAAAAATGCGTAAGTTTGTGAGGATGGATGGATGCTTGTTACTTTTTCACGCAAAAGCTACTGAACGGATTATGATGAAATTTGATGACACCAGATAGTTTGTAACCTGGATTAACACATAGGATATTTTGTATCCCCATATTCCTAAGGGTTCTAGACTTACGCGGGTGAATCCGCGGGGCGCTGCTAGTAATATTATAAAGAGAGAAAAAGTAAGTTTCTGAGTAATGTTTCGGGGTAATGTTTGGACATTGTGATCCGATTTCGAAAATTCTTTCACAAATAGGAAGCTACAGTATTGCCGAGTGTGGAGATTATTTTGTGTTCAAACAAGAAATTCCACGCGAACGAAGTCGCGGGCAGGGCCTAGTGTTATTATAATTTGATTTAAAAAAAAAACGGGACATTATTTTACATTTGTGTGAAACAATTTATGTAGAAGTACGAGTATAATACGTGCGTGGCCATTATTTTGTACGAAATAGGTAATTTAACTTACTGTGTGTTAAAATGAAATGGCAAGAATGTTGACTTAAATGGAAAGTGACTGAGTAATTATAATAAACAAACAGTGATTGAAATCCTTATTAAAGCATAGATACGGTCTTAATTAAATTGAACCTCATTAACGCGTTCAAGAACATTAAACGGCCATAGACGTCATAACAATAAACTTCTACTGTCTCGTTCAGTGTCCTTGAAAGCGTTAATAAATAAGCCTTTTTAACATAGTTCATAGATTTCAATAATTAATACCTATAACTGTTTCATAGTCTAAAAGCCTCAGCGGTCACCACTCTCAAAGAGAACCTATTCCTAAAACTGTATCAATACTCAAAATCTCAGACTATTCACTACGAGTATTCTATTTAACTGAGTACGCTAAGAACAAAAACGACTGTGTTATACTTATTACAATTACTGTTCATAATTAATTCTAATCGAATGTCGCAATCGACGGACCAGGAGCGAATGCCCCTGCGCACCCGCTCCTAGTCAACTTATCCCCAAAGTCCGCGCGGTGAATCCCGCTCTCCCATTGGCCCACAATGTCATGGTCCAATCGTTCAGTCATCAATCAATATTAAATCAAGTGTTGACATTCCCAAACAATACAAATTAATCGTTGACACAACATTCCTTTTCCATATTTAAAACATATTTATATAAAACAAAAATCCTTACAAAATTAACTCATTTTAACAATTATATTTCAAAAACATACGCTACTATTTTTATTAAAAGGAGCAAAACCTAACAATGGATATCTAAAGACACCTAACATTCTTGTAAAGCTTTCATTTCAAATGTTATCAGAATAAACTTCTGTTAACGAGTTGTGTATTCATTCTAATTCTACACAATCTATTCACTAAACGTAGTTATCTTTTCTGGTTTGTAATTAAAACATGACGAATTAGTGCCGAACTGAAATAAAGGAGCGCTTTCAAAGCCAGAAACACATTAGTGGCACACCACGCGAAATTCACGATCTTATCTGGCGTTGAGACACGGTCCCGCCGGTCGCTGAGTGAATATCGCATTTTAAGATGACTGTGTTTGCGTGTTACGCGTAGTGTTTTACTAATGTGTTCTTGGCATAATTTTCGGCGCCATAATATTCCTCACTTTCTTCATTACATGTTACAAACAAACGCGTGGGTAATTGTGCGTAGGCAGCCAATTTACGTGGGAAGCATTATTAAGACATAATTCATCCGCAAATTTTATTATGAATTTAACCACCTTATTTGGTTACTTACACGTAATTGTTCTATTTGCGATGGAAAGCTCTAAACTCGCATTTGCCTTGCTCTTTAATCTAGAGAGTATTAGAAGGTAACAAAAAAAACCGGCCATGTGTGTGTCGGACTACGCACAATGAAGGGTTCCTTAGTTGGGATGAACTTATCCCAAGAACATATTAGGTTGGGGAAAAAGTCTTTTCGCATTATAGTATGTATGAACTTGTAATAAAATCTCTTTGGCTATACTATTTGTATCTGGCTGGTTTTGGTATCATTGAAAGTTTAAATTTTAAAGAACATAATTCCAAATTCAAATTAGGAAAATGTGTGATTTTCATTTGTTTTTCGTCCCGTCAAGATGAGTGAATCTAATGAAGAAATTCGATACATTTTAACATTTTACTACAAGAAAGGTAAAAATGCAACGCAAGCCGCGAAAAAAATTTGCGATGTTTATGGACTTAATGTAGTGTCTGTGAGAGTAGCACAAATTTGGTTTAAGCGTTTTCAATCCGGAAATTTTGATGTCAAAGATGCACGTCGCTCTGGTCGCCCTATTACGGATAAAATGGATGCCATTTTTGAAAAAGTGGAGCAAGATCGGCATATCAGTAGTTACGACGTAGCTGAAGAACTGGAAATTGACCAGAAAACAGTTTTGGCGCATTTGAAAAAAACTGGGTACACAAAAATGCTCGACATTTGGGTACCTCACGAGCTCACTGAAAGAAACCGAATGAACCGTGTACTCATTTGTGATTCTTTACTACGACGTAATGAAACCGAACCATTTTTGAAGAAGCTGATAACTGGTGATGAAAAGTGGATCACGCAAAAAGTTATCGAACAAAATGGTACCTACATACTTTAGTTAAATGTAAATAACCTATATTAAAAAATGTTTTGAATTTTCTTAAAAAAATGCGAAGAAACTTTTTCCCCAACCTATTATTATACTTAACTTTCAAACATTCTAGTTGAAAAACATGTTCTCCCATACATTCTAACTGCAAATGTAAGTTAGTACGCAAAATATTGAGAGATTTACCATGTTATTTTAAGACCATATACTTCTTATAAGTTTTCCTATAATCTATAGGTATAGAACTATTTTCTGATCTTTTTCCAAAATTGTAAGCTCAGTAGTTTCGGAGATAAGGGGGAATGGTCAATTTTCGTGTATTTTCTTAAATAACTTATACTAAATAACAATTTATTCTAAAATTATATAAAAAAAGAATTGTTTAAGATCTTCACAGTAAGCCATTTCATTTGATATATCACACGGTACAGTTTGCAAAACTTTTTTAAATTTTCTTATTGGCCCCCTAAAATTGACCCCCATATTGTAAATTCTTTTATTTACGTTACACATCCGTGTTTGGGTCACAGAAATTCATACGTGTACCTACCTTATTTCAACTCAATCGGTCCATTAGATTTGGGGCAATTGGCTGTGACAGACGGACAGACAGACAGACAGACACACGAGTGATCCTCTAAGGGTTCCGTTTTTTCTATTGAGGTACAGAAGCCTAAAAAAAAATATAAAATTATTTTTAACTTGACGCTAAAAATGTATGTTTATCGTATGACAGAGCAAACCAGAGTTAACGTAGTAATGGGGTGGTTTTCCGGAAGCCTCGCCGCAAGGTGGCGCTGTATGTTTGTGTAACAATCATACAGCTGTCAAAGTTTTTGATAAAGACGTGTGCATTTTGTGGACGATTTTTTTCATCTATTTGTGTTGTTTCACAATGTATTCTACCTGGCGTATCCCCCAGTTGAAGGAGAAGTTGAAAAAAGCGGAGTATCGCAATAAGAACGGAAAGCCAAACTTGTCGTAAGGTACATTTAACATTATTTACGTTACACATCCGTGTTTGGGTCACAGAAATTCATACGTGTACCTTATTTCAACTTAATCGGTCCATTAGATTTGGAGCAATTGGCTGTGACAGATGGACAAACAGACAGACAGACACACGAGTGATTCTCTAAGGGTTCCGTTTTTTCTATTGAGTTACAGAAGCCTAAAAAAAATATAAAATTATTTTTAACTTGACGCTAAAAATGTATATTTATCGTATGACAAAGCAAACCAGAATTAACGTAGTAATGGGGTTGTTTCCCGGAAGCCACACCGGAAGGTGGCGCTGTATGTTTGTGTAACAATCATATAGCTGTCAAAGTTTTTGATAAAGACGTGTGCATTTTGTGGATAATTTTTTTTATCTATTTGTGTTGTTTCACAATGTATTCTACCTGGCGTATCATCCAGTTGAAGGAGAAGTTGAAAAAAGCGGAGTATCGCAATAAGGAAGGAAAGCCAAACTTGTCGTAAGGTACATTATATTTAACATGTTAGACTGTCGACTTTTAGCCGTATTTTGGACAATAAGGTTTTATAAGTTATAAAAGGTTTTATAAGTTATAAAATAAACTTAACTCATTACTTTTTTCTTTTTAATGTTACTAATGATAAACAAGATGTAAAGTTACTTGTTACAAAATGTATTGTTATTTGAAAGGAAACCATTTTTTTTCTTCACAGGTTGTAAGATTTTTACTATTATTAATAAACAGACATAATTAATAATAATAGGTATGGTACCAACGTATCGTCTTAGAAGTCGTAGTCTGTTTCCTTGAAATGTATCCCACATAACCTCGAAAAATCACTATATTTGAAGTTTTTTTTTTAATTTCAGTGCCTTCTCCCACTCTCACTTCATGCGAAAATTACTTACTAGGTATTTACCAACGCCTATTTCTTTGCATCCAAAGGCTACACAATGACCCATTATATTGATAAAAGTCACAAAAACACAAAATATTGTTTAATTTCTATGGAGTTTGACTGTTTATTTGAGATAAACACTAAGCGCCATCTACGCGGAACTAATTGACAGTTTTCTTCCCCATTGCAAATGTAGTACCTAATTAAGTCTCAGCTCTAATCCCAGATTACACAGTCAAGAATAATAGCACAGTAATTAACATAGAGGATGCAAGTAACAGTTGCGGCTGTAAGCAATCGCGACACAGAATTGTACTATTATATCAGTTTAAATAGCGTAGCAGATATGGTTTAACTCAGAACCCTAAGTATAAATGAGACAAGCTATTTATTCATTAAAGAGTTTCTAACATCTTTTTCTTTTTGTTTTGACGGAATATCTATGTATGTCGCTTATAATATAATATTTGAGCCCTATAGGTGCGCCACATTACTGCGGCATCAGAGGCGTTGTTCAGATCGTCAAGGGTGCAGATGACCGAACATTTGGGACGCTAGCAAAAGCGACGTACAAGAGATACTCTTTTACTTATGGGTGACCACAGCTTGCATAATATCGTTAACAACTAAGATAACAAAGTTTAAAAAAAATAAAAAGTTAAAAGCGTGCATTTATTGTGGCTGTAAACATTGCTGGACAGTTGTAACACTACCTACTTCTTCTACGACTTTCAGTTTAGAAACTTTTCTAGCTACTTAAAGTACAGTGTAGAGTGTGCCGCTGAAAGCACGACCTGTCAACACAAGTTAGAACATAAATCTACCCAGTAGTTGAACTTTCTTTAATGGCAAAACTGTCACAAGTCGCGATGGATAACGTTCTTTAAAAGGAACTGTGATGAAAATATTGATGTCGAAAATTCACCTTATGGCTAAGAAAATTTCAAGCACATAGGCACTTATCATCCGAGTCATCATTCATCATTATTCTCCTGAACTTGTTCCAATTTATTTGGGGTCGGCGCAACATGTCTTTTTCTTCCATACTTCTCTATTAGTCGTCATCTCGGTAGTCACTCTCTTTCTAGTCATATCATCTTTCACACAGTCCATCCATCATTTCTTTGGTCTTCCCCTACTCGTATAGCCATCCACATTCATACTGAAAACTTGTTTGACGACATTTTCCTCATTCCTCCGCATCACATGCCCATACCATGACAGCTGATTTCCACACAACTTTTTAGCCACCGATGTCACTTTCAGACTTCCTCTTACATACTCATTTCTCATTGTATCTATTCGCGTAACACCACACATCCCTCTTAGCATCCTCATCTCAGCTGCATGCAATTGCCTCTCTTCATCTTTCATCATCAATTCTTTTATCATCTAAATAAGGACTTCATTTTAGATTAAAAAAAAATAATATATTTTTATTTCATTCACTTATGTAAGAAAAACATTATATAGATAGGAAGTACCTTTTAAGCAAAAATTTGCTTGTGTTAGGTACTTCCGCTCTTCCGGTTTACAATTACATTTACATAATGTGATACATTTTGAAACAATACAATTTGAGTTAAATAGAAAAAAATCAGTAAAAATAATAATGAAAAATAATTCATTTCAAATCAGAATTCAAAATCATAATCCAAAATAAAAATAAAAATTAGCATTAAAATCACAATCAATATTGTAAATTTTATCCAAAATTAGAATCAAAGACCAAATCAAAAACGAAATTAAAATAAAATAATTATAACTAATACTAAAATTAAATTAATAACGTTAACAATTATAAAAAAAGTAAAGTATAGTATGCGCATAGGGTGTGTGTTTGTGTGTGTGCGAGTGTCTGTATGTGTGTGTGATTATGTTAGTTAATGTATCTCACGAATTATGTGATCGTATGTAAGATTGACTCGATTTCTTCATAACTTTTGTTTGTCAGCCATTGAGTGAGTGTTTTTTTTGCAGTTGTGGTGCGTTATAGAATATATGTTTAGTTTTTTATTCAGAATATTGTATATGTGTGATGATTGTTTTGTATATTGTCCCGTAGCAAATGCAGTTTTAACTGGAGTTTCTGGAGCGACATTATTCTTTCTCCTAGATTGTGCCCTGGATGAGATGAACGCCAGGGATTTATGTTTTTTTAAGGCAATTTGAAGAATGTATAATTTTCTTACCGACAAAAGATTCGAGATTAAGTATAGACTTTCCGTGGGGAATCTCCGCGGTTTGAAGAACATGACCTTCAGTAGAGCTCTCTGCGCCCGCTCCATTTCTAAAAATTTTGTTTTAGTTGCACCGCCCCAGATTGGCAAACAGTACTATATTACTGATTGACCCAGGGAGAGGTAGATTTGCCTGATTAGATCCTTTGTAGCCACATGACGAAGTAACTTGAAGGTCCATATTAGTTTCCTAACTCTACCCATTATTACTTCCAAGTGCAAGTGCCATGATAGTCTTTGGTCGAGCATAACACCAAGGTATTTAGTGCTATTGACTTTTGTTATTTTTAGGCAAGTGCAAGTGTTGTTTGAGGAGTCGGAGCATGTGTGGATTTTAATCTGGAGGTCTTGTGATGGTTGTGAACGATTGTAAATGGAGAAACAGATGTAATTAGTCTTTGACACATTTAATGTTAAAAGATTGCGATCGAGCCAGGCAGATATCGTAAACAAGCCACGTTCGGTAGTGCGGGCAACGCTATCCCATGATTCTCCCGAAAAAACTATTGCTGTATCGTCGGCGTAAGAGAATATGTGAGCACCTTCTATGATCATATTGCACAATGTGTTTATATAAACAAGGAACAACGTTGGGCCTAGCACACTACCTTGCCCTACACCGTATGTGACGATTTCGTCAGAACTAGTTACCAATCCTATTTTTACCACATATCTTCGCTCGCTCAGGTATTCCTGAAACAGCTTAAGTGGTAGCCCTCTCACTCCAATGTCTTCTAACCTGTGTAGTAGTGTGGGAACAGAGACTGTATCGAAGGCTTTTTTGAGGTCTAGAAACACTGCCAGGCACTTACTTCCACTGTCCACTTTTTCAGTGACAATGGAGGCAAGCGCCATGACTGCATCTTCTGTAGACTTGCCTTGTCGGAAGCCAAACTGCGAGGGAGAGATAATTTTATTTTTCTCGAGAAATTTAACCAAGCGTTGGTTTATTAATCTTTCGATTATTTTAGATAAGGACGGGAGGACCGATATCGGTCTGTAGTTCGATGGGTCAGCTCTGTTCCCACTCTTGTACACAGGTGTTATTACAGCATGTTTCAGGGCGGTGGGAAACGTTCCTTGTTCGAAACAAAGGTTAACCAGGTGAGAGATGATTGGCGAAATAATTAGCTGTGCAGCCTTTATGAAACTTACGGGGATTTTGTCCCAGCCGGTGGCACTGTCAGATTTTAGGCCTCGAATCACGGCAGCGACTTCATCAGCGTCCGAGTTGAGTAAAACGAAAGACGAAACTGGCGGATTTGGATCTCTTAAAGGTACATTAAGTCGGTCGTGATGGTCGCTGTTAGCTAGTCTTTCAGGGTTTTTTAATATGTCATCAGCCAGGTTCTTGCCTATAGTAGAGAAGAATTTATTAACTTTGTTTACTGCTTCCAAAGGAGTATTGGCTGACTCCAATAATTCAGTGTTTTGCGTTTTCGGTGGCTTTTGTTGAGTAATAGTTTAGAACATTCAGGATTGTATTGATAGAGCAGCAGCAAATAAAATGTAACTACTGTCTAGCTTGTCTAATTGATACTGAGAGACAGCTACAATTTAAATCGTCGCATGGAACGCTTTGCGCGGCTCAGTAGATAAACACATAGAGATGCACCGGAGCGTGACTAAAATATAATGCGATTTAGAATAAAATAACATGTTACTGTGTGATTCTCAGCAATGAATAAATCAACTAAACGTTCACTCATTGATCTTTCCGTAAGAGTCGCAAAAACGGTTAGATCTAGGCAGTAATATTATTTCAAGAGATAAGACGTTAAGCATCCTCTTATGCCGAAATACAATGCTTTTTACATGAATTCGTGTAAAAAGCGACACAATAAATAAATAAATAAATATCAGGTCTATTTTCAGGAGTGTAAAATGTTAGTGAGTCTATAAAAAAAAAAACCGGTCAAGGGCGAGACGGAGTCGCGCACCGAGGGTTCCGTACTATCAATGAATCTGCCTAGCCTTTTCCCAACTATGTTGGGGTTGGCTTCCAGTCTAACCGGATGCAGTTGAATACCAGTATTTTTTACAGCAGTTTACATGGAGCTACTGCCTATCTGACCTCCACAACCCAGATTACTGGGTAATACGATACCCTTTGGTAAGACTGGTTGTCTGACTTTCGAGCTTCTGACGCCCCGTAAGGACTGCCAAAGATCCCCGTAAATACGTCATACTACTACTACTACTATCATATATAAAAAAGTGAGACATCGTTTTATTTTCCTGTAATCTTTCCATAAACTTCTATTATATAGAATAATTTCAGATTTTTCTTTTTTTTTTACATTTTTCATCAAAAGTCGAAAACCACAAAAAAAAAAAGAAAAAAATGTTTGAGAATGTGCAAACAGCGCTCTTTCATATGATTCCCCACATGCCCTAGTAGCCTCACTTCGAATTTTTAAGACCCCCTTCCAGTCCCTGTTGCAAAAAATATGGTATATAGGTTTTTATTTCTTTCTTATTTGCAAAATAGTTGCGCAAACTTCATCTAAAACTATTCCAAAATTCAAGTTGATAGCATTAGTAGTTCTTGAGATATCCAGCTGTGACAGACGAACAGACAGACTGAGTCGCACCATAAGGGTTCCTTTTTACCATTTTGGTACGGAACCCTAAAACACTATTTCGAAAATATTTTCCTTCGAAATGTGCGGAAAGCTCAAGTTGCAGTGCTCTAGAAGCTGTGAAAGGCGATAAGTTAACCAACAGTGTCACACAGAATGCTCAAAACTGAGCAAAGTGGAAGAGATTGTGTTTAAAAGCTAACATTTCCTGCAAGTCGGGCAAAAGAAGGATAAAGTAAATAACGTCGCCGTTTTATTGTTACAAAAATCTAGCAGTAATGGAAAAGCGTTTGCTTGAAAACTCTTTGTAGGATTCAAACCTATTTTACAATATTTCGATAAAACCTACAAAAGTCACATTGCTCTACTAAACTAATTGTATTTTCTGTCGATGAGAAGAAAAGTTTACCTACTAAATTGGAAGTAATATATTAAAGCTACAAAGATTAGCCAAGTTTCCCATAATTCGCTGACAGAAATAGCCAATTTCGAAACTGAAAGCAAACCAATTCATAGCAATCCGGGTTAACATGAGGAAACATTGCCATAACAGTTCGTTCACTCTAGTTATCTTCACGTATACATCTCTACGAAGTTATTTCGGATCGGAGCCGAGCGTTCGGTTAATTCGGACGAGCGTCATCGTCGTAATCCACTTAACCACACTACCGAACATCAGCTGATGTTACTACGCGTTCAAACGAAAATGTTGCATGAATAAGATTCCGCACATGCTGGGCTTGATTGCAATGTGTAGTGTTGGAGTATTTCGATAATGTAATCGATATTTGACTAATGTGATTTTCGATTTATGAGGCAGCAACAAACAGACATTCCGAATTGGCCAAATTTGGTGTTCTTATTCTGAGAAACTGTAAGACTTCGACAACGTTCACTTACTGAATGGTAGATAATAGTTATTAGTATAGTTTATAGTGGCCTCGTTTTTTGCAATTTGTCCTTATCTATATAAATAAAGCCAAAATTCCGAAGCAAGTTTTTCACAAAATTTTGGCGACTGCATTTTTCGAGCTCGTGGATTGACTACTGTACCTACTTAGGCAAATGAAAATAAAAATATATAGTAATATCTCTTAAATAGTATCTTAATCCACAGGGGTACCTCAGAATTTTGAAATATTTATGGAATAGCTATAAAAAACCCCATTCAAAACCATAAAACAAAACAAAATATTAGAAAGAGTAGTTCGAGTCCGCGCCGTAGTTTCGTGAAAACTGACTGAAATTTTAGCACAGTTTCGTATACTGCCGTAGCTATTGTATATGCTCGACACTAGACTTGTAGGCTCATTGCATTCCTTATAAAGTTCGCTTTGACCTATTATATTTTTTCTTCAGTTCTGAGCAGATTTACGGCCGATATGAAACGGCATCCCAAACTTTTTTGCTATTTGCAATAGATTTTCTTATTTTTCTGTTTGGGACACTGCTGTAGCTATTGTATTTGCTCAGCACTAGACTTTTTAGGCTCATTACATTCCTTTTTAACCGACTTCAAAACGGAGGAGGTTCTCAATTCGTTTGGTTTTTTTTTATTGTAAGTATGTTTGTTACGCGATTACTCAAAGACGGATGAACCGATTTAGAAAATTCTTTTTGTGTTTGAAAGGGTATATACTTCTAAGGTGGCCCCATATAAATTTTATTAAGTTTGCTTTGGTATTTTCTGAGTTATCTTCAATAATGCGTATTTTTCCCACTTAGTTTATCTGGATGATGTTTTAATAACTTCCTATCAATGTTATTTACACAGCAGGTAAAGGTATTCGAATTTGTGGGGGGTAGGTACCACAACTAAAAAGTGAAAAATAAAAACTTTTTAGCAAAAAATAAAAGTTAAAAAAATAAAGTTATTTTCCACTTTGTAGTGTTTTGTTTTGGAAGTCGGTTTACTTTTTTGCTAAAAAGTTTTTATGATGCAAGCTTTATTCTATTGGGATTTTTTTTATTGCTGAGCCGACTTACATCCGATATGAGACGACATCTGACATTATGTTGCTGTTGTCAACTTCATTTTAATTTTTAACCCTATTTTAGCCAATATATCTATTGTTTATTTTTAGGTGCTGGTAGTGCTTTGTCAATTCTTGACAAAAACACTAGAATAACTGATCTACCTAAACACGTTTTCGCGAATTGATATTTCGACACATAGTAAAAAAGTAGAGGCAAATTATATCCGGTCTTAAAATTGTTATAAATATGACTTATCTTTTGAATGCTCAACCATTACTGTAGCATTAAAAGTCTCGTAATTATTAGCGGTTGAAATCTTACATGTTTTTGTCGGTCAGAAATATTGAACATACCACCAGTACACCGAGCGAAAAGACGTTTTCACGTCAAAACTGAGCGTTTTGATTGCGCGATGAACTATAAATTTCTTCTTATTACAATAAAATTATTACGTAAAATTGTATACCAAAATAAATGTTAGTTCATAAGAAATTAAAATATCATACTTAAATAATTAAAAAAATAATTAAATTGTAAGGCTCAAAATAAACGTAATTACAACTGCCAAATTGCTACATAATGTGATGCGTCCCGTGCTTCAATACATCTAATCTGTCAAAATGCAATTAATCTGTCTTTTATTAAAAAATAACTAAGTAAAGTCCACTGCACAATTACTGTCAGTGATAATTTGACAATGAAAATGCCTCTATGTCGTACAATTAAGGGTGATATTCGTAGTGCTAGTGTTACCAGTGCAGTTGACAGTACAAAAGACGTTTTATCATTTTATTTTGTTTTTATGTGCTGTATATTTTAATACATTGCAGCGTTACGATGCCAAAGTAATGCGTTTGCAGTGCAGTTTTAATACATTACAATTTCTTGAAGGGAAGAAGAGTTGAACGTTTCAGTAATGTTATTGACACCTGTCTTTGTAGTGATAGGGACCGTGTTTGTGTTAGTATGTAGATAACAAAATTGTAAAATATGTTTATGGTTAGGCTTCTATGTTTACTCTATGTAACATCACATTCTTCTATTAAATGTCAGTAGATTATGAAAGCTAATGTGTCTTAATAGTTTGATTGACATGTTACCATTAATATGAAGTCAATTTGTGTCGGCAGTCGCTGTAGTGAACGGGGCCTTTGAGAGAGGACGTGTATGCATACGGATCTATATAATCCTTACTCAATGGCTTGTGGTGGTGCCGTGGTAGGGAATATTGCAATATAGGAGACTATACAATATGTGGGTATGTGGCATCCGTGTAAACTCTGATATTAAAGTTTAAGGACAAATTTCACCAATGAAACTGAACCCGTTCAGCACATCTAAACCGCGTTCAATAGCTGTCAGTGTCAAAATTTTTATGGAATATTGACACTGACAGCTATTGACATCAGTTTAGAAGTACTGATTGCGTTCAGTTTCTTTGGTGAAATCCGCACTAAGTCATAGGTACGTTTGATTTACTTTGTTTTTTTTTTAAATATATTTTAATGGCATGTATATTTCCGCCAAAGAAAGTATATAAATAATTTTAGGATAGTAATAATGTTGTCCTAAGTTAAATTGATAACCCATGGAACAATAAATACGTTATGCAATCATGTTTGATCTAACGTGTTATTATAAGTAATCCAGGTTGCAGCACATCATGTATCCGTTTGCTGATTAATCTTGCTATTCAATGCGCCCCTTTGATGTGACAAGTCCGTGTTCTGTAGTTTCTGCCTACCGCCATGGGAAGAAGGCGTCAGTTTTTGTACCTACGTATGCTAGTCCGTCACCCGCTTTGTGTTCTAACACTGCGCCTATTCTAATAACTGCATATATTCTGATAATTGAAGATTGTGGTTACAAATAATTCATTATGGTATTATTCGGGTATTTTCAGAAGCGGAAGATTGCCGATGAAAGTTTGACTTAACCGTTTTTCACTCTCAAACAATAAAGTCCAAATAATGTCAATAAACAAAACAAAAGAGACACAATCGATAAGCACAACCTTTCCCATAAAACAAAAAACAGTAGCAAATTTCCACTATCCAGTTTACTTAAAAATCCGTCGCCAGTAATCCAGTAATAAATGTTGCCTGTGGGAAAATGTTGCGACAATGACGTAAATGCAATTACTGCCACTTGTTGCCGCGCTTCGTGGCTCAAATTGTCACTGCGATGGAGTTAAGGGTTAAAACAATTTCTGGAAACAATGTTTAAAAGCGACACGCAGTCATGAAGATTGACAGTATCAATCAATCAAGAATTGCCTTTATCGTTGTATGTTGATGGAGTTTTTTGCATGCTGATAACGGAGATTTTTATCTACGTTTTTCAAACTTTGTCCATTTATTTTTGTCCCTGTTACGGCTGAAGTGGAAATGGAATTTCAGGTGAGCTATTGGTTTCTGTTGGTATTGATTGGGTGGTTTATAAAACAACAGTTTATTGTGGTTAGAAAAAATAAATATGAAGATTTCAGGAACTAGCTAAGCAAGACAGTCGTATTAGGTATAATGACCGAGGAAAAGATTAGGTAGCTATTTTATTTTAACAAGTTAAAGTAAAAAAATACCGTATTTCGTAAAATATAATTCAAAACCGGCCAAGTGCATGTCAGACCACGCACAAAAAGGGTTCTGTAGTTGGGATGTAAGCGAGATTAATATACCTATGCCAAATTACAGCTTTCTAGTACTAAAAGTCTCTGAGCTAAGCCGCGGATTGGTAGACAAACAGACATGGCGAAACTATAAGGGTTATTGACAACGGAACCCTAAATATCGGGATTGACATACTTACAAGAAGAAACCGTTGCCTGACATAATCTTTGCGCGAAATCTCAGCTGAACTCAAAACAAAATTTTATGAAAGTTATGGACGAGGCCTAGATATTATGATTTCAACGAAAGAAGATTGACACAAAACCAACAAAGCTTTCAAATTCGATACTTTGACAAATGCTTCAGTTCTGACAACCGCCTGCAGCCGTTTTATTTTACTTTCCGTCACGTTTCGAATTACAAAAGAATATCTCCAATAGATTGTTTACTGTGTTGACAGAAAAGTCCCGGTACAAATATCATCTCGGTTCGATATGTTTAAAGAACAGATATTGCTTCTGAGTTTTCATGTAGGGGAATCGAAATGTTGCTTTATGAAAGGGTTATTTACGTGAGGATTATCAGATATTATACAAGATGACTGTCATTTAACAAAATGAGGGACACATTGAAGTAGTATTCAGTAGTTCGATTCTCGTTTCAAATATGTGTGAATAAAAAGGTAACACGTTGGGCGCCAGTGTGGTAGTAGGTATGGCACACAACCCACGTTGTGCCAGTGCCAGTGCGGTACCTACCCTATATGGGTTTCGAGGAGTCACAAATGTTTAAAGCACGAAGGGAAGCACATTACACCTTATCAATTACACAATAAGATACTTTAACACTGGCCCCGCATGGGCGCCAGTGTGGTAATATGGCGCCCAACGTGGGGCTAGAGGGACACCTACGTGGGTTTACTGGACTTTCGCATTTTTAAAGTATGAAAGGAAATACGTCATACCATCCTGTCTTATCAAAGGTCACTATATAGCCAGTTGTAGTTGTGAGCGTAATGAAGTCCACACTTTGAAAATCTTATTTCAACATCATTATTACTATTACTTCCATGTCCTAATTTTACTGATTCCCAAAATAACGCACAAAACCTCATACACACACCCCACTCCCACATACTCATACACACACTCTCACTAACACATAAACATACATACACCCTACACTCTCATACATCCTTTGCATGTTTCTTAAATAAAATATAAATAACAATAATAAAAAAAAATTAAAAAAAATGTTTGTAAGTAAGTACGTAAGAATACTGTCAAGGGTGTGATGGTACATGAAAAGATATGATTCGTTAAAGGAACCTACAAGACCTACAAGCCTAACAGTCCCTACGACCCTAAGCCCTACAGCCCTAACCTATCAGACACTTAGTATGTGATAAACAATATATAAATAAGTTCAGGATGTCTGCAAATTGTTAGGGGGCCTGGTGACCTGATTTACAGGTTTTGTAAAAAACTTAGTTAAGGCACCAGTCTTCCACAAATTAAGTACACAATTGTATCTGTAGACTATTAACTTAAAGCTGTAATTTGTGATATGAAAAATAAAATCTATTCTATTCTATTCTGTTATTATGCTTTTCTTTATAATTTATTTTTAAATTTTAATTCATCACATTTATGTACACATAAAACAAAATATAATCATGGTGACTTAGCGTATGTCCCTCGTTTAATCTGTATACTATATGGATACTTAGTTAAGGCTAAATTGCCTAGCTTGCGGTTGTCGACATTTAATTACTTCTATCATTAATCTACCCAACATCGGCTGCTACTGGAAATTACGGACACCCAAGGGAACCGTCCGTAATTTCCATTTTATTGTGAAGCTTTAAAATGAATTAAAACAGATGTGTTATTACAGTTAAAAATGGTATGATTATTAATAATAAAAGCCATTAAAATTCATAATCGATCATGTCGGGATGATAAATACGGACGTTTGGAAAATAAAATCACTTTGTAGAGAAAAATACGAGATTTATGTTGTCCAAGAGACTTTCTATATGACAAAGAAAAATGGTTTTTGATTATTGAAATTGTCTTATAAAAAAATAAAAAAAGAACGGAACGGGGTATAAAGCTTTTCAGTTCAATCGTCTGTTTTTTTTTTAGTTAAGGATAAATAAATATTGAACGAAACAGACTGCCTACTACCATCCCAGTCATAAATAAAAATTATCTCGTGATTTATCTATTAAATCCACAAACAATCTATTGGAGTCTATTAGTAAATCTAGGAGCTCTAACAAGGGGCTCGTGGCTAAGTAATAATAGCCACACGGGTCGATCGATTAGGTTAAGCTACGCTTGCCGCGGTCGGTCCGTGGATTTGGTGACCATCTTTACATACCGAGACCCCTCCGTGCCTCGGAAGCACGTTAAGCCGTTGGTCCCAGCTGCCATTCGTAGATCTTTGACAGTTGTTATGGATCGTCAGAAGCCCGAAACTCTGACAACCAAGGGGTATCGTATTACCCAGTTTGTGGAGGTCAGGTAGGCCGTCGCTCCATGTAAAATACTGGTATTTAGCTGCATCCTGTAAGACTGGAAGCTGACCCCAACAAAGTTGGGAAAAGGCTAGGCATATGCTGATGAGGATCTGTAAGAAAGTACACCGAAACAGATCATTATCATTACCACCTATCACGCCGCAGGACGTGGGTTCGATTCCCATCCAGGACAAACATTTGTGTGCATGAACATGTCTGTTTGTTCTGAGTCTGGGTGTAATTATCTATATAAGTATGTATTTACAAAAAAAAAAAAGTAGTATATGTAGTATATCAGTTATCTAGTTTCCATAGTACAAGCTCTGCTTAGTTTGGGATCAGATGACCGTGTATGAATAATGCCCCAGATTATTCTATTCTATTTTTTTATTTTTTTTATTTTATTTTATTTGGGAAACAAACAGATGCAATAACAAATATATGTATACAAATAGTTCAACACAATCCAGAAATCTATCATTCACATCATATCATATATCAGCTATTCTATCATTAACGCGTTTTCATTTCTTTGTTTTCTTTTTACTAACGTTATATTGATCAGGATGATTGGGTGTGATGGGTTGAATAAAATAACATAATATAAAATCACGCCTTTATTCTCCGAAGGGTTATGCAGAGGTACAGCTGCTAGCACACACACGTTTCGCCTGTTATGCTTAAGTCCCATGTAATAGGGGGTGAGTCTATTGCAATCAACCCGGCACAAATCTTCACTCCGGGCTGCTACTGAGAAAAGAAATTCCAGATGGAAAAACCAAATAATAATTTGCCCGACCCGGGACTAAACCAACGAGGTAGTCGTAGTAAATAAAATACCTTGCTATTTTATTTACAACAGTAGACACGAAATAGCAAGAGTTGTCAAAACCCACTACCAAACCGACCTCTAGAAGTTAAAAAAAAAAGCCAATAAAACCTCCGCCGAGCTTGGCATAGCTAACGAGTTTGTGCAGTATCTTGAAATGTGCTGTATAAACTCTGTCAACTTTAGTACAACAAAATGGAACCGACTTAAATTAAAAAAAAAAAGCCAATAAAACCTCCGCCGAGCTTGGCATAGCTAACGAGTTTGTGCAGTATCTTGAAATGTGCTGTATAAACTCTGTCAACTTTAGTACAACAAAATGGAACCGACTTAAATTAAAAAAAAAAAGCCAATAAAACCTCCGCCGAGCTTGGCATAGCTAACGAGTTTGTGCAGTATCTTGAAATGTGCTGTATAAACTCTGTCAACTTTAGTACAACAAAATGGAACCGACTTAAATTAAAAAAAAAAAGCCAATAAAACCTCCGCCGAGCTTGGCATAGCTAACGAGTTTGTGCAGTATCTTGAAATGTGCTGTATAAACTCTGTCAACTTTAGTACAACAAAATGGAACCGACTTAAATTAAAAAAAAAAGCCAATAAAACCTCCGCCGAGCTTGGCATAGCTAACGAGTTTGTGCAGTATCTTGAAATGTGCTGTATAAACTCTGTCAACTTTAGTACAACAAAATGGAACCGACTTAAATTAAAAAAAAAAAGCCAATAAAACCTCCGCCGAGCTTGGCATAGCTAACGAGTTTGTGCAGTATCTTGAAATGTGCTGTATAAACTCTGTCAACTTTAGTACAACAAAATGGAACCGACTTAAATTAAAAAAAAAAAGCCAATAAAACCTCCGCCGAGCTTGGCATAGCTAACGAGTTTGTGCAGTATCTTGAAATGTGCTGTATAAACTCTGTCAACTTTAGTACAACAAAATGGAACCGACTTAAATTAAAAAAAAAAAGCCAATAAAACCTCCGCCGAGCTTGGCATAGCTAACGAGTTTGTGCAGTATCTTGAAATGTGCTGTATAAACTCTGTCAACTTTAGTACAACAAAATGGAACCGACTTAAATTAAAAAAAAAAAGCCAATAAAACCTCCGCCGAGCTTGGCATAGCTAACGAGTTTGTGCAGTATCTTGAAATGTGCTGTATAAACTCTGTCAACTTTAGTACAACAAAATGGAACCGACTTAAATTTTTAATAAGATGTCTTGATAATTGCAGAAACTTTGTGAGCTTGGATTGTGGTTTCTTATTAGAATTAAGTGTGTTCTCGCCGGGGGCTTGCTAAATTTGAAATATAGGTACTCGCGAAATCTCGAGACAGACTGTGAGCTTTGAATAATTTCTACGTATTAATTTGCAAAATTGGGCGAGATTGTGACTAAAGAAAATTTTCTGCCGTTACAACGCTAAACCACGTTTATATGAGTTTAATTATATATTTTTTTTTGTTGCAGGTAAGACACTGAAAACATTGCTCGTAGAATAACTAACGTAAGTAAAACGTTATAAAAACACAATGATTATGTGATGAACAAAGTGCTTAACACTTCTATACGAAGTAGCCTAAAAGTAGAGGGATAGAAGAATTTTTAAATGCTCGAAACATGAATAAAACCTTCTCATCGCAAATGCATTGAGTATTATTCAATCTGAATCCTTTCTTGGCTATCACAATAACGCATAGAACTGTACATAACGTAAGAGCACTCAAATTGAGGATTTCGGACGACATTGGTGCTGATTCCCATGTTTACAAACTAAACTAATTTTATATTCAGTGCATCTTTTTCTTTCTATATCATTAAGAAAAGGACAGAAGATAAATATTGGTTTAGTCCTGTCAAATTAGTCAGCGCCTGAGACATAGATTGAAGTATTTTTAATAGCCAATTTTTTAATCACGTTTAAACTTGTCTATGGAGTAACTTAATTTGACAGGACTAAACTAATATTTATTGTCTGTCCTTTTCTTAATGAAATAAAAAGAAAACAGATGCACTGAACTTAAATTTTGTTTAGTTTGTGAACAAGGGAATCGGCGCCATTGTTTTTTAAAGCTTTGTCTCTCTATTATAAAAATAATTTTGTGTGTAATGATCTCATGTGATGTAGTTTCTGTCTCTGAACTTGGGTAAGAACATTATTTAATCGTATATCTGAGAAATAAAGCATAGAAATCGTTTGATGCAAAACCAAATATAATATTAAGATATAATGCCAATCATTTGAAGTGGCATACGATTTGAAGAGAGATTAAACTGAATCAAGCTTTTAGATATTGGATGATTGAAATCTCTGAAAAGTTGTTCGTGGGAAGACATTTCAACGTTCGTATCTATTAACGAGACAAGACCATGAGAGAACATTAAGAAAAAAAACAAATCAGGATATTAACGTGACTAAAAGTGTCATCAGTTTTGAGTGCCTATTAGAAATTGATGAGAATTTATGGTTCTGCCTGCTGCCGAAATAAAGCCACGCATTCACAATCCATACCATGCGACATCACTCGTACGTAGTGTGCGATGTCGCGATACTTTGCCATTCATTTCGGAGGTGGGAGATATCGCAATACGAATCGTGGGACACTTGGTAGGTCTGCCCGTGAATACGCAGCTTTATCCGTGCTCAGCATTTCATTATGTTAAACCATTGGTAATTTGGAACAAATTGGAGTTTCGTTTGATATAGGTATAGGTAAATTGTAGAACGATTGACAAGTCGATACACGAGTTAATTAATCGGAGAGGAACGGCTTAGCAAGCGTCGGATCGATCATAGACGTCTGAAGTGCTAATACCGTATAACCAACCGTAAGTACCTATTGGATGTGTGATTTCAGGGAAAATAGATGAACTTGGAACGCTGAGCTTGAAATGAGGAAATATCAGGACTGAAGGTAATACCACTAAGAAGTATACGTAGAATTTAGAGTAAATATTTTACTCGTTTTGACGAATTCATTTTTAAGTGCTGGTGAACCAAGTGTATTAGAATACTCTTGTCTTGAACGCTTAAGTCATGAAGGCTTGCAGTCCAGAGACTAGAAGCCTTCACAGGGAAAACCGTTTCTAAACTATTTAAGTTTTGGGAATAAAAACCCGTGGACAAAACGAAGAGTGTATCTGTAATCTTTTATCCACATGATTTAAATACCAATGCACTACCTACTTAACTAAATAATAACGTAACACAACCATTTTGGTCGACGTTTATAGTTAGAAACATTCATTAAAACCTACTAAAGCTACCATTATTACCTCATTTTCCACTATTATACTAATGCTCACATTTATCACTTGTGACCTTTTGTCACAATGGCGTCCGGTCAGCGCACGATCATAATACCGGTCACAATAGAATCAACTCTGTTTTGGTCACATTTAATGGTTATTCTATGTCGGACAGCCTAACTCGGACTGGGAGGTCTTTATTTAGTTTTATAATTATTAGGCTACGTTCATACGGCATTGTACCAACTGTACAATATTTTATAGTATAATGTTGGGATCCAACGGATACAACCCGATGTTCATACGGTTGAAAACAAATGCTGTAGAAAACATACCGTGCCTTATAATGCCGTATGATCCCAACCTTTTACTGTAAAATATCGTACAGTACGGCGTCGTGTGAGGCCTCATTTACGGAGACGCGGGGCGTCGCGCGGCGCGTGTGGCGTGGCGTCTCGCGGCGCGTCGGACGTTTTTTCTGTTTACGGCGCGGCGGCGCGTGAAGCGGCACTTATCATCGCACGCGTAAACAGCAACATATGGCAATATAAGATGTTGTTCATAGAGATGCGAGACGGGAAGAGTGGCAGTGCCCGCGACGAATCCTCAAGTGTGTAGCAAAGCGCGCGGCAGGCATCGCCGCGGCTCACGCGGGGTACTCAATCAAACCGACTAGTTTTAGGTTTTTAGGGTTCCGTACCTCAAAAGGAAAAAAACGGAACCCTTATAGGATCACTCATGTGTCTGTCTGTCTGTCGTCTGTCACAGCCAATTTGCTCCGAATGTAATGAACCGATTAAGTTGAAATTTGGTACACGTATGTATTTCTGTGACCCAAACACGGACGTGTAATGTAAATGAATGACTTTTGAATATGGAGGTGAATTTTGGGAGGCAAATAAGAAAATAATAAAAAGTTGAAAACTGTACCGCGCGATATATAAAATGAAAGGGCGTGAGGGTCTCAAATATATATTTTTATAATTTTAAAATAAACTGTTTTAAAGTTATTTAAGAAAATAGACGAAAATTGACCCTTTATCTCCAAAACTACTGAGCTTAAAATTATGAAAAAAAAAATACAGAAAATAATTCTATAGCTATAGATTACATGAAAAGAAGTCTATGGTCCTAAAAAAACATGGTAAATCTCTCAATACTGTGCGTACAAACTTACATTTGTCCATAGTTAAACAAAAAGTATCCAACCCACATTAGGTGTAATAGAATAGAATAGAATAGAATATATATTTATTGTAATGTAATGTGGGTTGTAATAATGTAATAAATGTAATGTGGGTTGGATCCTCTTCGGCTAACTATGGACATTTGCAGTTGGAATGTACGGGAGTACATGTTTTTCAACTACAATGTTAAGTTTTCTTGGGATAAAGTCATCCCAATTACGGAGCTCTTCATTGTGCGTCGTCCGATACGCTCTTGGCCGGTTTTTTGTTACAAGTTTTGATGCGGTGATGTATTTTGTTTACTATATAATCAAAAGTTGTAGTAGACACCCGTGTATAACCATGAAATACATCATAACCTCTTTCTCTTTTTGACCTATAAAGAGTTGCATATTGCCCTAGCTTATTATGTTCCGTTGCTGTAAACACTGGGCCACTTATTATATTACGTAATTCACTTTTTAACATTTTAACTAAGATAAAGTCGATCATATCGTACTCCATTGCGACGGTGACTATGTTTGCGTTGAGCGATTTCCAAATAAGAGTGGCAGAAGACTCCGCCGCGGGCATCGCTTAATCGAGAATTGCCGCTGCGTGCGCCGCCGCGATAATCGCCGCGTGAGACGCGTCGATGCCATCCGCTGGCTCGGCCGCAAAAACGCTCCATTTCAAGCAAACGCGTGTAAAATTACTTCTCCGTAAACGCACTCATACAACACCATATTATGTTTGAATTCAGTGCGGGCCCCGCCGCCGCGCCGACCAACGGGCCACGCGACGCTTCGCGTCGCCGTAAATGAGGCCTCAGCCTTACCTCATCAGAATGACAATGTTTTTAACGGGTAAGAATCGATAAAGTCATAATAGATTATGGTTTTGAATGGACGTATTGACAATAGGTATTATATATTTACGAGTTTGATTTTCAAAAGTCAGATCTTTCAGTTATTGCAAAAGAATTTGAGTCGTATCAAGCCAGTATGATATCAGTTTAAGTAAGGATGAAAACCGTATGCTCTTCCACTTTTTATGTAGGTACCAAATAAGAGAGGTTATCGCAATGTTGATTCAAACTTTTTAAAACCACTAAAAAAGTATTTAGAAAATTAATGAACTTCTTCGATGACTTCATTCGCCTTTGTATAAAACATAAACATTTTGAAATCAATGTCTACTACTACAGAAACCAAAAATATTTCAGGTTTTACTTGAATGCCCTTCAATCATTTTGTCTAGGGTTGTTAAATACCAATCAGTGTGCCCTATTAAAAATAATTGAACGAGATACGCACATAATGTGGGTACCGAAATAAAAATCTATAGCCTTGTCGATGGTCATTTGTGATGACTATCTTTTGTTTTCGAGACAGTTCAAGGTAAACAGAAACTAGGTATGTAGAGTTCATAGCTCCTGTGGCCGATGTGCCTACTCTCTCTTCGTATTTATTTAAGAGAAATATTTAACTGATATTCTAAAAACTTATTGACCTTCTAGTTATCGATGCTTTGGTGAATTAACGAACCTCTAAAATCTTTTTGCGCTTCTAATGATGCACACTTTAAAAAAAAATTGAGCCTCTTTTTAATTTTCTTGCCTTTTCTCACAGTTGGTCGCAGTAATTAAACTAGAGTACCCCAACCAAATGGGTTAGATTAGGTTAGGAGAAGTCACTCACCGGCCGCTGCCGCGGCACCGCTCGCTTCGCTGCATCCAAGTTAGTTGCAGTTACTTGGCTCCACTTGGCTATTTAGTATATTTTAGACCCCAAAATAGGCATTATTTGAGGTTTACAAATAAAAAGACAATCATTATATTAGTGTTTAAATAATATTTTTAGGTTATCAAAATGGGAATTATAAGAGGTTCGATTAAATACATGTCTTTATATATTTTAATGACTTATACTAAATGACATAACGATACATTTTAATTTAAATTGAAGGTAATAGGTACACACTTTGGCTCTCTGTAGGAAAGTGTGTTTCTCCCTGTTTGCGCCATCTTTGCGTTCTCATTTAGAACACAGTTTCATATTATAATTTATATGCAAAAGCTTTGAATGAATTATGTGTTGTCCTCGTACAATTTATTGTGGCGTAAATGAGATTTATTTGTTTAAGGAAATGAGCTTCCAAATACTCGAGTCGTTTATTCGGGAAATTGTTTTCTGTACTGAAAAGTCATGAATATAAACGGGAATATTAATTTCGAATTAAGTTATAAGTACACATATGAATTTCCCAAGTTGGCATCAGAGACGAGGGGTGAACACTTTCAAACGGGGTGGCAAACATACCACGTTTTATATAATTATTAATTATTCGTCATCTTCTCTTTAAAGAACTGAAGGTTAGTCATCAACTTTCTGAACCTTTCTATTTCAAGTGCAAGTCTGAAAAGCTCTTTAATAGAAATTCATAGATATATATTTCCATGTTTAAAAAGATTAATATTATGACGTTAATTTACCAATTCATTCATGAAAATATTATATGATATGATATGATGAGTGATACTATAATATTTAAACACTAGAAATAAAGATAAAATGGATCAACCATTTTTATCTACATTTTTAACAAAATACCTTGTGATATACTATTTTGTCTTGTATAGATAAGATCTTAGAACGTTACATAGGTAATGAAATGAATAACTTTTTGCAAACACACGGAATAATCAACAATAAACAATATGGGTTTCAAAAAAACAAGAGTACGACACAATTATTACGAGAATTTACTGATGAAGTCAACAAACAATTAAATGATAAAAAACATGTCTTGACACTTTTTATAGATTTTAGCAAAGCATTCGAGATGCTCCGTTGTGATACACTTTTCGACAAGTTATCGCAAAATGGAATACAAGGACCACTATTAGAACTATTAAAAAACTATCACACCAATAGATACAACACGGTTAAAATACAAAATGACTATAGTACAAAGCTTCCGTCCACGCAAGGAACGGCCCAGGGTTCTATTATAGGTCCAACAGAATACTTACTATATGTTAATGATATGAATAAGGCTATTAACTCGGGTTCTGTATACCAATTTGCAGACGACACGTGTATGTTGGTCGCTAATAAAAACATCCATGACGCTGAGAAATCCCTTCAACATAACTTCAACCAAATGTGTAAATGGGCTCATGACGTAGGATTGGTGATAAACGCAGCGAAAACAAAAATTGTTCACATACATTCATCACACAACACTTGCACCACTATACCTAAAGTTGTAGCACACGAACACACTTGCCTACATAGCTCGCCAAAGACTTGCAAATGCCCGTTATTAGAAGTAGTCGATAAACACGTGTATATTGGTCTATTGGTTGATAGCCGATTCTGTTGGGGACCGCACAAAGATTACGTATGCAACAAACTGAGGTCTATTCTAGGTAAGCTTAGCATACTTAAATATAAACTGCCTTACAAAACGCTTAGAATGTTATATATGGCCCTAGCAGACTCGGTTATCAATTATGGACTCAGTAGCTATGGGAGAACTTATCATACATACCTGGCAGATATTTATAAATTACAACTAAGAATATTAAAAGTAATTACGCCAAAACATATAAACAAAAAATTCAGTAACAGTGACGACGACATCTTTAAATATTGCAAAGTTATGAATGTGTTCAATAAAGTTGAATTTTCTACTCTTGCGGAAGTCAATAGACCTGAACTGCTAACCGAAAAAACAAGACCTGATTTTATGAGAACGATACCACTTAAAAATAAATACATCCTACCAAAATTCAATAATGTGTACGGGATGAGGGTTGCAGAATATTTAGTACCTTTTTTTTTTCTTAATAAACTTCCAGAAGACTTGCAAACGTTATACAAAACGAGTTCGAAAAGTTATAAGTACAAATCAAAACGTTTCTTTACGCAAAATTTCTCCTAAATGATGTATTGTTTATTATGTATGAATTATTATCACCATTCTAATATGACATTGTAAAAAAAAAAAAAAAAATGAACGGCTCGCCAGCACACAGATAAACCCTGAGAGGTTTGCGTTGTGTGGCTGAAACCAAAATTATGTATTAAGCTAAGTATTTTGGAAATAAAAAAATATATATATATATATATTGCAATTAAATGAAAGAAATCTTAAATCTCATTAAAAGTACACTCTGTAAACAAGCATTACAAATTAGAGGATTATATCCAAGATAAGAATTCTTGGAAACATGCTGCTCCGGTTCCGTATGACAATCTAGATTCTAGACAAAATCAAACTGGTTGCTAATTCAGTTATATAATTTTTATGACATTGATTTTTCATTCTGTGATTACCAGTGATCGGATAATCGGGCGCTGATGTACCTAAACTTCACTTTTATTCCCACGAAAGAATAATACGGACATACCTTTCAGAATCCCTTCTGTTTATATAAAATACAATAAATTTGTCGATTCGATCACTAATCTGTTAGATAGATAAATCAATTTCCGCTACTTGACCACATTGTGCACATTATAATTTTTTATTGATATTCCATTTGTTTTGAATAAAATAAAAATACTAAATCAAAATAACCACTGCTATAATTTCATTATGTTTGTTATAGCGTTTTTTAAAAATTGTTCAATCCCGGGAACCGGGGATTACTTATTTATTCAGAAAGGAATGTCCAAATTATTCTTTCGTGGGAAGATGTTTAGGTATATAAGCGCCCGATTATCCAATCACTGGTGATTACTTTACTCATACACTGACTTATTACTTGTTGAAATTTTTAAGAAAATCTTATACTTTTACTATGTTTGTAAATATGTGAGCACCATATATCTATCACATAATTAGTTTATCTGTCATTGCTTCATTTTTTATTCTTTTTACCTATTGTGGTATAGTAGTTTTATTCTATGTAGGTACATCGTCTTCACATATATTATAATCATATAATTAATGTACACAAAATATTGTAAAATATTTAAAAAGAGTAACGGTGGAGTTTCTTGCCCATTCTTCTCCATACGAAACTAGTTTTTGGAAGGGGTGACTAGAATCAATTCTATTATTTTTTGTAAACTTTGACCGTCAATAGTGCCTTTTATCCGCTGTGGTGAACCGCTGTGCTCACCCGCGCTTGGGTAAACCGTTGAGCGCCCCACCCGCGGTAATCTTGTAAACAAAACCGATTTGCATCGTAGCTTCTTGGAATTGTGACCGTTGAATGTTTCTTTGAATGCTAGTGAGTAGGGCTTTATAGTAATGTAGAATTAGAAAGGACTCCTTAATAGTGGAGGAACAAGGTTCAAACGAAAAGCAGATTTGCGTGGGATGACTTTACTCCCACGAACCACTACTTAAATAACAAAAATGGGATGAATTTCAATTCTATGTGTAATTAGCGGTTAAGTGCCTATTTATAATGATTCCACTTTTTTACATTTTAATAAGTAAACTAATAAGATTCCGGCTGTAAATACCCTTCGCCACTGGTTAATCGTTGAAGTCAGAAAAATCTAAAAAAATCTTTGCCTACAGTGCCTATCCATTTTATTTTTTCATATACTACGCTATACGTTACATTTATGAAAATTTAGATCTAGTTGCTAAGGTCAAGACCAAAACCAAACCAAATGAATCAACCAGACGAAATGTCAGTCAATTTTAAACTTCAAGGGACGTTATTAGATGCAATTGCATACGTAACAGGTCGTGCTGGTAGATCAATCGATTGATCCACGCCGCAATCATTTAGATAGGAATGAAGTCAATGAACTACGATATATTGAACCGAATTGAGCAAGTATTATTTGAAGAACATTCATCTTTGATAGTAAATCAATTTGGCGGTTATTTACAACTTCTTAGTTCGCTGGGAAACTGAACTCATTTAACCCCTCAAACGTCTCGCGCACACCATGTGTGCATCCCACACCATGACTAAGAACTTATTTCGTCATATGTATTGAAATAAATTCTTAGAGTTAGACATAAATTAGTGAATTATCAAGGATTCGTCAGTAAGATGAATTTAGCTGCCCATTCCAATGCGTAGTAGGTGAATTATGCAGAAGAACAGGAATTAAACTTCATGGACACTCTTTTAAATAAAAAAATACAAAATATCACGAAATCGCATGGAAGGAGCTTTTATTAATTTCGGTAAAAATATCTCACAACTTGTCGAGAAGTGAAGTGGGTTGAACATGCTAGAACATTTAGTTTATTCTCAAAGAAAGACTTCAGTACTTGTAAAAACTTAGCAGACTGAACGATATACTTTTAACGACGCGTTTTTATTAAAGTTTCTAAAGTGGTTTAATATTACAAAACATTTTGTGAGCAGGTACCTACCGACCGACTCGACGTTCAATTATTTTCTGTCAAAAGTATACGAGTAGGTATGGTCTGTTCCAAAAGTATCTGAATACAATGTAAACAAATAATAATCAGAAAATGTACCTGTGGATCCCAATTTGTAGTGCTTACTCGTACAAATTGAGTGCTTTGATTTGATCATTTGAATACTTTAACCCGAACTTATAATTTTAAATTAACATAAAAAGATGAATTTCATATTTTGAAAGTGTTTTTTTTAGGTTAACTTTATAACCTTAATTTTGTCAATGAATTTTCAATTGCAATTTAATAATGTAATTCAAACAATAATATTGTTGTTAAAAGTGGTCAGTGGAAACCTTCTAAATACCTTTTAATCTAATATGTGTTACTAATTCTCTTTAATGATTGATTGCGTAAGAATTTAAAATAAACAAGGTTTGTTTATGCTTTCATCAGGTACTTTTAGAACAGATAGTAGGAGATAATTGAAAGAAAGTATGAAATATTAAAAGCTGCATCAAACGACCAACAAAAAGTTGATGTTTTGTACAAACATTTATTTTGTGACAACAAAGTGCTGTAGACTGCCACGTATTAAGTATACGTGCCACCTAACTGTAATGTACCCCAGCCGTGTTTGTGCATTAAATATCTTTTTAAATATTCTGTATTATGCCTCTGCCGCATTGTTTATTTATTTTGTATAATTTAGTCATAATATCTGCATTCGTTCATTCTAGCTGCGGTTGCTGTTCTTTCAAAAAACCGTTTCCCTATAGAATTGCATGTAGCACAAACTGATCACAAGATTGGAAATATAATTAGGCGGGTACATACTAGGTCGATACCGATTTTTAAAAAGCGTAGACGGATCCCTGAACTAGTCCAACCTTGTTTTTCCATTATCCACACGTTCACTTATGTTATTAGTGCATAAGCGGATTTGAGGCTACGTGGCATTTTTGGTTTATTTCGTACAAACAACAGCTTATCGCCGAAAAACTCATTAGGTGTTAAGTAGTGAAAATAGCCAAAACGCCAACATTTATACGTGGAAGCTTCCCGTGGGATACAAAACTAATTAACATCAGGAATTAAAGTAGACGTTCGACCAAAGCCACCATACAATACATTTTATAAGCTTCATTCCTTACGCGTGCATTCGTCGTCACGTACTTAACTTTTCATGTAAACAAATGGTGCGTGATCCGATTTTTTCTGTTAACCCGTTTATTTGTATTTGCGTGTTGTTTCACGATTACATTTGAACCCTTATCATTCAGTAAGATGATCGTGTCGCCTCGTGTTACAAGAGGTTTGGGCTATGGTTACGACATACAAATAAAAAAACATAAGTAGGTATTTATACAATTAGTATGATTGCAAAATTTTCTAAATAATTTTCAAAGTCACTCTGCTTTGAAAATTACTTTGAATGTTTCGGCCTTTCTTCTCAGAGTAGTCAGATAGGAAATGCCGACCTCATCCAGTTTAAAAAAAAAAAACAGGATTGACTTGTAAAAGTGTTTGTACAAACCTACTTACAGAAATAAAAATCATTTATCATAAAGCTGAAAAGTTTGTTTGTTTGTTTGGTTGAACGCGCTAATCTCAGAAACTACTGGTTCTAATTAAAAAAAATCCTTTAGTGTTGGATAGCCCATTTATCGATATCACGCTACAACCAACAAGAGTGGAGAATCAATGAAAAATGTTGCGAAAACGGGGAAATTTCATTCCTTTTGAGAGCTTCCGTTGCGTGGGCTGCCTAAACGGTTAGTTACGCAACAATCATATATGACGGAATTGTTCCTCTTAAAGAGTTTCATTTAAGGTTGGCTCACTATAACTTTTTTAATGGTAAACAAATTTGTTATAAAATAATGCATTATTTGCGAAGGTGTTTTCATAAACATGTTATTAATCCTTATCCAAATATATAGGTTATTTATCACAAGTATTTAAGTTTGGACAAAGTTGCCCTTACATCATTTCATTTCAACGAATCTTAGGAGATATAACTGTTTTAAAATAAAGGGCCTATTATACATTACACGATTTCTCGCGCCCTGTCTATCGTGTGCCCTGCCTCGGTCGCCCTGTTTAAGGAACCTGACTCCCTGTTTCTTATTACACTACCCTGTCCCTGTGGGTAGGGCCCTAGAAATGGGGTAATGTAATAGACGTCGGCCGGTAGCACTGCGAGGTAGCACTGCGAGGTAGCATGCCGCGCGGCTCAGACGCGTGGTCGGCTCCCTACGGAACCGTTTTATTCAGCGAACTGCTTTTTATGTTTTTCCGATATCTCATCGTATATATACATATATAAAGCTGAAGAGTTTGTTTGAACGCGCTAATCTCTGTAAGCACCAGTCGGATTTGAAAAATTTTTTTTGCATTTGATAGCCCAATTCTTAAAGAAGGCTATTTAACACCACGCTAGGACCCTTAGGTGCAAAAAAATCAGACAGAACGCTAAGCAGAAACGAAGTAATAGTGCGGGCAAGCAATGCAATACGACGGGGTGGGTCGCGGGAGCAAGAAATTTCACGCAGACGAAGTCGCGGGCAGAAGCTAGTTATAATATAATACTCAGTTTTGTTTTGAAATATCAGTTATTGGTGCCGATTCTGCTGTGCACAAAATAAACTAAATTTAGGCTATTGATTGCTAACTTTTTCTTTATAATAAAACAGGAAAGAGACGGACGTAAATTAGAGCTGTCTTTAGTTGAACTAATATTTCCAAACACATTTAGACGACATGTAAAAACATGCCGACTAAAAACAACGTGAAGCGCATGGCGTAGGTAACTTTGACGTCTCTAACTTAGTTCATAGCAATAGCCGTGCTTTACTCGCGTTGCCTGTTAGTAAAAGATATCGATTCTCTAATTTTAGTTTAGTTATTGAACAAGAGAATCGGCACCATTTAGTTTATGTTCAGAACGTCAAACTGTTTGCTTATGTATGAGTCGGTTTCATGTAAGCTACTAAACTGAAAATTATTTTAAAAAAGACTACGTTATCTGTTTCCATAATCAATCGAGGTATCTAAATACTAGAAGATTATGCCCTAACACAGCTGTTGGAACAGAAATCTTCACAACTAGGCTAGAAGTTTTGTGAGAGAAATACATAGCTAGTTTTGTTTGTCAACTCACATCGTAAAGTTTTTGGACATGGAACGTTGAAAAATTCTCTTTGATTATAGAACTATAGATGCGGGCTATAAGAACTCGACAGTCTGTGAAAGTATGTGTTTGTTTTATAGATACAATGTTGAAATTGGAATGGTCGAATGTTTGTGATCTTTCGTTAAGCCCCATTTACACGATGCAAGTTTCTTGGCTGTGGCATACAATAAAATTGAAGCAACAAAATGTGACTTGTATCATCTAAACACAGTTATGACGCTGCATTTTTGATTGTTGCTTCAACTAATGGTATGCCACGGGCAATTTAATCTCATATTGTGTAAATCAGGCTTTAAAGTACCTAGTCAGTAATCATCAGGCTTTAAAGTAGGAAGGGGCTTGTTGCTAAGTCAATAACAGCCGCACGGGTTGATCGATCAGGTTAAGCAACGCTTGCCGTGATTGGTCCTTGGATGGGTGACCATCGTTACATACCAAGAAAGACCCTTACGCGCCTCAGAAAATGCGTTAAGCTGTTGGTTCCGGCTGTCATTCATGGATCGTTGACATTCGTTACGGGTCGTCTGAAGCGTGAAAGTCTGACAAACATTCTTAACCAGGATACCCCTTGGTAAGAATGTTTGTCAGACGTTTTACCCAGTACCTGGGTTGTGGAGCTCACATAGGCAGTCGCTCATGTAAAATCCTGATATTCAAATGCATCCAGTTTGACTGGAAGCCGACCCCAACGTAGTTGGGAAAAGGATAATAATTAAGAAGCATTAAGGTATCTAAATGTTTCTGAATAGCATTTATTACAGCTTCAGAAGTAAATTACTTGGATACTAGGAACTTTATTACTTGATTATTATTATTAATCGTCAATTATTCAATCAATTGATTAATTATCAAT
This sequence comes from Dicycla oo, assembly GCA_948252095.1. Lineage (NCBI taxonomy): Eukaryota > Metazoa > Arthropoda > Insecta > Lepidoptera > Noctuidae > Dicycla > Dicycla oo. The sequence continues at coordinate 15,672,373 of OX411714.1, read as the reverse complement.
TATTTTTATTATTATGTTATTTATTATTACTTGGGACTACATTTAGGACGGATATTAAACTTGAAAATTATGTAAATCACTTATCGATAAAGCTTTTATAGCAAAATTATGCAGGGTAGTGAGTAAGCTAATTCTGTTCGATCTAACTCCTAAATAACCTCAAAACTGCTAAGCCCCTGTCATTACATTTTAACGACTTTTCTTTTATAGTTTCAAACCTAAACTTTATAAAAACATAACATTTTATAGATCATATCCCGAGAGCCACGCTCTGTAATGAGAAGACACTTAGCCGATAAAGGCTCTTGAGTTATCGATTAGCACGTAAAAGGATCAGAAGTAATTGACCGGCATTGGCGAGTTATCTCACGCGAAATAGCAGACAGTCCTGAGCCTCTCTAATCGGCAACAACTCATCCGATTTGTTTCGGGAGCGTGCTGAGAGAATCTTAATTGAAGTCTTGTAATCGGAGGAATAAAACGTGCGCGTGATGTTGGTAATGTTCTTCCGACAGGTCTGTCGGTCTACTCTGTTAAAATCTCACCGTGCAAATATAGGTGAAGTGAGATTGAAGAGAACTGTCATTCCACCTGATGCTAGGGATTGACACTATTGACAGCTCACTCCACGCTCACATCACCTAAATTTTCACGGTGAGATTTTTACAGAATAGCACTGGCGTAGTACTCGCAACCGGCGTCCGTGTTTGACCAGATGTATGAACGTAAACGAAGCAAAAGGAGTATGTAAGGATTGTAGCAGGTGGCCTTCTGTAGTTTCTGCCTACCGAATGGGAAGAAGGCGTGAGTTTTTGTATGTATGTAACTCATTACCTATAGAACCTATAAATGATTGATGCTAAGGAATATGGATAAAAATAATTAACTAAGAATGTGTTTGTAACATTACCTACCTACTTGAACATAAACAACAACAAACAGTCGCGTAACAATAATGCATTTCTATGTTTAAAAAGCAATGCGGATTAGGTATACAAACTTCGTTGGTTCATTTTAAATTATTTTTAATCTACCAATATTTCCATTCCCCAATTAATTTCCAAAAAAAAAAAAAAAAACTTAGTACTATTTTACAATGGCAATGTGGCAACAATTTCAGTAAGAGTAAAGAGATTAGCATCTGTAGCCAAACTAGGCATAGCCTGTATTTCGGCTATCAGCACCATTTCCCTCTAGTATTATAATATTATGAATAGGTGCCAAGCAATAGAGGCATACAAATTAAATCAGTACTACAGGATAAAAGTTGATAAGTAATCTAGATAAGTAACTTGAAAACAGGTAAGTACAGACGCCAGCACATCAAGCTACTACAATCTGTCAGATTTCTTTAATAGATTTTCGACTTTATTGTTAAGGCATTAGGTTCAAGGTTGATTGGGAAAATCTGACAGTTTCGGGTAGGTTGACCTGCTGGCGTCTGTACATAATTTTAATTATAACATAATTTATTAATCGATTAAGTGTATGTGTGTGTGTGTGTGTGCGGGTGTGTGTTTGTGTGATGTATGTATGAGAATGTGTGGGTGTGAGTATGCATGAGTGTATATGTGTGTAGGTAATGTAATGCTATGTAATGAGTGTATATTCATTTTCTGTTCTCTTAGCCGTATTCTTAGAGTGGTGAGTATATTAGTTGTTCCGTCTCCTCGTAACTTAATTTCTGCAGATATTGGCGTACTTTTAGTCTGCATTGTGTTCTAGTCAAGGTGTATATATTTATTGATTTGTTAAGCTTATTATAAAGGTAAGGGCCTAGGAAACTAACAAATCTTTTACCAAAGGTTGTTTTAAATGTGGTTAAATCCAATCTATTACCGCATAAGAACCAATGATAAAGCTCATACTATTTCCATTCATGTTTCAAATCACCCCAACGATAATGTAAAACAACCTTTCGGAACCTACTGTCATTGCTACACAATATTTATTTATTTATTTGGGATCTCCAACAAAGGATACACATAAACAATATAAATTACAATAATAAAAAGGTTCTTTTACGTGTGCTCCTTTTATATTACATCGGAACCTGTCCAATAAACTGAGTAACACGAGAAACTACGCAAGAAACAATAAGAAAAATAATGTCCGTGTGTAGGACCAAAACAAACTGCCAAGTGCGAGTCGGACTCGCACGCGAAGGGTTCCGTACTACCGTACAATATTTAACACTACGCGTTTTTTTTTAAACACTCCGGAAAAAAAGTTACATTTGTGAGGTTTTATTCTTGGCTATTAGCTTTAATTTTTAACTTTATTTTATTTTTTACTATAGCGGCTATAATAATAATAATAATAGAGCGGCGCGCAATGATTATTGACATAACGGTCCCGCATGACGGGAACCTCGTGAAAGCCGAAAAAGATAAATAAATCAAGTATCTTGACTTAGCTCGCGATGTGGTCGACATGTGGGATGTGGACTCAGCGATCATTGTGCCGATAGTCATATCAGCCAATGGCTTAATTGCCAAGAGCCTCGACCAACACTTAAGGAGGCTCTCGTTGGGCAGCTGGATAAAGATTGATTCAGAAAGCGGTACTTTTGGACATGGCTCACATTGTTAGGAGGTTCCTCTCTCTGGAGCCCTGAACGCCCTGTTCCCTGTTCCCGATACCGGTGGGCTACTATTTTTTATGTTTTTATAATAGTTTTATTCTAATATTTAAAAATATAATTTATATATGTATTAACAATTAAATAAAGAGATAATAATAATAAACGTTTAATTCAAAATCTTTTCCATATTTGTTAGTAACAATGTAAACTTATAAACTAGTGTTTATGTGCATTAATTTATTCTAAGCTGCGTGAGGCACGCCGATCCTGAGGAATGCCTACTTGATTGCGTGCAGTCGTATCCACCGTCGCAAAACTGTAGAGTCCCACCTAGCAGCCAACGCTCTAAGAATGGTGTTGGGGCTGTCGCGAACACGGCGCAGCAGAGATGCGCATCTCTTGCGCATGATGGCCGAAACATTATCCACGTTCGCATCATCAAACATGGCCGGACGCGCTACAAAAACGCGGCAGCCCCATCAACACCCTTATGCCCTTTGCGTAAAATCCACCCACAGATTGCACGTATAAAAAGATTGGCAGTAGACTTTGAAAAGCGTCACTTTAACCTGAGCCGTACAACATACACACACTGTGAAAATTTCAAGTGTCTACCTATTACGGTTCAAAAGTCACAGACGACAGACTGACGACAGACGAACAGCGGAGCCTAATACGCCCTTTGGGTGCGGAACCCTAAAAATAGTAAATAGTGACATACGGGAACTCGTAGGCCTGCCATATTGTAACGTAGAGAACGATTTGTTAGGTCTGCTGTCTGTTCTTGACCGCATTTGGCCTCCGTACTCCCGTTAATCATTTTGATAGAACCGGATATCTATGGATAGAACGTTGTTGGATGCAAGTCAAACCACAGTCTATAATTTTTTTATTGTGTCCGTTCTTGTGGCTGGTTTCATTGTTTTATGAAGAAGCTGTGCAGCGACTATTCTTTACTCTAATGGTATTTCAGTGTTATTCAGTGATAACCCAGTGGTGACGATCCCTACACACGAGTCGTGGGTTCGAATCCAGGCAGGCACTTTGTGTAATTTATTTCATCACCAATGCTCTCAAAACGGTGAAGGAAAACATCGTGAGGAAACCGGCATGTCCTAGTACCAAAAATTCGAAGACAAGTGACATTACCAACCCGCACTGGGCCCGCGTGGTGGAGTACAGCCCACTTCCTCTCAGAGAGAGGAGGCCTGTGTCCGAGCAGTGGGAACTTTATAGGCTAATTATTAATAGGTTAATTATTAAGTAACTTGATCGGGTCTGATAAACAGTATTTATTTATTTATTCATTTGATATAGGCACACCAACAACTTATTAACAGATCAGAACATGTACAGAGATTTACGATGGGATTCTGTATAAATAAGTTACTTATAGGGATGCACATCACTCACAAAAATGGGACGACTCTGAATTACAATTGAAATAATTATCAGAATAAAGAACATAAAAAAGGAAAAGTTAAATTAAAAATACAAACATAACTTAATTACATTAATATTATACATTAAATTAAAATTAAAGTATTCAGGGACAATATAAGAAAATACTTTATTCAAATCAATCTGCCTGGCCTTTTTACAACAATGTTGGGTCGGTTTCCAGTCTAACCGGGTAGAGCAGTGGCATGTAAAATACCAGTATTTCATGCCATTCCATAACCCAGTTACTGGGTAATACGATACCCTTTGGTAAGACTGGTTGTCAAACTTTCGGGCTTCTGACGACCCGTAACGACTGTCAAAGATCCACTAATGACAGCGGGGACCAAAGGCTTAACGTGCTTTTCGAGGCACAGAGGAGTCTCGGTATGTAAAGATGGTCACCCATCTGCGTGCGGCTGTTATTACTTAGACACGAGCTCCTAAAAAGGTAAGCAGTTTAATGTTAATAGAAAATATTGTATTATTAACTTTAAATTGCTGACCTTTATATAATTATCACACAACTACTTACACTAGGTACTAAATTAAATGGCTAACTAACTAACTATACAAAAACACAGTTAAATTGTCAATTTACCTTTTCATGAGAATCAGTAAAAAAAAAACGAATTTGTATTAGTTTCTCTGGTTTGGTCTGGCGCAATAAGTCTCGAATCCATCCAGATCCGATTGGTTTTCATCAAGCTGGTTTTTTTCTGCGACCTCTCAGTTACCAAACTCAACACAAATACGAATTCAAAGCTCAATAAATATGAGGAGACTATACAAATAATTGTGTGATTCGTGAATTTGCTCCAAAATTATTAAATTTCATAAGGCTGACCCAAGCTCTTTTCAAGGGCGATTTCATACATAATTTCAGCAATGATTGCTTACGAGAACATTGTTTATAATATGTATATTTAATGACTGGCTATTGTCCACGTAATGTTAACTAGCTAACCAAGGAGTGCGGCACTAAGCAGTTTAATATGGCATGTAACTAAATGTTTTGTACATTTCAGACAAATGGGACAAGACAAATGGGATTGTCTTGAACTTAGTTTAGAGGCCTAAACAACTACCTTTTGAGCCTTCTAACTTTTAGTGCTATGTATGTATTTGTACGTCTAACTTTTCAAACAACTTATGTATATTCAGTTAGTTAATTTTGACTTGTAACAAGTAAGTTTTGCGTAAGAAATCTCTTGTCTTAAATTTCGTGTACGTCCCAATGCGTGAAGATTGTACAATTTATGATACAAGCTTTGTTTCTTCATCCCGTAAAGATCGTTTCATTTGAGCTGTGTTTGCAAAAACCTGGGTATTTTATTTGAGTCAGACGTATTGTATTTTAATGCAAGAAACATTACTCTTCAGGGGTGTCGCGACACTTGTTGAGTGAGGAAGCTTTCAGCTTATCAGGCGAGAGCAGGCGCGACCCTCTGACAGGACCGGGGATAGGGTCGGGTACACGCGCTACTGAGACCACCGATCGGAGACTGATATCCGTATTTTAAGTGATTTCCTGGTTAGATATAGTTCTCGGTTTTCTTAAGGCCATTCAAAGTTCAAAAACGCCCCTTAGACAAGGAGATTCTAAAGCAACTGTTCTTTGAGTGTCGTGACTTGTACAGTTGAATAATATCGAGGGGCTGATTTAAAATACGGAGTGTACTTACTTTCCTATAAGAATGAAAAAATTGTGAATGGATGCTGAAACCAGCATAGTTTTAATCGATCCCGCGATTCTTCGCTGCACGAACGTTAGCAATACCTCATTAAGCAACGGTAGAGAGGCAACAATGTGGACGTTAGTCGTGGCTTGAGAAATCGCGTGTGCACCAAGCTTTAAGAAAATATAAGCGAAAAACTTTAGCGAATAAGCGAAATAGTAACTTGATTATGGACTTCTCTTTGTCCCACGAAAAATAAGAAACAGTATTGTAGAAAGACAATTCGATAAAAGGAATCGCATATAATTAAATTGTCCTTTGAGAGTCGATTATCTAAACATTATAGATAATCGAAGATACTTAGCGAAAAGTTCTCAATCTATTGCTGTGTACATTAGGTACACATCCTCCTAAGGGACTGGATATTTTATGATAGGGATACGCCTGTTGAAACGATAAAAGATAAAAACTTTCTGAAATATGAGAGACGAGCGATATATGATAAAGAAGACTGCTTAGTTTAATTGGTTATAGGTACCACTGTAAAGGTTTTATACAATCTTAATTATATTTTACTGGCTGACATTCTATCGCTCAAGCAAATAGCAAACTACTTTGTCAATAAAAAAGTAGTCCTAGTTTAGGAGTTAGCTAGACGGTTCGGTTTAAGAAGTGCGCGTTGATCCTAAGGAAATATGGATTTGAGTTAAAACATATAATACGTAATCGCTTTACCTGCTATAATTTATTAGTTGAGGTACAGGGGGGAGGGAACTCCTGTGAAGTTCGAGCCTTCACGGTACCTAGGTACTTTTAGGAGAAAGTATGAAATTCAAATGGTTAAATTACTTATCGAAAGACGAAATGACTAGGTACTAATAAGAATTGCCTAAATACCTCAATTTAATAGCTTTTAAATATACGTATGTATATCCTATTCTTGCATTATTAATTTACTTTGAAAGGTAATGAAATGTCCATTTTAACGGTAACAGGATAGGATGGGTTTAATTCTTTTCAGGCCCGACAAAGCAGCTAAACTAGGTCCTGATCAGTGAAAAACTCATTTCAAGGATCATTTAACGAGCTTATTAAAGCGAGCCTCGGTTTGCAGGTTGTTTTTATAACCTACTTGTAGAGAGGCTGAAGAATATTTTAGAATTTCATTTAGTAGAAATAGTAAAATACTGGTATTCAGCTGCATCTGGTTAGACTGGAAGCCGACACCAACATAGTTGGGAAAAGATTATGTAGATGGTGATTTAGTACTTAGTCATTAAAAATCACTAGCCCTACCAAGCCTATATATTAGGTCCTTTACCTTTTTAGGGTTCCGTACCTCAAAAGGAAAAAATGGAACCCTTATAGGATCACTTATGTGTCTGTCTGTCTGTCCGTCTGTCACAGCCAATTTGCTCTGAATCTAATGAACCGATTAAGTTGAAATTTGGTACACGTATGTGACGGTAATTTATGTGACCACGGACGTGTAACGTAAATAAATGAACTTTGAATACGGGGGTCAATTTTGGCGGGCAAATAAGAAAAAAAATATATATTTGTAAACTGTACCGTGTGACATATAAAATGAAAGGGCTGACTGTGAGGGTCTCAAATATATATTTTTTATAATTTTAAAATAAACTGTTTTAAAATTATTTAAGAAAATAGACGAAAATTGATTATCCTTTATTTCCGAAACTACTGACCTTAAAATTTTGAAAATCAATCTGCCTAGCCTTTGCCCAACTATGTTAGGGTCGGCTTCCAGTCTAACCGGATGCAGCTGAATACCAGTAATTTACATGGAGCGACTGCCATGCAGTGACTGGGTCGTGGAGGTCAGCTCCACAACCCAGTCACTGGGTAATACGATACCCCTTGGTAAGAGTGGTTGTCAGACTTTCGGGCTTCTGATGACCCGTAACGACTGTCAAAAATCCTCGAATGACAGCCGGGACCAACGGCTTAACGTGCTTTCCGAGGCACGGAGGAGTCTCGTTATGAAAAGATGATGGTCACCCATCCACAGACCAACCCCGGCAAGCGTAGACCTGACCTGACCTGATGGATCGACCCGTGCGGCTGTTATTATTTAGCCACGAGCTCCTCACCTTAAAATTTTGAAAATAATTCTATAGCTACAGATTACAGAAAAACTCATAAGAAGTCTATTGTCTTAAAACAACATGGTAGATCTCTCAATATTGCGCATACAAACTCACATTTGCAGTTAGAGTGTATGGGAGAACATGTTTTTCAACTACAATGTTAAGTTTTTTCTTGAAATTCATTCTAACTACGGAATCCTTCATTGTGCGTAGTCCGACACGCACTTGGCCGGTTTTTTATTTTATCGTATATAAATATCGATACCACCTCGCATCTGCGGAGTTTAGCAAGCTAATTAAAAATAACTCTGTAGGTATATTTAACTAACGACCCTCCCCCCACCCCCTGCTTCGTACGGATTTTACGACTTCATCGAGATATCTTTATTATATGTAGTTTAATACACAAAACCTTCCGAAATAAATATTCAATGTTGAACACCGCGTCTAAATCCGTTGCGTAGTTAAGAAGAACAACGCGGCCACACATCAGACAAGAAATGTGAATTTAATTTGTAATTATATACATGTCAGATATAAATGTAAAAAAAAAAAACAAACGAGCGAGCCTTACAGTAGTCGCCTGTGGGGGAGAGCCTTAACTCAGCTCCCTCTTCGTAATTAGTAACCTTTTTGTTTTCTATTACCTTGGTATTGGAGTATCAGACACTAGTTTTACATAGTAATTCATGATTATTGTCTGCATAGGTACCTAAATGTTACCAATACATACCTATGTTTGTGAAGCTTAATACACCCTGCTACGGTTACTACCAATATAAAACCTATCTTTATATCCACCAAACATTAAAAACTCTTTATTTATATTCATAATTTCTGAAGCTAGAAAAAAGAGAAGATATTTTCCTTAGCGTTCTCAGAGGTCAGACTTATCAATTAACCCCTGAGTGGGTCAAAAGGGAATACGGTACATTGGCAAAAGGTAATTGAAACAATGCTTAAATACGACTAAGCCTTATTAAAGTAAATATGCGTATCGTGCAGTAATTTTGCGTGTGGTTTTGTTTCGTGTCGCATTACAGATTCGTGGTGACAGTTTGATGGTACAGATTAGGTATTGTTGATAATTATGTGGAGATAATTTAATTGAGCTGGTTATTCTAGGATTTATTACTGAGTTATGGAGGTAGGCAGTCGCTCCATGTAAAATACTAGTATTCAGCTGCATTCGGTTAGATTGGAAGCCGACCCTAAAATAGTAGGCAAAAGGCTAGTTAGAAGAAGAATCTGAATCTAGGATTTTTATTAATTGGTGCATTTGTTTAGATAAGAAAAGTATAAGTAAAACATTATATACTGGATGATATTTTTTACCGTCTTGAAAAAAATTGGGTACAATAGGAGAATGGAGTAGCCTATGGCATACTTAGATTTTTTTTGCTTGCCAAATTGCTCTATCAATAAACATTACATTTGAAGTAAACTAGAACAATAAAACCAGAAATTTTGAAAAAAAAAACCTTATAGATCGTTATAAAATATCGAAATTCAAATCAAAAATTAAAAAAAAAAAGTTAAAAAAAAAAGAAAAACTGAGTATGCTATAGGCTTCTACTCCGTTCACCTATTATGCACTATTTTTTTCAAGACGGTAAAAAAAATCACCCCGTATATGTCTTTTGTGGCCGTTGGTCAGAAAGAGACATTTAGAGCTGCCGTAACCTTTTCTAATCGAGCTAGATAAAACTAAAAGCGTAAAACAACGTAGGTGAAAAAGTACAAACAATGTAGTCACGTAAAGATGTCTTATTTTTCCTGCGTTCCTTTTGTAGTATATAGCTTATTGCCTAGGTAGATAGTGACACTGATGTTCCGCTAATGCTCCAACGTCATTGCTACCTTTTTGTTAGACTTCACATTAATAGCAAATGTCATGCTATTTACCAATAACAATTACGAATGAATGATGTGTTTATGTCACAGTAATCTAATCGCGTCGTTCGCAGTTTTATAAGCCAGTCACGATTCGGCCTTCTTACTTCGCAATCTGAGAAAGGCAAAAGGACATTTAGGTATATTTTTTCCGGATATATCTTTTACGTATTTAAAAGCTCATCTTTTGTTGTATACTTTCAGTCTGTTTGCACGATAAATACGACTGTTACTAAGGCAAAATTAATGCGGATTTTAATTTTAATACGAAAATGTTAATTACACAATAAAATTAACAAAGTTGATTGCCTTTCTACGTGGAAAAATCAATTAGATTGTGAGAATTGGACAACGTTCCATTATAAATTCTCTTTCGTAAGTGTTGCATATGTGGGTAATTATAAGTAAGCGCGCACTTGTATTGTATCGAACCATCAGTTCAAATATACGCTCGGTCGAACGCACGTCTTTTATTTAGCAGTGGCGACGAGGATTAAAAAAAAAAAAACTTTGTTCGGTCCAGAATAGTTTTAATATAATTATAATCGTGGACAATAGTTACAATGTCTGTGGGCAAGATCAATGACTTTGATGTGAAAACCGGTAACTGGTCAGCATATGTGGAGCGGCTAGAAATGTACTTTGTGGTTAACAAGATAACGGACGATTTAAAGTTGCCAACTTTAATCGCGATAATGGGGGAGCAGGCTTATGAATTGTTGTCTACATTAGCAAGTCCTAAGAAGCCATCAAGTTTATCATATAGTGTCGCGGTGGATCTACTGCGTGCGCATCTTCAACCCACACCATCCATCTTGGCGGAGAGATATAGATTTCGTCAAAGACGGCAAGTGGCAGGCGAATTGATAGCGGACTACGTGGCTGACTTGAAAAAGATGGCTAGATACTGTGAGTTTAAAACGAACTTAGAAGAAAATTTACGGGACCAGTTTGTGTGCGGTCTGCGGAGCGATTTAATACGGCAGAGGTTATTCGCAGAGAATGATCTAGACTACAACAAAGCGCTACAGTTAGCCAATACCCTGGAGGCAGCAGAGCGGGACGCCGGAGCTGTTGAGGCCTCGCGGGATCAAGTTCCGGACCGGGAACTTAGCGAGAAGATGCACAAGTTAGGAATCAGAAATTGTTCAGCATGCGGTGGCAATGGACATAGCCCGCAAAACTGCAGGTACAAAGATTTTGAATGCAGTTACTGTAGAAAAATTGGTCATTTACGAAGGGTATGCAGGAAGAAGGAATTCGATAGCCGCATGACGTCGGCTAATTCAAACTCCAACGGTTTGCGAGGAAGGTCACGCAGAGGTCGCGCGCTCGGTCCGAGCGCCCACAGCGCGGGGGAGGACAGCGGGAAGCGACGCAGGGGAGCGGCAGCGGAGGCACGCGGTACACGCGACCGAGGAAGCGCAGCCGACGCGGCCTGCGACGCTGTCGGTGCAGCGCACTGGCTACGCGAACCGGTAGCGGGTGACAGCTCCGGGGAGGAACGGGAAGCGTCGGGTGATGACGAGGAGGCAATGTACCAGATGTCTCTAGCGAAGTATAGACCGGTGTGTATGACAGTTAATATAAACAATAAACCATTAAAAATGGAAGTCGATACGGGGTCGGCGTTATCTTGTATAAGTTATTCAACATACACTAAATTGTTTAAAGAATTACCCCTGCAAACATGTAAATTAAAGTTAAAATTTTACGATGGCTCAGCTGTTTATCCGATAGGGTACTTGGAGACAAATGTTGAGTATAAAAACAAGGTGAAAAGGTTAGATTTGTATGTAATAAATAAAGGCAGTACTAATTTATTAGGGAGACAGTGGTTGTCTGAATTGTGTATAGAAATACCTAAGCTAAGTAAGTGTACAGAAATTCATAATATAGTAACAAGTAAAAATAACTTGCTAAATGATATTATCTCCAGGCATGAGAAACTATTTGACGGCACATTGGGCAAGTACACTGGGGAAGAGGTCAAGCTGTACGTGCGGCCCGGAGCGCAGCCGATTTACTGCCGCGCGCGCCCGGTGCCGTACGCGCTGTTCCCGCGAGTGGATGCGGAGTTGGACGCAATGTTGCGCGCCGGCGTCATCGAGCCCGTTGATTGGTCCGACTGGGCCACGCCGTTGGTCATAGCGAGGAAGGCGGACGGCGGAATACGACTGTGCGCGGATTATAAGGTGACACTTAACAAAGCTTTGTTGGTTGATAGGTACCCGGTTCCAAAGGTAGAAGATTTATTTAGTAACCTGAGTGGTAATCATTATTTTACCAAGCTAGACCTATCACAAGCTTATAATCAGTTAGTTTTAAATGAAACGTCTAGGAACTACACTGTCATTAACACACATAGAGGACTGTTTAAATACAACCGATTAGTGTATGGTCTCTCTTCTAGTCCCGGAATTTTTCAAAAATTAATGTCAAGTCTCTTTAAAAATGTGCCCGACGTAGTAGTATTTTACGATGATATTTTAATAAAAAGTAAATCGTTGGATTCACATTTAAAAACTGTAGAACAAGTATTTCGTATTTTGGAAACGAACGGCTTAAAAATAAAAAAAGGAAAATGTGAGTTTATGGCTGACCAAGTGAAGTATTTAGGGTTCATAATAAATAAAAAGGGAGTTCGAGTAAATCCGGAAAAATTAAAACCAATATTAGATATGCCTCATCCCACTGATATATCGGAATTAAAATCGTTTTTGGGCATGGTTAATTTTTATGGGAAATTTATAAAAAATTTAAACACTCACATTAACCCTCTTTATGACTTGCTCAAAAAGGGAAGACACTGGAAATGGACAACGTCACATACAAAGGTTTTTAATACAATTAAAAAGCTTCTGTGTAGTACGGAAGTTTTGACACATTTCGATATGTCGTTAGAGAGCATAGTAACGTGCGACGCGAGCTCGCGTGGGCTTGGCGCGGTGCTGGCGCAGCGCGCGCCCGGCAGGGCCGACGGCGGCGAGCGAGTGGTGGCGTACGCGTCGCGCGCGCTTACCTCTGCCGAGCAACACTATAGCCAGATTCATAAAGAAGCTCTCGCGATAATGTTTGCAATGGATAAATTTCACCAATATTTGTTTGGGAGGAAGTTCACTTTACGTACGGACCATAAACCGCTGGTAACAATCTTTGGTCCGCATGCCGGAATTCCCAACACGGCGGCTAGTCGACTACAGAGATGGGCTATTAAATTATCAGCTTATGACTTCAATATTGAGTATATTCGCACGGACAAGAATACAGCGGATGTTTTATCTAGGTTGATTAGTAAGCATAAGGAGGGGGTTTGTAAAGAAGAATTGGACACCCCAGAACAAACCTATTTACATTTTGCTGCCGAAGCGTTACTCTTAGACTCGCATAAATTAAAAAAAGAAACGGCTTCGGATAGTATATTAAACAGAGTAGTTAGATACATTAATGACGGATGGCCGGACGATGTCGAAATGAGAGAACTAAAACCATATGTAAATAGAAAAAAGGAGTTATATTTAGAGTTAGGTTGTGTGATGTGGGGACATAGGGTCATTATTCCAAGCTCGTGCAGAGATAAGGTAATTACGGAACTTCATGAGGGTCATATGGGGGTAGTGAAAACAAAGGCGTTGGCCCGGAGCTATGTGTGGTGGCCGGGCATAGACGAGGCTGTGGAAGCAGCGTGTCGTGCCTGCACTACATGCGCCGCGGTAGCTGACGCCCCTCCGGCGCACGCGCCGCGCGCCTGGCCATGGCCGGACCGTCCATGGACCAGAGTACACATTGATTTTTTGGGGCCAATAGCGGGGCAAACTTATCTTATTGTAGTGGACGCTCATTCAAAGTGGATAGAGGCAATTAATATGAGTAGCACTACAGCGAAAGCTGTAATAAAAGAATTGCGGGAAATGTGGGCGAGATTCGGTTTGCCGAAACAAGTAGTTAGTGATAATGGGCCACCATTTTTCAGTACTGAGTTCAAACAATTTTTAAGCACCAATGGGATTGAACAAATTTTTTCAGCCCCTTATCACCCGGCTTCGAATGGGGCGGCGGAAAACGCCGTTAAAATATGTAAACGTCATATAAAAAAAGCAATTAAGTCTAAAACAGACATACACGATTCGTTGTGTAGATTCCTACTAGCGTATAGAAATACACCACACTATACAACCGGCGAAAGTCCGGCAAAGATGTGCATAGGGCGTAATTTGCGCATGCGTCTAGATTGCTTAAAACCGGATCAGAAAGAATTAGTAAAAGCTCGCCAGAAGCAGGCGGAAAAGACAGCTGGGGGATCGGTTAGGGAATTTACATCGGGGGACGAGGTCTGGTTTAGAGACTATCGGGGTTTTGATAAGTGGACGGCGGGTACAGTAATAGAGAGGACAGGTAGTACGGATTACAAAGTTAAATCTATCAATGGAACCGAAGAACACAGACATGTCGACCAACTAAAGCTTAGAGTGTCAAGAGATGTAACTAAGATAGTAAAATTAACACGTAATAATTGTGACAATCACCCGGTACGCGACAAACCTGTTAAACGATTCCGCCCTTCGCTAATATTTCCAGTAGACAACGACCAACAGTCTGGTACACCGGTCGGCGGCCCGAACCCGCCCGAGCCATTGGTAGCCGAGGCCACAGCACCCAAACCAACCGACGATACGGACATTGTGTTAACAGCAACCCCGCTAAAAACGTCTAGCGTGCCCAATGTGCAGGAAATAGATAATCATGGCTCGAATAATAATGTACCTAATGAACCGCCTAAGGTTCGGCGGGTGCGTAAACCAGTGAGACGATATGGTATCGAGGACTGTTACAAGTAGATAAAAGTTGTATTTAATTAAGCTTTAGAAATTCATTCATTCAATTATTATTTTGTTTAGTCCGGATATTTGTAATAGTCTAAGTCTAGTTTTTGTAAGTAAGTTTAGTATATAAGTTGTTATTGTACTAGTAATAAGTATTGTAGAAATTAAGGGTGAAGGTGTTGCATATGTGGGTAATTATAAGTAAGCGCGCACTTGTATTGTATCGAACCATCAGTTCAAATATACGCTCGGTCGAACGCACGTCTTTTATTTAGCAGTAAGAATTTTACGAAATGTGATATTACAGAAAAATCATATTAATACTTATATTTTCCATGAAAAGTAACGTACGATCTAACATTTTCATGTCAGTCAACAGAGTAAGCCAGTCAACTCTTTGGTTCATATCAAATCTCAACAAATAACATTTGCAATGTATCCATCGTTAATATTATAAGGCAGATAAACTAAATAAAGCCACAAATCAATGTCGAGGCTTACAAGTAATGTTAGTTGTTCAATATTTACGCGGTAGAACGCAGGTGTCACGTAAACCCTTCGTCCAATGTAAACATACTGTTTATAACTAGTGAGAAAGACTTAATTTGTTCGCAAACACTCAATACTTCTCCAGTTCAATATATATGACGTCTTATTATAGTGATTTCTAAGAATATGTGGAAATATTCTTAGATATTGGTACGTTGTACGAGTGTTTGTTTAAGTAAGTGAAGGCGAAAGCTTTGCACTGCTGTTACTGACCGTGATTGGGGAAGCAAACAGTTCGAAGACTTGTACTAAACGTTTTATGTATTATAAAAGACGTAAAATATGATGGATCGTCGTAAAATTAACGATCGTATGAGTTTACGGATAGTTAAATTAACGAACGGTGTGCCTTATCTGCTATCTACGATCTCTACCATCGTATGTAGTACTTATAGGTAGCTTAAATCTGTCTGTGATTATAATCGTATTTACCACAAACGTTCACTTCTGAGGATAGGCTTTCCCGAGGGAGCGCTACAATGAACGATCCGAGGCTCGCTTCCGTAATCTCCACGCTTGGAAGCGGAGCTGTGTTGTAACTACGTACTCCGCTGTTGTTGTCCATCCTTGTATAATATATAATAAACTAGCTTCTGCCCGTGATTTCGTCCGCGTGAAATTTCTTGCTCCTGCGACCACTGAGATAAACAACTTCGCAATACACGACGCACCCCATCGCATCGCATTGCCTGCCCGTGCTCTTACTTCGCTTTCGCATAGCGTTCTTTCTGACTTCTTTTCGTTTTGCTCGGCACCTAATGGTCCTAGCGTAATTTTAAATAGCCTATAGCCTTCCTCAAGAACTGGGCTATCAAATGCAAAAAGATTTTTCAAATCTGACTGGTAGTTCCAGAGATTAGCGCGTTCAAACAAATTTGATTACCATTAAAAAAGTTATAGTGAGCCATATGCTATCGCGGACTTTTTTTTTAGAACTTTTTAAGAGGAACAATTCCGTCATACATGATTGTTGCGTAACTTTAACCGTTTACGCAGCGCACGCAACGGAAGCTCTCGAAAGGGATTAATTTTCCCGTTTTTGTAACATTTTTCATTGATGCTCCGCTCCTGTTAGTCATAGCGTGATTTTATTAGCCTATAGCCTTCCTCGATAAATGGGCTTTCTAACACTAAAAGAAATTTGCAATTCAAACGAGTAGTTTCTGAGATTAGGGCGTTCAACCAACCAAACAAACAAACTTTTCAGCTTTATGATAAATGATTTTAATTTCTGTAAGTAGGTTTGTACAAATACTTTTACAAGTCAATCATGTTTTTTTTTTTAAACTGGATGAGGTCGGCATTTCATATCTGACTACTCTGAGAGGAAAGGCCGAAACAAACTCAGAGGTCACAGTCTCTTATAAAGTCCAGACATAATCTTGGTCACTTCATGTGAAGACCATGTAGATTGGTGTCTGAAATGGTCTTTTGAGGAAAGAACCACACAGATTGAGAGGACCTGTCCAGTCAGTGCACGCATTTGTCAGTAATCGCGCAACTCAACTCAGAACTTAAGGAGCTCAACGATTCGACGAACAATACCAAAGAAAGGACATTGGGGTAGGCCGCATAAATTACTCAAACTGCCAGACCATGATTAAAAGTAACTGAGAGAAAAAATAAAACAATAAGCAACAATAATAAAATAATAATAATAATATAATATTAAGTGTAGATAAGCTTTTTGGCCACTTTTGATACATACAACATTAATGTACAGGCCAAAATGTTCAGAAATTGAACTAGCTAGCAGCTTTTGAAAGAGCGAGACTGTCCGAGATTCCCTCAGATTACCTAATTATAAAGTATGTTAGCAATGTCTTGCGGATGATGAAGCTGCCTTGTGTCAGGTATGAAATTGAAAATTGCGCTCTGAGCGCAATTTTCAATTTCATATTCTGTAGATAGATAAAGAACGGGCTCTGAAAAGATATAAGTACACAGGGTCACCACGGCTTCACGTATACGGAAATTCTCTTTTTTTCTCCAAATGCGGCTTGCAACGTAATGATTCGGGTGAAATTTAGTGTTGAGAAAAGTGTTTCCTGTATGGGCACACAGGGAAATTACAGCCCAGAAAACGAAGAATTTTCTGCAATCGAGACAATAGCTATCTCTTTTTTTTTTAGACGATTCTAATAAAGACGGACATTAAAATGATTTATACTAACATATACGTACATCGTGAAATATGCGTAAAAATACGTCTGGTTCTCTATTCATTTTGAAGGTTCCGTGCCTCAAAAGGCAAAAACGGAACCCTTATAGGATCACATCGTTGTCCGTCTGTCTGTCAAGACCCTTTTTTTCAGGAACTCGTGGAGGTATCAAGTTGAAATTAATATTAAATACGTAGGTTCCTTGGAGCTCTATAAAAAATACGCACATTTATGCGGCATATTTATTCTCGCAAATAAAACAAAACCTACAGGGTACTTGCCGTTGACTTAGAATCATGAAATTTGGCAAGAAGTAAGGTCTCACAGCATAAGTAAAGGTTTTCCTTTAATTATTTTCGGACTTTTTAGTCCGAAAATTCATTAATTGCTATTACAAACTTACATTTTTAGTTGGACTACAACGTTAAGTTTGTTTTTGGGATAAATTCATCCCAAATAGGGAGGCCTTCATTGTGCATGGTCCGACACGCACTTGGCCTGTTTTTTTTTTTTTGGTAGATCTCGTTTGATTCACAACAACCTTCCCAGAAAAATCAATATAAGATGATCCAATCTAACCCAAATTTTCCAGGTGTGTGGGATTCTGTTATTTACAACTTGTCGTTGTAGCTGTCTCGATACAATTTACTGTCTTATATTATAAGCTCGTACAACGACCTTGGTGTTTCGTGCACGATTTCTATCTGTAATCTGCTAATGTCGCCGAATATGAAAATAGACCGACTCATACAATATTTAGATGTGTTTCACTCGCTCTTTGATGGCGAATAGCTTTGTGGCTGCTACAGTGTATTCTCTACGTGATTGCCACAATTGTGATTTGTTTAGTTTACAGGGTTGTGCCGTTGTGACGCAAAGGGTTTATTTTGGTCTTGATTTAACTTCTGTGATTGTTTACATTATTTCTGTCAATTATCTTAGGGATTGTTTGATGGAGCAGTGATTTTGGAAGTGTAATAAACACAAGTCTTGTTTCAGTTGTGGAAAATCTTTGTAAAATAATGTACCTAAAGCAGAGCCCGTTCTACTATACCTAAACGTAAAGCTAGAAATTGAACTAGAGTTTAATATAGTTGCCTACAGAGAGAGAAACACAGTCACGGCCATAACTGAAAATGGAATATTTATAGTCTAACTAGGAACACATTCCCATTTCGCCAATTTACGTTGACGAGTACTATCGAGGAAACTTACATCTATACACCGTAAGGACTATTCTTGCTTACAGCGCTCGGCCGCTATATTACTATAGCTTGCTAACAGATATTTAGTTTTCAAATTGGTCAGATTTCAATTTTCTCGATAGTTTATACGAGTACAATAAAGAGTTACCTACAGTTAGATAATTATCTACGTGTAACAGAGAAAATTCAGGAAGAGTCCAGGAAAACGTTGGTATGCGTGAAGCACAGAACAGGTCGAAGTGGTGGTGCTTGGCCTATGACCAGGAGTGGAATCTGTCGGAATGGTCAACCATTGATGATACCGAAAGTTAAATTACATTTACCTGTACTTACTCGGAGTCATACACCCGTATTTATAAACAAGTAAAAGTGATTACTCCAGTCATTTTTTATTAGTAAGATTTTTATTCTATAGTTTAGTCATTGCTTGAAGTTAGAACACGGATGATGGCTGCGTAAAAAAAACCGGCCAAGTGTGTGTCGGGCCACGCACAGTGTAGGGTTCCGTAGTAGCCCGTCAGCACAATATAATACGATTCTGTTGTTCTTTATTCTGAATAAGTAATGGTAAAGATATTAGGAGTTAATGGTTATAATAACAAAAATATATGACAAGGGTGTCCAGAGTAAAACAAAACTTTAACACATGACGTAACCACGGAAGTCATACCTTGCAAGAAAATCTTAACACCGCGATCTACAAAAGTGACGTCACGGCACAACGCCATCTGTTATCGAATAGCGATACTAAATTAATGACAAAATGTTGATTTTCGAAGATAATTATTTAAACAGATTAGACATACGAGTATGTACTGGAATGAAAACGTAACCCGTTGGTACAGCGCCATCTAGCGGCAGTATTGTGAAACTTATGATAATTTATTATGGATTTTTAGTTTTTTTATTTCATATTTTGTTTTTCAATGCAAGTCTTTACCCGTTATAAACAAACAACTACTTCATCTTAGTCACTTTAAAGGATTAATGCTAAAGATTTTGTATTTGGTATAAAATTATCCAACACTCAAGTTCAACTACTAATACTGCTAAACTACTAATCTTAAGCACTATAATTTTCCTTTAAAGTTCATAAAATGCACTATTATCGTGAATTTTTCCAGATTTTTCAAGCCAGCAGTTTAGCTTTTAGAGGCGGGGGGAGGGTGGGGGAGACGCCCAACTGGAACAAAAATTTGCACTTTAAAGTTTAATATTTTGTAAATGGAGCATTAAATCGAAAAATAATTTTAGCAATCCCCAAGTCATTTTAGAAGACATATTCAACGATACCCCACAAGATGGGGTAGACGACGAAAAAATATTCATTCTCACTTCACATGTAGGGGAGCTACCCTAAAAAAAATAATTTTCCAAAATTTTATTTTACCAATTTGTCGGCGTAATTGATATACACACGTAATTGATTACAGCTTTCTAGTACTAACGGTCTCTTAGCAAAACCTCGGACAGACAGACAGACGGACATGACGAAACTATAAGGGTTCTTTGTCAGAACCACGGAATCCTAAAAAAATCTACTTAATCCGTCAGTCAGATAATAAAAAAAAAATCGGGAGTGGGGGCTCTCTACGTCACTTCTACTACGTAGAACTGATCTACGTATAAAATCTACCAAGGCGTAATGTGATGCCACATTTTAGTTTACGTAAAAAAAGAAAAATGTGTGTCCAATATAATTAAATAATCTACTTGACGGACAGAAAAAAATATTTTTAATCATTATCCCTACTGTCAAAGGTTAGAATTCTTAGTCACCATTTTCTTTATTTGAGAATTGAGTACTCGACCATTTTGCTTTTGATTTTGCAATGGAACGTTGATTGTTACTCAAGTAATTAACGTACATTACTCGACTATATAATAAGATTTTATAATGATGAATTCTATCCTCAAGTAATGACTTCACTAAGAAATTACTTAGCAGCAAGTAATTGCTTGTTTATAAATACGAGTGTTAGTCTTATACAAGGACCATTAGAAGATCGTAGATTACCTAAACCACGTGAACAATATTGCGTGCATAAGCCAGTTTATACTAGAATTGTTACTGGGATTCGGCGACAGTCATTTATCTTATCCACTCCGTAGATCTACGAACAAATTATTCACGAGTTTCACAGCTGTCATTCGTTTCTCACTATGATAAATAGTCCGCTGTTTTGTTCAGAACACACAAAATGGTTAGGGAAAAATATCAAAACTGGCCCATTAATGCTGATAAATGGAAACATTAGGATGCTACATTTCCTAAGGTAGTGAATTCTTTTATTCAAAGAGGTTTTTATTTAAACCAGTCTTTCAATCAACTATTTAGTAACTATGATGAAGACGAATGTTATCCAAACTTAAAACTGCACTTCGCAACGGAACTGTCAGATCAATTACCTATGCATCATCGTTATTATTTATTTAAGGGGGAAGCGCTAAGGTAGCCTGCGAAATTCAAATTTTCTTACGATTTTTTCAATTTGCAGTTCAGTGTCTAAGTGCATACTGATTAAAGTACGATTCGCGATCGTAACAAATACATAATTACAGAATTATAATCAATTCAATCAGTAATACAAATTCATAAGTTAGTATAATCCTCGAACGTTGATTTTCATGAAATAGTCATTCATTAGGATTATATGAACTGATAGTTGTCGATTTGACTGATTATAATTTCTATAAATACAGATTTGTTACAGTCGCGAATCATATTCAGATCAATATACAACCTGATACTGCCATGCAAATAGCGAAAAACGTAAGAAAATTTAATTTTGGCGGGCTACCCTGACGATTTCGCCTTAAGGCTCCCGCGGACAGGTGCAACGCGACTGCGCGACACGACTCTAGTAGAACAATTTCTATTGAAAACTTCATGGAAATTGTTCTTCTAGTGTCTTTGCATCGCGCTAGTTTGCCACAGCCTTTAAGCTTATGACGTCACCTGAAGCCGGTCGCAGTCCGTGTTATATCGCCTTTATATCATAAAATCAACAAACGTCTAGTTGACTGGTAAAAGTGTGTTTGGCTTAAATTTTCCTTGCAGTTTGCTTTGTAGAGTTTTGTCATTTCCATGCTTCTATACCAAAGGATTTAAATGACCGAGAAACCGGCTAAGTGTGTGTCGGACCACGCACAATGAAGGGTTCCGTAGTTCGGATGAATTTATCCCAAGAACAAACCTAACGTTGTAGTTGAAAAACATTTTCTCCCATGCATTCTAACTGAAAATGTAAGTTTATACGCTCAATATTGAGAGATTTAAGTTATTTTAAGACAATAGACATCTTAAAGGTTTTTGTGTACTCTTTAGTTTAGGTATAGAACTAGTTTCTGTATTTTATTTCAAATTTTTAGGCTCTGTAGTTTTAGATATAAGGGTGGAATGGTTAATATTCTTCCACTTTCATAAAAAACTTTAAAACTGTTTTTTTTATAGTATGTATATTGGGTGTTTGGATGTTTTTTAAACAGACCACACTTCTTTTGTTGCGGTAGATATTGATATATACCAGTTGTCTGAGAAAGGGTGTCGCCAACTTAAGGGGGTGGTACAGACCATCAAACTGAACAACATTTTCCCGGAGACCAACATCGTAATCGTGAAAAAAATCAGTCGTCTCACACAAAAGTTCAATAGGTACCTACTTGACCAAATGTGAGTTCTTTTTTTCAAGATTACGTTGTTGACCTTTGACAGTTGTAACTTCAAACAATTATTACTAAACTATAGAATAAAAATCGTTACTTGAGTAATTACTTTTACTGACGTAATCACTTTTACTTGTTTATGCATACGGGTGTTAAAGTCCAGAGCACACATTAGTAAATCATTACTTTGACATGATGTGTACGGTAAATAACGTGTGTCTAGACTGAGCTTTATCTTGAATGCCAGCGCTAGTTTTTAGTGTTATAGGACCATTACTCATGCTCATTCTATA
This sequence comes from Dicycla oo, assembly GCA_948252095.1. NCBI lineage: Eukaryota > Metazoa > Arthropoda > Insecta > Lepidoptera > Noctuidae > Dicycla > Dicycla oo. The sequence goes on along the minus strand of OX411714.1, from coordinate 15,649,968 downwards.
CAGTAATGGGTCAAGTCTTTAATATGCAAGTCTTTAAGGCAAAAGCTCCAGGTAGCCCGCGAAATTCAAATTTGCTTACATTTTTTGTAATTTGCAGGTCAGTATCAGGTTGTATGTTGTATCTGTATATAATTCGGGACCGTAAAAAATCTCTGTTCATAGAATTATAATCATTAAAATTATCAATACATCTGTCTAAGTTCATATAATCCTAAAGTATGACTATTACTATTTGACAGGCCAGTTGGCGTGGTTGGTTAAGATACCACCTATCATGCCGCAGATCGTGGGTGCGATTCCCATCCAGGACAAACATTTGTGTGCATGAACATGTCTGTTTGTTCTGAGTCTGGGTGTAATTATCTATATACCTAAGTATGTATTTACAAAAAAAAAAAAAGTAGTATAATAGGTTGGGGAAAAAGTTTCTTCGCATTTTTTAAGAAAATTCAAAACATTTTTTAATATAGTTTATTTACATTTAACTAAAGTATGTAGGTACCATTTTGTTCGATAACTTTTTGCCATCTTGTAGGTAGGGACATGATCCCATTGCTATAGAAATTTTGGGACTTCTGGTCAAAATACCGCGACAAGTGGTTTTGGCAGTCCTCTCGTGATGTTAACCTGACACTGCCTAAAGAATTCTGAAAAGACCGAAACAGGTGGAAATCTGAAGGTGCAAGGTCAGGACTATACGGCGGATGCATTAACACCTCCCAGCCAAACTATATTAATTTTTGCTGAGTGGCTAAAGATGTGTGAGGTCTAGCGTTATCATGATGAAAAACCACACCCCTTCTGTTGATTAATTCCGGCCGCTTTCTCTCAACTTCTTGCTTTAATCTCATCAGTTGTTCGCAGTAGAGTTCAGAATCGATGGTCCTGCCTGGTGGTAACAGCTCATAATGAATAATGCCCTTCCAATCCCACCACACACACAGCATCACCTTGTTGCGAGTTAACCCGGGTTTCGCCACAGTCTGTGAAGCCTGACCGGCCTTTGACCACAACCTTTTTCGCACGTTCTTGTCATACGTGATCCACTTTTCATCACCAGTTATCAGCTTCTTCAAAAATGGTTCGGTTTCATTACGTTGTAATAAAGAATCACAAATGAGTACACGGTTCATTAGGTTTCTTTCAGTGAGCTCGTGATGTACCTAAATGTCGAGCTTTTTTGTGTACCCAGTTTTTTTCAAATGCGCCAAAACTGTTTTGTGGTCAATTTCCAGTTCTTCAGCTACGTCGTAACTACTGATATGCCGCCGATCTTGCTCCACTTTTTCAAAAATGGCATCCATTTTATCCGTAATAGGGCGACCAGAGCGACGTGCATCTTTGACATCAAAATTTCCGGATTGAAAACGCTTGAAACAAATTTGTGCTACTATCACAGACACTACACTAGGTCCATAAACATCGCAAATTTTTTTCGCGGCTTGCGTTGCATTTTTACCTTTTTTGTAGTAAAATTTTAAAATGTATCGAATTTCTTCATTAGATTCACTCATCTTGACGGTACGAAAAACAAATGAAAATCACACATTTTCCTAATTTGAATTTGGAATTATGATCTTTAAAATTTAAACTTTCAATGATACCAAAACCAGCCAGATACAAATAGTATAGCCAAAGAGATTTTATTACAAGTTCATACATTCTATAATGCGAAAAGACTTTTCCCCCAACCTAATATGTAGTATATCAGTTATCTGGTTTCCATAGTACAAGCTCTGCTTAGTTTGGGTTCAGATGACCGTGTGTGAATAAAGTCCCAGGATATTATTATTATTATTACTTGAAATTTTGACATTTAGGATTATACTAACTTAAGGAGTTGTATTACTGATTCTAATTATTATATTTTTGTAGGTATTGTAAATAATACATATATGTTCTGCTCGCGAATCATATTTTAATCAAGATACAACCTAATACTGACCTGCAAATTTGAAAAAATGTAAGAAAATTTGAATTTCGCGGGCTACCTGGAGCTTCCCTTTATGAGATTTAATAAAAATTATTTAATGTACGTAGATTTAATAAAAATTAGGCATCGCTTAAAATGACTCAATATGACGCATTTTGAGTGATACCTCTTCTTCTATATCACAGCGTCAATCGACTTTTTTCAGGCAAAAACGACAGACTATCTCTTAATAGTGTAAGGAGCTCTAGATCTCGGCTGCATGCGAATGCAACTCACATTTTATTCTCTTCTGGGAAATTACCTGCTAAACCCACGCACACTTCTGTTTTAGAGATCAAAAGAGCTTGCACTAGCAATATCTCTTGTGTTTGCCGCTTCGCAAAACGCAACCTAAGCCAGAGAGTTAATTTATCAGATAGTCACTGGAATTCGCTCATTGTAGCTACACAATTACAGTTTCTCCGATTCAACTCCTAGAACTGTTTAAGCGGGCTTAGTAAACCGTCGAGTTTCCTTTGAATAAATCTTGTATCTCTCAATTTCATCAGAATCCTAACTAATATTATAAATGCAAGTGAGTTTGTTTGTTTGTTACGCTTTCACGCTAAAACGGCTGAACGGATTTGGATGAAATTTGCCATATTAGTAGACCATGACCTAGGTTAGGACATAGGATACTTTCATCCCGATATTTTGACAGGTTATAGAATTATGCGGGTGAAACCGCGGGTGTCGCTAGTGGTCTATAAATGAATATTAACATACAGGTACTATTTTTAACCCAGCGTTTACACAAATATAGAAACTGTGATACTTACTTATATTCAACAAGTCTTGTAAAAGACTTGTCAAAAACACGTCATTTATTACATGTTTTGTTGTTTGCAAACATACAATCATACATAGTAGTTATAATTAGTATATGTTTCACGTTGTTTCACACATGTTCTGTTAACTGTTTTTCTCACCTTTTTGACAAGGTTTCTACAAGTTTTGTATACAAAATATTCTTTACATCTTGCTTTAGAAACGAAAACGGCAGACACAATACGTAGAATACATGTTTTATCCCTTAGTGAAAACAAAGCGGTGCAAGAAGCTTAGTAGCTGGGCAAATTAATAGGCTTCAAAGGAGAATAGGTACCTACCTATACAAAAAAAAAAAACCGGTCAAGTGCGTGTCGAACCACGCACAACTTCCGTAGTTGGGACGAATTTAACCCAAAAACAAACTTAACATTGTAGTTGACAAACATTCTCACACATTCCAACTGCAAATGTACGTTTGTATGCACATTATTGAGAGGTTACCCATGTCATTTTAAGACCACAGACTTCTTATAGGGTTTCCTGTAATCTAAGGTTTAGAACTCATTTTCTGTATTTTTTTTTCAAAATTTTAGGCTCAGTAGTTTCGGAGATAAGGTCAATTTTTGTCTATTAAGGTATTTTTTTCTTAAATAACTTATAACAATTTATTTTAAAATTATAGAAAATATATATTTGAGACCCTTACAGTAAGCCCTTTCCTTTGATATGTCATATGGTACAGTTTGCAAAACTTTTTTTTAAATTTTCTTATTTTCCCCCCAAAATTGACCTCTATATTCAAAAGTTATTTATTTACATTACACGTCTGTGTTTGGGTCACAGAAATTCATATGTGTACCAAATTTTTACTTAATCGGTCCATTAGATTTGGAGCAAAATAGCTGTGACAGACAGACAGACAGACACACGAGTCATCATATAAGGGTTCCGTTTTTTCCTTTTGAGGTACGGAACCCTAAAAACACACAAAGATAGCAGCTAGGTTTAATAATATTCAAAACCTAACAATGAAAACAATCAATAGATATGCAAAATAGCACAGAAATTGGAAAATACGATCCAATACAGAGCCAGCAATTGACAGCACATTTCTTACAATTCCACATCGGAATGGCAATAAAGCTACAAGCACTGAGTACTGAGTACGATTGCAATAGTCCACAGAATAGGCCGGTGTATTTTACGGGACGAGTAATTGTTGTTTCAGTAAAAAGGAAATACTTCGGACCACAGGTGCAGTTGCGGCATTGTTACTGAGAGACGCGAGAAGAAATATATTGTACATTGAAATATGGAAGCATGTTAGAATGTATTATTATGAAGTTTGGAATGTAGATACTTACTTATATGAAATCAAGAAAGCATAGCCACATAAATACAAGGTGTATCTTAAATGACGCACAACCTGCTGCTTAAGGGGTCATTGTACATTATCATTATAAACAACTTTTACTATGGAAAAAAATATCAGCTGTTTCCTACATTTTGACGAGATATGCGAACGTAAATGTAGGGAACATCCGATTTTTTTCACGATTTCAGGTTTGGTCCCATAGTAAACGTTGTTCTTATTGATGAGTACAATGACCTCTTAAGAGGTTGTGCGTTATTTATGTTACACCTTGTATATTCGGTACTCACAATGAATACTGATCTTGAACATCCCAGTTATCACTGCTTAATCGGTTTACAGTTTGCTTGTATTAGCAGGCGGAAGCACGATCAATGGTGTTGGTTAATCTCTCAGCCACGTCGACGCAGCCAAATCGTATAGTCGCATTTTTGGGGGGCGTGGTGTCGTAATGAAAAACGGAACCCTGTCTGTCAGTCTGTCTGTCTATCCGTCTGTCACAGTCAATTTGCTCCGAATGTAATGGACCGATTAAGTTGAAATTTGGTACACATATTTTCTGTGACCCAAACACGGGCGGGTAACGTAAATATTTTTTTTATGTTTTGCAAACTGTAGGTCCCGTGTGACATATCAAACGAAAGGGCGTGTGAGAGTTCATTTTTTTATTATAATATACTTAACAAAGCAACGGTTAGTATGAACAAAGGTACGGTTTGAAAGAAGATGTAGGTAGTGACAAAACTTGAAAAGAGTATGCTTAGAGGATATGGTCATGTTGAAAGGATAAATGAAAGAAACCAACCAAAGGCAAAGACAAGGCAAATTTGTAGCAGGTGGTGTTCTGCAGTTTCTGCCTACCCCCATGGGAAGAAGTTGTGAGTTTATGTACATAAGTATTTATACTTAAAACCAAAAACAGTTTTAAAGTTTTTTAAGAAAATAGCAGAAAATTAACCATCCCCCCCCCCTTATCCCCAAAACTACAGAGCCTAAAACTTTGAAATAAAATACAGAAACTAGTTCTATACCTAAACTATAGATTACACAAAAACCTTTAAGATGTCTATGGTCTTAAAATAACATGGTAAATCTCTCAATATTGTGCGTACAAACTTACATTTTCTCCCATGCACTCCAAATGCAAATGTATTATATGCAGTTTTCGCCTTAAAGACATGCATATTAAAGACTTGACCCTTTACTGTATAGAATGATCATGAATAATGGTCCTATAACACTAAAAACTATCGCTGGCATCCAAGATAAAGCTCAGTCTAGACACAGACGTTATTTGCCGTAAATATCATGTTAAAGTAATGGTTTACTAATGTGTGCTCTGGACTTTAACACCCGTATGCATAAACAAGTAAAAATGATTACTTCAGTAAAAGTAATTACTCAAGTAACGATTTTTATTATATAGTTTAGTAATTATAAGTTTTTAAACCGACATGGTCACTGACATTATCATTAGAACTTAAAACGGGATATTTACCATGTATATTAATTGATTTGAGTTTCAGTTTCAGTTTATCCGTGATCACGGCACTTGCAACAGTGCCGAAATATCGGAAACTCAAATCAATTAATATACATGGTAAATATCCCGTTTTAAGTTCTAATGATAGTTTAGTAATTGCTTGAAGTTAGAATTAGCAGTCAAAGGTCAACATCGTAATCGTGAAAAAAAAAAATCAGCCGTCACACACATTTGGTCAAGTATAGGGTATTGAAGTTTTGTATGGGACGACTGATTTTTTTTTTCACGATTACGATGTTGATCTCTGGGAAAAAGTTGTTCAGTTTGATGGTATGTACTATCCTCTTAAGTTGGCGACACCTTTTCTCTGACACCCGGTGTACATCAACATCTACCGCAACAAAAGAGGTGTGGCCTGTTTTTTTCGGGAAAATTTCCTCATAGCCCGGTAACTGTGCGACAACTCCCGAAAGAAACACCAGATTGGTCGTTTAACCATAACAACTACTTCAAAGGAAGAAAACAAAAGTAAACCTCCAAAATATGCACGTGAGTAAAGCCGTATATTACATCCGTAAACATAAAAGTCACACACAAAAGTTATTTTAATAAATAAAATGTATTTTGGTTTTACTATAGACATATGAGTTGAAGTGTATTTTGATTATCTTCTTTTGAGAGTCTTGTTATGACTTAGCTTGTTATTTTTGCTTAGTTAAACAAGAATATCATGAACAAAAACTACGAGTAGCTTTTGCCCGCGGCTTCGCCCGCGTGTATGTAGGAAAACGTCCCACAGGACCGTACTACCAGAATTAAAAATAGTCCTGTGAGTTAATCCAGGTAATAAACTATCTATGTGCCAAATTTCATACAATTCCGTTAAGCCGTTTTCTTAACAAACATCCAAACCCCCAATAAACATATTGACGGCTTCACCCGGGTTAGTCTCGAACCCGTAAGAATATTGGGATAAAAGTGTCCTATGTGTTAATCCAGGCTATAAATTATCTGTTTGTCAAATTTCATCAAAATCCTTTCAGTAGTTTTTGCATGAAAAAGTAACCAACGTCCATCCATACATCCATCCATCCTCACTAACTTTCGCGTTTATAATGTTAGTAGGATATACAGGGCAATTTTTTTATCAGTAGCCAAATTTTCACAGGGTGTTCAACACACTAATACCAGCCGCACGGATCGATCCATCAGGTTAAGCTACGCTTGCCGGGGTTGGTCTGTGGATGGCTGACCATCTTTTCATACCGACACTCCTCCGTGCCTCGGAAAGCACGTTAAGCCGTTGGTCCCGGCTGTCATTCGAGGATCTTTGACAGTCGTTACGGGTCGTCAGAAGCCCGAAAGTCTGACAACCAGTCTTACCAAGGGGTATCGTATTACCCAGTAACTAGGTTGTGAAGGTCAGATAGGCAGTCGCTCCATGTAAAATACCGGTATTCAGCTTCATCCGGTTAGACTGGAAGCCGACCCCAACATAGTTGGGAAAAGGGACCAACAACTTTCACTATGGGACCAACTCTGAAATCACCAAAAAAATCTGCTGTTTCATACAAAAGTTCAATACCTACTCGACCAAAATGTATGAAACAGCTAATTTTTTTTCGTGATTTCATATTGTTTGTCCAATAGTGAAAGTTGTTCATATTACATTGTATATATTTCACCCTGTGAAAACTTGACTACTGATAAAAATAGCCCTTTAATAATATACTTAAAAGTAGAATAATACTACTATAATTCTAAAATTTGTACCTACCTATCCTGCGATAGGTAGGTACGGCCCTGTTCAAAGCGCGTCGACGCACGTCAAATGCAATTTACAGTAAACTAAAAAACAAAAAAAAAGGCGCGCGATTCGAAAACGCGCGTCAAAATTTAGCCATCTGTACTAGGCCTAATACAGGTGAGGTTACATTTTTAGAGTTTTCCCCACTTCATTCAATGTTTATTTGCTTTTTGTTTTGCATTCAAAACACGGCACCTGAAAGTTTCCAATAGCAATATTTTTACAAAGATGAGAGAGGTGTATCGAAAACCTTCACATTCTCCAACACATTTCTTATGAACCAAAACACGATTCTAATTTCGAATTTCACAAACGAAAGTTACATACATGAAGATATAAATAGGACGTTCACTTTTCCAGGTAGAAAACAACGATGTATTTTCAGTCAGGCGTGTTATTTAAAAAGTATTAAAAGGGATCGGCCTGTTTCCATATCGTCACCATAGTGTGCTTTGATGATATTATTTGGATATTCATTAATCATAGGAGCGAAAAACGCGAACAGATGTAAACAGATTTGGTTATGTCGGTGTAACGGAGGTACCGTTGTTTACCTTTGTTGAAACGCTTTTATCGCTTGCGTGTAAACAAATAGGATTTGGAAAATAAATTCCATGACAAGAGCGTGACCTAAATACCATCTTATTATTTCAGTAGTAGGTATACAAGTATCTATTTGGCGGTCATTATCAAACTTGCCCAGAAGTCAATTTCAGAACAGGTACTAATGTAACTTACGAGAATTTTCTCTTACCTGACGCATAAAAATAAGTAAATCTACAAAACATTTTTCATCCAGTAATTATACCGTCTAAAACCCACTGAAAGGCCGTGTACATGTGGCTGCTTTCAGCCATAGTACGAGTAAACACAGGCATTCACTCTTACGGTATTCACGGCATTCTGAATCAACTCTTTGATTTATTATTCCATGAATCATCATAGCTTATCTACAGACTAATAATACTGAATTACCTTTGCCTTATTGCCTACATATCATTCATCTCGTAAAATGAGCGTAGTTCGGCCGTGTTCGATCTTAGTTATAAATAGTGATCGATTTGGCGGGCAAATTGACAATACGGGGACTAGTGATGCGCATTTGCCAGACCGAATAGTTTTGTCGGTCCAACTCCAATGAAAACATTTTTAGGGGTGACAGCTCGATTTTATCGATCACTGGGTTCATTCGACTTTCCTCTTGTGTATGATCTGACTGAATTTTTCTCGTTTTATATGATAAAAAATATATTAACGTTCATTCGTCTCCTTGTTTTTATTTTTTTTTTATTTTGTCCTGGCCCAATAAAATAATGTCGTTTCAGATATTTTAAGAAATATGACTCATATCTCGTTTACGGGCAAGTTTTCTTACCTTTGCACTTCAGACGGCAGTAAAACGAAATAACAGTGGCGTGCCATAAACTCAGCCTTAAAATAAAATTGTCTATGGTGCTGCCTTAAATTATAAATAGTTTAGTCGTGTGTTGGGTGAACTTTATTATCCGATTGATAATTATAATTATTATCAATCTGTAAATATCCACTGAGAGTGAGTCTTCCTCATAAACGATAGGACGTGTATTGACCGATATTATTGCATTGTTATAATATTGTGTATGTTTCCCTAAACACGCTGCGGTAGACGGATGGACTGTTGTTATCATTATTTCAGCCCAAAGATAACTGCATCTGACCACTATTACATAACCTCAAAATAACGAACGGAAAAATACCGTAATCATCGCATATGAAGCGTCAACGATCTGGTCATGACGTTGGTTTTCGTAGATACGAGAATCGTGGTGGCCTTTCTTTTGACACTTTTCCCACACATTCCATTCCATCAATACCATTACATCCATCCATACCATCCATCCATTCCATTCCATTTTACATATATTATTTTTCCATTTTCTTTTTGACTGTTCTTTAACTATTCTTTTTTTTTTTCTAAGGTGGCAGGAAAATGAAGGAGGTTGAGGGGTGTTGTCATACAAAATCTATGTGACCTACGCGTGTGGAAGAGATTCTTTGTGACCACGCTAAACGGATTCTCATAACATTAGAGCATACCTCTACTCTACGAGTACGTAGTGGACGGATGCAGTACCAATGCAACGAGTCTTGCAGGTACGTGATATTTTAGAGGTTGTTCTCACTCCTGAGCTGTCGTTTTGGGACCATATAACTAAGATCTGCAAATAGGTATTTAGAAACTTGGGGTTCGTTCTGAGACAGACGCGAGACTTTACCAGCATCACAGCCATCAGAGTCCTGTATGACGCATTAGTCAGGAGCCATCTGGAACATAGTGCTGTCATATGGGCTCCACATGAGGCGAAATACTCAGTGATATTGGAGCGAGTCCAGAACAAATTCACGCGCCACCTGTACAAGAAACTTTATGGGGTATACCCATTTTACCATTTGATGCACCCCACTCTATTCGTACTGGGTATGGTGGGGTACAATCAACTCGGGGTGCGACGGGAATTTGCGCTAGTGTCGTACATGGTGAAGCTGCTCCGAGGCATAGAGCACAACCCGAGAGTGCTGCAGCGGTTGCCCTTGTACGTACCCGACCGTTATGTGTGGAGACGACGGCCCCCGCCACTGCTGGTCGTACCATCAGCCAGGACCAACTTGCTAGCCAAAACACCTCTGACTCGAGCAATGCGCACCATCAAATATATTCAGGTCGAAATTGATATATTTACATGTCACTGGAGTGAATTCGCAAAAGTACTATTGTTTACACTATGTTACAAACAATGATCTTTAATAACTTGAAATGTATTCTGTGCTTTTATTTTAATTTTGTGTGTGTATCTTGGCTATCGCATTAGGTTAAGACCTGTAAGGATAGTTTTAAGACATTTAAATAAATAAAATAAATAAATAAAAACACATAGTTACTACGCAAACATAGATCTGTATAGCTCCACAATTAGATGTAGCCAACAGTCCTCCTGGCACAATTAGCCTTTTCATACGACACCCACAGGATGTCACGGGGAGGTCAATTAGTTGCCAAGACTGCTCGGAAAATTACTAGTACAACACATGCTAGTAAGTATATACTGTAGAGGAAATCCGGGCTACATTCGATAATATTGTAGCACTCGAGAGTATGTAATCTTGGGATAATCGACTAGCTTAAGTTGACTCTCGATTTCATTTGGTTTAGTGGAGTTAAGGCAAATTATTTTGTATCCTTGGGATGCTTTAGATGAACGTAACTAAGTTTTTAATGTATCGTTAACATTTCACAACATTCATTAATTCCCCCCGGTCTACTCCTTGATATGCAATGGTCTCTGTTGCACCATGTAACATGAGGCAACAGGGGCTGGTGTGAAAAAAAGCCACGCTAGTATCGGTGCATTAATTCGTTCATTCATTCGTTCATTCAACATTTCACAACATTCATTTCAACATTTCATTCAAGTTTCGGACCGTGTAAGGAACACAACACTGGTTGCAAAAACCAAAATTGAAGAACGCTGCCAATCTGGATTGGGCCGCAAATATCTGCCGCATGTTAAATAAGCTGTGGGCTAAAAGGACCACTGATTGGGCCCCATTAAATGCTAGACGATATCGTGGTAGACCAGGACGAAGAAGGAGGGGCGAAATTTGCTCCTAACAAAAGGACTGGCCCGCAATGGACAGACGTGTGTGGAAAGGGGAAAGGGAGGCATTTGCCCAGCAGTGGGACATTGCGTGCTAAATACATAGGTGCTAGATTCGATAACATCGTTAATTTATCTAACAATACCAGCACTAACATTTAATAAAAAAAATCGGGTTTAACAATCAATAAAATGGTATAATCGATAATAATCTCGCTATAGCCCATCACTAAGGCTGATTGCCCTGTTTAGATGGTGCGCGCACGATGCGGGGACATCAATGCTCTACATGCGCCGAGTGTGAATTAGTACGCGTAACATGTACATTCACATCTACATACGTATTACGACTCTTAAACATTTATTTTTGTATGAAATAAAAACTGAGTCATTTTTTGCTATGATGTTGAAAGCTTTCGATTTTCGTAGCACCGCTACGAGCTCTAGCTAAAATGGGTAAAATTAAGTTTAAAATCTATTTACTTCACTTAAAATCTTATGTGAGGAATTTATTTTGGTTTGGATGGGTACGTATCAAATTTATTATTTAAAAACGCTACATAAACAACAAACAACCAACGAAGACGCAAACATCGACGTCTTGGTATCGCAACATCACAGGATCAATCTCATCCACTATTCAGGTAAGTTTAGTGAAGCCGTGTAAGAGCCGACGGCGTTGTCTACTGTAAAATCTCTAAAAGCAAACTTAGCAACGCGTTTTATACATTGAAGTTTGCTCTTATCTCTTCCTCTTTGAACAGTATCTCAAAGTCGATTACTTCTATTCGGTCCCTCCCCGATTGTTTATTGTTTTTGCTAGAACATCCGAAATAAAAAGCCGTATTGCCGTTTGGCGTATATTGCGGTTGCCTTCATCCATGTTTGATAGAGGTCGGAGCAGACGGTTTTAATACCTACATTTGCAGAAAATTGGCACTTTAGATCAAACAGGTTACACTATGGATACGCTAATTTTGAGTCCTTGTTCAATGATACGAGATACGACATCAGGCTCGTGTGATCGATTACTATACGCTTTGATATTCGAGATAATCATACATAATTATACGGCCCAAGGAATTCAATCGGAGTTTACGCTCACACACATCGCAATTTCAAGCAAATGATATCTTCGTGTTCAGACCATAATTTTCAGTGGAAATACATTTAAAAACGTTCTCAATGAAGCAAGAGGTTGTTGTCGATATAACAATGAAATGAAAATTTTATGAAAGCCCAATCCGGATGTAAATCCTTGCCAATATTAATACAATTAAATTTTCATTATTACGTCTTCGCGCTTTATTAGAATAGCACCCTGTAGTGACAGGGTTTTAATACATATACTGATGAAAGTGAGACGAGGGAGCGCTAAATACTTCCTCACGTAATTGTGAGATAAAACAATGATATTTATTAAGTAGGCAGCACTTTTTATAAAGTCAGTCCTTTTCCTGCGTTGTATGGGAGATTAAAGTGCAGTAGCTGTAAATTTTTCTCCTGAATTACTTATGTAGGCAAAAGCACAAAGATCGATATTCTGAAACTTACCTAGATTTTAAACTCTCTTTAGATAGGTACCTATCAATGGCTAAATACATCTCACATGTTCACTCAAACATGCTTACATTAGTTTAATATTTAAATTAAAGACTATTCAGAATGTTAAAACTGAAATGGATAGACTGACTGTGCAGTGCGTCACAATTGTCCCTCAGGCGCTTTATATCATAATGGTCCAAATAAGTGCACGGCTAAAATACGTTCACGGCCAAACAACTAGGTACAAGCGCGTTCAATAGTGACATAACATCGAAACGACCCGTAGCATAGGAAAGGCCACGCAGCATCTCTATCTCTAGCGTCTAATGAACGTTCACGGGATCGCCTCGCGGGGTGAAAACCCTTTTGCGGTCGCACAAAAACATAAGAGACGCGGCGTGAACAAGGTAAATAGGAATTAAGAGAGAAGGTTCAAGGGCTAGAATCGTGGGTTGAGCGCGCGAGCCAGCAGTATGTTCGTCCTGCTCGCTCGGCGCCCTAGGCTGCGACGCGCAGTGACGCTCCAGTCGCGGTCTGCCGGCCGTCGCGACGCTTGGGGCCGCTCCGCCGCCGCCGCCTCGCGCTCGCCTCGCCGCGAATGTGGCCGATGTGAGATGCACTGCTGAGCACCAGCTCGCTCGTCCAGCTAGCCAGCCAGCCAGCCCGGCTGCCCGTGCCCCGCGGCCCCTCTCTCGCGTATAGTGTCTTCTCTAACAGTGCAGTGTGCCACTGGGGCATTGTTTTATGTTTGTATATTTTGAATATACGGCTCATCAGTGACAAATTTGAACCACTCTTGATTCAGTTTTGATTATCTGAAGAGGTGGAAACCGCACGCGATTTCGGTATGCTATCGGAACACTCACGAGACCCTTATCCATGTTTAGGTTTAGGAGTATATTATATTCGCTCGTCGCGATTATTGTAACGAGTTACGACACATAAAAGATAACACTTTAATCCGAATATCACGCAGTAAAAAACATGCATTAGCGCTTTGCGCAGCGTTGCTTACGAGTACTCTAATGTGTAAAATATAATTCCGTTAAAGTGTCAAGGTTCTTTAGAACACGCAATGTTTTTATAACAACGTCAATTCTGTAATATGATCGCAGTAAAAAACTACTTATCTAAAACATCTCTGGTAAAGGTTATCTAATATCTATCTTCGTTAAAATATTAATCATATGCTTTAAATCTTTCAGTTATAAGCATAATAGAGGTAAAGCAAACTGGTAAAGACACAATTGCGATAGGCTCTCCTCTCCTAAACACAGACAAAGGCTGAAATAAACGAGATTTTCTTATACTTATGGCACATTGAAGATATTGATTTTGTGAACAACTTGTTGCATGTTTGTTGGTCCATTGCGAAATAATATTTATAACGACACTTTCCAGAACAAAATAAAATAAAACGTCGCGCTAGGGAAAATTCATGAACATTCCGTTTCTGTATTTAGATAATGTTTAATATACAATAAACTATCTCAAGCAGCTATAAGCATGCAAACATAATATTTTATGACATCTGCATACTTGCTGGAGCTATCGCATAAGTAATTATCTCGGTGATTTAAAAAAGTAGGTGAATTATTGGAGACATACGCATGATCTACGTCTTATCATAATCTGAAAATGTATATTAATTTTATCGCTTCCTGTCTTCAACTCTTTCTAACATCGTGGTTGCTTGATGTATTTTTAGGCAAATGTCGTGATATTAGTTACACATTTCGTGGTTATTTTGTTTGTTTTAACATTAAAATGTAAAAAATTGGCCGTCAAGCTGAACGCATCAATGTCAAATATCATAACGGCATGACACTAATCAATACGAGATGTCACACTTTTCATTGCTTATCATTCTTGGAAAACGATTTTTGCATAAACTTTAAAAAGACAAGCCTACCTACAATCATGCAGATTCACACGAGTTATATGGTAATAGCAGTCAGCAAAACTGAGTTTTCGCGTAACTACAACTGATAATAAGATTAGATCGTGATAATGTTAATGCAGTAATTAGATTGTACGTATGACGATGTATATACAAATAAAAGTTGTTTTGGCGGCTGCTGCGATAACAGTAATTCAATTTAACAAATACATTTAAAGTGTTACGTTTCATCGTATATAAGTAGTAATAATAATAATAATAATAGTTTTATTAGCATAAATACATGTTTGACACAATTAGAGTATACATAGTAGTCAACTAGGAGACAGAAATTGATAACCAGTAATGGTGTACAAAAGATGGGTATCAATACAAAATTTGAGCCCTGACTCCTAAACTAGGAAGATCCTGTATCTTAGGAGGCAGTCTTTGCATAAATACTGGACAAACAAATTATGAGCGTATTAGCAGACTCGAAACATACAAAATATGAAGTAAAACGTAGGAAATATATATTAAATTTAATTAGTATTTTAAATTAAGTAATAATGTTTGGAATGAGTGTATGTGTGAAGTGTATTTGTGTGGGGAGTCATGTCAAGTATTGTGTGTGTATGTGTAAGGGAAAGGGTGTGTGGAGTTGAGTGGTGTGGTGTGGTGAGATGTGGTGTAGGTGTAAGTTCCAGGATTTCTGCCAAGTTTTGTTTTTCTAAATCTGTGGTTTGCAAGTTCACTCGCGTACGTTGAATTTGTGTTTACACGAGGCAGTGTCGTAACAGAGTCCTAATGAATGGTATGAGGCATCTAATTAGCATCGTGTAAATCTTGAAAGTGAATTTAGCGATTGAACAACGAATAGGGAACATCGCGTCTCCGCTAGTCGCCGATGACGTACGGAATAGCTACACAATTGAAACCAGCGACCGCTCAACGAGTAGTAATTGTTTGTGCCGATCGCTATTGGGCCGGCAATTCCTTATACAGGTCATAATAATATCATTGAATAAATGAAAATGTCTCTGATCAATGTGTTGATGACAATAGCAACTAGGAAGTACTACTACGCGTTATTTGGCATCGTCACAATGTTCCAACTGACTATTTGCATGTACACTGACCTTGACCGGCGATATTGCCATTTAAATTGATTGCTTTTAAAAATCCCCAATAACATAATGTGTTTTATTATTAGCTTTTCTGTTGTTTCATACATTCTAATGGAATGAATGAATACAATATTAATAAAGGTCACAGCCATTATTATCGATTTTTTAATAACAAATGCTTTGTAGAAAAGTAGAGCGGTGAAAGTCTTTAACATTGAATAAAATGGTAGATAGTAACTACTATTGAATTGAAATTCACGTGTTTGTCTAGACTTTAAACTTGGTTTCCAGAAGAGAATATTATAAAAATTCCTTTTTGAATGCGTACAGTGACGTGCTTTAATTCTAGAAATAGGTACCGAATGTTTAATTTTATGCTCTTTATTTTTAACCGACGAAAACGGAGGAGGCTCTCTAGTCGAGACGTATATTTACAGCGTAGTCCCATTTGAACGATTTTTGTTTTATTCGGGAGAGTAGGTATACATCAAAGTTGGTCCCATGTAAAATTTCTTTACTTGGGTGGCAAAAAAAGAAAATATTAAACCAAAACACAGACTTTTAAAATTTATAGCTATTTTTCACTTTGTAGTGTTGTTTTTGGACGTCGGTTTTTTTTGTAATTTTTTTTTTTTAATTTACAAAAGGAACTACATTACACGATACTTATATATTGGTATTCCATTTTGTAGTTAAGCCATATATTGATTTTTTATATCTCCCACATACTGGGGAGGGAGTCGACAATGATTGCATACCAATTAAATCGGTATTTATTGACCGAGTTATACCGGAACCCATTATGATAATAACCTCGTTTCAGGAATTGATTGATAGGAATTAATTAACGGCCTGAGCTAATTAAGTAAAACCTTAATTAAACTGAAGTTCACATAATTAAACAGTAATACTCATTCTGTACTTACACATATTAGGCGTAGTCCTATGTGGAATTGAATAAAACGATTTGATATAAAATTGTAAATAGTTATGTAACTTGACCAAGTTTTCTTATTTGCAATAATTATGTCAAAATTAATTCAGAGTTTATAAACAGCTGAATATGGATTTGAATTTAACATAAAATCTGTTGATATTTTTTTTTAATTACTCGCAAATAAACGCTCAATACCTACACGATTCTTTTAGTATTTTTGTGAGAAGGGATTAATTTAGTTTATGAAACTCTTTCCAACAACTATTTTCCACTACCACTGTCTACCCTATCTACTCTTCTTACCCACTCTATCACTTCTATCTATTCTTCTTCTTCTTCTTCGAATATCTTTTCTTTGCATTTACATTACAAAATCTAAATATTTTATTTCACATAAACCTACATGGGCATGTATATGTACGACAAATTGTGACAATTTGTCGTTGCAAGTGAAGATACCAAAAAAACTATTCAGCTTGAGGAAAACTGGCCTAATATCCTTTTTTATTTGATTGTCCTGTTATTACCGGTGAAATTGATGTAATATTTACTTATTTATATTGTATCAAACAAGACCACGTAGCTATAATCAAAACCAAAAGTCATTTATTCAAACTAGGCTAAGAATCAGCACTTTTCGAACGTCAATATTATCATACATAAGACAGTCCCACCAGTGCTTTAGCTGGGAGGAAGAAGTGGCGCAACAAACTCCCCAGCAGCACAGCTGTCTGTTCAGTTAAATAAAATTGGATTCTATACATTAGTACGCAAAATTATTTATATACAACATTACGCAACACAAAACATTAAATTAAATAAAATTATTTGCCTTAAGTCTAAAACCATACTCAAGCAGAAATAAAAATACAAAACTAAAAACGTAAACAGAACTTTATATCTAAATAAAAGCATCCAGGCATATACGGCGTAACTCGAAGTCGCAAATGATAAACTAGGACCATCGAAGTAAAATAAATAACTAGTTAATTACTGTTAACAATAACAAAACCAAGGTCAGCAAGACGACCAGTCACCACAAGCAGCACCCGTTCACAAGCATAACGCAAAGATCAGCCATTACCCTCGCCATATTTGAATTAATGTAATGTGCAATTTGAAATGTTATTATGTTCTACTAAGCTACTATTGCGAATGCTGATAATATTAATTGCAATGCATACGGAAAGTATTATCCTGATTTAACCACTTTGCCTGCGTCACGAAAATTAATTTGATCCTAATCACAACATGGAAAAACCAAAATCATTCAACGTAGGTAAGTAAAATCTATGAAACCTTTCGGGCTGAGGATTAGGCTGCATTGCCCAACGAGTTAATTTAATACGTCAGAGGGACAACTGAAATAGGTAACCGTCAAATCAGTGTTCCTCTTTAGACATGGTCCTATTTCAATGGCGGGGTTTCTTCAAACATACGAATCGATTTACCCAACTTGGGCCTTTGGATGAATAAAAATTTTTTTGGATACACCAACTAGGCCCAAAGTGAATTTGTTCCCATATTCAGGGAGACGCGGGAAAGTAGCTAACGACATTATATCTAGCCTACCTACCGATCCTCGAGATCTCACATGTAGGTATGTATGTTTTGAAAGTCTCACAATTCTTCACAATTTTATTTGTCTTCTTTAGGCGGAGACTGACTTGTAACGTTCGTTTGTAATGTATCATTCGAAGCGAGCTTGGCGATACATTAAACGTGGCGAACGCTCGCTTCCAGCACTTGACTCAACTTGCACTGACTTGTTAGTAAACATGCGCTCGCAATACTCGCATCGAGCGGCTCGGCTCGCTGCACTGACTACTGTAACGCGTTACAAAAACAAGATACATTAACAAACAAACGTTACAAGCCAGTCTTCGTCTTTTCACACTCCTTCTCGATTTCGAGACGGTGGCTTCACGCAACCGAATTTATTACGACATAATATATCCATTTGGCTTATTTAATACTTTCTGCTCTTCGAGTGATGGAACGTTTTATCATTAAACCAATCTAAAATAAGATTTTTTTATCAAAATTTCGGCCACATCATTCCATCAACATCGGATCAGTGGGTTAGGAGATAAATCCGACTCTAACTTTACATTATGTTGCGACATTAGATTTCCAAGGGTTCGGCATAATGTCCTCTTCCTTCTTATATAACTCAAGTTTATGTAGTATCCAAGTTGTTACACATTCATGATAATAAAGTTATGACCTTATACCTGGCAAAAGCATTTTGGCGTACATTTGGGAGAGCCCAGCTGTTTATTTCGTGTCGCCGACCAGAAGGTATCGACGCGCGGTTTATTATAGCTTATTTTAATATTTCAATACTACTGGAAGTGAATTAGATATGCTCAAAGTGATAGCCTGTAAAGAAATCCGCGACTCTGCTTGGCATTCGTCCAATACGGATATATGTAGGTACAGCAAAACTATACTTTGCTATACGTTTTCATCGACGCCTGTATTGCCATCGCCATGAAATTTCAACATGACTATATGTATGATTTAAACATTGTAGAATGTAGCTGTTATTATAATGTCTGCATTGACATATTTATTTATATTTTATTCGATAACTTCATCCATACGTCTGGATTCTGGATCTAGGGCATGTGAGTGATTCGATAGCATGTGATTCGATGTTTCAATATAATACATAATTTCTTGTGTTTCTTGTAGGAAGTTATAATAAATAACTCAGCAATGGGTTAAAGTGAATTTATCATATTTGTATACGTAAAAAAGTTTACGATGAAGCTGAGATAATAAATCCGATGTAAAAGACAGAAAGCGAACACAATTACTGGACATATTTGTTTCCCCTTCGCCCTTCCCTTCCGTCAGTTAGTTTTCCTCCTGAGAGTCCCGATAATAAACGTTCATATAAGCCGACTGACATATCGATACCTTAACTTATCTTAACTTCTAAGCCAACTTTCAAGACTGAACTAGATCTTTCTAAAAAAATCTTATTCTTATTATTAAAAGTGCCAAAACGTAGAAGATAAAGGGGTTAATTACTAGTGTATCTGTGACGTGTTGGGCAATAATACAGTGCAGTGACGTATGGTGATAAGGTGTGCGTGCGCATGTGTGTGTGGTGTTAGTGTGTGGTGGAGGCGCGCACGACGTCACGGTGGTGGGAGGCGGGGTGTTCCGTTGCTGCGTGCCCTGGTGCGGGGCGCGCGCGGCGGCGCCCGTCGACGACGCCGACTATGCGTTGCGGGACGGCAGCCCGCAACTGTTACACGATGATTATGGTAAGTCTCCTTTTTTATATTTTACTAATCAGTGATGAGCCGATCCCGGGAATAACAGAATATTTCAAATGTTTTTTTTTTTTTTTTTAACAACATAGGGTTATCTACTGGGAACGCTAACGCAGAGCTAAATTTGTTTAGCTTCGCTCATGTAGCTACCGCATCTTTTCTTACCTCGGTTCACAGTTCGAGGTGTGAACCGATGTATGGAAATAGCTAAACGAACTTAGCTTCGTGCTCAGTGGTCTGTGTTTAAGAGCGTTTTACTGTCATATGATTTCATCAAACATGCGGACTAGCCCCACCCAATGCCGAGTTTCTACTTATATTGTTTTCTAAAGAAAAATATGTCACCCGCATTGTATTCCTGTATGCGGTTTTGACCCGCATGCGGAGGCAAATCGACGTGACTATTAGAACGCACAAAAAGTGTGAAGGAAACTCTGAAGTAGGAATATTTGGAAAGCTAGCAAAGTTCCTAATGTCTCTAATATACCCGGGAACGGCCACACTGGCACTATATTGACAAACTCAAACATATGCAATTGGGCTACCGGGATGGTCGTATTATCCAGAAATATTGCATGTGATTGGCTGGGTTCGAGTACCGATTTCCCGAACCCATTAGGAATTTAGTTCCAAGAGGAAAGGTTTAGGCAAAAGAGGTCTCATTGTGTGATGGATTTCTCAGATTTAGAGTAGGCAGGGCAGGGCAGTATAAGGCCCATTATTGCAAAGAACAAAATCTGTTTACCAGATCTAAATGTCAAACTGAAAGCAGTTATATCTAAATTGCTGCGTTGTTTTGACGAAGACCATAGGAAGCTACGAATTTACGGAATATAACATCTCCCAATATTAGTCATCATTACCTGTTCATCATTGTTAGTCAATGGCAATATTAGTATTTATACTTATAGTTCTAGTTAGGTACATTGTTTACTTTTAAAGTGCGCTGCAACACATAATACTCTACCCATAATTATGAACAACTTTACTATGGGTCCAAACCTTTTTTTTTTCCGTGGAGAAATGCTCATGCATACTGCACTACCACGGGGAGACAGTGCAGTTATGTGGGACTCCAACCCACTAAAACCCACTGTGTCCTCCTCTGCCGCTTGTGGCGGGAACACGGGCATGCGTTAGCATTCACCGCGAACCCGGCACGGCTGTCCGTCACCGGACCTTTCTCTGGGGATTATCCCCCATCACCGGCGCACCAGATCACATGGCACCCCGTGACCCCCCCAGGGACCGAACCAGCACATGGGCGCTAGACGACCCCGCGTCTAGGCAGGCACCCTTGGTCACCCTGTGACTGATCAGGTCAGTGACCCGGCTGCCTACCACTTTTCGGCCGCAGAGAATAGGGAGAGCGGGCAACGAAATACCGACACTCCTCTCCCCCTGCGGCAACACCGCGTCCGCCATCAGCCGGTGGCGAACCCGTCAAGGCCGCAGAAGGTAGGGAGAGCGGCGCACCGCAATACCAGCACTCCTCTCCCTCCGCGGCCTCCAACCGTCAGCCGCGATGCCTTCCATACGACATCGCGGCCTGCCTCAGTTGCGATGTCGCTCAAGCGACACCGCAACCTCGGTTCGTCGTCGGCTTCCTGTAAAAAGCCCTGAAGAGCGGCCCTTCCTCGGGTTCCTCTCCGCTTCACCGTGGGTGACCAAGCCACGGCTAATGCGGGAACCCACCGGGAGGGATGGGACCAAACCTGAAATGGCGAAAAAAAATCTGCTGTTCCCTACACTTTGACGAGTAATACGAACATAAATGTAGGCACCATCAGATTTTTTTTCACGATTTCATGTTTGGTCCCATAGTAAAAGTTGTTCATAATGATGAGTACAATACTATCATGGCAGCTCCCTAGCCAATAAAAAAACAGCGTGTATGTGTCGCACCCAACTGGTTTAATTAGCCGTTTAGTTAATAGCCTAGCCTTTGGAAGTAGTGCTCGCCGGCCGCTGCCGCGGCACCGTTCGCTTCGTTCGCTCGGTTTGCACGCGGTTAGTCACAGTTCTAACCTAACCTATCCTATGGGGTCGGAGTGCCCTGGCTTAGTTACTGCGACCAATTCGCCTCGCGCGTGTTTTGTCACAGTTCCAACCAACCGATAATTGGATATCATTCAGGCCGCTGTTTAGCTAAAAGGCTAGGCGGCTAACTAAACGGCTAATTAAACCAGTTGGCTGCGTTATACAGGACAGCTTTTTAAGTAGTGCGTAAATTTTCACGGGGTGTTCTACTCATGAATATGAACAACTTTCACTATGGGACAAACCCTGAAATCACAAAAAAAATCAATACCTACTCAACCCAAATGTATGAAACAGCTTAAATTTTTTTGTCGTGATTTCAGGGTTGGTCCCTCAGCAAAGGTTATTCATATTCATGGGTGGAATAACCTATAAAGAATTGCGCACTGTTTAAAAATGTGTCCTGTATATACCATTACTAACTTCTATTATACGTATAGTTGAACAATTATATAACAACCGACTATTGACATACAGGTTGCTTTTATGAACAGTTAAGGTTATTGAAATAATATTACAACAACGCAAAATGAAAACTTTCCTTTATGTTATTTTGAAGAGATGCAATATTATTATGCGGCACAATACATACATTTGTGTGACTTACTGAAATATTCATAAGTTTCGTACAGCGCAATAACTGAAAGAATAATATGAATACAAAGGAAATTCATGTGATTTGATTATTTATTTTAATAATCCAATAACTGAGTTTTTAGTTCAAGCCTGTATTGTCCTAAAGGAGAGGCATAGGTCTGTAGAATACCCACAAGGTGAGCTTTTTGCTATATCTCCGTGCTTAAATCTAGAGTTCTTACAAAAACCCGTAAAAGCATAGAGAGTGATAATAGCAAGTAACGATGGTTTGCCAACTTTTGACGAGCCTAACTAAATAGTAATCTAAATATTGACTCAATAACGATTTGTAGGCATAAAGAACGTTATAATACCTAAATAAATACCTACGGCTAATGAGCTTTTCCATAAACATTTTACAGGAACACAAACAAAGCAAGCTCTTGGCACCAGCTGCTGCAAAGACCCTGTTACACCAACTGGTCTTGTATGTTTTAGATAATTTGCATTCGGACTCTTTGCTTACTCCGAATTTACTTTGATCGTTAAATGTTTTACTCTTTTCTTAAAAGAGGTTTTGCCTCCAGGTAACCCTCAGTCACGATCTTATATAATAAATTTAAAATATTTTCTTAGAGTAAGAAAGAACATTATCAATCCATCACTGAAGGAACAATAAGCTCACACAAAAGATTGCTTCCTTTTATTACAGAAAGTCTTGAGCAAAGTTTATTTATTCTGAACAAAGATTCATCGATGGATTTTCATTTCCTTTATTGGCGGTAAAGAGAGTTAAAGGTACAAAATAAAACGCAGTGCAATTTCAATTCATGTTTAAAGTATTCCTGGATCCAATAGTTATAATTATATCTAAAGTTAGTTTTGCTCGACTTGTTGGCACAGGAATCGAGTGTCGAAGTTTGCTAAACGACATTAAATTACTCGCCCAAGTTAAAGGTTACTCAGTAATTAACTAAGAACAAAAAGGTCTTAGGTGTTTCAGCCGCTCCCAAAATTTGGTAACACAATTAACACATAAGTATCTTACGTGGTATTATAATGTCAGTATTACTAAACTAATGATGTCTTTAAGGGAACTGATTTCATTTACTTTGATCGGATTTCACTCTCTGAAGGGTTCTATTTCGGTTTTATGGGTAATGGACTGGAATTCTCTTCTAGAAATCTCTTCGTAGTAAAATTAGAAATCGTTTAAAGCGTTGCTTCACTCACTTGGAAAATATTCGCCGTTGATTTATGGAAACTTAAGTAAATACCATCAATTCAGGCAATGATCGTGTAAATTATTTAATATCCACAAGGTGGAAACGACAATACAACCATAAATTAAACTTCCTACGTATATCTTATGAAGATCCCAATCTGCTTACAAAAAATAGTTAACCCACTATTATAGCTAGTCAAAGATCGGCAAAACCTATATTAGGCCCATCACTACTACTTATATATTTAGTTTAAAAAAAAATGTATTTCGATGTTACAATTTATTCAATAGTTACCACTCTTATGCATTAGTATTGCCAGTGTTTCATTTTCGATTTGGTGCCATATTGTCGTCTCCACAATGTAGAATATTGCGAAACAAGGGAATTATTAGTGGCATATTCAAAGTAAAGTTGCGGAACTAATTAAAATAACTTCACCCCATATTTCCCCGAAGTGAGTGTTTAATCGACTCACACTTCACGCCAATTAATTTACTAGTTTTATCGTCAATTAAATGGAGTTTACATTGTGAGCGATCCTAGTGTTGAAAGGGGCTACGGGTTATAAGGCTATGGAGCTATGGAGCTATGCAAGTTAACATAACGATGGACGGGAGTGGTCGCATTTAGCTACACAAACATTGGCGGGAGGTGGATCGATGGCAGACGCCGCCGCCGCGACCCCCTTTTGTTGACTTTAAATTAAGCCGAATTTTCACCACTAAAAGTCACGTTATGTAGTGTATCTACACCTAGTTCCAGAACAGTAGTGGATGTTTACACATGACGTAGATTTGCTTTTAATTAGCATTCATTTTTGAAGGTAAACAGCTGTTTAGTTAGAACAACAGTAGCGTCAGATCAAAATACGGGGCTTACTTTTACGTATACTCGTAAATGAAGCATTTAAATCTGGTGGCCGTAATTATTCGATATAAAAAAAAAACTCACAACGAATAAATGACCTTTACCATGCCTTTCTTTATAAATGGTTCCGTAGCTATATAATGACTTGGGCTATTATCGTAATAGCCATTATTTCATTATGATGCCCACAAGTTTCTACGCAGCTCAGCTCGTTAATCAAAATCAACCCTTTACAATGTTACGTTTAGTTTCTCAGTCCAATATTCTCCATTATATTTGTCGGTTGACACAATCTGGGTAAACTCCCGTTACAGCAATGCTATTAAACGATAACCCATAGTTAAGTGGAGAAGTCGAATTGATTAAATTTGAAAGTACCTTCCTACCAACCTATTCAATGAAAGTGAGAGTGAAATCCCATTTGTGAGCAAAGCGATCAACAGAGTTTAACGTTCACCCGTGTCTCAAAGTACGAATATAAAACTAAGAGAAAACACGTACACGTCTACACAAGTGTGTATGTATTACAGGTCCCTAATATTGATTTTGCTTAAAATGTAGGTCAAAGTTCTGTTAATGTTTTGGAGACTAAATATATATGATAATTGGCTTCTTCGTTTCGACTCTTTAAAGGATCCAATACTCGTATACCACTCACTCTTTTGCTGTATAGGTTATTATAGAATTCCGGGGTCTTATCGTTTATTCATATTTCACAAAATACGAAATTCTCATGTGTTATCGGAAATCGATATTCAACATTCCAGAGTACATAATTATGGTTGTTATGATAATATTTCCACTGAACTTTAAACTAACCAGGATGTTGGAATATCGATCCCCAAAGGCCTGGTCGTGAATAATTAAACGTTGTATCACTGGCCACAGCGATGCTCCGCTCAACCTCTAATTTCTCGGCCGATTAACTTGCCTGAATGTTACGTACACCACATCAGAGTAAACAACACCCCTGGCTTATCAAGCCGACGTACACGCCAAATAAATTCAGCTCCATATTACCATAACAAACACCTATAGGACTTTGATATTGGCTGTAATGCTTTTGTGGAATAGAGAAAACAAATTGGTTTTTCTTACCCATGATAACCTTTTTTGAAATGTTTAGCTAGCTGGCCCTTTGAAAGACTCTGGCCGTAAACATCTTTTTAAGATAAAGAAAC
Source organism: Dicycla oo (assembly GCA_948252095.1). Taxonomy (NCBI): domain Eukaryota; kingdom Metazoa; phylum Arthropoda; class Insecta; order Lepidoptera; family Noctuidae; genus Dicycla; species Dicycla oo. The sequence goes on along the minus strand of OX411714.1, from coordinate 15,624,263 downwards.
AGACTGTGAGCTAGCCTTAAGTTATGAAAACTCTTTTGTTATCTTCAAAATTGGCGAAAATACGGGAATGTAAAGGCGCTCCCTCACCGGAGCATTCGGTTGTAATGTATAATTCGAGGTATGATTTTGAGCATTACGTTACAATACTGCCTCACTGACTGATGAGCATTCGCCTGTAATGTAACAATCTAAGATTCGCATTCATATTACAAATTGATTCACAGGCGCTCCCTGTAATTCTTTTCGCCTGTAATGTAATAGTAGTTCTGTTACATTACAGGCGAATAGTCACGGTGAATGTAATGTAACAAATTGTATCATTACAGGTTACTGTAATGCTCGGTTCTCCTCACTCATTGATGTACCTAATGCTCTAATCTGAACTGTTACATCACAGGCGAATGCTCTCAGTGAGGTAGTGCCTTTAGATTTTGCTAATGTAAAAAACCAATGTGCGCTTTTATAATTTCTAACGTGACGATATTGTCGTGGACGTCCACGGCATTACGATAACACAGAGAAGTAAAATGTGTCGAAATATTAGGAAGATGCTTTTAAATTTCCGTCCACGATAACGTTATAATAACATGTACGAGTACCTACGTATTTCCATACATTTTATAGACGTAGACGTTCACGATATTATCGTCACATTAGAAACTGTAAAAGTACACATTAGTATCCGGTCATAAGTGTCCTTTTCACTTAGTTTACCGCTAAAATGTATCCATAACAAAGAGAGGCCTAATATTGTTCCAACTCCCACATTGAGGCGCCTGTTTTTCAGTCCCAGTCAAAATTTGCATAATAAATTATATTGATCGTAGTCTCTTGAGATTTCTCCTAGAATTATTGATTTTTAGAATTCAGGTTGATGCTTGGCCTCTTTATTTTAGGCTAATCTTAATATAAAATCATTGATAAACAAGAAAAAAATCCTTATTTCATATTCTGATCAATTCGTGAACTAAATTTCTCAAGGGAGGTGGAAATTACTCGTTAAAACAGACCCCTCAGCGTAAAACTACGCCTGATGAATACATAATTTCAATGTACGCGTTAATAACTCTAGATACCTATTAGAAAGTACTGATGACTAATATTGGAGAAGTGATTGTTCATTACAGGCAGCTTTTACCAGTTTCAGTAGGTTCTCTTTTATTCATTTTCAATATAAGGTGTTTAACTTTGATAGACAATGTAGTCTAAGGTTTACAATATTGAACAGTCTTATATGAAAGTTTAAAATTCTCTTTATATATTCCCTATATAGAAGTTCCGTTTCTCATTTACAAAATAACTCGAAGCGTTGCCCTCTTATTACAAACTGTTATTATAGACAAATTAGGGAAATTCAACAATCAAGGAGTTAGAAACAGCCCAAGCTTGTGAATTACTTTTGACAGCGAAAGTCTTGCAAATTTTCCTTATGCGGCAGTAGGTAGCTGAGACCTCTACAGTTAATACTTTCGACTTTGCTCGACCTGTTTGTTAAGAGCCTTTATTACTTGTTTGCAGTCGCCCCAGAGCCTGTAATAAGCTCACCGCGTCCAATCGGTCAACAGTCCCCGCTGCCGGGGATCGAGGAGGAGGACGATTCTGATTGGCCTCTCGAGGACGCCACAGACTTGACGATCACACCCTCTTACAAGAGTACACGAAGTAGCACTGACACTGCGTACACGTCATCGAGAAGTTCGGGGAAGAAGCGAAGTTTTGGGAGTCCGTCGTCGGTGAAGATATGTATATCGGCGGCGGCTAGGAAGTCTAACAAAGCACGTAAGCGTGGCTCGGGGGCGGCCAGTGCGTCGCCGTCGCCTGGGCAGGCCGGCGAGGACGCTGCGCCGGCGCTGCTGCAGCCAGCGCTCGGCAGGATGCAGGCCGAACAGGGCAGCATCGGCGAGCTGCAGAAGTACCACGGCAGATACCTCAAGAGCCGACGTCATACCCTAGCTAACGTTCGGTGAGTTCAAATTCAAAACACTTTTTTTATGATCTATGACATAGGTACTTACCGGGTTATTTAAATTGATATCGATATAATAAAATAAACATGTTAAAACAAAAAAATAACTAATTTGATGATTTTTTTTTCTGGAGTTATCGACCGTTATTGTAGTAGTTACTTGAAGTATTATCAGTTTAAAAAAATAGTTTTATTTTGTAAACGTTACAGACGTGATGGGTCGATATCTAAACACCATAAAACATAAGAAAACAGTTTTTCTCAACTCATATTTCAAGTAACAACACTAGTGGCGGTCGCTGCCTGCATCTTTCTCCCGCGTCGGAGAAAAGGAAACACAAGTTGAAGAGACTGGTGCCACATCCAAACTCATATTTCATGGATTTCAAGTGCCCTGACTGCTACAAAATCACAACTGTATTCAGTCACGCGCAAAGGGTGGTCGTATGTGCAGGTGGCTCAACGTTCCTTTGCCAGCCCACCGGTGGTCGCGCTAGATTAATGGAAGGATGTTCATTTAGAAGAAAACAACATTAATTACCCTGGAGAGAGTGAGCCCTATTTACTTTAAAATTCTTTTATTTCCAATGTGAGAAGGATTTTACAAAAATTTGTTAAAATGGATCCATAAAAGGCTTTTTCAAAGGGAATGTTGTGGTTTGATTCTTTAAAATAAAAAATGTTATTTCCAATAAAAAAATATATTTTTATTTTATCATGTTTATATATCGATACCCATCACGTCTGCGGAGTTTAGCTAGCCAATAAAATAACCTTGTATATCACCGTGTAGTGAAAACCTCGTGTTTGCAATAAACAGTACCTATTTTACAGGAGAAGATAAAAACTGCCAGAAATATGGCCGTCATTGACGTTCTCCGAGGTTCTCATTATCATCAACAGAAGGCAGTAGAAGCATTGTTGAGCTGTGCACGTTTGTTTTAAATATGTATTACGAGGTTTTCCACACAAGAGAAAAATAAAAAAGAATTATTAGGTAAAATTCTACATGAGATTTTCACTCCACAGCGACGATATCGGATTCCACCATGGTGTTGGTTGCTGACCTACAGAGACTAAACCATGTTTACAAAGTTAAAAGTAATCTGATGCTTAATGTTACCCAATTATTTTTTAAACGTAGGCCCGTAAAATGAACTTTATAGCCTCCCGAAGTTTTAGAGCCATTAAATACGATGCACGAGTCCATATACAACGTGTTTTTTTTTATATACCATAACTCTAGGGTATTAATGACACCATCATTTTGAACAACTTTTACTATGGGACCAAACCTAAAATCGCGAAAAAAAAAATCAGCAGTTCGTAGGGAAATTTTGACGAGTTTTGCGAACATAAATGTATAGGACAGCTGGTTTTTTTCGCGATTACAGGTTTGGTGCCGTAGTAAAAGTTGTACAAAATGATGGTCTCATTAATAAAATTACAATTGCGTAACACATTATCAAACGGAATCTGTTTCATTTTGACAGTTCAGCAACATTCATTGCGTTATTTACGTTGTCGACCAGACAAATTTTTCGAACATATGAAGAAATGGATTAGCAATTTACTTCAAAATGATTCACATTCCGATTGATAATATTGCGGCTGGCAATATTTTTGACATTCCAACGGTCACTTTTGAAAAAAGGCTTTTTTACGCTTTTGTTCTAGAGATGTCAGCGAGACGGCCCCAGCCCAAGATAGGCGAGTTAGATTAAAAGATATATTGAAAAGTATTATACAATATATTAGAGTCTTGCGTGAACAGTTTAGGTATTTATTTAGTGTAGATCCCAAAGGAAGTAAAGGTCCCTCAGGCCTTTACAGTACCTACTTTACACGTAGGTCTGTACTCTTATATCAAAAACATGTATTCAACTTGTTTAAAGGTTCTGTTTCTTTTTTTTGCATGTGGTGAACACAGATTAAGGTAGGTGTCTTTAAATTTACTAACTTACAACTTATACGCTTTCTTAACGGGAATTATCGATATTGGTAACCCATACGATAGATTAAGAAAAATTGTGATTAATTATAATTTCTTTTAAATAGTGATTGTGACTGAAAATTGAATTAATAATTAATTGAAGTTTTTTTTTTAACTTTAATTTATAATATATATCCAGCACTTTCCTATTTATATTATCGATCTAAATGTCAATAGTCATAAGTAATGTCTTACTGAAAGGCGAGGGTCATAAAATGTGCCAAGTAAAATATACGATACGAGAAACTCGATACACGCCCGCTGTAAAGTCCTGTAAAGGATTTTATTGTAATTTACGTCGTTTCTTTTTATAAAGACTACGTTTATTAATTGATGTTAAGGCGAAAACGTTAAGGTAGCCCGCGAAATTAATTTTTTTTGCAATTTTCAAATCAGTATTAAGTTGTACGTTGATCAGAATGTGATTCGCGACCGTAATAAATAAGTATTTACATAATTATAAGCATTAAAGTCATCAATACAACTCTTAAGACCTAATGACTGCTGCTGAGTGCTAATGAATGACTATTTCATGAAATCTTGAAATTTGAGTATTATACAAATTTAAGAAGTTGTATTACTGATTCTGATGATTACAATTCTATAAATGCATATTCGTTAAGGTCGCGAATCATACTTTATTCAACATACAACCTAATACTGACTTGCAAATTACAACAAACGTAAGAAAATTTGAATTTCGCGGACTACCCTGACGCTTCCCCCTTAAACTGCAAAATATTGTGTCATGTAAGCGACGCATAAATGCAGCAAGAATTCCAGTTTTTTGGAATAGTAAAATTAATGTTTATGTCATATCTTGGAAATATCGATACGAAATTATGTTAGCATTTTTATTAAATATACAGCTTTTATAAATATACACAACGGTCGCCAAACCTTTTAGTTTAGTTTACGTTACCAAGGCTACTCGTGACAAATTGTTATCGTTTTTACTTGACCTAAGTCACCACAAATGTCTTTAGGGCGTTAAAGCTACCCTCGGGTCCAAAGAGAATTAGACCAAAGAGGCTACATAGTCATTGCTCGGGACCGATGAGTAAATAATCACGGTCGTAAAGCCCTATACTCTAAATCAAACAATTATTCCGTCATTAAGAAAACAACGTTGCTTTAACTACCTAAGTCATTTAAAATTAATTATAAAGAGCCATCTTATAATTGGCAGTTAAGTATGTAAAAAGTCTCACGAGATTCATTGTGCCTAAGATTACGGAGATGCAAAAAGAAAATGTTTATAATACTTACCTACTTATACCTTGACAAGATCAATAAGTTTGTAAGTACGTACGTTCAGGGTTCAGAATCTTGCACGACTCGTATGTAACTCATGAAATATTAACATGACGTCACTTACAGAAGCTGTCCTAAGTCAGGCGTTTCGTTTGTTTGAAAATCATTATTACTGCAAACATTAGCTGGGGCATAGTACTGTAAAGGTTCCATGCAATAGACCTTAACCTTATAATGTACTGGCTGACATGCGCTGCTGTAGAACTGTCTTTTTTTTCATATATAGCTTTCTGATTTAATTGAGCTTTCTTTATATTATTTATAGCACAATTGTTGAGAGCAATATGATGATTATGTCGCTCTGCATAATTGATAATGCCATCACGACTATAATTGTTAACAATCATATCTGTACGAATCCATGGAACCTTTACAGTACTTTATATTTTGTGTAGAAGGAAAAGAATAGCATGTAACATAGTTCTGTTTATACCTATTTATTGATGCCCTGTGAGAAACCTTCAATGTTTTGCAGATCAGTCACTAATTTGTCTTATTTTCCTGAGCTATAAATAAAAGTTACGTTTTGCCAATCGAATTCTCTCAATTTTATATGAGAAGGGCGATATACATTCCCCCTCTAATAAAAAATATTTAAAAAAAATACAATAACCAACACAGATTATGGATTTCTCATGTTCGCAAGGTATTTCTTTAATGAAAATCGTGAAATATTTTTTTACTTACTGCTGTAAAGTTTGCACAAAAAAAACTTTTTCCTTCGATATTTTCCTTATTATTGCAAAACTCACGATACTGAGATTCTGTTACCGGATATTAAAAACAACAATTGAAAAAAAAAAAAACTCTATTTTCTATTAGATATAATTGGATGAAAACTTGAATATTCTTGTTCTTTTCCCCAGCTTATTTTCAGGCAATAGAGTCATATTGTTGCTTATTATTTTTATAGTAAAACTTAGCTCCGTGCCACATCAAGTTAGTTGAACAAGTATGAAAAATGCTCGTCTTGTCGTCGACGTCGTCGAGAGAGGGAGGGAAACTTCCACATTTTTTATAACCATTGTTCCTGCTTCAGTGGAAGCGGAGTTCTTTTTGTATAACTACTTCAAAAATGCTGTAATTTGTTGTAAAAAAAAAAAAATGTTAGGGCGAAATAAAAACCAGTAACAAACGTGAAATATGTGTTCTGTCAAATTCCTAAATAGGCAATCTTAGATAGTGTAGACGAAGTATTGAATACGTAATTCTATCTAAATATTAGTAGAAATACTCTCGACCCTTTTCAAGTGTTTCAAACAGATTGCTTAGATTTTGTGAAAGAAAAATACGGCCTTTGTTTTTTTTCTGTTTCGTTAAAGGTGAAAATATAGAAAAGGTTCCTATTGGTGATATAAAGTATTCGGTTTAATAAAACCTTTAGCGGTTGATAGACAACCGGCATTAAATATTAATTTATACCTGAATTCAATTTATTGGTCCACCCATGCGTAATTAACACTTGAAATTAAAACTGTATGCACAACGTCGCTGATACAATATTATTTTTAATAAGTTCAACAAACATTTACGTAACGACATTTTAAAATAAAATAGTCCTTAGTGGACTGCAAATTAAAGGCTTATTTGCTTTCCATATTTTATTCCGCCGTTACAGACTTTTAACATTTAAGTAATAAAAATTTCATTTTTTTTATTTAATTTTTTAATATTTTTAGCGCACACTTCATAACAATGTTTGTTCAGAAATTTAATGAAAACAAGCTCGGAAAAATTGAATCATACCATATTACATTTGAAAAATAATCTGCGTCAACGTTAAATAACTTACCGATCCCGAAAAGTATCCAACATTCGAAATTTGATTATAAAAATTGACTTTACCTCCGGTCTTATTGGTCGCGGCGCGGCTTGCGAGCGTCCCATTCCAATCCATTATGCCATTAGTTTTGTACTGGAAAACCACGAGTCTCAAGATTCCGTTATATTGACGTTTTGTTTTTAAGCTCTGTTTTATTAATAGCTACCCGTCCTTCAAAACCAGCTTTTATTTCCCAAAGGGTATGCTAAGTACATTTCTAGGTTGTGCGAACACGTGTTGCCGGTAGCTATATTAAGTCCTGGAAGGAGCAGACATTTGTTAGGCACAATGGCTAATTTACAGAGTTCGAGCTAGCGTGCAAAGTCAGCCTACCAAATAGCTGCAATACTCGCACTGTGTGGACGTATCATCCGAGTTACTCGCACTTCGAGTTGGACAGTAGCTCGCAGCCGCGTCACTTAAATATTTTTTGTTTTTATGCGAGCTTGCGTGCGAGTCAGCCTACCGAGTAGCTGCAGTGCAGCAACTCGCACTGTGTAAACAGCCAAGGTAAGCCAAACTACTGTCATGCAAGTACACAGTGCGAGCAGTTGTCTAGTCAGTAGCTCGCACTGTGTAAATATCCAAGGCAAGCCAAACTACTGTCATGCAAGTACACAGTGCGAGCAGCTGTCTAGTCAGCAGCTCGCACTGTGTAAGCAGCCAAGGCAAGCCAAACTACTGTCATCCAAGTACACAGTGCGAGCAGCTGTCTAGTCAGCAGCTCGCACTGTGTAAGCAGCCAAGGCAAGCCAAACTACTGTCATCCAAGTACACAGTGCGAGCAGCTGTCTAGTCAGCAGCTCGCACTGTGTAAGCAGCCAAGGCAAGCCAAACTACTGTCATGCAAGTACACAGTGCGAGCAGCTGTCTAGTCAGCAGCTCGCACTGTGTAAGCAGCCAAGGCAAGCCAAACTACTGTCATCCAAGTACACAGTGCGAGCAGCTGTCTAGTCAGAAGCTCGCACTGTGTAAACAGCCAAGGCAAGCTGAGCTACTGACCTGCGAGTACACAGTGCGAGGAGCTGTCTACTGTATAGTCGGCAGCTCGCACTGTGTAAACCAGCCATAGTTTGAGCTGTTTCTGAGAATTTCCTTACAGAAAATAAACACTTTGCTCAAACTGGGAATTATCTCCGCTAACTGCGTTTGCAACCACTTTACCCGAAAGACCAGTAACTATATTTTTTTTATTTACCTCAAAGGGCTACAAGAAACTTTGATCATAAAAATGTTATTGCTATTGCAAGTACAATAATAAGCTGGTGTTGGCACCACTGCCAAATCTGGAACCAAAATACTGTTTGCCTTCATATTATGCTAAATAGCACTTTGTGGAAAAACTAGAACTTTTACTGACTGGCATTGACTTTAATACAACCGTCTACAATTTGTATGTCGTGCTTTATTTATGATTCTGTCAGCTCTTAATACAAGATAGGATCGCTGAAAGTCCTAAGAATCGACCTGAACTTACGACCTTCCAGTATTTTCCACAAACAGCAACCATTTCTCTCCTGTTTTCTCTTAATGTAATGAAACATTGCATAAAGCCTGAAAAGAAGTGTAATAGTAGGTGGTACTGTCAAACCTCCACCGTGTACCTATGTTCCCCAATGATTGATCGACACCGCTCGGTGATTGATTCTCTGTGTCACCTGATATACGAACGTATGGCCCCATTTTATTCCAATACAATTCGAATACGCATACGATATTACCTACCCATATATGATGGGATAGGTACGTACTTTTTAGACCGTAAATCAAGGATATTTTATGAAGTTTCTTATGACATTCCACAAAATAGTGACAAGGTAGAAATCACTCCGATTTTCTATCAGACAACGACTAATGGCGAAATGATGCCCATATTTTCGCCGTCATGTTTATGTAGAACCGCTCAGGACTTCACAAAAAGTAACCGTAGGAATCACACCGAGACTTCTAACCTGACTGCGGCGGAGCAGAATAGGAGGGTAATGGTTTTGAGGTTGTTAAAATCATGCAGCCATTATCCATACTCTCATACAACCCTAGTTTATCCTATAGTTTAATATATATCCATATTATATGTAATTTAACATAACTATACCATTAAAAATCATACCTATACATAATTCAGGTAACGTACTTGAAACGTCGGGTTCTGCTCGCAGGGAAACCATCCAACTGGCTGAAGGATGCTCCTTTTTGATGGATTTACATACCTAGGTACTTCATAAAGCATTTTTCATTTATTTTGAGTGAACTCTTGCGATGCTACAAATTAAATTCAGCATATTTTAGACATCGAACCGGAGAAGCATTCGACTTTTTAGTGGCTATGTTGAATATTTTTGAGACTTTTTCATGTGTAACATCTTTCCTCCCGCTTTCCTGCAATCTGTGGGAGTGATTTCGTGAAAAGGGACGGAAGTGTGTAACAGGAAGCCGGGGTAGCGCGTCCTATTTGATTTGACCAATAAGCGTGCGTGGTGCTAGAGTTGGCCGTCAGATGGTACCAACCCAAACAGATGTCTGATGTTACACATCATAGGCGACTACTGTAAGGTTATTTTTACTGTAAGTTATTTAAATAATCTTGATTGATATGTGCAACTAATATTGAACTAATTGTTTTTAGCTAAAATCGTATTCGTTTTGTTGACATTTTAAAAATAGCGTTACCAGTCAGATGTGAAAACAAATATGCTCCTAATTAATGTTCATTCTGTTTAATTAATGTGAGTAAACCATAGATATAACGCTAGTAGTATATACTATATCTATGGAGTAAACATTAGCTTTTTTAACATATTCGAAAACGCTTCTTGAACCAATTTAATTTTACCACTGTTTATTTTTATGAAATTTACGATGCACGATGAATTTATTATAAACTCTCCATCTCCTTGAGTATCTTAAATACATAATCACTCTGTAATATTAAGATGGCGGTGAAACGGTACTGCGTGGAGGCTGCGCAATAAAACTAGATGTTAAAACCATAAATTGATAGTTATGACATATTATATTTATACTTTAATGTTTTCAGCAAAATAAACAAGTCGCCAGTGCCTGTCATAAAACAATTAAGAACAAGTTGTGTCTAGTAACGTAATTATTATTTCTTTCCGTAGACGATGCTTCATTATCATTACTGAGGGTCGTGACTTCTAATGACGTTGATGAGTTATCTTTCTATTGATCTGGTTCTGGACCTAATGGCAGAGCTTATTCACGTGTTGCTGTATGATTATAAATGTCAGCTGTATGAATGTGATGGATGTTTAAGCGATGGTCGATCGTTTTCTTGATTTTGAGCGTTGATATCCCAAGTCCATTATAAGCTACGTTAGGATCGTTGCTTCTAGATAAACGAGCACCTTTATCAACCACATCATTGGTTATCTATCCTATGTGATAGTGATCAAAGGCTTCGATCAAAAAAGGTTTTGATGTTTCCCAATTTTACTACGGTATATCAGTGTGGCTAAAGGGAACCGCCCCGAGTAGAGAAGACCAATAACGACGTAAAAATCGTTCGTTTTTGTTTTCGAGGTCGTTTTAATGGCCTGAATATTTCAGCCCCGTTTTTGTAACGATGAAACTCGATTGGAGAATTGCTCCTCCTAGTGCTCGATAAAATAGCTTGTAACAGTTTGATTTAAAAGAAAAATTGTTTGACGAGAGATGGTAGATGAAATTGCTAATAGTCGCAGATTGAGAGAGCAGACAGGTGGGCGTACAATAAAACTATACTTTCTTTTAATTTAAAATATGTTTTCTATTTGTGTCACAGAAATTTTACTTAAACATGCACACACATTTTACACAAACGGAATGTGGCTGATTATCATGTTGTCTAATTCTTAGCTTTTATACAATATTTCACCCAGGCAGGCACTAGTGTGTAATTCGTCTCAATGCTCTCAAAACGGTGAAGGAAAACATCGTGAGGAAACCGGCATGTCCTAGAACCAAAAATTACAAGACATGTGACATCCACCAACCTGTACTGGGCCCGCGGGGTGGATTATGGTCCACTCCCTCTCACAGAGAGGAGGCTAGTGTCCTAGCCGAGGGCTAATTGGCTAATTATGAAATTTCACCGCTGGATTTTCTAAACTTTATTTTGTGGTGCATAATTTTAAATGTTTATTCTTAAAATTATTTAAACACTATATGATACATTCTCTGTGACTGCGCAAAGCAAAACTTATATTCCAGAATTTGCGTCAAAGGGAAAAGCAAAACATCGTCAGCCGGCTGCCGTTGTGTTCCTCGACCGGCGAGCTATGAAAGCGACATGAGATTTCCGCAATGCTCGCATACCTCCGCCGCAGGTTTCCGCTGCAGGCTGCTGCTCAAAGCGCCTTGCATGCGGTATGAATGACCGGAGACATCATACCCTCCTCAAAGTCCTTAGAGACTTGTTTGAGGTCGCGATGTCACGGAAAATTGCTCGGTAAATTCTCATGTTGCATCTGACAAGCGATTTACCGACTGTACTACAATCTGTTCACATCTTTTCAAAAATATCTATAGATTTGGTTTCTAAAATTGTGCATTCACCGAAAATACTCTTCACGGAAAAGTAGGGTGCAATTTCCCTGAAGACATGGTGCATGGAGCACTTTTTTGAATGATAGTTCATTAGATGTCGGAGGCGTGACTAATGATGTCACCCCCATACACTCTCACTAGGAAATTGCTACTTTGAAGGTTTCATTTCGAAAAGTGCTTATTAAAATTCATGTAAGACGTTGCCAGTGCCCTCTGTTTAATATTAAAAGAAAAAAAGATTTCTCTCCTCATTATACTCCCCGTGTAGTGTCCCAGCTAATAACTTAATGGAGTCTGCTATAAAAGAACGGCCGCGGTCGGAAACAAAACAAATGTACGTGCCTATTTTTTAATATTTCATGAAGCGCGGCGAACGATGCTTTTTCGAGCGGTCTTTTGTTCTTTTTCTCGAAGTCACTCGCTTTTTAATGAAACGCACGTCGTGAGCGAGGGTACGGATGCGGCAGGCAGCCTTTCAAAGGAATTGTGGGTGACTGCATAATATGTATCGGAGTGCTCTTATCGTATCGGTATCGAGTGGATGAATCTCCATATTTCCTCGACCGACTCGCTTGGCTTACACTGTTCGCGAACACGAGATTCGCTCGTAAACTGTAGCTCGTACGTATCCAAAACATTACTTACCGCAACAGACAAACGTTTGTAAACTTTTAGAATTAAAAATAGAGTATTTTACAGTTTAAATATATCTAGATTTATGTCTGGATTTTATGCTAAAATTAGGAAGGACAAGTCATGCACGTTGAATTGTGTTAACGTCATCGTCAGAATGAAAAACGAAGTCAATGACAAATAGTTCGCTGTATTTAGCTTACAATATGTATCTACAAATTGGTTCTCGGTATCAATCGTAGCGTGTAATTCGTGTCCGTTAAACATTGTAAATATGGAGAGGGCTCGGTAACAGCCGTAATTATTCGTGGATTGCTATCACTGGGATCTATAATAGGACAGGGTGATGCAAACGGTATTTACAAAATGTCAACATAAATTCTACTTTAACGAGTATCTCGAATTAAAAGTAGAATTAGTGCGAGGTGTTAAACCCAACTGCTTGAAACTAGTTCAGTTTCAAGCGATTTTTCAACGCGGAAATATTCCATTTCGAATGATTCCCGTAAACATACGAAACATCACACAACTTTTCCCTCCTTATATATAACTTTTTTCGGCTATATAAACAGAAATATTTGCCACAATGTCGAAAGGGTAGTCTAAAACTTCAGTTGGTATGATTGAGATGTAAAAATGTACGCAATAACCATACTTAAATAAAACCACATAATCTTAGAGACGAGTTTAATATTTCTCATGTCAAATCTCTAAGGCAAACATTTTAAAATACAAATACATATCAAAGTTTAGATAAGCTTTATGTCATAACATAACCGCTTCCCGGAGCGATGTAGGGCAAGAATACGATTTCAGATTTAGCTTTGCTGCGGCGGAGCACACGATATGAGATTTCTTGCCCGTCAACGCTGAATTCGAGTATGCGATGTATTTATTATGGCTGGTTTACATAGTGCGAGCTGCTGACTAGAGACAGTAGACAGCTGCTCGCTCTGTGTACTCGCATGTCAAGAGCTCGGCTTACCTTGGCTGTTTACACAGTGCGAGCTGCTGATTAGACAGCTGCTCTCTCTGTGTACTCGCATGTCAGTAGCTCGGCTTACCTTGGCTGTTTACACGTGCGAGCTGCTGATTAGACAGCTGCTCGCTCTATGTACTCGCATGTCAGTAGCTCGGCTTACGTTGGCTGTTTTCACAGTGCGAGCTGCTGATTAGACAGTTGCTTGCTCTATGTACTCGCATGTTAGTAGCTCGGCTCACCTTGGCTGTTTACACAGTGCGAGCTGCTGATTAGACAGCTGCTCGCTCTGTGTACTCGCATGTCAGTAGCTCGGCTTACCTTGACTGTTTACACGGTGCGAGCTGCTGATTAGACAGGTGCTCGCTCTGTGTACTCGCATGTCAGTAGCTCGGCTTACCTTGATTGTTTACACAGTGCGAGCTGCTGATTAGACAGCTGCTCGCTCTGTGTACTCGCATGTCAGTAGCTCGGCTTACCTTGACTGTTTACACGGTACGAGCTGCTGATTAGACAGCTGCTCGCTCTATGTACTCGCATGTCAGTAGCTCGGCTTACGTTGGCTGTTTTCACAGTGCGAGCTGCTGATTAGACAGTTGCTTGCTCTATGTACTCGCATGTTAGTAGCTCGGCTCACCTTGGCTGTTTACACAGTGCGAGCTGCTGATTAGACAGCTGCTCGCTCTGTGTACTCGCATGTCAGTAGCTCGGCTTACCTTGACTGTTTACACGGTGCGAGCTGCTGATTAGACAGCTGCTCGCTCTGTGTACTCGCATGTCAGTAGCTCGGCTTACCTTGACTGTTTACACAGTGCGAGCTGCTGATTAGACAGCTGCTCGCTCTGTGTACTCGCATGTCAGTAGCTCGGCTTACCTTGACTGTTTACACAGTGCAAGCTGCTGATTAGATAGCTGCTCGCTCTGTGTACTCGCATGTCAGTAGCTCGGCTTACCTTGACTGTTTACACAGTGCGAGCTGCTGATTAGATAGCTGCTCGCTCTGTGTACTTGCATGTCAGTAGCTCAGCTTGCCTTGAGTGTTGACACTGTGCGAGTTGCTGCGCTCCAGCTACTCGGTAGACCGACTCGCACGAAAACTAAAAAAATTTCGAAGTTACTCGGCTGCCAGCTATTGTTCACCTTGCAAGTGCGAGAAACTCGTAAGATACGTCCATACAGTGCGTGTATCTGCACTGCGTAAACTATCCATTTTGTAAAGTCAGGAAAATTAATTGTTAAACAAATTGACTCTCAACTCAGCCTGTCGACATAGGCCTAAGGAAATTGACTAGCAACTGAAATTGTCTATATCGACACCAGCACTGAATAAAATGGTAAAGCCATATAACTGTAAAATGGTTTTCATGCATATTCGTAATCTTCATACTAAAATAAAATTATTCAAATCATAAACTGTACTTTTTGACAGTTTTATGAAACTTGTGTACAGTGTGTGAAGTGGTTTCAATTTGTTTAACCATTAATTCCCCTGACTGTTGTTACATGTAAAGTACCGAGTAATTATTTCACGTTTTCATTATACCTACCGAACCAAATGAGAAAAATATGGAAATCACGTGTAAATAAGCAAAACTTTACTTGTTTCTTGTGTTGATTTTGTCTCAACATTTGTTTATTTTTACGAACAGCTATGAAAAAAACACGAATGAAAAAATTGAATGAATAAGCTTTTCCTCATTATTGTTGATTCTTAAATGAAGCTTCACGAATATTTTGTCGGTATTCATTTTATTATTTATTTAAATGAGAAAAGGAACACGTAGGTGACGACCTTTTCGCTTTTCAAATTGTATACAGAGGAAAAATGGAAAACCAATAAATAAATGCCATATTTCGTTGCCTACCTTTAATTTGTAAGTATACATAAAGGTTTTTAAAAAGACGAAAAATCTGATTTTTGTTACTTATTCAATATTTCACCAGTAACAATGGAAACCATTTTGTAAAGGGGAACAAATAAATAAATATGAAATTCTATGATTTTTCTTTATCGCTTTGTTCTTTATATTATCGCCAACGGTAATAAAAGAAACAAAAACAGAGGCCATATAGAGCGGGAAGTGAGTTTTGCTGCTAAGCTTGAGGTTTTATTATTGCGCTGGGCTAAGAAGTATAAAAGTAGGTTTTGTTAGGGATTTGTTATTTATTTATTTATTAAAACTTTACTTTGCACAAGAAAGTAAAAAAAATATTATGGTGTCCTGGAACAGCCGGTTGGAACGAAGTTCCTTTCACTGTATCATCATCATCTGCCTAGCCTTTTCCCAACTATGTTGGGGTCGGCTTCCAGTCTAACCGGATACAGCTGAATACCAGTATTTTACATGGAGCGACTGCCTATCTGACCTCCACAACCCAGTTACTGGGTAATACGATACCCCTTGGAAAGACTGGTTGTCAGACTTTCGGGCTTCTGACGACCCGTAACGACTGTCAAAGATCCACGAATGACAGCCGGGACCAACGGCTTAACGTGCTTTCCGAGGCACCGAGGAGTCTCGGTATGTAAAGATGGTCACCCATCCACAGACCAACCCCGGCAAGCGTAGCTTAACCTAATGAATTGACCCGTGCGGCTGTTATTACTTAGCCACGAGCTCCTCCTCCCAAGTTCCTTTCACTGTATATTATGTGTTAATACAGAGCCTTCTATTATAAGTTTTAGAAGCTAAAAACTTATACTAGATGGCTCTGTATTAAAAAACAAAAACTTTTGACACTTTGAAACTCACTTTTTCTGGCATAACGCTTTTTCGTAACATGCTCCTGCATGCATGTTTCCTGCTGCACATCAATGACCTGCTTCGGCCTGGTATTGTTGGGTACGCAGATGACAGTACAGTTTCAGAGAGATACTTGTCCAGCGCAAAAACCAGCGGGGCTGAAGTTCGTTCCTTGAGAGAGGCCATGGTAGAGCGGACAGATTTGACCTTAAGCTTTGTCTCCCAGTGGGGTGATGATAATCTGGTCTCTTTTAACGCCACCAAAACGCAGGCGTGTCTTTTTACCGCTAAAAAGAGTCGTTTCGCCCAAACTCCTACTTTTCGGGGTACATCTGTTCCTGTAACTGATCGACTTGAGCTCCTAGGCATGGAGTTGACATCTGGTCTCAACTTCGGCGCCACCATCGAGTACAAGGCCCAAACTGCGGCCAAGAAACTGGGCATCCTAAATAGGGTGAAGCGATACTTTACGCCTGGACAGCTTTTAACCCTTTACAAAGCGCAAGTCCGATCCTGCATGGAGTATTGCAGTCACCTTTGGGATGGATCAGCTAAGTACCAACTAGCCGCGCTTGACTCGGTGGAACGCAGAGCTAAGAGGCTCATTGGCGACGTAAAACTGGTGGACGCCAAGCTTCATTGCTTGGCTCATCGCCGCAAGGTTGCCTGCTTGTCGGTCTTCTACAGATTGTACTTCGGAGAGTGTGCCCGAGAACTCCATGACCTCATTCCACCGGCCCCCTTCTACCACCGGACATCTAGACGCACTGCCAGTTACCATCCCTACCTGGTTGCTATTCCACCAATTCGCACTAAGCGCTTCCAAATGTCTTTTATAATGCGCACAGCAAAAGAGTGGAACTCACTACCTGCGTCTGTGTTTCCGAACGTATACCACCCTAATCTCTTCAAAGTGAGAGTGAACAGGCTTCTTCTGGGTAAGCTCACTCCATCGTCGACTTTGTCTCTGTCACCTCTGACCTAGACTAGAGTCAAGAGCAAACCCATCACAAATAAAAAAAAAAAATAAAAAATAAATGACGATTACTACCAGTCAACTCCTACCGCAAGCCGCGTTAAAGAACTTCGTTACAAAAACATGGTAGGTTCAATATAATGGATAGATAAAACGAAAATAACTATAAAATACTAGAATACATACTGACACATAGATACATACATATAAACAGAATAAACTTTGTCTGGAGAAATAATAATAATAATAATAATAATCCACAACTATCACACAACGCCGTCTAGCCTCAAGCTAAGCAGAGCTTGTGTTATGAGTACTAGACAACTGATAAACATACTTATATATTTCTAAATACATACATATATAGATAAATTACACCCAGACACAGAACAAATGATCATGCTCATCACACAAACATTTGTCCTGGGTGGGAATCGAACCCACGACCTCCGGCATAGCAGTCAGGGCTACTAACCACTAGACCAACAGGCCAGTCAAATAACGATTGGTAGAGGAGAAAACGAATCCAGCAAACCATCGCTGGGATATTTCACGTGTTTTTATTCACGAGGTCCTCATTGAAGATCTGTAGTTCTATACCCTTATGGTAACGGACAATGCAAACGCCCGATGTTGTTTGTGCCCACAAAAAGTTCGCAACATGTGCAAACAAAAACTTTACGAGCCGAGTGTACCTTTATTTTTCGTACAAGATTAGTGATAGACATCGCGAACAGACAAAATAGTGCGAGGCATAGATAATACACTACAGTAATAGTGCCAACCACCCCTAAACTATACCCTTGGTAAGAATCCCTTAAGTTAAGGCACCCCTTAAATGCATCCTGCACCTTAACTCATTTCAAATTTTATCACCACGCTATGGAACACCTAAATAAAAAAAATCTGTCACTTATCTAAGTAGCCGCCACTTAGATAAGTGACAGACTTTTTTATCATACTCGTAGTTATTCCAAAAACCGCACTTTTACTGATAGCATTTTTAAACTACATTGTTAAAATAATTCAGACTAAAATTAAAATATTTTACATTAGAAACACGTTTTAACAACAATTAGGTTACAAAACATTATGCAAAAACTAACATGTTTAGAAAATGTTTTGGCTGTTTAATGAAGATTCAGTGCCTTTTTTAACCGACTTCAAAATAGGAGGTTCTCTATTCAACCCGTATTCATGTATGTATGTTTGTATATCCACGATTTTCTCAAAACTAATAAATCAATTTTGATGATTCTTTCACTAACGTGATCTACATACTTTCAGGAAGGTTTTAGTACACATACATTAGGTAATTAAACTTATGTACGAAGTTATATGCATAATTGTACTGTATCTCCGGCATTTCTATGCGGATTTTGATGATTCTTCTTTTCGTTCGTGTTGGGCTTATGTAATTGTATATTCAACTACTACTATTTTATTCAAACGAATAAAATAACTTTCATAAAAAACTTAACAGCTTCTGACGTCGGTGTCTTCAATTGTTCAATGAACCTTAACTTAGCACCGACTTCAGAAGCTGTTTTTTTATGAAAGCTATTTTATTCGTTTTAGGTTTCTGAAGTCGGTTCTGAAGTTCTGAGATGTATCTTTGAATGTGACATTTCGGTTGAGGTTATTTATGTGTGGGTATTCTAGTATCTATAAAACAAAGTGAATTATATACCGTCATAACATGGGTAAGAAACGAAAACGTGGTCAGAATTTTACTGCTGAGGACAAGGAACATCTTTTAAAATTCCTTCTTTACTCTTAATCGATGGTGTTCTGTTTCTGAAAATATCATAAACTCCTGCCATAGAGTTACGACAGCTTCTGAAACTCTTTTGACAATTCGACTACATGTAGCTATGCTGATCCAACCCATACCTGCCATCGTCGCAACTGACTGCCAGTGGCAAAAAATCTAAGGGCACATAATGATAACATAGGTAGAGGTACCTACTAGAATAGATAAATCTATAAAAGTTTATACACTTGCACCTTCTAGGACCAACTAACACTTTAAAGCAAACAGGTATAAGCATTATACAAATAGGTATTGTTCCTACATAATTATACCAAGTCTCTTTTTAGCTTACCTGTCATCTGGATAATCTAAAAATGTTCTAGTTTTTGTAGCAGAAATATATATCACGTTATGCGAAATTTTTTTTCGCAACAAACACGTGGCCGTCTAAAGGGTACCTAGGGTTTTAAATTTTCATACAAAAAGCGATAACGTTTTTCTCCCCGTAAACATAGTCTAATTTTCATACTCGTAATTTTTGGAAATATTGTAAGTATAATGAAAAGCTAGGTCCGTACGTTTTTATTATAAAGAAATATTGTACACAGCATCTAAATATCTATATTTTGGACATAAAAACTTCCTCGAGCGTTTTTATTTTTTTTAATTAATTTCAAAAGAATTACTAAAAAAGAAAAACGTGCAGACCTAGATTAAGGTGTACTGAATGTAATGAGACTAAAATTGTCTCATTTTGTATAGATTTAAGGGAGTAAAAACGTTATCGCCCGAAACAATATTTATGTAAATAATTGTATGAAATGTAGGTAATTCCTTCCAAGACTCGCGCAGCGTATCGGCACTTCACAATCCTCAATTATTCCACCGTCTCGACAGCTTCAAGACTATAAAAACAGTCACATAATATACGTAGATCTTCTATTTTAACAAATTAATTATTCAAGAACACGCGACCGGTCAAACTACTTAAAACTAACCCTTACGCTAGGGGTCGGTTAGGGGCCGAACAATCGGGCCCCTAAATAAGACTTTAGGTGTCCCTTAAACGTTGGTGAAAATAAAACTTGCGTTAAATGTTACCTAAATTGGCTTAAGGGTTACTTAAAATGTAGGGGTCGTTGGTGAAAACGGGCTTACACTTTCAAACCGTTATGCTGACCTATTCGAGTCATGTAAAATAATTCGGTAACGCCTATTAAGCTGTCATAACTGGCTAAAATTATAATCCCCTGTCAGTTTCCTCATTTGGGAATGCTTGTATAACATCCCTTTATTAGAATGAAGTTTTGTTCAGTAATCCACGAAGTACTTTCATATAATTTATTAAATTAGCAATAGTAGCTACTTACCTGTGCTAAGGTCCTCTTAAGGGTGAATTTCACCAATAAATCTGAACGCGATCAGCACATCTGAAATCATAAACTGCGTTAAAGAACTGTCAGTGTCATAATTTTTGTGGAATTTTGACACTGACAGCTTTTGAACGCGATTTATACGTGCTAATTGCATTCAATTTCATTGATAAAATTCGCACTAATAGGTATTGCAAAATAAAAGTGAACCGGTCAAGTTTGCTTACCTGGTATGTATCGAAATATTGCTACACGGAGCTACATCACTTATTTACTTTGCAAATATGAAAGCAAACATTCATAAACTTTGTTTATTTATTCGTTATAGTAGAAAGTTCTCTCGTATAAAAACGATGTTATACCTACACTTTTAAGTTTGAAAATAAATTACGTGCTTACTACTCTCTAGCGAGGATACAAAAGGTCTATTCGGATATACAAAGGCTCTAGATATCTACTGTTTGTGTGTTTTTAATTGGCTTTTACTTACCTTTTCGTATGAACTGACGTATAGATAGGGCAAATCTTATCTCCGGTGAAACAATTTCGGCTTTTGGTCCTTTATTGGATTTTTTTGGCGTTGTGGTGGGATTTTCTTGAAAAGGTACGTCTCTTTTAAAATATGGTATTATTCTGACCGCATCCTAATTGCGTAACACGCTATCGATCGGAATCTGAATCATTTTCAAACAAATTGCTATTCTATTGCTTCATATGTTCGAAAATTTTGTCTGTTCAACATGAAACAGATTCTGATTGAAAGTGTGTTACGCAATTAGGGTAACGGTCTTGCTTTATGAAATGAAAATGAGGTCACTTTGTGACTCTAATACGATAGCTACGTATGATTTTTATAATAAAGTCATTATGAGTTGTAGATATCTACAACAATTTTATTATTAGTTTTCCAACAATGAGATCGTAGCGACACATCATTGACTTTGACGTGTTCAAATATGATTGATTACTCGTACTTTCTGAGTCGGTGTTCAACTAACAAATGCTAGACGAAAGCATTATTCACTGGTACGATCCAGATTACCCCTGCTCACTGAATTGAAAGCGCGTGAAACTGATCGTGGGACATTCAATTATATTCTTATAATATTCCACTGCGTTCGGATCCGTGAATTATGTGATGGTGACCCCCAAATTTCTATTAACATGTCAGAATATCGGCGATATAACGAACATACAAATTTATCAGTTAGATTCTTTTGATGCGGAGGAATGAGGAAAATGTCGTCAGGAAAGTGTTGAGTATGAACGTGGAGGGCTATACGAGTAAGGGAAGACCAAAGAAACGATGGATGGACTGTGTGAAAGATGATATGGCCAGAAAGGGAGTGACTACCGAGATGACGACTAATAGAGATATATGGAAGAAAAAGACATGTTGCGCCGACCCCAAATAAATTGGGACAAGGGCAGGAGAATGAGATTCTTTTGATAGATTGATATCAAAACCTAATTTATAGTTAACATTTTGCTTACCTATGAAAACGTAGCATAATCAGCCTGTATTGTTCCTACCACAGAACAGATAAACCTCTTTCATCTGTTCTGTGGTTCCTACTGCTGCGACACAGGCCTCCTCTCGAAGAGAGGGAGTGGGCCGTAAATATACCACGCGGGCCCAGTGCGGGTTGGAAGATGTCACTTGTCTTCGAATGTTTGTTTCTTGGACATGCCGGTTTCCTCAAGATATTTTCCTTCACCGTTTTGAGAGAAAACAATGCATATTCACGAATACAATACATGAAAATGTAGAGGGAAATATCTTTGAAAAGTACGTATGTACCTGCCGTGTTGGAAGTACTTGGTAACTTACTTGGAGGACCGACGTGAGTTGAATGTCTTCTGTTTGGTTTTGCTTTGCAGGTGTTCAAAGGAATTTAATTATTACATAATAAATTATGACAAAAAATAATTATTGCGAAAAAAAGTAAGTACGTGACTTATGTTTGAGAGGAAACCAGTTTTGTGAAATCGAATAATAATAACCATTTTCGTTAAAATATCGGGAAATCTGGTATCTCTACGTTGTAACATAGCAGATGAAAATATAAAGAAAGTTTCCCTTGACTTTTACTGAAGTTTAGTCACATGTTTTTGTTTCTTAAACGTTGACTTTTAACTGTTTAGTTGCAATCAATCAACCTTTTTTTTGGGTGGGAAATTATCAAATAACTTCTCCTGCTCTGGGCGGAGCGGGAGGGCATGTCGTGTCAGACTTCTACTGACTAAAATCCACCCGTGTTCCTTCAGACTTCAGTTGCTTGTGCCAGAACCACGGTAACTATTTCAAACAACCCGCAACCCTGGCAGGCATCGGCCCTAGCGAACCCCATCAGTTAGTGCTGTCATCTCTTTGAGGCGCGCGTGGAACACAACGCGTTGGCCTGGTCCTTACCGGACGGTGAGCTACCCTTTGCTCGTCGTCCGCAAGCCTGCGTCTACGGTGGCCGGGAATCGGCTCTCGATTCCCGACGCCCAGGGCGTCTTCTGCGGCGACTGGAGAAGTGAGGGTGCCAAGATTGCCTCTCCCTGACACGTTCCGGCACATTCTTCGCGAGCAGTACTGCTTCGCCAAAGGAGGTGACGGCTTCCCATGTACTCTCGCTCCGTACCATGGCCTGGACCAGGGCCGAACGCGAGAGATCACCGATCGCCTCCGCGAGGACGCGGCGGTGCTCTTTCCGAGCCGGGCAGACCTCCACAGTATGCTCCACCGTGTCCTCTGCAATCAATCAACCTGGCACAGTAATCAATATATTTTTTAAATATATTATGCTAATTGTTCGACTGAAAAGTGTGAACAACGAGAGATAATACAGAAAAAGAATGTATCATACGTAAATCTTATAAAATTTAATAGAAGAGTTTTCAGGCTAATAGCCGTTCTTGGTATCCCTTGTTCGGCAGATTTATGATGTGCTAAACCACTAGCGTTCGAATTGGACGCCATTTTCCTCCCTCTGACAATAATATTAAAATATATATTCCTATTTATAGGCGATCGAGGAATTTACGCATTGTCGATGTTCAATTTAAAAGTATTTAAGTGTAGGTACATATAGATTTTGCTGTATATCTTTGTTTTCAAGTGCAGCTATTTGTTTCGAGCTAAAAGTAAGCTTTCAGCTTGAAAGGACCACTAACAAGGAGCATAATAAACTTCTTATTGGTCAGACGTTCATATCCCTGTAAGTAATAGCAAATAAAAAAGCAAATAGGTAGATACCTAAATAAAATGTGGCTCTGAACTCAATCGAACACCATTCAATACAGAACAGTTTATTATACTATAACAATGAAATATTTACTTCATTATAACATTATTAGGTAAATACCGTAATTTTGCATTCATAATAAAAAATAACGTATTGGAAAGGTAATCTAAAAACATAGCTTATAATTAGCCATTAAAGAACTCATTAACTTGTTGAAGATAAATAAATGATTATCATAAGATGTATACTTGAATTACATTTAAGTGAAAATGAACACTGGAACGTTTTAATTTCTCAGAAACAGGGCCGTTTCTCGTAAAGAGAAATAGGTTCACTTAGTAATATCGCAGATGATTCTGCAAATATGTCAGTAAAGTGTTTATATTCCCTTATAAGACCCAACCGAATTGCTTGAAGAGGTTTCGTAAGAAAATATTCATGTTCATCTTGCTATGAATGAAGTGAAGTGATAAAGACAAATTAAAAGGTTTAATTAACCCTTTCAGTACCTATATTGTATTTCTTGAGATATTAGAATTTATTTATGATTCACTGAATGGTGTAAAATATTTTAGGTCCATTTTATGTTGTTAGATTTTATGAGAGCAAATCTTTCCAGAATGTATGTTTCAAATTGAACCACGATTTTAAATGTGATATTTCAAAGTCTTTTGTTTGGATAGGAAAGTGGAAGGTACTCAAATATTCAAAGGCGGGCGTAGCTCATGTAAAGGTTCCATGCAATTGCAATGGGCAACCTGATATTACTGGCTAACATTTTATCGCTAAAGCAAGTATAGAACTGCGTTTTTGAATAAATAGTAAATTTACTTTAAAAAGTAAAAACCGACTTTAAAAACCTAAAACGAAAAAATTAACTTTAAAAAATATACAGATTCTGAAGTCGGTGCCAAGCTAAGGTGCATTGACATTTAAGGATTGAAGACACCGTCTTCAGAAGCTGTAAATTTTTTTATGAAAGTTATTTTATTCATTTTAGGTTTTTAAAGTCGGTTTTTAATTTTTTAAAGTAAATTTATTTTCCATTTTTAGTTGAATATACAATTACATAAGCCCAAGACGAACGAAAAGAAGAATCATCAAAAACCGCTTAGAAATGCCGGAGAGACAGTACATTTATGTATATAACTTCGTACATAAGTTTAATTAGCTAATGTATTATATACTAAAATCTTTCTGAAAATATGTAGATCACGATAGAGAAGGAATCATCAAAATTGGTTCATTCGTTTTTGAGAAACTCGTGGACATACAAACTTATATACATACAAACATACATACATACATACGGGTCGACTAGAGAACCTCGTTTTTGAAGTCGGTTAAAAAAGTTAGTTCGTGTTTTTGTTTTGTGGTCTGAGTTTGGTCTGAGCTAGAGGATAGACAGAGTAAGATATAAAAAAGTAAAAACCGACTTCAAAAACCTAAAACGAATAAAATAACTCTCATAAAAACTTTACAGCTTCTGAAGTCGGTGCCTAGCTCTAGTGCATTGAAGAACTGAAGACATTCGTTTTAGATTTTTGAAGTCGGTTTTTACTTTTTTAAAGAAAATTTATTTTTCCATTTTTAGTTGAATATACAAAATACCATATGCTCAAGATGAAAGAAAAGAAAAATATTCAAAATCCGCTTAGAAACGTCGGAAATACAACATTTATTACTATATTTATTATTTTATGCATATAACTTCGTACATAAGAATAATTACCTAATGTATTATATACTAAAACCTTCCTGAAAGTATGTAAATCACGATAGTGAAAGAATAATTAAAATTGGTTTATCAGTTTTTGAGAAAATCGCGGACATACAAACATACATACATACGAATCGAATAGAGAACCTCCTTTTTGAAGTCGGTTGAAAAGAAGTGCGCGTTTGTCCGAATATTGTACCGTTTCAACTTATAATTACAAATTACTATAATGCATCACCATCTGTAATTGAGTCGTATATAGCTACCTCCAGTTGGAATCTCCACAGTACCTAAATACCTAAATACTATAAACATATTTTTAATTTTACAAGAAAGTACATCGAAACTACAGAACGCCTTGCAGTAAGATGCTTTGATTATTAATATTTTGATAAAAACCCAACGCAGGCTGCAAATTGTAAAAGAATTATTGGAAAGAAGAGGTCATAATAAATTACAGCTGGAAGCCGGGAAAGGTCAAGATACGATGTTTAATGACTTCATATTTTTGTTCGATTATTGAATAATTGTTAAGTAGTATGGCGTATCCAAAAAATATGTGCCGTAGTGCAGACAAGGCTTTAGAGACTCAGCAATCATAGAGTTAGGTACTCAGCGACACACCGCCGTAAATTCGGCATATTTAATTCGGCCTTATTTATTGAAAAACGTAACAATTTCCGTCGCGTAATTTTGGGTAGATACCGCATATCGGGTATCTTCGTGTACTTTCGGCTTCATGGTCCCGAAGGTCATAATATATATGAACCATTTGTCATACTTGTTCATCACAATAGCGAACGTTCAGGATATTAGGTAAAAGGTGTTAGAAAATTATCGTACCATATCTAAAGGGAACTCTTTTTAACAGACCATTGAACACTTACAAACGATTTAGTCGCTTCTTAGAAACACTCAGGTTCATGTTTATGTATGTCCTCGTAACACGGACAGTAACTGAAGGATATTTTCTTTGATATTAGTGTACAATATACATGTCTGTTTTTTTATAACCATGTGTAAATGATTGGCAGATGTCACAATTTAAAACGTAGCAGAATAAATCGGCAAAGCTCCAAACGAGTAATTGTTATGCAGATTTTTTTTGTCGTTGTTTTTACACCATTGACATTTTCCTCGTGCTTTTTTAAATTATCTGTCTAAAATTTAATCAAAGTACTTAGGATATTGCAGTGTCAAGTTTATTGAAATCTTAATCCAGCCGTTTTGGAACCAAAATTCTATAAAAAAACAATCCTCCCTACCTGCAAGTATGTAAAGCATATTTGATCACGTACTAAAACAAGAAGGGCTAAAACATTATTTACACAAATTACGAATGACATTTAAAAAGGTCAAAATAAAGCAACAACTGTCAAACGAATTTCAGATGGACATTTTAGCAAAAACCTGTTTCAAGAGATTATCTGATAACAAACGGATTTAAGTACGGTATTTAAACATTAAAACGCTGAGATAAAGCTCAAATCTGTGCTATCTGTATCAAAACTTATCTATATAGCGCCCGCTTTGTACTTAATTGTTTGTTTAAGATAATCGGATCAAGTTCAGATAATCAGCGCTTTGTATATGTAGAATGAACCACGAAAAGGTTGTAGTTTTTGACACAACCACCCTCCATTTCGTGGATCATTCTGAAAAAAGTGCCTACCTAGTAGTAGGCACTTTTTTTGTTCGTGAATATGACAAAATAACCAAGGAATGTGGTGCAATTTTATTAAACTAAAACCAATCAATCTGCCTAGTCTTTTCCCAACTATGTTGGGGTCGGCTTCCAGTCTAACCGGATGCAGCTGAATACCAGTATTTTACATGGAGTGACTATCTGACCACCACAAACAGTTACTGAGTAATACGATAACCCCTTGGTAATTTTATAAAACCAATCTGAGTTATTAACCGACTTCCAAAAGGAGGAGGTTCTCAATTCGTCTGTATGTTTTTTTATATATATGTTTGTTACGCGACTACTCAAAGACCGATGGACCGATTTAGAAAATTCTTTTTTTGTTTGATAGGGTATACTTCCGAACTTACTTCTCATATAAATTTTATTAACTTTGCTTGGGGAGTTTTTGAGTTAGCTTCAATAATGCGTATATTTCCCACTTATTTTATGTGGATGATGTGATGGGGTTTTAATAACTTCCTATCACTGTTATTTACATGGCTATATCTACAATTATTGTGCTCAATTATGTATTCGAATTTGTGTGGGGTAGGTTCCACAACTAAAAAGTGAAAAATAAAAACTTTTTAGCAAAAAATAAAACCGACTTCCAAAACAAAACACTACAAAGTGAAAAATAACTTTAATTTCGGAAGTCGGTGGCAAAAAACGAAAATACAAAACCCAAGACTACCGAAATTAAAGTTATTTTTCACTTTGTAGTGTTTTGTTTTGGAAGTCGGTTTTATTTTTTGCTAAAAAGTTTTTTTTTCCTACAGTGCCACATGGGCCTAATAGTTAATTATAATAAACTAAATATTTGAATAGACTTATCCCTCTTAAATGGTAATTATAGTAAATATTTCATAATAATGTGTATCGTACGAGTATATCCCTTTAGACCGGGAAAAAAAGTCTTGCGTAGCTTGTTTTCGATCTTATATTCTAAGTAACCATGTCCAAAGTCATCCTAGAAAAATAATAAAAAAAATCCCGCCCCCTCCCCCCCTGAGAAAACGCCATGTCACGATAGTGCGATATCGGCGCGAAAATATTTTTGTAAAGTTGAACGCACGATCGTATAAGAGCGTCGTTAAAGGAATATTCGCTTACTATACGATAAGTAAACGTGAATACAATAAATTCACGCTAACCCCACCTTTAAAGCTCATATAAAAGAATTCTCCCAACATTATTTTCCACTTACAAAATGTCCAAGTTAAATGATCTTTGTTACACAATTTTGCATTAACTAAGTTTGCGCCGGAGTTTCAGTTACCTGGTGGCCTACTTATGTTCGAGATTTATAGTGCACGTTGAGAAAGATGCGTCTATTCATGCTGCATACTTCACCAACGTGGATTTTCTGAGGAAGAGTATTAAATTAGACGTGGAAAATTTTGGTTCGTTAAATATCCGAAGGCTTCTTTGTTTGATTTCTCTAGTGCTGATTTGCATCTCGCAGGTAAACCTTTTGCAGATTTGTAGCTGCTGACCTTGAACACTTACATTTCGCCAGCTATGTTTAAGTCTTATGTAATAAGGGGTGAATTGATTGAGTTATATGCGTGCTCGAATGTCAACCGAACCCCATAGGTTCACAACTACTCCCTGCGGTCGCCATTGGATGATGGTTTTTACGTTTATATATATATGATATACGTTTATGTACATATTATATAAAGAGATTTTTATTACGTACACCCGTGTGTGCGTACCAAGTGTGGGTTAAATGGACATTTTATGTATTTAAAACTTAATTTACTGTAGTGGTACAAATCTTGACTTCAGACTGGTACTGAGAAATTTCTGATGGAAACACCCTTTACCACTTCTCCTGAGGATTAAACTCAAGATCTCATTTTCTGCAATCGCGCTTGCGACCACTATTGCGACTTATGAGGCTTTGTATCAAAATGAGTGCCTGTCTTTATCCCAATCTATATTTTTTATCATTTTCTTCTCCTCGTGGCTAAGTAATAACAGCCGCACGAGTCGATCCATCAGGTTAAGCTACGAGTGCTGGGGTTGGTCCGTAGATGGGTGACCATTTTTACATACGGAGACTCCTCCGTGCCTCGGAAAGCGCGTTAAGCCGTAGGACCCAGCTGTCATTCGTAGATCTTTCACAGTCGTTACGGGTCGTCTGAAGCCCGAAACTGACAACCAGGGGTCAACCAAGGGGTATCGTATAACCCAGTTCCTGGGTTGCGGAGTCAGTTAGGCAGTCGTTCCATGTAAAATACTGGTATTCAGCTGCATCTTGTTAGACTGGAAGCCGACCATAGTTGGGAAATGGCTAGGCAAATTGATTTCAAGAATACTCACCATTCGACAGGGTCGGCGCTATATACATATTTTCCATCTTTCTGCTCATTATGAGCCAGACAAATGAGCCTCGGGTTGTTTTATTTTGTCCAGCTCATCCCGCCATCTTCTACGGGATCTGCCGCGGCGACAATGCTTGATAAATTCACGCCAGGGCATAAAAAGCGAATTTAAGCTAAGGGCCTCGGCTTAAGGCGTTGCACTTACACCTAATATAACCTAGGCATAGCTATATAATAGCTAGGTAATTCGAGACGAGCTTGCCGCCTACAGACAGGACTGCTCCACATAAGCTCAAGACAGAAAGGAGTGGAAAGAAAAAAGGCAGGCCTTCGCTCTGCAGTGGAACATCACAAGCTAAAAATAAAATAAAATAATAGGTAATTCGGTAGACTAGATAGTCTTAGTTCAACTTGAACTTTCATGGTCTGAAATTACCAGGTGATCAATGTTGTTAATAGTCGATCCTTCTCTGTATGAGAAGATGCCTTTACCTCGTCAGGAGCACGACAGTAACAGACCATGTAACCCATACCTAAGTACTAATATTATAAATGAGAGACTAACTCGTCTGTCTGTGTGTTACCTTTTCACGCCTTAACGGCTGAACAAATTAAGATTAAATTTTGACCGGCGGACCGGGATTAGATCGTGACCGGCGGGGTAATTGCGTAACACACTAACAATGGCTTTCATTTTGACAGTTCAATAACATTCATTGCGTTATTTACGTTGTTGAGCAGACAAATTTTTCGAACATATGAAGCAATGGATTAGCAATGAAGCTTCAAAATCATTCAGATTGTGGTTTAAAGTGTGTTACGCGATTAGGGTGCTGGGTAAGGGTACTGAGACTAACGGATTAGGGATACTTTTATTCCGGTAGTATGTTCCGCCGGCAAAACTACGAACAAAAGCTATAGTATTATTTTATGTGGAGCACGACACGCTTGTATATACATATGTTAACAAGGGCAAGGAAAAGGTATTCCTATTTACACTTTCGGTTCAATAAACACATTGTACGGTCCTTTATAATTTGGGACGGACCTTTCGTTATGTACGGGACATTACAAATTTAAAGTCCGGCAGAATTTCTTGAGGGAATAATCACATTGTGTCTAGTTGAGAATCGAATCATGAAGCTTTCACAGCCATGTTTTTAGGTATTATATCAAAACTGTCAAGTACATTTTTTTTTTTTTGTAACGGTCTTCATAAAAGCAGAGTTTATTTTATTAATATATTATATTATATATACAGGGTTAAATTTAATTCATGGACATCCTTTTAAGTGGTCATTGTACTTATCATTATGAACAACTTTTACTATAATGGGACCAAACCTGAAATCGCGAAATAAATCAGCTGCTCCCTACATTTATTTTCGCTTAACACATCAAAATGTAGGGAACAACTGATTTTTTTTCGCGATTTCAGGTTTGGTCCCATAGTACAAGTTGTTCATAATTATGAGTATCTATTACCCCTTAAAAGGATGCCCATGAAATCAATTTCATCCTGTATTATTACGTCTATAGAACTGTGTCGATTTTGTAAACTAACTTTACAAATATGGAGTGAACATAACACATACGTTGAGTAATACATAGATTTAAATAATATTTTACTTACGAGTATTTTAATGTCATACAATATAAGAAATAAAATACCAATATGCCTTAGTTTAAAACTTGTACATATATGCAACTAATATCTAAAAAACTTGCTTTGCGAATTTTGCGCTCAAACCGTTAAAATTTTATCGATTCGGGATGAATGTGGCCCATAAATGAAGCCGTAGATATTTGACTCCCTTCTTATTGGTTCGGAGAATATTAAAGATTAAACTTCCAACGCTGATTAGACAATAAAAGTAGAATACTGAGCGTTTTGGCTGTTTTTCACTTCATTGAAAATTTCCGGTTCTATGCGCGTTCCATTTATGGGATACAACGAAATTGCTTTACGGTAGATAGATATGTGCAACATGTTTGCAATCAAAGTGGTGTAATGCAACACTGTATTATGGCCGAGTGGCGAACAAAGAACGGAATCACACTGAACAGGCAACAATAGGATTCGATGTTCTGAAGCGGACTTTTCAATTGGCGCTTACATACATGACGTCATTTGTTTGAGTACGAACTCGAATAGTAGGACGTAATAACTAGGTTTAAATGACAGTGAAATTGGTAATCTACTGTTACAAACTCTTGATGACAGCTTTATTGCTGATAATAGAGGGAAAATAATGCCCTCTCTTCGCTGCATAGAATTTAAGTGTAAAAGCATTGTATTTCTTGATTTATTCGTGCTATAAAGTATTTTGTATATCAGTGCACTTAACCTCTCAACTGTCGTTTATATACATAAAAAAACCGCATAGTTCATGTCAATGTGTGCTCGAATGTTAACCGAACCCACAACTACGAGTACTAACTGAAAGCCCACGGTCACCCTCGAGTGATGCCGGTTGCTCGATTTTTACCGTCTTGAAAAAAATAGGGTATAATAGGTGAACGGAGTAGAAGCCTATGGCATACCTAGTCTCTTTTTTTGTTTTAAATTTAATTATATCTAAATTGAAATCTGCTTAGTGCGTATGATTTAAACTTCGGTGTTTTTTTACGATCTATAAAGTTTTTTTCAAAATTTCTGTTTTTATTGTTCTAGTTTACTTCAAATGTGTAGTGTTTATTGATAGAGCAATTTCTGTCTAAGCTATTGAAAAAACAAAAACAAAAACTAGGTATGCCATAGGCTTCTACTCCGTTCACCTATTGTACCTTATTTTTTTTAAGACGGTAAAAAAGATCATCTATGTATAAATCTGATATACAATTTTATACATATTATATAAAAAAAATCTTACTTACAACGTGTGTACGTACGACAGTTAAGGGGTTGAAATATTTCTTGTTCATCATCATTCTCTTGCCATTATCCCAAGTTATTTGGAGTCGGCGCAACATGTTTTTTCTTCCATGCTTCTCTATTAATCGTCATCTCGGTAGTAACTCCCTTTCTAGCCATATTATCTTTCATACAGTCCATTAATATTTCAATATTCCTTGTTATTAAGTACTAATTCGATTTTGGTTGTTTGTGATTGAGCTATTTGATTGAATATGAATAATATTATTACTGAGGTGCTTATTTCGGGGTGGCCCGACAAGTTTCAGGTTTCAATAATAAATATGAACATCTATTAAATTATTATTTATTAAACAATGTAGCATAACATACGGTTTGGACGTCATTATATTTAAATGATATTCACAGGTAGTGTGTATTGCAGTTGTGTTGTAATTGTATGGTAAAACAATGTTCCATGCCTAGTTGACATTCCACCAATTCGCACTAAGCTCTTCCAAACATCCTTCATAATACGAACGGCGTAAGAGTGGGATTACTCACAACTCGAATCTTTTCAAAGTTAGAGAGAACAGACTTTTTATGGGTAAGCTCACTTTATCGTAGACTTTGTCTCTGTCACCTCTATTTCCAGGTCAGATTTTATAATATTAAAATGACTAAATGTTTTTACATCCATACACATCCATGTTCACAAAACTTCTGGTAGTTAGCAGTATCATTAAATCCCACGGGAAAACCTAGATGATTAAACTTATCACTTCCATTCTTTCTTTACATGTACCTAACTAGAAGGATCCCGTTTTCGTAATCTAGAGGAGAAAACAAGGTGGCCAGTACTTAGGCACTTACCAATATACAGTATGTTAGTTTAAACGAGGGACGTATTCAAACCCACAAACTTACATGATACTAATAAAAATATGAACAAAAAAAAAATACTTATAAATAACAGACAGAGCCTTACCAAAAATTTCGCAAAAAGTCTCGCAACGTATATGCATCCTTGCGCTAGCGATTGGGAAACATCTCTCAGTACAAATTAATGGCTCCTCGCACACTATCATTAGACAACGCGTAGGCACGAACCATCCCAATATTCTTCATTGGAATATTGATAAGACGTCATTTTTGTTTATTCAACAACACGTTTACAGGACACATTTATCGCGAAGTAAGCAGAGTTGTTTAAGGGATACGCGGAAGCACACTTAAACATGCGGACATAGCGGCGCACTCGCATAGAATGCTGTCAGCGCGGGAGTGTGTCCTGTCGGTGCATCGGAGACAACACAAAAAAAGGGGCGACGTTTGCGCACGGGCTTTTGTTTTCGGCAGGATCGGCACGTGTTTTGCCGCGTGATTACTTTAATGTTTACAAGTACACTTATTGCGCGCTCAGTGTTCATGAATAAGGTATTTTATTGGAAAATTACGTCACAAATTAAGGTTATAGTTTTTTTTTTTACATATTTGGGACGACAGTCGAATACTGATTACCTTCGCTCAATAAGTCCCTCGTTTAACCTAACATACTGTACAGGTAAACCTGCCCACTTCTCGGAAAATATAAAACAATTATATTTAGTAGAAGAGCCACGGGTTTGGAACTTTTTAATAACGCTGTCATTTTGTCTTGCGTCGGTCCCACATTCCCGTATTTAACCGGCTCTCGTAAAACGTTTATTGGCATTTTGACAACTTAGATCCACGAGCATCGAGGCACTGTTCGTTTTCTTTATTATATTTCGCACGAATGGAAACAGTATAATAGTATTCCTGATTATTATATACTGCGGATGCGCGGACATAGTCGATGATATACTTTTGAGTTTGATCTTTAACACGTGTCGCATTATTCGGTTGCAAACGAGTTTAGTTTTGTTTTTAACAAAAAAATTGCGCCACTCTTTTTGCTTTTTCATTGGTGATTTACAGAAAAAATAATCTTTAACACTTAGATCAAACGCATTTATACTCCATAAAATAGCATACACTTAACACTACGCTATATTTAAAAACAATTTTCTTGTAAAGTATTGATAGATAAATGTTATGGTGTTACGAGCATAGTTTTATCAAAACTTTTTTCATTTTATGAAATAAGTCCCTTCTCAAAGTTGCAATTTTTATTTCAGGAGAAAAATGGTTTGGAATTCTGAGTAACTATAAGGCACGTGACTGTACCTATATACCTTGTGGAAATCAAACCCTCTGCCAATAGTGTCGCCAAAGAAAACAAATTAAATGCATTATCTGTTTATTGCTTTACAAACCGTATACAGAGTGGTCTAAATAGTGACGTCAAAAAGAAAAATCTGAATTCCTCATACCCAGGGGTATTAGAAAATACCCCATGTATGTTCCGCGATTTTTTGTAGTTTTCGAGTTAGTTTTGTTTTGTAATAATTTAGAGTTTTCTGCAGGTGGAGCTTCAAAAATTCATATCTTTTGTTGTAGTGTGTATTTTTTCAGATTTTTTTTTTGTGACATGATCGTCTTGAATGCTACTTTCACTTAATACATAACTCGAAAAGTACAAAAAATTGCGGAACATACATGGGGTATTTTCGAATACCTCTGGGTATGAGGAATTCAGATTTTTCTTTTTGACGTCACTATTTGGTCCATCCTGTATATTGTAACACTGTATTCTATGTATACTGTGGTTCTATTTACCTGTGAATAAGATAAGGCCTTCAAAGCTACCAACAGAAAATGTTTCCATATTTCCTGGCGCCATGTGGCATAACTTGCCAGTGGAAGTTTGTAAGTAGTATCGGGTTGCTCAGTTGTTCACCGCTTGCAAACTACATAATAATCAGTTTACTCTTACAACTAACTTGTGTGGTGGATGATAGGCACCAGCTACGATTTATTTAGGAACGACCACTTTTCGATGACGTATCAATTGATTGGATTAGCTTTGATTTGTTGCTTTATTGATGAGTGTTAATTTGTTCCTGTTGCCTCAATACTTATACGTCTAACGATATTTCGCTCAGTTATGATTTTGATAAGAATGTCCTTCCATGGAGTTTCTGCCCGTTCTTCTCCACAGGAGCTCACTACGCTTTGGAACGGGCAGCTAGCTTCATCTTTCTCAGAGACCGATTCCTTGACAATTTAAAAGTGCCTGTTTTAATTGAAATAAATTCTTTGAATTTGAGTTATGGCTGTCTGTATTTTCTAAAAGATTAAATTGTTACTATGGACGATGGACGAGCAAAAAAAAGTCAGACAGATTCTCGCTAACAATTCCTGTAATTAAAATACTGATCTTACTGTAATTACATCACTGATCGTGATCACTTATGTTGTTGCTGCAAGATAATTCATTCATTTTATATAATGGCAGGGCAGATGGTGTGGTTGGTTAAGATACCACCTATCATGCCGCTGGTCGTGGGTTCGATTCCCATCCGGGGCAAACATTTGTGTGCATAAACATGTCTGTTTGTCCTGAGTCTGGGTGTAATTATCTATATAAGTATGTATTTACAAAAAAAAAAAACAAGTAGTGTATGTAGTATATCAGTTATCTGGTTTCCATAGTACAAGCTCTGTTTAGTTTGGGATCAGATGACCGTATGTGAATAATGTCCCAGGATATATTATTAATAGGTTGGGGAAAAAGTTTCTTCGCATTTTTTAAGAAAATTCAAAACATTTTTTAATATAGTTTATTTACATTTAACTAAAGTATGTAGGTACCATTTTGTTCGATAACTTTTTGCCATCTTGTAGGTAGGGACATGATCCCATTGCTATAGAAATTTTGAGACTTCTGGTCAAAATACCGCGACAAGTGGTTTGGTTTGGCAGTCCTCTCGTGATGTTAACCTGACACTGCCTAAAGAATTCTGAAGAGACCGAAACAGGTGGAAATCTGAAGGTGCAAGGTCAGGACTATACGGCGGATGCATTAACACCTCCCAGCCAAACTCTATTAATTTTTGCTGAGTGGCTAAAGATGTGTGATGTCTAGCGTTATCTTGATGAAAAACCACACCCCTTCTGTTGATTAATTCCGGCCGCTTTCTCTCAACTTCTTGCTTTAATCTCATCAGTTGTTCACAGTAGAGTTCAGAATCGATGGTCCTGCCTAGTGGTAACAGCTCATAATGAATAATGCCCTTCCAATCCCACCACACACACAGCATCACCTTGTTGCGAGTTAACCCGGGTTTCGCCACAGTCTGTGAAGCCTGACCGGCCTTTGACCACGACCTTTTTCGCACGTTCTTGTCATACATGATCCACTTTTCATCACCAGTTATCAGCTTCTTCAAAACTGGTTCGGTTTCATTACGTCGTAATAAAGAATCACAAATGAGTACACGGTTCATTAGGTTTCTTTCAGAGAGCTCGTGAGGTACCCAAATGTCGAGCTTTTTTGTGTACCCAGTTTTTTTCAAATGCGCCAAAACTGTTTTGTGGTCAATTTCCAGTTCTTCAGCTACGTCGTAACTACTGATATGCCGATCTTGCTCCACTTTTTCAAAAATGGCATCCATTTTATCCGTAATAGGGCGACCAGAGCGACGTGCATCTTTGACATCAAAATTTCCGGATTAAAAACGCTTAAACCAAATTTGTGCTACTCTCACAGACACTACACTAGGTCCATAAACATCGCAAATTTTTTTCGCGGCTTGCGTTGCATTTTTACCTTTTTTGTAGTAAAATTTTAAAATGTATCGACTTTCTTCATTAGATTCACTCATCTTGACGGTACGAAAAACAAATGAAAATCACACATTTTCCTAATTTGAATTTGGAATTATGTTCTTTAAAATTTAAACTTTCAGTGATACCAAAACCAGCCAGATACAAATAGTATAGCCAAAGAGATTTTATTACAAGTTCATACATACTATAATGCGAAAAGACTTTTTCCCCAACCTAATATATTATTATTATTATATAATGATAATATAATCAACAATATATTAAGTTAGCTTTTCTTACCTTATAAGGCCTATTTTTAATGTAAAACATGAAGGTTCAAATAAACTATTTTTATTAAAAAAAAAAAGAAAAGAAACTGTCACTCAGAGTCGGCCAGCTCGCTGTACACACACATTCACACATTAGCCGGCCATTACGCGCGCAAACGTCAACACATAAATATTCACACATAAACGGGACTCGGTGCTGTCTTAGCGGGAGTTACATCCGACTTTTTTGTTCGTCCATGCTTGTTACCTATTAAAAAAAAAGCTCAGCTTTAGTTTTACCTCTCAACGGTTATTACCGAGAGGATTATCTTTAGCTTCATCGTCAGCCATTTATAGTACGGTTAAGAGACAATCCCGGGAGCAGTGTCTAATACGCACAATTCTATTATACCTGTGGGAGAGACGGTCTCTTAATGACAGCTTTATTGCTGATAATAGAGGGAAAATAATTCCCTCTCTTTCCTGCATAGAATCAAAGTGTAAAAGCGTTGTTTTTCCTTATTTGTTCGTGCTTTATTATATTTTGTATGTCAGTGCACTTAAGTAGGTATTTAACATTCTCGAACAGTAAATTTTTAATCAACAAAATGGGTTCGTTAACGCAGGAATTGCATGGCATTTTATCAACAAAATTTTAGAGTAAAAAAACAAAGTGAGTATTTCCGAAAATGGATGTATCATGTTTTTATTCATAAACAGATGCAGGCATTAATCACTTGTCCCGAATAATGTTAAAAGAGAATTGATTTAAATCAAAGATTCATTGCGCATTCGAACGTTTAATTTTCTGTGAAATAAATAAATATCTTGTTCAACAAATAAAACATCGAAACTGAGAACAATTAATGGCCATAGAGTGTGTGATTCATGCTGTTTGAAACTAAGAGTTTGTTTGTTTGAACGCGATAGTCTGTGGAAGTACCATTCGGATTTGAAAAATTATTTATACATCCGATAGCCCAATTTTTGAGAAAGCTTATTGGCTATTTAACATCAAGTTACAACCATCAGGAGCCGTGTAACAATAAAAAAGTCAGAAAGAATGCTAACTAAAAATAGTGTACCTACGAGTAACTAAGTTTGCTGACGTTTCATAAGTGCCCATGTAGGTGATATGTGAAACAAAATATTTTGATGTTGAAAACGAAGCTGTAAAGCGGGTGGGCGATACGATACGACGCGGTGGGTAGGGGGCCGAGAGAGTTTTATAAAAATGTGGCTGTTATTTTAGTCTATTGTGTATTTACGACTGTCATGCGAACGAAGTCGCGGGCAGAAGCTAGTTCATAAATAAATGTTAAGGTAGCGCTGTAACTGTTACAGATATAATTTGAATGGTTTTTCTCTAACGAATTGTGATTTCGATTAGAGAGCTTACAGTCACCGTCAGCGACCGTCGGCGACACTCGTCGGCAGTTGTCAACAGTCGTCGCCTATGACTTTCTGTCACAGTAAACAGACCAAACCAGCGGAGGTGTTTTATTTTTTAACTAAACCCATGCTATAAATCCTCTATAAAAGTTTCTGAAGCAGTTAGCTTATTGCCAACATTAAAACAACCAGTGTCATAGTGACCATAATATCATCCAAACGAGTGTTATAATGTTGTACTAAATTTAACATTATACAACTCTTTTGATTTATCGATCCCTTCCTTACACATCAAACAGCCACATTCTCACTACTCAATTCGTGGTATCTTTATGAATTTCAAAAAAGGACATTGTCATGCACGCGCGTTTCACACCACAGCACCGATTCCGAGTACATCAGGATCTGCCAACATTCAACAAGGTGCAAATATTCAAGTGTACTTCAATAATTGTACGATCCAAAACGTAAATAATTATTACATTACATAATTCTATTATTACCTATTCATAGATTGTTTGTATAAGATACTCAGCAAGTAAACTTACCATGAATTTACACAGAATTCTTATAACACTGTACAACACCCTATGGTTTCAGAACCTTTTATAGAGGATTCATATCATGGGTTTAGATAAAGTCTTTTAAATAACTGTATACGTACATAATTCGATATTAAAACACTCATGTGATACTATTATCACACTACGCGAATACTCCTTCTTATACAACAGTTGCATAAATAACTATTAAACTGAGCAGTTATCGTTTCCAAAGCTACGGTTTCCTTGAAGAGCAGTGACCCGCGGGGTTTGACTTTACGTTATTAATAAAACGCTCTTTAATTTCATAAATAACGTTTCAGTGACTTCATTCGACGGTAAATTGCGGACGCTATATGGCGCCCAGCACAGTCTTAGGAAACCCTAGCTTACGATACCTAGCGTTACTATGGATTTCCAAGAAGAGATTGGTAAAACTGCTGTACACAAAATCTTAGAGGGGCTATTATAGGACTATTCGTATATCGCTTGCGGTTACTGACGACACGCGACGACGACGGTTGTCGAATGAAGTGTCGGTCATCTGTTGGCTCCCTAACAAAATAAGCGATGGTTTGCAGATTGTTGCTGATAGTGACTTTTTATATTCAACGCGGTTTATATGGCCACTTAGTTATAATCCCCATTGGAGTAATAAAAACTAATGGACTAGAGTTACGTCGGCCACTGATTTTTTTATACGTTGCTATTTTATTCCTTTGTTTTTCACGGGTATGAGGCCATTTTACCGGTTTTATTTTTATATAAATGATTTCACTAATGGACTGTGTTGATTTTGGCACGTAAATAAAAACCGGCCAAGTGCGTGTCGGACCATGCACAATGAAGGGTTCCGCAGTTGGGAAGTATGTATCCCAAAAACAAACTTAACATTGGAGTTCAATTAATTTTTCAATGGAATTTGTACAACATTTTTACTTTTCCTGGTACAGTCACGAATCGGGATTGTTGAGCCACTAGCTTATCATCTTAACTTGGTTGTATTACACGAATGCAGCCCGTGAAATTAGACATGTGACATTTCAATAACGAAAAACGGGCGAGTTAAGATGATAAGCTAGTGGCTCAATAATCCCGGTTCGTGACTGTACATTTTATAAGTTGCTCAACTATTACTCGTAAACTTGTAAAGCCTACTTAGATGTGATAGTTTCCCTTTTAATTTCTGAATACTACTGTCGTGAAATTTTTCACATATCCAAAAGCAACCATTTAGCTGGCATTACACTTGACTGTAACAAAAATTTGCAATTTAAAACTTAATTTTACGCTATCTCTGAATCCCTGAAAAATGGTTTTCCCAGACCCGTACTATTTTTGAATGGCCTATCCAACGATACCCTACACAATGAAGTAGACGAGAAAAAAAACATGCCCACTTTACGTGTACAGAAAGTACTTACCCTAACAAAAATTTTTTCAAAATTTTATTTTGCCACTTTGTCGGTGTGGTTAATATGTATATCCATGCCAAATTTTAGCTAAGCTGCGGACGGACGCGACGGACAGACGGACATGGCGAAATTATAATGGTCCCTTGTTTACTACGGGACCCTAAAAAGTGCTGTTGTTCTTGGAGCGTTTATTCTTTGATTTGGAAAATGAAATCCCGAAAGCTCATTAAATAATCTTACAACAGAAATATTTTAAAATTTTAACCTTATCGCTTGCACCATAGTTGTGATAGTAGTACGGAGAATCAGCTTATACCTATGTATAAGGTTTTCTGGAACAAATACGATTAACTTTACTTCGTAGAAAATACATCAGCCATTTAATTGATTAAAAAGAAAACTTAAGGTAAACGCAGGTATTAACGACCCCCCTAAGGCAATTTTAAAATCAACCATATTTTTTTAGTATACTGGTTCCTCTAAAGATTAATAGTTTCATTTTATATGCTAGTGTTATGTATAAAAAATGTATTTACTGAATCAAATACATTTAAATAAAGGATTATATTGTAAAAAATAATTTACAATGTGACTTAGTCGATTGTTGCAATTACCGACCCATAAAAATGGCTGTGAAGCTATTAACGATTTTTATGCAGCTATTCCCGATCGTATATGAGACGAGGCTTTTTCCAGCAATGGAATGTATATAAGCTAGTGATGATGATGATTACCGATCTTAATAAATTAAAACAAAATAAAAATGCAAATACTTATTCGTTTTTTTTTTTTATTATCGTTATTTTTAATAAAACAAATTAGTACTTCTTAGTAATACCTATGAACTAAATAATTATAAACTTTTAAATTAATCAACATAATATTATTAATACACACATATATATATATATATATATATATATATATATATATATATATATATATATATATATATCTATATATATATATATAATCCTTAAATTAATATATATATATATATTAATTTAAGGATTTCAAACTCTAGGATATTTCCTTATGCTATTGAGATCATAATCATTTTTTGAAAATTATGATATTAATCATCACAGTCATTGGTACACCTCTTTTTAGAAATAAATTGCAACTAATTAGTTACATATATGATTTGGTACAACTGGTGCTTACAAACGAAACATTAAAGTCACTTAAAAAATACATTCATCATCAGACTCACTGCTATATAAGACTCGACGTTTAACTGTCTCTCTTGCAGAGTCTGACTCTAATAGACGTACGGTAGTTTATGTTTCAGAAGAATCTCTATCATTAATTAAAGTACTA
This sequence comes from Dicycla oo, assembly GCA_948252095.1. Taxonomy (NCBI): domain Eukaryota; kingdom Metazoa; phylum Arthropoda; class Insecta; order Lepidoptera; family Noctuidae; genus Dicycla; species Dicycla oo. The sequence continues at coordinate 15,582,705 of OX411714.1, read as the reverse complement.
TTAGAATGTTCATGTCCTTTTTTAAATTCATTTTCTAACTCACTGTTACAAAGCTCGCGACGCTTTGCTGCTTCCTTTGGAAGTAAATTAAAATCGGATTCGCTATCTGATTGATATTTACTAGGTCCTGCTACAGGAGAATCTTCTTTGTTAACCGCATTCACTTTTTTAATAGGTTTTTCTTCTTAAAGGTCGTTGTTTTCTTCAATAATTCTTTTTGTTCCCTTTTTTCTAAGTTCTTGTTTTCTTTTCTTTTTATTATTTTCTTTGTCTTCTTTTACTTTTCGCCGCTTTTGTGGCTCCATACTTCTGGAAAAAAATATAATTGTATGTTTTATGTTGCTTTAGCCAATAGGTAGCATTTATTAATAGGTACCTATTATGTCATAAAAGTAGGTGAGAAACTAAATAATCTATATACGATTGGTAATAGCTTCTTATAGTTGCTATTGCCGACCCTCATGGGTCGGTAATAAAGTATGTAAGTATAAACATAAATTGTATTACCGACTCATAAAAAAATTATTATTTTAAGTCAATTGACCTTCTGACTATACAATAGATTATAATTGATTAATATCACAAAAAATATGAACCAATGTACTCTGTTTTAAACACAAAAACAATGATTTATTACTATAACTATTCAATATCGATCCTCAAAAAATATCATAACTTTGGTTAAATTGACAACGCTAAAAGGTAAAAATTAGACAAAAAAGTTTAGTCTGTAATAGATTTTTATAAAGAACGATAGCTAAGATTTAAACTCGTCCATAAAAATACTTGTGTTAGTGTGATATAATAACATAAAAGAAAAATAAAACGAAAAGTTTCGTTGCTGCCATTGCCGACTTATGGGTCGTTGATAGCTGCAAGGACTAAAACTGATGAAGCTAACACCATTCCATTTTAATTTAAAGTTTTATCGTTTTAAATTACTTTTTATTAATAAAATGTCGTAAGAAATCAAGAGTTGACACTTAAATGAATACATTTAGTAATATAAGATAAAGTATAGACGTCATTTGTTTGTATAAATGTCTTAAATAGAAAAGTCTCGTACTTACTTGAAGGAACAAGGGAACAGTACGACACTTCCTGCGTCCACGCTGCCCCGCATTAACTGACGTATTTTATCTCTTTTTTGCACAGCTACTCACACTAACGTAAAAGTATACGATGCTCAAGGAATAAACGCGTGTGTAACTTGGCCTACCTATAGCTAGAATAGTTCTGGAAACGTAAAGATTTCGAATTACTTTTATAGGTCGGTAATAACTACAGATTTTCGATGGGTCGTTGATAGCTGCGTTTACCTTAGTTATATTTTTATAAACCTAAAACATTGTTCTAGTATCCAAAGTAGTGCAATATCCTACTATCCTACTAATATTATAAATGTGAAAGTTTGTGAAGATGTTTGTTACTCAATCACGCCAGAACGGCTGAACGGATCTGTATGAAATTTAGCACAGAGATAAATTATAGTCTGGAATAGCACATAGGCTAATTTTTATCCCGGAAAACTGTACGGTTCCCGTGGGACAATTTCCAACATCCACGCGGGCGAAGCCGGTAGCAAAAGCTAATGTAAAATAATTCCTTAATTAGCGAAACGAGAACAATTGGAACTAAACTAGGTTAAGGTCCGAAATTGCAGTTAACGCTTAGAGGTAATATGGGATCTGATAGTTTTATAGTAATTACAGACACACTTAGTAGGATGTAACGTTTATCTACTAATTATTAGTCGCAGCTTCCGTATAAGGTCTATCTATTAATAAACGAAATATCTTGAGGATCATTGTACTTATCATTATGAACAACTTTTACTATGGGACCAAACCTGAAATCGCGAAAAAAAATCTGCTGTTCCCTACAATTATATTCGCATAACTTGTCAAAATATATGGAACAGTTGATTTTATTTTTCGATTTTAGTGTTTGTCCCATAGTAAAATTTGTTCATAATGATGAGTACAGACGCCAGCTGGTCAAGCTACCCGAAACTGTCAAATTTTCCCAATCAACCTTGAACCTAATGCTTTAGCGATATAGTTGAAAATCTATTAAAGAAATTTGACAGATTGTAGTAGCTTGATGTGCTGGCGTATGAATAGGTAGAACTTCTATTGCCAGATCGTGCAAAATTTATGATGCCCTCTATGAAGTACATCATTCTTTCTTCCGACTAGAAATACCAACTTTTCCGTCAAGGGAAGTAATGTGACTGGTGAATAAAAGTTGCTAATAGCAGTTTATGAAACTGTTGCATAATGAGGGGTATTTAATTTTCGTTTTAATTTTGAGGGGGTATTCACACGAGTGTTTTAATACCTAGTTATGTGCAGTTTCATACACCACTTTATTTACACTCATGCAATAGGTTACCTATTTAAATAAAAAAACCAAAGTTAACAAACACAATAATGGCTCCGAAACCATAGTAAAGTGGATTAGAAAGAAAGAAAAACAGTTTATTCACGTGAAAGTGACGCACACAGATTACGTTACTATGGCTACGGAGCTATCATCGGTCAACCGCGCATGCGCCCTAGCACATCCCCTAAACCGAACCGAAAAACCGAACTGAAAACTCTTTGGCCGATCAGAAGTGTACTTTAATAGAAAAAAGTTATTTTATAGCATTATGTTGTTAAGAAATCTGTATTATAATAAAACTTTTTATTTTGTTTGAGTTGTGCATGCATAAAGTCTGTAATTATGGTTTTTGAATTCATAATCAGAAGTTTACGATATTGTGAATGTCGACAAAATATATTATTCCACATTAGGCATGCAGGAGCACATTATTGCAATGTGTATTAATTTCCCGACCAGTTTTTCCTCATTCCGCCCATTTTCAATGTTTTTGACTTCCAAAAATGTTAGAAAAGCACGCTGTGTTAGCAGAGATGAAAGTTGTCACATGGAAAAGGCTATAATATCGTTTGGCTACCAGCCTCTCTGCCATATTCAACAAAATGAAAACCAGGTCAAGAGCCCTATAAAACGACTCAGACGGTGCCGGTAGTCGTATAATATTGCGTTCCAATGGTCTAATCAGATGACAGGCCGCTTCATATAAAATTGACATTCAAAAGCCTGGTTAGACAGGAAAATTTAAAAAAAAAAACTAAGACGATGATTAATAAGAACGTTACATTATTGACCATAATAAAATCTGCGCTTTTTCCGATCTTTGTTCTTGGTGATTACCAAGTGACCGTTATGCATTATGTGGCAGTCTATACATATCGACGGCAAGACCTCCTAACTCAATATGTCCAAATTTTACAGGAGGCGCAAAAAATCTTGTAACTTTGATACGAAAGTAAATATGAGTAAACCAAAAATATAAGTGGCATGACAGAAAAAATCCCGAAATATTGCGAATTCTATACTTATAGGAGATTTTAGTATTGTGTGGGGTGTGGGGACAGATTTTTTGAATTTTTTTCATAAGAAAAGGCATTTTGTCAAAATATGTCAGTTAGGAGGTCTTGTCTGGTAACCAACCGTCGATATTATAAATTAAAGTCGCTTTTTGTTTATCTGTGTGACAGCGTTGTTCTTCTAAAGTATGCAACGGATTTTGATGCTGTTTTCACCATCATTTAGTTTTTATTAATTTTTTTCGGAAGTTTTATCTGCATAATACGTTAATATTGCGGTTTCAGAAAATGAAGAAATCACGATGTTCTGTCAAGTCGTAAGAACTTGTGTGTGAATGAATGTGAAGCTGGGTAGCTCGCTAGTGATATTATAAGTGAAATGCCTACGTACACAACATTCAGTCTTCAAAAGCGGCGCACTAACGCACACATAAATAACGTAATATTGTATTGAGTTTAGGTTTGCTACTAGCCAAGTTTTACTTTTAACGTGCCACTTGTGGAATGCGTATAACCTATCGCTACCTATTTTTGATTATAATAATAGATAGGTCTTTACCTAAGATCTTGCCGACTTTTGATACCGGCTAATGTGAAGATTTACTTTCATTCTATTTAGAATTCCAAATTTAAATTAATTTTATAATATAGCATGACATTTAAAAAAAATCTGATGTTCATTTGTTTTCCCGCCGTTCGATTTTTCTTTGATACCAATGTTTCTGTAACCATGGAAAAATCGAAATTGCGCGCTATTTTCGAATAAGAGTCCCGTCGTGGCACCAACGCAAAACACGCAGCACGCAATATTAACCACGGATATGGACAAGATACCGCAAGTAAACGCACGGTGCGTTTATGGTTTGATCGCTTCCGTCCTGGAAATTTTGATCTCAACAATGAGCCCGAGGGAAATATTTCAAATCCAACGAGGCGTGAAAAATGCCTTTAAAGAATTTATCGATTCCCGTTTCCAGGATATCTATAGCAGAGGCATAAACAAACTTTCATTAAAATGGCAAAATCGCGTCGACAAAATGTCTTTTAAAAAAAAAATTTGGTTTTTTTCTATGTAAATTGGAAATTTCATAGGTCCTACTAATATCATTGTCATGTGGTAGCTGCATACCTACCCTCAAACTATCAACGTAGTTATACTCGGTAAATGCCGGGCACTTAATGTAACGTCGTCGTCGGTAGTTTTTCACTCGTGCTGTCGCGGTGAAAAACTAAAACGTGGGGAGGGGGGAACTAATGTCATCCGCCTTTTACAAATTTATATTCATCGTAAAGTTCACTTACAATGTAACTTTAATTATTATTTAGAGAGGTTTTCTTCCCATGGGATTACTTTTTGTTGTTTTAGTACTTAATTATGTAGTATTATATGTAGGTATATAGGATGACTGGTAATTAGTGACCGATACTTAAACGCATGATTGTACTCATGACAACAAATAACTTTTACTATGGGACCAAAACTGAAATCGCGAAAAAAAAAAATCAGCTGCTCCCTACATTTGACGAGTTATGCGATATGTTCGCATGAGACAGCTGATTTTTTTTATCGCGAATTCAGGTTGGTCCCATAGTAAAAGTTGTTAGTTATCATGAGTACAATAATGTTTTTAAGTATCGGTCACTAATTACCAGTCACCCTATGTAAAGGATGACTTTTAATTTGACGTAATAGTATTCCTTCCAGGACGTGATAGTGTGGCCCATTTGCAACAATTAAGCATCTTATAAAGCCTTGGCGAAAATTCATGGAATTCGAGAAAACCCAGTATTCATGTAGTTTTGAAAACCCAGAATTCGTCACTAATTATTACTCTTTTCTAAACTCTCACATTGAATGTCCTTCATTGCTATTCCATTGGGTACCTAATACTTTAACAAACCTTTCGATGTTACCACATCAAACAGTTAAAAGTTAAAGGAAAAATTGTATTAACCATTTTCAAATATCATCTAGTACGTACAGTCACGAACCGGGATGTTGAACTTATCATCTTAACTTGGTTGTGTTACACGAATGCCGCCCGTGAAATTTGACATGTGACATTTCAATAACGAAAAACGAGCGGCATTCGTGTAACACAACCAAGTTAAGATGATAAGTGGCTCAACAATTCCGGTTCGTGACTGTACATGAATTTTGACACCAATTATCTCAAAATTTGACTACGGCATTAAGCGTTGAAATTACGGGCCAGACATCTTTAATCAATCTGCTATCTAACGAGGTCCAAAAATTAATAAAATATTTAGAGGTGCCCATGAAGTAGTCGATAAAGCTTGAGTTATATTCAAACGCAATACTTTCTTACCACCCAGAAAACATTCCTGCGTTAGGTCGCAAGTTGAGACGCCGCTTTTGAATACTAAGTCCCTTCGCACACGGATCGTAAGCATAGTCGTCTCGTAGTCGTATCGTCATGCCGCATTGGCGCGAAAAATCTCATACGATTCACTGCAGCACCGCTTCAAATGCGGAGAAGTTTGAACATGTACGTGCTCGTGTGGCTCTCGTCCTACGCGCGTATTACGACACGCTTACGAGACGACTACGCTAACGATCCGTGTGCGAAGGGCCTTAGTATTACTCGCAGTTGACGCGTTGATCACTGATCACCAGTGATCAGATAATCGGGTGCTTAAATACCTAAACTTCTGATCACGAAAGAATAATATGGATATTCCTTTCTGAATAAATAAGTAATCCCGGGTTTCCGGGATTGAACAATTTTGTAAAAACAACTATAACAAACTGAATTAAATTATAGCAATGGTTATTTTGATTTAGTATCTTTACTTTATTCAAAACAAATGGAATATCAATAAAAAATGATAATGTGCACAATGTGGTCAAGTAGTGGAAATTGATTTATCTATCTAACAAATTAATGATAGATTCGACTAATTTATCGTATTTTATACGAACAGAAGGAATTGATAGATGAAAGGAAGGAATTCTTTCGTAGAAATAAAAGTGAAGTTTAGGTATATTAGCGCCCGATTATCCGATCACTGCTGATCACTTGTCGCTTAGTTCGCGTGTCTTTAAAATATTGTGCATGTACAAACTCCTAGTTCTTTAATAAACTTAAAATTTTGAGGCTTTTGTAAAATAAATAACTTTTTTTTATTAAAACGTGCACAGGCAGTACCCGGTAAGTTAAAATGCTCTAAATTTTAATGACAAACGTACCACTTGAGCTAAAAATTGGCTCACCACCGGGGTTAAATTGGGCATTATTAGAACTCAAGTTCTTGCTATATTCCCCATCAGTAGTTTTATGTGTTACATTTTGGCTATTACCGCTTCAAATTCTGCGTGATAAGTGGGGATATGTTAACCCCTTCCAAATTGGAACATAACGACATCCTTGCCTCAAATTGCCCCTGAGGCAGGAAATAGTTAGTGTACGTTTATATTTCTACAAGTTTGAAAAAGTAGTATTTATCGTGCAGTTTTTTTTTTAATGGAAATTGATCTACGACCGTCCGATTTACCCAAACGGAAAAGCTAGGAGCTTGCCAAACTAAATCCTCATTCTTTTATTTCATAAACACTACTGCCATAAATAGACAGCCCTACTCTTGCGTTGCTTTATTGTGGCACCAGGTTCGCATTCCTTATCTATTATGAATATTTGCGACCACGGTAATTATTTCTTTTACGGGTGGATCGAAAAGTTTTAAGTTTTGTGTTTCGAAATTTATGTTCTTTGTACCGTTGTACGCGAAATAAAATGTTATTGCGTAAATGATTTATTTTAAAGAAAACCAATAGCTGCGTAGTTTGTCTGTGAAAGTTATAATCATGCGTACAATATTTTAAGTTTTAAAAATGTTCTCGAGTAAGTGAAATCTTTGCAATTAAATAAAACGGATAGTCTATGTGTACCCTAGCCGCCTTTGTGGGTACGGTAAAAATGATGACATTAAATAAAACGGATAGTCTATGTGCACCGTGGCCGCCTTTGTAGGTACGGTAAAAGGGATGACATTAAGACTTGAAGAGTAGATACCAACGTCAATTAAAGGCAAGGTACTCAGAGAATCGTAACATCACATCATCTGCCTAGCCTTTTTCCAACTATGTCCCAACATAGTTGGAAAAAGGCTAGGCAGATGACTGGATGCCGACCCCAGTCGGCTTCCGTCACTCTTACCGGATGCAGCTGAATACCAGTATTTTACATGAAGCGACTGCCTATCTGACGTTACTGGATAATACAATACCCCTTGGTAAGACTGTTTGTCAGACTTTCGGGCTTTTGATGACCCGTAACGACTGTCAAAGATCCACGGATGACAGCCGGTACCAACGGCTTAACGTGCTTTCCGAGGCACGAAGGGGTCTCGGTATGTACAGATGGTCACCCATCCACGGACCAACCACGGCAAGGGTAGCTTAACCTGATCGGTTGACCCGTGCAGCTGTTATTACTGATTTTTAAGAAACGTGAATGCAAAATGGATTCAATCGAATATAATGACATGACTTTACAAATGCAGATCCGCTAACTGTGTATTATTTTTGCTTGCCGTTTGTCACAATTAAGGCAAAATTTTATTGAGCAATGGGATATAATATTTTCTTGGTTCAATCGTATCTATGTGCTATTCAAATATGCTTATTACAATCATTTCTCATGCTTCTTAACCTAGTACAGCAAAAGAAATATGTTCAGCCAGTAATTATTTTTTAATACAATAATAATCTAACATTTAATTACATCGCGTGTAGCCACGAAGTAAGCAATCAAGTGCGTGCCGGCTTCGTAACAAAATTAAATAGAAACCCACTCATTTGTCAACACGAATTGAATAATTACACCCTATTATGAAACTTCTTTTAAGAATGTCTGACGGTGCATCAAGGGGCAGCGTCTAGTTTTTTTACCTACGAATTTACCACCGAAGAGGTCGGATAAGAGTGACACTGGCTGTTTATTGTCACTCTGGGAGAGCGTCGCATCGATGCATAGTTGCGTGGCGTGACGTCTGTCTTCTGATGACAGAACATGATGTCAGAGGAGCCTCTACTTAGCGGAGAGCATGACCACCATAGAAACGGGTTTTGTCGACGAAAGAATAGACAAAATGAGACGTTAGAAATCTTTCTACAATCTGTCATTTAGTCTATTCTTCCGTCGACAAAACCCGTTGCTACGGCCTTGGTCATACTACGCATGTGTGTCCCTAACGAACTGCTATATTCCGGCACAATCCTGAAGATATTGAGCTACTGAACCACGACGACCACTTCTGGTAAAGGCTATCCTGTGCCGTTATATCTATTTTCCACCAAAATTGACAACAAACATGTAGTTACTGTGAAGAGTCGATATATATAAAGGAATCAGTACAATCTTCAGACAATCGCGCACTTCTTAAAACGAATCTATCCTATCGTCTGTTCTAGTAAAACAAATCTACTGGGAATACCATTTTTATTTAAAAGATAGTTCTATATTTGCTTGAGCGATAGAATATCAGCCAGTAAAATATAAGGTTGCCCATTGCATGAAACCTTTACAGTACCTACATTGAGGTCCAATGTAAACTAGAGCGGATACCGCGAACAAAATTTTTGCGTGACATGTTGTAGTCTGACAGCAAACGTCCATACACCGCGGTTGTCACATTTGACATCCCCGGTACACATCTTTAGTTTGGGACAACAAAAAGTTGCGCAAAAATTTTGATCTGGTTTACTTTGACCTCAATGTAGGTACCTATACCACTTGGTATTTTCAATTGACAATACACAGAATTCGGTCGTGTGATTTTCCCAATACAACCGCATTACAACCGATACGGATCAAAGGAGTCAACTGTCTTCGCTTTCCCTTTGCTAGTTGATTATTTTCGTATCCACTGGATTCTATCTGTCTATGCCTAGACATGAGAAATAATTCTACAAAAATACTCGTCGCGTGCTCTTTGTAAATAGACGTGAGATGTTTCTAGAAGTCTAAACATGTCACATTTCTGATAGGTCAAAGCTCTTGCCATTGAGAATTTGAGACTAGTGCGTCAGAATAAAAAAGGCCATGCAATGATTATTATAAACAAAAAAAGGCAGATATGTTTCTAGAGCGCGCGTCGTGAGGACTCGAAAATTGTCCTAATTGGGACGTTTTCTCTTTAGTCCGCGCGTCAAGAAGGGCGGGCGACAAGCTAAACGCTTTGTAGTCACGTGTCACGACCAGATTTTAAACGTTAGTTACTATGAACATAATATAATAATATCTTGTATATAATATCATTGACGCCATGTTTTTTTTTCTTGTTTTTATAGGCACATTTTAGTGATGAAGGTTTTTTAAACAACGAAGTTTTGTCAATCAATCTGCCTATCAATCCCAAATATGTTGAGGTCGGGCTCCATGCTAACCGGATGCACCTGAATATATTTATGCTACATGGAGCGACTGCCTATCTGACCTCCACAACCCAGTTACTGGGTGATACCCTCTTGGTAAGACGTTGTCAGACTTTTAGGCTTCTGACTGCCTATAGTCAGAAGCAAAAATCTACGAATGACACCTAGGACCTTTACGTGCTTTCCATGGCACGGAGGGGTCTCGACATATGTAATAGATGGTCACCCATCCACAAAAAGACCGCGGCAAGTGTAGCTTACGCTTCAATCAACCCATGCGGCTTTTATTATTTAGCCACGAGCCACTCAACAAAGTTTAGTGTACGCCTTATTAATAAAATTACTTTGTCTGGGGGTTTTTTGTTAGATATTTATTCCAGAATTTTAATAACGCTTTTTCGTAAACTGCTAGCACCATTTTCTTGGAACTAAGATATAATGTTACAGAGTACCTACGTAATATCATGGACTGATAATATAATTAGATCAGTATTCTGTCTTAAGTAAATATTTTCGTGTATTGACAATATGTAGGCCATCACTTAGCCTCTCGTCATCTTGGCGACAAAGGCTAGACATCTTCTAATTAACGATACTATCAATAACTTGAATAAAACAGATCGCATATCGGTAATGTGTTTATCTATTAGCTGAATAATCCGATACAATGCCAATAATAATTACAGATTACAGAATCATTCATTAGACGGATGTTGAATTCTAATGGTAAATTATTCTCGTACGGTATCCTACTGTTTCAGTTTATGATAATGATTTACATACATAAACTCACGCCTTCTTCCTACGGGGATAGGCTGAAACTACAGAACGCCACCTGCTACGATCCTTACATACACGGATCGAGTTTGGAGTTTACCTATTATTATTAGTGAGGTAGGGCTGCTCCATCGGCGAAGCCGAATAACGTATTATTGAGATGATGATTCATTGAGGAGCTCGTGGCTAAGTAATAACAGCCACACGGATCGATCCATCAGGCTTGCCGGAGTTGGTCTGTGGATGGGTGACCATCTTTTCATATCTAGACTCCTCCGTGCCTCGGAAAGCACGTTAAGCCGTTGGTTCCGGCTGTCATTCGAGGATCTTTGACAGTCGTTACGGGTCGTCAAAAGCCCGAAAGTCTGACAAACAGTCTTACCAAGGGGTATTGTATTATCCAGTAACGTCAGATAGGCAGTCGCTCCATGTAAAATTCTGGTATTCAGGTGCATCCGGTTAGACTGGAAGCCGACCCCAACATAGTTGGCAAAAGGCTAGGCAGATTGATTTTTGAGAGGATGATTCATGCTAACTGGCACGTATTATTGAGATGATGATCTTAGCCAACCCATCACAGCTAAAGGACCTATTCCAGCCGTCAGCAATTGTGGCTCCAATAATACACCTTTTGCTTCGTTTTCGTTCATACATCTGGCCATTACATGCACGCCGGTTGCGAGTACTACGCACCTGTAGAAAATAATTCAGCTAAAAGTATCTGTTCAAAACTTATTTCTGGTAAATTAAAAGCAAATTTTAACCGTCATCATACTTAGTAATTAATATTAAAATCTCAAAATAATCAACTTATTAAGCTGACGGTACGTCTTTTCAGTAAAAGTCGGCATCTTTCCTTTCGTTAAGTTCTCGACTTTATTAAGGGGCACGTACCTTTGAATGAAATGATTGATCGGTGGTTTCAAGTTGTTAGAGACGCAGCTTTAACGTAGCGCAACAAATATTATCTAATGTTGCCAATTTTTTGGTTGTCTGGGTTTTCTTTACCCCATGTTTATAATTTAGTCGTCAAAAATAGTCACTTAGGTTTGGGCGGACAAGACAAAAGTACATATATGCAGGTGTACCATGTTTGGTGCCAAAAAATGTAATGATGTTTTCTGATATTTTCCAATACAGGAATAATATTATTCTTCTGACTACATTACGGAATATACTTGATTGTGTTTTTTGTGTTAACATTAGACATCGGATAATCAGATGCATATTTACCTAAAGTTAATTTTTCGCTCAAAAACTATCAAAGCGGCTTCTTAATAAAATTGTTCTTAATTTAAATCCCGGGAATCCAGAAATTCAGAAATGCACAACTAATCTGATACAGGGTATGGAAACGACTATTAAATACGTGGTTTTATATATTTAAAAATGCCGAAATACCGGGATCACATAACTACTCGTATGCTTGTTTACTTGAAATTCATGTTTTAACATTACTTATCCTGACGTTTGCTATGCCAGTTTAGCAACTTACTTTACAACATTAGCTAGCATTCGATTCCACAGTCAAAAAGTACTAAATTTATCAATTCTGGAATGCGAGATTTTTAAGATCAATACAAAAGTGCATTCCGTATTAGCCAACACCTGAAAGTAAGTAAATTTACATACATCAGAACTCAAAATGTATCGATTCCGGAATCATGGGATTTTTTTCGATAAAAATGTTCAATCTATATTAGCCAACACCTGAATGCGACTACCTAAACATACATTCGATTCTATAATCAGAACTCTTGAATTGGTCGAGCCCGGAATCCAGGGATTTTTCGATACAAAAGTGCAATCCATATTAGCCACTACCCGAACGTAAGTAAATATACATTCGATTCTATAATCAGAATTCTAAATTCCCGCAATTCTGGGATTTTTCGATACCTTAAGTTGAAGTGGGCTTTTCCCATTCCATATTTGCCAACACCTAACTTCAGGTAAATATGTATCTGATTATCCGATCTCTTTATTACACAAGTCATATTGACTACTTAAATATATCCACCTCTAGTCATACGTACGTTTGTTCAAAAACATAATATAATTTATTAATTGTAATATTTTAATAATCTTTCGCTTTCTGCGTATCCTTATCCTTATTTAAATAATCTTTATTTTTATATATTTAAGTGGAAAACCGCAGTTTATATTTCATCCACTCTTCATTAGCATGTCCCTCACAGTTCTCAGTGAGTGGAATGTCAAGCTTCATTAGTGCACCTTTTTGAAATAAGCGTGGGCATAAGTTTAGTCGGTGTTTATTTAAATATAGCTGAAGTGCCTTCCAATTAGTGTCCCGCCAGAACTCGGCAATATAATGCATAATTATTGCGGTACATAATGAAGACTGAGCTACTCTTGCGCACAGTCGGAGCAAAGTGGGTGTCGACAGATTTAAGACTCTTCTACTGCTTAAATTATTTTCTGTAGGTAGGTAGGTAGGTATAGATTTAATAGTAACTTCTCTGTAATGTTTTGATTTTATAAAGGTGGTGATCGGTCATATAATAACGGCTATCCGAATACAGAGAGATTTTTAAGACCACTGGTGAAAATTACAGATTTTCATAACGGCCATTCTTATGATGGCCGTCGCGATTCTAGGAAACCGTAGCATTAGGCTCTGAGTATCCCTATCTATATATTTTGAAAACATGCGACAAAATTTAAGGGGGTGTTCTACCCGTCAATATGAATAACTTTTACTATGGGACCAACTAAGAATTCGCAAAAAAAATCGACCTTCCCATGTAAGTACATACCCGATTAGACCATTTTGTGTCACTCTATGTTGTTTATTAGTGATCGATGCACCCTATATATGTATAAAAATCAATTACCGTGCATTCGTCTCGTAAAAACTCGAAAATGGCTCAACCGATTTGATATTTTTTTTTTTGTTTTGTTCGCCTCTTTACTGGTTTAGAACAAAAAAAAAGAAAAACCCAAAGGAACAGCCGAAAAATCGAAATTGAAATTTTGACAGGACAACGTCTGACTGGTCACCTAGTCAGTGAGCGTTTTAAAGGTACTATACATTTCCATTGCAATCAACTTGACGCGGCGTCATTATGTATGCGGTCGATGACATTAATCGGAGACCTTACCCCAAGTACTAAGCAAAATATTATATATATCTGAGCCTGTGCAATGATTTGGTTTTATTTCTATGCGTTTTGACTCGTATTTCTAAATCAGGCCTTTCTGTTTATTTGTACTTCCAAATGCAAATCTTCCCGAGTTGTTTGCTTTTCTAGATTGATCAATTGTTATTTCGATTTTGCGCTTCAGTAACTGCTCAAATTAATGAACACAGAGAACGAAATATCACTTAGCGAATGTCTTGTCAATCTCTGATCTGAATTACATGTTTAATTGGGAAAAGAAAATTTAATTAAACTTTTTTGATTATTTATAAATATGTAGTTTTTCGAAATATTAAAATTTCTAGATAGTTCTGAAAACTTATGAAGTACCTACAATAATTATTTAGGTAAGCGAGGTGCATTCTCCTTGTGTTCTTAATATTTAATTTATGTGCCGGTGGTGCCGATTCTCTTGTTGAATAACTAAACTAAAATTAGAGAATCACTATATTTTACTAACTGGCAGCGCGAGAAAAGGACGGCTATAGCTATGAACTAAATTAGAGTTGTCAAACTAGTTTACGCCTTGCGCTTCACCGTGTTTTTAGTCGACATGTTTTTACGTGTTATATAAATTGTAATTGAAATAAAAATAAAATTTGTTTAACTAAATTTGACAGCTCTAATATACTTCCGACTCTTTCTTGTTTTAGTAGAGTGAACAAGTTAGCAATAGCCTAAATTAAGTTTAGTTTGTGCACAACAAAATCGGCATCGGTACCTAACCTACGAACCACTTCAGTTTCTAGTACCTAATAAAGTAAACTTGCACAAGTTTAAAAAGTTGAGCTCGGATGAACTGCAAATGACTCTAAGAATTTATGTTGCGCGTTTATTCCGTAAATTGTACAGACTGTATCCACGACACGCGCTCCTAAAATGTGCAACGTCTTAACTTTAATTGTCTGCGTCTAAGAACGTAGGTGCTTTCATAAGAAAAGGTTTTGTGCTAGAATATTTAAGTTTAGAACAATAAAAAATTGCTGATTATTAAAAATGCGAGTGCCCTCGAAACGAAAAGTTTCGGTCTCAAGGTGACCACTTGTAGAACTTTTTGAATAGCAGTATTAGGCAGCACGACTTTCTTTTTTTTTCTGTCGGATCATGGTCGTCAATGTCAAAAGGCTTTTGTGTATAACGTGGATGTGCTTGAACGTACTGTCGAGGAAACTTACATCTATACACCGTTAGGCAGGTGGTTAATTGAGAATTCCTTCTATACTATAAAAGAATGCCTTCAGTTTAAATTTAAATGAGCTAATTGTATAACAAAAATTTGCATGTCACTATGTTATGATTGAATATGTTAAGCTACTATTTTTTTACTATTGTAAAAACATTTGTAACCATATCTATCTGCAAATAAATCTTTGACTTAGGACTATTGTTGCTTGCAGCGCTCGGCCGCCCGCTATAGTAATGCTTGCCAATTTGGTCACCATGTGCACGGGATTTTGTTTTCAAATTGGTCAGTTGTAAGTTTCCTCGATAGTACATGTGTGGCTTGTTTCATAATTTATAACGCGTTTGTGCGGGTATGTGGTCCGTGGAGTAATTATTACCGTCCGGCCAAGCCGTGAGCGTTTTTTTTCTTTTTCAATAAACCATCCGAACATAAAATAAATAAAATGTTTTAGCGTCACTTTTTAGCAATAACTCTCCAGGGCATGCAGGCTCGACATAGACAACGATCGCTTTACGACCGAATTCGGTCGCAAAGTCCTAGTGAGTGGTAACCTAGACGTTCAAAATTACTTGACAAGCATGTGTTTTTTTCGTGTTTCTCATGCAATTTTGACCTTCTAGGGACCCTTCTAGGACTTTGCGACCAAATTCGGTCGTAAAGTGATCGCTATTTATGTCGAGAGTGCAGCCCCAGGTTTCTTCAGAGAAAAAAATAATGTAATAAGTGCTGATTGAATGATTGTGTGTTTACTTAGGAATTTTTGAATGTTTGGTTTCGAAGATTAAAGACGGTGGTTACTCAAAATAGTTGGTTGTATTTTATCCACTTTATTGGTTCAGAAGTAGGTTAACATTCCAAAAGGTATATTGTTAGCAGGCGCAACATATTATTGTTCGAAATTGTTTTATTTTTGTTATGTTTGTTATTCTTCCGCCCCGTTATTGATCCTACGCGTCGATTTGAGCTTCTAAAAAACATTGTTTATGTTGACATGATTGATAAACAACTTAAATTATAATTCATAGAAGGAAATACAATTTAAGTTGTTTACGGTATCGCGGCGTAAATATTTGTCGAGGGAAATTAATTTTCACTTAAGCTTTTACGAAAGTTGTGAAGATTAGAATCATTTAGTGTTGGTACCTATAATCCTTGTGGTGGTTTGGGTTTTGAAAGATGGTGATTACAAAATAATTAATTGGATAAAATACGATTTGTTTATTTTTCCGACTGAGAAGGTAAGAGCCCAAGGAGGGTGTTTGTATTTCATTCTGGAGATTATCCCGGTGCCGACGTTGCTTGAAACGTGCCTCAAGTGAAACAATTATGTAAATATCTACTCACTAATTGCTCCACCATTCTCCTTCATGCCGGTGATACCTACCAGTAAAAATTAATTTTCCAAAAAAATGTGCACAATAAATTGCTTAGACTATTTAATTTACATTACTATGCTAATATAAGTTTGTGGTAATATAATTCTGTGAAGAAAATTGAATAAGGTTTTTTTCTTACCGCTTCTTGTTTTTATCAAAGGAAAACTAAGTTGTCTTAATATTAGGGTTCCCTGTAACTTCTATCGCTTGTAACATATTGTTATTTGTCTTGGCAGGTATAAGGCTCATAGTTCGCTCTGCTCACTTTAGGCAGATATTTTTGTTGCCCGTGGAATGTCACATATTTTAGGAATATGAGCGGCACTCATTGCTACATAGAAAAAAAAAACGGCTCAAAACATTATGTAGCTAAACTGGTTTCAGATATTTATTTTTTCACAACAACATATCATTCTTATAAATTTAACTGAGTAGGCAGATATTTACAACACAAGACATGTTCGATATTATTGCATTCTAAGAGGTGACACATCTTTTTGGAGTTGTGGTGTTCCTTCGATGACTTCCACAAATGATCACAATATTTGCCATCATCTTGACGACAGATATAATGGATGAATCAGATCCAGATATTAGAATCAGATATTATTGCCGAGCTATCCATAGTAATATATTTATGCTCGGGAATGTACCTTGATACTGCGATCCTTAATCCTCCTGTCAAATGTTGTAATCCACATCCCAGGCTTATGCGATGTGTTCCAAGAAGATTGTTTTGTACGATGGCACCTACGTTGTATGAAAAGTAAGTATACTGGTACCTACATGTACTTATTTCTTAGAAGTTTGCATAAATAATTGAGACAACCCTTTATTACCTACATGTAGCATTCCTGATTTCTCTAATGTTACTTAAATGAACAATATGTTTTAAGGATAAATAATAGTCTTCTCCCCTGTAACTCATATCACGATGGCGATAAATAATAAATATATCAAAGTTTAATTTAATTATTCACCAGCAACCACAGAATAATTAAATAGAAATTTGATTTCAGCCTTATGTAATAAAATGTTATTTAATAATCATGGCCTGGACTTATTTAGTGCTTCGCTTGCATCATAAATAACAATGACTGATACGGTATATATTATGTACAAACTCATTTAATTATTCGAAAACAAATCTTATGCCGCGGTCCCACGGCCCGCTTTCTCGCGCGCCAGATCGGGCTGATAGGCCATGGGAACAGTCGGCCTGCGGTGGCCTGTCGTCGCCCGTCCGATCGAATGTATGGGATGATCCGTGGAATGCTCGACACGGGCCGTGGCTGGCCTCCACAGGCACAGGCCGCGACGGGCCTCGACGGGCCGTAGGAACGCGGTATTATTGTGGCTAACTTTTATTTTACTTAACATAGGTAAACTAACGTTATTATTTTTTATTAATTTATTGCATTCGCGTTGTTTACAAAGTTTTACCTGAGTTTGTTGCAAACATGAAACCCTGCTCGTACCTACATATATTTTACTTATTACATAGCAAACCAGCCATAGAAATATAATACTTCTAGCTGACGCCCGCGGCTTTGCCCACGTGGTATGTTGATAAAAAGTAGCAGACAAAGTAACAAACAAAGTAACAAACAAACAGACAAACTGACGTTCGCATTTATATTATTAGTTAGGTTGACTCCAGCCAAACAATACGTTTTCGATTAAAACATTTGAAGTAGCTATTATTCTGATAGTTCAAGATCTATTCAGCTTACCTACAAAATTTTTGGCAAGTTGTCACACGACCGATAACGTTGTTTTGGGTACTAAAATCAGTGACAAACACACATATGTGACGGTATACACAACACATCACACACACACACACATATAATATAACTTTTACAGAAAGTGCAAACGACAAACAATCTGTACGACGCCCGAGCGAATTATTTGAAAGGGAACTATCACATATCACAGAATCTTAGTAAGCACTAGAGTTAGGCATCCATCGTTGGGCGTTTGTCATCATGCATCATCATCAGTTCAGCCGAAAAACTAAGAGAAGAAAATACTGCTGGAGATAGGCCTCCCCCAAACACCGTCACTTCGACTGGTTCTTGGTTCTGTGCTTCTCGCATCCAACGGATTCCTGCGGTCTTTACAAGGTCATCTTTCCACGTTGTGGGAGGTCTTCCAACGCTACGTCTTCCAGTACGCGGTCGCCACTCCACAACTTTTCAGCCACATCGGCCGTCTGTTCTGCGAGCAACGTGCCTTGCTCATTATCACTTAACACGTTCACTGTCAGTGACCCACATATGAGTCATTGAGGGTTGGAACGAGACGTCCGTGCCATATATGTGGGTCACTGCACTTTTCATACATAGTGGGTTCTTACTTCGTGAATATAAAAGAAAATAAATAAACATACTAGTATTACACATGAACGTATGAACAATTATGTAGGTAAAATAAAAAAGCAATGAGCCAATGATATTTTTTTTATTTAGGACTTACTTACTTAGCTTTGAAAATTGAACTTAAAAGCAAATTTAAAAGGGCCTTCAGTACATAGGAACGAAAAAAGTAAATTGGACGTGAGAGCTAATTTCGACATTTTGGCTGGATAGTGAACGTGTTAAGTTTGGCAATTCTTCGGGCTATGTCAGTTACTCTGTGGGTTTGTCAGCCCCACTAAAATGATATCGCCTGTAACCGTCCCTACTGAAAGGTGACGTCAGAGCATTTTAATGGATGCCTATTTGCAAGTATTACCTACGATCAAGTTAAGGCGAAAGCGCCAGGGTAGCCTTCGAAATTCAAATTTCAAAATTTAAGTCAGTATTGTGTATGTTGATCCAAATATGATTTGCGACCGTAACAAGTATGTATTTACATAATTATAATCATTAAAGTAATCAATACAACTCTTTAAGATCATGTAATCCTATTGAATAACACTATGATTGATTGTATGATTATAATTATTTCATGAAATCTTGACATTTGAGGATTATATTAACTTAAAAAGTTGTATTACTGATTCTAATGATTATAATATGTGACGTCGCGAATCTAACTTTAATCAACATACTTACAACTTAATACTGACTTGCAAATTGCAAAAAACGTAAGAGAATTTGAATTTCGCGGGCTACCCAGGCGCTTCCCCCTTTACTCCTTTATTAAACGCCGACGTCGCGGCGACGGTGACCGAAAATTAAGTTACCCTTCATTACCCTTGATGGGGGTCATTAAATAATAAAACTGTACTCGCCTTACTTTACTATACTTACTTTATTCAACTATGGTAATTTAGCCATACGTAACGCTACGTCTGAAAGTATTACAGAGTCATAAAGACACCGCCACAAAGGAATTATCATAATACGATTTCATTAAAAGTAATTCTGGATGGGAGGAGGCCCGATTGAATTGACAAAGTTTTTCCAATTCTTTGGGAATATTTCGAATATTACAATATATTACTAACATAATTATATTTTCGTTGGTTGTATTCGTACATTCGTAGACCGTACTCAAACACATGTTTCAGGATTATTATGAAATTCTTTTTTCACCTAAACGTCCCGTAGCGTCTGTTTCTTGCATCTCGAAACATTTATAGATAAACATGATTGTTGTCTTTTGTGTACTAGTGTTTCAAAATCCATTCCATTTCAGGTAGACTAAAGGTGGTTGTACACCAGCGAAGCGAGGCGTGGATGGGATGGGCGAGAATTAAAATTTGCATGTCAAAATTTCTATCCACGCCCTGCCCATTTTTGGTGTGAAAGGTGAAGATGTGCGAGGCGAGAATTTAAATATTTGATAGTAAAATATTGAACTTTATTGCTTTAAAAATAGAGTATTTATTTACTTTGTAAAACGGATATACACATCTCGCACCAGCAATCGAAGAACCGCACGGTCTCTCTCCGTCAAGTGCTGACTCGCGATGTCTCGCGATGGCTCGCAATAGCTCGCACTGGCACACGCTGGCACGTGCTGGCTCGCTCCGATCATTGCAAGACATCGCTGTATACTATACTCTCCAGCTCCCAGCAAGCGGCCGGCGCGTGACATCGCAAACCGGCGCGATGCAGCGCTGGCCATCGCGAGACGGCGCGGTATAGCGATGGACATCTTTCGGTGTATAAGGGTAAGCGTGATTTCAATTCTCGCCCATCCCATCCACGCCTCGCCTCGTCGGTGTAAAACCACCTTAACACTGTTTGTTCACCGCACTGGGAACGAGACGTCAACGAGAAACGAGATTATTCGGCCATGGTAAATGTACTGTCGCTACTTCGGCAGCTTCATGCACCGTCATCGGTTTTCTCGTTGACTTCCCGGTGCGGTGGGCAAACAGTGTACGGCCGTTCATCTAAATGTTGGTGGAAGGTGGATCATAATTTTGATTTCGTATCAGCCAGCGGGCCATCTAGTACATAAAAATGACAGGCCAGCTGGTGTGGATGTAGTATATCAATTATCTGGTTTCCGTAGTACAAGCTCTGCTTAGTTTGGGATCAGATGACCGTGTGTGGGATGTCCCAGGATATTATTATTATAACTGGCTTTTTTTTGCGTGGAGAAATGCTCATGCATACTGCACTACCACGGGGAGATAGTGCAGTTATGTGGGACTCTAACCCACTAAAACTCCACGGTGTCCTCCTCTGGCACTTGTGGCGGGAACACGGGCACGCGTTAGCACTCACCGCGAAGCCGCCACGGCTGTCCGTCGCCGACGTCTGGGGAGTACCCCCCTCACCAGCGCACCAGAACACACGGCACGCCGTGACCACCCCAGGGACCAAACCAGCACATGGGCGCCAGACGACTTCGTGTCTAGGCACCCTTGGTCCTCCTGCGACCGGTCAGGTCAGTGGCGCGGCCGCCTACTACTTTAAATACTAGCCTACAGTTATGGTAGTAAAATATTTTTTAGACCTCCTGAAGTTCTGAAATCTGTTGTCAAAAGACTATCGCCAGCTGATTTTGGCAGACTAATTTAAATGCTTTGGCAGACCAGTTGGTAGCTTACGGGCCTGGGGTTGAGCAGCCTTGAGGTAGGGAATTTTTAACCTATCAATCGATCGCTCTTGTCAATTTGTGTGGTGAACGGGTGAATGATTCCCGCTCCGCAAAAGCCATTCTAACCCTATTACTTCTCATCCAGAAACTGGCGCTACCCATCACAGGCTAAAATGGAGCCTAGATTATACTAACACACGGTTAATAATTTGATTTTATGAAGATTCAAATTATAATTACAGTGCATGTATATTTTAGAAAGACATGATTACTGCGATGTGTTTTGTATACTAAAATGATTTTAATGGATCTGAAAACTCAACATAGCCTGCGTAGTTGAACACGCGATAATAAAATTTTATTTCGACACGATATTCCTTGCATAACTGAGCGGAAATATAAAATAGTTTATTCAATTTAATTTTCAGACTGGTTTAAAACGTTGGCTCTTTAATCAAATCACTTAGTTCACCATTCTCGAAGCTCAACATTCCTAGCGTCCAGTAAGAGACTAAGTACCTTCCTACATATTTTTTGTAGCAATCTGAAGTAAGTAGACTTTCTCGTAGCCACTTCTCCAACTATACAGGGTTATTTTTCAGTGACCATACAAGTAACTCTAAAAAATAACCGTGTTTATATCTCCCTTGACTTAGAATATTTTGCTGCACCAGCCATGTTTTGTCTTTGAATCAACCTAAGGTATGTCTTTGAAGGTATGGTTATTTTAACTTGAGCGTATAGGTTTGATAAAATTATACAGTGTTCGGTTAAACGAGAGATTTACTTTAAGGGGTCATTGTACTCACCATTATGAACACCTTTTACTATGGGACCAAACCTGTAATCGCGAAAAAAATCAGCTGTTCAGTACATTTATGTTCGCATAATTCGTCAAAATGTGATATTTTTTTTTGTCCGCGATTTCAACTTTGGTCCCATAGTTTAATGAAAGTTGTTCATAATGATGAGTACAATGACCCCTTATAGTAAATCCCTCGTTTAATCTAACACTCTGTATAACAGTTGGAGTAATTACATTCAGAAAGTCAATTATTTATTTGAAAGTTACTTTTTCAATAAAAAATCTCCAAAGCACCAACTCTAAAAGTACTGATTCACCATTCAAACTTGAGCTGGTCATTGAGAAACAACCCAGAATAAAACATGCCGAATGTAAACTTTATTGCTAATTAGCTCCTCGCGGCACGCCTATACAACTTTACAGCTGTTTTATTTATTCTGTAAAAGTTTACCTTGCTTCACGAACAAAAGTCACGCTCGTAAGTAAATATTATTTTAAGGTAATTCGCGCCTCATTTAAACTAAACTTAGTTTAAAGCCGTTGAGTCATAGGGTTACAAAGTTCTGTTGCAGTAATTTTCATCAAAGGAATAGCATACATTTTATTAAAGGCGAACGAATTGTGCTCAAATTGTTTTGATCTTTTAGCTTTATTTATTTTGTTATGCGGTTCTCGCGAAGTACGTACCTCGCAGTTTGTGGATTCAATCTGAGTACGGTTTCAACGTGATTGTTTACGAGTAGTAGGATTCATTTTATCAGAAATTTTTTCTCTCTTCGCTATTTCAGTAATATTTTCTATATACTTTATGTATTCATTCCATCTTGGTGCGTATAAGTACTTAATAATATCGAACATCATGCTAGCTACCTTGTTTATTATTATGGGTGCATCCGATACTGATACCGCCGATATTTTTATAGCAGTATCGGCATCGGAATCGTATCGGCAAAAAGTCGTTATCGATGCATCTTACGTATATAAGAGTAAATTTTATTTATTCGCAATAATTGTGATGCACACTATATGATGAAAGCAATGGGCTGCCAATCCCTACTAATAAATATTTAGTTAATTTGTATGCTAGTTCATTTTATCGATATTAAAAATTCCGGTGATTCCGCTTCAAAGAGCCTCTAAATCAGGTAGAATTTAAATAAAGGGACACTCGACCTACAGCGATATATTTTTTTTTATTTATATAAATCACACATTCACATTCTACAGAATACATTACAACATCGTAAAATTGCTTTAATTTATAGTGACATAAAACTTGTAAAGCATGTGGCGTCTTAATTCTTTCAATTTGTCACCTGGCCACGCTTCAATAGTGGAAAACTATACTAACAACGGCCTTCATATAGGATATAAAATATAACAGCAAAAATGAAACGTCGTGTCTAACAAATATTTATACGTCGTTTATGCGTCGTGTTGCGTGCAAAAAAATTGGCCCACCCCATGCTCTTTATCTGTGAGATTTTAATATATATTTTAATTATTGAATTATACGTTGTGTGAAAGTAGGTAAAACCCTGTTTAAAAGTTTATTTACACATACCCTATATTTTGATAAAAGCAATATTCTGTACAAAATCGACTCGATTCTTTAGATGTCACTCATCACTCACTTTTGTTTGGAAAAAATGGGTGACATTTTTTGTCAGTGAAGTTGACAAAAGCATTATTTTGATTATTAGTGCTTATTTGTTGATCATTAATTAATCAATACTTGATTGATTTAACTGACTTAAAAAAGAAGGTCTTGATTCGACCAGTTTGTTCATAAGTTCGTGATTTTCTCAAATACGAATGAATCAGGTTTGATATTTATTTCATTAACGTAATCTACACACATTCAAGAAGATTTTGGTACAAAATATATTCGGTTAATTAAACTTCATGAATTATCTTGTTTCAATTCGAAGAGAATGGAGTGGGTCGATTTTTTTGCACGCAAGTGTATTTTCATGTGATAGTGATATAGCTGATTTACTCTACAGGTGAACAAAAACGCGTCGCGAGACGTCCGGAATTTATGTAGGTTCTGTCACTGCCAATGAAATTGGACTATTTTTTGATAATTTTTGGCCTCACCCTTCAAAACTTTGACGTTCCATGAGCTCTCATTGTGATGAATATTTCAGAACTTCAGTGAAAAACAAAACTAATCAAACTATAAACAAGTAAATGTCAAAGTTTGTTTATTCAGTCAGTTGCGACTTTATTACAAGAAATATGAAAATAAATATTTTCATTGTGGTTGGTTACATCAGGCTTTATAATAAAACTAGCTGTTGCCCACGACTTCGTCTGCGATCCCGGATGAATAGTAGCCTATGTCCTTCTCCAGGTCATGGTCTACCCAAATGTCAAATTTCATCCAAATCCGTTCAGCCGTTTTAGCGTGATAGCGTAATCAACAAACAAACACACTTTAGCATTTATAATATTAGTTAGGATAGATAGGATGATGAGAAACCGGTCTCTCGACACTACACTCACAAAATGTATTAGGTAAATATAACAAAAAAATACTCTTAACACAGTACCTACTAAAGTTTCAATAATAATATAATTCAATCATGATTCGAAAGACACGTGGCGCCATCTATTATCATAAAAACGTTATTGTTGTTTTCCTTGGGAACAGTACTTCTTTCGGGATGAAAGGTACCCAATGTCCGTTTCTGTACACGTGACAACGTATATGCACAATTTCAGGATGATCGTTTCAGTGGTTTAGACGTGACAAGATAACAAACCAACAAACAAACTTACTTTGGCATTTTTAATATTAGTTAGGATTGGCTTAGAATTCGGTAAGACAGACCTCAAGGCTGATATAAATATAAACTGTCCAATTTTTGTTGTTCATTCAATAAAAAAATATAATACCTACAGGGTGTAATTCTAATCACCGTTATCCCCTAAAGGGGGTTATTGTACTCATCATTATGAACAACTTTTACTATGAGACCAAACCTTAAATCGCGAAAAAAAAATCAGCTGTTCAGTACATTTATGTTCGCATAATTCGTGAAAATGTAGGGCACAGCAGATTTTTTAACGATGAGTAAAATGACCTCTTTAAGAGAATAACGGTGATTAAAATTACACCCAGTATACATATGACTTGGGTGGACCAGAAAAATCGAAATCCGTCGACGGATAAAGTCTACAAATAATAAAAGGGATGATTGGAAATTTACCTTTTTAGCCGTTTCCATTTAATGATTCAAATGGTAGACAGGACACGACCTTCTTATGGTCAGGATACGTTACTAGAAGAGAGGTTGGAGAGCTTTTTCTCTACTTTGTTGAGGTCGACTTCCAGTCAAACCAGATGCAACTGAATACCAGTTTACATGGAGCGATTCCACTACCCAGTCTCTGTGTATTACGATACCCCTTGGTAAAATTGGTGGTCAGACTTTCGGGCTTCTGTCGACTCGTAACGCCTGTCAAAGATCCAAGAGTTACAGCTGGAACTAACGGCTTAACATGCTTTCCGAGGCACGGTGGGGACTTGGTACGTAAAGAGGGTCACCCATCTACAGATCAACTGCAGCAAGCATTGTTTAACCCGATCGATCAACCAATGCGGCTGTTATTTACTTAGCCACAAGCCCCTCTGAATTGGTTTGATATAATAATAAATATTACAGAGCATTTAACTGCGCTACGTTTCTATAAAAAACTGGTCATAATATCTCAGTGGAGGGTATAATGAAGCTCTGAAACTCTCAATTGCCAGTACTGACACAGACTGATCGCTTCGATAACAATATTACAGCTGGCTAATAAATTCAATTGATATGACTGCTCCGATAGGCAAACACGGCGTACATTAGTCAAACACTGAATTCATGAGAGTGATATGTTTGTTGTCAATTTATATTTGAACTAGCTGCTGCCAGCGACTTCGTCCGCGTAAAATTTCTTATTCCCCCGACCTATCCTCCCAACCTTAAAAGATAGACATATGCTATCGCGGACTAAGACTTTTAGAACTTTGTAAGTGGAACAATTCTGTAATACATGATTTTTACATAACTGTAACCGTTTAGGCAGCGCACGCAACGGTAGCTCTGAGAAGGAATAAATTTTCCCGCTCCGCTCCTATTTATCGTAGCGTGATATTATAATTATGGCCTATATATACCCTTCCCCAATAAATGGGCTATCCAACACTAAAAGAATTTTACTATTCGAACCAGTCGTTCCTAAGATTAGCGCGTTCAACCAAACAAACAAACTTTTCAGCTTTATAATATTATATATATATGTGTGTATAGTAAAGTAAAGTAAAGTAAAGTAGAAACTATGTAACAATGTTATTATAAAACATATGTGCTAGAGATGTTCTAGTAATAATGTTTAAATTCATTAGGACGCACAATCAATCTGTCTAGCCTTTTCCCAACTATGTTGGGGTCGGCTTCCAGTCTAACCGGATGCAGCTTAATACCAGTATTTTACATAGAGCGACTGTCTATCTGACGTCCACAACCCAGTAACTAGGAAATATGATACTCCTTGGTGAGACTGGTTGTCAGACTTTCGGGCTTCTGACGACCCGTAACCTCGCAGAATAATAATTACAAATAACAATAAAGGGCTAATTAGTAACAGCCGTACTGGTCGATCGAAGGTGAAGCTACGCTTGCCGCGGTCGTTTCGTGGATGGGTGTCCATCCATTACATACTGAGACCCCTCTGTGCCTCGGAAAGCACGTTAGCCGGTCCCAGCTGTCCAAGCTAGTTGGAAAAAGGCGCGACAGATTGATTGATTGCACAATAATAATATTAGAGTAAAAGCTAACTTGCTGTATATAATTCGCGTCATGTTGCTGCTCTGAAGTAGGCTACAATTGGCTGCGCAGTAGTATATACTATACTAAAACAGCAGCGCACCATGCCATGCGCATTGGAAAGACTGGCTTCAGAGCGGCAAACTTACGTGCCGCGAAGTATACAATGGTTGAAAAAGCTAACTGGGCGGTAATAAGAAAGTGTCAGTGTCAATTACCTCCACATGCGAAAAAAGAGAGCGCCACAATGTGCTAGAACCAAAATAAAAACGCCAAACCAAACAATAATTGTTTAAAAATAAATTAAGCTATCTATCAAAAACATTTTCAGCCAAATGCACACTTTGAATGCAATTTTGCAATGAAATTACTGAGGATTTAGAAATAAAATAAAAAAAAAAGTATAGGTCTTTTCGGAATTAAATTCTATCGAGGAAATTGAACTCAATTGCATTTTTCTTCAGTCAGAGTATTAATCAAATAGCCAATAAACGTATAGCCAAAAACTAAATCCATACATTCTGTAATAGTGAAATAAATGGTTACGAAAAAGCCCCCAATTTATTTTGGTATCGCCATGGCAATCCTTCTTCAACTATCTTAAAATTAGCATTTTATTTACAACATATTTTACACAAGTTATACAAATAACTAAAGACTGCCAAATGATTACGACAGTTTCTACTTTTACTTATTGTAGCCATGTAGCAAGTTATTAAGAAAATAGGTCATTTACAATCAGGACACGGGGACATCTGATCATTCCTATATTTTACTGTGAGCAAAACTCCGCGTTGAACCGAGCAAAAAATGTTTTAAATTTGTCAAATTAATTGCTATTTTAACGAGAAGAAAGTTCAATATTTTATTGGAACCTTGTAAAATTTCGGCAAGGTTTTTTTCCGGTCACCCTTTTCTAGTCTCTTCAAATGACTTGCTGACTTGGGCATAAGTCAGTTGATTCAGAAGGAAACAGCTAGACGTTTATTCATTTCTCAAAAGCACTATTTTCTCACTTTCTACTTATTTTATTCCGTGTTTGTAATTTTTTAAGAATGGCAGCAGTTCGGTTTTTGTATAATAAATTATGTTTGTTTTATAAGTATGTATTTATTACTTTTCAATTGTTTTATTTTCTTTGCTTAACGTGTGACGATATGGCCTTGTGGCTGACCTATTCTACAAATAATACTACTATAGGATTTACATCTGGAATAGATCATATTTTATTATTCAACACTATTTACAACTTGCAGAAATGTTTGTAGACTTGTTTACGAAATAACAGAAGGGGAACGAGTCAAATAGAAGTTTCTATTAACTACCTAAGTATTAGGAAGGAATCTAGAACTAAGTATAAATTGTAGCGAGAACTAAAACTCTAATCTGTCTTTGAAATTAAAAAAAAATAGTAAAGTTTTCTAAACAAGCCTTTGTTTGTTTGGATTTTATTTAGGTTTACAGTTAAGGTTCTTGGTGACTTTGGTTTCTTTATTTATTTTACTTCGATGGTCCTAGTTTATCATTTATGAAGG
Source organism: Dicycla oo (assembly GCA_948252095.1). Taxonomy (NCBI): domain Eukaryota; kingdom Metazoa; phylum Arthropoda; class Insecta; order Lepidoptera; family Noctuidae; genus Dicycla; species Dicycla oo. The sequence continues at coordinate 15,554,252 of OX411714.1, read as the reverse complement.
TATAAAGTTCTGTTTACGTTTTTAGTTTTGTATTTTTATTTCTGCTTGCTATATATTTTTTTTGTTGATATCGTCTGCTTACTAATAAAAGGTAAAAAGTAATTTTTGCAATTAGTGTCAATTGAAGTATATGGCTTTTCAAAGTTTAAGTTTTAGTGTGATCTATTTCAAACTCATTAAATAAAAAATAGTTAAAGCAAAATGTTGCACTAACTACCCTTCTTTTAAGATTTACTCTTATATAATATTGGTCTTAGTAAAAACTGTATAAAATTAAGTTAAGGTCGAAAGGGGACAGCATTTAATATCTTTTACCTGTACTTAAACACAACACAAACGTGAAATATCTTCTGAATTCAATGATTTTTCAAAAGTTTCAATAGCAAAAAATTATAAGGTTATATAATATTAAATGTGTTTATGACTTTTTCTCAGAATATATAACTCTTTTTAAGTCATAAGATTATTTATTATGTTATACTGATATTTTTTTTTAAATGTGAGTAGATATCACTTTTACAAACTCAATATCTCTGCAGCCATTGGACACTGCATGTATTCGGTTTTACCAGTAGGTAGCGCGTAATTTTAGTAGTAATAGATTTAGTAAAAAAATGCATTTATCGTGTTTTACCAGTAAGCACACGATATATTGGGCGTGTGCTAGCTGACTTATGGCAAATAATTTAATTTAATGTTTTGTGTCGAGTTATGTACCCAAATTGTTTAGCGTACTATTGTATAGAATCAGTTTTTTTTTACTGAACAGACAGCTGTGCTGCTGGGGAGTTTGTCGCGCCCTTCTTCTTTCAATCTAAAGCACTAGGAAGTGGTGAAGGGCGGGCGTTTTGGGGGGCTGTCTTATGTAATTTTGACTTTCGAAATTGCTGATTCTCAGCCTAGTTTGAATGAAAATGACTTTTGAATTTGTTCCTTCAATCGCTCGACGCACGACCCGCAGTGCCATTGTTTAGCGTGCGATTGGCGTTGCGTGCCGCGCCTGTTTGTAGGAGACTTTAAGTTCTAGTACTTTACAAGAGTTTATTTAAGACATACGATCGCCAGCCAATAGCCGTCTAAACAATGGGCCATTTATTTTTTCATCTTTCTCAATTACTAAGCATATTTTTACAGCAAAGACATTCCATCGACTATACAGCATGTATCAGAAAGGTGTGGTCATAATTAAACGTGTGGTACAGACCATCATCAAACTGACCAACATTCTCCATGGGACCAACAACGTAAACGCGAAACAGTTATCAACTACCCCATACATAACTTCAATACCTACTCGATCCAAATGTATGGGATGGCTGATATATTTTTCGCGACTTGAATGTTGGTCGCATAGAGAAAGTTTTTCAGTTTGATGGTTTGTACCAGACCTTTCTGGTACGCGCTGTAGATCATAGTCTGCGACAAATGTTCCCAGTGTCTGTATTTTCTGCATAAACTCTAGCCAATTAACTCCTTCCTGATACTTGAAAGCAGAACCTCGAAGCTAATCTTCGTCTTATTAAGTTTGCATTGTGCTAATCTGGCTTTGAGTGACTGTATTTACTTTAGAGTATGAATGAGACGAGCTGTGAGCACCTATTAATTTAGTCGTTGACACCAAATAAACGCAGATAAGTTTTTTGTTTTTATGAGACTTTTTCTAATTTAATTTGTGTGCTTGTTTGTGTGTTTTTTGTTTCTTTTTGTGTTTTGTTTGTTGGGTATTTGTGTTTGTTTCTTTTTGTTTTAAAGAAAAGATAGAATGTTAAAAAACTAGTCATTGTTTTTTTCCTACAGTTGGAATTTTACAAGGATCTGCGTTTAATTAGTTATTTTTACTTGCCTGTGCCCGCGACTTAGTTTGCGTGAAATTTCTTGTTTTAAAATGAAATATATGTCACTCGGCAATACTGTAGTATTAGTGAAAGAATTTTTGGGATCAGTTCAGTAGCTTCGAAGAGCAAACTTACGAATACCTACCTCGTTATAATATTAGTATAGATCAGCATGACACATAATATTTCACCTAGGACCTTAATCAAAAGCTTCATGTAGGTATTTATTTCGAAACTGGGGTCATAAAGGCTACCGAGTTTGTATTATTTCTACTCCAAAGTACTTCTCCTACTCGAAGTAATGAATCGTGAAACAGATACATATCTACATTACTCTGTTGATGCAATATTAAATGGCAGTTAATATGAATTATCGTGCGTTTGCGTCTTGTTAGATGATAAAGTGTTTCATTTATTATAATTTAATGAGAACTCTAAATACTTAGTATCTATGTTTCTGATATATGGGTTGTCCAGGTCTATTTATAAGCCTCCCCCATATTTCCCGTGTGCGTGTTCAATAAAGTAGATGGATTGCAGCATCCACCTGTAGATATTAATAACATTTTATTGTCATCAGGATTTCTATTCCCACGATACGAAGGGTCAGAAATAACGCTAAGCGAAAATGATGTAATTGCGCGGACGGGCGATACGATGCGACATGGTGGGTCAGGGGCAGAAATTTGACGCGAACGAAGTCGCGAGCAGAAGATAGTGCGATATAATATTACGTAACTGCATTGTTTTACTACATTACTATAACGTGCATTGTTACGTACGGCACGCTTGTCATGTTATCTAGATTGTCATTTGTTTTCATTATCTTGCATACTACCGTGTATGAGATTGTATTCTTTATTAACTCTGGAATAAGGTTTATAATAAATGAAATAGCGAGTTGTTTACATTGTGATTAAGCGCTGTATGAGAGATAGAGTCTGGCTTTGTTAATAGGCGTTCTTAAGCTGTTTGTTCTTGGTTTAAGAACTACCACAGAACTATCTCTAGACAATTTTCTGTAAAGTTTCCGTGATTGATCTAGTATGGGTGAATAGTTGAAAACCATTTACTCGTAATATCAAAGACTTTTTCTTTTTCTGAAGGCATAGCGAATGCTCATGAAAGTTCTCACGTGTGATAAACTTGAAAGTCTGACCTAAGAATATATAATATAGGGGCCTCACAAACTAGTTTGCTTGCAAAGGTCAAAAGCTGGGCCGTTACCTACAATAATAAAATATATACAGGGTGGAAAACGAAAGTACATGGAGTGGATGTATGTACCTACAAGTAGGTACTCAAACATATGTAAATTATTTATGAATATACCTACGTAGTTCTTTAAACGAATTCGAAAAACGAGCTCGTAGCTTTGTAATAATAGCCGCACGGGTCGATCCATCAGGTTAAGCTACGCTTTCCGAGGTTGGCCTGTGGATGGGTGACCATCTATCTATCTATCTATCTATGTTATCGGGTTTGGTTTCCACACTTAGTCCTTCAAGTGGACCATTGTACGTGAGCCATGGCGGCCGTCGGTGGTTATTCCAACCAGCCTCTCCAGAAGTTAATCACAGCTTCTGGTCTGTACAGAACATCTGTGAAAGATCTGGGTGCCCCGAGGGTTTCCATTCTTATCTGTGTAACGCCTGTGCATTCGAAGAGCACATGCGCAACGGTTTCCACAGCCTCCATGCAAGCTCTGCACAGAGGGATGTCCGTTATGCCCATTGTGTAAAGGTGTTTGTTTAGCGAGCAGTGTCCTGTGATGGTCCCCGTCACCAGGCGGAGGCCATTCCTGTCCAGGCGTAGAAGTCGCCTAGTTAGTTTGCCATCTAATATTGGCATAGCCTCCCTGGACTGTCTGCAAGCTGGTGTCAAGGACCACCACTCCTCTGCGTGTGTGTGGGTGAACTCTTGTAGCCACCTGCGTAATTGGTTGAATAGGATGGGTACAATTGGTTCGGGTCCACAGACTGACGTGCTGGATGCTGATTGTGTATAGTCAGTCTTTCTAGGTTTGGGTATGAAAATGACCTTCACTTCTCGCCATGCGAGGGGAATGTATCTAAATACTAAGCAGGCTCGGTAGATCTTCACCAACCATGGCATCAGATAATCTACCCCCCACTGCAGTAAAGCTGGGAAGATGCCATAGAGTCCTGCGGACTTGTATGGATGGAAGGTATTTATGGCCCATTTTATTCGGTCTTTTGTTACTATATTGTGGGCTGTAGTCCAGTCGTGATCTGTTGGGGTCCAGTCTGGTTCATCCCCCCTTGTCCTGTCCTGCAAGAGTTTACAGTTTGGGAAGTGCGTCTCAAGTAGAACCTTACTGCTTTCTTGGTCGGTTAGTGTGTATGTGTATCAGGTTCTTTCAGCGCGCCGAGGGTTCGGTCCTGATCAGTAGATAGGATCTTCCTTACTCTTGTAGCTTCGTTGTGCGTCTCAATGGATTCGCAGAATTTACGCTAAGCAGTTCTCCTGGCGGTTCTGATCTGCTTTTTGTATGTGTATTAGGTTTCTTTATACATTTCCCAGTCATCCGGGAGTCTAGTGTTTTTGGCTCTGTTGAATTGCTTACGTAGTGCATTTCTGAGTTTGCTAAGTTCAGCGTTCCACCAAGGATTTCGCTCGGCCTTGGTTTGTGACGCTCTTAGCTTGCAGCATGCAGTAAGCTTTGGTTAGATATTCTGATAATTTTGTCATGGTGTATTCCAATTGTGCTTGATCTTTTATGGTTATTTGTGATAGGTGCCTAGCTACTAGTGAGGCTAGTAGACGTTTATACTCGGGAACATTGGTGCGCCGTGGGTTACGTCTCGGTTCTGGTTTCCTTGTGTTGGCCATTAGTGTAAATCGGATCCTGCTATGGTCTGAGCAAGAGGGCTCGTCTGATACGTGCCAGTTTGTGATAAGGTTAGTCGCGTTTTCTGTGGCAAGGCAAGTGACAGGTCTATGATGGTTTGACCTCGAACTGTGACCCAAGTAGGTTCTGAGCCGCGGTTAAGAATAAGTAGGTGGATAGCTGTACCTCTCCTCTGGGGTTCGGTGTCTTGCTGCCCCAGAGCGGGTGGTGGGCGTTCGAGTCGGTGCAGATAATCAGGTCGAGTTTGGCGCGCTCGCAGTGCTGTACCAGGTCGGCCATCTCTTTCGGCGGGCAGTCTGCGTCTTCGCCTGGCATGTATGCCGAGGCTAGCACAACATCTGGAACGCTACCTTCAGTTTGGAGCCTGACGGCTGTCAGGTCTCTGGAACAGAATTGAGAGAGTGGTGTTATGGAGATTTCTTTTGGGTATGCAAGCGCAGGTTCTCGGTTTGTCTGAGCCATGTGTGTTTAGAATTATCTTACCACCAATGTTTCCAAGGCCACATATCCTGTTATTCCTGATCCACGGTTCTTGGATCAGTGCGATGGTTCGGGGCTTTACTTCCAGTGCTCTGCGCAAACTGGCCGTGGCCGTCTATGTTGGAGGTTAGTCTGTATGATCTGTATGGGCGATGTTGGCGATGGAGTGGAGTTAGTCGGAGCTGGATCCATCAGATATCCTTTCTGCCACCTCCACTCTGTACTCGTCGTCGTGTTGATCCCCCGGCGGCGAGTCTAGCAGCTGCTCGTTCCAGCCAGGTGATTTGGGCGGTTGTGTTCCGTGATCGTCGGACATTGCCGCTCAGGCCTTATCTGCCTCAAGTTTGTCAATGTCTGCGTCGTCTGTCTGTGTCGGAGTCGAAGTCGGTTGCGTCGTCTTCGTGTCGGTGCTGTCGGGCTGAATCTCAGGGGGTTGGGTCATGGGCCAGAAGCGTACGTATGTCGACCCGAGTAGGTACGATACCCGTCGCTCCCGGCCCCGGACCTTTTCGGCTTCCTCCGATGGCATATCTACGGTCAGATACGTCCCGTAGTTATCGCCACCGACGGTAGTCGTCCTGTACAGTGACCACCTGGCTATGTCGTACCAAGTGTTCTGACGCGTCAGAACACTCTGGAGCCGGGCCACATCCCCTTTGTATTTGGGGACGAAGAACGAGGTTCGGACCCGGGTGGGCATATCGGACTGTCTCAGTACCGTTAGTGTCAGGTCTGTGTCTGTAAGTTTTATTCAGGGTCAACCAGGTCAAGGCATTGTCATCCTCGCACCACATTTTCACAGTAACCTCCGCTACCCGTGGGTATCCGCGGATGGCAGGGAGTGGTGTCGCAGAGTCTGTGTCCAGTAAAAGGTCTTCTAGGTTATTTTTAATCTGTGCGGCTTCTGTCTCTGTCTGGAGGGGGGAGAAAAGCATATTGCTACGGCCAGCCTCGCTGGAATGTCCTGCGTAGCCCGCGCATATGTTCTCCGCTCCCCCTGGGTGGATTGGAATCTCACCCGTTTGGCGTCCCCCTGAAGCGTGCTTGGTGAAGCCGTATCGTCAGGGCGCTCCCTCTTCACCGGCCCTGTACCGCTCGGTTCAGGCTGCGGTTTTGAGGTGCCTGGCAGGGTACCTGCCGGCAAGGCCCAGTTTGAGGCTCCAACCCGCTTTCCCCGCTTCCGTTTTGGTCGAGGTTTGTCTTGTTGGGGTCGGCTGGCGCCCCGGCAGGCACTGTTGTTTACGGAGGTTTTTCGCGCTGGATTGCTCCATCGCGTACTTGCCTCCGCTCGCTTGGTTCCGCTTCCAGTCGCTTTTCGCGCTGGGTTTCTCCTTCGCGTACTTGCGACTGGAAGTGTACCTTCTCTTCAGCGTCCGATCGCGCTTCGCGCTGGCTGGTGCCTTCCCGAGCTTTGCGCTTTCGATCGCCACTCTCGCAGTAGCGAGAGTGGTAGAGCTACCAGGTTCGTCATCCTCCCCGGTTTCTCTCCGTCTGTGTCGGTCTTGGTCGTTGTTCGGATAAGTGATGCTACTCCGCACGATACTCTGTTGCCAGAGGCTTATAGGAGGCATACTCCGAGGTGTTGGCGCGTGAGTAGCAGCCGGAGTAATGTCCATTGGCGCGTTAGTCGCAGCCAGGATCAGGTTTGTGGGCGCTAGGCCAGCAGCCAGCCGCGGAGAGTGCGGCGTCAAAGAGCAGTCGGGTGCCCCCTCCCCCGCTCCCTACGTTGGGGGCTGACCGCCGAAGCGGTGTGGGATTCCCCGGCTTGGCCGGGACCCACCTGGGCAGTAAACTTGCCTTTCTGCTTCATTTTGGTTGGGGGGTGGGCTTTTTTGGAATCGAGGTTACCCCTCCTCTGGGACCGATGGGATGTATGGGATAGGAAGGAAGGCGTTTTCTGTGTGAAGGGTAAGGGGTTTGGGGGTCACCCTAGGTCTGGGATTTAGGCTAGGGATTTGGGATCGACAGGATATATGGATGGGAAGGGATGGTTTGTTTAGGAAAAAGGGTGCATGGGAAAAGGGTGCATGGGTTAACCTAAGCCTGGGATTTGGTCCGGGATCTCTTTTGAGATGCTCCGGGCACGGGGCTCAACCTTGATAGCCGGCCCCGCACCCGGAGTAGGGCTATCCGCAACCTGCCCACCCGCTCGGTTGCAGGAGAAGAAGTGCCTGGCAGTCCGGGTCGCCTCTCCACGGGTGTACGTATACATTCGTGTTGAAGCAATCCAGCCTCCCCCGACATGGGTGACCATCTTTTCATACCGAGACTACTCCGTGCCTCGGAAAGCACGTTAAGCCGTTGGTCCCGGCTGTCATTCGAGGTTCTGACAACTAGTCTTACCAAGGGGTACCGTATTACCCAGTAACTGGGTTGTGGAGGTCAGATAGGCAGTCGCTCCATGTAAAATACTGGTACTCAGCTGCATCCGGTTAGACTGGAAGCCGACCCCAACATATGTAGTTGTGAAAAGGCTAGGCAGATTGAGTTCTTTAAACGAATTAGTATCCATGGACAATAAACAACTATAATATATTATATTAATATTTCTCGGGACCCTAGGGTCCCGTACCTTTGCGAGGGGCCGAAGCCAATACGTAGAGGAAGGCCCCTTAGACAATTTTAAATGATGAGGAGGCACCAACCGACGATTATCTATGCAAGTGCACCTAAGGACAACCCTCGGTTGTTGCAGGACTGTTGCAGAACATGGAAACAAAACATATTGGGCTTATTATCTTCATTATTAAATAATATAATTGAATTCCATATAGATGTCACAGCCAACTACCTTAGTTAGCATTTCAGTTAGCAGCCTAGCCTTTCTACTGAACGGCACCGTCCATCTTGCGGTCTGAATGATACTATTATAGGTTAGGTTGGAACTGTGACCAACCGGACTTCCAAAGGCTAGGCTGTTAGTTGGCTACGACATAGACAATTCACTCCATTTAGCCTCCATTTGTTCCAAACTGTATAGGTACTTATTAATAGTGTCGATTCTTCTGTTCAATAAATAAACTAAAATTACAGAATCGCTATCTTTTACTAACAGACAGCACGAGAAAAGGACGGCTATAGCTATGAACTAAGTTAGAGATGTCAAACTAGTTTACGCCTTGCTCTACACTGTGTTTTTAGTCGACATGTTTTTACGTGTCGTTTAAAGGAGAATGCCCTCAAATATAGGTTGCCCTGTACGAAACGAAAAGTCCGCTGTCACAACCAAACTCAGTGCAATTAGAGGAGAATTAAATGCTCTTCCTATATTGTTAACTATTTTTTACATGGATATCCGCAACTCGTATTTATTTGTCATTTACCTACTTAATATTTTGAGGTTAGGTTTGAGAAAATGGCTGATTCGAAATGAATTGGTTACAAATAAGGTGGTAATATCGGTCATGTTTTTTTTAAATTTATTATATGCTATTTAATGCTATTTATTTAATTTATTTTAAATTTGTATGGAAATATTAGTTCAACTAAATTTGACAGCTCTAATTTACTTCCGTCTCTTTCTTGTTTTATTAGAGAGAAAAAGTTAGCAATAGCCTAAATTCAGTTTAGTTTGTGCACAACAGAATCGGCACCATTATCTAGGTAAGCATTCACTTGGAAACCGGATAGTTCATTTAGTTTTATCTGTTTCGCCGGGAGGTATGAAAATGCACTTATGAAACTTTAACAAATTGCTACCCTAGGGAAGGGAAGGGAATAAGGGAAGCTTTTAATTAGCTCATTGAAAACTTTGCTTCATTAGCGCTCTGCAATATACCTATTAATTGTTTCATTAATATGCATAGAACGCCGTCCATTTTATGTGGAACTGAGAATCTATGAAAGGAAATGCATAATAATTATAGTTCTATCAATCTGCCTAGCCTTTTCGCAACTATGTTGGGGTCAGCTTCTAATCTAACCGGATGCAGCTAAATACCAGTACTTTATATGGAGTGACGGCCTATCTGACCTCCACCACCCAGTTAATGGGTAACACGATATCCCTTGGTAAGTCAGGCTGTCAGACTTGGGCTACCCGTAAAGACTTTCAAGATCTACGAATGACAGCCGAGACCAAGGGCTTAAAGTGCTTTCCGAGGCACGGGGTTTTCGATATGTAATGGACGGGCACCCATCCACGAAGAGACCGCGGTAAGTGTAGCTTAAACTTCTATCGACCCATACAATTGTAGGTACCCAGGTGATGCATCGATACGTCTTTTTGCCGATCCGATACCGATATTCTTATAAAAATATCGGCGATACCGATGCCGATACGCTTATTGAATTTAAATGAAACACAAGTTTTATTTATTTTACCTTATTTTTTTTTATTAATAGAAAAAATACAGACTTGGAATTAAATTTTTGGTTATTAATATTAATCATTAAGGTTAATAATGAAAATTAACATATTAGAAGATTTTAGTTTCAAAAACAAAGTATTCTAAAGTTTTGTAATAGTCTCTCAGGTGCGACGGAACTCATTTGGAAACTAAAGTATTATTATGCCATTTTTTTCAAGTTTGGGTATAAGACGTCATTGTTCGTGCCTTGTTTGCTACGAAATAGACAAAAAAGAACGCGCGCTTACATTACTTTTTTGAAGCGCATGAAAAGTTTCGTTGTACCGGCAATAAAAATATTACCAATGCCGATATATCGGATGCACCCCTAAACAGAACCAAACCTTCTGATAAAATCTTCTAATCTAATCACCTGTGACCTAGACTAGAGTCAAGAGCAAACCCATCTCAAAAAAAATATAAAAAAACACTTCGTCCTGCACTTTGCCGAATAGTTTTAGGCATTGTTTTATTATTTAATAGCAACAAAATACACACATCAAAAAAGTCTTAGCAACACGCATTATTAACAAAATAGATTGGTATACAATATTTTTGTTCTCGGAAACATACATACATTATACTTGCTGAAGTTAAAAATAGAAACTTTTCGATTGTGTTTTGTTTTAATTAAAATAAAACTAATTATTTTTTCCCAATTTCATGTGTTTTCGTTGTTTGATAAAGAAGAATGGCGAGTTTGGACCCACATTATTTATAAATTAACGAAGTGTCATTCACTTTTTCCTTTGGTATTTATCTTACTTTTAACATTTTGAGATACCTATATAGTTTTTGAAAAATTGAGTGGTTAGTCATTTTTTATCTCATGGAGCGACGCCATTTGACTGTTGATGAAATGCAGAGAAATCAGTCCCAGGGTATCTCGGCATTTTGGTGTCAATAGAAGCGTGATTTGTCGTCTCTGGTATCGTATTACTCAGTAACTGGGTTGTGGAGGTCAGATAGGCAGTTGCTCCATGTAAAATACTGGTATTCAGCTGCATCCGGTTAGACTAGAAGCCGACCCCAACATAGTTGGGAAAAGGCTAGGCAGATTGAATTTTTTGTTGTCTTTGGTAGCGTTACGTTAATACAGGGGATACTGCTGAGCAGCACCCAGGACGTGGAAGCAGTACAACTGCTCGACAGGACCGATACATACAACTGGCTGGAAGACGTCAGCCGATGTTAACCGCCCGAGAGACAGGTTTAAAGCTACAATTCTCAAGCGGTGTTGTTGTTAGCCACCAAACCGTGAGAAATAGGCTGCATGAATACGGCCTACGAGCACGACACCTAATTAGGTACCCATCTATACACAATGGGAATCGCGCCCGTCGAAACGAATGATGGAGGGAACACTTGACATAGACACAGAAGCAATGGGCTAAAATTTTATTTTGCTATGTGGCCCCGTTTGGATTTAGGCCTGATATGTGAAGGGTAAGAGTGTATCGTCATCCCGGAAATGCTGGACGGCTGAGATGCGTCCAGGAAGTGCACTCTTACAGTGGCTCCACAGTGATGGTATGGGCGGGTATTACGAAGAACCGACGAAATGAGCTCGTTTTTGTAGATGGCAATATGAACGCTGAAAGTTACGTTGAACATGTCCTCGGGCCTTATGTTCACCCATTTTCACAAAGTCTTCGCTCATATTTCACGCTGATGCATGACAATGCGCGTTCGTACCCAGCTCGGAGGACCAGAGAGTACTTGGCAATGACCAACCCTCAATTCCATCGAGCACGCATTAAAAATGCTCCATAGATGTGTTCTAGAGAACCTGGACGGAGTGTCGACCACCCAACAACTGAAAGACTTAAAATTCCATTGGGAGCGATTGCCGCAGGATCAGATAAACAATCTTATTAATTCAATGAAAAATCGTTGCCGACAAGTTTTAAGCAACAGAGGCGGTCACACTTTTTATTGAATTACCAAATAATTAAAAAAATGTCGTTATTTAATTTTGTAAAACATGAACGGCTTTATTACAAAACAAGGACATCTTTAGACTCAGGTTTAAAACATCAACTATTTAATAAATTCGAACACTATTCCGTCTAATTACAATTACAAAACTGAAGTCATACCCGAGTCTAAGTTGTCAATTTTGTATTTAGAACTTTACCATCATTCTCCTGCCCTTGTCCCACTTTATTGGGGTCGGCGCAACACGTCTTTTTCTTCCATACTTCTCTAGTGTTCTGAATAAAGTTCATAATACAATAACGAGTTCAACGGTTTGGGCTTGGGACTAAAGTTAGAACTCGTTTTGTAATAAGATGGGAAGAGTTTAATTTCGTTTTAACTTTATTTTTACTACGTAGTTTACGGTACACATATTCTTAATTATTGTGCTTAAATGAACAATTGCATTAAGGATTTTGTTGCTTTAGTTACTGATGCATAAAAAAGGCTTAGTTATTATTTATAAAAGAAATATATATATTTACAATAGTAAAAATCGTTCAAAACCGTGCATGTTGCTTAGACTTTTTTGATGTGTGTATTTGTACAATCGTCAAAATTATGTGAAGATACTTGAGTTGCCATACGAATTAATTTATTTACCTTCAGCGTATTCTGCCATTTTCCGACCCCATACGATTGGAAACCTGTGATTATAGGCGAACGGATTACTTACCTATCTTCTCGTTTTGTTATTGTAAAGAGTCCTCAAGTTAATACTTCATACTTTCTGGTAGACGCGAGAAACTTGAAAGTAAGTTATTATCTTCTTATCTTCGTAAAGTAAAAGAAACTCGACAGAGGCTCGTACATAAGTAAAATGGTTTCCAATGTGAAAACTTTGATAGAAAACGAATGCTGAAGTTTGGCCAGTTAAAAATCAATACTTCCTAACCTAGCCTTGCTAAGTTAAACGTATTTATTTGCAACAGACTTCGTATTGAAGTTCGTAATTGGTGCTTGATTAAACGATGTCAGACTTCAGCTCCATAATCGTATTATACGTAGCCCGGGGGATATTAAAACTTTAATATTATCTTTCGTTTAACAAGATACGAGTACAACAGATTATTTTGGAAAATGTTCGTAACATTTTGTAAATATTTATCATTATTTTCATACTGTGTAGTCGAAATTACAGCATAAAATGTAAACTATTTGGAACTCCATGAACTGCTTAAGTGATTCGGGTAGGACTTGACTCACTACTCTAAAATTTGCATGTCCTTCGGGACTTAAAGTGTAGCTACAAATTGTCACGTTTTCTAGTACAACTGTAATACTGAAACGAAGATTTATTTGAAAAGTTTGACAAGCTTAAAGTATTTAGGGAAATTCTAACTAACAATGTTCTTTATAGTATGTAAAGCTCTTAACACCCGTATTTATAAACTAGTAAAAGTGATTACTCAAGTAACTTTTTTGATTCTATAGTTTAGTATTTGCTTGAAATTAGAACTGTCAAAGGTTAGAATTCTTAGCCAAGTAATAGTCACCATTTTCTTTACTTAAATTGAGAACTCGACCATTTTGCGTTTGATTTTGCAACGGAACGTTGATCTTACTCAAGCATTTACTCAAGTAAGTAACGTACATTACTCGACTACGCTAAAAAATTACTTAGCAGCAGCTAATCGCTTGTTTATTAATCGATTTAGTATTACTCTTGGGGGAAAGCGAAAATCCTAATTATCTCACTTTCACTAGAAAGAGACATATGATATTGCAGATAAATAATTAGGACCATAGTGAATACCTAGTAGGTATATTTAACTTACTAGACTTAAGCCAGATTTACATAACGAAACTAGCTGCGCAAAGGAGAAGGGAATGACTCCATAGATTCTTGGGCCCAGGTGTTAACTGAATCAAACTAGCCTTATTTGTAAGAGGATATAATAACAAGACCTCACTGAAAATTTGGCTATCCAGGAACCAAGTAAAAGTGAGGTTATATTATAACATTGTAGTTTTTTATGTTATTTACGAAATACTTTGAATGGCTTCGGTTGTGTAATGGTTTTATATATGGAACGTGTGACGCGTCGAAGATCTGACACGCAATCGTACAATTTACACAGCGATCCATGTCGTCAATATCCAATCGATAGGCGTAAACAGTTGTCCAAAATAGAGAGCCAGGTAATTTAGAGTAGCAAGATCCGTCAAATAGTCCGTTATAATCTGCAAAGCCGAGGTCGTGGGGTTAAACAATAAAACAAGGAAAATACGTGCGCACTCAGAACGAAAGAAAACGAACGAGTGCATCTGTCAGTCAGTGACTGACGGATGTCAGGCACAAGTGTTGCCAGAAGAAAAAAAATCACTATGAATATTATTCAATCGGTTCCACGAAAGCTTGATATGCACTTGTCACTCGATTTTCATACACATTCTCATATTTTACCGATTTATTCATAATTGATTAGTAGTAATTCAGGAATTATTTAATCGATTATTTAGTTTCATTAAATTAATTTAAGTTTTCTCGCTTTCTAGGTAGAAACATGGTACCATACTTTGTGATTTCCTTTAGAAAAATATAACGGTTTTTTTAATACACATTTCAACTAGTTAACTGCTGGGCCCAGAAGTCCCCTTCTCCTTTAGTTATTTACACGTGCAACAATCAATGAATAACTAAGTTTGCGCAACTAGTTTCGCAATGTAAATCTTAGGAAGCTGTCAGAGTTACCCTACTATTAAAACGTTTTAAAGGAAACAAGTCGGCGGGCTACCATAGTAGCCGAGACGTACAACCGGAAAGACGTTTCGGCTGCCATGGTAGCCGGGACGTTCGAGTGGTTGTTTTTATTTAAAAAGTAGTCGATTATTCCCATTTAATAGGGGACGAGAGAGACGAAAGTAATGCCTGTAGAAATCCTGCTGAACAAGCAAGGTTGATAACCACAGAGCCCGTACCGGTAAAGGTGATGAAACAAGACCACAGCACTGATAAATGGCTACTAGATCTGTAATTTTGTTGGCAACAGCGTGCAGTGCGAAAAGCGGGGTAGTTGCGTAACACACTAACAGTTGTAATAGGTTTCATTTGACAGTTCAACAACATTCATTGCGTTATTCATGTTGTTGAGCAGACATATTTCTCGAACATATGAAGCAATGGATTATCGATCAGCTTCAAAATAATTCAGATTCTGATTGATAGTGTGTTACGCAATGAGAGTGCATGGGAAGTTTACGCGGGGAAGTTGGAAAGTTCTAAGTAATATTATGCATGTTAAAATACTCAATCTCTTTTAAATATTTCCGGGATTACAACAGCGTACAAATAGAAACTAGAGAGAATTCGAAATAGGATGTAGATATCTACAGAAATCAGAAAAAAAAACCCGAATAGAATGAAAAGCTTTCCAATTCATTTTTTTTTTTTTTTTTTGTCAAATAATGGATACAGGTAAATACTTAGTTAGAAACCGATTTAAAAAAAGTGTTCCGGTAAGGTTTCTTTACCAGGAGACGTGGAAGACTTATTTCATATATCCTTCCTATAGCAGGAAGTATGACTGCCAACGTGCCCTTCGAAATGTGACTAAATTGCCTAAGGGGTGACGAAATTTCGTGAAACAATCCGAACAGTGTATTTCGATTTCGACAATCCAAAAATCGAGTGACAAATAAAAGCTACAAATTGCTTTGAGAATTAACTCTTTGCTTTAATTGAAACGTATCGAGGGATTTTCAAAGGGATTTCCAGTAACAGAAAAGCAAAATGTTTTTGTTATTTTCTAATATTGTACATTTTAGCGAAATAGAATATCATTCAATAACCTTTTTACTAACGGTGTTTTTGATTGTAAAATTAAATGTAGATACAAACCCACGTAAACTGCGTCGAAATGTTACACGAGTACCTATTGATTTAGTTCAAATGTGCAACGTACTTTCATAGCGTAGGTTGAGCGACAGTGCCTCTTTAGCTTCATTACTTGCATCGGATACAATGTTAACAATATTACCTCTATTCGTTCCAAGGCTGTTAGAACCTCTCTATGCCAATACGATTACAACACTAATAATATAATATAAGTTATTACGAGTATTGTACGCTCCCGGTCTCGGCCCACAGTGCTCAAAGGTTTCTAAGGTTTCAAAAATTTCTGATATGTTGGTATAGTAAGTAGGTCACTTACTATACCAACATATCAGAAATTTTATGAGCATGCATGTTACAGGAAATTTTATGAGCATGCAAGTTACAGGAAATTTAATATCTTTTGCTTTTAGTATGAGAGTCTGGTTCAACTTTGACTTTATCAGAAAGAAAAGATAACACATCTTGAAGCTATGTTTATTCTTTCTGCGTCTAGCTTCTATGCGATCTAGCTTTTGCTTTAAGGGGGAAGTGTCAGGGTAGCTCGCGAAATTCAGATTTTCTTACGTTTTTTGCTATTTGCAAGTCAGTATTAAGTTGTATGTTAAATAAAGTATGATTTGCGGCCATAAGAAATATGTATTTGCAGAATTATAATCATTAGAATCAGTAATACAACTCCTTAAGTTAGTATAATCCTGAAATGTCAAGATTTCATGATATAGTCATTAGGATTACCTGGTCTTAAAGAGTTGTATTGATCACTTTCATTATTCTAATTATGTAAATAGATACTAGTTACGGCCGCAAATTATATTTTGACCAACGTACAATGTAATACCGACTTGTAAATTGCAAAAAAACGTAAGAAAATTTGAATTTCGCGGGCTACCTTGACGCTTTCGCGGGGGGAACTGACTTGTAACGTTTGTTTGTAATGTATTATTCGAGGCGAGCTTGGTTACACAACGGCGAATGCTCGCTTCGAGCACTTGACTCAAGCGTGCTCCATTTTTATTGCATAAGGTTGTGTGCTTCATTAATTTTATTTAGTTATGGAAGAAGAACAAAAAACTGCACTTCACTGTACTAACTTGTTTGTAAATAGGCTCTCTGCATTGACTACTGTAACGCATTTCAAAGGAATTCACGAAAAGTTGACAGTCGAGTGGAGGATCCGGCGCTCGCATCGAGCGGCTAGGCTCATTGCATTGCCTACAACGCGATGACAAAACTCGATACGTTACAAACAAACCTTACAATTCAGTCTCCGCCTTTACAGTTGAGAGGTGGAGAATGAAGCTGACATCTCCAAAAACAGTAGCATCCGTTTTGTAGAATCGATTAGGGGAATCGGCAGTAGCCAGCTGCATCCTCTCTAGAGATAATAACAACATACGACGATATAGTATGTCGTCTGCTAGGCTTAGTGCTCATGGTTACTTGATTGTGAATTTTAGCGCTATGTGGAGCCTTCAGTTAGCTCTCAGTTTAAACGGCAAACGACTAATTTGTCTGTGTCATTTGTTAGTACTTATTGCCTACTATACCCATTAATACTAAAATTGGACCGTGTTATGCAGAAAGCAGCCATGTCGGGAAAAGTACAAACAGAGTTATAAACATTTTTCTGTCGATAGTTGCATTATAGATGTATGGAAAAGGCTGCGTTTGACGGCTCATATCTCCGTGATAAATAGAGATATCGACATGGCTGTTTTTGCAAAAAAAAATAGTAAAACTGTGTTTATAACTCATTTTTTGTAAAAAAGTGCCATATGGCTGCATTCTGCATAACTAGGTCAATTATAGCTAAACAATTAATAATTATAATTTACAGCAGCTATGTAATCATCCCTTTTCTTTATCAAAACATTCTACAATGACGCTTGACAGGTTTATTTTAATGAATGCTTACCAGTCTTGAAAAGAAACGGATCGCCTTTACTCTTCATTTTGACATTTCAGCTGTCAAACTTCAGCTGGGTTTAACGCTATTCAGTAGTTTAAATAATAGGCTAATCTTAAGGTAATCAATAAAAAAATAATAGAAAGTATAGAATGGTCGTAGCAGCTACTCGTATACTGTCTAAACTGAAGTTTGTACAGCTCTAGTTCCAGTCAAGGCCAGTTCTAAGTTCTATTCTTATTTGATTCGTCTGAAACCATCTCACAGCCAGGTAAAAAGAGCATGATTTTAAATTATATTTACCTACATAATGTATTTTTGTTTTATAGATAATAAATAACGAGTCGTAACAGGTCACATCACGCAGAGCACGCCATCAAGTTTTGTACCAAACGTTTGTCTGTTAGCGTCAACATTAGCTAAATTATATAGAAATTTTATTACCGACAACCACCCGTTCTTTTGGCGTGACCATAACAATAATATACGATGATATAAAACCGTGTGACGCATGTTCAGGAATATGTCCCAGATTTTTTCGGATGTAGGTAAATACCGTCAACAAAAGAGTTTGGTAGGTATGCAGGCAAGAAAATAATAAACATGTTTGATGGACACACACAGATCAGCGATGTAAAAGACCTGATTTTTATACACACACACCTGACACAGACCTGATTTTTTTGGATGTAGGTAGATACCGTCAACAAAAGAGTTTGGTAGGTATGCAAGCAAGAAAATAATAAACATGTTTAATTATATAGGACACACTCAGAGGAGCATTGTAAAAGATTTTTATGCACACACACCTAACACAGACCTGATTTTTTTTACATGACATGTAAAATTCTGCTATTCAAAAGGTTAGATTGGATGCTGACCCCAACAAAGTTGGGTAGCCAGATGATGTCCCAAAATGACAAATTAAAAGTAGTGTTAATTATATTTCCCAGTATACTTATCTCTTTCGTTGACTGTACCTATTTATATGTGAACATGCGCAACTTTTGTCAATTTAATGTAAAATATTTTGTAGTATTTAAAAGTGAATTGTGGTTTGGTTGTAACAGAAATTATATTAATCGAGCGTGGGTTGGATTAGCCAGTTTATTTTCTTGTAATAATATGCTCTCTCAAATTAAATGATCACATTAAGAAAACGATTATGTTTACAAAGCTAGCTGACTGTCATAATTCTATTGCCTACAGACTTGGTGTTTTACACCACAAACCTAGATATAGGTACTATTTTCACAGATAACTTTTCCAGTTAAAATATTCATGAAATTGAATGAAATATTCTTACAGGAGAAACATAAAAAAAACGTAAGGTTTTGAGGAACCAAATCAAATTAATTTTAAAAAGTTTATAAGTATTCGCGGTGAAAGTTTTTTTATTGCGAAATGGTTGCTACGCAACGATCGGGTTTCCCTACTTCACTAACCGAAATTTTTTGGTAATTGCAAAAAAAAAACATTTTTTTTTTTGCAATTACCAAATATTTACGTACCTATTACAAACATTTTGCTTAACTACACGTAATTACGTTACGAAGGAGTAGTTAGAAGCCCAAGTCTGACAACCAGTCTTACCAAAGGGTATCGTGTTACGTAGTTGTGGAGGTCAGATAGGTAGTCGCTCCACGTAAAATCTGGTATGGTAATATGGTCTGGGGTGGAAGCCGATCCCAACATAGTTGGGGAAAAGGCTAGGTAGATTGTTCGTTTGCTTGTCACGTAATTACTAAACTTAGTAAAGTTTTTAGTAAAGTATTTACGTCTTTACCTGTGAAATTGCCGTTTAGTATGCAGAAAGTTACTCACTTTTATATAAATATTTTCTATTTCTATTAATAAAAATATGCACCTATGCTATCGATGCATCTCTGCCTGCGCAGTGGTAATTTTTCAATACCATTCTTGAAGAAGTCAGGTGTACGGGAGCCATAACTCTTTAAAGGCATTTTGTACTGCCTCTCGGGTATTGAATTTTTTCCCTGCCAAGGAATTGTCCCAATTTTGGAAAAAGTAGAAGTCTGTAGGCGCAAGGTCGGGTGGGTACGGTGGATGACGCAAAACTTCCAACCCTAGCTCTTGTAGCTTAGAGACCGTCTATTGTGCCTTATGAGGTCCAGCGTTGTCGTGAGCAGCGGGGAAGAGCGATTAACCAAGGCTGGCCGGAGATTTGCGAGCTTCTCCTTCATTGTGTCCAGTTCCTCATAGTACACATCCGCAGTAATGCTGGTGCCATTCGGTAAGAATCTGTGATGAATTATACCAGTACTAGACCACCAAACTGTGACCATGACTTTTTAGGGGTAAGTTTTCGTTTGGGGCATTGCCTAGACGCTGAATCAGGGTCTAACCAACATGATGACCGCTTATAATTATCAAAAAGTATCCATTTTTCATCGCAAGTGACAATGCGGTTCAAAATCCCTTCTTTTCTTTATGTGTCTGTGCAACGCAAGGCATACCTCAACGCGTTCGTCGCGTTGGCGATCGTTCAGTTCGTGCGGCACCCGCTTATCGTTTTTTTACCTTGCCAATTTGACGCCAATGGACCAATATTATTTTGATGCTAACGGTGAAAGCTGCTGCTAACTCAGCCGTAGATTATCGTCAGCTTCCACTATCTCCTTTAATTCGTCGTTGTCGGTCAGTCAAAGTCAGCAATGACTTTAGTTTTCGGGGACCACGGGATTCATTTTTAGATCAAAATTTCCATGTCAGAAGCGTTCAAACCAATAACGAGACGTGTTTGTAGTGTTCACTCCGTACACGTAATTAATGTTGCGAGCCGTTTGTGCGGCATTGCTACCGCGACGGAACTCGTATTCCCTAATTACTCGTATTTTTATCGTGTAAATGTAGTGAAAACAAAACACTAATCAATAAACAAATGACTGAATTTGAAAATAGAATTCCATATTTTTAAAATTAAATTCATTTGAATTTAGAATTTATTGCCAGCCATACATAAATTACGTTGCAAATGATCAGCAGTATTATAAAAGGGCAACTTCATAGGTAAAGTCCTATTATTTTTAGAAAGGAAATAGGTAGGTACATGTGTTTTTTTATATAATTAAAGCAACAATGCAATCTAAACTGAGAAAAACTGTTTCTCCACACCTCTATCAATCATTTCAATGTGAAGGACAACATTATACCTATTTCCTATCACAAATAAACAATGTTGTCTATGACTATGTTTAACCGTAAACTAAATATAAACATTAAACACTTGGCTTCAGAGAACGTTCCATCATTAGCACTTAAATTACCGTTCATCCCGGAAATACAAGTCAATATCCATACTTCGGAGTGTACACTGTATATGCACATATCATAGCTATACAAATAAGTACTTGTGCAGCGACAAAATTGGAGCTTGTGGATAAGTAATAAAGGACGCACGGGTCGATCCATCAGGTTAAGCTACGCTTGCTAGGGTTAGTCCGTGGATTGGTGACCATCTTTACATACCAAGACCCCGTGCTTCGCCGTTGGTCCCGGCTGTCATTCGTGGATCTTAGACAGTCGTTACGCCGGGACGTCAGAAGCCCGAAAGCCTGGGCCTCAAGTCTGCTATTACAATAGTGTCAGAATGGTCTGTTTTGTAATCTACTAATATAATGGCGTCATTATGACTTTCCAATGGTCAACCACTGACACTTCATTGAAAGAAATGGCTTAAAATGGTAATCTCTTACATAATGTTAAAAACAATGTTACTAACCACATATGAGTTGGCTCGAAATAAAGTTTATTCTATTCTATAATGACAAATGAAAGACTGACGTATGCGGTAATCTGCTAAAATTTTGACAGTTCGTTTGATCAGTACCACGATTCTATTACGAGACCACTGACCTACCAATGATCGACCATTATGAATTTAGCAGATAACGAACTTTCAGTAAAATGACAATGGGATCGTGTTGGAATGACGAATTAATAAAAAATAGCAGACTTGGGGCCCTGGACGGAATAATATTGAGCGTAAAACATATAACATTTTGAGTTGACTTCCTAATTATAAACCACGGTTGAAATAGGTATAGGTATATTCATTTTTAGGGTTCCGTACCCGAAAGGTACTAAAGGGAACCTTATTACGAAGCCTCCGCTGTCCGTCCGTCCGCCTGTCTATCTATCAGTGAGCTGTATCTCATGAACCGTAATAGGTCGACAGTTGAAATTTTCACAGATTATGTATTTTTGTTGCCGCTATATCAACAAATAATAAAAATAACGTAAAATTAAAAATTAAAGAGGTCCCCATACAAAAACCTTGTTTTTTTTTTTAATACAAAAACGTAGTGTTTGGTAAATATAGTACGGTGGTACGGAACCCATTGTAAGTGTAAGTACGACTCGCACATGTCCAATGTTACATAACACATAACTTACATAACTTAATAATAGTTAATTACAAACATAATTAGTATTTCCTATATAGGAAGGAATCTATGTAGGTATACAGATTCGTCGCGGCCTGTCGTCGCCTGTCCGATCGTATGTATGGGAAGATCCGTGGAATGCTCGGCACGGGCCGCGACAGGCCTCGACGCGGGAAACGCGGTATTACCCACGTCTTACCTAATCATAGTTAATTACAAACAAAATTAGTGTTTAGATCGCGTATAGTGGCCATGAAATAGATTACGTAAACTTGGCTAATAATATACATAGTCTTGTCACTTGAATTACCTAGACTCAAGTGACAAGACTTGTTTTGGTAAAACACTTCCCAATTAATTATCTCCTAATTCTCTTGCCCTTTTCCCAATTTATTTGGGGTCTGCGCTACATGTCTTTTCTTCCATACCTCTATTAGTCGTCGTCTCGGTAGTCATCCCTTTTTTAGCCACATCATCCTTCCCACAGTTCAACCATTGTTTCTTTGGTCTTCCCCTACTCTTATAGCCATCTACATTCGTACTCAAAACATTCCTCACGACAATTAATTATCTACTGTGCAAAAGAAGAAAAGAGTGTGCCTAGACAACAATAAATCTATACAATTAATCTATCTTTTTTATTGCCAAATGGGACAGCTTTTGACGTCGATCTCGCCTGATAGAAAGCGATGGATAGAGTCTACGATGGCACGAACGAACCTAGAAGATGGTTGTTCACTCTTGCTTTGCAGGCTGACGAGTTAGGTGGAAAGGAACACATACACTGGAAGAGAGTACCATACTTTGGTCATGCGCATAATAAATGTGGAGGAGCCCTAAATACGCACAAAACTTCAAGAATAATTAGATTTTGTACTTACAAAACACTAACTGGTATATCGTTCATGCTTATTTCAACAGATAAAAGATTTATTTACTGTCAAAAAGTAATGCGCCGATGACAGGCGCATGGCCTGTCATCGGCTCATGAGTCACACGTTTCCACGTCAAACGTATTCCACGGTCACTTGGCAAATATCCGTCATTCTAATCTAAATTAAACTAGCTAATGATTTATAACAATGCCTATTGTTTTGTCATTTATTATCAATTACTATAAGCTTGGAAAAGATTACTAGACGATGGATGGAAATGATTGTTTAAATTAATCAACTGTAAATTGGTTGTTGAGGAGTATCTATTCTTGCTTTTTGTTTGACAGCACAAGATTGAAGATGTTTTTCTTTTCTGCTAAATTAGGAATGAAATGAAAACGTAAATTGTGTCAGTTTTTTTAGGCCAGCTGTTGAAAAGATTGTGATAATGTCAGTGGGCTGCCAATGTGTTCATTCCCTAATGAAATTCAGTGTAAATATTTCTGTATTTATTTATATTCTTGTACGCATACAAACTTGGTATCTAACAAACTATTTAATTAGGTAGGTACTCAATATAAAACCAGTACAGACTTCTTGAAGACAACCTTTAGATTTCGAGGCTCGAAGCGAACTAACTTAGAAACAACGTTCCAAACATCATGTTTCCATTCTGTTCCGTTAAAGGGCCTATTACATTATATTTAAGGACCCTGACTCCCTGTTTCTTATTACACTACACCGTCCCTGTATATAAAATCACTACAATTGATATTAATATTTGGAAATCATGTCACTAAGATTTTGCATTAGGTATAGACAAGTGCACCTTTATCTCTTTACCTACCTTACAACACAAAGAACCAGCAAGGTAGTAAGTACTCTAAAGGTAAGTTATTATGAGTCCTTAATTTCTCTCGAACTTCTCTCGAAATATAATCGTAAAGGGTTTGATAATCCATTTGCCTATGTCCATGTCCATAAGCAAAGTACATATCTCCATTCCTATGATGCAGCCACTATTCGGAGCGTCACGCTGAGCAACAAATCTAGACGGTACTAATAATTAGTGTCCGACCGAAAGTTCGGTTTCGGTTTCGGCCAAAAATCAAGTTTCGGTGGCAGTTTCGGTTTCGGCCAAAATTGGCCGAAACTGATTTCGGAAGTTGTTGTGCACGCTCGCCTTACTTCATTTCTCGCGGCAACGCTTTGGCGGACGCTGGCGGCCCTGTTCGGGAATTGTCGTATGTCGTGAGTGTAGTAGAATTTTAGTAATTATTATTTTTATATAAGAGGTACCTAAAAGAGCTTGATGATTCTTCTAAGTACAAATACAAACCAAAGCATTAATTAATAAGATTTCAAAATACCAATACTTAGTATTTAATGAAACTGTAACAATTGATTTGATTTTTGATAACTGATAAACATTTTGCTATGAGAACTTAATTTGAAAAAATAATAAAGATATTATTACTTTTTTTTATATTATATTAAATAAATGATTACAACAAAATTAATATACTGTGTTTCCATTTCATGTCCTAATTAATGCAGAATAATGGCTCAAATGCACCAAATTTCAGTATTTTAAGGAATTTTATACTTAACCACGTGAGTTTCGGTTTCGGTTTCGGCCGAAACTGAAGCCACGGCCGAATATTTGGTTTCGGTTTCGGTTTCGGCCGGAAAACCAGTTAAGGTCGGACTCTACTAATAATAAAGCTGCAGAGTTTGTTTTTTGTTTGTTTGAACACGCTAATATCTGGAACTGCCAGTCGGATTTGAAAAATTCATTTTGAATTTGATAGCCCAATTCTCGAAGAAAGCTATTTAACATCACGGTAGGAGCCGAACAAAATTTAAAAAAAAAATCAGAAAAAAAGTTAAACGAAAACGAAGTAATATCGCGGGCAGAAGCAAGTAAACAAATAAAATATTAATGTATCTGATAGAGACACGCTCATATTATTTTATTAGGTTGGTACACCTACTTTGCAAATAATCCACCATCTCGGCTGACGCACTTCCGAAAACATTTCGTTTTACCTACATAATCGAGAATTCTTTGTCGCTAAAATTAATACGCTCACGTGCCACTCATAAACGACTGGAATATTATAAAAATATTTTGGCATCGACCTCTGTAGAGATAGTTTGTGGTGGCATGCAGTTTTTTTTTTTATATTCAGCAGCTACCACGATATTTATGAATGACTGTCTGATTTAATTTAATATAAAACTTGAATCCGTTATATATTTCAATTAGTTTTTCTTAATTTAATTTAATAATTTATAGATTATAGTTTAGATCAGATGTGAGTTCAAATAAATTGTAAAATATTATCTTGTTGAATGTTTTAACTAATTTGATGCACAGCTGATTTTGGCTTCTTTCCAGAAAAAAGTCTGCATGTATATTTCTGAGTTGGGTGGGGACGTTTTCCATAAAAAGGACTTTTCACAGAATAATAAAGTGATTTTTAAGCACGGAACATAAAAAAACAGTGGAAGTGCTAAGTAGGCGTGGCACGCGTGTCACAAATAAGCGCTGTATCGCTTGCTTGGTCCCCACAGATCTTAAACTATAGTCACAGTCGAGTTCTAACATCGCGTCGAGTTGCAGTCTCGCGACAAATTTATTTTTCCGTAGCTATGCCGTTTTGTTCCATTTTGGAGTGCAAAAATGATAGTAGGAAAAAACTCTTAAAAATTGAGGTGTTTCGTACCATCGCTAAGTAAGATTTAATTTGTTTTCTAATAAAATCTTAGTTAATTTCAATTTACGAATGAAGTAATAGAACCTCTAGTTAAAATCAACCTTATAGGATTAAAATACAGTTTCTTTTGGATTGTTTGTATTCTCTGGTATTTCTTATTTCGTTCTCGAAAGTACTTCGCTACTCAATTAGTGATGTGGTCGGGTCGGATGTTAGTTTTATCGATAAAAGAAAATGGTGCCGATTCTCTTGTCACAAATGTCTCTACACTAGACTAAAAATCATCTAAATTTAGTTTATTCCTGTCACATGACGATGGACTAAAGTTACACAACTTAATTATTTTATTGTTAGACAGCACTAAGTTGGTCCTAAGCTATTTAATTTAGTGAAAATGGAAATTTTGCTATTCTGAATTTGATGTTTTTAACCTAAAATTTTGATTATCAAACTAAATGTCTTTTTTTAATCGCGATTAAAAGTTTTCATCATTTTTTCGATTAGGACACACCGTTTTCGACATATAAGCAAAAGCTAAAAAATAAATGACACCTCAACTGGACGAACTTTTCACTTTTTGTATGGAAAATATGAAAAATTTCAAAATTTTTATTATTGAGTATTACCAACATGTCGAGTTTTAGGGAGTTATGAGTTACAAAGGGGTGCAAAATTTTCATTATTTTTTCGATAGGACGCACCGTTTTCGAGATATAAGCAAAAGCAAAAAAAATTATACCTCAAGTGGAGGAACTTTTCATTTTTTGTATGGAAAATATGAAAAATGTCAAAATTTCTATTATTGATTATTACCAATACGTAGAGTTTTAAGGAGTTATGGGGAGCAAAGGGGGGCAAAATTTTCATTATTTTTTCGATAGGACACACCGTTTTCGAGATATAAGCAAAAGAAAAAAAAAAACACTACTTCATTCTTCTTACAGTTTTACTTAACTCCCAACAATACTTATTTATTCGATTTAAACAAGAAATCGGGTATCTATCGATATCGATAATGTAATTCAAAATTCAATGTGTTACTGCACTGGTGTGGCATTGATCGAGTAGCAATAGTTATCGACCTATCACGCGAATGTCAACCTTATAACTAACGCAATTAGACTTATAATTGCGATCACTGAGAATACTGCCATCTATGGTCAAGTAGCGGAATTTACTCGTCAATCGAATCTAGTTTGACTTGAGATTACAAAACGTTGTAAATACTTTCTGGACTAAAGCAAAATAAATCCTATTCATAATGCATGAAGGTTTATTTCTGGATGTAGGATCTGTGACTTACGCTAGTTTTGACTAAAATTAAAACGACAAATCAGACGAATTGTTTGTTTGTAGTGCATTATATGATTATCGGTTTATTTGTGTGAGTTTGGCGACAGCGGTTCCTATAGTAATTTTGTTGCATACCACTTCCACTGTTTTTTTATGTTCCGTGTTTTTAAGATTGTGCCGCATCTGCATTCAATAACTTGGTAAAAGAGGTAGACATTATTCTATGAGATAATTTCCTCCTTTCCTATGGTATCTAGCCTTTTTGATACAAAAAAATGTTTTTGAAACACAGTATTTCATCGGAGCAAGGCATTTTCCGTTTGAGGACTACAGCGCCATCTCTTTACAGTTTCTAAAACTACTTGGTCCGGGTGGCGCTGTAAATTTCATCTTTCCACGTTGCCTCTCAATGGGGTTTGTTGGAAGCCGAGTATTTTCACAGTTCACGGAAATACCGACAGATGTCGCTATTACGTTTTCCCTACTTTCGAATTTCACCACAACATGGCGCAATTTAAATACGTGTTGTATTATAATTGTCTATCTTGAGTAGTTATATAAAATATTAATAAATGGATGTGCAGTGATGTCATTGTATATTTACCATTTCAACTGATTTGTAGGCGTGTAGCGTGCATTTTCTTACCTTTGAAATACAAAGAAAAGCGGGCCGAAATTACAAAAGGTTTCTCGATTTTAAAATATGTGTGGAGTTACGCGAATGGATAGGATATGAAATTAGCATGTAAGAGGAAGTCTGAAAGTGACACCGGTGACTGAAAAGTTGTGTGGAAATCGGTTGTCATGGTATGGGCATGATGCGGAGGAATGAGGAAAATATTGTCAGGAAAGTTTTGCGTATGAATGTAAATGGCTATACGAGTAAGGGAAGATCAAAGAAACGATGGATGGACTGTGTGAAAGATGATATGGCCAGAAAGGGAGTGACTACTGAGATGACGACTAATAAGTATGGAAGAAAAAGACATGTGGCGCCGACCCCAAATAAATTGGGACAAGGGCAAGAGAATGATATTATTATGTATTATACCATATTACTGTGTAACTTATTACCAAGTCAAACAAGATATTGAGTTTACTTAATCGCGATACACACAAGTGACACAACATTAATTATAACTTAGCAACTTGCTTTGGTTTCTCTACTTAGATGAGGTTAATCAAAAATTTGCTCTAGTTAAAATCTCGTAAACATTCGGTTTTGTAGATTATACAGGTCATAGGTTTATTTAATATAGGTAGGTAAATAGTTTTAGATGACTACCTAAAGCTTTGTACCTATATTAAGTAGGCACTTACACAAGAAAGAATTTACGAAAAAGCCAGTGGAGGATCCACCGCTTGCGTCGAGTGGCTCGGCTCGCTACACTGACTACTGTAACGTGTTTCAAAGGAATTTGTCGTTTTTCAAACTTTGTCTCTGTCACCTCTGACCTAGAGTCAAGAGCAAACCCATCACAAATAAAAAAAAAAATTAAAATAATACGAAAAAGCCGACAGTCCAGTGGAGGATCCGTCGCTCGTATCGATCGGCTCGGCTCGCTGCACTGGCTACTGTAACGTGTTACAAAAACTCGATACATTACAAACAAACGTTACAAGTCAATCTCCGCCTTTAGCCTTAAACTAGACGTGCCTTTTATCCTACAATTTGTTCCAGACTTCTGATGAAAATATATGAGCGCCCTTTTCTTGAATTCGACAGGGGGCGGCTAAGCAATTTTATTGAAAATCGTAAATTCCTATAAAGAAAATGAGTAAAAATGGTTGAACTTCTTCGCGTATAAAATTACGTTTATTTCACGTGGAAAAATCTTTCCTGTGTATTATTAACCGAAAGTTTCTTGAATTACTGCTTGATTAATTGTTTAAGTTAGGTCTTACGTAGGTACCTGCGTTCAGAGCCCAAAAACCGAAGACCTGCAATTTTACATCTCTCAGAAAACACAAAACATTGAAGATGAAACATTAATGATGGTAATAAAATCAAACTTTCTATTTTTGCATGTCGTTCCCCTCCTGTTCAAAAATAACAAAACCTGTAAAAAATAATGCACATAGAACGATAAACAAAATGAAAACATAGGAACAAATGAAAAAGTTTGACTTTTTCTCTGGCGAGAATTATCTAGCTAACTAATTATGATGCAGACCGTACCTATTTTAATCAACGCGAAGCATAACAAGGAAGTTGCCAAGAATATTATAACGGGAGCGAGGAAAAAAAATGTCTTAAGTAATATCAAGTTTGTAGTTTGAAGGAAAACTGAGTCATCTGAAAGAAACATAAAAGAGCAACTTACTTGCTGTTTAGTTAACCAAGGGCCTCTTCCACTACCTATTGAACAAGTATACATAGCTCTTAGAAATTAAGGCGGTTGGTGTACTGGTGACACAGTTGTATTAGTAGTGATGGGTACATATCTACCATATCATTTATCTATTTATATTAGAAACTTACATTACACATCACATTTATGTACAACCACAATCATAGTATTTATTTAGACTTATGCATCTAATCAAGCAATCGATTGATGACGGACCACCTAGTAACGTATGCTAAGTCTGGACTCGCGCACGCCGAGCTACGTCATTGTGACGTAGCCACCAAGGACTAGGTGGGAGTGCGACCCGCCAGGGTTGCGGGTTGATCGAAAGAGTTACCGTGGCCCAGGCACAGGCAACTGAAGGAACACGGGTGGGTTTTAGTCAGTAGAAGCCTGACACGCCCTCCCGCTCCACACAGAGCGGGAGAAGTTATTTGATGATTTCACATCCAAAAAAAAAAAAGGTGAGAGTGCGAAGTGTCGAACCTCGAACGTTCCTTTCCTTTCCGCGATCTTCAGTCGGAACTAATTAACGCGAAGCTCGCCTGCGCATCATTCTGTGACACCTTGTTGTTTGTTTACGTGTAATAATCTAAACTAATTGGTATCATTGTACTGTCACTATTGTGACTGTGTGAGCCTATCGTATTTGTGACTGTTGTACTGACTATTTTCTGTATTGTGTGTGTGTGTGTGTTTTTTTTACCTACTCAATATAACCACAGTATGAAAAGATAATTTGTAACCGTAAGTCCTATAGCAGATTGATTTTACTCTGCATAGTACACACTAGGGTGTGTGTACTAGGGTGGGTGTCTGTTCACACAGAGAGGAGAGTACATTTTTATCGCATTAAAAAAAAAAGTTTTGGGTCATTGAAATAAGGTTGATTATTGTTTTACAAAGACATTTTCCGAAGCCTAACGTCACATACTCCACCCATTATTTGGTCCATTTTTTCCACTAGATCATACCTGGGAATCCACTGGTTCTGCAGATATTGAAGGTCAAAGTCGCAACTTTTTCTTAAAACTTTTTTACGAAAACGAATTTCATGTGTAATTACTAAACCTTTTTCCAAACAAACATTACCTAAATTTTCGATTTTTCTTAACAAAGTATGCATTTGAAGTTACAAAAAGACAATGAAAATCAAACGCACACTGTAACCTACGCGTACGCTTAGGCTGCCCGCCCACGTCAGATTTTTGTCAGATCTCCCTTTCGCACTTATACGAGTATAAAGGGGCATCCAAGAAAATCAGTCACCGATTATCGGACGTGGGCGGGCAGCCTTACGCGGGGCCTTTTTTTTGTGGATGTGAAATCATCAAATAACTTCTCCCGCTCTGAGTGGAGCGGGAGGGTGTGTCAGACTTCTACTGACTAAAACCCACGACGCCCAGGGCGTCTCCTGCGGCGACTAGGGGCGTGAGGGCGCAAAGATTGCCTCTCCCTCGCGCGTTCAGCCTCTTCCTTCGCGAGCATTACAGCTTCGCAGAAGGAGGTGACGGCTTTCCATGCACTCTCGCTCCGTACCATGGCCTGTACCAGGGCCAGACGCGAGAGATCGCCGCCGCCGATCGCCTCCGCCAGGACGCGGTGGTGCTCTGCCCAAGGCGGGCAGATCTCCACCGTATGCTCCACCCGGGCGTTTCCTCCCGCCTTATCTGGAACAGGAACCTACCGAAGCAACCATGTCCGGTGAGGACCTGCGTCAGGCGGAAGGTGAGGGTGCAATGACGCCTCTCCAACCACTCCTCAAAGAGGGGACTTATCGCCGCAATTGTGGCGTGTCCCTTACGCGGGGCCTGAGTTTGCGTTACATTGCGCGCAATAAAAAATAGCTGTTTTTTATACCTATAAATAAAATTAATTTCCCAGCAATAGTTTTTGCGCAAAGATACTTACAATTAGATGTACAGTATGCATAATTGACGGCTTTGTGATGCGTCTTTTTACACCCTGTATAGACCGACATCCAAAACATGGACTAACCATGGCTAAACTGTAGGTACTCGAGAAGAAAAAGATGAACCGCTAGGAGGATACTCCGATCATGATATCTAAGTCTTTAAAAATAGAGAGCTTATTCTCTACCGAGAACAATCAAGCCAGCTGTGTGACTAGCTCCTATTATAGACACTGCAAATATAATTAATTTGCTATAAAACTTAACTAACAAAGAGCATTGTGTGTGTTCATGCTAATGCAGTTTTATTATGATGTATTAAAACCGCATCATGGGAACAAAAAACACGTGTAGCATCATTATCATCCTGACATATTGTAAAGAGAAGTGGTGGCCCAGTGGTAACAGCTGCGACTTACGAGTTGTAAGTCGTAGGTTCGAACCCAGACAGTTGCTTTACTTTGTGTAAATTATTTCATCACCACTGCTCTCAAAACTGTGAAGGAAAACATCGTGAGGAAACCGGCATGTTCTAGAACCAAAAATTCGAAGACATGTGACATCTACCAAGCCGTACTAGGCCCGAGAGGTGGATTACGGCCCACTCCCTCTCACAGAGAGGAAACCTGTGTCCCAGAAGTGGGAACATTATAGGTATGCTATATTGTTAAAAGTAACGCCCTGTGTATCCGTCCCTTAGTGCACTTAGATCTGAACTAAAGATCTCATACGAAGACAACATAAAAAAAATGATTATATTGTAAATAATATCTCGAAAATTATATTTTTAGATGTTTTCACTGGTTCTATTTTAAGTAGGTACGGTATATTAAAAAGGGTGTGTAATTTATCTGTCACTAGCTGACCCATCAGACGTTGTCCTGTCAAAATTTCAATCGCGATTTTTCGAGTGTTCCTTTGAGTTTTTCCTAATTTTCTTTTCTTTTTTTTTTATTCAAATCGTCAAGTTTGAGTTTTTGCGAGATTAATGCATGGCGACTGGTTTTTATATATAAATAGATTACACCAACTTATTTACACACTGTCGCTGCGGTAATCGAAATCATCGCGAAAACTGATCAAATTTTATGAAAAACTTCCGCCAGATGAACGTCAGTGTGACAACAGCGTAAGACCCTCGTGCACCGCCATTAGGAACATAAATAATGCGACAGAAGTCAACTTTCCTCGCTTGAAAGTAATAACGCCTGTAGCACACCGACGCTGCGATAAGCGAAAATCTGGCGATAACTTGTCAAATTACACAAAAAATAACGCGTTTCACAGCTAAACTGCAGCAGTAAGCGTTAGTGTGCTAACGGCGTAAGTGCTGAAAAGTTTTATCGTAATACACCTAAAAATAAAAGAAATTTCATAAAATGCCTCTTTTGTCGTCTTGTTAAGTCTTGTATTAATATAGGTAGAGTCGCCAGCGGCACGTAACTTGGCAAGAGTCGTTAGTTGCGCATTTGATTTCTTTAACTTTCTTCTAAACAGACATGTTTAAAAATAAATTATATTATAATAATAATATCCTAGGACATTGTTCACACACGGTCATCTGATCCCAAACTAAGCACAGCTTGTACTATGGAAACCAGATAACTGATATACTACATACACTACTTTTTTTGTTGTAAATACATATACATATATCCACAACCATAGAATAATGGCAAGCAATAAAACTAAAAAAAAAAAAATTGTTGCACTAAGTGTATCCACATGCGCATAAACACACGGCTACATATCATTTCCATTTTAAGCTGACCTCTCATTGTATAATATGATATAATTCTATACAATGCGAGATCAGTTTATACTGGAAATGTATAGCTTGACTTATAGCCGTGTGTAGCGTGAAACGGAGTGAATAGGGATGCGAGGGTGTATCGGGAATTAATTATAAAAGATTCTTATTAGACATAATATTAAGTAACGGTGGTGTTTCCCATTCTTCTTTAAACAAAACTACCTTTTGGAAAGGACTAGAATCAATTCTATTTTTTGGAAATTTTGACGTTCAAAAGTGCCTTTTATGTGCCTATTTGAAATAAACTATTTGACTTTGAACTAACTACTAACCGAAACGGGTGTTCCCTCGAGCGCCATCTTTGGCTTATTTTACTTTTTTAAGTAAAATCCAAGATTGCAAATAATATTAACCTGGGACATTATTCACACACGGATCGAATCCCAAACTAAGCAGAGCTTGTACTATGTAAATCAGATAACTGATATACTACATATACTTCATTTTTTGTTTGTAAATACATACTTATACAAGGTATAACATAAATAACGTACAACCTCTTAAGGGGTCATTGTAATCATCATTATAAACAACTTTTACTATGGGACCAAAATTGATATCGCGAAAATAAAATCAGCTATCCAGTACATTTTGACGAATTATGCGAACATAAATGTACTGAACAGCTGACTTTTTTCGCGATTTCCGGTTTGGTCC
This sequence comes from Dicycla oo, assembly GCA_948252095.1. Lineage (NCBI taxonomy): Eukaryota > Metazoa > Arthropoda > Insecta > Lepidoptera > Noctuidae > Dicycla > Dicycla oo. Next base: position 15,520,968 of record OX411714.1, on the reverse strand, counting down.
TATAGTAAAAGTTGTTCATAATGATGATACAATGACCCCTTAAGAGGTTGTACGTTATTTATGTTACACCTTGTATAGATAATTAAACCCAGGCTGAGAACAAACAGACATGTTCATGCACACAAATGTTTGTCCTGGATGGGAATCAAACCCACGGCCTGTGGCATGTAGGAAGTATCTTAACCAACCACGCCAACTGGCCTGTCAAATGTTTTTCTATAGATAAAATTCAACAAAAAGATGGCAAATATCATGTAGTGACACTAATTATTTTTCTTTTATAAGTCTTTTCAGTTTCATGAAAAATCACGATTGGCAATTTTATTTTGCTTTAGGCCACATGGGCGAATGCGCAGGCACAGACAGTACAGGGTGTAATTGTAATCACCGTTATCCTGTAAAGAGGGTTATTGTACTCATCATTATGAACAACTTTTACTATGGGACCAAACATGATATCGCGAAAAAAAAAATTTGCTGTTCAGTACATTTATGTTCGCACAATTCGTCAAAATGCAGGGAACAGCAGATTTTTTTTCGTGATTTCAGGATTGCTCCCGTGGTAAAACTTGTTCATAATAATGAGTATATTAAAAGGATAACGGATAAGATAAGGATAACGGAAAGATAAGTATATTAAAAGGATAACCCATATTAAAAGGATAACGGTGATTAAAATTACACCCAGTTTGATACCACAATTATGATAGAAATTAATTCATACTATCCAGAATATCTACACTATAATATAGAATTTTCAGCAATTGCAAAAGCGACAATATTAAATGTTTTTCAGCTAGATGCCGTTTAAAAGTTTTCACTTGAGAACACTGCTGCTCGCTGTAGTTAGGTATGAATTTAATTTTAAACTCTCGCATTTCGCATTTGCAAGAAAACTTGTTATTTAGCTTGCTGTTTCCCTGCTTAGAGGCAACCCATCTCCGCAGAATTAAAATAAAATATACTCAAGTTATTTTTATTGCAATCTACGAGGGTGCCAAACAATTGACATAAGAAACAAAAATTAAACATCTGAAACTTTTAAAATTCATCAGACTCAAAACATGAACGTGACCTAAACCAAATTAATATATTCACTTATGGCCGATTCCTATAATTTACGGACTGTTATTATTACTTAGGTACTGTAAACAGAAGTCACACATTTGTGTGACTTCTGTTTACAGTACTGAAGTTCTTACTTGTAGGTCAACAATAGTGCACGTTGTTCTCAGCTAACAGAAGAACGCTACCTGCCAAACTTGACATAACCTCTTTTAACAACACCGTCGAGCAAGGAAGCGATGCTGATATAAGGCATACCTACGGCGCTATGCAGGAACCTACATTGTTTGTACTAAGTATTTTGATGCTGACGCCGGTAAACTTTACAATAACGTGTTGAGCTATTAAACAAGCCGACATCGTCCTTGGTATTTATGGAGTTCGATGTTTCAAATTGCGAAGAGCTTACCAAAAATATATTCGTAAAACTACAGAATTTTAATTAAACTACCTACAAAGAGATAAGACTCAAATTGCTTTCGCGCCCTGAATACGTTGTCGTCTTCATCGGAAGCGCTCGAGAAAATGCAAGTTGGGTTTGACTAGGAATCGAGAGACGTATCAATAGTTTTTAGATAGCTTTCACCTTTTTGGGAAATTTCCAAAATTAGACTAAATTATTTACGTACTTTATTCATTGAGTCTTATATAAATACACACAAAAATATGTAAATCTTTTTTCATTCAGAATTAATAATCTTCTATTTATTATATATAAAAATCAATTGCCGTGCAAAAACTCGAAAATCAAATCAAATCAAATCAAATCATTTATTTCTTTGCAAATATGGGTATAGTACATAGATGTTTTTATAGTAAAGTTCTCCATATTTTACCGTCACATGGGCATGCAAAGGTTTACAATTCTAAATAAAAAATCAAAAATAAGTGGCACGTCATTGGAATTACAATATATAAAGAATTTTAAAAAAAAATGTCAGCGTGGTCAACAGCAATAGGAAATAAAATAATATTTAAAACTGAGAAAACAGCTCGATCGATTAAAATTAAAGGAACAGCCGAAAAATCTAAATTTAAATTTTGTCAAGACGATTTCTGACGAGTCAGCCAGTATATATAATTAAATTTATTGAACATCAGGTCTGATATTTCTGGCCACATTGTTATAATTATGATCTGAAAATTGAGAGCCATAAATTAATCAATTAATCCTACCTAATGCCGAAGCCGTAATAAAAGTTTACGGCCTATTGATTTTTTCATTTTAAAATACGCTGTCTTCCTATCTCCACACACTTGGTATTCTGTCTCTAACTCCAAGATATTACAATCCAACGTCAATCAGTTCCAAACGTTCGTTTATTAATGTCTGTTGATATATTATGATTCGTCACACTAAGCTAAGTACCTATTTGTTACATTGGCTCTTTGCCTCGAGGAAGTGTTAAATTGCGTGAATTTCTGGTTACCTGTGCATTAAATAAATACGTGTCTAATTATATCTGAAGGTGAAATATTGATCAACGCGACGAAGTACGCGCGGCACTTGAATATGTGTACGAAAATAAATATTTATGCGTTGCGTATTTTTTTCATATTCTAGAATATGTAACGAATGAAATGTTTCTTCAAACATAAAGTTCTGTCTTTCGCGTAATTTGCACCTCTCAGATTTATTTTCCTCGCAAACCAGTTCAGAATTTATCACGAAAATTGAATTATTATTCCCTTTCTCAAGAAATGAAGCAGCTTTAGTTTTACTGTAACAAATAAAACTCCCGTTCGCTACATTATTACGGAGCTCGTGTTTTCACGTTCTGGAACGTTTAACAGATTCCTGTGTTGAGTAACAATAGTCTCAGACAAATAACAAGTCCGTCATCTCACATCATAAGCCATGTTTACAGCTACTGTAGCATCGATTCCTCGTTTATATTCCGCATCCAATGGTTCCTTTTGTATGTTACTGTGTTTATCATCTTGGCTTGTTTGTTTTCTTCGTCAGCTTCGCCGATTGATAGTTTTGTAATTAAAAAGTAAAATTATCTATTGTAACCTAGTTCCACGACCTAGTTGCAAGCTCGAAAGATTTTCTTGAACATTTAAAAATTTTGTGGTTTCTTCCTGCAGCTCAGTGCTTCCACTAAGCTGAAAAAGTTACTTTTTTTTTGTTCTTGAGTTTACGGCAATTTTTATTAAAACTTAATTGGATTCTAAATCTATGTGTACACTTGTGCAGTTCCAGATCCAGAACAGAAATGATCATCATCTTCCTGCATCCCATATTACTTGGGGTCGGCGCAACACGTTTTCTTCTTCTATTTTCCCCTGTCAACCGTCACGCTATCATTCACTCCTCTCTATTTGGTATCATTCCTCACACATTCCATCCACCTTTTCTTTGGCCTTCCCCTCCTTCTCCATCCAGCAACATGTATAATTATCACTCTTTTATTCAAATGCGTTTTCTCCCTTCTCATCACATGCTCATACCAAGCCAAACGCTTTAAAATTTAATTTCAGATCCAGAACAGAAATAAAAACCAATAATAAGCCACGCGAGATGTTTGGTGTCTCAGCTCAAATGTAGAGACAATTTACTTCGGTAAATTGACAGATGTAGCTATGGTTTAGCGACGAGTTTAATCAATTCTCCTGTAGGTTAAACACGTAGGCACTTGAAAAGGCACCTTTATCAATATCAACGTGCAAACCTACCTAAAATCCCACAAGGAAAAGGGCCGCGACGTAAAACAAGTTTTAAAATACTACGAAAATACGATAACGTATTTCACAAGTTTCTTATGTTGTATTATGATTGTCCATCAGCCTGTCTCTGTTTATTTCTACACTGTGGCATATCCGGCACTTCCGCTTTATTTTGTTCAGCTGCCAATGTCGTCATATCTTTCAACCATCTTTTAACTAATTTAAACGTCAGTCAGGGTCGTTATTAACTGTTTACATGGTCTGCTCTCTTGGTAAAAAGGAATGGAATTAGAGAAGAATGTGGACATTGCAATCTCATGGGAAATAGGCAGTGATAGTGCGATAGAACCACGCCGAGAATAATCTCGTTCCCCATTAGTCATTGCTATTTTACTATGGCAAAATCCTTTGTCAAAGCTAGTAATTAATTGTACTTCTTCTTATTGTCATTCTTAGATTTGGTTGCAATTCTTCCGTAATCAATATCTCTTTTAGTATTTGGTACATTTCGAATAAATTCAATACGTTTACAGCTATTATTAAATGGTTAACGCGGACTTTAAACATTTCGTTACAACCGAAATTGCACTCTCCGTACCAGATAATATGCAGATCTTACTTTAGACAATATAGCCTAGGATTGCAATGCAAATGAAGGTACGTACAAGAATCTACATAGTGAGAGAAAAGCACCAAAAGCTCATACTTGGGGCAGTTACGTAAGCCACCACGGTCGATAACTGCGCTGCCGACGGTACACTTGTGCCCCGATTCGCGAAATTACGTTGTAACTGTTTCACCGTTTTAAATATCTGTTACTTGTTACTTCTAGCACGTTAGCAAGTATGCGATTTGGTGTTGGATAGTTACCTTTTTGTGTTTAGCGAAGTTAATGATTTTTCGGGAATTGGAAGTTTGGAAGCAGAATATGTTGGAGTTGCAAGTGAATTACAGTTTTATAGAAGAAATATAAAAAAATACGAAGGTCCGTTAAAAATAGCAACTCCATATCCTGTTATGATTCTGAACATTTATGCTTGTTACATCCTCTCGTCGTGTAAAATGGAGTATCCAGGGGCCGTATTATGAACTATTAATGCCATCATGATGCCGTTGCGAAAAATGGATGTTGCTATAGGTCATGTATAGCTCCGTCTCTCTAGCACTGGAAAAATGTTAGCGTTAATAGTTCATAATACGGTCCCTGTTCATCTTATCAGAGATCATATTTAATTATACGTTTATTACTAAAACGTCTCTACAGGATCTACAGTAGAATCCGCATATAACGACATCGATGGGAAGTGACAATCACGTCATACTATGCGGACGTCATACAAAGCATGGTCTTAGAAAATAACCAACTTCCTAATTTTAGTACCTAGATATTTAGTTTAATAGAGATTAAGAAAGTGTATGTATGTAAAAAAAAAATGAGCTGACACAAAACAAACATATTAAAAATATTGAATAAAAGTTGTAATTACATATTTTTTTCATTTTTTTACATAATATTATATTAGGTTGGGGAAAAAGTCTTTTCGCATTATAGTATGTATGAACTTGTAATAAAATCTCTTACTAATACTATTTGTATCTGGCTGGTTTTGGTATCATTGAAAGTTCAAATTAGGAAAATGTGTGATTTTCATTTGTTTTTCGTACCGTCAAGATGAGTGAATCTAATGAAGAAATTCGATACATTTTAAAATTTTACTACAAAAAAGGTAAAAATGCAACGCAAGCTGCGAAAAAAAATTGCGATGTTTAAGGACCTAGTGTAGTGTCTGTGAGAGTAGCACAAATTTGGTTTAAGCGTTTTCAATCCGGAAATTTTGATGTCAAAGATGCACGTCGCTCTGGTCGCCCTATTACGGATAAAATGGATGCCATTTTTGAAAAAGTGGAGCAAGATCGGCATATCAGTAGTTACGACGTAGCTGAAGAACTGGAAATTGAGCACAAAACAGTTTTGGCGCATTTGAAAAAAACTGGGTACACAAAAAAGCTCGACATTTGGGTACCTCACGATCACACTGAAAGAAACCTAATGAACCGTGTACTCATTTGTGATTCTTTATTACGACGTAATGAAACCGAACCATTTTTGAAGAAGCTGATAACTGGTGATGAAAAGTGGATCACGTATGACAAGAACGTGCGAAAAAGGTCGTGGTCAAAGGCCGGTCAGGCTTCACAGACTGTGGCGAAACCCGGGTTAACTCGCAACAAGGTGATGCTGTGTGTGTGGTGGGATTGGAAGGGCATTATTCATTATGAGCTGTTACCACCAGGCAGGACCATCGATTCTGAACTCTACTGTGAACAACTGATGAGATTAAAGCAAGAAGTTGAGAGAAAGCGGCCGGAATTAATCAACAGAAGGGGTGTGGTTTTTCATCATGATAACGCTAGACCTCACACATCTTTAGCCACTCAGCAAAAATTAAGAGAGTTTGGCTGGGAGGTATTAATGCATCCGCCGTATAGTCCTGACCTTGCACCTTCAGATTTCCACCTGTTTCGGTCTCTTCAGAATTCTTTAGGCAGTGTCAGGTTAACATCACGAGAGGACTGCCAAAACCACTTGTCGCGGTATTTTGACCAAAAGTTCCAAAATTTCTATAGCAATGGGATCATGTCCCTACCTACAAGATGGCAAAAAGTTATCGAACAAAATGGTACCTACATACTTTAGTTAAATGTAAATAAACTATATTAAAAAATGTTTTGAATTTTCTTAAAAAATGCGAAGAAACTTTTTCCCCAACCTATTACACAAACATTATTACATCAATAATGTTTGTCTACTATTATTCACTTTGTCACTATAACCAGACATAATATCTTAAAAATAGGTCGCGACATGTCACTATAAGCGAAGTCATTATATCTGAACTTTGTTATAATAGTTATTTATGCTACAAGTGCGGAAAGTAGGTGATTTCCGACTAGTGGCATTTTTATTCAGGAGCGAGTGAAGCAAGCGAGTGTATACAGGGTTATTGGTAAAACACCAACAACCTCTTAAGGGGTCATTGTATCATCATTATGAACAACTTTTATTATGGGACCAAAACAGAAATCGCGAAAAAAAAAGCAGCTGTTCTGTACATTTATGTTAGCATAATTCGTCAAAATGTACTGAACAGCTGATTTTTTTTTCGCGAGGCGAAAATCATCTTACGCACGTGTATTATACGTTTTAATATGCATTGTGCGAGGACATAAATATATATATATATATTGAAAAAGTATTTTTCTTTTGATTTAGCTGCTAAGAGGCTGTAGTTGGCATTTTGTGCTTCTTGAATAACATTTTCCGGGGTTAAATTAATTGATTCGTCACTTGAACTCGAAATTTTTATTAGATTTACACAGATCGACTCCGAACTAAGCAAAAACTTACTAAAATGGCGGGCTTATTTTAAATACATGTGCGCTCAAAATATACTACGCATGTGCAAATAGCGGCCACTTCGTATCGCAAAAAGGCATGAGCAAAATATACGTTCAGCCAAATATATTTGACGATTATTTAAAATTAATTTATTGATCAAAATTTAAATCTAGAGTAATTAATAACGCTTTTAATGAAGTATTTGTTATATTGTACAGAATAAAAAATTAAATAAAAACTGAAAAGTAAAAAGCACCAGTGCCAAAAAGTTCCACTTTCCGCACAGTTTGGCTGCTTGGAAAACGCACTTTTTGAGCACATGCAATGTAGAATTCTTTACAATGCATGTGCTCGATAAGAGCGTTTTCGAAAAGTTTTACAAAATAGTCAAGTACAATAAAACTAATACTTCATTAAATGTGTTATTAATTAAGTACTCAAAATTAAGATTTTGATCAATAAATTGATTTTAAATATTCATTAAATATGTTTGGCTGAACTTATATTTTGCTCGTACTTTTTTGCGATAAGACGTGGCGGCTATTTGTACATTCGCAGTAGTAGATATGCTGAGCTCGCATGTATTTGAAATAAACCCGCCATATTTCTTGCTTTGTTCGGAGTCAATCTGTGTAAATCTGCTAAAAATGTCGAGTTCAAGTGACAGTGGGGAAATTGCCAACAACAGCCTCTTACCGGCTAAATCAAAATAAAAATGCATAGACAAAACGTTGTATGATACACGTGCATAAGATGACTTGCGTCTCGTGACGACTTATACACTCGCTCAATTCGCTCGCTCGTGAATAAAAATGTCACTCGTCGGAAATCACCTACTTTCCGCACTTGTAGCATAAATAACTATTATATGAAAACCAAACTTCGCACTGCAATTACTTCATAGGTACTAAGCGGTTGGTCAGTATAGGCGGAGTCCATAGTAAACGGATTCCACTGTATTAGTTCGTGTGTTTCAGTTGCTGGAATATCATTAAAGCACTTTACAGTTGTGTTTACTTCAAGTGTAACAATTATATTAACTACTTAGTTCCATTTAGATCCAGAAGCGATAACTACACTTATTTTTAAATGATTACTTACGCAATAATCTGAGTAAGAAGTTTCTTCTTCAAGTGGCTTGCATTTAATAGCAGCCGCATTACCACGTTTTCTAATACTCATAAAATCTCTCAGGCACCACTTACGATACTTGCAAGTAGAGTTACAACTCCACCAATTTTTAGATGTCGACCACCCAGCTTTGTACTTACATTTCCAATGAATCTGTTCGGAAGGTTGTGAACTCGTGATTTAGTTTTCAAACTGGTACCTACTTGAATTTCAGTAGGCTAAGCTTCGAATAAAAATATTAAGTCTCTAACAAAATCGATAGACTGGAAAGGGTGAATATCTACAAAACTGTACAGACTCCCAATTTCAATTTAAAAAGGACTGAGAACTTCAAAATTATGTAAATAATTTTATTAAGGTACAACCTGTTTGAGACTTTGTATAACGCACGGCAACTGAACAATTCGAACGAACTGAAAGACATCCACCGACCTCTCCCGGGATTAGGAATGAAACTTGGAGTACAAAGTTCACAAGAATCTTCTAAAAGAGATGTCACTATAGACAGCAGTGAAAGTTCTTATGTAAGTTAAATCACGTATCTTTGAACGCGTTCGTGCCAACCCTGGACCGAAAGTTAACAGAATTAGAGAAACCGGAAGAGATACTGCTTCATTTATCTTTGTTGACGAACAAGTGTGGTAACATTGTAAGATAAGAACAGAAATACAATGATTTATTTAAAGAACACCACGACAATTGTGTCGTAAAAAACGTAAATAAAGATATCGTGGTTTACAAATAACAGTTTACATTTCCCAGTTCAGATCACGATCATTCAACTCTGTGCATGAATCACTATAGTGGAAACACATTTTATCGCGTGCCTAATAAACATGCCAAATACAAATGCAAACAAATCAAGTAGATTACTATTGGAGTAATAGTAAAGAATAAACATTAATTTTCCTTGTAAATCACGTTTGAATATCTTTAATCCCAATTGCTTCATTGCGTAGTTTGCTGAAACGGATCAGATCTTTATTGACTGTTATCTGATACACGTACTATCGTTGCTTCTCTCCGGTCGTGTCAGATTGCCGTCCCATCGGAATATGAGAGTGAGGGAAGAGTGAGTGCAACTGTAACGGTCTGTGCACACGCTTGTACACTATAAAATCTCACGCGTAGATGACCATGTCTCTGGTGAGATTGGCCGCCATAGCCGAAATTCGGTTTTGAAGGCTATTATCTCACCGGGGGTTTCTTTCCCATTTGTATTTACACCATAAAACTATAACAGAAGGTCTGTCTGCTACGATAAGACAAACTGTAGATAGGACAAACACACCGCATACTTAATCCATAAGTCAAAAATATCTCCATCATATAGGTACATTGCCGAATTACTTAGCATCTCAAGGTCTTAAAGGTTGCACCCTCCAGCGAAGCCTAGGTCGGCGTGCGATGGAACAGCGCCAAAGCAATTAAATCGTGAGCCGCACGCGAGGGTTTCTCCGCCACTCTTGCGACCAAATTGCTCCGGTTACTTGCACTTTTTAGGATAGCAATGTTACTCCGATCTTTGTAAAACTGAACATCTGGTTATTTAAATTTTAGTTTGTATGCCATATTGTTTGTATGGTGATGTAGCTTAGTGGTAGCAAATGTTGGTCATGGCTTCTTTTAGGATTTTACTTAATATTACATGATATTTCCAGGTAATTATGTGAGTTTTGATGGCATGTCAAAATCCTGTGGATAGTTTTCGTTATTTTTGCGACGTTATTTTATTTGGATTGTAATAAATCATAAACTTGTTTCATGCAACTTTTTCTAACTTGTACCAATGGTATCGAAATTCTTTGAGTGTTTTGTTATTATTTTTCTTTATGAGGGCGTAAAAATGTATAGCTAAGCAATATTATCAAATATTCTAATATTCATCAATATCAGTTTCGTAACAATATTGTTCTCTAGAGCGTTCCTAACTTCTGGCTCTCCGTACAGGTATATATGTGGACATACAGGTGGCTTACAAAATGTTCTATTAGAAGTTCTTCCATTGTCATTGAATACATAAACAATAAGCAAGATGACCAAATTTAAACCGTGAATAGAAAACATTGAACTCATGAATACATTTAAATATTTTGGGGACGAGACAGTGGTCCCACACAATGGTTTGTAAATTATCTGAAATTTAAAACGAACCAAGTGTGTGCTGAATTTGAAAAGCTATTTATATTGTTTATGTCTTTCTTTCACTATTGTCTTCATTTGTCTTCGTCTCAAGTGCTGGAATTTTACAAAATTGAGACGTAAATCTAGTGACTTGAAAACTGCGTGGTTTATTTAGCACATCTCCGATACCTACAATGAAATCCTAAAAAGAGTCTACACAAGTTTTCAGGCACTGTCTGATTGAAGAAATGAAGAATAGTGATTATGTTAATGTTTTGTCCCTGGTAGGCAAACGATAATATCTATCTATCAACTTTGTTCACCATCGCAATTTCAGATACTTTGTCAGGAATGACTCATCTTGGCGCGAAAATACTTGAAATACAACTGCGCAATAAGTAAATACTATATTGAAACTAAAATTAATCATTGGAAGCCCTGAACATAATGTAAACTGCTCGAAATATTTACGGGAACTTTAAAAGATAAGTTAGTACATTGAAATTTAAGATGTATTTATAACGTCTGTAGTATTAATAAACACTGTTTTCAGCCAATAATAATATGCGTAGGACAAAGTATTATATTGAGATTTGTTACTCCATTAGTAACCAATTCGTATCTTATTTTCTTTAGCCAGTTACATTTGGTTCTAAACAGGGCTACAAAGTAACATTACACCAAAGCACTAAATATCCAACCCGATATAAAGGCCACATCCATTACCGTAATTAACCTTTATTACGTTACCTAGACAGGGCAACAAGGTACCCCACTGCATTTTGCAGATATAGTACAACGTGAATTAAAAATGGCCGGATTCACTTACGATAGTATACTTTACCGAATGGTAATAGAATAGAGCCCGCGTGGAGTCCCCGGAGCGTAGCCGTAGCGTATTCATTCCGAATTCTAATGTTTGTACAAGTATCTACCAGTCTACGCTCCCGTTCCACTTGGCCGAGTCTTCACACTGATGATTACTATGATACGAGAATAAGGAACTGTTTGTGTTTGTATATCTACAGCTATTGTACACTACTTATGGGTTTGAATGCTCGGATTTCGAGATTTATGAAGTATAGTAACTTAGATGTTTCTGTGGTAGGATGTTTATTTTTTTTTTTATTAATAATAATAATATTAATTAAAAGTTACTTATTTTATAAAATATGCATGTTTATCAGAAGAACACATTTTTAGGGTTCCGTACCTCAAAAGGAAAAACGGAACCCTTGTAGGATCACTCGTATGTCTGTCTGTCACAGCCGATTTGCTCCGAATCTTATAGACCAATTAAGTTGAATTTTGGTACACGTATGAACTTCTGTGACCCAAACACGGACGTGTAATGTCAATAAATAAATGTTGAATATGGGGGTAAATTTTAGGGGCAAATAAGAAAATTGGAAAAGAAATGTTTTGCAAACTGTACCGTGTGATACGAGTATATCAAATGAAAGGGCTTACTATGAGGGTCTCAAATATATTTTTATTATATTTTTTTTTTATTTATTTAAGAAAATAGACGAAAACTGACCATTCCCCCTTTAACAGAAAATAGTTCAATACTTATAGATTACAGGAAAACTTATAAGAAGTCTATGGTCTTGGTCTTAATATGGTAAATCTCCAAATTTTGTGCGTAACTACGGAACCCTTCACTGTGCGTGGTCCGACATGCACTTGGCCAGTTTTTTTTTTTTATGTTGGACAGTAGTTTTTCGTTTATCAAAATCCCTGTATGATTTAATTCAAACATAGCGCTTATTTCCGAACAAGCAAAATTCAGTTGAATGGTCTTTTTAACTTATTTGTTGTATACTTGCAATATATCTATGCTAGTAGGTATTTTCCTATTTGATACTAGGATTTAGTAAATTCAGTTAGTCGCAGTCCGCAGAGTGTGAGAATTTTAGTATCAAATTAGAATAAAATCATTTGGTATATACTTGCTGACTAATTACTTAAGTGAAGCAGGTAACTCAGCAGGTGCGGACCTTACATAATAGATATTATACCTAAAAGAAGCCTGACGTAGGTTGAAATAGTATGAAGAAATAGCACGCAGCGGAGAAAAGTAAGATGCATAAACATTACCTAAACCCCTGTATGATTTATCTGATAAAGTACAAAACAAAAAGCATTCTTCCGACCCGCGTAAAACCAACTTGTATGGTCTTTAAAGTCAGCTGCAGATATCGAGAACAGCGCGCAGCGCAGAAATCTAAGTTGCCTAAGCATTACATATTATGCTTCTATTTAATTTTGCTTTGGAACTAGACAAACAAAGCCATATGCGTATGAAGGTAAAACAATATCATACAATTTCAAAATAAATAATTAATATTTGTTTATCTTTCCAACGATAAGGATAGAACATACTTAATTTTGGATAGCTCGTGAGTCTCAGAGTAAATAGGAGATCAACTCCAAAATTTATAATGGGGGGGTTCTAACACCACGATTTCTGAAGGAGTAATATATGAATATGCTTCGACACAGTTATGGCAGAAGTGACGCACATGGTTCCGGAAGCCAGCCAATCATTTCATTTTCAAGGGTACCTCGCAGAATTTTTTAAATTCATAGTGGAATACCGATTTAATACAACAGTTTTAATATCGTAGATTTCTTATGTGAATACTGAGGAGATTTTTAGAAGATTATGTGTGAAGTAGTTATTTAGAAAGAAGACGTAAGTTTTGTATGTATGTATACCTACTTGGTATTTTAGTAGGTACTCAACAACATGCAATCACATGATCTAATTATTTTGTCTAAGAAAAAAGATAAGCAAGTACAGTAACCGGCATGAGTCGTGAGCACAAACTGACACCTGCGCAATAGTTAATTTTCAGGTCTCTTTGGCGGAATGAAGAAGCCGGGGAACGCCGAACTGCACGCGATTGGTTCGTCAATTGATGCTCGTCGTCTATTGGACTGTGGGCGTGTAATTCAGCTACTTTCGTGCAACTTTTGTGACTTACGTATTGGATTTTAAAATAGTTGCAAAATTTCAAGTACCACTAATATTTAAATTATAGTTTTTTAATTATAGTGTACATGCGCGAGCTTCCCCCCACTACTCCCCTTCTGTGCTCACGACTTGTGCCGGTTATTATAACTAAGTAATAGTTTATTTTTACCAAAAACTTAGCCTAGGTGACATCGGTGTTGTTTTAAGATAGCCTTGATAGCCAAGATAGCCTTAGGAAACATCTAGAAACTACTTTAAAAAATCTGTAAACAATTAGACATTACAGCTAAAATAGATGAATTACCTATTTTGAATATCACCAAAACAAACATTATTCTGTACGGTCATTTTGTTTAACATAATAATGACTTAGAACAAGCAAATGGGGTAATTGTTGTCGTCAACCATCCCATTTCGGTTAAATGTAACTAATTCTTGACTGTAATAATGTTAATATTTCTGAGAAATCTTGACTTGTTAGATGTTAATAGGCTTAACAAATCAATAGACTTGAATGTCAGAGAAGTATAGGCACAGAGGCACAGAGTAATACAGATGTTACCACTCCGCAGTTTAGGTATGAAGTTACAAGTACGCGGCGGGTCTATCTCACTGGGCCAATTCTGTAGGACTGCCGCGGTCAGAAGGTATAAGAGTTACGCGTTAGAAAGAGAGGCAACTTGTAGGTAATAAGCGTTGGGCGACCTGAATTGCACTTTATTGTGACGTTGCAAGAGCAGCTTTTTATTTAAATGATTTTGCGGAGTGTCCCATCTGTATTAATCTGTGGTATAGGTAACGGAGTAGTGGTTGATGGCTCATACACACACACTACGATTTACAAAACCTGCGGGTATATGCTGGTCCATTATGTAATAATCTCACCGTGAAAAGTTGAAATGAGCTTGAAGTGAACTGCCATCACACCTGACACTGGAATTGACCGCTCACTTCACCAAAAAGTTCACAGAATACAGTCGTTCGGGGTGACTATGTGCCTGGCGAGGAGAATATGCAATGAGGTTTTAAGTTCCTTGCGAGGAACTTCCCACTGTTCGTTGCGTAACAGCTAACAGTACGCGTAAACCACTTAACAAATCTAAATTTGAATTCCAGCTTTGACTACATTTTTGTAAAATAAAGGATGCAAAATAGGAACGATCTCTTAAACGTAGGTCTACGTTTAAGACATCGTTCCTATTTTGCACATTCTCACCCGCCAGGCACATAGTTACCCCGAACGTCGGTAGCACTGCTGGCCCTATGATATATCTTGTAACATTTGGGTACATTTACAAACACAGATTTTTTTAATTTTTTTTATTTGAGATGGGTTTGCTCTTAACTCTAGTCTAGGTCAGAGGTGACAGAGACAAACTCGACGATGGAGTGAGCTTACCCAGAAGAAGTCTGTTCACTCTCACTTTGAAGAGATTAGGGTTGTATGCGCTCGCAAACACAGACGCAGGTAGTGAGGTCCACTCTTTTTCTGTGCGCATTATAAAAGACATTCGGAAACGCTTAGTGCGAATTGGTGGAATAGCAACTAGAAACTGGCAGTGGAAGGGGGCTGGTGGAATCAGGTCGTGGAGTTCTTGGGTACACTCACCGAAGTACAATCTGTAGAAGACCGACAAGCAGGCAACTTTGCGGCGATGAGCCAAGCTGTGAAGCTTGGCATCCACCAGTTTTACGTCGCCGATGAACCTCTTAGCTCTGCGTTCCACCGAGTCAAGCGGCTAGTTGGTACTTAGCTGATCCATCCCAAAGGTGGCTGCAATACTCCATGCAGGATCAGACCAGCGCTTTATGAAGGGTTAAAAGCTATCGTTCACCCTATTTAGGATGCCCAGCTTCTTGGCCGCTGTTTGGGCTTTGTACTCGATGGTGGCGCCGAAGTTGAGACCAGATGTCAACTCATGCCTAGGAATTCAAGCAATCAGTTACGGGAATAAATGTACCCCGTAAAGTAGGAGTTTGGGCGAAACGACTCCTTTTAGCGGTAAAAAGACACGCCTGTGCTTTGATGGCGTTAGAGGACACCAGTTTATCATCACCCCACTGGGAGACAAGGATTAAAATCAATCTGTCCACTCTACCATGGCCTGTCTCAAGGAACGAACTTCAGCCCCACTGGTTTTTGCGCTGGACAAGTATCTCTCTGAAACTGTACTGTCATCTGCATACTCAACAATACTAAGCTGAAGCAGGTCATTGATGTGCAGCAGGAAAAGAGTTGCAGAGAAAAGAGACCCCTGAGGAACTCCGGCATCAATAGACATAAGGTCAGAGGAGCAGTCGTCAACTAAGAAAATCTGATATCCAGCTACAAAAATCAGCTGGGATGCCATAAGCAGGAAGCTTTCTGAGCAGAACAGCGTACCAGACCCTATCAAAGCCTTCGAGATGTCAAGCGATACAGCAAGCGCTTCGCCGTGTTTCTCGATATCTTCGCCACAGCAGTGCGTGACATACACAAGAAGATCGCCAGTAGACCGTCCCCGGCGAAAGCCATATTGACGATCACTCAGGAGATCATTGTCTTCAAGGTAGATCTCAAATAAAACTAACACCGAGATTTCATATCAGAAGAGCGTAGTCGAGCCATAGAACCCATTCAATATAAAAACTTGTGTATTAAAAAAAAATCTACTAAACACTCAACAGACTGCTCACACTAAACACTAATCAAAATAATAGTGTAGTATCCATTAGCATCATTATTACCATTAACGGGTCGTTATTCAATTCTTGAAGTCAACGGTAGCTACATAGCAATATTTTTATATTCAACAAAGTAGTTCACAACAAAACCATGGTTCTTAATTTAGTATCGCCACCACGTCTTCGGAAAATCTCATATTTGTTTATGACCAGCAGTATTATGAAAAGTGAAGCAATACACGTTTACTGAGGCGTGACGCCATAAACCTAGATCAGGATGCATGAAATAACATTAGTTGTAATGAAGCGTACAAGTGCTCGTAACTTATTTCGGTCACCGAATTACATGCGTTCTACGGCATCTCTACGATGCTACCTGCCATCTTTTTAAAAGACATATAGGTCTTTAATCGAACATCTAATAATTCTCATTTTGCGCTCTTATACATAAATATAAAGATTGCGCCTCTTTTTTGAACCTCAAATGAAATCCTCATTTATCCTCACTTACCTAAAAATACTAAATAGCCAAGTAACAGCGACCAACTTGGATGTACGAGTAGCACTCGCTGCCGGAGAACCGCTCGCTTCGCTTACTCGGGCTCGCGTGTTTCGTGTGAGAAAATGCCAGAAAGTTAAAAAAAAAGACTTAATTACTGGTTCATTATTTTTAATAAAAGTGTCCACCTTTAGAAGTTCAATAAGTTTTTAGAGGATCAGTTACATATTTCCCTTTCTAAAAAATCCATCAGTCACGTTTTATGCTATTTACAAAAAGGGTTCCGTACTTTGGATGAATTTATCCCAAAAAAAAACTTAACATTGTAGTTGAAAAACATGTTCTCCCAATTCTCCCATACATTCCAATTACAAATGTAAGTTTGTGTGCACAGTATTGAGAGATTTACCATGTTATTTTAAGACCATAGACTTCTTATAAGTTTTCCTGTAATCTATAGGTAAAGAACTATTTTCAACCGTTTATTTTAAATTATAAAATAAATAAATAATTGAGACCCTCACACTAAGCCCTTTGACACACGGTAGAGTTTATAAAACTTTATTTTTTTGACTTTCTCATTTGTCCCACAAAGTTGACCACTATATTCAAAATTCTGTTATTTACGTTACACTTCCGTGCTTGGATCACAGAAATTCATACGTGTACCAAATTTCAACTTATTCCGTCCGTTAAATTCGGAGCAAATTGGCTGTGACAGACGAACAGACAGACACACGAGTGATCATATAAGCGTTCCGTTTTTCCTTAGGTGGTACGGAACCCTAAAAATAATAAGGATCTCGATCCACTGCAAGCGAGATAATAATATATTATTTACCTCATCAGCATTATCGCAAAATGACGTAGGAAGTAGGTATCGTCTTTGTTGCGCCGCGTTATCCTGTTTTGTTCGTAATATTCTTTTATGAAGCATAAAAAACACGTTTTTAATGAACCACCAGGCATAAAACCGGTGTTTTATAAATGACAAGTATGCTGGAAAATTATAAGTGAAATGGAAGCATAAGTACAGACGCCAGCACATCAAGCTACTACAATCTATCAAATTTATGATATTTAATAGATTTTTAACTTTATCGCTAAAGCATTGGGTTTATGGTTGATTGGGAAAATTTGACAGTTTCGGGTAGCTAGATGTGGTGGCGTCTGTACATTAATGTACTTCTTTGTCATTTAATGGAAAACTCTTTTGAAAATAGTGTAGTGTGTGTGCTGTGTCATGCGTCCACGCTATTCTCCCACATTACACGATATATTATATTACACTCTTCTGGACCCGGCTTTAGGACTGATTTACGCAGTGTATGCCACAGGAAATTGAATTGTCTGTGGCATACATTAAAAGCTTCACCGTCTAAACGGGTGTTTAGACGAAGCAAGTTATTTTTATCAGGCAAGCAACATGCATCGTATGCGGTTTTAAGGGGCTTTACAGATATTTAACTTCATTATAGTAGGTCAACAGAAATACACATTCTGTTACGTCGACAGACGGACGGACGGACAGCGGAGTCTTAGTAATAGGGTTCCGTTTGGCACCCTTGGGGTCGGAACCCTAAAGTGTCCATTGGAAGATTAAAGTTTTTAGAGGATCAGTTAAATACTTCCCTAAAAATATTGGATTATTGTTTACAGTCACTTATTTTTTTATTAATTTCATGATAATTGAATACGCTTTTTTTATTGACATTTGTCTCGATATTATAATTTATTATTAATATATCGGGTGTTTTTTTTTTTGGAGGGGAGAATTTTAAATTAAAATAAAACACAGAAAAATGTTTTTAATATCCATAAAATTGGCTTTATTTGATAGATAATTTTATGGCATTAATGTTTGAATATGATTCCGGGCATGTGGCTGCCGCGGCTGACACCAACGCCTAGTTTACTGCGCAATGAATGTTGTTAAAGGAATCATTTGACAAACGACTAATTTCACGACATCTGGCCACCTCGTTCGTGCGATTTGAAACCATTACCTTATTTTCTCTGGGAATATGTAAAATCGCATGTCTACTCCGATAAACCAGTAAAAATAGAGCACTTGTATGCCAACATTCGGTGCATTATTGCCGAAATACAGCCTGATTTACTGCGAAGTGTGTATGAAAATTTGACCTCCGGATTACGCCATGTACCTATGCGTCAGCCGCGGCGGCCACATGCCCGAAATCATATTCAAACATTAATGAATTAAAATTATCTAAGTGTTTTATTTTGACTGATATTTTGACAGATAAACATAAACTAAAATTAAACTAAACTAATAAGTTTAGTTTAATTTTAGTTTATGTTTATCTGTTATGCAATAATCAGTATTGTGGCATTTCATTTCTTAAAACCACACGTTTTAGTTGTTCAACGAGCTGGGGGAGTTCATACTTTCACTATACTTACATTTACTAAACACCAATTCCAATAGGAAAGGGTGCTAGCTTACTTATAGCAAATAATTTAATTTAATGTTTTGTATTGCGTAATGTACCTAAATTATTATGCGCAGTGTTATATAGAATCATTTTTTTTTTTTTTAACTGAACTGACAGCTGTGTTGCTGGGGAGTTTGTTGCGCCACTTCTTCTCCCCAGCTAAAGCACTAGGAAGTGGTGAAGGGCGGGCGTTTTGGGGGACTGTCTTATGTAATTTTGACGTTCAAAAAGTGCTGATTCTCAGCCTAGTTTGAATAAATGACTTTTGATTTTGATTTTGATTGAATCCCTCCATTTCATTGATAAATTTTACATTATTTTCTAATTTTTATATTTTAATTGTCAAAGCTCAAATGTAAATTGTCAGATTTTTTTCTATTATAAAGTCAAGTCTCCACTGTAAACTATGTGTTAAGGCCGAGTTAATCTGACGTATATTTAAAATATTTACTATTTGTATTTCTAGAACGAGACGGGCTCCTACAAAGGGACCCGTCATTGCTTCGAGAGATCAGTCTATACTCAACTACGAAGGAGTCTATTTTCAACGACGACGCAGTATATCTTTACCTTCAAACCAGTCTAGACTATCTACAATAAATGTCATGTGACGTCTTCACGAGTATTATTAACGGGTGGACTCTGGTCATCAGTCCAAGTCCGCGCTACACTATAAACCTCTAGTGACATGGATTAAATCACTGCCGTCTCCTCAATGGTCCTCCTTGGACAGAGGGATCCCTACAATCTATCTAACGGAGTGACGTAGGCCATCGCCAAGGGATGCTCCTCCTTGGAGTAAGACGCTGCAGCCACATCCTCAACCCTTCGCTGGTGACTGAGGATTCACCTACACTGCTGCCTGCTGATTCCTGCTGCACCAAGCGTCCTGAACTGAAGATCCACCGTCCCTGCTCTGCTACATCCTACTACTGCGCGCGTCTCGCGCTGCAGACCTGGTTCCTGGCCTCGAAGACTGAAGATTTACTTGTTTTCTAGATCCTTGTATTTTCTAATCATCATGTAGCGTAACAAATAGCCCCGGCTATCTGTTACGTTACACCTATGGACTGTCGGTAACTCTGAATTCCGACAAACAGGATTCAGGCAAATGCCTAGCCATTTTGGGGGTCACCGTCCAATCTGTTCTTGTACAACCAGCACTCTAATTGCGTAACATGTTATCGATCGGAATCTGAATAATTTTGAAGCTAATTGCTAATCTATTGCTTCATGTTCGAAAATTTTGTCTGCTCAACACCGTAAATAACGCAATGAATGTTGTTGAACTGTCAAAACGGAACAGAGTCCGATTGATAATGTGTTTCGCAATTAGGGTAACTGATTATTAATAAATAAATTTGAAATTCGAGAATTGCTGTTATTAAGTAAGCTATTCACTTCATGTCTATAATGTGAAATACAAATGTATTTTCGCCGCATCTCTTATACTGTGGCCCCACGGCCCGCTTTCTCACAGGCCAAACCGCGCCAGGCCAGGCTGAGCGGCCGTGGGAACAGTCGGTTTGCGGTGACCTGCCGTCGCCCGTCCGATCGAATGTTTAGGAATTTAGATCCGTGTAATGCTAGGCACGGGCCGCGACAGGCCTCAACAGGGGCCTGTCGAGGCCATGTTATTATGCTCCAGACATTATTCCAGTATGTAATGCCTTACTGTTATAACATTTTATACTTTATTAATAGAACCATGCAGAACAGAAAAGGTCCCTAACGCCTGTAAAATCCGTAGCAGAAAAATATAAAAGTTCCACTTTTCTAACTTGTATTTCAACCCCGAAGAAATAAATTGTCCAATACATTTATTGAATTTGTATAGTGGTCAGTATTGAAGTAATTTTCCTCGTCAACAAGGTTTCCTGCAGAAAAATGTAGTGGAAATAACTTATAAAATGTGGGAATTCTTGATTTGGCCAATTTTGCCGACGCTACCGATGTCTGTGACGCGTGACGTGAGACTGCAATAACTAGGACTTTTGTAGACCGTAGTCTAAAAAGAAATTTTCATTCGTATTTCAAAACGCAGCGCAGGTGGAGATGCAGAGGCGTACTGCAAACCTCAAGGTTCTTTCAGTTCTTTCACACTGAAAGAAAAACTTGATAACATTAATAAAAAAAATATTTGCAGCTATCAAGGAACTTGTTAACATACGAGCACATAAAGTAATATGATTATGGCAATAAAGTTATGTTGATTAAGCAACAGACAAGTTGTCTTGATAAAATCAAACAAAATAATTGTCAATTCAATCAAGTTTGGTTATCATGCCAATAATTTCTGGTGATCAAAGTTATAACGAACTTGGTAATGGTTATCAAGTATTTTAGTAGTTTCAGTAATGTCTACGCTTAATTTTATAAGGTTATTGTATTCTGCAATCAAAGGACCTGATTACTGTGAATTGGTAATTTGATTCATTTGATTCTGTTCGACATAAGAATCAAATATTTATATGTTTACGTTTACAATAATACTTATTTAGTTTTATTAAGTTGTTTATATATTTTAATATAGATAATTATTCATATGTAAGAAGTTTGTTTTAAATGTAATAAACACAATTGATTGATTGTAATAATGAATATTGTGATGTTATTCAGTGATCTTGTTTAAAGCTACAAAGTAGTTTTATTGACTCTATCAGGAAAGATATTTATTCTTATATAGTGCACTTATTTATTGTTCATAGGTTCAAAAGTACAACACGTGCACGATATTTTGACACCTGACCGCGGTTTAAATATAAAGATTTAGACATTATAATACTGCGCTGTTCCCAAGTAACATAGCTATGTTAAAAAAAAGTGGACATTTCAACATAGCCTATGTAACTCGGGAACAGCACAGCATTATGTCTAAATCTATATATTTAAACCGCGCTCAGGTCTCAATTTATCACGCACGTGTTGTACTGTAGGTTAAGAAACTGTATAATCAGCAAAATAAGAATGACAGAAGTGATTATAAAAAGTTTTTATTTATCAGAGATCAACATTTTCCCTTATACTAATTAATTTAACAGTACATTTAACAGTCTTATAACATTTCCCTCATATTCATAAAAAATTAAAACGCTCTACAAATCTACTTTAGTCAAAATAGTGTTTTGTCAATTTCTTTCGATTAATGATTTGCGTTTGAAAGAAGAAGAAGCACTATTTTAAATAAAACAGGTTTGTAGAGTGCTTCAGTTTTTTTTTTTTTTATGAACAAGGGCATTTGTGTTTACAAATCAACATCATTAAGCTAATAGGAACCTAAATTGAACAGTAGTCTTATATTGGGTGTCCCAGGGCCATGGAAAAGTAATTTTATATTGAAGAATAATATACATTATATTAAGTGAAAGAAGACTTCATTTGGATTTCAAAAATAATTTGGACTGTATTCAGAGGTTTTTGAATTTTGAAAAATCAGCTGCCTGCACCGGGAATCAAACACACTAAACTCTGAAAAAATAACATTTATGGCACCAATCGACAGGTTGAATAACCTCTCACCTACCCAAAAAACTTTGAATGCAGTTTTTTTTTTTTTTTTGTTAAAATTAAGTCTTTCAGCAAAATTTCCTACTGAACGTTAAAAGTAGGTACTTTTCCTCCATATGGCATAGCAGTGAGACACCCTGTTATAATCTTTGTGTTTATAATCAACATCCTTATGCTAATAAATTGAACAACAATATTGCCTTATACAAACTACATCTCCCGGAATTGATGTACAACTTCTTAAGGGGTCACTCATCATTATGAACAACTTTTACTATGGGACCAAAGATTTGTCCAGTAGTAAAAGTTATTCATAATGATGAGTACAATGACCCCTTAAAAGGTTGACACTGTTTACACTTACACACTGTTTACAGTTACACCCTGTATAACCTTTGTGTTTAGGCATCAATATCCTTATACTAAATAAATGAACAGTAGTCTTATACAGTGAGAATCAGGAACAGGACAACATTTTTATTTGATACAATGCTGATATTACCTACATGGTATAGGAAATTCCAATAAACTATCTAGTTTGACAACATACCTGTAATTTTGTGGTTTATACAAACAATATTTATAAAAAGACTATATATATCAGTCAAGGCTTGTCTTCTTTATTTCGTTTGTTCGGCAGATCTGGCACGCTTTGGTACGCGGAGTAATTTATTTAGTTAATTCCATTTTTTATCATTTACATGGCTGGAGGAGAGAATTTGCGTTTGGAGCTCGAAGAGGTAGCAGCGATCGGTAAAGCAATGATGCTTGGATTAATCAGCTCTGGCAAACTCAATATTGCAGCAAGGTCTTCACTTGAATCTGAAATAAGAATTTTACTTAATAAAAACTGGCTGTCAGCATTTGACCAGTTGTTTGGCCGTAATCATAGGCAACAGACATACAGACACACTATGGATAGTTAATTCTCCTTTCTTTCCCGCACCGTGGTCATAAACACTTACCGTCTGCCAAATGGATAACAGCATTGCTATAAACGTCTTTATATTTTCTTCTTTTTAAAAGTTCTATTAAAGTTTTCTTCACTGAAGGGAAGTTCAAATAAAAGTTGTTTTTTTCTTCAGGGTAACAAGCATTGAAGTCTTCTTCAAGCTGAAACAAAAGGTTAAATATTAGGGTTTGCGCACAGAGCAGTTGACTTCTTCGTTCCTACCAGCACGCCCAAAAATCATGAAAAATAATCCATACTAATTGTATAAATGTGAAGTCTGTCTTCTCATCAGTTTTCACAGATAAATTGCTGAACCGCTTTTGATTAAATTTGGTATGGAGATTGCCAAGAGAATGAATTCTAAATTAAGTATATTAAGCACTAAATACCTACCAATGTTAAACCCTGAGTAATGTCCCTTTCCATTTTGCTAGAACTAATGTCCAAGGATCTGAGCTGCTCTTAAGCCACGCTATATCGTCATCGTCATTGCTGGAATTTGCAGTATTAAGTACACCCTGTTTTTGATATTTCCTTCTCAAGTTGAGTAATTGACTGATTAGTTTGCCCTTGGCTTGGTATGTCACACCTTGCGCAGTAACGCATGGTGAAATGCAGTACGTCGTAATCCTCTCATTCTGAAAATTTCCTTTATTTGTTTACTCCACTTGTGATATATTTATTCAGTGATATTAGAATTTTTATGGTCTTTTAATATTTGTTTGCAAATAGTGGCAGCTAGGGGACTTCTAGAATGTTCAATATCTAACGATTTCCCGGCAAACTTTAAGAGACCTGATGTCCCAAAATATTCGTAATTGCAAAAGGCGCTGTAAAAAAAAACAGAACCATGAATTAATTATAATAATTACACAGTACCTAGGCGATCAAACTCTGCATAGAAAACAAAAATAAAGTGCGAGTTGGACTCGCACACTGAGAGTTCCGTACAAAAACCTACTACAAACTACTCAGCTGAATGAAGATGGCCTGAGGTTTCTATGTAATATCAAGGAGGCCAATTGCCATGTTCACTCAACCAAGCAATTCTTTTTTAACTTTAACTTATTTCTTTATTTTTATTATTATTTGGTGTTATAGCGGCCATAGTATACACCACAGATCCTGTGGTATACACACTGTGACAATTGCAAGTGTCTACCTATTATGGTTCAAAAGATACAGCCTGTTGTATATAGATACGTACATACTTCTTAGTTTTTATGTTTGTGTTTATTACGTTTTAAGTCTACCCTCCATCATATTATTGTTCCTACCCTACTCTAATGATTTAGGTACCCACTTGTATTTCTAAGCTACTTAGCTCAATACACAAGTTAGTTTATGACAAAAAAACAGCAGAGCCTTAGCGATAGGATCCCGTTGGCATCTTTTGGGTACGACACTAAAAACTAAAAAAAAATGAAATTATTTATATATATATATATATATATATATAATTGAATAAAAAAAATTCATGCTTACATTATTTTCAATGACATGGAAACATTGTGTAGTTGTGGCTGAAGTTGCATCAAAGCTGGGGGCTCTTGTTTCTAATTGTTCTGCCATGGACACATTACTTATTTCTATTTCTTCGTCAGCATTAAGATCTTCATCTAGAATGTCCTGAAATAGATTGAATGTAAGTAACTAACACAAAAATTGTATTCAACTTTTATTTTAAAACATGTAATTCCTGTGGAGTATCTTGGTCCGGATCTTCCCCACAGAAGAATGCCAAACTTGTAACCTTAGCATCTCGTAAAATGTAAAAAAAACTAACCATCAGTATGAGATAAAATTTATACTACATTGAATAAATAATTTAAATTTTGAACTGAGTAATAAGTTTATTATCTTCAGTCTATGCCAGTGGCAGTGGTTAGTTAGGAAACAATAGAAAATCTAGTCTGGTCCAGATGTGCGCGCAAGCAGACGAGAGGTTAAAGATAGATTATGATTCTGACTGCTGAGCGGGGTTCGGTTCTTAATCCAAAACCTAAATAAGTATCTAGTATAGGTACTTGTGGTAGGCTACAGGTAGATACGGTTGGCACATGATGTACTACGAAATACTATATATCCAATTACTACTCAGTCAAGTTACATAGACACCTAACTGTGATGAAAATTTTTTTGTAAGTAGTGCTTACTTAACTAGGCCTGAAATACCTAGTTATTTTTTTAATATTAGTTTTAAATACCTAGCTACATACTAACACTTTAACTAACACTAAGCACTAGCACTTTAAGTATTCAAATGCATTTTTCTATAGATTTACTATACTGCACTACACACTAAGCTGACATAATGTAAGTAGGTACATACTTCCTTAAGAAACGGTGCCTAGTTAGCTTGATCAAGTAGTAGGTACCTTTAGACCCGATTCCAGTAAAGTACCTACCTACTTACCTACCTAGAGATAAATCGATACTGCTCTAGTCCCCCGAAATACTTATATTATGGTCTATAGTGAAATCCGACTTCCTCATTTTTCCAGCTCCGTAGAAATAGGGTTCTAGGCCCTATTAAAGGAATCAGCTCTTTGATAGCGTCATGGTTAAGCGCAGAAAGCGCCTGCAGATTAATTTCATTTTCTGCAAAATAATCGTCGCTGAACTGATGCGAAAACAACATAATTATTATCATATTTGCTAAAAGGGTAGGAAGGTTAGGTACTTACTGATAAAAGTGGCACGTAGTTCGGGCAGCCCTCAAGCCGACACACACACACACACACACTTGAGGACTTGGAGGCTGCACACTTCTTCCATCACAAACCGGGGTATAAGCACTACGATGGGAAGAGATTCACAGCAATCACAGCACAGGATTCACCGAATTCCATTTCCAAGTTCCAACTTGGCGCCGACGACGCCGATGGTCAGTGGGTCGTCTTAGGGGTGTTTTTGTTTCGTGTAATCGCGCAATAACTTGAAAATTGGAATTAAATGAATAAATTACTCCGCGCAAAGCGTGCCATGTTTGATCTGCCGAACGAATGAAATAAACAAGTCTTGACATGAAACACTGACGTCACCACCATATAACAAACTGTTATTATAGAACTTATCATCCAACTTGATTAAATCTGTAATGTGCCATGTTTACAATATCTTAATCATGTTATCATAATTCATTTTATGAAGTGCATTTTATTGAAGAGTTGATCATTTTAACTTTATTGTGACAACAAACAGTGATTATTCTATTTATGTAAGTTTTTGATTGCTTCATTCATTTTTTTTTCTATCAAGCAAAATTTCATACTTGATTGACTCGATTTTTCTCAGTGCAGGAGGTTTCAGAAATCTCTGCAGATAATTTGAAGCTATATATTGAGATGCTGAGGGATAATAAAAACTAAATGAATATTTTTGTATGGTATAGTGTTAATTCTTGAACAGGTAGATGAGCTTTCGGCAAGACTGTTTAAAAATCCTCTAATATCTTTCGTCCTGTTTCCTTCTTTCCCCTATTATCTTTTCTTAATTACAATTGGATGTAGTTAAGCAGAAAGGACTCAACCCAGAAAAAGTCATTTTTGAGTTTCGAGATTTTAAGATTGCATATTGAATATTGTCACATATATGGGCAAATGTACTAATATTTTTAGGAGGCAAATATAATATCTTTGTAGTATCACGGATATTTTTGCTGAGTGAAAGGACTAACCGTTAGGACCTCTTTGGTATATATAACTTATTTTTGACCATAGTGTGGATTGAGTCCTTTTTGCTTAACTACGTCCAATTACAGTATAACGAACTTAAAAGGAAAACTGTCACAGCTAAGTAGGCTTTACAAGTTTAGTAGTAATAGTCGACCAACTTATAAAATGTACATGGAAAAGTAAAAATTTTGTACGAATTCCATTGAAAAATTACTTATTCAACCACAATGTTAAGTTTGGTTTTGGGATAAATTCATCCCACCTACGGAACCTTTCATAGTGCATGGTCCAACACGCACTTGGCCGGTTTTTATTCGTGCTATCATTGACTTCAGCCGCAAGTGCATTCGTTACTTTCAGCATTTTCATGTAACAATACCTAATTACGTATTTTATAAAAAAAAAAGTCCAGAGGTGGCGTGGTAGGACACCCGGTTGGAACGAAGTTCCTTTCGCTGTATATTATGTATTATTACAGACCTCTAGTAGAGTATGGCCTCTAGTTCCAAGTGTCAAAAGTTTTTGCTTTTTTTTTTAATACAGAGCCTACTACGACACCAGATGGTTCTGTATTAAAACAAAAACAAGAACTTTACACACTTGAAATTGACTTTTTCCGGCATTACGCTTTTTCGTTACCGCTTTAAAGAACTTCAATCCAAAAAAAAAACTGAAATTACGCTTAATTTTTTTTTAATTCTATATGTACGCTTGACTACATAAACTTGGTCTATAAAACATATTTATCAAAGTAAATAAAGGCCACATATTTTCAAAAGTGGAATCTAAAATATGTATTAAACCAAGCCATGCGTGTATAAGCTTACATAGAGGAACGATTTAAAGGTTGTTCAGCATTGAGAGTGTTACGTCAAAATTTCGGTCAATACACAAATCACAATGCCCGCCTACTTACGTCTAGGGAAATACATAATTTCCCTAGTGTCACAAATACATAGGTAACAGGCGAGGATATTCGTAGTCGACGTAGGTACGTACGTACGTTAGGTAGGTACCTTTTCTAACAATAACCTACCGGTCCCGTCTTTAGAGTTGTTCCATCTACACGAAAATCGTAAAATGCAAATGAAAAAGAATAAAAATTCGGGAAATTGAAACGAGCGGCACGGCGTTGTTCACGAACATCATAAGTATTAGCTTTTGTCCGTGGCTTTACCACTTAAGCCTGAGAATTGGGAAAAAATATGTTTAGTAGGAACATATTAAGGTTGAACTTTCCTCATAAATTAAAAAAAAAAAACGGCCAAGAGCGAGTCGGACTCGGGCACCGAGGGTTTCGTACCATAAAAAAGAGTGTGCTATTTAGAGACATCGTTTTATTTTTTCTGTAATGTTTCCATAAACTTCTATCACATAGAATAATTTCATATTTTTCTCTATGCAAACTTCGGAGATAAGGCGGGGGGAACGGTATTTTTTTTTTACATTTTTCATCAAAAGTCCAAAACGATTCGGCCTAAAAAAAAATGTTTGAAAATGTGCAAACAGCACCCTTTCATATGATACCTCACATGCCCTAGTAGCCCCACTTCGAATTTTTAAGACCCCCTTTCAGTTCCTGTTGCAAAAAAAAGATATTTTTATTTCTTTCTTATATGCAAAATAATTGGGTAAACGTCATCTAAAACTATTCCAAAATTCAAGCTGATTAGTAGCTGCATTAGTAGTTCTTGAGATATCCAGCTGTGGCAGACAGACAGACAAAGTTGCACCATAAGGGTTCCTTTTTACCATTTTGGAACGGAACCCTAAAAAAGCCTAACAAGTTAGAGTCGGTTCGAAATGAGAGGCGTTAAGGCCAAAATGTGAAAGAACGAACTAACTATAAATGAGAGCTGGTTTCTTTATTTTATTTTATTTCATAAGGGAAAGCCAACAGTAGGTACTATATTAAGAATAATAGCATTTAACTTAACAAATATAGGCACTACCCACTACATTTTCCACAGATTACAACTAAATATTTACAAACTGATGGCAACCGTTAATTGTAGTCAGTCAGGGCAAAATAAACCGATATCTGGAACCATAAACTAAAATAAATACTTAAAAGGATCAAAATGGCACAGACGCGCTATTGTGTTGCTCGCTAAACAAAAAAGATAATTAAGCCAGAAAATCACACGACGGCTCCCTTTCCAAATAGACTATCTGTTTTATTATATGTATGGAAACAACATTATATAATACCTATTCACATGATTAGGATAAATCACATGATTAGGATAAGCTTCAAAATAAATAAAGGAGATAAGGAGATAATAATAATATCCTGGGACATTTTTCACACACAGTCATCTGATCCCAAACTACAGTAAGCAGAGCTTGTACTATGGAAACCAGATAACTGATATACTACATACACTACTTTTTTTTTTGTAAATACATACTTATATAGATAATTACACCCAGACTCAGGACAAACAGACATGTTCATGCACACAAATGTTTGTCCTGGATGGGAATCGAACCCACGACCTGCGGCATGTAGGAGGTATCTTAACCAACCACGCCAACTGGCCTGTCAAATGTTTTTCTATAGATAAAATTCAACAAAAAGATGGCAAATATCATGTAGTGACACTAATTATCTTTCTTTTATAAGTCTTGTCAGTTTCATGAAAAATCACGATTGGCAATTTTATTTTGCTTTAAGCCACATAGGCGAATTCGCAGGCTACACACAGTACACGGTGTAATTGTACCACATCTTAACCAACCACGCCAACTGGCCCGTCGATAGATAGATAATAGACAAGTAGAAGTTAGTTACAAGGACCACTTGTTATATTCACCAAGAACTATATAAGGACAGATCAAGCTGTGATAAAAATATTTAACTGACCCTCTAAAACTTATTGACTTTCTAAAGATGTACGCTATTTTAAATTAATGAACCTATAAAAACTTTTTGGGCTTCTAATGGTGCACGCTTTATTAAATGACTATTTTTGTAACTTTCTTTCATTCTTTTCTCACAGTAACTTACTAAGCTAGGGTACTCCGACCAAACGGGTTAGGTTAGATTAGAACTGTGACAAATAGCGCGCGAGCCGAGCGAGCGAGGCGAGCATTGCCACGGTAGCAGCCGGCGAGTGCTACATCCAAGTTGGTTGCAGTTACTTGGCTTTGGCAGAGTTTGTTAGTTGAGTACAAGAAAGGCTTCCTGAGCATTACTTTAATGACGGCTCTTTGTGCTCTTTCGACTTGGATAATTGCAGTTTTACCAGCACCACCCCAGACAGAGATTCCATGTTGGAGGACAGACTGGCAAAGACCAAGATAAACAGTGCGGAGTATGAGGGTGGGTGTACAGTCACGTAGTTTTTTCATTATGTGAATTAGTTTTCTTACTCGGCTGGAGAGTGCTTGTATGTGTTTTGTATATTACTATGGTTTTTAATCGTTAAAGGAAATTTTCAGAGGTACCTTCATGTTTCTTTTCTACCTTATCAAATTGATTGTATTAAGTTTTCAACACACTATCTTACTAGGATATACATGATGAGTTTTTCAAGTGGGCGTGAATGGCTAAATTTGAAACTATCAGGAAAAGCGAAAAGTACTCAAAGGTGAAAATTAAAACAGCATCGTTGGATTTTTGAAAAATCAATATTTCTGGCCAGGAATCGAACCCGTTGATTTTGAAAAAAAAAACGGCCAAGTGCGAGTCGGACTCGCGCACGAAGGGTTCCGTACCATTGTCTATAAAAACGGCTAAAAAGTCACGTTTGTTGTACGGGAGCCCCCTTAAATATTTATTTTATTTTGTTTTTTACTATTTGTTGTTATAACAGCAACAGAAATATATCATCTGTGAAAATTTCAACGGTCTAACTATCACGGTTTTATGAGACAGATGGACAGCGGAGTCTTAGTAATAGGGTCCCGTTTTACCCTTTGGGTACGGAACCCTAAAAAACACACACACGCTGTATTACACCACTCGATAGTGTCGCTAATAAGGATCGAATTCTGGGAAGTAACGATATACGGCAAACTAAAGGAAAGAGCTCATTATTCTTAACAAAATACTCTTTTATGTGTCTTATGTTACCTACCTATTAAACCTTGATATTGATTTTTCAAAAATCCAATGATGCAGTTTTAGTTTTCATCAAAATTGAGCCCGAGATTTATTTTCGCTATTTCTCATAGTTTCAGTTTTGGCTATCCACGCCCACATGAAAAATTCACCCTGTATATCCTGAAGAATATATTTTTCTGATATAAGTTTTTAAACCGACATGGTCACTAACACTTTTATTAGAACTTAAAACGGGATATGTATATTAAGTTCTTCGAGTTTCCGTTGTTTAGTTTTAAGTTCTAATAATATTTTTTCTGATTTTGTTTACTGCAGTAGATTATATAGGTATACTTTTAGTTAGGTATTATAAAACATGCGTTTTGTTGCGTTTAGGTCCTGTAGTCCCCTTAAGCAAGACTATTACCACCACGTATTTGTATTAGTCGTTTAATAAATTCCACCCACTTACCGTCTGATAAATAGCAGTATGTCTATTCAGCTCATGAGAGCTGAACTGAGACTCGGATCAATAAAATGATTTATTGATCCGAGTCTGATTGTTATGATGGCAGGCAGTAAAGTAGGGAGGAGTCTTCAATTGAAGAAAAGTGGGATAGGGGCAGTGGGCACGCCTTTGTATGTAAAAGCTTTCATACCTAACGCGTACATATTAGTGAAACAGAACATGCAATATAGTACACGTTGAAACAAATTCGCCTGCCATTCTTGTGTTGAAGGACATCGTCGCATATGGCCCTAGGATCAAAAAACATCTGACGTATATACTTATTATATACTAATTGCAAGTATACTGTATTAAACGGACATTCTGCGTTCCATAATAGCAAATAAAAGAGCTATAACGACTAATGACATAACATCAAAAATGTCGCCATCTTTGACAATTAGATTTGACATGACAATAGTGATGTCCAATCTTTCATTTCACACATATCGAGAGCGAGGTTACTTGTATTGGCCACCTGCTCACAGATAATAAACGCATTCGTAAGTGCTTTCCTTTTCAGGGCCTAGCACACCTCTGCCGCGAAACCATAGCAGCGCAGCGAAGCCACAGTAGTTCAATTCAATGATGTTCCTCAACCTTTTTCATTCTAGGCCCTAGAGCGAAAAAGGATGACTTGTACGATGTTTTTATTGGTACCATATAGATTTGGTGCGAAAAGATTCCAACAACAAAACCGATTTTCATATCCTAACCAATCCATCCTAAATAATTAATTATCTTTTTCTATACAATTACTACACATAAGTGAGATGCATTGTAATTTGTAATATATTATTTCAAATAGAATAACACGCTGGTACTGAATGGTATCGATTTTGTTTAAATCGATACGGATCTAATGTATGGGCATCCCTAATCCTTGTCATGTCATGTCAATCAACTCAACTGTCAAGTTATTGCGCGCATTTCTATCGCGCAGAAATAACATTAGTGACAGGCATATAATAGCATGTACACTACGGTCGAAATATCTTGGCTAGTCCGAACTTCGCGCAAAAGGCTGCGCAGTAACATTTTTTAGGAACCAAATGTGTCATGAGGCGAGTGTGAGTGAGAGAATATGCGCGAAAGTTCGTAGTGCCTATGTTAAGACTCGACAAGATATTTTTCTGATCGAATCGACAAGGATTGTTTCTCACTAAATGTAACCTCAAAATATTTGTTTTCTTTTAAAATAAATGCTTTCTGAACGTTGTCCATCATTAACTTTATCTTCATGGGCATATACTTGTAATTTAGAACACGCAAATTAATTTTCCTTCGTTGTTGGTTCTGGGGTGAAAGATGTTTGGATTCAGAACAATCCTCTTTCATGTTGTATTAGGACGACACTATATGTTACGGTTCACGAACCTATACCCGTTAGTAAGATACCGCTCTAAGAGTAGAAATTATTGTCAGAATAGTGAGTAAGATTGATAAACGTAGACAAGCAACTGGCATCAATTATCATTTAAAGCAATGAAGGCTATGTTTCATTTATATCTGAAACAAACCATAAGATGGACAGTCCAAAGCCGTCTGTCAAATGTTTTGTGTAATGTTTAGAAATATTTGAATAAGAATGCATAGGTAACTAAGTTGTATAGATACCCAGTTAAAAATTGGCCTAGTCGGCCTACCATAAGTGACGTGTTTAGAATATTGTAGCAAAAAATATTTTACTTAACCGAACAGAAAAACCTTCCCTCATTGTTTGTTTACAAAAAAAAATCAGTAATGTTCAATTTCAAATCAACTTCAGTATATGTGCTTATATGTATAGGTATACACGAGTATACCTATACATATAAGCACGAACTTGATCTATTAAAAAAGAATAGAACGCAATAAAGGCCAGGCCTTAGGCGATATTGATGTGGGCTGCGCGGAACGCCGCTTTGCCCATAAAAATCAAAATTGTTTGATAAAATTGAGTGCACTGTGGAGGACGGGCAATACCGCCTGCAGGCAGGTTTGAAACATCCTCGCATATAAGGCCACATGTTACAATTTGTCTTTTGTCGTTGTACATAAATATAGGTACGGGTGGTTTGTTTTTCCACTGTTTTTTTTTTCGATATTGTGGGCTTGTAAGTGTGTATACTTTTTTGTTGATTCTGAGGGTACAGCAAAAAAATGCTTTGTTCAAAACAATTAACGGTGTTTTGTATGATAAATCACACCGTAACAGCTGGAGTGCTGGACTAATCTAGTTTTTAGGCTAACAATGAAATAGAGGAAAACCACACTGCAAGATTTTTCTTTTATTCGGTTTATGATGTCACGAAACAAGCCGTCATACATATTATACGAAATGACGTAACACGCACGCAGTGCGTACGCGCGGCATGTTTTTTTTCAGCGAATTAAGTTGCTACCTATTTCAAAAAAACTAGAAACTAGTATTTTTTATAAACAGTCAGACAAAAATCGTCAATAGATATGCGTAAAGCCAATAGGTACTGTAATGGTCTCCGAAGGGATCGTTACTTTACTTCGGGATCTAGGCGTATTATTCCCATCTAAGATTATTCATATTATAAAACCAACGCGCCTACATTGACCGAGGGGCCCGTCTCGTTGACGTCTCCCCAGAACAAACTCTAAACGCCTTCTATCAAAGTGCCAGCCTGATATATTAGACACGAGCTCGAATTAAACCTCTACAGTACCCTAATTTTATAGCTAATACACTAAAAATTCACGATCGACTTCGAGTAAGAGTCACTAATTTAACGGGCGGTCGTTTTTTTACCGAAAGACGAATGGTAGATCGTGACAAGTTTTGTTTTCTAAATAAGGGGTCTGTTAAGTTTGTGCGGGGCGTACCAGCAGCATCGGCTCCCGCTCGTTACGTCATCGCCGGGTCGATACAGCGGCGCACCCTGCGGCCACCCGAACAAACGCTCCACAACGACAAATTCACCAACTTTTAATACTTTTTACATGCCTCTTGTTATCAACTTTTTTCCTCCTTTATATTATATTGTAAATATACTAGAGAAATGTATTGTAAAACTGACCCAGAACTTTCCATAAACTATGGAACCCTTTTGTTTGTGTTTAGAATTTCGAAATTGAAACCTTTTGCGTTATGTTTTACTCAATCCGTTTATTTTCTTTTCAGGTAAGTTGTTTGCTTCCTGTTTGCTGACTTCGTTAGTGCTTAAGGAAACAAGAAGTTGTTAACAGACGGAGAAAATTTGCCATCCTTCTGACACAAAAGGTACTTAAGAATTTTTGCTTACACAATTTCACACATGGTGATAACGATAAAAAGTGCTAAGTTTTGCGGAAAAGCGAACAGCTGTTTCATTACTGAAATAAATTTTTATAGCAAATTGCAAGAATTTTCTATAATAATGTAAATTTCTAGAACTTATTTGTTTATTTTTCAATAAATAGGGTTAAAAAATAATAACCTAACCTACTAAAACTATTAAAAAAAAAAACTAAAATATGGCGTCGAAAAATTCATCCGCATCGCTGTCGTCTGGTAATGTACCCAAGAGACTGGCGGCATTGCCACGTTGTATGGCAATGCTTAGCCTCTGGCCAAGGTAAAAGCCTGCCCTTGGGTCACGGGAAGTGTCAACCAGCCGTTTGGAGATTTCCTTGAACAAACCATGAGCACACGGACCCCACTTTAAATTAATGTAAGTTTAACATTTAAAATATCCACGTCATCATTAAAACTATAAAAAAAAGAAACAGCTGCTTTTTATAAAATGATACACGTTTTAAATTCGTAAAACGTTGCTCCATCAAAACTGTAGTTAAAACAAAAAGCGCAAACGTTGCTGACTTTAAATACTTGTACATTTAAAATTAATACAGTCATGAGTAGTCATGAGCCAGCATTTATGCATTTATGTCTGGTGCACAAGGCGCAGAACCTTCCCACAAAATACGATACTGCGGCACAAAGTTTAAAATAAAATTTACTTTTACTGCAGTGCAACAGAAGGTCCTTGCAATCAGTATTGGATACATACAGAGTACGGGTTTTGTAATTATCAAAATATGTACATATAAGGAAAATAGTGCAGCTGCCGACTATTTTGGTTTTGTGCTAGGATTTTTAATAATATGTCTGCAATCGATTATGGAGATGTAGGGGAGGTCATTTGCAACCAAATTACAATGATGAATAAAAAAGATGAAATCGTCCATTTTATTCAAAAAAAAACCTGCTCAAAATTATGAAAATTCTTACGATTTGTAGCTCTGATTTAAAAACTATTAAAGATAATTGTCATTTTATGGTCGATTATTATATATTGAAAGGACATTGCTCTGCGTCCATACATTGTTGGCCCTGGAGCCAAGAGCATCGGATAATTATGTATTGTATTCTCTATCATTTGGAGACTCCTAGAAGATCTTGTTTTTATAGCGGACTAGCTGCAGAAAAGATATATTTCAAAAAAAGTATCAGATTTTGAGGTTATAATCTAACCATAACAACGAATATTAAATGTAGGTACCTACCATGATTTTTCATAGCTCTGAGTAATTTTTAAGAAACTGAAAAGTAATATCATAATACCTACCTAGATAATTAGGTACCTATGCAGTTATTTTTCTAAAAAATGGATGCAAATGCAAAATTAATATACATTAAACTAATCAACATAGGTAGGTAACTGAATTCGTAGCATTCGTTTTGGAATGAGATGAGTAGAAACAGCGTCCCTATGCCTGAACGGTGTGCATAGGATACCAGCTTTACCAATTAGATGGTAATAAGTGATTTTTTAAAACCTAGTCCTACAATATTTATATTTCAATAAGAAATAAAACACAGATTTTAATTTCACGTTTATTGTTCTTCGTCTAAATTACGAACTAAAATAGTGTCTAAAAACTGTGCAGGGGGGTTGACATTATTTTGATACCTCGCATAACTTAGGTACCAAATAATGGTCATAACATGGGCGCAGCAACCGATAGTTCTGCGCCCAACGATACAATTACAGCAATATTCGACTATTGCCTGTCGACCTATTTGTGATGAGTCAATTAAAATATATACAAAATACACTTTAGTACTTATATGACGGCTGTGAATTTTCCCCCGTAATAACCATACGGTTTCAGAATTTAATTCACACACAGGTACACAGTTCCGAAAATCACAGCCAGGTCAATCGTTTTTTAAACCAATCCAAGTCCGTTAAAATAGCCAAGTCGTAAAAAAGTCCCGAAAGTCACCAAAACACCGAACACAAGAAAAGAACACAGGAAAAAGCACAGCGCAGAAACTGTAACTCTCAATTGTGGTAACAATGACTTTTTTTTTAATAATTTTATGGCATGGCTTTTTGGCCTTTGTGCCATTGGTAACAATGACACGTTCACTGGCAAAACTAGGGATGTAATACGACACCATTAATCGATTTTTCGATTATGATTTACTGTGGTCTTAAATTATTAATTACAGTCTGTTACATCTACTTTGTCATATAAACATTACAAGTATGTATGACAATGGTTTATTTTATATATAACAACACTCTTCTATACTGGTAATAATAATATATAATAACATCTGTATCTAGTTTGCAATATTGTTTTTTAAATAAAACATTAGGTAATTGTGATGTGTTTAGTAAAAATAAGTATTTTTTTCGTTTAATGAACCGCAAAAGGAGCGTTATTTTTGTATTAATTGTCGTAAATAATGAATTAGTTTGAATGATTGTATAGAAATAAAGAAGTTTTGATTATTGTATAATATTATTCTTACTACCTATTTAAATTGGAGTATGACTGCATTCATAAAGTATTTTATTAGGTTTTTAAAACTACACTTTAGAAAAAAAAAAACACAATCGATCGATTAATAATTCAATCGATCGATTATAATTGATCGGACATCCCTATTTCACTTTTGACACGACATAGGTGAAGATGGCGATGTAATGTTATTAGTCGCATTAAATTCTATTAAAAATACATTTTGGAATACAGCTAGTCCGTGATACAGAAGTATTTGCAACTTATATAATAAAATAGGCGATTAATTATCGTATATTCTCAAACTCTTCATTGCACAGGGCCATTTTGAACATTGTCTTTTAGCAAGCAGATAATAATAAAAAAATGCTTGCATTTGTTTTTTTTTTTATAAATTTCTAAAGTTGTTATAACGGAGGTCTTTAAAAAAAATGTAAACGTAAAATATCAAATTACTCGAAAATGATTGACATTTGCATAGGGGTCATACGGGGTCCTTTTGTTGCAAATGAACTTCCCTGCATCCCCTTAATGGATTGTCAAAGACTATATAGTGGTTATATTCTTTTTGTGGATTGCCAACATATTACCAATAACCCTGTCAATCTGTTTTGTGAATAATGTATAATCTATTTTGTTTTATTTTTCTGCATGAGTTTATATAACAAATAATTTTTAATAACCAAGAACATTCGCGTTCAAAGACCGCAATTCTCAGATAATCAAAATTACATACAACCTTTGAGCAAATTCAGAAGCACAATCCTACATCCCGATACTCATTATATAATGTACCACATTCGTCACTAAGACGAATGTAGGTATATAAGCAAGCAATT
The DNA here is from genome assembly GCA_948252095.1 of Dicycla oo. Taxonomy (NCBI): domain Eukaryota; kingdom Metazoa; phylum Arthropoda; class Insecta; order Lepidoptera; family Noctuidae; genus Dicycla; species Dicycla oo. The sequence goes on along the minus strand of OX411714.1, from coordinate 15,482,703 downwards.
TGTTGCACGTACATTTAGGAGCCCCATCTGCTGTCAGGTGTTTCAATTGCTTAAGAGAACACATTTTATCTCGAAGGCCCCCAACTTGAATCTTAGCTAGACATAAACGTTATGTTGATGTCTAGATATTAATCAAAGCAGACATTCGTTGGTGTAGACGGGAAATAAATTACTCAGGCTTTGCGCAGACCAGAGTCACGGCCGTTTTTGTCAGACTATCGATCTATTAAATCTATGATGGCACGCATACCTGCAAGAAAACAATCTCTTGTTCAAAATGTACAAAGATCTACTAAACAGAATTATTTAACTCAGCCTCTAATAACATTTTTCGTTAATGATGTACAGTTTTTTTTTTTTAACAAATGAGTGTCTTTGTAATCTTCTTGCCTTTTCTCACAGTTAGTCGCAGTTACTTGGCTATTTAGTATTTTAAGAACCCAAAATGGGAATTATTAGAGGCTCAATTACTAAATACATGCCTTTAGTAAAATCTACTAAAATAAATGTTTTAACCAAAAAGAAATGGAACTCACTACCTGCGTCTGTTTCCCCGAAAGCATACAACCCGATTGTCTAAAAAGTTAGAGTGAACAAGCTCCCTCTGGGTAAGCTCACTCCATCGTAGACTTTGTCACCTCTGACCTAGACTAAAGTCAGAGCAAACCCATCACAAATAAAAAAAAATCTGTTTACGTAGTATTGTAATATCTGTGCTCTGGTGTTCGCACTGCCTTAGAAGATACCTAAGTATTTTGAATCACAAAAATATGTTCCAAAGTGAAAATTTAATTATACGTAGAGTATTTACTCAGTAAATGCTTTTGCAGAGAGAGCTGAAAATTTGCCACAAGTTTTAAAACATTGCTCTTTCATGAGCTAAGTTAAATTGAGACATTACTTCAGCCGGGGCCTGGATGATATTTTCCGCTTAGTCTTTTTTATCTTAGACATTATTCTTTGTTATGTTAAAGGGTTTTTATCTGAAGCAAATATTATTATTAATAGAAGAGACGCCAACCGTTGCAAAACTTTTGTTAAAGTTACAGAATGACGTTAATAAAAGTCTCTGCTGTGATATAAGTTGTTATCAAAAGAATGGTTTTACGTAACAAGAGTCAATTTGTTTGATTACATAATTGATCCGCTTGGTAAACCTCACAAACATGTTTGGTCAGTACACAACACTTATTTACTCGTTCACGGCTTTGCACGTCTCCTACTATAGGAGTCTTTAAAGTCCAAAAAAGAAGTCACTAAATCCGTGTAAACTTGATTAATGAGGTTTATCTAAATTTGCTGTTTTTATGGTGTAATCAACAAAATCAAATAGTAAAGACTAGCGGAGTGCTAAATTAGCTGTCTAAACGGTTTTAGCTATTTACAAAATAAGTTAAGACTGGACTCGTGTAAATGAGCCTGTACTATTAATTTTGTTGAAAGATTGAGTTTGCTAATGAGTGAACAAAGTTAAATTGGTTCAGACTAACGTCAGGCGGCGGCTGGTCATCATAATCCGATTACTGTCACATCTCCGCAGCTGAAATCTGAAAATCAGAGGAAAAAACAATATGAGAAAAAACGTCGACCGTATTTTCATTTTAACAGAGCTTGCTCAACTTGACTTATCATGAAAACAGTGTGTGGTTATTATTTTTGAATGGTTTCCGGAGCAGAATGGTTTGCCTTATCTTTTCCTGTGGGCCGTAAAAGGTAAAGGGAATATCAAAATAAGTAAGCTGCAGCTTCGCTTTAGAATTCGCTTTCTTATCATGTATTATACAGGTAGGTATGTAGTTATGGGTAAACATGTAATGCTCATACCAAAATCAAAATCAAAAGTAATTTATTCAAACTATGCTGAGAATCAGCACTTTTCGAATGTCAAAGTTATATAAGACAGTCCCCTAAAACGCCCGCCCTTCACCACTTCCTAGTGCTTTAGCTGGGAAGAAGGGGTGCAACAAACTCCCCAGCAGCACAGCTGTCTGTTCAGTAAAAAAATAATGATTTTATTTTTGTTATTTTATTTTACTTAACGCGACACAAAACATTAAATTAAATTAATTTTTTTGCCAATACACCAACAACATAGGTACACCTACATAATATTTAAAATAATAAACGAACGACCTAATTATAATTCAAGCAACTTGTGTGTTAGGTACCTACAACGATCCTATATTTCTTCAACGCCTTTCAATTTATTCTTACGGAAGCTTTTCAAACTTCTTGAGAACTTCGACCACTTCTTCGTCCTTACTCGTATAATTATTTTCATTGGTTCCGTACCATTTCATACTCATTTTTAACACTTCGGGTTAGTACTAAAAATACTCAACTGTATTATTGGTCTAGTGGTCGCAAGCGCGACGGCTGAACGTGAGGCCCTAGAGTCGATTCTCAGGTCGTGTAAAGTTTTATTGAGTTCTTTCATAGCGAATTTTCTCACAGTGTACCTGGTTGATGGCAATAGGCTTACCCCTATTACTGACTTAAACATAAGTGACGAAATGTGGGTGTTACTTACAGTTCTCCCCACCCTTCGAAGAATACAGGCATTATGTTATGTTATTCACACATAACTAAACCACGTTGAAACACGTATTTATGTTGCGGCACAGATTAATACAGATGGGACACTCCGCAAAATCATTTAAATAAAAACTGACACTTGCTACGACACAATAAAATGCAATTCAGGTCGCACAACGCTTATTACCTACAGTTATATTCACTTACAAGTTGCCCTCTTTCTAACGCGTAACTCTTATACCTTCTGACCGCGGCAGTCCTACTGAATTGGTCCAGTGAGATAGACCCGCCGCGTACTTGTAACTTCATACCTAAACTGCGGAGTGTCCCATCTGTGTTAATCTGTGGTTGCGGTCCGGATGCGTCGCTGACGCGGGGTCCCAGTGCCAAATATTTACCAACATAAGTAACTGTGTTCCACAAGGGAATTAAACTATTTGCATGTAATTTAACTATCATAAATTCATAATAAATATGAAAGTTTTGATGTAGGTATGTTTGTAATAAATTGATGTGAGTTTTATGACGAGATTTGGTTCACATGTATACATGCTAGTGAGTAGGAACGTACAAGATGATTCATTAGATGAATCAGGAAAAATATTAAAGTAATATAAAGCTGGATAAAGGCGTGAGTAGAAGAGAGGCGAGAAGTATGTGTATGTATTAAAGTTGGCGAAACTTCTTGTACGGTTCTCGGTCATTTCCCATGAGAAAATGGCGTTGCAAGATACATAAAAAGCGCCTTGTATTTATTATTATTCAATTGACAATGTCACACACTTTGCGTCCCTCGTTTTAAGGGCACTACAGGACCTAAACGCATTTATAAGCAAGTTTTACAATATAATGCCTAAAAGTATAGTATAATATAATCAGAAAAATATATTATATTCTTCAGGATATAGATAGTGTGTTGACAACATAATAAAAATGTTGTTAATTAACTAACAAGGTATCAATTTATGACAAAGTGGTTGGATAGCTGCTTCCATAGATAGGTAGGTACTGAATTAACAGACTTTGTTAACATTCGATTTCACAACTTTTTACGGCAGAAAATCTGGGTTGCGAGACTTGGCATTTTTGTACATGTTGTGTTTTTGATGGGATCCCATTTCTTTTTGTAGGTAGTTTTCCTTTTTTCTTTTCTGCGCTTTATCTGCAGTATCTTTGAAGTTATTAAAAATGCTAAATACCTATTTCATCAATTTAAATGAAGTCTAATTGAGAACTGTAAAAGTAACTTTGTAATTACATACAATTTACAGGGTGGGGATTAGATGGACATTAATTGAAACTACATATTCAGGACATGACTGTGGTCCCCTGCGCTGAAATTTTTTGCCGGTTATTATAAAAAACAAAATGCTATTCCATACATTTTGACCACGTAGGTATTGCACTTCACTTTTGTAGGAAACAACAGTTTTTTTTTTTATAATAACCAACAAAAAATTTCAACGCAGTGAGTTCCAGAACCATGTACCGAATACCTGGTTTCAATCAATGTGATAACCTAATCGCCACCCTGTATATATGATTATAAAGTTACTTATTCAGTTTGTATATGTAGAAAACGGGACTGAAAATTCGGAATTGCAGAGTTTTTACTTGCTGCATAGGCTAAACAATAACTGTGTTCAAAATCTGGAGTTTGTGGGTCTGCTAAAAGTACCTTAGAATTTTGATGACCTGAGTCTGTGAGTCTGTGAGTCAGTGACAAAATTAAGGAACTTTGACTTGCAATAATTGTTAAACAGGTTCAAATTTAATTTAATTTGGAAATATATCTATAGATGTAATGCCTTCTTGGCCACTGAAAATTTCGGCTTCTAGTTTTTTCTACAACGAAGTTACAGGGGGTCGAAAATGGCCCGAATGGCTTCGAGAAAAGGATAGTACGGCCGTGTCTTTGTTTTGCTCGACTTGGTGGGGGCAATTCTGTACCCCCAGGTAACTTTTACCATGGGAGCAACTTGGAATTCGCAAAAAAAATGCGACATTATACAAAATAGTCAAATCGGGCATGTACTTTTACATGGGAAGGTCGATTTTTTTGCGAATTCTTAGTCGGTCCCACAGTAAAAGTTGTTTATATTGATGGGTAGATTGCCCCCTTAAATTTTTTTGATGATTTCAAAGTCACCCTCTATATTATATCGATTTCTTAAAAAATAAATATTAGTAGGTACCAATATTTCATGCATGAAGTGCAATAAACATAAATCAACAGAATTCATAATCGTTTGAATAATTAGTCTTGTTTTTTTATAGTTTGATGAGTGTACTTATGAGCTCATTAAGTTTGGTTAACTCGCACATTAAGTGGCTGCAGGCGAGGAAACTATAATTATGACAATTTTACGCTTTGTAAACTACCGTTAACAATTGCGATTGATCGTTTCGAGGTTCCCTTAGAATATACTATCTTAGTACCACAGAAATCTACTTAGTACTATAAAAGTAGAAAAAAAATCAGACAACCATATTATCCACTTACCTTCCGTCCGCGACTTCGTCCGCGTAAAATTTTTTTTTTCGCATACCGTAGCCCGCCCGCGCGATTTCTTCATTTTTGCTTAGCGTTCTTTCTGAATTTTCTTACTTTTTGCTCGACTCCTAAGGGTCATATCGTGATAATAAATAACCTATAGCCTTCCTCATAAATTGGGCCGTCAAATGCATAAAGAATTTTTCAAATCTGACTGGTAGTTCCAGAGATTAGGCGTTCAAACAAATAAACAATACATAATTTGATTACCATTAAAAAAGTTATAGGGAGCCAACGTTCAAAGATACACAGACATATTATGCTATAGCAAACTTTTTTTTTTTTAAAGTAAAGGAAGTTCTCAAAAGGAATAAATTTCCCGGTTTTTGCAACATTTTTCATTGATGCTCCGCTCCTGTTGGTCGTAGCGTGATGTTATATAGCTTATAGCCTTCCTCGATAAACGGGCTATCCAACATTAAAATAATTTTTCAATTCAAACACGTATTCCTGAGATTAGCGCGTTCAACCAAACAAACAAACAAATAAACTTTTCAGCTTTATATAGATAATATTATATTATATAGTATAGTATAATAGTATAATTATTATAGATATAAAAGGGAGTTTTGTGGCAGCTCTATTAACGGTTACTAGGGCGGCTAAAAAATACCCTTTTAAAATTCACCCTGTTAACAATAGCATTTTTTCGGGTTCCGTACGTCCGAATGAAAAAACGGACTGTCTGTCTCTCTGTCTGTCCGTTTGTCACAGGTATTGCCCCGAATCTAATGGCTCGATTAAGTTGAAATTTAGTACACGTATAAATTTCGGTGAACCAAACAGGGTCGTGTAACGTAAATAAATGAATTTTGATTAGGTAGTTGGGTGTCCCAATTACCTAATCGGCACTTTTGGGTGGCAAATGAGAAAATTTAAAAAAAGGTTCGCAATTTGTACCGTGTTACATATCAAATGGAAGGGCTTACTGCGAGGGTCTCAATTTTTTTTTAATAATTTTAAAATAAATAGTTTTAAAGCTACATTTAAATTGACCATTCACCCCCATATCTCCATAACTACTTATCCTAAAATAAAAAATACAGAAAATATTTCTATATTTATGGATTACAGGAAAACCTATAAAAAGTCTATGGTCTTAAAATATCACGGTAAATCTATCAATATGCAGTTGGAATGTAGAGAGAATATGTTTTTCAACTAAAATGTTACGTTTGTTTTTGGGATAAATTCGTCCCTACTATGGAACCCTTCATTGTGCGTGGTCCAACACGCACATGGCCCGTTTTTCAGTTGTAGGTAGGTACGTGAAAATGATTCCACTACTAGAGCATTTTCACGATATTTTAGTGAACACAATTTTATTTACTAAACGTGACCCAACTAGTTAAAAAGCATAATTAAGTTGACGTGATAATAACCGGCTTTTGCGTAAGCATATTCATTTTAATGTACGAGCAACTTTTAATTAATGAAACTATATTTACATGAAAAATTATTTTAATGTGTTAAATTATGAACTACCTACCTACTTAATAATTAACGTACATTAATATTGCTATCCAAACAAACTTTCCAATTTTAATTAAGTGCAATTCATAAGTATTTTCATAGAATCTAAAAGCTGATAATGATAATAAAATAGTTATTTATGCTACAAGTGCGGATAGTAGGTGATTTCCGACGAGCGCATAATACTATATAGACAGTATAATACACGTGTATTATACAACGATTTACTAAGCGTTGTGCGAGAAAATAACAATATACAGGGTGTCCGGTAAAGAATGGGTAGCCTTGAAATAGTATAGACCTTATGGCCGTTCTAAAAACAAAATACAAAAAATATACGTATATATATCCCAAGTAGTACCTAAGATACATTTTTTTTAATACTGTGAAATTTACTGTCACATTATTTACTGCCTCCAGTAGTGTTATTCCGTAAAAATCTCACCGAGAAAACTTAGGTGAAGTGAGCTTTAAATGTGCTATCATTCCGTAAGATGCCTGGGAATTGACACTCTTGATCGCTCACTTCACCTATGTGTTCACGGTGAGATTTTTACAGAATAGCACTATTGTATAGTCAACGTACAATATTATAACAACAAATAACCGATGGAATTCATTCAGTTGTGGTCGTGGTGAAGACGGATGTAAAAAAGTTACTTTTTTTTTCAAATAATTCTTTTTCCTGGGATATATGTATTTTTTGTATTTTTTTTTTTTTAGAACGGCCATAATGTCTATCATATACTATTGCAAGGTTATCCATTCTTTACCCTAAACCCTGCACATTGAAAAAGTATTTTTCTTTTAATTTAGCCGGTAAGAGGCTGTTGTTGACATTTTGTGTTTCTTTAAGAACATTTTCCGGGGTTAAATTAATTGATTCGTCACTTAAACTTGATATTTTTAGCAGATTGACTCCTGAACTGATCAAGAAATTAGTAATGTGGCGGGCTTATTTTAAATACATGCGCGCTTAGCATATTTACTACAGCGCATGTACCAATAATCGCAAAAAGGCACGAGCAAAATATTAAAAAATAAAAACTGAAAGGTAAAAAGCACTAGTGGCACTTTCTGCACAATTTAGCTGCTTGGAAAACGCTCTTTTCGAGCACATGCATTGTAATATAATATATGATCGTATATATTCATTAAAACTACTGTTATTTATTGTACATGGGTAGGTATCTGATAAGTACTGCATACAATGAGCTACATAGACAATTTACTATATGCATATGTATGTGTTTCTGTGTGTGAAGCTATTTGGATCATTCTCATTGTTATGTGTACTTATTAAAAAATAAATACTTGTTATAAAATGTGTATTAAAAAAATATCAATAAGATTTTCATTGAAACTTACACAATATAAATATATTTTTTAATCATCGTTACGAAAAAAAAAAAATAATACAAAATAAAAAAATATAAATATATTTTTAATCATGTCGTGTGCAAAATCAATTTAAGATACTACAGACTAAAATAAAATAAACATATCAATAATAAATTAATTAAGTCATGTTTATTTTCGATAAAACAAAGAATAAAATTTCTTAAAACAAACACGAATAAAATAATGGAGACTAAATACTTAAGAACTTTAGTGCATGGGGCAATAATCACCTCCATGGATAAACTTATTGAACGCAGCCATAATTCAATAAATCAGTAAACACAGTTTGTGAACGAATACAGACAACAAACACAACGCCATATTGAAAATTTTTCAGTTTGACATTGTTGGGATAATTATTTTGGAGTCTACATATATTTACATAATAAGCAAGATTTTTTTTTTAACTAGAAAGCTGTTTTGGTCAGTTTTGTTGAGTACTTACCAAAAAGTATTTATTTAATTAAGGTCTATCGGATATCGTAAAATGATGGGCCATTGTAGCCGTTATTGGTATTTCGTCGTTTTTTGTAATCAGCATATGAGGTTCTGACAAAATGGTATCTCAGTTTAAAATGTCACCTCCTGACATGTCACCCACGTGGATTATTATATATTATATAAGAAGCTTTGCAAAGTTATATGCTAACTAAATAATAATGATTAATAATATAATATATTTATTTTTTTATTACTATTAAAAGATTGCGTATGCGACCAGATAGATCAGAATAAAAGACTATTAACCGACTTTTGTCATTTATAAGGGATAATTAACATAAAGCGCAATTATATACTTAAACAGACAAAACATAATAATTATCAAACTGATTAGATAAATAAGGTAATAATTAATAAATAAATAAATATTTATTCAGTTTTAAAAATTGGTAAAATGGTAACATAAAATCTTAGAAATCATTTACAAAGGTATTATAATGTTAGGTGCCTGTACTAGGATAAACCTGTATCACAGGCGGTATGAGCATATATTTTTATGGTAATTAGAGGAATATAAAATTCTTAACAATATTAAACATTAGAAGTCTTGAAATAATGACAAAATTTAATTCATTCATAATTTTATACCTGGTTTACTTAAATACTATTACCTTAAAGAAAAAAATATCAAAAAGTCTATATACATGTATATGTACTATATACATACATAATTTCATATTAAGTTTGCGAAAAATAGTTTCTTGGACTTTATAACCTTGTTAAACACATTACATAATTATGATTTTCCGTCAGCAGAATTAGGAAGTATGTGTCAATGTTGCACAAAATTAATTGATTTTTGCAGCGGATGACTAATGTGTTTAGACATCAACAAAATCTAGCGTTTGTAGGCCAGTGCAGTGTTTTGTTGAGTCGGCAGCAGGCATTCAACACGGAAGTCTGGCCTTATGAAGTTATGACGCTCTAGGCGCCCTCGTAGTCGATAGTATTGATATACCTGTATTCCGCTATTTTTCTAGCAGGGCACTCGGCATCTTCCATTTTGTGGTTATTGGGCTTCTTAAAGCGCGAGCAAGTTGCATATTTCGGTGTATCAGCTTTCTTCAATTAAAAATATATAATTTTATTCGTCAGTAAATCAATATGTACATTTATAATATTACTAGCAGCGCCCCGCGGTTTCACCCGCGTAAGTCTCGAACCCGTAAAATATGGAGATAAAAAGTATCATATGTATTAATCCAGGTTATAAACTATCTGTGTGCCAAATTTCATCAAAATGCGTTTAGTACTTTTTGCATGAAAGAGTAACAAACATCCATCCATCCTCACAAACTTTCGCATTTATAATATTAAGTAGGATATATACAACAATACCAGTCAAGAGCCAGCATGCTTACTCTCGACACTCGATCTCAATCGGAATTGGAAATTGGGATCGAGATCTTGTCATTTGGCACTCTTGAATGCTACACTAGCTCACGATTGGAATCGTATTAGGTGGATTTTTTTGGAACTAAATGAAATCGACTTTACTCGAACGAATGCACTTTTTCGGTACTCTTGACACGATTTTGACGTTCCCATATCGAGTTTGAAGTCGAGTTTATGTCAAAGTTGAACGATTACAAAAAGTCTACTTTTTCGGGATCGAGTTTGTTATTGTGACTGATTTGTGAAGTTTTTATTGTGAATAATGGCACGTTTAGAACTTATTTGCGATATTTAGGACAGTGCTCATAAGTTAGATATGAGACAAAGACGGAATATGAGACGAATAGCGCGTTATGGAGACAACGCGTTTGCCATGACTGATGATGAATTTAGGAAAAATTACCGAAATAAATAAGGAGCTTTTCGAAGTGATTTTTACGGATTTGGAACCTTTGATGCCCCAGCCTACTTGCTGTAGCGACATATCAAGGAAATACAAGGTTTGTAAACTTGCAATTCCATTGTCACATTGTATTTTTTTTTTATATAAGTAATTAATTATGCTCATTTTATTTTTTAGGTATTAGTGGCTCTCCTTGTACGCCACAGGCAGCTACCAAACATTAGTAGGTGGGACACAGGGTACAATGATGTCCCAACAATCGGTTTCGAGAGCAATAAGAGAAGCTACACAAGTTAAGATCTCACAGCACAGAGTGATTAGAGGTGGATCGAGATTCTGCCTCCATGGAGCTGCACAGGGGTCGTGAGGCTCGTGCTCAGCTTGTACAAGAACTGTGGACAGCTCGGCATCTTCGTTAGCATTATTATTTTCTTATGTAATAAGAAATTTTTTACTAAGACTTATTCTATGTAATTAAAAACCTAAATCACTGAAACATATCTTGTAAATTAATCTTTTTTTTTCACTACACATACTTTTTATATAGATAGGTAAATAATTATGTGACCAAGACTTGTACTCTCTTTTATTATATTGTAAGACTGTTGTTCTATTGTGTCGTTTGATTACTATATTGTATTAAATAATGTAAAGTGTTGTGCTGAGGGTTAATAATAATCAAAATAGTAAAACGCTTACTTATTAAGTTTATTACAATATAAGTTCATGGTACAATTAGTAAAGAGCTTAAGTTTAAAAGGTAATGTTTAATTAATATTAACAAGTATTTGAATAAATATGATTATAACCTTTTTATTATATATTTTTCATTTATATTCACATAAAGGCATTCCCACCACACACATAACCAATTTTTATTTTGTTTACTTCATAACTTAGGTCTAAACACCGTATTATACAAGTAGGTGTTGTAGAAGACATGTTACACATTGTTGGATTCCTTACAAAATTATCTATCCACTGAGGTATCTATATATATATATATGTTTCCTCTGAAAATATATTTCAGTGTAAACAGGAAAAATTGTAATTTTTAATCAAAAACTGCTTTTATGTTACTCGAAAAGCCCTGAACCGATTTACAAGTTACCTATAGATACCTCAGGCTGGTCTATTGACCTAAATCAGTCTAATATTTTAAATAACACAACTATGTATATCTTTCAGGGCGTGACGCGCCCTTGAATGATGGTTGAAAAAAAAACATATTTACAAAAAATAACTAAACTTTTATAACATAATGAATAGCATAAACTCAATTAAGTAGGCTTTTCAAAAGGACTAGACATCTGAATTTTTCATCCAGGGTTAGCTTGATATAGAGACTTGGATGTACAAAAAAAAAAACTAGAAATCACAGCTATTGAGGTTTATAAGGGTTGTACTTGCGATTTTTTTGTAGAATCACTATTTTATCACATTTTTTTGTTTAATTTAACACTATTATCACTTTGATTTTAAGTTAATGAAAAGAAAAAACACTATAAAACTGTTTGGTTTTGTGTCTTTCTGTGCACCACCTAGTCCATTTAAGTATATTTCGTTCCACTTTCTCTTTGTCTCCTGTTTAGCATGAGCAGTGCGCAATAACCCCTTGGCAATTCCTGGGTTCTGTACCAGGAAATCTACTAATCTCCAGCTGTTGATGTGTTGGCCTACTCATCCTGTAAGAACAATAAATGTTTGTATTGAGCAAAAGTGTTTAATATTAAAATTTAAAGGAATTGCAATATATTTAATAGAATTGTGGCCTTACCTTGGTAGTTTCGTCTTCTTCGGTTGAATACTTGTCTTAAAGTACGACACTTGAACTTGTGCATATAAACATCCTTTGTTACATTCCAAACTAAACACTTGAAAACTTTTAGATAACATCGCTTTGAAACTTTTGTTTATCGATCGCAACAGTAATAATTCAGAGTTTTTATTTAAATAAGAACCTATTAATTTTAAAGTGGATGACAGATGACAAATGCGCAATAGGCGTAACGTAGGCAAAGATATACACAATGAGCCATAGCTGCCTAAATATTGAGTGTTAAAATACATATAAATGCAAGCAAAGAACACTTACATGATTATTTATGTTAAAATAATTATCAGAACAAATTTATTAATAGCATTAACGAGTTATTCAATATTTTTAAATTTGGTAATTAACGTTTTGATGTGTATGGCCACCCCGTGTGAATCAGTGTAGTCGAACATGCAGTCGATTACAATCTCAATCTCGATTTCGTTCAAGAGTGCCAATTTTCTGAAGATTGGAATTGAAACTGGATCGGATTGGAATACGATCGAGATTGGGATTGATTTCAAGAGTAAGCCTGCAGTTTTATATCCAACAGTTTATGTACGACTTTTTAAAAACACTGATCAGTAAATGTCAACAATCAATGAATCGTTAGTACTAAATAAACATAAAACTTAGTTAACCTCTAGAAATATTAACAAAGTAACTTTTTAATTCCCACACTTTTTAAAGTCACGATCCTTTGGTTGATTATCTCTGTAATGCCGCGATCCCATGCACGGCCTGCTTTCTCACAGGACAAAGCGCGCCAGGCCAGGCCGGTAGGCTGTGGGAACAGTTGGCCTGTCGTCGCCTTTCCGATTATATCTATGGGATGATCCGTGGGCCGCGACAGGCCTCGACGGACCGTGAGACCGCAGCATTAGGCATACGACTTCCTCAGAGATAGCAAACCTTTGGTCTGGCTTTCATTTTATTTTACATATAGGTACAAGAGTTGGTCTAGACCCGATTCGATTCGATTTCGATTGATTTATTTTTGATTACTCTATTATGTATAAGTATATAATGTAATATACTAAAGAAAGATAGTGGATAGAGTTGTCAAACACTATAGCTTTAGTGGAACTTCGGTATACAATACCATGTGAGTATTACTTACATCTAATGCAGTGTGTGTGAATCACGTTAGCTCAATGATATGCGGTGTCATTCATTACCAGTTAATGATTATACTAATGTTTGATTATATACGGCTACAAAATTTATGTATCTATACCCATTGACTATTGTATGAATAATTAATTTGATTCAGTGATACCTTTGGGAGCGGTTTTTGTAAATGTTTAAACTATAATTATAACAAATTTACGTCTCTATATCCATTGACTATTGTATGAATAATTAATTTGATTCAGTGATGCCTTTGGGAGCGGTTTTTGTAAATGTTTAAACTATAATTATAACAAATTTACGTCTCTATATCCATTGACTATTGTATAAATAATTAATTTGATTCAGTGATACCTTTGGGAGCGGTTTTTGTAAATGTTTAAACTATAATTATAACAAATTTACGTCTCTATATCCATTGACTATTGTATGAATAATTAATATGATTCAGTGATACCTTTGGGAGCGGTTTTTGTAAATGTTTAAACTATAATTATAACAAATTTATGTCTCTATACCCATTGACTATTATATGAATAATTAATATGATTCAGTGATACCTTCGGGAGCGGTTTTTGTAAATGTTTAAACTATAATTATAACAAATTTACGTCTCTATATCCATTGACTATTGTATGAATAATTAATATGATTCAGTGATACCTTTGGGAGCAGTTTTTGTAAATGTTTAAACTATAATTATAACAAATTTACGTCTCTATATCCATTGAATATTGTATGAATAATTAATTTGATTCAGTGATACCTTTGGGAGCAGTTTTTGTAAATGTTTAAACTATAATTATAACAAATTTACGTCTCTATATCCATTGACTATTGTATGAATAATTAATTTGATTCAGTGATACCTTTGCGAGCGGTTTTTGTAAATGTTTAAACTATAATTATAACAAATTTACGTCTCTATATCCATTGACTATTGTATGAATAATTAATATGATTCAGTGATACCTTCAGAAGCGGTTTTTGTAAATGTTTAAACTATAATTATAACAAATTTACGTCTCTATATCCATTGACTATTGTATGAATAATTAATTTGATTCAGTGATACCTTTGCGAGCGGTTTTTGTAAATGTATAAACTATAATTATAACAAATTTACGTCTCTATATCCATTGACTATTATATGAATAATTCATTTGATTCAGTGATTCCTTCGGGAGCGGTTTTTGTAAATGTTTAAACTCTAATTATAACAAATTTACGTCTCTATATCCATTATAATAATAATAATAACAACATCCTGGGAAATGTCCCCGTTGGGATTAGATTACCGTGAGTGGAATGCCACACACGGTCATCTGATCCCAAACTAAGCAGAGCTTGTACTATGGAAACCAGATAACTGATATACTACATACACTACTTTTTTTTTTGGAAAAACATACATACATAAGATATATATAATTACACCCAGATTCAGGACAAACAGACATGTTCATGCACACAAATGTTTGTCCTGGATGGGAATCGAACCCACGACCTGCCGCGTGATAGGCGGTATCTTTACCAACCACGCCAGCTGGCCTGTCATTGACTATTATATTAATTATTAACTTGATTCAGTGATTCCTTCGGGAGCGGTTTTTGTAAATGTTAAACTATAAATAACAATTACTATGCTAATACAAAATATGTTGATTTTAAATACTGATATAAACTGTGTTAATAGGCTGTTGGTACTTGTAGATATGCCTAAGTTAAATAAACGTTTGATATCAGCAGATAAGAACCATAACAAACAAATCGCAATCAAACAAAACAATACTATGTAGGTAAGTATAGTAAGTATGGCTACACGTTATATATAGGTATATAGGTACATTGTACAATGTGCAAAATTCATACGTTCGGTAGGGATATCGGATTTCAATTTAATGTAAGGTTTCAGATATCAATAGCCGCTTAAACAGTAATTTAGTCAAGGACGGTGACATTTATATCAACATAATATAAGGTTGCATTGCGATAGGGCGCGTGGATCGCAATGTCAGCGTCGACGACTGTCATACGAGTGATATTAAAGTTATTAACGCGCGAGGGATGATTCAGGTCGGTGCGCTCATCATCAGCCAGGCGAGGAGACGGGCCCCGTGCCGGTGTCTGGGGCCGGGTCGGCTCTGCTCCGGTGGGCAGCCGGCCCGCTCCGCTCGGCTCGTCGCCGCCGCTCCCGCCGCGAGCGGGCTGGCCCGGCGAGCTAGCGGGCTGCACGCACAGTCCTCTCCTAACCGCGAGTGAGCGCGCTGCTGCCGCGGCGCGCCCTCCGCACACAGTCAGGCACATGCCTACGAAATGTCACCTACCTACATTTCCCGATAACGTCCGATTAGCAATTAACACAGCCGAATAGCACGCTCAGTGCACGGCGACGTTCGATACTTTTAAACGTTCTATTATTAACAGTTGTATCTTTTTGTCGTGAAGTTTTTTCCGAGTAAGATTTTAGTTTTCGCGTAACGATTACATATATGGAATGTGTTGCTAATTCATAGCCTTGACTCCACAGAATAGCAAATGTTTTTTGGTGTGTTTTTATTAGTTGCGTCGCCGATAATTATGTCTCCTCGTGTTTGTGTGTACATTGTTCGTAACGCGTTTAGTTTCACTGTGTTTCTTTCTCGAGTAAAGCAGGAAATAACCAGTAAACATTAGTGTCGCCTGCATTGTTTTGTTATACATATATGTGCCGATAAATATGCCTTGCTTACTTGGATTTGAGAGTGACGTATAGAATCCGGTTTTTGTTTATGGATCTGATGCTGATGCTGACCTTGCTGGTAAGAACATAAGACAGTATGTGCCGGCGTTGATGAAAAATGTCATTCGGAAGCCTTATTATTTTAAAATTTAAAACCTTACTTTGTACGAGTGGTAATTGTATACACTTAAATAAAGTAACATCAGCCATCGTGAATTCGTGATACGCATGGGCGAATGACGAGAACACTGCTTACCATTCGCATTTAAATGTGCAATTAATTACGTGCTGAGTTTTGTATTCTATGAGGGAAAAGAGATCTTAAGATATGTATTGTGTCTAAGTAATTAGACATCACCACGCGCGTTCTGTCGATTTAGGAGTATAGGAAACTTTATTTACTTACGCAGATTACTAAGTAGTGCATGAAACAATAGTAGCAATTATAGTTGCAAAACATGAAGATTTTACGATTTGTCTGACAAGAATGGCAAATAACGCTGTCCTTCTGTATTGTATAATTAATTATAAAATGTACGTGCGTCTTTATAAGTATGCATGAGTTATGTATGATAATAAACAGTAAAGCAGAAAAAACCGGTCAAGTGCGTGTCCGACTACGTACAATGAAAAGTTCCGTAGTTGGGATGAATTTATCCCAAGAACAAACTTACATTGTAGTTGAAAAACATGTTCTCCTATACTTTCCAACTACAAATGTAAGTTTGTACGCACAATATTGAGAGATTTACCATGTTATTTTAAGACCAAAGAGTTCTTATAGGTGTTCCTGTAATCTCTATAGATAAAAATATTTTTTTCAAAATTTTAGGCTCAGTAGTTTCGGAGATAAGGGAATGGTTAATTTTCGTCTATTTTCTTAAATAACTTTAAACCTCACAGAAAGCCCTTTTATTTGATACGTCATAACATACGGTACAGTTTGCCAAACGTTTTTTTTTAATTTTTTGTTTGCCCCCAATATTGACCCCCATATTCAAAATGCATTTAGTTACGTTACACGTATACGTGTACCAAACAACTTAATTGGTCTATTAAATTCGGAGCAAATTGGCTGTGACTAACGGACAGACAGAAACACGAGTGGTCGTATAAGGGTTCCTTTTTTCCTTTTGAGGTATGGAACCCCAAAAACTAAACAAATACCCTCAATAATTCATTATGTCGGTGTAGGTATTTGAACTGGCAAAAATATGTATATATAAACATCAATAAGAGATAAATAAATACTATTATAATAACAATTGACAGTGCGTACAAACAACACAATAGAATCGTTAGCACCATTATAATAATACGTAATATGTTTACACATTGACTGTTTTGTTTACGATACCTACCTACTCCAGGTAGGTATCGTAAACACGTTCATAACGAAGTAGGGAGTAGGGTAATTTTCCCAGTTATGAACCTTAGCTAGATCAATTTTTTGCCCCCGTAAACCCTTATATTGCAACTTTCATCGAAATCGTTAGGGCGGTTTTCGAGAACGTGTTTACAAATATATATACAAATATTGCTCACTTATTAGTATAGGATAGACACCCGAACTCCTAAATCGAGCCACCGTGCATTATATGTAGTTAAAAAGGTATAAAACATTATGAGTCAAAAAAACGTTTTCATGCAGTTTTGAAGCCGACATACTGGCCATAATGTTGGTGTCATCATTGTTCCAAATATGAATTCACGAACATCGAAAAGTTACAGATCTTTTTACAAAAAAATGCAGACAGTCTCGATTCTGGTGTCCGGAATTGTAAAATGTATAACAAAGTTCGATAAAGAAAAATAAATTATTTATTTACCGTCCGGTAATATTCTGTTTCTTCCGAAATTTACTAACGTTTTTTTTCTAAAATCACTGGCCTAATTATAAGGGGAGACATTAAAAAAAAATGTTGTTATGTCTGTTACAGGTAAGTACTTGTTTAAGTCTGATATCACTTTGTTTCCATAAGATAAATACAGGCTGGTTGTTTATTCAGACCACAAGAAATAAGATTTGTAAAAGGAAGGTGGCTTAACAGATCTATCTACGAGTACTTAGAAACAATCTTAAATTCACGCACAGCCTAAACCGTTGAGTCTAGAAGCATGAAATTTTGCACAAGAATTCCGTTACTAGTAACTCGACATATTCCTTGCAGGACGTCATAACTAGGGTTAAAATACAATAAATTAAGCCACCAAATGTCCTACCGAAATTCAGTAGTTTTTGAGTTAGTATAGAACATTTTTTATAAAGTAATGACAAAAAAAAACCGTCACGAACGAGTGGGACTCGCGCACCGAGGGTTCCGTACCATCACTTATAAAAAAAGTGTGATATTTAGAGAGATCGCTTTATTTTTTCTGTAATCTTTACATACACTTCTATCACTCAGAATAATTTCAGATTTTTCACTATGCAAACTTCGGAGATAAGGGGGCGGTATTTTTATTTATATTTTTCATCAAAAGTCGAAAACTGTGCGGCCTAAGAAAAAGAAAAAAAAAAATGTTTGAGAATGTGCAAACAGCGTTCTTTCATATGATACCCCACATGCTCTAGTAGCTCCACTACAAATCAAAATTATCAAAAAAATAAAAAATAATAATAATAATCATCATGAAATAATAATCATTTAAAAAAAAATTAAGACCCCCTTTCAGTCCCCGTTGTAAAAAAATATATACATTTTTATGTCTTTCTTATTTGCAAAATAGTTGAGCAAATGTCATCTAAAACTATTCCAAAATTGAAGTTGATAGTATTAGCAGTTCTTGAGATATCTTGCTGTGACAGACAGACAGACTGAGTCGCACCATAAGGGTTCCTTTTTACCATTTTGGTACGGAACTCTAACTACGAAGAATAAAACGTTTAATCAGTGACCTTTCCCAAAGTTTTAGGCATTTTTAAACTTTTAGTTATTAACAAAGATCTGCTATGGCATCAGCTATATTAATAATATAAATTCCATTATAGTCATGCCGTAAATCAATTTTAAATTGGCTTTAAATGATTTAATCTGGGATTTTTCATAAAAAACTCAAAATCTCAAATACTACTGAAGTTCTGTAGAACATTTGGTGGCTTAATTTGTTGCATTTTAAAACCCTACTATGACGTCCTGCAAGGAATACATCGAGTTACCAGTAAGCCTGTACACGTGTTTTTTTTTTCTTTTTATATACCATAGCTCTTAGAGTATTAATGAGACCATCATTTTGAACAACTTTTACTATGAGACCAAACCTGAAATCGCGAAAAAATAATCAGTTGTCCTATATTCGCAAAACTCGTCAATATGTAGGGAACTGCAACTTTTTTTTCTTTCGCGATTTGTAGTTGGGTTCCATAGTTAAAGTTGCTCAAAATGATGGTCTCATTAGTACTCTAGAGTTATGGTATATAAAAAAACACGTTGTATATAACGAAAGTGTGTGGAGGGTTTTTGAAAATTTATCCACTATAGGGGTTCGATGGGGGACGATAGTATGTATGGAA
Organism: Dicycla oo; assembly: GCA_948252095.1. NCBI lineage: Eukaryota > Metazoa > Arthropoda > Insecta > Lepidoptera > Noctuidae > Dicycla > Dicycla oo. Next base: position 15,463,258 of record OX411714.1, on the reverse strand, counting down.
GTACATCATTTTCGTCGATAGGAAATCCATGGGTTTTATGAAAATAATGATGGTTTACTTTATCTGAGATTATAAATAACACAATTTTTTGGCTAAAAATCAAAAGATCATCCCTGTATCCCATTCGTTACGTCACAGTCTTGACGTAGCCAGCGACATGGTAGCCGGACAAAGTAATTGCGTTATGAATAAGCGTATAGAGGATAACCCCTACAGTTTGTTATAAAAATGTTATGTATGCTCTTGTCACGATAAACGCGTTTTGTTATAATTATCCTTGCATGGAATTGCAATAAAATTTGGTACAACGTGCTGGTGGCAAAAAAACCGGTGAATTAATTTTACTGCTCAATTTTTGGGGTTCCGTACCTCAAAAAGAAAAAAAATGTACCCTTATAGGACCACTCGTGTGTCTGTCTGTCTGTCACAGCCAATTAGCTCCAAATCTACTGAACCGATTAAATTAAAATTTGGTAGGACATATAGGAATTTCTGTGACCCACACACGGACGTATAACGAAAAAAAATTAATTTTGAATATGGGAGTCGCTTTTGGGGGCAAAAGAGAAAAAAAAAGTTTTGCAAAGTATATACCATGTGATATTTCATATGAAAGGTCTTACTGTAACGGTCTCAAATAGATTTTTTTTTTTTATAATTTTAAAATAAATTGTTTCGTATTTAAGAAAATAGACGTAAATTGACAATTCCCCCTTATCTGATATCTCCGAAACTACTGAGCCTAAAATTTTGAAAATAATACAGAAAATAGTTCTGTAGTTTTACAAGATGTCTACGGTCTTGAAAATAAAGGTAAATCTCTTAATATTGTGCGTACAAACTTATATTTGCAGTTGGAATGTATAGGAAAAAAAAGTTTTTCAATTGCAATGTTATGTTTGTTCTTGGGATATTTTTTTCTCTTCTTTCTTCATCCCAACTACGGAACCCTTCATTGTGCGTGGTCGCATGCATGGCCTGCTTTTTACGGTTCTCATCTCATACCTCTCTCGGTCCTAGGCCTCTCGTTTCTTGTGCAAAAAACTCCATATTAGGTAGGTACCTACATTAATACAATTTATATTGGTTACCTTACACCAAAAGAGCAGCTCATGGCTAAGTTATAACAGCCGCACGGGTCGTCCCATCAGGTTAAGCTACGCTTGCCGGGGTTTGCCCATCATCATCATCCATCACCATCTTTACATACCGAAACTCCTGCGTGCCTCGGAAACCACGTGAAACCGTTGGCCCCGGCTGTCATTCGTGGATCTTTGACAGTCGTTACGGGTTGTCAGAAGAACGAAAGTCTGACAACCAGTCTTACCAAGGGGTCTTACGACTTTTCTTTGGAACACGTTTCGACTATGTTCAGATATTAGTTATTTATCTTACGTGGTAATTCTACATAGAACCGTTACTAGACGGCGTAGGTACATAGAATTTATTTATTTAATTTAGGTATAGCATGCACTGAACATAAAAAAAGTTACAAAAATAATTCTTAAGTAAATAATTGTACATACATAATATCTAATAGGTAATAACTGTATTCAGTTCTGAAAAATACGGTACAATAATAAAATCTTAGTAGGTAATAGATTACAAAGGAACCTTATATGCTAGATTTTTACAAATTCCCTGAGGATTGCCTGTGTCGTGGAGTCCAATCTCCTTCCAAGTAAAAACATGTTCAATTACTCACACGCTTGTCTTAAATCTTTTCTAAGTAACAGAGTAATGTTTCTTCTTAGTTTGTCCGCTAACAGATAGCTAATCAGTGATAAATGGCCTCCTTAAATCCTAATTAGTGTCCTTTCTGTACCAATAATCATAATTCACGTACTAAGAAGAAAACCAATAGGCCGCCACGCGCCGCAGGGAGTATGGATAAAATCAAGTAACGTATCGGGACCTTTCGATTAAAGACAAAAAGACTACCCACGTAATCCCAAGAAATGTGGCCAACCCTATTTTAGGAACTTATTTTAGCATTGGGCAACCCTATTTCAGAAACTCATTTTAGAACCAATTATTTAGTGTGAGAGAATTTATGGCTCATTCGATTTTCAAATAGTGAGAGCTTATAATTAGGGTCCTAATTAAGTATACTGCAAAATGGCTTAGCGATTTCACATTACAGTCTTTCTGTGCCTGACTTGTAACACCTATAACATAATCATCATTATTATTCCCACTGAGAAGGCCGTAAGTAGGTAAAGTCAGGGGATTTCATTGTTCAGCAAATCGACTAACAACTTAAATTGTCCGTGTATTCAAATCACAACTGTCATTCTTTGACAGTTGTGATTTGAACAGTGTGAAATGGCTACAATACAGAAAAATGACGTAGGGTGTCAATTTGCTTAACAATTCATTTCCCTGGCTGTACCTACTTAGTGCTTACGGACTTCGGAGGTCGGTCGACAGTTGAGAGGAGTCCATGTGGACTATTTGCGGTGTAGCATGGTGCGAGTGACATTAGTCGAACCGTTCGTTAGGTAACGTTGAACGTCACCGTGATTTACAATCATGCATGACTGAATATTTTAGATGCACTCTAAATATCATAGTCGTAAAATACGGTATCAGAAATAATAACTGTAGTTCGTTTCCACGTTCTGCAATAGTCCTACACCAACCGGGGGTTGTCTTTGTGTGCACTTGCATATAGCATATAGGGATAATCGTCGGTTGTTGCATCCTCATCATTTAACATTGTTAAGGGGGCCTCTGCGAGTTGGCTTCGGCCCTTCGTACGCCTTCCAAAGGTCCGGGACACCAGGGTCCCGAGATATATTAAAAAAATAAAATTATAAATAAATTAAATAAATCTACCCTCTCTGTCACTTGTCACCCGCCCTCTCAACTGTCGACCGACCTCCTAGAGGTCGGTAATAATAATAATAATAGAAAATGATGTCTTTTATCATGACAGTTGAAGGTTAATAGGTACAGGGTCTAATTTTAATCACCGTTATCCTCTAAAGGGGGTTATTGTAGTCATCATTATGAACAACTTTTACTATGGGATCAAACCTAAAATTGCGAAAGAACAAACAGCTGTTCATTATATTTATGTTCGCATAATTTGTCAAATGTAGGGAACACAGCAGATTATTTTTCGCGATTTCAGGTTTGATCCCATGGTAAAAGTTGTTCATAATGATGAGTACAATGACCCCTTTTAGAGGATAACTTTGATTAAAATTACACCCTGTATACGTGGTTATACTGGGTGTAATACTGTTTATCATATATCATCGTAATTTTAAATGTGTGTATGCGAAATTGTCATTTAGAAAGAAATACGACCTAGTAGAGAGTTTTAAGATATAGTTAATACCTATTTTTAGATTAGGTATTTATATTATCAGATACCTCCTTATCAAAGCGTAATTCAACGGATAATCTGTTTTAATGTTGTTAATGCACCGTTGTTTACCAAGAAAATATTAATAAGGTACACGTGGCTAAGTAATAACAGCCGCACGGGTCGATCCATCAGGTTAAGCTACGCTTGCCGGGGTTGGTCCGTGGATGGGTGGGTGAAGCACGTTAAGCCGTTGGTTCCGGCTGTCATTCGTGGATCTTTGACAGTCGTTACGGGTCGTCAGAAGCCCGAGTCTGACAACTAGTCTTACCAAGGGGTATCGTATTACCCAGTATTTGGATTGTGGAGGTTAGATAGGCAGTTGCTCCATGTAAAATACTGGTATTCAGCTGCATCCGGTTAGACTCGAAGTCAACCCCAACATAGTTGGGAAAAGGCTAGACAGATGATGACATAAGATTTTATTATAAAATAATTAAAATTAATAACACCACCGGCTATGAACCTGAAGGTACTTAAATTAAAACTTTCTCATTTTGGAATAATTATATTCTAGAATAAAATATTTCTACGTAAATTGTTATTTAAAGTTATACAGTCTGAAACAGAATCAGGATATTTTATTACTTGATAATTCCTTTTTGGAGGCCTTATTAATTTAGCAGCCCGCACAGTAATTTGTTTATTTATCTTGCTAGGTATTTAATCTATACTATAATTATTGTTCATTAAAGTATTATAAAACGTGTTTTCTGACTAAAATGTAGCGTAGTTGCTATGATGATACTGTTCCAGACGTACAATCTAAAGCCGCGGTCCCACGGCCCGATAACTGACAGGCCGCGCCAGGCGTTGCTACGCCTGTCGAGGCCGCCGATCGGACAGGTGCCGACAGGCCACTACTGTTCCCACGGCCTGTCGGCCTACCCTGGCAAGGTCTGGCTGCTGAGAAAGCGGGCCGTGGGACCGTGGCATAAGATAGCAATACCCATGACGCAGTAAACCTTTATTTACTTCTTAAAGTTTGGGTTTATATTCCCAGCTCGGCACCCATGTATTTATTTAATATATCATGCCCACGAAAAATTCCCGTCTCGGTACCCTGTCATAAATCTTTGTTAGGTACCTACACAGTCATCAAAAAATGGATACACAGTATTCAGTGAGTAAACAAGTCAGTAGACTAGATACAACAAAAGTAAGTAGTCAGTGCTAACGTTTAGTTGACGTGACTGCCAATTAGCTTTTCGTTGCGATATGCATTTTGTGTTTTTTGATGTCATCATATCAACAGCCTAGCCATTTGCCAGTTGGCAAATGGCTAGCAAAAACAACAAGGAAGCCGACCTCAACATAGTTGTGTTGAGGTCGGCTTCCTTGTTGTTTTTCGATTTATTTCTCATTATAAAATATCGTGCAAGCACTTGCCAACCGGATATGTAATAGAAAAGAAAACCGTTCACTTTAAGTTCTATAAAAATTTTTAAATTCAAATTTTTTTCTGGTGTTAAGAATTATTTTTTACATTTGATCATTTTCAATCGTCATTTCACATCATTTATTTTAGTCCGTAACACCATACTAATTTTGATTAAAACACTTATTGTCTGAAGCCATCAATGTAAAGTCAGGGAAATTAATTGTTTGTCAAATTGACTACCTACTTAAATTGTCTGTATGTATATTCGAATCACAGCTGTCATTCTATGACAGTTAATTGAAATGGAAATAACACGGCACTTTCACGTAGCGTGCCAATCATCATCATTATTTCAGCAGAAAGATGGACTGACTGAAAAGATGACTGACTGCTGGATATAGGCCTCCTCCAAGCACCGCCATTTCGTCCGGTTCTGTGCTTCGAGTTACAGCTACATATATGTACAGGGTGTAAGCTTAACCTTTACCTTAACCTTTTAACGGGTGAGTGTACTCATCATTATGAACTACTTTTACTATGGGACCAAACCTGAAATCGCGAACAAAAATCAGCTGCAATGCACAGCTAATTACAGCTAATTTTTTATTCGCGATTTCAGTATTGGTCCCATATGGTGGAAGTTGTTAATAATGATGAGTACAATGACCGCTTAAAAGATTGACACTGTTTACATTTATGCTCTGAATATAGCTATATGCAAGTGGGTATCGCCCTTTATGTCTGGAGGATTTTATTTAGGTATGAAGTGCTGCTTATGTTTTTAGTTTTTATTTTTATTTCTGCTTGAGTATAGTTTCGATGTTTTTTGTTAGTATGTTGGCGTATGCTAGATGACTTATGGCAAATAATTTAATTAAATTAAATGTTTTGTGTTGCGTATATATTTTTTTTATTTTTTTAACTGAACAGACAGCTGTGCTGCTGGGGAGTTTGTTGCGCCACTTCTTCTTCCCAGCTAAAGCACTAGGAAGTGGTGAAGGGCGGGCGTTTTCTATGTAATTTTGACGTTCGAAGTACTGATTCTCAGGCTAGTTTGAATAAATGGCTTTTGAGTTTGATTGTTTTTTTCCCATCTAGCGTATTCTATTAGCGTGACAATGTGATAAACAGTTAATTTCTCTTTCTGTACCTACTACTACTATTACTATATAATTTGACACTAAAATCTCGAATTAAATACACACAAGGGCCTCTTGTATCGTTAGCCACGAGTTTCCGTCCCCACGCGGTTTTAAGTCGAGCGCCAAGCAATCACTGGCATGACCGCCGTTAGATTAATTACCCGTGTTCAGGTGTGAGAAACGTAAACGATAGGTAATTTACGTGTTCAATCTAAACAATCGTTATCTTTGTACTCGACACTCCTGACGTGGGTAAATCTGTGTGAACAACGTTTTAATAATGGTGAAAGTGTGTGTAAGATTCGTGGGGTTTGAAAAGATAATTGAATTAACTTTTGCTGTTAGATTGTACCTACCTGTATTTTTTTATACTTGTGCTTATCAATCAGTCTGCCTAGCCTTTTCCCAACTATTTTGGGGTTTTTATTCATCAATCTACTTAAGCTAAAGAGTTTGTTTATATGTTTGAACGCACTAATCACTGGAACTTCGGATAAAAAAAAATCTTTTTGCATTTGTTAGCCCACTTCTTGAGGAAAGCTATAGGCCAGGGTTACTCAAAGTGGGGTACGCGAACCCTTAGGGGTTCGCCATTTGACGTAGGGGGTTCGTAATTTGGTTTTTGACACTGTATTTGATAACATTTATTAAAATTAAAAAAAATCGTATTTTCTACTACTACTACTACTAGGTGGTTTAGGGGTTCGCTATCGTCTGGGAACTTTAACAAGGGTACGTGGGGCCATTAGTTTGAGGAACCCTGCTATAGGCTATTTATTATCACGCTATGACTCTTAGGAGCCGAGCAAAAATAATTAAAAGTTATAAAGAACGCTAAGTGATGCAGCGGGGTAGGCCGGGGAAACAAGAAATTTCACGCTGACGAAGTCGCGGGCTGAAGCTAGTATCTTATATACCAGTATTTATACCTATACACACACTAAATCTTACTGTGCTGAGCAAGTTACCATTATAAAAAAAAAACTAGGTACCTACTTACATATTTAGTTACTAATATTTAACATATTACTTTAATTTCGGAAGTCGGTGTCTTTGAACTTGTATTTTAGTTTTTTGCCACCGTCTTCCGATTATTATTTCCATTAAAGTTATTTGCGGTCGGTCGAAATTCGAAATAAGTTTTTTATTTTTCATTTTTAGGCAGTTTGTAATTTATCTGTTCCCGATGCAGGAACGATAATTGTTGAGGAGTTCTCCTAGTAAGAACCAGGAGAACTGGAGCTGGCGGTGAAGCTACCATCAGCTCCGCTTATTCCAGTGACCATGAGTATAAATTGCTTAGCAACCATATTAAAGTAATCGAATCACAACCCGTGAAATACTTAGGTATTATGAGTAGTTCCGATGGCCATCTGTGGTCTTCACCATCAGTTCGACTTCACCAAATGGTTCTTTCCGAGAGCAAATGCACGAGTTACTATAAAAATACCCAAATCGCTATATGTGTGCCTTTAAAATTTGAGGGTTTCCCTCGATTTCCGTGGGATCCCCTTATCATATTCTGTTTTGGTAACAATGGGACTATTTCAAGAGCCTTTCAAACAAAAACACAATTTTCAAAATTGGTCCACAATTGACGGAGAAATCGGTGAACACACATTAAAAAAAACATACCTATATAAAGTCGAACATAATATAACCTCCGCCTTTTTGGAAATAGGTTAAAATAGAACTATTTGACAAACACATTATGTTTCTGACGCGAAAGCTGAGGTTTTAGTCATCCTATTAGTTACAATTCCAGACGTTCAACCCTATAATAAAATAAAGAAACATTGCCAACAGTATAAAGATCAGCATGTCAAGCTGAAAAGCTAGGATAAGTATACGCATAAACAAAGCGAGCGCGAACGCGAAGACATATACACAACAGACATATACACGAATCAAAAATGCATTTATATTCTGATTTACTGCTCTGTCGTGTTCGGAATGTCTCTCACTGAAATATAGACTGGGTTGCAAACAAAACATCAAATATATAATAGTATTTAACTATACTTATACTAATAATAAATCTGAAGAGTTCGTTTTTTCTGTTTTTTTTTTTTTTTTTGTTTGTTTGTCTGAACGCGCTAATCTCTGAAATTACCAGTCGGACTTGAAAAACTATTTTTGCATTCGATAGCCCAATACTTGAGGAAGGTTAAGCAAAAACGAAGTTAGTAATAGCGCGGCCAGGCGATGCGATGCGACGGGGAGAGTCAGGAAATAAGAAATTTCATGCAGACGAAGTCACGTGCAAAAACTAGTATTGTAATTGTCCCACTAGATTACTTTTATTATGCTTGCGCTGCTACATAATTATAAACTTACCTACGTCAACATAATCTTGAGTGTATTACTTATTTACTTACACTGTGACACGGTTTGAATGTTTTGGGAAACAATATTCAACAATATTTACGTTTAAGTTAAAATAACTTTTTAATTTTACCAATTCGTGTTATCATCTTTCTTAATGCCCTTTTGAAACTTTTAAAGTGTTTTTATACGTTCCGTGGTCCAATTAATGTATAACATAATGTGGACCGTCATAAAGTTTTTTCCTTGAATTTAAAGAAGAGATTTTTATGTATGAGTTTTGTGATTGTTCAGGCACATTATAACCAATATACATAATTGGTACTAATGTTTTTAGCCAATCTCTGCCTATGTTATGCCGCGGTCCCACGCCGGCTTTCTCACAGGCCAAGCCGCGCTAGTCCAGACCGACAGGCCGTGGGAACAGTCGGCCTGCGGTGGCCTGTCGTCGCCCGTCCGATCGAATGTATGATTTGATTGCTCGGCACAGGCTGCGACAGGCTTTGATAGGCACGGGCCGCGACAGGCCTCGACAGGCACGGGCCGCAACAGGTCTCGACGGGCTTTGGGTGCGTGGAATTAGCGAGGTGCTCGTGGCTAAATAATAACAGCTGCACGGGTCGATCGAAGGTTAAGCTACGCTTGCTGCAGTCAGTTCGTGGATAGGTGACCATCCATTACATATCGAGACCTCTCCGTGCCTCGGAAAGCACGTCAAGCCGTTGATCCCGGGTGTCATTCGTAGATCTTTGACCATCGTTACGGGCAGTCAGAAGCGCAAAAGTCTGACAACCAGTCTTACCAAGGGGTATCGTGTTACCCAGTAACTGGGTTGTCGCGGTCAGATAAGCAGTCATTCGATGTAAAATATTGGTATTCATCTGTATCCGGTTATACTGACAGCCGACTCCAACGTACTTAGTAGGGAAAAGGCTAGGCAGATTGATAAATGTGAAAACTGATGTCACTTGAAAAGCTGCCACGCTAAAATGGAATTGGGCTGCACACATCTGCCGCATGTCGACCAATGCGACAAACTTACGACCCAATGGGTCCCTCTTAATGGCAAGCGACATCGCGGCAGGCCCAGACGGAGATGATTTGATTTGAATATATTAAAATAATCACGAAAAACCTGTACAAATGCGACGTTGCCAGCCCGCGCGGTGTAAACGCTCTTAAACGTACTTTTATAAATAACGTTTCAGTGACGTCATTCACCGATAAATTATAGATGCTATGTGGCGGCTACCACTCTTCTACAGTCTTCTAGGGAACCGTAGCTTTAGCAGACGCTCAAGGACCAAGAGATAGATGCAAGTCATTTATAAACACTCTACAAATTTAATTTCACCTCTAAATGTTCGTAGTTCTAATTACGAGTATGATTTATCCCACACAAGTTCTAGATACCACCCTAGCCTGGCCGGCTTACTGGCAATAAAGGGGAACTTAATTTATCGCGGGTTACTTTCCAGCAATAAGCATTATTTCATCTTTAAGTACAGATTTCTCGGGAAATATACACGATGACCCACGAAACCACGTCAAAAGAAAATATTTAGAAGCCTTTCTCTAAAGGCTTCCCGAAACACCCACAATATCAGCGCTTATTTATAGTTTAGGAGCTAGATGGCTTTTAATAACTGTTAGCGCCGATAGCTTTTTAGAAAACCTTTAAACGCAAACATGATGCGGAGAATCCTACCTAATATTATAAATGCGAAAGTGAGTTTGTTTGTTTGTTACGCGTGAGCGGCTGAACGGATTTGTTTGAAATTTGGCACACGGGTAGATCTGGAAGGGAGATATGCTACTTTTTATCGACATACCATGCGGGCAAAGCTAGTTTACTATAAAATGGATAGAACTGTTTAAACAGCTCTTTCCAAGCTTCTAAAAGCCTGGAGCGGTGATTCAAAGCCTTACTATGAGAATCGGCGTGGCGGTTTTGTGGACTGTGCTTTGTGAAATGTGGCAGCATACATTAATTTTGAATGCAGGTTTTTTGGTATGCAGGAACAGGAATAAGAGAAGGACACAGGATGCAGCGCCTTACCTTTCTAGAAGTCTGCTTTCGCCTTCCTGCTGTTAGGACCTCGTTGCACGTCCTTGATGTGTAGATTAACCACGCGGCAGCCAGCATGGTTTCACAGATAAACGATTCTATTTCTGTCACAGCTCTTCAAATCAGTATAATTTGTAGGTAGGTCTACTTTTATATATTATAGACCCGGAAACCCGGATTTAGTACGAAAACCAGATATATTAGCGATAAAATCTCTGGAGAGATGTTTTCGCGGCAGCGGATTAGACGAACAAAGAATATTTTAAAATGGCGTCCGTTACGGTCAATCTTCATCCAGCCTTGTATTGCTGTTTCACTCTGACCTATGGTAGACGCTGCAGGAATGAATAGGAAAGGAAGGTGACTGATGGGAAATGTATCTACTACCGCCATATTCTATTATAAATAAAAAGTTGAAAAGATTCAATGTATCGCACCTTCGGTGCAACAAAGGCACAACAGCTCATTTTTAAATTTTAGAGGAGACGACTTTTAAGATTTTTTCGGCATTTATTATATTGCCTTATTACTGGATTATTATTTGTAATAGGTTTGAAATATAAAAAAAAAAATGTCAATTGATTTTCTATAGTTTCACGTAAAAAACTTATTTTGAATTATTAAAGAAATCCTTTTAGATTTTGCAGTTTTGGCTATTTATGACTTTGTTGCACCGAAGGTGCGGTATGATTTTAGCGAAGTATAAGGCGACAACAAATATTTTTGACTAGACTTCTGTTTTTTTTTTTTAATATTTGTTGGGTGGTGACTTGGTGACGAACAGTATTTTGTCGTACGTAGGCCATATTTTCAGGATTTTTATTATCAATCATTTTGTTTCCAAAAAATGCGCACATAAAGAGAAAACCGGACAAGCGCGTGTTCGAACCACGCACAGTGAAGAGTTCCGTAGTTGGGATGAATTTATTCCAAAAATAAACTTAACATTGTAGTTGAAAAACATGTTCTCCCATACATAGATATACGTCACGGTCAATTTTCCAACTGAAAATGTAAGTTTATAATCGCAAGTTTTTATATGTTAATTGTACAAATTAATAATTTTAGAACTTTTCCTTTACTTGTGCTGTGAGAAATTTCTTCTTGCAAAATTTCATGATTCTAGTTCAACGGGAAGTACCATAATTATGTAGGTTTTGATTTATTTGCGAGTATATAAAATATTTTTATTGCGTCGACTTAGAAGCTTGATTTTTCCAGAGCTTCAAGGGACCGTAGACCTACGTGTTTGATATTAATTTAAACCTTTTCGCGTTCCTGAGAAAAAGGGTCTTGTCAGACAGACAGCGAAACACACGGACAACGAAGTGATCCTATGAGGGTTCCATTTTTTCCGTTTGAGGTACAGAACCCTAAAAATAAAATAATCTTAAGTCAAATGAGCATTTCATTGCATTGAAAGCGTATCGAATAGTTGTGAATAGCTCTGCTGGTATAAAAAACCCGAGGGTATATATTACAATGCCCATCTATTTCCAGAAAGTTTTTCTCTCAGCTATTTGAACAGTAAACCCGGGTAATTAACCCAGTCATAATTATTCCTTTACCCGGCCTAGAGAAAATTTGCAACTGCTTCTTTTAAAAAGATTTTTCTTTGTTAGACTTACTTGCCTTACCTTTTTGAGTCTAGTGAAACGTGAACTTATTACTATAAGGGCTGGGCTTGAAATTCGAATATATAAGTACCTACGGAATTTCTTTTTGTGTCCGTTTCTAGGACAAAACGCTAACAAGATTTTGTAATTGAACTTTTGAGATTGGCTATCGGATATTGTTCATGTAGGTTGAACAGTTTATTCCAAAAACATCTATATCTGAGTACACAACAAGAATTCTGTTTGTGTAGTCATTTATTTAATTTGAATAAACGAAAATAATATCAGAAACACCATCAGTAGCTGTAATATTCACAGTCTTTTTGTGTATTTTTGTGCGTCCAAATTAGAACAAAATTCTTTGATATCCAAATAACATAATAACGAGCTTTGACAACAAGAAAAAAATTAAAATTGAAAACCCAAATCCAATTACCTACATAACATATTTTAAAATTTACCTACTGATTACGTAGCTACGTAATGCCGCGGTCCCACGGCCCGCTTTCTCACAGGCCAGGCCGACAGGCCGTGGGAACAGTCGGCCTCGGGTGGCCTGTCGTCGCCCGACCGATGGAATGTAAGGCCTAGACAACGGACCGTCTAGGCCTTACATTCGATTGGTCGGGCGACGACAGGCCACCCGAGGCCGACTGTTCCCACGGCCTGTCAATATCATGTTAACTCATTCATGTTAAAAAATAGGAACTAATGGCATTTTGGCAAAGACATTTAGCCAAAATTTCAACCATATGTTACTATGTTTAACCGGCCCTAAGAAAGGCTAATCAGCACATAAAGTTAACAGGCTGTCAAACTGAAGTGACGAGATTGATCGAGATTCTGTTGTTATTTCAGTCAAGTAATTACCGACCTACCTAAAGCGCTGTCAAGTGTTAAGAGGGCTGTCGCATTTTGTCAACTCTCTCGTTCACACGAGACCAAATTTTTAAGATTATTAAACGAAAGGATGCCTTTTAAAAAATGTAATCAATTAGCGAACTAGTAATAAAAACACATTTCTCGAAATCAGTTCAAAAAGTATTATGATCTGTTTTTTATATAAATCCCACAATAAAAATGTGTTTTAATAATTACCTATTAAATTAATATTATTTACTAGTTCGCTAAATTATTACATTTTTCAAAAAAACATCTTTTCATTTAACATGCTTAAAAATTTGATCACGTGTGAGCGAGAGAAGTGACAAAATATGACAGCCCACTTAAGTTGAGTTTGACAGCCTGGAAAATATGTTTTTGTGTTGAATTTGATCACGTGTGAGCGAGAGAGGAGACAAAATGTGACAGCCCTCTTAAGTTGAGTTTGACAGCATGTAAGCTATGATTTTGTGCTGAATTTGGTCACGTCTGAGCGAGAGAGGAGACAAAATGTGACAGCCCTCTTAAGTTGAGTTTGACAGCCTGTAAGCAATGTTTTTGTGCTGAATTTGCCTTTCAAAAGCTGCTTGCTCTACTCTTCATAAAACAAAGGCATGTTGTAAGATCTACCTAAATCAAAAGCAGATTAGTAAAATAAAACAATCGAATCAAATCCTTAGATTATCTTTCTTTTGTATATCTTGAGGCAGGTCCACACCAGCGCACGCGCACGAATCGTGCACACCACGCGCTTTCACCGGCTATGGACGCGTTATTAACGCTTGCTACATTAACCGATTTAATATGGCCACGTTCGCGAACAATGTGTACACGTCGTGAATATGCGTCGCGAACTACTCCCTTACCGCTCGCGAACATATCGAAAGGTGTCCATTCTATGTTCCTAAGATGCACGCGAACCGCATTGTTCATGCGCGTGCGTAGGTGTGAACCCGCCTATATATTCCTAAGGCCTATCGTCCACGACGCTACTCAATAGGACTAATTACAAACTCAATTCACCAATATGTAGTTGGAATGTCACAGGACGAGTAATTTTTATTGGCTGTCCATACAAGACACAACCAAGCGTCGTATCAATATCTCTAATACATTAAAGACATGTTATTAGTTAAATAAAACAATTATTTAAAGTCGTTAAAATATCGTTTTCTTGTAAATATTCCTCATAGTCATGTTAGTGCCGAAGTCCAGATATGTTACCTAGACCTAAAATAAATATTAGAGCATTAGGGTCAAACCATATACTATACATGTAGTAGCTAGAGAGGTCAAGAAAAGAGGAAAAAAGAAAATGATGTTATGTAACATTCCTATAAATCCATAAATGTCATTGACAAGAATAATAGCATTATTGTACTTTACTGTCCTGTGATAATGAGTACAGAACCACAGCGACTAAATTAATTGGTTTCCAAGCCGTTAAGTTTTCTTGTTACTGACGTTCATTTATTTCGATTCTAATGTTTTTGATTAAGAAAGTTTCCCCTCTTTTATGTTCCAAAGGTAGAAATATAAAGAATCCATTGCGAGTCCATAATTTTATTAAAACATTATAAAGTTTGAAAAAGGAACTACAGGACCTAAAGCGCGGTCACTGTCGGACTGCATAGAAAAGAAAGAGAAGCGCGATGACACAAAGCTGGTAATTTATTGCAAAATATGAAGCAATTATCTATTTACAAAAAAAACTATTGAATGGACTAAAAAACTGAAACACTATTACATTCATATGTTGCTTGTAGAATAATTTGACAAAAAACCAGAATGATTGCGTGTATGGTTTTTAATCGTTAAAATAATTTTTTAGAGGTATCTTTTTGATTTTTTCTATCGTATCACATTAGTTGTATTATGTTTTCAATATATTATCTAACTAGCATATATCCTGAAGAATATCAAATATTTTTTCTGATTTTGTTTACTGCAGTCCATCATACACTTTTGGGCATTATAAAACTTGCGTTTAGTTGGGATTAGGTCCTGTATAGTCCCCTTATGATGATACCGATATTGTTTTATGCTAATGGATGCATATCACTAAGTACTTGAAAACTTAGGATTTCCTTGAAAACATAGATAACTTTGTAAGTATATGAATAATAGATCAATAACATTCAGGAGTTGATGACGTAGTTTCAGATTATATAGTTCATGGAAAATCTTGGAATACAGAGTAACGGAAGAATGTAGCATGACGATGTATTATGTTCAACCATAAACACGGGTAATTTGAGTGGACTTTAAATTCGTGTGGATCGCGCCACATTGCCCTCGCGCATGTCGTGGATAGTGTCGTAAACTCGAACAACAACACTTTGATGGTACACGATTACGTGACGCACAAATACACGTTCCAGATCGTTTTAGATTTATCTCCCTTTTCAACTCGCACGCCTGTCGGTGACAATAAAATCTCCGTCAACTGAAACCAGCCATCGGCCTAGTGGACCCCGGACATTAGGTACATCCCAAAAGAACTCCTAACTAAATTTACATTTTTATTCGACTTTCCACGTTAACGTGTATGTCGTAAAGTTAAACAGAAATAACAAGTAAAACAGAAAGTTGTAATAAGGGTTGCTGTTGTATTAGACTCTTCAAATGTATTTAAGAAACTTGCAGTATTTACCTGTGGGTCGTATTAAGTCGGGATACTAGGGATTACTATGGCGGACAGGTGTCCAGGTTGTATTAGTAATATTATTATACTCATCCCACGCTTCATGACTTAAAAAGCAGGAAAATGACGGTTTTGAACTCATAAAAATGCGGCTGTTTTTTTTTACTACAATAAAGCTAAATTCTATTCAAGTTTTTTTTTTATATAGACAAAGAAAACATTAGCATAGTCTTTATAAAGTATTTCTTTTAAATATTCAAACTTTCCACTTTAACGTGTATGACGTGAACTTAAAAACAGAAGTTACAAGTAAAACAGAAAGTTGTAATAACGGTTGCTGTCTGTTGTATTAAACTCTTCCGATTTATTTAAGGGACTTCCAGTATTTATGGGTCGCATTAAGTCGGGATTTATTTCCACGGATTAATATGGCGGACGGGTGTGCAGGTTCTACGGATTTCTGCTGAGTTGGAAGGATTCGACGCTCGTAAATCTGAATCAAACGTTCGCATTTTGACGAGGAATATCCGAATAGGAGTCGAATGACCCTTTTCAAAGTCGCGTCAAGCGCGATAAAATACTTATCTAAGTGGAATGTCGTCATCATATAAGCATCCGTTCGAATGATGTAGGTTTTTATGTCAATTATTATCTGAAATATAAATGTTTAATTAAGTTTTATTTACGTCCAGAACTTATGTTCAAAAGCAAATGCAAAAGTCTCTCTAGGTTCTTCAATTAATATTCAAGACCCTAGGGAGACTTTTGCAGAGTGGTCGGACAGTATAATTTAATGAAACTAGCCCATAGTGGAGTGTTCCACTATAGGGCGAAAGCATCTTGTCTAAACGAGGAACGACCTTTCATCACCACGTCAGAGCCGACGACGTAGCGTCCAACAAGTAGGTTGAGGTGCCGCTTGGACGACATCGCAACTGAGGCGGGCCGCGATGTCGTATGGGAGGCATCGCAGCTGAGGGTTGGAGGCCGCGACGGGAGAGGAGTGTCGGGTATTGTGGAGCGCCGCTCTCCCTACCTTCCGCGGCCTTGACGGGGTCGCCACCGTCTGATGGGGCCGCAGTGGGAGGAGGAGTGTCGGTATTTTTTTGGCCTATCCTCTGCGGCCGAAAAGTGGTAGGCGGCCGGGCTACTGACCTGACCAGTCACAGGGGGACCAAGGGTGCCTAGACACGGGGTCTAGCGCCCATGTGCTGGTTTGGTCCCTGGGGTGGTCACGGCGTGCAGTGTGTTTTGGTGCGCCGGTGACGGTGGGGTACTCCCCAGAGTAGGGTCCGGTGACGGACAGCCGCGGTGGGTTCGCGGTGAGTGCTAACGCGTGCCCGTGTTCCCGCCACAAGCGGCAGAGGAGGACACCGTGGAGTTTTAGTGGGTGACAAGCAGATATATTGTATTTTACTAAGACAAAAGAATCTTAATCGTATTTTAATTGACCGAGCGAAGCGTCTCTTCTTCAAGTCTAGTAAAATTTGCTTTCGTCTGTCAGATTGTTGCTACTCCTCTACAGGTCGTATTTTACAACCGATCTGGACGAAATTTGGTATACAGGTTTTACGACTTTATATATTTTTTGTCGTCGTGTATTTTTGATTGGAGGGAGCTCCCTTTTTGCTGCTTTTTGGAGAAAGTACCTCCAAAAAGCAGCAAAAAGGGGGCTACTGGATGCCTTCGCCTTGAGATCCGATTTCGATGTTTTTTATTTTTTATTTGAGAGAGACGATATTTGAAAGAGAAGGAGAGTTTTAAATAACATCAGTTTATTTATTTAGGATCTCCAACAAAATATATAGGTAGGTACATAATTTTTCAGATTTTTGTTCAGTATATTTTGAACAAGGAAAGGGTCAGTACTACATATGTACCATTAGGTTAACCTATGTTAGTTATTGTATATAATGTACCCACGTCCATTTCCTCATTATTATAACATGGTAACTATAAATACGTAATTTAAATCTGATGTGCGAGTAGGTATTACGTGTTTTTCAAAAATGTCCTGAGACGTCATGTTTTCAATGAATTGCAAATCAGCCTTATGATAATATTATTTAATAATTCATAAGGCCAGTTATCTGTTGCCTACAGATTGCAGTGATGTGTTGCTGCATTAACACATTTATTGAAATATTGCTCTTATTTACTATACCTGTCAATCTTTCGCGGATTTCCTTGTTTTTTTTTTTTATATAAAACACTTTGTTATTACTAAAATCTATAATAATTTTCAGGTAAATTATGTAGTTAAGTTAACCACGGACCTCACATAGCTACTCATTCATCTATACCTACCTACTTCAACTTAGGTACAGTCAGCCTCAAAAATATGTAAGTACACTATATCTACATCAACAAGAATTCATTTGATTGTCTACAATTTTTCTTCCGTAATTTTTGTAATAATGTGTAGTTACAATTATGTACCAAATATGCAGTATGTTTTGCGATTACATATTGATACAATTAAATTAATTCTTGTCGATGTCTACATCTCTTTGAGGCTGACTGTACTTCGGACGAAGTACCTACCTACTTTGACTTTCTAACTCCCTGGCAGTATTAGGACCTCTAATCTCCGTAACGACCCTAAGGACTGATTTTGATTGACACATCTTGCAATGCTCAATGCCTACTTCAACACCGGGTAGGGCGTCCAAGTGCCTCGACAGGCCTGAGTAATCCCTTAGGCCGAAGGCCGAGGCCGAGTAAGATATACGACCGCGATAATCTTCACTCAAGGTTCATGAAGGCAAAATCGCTGAACAAGATACAACTTTCTCGGCGTAACGGTCTTCGGTTGTCGCGACGGGCGATTATTGGAAGGTGGGTACTGTGGGCAGACTAACTTAAATTTCGAACATTCAAAGCTAATTGGCGTAGGATTTTACCCTTTTCATCATTAATTTGAATATTTAGAGAAGGTGGTTTTGTTACGAAAAAAATAAAAAAGAAATATAATAATTGTACCCACATTTATAACATTTAGATAATATCGTTTGTAACTCCACAAATGGCGGAGACGACGTGACCATAAAGATAATTTTGAATGGTTTTATAAATAATTATTATAATTTGTTTTTGGAACGAAGTTCTTTAAGGCTTGTCCTTCGTAAAATACGGCGAAACTAAGTATCTTTGTGTCCTTCTTTTATAGTAGGTAACTATATCATCTTTTTGATAGGAAAATATACACAGTAATCTACAATACATAAGAAGGGATTTCATTTGTCCTGAAATCTATTTCAGTTTATAGAATTAAGGAAAAAAAATCCAGGTCTATTTTTGCCTAGTTTTTACCAATTTACTCATATAATTTTCATCAAAAGTGTTCATAAATTTAAAAAGCTGTAACATGGACAGCTTTAATTGAAATCCGAGACTTTGCGAGTAAATTAAAAAAAAAACTAGATGGCTAATGTCACTAATTTTTAATTTAAAAGTACTGTAATACAATACACATCTAAATAAAATTAAAATTCAGAGTCTACGACTTACACATTTTTTTTATTTTGTAATTGAATGCAAAATTTGGGTATTTTTTTTATAAAAAAATAAAAAGTCGATGAAAAAAAAGCCACAGGGCATGAGAAGTGTTTAGGGGTCTGAAAGGATAGAAGGTGACCCCCCCAGTCGACCATTTCAATTTGGCACACGATGCACCAAACACCCTGTATAGTTCTCTACAAAATAATGAGAAATGGTTTCATGTCATTACTTTTTCCAATCAATAGATTTTTTGTAAACAGATGATTGTTTCATATTTTGCAATAAATTACCAGCGTTGTGTTATCGCACATCTCTTTCTTTTCTATGTAGTCCGACAGTGACCGTAATTTTACGGAGGACAAGAAAACTGGCAGAAAATGTGACGTAACGAAAAAGCGTTATGCCGTCAGATTCAGTAGTCAAAAGTTTTTATTTTTTAATACAGATCCGTTGACACTTGAAACTTATGAATATCTTCTATACATACATACAAATAAATAAAATTACAGTGTTTGTTTGTAAAGTCAAAATATACGGTACTTATAATAAAAAAACGATTTTTATCATTTTTGTCTGTCTGTCAGTCTGTCTGCCTGTTTGTTCCGGCTAACCTCCGAAACGGCTGGTCCGATTTTGATGACACTTTCAATGGCAAATAGCTGATGTTATAAGGAGTAACTTAAGCTACTTCTATTTTAGAAAAATAATTAGGGTTCCGCGCAAGAAAAATAAAACCCATGAAATTGTGAACAAATAGCGCGGACGAGTGATACGACGGGGGACGAGGGAGTTGTATTAAAATGTGGCTGTTAATTTAGTATATTATGTATTTTATGACTTCCACGCGAACAAAGTTGCGGAGACACCTCTTCACTTTTTTCCCCACAAAACATACCAAGCTACCAAAAAATTACATTTTAGCCGTGCAGCGTCTTACAAACATAAACATAATAATTAAACAGGAAACAGCATTTTGAACTAATATTCTACTATACCCAGTCGATTTAATTAAAAACTTCACACATTATGGGGCCGTCTCCTTCCGAGTTTCGCGCGAAAATTATTCCATATCGATATCGAATATCCGAACAGTATTGTTCGTGACTAGTAGTAGTTCGTGTATTATATTACACAGAAGACGATCTAATAAAAATGTATTGTGATATGTTACGTTGTTACGAGACAGACAGAATTTATTTGTATTTTCAAGTAAAAGTTCACTCGTTATCTAAATAAAATAGCTAGTACCTATATATATAAAAGTAATAAGAACTCAAAAATGTATCTAGTTCATTTTAGTACAGTTTCACTCTATATTTCATACCTACAGTGAGGGTGACAGGGAAACTCGAAGTATTCCTTGAAAGGGGTTAAATAAACTAGAGATCATAAGACACAAATTAAGTCCAGTTATAAACGAGCCGTTTCCGAGCTGAAATTATCTGACCTGTTTCCATAACAAATTAATTATGAAAAAACTATTCCACTCTAAACAAATAATTGATACTTTTCTGAAACCTGACAAATGAGTGATTATTAAAAAAAAATGGTTGCCAAAACTTCCATAATCTCACCAATCTCCCCGAAATCTCGTAAATCGAAGAACTGACAGCTCGGTAACAGTCCACTTTTGACCCCTAGTGAACTGGACTTAATTTGTTGCTTATGACCTGTAGTACAACCCCTTTCAAGGAATACGTCGAGTTTCTCTGTCACTCTGTATAAGTCAGGAAGTTCAAATAGATATTTTGAATAACTGATTATTTATTTACGGTCCTTTAAATTAAGAATAGTAAAAACAACAAAATTATATCCTATCTTAACTAAAACTGTTCACAAACTAAAATATATCGTCGAAAAACTCATCCGCATCGCTGTCGACTGGTAATGTACCCAAGAGACTGGCGGCATTGCCACGTTGTATGGCAATGCTTAGCCTCTGGCTAAGGTAAAAGCCAGCCCTTGGATGACTGGAAGTGCCAACCAGCCGTTTCGAGATTCCCTTAAAGAGGCCATGAGCACTCGGATCCCACGGTCCGAGGGTTTCAACCCCAAACGGCTCGAAAATATAATTACCAATAAGATATTTACGCCGCTTGAGGTTTTCCGCAGCCGCAGCAGCAGCTCCAGCACAGCACACAGATATTTTGAATTCCATAAAAACAAATTTCGCAACAAGTTATTTTCGTCTAAAGTTTTCCATAAGAGCAGCTGAATATGACCTTCGCAGGAATCCTAACAGAACATAGAATAAATGAATTTTAAGTTGTATGTAAAATAAAACAGTATATACCTATTGTTATTGAATCCGATTACAACGCAACTTCAAGGTTGCCAATACCATACTAGATGCTACGTATGAGTGGGTTACATATAGGCACAAGTGCTACTCACGACACGACTGATATTTAAATAAATCATAGGAAGTTCATCAGAAACTTTTATATACCTCCACCATTCTTTTTCTGAAATTATAAATGAGACTGTCTCTGATTTTCAACTTTTCTTCAGGTTTTTTTTTAATGTGTCAACCCACTTCACTTTAAATTAAGAACTTTCCATTAAAAAAAAAATGTAGTCTAATATTTCTGAATCATGTGAACATAGATAATACTATATATACGTTTTCAGCCAGTCTCATAGAAATATAACATTGTCTTTATTCATTGGTAGATAGGTCTTCTCACTGATCAGAGTTCTTTTGCTCAAAGTTATTATGAAAAGCGTTTCAGCGATATCGCACTTCTTCATACGAATTCCAGAAACTCAAAAATGTGGATATGACTGCTATTTACGAGAATTAATGGACATCACGTGGTAATAAACAGATGCTATTAATTTTATGTAGGTATTCTGCGCATTTTATATTTCGTCTACAATAAATACGTAATATGCGTATATGTAGAGCGAGGAATTGCGTGGCAAACCTACGGGCGTATTAAATTTTATTAGAATAGTCATGTTGCTATGTCTTTTTTATTATATTTTATTAAGCACACATATATAATTTATATTTGTATGACAAACGCAATAGTCTCGCCTACAAGACCAAAATACCTTTTCGACGTAATGTGCGTGCAATATTAGACAGGATGTATCTTCAAAGAGGCATATCCAAGGATTACGAAGGGGACGTCTGCGGTAAACATACGTAATCCCCTTTTAATTTTGCTGAATTACACTTCCGTTTAATTTAGGTTCTTTAACAAAGTCAGGATTAAAAACTGTTTTTTTTTTCGTACTGAATATATTTTTAGTCAAAAGGGTAGCGTTTCCGCTAGACTTGAGCTCCGCTTGCATTCACCATGTCTTTCTTGGAACCCGCAATATTTCCAAATAACAAAAGACTGTGTGTTCATCCCCCAAGTTTACATTTTCATCTCAACATAGTCAAGATTTTTCCTGACTATTTTTCTTGACTTGAAAATTTCATAGTTCCAGTGCTGCCTCAAGCGATACGTTATATCACTAGCCAGCAGCACAGCGGGTTATCGAACTGTGAAATGGTCTCACATTATGCACGAATGCCTTATCCTTATTTAAAAGCACACATTCTGAAATACAAAATGTTTCGCAATACGTTAACTTGAACCCTTTTTACCGTTGTCGGATAACTTTATTGAAAGTCCTTCGTTTGAAAGTCAAATGAATCGAGTTTCGAATTTCAGAATTTGAAGAACATTTGTAAGATCTAGAAATGTAAGAACTTTGCTAAGGTTGGGAATTGATGTAAATTAAGTCGGAAAATGGTTTCTTAAGTATTTTAAATTCTGAAGTTTTATTCACGACACGAGACTTAACACGTTTTTATGCTTTTCTTTTCACCCAACTGTGTGTGAAAACTTATGAACAAAATAGTTTAAGTGATATTATTCTACTCGTCTTACGCTTCGCTTCGACTTTAAACAAAGCAGGAAAATTACGATTATTGAACTTATAATATTCGGGCTCTTTTGTTCCAAAAAAGCAGAGTAGAACAAACTTTTTTAAAGGCAAAGAAAACTTTAGCTTAGTCTTTATAAATCATGTATTTCTTTACAATATTCTGTCTTGAAAAAAAAATCTAAAATAATTCATTTCTATCTTAGGGCGGCCATACACGGGCAGCTTGAAGCAGTCAGGACCGACTGCTTCAAGCTGCGACTGGATGTGAACTATAGTTTTCTATTTACATACATACATGGAACCGCTCGAACAGTTGCGACTGCTCCGGGCGGTCAGCACTACGGAGAAATTTCATCGTGTGGTCAAGCAGTTACCAGGCAAACACTGACTTCTCGAGCGGTCGACTGCTCTCGCGCAGTTATCCCCTCCGCCTGCGCTTTTCATCCCACCTCTAAAAATCCATGTTGCTACTGATTAAATTGTGACTGATTTAGCAGTTAAAACCGGCTGCTGCAGCAGTTATCAATGGCAGCTGCAAGCTGTATGTGTGTGTATTTTGATCAAAGGCTAACTGCTTAGCAGCCTGTGTATACAGGGTGAAATTTTCAAGGGGTCGTGGCCAAATCCGAAACTATATAACGAATAGCGAAAAGTACTCAAAGGAGTCTCGGACTCGATTTTGATGAAAACTAAAACTACATCATTGGATTTTTGAAAAATGAATTTCCAGCCAGGAATCACACCCGTTGATTTTGAAAAAAAAACACACTGTATTATTACACCATTCGATAGTGTCGCTAATAAGGATCGAATTCTGGTAAGTAATGACATACGGCAAACTAAAGGAAAGAGCTACATGCCCGGGCGCCCTTACTTAGAATGTTTTACGTCAAAAGTACTTTGTAGACTTTGTTTTACTAATAGCCACTAAAAATTCCGTCTGATACCTCAAGCGCTTACTGCATGTTTTATTCTACCACCCTCATTACGAATTTACTTGTACATTAGTCAAAAATGCCTATAAATTGTGTTGATAAAGCTTTGTCTGAATTTTTCGTCTCTTAAAGTAATCTACAGCATTTATAGCCCGAGGACCGTAATAAAAACACCCGATCACGTAGTTTGGAATGGCCAAAATCCTAAGCACCCGCCCCCGCCTGTGGAGACCGCTAATCCCAACTATCAACTATCGTTACTCGTGAAAGTGTGGGTATAATATCCACTAAATAATATTGTCTAGGAATTTACAATACGACTTACAAATAGTTACGTGATGTCTTTGTTCAACATATACGAAGATTTTAGCTTCAACTTTTTTTTTAAATTACTCTCTAAATGTAAGCCATTTTGTACAAGGTTTGGGTGGACCGAACAGTAGAATGTTCTAATCGATTAATGTCACCTAACTAGGTACAATGTGACTTTATTAAATATTTGTTTATTTCTGTTTGTCCTGAGTCTGGGTGTAATTATCTATATAAGTATGTATTTACAACAAAAAAAGTAGTATATGTAGTATATCAGTTATCTGGTTTCCATAGTACAAGCTCTGCTTAGTTTGGGATCAGATGACCGTGTGTGAACAATGTCCTAGGATATTATTATTATTATTTCTGGCAACTAGGCCCAATTGTTAGTAACAAAACTATAGCTAGTAAACAAACACAGAAACAAAAACAAAAAGAAATGAAAGGTTGTAGAGGTTAGCTGTGGGGTCTTCTGACCAGTAACTCCAAAGCGTGCGACAACCAATGTGCATCGTATATTTTAATAACGCCCCATAACCCTAAACTAGGTTAACTTTAATAACCCTAAATTAGGTTAACTCCCCAAATTGTGACTCTGATCCGAGACTCTCGAGTCGAATTTATCGCTGATTTCCCATCAGCCTTCAGTGCCCCATAAATCACGTCAAATTTTTCCGAAAAAAATGTTACAATATTAACATTTTTCTCAGAAGAATTTGGCGTGTGGTATTTCTTTGTAATATTAATGTTTTATTTACACTTATTCCCCTAGCTTCTGGCAATTATGCGAAGCAAAGAAGCCGTATGTTAGTTAGTAGTCAACGCGCCATTTAATATTACAGAAAGGCTACAAGACGTTCGCAGTTCGTTTCTTCGTTTCTTTTTGTTAATTTTAGCCGATTTCCCATTGTATCAATAATTTTTTTTATGTTTTATTCATAAATTCGCCTCATTTGCATCGTAATTTTAGCGTTTCTCATCAATCGCTTTCCTTAAGCAAATACTTTTTATAATTTTTTGGCTGAAATCTTCGAGTTTCTATGTATGTATGTTATTCCTCGTCCTAATTTCGTTGAATAAAGATAATAAATCTTTCTGAGCACTGTCAATTCTTCGTCTTTATTTGCTGTTCGATAATGTGTATGGCCTCGTTTACAGAGACGCGGGGCGTCGCGCGTCGCGTGCGCCCTGGCATCTTGCGTCTCTCTCGCTCTCATGCAACGACATATGTTTGACTCTAGTGCGGGCCGCGCCGCCCAACGCGACGCGTGACGCCCCGCGTCTCCGTAAACGAGGCCTGATGAGAGTGACTTAATAACAAGCGTATTATTGATTCTTTTTTAAACAAGCTTTTATTAATCTAGACATCATGTAGAACAGAGTCCTTGTCAAGATAAATCAAACGAGCCCTAACTTGATAGGGTTGCGTCGTTTTATTACTGAGTTCCCATGGCCGCCTTCCGGCTCTATCCTCAGATCAGCTCCTTGTCATAATAATATTGTATTGTCATCCGATTTACATATGCATATAAAATTTCAGCTCAATCGGAAACCGGGAAGTGGGTCCAATTTAACTTTCAAGATTCGATTACAGACAGACACCGGGACAGGTGAAACTAAATAAAAGCTTGTAACCAAGCATTACGGGTCATAATGAACGAAAGCCTACAAAGCGGAAATTTTCATGTATTTCTACTAATACCGTTTAAATCCCGTGACCAAAATGTGTAAATATTTCCCCGCTGCCTGACACAAAAGGGACGCTCAACATTTTGTACTAAGTGTAGATATACAGTTAATTTCCAAAACCAGCCAAGTCCCTAACAGGTTCTTATTTTTATAAGCATAAGTAGGCGCTACACTAAGCGTAACGGAGTCTATAAAATGACATGCCATTCAATATCTAGCACATAGTAGTTTGATACAAGTAACGGTTATTCGATATCGTGCGACTAGCCGTACCCCTTGTTCTTGTTCATATAGTAATCGCATTCTCATTATAGTACGTAGGTAGTACCTAATGTGTGTTTATTCAATTTCTGTTTACTAGTAGGGATTGTTTTACGATACATATTTCAGACCGACGTGTTTCAGACCCGTGTTTAGGGTTCCGTATCTCAAAAGGAAAAAAACGGAAACTTTATAGGATCACTCGTGTGTCTGTCTATCTATGTCTGTCTGCCCGTCTGTTACAGCCGATTTGCTTCGAATCTACTGGATCGATTAAGCTGTTTGGTACACATATGAGTTTCGGTGTCCCAAACACGGACGTGTAACGTAAATTAATGAATTTTGAATATGGGTTTACTTTTGAGAGCAAATAAGGAAATTAAAAAGAAAGTTGTGCATACTGTACCGTGTGACATAGCAAATGAAAGGGCTTACCGAGACGATCTCAAATACTCAATACTCAATACTCAAATCTTTATTAGCATTCCATATGTTACATAACAGGTGGTACAAATTACATAAAGTATAGACACAATATGGACCCGAAGGGCACAGCTTAAAGAGGTTCGGAGAGAAACTCAAGAACTATGTAGTCATTACAAAAATTTTAATAATTATATTTAACATTTGGCAACATTTTTGTGTGCGTGTGTGTACGTCTCAGTGTGTGTGTGGGTGAGTGCGCGCGTTTGGGTGTGTGTGTGTGTTTTTATGAGTGTATGTGCGAGATTTTTTAATAATTTTAAAATAATTTGTTTTAAAGTTATTAAAGAAAATATACGAAAATTGACCATTCCCCCTTATCTCCGAAACAACTGAGCCTAAAATTTGGAGAAAAAAAAAAAACAGAAAATAGTTCTATGCCTATAGATTACAGGAAAACCTATAAGAAGTCTACGGCCGTAAAATAACATGGTAAATCTCTCAATATTGTGCGTACAAACTTACATTTGCAGTTGGAATGTATGGGAGAACATGTTTTTAACTACAATGTTAAGTTTGTTCTTGGGATAAATTCGTCCCAACTAACCCTTCATTGTGCGTGGTCCAACACGCACTTGGCCGGTTTTTTGAAAACATGAAAACGTAATTGTCTAACATACCAGAGAGAGGTTTTAAATTGAAAAATAATATTTAATGAAAACTTTGCAAGTTTGCATTCAGCAATGTTATAAAATGCAGAGACTGTCTCTTCATTTCGTAACATAAGTCTTTGATGTGACGTCATTTTCATAAAGTAGTAACCTATGTAGAGTGGTTTCAGTTTTATTTCTTTCCCACTTTATCTTTAAATCTACATAGCTTTTAAATTAAGATATAACGTCGTCTCAGTCATTTTAATAAGTAGTTCACGCAATCACGCAGCTGAAATATAAAATATGTGATGGCTCATTTTCACGACACATCACTACACATCGTTAAACGCGTTTAGTGAAACGCGTTTAACGCTAAATGAGTTTAAAACATAATTCTGTTTTTGTCATCTACAAACGATTGAAAGAAACGGAGAGATGTTTTAAACTCGTTTAGCGTTAAACTCGTTTAGTGATGTGTGGTAAAAATGAGCCTTCGTCCTACAGCTTTACTGTAATTGCTTCGTGGCATGTCATTATTATTACTTAGAAATTCCGAGTATGTAGGTGTACAAGCCAATCTATCCATTATATTCAAAGACAATGTACATACATAAGCTAAGGAGTAAACTACAGTCGTGCGTCGGAGCTGGCACGTACATTTTTAGGGTTCCGTACCAAAATGGTAAAAAGGAACCCTTATGGTGCGACTCAGTCTGTCTGTCACAGCTATATGCATATCTCTAGAACTGCTAAAGATATCAACTTGAATTTTGGAATAGTTTTAGATGACGTTTACCCAACTATTTTGCAAATAAGAAAGAAATAAAAATGTATATTTTTTAAATATCGTCCCCCCCCCTCTTATCTCTTGACCGGTTTTTTTTATCTGCAGGCGGCTTTAATCTGAGGAATAAAAAACCGGCCAAGTGCGTGTCGGACTACGCACAATGAAGGGTTCCGTATTTGGGATGAATTTATCCCAAGAACAAACTTAACATTGTAGTTGAAAAACATGTTCTCCAATACATCGACATACGTCATGGTCAATTCTACAATTGCAAAATTAAGTTTGTAATCACAAAAAAGGATATTTTTATGTGATAAAACTACAAATTAACAATTTTCGGACTTTTTCCTTTTACTTGTGCCGTGAGACCTTGCTTCTTGCCAAATTTCATATCAACGGGTAGTACCCTCTATAGGTTTTTTATTCCCTTGTGAAATCGCAAAATATTTGTCATAAACAGTCATATCTTTTGATCGAGTTGACTTACAAGTTTCATTTTTTCACAGCTGAAAGAGAACATAGACCCGAGTATTTCTTTTAAATTTCAACTTGATACCTCCACGCGTTCCGGAGAAATCACGTCTTGACATACATACAGACAGACAGACGTATAGACGGACAGAAGACAACAAAGTGATCCTATAAGGGTTCCCTATTCCTTTTGAGGTACGCAACCCTAAAAATTGCAGTTTAACAGATTTTTTCTAAAAAGCATTATGTCAAACCGCCACAATTCTATTAAGATTTGATTCTACAAAGTTGTAAAAGTTGAAAAATCGGTCCTAAAGCAGTTTGTATCAAAACCGTGTGACACTCTTTCTTTATTTCTGCCTCAGAAAATGCATTTTATTATTCATGAAATCATGAGTGTATCCCCGCGTCAAAATCAAATTGTTGTCTCGTACGTGGCTACGCTCTAACTTTGTACCTACCCCGTCTCCTTTAACACGAGATCATAAAAATGAATGTTAGTATTCCACCAACATTTTGGATTATGCAAATGGAGATACCAATGGAACTCGTATTAACCCGGGATCCCTTTGCTCCGTAACTCCGTTATTTCCGTACTGTATTTTGTATATGGGAATATTAATTTAAACTTTGAAGGATTTGTGTTTAGCTTTGGTGATTGAGCCAAAACTTTTGTGTAACCTGTTAAGTGTTGAGCATTTGAGGATGTTACATAGGGTTGGTAGATATAGTCATGTATTGTACCTATGGACGCTTTTATCTTTGGACATTGATTATAATTTAAAAAAAAAAAACTGGCAGTACTAAAAATATAATATTGCAACACTGTGGTGGCATTTTTATTTTCTAGCAACACCAGAGAGTGGCGTGACGCTATCGGTGTTGTGTACAGTGTGAGGCCATTTTGGAGATAGTCTGAAATGACCATATCTGGTTTTTGTACCTATCCGTAAAGAACTCAATTTTATTTAGTAAGAATCAAAACGGAAAGCTGCCACGCTTAAATGGAATTGGGCTGGACACATCTCATCTTATCACATCCGTGTGTGAATAATGTCCCAGGATATTACAATATTACACCTGCCGCATGTCAGGCGTTCAATGGGCCAAACTTGTGACCCAGTACTTGGCAAACGACATCGCGGCAGGCCTAGACAGAGATGGCGGGATGAGCTGGAACTCTTTTAATAAACATTGGTCCTTGGCAGCTCTGGACAGAGATGGAAAGAGAGTTAGGAGGCCTTTGTCCAGCAGTGGGACAATAAAGACTAATAATAAAATAAAAAAGGACCAAAAAAAGATAAATTATCGTTTTAAAAACTTCAGTTTAGAAAGATCTACCGAAGATACAAGTGCAAGTTAAAGTTACCTTCAGATTCAATACTTAAAAACACCAGTCAATTAAAAAATTAATTTCCATGCTAAATTGTAAGCAGAAGCCATTATTTTTTTATTTTATTTTAACGATGAAAATCGCAGGCTTTGTATGGTCTGCAACAATTTGTTTTTAATTACTCATTTGGGAGTTGGGAGCCGCGGCCGATGTACTTACTCGTACATACAAAACAGGCTCTTCCCGTTCACGATGAAAATATTACACTATAACTGTCACGTTCATTTTAAAGCTGGACCTTCATTATTCCTTTGAATTTTATGCTTTACCCCTTAAAAAATGCCATATTGCATTTCCAAATAAATACGTTACGTTATATGGTAAATCTGTGTAAATAACGGAATAAACATGTACCGTTTATCAAGAGGAAAATGTGTTAGTTTTATATCACAGCTGATATAAGTTGAGCTGCACGATTTATGACAAATGTCCGCATTTGTCCATTAAAATCTGCGTGGCTCTTTCCTCAAACACCATTTCAGACACCAATATACATGGTCCTCACGTGATCTGACCTAGATTATGTCATCATCTGCCTAGCCTTTTCCCAACTATGTTGAGGTCGGCTTCCAGTAAAAAAGGATGCAGCTGAATACCAGTATTTTACATGGAGCGACTGCCTATCTGACCTCCACAACCCAGTCACAGGGTTGGGTTGGTTATATACGATACGACTGGTTGTCAGACTTTCGGGCTTCTGACGACCCGTAACGACTATCAAAGATCCACGAATGACAGCTGGGACCAACCACTTAACGTGATTTCTGAAGCACGGAGGGGCCTTGGTTTGTAAAGATGGTTACCCATCCACGGACTAACCGCGGCAAGCGTAGCTTAACCTGATCGATCGACCCGTGCGGCTGTTATTACTTAGTCCCAAGCCTCTAACCTAATCAAGCTTAAGAGACTGTGAGCTCCGAGTTTGTTTCGGCCTTTCTTTTTAGAGTAGTAGGATAGGAAAAGCCGATCTCATCTAGTTTTTAAACCTACGAAATCAAATAATTGATCATTACTTCGATGTGTTTATTATTGCATAGTAAGCGTTCTTCAATAGTAACCAATAACTTGTCTGACTGGTTTGTTTGCTTGGCAGCGGTAGACTCTGCGGGTAAACTTCAATTTACATTGTAAAATGTTTAATTTCAACTTTAACTGTGGGTTGACCACCTATTAGTTTAATCTGTAATTTTGGCATAGCTTAGAAAACGTTAACACTGGGTGTAAACCCTCTTAAGGCGAAAGCGCCAGGGTAGCCCGCGAAATTCAAATTTTCTTACGTTTTTAGCAATTTGCATGTCATTATCAGGTTGTATGATGATCAGATGTGTGCAATTGCCAGGTCACTCTACTTATTAAAGAAATAAGGAAATGTAATATTGATATGGTTACTATAAAATGTTGTTAGCTAATTAACAGGTATCAATTTATGACAAAGTGGTCGGATAGCTGCTCCCATAGATAGGTAGGTACTGAATTAACTGACTTGGTTTACATTCGATTTCACAACATTTATGGTAGAAAAACTGCGTTGTGAGACTTGGCATTTTTGTACATAATATGTTTTTGATGCGATCAAAATAATATTATTATCAGCAGCACAAGAATCACCTTATTTGGGATTCTTTTATTCCGCCTTCGTATTTGAATACGATATTAAATTAGGCCCGATGACATCCTTCCATTTCTGAACTCAATTTATAAGCAAATTTTGTAGGCACCAACATTGGAATGATACTCATAGCTGCAAATATGCTACGACTTTAATATTTATTGTTTTAGTTATTTACATTGTTTCGTGTCAATTACTTTTATCGCTTAAGATAATAGTTACAACTTTATGTAGGTACCATTAAGCTACATACGTATGAGCGTTCGTGTAGTACATAAACTGTTACAAGTTTGTATTTGTTTTCTTTATTTTCCTGAGTGATAGGAGTCATCTATTGAATGTTTGTTCAAGCGATTGTACATGTAAACAAGTAGTATCAATAATGTTCAAGCCTTTATTTATTTAGATAGGTATACAATATCTATAATTCTATAAATAACAATATCTTTTACGATATCAGAGCTCGGAAATAACAATTCGAATATGTAAGAACTTTGTTTCAAACAGAACTTCATAAAATAACTGAAATAAGATTTCTCCTTTTTTTAGTTGAACAAACCTGTTTATTTTAAGTGTTATTGAACGTTTGCGTGTACATACAGACGCCAGCAAGTCAAGCTACCCGAAAGTGTCATAGTTTCCCAATCAACCTTGAACCTAATGCCATAAAGTTAAAAATCTATTAAAGATATTTGACAGATTGTAGTAGCTTGATGTGCTGGCGTCTGTGCCAACGTACTAGCAGTAAAGATAAACGGTAACGAAACGATCGGAGACTTGTACCGTGATACGGACTTATTTCTGACTATTGAACACATAAAATAAAATAGTAGATTTGCATACAAACCCGAGTGTGAAATCCGTTAGATAAGCAAGGAAAGTAAAGAAAACATATCTTACCGATGTAACCTACCTGAATTTCGAATCGCTTTTGATTCGCAAAGGAAAGAAAAACGGTTAATTGTTCTATTTTGCCAAATCTACATGTTGTATTTGAATCACGATTGTTAAGTAATCCTCCAATAAACATATTTTGTTTGCTAATAAATGTGAAAGGTGATAAGCGTAATGCCACGAATTGCTGACGGGGCGCAATTTCAACTTAAATGCAATCAACTGAAGACAGGGGTTAAAAGATATGGGGAAATTCCTGAAAGAAAATTCAAAGCCAGTCGATTCCTTCCGCCTTTAAGATTAGCAAAGGAATTGTAGACAAGAAACCTCCAATAAGGCATTCTGTTCCGAAGCCATTCTCGAGATTCTATGATTTGTATTTGATACGGCTTTCACAAAGGGAATCCTATTGTGGGATTATGAAAGAAAGCATTTATAATACGTTTACTATGGATATTTCACGGATTCATATATGGTTCACGACTGGTTCCTGCTAAGGGGTAGGCAGGGTTGTGCTGAGCATCTTCGTAATAGTGAAGAAGAGAAACTCCAACGTTGTCCGGGAATAAAATAGGCGCTAGTAATTGTTATGTCAGTAAGGGAAGCGGAGGTGAGTCGTGTTTTAATACCCATTGATTGCCATAGCTTGTTGTTCACCGACATTTCAACAATAACCGCCAGTTCCAAATACCTACCCTGTAGAAAGCGTCGCATTTCACTATTCCTGGTTGCTTATAAGAACATTTTAATAGAAAAACCTACATTTCTCCGATAAAAATGTGAAGTAGAAGTGATCAATCATATGTAATTATGTTTTAACAAAATCAATTAGCAATTTGCTTCAAATTGATTCAAACTCCAATCGATAGTGTGTTTCGCAATTAGGGTGCAGGTAATCCTAATGAATTACTATTTCATAAAATCTTGACATTTGAGAATTATACTAACTTAAGAAGTTGTATTACTAATTCTAATGATTATAATTCTATAAATACATATTTGTTACGGTCGCGAATCATACTTTATTCAATATACAACCTAATACTGACTTACAAATTGCAAAAAACGTAAGAAAATTTGAATTTCGCGGGCTACCCTGACGCTTTACCCAGTCCGACCAAACGTCGAATCTACTAATTTAGAAGATGTTGGGATTATTTCCGTCTGGTATTTTTACAATGTAAGCCTGGAGGCGGTTAATTCTTGCGGCCGCCAAGAGATGGAACAAGGAATGTTTCCCTTACTGATGCCAAATTCTCGAGCTCAACTTAGGGATTTAAACAACAATTCATGGATACGTCATTGCTTTTGTTTGTAAGCGCAAAGACACTGACTGGGACGTATTTTCAATCGTAAATAGTCAAAAGAAAGTTGCGTCGCTTAGTTCGGTATTCAAAACTGCTAACACTATGTTGGCAGAATTTCTAGATGTTTTTTTTTTTTTTACTTATGTGTATAAAGGCAAGAAACGTCGGAACAGGTCGCTAGTCGTGTAATAAAAGCCAATTATTTTTAGAGTTCCACACCTCAAAAGGAAAAAGGGAACCCTTGACGAGTGATCCTACTCGTCTGTCACAGCGAATTTGCTCCGAATCTAATGGACCGATTTAGTTGAAATTTGGTACTTACACATATAAATTTCTGTGACCCAAACACGGACGTGTAACGTAAATAAATGAATTTTGATTATGGAGGTCACTTTTGCAGGGCAAAAAGAAATTAAAAAATAAAAGTTTTGCAAACTGTATCGTGTGTCATATCATGTAAAAGGGCTTACTGTGAGGGTCTCAAATATATACATATTTTTTTTATAATTTTAAAATACATTGTTTTAAAGTTATTTAAGTAAAGAGACGATAATTTACCATTCTCCCTTTATCTCCGAAACTACTAAGCCTAAATAAAAAAAAAATCTGAATATATACCTATGTATTACAGGAAAACCTATAAAAAGTCTATGATCTTAAAATAACATGATAAATCTCTCAATATTGTGTGTACCAACTTACATTTGCAGTTGGAATGTACGTAGATATGGGAGAACATGTCTTTCAACTACAATGTTAAGTTTGTTCTTGGGATAAATTCATCCCAACTACGGAACCCTTCATTATGCGTAGTCCGAGACGCACTTAGCCAGTTTTTATTTTTACTTTGGCGAAATATTATGATGTCGAATTTTCTCATAACTTATGAGTGGCACGTTACAAGTTTTTGCATACCGGTGAATCAAGTATTCTTTGAACTCACTAGTCAAGTAGTTTTAAAATCAGCTGTTAGAAAGTTCTTGATTGCAGACTCAGTATTCAAATTGTACCCGATAGAAGTTGTAGTACGAGCGAGCTCTTGGCCAAATAGCAGCTGCGCGGATCGATTGAACAGCGACGTTAAGCTGCATTTTCCTCAGTCTGAAAGTTCCATTCTATTGAACCCTTTCCGTAACTCGAAGAACACGTTTTAACGTCGGTACTGGTAGTCTTACGAATATATATTCATCTTGCCTCTAGCCTTTAACCTTAGGGGTCCCCGAAACGATCAATTGCAATTGATCAATTTCTATTGTAGTAATTGTCAATCGCTTCAATTGCATTTGGTAAAAGTTCAATTTGCGCTTCAATGTGTATCAGTCACGTAAAAATTTACAATTGCAATTGAACGTTTTGGCTTCCCTTTAGAATATTAGTGCTCACAATCAGCGGTCAGTAGTAGTCACTTTGTGTTAAACTATATGTATAGATGTAGATATAGATGTACCTAGATAACGCAAGTATCACGCACGATCTATATGAAAACCAAGCGTGCCATTTTTTGACTACCTACTATGACGTCACAAGTACGATTTAATGTCTCGCCCCACCCAGCGCCAGTACTTACCCAGCAGTACCTACGTGTTGTTTTTAATATATTCTTAATGCTGTAGACTTACAAATAATAATAATTAATAATTTAACATCTTTTGCTTTCCTATTTTCTAAATTTTTTTGTAATATTCTCCATGATAGGGAATAAACGAAACGTTATTTATTAAAATTGTCTACATAATAGTATAAAATACAAAATCATTGCTCTGTTTCCGAAATCGATTCTCGAGAATCGATTTATATTGCGTAGAATCAACGTCGTAGTTGCGTAGAAATAACAGCACTAATAGACAGAAAAATGATAAAAGCGCCTATACCAAGAAACTGAAGCGATGTACAGACGCCAGCACATCAAAGCTGACTGTTAAATTTTCCCAATCAACCTTGAACCTAATGCTTTAGCGATAAAGATGAAAATCTATTAAAGAAATTTGGCAGATTGTAGTAGCTTCAGGTGCTGGCGTCTGTACGATAGTATCACTCGTTTCAATATTCATCACCTGTTAACACAGAACGTCACAACACCGCTCCAAGTAAAAGCCGCAATGTATTATGAATATAGATATTTTATATTTTTGTCTGACAACCAGTCTTACCAAGGGGTATCGTATTATCCAATAACTGGGTTGTGGAGGTCAGATAGGCAGTCGCTCCATTTAAAATACTGGTATTCAGCTGCATCCGGTTAGATTGGAAGCCGACCCCAACATAGTCGGGAAAAGGCTAGGCAGATTGATTGATATTTTTTGACAGGCGCAGACTGAGCCTAGTTAAGCGTTTTATGCTTAAGCCGGGCACGCAAAGTAGGTGCTCTGGCGTTATCTAGGTCTATCTATATCTGTGGTACATACCTACTACACTGTACGATGGCTTGAGACGTTTGCAAGTTTTTTTTTATAAATTTCCATTAATTTCATATTGTCTGATAAATGTGAGGAAACAGATGCGATATAGATAAATTAGACGCTATATATGTTTAGACATGCTGATCCCAATAAAACAGGAACAAGGTAAGGTGGATAGATTAAAGGAAGACGGATGCCTGGTTCTTCAGGCAAGGCTTATATCCTAATAGATATTAAGTCGTTACATGGGTGCCCGAAATAAAATGCACATCTGCCTTATTTTTCACTTGACGGGGAGTAGACGCGAGGTTATGAATTTAGTAAATATTGTAAGCGATACTTTTGATGTTCGGTGCTATTAAATCAAATAAGGGCCACACGGCCTTCAGTTCTGTATCAAATAACCAGAATACATTTTTTGCAAATACCGATGTTATCCCCGTTTTGTTATCCACGCTTTGGAAGGCTGGCTGACCCAAATGTTTAAATATTTGGGTCTTTGCGCAGATAAATTGGCTTTATTGAAGCACATAATGATTCCTGAGGTTCTGGGACGTTCATTATTTACTTTTTAATGTTATTTTGATACTTTGAATTATTTGACCTTTTTCAGAGAGTTAAAAACCATTTAAAGTGCCTACGTTAATCGATCAATAACTTCGTGGTTGTGTGGTTGTAATAATTTAAGACTGAAACAGGCAGCTTGTCACACTGAGCAACTGGTAACAGTATTAAAGAAACACTTTTTTTATGAAAAAAAATCAAATTCGGAAGTCAGTGTCTCTGG
This sequence comes from Dicycla oo, assembly GCA_948252095.1. NCBI lineage: Eukaryota > Metazoa > Arthropoda > Insecta > Lepidoptera > Noctuidae > Dicycla > Dicycla oo. The sequence continues at coordinate 15,426,521 of OX411714.1, read as the reverse complement.
ATCTGTATACAATTTTTTTTTTGCCACCGACTTTTTTTGATTTTCTTTTGGAAGTCGGTTGTTTTTTTTTTTTGTAAAAAGTTTTTATTTATACTTTTCCTTTTTTTTACTTTTTGTGAGTTTGTAATAGATCTGAGTTACAATAGGCTATGTCAACTGCTCATCACCTTTTACAAAATATTGCTTTCCTTATGCAGGAACTTTAATTATTGAGGAGTTCTCCTAGTAAGAACCAGGAGAACTGGAGCTGATGGTGAAGTCACCATTAGCTAAAAAAAAATAAATGGAAAAGAAATAAAAAAGTAAATAATTGAATGGTGTTTTCCGAGAGCCCAAGAGAAAAATACCCAAATCGCTATAGGTGTGCCTATAAAATTTGAGGGTTTTCCTCGATTTCCATGGGTTCCCCTCATCAGATTCTGACTTGGTGACAATGGGACCACTTCAAGAGCATACAAACAAAAAAAAAATAATTTTCAAAATCGGTTCTCAATTGAAGGAGAAATCGGAAAAAAAACAAAGTCGAAGAGATAACCTCCTCCATAATGGAAGTCGAAATACAGAGTATATCCCTACATCAAGGACCTCGGGAGAAATTTTCCTTCCCCACCCTAAAATCGGCCATCCAAACATGATGGAAATATCGTAGTGCCATCAATCTTGGCTATGGCAGCGATAGTTTAAGTGATTTCCTACAGGAACCTTTTATTTTTACATGCTATTTACTGTCTGATGTATTACTAGAACTTGTATAATCTGGCGTTAATTTTGGAACTAATATAGTTGAGTAAAACAACGGAGCTATACTTGAAAAAATGTATACTACGTTTGTATTTGTTTACCCTAAACTTGAAAAGGGGCCATTAAGTACTCATCATTCTGAACAACTTTTACTTTGGGATCAATCCTGAAATAGAGAAAAAAAAGTCAGCTGTTCCTTACATTCGTGTTTATTTAAGTAGATCGACCAAAACATAAGTAGAGGAAAATGTCGTCTGGAAAGTTTTGAGTATGAATGTGGATGGATATACGAGTAGGGGAAGACCAAAGAAACGATGGCTAGACTGTGTGAAAGATGAAATGGCTAGAAAGGGAGTGACTATCGAGATGACGATAAAGACATATTGCGCCGACCATAAATAAATTGGCATAAGGGTAGGAGAATGATGATGATGATGACAAATGTATGAAAAAATCAATCTCTCTAGCCTTTTCCTAACTATGTTGAGGTCGGCTTTCAGTCTAACCGGATGCAGCTGAATACCAGTATTTTACATGGAGCGAACTTTCGGGCTTCTGACGACCCGTAACGAATGACAGCCGCGACCAACGGCTTAACGTGCTTTCCGAGGCACGGAAGAGTCTCGGTATGTAAAGATCACCCTCACCCATCCACGGAACAACCCCGGTAAGCGTAGCTTAATCAGATGGATCGACCCGTGTGGCTTTTATTACTTAGCCGCGAGCTCCCGTATAAAACAGTAGACATCTTTTTTTCGCCTTTCCAGTTTTAGTCCAATTTTGTCAATCGCGCCCTCCCCCGTCTCAGGGTGTTTCTCCGTTTTTGCTAAAAATACATCATTAGTGGCATATGATTTTTTCTTTTTGAAAACAATAAATTAAACACAGAACGTTTTGCTAAAAAAATATGATGGGATGAACTCGAAGGATACGTATGCATATACCTCGCTACATATTTGGAAACGTAGATGTGACGTTTTTTTTTTTGTGACAAAGTATTAGGTTAAACAAAAATATTATTTTTTTTTACAAATGTATTTGTTTTTTTTTACTTATTCTATTTGGGTGGTTATTAGTTTCAAATTATCGTCAAGTATTTTTTTCATTCCGTCGCTTGTATAAATTGTGACACCAAGAAGTGGTGGTGTTTGGAAACGGAGGTGAATGACAGTTTGCGTGATGTTTTGTTCGTTTTCTTTGTTTTCGACAGGTATATGCATATATTGAATAATGCGCCTTCAAGTTCATCCCATGAGAGCTATTTAGAAAATCAGCCTCAGTGTTAAATTGTTTCCAGAAAAAAACATATGCCACCGGAAAGTGTTTTTCGCCAAAACGCTCACATGCGCGCACAGTATAAGCTTGTATATTACGAGTATGAAGGTAAGTATATGTTTCAATAAACGATGCATATTAATGCCAACAAAGTCTGTCAGATGACTGACGCTCACGTAATCCATTATTTTATTTTTATATAGGTACGTATTCATAAGTCGTATTACCGTGCAGCATTGCCAGGGCGGACGTGCCTCCAGCATGTTGGTAAACAAATTGAAACGCGGCCACGGCACGTAGGGGCGTTCGCGAGTCTATTTATTTCTCCCTCGCTCCGGATTCACAACACTAAACTCGCCACAAAATAATAGGTCCGTTTTGACATGAGGGTGTCCCTCTTTGTCCCGCTATGTTTGTCTCTCTTTGGCATATGAAACGATCAGCTGTCAAAACGGACCCATTATTTTGTGGCGAGTTTAACAAATATCGGCCTTTGTGAATAATGTGAATGTGTGAATAACCGCACTGATAACGTTGTTTAAGTACATGTTTGCACTCACTTCAATTATGACGTGAATATAGGGCTGTGCTGAGTTTTTCGATCATTTTCGTATTATTTCATGTACAGTCAGGGAAATTAATTGTTTAGCAAATCGATACCCTATGTTCATTTGTTGTGTTATAGCAATGGCTATCAACATAATTTTTCCGAATATTCAAAACACAACTGTCATTCCTTGACAGTTGTGTAACTTCAATTTGTTTCAACAATTAATTTCCCTGTCTTTACATAGATAGCATGAACGCCTCTGTAGGTTGTATGTTGAAGTACTTATAGTCGTCGACCCGTAGTCCCATACAGACAGTCATCGCACAGACCCGCTAGCGAAAATTTCTAAATGTAAAAATTAATTATTATTTTAAAATAAAAAAAATGCACAGTTGTAAGATAATTATGTGATTACCAATATTATCGTCTCTAAGCCGTGAAAATATCGCTTGTAATTTATAAGCAGTAGCGAATTTAAAGTTGAAAACAACCTCATTTCAAAAATGTTTTTTAGCCGAATTCATTACAGAACCTCCGTTCTGTATTCGATCCGTATGTATGCATGATTGTATGTCCACGATTTTCTCAAAAACTAATGAACCAATTTTGATGATTCTTTCAATAACGTGATCTACATACTCTCAGGACGGTTTTAGTATATAATACATTAGGTAATTATTCTTATGTACGAAGTTTTATGCATAAATGTACTGTATTACTGACATTTCTAAGCGGATTTTGATGATTCTTCGTTTCGTTCGTCTTGGGCTTATATAATTGTATAGGCATTCAACTAAAAATGGAAAAATAAATTTACTTTAAAAAAGTAGAAACCGACTTCAAAAACCTAAAACGAATAAAATAAGTTTCATAATAAAACTTAACAGCTTCTGAAGTCGGTGTCTTCGATTCTTCAATGCACCTTAGCTCGGCACCGACTTAGGAAGCTGTTAAGTTAAGCTCTAAAAGGTATCGGGCGTTGGTATTTCTGAGGAAATAATGGCAACACACAATGGAATACAGAGATGTACTCGCCTTAAGGCGAGTATAGTCAGTGAAATTGTCGTTTTTGAGAGCCTAAATTAGCCTATAAAAAAATCCAGAAAAAATATAGGTATATGAAACTTTGATATGTATACTTCAATCTGAGCATTTAAAAAAAAATAAGAAAGTAAAAAACGTCTTCAGAAACCTAAAACGAATAAAATAACTTTCATAACAAAACTTAACAGCTTCTGAAGTCGGTGTCTTCAATTCTTCAATTCACCTTAGCTTGACACCGACTTTAGAAGCTGTTAAGTTTTATTATGAAAGTTATTTTATTCGTTTTAGGTTTCTGAAGACGGTTTTTACTTGCTTAAATTATTTAGAGCTTTCCTCTAGAAAACCTGGATCATACCAATGAATATTTTCCTAGTGCATTATTGTAACCATAAGTAAGAATAGAGTAGTTACAGTACCTACACACCCTTTTTATTAGAAATATGTAAATACCCAAGAATACCTAGTATTTTATACGTACACACAGCTACATATCAAGCTATCCTTGTCCAGTATAAGCTGATCTCTCATTGTGCGGAAATCCTATGCAATGCGGGATCCGCTTATACTGGAAATGTAAAGCTTGATATGTAGCCGTGTGTACATACCTAATATTTTTTACCCTGTTTGGATAAATAGTCAACTAAGCACACTGGTCCTGTTGCCAGTCACGTAGACACGTACAAACTGTAGGAAAATATTTTTAATTTTGTACCAACGCTTGCAACTTATATTTGTATAGGTACTTGCCTAACTGCTATGTTTACCTACAATACAACATCAAACACAAAATATATCGATATCGATACATTAACTTTGATTGTAGCAATAATTGCTCCGTCAAACCCTATTGGGAACAGTCGAAACAATTTAAGGAGAAAACGTTTGAGTAATGAACTACCTAACGCGAATCCCTAAACCAAGTCTCTGCGGAGAAATCGACGTTCGAACTGAGTCAAATAACTTAGGTTACTTATAACCTCGAAGAATAAAGGTTCCGCTTCTTACGGAAAAGAAAGGCTTGAGAAATAATACGTTAGAGTATTATTTGTTGTTTCAATTTAACGACGACCTTGATAAGCGAATTGAAAGTGCAGTATGTGAACGGCTTATCATAACAATAGTGTGGAATGTTGTTCAATGTTCAGTACGCGAGTAATCGCTGCAATGCATAACTTGCTGCGCATTTTAATGGCGTTTCTCTAAAGTGCCCGTTCATGTAAAACTTTTATGGTTTGAGATTGCTATTTGTTATTGTAATTTGTTTTCGCTATTTTAATATAAAGAAGAAAGGAAGAAAGAAAAATAGATTTATTTGTCACTGAAACAAGTAAGTATCGGATGTTTTTTTTTTTTAGAGCGGAGAACTGAAAATTGAAATAAAACACAGAAAATGTTTTTAATATCCATGAAATTGGCTTTATTTGACAGATAATTTCTTGGCATTAATGTTTGAACATGATTCCGGGGATGTGGGCGCCGCGGCTGACACCAACGCCTAGTTTACTGAAAAAATAATATTTTTATTGGCTTAATTTACTAAAGAAAACTACTAATTTCAAGAAATCTGGCCACCTCGTTCGTGCGATTTGAAACCATTACTTTATTTTCTCTGGGGATATGTAAAGTGTTTCATTGGATATGGGCAAAAACATAAGTTGTATTTCGAATTCCTGAAGCTCCATTTACACGGTACATGGTTATTGCCTATGGCATACCATAAAATTGAAGGGCGATTAGTTGGCATCGTCTAAAGAACATGTAGTCGCAAGCGATTTTTTTTAATGGCAAAACTTGCATTTTTTAATTTTATTCGTTTATCACGTCTGCGAAGTTTCGCTAGCTGATTTAATTTGATCCTGTATAGTCGGGGTCACACATCACATATAGGTATGTACATCGTACTTATAGATAACCCGTGGGCTTTTACACTACCAAGGAAGCAACCACTGCTGTGGTCAATCAAGTCAAAGATTTTGCTTGATATTGATCTAGATTGCTCCACATGTTTTTAGGTTACGAGTACCCATAGCTTTCCGAATTCACGACGAATTTCAAGAGCAATTTATTGTCAAACGAGAAATTTGTCCTGTACCTACCCTACTTGCGTAACACACTATCAATCGGAATTTGAATCATTTTGAAGCAAATTGCTAATCCATTGCTTCATAATTATGTTCGAAAAAGTTGTCTGCTCAACAACATAAACAACGCAATGAATGTTGCTGAACTGTCAAAATGAAATCGATCCCGATTTATAAATATGTTGTTATTGCTCTCAAGTAACCCCTAAGAAGATTAATTGTTTGAAATTAGAAAACCATTTCACAAACATTTTTGCTTAAACCGACCAACATTATCGTTTATTCGTCTGCTACAAAAGCGGAACATAATAAAATGACATCACGGGAAGTTAATTACTATGGTCTGTCGAGCGGTGCGTGAAATTAATCAAAATCTGCGCGGGACACGCCGGCTGTTTACTCAACGGTCTCCTTGATAAGGATAGAGGTACAGTCACGAACCGGGATTGTTGAGCCGCTAGCTTATCATCTGAACTTGGTTGTGTTACACGAATGCCGCCCGTTTTTCGTTATTGAAACGTCACATCGTCGGCCCAATTTGTTAACCTGCCAAGTCCATTTTCTCATAGTTTACAAGACGAAGAAAAAACCGACTAATAGGTATAATTATTGCTTTAGCAATCAATTCTGAAAATGCTGTTGGTCCTAATAAGTTTCCTTGATATTTTAAAAGCTTAACTAATAAGCTTATCTTACACACATTTTAGGAAAATTATGAAAACACAGATATAGTCATCTTTATTTGGCAGGTTAACAAATTAGGTCGACGACATGTCAAATTTCACGGGCGACATTCGTGTAACACAACCAAATTAAGATGATAAGCTACTGGCTCAACAATCCCGGTTCGTGACTGTACATAGCTCGGTGTAATTGTTACCCACCTACCTAAACACAATTTTTGTCTCTCGAAATTGTCTATGGTTTAGTCTTAGATTATAGGGTTTAGTGATGCGGTAGTATGAATTTTAAGTTCTGGTGCTATCGATGTTACAAATAATTTCGGCGCATAGAATAGATCAAATCATTATTTCAATTTCGATATTTTCCATCTGTTTTTTTTTTTTACAATCGTCAGATAACTTTTATTTATAGAATTAATATGGCGGTTTGACAGTTTTTGTATAGAAAATATGTCAAACTGTCATATTTATGCTTCAGATAAAACTTGTCTCACTATTGAAAAATCACCCCAGGGACTAGCGTTGAAAATACCGAAAAAAACAATGTTTTTTTTTCACGAAAAAAGCAATTTGAGGTTTTTCCGGTTTTTTCGCATGTTACGTATATAAGTATACGTACTTTGCAGCCGTCGAGTAGTAAGTTTTCTACTGTCTAAAGCATATATATCCTAAGATAAATATACTAAATATTTCTCGTTTCTTTCATATTTTTCGATTTTATTCTAAAAAAAACATGAAATACATATTGGTAAATTTTCTTCAAACTTTCGAATGAAACATTGAAAAATAAACAACGGAATTGGAAAGAAACGGGAATCTTTCCTGCTTTTTTCAACTCAATAGGGACTGGTCATACCCTAGCTTATTTTTAATTTAGTTTTTAATTTGTATAGTTTATTACGGACGCTTTTAGCGTACACGCGACAGAGCGACGCGTCTCTAGTTGAACAATTTCTATGAAAGCTTTATGGAAATTCTTCTACCAGAATCGCGTCGCATCGTCGCGTCACCCCTGTCTGCGGAAGCCTTAAGAGGGCCCTTCCCGGCCCGTCTATTGTCAACGCGAGCATGGTCGAATAGCTTGTTGTTTCATCCAGCGCAACGCCCGTTGACTAACAAGCAAGTGAGAACGCGATAACATTGAACGTAATTTTATTAAACTTCTGAAGACTTACAAATTTGTGAAATAAATGTTTGTCATTTAGAATCTCCATTACATGTGCGAGGTTTCTATCGATATGTATTTCCTTTACTTTTACAACTTATGAGTACATTATGAACGGTCAAATTTCAGGTAAAAATTGTGCAATAATGGAGATTTTTGGAGGCTTATATTGAATTTGTTTCTCCAAATTTTTTATTTTTCGCTTTGATAGAAACCTAGATACCGTGCACAAAATACCTATTAGTTCAATAATTGCTTAGAAAGATATGTTAAAACGCTATCACGTACGAGCGTTTGTATGAAAAGTATGACGCGTTGCCCCCTCTTAAGGCTTTTTGTTCGCTCTTCCATTATACCGTATTTTTACCAAATGCTTAAATAGTCATTGGGTGGTATACACTTACAACAGTATTATTTTTTATTTGATATTAAACACTCGTTGTAATTTTTTTCGGCAATAATTATCGACATCATGTCGATAATTATTGCCAAAAAAAAAATTCAACGAGACAAAAAGAATATCGGTCATTTGACGTTTTATGCGGATTACAAAATCGTCCCAGATTTTCGCTATTATTGAATAAAAAGTATACTTACTTTGTGGTGATCCACGTCATGAAAAAAAGTGATTGAAACAATAATGTGTAATCAGCGACGCGTCGATATCGTGTTCTATTCCGAGGCACGTTCAATGATATTACTTTTGGTCGCTTGCCACCACCTCGGATTTATCTAGTACCTGCCTTTAGTCTCTTGAAAGCGATTTTCATGCTGAGTAATTGCGACGAGCTAGAGCGTGATCATCAATACTCGTTCTCTCTTTGATAGACATTTCTCCGGCCAGTATTTATGACCTCTGCACGAACAGTACATTTTTTTTAATTTTTATATTATTTAAGATGGGTTTGCTCTTGACTCTAGTCTAGGTCGGAGGCGACAGAGACGGAGTCTACGATGGAGTGAGCTTACCCAGAAGAAGCCTGTTCACTCTCACTTGTTGTATGCGCTCGGAAACACAGACGCAGGTAGTGAGTTCCACTCTTTTGCTGTGCGCATTATAAAAGACATTTGAAAACGCTTAGTGCGAATTGGTGGAATAGCAACTAGGTAGAGATGGTAACTGGCTGTCATTCTGTTGAAGAACAGGCGTCATTTATCTGCAGCACCGTTGGTGATGTTATTTAGATGCAAATCTCTCAATCTACCGTCTCACTATTTGGACGTGATTTGGACGCAACTTCAAAGAATGTTATACAGATAAAACGGTTTACACCGTAAATAATTCAGTGTCACGTGAATATTTATTAATTTTTATTTCATCTTATTCCTTCTGAAGGAATTCGAAGCTTACATTTATTTCTATATTTACTCTTCTAGCTGAACGTGGATTTATTGTACATTTAGAAACATTAAACTACCTACACTGGGTTACTTTGATGTGAAATGTCAATTCTCGCCAACTAAAAGGTGTCAAGTAAAATTGTAATAAAAATCCTAACAGATACTGAAAGTGTATAGTATATTTTTTGTATAAATGAGTGTAAAATGATACACTCATTCATAAACTGTCAGAAATGGGGAACAAAAATTATGTCCATACATCTTTATTTTTATAAAACAAAGATTGTACATAGGTACCTACTCGTACATCACTAGAGTCTGGAATCCCTTTGATTATGTCTAAGATGTTGCTATACCGACCGAAAGGAACAATAGCGGTAATGTAATGTATTATGCGTATGTTCGCTACTAAGGCGGCAGCCGACACTCGAGTGAAATATATACATTGTTTATTAGCCCAGCTAGATCTACACCCAAGACTAATGACTGTTATTAAATAAGAGAAGAACAGAAACAACGTAGCCATAACAGCGAAATTGAAGACGTAGCAGATCAAGACACGGGCTCATAAATAAAAACCGCCCAGGTGCGTATAGGACCACGCATAATAAAGGGTTCCGTAGTCGAGATGAATTTATCCCAAGCACAAACTTAACATTATAGTTGAAAAACATGTTCTCGCATACATTACAACTGCAAATTTAACTTTGTACGTACAATATTGACAGATTTACCATATTAAAAACCATAGACTGCTTATACGTTTTCCTGTAATGTACTTACAGGTATATTCTGTTAGTCAGGCTATTTTCTGTATTTTTTTCAAAATTTTAGGCTCAGTAATTTCGGAGATAAGGGGGAATGGTCAATTTTCGTCTATTTTCTTAAATAACTTTAAAACAAAACTGTAAAAAAGAAAATCTTGCAACAGTTTGACTCAATCAAGCTGGTCAGTGTCTAATGTTTTGTTAGAGTTTCATGAGACAAACTTTTAAACAAGAGTAATCTTTCGATTAAAACCATTCTGGAAACTTTGTTTCTAATTGTGGATCTAAGAGTATCTGTAATTCCTAACTTTACAGACTTAGACCTGTCTAGAACGATACTCTAGCCTGAATTAAATTTCAATCATTCTGTATTTTTTAATCAAAATTCGTACTAAGGCATCGTTCGTAAATTCAGGTTGGTATTAATAACAATATTGGATTAATTGGTTTGTTTCAAGAAAATCTGTCTTCTATAATTCCATTTGTAAACGTAAAGGTTTACAAGACGCCAGCAAGTTCTGACAACCGACATCACTTAACGTCACTACCCACTCAACAAGCCCTCAAGTCAAATGTTATTTTGAGATGCTTTAAAGCAAGACAATACTGTTTTGCTCAGAAACTCGAGATTCAAAATACAAGTTTTATCGAAAATATTATGTTAACAAAACCCGTTTTTGTGTCAAAAAAATGTCAAAGGACATCTACTGAAGCATTAACCGTGTTAAATTCAGCGATTTTCACGGATATGTATGTCGCAAAATCTAATAAAAATCTCGTAGCGAATATGTAACGTTAGCAATATCATCGACACGATTGCGTCGTTTCAAACTGCATTGGTCCGCTATAAAAACGATAGGTACAGTCAGCAATTTCACGGCGCGGCGATATATACCCACGTACTGTTTATACAGGCATTCAGTGTCACCTGAACGAGTACTGTTTACACAACAACACTGATTCCGTATAATCCCAAACAAATATTTACTTCCATTTTACAAAAGTACTGGATATGGTTGCTCTTTTTACCGTTTGTTATTTCTAGTTTTAATGTTTTTAGTACCCAGTACGTCGGAAGTCTACTCCAGTTTTATTGTAGATTAGCTGTTTCCCTCGACTTCGTCTGCAATCCAGGATGACAAGCTCTGCTTAGTTTGGGATGTGTGAATAATGTCCCAGGATATTATTATTATTAATTGCAGCAGCTGAGATGAGAATGCTAAGAGGGACGTGTGGTCTTATGCGAATGGCTAGAATAACTCGTCGGCGTCACTTTCAGAGGAAGTCTGAAAGTGACGCCGGTGACTGAAAGTTGTAAAAAAAAATGGGCATGTGATGCGAAGGAATGAGGAAAATGTCTTCAGGAAAGTTTTGAGTAGGTATGATTTTGGATGGCTATACTAGTAGGATTTGGATGGCTATACTAGTAGGATTTGGATGGCTATACTATAAGAGACCAAAGAAACGATGGATGGACTGTGTGAAAGATGATATGGCTAAAGAGGGAGTGACTACTGTAGAGAAGTATGGAAGAAAAAGACATGTTGCGCCGACCGCAAATAAATTGGGACGAGGGTAGAAGAATGATGATAGAATGAGGAGGTATCATGTAGTCACCCACAGTCATAATCATGATTATATCAGAATACACTTTAATTCCTTTATAGAGATAATATAGGTACTTTGATGTCCCTAGTTTATGTATCACATAGCTGCAGGTTACCAGGTTAGGCGCCTTAGCTTCGGGAGCCAGGTAGAAAACGTATAAAAGCAGATAATAAAAAGATCCGAGATAACTTACACTGACACTCAAAAGTTCTTTAACACCTACTGTAAAAACATTGCTAACCATGATCTGTCCTTATACAAACGTATACAGGGTGACTGGTAAAAAAATCTGCTGGTCCCTATATTTTGACAAGTTATGCGAACATGAATGTATGGGACAGCTGATTGTTTTTCCGCGAATTCGCAATTGGTCCCATAGTAAAAGTTGTTTGTTATCATGAATACAATCATGTGTATAAGTATCGCTCACAAATTACCAGTTACCCAATTTACCGCGGTTAGTTAGAGTAACCACAGTTTATGATTGTGGCGAAATAAAATGTAGAAAAACTTTTTTAGTTTTTACAGTCGTCCGATTTGAGCAATTTTTATTATACTCGAAATTGGTCTCAGCTTGGGTAGTTTTTGAGTTAGCTTCAATAATACGTATTTTTCTCACTTAGTTTATATAAATGATGTTCTAATTTATTTTGCAATTGGTATTCGAATTTGTGTGGGGTAGCTACCACAACTAAAATGTGACGCTTCGACTTGAGAGCCTCTTCCTTTTTTTTTTCGTTCGTTAAAAAGAACCTATACTACTTTTTTATTGAACAAGCAAAACCATGAAATCTAGATATTCGAAATACATTACAACAAACAATGTTGATATTTTTTGGTACTTTTCATTATTATCCTAATTCCTAATTAAGTATCCTACTAATATTATAAACGCAAAGTTTGTGAGAATGGATGGATGGATGTTTGTTACTCCTCTTTCACGCAAAAACTACTGAACAGATTTTGATGGAATTTGGCTCACAGATACGTTTATAACCTGTATTAACACATAAGATACTCCTTATCCCAATATCTCTACATGCTCGAGACTGACGCGGGTGACACTGCGGGGTGCTGCTAGTAGTATTATAAATGCGAAAGTGAGTTTGTTTATTTGTTACGCTTTCACGCTAAAAGTGCTGAACGGATTTTGATGAAATTTCGCACACGGGTAGACCATGACCTGGAAGAGGGGCCAGGTTACTTTTTATCGAGATATCACGTGGGCGGAAGCTGTTATTCTAATACATATAACATTATCATTTTTGTGTTTGCTTAATCATTGTAACTATGTGGTCTACAGGTATAATATAAACTAGCTAATTCTAGTTTCGGCATTGTTAACTGTAGAAATAACTACATTATGATCACACGAAGGGTTCCGTGTTCCGTACTACCGTACAATATTCAACAATACCATTTTTTTTTTAATTATTTAATGGCAAACATTTTTATAATATCATAATTTATTTAATAATTTAAGGAGCCCTGTGACAGACGGACGGACGGACGGACAGCGGAGCCTTAGTAATAGGTGTCCCGTTGGCACTCTTTGGGTACGGAACCCTAATAAAAACTGTCATTGTAAATGAAAACAATGATGATTGCTGACGGTACAGTTAAATAATAAATCGTTGATCATCATTTGTTTTTTGTTGCCTACTTAGCAATCCCTACACATACTTGAATAATTGGGTATACGTCAGTAGGTATCCTAGACTAAATAAATATTTTTCGTAAAGATGTACGTCATTATGTGACTTAGGAACGGGAATTTAAGATTCAAAATAGCAGGAACAATCCTATTTAAACACCAACTTTAAAAAGCAATAAAAAGGGGAAAACATAATACCTAATGGTGGATTTACGTTCACAGCCAATACACCTTATTGTTTCCTTATCTTTAATTACTATTAATGGCTACTGCTACGTCAGAATCCACTGAATTTTAGATTGGTGTTTCCCAGCCTCTCATTTACACAGGAAGATACGAGTACATATTATACCGATATACAGAACTGCCTGTGTTTTGTTTATTTGGTCAATGTTCATAGTATATTCTGTCGGTAGCTGAACAGGTACATACAAGTATACAGTGCAATTAAATAATTAATTATTTCTTCCATAAAACGCGTTCGGAGGATACAAGTAAGTGCTACACTTAGTAAATTAATTGTTAGACAGAATATACTACGAACATTGATGAAATCAACATATCACACGTAGTTATGTATGTCGGTATTTGTATCTTCCTGTGTAAATGAGAAGCTGGGACACGCTGGGATCTAAATTTCTATGGATTCTGATAAACTGTGTGTCGTTTTGAAAATAATTTACGTCTACTACATCCCACTTTGACAATTCGGTAGAGATCCACGCTCGTGATTTGCCAGACAGCTATGAAACGGAGTATTTTGGGTATCAAACTTGTGAACCGGGTTAAGAAGACAAAAATCCATTCCATCACTAAAATAACTGATGTCAGTCGGAAAGCTGCCACGCTTAAATGGAATTGAGCTGGACACATCTGATGCATGTCAGACGATCAATGGGCCAAACTTACGACCCGGTGGGTCCCGCTTAATGGCAAATGACATCGCGGCAGGCCCAGACGAAGATGGCGGGATGAGCGGGACTCCTTTAATAAAGATTGGTCCTTGGCAGCTCTGGACAGAGAGAGGTAAAAAGAGAGTAGGCAAAGGTCTCCTTTGCCTAGCAGTGGGACAATAAAGGCTAATAATAAAACTACATCCTACGCTATTTTTTAACATTGCTCATACCATAATTAATTAAGTCCTTGCTAAAAGATCCCATAAACTGCAGTGCTTAAGACTGCGTTCAGATGACACGCACACGCCACGCGCACGCGCGTCAGCACCCGCGTCTAAACTCGTTTTGCGCGCATGCCGAGCGCGGGAATAAGGCGGGATACCAAAAAAAAAATACTTACAACAATCCAAGTTCCCGGAGATAAAAAGTCACACGCAACACACAGCGGGCAAAAATAATTTAACATTATTTTGTAGAGAATAATCTCAAAGTCTCTTAAAACATCTTTAAGGGCCATGAAATAGGTAGATACTTTCATCTGCGCCATCAATTGGCTACAAAAGGTTCCAAGTTTAAAAATCATTTTTGCTTGTAATGTGTTCGATTTTTCCTCGTAATTGTGACGTTTCACTCATACATAAGACAATTATTATTTATAGTAGCTCTTCGCGTGTTAAGTTGCTATTATAAAATGAGGCTGATTATCTTGGCCGACGTTGTATCTTAACTATTGTAGTAGGTACGGTAGACGGTTCAAGTACTTGACAATTAATCGTGTCACAGCTTTTTCTACGCAGTAGATTCTTGTTCTATTTTATTGTTTGTCTTTTTTTTTGTACAAAAGAGCTAAATATCTTACAACTCTTTAAAACTGTTATCGGACGCCTTACTTTTTGTTCATTTATGTCTTTTTTTGGGAAAATTTCACTCGAAGTAAACCGTCTAAACAATTAAAGGAATAATAAGTAAAAAATGAATTCATTAGTGTACCAATTCAACAATGTTAAATTTCGGCATTCGCCATCTTTCACTCGCGCTCGACGAGGACGAGGACGAGCAGATGAACGTTCGTTTCCATGCAATTTTTTCGTGGTAACATGGAATGAGACAAAAAAAGCGTCTGATATAGCTTTACAACGTGCTATGCTAAACAATATAAAACTGTACCTACGTGCATATTACGACACTTGCAAAATGCAGATTTTTTGCTCTCATTTTTACAGTGTAAAAACATTATAAAAATCTTTACACAAAGGAATTTAGAAACAGGGGCATTTTTTTTCAGCAAGAATACGATTGTAACTCAAAATGGCCCAAAACTGAGTTACGATGTTATTCCTTGCAGGTGTCGATTATATAACATGACAAATATGACAGAATAAAACACTACGTATAGTTTAATGAAGAAAACTACACATAAACTAAAATAAAAGCACTTAGGTACTCACCTACAACAGAAGTAGTTTCGGGTTATTAACGTTTTAAAAGATAAGAAGCAATTCTACTGATGCTAATGTAGGCACTTCACTAAACGAGGTCTTTCACAAATACCTTGGATTTAAAGATAGAAGTAGTATTTAATGACGCGCCATTATTCCATCGTCTTTGATCACAAAAGTGGACGTTTTTAGGGTTCCGTACCTCAAAAGGAAAAACGGAACTCTTATAGGATCACTCGTGTGTCTGTCTGTCCGTCTGTCAC
This sequence comes from Dicycla oo, assembly GCA_948252095.1. Classification (NCBI taxonomy): domain Eukaryota; kingdom Metazoa; phylum Arthropoda; class Insecta; order Lepidoptera; family Noctuidae; genus Dicycla; species Dicycla oo. The sequence continues at coordinate 15,411,014 of OX411714.1, read as the reverse complement.
AGCCAATTTTCTCCGAATCTAATGGACCGATTAAATTTAAATTTGTTATACTTATGAATTTCTGTGACCCAAACACGGGCGTGTAACATAAATAAATGAATTTTGAATAAGGGGGTCACTTTTGAATAGAATAAAATAATTATATATTTGCATACAAAGTAGGTAGGTACAAAAAAAAATTAAGATGTTTTATATTTAGAGATCCTTATACATTCTACCTTAAATACAAACATTTAGTACAAGTGCTCCCGTCAATAAACCAAAAACCCCATACATTATGTCAAGGTCATGTCGAATGTCAACCGAACACCATAGGTTCACAACTACTGTAAGCCCACGGACGTCGCCATAGGATGATTTTTTTTACGTTTATATATTTAAGATATACGTTTATATACCTGTTATGTAAAGATTAAAAAAAAATATTATGCACACTTGGGGTGCGTCAGATGTTTGAGAGATTTAATAGTCTAAAATACTGTCAATATGAAAACTATTTTAATAAATAAAGAATTGAAGATGTCAGGACTTATTTGGAAAATGGAGTAATAACACTTATCAATTAATAAGAGTGACAATTTCTTTTTAAACAGAATGGACTCGTTTTTGATTTCATCGGGTATTTTCTTAAAGATAATCGGGCACATACATAATTATAACACTTTTCGTTAATAATGCAAAGTTATGACCACTAGCACGTAGCATGTTTGTATACTGCCTTCTAACTGGTCGTGTTCTATTGACAGATGAATTAATTTAAAAAAAATTAACTCAAAATTATGAAATAACTTTAATTTCGGAAATCGGTGTCTTGGAATCTGTATTCTTACATATGTATAAATACAGAAGAAATCTGAGATTCTTTTTTTTTTTTGAGATAGTTATTTCATAATTCTGAGGTGATTTCTTTTTGAAGTCGATTTTTGTTTTATATTTTGTTTTCGTAATTTTTAGTTTTTAGTAAAAACTGGAATATTTGTTTGTAATAAGTAGTTAATAGTTGTGTTATAATAAATATTGTAATAGAATTTGACCAAGGTTTTGAGATTTGACACCACACCCGTAGTATCAATAAGCCAGGCCGTCACACTTACACGTATTAGTCCATTATCTTGAAAACTACTCAATCGCTTTTGGTGAAACTTGCACTGTCCCTAAGTTAAAGTAAATGTAAGCAAATAAAATAAATTAGTCACGATCAGATTAATAGTTTCGGAGAAATGCGTGGACAAACATACATATATACAAACATACATACATCTATAAAATTTTGTATATTTGTTTGGAAGCCCTAATAGATTATCATATGTGAATATATTGCAGTTCCAATAATATTACATATATTACATGCATACGTGTAAAATTGATAACCTCTGTTTTTTTTTTTAAGTCAGTAAAAAAGATGCCTAATTGATTTTACAAAAACAGCTATTTCGAAAATGTTAAGTGATAGGAGGGATTTCAATACAGGTCCGTTTTAAACAACTTTCATGTTACACATTGCACTTATGTATCGTTTTTGAGCCTTGAATACCTTTTCACTCAGACTACTTTTGGGGGGCAAATAAAAAAATAAAAAATAAAAAGTTTTGCAAACTGTACCGTGTGAAATGTACATACATTTACCCCCAGCACACAGATAAACCCTGAGAGGTTTGCGTTGTGTGGCTGAAACCAAAAATATGTATTAGACTAAGTGTTTTAGAAATAAATAAAAAAATAAAAAAAACATATCAAATAATAGGGCTTACTGTGAGGGTCTAAAATATTTTCTTTTTATATATTTTAAAATAAATTGTTTTAAAGTTATTTAAGAAAATAGACTAAAATTGACCATTCCTCCCTTATCTGCGAAAGTATTGAACCTAAAATTTTGAAAAAAATACAGAAAATAGTTCAGATTACAGGAAAACCTATAAGAAGTCTATGGTCTTAAAATAACATGCTAACTAAATCTCTCAATATTGTGCGTAAAAAATTACATTTGCAGTTGGAATGAATGGGCTAACATGTTTTTCAACTACAATGTTAAGTTTGTTATTGAGATAATTTCATCCCAACTACGGAACCCTTCATTGTGCACGTGAGCGGTCTTTTTTTTTCAACAAGTTGCGCGGGAAACAGCAGATGATATCTACGATGTGGATTTTCTTTCAGTCTGAGACTAATAGAGAGCACATCCGAGTAGGCGTATGTAATTTATTTTTTTGGATAGTTACATTGACGCTCCTACGATACTTACCTTATAGTACAACATAAATGTATCCTAGTACCTACATTAGGACAGGCAAGATATACATAGGTATAAATAATTCTTTGGATGTTGCATCCGTTGATATTCATTTTTAACCGACGAAAAAGAAGGAGGTTCTCATGTCGACACGTATATTTTTTTTTTATGTATAACCACGCATAGTTTTCAGAGTAGTCCAATTTGAATGATTCTTGTCTTATTCAGGATGGTATACCTCGAAGTTGGTCCCATGTAAAATTTAGTTGGAGGGTGGGGCAGGATCTGGCATTGTCATGTAGAGAAAAAAGTTTTTGAGTTAGCTTCAATCATACGTATTGTTCCGACTTAGTATATGTGGATGATGTTCTAATTTGTTTTGCAGGTAGTGATAATCGAATTTGCATGGAACCATTACAGTACCACAGATATAGACAAGTATTACAAAAAAAAAAACACAACGACTTACAACGTAAATACAAAACCAAAGACACCGACTTCCAAATTTAAAGTTATTTTTCACATTATAGTTTTTTTTTTTTTTTGTAACGTTTCCTACTCCAACTGTCGGATTCCAACGGAATAATTTTACTAGAAGTAAAATCTAGAACTTTTTGTAACTTGCACTTTTCAGTCAAAGGGACTACTAACATTTCGTTGACCTACATGTAGCGAAACAGACTTCTCATATAATAATAGTTTATAGCAATTCATTGCTTTTACAGAAATGTTTATTGGGAAATTATTCAATTCAATATTTTCATGAAATAAATATTCGTTTGGCAAGCAGGTAGTTGCGTGAATGGGTACTCATTAGGTCATTGTACTTAATTATATTTTAGGCTCGTTAAGCTGTCTTATTCAGGTTCACAATAATTTCAACTGACCCAAATTTACACAATAAAATTATGCATTGTTAAACAAAATGTTGTTAAAAAATTCAGTGCTTTCAATTTCATTTAAATATACTAAAAAGAATTTTAAATAGAAATAGAGTATGATAATAGATGGACAGGCCATGGGCCCAGATGATATACCAGTAGAAAGAAGTATTTAAAAGAAGATGGATGTGTGTGTGACTTTTTCTTTAATACGTTGTTGCATGAAGGTTGCAAGAATATAAATGTGATGTACAGGACTGCAACGAAAGTCTGACAACCAGTCTTACCAAGGGGTATTGTATTACCCAATAACTGGGTTGTGGAGGTCAGATAGGCAGTCGATACATGTAAAATACTGGTATTCAGCTGCATCTGGTTAGACTGGAAGCCGACCCCAACATAGTTGGGAAAAGGCTAGGCAGATTTATTGATTGTACAGGACTGCAACAACTATCGGGGAATAAAGCTCATGTCACATAGTATAAAGGTACGGGAGAAAGTAACGGAGAAAAGCATGCGAGAGGAAATTACCTCGAAACCAGTTTGAGTTTATGCCAGATCGAGGAATAATGGTCGCCACTTTATAGTTTTGAGTATGAATGTGGATGGCTATACGATTAAGGGAAGACTAATGAAACCATGGATGGACTGTATGAAAGATGAGAATGGCTAGAAAAGGGGAGACTACCAAGATAATATAATATCCTCGGACATTCCACACACGGTCATCTCATCCCAAACTAAGCAGAACTTGTACTATGGAAACCAGATAACTGATATACTACATACACTACTTTTTTTTTTTGTAAATACATACTTATATATATAATTACACCCAGACTCAGGACAAACAGACATGTTCATGCATACAAATGTTTGTCCTGGATGGGAATCGAACCCACGACCTGCGACATGATGGGCGGTATCTTAACCAACCACGCCAACTGGCCTGTCAGATGACGACTAATAGTGGAAAAAAGGGACATGTTGCGCTGACCCTGAATAGATTGGGATAAGCGCAGGAGAAAGATGAGAGCCAACACACACACACTGAGAATAATTTTCCTACACAGAGCAGAAACAAAGAGACTGATAAAAAAAAAAACAGGTTTTTAAAGATGAATTGCAAATAAAATATGTATGTAAGGTTTTCCTGACGCATGTACAGACGCCAGCACATCAAGATACTACAATCTATCAAATTTCTTTAATAGATTTTCAACTTTATCACTAAATCGTTAGATTCAAGATTGATGGGGAACATGTGACAGTTTCGGGTAGCTTGACCTGCTGGCGTCTGTACGTAAACTTGGGCAAAGGCAGAACAACATCGATCAACAAAACGTAACATCGAGTAATGGTAGTCACTGGTAGCAGTACAGATACACATTGGCCCATCTTTTATTTTCGCTTAACAACGCGTAAACAACGCAAGTCATAACAATAATGGGCAGTCGTAAAAGTGTTAATATGTACGTCTGTAGGCATATTGTAGGTGCGCTTAGTTCAGGGATGTTCGCCAGTCAGCTATAAAATAAAACGAGGGTCCTCAACGCGGCGTGGCGTGTGTTTTGTGACGTCATCAGGCTATGGGCGCGTCATTATATCTGGATCAACCCGTAGATGGGTTAGAGTTGACAGATTTTCCTAGAATTGCCATAAATATTCGGACAGAACCTCTACTCAAGAGAATTGGGCGTTGTGAAAAGCGTCAACAGCGGTTTTTTTTTTTTAAATGGAAAATTCTTTTGATCATGTCATGTTTGTGTAAGTAATTGTGATGTTATTAGAGCGAATATGTGCAAATATAAGTTTAGAGAGAAACGCACGTACCTACTCTGTGTTGGCCCGAAAGGTGAAAGAATAACTTAATCTAAATAAAAAAAGATCCAAATGATTTCAGCGGCATTTTCGCACTTAGGATAAACCACCTTAGATTGCTCTTTTTATCCATTTCTCTCTTTATTTGTGGCACTCCTACCGTACCACACAGGGGGTGTGCTCCAAATAATATTATGTTCCATAATATAATATCATCTTCTCGAAACCCTTAATATTTAGTTACAATATTGTGGATAGGTCGTGAGTTCGAGATATTTCAAGCGTTCATAACAGAAAATACATAGTCTAACTTATTTATTGTCTACACAGGGTAACGTTCACTTTTATATTGACAAAATATTCAACGTCAACTGCATCTAAAAACAAGCTTTATTTACCACAACATTTGGTATATTCGACCTCATAATTGCTGTATGACCCTAAGGTTGAATATCATTTGCACTTCAGCCACTCTATATTCTGTATAGAAATTTCAACGTGAAAGCACAGAATAAATAATAGCGTTTAACCTCTCGAATGTCTTATGTTACACAGTTCGACATAAGACATAAACATATCACGTCACTGCAATGTCAGGTCAGTTTTATTTCACTACGTAGCTGTTTTATTAGATAGGAAAACTAATGAGGATTACGGGAAGGTATCATTTATAATTTGTTATTATCGATTTAACAGTATAATCTTCCTTTTTCTGAAGGCCTACCTAAAGTACCTTACTCGTAAAAGCGTTGACATTTACGTAATGTGAATGTCGACAGAGGTTGACACCCGAAAGGTTCGACATTTGACAGATTCTACTTTTGACATCATAGTTTACATTTGACAGATTCTACGTTTGACAGATTTTGAAAAAAGTGACACAAGTAAGGAACATTGTGGCATTAAAAATAATACTGTTATATAGTCACTATATTTATTGATAAGCATAATTTGTTTTTGTAAGTAGTATTAAATGTTTGTATTATAGTAACTAATATTTTTCGAAACAGTCACAATTACCAACTTAACGTCGAAATAATTTTTTTGTTAACATAAAACAATCACAGTGAAAACATTGGAAAAGCTATTAATTAACAGGCAACAATCATATTATCACATTAATTATTAGTATTATTTTGTAACATAGTTACATAGGTATTTAAACAATAACATTGAAAAATAAAACGAAAAATGGGACTTATTAGTAAGTAAATAAAGTTTAAAAATAAAAATTACAGGAGCAATTATATGTAAATTATTTTCTTAAAAAAATCTTCGACCGATATTTCATCGCTTTAAAGTTTCTTGACAATTTTGCTGTATGTTTCCATCACCGAAGCTAAACCTTGCGCTGCGCAAATTTTTTTTTTGATAATTTAGTCATAAAGCCCAATATTTTCTCTTCTGTACCTTCTTCAGGCAAATGGCAATCGTTTTGCGCCCAGATACGCTTTTCTTGCATTATAATAGCTATCTTTTTTTTAGTGAAAAATCGGGACTCTGCTCGGTCCGGCCATTGTTTTAATCGGACCCAAGTTTTTACACACTTCCCTCTTCATCATGTTTGTTTTTATAAATAACTCGTTTCCGAGATGATCAGCCTGACATGTACGTCTAGACTTACGAAGAATTTTCATTAAATTAACATCCACTGTTATATAATAGATGCACTGCACTCACTTCTCTTCACACAGCGCCAACACGTACTTTGATCTTTATTCACTCGTTTAATTTTGTTAAAACGGTATCCTTCGTAGAAGATTGAGTCAAAACCTTTTTTGTTTTTTTCAACAACAAATTCCCTTTCTTCTTCCGCCATATTCTGAAAAATACTTACAGAAAGGTTGTTACCTTTCTGTAAGTATTTTACGTACCAAACATAGAATTGTCATGAAAACACCAAAACTAAACTAGATTAGCAGTCACAGAAAGAGATCGAATAAAGTTACGAAAAGTTTTAAAAGTGCCCACCATTTTTTAATAATTTTCTTTTTTCTCTGTTTGTTCTAAAAACATAGGAAACTTGGCCTGTGTCTTGAAATACTGGATATAAATTATACTTTTGCATTAGATGTGAACACGGAACGATTTAGAGGATGTTATTGATTAGCTATCTAGATTTGTTTAGCAGTGTTATAAGTTGATAATGTAGTTTCCGTTTTTCTATGTGTTACGATACTGTTACGATCAACTATAATATTATATTTTTAAAATTCAATTTGCATCTTTACAAATTTAATTTTAATGTCTGAGAAAAAACAAAAGAAAAATAGAAAATAAAAATAAAAGGTGTAAAGAGGTTGTGTAGTCCTAGGTCACATTGTTACGCCACACCGGGGTGGCGCCACAGTCACCGAACAAATCTATATAAATAAAACAAAGTCGGGTTAATTACATCATTTATAACTCAAGAACGGCTGGACCGATTTTTGAATTGTTTGATTTGTCTCCGCCTTGAATAGCAGAATAGCTATTAAAACATCGAAAAAAAAAATGAGAAGACATTACATTTTCTCATACATTTTGTACGGAACGGCTTTAATGAACGAAAAATACTAGTTACTAACATTTAATACTACTTACAAAAATAAATTATGCTTATCAATGTAAATATAGTGACTATTATAACAGTATTATTTTTAATGCCACAATGTTCCTTACTTGTGTCAGTTTTTTCAAAATCTGTCAAACGTAGAATATGTCAAATATAGAATCTGCCTTATGTAGAATCGTCATACGTAGACTATGATGACAAAAGTAGCATCTGTCAAATGTCGACTAAACGAATAATAGTACTAAGTGAGGGCTTCGGTGAAGTGTCAATACACCTAAATATCAATTCCTTGCATATGGGGCTAACTACACTTATGCAGCTCAATTCAGCTTTTGTACGCAACTGGTGTTTTCTATGTCCAAAAGTTGAATTGAGCTGATTAAGTGTAGTTAGTCCCTAAATTGGAGTGACAGCTCACTTCACTTAAGTTTTCATGGTGACATATTTTTCAGAATGGACCGGCTGATCCAATCTAGTTGGTTGTGACATTAACAATGTAAAGCTAGATAACCCTTTATGCATCACGTATCTGTCGTAATTCTCGGGAATGTTTAGGGCGTTTATATACGGGGCAAGTAACTAAAAATACAGATAACACTCACGTTGTTAAACCAGAGCCAAGATCCAAAATTGTCACACAAGTGCCTGAACTTTACACATGTTTATGTATAAGCACCATTTAACTAGATTGGCAAATTATATTAAGTCATCTACCTGCAAGCTAAAATATTACAAGTTTATAGCAACGATGAACCTTGAAACTCCACCGAAGCGGGTTCAGGGCTCGCGATTCACTTTACGAAGCACCCCTCAGGGAATTGATATTCATTCTGCAACCTTCACCGGCAAATTTACTCATTGATTTCAAGTATACTTGCCTATTTTCTTTGATAACCTGATAAAAAGGATGAAACAGACTTCAGAGAAAGGCAAATTATTGAATGAGCAATTTCCTGTTGGCCAGTTGATTTAATTTTTAGTCTTGAAAATTCTGAAATTAATTCTTTGAGTTTTATCGGTTTATGTCATAGAGAGCTCCGATTATGTAAGTCGATAAGGTTGTAAATTGCTAGGTCTGACCTTATTGTCAGGGATTACGGTGAATTCCATATAATTTAACATATCCAGCAGATTGCAGTATGGCTTCTGTATCCTAAATTTGAGGCATTCACGGTGCCATTTAATTTAATTAAATCGCGCCATATGTCCAGTCACTAGGTCACTGGTACTAGATTGTATAAGTATAGGCGTTGTCGATTTTTTTTTTATTTGAGTTGGGTTTGATATTCTACGATGGAGTGAGCCTACCCAAAAGAAGCCTGTTTACTCTAACTTTGAAGAGATTCGGGTTGTATGCGTTCGGGAACACAGACGCAGGTAGTGAGTTCTACTCTTTTGCCGTTCGCATTATGAAGGATGTTTCGAAGCGTAGTTCGAATTGGTGGAATGGCACCTAGGTATGCATGGTAACTTTGCAGTGCGTCTAGATGTTCGATATACAGTATGTTAACCAACAGAGGGCGTTCCCGTTAACCCGCAATAGTATAGCATCCATACATGCTAAAAAAAATATTACCATTCGAAAACAAAATGGTTTTTATTTTTTTTTTTCACTAAAAATGTTAAATTGATACGTAAAAGAAACACTCTGTACACGCGTACTTGAAGGACGGAAACGTCGCAATTTAGTTTTTATGTTTAGTGAATATTTTTATATTTTTTTGAATATTTTAGTGAATATTTTTAGCATTTTTAGTGAATATTTTAATATTAAAAAAAAATAAAAACCATTTTGTTTTCGAATGGTAATATTTTTTTTAGCATGTATGGATGCTATACTATTGCGGGTTAACGGGAACGCCCTCTGTTGGTTAACATACTGTATAAGCATGTATTTATAAATAAAGTAGTGTATGTACGTATAGTATATCAGTTATCTGGTTTCCACAGTATAAGCTCTGCTTAGTTTGGGATCAGATGACCGTGTGTGAATAATGCCCCAGGATATATGTATATACGTATAGGGCCGATGGGATGAGGTTGTGGAGTTCCTGAGCACACTCACCGAAGTACAGTCTATAAGTCCGACAAGCAGGCAACCTTGCGGCGGCGAGCCGAGCTGTGAAGTTCGGCATCCACCAGTTTTACGTCGCCAATGAGCATCTTAGCTCTGCGTTCCACCGAGTCAAGCGCAGCTAGTTGGTATTTGGCTCAGCCATCTCAAAGGTGGCTGCAATACTCCATACAAATGTCTGCAGCTTTACAGCTTAACCAACTCACTTTGTTAATATGGTCACGTGATAATTTTGTCATGGTAATTCATTATTTTCTACCATGTATCAAATTAAACCGAGTGATTGTTCATGTCTGCATAAAATTAAGAAGCATTTTATTTTTGTTCTTCCGACATTTTTTTTTTTTTTTTGATCGTACAAAAATAATGTTACAGCTTTTTTAAATGCGTCCATTGGCGACAGAATGTGACAAATGAGCGACGGATTACGTCAATCACACAGATTGTCTGCCGTGACTGGTATTACAGACAGAAAATCGTCATTGCACGTATCCTCAATTAGAGTCAAGTCTAATTATAATTAAATCACGCTATAATAATATGTTGAAATACTAGGCCGAATAGGCTTTGCTGTATTCTCTACTGAAGCTAAAACCAATCTCGTATGTGGGACATGATTAATTTTTATTTGCTTTAGCTTTTTATTCGTAACAAAACTATCGTTGCGTCTCTTTTTAAGAGGATTGTGAAGTGCCGATACGCGGCGCGAGTCTTGGAGGCAATTACCTACATTTCATACAATTATTTACATAAATATTGTTACGGGCGATAACGTTTTCACCCACCTAAACCTTTACGTAATGAGACAACATTGATTTCATTACATTTAGTATACCTTAATCTAGGTCTGTACTTTTTCTTTTTTAGTAATACAATGCAATTTAATTTTAAAAAATAAAAACGCTCGAGGAAGTTTTTAAGATAAAATATATATATATTTAGATGCTAATAACATATATCGTGTGCAATATTTCTTTATAATAAAAACGTACAGACCTAGTGTTTCATTATACCTATAACGTTTCCAAAAATTATGAAAATTGGACTATGTTTACGCGGAGCAAAACGTTATCGCTTTTTGTATGAAAATTTACAGCTTCACAATCCTCTTAATGAACCGTGATGACAGAATGACACCTGAGCGACGGACCACGTCAATCATGCATATTACTAAAAAACAAAAAACATACGCTTGTGTGTAACAGGCGTAACTAATCAGTTGAACAGTAGTGCGGTCATAATCTTATCGTGTATACCTGCCGTTTAATTAATAAATACACGAGTGCAAGCTTTTACGGACAATATGTTACGAATTAGTAGATAAGGTAATTTTTGTGATAGCTTTTAGGCTTCGACCTCGGAAAACACGGAATTTAGTGGTGGTTATACGCATTATCTTATATTTTTGGACTTCTATTATAATGTTCTGGCTTTCTGCTTACCTAATCAAACACTTGGTTGGCTGATGGAACTTTTGGTCACACTTTTACTAGTAGGTACAGCCGAAGTTCCATTTACAAACGTCATCTTTTAAACTAACGCAATGATGACTACACTCAATTTGACTGACACAGTATATCCAATAAAGGTTCGTAAGTTAAATAGAAATCCGGCATTATTTGCATACCTACTTATGCATATCAGGCATTAGTTCCCAGCAGTAAATGTCAGGACGTAATAACACCTCGCTTGACACCCTGTTTCTAACACCTAGTATTTGTTATTTAGTTAAGATAGCCCTGTCGCCGATTCTACTTATCCGACACCTTTTTCAACACCTAAGTTAATGCTTATCTAAACCAGCCTCGTGGGAAATTCCAGAAATATTTTCATTGTTTAGATTAAAGCCGATCGTCCACCGCCAGCTAAACTAATCAAGAACTAAGCTAAGTTAAACTGGGAATAAATTTTCCGGTAACCGAAAAATAAGCTAAAACTTCGTTAGTGATAATCATTTTGTGCTAGAGTGGTTAATCAGACGTGATGGCAGAACAAGAGAAGAGCAATGACGAGAGTTCAGAGGAGGATTACATTCGTCATAGGCAAAGAAGATTGATTATTGCTTATTACACAAAGAAAAAACGCAAATAAAGATACTGGAAAACAAGTGGGGAATTTGATTCTGTTTAACGAAGTAGACAACGAAAATTCTAAATTGTACTTTCGTGTATCCAGAGAACAGTTTAATGAGTTGTTAACAATTATTGCCAAGGATATCACTAAGAGTGATATTGATCATTTTCCTTACGAAAGGCGCCAGAGGGGTAACGTAAGGGGTGAGAGGGGCTACCTTCGGATCGACATATACCAACTAAGTTAGTTTGACTTAGTTGGGCTATTTTAGTTAGCTTAGCTTGCGGTGGATGCACATGTATGAAAAACTGGCCCAACTATGCGAGCTAAACTAAATTAACATAGTTTAGATGGCGGTGGACGATCGGCTTAACCCTTGTGTATAAAATATGTACCAATAATTCGTAAGCCATTCCGTCTGCATCGCTCTAACCGAGCACATCTTCCAATTATTGTAATAATTGTACTTTTTTTTTTTACTAAAGCACTGCCGCTCGTATTTGTCTACCCACTGTTGCTTTGTTTTTGTTGTTACTTCCGCCTTGAACGTAAATCCATTAGAGTTCTGTGAAAGTCAAACTACTATGTTAGCTATTACAGTTAACGAAATAATTTAACTGCTAACTTCCTCGAGCATAACTCTCCTAATACAATCACTGATCATGAGGTATATGTTGGACAAAGTTGTTGCACGGTGTTGTGCCCCACATCGTAATCGACAGTAACTACTTGAATTAACAATGTTACCAGGTTATTATAGCGAAGCGAAACTGTTTACCTTTTATGTGGGAGTCTGGGAACTGTTTTGTTGATTGACTTATCTAGTGAGGCTATCACCGTCAACATGCAATTAGGCTTTGTTTGCTAGCTTCCTCTAGCTGGAAAAGCTTTGGCCAATTTTTACCGTCACATTTATTTATTTATACAGGGTGTAAGGGACAGCCCTCCGCAGACTGATAGGGCAAATTCAGTATATCATACTAAGATGACCTAATAAATAATTTCGTGTACCTAGGTACACGAAATTATTTCGGAAACGTTATGGGACTCCAATAAATCTGATTTGTTTGTCTTTTTGTGCACAAATCGGAGCGTCTGTTACTGGTTAGGAAGGGTAGGTAATAGATATGCGATGAGTTCGATGAACTCTGTAGCTACGCAGAAAGTGAACAGCTGATTTCACGCGTCGTTCGTTAGAGTATTTCAAAATCCATTGCTTTTTTTTAATTTAGCGGTTTTATTTACATAAATGTGGTGCTGCATACAGATAATATAATAAATTGTACATAGAAATAAAGGAATAATCACTGAAAAAACGATAACAGATGCAAATTTTCCGGTGGAAAATGATCCAAAATAAGGAGCTAAATGTTACCTGTTAGTTTGCGAAGGGTTTCCTTACACCCTGTATTACAACTACTGGCTGCACTTACAGTGTACTTACTTACTAGACTTATTAATAGTCTACCCTCAGCAATAAACAAAAGTATTACACATAAAAATATCAAATGTAAACTTAAGCAATATTATTTAAGTATTATTTAGGAATGACTGTAACTATTTAAATACCTACCTAAAGATTTTATTCATTGTATCGACAATAACGCATACTTATAAAATGCAAGATTGTTTAGTTTGATATAGACTCATGATAGCACAAGTTTAAACCTTAGTGGTTTTTGATTGCTATGTAATAAGTAATCCTGTATTCTTTAGTTTAGATGATAAATAAAAAAAAAACTTATACTTTACACCAAAGCGTGCAGCAAGCCAACAACATAACATTTAACTAAAAAACTTTATCATCGCACATCATCTTCTTCTTCACATGAATGATCATGATCCTCGAACCTTGACTCAACTTTCTCTGACTCGCTGCTGACGGACTCTGAAAAGAAGAAGATAAAGCATCTTGAGTTGCAACTTTTACACGGAGGGATTAGCGAGCATAGCTAGATTTAGATGGCTCAACCCCTATCAAAATTACCACGATAGTAACCACTCCAAGGTCCAAGGACCAAGGACTGAAAAAGTTTGATGGATTTTCTGATCCACAATAACTTACGTTCCTATCCTTGTATTAGGTATGGAATTTGCCGGATTTATCCAGGCAGCTGCGTCACGTCACGGATTTTCTATTTTCTAAACTCGTTATCTCAGCCTTTTCCAATCTAAATCCCGTGCCCAGTTTACTTGTAACAACGTTTAAGCTTACTAATTAAGAAAGCTCACATCTCTTTCGTTATCCCCAATAGTTTAGTGTTCATTGTATTTAATTGTGTAGAAACGCTTGACCTTTTAAAATACATAATTTGTAAGAAACTACTATTTTATTTGCGTTGTCTTTTTTTTTCGCATTTAATTTCACTCAGTAGGAGGGACTATTTTAGTCATCGACCTCGACATTATCGTAAAACGAAAACGTATCACATAAGTACCTATCGCGTTTCGTTTATTGCCCACCAACAAGATTTGAGTGAAAATAAACTAGTTTTATTGACAAAAATGGTACTTATTTTAGAAAGTACGACGTAGAAAAAAGTACCTGGTAAAAAAGACGTACAACCTTAAACTTTATTATACAGTGTTAGATAGTAAGGGCCACTTGTAACACCCGACGCCGATGCTTGCGTGCTTGTAGGCTAATTCACGAAATGTAGCCAATGAACACGCCAACTTCGCATCGCGTAGCGCATATAGCATGTTTCACGTCTGTTGCTAGCCTAAAAGGGCGTATAGTGTATTACCGCTCGGCCACGACTTTGTCGCTATCTGAGGTAGCTTAGAGCGGGGCGGCGAGCGGCAAGGAACAAATATACCAAAATGCATGAAGTCGCTGCGTGCGGCGCCTCGTGGCATGCTTCATACATTTTAGTATATTTGTTCCTACTGCTCGCCTCCCCGCGGTAAGCCACCGCTGGTAGCGGCAAGGTCGTGGACTCGTGGCCGAGCGGTTAGTGTAGGTACAGGATGTTTTTTCTAGAGGCGGAGGGAGAACTTTAAATTGAAATAAAACACACTTTAATATCCATGAAATTGGCTTTATAAATAGTTTTATAACATTAATGTTTGAATATGATTTCGGGCATGTGGCCACCGCGGCTGACGTGTACATGGCGAAATATGTCACTCAAATGTCAAATTTTCACATACTCTTCGCAGTAAATCAGGCAGTATTTCGGCAATAATACATCGAATGTAGGCATACAAGTGCTCAATTGTTACTGGTTTATCGGAGTAGACATGCGACTTTGCATATCCTTAGAGAAACTAAAGTAATGGCTTTAAATCGCACGAACGAGATGGCCCGATTTCATGAAATTAGTCGTTTTTCAAATGTTACCTATAGTAAAAAAGTTAAGTTTTCAGTAAACTAGGCCTTGGTGGCAGTCGCGACAGCCACATGCCCGGAATCATGTTCAAACATTAATGCCATAAAATTAATCTATCAAATAAAGCCATAATTTCATGGATATTAAAAACATTTTTCTGTTTTATTTCAATTTAAAGTTCTACGCCTCTAAAAAAAACACTCAAACAGTAGGTACAGTTATTTGATATAAATGGAGCTATGGCTATGACACATCCCGACAAAGCGACATAACGTGTGTGTTCGTAGACTACATTAGACCCAACATTAGGCATTATTTAAACGAAAGGTGTGACTTGACAGTATGCGATATGATGTTGACAAATGATTTCAGTTAAATATATCAGTCTTGAGACAGGGCAGTCAGTGGTATCATTAATTTTCTAACCAAATTAGACTCGACCTCTACAGATGTCGTTTTCTATTATAAGATCGCCTTATAGACCTCTCTGACACTAAGCCTCGCTACATTTTGCCAGCAATTTCTTTCTATTAGAAAAATAGACACCAAGATCTGCCAAAGTATTAACAGCAGGCTTAGCACGAGAACCGTACGAAGTGTTTTGTCGACGGAAAAGAACAAAAATTACGTTTCCGTGTAAACAGTAGAAACTTTTCTACTGTCTTTAGCCTGGCGATTACAAAATCAAATGTGAAGCGAAGTGTCTTCACTATTAATATAAAATACACAACGACATACAATTTTTCTCCGATTTTGACAGTTTGGGATAGAAAACTTTCTTCCTAAATAGTCTACATAAAAAAAAACCATAGACAAAGATTTTGTAGTTGTTTTTTTTAAGTTAAACCGAGTAATTTTAGGCGGTGCTTTGTTGCTTTTATCATATAATAAGCTGAAATTAACATGTTGAGTGCAATAAATCTATGCAGAGCATTTGCGTTTTTTTATTAAAGAAAGGTTCGGTAAAAACACTTTGCTTCATATTATATTTGAGAACGAAACGCTAATACGGTAAAATTGGGTAGTAGGTAATACATATCACTAGCAGACTTAGGTTTACGCAGACAAAAGAAAAGAGAAAAGTCTCGTCTAGTCTTAGTAGAGAAAAGTCACTGTGTACGAAGAAACCCGAGTCTAAGTGTGACCTCGTGCTCGGGAAGAAGAGATTTCGAGAAGGGTAGACAAGCGATTTCTATTCTACCGTAGAGTAGAAATAGAAAGCGTCATGCTAAGCCTGCAGCTAACTGCCTGTGAATATCTAGTTTATCATGAAGCCCATCCAATTGCTTGGGAATCATGTCACCGCGTTTTAGCTAGTCTGTAGTGCTCGCGTAAATCACTTACCCTAGCGTATTCTCATCAGGTTTCATGAATTTTAACCGGATTTAGGCAACGTTAGGCCGAAATAGCAGTCGCTTCCTGCGTCCACATGATATCCTGTATTTAAAAGCTGCCATGGCTCATTTGTCATAAGTTAGACGTCACTCCCCTCGTTGAATGGCATACATAGCTTGTAGAATTATATTAGAATCATAATGTGTGAACTTTAAAAAGGACAATGACCTCTGAGTTCGCAGAGGCGCTTCTATTTCCGACTCGGATGCTAAAAAAAGAAACTGTCTTATAAGTGGTTCGTACCTATAGGTATAAAACAATACTATCATTTATTTTTCAAGCAGATTAAGTTAGTAGCTAATAAAGCCTTGCCTGAAACAAAATCGACGGGAACAAGATAATAACAAATCTATCCAGGCAGTTTGAACGTGTACACATGGCTACATAATATCAAGCTATAAATTTCCAGTTTAAGCTGACCTCTCTTTGTACGGAAATCGTATACAATACGAGACCAGCTTATACTAGAAATATTAGAAATATTCTTATCATATCCTCAACGAGGTCTATTTGCTGAAACACATCACGTCAACACGCTGTAACGTCATTAATAAAAGGTAATTTAAAGATTAGACCAGTAATTAGGTACTTACCTGAGAGTTATCTAAACCGATGCCAAACTTTTAGTTGTAGTTGCTTTATCTTTCAGAAACTAAGACACTGATTAATGAGGTTTATCGTTAATATTGTAACTTCTAAGGGCCGGTATTACTTGTCGGGCTTAGATCACCCTAATTGCGTAACGCATTATCAATCGGAATCTGAATCATTTTGATGCAAAGTGCTAATCCATTGATTCGTATGTATTCGAAAAATTTGTCTGCTCACGAACGTAAATAACGCAATGAAAGTTGTTGAACAGTAAAAATGAAACCGATTCCGATCGATAGTGCGTTACGCAATTAGGGTGCTGGGTTAATCAATATGATTTAAGACTTTTTCAGATCTTACTGATCGAACTGACAGATACCAGAAAAGGTAAGCGACATTATCGCCCGTGAACTTCTGATACCGTCTAACTAGTATTTTTGCACGAAACTTTTTTATAATGCCAACTCCTAATTAAGATTAAAATAAAAAACAACACAATACTAGCTGCATTTAATTATGATTTAAGACATATGATAAAAGACATAAATACTAACCAACTACTTTTTGGTTTACCAAAATTCTCCAAAAAAAATTAATAAATTAGTTTTATGTTCCTCCTTTACAATTTGTAGGTAGATAGAAGATCTCAGAAGTTCACGGGCGATATCGAAATCTTCCAAATATATCGTTGCTTAGCTAGTGCATAGACAACAAATGATGGAATCAATATAAATCATAATCCAGCTCATCATATAGCCTATACATGGGGTATTTAAGCAAAAGAGTTTCGCTCAGTGTGAGGTCGCCATATACAACGATAATAATACACTTTATTGCTTATTGTTCCCAACTCATTCTGAATGCTAGCAGCGACCTCCTAATTTAACCGCGGGTTCCGTGACAGTCTATTGTATACATTTTCATTAAGCCCGCATTTAAAACATATAGGTAGATATAAACATATAGGTACCTAGATAGTGAAATGGGAGAATTGTGATGGCGAATGTAACATTAATATGAGCATCTCATTATATGTTGCAATTAATATAGTATTAGACAGTAATAGGTTACGTGTGGGTGCGTAATTGCTTTTATTTGTTAATTAACTATGTGATTATTAAGATTGAAATGGTAATGAATGTCTGGAAAATTATAAATTACGTAGGTAGATACATCTTACATTTCATCTGGTGGTTTTCATCGAACATTTTGGTTAATTAATAAGTGAAACTAATTTGATTAGTTATGACTTGATTGGTTTCTTGCTCGTACCTAAACAATTTAAGTACGTACCTATAATATTGATTACAAATGAAATTATAATATTTTCTTACTCGTATGTAGCTAAAACGAAAATAAACGCTTCTTAATATTACTACACCATCCTAAAATAACACACGGTAAGGCAATATCTCGCGTTTCCCGAAAAAATATTAGTGTGTTCAAACGCCTACCAATATAGAATTGCAAACAGTTTCGTTTGTGTTCGTGCCGCGTGACTGTCAGGCGCTGTGCGCACGCGAAGGTCTCGATCTCCGATTAATAGCACACCGAGGTTGCCCCACCCGCCCTTTATTACCTCTCCGCCCTCTTCGAGTGCCAGCAAAATGAGCAATGTTAAGGTCAAACGACGTAACTCATAAGTCCGGTTCCTCCATAATCCGCAGCTAAGGAAACTTTGATCAAATCCCAACTTAGATTCAGCAAAAGTTTTGGCGTCTGGATTCGGGATCTTAATAAGATTTTGTGCTGAATTTGCTTATTTAGCCGTGTCGTGATAAGTAAGATAAGTAGGTAATCAGTTCAATCAATAATTCGGTGGCAATGCAATTACAGTCATCAATTGCACATTCAACGGTATTATCACATTATTGAGTGCTAAATAAAATTACCAGTTATTTGAAAACAGGCTAACACGAGTGTCAATACATTAAATTAATGAATGTTATCATTATTAATTTATTACCATTGTAGGCAATTATAATACCTACGTAGCTGGTTACAAAAGTATTGTAGTTACTTGTTACCCAACATCAAAAGAAGTCTGAAAATCACATATCTACGTCATATAGGACAGAAATAATACAAAATATTAATATGGGGTTGACATCAGAAATGTGGTCGTTAAAATAAAAAAAAAATAAAAAAAACAGTGGATGTGAGCTGGGGTTATGTTCCATACATAAAAATACTTAAGTACATAATTATTAACCTTTGCATTTGAGGTAATTTGGCTTCAGGCACATACAATGCCTATACTTGATTGATGAGTCAAGTAATCAGAATATGAATACAGTGGATAAATAGGTGGATATGTACTTTCTTCCAAATTATCTATCGTTAAGAATACCTTCAATAAAAAAGTTTTTGAGAAGAGATGTACACTGATCAGCACCCTAATTGCATAACAAACATAATCACAATCCAAAAGGTTTTGAAGGAAATTCATAAACCATTGCTTCATTCGTTTGAAAAGTCTGCTCAAAAACGTAAATAACTCATTGAACGTGGTCTGAAGTGTCATTGCGATCTATTATAATTTTATGTGTGTTACGCAATTGCGTGACAGAGAGCATGGTGTACTTATTACTGTGGGGTAATTACCCTAAGAAAGTACACCATGCTCTTTAAAAATCTTAAAAATAATAAGAACAAGCTCATTCTTTTCACAGTCAGTTTTCGCGGTCACGGTACAGTGACACAAGTTATGACGAGAAAACAAAAATGGTGTTATATTCCTCACACAGTATTATGTCGTCGTGCCCTACTTACGTCAGACGTTGACGAGTCTTGTGTTCGTATTCATGACCACCTCCTCTTGAATAGCTTTTTGTTCTCGGCTACCCCAAATTATTTTCTATAGAATTTCAGAACCAGACTGGACTCGTAGAGGTATCGTATCGTTCATCAAACTGTCAAGTTTCAAAGTGACAATTTGTGTACATTGGTTTACTAAAACAAATTGATATTAGTTTGTAACTAGGCAAGCATAAGTTTAAATGTCATAGGTTATAATGAAAATGGGCTTTAGGGACCGATTACCATATTCCCCTAAAGTGAGCCATAAACCAAATGCGTAGGTAGCGAAAGAGCTCGATTCTGTTAATAGAGTACAATTTAGAATAATTAGAATAGTAGGCATCCGGGTGTTATGGCATGCGTCTCGTAATCTAAATTGTAGCAGCGGATGTGTCGTGACGCACAATGTAAATGAGCTCACACAATGACCATTAATGTCTTGAACATAAAATACTACTGTCAATTAAATATGTGCACAAATAATCTGAATAATCCAATCACGCAATTTACCTAAATAGTTAGAATACGAGTATCGGCACGCGATAAGTTGGCGAAGAAGGAAAAAGTAAATACTTATATAAAGAAACTACAAACAAATGAACTGTGTTAGAAAATGTTGAAATCAATCAAATTTGGTAATTCTTCAGTGAGTTGAGCTCATAACGAGACAGTATTTTGGTGTAACCTTTTCCAGACTGTTCCAATTTATATGGTAATATGTACCTAATGATGCTGAACTTTTGAGTAGTGAAGTGACGTTGTTTAAATAATCTCGTAGGTCCACCATTCCTAGGATATTCTTAGAAATACGCAGTACCTACTTTGAAAGTTGTAAGTTTGGTAACAAAACTAACGAAGGGCGGATTTGTTCCAATTTTCTGTTGTACCATTGTTGTGAATAAAATATTTTATTTTTATATGACATGCGTGTCGCTCTGAAATCTCAGCTGAAAGTGTTGTTGACGCTTTGTTCAGGTGATTGACGTGCCATGAAAGAATATATGGAACAAACTGTGTATAGGTAAGTATACGAATATGTCATGATGTGCAAAGGATTTGTTACACGGTTCATTTACAAGTTGAGTGCTTTTAAAACAGCCAAATGTATTTGCAAATTGTGTTTGTAACGACTTCAAAAAAAGGAGTTATCAATTCGACACGTATGTATGTAATATTATTAGAACTGCAAAATATTCACATATGATAATCTATTAGGGCTTTGAAACACATATACAAAATTTCATAGATGTATGTTTGTATGTATGTATGTTTGTCCACGCATATCTCCGAAACTATTAATCGGATCGTGACCATTCTTATTTTGTTGGCTTACATTTACTCCAACTTAGGGAACAGTGAAAGTTTCATCAAAATCGGTTTAGTAGTTTTCAAGATAATGGACTAATACGTGTAAGTGTGACGGCCTGGCTTATAGATACAAGCAACGGGTGTGGTGTCAAAGGGAAAACATCTCAAAACAAGGTTCTCAGTTACGGAAATAGTTAGGATGACCCAGCTTTCAACATTTATTGAGCACGATTGCTACTACATGATACTTCCTGAAGGTCTGATGATGACCAGGTAAGTGCTTATCGGTTCTCAGTAACGGAAATAGGATGACCTAGCTTACTACTAACTAAACTAAATTAAAGTTCAGTGCATCTTTTTCTTTCTATTTCATTAAGAAAAGGACAGAAGATAAATATTAGTTTAGTCCTGTCAAATTAGTCAGCGCCTGACGTAAATTGAGGTATTTTTAGTAGCCAATTTTTTAATCACGTCTAAACTTGTCTATGGAGTATCTTAATTTGACAGGACTAAACTAATACTTATCGTCTGTCCTTTTCTTAATGAAATAGAAAGAAAAAGATGCACTGAACTTAAATTTAGTTTAGTTTGTGAACTAGGGAATCGGCGCCATTGTATTATCTTACGTGCTATTTTTCCTATGTATTACATAATGGTGAAGTTATGTTCATACTAATTTCACTTTAAACTAGTTTAGTTTTTTAGAAACCCAGCATCGAAGAATTCACTATCATTCGCCAGGTATCAATCGCTTCGAAAATACCAAGATCGCACCTTTTCAAATACCCGACGTACCGACATCTGGAATAGTGCGGATTACTGTCACAGCTCGGGAAAAGCTGAATTTGTTTACAAGGATTGCCACGGTACCGCTTCAGATGCGACCGTCTCTAGCGACAAAATATTCCGATCACATTCGGTTCGCCACCCGTCCTATTACGCGCACAGATTTTTCACAAAAAAATCTCATCCCCAATCGACCCTCCTTAAAGTGGGTCGTAAGCCTTTGCTGGAATCTCTCATAAAATAAAGCCTGGAGAAAGTGCGAGTCAGATTATCGAAGGTTATCTCTGGTTATCTCTAAGATGAATAAATTTAGCTGTCTCCCAACTGAACAAAAAATATTTATGGCCCAAATTCGAAAGGTGAAATAGTTGGCTGCACCCATAAATTTAATTCGAGGTCCGAAGTTTAAATATAACCCTCGTCGTAAAGTTTAATCCATTCTATAATGACTTGATTTTTAAGCGGTTTTAAATTTCCCAAGGGATATTACGCGTCAGAAACTTTTACTGCTATCCGGAATAGAATTTGTTGAATGTAAAAAGATGATGAGGAAAAAAGACATCTTGTTCGGTTGAGAGCAATGTTTTTGTGAAACATTTTTCACAAAAGAAAAATGTTTCACAAATTCTCATTACCTAGAGTTTCTGCCATAACTAAAGTAGATATAATTAGATAGGTACGTCTACCTACAGTTTAGCTTTAGAGCTCAGTACCTAGTTAAGCAGTCTATAAAATCTCTATATTTCTGTACCCACTATTAACTTAGTATAGGTATACAATCCAATAGCCTTTTTGGCCAAGATTCTATTACAAGATTTTCTTGTAAAAAATATATGAAAAAATATTTATCGGCGATACCTTACGTCAGAAAACAAGCTTAGTGTTCGATGTACAATTAATAAAATACTGAAACTGAGACCATCCAGAATCTAAGGCACCTGTCCCACCGCCGACGATGAGAAACGTAGTTCACCTCAATGGTGCCGATTCTGTTAGGCTATTGCTAACTTTTTCTC
Source organism: Dicycla oo (assembly GCA_948252095.1). Taxonomy (NCBI): domain Eukaryota; kingdom Metazoa; phylum Arthropoda; class Insecta; order Lepidoptera; family Noctuidae; genus Dicycla; species Dicycla oo. The sequence continues at coordinate 15,388,154 of OX411714.1, read as the reverse complement.
TCTAATAAAACAAGAAAGAGACGGACAAATTTAGTTGAACTAAATTTCAATACAAATTTAAACGACACGTAAAACATGTCGACTAAAAACACGGTGAAGCACAAGGCGTAAACTAATTTGACATCTCTAACTTAGTCTGTAAATTAATCCATAGCTATAGCCGTCCTTTATTCGCGCTGCCTGTTAGTAGAAGATAGCGAGTCTCTAAATTTTGTTTAGTTATTGAACAAGAGAATCGGCACCATTTTTCACCCTTTTCCTTCTCTATGTATTGCTTTTTTTATGTTACCTACACTTTTTATATTAATTTTAAAACATTTAAATTAAAACATTTAAAATATAAATATATATACTATTTCGGTTGCATACAAGCAGATGTTTGGTAAATAACGTTCCTAAAGAGGTCGGGGTCGCGTCGCGGCCAGGTGTTCGGCACTCCGCCAACAGATGGCACAATAGTTCCTCTAAAACGTTGTGGGGAGATTATCTATATTTCTTTACGCACCCATTGTTTATTGCAGCTAGAGGTTTATTTTCTCACGTACTTTGAAATGAAATAGACTGAAATACCTACCTTTGAATACCCATTTCAGTCTTTTTCATGTGAAGGTGGTGGTCGCTAGATAGTCCTTACTCTACTGCAATAGACTCCTTATTCGCAAACCTCTTTTAAATACTTAGACTGCGTTCTTAAAAATCAATTGCCGAATGTATGTAAGCGCATCATTTCAGAACGGTTGCACCTATTTGGCTATAGTTTGACCAAGACCGCTGTACCGCGCCGTAGGTATGTGCGCGGCGAGACGGGGGCAGTGCAGGCCGCTCATTCGACAACGCTCACGGCGTCCCACCGCTCATTCGGCAGCGCTGCACCCCGTCTCGCCGCGCATTCCTAAGGCGCGGTACAGCGGTCTTGGTCAAACTATAATTCTTTTTTTTGTGTTTGTAATTGTTAGGACAAGGTTTGTATGACAGATTTTTTTTATTCACCTGAAATGTCGGAAATTTTATGGTATTTTTGTATGAAAACAGACAACACACAGCCTAAACCACTGGAGATAGAGACATGAAACTCACCCGTAAAAAGTAGGTAGGTACATTTTATCTACTCTGTAGTCATGTTTTTCTGAAAGGGCCTAAACCCAATCCCCATGATTCCTAAAGATGTTTAACGATAATGTATTGTTCAACTGTCACAAACGGTAGCCTCAAACCAAGATTACCTTCCGATAAATTACGTTTTAGGGTAAAGGGCTATGACTTTCTATGCAAATCGTGTATTTATAACAGAGATTAATAATATCATCAAGGTGGGAAGCAGCCTCCACCCGTGTTTATAAATAACTTCATAATACTGCGATCACCAATTTGCTTGCCAACTTGCCAAGCAAATCTAGCTGAGTATACGTATGTAGGTAGGTACATAAGCCAAGCCACCAGCCACAAATCTACAAATGGACCTATTTTTGCAAACAAGAACCAACCCACAGTTTAAGTGCAGTCGGTTGGTTCTTTTTTGCAAAAATGGGTCCAAATATCAGTTGTGTACTATCATAAATTACAATACAATTAAACACATGCTTCCTAATAAAGATTATAAAATGTGAATTTATAAACCAATATTTTCATTTATTTTAGACAAAAACGAAACTTAATAAAGTTAACGAGCCACTGAAAGAAAATGTTTATCATTTCATTAGCTAGGGGGCTTTTCCTGTCTTTGTAAGTCTTTACGAGCGTTGTATATAAAACATAAACTTTGAGGTGGTAAATTAATAATAATGACTTACATTAGTCCAATTTGTGAGGGGTTCGTGGCTAAGTAATAACAGCCGCACTGATTGATCCATCAGATTAAGCTACGCTTGCCGGGGTTGGTTTGTGGATGGGTGACCATCTTTTCATACCGAGACTCCTCCGTGCCTCGGAAAGCACGTTAAGCCGTTGGTCCCGGCTGTCATTCGAGGATCTTTGACAGTCGTTACGGGTCGTCAGAAGCCCGAAAGTCTGACAACCAGTCTTACCAAGGGGTATCGTATTACCCAGTAACTGGGTTGTGGAGGTCAGATAGGCAGTCGCTCCATGTAAAATACTGGTATTCAGCTGCACCCGGTTAGACTGGAAGCCGACCCCAACATAGTTGGGAAAAGGCTAGGCAGATTGACTTACATTAGTCCAATTTGTGTGCAGCTTACCTATATTTTCGTATAGCTTATACCTACGTTATAATATCTCAAAGTTATGAACATTACATACAAAGAACAAAAAACCGGCTAAGTGCGTGTCGAACTACGCACAATGAAGGGTTCCGTAGTTGGGATGAATTTATCCAAAGAACAAACTTAACATTGTAGTTGAAAAACATGTTCTCCCATACATTCCAACTGCAAATGTGAGTTCGTACGCCGAATATTGAGAGGTTTACCATGTTATTTTAAGACCATAGACTTCTTATAAGTTTTCCTGTAATCTATAGGCATAGAACTACTTTCTGTATTTTTTTTTTTTTTTCAAAATATTGGGATCAGTAGTTTCGGAGATAAGAGGGTAATGGTCAATTTCCACCTATTTTCTTAAATAACATTAAAACAATTTACTTTAAAATTATATATATAAAAAAATTGAGACCCTTACAGTAAACCCTTTCATATGATATGTCACACGGTACAGTTTGAAAAAACTTTTTTTTTTAATTTTCTTATTTGCCCCCCAAAATTGACCCCTATATTCAAAATTAATTTATTTACGATACACATCGGTGTTTGGGTCCCAGAAATTCATAAGTGTACCAAGATTCGGAGCAAATTGGCTGTGACAGATGGACAGACAAACAGACATACAGATACACAAGTGATCCTATAAGGGTTCCGTTATTTCCTTTTGAGGTACGGAACCCTAAAAACCAATCTGCCTAGGCATCCCATATGTATCTTAAAGTCAGTAAGATAGGCTGCATCTGGTTAGACTGGAAGCTTCCAGTCTAACCAGATGCAGCCTATCTGACCTCCACAACCCAGTTACTGGGTAATACGATACCCCTTGGTAAGACTGCTTATCAGACTTTCGGACTTCTGACGACCCGTAACGACTGTCAAAGCTCCACGCAAGACTGGGACCAACGGTTTAACGTGCTTTCCGAGGCACGGAGGAGTCTCAGTATGTAAAGATGATTACCCATCCACGGGCCAACCTTGCCACGAGTTCCTCCTTACATAAAATGAACATTGACCTTTATTAATAATGTCGTTAAAAAGCAGGCAGCAAAAAAAAAAACATTTATTTTCTACCAAGCGAGTTTTATTTTCAACGCTCCACAGTTATACGTTTTAAATTTAATGACGATATATTTTGATATCTCGTACGTCGTACTTTCGTAAAGTAGCGATTAGAGAATACCGTCAAGGGTGAGAGACATTAAAACAAATCTCTTTAACACGGGACCTAAGCGGATGTAGCGAAAAGGCTTCTCTGCAATGTGATGATGTAACCACTGTTTTTAGCCCCTCAGTCGTTAGTGTGCAATAAAAAACCGCTTAAGTGGATGTCAATGTGTGCTCGAATGTCAACCGAACCCCATAGGTTCAGAATTACTGTAAGCCCGCGGCCCCCATAAATTGGACGATGGTTTTTACGTTTATATATACATATACAAGGTTTATCTAATCATACATGAAATCTTTTAAGGTGTTATTGTACTCTTCATTATTAACAACATTTATTATGGAACCAAACCGGAAATCGTTAAAAAAAAACACCTGTTCCCTACATTTACAACCGCTGATTTTTTTTCGCGATTTCAGGTTTGGTCCCATAGTAAAAGTTGTTGTTGTGTCATAATGATGAGTACAATGACCCCATAAGAGATTTCGTGTATTAATAGATGAGATAGACCTTATATACCGCATGATGTTTCTCTGGTGTTCCGCTGATGTTCCGCTACTCGAGTAGCGGCGCATCGGTGGAGCATCGGTGAGGCATCATGCGAGTCAGTTGAGATAAGCTACTGCGGTTTCGCTGCTATGGTTCCGCGGCGGAGGTGTGCTAAGGGCCTTAGTATCATCAATATTCTGTAGTTTCTGCCTACCCCCATGGGAGGAGGGCGTGAATTTGTGTATATATTATATATACTTATGTATGTTTTATTAAGTAATCTGTGATTCACTACAAGGGTCTGTCGGGCCGGCGCGGGCAGACTGCGGACGCGGCTCCGATCACGGACACCTCCAGATGGGTAGGTACGTATTTGAATCTGTCAGTGTCCGGTGTCTGCGGCTCGTCCGCGGTCTGTCCGTGCCGGGGTGACTGATCCTTGAGTGTAATAGTGTATGGTTGGTAGTTTTAAGGTTAGTTTATAATTTTTATTGAACAAGCGCTTCTCGCCATCAAACTGGAAAGTTTGGCGAGTAAAACTGTAAAAACAAAAAAAAAAAAAATGTTTGTTGGTAAAATAAAAAAAAACATATATGATATTCATATTATATAAAGAGATTTTTCTGATGCGTTCGTCGTTTGAGTGGCAATATTTTGATTTAAAAGAGTGTCCACGGAGTTTCCTGCCCGTTCTTCTCTATAGGAACCTACTACGCTTTGGAATGGGCAACTAGGTTCATCTTTCTGACTGACCGACCTGCGACCCCTTGACAAATTCAAAAGTGCCTTTATTTGGTTTATTTCTAACTAGCTTTCGCCAGAGCGGCTTCGCCCGCGTGGAAGTCGGAAATTAACCCACGGAAACGTACTACCGGAATAAAAAGTATTCTATATGTTAATCCATGTTATAAACTATCTGTGTGCCAAATTTCATCTAAATCCTATTAGAAACATAAATACTAATGATTTAAATATTATCGTTAATTCATGCAAGCCTAGTACTTTTTGTTTAGTATACGAACGCATACAACCCTAATCTCTTCAAAGTGAGAGTGAACAGGCTTCTTCTGGGTAAGCTCACTCCATCGTCGACTTTGTCACTGTCGCCTCCGACCTAGACTAGAGTCAAGAGCAAACCCATCTCGAATAAAAAAAAAGGTTTACTGCTCAGAAATTGTACACAACGTGTCGTGTCTTGAATTGATATACCTACTATCTTGAATTCATACAAGCCTAGTACTTTTGTAAGGTTACAGAGGTATTTCTTTCCGACACGTCTGAGCTACGCGAAAAGAAGGAACTCATTTTTTTTTTTAATAAATTATAGCCGCCTATGTTGCCTACTTTCTGATTTAAAGTTAGCTTTCTATTGGTGAAAAAAATATTAAAATCGGTCCAGTAGTTTCGGAGCTTATATACACAAAAAAAATCTTTCCTCTTTATAATAAGGATGATGCCTGGGTAAAAAAAAAGAAATTCTAGTTAGTCCGTCAGTCAGATAATAAAAAAATATTAGGCACATATTTTTTGCTTTATCATATTAATAAAAAAATGACTTAGATAACACGCATTAAAGTTCGGGAGTGGGGGCTCGCTACGTCACTTCTACGTATAAAATCTACGAAGACGTGACGTCATGCCACATTTTAACTCAATGTATCGCCGTAATCTTTTGATTACGTAGAAAAAGAAAAAATACGTGTCAAATATATTTTTATAATCTACATGACGGACAAAAAAAAATTTTTTAGTCATCATCCCTATTAGTATAGATAAATACTTTTTAGAGTTTGTGCCCTAAGCACATTCAATGGTCACAAATATAATTTAAGATTCCGTTTTACGATCGTTTTATGAATCCCATAAAACGAATCATAAGCTGATAGTTACAAATAACCATAAATGTATTAAAGTAATAACGTTTGTTTTACCGTAGATTATGACGTAATATTATTTTCCGTTGACTTATATGAGCAGCTAATGGATAAGGAGACATGACAAATTATAGAATCTCTTCACCTAATGACCGCCATAACATGAATATAACAAGACGTTATGAATTAATGATGTTTTAGTGAGACTTATATTACCAGTCGGCGCAACTATGTAGAGGAAAACATTTTTTCTGACTGTACAAGTCTGAATATAGCAACACATTCCAAAAATATGAAATCGTAATTTCTGTTAACTTGTTTCAAGTTGACGAAAATTACAAAAGTTCCTTTCCATTTCAGGTGACGTACATCAATCAAACCGAATTTATTACTACGAAGCGTATTGTTGAATTTTGATACAAGATTTATGGATCTACAAACGTTTTAGAGAGCGCGAAAAATGTCGGAATTTGTTCTTACTAAGGGCGTTTAAAGATAAGTGTTTGTGATGAGTCGGCACCAGCTGCGCGTCCCGGAGGTGCGCGTGAGTGGTGCGCCGGCGCAGGAGGAGGACGACCCTCCCACCGCACTGCACCCCTTCGCGCTTACGCTTGCATCTATACCGAGAAGGAGACACTCTTGGATATGCGGGTAAGTGAATGAGATGTGGATGCTGCTGAATTTTTATTGATGTCTAGGTTTTGACGGTGTTTCTGCTACATCATGGAGAAGCTTAAAGAAGTTCTCTTTTTTTCAATTTAAAATCTATAAGAAAGTTACGTTCAACCCTATACATTTCATAACCTACTAATAAAATCTTCAAATTTGAGTTACAATTTAACATAACCTAACCCCGAAAATGCGTAGACTACCTTTTCATCCACTTCCTAACTTAGCATTATTCTGTTAGGTTAAAAGTAAGTAACTTTGTCATAAAACTTTCGACATCTTTAAAGTTCTTTCGGACAGGTAATTAAGTTATTTGATAACATTGCAGTGTCTTAATTTACAGCTTTATACTGGGTGGCTTTTTTACCGTCTTGGAAAAACTAGGGTACTTATAATAGGTGAACGGAATAGAAGCCTGCTCTCTTTTTTTTTTTAATTAATAATATCTAAATTTCGATATTTTTTAACGAACTATAAAGTTTTTACAAATTTTCTGTTTTTATTGTTGTAGTTTACATAAAATGTGTAGTGTTTATTGATAGAGCAATTTCTGTCTCTAGGCTATTGAAAAAAAAATTGGTATGCCATACTCCGTTCACCTATTGTACCCTATTTTTTCAAGACGGTAAAAAAAAATCATTCAGTATAAATAGATTTACGATAATCTTGTAAAAGATAAATATAGATCGGATCAGCTGATTATCGTTCCAGGGAAGACTTAAAAGTCGCCTCAAGGTGAGGGTTTATGCACAACAGTGAGCGGGTTATCGGTTTGTCAATTTTTGGAACTTCAAAACTAACTTTATTTATAAAAATATTTTGTAATTTAGCATTGACTGCTGGCACAGCTGTTCGGCATCAAAGATAAAAAGCCAGACGAATAAATAAATCTAATAGCTATTCCTTATATTTTGATTACAGAACCCCATTTCATCTCTTTGTATATATTATTACTATTATTCATATATCTCGCGTACAAACACACTTAGATTAGTTTCGCTTTATACCTACAGCAAAACAATATAGCTCGAGTGTCGTGTCTATATTGAATAGATATTTTCAGCAGTGAGTGGCTATCTGTAAGACAAATATCAGTTAATATTCATGAGGGGCTCTGGCGATGGTCTGTCCCAGGCATTAGCACAACAATGACCGCCACGCAATCGCTCATCCGAGCTAACCTCGACTATTGTATACTGAGATCACTGTCTTCAACTGTTTTTGTATTCCATTATACCCGTCGACGCTTTCACTAGAATTGTCCCATGAATCATTATAATATAGTCGCCGTCTTCTCCCCAAATTGCCTCCTTCCCTACGTAACTTTATTATTCATCGTGGTCTTTATTGAAAAGTAGACGATAAATTTCAAAAACATTTAAGATATCTATAGAAACTGCGCATTCTCGAAGGAAAACCACGATAAATTGAGTTTTTTTTTTTCATTTCTTTCTTCTTTGTGTCAGTGATATTTCATCACGACATTAGACGGCACATTGAAGGAAGCCATTAATCTGACATTGGCAGCGCTTATACGTCGTTCTTCACACGCAACGCTTTATCCAATATAAAAATATTTGTTTGGCGAATATAGCATGTTATTAATATAACATTTTGCAGAAAACGGTCGAGGCTACCTATCAATATACCTGTGGTTTTAGAAATAAATATCCTTGAATTTCAAATAATTTCTCGAGATCGAGAAACGTTTCTGTTTTGTTTTGCCCATTCGGGATGGAACGAGGTGAAGTTAATCTGTTGGTCATTATGAACCTATTGTGACAGTACCTACGTGTGTGCAGATAATCAATACGCTCACGGGGAAATAGCTCAATCTGGAAGCAGGAAATAGATCCAATTAAACATGCACGGCTTTGATGTCTGATTGCTCTCTGCTAGCTTGAATGAGAACGTGGAGGAAAATAACCTTTAATGAAGCCTGTTTTTCACTCCTACGAACATATTAGGCACTTAAAGCAAATTTAATGAAAAGAAAAATCGTTAAAGCGGGCACTGAACATTCAGGGGTTGTGTTTTCAATTTCCTGTAAAAAGTTTCATAATTCGATCAGAGCTCGTCTTTTTATTGTGCAAGTTCAGTTGGCGCTAACTTCGGTTCATTACGCGTAATTATATCGAGAACATTAAAATGACTGCTGTATTTAATTTTTTTAAGTTTATTTCACGGATATTGTGAATGTCTGTTTTAAATTAACTCTTTAAAGTTAGTGTAACTATAAATGTAAGCGTAACTAGCGAATTTTTGTGTAAATTTTGGAATTTATACTGGGTGAAATTAAATTCATGGCCAATATTTTAAGGGGTCATTGTACTCATCATTTACTATGGGACCAAACCTGAAATCGCGAATAAAAATCAGCTGCTCCCTACATTTTGACGAGTTATGAGAACATAAATGTATGGAAAAGCTGATTTTTCTCGCGATTTCAGGTTTGGTCCCATAGTAAAAGTAGTTCATAATGACTCCTTAAAATATTGCCCATGAATTCAATTTCATCCTGTATAAAACTAGTGAATGATGATGATGACGTCGTATTCTTCGCCCGGTAAACTATTAACAAGGCAGGAACAGGAGATATTAATTTATTGACATAATTTCAATTTCACTGTCATGTAGGTAAATCCTATCAATACATACCTATCCACTACTAACTTGAGTTACTATTTAGGCACATGATTTGCATACGTATGTGAATTAGTTCGGAATGGTGGGTCGAAGTTGTAGCTCTTGGGCAGATATGTGAACAAAACCATCACACACAAGCGTGGGTAATTTATTACAGTACATAACTTGGTAAATGTGCATGTCCGGTTCCAATTATGTCCTTATAAATTATTTATGGAGCCAACTTTACGTTGATGGTAGAGAGTCAGCAACAAAAGTCCACTAAGTACTGAGCAAAAAATGTATTAAATGCGGAACAGAAGTAAAATTTAGAGGAAGCAGATTCTCGATTCATTTTGTGTTAATTCAGATGATGCGTAAAAGTAGCAGTGTTAAGTTTTATACTTGCTTAGCTGCTGTACAACTTTTTTAATGAAGCCGTTACGCAGCCGTACGTAGTAACTACGAGTATTTAGTAATGTGTGCCTACACACACAATGTCTAGAAAATCATTTTCTACAAAGTGAAACGTAACAGCGGCTTTTACTGAGCAGTTAAGCTCGCGGGGAGGCCGACCTTAGGGTTGCGCCCTTTCATCGCTTTTGTCTCAGTCTCTTCAGTCTGAACTCAAAGGCTTGTCTTTGAAGTAGTCTCTGTCGACCAGCAGACCAATTGCGTAACACACTTGCAAAGCTTTTATTTTTATAAGTCTCATAAGGTTCAAAATATCTTATGTTTTCAAAATCCAGTTTGCCGCCAGACCAATAAATATTGTTCAATTGTCAAAAACTACGTGTTTGTGTTTCACAATAAAGTTGCGGGTCAGTTTTAGACAAAAACAAAGGACTGAAAGCCATACATTTTCAGTACATAATCTGGCAAATGTACAATTTTATGTAATGATAATGTTATAAATACAATATGGTTCCAGTTCCGCGTAAATAGGTCTGTATATCGGCTCTCGTCCAAAACGGTACTTGTTGCGATATAAATTAAATTCAGTAGATTCTTTTGTTGATAGTGTTTCAAATATCTAAACGGCTCACACACTGTTTAAATGAGGACTATTAATTTAACAACTGAGAATGCTAAGAGGGAGTTGTGGTATTACGCGAATAGATAGAATAAGAAATGAGTATGGTTCACCTCTGAGTTTGTTTCGGCCTTTCTTCTCAGAGTAGTCAGATAGGAAACCCCGACCTCATCTAGTTTAAAAAAAAACATGATTGAGTTGTAAAAGTGTTTGTGCAAACCTACTTACAGAAATAAAAATCATTTATCATTTAGTATATAAGAGGAAGTCTGAAAGTGACACCGGTGCCTGAAAAGTTGTGGGGAAATCGGTTTCATGGTATGGGCATGTGATGCGGACGAATGAGGAAAATGTCGTCAGGAATGTTTTGACTATGAATATGGATGGCTATATTAGTATGGGAAGAACAAAGAAACAATGAATGGACTGTGTGAAAGACGATATGGCTAGAAAAGGAGAGACTACTGAGATCACCACTAATAGAGAAGTACTCCTATGGAAGAAAAGACATGTTGCGCCGACCCCAATAAATTGCGATAAGGGCAGGAATGATGATGATGATGATTAGTTTAACAATTCTATTACGATAACAAAGTAATTATTACTGAGCATCTCTCTGAAACTTAAATTAGTTAATATTAATTTGAACGTTGGATAAATTTTTATTCGCTACTCAAAGGCTTATTCTATCAAAGCGGAGCTAGTTCTCGTCTTATCTTTGAGGTGCCAGTTTCGAGTTAATAGCGTTTCCTTTTCAAAAATTAATATCAAAGTGAAGGTTAAATAAGCTTAACATTCAGAAGTTTTTACAAACTCATAGCGTAATTTTAACGGGTTTGCTTCATCGGTTTCAGTTCTGAAGATTAATGCATTTAGGAAATTTAGGCATTTGAAATTCCAAGACGGTGAATGATGGAAAACCCAAATATGAACATTTATATCAATAGTACGATGGACTACGAAGTGTCCAGTCAAGCCAAATCTTCTATCGGAAAGTTTATCCAGTTAATTCAAACTTTCTAACTTGTGCCATCCATTCTACTCTGAAAATGATCCCGTCTTAAGATAGCTAAGTGGATTAACCGCATATACACACAAAGTGTCCCTTATCCTGGTTAAAGCTGAGCGCACTGATTGCATTAAGTCGTCAGAAGCAGTGCAACTTCCGTGTCCAAGAATAAAGAAAATATTACTCGAAAACATTACACTCAGACATGTCTACTTATATGGAATTACCTTCCTGCTCTTTGTGATTCTTTTTCCTCTTGGATTAATGCACTTAAATGTGGCGCTGTAAGAACTAAGAGGGTAGCACCTCTTTACACTCCCTGCACGTTCCTAAAATATTTTACTTTTGTATGAATTATGTAAAGTCTTTCGTTAGGAACTTCGCCTTTAAGATAGAGTTTTACTTAGAAGGGAAAGATACGTGACCACTGAAATTTATACCACATGGCGTTTATGACGAATAAAACTTAGTCTGTACCCTTAGTACGGACAAATTGGTAATCAGTTTAATTTAGGGATGCATTGTTGCGTCTTTTTGCCGATACGATACCGATACCGATACCTACTCTTGAAAAATATCGGCAAAATACAAATTGGGTTATTTTTTTTTTATTAATATAAAATTTTTGACAGAATGAGATTCCTATTTATTAAAATAAATAATTATGCAAAGCTAATAAACAGTGTTAGTAATTAAAATTAACATTAATAAAATGTTTGTTAAAAAACAAAGTATTCTCAAGTTTTGCAGGCGATTTCGCAAGTCTGTTTGAATGAGACCTGCGGTGGAAAATAGTCTCTCAGATGCGACAGAACTCATTTGGAAACTAAAATATTTCTGCGCTATTTTTTTCATGTTTGGGTATAAGACGTCATTGTTCGTGCCTCGTTTGCACGAAATAGACGAAAAAGCACGGGCGTTTACATTACTTTTTTGAAGCACGAAATTTGAAAAGTATCGTTGTTGCCAATAAAAATATCGCTGATGCCAATATATCAGCAACCCCGAAGTATCACCGATATATCGGCATCGGTATCGGTATCAGATGCACCCCTAGTTTCATTATTTTTCGGAGCTAGATTTCGTGTCTAATAAAATGAAAGGCTAGCTTTTGACAATAACGATAAAAACCGAGTATGGTTTGGTGTTGATTTTATTAAATTAATTTGGGATATGAGCCGTATGTGTGAGCTCAGTGGGCTACTAACTCACGTAAGTACCTACCCACATTTTAATTCACTTACCTGAGCCACCCACTTCAGGCCCGTTTTACGACTTTACGCCTGCCTTGTTAGTGCTACAATATATTCAATTGTCTTGCCTTATTCCGACCTCCCGAGTTTCCCCACTCAATTTAATGTGTTTACTTATTTTCATTAATTTTATTCCACCAAAAAGTAACCACAAGCAATAAAATGTACGTAATTTAACGTCGAGAGTATTAACTTTGGAGATCGTAAATTCTTGGTTTTGTCTAACGTCAATAAATGGCATTTCATTTCACAAACAAAGCAAAGTCCAGGAAGTAATTTTACTGTTGAAGTTGTAAAGGGTCTGCGAAAGTTATTGACAGTTTGTTCTCATAAAATTATTCATTCTGTGGGAAAAATAGTAATATTGTAGAGAGTAAACTCATTTATATAAAAAGTTGTTGAGCAGAAAAGTGCCATCAATCTACTGAGGGTGCATCGTCTTTTGTTTAATGGCGCTTATAAGCTTGCTGTAGTCATAATTTAATTTAAATTACATCACGATTTGACCATTAAGCTACTTTTGATTCTGCCACACATTTTAGTTCTGCCACAGATAATATAGTTCTGCATACAACATTATGACGAGATTGCGTGGAATTGAAAGCAGAATTTACATTCCAATCCTGAAATAGGTAGGCTTTTGTTTTAGCAATTTTGTTACAGTATTTACTGGTTAATGTATTCCCAGTTATGGGTATTTTCACTAGAGAAAATACCCATAACTGGGATTGGATTTACCTAATCGCTTTTATTTGATAGTCCAAATCAGATAAATTTGTGATTAGTAGCACATAGAGCTCTTAGCTTCTACTATCTTATTATGTGAATAGGTGAACATATATTTGTCAGAAAGTATAAGTCATTTGTCAAGGCGCCCGACGCTGTCTTCACTTGTTAAAACTGACGACGTTCGTGAAAAGCGGATTTCGAAAAAAGTGCAAATTCTTGGCAAGTAAAGTGTACACGAAGTAAAAGTACTTCCTCTAACCACGAGTATCTGTAAAAGTAAGGGGCAACAAACTAAGTGAATACTTCTTAGATTATAATGAGATATCGAAATAGTTGTTGTCAATATTTTAATCATAACCTAGCATGTTGGGCTGGATGGATAGCCTCTTTGGCAACAGTGTACGTATACGTAGCATTTTGAACAACACAGTTTCTGTTATTATGAGTAACAAACGCGCAAAAAGTGATACATAAATTACAGGTACGCATATTAAGTGTGACAGTGCGTGAATCTTTAAAGATGCGGTTTAGGACACGGCGACATATTTGAAACTCTGCCACGACTCCACGAGCTATTCTCGTCTCCGGTCGCGCGTAAACACCGACTCGAAGACGATATTAGATATTATTATATCTTGCATTAATAAAGTAACGGACAATTATAATATTTACTGGAATTTCAAAGAAATACTTCAAGATTTAGTGGGTTGGATATAGAACAGTCGCTGAATACCAATGCCGATTCAAAGTGGCTCCGTACTTCGTTCACTGAATTTCTGCAGCTTCTATCCGAGTTGTAACTTCCAACGTAACTCTCGCAAACTTCCTTAAAGGCTTTATACTACTTTGACAATTTCAAAGAAGATCGCTAACCGCCACAATAAAAGCGTTTGAGACTGTAGATAATAGAGTTTGATACGAACAAAAGTTGTGAATCTCATTTTCCCATTTCAATATGCGAATTGGAAATATTTGGAACTGTTTCATACTGGAGATGCCAATTAAACTAAAACTATCAAACAATCTATGTAAGCACTTTGATGAAACTCCTGTAGTTATATAAAGTTCAAATTGTTGCTTACATTGCAAACTGGAATAACTTTGTTCAGTCAAACCTGAACCGTTATCTCTCATGCGTAAATCACAACTTCTTACTAAAACATTGGAATTTTAGAAGAATATGACATAGGTGCTTCTGTAAATATAGTACACCGATCGCACAATGAAGAACAGAGATTAATTTTAGGAAATAGAAAAACATTTTCACGGAATTTTCGTCGCTTACTTCATGAGTCATCATAAGTATCAACGACAGTGAATAATATGGTCTATATTTTTGGGAAAAATATCGTAAGTAAGGCAGGTACATACATGTCATCGGCATCGCGAAAATGTGCTGGTCGTGGAGTAAAGTGGCGCTTCGTTGTAAGATGTGACGGTTTACCCGCCAAGACGCACGCGCAGTCCACGCCTCGCCTCGACCAATATAAACGTCGATCGAAATTAAAACATAACGAGAAAGTATGCGCGGGACTTTATCTTATTACAGATGTGTTCCAAACATCTGAATTTGCGCATTTCGTGGTTGTGACCTCGTGGAGTGAGTGCACTTTGTGAACACATGTGACGTGAAACTGTGATCGTGCTATTGTTCTCTGTGATAATGCTAATGTTGTGATAGAAAAGTATTTTGTGGTATGCTTATGGTAACGTAGGAAAACAACTTTTGGCAACTCACGCGTTCCCAATATTTATTATTTCTGTAATTCAAGAATGTTTTTCAATGAAAGTAATTGAGTCTTTGCGATAAAAATACTTTAAACCATTTAAAATTAGAATTGAGTAATAAAGTCTTTAAAAATACGTACGTTTGCTTGACAATTAGGTAATTGCTTAATAATGTTTGATTGTGAATATACGATTATACCTTCAATTAATGAACTAGGTACGCAAATATTGACATGAATGGAATAGAGTATTATTGATAAACTTTTTGCCTTATGATAGCCATCTTTATTGACTATCCATTTTATTCCAGAACAAGGGTATAAGCATAACGACAATTCTTTACGTAACTCCACGTAGCCTTGAGCCCATAACAAAGAAAGGTGACAGGGAATGTCAACCTTTATAGCATAATTCTGTTCTATTTGTTTTTTCTCCAGGACTTTTGACAAACACTTTTTTGGATAAACTTGGACAGTACTTAAATAATATTATTCTTAATACACTTTTTGTTGTAACAGTTTGGGCCTCACAGATAAACAATAACAAATACCTGTTCTGTGAAAGTTATGTAGAAACTAGAAAGCCATTATTTCAGTACTTACACCAAATACCTTAGTAGAAATACGCTTTCGCAAAAAAAAAGTAATATTACCTACACACATAAATATGATGCAGTGTTCCACAATCGGTTAAAAATATTTCAGAAACGATGTCAACTTGGATGACTAACTTTGCTTTTTAAAAGGCAATAAAAAGACATGTATTCTGTTATGTTTCTCCGAACACAAAGGCGTATGATAATTGCCTCGATTTTCACAGTGCAAAACAATGGTTGGAAAATGCTTGCCAATTTATTAACCGAAATCTACTAATTGAAAAAGTTTCACGAGGACAAGTGACTATAAATTTAATTTTGATACTATTCGGAAATATCTACTGGACAGGGGTCCCCATTGCCCAAACGGTATTAGGGGAAAATGTCATGCTTACAACCCAAACAGTCTGTTGGTGACAACAGTTCGTTATTATTATCAGACAAAGGAATCTTGCCTTGACCTTGGCTTGTCCTTGTGATAAAATCCCTAAAGTATTCACTTCAATGATGCCCACAAGAGAAAATAGGGGGTCATTTGTTCTATGCTGAAAATCATAAAAAAATATCTTTTAAAAAATGCTGTTCACGTTTCAATAGTTTACTTATCTAAGGTAATTACAACTTACTATATCATTACGCCTTGTCCGCCGAAGGGGTTGGCAATTTGGCATTACACCAAAAAGCCGACAGCTGGGTAGGTCCCCATACAATAAGGGGCGAGCCCATTACCATTAACGCGTACTATTTTAAATTACTGCCGAAATTATCAGTTAAGTTTGTCAGACCTTTTACTGTATAGCGAGTAATGGTATTGCGTTCGTTAATGTAATCAGGCTTTATAGCCCAGCCATAGCCCAGCTCTCCATATTATATCAGAAGTGTTTAACAGATAATTTATGGCTAGCTTAGTCCTACCACATAATTTTAGGAAATAATAGACTTTTATACGGTAATAACTAGATAAGTAAGTTATTTGTAGGAAAACCACCAAGTATAACATCCAAATCAAGAAACAAATTGACCATTGTTGTTTAAAAGCCCTTTTTGTCGGCGAAAACAAGACTATTCTTCCTTTAGAAGGTTACTTCATATTATTATTACGTATGTGCCTGAGGGTTAGCGTGAAAATGAGGGGCCTGTGGCTAAGTAATAACAGCCGCACGGGTCGATCGATCAGGTTAAGCTACGCATGCCGCGGTTGGACCGTGGATGGGTGAGCATCTTTCCATACGTTAAGCCGTTGGCCCCGGCTGTCATTCGTGTATCTTTAACGGTCGTTACGGGTCGTCAGAAGCCCGAAAGTCTGACTACCAGTCTTACCAAGGGGTATCGTATTACTCAGTTGCTGGGTTGTGGAGGTCAGATAGGCAGTCGCTCCATGTAAAATACTGGTATTCAGCTGCACCCGGTTAGACTGGAAGCCGACCTCAACGTTGTTGGGAATAGGCTAGGTTAGTGGGAAAATATCAAATACAATGTTTGTCCTAATTACGTGAATGCGGTTATGAATCAGAATTAAAACACAATTAAAATAATTGCAATTAGGTATTTAGCCCTAGCTGTGTCAGTTGTAAGCATAGACTTTTATTTAATACTAGCTTTTGGCTGCGGCTTCGCCCGCGTGGATGTTGGAAAACTATACGTATAAACCTTCCTCTTGAATCACTCTATCTATTGATAAGAACCGCATTAAAATCCGTTCAGTTGCTTTTAAGATCATCGCGAACATACAGACAGACAGACAGACGCGCGGGGGACTTTTTTATAATATGTAGTGAAGTGACATGCTATACTAACTACTTTAGGTAGATATGACTTTTAGGAATATGAAAAGCAACTTTGATCTACTCATGTAACGATAAGATCACCTCGAAAGTTAAAATGGAAGTGTGTAAAACACAGGGATCGGGGAGAGTCCACAATGACCCTAACTTAGGGTCATTGTGGACTGGACCAAGACTAACTGTCTGAACTTACCAGCATCACTGCAGGCATTGAGCAAACGATGGCCATTACTTCCCTGTAATGAGGCCTTTGCTCTACAATGTGCTAAATGTATACCTACCCTCAGCATCTGTTAGTTTATTAATCATAACTTATTTAGTTTGATATATTTGTATCCACAAACAATTTAAATAAGCTTTCTAGGTCATATTTCTGAATACCGCTGCCAAAATAGTTCCACTTTCCAGAGAAAATATTTGTATAAAGATTAGCTGGGCGTTGGTGAAAACAAGGCACTTGAAATATGTTATATTACCTAGCTAACCTATCTGAAAACATATCTACCTACTGCTGCAAACAAGGAACGAACATGATTGACCTAATCACCCCGCTTGGGTAACATAAAAAAGACGGTGACAGAAAAGTTGAAAGGAAATCGTTTGGCTTGGTATGGGCACGTGATGAGGAGGGAGGAAACGCATAGTACCTACTAAAAGAGTGATGAATTTAGATGTTGATGGATGAAGAGGGGGAGGAAGGCCAAAGAAAAGATGGATAGATTGTGTGAGGAATGATATGAAAGAATAAGAAGTTAATGATAGCGTGATGGTTGACAGGGGAGATTGGAAGAAGAAAACGTGTTGCGCCAACCCCACGTAACATGTGCATCAATATGATACGTGGGATCGGCGCATTCAAAAAAAAAAAATATAACAATGCTTATTTTATAGCTCCGAAAGTTAAGTTTTGCACTATAATATTGATCATTTTAAAGAACTAATTAATATGGCAGACGAACCGCACCTTAATGTCGTCAGAAAAGTCTAGATTGTATTTGTACTCATGTGTCACGCCAATCATTATAAATCGAACAAAGTATAGTAAGTACAGCGAGTACAACTTACATTAGATATATCTACTAGATTATGGTTAAGACAATTGGTTTTCTTACTCGCCTCTTTGACCAATGTATAAGTAGATATTTACATCTCATTGTAATCTCAACCTTGGTGACAAACAAAAGTAGGTAGGTCTTTATACTCAAACCTGAAAATAGTTTATGAACTACATAGTGTTTTTGTTTTCTTTTTAGTTGGCCTCCAATTTCATAAATACGAAGTTATTTTCCTCTGAATATTGTGTTAGAGAAATAATAATTTTGTTACAATGTTTCGAATTTCCTATACAAACCTACTCAGTTAGGGGTCAGGTTATAAGTAAAAAAAAAACCGGTCAAATGCGTATCGGACCACGCACAATGAAGGGTTCCGTAGTTGGGATGAATTTATCCCCAGAACAAACTTAACATTGTAGTTGAAAAACATGTTATTTATACATTTCAACTACAAATGTCCATAGTTAAACGAAAAAGATCCAACCCACGTTACACCTAATGTGGGTTGGATCCTTTTCGTTTAACTGTGGACAAATGTAAGTTTGTACGCACAATATTGAGAGATTTATCATGTTATTTTAAGACCATAGACTTCTTATAGGTTTTCCTGTAACCTATAGCTATAGAACTATTTTCTGTATTTTTTTTTCGAAATTTTAAGGTCACTAGTTTCGGAGATAAAGGGGGAATGGTCAATTTTCGTCTATTTTCTTAAATAACTTTAAAATAGTTTATTTAAAAATTATAAAAATATATATTTGAGATCCACACAGTAATCGCTTTTATTTGATATATCGCACGGTACAGTTTGCAATATATTTTTTTAATTTTCTTATTTGCCCCCAAAATTGGCCCCCATATTCAAAATTCATTAATTTACATTACACGTCCGTGTTTGGGTCACAGAAATACATAAGTGTACCAAATTTTAACTTAATCGGTCCATTATATTCGGAGCAAATTGGCTGTGACAGACAGACAGACACATGAGTGATCTTATAAGGGTTCCGTTTTTTCCTTTTGCGGTACGGAACCCTAAAAACTATAAATCGTACTTTGTCTAGAAAGATAACTGTAACCTTATCTACTGTAAATTACGACTTAGATTTGGCCTTTGATTTTTGGCGATGCCCTAACCGGGACACGGCAGATTTACTTTTTCGTCGATCGGTTAGCCGTATTGCTACATATTACAAGCCCAAAAAATACATTGTAGGTACGTAATAGGCGAGAATAGTCTAAGAAAGAAGACGAAAAAACTTTTCGTCTCGAAATGCTCAATATTTTAAAGCGACAGCTATATTTTTGTAACTATAAAAAGGAACATAAATCAACTAAATAAAATGAGTAAAAATATTTTATCTTATTGGTGTATTTTTGTTTTTTTTTTTTTTTTTACTAAATTAAAACTGCGAAATAACTTTTATGTTGGCGGACACGAGATTCGACTAAAATCAAACGCACCGCCATTTTAAACCGTGTGGTATACCTTTACGATTTTATATACCTTACTTTAAAGATTTGCGTCTGTGACTAGGCACTTAGGATTTAGGACTTAGGACCTATTCTACCACCTCCGGATAAATTCTGGTTAGATTATCTGACAGGAAATAGAAAAAAAATTAGTAGGTCCAGTTCGAGTTCGCACCCGTGGTTTTCGTGAAAACAGATTGAAATTTTATTACCGTTTCTGAAATTTTATTACCGTTTCCGACTTAGTAGGTTCATTGCATTCCTTGTAAAGTAAGCTTTCACCGATTACAATATTTTTTTGTTCTGAGCAGATTTACGGCCGATATGAGAAGACAAGGATGTCGTCTCATATCGGCCGTAAATCTGCTGTGAAAGAAAATCTGTGAAAAAGTTGAAAAACGTGAAAAAGTTTAGGAAAACTTTTCATATTTTTCAACTTTTTCACAGATTTTCTTACGGTTTCTGACACTGCCGTAGCTGTTGTATTTGCTCGGCACTAGACTTTTTAGGCTCTTTGCATTCCTTTTGAGCAAGCTTTCTTCGATTGGGGTTTATAAGCAGATTCACGGCCGATATGAGACGACATCTGACAATAATATGCTATTGTAAACTTATCAATTTTTTAACCCTGTTTTGGCCAATATATCTGTTGTTTCTCTTTTGGTCCAGGGCCCTTATTATGAACTATTAACGCCGTTGCAAAAAAGGGATGGTGCTCCGTCTCTCTCTGGCACTGGAAAAATAATGGCATTAATTGTTCATAATACGGCCCCTGGTAGTTCTTTGTCAACTCTTGACAAAGACATCAGAATAACTGATCTAGCTAAACACTTTTTTTGCGCTATACGAATTGATATTTCAACACCATAATGAAAAGTAGTGGGTCGCGCGCATGCGCGTGCAGTCGTGGTGTGACATTATAAAATAATATGACCTATCTATTGAATGCTCAACTATTACTCTATCATTAAAAGTCTCGTAGTTATTAGCAGTTGAAATCTTACATGTTTTTGTCTGTCAGAAATATTGAACCTACTTTAAGCAAAAAGTCGTTTTGACGTCAATAAAAAAACACATTGTTTTCTCCATTTTTACAAGCTTTAATTGCACTTGTGCTGGTCGTTCTTATACGAGGGTGATGAAACAGCAACTCGAATGATTTAAATACTTTAAACGGCGCGAACAATAGACTGACTGAATGACTCTGAGAGTCTGAAGAAACTGCAAGTAATACTAGGCTTAGTACACAAAGCACACAAAGGATTTGGTGCTACCAATCTATTTGTTACACAAACCGTCGTAATGGTTGAGCGTATTTAAATAAAAAGGTACCTCCTACATAAGCAGATTTTTTCTTAGATAAGTAGGTTAACAGTATTGCAATTTTCTTTACCTAATTCTATGTATGTATATTTATTCTATATTAGGGGCCTGTGGCTAAGTAAGTCGATTGGGTTAAGCTACGCTTGCCACGGTTGGTCCGTGAATGGGTGACCATCTTTACATACCGTGCCTCGGAAAGCACGTTAAGTTGTTGGTCCCGGCTGTCATTCGTGGATATTTCGTCGTCGTTTCGGGTCATCAGAAGCCCGAAAGAAAGCCCGCATTTAGGTTAATCCTAAGATTTTCTAGTAAAACCTAAGATTTACCCAACTCTCAATGGTAAAAGTCCGATTTGTTCATGATCATGGTTCATTTCGCTTTTTTACCACCATTCACTCGGTAAATCTTTTACCACATAGACACGATAAATTATGTAAAAATAGACATGTCTAGACGTGTTTTTTTTCCAATTTTTTTTTTATGAAATACCAAATAATTAGATAAATCCTAATTCAATAAGGTTAGCCAACGCAAACGTTAATTATATTTGTGAGAAGATAATTTTATGTTTGTTATTTGTTTTTTACTAGTATTCAAAAAGTATTTCGAAAGTATTTTAAAATGTTTTACTAGTTACTAATAAATATACCAAATGATAATCATTTAAAACTATACAAGAATTTGACTGATGGGTAATTACTTTCTAATACGTATATGATAAATAAAAGTAATGATAATTAAAAATTTGAAAGGTTTTGTGATTGATAGGTAACTGATTTTTTTTTTTGTTAGCCTATTTTGTGCCTCACTGCTCGGCAAAGGCCGCCCCTTTTTCCTTCCATACCTTTCTGTCTTGAGCGATCTCGGCCATGTTGGCCCTGTAAACATGATCAGATCGCCACACCACCTTTGAATTGAAATAAATCAAATTATTAAATAAGTTAATTAGTTTCCGTACCTCAAAAGGAAAAACGGAACCCTTATAGGATCACTCGTGTGTCTGTATGTCTGTCTGTCTGTCCGTCTGTCACAGCCAATTTGCTCCGAATCTAATGGACCAATTATGTTGAAATTTCGTACACGTATGTATTTCTGTGACTCAAACACGGATGAGTAACGTAAATAAATGAATTTTGAATATGAAGGTCAATTTAGGGGGGCAAATAAGAAAATTAAAAAAAAAAAGTTTTGTAAACTGCACCGTGTGACACATCAAATGAAAGGGCTTACTGTGAGGGTCTCAAATATTTTTTTATTATAATTTTAAAATAGATTGTTTTAAAGTTATTTAAGAAAATAGACGAAAATTGACCATTCTCCCCCCTTATTTGCGAAACTACCGAGCCTAAAATTTTGAAAAAAATAAAGGAAATAGTACTATACCTATAGATTACAGGAAAACCTATAAGAAGTCTATGGTCTTAAAATAACATGGTAAATCTCTCAATAGTGTGCGCACAAAATTACATTTGCAGTTGGAATGTATGGGAGAACATGTTTTTCAACTACAATGTTAAGTTTGTTCTTGGAATAAATTCATCCCAACTACGGAACCCTTCATTGATTTACTAGTAAAACCTAAGATTTACTGATATACGGGCTTTTACAGTAGCTTAAGAATATTATAATAAAATATGTAGTCGATGTCTTCAATTCTTCAATGCACCTTAGCTTGACACCAACTTCAGAAGCTGTTGTTTTTTTTTTTTTATGGAAGTTATTTTTTTTTTTTAGGTTTTTAAAGTTGGTCTTTACTTTTTATAAGTAAATTTTTAAAGACTGACATATTAAAATGCGTAATGGGACAACGAAAATTTAAGGAAAATTAATGTTGTTTTTATAGCAATAAGTTTCAAAATATATTTTTTTTTATCTTATGCAGCTGTCATTACCTAAATGTATTTTGGCCATTGCTGCCAAATTACACTTCTTTCATTCATACCTATTTTGAACCTCGGTCAACGACTTTTCAGAAGTTAATACGTAAGTAATGAATGGCATTTCTTTCACTATGAATTTTTACTAAGTTCTTATTTACCAACAGTCAAACCCTGCACCCTATTTGCGTAAAACACTATAGGAGTCTGAATCATTTCAAGCAAATTGCTAATCCAATGCTTGATATGTTCGAAGAATTTGTCTGCTCCACAACGTACACAACGCAATGAATGTTGTTGAACTGTTTAGATCAAAACCGATTCCGATTTATATTATACACGCTGCTTTTTTATTCGCTAAGGAGCTGCATGATAGTGTTGTACTCATCATTATGAACAACTTTTACTATGGGACCAAACCTGAAATCGTGAAAAAAATCAGCTATTCGCTAAATTTATGTCCGCCTGTGAGTAGCAGATTTTTTTTCGCGATTTCAGTTTTGGTCCCATAGTAAAAATTGTTCATAATGATGAGTACCACACTATCGTGGCAGTTCCCTAGCCAATAAAAAAGCAGCGTGTATATTTTGGTATGTGACCGATACTTATAACACATGATAACAAGCAACTTTTACTATGGGACCAAACCTGAAATCGCGAAAAAAAATCAGCTGCTTCCGACATTTTGAGGAGTTATGCGAACATAAATGTGTGGGACAGCAGATTTTTTTTTTTCGATTTAAGGTTTGGTCCCATAGGAAAAGTTGTTTGTTATTATGAGTACAATCATGTGTTTAAGAGTCGGTCACTAATTACCAGTCACCCTCCTTAAAAAATTGTTATTTTAGAATCAGGGGGTGGGATGGGGAAAAATAGGCTTGCCAATATCTTATCTTAATTCAAGTACTTTAACAACAATCATCACGTCTTCCTGAAGGGTTACGTTAGGTTAGATTAGGTTCCGACTTGGAAAAAGCCAGCCTATTGTCATTAATCGTGCACGAATGCTAACTCCAGGCTGCTACTAAAAGCCCAATAACAATTTGACCAGCATGGGAATCGAACCCTGAACTCGACTTCCATACCATACTATTCGGAGAATACAAGCGTGGTGATCTTTATGTTTATGATACTTGTGTAAAACAAGAATTACTAATATACTACGTGGTAGGAATGTACCTACGCAGGTGTGCCAATAATAACAACACACTGTAATACAGACGTTTCCCAAGCGCGGTGATTTTCTTAAGGGTTGTTCATTGTAGCTAAGAAAAGTCCCCATTTTTAGTAATAAAAGTTTGAAAAATCAAAATCAAGATTAAAAGTCATTTATTCAAACTAGGCTGGGAATCAGCACTTTTCGAACGTCAAAATTACATAAGACATTCCCCCAAAACCCGCCCTTCACCACTTCCTAGTGCTTTAGCTGGGGAGAAGAAGTGGCGCAACAAACTCCCCCAGCACAGCTGTCTGTTCAGTTAAAAAAAATGATTTTATACAGCACTGCGCAAAATAATTTAAGTATTACGCAACAAAACATGAGATTAAATTAAATTTATTGCCATAAGTCAGCTAGCACACGCCAATACACCAAAAAAAAAAGTCGAAAACTATACTTAAGCAGAAATAAAAATACAAAACTATAAACCTAAACAGAACTTTATACATAACTAAATAAAAGCCTCCAGGCATAAAAGGCGTGCCCACTTACATATAGCCATATATGTAGCAGTAACTCGAAGTCACAAATGATAAACTAGGACCATTGAAGTAAAATAAAGAAAATAAAGAGTTAATTACTAATAACAATAACAAAACCATTCACTCCCTCGTGAACCTGATATGAGCCGTGATGGACGACTCATACAGATCTAGGCTTGGAAATAGAAAATCTGCACCCATCATCCTGATCATCACAGCCCAATTCAACTGTACCAACTGCTTGGCCACCCTTTTTGCGTCCAGCCCTATAGCCAACCTACCCAATAGTGCCAGCGTCATCCACCCTCCAACAAATAAACTATGATACCACATACCCACATACCTGTTTAGAGCTAGAAGTCTAGGACGATCCTTTTCTAAAGCCGCTTATAGTCTGTCAATATATCGAAGTAAATCTGTATCTTCAAGCTAAGGAACACGTTCTCAATAACTTTACACTCTATTAATTCTATGACTACACTTAGCCTCTATCTTCTAGTTTACAATAGCAGGAAGAAAAGAAAAGGAGATGTTTCAAAATGGGCCAGGTCTGTGTACACTACCTCTGTTATGGTAGGAAATTGATATTTATCAATTATTTTTATCGACTTTCAACTTGGCGTCTTACCGATTTAGTTACTCTGTGCATAAAAACAATGACAGTAAACCATATATCGACCATTGACCATAGAAAGAAGGCTGTTAGCTGTCACAACAGTGTCACTTCAGTTCACTTTTTGAGGCCCAAGGTCCATACATTTTGGAACATCTCCTTTACACCCTTCGACAATTAGGGTTTAGGTCTCGTTCCGAAATTAAACGACCTCTCTAGGGGACAAACTAATATGGTTTGGGACCTATTTCTCGTTTCGAATTTCCTGTAACACTGTGTTTAGTTTAATGTTAAAATAAACACATGACTACCTATGAATATTAATGTTGTTTCTGTATCTTACAGAGAACCTAATAATAGATGAAAACGAGATACCTACCTATTATAATAATTTAGCAATGTAGAATGTAATATTTTCAGCTCTAAGTAAAACTAACAATCCAATTATTTTTCTGTTTTCCACGATAACCTAAACACTATTTCGCAAGAAATTGTACAAAGGATTCTTATGTAAAAGGTGCTCAATTAATTTGACCACAATACCTATATTTTTTACAGAAAGTCAAAAGATGGTGTTTTTGAAATTACAATAATGAATAAGTTTTGGTTTTGGACAGTGGTTTTGAAGGTTTTCGTCTAACTTCTAGGTATTTTCAACACTTAGGTACCTACCAACATATATTTTTCTACTTAACCTTATTTCTGTAAGGAAATCGTTATTCACAGTTGTTAAGACTTTATAAATGATGTCAAAATACGTTATTTTGCTACTCAATAAGTTACCAAAATATACTTTTCTTCAACCAAAGTTTCTTGCAAGCAGTGACAAAATGTGACGAGATTTCAAACAGCGACATCTAGCCTTCAGTGCCAACACGTCTTGCCCTAGAAACGAACCAAGGGACTATGTTGCCAATCGCAGAGACAGACGAGAGCGCCACCGCGCGAATATCGATGAACGCGCGCCACCGGCGAACCCGCGACCGCGTCGTCACGGCTGAAATGCGCGCCGTGCGACGCCGGCGGGGTTGGACTGTAGTGGGCTCGGAAACTAGGTAAGTGCAAGCTCCGCCACTAGATGTCGCTTTAACCAATTTTTGCATGTAAGAGAAAATTGTGTGGAAAATACACAACTTAATCATGTGGGATACCAGGAATTAATAACGGTATTAGAATATAATTAATGAACAAAAAATGTTATTTTAACAAAGATTCTAAGAGGTAAACAAATTGTTACAAAATGGAGCCCGCAAAGCATTCAAATTCAATTAACTTTTAGGAGTTTTTAAATAATAATTATTATTTAAGGGGCCTCTGCGAGTTGGCTTCGGCTCCTCGTACGCCTTCCAAAGGTCCGGGACCCCAGGGTCCCGAGAAATGTAAAATAAATAATAATAATAATAGCCTCTTTATTTCCATAACGAATAAATGAAAACAAATATATCTTAAGATTACTATTACATAAATGTGCATGCATAAAATAACAAAATTATTACAATTCATATTATGATTATAAAGTTACAATCACATAACAATTTATAAAGTAATTACGAAAACATTAACATTAACATTTTACAATTTCATTTATTTATTTTAATATGGACCCCTCAACGGGTGGAGGCCTCCTCCATTTTGCTCCACGTTTTGTCTGTCCTTTGCCTTTGTGATCCAATTTTCACCGGCTTTTCTTATTATTTCATCAACCCATTTTTCTTTCGGTCTATCTTTTCCTTTTGTTTGTTGGCCCTTACCAGTTAGTTACTCTCTGTGTCCATTTTTCTTTGTCCATACGTGCAATATGACCCGCCCATTTCCATTTTAATTTTTGAGAACGTTCCAAAGCATCTATTATTTTTGTTGTTGTTCTTATTTCTGTGTTTCTTTTTCTATGTTTTCTTTGTATATTTAGTATGCTTCTTTCCATCGCTCTCTGGCATACTCGTATTCTGTTTTTAGTATTTTTATTGTATATCCATGTTTGGCAACCATAGATAAGACAGGGTAATAAGCATGAATCCATTACTTTTTTCTTGAGATTTATAGGGAGTTTAGATTTTAGGGTTTCTTAATTGCTCCAGAATTTATTCCAGGTTATGTTAACTCGTCTTTTAACCTTATCTTCGTGTCTTGTCTTAGAGAAGGATATTTGTTGTCCTAGGTAAACATAGCTTTGAACGTATTCTAATGTAATGTTGTTGACCCGTATTGGTATAATATGGTGGTTCGTCATGACTTTAGTTTTGATAGCATTTAGTTCTAATATCGGCAGGGTAATTTCCAATATCGGCAGGGTCTCCTTTCTTGTAAAGTAAAATTATGTCCGATTGCGCCTATTCTTTCGGTATCGCTCTATCATTTAGTATCTTATTAAATAAGATTGTTATGTATGGTGCTAGTACCATTTTCCCCAATTTCGGTGCTTCATTTGGGATTCCATCTGGGCCGTTGCTTTTGCCTAATTTTAGATATTCGATTTTCTTTACTACTTCATAAGTAGAGAATCTATCTAGAGTAGTAGAGTCTTGGTTGGTCGTTTCGATTTCCGGAGCAGTATCTTTTATTGAGTATATTTTTTTATAAAATGTTGTTGCCTTTTCTATTATATCAGATCTTAGGGTATCCATCGTTTAGAGGTATTCAGATTTTTAAGTCCCTTCTTTAAACGACCTGTTCATTCGAGGTGTGTTTTAATTTCTTTTATTCTGCGTTCTGTACGTTCGTCTTTTTTTTATTTTGTTAGGTATTTCTTCTGAATCAATTCACTTCTTCTGGTAATAAGACATTTTATGTGAACAGGGATGGTCTCCCGTTTTGGTGTTGATTTCTATCAAATTGAATTTAAACTGTTGGTTATTGATTTTTTAATTTTGTTGTATAAGGACTGTGTATTTTAATTTTCTTCTAATTCAATTTCGTTTATATTTTTGGTTAACATTTGTGTGAATTGTTCTTTTTCATCTGAAGTACTGAGTTTGGTTTTATAATTTTTGAAATTTGCTCTACTTTTCTTTGTCGGTGCAAACTGTAGTGTGCTTCTCAAGAGTCGATGGTCGCTGGGAAACCTTAGATTTGATATGATTTCTAAGTTTGAGATGTTCTCCTTTCTATTGTTTAGTATATAATCGATTTGACTTTTACTTTACTTTGGCGAGAGCCATGTCCACATAGTTTTATTGTTCTTTTTGAATAAACTGTTTGTTTATAGTTTATTTTCCCAACAAAACTGGAGCAAATGTTCACCTCTTTTGTCTCTATTTCCGAAACAGTATTTGCCCATTATCCTTTCTTCGCCTGATACTCGCTGTCCTATACGGGCATTAAAATCGCCTAAGATTATGTTCTGGTTTTTATATTGACGATGTGCATCCTGTAGTTGGTTGTAGAAGTTATTGATTTCTTGGTTGCTTGCATCAACCGTTGGTGCGTGTACTTGTACAATGGTGAGTTATGTTGTTGTCAAAGTTATCAAAGTTGAGATTTAAAATGCAGATACGTTCGGATTTTCCAATGAAACTCTCAATGTTTAGCTTATATTCCTTTTTTATAAGGAATCCGACTCCATATTGTCCTTTTGTTTCCCCGAAATAGCAGAAAATATGTTCATTCTATTGTATAATATTATATTTCTTCTTATTTCCGCAAGGTCAATAATATCGTATTTGATTTTTGAAATCGCTCTCTTAAAATCGAGTAATCTTTCATCTGATAGTAGCGATTTTGCATTGTAGGTACAGATGTAGAGATTTTGTAGTAGAGGTGGAGGGTTGTAGTCGTTATCTCCCGCGGAGACAAGCCGTATTGGGAGATGTAGAATATAATTAATAAACAAAAAATGTTGTTTTAACAAAGATTCTAAGAGGTAAACAAATTGTTACAAAATGGAGCCCGCAAAGCTTTCAAATTCAATTAACTTTTAGTTGTTTTTAAATAAAGCTAGCTTATTATAAAACGTGGCGTGAGATAAATACATCGTTTTTCTTTACCAACGTCCGACGTTATCTTGAAGCAACTTTGGGTAGCGCCGTAATTGGCAATTAGTTGGGCTCCGAGGGCATGTTGAGCACACTACAGCAGTTTCATCCGCTAAATGTTTATTTGAAAAAGTTTTACATCGCGTGAATAAGTAGCCTGGATCTTAAATGTGAAGGGTGCTAGGTACCTACGTATAAATGGGCCGTGAATAATTCTGTTTCTTTTTTCCAGTTTTTTATTTTTCGGATACTTTATGTTTAAAATTAGGTAACGAATTGGAATGTTCCTTTTTACAGGGTCAATATTTTATCGGTTTCCCATAAACAAGGGGTGCCCCGATTCTGGGTACAAGCAAGGACTGTTATTCTCGGCTTCTGTTCATATGTTTTCATTATCTTTATTGTTTGCCATAACAGTCTGACTCCTACACGGTTCAACGTAGTTTGCGCTTAGGGCAATACACGTGCTTGTGCAAAGATTATTAAGGCTAATCTTAGGGTAAAGGACCTAGCTAGGTGTTTGCTTGGAAGATTTTCTACATGATTTTCAGCGCTCTATGATAATAGAACTATGAAATGAAACACTAAAACCCCTATTGTTTTAGTGTTGAATTTAATCAAGTGTTGAAACAATGTTTTAGTAGATTTGAGTTTTAATAATATTGAATAGATATGTACCTCTACGCGTTACTTTGAGTTTTAAATAGCCGTTTTATTCGGTTGCTTACTTACTATTTTATCTAGATAAAGGAGATGTAGTTATTTAATAGTCTGGCAAACTTTGTTTGATAGAATACTATCAGAATGCTAACAAAGGCCGAAGTTATTACACGCATTACTTCACATCAAAGGATTTGGAAAAGATTTCTCAGCTAAAAAGTCGTATGTTCACTGACGCCTGACTAATACAAATATGAATGTATTGAACATGAAAGATTTGTTTTTAATAGTAGGTAGATTGGACGGGTTGGCGATTTCAGATTTATATATTGACTATAAACGCAGTTATCCTTATTATATTTTCCTTCACCGATATCAGTAGGTAGATAATGTCCAAGATAACCACAGAAAGTAAAAATGAATTGAAAAGTGACATTGATAGGTACTTTCCCGGATTTGAACAGTTCAAATACGGGTAAGTACCAATGTCACTTTCGCTTGTCGCTTGAGCTGTATTGAATATCAAGCACGACTCAGACGCGAGTCCTTTCAAAAACAGCTCGAGGCGTTTGAGTCTTTTAGTCCTTTAGTATAACGACTGAGTCTTATTACTAAAGACTGGAAACTCTAGTCTTCTCTCCAGACTTAAGTCGTGTAAAATGAAGTCGAGTCTTTTTTAGAGGCCTTAAACGACTGAATCTCTTGCATCACTAATTTGAACCCATCCGTGCATGAGAGGCGAGACCCTGTAGGATTGTGTAGTAGTGGACGAGTAAAGGAAAACTGCTACGTTCGTTTGAATAAGGAGGTATAATCTCACCATCAATTAGTCAGGCAGGAGCACGTTGCGTATGCGACCTGTCGCGGCCCGCTCCAGAGGAAAAGTGAAGGAGACATTCATGCAAAGATTGCTACCGTGAGCTCACGCTAGTGATGTCAGTATTATTTAGTAACATTTAGTGTTGGGATGTAAACGGACCCGTCCCAACCTGTCTTGAGCTAGCGTGGGGATCAATTCTCATGCGTTCTCTATAATATGAGAAGAGGCCTTTGCCCTGCAGTAGGACTATAATAGGCTGCTATTCTAGATTAATATTAGATTGGAATAAGTACCGGCCTGCATAATTATCTGTCTTCTGTCTAATTGTCCAGCATCCAAAGCTTATAGGCAGGCAGGTTTCCGTAGCAACGCGTTACGGGATTGTTCGTACTATGCTAGAAATGATTTCCTATCACGATTTAATGGATTATTCCGATCTGTTACCCTGCTTTGTCCCCTTAGAGGGACAGATCGGAAAAAAAAATATCTATCCCCCTGTTAGCAACGAGAGGACAGTTCAAAACTTAAATAAATAAAGTTGCTAACAGTGGGACGGATCATTTTTTTCCGATCTGTCTCCCTAAAGGGACAAAGCAGGGTGACAGATCGGAATAATCCGATTTAATTACAAACAACATAAGATCACGCCTGTATTCCCCGCAGGGGTATGCAGAGGTGCCCCTATAGTACACCCACATTTCGCATCAACCGGGCACAAATCTCAAACTCAATAAAACTTTGCTCGACCAGGGAATTACGATTTAATTGATTCATTTTAAATGTCGGTATGGTCGACATTATCTATTATTTGAATTCAGTGCTTGAAGTATCTGGTATAATAAATAACCCGTCTACTGTCTAAAACCCCAAAGGTTATGTAAGGTCATGCCAATGGGTGCTCGAATGTCAACCGAATCCCATAGGTTCACAACTAATGTAAGCCCGCGGTCGCCGTAGGATGATGTCTTTTACGTTTATAAATATATGATGCACGTTTATATACATATTATGTAAGTATTTCCAAGATTTTTCTTACGCACACTTGGTGTGCGCCAGACATTTGAGGGGATAACTTAATCTAAATCCAAATAAAGCAAAACCATTTATCTCTACTGAAACAAAGAGAACTTAATTGAATAGATCTGGAAAGAAGTTTTGTTAAACCAGATAGTTTTTAGAAGAAAAGTAAATCTTGTGGGAATTTCAATGTCTAAACATTAAATCCGAAAGCTTTTGTAAGAAAACCTACATCAAAGCAGGTAGGTAAAATATTGATGATAATGTCGCTATTTATATAAAATAAAGGTTAACATCTCTTACCTGTTAGTAAATAGTACATATTTGAATAGGTACCCGTTTTGTTCTTCAACGAGAAAAACATGTACCAAACTTCAAAGAGCTAGGGGCTATTCAATTTTTAGTTTAGGTAGGTAGGTACCTATTTACATTTTTATAAAACTCTGTTACCGTTAACAATTTTGGTTTTAAAGGGTCAGGGCAAAGTCTTTTCGTTCAATCAATCTGCCTAGCCTTTTTTTTCTATGTTGGGGTTGGCTTCCAGTCTAACTGGATGCAGCTGAATACCAGTATTTTACATGGAACGACTGCCTATTTGACCTCCACAACCCAGATACTGGGTAATACGATACCCCTTCGTAAGCCTGGATGTCAGACTTTCGGGCTTTTGACGACCCGTAACGACTGTCAAAGATCCACGAATGACAGCCGGGCCAAGGGCTTAATGTGTTATCCGAGGCATGGAGGAGTCTCGGTATGTAACGATGGTCACCCATCCACGGACCAACCCCGGCAAGCGTAGCTTAACCTGATGGATCGACCCGTGCGGCTGTTATTACTTAGTCACGAGCTCCTTTAGCAAGGTCCTTTCGTTATTTATAGAATTTGAGTATCATATCATTTCAACATCATCCACAACTCAACATCACCTACTGCTGAGCATAGGCTTCTCTTTTCTTGTGCCAATCCCCACAATCTTGTGCCAGTCTCATCTAGGTTTTTCCCGCGATGGCAACAATGTCGTCTGCCCATCTCGCCGCTGATTGACCGACATCTCGACTTCCAGTCCTTGGACGACACTTAGTCACTGCCTTACTCCACCTGTCGTCGCTCCGCCTTGCCACGTGTCGTGCCCAACTCCATTTAAGTTCCTTATTACGCTTACACAAACAATAACAATAGTTTTTCAATGACAAACACAACTAAATAGCTATTCATTAAGAATTAAATACAATAAAAAAATCATGTCTTAAAGAACGAAATAATAGCACGAACTTCCCAACTTTTCAAAAATGTAATTCAGTAAGTCAAATGATCCTCTCGATTCATACAATGGCGTCTCAGGGAAACCATTGTTTTTTTTTCAATTCCATACAGCATTTTT
This sequence comes from Dicycla oo, assembly GCA_948252095.1. Classification (NCBI taxonomy): domain Eukaryota; kingdom Metazoa; phylum Arthropoda; class Insecta; order Lepidoptera; family Noctuidae; genus Dicycla; species Dicycla oo. The sequence goes on along the minus strand of OX411714.1, from coordinate 15,355,091 downwards.
CTTGTTTTCAAAAGGTTTTATTAAAAAAAAAAGTAAAAGAGTTTTTGTTATTTCCATTTTGTTTAGTTGATCTTGGTTGCGAGATTGAAATACAATTTTATTTCCATAAATAACTAAATTATGATTTGCTTTGCTGAATTACAATTGTAAAATTGGACTGACAACAGGATTGTACAATACCTAGCTAACTAGTGAGCTTTTCGATTATATGCCAACCATGACAAAGTAAATTGATTAACAATCAATCAATCGGCCTCGGTTTCTGGAACTGTATTCAATAAAATCTCTTGTCCTGTGATTTGATTGGCATTTGTTATTATCAATCCATCGCAACACCTACTTTAACATGATGCTTTGGAGCAACTGTGCTGATAGAGTGTTGATTACCTACTCTTTCAGGAACTGGAAATAAACCTTTTGTCAGCTACATTGACACGAATTGATGAAATATCTTATGGGAAATATTAAATTGATCCTCTAAAAACTTTTTGGTCGTCTAATGATGTACGCTTTTTTTTAATAAATCAACCTCGTTTTACTCTGGCTTTTCCTCAAAGTGGGTCGCAATAACTAAGCTGGCACCCAGACCTAATAAGTTGGGTTAGAACTGTGACTAACCACGCGCGATTGACTAACTAACTTAAGTCTTTCGTGAAAATATCTAAATTAAGGTGTCTGCAACGCTTTAAGACTGCGCTTTAAGCTTTAAGTATGCTAACACCACCAAAGTTAATTGGTAATTTTTACCTTAGATAGTAAAACACGGTGCTCTCTTTAAGTTCAGTCCATCGCTAAGTCACAGACTAAGTGTACGACCCGAGTGAAAAAGCGTCCAGCGGGGCGTTCAGCATTGCATGCAAGCGGCGAAGAGCGTTCACCGAGCGCCGCGCGCCGCTCGGCCGTCACTCCGGACACTCGCGAGTGTTTGCATGTGTTTAACACGAACGTCGCACGCCCCGCCCCGCCGGACGCTCGAGTCGAGCGTGCTCTCAGGCCGTACACAAAGAGTTAGCTATGTGTAGCAATAGTCTACGCGGCGTAGCAGGCGTGTAACTGCTACTCCGCGTAGACTGCTACGCATCTACCCGACTACGATATAATGACAAAACATCTACAAGATTTTTTGTCATCGATACCTATGTCTAGCCAGGAGTCCTGATCAACTCCATTAAATTGAGTTCTTTCTTATCTCCATTTGAGGCTTTTCAAAAGTGCATAAATTATTCCTTGCAAAAATGTTGCAGCGGTAAATATTCTCTTTCTGCCTTAGCTTAGCGATGTAGTTCTAAGCTGCAGAGTACACAAAGAGTAAAAATAAACTTGTCTACTAGAATGTATACAAACTGTAAACAAGATTATGGTAACAAGGCACTTAATCACGTCACTGAAACATTGTTTCAACACTGCAAGTTAATTTTGTTACTTATACCTTTTGATTAAGGGGAAAGTGTCAGGGTAGCTCGCGAAATTCAAATTTTCTTACGTTTTTTACAATTTGTAAATCAGTATTAGGCTGTATGTTGAATAAAGTATCATTCGTGACCGTAACAAATATGTATTTATAGAATTATAATCATTAGAATTAGTAATACAACTCCTTAAGTTAGTATAATCCTCAAATGTCAAGATTTCATGAAATAGGCATTCATTAGGATTGCCTACCAGTACCCTAATTGCGTAACACCATCAGTCGGAATCGGTATCATTTTGACAGTTCAACAACATTCATAGCGTTATTTACGTTGTTGACCAGACAAAATTTTCGAACATATGAAGCAATGGATTAGTACTTTGCTTCAGAATGACTCAGATTCCAGTCGATAGTGTGTTACGCAATTAGGGTGCTGGTCTTAGTATTGATTACTTTAATTATTATAATTCTGTAAATACTTATTTCTTACGGTCGCGAATCATATTTTAATCAACGTACAACCTAATACTGATTTGTAAATTGCGAAAAACGTAAGAAAATTTGAATTTCGTGGGCTACCCTGCCGTTTTCGCCAAAAAAAAAAGAACACAAGACATTTCAACTGAGAACTTCCAAGCTAGATAGTACCTATCTGAATTTTTGGTCAAAATTCAGATAGCACCGGTTGCTAGTTCACAGTCGATTACAACCATTGCTTTTTTTTCAGAAATCACTAAAATGTGATTGGATATGTTCCTTTTTGTTCTAAAACCGAAATTTGGTCCCGATTTTTCTAAGGGAATCGTTACTATTTGATAAGCCAAGTTCAACTAGATTATGTTGTTCATAGAATTACGTTAAGATTCTACAAAAAAAAAACCGGCCAAGTGCGTTTCGGACTACGCACAATGAATGGTTCCGTAGTTGATATGAATTTAACCTAAGAACAAACTTAACACTGTAGTTGAAAAACATGTTCTCCCATACATTCCAACTGCAAATGTAAGTTTGTACGCACAATATTGAGAGATTTACCATGTTATTTTAAGACCATCGACTTCTTATAGGTTTTCCTGTAATCTATAGGTATAGAACTATTTTTTTCAAAATTTTAGACTCAGTACTTTCGGAGATAAGGGAGGGAATGGTCAATTTTCGTCTATTTTATTAAATAAATTTAAAACGATTTATTATAAAATTATAAAAAATATATATATTTAAGACCCTCACAGTAAGATCTTTTATTTGATACGAGTATGTCACACGGTATAATTTGCAAAACTATTTTTTTAAATGTTCTTATTGCCCCCTAAAATTGACCCCCATATTCAAAATTTATTTATTTACTTTACACGTCCGTGTTTAGGTCACAGAAATTAATACGTGTACCAAATTTCAACTTAATCGGACCATTAGATTCGGAGCAAATTGGCTGTGACAGACAGACAGACGCGAGTGATCCTAATAGTAATGAGGGTTACGATTTTTCCTTTTGAGGTACGACACCTCAATTGCAGAACACAGTCTTCGATCAATTACATGTTGCGATACCTAACAAGTACCTACTAAAACATTTAGAAACAATCATTTTTAATAAGGTTCTCGGAAATCCTCGACGTTTCACGTAATCATGAATTTTGAACCCTAAATCACCCACACATTGTAATCACACGAGCAATTTGGTAAATAATTCCAGCATATAATTTTTAAAACACACAAATGATCATTACTGATTCCCGATAAATGTTAATTTACCTACTTTGCAATTAAACGATTAAAATTAAATATGGACTTAATTGAAATTGCACTGTTAATATATTTTCCAGTGAAAATATAAACTATCAAATAATGACGTCCGACGAGCTCCAAAATTAAACCACATATTTCCATTCCAAAATCTTATTTAAAGTTACTGTGAGACTGGAATATTCGCAGTATATTTTTTCCATCCCCACCTGATTGCTACATTTGCTGGAGATTTTCGTTTCGTAAATTAAACTTTTGCTCTTCGAATAACGTCGAGAATACTCGAGAAAAAGAACCGCGGAGTTATTATTTAGAAGGTTTTATGTCGAGTTGGGATTATCCTATACCTATTCGTTTTTGTTTCCCATTCGTGTTCTTGTTAACCAAAGGTTACATTACCTACATCCGTGCACCTTTTCATTCGTTACCACATCATTTATGAATGCGGAAAAACCAGAATATGAGGTTTCCACTTCGGAATAGAATGAAAAACATAGCAATAGAGATATCGATTTAAAACTAACTAACCTACATAACGCAACATTTAAATAAATCTTTCAGAAATTTTAATATCTCGTCATTTACCAGATTTGTACATAAATAGATGCATAATCTCACGCCTTTTTCCCATCGGGGTAGGCAGAAACAACAGAACACCAACTGCTACGATCCTTACGTACTCCTTTGCCTCGTTTACGTTCATACATCTGGTCATACACGCACGCCGGCGCCGGTTGCGAGTACTATGCACCTGACTTTTCTGAAGAACATCCCAATAAAGTCACTATATGTCTTCCTAGGGCGTTTCCACTCACACCTGCCTTGGAAATACGTTTTGTTAGTCGGTTAACATTCATCCTCTCAACACATTATACCAGATTTGTCTTTTAAACATATTATGTTTCAGTTTAAAAAACAAGTCAGAAAACTCTGCAAGCAAAGGGTGAACATACTCGTAGTTCGAAGCGGTCAAAGCTCGGGTTTATATTCTAAAAGGTCATAAAATTTTTGTTCAAAACACATCTTGTTTACAAACAAAAAAATATATATGCACAGGTCTCTCGCATCATAAGAAAATGTTCCATTGTCTTATATCAGTACCAGTACCAGTATTTATAGTAGTAGTGTACTTACTATTCGGGGAAATTGGAGGCCATAAAGTATTCGTGCTGGAGTAACACCCTACTCGATCAACAGCTGCAAACTTTCTCTGCAATGTTTTATCTTGTCGATATTACTAACCAACGGTTCACTGACTTCGTATTCTTTATACAGTCTTTTGTAGTAGTTTTTTTTTATTTTTTTTTTATTTTGACACGAAATACCTACTTCTTGGATGAATAGGCAAACGTGGTACATCAGTTCCTTTCGTTCTGTGATGGGCCTATCAAATACCTATCAGCCCAGGATCTATAGGAAATAATTAACACAGAAAACCAAAAACTTTTACCAAACTTGTCCTCAGTCCCATGAGCCACACCGATAAAATGGCATAAATACATTTTAGAGCTTTATGGTCTTTATAAAAATATAAAGGTTTTACTGTTTTCCTCTGCAGCGTGTGTTTGTCGAATAGGATTAACAGATTTATTTGTTGCGCCGATGGGATTTTGGGATTATGTATACAGAATGTTCATTTCATGGACTTTGACCATGCCATTTGTATAGTGATATTTTTGTTCGCTTTTGTTTAATTGAAAAGATAAAACTGATGAAGCTGATACATTTCATTCATTCACTTTCTTCCAAAGAGTAGGTAGAAAATAGAACGAAGTAACATCGCGTGCTATGATACTGGCATGAGTACGTACCGACGTTTTAGGGTTCCGTACCCGAAGGGTGCCAAACGGAACCCAATTCCTAAGCCTTCGCTGTCGATCCGTCCGTCCGTCTGTCTGTCAGCGGGTTGTATCTCATGAATCGTAACAGGTAGACAGTTGAAATTTTCACAGATTGTGTATTTCTATTGCCGCTATAACAACATATAATAATAATAAAATTAATTTAAAAATTGAAGTACCCTCAAAAGATCAAAATATCAATCAATCAATATCAATCAAGTTTATTGTATGGGTGCCCACCCATACAATAAACTTTTGATTCTGAAAAAGATTTTTTTTTACCTAGACATGAAGGGTGTCATTGACCATATATATTACCTTCATAAATGAACAAATACTAAAAACGCTGATTTATTTGATATTTTGTTTAAATACGGGTGATTTTCTGCAACCGCAAAAAATAATTTTGTAATTCACAGTAGGTACCAAAGTTATCTTAGCGATTATTAAAACTTAAGATGAAAAATATTCTTCGTTTAGTATTTTCATAAAAATAAAAAAAGTTAATAGTTGTAAGGAATCCCCATAAAAGAAGTGTTTTTATTTTTAATATGTAGTGTTAAATATTGTAAATTGTACGGAACCCTCCGGGTTGGTTTTTTATTTCTTTATTCATTAATATTTTTATTATATAGGATTCTGCTACGCCTAGCGCCAGTGTGTGCGTATACATTCATAAATCAGCGTCTCTTTCTCATAACACCTAAACAAATAAACCGTCTACTCTACACACGATTCCAGACAGATTACTCAGCCACCCAACATATTATTATAACTACTTGAAATCTGACTCAAACTGGGAAGACATTCGCATTGTCATTCCTGACGCGTTACCACGATTCGTCACCACACCGCGCATGCTTCAGTTGTTCAGGTGACGGACGATAAGCTACTGCCCCGGGCTTTGGCAGCGTGCCGTCACGGATATAGACGGAGACATAATTACGTCGTATGGCGTATCGCATGCCCGCTTTCAAATAACTGTATTATAGATAGGTAGAATATAATCACCCCAGCGCTGATTTGCTGGATTCGTTTTCTCATCTACTTATAGTTATTTCTCCTGACAAAGGTTATTCTGTATATATGTATGTAAGTATGTATGTATTACTATTTATTATTTTTCGAGTTATCTATCCGTTATGTTGCACCTGCCATGTTTTGTCTCTGCATCACCGGTTGGCATTAAGTCCGCCTTTGTGCAGTATTGTTTTGTACTTGTGCATAAAGTTATAAATAAATAAATAAGTATGCTATAATAGACACTAAATTTAATAGTTATAGGAGACGTGATTAGAGAGGAAAGTGTTTTTAGATACAACGTAAGATAAAGAAAACAATTTAAATCGAGTACAAAATAAAGTGCTTGTTTAAAACAATAGGTATAGTTCGATTCAAGCTTAATGGTGGCTCGGAAGTTAGCTGCGAGTGCAGACCTTGCAAATTTAGGCTCCATTTAGTGAAGCTCTAGATTATTTTATTTTTTTATTTAAGATTTAGCTCCATTAAGTTTGAATCGTACTATACCACAGATTAATACAGATGGGACACTCCGCAAAATATTTATAATATAGTGCAATTCAGGTCGAACAACGCTTATTGCCTACAGTTACACATACAAGTTGCCTCTCTTTCTAACGCGTAACTCTTATACCTTCTGACCGCGACAGTCCTACTGAATTGTCCCAGTGAGATAGGCCCGCCGCGCACTTGTAGCTTCATACCTAAACTGCGGAGTGTCCCATCTGTATTAATCTGTGACTATACTAAGAGTGAATTTCACCAATGAAACTGATCGCGATCAGCACATATAACCGCGTTCAAGAGCTGTCAGTGTCATAATTGTTATGGATTGTTGACACTGATTCGTGTGAGACGCTGATAGCGTTCAGTTTCATCGGTGAAACCAGTCAGTCAGCCTCATAGTGTTCCGATGAACACGCTTTGAGGTGGAAATAGATTGTGAACAATAATAGTATTGTTTACTGGTAACATATCGGCAATCCATTATGGGGGACATTTTCATAAGGACCTATAAGGAGTCATTTAGTTGTAAATTACCTCACCTACATCCCCTTAGTGAATTGCCGACAAATTACCAATAATAATAAGTATAATATAAGCTCAATCAATCTCTGTCGCTCCTTGTTGCCTGCATTTGTCAATTGCCAGAACTTCTTTGTTCGTAGATAAATGCACTGCTTGCATTTAATTAAGGTCGTCTATAACAAAAGCTAAGATGTCATTGTTCTAATGTCTCGTAGATGATTCTGGTTTTGTCTCACAAATTACATTCATTAATATTCAATGTACGTGCTCATTGAATCTGCCCTTTATGGCAACGAATCCCCAAGCGACCCTCGCGGCTAACGGTTCAAAGGTATTCGACAACACATTAATATTGCAGTCTTTGAATTGAACCCACTTTCCATTCCAATCCATTGCTTCTACTACTTCAGTGTAATTTGTATATTTCAGAATCAATATCAGTTAGTGCAATAGTGTTAATGAAGTTATGTCTGTAGATACTACAAATCCAACGACTCGTCTAATGTATGACATCGAATACATAGGATCGGCAAGCATTTGTCCAAATTGTCCCGTTGGACTCGGCCAGCGGTGAAATTGGCAGTGAGTCACTACCTACGTTCCACTGAAATAGCACACAAAAGTACAATCAATACCAAAATGTAGACATCCGAAAAATTGGCATTCTGTCTGACACTATAAGGGTGCTTTCAATATTGGCGACTGCACGCAGCTGACAATATTGGCGACTGCATGCATCTGACAATATTGGCGACTGCATGCAACTGACAATATTGGCGACAGCATGCAGCTGACAATATTGGCGACTGCATGCACCTGACAATATTGGCGACTGCATGCAACTGACAATATTGGCGACTGCATGCAGCTGACAATATTGGGGACTGCATGCAGCTGACAATATTGGCGACTGCATGCAGCTGAGAATATTGGCGACTGCATGCAGCTGACAATATTGGCGACTGCATGCAGCTGAAAATATTGCCGACTGAATGCAGCTGACAATATTGGCGACTACATGCAGCTGACAATATTGGCGACTGCATGCAGCTGAGAATATTGGCGACAGCATGCAACTGACAATATTGGCGACTGTATCCAGCTGACAATTTTGGCGACTGCATGCAGCTGAGAATATTGGCGACAGCATGCAACTGACAATATTAGCGACTGCATGCAACTGACAATATTGGCGACTGCATGCAGCTGACAATTGAAGTTGCACTGCTTTCGCATTGTTGTCAAGCGGTATACGCGCAGCATACTATTTCCCAATTTTGAAAGCACCCAAAGTAAAAAGAGCTCTATTGTACATTATTTTCTTATTGTGTAACCAACAATAACCAACACAGCGTACATAAAACAAATACTTATTTAATTACTCCGTGCCTCAGTAAATAAAGTGTTCATCAACATTAATGAGGCGATGACGAGCTCAGTTAGTAACGAGCTAAGGCTAATTCGACGATTAGTATTGTAGCGAGATGATAATGATAACACATACAATTTGGCAACTAAACTATTATCTGAATGCGCCGTGCGCCTTGTTGGAAGCGAACGCGGACATGTTAAATGCTCTGACTTGTTCGAATGTTCTGCATGTAAATCATAAGTGTTAATGTATTTTCGAGACACGATTTACTGGCACGAGTCACCACATCGTCTGGTTCGGAAACATTCCAAAATTTCAGGTAAACAAGCCGAATTTTCCGCGCGTTAACAAGATATGGGTGGACCGACGCGACAACGAGCTGTGTCGTAATTGTTTCAGCACGGTAGGTACTTTCATTTTTAAAGGACTTCTAAAAAAGGAGGAGGTTCTCAATTCGACTGTATGTTTTTTTTGTAGGTTTGTTACGCGATTACTCCGCCAATTATTCTTTTTTTCTTTGGTTGGTCATACTTTAGATGTGGTCACATATAAATTTTATTAATTTTGTTTGGGTAGTTTTTGAGTTCAATAATACGTATTTAATTCACTTTGTGTATCTTGATGACATTCTAATACTTCCTGTCACTGTTGCTTACATAGCTTTTTGTTGTATGTGAATTGGCGTAGGGTAGGTGTCTACCATAACTAAAACATGAAAATTAAAAAAACTTTTTTACAAAAAAAAAAAAAAAAACAACCGACTTCCAAAAAAAAACTACAATTTGAAACATAACTTTAATTTCGGAAGTTGGTGACAAAAAACTAAAATACAGATCCAAGGACTTCCGAAATTAAAGTTATTTTTCACTTTGCAGTGTTTTTTTTTTTGGGAAGTCGGTTGTTTTATTTTTTAAGCTTTTCGAATACGTTTTATTTTAAGTAGGTAAGTAATACTAGCTACTGGTGCAGTATACTCCATTTGATTATGCAACATCAACTTTTACCTTTTACACCTGAAATATCTCTTCGGTCACGTCCTCTTTGAACATGTCGAAGTTCGAGTAATTGCTTGCTCCTTTTACCACGAAACAGAACTAGTTGAAAAATGCACGCTCTTTACCTGTAAGTTCTTCAAACTGGATCGAAGCTGAAATCTAGAATTACGGTGCTTTCATACGGATCTTTGAAAGTACTCTGTTATGCTACATATGGATAAAATTTCAACCAAAAACCCAGTAGCATGAAATTTAAACAGTAAAAACTCTAATATGTAGGTATTTACCAACAAGACGGAGGAATTCCATTGTATGCTATAACTTCACATAAAGATCTGACTCACATCTTACAGCAATTTAATTTGAGTAATAAATAAATCAATCTATCTACAAAGTCCAGTGCTGAAGATAGGCCTCTCCAAACTTACGTAACTAGCACTACGAAATAAATAGACCAAAAATTGACGTTGATATAATGATTAGGGAACAGATCTAATAAACAATAAATTGCACGCATACGTGCACGTCATCAGTTGGGCAACACTGTGAATACTCATACATGAATTAAGATCATACTGTAGGTACTTTACCCGTCGTTCCGCATTCTATTCCAAGATATAACTTCTTACAATAATATCGTAAGAAATTTGCTGTGTCATACAATGCATTATGTACCTATTAGAAATAACACAAAAAAATAAGAAAGAAAAATTGGTGTGTTGTCACAGAAAAACGTGCATGAATCCATTAAAAAAAAATGCATGAAACATACTTTATTTTCGCTTTTTTTGTAGTTGATTCGTTGCTCATTTCCTTGAGTAGGTATCATTATCACTACTTAAAATATTTTACTTTCATTTTGTTCGTTAGACGTCTCGAAATCAAAGAATTTAGGCGCCCAAAACAGAAATAAAACAGTAAAATAATTTAGTATCTAATTCTAAGACAGGTCAGATGGCGTGGTTGGTTTAGATACCATGCCGCAGGTCGTGGTTTCGATTCCCATCCAGGACAAACATTTGTGTGTCACACATTCTGTTTGTCCTAAGTCTGGGTGTATTTATTTATATAAGTATGTATTTACAACAACAAAAAAAGTAGTGTATGTAGTATATCAGTTACCTGGTTTCCATAGTATGTACAACTCTGCTTAGTTTAGGATCAGATGACCGTGTGTGAATAATGTCCCAGGATATATTATTATTATTATTATTCACGTTTTTGTTCTACAGACAGACAGACAGCTACAGATTTGCTGAGAGAGCTAGTTAACAAACGTCATCCGTCGGTGATGGCTGCGCACGACTGACAGCTGGCGCCTACACCGCCTACCACACGGCTGTCAGTGTTATAATAATGATTAAATAATGGTTCAGCTGTTTTGTACATTGATATGGTTTCAAAATGGCTGTTCGCCTGTTCAAGTTCCGAACGATTCGCGAAACTCCATTGAAGCCAAGTACAGAAGGCTAAGGAGACTAAGGCTAAGATTTTTGTAGGATTTTTTTAAGAAAACATAACGTCAGTTGTTTGTAATTATTATTATTCACGATTTCGTGCTCCAGATTCGCACATTTGCACCGACAGCAAGTTAACAAACGTCATCCGCCGAGGTGATGGCTGCGCACGATTGGTAGGTGTCTGCCACGCGGCTGTCAGTGTCATTGTTAGCGGGAGGTTTAAAAGAAAATATTTTTTATTTATTTGCGGCAAATATGACTTGGGAGAAAATATGCGTCAAATCCACGAAAAACGGCCATCGCTCAGCTTAATGCTGCGACCTTATGCGAGACAGAGCCCCAGCGCTGGTTTTCAGGGACAGCCGGCGTTGACACGATGACGCCAACCGGTGCAGTATGTAATAAGATTAAATAAAATGCATTATTATTGCCACTCTGTTAAATCTATGCTATGTAATTAACCGTTTGGCTGTTTTGTAAACTAATGTGGCTTCAAAATGCCTGTTCATCTGGTCGATTTCGTAATTGTTTAAATTCGCGTATTTCCATTGAATCCAGAGGATTCTATTAACAACTTAGAATACAAAATGAAGAAGAAGCTAAGCTCGGATTCTTGCAATAATGAAGGCATTAATTTTTTAAAGAAAATATTTATAAATCGAACAAAAGTGGTTATCTTTTTTGTTCGATTTATTCAATGCAACAAAGTAATAAATTAGGCTAACGATGTATCAAGCGATAAACTTAATCAAATAATCATTCTAAATTCCTTGACTAATCATCAAAACTCGAGCTACCATTTTACATGAATAACTTTAAAATGAGCTTGCAAATAAAAAAGCATTTCACTCACAAATTAATTCAATCTACCTAACTATTTCCTACGTTGTGGTCGGCTTCCAGTCTAACCGGATGCAGCAGAATACCAGTATTTTACATGGAGCGACTGCCTATCAGACCTCCACAACCCAGTTACTGGGTAATACGATACCCTTGGTAAGACTGGTTGTCAGACTTTCCGCCTTCTGACGACCCGTAACGACTGTCAAAGATCCACAAATGACAGCCGGGACCAACGGCTTAACGTGCTTTCCGAGGCACGGAGGAGTCTCAGTATGTTAAGATGGTCACCCATCCATGGATTCGCCCCGGCAAGCGTAGCTTAACCTGATGGATCGACCCGTGGGGCTGTTATTACTGTTATTACTTTGCCACGAGCTCCTCCTCACTCACAAATTAATTGAAGGGCTGTAAAGCAGACGGAATTTAACGATAGGGCGGTCCAAGACAGGCCATTTGAATCCTTCCCCAGAGATCGCACCAATTCAACTCCGATTTACATACCTAAGTCTGAAATATAAATTATTGTGCCCATCAAGACTGAATTTGATTATTATTTGCGAAAGTAGACAATGGTCGTAAAGAATTCACATTTAGAAAAGCTCACTCAATAGCTTTGAATAAATTATTATAAGACGTCTTAGCCCTCAAGGAAAAATATAAGAAAAACAACGTAGTCTGCTTACGTCCACTGCAATATTTGACTAGACTGACAGGCAATAAATTAATTATATTCTAGTCTAAATACTAACGGTCTCCTAAATTTGCTGATACAATAAGAGGCCATGAGGCAAATCAACACTTCAGCAAACAGATTGATTTATTGCAGGTAGGTATCAAGTTTTTGAAGTAACCAAAACCTTATTTTGTGTTTTTTTAGTCACCTCCCATGAGTGGGAGGAGGACTAACAGGGTGCATTCAGCTCCTTATTTTGAACCGGAAAATTACTCAGGAAAATTTACATTTTTTTATGGTTTGTTCAGTTACAATTCCTGTATTTCAATGTAAAATTACATTATCTGTACGCAGCACTCTATTAAACAGCTAAATTTTAAAAAAAAATCAGCAATGGATGTTGAAATACTCTAACGAACGACGCGTGAAATCAGCTGTTCACTTTCTGCCTAGTTACAGAGTTCATCAAACTCACCACATATCTATTACCTACCCCTCCCAACCATAGACGCTCCGATTTGTGCACAAAAACACAAACAAATCAGGTTTATTGGATTCCCATAACGTTCCTGAAATAATTTCATGTACTGGTCATCTTAGTATGATATACTAAATTCACGTTATCAATCTGCGGAGGGCTGTGTCTTTCACCCTGTATATCTTTTCATGAAAGACAAAACCGGCTCAGAAAATGTATCCGTACGAATTTTATCTGACCCTTGTAAATTGCTCAAAATTTGAACCAACAAAAATTTCGATCATATTTCCAATAAGTTTAGTGACCTACATCTGTGACGTGCGGCAAGCACGGGCAGGCTAGCACTCCCGGGCATTTGTTATTATAACGCCCAGGTGTCGATGTTAGGCACCTGCCCCACCGCTGGCGATTAACGAGAAGCGACTTGCTAGCAATGAGAAACGAGTTGGCAAGTATCGCATACCAGCGAGTAATCGCATAACAGCGATTACTCGCTGGTGTGCGTATGCACCAAGAGCCAAGCGAGTGTCGCTGAGCTGGCACACTCTTTGATAATGTCTCTATTGTCACTTGCTATAAACGAGTACTCGCTAGCGTTGTGAACAGTCAGCGATCAACTAATAATATATGTATCTCTTTTACTTACACGGGACCTACAATCTTTTGTACGTTTCTTGAGCAAGAAAATCGTTGATAGCTACGAGTGTCGCTTCCTCGCCGGCGGTGGGACAGGTGCCTAATGCCCAGGTGTCAGTAAAATTCATACAAAAGCGAAATTCAAGAATTCTGCCACCTCTGGTCACCGAGTTTTTTTCTAACACAATATATAAAAAGGAATGAAACAATTTCACACAATGAAATATGAAAGTCAAATGCGATAATGTCTGTGTTGGTACCGTGATGCTCGTTTTATTTTATACCAGTGAAAATAATGTGATATTTACCTTAATGAGTTTTTAATAAACCCGGAGATAACTGCTTATCATTGATAACAAATTATTATTATTTCATGGTGCAGTCAGAATTTATTACTTACATTAATCTGTAACGTAATTAAAATGAAGATTTAACTCATTATCAAAACCACTGCCAGGAAAAATAACGAATACGTTTTTTTCCCTTCATGTTTGTAACTTAATAAAAATAATAAAAAGTTGGAAAGCTTGTATAGAATGTTTAAATTGTAAGTAATAAAAAGAGTTTTCATAGTTAATACTTCTGGGAACTGGGAATTGTATGAGAAAATTTTATACATAAGGCCCCCACGCTCCAGGGATCAGCCCGTTTATGTAAATATCAGTATTTACCTAAGCTGAATTTGTAGTTCCAAAACTGTCAAGCTTTTGCGATAACAGACCGGCCTTTTGTTCTTTAGTAATGCGGCTTTTAATACCTATTGAGCGATTTTATACTCCGGCGGTATAAAGTAGATGTGTGTAGTATGTGTGTTAATTAATTTGTTATTTAAGTAACGCGGTTATATTTAATTGTTAAACAACAATAAGAAACGTTGACATCGTTTTACAAACAGGGGAAATCCTAAAAGAGGTGCTATCGTCCTAAGAAGCTGCATTTATAGTCTTAGTGCGTTATAAGCTGCAGCAATTAATTGTTACTGCACTCTCTCCTAAGAGCCTTTGAATTAGGAATTATACATTTTCCTGTACTGAATTCTGCAATGCAATTAGTTGTATACATCTAGCAGCATCCTAATTGATAATTTACGACTGCTAGGTATCTGATAATGTCGTTGTGGCATAGTTTATCTCTTTATGCGGGACTGATTGTGTGTGCATCAAAATTTCATCAAGCTATAGATGAACCATTTCGACCCGAACGACGGATCAACGAATTGGTATTTTTATTTCCCATTTATATTTTCCGCAGTTCAGTTTGTTTGGCATAATGTAATATTAATTACTGGCCCAATAAAACAAACATTACAAAAGCTCTCTTATATAAATTCCCAATAACCTGATGAAAAGCGCACGCTAATCGATTTTTTCGCTCGCCAGGGCTTTTCATCGTTCAAGCTCAAGCCTTTTATAATAGGAAGCAACAATGCCTGTTCCAATTTCGCAAAGTAAGCGAAATCGGTAGATTATTACCCAAGATTTTTTCTTCGTAAGTATACATACCCTTTATCGTAAATTGTTTGATTAAAACTTAAAGAGAATTAGTCTATATCCGTCTTTTTATAAATAGGAAAATTCCATAGTAATTTCATTGCTTTTGATTTCCTACATGAATGATGATGACACACCTTGACCTATCAAAGTACAGAAATAACATTAATTTAACCTATACAAAAACATTCGATTCACGAAGCTCAATTAAGTTTAATGGAAATTGTTGACCGATGCAATAAACTTAAATGCTTAGTGGTCAATCGAATCATAAAAGGTAGATTCGTTTCATGTAATATGTCTTTTTTGGAAACCGTTGAACAAAATTTCAAATTGTAGCACTTTTTATCTTGTTGGTCATTCCTGTCTCGATCTTTGGACAAAGCTCTGACGACGAAGTTCCACTTTGTTAACTACTGAAACACCTAAGTTTAAGATAGACAACAGCACGATTAAAGTATGGTTAACTCTAACATTATCAGGATCCATAAACTCGCCTAAGTTAGTTCAAACCAGAGAGTTTTACTTTCCGCCTCGTTCTATGTCCCAGCACTAACGACTACGGAGTTTAAACTACTAACTATCTTAACTTCTATGTTAGGTAGCTCGGGATTTCTGTAACTATTGTCGTGGTGGTTTAGGCGTGTACTAGTAATCAGAACATACACACACATAAACTCACGCCTTCTTGTCATGAGAGTAGACTTCCTGCTACGATCATTACATACTCCTTTTGCCTCGTTTACGTTTATACGTCTGATCATACACGCACGCCGGTTGAGAGTACTACGCACTGACCCTTTTGAAGAACGTCACCAATAAGATCACTATAATTATATCCTTCTAAGGCGTCCCCTCCCGGTTTTTCCACTCATGCTTCTTGTAAATACCTTACACTCATACACACACACACGCACACACGCACACACACACACACACACACACACACACACATACACATATACACACATTTTGATACAAACTTCTTCACAAAAACTACTTCTTTGTAAAAATAAAGTCATTGCGATATTTTAACTTACTAAGTAACTTGGTTCCATATCATTCTCTATAGAATATTCCATTTCTTTAGTCCATTGTACTTTTTTCAGTGTTTAGAGCTGCCTTAATACTTTCCATAAAGATTCATACTATATTTTAAACCAAACTCTCAATCTTTACAACCGAATGAAATCTTTTATGGGACTTTTTATAGAAACACGCTTTCAGTTGAATATTTTGGTTAGACTTAGTTGTTTTGTTTTAATGTTTGTAAAGAAACGGAGCCCGCCCATCTGTCAATTTTCTCACGGAAAACGTAAATTATAGAGAAAGAGCTTTTCAAGTTAAAAGGTACAATTAATTGAAAAGGTACAGACACCTGCATTAATTGTCACCCTTTCACTTTCATTAAAATATCTAAAAAGGGGAAGCAAATATCTAAAAATATCTTAATTGCAGCCGTCCGTATGATACTGTAATCAGAACGCAATCAGATCGAAAATCTTTTTATTATAATTAGTGTTCCAAGTTTCTTGAAGCGACGATAATCGATTTTTAATGATTTTAAACTGAAGATCACGTCTAAACGAGTAGTGTTTATGATTTGGAAAAAAAACATTTATGTTAAATTAGAGCATTTTCTTAATAACTTTATATGTGAATATTTTAGATTATGTTTATATTACATAGTGTAATTAATTTTTAAAGTTATGTCTAATGTGGAGAAAAACTTCAATTCGGCGTATTTTTATGAATTCTTCACCATTTTTAAGATAATTTAATTACTTATCTTTTAGTATACGTGTTTTATTAAAATATATTTTGTTTTATGTATAATAAATTAATCATGCGTAAATTTGGGACAGCGCTCCTTGAAGGACTAGTCCTATTAGTGGCTGGACGTACGACGCGTTGCGTGAGCTCAGGACAGAACAGGCAAGGTAACCTCTCAAGGCCATTGGAATTTATCTGGTTTTTAAAAATGTTGTTAGCTTCTATAAAGGAGAATATAAAGGAGACCTTTAAAAAAAGCAAAAGGTATCTATCTAAGTGCGGTAGAGAAATTAAAATTAATATACTAAAACCTTGTAGCTATTTAGGTACCAAAACTTTATATTTATGACTTAACTTTAAGCAAATTACCATTTACATAAGCTTAGATGGAAAACTATTTCCATTATAACGTTATCAGTGTTATTTATTACTGTTTTTATATTATCGTGATAACGGCCGGTAGGTATGAGCACTTCACCTGTTGTTTATCGATGCTCATCTGTTATCTATCTCTGCTGCTACCTATTTGGATGTGTAAGCCTGTGTAAATGATAAAATCGGTATTACTGATTTGAGTATTTGTTTTATTTAATTTATTTGTAAACATGATTCATTTTGTGATAACAACACAGTAGTGCATATCCCCGAATGTTATAATTTACCCACAATGCAGGTTATCAAAGATTTACTGACTACAGGGTTATTGGTAAAACACCAAAAACCTCTTAAGGGGTCATTGAACTTATCATTATGAACAAATTTTACTATGGGACCAAACCTGAAATCACAAAATAAATCAGCTGTACATTTTGACGAATTATGCGAACACAAATGTGCTGAACAGCTGATTTTTTTTCGCTATTTATGGTCCCATAGTAAAAGTTGTTCATAATGATGAGTACAATGACCCCTTAAGAGGTTGTTGGTGTTTTACCAATAACCCTGTATATGGATTCGTCAACTTTACAGTGCGTGGAATAGCACCAAATAACACAAAATCAGTAACTCCCTACTGGCACTATAATCCAATCCATTCAAATCAGTCACACATTATCATAGTAAACTTATGTTTCCTACGTACACAAATTTAACTAAATTAGCCAAGTAATTAGCAACATCAAACCACAATTTAACGAATAATTACCTAAACGTGAAGCGTAAACGGGTCAACTGTAAAAAGAGAATGAGAGGTCAGTCGGCTCATTTATTTTTAAAAGGATCCTGACAATAATGGCATTGTTATACTCTTTGATGATTTTAATGACATGAATAAGTAATAGACCCCTAAATTAGGGATTAACGAACTTATAGCTGGCTCTAAATTACGTCAATTGCGAACATTTTTCAGTTTTAATGTATCTCAAACAACACAATAACTCTTTTAACCTCTCGAATGTCGGAGACTAAATTGACTTGACTGAAATTGTCAAGCTGTCAAGCTGTATTAGGATTACATTATCATAAAGGTCATTTTAATATTTTCACTTGTCAATTTAGTGTAACTGTCCGACTTAAGAGGATTGTGAAGTGCCGATACGCGGCGCGATTTTTGGAGGCAATTACCTACATTTCATACAATTATCTACATAAATATTGTTTCGGGCGATAACGTTTTCACTCCCCTAAACCTTTACGAAATGAGACAATTTTGGTCTCATTACATTCAGTACACTTCAATCTAGGTCTGTACGTTTTTCGTTTTTAGTAATTCAATTTAATTTAATTTAAAAAAATAAAAATGCTCGAGGATGTTTTTATGTCAAAAATATCGATATTTAGATGCTAATAACTTATATCGTATACAATATTTATTTATAATAGAAACGTACGGACCTAGTTTTTCATTATACCTACAACATTTCCAAAAATTATGAAAATTAGACTATGTTTACGGGGAGAAAAACGTTATCTCTTTTTGTATGAAAATTTACAGCTTCACAATCCTCTTAAGACACTTGGAGCATTTTTTCTTATGTCGAACTGTGTAACATAAGACATTCGAGAGGTTGTACCTAAAAGTAACTCTATAAAAAAATTACAAGCTGGACAATCAATGTCAAAAACTTGTCAAAAATGTTAGTATTTTTGACAGATTGAGACTGAGATTAAAATGCGAATGTTCTGAATAATACGGGAAGTACCCCTCTAATACAGAGTGGTAAAAAGACGGTCAGTGGAGAAATTACCGTAAATCTAAGAGGGGAAGGCATGTACACTTTTTGTTGAATGTAGGTCTCACCAATATCGCTCAACGTAAAGCTACAGTTCCCTGGAAGAGCGGCAGCTGCCACAAAGCTTCTACAATTTATCGGTGAATGACGTCACTGAAACATTATTTATGAGAGTAAGTTGGTGTGTTTTCCGAGAGAGCGTTTTTTGACACCGTAAATCATTTTCGTGACAGTCGTCACTGTGCCGTTAAGACGCGGACGCCAACGACCTTGAGTGGTTAGCTTCCGTATTCTGTGCTGAGCTCACGAAACGCGTTATACGTCCTCCCAGTAAGACTGCCGCCGTAATTAAAAAGGACGTTTCTACAGACATATTCAAATAGAGAAAAAATATTTTGTTCTTTTCGAAATACAAAATTCGCTGTGCGAAGGAAAATAACATCAATAATAATTTTGTAGTGCGAAAGTGTGGATTGCAGTTTGATCTATATAATAATAATCTAATAAATTAATAAAATTTTGTGATTTCTATTTAGTAAAAATATGATAGACGTCTATTTTCCTTATGACGGTGGAATAGGGCTCGCCTATCAAGGAGCGCTGTCCCAAATTAGACGGATTATTAATTTCTTACACATAAAACAAAAGTTATTATATTAAAACACTTAAACTAAAAGATAAATTATCAAATTATCTTTAAAATGGTGAAGGTTTCATAAAAATACGCTTGATAGTTTTTGCGTGATTCTCAGTTTTTACAAATGCATTACCTACACTATGTAATATATACCTAAACATAATCAAAAATATACACATATTAAGTTATTACGACAATTCTCTAATTTAAGATATATTTTTTCCAAACCGTTTATAGTACTAGTTTAGACGTGATCTTCAGTTTAAAATCATTAAAAGTAGTTATCTATATAAGTATGTATTTACAAAAAAAAAGTAGTGTATGTAGTATATCAGTTATCTGGTTTCCATAGTCCAAGCTCTGCTTAGTTTGGGATCAGATGACCGTGTGTGAAAGGTCCAAGTATTATTATTATTATCTCCTTTATTTATTTTTTAAACTTATTTACTACATTTTTAAATATTTTTATAAAAACATAAAAAACACATTTAAAAATATAAAAAATAGTGATCCGCCGGTAGCGGGTGCAGGGTCCAAGCTACCGGTGGTTAGGGCCCCAGAGACAGGAACCTCCTCACAATACGCGCCGTATCAAGGAGGACTGCCTTCTGAATCAGGCCCTTCACCCAGCCACCCAAATATTATTATTATTATTATTAAAAGTCGGTTACCGTCGCCTTTTGTGGCGGCCAGCGCTCTTCTAGGTAACCGTAACTTATATAACTGGCTTAATTTACTTAATAGATGGACAATTGCTCTCTTCATTGCAGTCTGGTAAGGTCAACAACAATGGTCAGGGCGTCAACATGCCAGTTCAGACTGACTCTACATTGCTCTCGTTCATTTCGATCACAATGTCATAAAACCTCAACAAAAGTTATGAAATTCATGGCTGATGATAAACGCGATTATTTAGGTAAATACTTCAGGTCCTGCATTTATCGCGTAATCGAGTGTAACAAAGGCAGATACTTCGCGGATATGAAACAAAAGCGATTTAAAATAATGCTTCAAGGAAGGAAGCATTTCTTCGCCATTTTTCTTGTAAATATTTCGCTGTTGCCTTCTCTTGTGTGCAAACATCCGAGGGCGAGTCTTTGTTTTATGTTGTTCAATAAAGTAGACTTTTACGTTTTAATAGACAGAACCGTATGTAATTTACTAAAATATAATATAGCAGGAAGCTGTTGTGAAAATTGACTTTTTATTCTTGCCTACATAAATATTGTTATAGTTTCGTGTGGCATAGTTTTAAGTACAGACGCCAGCACATCAAGCTACTACAATCTGTCAGATTTCTTTAATAGATTTTCGACTTTATTGCTAAGGCATTAGGTTCAAGGTTGATTGGGAAAATCTGACAGTTTCGGGTAGGTTGACCTGCTGGCGTCTGTACAAGACTACAGTAAACTGTTTATAAATAAATATAATTAATATTTACTCAGCGTTTCACACGAGGCATTTCAGTGCGATTTTATTAATGCTACGATGCTTGATAAATCATCACCCATACTTATTTTAGCCATTCAAAACCACGTCAGTTCTGCATTCACTCTCTGAAAGGCTTTGTTTTCATACAATAATTGTGGTCGGAGCAATAAACGGTACAATTCCAACGCGAAAACCACTCGTGTGAAAAGGCTCTATTAATATCTTACACGAGATATATTGAATCAAATTGATGGTATTTGTTATCTTAACAAATTAAGTTAAGTAAAAGCTTTTGGTCCCTTCAAGGAGAAAGTTCATGTTTCTGAAAGTTTCAATTTCTTGATTCAGTTAAGTTACGAGCACAAGTTCAAAGAAATTTGCGACAAGGAAACATGCTCTGGTTCATACAAATTTAAAATAAATAGGAAAATTATAAAGCTTTACTTCAGAAGCAGATATTATATAAAAGTGAGTCAAAGCTTGAATAATTTTCAAAGCTGAAACATCAGACCTACATAGTATTAGTCGTATATTTATTAAGTACTTCATAAATTTCCCAAATATGATTACCTTTTGTTGAACAGCCATTCTAAAAATGTTTTGACGTGTTTGTAAGCTGATATGAACTATATTTTAAGTTATATAAAGTTCCTTTTTCTACGTGCATATGTAAAATTAGTTCTATTTACTAACGAGAAGGAAATAGTCTTTATATTTCTGTAGACTATAACTGTCATATATATACCTAGTCTTGCCATAAATATTGTCACGAAAAAAAAAATTATTGCAAATAATATTTATTACTTTTACAGTGAATATAAAACAATTTAAAATATAAAAAGCTTATTCGAGTGGTCTCCATTGGCGGCAATACAGTCCTTTAAACGTTGAGGCCAGTTATCAATAGAAGCACGCACTCTTTCCATGGGAAAATTCTTCACTGCCAATCGTATGGATTGTTTTAGGGACTCCGAGGCCAGTCTTCAGCTCTGATGAAGTCCGAAACGTTCACTTCCAACCAAGACTGCGTGGACCGAGCTTTATGACCCGGCGCCGAGTCTTGTTGGAAGGACCATACTTGGTTATTGAACATTGCGTTGTTAAGGTGTTTAACTACCTTCTCAAGAATGGTATCTTGATACACTTGTGCCGATGTTTTGATACTTTTTTCACAAAAATATGGCTCAGTCACTCCTTCATAGCTAACACCCCACCAAACCATCACTGAAGTCGGATAATGCCCACGTTGCACTCTGTCGACTAATTGGGAAGCTTCCTTAGAGCGTTGAGCATAAATACGGTCATTTTGTTTGTTAAAATGTTGCTCCATTGTAAAGATTTTCTCATCCGTAAACAAAATATTTCTGTGACCTCCCTTTGCGTACCGCTTCAATAGTTGTTTCGATTTTACCACCCTATTCTTTTTTTTAAATTATCAGTTAAAAAATAAGCAGTGCGTCTCTTATAGGCTGCAAGTCCTAAGTCATCTTTTAAAATACGCGACATGGTTCTGGGTGCTATCTTCATCTCCCGAGATAAAATCTTTTGCTTTCGGACAGGATTTCTTCGAATTCTTTCCCTTACTGCTTTGACCACCTTTTTCGTACGAACACTATGTGGACGGCCAGATCTTTTTCTGTCACAAACAGAGGAGGTCTCATTGTACCTATTAATAGCCCGGTACACAAACATTTGACTAATACCAAGCGTATGGAGAGTTTTAAAAATTGCATTTGGCTCCATACCAACTTTGTGTAATGCAATCACCGCGATTCGGTTCTCTTTATCACCCCACTCCATTTTAATATCACAAAATATTGTACAATGTATTGGCGCCAAAATTAGAAAATTCAATGAACAATCGTATAAAACGACAGATCCAAATTCAAATGTAATATAATCTTTCTTATTTTTAATTGTAACAGTATTTATGGCCAGACTGTGTATATATATATATTAAGTGCCTACATGATACAGATACAGACACACAGGCTATCTGTAGTATAGTCTCTGCTTCTCCCTTTAAACCCATCCAAAGATTGTTTTTAAAAGATCGCTTAGCGATAAGACTGCCCATTATGTCACCTTATGTAAAATGTTTACATTTAAGAGGCCTCCGAAGCATGCGTAGTTCATACAAACGAAATACCAAAAAACTTTGTAAATCAAACATATTCTTACGGTAGTGTGTATTTATTCCGATTGGATTACAGAATATCTAGGTTCCCAAACAGATTATATTTTGAAAGGACACTGATTTGAAGACGAGATATGAGGAATTTAAAATTTGTATATAAAATTTAATTTTCTCATATTAATTTAATGTTCTTATTTAACAGATATTCTGTAATACATACTACCTTTAGAATATGTTTGATTTACAAATTATTTTGGTATTTCGTTTGTATGAACTACGCATACTCCGGAGGCGTCTTAATCTGTATCTTGTCTGGTGTACGTAATAAAGAGTAGGTATTCTATTATATTCTTACCACTACAGATTGCAAACGCGCCCTTAACACGTTTATTTTACCGCCCATGCCAGATAATTAATTGTAATTAAGTGGCGCTGTTCCTTATCCCACAGTTAACTTGGTGCTTAACCTTGGAAGTCTGTTCTACAATCCTGAAATATAAGTTAAGTTGTCAGCGCTTATTTTTCAGAATAAAAACTTGTGACAACTTCTGTTTATCTATTAGAGAGAGTTGTAAATCCAACATTGTGTTTTTGTTTTTTTTTTTTTGACGCGTTGGGATGCACTCTGTTGAATTCTCAATGCTCGGCTCAACACTAAGAGTTGAAAATCCAGTGCGCGATGAAATCCCGCTACGAAATTTTTACGCCCGTGTGAACGAGAGCTAAGAATGGCTACTAGCCTATCAAATCAAACCAAAATCGAAATCATTTATTTGCATAAAATGTGGTGGGTACAAAAGATGTTACATATAAAATTCAGTGTGCAATGGCATGGAAATATTTAATGGAGTAAGTCAGCTCGTTGCTAAGTAATCTAAAAACAGCCGCACCATTCGATCCATCAGATTAAGCTAGGCTTGTCGGGGTTGGTCCGTGGATGGGTGACCATCTTTGTATACCAAGCCTCTTCCGTGCCTCGGAAAGCACAGTCCCGGCTGTCATTCGTGGATCTTTGACAGTCGTTACGAGCCGTCAGAAGCCCGAAAGTCTGACATCCAGTCTTACCAAGGGGTATCGGTTTACCCAGTTGGTTGTGTGTGTGGGATGTGGAGGTCAGATAGGCAGTAGCTTCATGTAAAATATTGGTATTCAGCTGCATCCAGTTTGACTGAAAACCGTCCCCAACATATTTGGGAAAAGGCTAGTCAGATTGATTAAATATAGTCAGTTAAACAGTAATATATAAATTATAGACAAATGAATAATAACAATTAAGTATTAGATATTAAATTCGAGTTTTAGCGTTAAGAATTCTATGAACGAAAAAAAAATTAAGTCAAGTCAATACCAATTAGAATTATAATTTTAAACATTACTTATTTAACTACCTGGGTAAGTAGCTAGCAAGGTCAAGGGCGTAGCTACCGCCATATCAGCCGTATCAGTGAAACAGGGCCCCCGGGCTACAGGCGCCCCCATGTGTCAGGAAAAAATCGTAAAATATTATCCAAAACCTCAAATTCTTATTGATAATAGACCCGTAATTTTTATTTTTATTTTTGCTATCCTATTTTGTGTCTCCCTGCTGGCCAAAAGCATCCCCTTTTTCCTTCCAAACCTTTCAGTCTTGTGCGATCTCTGTACATGTCGGCCCTGCAAACATGATCAGATCGTCACACCATCTTGACAAATAAATCATCTATAACTTTATATTCGCCGCGGTCTACCTCGACGACGATATCCTCCTTGAGGCGTCCAGCGGGTGACGATCTTTGCCCATCTCTCCGGGTGCATTCGTGCGACGTGTCCGACCCACTCCCCCTTCAACCCTGGCTGTTTTTTCTTCAACATTCGCTACTTGAGTTACGGAGCGTACTTGATTATAATTAATGAATACCTAACGAAAATTAACTTACCTACATAATTTGTTTATGGCTTACAAAGGCTTCGAGCGACAGGTTTGGTCCAATTCTCAAGCTCTTTTATTAATTTTGTAAAATCATATAAAAATCTAACTTATCCCAGTCAGGACAATCCAAATTTCTAGCTCGCTTTGCTCGCTCTTGAATTTTCTTAGTAAAATTACAATGAAAACTAAACCTCATGTGTCAAGATACGGAATGAAACAATACCCTCCTCTTGAGCTTTGCCGCAGGCAGGCAGTCGGGTAAAAAGGACCCCCAACAAAATTTTAATACAGGGCCCCTTTAGCTACGCCATTGGACAAGGTACTTACCAAACTATGCGTAGGCATACAATTTTGTAGGTAAACCGTGTTTTTCGATGTCGCAATACATTATACAGCTATTCTTCCTCGTGTAACGGTTTTTATACACATTATTACACAAAACTGACAGCGTAACATAAGCCAAATATAAAGCAACAAGTGCAGGTTCAACATAATCGAGTTTTGGGAAGCCCCTCTTACCAGTTACCAGACGTATTGGGATAATATTTGCACCAAATTGTTTCCTTGTCTCTAGCATCCTGCAGGTTTACCTATTACTGATAGACTTTTTTTTATATTATCCTTATATATATATAACTAGCTTTTGCCCGTGGCTTCGCCCGCGTGGAGGTCGGAAATTATCCCACGGGAATGCTACCGGGATAAAAAGTATCCTATGTTCAAATCCGCATCATAAGCTAAATATCATCCAATTCCGCTCAGCCGTTTTAACGTGAAAGTGTAACAAACAAACAAACTCACTTTCGCATTTATAATATAAGTTAGGACGCGAAAGTACGTTTGTTTTATTATTTTATCACTCGGGAACAGTACTTTTTCCTGGATGAAAGGTGGGTATTTTTTTCTGTATCCCTGATAACGTATGTAGATGCAAAATGTCATGATGATCGGTTCAGCGGCTTAGGGGGTGAAAAGGTATCAAGCCAACAAACCTATTATTCGCATCTATGTATAATATTATACGAGGGCGGGTCAATAAGTCCGTGACTTTTGGAATAAAACACAGATTTTTTGATAAATAAATCATTTTATTTTTTAACGTAGTCTCCCTTGAGCTCTATACACTTTGTCCAACGCTTCTCCAATTTTTTTATCCCTTCCAAAAAATATGATTTGTCGAGGTCCTCAAAATAGGCCTTTGTTTGCGAGATGACTTCATCATTGGAGTCAAATCTTTTTCCACCAAGCCATTTCTTCAGGTTTGGGAACAAGAAGTAGTCACTCGGAGCCAAATCTGGAGAATAGGGCGGATGAGGGAGCAATTCATAGCCCAATTCATGGATTTTTGCCATGGCAACTGCACATGTGTGCACCCTTGCATTGTCTTGGTGGAAAAGAACTTTTTTCTTGGCCAAATGAGGTCGGTTTTTTTTCAAATCGTCATTGAATCGGTCCAATAAGTTGGCATAATATTCCCCATTGATTGTTCTTCCCTTTTGAAGGTAGTCAATGTGGATTATCCCGCGTGCATCCCAAAAAACAGTCGCCATAACTTTATTGGCTGACAAACCCACCTTGGCCTTCTTTGGCGCCGATTCACCCTTAGAAACCCACTGTTTTGACTGTTGTTTGGTCTCTGGTGTGTTGTGATGGATCCATGTTTCATCCACGGTTACAAAACGGCGCAAAAACTCCTCCATATTGCGATTAAACAACGCCAAACCTTCCTGTGAAGTTGTTACACGATTGCGTTTGTGGTCGACTGTGAGCAAACGCGGCACCCATCTTGCGGAAAGCTTTCTCATGCCCAAGTGATCATTCAAAATTGAAACCACTGAGCCATGCGACATTCATTCCACTCCACATCCACAATTCATTCCACAATCTCTTGCACTTTCAATCTTCGGTCGGCCAACACCATATCGTGAATTTTTTCGATTGTTTCGGGTGAAGAGACCTCAACTGGGCGTCCAGGACGTTCGGCATCTTCAGTGCTTGTACGGCCACAACGAAATTCAGTAAACCACTTTTTTACCATTGAAATCGATGGTGCAGAGTCCCCATAGTATTTATCAAGCTTAGCCTTGGTCTCGGTAATGGTTTTTTTTTCGCAAAAAATAATGCTTAATAAGCACACGAAATTCACTCTTTTCCATTTTTTCCTCAAATTACTGGGTAGTCTGATAAAGATAGCTGTCAAACACAAACTAACTGACGCAGCAAGTTCAAATTTTGACAGGAGTCAAATGACAGATGCCTGTTGACAGGAGTAATGTTGCTTTTTCAGTAAAGAGGTCAGAAATTCAAAAAGTCACGGACTTATTGACCCGCCCTCGTAGTATAAAAAGCAGGTCTATCGACATTCCAGACTCGCAAAATGTATTAGGTACATTTTTTTTTAAACTTACGCTACTAAATTTTCTATAATAATACAGGACATTTTTTTATCAGTCGCCAAATTTTCAACCCATGAATATTAACAACTTTCACTCTGAAATCACGAAAAAAAATCTGCTGTTTCATACAAAAGTTCAATACCTACTGGACCAAAATGTATGAAACAGCAGATTTTTTTTTTCGTGTTTTCAGAGTTGATCCCATAGTGAAAGTGGTTCATATTTATGTGTAGAACACCCTGTGAAAATTTGGCTACTGATGAAAAAAATTGCCCTGTATAATACAATCATGATTCGAAAGACACGTGGCGCCATCTGTTATCATAAGAAATTTATTGTTGTTTTCCTCGGGAATAGTACTTTTTTTTCGGGATGAAAGGTACCCTATGTCCGTTTCTGTACACCTGACAACATATATGCAAAATTTCAGGACGATCGGTTCTGTGGTTTAGGCGTGAAAAGATTTTGGATGAAATATTGTTTGTATATTTCAATGGGTTCCTGGATGGTTTGAAAACATAATTGGACCCGGTAGGTGGCGCTGCTAAGCCGGTACGAAGTTCGCTGGGTCAGCTAGTATACATATAAAATTCTAAGTCGTGACTGACTGACTGATATATCAACGCATAGCCTAAACCGCTGGACCTGGACACATGCAATTTTGCTTATAGATACCTTATATATTATAGGCATCTACTAAAACAGGATTTTTGGAAATTCTACCTCTAAGGGGGTACAATAGGAGATGAAAGTTTGTATGAAAAATCTTATTCCTTAAGTTAATATACTTCAAACTTGGCACGAATATTTATAAAAATAAATTAGAATTAGAGTTTGTGATTTTTAGTTTTCCAAAACTACCCTCTAAGGGGGGATTGGGGGGTGTCAAAGTTTGTATGGAGGAATTATACCGCGCGGTCCGATTAACTCGAAACTTTGTATACTTGATACCAAGTATAAAAAATAAAGTGTATCGGAATTTTTTTGAAAGTCTAGTGGAAAGTGTGTGAAAGTGAAAAGTGGTAGACAATTTTACAGACGAGGATTTTACTGCGGGGCATGATTAACTCGAAAATTGGTGTAAATAATCTTTGAGTCAAGTTATGAAACATCTGAAACGATTTTATAAAATCCCACGACTGTGGGAATAATAAATAAATAAATCAATAAATCTTATTCCTTTGGTTGAAAACTTGAAACTTTACACAAATGCTTGCCTAAGTAATAAAGATATAAATATATTATATAATAAATTTCATTTCAATTCTTATAACCACAAATAAAAAAAGTACATGTTTCAGGGTTTTTCAAAAATCATCTCCTAACCAACGGGATGGAAAAGGGTACCTTATAAAGTTTTTTTTACTGCTTGCTTCTATTAACACAAAAATGTTTAAGTCTGCTATTAACTCGAAATTATTAATAATGTTTAAGTCATACAATGGAAACGTAACAAACACTTTTTTAAAAAAACAAGCCGTGTCGTGGTGAATAGGAAGCACAAATTTTATTTGAAAGCACACAAACTGAAAACTATCAATAAACTACTAAACTACTATCTCCCAATAGCCTGTTGTTTTTCCCATTTCTAATGAAAATAGGTAATAAATGATCTCAACACTAGCAAGTACCTTCCGACGAAATGCCACCTAAATATATACGTAGCGACATCCAATCCACAATCAATTAATTATTAAGTATTGTTCGAAACAAAGAAATATTGGGTGACGGGTAATTAGTGACGGATACTTAAACACATGATTGTACTCATGTTAACAAACAACTTTTACTATTGGAGCAAACCTGAATTCGCGAAAAAAAATCAGCTGGCCCATACATTCATGTGCGCATAACTCGTCAAAATGTAGGGAGCAGCTGATTTTTTTTTCACTATTTCAGGTTTGGTCACATAGTAAAAGTTGTTTGTTATCATGAGTACAATCATGTGTTTAAGTATCAGTCACTAATTACCAGTCAGTAGTTTACGCTACCAATAAAAACAATTTTACAAGCAATGAAAAACGATCTAAAAAGATAAAAAATGTTAGCTTTCCCAGTTCCCAAGTTGTTTCCTCCAAGAATTATTCGTGTGAGAAGACCTCATTATACTTACGGCTGTAAATCTTAGTTGTAACGACGAGATTACCTAGAGAATGTTCCAAGTACAGACGAGCTGAGTTATTGAGTTTGTAAATAACTTATTTCACTACAACTACATTCAGTATACTTTCAAAAGAACTAAGCAAATACGTATTTACCTTTCTCGGGTAGTTTTGAACACATTTTCACTGCATATAAGAAAGTCTTTCAGTATTATCGATGTCAAAACGGATGATAAGTAGATTCTATCTTACATAAATACGTTGGTACAACTTGGATTCCGATTATGCTTAAAAATATGCCAGTCAGATAAATCCGTAATACGTGTAGGTGTCAGCTTATCTTACAGACGCGTAGACGTTCCAATACCTACTAGGGAAATCTGACAAGCTCGATGTCTGTTTTCTTTTTTCATATGCGATATACTTAGAAAACCATTCACCTGTCTATAAATGTATAAATTTTCTTTTTCAGGTAAGTACCAGATAACGGCAATTAATCTTCGGCGCTTCACAATCAATTACTACTGCACAGGACGTGAGGAGACACTTCATTGAGGTAAGCCCTCGATTTGCAGAATGTCTCATAAATCAAAATATGTCTTACGCCTACATTCTGCTGTGATAGATCCGATACGCATAGTCAATCAACTCCTGGAGAAGACGACGATGTTTATCTGATACATATTGCGTTAGAAGGTGAATTTTACGTTTTATTGCGCTAATAAAACATACTGCAAATCGAATTCCAATAATGGTTCAATTTCTTTCCGTTTTTAAGGCACACTTTCAATGTTTTCAAATGGCTTTATATATGCCTTTTTATACTGAACTAAGTCTTTAAATGTCTCCCTGAGTAAACTCGCAGTTCGTTCAATTTGTCGCCTAATTGAATGAGCTTTTACTTTGAAAACCACATAACCAATGAACCGACGCGCTGAAATATGATAACGGTTTTGGGAATTCATCGCGACACAAAAAAATGTTAGATCGAAAGCGTTGGTATTGTACATTTCCAACGTGTAGGTAAATCTTTTACGTTCGTATTGAAACAATTTACTTATTTGACCTTTCGTTTAGGAGAAATCCTTAAATATTTGTGGAATTGGTATTGGGCCATTTCCTTTGTTGCGATAGACGGCAGTAAAACTTGGTCTCATTTATGAGATTATTTCATTTCATATGCGCGCCTGTGTCCAACGCAAATTGCTCGTAAATTCGAAACGTGGACGACAACCCCAAGATTGTGCTAATTAGTTAGCAAAACTTTACCTCTATCTTAGTGTGGAAATGTTTTAATAACGTAGGTACTCGTCATGTTTTATATTCCAAATAATATCGGAAAAAGTATTTGGCCTTGTATTATTTTCCTCACTCAACTTCTACCCCCTGTGATTATTGTGAGGCTGACCGTTTCGTGATTCTTTTTGAGATTATCTTACCTATTTGGCTTGATTCTCTCTTTGATAATGACAGCGTCACGTACGATCGAACATTGCGAAAACTATGAGAGACGAACTTATTATTATGTTCAATGTTTCTGTTCTTTTTGAACATCAAATAAACAACGTTGTAGTTATTAGAAAAGCTCGGTTACTTGTAATAAAACTGCAAAAGTAAATCTCTTTCAGTTTTAAATGCAGCAAAAGAGCAAATAAAAATCTTCAGGTTTCCAACAGAGAAGCAAAAATGTGAAATAATTTTATTATTCATGTAAAGAATAACTACTACACAGCAGACTGAGTCTATTAGAATAAATGTTTTCATATTTCAGTGTAATACGATCAGTGTTTCCATAACATAACATGTTTCTCATGCAGGTTTCGTGTGACGTCACGCTTTTATCATAAAACATAATCGGTGTAGGTTTTGATTAAAAAAAAAATGGTTTTTCGCAGGTTTATGATAACATAAAGTATTATTTATTTGTCTTCTTCCGGTTCTTGATCAAAAGCCTGATTTTGTCATAAACCTGCGACATATATAAACATAATTATTTTCTACTGTATGACATTTTACAATTCGGTAGTTGTATGCTACATTGCATTATCGCTGATTCAATTCTGGTGTAAATTCTCTCGAAGATACTGCAGCTACCATTTGGAAAATGTATTAAATGATTCTCCTGAAAATGTAGAGTAATGCTTTTTATGATCTGTGTGTGTAAAGTTAGGAAAATTAATTAACATTGATTGATAAATAAATTAAACGTTTATTAAATTGATTATCAACTTAAATAGACATATTAGAAACTCAGCTCAACAACAGGGGCTCGTAGTTATGTGGTAACAGCCGCATGGGTCGATTGATCAGGAGTTACGCTTGCCGTGGTTGGTCCGTGGATGGGTGACCATCTTTACATACCGAAACTCCTCCGTACCTCGGAAAGCACATTAAGCCGTTGGTCCCGGCTGTCATTCGTGGATCTTTGACAGTCGTTACGGGTCGTCAGAAGCCTGAAAGTCTGACAATCAGTCTTACCAAGGGGTATCGTATTACCCAGTGACTGGGTTGTGGAAGTCAGATAGGCAGTCGCTCCATGTAAAATACTGCATCCGGTCAGACAGGAAGCCGACCCTAACATAACTGGGAAAAGTCTAGACAGATTGATTGACGTTGCTGAGTAGACGAATCTTTCAAAGCTATGAAGCAATGCATTAAGAGTTTTCTTGAAAACCCTCGGATTGTGAATAAAAATGTGTTACGCAATTAGAGGTTGGTGCAATATGGTAATTACAGAAACATTTAAAAAACATTGTGTCTGAACCTATGGTGTTCATACGACACGCAAAGACTTAAAAAGCTACAAGGCGCAAACTTTTTCCATAGATAAAGGCAACAGTATTAATCACCAGACTTGCTTTTGCGTGTTAACAACATCAGATCATTACCTCCAGATTTCCTCAATGTTACGGCCGTACGACATTTCTCTGCTAGGGGCGGCCAACGATACCACTATTTTCGATGTAAATAGGTTTTATCTCAGAAGACCTTGTTGTTAAAGCCGTGTCGTGTATCGCTTGTAACTTTTTTTACATCGACATTTCAACAGTTACTGATATTTTACGTTTTTAAAATACTTTGACAACTTTTAGATTATATTTTCATCATGATTTCTACAAGCTTAAAATAATTCCTATTGTTATCTCAGAGCAATTCATCATCATCATCTGCTTAGCCTTATCCCAACTATGTTGGGGGCAGCTTTCGGCTTATACGGATACAGCTTAAAAGGGCTGTCGCATTTTGTCACCTCTCTCACTCACACGAGACCAAATTTTTAAGGATGTTAAATGAAAAGATGCTTATTTGAAAAATGTGATCAATTAGCGAACTAGTAAATAATATTAATTAAATAGGCAATTATTAAAATCACATTTTTATTGCGGCATTTATTTAACTCGTCTTAAAAACAGATCATAATACGTTTTGAGCTGAGTTCATTAGATAACACATTAGAAATGTCTTTTAATCATTATCTATTAATTTAATATTATTGACTAGTTCGCCAATTGATTACATTTTTCAAAAAAGCATTTTTTTAATTTTACAATCTTAAAAATTTGGTTCCGTGTGGGCAAGAGACAAAAGTGTGACAGCCCTCATAATAGCTCAGAGCAATTAATATACAAAATTAAAGTAATTACTCTGATATTGTAATTAAATACTTGTCGGTCGTCTGATGTTTCACTCAATATGTAGGTACTCGACTTCATACTCCCTCAACTTCTTGAGTACATACTAAGCCGTTGGGCTTAAAATGGGTAGTAAAGCGCTTAGGTAATGCTTGTTGGTAAGTTGTGACAACTTAAGAATATG
The DNA here is from genome assembly GCA_948252095.1 of Dicycla oo. NCBI lineage: Eukaryota > Metazoa > Arthropoda > Insecta > Lepidoptera > Noctuidae > Dicycla > Dicycla oo. The sequence continues at coordinate 15,321,725 of OX411714.1, read as the reverse complement.
ACGGTTGTTGAGACATTTACGTGTCTAATACCCCCAAAGGGGTTCATGGTCGTAGTGGCTTATTAGCCCACCCATAGTATTTACGTAGACTAAAGCTTTCGTTAAATAAATTTAGATAATCAGGAAGGATGATGAACAGCTTCAGAATTTGCAGACAATGGTTTTAAGGTGAAATGTATTTTAATCCCAACTGTGCTTCAATTTAGAAATACATTTCGCTTCATTCATAACCGATACACGCCTCCATTCTCCGATCTGAACAGGATTATTGTTATACAATATGTTAACTCCCTTTTTACATTATGCGCTTAAACTAAGAGACATGCTACTGGTACTGGGTAGGCAAGGCACCGGTTCTATGCCATAGCTGTGAAATCGGACATACGATAGCTCTGATATTGCAGATGTTCATAGGCGGAATTGATGAGATCCGCAGGAGGACCAAGGTAACCGACATGGCCAAAGACTTGCCAAACTTAAGTATTAGAAGGCAGGGCTCATTGCTCGCAGAACCGATGGCCGTTGGGGTGAAAGGTTCTGGAGTGGCGACCGTGTATTGGAAGACGAAGCTTGTGAAGGCCGCAGGAATCCGCTGGATGCGGGAAACACAGAACCGGTCGAAGTTGTGGTGCTTGGGGGAGGCCTATGTCAAGCAGTGGACGTCTTTCGGCTGAAATGATGATGACGATGATGATAGGCGGTAGTGAACACTTACCAATAGGTGTGCAGTCGGTTTATTGGCGATTTAATGCCAATTTATTTAAACGGGGAATTTGTCCATCACCATATTATTACGTAGACGCCACCGTCATCTGTTATCGAATAGCAGAACTACACGATTCTTCCCAGACGCTAGCGCCATCTGTTATCGAATAGCAGAACTACACGCTTCCAGAAATTTCTAGGTGGTTAAGTGTCGTGTTAACTAGAATGTTCTCGAATTATGTCATCGAACTTACACTCGTCATATATAGGTAAATAGAGATTTACCAGCGCTGCGTGGCAGTTCAGTTTGGAATGCGAAATAGTAATTTACTAGTGAGTGAATTACAAGTGATTCTGCTTAAAGTTTCTGATTAGTGAGTATTTGTGATTATTTAAATATAGTGTGTTTTTGGTGTAAATTGGTATACATTTATTTATCCCGAATCCCACCTCGTAACAATATTATAATCGTCCCAATTAAAGTGGCTAAAAGTAATTAAAGTGGCTTAAAGTAGCTTTCTGATAAACCGCCGCCTGATCAGTGGTTAAATCCACAAATCAACACAATACAGCCTTGATGCAAAAGCATTTAGTTGAACAGTAACGTCAGTAACTCAGTAACACTCCTACCTAGTGATTTATGTATGCATGTGTGTAGGTGGGACCGTGCTCCTGCGTGCGTTCACTCGAACAGCGCACACTGCTCACTGACTCTGGCAAGCATCCCTTATTCAATTTCTCTATCTAAGTGAATATTCCAGGGTTCTTGATTCCTATTTTTAGTGTTGGAAGTAGTTGGAACCTCTGCCAGTTTTGTCACGTCTCTCTTGATGGTTTTGGGACCTTAAATGATAGATGGTCCTTGCTCAGCACGTGGGTTCTGTAAAAATAAATGTGATTCATCAAAAACTTCCGTCTTTGGTATAAAATTTCCTGAACGTGTATTTTTCCTTCTTTTGGCCAAGTCTGTTGTGCTTAGGAACGATATTTACATGATAGCTTTATAGTTTTGGGTGAAAAACACCCAAAACTTTTTTTTGGGTGTAGGTAAGTCTATTGCTTGACGTTAAAACTACCAACAAACGGGCAGATAGTCTACTTATAAAAGAAAAACACCCAATAACCTCACTTGCGCGACGATATCTAAGTAAAAAGTAAAGTTTCTTTCACTACACGAACTACGTAGCAAAATAACCGCATGCAGTATGTATATTTATTGTTATGTAGGTATGTTTAGTAAATTAATAGTAATTGTGCATTACCTTAACGATAGATTTTGTAGTCCGTATTACGAAAAAAAAAACAATGGATGGTTTACTATTACTCTTTGGAGAGATATTATGCGATAAAACTAAAGTTTCTACATACGAAGGAAAGGGTGCACAATACCTTACTTGATGCGAAGGAGGCCTGGAGCGACGACACGTATGCAATTTTAAACGCACGAGTTGCGGGAGTGACACTTTGCGACAGACAATCGCCAGATTTTTCTTCTCTAGTTCAAAATGTTGCAACGCCACCCCGAACAATCTGTTCGGGGTGGCGCCACTTGGTGTAGCCGCCTCGCTCACACACGGACGAAAAGCATTGTGCAGGAATGAGATAGGAGTTACGAAGTTGCAAAACCAATAATTCGTTTGCATAAAAACATTAAAAAAAATCCGGTCAAGAGCGTGTCGGACCGCGCACAATGAAGGGTTCCGTAGTTGGGATGAATTTATCCCAAGAAGGGTTGGATCCTTTTTGTTTAACTATGGACAAATGTAAGTTTGTACGCACAATATTGAGAGATTTACCATGTTGATTTAAGACCATCGACTTCTTATAGGTTTTCCTGTAATCTATAGGTATTGAACTATTTTCTATATTTTTTTCAAAATTTTAGGCTCAGTACTTTCGGAGATAAAGGGGGGAATGGTCAATTTTCAATCAATCAATCAATTATTTATTGCATTCCACAATGTATATGTTTAGGTGGTAGGTAACATTTGTTGTAACAATCATGGACCCTGTTGCGCAGCGTTCATTTTCTTAATTAACTTTAAAACGGTTTATTTAAAAATTATAAAAAAGTACATTTGAGACTCTTACAGTAAGCCCTTTCATTTGATATGTCACACGGTACAGTTTGCAAAACTTTTTTTTTTAATTTTCTTATTTGCCCCCTAAAGTTGACCCCCATATTCAAAATTTATTTATTTACGTTACACGTCCGTGTTTGGGTCACAGAAATACAAATGTTTACCAAATTTCAACTTAATCGGTCCATTATATTCGGAGCAAATTGGCTGTGACAGACGGACAGACAAACAGACGCACGAGTGATCCTATAAGGGTTCCGTTTTTCCTTTTGAGGTACGGAACCCTAAAAAAAAGGAATTAATGTATAGTATGAGTTCTATAATTCTAATCGAATCGGCACAACCAATCTAACCAAGTAACGTCGTTCATAATTCCGGGAACTTCGTAAGCCAACTGTTTGCGAAGATCACCTAATTGATAATTCCTATCAAATGTTATATAATACGTTATTAAACATGCCGTAACTTAATCACAGATGAGGTATTTTAATAATTAAACAAAAAAGGAACCTCTGAACTGAGACTCACATGTTATTGTTTAATTTGAATAAAATTGTTATTGTAATTGAACAATAACATGTTGTACCTTGAACTCAATTTGAACGAACGAACAAATTTTAATGTTTATGTATGTTATTTGTGCTATAATTCTTTAATTTATATACGTATGGCCAAAGCAAAATGGTTTTCATGCGGTGGGTTCGCGGTGAGTGCTAACGCGTGCCCGTGTTCCCGCCAGAAGCGGCAGAGGAGGACACCGTGGAGTTTTAGTGGGTTGGAGTCCCACGTAACTGCACTATCTCCTCGTGGTAGTGCAGTATGCATGAGCATTTCTCCACGCAAAAAGAAAAAGAAAAGGATGGTTTTCATTCATTCACTGGACATATCGGCCCAATTTTGTAAACCTTTGGAAAAGGATGGTTTTTGACGAACGTGAAACGTGCGTGTGTCTCACGCATTTATGCATTGATAGAGAGGAGCATGTATCGTATGTAAATACGAAATGTGCTCCTCAACTCCTCACCATCTATGCACAAAGTCTGTCTATCTACATATAAACTTATTACTACTTACTTAGGGCGAATAGTCATATAAGTTATAACTCATGACGATACAAAAACTGTATGAAAGTTAATATTCATATTTGCTTTCGTTTGCGAAAGGGGAACAGAAAAATAACAGAGGTCTATGGGGGAAAGACAATATTACGTAGAACAATGGATGGATTACTTACAGCTGGATTAATGACGATAATGATAAAGCAAAAGAAATTAATTTTATTATAAAATACTTATTGAAAACTTTCATTGAACAATTTTTAATAAATTATTCACTACCTACTAAACTCGCCATAAAATAATAGGTCCGTTAAGACAGCCCATATCGTTTCATATGCCAAAGAGAGACAAACATAGCGGAACAAAGAGGGATACCCTCATGTCAAAACGGACCTATTATTTTGTGGCGAGTTTAGCTCGTATTTCAGTGAAGAAAATTAAATTGAAAGATCTGTGAGTAATTTGTCTAAGCATCGAATTTGTTTGATTGAGACTGTCTACAGCTGTTGAAAGTTGGATACAAACCAATCCAATCCTTTAATTTTAATCAAAACAATGAATTTAAATCCAAATGCCAAGCTTGTTCTCCTTTCAAAATATTCACATTGTTCAATCTAACCTTAAGAGGATTGTGAAGCTGTAACTTTTCATACAAAAAGAGATAACGTTTTTCTCCACGTAAACATAGTCTAATTTTCATATTTTTTGGAAATGTTGTAGGTATAATGAATAACTAGGTCCGTACGTTTTTATTATAAAGAAATATTGCATACGATATAAGTTATTAGCATCTAAATATCTACATTTTTGACATAAAAACATCCTCGAGCATTTTTATTTTTTTAAATTAAATAAAATTGAATTACTAAAAACGAAAAACGTACAGACCTAGATTAAAGTGTACTGAATGTAATGAGACCAAAATTGTCTCATTTTGTAAAGGTTTAGGGGAGTGAAAACGTTATCGCCCGAAACAATATTTATGTAAATAATTGCATGAAATGTAGGTAATTGCCTCCAAGAATTGCGCCGCGTATCGGCACTTCACAATCCTCTTAAGTTCATCGTGATCACGATAACCAAGTAGCTCTCGAGTATTTGCGTCTGGCCTATATTTTAATTATAGCTGCAACAACAAAAACAAATATTTTTGAACATGGTGTCGCATTGTTGTCGTCAAAACTGTCGCGGATCGTGTATCGGAAGTGTGATGCGCTCGCGTATCTACACTCGATTAAAATAGCTCTACTCAAGTTTAATTTAATTGAGTGAAGATAATTCATGGGACTTAAATCGTTATCGCTCGAAGTGCATAGTGGTGGCGCGGCCGATAAGCGCAGGCCGTGCGAAGCGATGGTGGCTGTGCTGCGGCAGCGGCGGCAGTCACAGTCGGTTGGCACGCGCGGCCACACGCGCCTTCCGCCGCGGGCCCACGCCCCCGCACCCCCCCGCTCCGCGTCGCACACAGGTAAACAAACAGTGGACCTCCTCAACACACTACATACCTAGTACATCCCAAAACCCCTCCATGCCAAACCCCGAACCCAGTTCTAGTGCTCGAATTTTGTCTCCACAAAAATAAACATCTTATTTATTTTAAGTGCCAGTTGCAGGTTTGGATTGTTAACAAAAATTTTCAGTGCTTTGTTTTCGATGATTTATTTTTGTAGTGTCGACTGATAGACGTGTATGACATAATCGACATCGCTCACCTTTAGTGAGTTCCAACAAGAGTCTGCTTTGTAACTAATTACCGAAGTAACACGACGCAAGATACCTCCGTGCAAGACAAGACATGGATGTTCTGTTAGAAGCTGATCATAAAATAATAAAGATTACAAGAAATTACGATATGAATTTCTAAAGATGCAAAATTTAGAAAAAAACGAGTAACAAAGATACAGCCATCCCTAAAATGGCCAATAGGAAAATAAGTCACAACGTAAAAGGAGAAATTTCTTCGTAACTACATGTGAAAAATTTTGAAGTTAAGTGGATTTAGTTTTGTTAGAAGACTAAACAACCCTCTTATCGGTTCGGAGGCCTTGAGATGAGCCTGTTTCCCACCAGCTTATCAAGATTAATGAGATGTTACGTTGCGATAACAACACGTACATAAAAACGTTGCAAACAAATGGTGGAATTAACAACACACAGAGAATATACAATGTGCACACTGCATTTATATATTTACATGCAACATTCTAAGGAAAACCACAGCAAGCTGAACACAAGAAGTGTCAATAGATAGCAATCATGTGACACTAATCTGTCGTTATGTCGTGCGTGACTGAGGAATTGACAACACTAGGCCGGAGTCCGTGCAATACATAGCGAATAATGATAAGCGAGAAAGCGCTGACCATAGTAACCGTGTCAAGAAAATTGCTTTTAACCGAACCAATTGGCGGTAAGCTCAGATATCAAACTCAAATATCTTGTTTCTCAGAACAAATGTAGAGCAATCAATGCCAAAAATCTCGTAACGCCGAAAGGGATCACTCAATAGTGGATCGGTTTTCGTGAGGTAATTTGAATACGTATCGAAACCACCGCCGGCTGGAATCCTTCACACAAACTATGCGCTCCAATACCTACATCAATTGGCTGACGGATTTCATATTTGCAATGGTGAGAATTAATGACATTTCATCGGGTTTATTCATTTACCAAGTGTTCTCCACTGCTCTCCTTGTTTAACTCCTCTAGGGACAAACATTCCAAATTGCCTCCGTTTTGTCTGTTGTGGGTCAAAGCTCATAAATTCAAGGATTACTTTATTAACGGACTTCAAAAAAGGAGGTTCTCTATTCGACCCGTATGTATGTATGTTTGTATACCCACTATTTTGTCAAAAACTAATGAACCAATTTTGATGATTCTTTCACTATCGTGATCTACATACTTTCAGAAAGTTTTTAGTGTATAATACATTAGGTAATTATTCTTATGTACTAAGTTATATGCATAAATGTACTGTATATCCGGCATTTCTAAGCGGATTTTGATGATTTTTCTTATCGTTCATCTTGAGCATATGATATTTTGTATATTCAACTAAAAATGGAAAAATAAATTTACTTTAAAAAAAGTAAAAACGGACTTCAAAAACCTAAAACGAATAAAATAACTTTCATAAAAAACTTAACAGCTTCTGAAGTCGGTGTCTTCAGTTCTTCATTGCAATAATAGCTTGGCACCGATTTCAGAAGCTGTTAAGTTTTTTATGAAAGTTATTTTACTCGTTTTAGGTTATTGAAGTCGGTTTTTACTTTTTTAAAGTAAATTTATTACCTTATAAGCCTGCAACGACTTTGGGATTAAAGGACGAAGAAGAGTAGATCTTCTTTGTCCGAACATCTTAATGATAGAATGCAAATCTGTTGTTTACTTTTCCGTCTGATCTTGTTTATCATTGTTTTGAAACATACTGTCACAATCGCCAATGAGAATTAGAGCTGATAGCATAGATTGAATTCATATTAACACTAGTTTACATTCAGTATCAACATTTCTTATATCTTAGGAGGCTTACGACCAGCAGTAGACGTCTTTCGCCTGAAATGATTTGTTATATTAAAATACATAGCTAAACAAGGTTGCCGAACAATACCCTGATAAATAATCATTATGACGGTGCGAGAGATGAGCTGGATACAGTTTAGTGTCTATTAATATTTCTAAAATGCGATTAGTTCTCTTCCTAAACGTACGCAGGACGTGGTTGATTTATTGATCGTAAATTCATATTGCTGGTAGTGTTAACATTATAAATTTTATTATTGATAGGTGAGGCGGTTGACGCGTTTAACCTTTCCATGACTACATCTAGATATAGCGGGATAAAACGTTAATAAATTGATTTTGTTATATTGTTTGGTCTGAAATCTTACATAAATTTATTATCTATAGTGTTTGGAAACTGGGTGCAAAGCCCTAAGGGGATCAAACCCTTTAGAGCCTTTTGAGCCATACATGTCTTAGACGAAGTAGGTTTTTATTTAGTAGTCCGATTTGAAAGTTTTTTATTTTGTTCGGGAGTATTCCTCGAAGTTGGTCCCATGTAAAAATTATTAAATTTGCTTGGTTAATTTTTGAGTTAGCTTCAATAATACGTATTTTTTCCCACTTTTTATGGGGATGATATTCTAATTTATTGTGCAGGTATTCGAATTTATGAGGAGTAGGTACCACAACTAAACAGTGAAAAATAAAAAAATAACCGACTTCCAAAAAACACTACAAAGTGAAAATAACTTTAATTTCGGAAGTCGGTGGAAAAAAACGAAAATACGAAACCAAAGACACCGACTTTGAAATTAAAGTTATTTTTCACTTTGTAGTGTTTTTTTGGAAGTCGGTTGTTTTTTTTTTTTTTTTGTAAAAGTTTTTAACTGCAAACATTCAGTAAAAAAAAATGCTCTAAATAGTGTCAATTATCACCCCCCTAAGTCTTTGCACCCAGATTCCAAACACCCTATATATATCTCCGATATCAAAAGTAAACAATTCTTACTTCTCTGTCTACTACTCTGTCACCATAGAAAATTACAAATTGTTCTTTAAAATCAATGAAGATAATATTGCCGTTGTAAAGAATCACAATATTTGTCAGTAGCCATGGCAGCCCGTGAAATAAAAACAGCTGTTCGGCCTTGGCACGACACACTCCTCTCCATAATTCTTACATTTTTGGCCGCAATACGTAAACTCAGTTAAATTAATTTTAACGAACATATTACATGAAATTATATTTAAACGAAAAAACAAAATACTGTTATTTATTTAACCTTCTTTCAAATTTTAACTACGTTAATGTAGCATAATACGCCTCACAGTGATAAATGTAAATTACAGAAGAGTGAAATGAATTGTTCTCACTTGACATGTCTTTTGGGACCTTTTCAAGCCCTTACGTATTGTTGCTATAAAGGATATATATTTAAACATTAACATTTTGCCAAGATAATATTAGGTAATCCTAATAATTCTGTTTAGCATTATTGTTAGACAATGCTTTTTTAACTAATAAATTAACATATTTTGCACATAACCGATAATGCTTGGAAGAGCTATTGGGCCATGAAAGATTTAAAGAAGGGCGATCTTCCTTTGTCAATTAAGAGAAGACTCATTGACGTGTGCATACTTCCCATCCTCACATATGGTTCTCAAACATGGTCTTTGACAACTCAGCAGTCCACGCTCTAGGTTTGCCAGAGGGCTATGGAACGGAGTATTCTGGGTATAAAATTAACAAACCTGGTTAGGAATACGACCATTCATTCTATCACAAAGATAACTGATGTCACTTGGAAAGCTGCCACGCTAAAATGGAATAGGGCTGGAGACATCTGCCGCATATCAGACGACCAATGGGCCAAACTTACGACCCATTGGGTCCCTCTTAATGGCAAGCGACATCGCGGCAGGCCCAGATGGAGATGGCGGGATGAGCAGGACTCCTTCAACAAGAACTGGTCCTTAGTAGCTCTAAACAGAGAGAAGGAGAAAGAGAGTAGGGAGGACTTTACCCAGCAGTGAGACATCACAGGCTTTTAATAAAATGTTGTACATTGAAACAGATTGGCTCCTAGCGTGCTAGTAGGTAATTGGATAGATGTTAACTTGACCTTTATGTCCTCATCAAGGTCAAGGTATCTCAAGATTTAACAACAACAAAAAAACTTACATTAGAGTCTTATTGTATTTTGCTTAGCGAAACACAAAACATGAAACGAAAATTAATCTCTTATTATTTTTTTTTTTTTTGTATAGAATTCACAGTTATTGCAGACATAAACTTCTATCAAATATTGGGTTTGCACAAACCTACTTTGACCAGAGATTTTTCAATTTATTCGCAAAATCCGACATTCCTTTGCACCGAAATGAAAATATAACGTATATTGTTGCTCTTGCGCAAAGAATCTCATTATGCATGCATTATTACGTTATTTAAGTCTCTATTTTCACTAGAAAAACTAGCGTAGCATCTTGAACGCTTTCTTAGTCAAGAATAATCACTAAGCTTTGCTTACTCATTCGCCTTTTAAGATACAAAGAGAAGTGTACCCCTTTCAACTAAATCTATCGATAAACTCATTAAATAAATGATGCTATCTAAACCACTAAACTAACCAATATGCAATTATAAACATCGATGGTTAATTTCTTTATAACAGCAATTTATGTATTTGACAACATAGATAAATTCATAACATTTATCGCTATCGGTATTACGTGTCCAAATTTAGATTTTGCTAACTTTACGGTTGCGAAATTTTTATAAAATATGATGCGTGTCTGTAACTCAGTCACTTTATATGACTGTCCCTTGGACCTAACAGACGTCGCAATTGTTTCAACCTTTTCATAAAAAATATATTTATTGTTAAAATTTTAGTCTTTCAGTGCCCAGTGAATGGGCTCATAAAGACCTTATTGTTCGCAATATTTGCATCGTTCTGTAACCGTTAATCTTATGAACCAAATGTTTTCTATAAAAAATCGTTTTTTGTTATACAGGGTGACTTGCAATTTGACGTATTCCTTCCAGGATGTAGTAGTGTGACCAATTCGCAACAATTAGCACCCCATAAAGCCTAGGTGAAAATTCAGAAAATCCAAACTTTGTGTATTTTTGAAAACCCATAATTTATCATTAAATATCAGTTTTCTCTAAACTCTCAAATTGAATGTCCTTCATTGATATCCCGCTGCGTATCTAATACTTTAAAAAACATTTTGATGTAACCAAATTTTCTAAAACATCAAACAGTTAAAAGCTAAAGCAAGAAGTTTATTAACCATTTTCAAAAATCATCTACGTAGGTACATGCAATTTGACACCAGTTATCTCAAAATTTTACTGTGACCTTAAGCGTACAAATTACGGAGAAGACATCTCCATTTAATCAGCTATCTAACGAGGTGCAAAAGTTAAACTAATATCTAGAGGTGCCGATGAAACTGTTGATAATGCTGGCAAAGTCCGAATTCCAAATCGTTGAAATATTCCGAAATTGTGTGATAATCCAATTAATTAACTAGTTTATGCCATCCGACTACTTTCTAAGCTCCCAGCAATTCAGCACACGTTAGGCACCCAGGTCGACATAACCAGGACACAAGTCGTAGAGTGGTTTTGGAGGTTTTATACCCTTTTGGTACCCAATGGAATAGTAATGAAGACCAATTTGAGGGTTTAGAGAGAAAAGCGATATTTAGTGAAGAATTATGGGTAAATTTATAAAAAATAGATTTTCTCGAATTCCATGAATTTTCGCATAGGCTTTACGGGGCGTTTAATTGTTGCAAATGGGTGACCATTTGCAACAATTAATTAACTAAATACATCTAATTATAAGTAATCCCTGTATTAGGTAAAAACCGGCTAAATTCACGCTGATTTTCTTCCTATTCAGTAAAAATATTTCCATGTAAATACTTGATTGTCCATTCACGATACAATTTATAGGCATTTATAGTTGAACCTCAAATAATTCCCATTTTGCTTTCCTAAAAATATGATTGAACACCAATCTATTGAATGTACCTCTTTATACTATATACTTCAAATAGTTTTCTTATTTTGAGGTTCTAAAAATACCAAGGATGCATATGCGGTACGGCTCAAATCATCCGTCCATATTCTAACGTCTATTATCATGCACCCCGGTCTACTCGTTGATATGTAACGGTCTCAGTAGCCTCATTAAACATGAGGCTTCAGGGGCTAGTGTACCAACCTCTTTGGTTTCATTCGAGTAATCCACGTTGGGGTCAGTGCATTTCATTCATTCATTTGGGGTTCTAAAAATACCAACTAGCCAAGTAAATAACCTTACCAGTTTAGTCGGGGTACCCTAACTTAGTTACTATTTAAAAAAAAATGTTTCCATCGTTAGAAGTTCCATAAGTTTTTAGAGGATCAGATTTAAAATTCCCCTAATTTATGATACGAACATGAATTTCTCTAACGTTATCGCAATCGTAGACAGAGTGCATGACATAGCTATTTCTTGACATAATCCTTAGGCTTCAGGTCCTTCGTTTATCACAGTTGTCTAGACACAAGTCATCTCATCTAATAACCTTAAAATGGGTGTACTTAATACGCTTTCGGTTTTTCTGGCGCAAAAAAAACTAACACGAAGATTGTTGGTAGGTATATAAATGTATTAAGTAGTTACTTACTTTTTTTATTGATTCATTTATTTATTGCATAATGAGCAAGGCATGTTTTACTATGGCGTTTAAAAGGTAATTAAAGCCAAGGAACAGTTTCACCGTTTCACTGGATCAATCTCCCAATTTTCTTCTACTCGATCAAACAGGTTTCTTCAACACAACACTATTAAAAAAAGTTTTAGCAGGAATTCTCAAAGGAGAATGCCATCACAACTGCACGCAGACCTCATTAGTGTCAAAACGAACAGTCGGATCGCTCATTTTTCGCATTTCCCAATATTTGAGAAGATATTTACGAGGGCCTATTATATTTTGATAGACCGTAGTCGTGAATGAATGTGGGTACTATGATGATTATGTCGCTCTACATAATTGTTTATGCCATCACGACTATCATTGTTAACAATCGTATCTGTACGAAATAATGGTTCCTTTGCAAATAAAAGCATATACGGCGAGATCCTTGTGTTTGCTTGTTTACTAGTATTATATGCATAACACATTAGTGATGAACCATTATTTCGTACAGATATAATGCATGAATGACATGAGTTTCTACAGTACCTACCTACTTACTACAGAGCCATTCGTAACTGTTTCAGTCTGCCATTATCCGTAGGAATACAATAACAGGTGGATGAGATTCGTATTCGTACATTTTCCGCTACCACGCTTCATTTCTTTATCTCTTGTATGATTTTTTTTTTTGATCGCTGGCTGAATTATCGTGAGTGTTATCTCTGAGTTATTACGCCAATATTTATGTGACATTTAACAAAGTAAAGTACATACATAATTGTACAGATTCTTGGCTGTAGGGCACAATGGTATGGAAAGCAATCCTTCGAGATTGCTTTCTTTACCTTTAATGGAATGTCAATTCCGTTTTCGTGCGTCTTATCGCGTCGGCTTACTATTCGGCTTATCTTTTAATCATTGTATTACAGAATAATGTAAACAGTTACAGAGTTCTCGTCTCTTCTCGACAACTTTGCTTCAGAAAAATATCAAACTCACGAATATTTCCGATGTAAACCTACTTTACTTTTTAACCGACTTCAAAAAGGAGGATTATCTTAATTCGTCTGTATGTTTTTTTTTTGTATGTAGGTTACGGTATTACTCAAAGTCGGATGAACCGATTTGGAAAATTATTTTTTTGTTTGATAAGAGTTCTTAGGTGGTCCCATATAAATTTTATTAACTTTACTTGGGCAGTTTTTGAGTTAGCTTCAATAATGCGCATTTTTTCCACTTAGTTTATGTGGATTATGTTTTAATAACTTACTATTATTGTTATTTACATAGCAGATAGTGGTATTCGAATTTGTGTAGGGTACCACAACTAAAAAGTGAAAAATACAAACTTTTTAGCAAAAAATAAAACCGACTTCCAAAACAAAACACTACAAAGTAAAAAATAACTTTAATTTCGGAAGTCGGTGGCAAAAACGGAAATACTAAACCAAAGATACCGATTACCGAAATTAAAATTATTCATCACTTTGTAGTGTTTTGTTTTGGAAGTCGGTTTTATATTTTGCTAAAAAGTTTTTTTTATACTAACGATTTTCGAAAACGAAGCAGAATAGGTCGTATTTTATTTGATAACAAAATGTTTGACATTTAGAAAAGTAGGCATTCAATTACTGCTTCATTCAATATAGTTAAAGATTTTATTGTTTATTTGGGGGTAAAATCATGTATAATTAACTGTATACGATTTTTTAAAGCCACTAGACGTACAAATTTGAAAATTCATCAATGCTTCTAACAATGAGAATCGGTTACATGTCTTCATATTTTTATAACGAAAAAATCTCTTCCAAACAGAATAAAACAATAATCATAAAACTAAAAAAATATATAATGACTGAAAATATCGTGTAACAAGCGTAAAATCCTTTTGTCATCGTCCCCGGCATTTGGCACAGTTGCTTTCAAGTGTCATTCATGAAAATATATTGCCATCGCTAAAATAACCTTGTGAATTAAATGCTTAAAACTTTTTCATAGTGCTGTGTCCAATGGCGTAGAAACGTTTAATTTATTCCATCTCAAATGTTATACTAGGATTTAAAGTTTAGCCTGAATTTATTTCATGTTGACACTTGCAGTTTGGGTTATAGAATTAATTACAAATCTATTTGTAAAGAAAATTGTCGATAGCACACAAAATGCTGACAACACTGTAATTTAGATAATATACATTCATATTTTACCTCTGGAAATCCTGCTAAACATAAGTAAATGGGGCTGAGTACCAACAATAACTGTATGCTTTTCATCACCTCTGGTGTATAAAGAGCTTGTTAGTTTGTGTGGAGACTTAATGATATTCATTATCACGTGGTTTTGTCGTTCGCCAACCAAACCGGCAAAGAAAAGGTTCCATTATCGCGAAATTACCGCCAAATAATGGGCTTCTTTATCACATCTGACTTTATTTAACGTTAAAGGAAACTCGCTTTGTTAACTGTAAAAGATACCGATCCCAAATATTGGGAATTCCTTTTGTCATCTAGAAAGTTGTTGGAAGAAAAATTTCTCGTTTTACGTCCGATGGATGGACATCAGGGAGAGTCACACGGTCGTACATTTCATTTTCATCACTTTCCTTTTCCGGTCAATTTCCTATAATACTACTAACATCACAGAATGTGGACGCACCCCGAATTTTATGTTTACTGTTACTTCAGGCTCAAAGATGAGTCATCGAGTACAAAGTTTCTTAGTCAACAATAACATGTAAATTGTGTGAGGTAAGATTTTTACAGGTGTTCTCAACCTTACACCTGTTCATACATGCGCTGACCTTACTTCATGTATGTAGAAGCAAGATAGTATCGTGACAACAAAATGTTACTAGCATAATGAAGGCTTGTTGCTCGTGGCATGTTAGCAACTTTTACTTTATGCGCATATGTTAATTAGTGACGGGATGCTCATCGCTATTCAATGCAAATCACGATCGGTGCTCTATAATTCACTTAATTGTGACAGTGAACGCTTTTTGTCTGCCTCGTTACTAGCAGATAATAAATTCACAAAATACCTCACAGTGGACAGTTAACGAGATTGCTTTTGGACGCGAGTGTCAAGGGACAATCGAACGCAAACAGTATTGTAGTAAAACAATAGGCCCATTGAGGTATACCTATACTTGCTAACCATTACGTGAAGACGTCTACGAGACTTCGACTACGGCTTATACTTAAGAGATACCTATTCGAAAGTACAGTAACACACTAGTGACAAAGCAATAACAGCCACACGGGTCGATCGATCAGGTTAAGCTACGCTTGCCGCGGTTGGTTCGTTGATGGGTGACCATCTTTACATACCAAGACCCTTCCGTGCCTCGGAAAGCACGTTAAGCCGTTGGTGCTGGCTGTCATTTTGGATCTTTGACAGTCGTTACGGGTCGTCAGAAGCCCAAAAGTCTAACAACCAGTCTTCCCAAGAGGTATCGTATTACCCAGTTACTGGATTCTAGAGATCAGGTAAGCAGTCGCCAACATAGTTGGGAAAAAGGCTAGGCAGTGACACTAGTTAATCAATCGCTGTGCATTATATCATAATGAACTGGCCAGTCAAAGTGTTTATAATAAAATGTTCATGACTAATTATTTATACAGAACTTTAATAATATATACGTATATAAAGTTAGAAAAATGTTCTCATAATTGTTTGTATGACTTTGCAATTTTCCTCCGTCTTAATGAAAAAGAAAATCAAAACTCCAGTGAAGGCGATAAATATTGTTCAGTAACTACTTCTAGACTCGAGTCTCTACCCAATCTGTGTAATTAAACATTCATGAGCACATCAGTATTTAAGTACATACCTACACAGAAAGAATTTAGTCTATCTAAGAGCATTAATGAACTACGAACTATTTCTAAGAGATAGGTAAAAGTTTCACCTTTGCTCTCGTAAATAGTAGGTATATGATTTAAGAAACTCGAGTCGAGTCAGAGCATAATATCAATATCATTTTTCACCTAGAGCTAGAATGGTTCTTAAGTGAAGTTTTTGCTGAATTCATCAATTGAGTCATCTCGTATTTGTTTTCGATTTCATACACACCAAGAGTACTCTTGCTGTATTTCAGTAAATTGTTTTTAAAGTAATTCTGGGTCACGACTTTTTCAAATGATTTCTACAGTCGGCGCGCGAACTCGGATTGTTTTAGATTTTAAATATTTGACGTGGATAACATTTTGGCTGCGTAATTCTTATTATTATTTGCGTAACTATTAAATGCAATATACAATTTTCATATGTATTTATCCATTAAACACGATAATTCGGTTTATTTCAATTCAAAAGAACATACTTCCAAAAAATGCCATGATTTAAAAGAAACTGTTTTATAAAATATTTTAATTTAGCGCGCCGACTGAAGCATCCACCTTAAAATAACATATTAGTTAAACTATTCCACAGTATTTATGTCTGTCTGCAGATATTAAATTCTCCGTCTCCGTATTCTCGGCTGCACGAAAGGGTTTAATTATTTTTTACGACGGACCGTGTATTACATAATATGTAGGTAGATGACTGCAGGCTCCATATTGTGTCAAAGATTCGCACTTTGAACCCTTTCCCTCCGTATCTTGATTATTTCCCGGGAGAATTGTTATGTTATGCATATTGCAAATTGACTTTCCTGGAGATAAGACTCTTAACTAAGCTTAAATTTCTGTGAAAAATAAATCATATGTTTCCCAACTATGCTAAAATAAGTGATATGTGATCACTTATTTTAGCATAGTTGGGAAACATTCTTTTCATCGAATACGATGATTGAAAACGAAGCATAGAAAACATTTTGGCACGCTTTTCTCATCAAATTATTTTTCTTGAATAATTCCAAATATTTGACAGCAATAGGGAAGATAATCTTTAGGTAATGAAAGATATTTTCGTGTCACTGTAATGAGAACAGACAATATTAAATTTTTGGATATTTTTTTTTATCATGAGCGAGTTTTACCTACGGATGTATTTCGTTCATTATCCGACACTGTCGCTGGGCCTTCGTTTCTTAAAATAGTTATACATACCTAACATTGTAATTATCTGAAAATAAAGATTGGCAGATTGTCATTAACACATTAAAGATGAAAACTTACACCAATGCAATATAAATAACAGTTCTTATTCTACGAAAAGAGCTTTTAAAATTGTTGTATGCTACGATGAATAAATTACACATCAGCATGAGAAAAAATTACAATTCATTTGGTTCAGAATTTTCATGTCACTATAACATTCTCCTAGGTTCTGGGTAATCTATAAATAAATCGACACTGCATTAGCTTCGCGTTGAGTTTCCCGGTGACCAGAGCATTGTAAGTTAATGTAAAGCTGAACATGCGTTCAACTTCGTCCATTTGATTAGCTCGAGTACCTACTAGATTAAATTTCTCGGGAGAAGTTGTAAACCCTGCATGCGAAATACCTGGTATTAAAACTACGGTACCCAAACGAGGCAAGTACGCGAAGTAAATATAAACTTTGATAGCCTATAACGAATTTCCTTCTTGCAATATCTACGAGACATCTAAAAATGATCTCATCATTTCATTCCAATCGAAAAATGTCCCATGTTTCATTTGATATATCGCACGGTACAGTTTGCAAATATTTTTTTTTTTTATTTTCTTTTTTGCCTCCCAAAATGGACTCCCATATTCAAAATTCATTAATTTATATTACACGTCGGTGTTTGGGTCACAGAAATACATACATGTACCAAATTTCAACATAATCGGTCCATTACATTCGGAGCAAATTGGCCGTGACAGACGGACAGACAGACAAACAGACAGATACATAAGTGATCCTATAAGGGTTCCGTTTTTTCCTTTTGAGGTACGGAACCCTAAAAAAGCTTAATAGAATCCCCAAATCCGTATCGCTGTGTCTACAAAAAACCACCAAATAAAGACTAATTGAAAACGTGGGAAATAGCGGCGCGGGCGTTAAGAATAGGTAAATACGATCACGATTTTCTCAAAGCATCAGCTCTTCGTTTAAATAAAACAAATAAAAAACTGTGAAAATAAATTGTATTTAGGATTGTTTTCTTACAATTCCTTAACAGTTCGTAAAATATATACAAAGTTAAAAACGCTTCCTGAAATTATTTGACTCAATCAATCTGCCTAGCCTTTTCCCAACTATGTTGGAGTCAGCTTCCAGTCTAACCGGTTGCAGCTGAATACCAGTATTTTACATGGAACGACTGCCTCCACAACCGATCTGACCTCCACAGCCCAGGTATACGATAGTAGTAGGATAGGTAGTACGATACCCCTTGGTAAGACTGGTTGTCAGACTTTCGGGCTTCTGACGACCCCTAAAGACTGACAAAGATCTACGAATGACAGTCGGGACCAACGGCTTAACATGCTTTCCGAGGCATGGAGGAGTCTCGGTATGTAAAGATGGTCACTCATCCACGGACCAACCGCGGCAAGCGTAGCTTAACCTGATGGATCGACCCGTGCGGCTGTTTTTACTTTGCCACGAGCTCCTCTAAATTATTTGACTACGTTCATGAAAACAGTTTCAGCTACGTTGTCACACAGAGTTATGTACACCTACTGGTACGAATTCGTTCTGAGTTAATAACTTTTTATAGTTACCTATATTTACACCCATAAAATAATTAATCTTATGTTCTATCCACCATTAGCTCAGTCTTATAGCCTTGTTAACGGTTGACAGCGTGCTATGTGCCGTTTAGCGTTTCGTTTTATTTTTTAGGGTTCCGTACCTCAAAAGGAAAAAACGGAACCCTTATAGGATTACTCGTGTCTGTCTGTCCGTCTGTCACAGCCAATTTGCTCCGAATCTAATGGACCGATTGAGTTGAAATTTGGTACACATGTGTATTTCTATGACCCAAATACGGACGTTAACGTTAATAAATAAATTTTGAATATAGGGGTCAACTTTGGGGGGCAAATAAGAAATTTAAAAAAAAGTTTTTCCCACGGTACAGTTTGTACCGTATGACATATCAAATAAATGGGCTTACTGTAAGAGTCTCAAATGTACTTTTTTATAATTTTAAAATAAACCGTTTTAAAGTTATTTAAGAATAGACGAAAAGTGACCATTACCCCCTTTATCTCCGAAAGCCTAAAATTTTGAAAAAAATATAGAAAATAGTTCAATACCTATAGATTACAGGAAAACCTATAAGAAGTCGATGGTCTTAAAACAACATGGTAAATCTCTCAATATTGTGCGTACAAACTTACATTTGTCCATAATTAAACAAAAAGGATCCAACCCACATTAGGTGTAATGTGGGTTGGATTCTTTTCGTTTAATGTATGTACATTTGTAGTTGGAATGTATGGGAGAACATGCTTTTCAACTACAATGTTAAGTTTTTCTTGGAATAAATTCATCCCAACTACGGAACCCTTCATTGTGCGTGGTCCGACACGCTCTTGACCGGTTTTTTCATTAAAACTGTGATCCCTGACTATTTAGTCAGGGATCACAGGAGTAAACTCCAAAAAGTAATCTTGGAAAAGGCCGTATATTTATACGACCTTTTCCAAGATTACTTTTTGGAGTTTACTCCTTAAGAATCGATGTTCATATAAGGCCCCGGTATGGAAAAAAATATGAGGAGTGAAATACAAGCGAAGCGTTGTCACGTCTTAGATATAACCATTTTACACCTGTATGAATGCGTGTCCCCAACCCGACACGTTTTCGTGTCAAGTCTATTTTAAGCCCCAACGCAAAAATAAGGTGTTGTATACGGCTAAGTAAACTTACTACATAAGCGGTACTTACCCATTTCGTAGCGTAATATTATATAATATAAGATAGCTTATAATAAT
This sequence comes from Dicycla oo, assembly GCA_948252095.1. Classification (NCBI taxonomy): domain Eukaryota; kingdom Metazoa; phylum Arthropoda; class Insecta; order Lepidoptera; family Noctuidae; genus Dicycla; species Dicycla oo. Next base: position 15,301,814 of record OX411714.1, on the reverse strand, counting down.
AACACTACTGCAGCGTAAAGACCTCTTATACAGGACGGCACCAACTTAGGAGAGGAACCGTGAAGAAATCGTGAAAAAATAAATCAGTCGTCCCATACGTTTGGTCAAGTAGATATTGAAGTTTTGTATGGGACGACTGATTTTTATTTTCACGATTACGATGTTGGTCCCCGGGAAAAAGTTGTTCCGTTTGTTGGCGGCACCCTTTCTCAGACAACCTGTACAGAAAAGGCAGGAGCATTGATCACCACGCGCAAATACGTGTTACGAAAAATGCAATGCCAGGTTGTCTTTGCGGGTCCAATCTGAAAATTATGAAAAGTATTTTTTCTTGGATGAATCAAATATTTGAAAACAAAATCGGACGGTTCCCGGTTATTTACTTATCATGTTATGTCTAGCGCTAGTCACAAAGGGCAACTGATAGGCACATGTTACTGATGTGACGTCACACCACGGTCACCGCGTATGCGTAGATGGTTTATGTAAATGTAACGCTGCATGTTGACCTGCTTCATAGCATGTACGTACCACAATATTGACGGAGCTTCGAACTGTTGTTTGAAATTAGAGGCAAATAACAACTTTAAAAAACTTTTTAGCAAAAAATAAAACCGACTTCTAAAACAAAACACTACAAAGTGAAAAATAACTTTGATTTCGGAAGTCGGTGTCTTTCGTTTTATATTTTCGTTTTTTGCCACCGACTTCCGAAATTAAAGTTATTTTTCACTTTGTAGTGTTTTGTTTTAGAAGTCGGTTTTATTTTTTGCTAAAAAGTTTTTATTTTTCACTTTTTAGTTGTGGAACCTACCCCACACAAATTCGAATACATAATTGAGCACAACAATTGTAGATATAGCCATGTAAATAACAGTGATAGGAAGTTATTAAAGCATCATCACATCATCCATATAAAATAGCTAACTCAAAAACTCCCCAAGCAAAGTTAATAAAATTTATATGGGACCACCTGGGAGGTATACCCTTTCAAACAAAAAAAGAATTTTCCAAATCGGTCCATCCGTCTTTGAGTAATCGCGTAACAAAAATACCTACAAAAAAAAAAAAAACTAAAAAAATTACAGACGAATTGAGAACCTCCTCCTTTTGGAAGTCGGTTAAAAAAAAGGTCAAGAGCGAGTCAGACTCGCGCACCGAGGGTTCCGTACCATCATATAAAAAAAACTGTGCTATTTAGAGACATCGTTTTATTTTTCCTGTAATCTTAACATAATCTTCTATCACTCAGAATAATTTCAGATTTTTCTCTATGCAAACTTCGGAGATGCAACTTCGGAGATGGGAACGGTATTTTTTTACATTTTTCATCAAAAGTCGAAAACTATGTGGCCTAAAAAAAAATAAAAAATGTTTGAGAATGTGCAAACAACGCTCTTTCATGTGATACCCCACATGTCCTAGTAGCTCGACTTCGAATTTTTAAGACCCTCTTTAATACACTGTTGCAAAAAAAAAAAAATATATATATTTTTATTTATTTCTTATTTGCAAAATAGTTGGTCAAACGTCATCTAAAACTATTCCAAATTTCAAGTTCATAGCATTAGTGGTTCTTGAGATATCCAGCTGTGACAGACGGACAGACTGAGTCGCACCATAAGGGTGCCTTTTTACCATTTTAGTACATAACCCTAAAAACCATCGACTTCCAAAAAAAAAACACTACAAAGTGAATAATAACTTTTTTCAGTTTTTAGTGGGTCAGTTGTAATTTATGTAGGTTACAATATCCTAATGTCAACTGCTCATCACCTTTTGCAAAATATTGCTTTTCCCGATGTAGGGACGTTAATGGTTGAAGAGTTCTCCTAGTAAGAACCAGGAGAACTGGAGATGATGGTGAAGTCACCATTAGCACCATTTCAACGTATGCAGTGTGACGAGCATAAATTGCTTAGCAACCATATTAAAGACGGTACTTAATCGAATAGAATACTTAATATCGCTACTTTTTAAGTTTAAATGTACCTATTCTTACAATCTGTACCCACTTCGGCGGGTTCTACTAAATTCATAATGCTAAACTGCCTCCAACTATAGAGCCCCAATGAGATTGTTCAAACTAATCCAGGTAGGCGGATTTCGGTGTGGTTTGTACGACCACATAAAACAATCAGAAACGTTATTAACATATTATAACAAGACGATCCGCCCTAGCTTCGCACAAAAGGTAATTTAAAGATTAGACCCGTAATTAGGTACTTACCTGAGAGTTATCTAAACCGATGCCAAACTTTTAGTTGTAGTTGCTTTATCTTTCAGAAACTAAGACACTGATTAATGAGGTTTATCGTTAATATTGTAACTTCTAAGGGCCGGTATTACTTGTCGGGCTTAGATCAGCACCCTAATTGCGTAACACATTATCAATCGGAATCTGAATCCTTTTGAAGCAAACTGCTAATCCATTGCTCCATATGTTAGAAAATTTTGTCTGCTCGACAACGTAAATAACGCGATGAATGTTGTTGAACTGTCAAAATGAAACAGATTCCGATGGATAGTATGTTACGCAATTAGGGTGCAGGCTCGGAACGCGACGTTAATTAAATTTATAATAATTATGTACAGGTATAGAAGCACCACTGGCTCCATTAAATTTATGTATTGCGAGTGCAATAATGAGTCCATTACGATTGTAATTAGGGTTCCGTACCTCAACAGGAAAAAATGAAACCCTTATTGGAACACTCGTGTGTCTGTCTGTCTATCCGTCTGTCACAGCTAATTTGCTCCGAATCTAATGGACCGATTACCTTGGAATTCGGTACACATATGAATTTCTGTGACCCAAAGACGGATGTATAACGTAAATAAATGAATTTTGAATATGGGGGTCACATTTAGAGGGCAAATGTGAAAATTAAAAAAAAAGTTTTAGAGACCGTACCGTGTTGTCACACGGTATCAAATCAAATAAAAGGGCTTACTGTGAGAGTCTCAAATATATATTTTTTATAATTTTAAAATAAATTGTTCTAAAATGGACCATTCCCCCCTTATCTCCGAAACTATTGAGCCTAAAATTTTGAATTACAGGAAAACCTATAAGAAGTCTATCGTCTTAAAATAACAAGGCAAATCTCTCAATATTGTGCGTAAAAACTTACATTTGCAGTTGGAAAATATGGGAGAACATGTTTTTGAACTACAATGTCAAGTTTGTTCTTCTGATAGCTTAATCCCAACTACGGAACCCTTCATTGTGCGTGGTCCGACACGCACTTGGCCGGTTTTTTACTAATTACGTACACTGTAATAACTATCTTTATCTCTGACACGATCTGATCTCTGATCTCTGTGAATGAGATTGCAGTGTCTACACACTGCAATCTCATTCACATAATATGCTGATATAAATTATGTACCTATTACACTAATCTTTGATTACATATACATAAATGTAAACATACTACTGATATCATATCCGTAGCAATCCTACTGTTTTACACAAGTCACTTAGAATAATCGATAGGAAACTCATTTGTCAAAATGTGTGTGTGTGTGTGTTAGTAGGTTAGTAGCATCGAGGACATATTATGTAGGCACCTAACTATTGTCATTACCTATAGGTTAATTTACTACAGTCGCCGTAGTCGAGAGAATGCGTTCTTGACATTGCTCTGGTCAGTTACATACTAACGAATATTGTGTTAGGCGATTTTGATCCTTGTTAACCAACTTAAAAAAAGGAGGTTCTCTATTCGACCCGTATGTATGTATGTAAGTTTGTATGTCCGCGTTTTTCTCAAAAACTAATGAACTAATTTTGATTATTCTTTCTCTAGCGTGATTTACACACTTTCAGGAAGGTTTTAGTATATAATACATTAGGTAATTAAACATAAGTACGATGTTATATACATAAATGTACTGTATCTCCGGCATTTCTTCGGATTTTGATGATTCTTCTTTTTGTTCGTCTTGGGCTTATCTAATTGTATATTCAACTAAAAATGGAAGAATAAATTTACTTTTTACAAAAGTAAAAACCGACTTCAAAAACCTAAAACGACTAAAATAACTTTCATAAAAAAACATAACAGCTTTTGAAGTCGGTGTCTTCAATTCTTCGATGTCAATGCACCTTAGCTTAGCACCGACTTCAGAAGCTATTAAGTTTTTTATGAAAGTTATTTTAATCGTTTTAGGTTTTTGAAGTCGGTTCTTACTTTATCACCCGACTGCCAAGGAAGGGTTATGTTTTTCGCGCGTATCTTGTATATTTGTAAATATCTTTATTACCTCGTATCTACCAAACGGCTGAATGGATTTCGACAGTTAAGGTATCATTTTATTCGTCATGAAATCCCAAGTGGCCTTAGAGAGGTGTTTGAAAAAAAAAACAAAATGGCGGATTTTTGGCGCGAAATAGTAATACGTTAATAATAAAATAATAACCAAACCTATCGAGTAGACTATCAAAATAAAAGAAAATAAAAGGGGATTACAAAAATATATATGTTATATGTTTAAATTTAATTAGGAATAATAAATTGGTTAATTAAATAATTGATAAATATCCGTAGCCCAATCATATTAAAAACGAAACAAATAAATTGTATAAGGCTATATATTATTTATAAATATATTGTATCTGGAAATACAAAATATTAATAAAACTAAAAAGATTGAAATAAAAATAATATTAAAAAAAAATAACAAAAATCCCGACTACACAAACACAACTGAAAAGAGAAAAACAAGTATTACCTATAATCTATTGAATGTTGGTATCGCAGGCGGGAACAAACCATTAACCTGAAATATGGTGTAACTTTTGTTTGTCCGCCCGAAGAAGGCGTGAGTTTATGTATGTATGTACTAAAGTTTAGTACATATAATAGTAACTAAACTAACCAAAAATTCGTTACTTATATCAAATATTTTTTTTTAATAATTTCTAGAATTCCTACACATTTTATTCTAGGTATAGAAACACAAACAATCGGCTCTGTGAAACTTTACGGCACTGTTGACGCAGGTTTAAAACTTCGTTTGCCTTTACTTTAGTAAAGTTGCTCACTTTTTCTTCGAAATATTTTATTCGTTCAAGACTTTGTGATTTCGCAGAAAAGCTAGACATACTAACAACTTTCAAACTGAGTGTTAAACTTTTCTGAATAGAGGTTTTCATAACTAACAGAAAGATCTTAGTTCTGATTCAACATAATTATAACTTTTTCGTTGGTTATTATGCTAAAAACATCTAACTGAAGTGCGAATACGAAAAAAAATACTTACATTTTAATAACATTGAAGAAGATTCAAGACTTTTTTTACGGCCGATGTAGGTAAATATACGACACCTGCAAGGAATAACATCGTAACTCAGTTTTAGGCCATTTTGAGTTACAATCGTATTCTTGCTGTACAAAAAATGCTGATTTTTTTTTTGCACTCACCCCTGTTTCTCAATTCCTTTGCGTAAAGATTTATACAATGTTTTTACACTGTAAAAATGAGTGCAAAAAATATGCATTTTGTGTACAGCAAGAATACGATTGTTACTCAAAATGGCCTAAAACGAGTTACGATGTTATTCCTTGCAGGTGTCGATAACAATCTGAAATAATTAAACCAATATTTTGTAAAGTAACATCATTTGATAAGACATTTTTAATTTCGTGAGTAATATCGACAAGTTTTCATCACATTAATTATTCATGAATGAATCAAAGCTTAAATGGAACACAGAAATTAATTCATTTCCGCAGTTTGAAAGGCAACGGGCTTTTAATTAATCAAATCGGGCTTCATTAATTATAATGTAATCAGTGACACTTTGGAATGAGAGTGAACTCTTTAAATAAATATTTGTTGACACATGGAATATCGACGCTGACAGCTGTGTGAACTCGGTTTAGAAGTTGGTGCTGATCGCGTTCAGTTTCATTGGTGAAATCAGCACTTAGTCTTCCCCGAACTTTGTTGGAGGTGGTTTCTAGTCTATGCAAATGCGGGCGAATATCAATATTAAACATGGGGTACGACTGCCATCTGATCCCCGCAATTCAATTACTGAGCAATACCGATAAATATTTTATCGGGAATTTTATAAATCATATCATATATTTTAACTTCCCGGTATCATATCATAATTATTATTTTATTTTGTGCATATATATTCAGTGTCTGAACGTAATAATTACTAATAGCTTATTCCCGCGGTTTCGCCCGCGAAAATATCGGAAACTATCCCACGGGAACGTACTACCGGGATTAAAAGTGTCCTATGTGTTAATCCAGGTTATAAACTATCATGTGTACCAAATTTCGTCAAAATCCGTTCAGTATTTTTTGAGTAAAAGAGTAACAAACATCCATCTTCACTAACTTTCGCGTTTATATAATACGAGTAGTATTAGCAAAATAGTAGATATATAGATATTCGTAGAACCGACCGTGGCAAACGGATCTTAATCTCACAAACCGCAAATCATTTGGACCAAATGTGATTTCTCCACAAGCTTCTCCATGTACCTACAAATGTATTGTGTAAACGGGAAGTCAAGTCTAAATATTAGTAAGGTATATTACCATTACGAGAGTTACTGTTGATCGTAACTATTGTAATATGTTTGCGCCAACACGCATTGTTCACGCTCTAGCTGTAAATAATGGGACCTGCCGCCAATTTGGCACTACCGGAAATGTCGATTATATAAGGAACAATCTGCCACCATATAAAACGGTTAGGTAATAGTCATTCCATCACAATTCCCAATAAAACAATTTTCTCGAATAAAAAGTTGGAAATCATAAAAAATCGGGAATTTAATCTGTTTCCCATCACTTGACTCTGAAGTCTGAAAGCTTTTGCTGAATCTTAAGCAGCTGAAATATTATTTTCAGACCACTCATAGTTCAATCTGATCTTCAAAGTTACCTACTTATGTATATTTTAAAAAGAAGAGCTCGATTTACAGGACTTTACCTAAAATGTTTTATTTTAATTAATTTCATTTTTACACTAGCGTCCAGTTTAAAGTACGAGTAGATGAGCATCAAAGAGCAGCTTCTGTTATTATTCCAAGCTTTTTAAAAAAGGAAACTGCGTTTTATGAACAATACACTACTTTTGCTAGCGGCTTCGCCCGCGTGGAGGTCGGCAATTAACCTACAGGAAAAACCTTCCGGGGAAAAGGATCTTATTAGAAGCATAATACTAATGACTGAATCTGTAAATTCGCACACACACCAAGACTTTTACACTAAACGAGAAGACATATAAACAAGATACACTCCGACACAAAACACGATTAAACTTACCGACTTCCCGTTTGCAAAATGCACTCTTCTAGTCCACTGGTTATGTCGATAAAAATGTATAATAAACTACCCGACGTACTCAGAAATGAGGAAAAGATTTCTGTTTTTACAAATAAATTTAAAAAATATTACTACACAAATGTTATTATAGCATAAATCTGTAGAACTGACATAATAATATAAACTGACAAAAAATCTTAGATTAAATTAATAATTAATAAAATGTTACCTTAAGTAGAAATGATGAAACCTGATGGGTCGCTGGCCGCTAAAAGGAGTCGTTTTGCTCAAACTCCTACTTTTCAGGGTACATCTGTCCCTGTAACTGATCGGCTTGAGCTCCTAGGCATGAGGTGACATCTGGCCTCAACTGTGGCGTCACCATCAAGTACAAAGCCCAAACTGCGGCCAAGAAACTGGGCATCCTAAATAGGGTGAAGCGATACTTTACGCCTGGACAGCTTTTAACTCTTTACAAAGCGCAAGTCCGATCCTGCATGGAATATTGCAGCTATCTTTGGGATGGATCAGCTAAATACCAACTAACCGCGCTTGACTCGATGGAACGCAGAGATAAGAGTCTCATTGGCGACGTAAAACTGGTGGATGCCAAGCTTCATAGCTTGGCTCATCGCCGCAAGGTTGCCTGCTTGTCGGTCTTCTACATCTGTAGAAGACCGACAAGCCGACCGACGTCGTGGAGTTCTTGAGCACACTCACCAAAGTACAAGACCGTAAGTATCTACTTACGGTCTTGTACTTTGGTGAGTGTGCTCAAGAACTCCACGACCTCATTCTACCGGCCCCCTTCTACCATCGGACTACCTAGATGCACTGCCAGTTACCATCCCTACCTACATAGTTGCTATTCCACCAATTCGCACTAAGCGAATTGGTGGGGTTTCCAAATGCGGACAGCAAAAGAGAGGAACTCACTACCTGCGTCTTGTATTTCCCATACAACCCAAATCTCTTCAAAGTGAGAGTGAACTGGCTTTGTCTGGGTAAGCTCCCTCCATCGTCGACTCTGTCTCTGTCGCTTCAAACCTGCACTAGAATCAAGAGCAAACCCATCTTAAATAAATAAATAAGGCTTCTTCCTTTAAGTTTTCTATTGCTCTGCCCGACAGGGTCCATGATTGGTAGGTAACATTTGTTGTAACAAATGTTACCTACCACCTAAGTATATACATTGTGGAATGCAATTAATGATTGATTGATTGATTGAAATACTATCGTGAATTCATGCATACTTTTGGTTAGGGTTACTTCTCAGAAATTGTGCACTAATGATTGTAATATTTGTGTACTATCTTGAATTCATGCAAGCCTAGTACCGTTTGTTCGGTTACTGCTCAGAAATTGTGCACTACGTTTCGTGAACAGCACCGAGACAAAAGTATCATATGTGTTAATCCAGTTTATAAACTATCTGTGTGACAAATTTCATCAAAATTCGTTCAGTAGTTTTTGCGTGAAAGAGTAACAAACATACAAACACACTCACAAACTTTCGCCTTTATTATATTAGTGTGATTGCACAATATAGAATTAAATAGTGATGGATCGATACTCAACCATTCATTATAATACCTAGTGTATTAAAGTCTAGAAATTTAGAAATAAGAATTTAATACGTATGTGTATTAATTTCTAGAAATTAGAATTTAATACACTTACGTATAATTTGATAAAAATAAACATAAATTATTTGTGATATGCCACAAAAATATAGTTACATAAGAACGAGCTGAGTTCTTAGAAATAAAAGCTCTAACGAACGTGTAATAGACAGGTTTTTCTTGTTCAAAAACTGTAACGAAGACTCATCTTGAGCAGAACATTTTTAATAATATATTATTGAAGCTTTGCCCGCGGCTCCGCCCGCGTAGAAGTCAGAAAGTATCCCACGGGAACATACTACCGAGATAAAAAGTACCCTGTGTCCTAACCCAGGACATAGTCTACGCATGTGCCAAATTTAATTTAAATCTGTTCAGCCGCTTTAACGTGAAAGCGTAACAACCAAACCCACTTCCGCATTAGTTGGGATAGTTAGGGTTATATTCTAGTTTAAATAACTTTATCCCAGGAGATAGTAACATTACTGCAGCTGTATAACTCGAGGGAAAAGCTGACTGTTCGATTGACTATTTGACTTAGGGAATAATAAATTAATATTGACGTCGCTATGAAACACGGGATGTTACTAAATTCATATGGTTTATTCAATACAGAGTTTCATATAAAATTAAAATATCGAACGAAACCTACTAGTCCTTTGTAAACTCTGAACATTAAAACACTGCCCTTACAATCCTTTGTCGATTCCAAGAAAGCTTCTGAAAAGACGCGGCTCAACAAAACTCCCCAACAACACATTTGTCTCGAGTCTCGAGCAATATATGTCGGAACTAACAATATTACGAGCACAGCTGCTGCACACATTCACTCTAATGAACGAGATCGCTTACTCATTATTGAACGGTAGACCGAAAAGCTTTATTCTACGTGAGCTATAAACAGGGCTACACAATACAAAAGGAGTTCTCAGAAAAGTAAAAATTTGGGATGGACTTCTAAAGAATTATAAAAAAAACCGGCCAAGTGCATGTCGGACTACGCAGAATGAAAGGTTCCGTAGTTAACATTGTAGTTGAAAAACATGTTTTCCCATACATTCTAACTGCGAATGTAAGTTTGTACACAGAATATCACCATGCTTTTTTAGACCACAGACTTCTTATCAATTTTCCTGGAATCAATAAGTATAGAACTACTTTCTTTTTTTTTTTGCAAAATTTTAGGCTCAGTAATTTCGAAGATAAGGGGAATGGTCAATTTTCGTCTCTTTTCTTAAATAACTTTAAAACTGTTCATTTTAAAAATATTAAAAAAAAACACATTTGAGACTTACAATAAGCCCTTTCATTTGGTATGTCACACGGTACAGTTTGCAAAACTTTTTTTTTTAATTTTCTAAATTGCCCCCCAAAGTTGACCCCCATATTCAAAATTTATTTATTTACGCTAGACGTCCGTGTTTGGGTCACGTGAGAGGGTGCAGTTGGGAACTTTGGCTATATCGACCGACTTAGGTTTTTTATATGTGTACCAAATTTCAACTTAATCGGTTTATTAGATTCGGAGCAAATTGGCCGTGACAGACGGACAGACAGACAGACACACGAGTGATCCTATAAGGGTTCTGTTTTTTCATTTGAACCCTAAAAACAGCTCATATTTGGCAGACTAATAGAAAAGCCATCTGTTCTGAACATAAAGATTACTGCTAAGTGAAAACGTGCAACATTATTGCATCATCACGAACACTATATTATACACTTGCTTTTTCAGTATCTACGATCTAAATACCAGTGTGTACTAGTCACGGATCCCTTTACGTCATAAAGACTGCGTGTGCTATTCAGTATTCAGTCTTACTATTCCAGTCGTTACTATTTTTGCTCTCAAAGCTTTGTCTACAACGACATGTCTTTCAATCTAGCCTTAGGTTGTATACCAATATCCTTGGAGCACAAGATGTTTGCTGTGTGTTGATATGTAAATGAATTGGGGCCATAATGTTTGGGCTTGCTGCTTTAAAACTGGGAGTACATGTAGCCAATTTTGGCTGAAGTACGATCATATAATTTCATTTCCTAACAATTTCTGAGGTATTTTCATGTTACCGATATGACAAACGTTCGATCCGTACAGTACGTAAAAATGGCTTCCCTGTAAAATTGTATCTTCCTTTTACAGTTATGTTTTTTTTGTTAAGTAGCATGTAACTAGTATACAACTCTATGTCTATGTATATCTTAGGATCAATAAATTGTTTATTATTATTTATTTATTTTATTTAACTATTTTTTATTTATTCATTCATTCAATAAATATTATATACAAAAACTTCACATATTTTCTGCCAAAGTGCTGTACGGTTGGTCGGCAGTGTTCCCGTGGATTATGTGACATACAAGTACTTATTGACTACTTTATAAGAAGTCGAAGCAAAAAGAGAAAAAAAGAAAATAAATAAACAAATGAAATAAAAGCATGCACACACTATCAATATCTACTGATGGGCTCAGGTCAGAGACAACTTACCTATTTGTCATTAGCTTTATTCATTGTATTAATTTTTGACTCCAACTTTCATTTTAAAGGGAAATTGGTAACTTTTTAACTTCATAATTATCCTATAATGTTCCCACTGTTGGGACACATTCCTCCTCTCTCTGAGAGGGAGTGGGCTGTACTCCACCACGCGGGCCAAGTGCGGGTTGGTAGATGTCACATGTCTTCAAATTGGTAAGCACTCTAACAAAGTATTTATAGTCATAACATGGCTAAACTTTACTACGAATATTAAATGTTCGTAGTAAAGTAAATTTTGATTGAAATCCCAATATCTACTGCACTAAAAGACTAGTGGCAATCAATCCGATTAATTTGCGAACGATGTTTATCGGTTCTGATATAAAGCCATACAGGGTGGAGAAAAACACTCGAATGAATGTGAAAAGTACCTCGAATATTTAAATAGGCAAGTTACATTTTTGTCTTAATAATGTTTAAACCGCCGTTCCAGAAATGGGACAAAAATGCTTTTACAACTGCTGAATTTGACACTACCATTGAAACGAAAAAAAAAAAATTGAAAAAGGGAGCCGTTGTCGTTGGTATGCTACACGCAAGTCGGTCGATATAGCCAAAGTTCCCAACTGCACCCTCTCACGAAAATATGTATATATTTTTACCCGCGACGGCCACAGAGACGGTACATGCGTTTGGGGTAAGAGGTGTTTGTGTGTGTGTCTGTTACCATTTTGCTCGGAAACGGCTTAGCCGATTTTGAAACGGTTTTTTTTGCTTTTTGTATTAGTCTCATTCCTGAGCATGTTCTTAGTTAAGTTTTATTATGTAATAGTATACATATGTTTCCCCAAAACGTATTTTTTTCTACCCAAGTAAAAATAAGGCAGTTTAATATTGAAATATATGTATTGCATTTACTATTAAAATTTATAAAAGCCACAAATAAAACATAAATTTAAAATGTAATAAACCCATGACGGAAAATTATGACATGCAATAACTTAAAATAAAAAAAAAAATCAAAAACCCACGACATTACCACAATAACCTTTATATAGAATATTATTAATAGCCGTCGTGCGTAACCTGTGTTGTAGAATGCACATTAATTAACACACACTACTTAATATATTCAGTCTACAATATAGGTTACGCACGGCGGCTATTAAAAATATCTATATAATAGTTATTGTGGTGCTCTTTTTATGAAACATATTACGCTTTAATGTCGTGAGATTTTAAATTTTTTAATTTATGTTTTTAATATATTTTCCCCGTTGCGTTATTTCCTTTCACCCTGTATAATTTTAATTGAATGCAACATGGCTGGCGATGTTATCAGCCGAGTTCGGACCTCGTTAATCGATATTAAATACATTTACCCTGATGAGGAAGTGACTCAGATTTAGGCCTCGCTTCATTTTCGAAATAACTATAAATAGCTTTTAGCATATATTACATTATAGACAGTTTGAACAATATATGTATTTTTTATATAGATTAGGAAGATCACTTATTTACATTTTAATTTACAGCTAATTTCACTGACCCCATTACATTATAAATAAAAATTTATTTGTGTACAAACTGTATATAACAAACAAAAAATAATTACCCTACTGAACTTTATCTACTGAATGAAATAGACCACTTCGATAATCTTTTATTACATCGGTCAAATGGAACTGACAGTGATAATAGCGTAGATAAGACAAACACGGAAGTTTCGCACTCTGATTTATAAGCAAACTTGGATAGACAATCAACCCTTATGCCTGTCAAAGGCTTCGGAAAATAGAAGACTCACAAAACGAAACGATTCATTCTAAGATGTTATTAGTTAATTAATCTTCCTTTCTATGAGAGGGAGTGGACCGTAATCCAACACGCGGGCTCAGTGCGGGCTGGTAGATGTCACATGTCTTCGAATTTTTGGTTCTGGGACATGCCGGTGTCCTCACGATGTTTTCCTTCTCCATTGTGAGAGCAGTGGTGATGAAATAACATTTACACAAAGTAAAACGCCTGTCTGGGTTCGAACCTACGACCTACAACCCGTAAGTCGCGACAATTACCACTGGGCCACCACTGCTAACAGAATTTATTGGCAACGATCCAACAGGTAATTCATGAGGAAGGTATCTGAGTGGGAGTTACAGCCTGGCTCACTACTGTGACTAAAATGAAACTTAAGCTTTTCACCAAATCCAATTTGTTTAGGTCAGGGTCAAACTCAGAGATATGTGAGGTTAACCACAAGAAATTAGAAGCGACTACTAGAACCAATATCAGGGTACGTAAACCGTGAAATAGGTTGGCTATACGCTCGGCTAACCTACTATATGTAACCACGCTTTAGCTTTAGTGGTAAGATATGGTGCCTGTAGATACAATGTGCAACGAACCTAAATGGAACCATAGAATTAGAGCTCGCATGGACCATGGAAAAGCGCAGAATTGAATTACTATAACATAAGATCATTCCTTTATCCCACGATAGGTAGACGTTTAATTTCATTATCAACCACTATTTCACCAATTATATTTGTGCCCGGTTTATGGCAATAGGCCCCTTATTGCGTAGGAGGCAGAATTACTAACATAGAATAATGTCCACACTGCATAGTCAAGGTGTATAAAGCTCATATTTGAATGAAACAGTTATTTATAGCCTCCTTGGTCCCACTTGGAATAATAACGTCGTTATCTTTGTCTGAGCCCATGAAATGTCGGTCTTTCTCGCGGTTATTTTTCACATGTTTATTATTTAAATAGATGTGTTGGTTTTACATTTCGTAAAGGAATATTTTTGGTAAGATATCGGTTAGTATGTCAAGCAATCGTTTTGACGTGATTATTATTCGAGGACTGTACAATTTATTTCCGTTTTAAGTACCATACATTTATAAAGAAAGAAAGAAAGAATATCGTACACTCTAATTCATGTAAACATTGCTTCAACTTCACGAATGGCTTATTCTAAATAGTTCCGGTACTTGAATAGCCCCACGTAGCCTATGTATTGGGTCTAAAGTGGCCTATTCAGAAAACAGGCCCTCAAACCAAATTTAGGGTCGCGAAGGTCGCTTGATATTTAAAATGCTTTCAAACTTCTCCTTACCTGAATAAAGGGTAGTCATTATACTGATATAAAGAATATAATTATGTGGGTTGTTAAAATGTTGATACTGTATAGGTAAGCTTATGTACCTTCTTAAACCATACTTTAGTAGTTCATAGCTAACAAATTATGGCCATGCAATAACCTGCCTAATAGCCTATTAAAATGCTGCACATGAAGATTTACCTAACTCACAGACTCGGTGAACGTTTAAAACAATAAAACCTAAGCGCTCTGGGTGCAGCTTCAATCAGTTTTGTTACGCTAGAACTATTAACATAATCATAATATTATTTCACCCGGATTCAAAGCACCAACCAAAGGTTTTTTTTTTAATGTGTAACATCTTTCCTCTCGCTTTTCTTTTTCGTGAAAAGGGACGGAAGTGTGTAACAGCAAGCCGGGGAAGCGCGCGTGGTGCGAGAGTTGGCCATCAGATGGTACCGACCCAAACAGATGTCAGGGGGGCAATTCCCGTATTTTTAACCATGTTCGCAATCTCATCTCAGTCTCAAAAATTGTATAGTGTTTACCTACATTTTTGATATCTGATTTTCGCTGGCATGAGATTGCGTCTTGAATTTTAACGTTTTTAGGTACGAGAATTGGCCTTCTGATGTTACTCATCTTATGCAACTACTGTAAGGCTCGCTCGTTTCTTTATTTCGACAACACATTTTTCAACTCGTTTGTCAATCGTATTTACATCGAACCTAAAATTACCCTCTAGTAATACATAAATGTATAATTACACAAAGCTAAGCCTAATTGATAGGCTATAGGTAAGCTGGGGCAAAGTTCAGGCGCGCGGCCTCCATCAAAGTGTAGCGCTGTTATCGCAGAACCTTCGCCTCAGTGATTTGTGGCTGAACGTTTCTCTACTAATATTATATAACTTACCTTATTAAATGCCAAACAACTAAGTTCAGTTTACCCTTGCACATAATATTATATCGTAAAGTTCTGTTTTATTCACAATCTCCTGTAAACCTAATAATTATAAAGGTCCCCTTCTACCCACCTTTTTCATAAAGGTGGGTAGAATATTATATATAGAATATATATAGAATATAATAATATAATAATAATATAGAATATACATAATATACAGGCTAATTGTCTTAAAATCTATTAAATGAACAATATTTGTATGTGTAACCACGTTCTCGAAAACGGCTCTAACGATGTCGATGAAAGTTGCAATATGGAGTTTACGGGGGCGAAAAATCGATGTAGCTAGATCACATTTCTGGAAAAAAATAGTTTTCTCTATTTATCATCCAAGCAGAGCTCGATCGATCAGGTAGTAATAATAATAATAATAATAATAACAACTTAGCACACGAAGTTGTTGACATGTGGAATGTCAGCTCGGCTGTCATTTGCCGATTGTAGTAACGGTCAATGGCCTGATGGCCGAAAGCCTCGACCAACTTCCTCGAGCCTCT
The DNA here is from genome assembly GCA_948252095.1 of Dicycla oo. Taxonomy (NCBI): domain Eukaryota; kingdom Metazoa; phylum Arthropoda; class Insecta; order Lepidoptera; family Noctuidae; genus Dicycla; species Dicycla oo. The sequence goes on along the minus strand of OX411714.1, from coordinate 15,285,845 downwards.
CGTTAGGCAGTTAGATCAAGGGCCAGATTCAGAAGGCAGTACTTCTCGATACGGCTCGCATTGTGAGGTGGTGCCTGTCTCTAAATCCCTAACCACCGGAAGCTTGGACTCTGCTTCCGATACCGGCGGATCACTATTTTTTATATTTTTAAATGGTTTTTATAAAAATGTATTTAATAAATAAGGAAAATAAATAAGGGTTGGTCTGTGGATGGGTAACCATCTTTTCATACCGAGACTCCTCCGTGCCTCGGAAAGCACGTTAAGCCGTTGGTCCCGGTTGTCATTCGAGGATCTTTGACAGTCGTTACGGGTTGTCAGAAGCCCGAAAGTCTGACAACCAGTCTTACCAAGGGGTATCGTATTATCCAGTAACTGGGTTCTGGAGGTCAGATAGGCAGTCGCTCCATGTAAAATACTGGTATTCAGCTGCATCCAGTTAGACTGGAGGCCGACCCCAATATAGTTGGGAAAAGGCTAGGCAGATTGATTGATTGATTGAAAATAAATAAAGGACATAATAATAATATATGTACCACCGCTGTATCTCTACGTTGACGTCGTGGTGGGGCTTGCGCGCTTCAAACTTTAGGTCTGTGCCAGTAGAGTTTACTTTGCCGGAACGGGTCTAGGATGAGGAGCCAGACCAAGAGAGATACAGAAACCCGCAGGGCAGCATGTGGCGAGCTGTTGGGCAGTAGCGACCCCACGGACCCCCTATCTCCCGAGAGAAATCTTGTCCTCATCTATTGCTTGCCTTTATTGGCCGGCTGGAGTGAACACTGACGAGGAACAGAGCTCCCACCTCTTTCTTGCCTTTATTGGCCGGATTGAGTGGAGATTCGCAAGAGCAAACGTGCTCGGAGGAAGGAAGTATTCCAGTAAGGTGCTGATCTTGACCGTACTTCCGGGATTGTCCTGATAGCCGTGGAATACCTCTCCACTCCTCAAGCATCTCAGGAAGTGTTGCCCCCTTGTCGCTACGTCACTATGTGCTAGCGGCCGTTTCCGGGGGCCCACTATTGAGTGTGCAAGTCACCCCCTGCCATTTTATCCGTGTATAATATATAACATTGGTCAGGCAGGGGACATAGTTCTTCCATAGTACAAGTAACCCAATCCATTTTAGCCACCCAGACCCATAGCCCAATATGTTTTGTTTCCACACACAACAATAGTCCTTCACCAACCGGGGGTTGTCCTTGGGTGCACTTGCATAGTGCATACAGGGATAATCGTCGGTTGGTGCCTCCTTATCATTTAAAATTATTTAAGGGGCCTCTGCGAGTTGGCTTCGGCTCCTTGTACGCCTTCCAAAGGTCCGGGACTCCAGGGTCCCGAGAAATGTAAAAATAAAAATATATGTACAATTATTTCAAAAGAGGGTAAGGAATTATACGGCATCAAAAAACTATTCCTAATCCCTGTCAACGGGAAAAGTGCCCAAAAAGATTATATTGAAATAGCATGGCGAATAAACCTGTTTTTTTCTAACAATAAAATAAAATTATATGAAACAGACAACATTTAAACTAATATCCCGAGGTTTCTGAAACTTTATAAACAAAGTCCCTTGACACATTAGACTATGATCGATGATTTCAAGATTGTGACAATAAATATGATTTATAAACAGTATCTTTTTCTCAGAACACATCTCGATATGAACGAAGATTTTCTCAATTAATCTTAGAAAATTGGGTTGAAATTGGAAATGAAGATTCGGTTTGAGCGACTTTAAGCCTTGCAGCACACGGACCACCCACTACAGCTACAAAACACCGCCACCGATCTGCGGACTACAGTTTTCGTACATTTTATATGAACTCGCCGCGCACGTGGTCTCTCGTATCTTGCTACACGAATGCATGAAAACTGTAGTCTCCCGCTCGATGGCAGCGTTTTGTGGCTGTAGGTACTGTAACGTGTGGCCCGTGTGCGGCAAGGCTAGGCTTCGCTTTCACGAAGTGAATAGGAATGAAAATTCCGTATGTCCCTATGAGCTTATACCAGACAACTCAACTCTCACCGTACATATGGACCTTGTCATTATTTACCACATTTGACTAGAATTCCTAGTAAAATCAAACTTTACTATGGTTGCAATAAACTGACTGTCACATAGACTAACAGATTTTGACGTTTTATGACGTGCAAATGATATTCAACCTTAGGGTGGTAACAATTACGAGGTCAACTATTTACCCTTGTTATAGGGACAAAACGAAACAAGATATCTACATATTATATCCATAAATGTAGGCCGGTTAAATTAAACAAACCGTTAAATTCAACTTGATATTACAATAGGCAATTGACGTATCGACAAGCATCGGATAGATCGAGCATGACGGAATTAAACCGATTTTGTTTATTGGTCGACAACCGAATGATGTTTATTTGTTTTATTCGATTTTGTAGCACCTCGTACCAACTGAATGAAGTTAATGTAAATACGTATTACATTTTGTTATATTTGCTGTTGTAACAATGTTGTTTTTACGGATTTTTTTAAAGAGAATAGACTTTAAAGTAGAGGCTTCAAATGCTCTATATTCTGATGCGTTGAAAAAAGAAGCTTTTTGTGCTGCAATTAAATCAACACATAGAGCGCTGGTCGTTAATCACACTGAAGTATACGTATACAACCCAGATTATCACACGCAAGCTTCGTAACAAGCACATATATCTCTTGATAATAGCCATCATTTTAATAATAAGGTACATATAGTTAACACCGACACTATACTTAAACAAGCAACCCTTACACAAACTTCATTTATTTAATACTTTTTCTTCTCCAATATCAAAGTTCTGGCGTATCTGATCCAAAGAAGATTAGCTAGATAGGAAAGGTTTTACTTGTGCGTGCTACACCCGTTAATTGAAAACGCTTAGCTGTATTCTTTTCTTAGATCGCTGGAGGCTATAGAAATGTTCAACGGAAAGTTGGTTGCAAAAGAAAAGAGAAAATATAAAAGGGGAATTTACACAATAATTTTTTCGACGGAACCGCAAATCAACATCGGATATTAAACATTTGAAGCTTATGAGCTTCGCGGTTTAACGGCTACATTTTGGACGTGTTTCTACTGCATCTAACTATTAAGGAAAATATTAAACCGTGGAACAAACAAACGTTAAAATTACTTGCAAAATTAAACTACTCGTCGGGTAGCAGTTTATTTTAACTTTAGTTATAATGAAGTTGTCTGCGTGCATCAGGCAACTTTATTTTCCTAGACTTTTTAGGCGTATTACTCATAAGCCGAGTATGATCGTAAAAAGTACTTTGTATCGTTATGACAAGGCGAAAGGAAATGGACTGGGCTCGTAAACACTGGCCGGGGAATGTCCGGCAGGTCACATTAGCGAGAAGAAAATTGTGTTGTCATAGCCTAGAAATGATGGACGGTCTTGTACCTTGTTTATCGAAGTAACAGAGATCTGTCAGACAATGGATGACACATCAAAATTTTCCGTTTTTTTTTTTCAATTTTATAGTGTTTATTTTTATAAATTCACTAGTGTCTCAAAAAGCGCAAAGAATGTGCGCAATATCGGTGGAGTATCGAACTATAGAGAAGTGTATTGAAGCTGCGTAAGCGCATGTTATCCGCGATTACGATTTTGGTCCCACGGAGAAAGCTGTCATGAGCACTAATATGTATACATTAAGCAACTTTTAAAATTGATTTTCTCCTACTGTATTGATTGTAATTTCACGTTGTTAAAACATTTTAACATTTTGGAACCCATACTATTATGAACTAGGCCATGTCTCAAAGTTGAAATCGTTATTACATGAGAGAAACGATTTTGAATTTTGTTTTGTGTTTAAATATTTGTGCTCGTGACTGTACACATTTATGATATACACTGTTATGTATGTGTGTATAGTAGAGCTTGTGCAAAATGTGATGTTTTGTGACTATCTAACTCAGTCTCTCTAGCAAAAAGTTAAACGGAGTTATTGCGTTGCAAGAGTATTATATATGAGTTATTAATATTAAAGCGGTATTCTATACGCTTTTGCATACTAATTATTAGATTGTAGTTTTATTTATAGGTATATGTTAGGAAAAATAGTTTATTTTTTGTTTCTATAGAACAGTTTTGAAAGAAAGACCATCACAAATGTGTATTGCGTAGTATACAAAGTTTCCCTTTGTATTTAATGCTCCTGAATGTTTCCCTCTCTCGGGAGACCGCTGATGCATTACCGGCCTTATAAATATTGCTTCATTATTTATTAAATCTATGTATGTAGCCAACTCTGTCTTTACCAGACATGAAATAGCATTATTATGCATGCACGTACCTGATGTTTATTTGGGGTTTGATTTTAATGGGGGGCTTGTGACTAAGTAATAACAGCCGCACGGGCTGATCGATCAGGTTAAGCTACACATGTCGCGGTTGCTCCGTGGATGGGTGACCATCTTTATATACCAAGGTCCCTCTGTGCCTCGGAAAGCACCTTAAGCCGTTGGTCCCGGCTGTCATTCGTGGATCTTTGACAGTCGTTACGGGTCGTCAGAGGCCCGAAAGTCTGATAACAAGTCTTACCAAGTTGTATCGTACGAGTATTACCCAGTAACCGGAGCAGTCGCTCCATGTAAAATACTGGTATTCACCTGTATCCTGTTTGACTGGAAGCCGACCCCAGCGTAGTTGGGAAAAGGCTAGGCAGATGTTGAATTACCGTTTTTAATCACATTGTAGCTTAAAAGCTATTATATCATATATTCACTCTTGAATAAAGGCTCTTACATATTTTCAGTTGCATACAAAACGTACGTGTGAAATTTTGTCTAGTCCACTTTGAATACAAAAATAACTTTAGCACATATTTTCACGTCGTTCAATTTGAATCAAACCTAACTGAAGCTTCAGAACTTTGAAACTAGATACAGTAATTTTATCACAATAAATTATTGGGGAAGACCATAGAAAAAATGGATGGACTGTGTGAAAGATGCTATGGCTAGAAAGAGAGACTACCGAGATGACGACTAATAAGAAGTATGGAAACAACTAGCCGCGCTTGACTCGGTGGAACGCAGAGCTAAGAGGCTCATTGGCGACGTAAAACTGGTGGATGCCAAGCTTCATAGCTTGACTCGTCGCCGCAAGGTTGCCTGCTTGTCGGTCTTCTACAGATTGTACTTCGGAGAGTGTGCCCGAGAACTCCACGACCTCATTCCACCGGCCCCCTTCTACCACCGGACATCTAGACGCACTGCCAGTTACCATCCCTACCTGGTTGCTATTCCACCAATTCGCACTAAGCGCTTCCAAATGTCTTTTATAATGCGCACAGCAAAAGAGTGGAACTCACTACCTGCGTCTGTGTTTCTGAACGTATAAAACCCTAATCTCTTCAAAGGGAGAGTGAACAGGCTTCTTCTGGGTAAGCTCACTCCATCGTCGACATTGTCTCTGTCACCTCTGGACCTAGACTAGAGTCAAGAGCAAACCCATCACAAATAAAAAAAAATATAAAAAAAAATGGAAGAAAAAGACATGTTGACAAAAACAAACAAACACATACATTGGAACAAGGACAAGAAAATGATGATGATAAAACAGAATAAATGATTAAATTCTCACGCATGGATTAATTTCCACTTCATTTTCAACGTTACATAACTCAAAGTTACACAGCAAATGCTCACCTCAATTATTTAATGAAATGAAATACTTTAAACAAACGATAAAGCGGGAATTCATCGTTTCCAGGTAATTCCGAAACCAAAGTATGTTAATTAATCCGGTACTCGGGTTTCACTGTTTGCGTTAGATACTTCGGTAAGCTTTTCAAATATTTATAGATAAATGCTACAGCGAAACACTGTTGCTGTTGGAAATGTCATAATTTATGATAAAAAAGAAATTGTAGGCGCAGTTGGAGTCCACGCCGTTTATTTTCGTGAAAACAGATAGCAGATTGGTTTCCGATACTGCTGTAGCCAACGTATTGGCTTAACACCAGACTTAGTAAGCTCATTGAATTCCTTCTAAAGTTAGCTTTCACCGATTATGATACTTTTTTAGTTCTGAGTAGATTTAGGGCCAATATGAGACGACATCTTAAACTTTTTTGCTTTTGATTTCTGTCACTGCGGTAGCTATTGTATTTGCTCGGCACTAGACTTTTTAGGCTCATTGCAATCCTTATGATACAAGCTTTCTTAGATTGCGGCTTTTTTCATTTCTAAGCAGATTTACGGCCGATGTGAGACGACATCTGACATTATTTTGCTATTGTCAATTTCATATTTATTTTTAACCCTAGTTTGGCCAATATTTCTGTTGTTTCTCTTTTAGTCCTGGCAGTGCTTTGTCAACTACAAAGACACCAGACTAACTGATCTAGCTAAACACGTTTTTGCGCTATATGAATTGATATTTCGACATATAGTAAAGAGGGTCGCGCACAAGCGCGTGCACTCGCAGTGTGACGTCACACGCAAATTATATCCGTCCTTAAAATTTTTATACATATGATCTATCTTTTGAATGCTCACCCATAAAAATCTCGTAGTTATTAGCGGTTGAAATCTTACATGTTTTTGTTGGTCAGAAATATTGAACCTTCAGTGCACCGAGTGAAAAGACGTTTTCACGTCCAAAAAAAAAAAACAGTCGAGAGGTGTCATGTAGGTTGGAACGAAGTTCCTTTCGCTTTTGCCCATTTGGAGAAGAAGATACGCGACAACACACTTCCGTTACGTAACAAAAGTGTCGTGGCTGTCAAAATGTTACACTTTTGTCGGTCCAGCTCACCGCTATCCACCAAGTATAAGGAATTTCATTCCAAAATGACGACTATAAACAAGTGTATTATAAAAAATTAAAAAATCAAGCTTTCATTAGTCTGGATAAAATCTAGGACCACAGTCCTTGTCAAGACGAATCAAACGAGCCCAAACTCGATAAGGTTGCGTCGTTTTATTAATGAGTTCCCATGGCCACCTTCCGGCTCCATCCTCAGATCAGCCCCATGTCATAATAATTTGCATTGTCATCCGATTTACAAATGCATGTAAAATTTCAGCTCAATCGGAAACTGGGAAGTGGGTCAAATTTAACTTGCAAGATTCGATTACAGACAGACAGACACCGGGACAGGTAAAACTAGTTTGTAACTAATAAAACGTCTCTTGAATTTTCTGTCTCTCCACGAATAAGTAAACAAAACTTCTTTTGTCAATATGCATATCATTTTAGACGCGTTAAAATACTTTCTTATGTTTTACTCATAAGTAACTTTCTTCATAATCCCCAGTTCCCAAGGTCCCTTATCATACACTTCAAGACGTAAATCTTTTTCATACTTGAATTAGTAATATGAGTAGGAACCAACACGCAAGCAATATTGGTAAAAGCATTGTACATCGTGGCAGAAATCTCGGGAATGTTAGGTTAGTATTGGCCTGCGCTCTTTGTGTTGGGGCAATAATACCCTCCTATGTTTGATATCCGAAATACCTCGCAAGGTATAACAGGTGGTTTAATATTTGTTCTGTAGGATTGTGAGAGCTTCCATGACGTCAATTTCCCCCAATTTAGGCAAACGCCATCTGAAAAGTACTCCTTTATACCTTCAGGATTAAGCAGATTCGAGATTGTATGTGTAAAACACGCGTACTGAAATCTAATTTGGGCATCTTGGCAGTCGCATTCTCGTTTATATATATCGAAATATGTGTCGTGACAAAAAGTCCAACACGAGCCCGCAATGTGCGACGCGAGTCGAATCAAATAAGAAAAAAAAGTGTTGCCAACTTAGAGGTTTTGCCCCCAGGGGGTAAACAAATGCGGTGGGATTTTTTTAGTTGCGTTATATTTTCAGGGGTATTTCTAGGGAAATTTACCGTAATCCCAAAATGAAGTTTTTCATAATGAATTATTCATTATGAATCTTAATTTTGGAATTACGGTAAAAATATTGGTCGTATAAAAAATCATAAAAGACAAAAAAACCCCCACGGCCCGAGGGTTTCAACCAAACGGTTCGAAAATATATTTTACCGATAAGGTGATTATTGATTGTACTGACGCCGCTTGAGGTTTTCCGCAGCCGTTTATCATTGTGTTGTCTATAATAATAATCTTTTTTTTTATCAGGCAACTGACACACAAAAATAAACTAATACATATTAAAAAACTATAACTATACTGTATATGCTAATGTTTGTATTATAAGGGGTTTTTAGAAAATTAAATTTCCTACAGCTTTTGTTTATTTTTTTTTATAAAACCAACATTTTCGCCGTAATAACAGACATTTAACTATTCATTTCGAAACTAAGGCAAAAATCTTGGTGCTATAATTATTATTTATATATTTTTTATAATATTATTTTATTAGGGGTTTTTGGCGTAAGCTTTAGGGACAAATATTTTCGAGAGTTGGTAACACTTGGCAAGGCGAACAAATTAAACTCAGCCGCTAAAAGCTTTATTGGCAATATTATATCTGAATACGCGTTCGTCTAAACACAACTGTAAGTGCCATCGGGGTAACTACTGCCCCGCACTTACGCTCTAAACGAGTTTTCCGAAGTTCTATGTGATATTTCTCACTCGCAAATACTGGGGACTTGCCTCTCTATATTTTACTGTAATGGATTTCCTTTTCAAGTTACCTATATCTTAAAAAGGGAATCAAATACAAGAGAAAATCAAAAACTGTGTACCGTACCTATACAAAAAATGGGAGATCGCAATCGAGCCTTCTAAACTAGAATTTCATGAGTAAGAAACATATTCCACATACTTATACATTGATTTTATTCTTGCACATTTTATTTCAACTAAAATATATTTATGTTAAATGACATTCGATAAAACTAATAAATGCTTATTTGCCTAAATTGTAACAAATTACTGTCGTGCGTGTACAAAGGTCAGCCTTAGGTAAAGAAAATCTTAAAAATTATACACCAAATTATTTCTTTGCAACTCCGTCAGAAAGTCCTATCATAATGTTTAACCTCGAAATTGTGCTTAGCACGCTACATTTCACCTTGAAATGTGATTTTTATCGATATGTAGACGATTATATCGATAAGATCATTTTAGAACCTAATCCAAGACGAGCAAATGTCGACGTGATGCAAAATTTTATGTGTACATATTTATAATACTTATAAATAAACTAAATAAATCAAATAGAATATTTTTAGGTTGGTACTAACTATGGCAATACAAAAAAAAAATATCCAATTTTACTGGTTTCTGAGAGTATGCCTCTCGGAGCGAGTGCGGCATGAAAATTGAACAAGCTGTTACGTCCCGGATTTTAATAACTAGCTCCTTCTTCCGAGGTGTTATATTCAAATGTAATTTTCAGTTCCAAATTAAGCGCGTTTATCTTGCAAATTCCGAGTACAAACAGTAATCTAGAATATTCTAGTATATCGATAGTTCTAGGGCTATTGTTGAGCAAATAGGCCTCGTTTGAACACGAAGGCCGTGAAAATGTTCCGTTTTGCATGACGAAGATAGCGAAGAAATAGACACGCACGGTTGAGTCGTCCGCTACGTGTAAGGGGCGGAGGTCGGTGGAATTAGGTGGTAGATAGGCATCGAGGGACGGAAGCCGCCACCTTCGCGTGCCTGCATTGTTACGCTGCACTACGGGTTTTACATTTTCTACGTTAGTAAAGGTCTCGAGGCAACCAAAGGTCAGGTTCCATAAATACATCACTGTTACAGATACGGCTTTCAGTATTTACTGAAATACCTATTGCTTTGTAAGCAAGAATTGAATTTTATTTTTGTATGTATTTCTGTCTTGTTTTATTTTGCCGGTTTTTGTTGCAAACTTCGCGTTGTATTCCGTAAAAAGTTTTAATGAAGTGCTGATGAAGAGATAGATACTTGAATCAGGTGGTCCACTTATGTTTCTTTGTACCAGGTCGCGCATATCTCGCTTCCGCCGATCGATACTTTCATTTTAAGTTAGACCGCATTGAGTGGTAGGTACATTAACCCTTAATGGTCTTAGTTACAACCTTGTAAGTTTTGTAGGAATATATGCCTACTGGTAACTTACTAACTTAAGGCCACGGTTTCCACGGATATATGAACCTTCTCCATTAAATAATACGTATATACAGGTGATATTTATACAGGATGATATTTTTTACCGTCTTGAAAAAAATAGGGTACAATAGGTGAATGGAGTATGGCATACCTCGTTTTTTTTTTTTTTTTTTTTCAATAGCTTAGACAGAAATTGCGCTATCAATAAACAATACACATTTGAAGTAAACTAGAATAATACAAACAGAAATTTGAAAAAACTTTATAGATCTTTAAAAAATATCGAAATTCAAATTTGAATTTAGGTACTTATTATTAATTTTATGTTTTAAAAAAATCTTAAACCTAGGTATGCCATAGGCTTCTACTCCAATCAATCAATCTGCCTAGTCTTTTCCCAACTATGTTGGGGTCGGCTTCCAGTCTAACCGGATGCAGCTGAATACCAGTATTTTACATAGAGCGACAGCCTATCTGACCTCCACAACCCAGTTACTGCAATGGGTAATACGATATCTCTTGGTAAGACTGGTTGTCAGACTTTCGGGGTTCTGACTTCTACTCTGTTCACCTATTATACCCTATTTTTTTCAAGATGGTAAAAAAGTCATCCAGTATATGCTAACTTACATGGTCAACCGGTGTTGGAGTTTATCAATCACATACATACCAATTTAACATCTTTTTTTTTTTAAATTAATTATTAGTTGTTGTGTATGTGCAGTTAATTTTAATTATTAATAAATAAAAATCAATCAACAAATGAAAAAATCATTTTTGTTTATAATTTTATATGAGTACATAGATCTAAGATCTAATCAGTCCTTCTCATTGTACGAAAACCAAACAAAGATAATATCGTCGTCATATATACACATATTTTTCCCTAAAGGTTAATTGTTAGTTTAGGGCATAGGTCAATACTAAGCGGCTTTGATGTATTATTAACGTTCTATGTTAATTAGTAAGTAAGTACGGAAAGCCGGTCTGAGAGACCGACTATTGTTACCTGATATCAGATTACAACAGCTTCCTAATGCTACGGTCCCACGGCCCGTCGTGGCCTGTCGCGGCCCGTGCCGAGCATTCTATGGATCATCCCAAACATTCGATCGGACGGGCGACGACAGGCCACCGCAGGCCGACTGTTCGCATGGCTTGTCAGCCTGGCCTGGCACGCTCTGTTCTGTGAAAGCGGTCCCGTTTGTAAGATAATTCAGTCATTTAGGCGGTATATTACGTTACTCATTTGTTTTCATTGTAGGTAACAGCTACTCCTTTTATCTTTGAGTAAATGGCAGTATCTCTGCCTCAGTGTAGATGATCGCATGCGCTAGTGATGAGCATGAGGTCTTGGGTTTGATTCCCAGGACAGGCATAGTTTCATTGGGTTTTTCCATCAGGAATTTTTCAGTAGCAGTCCGGAGTCTGGATTTGTGCACGCTTTACGGCAATAAGCTCGCCCCTATTACATGGGACTTAACTTCTGCCACTTAAAAAAAATTATTAAAAAAAAAATCTTATTGTAGCTGCTAGGGAAAAAGTTTCTTCGCATTTTTTAAGAAAATTCAAAACATTTTTTTAATATAGTTTATTTACATTTAACTAAAGTATGTAGGTACCATTTTGTTCGATAACTTTTTGCCATCTTGTAGGTAGGGACATGATCCCATTGCTATAGAAATTTTGGGACTTCTGGTCAAAATACCGCGACAAGTGGTTTTGGCAGTCCTCTCGTGATGTTAACCTGACACTGCCTAAAGAATTCTGAAGAGACCGAAACAGGTGGAAATCTGAAGGTGCAAGGTCAGGACTATACGGCAGATGCATTAACACCTCCCAGCCGAACTCTCTTAATTTTTGCTGAGTGGCTAAAGATGTGTGAGGTCTAGCGTTATCATGATGAAAAACCACACCCCTTCTGTTGATTAATTCCGGCCGCTTTCTCTCAACTTCTTGCTTTAATCTCATCAGTTGTGCGCAGTAGAGTTCAGAATCGATGGTCCTGCCTGGTGGTAACAGCTCATAATGAATAATGCCCTTCCAATCCCACCACACACACAGCATTACCTTGTTGCGAGTTAACCCTGGTTTCGCCACAGTCTGTGAAGCCTGACCGGCCTTTGTACCACGACCTTTTTCGCACGTTCTTGTCATACGTGATCCACTTTTCATCACCAGTTATCAGCTTCTTCAAAAATGGTTCGGTTTCATTACGTCGTCATAAAGAATCACAAATGAGTACACGGTTCATTAGGTTTCTTTCAGTGAGCTCGTGAGGTACCCAAATGTCGAGCTTTTTTGTGTACCCAGTTTTTTTCAAATGCGCCAAAACTGTTTTGTGGACAATTTCCAGTTCTTCAGCTACGTCGTAACTACTGATATGCCGATCTTGCCCCACTTTGTCAAAAATGGCATCCATTTTATCCGTAATAGGGCGACCAGAGCGACGTGCATCTTTGACATCAAAATTTCCGCATTGAAAACGCTTAAACCAAATTTGTGCTACTCTCACAGACACTACACTAGGTCCATAAACATCGCAAACTTTTTTCGCGGCTTGCGTTGCATTTTTACCTTTTTTGTAGTAAAATTTTAAAATGTATCGAATTTCTTCATTAGATTCACTCATCTTGACGGTACGAAAAACAAATGAAAATCACAAATTTTCCTAATTTGAATTTGGAATTATGTTCTTTAAAATTTAAACTTTCAATCATACCAAAACCAGCCAGATACAAATAGTATAGCCAAAGAGATTTTATTACAAGTTCATACATACTATAATGCGAAAAGACGATATATTTGAAGATATTTGGTGACGGAGAAAAATAAAATATATAGTTATGTGGGGAAAAATGTATTGTGGTAACAAAGAATAAAATACACATTGAAATACAGTAAAACTATGACTGAGCCTTCCGTCAAGCAATCGCTGCGGATTAGCTCTAATTCATGAAGCTCTTTCCTAGTCATAGATATGATACAATGTGGAGAGTCTGAAACAATAAAAATAATCGTTAGAAAATCGCGGGTAAAGAGACAGTTTTCAGAGTTAAAATTATCTATTATGTGAGTACATGTGAATGTTTTTGCTACCTAGTATGATTGCACATATCCTCTAGTTTATTGAAATATTACAATAATGCAGTTGCGATGAGTTGCACATGTTTAAAAATACGAATTTTAACAAAAAATAAGGAAAACATCCAATATTTTTAGGCATGTCGATATACTACAAAGTGGGACATGAATAAGCTCTCTTAATAAATAAATACACACCTTGATTGATAGAATACATAGCACTTTTTGTATCTTGAATCACTTGCACATAAATTAACGCACGGAGAAATAATGGTTTTATAGAGTTGCCGCGAACAGAGACGAGTGTTGTCAACAAACGCTAGGTTGCAACTGCCGCCACGCTGTCAGTATATTGCTGACCACTGTCCAGAGTAGACGCTAACATTTTTTTTCGTCGATATGAGTAGAATCAAAATCAAAAGTCATTTATTCAAATTAGGCTGAGATTCAGCACTTTTTGAACGTCAAAATTACATAAGACAGTCCCCCAAAACGCCCGCTCTTCACCACTTTCTAGTGCTTTAGCTGGGGAGAAGAAGTGGCGGTGGTAGAACAAGCGTCGTGGAATTTGAGGGGCGGGGAGTTACTTAATTACCTTTGTTGTTCCTTGTAACTATTTCTTTTAGTTTATGGTACCAGATAGATACCGGAAACACACACACACACACATCTAGATACGATATTTTAAATGTGACAAATATTATTCAAAATATTAGAAACAACAAGTAAATGCCCAGATCTTAACGTAATATACAAACACAGGCCCAAAAACATGTAATATTCATTACCACTACTACCGTACTCAATTTGTGTTCAAAATCGACGAACTTCGTTCCAACCGGAGGTCCCACGATACCTCCTGACATACAACTTCTTTTTTTATTTTATTACCAATACATTTTAGGGTCCCCGAAATGCAATTGGCAATTTTTACGTGACTGACACACATTGATGCGCAAATTGATCGTCTACCAAGTGAAACTGAAGCGATTGACAATATTACTACAATAGAAATTGATGGCAATTGATCAATTGAGATTGACCGTTTGGGAGACCCCTTACAATCGTGCCTGCATAGCATGAAATAGAATTGATAGTAAACAGTTTGTGTAAAGCGATAAGAACAAGTAAATTTAATAAAAACACGACACAACACAATCATTACGTGTTTTGTTATCAAAAAACAAATTCTAATCTTGAGATTATATCTGATAACTCCTGAAATAAGGCAACACTTGTCTAACACTCGAACATTCACGGCTGAAACTTGAAACAGATATTTTTAACGTCACAAAATTTTGAAATAAATAAAAAATGACTGTAAATTTCGACGAAAAAACTTCGTTTAGTAGTTAGGTAGGCTTATTCTATAAAATTCGCTTCAAGCCTTAATCAAGTAATCGTATCCTAAACAAAAAGACTTATTTCTTAAAGATGTCATTCAGTCAACCAACGCGGATTCACATCTCATCACTTTTGAAGAGACGCTTATGTAAGAACAATACATCGGCAGCCGGGTAGTGAGTAATTAAATCAATTTGTCTTACACTGTAAACCATCACGACTTGGATCTATTAAGTTCGGTAGCCGATATACAGAATTACAGACATACATATATGTCTGTAGGTATATTGGATTTACTCGTATCAGCGTACCGGTAAGCCAAAGGTAAATTCACACGTCAGACGAGTAATGGAGTAAATGACAGCCGGCTTTGAATTCTCCCGACATTTACTTAACGCTTTGTAGTCTCCAAAGTGAAGCACGACATGACAGCCACTCTCTATACATAAACACATCTAATGTAATTACTCGGCCACCGCTGGTTTTGTGCGCCCAGCCTTAGTAGTTCCCTATAAACGTAGTCGGTAGTTCACAAGTTTGACAACTAGTCAAAACTTAGTATATGAGTTTTGACTGGTGAAAATCATAATAATATTATAAAGGCACAAAACGGGGGTTGCCCTTGGGTGCACTAGCTTACAGGGATAATCGTCGGTTGATGCCTCCTCATTATTTAAAATTGTCTAAGGGGCCTCTGCGAGTTGGCTTCAGCCCCTCGTACGCCTTCCAAAGGCGGGACCTTTTAGAAATGTCAAAAATAATAATAAAGGAAATAATAAAAATAAAAAAATGAAATTCAACCCGAATAATAGAGAAATACGTCTGGAAGACAAAAACATGTTGCGTCAACACCAGATAAATAGGGATATGGGCAGAAGAATGATGATAGTGATGAGGATGATTGAAATTCTACACGTAGAGCTGACATAGATCCCAAAACCGTAAAAAGTCTAGGTAATAATAATCAAATTCCTAAAGACATGTTCAAAAACTGTCAAATTATGAACTGCCAAACATTATTCTAAAAATTCTATATTTTATGAGCATTTATACGTATAGTATGTTTGAGAATGTTTAGTTGTGGCGCTTTTGAAATATAAATTACATCCTCGTTGATTACATCCATTCGAAATGGTTCATAAACTTTACTCGGAACTCGAAGCATGTGACGTGTCAAAGTGATTTGAGTGTGAAGTGTTGTTGTGACTGATCATTACCAGGGGGGCTGAAAAGTTTTCAGCCTAAGTACCTTCAAGTGTCATTATTGTCTCGCGCGTCATATTACTAAATAGCTAATACCCTCTTTAGTTTATAAATACAGAGTTTTATTTATGTCATTAGCATCATTACGCTTTTAGCATTAATCCGTAAACATCATCCTGTTTCAGTCACCCGCGGCCCATTCCTAGGCTGAAAACTTATCAGCCCCTCCGCTAAGTTTTTTAAGCCCTATAGCAAAGCTGAGCAACAAAGCGCTCTTAAGACTGTAACATCTGGTGTCCCGGGGGGCTAAAAAGTTTTGAGCCTAGGGATAAACCGCGGGTGACTGAGACATGATGATGTTTACGGATTAATTACTAAAAGCGTAATAATGCTAATGACATGAAACTGTATTTATACTAATACCCTCTATTCGCAAATTAGTAATATGCAGCGCGAGACAATAATGTAACTTGAAAGTACTTAGGCTCAAAACTTTTCAGCCCCCCTGGTAATAAAATGCAAAATATTTTATATCATTTCCACTTACGTCTGTTTCGCTGTGCACTCAAACAAGATAAAATATTTTGCATACTCTAAAATGACTTTAGGAGTACTTTTATTCATTAAAGGATTATATTTTGAACCGTAGTAGCCTTTTCCCCGGCGTATTTCGAAAAGTTATAAATAATTCATGTCTTAAAAGCCAATTCACTCAATTTGTTAAAAAAAAAATACGCGCAATGATAATTGACTATAAAGTGTCTTTTTCTATAGGTTATAGATTCACTACTAGAAATAGTGGTTATAATGTTTAAGGATTGCACATCAAAGTAGTTCTTATTGATACATGGACGTACCTTACGAAAGTACGTAGGTATTACTATTTCAAAGCTCATTATTCTACACAGTTAAAATGCCAATTCGATGACTCGAGTTTACGTATATATTCAGCGGTACGAACGTACAAATACTGACACAATGCGATAAAAATACCAATTCAACTCGTCAGAATGCGTTTTTCCTTGAACAGTGATTTCAGCGAATTCCTGTTTTCCATATACTTTCCAGAACTCGTGGGTTTTTGATTCGCGGTGCAATGATAAAGTTAGTCAGAGGGAGCTTTGCCAATCATTATTCATAACAGCGTATTTTATCGCCTCTCCATCGTTTGGAGTCATCGTTCGCGAGTCTCCTTCTCCTGACGCATATTGCTATTTTCGGCAGACGTTGGCAGTACGGCTTTCGTGGATTGGCGTAATTAATCTTACAAAAATGTTTCATTTTGACAGATATGTGTAATTAATCCTATCTAGACACTTCAAATTGCTAACCAGGAACTATCTGGGCGTCCTCGGTTATAATGTAGTGTGTGCACTTCTTTATATGAATTGACATACATGATAGACAAACAAACTTATGAATTATAAATAAACTCATGAATCACAATATTTCTTGTCAAAATTAATTAACAAAATGGTTAATTTGCCAAGACAGATGTAGTGTATTATTTCGTCCAAAATTATGGGCGGGCGGCGCAGACGCAGTGCCACGTAGCGCCCGCCGCCCACGCGAAGCTGCGCGTACGCAACAAAGCGCGACGCGGGATCTCCCGCCACTCAGTTCACTCGCGAGCTTTCGCAAGGAAACAACTCCAGAATATCAACTCACAGTGTTGGAATTGCACCACATTATTGGAATTTATTGACATTCTACACTTTAAAAGGTATTTATTTCATTTCTGTGATTAGATCTTTGTGTACCGTGTTTATTAATTAAGCTTCTCAATATGTGTAGACGCGAATAGTGAATATTGTAACCTCCGAAATTGTGGACTTACCTACCTGGAAATTATTTTTCAAACGCAAACATTATTTTAAACCAACAGTTTCTAAAAATTTGGTAGCTTTTCGAAAGTAGGTAACCTGAATCGTCACGTGCTTTTTTCAAATTCTGAATTAATCATAAACATCATGAGGATTTTACCTGAATAACTTTCTTGTATGATGATAAACTGGCACATTTTCAAACTCAATCGTATAAAACTTAAACTGTCCCTCGCAACAGGCACAGAAGAATTTGGAATTCAGAGACGTAATATAGGTCAAGTAAACTCACTCAGGTATTCGCAAGTTTTTAATAGACTCGAATTCCTATTGTTGTGTAGCTGGGCCGGTGAGACAACACAAGGACAGGATGACTCAATTGACTCGAAACTTTTTGACATTCCTTTGTTAAATTGACCTAAAGCTATTATAGCCAATCAGGGCCCTGATTTGCTAATTTGATTTGCGAAACTCCACCTGACCTGGCGTTTCATGGTGGTTGTTTGCATAGAACTTTTGAAAATAATGTGTTAATCTTGTACCTACCTACATAAGAAATACCTACTTAAAAATAATCTATTGAAATAATGCCACAGTTTGATATTGCATTACTTGCTGTTAGTCATAGTAAACAGGAGTTCAGGAATGTTCCAGACGTTTCTAGAAACTGATATGATATTTAATGTCCAAGTTATCTTACAAATAACAGAAATATGTGACTCATTAATAAAGTATGCTCATGGATATCTATCTATGAGCATAATTAATGAGTATCTACTCATACGACTTTGTTTCCGCATATTTCTGTGAAATTCACTTTTAGATTTTACTTTGTCTTCTTTTCCTTTGAGGTTTCATCAATAATCTGCATTATTTTACAATCAGGGTTCAAATTCCATTGATTGGTATTGTAAGAAAAATAAAACAGTAGTCGGCTATAACGAAGTCATACCCCGAAATTCTCTAACAACGTAAATTTAAATGCGGACCAAACATTCCGTCTGGCATGGAGCCAGCCAACGCTATCATTCGTATCAAACTGAGCTTTCTGGATTTACATGCACATTGATAAACAGTTTTACATTTCTTTTGTCTTTTTACGTTTTCCAAAACAACATTAAACCGTTTATTTTATGGATTTTATGAGAACTGATTTTGTAAACACGCAAACAATAACAAGAACTGAATGAGTCAGGAGTTTAATCAGGATTAGGAAACATAACCTCAGCTGGAAAACAACGCAATAACATTTAATTTTCCAATAATTGTAGATCATACTATCAAGATGTCTGAGAGCAAGCAACTCGAAGCCGGTCAGCAACTCGTCAAGAGGACCATGGACGAACTGATCCAACAAAAACAGACCACTGAAAAAGTGACCATCCAAGCGAGACAGGAGTTCCGTGAACATTACCAGGAGAGCTATGAGGAGGAGTTTGAGGAGGAAACCTTCACCGACCAGTTCGGAAACGAGACCACGAAGAGGGTGGAGTCGAGCAGCGAGAGCAAAGAGCACTCGAAGAGCGCGGACGTTCAAGTGAAAGCCACCGGCCTGAACGCCGCGCAAGTGAAGGCCCTGACTGACTGCGCGAATGAGGCGGGACAACTGGCGCTCGACTCCAAGGCTGCTAACTGAATGTAATTAAAACTAATCCCTACATTAGCTGGCGCTATTAACAACATGCCTGTAATCAAACAAATTTTCAACATTCTAATTTATCTATCCTTAATTACAACAGTTTATTACTAATGTTCGAGCAACACGAAAATCCTAATGCCCATTTTCACCAACCCCAAGTAACACTTAAATGAATCCCTAAATAAATGTGCACTGTTGGATTTTCAATGCTACGCTTTACAGCGCCGAGAGTTGAAAATCCAACAGTGCAATAAATATTTAGGGATACATTTAAGTATCACTTGGGGTTGGTGAAAACGGACATAATTCTTTTTTCTGTCCTTCCTCCGAACCTTTTACCTTACAATTACACATCCTTTATATTACCATCGTTGGAAATAAATCTGTATGTTTCATGTGTACGTTTTGTTTCAGGTGTCCGCCTTATCCCGCGCGTGTGGTGGTCTCAAATAGTGATAAAGACTGTGTCCAGTGTTCCTTATTAAGTATTTTATTTTATCTATTTATGTAAGAGAAAATTTGATAAGTATGCAATAAATATATTTAAATGCATAAATGGTGTATTGAATAGTGTTGTGTTCGATTTAAATGTGAAAGTGAGGTTTTATAGGAAAAGGTTTTAAAAATGGAGGAGGAAGATGATGAAAGAAAGAGCCGACGGCCTAATCTCGCAGCTTTCAGCTCGTTGAACGCACGAGTGGTCCATGCCTCGCTAGAGGAAGGCTACGTGCGGCAACAAGCGTCGTCAGAATCTGGCGATGCAAATACTTCGAGTATTTCGGCAGCTCAGTATAGTGATAGAAGTTTTGCATCGAAAACGAGTACTTTCTCCCGGAGCGGTACTTCAAGTTCGAGCCAAGAAGAGTGTGAGGTAGCGCACACAACAATTACTAGTGGCCAATATTTGGTCGCAGCGCGGGTGGAAAGCGCCCGTTCTATGGAGAGTCTCCGTCCAAGCAAGGATACGTCGCCGGCGCGCCCCTCTAGCTCCTGCACAACCGTTCGCACACATCGGAGCTCCTTTCTGACGGCGAGCGAGCGGGATGTGCGGGAGACGCGAGGTGCGCCGGCGCGCCGAGCTTTGTCCGGAGAGGACATGGGCTGCTCCGCAGAGAAACGACGAGGGTTGTTCGCGAGCACAGAGCGACGTGCTTTGCAACAACTCAGCCTGCCTCCCCCCGAGCGGCGTCTCACAATACTCAGTCCCCACAGCCCCATGGCTATCACGGAGTTGCAGTGGCCTTCGCCTTCCGGTATACGTGGGAGGCGAAAGAAAGGCATGGTGTTACCGAAACTTATACTGCCTCGTAGCGACTCGGATGCCTCAGAGGTGTTTTTAGAAAGGTGCCCATTTTTATTAATACTCATACTTATTCTATTTTTTCTTTATCTCCGATAGCTACAGTTATTTTATGAATCAAACATGGATCAACGTCATATTTTCTACTCGTAATATTTTTTGTTGAACACTGACAGACCATTAAAATTTTATAAATCTTTTAATGTTTTAATACACGGAGCATTCGTCACCACTCAAAGTCTTTACACACGAACATTCTCATTCTTTACCGAGCCAGATTTTATTATTAATGTCTAGTTCACTTGCAAAACTTAAACATTAAAGCACTTAAATAAATGAAACCAAAAATAGGAATACACAGAAGATTGTATTTGTCAAGAGAACATTTATAACGACGTGCGTCAGTAGCGAAGTAAAAGTAAAACTTCTTACAGGCTCGATGTTTATACGACTTTTTGAGCGAACATGTTTTATTTGTATTAAAATCTTGTTGAAAGTTAATTACAAACACAATGAATTATTATTTTGGTAGGCATACGGCGTACCGACAGATTTATGGATTTATGTACCTATGTTGTTTTTGAGGCTCGTGGTTAAGAAATAACTGCCGCACGGGGCGACCCATCAGGTTAAGTTACGCTTGCCGGGGTTGGCCGTCTTTACATACCGAGACTCCTCCGTGCCTCGGAAAGCACGTTATGCCATTGGTCCCGGCTGTCATTCGTGGATCTTTGACAGTCGTTACGGGTCGTCAGAAGCCCGAAAGTCTGACAACCAGTCATACCAAGGGGTATCGTATTGCCCAATAACTGGGTTGTGGAGGTCAGTTAGGCAGTCGCTCCATGTAAAATACTGGTATTCAGCTGCATCCGGTTAGACTGGAAGCCGACCCCAACATAGTTGGGAAAAGGCTAGACAAATTGATTGTTGTTTTTGAGGCTCATTAGTGATTTTATGTTTATTACTAAACGGTGTCAGTAAGTCTTTACTACTCACAATCTCGATTGTACTGAACTATTTTAAGCTTGAAGCAACTGGCAATGTAACACACAATATTTTATAAGCTATAAAACTAATCTTTAAAAATCTCACCGTGAAAACCAAGCTTGAAGCGAGCTGTCATTCCATCTTATGCTAGGGATTGACACTATTGGAGCCTCACTTCCAGCACACTTCACCTTAAGGCGAAAGCTCCAGGTAGCCCGCGAAATTCAAACTTTCTTATGTTTTTTGCAATTAGCAGGTCAGTATTAGGCTGTAAGTTGATCTGAATATGATTCGCGACTGTAACAAATCTGTATTTATAGAATTATAATAATCATAATTATCAATACAATTCTCCAAGTTCATATTACTCTTTTGAAAGACTATTTCATGAAATCTTGACATTTGGGATCTTTTCTAACTTATGAAGTTGTATTACTGATTCTAATGATTATAATTCTATAAATATACATTTGTTTACGGTCGCGAATTATATTTGAATTAACATAAAACTTAATACTGTCCTCAAATTGCAAAAAAAAAACGTAAGAATATTTGAATTTCGCGGGCTACCTTCGCTTCCCTTAAGTTTACACGGTGTGATTTTTACAGAATAGATCGGCTTCCTTATGAGATATGACACACACTTTTCATGATACCTACGTTTTATTGCCTTTACCTTTATATACGTATGTTATTCTCGTAGTTTTTTTTACGATATGAAATATTCAGTAGTATATCACAGCATGTAATATTCACGTAGATGCAGATAACACGTGTCTATCAGACTTAAATATCAAAGATAAAATAACTATATTGGCACCATATTCTTTTAGATATCGCTGATAAAAATACTTGTAATTTGAAATACGTGAAACTACCAACTTCTATAATCTAGGTATAACGCCTTGTTATCGTGACACAGACAGCTGAGCAGCATGTGACTATCTTTACTAGCAAACGTATATTTTAATAACATGTCAAATACCATATCGACTTTATTCTAATGTCGTTTAAAGTGTTGAATGATATCAGATTAAAGTTGAGACTTTTGCTCGTATAACATTTATGATTTTTTGATGAAAATTTTAATAGGTACCTAAAGCCTCAAAATCCTACAACGAATATGACAAGCGAGACATGTAGACGGCACCTCAGTTATGAGTCTATCATAACTTCAAAACTTTCGAATATGTAATAAATGCTATGTATTGGTATATTATTATTATTACATATACATACTAGCTGACCCGGCAAACGTTGTTCTGCCATATAAATTATTTCTAGTGAATATTTCGGTTGTACAATAAAAAACAACGAATGTGTTGTACGTATGTGGGGATGGGATCTATGACAGAAAGAGGAATAAAGCGCTGTAGACGATGACCGCAGACAAAGACATAAAAAAAATTATAAAAAAAAAATAGTTAAAAAAATCTGGATATGGACATCCTAATCACCTAGGGGTATGAAATATACTTTACAATCTATTGTCATACCTACCAAATATACATAAAAATTTTCATAAAAATCGGTCGAGCCGTTTCAGAGCAGTGCGACAACAAACACCGTGACACGACATTTTTATACGAGATAGATTACAGAATAGTGAGTAGGTAGACATACTTGCCTACGTAAGCGGTTTTTTTTCCCATATGTAGGAAAAAATACTTAAAGCCATTGCCAATACTTTCCGACATACTCTTCTAGGTCAGTCAACGTGAATCTCATCTTGAGTAGATATGACATGGCTTACTATTCGGATACACATTTAAAATCCACATAGAAACGAAAAAACCTATTGTGCCTATACATTTATGAAAAGGTAATTACCTAGTTAAGTAAGATGATGTTTTTATACAATACATAATAGGATATTTAGTCAGTAGGTAAATTTTGCTCAAAAGTGTTTTAACATCCGGACAAACCTATTGTAGTTTTTGTGAGGAACGGTCAATTTGCGTCTATTTTCGTAAATAACTTTAAAACAATTTATTTTAAAATTATTAAAAAAAAAACTATTTGAGACCCTCACAGTACGCCCTTTCATTTGATATGTCACACGGTACAGTATAAAAATCTTTTCTTTTAAATTTTCTTATTTGTTCCCAAAAGTGACACCCATATTCAAAATTCTATTATTTACTTACACGTCCGTGTTTGGATCACAGAAATTCATACGTGTACCAAATTTTGACTTCATTAGTCCATTAGATACGGAGCAAATTGGCTGTGACAGACAGACAGAAACACGAGTGATCCTATAAGGGTTCCGTTTTTCCTTTTGAGTACGGTATCCTAAAAAGGTACAAAATCAATTTCCAACTCGAAGTCGAAGCATTTATTTCAATTAAGCCATTACCAAGCACTTTTGTTGTCAAGGAACTGGTCAGTCAAAAAGACAAAGATTGCCAAAGGTTGCCTGTTGCAAACCGTAGTAAGTTCCTATAGAGAATAACGGGCAAGAAACTCCACGGACACTCTTTTAAATCAATTAAATGAATGGACTAGTCAAATAAATGCTTTTTTATGATAAATTTCACTTTACTATGTCATTTCAGCACGTCCAACAACAAAATATACTGATGTTTACACTGTGGCACAAAAAAAAAACTATAACGTCAAATATCAGTTTCATTTATTTATACACGTAAGCAAACATAACTTATCTGCATGATTGCAGGTTTGTATATAAAACACTAAGTATATAAGAAAATATCTTGATGAAATATTGTAGAAATAAGTAGGTCATGATAGTATTTAGGCCCATATAACAGAGGTTTAACTTGTCAAGGTACTGTAGAATTTTGAATAGAAAATCTCATTTACACTTTCACCTCTCACTCAAAGTATGAAACTCAAGCACGAAGTCTGCGTAACCAATGGAAACGAAGCTTACATATAAGTAAAATATCAAAGAAAAACATCTTTTATCTCGAAACTTATTTCTTCGTGTTTCACACAAAAGGAATATTACAGAACAAAATTGTTATCTCAATGGTATTACCTCTTAAACTCCAACATAGAACCTGTTATGGTGAAAAGAAAATATGACAATGTAAGGTATTCTTTTGTCTATTAATAATAATAATAATAATAATAAATCTTTATTTCAGACATTTGTCCATAGGTACACACAACAAGCAAAATATAGGTAATAAGATAAAATAAAATAAAAATAATAAATCAAAATCAAAAATTAAACAATCTGAGGAAAGGAGGAACTGTCCAGTGCTCACGTTGCAGTGACTGTGTGCAAGCGTATCCAGTGGCGCAGCAGTGGAGAGTCCCACCTATCCACGAACACGCTTAAGATACTGTTACGGCTGGACCTAACACGCCTCAACAGCGACGCACACTGTTTCCTTATAAGGGCATGAAAGCCATCTGTATGCGTTTCTGCAAACATATTTGAAGCACTGCAGAATCGTGGCAGCCCCAGCAGCACCCTAAACGCGTTATTGTATTGAACACGTAAGGCGTTGTATGCCCCCAGTGTGTAGTTCACCCACAGGCTGCATGTATATAACGTTTGGCAGTATGATTTGAAAAGTGTAACCTTTACTGGATTGCTGCAATGCGCAAACCTGCGGGCCAACATGTTACACCGGACAGCCAACGCCCTACGTGCTCTTTCCACGTCCGTGTTGTCCCTAAGGTCCTCGGAAACCCAGTGACCCAGATACTTGAAATGTGAGACTCTATTTAAAGCGGTACCAGCTAAAGTGACTGCAGGGACAGACTCGTAACTTTTGCCACGCACCTTAAACACTAGCAACTCACTCTTCTTTGCATTGTATCTGAGTCCATGGGCCTCCGCGTAAGACTCACACATACGTACCAATTTACGCAAAGCTCCAATCGATGGACTCAGCAGTACCATGTCATCTGCGTAGCTAACATTATTGACACAGACTCCGTCTACGTAGCACCCGACATTGGCACTGCTGAGTTCACCGATAAGCCGGTTTATATACAGGTTGAAGAGCTTAGGTGAGGTCAATCCACCCTGCCTCACTCCGCACTGCAACCTGTAAACATCCGAATAGGAGCCTGCCCATCTGACACTATTCTTCTGGTTGTTGTACCAATAGTTGAAAATAGATATAACCTCCGGGCTGCAATCTGTCTCACTCTGTAGCTTCTGCCATAGTTTGTTGTAAGACACTAGGTCGAACGCTTTTGAGAGATCCAGAAAGCATGCAAAGACAGGTGTTTTCCGGTCTCTGTAATATTGAACAGTCTGCTTGAGACACATGATAGCGCTCTCTGTGGACAAACCAGACCTAAATCCAAATTGCGCGTCATGAAGCTTGATATGCGTGCCAAGGTGTTGGTCAAGCAGACTGTCCAAAATTTTAGCTACAATAGTGGCTAGTGAGATTGGTCTATAATTTAACACATCAGAGGTATCTCCAGTTTTGTTTTTAACCATTGGAACAACAACAGTGTACATTAATTTATCGGGTAAGTATGAATGACTCACACAAAGATTAAAAAACATGGATAATACCCTCGCCAAGTGACAGCCTGCATATTGCAAATGCTCGATGCTAAGGCTGTCTTGTCCAGGAGATTTACCTCGTACCATGTTGTCAATAACGTTTGCCACATCTGTGGCTGAAAAACTGACTTTAAGATCTCCTTTACCACAGCCCACACCAAGCATCTGTGATTCCGTTCCCAAAGGCGACTCAACTTTAAAAAGTTGCTGGAATAGGTTGGCAATTTTCCGTGGTTCATTTACGCCATCTACACTCACAGGATGACCAGGCCTTGGATTCAACCGATTCGTTTTTTTCCAGAATCCTTTAAAATCCTTCTTACAGTGGTGGTCTGCAATGATGTCCATTTTAATTTTCTGTTCATTGTTCTGACACCACTTCAATTGAGACTTAAAAATCTTCCTGGACTCACACATGTTTTCATAAACATATCCGACAGAAGGTTTTCTATATAGCACCCACATCTGAAAACAAAGCCTGGCCCTCACGTGAGCCTCCCTGACGTACCTGTTCCACCCGGTTATATTCCCTTTTTTACGTTTCCTTTTAACACTTGCTGTACATTTAGACGCATCTGCCAAGATACATACTATATCATTATATAAGTTATCTATACAAAGCCTATGTTCTATGTTGGAACACATTGTATCTGCACAACTACTCATCTCTGGCGGAAAATCAATATCTCTCAGTTTTGCATGACATAACTCATTGTATTTACAAATTTGATTGTAGCTATTGTGCAGTTATATCGACACACGTATTGATAGTTGGAAAACATCCAGAGCATACCACAGGTCCTTAATGAATTATACTGCAACTAGACAGGTGTAGTATCTGATTCTTCAGCTGTAGAGAACAACAAAGTCATTAAACATTTTGCTGTCAGAATAGAATGTAGGTAACTAGGTATAAAATATCGTTATGACGTCAGTCACAAGACCATCCCTAATCATCTTTCACGACTTAGAGCCACTAGCACATGACACACGTCGTCAATCTTTCAAACGGGAGTGCGGGTATTAAAAATTAGTTCTAAAATCACACACTGATTTACGCCATTAACAGAGGCAATGATCAACTTGTTTGTATAATCGTAGACGGCCTTTTATTAAGCAATGTTTAAATTAATCAATAGATTCTTTCTCAATGAAAATAATATCTAAAAACGAGATAAATAGGACTCCATTTATTTGTTCTCTTTACAGCCCCGAAGCTAAAGCTTCTGGCTAAGTCGTAAACAATGAAGACTATTACAATAAAACAATTGTATACAAGCTAGCAATACCTTATTCCTAGAATGGATAATTTATACGAATGTTAACTGTAATTAAACAAAAAGGAAGTAGGAGAAGATTGCAAGTGAAAATGGCCGCTGTCTCATTATACATATTAGTAAGTACTTTAGTAAAAGCAATTAAAAAAAAAAGGATTCTCGCAAGTACAATCAACAGTTTATATTTCAAACTAGTTCTAAATTCCTGTAACATGTAATTGACATTTCAATATCAGAAATTAAACGCATTATCGCAAATCACGTCGAATGCTATGAAATCTATTTTCATTTATAACCCAGTCAAATGATTTCATACATTTCTGCCGCAACTTGATTTATAACACTAACAAAGATGATAAGCTGATAAGTTATCGAAGGTGTAATTGATATAGTTATGAAACAATGTTACTCAGCGTCTACTTATCTATTTTGTGATAACCTGTTCAAAATAGGTTGGAAACTACCTATTACTCTCGTACGATATTGTACTGGATTATCTCTGTATCTGCAATAGATAAGAGAGTGTACTAATAATTATGCCTGTCCACGCAATTTACACGTAGATAGTAAAAAAAACCGGCCAAGTGCGTGTCGGACCACGCACAATGAAGGGTTCCATAACATTGTAGTTGAAAAACACCAAACATTCCATCTGCAAAAATGCAAGTTTGTACCCACCATATTGAGATATTTACCATGTTTTTTTAAGACTTCTTATTGGTTTTCCTGTAATCTATAGGTATAGAACTATTTTCTGTAATTTTTTTTTTTTCAAAATTTTAGGCTTCGTACTTTCGGAGATAAGAGGTAATGGTCAATTTTCGTCTATTTTCTTAAATAACTTTAAAACAATTTATTTTAAAATTACAAAAAAAAATATTTGAGACCCTCACAGTGAGCCCTTTCATTTGATATGTCACACGGTACAGTTTACAAGACTTTTTTTTCTTATTTGCTCCCCACAAGTGACCCCCATATTCAAAAGTAATTTATTTATGATACACGTCTGTGTTTAGGTCATAAAAATTAATATGTGTACCAAATTTCAACTTACTCAACCAATTAGATTCGGAGCAAATTGGCTGTAACAGGCGGACAGACAGACAGACACACGAGTGATCCTATAAGGGTTCCGTTTTTTTCCTTTTGAGGTACGAAACCCTAAAAATAACATTTCTAACATTAATATGTGTACCAAATTTCAACTTACTCAACCAATTAGATTCGGAGCAAATTGGCTGTAACAGGCGGACAGACAGACAGACACACGAGTGATCCTATAAGGGTTCCGTTTTTTTCCTTTTGAGGTACGAAACCCTAAAAATAACATTTCTAACAAGCGATAGTCCCTGCAACCATTTAGACTGGAAACGAATTCTATTCAAGTATTTTTTGTTTGACATATTTGTCTTTTATGATTGATATTCAAATTGATTGATAGTCCGAGTGCAACTCCCGATCCAGTCAATCAAACTGCGCAAAAACTATTGATTGATTCTGAACAATGTGGCACGTAGCAGCACGTGGGGCAGTCATGTGCAATTCACATAAGGACAACAGTGGTGAGGTAAATGACATGACGGTTGACACAATATATTCGAATTCTACAGTTCCTTTGCCATGTTAAGATACTGAATACACTTCTGTTTTGTTATCGGTAAGAGCTATAAAAGATAAAGATCCATATTTGGATAAAGTCTATTGGACAGTTTGTAGGAAATTGAGCCAAGATATCGCAAGGCATGCGTCAAGTTTGGAATAAGCGCCACAATGTACCTACGTCACTGAAATTTCGTATGAATCACGCGTCTTGTGACTAATGCGCACGGAAAGTTGATAGTTATTTATGTTTGATATTACTTTCAACGCGTTTTCTCGTAGCTCTGTCTGTTTTGAAACTCGTTGTTGTCAGACTAAATCTTTAGAACTCCAGACGTCTGAGCAATATTGCGTAATGTTGTGTCATTGTCGTTTATTTTATGAACAAGCAATTATTACATCTTCTTCCTCGTGTTGTTAGCACGACAGTTATTCAAATTTTGCTGGCCCAAAACTTCACCACTTCTACGGACGGCGTTATCAGCAGCGCAGTGGTCATTTTGGGTTCTAGCGCCCATGTGCTTGGTCCCTGAGGTGGTCACGGCGTGCCATGTGTTCTAGTGCGCCGGTGATGGGGGGTACTCCCCAGAGGAGGGTCCGGTGACGGGTTCACGGTGAGTACTAACGCGTGTCCGTGTTCCCGCCACAAGCGGCAGAGGAGGACACCGTGGAGTTTTAGTGGGTTGGAGTCCCAGATAACTGCACTATCTCCCCGTGATAGTGCAGTATGCATGAGCATTTCTCCACGGAAAAAAGAGGTCAATTTGGGTGTATGGTTTGGGGCACAGAGGGCAGTATAGGACGTGGAGCATAGATTGGGACACAGCTCCACATCCGCACACAATTACTGTATCATCTTGAAAGCAATTAATAAATGGATTAAGTTAGATTACAAAGCTTCCGTGATCTCATTTCAAAGCTTCCGTGTTGTCATGTAGAATACACGTATTCTAATGTTAACAAGCTCTGGTAACATTTTTTGATTATGAAGAATTATCTATAGTGTAGCTAAATATGAATATTTTGCTCTTCAGTTTCGTTTGTAGGTTACACTGTCATTTGGGTTTTTATAAACACAGTCATAAATATTTCCAGTAATGAAAAAGTGAATTCCTTGCATGACGAACTTTAATACATTTTTCAAAATATAAAAGAACTCTCTCAAGACATTAAATTACGTTTTACAAGAACACCAGCGTTACCTCGGACTCCCCAGTTTTATTACTTTTGTGTCAGTGATCAAGCCATACAGTCGAGCTACACCTACCTAGCCACATTAACTGTGGTCTACAGCTTAGCGTGCTCAGCCAACAGTGCAGGGGAGTAATTATCCTTAATCCTACTCATGGTTTTGTATCTAGGTACCTTCTGAAGAACGTCTTGGAATAATAAATAAACAAGTGTTTACAGTAAACCCTAGTCTTGTGATTTCAAAAAGAATTTCAACGCTGGAACGGTTGATTTAGCCTAACTATAGGTATAATATGTACCTCCCTACTAGCTTCTGCCCGCGACTTCTATCGCGTAAAATTTCTTGTTGACCCGACCCACTCTTTCGCATCACATCTCCTGCCCGCGCTATTATTGCGTTTTGCTTAGCGTTTTTCTGACCTTTTTTCTTTTTGCTCGGCTCCCAAGAGTCAACTGCAAAAATAATTTTTGAAATCCGAATGGTAGTTCCAGAGATTAGCGCGTTCAATCATATAAAAAAAAAATAACTCTCCAGCTTTATTATTAATATAGACGTGTAAACTTAGTGAAAACCACGGTTTCCCTCGATCATAATTTCGATCAGCTGTTTGCGTGCCTAAGTGATAAGTAATAACAGCCGCCCCGGTCGATCCATCAGGTTATGCTACGCTTTTCGGGGTCGGTCCGTGGATGGGTGACCATCTTTACATATCGAGACTCCTCCGTGCCTTGGAAAGCATGTTAAGCCGTTGGTCCCGGCTGTCATTCGTGGATCTTTGACAGTCGTTACGGGTCGTCAGAAGCCCGTAAGTCTGACAACAAGTCAAGACCAAGGGATATCGTTTTACCCAGTTACTGGGTTGTGGAGTTCAGATAGGCAGGCGCTCCATGTAAAATACTGGTATTCAGCTGCATCCGGTTAGACTGGAAGCCGACCCCAACATAGTCGGGAAAAGGCTAGGCAGATTGATTGAGTTTAGGAGAAACTATTGATCGAAACTATGAAGAGCCTTGCAGACAGATTCTTTTAACATAAACTGTTGTGGTTTTTATAATATTCAACATATTCAAATTTATGAATTAATAGTCTAACAGAAAATTGTTTTGAAAACGTGCTTTTGAATGTCGCTACGTATATCATATTTGTGTTCGTGACTATACAGTATGTTAACCAACAGAGGGCGTTCCCGTTAACCTGCAATAGTATAGCATCCATACATGCTAAAAAAAATATTACCATTCGAAAACAAAATGGTTTTTATTTTTTTTAATATTAAAATATTCACTAAAAATGCTAAAAATATTCACTAAAATATTCAAAAAAATATAAAAATATTCACTAAAAATAAAAACTAAATTGCGATGTTTCCGTCCTTCAAGTACGCGTGTACAGAGTGTTTCTTTTACGTATCAATTTAAAATTTTTAGTGAATATTTTAATATTAAAAAAAATAAAAACCATTTTGTTTTCGAATGGTAATATTTTTTTTTAGCATGTATGGATGCTATACTATTGCGGGTTAACGGGAACGCCCTCTGTTGGTTAACATACTGTATAATGTTTTTTTTTTTTTTTGCTTATATATTTTATTAAGCAGGTCATATTATACAAATATACACCTTTATTTACTATACTACTGAAGGAAAGCCGTCATCGTTAATCAATTAAGGGACAAATTAACACCACATAAAAACTTAATTTTTGGCATGTGCGTCGTTACTGCCAATTGTTGCAAAAATATGGCAGTTAATAGGTGTCAGAGAGTGAACTACCTATCTCTACTAATTTGTGATAACACCGACGTAAGCCATTCAATAGTTAAATACTAAAAACAGATTTTTATTGTAGCATTTATTTAACTCATCTCAAAAACAGATCATAATACTTATCGAGCTGATTTCATTAGATGACACAATAGAAAAATGTGTTTTTAATAATTACCTATTAAATTTATATTATTTATTAGTTCGCCAATTGATTACATTTTTCAATAAGCATCTTTTCATTTAACATTCTTAAAAAAAATTATCCCGTGTGAGCGAGAGAGGTGACAAAATGCGACAGCCGTCTTAAGGGACAAGAAGAGTTGTCATGTTATACACACATTTGAACATTACATTAAATACATAAACTCACGACTTCTTCCCATTTCCCATGGGGGTAGGCAGACTACAGAGTGCCACCTGCTAGGATCCTTACATACCCCTTTTGCTTCGTTTACGTCCGTTTTATGAAATATACATACATAGTATATAATCTATACGCACATTAAAATTTAAAGTCGCTTTTCGCGTCTGTCTGTGTAACAGCGTTGTTCATCTAAACTAATCGGCGGATTATGATGCGAATTTCACATTCATTTAGAGAATTTATTGCGAAAGGTTTATGCATTTATATTTAACTTACATATAATAAATAAATCTCGATATTTTGTCAAGTCCTAAAAACCGAGCGAAGCAGGGGCGTGTCGCTAGTTAATTATAAACTAATACCGTGTGAAGATGGACATCCTTATTAGGTACTATTTATCATGCACCATTCAAGCTATTAATACAAATTTTTCAATCTATCGGGTGCTTTTTTTTAGCAGAGAGGACTTTTAAATTGAAATAAAATACAGAAAAATGTTTTTAATATAGATACAAGAAATTGGCTTTATTTTAAAGATAATTTTATGGCATTAATGTTTAAATATGATTTCGGGTATGTGGCCGCCGCAGCTATCTGGAAGTAAAATTTTCACACATTTTCATTTTTCGCAGTAAATCAGGCTGTATTTCGGCAATACTGCATCGAATGTTGCATGCAAGTGCTCAATTGGTACTGGTTTATTGGAATAGACATGCGACTTTATTATATCCCCAGAGAAAATAAAATAATGGCTTCAAATCGCACGAACGAGGTGGCCAGATTTCGTGAAATTAGTCGTTTGTCAAATGTGTCCTTTAGTAAATTAAGCCAATAAAAAAGTTAAGTTTTCAGTAAACTAGGCGTTGGTGTCAGCCGCGGCGGCCACATGTCTGGAATCATGTTCAAACATTAATGCCATAAAATTATCTATCAAATAAAACCAATTTCATGGATATTAAAAACATGTTTTGGGTTTTATTTCAATTTAAAGGTCTCCCCTCTAAAAAGGCACCCTTTATAAACCGGATAACACATTGCTGGACATGGAAAATGATAGCCATTCTTACAATGATAATACCAATAAGACTCTTTATAAGTATGTATTACAGAGTGTTGTGCTATCTAGCAAGAGCAACGGACAAATCTCATACATTTATTTTACGAAGTTCAACATTCGAGCGACAAAGAAAATGTGAGATACATTTGTTTCGTTCGACCACATTGAAACAGTGATATAAAAGGGAGAATATGTTCCTACAAATATAAAGGTCACGACATTGTAGGACCACATACATACATACTATAGGATCCTAGTTATAATTATTGCGATTTCCTAGAAGGGTCATACTTTTCCCGATACTATCACTTGAAGTTTAGAAAGAAGGCGAAATAATGAGCACTTATCTCACAATATCGGACTGATACAAAGTCTAATGATGTCCCCACAAAGTAAATAATTGTACTTAAGTGTCTGAGATGAATGAAGATTTCTTTTGAAGAATTTGGCGAGTAAGAGGCTTTAAATCCATTTATTTTAGACAATATATGATATTGTGAAAAAAAAAAAATCAACATCGTTTACATTGATCAGAATTAGCCCTTGATATACTAGCCTTTTAAGGTCGCATCCAAACCAAAGCGGTCGTCGCGCGAACACGCGACCGTCGCATTCATTTTGTTCGGTGAATCAAAACGCGTGGCCGCGCCTTCAGACGCACTTTTTCTGAAAAATAAAAATTATTGTGTATATTTATGAGAATTTTATTTTCGATTCAATTAGGTCCACCCGGGAACTCAGGTAGCAATTTAGTATTAAATATTTATAATCATCTTTATTTGCAAAGGAATCGATTTGATTTGCAAGTATAATAAAAACAGGGAATACATTACTTTGTTTTGTTTACGGTTGTTTCGATCTTTGACTGACCCTTTTAAAAAAGAAGAAAGCGTCATCAGCGTAAATTTTTGCATTGCCATGTTTTTAACAAAATATAATAATGGTGGTAATTAATATCAGGCGTCAATAACGTATGTGGTGGAAAAGTTAAAGGCGCAAACCCACCGCGGCGCACAGATA
Organism: Dicycla oo; assembly: GCA_948252095.1. NCBI lineage: Eukaryota > Metazoa > Arthropoda > Insecta > Lepidoptera > Noctuidae > Dicycla > Dicycla oo. Next base: position 15,251,633 of record OX411714.1, on the reverse strand, counting down.
GGTCACACACGTGTGTTAAGCTTCGCTTTGCAAGAAGATGTCTGTGATTGTGTTCACTGCAAACCACGGACACGCTACGCATCAATAGACGTCATTAGTACATGCGTGGCTTGCTCGAATATAGCGCACACATAGCTCAACGCTGTCAATGCAATGCACGCTGTGTATGCGGTACACACTATACACGAATACGAGTATTAACCCACGACTATGTACAAATATATCGTAGCACAGTGCGCCGCGGTGGGCCACGCTACAGTTGTACGTACATAGTCGTGGGTGTGTAGTGTGTACTGCAGTGGAAACGTAGCCCACGTTGTCAAACAAATGAATCCACGCAGCTAAAATGCGCCGCCGTGGTTTTGCGCCTTTACTATGTTCGCAACTACTTATTTCATATAATTTATGTATAAGGCGTTGACCTCAAAAGAAAGGATACTCTTATAGGTAAACCTTATGAGCAAAAGCTAAAAATAAGAACAAAACTGAAAATAAACAGCGGAAGCCATAAAAGCAAATAAAAATAAAAAGCCCAGCATGATTTAAAGCGACGTTTTAAAAACTGCCGTTCTAAACTCCAGACCCTTACACTCCACTTTGAACTTTAACTGCATAGAATTTAAATTCTAAATTCCTCAACAGTTTGTGCATGGTTGCACCAGTTTAACAATTTGTTTTCATAAATTATACGGCGTACAGACTGTACAATCACACGCACGTCGTTGGTTCGTTTGTTTTCCACATTATAAAGTGTGCCAAGATTTATTCCAACTTTTACATTTAAAAAAAAACTTGTACCGATTTGTATGTGTTGACAACAATGAACGAACATTTTAGCTTTGTTTGCCAGAAGGGTGTCTTTCAGAATTGACATTTGGAATGCACCTGCTGGGTTTTGAGCTTTCAAACACATTTACACAACAAAAATTCACAAATGCAATAAAAATCTTCGTCGCTTACATATCAGGCTACGCAATCATTGAAAATTCTTTAAATTACAATATCGTGGAAGGCGGACTTAAATCCTTTTTTCAATCCTTTAATTCCTTTTCCAAATACGTTGGTGTGTAAGAAACGTCAGGATTGTTCTCGCTAAAAAAAAAACGGCAGACCTTTGTATTAAAATTTTTAATCAAAAGCATTTGAATTTTCGATAAGGTGCGCTGCAAACCATTTCATAACATAGGTGGGTACGCGTGGCGTACATAGAGCGGATAAGCTCTCCATCGGGTTCAAAAGTAGGCTTCACAACCTCCCTTTGTGCCTCTGTAACGCACCTAGTGTTAAACTGCTCGGTTCACTCTATTGTAGCCGACAGGAGGTCAACACCGTTTGTTTCCGAAAGCAGGGTTAAAGCATTTAAAGCTTTCCCGTCAGATGTTGTGCTGTCAAAATTTAACTTTCGATTTTTCGGCTGTTCCTTTGGGTTTTTTCTTAATTTAAGTAATGAGGTGATCAAAAAATATTCAGCAAATTATTTTGCGATTACCTTTTTTTATTACCTGCGGGGTAATTGCGAAACACACAAAAAGCCAATTAATGTCATTTACTTTCATATTGACAGTTCAGCCACGTTCATTGCGCTATTTACGTTGTTGAGCAGACGAATTTATTAAACCTAAGAAGCAATGGAATAGAAATATCTTCAAAAGTCTTGAATTGTGATTGAAACTGTGTTACGCAATTAGGGTGCGGGTTCTACAGAAAGCTAGATATTGAGGGATTTTTTTTTTATGGGAAATCATCAAATAACTTCTCCCGCTCAATCGTGTCAGACTTTTACTGACTAAAACCCACCCGTATTCCTTCAGTTGCCTGTGCCAGGTCAACGGTAGGTAACTCTTTCAAACAACCCGCAACCCTGGCAGTTTGACGGATGTCACCCTGTTTTTTACTAAAGGCCTTAGAAATGGCAGCACTATGGAAAACTAAGTACCTACCTAAATATCACAACAGGATTTTGAACACAAACAAAGAATATATTTTTTTTAAAATGGGTACCGTATATAAAATTGCGCCGAAAGCCGTGCAAAAGACGTGATGGACACAAAACTTCAAAATAAATTGTTGGAAAGGTTTCAATTTCTGTTTACATGTGTAAATCGAGATAGGCTGTATACCTTCCTATACGAAGCACAAAGAAAGTACGTAGATACTTTGACGCTAGTCAAAATGGTCTCACGTAAAAGTCATCTGTTATTTCAAGTAAGCTAATATAACTAGCTTTTGCCTGCGGCTTCGCCCGTGTGGATGTCGGAACATATCCCACGAGAATGTACATGTGGAGAACATAGGGCCGTCCCATATAACTGTGCAAACTCAAATCGCTACGATATATCGTTGCCCTGCATGATGGGCTTAAAGCTCCCAGTCGGCATGATTTTTTCCGACATCTTCAACAATTATCGTTACATTTCAGCCAATTTACACAAAACCTTAATAAATTATACACTAAAACCTTCCTCATGAATCACACTGTCTATTGTTGAAAACCGTATGAGATTTTTTTTTTCGGTAGTTTTTGATCTTATCCCGTTCAAACACATAGACAGCCAGACGCGCCGAATAACAAATAACTTTTGACCGAAATATCATCGTAAAAACGTCGATTTTAATGAAATAAAGACTAAATGTTACCTCAACATACGAACTATGACTACATTTCCAATCCCTTAAAAAGAGATAGGTACACAAAGTTTTTAATATTATTTGTGAATTTTAAAATAACCCCTATTTTACCCTCTTAGGGGATGATTTCTTAAAAATGCTGTACCACAAATTTCTTTACTTCCTACCAAAAAAAAAAGAAAAAGAAAAGAGGAAAAAAAGTAAAAGAAAAAGCATTTTGAATTTACATATCCCTAACTTAAAAATAGCTGGGTTTCCCATACAAACTGTCACCTCCAATATTACCCCCTGTAGGATTATTTTATAAGACAAAAAGTAGCCTATGTCCATCCTCAGGATGTTATCTATAGTCTTGCCAAATTTTATCGAAATCCGTGCAGTTTTGTGAATTTTAAATCAACCCCTATTTTAACCCCTTACATTATATTAGTATGGATGAGCACTGGTGGTCCAACAGTATCGGCCCTGACTTACGAGTGCACTGCATCTCAAAACGGTGAAGGAAAACATCTTGAGGAAACCGGCATGTCCTAGAACCAAACATTCGAAGACAAGTGACATCTACCAACCCGCGCTGGGCTCGCGTGGTGGATTACAGCCCACTCCCTCTCACAGAGAGGAGACCTGTGTCAACTGAGTGTGTGGTGGGAACTTTATAGGCTGATTATACTTATGCTATAATATACTATACTAGCTTTATAGGCTGATTATACTTATGCTATAATATACTATACTAGCTTTATAGGCTGATTATACTTATGCTATAATATACTATACTAGTTTTTGCCGCGTGGATGTTGTAAATTATCCCACGGAACCGTACATTTTTCCGGGATAAAAAGTACTCTATGTGACTCCAGACTATAATCTATCTCTGGTCCAAATTTCATCCAGATCTATTCAGCGCTTCTGGCTTGATTGAGTAATAAACATACAAACTTTCGCATTTATAATATTAGTAGAAAGGATTATCATAGTCAGGTCTTATTTGTTTTAGTATATTTATGTCTATTTATTTGTGTTTATATTTATATATAATTAGGTGTATATTTTATATTTAAATAAATATTTATTCCTCATTTCTCGCTGTTACACCTACCACTGTTTATCTCTGCATCACCCAAAGGTCGACTGGTAGAAAATGCCTATGGCATTAAGTCCGCCTCTGTACATTTTGTGTGCTTAAAGTATTAAATAAATAAACTCGTAAGGTGCGATCCATCCGTTTATTATTTTTATTTATTGGTTTTCCAATGACAGAATCACACTAAACAATAGAAGAAGAAAAGGTGCACCATCCTTACAGCCTGTCATGTTATGTAATTTACCTTAGGACTTTTCTAAAGGTTGTAATTTAAAAACGTGACCTACCAGTATTTTACAATAGAAAGTTGAGGTAAACGTACATAGTTGTAACGAAATGCGAAGCATTTGTTTTTGGTTTTTTATTTTTCACTTCATCATTTCCCTTACGTTGTTTTCATAGAGAACGTCCTAACGCAATATAAACATGCTGAATTTCAATATCACATTTTTCAAGCTAAATTCTATTTTTTACTGAAAGCCGACCCCTATTTTTCTTCAAAGATTAAAAGTTTTCGTTTAAACGGCAATTAACCTTCAATGACTAGGCTTACTGAAGGCTTTTTGTAGTAGGTAATCGGGACTAAGTTTAATTTCCTGTTACAAGGTAATACAAATTTATTTAAAAGTATGGTTTGTGGTTCATTTGCACTTTACAGACAAGTAAAAAAATGATGTTTTAATAACATTATCAATAACATTATATTTGTATCCATACAATTATATAAAATGAGTCCAGAAGCAAATTGACTGGAATGGTTAGGTTGATTTTAATTGTTTACAAGATAAGGTGCAACTTGAAGACAACTTTTTAGAAACATAAGTCTTGCTATAAAAATACTGATAATACTTTCGGCGTCTAAAGTTAACTACGATTAATAGAAGCTGAATTTTTAAACGCGGTAGTAATCGTTGGCAAGGCGGAGATAACGCGGTATTAGTCAAAGCTGGCACCGGCGCCGACTCATTCGCTGAACAACAGACGCTCCTGAATATTTTAGAGCGCTTGCTTTACCGCACCACACGGCCGCGTGATTCCGCGTACGCAGATTTAGGTGGAAGCTCTGTCTTATCCCGCGTTAACTACACACCAAGGTGTAAAACATGTATTCGGTTGTATCTACTGTTTTCATTTATCGTTTATACCTAAAAAATGTTGTGAAGACTATAGTTGTATACAAAACTTGTCAAAAAAAAGTCTAAAAATGTCTGAAACAAAGTCAGTATAATACATGCGTAAGATACATGTTTCACACGACATATTTTTTTAAATACTTGTTTAAAAAAGTCCTACTTATTACAAATTGTTTGTGAGGATAAACGCGGGGTAGAGGCCTAAAACACTACGTTCAGCACGATTAATGATTTTGTTTTGATCTTGTTATATGCATTTTAGTATTCGTCAAGCTAGTGTCGACTCATTCACTGAACGGATGACGCTCCAGAATATTTTATAGCGCTTGATTTACGGCGCTACACGCCGCGGGATGCCGTGTAAGCGCATATATGAAGGTGGAGATGCCATCTTAGAGGGTTCACATTTTCGTAATTCGAATCTATACATAGTGAATACTGATTTTCGAAGAATCTTGAGTGATCTATGGGATAAATCAATCAAGAAATAGTCACGTAAATGTACATATATTTTGTATTTTTTTAATGTGCAAGAGAAGAAAGGTGTGAGTTACTGTTTGCGTGTATGTATACCATCTTATTGTATTTTTTTTTTGTATTACCTTATATATTTTTATGTGTTTTTTTATGGATGATGGGTCTGCAATAAAGATTGTTATTTATTATTTATTTGATCCAAACAGCTGGTTACGAAGCCATTTTATTACACTAGCGACCCGCCCCTGCTTCGAAAGGCACACATGTCAAGACATCGAGATTTCTGTGCTATATCAAGTTGAATATGAATGTATTATAAGCTCACTCCATCGTCGACTCTGTCTCTGTCGCGTCCGACTTAGACTAGAGTCAAGAGCAAACCCATCAAAAATAAAAAATTAATACACATAAACCTTCCCGAATATACCCTAAATAATGGTATTGACATGAAAATCTTATCAAAAAATTGTGAAGTTTTGAAGATCTGTAATAACTGGTCCCACGAACAGACTCGAAAAGCTTTGTATTTTGAATAAAGTTCATATAACTCTATTTCATAAAATCTTGAGATTTGAGGTCTTTTCTAACTTCTGAAGTTGTATTACTGATTCTAATGATTATTATTCTATAAATACGAGTATATGATTGTTACGGTCGGACCTATAAATTGCAAAAAAAAAAACGTAACAATATTTGAATTTCGCGGGCTACCTTAGCGCTTCCCCATTAAGTTCACAGAGAACATTAACAATCTGTAGGATAATTTTTGTCCTATAATAACATTTTCGCTAAATCAGATCATAGGTACCTTAAAACTCTAGTTTCTAGCTTTTTAGACGATATTTGTACCGTAGGTAAGCACACGAACTACACAAAGTGCCCGCGGCGGGAACGCTACAAGCCACTGTTTATCTACCCCTGCCTCGCCTTTAAGAGCTTAGCCTAGATTGACGTAGAAACGGAGCTACCTTCGTCTACCTCAATATTAACATATTTAGCGTTATGTTACTATAAAAATAAATAGACTTTCTGCCCCCTTTAAATTAATTATGATCGTTAGAAGTTTTATGAGGGTATGTTTTGCCAGCTGTGGACAAGACAGACGCGAGTTTTTATTGTACTGTAAACTATTTTTACTTTAATAACCTAGCTGTGCAGACCTCTAGCAATGGACCAATTAATTGGTCCACTGAACTTGATAAAAATGGAGCTCGACTTAAACCCTCAGATCGATCGCAACAAAATGTGGGGATGAGTTGGCGAACCAAATGTTGCTGATACATGCACCTTTATAACAGCCTCAAGAGCCGTTGAAAGGAACCCGTAGATTTATAAATAAATATTGGCCGTCATGCTCACAGAATCGTTCAAGGTTCACAAAATTAAGTGCGGAGTAACGCTGAATAAAAAAATCAATGGATATTACCGTTTGTTTTACACATCTCATCCTAACTTCGTAGATTATTTTGGTTTTAACAATAAATTCGAGGATTTTCGCACTGGATTTGAAAGCCTAATTGTTAAAATTTATGATTTAATCTCCCTTGTTTGATTGGGTTTGTTTAAATTGTAACTTGTTTGCCGAATGAGTTTGTCAAAATAGCTTGTACTCGTATTTTAGATTCGATGTAAAAGTAACAAAATATACATACCCACCTATATTTTTTTAACTTACTGAGAAACCGTATAGAATTTCTTAAATATGATCCATTTACCTAAATTCGGGAAGGACAAAAAATATCTTGACTTAATATTGCCGTGAAGACAAAATAAATAAATAAATCATAAACTCAAATGGCGTGTATAAAATGTCAAGGGTATAAGATGAAATCTTTATTCTCTCATGAACATGTATTATGTTTATTTTTTATTCTGAAACAATGCAACATAATTTAATTATGTAAATCCAGGTTTATACTCAACTAGTTTAGCTATTGGCTGGATGAAAGCGGAGTTTTATGAGTTCAAACGATCCGAACAGATCGTATGAACGTACGGTGCACAATTTATAGAACAGCGTCTAAGTAATATTCAACACTATTTAGTTTACTGCCAATGCCGTTATTTTATGAATAATATTCATAATTTATACTAACCGTAAAGATTATTAGGTCGCTGCTTTTATTACACCATTTATTCTCTATCTATTGGAATGCTTTCAAAGCATTTGAATAGGCCACTGGAAACTCATTTTGCTTTCAAATAGGTTATTTGCTCTATTAAATTCAAACTAATCAGGTCCAATTGAGCACTTTTTGCCAAATAAATGTTTTGCTAAATTACCTTCATTAAAATATGTTCTTCTATGCGTAAAATCAGACACGGAATAATTAATCTCATAACCTAAGCGGGTCAATTTTAACGTTCCCAGAGTGTCCACGGCTAATTAGCAATTACGGCGAAGCAGATTATATTTTAACATAAGTAGGTAATGCGTTATAACACCCTTGAGGGAAATACAGAAGCGGCCAGTAAAATGTTTTAGAAAATCCCTCGTATCGAAATAAGGTCAATTTACAAACCGTCTCGATGTGGGCCACTAAATGTGTTAGTCAAATGTCAGCTTAACCCTAGATTACTACTCTACGTCGCAGAGGCGCCCGCATTTTTGATATATTGCTCTCTTTTTTTTTTCCTTCGCGCGTATGGCATTCACGTTCAAGGACATCTCAATCATCGCCAGCACGTGTCGTAGAACGGTGGTTGCGTTACGGTAACTGTGCTAGTTTTTTTGATATTACTACCCTTGGCGCTCCAAAGACGTATGAGTAGCTTGTATGTAAGTTTTGCGCTATTAATAAAATTCTTCTAAAATATTTTTTTTTGTTACTTTTTTAGTTGTTTTTTAGTTAATTACTTTAATTAACTATTTTTTAAGAGAAGTGTATACTTTAAGTTGTTTTTTTTATTATTTTTAATGAGAAAAATGTTTAATTGCCTAAGTTCCTAAAATTTGTTCCTAAGATTTATTTGATTAAAGATTTTATAATAAAAATATATAAATATTATTTAAAATTATGTTTTTCTCTTTTTAGTAATATACACAATTATATAAACAGTTAAAACATATCAATCATACTTATAGGTTTTGAATAAAATCATTAGTCAATATGATGCGCCTCGCAGGCGTATGAGTAGTTTCTTTGTATGTCGCAACATGAGTAGTAATGTCGGGTTAAGGGTGCGTTTCCACGATGCGTAGCTTGAGCTAAGCTAGTGTTGGTATTGATTAGTTTAACGCACATTCGCCGCTACGCATCGAATGTGCGTAAAACTAATCAATACCAACACTAGCTTAGCTCAAGCTATGAAAATAAAGAAAGAAAGAAAAATATTTTATTTGGAGGAAATACAAACAGTAAAAAAGAGCATAGGAAACTAACAAAATTAACATTAAAAAATAAATACAAAATTAACAAAATATAAAAAAAAAATACCTGTGCGAGGCTGCGATATTTAAATAAATACCGCAGCGCTGGTATTCTGATAGGGCCCATGTGATGCCACGGACATACCTACGGACATCTACAAATCCATAAGGCGATGTCATTCGTTAATTTCACACACAACCCTCCCTCATCCTCGCACATCTGTGGTAGAAACGCAGCCTTAGTCTGAGAAAAATCTCTGTAGAATATGCGTAACGCCGCTGAGTGGGAAATTTTGAGTATGATCACGTTGACATAATGGATATAAAAGTGAAAAGGTCACGTTCTCAAGTGGATATAAAAGTCTAAGTATTTTTCCTTTAGATAAGCAGAAGAAACAGAAAGAACTGTGCTTACAGCGAAAAAGTATTAAACTTAACTAAGTATTTATTTTACACCACGAATATTCTTTACCGAAGTAATATAGCAACAATTTCCAATGTATTCTTTAGCTACGGTTAGGAAGTCCCCTCTACGCCGTAGCACTTTGTAGCAACTTGCTACGCCCGACAAGTAGATTGTATTACAACATTATAAATCAACCAATAGTATCATCCCTTACTTTGTTTTGAGACAAAATAAGTATCATTATCTACAACAAAAAATAAGGGTATTGTGTACGTAATAATCAGTAAATTCGGACGACCGTTCTGGGAACCTTGTTACCTTTATAGAATTTTCCGGGTATCGGCTCGTCTCGACATTTTATCGAAATGGACATTTCGGACAGCTTTTATTCGCTACTTCCCTTTTACTACCGATATGTTACGATTGATTTGAGATCTTATGAAACCACAGTTCCTACGTGCAGGACATTTTTTATTTATTTGACGTGGTAGGAAGAAAACAGGGCCACATTATAAGTAAAAAGAAGTAGACAGGTTACCAACCCTACATTCGATGTTCAAAAACGGCACAATGCTGCAACGCATTTTACAATGCATTTTTACCGAAATATTGTTTTTTGCGCCATCTCTTAGCTGGTATCGTAATCTTTGATGTGACAACTTTTCCTTAAAATTGCCCTCAAAGCACTTAGGACGTATTGGCAAGATGCGGTCGAATACATACAGGGTGGCCGAAACATGGACGTCCAAAAAAAATTTAGGTCCCTCGTATCGTGAGGTATCCGAATCACCCCCATGACCGCGACTTTTTATAGTTATCGAGTTATATATTATATCGTGTCACTAAGCAACTCAAGTCCGAAATTACTTAGATGAAACATACCTCAACAGATGGATCCGACGCAGCGGACCAATTAGGTGGCCTCCACGCTCACCTGACCTCAACTATTGGGGCTATTACAAGGAAATAGCATACGCCTGAGACCGTTCAAGTGAACAAGAGTTGAGGCAGAAGACTGCAGAAGTCGAACGTGTTGTGAGAGCGAACAGAGAAGCTTTTAGACGATTGACAAACAATTTCTTACGTAGGTGTAGAATGTGTATTGCTGCTGGAGGTGGACACTTTGCAAACCTTTTATAAATGTTAAAAATATTTTTTTCACATTATCATCTGTGTTTTATTAACAAAACCACTTCTTACTTAAAACTTTTCTTACCCAACCACTGAATCTGGCGCATTCTTGAAGCCAGCTTAAGAACCATGAATATAGGTACTGTTTAGATATTTAATTTAAAGTTGAAAATTTAAGTATAATTCATCGAACTTACTTCATACTACATCGTACTTTTATGCATAAAATAATTAGCTTCGTAACTTTTCTCAGTTACGAAGCTAATTATTTTATGCATAAAAGTACTACACATGAAGATTCAGTTGCAAAAAAAAAAACTCGACAAAGTCTTCTATATTTTTTTTTTAAGTTAGTTAGTTCGTAAGTTTTCAAAAATTCAGAAAAAAATTCATATCTCAAAAAGAATGAAAAGTCGCGGAGCATACCTGGGGGTGATTCGAATACCCCACGATACGAGGGACCTAGTGACCTTTTGGACGTCTATGTTTCGGCCACCCTGTATATTAATAGATGATCAATGACTGGTATGGTACATACGCATAACAGCGAGTAATCGCTCGACGACGTCGCACTCTCGCTGCTCGTCGCTCGCCAATTCGTTTTTAGTTGCTAGCTCTACTCGCTTCTCGTTAATCGCCCGCGGTGGGACTGGTGCCTGAAGCTCATAATATCGGTTCTGTATGTATATTTTGTTATACCAGCTAGAATAGACTTCACAGATTTTGTAATCAACTCATAGCGAATTATACAAAGAAACAGTATAATTATATGGCCGCTGTTTTACGCCGCGCTGGCACCGAACCGCGATCGTCTGCTTATCGTAATAACATGTTAATGTATGTAATTAGTCCACATAGAACGTTATTGTAACTTACATAACCCTACAACGCTAAGTTCCAAGAGACTTTATGCAAAATAGTTTTACATAACAATGAAACTTGAACACGTCTTCAACGTACTAGTATAATAATTTACATAAAACGCTTATGGCTTGAACAGAACCTTTAGATATTAAAATTTGTTTCTTAAATTACGTTTTATGGATACGCATATAATTGTATGGATTAAAAACATCCTGAAAACCCAACTTATGTTCATGTTACCAGTTCATCTCTTTAAGTTACAATTTAATTTTAGTATCAAATTTAAATTGTTAATTTTGGTATCAGAGGAGCTCGTGGCTATGTAATAACAGCCGCACTGGTCGATCCACCAGGTTAAGCTACGCTTGCCGGGAAGGGTCTGTGGATGGATGACCATCTTTTCATACTGAGACTCCTCCGTGCCTCGGAAAGCACGTTAAGCCGTTGATCCCGGCTATCATTCGAGGATCTTTGACAGTCGTTACGGGTCGTCAGAAGCCCGAAAGTCTGACAACCAGTCTTACCAAGGGGTATCGTATTACCCAGTAACTGGGTTGTGGAGGTCAGATAGGCAGTCGCTCCATGTAAAATACTGGTATTCAGCTGCATCCGGTTAGACTGGAAGCCGACCCCAATATAGTTGGGAAAAGGCTAGGTAGATTGATTTGATTTAATTTTGGTATCAACAGTCATTGGTGGAGAGAGAAACCAACCAATAAAAACAACCAACCGCCAATAAAACAATATTTGTGTAACGTATTATTTACTACCCAGTGTCTTGAGACCAATAATAATTATATAATTAAGAGATAAATAAAAAACTATGCACGTGAAGACTACCCCACCCCACGTAGTCTCTTTAATTATAGAACATTTTGTACTCATTGTCAGTGAATTACGCGAATGGCGGAAAAAAATGCCGCTTTTTCAATTATTAATCTTAATTAATTAACACACAATATTTGTGGTTATCCGTCTATTAAATACAACTGGTAATGGTAATATGCGCCGTAATTTAAAAGATGAAAATTAGCATTAAAACTATAATTATGTTCTTCAGAAAGGTCAGGTGCGTAATACTGGCAACCGGCGTACGTTGATGACGATGTTTGAACGTAAACGAGGCAAAAAGAGTATGTGAGGATCGTAGCAGGTGGCGTCATGTTGTTTCTGCATGGGAAGAAGGCGCGAGTTTATGTACGTGTATGTATAGTACCGCCGATTTATCTTGGCAGGTCCGAACTTCGCGCAGAAGGCTGCGCAGTAAGATTTTTTAGGAAATAAATGGTGACATGAGGCGAGTGCGAGTGAGAGAACATGCGCGAAACTTCGTAGTGCCTATGTTCGGACCTGCCAAGATACATCAGCAGTAGTGTATGTGTGCATTACCTATAAGTAATCTGTAAGTCTGCTGAAGGTTCTGGGGTTCGATTCGCAGGTTGAACAAAGTATTATTATCTAGACATCTATCTTTAGCTATCGTTATCTAGACATAACAAATGAAATGTACAGACGTCAAGCTACCCGAAACTGTCAAATTTTCCCAGCCAACCTTGAACCTAATACTTTAGCGATAAAGTTGAAAATCTATTAAAGAAATTTGACAGATTGTAGTAGCTTGATGTGCTGGCGTCTGTACTATACAACTGTGTAATCCTGCAAGGAATACAGCGTGACGTAATGATGAAGTTTCATTGATGTTCTCCCGGTGCTATCAATCTAATTGATTGATCTTGATACATTTATCAAGATCAATCAATTAGTTTGATGGCGAGAACCATTGCTCTCGTGGAGGTAAGAGAGATAGGAGCTCGTGACTAAGTAATAACAGCCACACGGCTCGATCCATCAGGTTAAGCTACGCTTGCCGGGGTTGGTCCGTGGAAGGGTGACCATTTTTACTTACAACGGCTTAACGTGCCTCGGAAAGCACGTTAAGCTGTTGGTCCCGGCTGTCATTCGTGGATCTTTGACAGTCGTTACGGGTTGTCAGAAGCCCGAAAGTCTGACAACCAGGTTTACCAGGGGGTATCGAATTACCCAGTAACTGGGTTGTGGAATCAGATAGGCAGTCGTTCCATGTAAAATACTAGAATTCAGCTGTTAAGTTAGACTGGAAGCCGACCTCAACATAGTTGGGAAAAGGTTAGGCATATTGATTTTTGATAAATGGTTCCGTTATTCTGTTAAATCGTTAGAGTAATATTTATAATCTGGTGTACACTGTACACATAAGCTTACCTACGTGAAATGGAAACCTCGTTTAACATTTTTATTGGTTCACGAAGCAGCACGTGCCAATTGTACCGCGGACAATCCGTATGTATGGCACCTATGAACATGCTCGCTCGAAAGTGTAGGCTGGTTTTAGAGACAAAATGTTTACTACACTCATCAAAATAATGTTTGTCTTTCTTTAGAATCATTATCCAGCCTAGCCTTTTCCCAACTACAAATCTTGGGGTCGGCTTCCAGTCTAACCGGATGCAGCTGAATACCAGTATTTTACATGGAGTGACTGCCTATCTGACCTCCACAACCCAGTTATTGGGTAATACGATACCCCTTAGTAAGACTGGTTGTCAGACTTTCGGGCTTCTGACGACTCGTAACGACTGTCAAAGATCCACGAATGACAGTCGGGACCAATGGGGTAACGTACTTTCCAAGGCACGGAGGGCCCTTGGTACATAAAGATGGTCACCCATCCACAGAAACGTCCCGACCGATCACCATGTTCGGCAAGCCGATCCCTTGGGAGACGCGAGCCAAATACCTCGGTGTGACCCTCGACCACCACCTCTCCTTCGCTGAGCACATAAAGCAGGTGCGTTCGCGCGCCGCTTTCGCTCTCGGTAGACTCCACTCCGTTCTGAATGCACGTAGCAAATTGTCACTTAGGTGCAAATTGCGCATTTATACAGCGTGCATTCGCCCCATCATGACCTATGCGGGTTCAGTGTTTGCGCACGCAAAACCCCACCTCATTCATAGGATGCAGGCCCTCCAAAACCGTTTCCTCCGAAAGGCAACGGGAGCCCCTTGGTTCGTTCGGAACGAAATCCTCCACGTGGATCTCGATATTCCCACTATCTCCCAGTTCTTGAAACGCAATTCCAAGCGTTTCTTCGACTCAGCCACCAACCATCGCAACCCTCTGGTTGTCGAGGCGGCTAGCTATGTCCCCTCTCGTATTAGTAAGGTCCGCCGCCCCAGGCTTGTCCTCTCAGATCCCGACGACCCCATAACTCTTCTCGAGGAGAGCAGTAGGGACCGTAGGAACAAAAACAAATCGACATTCCGACCTTGCCGCCGAGGTCCCTCGCGACGACCCCGTAATAATCGTCCTCCCCCCGTCCCTTGCTCGGGTATGATGTGCCAGCTGGTGGCGTAGCTGAGCCTGTAGCTTTAAACTCCCCTGACAATAATAATCCAAATCCGATCCAGCCTGTCCCATCTTGCTGTCCTCCCCCCAGCGACGCCCTAAGCTGAGGCCCGTTCCCCACGGGGGAGCCCTTAGCGTGTAGTCACTTAGTCTGTAAGTTTTTTGCTCCTGGCTGGAGGCTTTGAGTTTTCTTAAGGCAGCCACAGGATAGTCCGGTTAAGTAGTCTCGACCTCTCTAGGTCAACTACGAGATGCCATTCAAAAAAAAAACCACAGAAACGTATCTTAACTTGATCGATCGACCCGTGCGGGTGTTATTAGTTAGCCACAAGCACCATATTTGTCTTTCTTTAGAATATTAGTTAGATATTAGAGAACAAAGAGTATTTTTTGGGCATGTAAGTACCTTGTAGAGCAATTTTCCCGCGCGTTATAAAAAACCCACTTTTTCTAGTATGAGAGACTTCATTCCTTGCAAAACTTTGCTAATGGCATTACTATCTAAACTAAACAATGCCAGGAAATACCAAGTTGTCAAGTAATGATTGTATTATGATAATAAGTTAGGTACTTACTCGTCTTTAGTCATCGGAAAACCCACATGTCAAATCTTAACAAAAATATTTAGAAAGCCTACTCATTATTTCACAATAGGAAATAATTAGTTACATTACAAGGTTTCAAAAACAACGACTTTACGTATAAAAAGATTTAAAACGATTCTTACTTAACGTTCTCACACGTGACACGATAACAAAATCCTTCAATCACTTTGGTGTTATTATTTAATTATTTTTGTAACTGATAAACCAACAGATATCTTTACAATGCATAATCTGACTAACACACATGGATAATCGGTTCTCTGATTTCTCTTATAATCTGCCTAATTCGTTTTATCAAAACAATAAGTGTACGAACCGAGTGAAAAAGCGTTCAGCGGGGCGTTCAGCGTTGCGTGCAAATTCACCAAGCGCCGCTAGGCCGTCACTCAGGACACTTGCGAGTGTTTTTGCATGTGTTTAACACGAACGTCGCGCGCCCCGCCCCGCTGGACGCTCGAGTCGAGCGTGCACTCAGGCCGTACCCTAAGGTGGACTACTCGTAAAACAAATTGAGAATTTCGCGAAACGACAGGCGACAACCGATCATCATAACATGCCCTGTTATACTGTCTGTGTTCTTGGGCTGCTTCAACTTTTAACAGTCAAGATTGTCCAAGCCTCATTTTAAATGGAATTTAAAGTTTTATTAGGAAGATTTTTAGTAAATAAACGTCAGGCAGAATCACACTTAGGGTAATCTTATCAGAGAGCCCGGGACGCCCGGCCGAGTGCAAATAACTGCGCAGAAATGATTACTTAATATGTGAAGCGGAAAAACTTTCTTGAAGACGCTGAAGTAGATAGTATTTTATTTACTTAAGTGAAGAGGACAATTTTGAAAAATTTTGTGGTGTTTGACATTATTGCTTGCTGAGATTCAGAAAGTTTGTCGTACGTCTTGAAACATGGACAGGATTTGAACTTGTTATAAATTAAATATGATGTTGTTGGTGACCGAAATCCTTCAATCTCCTTTTCAATTATTACTTAGACAGGATGTAGTCGTCCATTGTTTCCAACAAGGGTACAGGGAACAGCAACATTTTCTCAAAAATCTTTTATTCTGAACTCAGCGATAGCCGGCATCCGCTTTAGTATGCTATATTTATACAACACCTACCGTTACGAAAGTAGGAGTACTAATTAACAGAATTAAAAACCGGACGAAAGGTAAATAAGGACATAGAAAATAATGGTAATTGTATGCTGATACTTGTTATGACAGCTTGTGCTGTAAAATTATGGGAATGAACGAACGGAAAGAAAAATTTATAGATTAAATACATTTTAAAATTTTTCTAATCATTCACTTCTTTTGTCATTGAAATTCATTTTTCTTTCGCGTCCATGATTAACCGACTTCAAAGAGGTAGAGGTTCTCAATTCGACTGTATGCTTTTATTTTGTATGTTTGTTACGCGATTTGGAAAATTTTATTATTATATATTTTTTGTTTGAAAGGGTAGGTTTTATTAACTTTGCTGGGGTAGTTTTTGAGTTAGCTTCAATAATGCGTATTTTTCCCACTTAGTATATAATTATGTGGATGATGTTTTAATCACTTCCAATCACTGTTATTTACATAACAGGTAGTAGTATTCGAACTTGTGTGGGGTAGGTACCTCAACTAAAAAGTGTAAAATAAAAACTTTTAGCAAAAATTAAAACCGACTTCCAAAACAAAACACTACAAAGTGAACAATAACTTTAATTTGGGAAGTCGGTGGCAAAAAACGAAAATACAAAACCAAAGACACCGACTACCGAAATAGTTATTTTTCACTTTGTAGTATTTATTATTTGCTAAAAAGTTTTTATTTCGTCTATGGTTGCCTGTCAATAAATAAGGAACTTCATAGGCGTGCCTATGTCAAAAGTAAAATAAATGGATGGAAAGATTCTATGGTCCATCGAGTGATGGGCCATAGAATCTTTCCATCCATTTATTTTACGTGAGTACGAAGCTGCTCAAAAATAACGTGCTCCAAACGCAGAAGAAGGTCCCAGAACTAGTAGGTATTTCAATGGCGGACCGTACACGACGAGATTTATTAACGCCTTATTAAGGCGGAAGTTCCAGGTAGTTCGCGAAATTCAAATTTTCTTACGTATTTGCAATTTGCAAGTCTGTATTAAGTTGTATGTTGATCAAAATACGATTCGCGACCGTAACAAGTATGTACTCGTATTTACAGAATTTATCATTAAAGTCATCAATACAGTTCTATTGATGACTTTAATGATAAATTCTGTAGTAATTCTGATCAAGTCATTCAATAGGATTACTTGGTCTTAAAGAGTTCTTTAAGACCAAGTAATCCTATTGAATGACTTGATCTTGACCTTTGGGGATTATACTTGATTGTAATGATTATAATTCTGTAAATACATATTTGTTACGGTCGTGAATCATACTTTAATCAACATACAACCTAATAACACTGACTTGCAAATTGCAGAAAACGTAAGAAAATTTTAATTTCGCGGGCTACCCGGTCGCTTCTCCCTGAACTAGTTTGTGATTGCTTGGTTGCGGTATTCTGACTACTCGTTGGAAATTTGAGTTTGTAACTGGTTACTTCTGAGTTGCGTCGTGGACGATGGTCCTATGTCAAAAGTATAAGATTTGTCTCAAGGATCTGAAATTTGTATATTACTCAAGACTAGCTTAGGTGTGTTGATAAAAAATAGCCTGTGTCCTTTTCCAGGTCATGGCCTACCATGTGCCTATTTCAGCCGAATTCATTCAGCCGTTTTAGCGTAAAAGCGTAACAAACAAAAAAACTCACTTTCGGATTTATAATATTAGGAGAGTTAGGGGAATGAAAAACCGGTCTATCGACACTCTAGACTAACAAAATGGTAAATAAAAAAAAATACTCTTAACACACTGTTAAAGTTTCAATAATAATATATTATAATTCAATCATGATTCGAAAGACATGTGGCGCCATCTATTATCATAAGAAAGTTATTGTTGTTTTCCTCGGGAACAGTATTTTTTTCGGGATGAAAGGTTCCCTTATGTCCGTTTCTGTGCACCTGACAACGTATATGCAAAATTTCAGGATGATCGTTTCAGTGGTTTAGGCGTGAAAAGTAACAAACAAACTTACTTTCGCATTTATAATATTAGTTAGGACTACTTAGGATGTACAACGCACTGTATTTACTTAGTCTTGCTGAGCAGTGGCTAAGCCACCAGGTACTGGAATACCTCTTTCTCTGGTACTGTCGCTTTTTTGAAAAGAAAAAGACTTTAATACTATTATAGTATTAGAGTCTTTTTCTTCTCATAAATGCGACAGTAGAAACCTGAGCTTAGCCGCCTGAACGCCTCCTTTCTCGTTATTAAAGTTTACTTATTATAACTTGTTCTGTAAATCAAGAGACTGAAAGAATGCTCTTTGTGATGTCATTTAAGCCGGTGGTATTACAGCTGTTTTATAAATTAGCGTAATTCACACGTAGGTTATTAATTATACATAAACATATTTTACAACAATTTGTGACCAGAAATGCGTATGTTTCCACAGGGGGGTATCTAGCTACAAATAACAGATGATGACGCAGAAAAGTATTATAATTATGAGTTGAAACGATACAATATTCGGAGAAAATCGCGCAATTCTATGTATACGCAGCCTAAACCTAGCCCAATGCCTTGCTCAAAACTGAACTGCGGCCTAAAACAAAAACACGAACTACATTTTTAATTTATTTGAAAAGGCTGTTCTATACCTGCGTGAGCGATATAATGTCAGCCAGTACAATATAAGGTTGCCCATTGCATGGAACCTTTACAGTATACACCCTACATTCAACTTGTCATAATATACTTTCCTATACCAACCATGTGCTCGCACATAGATAAACGTCAAATTGATTTCCTCTTTCAGGACCGCCGCTCTTATTATAAGTACCGATAAACCGTAATAAATATCTTAATTTCCTCAAACAGACACATTAACGCTATGTGAACTTGTAAATAAATCATTAATGCGTTTTCTTATAACGTAGGTACCTGCCTATATGTTAGCAGCTGTCGTATATCTTCTGATTTCCAAATCTGCGTAACCTTTTCCCAACTATATTGGGGTCGGCTTCCAGTCTAATCGGATGCAGCTGAATACCAGTATTTTACATAGAGTGAATGCCTATCTGACCTCCACAACCCAGCAACTGGGTAACACGATACCACTTGGTAAGCCTGGTTGTCCGAATTTTAGTATTTTGACGACCCGTAACGACTGTTAAATATCCACGAATTACAGCCGGGACCAACAGCTTAACGTGCTTTCCGAGGCACGGAGGAGTCTCGGTATGTAAAGATTGTCACACATCCACGGACCAACCCCGGCAAGGATAGCTTTACCTGATGGATCGATCCGAGCAGCTGTTATAACTTCTGATTTACCAGATAATTTATTGACTTTGATTGGCGCATCTATTTCCGATCTTAAGCTCTAACTATCCATCGCTTTCTCAGTCTCAAGGGACAAGAACTAGAAATTGATTACCAAAATTGCGTGTCGAACTTCTCGGTCCGGGGACAATATATCAAGATAAAATACGATCCCACCGCAATGTTTATCTCCGGACGTTCATTCTGTACAGCCCACCAATCCTGAGGGTGAGATTTTTCACACCGTAGGTAACCCCTTTACGGTGTAAACGCGTGTAACATATTGTGTGAACACAGTAGATGATAAAGCAACAAGATTGTGGTGCTATGACTTGACTTGTGAGTTCTTAAAAGGGTCTCGCCTAATGAAGGCTGGCCGTCTAACCTCTATTTTCTTTTCAAAGTAATATTTCTACGACTTATTTCTTTCCTAAAACTATTTTGACACGACATTACTGAATGTATTTACAAAGTATTACTATGTTACGCCAAAATTCTACGGATCATGACTTTCCAACAAGTATTTGGACGCGTCATATCTCGAAACCATTCAACTCATTTATATTTTCATAAATTGCATCTTATTTTCTTAAACGTGGGTAATACTAAATATTTTTGATTAGGTAGGTAGGTACTCAGACTTCAAACAAAAGTTGACAATAAATAAACTACAGCGACGGTCTTTGCCTCGCCGGCAGCAGCGTCACGGCTTCTAAAAAAAAGAACAGAATGTTCAAGGTTAGACCACAGCTACATTCCTTCCCTACTATACTCGCCACAAAATAATAGGTCCGTTTTGACAGCCCATTTCGTTTCATATGCCAAAGAGAGACCGACATAGCGGGACCAAGACGGACACCCTCATGTCAAAACGGACGTATTATTTTGTGGCGAGTATTGATTGTAATTTCATATTGTTACAAATATTTTATTTTGAAACCCATATTATTATGAAATAGGTCTTATCTCAAAGTTGCAATTATTATTACACGGGAAAAACGATTTTGAATTTTGTTATGTGTATACATATTTGTGTGACTGTACCTATAGTAGTATACCCACATTTCGCCAAATGTTTAAGACCACATCGTGTAATATGTATGTGTTGTAGACCCAATTTTGTTTAACTTCCGTTTCAATTTTCTTATTATTTAGGGGTACTATTTAAACGCAAATCAAAAAAAAAAAAAACTTTTTGTTTCCAAACATAATCCGAATTCCAATCAAAGTTACTGATTGCACAGCAAAATACTCAACTCAAAATATAACTAACTAAGTAACAATTGATATTCGTGGCGCACCGCTATTTATCTTAAAGCTTTTTTATTAATGCATAGCTAATAATGACTAGCGCATATTAAACCTTTTACCATTCTTGAGAAAAACAAATTAGTGTAACTTAACCTTCGGACCCTTTCCTCGCTTTTGCATCCAATGTCGAAGGAGCAACGCTTCGCGGGGCTCCCATTTCTGTGACCAAACCTAACCTCGGGGTTAATATTAGTCGCCATGTCATTTTGCTATTATTGTGAGTGTTATATAAGTACGCTCTGGTTAATTTGCTGTGCAGTCAGTATTTTTGATGTAAAAATATACAAATGATGGAAATAAATTGATAGGCGATTATTTATTAGATGTGCAATTAATAATATCCCATTATTTAGTTCAGCAATATTGTTGATCTAATCCTGTTTATGTGGATCCCAGTCTGTTGCTAATAATGCAGTACCAATCGATTCCACATATTACTCATATTACTAATGGGTCCAACTCGGTAGCGATTCTCTACAATTTCCCCTGATTTTCGTATCGTCGATAACATTGAGTTTTCCTGGCTATTTTCAACTTTCCGATTTCATCGTAATTTTGGGTTTTGTTCAAATAAACAAAACTCAGTAATTTAAGAAATTCCGTTTAGGTCTTACTTTTGTTAGATAACTTTTATTTGATATATATTGTATGGTATGGAAAATATGTCAAACCACCATATTTATTCTTGAAATAAAAGTTATCTGGTGATTGAAAAGTTGACCTTTAATTAAATACAAAAGATACCGAACCCATTGCGCGCCAACTTCCCGTTTTAATTTATTGTTGAAAGTTCAAACAAAAACAACAGAAATAAAACGCGAAAGTTAGATAAAATCTAGCGTCGCTCAAATTGGATTTATTGGCTCAAGTTGTCACTTTATCTGAAGTGTGCTCGACCAATCGGACGCTCGCGATATCTTCAAATAATATAGTGCTCTCATTTAATTGGCTGTTCGACTTTTCGAAATTAAAATGCATGTCAATTGAATAATTGGCAATCATTTTAATTTCGTGATGATACAATTATCGCATTTCCGAATACAAACGAATGCTAATTTCCATGTCCGTCATTTATTAGATTTATCATGTATAATAATTTGAATTCAGAACTAAGTAGTTTATTGTTGTTCTAATCAAAACAAAACAACATTATAAATACTTAGTTCTGAATTCAAATTATTATACACGATAAATCTAATAATTGATGGACATGGAAATTAGCATTCGTTTGCATTCGGAAATGCGATGATTGCCGGGGTACATTAAGAAAATAGTTGTATTGTACAGTCACGAACCGGGATTATTGTTCACTGTTACATTATCAAGGATTCGGTCAGTCAGAAAGATTAAGGCCATTCCAAAACGTAGTAGGTTCCACTGGAGACGAACGGGCAAGCAACTCCATGTACAGTCACGAATCGGGATTGTTGAGTCACTAGCTTATCATCTTAACTTGGTTGTGTTACACGAATGCCGCCCGTGAAATTTGACATGTGACATTTCGATATCGAAAACGAAAACGGGTGGCATTCGTTTAATACAACCAAGTTAAGATGATAAGCTAGTGGCTCAACGATCCCGGTTCGTGACTGTACATGGAGTGTCTTGCCCGTTCTTCTCCAGTGGAACCTTTTACGTTTTGGAATGGCCTACATCTTTCTGACAGTGTAACAGTTAAATGAAAAAAATGTTTTGAGTTTGAGTTTACGTTTAGTACTAATTAAATCGACTTCAAAAAGAAATGATCTCAAAATTATGAAATAACTTTAATTTCGGAAGTCACCGTCTTGAGATCTGTATTTTAGTTTTTTGTAAACGTCTTCCGAAATTAAAGTTATTTTTTCGCCGTTTTATAAATTATTTTTATATCGTTATTATTAGTTCATAGTACAAACTGGAATATTCGTTTATAATAAGTAGTTAATAGTTTTGTTATAAATATTCCACTAGAATTTGACCAAGGTTTTGAGATGTTTTTCCTTTGACACCGCACCCGTAGCTCGTATCAATAAGCCAGGCCGTCACACTTACACGTATTAGTCCATTATCATGAAAACTACTGAACCGATTTTGATGAAACTTGCACTGTTCCCTAAGTTGAAGTAAATGTAAGCCAACAAAAAAAGAAAGGTCACGATCCGATTAATAGTTTCGGAGAAATGCGTGGACAAACATACATACAAACATACATCTATGAAATTTTGTATATTTGTTTGGAAGCCCTAATAGATTATCATATATGAATATATTGCATTTCTAATAATATTACATACACACGTATCGCTAACTCCTTTTTTTGAAGTCGTTAATAAATGTTTTGTGTTGAGTTTAACTATCACACCATAGAAAAAGCTTAGCGAAACAGCCGGTTTATTCTGTAAAAATCTCACCGTGAAAACGTAGGTGAAGTGAGCTTGAAGTGAGCTGTCATTCCACCTGATGCTAGCATTGGAGGAGCGAGCATAGGAGTGAGCATAGGAGACAGCTCACTCCACGCTCACCTCACCTAAGTTTTCACGGTGAGATTTGTACAGAATAGCACTGCTGGACATATTTTTCCTCACAACCTTTAATTTCAGCGGTCGACAAGGAAACCCCATACTGAGCAATGCTCACTCGCAGACGGATTATGGTGAACAAAGTTAATTAAATTCTTTTTTGAAGATTGGAGCTAATGGCTAAGTAATAACAGCCATACGGGTCGATCGATTAGGTTAAGCTACGCTCGCCGCGGTTGGTCCGTGGATAGGTGACCATCTTTACATACCGAGATTCCTATGTGGCTCGGAAAGCACGTTAAGACGTTGGTCCTGGCTGTCATTCGTGGATCTTTGGCTGTTGTTACTGGTTGTGAGAAGCCCGAAAGTTAAAGCTGGATACCAGTAGTAAAATAATACTGGTATCCAGCTGCATCCGGTTAGACTGGAAGCCGACCTCAAAATAATTGGGAAAAGGCTAGGCAGATTGATTATTTTAGCATTTCTTAGAATAGACATTAAGCCTTGTCTAAAATGCTACGTGTAATCATTTAGTCATTTGTAAACTGGCGACGGTAATAATGAAAACAGTATTACTACATCAAATCATTATTTACGAGACATTCTGTAAATCGTTTTCATTTTACTAGCTACCTATTTTTGACACGCAAACAAGGTACATTTTTCTGCACAAACCAATTTATACTTTATCGTTAAGCACACACGAAACAGTACGTATTCGAAACTTCGCTGCTGCTAGGTACCGCTTGTTACCATTCCTAACGATATGTATTTCTTGTTCCAGGTAAGTTCAGAACCGGCTGTGAATATACGAGTAAGTTCCTGTGAAAGAGTTACCCCGCACCAGGTATTTGGCTTTCGGCACCCAATCTAACTTTATTACGGAATAAAACAATGAACGCTGAACAGAACTAGGTACGAGTATATAAGTACTGACAGTAACTGTATTTTGTACCTACCGACTTTTACTGTACCACAGAGACTTTAACCTCAAGGGCATGCAAAATTCGCGGATTAGATTATGAGACAAACGTTCGAATTAAAATAATAGAAAAGTTGAGACGTCAGATCGTCGGCAGACGGCAGACGGTCCCATGCTACATATTTGTAATCTGTGGTGAATACAGAGTACATTTATGCCAATAAGCTAGAAGAAAAATATAATTAATATAAAACGTAAAATAAACCAATTGTAGGGTTCTAGAATTGATGCTACGTTTTTACATCAATTATCCTTAATCCTAATTATCTTGGCATCTAATTGGCTCTCCGCCGATTTTACTTTTCATTAATTTTTGTCTTATATAATCTTCATTTGAATGAGGTTAGACCAAGTACCTAATCAATAATAAAAATTAAGATATCGAAATGAAGCGAACACCAACAAGTGAATAAACAGTAGAAATTAAGTATTTAAACCACAAATTTACTGTCCTAATAATACCTACAGACAATTAAAGCAGATACCTAATCAATTCGCTAAACAATCCGTTTTCTTGGCTGTACTTATTTGTGTATTATACTCGTCAAATTACCCCTTGCAACGGCACGGTATTATATTCTGGAAACGAGATAATGGAATCCATATTGGACATGACATACTAATCGAGTAGTCTGCCTAGGTTAAATTAATTTAGTTCATGAAAGTGGTTTGAAGTTTGCCTTTGAGCAATGAGGTTAATAATATACAATAATAATAATCTATATGTAAGGGAAGGCACATACTTAAATAAACACTTGGGGCAATATCTTATACCTATAGTGTAAAGTATCTTTCAGTAGGAGATAGAGCATCTAAGTAAGATGATATATTCTTAAGGATGATATTTTAACTGTTGAATATCGTATTGGTACTGGTACCTATTCAAAAGCCCCTACTCTCCTCTTGTATAAAATGAACCGGTCCGTTCGTTGAACGTTGAAGTAGGCTTACAGAGCCCGTTTATTAGGCACTATTAATGGGATATGAAAGCCGATAAGTTCGTTATCACTGAAATCGCAGTTTGGCCGAAAGCTATCGGGTTTTTGAATATCTTTCATAGCGATTCACGAATCGATCAAAGTGATCATGTAGGATTTCACGTGTCATGTAAATAATATAAAAGCCATACAAAGTGTAGCAAGTCTCGCGATATAGTTTACATTACATAAATACCAATTTAAATTGTTTATTCAAATGCCAATGCACAATTGAAAAGAAAAGAAAGTTTCCAACAATAATCAAAAGTTCTTACGACAATCGTGAAGTATAATAACAAGTTACAAAAGTACTTACGTCTTGGCTGAATAATCAGGAGCACAATGCATCAGCAGACTAAGTTGTTAGAAAGAAATTAAAAGAAAAAAGTATATACCTGCGTATATAAAAATAATGTAAAAAAATAAAAGTTAAAAGTTGCCAGACTATTGAAAAATCTGCCCTTAATCTTTAATAACCTATGTGAGAGTTAGACTACCTAAAACAATTTTCTTCCCCCTTGACTGTGGGGCTATACACATAAACAACCAGCATAGGTCATGTCAATGTGTGAATGTCAACCGAACACAATGATTCACAACTACTGTAAGCCCGCGGTCGCCATCGGATGATGATGGTCTTGACCAATGAAGTTGCCGTTTTACAATACTGGCCATTTGAAACGTAATTTCTGTATGGCTGGCAATAAATTCTAAATTCAAATGAATTTTATTTAAAAAATATGGAATTCTATTTTCAAATCCAGCCATTTGTTTATTTATTGATTAGTGTTTTGTTTTTACTACATTTGTATCTTTTTCATCAATATGGACACGATAAAAATACGAGTAATCATGGAATACAAGTTCCGTCGCGGTAGCAATGCCGCACATACGGCTCGCAACATTAATTACGTGTACTGAGTGAACACTACAAAAGAAAGCACGAGTCGTTCTTGGTTTGAAAGATTCCGACATGGAAATTTTGATCTAAAAAATGGTCACCCGAAAACTAAAGCCAGCAACGACGAATTAAAGGCGATAGTGGAAGCTGACGATACTCAATCTACGGCTGAGTTAGCAGCAGCTTTCAACGTTAGCATCAAAACAATATTAGTCCATTTGCGTCAAATTGGCAAGGTAAAAAAGCTATAAATAGCTATAAGTGGGTGCCGCACGAACTGAACGATCGCGATTGAACGCGACGAACGTGTTGAGGTATGCCTTGCGTTGCTTAACAGCCACAGAAACGAAGGGAGTATGAACCGCATTGTCAAATGTGTGTTGAAACATGGGTTCTTTTTGAAAATCGTAAGCGGGCATCATGTTGGTTAGACCCTGGTTCAGCGCCTATTGCCTAGGCGCTGAACCAGGGTCTAACCCTGCCCCAAACGAATACTTACCCCTAAAAAAGTCATGGTCAATGTTTGGTGGTCTAGTGCTGGTATAAATTCATCACAGCTTCTTACCAAATGGCACCAGCATTACTGCGGATGTGTGCTATGAGGAACTGGACACAATGATGGAGAAGCTCGCAAATGTCCGGCCAGCCATATTATATAAAGATTTTTTCTTACGCACATATGGTGTGCGCGAGACATTTGAGGGGTTAAATAATCTTGATTTAAATGAGGTTAGACCAAGTACCTAATCAATAATAATGAAGATATCAAAATGAAGCGAACAACAACAAGTAAATAAACACTAGAAATGAAGTACTTAAACCACAAATTTACTGTCCTAATAATAGCTACAAAGATCTCCGGGGGATTAGCCCATAAATTGAATAATTTATTGCCGCACAAAAGTCGCAAGAATAAACGAGACCGAATTTTCTCTCCGTCTTGGGTATTCCACAAAGGAAGGTATGTTTGTGTTTAGAACTAGTAGATTATATACAAGGTGTAACTTAAATAACGCACAACCTCTTAAGCGGTCATTGTACTCATCGTTATGAACAACTTTTACTATGGGACCAAACCTGAAATCGTGAAAAAAAGTCAGTTGTTCAGTACATTTTGACGAATTATGCGAACATAAATGTACTGAACAGCTGATTTTTTTTTTTTGGCGATTTCTGGTTTGGTCCCATTGTAAAAGTTGTTCATAATGATGAGTACAATGATCCCTTAAGAGGTTATGCGTTATTTAAGTTACACCTTGTATATGTATCTCATTCTTAGTTTTGTTTCAAGTAAAATGCAGGAAGAACAAATAAGTTTTCGCGAAACTTCTGAGAACAGTGAATTGGGTCACAAGGCTTGTGCAACAACGTTGCTTAGTTAGGTAGCTACTGTAAATTTACACACAAAATACTACTACCCAGCTTAAAGTTACAACTAGCGCCCTAATTGCGTAACATACTATCGATCGGAATCTGAATCATTTTGAAGCAAACTGCTAATCAATATGTTCGAAAAATTTGTCTGCTCAACAACGTAAGTAATGCAACGAATGTTGTTGAACTGTCAAAATGAAACCGATTCCGATTTAGTGTAATACGCAATTAGGGTACTGAATAACCTTTAGATTTCCCATACATTTTGGCATAACTTTATTCTGCGTTTATTAATAAGGGGACTAAAGTTTAGGTACATAACAAGATAAAATAGCCTGGCAACAGTAGCAACAAACCTATTAATTTATTGTTAGTACGATGCTTGAAGTTTCACACGATTCGTAGAAAAAACACTTTTCGGTTTCAAACGAAACTCTCGCTCGCATTATCGAAATTCATTACATTATTTAATTGTACAAACACAAGCGACGGGGAACAATAAATGCGTTGTCAAAGTCTATTTCTATATCTATACTAAAAATAAAGCTCAAGACTTTTTTTTTTTGTTTTTTGTTTGTTTGAATGCGCTAATCTCTGGAACTATCAGTCGGATCGGTCGGGCGGGTCGCGGGAACAGGAAAGTTTACGGGGGCAGAAGCTAGTTTTATATAAATCGTAGACAAACTCGATTTCGCTTCAAATGCGAAAATAGGCCTTTTCATTTACATCATTATCAAAACCTTTTGTATGTAACAACATATGTCTATGTATGAATAGGTTTTATTATGTACTTGCATCTCCCCACGGTTTCACCCGCGTAAGTCTCGAACCCGTAGAAATATCGGGATAAAAAGTATGCTGTGTTAATCCAGGTTATAAACTACTCGTATCTGTGTGCTAAATTTCATCAGACGAAAGGGAATCTTTGGCTAGGGAGTTTAAACTAAACATGTGGGATGTTGGACTTATCCAAAATATTTTGGCATACCCTAAATCAGAAAGGACTAAACGCATAATTTGTGGTTTAATGCAGAAGTCTAGGCAATGATTCTCTTTTCTATTTTCATAGTATTATGTATAGTTGTGGTGGATAGTGGTGTAGTAATATATAGTATAATTACAGGTGTATCGTTGTGTGTAAATAGAGTATAAGGTTCAATGGGGTTGACGTATCCGTGTGGATAAAAACCCCATATTAATAAAGAATAAAAAAAAATAAAAAAATTCATCAAAATCCAGTTTAGTAGTTTTTGCGTAAAAGAGTAACAGACATACAAACACACTCACAAACTTTCGTCATTATAATATTAGTGTGATGTTTAAGACAAGTTATCAAAAGCAGTTCAGTTTCAACAGAACAAAAAGCACAATTCCTGGAATTCGATAGACCGCCCAGCGCTTGGACATGATTTAGTAAATTCATTAGAAATTCTATGTTGCTGCTACATTGTATCCAATCCTATTACCGATAAACAAAATTCTCGCTTTTGTAAGAGATTTAGACGTAGTGATTCCAAGACTTCTTATTATCCAGAAGTATACTACTAGAATGAAAATTATTGGACTATGCTCTCTTTGGCGCATTTAAACTCATAACTGTATCGTTCGTTCTGTATCTCGTTTCATTACTGTATTTATGACCAATGAACCAAATGGTTTTTCAGAACGAAATGGGACGTTAGTTTTCTGTTTCAACGAAAAACGAATACGAACAAATTCAAAGAAAACACAGGACTCATTTTCTAACAATTCTTTCTATGTTTAGGTAAGTTACCTATAGAAAACAAATACATATAAAACCCCTTGAAACCCCTATCAGTCCTGGCTCAAACGTTACAAAAAGGCTTGAACTTTACACATGGCCGCTCTTTTTAAACAGACAATGGTCCTTCAGGCTTTGTTAGTGGGCGAAATTAAGAGGCTTACTTTAAAGCTTTGGTATCCTATTTCCGCTATCTATGATAACACATACGTGTATACAGGGTGAATTTTTGAAGTGGGCGTGGATGGCCAAATCCGATACTATAGTATCGGATTTGGCCATCCACGCCAGGAATAGCGAAAAGTACTCAAAGGAGTCGCGGGCTCGATTTTGATGAAAACTAAAACAACATCATTGGATTTTTTTAAAATCAATATTTCTTTTATTTTGAAAAAAGAAACACACACACACACACTGTATTATTACACCATTCGATAGTGTCACTAATAAGGATCGAATTCTGGAAAGTAATGACATACGGCAAACTAATGAAAAGACCTCATTTTTAACAAAATACTATCTATTATATATTGATTTTTCAAAAATCCAATGATGCAGTTTTAGTTTTCATCAAAATCGAGCCCGAGACTCCTTTGAGTGCTTTTCGCTATTCCTCATAGTTTCGGATTTGGCCATCCACGCCCACTTGAAAAATTAACTCTGTATTACAGTGAAATGTATTTTACAAATACAGTCCATTTCATTAGCGCTTAAACGCTACGTTGGCACCCTAAATTGCATATTATAAAACCAGCCAAGTGCGAGTCGGACTCGCACACGAAGGGTTCCGTACCATTAACTATAAAAACGGCACAAAAATCAAGTCTGTTGTATGGAAGTTTCAATATTTATTTTATTCTGTTTTAGTATTTGTTGTTATAGCGGCAACAGAAATACATCATCTGTGAAAATTTCAACTGTCTAACTATCACGGTTCATGAGATACAACCTGGTCACAGACGGACAGCGGAGTCTTAGTAATAAGGTCCCGTTTTACCCTTTGGGTACGGAATCCTAAAAAGCGTTTAAAGCTTTCAGGCATAGGGCAATTAACCCAGTAAAGCCTAAGAAAGTTCGTGCCCAATTTGCGATTTGAATCTCGCGAGGCCCTTGAAGGACGGCGGCGAGGCGTTTGGCCACTTCGATGTTTTTGAATGAACCTCGAATATTTTCAAGAAGATTTTTATTTTAACAAAAAAATTGTAGAATATACAGCCATAGATCGGTCTTGAAGATCAAGACCGATTAATGTCATTAACAGATTGATGTAACGGTAACTAGTGCAGCACTAAAGGAATTTATTACGTAGTTCATTTTATCAAAAAGAACTGCCTAAAATGAAAATGAATCAAAGCCGTAGAGACCACGTGATCGTAGCACAATGCTACAAAGCTACGCCGTAGCGCAATGTGCTACGGGGCCCTGACTACGCGTGATCGGTGGCTCATGGCTATGGTGATGGTGGTACTTTTGATTCTGTTTTCAAATTCGTCTCCAGCTTTTTTCGTAACCTATAATTTACGGCCTGGTCGCCACGCCTGCTTAGTTTGAAGGATTAGTCAGAGTATTATATCTCATTAGTCAGTTTGGCGGTGAAGGTTTATGATAATCAAGAATATTTTCAAGCAAAACGTCACGTTTTTAAGTAGTTAGCTTTTATATAACATTTGGGGAGTTGTCCTAGCAAGTTGGGTTAAACGTTACGACTGTTGAAGGACAAGTTTCAGCGCGCTTAGTTAAACGATGTTCAACATCTTTTATTGTTGGATTTGCTGAGTTTTATGCTTAAATGTACCTGTAAGTTTCTTTGTTTAACTAGTTACATCCGTCCTCACAAAGATTTGCGTTTATAATATTAGTAGGATTATAGTATAGATTATTAGATCGCAGTTTGTATTACTAGGGTTCAAAGATTTCGTATAATTCAAATATTTCATTCAAAACAATTTATGTAAGAGTTTTCATAGATAGGGCAAACTTTAAAACCTCACTTTGTCTTCGTATTCTCAGCAATTACATTTCCCTAATTAAAACAAATACCGTTGACCCAGTTAAGACCGAAAAACTGAGCAAGGAAATGTTTAAAAAGTGTTACAAAAAAAAATAATATTCCGTCACAGGCAAGGCGGTTAATACTGCATTAAATATTCAATTGAAAGTTTTAAGCGGTTCTCACGGGTCATTCTAACCGTCCTGCAACATTTACCACACGACCTTACATGATAAACGATAGCTTTTTTTGTACATAAGAACCTTCTTTTCATTAATACAAGGTAAACATGTTCCTAAATTAAAATGATTTGGTTCATGTCTTTCATTGTGTCAGTCATGTGTTTTTTGCATAACCAACCTTTTATCCCTTTTAACGTTCCTAAAAATACTAATTTGAATGACTCTCATTCTCTTTCATTTGTATTATTTTGATGTTTAAATGGCCTACTTGAACTTTTTTCTTTCATTATCATATTGCTCTTCAACATCGTCTAAGGAGTTGTATCTCACAATATTTTGACAAAAGCTCCTAGTCCTAAACATTCACTTTATTCTACTGTTACAAACATTCATGAATGTCGATTTTAAATCTAAATTCTTGTCAAATAAACCAATTTTCTCCAGACAAACAAAGATTCTCTTGTGCGGTCTCACAAAGGATTTTAAAGCTTTGAAGAGCTGTCTTTGATCTAGTTTTAGATAATGGCTGGTTCGTGCACTACTATCTGCCATCGACCTCGGTAGCTGTTGTGTCAAGCATAGCGTTTGAATTTTCTTTGATGAATTAGTAGATTGAAGCCATAGTTTCCTTGTGAAATAGTGATTGATATGCGGCATGCTATCAGTATAGCACTTAAGATATGAAGGAGGGACTTTTTGTTTTCACAGGTATAGTTTTACACTAATATTATAAAGCGGTAAAGTTTATAAGTTTGGATGTAAAAGATAATCTCTGGAAGTACTGATTCGATGTCGAAAATTCTGACACTGGCAGAAAGCTACACTATTGCCGAGTGCCATAGGGTATGTTTTATATTATAGTTGACTGCAAAGCGGGCAAATTCACGGGCATAAGCTAGTTTATTATAAGGTGAACAATCTATTGTCTAACCGAACGCATTACAAACTCCTAGACGTTACTTGGAACTAACTAGCAGGAAATTCCACAACACTGCTTTACAAGACACTTTTAACTCCAGTTCCAAATCTCAACAGACAAGCCAACGAACACAAATCATTTAAATTAACTCAAAACTACCTTCTTCAAACAATTATTCTATTAATAATTCCCCCCTAAGGGTGATCACCCTCAGTGATTTGCACAACAACTCACTTAATGCAATTAAGTAGAACCATTTTAATTAAACGTCATGCTTTGACTTGAACTTCAAACGTTTAAATAGAAATATTCATATTCATCACCTTTATCTTTAGATACTATGATAGCAAGTTACTGATTTCTCCATGTTTTCGACAGCTGTCAATAAAAGAGTTTTATATGCCTATTTGCTATCGCAACGGCTAAAGGGATCGCTGAAGGAAACCACTCTATCCTATCAGGATCACACTTCAACCCTCGTGTAGATCTTGAGTGTATGATATACAAACATGTTCAAGGGTTATTTTGCTTTGTAATGGAGTTTATATTACATTGTACCTATATTAGAATGATTTGTATTAATTGCGTAACACACTAACGATCGGAATCTGAATCATTTTGAAGCAAATTGCTAATCCATTGCTTCATATGTTCGAAAATTTTCGACCTATTCAGATTGATAGTGTGTTGCGCAATTATTAATTTAATTGCGCAACACACCAACATTAGGAACCGATTTCATTTTGACAGTTCAACAACACTCATTGAGATAGTTACGTTGTTGAGCAGACAAATTATTCGAACATATGAAGCAATAGATTAGCAATTTGCTTCAAAATGATTCAGATTGTGATTGATACTGTGTAACGCAAAAAGGGTGCTGGTCTATGTTTCATCTGCTAAACTTATAAACTAGCTTGAACCCTATTGCATCACCAATAGGATTCAAGCTACGGGTGGTCAGGGCTCTAAAGATAGAAACCTTCTCTTTATACGCTTCGTATCCAGACGTAGGTACTGCTTTCTACATCAAACCTAGTCTATTAATCTAGATAATAATATCTACCGTAAATCTATAAATAAAGTAGCCAGTATCTTTGGTATCGGCTCCAGTAACTGTACCTCATATACTTACACTTTATATGGCAGTTAAAACTAGAGAACTCGGCATCGGGTGGCAAGCCTACGTGCTATGCTCACAGACAACTTTTATTTTTATTGCAAACAGCCAGCTCGGCTATGGTCGTTAAATCCTTCGTTAACGCAATTGGCTCTGTAGTCCGACTGAAGACTGCCCAGGTAACTGATTTATAAATTGACCCTCTGGAGAAACCTAAATTAAAAACGTGTTATCAAATTGTTATGCTTGATCGTATTTATGTTTGTCGGATAATTAATTAAGAAAAAAAAAGAAAAAATACTTTTTATGTGTTTTATATTTCGAAATTCTTCAAATCGAACCTATTTTCAGATCTACGATACATTTTATTACAGTTCTAAATTCGCTCTAGGTCAAACATCAAAACTACTCTCTACCCAACTACAAAGCTATTTTATTAATCTTACCTACTCAACAGAAATAATATGTGTTCCAAGGATTCTTACTTACTAGTCAATGTTTGTTTAGTTCAACCATTACGTACTCCGAATTTGGACAGTGATCCCAGAGATACGTAGGAGCGACAAGTAATTGTGTTTACAGCATTATTAGATACCAGGGGGGCTGAAAAGTTTGAGCCTAAGTATCTTCAAGTATCATTACTGTCTCGCGCTGCATATTACTTATTTGCGAATACCCTCTTTAGTATAAATACAGAGTTTCATGTCATTAGCATCATTACGGTTTTAGTAATTAATCCGTAAACATCATCATGTCTCAGTCATCTGCGGCCCATTCCTAGGCTCAAAACTTTTCAGCCCCCCGGTATATCTACCGGATGTAACACTCTTAAGAGCGCTATTTTTGCTCAGATTTGCTATAGGGCTTAAATTTACTTAATTGCTAATTACTAAAAGATTAATGATACCAATAACATAAAACTCTGTATATAAACTAAAAAGGGTATTCGCAAATTAGTAATATGCAGCGCAAGAGAATACTGACACTTGAAGGTACTTAGGCTCAAAACTTTTCAGCCCCCTGGTAGTCTATGAATATTATAATAATACAATGTGAATGCTGACTTGTTACTATACACACTACTGTGACTTGCAAACATCAAATCTACTTATGTTTATTAATGAGGGCCATCATAGCTTTCCTGACAATATTTATGTAGTAGGTATGTACATACACAAATGTAAAAGCATCGTCATCATTTCAGCCCTGAAACGTTTACTGCGGTTCATATTATGTAGACCGCTACAGCGTATAGTATAAATAAAACAATGACCTAGTGATTTACACATAATTATGCTTTAACAAAATAGATAGATATCAACATATGTAGTTCACTAAGTACAGCGATAATCGCACTAAAATTCAAACTGCTGCCTATTTTCTTAATAGAATCATTTGTCTAAACGCGTTTTGAAATGGCAAAACCCATTGTGTCACTTTGATATCTTGTAATTAATTCGTTATTTCAAATAAAAGGAATGTAGCTAGCGCGGACGGAACGCAATGTATGTACTCAACTTCTATACATATTATATTTACATAAACTTTGAAAATATTCAATAATCTTATTTATCTAATTTTAATTGGCATTTTTACTTCCACTGCATGATGCACCGGTCGACGTCATTACGTCAACGCCGGCTGTCGCTGAAAACCAGCGCTGAGGCTCTGTCTCGTATGGGGTCGCGGCATTATGCTGAGCGACGGCCGTTTTGCGTGAATGTGACGCATATTTTCCCCAAACTTGTTCTTTGTTTTATTTTGTTATTTTATTTCTTTGCGCCATGTTTATCGCAAATAAACGTATTTTCTTTCTTTTTCTTTCTTTCTTTTCTTAAATATATGGTAATACAGTGAAAATAGTCCCCTTTTCGTCCGTTTTTACAGTCCATCTAACCCGCCGTGACCTACGAGTATCGAAACGCCACCTAAATAGACGATAACCCCCAAAGCCCTTGTTTAAACGTCACGCGCCATTTAGCGTGAAAAGTAAATAAATTGCACCCTAGCAGAGAGCGGTTAAAATTTCAAACTGTAAACTGCAAAGCTGGGAATAATAATAAACAGTACTGGCCAGTATAGCACTGCATTGCATATTTTCCTGCGATGCTATTCTGTACAAATCACACCTAGGTGAGGTGAGCGTGGAGTGAGCTATCAGTTGTGTAATTCCTAGCTAGCATCAGATGCAATGACAGCACTCTTCAAGCTCACTTCACCTACGTGTTCACGGTGAGATTTTTACAGAATAAGTTATTTAAATAGTACCAGAAGTGCCCTTAATAAAGACTTATTTCTCATATAGAAAAAGTACGAGCACTAATCACTATACTATGTCTCTGTTGTTTAGATTTTTTTTTCTGGTTGTGTCATAGTTTAAGTTTGTGTAAAATTATCTTCCTGTGTGAGTCCCAACAAAGAATTTTCCTTTCTTTTGCAGGGTTCCGTACCGCAAAAGAAAAAAACGGAACCCCTATAGGATCACTTCGTTGTCCGTCTGTCAGTCTGTCAAGACCCTTTTTCTCAGGAATGCGTAGAGGTATCTCGGTAAATCGGATCCGGCGGTGAAACCACGACAGGAAAGCCAGTGAAAAATAACATAATAACTCTGCATTTTTATTTCTGTGTAACTTAACGACCTATGCAAGTACCACTGGGTACAAGCTCGGATATAAATCGCACAAACAAGTTCGCGTGAGCTTACACCACACCTATAAATGCAGTGATAAGTAAAAATAGAAATAATGCATAAACTAGCAAGTTCTGTACTCACGATTTATTGCACCTATTTTATTATATACATAGGTACTGAAAAAAAAATTACGTGGCTTAGGAAGCATAATCCCACTGGGCTTTCTGTGATTACCAATCCATTTATAGTACTTTATGTTTCCAACACAATTCGTTTTAGCATTCTTGTAGGAGTTCTCTAATCAGCAACCTATTAACTCAGGGGTTCCCAAACTTTTTCAGTTCGTAGCGCTGTCTCGGCGCCCTAGCTAGTCGAAATAGGGTGCAATGTTATCAGGTAGATAGTCACATTTTGTAGTTTCCGGAGAATAGTAAACAAGAGCACCTCACGGCACCCCACTGTTCTCTGTACGGTGCACCCTTTGGGAACCCCTGTATTAACGTGATAACAAGGCTAACTTCATTCTTAATTTTCACTAAACAGTGCACTAACACAATAAGCACCCCTAGCACACAAATCAAGCATATTGTGCTTGATTGTTGTACACGTTATCGTGTTACTATCAACAATAATTGACATACCCAGTAATTACTTACTGACAAATCCATGGAAACAGCTATCGAAAAGCATGTAACAAACAATATCGTGACGTAGATCCAATGTTCGTGTTATGGAACGACAGAGTACGGTTAGAGCTTAGAGATAGCACTCACTAGTTTATCCACAGTGTAACTACAACCCAATATACCCACTAGGGAAATTCGGACTAGTAGGAAGTGAATTTACCCTTTACGCATCGCTGAATAAATCTCGGCATTCATTTGAATAAAACATCCCGCACCATAATATTCATCAGGGCACTATATCAGGCGGATGTACTGTATTAACTTAATTGTGTATACTAATAACACAATAACGTAACAACGACTTGGGTTACTCAGTCTGCATGCGAATCGTTGTGATTATGGTAAACCCCCACCGAATGGTTTGCTCATGACGTACTGCAACCGACGATCATTTGCGATAATTTGGTTGCCCAATCAGTTATTAAACTTGTAGGCTTTGACAATCTAGGCTAGGCTAGTAGCTAGCATAACGCCTCCGTCAAATTCAAATTCCTCTTCAAAGTGAGAGTGAACAGGCTTCTTCTGGGTAAGCTCTCTCCATCGTCGACTTTGTCTCTGTCACCTCTGACCTAGACTAGAGTCAAGAACAAACCCATCTCAAATAAAAAAATAAAAAAAACAGAATAGATTAATTTAGGAGACATTTTTTTAATTTAGGAGAAAGCAATGGCTTTGTGTGAACCTTTTTTATTGTTTAGGGTGCTTTCGTGCCGTCGCATATTGCGTTGGTTGACGTCGCTTTGACGTGTCGTACCTAGGCGGCGGCTAAGGTTGCGTAGACCTGATGGTATCGGAATAACGTCGCGTAAATGCGACAATTAGCCTGATTTTCACGGTGTGATTTAATTGCCAGTGGCATGCAATAAGTTGAAGCAAAGTAAAAGTTGCACCAATCTGCCTGTTAAGCACAGCACACGAAACTTATATCAGGACAAGATGATGTTAAGTACTTTCTTATGCTACTAGTACATTCTTAAGCTACTTATAACTAATAGCAAACGGAGCTAGGAGTATGGTGCTTCTCCTACACTGCCTAGCCTTTTCCCAACTATTTTGGGGTCGGCTTCCAGTCTAACCGGATGCAGCTGAATATCAGTATTTTAAATGGAGCGACTGCCTATCTGACCTCCACAACCCAGTTACTAGGTAATACGATACCCCTTGGTAAGACTGTTTGTCAGACTTTCGGGGTTCTGACGAACCGTAACGACTGTCAAAGATTCACGAATGACAGCCGGGACCAACGGCTTAACGTGCTTTCCGAGGTACGGAGGAGTCTCGGTATGAAAAGTTGGTCACCCATCCACAGATCAACCCCGGCAAGCGTAGATTAACCTGATGGATCGACCCATGCGGCAGTTATTACTTAGCCACGAGCTCCGTTTAACAAAATTTAGTGTATGCAAGTCAGGTGTTGCCACAGGGAAGAAAGTTGAATCATGTTGGTTTTAGCGTAGCTAAATATGTGATTAACTTCTGGAGGGAGGCGGCCTGGTTGTAATAACCACCGACGGCCGCCATGGCTCACGTTCAATGGTCCGCTTGAAGGACTAAGTGCGGAAACCAAACCCAATAACATAGAACATAGATGTGTAGGCCTCAGGTAAAAGACGAAATAAGATCAGCAGCACGCAATCTTCTATTCCAGTTAATTTCAGACGGTCGTTACCCAAATAAATATTTGCTCTGTCACTGTGTTCATAGAAAACTCAAAGTCCATATTTCCCCCGCGCC
The DNA here is from genome assembly GCA_948252095.1 of Dicycla oo. NCBI lineage: Eukaryota > Metazoa > Arthropoda > Insecta > Lepidoptera > Noctuidae > Dicycla > Dicycla oo. The sequence goes on along the minus strand of OX411714.1, from coordinate 15,213,077 downwards.
ATTATATCCACATGTATGTAACTACAATTTTACATAGCAATCAAACAATGCTTTTTCCTGCGCATTAGCACACATGTCCACATCCACATGACCGCCTGACCTCACAATTAATAACATACCAATACACGACAACAATTACCGCAGTTACTATAAAACAGTGAAATGACAGGAACATTCATGTATTGCAGTATAAGTTAATGAAGCCAGCAATCCAGCAATATTACAGTTGGTATCATAGCAACGGTTACAATAGTGCACAGAGAAGTTTTAATTGTAAATGAATATTGGTATTAGTACCTATTACAGTGAGATAACGGGTATAGGGGAGTGAGCATCCTGTAATCGAATATTATGTATAATTATCTTCTACCGACTATAAATAGTTGCTTATTCAAATTATGAACATCTTATCTATAATATTAAAAAACCGGCCAAGTGCGTGTCGGACTACGCACAATGAAAGGTTCCGTAGTTGGAATGAATCCCAAGTACAAACTTAACATTGTAGTTGTAAAACATGTTCTCCCATATATTCCACCTGCAAATGTAAGTTTGTATGCACCATATTGAGAGATTTGCCATGTTGTTTTAAGACCATAGGCTTCTTATATGTTTTCCTGTAATCTATAGGTATTGAGCTATTTTCTGTATTTTTTTCAAAATTTTAGGCTGAGTACTTTCGGAGATAAAGGGGGGAATGGTCCATTTTCGTCTATTTTCTTAAATAAATTTAAAATTATTATACTCATACTCAAATATATATATATATATATATTTGAGATCCTCTTAGTAAGCATTTTGACATGTCACACGGTACATTTTGCAAAATTCATTCATTTTACATGTCCGTGCTTGGGTCACTGAAATACATTACGTGTGATAAATTTCAACTTAATCGGTCCATTACATTCGGAGAAAATTGGCTGTGACAGACGGACAGACAGACAGACACACGAGTGATCCTATAAGGTTTCCGTTTTTTCCTTTTGAGGTACGGAACCCTGATAATGAGCAATATTTGTATAATATATATTTGTAACCACGTTCTCAAAAACGGCTCTAACAATTTCAATGAAAATTGTAATATTTTCGCGATTTCAACCCCTGTTTACGGGGGCGAAAAATCGATCTATGTAGCTAGGGCTCACTTCTAGGACAAAAATTCGTTTTCTCTATTTTCACCCGAGCAAACCTCGGTCTACACTACTACAAATTAACAGATTTATGCATCTATTTCAGCACCCATAGACATTCTTCAGAAACCATTTAATTGTGTACAAATATAAACAATGGAACAAAGCTATGGTATAAGGTTTCTCGGTTTCAGAACAGTGAAATTCTTCTGCAGGAATGATAAACAAACTGAAACTGAAAATAAATTTACTGCCTATTGTATTTGTTACCTCTCCCAGAAACGCGGAAGCAAAATTTCAATGAAAAGGCAAAAGGATTTAGACAAGTTTTCATTCAGGACAATCTACTAATTATAAATGAAATGTTCGGTTGGATATTGATTACTGTTATTTTTGCATAATACCCAGACCCATCAGATTAAGCATAGCTAATAAGAAAATCTACTCAAAGTTGCGCAAGATCAAATGTCTCTCAGCCGTAATGACAATGGTTCCTCAAGCCATTGTCTAGACGGTGAGATCTTTGTAAATATGTAAAAAAAAAAACGTTTAAATTGAATAAAATGTATGTTCTATAAAACTGCTTCATCATTACCAAACATAATGTTTTCGTGGAAAACATGGAGACTCGAAAACAGTTTAAAATTAATACTTTTAATGAAAATTACGAAGCAAAATAAAAAAGTACACGACAATATTGCTTTATCAGCTTTCAATTTGAGTCGCTTAATTTTGTTTATTGCTTTCACTAGCTTAATATTTCCGTTGCAGTTCGAAACAGTTACCAGAATTTCTTTTTAAAAATTTTCAGCCATAAGTCATGCATTTTTCATTACAACGGGTGTATCCGACGCCCGTCGGTAGAGGGTCTTTTCATCTGAACTTATTTAATCCATTCGTTACGGCTCGACTCATAATTGAGTTAATTATTTACCACAAAACAACGCTCTTTTGTCAAAGGTTTTGTTGCAAAAACTTTATTAAAAGGAGCTAGTAAACAAATATCTACCTAACTAAACTTACCTTCTGCAATTTTCTCATTATGCCATAAATGTTGAAAGAACGTTCATGATAATAGCTTTCTACAAATTAAACAAAAGCTCATTAATAGTTTCCCTAGCGGAGATCTAAAAAAGTGATTAATTGATCAAAGAAAATAATACCTACATACAAAGAAACGTTTCAATCTAGTTTTAACTATCGTTATTTGAATAAGTACCTAATGGATATTATTTTTATAGGGCTTCGATTTTATATTTTAAAAAAAAATAAGAATAGTTGTGTTTAGTTTAAAGTATTATAATTAGACGTAAAACAGCTACTATTTACAGCGTTAAAGCAGAACATACACTTCAGTCTTCCACATCCAAGTTTCTTCTGGAATAATAACTTAGGTGTTTTGATATAGGATGACTGGAAATTAGTGACCGATACTTAAACACATGATTGTATTCATGATAACAAACAACTTTTACTATGGGACCAAATCTGCCAATTTGCTCCGAATCTTAATAGCGATTAAGTTGGGTACACATATGAATTTCTGTGACCCAAACACGGACGTGTAACTTAAATAAATTAATTTTGAATAGGAGGGTCACTTTTGAGGGCTAAATAAGAAAATAAAAAAAAAATTAAAAGTTTTGCAAACTGTACCGTGTGACAATCAAGTGAAAGGGCTTACTGTGAGAGTCTCAAATTGATTTTTTTTTTATAATTTTAAAATAAATTGTTTTAAAGTTATTTAAGAAAATAGACAATAATTTACCATTCCCCTTATCTCCAAAACTACTAAGCCTAAAATTTTGAAAAAAAAAAAATACAGAAAATAGTTCTAGGTATACCTAAAATAACATGATAAATCTCACAATATTGTGCGTATGAAATTACATTTGCAGTTGGAATCTATGGGAGAATATGTTTTTCAACTAAAATGTTAAATTTGTTCTTGGGATAAATTCATCCCAACTATGTATGGCCGGTCCGACACGCACTTGGACGGTTTTATTTATAAAAAGCTTTTATTTATGACAATGTGTTATTCTTTCCTAAACCTACAATTTCACTGCTACCTACTTAAAAAACAAAGAAAACATTTTCCTTTTTCTGAACTTAGCTTAGTATAATGGAACAGCGATGACTAGCGCCATCTTGCTGGTTCAGCATGACCTATTAGGTCCCTCTATTTTCTGGCTGCAAGTTTGCTTTCTTTTGCCTTACTTTTGCTACAGTGAATCAAGCGCCATCTATGAACGCGACATGGAGTTGGTGCCAACAAACAAAGCAAATGACTGCGTTTCCCTCGAGTTCCACGCTGAAAATTTTCCGACCACGCGTGGCAAACGTCCAAGTTCTCGAAACAGTTCCTAGATGGCGCTGTTACTGTTACTGTGGTGTGTAAGGTTTGAGATATTGCTGAGAATAACAACCGCAAGTAGAATATTAAAATAATAATCTGGCTGCGAGGTTGACCATAATTTCTACAAAAGTTTCTTAATATCTTATGGACAAATCTCTACGAATCATTAACCTAGCTCCATTTCAAGGTCCACCTTTGCGTAGGAAATTAAGCAATAGGGTAGATTATGAGCACCATAGTTACGGCAAAATTTACCTCGCCTACTTGTATTAAATCTTAATGGCAATTGGCCCAACAGTGTTCTTTTCATTTGCACGCAAGCAACTTATCTTTCCCCATGATTATTTAGAATGTGATTTGTCTTCAAACGAATGATTTTAACAATGAAAAAGTTTTGACGATCGCTTCAATATAGCCCCAATTTTCGCTCAAAAGTGTGACATCGCCTTGGTGTCGTGAGTTTTAGGGCTACATGAATGGTTCAGGTTTCAAAAGACGCGTATCAACAAGGGCTACAATATAGTGAAAAAAAATATTAAAAAGTAAAAAAAAATCTAGAAAATCGTAAAAATGTGAAGTTCGTTTTAGAACTACGATATCGAAAAAATTAAAAAAGACCTTCAGGATATTGAGTTGGCCTACATTAAAAAAAAAACCGGAACTCTGTATCACTAACAGTCTAGGTAGGACGCCCGTTGTGTGGCGTAATTTCGGGGAGCGCGGTCCTTAGATGCGCATCGCGTCGCCGAGTTGTTATGGGAGTCTTTAAGAGTTTGATCGTGAAATGTATTTGTATTTATTTGTAAACACGTATTTTAATTTAATTTTATAATGATGTTAATTTCAATTATATTTTTTTTTTTTTTTTTTTGCGATACTTAGAAAATACTTCAAATTACTAATTAGAACTTTATGTTTGAGACTACAATTATTATTTCTATGTTCATAACTATTTTATATCACTTCGTTGTTGTTGTGTTAAACAAAAATGATTTCCTTTCAAAAATAGTCTTAAGAATATCAAAAGTGCATGGCGTATTTTTTTACTTATGGATTTTTTACTTCGTGCATTTGAGGTCTATTACTTCAAATCAATTTACCTATCGTACAAAATGAAAGGCCTGCATAAGTGCATTTTCAATGTATCCGAAAGTCGTGTAGCTCACGAGATCTGTGAATTCTTTAACATTGAAAATGTTTTCTCGATCGCTTCAGTACCTATAGCCTCTATTTTCGCTCAGAGTGTGACATCGCCTTGGTGTCGTGAGTTTTAGGGCTACATAAATCGTTGAAGTTTCAAAAGAGGTGTATCAAGGGCTACAAAATAGTAAAAAAAAAAAAAGTGAAAACCTTTCTTTGAAAATCGCAAAATTGAGAAATTCGATCAATTTTTTATGGTCTTTGCTCATAAAATCAATTATATGTCAAAAACTAAATGCGATATCGAAAAAATGAAAAAATCACTCGAGGTATTGAGTTGGGCTACATTTAAAAAAAAACGGACCTCTGTATCACTAATAGTCTAGGCAGGAGCGTGCCCTTTGTGTGGCGTAATTTCGGGGAGCGCGCTCCTTCGATGCGCGTCGCGTCGCTGTGTTGTGTTATGGGAGTGTTTAAGTGTTTTATCGTGAAATGTATTTGTATTTATTTGTAAATACGTATTTTAAAGTTAATTTTATAATGATGATAATTTAAATTATTTTTTTAATTAATTTTGTTTTGCGATACTTTGAAAATACTTACTAATTAGAATTTCATATGAGACTAAAATATTTTTTTCTATGTTCATAACTATTTTGTATCGCTTCGTTGTTGTTTAATGGAACTATTTCAATATAGTTCACTTAAACTGACTGCCGTCTGAAAGATATTCTCTGCCCGCGATACATCTTTAACAACGATTTTAAACTCTATCTGTGTGAATTAAGTCACTGTTTTCAAAGTTAGTCGTTGGTTTGCATTTTACGGAGTTTGGCTGGAAAACGTGGGTCGTCGGCCGCTGCGCCCCGCCCCCATCTCTGACGTCACGCGTATTACGTCAGTAGACCACCTGCCCCGCTCCCCCCCCCCCCCCCCACTCGCTACCCCTGGCCGGGGAATATCCGGGGACCTGGCCCCTGCAGCAAAATAATTTAATCAGGATTTTAAAGTAACGAAATATTTTGATTTTTAAAGTATGCTTACGTAGGATTTCAATGTATGCGTTGCTATGCTCGTTATTATAGTGTATGTTGGCCTTTTAAGCGTCCCCGTAACGATCCATTGCAATGGTCAATTTTTACGTGATTGATACACATTGATACGTAAATTGATCGTCTACCAAATGCAATTGAAGCGATTGACAATACAATAGAAATTGATGGCAATTGATCGTTTCGGGGACCCCTTACTGACGGTACCTTTCAGTTATGAGATATTATACGGTGTTTCTATATGGCTGCTTATGGATTCAAGTAAGGAAAATGATGTTCCTATTTACATGGCTTAGGTACCCTTTTATGATTTTATATTTGAACGCAAAACTTCAAGCTGTCGTGTGTGTCGTGCTTCAAGCTTATAGCTTACAGCTTATAGCTTTACAACGACCATGTTGTGATGCAACGTTGAAAACGTTCGTTGAAAATTCACAAAGAGCGGAGAGATTTGGAGCCCCACCCCCGAAAACTGCAAACGCGCTCTCGAAAATACTATCGCGTACCTCAGTTACAATGTCGAACACACCTCCATTCTGCTTTATTTTACATAAGTCGCATCAAACTTAAAAGTTGTATGGAAGTTTCAAAATGGAGTTTACATTAGATTAACATAAGAATAGCAGCCTCGCTTGGTTGGGTTTTGTGTAAGCGGAAAAGCAAACAAAAGATTTTCGGGAACATCTCGCTTTTTTACTTCTTCAGTTATATTTGTGGAGGACTGGACCTTATTGACTGGAAAATGATGTAACCGTAATCGGTTTTTTATGGTTCCGTAGTCAACATGGAACCCTTATAGTTTCGCCATGTCCGTCTGTCTGTCTGTCTGTCCGTGGCTTAGCTCTGACACTCTTAGTGCTAGAAAGCTGTAATTAGAAAAATATGTAGGATAGGCCGTTCAAAAATATTGCAGGTCTGTGAAAATCATTTTTCGATTCAGGGATCTTTTTGCGTAATATTAAGTTTTGCCAGCTAAATGGTTGTTTTTAGATATGAGAAAACTGTTACAGCTAAGTAGGCTTTACAAGTTAACGAGTAATAGTCGCCCAACTTATATGTGCAGCTGGAATGTATGGGAGAACATATTTCTCAACGACAATGTTAAGTTTGTTCATGGGATAAATTCATCCCAACTATAAGGGAACTCTTCATTGTGCGTACTCCGACACGCACTTATTCGGTTTTTTTTTTTTTTTTTTTAACACAAATTATTACATTTCTTACAACAACAGTGTTTCGCTGTAGCATTTATCTATACATATTTGAAAAGTTTATAGTATTTATCGCAATCATTACGATCATCTTGACATAATGGTAATTTTTATAGGCTAACTACCTACTCTTGACCGCATACATTGCCACAATACGCGTTGTAGTCAATATAACAACATCAATAAATAATTAATAATATTAAAAAAAATATCTTATACTATAAAAATGTCTGTGTGACCGCGTTGTTCTTCTAAACTACGCAACGGATTTTGATGCGGTTTTCTACATCATTTAGAGAATTTGTTCCGAAAGCTTTATGTGTATAGTACATTAATATTACAACTTCAATCAATCTGCCTAGCCTTTTCGCAACTATGTTGAGGTCGGCTTCCAGTCTAACCGGATGCAGCCGGATTTTACATGGAGCGACTGCCTATCTTACCTCCACAACCCAGATACTGGGTAATGCGATACCCCTTGGTAAGACTGGTTGTCAGACGTTTACCTTCTAACGACCCATAACTACTGTCGAAGATCCACGAATGACAGCCGGGACAAACGGCTTAACGTGCTTTCCCAGGCACGGAGGAATCCCGGTATGTAAAGACGGTCACCCATCCACAGACCAACCCCAGCAAACGTAGCTTAACCTGATAGATCGACCCTTGCGGCTGTTATTACTTAGCCATGAGCTCCTCATTAATGATAAATGATTTTTATTTCTGTAAGTAGGTTTGTACAAACACTTTTACAAGTCAATCATGTTTTTTTTTTTTTAAACTAGATGAGGTCGGCGTTTTCTATCTGACTACTCTGAGAAGAAAGGCCGAAACAAACTCAGAGGTCACAGTCTCTTATAAAGTCCAGACATAATCTTGGTCACTTCATGTGAAGACCATGTAGATCGGTGTCTGAAATGGTCTTTTGAGGAAAGAACCACACAGATTGAGAGGACCTGTCCAGTCAGTGCACGCATTTGTCAGTAATCGCGCAGCTCAACTCAGAACTTAAGGAGCTCAACGATTCGACGAACAATACCAAAGAAAGGACATTAGGGTAGGCCGCATAAATTACTCAAACTGCCAGACCATGATTAAAAATAACTGAGAGAAAAAATAAAACAAACAAAAAAAAAAGCAATGACCTACATAGTCTTCACATTCACAATAAATTAAAATAATATAATACTTTACAAAGTAAATAGTCATGTCAACATTCAGTATGCAAAAATAAAAAAATAAAATAAAATTTGGAGCAGTTCAATCCCAAGCCTTTTTGTCCTCAATATAATCTTTAACGGTATAAAAAGCTTTCTGACACAACTTGCGTTTAATGAATGATTTGAATTTATTAAGGCTCAGATCTTGAACGTGGCTTGGAAGTTTATTATAAAATCGTATACATATACACCTTACATTACAACTTACATATTAAGAAAAAATCTCGATGTTCTGTTAATTCATAAGTTATAATATAATCTTAAGTACCATCTTCGAACTTCTAATAAAATTGAGGTAATCGAAATTGCTAATGAACCCAATATCCATAAAATTATTATGCTTAAAATTACTTGAGATTATGAAAAATGCTTACAAACTCTGTCTCATTGGTGTAGTGTTCGCAACCGCTTCTGATGAGCATGAGGTCCTGGGTTTGATTCCTAAGTCGGGTACAGTGTTATTGGGTTTTTGCATAAGGAATTTCTCAGTAGCAGCGCGGATTTGTGCCCGCTTGATGGCAATAGGATGGCACCCTACAGACCCTAATACATGAGTCTTAAACGTAAATGTGGGTGTATTAATGTACTGACGTCATAAGGGAAAAAGGCGTATCTGACAAGTTATTTACAAATTCAGAATCAGCAAAAAAGACGCGTCTACCAGTATTTTTAACCGACTTCCAAAAGGAGGAGGTTCTCAATTCGTCTGTATTTTTTTTTTGTATGTTTGTTATGCGATTACTCAAAGACGGATGGACCGATTTGGAAAATTCTTTTTTTGTTTGAAAGGGTATACCTCCGAGGTGGTCCCATATAAATTTTATTAACTTTGCTTGGGGAGTTTTTGAGTTAGCTTCAATAATGCGTATATTTCCCACTTATTTTATATGGATGATGTGCTGATGTTTTAATAACTTCCTATCACTGTTATTTACATGGCTATATCTACAATTATTGTGCTCAATTATGTATTCGAATTTGTGTGGGGTAGGTTCCACAACTAAAAAGTGAAAAATAAAAACTTTTTAGCAAAAAATAAAACCGACTTCTAAAACAAAACACTACAAAGTGAAAAATAACTTTAATTTCGGAAGTCGGTGGCAAAAAACGAAAATACAAAACGAAAGACACCGACTTCGGAAATTAAAGTTATTTTTCACTTTGTAGTGTTTTGTTTTAGAAGTCGGTTTTATTTTTTGCTAAAAAGTTTTTATTATATTGACGTAAACTTAACGAAAACCGAATAATTCTTACTATTAAATAAGTCGCATCTGCTTTTGTATTTTATAAAGGACAAAATATTTTTTTCTCAATTTCAGTATTTCTGTGGAAACGTCCTTTTTTCTTACGGCGGCGGTATAGGTCACCTCTGCCTTACCCTTTGGAGAATACAGGGGTTATATTATGTTAAGTGTGCTCTTTTATTGTAGTACACGTGTCTTTCACACAAATATGGTACCTCGTTGCAGCACAAGAGACAGCTCTGCATTTTTCAAGTGCTCTTGAAGTGTAGTCTGAACATTTTTAGACTGTCTTGGTACCTGAAACAAAATTGATCCGATGAGCGAGGGCGGCGGTGTAGGTACCTCTAGTGAAAGAGAGATGGAGATATTTAATGAGGAATCTTCAATACTGGGTGGAAGCTTACAAGCACTAGGTACTTGTTTTTTTTTTTATCTACACTCTCGTAAAGTCTGTCATTATGGTACTATTTTTGATTATGAATTCAAAAATAGTACCATAATGACAGACTTTATGCATGTACCACTCAAACAAAATTAAAAAGTTCTATTATGATACAGATTACTTAACATAATAATGCTATGAAATAACTTTTTTTTTTATTAAAGTACACTTGGGATTGACCAAGGAGTTTTCAATTCGATTTTTATCATTTCATATGGGAACCGCGCAAGGGCGCATGCGCGGTTGACCGATGATAGATGCGTAACCATAGTAAAGTAATCCACGTTACTATAGTTTCGGAGCCATTATTCTGTTTGTTTACTTTTTGTTAACTTTGGTTTTTTTTTTATTTCAACAGGTTACTATCTATTGCATGAGTGTAGATAAAGTAGTGTATGAAACTGCACATAACTAGGTATTAAAACACTCGTATTTTAGTACTCCTCATTATGGAACAGTTTCATAAACTACTATTTTGTTATACACAATCATTGAAATGAAATTTTAAATCATTTTTATTAATAAATTGAGTACAGCTTTCAGGCTTACAGTATAAATATTGATGCTCATGACTGTAGGTAGGTATAGAAGAATAGGTAGGTATATACTTGTATGTTTCTGCTTATTAAAAATGGCGTCCTTCGTTTAAAAACGCTCGCAGTTATGAAATATGCCGAACGCAAAATAGTAAATTGCTTTGTCACTGTATAATATGCCACAACATTTGATGGACAATTCATAAGCCGTTTACAAAATGCCGCGGCAAATTGAAGTATTTAGTTCTATTTCCGGTCGCTGCCGCGGCACCGCTCGCTTCGCTAGCTCGGTTCACGCATTTTCACAGTTCCAACCGAGCCTACAAACGATCAATGTCAATTATAACAATTGAACGAGTTCCCAATTTGCGGCATATTTCATAACTGTAAGCGTTTTTAAACGGAGGACGCGGATGACGAATCATACAATCTGGTCCTACATATACAAAGTAAAATTAAAAGTGCAATGTATGGTGTTACCAACATAGTATATTCAAACGTGTCCTGCTTATCTCAAAGTTGGATGAATGAATGAATGGGTTCGATTCCCATCCAGGACAAACATTTGTGTGCATGAACATGTCTGTTTGTCCTGAGTCTGGGTGTAATTATCTATATAAGTATGTATTTACAAAAAAAAAAAAGTAGTGTATGTAGTATATCAGTTATCTGGTTTCCATAGTACAAGCTCTGCTTAGTTTGGGATCAGATGACCGTGTGTGAACAATGTCCTAGGATATTATTATTATTAATGAATGAAAACATTGATTTTGTAATCACACATAAGTTTGGTTTTCAGTAACAATTCAGTTGAATCTCTATGTTTGGCCAGCGGAGTACTAATTACAATTTGCAATCACTTTAGAATTCTCATAAGTATATACTTAGTGATGCACGTACTGTTCCTTCGTACCCTTTAAATAGTTGCATCACTAACAAATGTAGCCGAACTCAGCAACGTTGTTGTCAACAAACCGAATGTTGCAAAGATAAACTCTAACTACAGACAACAATGTGAACTGTACCTAATTGAAATATTCGCCGTACTCACACTGACGGAGGTACATCACAAAGGGTATTCTTGTGTCTATTCAATAGATGTCATGCTGTGCTGGTAGGTATTAAGTATGCCTGGTGAGTTCTATTGTTCGTCGTACACTAAACCGCTGTTCCATCGTCGTAATTTTTTGAGGCCATGACAGCGTTTATTTAAAATGAAATATAATTGCAATAAAATTCGGTTACTTGTTTAATTTTGTCCGTCGAATCGCAACCCGTGAAATACTTATTATTGAATAGTTCCGGTGGCCATCTGTGGTCTTCGTCATCAGTTCCATTCACCAAATGGTGCTTTCCGAAAGCAAATGCACGAGTTACTATAAAAAATACCCAAATCGCTATAGATGTGTCTATAAAACTTGAGGGATTCCCTCGATTTCCATGGGATCCCCTCATCAGATTCGACTTGGTGACAACTAAATAAGAACATGCTTAGAACTCGACATCAATGTGGTAGAGTGATTGTAATGAATAATGGCTGTTATTAGGCCTGCGTTGCTATGACAAGCTGCCATATTGCATCACGCATATTACACAGCATAGACCACTGCGCACAACCTCTTTAAGAGAACTAACCTGAAATCGCGAAAAAAATCAGCTGTTCAGTACGTTTATGTTCGCATAATTCGTCAAAATGTACTGAACAGTTGATTTTTCACGATTTCAGGTTAGGTCCCATAATAAAAGTTGTTCATAATGATGAGTACAATGACCCCTTAAGAGGTTGTGCGTTATTTAAGTTACAATTCCGTCAGCGTGTAATTAAAGTGAGACTATCTTTATTGCTTCATCTTCTACATGAAATACCTAAGATTTAGATCCTCAAACAGTAGTCGAACATTAAATAGAGTTAATTAGACGAAGCAGTACGAACACTGTAAATAACATTTGTATGTTCTACACACATGACACACACATGCCTTATTTATTATTGGAACGGTTTAAGCATACTTACATTACAAGGCCTAACACAGCCAGTCAAATGATTTGTAGCTCTCGGAACCACCTTGAGAGCACATTCTTTCAATTTTCAAAATCGGTCCACAATTGACGGAGAAATCGGTGAACATACATTAAAAATAACATACATACAGGCTAACATATAACCTCCTCCTTTTTTGAAGTCGGTTAAAAACAGCACATCATGAGGAGCTTTATGGATCTAATAATGTACAAAAACAGAAGAATTTTAATGTTAAACTACTTTTGTATTAGTTTATCTTAACAACGGTTAAACTAAACAGAAATTAATTAAATAGTGTGGCTATCACATCGGTTGCGAGCCCGTATCTAAGAACGGCCCTTTGAAAAGATACTCGGTATTTTAATAAGCTTATGAATAAGTAAAACCTGATAAGTTCTTCAACAGATTTTTCATTAACTTCACAGAAATGTATTGCACAGAAAATTAAAATTATATTCTTTTAAAGTTTTTAAAAGAGCAAAATGATATAAAAAATTGACAAAACAATTCTGACTTCGCATAGACTAACAAGATAATTTTCATGCAGATCAATAAACAAGTTTGCAAAGCAAACCTCTCCGAGTGTACATTTGTCTACACGTAGGAATTCGGCCTATATGCTACGTGCGTAGCAGCGTAGCGACCGCGTAGGGACTCCCTCTACGAAGCTACGATGCGTTAATATTAAAAGGCAATTTCGCGCTAAATTCGTGTTGTTGCACCATGCGGTACACTTAGGCTTTTATTCACTCCTTACATCAAAAACTTACTTATCGAAAACTTCAACTTTTGATACCTGGCTTTATGATATCGTAAATCTTAAAATGACAACCAATAATACCTTAAAATTGACATCAACTCTGAAATCTGTTATCAGCAATAAATAGTAGTCATTTAATAATCTTGAGTGCTTTATTTCCTACATTATGTTGTGAACTTTAATCTTGTAGCAAGATTTGTTTGTACCTGACTTTAACCTGACTTTGTTTTAATTTTATAACACAACAAAATTGCATCGAACTGACACAAATTGTTGATGAAACTTTCAAATTTGTTTGACCTCCTCTAGCGCGGTGAAATATTGGTTTTCGATAAAAAGGAAACAAAGCTATGCTGGGCTGGTATACCTGAGTAGGTACTCGATTCCACGAAACTGCAGCTCAAAAATCGATTAAGTCCCACAGCGGAGTTGAGGTCTCGAGGTGGAGGGCTCTCGTGAAGAGTTTTGGAGAATGCTGGAGGTGGGTGCAGGGCGCATGCGCGGGGCGGGGGCACGCTCTGACGTCACTTGTCGCGCCCGGGGCGTCGCGCCAGTGCCTCTCGCGACCGCGCGATCAGTCACGCGCGACTCCCGCCCTAAATCGTCTAAACACGATCACGAGCTTCCGATGTTAATTCTCTATCATAAACAAACGGTTATTATTCATAAAATAGATACCGCTGGCTGCCGGACAAGCCGCCGGCCGCCGCCACGTGCGACGTGACGTGACACCCACTCTGTGCTCCGATCCTCTCGCGATACATTTGTTATGGCCATTCCATACAAACTACTTATATTGACATACATGTAGATAGTGTAGCGAACTAGCGGTTGATGACGTACAAAAGGCCACTGTTTAAATTGAATTATAGGGGAACTGAACAAAATAAGAACATGCTTAGAACTCGACATCAATGTGGCAGAGTGATTCTGATGAATAATGGCTGTTATTAGGCCTGCGTTGCTATGACAAGCTGCCATATTGCACTCACACTTACAGATTACACAGGGTAGACCACAGTTATACCAGTTTTGCATCCAGACGTTTAATATATATTGCTAGTGCACGACCACAGTTCCGTCAGCTTGTAAGTAAAGTGAGACTATCTTTATTGCTTCATATTCTTCATGAAATACCTATGATTTACTCAAACAGAAGTCGAACCACCAATAGAGTTAATTATCTGAGGCACTTGGCAGTACGAATACTGTAAATAACATTTGTATGTTCTACACACATGACACACACATGCCTTATTTATTATTGGAACGGTTTAAGCATACTTACATTACAAGGCCTAACACATCCAGTCAGATGATTTGTAGCTCTATTTGCGATTGCTTCTGAATACATATTACGGTGTTTATATAAAAATGTATGTTCATTTTTACCAACAAAATAATGCAAACATTTGTATCTTCTATCTGAAACTTTCTAAGCTTCTGTAACAGTATATATAGCAGTATTATATATAGCAAGGATTACGTTTCTGTACGTAATACAATATTCTTAATATAAGATAGAATAGAGGTTACATTGAAGAAATAGACCTTAACTCTGTGAATATAAGGACTACATTTTTGTAATCGGTTTATCCGTAGTGAACACAAAAGGATCGGCCTGGGTGATTGTGTCGTGGTAGTAATATCTTAAAGATATTGATGCTGTATTTATACATCCATATTTAGAAATATTTCCTTTATACAGGTAGGATCATATTGATTAATATTAGCTCATTGTAGCATAGAAAGAGGAAAAATACTTTTAAAACAGTCAGTTCAATGACCTCAATGTTGCAATATGTACATACCTAATAAAAGTTTTAGAATACATATTAAAATATAGCTATCGCACTTAGTTTTAAAAGAACAAGTGAGACAGTAGTATATAAATTCTGTTCAAAGGAGGCCACAGCTGGCCATGCGGCCCTTCCTAAAATGAAACAATTTACGGGAAGATGTGGTTAAAATAAAGTGGAACACAGAGCTTACTGTTTTCAACAGTATTTATTGAAGTTACAACGTTCTCCTCTATTCTCTCCATACTAAATGAAGTAATATATAATAAATGAAACATCTTGTACCCACAGATCGATTCGCGAGCGTTACTAAAACTACTGTATTATTCAAAGGACATGGTGTCTTATTTAAATTAAGCTTTTAAGGTATTAGTTATTCAATATTCCTTTACTCGTAGTTTCTCACACGCGCTTTAATTTACCTTGAAATAGGATTTACCTACTTTGTATGACAGTGATAGCTTCATTTTATCTTTTCAGTCTTATAATAGTTAATTTAAAATTAATTTTTAATATATTATAAGACTGAAAAGATAAAATGAAGCTATCACTGTCATACAAAGTAGGTAAATTTCCTATTTCAAGGTAAATTAAAGCACGTGTGAGAAACTACGAGTAAAGGAATATTGAATAACTAAAACCCGTGGCTAAGTAATAACAGCCGCACTGGTCGATCCATCAGGTTAAGCTACGCTTGCCGGGGTTGGTCCGTATATGGGTGACCATCATTTCATACCGAGACTCCTCCGTGCCTCGGAAAGCACGTTAAGCCGTTGGTCCCGGCTGCAGGGTCGTCAGAAGCCCGAAAGTCTGACAACCAGTCTTACCAAGGGGTATCGTATTACCCAGTAACTGGATTGTGGAGGTCAGATAGGCAGTCGCTCCATGTAAAATACTGGTATTCAGCTGCATCCGGTTAGACTGGAAGCCGACCCCAACATAGTTGGGAAAAGGCTAGGCAGAATGAATAGTTAATTGTAACCATTTGTAAAGTCAGGGCAATTAATTGTGTATCAAATTGACACCCTATGTCAATTTGGCATATTATCCAAAGTCATACGCCTGTCAAGGAATGAATGTTTTGATTCGAATATACAGACCATTTAAGTTAAAATAAAATAATTAACGATTTTTTTTTTCTGAAAAACTTTTACGGTACACAAAAACAACTTTCCAAGTAAAAATATTCTAGAAAGAGGTGTAGAGTTAGTGTTTGTACTAATGAAAAAATCATGGTATCACAAACACCAGCGCCATCCAAACTAGGTCACATTAAAAACAAAAAAAAATCAAACGTAGGTACTACATGGTGAGCTTATAAAAAAATATATAAAATATACAGTAGAAGCAATTTAAAAAAAAAATCGACTTCAAAAAGAAATTAACTCAAAATTATGAAATAACTTTAAAGTCGGTGTCTTGGGATCTGTATTTTAGTTTTGTGCCACCGACTTCCGAAATTAAAGTTATTTCATTATTTAGAGTTAATTTCTTTTTGAAGTCGATTTCATTTTTTAAATTATTTTTATTTCGCATTTTTAGTTTTTAGTAAAAAACTGAAATATTTATTTGTAATAAGTAGTTAATAGTTTTGTTATAAATATTGCACTAGAATTTGACCAAGGTTTTGAGATGTTTTCCCTTTGACACCACACCCGTAGCTCGTATCAATTCAATAAGCCAGGCCGTCACACAAAGATTTCCCATCCACAAAAAAAGGCCGTCACACTTATACGTATTAATTCATTATCATGAAAACTACTGAACCGATTTTGATGAAACTTGCATTGTTCCCTAAGTTGAAGGAAATGTAACCCAACAAAAAAATGGTCACGATCCGATTAATAGTTACGGAGAAATGCGTGGACAAACATACATACATCTATAAAATTTAGTATATTTGTTTGGAAGCCCTAATAGATTATCATATGTATATTGCAGATCCAATAATATTACATACATACGTGTCGAATATAAATTACAATATTGAGCTACTTATTTACTTATAATGAACTATTTGTGTGTGTGCGTGCTCGAGATTGCACGGATGAGTCATTGTGTATGTGTCAGTGTATGTATGTATGCGTCTGTGTTTTCTAAATAACAGCTCTATTCGATTGTTTTGTTTTGTTTTAAATTGGTAATGGCCTTCACGTGACCAGAGGGCAGGAGTGTTATATTTATATTTTGGCCAAAAAATCAGCATTGCCATACAATATTGCAATGCTGTCAGCCTTTTGACCACTTTGCCTGTTGACAGCGATGCGGACGAATTTTGTGATGATCTATCCTCTCCCTTTTTATATACTTGTACATTATTATTATTATTTTAAGACTTTAAATTTTGTAAATATAACTAACTCATTAATACATATTATGATAGTTGGTAGTCAATTTGCTTGACAATTAGGAACTATTCAGCAATGTCTGACAAAGGTTTCGTGTCAATCCGACGCAAAGCTTTTATGTGTGCCTTTGACGAAAAGACAAACAGAGCAATTTGCTGTGTAACGGTTCCCGGAATAATACCCCAGTGCACAGACTTTGACATCCATCACTTACAACGTAGGTAAATAAGAATTCTATTAGTCAATAGCATTTTATTCGATGTTCAATGACAAAGAAAAACAACACTCTATTTTTACACTTACACACACGCCATCATTGATGCATGAAACATACTCTTTTGGTGAATGAATTCTGTGATCGATACCATTTAATTGGATGTTGAACAAACTGTCGTAAAGTACACACCATGGTTACACAATCTATATAATCATCAGCTACGTTTTAAAAGCGTGTTTGGAATTCATCATCATTTTAGCCCGGAATCACCCTCTGCTCCGTATGGGCCTCCTTCCTTGCTATCATCCTCCGTAATTCCGTATTCGGAATTAAAACTTGCTAATTACACGACTGCCCAAAAAGGAGTGTAATGTTTTCAGATTTCATATACATGTATGAATGTGAGATTCTTTATTGCACCATATCGTTTAAATGCCTATACAGATTTGGATTTATGGGTATCGTTAGAATCCTTACATCATCCCGAGTGACACTGGCTATAAATTATTGGAAAAAATTCAATATGGCGGCAGTGTAACTCCATTTTCAAATATGAAAAAATAAAATGTTTCTTCGATGATTACAATATGGGTCTTAATTAATTGAAGGTCTTGATGAACCGATGAACACATTCCATAAAAACTATATGATTTATTGGCAATTTTTTTATAAAATAGGAGTATTGTATATGCAAAACAAACATTTCATCTTTGGCTGCAAATGATTTATTCAGACTTTAGTAAGATTTTGAATGTCTAAATGAGTGAATGGTTTCATAGATGTTTTAAAATAAAACATGCCAGTAAAACGTATAAAATAAAAATAAATAATATAAAAAATTCAAAACACGGCTGCTCTGTCAAGAAACGAATTAAAAAGTATAAAACAAGTTGTATTAGTTCGTTTTTTTTACTTTTTAGTTCGTTTTTTGGCAGGGCAGTCGTGTTTTTTTATCATTTATTTTTTATGTATTCTTTTGTGGATTCTTTATTCAGGCGATAATCAAGGAGATAGATTAACGAATAGAATTATGGTAAACACGCGTGAATAACATAACCCTGTCTTAGCTGTCACGACGTCGGGGAAAAATAAACCATTTAAAGTTCTGAACCTTCACTTGACTTTTTTGAGACAATTGATACGGAATGTCCATGTTATACTGGGTGTAATTTAACCACCGTTATCCTCTCATCATACTAACCTAACCTAACCTGGGGTCATTGTACTCATCATACTAACCTAACCTAACCTGAAATCGCCAAAAAAATTCTGCTGTTCCATACATTTTGACGAGCTATTCGAACATAAAATGTAGCGAACAGCAGATTTTTTTGCGTTTTCGGGCTTGGTCCCATAGTATAAGTTGTTCATAATGATGAGTAAAATGACCCCTTAAGAGGATAACGGTGATAAAAATTACACCCTGCATATTTTTGAAGCTGTTTATATATGTATATATTTGTTATATAAATACATTGTTATCAAGTACATAAAGTCCCCAAGCCCCATCAGTCTTACAATCTGCTGAGGCTAATGCCGAAACCACTTAACGATTCTTGATGGGGTTATCGCTGCTTCCTAGGACGTTTCTCGAGGGAGGTTTACTCTGATACATTAATAGATTATATGCTGTGCCTTTCGTTGAGTTGTTGAATTTACATGTAGGAGGCAACAAAGTATGTTTGTAAAATTTGTGGGTTGCAGCTGAAAAAGCGTCAGGCGATGACCTTGTATTGTTATCTGGCATTTTGCTGAGCTGAGGCCCTTTTTGCATTATACGCCTTCTTTTCTGTTGTTTACAGTTTTATGGTGTTTTTTTTTTTTGCTGTAATGCCAATAAATGCATTTTTCTGTCTTTATAAAATACGATACATCGTTTTTGTAATGGCATCATTACAACATTAAATCATTTACTACATTTATCTGAATGTTTCTTTACATCTGGCGCAGAACATTTTATTCAAATCGCAACAAAACTCCTTATATAGCTTCAATAAAACATGAATATTTTTCTTGCCTGTGCGGGATACGACTTTCGTTTCATCACTCTATCCAATTTCGTTCCTTCCACATTGCCCTTGGGCTTATTACGAGGCTCAAGACGGGCCTATATATATGTTTGTGCGTGCGTAAGCAGAACGAATAGTCTGCGTTCGACTTACAAACGTGAAAAGCTAAACCACCCCTTGACTGTTGGCCTTGCGAATTTTTCACAGGGTACCGCTCATACGAGAATGTCCTCGGCCGCTCGAGGACCTAATTTTTCATCTAACGTCTACTTATATATAATATTTACCTAAAAAAATATTCAAGTCACTGCTATACTCGTAGACCGTGGACGCTTCACGCTATTTTCGTGTTAATTCATTTTAATTAATTTCGTGATGTGAATTGATTGCACTACAAAGTAATTAAATTAACCATGATACAAATTGAATTAAATTATTTTGCCTACACGATAGGTTTTATGTCTTTCTTGTTTACATTGGTTGTTGGGCTGTACAAAGAAGTCTTAAGTTCAACTACAAAATAAACGAGATACAAAAAGTTGCGACATATGAAGTCTGTGAAGTAGGAAAACTTGATGTTTCCGTTTCTTACAGTACTCACGTTGGTAATGTAAGAACACAAAGGACAGTAGATACCCCACAGTCAAGGGTCCCTCCCTTGACTGTGGGGTACCTACAATCCTTTGTGTAGATATACACTTTACAAATACGTTTATTCAAATAATTTGTACGTAAGAAATCTTGGAGAAATGAAAATCTTGGTTACTTTACATCCGATATACTTTTTTAGGGTTCCGTACCTGAAAAGAAAAATACGGACCCCCGGATCACTCGTGTGTCTGTCTGTCAGTCTGTCACAGCCAATTTGCACCGAATCTAATAGACCGATTAAGTTGAAATTTGGTACACATATGAATTTCTGTGACCCAAACAAGGACGTGACGTAAATAAGTACATTTTGAATACGGGGGTCACTTTTGGCGGGCAAATAAGAAAATAAATAAAAAGTTTTGCAAACTGAACGTGTGACATATCAAATGAAAGCGCTTATTGTGAGGGTCCCAAATATATCTTTTTATAATTTTAAAATAGACAAAAATTGACCATTCCCCGCCCCCTATCTCCAAAACTACTGAGCCTAAAATTTTGAAAAAAATACAGAAAATATTTATAGACCGATTTATAGACCGATGACAGGATAACCTATAAGAAGTCTGTGGTCTTAAAATAACATGGCAAATCTCTCAATATTGTACATACAAACTTACATTTGCAGTTGGAATGTATGGTAGAACATGTTTTTCAACTACAATGTTAAGTTTGTTCTTGGGATAAATTCATCCCAAATACGGAACCCTTCATTGCCCGTGGCCCGACATGCACTTGGCCGGTTTACAATTTCTGATGTGCTTTGTGTATGGTATTGTAGTCATTCACGGTTTTGCTAAGTCATGGAAATGTTTACCAAATTGACTCATCTGCCATCATCTGTCTAGCCCGTTCCCAGCTATGTTGGGGTCGGCTTCCAGTCAAACCGAATTTTACATGGAGCGACTGCCTACCTAACTTCCACAACCCAGTTACTGGGTAAGACGACACCCCTTGGTAAGATTGTCAGACTTTCGGGCTCCTGACGACCCGCAACCACTGTCAAAGATCCACGAATGACAGCCGGGCCAAGGGCTTAACGTGCTTTCCGAGTCACGGAGGGTCCTTGGCATGTAAAGATGGTCACCCATCCACGGACCAAAGGCGACAAGCGTGGCTTAACCTGATTAATCGATCCTTGCGATTGTTATTACTTAGCCACAAGCGCCTTTCTTTAGTTAGTTTACCAAATTGACTACCAACTTAAATTGTCCGTAAATTTAAATCAGAACTGTCATTCTTTGACAGTTCTATCAAATGTCTATAACATGGCAAATTTCCGTAGTATGTCAATTTGGTAAATTACTTTAGCTTGCCACATTGACTCATTTCTCACAGTTTTGCTTTGTCGTAACATATTATAATGAATACAAATATGTTTAGCAGATATATGAACTTAGCTATACGTACATATTCATATCAACATTCTAAAGTCATATTCATATACTTACATAATGTAAATACATATAATATTCATGTCAGTAAATAACTAAAATATATATCAAAAATGTACGGGTACTTTTCAAGCAGTCGTATTTTCGAATACAAAAGAGCCGCGATCTAT
The DNA here is from genome assembly GCA_948252095.1 of Dicycla oo. NCBI lineage: Eukaryota > Metazoa > Arthropoda > Insecta > Lepidoptera > Noctuidae > Dicycla > Dicycla oo. Next base: position 15,191,372 of record OX411714.1, on the reverse strand, counting down.
TCTGTATGCTTTGATAAGATTTATACTTTTGTACAAGATCGGATTTATATAGAGACTCGGACACACGACCATTTTAGCCAGTCAAAAGGTTAATCCATTAGAGGAACGTACTTACCTATGCATTCACCATATGTTGCGCCACTTCTTTCCAGCTAAAGCACTAGGAAGTGGTGAAAGGCTGGCCGGCGTTTTGGGGGCCTGTCTTATGTAATATTGACGTTCGAAAAGTGCTGAACTGAAGATGCCTTTTGAAAAATGTAATCAATTAGCGAACTAGTAAATAATATTAACTAGGATTATGATTTATTAGGTAATTATTAAAACACAAATGTCTAATGTGCTATCTAATGAAATCAGCTCAATCAGTATTATGATCTGTTTTTGAGACGAGTTAAATAAATGGCACAATAAAAATGTGGTTTTAATCATTACCGATTAAATTAATATTATTTATTAGTTCGCCAATACATTACATTTTTTCAAAAAAGCATCTTCATTTAACATTCTTAGAAATTTGGTCTCGTGTGAGCGAGAGAGGTGACAAAATGCCCTCTACATAATCTGCAAAGCTGTAGTTTCTAAGAAAATATTTATATTGATTTATGTAAAATAGCGCTCACGAGATCTGTTGACTTTGATTTGATTATAAATCCAATCAAAACAAATTACGATGACGATGAAATGTCGAAACTCAGCTTGCGCCCTTAAGCTCCACACGGTGCAAGTTTCTGGAACATTCAAGAGCAATAATTGCATGTCATAAAGCACGTTAAATTTTATTGCCATTCAAGAATTGTACGCACGTGTTTACACACGTGCGATTTCCATGAAATGGCTTACAATAATTGAATGCAAGTTTTGCCATTCAATAATATTGTATGCGAAAATTGCAAGGCGATTATTGCATGCAACTTTTGCCTCGTCTAAACACAGAGTTGCACGTCCTTGTACAATTGATTTATGTACTCGGTGCCCGTATTTGCGGTGCCAAATATTTCATAAAATTTTATTAAACGTCATGTTTCGTTCGCTCATGTTTGAATGTTACAAAAATTTTCATACCAGAATTGAATGCGATTTTATTGTAAGTGTGATTTTATGTACGTGCAATTTTATTGTACATACAATAACACCTATACCAGTTTTGAACGGCAACTAACTTGCCCGTATCGTACAACAATATTGTACAGACGCCAGCAGGTCAACCTACCCGAAACTGTCAGATTTTCTCAATCAACCTTGAACCTAATGCCTTAGTAATAAAGTCGAAAATCTATTAAAGAAATCTGACAGATTGTAGTAGCTTGATGTGCTGGCGTCTGTACATGTTGTTTTGTTGATGCCAGTTCGTTGCCCTTCAATTTTATGGTGTGCCACAGGCAATACTCTTGCCGTGTAAATGGAGATTTAAGCTGTGCCCGTGTTGAGTCAAGACTGTCTATGAGATGATGAAACAATGATGGAGCGCACGCTCTGAACAAATCAATCCGATAATCAAAGCTGCCAAAATGTACTGAAAAACGAAAATTAAATGTAGGTACTAGCAATGATGCCCAGCTTACACAAGGTAAGGCTTTTTAAAGCTAGGATAGCAAGATAGTGCTAGTAAGCTAATCACTCTGGCCTCGTGTGTACAGAAGTATCCTCATTTTGAGGCTAGTCAGCTAGTGAGAAAGGTAATCAAGTAAGTTAGATAATTTAATAGAATGGGGCTCTATTTTTGAGCTAGCAGCGCCTCTCATCATTTTAGTATCCTGGCATGAGTATTTGCCTCTTGTGGCTGAAGCTAGTACCCAACGGGATCATTTTGGTCCATGGATCAAAAGTTATCGCAATGCTATTGGCTTAAAATTTACTAGCATCGTGTAAACAGCTCCAGCATATGCCAAGTCAGGATAGTTAGGGTATTAGTTGCTTGCTATCCTAGCTTAATAAATTAGCCTCGTGTAACCCGGGCATGATAGATGAAATAATATGTTTTTAAATTGCGCGCTGTCTTACATAAGGCTGTCCGTCAGTCCATCGCGCCAAATGGCGTGATGTACATCTAAAAGAATGAGAATCCGTTGGCTTGATGTATAACTCTGCAGGATTTCCAATCGCTCCATTTGACTTTAGTCGTTTGGAACCACGCCAAATGGCGCTATCGTGAATGCCCACCTTTAGTTTACCTGTCAGTTATCGAGGTATCATACGAGATCAGTAAATCTCTGTTGTGTTCGAGTATATCAGATGCGATAATATGACATCGACTATTTATACAGTAGTGATTGTAGTGAATAGAGAGAGAGTATCAAGATTACTTGTCGACACGATAACCATCAAAATACATATCGCACCTCCAATAAAATAGCGTAACAACTCAAAAAGTTAAAATGTTCAGGAGAAACCAAAATGTTCAACCTATTTCATTGTAATTAGAATACCATGCATTTTTGCGTTAAATAATACGTACCTACATGTTATATTATAATTATAACACACATGTTACATTATATTTGCACTTGATAGCCCAATTCTCGGGGAAGGCTAGAGGCTATTTAACATCACGCTACGACTCTTAGGAGTCGAGCAAAAAGAAAAAACGCGGAAAGAACGCTAAGCAACGAAGTAAAAATGCGGGCGGGCGATGCGATGCGACGCGGTGGGTCGGGGTAATAAGAAATTTCATGCGGATGAAGTCGTGGGCAGAAGCTAGTCTATATAACAAAACAGAACGCCTGGACCGATTTGGCAATTTTCTGTTTTAAGATGTTCGTTCGATAGTCCGAATGGTACTTTAAAAACTTGAAAAGTTCCCGGGAAAATTGGTGCATCTATGGGACTTTTGTATGAATCATTAAAATTTGGACAGGACAACGTCTGTCGGGTTAGCCAGTTTTAAAAAGACAAAATAGATCATTCGATGTGCGATGCTATATTTATTATATCAGCGCATTTGAAGAACGACACTGTTAGTCGTGTTCTTGGTACGTAGCTACAAACCAGCGAATCATTACAAGCTAACTGTTCCAGTCAAAGTCAAAGTATTTATTAGTGTGACGTTTGGTGATACAGTAGGACTTATAGTTAGGTTATGGTAACTCAAAAAACTATCCATTATACACTTTTTAATAATATAAGACTTTAACATCGATATTACATACAAATTAATAAAAATTTCAATATTTAGAATACAATCAATTCCGGCACAGTCGTGTTAGCTTTAAGCTTTACTAAGTAAAGTGTTAAGAAAGCCAATCAAATGCAGCTTTAAGGGAACTTTTAACCACGGAACACCACGTAGTTCTAATCCTGCTACCCAGTACACGTTCTTCTTTTAGGTATATCTACACATTGCTCTACTTACTGTACCCAGGAGAAAATTTGACAAATTGAATTTTAGGAAAGGACAGTCACAGAAGTATTTTGTGAAAGAGACGACGCTTTACAGCATAGAACTTTACCAAGTGCTCGTGCAAATAGTAAAGTAAACTGCATTCACAGTACACAATATGCGTGCAAGCACGTGAGGGAATCGATTAGTATTCAACTTGTTGCAAGTACGAGGTGCCAAGTTCCACACATATACTGGATTCAAAAAGGTGACTCTAGTACAAATGCTTGCATAAACTGGAGACCCCTTTTATAAAGGTATTCCAATGTGTCCAGAGTGCCAATTGACGCAGTTTCTGTACATAGATCGAATACACTGTTGAAAAGCACACGTGCGTTGATAAATTATGCCTACAGGTACAACACATGTTGCTTTATGTTTTAGCGCCTTATCTCTCAAAGCTAAAAATATTTCATCTGAACAAGCACTTGTAATTATAAAGCGCTTCCACATTTCGTATTTCAATATAGCCTCAGAAAATTCTGATTTGATTTTGAATATTTTTCGCGACTTGGTTTCAAAGATATGTACGTATTTTCTTTTGCTTCAAACTTTGTATACATTCATAGCCAGTGTTAGATTTGTTTTTAGATTATTAACAATCAATCAATGTTATCTAAGCCATTTCAGGAGAGTACAAAACAAATGATAATATTTGCTCAAGAACATAATATTGAGACATTGTTACAAGATCTCATTGAACTAAACCTATACTATCCTAAATACTTTTTAAACACAGGTTTTTAATCCCCATTTCATAGAAAATCGATCAACGATTTAATCTTCATAATCAACAATAGCGGTAGCACCAAGAAAATTCTCTTTTATTTTTGTTACAAAATACAAAACTTCTTTTATCCATTAACTAGGGGTAAATTGTTTTTAGATGAAGTACTTGGAAATGTTGCAAGTTAATGGAAAAGCTTGGTACGCCCTTGTTATATTAGAAGGGGAACGGCAGGGAGTATCGTACTGTGGAGCTACCTCCTCCTGGCTTTCTGAAAGCCAGACATTAACTAGAACATTAATCAGCATCTCACGATCATACTTTAGTGCTCAGCTCAACAACAACTGTTGTTAGCTGTAGAGAACAGCTCGATAGCACAGCAGGGTTACTTAGTACTTTGTTGCACTTCTACATTGAAGGTTCTCTTATTGTTCGTGGTAGTAAAGTCGAAGTTATTACATGAAGTTTGTTTATCAAATACGGAAAATCGCGTCATATTATATTACCATATTTTTATCTCTTCATTCTTAATCGAAACGAACATAATTATTATCATCACACATAGCCACTATTAATAAGTTCAATGCCTGTCAATTACTATAATCTTCTTAAACATTCAAACGTCATCGTAGCACAGTTTCTGCATTCACGTCACGTCTTTAGAGAGGGTACTTATTATATAAAGTACCCTTCAAAAGTTCCTAGCAATAAAATTAAGAATTAACCCGGAAGCCCGTTTTAACAAAACTAATCAAAATCTAAAACCACAGAAATCCCAACGATAACCCAAAATCAATTAAAACAATGAAAGTTTGAACGAACAACGATACTCCTCAGCGAAATAAGTACTTAGAAGCAGCATGTGATGGTCGAACAGTGTTCCTGTATCACTCGAAGGTTGTGTGCCCAGTATTAAGTATGGAAGGTACGGCGTAGAGCGAGACCTGGGCGGGGGCGGCTCGCGGCGCGCGCGCTGTGATGCGATGGGCCAGGACTGGTGCTTCCGACGCAAGAGGAAGCGCAGCAGCAGTCAGGAGGACCACCCGCATCACACCCGGTAACTGTAGCAACACGGTAGAATGTATGGAAAGTTCCAAAAGTATTTGATGAAAATGTAAACAAATGGATCAGTATAATAGTAGTGCCACGTACAAATTAAATGCTGTGATTTATTTATTTGAATATAGAAACCTGAAATTCAATTTTAAATCAGCTGGATGTTTTTCATTTGAAAATTTAGGTTAATTTTAGAAGCTCAAACGTCGATGATTTTTCAATTATAATTCAATAATGTTATTTAAACAATAATTGGTGGGAAAAGTGGTGAGATATACTAATACCATTTAGTGAGTGAGTTCGTAAGAATTTAACCTGAACAGAGTTTGCTTACTTTTTTATTAGATACTTTTGGAACAGACTATAGTTTGTTTTGGGTTGGCTCGCTTGGTTTCGGCCCTATGTATCACGATTGTATTGTTTATTTACACGTGTTTTTTTTGGAACACCTTCTTAGTTTTCAAGAGAGATGAGAACGTATCGTGACGAAGTGGCGAATCGAATCATACACAAAAATAAACATAAACACGTTGACAGGCATGCTTTATGCATAAACTTCTGCCACAAATCGATAACGTAGAGGCCTAAGTCTCTATAATCAAATCTCGGTTTAGGAAATATGCTGTCACTTACCTATATCTCAAGTGTAGTGATTGGTTGAACGTATTAGCTATACATGTAGACGAAGAAATCATTAACAGAAAGATAGCCAATCAAATGATTGAGACATACTTGATCAGAGAATTATTCATGGCTTCAGGAACCAGGGGATAAATCCGCCAGTGAAGCTGCGTCGCGTTATTAATTTAGATTTTATCATGTCGAGCGATTCTACCGCCATCTGTCGGTTTTAAGCGCCTTTTAGTTACAGGTAGACTAGGGTGCTTACTGGCAGCGCTAGCAGGTTTACGTTACGGGTAGCTAGATGTCGTCCGCTACCCTCTCTCTTACAAATTAATTATTGTCTGCTCTTAAAAACGTTTTATATCAATGTTTTTCTAAAAGCTCCATCAAATTATGAGCAGAAAAGCAGAAGGACATTATGGTAAAATATTTCCTCCAACTTCAATCAAGAAATAATATGGATGAATATACCGTAATTTTGTTCATAAAAATTTGCTAATAAAAGTGTTCGACCGAAGCTAAATTTGGCCGAAGTTAAATCGGAATGTATAATCTGACGTTAAATATTGAATAAATTTTAGAGTTTCGTATAAAAAGGTTTTATTAAGAACCCGACTGCATCTAAACCACAACTTATTTGATGGCCGTGACGTAGACGTTTTTTCCAATGCAAATTGAACTTTCGAAAAATGTTAAATCCCTCTGACCCGTATCTAGTTTAGTCCAAAACGTTGGTAAGTAAACGTGATCTGTAAACCTTTTCCCACAGCAACAATATTCATCGATATTTGACCAAATCACGAAACTGCGAGGGTCAAACTTTTAATTAAGACTTACAAATCCCAACAATGGCATAAATATTAACGCTTATGTGATAATAAAATATGTACACAAGTAACAGTCTCTTTTGTTGAAATATGGCAGCAATTTTCGTATCCCATTGTCAACATCGTTAATAAGTAATTTGTATTATAGCGTGTAATCGATAATTTGTTGGATAGACAGAGGTTTTATAGCGACAATCACCTTCATTTGATGCTGTAAATATAAATTTGGTTATGTAGGTGGTTAATGATTATTGTAAATCGTACCTAATAGAATTATTTCTCAGCCTTTAAAAGATTTAGGTACCGGAAATCTAGACCTCGCATTTAATGAAACGGTTTTCGGGTGATTACAGTGATGGTCTTGGTAATCGCTGCGTGTGGAAAATAGTGGGAATAGTGGTAATTGGTGATTGATTGTTGGGGCACCTATTGGCTTAGGTGAACCCTCCTAATTGATTAAAACACCTTTAAGTCACTTGTTATACCCATGAGATCAGAATGGTTGCTTTTCCAGAAAAGACACGGTTTGTTTTATTACAAAATGGGTATATACTGATAAATGTATCCATGTATGATTGACAGTACGATCAAATTTGGGGGAAAAGCATATGTTATTCTCAACCATCTTTAAATATCCAGTAAAGTTCCGAAATCCACAAGGACCCATTATTTCCAACGGCACGGTCAAGAGCGTTACTTAGCGCTCAAACTCTTGGTTCAAGGATTCTTAACTGCATATTTATGAAAAACTTAAGTATTCCCTCAATTAGTGCTAATTAATTTTTTTAAAGAGGAAATGAAGTACTGATTTAGAACTGATTTTTATTTGCGTTACACGTTTGTATTTGATATCGAACAAACAATTGCTTGATTTAACACTTTGTGGGACACTAATCGCTCATAGGCGTTATAATAACAAAACATCGGAAGCTACATTATTAAATCTGTAAGTTACACTAGCCTACCTAATTTGTTAACAATCGCATGTCACGCAAATCAACGTTTCATTAAATTACGTACAAACTATGTAGCTTTATCACTCCTATACCTACAAAGTATCACCAGCAAACACGTGTCGTTTCCGGGTTCCCTAGAGAATTCTTTAACTTTTAAAAGAATATCAAAAAGAACTGAATTTCGTTGCTTCAACTATCATCATCATCATTTCAGCGGAAAGACGTCCACTGCTGGACATAGTCCTCGCCCAAGCACCACAACTTCGACCGGTTCTGTGCTTCCCGCATCTAGCAGATTCCTGCGGCCTTTACAAGATTATTGGTCCACCTTGTGGGAGGCCTACCAACGCTACGTATCCCGGTACGCGGTCGCCCCTCCAGAATCGTTCGACCCCATCAGCCATCTGTTCTATGAGCAATGTGCCCTGCCTACTGCCACTTTAGTTTGGCAATTCTTCAGGCTATATCGGTTATCTGCGTTCTCCTGCTTCTCCTGGATCTCTTCATTTCTGATTCGATCACGTAGGGAAACTCCAAGCATAGCCCGCTCGATTGCCCTTTGGGTGACGTTTAGACTTCTAATGACGCCCTTTGCGAGTGACCATGTTTCAGTACACCACTCATCACTGGCAGCACGCACTGGTCAGAAACTTTCGTCTTGAGACACTGTGGTATGTGGATGAAAAGATATAGCGTCGCTTCCCGAACGCTGCCAAACCGAGTTGGATTCGACGGTTGACCTCCTTCTCAAAGTTGGACCTACCTAACTGGACAGTTTGTCCTAGGTAAATATAATAGTCCACAACATCAAGTGTAGCGTCTCCGATCTTCATGAGAGTGGGTGACACATGGGCATTTTACATGACTTTTGTCTTGTCCATGTTAATTTTAAGACCCGCTCTTACGGAAGCTCCACTGAGGTCATCGAGCATTGTACTGACGTCCTTCGTAGTCTCAGCCATGACTACCATATCGTCGGCAAACCGAGGGCGAGTGATGTACTCGCCATTGATGTTGATGCCTAGCGCTTTCCAGTCCAGAACTTTGAAGACCTCCAGTGCAGCGGTGAACAGTTTCGGTGGGATAACGTCTCCCTGTCTCATAACTCGTTGCAGAAGGATAGGTTTCGAGGTTTGGCCCTAGTGTCGGACTGATATAGTGGCGTTTACGTACAAACACTTCAGCACCTCGATATACCGATGGTCGATCTGGCACTGCTGAAGAAATTGCAGTGCAGCCCATGTCTCGATCGAATCGAAGGCTTTCTCGTAATGCACAAACGCTAAGCAGAGGCAGGTTATACTCCTCGGTCTTCTGTATAACCTGCCGCAGCGTATGAATATGTTTCCATATTCATACTTCATATATTTAACTTGCAATTGATTTTTACACTAATACGTACCTTTGAACGTACATAAAACGTTATTTAGTCTACGAAGTACCAATGTATCTTCATCTTAATAAGCTGTGTGTTTGCGTTATGTCTGTGCAAGCAAAAATGAAATCACCAGTGTGGATTTCAGTGCAGTTTTCTACGAAGTTTTATTTGCCCCATGTACAGCGCCTCTCGCAAAAGCCAAAGGGTATTCTGAGTACGAAAGTATACAGACTTCGATGTGGAATACTTTCTCTAAATGATGGTGAAAAGCGCATCAAAATCAATTGCGTAGTTAATAACATAGGTATTTAATTAGGCTAGGTTAGGTTCAAATCCGGCCAAGTACCAATATGACTTTTTCAATTCATATGTAATTTCTGAGTTACTCTTTACCTATGAAATTGGCGACTTTTGATACCGGCTAGCGTGAAGATTATCTTTCATTTTATTTAGAATTCTAAATTCAAATTAGTTTTATAATATAGCAAGACGTTTATAAAAAAAAAATCGCTTGGTCATTTGTTTTCCCGCCGTTCGATTTTTCTTTGATATCAATGTTTCTGTAACCATGGAAAAACGAACGCTATTTTCGAATACGAGTTCCATCGTGGTACGAGTACCAACGCAACACAGACAGCACGTAATATTAACGACGTGTGTGGACAAGGTACAGCAAGTGAACGCAACATGCGTTTTAGGTTTGATCGCTTCCGTTCTGGAAATTTAGATCTCAACAATGAACCCCGGGGATAAATTTCAAATCCGACGAGGCGGTGAAAAAATCCTTTAAAAAATTAATCGATTCCCGTTCCCAGGATATCTATAGCAGAAGGATCAACGAACTTTGAGAGTGCATGGACAATATTTCTTTTAAATGTTGATTAAATGTTGAAAATGTTGATTTTTTTTGGGTAGGTATTTTTTCTGAAATTTCATAGGTAAAGACCTAATATAAGTCTGAAATCGCCAACCAGTCTTGAGCAAGCGTGTTGATCAATGCTCGTGCCTTCTCTGTATGAGAAGAGGCCTTAGCCCTGCAGTGGAACAATAGACTGCTATTATTATTATATTACAGTTAGGTATAGATTACCTAAAAAAACCTTGCTAACTTTGATCGCTTTCTTGAATGCCATCAAGATAATAATAGTATGCACTCCACTGTCGTTATTATCTTCTAAGGGTACCTACTATTATTACCTAAACTATCGGGTAGGGAAAATAACAGAAGCTATAAGTCAGAAGTAGGTATCTATACCTACTATAATATGGGGTCATATGGACCTATTAAAGAGCTCTTCCACTTTTCCTGTTAATTAAATGGTAGGTAGAAGTAATGCTTTCTATCTGCCTATTGTCATATTAAAACTTCAAGTTTATTTTGAAACAATGCACCATAAAATAGCATATAATAACTGAATGCAAGTATTGCCATTCAATAAAATTGCATGCGATTACACCAAGGCAATAAAATTGCAAGGCGATTATTGCATGCAAGTTTTGCCTCGTCTAAACACAGAGTTGCACGTCCTTGTACAATTGATTAACGTGTTACCCGTATTTGCGGTGACAAATATTTCATGAATTTTTATTAAACGTCTTATTTCGTTCGCTCATGTTTGAATGATAGAAAATTTTCATGCCAGAATTGAATGCGATTATATTGTACGTGCTGTTTACACCTATACCAGTTTTGAACGGCAACTAACTTGCCCGTATCGTGCAACAATATTGTACGTAATGTTTAGACGGTGCCAGTTAATTGCCCTTCAATTTTATGGTATGCCACAGGTAATAAACTTGCACGTTGTAAAGGGAGCTTTAGTCGTGATTGTGACGAAAATACGCCTTTTCATAGTTTGCATACAAAGACACATACCTACATCATTACAGTTCCATACTGAATCCAAGAATCTCTCTACACACCAAGATAAAGGTAGGTATTAATTCTGATATACCTAATGAACACGAAATCGATTGCCACCGTGTTCGATACATCGTTTCTGAACCAATCTACGTATTATGGCTGTAAGGAGTTTTCCCAGCGGCTTCTGTGATGAGCAGAGCACTGGTGGCATGGGGTAATTGCATCCTAATGGGCTTTGGAGGCAATGCGATTAGCTCCTAACCTCCCATAATACACAATGACTGCTACTATGATAGTTCGCTGCAGCGCAGCTCTTCATAATGATGGTATTCAGCGATCGCGTGCAAATCGCTTCATAAACGATCTGTTTTGAACAGATGTTGTTTGAGTCTTCAGGGATTTTTGCGACGATTTATATAAAAGGAAATTCGCGGTAAATACAATCATAATATTATAAAATAACTAGTATTCGAATTACCTCTATCTTCATCTTTCATTCCTGTGTCACTTTTTAGGGTTCCGTACCTGAAGGGTCTCCGTTGTCTGTCCGTCTGTCTGTCAGCGGGCTGTACCCAATAAACCGTAATATGTACACAGTTGAAATATTCACAGATTGTGTATTTCTATTGCCGCTATAACAACAAATGATAAAAATGTATTTTTTTAGGGTAAAAAACGGAACCCTTATAGGATCACGTGTGTGTCTGTCTGTATGTCCGTCCATCACAGCCAATTCGCTCCGAATCTAATGGACCGATTAAGTTGAAATTTGGTATCTACACGTTGAACACCGACTTCAGCAGCTGTTTTTTTTTTTAGTTATTTTATTCGTTTTAGGTTTTTAAAGTTGGTTTTTACTTTTTTTTTAAGTAAATTTATTTTTACATTTTTAGTTGAATATGCAATTACATAAGCCCAAGACGAACGAAAAGAAGTATCATCAAAAGCTGGGCCCCGCGACATCGCGTGGAAGTAGTAAGATACACGATATACTAAAATAACAACCACATTAATTATTAATTAAATTAAAATAAAACCCCCTCGTCCCCCGACCCGCCGCGTTGCATGCATCACCCGTCCGCACTGTTTGTTCACAATTTCATGGATTTTATTTTTATTGCGCGGAACCCTAATTATTTTTCTTTTCTTTATAAAAATAGTTTTTTTTGTTATAAGTACTGTATATACTTACATATGCATTTAGTAAAAAGCTGTTATTTGACATTACAAACAGACACTTCAATTTTATTTATTTGTATATAGATTATAAAGCTGAAAAGTTTGTTTGTTTGGTTGAACGCACTAATCTCAGGAAGTGCTGGTTCGAATTGCAAAATTCTTTTAGTGTCGAATAGCGCATTTATCGAGAAAGGCTATAGGCTATATGACATCACGCTGTGCCTAACAGAAGCGGAGCATCAATGAAAAATATAGCAATAATGGGGAAAATTTATCCCTTTTGAGAGCTTTCGTTGCGTGCGCTGCGTAAAAGGTTAAAGTTAGGTACGCAACAATCATGTATAACGGAATTGTTCCTGTTAAAAAGTTCTAAAACAGAGTCCGCGATGGCATTATCTCTATCTTTTAAGGTTAGCTCACTATAACTTCTCTTGTTAATCTTGTTAATATCTGGAACTACCAGCCGGATTTGAAAAATTCTTTTTGCATTTGATAGTCCAATTCTTGAGGAAGGAGGAAGGCTATAGGTTATTTAATATCACGATATGACCCTTAGGAGGCGAGCAAAACGAAAAAAAGGTCAGAAAAACACTAAGCGAAAACGAAGAGATCGCGCGGGCGGGCTACGCTATGCGATGCGGCGGGGTGGGCCGGGGGTACAAGAAATTTCACGTGGACGAAGTCGCGGGCAGAAGCTAGTGTAATATATACTAAAAACTTCCTGAAAGTATGTAGATTACGCTAGAGAAAGAATCATCAAAATTGGTTCATGGGTTTTTGTGAAAATCGCGGACATACAAACATACATACATACGGGTCGAATACAGAACCTTCTTTTTTGAAGTTGGTTAAAAATAAAGTAAAGTTAAAAATTAAAGGGAGACTCTCATTAATTTTTAACTTTATTTTATTTTTAACCGACTTCAAAAAAGAAACGTCCTTACAAGAAACGTGTTTTTTTTAACAAACCCTTCGTGTGCGAGTCCGACTCACACTTGGCCGGTTTTTTTATTTAATATAGAAATGTTAAAACCCGCTACTTTTATTAGGAGTAGTTTTCCTTCCTAAGTTCTTTAATTTGTATCTTCTTTAGGGATTTTTGTGGTGATGGATTTAAAAGGAAATTTGCGGTGAAAACATTAATAATAAATAAAATAAAATAACTAAAATTCGAATTAACTATTTCCATCTTTCATTCATGTGACACTTTTTTGTAATAAGGACTTTTAAAAGCCTCTACTCAATATGTACCTACATTCATATTAGGAATTAGGATTTCTATCCTAGCATCTTTAACTGAATGCTGGTAAAGCTGTTTTGAAAAAAAAACTGAATGCTGGTAAAGCTGTATTCAGGAATTATGACGTTTTATTTAAAAGGAAAATCGCGGTGAGTTCATTCACAATGATTTAAAAAGAACAAATTCGAATTATCTACACCTTTCATTCATGTGACAGCATGTAACACTTTATTATAATAAGGAAAAGTCAGAAACCGCCACTAATTACTTATTAGGAATACTTTTCCTTCCTGGCATCTTTAATTGTACCCTGGTAAAAACCAAGCTCCGATTGCAGACAATGAACAGGAAAACCTTATACCTAACATTTAGGTATCCTGCGTACCGACTCCCTCGAAGAGCGAAAGCATTTTAACTTAGATAATAGAATGTCCAGGTTCCGTGTTCAATACAAAACGCAACGATTATCGTGTAGCCACTTTTTATACATGTGTGAGTGAGCACCACGCTCGCGACTGTATTACATACGCATTTGTGTATGTGTGGAACACGCGTGTATTACCAGTGCATAGAGATTACCCTAAAAATATGGGAAATTTTAAATATAAAAGGAAAATTGTAAAGGATAATTTTCATAATTACTGTTGATGATTTGTTGTCATTTGTTTAATTTTGTATGTTACCAGCTTGAAGTGGTATGAATATAAAAGACAAAGAAAAGTGTGAATTTGGTCAAAATGAAAATCCACGATGGCGGCTACAAAAAAATTCTAATTTTTCATCATGGGTGTCGTTTTCATGGTTTTTAAGGGTGTTAAAGCCGATAGCGACGTTGGAACGTAAATCCAAGACGGCGGCTGCTAAAATTTTCAAAATTGTCATCAAGGGTGTCGTTTTCATGATTTTCGAGGGTGTTAAAGCCGATAGTGAGGTTAAAATGTAAATCCAAGATGGCGGCAGCGAAAATTTTTAAAATTTTCATAATGGCTGTCGTTTTCATGGTTTTCGAGGGTGTTAAAGCCGATAGTAACTATAGAATGTAAATCCAAGATGGTGGCAGCTAAAATTTTCAAATCTTTCATCATGGGTATCGATTTCGTGGTTTTCATGAGTGCTAAAGCCGATAGTGAAGTCAAAACGAAAATCCAAGATGGCTGTGAAAATTTTCACTTTTTTATCATGGGTATCGTTTTTATGGTTTTCCAGGGTGCTGAAGTCAAAATATAAATCCAAGATGGCGGCTGCAAAAATTTTGTTATAAATCATAGTTACGTATGAAGGAACTTCGTTCCTGACGGGGGTTTCGCGACTGCAAACGTTTTTACTACACAGAGCAGGAGTAATAAATTAATATTGTTTTTTATGCTCGCTACGACCGCATCTTTGTTATGAATTTATGATGTTAAAAAAAAACATCATGCATCATTTTATTTTTAATTGCACTGCGAAAGTGTTCGTAATTTTTGGCTCTCACTTCGCTCGCGCCTTTAAAAAAACGGGTCTTATTACACCATGGTTGCTTGTGTACTGTTATATTAATAATAATAAAAAAACTTACATACTTTAGCACTCGCTTTTACAAGCAATATTTTTTCAAATGGGTATGGTAATGAATATTACGTATTATTGGACCTATGTTTGTATATTACTTTATGATCTGGGCATTTTCTTTTTGTTTATAATATTTTGAATAATATTTGTATACATTTTAAATCGTATCTACATGTGTGTGTGTGTGTTATTTGTTGAAAGGAAAAATGTAAACACACATGATTAGCATGAAACTTCGACTTTGAATATCAAAAAACTTTATTACCACTACTTATTTACCTTGAACAATGGATGAATTCGTCAAATAATTAAATAATCTATTATTCACTGCCCTTGTGGTGGAGTTTGGATGTTCGAAATCCCCAATGTGTATGTTTTTTAGCCTCGACCTGTCATAAAAATGGCGATTATCGTATTTACAGTCTTGGATTCTATAAAGGTAAATTATTATACTTGTGTGCTAAATATGAAAGATTTAATGGCCTTAACATATGAGTTTTTTACCGAACTCTCTTAATTAACGCACACTCATAAGATTTGATGGGTAGCATAATAAATATTTACATTTAGGGTGTTGTATGTCGTCATTCTAATAACGAGCCGACGGAGGTTATGTGTTCTTGTCCAATCGAGGGCGTATTCGAACTATACGGTACAAGAACAATCTTCGTATTTGTTAATATAACTCCTTTGTCATCCCTCGTTTTTTTCGTGAGGTGTTAAAAATGTGGGTAAACTGATTTCATGCCCTAGGCAACCATTCAACAGTTATTGCGTCACATTATTATATTTTCGTTTTCAAATTTAACTGAAAAATACACGATGAAATTGAATACATACCTACTTATGAAATGAGATATTACTATACTTTTCTTTTTTTTTAGTGTAACTTTTACACGATTTCACAGCACAAACTGTAATTTTTTTTATAAATTAAAACACCCGGCTCGTGACGTTTATGCGGCGAACGTTCCTTGACGTGTGGGAATCGAACAACTTAGCTAGTATTGGCCACTTAAATTTGGAATCAATTTACGGTGGCCTACTACGAATCTGGACATTCTATAATCTAAGCATTTTAATTGTAACCTACTTCCTCGAAATCGTTAGAAAAATAATTGTATACCGGCTGTGCTCCCTGCGTTGGACTAATTTATAACTACCTAATCAAATAATCAAACAAACATCACGTAAATTAGTTAAGTCGATCTTATGTTAAAGTGCAGACAGAAAGATATTTTACGTCGTATTTTACAAATACATCTAAGAAAATGTTTCAATTTGTAGATTGATTAAACTCACAAGTAATGCATCAATACCTAAATAGGATTCATAATACCTACCTACCATTCCTCATGACGAGAACCTCGTGAAAGCTGAGAAAGAGAAACAAATAAAATATTTCGAGGTTGTTGGCATGTGGAATGTGAGTTCGGCTGTCATTGTGCCGATTGTCATAACAGCCGATTTCCTGATGGCTTGGACCCTGCTCCCGACACCGGCGGACCTCTACTTTTATTCCTACCAAGCATAATTATACACACATCAAAAAAGTTTTTTTGATGTGTGTATAATATGCGTGTGTGTATAATAACGATTTTTACTATTGTAATATATAACATGTATATTTCGTTTATAAATAATAACTAAGCATTTTTTGATGCATTAGTGACTAAAGCAACAAACTCCTTCATTCAATTGTTCATTTAATCACTATAATTAACAATAAGTGAAACCATAATATACGTAGTATAAAATAAAGTTAAAACGAAATTAAACTTTTCATGTTTTACAAAATTAAATAACGACATCTTTTTTAATTATAAAGGTAATTCAATACAAAGTGGTACTGCCTCTGTTGTTTAAAACTTGTTGGCCGTTGCCAACAAGTTTTCGATAAAAAAATCGAAAATCGTTATTTTCCATTGAATCTATAAGATTGTTTATCTGATCCTGCTGGAAACGCTCCCAATGGAATTTTAACAAGTATTTCAGTTGTTGGGTTGTCGACACTCCGTCCATGTTCTCTAGAACACGTCTCTGGAGCATGTCCCATGCGTGCTCGATGGGATTGAGGTCTGGCGATTGTGCAGGCCACGGCAATACCCAGATGTTTTCAATTGCCAAGTACTCTCTGGTCCTCCGAGCTGTGTGCGAACGCACATTGTCATGCACCAGCGTGAAATCTGAGCCAAGATTTTGTGCAAATGGGTGAACATAAGGCCCGAGGACATGTTCAGCGTAATTTTCAGCGTTCATATAGTGCCATCTACTAAAACGAGCTCAGTTTGTCTGTTCTTCATAATACCCGCCCATATCATCAGCCACTTTAAGGATGCACTTCCTGGACGCATCTCAGCGGTTCAGCATTTCCGGGATGACGATACACTCTCACCCTTCTCGTATCAGGCTTAAATCCAAAACGGGCCACATCGCAAAGTAAAATTATATCCCATTGCTCCTGAGTCCATGTCAAGTGTTCCCTACACCATTCGTTTCGTCGGGTGCGATTCCCATTGCGTATAGGTGGGCATCTAATTGGGCGTCGTGCTCGTAGGCCGTATTCATGCAGCCTATTTCTCACGGTTTGGTGGCTAACAACAACACCGCTTGAAAATTGTAGTTTTAAACCTATTTCCCGGGCGACTAACATCGGTTGACGTCTTGCAGTCAGATTTTTTCAAAAACTGTATATCTCAAAATGATAAAAGTTAGATAAATGCCAAATTTTTCAAGCAACGAAAACACATGAAATCGGGAAAAAATAATTAGCTTTTATTTTAATGAAAACAAAACACAATCGAAAAGTTTCTATTTTTAAAATCAGCCAGTATAATTATGTTTCCGAGAGCAAAAAGATTTTATACCAATCTACTTTGTTAAGAAAAATGTAAGTATATAACATGCAGTTTCTATTAATGATGCGTGTTGCTTAGACTGTTTTTATGTGTGTATACGTATATATGTACATAAATAATACTTAACAATATGCTTTATCCTTGCAGGTAAATTTATATTATGATACTGCACTATGCCTATTACGTGATACCAAACTACTGCAAATTGAAGTCAATTACCTACAATCCGGTTACATATAATCAGCTTTACCAAGATTCCTCTCAGCTAATTAAGCATTATGCATATTGTAGGCAGTACAGTACAGTACATTCATAATACATAGTACAATCAGCCTCCGACGTGCGCTGTAATTACATCTACGTGCATTCCCACACTAATTATCTTTGGCCACAAGCATAATAATATGGAAGACAGTCCGGACATTACGAGCCAAGGTAACAAGTACAATACAGTATTGTGCTGGCGACAGCGCTCACGTGAAATATACACTGTCAATCTTAGGGCTGTATTTACGAGTGAAGCCATCATGTATTTCTATTACAGGTGTGTGTTTCTAATGGCGTGTTGTTTTCTCGACTAATTATGTGTTTTCCTCGTTCCACTAAGTATATGGTACGGCATTATCTACTACAAGTGTTATGTTATTTGTTTTGAGATCTGATATTTACGAGTACTTTTATAGAAATATTTCACAACTAACTATTTACACTAGCTAACTAACTATGCAAATAAATACAAAACGCACACAAAAGACAATGATAACAAAAATATTTTGCTCGGGTAATCTCAAAGTCAAAAGCCTATGAGGCTACGAAGCTACGGAGTCTAAGACAGTATCAATATCCCGTAGACCGATAAAATGATTCCTATACATCCATCAAAAAAGGTTTCTCTCTTATTATGCAAGAGATCAATGCAAATGTACTCCCCGGATGTCATAGGGTGTACCCGCATGAAGGGCAGTGCCACCGCGGTCAAGTTCAAGGCGAGCTACGCGACTAACCAATAAAACATATTACTACTTTATACTCTACCGACTTTTAATTAAGTACATTACAAGTCACCAACCACTGTGAACGTGAAACTAAACTAGTAGGTATGATTTTACTGTTTGTCATCGCGATGGCTTAGAAAATGACTTTATATTTACGGAAAAACTTTCATGAAAACGTGAGATTGAAAGAAAAATCCATTTAAAATGGAAAAAGTGCTGTAAGTTTTAAATTAATATTTGTAATTTTTCAGTTCTTTAAAAAGATATTAGTAGGTATGCTTCAGTATTTTAGATGTAGAGTCTTAATTCCGTAGAACGTTTACCTAAGTATGAAGTTCCAATCCTAACCTCGGTTAAATATTGTAATGCTAAGCATCAGGGCAATCGTTAACGTCCGAGGGGTTGATTCGTATCAGTGCCTCGTGGACAGGTAAATCAATGTGAAACGTAACTCTTATCGCTGAAAATGTAATCTGTGAAGCCTTACGAATGTATTAAACCGAATTCAGTGGTTGTGATTCGTAGCAAGCTTCAGTGAAGACGTTAGGTTTTCGCTTGACCTATAAACGAACGCACTTTGCATGGTACTTGAAAATGGTTCTTGGGAAGGCGGCATAAGCACCACTTCTGCTTGGCGACGTTGGTGACTTTCGTCATTTCCTACACAAGAGTTGCGTGCCCGGCGTACGCATGCGGCTCGCCCCATTCGACCCCCGGCAAAATGGCGGTGCCAACATGGCCGCCGGGCAGCCGCAGGATGCTCTGTGACGGAGCTCCTGTCCGACACGACGTCGTCACGATCTACCGGCGCGCTGCACACCTTGCCACGCACATCCGCTCAGACACTGCTGTCGAGATCGATTCGACGCTTGCAGCGACACTACACGGCTGCCGGACTCGGAACGCGCGTGCAACAAGTGATACCGTGTCGAAAACTGTACAAATAAATGACGCATTGACATTGTTTTCTAGCAGTGATGTAATTGTGGGTCACATATAAATATAGAACGTGCCCTTTCAGTGAGTGGCGGCGCGGGAGAGCCGAGCTGTGACGTCGGCCGCTCACGTTCCCCGCGCCGCGCAACGTCAACATTGCCGGCCGCGTCACGCCGTCCGCGATGCACATCATAATACCTACAAGCACGATCGCTTCTACTATTAGTGACAATCCGTAACGTGTGCTCCATCCACAATTTGTTGTGCTATTATGATAAGACGATCTATAACGAGGTCGGTAATGTGACAATAACTGCAAACAATTCGTACTTAACCCTGCAACGAAAATGTTTAATTACTGTTTGTTGTCCGTATTAACGATGTGAACGTGTATTTGTCAAGCTAATAACTATCAATAATGACGATAACACAAGTGCATAGTATAGAGCGCGTGTCGGCGGCTCGGCGGCGAGCCCAGTGTAGTGCGAGCCGCGCGGGCGTGTGAAGCGTGCTCCGCCGCCGCGTGCACGTGCGCCTCATGTGCGGCCATGCTGCCGCTGTCGCTCGTACCCACCAGCACCAGTGACTGTTTCTGACTGAGACTGTGCGGAGATATGATAGTGTGAACTCGGACCGATGTTTTGGTTTCCACGGGAGTGTTGTTGGGGTGCGGGCAGGGGTCGAGGGCGGCGCGTGGCTCGATAAGCCGACGATGTTGACATTCGTGTTCGCGGTGTGGTCGGCGGCGCGCGCGCTGGGCTGGGCGTGCGAGCCGGCGTCCTCCCCCGAGGCGGAGGAGGCGCCCGTGCTGCCTCGCCTGCGCTCGGCGCGCGCCTCCAGCGACCTGTCCACGCTCAGCACCACCACCACCAGCTCCAGTCAGACCAGTAGTGGCGACCACCCCAAGAGGTCCACGCACGTTCACTGAACAGGGATAATCAATGATATACAACAGTTGTAAACAACTTATCAAACAATGAAATTCATGTACATTATCGACAAATATTCATTAAATAGATACCATCGCATTACTTTAAAAATATTAATCTTAGGGACAGGATAAAATCATTTGATGAGACTTAGATTATGTTGATACAATTGTGATATATTTAATTATCTCCAATGACGTTGATCAACAGGTACCTACTTATTGAAATCTGCACGATGTAGATACGCCGATAGGAGATAATTATTTTATTATACACGACGTATTCTTATGTAAAGTCCGGTTGATTAAATTTAGTTTATCTTTGATTTTATTTTATGCTACAATACTACACTTATAAAACTAGAAGCTCTGCGATACAGCAAGGAAATTAAATGTAAAGAACAGACGGGAAATTTTTATTTCAAAAGCTATTTCAAAGAGCAGGGAAATAACAATCCACGCGATTCTTGTTTCTTCAACGTCGCATGATGCAACCATACCTTTGTTGCTTTTGTTAAAGAACAATATTTAACGCGAAACCTGTACAGGTTTTCGAATAATGTTTTAGAAACTTGAACTTCTACCTACTTACCTAGAATAGAAAACGTAGCAAACGTAGAGCTGTAATAATGGAAATGATGATATATTTGAATTCATATTCTACCTACATTCTCTTTATTTGTATGCAAAATTGTTCTTTGTCTATTAAAAAAACAAGCCCTAAACAATAAGCCCCGTGATCTTTTCATTCGTATATAGGTATCTAGCACACAGGCCAGCCCCGAGTAGAAAGGTTCAATATGTGACACTCGGTGTAAAAAGAGCCAACGGACCAGAATAACTTGGACATGAATGACATTCCTTTTAACCGTTTGACCGGAAAAAAATTAATACTACTGCTATTAACTGTAGCTATGGAGCTGTGTATTAAGATCAATCAATGTATCAAGATGTCTTATCAAATGTTTTTGTCTACAATTGCATTAATACAATGTGTTTATAGGCGTTGCAATTGCTAATACACCTATACACTTTTCTAAATTCGTGACAAATAAAATAAAATAGAATACATGAGATCCTCATACTTTGAATATGTTCATGAGGATTCTTACCACTGTTGTGTATCAACGTACGGCTCAATATATTTAATTATAGTGGTTTTGTGACAGCAGTAAATGATGTACTAATGAATGATAAATTATGTTCTAAATATAAAGGAAGCTTGGCTCTGAATTACATATTTACCGATACACATACAGCAGGGGAAATTAAATCATAACGTTAATAATAATTTATGATATTCTTCTCACAAACATTAAATGTGGTCTACAGTATTTTATATAATTTATTTAAATCAAAAACTATTTGGGAAAATGACGATAGTAAGCGTTCACGAACTGAAAAGATAATGATGAAAAAAGAAAATATTTTCACGAAAAAAGCGTTTGAATGGAACAAATAATTTTAACCGCCTCACTTCTTTCACGAGAAAATTTTATATTTAGGCCTTCCTGACAAAGGCTGACAGCGGATTTATTAACCTTACTGATCGTAAGTCAAAGCTGACGGACAGTGTAAAGAATCCTTTATACCTTTTACAAGCTTTTATCACTATCTCCAATTGGTATGCCATTTATTGCTGACATACACCTCATAATTTTGAGCCTACAGCTTTATTCTACATCCAAATATTTATCAATCAGCTTGTCAAGTCATCAATGAAACAATAAAACCGCATTTGCTCCTCACATAATTAAAAGTTTTTAATCTCGTCACTGGGAACAGCGTTGATAAGAAATAATGTTTTTGTACTGTAACATTAAAACACGTGGTTTTAAATCTGCACAGTTATTTTGGCAAGCGCCCAAACCAATAATAAACGAACATTGAAGAAAATTTCGTAAACACCCGTTGAAGTGTGATATGAGCAACAGTTCGATATTCGATGGTACAACGTTTTATTATTATTATTATTTAATATGGGTTTGCTCTTGACTCTAGTCTAGGTCGGAGGCGACAGAGACAGAGTCGACGATGGAGTGAGCTTACCCAGAAGACCTTACGTGCATATATACTCACATATTTACAATATGCTTTACATAATAACATATGTAGGTGTTGTAGATAATGCCAACTGTCTGCGATATTTCCAAGATGAAAAAGGTAAATGCGCATAGTCGGCATGCGTCTGTGCTTATCGTATTATGTTTTGAATATCTACGGACATCCGTCACTGAACTTATTTTAGATTATTACTTTGATTATGTTATATCATATCATTGAATCAGGTATACTAAATGTCAAAAAAGTTAAATAGTATCAGTCAAATCAACAAACTTGTAAGAATATTTATCAATACGACCATATTTTTTTATTCACACCATGAAACATTGAAGAAAATTTGGCCGACATAGTTAATTTTTAAACACACTGTCGTCCCAAAAATACTTCCGTACCAACAAATACGATACGAAAGTTTTATTTACTGTCTCTAAATATAGACAAATAACTGTCCCGTAATTATATTATTCTGTCGTCGGTTGCCACGCTCGGTAATTAAGTTTTTCCAATTATTTACCGAGACCACTGAGCCACTCGGTCTACAGGAAAATGGACTCGATGAAAGACACCGACATAAATAAACAAATCAGCGAGACATTACACAGAAAAATTAAACTCAATTTTGAAGAAAGCATATTAAGCGGCCTCTTGCTTCCTATAACAATATTATTGCTACATGGGAAAAACTAAGATAAAAATCGAATTCAAAGTGTGTCGGAAAAACATGGCGGTAATAGGTAATTTTATTAACCTGTTGCCCAGTGACAGATGATACTAATAATAAAATTGCCATAAATAAATATTATGTTGTTGACAATCCAATAGCAACCCCACATAACCATAAAAAATTGACACCACACAATATACATAGGGTTACCATTCAACTGTTTACGACAACGATGTCATCTAAAGGGTCCTGGTGGTAACTTTATGTATGGTCTTGGTGTTTGGTCTGGCTGGCTGTTGGTATCTGACGGGTATGTGGTCAGGTGGAGCGAAGCCCCGCGGCGTTGGAGTGCGAGGGGCGCATCCCGCAGACCGTTGAGAAGAACCCCAGTGTCCGTCCGGAGGCGTACCACTGGCAGGTATAATAATAGCGGGGAAATTACTCGTTTGATGCGCCCTTATTTATAGAATATTGATTTTTCTACTCTTTGTCCTTTTTTAGGGTCTCCGGAAAACTTTGACTACCTATACAAGATGGCAGGCTGCACCCTAATTGCGTAACACACAACAGATCGGAATCTGAATCATTTTGAAACAAATTGCTAATCCATTGCTTCATATGTTCGAAAAATTTATCTGCTCGACAACGTAAATAACGCAATGAATGTTATTAAGCTGTCAAAATGAAACAGATTCCAATCGATAGTATGTTACGCAATTAGGGTGCTGTTACCTTGGATTCAGTTTATGATTCTGGACCCACCTCCATTGATACATTTTGTTGGTTATTTAAAAAAAAAATTGCTGTTCCATACATTTTAACCGCGTAGGAATTGCACTTTTGTAGAAAACAGCAGATTTTTTTTAATAACTGGCGAATATTTTCAACACAATGTGTCCAGAATCCATGCTAACTGGTTGTGCATCGATGTCCCTGTCATCCTGTATACCTAAGTTTTTTAACGACAAATTATTAAAATTGTAATGTCATTTGTATTCGTTAATTATTGAGAGAGAGAGAGAGAGAGAGAGAGAGATATGGGTATTGAGAAACAATGTTATAAAAAAAAACAACAAACATAAGTACTTAAGTTCTGTCCAAGATTTTTCTTTTAGTGATAAAATTATGTCAACTTTCCCGGATACTGTTTATCTAGAATTGTTTGCATATTTGTTTGAATTTAAATCCTTTTAAGTTGCAAGTCTCTTTACAGTGCGTTTTTTATATGAAAACTGTAGGAATTATAAGAAAATATTTTATGTTTTCTCATGCATGAGAAATGTGGAAATGCGTTTAATTTTCCGCTTTACAATTTGTTCTTCAGCTGCATTCTTGTTACGTTTTTGTATCGTTAACAAATGCTACCTAAGAAAATATAGTGGTTGTTGCTTTAGTCGTCGGCATAATGGGTCCCAAAGTAGATATTTTGATGCGTATCGGCTGCACGCAAAATCAATTATTGTCCTCAAAAACTGATTATAAAAATTGAAGATTTTCTTTAGTAAATTATGAGAGCCAAAACACGATTAACACAATTTGGCTCGATACAAAAAAGAACGCAGTTTCCACTAAATTAGATTTTTTTTTTATGAGAAAAAACTGTTTATGTTTTGGTAATAGATTCATTTGTAATTAAAGCAATTTCAGTAAAATTTCCTCTTCACGTTCACCATTAAAGACATAACGGGATTAGTAACAGAGCATATAGAATTTTAAAAGAAATATTTTTTAATTTCTTTATGCTCCGTTTTCCAATGCAACCAATGCTCCAAATCCTTTTACGATACCATTTCGCTTTAAGAAATAATTGGCACGCCGAAAAAAATTGCAGAAGGTACTTTTGCGCAATTTTTTTTTCCTGTCATATTATCAAAGGCTGAAAAAACGTATGTTGTAAATTGTTTCGCTTATAGGGATCTTTAACTATACACACAGTACACATTATTACCTTAATAATAGTCATACACACCTTTAATTTACGTAAGTTGCTTGTATAGTAAGACTGGGAGAATACGACATCTATCATCATGAATGTGCATTCTTAGAACGTAACTAAACAATGACGTACCAAAAATACTTTGTGTCATAATGTATCATGTCATAATAATCACGTAGGCCTGCCAAATATTCAATGGGTCACTATTAATAAGTCATCAAAATTCAGACCAATACGCAAGGAACATACGTTTCCTTTCCTGTTAATTTCGTGACATTACTTAAAAACGTATGTCATAAATGCCTCATATATGACATTATTCAGAGAGAGAGAGATGACAGTCATGCACAAACAGGTAATTATTATATTCCGTCATTATTATTAAGTCATCAAAGTGCAAAACAAAAACCACAACGGAAGATGTTCCTTTTCGGGTTAGTGGTTGATTCGCACGAATTTACTCGCCCGGTACCGGCGAATCGACATCTCTAAGAATAAGGTACCTATGCACCTGTTCCTATTACATCAACTAATTACCCAACATGATGCCATACGAATTAATAGCAAAAGGAGGCTTATTGCTTGATTCGCATGAATTTACTCGCCCGAAACGGGCGAATCGGCACTTTTAAATAATATTTTTTTCTGTAGGCGATTTGAAAGAAATTAATTAGGCTATTGGCACATTTTGAATTTTATGCATTATTATACCACACTAACACACATCAGTAAAGAGTAAAATAATTTGAAATTATTATTTCCATTTTTTTTCCTACCTAAAAACTAAGGAATAATTTATAAATTTTTCGTACGTAAAATTAATAAATTAGGCACATTTTGAATTTTATGCAATAAATTACCACACTAACGCAGAGAAGTAAAGAGTAAAATATTTTGAAATCATTATTTAATTTTTTTTTTTCCTACCTAAAATCTAAAGAATAATTTATAAAATTTCGTACTTATAAAAAAAAAAATTAGTACGTAAAATTAATAAATTATTCTTTATTTATTACACACCCGATAAGGGCGAACCGACACTTTTATTTTTTTTTGTGTAGGTGATTCGCACAAAGTTAATTTATTTGTGGGCGAATTGACAACTCCAGACATACTTATTAGGCAATTGGTACATTTTGAATTTTTTGCAATGAAGTTAAGTTAAAAGAGATAATTAGATCTCAGAATAAAGGCGTAATGCATTCATTTGAAAAAACCGGTCAAGTGCCTGTCCGTCTGTCACAGCCAATTTTCTCCGAATCTAATATAATAATAATAATATACAGGGTGTTTGGTGCATCGTGTGCCAAATTGAAATGGTCGACTGGGGGGGTCACCTTCTATCCTTTCAGACCCCTAAACACTTCTCATGCCCTGTGGCTTTTTTTTCATCGACTTTTTATTTTTTTATAAAAAAAATACCCAAATTTTGCATTCAATTTCAAAATAAAAAAAAGTGTAAGTCGTAGACTCTGAATTTTAATTTTATTTAGACGTGTATTGTATAACAGTACTTTTAAATTCAAAATTAGTGACGTTAGCCATCCAGTTTTTTTTTAATTTACTCGCAAAGTTTCGGACTTCAATTAAAGCTGTCCATGTTACAGCTATTTACATGGCTATAAAAAAAAAAACCAAAAGCGACCGGGATCTTCCAACTCCCTCAAAAACTCTCTAGTCTATCCTCTTGCTAGTGATGTGCCACATGCCATAAAAATCTTTTTACAACTTTGTGAATTCGCTAGAATTGTGAATCGAGTCACAAAATACTAAATTTGAAATTATGATTTAAAAAAATATTTTTACTTAAATTATACCTCAAGAACTCATTTAATCTGTTATCTCACTCTTGTAAGATAAAATCTGTCTCGTATCTCTCTTTTTTGGGGGGGACGGTTACTAGAAATAAAAAATAATTGCATTTTTAACATTTATTTAATCATTTTTTACATATTCTGCTCAAATTGTTGGCCGCTATTGCGAATGCAGGCCCGACATCTATTTCGTATTTCCACAGTTGTTG
Organism: Dicycla oo; assembly: GCA_948252095.1. Lineage (NCBI taxonomy): Eukaryota > Metazoa > Arthropoda > Insecta > Lepidoptera > Noctuidae > Dicycla > Dicycla oo. The sequence goes on along the minus strand of OX411714.1, from coordinate 15,164,190 downwards.
TACGAAGTCGTATTTCCTCCTTAATTTGATTAAACGCCGTTTCAATGCGTTGAAGTAGTACCTCCCTAGTCGGAACCTCGGCGTATACCAGCTCTTTGGCACGTCCCCAGACATAAAAATCTAGCGGAGTTAGGTCTGGGGAACGTGCCGGCCATGCAATAGGGCCATCGCGACCAATCCACGCATTGGGGAACACATCGTCAAGATATTCCCTCACAGTCAAACGCCAATGCGCGGGACAGCCGTCATGCTGGAATACTTTGGGAACATTTTCATTAAATACGGGCACCTCGGACACTAATTCGGGCAGGTCATTTTGAAGGAACTCCAAATAGTTATCGCCATTGAGGTTATCGGGCAGGTAATGCGGTCCAACTACCTGATTCCCAATCACTCCTGCCCAAACGTTTACACTAAACCTCCTTTGAAAAGATTTCTGCCTTTTAACATGTGGGTTTTCCGTTTTGTTTGTCCAGTGATGCAGATTGTGAAGATTGAGGATCCCTTCTTTGGTAAATTTGGATTCATCCGTCCACAATATTCTTTTTAAGAAATTAGGATCATCCACATCCGTGTGTAACATAAACCGACAGAATGCCACTCGTCTGTCAAAGTCGCCACCCTCAAGACCTACAAACAAAGAACTCTTTTAAATTCCTGTTGAGCAGTAAATAATTGCACAATGAGATTTTTAATGACCGGCGGCGTCGGACCGTTTGTATGGGCTGGTTCACTACCTGGAAGTAGTGACGTCATACCCATTACCTGCTAAACAAAGGCATCGTCAAACAAAGTGTGTACGGGTTTAAAGTTAGTTCAAAATTACGTACCTTGCACCGGAGTGTAGTGGAATGGATGTTTTTCGTTTTGCTGAAGAACTTTCCACACTTTCCATATTGAAATATCAAGATGTGCTGCCACATTTCTGATGCTTCTTGTAGGGTCTTCCTCAAAAAGTGCCAGTATTCTCTCGTCCACTTCAACATTATGTCGCACAATATGGCCCCTTGGTTCATGAAAAGTGACACTGCCAGTCTCGCGTATGCGTCGGTATGTGTCTTGGAAGACTCTGCGGCCAGGTAGTCGTCTACCAGGAAAACGTTCCTGGTAAATTCGTTGCGCTGCACGAGCGACACCATTGGCGGCTCCATAAGCCATCATGATGTCAGCATATTCCTCGTTAGAGAACGTCGCCATTGCAACAACAAAAAATCAACAAAGTTTAACAATAACACCAAAAGTTAAAACGTAACAAAAACCAACAAAACTCAACAAAACAAAGTAACAAAATGAAAAAATCGCGAAGTACGGTGAACTAACACACACGTCAGGTAGCAGAGGCAGTGATGTCTCGACTGACTGACGAATGACGGATTGACGGCGTCACCGCGTCGGTGGCAGTTCGTCGTTTGTTCAAACTAGTTTAGGTACGCTATGCAAGAAAGATAGAGATAGAAGATAGATTTTACTTCGCGAGAGTGAGAAAACAAATTTTACCTGTTACTTAAGTAACAATTACGCAAAAAGACTTTTTTCTTTTGAATTTGGAATTTAATATTTTGTGACTCGATTCACAATTATTCTAGCTAATTTACAAAGTTGTAAAAAGATTTTTATGACATGTGGCACATCACTAGCAAGAAGATAGACTAGAGAATTTTTGAGAGAGTTGGAAGATCCCGGTCGCTTTTGGTTTTTTTTTTTATAGCCATGTAAATAGCTGTAACATGGACAGCTTTAATTGAAATCCGAAACTTTGCGAGTAAATTTAAAAAAAACTAGATGGCTAATGTCACTAATTTTTAATTTAAAAGTACTGTAATACAATACACATCTAAATAAAATTAAAATTCAGAGTCTACGACTTACACATTTTTTTTATTTTGTAATTGAATGCAAAATTTGGGTATTTTTTTATAAAAAAATAAAAAGTCGATGAAAAAAAAGCCACAGGGCATGAGAAGTGTTTAGGGGTCTGAAAGGATAGAAGGTGACCCCCCCAGTCGACCATTTCAATTTGGCACACGATGCACCAAACACCCTGTATAATATAATATCCTGGGGCATTTCACACACGGTCATCTAATCCCAAACTAAGCAGAGCTTGTACTATGGAAACTAGATAACTGATATACTACATATACTATTTTTTTTTTTTGTAAATGCATACTTATATAGATAATTTACACCCAGACTCAGGACAAACAGACATGTTCATGCACCATGGACCAATTAAGTTGAAATTTGATACACATATGAATTTCTGTAACCCAAATATGGACGTGTAACGTAAATAAATGATTTTTGTATATGGGGGTTATTTTTGGGGGCAAATAAGAAAATTAAAAAAAAAAAGTTATGTAAACTGTACATATCAACTGAAAGGGCTTATTGTGCGGGTCTCAAATAGATTTTTCATTATAATTTTAAAATAAATAGTTTTAAAGTTATTTAAGAAAATAGACGAAAATTTATAACGCCCCCCCCCCCCCTTGTCCCCCTTGTCCCCTTGTCCCTTGTCTCTAAAACTACTGAGGGTGAAATTTTGAAAAAAAAATACAGAAAAGAGTTCTATACTTATTGATTACATATGCAGTTGGAATGTATGGGTGAACTTGTTTTTCAACTACAATGTTAAGTTTGTTATTGGGATAAATTCATCCCAACTACGGGACCTATTCATTGTGAGTTGTCCGACACGCACTTGGCTGGTTTTTGCATGAAAACCTTGATAGTGACTATATCCTTTATTTATAACTTATAACAGTTGCTTATAAAAGTTAATAAGTAGATGTTAAAACGTAAAAAAATATGTATGGTTAAAAATGTAAAATCACTGTCATAAAAATAACTTGAATTAGCAACCAGTTTAATTTTGTCGAGACTCTAGTAGATTGTCCTATGGAGCCGGACCGTTTGATGTTTCCAAGCATTCTTATCTTGGATATAAATAATCCTCTAATTTGTAATATAATTTTTTTTTTCCTAAATAGAAGAAAAAATTATATTACAAATTGTAAGGTATTTTGTTGCAACATTTAATACACTACCCCATAAAAGATGTTAGGTACTTTAGATAATCTGAAAAATGATTGATCTATTTTACATTTTTAAGTAGTATTATGTATTTCACTTATTTTATTAAAAAGATATAGATTTTTTCTTACATAAATAATATTTTCACTTCTCATGCTCTAAAAGTTCGTCTGTATGTTGTCCGTAGGCGACATAAAGTCGCTTTTTATGCTCTAGTCCATAAAGTATTTTTTTTTTCTAAGACTAAGATAATGAGGCCCATCAGCCACACTCACAATGAAACGTCGTAGTTAATCTGCGACGTTTTGTAGTCGTTATTTTATATCATTTGCTTTAATTTATATGAATTCCGTGTTTTCTATCGTTAATTTAATAAAACCAAATAAAATAGTTGTCATTTATTATTTAAAACGCAAAGAAACATTTTTTTAACTTGGAATATGAAGTACCCAAGTCGAATGACACATGTTGAAAATTTAAAAAAAAATCGTAGCCGTTCTCTTCTTCTATTTTGCAACATTTTTGAACAGGGTAAAGGGATTTTATGGCTATTGCATTTTCTCGCAATCGAAGTGAAAAGCATAAACGAACCATTTTACCCCTCGACTTTACTATCCAAATTGCTTCTTTTATGCACTAGTTGTCCAATCTACTATTCCATCAATTGGTAATTTTTTTTTTTTTTATTAGTTCCCTGAGAGATTCTCGGCGACGTAGATTATCATTGTTTAACCTTAAGCAAGGTTTATTAATAAAGGGGTTGTTGTTTATGTTCACATATTTAGGGCATGTTCATGCTTCACCGTCCAAATCCTGAAACCATACTTAGCTACGTAAAGCTTAAAGTTAGGAGACGTTTACACGACAAAAACTGTATGGTTTAGCAGAAGTATATAAATAAAGGGGTGGGGGGGTGGTAGGGGGTGGTGTATGTTCATGCTGCACCATGCAAATCCAGTGACACTGATGAGCGAAGCTGTTCGTAGCTTAATGCATACGACAGAACAGAACAAGTCGCGTTCTACCATAAATCAGCCTTAAGGCGAAAGCTCCAGACAGCCCGCGAAATTCAAAATTTCTTACGTTTTTTGCAATTTGCAGGTCAGAATCAAGTTGTATGTTGATCTGAATACGATTCGCGACTGTAACATGTGTGTATTTATAGAATATTATTCATTAAAATCATCAATACATCTCTCTAAGTTCATATAATCCTAATGAATGACTATTTCATGAAATCTTGACATTTAGGATTACACTAATTTCAGGAGTTGTATTGATTCTAATGATTATAATTTTGTAAATACATTCATGGTATGGTCGCGAATTATTCTTTAATCAAGAAACAACCTAATACTGACTTGCAAATTGCTAAAAACTTTACAATGTATTTATGATACTCGCGGACTTTGAAAATACCCTTTATTATTTAAACGATATAACATAAACTGTCGAAAAAAACCGTTTTCTTTATGACATTTTGTGTTTTATAGATTACTAGCTTCTGCCCGCGACTTCGTTCGCGTGAAATTTATTAAATAAAATATATCCTATGACACTTGGCAATACTGTAGATTCCCATTAGTGTAAGAATTTTTGAAATCGGGTCAGTAGTTCCGAAGATTATCCCCTACATACAAACTTACAAACTTTAACCTCTTAAATTAGTATAGATAATAGTATTTAATATTAACCCGACTGCGGAAAGGTTATATTTTATTAACCGACCTCAAAAAGGAGGAGGTTCTCAATTCGTCTGTATGTTTTTTTTTTGTATGTTTGTTACGTGATTACTCAAAAACGGATGGACCGATTTAGAAAATTCTATTTTTGTTTGAAAGGGTATACTTTCAAGGTGGTACTTTATAAATTTTATTAACTTTGCTTGAGTAGATTTTGAGTTAGCTTCAATAATGCGTATTTTTCCCAATTAGTTTATCTGGATGATGTTTTAATAACTACCTATCACTGTTATTTACATAGCAGGTAGTGGTATTCGAATTTTTGTAGGGTAGGTACCACAACTAAAAAGTGAAAAATAAAAACTTTTTAGCAATAAATAAAACCGACTTAAAAAACAAAACACTACAAGTGAAAAATAACTTTAATTTCGAAAGTCGGTGGCATAACACGAAAATACAAAACCAAAGACACCGACTACCGAAATTAAAGTTATTTTTCACTTTGTAGTATTTTGTTTTGGAAGTCGGTTTTATTTTTTGCTAAAAGGTTTTTATTTAGTTATATTTTCCAATTTTGTTGCCTCCATCCAATATGTATAAGTAAATTACATTTTAGCGGTGAAACATTAATGAAATCCCAGTCTAATTGTGATAGTATGTACATAATTTGTTTGTTAGTTCTTCACGCACAAACTAATGAACCGATTGCGATGAAACTTGACAGGTACGATCGACAAAAGCTACGCCTTTCCAATTTTGAAACAATGTTGCTTGCAAGCTGCAACTGTACTTATGACAAAGTAAAACAAAAGACCATAAGGGCAGGGTTTTTGCATTAAATCAGTGTAGACAAAAATCAACTGTAAGGTGTATTTAAAGGCGTCCGTTTTGTCGATATTACATACATAGCTATTACCTATAGCTGTAACTTTTTATCCTGATATTGCCACGGAATCAAAACTTACGCGTGTGAAACCGCGGGGCGCAGCTAGCAAAAGCTAGGCTTGCATGAATTAACGATAATATTTGAATCATTAGTATATGCTTCTAATAGGATTCAGATGAAATTTGGCTCACAGATAGTTTATAATCGTAACATGGATTAACACATACTTATAATACTTTTATCCTAGCTTTTGCCAGCGGCTTCGCCCGCATGGAAGTCGGAAATTAGCCCACGGAAACGTACTACCTATTTAATCCACGAACGTGTCAAATTTCATCTACGAGTAAATCCTATTAGAAGCATAATACTAATGATTCAAATATTCATGCAAGCCTAGTACTTTTTGTTAGGTTTACTGCTCAGAAATTGTGCACAACGTGTCGTGTCTTGAATTTTATACGTACTATCTTGAATTCATGCAATCCTAGTACTTTTTGTAAGGTTACAGAGGTATTTCTTCCCGACGCGTGTGAGACGCGCAGGTACCTTACTTCATATCTCTATATTATTTTTTTAAATGAATTATAGCCTATGTTACTTCCTGAAAATTTAGCTTTCTATGGGTGAGAAAATGGTTCAAATCGGTCCAGTAGTTTCGGAGCTTATTTGGTACTAACAAACGAACAAAAAAATATTACCTCTTTATTAGTATTAAATTAATATTAGGTCGGGGAAAAAGTCTTTTCGCATTATAGTATGTATGAACTTGTAATAAAATCTCTTTGGCTATACTATTAGTATCTGGCTGGTTTTGGTATCATTGAAAGTTTAAATTTTAAAGAACATAATTCCAAATTCAAATTAGGAAAATGTGTGATTTTCATTTGTTTTTCGTACCGTCAAGATGAGTGAATCTAATGAAGAAATTCGATACATTTTAAAATTTTACTACAAAAAAGGTAAAAATGCAACGCAAGCCGCGAAAAATATTTGCAATGTTTATGGACCTAGTGTAGTGTCTGTGAGAATAGCACAAATTTGGTTTAGGCGTTTTCAATCCGGAAATTTTGATGTCAAAGATGCACGACGCTCTGGTCGCCCTATTACGGATAAAATGGATGCCATTTTTGAAAAAGTAGAGCAAGATCGGCATATCAGTAGTTAAGACGTAGCTGAAGAACTGGAAATTGACCACAAAACAGTTTTGGCGCATTTGTAAAAAACTGGGTACACAAAAAAGCTCGACATTTGGGTACCTCACGAGCTCACTGAAAGAAACCTAATGAACCATGTACTCATTTGTGATCCTTTATTACGACGTAATGAAACCGAACCATTTTTGAAGAAACTGATAACTGGTGATGAAAAGTGGATCACGTATGACAAGAACGTGCGAAAAAGGTCGTGGTCAAAGGCTGGTCAGGCTTCACAGACTGTGGCGAAACCTGGGTTAACTCGCAACAAGGTGATGCTGTGTGTGTGGTGGGATTGGAAGGGCATTATTCATTATGAGCTGTTACCACCAGGCAGGACCATCGATTCTGAACTCTACTGCGAACAACTGATGAGATTAAAGCAAGAAGTTGAGAGAAAGCGGCCGGAATTAATCAACAGAAGGGGTGTGGTTTTTCATTATGATAACGCTAGACCTCACACATCTTTAGCCACTCAGCAAAAATTAAGAGAGTTTGGCTGGGAGGTGTTAATGCATCCGCCGTATAGTCCTGACCTTGCACCTTCAGATTTCCACCTGTTTCGGTCTCTTCAGAATTCTTTAGGCAGTGTCAGGTTAACATCACGAGAGGACTGCTAAAACCACTTGTCGCGGTATTTTGACCAGAAGTCCCAAAATTTCTATAGCAATGGGATCATGTCCCTACCTACAAGATGGCAAAAAGTTATCGAACAAAATGGTACCTACATACTTTAGTTAAATGTAAATAAACTATATTAAAAAATGTTTTGAATTTTCTTAAAAAATGCGAAGAAACTTTTTCCCCAACCTATTAGATAAATAAAATAAATACATAGTACTACCAAAAGCAAGTTCAGTGGGTCGAACTTAGACTATTATTACTGGTACTACACACATCAAAAAAGTCTAAGCAACACGCAACATTTACAGAAACTGTATGTTTTATTAGTTCATATTTTATTTCAAAGTAAATTGGTATACAATCTTTTTGTTCTCGGAAACATATACTGGCTGATTTTAAAAATAGAAACTTTACAATTGTGTTTTGTTTTCATAAAAATAAAAGCTAATTACTTTTTCCCGATTTCATGTCTTTTCGTTGTTTGATAAATTTGGTATTTATCCCACTTTTAACATATTGAGGTATACAGTTTTTGAAAAAATTGAGTGGTGAGTCTTTTTATATGTCATGGAGCGACGCCATTTGACTGCTGATGAAATGCAGAGAGCTGTAGGAATGCTACAAGCGGGAAGAAATCAGTATCTCGTATCTCGGCATTTCGTGAAGCGTGATTTGTCGTCTTTGGTAGCGTTACGTTAATACAGGGGATTCTGTTGAGCAGCACCCAGGATGTGAGTACAACAGCTCGACAGGACCATAACGTATGTTACGGTACAATTATTGTTAATTAATGTGATTAAATGAACAATTGAATGAAGGTGTTTATTGCTTTAGTCACTAATGCATCAAAAATGCTTAGTTATTATTTATAAAAGAAATATAAATATATCACAATGGTAAAAATTGTTCAAAAGTTCAAAACCGTACATGTTGCTTAGACTTTTTTGATGTGTGTATTTTTAAAACACGGTGAATACATATCTCATGTCTGGGAAAAATTTGAAAGGTGAATAACCTCGTTATAACAAACAACTTTTGTGCTACGCTTTTGTAACCAAGAAAATACTTTTATTATAAAACCATGCAAACTATACAAACGTGAAACGCCAAATGTATTTTTTGTCGAAAAAACTTTTGTACGCTCCCATTATTATAAAATAAGATTATCACGTAGTGTACGAGTATTAAATCCCATTTGAACCCAACTAATTGAGTTCGTAAACGCACTCGTAGGTACGGCAAAAGAGTGGAACTCACTACTAGTGTCTGTGTTCCCGAACGCGTACAACCCGAATCTCTTCAAAGTTAGAGTGAACAGGCTTCTTCTGGGTAAGCTCACTCCATCGTAGACCTTGTCTCTGTAACCTCTGACCTAGACTATAGTCAAAAGCAAACCCATCTCAAATAAAAAATTAAAAAAAAGGTTGTCATTTCATTATCACAGATCCGCTTCGCAGATTTTACTACAAACGTAGGCGTAGCACTTAAAAGACGTGAAAATAACTTTATTATGATTTTATTTGAACAACTTGTTTGTAGTAGTGAGTTAAAGACTTAATTTCTACAAACGTATGCGTTACTTTGGTCTACTATTTTCCCCTTTTTAGGGTTTCGTACCTCAAAAGGAAAAAACGGAACCCTAATAGGATCACTCGTGTGTCTGTCTGTCCGTCTGTCACAACCAATTTGCTCCATCCAAGGGACCGATTAAGCTGAAATTTGGTAGGTACATGTTTGAATTTCTGTGACCCAAACACGGTCGTGTAACGTAAATAATTTTGGGAGGCAAATAAGAAAATTTAAAAAATAATTTTGCAAACTGTACCGAGATATCAACTGAAAGGGCTTATTGTGAGTTTCAATTATTTTTTTTTAATATTTTTAAAATAAATTGTTTTAAAGTTATTTAACAAAATTGACGAAAATTTCTAAAAGAAAAAAAACAGAAAATAGTTCTACACCTATACAGGAAAACTTATAGGAAATCTATGGTCTTAAAATAACATGGTAAATCTCTCAATATTGTGCATACAAACTTACATTTGCAGTTGAGTGGAGAACATGTTTTTCAACTACAATGTTAAGTTTGTTCTTGGGATAAACTCATCCCAACTACGGAACCCCTTATTGTGCATGGTCCGATACGCACTTGGCCGGTTTTTTAAATAAATTAACGGCCCCCTACTGATTCGCAGGTTTTTACGGCATGGAGATATCTATATTATGTGTAAGTTTAATATTCATGTATTATATTGGGTTGTCACATAAATAATGAGCGTTTAGTAAAAGTTATCTAGTTTTCGAGAATCATCTAGAACATTCTACGGTCGAAGTGACATAAACAGTGAGCGGCACTTGTTCATCTCAGTCGTAGTTTGAGAGTCGATGTATAAAAATCACATAAAAATGGACGATATCAAAACGCACGTTAGGCATTGTTAACCAACGAATACCAATCTGGAAATTCAGCGGCCAAAGCTGTGCGGAACATATGCCAACGTATAGCTCCTCATGCCGTATCGGAGGCTACAGCAAAAAGATGGTTCACCTGATTTCGCAGTGGCGACTGCACGTTGGGTGATCAGCCCAGGTCCAGCCGACCAGTGGAAATATATATAAATGAATTAAAGCCGTTTATTGAGAAAGATCCCAGAATTTCCTTGCGTGCATTGGCTGTTCTTCTACAATGCTCTCATACCACAATAGAACGGCATTTAAGGTACAAAGGTATATGGTGTTTGGATACCTCATGAGTTGAGTCAACGTCAACACAACTTCTATCTTTTCGCCGTACATTTAACTAGTAGGTCCATCTCATTACTGGGGATGAAAAGTGGGTTCTGTATATTAACCATACCCGCAAGCGTCAAAGGCTAGGCCCAAAGGAACCCGCAAAACCAACTCTAAAAAAGAAACTTCACGCGAAAAAAGTGATGCCGTGCGTTTGGTGGGATGTTCATGGAGTCATATAGGTACTGGGACCTCCTTCCTACAAATACTACCAAGATGGCCACACTTTACTGTAACCACCTGATTAAAAACTGAAATCGAGCGTTGACGTTCAGAACACAACAATTTTTTTTTTTTACACGACAATGCTCGACCACGTATCGCGAGAATAGTGCAATACAAGTTATTGGAGTTTTCTTGGAAAATAATTATTCATCCTCCTTATTCACTAGATATGGCACCAACAGATTATCATTTATTCAGGTCCCTGAGTAATGCAATATCTGAAAAAAAATTCGATGGTTAGTGCCACCTACGACAGTTCCTAGACGAATTCTTCAAGTCAAAACCAAACCAATTCTACAGGGATGCTGTTCATTCTTTGCCAGATAGGTGGTGATGTTTTTGATGACGGTTATGTAATTGACTAATAAATGATATAAATTATAAGAAGAAGTTTTATTTCATTTTGTCATAATCGCTCATTACTTATGTGACAACCCAATACGGGGAATTTCGGGAAATAAGTCAAAAACAGCATCAAAATCCGTTGCGTAGTTTGGAAGAACTACGCGGTTGCACAAACAGACACGAAAATACTAGCTACGAGCCACCCCGTCGCATCGCATCGCCTGCCCACGCTATTTCTTCGTTTTCACTTAGTGCTCTTTCTTACTCTTTTTTCTTGGTTCCTAAGAGTGCTAGCGTGATGTTAATAGATAAGTTTCTTCGCATTTTTTAAGAAAATTCAAAACATTTTTTAATATAGTTTATTTATATTTAACTAAAGTATGTAGGTACCATTTTGTTCGATAACTTTTTGCCATCTTGTAGGTAGGGACATGATCCCATTGCTATAGAAATTTTGGGACTTCTGGTCAAAATACCGCGACAAGTGGTTTTGGCAGTCCTCTCGTGATGTTAACCTGACACTGCCTAAAGAATTCTGAAGAGACCGAAACAGGTGGAAATCTGAAGGTGCAAGGTCAGGACTATACGGCGGATGCATTAACACCTCCCAGCCAAACTCTCTTAATTTTTGCTGAGTGGCTAAAGATGTGTGAGGTCTAGCGTTATCATCATGAAAAACCACACCCCATCTGTTGATTAATTCCGGCCGCTTTCTCTCAACTTCTTGCTTTAATCTCATCAGTTGTTCGCAGTAGAGTTCAGAATCGATGGTCCTGCCTGGTGGTAACAGCTCATAATGAATAATGCCCTTCCAATCCCACCACACACACAGCATCACCTTGTTGCGAGTTAACCCGGGTTTCGCCACAGTCTGTGAAGCCTGACCGGCCTTTGACCACGACCTTTTTCACACGTTCTTGTCATACGTGATCCACTTTACATCACCAGTTATCAGCTTCTTCAAAAATGGTTCGGTTTCATTACGTCGTAATAAAGAATCACAAATGAGTACACGGTTCATTAGGTTTCTTTCAGTGAGCTCGTGAGGTACCCAAATGTCGAGATTTTTTGTGTACCCAGTTTTTTTGAAATGCGCCAAAACTGTTTTGTGGTCAATTTCCAGTTCTTCAGCTACGTCGTAACTACTGATATGCCGATCTTTCTCCACTTTTTCAAAAATGGCATCTATTTTATCCGTAATAGGGCGACCCGAGCGCCGTGCATCTTTGACATCAAAATTTCCGGATTGAAAACGCTTAAACCAAATTTGTGCTACTCTCACAGACACTACACTAGGTCCATAAACATCGCAATTTTTTTTCGCGGCTTGCGTTGCATTTTTACCTTTTTTGTAGTAAAATTTTAAAATGTATCGAATTTCTTCATTAGATTCACTCATCTTGACGGTACGAAAAACAAATGAAAATCACACATTTTCCTAATTTGAATTTGGAATTATGTTCTTTAAAATTTAAACTAGCCTTCCTCAAGATTTGAGCTATCTCAATACAAAAATAACTTTTCAAATCCGACGGGCAATTCCAGAGATTAGCGCGTTCAAACAAACAAACAAACAAACTCTTCCGCTTTATTATAGTAAGTATAGATTAGATATAAATTCTTACTTAAATTGAGCAGTTATATATCGATTAAATCTACGATTACTTAAAATCAGGTGTAATAACTCCCAATTTAGAAAACCGAGGTAGCGTACATCTACCTGATTGAGGTAGCGAAATCTTTATAATTAAGACAGATTACCTTAATTACCCGGGACTCGAGCCTTTTATTTTCGTTACTACAAAGCTTTTATACTCGTAAACAAGTACCTAAACTGAGGTCGTGTGAAGTCAGTAACAATCTTTTGAGCGTTTCTTTAAACTTATGGAACAACAGCTTCAAATAACAAATACAATAAATTAAATTGCAACTAAAAGTACATACCTATAGGTGATTTAAATAATGAGATGGATTAATGCCCGGTTTCTGAGGTTTTCCATTCGATAGTGATTATTGGTCATCGTGTTTATAATCGTGTTTCTGAACAATTCGATAAGGAAGAATTTAGCTTAAAAGTCGGGTGAATTACTATCGAGGGTTTATCTGAAGACCTCAAAAACTCACCATAAGGAAGGAATTCGCTTAAATAGATAATTTGTCGAATCAATAGCTATCAAGAGTTTAAACTCCGTTTAAAAATTCTTCAGAAACCGGGCATTAGTTTACCTACATTTGATGAAATAATGCGTTTAGAGTTACGGTTAATTCACCCGACACACCTTTGTAATTATATTATTATAAACATTGATTATTATGTACAATTAATACGTATATCATATCGTCATTGTCAAACCAAAATCTGCTATGTGCACTTTTTTGAGATTTCTACTTTTTGACCTTTGCGTATAGTTCACACCCCTATCTACCATATAAAAACACTGCTAAGTGCTTATGAGCACTGTACGATGATCTGCGACCTTTTATAAAATATGCTATGTGCAACAGCTAGATTTTTTTGAGAACTTCTTTTTCAATATTTCAAAAGTATAATTTTTGCACATAGCAGATTTTGGTTTGACAACGACGATATTCCAAAGGTTTTATTTTAAACAAAATATTATTGGATACTAAGGTGGGGCGAATTTCCATAGTATCATTTATTCTCTTTTGTTCAGTATAATACAGAGACCTCTGGCGGCGGTAATTCGTACTATACTACTGACAGCGACACAACAATGAAACTTTCCGAGCGCCTGTTGCTCAGATTTTCCTGCAGATGGCACTGGCGCCACATTCCGTTATTTTCCGCATCTTCTACAGCGTCTACACAGTGTACTTAAATCACTTGGAAAAAGGTTTTCCCAAGTAATTTTACCTACTTATGAAACTTATATTGCATTCTGTAATGAATCATTAAAATTATTGGGAAATCCGCAATATTTACGATATTTTTATAACACCCTTTATCGTTTTCTTTGATAATACTTAATAGACGCAAAAACTACGTAACACAAATTATCACGATTTGATATGGTCTTCAGTCGTGAGTACATTTCACGTATGTTTCTCCTACTGTGCGGTCGTTGTTCATTTTGCAGGAAAAGCATGCGTAGAAAATATTGGTTTATTAAATAATTTTGTTCAGAACTGATAGGAGTTTTGCTGCATACAAATGCCGGTGCTATTGGGGTAATTTGCAATTTATTGAAATGTCCACTAGGTATACGATATTATGATAGATACGAATTCTATTTATAAATCAGTTTTATAATAAGTGCTTTAGAATTTATCTCTGGCACACGAGGTATGCCGCGACGAGTTTATATCGCGTGGCGATTGTCTTATCTGAGCTTATCTGCCGATGTACTCGTATGTTCAGGATTAAGACCTATTCATGACATTGCGTTATATTAATCACTGCGTGCTATTGTTTCAGCTTCGATGTGGAGAATGGGGGTGGTGCGGGAGGCGCGGGGGGTGCGCGCTCCCCCCTGGAGGGGGGCTCGCCCTCCACCGCGCTCGTCCTGCAGGCCATGCCGCAGCGCCGCGAGTCCTTCCTCTACCGCTCAGACTCCGACTTCGAGATGTCGCCCAAGTCGATGTCGAGGAACAGCTCGATCGCCAGCGAAAGGTAAGATTCTTTGAAAGTACACAAAGCTAGACATACCTCTACCTGGCCTACATGCGAGCTACGGAAAGTATCAAACGCGCCACGCCCACACGGTCCATGCTCCAGACATGATCTCACATAATGCACTCAATATAACTTAAGTCTTTCTCAAAAAAAGCAGTGCGCGAAGTAAGCGCCTTACACTCCACAGCTGGTGCGAACAGAATCATTTTTCCCAGCAATGCCAATCTGAAGTAGGATTATGCCGCACACAGCAACACTTTCATACTATAGTCGGATCAAATTACCATTTCAGGCGAGCACGATGCATATTTCGCCTCGTCACCCATCACTCTGCAAATGGAAAGAGCTTTACATTACACAAAAAAGTCACATGATTGGGCAATTCTGTGATGTGCGAGTGAAATGGGTCGAGAGAATTTTACTTTATTACAGATTTAATTAAAGTTATGGAGTCATGACTTACCCTTTTGGTGATATTAAAAACCTTACAAGGTTCGCCCTTTAGGTACAGATCTGTTTCGATCTCAAAGGGACTTCAGGAACTCATTATGCCTTCGTAACGGGCTGACAACGAAGTCGATTGACAAATTGATGAAGGGAAATATTTGGTAAATTAGGCACAACTTAAATTAGGTACTCCTTTACCTCGTTGTCGGATGTTCCTGTCATAGATTTTAAGATTTCGAGGAAGGACCTGTAGTAATTGAATATTATGAAAAGGTCGTTTAAATGGCAAAGTTATCACAATGTAGGTACTACCGAATGTGTATGGTTTTTCTCTATCTTTACAGGAAGATTAATTTATAAGTAGGTATACCTTCTTTATCAGATTAACGTATGTGATCAAAGTAAATAAACACAACTGTATTTACAGTATCTTTGAAAAACGCAATGTCGATCTTCCATGAATACTAAACACTGTGTTTCGAGAATAACAAACATCAACCAAATAAAAACATATATCAAAAATTATTTACAAATTATGTAATACCACAAAGTTATCGTAGTACGTCACGTCATCTCTGAAAATACAAATTCTCTTTCCATTAATTACTCACAAAAACAATGATTATTATGAAATCCACTTAAGATCAAAATATTTGTATACATTCTTGTTTTGTTCAATTACGCGTAAAAGCTGGTAATTTAATTATGAACATGATCAGAGCACACATTTACCTGAAATATGAATTGGGTCATTTAATATTATTAATTAAATAAATATTACATATTTAACACAAAGTTCTGTATGTATGTACTTTGATTCACTAAATCCATTTCAAAACAAAATAAAAACACGTTTCACGGCTCTAAAACAAAGCTGACCGGTACCTACTTCAAGTTCAATTAGAATATTATGTAAATATTACGTTATAGGTATATGACATTCTTTTCGTTCATGATGAATATTAACTGGCCAACTTTAAGGAACTTTAGCAGTCATTTAACTAAGATGTCATCAATCTGCCATCACATATAATATATGTGGGTACGTTTTAATAGATTTAGCACAGCACGTCACGGCATCACACATCCAAGCGCATACTGACGGCAAGGATACCGTGGTATCCTTAGGCATGCCGCGACGCCTGAGGCATTATCATTGAAATTTCAATTTTATTGTCATACTATTAAGTTTTATTCCTATTAGTCGCAGAAAAATCCCTTGCCATGCCGTGCCGCCAGTGAGCGCAGACCCTTAGAAATTATTTTAATTTGTGAAAAGTTTTACGACGAACAACTTGTTTTTCTTTCTGATCTTTGTAATCCCCAATATAATACTGACAATCAAAATAGAATCATAAAACAAATTATATCCAAAAGTTAGCGATAGTGAGACCACTGTTGATATCACACAATATGGCGGGGATTGAGAAATTTTCAGAGACTACTACCTACTTTAATCACTGTCAACAAAATACTTGATACGTCACTAGCTACTCGTATCTTTCATATCGCTTTAAGTATTGCGATGATTCTAGATAATTTGTTTAGAAATAGTACCATGTTTAACAGATAACAATTTCTCACTATGTTTTCCATATTCATTTACTTTGAGTGTGTATGAGCATGTCCAAGACAGAAAAAAATTGGAATCAGTAGCGGCAGTAGTATTCAGACATACTATGCAATATGTTATGTGATGTGTAACTAAAACATTACTCTTGACGTCAATAAACGTTACTCACCGTAGATTTTGTCGCCATTCTGAATTGCATGAGACAATACAATCAACGAAGCCACACAGCTTTGCACACAGGACCAAAGTAAGCGAAATAATCATGTTCTATGTAAAATGTAACCGTATATGTTGTGATCGACTAACAAGTAGCCAGCTTACTCACAAGCCGCCACGATCGGTGCCCGCATGCGAGCTCGCGGCGTGTGTGACGTCACGTGTCGCCTGATGCTCACACTGGCACAGCACCGCAGGGGCAGCAGCGACGAACACTTCATGCTGCACCACCTCTACAGAGCCTCTCACTACACTACTCTAGCACAAACTTTGTGTGACGCTGATCCCCGCATACTTGTAAACGTGACCTGACCCGCTTAGGTGGCATAACAATATGTGTCCTCTGATATCTTCGTTCTTTCTTTCTTTTCCTTATTTTTTAATTGCTTGCAGATTCAAGGAGGCCGAGGCGGCACAACTGGACAGAGCGTACGTATTCTTACCTACGCACATATAATAGCACCACACCGCTTTATAAACTGTGTCAGTTCTCTTGGCTTGCTCTCCATTCTCTTGGCTTGCTCTCCATTCTCTTGGCTTGCTCTCCTTTCTCGCTTTCATTGTGTTTAGAGCTTGCGCTGTTGGTGTGTGTTGTAGTGCTATGGTTTGTTCCAACTCGTGATACAGGTGTCAGGAGTCTTTATAAGGTCTACATGCTAAAGTTTTTTTTTTATTGGTGGCGTTTTGTTGATTCTGGATTTAAGGAAAATTAAACCAAAAAATCGGCCGTCATTGACCCACATTTTTTTTCAAGAATTGTGTACGTATAAAAATATATAATATAGGTAAAAAAAGGTACGGCTGTAAAACATTAAAAACTCATTCTAGGACATTTGGAAATATATCTAAAAGTCGATACAATAAACAAAGTCTCATGAGGGTACTTTAGGAAACAAGCATGTCAGAGAACATGATATATCAGTACTTTACCACTTCTGTATATTTTTCTATATCACTATCAAATTCGAATATTGCATGCTTCTAAGTTGATTGCCTCTGTGCAAAATGATCCTATTTGAAAACCAACGAATCAAATGAAGCCATGTTTCACACGAATTTTATTGGATTCGGCTCTGTTTCAGCCATGCGTATTACATTTCGTTCAAATAATTCTGCGTAAATCTACCAGAGAGATGGGATTTAAAGATCGTTGATACTTTTGTTATTGTGTGGAGATATTCGATACTTTGCTAAAAGTCGCTTGTAATTATCAGATTTATTCCTTCTAAAAGTCCCTTTATACACAGAGTAAAAGGTATCATGAAAATCACAAGTAGGTTCGGCTTGGCATGTTATTAATTATTAACAAACTTTGAAGCCTTCGATTGCGGAGGTGAATTGTATTACTGTCGTTACCCCAAAAAAAAATTTAACTGGCGTCACAGGCTCTCATTTGGTGTACCTACCTCCATCTATCTCGTTTGTATTGAAATTACCGGCTGAAATGAAATGCCCATTATTTAATTAGAATTTTTCGAATAACTACAAGTGTATATTTGAATTGTAACTCATTTTGAAGGGCTTTCTTAATTTCTTAGGGCCGGTTTTTTGATCTGTACTTAACTCAACCAATGGTTAATCATAGTAACAAATTGTTGAATTTTGGCTAAAAATGAAAGGCTATACATATATTTTTTAACATGAATGTATTCATGTTAACTCAGTCATATTAAAAATAGTAATAATGGTATTTTGGCAAACACATTTAGCCAAAATTTAACCATTAGTTACTATATTTAACCATTGGTTGAGTTAACAACGGATCAAAAAACCGGCCCTTAGTTCATTCACCTTAACTACTATAGGTTATGGATACCTATTAGGTATCCATAATAAAGGTGAATACGCTAAAAGGATTTGATACAGCGGTCCCAAGAGAGAGGTAATTGATCGTTGAGTGAGATACTCGATTGACAACTCCCTAATGAGACTTAACTGAACATCGTTAAAAACAGTTTAGCGATCCCGAATCTTCTAAAGCCGTCTGTTGGATTATTTATACTTACCTACACGTGTATACTAAGATCACTTGACTCTATACAAAGGTGCTTCAATTAGATGCGTATATTTTGAGGGTCATTAATTTACTTACATCTCGTTAAAACGTTATGATAATAATTGTTTTTAGTTTTTGGAGAATTTCAAGAAATATCATCCTTTTATGTAATTGAATCCAACTTCAGTCAAAAACCTTATTTAATTATCTTTTGAAACATACGGTAAAGTATGAGGAGACTTTGGACATTAATTAATTTAATTATATCTTTCGGTAAATAATATAATAATTTAGTACGTACTCAACCTTTTTATTTTGATGTAAATGAACTTGATTTTCAATCATATAGAGTAGAGGTTTCTCTCAGCACTAGACTTTTTAGGGTTCCGTAAGTCCGAGTAAAGAACAAAACCCTTATAGGATTACTCGTGTGTCTGTCTATTTAAATTTAGTACACATTTCTGTGACCCAAACAGGGACTTATAACGTGAATAAATGAATTTTACTTCACTTTAGGGGGGCAAATTATTTTTTTTTTTAAGTATGCAAACTTTAATTTAATTTACCTTGTGATAAGCCCCTGCTTGTAGTAGGCAGAAAAATGTGAGAAACCAGAATCTCAATCCTGAGATCGTTGTCACGCGTTTTATATCTAATAATCATCCACGACGGTTGCCTTCTCATTTGTACATGTATGTAAAATTACATATAATAATACCTATTAGGGTTATTTGCTTAATTTAAAATTAAGTGGTTCCTTATTGTCCCTGGTCCAGAGCTCGATTCTCTAGGGTACTCCGTCCTCTAATATAGAGAATTGTAATCTATTTCGCGTAGACGTACTTTATAAGCAACCAAAGCAATACTTACTCTATTTTTATTGACTTAGATTTGAATAAATTCCTGCAAATTGAGTAATTTCCCAGTCTTACCTATTTTCGGGATTTTTGCATCCCGGGCTGGAGGCAAAAATTTTTGAGCTTGCTTAGCTTGCACTTGCATTCTACTTTTTCTTAACTCTCAAACTTTTCTGCATAAGTCTATAAAGTTACTTCTCTTTCTGTATGAACAGTCAAAGAAAACCTAACTTATTCGAAGCGGGGTACTAAAAATTTCGAGCTCGCTTCGCTCGCTCTTGCATCCTATATCCATGGCGACCCCATTACCTTAAAGTGGCCTTAAATGGAAGGCCCTATTTTTGGTCATGATTGCAAAGTGGCGGGAAGAGAAAAGAAACAAGAAACAGGGCTTTCTTGCAAGCCCTGTTTCTTGTTTGTTCTGTGCTCATGGATATATGGAATCCCGTACCAAGCTGCATCAAAATCAAATTTTGTTTTTTTATAGACTACACTTATCATATTAACTCCTACAAAAGTTCTTTTTCTAACAACATCCGGGTTTCGGAGTTATTTTATAAAATCGAAAATGACCTAAAAGCTAGGTAAGTACCTATATTTTGTCATCAATGACGTATTTTGTATAGCCATCTCATATTCGAACGAACATTATTGGTCTAAAAACAGCGTAATCCGCTAATATTAGTAAGAATTACGATTTCTGGGTATCACATTGATACATCGGTTTTGCCGGGTGACTGACGGCGTCAATCGGTCGACCCCAAGACTAGACACATTTGCACAATGACACAGAAATAAGGTCACAAAATACAAAGAAGTTCTACTTCTCAACACACAGTACAATAATTAATAGTAATCTCAACTCTCAAAAACACAGACGGAACTCACGGAAGCTAACGCAAACCATAGATCCATGAGCTCTCAGGATTTAGGGATGTGATCGATAAATCAAAATCTTTAGTAAGAAAAATGATTTTGTGTCAATTAGCAATACAAAATCGATTTGGTGTACTGATTTTACTTAATAGTTACTGTTATTCACTCAAGCACTGGTGGCACCAACAGGTGACACCGCACAGACGGTAGCACCACCCCTTCGCCTCGCCTTTTTGCGTATAAATTAAACTAAATCAATGCCGAATATTTATCCTACACTGGCAATGGTTTACAAATATTATTGTCAGTGAAGGAAAAATTTTCGGCATTGATTTAGTTTAATTTCTACGCCTCTAGGCCAATATTCGGGTGACACCACGTGGCGCCTCCGGGCAACACCCTTTTTGAGGGGCTTGAAAATTACAGGTTAGTCGATTCATCAAAAATCGATTATATTGCTTTCTACGTCTCTATGACCGGCTATGAACGGCCATTTAACCGTTGATAAAAAATTATAATCTTTTATAAGGAGTAAAACATTATCAATACTTTTTTACCTTAATTTAAATTCCCTATTCAAAACCCAAAACCCGGACGGGTAATGACGTGAAAAATTATGAAAATAATTACTATACAATTTTTATATTGATGCATGAGACTTTGGTACCACTTTTGGTCATTCTCCTTTAATGATTTGAAATATATATATATGTTCCGCAAGAAGAACAAAAAAATGTTTTATTATAAATTTGTACTCTATAATTACCTTGTCTAAAATCAGAAATTCTTTATTTCTTCTAAAAAAAAGTTGACAACCCTAACCCCCCGAAGTGAATTCTTGTCTACGGCCCTGCCCTCAGGGCTCGAGTCCTACTCGCACTTGTCCGGTTTTTTTATCCACATCTTTTATCTAAGCATATCCATTATTTTTTCTAAAGTAACATTGTTGCTTTAGAAATAGAATTTATTTCCATCACACAAAGGAATCAAACAGACTTTACCATTTGCAGATGTGGCGATGATTTACTACGAGTGTAAACTTTGAGCACAAATAGGAGCCTTGAAGCATTCCCTGCGGGATTATCTATATAAACAATTATTTATAGAATGACATTGTTAAATTTTCCGATAACATCGGTTTTATTCATTGTTTTACACGAAGACTCCTTACTTGCGAATATATACATATAATCCTTAGGTACTAATGGTTTTATTAAGGTTTTTTTATATGAACAAACGTAATTTATTTGGAGGCAAGTGGCGTATAATATTATTGTCTATAAATTATACTATACATAATATGCTAACCTTACAATATGTAACAAAACCCCTGTTATTCCTTTGATTGTACTCATGGTAACAAACAACTTTTACTATGGGACCAAATCTGAAATCGCGAAAATATCAGCTGCTCCCTACATTTTGACGAGTTATGCGAACATGAATGTATGGGACAGCTGATTTTCTTTCGGGAATCCGGTTTGGTCCCATAGTAAAAGTTGTTTGTTAACATGAGTACAATCATTGTGTTAAAAGGAACAATAGGGTTTTTATTACATATTGTATAAGTGATAATCAGTTTAAAATGTTAGTCTAGTCTTACATGCGGTTTCTGAAAGGCTAACTAAAAAAACACAATTTGCCCACAGATTGTCAAACACATGTCATGTGATTTCATTGTCTGTTGGTTATTTCAGTTAGCCTATCAGCTAAATCTCTATCACAGAACAATATCATATTTAAACTTCGAATTCAGATAGTTATGTACTTAATTAGACTGTCGAAACTCTATAGGGTTATACGAAATTTCCTTGGTAACTATAATACTCGAAAGTAGTAGCATCGCCATCATCAATAATTCACAAACACTAGTACATAACTTGACATGTAACACAGTCGACTTGAAAGCGACTCCCACCTTGGATGTAAAATAATCGATACCGAGAGTACGGCGTACCCGGCCTGTCATATTTTTCATCTCGGCATGAAGTCTTTCAGCCTTACCTGTTAACAACCGCGTAGGTATATCTGATTTGTCTTCGATATTGATAATACCCTTACTGCCCCTCGATTTCCAAGTCGAACATTGATTACCGGCGCCCACCGTCGCCAGTTTCTATTAGCGCCAAATTTATCGTCGGGCGGCGTCGCGCGCTCTCGGGCTCACACGAGGCGAGGCGCGGGCGGCCGGGTGGCGGCGGGCGAGCGAGTGGGACGCCCGCTGCGCCTCGCGGCTCACGGCTCACGGCTCCATTGATAGTCCGCGCGGGCTGCCGGCGACACGCCACCTCATGCCCAGCGACACGCGATGCACATAGCTCTTGTTCTGCCGTACTAACCCCTACCGTCACTCAAACCCCAACTGAAATGTGACTTAAAGCATCGTTGCTACTCAAACGCGAAGTGATCTCACCTACTAACTCACTGTTCTGAGCAAAAAAACATACCGTGCATTATATTTACTTGAGTGTTTGAGATTCGCGGTTGAACGGTTGGACATTGTCGAGGTCGTTCACTGATCTGACAGGTTGGCCCCGCTGAGCGCTGCACGCAATGCTCGAGCTTCACCAACTGCGTTGATTAATCGGTGCCAAGGATGAGCCCTAACTTTTATGAATACCTATAACTTTTAGAAGCTACTATCAATGAACTAGTTAATGATTAGAAGCTTATATGCGATAATATATTTTATGTTATAAACAACAGGTTTCACTTAAATACTTCTGTCGATAAGGACAAAGTGATAAAGTTATCTGAACATATGTATGTCGAAGTGTTCAATCCAATAGGAGATTAGCCTGAAACATTTGTTATTTATATATTGACATTGCGTAGCTGGGAAGCTAGGAGTGTTTATGTAATACCGAGCGCGAGTGTCATCTTACCGAGCTCGACAATAACAGTCATTAGTGGCTGCGGCGCGCGCGCGGCGTAGGAGACTGCACGACGTCAGGGCGATGACGATCGGGGCGCGATAGGTCAATCAGTCGCGTGTGCTTGCGTGACGGCGTGTTATGTAGTGAGTCAGTGCTAGTGGACAGCGACACTGCGGCAGTCATGCAGCGGTCAGGGTCCCAGTCGGAGCGGCTGGGCGGCGCGGGCGCCGGCGTCACGTTCATCGCCAAGAGCTCTGCGTCGGAACACAGCATGTCCACCGGCGTGGCGGCCGGCAGCGGCGGCGGCACGCTGCCGCGCACGCTCAGCACCAGCGTGCTCAGAATTAAAAACAGATCCACGTTTTGGGAGAAATTCTGGGACGAACGCACCAGGCGCGATGCGTGAGTAAAATTAGCTGTTTTTTCATCATCAGTATCACCAACCAACATCTGTGCGATAGCACCTATATGGCTTATCATGTGGGAAACAGACAGATTGCTCGAATAGTTCACGCATTAGTATGATAATAATTGGGTACCTAATAATGAAAATTCTAATGGCACCTACCTACTCAATCACTACTAACCTAACCTAGCGACAGCCAATAATTACGTAAAATTTGATAAATCACAACAAAATATTGACGAGGGACTTCCACATACGGACTAAGTCTGTATACGTAGTAGCGTATCATCACGAAATGTTTGTTTTTCCTTTTAACAAGCGCTCTTTTTTAGACAATGTCAAAAACAAAAGCCGCGGCCACGAGGTTATGAAAATATAACTATTTAGTTCCATCTTCTTCATAAGAATTTCTTCATAATTCTCATTGTTTTGTTTGCGCGGTAATTGTTTTAGCTACTTCTAGCGAGTATGTACGGAGTACGTAGTAGGCATTAACCTTAATAAGAATGTTCATCAAGATCCTCGCTCCTCGCTCGGTACATTCAGCTGGATTTATGTTTAGAGTAATTGCGCGCTGACTATCTAAACTCTCTAGGGAGCGACCGCGTCAGCCGAGCACGGAGGGACGTCCCTCCGTGCTCACTACCGTAAAAACAAATCTACATTATTCCTTTCAACAATTAATAAAATGAGCGATGTTTGCGAATAGTAAGCTACAACATATGGCGAAAGTAGTAGGTAAAATAATTGAGCCGAGCGTAGCGTCCGTTGCGGGTGAATAGTGAATATGTTGCGGGTGATCCAAAAAGCGAGCTGACCAAAACCTCGTAATATACCTACTCCACGTTAAGTGCTTCTTCTAGAGTAAAAAGAATCCGTCATTTTACCATAACTTTTCGTAGACATGCTGAATGGATGACTTTTTGGCAGTAAATGTAAATTATAGTCGGTTATTATTACTTATTAATGAAATATTACCTGCTGTGACATTGTTACGAGCAGACATTATAGTTTGCCGACTAGATATTTCGTTAAGATCAGTAAAACAATAACCGTATCATAAACAAAATCACGACTTCATTCTGATAGTTATTTTACTTGGCCGTCTACAGTAGGTATATCAACAATAAGCAGGGCTCACAAACTGTATTTGCAAAACCTATAAATCTATTGTTTCTGATCAAATATTCGACTAACCGAATGAAGTAGGGTGGCTACAGGAAGGGTCCAATAACGCCTCAAACCACTCTTGCGTGAAATAAGACAATTAAAGGGATTGTTAGGATTGTTGGAACTGTTGGTAGAATTTCTATGAAGACATTTACCGACGTCAGCATAACTGGTAAATCCATGCAGCATGCATATAGAATAGATAGACGATAGCAATTTGCATTCACCTTCACTGCGGTATTTAACTGTAATAGCGTTCGAGCGGATCTCCGTGCGCCTGTCACGTTATATACTTAGTTTACGCTCACCTTGGAAGGGCTTTTGCCGATAATTGCCAACTTAACTTAGAAATAAGCATGAATAAGTAAACCTATGCGTTATTCTAAGATTATGATCAAGGAAAGATTGCAGAGATATTGTAGTAGGTATTGACGATCTTTGTGACCTGTTGTTACTCAGGTCACAAAGTACTTAAGTGAGTTTGACGTCACATCTTTATGCAGCAATATCTAATACCTATGCCAGCCCTCTAAATCAATTTAAATTTTCAGAA
Organism: Dicycla oo; assembly: GCA_948252095.1. NCBI lineage: Eukaryota > Metazoa > Arthropoda > Insecta > Lepidoptera > Noctuidae > Dicycla > Dicycla oo. Next base: position 15,138,805 of record OX411714.1, on the reverse strand, counting down.
AAGGTACATCAATTCTACGATTCGAGTAATTTAATTTACAGAGCTGAAAGCTGCCCTTTGAACTGTGGCCGGTGCCGCAGATTTCAAAGGTCGCTTCGATTTTGGCGAAAATTAATCCAATAATGCCAGTAGATTGAGTATAAGCATACATTTCTCCACGTGTAGGTTCATAAAAAATAATTATTATTGTAACATGTAAATGACGTACGTCCAGGAGTCTTTTAATAATAACAAAAACTCGTTTAGACCGATAGATATTCGAAATAAATACAAATTCTCGGAGACACAAAGATATCAAGAACGTTGCCATGCTTACGCAAAATAATAAATTAATAAAAACCGGTCTAATGCGTGTCGGACCACACACCACAATGAAGGGTTCCGTAGTTGGGATGAATTTTTCCCAAGAACAAACTTAACATTGTAGTAGAAAACATGTTCTCTCATACATTCCAGCTGCAAATGTCGACGTCGTTCGTCGTCTATTAGCTGTGATAGTTTTTCTTGTAACTTCGTTATAATATACCTACTACTGCTATGATTTTTTTCACATATCCAAAAATAACCATTTAGTCTGGCGGGGGGGTAAACGACTCTAACAAAAATTAGCGCTTTAAAGCTTAATATTTCGCAAACGGATCCCTGCATCGAAAAATGGTTTTCACACACCCGCAATATTTTTAAACGGCCTGTCTAATGACAGCCCACACCATGGGATAGACGAGAAAAAATAAGTCATCCCTACTTTTTTCCCTTAGTATTCTAAACTATATATATAGCTTTATATCAGATTGTACGTAAAGGTTAATTTTACATAAATGAATAACACCCTATATATCAAACATAATTATCTCAAATACGCCACTATCTGTTTCAAGTAATGTGTCTGAATATTTAATTAATCTTTTAGTCTAAGCTTGATCTTGGTATTTTTGGTTACTCTCATTAACCGACTTCAAAAAAGAGGAGGTTCTCAATTCGACTGTATGATTTTTTTTTTGTATGTTTGTTACGCGATTATTCAAAGACGGATAGACTGATTTAGAAAATTATTTTTTTGTTTGAAAGGGTATAACTTCTTAGGTGGTCCCATATAAATTTTATTAACTTTGCTTGGGTAGTTTTTGAGTTAGCTACAATAATGCGTATTTTTCCCACTTTGTATATGTGGACGATGTTTTAATAACTTGCTATCACTGTTATTTATAACAGGTAGTGGTATTCAAATTTGTGTGATATAGCTACCATGACTAAAAAGTGAAAAATATTTTTTTTTTTTAGCAAAAGCTAAAACCGACGTCCAAAACAAAATACTACAAAGTGAAAAATAACTTTAATTTCGGAAGTCGGTAGCAAAAAACGAAAATACAAAACCAAAGACACCGACTACCGAAATTAAACTTATTTTTCACTTTGTAGTGTTTTGTTTTGGAAGTCGGTTTTAGTTTTTGCTAAAAAGTTTTTTTTATTCCCTTTTCGTTGTGTATGGTAGGCAAATTCTGTAAATCCATTTAGCCGGTTGAAAATAGACTTCGTTCGTAGAATGGTATTAAATTGTTTTTATAAAGTAAAAGCTTAGCTGCGTTGCCTAGATAACAGAGTGGGCGTTAATTGGAAACACGTGCCCGGTGCAACGAGCAGCCTCTAGCTTACAAATAGAATGGAAGAGACGAAAGCATTCATCTACATTTTGCTAAAAGTTCAAATGTCACTTCACATACCGACCTTTGTTTAATTTTATACTCCATTATAGAATTAATTGATTTAAACTCATGAGCTATTATTTGTGATCATTTGGCGTTCACCGCAGATACGTTCACCTTACGGGATGAGTGGCTCGTTCAACTCTATACTAACAAAAGAAAGGGTTTCGTATCAAAAGCATTATATGAGGGGATCCGATTATTTAGTGGAGGTACTCTTACTACGCTCCTGAGCTTCAAAAACCAAACTTGTTTACTAAAACGTCAAAATGATAGACGATTTGCTTGCAATCTTATGGAATTTTGCCAACATTTATCGCAAATATCAAACATGTCTGTAGACTTAACTGCGAACATCTGCTGACGTTACCATGTTTCTACTCAAACACGAAGAACTCCTATATGAATAAGTGCACTAGATGCCGATAAACAGGTACATATATCATGCTGTTTCCATAAGATTGGCAAGCTTTAACCTATGCCAACAGATTTTATATCAACCGTGCCAAGTGATGAAACGTAACAATAATTACAACAAATAATAATATTTTTTATAAATACTTACTTTTATAAATACCTACCTGCCGTAGCTGTAGTTACATCTATTGATATATCAATCTAACGAGATTTATCTGAATTATCAGACATAAGACACGTTGTAACATCCCTATCATTTTTACCAACAACCTTGGATATCATTCATTTTCCGAGAAAAGTGAACTTGAAGACCGTAAATTTTATATGACAATATTTTAATAGAATTATGAGATAACGTAATACCTCATTGAGTTAAAACATAACTTTGTTGGGAACACGACATTGTTCCACCGTGTTCTATCTGCATTTATCTTCAACTAACCACAAATCAACTGCAGCGTGTCTGGTGTCGACTTTATTATTGTACTACTAAATTCAATTACCAAGAAACGTATTAACTAATATTCCTTTGAACGAGTGTACAAGAATCTTTGAACTTTCTGTATGAAACGTGGTCTCGGCGCCGAAAATGTTTCTTCATTATTATCTTTTACCTGAACTTTATGTGCAGATAAACCCTAAGTGAAGTGCCATCACTGTCCCAGTTTAATATAAGAGAATCCGTCGGTAGCATTCATGGGGTTGATAGCTACTACAACGGAAACAAGCTGTCACTGATAACGAACATATGAGCTCAAGGCCGTGTAGCGTGTCAGGGGAATTAATCGTCGCCCTTAAAACTTCATATTATATGTATGTAGTGCGTACTGCAAAGAAACTTTACACTGCATAATTACCTGCATTGGATTTCCCATGAGCTTGGAACAATATTGTTTGCAACGTCGTTTGCTAAGAGGATACCGAGCGCGCAGTGGCGCCCTCATCGCTTGTTTGATTATTTCTTTTATTTTAGAATGAAAATGCAGAAAATAAGTTACGTTGTGCTCCACAAGACTATACGTTATTATTATTATTTTCCTTTATTCCTTTTAAATACATATTATTTACATTTTTAAATATTTTTATAAAAACACAAAAAATATATATAAAAAACAGTAGCCCACCGGTATCGGGAACAGGGTCCAAGCTACCGGTGGTCAGGGCTCCAGAGAGAGAGGAAACTCTTCACAATGCATGCCGTGTGTACTGCTTTCTGAATCAAGCCCTTGAGCTAAGTCAAGATACTTGATTTTTTTATCTTTCTCAGCTTTCACGAGATTCTCATCATGTGAGACAGCGATATCAACAATCATTGCACGACGCTCTCGTCGATCTATCACCACAATATAAGGCTACAATAGTCCTATCAGTGATGATAGATCGATCCCAATACAATGTGGCCTGACCATTCTCGAGAACTGGGTCGGGCACATACCTGTAGTATGGTACTTCGGACTCTACGAGGTTGTCTTGCAAGGCAAGTTGCTGATGGATGATCTTAGCCACTAGATTGTGTCTGTGCAAGTACTCGCCATTAGCAAGACGGGAACAACCGGAAACAATATGTCGGATTGATTCATCGTAACATGCCCGACAGATGTCAACCGTATCGTCCTTGACAATATATTTCCGATAGTTATTCGTCATGATAACTTCATCCATAATCGCACGGACAAAACCTTCGGTTTCTCCAAAGAGGTCGCCGAAACGCAGCCAGGATACAGACAAAAAGTCGACATCAGGCCCATGAAGGGCTTGGAAAAAGCAACCGTGAAGCTCTTTGCCTTGCCATACTTTCTTGCGATCGTTAATATCAAGTACTGCAGGTTTGCGCCAGTTCTCTTTCGCCAGGGTAAGCGGGGTGAGGCCCTTGTCCATCGCAACCACATCTTGATGCATACACACGTCGGCTTTTAGGAAATATTCCCTAAGACTAAATATCTCGCGATTGTGGAGGGGATTATTATTATTACAAATAGTAGTTTTGTAGTCTTATATAATAATAATTCATTTATTTCAGATTAAAATCCATAATGTCCACAATAAAAAATAATAATAATAAAACAATCAAATAAAAATTAATTAAAAATTAAACACAAACAAATTAAATTAAAAATAAATACAGATAGACACACAGAATACACAAATACACATGAAAACAATTTCTGACAAATCAATACAGACAATACACTACAATAATAACATACAATTCCCATTAAATACCTACTTAGCTACTATAATAATAATTATTTAATAAAAGGTGACGAACTGGCATGTAGCACCATCCACCTCTCTAGAATAGGCGAGTCCCACCGCTCAGACAATACTTTCAGGATACCGTTAGTGCTGCGCTTAAAGCGATTTAAGAGCGAGGCACTCCGCTTCCTTATTATGGCAAAAAAGTCATCTGTGTGTGCCTGCGCGAACATGGTAGAAGCGCTGCAAAACCGCGGTAACCCTAACAGTATCCTAAACACATTATTGTATTGGACGCGCAAGGCGCCGTATGCCCGCTGAGTAAAATTGGCCCATAGGCTGCACGTATAAAATGACTGACAATAAGCTTTAAATAAGGTCACCTTTACAGGTCTAGTGCAACGAGCAAACCTACGCGCCAACATGTTACCCCGTACAGACAGCGCCCTGCGCTCCCGCTCAATATCCTCATTATCACACAGATTATCTGTGACCCAGTGACCCAGATACTTAAAGTGGTTAACCCTCTTCAAAGATGTGCCACAAAGAGTAATGGTAGGTACAGTTGAGTAGCATTTGGTACCAGCCTTAAAAACCATGAACTCACTCTTTTTAGGATTGTATCTGAGTCCATGGGCCACAGCATACGACTCGCATATGCTCAAAAGCCTCCGCAGCCCTCCAATCGACGGACTCAGCAGGACCATGTCGTCTGCGTAACTGATGTTATTTACAGACACTCCATCCACAGAGCAACCTACATTAGCACTACTAAGCCCGTCAATCAGCTGGTTCATATACAGGTTGAACAGCCGTGGCGAGGTCAACCCCCCTTGCCTCACCCCGCAGTCCAACCCGTACACTTCTGACTGCGCTCCTGCCCATCTCACACTGTTCTTTTGGTGACTATACCAATAACCGAATATCGACACTAACTCACTCGGCAGCTGTGTCTCAGTTTGCAGCTTGTACCAGAGCTTGTCATAATGCACCAGATCGAAAGCTTTCGAAAGATCTAAAAAACAAGCATAGACTGGTGTGTTTCTGGTGGTATAATACTGCACAGTCTGCTTGAGACAGAGGATGGCACTCTCAGTTGACAGTCCAGGCGTGAACCCAAATTGAGCGTCGCGCACTTGAAGGTGTTTTTCCAGCTGTTGGTCAAGCAGTCTGTCCAGTACCTTTGCTATGACCGTAGCGAGCGAGATAGGTCTATAGTTGGAAACGTCTGACGCATCGCCAGTTCTGTTCTTAATTATTGGAACCACTACTGTATACATGAGATCATCAGGTAGATAATTATGGGCAATACACAGATTAAATAACATGGCGAGGACTCTTGGCAGGTGACTACCAGCGTACTTTAAGTGTTCAATACTAAGGCCATCATGACCTGGAGACTTTCCTCTCACCATGTCTCTTATCACAGCACGCACATCCCGTGCAGTGAATCTAACCCTAATATCTCCAAGTTGACATTCAGCACCGGGCCCCTGAGACTGGCCGAGGGGAGACTCAACATTAAAATGGCGCTGAAAGAGACTGGCAATATCTCCAGGCTCATGCGCGCCCCCCACACTCACTGGAAGACTCGACCTTGGATTTAATCGGTTTGTTGACTTCCAAAACTTGTTAAAATCCTTATCAGTATGTTTTTTTGCGATATTATCCATTTTTACCTGTGTTTCCCTGTTCTGACAACATTTTAACTTTGATTTAAACGTTTTTCGGGTCTCACACATTTCATTGTAGATATATCCTGACCTGGGTTTACCACATAGCTGCCATGTCTGGAAACAAAGTCGAGCCTTCCTGTGAGCACTACTCACATGTTTATTCCAGCCCGCTACATACTTTTTATGTTTACGTTTAGGTTTGTTACAACTCAGTTCGGCACCTCTCGTCAATATATTAACAATATCCAGATACAATTTGTTAAGTAGTAATTTATGATTCTCATTATTACATAATCTTAAGTTTTATTATAATCATTAAAACGGAAAATAAGGGCCACCAAGCTCCGTTTTAACGATTATAATGAAACTTAAAAATATATATCTACTCTTTATAATAATAATAACGTACAGTCTTGTGGAGAACAACGTAACATGCTTATTTTCTGCATTTTCATTCTAAAATAAAATAAATAACCAAATAAACGATGAGGGGGTGCCACTGCGCTTTCGGTATCCTCTTAAATCTGCATGTTTTTATTGAAAGCGAGGCACAACGCAGGTTTCTGGTGATTATCAGTCTGGAGTATTCTCTCTTCAAAATGTCTGTTAGTAAATAGAGCAAGCCAAACAAAGCTTTTTGAGGATATCTTAACTTTACTGTCAAGAAAACAGTCAGCAGGAAGAGCTGGCTTTTAAGATTGACGTCAATGATCTTGCACAACAAAAAACCCTAGTAGGTACTTGAGGAAAATGTGAATATCCTCAAAAATATGATGTTCGGTATCTTGCCGACGACCCAGATACTATATTTTATTCCTGTTTACCTGACAACAATACTGTAGAAGACTGTTTTATATACAAAAATAGAATGGGACATACGTCTGTGACAGTCGCCGATATCGTATGCCCTTTCCTTTATACCGATCATGTTTCTCCTCGCAGCCATTGTATGTGGAGATGTTATCCGAACGCACGGAACGTAATATATAAGGATAAGAAAATACGGGTGGGCATCCGATACCGAGACCCGTCAATAATAAACGAGATATCGCGATTTGAAATCGATCACTAGATGTTGCATAATTATAATAGAGTGTATAGTCAGTGTGTGTGCAGCTGGCTGTCAATCGATTCTTCAAATGAAACTTAGGAATGGTTCTACCCATGACATGGTTCGTTGTGCTTCAATAAATATATTATATTTATTAGAAAATGTATTTTCAAGTCTGTGAAAGCAGCATGTTCTGCAATGTTTAATGTTGTATAGAAAATAAATAGGATCGATGTTCAATCGTCTCCACATTACTCTTATGAAACAAATTCTCTTTTTTTCGATCACGCAGATGAATGAATTTATTCGCCGTAAAGTATATATCATAGACGCAAAATATATGTTTGTCACAATTTACATTTAGTTCTTAATCAACATCGTTTATTCTTATCGTTATTGCAATAACTTCTCGTTATTAAATTATGTGACAGATTCTAAACATATTTCCTGCAAATTTCTGCTCTATCCAATTGTCAGATGCAAAATGGACCGGGCGAACCTATTAAAAGTTTCCAACAAAGTTGAAAACTCATTGACAAACGATCAAATAAACAACTTTAGCGGGATAGGGGCACTGTACGATACAGGTACTCGTCGGTGGTACATAATTTATGTTTTATTGAGTACATAATTACTGTTTGCAAAGTTATAGGACCCTTTTTTACACATATAAGACCGTTGGAAGGATTGGTAAAGTGGGGTGAACAAACCATTGACAGTGAGACAAGAATCTGCGCACGTTGAGAAAAGCTTCAAAGAAAAACAAATAAAAATGAAAGGCAGTAAAAACAAAACGTACAATTTGAGTTTTATTGCATTGTAGTAAAATGTGTAAAAGTTTTATAACCAAAGCTCACTCGTCGGTACATAAAAAAGCTAAGCACGAACATTTACATTTTACTTTAATATTCATTTAGATAAAGGTATAAATATCTCAGAAGTACAAAGATCAAAAGAAAAACAAAATCTATGAAGAAAAAGTTTGGTTTGGAGCGATCAATAATTCACCTCTTTGAACGAATGTATTTGCTAAAAGCTATCGATTTACTGAGAATCATATTCGGCGGGTTGTTGGTTTTATGTTTAGCTTTTCAAACAACTTTCAATATTTAGTAATTGTTGAAGCAATTGGCTTTAAAATGTAGTCAGTGTAATGTAGGAAAGCAAGGTACTTATTTCCATCTAGGTAGTTCAGTGAGCAGAGGATGTCTACGTTATTTCCTCTTCCGCCGGCCACGGCTGGAATCGTAAAACCAATTTTCTCCCTCTAGACAACCTGTTAAGAGCTTTTCAAAAACAAATAAAAAGCAGTACCGACTTACCGCTTCAAGTACTCTCAAATATTTATGAATGTTGTTTTCACTTCAGAATTTAATTATCCCATAGCATATTATCAATTATTAGGTAGGTAGGTATGTTTTATTAAGTTTTTATTTCTAACCAATTTAATTAAACGAAACAATACAAACGTAATAAGTTTGGCTACAATTCCACAGAAAAAAGCAAAGCTGTTCCGTTGATATATTTTTTACATATCAAAATAAGTCCACCTTAATATAATAAGTCAGTGGGGTCGAGACCTCATTGAAGTTTGGAAATTAAATACTAAGGGCCGGCTTTTGGATCCGTTTTGTTATTTGGTAAGGAGTCAAATGTCATCATTCCAGCCAACGTCACCTTCGAAACTTCGCACAAAATTTACTATAAACATTCTTAGGCTTGACAGAATTCTTAACCATTTTCGCATTTTAATCAGTTCTACTCAGTGTTGAACAAAAAATGACTGGCCTAAAAATCAAAACTCCTAATTTGATACAAAATCATGAAAAACAATGTTAAAAAAATGATGGAAGTCGTGATAAAGCTGGAAACAATTTTTCATTGGTCCAACTCTTGTGATTTATCGTGTAATTCAATTGTTTATCGGCCCAATCCTGTTTATTTTTCGTTGTAATTTATTGCAATCATAGGTAGCAACGGGTTTTATTTATTAGATGACTACCTATCGGCCACTTTAGCGCTCCGCTTTTTCGGATGAAAATCGAAGGGTCGTGTAAAGATTCTTCTAACTGCGCTGTATATTTTTGTGATCTGTTTTAGTCAGAGGAATAAAATGAAATATCCACAAAGATCTAAGTCAAGCTATATACAGTTTTAGCTTGACTTCGATCCAATAACAATACACTGTAGAAAAGTCCCATAGAGATAAGGTAGTAGGTACTATGCAAACTATTTTGAATAAAACTATTTCTGTTCGAACATGAAAGACATATCATAGACTTTAATGTCGCCAAGACAAATGTCAAAAAGTTAACCTCGAAAGTGCAGAATTTAAGTTCAGTGTTATCTTATTAATTATATAAAGATCTAAATAGTATGATATTGGCAAAATTGTGGTCACTTTCCACAAAAGCTAGATTGAAGCTGCAATCAGAATAATATCTATCTAATGAGGTAGGTCGTAAAATTGACTGTTTAAATCGTGGAGAACTGAATGTTTGAATGTTTATATAACAATACCTATGTAGATACATAAATTGGCATATGTTGGTCTTAATTTAGTATGTAATATTCTTGTAAATATACAAGTAAATTCTTTTAGAAAAAAAAACCGGCCAAGTGCGTGTCGGACTACGCACAATGCAGGGTTCCGTATTTGGGATCAAATTATCACCCAAGAACAAGAACAAACTTAACATTGTAGTTGAAAAACATGTTCTCCCATACATTCCAACTGCAAATATAAGTTGTACGTACAATATTAAGAGATTTACCATGTTATTTTGAGACCATAGACTTCTAAGGGCTGTGTTCATCAACATCCAAACCGCCGGTTAGGTATTTAAACAGTTGGTTTATGTCAAACTTCCCTCTAAGTTTGACATAAAACAACTGTTTAAATACCTAACTGGTCGTTAGAATGTTGGTGAACACAGGCCTTATAAGTTTTCCTGTAATCTATAGGCACAGAACTATTTCCTGTATTTTATTCAAAATTTTAGGCTCGGTTGTTTCGGAAATAAGGGGTCAATTTTCGTCTATTTTCTTAAATAACTTTAAAACAATTTATTTTAAAATTATTTATTTGAGACCCTCAAAGTAAGCCTTTTCATTTGATATGTCACACGGTACAGTTTGCATATTTTTTTTTTTAATTTTCTTATTTGCGCTCCAAAATTGACCCCATATTCAAAATTTCCCCATATTCAGATTCGGAGCAAATTGGCTGTGACAGACGGACAGACAGACACACGAGTGATCCTATAAGGGTTCCGTTTTTTCCTTTTGAGGTACGGAACCCTAAAAAGTATTAAAATGAACAGGAAAAAACTTGTAATAGTACGAGATTTTTCCTGCTCATTTGCAGCGGTATACATCGAGATAAATTATTTTTAAAGTCAGCTGGTGTTTGTACAATATAACTAAACATACTGCCGGATAACATCTGTTTGGTGAACAAATACTACATTAACTATGAAACACTTAATTAACTTACAAAAAACGTTACTCATGTTGTTATTAGATAAGCAAAAACACACACATTGGCTGTTTGTATCTATAGATGTGGGTAAATCTTTTTACGCGGAGTTTTCACAAACCCATTATACAGGGAAAGCCGGCCTTTAGTGCAGAACTGGGAAAGGACGTAGCAATAATAAAATTGTTTACATGTCGAATTGTACGTAACACAATAAGCGGCATCGTAATATCGGAATGAGGTTTTATACAATTTACCGTCCGTACGTGATTTGGCGCGGGTCTTCTATACACAAAATAGTACTAAAACTGAAATTGTATCGAAACCAATCTGCGGATAAGGACTAATATCGAAATTGTTAAAATGGCTTTTTTAAAGTACTGCACATCTCAGACCAACAAAAACCGGCCAAGTGAGAGTCGGAATCGCACACAACGGGTTCACCTTGGGGGCACCATCCTTACAATATATTATAACACTACATATTTAAAAAAATACTTAAGTTTAAAAAAACACATATTTTGCTATAGCGGTAATAAAATTACACAATCTGTGAAAATTTCAACTGTCTACCTATTATGGTTCATGAGATACAGCCCGCTGGCAAACAGGTGGATGGACAGTAATAGGGTTTCGTTTGGCACCCTTCGGGTGCGGAATCCTAAAAAACCGGAAGACGGTGTGGCGCAAACATCAAAAGTGAAGCCACAAAACCGTGCTTCTGTAAGTAAATATACACGCTCACGTACACACATACACTGAAACCATGCTTACCGCTACGTGATAGAGGTGTGTTTTGTGTGTGTATGTGTGTGTGTGTGTGTCTGTGTGTGTGTCTGTGTCTGTGTCTGTGTGTGTGTGTGTGTGAGGTAATTTTCGTACAAGGTCCAAGGTGGTACGAGTGTCGAAAAATACTTAGGTACTCCAAATACCCATTACGAGTACCTATGAAGTATTACTCAAATTCAGATAAGACTCGAGTACGGTGGGATGTATCGTATGGTCCTTTCTTCCTTGCCTATACCGCATAGTCCTTTTTACTCGTGTTTCGATTTCGAGACACTTGTTTAGTCCACAAAATCTTTAAGTTGTGTTTAGTACAAAAATACAACTTTATTCATAAAAGGGTATAATTTAATTAGATTTATTTTTATATGATAAGACTAGAATAGGTAGAAATAGATAAAATAAATATAAATACGAGTATTCGAGTATTCTAGTATTAGCTATGAACGTACTTTGCCCAATACTTCAATACGTATTCAATAGATCGCGTCCCGCACGCGATCCATTGAGTCCGCATTCGAAAAAATATTAAATCAGGATAATTTTTCGTAAAGCTGGGTATTTTAAATACGAAAACTGTGTGATGTTTGAGGGCTAACAATACAATTCTCGCTTTGATAGAAAATACTCGATGTACATGTACTTCGTACTTTACGCATCGTACTAGGTGCGGCGTAGTCCAGAAAAATACATAATGCGCATACCTATTCTAGTAAATACGTCTCATATCTAGTACGTGACGAGTCGTCGTCTAGTTAACATATATAATAACATTTTAAAAAGAATTATGCATTCCTGTGTAGTGAAAACTTATAAAAACAATAGCAAATTACATAAAAAGTCTCACGGAATAATTTTTCACTTGTAAGTACCTACTTGAAATAACATCGTTTTTATTATACGATTGCCCAAAAAAGGAGTGTTTTGTTTTCAGGGTTCATGTATGTGAGTTTCTTTATTCCACCATGACACATATACAGATTTGGATATACGGGGTATCTTTAGAATCATCATCCCGAGTGACCCTAACTAAATTTTTTTGAAAAAAAAAATCAATATGGCGGCAGTATGGCTCCATTTTCGAATGTGAAAAAAACTTAAATTATTACAATATGGGTAACAAATTGAAGGCCTTGATGAGCACATTCCAAAAATTGGTATGTATATAATTTATTGGCATAAATTTTATATAGGTAGTGTGTACAAAAAGCAACAGTCTTTATTATACCGATTTTATCTGACATATCGCAGGAAAGAGACACATTAATTTGACGTTGACAATGAACCCTAGCCAGTGGCAACTTAATTTCGTCGGATAATTATCAATTCAGACAAAATCGGTAAGAATCGTTTGTTTTCGTTTTGCGACGACATTTAGACATCTTATTTCTTATTATATAATGATATTAATAATTTGTTACCTACTGTTCAACATTTTAGGAATTCAACATTACGGGTCTAATGGATTTTATCGACTATCCATAACCACAGTTAAATAAAACAATTATTTGTAATTATTATTTTATTTACATGTTTCATTCCGTACAATTATTTTAAATTGCTTGGTCAGCATATATAAACTCCTCAAAAATTTGTTTAGTTTCGTAAAACATGGGTATCATCTGAAAATCGTTTTTATTGAGCGGAGCGAAGCGTAGCTCGATTCCTCCCGACTCGTATAAATATAGTGTTATTTGACTAAAAAAATGACCCACAGATTATTGTGGTCGGAAAATATTATACAGGTGACAAAATGAAATATGGTTGCACAACACACACTTTTCCAAATAGGAGCGACCCAATCAGTGCGACTCGAAAGTCCGACTCTACAGGCACCAGTCTCCCACAGGTGAAAATTGTTTTTAGTTCTACTGAATTTAGTATGTATAAATATTGTTATTTCATTTGTGGTGGGAAATAAATGAGTATCCTATTCTATTATATTCTAATCACGCATAAACAGCAGGACCAAGTTGCATGACATATGGACACGGACCAATAGTTGGAATCGAATCCGCCTGCTAAGCATGGTGTTTATGGCAATAACCTCCACTTTTTCGGGAGAGCCATCCACCGTTTTCCAGCACACCAGTCATCCTGACTCGCATATCTTCCACCATGTTCCAGCATATTTCACTGCCTCTTAACGATTCGCAAGTGGAATACACCAAATCTCGTAGATTTGGTCTGATTACGCACCTCAGTGATCCTAATTGAGAATCATTTGTGCCCAAAGATTCTCAGTGGGATTTAGATCGGGACTTTTTGCTGGCCATTGTATGATTTTGATATCAGGATAACTTGCCAACCATTCTTGCGCAACTTGAGATCTATGAATGGCACTATTATCCCTGGCAAGATAAATAGTGCCTTCAGGGTAAGCCAAACAACCCGTCAGTAAAAAACATCCCTAAGGAGTTGCATATACCTATTGATATCAATTTATCCGGCCACTCACTCCAACAACTTCCCCTGGACACATGGAACACATCCAACCCCAATAACCAAGACTTATTCTTCTACTTGACCTATTAGGCAAAGTATTAGCTTCTACATAACGTTCGTTTTTCCGCCTGTATATTTTGTCTACAAATATGACTATATTATTAATCCAGTCAAAATTGTAGTATTGAAGGCAAGAAGCTGTTCTATCGTCTTTGTGAGCTTGTGTAAGTAAAATTATTCGGCCTGGAATATGTTGCTGCAGACCTCCCATCATTTAGGCGACGACGCACTGTTTGCATTGAAATATTGTAAGTCCTTTCAATGAAGTAACAATACCGACAGCTTGATATTTGTCTTATATTAACTTAAACGGTAGTGGGTGGAAGGGATCCTGCGAGTGGCTAGCGACTATGGCGGTGCCTTCAGCTTCCGTTGTGACACGTCCTCGAGCACCACGAGGACGGTCGCTTAGGGCTTCATCGCCGCCACCGCCTTCCTCGTAACGTCGTAGCCACGTGTATACCGTATCTAAAAACAAAATTAGTGCTGCTAAGAAAATTTCAGCTAAACCTAACCTTACTTAGACAAACACCGAAAAACACTAATAATAGAATTTGGTGAAACCTTACGTGCGCATTTAGTTGTCGCGATATTTTGACAACTCTTATCCCCATTTCTTTTAAAATTACGATGCGGATTCTTTTCGCAGCGGTGAGTTTTATCAAAATATAACAGATTAATTTGGATTGAATTTATTGAAGATTTTGAAAATTATTTTAAAAGATCTTGTGTCAAGTAGACAGAATTGAGTACAGAACATCAAGATTTTTTGTTTTTAAATTTAGATTGCATCCATGATCCATGCAGTATTTATTTGGAATAAACTTTGAGTAAATGTCAATTTCTAAAAGCTAAAGAAGAGTTGCAATACGACTAAATTAAGAATGATTACCAGGAAAACTTATGACTACATTGAAAATGACTAACATATACTCGTATCTACCTATACCTTTCGAACAGTGATAATTTCTCTCAGTTGCATTAGTTAATGGGCAGTTAAGTGTGTTGCTGTTTGTACATGCAAAACAAATATTTCATATTTGGCTGCAAACGATTTAATCAGACTTTAGTAAGCCTTCGAATGTCTAAATAAGTGAATGGTTTCGTAGATGATTTAGTTATCATTAGAATTTACATTCACTAAAATGTATAAAATAAATAACTAAAAGACACGACTACCCTGCCAAAAATGGAATAAAAGCAATAAAATATAATATAATATATAACAATAAAGATGTTGTATTAGTTAATCTTTATAACAAAGCATAAGCATTTACTCCCTAACTAAACAGATAAATACAATTATCATTGCAGTCGGAGGACCTTTCTTTTTGTATACCTATACAGATGAACTAATACAACTTGTTCTTTGCTTTTTCGTTCGTTTTTTGGCCGGGCAGTCGTGTTTTTATATTTATTAAATTATTAAATAAACCATGAGTTTTAGGTTACTTGGAACAAAAAACCTCAAAAGAACGAACGTATTACAAAGTGACCGACTAAAAAATGAAAAAAAAAAAACAACCTAATTCCAAAAACACTACAAAGTGAGAAATAACTTTAATTTCGGAAGTCGGTGTCTTTAAATTGGATCTGTATCTTAATTTTTAGCCACCGACTTCCGAAATTCTTCATTTTTTGGTGTAAAAATTTTTCACTTAGAAGTGTCTTTTTTATTGAAGTCGGTTTTTGTTAACTTTTTTGTTTTTCACATTTTAGTGGGTTAGCTTGTAATTTATGTAAGTTACAATAGCTTAATGTCTGTAACTGCTCATTACGTTAATTGTTGAGGAGTTCTCCTGGTTCTTCATCATCAGCTCCACTTCACCATATACATTGTGAGTGGCATAAATTGCTTAGCAACCATATTAAATTAATGGAATCGCAACTTGCGAAATACTTATTATTGAGTAGTTCCGACAGCCACCTCTGCGGGGCAATTGCGTAACACATTATCAATCGGAATCTGTTTCATTTTAACTGTTCAACAACATTCATTGCGTTATTTACGTTGTCGAACAGACTATTTTTTCGAGCATATGAAGCAATGGATTAGAAATTTGCTTCAAAATATTCCGATTGATAAATGTGTTACGCAATTATGGTGCGGTTCTTCATCATCAGTTCCACTTCACCAAATGGTGCTTTCCGAGATATGCACGATTTACTATAAAAAATATCCAAATCTCCAAATCCAAATCAATAAGAAGTACCTATAATATTAGTAGAATTCCCTCGATTTCTCCAGGATCAATAATCAATCCTGATGAGACCGCCTGGGAAGTGTACCATTTCAAACAAAAAAAATAATTTTCCAAATCAGTCTAGCCGTCTTCGAGTACTCGTAATCGGGAAACATACATAAAAAAAGATTCCGACGAACTGAAAATCTCGTCCTTGTTTTGAAGTCGGATTATGTCCATCATTCATAATCATAAACGATAGTTTATGATATGACATAAATACTTGTACAGCAATTGTAGAAACTTTGTCTGATAAGACAAAGTTTCTACAATTGCTGTACAAGTATTTGCTTCGGCCGATGTAATTTATTAATTGAGGGCAATTGTATTTTATCTGCTTCCACAAATAGGCTGACGGATGGCTGACGCCAAACAGATCAAAACTGCTTTAAGACTTCAAATAATAATCGTGTGAACATATAATACATCATTATTCCAAAATTTCATGTTCAACGTACTTACCCACTTTATTTATAAAATCAGCTTTTGCCAGCGGCTTCGCCACGAGGTCGGAAATTAACTCACGGAAACATACTACCGGGTAAAAAGTATCCTATGTGTTAATCCAGGTTATAAAACATCAGTGCGCATCCAAATCCTATTAGAAGCATAATACTAATGATTGAAATACTATCTTGAATTCGTACAAGCCTAGTACTTTTTGTTAGATTACTGCTCAGAAATTGTACACAACGTGTCGTGAACAGAATACCGTACCTGTATGTATGCAAGGTATTACCGGGATAAACAGTATCCTGTGTTAATCTATGTTTATATTATATGAGTGCCAAATTTCATCCAAATCCGTTCAGCCGTTTTTGCGTGATTGAGTAACAAACATCCAAACATACAAACTTTCACATTTATAATATTAGTAGGATTAGAAAAAAATACGAAAAATTCTAATTCTCTTTTATATTTTAATTCGCACCTTATACTTCGATAAGAACCCATACAAAGCTTGTATTGTAGAAAAAAATCAATAAAAGTGTTTCTCTTTCTAGCCTATGGCTATTATGAGCTATGAAAATTGAGTGTAGCTGAATGATTGATAAGAAGAAGCGAGACAGCATAAAAGTGCATTAAAGGTGCTCGTAAATCAATATTATGTCTTTTACGTTATCGTAGCGTTGTGAAAGTTAAGCGTTACTAGTTTCATTAATTTCGATTCTGTTATCGACAATAGCAGTTACGAGTTTCAGTGGAGCTTTTGGTTTAGCTCCAACAACTGTGATAGCTCCAGCCGAATGACATTTAAACTTGCCGAATAGAACTTTGTGGAATACGGTCCCTTCCTGCTGCGGGGGTGTCTAAACTAAATAAAACATTTCCAGTTTTGTGACTATGAACGTCACGGATCCCAAACTAAAAACGGTAAACAAATTTATTTTGGTTTGGAATAGGTACTTAAAACAACCCTTGTTACCATTTTTGCTATCTTTATTTTCTAAAGCGGAAACTTCCCAAAATTGAGAAACATTTTGGTACTTCTATTCCGGATTAATCAATTTAAAAGTCATAAAACGTATCTATTATCCGCTCTATTTAAAACTTCACACTATAATGAATAGACCTTTTATGAGTTTTTATATGTGAAGTAATTTTAGATCCAATTGTCCAATTAGAGACGCTTAAAAATAACTCCCACAATAAGATATGGCTGGAGCTAAAAATACCAAACGTATAATAAACGTGAGACGTTTTAATTAATACTGTGGAATTTGCGAAGCTCAACTTAAATACTCTGCGAAGCATTTAATAAGAGAGATGTATTTGCAGAAAACTTGTGTGGATGTGGATAGGGTGTGGGGGTGTACAAGACAAACACACCTCGTATGACATGTGCCTACAGCCAATCTCAGTCTCCAACAGA
Source organism: Dicycla oo (assembly GCA_948252095.1). Lineage (NCBI taxonomy): Eukaryota > Metazoa > Arthropoda > Insecta > Lepidoptera > Noctuidae > Dicycla > Dicycla oo. Next base: position 15,120,877 of record OX411714.1, on the reverse strand, counting down.
ACCTGAGATGCTAAAAATAGCTGAGATTTTCTAAGCAAAGTGATAAATCCAATTTGTTACCGTGAAAGAATCAAATTAGTTGAACAGATTGCAACTGAATCCTGCAAGACTGAAAACAAAGAAAACATTGCCTTTGTAGGAGCTGAGTTCGCACAAGATAATAATACAAGTTTCAATCGATAGTTTAAGGTTACGAGTACCTTTGGTATCGATACTTGTCTAACAAATAAAGCTGTGGCAAGCAGAGAGAACATTATATTACAGTGCTAGAGTGAAACACACTTGATGTCTTACGAAGTCCATGACCCCTGTGAGCTCTATAGTTTTTGTAGCCCGTTGTAAGCAAAAATACTGGAGACGTGGGTGGATTTCATTTGTTGGTTCTAAGGCAACGAGCTTAGATTTTTTATTGGACATGTTTTCGTGTTTGTTCGCTACACTTTGTTGAGCTACAACAAAAAAGAATCCAGAGTATTATTGATTGTTTAGTATTGTAGAATACTTTAATTAGGTTTTCTTTCAAAATAGTTTTTTCACTAGATGTGCTTTGCGACTCATGCAACTTTGCAAAACGACGATTGCAAATAGCACGTAAAGTTTAGTATTTTCCGTGACAAAAACTATAATTTCTTCTTTTCTACAAAATACCACCGTATTCAGTTAGGCCGTGAAAATATTACAAACAATGTCAAAGTAATTGTTGCTTGTAGAATATTATAAGATTTTTTTTTTATTTGAGATGGGTTTGCTCTTGACTCTAGTCTAGGCCGCAGGCGACAGAGACAAATTCGACGATGGAGTGAGCTTACTCAGGAGCCGATTCACTCTCACTTTGATGAAATTAGGGATTGATTAGGATGCGTTCGGAAACACAGGCGCAGGTAGAGAGTTCCACTCTTTTGCTGTGCTCATTATAAATGACATTTGGAAACGATTAGTGCCAATTGGTGGAATAGCAACTAGGTAGGGATGGTAACTTGCAGTGCGTCTAGATGTCCGATGGTAGAAGGGGGCCGGCGGAATGAGAAAAAAGACAATACGATGAAAATAGACGAAAATTGACCATTCCCCCCACCCGCGCTTATCTCCAACACTATGGAGCCTAAAATTTTGGAAAAATACAGAAAATAGTTCTATACCTATAGATTACAGGAAAACCTAAAAGAAGACTATGTTCTTAAAATAACATGGTAAACCTCTCAGAGACGCATATTCCATATACCTACATGGAATATGCGTCTTTGTTCAAATTCAGGTCGCGAACTCAAGTATGTTACAGAATACCTACTATAGAGCTATTTAGAGATAACGTAATCACGATATTTTACGCAGGCCCACAGCACGTATAACCACAAGCAAAATAGGAACGTGAAATCCTTCGATACTACTAAATGAAGTTTTGCGCCGTTCTCATTTCATACATAATATATAACGAAAACATATTACACTACCCTCTGTATTAGGAAAAATAATGCTCCGCTTTGTTTATGAAGGTACTTCGTCTAAGTGAATAACGGATTATTGCCTACTTACTATTCCCTTCTTGTATACATATACCAATGTTGTTCTGAAGAAATCGAGGTTATGGCGCTATTTCGTTATAGCTAATCCAATTCGGACAAACGATGAAAGAAGTTCTACAACTCTGTTTATCGCGTAAAGCAATTTAAGACAATCAAATCTTCCACACCCACACATTTACTCTAATATTATTATACTATTATACTCGCTACAGTTTCTCGGATCACAGTAAAAGGTTTTCAACTTATTAAACTTCGCTTTTACGTTTTCTATTCATATCTGATATATGCTCGGTATGAAATTGTTCCACTGCTATTATTTTATATTCTTTATAATTGAGTTAGCTCTCGTGGGCAGGATGCAGTAAACGAGAAAAGTGGTCGCTCGCTATAGCCGTTCGTTAAAGTTAATAGACTGCGGCTACAACTAGGCGCTACGACTGGCGGAGAGTTGAGAACTCATCTAAACGAGGCTCCCTTGCTACATACGTTAATATTCATGGTATACGGATTAAGTCCCCTGGCTCTAAAATGGGACATTTTAATTTAAAAGGTCCCATGTGATAAATGTTTGTTATTTATCGTACGTAGGTACCTATACCCTGAAAATGACTCGAGATAACTCTGCATGAATTGCGTTTTTATTATGTAAGCTTACAATAAATGGAAGTGAAAAATTTAAATAAATTAACGTAAACTGTTGACATAAAACAGACCAGTTGGCGTGGTTGGTTTAGATACCGCCTATCATGTCGCAGGTCGTGGGGTCGATTCCCATCCAGGACAAATATTTATGTGCATGAACATGTCTGTTTGTCCTGAGTCTGGCTGTAATTATCTATATACCTAAGTATGTATTTACAAAAAAAAAGTAGTGTATGTAGTATATCAGTTATCTGGTTTCCATAGTACAAGCTCTGCTAGTTTGGGATCAGATGAGCGTGTATGAAATGTCCCAGGATATTATTATTATTATAAAATAATATTGTAATCGTGGTACGTATTAGGAATACGATAAAACATTTAATAATAATAATAATTCAAATGAAGGGTCCTCTCGTAGTTGGGATGAATTTATCCCAAGAACAAACTTAACATTGTTGTTGAAAAACATGTTCTCCCATACATTCCAACTAAAAAATGTAAGTTTGTACGCACAATATTGAGAGATTTACCATGTTATTTTAAAACCATAGACTTTTTATAAGTTTTCATGTAATTTATAAGTATACAACTACTTTCTGTATTTTTTTTTTTTTTCAAAATTTTAGGCTGTAGTTTCGGAGGTAAGGGGGCGAATGATCAATGTTCTACTATTTTCTTAAATAACATTAAACCGATTTATTTTAAAATTATAAAATTAATATATTTGAGACCCTTACAGTAAGTCCTTTCATTTAATATGTCACACGGTACAGTTTGCAAAACTTCTTTTTTAATTTTCTTATTTGTCCCCCAAAAGTGATCCCTATATTCAAAATTCACTTATTTACGTTACACGTCCATATTTCGGTAACAGAAATGAATATGTTTACTAAATTTCAACTTAATAGGTCCATTAGATTCGGAGAAAATTGGCGGTGACAGACGGACAGACAGACACACGAGTGATCCCATAAGGGTTCCGTTTTTCCTTTTGAGGTACGGAACCCTAAAAATCTATGACACTGCCCGACCCGGGAATCGAACCTCATAGTCAGCTGTAGCGCTTGCGACCTCTAGACCAACTAGGCAGTTCACTAGACCAACTAGGCAGTTCACTAGACCAACTAGGCAGTTCACTAGACCAACTAGGCAGTTCACTAGACCAACTAGGCAGTTCACTAGACCAACTAGGCAGTTCACTAGACCAACTAGGCAGTTCACTAGACCAACTAGGCAGTTCACTAGACCAACTAGGCAGTTCACTAGACCAACTAGGCAGTTCACTAGACCAACTAGGCAGTTCACTAAACCAACTAGACAGTTCACTAGTAGCGTTCTCGCATAGTAAGAGCACATCTACGAACAAGTCTTGTGTGCCTAAGAACAAATGAGGTATTCCCGGGTTTTAGTACAATAGACCATTTTATATGTAGATTAGAATAACTATTTTATATGTAGATTTCTGTCCCATATTCTCTCAAAACTGATGGTAAATTTTGATTCACGACACGTCACACTTTGCAAACTGCCAAGTCAACACAAAATAGATTATTAGTATTACTCTAAGAACGTTTACGTTTTATGTTATACGTGTAGGTATAGTCTTCGCATATTCATATTTTTCTCTTCTTGTTCTCACATACATTTCTGTTTCATTTCTCCTTTCGCAGGTCTGCTGGAAGAAATTTCTTAAGAAATAAGCAGTACCTTTGTACTCCTAATTATAATTATGTATTTTATTGTGTATTTTTCTGTGTGTACATAAATGATAAAATAAATAAATTATCTAAGCATGACTAGTGCACAAAAAATAATCAACTAGGTACTTGGATATGTGAGAACGTGCACGTGCGACAGTGAACAGTAGCGTAATTTTCTAAATAAGGTACCGTTTCTAACAAGGTAAGTCACGATAAGTGTTAGTAGTTTTTCCGCTGTAACGTATATCGCGATGATACAATAATATCGTGCTCACGTACTCCAACTGGCTCGTTAGACCACGGTAAGTCGGCACGTGACGCTACTGGGCATACTTCCAAACCGGTCCGCCAAATACAACGCCATCCTTACCTTCACATGACTGTCAACTCACATGATTCCTACGATTGTAATAGATTCAACACTCAGTTAGAACACTTCTTGTATGTCGCACGCTTAATAATAAACTGACCGATTAAGGTTCCAGGGCCAAAAAGAGTTAAGCGTACAAAGAAATTCGTTTTAACGCCATCTATCTTTCTATCTTGGAGAAAATACATTATTTCATTATTAAGTATTATGCTTCTTGACTGAGTTATAAGCCATTATGTAAGACAAGTCATGATTGCCAAAATATTAAATGCGATTTCCCAAAAAACAGATTTTTTAGTTAGGTCAGTCTATTATTAAGCGTGCGATATGTTTGTCACTATTTATTTAGGTGGATTGCACAAAGCAGTAAAGATCATAAAATAGAAAAATAAATACAAGACATACATAACATCACGCCTCGTTTCTCCGATGGGTTGGGCAGAGGTATACCTATAATACACCCACATTTCGCCAGTTATGTATAGCCTGTTGCCATTAATCTGGCACAAATCCAGACTTCGGGCTACTACTGACAAATTTCAGATTGAAAAACCCAATAATACTTTGCCCGACCCTGGAATCAACCCCAGGACCTCATTCTCATCAGTAGCGCTGGCGACCACTAGACCAACGAGGTGGTTTGTAATCAAAATACAAAAATAGCTGACGAAACAAAAAATAAAACAATCTGGTAAATGTGTCACAAAACTCCGCAGCAGTTCATCTCGATATAAAGTCATAGTCTACGATGGGTGGACGCTATTTTGCAAAGAATTATGATGCTGGCCTTCCCCTCTATTTTAAAGGCGCAAACCCACCGCGGCGCTGTGTACGGGCACGCTGCGCATTTTAGCTGCGTGAATTCATTTGTTTGCCAACGTGGGTCTACGTTACCACTGCAGTACACACCCGTGCGTGGCCTACTGCGGCGCACGGAGATGCTACGCACGTGTTCAAAACTGCTACGATATACAGTTGTAGGTACATAGCCGTGGGTTATATACAAATGTACATAGTTGTACTTATTCGTGTATAGTGTGCACCGCTTGCACAGCGAGCATTGCGTTGACAGCGTTGACCTATGAGATCGCCATATTCGAGCAAGCCACATATGTATTAACACATTCTCTGCTGAATTCTTTATGCAAACGCTTCTTTATGCTACACCCTTACCGACCCTTTTTTTACGATGTTTTCGAAACAATAGAGATGCACAACGAACACACATGTGCGCCGCGCCGCACTCGAAGAAAGTTATGAAAACGCGCATGTGTGTCTGCCGCACCGAATGTGTTAATGATGTACGAATACGTAGCGTGTTCGTGGGTAGCATTTTACACAATCACATACATTTTCTTGTAAAGCTTAACACACGTGCCTCTCCGAGCGCCGCGGTGGGTCTGCGCCTTAACACTTAGTAAGCTCAATTTAATTTAAAGGAAAAGTCATCATAATCATCACTTCAGCCGAAAGCTGGACATACGCCTCCCCCAAGCACCGCCACTTCGACCGGTTCCGTGCTTCCCGCATCCAGTGGATAGGTGATTAGGACCCTACGTTGTGGAAGGAAAAGTAATATAAGGATATTGCGAGTGTCTGTATGTTCTGAGACCTGTATATAATATTTGTTCTGCCAAGTATACAGGGAAAGTTTTCCGCATCCACAAATGAAACTCGAGTAACTAGTGATATTGCGTTTTATACAGTTGGCAACCTACTATTGACAGGAGGATTTTATTGATAAATGGTGTAAGTATATATAGTCAAGATATAAAAAGTCAATTGATTATTATTACTAAAATTTTAAATCGATTTGTTAGGTATATCTTGACCCTAAAAAACTACAAAACTTCACATCGTTTGTAATAATTTTGTTTTCAACACAGCCAGCATAATAATTACTGTTTCATAGAAATGCATTATATCAAAATTAAATAGTGTCTACGCGACGCCAACGGTGCGTTCAGGCGTGTCTGTAGCGTAGGTACATAAACGCTAGGTGTTTCGCTATGAGGCATAGCGCCCACGTAGCGCATGGGCATTTACGTAGCGTATGCGTTTTGCTACGAGGCACGTTATCTACGCAGCGTTTTCGAAACGTCTACGCCGCTAAGAAGCTGAGCATCTGAGCATACGTCTCACAAACGCCTATACTCACTTACTAAAGTCCTCAGGCAATGTTAAATCCCTTATAAAACTAAAATATCCCCATAAATATTAAAACAAATTAAGTTCATGCATCTAAATGATTTCAACAATTTAATATTTGCGATATATCCATTTTGTTTACGATGTTACTCGTAGCACAGATACGAGCTAATTCACGGACGATCCGCCCACGCGACCCTCAAATGTTGTTCTTATCATCTCAGATCACCAAAGAAAACAAACTCCCGTTCACCATCCCCTTTAATACTCTAAAATGCATATTTTGCTCTCATTAATAAATATGCTATATTCTCCGTATAAAATTTACTACTACAGTCGTATTTGAATGTTAAAGCGTCGAAGCTATTATTTGATTACCTAGTCATTCAAAATTGTTTTAAACGAGACAACGTTTTATTGACAGACTTAACTTTTGCTTTTCTTTTAAGAGTAATTTAAATAATGAAATTCTGAGGAAAGACGTTGGATGATGGTAATTGGCATTTACGAGAAACGAGAGTACACGTTATGAATAACCTTGAGGAAAATACTGAAGTGGAAACTGGAAAGATTCTTTTAAAAAAACGGGGCTCATGAAATGTGGAGGGTGTCATTAATTTACACATCAATGAACTGTTGTCTATGGTCGAGTGCTACCCACCGCAGAGCGCCCGCGACGGCGTCTATAAAAATAACATAAACATAACCCGTGAAATTAACGATCCTATGAAAATGAAAACAAAAGAATATCATCACCGAATGATATTTCAATTAATTTTACATGATGACTTCGGGAAATCAGAAAAATTAAACACGGATGTCGCCGAGTAAATAATAATATATATATTAGGTATGTACATCTCAAAAGAATGTTTCAAAAATATTTCATTAATTAAATTGCTTACAAAGCGTTACTAACTTGTTCCAACATGTACCTACCATAAAGCCACTTCTATTAGCTAAGGTAATTTGTGTGCAAGGTAAACTAACTTTAGAAAGATTAGCTTATGCAACTTCAAGGTACGTAGGCAGGTATAAGCTCTACATAAAAGCTTTGCTCCTGAGGACGACACATATACCAAGTAAAGTAGTAGTTCTCCGAATGGTAGACGTCGCGTAGAGCAGTGCACAGTAGCGCCATCAAGTGACTTAATTGTAAAACTAACATGAATATTGGTTTTAGAGCCTCGTTTTAGAGAATTCTGGTAATTATTTTCAGAATTCTCTAGTTTTATGATGAGAAGCTGGTCCCAGGTGCTCCATCAAGCCCTACCTAGTAGTTAATGGGCCGATTCCACTGGTAGAAATTTAAAAGTAAGCAATTTACTGCATTTTGAGGAGATTGTGATCATCACGCCAAAGATCCTCATCAGATTTTCACCAAATTTTTATGAGACCAACCTTTTTTTTTTTTTGTGGATGGTAAATCATCAAATAACTTCTCCTGCTCTGGGTGGAGCGGAAGGGCGTGTCAGACTTTTACTGACTAAAACCCACCCGTGTTCCTTCAGTTGCCTATGCCAGGGCCACGGTATCTTTTTCAAACAACCCGCGACCCCAGCGGCTTATGAGACCAACCTAACCTTTCAAATAAAAAAGAAAAATCGAAATCGGATCTCATAAGGCGGAGATATTCCTCTTTTTGGACGCTTTTTGCCCCTGTTTAGAGGATGTACCTCTCCAATAAAAAATCCCGACGACACAAAAACGACAAAATTGTAATTATAATTTATATAAAGTCGTAAAACCTGTATACTAAGTTTTGTCCAGATCGGTTGTAAAATGCGACCTGTAGAGGAGTAACAACAAACTGACAGACGAAAGCAAATTTTGCCAGACTTTAAGCGAAGACGCATCGCTCGCTCGGTCAATTTTTAGATTTACTTACTAAAAACCACATCAAATACTAAAGTAATAATGCAACCACTATTCAAGTCCATACAAAAGGTCTCTATTTTACATCAGCATTAGACCAGTTCGGTATACGAAACGTCGCGTTTACGCCACGTTAGTTTGGTCGTATGGATGGCTTTGAGCACTTTCATATACAGAGTGGTAGTGACAATGACGCGCAAATTGTTACCATGGATTTTGTACATGATTCTAGAGCACTCCTAGCGTAGAAATTTTTCATCGGATATCAAAAAAAAATCAGCTGTTTCATAGAAAAGTGCAATACCTACGAGATCAAAATGTACGGAACAGCTATATTTTTTTTATAACCGTCGAAAACTTTCAACGCAGTGTGTTCAGAATCATCTACTGAATCCATGGTAACTGGTTGTACGTCGATGTCCCTGGTAATATTTATGGCAGCTAGCATTGATACAAATTACAATTATCCTACCCTACTTAAACTAGGTATTTATGTAGTTATTTCTTTCACATAAACAAGTGTATTTTTTTTAAACAAGTTTTTATTAGTCTGGATATCATCTAAGACCAGAGTCCTTGTCAAGCCGAAACAAACGAGCGCAAGCTCGAAAGGGTTGCGTCGTTTTATTACTGAGTTCCCATGGCCACCTTTCGGCTTCATCATCAGATCAGCTCCATGTCATAATAATATTGCATCTAATTTACATATGCATGTAACATTTCAGCTTAATCGGAAACCGGGAAGTGGATCAAATTTAACTTGCAAGATTCGATTACAGACAGACAGACACCAGGACAGGTGAAACTAAATAAAAGCTTGTAAAAACTTTATGAACGCCGCTTGTATGACCGAAATACGCGTAAAATTAACTCCAATTAGAATAGATAGGAGCTACAAAATAGGTAGGTAACGTTGAACTTTCGTTTATCATGAAAGCCTCATATAACATCTGGACAGTTTTTGTGTGGGTTGATTATTCTCGTAAATGAACGTCTTCAGAATTTTATCTAGCCTTATCGCATACCTACATAATTATTTAGCTTTGTTCTCGTCGTAGCGTAGGCAGTGGATGGGAATGTAAATCACGCTCTGTAATACGACAAATATTGCGAAAGATACATTTTAATTACATATAGAGCTATAAACTTCAATGAGACATTGCACATTAAATACATAAACTTGTAAATCCTCGATCCTCATCTTCTGATATCTCTCGATTGCTATTGAAGCCAATATTGATTATTGTGTAAATAAACAACCCTCTCCCGTTTACCTAGGTGCCTATAAATTTACACTTGTACAAACTTGCTCTATGCGCCTGAGATTGCTTTTCAGTAGAACTTGTCTAGTTAATCATGAATAACTTTTAACTACGTCCATGCAAAGTATTTCTTTTCAAAGGTTTAAAATGAAAATTGAAAAGACGGTATTAACTTTTTTCTTGAAGATTCTTTGAAAATAGGAGCTAATTAATTGAACAACAAATATGAAATATATTCCGAACCTCCTTTGAGTATTAACGAACCCACTAATGCTATTAGAAACCATAAAGCCGCGTTTTCACTACCCTGCCGAGCGAACATTTTGTTTAGAGCAAATGTTTGCTTTTCTGCCGATGTTCGCTCAAAACAGAAAACATCTATTTTCACTATACCCTGCCGAGCGAACCTTTTGTTTAGAGCAAATGTTTGCTTTTCTGCCGATATTCGCTCAAAACAGAGAACATTTATTTTCACTATACCCTGCCGAGCGAACATTTTGTTTAGGGCAAATGTTTGCTATTCGGCCGATGTTTGCTCAAAACAGAAAACATCTGTTTTCACTATAACGAGAAAACGAATTCTCGCTCGCCGTGTCGTCATATTCACTGAAAGAATGAGCGAGCGAGCAATCGTTCGCCGAGTCCAACCGATCATCACTGAACAAACATTTGGTTATGATACCCTATGTTTTATTTTTGAAGTCAGCCTTATAGAACGTAGGGAACCAGTCTGATAGTGTCATTGTGACCCTCACGAAGCCCGAGGGTTCTCATGACCTATCAATCCCCAGCAACACCAGCTCGCAAGGTGAGCGAGCACCCCCAAAACCCTCACGAAGCCCGAGTTTTTCCACTCTCGAGCGAACGCTCGCTCAAGTGTTTTTATTTACCGCGCGAACAACCGCTTGCTCGCTCCAAACTGTTCAGAAAGGTAAGTGAAAACGCAGCTTAAGACGTCTTCCGAGTTGCGCTCCAGTGAATTTGTCAGGTTTCCCAAGTTCAGGTATTAAATTGTGGAAGTATCTTCCTCGTCTTGCTCCCACACCCTTCTATAAATAACATTGAGGCTAAGCTGGGAAAATATATTCTCAGAAATAATAATTTCGTTTACATCTAGACTAGAATAGAAACCTTTTCAGGTGCCATTGGTAGGTTGTTTAATAACTTCCCAACTATGTTGGGGTCGGCTTCCAGTCTAACCGGATGCAGCTGAATACCAGTATTTTACATGAAGCGACTGCCTATCTGACCTCCACAACCCAGTTACTGGATAATACGATACCCCTTGGTAAGACTGGTTGTCAGACTCGGGCTTCTGACGACCCGTAACGACTGTCAAAGATCCACGAATGACAGCCGGGACCAACGGCTTAACGTGCTTTCCGAGGCACGGAGGAGTCGCGGTATATAAAGATGGTCACCCATCCACAGACCAACCCCGGCAAGCGTAGCTTAACCTGATGGATTGACCCGTGCGGCTGTTATTACTTAGCCACGAGCTCCTCAATAACTCCTCCTGTTTAATAACTTAACTATTGTTGCTTTAATCAAATATGTTATTGACGAACCTTTGTCGATACACAACAAAAAAGCATTATTGCTAAAGTATGGTAGCTACTTCAACTGTTGCGATAAATGATGTAAAAGCGTTTTTATTACATTTATTATGTATCAGGTATGTTGAAACGTTTTATTATTCAGCCATTATGAATAAATGCTGGAGGTACTTCAGGTTTTTCTCATTTTTTCAGTTCCCGCATTAATGAGCTTATACGTTCTCTCCATGTACAGCGTTTTTGGTAAAACACCAACAACCTCTTAAGGGGTCATTGAGCTCATCATTATGAACAACTTTTACTATGGGACCAAAACTGAAATCGCGAAAAAAATCAGCTGTTCAGTACATTTATGTTCGCATAATTCGTCAAAATACATAAATATAATTATATACATAGGCGTACATGTTTGAAAATAGTTTATTTTTAGATTACCTTTCCATTATTAAGCTTGGACGGTTGCTTTGCCTTATATCAAAATGGTCAGTTAGATTGCAGTGTCAACAGAGATTATTTTGTTAAATATTTGTTAATAAAATTTCCCGAAAATTTACGTACCTACCATACCTACTGACTTATAATTTCCGAAATTAAAAAAGCCCTGCGTTGTCTAGAACGTTATTGTTGCTGTCAAAAAGTGATTATTAGTGAAATAAAGCCGTAATATCATCGGCTGTTGGCACGTCAACGTTTTACCTTGCATATTGTTTAATATTAAAGAGATAAATCACTATAAAGTTTTATTATATGCCGTATAACTATCGCAAAACTATAAATCAATCTATTATTACTATACACGCATTAGTTTAAGTACCACTCTCAGTGAAGGTTGTTTCTGAACAAAATATATTATGTATTCTCCTTTTAGACCCACAACGTTTAAGTACTAGCTTATAAAAAGAAATCCAATTCAGAAAACAGTGTAAAATATTTAAGTACATTTATAAACTTCCAACTCGTAAACTTTTATGTTTCAGCCCTTGTCGTCTTTTACTGAAACGATATGTAAACACTGCGACTCATGTTAAACCTTGAGAACTTGTTAGGAAAAACTGTATTCTGTAGGTATTATCTAGGATCATTATCAGCTGAAAATATTTACGCAGTGATATCAAATTTCAGCCTCAAAACAGAATCCATTTGTAAGCCGCCTGCCTCTAGCTCCTTTCATTATAGATTTGCCTCATGATTTGTTTGAGCGTATTCGTAGCGATTTGCATCTTGGATATATATTTACAAGGTTTATTTTTGTCCGCAGCCACGGGGAAGACTTGATCGTGACACCCTTCGCGCAGGTCCTGGCGAGCCTGCGCAGTGTTCGCAACAACTTCTTATGCCTCACCAACGTGCCCGTCTCCAAGTAAGTCATTCTTTTGTTTCTGTTCACGCCTCCACTTGACACGAGGGAATGAAATCTTACGATCCTTTCAATCAAAGAACGAAGATTGCTAAAAAATGTAGGTTACACATGTTCTTTCAAAAAATACTAGTATATAGGTATGAGAGACACAGATATGAGAAGCTGAACAAACGCTGTTATATACCTTAAAGAAAAGCTTGAAGTGCTGAAAATACAATTGTTTGCATTAACGTAATAGACAGGCGCACTGTGTAGACTTGTATAAACTACAGTTTGTCAAAACAAGGATTACAAGGAATAAGACTGATACTAAATATTCATTAATTTTAACATAATGAATTAGTTCCGCGGTTCAGTCGCGTTTCCGCTCCACAACAAATTACGTGCCATTTAGATTACTGAAGCTACTGAATAATTAAAATTTGAGTTTGCTTATCGCAGAACGGGCTTTGAGCTTAAGTGCATTTGTTGTAAATTAGAAAGACTACCTGAAATGTTAGCTTTAGGAAAGCTATTTACCGTAACAGTCGGTTATTGACCGACTTCAAAAAAGGAGGTTAAGTAGTCAACAAAAATAAAGAAAATGGTTTTTGTCATAACGTCAGTGGTTTTTCGTGGCCACAATTATAGCAGGATATATGATTATAATTTCCTTTTCGATAAGCATAAATTAGTTTGGTAAGCCGCTGTGAAGATTAAAAGTGCGTAGTAACAGGAAAATCAAAACATCGAAATACATAGGACTTTGCCCTACTTACATAATTATGGTATCTTTCTCGCGATCTGCTTTGTGGAAACGTATCAAGAAACAGTCGATGGCTAAGCTTCTTTTTATTTTCATGTTATTTTCCTGCAAATTGTCTTCCGTCCCCTTGTTATTCTTCAACAAACTTTATCTATGTAAACGGGGTGTGTTTACATAGATAAGTCTTCCCATAACTTAGTATTGATCTCGTCTTCAGTAAATATTTCTTTGATGAATTATTAAAATCGTTTAAGCGATTGTTTTTTTATGTACAATATCATCATCATCATCTAGCCTTATCCCAACTATGTTGGGGTGAACTTACAGTCCAGTATTTTACATGGAGCGACTGCCTATCTGATCTCCACAAGCTAGTTTCTGGGAAATACGATACTCCTTGGTAAGACTGGTTGTTAGACTTTCGGGCTTCCGACGACCCGTAACGACTGACAAAGATCCACGAATGACAATCGGGACCAACGATGTAACGTGCTTTCCAAGGCACGGAGGTACGGAGGCACGGAGGGTATGTAAAGTTGGTCACCCATCCACGGACCAACCGTGGCAAGCGTAGCTTAACCTAATCGTTCGATATTTAGGCTCGAGACAGACGGACTGCATTTCAACTACACTCCGACGGCAAATTTGCAGTTTGAATGCAGTTAGTATATGACTGCAATAAAACTGCAAACCAACCGTGTAACCCAATTTGCAGTCGGCGTGCAGTTCCAACGACTGCACGTTGACTGCAAGCTAGCTGCGCGGTCAACATGCAGTTCAAATGCAGTTGCACCAACTGCATTTACAGCACTTAATTTGGAACGGGACAGGAGCGGGCAGGCGAGGTAGGTCTATCCTAGCACGCGGTCTGCGTAGTGATGCAGTTCTATAGCAGTTCAAATGCAGTTGGTTCAACTGCATTTGAACTGCACGTCGACCGCGCAGCCAGCTTGCAGTCAGCGTGCAGTCGTTGGAACTGCACGCCAACTGCACACCGACTGCAATCGGGCTGCACGGCTGGTTTGCAGTTTTATTACAGTTGACTTTGAAATTAAACCTTTTCAGTTCATGTTTTGTTAATGATTCGTCTACTTAAAAAAGGTCAGTTCGACTGACTAGTACACTGATTAACATTATTCCTAAAATTCATCGTTTTCATATGTTTGTAGGTAATATTTGTAATACTTTCTTTCCTAGTAATTCGTGACCCCAAAGTTATGATTAATACAAACTATTGTTTATTTTATGATTCATTTTTGGTTACCTAAAATTACCTTTGTCGCATTCAGTTACTCATTATATGAACACTTGAAATATAATTATGCTCAAGTTTAAAAGCGATCATAAAAGTTTTCTTAAAACAGTCTTCAATAAAATTTATAAACTGCTACGTTATCATTTCCACATCTACCTACCTACCTACCCTAGTTAGTATAAAAAAGTAATTTTATATCGGCTGAAAATCTTACCACGAATAGTTTTTCTTTAGTGCATAAGAGATCTAAGGGTCAGCTGCTCCAATAGTAGGGGAGTCCACAATTAGAGCATGTCAACATTGTAAAATAAATGAAAAAAGTAATTTCATACTGCGCCAAAACCTTATGGGACGGTTTTTGGGATCATCTTCAACCCAAAAAAGATAGTCAGCACCATGGAAGTGGTCAATGGACTTGATTGTAGAGATGGAACATCAGGGCTAAATTCGAAACTATGGGTAGTAGGGCAAAGCGGTCAAAAGAACCATGACCTCAATTTTGAAAGCAAATAATACTGCACTTTTTGTTTTTTTGAAAAACTTCTGCCTGAACCGGAAATCGAACCCGATTCCTCTTATAAAAAAGCATCCTGTATATTTATACTGAGCGATAGTGTTGCTGACAAAGATCAAATAATGCAAAGGATTACTTGTGTAAAATGAAAGGAAGTGGCAGTTTTTGCAATTTTTATGCAAAAATTCAAAAAAAGAAATATTTTCAATCCATTTACTTTCATTTGTCACATTATATTTGTTCACTATCGATCTCCGGTCTCCGGAGGGGAGTGATATGGTGGCATCTACATCGCCACATGTTAACTTCGCATCACACTGACGTCACGTAAAATCCTGCATCGCGCAATCAAGAGTCAGTGTCAGTTTTTGCATTTTTTATGTTTCATAAATAACGAAAATTTTTACAAATTTCCATTTTCTTTGATTTGTCACATTACATTTGTTCACAGCATTTGATGCATACTAGCTACACTATCGGTTAGTGCAATAAAAAAGGGTGCAGTTTTTGTAAAAAAAAAAACAGGTTCGATACCTGGCTGTGGCAGAAGCTTTATCAAAAACCAAAAATGCAGTTTTATTTTCCTTCAAAATTAAGACATATATTCCCCAATTCCTTGCAACTGACAATTTTTTTGGGTGGAAGGTTTTGGTGCGGTATGAAATTACTTTTTTTTTTTGTTCTTTTTTACAACTTTGGCAAGCTCTAACTTTGCCCCCTTGGGTGCGCCGGCTGACTTTCACATTCAAGATTAGTCAGTAATAAACAAATAATGAAATTTATTCGGTATAACATAGGTCGCAAAAATCGAGCAGTACGTCCCTTTACATTACCCATTACTTAAAAGGTCTATCGAACTTTGTACAACTCAGTGTCAAACAGATTAGAACATTGTCAATGTGAGTAGAGTACCCTCATTATTTGAGGAGTCATGCAGCTGCTATAGCCCAACTTCAATTCTGCGGAATCCTCTGACTATTGCAACTGGATTATGGCAATACCTTGAAGTATTACCAACAGTATTGTAGGTCACATCCATCTGAGACAACCGTGCACGTAATTACGCCTGTCAAACATACCATGTTGTAAAGTCTTATGTGCCTACAATTTCACTGGCCTTACCTAGTATGTACGCTTTTATTCGAAACAATGAGAAAAATGTACAGTGAGAGTACTTCTCCACAAGGCTATGGAATACTCGTACCACTACTTTATAACCACTCGTGTCGTCATTCACCTACGTGACCATAAAAACTCTCTTAACAATGGAAAATCTGTCACGAGATTACCACAAAAGATCACCCGTTCACGTGTTTGCATTTATCATAAATATCCGTGTAAGTAGTAAGCCTTACATATAAGTATCTCGACTTCGTCATCAATGTTGATATTATCTTATGCGCGTGAGCAATTCCAAGGTCTTCCTACTAAGATGTGTGAAGCTTTGGACGCGCAAAGTAACTGTGCTCAGAATATTCAATGCGTTGTTTATATTTGAAACACAGTATCGTAATAAAGTGTAATAATAATCATTAAGTACATAGTACCTGTTGTTAACTGATAAGTTTAGCTTATCGCGCCACTCGGAAGTGTGATTAAAAGCTCTCGACGGGTAGACATAGATAGTGCCATGATGTGGGAAAACGCAGTTGTTGCACCTAATTATAGAAGAGTCATGTTTGTTGCAAGAAGTCGTGGTTGTTGCATCAAAAGCACAAAGCTAAATAAGTATTGCTTATGCTAATTCTGCTTCGGGAGATTACTTGTATTGTTCGAAATATTTAACGGTCAAAAATTTCTTATTTTTGCTGTAAGCATTATATTTCATACATATTTTCCACAACATTACTCTCGGCTAAAAAATGTGCAAGCGCTTGCCAATATTTTTCATTCTCAAATCACACTTCACCGTAAGATCGTGCGGTAGACGTCTCTAATTACTCATCCTTACTTATACATAGTAACGCAAAAATAACGTCACGGTAAACGCGGCTTCTCCATTTATTATTGGTTCCGATGACGTAGGCCGTGACGTAGCCGTGTCGTCGCGATGACAAAACTGTCGACAGCGGCTGTTCGGCTGTCGGCTGGCACGCGACTGACGAATCAGGTGCTTGTGCGGGTTGACGTCCTCGCCTCGTCACCCACGCCGCGTGCCCAACCACATGGAAAGCCTCATGATAAATCGATTGTTTAATAAACATTACATAAATAATATCACAATAAGACCCGTTTCTAATTACATGAATTGATATCGCAAACATTTCAGTTTAGCTATTATTTTCAACCCGGAGACAAAGCAAATGATGCCCAATTATTAAAAGGTTACGTCTGACGTCACCTACGGGACCCTTAACCTTTACAAATCAATAACTCATATAAAAGAGCAGTTACGAGTGAAATTATACACAATTTATTGTCTACTCTTCAGGATTCATTGTCTTAATAATTTTAAATTGACGGCTCCAATCTGTGATAATAAAAGATAAATCGATTTTAGCCTACACTTACAACTTCGGCGTAACTTGTTAAGCGATCTCAGTATTAAGTAAGTGTTCTCCTTGAAATTATTTATCGCAACATGGAGCTTTAGCTACAACTCTAACTGGAAGCCGTTAGTATTTAAATCTCTGCGAGCGTATAGACAGGCTATTCAATAACATTGGCATAGCATACAAATCTTTCATATTTAATTATTTAAACAAATTAAGCTGCCAAACGCAAATTAACATAACAGGCCTGTCAAATAAAATCGTTTATTTAAATCCGTCGTTGGTTATAATGGACACAATAATGGAAAATGGTTTTTTATAAATATAAAGCCTACAGCGACAATTCATCAGTGTTATTATTATTATTATTAATCTCCACACCTGCCCTACCTATCTGTCTTTACCTATGAAATTGCCAATTTTTGATTTCCAAATTCAAATTACTTAATTTTATAATATAATATGATATTAAAAAAAATCAGTTGACCATTTGTTTTCCCATCGTCCGATTTTTAACCGACTTCAAAAAAAGGAGAAGGTTCTTAGTTCGTCTCGAATCTTTTATTTAATTTGTTTTTTTTTTTTTTTTATGTATGTTCCCCGATTACTCGAAGACGGCTGATCTGATTTGGAAAATTGTTTTTTTGTTTGGAAGGGTATACTTTCTAGTTGGTCCCATTGTCATCAGGTCAGGATCTGATGATGGGATCCTGGAGAAATCGTCGGACCTCTTCAAATATTATAGGCACACCCTATAGCGATTTGGGTATTTTTTATTGTGACTCGTGAATTTGTTCTTGGAAAGCGCCATTTGGTTAAGTGGAACTGATGATGAAGATCACAGATGGCCACCGGAACTAGTCAATGATAAGTATTTCACGGGTTACGATTCGATTAGGTACTTTATTCATGGTTGCTAAGTAATTTATGCTTATCACAATGCTTATGGTGATGTGGAGTTCTCCTGGTACCTACTTACCAGGAGAACTCCTCAACAATTAACGTCCTTGCATCGGGAAAAGCAATACATATTTTATAAAAGGTGATGAGCAGTTGACATTAGGATATTGTAACTTGGATAAATTACAAACTGACGCCCACTGAAAAGTGAAAAATAAAATACTTTTTCTAAAAAACACAACCGACTTCCAAAATAACACTTCAAAGTGAATAATAACTTTAATTTCGGAAGTCGTTGGCAAAAAACTAAAATACAGATCCAAATACACCGACTTCCGAAATTAAAGTTATTATTCACTTTGAAGTGTTATTTTGGAAGTCGGTTGTGTTTTTTGGAAAAAGTTTTTAATTCTTTGATATCGATGTTGGAAAAATCGAAATTGCGCGCTATTTTCGAATACGAGTTCCGTCGTGGCACCAACGCAACACATAAGCACACAATATTAACGACGCGTATGGACAAGGTACCGCAAGTGAACGCACGGTGTTTTTTTTTTTTTTGTTTGATCGCATCCGTTCTGGAAATTTTGATCTCAACCATGAGCCCCGGGGAAAAATTTCAAATCCGACGCAATCCGTGAAAAACGCCTTTAAAGAACTTACCGATTCCCGTTCCCAGGATATCTATAGCAGAGGCATCAACGAACTTTCATTAAAATGACAAAGGTGCATCGGCTGCAAAACGGCAATTTCATAGGTAAGGATCCACCATTTTGGCATCGAAAATAGGTGCATCAAAAGTATTTCTTTTTTAAAAATTGTTGATTTTTTTCTCTAAAAAACGGCAATTTCATAGGTAAGGATCTATATTTGGCCTGACAAATATTTACTCCAGGATGTCCTTGCACATTACATGAATTAAATGGTCAACATCATATCTAAGAGGCAATTAATGTGATGGACGGCACATTATGTTGAATTAGTCGTAGTCGTAGCACCCATTTACTGTAATTACGGGCCTCTGTAATAAGAACTCGTTGAAAAAAAGTGTTGTATAGGTTACCGTTAGTAGCTTTCGGTTCGTAATACGTTTCTTTTTTCTTTTTATTACCTTTTGACAGAGTAACTCATTCAAAACCCAACGTATAGGGAGTAATTAAAGCAAGATGGGTGATTTTCTACTTCTGGAAACGAAATAAACAGTTGTTAATCCCATCCGTCCTGTATCGGGCCTTGACATGACCTCCCCACAGTTATCTAACACATGTCTCGACGCTAAATTTAGATTACTAGCATCGTAGGCCAAACAACACTAACCGGTTGCTTTTTCTAATTATAGGTCTGTTATTGTGATGATCTGTTTACGATCTGCATTGGTTTTACAACTGTACCAGGGTTGCCTACAACGCTCATTTAAATTCTCCATCAGTCATCTGTTTCATTTTGAAGTTACTATAAAGTTTTAACTGTTTTTTTATTAGTTTGAGCAGTGTAATTATCGTATTTACATATTTGTGTTTTTATATAGTTTTATTACTGCTATAATTTGGTATAGTAACAGGCTAAACGTGGCAACCTTGTTGGAATTATCAACAGACGAGTTACATTGTAATCTAAAAGTAGTAATAACAATAACACATTTGATCGGAGGAATTTGAACTTGTTATGTAGCACCATCAGTAGACTTGTTGTATGATAGCGGTCAAAGAGCGTATCGTAACTGTATTGTCAAACAATGAAAGGTTCCGTAGTTGGGATGAATTTATGCCAAGAACAAACTTTACACTGTAGTTGGAAAACATGTTATCCCCTATATTGCACCTGCAAATGTAAGTTTGTACGCACAATATTGAGAGATTTGCCATGTTATTTTAATACCACAGATTTCTTATGGGTTTTACTGTATTGTATAAGTATAGAATAAGTTTTTGTAATTTTTTTTTTTTTCAAAATTTTAGGCTCGATAGTTTCGAAGATAAGGGGAGGGGGGCATGGTCAATTTTCATCTACTTAAATAACTATAACACTATTTATTTTTAAATTATTAAAAAATATATTTGAGACCCTCATAGTTTCATGTTATAAGTCACACGGCCAAACTTTTTTTATTTTTCCCCCAAAAATGACCCTCCTAATTAAATATTCAAAATTCATTTATTTACGTTACACATCCGTGTGGGTCACAGAAATTAATGTGTATAACAAATTTAAATTACTAGGTCTACTATCAATTAATAGGTCTATTAGATTCGGAGCAAATTGGCTGTGACAGACGGACCGACAGACAGACACACGTGTGATCTTATAAGAGTTCCGTTTTTTCATTCGGATGTACCTACGGAACCCTATAAAACATGAAATCATTCCTATCTTAATAATTCTTATTAAAATCTAATTAATAATGTAAACAGACAGGTTCAAACCAGTTTAAAGCAACTATTTCAGCACATTTCAAGCTCGTGTCACTTTACTTCTAATTTGAATAAGCTTGCAAAGAAAAGCTCAAGACCTGTGCCTTTCAATCCGATTTGCAACCGATGCTGAATTTAATATCATTAGTTTGAGATTGTTTCTCAAAGTATTCAAGTAAAGTATACTTATCTATGAAAGATTTTAGTTACTACAGATGTTAAAGGTCTAAGTTTTTTTACTTAAGTACGTAAACGACTCACGACGCGAATCGCGCGCGACATAGAGACTCCACGCGTTGCGCGACTCACGGTACCTTGGTATCGCGTGCTATTCACGTCGCGGGCCGCGCCTGTTTGTAGGAGCCTTTATGTTTCGGTATAGTAGGTATACATTAACAATTAACTTAGACTCAGCATAGAAATCTGGATTAAATGACAGGTCGCCATTACACCCGTACGAAGCAGGGACGGGCTAGTACTGAATCCATAGATACTGAATAACTATGATAAGTGACCTTAATAAAACAACGGATTAATCAATTAAGATTTATCGTCAGATACAACAAGAATGTTGATACAGTCTTAACATTATAGTTAGTTAGCTTTAGTTCTGATTACTTCTAAAGACACCCCCAACTCGGACACGAAGGTATTACTAGTTATGTCCGTCCATTCGTTATTATTTTATATGTACATCTTCATATATCACAAATTAGTTTCATTAGGTTTTGGTCAGAAAGGGACACAGCTAAATATAAATCTATAAATTACGTCTATGAAATTTATAGATTTATATTTATTCACTGCCCTTAAAACGGTGAAGGAAAACATCGTGAGAGAACCGACATGAAAATTTAGAGAAAGTAATTGTTTAGCAAATTAATATTTTGCCGTGTTATAGCCATTTCATGCAACTGTCTTAGAATAACAGTTTTGATTTGGTACGGGCAATTTGAGTGGGTACCTAGTCAATTTGAAAAATAATATCTTCCCTGACTTTGCTACGATAAAAAAATTAAAGACGTTTGTGCAGTCCCCCGTGGTTTATTGACAACCCGGTCCGGCCCGGTCTCTCTCACTACACTACACTACACAGGAGAGAGACTTAAGTCTCTCTAAAGACTTAATTAAGTCCCAGCAGTTGGAACATTATACACTCGTGAATGATTGTAATGTAATAGTACTGTGTGTAATATAATGTTGTTATCGTTTCAGATCACGAAGGTCATCGGGCGCAGCATCTGCTGTTACACCACAGCCCAAGAATTTAAACCCAGGAGGTGAGATTTATTTCATATAATTATACTGTATTTTTATTGCTTTACTTTTTATAAAGGAAGTCACAAACATACACAAAAACAAGGCTTGTATAACTACAGCGGGCTGTCTTATATATTTCTTTTATTTTATTACGCATATTAACCTTCTTAATATCAATTTATTATATAATTCATTAACTTAGGAGTTTTGAAATCGACGGCATGGGTTAACAATCGTAGTTTTAAACTTGTCAGTGACAAAATATAATCTAGATATTTTGTCAAAATACAAGTTACCATACTCAAAGTTTGCTGGGCTCCCGCAAAGACACTGTGGGGGCTCCGCGAAAATATATTAGCCTATGGCCTATGTCAAGCAGTGGACGTCATTGCTTTGTGGTATTTTAGCTGCTTCAGAATCATCCTACGAAGTACGAGTACGAATAGTTTGTATTTTTTATTATTAAAACTGTTTTTATTTTTGCCATAATATTTTATTAAATTCAACAGTGCTAGCCCTAGTGGGAAAAAGTGAACTCAGAGTTTATGCGAGTGTTGTTTGCTCCCACCAAAATCTATTAGTGGAACACAGTGGAC
This sequence comes from Dicycla oo, assembly GCA_948252095.1. Classification (NCBI taxonomy): domain Eukaryota; kingdom Metazoa; phylum Arthropoda; class Insecta; order Lepidoptera; family Noctuidae; genus Dicycla; species Dicycla oo. The sequence goes on along the minus strand of OX411714.1, from coordinate 15,098,268 downwards.
GACAAAACTGTGAACAATCCACTTTGTCCCTCTGGTGAGGCAAAATGTCATAATTCATAAAACGCAGTTTTTGATTATTTTTGAAAAGTTTGAGAACCGTTGACCTAGACAAACCCTGTTTAGCCCGTTACACATATTATGTAAGACATTAAAGTTATCTTTTCCTTCACAATAGCATGCTACAATGATAAATAATACAGTTTTAGAAAATAAGTCGGTGGGTGATCTACAATCGTGTGGGTGAGCTCTGCTCTTAACAGGACCTACACGCAACTAAACGCAAGTTTTATAATGCCTAAATGTGTATGATGGACTGCAGTAAACAAAATCAGAAAAATATATGATATTCTTCAGGATATATGCTAGTAAGATAATGTGTTGAAACAATAATACAATTAATTTGATACGACAGAAAAAAATCGAAAAAAAAATCATTTAACGAATAAAAACTATACATAATTATAATCATTCGGATTTTTGTCAGATTATTCTACAAGCAACATATTATTATGTATAATTAACGTAACACAGTCTTACCAATAAAGATTTACACACGAGTTATACCGGAGATATAACACTATTGGTCCTTTTAAAAAGCGTTATAACTACTATTAGTAAGGCTGTAAGTGTTAATTTTTTAGTCCAATCAATAGACTTTTTGTAAATAGATAATTGCTTCATATTTTGCGATAAATTACCAGCGTTGTCATCGCGCTTCTTTTTCCTTTCTATGCAGTCCGACAGTGACTGCGCTTTAGGTCCTGTAGTCCCCTTAAGGAGAAACAGTCCGATCCCCATAAAGTATAAACACAGATTAGTTAACTAAATATAAAGCATAACATTGGATTCAAACAATTTTCAAACAAACCCTGTCAAGGGGATAGATACTTACATTAGTTTTAGTTTGTGGATTCTGGATAAAGCTAAGCATTTTGATGGAGGGCCTCTCTACCCATTTCGAGTGCGTGAAAGTGATTTAGCCAAGTCTCCGATTTAGGAAAACTCATTTAAAGGGACAAACGGTCCACCGTCCGTCTTCTGAGCACTTAATAATATCAACATTACCAACACAGAAGTAGTTTTCTCGAACTGGCATTACGAAACATTGTGCGTACAATGTCAATGATAATGGCGACCAACATTTAGGTATAAGTTTTAACACATAAAACAGCTGTTGTTCCCTTTTCTATCTAATAGGTCTAGGCTGTAATGCCCCTCTGCCGGGGCCAAGGCCTCCTTTTCCCTTGTCCAAATGTCCACACACGTTTCGTCGACGTCCTCTGCCATTGCGGACACTTAAACCAATTTGCTTGAAGTAAATCTAAAGTTACAATTACACTAGGTATTTAACTTATGTACGAGTAGCTACAGACGTGGGCAGATGGCAATAGCCTGCACTTGAGTGATTAAAGTTAGAATTTCTATTAGTGGAGCGCTTAATGAATTGTTTGCAGCAACTAGACAACTTTTGCCATTTTCAAGAGAAAACCACTTAAATATCTATGAAAGTAAAACAAAACGCAATGACGTCTTTGAGAAGTATTTTAGTAAAACACAATGTTCAATTTAAGTGAGCTCAAAGGAGGGTGAACATTCTTTGTCCTTGATGTGGCGAGTCTACCTAACGATCTAGGACTAATACCGTTTTCACTAGACTAGATGACACGTCGTGAAAAGGCCTAAATAAAAACGCGATGTTAGATTTTCAACGCTCGGCTCAGCGTCGAAAGTTGAAAACCCAACAGCGCGCTTTTATTTAGGCAATTATTTAGTGGTCGCCTAGTTTTAACGAACAAGGGCCAATAGAATTAGGCGCTATAACCTAAATATCCACCCAACCACTGGACGCCTCAGGGAGGACATCGCCTTTGAGGTAGACCGCGACGAAGGTGGTGTGACGGTCTGATCATGTTGCAGGGCCAATATGGCCAGAGATCGCACAAGACAGAGAGGTTTAGAAGGGAAAAGGGGAGGCCTTTGCCTAGCAGTGGGACACAAACTAGGCTAGCAAAAAAAAAACCTAAATATCGCAATCTTAATATAATAATACCAATCGGTAGAACGCAATCGAAGCTAATGTACACTTTTATAATTTGTCAGGAAATGATAGCAGCACGTCATAGTTACACAATATCACACCCCAGTCTTTTATACATTAGCTTTTGCCCGCGGCTTCGCTCGCGTTAATTTAGAATTTTACCATCAATTCGGGTTGTCCTCTGCTTGTCTTATAGTTAGGAGGATGAAAAACCGGTCTATCGACACTCTTCTAGACTCACAAAATGTATTAGGTACTTAAATAAAAAAAAAAAAAATAACTTAACACTACAAAATTTTCTATAATAATATAATTCAATCATGATCCGAAGGCCACTTGGCGCCATCTATTATCATAACAACGTTATTGTTATATTCCTCGGGAACAGCACATTTTTCGGTATGAAAAGTACCCTATGTCCGTGTCTGTACACCTGACAATAATATATACGTTGTATATCGTTGTCAAATGTATTAAAATTTCAGGATAATCGGTTCAGTGGTTTAGGCGTGAAAAGGTAACAAACAACCTTACTTTCGCATTTATAATATTAGTTAGGATTAGGATGTCGTGGTTGACAGCAATATGACTGGTCGTATGAAAATGTAAAATTGTAAACAACCTCTTATAAATTGGTCCCCTATGGGTTTGAGGTTTACCATGTCTTTAAGAGGGCTGTTTCGTTTTGTCACCTCTCTCGCTCACACGCGACCATTTTTTTAAATGAAAAGATGCTATTTTGAAAAATTAATCAATTAGCGAACTAGTAAATATTTCTATTTCGGTATTTATTTAAATATTGCAGCTTTATGCTGAGATAGGAGCCTTTTTGGCCTCGTACAGGTATTTTTAATTGTTATATTTTGTTTTATTTTTTTAATGTTAATTTTGTTAGTTTACTATGCTCTTTTTTACTGTTTGTATTTCCTGTGCGTGTCCCAAATAAAATATTTTTCTTTCTTTCTTTCTAAATAGTATTAATTTTATAGGTAATTATTAAAAACACATTTTTATTGTGTCATTTATTTCAAAACATCAAAAACAGATCATAATGCTTTTTGAGCTGATTTCATTAGATAACACAATAGAAATCTGGGTTTTTAATAATTACCTATTAAATTAAAATTATTTACTAGTTCGCTAATTGATTACATTTTTCAAAAAGGCAGCCTTCCATTTAATAATCTTAAAAATTTGGTCCCATGTGAGCGAGAGAGGTGACAGAACGAAGCAGCTTTAAGGGGGAAGCGCTAAGGTGGTAGCCCGCGAAATTCGAATATTCTCACGTTTTTTTGCAATTTGTAAATCAGTATTAAGTTTAATGATGATTCAAATATAATTCGCGACCGTAACAATAATATATTTACAGAACAATAATCATTAGAATCAGTAATACTAAGTAATAATAATAAGTTAGAAAAGACCTTAAATGTCAAGATTTCATGAAATAGTTATTCAATAGACTTATATGAACTTAGAGAACTGTATTGATGATTTTAACGGTTATAATTATATAAATACAGAATTGTTACGGTCGCGAATCATATTCAAATTAACATACAACCTAATACTGACTTGTAAATTGCAAAAAAACGTAAGAAAATTTGAATTTCGCGGGCCACCCTGACGCTTTCGCCTTAAGGCTGTAGGTGTGTACAGTTTATCTTTTAGTGGCAGTCCTATCTTTCCTATCAATCAATCAGTTCAGCCTATCGCAGTGCACTGTTGGACATATGCCTCTTCGAGTCTGCAACAACACTCTCTCCTCCCTTTGCTATAGGACGTGTCTTTTGTCGAAAAAGTTTGAAACTGAATCATTTAGAGGTACATCAAAGACAGGTGTTCAATTCACAGAAAAACACGATTAGTGCAGTAGTAGTGTTTTCCCTCGGAAAAACACTGATCACGTAACTGTTGAAAGTGAAAAGCGTCATTTGATTTAAAAAAAAAACTCCTCATGTCTGCGATTCTACGTAGGAATGACATATTATCAACCTGTTTACCACGATATCATGTTAATGCCTTCATAAAACACATACATACAATGTTTTACATCAATTACCTATGTATGAACTAGCATGAAGAGCTAATCCTAAGTTTTCCACAGGGTTAACTTCTTTTTTCCAGTGTTTATATAAGTAAATGTTTAACAATTTATTTCACATTGGTTACGGGCAATCAGAAGCCCAAAAGTCTGACAGCCAGTCTTACCAAGGGTATCGTGTTACCCAGTAACTGGGTTGTGGAGTTCGGATAGGCAGTTGCTCCATGTAAAATACTGGTAATCAGCTGCATCCTCTTAGACTGGAAGCCGACTCCAACATAGTTGGGAAAAGGCGGGGAAAATTGATTAATATTGATTTAACAAATGTCAAAAAGCTGTGTCTTCGAACTTATTGTTAAACAATCAGTTGAATTGTCAAGTAATAGCTTTTAAATGTTAAACAGAAATCGACACGATTGCTTTCGTAGAATGGAGATGTGTTGTGGCCGCGGGTGTAACGGCATTAGCGCTTGAAGAGCAAGTAGATCAATATTGAATGAAATGATTGCGATAGAGCACTTACTGCGGTGCTCCTGTGCAGCTCAATAGAGACGATCAGAAAATAGTAAATAGAGTAGGTATTTTTTATTATTCTTTACGAAATGTGGCTGTTAAATCCTGCATTTTACTGTGTAGCTTTGCTTAATGAAAAAGCGAGTCTTCGGAATATGCCACATATAAAGCGATTTTTTTTTCAGTACCAACAAAAGCTATCCTCGATTTAAATGTTGCAGAAAGCGTAAACAAACCGTTAATCAAACAAGACAGTAAAGTGATTGGCAAAACACTTGTAAAAACAAAATACCTAACTAATTTTCCTAAGTAGATTACGGTCGGAACAGAAAAACAGAACACTTTCCTTCATATCCGGTCCGACTAGGAAACGGCCCCATAAACAATGCATAGCTACAAACTACAGATAGCTATATCTGAGAGTAAACAACAACCGGTGCAGATATTAAACATACTTTGTTTACAATTTTATCAGCAACGTGATCATTTCCCTGGTGCGATATAAAGAGATTACAAAGAACATTATGTCAGAAGGTAAACAGACCTGTCACATTCTTAGTAATATTCGTACCAGGAAAAGATTTTATAATCTTAAGCTCTAAGTATAATCACATACTCATCCAATCGTAACGATTTGATTGGAAAAACATTCAGACATTTTAATGTCACATAACTTTCTTCGTCTACGTCGATGTATGCAAACAAAAATTCTCGGAAGGATTTTTTATCCTGTTGATACGTCATATTTATTTATTCTGTACCTCGTAACAGGATCCATAATCCTCCGTGATTGGATTGTGCGCCACCTTTAGCAGAAGCCAGACACGATAATCCCGCAAAATTTTCTATTCCTTTATTCAATGGAGAAAGAAAATCTTACTCGAATAGTTCCGTGAGTTCTGTCAAGAAATTTATGTCAATGTGATTGACCGAATCTTGAATATTAAATAAAGTTTTCCGTATTTATTTTCCAGTGCGGATTGCAATTGTTTGTATTGACGAATTGGTTACGCAAAATTCGAATTTTCTCGGAAACGTATCTTACTTAGTCTCACGGCCTGAATAATGTCTACAAGCAATCCTTTATTAATTTGATAACTGTGAAATATTACATTAGACATGCAGCTTCCTGTTTTAAAAATGATTGGCAAATTTTAGGTATAGATAAACATTAAAAAAAGATAGGTGGTAAACAGTTAAAATAAACGGTGTAATTAATAAGATAAACACACAGTTTGCATACATATGTAGACATTCGTACCTAGGAAATTTGAGCAAAGGCCCGGGGAAGCTAGTTTTGGCCGATTTTAATTAAGACAGAGTTGACACAACCCAGTCACCGTTGAACGTGTTAAAACAATTTGATTGCGGTTTCGTTCCAATACAGCTATTATAGTATAGAATGAAATCATTAATTACTATTGGACGACTTTATATTCTGTCCGAGTTTGTACTCAGTTTCTGGTACCTACTTATGTTATGGCATAAATGTGAATATGATTTATGCGGGAAAAGCATAATATTATTATAATTTGTTAGGTAAATGTCTGTTTTATATAAAACTAGCTTTTTCCCGCTGCTTCGCTCGCGTTAATTTAGAATTTGCCAATCAATTCTACTAAACACACGAAATTTTACTAGTGGGTTAGTAACTTGAAATTTTATCTTAATTTATCTAAAAAATGACCGGCTCATATATTTACTTATTTGGTTCACCAACAATTGTTTACACTAACATCATGATCAATATAACATATTAAAAACTTGGAACAGTGTAACAATTACTTAAAGGTAAACACCACATGAACTAAATTAAGTAATAATAATTGTAAGCCTAGGTCATAGACAGTTTACAAGCCATCTTAAAACTAAAGAAAAAATATGTAGCCTACGTTTAATTATAGAATTAGTTTTGTAATATTGCACAAATTAAGTAAGAACAAATTGATTCAATTAATGCTTATTATATATCACAATGAATTATTTTCAATTGACATTTTAGGTAATATAATTCAGTTATGATTCGAAAGACACGTGGCACCGTGGCACCATCTATTATCACAAGAACGTTATTGTTGTATTCCTCGGGAACAGTACCTTTTTCGGGGTGAAAGGTACCCTATGTCCGTTTCTGTACACCTGGCAACGTATATGAAAAATTTCAGGATGATCGGTTAAGTGGTTTAAGCGTGAAAAGGTACAAACAAACAAACAATCTTCTTTCTCGTTTATAATATTAGTTAGGATGAGCGAGCTACGAGTACGTATGATTGTGACGTCAACCTCTGCTCGGACGCACGTATTTTAATATGTGGAAACGGGTTTCACTCGGTAACCAAAATTCAAAAAGGTTGCTGTACATGTGATTTTACCTTAAAAGTTTGTATACAGTTTTCCTGTACGTTAATACAGGATGCGATAAATTTCTTTATCAATTGTATCGAACATGCTCTGTACTGATACCAGCCTAAATCTCTTTAGCCCTCGCGCTGTGAATTAATAAAAAAAATAACATATATTCATTCAGGTAGGTCGTTACGCAGCCTCACATCGAGTTTCAGCAAAAGTTAGAGCGTCTTATCTGCGGCTTGTGTAACACTGTCCTTCTAAAACTCAATGTGCTATATTAACAGTTATTAAGTATTTTAGGTATTATTGAGATAGGTATGTGGTCTAGAATACGACCTTGTCTTGCGGCTTTGTGACGCATAAGCGCTTAAGTATATAAAGCTTACAGTATCCTGCGCAGCCAGCCATTACTCCTTTAACCTTTTATGTACACAAACGTTTGTGTCAAGCACTCCACAAAATTATAAACAACGACAAGATTGCTTTTTTTGTCAGTAGTAGCCTTTTTCGATTGGAAAATGACCACAGATCGTGATAAGACAATTGTCACCTTCGACATAGTTGCCACCGTGGTGAAGGCAACTCGACTACTGCTGCAGTGTTTCGGCAACCATCGCTTTGGATTCATATTGTGTATGTCTGTGTTCATATTTAGAAAATACAGTGTTTTAAGACCACTTCCATAGATATGGATAAGCTTTTGCAGTGGTAAAGTGCTTCCAATCAATAACAATGTGACTGCAAAATCTGTGGTATCATGTTCTGTTGACTAATGTTCTGTGTGTCGAGCCTCTGTGATATTAATTAGGTATAATTATTTACGTTGTTGTGGTCGGAGCTTCACGTTGAATGTGAGTAGTTACTAGTTTAGTGCAAAGCTAATTAAATGTTTCCACCGCAAAGGAAAAATACTCATTACCGCATACTTGGGAGAACCCTTTAAACCGACCTAGATTAAAAGTTGTTTAGCAGTTCTGCGTAGTCATATTGAAAGTTTAGTCATATTGAAATCATTAACCTGTAAAGGTATTCGATATCGTCACAATTTTATGAGCAAGTTCTATTGTGTCGTCATTAATCATGTCGCATGTCGTCATAAGTTTGACATGTGTTCTTGCAATAGAGGGGTGTGGTGTGACACAGAATGTCATAGGATAATTGTTGAAATAATGTTTTGGATTAAACTTTACATTTCCTTATCAGTCATCCGAGGGCAGTTTGAGAGCAGTGGTGCCCCAGTGGTAGCGACCCCAACTTATGAGTTGTATGTAGGTCGTGGGTTCAAATCCAGACAGGCACTTTATTTTGTGTAAATAATTTCACCACCACTGATCTCAGAACGGTGAAGGAAAACATGAGGAAACCGGCGTGTCTTAGAACCATAAATTCGAAGACATGTGACATCTACCAACCTGCACTGAGCTCGCGTCGTGGATTACATCCCACTCTCTCTCACAGAGAGGAGGCCTGTGTCCCAGCAGTAGAAACATTACAAGCTGATTATGCGTATGCGTATGCATCCAGAACACATACATATTAGCATAACCCCTTGAATTGTAATTTGAGAGCACGTCCACATAATATGAACATCAGTAAAAAAAACAAAGCGTTCGCAAAGCTCTCACAATTTATAAATGAGTAAAACGTACCGCTTCTATTTGGAGCGTGACAGGTACTAATGAGTGCCAATGTTGGCCCCGTCATGAATTGGATTCAGGACGCGCGCTGTCACTCGCCACAGTCGCCACTCACTGTTTCCAGGAAAAACGTCAAATGTAGGCCACTGTCGCTGTAATCACTAGGGATCATGCCAATCGACTTCTTGGCTATACAAATTGTAGGGTTTTTATGTCTTTCCTCTTATCCTCATGCAAGAGTGTGCGCGAGGCAATTTTCCGGGATCAACTTGTTCATGATTTGATCAATCGATTATCCATCGGTTAAGTGATTGGAGGTAAAAGTTAAATTGTTTGTAGTACCTCGTCTGAACTTTAAATAGCTATCCGATCATATCAATCAAACCGTGACCAATAATGCGGAAACTATTTTATTTTTGTAACTATGTCACACCAGTCAGTTTTTTCTTCTATTGACTTATAATAAATAAACTATTTTGGTATTTCCAGCTATAGGCATGTTGGTAAACAATCTAACTTTGTTGTTTTCTAACGCTTTTGACACCACTGTGAGTGGAAAAACCAACCCCGTTTCACCTTTAAAGCGTTATTTTAAATCCGCTGAGGTAATATGAAACCACGAATCATGAATATATATTTTCAACTGTAGATCCTTGTAATATGCAAAGTAATGTAAATATATCTTTTCATTTGTGAATTATCTTCGTTCTTTGACGAAGTGCTGGCTAATTTAATATGCTCTAGTTTCCTCGGAGGCTGGAGGCCGCCGCCGTAACCATGAGCTATATCACTCGGTGCGATATTTCACATTTTCATGTTGCCATTTGTAAAGAAAACAATTTCTCCTCCATCAGTTAAATATTTTTCATGTTGTAACACTAACATCTCATGTCAGAGACTGTCGAGCTTATTGTCAAACAAATTATGTCTTCTCCGCCATTTCTTAATAGTTATCAAGGTTTTTACGGATTAAGAACTGAAGATTTGTTTTTCATAACGTTCTTTACATAGTTCATTATTTTTATGCTTCTCTGGGGACAAAAGAATAAAATATTTTTCATAGATGACAAAGGAAACAGGGAAAAATTTGTGATTGCTAGTACTGATCTGCTCAGTACATTATAGTACACGAGAGTCCGCGGCATAATATGAGGCCTCTCGGCTCGTCTCATGAACGAAAAGATAGAAAGGTTATTAACCTTATGGTAGGTCCAGAGGTCAATGCTCCCTCGCCTTTTAATCTCACATCCTTCATGGCCTCGTACATAACAGTTTGTGGTAAAGCTCTTGTGTAATGCGTCTAAGCCTGGCTCATTGCGGCGACCTCGTAACGACTCCTTGTAGTAAAACTACAGTATCTTAAGGAACCCTTAATAAACGTCCTAAACAAACCCGTAGGAAAGTACCTATTTCTACGTTGTCGTTATTTTAGTTCAGTAGTTTACTTCAGTATGTATATTTGGTATCTACTTTTCCGAATTTGCACCGAATGTAAAACAAAAATGATTCTCGACCTCTTGGTCATACTTTTTTGTTTATGTATTGATAGCAGAGGAGCTTGTGGCTAAGTAATAACAGCCGTACGGGTCGATCCATCAGGTTAAGCTACGCTTGCCGGGGTTGGTCCATAATGGGTGACCATCTTTACATACCGAGACTCCTCTGTGCCTCGGAAAGCACTTTAAGCCGTTGGTCCCGGCTGTCATTCGTGGATCTCTGACAGTCGTTACGGGTCGTCAGAAGCCCGAAAGTCTGACAATCAGTCTTACCAAGGGGTATCGTATTACCCAAAAACTGGGTTGTGGAGGTCAGATAGGCAGTCGCTCCATGTAAAATACTGGTATTCAGCTGCATCCGGTTAGACTGGAAGCCGACCCCAACATAGTTGGGAACAGGCGGGGGAGATTGATTGATTATTGATAGCACTGATATTGGTGCCGGTGATTTGGTGTTGATATTGGTGTGCTAATTTTTTCTCGCTAATAAAACAAGAAAGAGACGGACGTAAATTAGAGCTTTCAAATTTAGTTGAACTAATATTCCCATTCAAAATTTAAACGCTACGTAAAACATGTCGACTAAAAACACGGTGAAGCGCAAGGCGTAGGTAAACTAGTTTGACATCTCTAACTTAGTTAATAGCTATAGCCGTCCTTTTCTCGCACTGTCTAGAATCGCTATCTTTTAAATTTTAGTTTAGTTATTGAACAAGAGAATCGGCACCATTATAAATAATAGTGATCGAAGCGATCGTGTGAATGTAGTGCAGATGTCGTGTTATAAAGCTGATACCAGTCCACAGCAATATTATCAAGAGAATTTTTATAACTTATCTTAATCTTATACAGAAACCTGAATTATTCCATACAATGGGGTATAAATATAAGCTCTTTTACGTAGTCTGTTTACCTGAAAACAGGAAAACAACACCATTTATCCCGACTGCATAAAAAATTACATGCATTTAATTGTTATACAATGGAAATTATCCAGTCGGTATAAATACATTATTCCATAAAATGTACCTATTATTTTATAACAAGTAGAATGTAATTGGAATCTAAACAATCATATATTCTGAATAGCATTTGTTACACATTGGCACAAATTAAAAATCATTCTTGGAATATCAGCACTACCCAGTAGCGTCATTCAGGTCAGATAGTATTTATCTGTATTCTGATACACAGACGTGTCTTGCTAGATGAAGGACCGATGTTGCTCTCAATATAATTAAGAAAACACCTGAATTTTCCAAGTCGTTACGGTTCGTCTGTCTGACAAACCTAAGAAACTACTGATTGTATGTTGATCTAAATAATGTTAACTAAGTCATAAATTGATTACTGACACGTGAAGTGCTGAAGTGGTGTGTGAGCTGACCTATGACGAATTGGATCGCGAACACGAGGCACTGTTTAATTTATATAATTTTATTAATATTACCGAGTCATTACTAGGTAATATTAATGCTGCATATTCCGCTGATCCGGCTACCGCAGCAGACTGCCACTCACTATCAGTATATTTACAGTCAAATAGGTCAAACTGTAGTCAGACTCCACAATATCTGATGAGACACTAATAAGTGACGCACGGGATCACACGTAAACAGCGTGAAGTTAATCTGTCTACATCAAATCCTGCAGTAAAAACAAATATTAATCATTATTCTACTACAAGGTCTAGAACAAATTTGGGGAATTATTTTAACATAATAAATTATGAAAAACATTTTTATCAAAATCATTGACAGTGTAATCAAATTAACATTTTATCAGCTGTACTTATAACTTCCGAGATCACAGGTTTTGTTTTCATGTTGATGCCAAAGTACATAATGATAATACCTAACTTGAAATTCAAAAACACTATCTTATGTTCAAGATATTACGGTATCAATTTTGAACAAATGTCAACAGATTAGATACACTTGCACTGGTTACTTTTTGACAGACCTTTCGTTCATACATACAGCATCCTACACAGGCATAATCTTGCCAATATGCTTTATATGCTAATGTAATTCTCTTTGTTCCAGACGAAGCCTACATGAAGCTAGCCTTAGAAACCGTTGAGGAACTGGACTGGTGCCTCGACCAGCTCGAGACCATACAAACACATCGGTCCGTGTCCGACATGGCTTCACTCAAGGTCAGTAACACTGCATATTACGTCCATCTTCGGATTCACAATGAATACGATATTGTAACGATATTTTCACATGCACTGATTATATTGACATGAGCTAAAACAGGTGATTGATCTTTACTCAGTATTGATACGTCAGTGATAACCAACCGGTAAAGAAATATTTGTTTTATGACTCAACTCTGACAACACTGAATCTGTCATGTAATCTGTGCTTGAAATGAGTAAGAAAAACGAACTTTGTCTCTCTTGTGCCTATCGTACACGACTCAACTGAAAAGTAACGTTCCAAACTCAAATCACCAATGAGTAGCCGAAATGTCACAGCACGTGTATTTAATTTGAGTAACTAGTTTGTGATTGGTTGCGGCGATATCAGTTTTAACTTCTCAAATGTCATATGAGCCCCACCGGATCAGACACAATGGTTTTTTAATTGTTTATGTAATTACGGCATTCAGTGGGTTAACACGTTACTTTTGAGTAGAATCATTGTGCCTTTATGTGTATTTTCCGAACTAGGTGATACTCAGTTTTGTTGCTAAAAGAAATGGATATTTGTGGAATAGAAAGTAATTTTGATATTTAAATAATATTCATGGTACTCAAAATCAGAATGTCCACCTATTTAGCTACATAATCAAGTACCAAGTAAATCATGATACGCGCATTTCACAAACATAATCCAATGATATCAAGATACTTAATGAGGTTTTCTTGTCATCAAGATATCTACATAAATAAAACTGCAAATTACAGGAGGTAAAATTGCGGCCTTCTCGTTAAATATTAAATGTAGGTCAATGATAACTATCTACATGTATCTAAGATTACTGTTATTTATAGTATATAGTTTACTAGGACAGAAGCCTAGAATATTACCGAACTACGCGTAAAATATCAGAGTCAGTAACGGTTATAAAATAGATAATGATTATATATAACGTTTCTTATAAAAGCTGATAGTCCTTGCGAAACTACTAAGGGGCTCGTGGCTAAGTAATAACAGCTACATGTGTCGATCGATCTCGTTAAGCTACGCTTGCCACGATTGTTCCGATACTGATATTATAACTGCATCCAGTTAGATTGGAAGCTGACCCCAACATAGTTGGGAAAAGGCTAGTCAGATGATGATGAGTCCTTGCGAATCTAAAGTACATTATGTATCACACATTGTTATGTATATAAGTAACAGCCTTGGAATTTAACAGACAATGTACTTTCGTCAAACGTCTTATCATGATTTATGATGATAATTTCACGAGAATTATTACTGCCATTTGTTTAGACGGTGAAATACCCGAGGCGTGCCAATCCCTACTGGCTCATCTTATATTCTTCAGACTCTTATACATCACAAAACATAACAATTTTCTTTTGTTTCTATTTATAATACTCTACGCAGAATAAACCTAAGAGGAAAACTCGAAACATTCTTTTAGTATTGGTCACTGAAAAAGACTGAAGCTGTAGACACAGATTTTTATGTCTATAGAATTCTATTTAGAAATTTTAATTACTTGGATTCATTTCTTCTTATATGACTCATGGAAATTATTACTAACTAGCTTTGTGAAATTTCTTGTTCCCTCGACTCATTGCGTCGCGTCGCATCGAATCGCCCGCGCGCGCTATTACTTAATTTTCGCTTAGCGTTCTTCCTGATGATTTTTCTTTTTGCTCGTTTTGCTTTTGACGTTTTTTAAATAGCCTTCCTCAAGAATTGGGCTATCAAATGCTAATCCGACTGGTAGTTCTACAGATTAGCGCGTTCACACAAACAAACAAACAAACTCTTCAGCTTTATTATATTAGTATAGATTGACTCTAAGACAAATAAGACACCATACATAATGTGCCTATCAATTGTTTGATGTACTTACTATAACTTCATTACTTTGTGGTTCTCCAATTATAATTAAGTATAATCTATTTAAGAGAACTGCAGCAAGTAATCTATCATTAACATTGCCAAGCCTCACTCACGTATACATATTATTGCGCTGAGATAAATCATAAGCATTATGAATGGGCCACGAGTGTAGCGAATGTGCATCGCAAACGTGATAATATCATAAATAAGTCTAGGGGATAATCCAATAACGATGGAAACTTACTGATATAATGTTTAGAAGGGAAACTTGTGAATTACAAACATAGGTTTTACAAATATATCGTCAAGATGTCACTCGGTATTGTATGCCTAAGGGCTTGCGCCCACTGCATGGCGGCACGGCACAGCAAGGGATCCTTTGGCATCGTTACATGCAAGCGGATGCTGACGGCAACGTTGCCGTGGTATTCTTAAGCAAACCGCGACGTCCTCCTTAGTGTACGGCCTGAGTGCAAGCTAGACTCGAGCGTCCGGCGGAGCGGGGCGTGCGACGTTCATGTTAAACACATGCAAACACTCGCGAGTGTCCTGAGTGACGGCTGAGCGGCGCTCGATTAATGCTCTTCGCCGCTTGCACGCAACACTGAACGCCCTGCTGGACGGTTTTTCACTCGGGTCGTAGTTTACGAGCCGAGTGAAAAAGCGTCCAGCAGAGCGGTCAGCGTTGCGTGCAAATTCACCAAGCGCCGCTAGGCCGTCACTCAGACAGGACACTCGAGAGTGTTTGCACGAACGTCGCACGCCCCGCCCCGCCAGACGCTCGAGTCGAGTGTGCACTCAGGCCGTACCCGTACACTTAGGCACGCCGAAGAGTACCGACGCGGCGACGCGACATCGCGATCGCGCGTTCTTTTCTCAACAGTCGTAACTCTTCAGCAGAACTTCATCAAAAGGCTGCCGAAACATCCCGAGGGATGTTGCGGCATTCTGAAGGATGTCGAAGTATTCCAAACGCTGCCAATACGGCATGCCAAAGCATACCGCAGCTTTGTTTTTGTACCTACGTTGATTATCATTGAAATTTCAATGTTATTGTCATAATGTTAAGTTATATTCTTATTCGTCACATAAAAAACTTTTGGCGTGCCGTACCGCCAGTGGGCGCAGGCCCTAAGTGTGTCGTAGTACTCGTAGTGTTTGGTGTAGAAATGTGTCATTAGATAAGTTTAACATCTTTATGGCTAATAACAATTTACATGATAGACAGTAGCTCTATCATGTAAATTGTTATTAGCCATAAATAATAAACCCAATTATTTCAGTGAAAACCTTTTCAACATATTACATGTAGCACATCCCAGTTCAGTTTTCTTTTACGATAGGTTCTTTTATATATAACTAATGACATTCTAGCCTCAAAAGATGTTGCATCGGTAATTTTTAACTGATAATAATATGACCACATCATACAGTGTAATCGGTTTTGGGATTTACCTTCCCAGCCTCTTCAGAGAACCAGTTTTGTGTCAACCAACGTGACTTACTTAATAAGTGACCTAAGATAATAGTTTGCCATCAAAATAATGGAAAGCCCGTTCTTAAGTATTTGTGCAAAGAATACCGTTCTACGAACAGTTTGAAGGTTTACCTTTTATTAATGTCACTAATGTTTTGACTAAATCTATGTGAATTATTTAAATTCTGTTTAAATACTTTTAAAGCAGTCTGGAATTTATGGATTTAATTAAAACTCTTTGACATCAAGTGAACACAGTCATTTTCATTCTATTCTATGATTTTAATGCACATTGTAAAGAGCGTAACTCTTTAGGCATAATACAACGAATAAGCTATAATCCTCTACTATTAAATGAGCAATATTTAAAACGGCTCTAACGACTTCGATGAAAATTGCAATATAGGGCGAAAAATAGATTTAGCTAAGTCTCATATCTGGGAAAATTGCAATATAGGGCGAAAAATAGATATAGCTAGGTCTCATATCTGGGAAAATTGCAATATAGGGCGAAAAATAGATCTAGCTAGGTCTCATATCTGGGAAAATTGCAATATAGGGCGAAAAATAGGTCTAGCTAGGTCTCATATCTGGGAAAATTGCAATATAGGCCGAAAAATAGATCTAGCTAGGTCTAATATCTGAGAAAATTGCAATATAGGGTGAAAAATAGATCTAGCTAGGTCTTACATCTGGGAAAATTGCAATATACGGCGAAAAATAGATCTAGCTAGGTCTCAATCTGGGAAAATTGCAATATAGGGCGAAAAATAGATCTAGCTAGCACAGCAGAGCTCGGTCGCCCAGGTACTAATACCTATATCCTGTTCACTCCGAAGAGCAGGTGATTCGATACAGATATAATTTTATCACGACAAGTATTTTAGATTAGTGTCTATAACTTCATAATGTTGAAGTAGCTGAACAACAACTTGTTGTAATTCTACAAGTTAAATATATTTTGTTGGTTAGCTTACATTTTGAATCACGTCCCAAGTTAAATATAAATTTCCGCGCCTTCGATCGCACGTCAACGTCCAAAGCCTCTTTGAGTCGGAAAAGTTTTAATGATTTCGAAGCCAAAAGACTTTCATATATACTCTTCATAATTGACGGAATTTTGGTTAACTTTTATCAACATAATTTATTTTCCACAAATTAATTAGCGTACACCTGAATATTATTTATTGTATAGGCCTTTAATTCAGCATAATCAAAACGCTACATGCGTAAAGTATCAAGTACACACCTACAAACCTCTGTGCGAATAAAGGTCATCATCTCAAATTAAAATTTAAGACTTTCATTGTCCTTTTAGCTCTAAATATACATAGATTCATTAGGGCCTCAAATATTTAAAGGATGAAATTTAATTAAAGGATCCCATTCAACTATCAAGTTACTTGAAACTCTATTTGGACATTGGAGGCCATTGTGTTTTGTCTCAATTATTATTTAGTGGAGCGCTTTAACTTTTAATAGGACGCGGCTGGCTAGCATTGCACCACTTTGCACCGCTTTATATTGAGTGAGAGGCAGTTAGTTCCTGGTGGATCGATGCGTTTGACGTCACAATGACGCGGACACTTTAATATTCTTTGCCTGAATACACAACGATTTTAGACCTAATGTTAAAGGAGCTTTTGAATACGTACTTTACTGTAACCATTGACGAAACACTCATGTGTGTTCTACGCAGCCTGCAGTGTACGTGGAATGTACGTGTGCTGCTTCGATTACATCCAGATGGATGAGTTTCGTTTGCTTACTTAGGCCGTCGCGCTCTTCAGTACCTAAAATAGTTTTATTTTCAGTAGTAGCAATACCGTGGCTCATTCATTCGTGGTTCATTCATTTGAACTCTTTGATTACCTCACGTCCATCCATCCAGCTGTGCGCTTGAACCTCAATATTTCAATAAGAGAACTTTCCTTTCCTCTATGTAAATGTCAGGGTCGGTCCTGTGTAACCTTTCAGAGCTTTGGGTAACGAACCAATTCTGGTATATGAGTTTCTTAACGACTGTGGAAATGATTACTAAACCCTGGATAACTTCCTCTAAGGGTTTACAGTATCTGGCAGTTAGCACTGTCAGTAGCATGTGTGCGTGACGCTGTATCATTAAAACTGAAGGGCAGCCTCGCCGTACCCTCGTGAGTGACGCAGATCCCAGCCGAAAAATAATGCGTGTATCATTTACAAATCAATATTTCACAGACAAATCGTCTATTTATGGATGCAGCGGATACGCACGTATATACGTATCGATTCGACATTGATATGGATACGATATACATCGTGTACTGTAAACGATTAAAAAATAGGTACTTCAACGGATCGATAGTTATTTATTCTTTTCCCTCACCAGTTCGGTTGAAGAGTATGATTTGGGCACACCTTCCTGGAAAAACTGGAGCACTTATCTTTGATGTTTTTGGTTAGAAAATCGGGTCTTAATCATTTTATTCAGAATCTCTTCTAAATATAAATCAAATTTCAAGAAGAAGGAGAACTAATTTTATATCAAATTATTAGCACAAAAGCGCCGTCTTTCCTCAAGTCAATTTATGAAAGACGCGCTTACTTGGTTATTATTCAGCTTAGATTCAGAGGTAACATTTGAAAACAACAACATCGTTTTTTAAATCTTCCGACAGCTACTGTACATAGTCTGGTTTTATTACTCAGCCAGCATCCTTGGGAATTACAAAGAAATACAAAACAGACAGCGGTTTACAATGACGTGGCAATTGTCACATAGAATGTAACTGCGAGAGAGAATGTGTATCGGCTATAACATTAATCTGCGTTAACAATTCCGGAAGGTTACGAGCTTCATCATGCAATCACGAGCGATAAAATAGTTGGGTAGTGTAGTATGTCGTGTGCGAGTAAGGTCCATGGACGGCGGCTGTCCCCTACGCTCGCACAGTCACGTACGCAGCTGGGTCGACGCCGCCCGCCTCGCCAGATCAATTGTCTCATGGCACACTTATATCTCGAATTCCTTATCTCCAGTCAAACTGCAGATGAACAGATAGAATTGCGCTTCATGTCAGTTATATTTCAACCGCAATCTGAAATCAAATAAGATAATAATAATAATAATAATAATAATAATAATCTTTTATTTCTCTCGTAATCACAAACACAGTACAAAGTCAAGGTAACACTTAATAGAGACTGGTGTCTGTTGTAGGTAAAACCTGTATTACAGATCACCAGGCTTACCGCCATCGGACAACTCATGAATGACCTATGACTGTATTAACCTAACATACAGGTTGTACATAATAAAACACTATTACAAATTAATAACAAAAGTGAAGTGTAACTATATGGGAAATTAAAAACTAAAGTAAAAATGGCTTAACGTTTGATTTGGGAATGAGTGAGTGTGTGTGTGTGTGTGTGTGTGTGTGTGTGTGTGTGTGTGTGTGTGGGTGTGTGTGTATGGGAGATGGTGTGATGGGTAAGTGTGTGTTAATTGTATATCGTTCCATGCTGGCAAACGTTACCTTAATGGTTTTAATAAACGTTCTGTTGCACTGTAATCAATGCCTTGAAGCCACGAGCAAACTTTTTTCTTGCACTCTGACCTAGAAAGAGGATAAATTAACAGCTGCTTGTTCATTTTATTATATAAATATGGACCCAGGAAACCGTAAAAATTATGTGCGAGACTGAACCCATATCTATTTGTAGTGCAGACATCGGTGGTTCTTCTCTTACCAGATATTGTTTCGGGGTCGTAAGAAAGTTCTGAGTGCTTTTTAGTAACTGTCAGTAGAATAAAAAGTTGTCTAACAGTCAGCACCTTATAGCGCTGATAAAGATCAAACGTAGGGTGTCGTATTGGAAGGAAAGAACTTACTTTTAATACGGCTCTTTGGGCTCTCTCAAGTTTTAGTAGGTGAGTTTTAGCGGCTCCACCCCAAGAAGTTATACAATAAGACAATAGAGATTGACACAATGCGAGATAAACCGTTTTAATTAAGAAAGAGTCAGCAACATGACGAAGAGATTTAAATATATAAATAAGTTTTCGAATTCTAGGAACCAAGGCATCGATGTGGTGTTGGAAATTTAGTTGGTTATCTATTACTATACCCAAATACTTGATGGTGTTAGTTTTTGACAAATGCGGACAATTACATGAATTGTTGGATGGTAATTTGCAATTGTGTGAGATGATGGGAAGGTTAGGTAGGTCTTGATTTCTGAGTGTATAGATAATACCTTTTATCTCGACCACCAGTACCTGAAAAATCTTCCTAACAATAGCTAAACAAAACAATGATTGGCGTCACAATAGTATCGCTACTTTCGCTGTCATTTTGATATTTACCTGAAGACTTTTCCTCCATCATATTGAACGTCTACAATCTACATCCTTCACAATTCTCACGATCCGTACGAAAAATAGAATAAAAATTCGCTGAATTGCTAACAGCCGCCTACACGGTACAGAATGTATATTTCGCCTGAAATATATTATTGAATGTAAATGGAATCTTCAAAAGAAAATCTGTTTTGTACGGCGACGGTTTTGATAATCACACAGTTTAGGTTTGTTCTAATATTTCCTCAAGAATGAGACATCAGATCTTATTTACTTTTGACGGTGATGCGGGTGTACAATTTTATTGTAAAATTAGAAATGGTCATATTTGTATTTAACTAAATGACTGCATATTACTATGTTATGAACACCGACATGTTATCGTTGGGAAACATGATTACAGCCCTTGAAAGTTACTTGTATTTCTAGAAACTATACGTATATGTTATTTTAATACAATCTACCTCACCGTATTCGCTATTCATTAGTCGAATTATGTACATTCCTAAGATCCACTGTTTATGTAATCCTAACTTTCACTATCTTTACTGCATCTGACAGAATGAGGGTGATCGTTACATAATAATAATTTATTTATATACAACGTGCTTTAGTATTGCCAGTCACACGGCCCTTATTAGGAATATTGGTTGTTAAATAACTACCTACCGGGATGAATTAAATAGTAAACTAGCAGATTAATTGCATTATTTATACGGCTGGATGAGATAAATAGGTATAAATCTATGTTAATGCATTGCAATTCCCAAAGTTTATACTAAATTCCAGGTATACAGTGATATAGCATAATATTTAGTTTCGATGAAGCTTTTCAGTAGTTTTCAGCGCAGGATGTTTGCATATGTTTTAAATCCTGTAAAAATATGAAGGTTTCATGTAATGGGCCATCTGGCAACACCGTTACCTATCTAATGACCCGGGTCGCGTGTGACGTCTGTGCCGACCTCAGGCGGAACGCCCGCCTCCGCCACCGTTGCCTCGACCACGAAGGTTGACGTGACGAGTTTCCCGCCACAATAAAACGATATTAGAAAATTTCGTGTTTTACATTTAATTTTTTAATAACTGTTGTATTCATTGTCCGACCTTTTTAATTATTTTGGTAAACTCAAGCCAAGAAATTAAATAATTTCGGAAAAGTATTATTTTCTTATAATATTATTTTCTTATATGATATTTCTTACAATATTAGGTGCCTATATATTTGCGATTATTTTAACCATTCATAATTTTAAAATTCTGCCAAAAAAAACGTTCTACCGTTATACGTTATACAAAACATTGAATCCCAGCAGTGGGAATATTTTAGGTTGGTAATGTGTGTTATATTAATTTCGACTCTGAGCTAGTCAACATCAAGTTGAAATTTGTAAGCCAACCAAATCGCGGGTTAGACTAACAAGAACGTTTATGAAATTATTATTCAGGGTGTCAGGAACATCGAAGCGCATTCTGTACGTAATTCTTAAACATACATGGTTATTAAAAAAAAAAATGCTGTTGCTGTGTGTATAAACCACACCACTCTATATGAAAATACAAAATAGTTTATTGTGACAAATAGAAAATTACATTACATTTAAACATGTTTGGAGCCCCCCTTTAAGCAAACAATGCCTGTATTAGAAAGCTCTTTCTCACCATAGTCATACACTATACTAACAGGAGTTAATATAGTGTACTGTGACCTTCTATGATACATCTCTCTAATCTAAACTAATAGTGAGTTTTTATTAGGTACCACTTGGGTATAATATAATTAATACTATGAGATATAACTTTTTTGTATTCAAATCAACATTAATATCGTAATGGCAGAAAAACAGCATTAAATGGTTTAATGCTCTAAGTTTTTTACCGAGTTCCTGTGGCCACCTTCTGGCTCTATCATCAGATCAGCTCGATGGTACCAAAATATCGCATTGTCACAGATTTTACATACGTATGTAAATTTTCAAAAGGATAACGTACTTACGTACTTACACACGAACAGTGCAAGTTAATAAAAAAGAGTTTGTTGTGTTGTAAAAAATTGACTTTAACTGAGTGCTAAATAATATAATTTGACCAACCTTTTTTCCAAACCCAACTAACTGAATTTTGGTTAGATTTACCCATAGATATGTAAGTATAAGATTTACCTCACCCCTAAAATCGAAAACCTACAGTACTGCTTAGGATCATACCAGTACTACCTAATCCGAAGTGATCATTGACTAATCCGAAGTGTTTATTTCTTCCAATATCCTGTGTCAGCTAGATTAATTCCATAAATGAATGCTTATTTAAATAGGTATGGAGGAAGATCTGAAACTGTAATAATGGAATAGGTGAAGCACTGAATACTGAATAGGTACCTATCTACATACATATTCACACTTAAAATTTACCTACTGTACTAATCATGTCCTCATGAGGAAATAATGATAGCAAATTAATTGCTGCCTACTTTATGAGATATACCTATTCATTATTTGTGACGTAGTTAATTACAACGTCACAGATAAGTTCTGGCATGCCAACAGTTACCGGTTTTTTGCACTGATCAAACACAAGAGACGTTCGTGTTCTTAACTTTTGACCGCACATTTTATTTTATGGCAATACGTCACTAGTAACAGCGATAACATAACATAAGTGCGGTAGGGAGTCATTCGTATGCTTTGTTATGATTAATTGTTCTAATTCAATCACATTTTCGTCTCCATGTTGTCTGCGAGTCATTTTTACTGTAATGTGTCACAATTAGTGGCATAATAATAAGTAGGTTGGTAATATTTAATTCAGTTCTCGTAAAATGAGCCGAGATATATATATATATTTTTTTGAAGACATTTCCTTGAAAACAATATGTCACCGTAAGATTGTGAGAACCGTTAGTTTATAATGTATCGGTATTATTTACGTTAGATTATAAACTGTCGAAAAATTATTAACTGGGTGAAATGGGTTAGGGTTGGTTAGAAGCACAGAACAGATAAAAGAGATTCAGACTCACAGACCTCTTTCATCTGTTCTGTGGTTAGAAGTGTGACAAAAAGCGCGCGAGCCGAGCGTGCCAGCGAGCGGATCCGCGGCAGCGGATCCAAGTTGCTCTGTTGATATTGTGGCTATTTATTATTAGCGCAAGGTGCGTTACGTCGCAAGCAATTTTGTTACCAGTTCACAATTTGTCGGTTTCCTATGGATAGATTATATTATAAACTATCGAAAAATAATGCATTAAATTGTAAATGGTTTGTTGCAGTTCACAATTTTTCGACAGTTTATAAATATAACGGAAATAATACCGATAGATTATAAACAAAGTTCATAATTATACCCTGGCATATATTTAGATACTGTTCGAGTAGGTACACTTGTAACGTTATCATTGAGAACTAAATTTAAACATTCCGCTTTATTTCCTATCGCTGTACCGTCAATGCAACGTACAAGACTCGAGTTGTCACGGTCAACCCAGTCGTGAACATCGTTACGTAATTTATTGAACTATGTAGCTACGTAAGATTAATAAACGCACTACTGGAACGCCCCTGCTTCACACGGATTGATTAAGTTTTCTTTATTGTATTCATGTTGAATATGAATGTATTTTACCCAGCACCTTTCAGAATAAATTCTGTCTAAATGATGATGAAAACCGAATCAAATCCTTAATGTAGTTTAGAAGATCTAAGCGGTTACGTATACAGACAGACACGAAAAGCGACTTTATTTATACTATGCATGGATAGAAGATAATGGACTGCACATTTCACTGAGGAACAGTCAGTTGATCTTGTTCAAATTCACTACAGTAACAAACAAACCTTAGACGACAATCTATATTTTGTTTTTAACATTAAATTAATTATACAAATTACTTTGTAGCTAGGTATTTAATATTAATTATTCTTCTCTTTTATGGATATTATATAGTCATGTCACATAATCACATTATATGGCTAACAATAAAATAATTATGACGTAAAGGACGTACTTATGTCGGTAGTGGTCTTAAATTGTTATCTGCAAGGACATTATAAGTAATTCATGAAACAGCTGTAAATAATGACGTATTGGCTGTAAACGGATTCAATACATTTTAATATTAATATTCAATACGTTATTTGAATCTCGTCGTCTCATTACTACTGAACTAAAATGCTTGTAAGTAAAGACTCACTACATATTATAAAACGCCCGATGATCTGTTTTAGCTGTTCACATTTATGTTCGCATAATTCGTCAAAATGTAATGAATAGCTGATTTTTTTTTCGCGATTTCAGGTGTGACCCCATAGTAAAAGTTGTTCATAATGATGAGTACAATGACCCCTTAAGAGGTTGTGCGTTTTTTTAAGTTACACCTCGTTTACGCCAAGCAATAAAACACGCAATTCCCTATAATTAAAAATACTCCAAGTAGTGTGGTAACATGTTACATTTAAATCTAAGTCACTCGTCGCAACAAGCAAAAAATGTAGGCATGCTTTACTACTACCCGTGCGACGCCGAGGCGGTTCGCTAGAATTAGCAGCGACCGAGCTCTGATTTGATGAAAATAGAAAAAACCAATTTTCCCAGATTATAAATAAATAAAGGAGATAATAATATCCTAGGACATTGTTCACACACGGTCATCTGATCCCAAACTAAGCAGAGCTTGTACTATGGAAACCAGATAACTGATAAACTACACACTACTTTTTTTTTTTGTAAATACATACTTATATAGATAATTACACCCAGACTCAGGACAAACAGACATGTTCATGCACACAAATGTTTGTCCTGGATGGGAATCGAACCCACGACCAGCGGCATGGTAGGTGGTATCTTAACCAACCACGCCATCTGGCCTGTCAAGATCGATTTTTCGCCCCCATAAACCTGAGAATGTGATTACAAATATACTGGATGATTTTTTTACCATCTTATAGGTGAACGGAGTAGAAGCCTATGGCATACCTTGTGTTTTTTTTTTTCTATAGCTTACACAGAAATTGCTCTATCAATAAACACTACACATTGGAAGTAAACTAGGACAATAAAAACAGAAATTTAAAAAAAAACTTTATAGATCGTTAAAAAATATCGAAATTCAAATCATAGGTACGCACTACGCAGGGTGCATAGTGCGTAGTATGATTTGAATTTAGATATTATTATATTAGTTTTAAAAAAAACTAGGTATGCTTCTACTCTGTTCACATAGTATACCCTATATTTTTCAAGACGGTAAAAGAAGTCATCCAGTATATAGATATTGCTCATTTAATAGTATATATTATAATAAATTATATAAGTATTTTCGAAGTTGAATGAAGCGCATTATTACAATCTAGGCCAGGGCTGGCCATCGTTAAAAACATCTGAACACATAACTCGACTTGTTTACGTCTATTTAATCGGACATCTGTATCTTATCTTGGCGCAATCCACTCTTCTATAAGTACTTATCACTAATTTTAACTATTAGACAGATTGATAAAGCTTGTAACACCGCTAAACATCAATATTATTGAGATATTATTGTTGTTGTGATACAGATCATAATGGTACAATAAAACGTTGTAACAATCTAAATCAATATCTTATGTAATTACTTGTGTCAGATAGTATCTGACTTTCTATTGTTTTTTTTTTTTATTCACTTTCATTGACAAAGGTGAGTGCACTAGCCATCTCTTTCACTTTATTAATGAAACTTCGATGTGAGTAACAAAGCATCGATATCGAATGTTAGTAACGTTAAAGCTCCAATATATCTACGTCGTTCGTAGGCATAGTAAACTCTACCCAACAAGGTAAAATATTCACCGGGAATTACCGACGCGTTGTATTTGATAATTAGAGATTATTACGTAGTTCAAACGTACGCTGTTTAACTGCGTGCACACACCTCCGTGACTAAACGTTTATCAACATTACGCGATTTCTTTTGAAATCTTCAGTATACCTCATTTCCTTAGACACTCTAGAGACAATCGAAAATGATAGAGGATGAGAAAAATCAACAGTCCAGAGTTTTCTTATGTGTTGAATAGGACTGAATTCTGATATCAACGACCCTGTTATTTATTCAGCCATAATTCAGAACCACCCAATGCTTGGACTTGAAAATAATTCAAAGAAAAGACCTCAGAGACTGACAGTTTGTTTTTCCAAAATAATTGCAAAGTCACTACACATCAGTAGCATTTTCATGTCAAACTTTCAGGAAATTTTACACGCGTTTCAAACGATCCTCGTAAACATATTTTATTTAAAATAATGTTTTTGCTCCGTTATTTATAATAATAAACCTTAGTTCCAGTAACAATTCCCATAATAACCACAATACGTATATATAATGTTTTCCAAGACTTAATGTAACCACTACGTTCAACCGCAGCTGTAATCAAGTAAGCAACGTGTTCACTATACAAATATTGTATATTATAAATTGTTAATACCCTAATACGCAGAGCAAACTTACATTGCATGAGAAAGAGTGCGCTTCCAATAAGTGAGATGTGGATAAAATACAAAACTAAATTCAAATACCTATACATAAGTATATTCTGAAATTACACATATACCAATGTTTGAATGCAACTCATTGAACGAGTGAAAACTTTCAAACGAAGAAAAGAAAAATAGTGGAATCCACGGCCGAGCCTGCTTTGTGTTACACATAAAAACATTTAGGTATATTGCTACATCGTTACAGTAAATGAGTTCGCAAAACTCACGGGAACACGTCCAAATTACTATTTACATAGATAGAATAATGTGGAGCATGTTGCATAGACTGCTCTCTGATACCTACGTATTGTTATTCACCAAAATGTTTACTTCCTATTTTTACTACGTCTACAAGGCAGTCATAACACAAAATGTTTCGTTTATGAAATTCTTCAGTAGCATAACATTGTTAATCTTTGTTTATGACCTCTTAAAAGAAAGGTCAAAATGCTGGTGTAAATAAAGTTGAAGAATTAAAAAAAAAGTATAAAAAATATATAATAAATATGGTGTACTCAGTGTACCTACCTACTCACTTGTAATCAGTAACAAGATAAAATCAATGAAAGAAAAACGATTTCTTACATTGTTACGTTACTCATTAGAAACGCCATGAGAGTCACCCGTCGTCTGTCCAATTTGATATCCAGGAATCGCGATGAACACATTTCAATCAAATTACGAAACTCGATGCCAAGTTAGCTGATATGATTTAGAGATGACCTATTCGCATCGGGAATGATTAATCCCATTCCGCTTGATGACCAATTTTGATTAAAACGCGTTTATTGATTTATCGTCCGATCACGCGTCATATTGCCGCGCCCACGCCCTAATCACGACTCGTCATGCCCTTTAGGATAAATTATTAATACTATATGTAATCTATATATAATTATTAATTACTATGTTCATATGTTAAACGATGTATCGGTACCTAATATCACCCAAACTAAAACGCGCCGGTTTCAGTTGCCATTAGGTAGGTACGTAGACGAGATATAAACGACATTTTAACGATTATCAGGTAGCTTTATTAGCGCCGTTCGTACCTACGTCATTCTACGTCATACATTATTTGAATAAGTAATTCAACTTTCCCTAAACGTCAACCTCACCTGTTTACGGTAGATCAAAGAAGATTTGGAAACTGAAAAATGGGAGTGGGTCCACATTTCATCATGTTTTCTTTGTATCTAAATACACGTGGACCACAGAAGAGGTGATCAGAGTCAGAGGATTTTCTTTACGGTCACTATCAGCTAGGCTTGGGATCAGCCTTTCAGAAAAAGCCTGTGCCCAGCTGTGGTCTGCTATGTTGATTAATTAATTAATTAGTGTAAGATTGTAGAAATAAAAAAATTAAAAAAATAATTCTTAACCAACAAAACATAACTGATATAGGTACGTAGTTATTATTAATTTTATCTTGTTATATTTAACAGATTGTAACGTAATAAAGCATTTTTGTTACGAATACTTGTAAGTAGATATAGGTCCAATATCCAAATGTATAACATAATAAATGACGTATTTTTCTCAGGCTAAAATGGTGGGTACATAACTCTCACAGATTACACTCGTAGCAACATACGCTGCGTACGTACCCTGACGCAAGTAATACTTTAATATTTCCCGTATACCATTTTCAGCTTCCAATACTCTACGCTATATTTATTACGTCATGGTTTTAGCCATGAATCAATTTAGGAATTTTTACTCCGTTGTTTGTATCCCACACACGGTCGACGTCACAGGGAAATTGAGAGAGTAATTTCTCCACAGACACCTTTAGGGATAGGATGTGGTCATGTGGTGGTTTGAAACCAGGAAATAAGATGTTTTAAATTGAGGGCCTACTTACTACCTAAATAGTAAAGATATTCATAATATTTTGTATAGAATTTTAGTTAAAATGTGTGCATTAGGTCTAATTTATAGATCTTTAATGTAGTAAATAGAAAAACTAAGGAACGCACTGACGAAAACATTAGTATGATCAGAATACGGAAATGAAATTGACACCCAAAGTTTCCTGTATAAAATATTTTCATGGAGAAATACAGATTTGTAGGTCTTGCTGAAAACAGTTATGGCATTTTTCATCATTAATCATGGAAGGCATACATTACAATGTTTTGATTTCACATAAAAAAATATATCAAATTGTTACAAGTAAACATAACGGTCGAGTTCCTGAATTCATTCTTAAATAAAATATGTTCCAACGAGAAGAATAAACAACAATGTAAATTTTATTTTGCACACTTGAAATGCTCTCCCATTTTTCGAGAATTTTTATCGTCGAAAAATGGGAGAGCATTTCAAGTGTGCAATGTGTGCAAATGTGCAAATAAATAGTTAAGTATTAATTGTTTTACTTCTTTAAGTAAAACAATTAATACTTAACTATTTATTTACTTCGTATCGTATTTACCCTTAACTAGGCTAACAGAATCATTCGCATTTAAAAATAAGAGATCTTATTAGCCAGTTCAGACTGACAGTAATGATGCTTATTATATATAAGGTGTGTCTATTCATACACGAAATCTCTAAAGGGGTCATTGTACCCATCATTATGAACAACTTTTTCTATGGGACCAAACCTGAAAACGCGAAGAAAAATTCCCTACATTTTAACCAGTTATGCGAACATAAATATAGGGATCAGCTGATGATTTTTTTTTTGCAATTTCAGGTTTGGTCCCATAGTAAAAGTTGTTCGTAATGATGAGTACAAGATTTCGTGTATGAATAGATACACCTTATATTTAGAACGTGATCCGGATTTCAGTGACACAAAAAGTTTTTTTTAACCTTTCCCTAGATAGAGTATATAGCTTTCCGGTTAACTACCATATTACGTGAATCACTAGACACGAACTAGTTCATAGTTACAATACTTTATCATTTCTATACCACGGTCCCACACTTAGTGACCTGCTGCTCTATTCCAGTTCGTTCACGCTTTCAGGACATGGTATATGGTTGTTTGATTTACATTCATATTTATACACGCTGTCAATGTTCATGCAGTATGTGCTAGTTATCTGTAACATTTCATGACTAAACTAATAGAAATCTATTTGTAACGAAGCTTTTTAAAAGGTCCAGTAAAAGCATTGGAAAACGTTTCAAATTCTCGGAAATAACGGTTTTGTGTATCTCGAATGTTCCATTCAACACAGTCAATTTGAGCAATTCATCGAATCAATGGTGCTCGAAATTAATGGGTATGGACTATGGAGGCTGTTTATGTAGATGAAAACTAATTCGAGTCAGTTGAAACCAGTTGGGGTTTGTGGCACGTTTTGTGCGGTACTTTATGTCATACTAGCCCTTATGAAAATATAGATAATACTGTTTAGGACAACTATTTTAATTTAATAGAAGAAAAATAGGTTGATATAGCAATAGGTAATAACTATCAATATCAAAGCGAAATAAGCTATATTAATTAGGAATCTATACAAATAAAGCATTAATCTATTGACAGCATTTTTTTAAAACCTATTGCAGTGTCGATGACTGGTTGTACAAAAACTAGCGTTGTTCCGAGCAGTGCTAAACCGATATACTTTCACAGGAAATCACTGTTTTTGTTAGACTTATAGTAATAAAATCTCAATGACGACTTGAACTGCTAAGACGCTTTCTGTTAAGTTAAAGCGAAGTACTTTTTACCTAGATCCACTTAAAGAACCGGATAAGTACGAGTTGAACTCGCGTGGTGAGGGTTCCGTACGATGAATATAATATCTACCTTATTTTTTATCCCAAGAACAAACTTAAGGCGATATGTAAAAAGCTAACTGAGCGCTAATAAGAAAGTGACAGAGTCAATTACGTAACACATACGAAAAAAGAAAGCGCAACAATGCGCTGGAACCAAAATAAAAGCGCCAAACCAAATAAAAATTGTTTAAAAATAAATTAAGCTAGCTATCAAAAAATATATTTTCAGTCAGAGTTTTTAATTACCTAATACGCACATTTTGAATGCAATTTTGCAATGAAATTACTTAGGATTTTAGAATTACAGAAAAAAATATATAACAAAGTAGAGGTGTTTTCGGAATTAAATTCTATCGAGGAAATTTAACCCAATTGTGTTTTCCTTCAGTCAGAATATTAATCAAATAGTCAATAAACATATATCCAAAAATTAAATCCATACATTATGTAATAGTAAAATAAATGGTTACGAAAGAGCCCCCAATTTATTTTGGTATCGCTTTAACATTGTTGTTGAAAAACATGTTCTCCCATACATTCCAACTGCAAATGAATGTTTGTGGTCCACAATATTGAATGATTTGCCATGTTATTTTAAGACTTTTTATAGGTTTTCCTGTAATCTATAAGTAAAGAACTATTTTCTTTATCTTTTTCAAAACTTCCGCTCCAGTAGTTTCGGAGAAAATTGAAGTTTCGAATGGTCAATTTGCATACATTTTCTTTAAACTGATTATTTTAAAATTATAAAAACATATACTGCAGTCCCTCACAGTAAGCCCTTTCATTTAATATATCACACTCACACGGTACAGTTTGCCAAACTTTTTTTAAACAAAATTCATCATCACACAAATTCAAATGTGTACCAAATTTTAACTTAATTGGTCCAGTAGATTCAGAGCAAATTAGCTGTGACAGACGGATAAGCAGACAGACACACGAGTGATCCTGTAAGGGTTCCGTTTTCTTATTTTGATGTACGGAACCCTAAAAATTATCTGCTGTAACACGAGGCAACTTCCTCGTTTGGGATATAAAGTTAAGATCAATTCCCACTACCAGGGATCAAGATTAGTCTTGAAAGCCGATAAGAAACTATGCCAAGGGCAATTGTCATCAGATCTACATGTCATTTCATGGCTGAAAAACATCTTAATTTAGCAGTTAGTAACGGAATCGGCTCCATCCAACCTTCTGCTAAGCCCTGTCCACTATCAGCTATCGTGTTACTAGGTGCCTTTGATGTAATCTTTAATTTTAAAATTTTATCGACGTCTTATCACGTGATATGTATTTTGGTTCACGTTATTCTTGTCCGGTTACTGCTATATATCGTCGGATACAATCGGACCATTCAAATCAATTAATTGAAACATTTCAACTGTCGTAAAATAATGGAGTCAGGTGGCATCCGGATAAAGGCGACGCAAACAAGCCCAACCAAACAGAATCCCGTTGAGTCAGATTCAGCTGAACAATTCTAATATATATAATGAACGACATGCAGCCAGGTTACTTATTAATTGTTTATTGGGAAAGGCGGTTTCCTCTACACTGTGTCAGAGGAAGCGCGAGCGACTGAACCTAGATTACATGTAAAGCACATTACTGGGAAGGCGGTATTTCTGTAGTGTACAGAGCTGTGACGATAGTCGTGCTACGCTTAATACGAGGCCGCGTCGCCGCAACCGCTTCAGTCTGACGATAGCGCTCATAGATAATAGTCGTTCTGAAGTAATATCGTGGATTAAATAATCAAGTTCGGAATACGAGCTTAGCTAGCAGTTTATTTTTTTTTTGTGTTTGAAGTTTAATTATTTTTGTGTTGTGAAATGCGCGTGTGCGCCGAGAGACAAAGCGTTCGTTTCGCGCCTGCCCGTTGGCTGCGGAGTCGCGCCGTGACAATGGCCCGCTCTATGGATATGTTGCACTTGCAGTTCAAGCGCATGCTGAACAAGGAGCTGAGCCACTTCTCCGAGTCCAGCAAGTCCGGCAACCAGATCTCGGAGTACATCTGCTCTACATTTTTGGGTGAGTTTTCATAAACTTTAAATTATTCATAGATATAAATATCATAGAAACTAACAAGTAATAATTACCAAATAATTAGGAGTCCAAGTAATTTATAGTGGTAATTTAATCGAGTGATTAATTCTTCATAATTTTATAATATTTTCACTGCAAGTATGTATTGATAACTTAATATAACTTGAAAAATTATAAGTTATATTCTAGGAATTTTATAAAATAATACGCAAGTTTTTAGATAGGAACGATAGATAGTATATGAATAGCTACATTACTTGCAACTTTGATATCTTCTTCTTTGTCGGTGCACTCTCTTGATAAAGCGGTCGTGGTCATCACGTTGCAGTGAGATTTCTGACAGCTGTGATTTGCCTCACGATGCGACGCCATCCTTTCCTACTTTGATATAGACATAGATTAACATACTCGCTGAAAAAAATGATTCACGCGAATGTTGTGTCACGTCGACGCGAGTGAGCTCACTTCAATCTGTCAAAATCTCATAGTATGTCATCAATCATACACGCCGAGGTTACGCAATGTAACTTTTTTATTACAGTAGGTCTACATTATTGTTAAGTACAACGACCAACAAAAACTGCTCATGATTTCTCCAGAATAGAAACTTCAATTACCTACGATGATTAATATAATACTTATAGTAGTTTGCTAGGTAATGTTAGATAATTAACAAATGGTTCCTCTCTCCTAACTCACTTATTTTGCTGTGCCCGACAGGGTCCACATGATCTAAGTTTACCACCTAAGTACCGACATGTCGAATGCAATAAAAGTATGGAGTATTGTGTTTAGACTCCGAAGTCCATTATTGTAAAAATTCAAATTTTAAGTCATTTGTATGTATTATAAAATTGTCTGCTACACGTGATTATAACTGAGCAGTGCAAACTAATTTCTGATCCCTCGGCGAATATATAGAAGTGAGAACTTATAATAGGAGTACGTGAACTGAAAATATATTAAAATCCATGACCCACTAAACCTAATTTATGGTGTGGAAGTCCTCCAGTGCCCACTTGTGTGACAATTAAATATTTCGACCGCCATAATAAATATTCTAAAAGCGCTTTACCCTATTTGCATGAAAAGAGGAACGTTTCAGTAATAAAAAATAACAATTAAAAGTATGTTTGTTGGATTGGGTACAGTTAAGTACCTTAATAATTTATGGGCTTAAATTAAAATTACTGAAAAACAACATAATTCATGTTAATATATTCTTTCGAAGTAGGTACACAACATGAGTAATAGCCATTATTCAGAAAGTCGGGATACAGACACAAGTTATACGCGACCTTCCGTATAATGACTTTCTTTGTAACCTACGTTTTATATTCTCCCTTGGAAAACCGGGATTAAAGCGATAATTATACGTGATTATTAAATAAAATCCACATTATTACTGACATCAATTCAAAAATGCACAAGATTATGTACTTATTGATCACATGTCATTATCATTATAAATCGCGTCACTAAGTGACTGTATATAAATGGAGCTTTAATATGTGAAATCAACAGGTAAATAAACCTAACAGGATGATAAATAAATGTAAATAAGCGTTATCATCGGCGATAAATCCGATAGCCCCAAGCCACGCGCGCACTTCCCGCGCCACAACATCCATATCGATTTTTAAACCTCGTTCAACTGGAACTTAAAGCTAGCTCTCGAAAAGCCCTTGTTATTCTGCCTAAACTTTTCATAAATACGTCATTGATACTGTTGCTATTGTTATTATTTTTTTTTTTTAAGAAAGTGTCCATACCACTTCTTATGATTCGCATTTCAAATGAATACGACAGCTATGAGCAAGACAAACATTGTTAACAGATCAGGGCCCTTTATTATAAATATGTTATTTAGGACGTAAAACATTTGAGACATAGATATTTCACAAACAGCGAGATGTTATTCAACCAATTGCCAAATGGGGACGAAAGAACTTCGTAGTACAAATTAATTTGTTTGTGCTAGCGAACGACCATGACTAATGAATACGGCAGCCAAAGAATGGGCCACTGTTTTCCAATATATTCTTATAAAAGAATAATTTTGTATTTTTTTGCTATTGTGTATTAGACAATAATGGTAATCATTATTTCTCTGATTTATTTACTACCATTATTGTTACAACATCGCGTCTTGTAAGTACTTCAAGTGAGCTTACATTTCAATCGTTAGCGTTACTGATAAAATGATGGTCAATGAAAATGAACCTACATTCAAGATTCGTGATTTCAATGGTCAACAATCTTTAATAATAGTTTATAAAACTGTTGCGTAATGAGGGGTATTAAAACACGAGTGTGTGTTTAAAAACCGAGTAGTAGGCGGGATGTTTCATAAAATCTCGCCTGCTGCTCGGGTTTTAATTTCTAGTCATGTGCAGTTTCATACACTATTTTATCTACTCTTACTCACTAATATCAGACATTTTAAGCAGAATGTTATGTTCCCACGAAATTCAGAACAACAAAACGTATGAATGGTGCCAAAACCCAGCCCATCGCGGCGCATGCGCTAAAGCGGGCGCTGCGACAGACGAGTAAAAATTGGAATCAAAACTTCTTTGTGATGCTATAAAAATAGCGCGCCTCACCTATGCGTTCCTTTAGAAAAAAAATAATTGATGGAACTCCTTGGTGATAGGTATTAACTACTTGGATTGGTCCTGTACCGTAATGGTAAAAAAAAATGTTTTATAACATTATTTTGTTAGAGAAAAATAATGATTATATTTTTAAATTTCGGTATTGTGTTTATAATGTATGTCAATATAAACTCGTTTTGAAGTTTATAAATCGAATTTAACGATGTGAGAGTAGATAAAATAAATTACCACATTGCAATAATATTATTCAACTTCTTGATTCATACTCGTAGTGGTATTCCAAGCTTTATTGCATTAGCAGCTGAAATTAATTCATCCTTACAACACATTATTTACGTTCCTATTTCCGATGGGTCGATCGGATTTTCTTTCATCTAAATATAGAAAATAGCTGCGAGTGTGTTTATCTGTTGATTAGATAGCCAGTGGACGCGTAGTACTATTTCACAAAGGTAGATAACAAGTTAATCCGTTTAATGTGCTCAGATTATACTTTCATCACGGTGTTGGTCCGTTGGCTGGCCCCCTTTAATCGCCTCGCCATATTGTGTAATAAATTGTAATTATGAGATTATTAATTTGTGTAAAATGTCATCTTCATTTTAGCCACAACGTGATAATGATCCCCAAGTCGAGAATAAAATACTTGGGATCTGGTTACAATTCGGTAGTCGAAATATTACGTTCAAACTCAAAAATCGAAATATTACGTATAATTATGTATTTCGATTTTAGAAGTAGTAATACAGACTCGAGATCTAGAACACTAGAAATGTAAGATTTTAATTATTTAATCCTAATTTATCATTCTATTAATTCAGGCAAGATAATGAAGATTAATATTCATGTAATTAACAATTTACAAAAACTCAATAATGTTATCACACATTTTGACCCAAATCAAAGCAACACCTAACTAACGTCATGATAGTTCTCCATAATGTCAGTCCTGAATAAGGTAATGAAGGCCAAGCGGCACGTGAACAATACTATGTAAAATATATATATCAAAGCTCCCATCATCGGCATGATTTATTACTTATCTATAGGTAATAACAAAACTCCCATGTTGACCTGGAAACGTATCAATCATAATAATATGTATTAATAGATGCTTCATTCACCCACTTTTTCGGTATCGTTACACAGTAGCACAGTTAAGAAATGCAATAAAAATTGTAATCGGTCGATATTGTTTAGCTTACTGTAGGTATTTGCGCAGCTTCTGCCAACTTGGATGCTAACTGTGCGGCTCATATTATATTCAGGTCGCTGTGTCTATATCCCACTCAACCCAATTTTACTTGATATCCATGAATAAAGGGTTGATAGCTCGACTGTGAAATCGATGTAACAGTTATTAGCATTTTTAAAGTGTGTTTTTTTTTATATTCCAGACAAACAACAAGATATCGACTTACCATCTCTACAAGTGGACGAGGTTGCTGAGGCGCGTGCCAAGAAGAAAGACAAACCGCGTCATGCCGGACCAGCAACCACCATGTCACAAGTAAGTACAACACCATTTGAATATGCCATTTATTTATTACGGGTGTTTACATGAAAAAACTTAATAATTGAATTAATATATATTTATTTTTGCCATTTTAGATAATTTTTTAATATTTTTGTACAGATAACTGGCGTTAAGCGGACACTGACGCACACCAATAGCTTCACTGGAGAACGCGTGCCAAGATATGGAGTAGACACTCCTCACGAGGAAGATCTGGGTCGTCAGCTGGGCGAAATCGATCGATGGGGTGTAGACATCTTCCGCATCGGCGACTTGTCTTGTGGACGACCACTGACTGCCGTTGCATACGCTGCGTTCACGTCCCGGGAGCTTCTGGGCACGCTGCAGATCCCAGCGCGCACTTTCCTCGCCTTCGCCATCACGCTGGAGGAGCACTACATGCGCGACAACCCCTTCCACAACTCGCTGCACGCTGCCGACGTGGCACAGTCTACACACGTGCTGCTCAACACGCCGGCACTCGACGCCGTGTTCACGCCCATAGAGACGTGCGCCGCTCTATTCGCGGCGTGCGTGCACGACGTCGATCACCCCGGCCTCACCAACCAGTTCCTCGTCAACTCAAGTTCAGAGCTCGCTCTGATGTACAACGACGAGTCAGTCTTAGAGAACCACCATCTCGCCGTAGCATTCAAGCTTCTGCAAAATGAAGGGTGCGACATATTCATCAACCTTCAAAAGAAACAGAGGCAGACGCTACGGAAGATGGTTATAGACATGGTTCTCTCCACAGACATGTCAAAACACATGAGTCTATTAGCAGACCTCAAAACAATGGTGGAAACAAAGAAGGTAGCTGGAAGTGGCGTGCTATTACTAGACAATTACACAGACAGAATACAAGTGTTGGAGAATCTCGTACATTGTGCCGATCTGAGTAATCCCACTAAACCGCTACCACTCTACAAGCGATGGGTAGCGTTGCTTATGGAAGAATTCTTCCAACAAGGAGACCGCGAGAGGGAGCAGGGAATGGATATTAGTCCAATGTGCGATAGGCATAATGCGACGATAGAAAAATCTCAAGTTGGATTTATCGACTACATTGTCCACCCGCTGTGGGAGACATGGGCGGATCTAGTACATCCAGACGCTCAGGACATATTAGACACTCTAGAGGAGAACCGTGACTATTATCAAAGTATGATCCCTCCGTCACCGCCACCAGCGCCCATTCAGCACTCACTGCCCGATGATGACCGCCCCGAACAAATACGCTTTCAAGTAAGTTGAACTATCTTATGTACCTCCCTAACAAAACTTTCAAAACTTACCAATATTTCAAAAAATAATTGCTATAATAAATAAATTCCTCACTTATAACACAGAAGATAAAGAAGAAGAATTACAGGATACTAATGATGATGTGTTTTGTTAACAGGTGACGTTAGAGGAGGGTGAGGGCTCAGAGGACTGCGAGGGTGAGGGTGATGGCGGGATGTGACGGAAACTACTGGGAATCTGCAAGAAACTCACTGAGAAGATGCAAGTGTGGTGGAAGCTCTGGCAGTAGCACGGCGCCGGCCGGGCCGGGCGAGTCTTGTTGATAATAGTAATACTTGTTGACGCTTACCCTCGAAATGGAACGATCCCGATGCATCGTCACATTTCGATCATGATTATTTTTATGTGATTATAACGCAATGTTGTTTAGAAAATACCTAACGACTATATAAATAATTATGTCCCTCCAATGACTGTAACGTTCGATTGTCTAGTATTTTTACTATTGTTTCGTTTTGTCAAACCAAAGATATATGAAATGTTCTTTCGTTCACGGAGACGTTCGATAATCCCTGTAAGTAGTTAGTATTCGGTTCTTAATGAGTCGTGTAAGTAGTTATAGTCGTCGATGCCGCATAATATATATCGGCTCGACTAAGTAAGGACATTGAAAACGCTTATTAATTGGTATGAAAGGGTAATTTATATTGTCATATCATCCACGTTTCTCATATTTAATACGGGTTTGCGATAATGATGTTATTCACCAAAATATATTGAACATGATAAATATCCTAAATATAAAATCTATTTTAAGGTAAATTTTAAAAATTGCCTTTCGGAGTTGTTGTTGTGTCTTTTCTGAATATATAATATTCGGCCAGCCTCTTACTGCAGTTGACCATGACTGCGACAGCTCCCGGCCGAACCGATGTCACAGAACCTGCACACGCAACACTTTGTATCGTAGTTATTGTATCGTGTAATACCAGTCCTATCAAGGACCCGGTGTCGATATTCGGTATTATAGGAAGGTCGAATTCATACTTAAGATCTCTCTTCGTATTTGGTCGGGGGTCAAAAAGACACTACCAAATTCATCCTATTAGAAAGCTTTACTTGATTTTTGTGAACCTAAATGCACCTCATTACTTATGGAGGATCGCTGGCGATCCGTTTACTTTTCTCTTTAGAGTAATGTATTATTATTTTTGTAATGTTACGTATTTTATTCTAGTTCTCTTTACCCAAATACAAAACAAAAAAATTAGTCGTGAATCTTAAAGTTTTCTTGTACGCAACTAACTGCTTGAAGTGTTTGATTAAATTGTTAAGTACTAACAAATGAGTGGTTTGCGATTAAGTTTTATTTTGAGTGAATTCAAATATCTATAGTTGCTGAATTAAGTCCAAACTAATCGGCGCGCGGGCCGGGTCAAGCAATAGTAGTAGGTAGTTCTGAAACACTTCGCACAACTGTTTCTACTTCATCCATTTCATGCCAAATATGCTCCTTTAACTGTATAATCATATCAAACAATATCAGAATCGCTGTGCAGATCTGATTTCAACTATGTATAACAATATTTGTGTACCTACATAGATTTTTCTTGTAAGAAAAAGAGCGTAACTGATACTTTTTAAATATATATAACAACCACTGTGTAAAGATGTAATATAAATAAGTAGATGTCTGAAAATTGTACATTGGATGGGAAATCTAGTTTTTATCCAGTTTCATATTCGTCGGTTGCGACCTTTTCATGTTTGTGACAATGTTATATCAATTAGCATGCACATAGCCACTTGAGCATTCATATATACATACTGGTACATATATAAACTTCGTGTAGGTACATTTACAATAATATAAGGAAGGTGAAATACATAATGAACCTGTATTAATTTTGCATTTCATGATCCATCTTTTTTTATTTTTAAAAGGACAATTTTTAAGAGCTGGTCTCTATTCCTTCATGTACTCAAAAGATATTTTGTTTTAAACTGATTTTAGTTCCTCACACTTGACTTGTTTTGTATTTCTATCATAATGAATGTCCCCTAGTATTATTATGAAAAGTATTTTCTAAGTCATCATTCTGTCATTCATCAGCATCAAGAAGGAAGGTCCAATGTACATTATTTTCGTAGATAAAGTAAGATTTTATCGGCGATCAAATACTACGAGCATGTGTGCATCGCCTATCTTCGAAGTGTCTGATTTTAAAACTGCATAGTTTAGATATTTGGTACCTACGTCAACGTATATATACATACATACATACCTACTACATTAAAAATTGGATACGCTTAACTACTTGTGTGTTATAAAATAGAAACATTACGCTTAGAATCATTAATTTTCTAATTAAAACATACGTATTTGTAACTAATTGTGTTGAATATGATATTCGTACTGCAGTAGATCTGTGTAAATCGTACGTACCCAATCTTTGGTAATTCACATAATGTGAGCATTTGCATGTACCTACCTTGTACCTTTACCAAATTGTCATAATAAT
The DNA here is from genome assembly GCA_948252095.1 of Dicycla oo. Classification (NCBI taxonomy): domain Eukaryota; kingdom Metazoa; phylum Arthropoda; class Insecta; order Lepidoptera; family Noctuidae; genus Dicycla; species Dicycla oo. The sequence continues at coordinate 15,058,140 of OX411714.1, read as the reverse complement.
TACTGTTATTCTAAGTGTACAATAAACAGGATAATTGAGCAAATGTATAGGTATCTAGATAATGTACTCGTTGTCTTGTCTTATCTCAATGGATCTATCTAATTGCCTACCTAATGCAATAAAATGGTATATAATATAACCACCATGACATGTCGGATATGCTATGATACCCTTGTTATGTGCCGTGCTAAGTAACTCGTGATTCTACTACCAAAGAACTTCTGATAGGGATGAACAAAATGGCAAGTTTTTGTAGCACATCGGACATGTACTAGAATACAATAGTCATGTAGAATACTTGTTTTCACCAAAGGTTTTCAGTGTTGTGTATATGTTTTGTCACTATGGAGAACTATCGCTAAGATTGGATAATACCTAGTTAAATATTAATACCGAGTTAAAAGTGTGCAATGCTGGACATTTGCATTACTTATTATTTATGTTTAAAATAAAAAAATAGCTTGTAATAGTTTAAATGAATATTTGAGTTGAATTAAAGAATATTAATGTATTTAGAATAAAAAGATATGGGAGAAAACTCTATACTCATTTTATTTTCTACTATGAACCACAGACCTGCCAGTGCCAGCTTACCTGTACTACCGAAAGATGCGTACCACCATTTTACGTATAATGTGGAAAGGGATTTCTCTAAATTAATCCAAACTTTTCCAATAAATAAATTAATGAAACAGAGTCGAACTGCATTTAAAAAAATAGGTCAAGTTTGTTCCAATACAATTAATGGTACAAAAATTTGACCCACTTGTCCGTATTTTTTCCTTTTTTCCTCCAATTGCAAATAAAATGGTCCATGAAACTGTGTCGATCAGTATTAAAACAACAAATTGTCAATTACATTTTATTTGTACATACAAAAATCTAATTATGCCAAAAACGTTTTCATGAAAATAGCGAAAAAAAGTTCCCCGTATTATGGATTTGGATTTCCCCATACCATACCAGTTAAAAAAAAACTCTTTAACGTTAGAATTGTATTTTTTTTAAATAAACTGCCTCGTTCAGCATGAGATATTGGATTCGATTCCCAGGTCGAGGAAATTTTATTGAGTTTTTCCATTAGGCATTGCATTTCTCAGTAACAGGTAAGGATAAGGGCAAGAGAATGATGTTTTGCGCAGTACCTATCAGACCTTCCGGATATATTATTTGCCATTCCTTTGTATTACCATACAATGTGTTGGATCAAGAATATACTCCTTCAGACTTGTTTCTTGTTCCTCCGTGAATATTTTATTTACACTATAGTTTGGTTCCATCGAAGCAGAATTGTCTTTCATATATTTTATCACATACCTTCTGTGTATGGATATGGTTTATTGCTATCTTTTGCAGCTTTTCTCCAACTTATGCCGCTTAGATGTAAATTGACAGCAGTCTTCATTGCTTCATGCAAGTTGAACCCATTTTTCCTCGCAGATCTATCTAATTTTGTTCGCCCCATCCTGAACTGTAGAAATGATTTTTCGAAAAAAAAAATATATGTATAAAATGTAGAATAACTGGGGTAATACACAATCAATCAATATTGGTACTCAATGAACGAGGGTAGTACTTAATTAACCAAAGGTGGTACTCAATGAATCACTGGTTCATTATGTACTCTCCCAAAGTGGTTCCTTCTGTACCACCTCACATTTACAGAATTTGAGGTCAAGTAGCCGCATGCACAAACACGTGGTGCTTATTAAAACTATCGTAAATAAAAGCGCAAAAAACAACAAATGTATCAAGCCAATTGATATTCAGCTACTCTTAACACAAGTAAAATGAAACGAAATATTACTCACGTTATTTTTTTACAAACGGTGGAAAAACACAAAACACACAGGCGCTTTGCTGCCTACGCCGCTAGCTCGCTGTCGGATGGGGAGGGAGGGGCGCTCCTTTTAGACGTTTACTTAGTGTAGTTTGTGCCAAACGGCAACGTCGCATTTCTGATTTATTTGCATGGTTAACTCTGTACCGCTGGGTCATTGTCAACGACTCGACCCTACCCAAAATAATACTTAAATATTTTCTGGTGAAGCCATATATGTTATAAAAATTAATTATTGATTATATTTGTAACTATGTGACATTATTGCCAAAAGAAACATTGCATTTGTGATTTTTACTCGCAATCTATTTAATTTCTTTAAATAGTAAATAATAAAAATAAAATCTTCTCTGCCCACCTTATAATGCTCATGGTCACAGTCTTGAGGCCCAGTGCTCCCGTTGAAGACCCTGATTGTCCTCTGCCTGTCGAAACGAAATCCTCGACGTAGATCTCGACATTCCCACCATCTCCCAGTTCTTGAAACGCAATTCCAAGCGTTTCTTCGACACGGCCACCAAGCATCGCAACCCTTTGGTTGTCGAGGCGGCTAGCTATGTCCCCTCCCGTAATAGTAAGGTCCGCCGTCCAAGGCTTGTCCTCTCAGATCCCGACGACCCCATAACTCTTCTCCAGGAGAGCAGTAGGGACCGTAGGAACAAAAACAAATCGACATTCCGACCTCGCCGCCGAGGTCCCTCGCGACGACCCCGAAGTAATCGTCCTTCCCCCCATCCCTTGCTCGGGAATGAAGTGCCAGCTGGTGGCGTAGCTGAGCCAGTAGCTTTAAACTCCCCGTTCAATAATACTCTAATTTGATCCAGCCTGTCCCATCTTGCTGTCCTCCCCCCAGCGACGCCCTAAGCCGAGGTTCGTTCCCCACAGGGGGAGCCCTTAGCGTGTAGTCGCTGTGTAGGCTTTGAGTTCGCTTAAGGCAACCACAGGATTGACCGGTTAAGTAGTCACGGCTTCTCTAGGCCAACTACGAGATGCCAATTTAAAAAAAAATCGGTTTAGTCACCCGGCGAGAGGCCCTTCTGGCCCTACCAACGCTCGGTTAAGCAGTCAAGGCTCCCGGAGCCAACTGCAATAGGCCAGTATTAAAAAAAAATCGGTTTAGTCAGTTTGAAGAAAAATGGACGAGCGACAAGTTCGAACACTATACTTATACGAGTACTTGTTAGGCCACAGTACGCGGGCTGCGGCTGACAATATCAACACTGCATTGGGCGCTGGAAGTACAAGCCATGCGACGGTGTCCTGATGGTTTGACCGTTTTAAATCAGGAGACAGGAGCCTTGAAAGTCAGCCACGCTCTAGATGACCACCCGCAGTGAATGATGACGATTTACGCCACGAACTGCAGTCAAACCCGGATGCTACCACTCGTGAATTAGCGGAAGCACTTAAGTGCAGTCACCACGCCGTGGAAAACCATCTGCATGATCTTGGGTATCGAAAAGTTTTGACTCGGTGGGTACCACACATCCTTACAGACGCCAGTCGTGCAGTCCGTGTCGCTATCTGTCAATCACTTTTGCTGCGACCCCGACGTAAAGAGTTTTTGTCTGATCTGGTTACTGGAGATGAATCATGGATTCATTACGAGAACGATACACGTTGTGCTTTTTGGCTGCCTCCAGAAGAAACGCCACCAACTCAACCGAAGCTAAGTCAAAAGAACCGCTTAAAAGTTCTGCTTTGCTGTTTCTGGGACGCGCAAGGCATGCTCTTTCAAACTATCAGGGTGGCGGAAAAATATGGCACAAGAAATTGTAAATTACTAGAATTTTCCTGAATATTTAGTATTGATCTGGGATACGTAAGAATATTGTAGAAGGTTCTCGAAGCTATCACATCAAGGGTATATAAAGGCGCTAGTGAGGATTTGGTTATTTTGTGAAAATGATTAGTGAACATCAACTTCAAACGATCATCTTTTACGAGTGGCGTCAGGGACACAACGTGAGTGTGGCTACCGCTAACATCAGCAAAGCGTTCGTTAAAGGTGTTGTATCGCGATGGAAGATAAGCCGCTGGTTTGCTCGCTTTGCATCGGGAGATATAACTCTTGAAGATCACGAGCGATCTGGGCGACCATCCACCTTCGACGATGAGGAATTACTCCGCTGCTTAAAGGCTAATCCAGAAATAAATACGCGTGATTTGGCAGAGACTCTTGGCTATCATCATTCGACCGTCGGGGCTCATTATCACAAACTCGGCTATCGTAAAGTAATGGCACGATGGATTCCACATCAACTAACTGACAGTCATCGTCACGTCAGAGTTAGTATTTGTGAATCGCTTCTTTTTCAGCCACATCGGAAAGAGTTTCTTGAAGATCTGGTAACCGGCGATGAGAGCTGGATTCTCTATGATAACAACATACGGCACGCCGTCTGGCTTCCTTACGACGCAGAGCCACCAACGCAGCCAAAGCCGAACCGTCACTCACGCAAGCATCTTCTCTCCGTTTGGTGGGATGCGAAGGGCCCACTCTATTACGAGCTTCTCCCTGCGAGAAGGACGATTACGACTTCCATTTATACTGAACAGCTTCAGAAACTGGCTGACGCATTAAGAGAAAAACGACCGAGACGTGTGTGTGTTCAATTACTCCATGATAATGCGCCACCTCATGTCGCTTCAGAAACTCGACAAAAAATCGTAGAGCTTGGATGGCACCCGGTTGCCCACCCACCGTACTCACCGGATCTCGCGCCATCCGACTATCACTTGTTCCGACCACTAAAGCTTTATTTGCGTGAGAAAAAAATTCAAGACTACGAAGACCTCAAAATGGCAGCGGACAATTTCTTTTCTGCAAAGCCTCCGGAATTCTGGGCGCAGGGCATCAACAATCTGGAGCATACAGTGGAGGTCTGCCCGGCTTGGGCAGAACACCGCCGTGTTCTCACGGAGGCGATCGGCGGCGGCGATCTCTCGCGTCCGAGCCTGGTCCAGGCCATGGTGCGGAGCAAGAGTGCATGGGAGGCCGTCACCTCCTTCTGCGAAGCGGTAATGCTCGCGAAGGAGGAGGCGGAACGCGTGAGGGAGAGGCAGCCTCACGCCCTCAGTCGCCGCAGGAGACGCCCTGGGCGGCGGGAATCGATAGCCGATTCCCGGCCACCGTAGGCGCGGGCTTGCGGACGGTGAGTAGTGGGTAGCTCGCCGTCCGGTGAGGACCAGGCCCGGGTCGACGGCGCGTTGTGTTCCACGCGCGCCTCAAAGAGATGTCAGCAAAAGATGGGGTCCAATAGGGCCGATGCCGCTGGGGTCGCGGGTTGTTTGAAAAAGATACCGTGGCCCTGGCATAGGCAACTGAAGGAACACGGGTGGGTTTTAGTCAGTAAAAGTCTGACACGCCCTTCCGCTCCGCCCAGAGCGGGAGAAGTTATTTGATGATTTACCACCCACAAAAAAAAAAAGGGCATCAACAATCTACAACTAGATGGGCCAGAGTAATAGAGTTATTTGGGGATTACATTACTGTTTAATTATTGTAAATAACAAAGTTATCAATAAATTCATTAAGTCTTACATCTTGGTGCAAGCCTTTACGCCAACCTGATATAAACGCTGACAAATATTCAACCCAGCTCGACACTCTTATCAAGCAAAAACGACTACACGATAACGCTCCTCGACCTCATGTCGCATCTGCCGTTGTCAACAGTTGGAGAACTTGGCCTGGGAAACAGTACCCCACCCACCTTGTTCCCCAGACCTCGCCCCATCAGACTATCATTTGTTTAGAGCCCTGAAACAACATTTGTGGGGTAAACAATTTAATGATTTCTCTGATGTAGAGGCGAAGTTGAACAACTTTTTCGAGGCACAGCCATCAGAGTTCTGGGTGAAAGGCATCCAAACTTTGCCAGATCGTTGACAAGAAGATTTAGATCAGGTATGGGCAACAATTGACATGTTGAGGGCCAAACTTTAGCGTGCAAATACGTTCGCGGGTTTAAAAGTACTTAGTGCATTTTAAAGTAGTGATAATATTTTTTGCGACAGATATTAGACATGAAATAATACGACAATGTTATTATAGTACAAATTATTAAAATAACAAAATGAAATTTAAATAAATGGTACATTATAATTAAATCGTTAAATTTGCAATTGTTACAAACTACGAAAGTTAAATACACCGAAATCATTGAGACACTTGAGCTTGAATTTGGGAAACTAACGAATTAAATGTAAAGAATTTTCCAAATTATCGTCAGTCAGTCTTGTCGATGTGTTGATTTATTAACTTTCATCAATGAAAAGAACTGTTCGCATTTATAAGTACTGCCAAACGCACAAATCAATCTTCTTGCGAATTTTCTAAGCTGCGGAAAATTGTCTTCTTCTAGGTATTTTTTGCAGAAATCGCACAACTCTTAGTCTTCAAATTTGGATTTTAAGAGTGAGTTTTCTTGAATCTTGATCAACTTCATTTGTAAGTGTATTGGAGCATTTTGTACATTACATTTTGTAGGAGTAGCAAATAAACTGAAACAGTCTTCCATGTTTTGGAAGTCGCTAAATCTGTTCGAAAATTGTTCCGACAGTAACTTGAGTTCTTCATCATATTGAGCATACCTAAGCAATATGTTCATACGCAGAGAGCGTGTTAAAATGGTATCTGTTACCAGACAGCATCTGTGACTCCCACAAGCGTAGTTTGATCTGAAACGCTTTCAAATGGCTGTACAAAATCATTTACTAACTGTCCTTGTTTTTGAAGTTTCAAATTTAAATCATTCAAATAGCCTGTAAGATCGACCAGAAATGCTAAGTCACATTTTTGGGTCACTTAATTCAGATAGTTGTTTATCTTTTATTTTCATAAAGTCTGCTATCTCATTTCTAAGCTCGTAAAACCGTTTCATCATTTTTCCTTTGCTCAGCCATCTGACTTCACAATAATATGTTACGTCGTTATATTCAGCTGATATTTCATCCAAAAATGCCTTGAACTGACGATGGTTAAGCCCTCGGGATCGAATAAAGTTGATGGTTTTTACTACCACATTCATAACATTCTGGAGTCGAATGGACTTAGAACACAAGTTCTGTTGGTGGATAATGCAATGAAGGACTATCAAATCATCTTTTTGCACATTTAATTCTGTTGCTTTTTCATTCAAAATTCCGATGAAACCTTTACGTAAGCCGACCTAGAAGGTGCACCATCAGTGCATACTCCAATTAATTTTGACCATGGCAAGCCAAAACTTGTGAATACCTTTTGAACTTCAATAAAAATATCCTCTCCTGTAGTGGTTCCTTTAAGCGGCTGTAAAGCAAGCAATTCCTCAGTAACAGTGAGCTCCGTATCAACACCTCGAATAAATATAGCCAGTTGAGCTGTGTCAGACAAATCGGTGCTCTCGTCTAATGCTATGGAAAATGATTCAAAACCAGCCATACGGTCAGTCAATGTTGTTTTTATATCATTAGCCATCATTTCTATACGTCAAACAACAGTTCGTCTTGACAAACAATTTTTTTCAAATTCATTTTTCTTTTCAGGATACAAAATACTGCAAACTTCTAACATACACTCCTTGATAAATTCTCGTTCGGCAAATGGTTTTAATGCCTTTGCCAATTTTGAGCTAACTAGCTTTCACAACATTATCAAGTTGTGTTCTTTGTTTATAAAACATTTGTTGCTGTTTTTCCAAATTAGCGGTAAGCTTCTGGATATTGTCTGTTCTTAATTGGCCTGATGGGTCGCCCGTGAGGCGGCAAACCTCAAATAATTTGATCGAGCAAGCAGAGTGGCGGCGATTATCAATGAAATGATGAATGGATTTGATGTTTGCCGCCTCACTGTCACTCCCGTGAGTATAAGTACCTAATGTAATATTATTTTAATTGGGTTTTTTCAAAATGACTCGCGGGCCGGATCATATCTTACAGCGGACCGGATCCGGCCCGCGGGCCGGTTGTTGCCCATATATGATTTAGATGCTAATGGTGATTACATCATTGACTAAGCTTTTTGTATTGTAATAATAATAAAGTAAAAAGAATATATACCTAGTCTTGCCATAAATATTGTCACGAAGAACAAAAATTGTTTTTTTATTGCAAATAATATTTATTACTTTTACAGTGTGTTAGTTTATTACATAAATATAAATCAATTTAAAATATAAAAAGCTTATTCGAAGCTTATTAAAGGACTGTATTGCAGCCAATGGAGACCCATTGGCTGCAATACAGTCCTTTAAACGTTGAGGCCAGTTATCAATAGAAGCACGCACTCTTTCCATGGGAAAATTCTTCAGTGCCAATCGTATGGATTGTTTTAGGGACTCCAAATTATCATGGCGTTTAGAACAAGCCGTACTCTCTAAAACTGACCATAAATCGTAATCCAGCGGATTAAGATCGGGACTAGACGACGGCCAGTCTTCAGATCTGATGAAGTCCGAAATGTTCACTTCCAACCAAGACTGCGTGGACCGAGCTTTATGACCCGGCGCCGAGTCTTGTTGGAAGGACCATACTTGGTTATTGAACATGGTGTTGTTAAGGGGCTTAACTACCTTCTCAAGAATGGTATCTTGATACACTTGTGCCGATGTTTTGATACCTTATTCACAAAAATCTGGCTCAGTCACTCCTTCATAGCTAACACCCCACCAAACCATCACTGAAGTCGGATAATGCCCACGTTGCACTCTGTCGACTAATTGGGAAGCTTCCTTAGAGCTTTAAGTATAAATACGGTCATTTTGTTTGTTAAAATGTTGCTCAATTGTAAAGATTTTCTCATCCGTAAACAAAATTTTTCTGTGACCTCCCTTTGCGTACCGCTTCAGTAGTTGTTTCGATTTTACCACCCTATTCTTTTTTAAATTATCAGTTAAAAAATGACCAGTGCGTCTCTTATAGGCTGCAAGTCCTAAGTCATCTTTTAAAATACGCGACATGGTTCTGGGTGCTATCTTCATCTCCCGAGATAAAATCTTTTGCTTTCGGACAGAATTTCTTCGAATTCTTTCCCTTACTGCTTTGACCACCTTTTTCGTACGAACACTACGTAGACGGCCAGATCTTTTTCTGTCACAAACAGAGGAGGTCTCATTGTAGGTACCTATTAATAGCCCGGTACACAAACATTTGACTAATACCAAGCATATGGAGAGTTTTAAAAATTGCATTTGGCTCCATACCAACTTTGTGTAATGCAATCACAGCGATTCGGTTCTCTTTATCACCCCACTCCATTTTAATAATAAAATATTGTACAATGTATTGGCGCCAAAATTAGAAAACTCAATGAACAATCGTATAAAAATGACAGATTCCAAATTCAAATGTCTTTCTTATTTTTAATTGTAACAGTATTTATGGCCAGACTGTGTATATAAAACGTAAAACAACTGTCTCATTACTTTTGTGCCAACCTGATATATTAAGTTAAGGGTAGTCATTGCAGGATCCTTGCTCTGCTATATATTTTTGTTATAATGAATTAAAAAACTCCTCCTAACAGCATGATCCTCCAACAACGCTGACACAAACAATGATCTAACTTAACAATATCCAATTCACATAAATGAATCCAATTATACAATACTAAGTATTACTCAGACTTGCGACTTATGCTACTTAACCGTTAGTTAAATAAATAATTCGGTTATATACCTAAACGTTCCTGAAAAAGATGTTCAGAATTTTTTGTCGGTTTGTATTTGTCTCTTTTAACTGTTCATCGCTTGGGATCCTGACTTTCTTGAGGAGCATAAGGGCACAACACAACACTGAGGCATTTTTATTTCAAGAAAAATAACTAACCTTGGTGAAAACTCCGTCGCTGGGGCGACGGAGTTTTTACCAAGGTTAGTTATAGTTCGTTGGAACGAAATATACGATAGTGCATTCCACGAGGACGCGACCCACTCTTCTTCCTATCTTGCTCGCACTCGCACTCGCTTGCACTCGTCCTTTCACTGTCAGCTTTTAGGAAGAAGAGTGGGGCGCGTCTTCGTGGAAAACACTATCTATAAACAATGTTTGACAGTTCGCATGACCCCCAAAACAGCCAGCGCCTTCTGCTTAGAACTTTTCAGATTACAACTTTTATAAAGTTCCTTGATTACGTGCCATTGTCAGTTGTCAGTGTGATTTTGACAGTTTGAATAGAAAAAATTGTCTAAGAATGTTGTATGTATGTACAGACGCCAGCAGGACAAGCTACCCGAAATTGTCAAATTTTCCCAATCAACCTTAAACCTTGAACCTAATGCTCTAGCGATAAAGTTGAAAATCTATTAAAGAAATTTGACAGATTGTAGTAGCTTGATGTGCTGGCGTCTGTACATAAAAAAGGACCTAGACCTTAGAATAATAACTAAAGCATATTGTTCTAAGACCTAGACATAGATCGTTAGAAACGAAAGACAAAATGACAGATTGTAGCAGGATTTCTACGGTGCGATGTCAAAAATGGAGAAAGGAAATTGTTGAGGGGCGGTGACCGTTGACACGTCCAGTATCTAACGGCCGTACCCTGGGACAGTCTCCCACGTTTTTGACGTATGTTCCCTACTTACTCTGCTGGTGACACACGTCACCACGCTCCCCTGAAAGCGTACGTAGTGGTGGGTACAACCCACTAGGCGGACCTCGGAGGGATGATCAGCGAAGAGGCGGTGAAATAAAAATGCAGGATTTTCTTGATTCTTGCTTGTAGATTTCGGCTTGTTCTTGTTGTTGTTGCCTCTTCGACGGCTGAGCTGTGACTGATTTTTGCGACCAAATGTCGCTTAATTTATACCCGGTGAGGCCGGCCTTCGTTACCTTAAAGAGAACCGCGTATTTTAGATCTCTTTTGCTTGTATTTTTCACTAAGCCGAAATCTTTAAGCCTTTATTTTATAAACCTTTCATGATACAATTTTACAGTTTGTTATTGTTTATCCTTCCTTATATAGTCCTTATGCTAATTAGACATTAATTTACAACTTAACTATAAACAATAAAAAAATCCTAGAACATTAACTTGTAAAAATTGCGACTTTACGTATTTTCATTATACAAAATCCCTTATAATTTCTAAACTAACTGTCCGATTTTCATAATTCAAACGGTATACATAGTTTTATGACTAAACCTATCTTTTAAAACAAAAATTATCAAAATCTATCATAAACAAAAAAGTGAGTTTTCAAGTTACGTAATTTTACTTGAACTAATTTATTCTTATAAGAATCCTTTCAAAAACAGTCTTATTGGTTTATAGTACAAAAACTAATAACAAATCTAACTTAAATAACTAACTAGAAACATAGAAAACACAAAATAAATCACTTTAAAGGTTTCTAAGTTAATAACAATATTCTCACATCATTTTTGCGTAGCGGTCCCGGCGCTACTTGCGCCCATGTGCCTAGATAGGGTCTCGTCGCCGACATTCTCCCCCTCGTGCGCAGCACCATCCTCCTGGCTCGGCGAAACTCCCGGCACCAACAGCACCACTCTTGAACTGGGTCTTCGCAGCACTCCTCCTCGCGTCTCGACGTCGACGATTCTGGTCCGCCCGTCTGGTCCCGGATACACCTGCTGGATTCTGCCGCGTGGCCAGGTGCATCTTGGCAGGCTGTGGTCGACGATCAGAACGATGTCTCCGATGCGTAGGTCTGTGGCGCTGCTTCTTCCCGTCGTCTTCCTCGGCAGTAGAGTGGGCAGGTATTCTCGCAGCCAGCGTTGCCAAAAGTGGTCGGCAAGTCGCTGCGTCGTCTTCCAGGTGTGCCTGCCCACGAGCTCGTCGTCTTTGAAGCTGCCGATTCTCGCTGCGCCGCAGGATCGCCCGAGGAGGAAGTGGTTAGGAGTGAGTGCTTCCTCCTCAAGGCTCTCGGAGAGATGGGTGAGAGGCCGAGAATTGACTATGTGCTCGGCCTCAAGTAGGAGGGTGTGGAGTACCTCCTCTCGTGGATGTCTTTCGTTGAGTGTGGCGTTCAGTGCGGTTTTTATTGATCGCACCAAACGCTCCCATGCGCCGCCCATGTTAGGTGCACCAGGAGGGATGAATGCCCACTGCACGCCGATCTTGTCTGCTTCTGAGATGAGGTCTTCTTTCTTCATGTCATCTAAAGCTTCTTTCAGTTCTTTATTTGCGCCGACGAAGTTGGTTCCGTTGTCGGAGTAGATGATCTTCGGCATTCCTCTTCTCGCGGCGAATCGTCGCAGCGCCATGATCATACTGTCGGTGGAGAGTGAAGGAGTGAGCTCAATGTGCACAGCTCTTGTGGTTAAGCATGTGAATAGAGCACCCCATCTCTTCTCTTGACGTCTTCCCACGGTGATCGTCATTGGGCCGAAGTAATCCACTCCGGTGCACGTAAAGGGAGGGTTGCTGTGCATCAGTCTCTCCTTGGGTAAGTTGCCCGTCGGTAGTTCTTGTGGTTTTGCCTTCTTCGTTTTGCACCACTGACATTGATGCTGAACTGCCTTGATTGCTGACCTCAACCCTAGTACCCAGTAGCGTTGTCGCACTTCGTTCATCACTGTTGCGTGGTTTCCGTGGTTGAAACGGCAGTGGAACTCTTCAATGATGAGTCGTGTTATTCTTTCCTTGCTGTCGAGCACGATGGGTCGCTTGCAGTCTCTGGTTACGCCCTGTATCGCGTCGATTCTTCCTTTTAAACGCAGGAGACCTTCTTCCATCACTATGTCGAGCTTCTTTAACTTGCTGTTGCCTTCTAGCTGTTTCCCTTGCTCTAGTCGCTTGATGTCTTCTCTGAAACTTCTCTGTTGACTTCCCTTTAGCAGCAGGGTTTCAGCTTGTTCCAGCAGCTCTGTGGTTAGTGGTATGTAGTTTCTTTCTGGCCTCTTTGGAGACGAATGTTGTTTCTCGACTGTTTTCGTCTTCTTTCCTTTCGTCCTTTTCCAGGTGGGATCTTCTTTACTGACGTTGACCTTCTCTTTTGTTCTGCAGAGTTGTATGAACTGCAGTACCCTTGCGGTGGCTCGCCAAAGTCTCGTCCAAGACGAAAACCTCTCAGGATCTGGTGATGGATGAGTTGTGATTGCTGTTGCTGCGACGTCCGTTATCTTTTCTTCGCCGGTGGTTTCCTTTTTGAATGTTCTTGCTTCAGGCCAGTGAGTTTCTTCCTTCCTTAAGAATTCTGGGCCGTTGTACCATCGGTGATCGTAATTAAAGTTCTCTGGCACGTCGCGCATTGAGTCATCTGCAGGGTTCTGTGTCGTAGGCACCCATCTCCAATCTTGAGGCTTGGTGAGATCTTCTATTTCGGCCAAGCGATGAGCCACGAACGTTTTGAAGGTTCTCGGGTCCGTCTTGATCCAGGAGAGCACAATACTGGAGTCTGTCCAGAATGTTTTCCTTACTGCCTTCAGATCCATTTCTTCTTCTACTGAATGGGCTAGTCTGCTTCCAAGGAGGGCCGCCTGTAGCTCCAGTCTTGGGATCGATACCGGCTTCAACGGAGTGACTCGTACTTTCGCTGCCACTAAGCTGACGTGGTATGTTCCGTTCGCATCTTCTGTTCTCCAGTAGACTGTAGCTGCATACGCCGTTTCGCTCGCATCTGTGAACGTGTGCAGCTCCCCCTCGGTGCGATGTGGCGCCAGGCATCTTGGAATCTGAAGATCTTGTAACAGCTTCATGTTCTCGAGATATAATTTCCATGCTTCGTATTCCCTTTTTTCTATTTCTTCGTCCCAACCGACGCCGCTCCGCCATATGTTCTGAAGCAGCTTCTTGCCTTGGATGAGGACTGGTGACGCTAATCCCAATGGGTCGAAGGTAGACATAACGGCGCTGGTGACTTCCCTCTTCGTAGGCACCTTGAATCCCTTAGCTATTTCTTCCGGAGTGTTCCGGAGGTTTGCCCTGAAGCCGATGGAGTCCCTTTCTGTGAACCAGCGTAGTCCTAGTGTCTTTTCTTCTTTTTCACCAAGGTTTACTTCCGTTTTTTCGATTGTTTCAGTCTTTATGTCTTGCAGCAGCTCAGGTCTGTTTGATGCCCATGCCCTGAGTTCGAAACCTGCCTTCTTGTGTATGAAGTCCACCTGCGCTGTTATCCTTCTGAAGTCTTCTTCTGAATGGAAGCTGTGCAAGTAGTCGTCCATGTAATGATTCAGCTCGACTGCCCTTGTCGCCTCTGGATACTGTTCCTTGTAGTCCGCTGCGTTTCGGTTTTTTACGTAGATGGCCATGCTTGGAGATGATGTTGCGCCGAAAATAACTGATGTCATTCTGTACTTCTTAGGCGGCACGTCGCGATGATCTCCGCGCCACAAGAACCTTAGGCTGTCTCTATCTTCTGGTCTGATACGAACTTGTAGAAACATCTCCTTGATGTCGGCCGCTACTGCTAAAGGTCCTTGTCGAAACCTCACTAGTACACCGAAGAGCGATTGTAGTAGATCTGGTCCAGGCAGTAGAGCGTCGTTGAGGCTTTTCCCTTTCGACTTGGCTGCTGCGTCGAAGACGATCCTTATCTTCTTCTTTAATGGATGAACTACGGAGAAATGAGGGAGGAACCATAACTTCTTGGAATCTTCTGGTTCGTCAGGTGCTTCTTCTGCATATTTGTTGTCGATTAGATGCTGGATCTGCTTGCCATATTCCGTCTTCAAATGAGGATCCTTGTCTATCTTCTTTTCGATGTTGATTAATCGGTTCTTGGCAGACGTGTAGCTTTCTGGCATTCGTTCTTCTTCATTCTTCCATAGAAGTCCAGCTTCGAATCGACCATCTTCAAGTCTTCTGCAGGTTTTCTCTAGGATGGTGAGTGCTCTTCCTTCTGAATCTGTAGTGGGTCTTCTTGGTTGCACACCAAGTGCCTCGATCGCGAAGTGATCCTTGATGGCTTGATGCATCTCTTCTTCTGGCGTGCTGACATGTAGACATGTGTTCAGGAAGTGTACTGGTCTTGCACCTCCGCTGTCTGACCCGTGGAGCACCCATCCAAGTCCTGTTCTTGAAGCAACTGGTTCCCCTGGTTTCCCTCTTCTTACTTCTTGAGTCACAATTAGCTCCCAATTGTCTTGACCAATGAGCAATTGTGGTGACTCCCCTTCGTAATATAGAGAGTCGGCGATCTTCTTTAAGTGCTGATAATCTTGAATCTTCTTCTTGTCTAGGAACTGTGGAGTAAGCTTCAAATCGTTGATTGTGCGGACTCTCTTCAGTGTCTTCTTGTTCTCCTGATGAACCCCTTTTATCATAAGGTCCAGCATCTGAGAATCCTTATTCCTTATCAACCTTCCTCCCACTGTTTCAATTACCAGTTCTTCCTTGCTTCCTTGTGCGCCGACTTCTTGTGCCACCTTCTCATCCAGAAGTGACACGGTTGACCCTTCATCCAGAAGGGCTAATATTTTCTTTGATCCTTTTGTCCCGAAGACTTCTACTGGAACTATCTTCAGGTATGCTTTCATATTGTTGACTGCGTTCACTGATGTCGTGACGCTCACCGCCTCTTGTGGTCTCTCGCTCTTCTTTTCCTCCGAGGTCCTTTCTTCTGACTCGACGTGCAGCAGATGATGATGCCACCTCTTGCATTCTTTGCACGGTAGTTTTCTGCAGCTCTCCTTCCTGTGTTTCCCTTGAAGACATTTGAAGCAGACGCGACTCTTCTTTACTGTTGCCCACCGATCTTGCACCGACATCTTCTGGAACTTCTGACATTCGACGAGAAAATGTTCACCCTCACATATAGGGCAAGTCTTCTCTTGTTGTCTTGAATCCTTTTCTTTGAAGTTCTTTTCTTTCGTTGAATGTGCTGCTTGTCGATTGGTCTTCTTGAACCCGCTTCTTTCTTCTGAAGTCGCGAAGGCTCCACATTTGTCCGCTTCTATGTTCAGGAACTTGGATACTAGCGTCAGGTCGGAGAAGTCGCCTTCTTCTGATGCTGCAGTGAAGTCATACCATCGGAACTTGAGAACCGTCGGCATCTTGTCCACGATTTGTTTCACCATTTCAGGTGAATGCAGGTACTGTGATTTCTTCAGTCCTTTTATTGCTGCTACGCTGTTGTTGATTTGGCTCGCGAAGACGCAAATGTCCCTTGGATTTTCTGAAATCTTCGGTAGCGCCTTGACCTTATCCAATTCTGCCAAAACCAGCGCATCAGGTCTTCCATATCTTCTTCTGAGGGCTTGCATTACTTCTGACGGAGAGGCTTCGGAGTACAACAGGCTCTTGATAGCTTCTCTTGCGTTGCCCTTCAGCGCTCTTCTTAAGCGCGCCATATTCTGGACTTCGTTGAACATTGGTGCTGTATCTTCATAAACAACCTTGAAGGCCAACCACTCGCTGCTGTTGCCGTCGAAGTAGGGTAGCTCGTGGATGTAGCTTGGCTGTGCTGCTGGTCCTCCTCTTGTGGAAAAGGCTTCTTTCAAGGCAGTCGCCAACGCTTGAATCTCGATCGTAGCTCCTTTCGTTGAAGAGTTCTCTTCAGGCTTCACCTTCTGTGGCTCTTCTGCAGTGTGTTGACCTCGCTGCTCTGGTTGTTTCTTGTTGCCATCTTCTAATACTGATGACTCGATCCAGTTCCGCACCTGGGCTGTTCTGTCTTCCTGGTCTTCATCATCCACGGAGTCCTCATCTTCACATTGTGTCATCTCCAGTCTGACTCGGGCTAGCTTCGCCGCAGCCTGTGCTTGTTTCAGTTCCAGGCGTGCTAATTCTTCTCTGGCTTCCAGCTCGCGTCTTCTGGCCAAGGAGCTCGTGGTCCTGGTAGACCTGGCACGACGACTGACCCCCTTCGGCTTTAGGGTCGTGGTTGAACCATGGACACCCTCTTCCGGGACATCTTCTGGGGTTTTCTTAGTCGTCTCCTTTCGTGTGGCATCTTCCTTCTTCTGTTCACTCTTGGATGACGCCGTGGTCACAGTTTCAGCCGTGGTTCCTTCCGTAGTCGTTGTACCCGAAGAAGTGTTGGTGCCTGATGATCCTGTAGTTTCTGATGATGCTGACGCTGACGCAGACGTGACCCCTTCTGACCCTGACGCTTCTACTGTCGCGTCCACATTGGTAGGACGGGACGGGGGGCGTGAGGGGGCATCCTTCTGCGACCTGGTTACTGGCATCTTGCAGTCTTCTTAATCTTCTGGCTTCTTCTTGCAGGGATCCGTTTCTCGAAGGACCAATTGTTGAGGGGCGGTGACCGTTGACACGTCCAGTATCTAACGGCCGTACCCTGGGACAGTCTCCCACGTTTTTGACGTATGTTCCCTACTTACTCTGCTGGTGACACACGTCACCACGCTCCCCTGAAAGCGTACGTAGTGGTGGGTACAACCCACTAGGCGGACCTCGGAGGGATGATCAGCGAAGAGGCGGTGAAATAAAAATGCAGGATTTTCTTGATTCTTGCTTGTAGATTTCGGCTTGTTCTTGTTGTTGTTGCCTCTTCGACGGCTGAGCTGTGACTGATTTTTGCGACCAAATGTCGCTTAATTTATACCCGGTGAGGCCGGCCTTCGTTACCTTAAAGAGAACCGCGTATTTTAGATCTCTTTTGCTTGTATTTTTCACTAAGCCGAAATCTTTAAGCCTTTACTTTATAAACCTTTCATGATACAATTTTACAGTTTGTTATTATTTATCCTTCCTTATATAGTCCTTATGCTAATTAGACATTAATTTACAACTTAACTATAAACAATAAAAAAATCCTAGAACATTAACTTGTAAAAATTGCGACTTTACGTATTTTCATTATACAAAATCCCTTATAATTTCTAAACTAACTGTCCGATTTTCATAATTCAAACGGTATAGATAGTTTTATGACTAAACCTATCTTTTAAAACAAAAATTATCAAAATCTATCATAAACAAAAAAGTGAGTTTTCAAGTTACGTAATTTTACTTGAACTAATTTATTCTTATAAGAATCCTTTCAAAAACAGTCTTATTGGTTTATAGTACAAAAACTAATAACAAATCTAACTTAAATAACTAACTAGAAACATAGAAAACACAAAATAAATCACTTTAAAGGTTTCTAAGTTAATAACAATATTCTCACATCATTTTTGCGTAGCGGTCCCGGCGCTACTTGCGCCCATGTGCCTAGATAGGGTCTCGTCGCCGACAGAAATGTTACTTTGTATAGAAACAGATGTCTATTCATCGTACAGATAGAAGTGGTCATGCTGAATCTATCCGGTAGTGTTTGCGTGTTGGTGGAACATCGTCGATTAAGTTCTAGCAGTGCGAAAGTCATAAGTTAGCTACTTTAGAGGAGAGATAAAAAACCGAATCCACAATCACAACGAAGCACTTCTCACATTTCACATAATTTGTAGCGAATGTACTGAGATACACATTGTTAGCGCCATCATCTGAGTTACGCACTGTCACCTTTTTTTATCGACTTCAAAAAAAGGAGTTATTTAAATTACGTGTTACATATCCTGAGGAGCTTGAGAAGTGGAGAGGTATTCCACGACTATCAGGACAGTCGCAGAGCCCGGAAGATGATCAAAATCCCTACCAGCACTTACTGGAATACTTCCTTCATTCGAGCACGTCTGCTCTTGCGAATTACCACTCACGCCGGCCAGTAAAGGCAAACCAGAGATGAGGAGCAAGAGTTCTCCCGGGAGATAGGGTCCGTGGGGTCGCTGCTGCCCAACAGTCTCCTGATCCTATAGACCTATTCTGGCTAAGTCTGTCCTCTAGGTCTGTGCCGGTAGAGTTTTCAGGAGCGCGCAATCCAGCATTATTATTATATTATATTATAGTTATACACAAGAATAAGATTTAGAATTTCGTTTACTATGGTTACCTGAATACAGGCTTCAAAACGTTTACATAACCATAACTCACGCCTATACCTATTCCCAGAAGGGCAGAGCTGATAAGCTAATCGATGGGTCTATTACCTTATAAGGGATGAAGGGATGAAGGGCCTATTGCCGTAGGCCGGACACAAACCAAAAACGGGGATCGAATCCAGGACCTCTCATTCAAGGTTCGTACATTATTTGTCTGTGCTGAATCAATGTATTTTCTTTCTGTATCTAGTCTAACCGCTAGTGTATGTAGCGTATATTACAAAATAGACGTTTGTATATTTATTACATGATTACTAAAATAGTTGCTTCTATCGTTCCAGCTACAGAAAGTCCAGTATATTTTGTTAGGTGAATATAATCAAATAAATATAAAACTGGCATTCCCAAAAAATACCCTGGATCCCGGTGGATCGTTTCATGCAAGCTAGACGCAGGAAATTCTAATTCTGTTTTAAGTATTTTTATTTAATTATTTCCTACATATTTATGTAAAATATAACAATAAAAGTGATTTTCAATACGTATTGACGATAATTTAGTGCATTAGGGCTTATTATCTAATGATGCGACAGAATAAAGATGAGATTAGTGATAGACAGTGTAATTTCCATGTAATTAGGACTTCTCAGGTAATTTGAAAGTATCTTTTAATTATATCTGATTATCGTATCAGAAGAATATTTTTTTTTTTAGTAAAAATAATGTTTATTTAGAAAAATAAGAAAAGTCAACTTAAATTATGTAAGTAAAAAATTTCAAGTACAAACAAGAAAAAACTTTTATGATATGTCTATTTCCAAATTGTAACAATAGTTACTTACCTACTATCTATTTATCTATCTACTTACCTACTTACTATATACATCTACCTACTATATAATAAATATCTACTTACACTAACTATTATAATACCAATAGAGATTTGTTCCCCTTCCTTATAGTTTTATAACTATTTCTAGTTAACTTAGCGTCTAAATATAAAGCGAGTGTTTCCTCACACTCGCTTTATATTTAGACGCTAACTGCCTTAACGAAGTCCGCTGCAGTACGGGAACCACTTGCATGGATGGCCATTTGTGCGGCATAGCAAAATTGGGAAGGTTCGTAGGCGTGCACGAGATCCTTGACTGTTTGGCGTTTCACGCCCTCACTGTGGTTGAGGAAAGCCTTTTGCGGCCTTCCAGGAGTAGCACCTATTGGTTCTTCGTCTTCCGAAGAGGAGAACTCATAGTTGTCACCCAAAAAATCAAACTTGAAATAATTTGTTTCAAGCCAGTCTTTATATTTGAGTTGAAACCTGGTAAACGATAGTACGAACAAATAAAAAAAATGTAAAGCCACAGCTGCAAATCTGTTCTAAGAATCACGATAAGTACTGAACAATTGATTTTCAAGTAAGTAAGTAAATAATTGTTAGTCACCTTTCGTTGGATCCCGCTGACTTCCATTTTTTCTCAATATTCATTGCAAAAAGGCTATTTTCGATTTTAATCGTTTTATAATGCAGTCTCCATGTCTTATCAAAGTAGATTTAGACATTATAAACTGCAGAATTCTTTCAATTCGCTCCGTATTGCTTACAGAACCCTTAGGGAAATCGAGACTATCTGTCCTGAAACGTGATAAAAACATATGATGCAAACTCGTGCGAAGTCAAACAATGACTGATTTTGAATCTAAAGGGTTGGAGCTTTAAAATAAGCTAGGTTTCATAGGGTTATAAAGATATTTAGATTCTCTGTTAAAGTTAAGAGTTGGGAACTTTTTAACGTATGAAATAGATTAAATTCAATATCTTTTTCTTCGAGAACAAAAGACATTTCAAATGTACTTTCATAAATAGAAAGTACATACCTTCATTAATATTCTCCATTTTTTGTTTCACGCTCACACAATCACTACTTATAAAAATCAATCACAACAAATAGAAGCAAAAATATTTCAAATATAATAATTCTTACCTCGTAAACATTTCTACCTTCATTAATGATAACGGGGTGTGGGTAGATCATTAGTAATACTATTTTTGAGGTCCCTGATTATCTGTAAATAATTAAGGCTATAAAAAAATGCCTAATTAAGTAATTCATTTCTGTCGTCTAGCTTGTATGAAACAATCCACCGTGCGCCGCGCGTTTGTAAAACTTTTTATGTGCACATTGCTCAATCCAGGATATTACGGCTCAAACACCATTTTCCAACAGTTTATTTTTCTACCTAATCTGTGGAAATATGATATTGTACTATTTATAATCTGTTCCAACAATTCGTGTCACTATTTATGTCATCGGGTAACACTTAAATAGCATGGTTTCTTTCTACTTTTGTCTCTTTCTTATATAGGGTAACTAACGATATGCTATCCTGCTGTCACCCTCAAAATATCTATCTTTAATTTGTGAAACAGAAGAGTCGAGAGGTTAAAAACCACAAGTCGCATGGGAACTTATTTAGTGCCCACATTACAGTCTTATTTTTGTTTTCGAGTCCTACAACAGTTGCAATGGCCGCCCTGAAAAAGGATGAGGAATTAATTACAAATAATGCTGTTGAAAACGGTGAGGAAGAGGAACTAGATGCAGTGGAAGAGGGTGAAAATAAAGATCCCGCTAAGAAGAAGAAAAAGAAAAAGAAGAAGAAGAAGACAGGTTAGAGCGAGTATTATTTATTTTAATTCAAACATACTCATCGCTTGCAAACGTACATTACCCTCTAAATATCTATTTTTATCTATAGTGCGCTTAGTAACGAGGCGCCTACGCTTAACCTGATAATATTGCGCCGTTTTTACCTAATTAATTAGGTATTTTATTGGCTTACTACAGTTATTGTCATAAACATTCGTTTTGAAACACCGTGAATTAACGAATGTTTTAATGATCACTACCTAATGATTTATTTATCACTTTTAACATGGTAAGTACTTAGCATAAAATATATAAATAGGTATTTTTTTAAACTATGAATCACCAGAATCCTGTCAAGTTAATCATCAAATTACTAATTTATCGTCCATGCCAAGTAATCTCACCTTAGGATGTTGATATTTTGTTTTTGTGGTCTAATGCTCCTGCTACCTGCATTAATTTTAACATCAGATCCAAACTGTGCCTCATTTGTGGTGTTAAAATTTTGCATGTTTAACGAGTGTTGTTGAAGTTAGCATGTTAACAAGTGGTATGACATGAATATGGTTCAGCTCCAAAAGTTACTGCTACAAAGTTAGTGCATTAACCACATTCAAAATGGAAGTAGAAGCTGCTGTGGTACTTTGTGGTCCTGACGCGGCGTGTGCAGCGCATATAACGAGACAGGGTAGTGTAGCCAATGCAGTTAACTTCTCACATTATGTTGTATGGACCCTACCAGTTCAGACTGGCTTTTTCTTTTTTTCTGTAATTACAACATAGAAAAGGTTAACGAAAAAACTGCCACCTGAGTTACTTTATCACTTAAGGTCAGAGGTCACATGGTCACATCTGCATGTGATATTAAACAAACTAATTTATAGGTAGCAATGCAGATGAGGCAGAAACATTACAGTAACAGCTATTAAAACAACTAAACAGCATGAGTATCACTAATTGCTGAATAATTATTTCAACTTCTGTTTGTCCTTTAGAAAATGGAGCAAATGCTGAAAATGAAACTACTGAAGTGATAAACGCATCAGAAAAAGTAGAAACAGCTATTGAAGATGGAGATCCAGAGGGTGAGGAGAAGAAGAAGAAGAAAAAAAAGAATAAAAGCAAATCTGGCAAAGGTCCATCTAAGGAGCAGACTAATCCACCAACCATCCCCATTGCTGAGCTGTATCCTGATGGTATGCTGTTATTATCATAAAAATATGATAAAATAATAATATTATCTTATTTTAGAAGACAAAAAACAACATCTAAGCATGCTGCTCTTTATCTTATTCTGTGTATAATTTTATATGAAAAGATTACGAATCCCAAGCATTCTCCCGCATTCCCCTTAAACTCAAGGGGAAGATTTATAAACAATGGTTAGACCTGCTGTCTTGTATGGATCAGAATGTTGGGCCACAAAAAGAATGAATGAAAGGCAATTGCATGCAGCCGAGATGAGAATGCTTAGAAGGATGTGTGGTGTTACACGAATAGATAGAATAAGAAATCAGTATGTAAGAGGAAGTCTGAAAGTGACATCGGTGACTGAAAAGTTGAGTGGAAATCGGTTGTCATGGTATAGGCACGTGATGCGGAGGAATTAGGAAAATGTTGTCAGGAAAGTTTTGAGTATGGATGTGGATGGCTATACGAGTAAGGTAAAACCAAAGAAATAATGGATAGACTGTGTGATAGAGCCGGATGATATGGCCAGAAAGGGAGTAACTACTGAGATGACGACTAATAGAGAAGTATGGAAGAAAAAGACATGTTGCAATTTATTTGGGGTCAGCCCAAATAAATTGGGACAAGGGCAGGAGAATGATGATTACCAATCGCAAGCAACAACAATAATCATCTACAAAGCAATAAAATAAAAATAATTCACATAAAGAATGAAATGACCTCATCTCTGAAAGAATGTTTACTTTTGGTGGTCTGATTCTAATCATTTGATGAAGTCGTCACTAGTCCACATCTTTTAGTAAACATGTTAATGAATAAGCCCTTTATTTTATTTATTAAATTTTGGACCTCCAAAAAATATACACAAGACATGACAAATAATGGGCAACAATAGGAATTGAGTAGATGTAATCCTTCACTTATAGGAGACTACAGCATGCACAATAAAGTTAACAACTAAGCTAACATTTCAAATTAACTGTTTAGGAAACTTCCCTGAGGGTGAAATAACAGAGCATGGTCCAGCTGAAGGAATTGATGAAAGAACTGCTAAGCTGCGCTTCTCTAGCGAAGAGAAGAGGGCTTTGGATAGACTGCACCAGGACATCTATCAGGAAATAAGACATGCCGCTGAGGCACACAGACAGGTAACTTATTGAATGCTTTTCTACTAATTACAAATCAAATAAAAATATACCTGGTCACTACATAAATTTGGTCATACTTTTTTACTTTTTTTTCTTCTCAATATTCCCCATTAGCACTTATACAAATGCTCTCATACGTTCAAACCATGTACTAAATACTTTACACACCAGAAGCTCCTTTTGGAACTCTACCGCAAATCTCTTCAAATGCGCCTGTAAGCTTTTCATTGTTACAAAACATGCGTCCTTTTAATTGTTTTTCATATATGGAAAAAGCGCAAAGTCACAGGGCTAAGTCTGAGCTGTACGGAGGATGTCCCAGTAGTTTTACTCCAATTTCACACAAATAGTTTATAGTTCTGCCAGCCCGATGTGTAAAAGTCATTCATTCAAACTAGCCTGAGAATCAGCACTTTTCGAATGTCAAAACTACATAAGACAGCCCCCAAAACGCCTGCCCTTCACCACTTCTTAGTGCTTTAGCTGCAGAGAAGATGTGGTGCAACAAACTCCCCAGCAGCAGAACGGTCTGTTCAGTTAAAAAAAAAATCCTATACAATACTGCGTAAAATAATATAAGTACATTACACAACACAAACATTAAATTAAATTATTTGCTATAAGTCAGCTAGCACAAGCCAATATACCAATAAAAAAAAAACATTTAGAAAATCGAAAACCCCACGCAGAAATAAAAATACAAAACTAAAAACCGGCCAAGTGCGAGTCGGACTCGCGCACGAAGGGTTCCGTATCTATAAAAACGATTTAAAAAAATCACGTTTCTTGTATGGGAGCCCCTTTAAAAAAATATTTTATTATGTGTTTTAGTATTTGTTGTTATAGTGGCAACAGAAATACATTATCTGTGAAAATTTCAACTGTCTAACTATCACGGTTCATGAGATACAGACGCACAGACAGACGGACAGCGGAGTCTTAGTAATAGGGTCCCGTTTTACCCTTTGGGTATGGCACCCTAAAAACGTAAGCAAAACTTTATACCTAAATAAAAGCCTCCAGTAATAAAGGGCTTGCCCACTTACTTATAGCCGTATACAGGGTGTAGCGTAATTAATGGATAAACCTGTATATGCGGATGAGGTACCCCAAGCCTCCTATAATATAAAAAATTGTCAAACCCTGGAGTCGGATGTCTATGTGCAATTTTATATTAAAATTATTTTTGAAAAATTGGCTCCTTTGGTCACTTCCTCGGCCATCGTGTTCACAAATGAAGGAATTTTCACTATCTGATTTCTGCATTGTATTTTTAAATAAACTTGCTATAAGATGAGTATTACAGTTTTAGTTTTACATCTCATGTGATTATGTGATTTTTTTTTTTATCTTTTATTATGTTCCGGCTCCCTGGCTTACTCCTGCCATTAAGGATGTGATTGCGAGTAGGAACAGATCCAAAAGGAGGTTCAAACGCTGTCCTTCCTAGCGCAATCTGATTGCGTACAAGGTTTTGCGTAATCGCTGCAGTCGTATGTGTAGAGATGCAAAGAGACGCTACTTCCATAATTCTCTCGACAACCGTAACTCTTCAGAAGTCTGGCAGTTTCTGAAAACTGTCGGCATTGGTAAGTCTCAAGTTCTTCCAGTAATGACATTGACGTCTGTGCTCTTAACAAAAATTTCTCTCATCCTCCAGTTACTTTAGATCCGCACGTCAAATCAGCTTCTTTAAATAAACTTTCCTGTTTGCCAGTGATGCGGTGTTCTTCTTTCCAATTTAGTCCTGTGAGTGAAAATGAGGTCTAAAATCTATTTCTGCTATTTCCTCCTTTGCAGTTGGTAATGAATGATAATCTTTGCTCAAGAATGATTTCTCCTATCTTCCCCACATTACTTCCCATCTTGACCCACAATTTCTGCTTGTTTTCTTCTATCCTCTCCTCCTGAGGCCTGGAAACAAGCCCATATCATCCCCTTACCCAAAATTCCTAGCCCGGACTCACCGTCCGATTTCCGACCCACTTCTATCCTCCCTTATCTCTCTAAAAGTTCTCGAGCACATTGTTCATCAGCAACTTTCTGCCTTTCTAGCTGCGAATGACCTTTTTAGTACTTTCAATCTGGTTTTCGACCCGGTCATAGCACGGTCACTGCTCTTTTGAAGGTTATTGATGACATCCGCTGGGCTATGGAGTGCAAATATCTTACCTTACTTGTACTTCTTGACTTTAGCAGTGCCTTTAACTCTGTTGATTTCGACATCCTTCTAGGGATTCTTAAATCTTTCAATTTCTCTTCTAGTACTATTGGTTGGTTTGACTCCTATCTCAAAGGCCGGTCGCAGCGGGTTCGTCTCGACGAGTCTTTTTCTGATTGGTGCTCTCTCACTGCAGGGGTGCCTCTGGGTGGCGTCCTCTCTCCTCTTTTCCATTTTCATCTACTCTGTCACAAGTGTCATCTCTTCCTACTTCCATCTCTATGCCGATGATCTGCAGCTGTATGCAGATTAAGGGAAGCCGCTGTGTGTGCCATGAACAAAGACCTGGATTTGATTAGCGAGTGGTCACGGTCCTTCGGACTGCAAATCGACCCTAGGAAATCCCAGGCTATAATTATTGGCGGCAGGTATATGCGGAATAGGCTCGATGTTGCGTCGCTGTTTCCACTCTGTCTGAATGGAGTTCAGATTGAATACGCAAATACGGTTAAAAACCTGGGGGTGACCATGGCCACTTTTCTTTTCATTCTTTGAAAAGCCTCCAGTGCTTTTTGCCCCTGAACACCAAAATTTCCCTTGCTCAAACTTTCATTCAGCCCATTATTGACTATGCAGAGATTTTGCAAACTTGAGCGTTTGCAAAATCTCTGTATTCGTTTTGTTTTTAACCTTAAAAAGTATGATCACGTTTCTAACTTTCGCAAGACACTCAAGTGGCTCCCTGTTCGACTTCGCAGGAACTCTCGCATATTGTGTCTACTATTTAACATCCTTCACAACCCTAAAACACCTTCCTATTTGCGGGAACGCTTTTCTACCGCCCGTCCTTTTGTCGTTGCTTTGCAGGTCGCATCTTAGAAACCTCCTAAAATTTCCTTCCCATTCCACTGACTTCTACCCCTACTCCTTCACTGTGCACGCGGTTCGGTTGTGGAATTCACTTCCTTCTGACATTAGGGACCGCCAAACTGTTGCAGTATTTAAAAGAAGAGTGAAAGAACACTATCTTTCCATTTCGTCATAGTTATTAGTTATGTTAGTGATATTTATTTTATAATTGTTTTATTTATTTATTGATAGGAGAACCAACAGCTATGACAGATGGATAACAACTGTATATAAAACAAAAAAGCCAATTACAGGTTCTCACAGGTAGAAACAGAAAAAGTAATAGAAATCTTAGGATCACTAACAAGCACGATAGAAAAGAATATACATATAAATAATACACAATAAGCATTACACTTGGACTTAATTTTTAATAGAAATATAATAAATAGCAATGTTACTTACACGTGAAAACTAATTCCAGCATTCTTTTTATGCAAATGTGATTGATTTACACACCACTTCACTGCACAAGAAGGCATTTCTAAATATTTAACACGCTAAAACCGATAAATAATAATCGACCACCGCTGTTGCCTATTGCGGACGAACTAAACACGTGAGCAGCGCAATCGGTAAGCCCCGCCTACCACAGCGCAATCGGCTTTGGGTCATTTTTTAGAGCTAGGAATGCTTCCATGCTTATTTTCGTTCACTGTTGGGGTCCCCCACCGGCAGATACAGAGTTATCCATTAAATACGCCACACCCTATATGTAGCCGTAACTCGCAAGTCGCAAATGATAAACTAGGACCATCAAAGTAAAATAAAGAGTTAATTACTAATAACAAAACAAAACCAAGGTCAGCAAGACGACCAGTCGCCACAAGCAGCACCCGTTCACTAGCATAACGCAAAGATCAACAACTACCCCCTCGCCATATTTGAGGGAAGGAGGCAACCCGACCCCCGACGCTATCGCAAGCAGTGACATCTAAGGGAGCATGAGGAACTTGCTGCCGGTTGCTCAGGCAAGAATGTTATGATCAATTGTCGAGGTCACTAGCTAACCACATATTGCAATACTACTCGTAATAAAACATTGAAATGAGTAGATTATGTCAATGATTTTAATTATGTAATTGTTATTATTATTATTATTTATTAAATTATTATTTATTAAATTATTATTTATTAAATTATTATGTAATTGGCCATCATCTTGTTTTAAACTTAGCAACTATTGTGTCTGATTAGCTGTAAGTTTTCCAAAAATAATAAAATAAAATAAAATAAATAAAAATAAATTGACCTTTACAGTCAAATACAATAAATAATTATATGAACTCATATAACCTGTCAGAAGGTAAGCTAATTCTGGAGAAAGAACATAAACATTGTCTTAAATTAAACACCACCAATTATTCTTATCGTTTAAGTACTCGTTGATAGAATTGAACAAAAGGTTAGATTTTACTTTAGCTTTAAACGCATTGAAGAGCAAATCTAGCAAAGAAGAGGGTAGCTTGTTATAAAAGGATAAACCAAGCCCAACAAATGAGTTTTGAACCTTATGAAACCGGTGAAATGGAGCACTTAATTTGACCTTATTACTTGTGCAGGAGCGTTGTCCTGATGCAAAAACCAAGTGTCATCTCTTGAGTTTGGTTACTCGTTTTTCAGAGGCACACTTTTTTCCGTGTACTAACTTGCAGTAACAGTATTCTGTTTATCAAGCGCGACAGTAGATACTATTCCGCGCCTTGACAAAATACTGCCACAATTCTTTTTTTAACTGATCGAGACATTTTGACCGATGTGGGCGGAAACACTCACACTCTGGGATTTAGTTGGGACATCAAAATAGTAAACCAAGTTTCGTCAGATGTAACCATTGAATTTTAGATTGGCCGCCATCAAATTTTTTTAACAATATCTAATGACACAAATTGTACGTTGTTCCATTGCTCGTCAGTCATCGAATGCGGTACCCAGAGTGAACAAAGTTTCCTAACTTATAATCTTATATAAACACCTCGTCTAAACAATATCTTACATTTATTTTGCGTACGATAAAACTTATGTAGTGACCTATGCATATTACTTTGAAGCTGTATAGGGTGGTGTAGAAAGTCCAGTTAAAATACTTTTGTTTCGAATTTTACTGTTTCTTTTTACTGCCACAGTATAATTGAATATGCAATTTCGAAAAGGGCACATGTCTGAATATATACAGGGTTATTGGTAAAACAGCAACAACCTCTTAAGGGGTCATTATACTCATCATTATGAACAACTTTTACTATGGGACCAAACCTGAAATCGCGGAAAAAAAATCAACTGTTCACTACATTTATGTTCGCATAATTCGTCAAAATGTACTGAACAACAGATTTTTTTCTTCGCGATTTCGGGATTGGTCCCATAGTAACAGTGGTTCATAATGATGAGTATAACAACCCCTTAAGAGGTAGTTGGTGTTCTACCAATAACCCTGTATAAACTTTCAGGAAATTAAAAAATAACTAATATTTTTAAAGAAGTATAAGGAATTTAAAAAAAAATTGTGTTACATTCTGGAGCCAATTTGCACTCGAAGTTACAGAAATATTTTGATGTTAACGTTATTATATAGTATATTTTAGATATTTCAAAGTGAGATGTGTCCCTTTCGAAATTTATGATATTGTTTTCACATAATTTAGGCAAAAAACCATGTAAATTTGGCGATATTTTTTATTTTAGGTATCTAAAGTTAATACCTATTTTGTTTAATTTTAGATACCTAAAATAAAAATTTCGATATGAATACTTTTTTAATCTTCTTCTGGAGACTCTTTCGTTTGTAGTGTGCCATTGTAGTATTTCGGCAAAAATTCTGCAAATTCTCCTGATAATTATCAATATCTGCAATTATTAATGTATTAATAGGTACTTTGCCATTATAAGCTCGATATTCTTGGCTTGGTATGTTACTGCAAGTGCCTTTTACTCTAGAAGGAACGAAAATTTCCTCAGATATACTATCTGAATAATTTTTTGCAATTACTTCACCAGGTTTTTAGGATCAAAAACAAACTCATAATAAGCCGATACTTGAAAATTAACTTTTTGATTTTTAGGTACACCTTTTCCGTAACTTATTACTGATAAAAGTTAAGATTTAAAATTTAGTTGAGCCCATTTCTTGAAATCGATAATATCTTCTGTATAAAATTTACTTTTTCAAGATTAAATTTCTTGGTGCAGAAGTACTATGTAAGTTAACGGTTTTATATTACAATAATTTTCGAAAAGGGCACATCTCTTATTTGTGACCTTTTCGAAATTATTTTTGCGACGTCGACAGTAGAACAAATACCGTAGATGTTCTCTTTTTGAATATAATAGGTAGAGGCACGTAGAGGGAAGCATTTGGAATTCATTGTTTTGAAAATACGTATTTGTCAAAATATGCGAGATGTGGTCTTTTCGAAATTGCATATTGCAATTTTCAATTGATTTTGTTATCTTTTCATGTGTCCCTTATATAATTTAGTGCCTAACAGCAAATAAATCACTGCTGCCAATGCTTCATTACATTGTCCAAGGACAATTCATTCAATTCATTGAATCATTGAATTTTATTGCAAAACAAATAATTGGACCCATCTGTATATCAATTGTAATTTCAGACACGTAAATACATGCGTGACTGGATCAAACCAGGCATGACTATGATTCAAATCTGTGAAGAACTGGAATCAACTGCAAGACGTCTGATTGGTGAAGATGGACTTAAGGCGGGGCTGGCTTTCCCCACTGGTTGCAGCCGCAATCAATGTGCTGCTCATTACACCCCAAATACTGGTA
This sequence comes from Dicycla oo, assembly GCA_948252095.1. Taxonomy (NCBI): domain Eukaryota; kingdom Metazoa; phylum Arthropoda; class Insecta; order Lepidoptera; family Noctuidae; genus Dicycla; species Dicycla oo. The sequence goes on along the minus strand of OX411714.1, from coordinate 15,027,682 downwards.
AGAATCCTTTTGGTTATACAAGCTAACTTTAAGTTGTAGCACAAATCTAAAAAATTTGCAGATGAAAAATAAATAAAAAATTGACTTTACTATCTTCTAATAATTCTCGTAGGTTAAAGATTTTAAGGTCTCAGTAACTTCCTAGTTTCTAAGAATAGCTTAATCTCAAACCTCCATTGTGACAATTTCCTAATAATTTCGATGTTTTAATATAGGTGACACGACAGTCCTGGAATATGACGATGTCGTGAAGATAGACTTTGGCACTCACATCAATGGGCGCATCATCGACTGTGCGTTCACTTTGAGCTTCAACCCGCGTTACGATCCTCTGGTCAAAGGAGTGCAGGAGGCCACTGAGGCCGGAATCAAGGCTTCCGGGGTTGATGTCAGGCTGTGTGACGTCGGCGCTGCCGTACAAGAGGTACTTACACTTTCCTAAAAGACCTTCCCTAAATAATAAGTATAATAAAACGGCAATCAAATGTATCGAAACATACATTTAGATGTAGAAGCTCTTTGAAAACTAGTTCAACAAGGTCAAATTATACTAACTTCTGAAACTTCACACTACTGTATGTCGATAAAACGAAAAATATATGATTTTCTTCTACACTCATAATAATTATTTATATCAAGCAACTACAGATTATAGGGTGAACGGCATCAGCAGTCTACAGCAGTCTACTGGTGGGCATAGGCACCCTAACCTAATTGCGTAACACACTTTCAGTGTGCTTTCAGTCACAATCCAAGAGTTTTGAAGGATATTCCTATTAATCCATTGCTTCTTATGTTTGAATAATTCGTCTGCTCAACAACGTAAATAACGCAATGAACGTAGGTAACTGTTAAAATAAAACCCATTGCAATCAATTTTCTTTGTGTGCAGTGTGTTCCCTGTGGGTAGTTTAGATACTTGAAATTATGAGTTAAGAAAATTATTATATCACGAATCACGTCTGTAACGTTTCGCCAGCTAATTTAATTTGACTTTGTGTAATCACAATGCTACAAACAAAATTTATCTCTGTTCCAGGTTATGGAGTCGCATGAAGTGGAAATTGATGGTCAAGTGTATCAGGTAAAACCTATACGCAACCTCAATGGACATTCTATTGGACCCTACAGTAAGTATTACAGTTATTATGTACACATACATTTCCTGGTACTTATTGTTTTGTGTTCTAATCATAAACCTCTCGCCTTTTAGGGATCCACGCTGGAAAAACTGTACCTATTGTGAAGGGCGGAGAAACAACACGCATGGAAGAAAATGAATTTTATGCTATTGAAACATTTGGTTCAACCGGACGTGGCCAAGTTCATGACGATATGGAATGCTCTCATTATATGAAAAACTTCGACCAACAATTTGTTCCGCTGAGGTAATTTTTAGTGTTCCGTACCTCTAAAGGAAAAAATGGAACCCTTAAAGGATTACTTGTGTGTCTCTCTGTCCGTCTGTCACAGCCAATTTGCTCCGAATCTAATGGACCGATTAAGTTGAAATTTGGTACACGTATGTATTTCTGTGACCCAAACGCGGACGTCTAACGTAACTAAATGAATTTTGAATATGGGGGCCAATTTTGGGGGGCAAATAAGAAAAAAAGGTTTTGTAAACTGTACCGTGTTACATATCAAATGAAAGGGCTTACTGTAAGGGTCTCAAATATATATATATATTTTTTATAATTTTAAAATAAATCATTTTAAAGTTATCTAAGAAAAAAGACGAAAATTGACGATTATCTCCGAAAGTACTGAGCCTAAAATTTTTAAGAAATAAAACTACAGAAAATAGTTCTATACCTATAGATTACAGGGAAACCTATAAGAAGTCTATGGTCTTAAAACAACATGGTAAATCTCTCAATATTGTGCGTACAAACTTATATTTGCAGTTGGAATTTATGGGAGAACATGTTTTTCAACTACAATGTTAAGTTTGTTCTTGGAATTCATCCCAACTACTGAACCCTTCATTGTGCGTATAAAAAATATATTTTGAATGGTTATTTGTGTGTGATTATTATTTATTTTATTACTTAATATTTTAATTAAATTATGTGTTCATATTGAACTTTAAAATTGATCAATATTTTCAGGCTGCAGTCATCAAAACAGCTGCTGAACTTAATCAACAAAAACTTCGGAACTCTCGCATTTTGCAAGCGGTGGCTTGAACGCGCGGGCGCTTCCCGCTATGCCATGGCACTCAAGGACTTGTGCGACAAAGGCGTAGTGGACGCCTACCCTCCACTATGCGACATCAAGGGCTGCTATACGGCTCAGTTCGAGCACACAATTCTTCTAAGACCTACTTGCAAAGAAATTATATCACGTGGAGATGACTACTAGCGATAGCTAGTCGCTTTGGTTGCATATCGCAACCACCAAATTTTTAATTAAATCAATAACTTTGAATCACCTCAGATTATCAGTTCAACACTAGAATTTATGTTGTTTATTTACGATTGAAATAGTTGCTGACAAACATAATAAATACATTTTAAAACTATTTTTTGTAAAAACAAGCATTGCCTAATAAGCAGTGTTTGTTGAAATATTTGTTGCTTTTTAGAATAAGTTGTCGTTTTTAGGGTTCCGTATCTCAAAAGGAAAAAACGGAACCCTTATAGGATCACTCGTTTGTCTGTCTGTCCGTCTGTCACAGCCAATTTGCTCCAAATCGAATGGACCGATTAAGTTGAAATTTGGTACACTTTGAATTTCTGTGAACCAAACATAGACGTGTAACGTAAATAAACAGCGGCCAAGAAGCTGGGCATCATAAATAGGGTGAAGCGATACTTTACGCCTGGACAGCTTTTAATCCTTTACAAAGCGCAAGTCCGATCCTGCATGGAGTATTGCAGCCATCTTTGGGATGGATCAGCTAAGTACCAACTAGCCGCGCTTGACTCGGTGGAACGCAGAGCTAAAAAAGTAGTGTATGTAGTATATCAGTTATCTGGTTACCATAGTACAAGCTCTGCTTAGTTTGTGATCAGATGACCGTGTGTGAACAATGTCCTAGGATATTATTATTAGTCTATGGCCTTAAAAAACATGGTAAATCTCTCAATATTGTGTGTACATACTGACATTTGCAGTTGGAATGTATGGGAGAACATGTTTTTAAACTACATGTTAAAGTTTGTTCTTGTAAATTCATCCCAACTACGGAACCCTTCATTGTGCGTAGTCCGACACGCACTTGGCCGGTTTTTAGACTACGCTCGTCAACAGCGACGATTAACTTTTGTTGTAACTTTGTTATTTCTATACTAATCATACGTTAATTCGTATTTTAATACACCTGTATTCACAGCAATTGTGTCGATATAAACATATTTGAAATAAAGTTCTACTTGTATTGCATTGAGGCAGTATTTCATTTAATACCTTAGTGAGTAATGACCCAGTAAAAATACAAAATGTATGGAATGAAGTATAAAGCTCATTTCAGACTACGCTATAATATAATAGCATAAAGCAGTTCATAGCACAACAATATCGCTCGCCATACATTTATTTAGAACACGTTCACACTTCTATATATTATTGGCTTGCTAAACGCTATGAAATTGAGCGATACACTATGCTATGATCGCGCGGCGCTCACCTCCCCGCACGCCCCGCAAGTGGGACGAACAAAACGACACGATTGGTCAACTGAGCGTGCCATATAGCATATTTGCTTGCAATTATATCGAGAGCGTTACTCCAGCAAGAAAATGTCTTCTAGAGAGATATGAGAGGTACCTATAATTAGTGCGTAATCTGCTGTAATTGTGCGCCTTGTCGTTTTGGAAAAAAACGATTCCTGCTGGAGTCGCATAATGTGAACGCAATTCTATATAGCATTTAATGTTGTACTATATATCAGAATAGTATAGCGTAGTCTGAAATGAGCTTATGGTGTGCTACACACTTTTTCGCGGCAAAATCACGTAGAATGTTGCCGGCCGACTGTGCCAGTGGGCTTAGCACAATGACTATAATAGCCTCTGGACTGCGGGATGTCGCTACGCCCCCGTAAGGGGGCGTGGCGTGCGGTGTCGGGGCATAGCCCCCCGACCGCGGAAGCAACACGATGGCCCGTAACCACGGGCCCGTCATTGTGGTCGCCACTGGCGAATGGATGGTTGGGCGTGCGGCATACACGCCCATGTAGAGAGGTTTCTGTAATTTGTGTCTGTAGGCACGCCACGACGTTGATGCCCAACGCCGCTTGTTTCACCGTAACTCGGCGGACAGCCACTACCGGGTTAGACCCCACCTACATGGGGGAAGCCCAGCAGATGGCGTCCAGCGACAGAGTTACGCACTCGACGTTCCTACAGATAGGATGTATGGCCCCTCTCCGTTTTCGAGTCGAGCCGAGCCCGGACGGGAAGAAAGGACCGTGTAATGGGTGTGAGGGCGGCATTGTGTTGTGTAACACCGCCCGGTGTATACGCGAGTCGCGGGCCCGCGCCGCACGTTCGCGTGTTGAGGCGCCTGTTGAGGGTAAATGTCTGATGTTTGCTACGTGACGCCTATATTAACCTAGCACGCGCCACGCAACAGATGCATGTATTTGAGTAGTGTCATTGTCACAAGTGAGCCGCGTGTAGACTGAGGGCGACTCACTCGGAAGTCCAATCCGGTGATGGGGTCAGTCGTCCGCAACTAGGTCGCGGGGCAGGGGTCTCCTCGCGTCTGGGGGGCGCGTATGCCAGGGCGCTATCTGCTTGAAATGAGGCCAAGCGGATGCGTCGGCACGCGCGAACATCCCCTTCGCGAGGCGCCGCACAAACTCGTCCAGGCTCTCAATCCGGAGGTCCCTCTGGATGTTGTCGTTCCTCACGAAGCGAGGGGCGTCCACGATGGTCCGCAACGCAAGGTTTTGCTGCGTGCGGAGGAGCTTACGGTTCGTCTCGCTCGTGAGGGCGAACCATGCAGGGGCGGCGTACGTCAGTATTGGGCGCACGTACAACTTGTACACGCCCAACTTGACGCGCGCCGGGATGCGGGACGAGAGCACTGATCGGAGGAGGTTGCGGGCGACCCTACCTTGTGCGACAACATTGCGGACGTGTGACCCCATTGTGAGCCGACGGTCGATGGTGACACCCAGGTACTTGACCCGGGGCGACCACTCGACGTCAGCTCCCTGCAGCTTCAAGGGTGGTGGGAGAGGCGCGGACCCGGTCACCATCGCCTGCGTCTTACCCACGTTGACCGACAGTCGCCACTTGGACAGCCACTGGGGAAGCAGGTTGAGCGCGCGCTGCATCTTGACCGCCGCGTACTTCGCATTAAGCGAGGTGGTAATGTACGCGGCGTCGTCGGCGTACAGCGCGAGCATCGCGTCCGGAGTGGTGCGTGCAGACACGCAGCTGCCCTGCGGCACACCGGCGAGCACCGGGCGGGCGCTTGACAGCGCTCCGTCGACCACCATTACAACGCGACGGGGCGCGTCTGAGGTGGCTAACTTGTAAATTGGGCCGTCGTGCCACACACGGTCGAAGGCCTTCTCCATGTCGAGGAATACTGCAACCGCGTATTCCTATTTGTTCATCGCCGCCGAGAGGTGGTGCAGTACCCTCGACAGCTGAAGCGTCGTGCTATGTTCCGCCCGGAACCTGAACTGTTCCGGCCGTGGCGAAATGTGTGGCTCGAGATGTCGCAGCAGGAGTGCTTCGAACACCTTGGGGATCGTCGGCAGCAGCGTGATTGGCCGATGGCTCTCCGGCTTCAGCGTGTTCTTCCCCGCCTTGGGCAGCATAATGACGCGCCCTTCCTTCCACGAAGCAGGAAAGGTCCGCGTGCGCAGTATCCCCGTGAAAAGGCGCGCCAGCGCCGCTACCGTACGGAACGGCAGGTGGCGCAGCACTGTGTTGGTGATACCGTCAGCACCGGGGGCCTTCTTCGGCTTCGTCCTTAGGATGGCGCGTCTGACTGCCCCAGGCAAGAAAATTATGGCATCTTCCTCGGGAGCTATCGGCGTGGCGAAGTAGTCCCCAAGGTGTTTCTCGACCGCTGCGACATGCTCGGTGTCGCTGGTCGGGGTTCGGGCAGAACTGACGCTCCAGGTGCTCGGCGAAGACCTCCGCCCGGTCCTCCGCTACATACTTTAGCGCCCCGTCGCTGTTAAACAGTGGTCGCACCGGGGCTGGGGTGTTCGTCAGCTGGCGGCAAAGTCGATGCACTGACGGCCAGCTGCCTGTCGCGGCGTCGATGCGTTCTTCCCAGCCCGCGGCGGTGTGAGCCTGGAGCTCGGGCAGGCTCACGACACAAATGAAATTGCACTTATATTATCGGGTTGGCTAATAAGTAATGAGCGTTTTAGTTTATAATTTCTAGAATTTTCGGAAAGGTTCGAGAACGTTCTGTAGCAGAGGGTATATAAAGTGCGAGTCGCGCTCATGCGCGTTATTGATAGTTTGGCTGTTAGTGCGTTAAAGTTCACAAAGAATTGAGTGATATTAAAACCCACGTACGACATTGTTTATTATATGAGTTTCAATCTGGGCATTCTGCTGCAGAAGCTACACGTAATAAATATATGTCAAAGGATAGTTCACGATGCAGTCTCCGAAGAAACAGCAAAGCGCTGGTTCCAACGATTCCGCAATAACGATTTTCCCTTAACCGATCAACCAAGGTCTGGGCGCCCCGTGGAAATAGATATCAATAAATTAAAACTAAGTATTAATCAAAGAAGATCCTCGAAGAACTACACGCGATTTGACTGTTCAGCTCGAGTGCTCTCATGGCACCATAAAAAATCATTTACATGGTTTGGGAAAGACTTACAAATATAGTGTTTGGGTAACCCATCAATTAAGTAAAGATCAGCTGACCTACCGAGCTGAGATTTGTGTACAACTTTTATCTTTCCGCCGCACATTTAATTGGTTAGATCATCTTGTCACTGGAGATGAAAAGTGGGTTCTCTATGTTAATCACACACGCAAGCGCCAGTGGCTGGGATGTAAAGAACAGGGAAAACCAACGTCAAAAGGTGATCTTCATCCTCGCAAGGTAATGCTTTCTGTCTGGTGGGATATACATGGAGTAATACCTAAGCTGGGAATTCCTTCCTACTAATACTACGATTACAGCAACAGTATATTGTGATCAACTCGAAAAACTGAAGCCTGACATCCATCGCAAACGTCCACAACACGACAAAATATTTTTCCTGCACGACAATGCCCGGCCACATATTGCTAAGAGTACCAGGCTAAAACTATTGGAGCTTAATTGGGAAATAATACCCCACCCTCCATATTCGCCGGACTTAGCACCAAATAATTTCAGCTTGTTCCGATCACTTAGTAATAATTTACGGGAAAAAAGCTTTGACGATGAACCACACTTGAAACGATACATAGATGACTTCTTCAATTCAAAATCAACGAAGTTCTATGCGGACGCCATTCACTTTTTGCCAGATCGATGGCGAATGTTAGTAGAAAACGACGGTGAACATATTATTAATGATTAAACAATTATTCATTTAATAAATAAATACAAATAAAACAGTTGTATGTCGCTCAATTACTTATTAGCCAACCCAATAGATGACAATATGAGTGGACATTTTAGTTTTGACCAGTTATTGGATCTCTGCACACGCGGTTATTTTAGTACCTTTTGAAACATATCTGCGTAAATAAAAACAATTATGAGTTCCTGTTCAATAAAATGGCATGGGAAATCTTCTAGAACATCCCACCTATCAAAAAGATGGCATAAGTATTCATCGGTAAGTAGAATATATTTATAATTTAATAATATTATGAATAATTGCAGGGCTCAAGCAAAACTGGTTGTGTACGTAAAATGGCACAAAAAATGTGTACCGCGTTGATGTCTTCTTGAAAAGTCCTTTTCTCTATTACGTATTAAGTATTGTCAATACGTCAGTTACGAAGGCTGTAGCCGGAGGATTTAAAAAATATAAATTTATTTTATAGAAATTACCACAGAACAGATGAAAGAGGTTAATATTAATATTGTAATTTCCACAGAACAGATCTCCTTTATCTATTCTGTGGAAATTACAATATTAATTAATAGCTTTTACGAAGGCCGCGATGTCCGGTGTCGGGCTCCATCGATTTGTGCTGCGTCGGCGCCTCGTGTCCGCGGCTGATGCAATTCGCGCTAACTAGGTAAATGCTTGTCAGCTGTTTAGGTGCTATGCGAATATGTAACACCTCCCCCGAAGATAAACAACTATTTCGAAATCTTGTGTGAGAGAGATGATGAAATGTTGCTGTGATCTTATCTTGTTAGGACTGGTTCTGTTTTGTTCTTGAATTTCAGCATAATTTCCAGAGGATGTAGCATCATCCATTTCCTTTGGTTGACTTTTATGAAGACGTTTCGCTCGATGTCGTTGGTACACCAGTTGTAGTGTATACAGATATGATTTGTCTCCAGCGCATACGTCACGAGGTGCGGGTTGAGTAGGGATCATTCGATGCCCAACCGCAAGCACGGGGTGGTGCGTAGGCGAGCCAAATATACCTTTTTAATATTGTGTAGCTATACTAGCTACTACATTTGATAGTATTAGGTAGATTGGAATCGTGGTATGGTAGAGGGCTATATCACTTGCTTCGTTTAGTTCAGTTGGAGTCTGTAGCATGATCTTCGTATTTATTGAGTGCAGGTTAGGTCGGTGTCGGGCTCCATCGATTTGTGCTGCGTCGGCGCCTCGTGTCCGCGGCTGATGCAATTCGCGCTAACTAGGTAAATGCTTATCAGCGGTTTAGGTGCTATGCGAATATGTAACACGTCTGTCCCTTTCTATCTGTAGTAATGCTGTAGTGTTATGACAACTTCAACACAAAGTCGATATTGACGATAAAAATAATTATCGATGTTTCCTAAGGTGAAGAAATAATATTACTTAATCTTTACCTACATAATTTTAGATTTCCAAATATTCCGGAACTGAAAGAAAAGTGGATTAATGCAGTTTACAGGGATAATTGGTTTCCAAGAATTTAATGTTCTTTCCGACAGGGACAGTGCTATTATTTTTATTAGACATACTTTCAGTCGATTAAATTAGCTTATTGATTTAATGGAATAAAGATGGTGTTAAATGTTAACTGGTAGAAAATGCTTATGGCGTTAAGTCCGCCTCTGTGCTTAATTTGTGCTTGAAGTATAAATAAATGAATTAAATTAAATTTGAAGGGTTAGGTCAGTGTTTTGTGCTCCCAGTTAACACCCTATCAAAATAGTTTTAAAAAATGTAGAAATGTTAAAATAATGTCGATTTTATCAATATCGATATCATTGTTGCAAAACTTGTGCATCATTATCAATGATATTATAAAGGAAAGATTCGCTACGCCAAAAGGAAGAAAAAAAATACGCTACGTTCAGACTGATGGCGTTCTGTATTGTTCCGTAGTTATTATTGCAAAGTCTTACATACATATATATATGTATATATAGCGTGTATATAGTTCGTTCGCGTTAAGAATGCAGTGAGTCATCAGTGCAACTGCAAGATAAAGGTGTATTCACGCGCTAAGCGTGTGCGTTAAGCGAGGTGGTAATGTACGCGGCGTCGTCAGCGTACAGGGCGAGCATCGCGTCCGAAGTGGTGGGGATGTCGTCGGTGTAGCGTGAGTAACACACTGGCGACACGCAGCTGCCCTGCGGCACACCGGCAAGCACCGGGCGGGCGCTTGATAGCGCTCCGTCGACCACCACCCTGAAAATCCTGTTGAAGAGAAAGTTAGAGACCACCATTTTACAACACGTTGGAGCGCGTCTGAGGTGGCCAGCTTGTATAACCGAGGCCGTCGTGCCACACGCGATCGAAGGCCTTCTCCATGTCGAGGAATACTGCTACCGAGTATTCCTTTTTATTCATCGCGGCCAAGAGGTGGTGCAGTACTCTCGACAGCTGAAGCGTCGTGCTATGCTCCGCCCGAAACCCGAACTGTTCCGACCGTGGCGCGATGTGTGGCTCGAGATGTCGCAGCAGGAGTGCTTCGAACACCTTGGCGACCGTCGGCAGCAGCGTGATTGGCCGATAGCTCTCCGGCTTCAATCGGTTTTTCCCCGCCTTGGGCAGCATAATGACGCGCCCTTCCTTCCACGAAGCGGGAAAGGTCTCCGTGCGCAGTATCCCCGTGAACAGGCGCGCCAGCGCCGCTACCATGCGGAACGGCAGGTGGCGCAGCACTGTATTGGTGATACCGTCAGCACCGGGGGTCTTCTTGGGCTTCGTCCTTAGGATGGCGCGTCTAACTGCCCCAGGCGCGAAAAATATGGCATCTTCCTCGGGAGCTATCGACGTGGCGAAGTAGTCCCCTGGGTGTTTCTCGACCGCGTTTCGCGGCCGTCGAATAGAATGTTTTCTACTGTCTAGCATGGCGCAAATTGTCTTCACTACCCTAGACAATTATCAGTGGTCAGTGTGATTTTGACAGTTGGGAAAGAAAACTTTCTTCCGAAATAGTCTACATAATAAAGGACCTGTGGGCTTAGCATGACCGCTTGTCTATCTCTACGAAGAGAAGACATCTTTTTCTATACAAAGTGACATTTTGCTTCTCCGTTTTTGACATCGCAGCGTAGAAATCCTACTATTTGTCATTTTGTCTTTCGTTTCTAGCGATCATTGTCTAGGCCCTTTTTTTATGTAGACACCGAAAGGCCTACAACGGAGAGACCAGAAGAGGCAGATGGCATGACGCTGATGGCGGCAGCCAACGGGCCTACAGATAGGACCAAGGCAACCTTCTCTAGGCGGAGGAAGAGGGGACGTAGGGGGAAAGGGAAGGGCAAGAAGCCCAAGCCCCCAGCGACCCTGGAAGACATCCCAGAGGCCGGCCCTGCCTCAGATAAGGCGCAGGCCGCGCATAAGGAAAGCAGTGGAGCACTTACAGCTAGCGCCGGCATAGCGCAGCGGACACATAGGGAACCACCCAAAACCGCCGCCGGCGCTGTCGACGCCAGCGCCGGCACATCGCGGCGGCAACAGGTGGAACCAGAAAAGTTCCCCATAAAACAGAGTGGTGTCGCTGCCGGCGCTCACAAAAAAGAATTCACAATTGCCGAAACGATTTTATTACTGATTACTAAAATTACTTTTTGGATATTTTCTGCAAATTAAACAATTTAATCTTTCTTTTTACATTAACACATTATCTGCTTAATTCTTTATGCAAACGCTTCTTTATGCTACACCCTTACCGACCCTTATTTTACGATGTTTTCGAAACAATAGAGATGCACAACGAACGCACAGGTGCGGCGCGCCGCACTCGAAGAAAGTTGTGTAAATTGTATGGACGCGCATACGCGCCGTCAAGCACGTGGTGAACGTCCGAAAACGCGCATGTGCGTCTGCCGCGCCTAATGTATTAAATACCACTTTTTGATATGAGTGATAAAGCGATAAGGGCCGGTAAAATTATAGCCCTACTTGAAGAAGGTCGTTCGCAAACTTGCGTGTCTCAGCGGCTAAATGTGAGTCGTTCAACTGTCCAGAGGACTTGGCAACGGTATCAAGAGACCGGTTCGGTCAAAAGAAGACCCGATTCGGGAAGAAAACGATGCAGAGAATCATGAGATGACCGCTTTTTGGTGAGTAAGGCGTTGCGGAATCGTAAGGCGTCAAGTGTGGATCTGCAGTACAATATTTTAACTTTTCCTGCATTATACATCTTGGAAACTTCTTTGTTTGTAAAAAATAATCCCCACTTATTTAAAAAAATGGCCACAGTTAAGAAATTACCCATACGTGCTCAATATATGAACACATTATGCCATGTTAAATGTAAAACTGCACTGATGAAGAAAAGTTTATTTGGTATTGCTCCCCAAGTTTTTAATAAAGTTCCCGATGCAATTAAATTAGACCAGTTTCTGAATGACAAATTTAATTAATCACATATTTGGAATTATTATTATGTTATTATTTAATTTTATTTTATTATAATGCATTCTTATTTTTTGATAATTTTAATCTCTGCTGACCTTGTATTTTTTTTAATGACATTTAGACTATTTTATTTTAATTAATTTTGACGACTGTAATATTGCTGACATTGTTTTATCTTTCTGTACTATTTTATTTAACTTTTGACAATTTTTATTTGTTGGCATTGTTTTTATTTTTTTAAGAGATTTTTATAATTAATTTAATTTTGATCATAGCATCACTATTTTGTATGCCTGTCGGCGGAACATAGGTTAGACCAAACACTATTATATACCTACATAAGATCATTGTACCCTGTGTTCACAAAATAAATGAATTTTGAAGAAGAGCCTTGAGAAGTAAGGAGTAGTAGTTAGATTGTGGACGATCAGAAGGCGTTTGGCTGCCAATATCAGGAGTTACCGCCCGGCTCGGGGCCCTTAATTACTCCGTGAGCACCGTGTTGCTCGACTTCAGTTTGCTCGAAACTGAGCTTCATAGACTCTGGAGGACTGGAATAAAGTATTGTTTTCTGATGAAGCTATATCTCTTAGTGTGCCGGCGAGTGCTGCGACGACCACGAGAACGCTATGCGGAAGTGTGTTTCGAAGAAATCATTCCTTATGGCGGAGGCTCCGTTATGCTTTGGGCAGCAATTAAATCGGCGGAGCGTACGTAGTTAGTTTTCATAGAAAATGGACCATTAAATGCACACCGGTACATAATGGAAGTCCTAATTCCATATGCACAACTCGCATTGACTGCACTTGGGGAAGATTCCATTTTTATGGACGACAATGCTCGCCCGCACCGTTCTGGCGATGTGGAAGCGTACATGCAAGTTAGGATCCGTCGTTTAGAGTAGCCAGCTCGAAGTCCTGACCTTAATCAAATTGAGCATGTCTGCAATGTTCTAAAGAGACGGGTAAGATCAGTGCAACCTGCTCCACTAAACATCAGGGAGCTAAAAAGAGACATTGCAGAAGAGTGGCAACGCATTCCTCAAAACGTTATTAAAAACATCGTGGAAAGCATGCCCAGAAGGATTCAAGCTGTGATTTTGGCAAGGGGGTCACACTCGTTATTAGGTTTTTACATTTGTAACTTTATTTAATTAAAAAAAGTAAACAAATCTTGTCTTTATTGCCGACCACTTCTTATTGTTCGGCCGTGTACATCGGTTTTAAAGAATTCATCGCTTTTTTTTTTTTAATTTGCCAGAATTCACTTCACGCGTATTATAGTGCGCGCGGAACTAGTTGGCCGCGTCTTAGGTATGTGAGCGGTGGGACGGAGAGGTGGTTGCGCTTGCTGTCATTACTCAGTGCAGTGCGGCGCCGTACTTCACGACGGCAACACGCGTTGAAAGTTCCGGCTAGTTTAGACAAAACGCACATGAGATTGCAATAGCGAGATGAGTCCGCCGATAAAAAGACAATCTAAGGAAATAATATTTAAAGTGCATACGTTTTTTTAAAAAACGGAAAGCCGATGTGAATAGTTTAGAATATAAAACTGATGCAAATATACATAAATTAGTAGCAGAAGCAACAGGGATATCAGAACGAAGTGTAAGGAGAGTGATTGCTGAAAGTAAAACTTCCTTGCAAAAGACAGGGGAAGCAAAATTTACTTCTCCGCGCAGACCAAAAGAAATAAAAAAAAATACAAGTTGATGATTTTGATTTAGGAGTGATAAGAAGAAAAATAAATCAGTTTTATACGGTAGAGAAACAAAATCCAAGTCTACGAAAACTTAATGCTGTGTTAAAAGAGGATAATATTTTAGATTGCGGATTAACTTTTTTAAGAGAACTTTTGCACAAACTGGGATATTCATTTAAAAAATGTAAATCGAAGAGATCCCTTTTAATAGAGAGACCAAACATTGTTGAATGGCGAGTGAAATATTTGAGGGCCATATGAAAATTCAGAGAAGACAAACGAAATATATTCTTTTTGGACGAAACCTACGTTAACCAACGTCACAATGTCCAAAAATGTTGGCAATCTTCGTCGGAGCCTGGTATTTATACAGCTATAAAAAAAAGGAAGGCGTTTAATAATAGTTCACGCTGGTAGCCGGAACGGGTTAGTTGACGATGCTTTGCTAATTTTTAAATCAGATTCAAAAACGGGAGATTATCATGGAGACATGAACTCTACAAATTTTTACAACTGGCTTGATCGAAAATTAATACCTAAACTTCCACGTAACTCAGTCATAGTTATGGATAATGCTGCCTATCATTGTGTGCAAATTGAGAAGAAACCGACTATGTCCAGTTTGAAAATTAATATGCAGAACTGGGTGCAAAATCATAACGTGCCATTTTCTCCCACGATGATCAAAGCCGAACTCTTGAGGTTGATTAATACGACCCAATCAGAAAAAATATACACGATTGATGAACTTCTGAAAGCTGCAGGTCATACTGTTCTAAGACTACCTCCATATCATCCAGACCTCAACCCGATCGAGCTTGTGTGGGAAAATATTAAAAATTGCCTGGCCAGAGATCACATTAGTGCTACATTGGACGAGAAAATTACAATACTAACAAGGCTATTTTCCGAATTCTCTGCCGAACAAGCAAAAATGTGATGACCACGTACAAAAAACGAACAAGATTACTGGAATCATGATATGAGATTTGATACTATGATGGACGAAATCATTATAAACTTACAAGATGATTCTGAATCAAGTTCAGAGAGTTCAAGTGATTCAGTGGATATGTCAGAGTAATTTCATATAAGTATATATTAATTAAATAATTTCATATATCATTAAAATATGTCAGAATAATTCAATATAATTAGATAGGTACAATATAAACTTCTAAAAGTTCAATTGTTTTTTATTTGTTCTTTTCAATAATTGAACAATTATTGTTCACGATATCTCGAGATTGGTCATCACGGTCTAATCTCATGTGCGTTGCGAGCAGTAGGCAACCCGCCCCCTCACCCCTGACGCCACCTAAGGCGCGGCCAACTAGTTCCACGCGCACTATAATTTACACGATTATAAGTATGCAGACTACGTCAAACAATTCAATTTCATTTAATTAACTGAAATCGACCTTAGAACGTAAATTTCCTTAGGTGCCCGTTTTTTTTTTCGCAAAAGAGTGTATTAGGTAAGGGAAGGCTTGGTTAGGTATTGGTAGATAAAAAAAAATCTCAAGCTTAGTCCGTGCTGTATTGCTGCGCGACGCCGGTACACCAGGCACCGCAGGCTCCGTATTCGCCCTGTGGATACGGAAGCCATTCAGGCGGAGCTGTACGAGGGGTACGAGTACAGAACGGCGAAGGCCACCCTCCGAGCGGAGATCTGCAAGCCAGAGATCTGGCCCGCGAGGAGTCGCTGGGGTCTCTGAACAGGGACCCGTGGGGACGCCCCTACAAAATGGTGCGTGATAAACTCCGCCCATGGGCTCCCCCGCTGACGCAGAGTCTCCGGCCCCAGCTCGTAGAGGACGTGGTGAGCACTCTGTTCCCTTCGCGAGGGGAACATACTCCCCCGCCTATGGCTTCGCCTCTTGCAGTGCCCGATGCGGACCACACCGCTGACGACGATGACGATGCTCCGGAGGTGACCGAGGTAGAGCTGAGAGTGGCGGTACGTAGAATGAAAGCCAAAAATACCGCCCCAGGACCCGACGGCTTACCTGGAAAAGCCTGGGTTCTGGCCTTGGAGGCTCTCGAGCCTCGACTAAGGGGGTTCCTAAATGCATGCTTGGAGAGAGGCCAGTTCCCACTTCGGTGGAAGACGTGGAAACTGGTTCTCATTATAAGCCGGGGCGCCCTGCGGACTCTCCGTCCGCTTACCGGCCCATCGTGCTGCTCGACGAGGTGGGCAAGCTCTTTGAAAGAGTCATTGCAGGCCGCCTCGTCGGGCGGGTGGGGCCGGATTTGGCGGAGAGCCAGTTTGGTTTCCGCAGGGGGCGCTCTACGGTGGACGCCATCATGTGCGTGCGAGCCCTCACAACGGCGGATGCTGTGACCCGTGGTAGGGTCGTCTTGGCTGTGTCTCTAGATATCGCCAATGCCTTCAATACCCTGCCCTGGAGTTGCATTAGGGAGGCACTCCGGTATTACCGGATGCCGACCTACCTCTGTCGCGTGGTCGAGGCCTATTTGACGGACAGGGCCGTCATCTTCCCCGGTCATCAGGGAGAGTGGAACCGGCGAGAGATGTCGTGCGGTGTTCCACAGGGATCGGTCCTAGGGCCACATCTGTGGGATAGCGGGTACGACTGGGTGCTGCGCGCTGACCTCCCTAGCGGCGTCTGCGTGGTATGCTACGCTGACGACACGCTGGTCCTGGCGCAGGGGAGGTCACACCAGGCGGCGCCCGAGCTAGCCACACACGGGGTTGCGATAATCATCGAGGATCCGGCGATTGGGACTCGAGGTGGCCCTGCACAAGTCAGGGTCATGTGTTTTCATGGTCCTCGGAACGCGTTACCGTCGGGTTCCCAAATAACGGTAGGAGGGGTTCATTTCGATAAGTTGACCGCGTGGATTACGATATCCTCCTAAGTAAAATGTATGCATATGGAGTAAGAGGTAATGTTTATGACCTCATTAAATCATACCTCACAAACAGGAAACAGTTCACTGAAATAAAAAAGCTAAATCTTGCAACAAAAACTGAAGAAGTCTATGCTTCAGAAACAGGAACTGTTCAACTGGGCATTCCACAAGGCTCTATTGTAGGCCCATTATTCTTCCTCGTCTTTATAAATGATATGCCTTCCCTGTTAGAACACGAAACCATACTATTTGCAGACGACAGCAATGTTATATTCAAAAATAACAATTCCTATAATCTAGAAAACGATATTAATCAACATTTGACTACCATAATGAATTGGATGACTAAAAATAATCTTAGCTTAAATATTGATGAGACAACAGTTATGAATTTCCGAATAAGAACCAGCAGTACCATAGCAGAAACCGACGTAACAAAGTTTTTAGGATTAAATATTGATAATACAATTAATTGGAAAATACATATTGATAAATTATGCAAGAAACTAAATCAATACTCATACGCACTCTACAGATTAAGAAAGGTGGTCAACAGGGCAGTGTTATTAACACTGCCCTATCGTATCACGGATATGTAAGTTGCACTCTCAGATATGGCTTAATATTTTGGGGGAACAGCGTAGACAAGGAAAGGGCATTCAAGGCTCAAAAGCGCTGTATCAGGTCTATGCTTAATCTGCATCAGACCGATTCTTGTCAGCCATTTTTTACAAACCTTAGAATACTAACATTACCATGTTTATATATATTTGAATGCGCGGTATTTGTAAAAAGCAATATTCACTTATTTGAATACCGTAGCCGAATACGCCATCGGGATAAATTATGTACAATCACGAGCAAAACACGTTTTCTGCAGCAAAGTGTATTGTGGGTTGCTCCAACAATATTCAATAAAATTCCAAAACATATTAGAAGCATCTCAGAAATTAAATTATTTAAAAAGAAACTTTGTGACCTGTTAGTCGATAAATGTTATTACTGCTTAAAAGACTTTATGTCAGATAAGTCCCTTTAAATTATATCTTGACCGAGACCATGGTGCAGCCAGAGCTGTTTACTATTAGTTACTATTAATTTTAAGATCTGACCTTTATTTTGTGTTGTAATAATAATATTAATTTCTTATATAATAATATAACTTGAAATTTGTATTGTATGCCCAAAAGGCGGGACATAGCTGATCAACATTACTGTAATTCTTAACACCTGTATCTATTTCTGTACCTATGATCCACAATAACCATGATTGATTGAAGTCCGCTCTTTGAGGAGTGGTTGGAGAGCCGTCACGGCATCCTCACCTTACGCCCGGGTGTTACCATTGTGTGGATCGCCCGGAGGATACGGTGGAGCATACGGTGGAGGTCTGCCCGGCTTGGGCAGAGCACCGCCGCGTCGCGGAGGCGATCGGCGTCGGCGATCTCTCGCGTCCGGCCCTGGTCTGGTACAGGCCATGGTACGGAGCGAGAGTGCATGGGAAGCCGTCACCTCCTTCTGCGAAGCAGTAATGCTCGCGATGGAGGAGGCTAAACGGGTGAGGGAGAGGCAATCTTTGCGCCCCCACGCCCCTAGTCGCCGCAGGAGATGCCCTGGGCGTCGGGAATCGATAGCCGATTCCGGCCACCGCAGGCGCGGGCTTGCTGATGGCGAGCAATGGGTAGCTCGCCGTCCGGTAAGGACCACGGTAACGGTCGACGGCGCGTTGTGTTCCACGCGCGCCTCCAAGAGATGTCAGCACTAGCTGAAGGGGTCCGCTAGGACCGATGCCCGCCAGGGTTGCGGGTTGTTCGAAAGAGTTACTGTGGCCCTGGCACAGGCAACTGAAGGAACACGGGTGGGTTTTAGTCTGTAGAAGACTGACACGCCCTCCCGCAAGATTTCCCATCCAAAAAAAAAAAGTCCGTGCTGTATCATCTCTTTGTCCAGACGATTTGAACAACAATGTAAAAATATTCTTCTATCATCATTCGACTTACTCATAATCACTCGGATGGATATTGATGCCCTTCTGCAAACTTCAAGACAATAATAGCATGCCAAATGAAAGGGTATGAAGAGGTATTCATATCCTTTCATTAGTCAAATGTTTTAATGGTCTTAATCGTGGCCGCTCTTGGACCAACTCCCATTTATAAACTTACCCACTGTCTTTTCAAGTCGATAGTCTGAGTGAAAGTCGACCCGGTGGGTTCCGCGAGGCGGGGGGCCTCAGTAGCCGTAGCTTGGTTACGCACGGTGAAGCTAAGAGGAACCTGAGGAGGGGCCACTCGTCAAGGCTTTTGCCGGTAAGCCGACGACATAGCGGCCGACAAGTAGGTTGCGGAGACGCTTGAGCGACATCACAACTGAGGCGAGCCGCGATGTCGTATGGAAGGCATCGCTGCTGAGAGTTGGAGGCCACGGCGGGAGAGGAGTGCCGCCGGTATTTCGGTGCGCCGCTCTTCCTACCTTCCGTGACCTTGACGGGGTCGCCACCGTCTGATGGCGAACGCGGTGGGGCCGCAGTGGAGGAGGAGTGTCGGTATGACGTTGACCGCTCTCCATACACTCTGCCGCCGAAAAAAGGTAGGCGGCGCGGTCACTAACCTGACCCGTCGCAGGGGGACCAAGGGTGCAAGACTAGGGATCGTCTGGCACCCCTGTACTGGTTTGGTCCCTGGGGTGTTCACGGCGTGCAATGTGCTCTGGTGCGCCGGTGATGGGGGGTACTCCACAGAGGGCCCGGTGACGCGACAGCCGCGGCAGGTTCCTGTCATAAGTGGCAGAGGAGGACACCGTGTAGTTTTACTGGGTAGAAGTCCCACATAACTGCACTGTCTCCCCGTGGATTTCTCCATGCAAAAAAAAGGGCGAGTGAAAGTGAAATAAATTGCCATTGTCATTATCAGAAAACAGCTAATTATCTTCAAAATGGCTGAACAGATGATTATGAAACATAGCTAAGAACCATCTCGATTTGAAACCTTGAACCTTCGAATTAAAAAAAAAAAACCGATTTGCGAAATCAGACCAATCCAGAGGAAATCTGATTTAGATAGATGTATTGATGATATATATGTTTAATGTTATATAAATAGGTACATATTTCTTATTGCCTCGAATCATACTTTGATCAAGATACAACCTTACACTGACATGCAAATTGCAAAAAACGCAAGAAAATTCGAATTTGATACTTTTAAATTAAAAGTTAGTTATGTTTCAAAACTTTATTTTTTAGGAAAACGCTAATTTATTACTATCGCAAATATAAACGATTACATTCATAATTTGAGTATGTATTACATAATATCGATACAAAAATCTTTCGCCAATAGCGGATTTATAAAAATGTATAAAATGTAATGACAACTGAATATCACTAGCATTTACCCAATATTAACTTGTCAATCACTACAAACATCTAATCCTTTCTAACATTTGCGAATACTTAATACCTCTAAACAAAGTCCTGCTGTATATTGCTTACTGTAAAAAAGACAAATAAGAAATGAGCATTCAGTCTCTTCTAATCTGTCTACATTATTTTCAAATGCTATACAAACACTTGAAAGGCCTCTTAATCGTTTACTAATTAAGTAATTAGGTACGTGCCGGTTATACATAATCTCATTAGTGCGAATCTTCCATATGTGATGATAAGTACGAGTTATTGGGATGTATGGCAATCATAAATGTAACTACTATAATTTAAAAATTGGAGTACATATGCCACAATATAATTAGCGAAAATATACTTAATAAATAATAATAATCTTGCGTGATCTTTCTAGCGTTATCTCAGGATGTTATGCCAGACTGTGACCACTGTTCTGGTATGTTTCATGTAAATTATAGCATTTATTAGCTTACGCCGAAGGGACTTTAGCTTCAACATACACAAACAGCAAACAAAATTTGACTTACCGCTTGGCCACGACCTTGCAGCTACCAGCGGTAGCTTAGCGCGGGGCGGCGAGCAGTATAAGAACAAATATACTAAAATGTATGAAGCATGCAACGAGGCACCGCACGCAACGGCTTCATCCATTTTAGTACATTTGTTCTTACCGCTCGCCACCTCGCGCTAAGTTACCGCTGGTAGCGGCAAGGTCGTGGCCGAGCAGTTAAGGCGAAGATAACCGAATTTTAATGATTTTAAACTGAAGATCAGCAGAAAATATGTTAAATTGGAGCATTTTCTTAATATCTTAATATTTTGTGAATATTTTAGATTATGTTTATATTATATAATTTAATTAATCTGTAACGTTATGTCTAACGCGGATAAAAAACTGAGAATCACGCAAAAACTATCAAGCGTATTTTAATGAAACCTTCACCATTTTAAAGATAATTTAATTATTTATCTTTTATTATACGTGTTTTATTAAAATACCTTTTGTTTTATGTATAAGAAATTATTAATGCGTTTAATTTGGGGTGTTCCTTGATGGGCGAGTTCTATTACTGGCTGGACGTACCGGTGCGTGATCTCAGCACAGAATACGCAAGCGAACCACTCAAGGCCATTGGCATATATCTGTGTCTTAAAATACGTATTTTTAAAATGAGACACAAATATAATTCCTTGAGCGGCGGGAATCGATAGCCGATTCCCGGCCACCGTAGGCGCGGGCTTGCGGACGGTGAGTAGTGGGTAGCTCGCCGTCCGGTGAGGACCAGGCCCGGGTCGACGGCGCGTTGTGTTCCACGCGCGCCTCAAAGAGATGTCAGCAAAAGATGGGGTCCAATAGGGCCGATGCCGCTGGGGTCGCGGGTTGTTTGAAAAAGATACCGTGGCCCTGGCATAGGCAACTGAAGGAACACGGGTGGGTTTTAGTCAGTAAAAGTCTGACACGCCCTTCCGCTCCACCCAGAGCGGGAGAAGTTATTTGATGATTTCCCATCCACAAAAAAAAAAAAATATATAATTCCTGCCTTTTAAAGGTAGGCAATGGAGAGGGCTAGGAGCGAAGTTCCCTCCGTGATCAAATCAGAAATGAGGAGATCCGCAGGAGAACGAAGGTAACCGACATAGCTCAATAAATTGCCAAACTTAAGTGGCAGTAGGCAGGACACATTGCTCGCAGAACGGATGGCCGATGGAGCTGAAAGGTGAACCAGGAGTGGCGACCGCATACCGGAGGGCCGAAGGATTCCTGCCGCCTTCTCAAGGTCATTTGGTCCAAACAAATGACCTTGTGAAGGCGGCAGGAATCCTCTGGATGCCGGTCTATGTGGCGATGCTTAGAGGAGGCCTACGTCCAGCATTGGATGTATTTCGGCTGAATTGATGATGATGATGATTTTAAAGGAAAAGACAGTACAAATGCTAGAAAACTCTAGTTTAAAAGCTGGGAAGCCATACTATAAGATGGACTCTTCCATGTGACAAGTTAATTTCGCCGAATGTGTATGTTAAATATTAAGACAAACAAATCCATATATAAACAGGCACTAAAGTGTAAGATATTAATGTTAAATATTCGCCATATCTGACGTAGAATGACTAGACTAACGAATTTCAATTGAACTGTTCGTACTACGTCTGCAAGTAGCACCTACATACAAATATGCTATAATTTATATGATTAATAAATATTACATTACTTCAATAGGTAGTTTTATTACTTTCGATAAATTTACTTTTACAAAATATTTAATCTACATAAAAGAGTCACATAAATAATAATACATAATGTTCAGACATTTCATGAACCAGCATTCAGAACACGCTACAAGTTAACATTCAATCTATGCGATTCTGTTGGTCTCATTACGATAACCAGGAAACCAAACTGATAATATAATATTGCCTTATACCAAATCGGTAAAGTATCACAGAAATTAACCATACCTAGCTAAACTATGATGTCTTCAATAATACACATCACGAAATATTACGAAACACATCAAGATTTGGTCAATGTATACTAAAATATTACGACAATGTCACAAGTGCCAAGGATACAAACAAATTATATTTAAATAGATAGACTTAGGTAACACTCAAAGCTTACCAAAGTATATTGAATACGAGGCCAATTAAAATGAATTATGATTAGGCCTTGAAAAATTTAATTTTATTAAACTAGAACGAATATTTACAATTTCATCAAATAATAAACACTGGTAATGGTTCAGCCATCACTGGAAAACGTCTACACCTACTTAAACACTATCTAAGAAAAACCATGATAGTTGCATCTAATAAATTTATTACCAATTAAGAACTCACTGTATGACAACTTATTCAATTATCTACTGACAGCTGGAATGGAAGCTAATTAAATGTAATGAAGATGAATATTTATTTTATTGCAACAAACCCCATACTACGAACATAGTTATCGCTTAATAACCTCAAATAGTACAAGCATTTATCATAATTTCTCTTCGACATTGCAATATAGGAAGACTAGAAACGTCATACCGTAAAACGGGGTGAATAGGACTGACGGGGGGAATAGAGAAAAATCTTGGGATAATTTCTAACGTTTTTTATGGCAAACTCGTTATCCCCAGTAAAAAACCCGCAACTTTAATAATTTGTTGGTGTAATTTTTCTTAGTCTGGCAACTTTTTATTTGTGGCAACATCGCTAAAAACGTCAAAACTTAATGTCAAAGTCGACAACAAAATAAGTCGTTAGGTGCGTGCGAGTTTGAACGTCCGTATTTCGGTGAATTTTGGTCATAATAGTTTAAAATTATCTTCAAGTTACGGTGAGTGCAGTTATAAATATATTGTGCTATAATAATTAAGGTTAAAATATGCATTATTATATTAAATTGTTCTTATTTCGTAAGACTTGTTTTCTTGAATTTTTCGGGGTGATTAGATACACGAAAGGGGTGAATCGACACGCCTGAGGGGTTAATAGGCACGCAAATATGGTTAATAGACACAGCAAAGGGGTGATTAGTTACGAAAGAGGGGTGATTAGCCATGAATATATCAGGGCTGCCACAAAGTTTGTATTGGTTATCTACAGTTCAAATTTCACTTTTAGTTACTTAAACTATTTTTAATTTTCTTGATTATTTTTTAATCCATTCAATATTTTATAATTTAATTCATTCTTAAATAAAAAATATAAACTAATAAGGTATTAAATTTATTTTTGTTAATATTTACATTGTTTTATTTCTCAGGTACAATAATGCCTCGAAACTATAAGCCCGATCCACGCGGTAAGCAGTATCGCAAATATGACCCTAATACAATTAAACAAGCTTTGGAAGAGTTTCAAACAACTCCAAAGTGTTCATTAGCCTCTATTGCAGAAAAATATAACATAAATAAATCCGTGCTATACAGACATAATAGGAAAACTATGAAAACACAAGGTGCGCTACGGGTCATAGGATATGTTGATATTAGTAATTATTATGAATAATTGTTGATTTTGAATGATATTGATTATAATTCCTGATTGAAATTCCTGTTTGATTTAATATAAAGTTTATTATTCTAAAGTCAAGTGCATTTTTTTTTAGTCTTCTTTTCGTGATACACTCTAAATTTATTACATTTTTATCATTATCATTGATGATTTCTATTTGAAATTATAAATTTACTTTAAACTAATAATTAAAGATTTTACGAGTTTGCTTGCCTTTATCCTAAATAAATATTTAGAGAAACTACAAAGAGGCAGCCCTACGAAATTTATCTAATCACCCCTTAGGTGTGTTTATTGTCCCCTGATGGGTGGTAATTAGAAATCACGTATATTTTGTGTCTTTTTTTATTAACTACAAACATATCCGAATAGAATCAAATATATTTCAATAGTTTGGCCTAAGACTCAGTAAATACATGCTTTAAAAAATGGGTATCAATTCTGCAACGTTACGAAAATCGTTACCAAAGTTCGAGGACCTATCTATTCACCCCGTTTTACGGTACACAAACATGATTTAGTACTCAAGTTCTACGAAGAGTATAAATAGGAAAATAATAGATAATTAAAAAGTAACTGAGGTGACTTGATCAGTTAGCTAGATGTAAGTCGGCACCATCGCCGTTAGTGGCCATCGAGGCGACTGGGACGAGTGCAGAGTTGCACGGCCAGGTGTAGATGGACTGCAGGGGAACATGGAGTAACTCCACCAAGTTTCTATAGTTTGGTTCTGAAATAGAATTTATGTATTACTAGCTGACCTGTCAGACGTTGTGCTGTAAAAATTTAAATTACGATTTTTCGGCTGTTCTTTTGGTTTTTTCTAATTTCCTTTTTTTCTAAACCACCCCAGTATTGAGGCGAACAAAACAAAAAAAAATTCAAATCGGTCCGGGTCGAGCCATTTTCAAGACGCGACGAGAACAAGGAAATTAATTTTTATATAGGGTGACTGATCCAGAGACCGATACTTAAACATGAATGTACTTATAACAAACAACTTTTACTATGGGACCAAACCTGAATTCACAAAAAAAAAGATCAGCTGTCCCATACATTCATGTTCCCGTAACTCGTCAAAATGTATGAAGCGGCTGATTATTTCTTTCGCGATTTTAGGTTTGGTCCCATAGTAAAAGGATAACGGTGTTTACACATACATCCTATATACGTAGTCGGGCCATAAGTTCTGTCACATAGGTAAAATTTCGAATTTAGAATGCAAGCCGAGGAAAATATTATGGGCATTCGAAACTTGAATATTTAAAGAAAATAAAAACAAAGGGTTTCTGGAATTTCGTTAATTTTCTAAAATGGAGTGAACGCGCGAAGAAGACAGGCGCAGTAATTGCATTGCATCGTTGCGGTCACGCGCCAACTGAGATTGTTAAACTGCTGAAAAATTTGAAAATTCCACTGAGATTTATTTATCGTACTATCAAACGATTTAGGGAAGATTCAAGATTAGAAGATAAACTAAGGAACGGTCAACCTCGTACTATTCGGACTCCAGCGGTCATCAAAGCAGTGAAGGCGCGAATCCAACGAAATCCTGTCTACAAGCAAAAAATGTTGGCTCTGCAGATGGGACTAAGCAGAACTACTGTTAAAAGGGTATTAAATGAAGACCTAGGACTGCGTGCTTATAGAAAAAAAAAACAGCACATCTTAACGCACGGCTGAAGAAAATCAGACTCGAAAGAAGCCGGGTTTTGTTAAGGCGGTACGCGGGAAAAAAATACCGCGAAACACTTTTTTCAGACGAAAAAATGTTTAATGCTGAGGAGAGTTTCAACAAACAAAATGATAAAGTGTATGCACACTCTAGTGAAGAAGCGAGCAGACGTGTGACAAGTGTACAGCGTGGTCACCACCCTTCGGCATTCATGGTTTGGCTTGGAGTGTCCTATTTGGGTCCAACGGTGTTTTTTTTTTTTTGTGAAAAAGGAGTGAAAACCAGTACCCTTGTGTATCAAAATACAGTCCTAACAAACATTGTGGAACCTCTTTCACAAACAATGTTCGAAAACAAGCACTGGGTATTCCAGCAGGATTCTGCGCCGGCTCATAAGGCGAAAAGTACCCAAAACTGGCTCACGACCCGTGGAATCGACTTTATCAGGCATGAGGATTGGCCCTCATCCAGTCCAGACTTCTTGGATTACAAAATATGGCAGCACTTAGATGAGAAGGTCTGCGCTAAACCCCATCGCAACTTGGAGTCACTTAAAGCATCCCTGATTAAAGCAGTCGCGATATTGACATGAACGTCGTGCATGCTTCGATTGATGACTGGCCTTGCAGATTAAAGGCTTGTATCGAAGCAAGAGGAGGACATTTCGAATAATTTTAATGTGGTGTAAATCTGTATTTTATACCCTTTTATTTGATGTATAAACGGTTGTAGTGCGTAACTCATTGTGTCAGTTATTTAACTTTCCATATGTGACAAAACTTAAGACCAGATTATGTAGATAGATAAGGCAAACTTCATAGCTTATCTTGGAGGGCGACGATCTGCTGTCAAAATATTCGCTGTTTTAGTTGTGACTGATTGGCAAAAATAAAAAAAAGCCAAGCAAATCAATTGACGAGATTTATTCATATTAACTATTTCATTGGTTCCAGTTTAAGGGGCAATGTGCAAAATAACTAGATTTCCATACTTACATCACCACCACATTAATATTAACAAATTCGACAATAATATTAACAAATTAGCTCACCATTTTCCGGATTAATATATCCTCTGCGTATCAAGAAGTCTAGAAGCACTGGGGCACTCGTTGTCTTGAACTCGGGCGTGAGGGCTCTTTGAACACACTCCTCAGCAGTTAACAATTCAAAATTCTCAACCTCACCATCAGCATTCTGGGGCATGAAGTCCAGTGGCAACTCAAGATCGTATACATATTCTGTGTTAGGAAATAAGCCCCTTTCACTTTCGAAATAGAAACTGAAAACATAATATCAGATATATAAATAACTCCTTCAAGCACTGTCTATCAAAGAAAACATAAATGTAACACATCCATACTAATATTATTAATAGAAAGTAACCTTTCCATGCCTAAACCACTGAATCTAATGTTATGAAATTTGACAGATAGGTAGCCTGAGACTTGGATAGGCTACTTTTCATGCTGGATTTCTTAATACTAGCTAATTATTTATAATGAAGGATTTTTATTTTATTTCCTACTAAGTCAACAATTATATTATACCTAACACAGCCAGCTGGCACCAGCGTTTTCACTAGTTCCCCTTCAACAGAGGCCTCCTCGGCCGCCTCTTTTATAGTTGTCTCCAGAATGCCATAGCCAACAGCCAGCCCACCACTAACGAAGCAATCCCACTTGCCTAAAAAATTACAAAAGAATAACATTACTCTCACACTACAAATATTGTAAAATTAAATGAAACATAAATTAAGTTAATAACATAAATTCAATTTCACAATATTGCAACAGAATAAATCAGAATAAAATAAACAGTCATTGCAATTCATAGAAACGAATTAGCAGGTACAAATAAAATGTCAATGCTGCAAAATAAATTAAACTTGATTGAATATTGATTATGAATATTTCACAACTCAAAAAATTTTTCTCTGCTTACCGGGCCAGGTTTGTTTAGTGAAACTTCTCTGCTGTAACCAGATGCAAAGACCTTTTGTTGGGTGGTTCACATAGCCGGTGACACTGACTCCATAGTTCCTGATGCCAAACAGACACATAGCGCTCCTGTCCATTTCCAAGAGGCTCTCTGGGTAGCATGGTGTAGTGACCCCAAAACACTACAATCATAACAATTTTGTCAAACTATATCTCCCCTAACACAGATTATGTAGGAGAACAGTACACAACTCCACCCACTGATAAAACTCGGAAGCCCAAAAACTGAACCAAATTCAGATTTGAAATTAAGGTTTCAATTTAATTGAAAACTTGGAATGCAGTGCTGACTTTATTGGCCAGGACTGCATGTACATTCTAGATTCAAGTGTTGTCTAGTTGAACAGAAAATCAACACATTGGTGTTGATTTTCTGTTCAACTAGACAACACTTGAATCTAGAATATATATAATATTATAATAATAATTATAATAATAAGAATATAGATAATATATTGATATTGAGCACTAGCTTTCACTAGCTTCCGCCCGCGGATGTCGGCCATTATCCCTCGGGAACATACTACCGAGTAAAAGTACCCTATGTCTTAAACCAGGTTGGGTATACCTTTCATCAAAATCCATTCATTTGTGAAAAGGTACACGACAGACAGATAATAAATTCAAATAATCGTTTTTGGTTAAATTTCGAACTAAAAATAATAATGATTAATATTCAATCAATCTGCCTAGCCTTTTCCTAACTATGTTGGAGTCGGCTTCCAGTCTAACTGGATGCAGCTGAATACCAGTATTTGACAGACTAAATGTTACCTCAAGGTATAGACTATCAACTACATTTACAATCCCTTAAAATCTCTTAAAAATGAATTCACAAAAACTTCAATATTGCATGTGAATTTTAAAATCACCCCCTATCACCCCTTAGGGGCTGCTTATACAAAAACGCTAAAACACTTTTTTGTTAATTTCTTACCAAAAGCATAACTTCAAATTTTTTCCCCATCCCAAGTCTAAACTATTTCCCCCTTAAGAGTTTATTTTTTTAGATAAAAAGTAGCCTACATCCTTCCCCGTGCTAAATATTGAAATCCATTCAGTAGTTTAGGCTTGAAAAGGTGACAAGAGTTATTTACGAATTCATAACATTAGTGTTACGATGATGTGATTTATGGCAAATAGAACTTTTGATAAATAAATAAGGAAACTCATACATGTATGATGTAACACCCATTGTAATACAATGATACCATGTAATTCTTGTCATCCTGTTGTAGTATTTCAAGCTCTATCATTTTATGCTTTACTAAATATCAATAAATAATCAAATACAAACTTGATGACATTTTCAAGAACATTTCATAAAAATGATTGTTTTTTTTTATAGCGTAATCAATAATGGGTAGTTATCAAATATGGAAATCACAGATAACTCCAGGAATTTCTCAGTAGCAGGCCGGAGGCTGGATTCGTGCCCGGTTGATGGCAATAGGCTTGCCCCCTATTACATGGGACTTAAAACATAATTGATGAAATGTGGGTGTACATGTACACATTTCGTGTCTAACCCTTTGAGGAATAGGTACAGGCATGATATAATGTGTGTTATGTTGTATTATTATACCTCATCTCTCCATCCTTTTAAAGCGCATATCTCATTTTCTTTTCTCAAATACTGCAATACTCCAGCTATCTTTGTTGTCCTCTCCTTATAGTCTCTGAATGCTGGATTTAATTCTACATACTTGCCGGTGATCCGAAATACCTGTAATTGTAAGTTTGCTTATTTCTTTTCCAAAATACATTTAGGATCTAGGTGTTGACATTATCTGCAGGTTTTGCAATTTTCTTCACACTTTCCAGGACACTAAAAGCCATAAAACTTCCAATGTCATAACCATAAAACTTCTATTGAATTCCGTTCAGTGTTCCAGAAAGTGTTAATCTTTTAGATGTGATACATAGTAGGATAAAAGCAATTACAAAACTAGATAATACTGACTGAAGTTGTCTAGTATATTATAATTAGTGATAACTTCTTATTAGGTTATGTTTATAATCATTACGAATTGCTTCATAAATTTATAGAGAAATTAAGTTTTATAGTGGTAAGGTAATGCAATTGACAACCCTCTGGCCCAATATTGATTGATGTTTTTGTCCATAAGAGAACATAATATTAATCAATATTCCAAAACACTATTATTTATTTTTTGATTATAGGGAAACCTATAAATACATACATAAACTCACGCCTTCTTTATATGGTAAAAACTGTACTGTCTCCAAAAAAAAAATATTAAAGTAAAGGCTTACCTCTGGGAATCTAATCAAGTACTTCATAACATCAGGGCGAATCAAACCCACTTGATATCCGGCTACTATAAACGGTTTGCATACTCCCTGATGCAAGCCTTGAACAATGCAAAATATGTAAGCAAACGGTACGAGTTGCTTCTTCGACAGCTTGTTATTACAAACACTATGTAGGCTGCCTAAACAGTCACTCGTGTATTTCTAAACTAATACTTAATTGCCTTTTACTGGCAAACTACACACCTATAGTCTAAGATATGCACAAATTGATTCACGTACCTGATAGATAAAAACAGTTGAATTTTTTTGCTAATTTGAGTAGATCGGAAATATTGTTCTGTGCAGACGAGTACATATTTTTCATATTACTGTTCCATACAAATTATAAGTACCGAATGTTTCTATTTGAACCTAAAAAAAGAATATTATCAGCAATGAGAGGACTGTAAGTGGTCGTTAGTCGTTAGACGAAAAACGCTTTAAAATCTTGTCCTGTCCTTGTTCAGCAAATTCCACAATGTCCGTCTGTCAGTCACTGACGAATAGAGATAAAGACAAAACAAATGACAGCTGTAGGGATGTCAATGCTTAAAAATCACCTAAATGATATCGATATTGAATTGTAATGCCCGATTATACCGGACACTCTCGACTAGAGATGGGCGGGTGGGTAAAAAATGAGAAGGTAAAATTTGGAAGGAAGGGTAAGAAAAGGTAAAAAAGAATAAAATACCTTTTTTACCGGGTGTTAATAAATAATACCCGGTAAAAAATTAATAAAGTCTTTATATTATTTAATTGGCTTCGTCATTAATACCATTGAAGATAAAATATTGATTTCAAATAAAGTTTAAAATCTTTTAAATCTTTAATCAACATAAAGGAGATGTTTTAATGTTTTAATGACAGAAAAGCAATGAGCCAGTAAAATTACGTCTCGCAGCGGTTAAACGTGAGTCGTTCAACAATCCAAAGAACCTGGACTCGATACCATGAGACAGGTTCTGTTCAGAGTAGGCAAGGTGCTGAGAGAAAACGTTGCACACAACCACGAGATAACCGCTCTTTAATTACTCAGGTGCGGAAGAACCGCAAATGCACTTACATTGACCTCAAAAGAAACCATGAAGAAGTACGAGGAGCACAAGTTAGCCTATGGAGAGTAAGGAGGAGGCTTTTAGCGGCTGATATACGCAGTCGACGACCAGCGCGGGCCCCCAAGTTACTCCGTGAGGACCAGATTGCTCGATTGAAGTTCGCTAGAAATTGCCTATCTTGGACACTAGGTAACTGGAGTAGCGAACTCTTCTCCGATGAGGCTCGAATTTGTCTGAATGGTTACGAAAAGTGTTACGAACAGGGGAACGCTTTGCCGACATGTGTTTAGAAGAAATCACCCCTTATGGTGGAGGGTCTGTTATGTTTTGGGCGGGCATAACTTCCAGAGATAGGATTCATTGAAAACGGCTCACTAAATGCGCAAAGGTATAGACGCCAGCAGGTCAAGCTACCCGAAACTGTCAAATTTTCCCAATCAACCTTGAACCTAACGCTTTAGCGATAAAGTTGAAAATCTATTAAAGAAATTTGAAAGATTGTAATAGCTTGATGTGCTGGCGTCTGTACATAACAGTAATCCTTTGTCAATATGCACAACCCGCACTGAGTGTAATTGGTGAAGATGACATCAAAAGCCTGGTGGAAAGCATGCCAAGACGATTACATGCCGTAATCGCTGCAAGGACCTCCCCTTGCATACTCTTTATTAATTTTTATTTTTTAATGTCTTTTTTTATTAAAACTCCATAAAAATACTCGTAGTATTCATTTCATTATACCCGTAAAAATGTCCATTTTAACGCGGCTCTCTGTTTACATTGACTAAAAGACCGATTGCAGGATTTTAGTGTTAAAAACTATATTCTCATTGATAAATAAGAAATTTCTAGCCATTTATGCTAATGACGTACTAAAAATATTTATATTATCCATAGAAAAGTCAATGACTATAAGGTGCCCGTTTTTTTTTTTTTTTGTAAAGGAGTGTATATCATATATAGGGTGTTCGGCGCATGGACCGACACAATTTTTTAGCGGCTTTGGGGGGTCATTTGCTAGGTTTCACCCAAAGTCCCCATGTCCTAAGTCTGACGGCAATTGAGATTTTCCCGAAATCTCGCATTAAATCGGTATATTTTATTTTTTGTTACTGGTTGTAATAAAACAAAATAACTTTTATTATGTACACACAAATAAATAGACAAGAATAAAGGAACAGAAAATTACGTACAAAGGTGATGCTTATTTCTAAAGAAATCTCTTCCAGCATACCTGCGATAGGACAGATGATAAAAAGAGATGTAGACTTGTATTGTAAGAGATGTATTATAGTCTGCAATGTTGTTTTATTTTAAATAAATTATTATTTGATCTAATTGATTTGTAGAAAATGATCGATATGCTTCCAAAGTCTTAATAATATTTAAATGTATGAAAACTTACAACTTCTTAATTCATTATGAAAAAAAGTAAAAGCCATTTTGAACTTAGTTTTATTTTTAAAAGTTCATTAGCTTATACCCTTTCTAACGGCATGCCACATGCCATAGAAAACAATTTATTATGTAGTCAAAATACTAGTTAGAAGAGTCAGTTAGGGAGTGTTTTAAGAAAATACTTATTACGGTAATTACGTTTTAACTTAATTTTTAATTGATTTAGAATAAGAATACATTTTTCAGACTATAATAAAAGCTAATTTGTTCTATTTTAACCATAAACGAAAAAATATAACGATTCAAAGGCGAGATTTTGGTTAATTCAAAGAAAAACTAAAAAAAACCATATCTCAATTACCGTCACACTTACAACATGGGAGTCTTTGGGTGAAACCTAGCAAATGACCCCCCAAGCCTCCAAAAGATTAAGTCTGTCCATTCGCTGAACTTTCTGCATGTAATTCGGAAAATAAAATCTTAATAATCTAGATTATGGTTGGAATGATAGCTGAACTGGGCAAAACATACTAATTCCGTCACCACAAAAGCCAGCATAGCCCTGTGGCAGTGTAAGAGACTGCTTGGCAGGAACCGGGGGATTAACCCTAAGGTCACTTACTGGATCAGACCGATCATCACTTATGGCTCTCTAGTCTGGTGGCCCAGGACAGACTTGAGTACAACCCAGAAATATCTTGAAAAACTGCAGCGATTCGCCTGTGTAGCAATCACTGGCTTGTATGAGAACTGCACCTACGGCCGCTCTACAGGCAATGCTTGGAATGCCTCCACTACACCTCATCGTGAGAGAGGAGGCAGCCTTGGCCGCCTTTAGACTCAATATAACCGGTATCCTGAGCAAAGACTCCAGAGTTAAGCACATACGCATAACGGAGGATGTGATCAAAAGACAGCCAATGATGGCATCAGCCTGCGACAGAGCCCCGAAACAACACTACTTTCAAAAGCATTAACATAATACTCATGGAACAGTGTGACTACTCGGGCCCGAAAGAGCTGAGAGTTTACACCGACGGGTCAAAGACCGACTCCGGAAGCGGAGTCGGAATCTTCTCACACGACCTCAACCAGGCAGAATGGGTGGGCATTATTCAAGCGGCGTATGCCATAGAGGCCAGAAGAGTTACGGGTACCCATATATGTATACTTTCCGACAGTGCCTCAGTAGTCCAAACCTTAGAGAAAAAATATATGACTTCAAGACTAATACTAGAATATCACAATGCGTTAGAACGAGTAACGGTATCTAACCGCAATACAGTGACACTGCAATAGATAAAAGGACACGGTGGGTCGTTGGGTAACGATGCTGCTGACGAACTTGCTAGGAGGGCATCCAGCGCGTCAGTCTATGGACCCGAACCAATCTTCCCTTCCCTTTTAACCAATTACGCAGGTGGTTACAAGAGTTCACCCACACACAAGTAGAGGGGTGATGGTCCTCGACACCAGATTGCAGGCAGTCCGGGGAGGCTATGCCAAGTTTAGATGGCAAACTAACCAGGCGACTTTTACGCCTGGACAAGAATGGCCTGCGCTTGATGACGGGGACTATCACATGACACTGCTCGCTAAACAAACACTTTTACACAATGGGCATAACAGACAGCCCTCTGTGCAGAGCTTGCATGGAGGCTGAGGAAACTATTGCGCATGTGCTCTTCGAATGCACAGGCGTTACCCAGATTAGAATAGAAACCCTCGGGGAAGCCGTGATTAACTTCTGGAGGGAGGTGGGTTGGTTGGAGTAACCACCGACGGCCGCCATGGCTCACGTACAATGGCCAATAACATAGAATCAAGATTATACGGGTGTTCGGCGCATGGACTGACACCATTTTTTGACACCAAAACCGTCGTCAACGTCAGCACAACATAGGCATGTCGTGCTGACGACGGTCTCAAATAAAATAAATTATAACATTCTGTATGTCAAAGTATCTATTAAAAATACAATAATTAGTTTAAATTAAACTGATTTAATTTTTACCCGGTATCCCCGGCCCATCTCTACTCCCGACATGATTGCAAGTATTATCTTATGGTTTACGAAACAGAAATAAAAAAACATTTTTTTTAAACATATTTTTACGAAACATTTAATATCTCCGAAACGCTCCGAAACTAAAAAGCGCCGGTACCTTTCCCCGTGGAACGTCACATATACAGGGTCAACTTTTATCAAGTACAAAAATTTAAACAGAACGTCGTATCTACACGATAGGAATACGGTCCTAGCATTTTTTTCAAATAATCAGGCTAGTTTTTTTTTTCAGTTTTTCTAACACAAAAATTACAATATTTTTAAAAGCATACTGTATACCGACTTAATTGTTCTGGGACTGCACCCCCAAAAAACCCAGGGTCATTAAACCCGGTATTACGTCATCGCTCGAACTGCACTGACTTGTGATCGAATCTCCATCCCAAGCTATGCTACTCTAAGCTATCATACCTAAGTAGTGTAGACTATAAGAAACGATATTAACCTTTGCGCTAATCTATCGTATTTTAATTTTCCATCACACTTTTTTAGGCTTTGGACTGACAAGTTAATACAAGTTTTTTTTAGTATTGAATTAATTTAAAAATGTTAACCACTTACCTAACGTTTTGTATTAACTTGGCGTGTTAAAAATAGTCAAAATTCATTAACAGATTTACACTTATTTACACAATTTACTAGTTATTTACACATATCACATCAATTGTTGGACGTGACGCCCTTGTGGTCGCACACACTGTCTAGCGCGATCGAGACAATGCCTCCGCACTTCAGTAAGCACTTGATGTTCATTGGACATCACGTCAAATGCACTCACAATTCGCGCACGTAATTCTTCCACTGTACGTATTGTATGACCGTCGTTCCCATACACTAGGTCTTTGGCATTTTTTTCACATTGTTTCACCTGCGTATTGATAGCACATAGCCATATTCATGTATTCTCGGAATGAATACCGATACGGCATTTCGAAAATTTTCGCACAGACAACACGCACAATTCAGTAACTTGATTTTGGCGAACGGAATCTCCCGCGCTCAATGGCGGCCGCGCAAGGCGGAGGCAGCGGGGCGAAGGGGGTGACATGCCGCCGCCGCACGTGCAGGCAAGCAACCATTGTTATCTGCTTAGAGTACGTTAGCCATTAATACAGATACACAGGATGTTGAATTTTACTTTTTAAACAAAATGGTTTTTGGTGTTTTTCTTGGAAACTAGTGTATATAAATGTATTATTTTATCAAGAAATGTCTATCTTAACTTAATGAATCTATCCTTAAAATTTTTGTACTTAATATAAGTTGACCTTATACAGGATGTACCTGGAAGTATGGATCAAATCGAATAGGAGTGTAGGCAAGGTCATTTCCAAACTTTTATACTGTGAGAATGATGGTACAATTTATTACGATTCAAAAGTTATGACCGATTTTTGTTTTTTTTCAATCACTTCGAATAATGCTCAATGAAAAAAATCATAAAAAAAAACTATCAGGGCTATTATTATTTCTTTTTTCAAAACGTTGTAGAATAGTGGGCCTTTCTTTTGGTAATACTTATACGCATCTAGAAAGCGTGTTCAATAATAAAAAACAGTTACTGCAAGGTCTTCGGTCTGGCAGAAGTTTTACTCAATTTTCAAGCGATTTTTATGGGAAAAAGTTACACTAGTGAAAGTTGACCAAGCATTACAAAAACTGGTTCAAGTCATAGAGATTCTTTGGAGGTATGAATCACTGGAATATTCTTAATAGCTTAAAAGTTAGAGATTTTTATTAATAAGGAGGTCGTATTTTTACAATTTTCTAAGTTTCAAATTTTCATTTATTTCAGCTTAACTAACGATTTAATTTCAGTCCCTAGGCATTTGTTACCTATAGTTTGATGTGGTTTAGGTTTAAATAAAAAATAAAAATAATTTCGGTAAACTTTTTGTTATCTCATGAGTCATGTTATTTGCCCTAGCTACAACCCGGAAAAAACCGTGCACCTGCTGTGAATGACGTCATATCGGCGCTCTGGTACAATATGTATGGCGACGGGGCGAGCGCGGCGAGGTGAAAGAGGAAGTGCGAGGGGCATTGCATTCCAACGAGGTGCTAGGAATGTGCGGGGGAAGGGAAACAAAAGAACCAGCGCCGGCGCACGTTCGCACTCAGGTAGATGTTTTAGTAACTCGTTACCAGCTCGTGACTGCGCCCGTACTCAATTCGGAGTTCATCAATAATTATTCTTTAACGTTATTTGGACTGCGTAACTTGGACTTTGTTTTTGCCTGTGATTTGGACACTCTTTGACTTGAGTATGGCTACGTACAACAGCCATGAATATGCAGATATGCATTTCATTTACGGATTTTGTGATGGAAATGCACGCCAAGCTGCAAGAGTGTATCGAGAGCGATATCCTAATCGGGACCGCTATCCGGATTACCGAGTATTCCAACGTGTACACTCCGCTTACGCAAATTGTAGAAATCCAGGAGCTAGGGAAGGTCGACGTAGCGTTCCAGACCTTGGAGTCTCAGATGCTACGTGAGAATCCAATGACAAGTATTCGTCGCATGTCAAGAATGTGGTACATCGTACTGTGAGACGACACATAATTCATCCCTTTCACGTTCAACGTGTGCAAGCCCTTTTACCGAGTGATCATGGCCCGAGAAGGGCTTTTTGTAGGGAAATGTTACGTCGCCATCGTGAAGATTCTCAATTTTTAAAGAAAATTTTATGGAGCGATGAAACAAGTTTCCCGAAGGGTGGGGATATTTAACATGCATAATCTGCATTTTTATGCGCACAGTAACCCACACATTGTACGAAGTGACCATTTCCAGCATCAGTTTGGAGTAAACATGTGGGCTGGATAGTAGAAGGACAGCTAATAGGTCCTCATGAGTTACCTGCTAGACTCGATGGCCCCTCATACTTGACATTTCTACAGAATGACCTAAATGGTTTACTGGGGGAAGTATCAATTGAAACCCGTCGAGACATGTGGTTGCAGCAAGACGGCGCTCCCCCACATTACGCAAGAGTCGTAAGAGACCATCTAGACTTAACTTTCCCGAGTCGTTGGATCGGAAGAGGGGGGCACATTCGATGGCCAGTACGTTCCCCTGACCTGAACCCCATAGATTTCTTTCTATGGGGTTATTACAAAGAGATGGTGTACGAGACAGAGAGCGGAACCGAGGAACAACTCCGTCAGAAAATCACATCTGCAACCTTATACATAAAAAATAATTCCCGTGCATTTAGACGAATAATTCGGCGATGCCAGTTGTGTTTGAGAGTAAGAGGAAGGAATTTTGAACATCTATTGTAATTTCAATTTAATAATACATTTACATATTAATTTCATTGTTTTATTTTATTTTGCCACGTAGTTAGAAAATTTTAAAATACGACCTCCTTGTTAATAGAATTCTCTAACTTTTAAACTATTAAGAATATTGCAGTGATTCATACCTCCAAAGAATCTCTATGACTTGGACCAGTTTTTGTAATACGTGGTCAACTTTCGCTAGTGTAACTTTTTCCCATGAAAATCGCTCGAAAATTGAGTAAATTTTTTGCCAGAACGAAGCCTTTGCTGTATATGTTTTTTCTTATTGAACGTGTGTTTTCCAGCTGCGTAAAAGTTTACCACAGGAAAGGCACATTTTTCTACAAAGTTCAAAAAAAAAGGAATTGATAGCTTTGCTAGTTTTTTTTAATGATTTTTTTCATTGAGCGCTATGCGAAGTAATTGAAAAAAAACAAAAATTGGTCATAACTTTTGAACCGTAAAAAATTGCACCAACATTCTCAGGGTTAAAAAGTTTGGAAATGACCTTGCCCACGCCCCTATTCGATTTGATCCATACTTCCAGGGACACCCTGTATACCCCAATGACTGCACATCTGTGCGCGCGATGCAGATAGGTGAGCCAAGTGTGCTTTTGGCCTAAAATATAATAATGCCTATTATGTTTTTTTTTATTAGAGTTGCCTCATGGAGCTAATGAGTTGCCTTCTCTATTTTTTCATTTTGCGACAAAATGACAATGTCAAGAAATGAAGCAATGATGTTTGTGGATGTTATTATGTCATTGATTGTCAACTCGGTCAGAATTCGGAGTTTTGGTATGGATTCGTAGTTTTAGTATTTGTATGATTATTTTTGTAAACATTTTAACTGCAAAGCTGAAAGAATTTAACGATGTCGTCGGAAAGTTTTGGTGTAGTAAATGACTTAGCTCCAGTTTTTCGTCCTTACATTCAAAATGTGTACCAAGATTTGAAACTTGGTAAGTTGTGTGATGCTAGCACATTCTGTTTAATAGATAAATCTTTCATTTATAGTATACTAATGAAACTTGCAGGTTTATGTAAGACTAAAGTTGACTTTGAAAGAGTAACCGGAAATTCTGAGGGTGGTGAATGCCAAATTCGGATTGTCTTACCCTATTGTTCTAAGAAACTGAAATGGGAAATAATATTTGATGGCACAGCACCTTGGTTTGCGCCAGACTTCAGATTCGATGACGACAGTTTTCTTATGAGTGTTGATGAACATTTTTTGGAAGAAAAAGTGCCAAGTCTATCAAAGTGGAACGAAAATGATCCAAAAGCACTTAGTGATGTTATTTCAGAACTGATAAATCTATACAAACATCATCAGGTAAGCAAATTAACTTACACTACTTGCTTGCTGAAAGTGCTAAAACTGGCACAAATGGACAAAGCAGTAGATAAACATGAAAAGGAATTGTAGCAGGCATTCTATTCATATAAACAGTATGTAACATAACAAAAAATAAAGCTGGTATATCCTACCAGTAAGATATATTTATTTGAAAAAAAAAAAAATGAAAACTGTCTAACGTTTACTGCTGTTACAGATAAAAAAGTTAAGTGAAGATGAAAGTTCTCGAGCCTATTTTGAATACAGTGCTCTACTTGGTGATGCTCTAACATCTGAGCAAGATATTGAAGTGTGGGTTGGTAGCCACGTAGTTGAGTTCTTGATCAGACTTAATGTCAATACATCCAGATTACCAGAATTGTATAGTGATGGGTAAGCATTACAACAAATAAGCAAGTTGAAAAGTCTTAAATTACACCAAATAGTTTTTATTAATTATACAACAACAATGTGGAAAATCTCAAATAAATGTATATTATTATTTAAGTTTTTTGAACATAGTATATGTATATTCACATACATTATAATTTTATAAGTACAGGAGTTTCAAAGTATTTATTTAAATTTTCAGAATTGAAAAGAATCCTGGAATAGATACTGCATTATTATTGGTCAGATATCCAAATTCAACTAATGCTGAATTAATACTTTCACCAATACTCACAAGGTCACTTGGAAATATATCATTACCCTTGTAAGTACAGTTTTACAAATCTGTTTCCAAACACCCAGAGCAGGACTAGATGAAAGATATCCCTATATCCTCCTTTGTTGCCTATTGAAGATGACCCTCCTTTGTCTTTGCCATAGTCAGGTAAAAAAATACAAACTTGTTTTCTATTCAGTACCATAAATAGCACAATACATTCTGAATGTGTTATGAATATTAAAGCTTGTTTTTAATCAGATTTACCAATTAATAGACTAGACAGCAAAAGTTGTCCCTGTTTCTCAATAGGTGCGGCCGACGCGCATGCGCGTTTTTGGACGTTCACCATGTGTTCGCGGCGCGTATGCGCGTCCTTACAATTTACATAACTTTCTTCGAGTGCGGCGCGCCGCACCTGAGTGTACATTGTGCTTCTCTATTGTTTCGAAAACTTCGCAAAATAAGGGTCGGTAAGGGTGTCTACACACGAGTTATTTTTTTAACGCTCCCGAGTATTTGCCACACCGGATTAGTGTAGCATAAGGTTCGTGTCGGACCGCTGCGGTGCGTTTGTCGTATTACGCACGGACTGTCGTTTGTTTTCATACAAAACGCGCGGTGCGGCAATAGTGCGGCGTCTGTATCGCGAACGGTCGACAACAGGACGGCAACGTCGTAAACTCTACGTGTTCATTTCGCTGTTGAATAGTGCGGTGAATAGACGTGAGAGCTAAATTAATCGAATTTTCATTTTTTTTATTTACTTAAAATGGATGATATAAACGTGGAAGAATTTATAAAATGTAATTGAAATACATCCTGCTTTAGGGATCTCCAAAAGCGACAAACTAATTCAAGTAATTCGTAGAAACATTCTCTAGATATTCTTAGGTAAGCAATTAAAAAATTAGCTTGGATCTTGTATTAACCTAGGGCAGATTATGGAAATCACCAAAATTACATGTTAATTAACGAAAACATCGGAGATGATCTTTTACGGTAACGTCGTTTTTGTTTCTGTTTGTTTCTCAACAAGAGACTGCAGTACGGTAGCAGTCCGATATCAAACGCCAAAATTGAAAGCGTATCTGACTACCGTACGTTTGTATCCTAGTGATGTTATAAATATATTTGACAGCAGTTAAGCCATGTACTCTGACGAAGAAACATTACTGTTAGGTGCGTCGCCCACACGAGCTAGAGTCGAGGCGGCGTCGCGGCGCGGGCGTGCGTACGGTGCAGGGGTGCGCGGGGTTGGGGGAATACATTTAATTAAAACATCACTAGGATACAAACGCACGGTAGTCAGCTACGCTTTCAATTTAGGCGTTTGGTATCGGACTGCTACCGTACTGTAGCGGCCCGGCAGCGGGTTATAACCAGCGGCACGGTAAACGTGCGGCGCGGTCCGACACGAAACGTCTAAATTGAAAG
The DNA here is from genome assembly GCA_948252095.1 of Dicycla oo. NCBI lineage: Eukaryota > Metazoa > Arthropoda > Insecta > Lepidoptera > Noctuidae > Dicycla > Dicycla oo. The sequence continues at coordinate 14,986,525 of OX411714.1, read as the reverse complement.
CGCCCCTTAAGTAGCGTTTGCATAAAGGACTATGCCCAAAAATGGCACGCCACCTTGAGAGGTGTAGAGTACTTCCATTCAAACAGTAGTTACTAAGGCAGCTCAGCTGTAACAAACATCCGACTCGAGTTATGCGCCCTAATCTATAACGCGTATTTAATTAGGAAAACGGAAAATATGAGTTACTTTTAATGGTCCTATACTATTTATTTCATAGTACAAACTCTCTGTCTCAAGTTGCATCATATTGGCGTAAGTGGCATAGTGTGACGTCAAGTCACGCTTCTATTTAATTAAAAGTAACTCATATTTTCGGTTTTCCTAACTAAATACGCGTTATAGATTGGGCGCATAACTCGAGTCGGATGTACTTTACAGCTGAGCTGCCGTAGTAACTATTGTTTGAATGTGAGTACTCTATACATCTAACAAGATGGCGTTAGTGTGACATCAAAACGAAAAAGGCATCAGTTGCCCATACACTTCAGGCAAATCCCTTTCGCTAATAATTGAGCAGATAATGTATTAAAAAAGGTTGTAATTCAAATATTTGTCTTCCAGGATGCATCAGTCAGGAGTTTTAATGGATTATGTCCCAATGGTGACTGAATTATTGAACAATAAGGTATGGTAGCATACAGTACTTGTTGTTTTAATTATAATAAATAATAAAATAGTTTATTTGCACCTTCAAGTAAAAATATAGTTTACAATAAAAATAGGCCTTAAGGTAACTAAGTAAAGTTGCAGCCAATACCTAAACCATTGGGTCTCAACTAGTACAAATTATATATATTATTATTTATATTAGTCTTGAATATAATTAATAGATGGCAGCATAGGTAACAATTATGAAATTAACAATCACTAAAAAGGGTTATTCTGCAGATGTTGGCTAAAGCAAGATTAGTAAAAATCAAAACTATCTTGTTTAATGTTGATTTAACTATTTACACTCATAAATCACATATTTTCAACAAAAACGATAAATTAAGCCTTTAACTTCAATTCGAATCCATACAATGTTAGATCTAGTTGAAAGTAGCCTTCTGACAAGCATTTTGTTTTAAAGCTCTTTGCAATAGATGGTGTTTTATTAAATTTGCCTTATCATCACTTAAACCACAGATAAACTTAAACTAACCACCACGGATTAGAAAAAAAACCGGCCAAGTGCGTGTCGGACTACGCACAGTGAAGGGTTCCGTAGTTGGAATCAATTTATCCCAAGAACAAACTTAACATTGTAGTTGAAAAATATGTTCTCCCATACATCCAGCTTTTGGAATGTATTGGGAGACATTTCAACTGCAAATGTATGTTTGTACGCACAATATGAGAGATTTATCATTATATTTTAAGACCATAGACTTCTTATAAGTTTTTCTGTAATCTATAGGTATAATAGAACTACTTTCAGTATTTCTTTTTCAAAATAAGCTCTGTTGTTTTGGAGATAAGGGTGAATGGTTAAATTTCGTCTATTTTCTTAAATAACTTTAAAACAACTTATTTTAAAATGATAAAAAAATATATTTGAGACCCTCACAGTACGCCCTTTAATTTGATATGTCTCACCGCGCACTGTACAGTTTACAAAACAATTTTTTTTAATTATTTATTTGTTTACGTTACACGTCCGTGTTTGGGTCACAAAAAAACATATGTGTACCAAATTTCAACTTAATCGGTCCATTAGATTCGGAGCAAATTGGCTGTGACAGACGGACTGACAGACAGACACACGAGTGATCCTATAAGGGTTCCGTTTTTTCCTTTTGAGGTACGGAACCCTAAAAAGCATCCATACCTAGTTGCCATTCCACCAATTCGCACCAAGCGCTTCCAAACATCCTTCATAATGCGCACGGCAAAAGAGTGGAACTCACTACCTGTGTCTGTGTTCCCGAACGCATACAACCCTTCTGGGTAAGCTCACTCCATCGTAGACTTCGTCTCTGTCACCTCTGACCTAGACTAAAGTCAAGAGCAAACCCATCTCAAATAATAAAAAAAAGCTTGTTGTATTTTATTACAGACAAAATTTTGTTTTACAGATTAACGATGTGCTGAACAATGAAAGGTTAAAGCGAGATTTACTGGCACAACTGATTGTGAAGTATGAAGGTGCTGTCCTGGAGCACGATGCTAATAATGCAGCCTTCTTATTTGAAATGAGCAGCTATCATTGGATCTTACAGATAGATACTGGTTTGTATACTCTTATTACGTTAATGGATTGAAAAGTTCGTAGCCTGACACAGAAGTAACTACGCTAGATTTTTTAAATACCTTCATATTTTACTCTAATCATTCAACAGTCAAAGTGCAAACTTCGGGACATGTAGTTCAAATATATATTTTTTTACTTTTCTTTTTCTGCAAGTGTCTGAAATATTTCTGCAAAATGGACAAAATTGAACACCGTGCAGTCATAAAGTATCTCCATTAAAAGGAGTGAACGCCAAAAGAAATTTACGAAGATATGGTGACAACATTAGCAACATCCCTATCATAATAAATATGCTACATTAAAAACGTGGTCAGCTGAATTTAGACGTGGGCGAGAGAGTATTGAAGACGACCCTAGACCAGGTAGGCCGACAACGTCCACTACTGACGAATATATCGAAAAAATATGTGATTTAATAATAAGGAGACCGAAGATTAAAAACCGGTGCGAGTCGGAAATACGAGTACATCATCTGTGAAAATTTCAACTAACTATCACTGTTCATGAGATACAGCCTGGTGACAGACGGACAGGAGAGTCTTAGTAAATCTTAACTTCGAATAACTCCAAACAGTCCAACCCACATTACACCTAATGTGGTTTGGAGGGTCCACATTAGGTGTAATGTGGGTTGGATCCTTTTCGTTTAACTATGGACAATTTCTCGTGACTGTTTGGAGTTATTCGAAGCTGATCAGCAGGAATTTTAGATCGATTTATTACGATGGATGAGACTTGGGTTCACCATCATACCCCAGAGTCGAAACAACAGTCCAAACTGTGGAAAAGACCCAGATCTCCAACAGACTCCAAATAAGGCCAAAACAATTTTGTCAGCAAATAAGTTAATGGCGTCAGTTTTTTGGGACGCAAAGGGAGTGATCTTGGTGGATTAAAAAAAGGTCAAACAATAAATTCTACATATTATTGCACTGTACACTACTACATTGTTTACGAAAGTCAAGTAAAAAACTTCCAGAATGACAAGGATAAAGGTGTTGTTCCACCAAGATAATGCTCGCGTCCATTCGAAACAATGGCTGAAATTTATAATTGCGGGTTTGAATTACTTCCGCACCCTCCCTATTCACCTGGACTTTAGGGGACTTTCATCTGTTCCCAAACCTGAAAAAACATCTAGGTGGAACGAAATTTTAGACAAATGGAGAGGTTGAAGCCGCTGTAAGTGACTATTTTGAGGGTCTTGAAGAATCTTTTTTTTTTAATGGGGATCAAGGCTTTCCAGAAAGGTGAAACAAGTGCTTGGCGGTTAATATGTAAAAAATTAAAAATACTTTTATAAGTAGCTTCCTTTGCTGTTATGATAGGGTTACGAACTTTCCAATCCACCCTAGTATTATCTGTGATAGGTTAATTACAGTGGACAGAAACCTGATTATCATCATTATAATGCATTGAGTTTTACATGTTATGTAAAATAATAATGTAACTCGATGTACACTTTTGAAAAACTTTTGCTCCACCCTGTACATTACCCTAGAATTTCATGACCATAATATTAATTAAAATGTTGACAGAACCAATTACTAAATGATTGAATTAATTTACAGGTGCTAAATTTCCAGATAAACCTCCAGTATTAACTCTAAGATCAATTTATCACTGCAATAAAGGAAAACCAATGTATAAAATACTCTCAGGATGTCCATACAATCATTTTGAAGGCTACATTGAACAACAAGTTGAACTTTTCAAAAATGAATGTATGGGGCTGCCACCATCCAAAGAATCACATCAATTTGTGACTCTGGAAAACTAAAATTGGAGTGCATAATTATGCTGTTTTATAAGTACCTAGCTAATAAGTTATATTTTTCTTTGACATTTTTTAATATTATGTGTTAAGTATAAATAAAAGAACTTCATAATAATGAACATTTTTTTATTCTGTGTGTACGACCTTACAAGGATCCATACATATTATTTTACAATGTAATTGATATTTCTTACAGAACAACTTTGGAACTGCTTTTACATTAACCTATTGACCGCTTCAGTCGGATTAATACGACAAAATTATTTTCTTGCCCGTGCCGCCTTAGACGTATTTATACGATTAACCTATGTTCGTTTTTTGTTTTTTATTTCATGGCACGACCCTGGTTCGTCGTAGATATTTATTTGTTGATTTAAGTACTGGAGGCACGACAATTAATATAAAACCAAGCGGTCAATAGGTTAAGTACCTACCTACATCATAGTTTAAGAGGGTATTATTCAGCCCTTGTTAAAATACAATAGTTAATTGGTTACCAAAATGTGGGTTCAACAGGCATAAATAAGTATCTAATACTTATTTATGCTCAAAATTTTTAAACTATACAATATTATTTAGGAAAAAACTAACAACAATAAAATTATGAAGTCTTTATCAAGACAACAGGTACTGCAACTTTGTGAATAATGATTTAGAGAAAATATAATCACAAAGAGTTTCTACAGTGACAAACTCTTGCCGACAGAAGAACCCCACAATAAAATAAATACTTAATTATTTGTAACTTTATGCAACACGCAAGATCGTATGCTAGATCTAATTAATTAGTCAACCTATTGTCTTCCTTGGAGCCAATAAGTTCGTAGCGATATCTCATATACATCACTTTCATCCTGTCCCATACATTATCAAACGAGTCAAGAGCAGGCCTGACGTCAAGCAGAGCAAATTCGTATTTGTTGTCAACTTCACCACCATCATAGTAGTCGATAATGTAGCGGACATCTTGTCCACATCTGTCGACAATCCAATCGTGTCTATCAAATGGCAACTCGTACCTGAAAACAAAAGATAAAACATCATTAAAAAATTGTTATGTGAGTGCAAAAAAAGAAACATTTTTCTAATCTTTTAACTTTTTTTTATGAAACATATTGGAATCAGATTTAAATACATACCCAAGCCAATTTCGTATGCGAGCCCTAGGGCTGTAGTCTGAAGCCTTGCCGCCAAAACTCTTGAGTCTTGGGTGTCCACACTCCTTTGCATGCAATGCTTCCCATTTCAATACTTCTTGCCATGCCTGAAAAGCAATAGGTGTTTTATAATTTGTATAAGTAGGTACTAATTAATAATTACTGTTTATTTTCCATAAATTCAAATGACAAATCAGTTGCTTATAGTGGCTATACAGAGGGTGTAAGTGTAAACACCGTTATCCTATTAAGGGGTACTTATTATAAACAACTTTTACTGAGGGACCGAACCTGTAATCACGAAAAATAAATCTGCTGTTCCGAACATTTTGATGAGTTATTCCAACATAAAATGCAGGGAACAGCTGATTTTTTTTTCGCGATTTCAAGTTCGGTCCCATAGTAAAAGTTGTTCAAAATTATGAGTACAATTACCCCTTAAAAAGATAAGGGTGTTTACACTTGCAGCCTGTCACCTAACACAGCAAATTGACATAGACTATCTCGAGGGCTTACTGCGTAAACCACAAAAGGGCAGTCAAGTCAGTTTTCAGTTTGCGCTTTAGACGTTTATAACTAATTAAAATGCTATAATTTCAGTAGATCCTAAATACTTTAGTAGTCACAAGCTAGGATACACTAATACATGCTCTCATACGTTCGGACCATGTACTAAATACTCCAGACTCCATTTGAAACACTACCGCATATCACTACCGTCTATCTCTTCAAATGCGCCTATAAGCTCTTCATCGTTAGAATAGTTGCATACTTTTAATTCGACCGTCCCTATTAACAATGTCGGATATACATTTTTACCAATATTCACTTTTTTACATATATCGAATTACAATTTTTAAAAAATTCTTCACTGTCAAAACAAACTTTGAACTGAGGGCAGTTCAAAGTTTGCCCTAACGATAAAAAAGAATCTTTATGATATTAACAATGTCAGTTCTGCGAAAAAGACCACTGTTCAGTAGAGACTAAACAGTAGTCTCCCTGCAGAACCGACATTGTTAATAGGGACGGTCGAATTGTTGTTCACATGATGAAAAAGCGCAGTCACATGGGGCTAAGTCTGGGCTGTAAGGTGGATGTCCTAGTAGTTTTACTCCAATTTCACACAAATAGTCTGTAGTTCTGCCAGCCCGATGTGCAGGAGCGTTGTCCTGATGCAAAAACCAAGTGTCGACTTCGAGTTTGGTCGCTCGTTTTTCAACGATTCTAAAACTTGAGGCAAACCTTTTTCCGTGTACCAACTTGCAGAAACAGTCTTATGTTTATCGAGCACAACAGTAGATACGAGGGTGGATTGAAAAGTAATCGGCCTGATACAGATCCATTAAGTTCTTAAAATCAAAACACCCACATTATTTAGTTCAGTTCAGACTAGTTAGCTGTGCGAAGTTCGAAACGTGTGCGTTAATTAGTTGTAATTTTACAAATTTATTTATCAAGCAATCCGCCGTAATTTGGAATAGCTGACGAGAAGACTCGACGAAGCTTCCCAAACGCTGCCTAACCCAGCTGAATTCTTCTGTTAACCTCCCTCTCAAAGTTGTTCTTACCAAATTGTGCAAGGTAAACGTATTCTCGAACAACCTCGAGAGCACCGTCATTGATAGCAATTGGTTCCGGAGTGACGTGTTCGTTGAACATAACCTGGGTTTTGTCCAAGTTCATCCGAAGACCTTTGCATACAAAATAATGGACTAGGCCGTCCAGCGTCTGCTGCAAGTCATACAGCGATTCAGCCAGTATGACGAAGTCATCTGCAAATCTCAAGTGTGAGATGTGCTCGCCGTTGATGTTAATGCCACATCCTTCCCAGTTCAGCGTCTTAAACACATCCGCTTTCCTTGACTCATCCCTCGACGCAGGGGGGTGATTAGTACGATGATCCTGAGTTTGGATGGTCATTGTCGCGTTTCCATAAAGACATCTATGCACTTGGATGTATCGCCAGTCGGCATCGCTGCAGAGATTCCAAATCAGACCTAGGTCTCGATAGATTGAAAAGCCTTCTCGTAGTCCAGAAACGGAAGACATAGGGGCCGATAATTCGTCGCAATGTGTGGATGTGGTCACGACAAACTTACATGACGTCAATTATATATCAGGACAAATTATAACTGACTAACAAGGAAAATAATGTTTGTACTTTTACTATTAACAAAATTACCTGTTCATTGTTGGCATTGTGTATTTTGATGATGTCATCCATATCTTTCTGTTTGATGTCTTCATTCTTCCAGCGCCAGCCTTTACGCAACATGGCATTCCAGAACATTTGTTGGCTGGGGTAGACCCAGAACTCAGTGGATCCATCTGGCATGGCTCGCGGTATTGAGGACACTTGACGTTGAGTAGGTAGTTCAAATGGCTGGTCAGGTGCAGGTTGCTGGTTAGCTGGTGGCATCTAAACCGAAACAAGAGAAATACTGCAGATTATGAACATTACTATATCAAAAATATACATGTGTAAAAGATAGCATAGATGTTCCTTTTATCGAAGTTAGACCTAAAGATTTATTTCTCTTCTAAGAATAATAGGAGTAGAACTACATGCTCATAGTTGGCAACTGTTGGTGGCTGTTTAAGTGTATGTATAATCATCAGTATCATTTTCACTATGTACATTATGCATAATCAGTGTATAATATTCCCACTGCTGGAACAGAGGTCACCTTTCTTCAAGATGGAGTGGGCTGTAATCTACCATGTGGGCCCAGTGCGGTTTGGTATGGATGTCACATATCTTCAAATTTTTGGTTCTATGATATGCCAGTTTCCTCATAATGTTTTACTTGATCGTTTTGAGAGCAATGGTGATGAAATTATTTACACAAAGTAAAGTACTTGCCTGGGTTTGAACCCGCAACCTAGGTACAACCCGTAAGTTAGGGCCGTCACCACTGAGCCACCATTGCTCTCCGCTATATAATATGCACAAGCATACATTTAGAGTAAATATGCTTAAAAGATTTGTGATCACAATGTTATGGCTATTGATCAACAAAAAGGTGGTCTGAGAGAATCTCTTCGCCCTTTAATTGTGACATACTTGACCACTTATCTATGTTATGAATAGGTTGTTCATTCTGTATTCACATAATATTGTGGCCTATTCATTGCAACCTTTTTTTTTTCTTTTTACAGTAATTAGTTAAAATATTCTTTATTTTAAAAATTGTAAGATTATTGTTGATTGCAAAGTAGTTGAGCCCATCCATTATGTCATAATGTAAACATAATTTATCTTCAATAATAATCATATCTTCAAGGCATGTAGACCATAGGATTGTGTAACGCCTTTGAAGGTTATATTATTTTGATACATGGTCCAGATAGTATTTTTAGATATCATTTCTAGGGCGATAATGAAAGTGATCACTTAGGTATTAGCATTCAATTTATGATCTAGGTCTGGTCTTGACACTTACCATGTTATAGGGATTGACATCATTGCCTTGTTGCACAGGACATTCAGATGGTTTTTTGGTTTCTTCAGGTTTTGCCTCTGCTTTCTTGTGCATTGGACATTCTGGCGGTGGATTGGAATTACTTCCAATGTGTGGTAAGTTAACACCAGCCTCAGCTGATACTGAGTTTCCCATTTTACCGTTTGTCTTACGTAAGATATTTATATATATACCTAGATAGGTTAGCAGGACATGAACATATTGTTGTTGGCCTTCTCTAAGACTACAATAATAGATGCTGTAGTTTACAGTAATTAGTTATGAAGTAATAAATAACAAAACAGTAATTAAATTCTTTAAACTATTGAAAAATTTACTATTTTTAAACTTCACTATTCGTACCACAAGTATACCACCATGCCCTTCAAAATCCACATTGACTGACAGTGACAAACTGACAATTGAGACTTGACATTGAGATAACTATCAGTGTTGCCACTGTTGCTTTCCGCCCATATTCTGTGCTCATTTCCATTTTCATGCCGAATCCACACGCTTGGCCCTTGCCACAAACTACAAATGTGTGGATCCATAGCAATCGCTTGCTCAAGCTTCTTTTCTTTTGATTTATGCACAAAAACCGATACTCGATCGAATCCGCAGCAAGCACTTGCAATGGCACACAATTTGAGCCAAGCTACATAACCATACGTTTGAATCAACGTGTAAATTACACATACACTACTTTGCTGCCTGCTTGATGGGCTAGTTTGGGTTAGTCAAGCTTTAGCGTGAATTGTCGCTAGCAATTTAAAAATCAAGAGAAATGTGACAATTTGATATCGCTAGCGATATCAAATTCTTACATTACGACTTCGGCCAGCCATATTACCTTTTTTGTTTGATAACAATATCTCAAGGCCAAAACGCCAGAGGTTACCCTGGCGTTTTCAAATCTCACGTTTTTTTGCAATTTACTATTAGGTTATATGTTGATCAAAATATGATTTGCGACCGTAACATTTAAGTAAGTATTTATAAAATTATAATCATTAGAATCAGTCAGCTCTAAAACCTTTTGAGCGCCACGGTCTTCTATAGAAGACAACATCTAATAAGATATCGTTTATTACACTAAAATACATAAACAAATGCTTAATGCGTATTTTTACTATTGCCTAAAACCCTAAACTAAAAAAAATAATTCAATAGGGGTCTTTGTTTATATTAAAAATAGAAAACTTATACTAGCCAAAATTTATTTCGTGCCCCAGGCGCCGCGCCGCCGTAGTCTTTATTAGAAGACGTCTAGTGTTGTGGTTACTTGATTAAGTTTCTAAAGTGTCGATGTCGACAGACACGAAAGTTTAAAAAAAGATATTTATTTCGAGTCGAATTGTTGAGATTTTAAGATGCGATTCTCAAAGTGTTTTATATGGAATTTTTCACTTTTTGTATGGAAAATAAGAAAAATTATTACCTACATGTAGAGTTTTAGTGGGTTATGGGTGTTATAAAGGGGACAAACAATCTTTTTTTTTGCGATAGGACACACCGTTTACATGATATAAGTAAAACAAGAGAATAAAAAATATTTTGTAGATAATCGTAAGTATATACTTTGCGGCCATCGAGATGTCAGTTTTCTGGCATCTTCAGCATGGCGATTACAATGTTTTCACTACCCTGGACCAGGGTTACTCAAAGTGGGGTCCGCGAACCCTTAGGGGTTCGCGACAAGATTTACGTAATGGCGGCTGGTTAGCTGGCAAGCGAGCCAAGTCGGAATTGACCAAAATTACTCCTAAAATCAACTCAATTTGTGACAAGAAACAAGCCCATCCATCACATTAATTTTCTTTTTGACACTGTATTTGATAACTTTTATAAAAATACCATATTTTTATATAAATTTCTTTCATGATTCTTTTCTTTTTTTCCATGTTTTTCTACTACCTACAGCTAGATATTCTTTACAGGGTGGGGGGAGCGAATTTAGGGGTTCGCTATAGTCTGGGAACTTTAACAAGGGTACGTGGGGCCATAAGTTTGAGGAACCCTGCCCTAGACAATTACCTATCAGTGGTCAGTGCCCTGCCGTCATTTCTGATATTACCAATACAGATTTCTCCCCTATTCTTAATATGAATGACCCAAACATAGCTGCTGAATCTTTGGTTTCTCTACTATATTCTTCTGTTAAAAAGTATACAAGCATCACAAACATTCCGAGCAGGAAGCGTATAGTCAAGCCATGGATTACGCCTGGTCTTCTGAGATGCATACGCCATAGAGACAAACTATTCAAAAAGTTCAAAAAAAATCCTGAAAATGAAACCCATAAACACATTTATTGTCGCTACAACAAATTCTGCAATATGCTTTTAAAAAAAGTGAAACGCGAATTTGAAAGATCTCAGTTTCAGAGGGTCATTCGTAATCCAAAAGCTACTTGGCGCCTTATTAAACAGATAGGTAACCTGGACCAGAATAAAAATGCACCTACGGAACTGATAAAATGTCATAATGATCCCATTTGTTCAGTGAATGTGGTTAACCAGTACTTTGCAAATGTAGGCAAAAATCTGGCTTCTAAAATTACGCAATCCGATTTTTATGCTTCCATCATTAGCGACAAAGACAAACTGACCACCTCTACCTTGTCTCCATCTGGATCTATTGTGTTGCATGAGGTAACTGCAGCCGAGATTGATACGACCATTCTGAGTCTAAAAGACAACTGTGCTATAGGGCATGATGGCATATCAACCTCTATTATTAAGGCCACTCGGCATGTGCCCCTGTTCTTATTCATGTTTTTAACCTATCTTTGTCCTTGGGTATTTTCCCTGAAGTCTTTAAGACAGCTATTGTCCACCCAATTTTTAAAGCGGGAGATAGAGGCGGTGTGTCTAATTATAGACCAATATCCGTACTTTCTAGTTTATCTAAAATTTTTGAAAAAATTATAAATACAAGATGGATACATTTTTTAAACAAAAATAACGTGCTAGCTCCGAATCAATTCGGTTTCCGAGCTGGAAAGTCCACTGAAGATGCAGTTCTGGAACTCACTGACACAATTACCTCAAATTTTAATAAAAAACAAAAAACTATTGGAATATTTTTAGACTTATCCAAAGCTTTTGACACCGTCTCTATCCCCATGCTGCTTCATAAGCTTGAAAGTGTTGACATTCGCGGTACTGCGCATGATATTTTTCACAGTTACTTAACAAACCGAAGACAGGTAGTGAAAATTGATAATCACCTAAGCGTAGAGGAGGAATTATGCTTTGGCGTGCCTCAGGGTAGCGTACTCGGGCCTACCCTCTTTCTCATTTACGTGAATGAACTGTGCCGGTTATCCCTTCCAAGCACCAAAATCATCGCATATGCCGACGACACTGTTCTTTTAACTAATGGCAAGGACTGGTCAGACACTCGAAAGGCTGCAGAGAAAGCCCTAGGCGTGGTAATGAAATGGCTGACTATGAACCTCCTCACGCTTAACGTTAGTAAAAGCAAATTTATACCTTTTACTCCTGGTTTAGGTAGCCAACCACCAACATCTTTCAAACTGAAAGCACACACGTGTCTCAACAGCAATACAACTCCTTGTAAATGCTTTCCCATTGAGCGCGTGGACAATATTAAATACCTTGGGGTGTATATTGACAATCTTTTAAAATGGAAAAGGAAGGTAGACTCAATTGTGTTGCGTGTGAGAAGTTTAATCTACTTTTTCAAAAAGCTAAGATCGGCCACGGATTTCGATTGCCTAATGACTATATACTTTGCATTGGCTCAATCAGTCCTAGGATATTGTATCACCTCGTGGGGAAGTGCTCTTAAAACAACCATGTTAAGAGTCGAAAGAGCGCAGCGTGCAGTGTTAAAGGTAATCGCACACAAACCTATAAGATTCCCAACCAAAGACCTCTTTCTATTCTGCAAAGTCCTAACTGTCAGACAGTTACATATATTGCAAACAGTTGTCAGAAAGCATGGGCAGTTGCAATATGAACTTATATGTGATACTGTAGGGCGCCGCGCGGATAGAGTTTGTGCTACGGAACTCTGTAGAAATGTAGCTGTAAGTTGTAGTTTTAGACACATTAGTTCTAGGCTCTACAACAAGATCAACAAAGAAGTAAGAATATACCCTCTAACGAGGAACATCCTTAGGAAGAAATTAACGGAATGGCTAAAATCAAAGACGTATGATGAAACCGAAAAACTTATGGAAATATAACATAAAAAACTCATACTAACACTCACACACCCTTACACATCCTCTTACACACAGCCTTACACACCCCTACCCACATATATCACGCACGCACAACTATAATTAATCTACTTTAGTTCAAAAATAATCGTAATTTTTCGTTGAGTTCTTACAGACACTTTTTGTTATTCTGGAATTACTTGTGTTGTTCTTGATTCTGGAGGTGGGCGTTGATGGCTGCGCCACAGTTTTAAACTATTGCTGCCATCATCGTTACATAAAAATTGTTAAATGTTTTATTTAGTTTCAAATAAAGATTATTATTATCTCCTTTATTCATTTTTTTTACATATAAGTTATATTTTTAAATATTAGAATTTAAAAAAAACATTTAAAAATATAAAAAATAGAAATCCACCGGCATGGGGAACAGGGTCCAAGCTACCGGTGGTTAGGGTCCCAGAGACAGGAACCTCCTCACAATACGCGCCGTATCAAGGAGTACTGCCTTCTGAATCAGGCCCTTCACCCAGCCACCCAACGAGAGCCTCTTGAGATGTTGGTCGAGGCTCTTAGCGATAAGGCCATTGACCGTAACGACTATCGGCACAATGATTGCCGAGTCCACATCCCACATAGCGACAACCTCGTGGGCTAAGTCGAGATACTTCAATTGTTTCTCCTTCTCAGCCTTCACGAGGTTCTCGTCATGCGGGATAGTGACATCGATTATCATTGTGCGGCGCACTGATCGATCTATATATACTATATCAGGCTTATTGGCTACAATAGTCCTGTCAGTGATAATAGATCGATCCCAGTATAACGTGACATGGTCATTCTCGAGAACTGGGTCGGGCACATACCTGTAAAACGGTACCTCAGAGTCCACAAGGCCGTATTTCAGAGCAAGTTGCTGATGGATAATCCTGGCTACTTGATTATGCCTGTGCAAATACTCGCCGTTAGCTAAACGAGAACACCCAGAAGTAATATGTCTGATAGACTCACCGGGACAATGGCATTCCCGACATATGTCGATCGTCCCGTCTTTCATTATATACTTCCGGTAGTTATTCGTTAGCATAACTTCATCCATAATCGCACAGACTGAACCTTCGGTTTCCCCAAAGAGGTCACCGAAGCGTAGCCAGGCCACGGACGCTAAGAAATCTACGTCGGGCCCATGAAGGGCCCGGAAAAAGCGTCCGTGAAGCTCCTTGCTTTGCCATACTTCCTTGCGGTCGTTGGTACTAAGCACCACAGGTTTGCGCCAGTTCTCTTTAGCCAAGGACAACGGGGTGAGTCCCTTGTCCACTGCAACCACATCTCGGTGCATACCCACGTCAGCCTTGAGAAAATATTCTCTGAGACTGCACACCTCGCGGTTGTGGAGGGTCTTAGCATTTAAAAAACCTCGACCCCCGCACTTCCGCGGAATGTACAGCCTCATGACAGACGAACGTGGGTGATGCATCCGGTTTGCAGTCAGCAGTGACCGGACTCTCCTATCCAGGGCGTCTAGTTCCGTCTGGGTCCACTTTAGTATGCCGAAGGAGTACATCAGGACCGGCATGACCCAACCGTTAAAGGCGCGCACCTTGTTGCCGCCTGACAAAGAACTATTAAGTACCTTTTTCAGGCGACCGAAGAAGCGCTCCTGCAACGATTGTTTCATGTCAGGTCCGTTAATGCCTAACCCCTCTGACATACCCAGGTATTTGTAGGTATCAGTTGCGGAGAGTGATCTCAGGTTTATAGAATCTAAGAGTTGTAGTCCCTCAGATTCCACAATCCCGCCCCGCTTTACATGCATGACTGCACATTTATCTACACGCATGCTTATTTATTATTATTATTATTATTAGTGTGATTTTGACAGTTTGGGATAGAAAACTTGCTTCCGAAATAATCTATATAATAATACCCCACCGCTGTATATCTACGTTGACGTCGTGGTGGGGCTTGCGCGCTCCGAACTTTAGGTCTGTGCCGGTAGAATTTACTTTGCCGGAACGGGTCTGGGATGAGGAGCCAGACCAAGAGAGATACAGAAACCCGCAGGGCAGCATGTGGCGAGCTGTTGGGCAGTAGCGACCCTACGGACCCTATCTCCCGGGAGAAGTCTTGTCCTCATCTCTGGCTTGCCTTAATTGGCCGGCTGGAGTGAACACTGACGAGGAACAGAGCTCCCACCTCTTTCTTGCCTTTATTGGCCGGCTTGAGTGGAGATTCGCAAGAGCAAACGTGCTCGGAGGAAGAAAGTATTCCCGTAAGGTGCTGGTAGAGATCTTGACCGTACTTCCGGGATTATCCTGATAGCCGTGGAATACCTCTCCACTCCTCAAGCACCTCAGGAAGTGTTGCCCCCTTGTCGCTACGTCACTATGTGCTAGCGGCCATTTCCGGGGGCCCATTATTGAGTGTGCAAGTCACCCCTTGCCATTTTATCCGTGTATAATATATAACATTGGAAAGGCAGGGGACATAGTTCTTTCCATAGTTCAAGTTTTCCAATCCATTTTAGCCACCCAAACCCACAGCCCAATATGTTTTGATTCCACGTATAACAATAGACCTGCACCAACCGGGGGTTGTCGTTGGGTGCACTTACATAGTGCAGATAGGAATAATCGTCGGTTGGTGTTTCCTCATCATTTAAAATTATCTAAGGGGCCTCTGCGAGTTGTCTTCGGCCACTTGTACGCCTTCCAAAGGTCCGAGACCCCAGGGTCCCGACAAATGTAAAATAATAATAATAATAATAAATACCGATGTCACTATCCCGCATCACGAGAACCTCGTGAAGGCTGAGAAGGAGAAACAATTGAAGTATCTCGACTTAGCCCACGAGGTTGTCGCTATGTGGAATGTGGCGAGTCCACATAACAAAATAACCATAACAAAATGGTACCTACATACTTTAGTTAAATGTAAATAAACTATATTAAAAAATGTTTTGAATTTTCTTAAAAAATGCGAAGAAACTTTTTCCCCAACCTATTAGTTTGACATCGATTATCATTGTGCGGCGCACTGATCGATCTATATATCGTCACTTAGGTAACAATACCGCGCAAGTTAAATTTGACAAGTTTTCAGGAGAGACAAAAAACTGTTTGTTATCTTTGAAATACTTCAGACATGTGTACTGAATACATAAATAGGTATATATTAGGTTCAATTATGATGTCACATGTTAATATTTGTGTATTTAATACTGTATCAGTATAAAATTGACTTATGCGGTATTAGTTCAACAAAAGAAAGACTTCTGCGGTATTTAAACTTTTTTTTATTATAATTAAGTAACAAAAATAATATTTTTCAATGCTTTCATAATGCTAGTAGGAACAATATTAGAAAATATGACTATGCTTTTAGCTTATCTGTTATTTAGTTTCAACAAAATAATTACCTAGATGTGTCATAGGAATGATTATGAAGTTATATCACATTACTTAAGTATCTAGTTTTGGTAATCATCCAGCTTCTATAGAATGTAAAACAGTAAACATAGTAAAACTACTTCAACAAAAATAAAAAAACTTTCAAGAAAAACTAAAAAAAAAAATAAATAAATAAAGTTTCTATCAAAACTAAAAGTCATGAGTTCATGACTCATGAATCACACGTCGTTACATTATAATCAATGGTTACATAGCTATACTAAAAACTTAAAGAAATTATTATAATTATTTCTGTAATTATTTGTGTATCATACTTGTTAATTATCAGTCTCAATCATCTATCAATCAGGTCACAGTATAAAGTCAAACTTTAAATGGTATGTCATCATAAAATGAATGGCAGTTAGATAGTAGCACCGCTTTTAAATCTTGCAGATCTTTGTATTTTCGCTGGGAAATTGGTAGTTTCGCAACATACAGTTTAGGCAGCACACTTAAGGGCGTCACATCATTGCTCAGTTTAAGTGGACGTTGACGCAAGAGTTGCAGAGGATCATCAAAATTTAATTTATACCAAATCGTGCCATCTGGTTTGTTAGCTAAAACCTTTAAATCAGTCACAGTGGGATCATTAGTTTTCTTTCCCGGCCGAATGGTTTTGTAAATTAATGTATTCCTAAAATCAGTAAAAAAATTATAATCTAGATAACGACAGTCGTATGGCATTGGTTTAGTTCTAGCTGACTTTGCTATATTTGCATACTGAGAAGGTAAGTAGATTTCTCTTCCTTTTACTTTACATTCGATGGCACTATGCACAGAATCGCATTCCATCTGAGTATGCCCTTTCTCAAGATATTTTTGAGTTATTATAACTTGCTTTTCTATTGCCAAACGTAAAAGGGCATTACTCAAGATAGCATTGTGATTCTGTGCACAGCAACCATCGGAAAATAGTATAACAGGTAACAATTTCCTATTTAATATACTTTGCAATTGATCAACAATACAAGATGCAAAAACGGAAGCTTCCAGTGAAGCATTAGATTCATCAAACCAGTAACATACAGCCTCGTGAGTAGACAAATTATACATCGTAAAGTTATGTACGCACAGTTTTGTCTTGTAGTATATAGCACTTGCCTGAAGCATAGGAGCTAATTTAACAGATTGAACATCTTGCGTAAATACATGGCATTTTCCTTCTTTGGCTAAATCTTTATCTGTCTCTTTTTCCTTTCTAGCTTTTTCTTTTCTTTCTCTATGTAGTGCTATTTCTGCGTCCGTAATATTACCTGCTTCATGGCCGCAGCATACATCACAACGATCTTTTTTCGGGTGATAGAGGCTTAAATTACGCTTTAAAAAGATGTTATCAAAAATCCTACGACTAAGACATTCTACAGATTCCAATTCACATTTACTAGTAAACTCCTTGTATAGCTGCCCCATGTTCTGAAATATCGGCTCTAAGTATTGCCTTGACGTACTTGATCGACAGTAGTGTGATGGCATTTTAGGAAGACTATTAAGGAATTCTTCTGCATAGACATGAGCGGCTGGCTTTTTTTTTTGCATGGCTTTCTTTTTGTGAATGTGGTGGCATGGCGCTGTTTGTTTTCTCAAGCCAATATCGTACAAACCAGTCCTTAATACCTAATGTATGTAGAAACATCTTTTTGCATACTTGGTGGCGTATGTTTCCAATAGTGAGGAAATAAGCTAGAGTTTTAGACCTTGTTGACTCAGTATTTTTAGTAACTTTTTTGTCATTTGCTACAACATGACAACTTGTTCCCATGACATTGTTTTCCAAAATATTTCAAATAACTCCTTTCTTTTATCTTCATCTATGTTATCACAGCTTCTCAGTTTTGATTTCTTACAAAATGATGAAATACAAGTAGGTTTCATACTTCTTGCAGGCCTTAAGACATCATGATGGACTTTTTTTTTTTCATATGATTAGTATTCGTGACTCGTCTATAGCCTAAATAAGCCTCTCCTTTCATTCTTAAATTTTTATTCAAGTTTTTTTCCACTTACCCGGTTCTTTATTAGCTTTATTTTGTCGTTTCCTATTGATTGATAAATCTCCGTGATACGTATCAGTTTTTTCTAATCCATCAGGTTGAGGGTTAGATGTTTCACCAAAAGTCAATTCTTCAGGTTGGTCGTAAGATGTCTCACCAATAATGGCAACTTCGTTAGGTTGGGGACTCGATGTCTCACCAACAGCGGCTACTTCATTAAGTTGGGGAGTCGAAATCTCACCAACAGTGGTAATTTCATCAAGTTGGATACTTGATATCTCACCAACAGTGACAACAGTAGAATTCAATACACTGGGAATATCATTTGCAATCATATTTAAATTGACTTGAGGATTTGAGTTTCCAATATCTGTAATAGTTTCTGTCAATAATATTATGTTGCTCGTTGAGGAAATATCAGGTAAAAGTTCATTCGTTGTCCATTATTGAATTATTGCTAATGTCCGTAAAATTAAATGAAGAATTCTTTATCATTTCTATAAATTTTAAGTTGTCAATGTTAATTATGTTTACGTCATTCTCCTTATCCTTTATTTCGTTAATTTTTACTTTATCTGGAAATAATATACCCTTGCTGCTGAATGTAATTGTATCAGCTTGTGCAATTTTTTCGTCATCAAAGCCGGCAGGTTCATCATTGATACTACCAACTGCTTGATGTAAGTCCTCCATTATAGTTTCTTCAGTTGAATCAGAAATAGAATCAATTGATTTGGAGTAAACTTTATTATGTTTATTTATTGTTACCTGTGCCAGCTTTTCGCAATTTTTCCTTTTTAAGATATTATTTTTTTGTGCCAACAACGCTTCCCGCCTTTTTTTTAAATCGAGTAAAATCGTGACTTTAACTTGAGTCTCCACGTCTTTTTCCTCTCCGTTCATGCTGCAAGCGATATCATCAAGGTGCTCAGTCATTTTCATAAGCTGAAAAAAAAAGCTTAATATAATATTTACTTATAAAATGTAAATGCATACACATAAATTTGTTTGGTAATTAATGACTAAAAAATCGTAATTATACCCAAAATAATTCATAATTATTATTCCTTTTAATTTATAAAAATGTAAGTTAATATAATAAAAACTTTACACCTAAAGTCTGTTTAATACCGCTCAAGTCCCATTAAAATGTTTATGGAACACAGCGTAAGTCAAAATAAAAAAGTTTACAATACCGCCTAAGTCAATGAGCATTACACTGAAAAACCGCCGATGTATTGACGTGTATAATATCTCTAAAATAACAGTAATAACACTCTACTATACTACAACATAATGAATAATCGAGTTGGCTTACCTTTTTGGTGTATCTGAAGTGTCTGTCTCTCTGATAAAACCGTAATAGACAAAAATATACAATAAATTTGCTGCGCGGTCACACATCAACACGAGATAGTATGGCGGACTGGCGACTTACGCGGTTGTGACACAACAAACGATTTGCGCGGTGCCAGAACTACTTGAATAACGCGCTGCGATTGGATAATTTCAAAAACAAATTAACTTCATTCGATGCGCGCCGACAAAATCTATCCAATGAAGTATAAAACGTCACATGACCAATTTTCGACTTACGCGGTATTGTTACCTAAGCGACGATATACTATATCAGGCTTATTGGCTACAATAGTCCTGTCAGTGATAATAGATCGATCCCAGTATAACGTGACATGGTCATTCTCGAGAACTGGGTCGGGCACATACCTGTAAAACGGTACCTCAGAGTCCACAAGGCCGTATTTCAGAGCAAGTTGCTGATGGATAATCCTGGCTACTTGATTATGCCTGTGCAAATACTCGCCGTTAGCTAAACGAGAACACCCAGAAGTAATATGTCTGATAGACTCACCGGGACAATGGCATGCCCGACATATGTCGATCGTCCCGTCTTTCATTATATACTTCCGGTAGTTATTCGTTAGCATAACTTCATCCATAATCGCACAGACTGAACCTTCGGTTTCCCCAAAGAGGTCACCGAAGCGTAGCCAGGCCACGGACGCTAAGAAATCTACGTCGGGCCCATGAAGGGCCCGGAAAAAGCGTCCGTGAAGCTCCTTGCTTTGCCATACTTCCTTGCGGTCGTTGGTACTAAGCACCACAGGTTTGCGCCAGTTCTCTTTAGCCAAGGACAACGGGGTGAGTCCCTTGTCCACTGCAACCACATCTCGGTGCATACCCACGTCAGCCTTGAGAAAATATTCTCTGAGACTGCACACCTCGCGGTTGTGGAGGGTCTTAGCATTTAAAAAACCTCGACCCCCGCACTTCCGCGGAATGTACAGCCTCATGACAGACGAACGTGGGTGATGCATCCGGTTTGCAGTCAGCAGTGACCGGACTCTCCTATCCAGGGCGTCTAGTTCCGTCTGGGTCCACTTTAGTATGCCGAAGGAGTACATCAGGACCGGCATGACCCAACCGTTAAAGGCGCGCACCTTGTTGCCGCCTGACAAAGAACTATTAAGTACCTTTTTCAGGCGACCGAAGAAGCGCTCCTGCAACGATTGTTTCATGTCAGGTCCGTTAATGCCTAACCCCTCTGACATACCCAGGTATTTGTAGGTATCAGTTGCGGAGAGTGATCTCAGGTTTATAGAATCTGAGAGTTGTAGTCCCTCAGATTCCACAATCCCGCCCCGCTTTACATGCATGACTGCACATTTATCTACACGCATGCTTATTTATTATTATTATTAGTGTGATTTTGACAGTTTGGGATAGAAAACTTGCTTCCGAAATAATCTATATAATAATACCCCACCGCTGTATATCTACGTTGACGTCGTGGTGGGGCTTGCGCGCTCCGAACTTTAGGTCTGTGCCGGTAGAATTTACTTTGCCGGAACGGGTCTGGGATGAGGAGCCAGACCAAGAGAGATACAGAAACCCGCAGGGCAGCATGTGGCGAGCTGTTGGGCAGTAGCGACCCTACGGACCCTATCTCCCGGGAGAAGTCTTGTCCTCATCTCTGGCTTGCCTTAATTGGCCGGCTGGAGTGAACACTGACGAGGAACAGAGCTCCCACCTCTTTCTTGCCTTTATTGGCCGGCTTGAGTGGAGATTCGCAAGAGCAAACGTGCTCGGAGGAAGAAAGTATTCCCGTAAGGTGCTGGTAGAGATCTTGACCGTACTTCCGGGATTATCCTGATAGCCGTGGAATACCTCTCCACTCCTCAAGCACCTCAGGAAGTGTTGCCCCCTTGTCGCTACGTCACTATGTGCTAGCGGCCATTTCCGGGGGCCCATTATTGAGTGTGCAAGTCACCCCTTGCCATTTTATCCGTGTATAATATATAACATTGGAAAGGCAGGGGACATAGTTCTTTCCATAGTTCAAGTTTTCCAATCCATTTTAGCCACCCAAACCCACAGCCCAATATGTTTTGATTCCACGTATAACAATAGACCTGCACCAACCGGGGGTTGTCGTTGGGTGCACTTACATAGTGCAGATAGGAATAATCGTCGGTTGGTGTTTCCTCATCATTTAAAATTATCTAAGGGGCCTCTGCGAGTTGTCTTCGGCCACTTGTACGCCTTCCAAAGGTCCGAGACCCCAGGGTCCCGACAAATGTAAAATAATAATAATAATAATAAATACCGATGTCACTATCCCGCATCACGAGAACCTCGTGAAGGCTGAGAAGGAGAAACAATTGAAGTATCTCGACTTAGCCCACGAGGTTGTCGCTATGTGGAATGTGGCGAGTCCACATAACAAAATAACCATAACAAAATGGTACCTACATACTTTAGTTAAATGTAAATAAACTATATTAAAAAATGTTTTGAATTTTCTTAAAAAATGCGAAGAAACTTTTTCCCCAACCTATTAGTTTATTTACATTTAATTAAAGTATGTAGGTACCATTTTGTTCGATAACTTTTTGCCATCTTGTAGGTAGGGACATGATCCCATTGCTATAGAAATGGGACTTCTGGTCAAAATACCGCGACAAGTGGTTTTGGCAGTCCTCTCGTGATGTTAACCTGACACTGCCTAAAGAATTCTGAAGAGACCGAAACAGGTGGAAATCTAAAGGTGCAAGGTCAGGACTATACGGCGGATGCATTAACACCTCCCAGCCAAACTCTCTTAATTTTTGCTGAGTGGCTGAAGATGTGTGAGGTCTAGCGTTATCATGATGAAAAACCACACCCCTTCTGTTGATTAATTCCGGCCGCTTTCTCTCAACTTCTTGCTTTAATCTCATCAGTTGTTCGCAGTAGAGTTCAGAATCGATGGTCCTGCCTGGTGGTAACAGCTCATAATGAATAATGCCCTTCCAATCTCACACAGCACCACCTTGTTGCGAGTTAACCCGGGTTTCGCCACAGTCTGTGAAGCCTGACCGGCCTTTGACCACGACCTTTTTCGCACGTTCTTGTCATACGTGATCCACTTTTCATCACCAGTTATCAGCTTCTTCAAAAATGGGTCGGTTTCATTACGTCGTAATAAAGAATCACAAATGAGTACACGATTCATTAGGTATCTTTCAGTGAGCTCGTGAGGTACCCAAATGTCGAGCTTTTTTGTGTACCCAGTTTTTTCAAATGCGCCAAAACTGTTTTGTGGTCAATTTCCAGTTCTTCAGCTACGTCGTAACTACTGATATGCCGATCTTGCTCCACTTTTTCAAAAATGGCATCCATTTTATCCGTAATAGGGCGACCAGAGCGACGTGCATCTTTGACATCAAAATTTCCGGATTGAAAACGCTTAAACCAAATTTGTGCTACTCTCACAGACACTACACTAGGTCCATAAACATCGCAAATTTTTTTCGCGACTTGTGTTGCATTTTTACCTTTTTTGTAGTAAAATTTTAAAATGTATCGAATTTCTTCATTAGATTCACTCATCTTGACGGTACGAAAAACAAATGAAAATCACACATTTTCCTAATTTGAATTTGGAATTATGTTCTTTAAAATTTAAACTTTCAATGATACCAAAACCAGCCAGATACAAATAGTATAGCCAAAGAGATTTTATTACAAGTTCATACATACTATAATGCGAAAAGACTTTTTCCCCAACCTAATATGTGCATCTGGATTGAGGGCTCAATTTCTTAATGTCTTTGTAACAATGTGAAACATTTAGGAAAATTAGTAAAAAATAATAAAAACCTAAAACAAAGGTTTAACAATTTCTAAAACTTAAAATAAATGTTTTATCACCCTATGAAGAGTGCTCTCAATTCAGACGCTAGAACAAAACATGATATTTTAAATCTCAAAACGTATAACCTTTGTGGCAACTGCTTTTATCTCAAAATTTAATAAACAATTTCTCAAAACTTTTAGAAAAATTTCAGCTCCGTAGACTGAGAATTTACAGATTTATAGCAGTTTAACTATAGAGCCCTCAGTTCAGTACTTGTCTGAACTGAGGGCTCAACCAAAACTAAGGTTGGCTGAAAGAATTCGTAAAACAACCTAGTGTATATTATAATATATGTTAAAATACAATTCCTAAAATATAAATAATGGTTCGAAAGTAATCGGTTGCAAAGTACATTGAATTAAAATTATAGTGAAGCGTCTGAACTGAGAGCTCAATATTTTCGTTTTTATTTTAAATACTGAAATACATAAATAGAAACAAATTAGTTCATATGTTTTAAGAATAATTTTATTAAAACTTGGTAAAAGTTCAATTATCCTACATGCTGTAATTCAGGAGATATACATATTTCACACATTTCATACAGAGAGAAAAGTAGGGTGACTATGATGTTGTTTCCAGTGTTCTAGTAATGTAAGTACCGACCTAAAATGTAAATGTTGTAAGTACAAATGAAACGAATACATAAACATGTAAGAAATTTATTCAATGCAGAGCTATCAGGCTCATTGGCGACGTAAAACTGGTGGATGCCAAGCTTCCCAGTTTGGCTCATCGCTGCAAGGTTGCCTGCTTGTCGGTCTTCTATAGACTGTACTTCGATAAGTGTGCTCAGGAACTCCACAACCTCATTCCACCGGCACCCTTCTACCATCGAATATCTAGACGCACTGCAAATTACCATCCATACCTAGTTGCCATTCCACCAATTCGCACTAAGCGCTTCCAAAGATCCTTCGTAATGCGGACGGCAAAAGAGTGGAACTCACTACCTGCGTCTGTGTTCCCGAACGCATACAACCCGAGTCTCTTCAAAGTTAGAGTGAACTTGGTTTTGATTTCTTCAAAGTTAGAGTGAAATTAGAGTGAACGTGGTGAAGTAGCTTCTTCTGGGTAAGCTCACTCCATCGTAGACTTTGTCTCTGTCACCTCTGACTTATACATGTCATTCAAAACACATTTTAAGAAATCGTCTTCCGGCAATGGCAGTTCTGAAGAGATACAGTATAAAATGTACTAAATTCGTAATTTTACTTTTTCAGTACAAACAAAGTTTACCTTTTGTGCCAAGTATAAATGAACGAGGCTTTTTTTTTTTGCTAACCCATTTTAGTTATGTAGTTACAAATATTTCAAGTTAATTAAAAGCTTTTAAAAATATCATTAAACCGATCTAAGTAAATACCTAGTCTTGCCATAAATATAGTCACGAAGAAAAAAAAAAATTTTATTGCAAATAATATTTATTACTTTTACAGTGTGTTAGTTTAATACATAAATATAAAACAATTTAAAATATAAAAAGCTTATTCGAAGTGGTCTCCATTGGCTGCAATACAGTCCTTTAAACGTTGAGGCCAGGTATCAATAGAAGCACGCACTCTTTCCATGGGAAAATTCTTCACTGCCAATCGTATGGATTGTTTTAGGGACTCCAAATTATCATGGCGTTTAGAGCAAGCCGTACTCTCTAAAAATGACCATAAATCATAATCCAGCCGATTAAGATCGGGACTAGACGACGGCCAGTCTTCAGCTCTGATGAAGTCCGAAACGTTCACTTCCAACCAAGACTGCGTGGACCAAGCTTTATGACCCGGCGCCGAGTCTTGTTGGAAGGACCATACTTGGTTATTGAACATGTTGTTGTTAAGGGGCTTAACTACCTTCTCAAGAATGGTATCTTGATACACTTGTGCCGATGTTTTGATACCTTTTTCACAAAAATATGGCTCAGTCACTCCTTCATAGCTAACACCCCACCAAACCATAACAGAAGTCGGATAATGCCCACGTTGCACTCTGTCGACTAATTGAGAAGCTTCCTTAGAGCTTTGAGCATAAATACGGTCAGTTTGTTTGTTAAAATGTTGCTCAATTGTAAAGATTTTCTCATCCGTAAACAAATTTTTTCTGTGACCTGCCTTTGCGTACCGCTTCAGTAGTTGTTTCGATTTTACCACCCTATTCTTTTTTAAATTATCAGTTAAAATGACCAGTGCGTCTCTTATAGGCTGCAAGTCCTAAGTCATCTTTTAAAATACGCGACATGGTTCTATGTGCTATCTTCATCTCCCGAGATAAAATCTTTTGCTTTCGGACAGGATTTCTTCTAATTCTTTCCCTTACTTCTTTGACCACCTTTTTCGTAAGAACACTATGTGGACGGCCAGATCTTTTTCTGTCAGAAACAGAGGAGGTCTAATTGTACCTATTAATAGCCCGGTACACAAATATTTGACTAATACCAAGCGTATGGAGAGTTTCAAAAATTGCATTTGGCTCCATACCAACTTTGTGTAATGCAATCACAGCGATTCGGTTCTCTTTATCACCCCACTCCATTTTAATATCGCAAAATATTGTACAATATATTGGCACCAAAATTAGAAAACTCAATGAACAATCGTATAAAAATGACAGATTCCAAATTCAAATGTAATATCTTTCTTATTTTAAATTGTAACAGTATTTATTATTATTATTATTATTATTTATTTACTTCGAACACATGATTCATATAGTTGTTAGTACCACTTATAAAACTACGTTAGTAACATTCTAAACAAAACAAAACTAAAATGAAATATAAAAACATTAATTCATATACCTATAACTATAACCATGCCCCCTTCCCGCTGCACCCGACCCGCAGCTGTGCACACGGGTCCAGTACCCCAGGAACGGGCAATCTGGCTTATTCGATATCACCTTCAGTATGCTGTTGGTGCTCGCTCGAATCCTGCGCATCAGGGATGCGGTTCTTTTTCGCATAATAGCATGAAAGCCATCTGCCTCTGCTTCCGCAAACATCCTCGATGCGCTACAGAACCGCGGGAGCCCCAACAGCACCCTAAAGGCGTTATTGTACTGAACGCGAAGAACGTTGTAGGCCCTCAGCGTATGTCTAACCCACAGGCTGCACGTGTAGAAAGACTGGCAAAACGCCTTGAACAGAGTAAGTTTCACTTCTCTCGTACATCGTGCAAACCTACGGGCCAGCATATTACATCGGACCGACAACGCTCTTCGCTCCCTTTCAATATCACTGTCATCATTCAGGTCCTCATTTACTATGTGGCCAAGGTACTTAAAATGTGACACTCTATTTAGCGGTACACCATACAGAAATACCGGAGGAACTGTATTAGGCTTCTTAGTACCAACCCTAAACACCACAAGCTCACTCTTCCGTACATTGTACAACAAACCATGAGACGTGGCGTATTTCTCACATATCTCCAGCATCCGTCTGAGTCCATCAATCGAGGGACTCAGCAGCACCATATCATCTGCATAACTTATACTATTAATAACCTTACCATCAATAGAGCATCCGATACCAGTGCTGCTGAGCTCCTCGATCAAGTTATTGACGTATAGATTAAAGAGCGCCGGGGAAGTCAAACCACCCTGTCTCACCCCACACTCCAATCCATACGCCCCAGAAAAAGAACCCGCCCATCTGACCTGGTTGACTTGGTGATCATACCAGTAGTCTAAGAGCTTAATAAGCTCATTAGGAAGACCTTGCTCACGCAATTTCGACCATAGGATATTATAGTCAACCAGGTCAAACGCCTTGGAGAGATCCAAGAAAGCAGCATACACAGGTGTGTTTCTATCAGTATAGTACCTGACCGTGTGCTTGAGCGCCAGTATAGCAGTTTCCGTGGACAGCCCAGCTCTAAAACCGAATTGTGCATCATGTAGATTGAGCTGCCTGGTTACTCTGTGCTCAAGCACACCGTCAAGAACCTTTGCTGTTACCGTGGCCAGCGATATCGGCCTGTAATTATCTTTGTCTGAGACATCGCCGGTCTTGTTCTTGACTATGGGCACAACTATCGTCCTCATCAGATCAGCCGGTAGATACGAGTGCCTCACACAAAGATTATACAGCATAGATAGGACTCTTGGGAGATGCGGACCAGCATACTGGAAATGTTCTATGCTGAGGCCATCGTGACCCGGAGATTTGCCCCTGGTCATCGATTGTATGATATTCCGTATCTCTTTTGATGAGATATTAATCGGATCACCAGACAATCTACTCTCAGCGACACAACCCCGTTCCTCCAACTGAAGCCGCGAGGTTACTCCAAAATGCCTTCTAAACATGTTCGCAATCTCCTCAGGTTCAGTCATGCCATTAACGCTCACCGGAACCGCAGGTTTAGGGCTCAACCTTTGTGTGGATTTCCAAAATTTTTGAAAATGCTTGCTCCTATGTTCTGTTGCCAAAATGTTCATCTTAATTTGTTCCTCATTATCCTGACAAAACTTTAACTTTTGTTTAAAAACTTTTCTCGTCTCTCTCATTTCCACAAACACCTGCCCCGTGTGAGGTTTTCCATACCACACCCAGTTAAGAAAGGCCCTTCTCGCGTTCCCGTGAGCGTCCCTGACATACCTGTTCCACCCAATCACTGTACGCCGACCCCTCCCATCTCTTGACACACTAGAGCTGCCCTCAGCCGCTTCCCCAAGCGACGTCACAATATCACTGTACAATGCATCAATTATTTTACTATGTTCCTTGTTATGGCAAAAATGATCACAACAGTTCCTGAGTTCAGATGGGAAATCAACATTTTTGAGTTTCTCCATACATAACCTATAGTAACAGTCTATTTGTGCCGCATCCCTTTCACCCCATATAGCCCTATCAACTATCTTACTTCCTAGTCTAGCTGAAGCAATCGTTGGCCTAACCATTCCAATGTTAACTTGAATGGCAAGTGGAGAGTGGTCAGACCAGTAAACATCATGGTAAACTTCACAATTATCTATTGTTTTCCACGCTGCCTCAGACACCAAGCAATGGTCTAGCCAACGTCTGCTCCCGCAGACATCACTTACAAAGGTATAAGTGCCAGAGTCTATACCGAACTTAATGTAATCGACACAGCGCCAACTCTGTTCACCGCAAAAACTTAGTAGTTCCCGACTAAATAGTTCACCAGGGTGCGCATTAAAATCACCCAATATATATACATGCTCCAAACTCATACCCTCAACGATAGCAGCAATTTCACTGAGGCACTCACAGAACTCATTTAAGTTATCAATACAGTTAGTCGGCATGTACACACTAAACAATAACAACGTGCGATCAGCGCATGTCGCTCTGACAGCCGCGATACGGTCACTCACACAAGGTATTACTGACACGGATGTAAATACCGACTTTCTCCATAAAAGAGCCACCCCACCATATGGCCTTCCCCTCAATACCCCCGCTGATGTATCCACCGCAGATTTCCCAAAATAACCAAAGTTATCATCCACACTACCAAGTATCGACACCTCATGCGGCAACAACCAGGTTTCCTGCAACGCAATGACATCCACAGATTTACAGAGGTTTTGTATACACACGATTGATCTCTTTAAAGACCTACAGTTATAACTTACAAATTTAGTAAATAACTTATTGCTATCACTAACCAACATGCTATCCATTAACGAGATTTATTATTAACTTCACTGTCACTCCGCTGCAGATCACCCTGCTGTCGCTCGGTTGCACTATTATAGGAAACAAACCTACGGAAAGATACTCCAGCGGGCCACAGGTTCACATCCATAAAAACATTCATCTCCCGCTTAGGTATTAAAAATCTATAAGCCGCATACCCCTTGTTCCTTTTCATATCTATCTTACGTAATACAACTTCTACATTCGTTTTACTCTTAATAAACATAACTATGTCTTCCATTTTTGTTTCTTTGTTTACATTATAGATGTAAAAAGGAACATTAACATCAGCCGCCCTAAAAGTACAATTAGGCATTATATCCGCCTTGCCTTTCAACCCAACAAAACGATTTTTCACTCGTCTCCGCTGTATTTTAATCCAACCTTCATTTGGCGACTCATTTTTCCACTCACCGCCTTCTCGCAAAACATCCGAAAATTGTTTACATTTGTGACGGTCAGGAGTCGACGAACTAGGTGCATCTACCCGCGCCAATATGTCACCGCTCGGCACGGCAGTGGGCCTCATTGCTCCGTCCCTTGCTTCCTTCATCGCCACCGGTGTCACTGTCTCTGTTACGCAGACGTCACTTTTTGTCGAAACCATGGTAGGGGGCTCCACGCGCTCCACACTGCCCCTCTCACACCCAGCGTCGTCATTCTCTGCCTGCGTGCGCGCCACCGCCGACGAGACGACACTATTGCTTATAATAGTATCATTGTGCCTCTCGCTTACACCACCTTCATATCTGTCAATCGCTTCGGTCGTTGACCTCTCCTGTACAGCATGTGTTAACAGGCCAACTGGACCACTCTCGTACTCAAAATGATTGTCGAGTAAACAGGCTCCTCTTCTTCGATTTACATTGATGCTCCTATATCCGGAATTGCTCGATATTTTCATTTCATTAAGATCCTCCGTCGTGACGTACTTTTCTTTAATTACCGCCACATCTTCTTGTAACTTAATAATATCCCTCAGAAGTCTAGTAGCGTCCAGGTGGTCGAACGTTACGGGTGGGAGTTTATGGAGATGTCTAGCCACAAAAACCGGCAATAACTCAGGATCAACTTCCTTTATTAGCGCAATGATATCCACGATGTCTTTTCGAGCTTTGCCTTCCTTCCTCCGCTTAACTTTTCGGCGAGATGTATCAACTGACTCGAACAACAGCTGTTTTGCAAGTGTAATTTCATCTTCTGTAAAAGCAGTAGTACATAGGCGAATCATACTGTCCTCATCCATGATTGCCGCTTTATTTTGAACGAAAGCGAGCAACTCATTAATAACGACGTTGCAATTACAACACTTCACTGTTAGCTTAGACATTGTCACTTCACAAGGTCAATGACCGCTCGTTATCGCACTCGCTGTGCACGCGCGCTCGCTCAAACAGCTGAGAGCGGATTTATGGCCAGACGGTGTATTGTATTGTACTTACGACAGTCACTCACGAAGTGGAAACGATTGTGATGATAAATTATCAATAGTAGATACAGTGCACTATGATTCGATTTCTACATCCATGGACATGCACCATAATACATTGGGAAACCGACTGAACAAATGCTATAATGAAAGTAAATGTGTCCGCGAATCAATGACCAAAAACATATCTACCCTACATTGTTTTCTGTTACTAATGTATTGAAAAAGCATATCTTCCTAATTACGGCATGTAGGATAATTGAAATTTTACCAAGTTTTAATAAAATTATTCTTAAAACATATGAACTAATTTGTTTTGATTTATGTATTTCAGTATTTAAAATAAAAACGAAAATATTGAGCTCTCAGTTCAGACGCTTCACTATAATTTTAATTCAATGTACTTTGCAACCGATTACTTTCGAACCATTATTTATATTTTAGGAATTGTATTTTAATATATATTATAATATACACTAGGTTGTTTTACGAATTCTTTCAGCCAAACTTAGTTTTGGTTGAGCCCTCAGTTCAGACAAGTACTGAACTGAGGGCTCTAGTTAAACTGCTATAAATCTGTAAATTCTCAGTCTACGGAGCTGAAACTTTTCTAAAAGATTTGAGAAATTGTTTATTAAATTTTGAGGTAAAATCAGTTGCCATAAAGGTTATACGTTTTGAGATTTAAAATATCATGTTTTGTTCTAGCGTCTGAATTGAGAGCACTCTTCATAGGGTGATAACACATTTATTTTAAGTTTTACAAATTTTTAAACCTTTGTTTTAGGTTTTTATTATTATTTACTAATTTTCCTAAATGTTTCACTTTATTACAAAGATATTGAAAAATTGAGCCCTCAATCCAGATGCACATCAACCTAATATGTCCCGTGTCACAGA
The DNA here is from genome assembly GCA_948252095.1 of Dicycla oo. Taxonomy (NCBI): domain Eukaryota; kingdom Metazoa; phylum Arthropoda; class Insecta; order Lepidoptera; family Noctuidae; genus Dicycla; species Dicycla oo. The sequence continues at coordinate 14,955,071 of OX411714.1, read as the reverse complement.
GAGCATCTAAGTACTTCCTGAATCAGAAAGTTTGTGCATGGGCGATCCGTATTCAGCGGTATAAGCGGCGGGTTGATCGATACACGCAGAATCACGTGTTCCAGAGCGATGAGAGGTGGGTATATAGAGCTTGGGAGCGACCTGAACAAAATGTGACGGTCGTGCGCCGCTCGGATGATGCCACCACGAATGCATTCTGGCGCAGCAACTGGTCGGTGCCCGTCTGTCACGCTGAGGCTGGCTGGATGCAGGATGTCGAGCGTGTGTGGAACTATACCAGAAATGGAAACCATTTTAGTTACGCCATTAGACGTAGCCAGAGCAGTCCGTCCGTTACCGAATTGGAAATCATCGGGACCGGACGAACTGCACAACTTTTGGTTGAAATGGCTAATTAGTTCACATACTCGCCTGGCATCTCAATTCCAGTCATCCTTAGAGTCTAGGTCGCTATCGCAGTTTCTAACAACAGGCGTTATCCACCTGCTCTATAAGTCAGGTAGTCCCGCGGAAACCAAGAATTATAGACCGATCACATGTTTGTCGACTATCTATAAACTTATATCCATTTTGAGAGCGAAAATTAATATGCACATTGAGAGTTATGATTATGTCTGCCCGTCAAAATGGATGTAGGAACGGGTCCCGTGGTACTAAGAAGCTGCTACTCCTCATCGACATGGCCATAAGCCAACAGGTTCGTCGATCCCACAAAGATCTGTCGACATGCTGGATAGATTATAAGAAGGCCTACGACTCGGTGCCACATACATGGCTCATAAGAGTGCTGGAGTTGTACAAGATAGATGCAACTCTACCTTTCTTGAGTCGTGTATGGGGCAATGGAGGACGGCCCTTCGCTATCATGGGTGTCGATAGATCCAGGGGAATGATGAGCTCTGCTGGACGCTTTTTCACTCAGCGAGCAACGAGCGTGCACTCAGGCCGTACTTTGTTGCGGCGGGCGGCGCGGACGCAACACGACGCTACAATAGTCTTTAAAAGTAGGTACGTAATCAATCATCGATGTTAAACAACTGTAACATAATTGTATGGGTGACCAAATCTTTTTGTAGATTTTTTAAACTTTGACTAATTTGTACAGAAGAGAAAAATCTGAACGCTGTATATTTTTATCAAGTCACAAAAAAACCGGCCAAGTGCGAGTCGGACTCGCGCACGAAGGGTTCCGTACCATTATCTATAAAAACGGCAAAAAAAATCATGTCTGTTGTATGGCAGCCCCACTTAAATATTTACTTTATTCTGATTTGTACCTATTTGTTGTTGTAGCGGCAACAGAAATACATCATCTGTGAAAATTTCAACTGTGTCATGTGGGGTATCGTATGAAAGGGCTTCATTGGCACAAGCTTAAACAGATCTTAATTATTTTTATGATTTTTTTTTGCTTGCCTATTTTGTATCCCACTGCTGGGCAAAGGCCTCCCTTTTTCCCGTCCATACCTTTGTCTTGTGCGATTTTTATGACGAAAAGAAAATCAATAATATAAGAAATTATCGTTTGTTAACCGTGGTACCCCCAGTAGTACCACCAGTGGTGCCACGGTAACTTTTTCCCAACCGTGGTTCCATGGTTAGCAAAATGTAACCGTGGTACCACTCAGATGTCAAGTTTCACTTTAACCATATAGCAGATTGCAGATCGCAAACAAAGTTAGTTTAGTTTAGCTCATATAGCTGGCGGGCGGAGGTGCTTAGCATTGCGTAGCTCCGGATCGGTATACACAACTAACTTTGCTTCACATCATTTCAGTTAGTTTACACAGATTAGTTTCCATAGTTCTGCATACAAGTATGAAAAACTACGCCAGCTATATGAGCTAAACTAAACTAACTTAGCTTAGTTTGCAGTCTGCAACCCACTTTACGGTTAAAGTGAAACTTGAAATTTGAGTGATACCACAGTTACATTTTCCAAACCTTGGTACCACTGGGGGAACCACAGTTAGGGAAAGTAACCGTGGTACCACTGGGGGAACCACAGTTAGGGAAAGTAACCGTGGTACCTCTCTGGTGGTTCTACTGGGGGTACCACGGGTAAGAAATGGAAATTCGGGAAAAGCTCAGAAAAAACTGTGAGACTCGATTCCTGAACTATTTATAATTTGTAATATGTACCTACAAATTTGTACGGAACCCTCAGAGGGTTAGTCTGATTCGCACTTGTCCAGTTTTTTATTGTTATGATTCTAATAATTATAGTTCTGTACATACCTACATATTTGTTATGGTCGCAAATCATACGTACATGTGAGGAAATATTTTTTTTTAGTCCAGCTGGTTTACAAAAAACGTAAAGACAGTACTCATACACAAACTTCGAGGAATACAGGTGTGATGTTATGTTATGTAAAAACAGTTATTACTTATTAGTAATTACCCATTGTAATTTGTACTGATCAATCTCAAACTAAAAAGGCAAAAATGAGTTTTCTAGTCATTCCATCTGAGAATTGCAGTTATGATCAACATTAGGGGTCAATTCTTGCAGGAAGGCTGGATTATAACAATCACACTGGATTGTACTAAGTTTAAACTTAGTATGGTAAAAATAAAAGATAATGTATAGCTAGCTAGGTGTTTAGTTTTTTTTTTTATAGATATATATATATATATATATACATTTTATACTAATAAAACTATTACTACTACCTACTATAAAGTTTACTTTTTCTTAATATATTTTAAATATTTCTTGGCATTAAAGTCATCTTCAATATCATCAGTAATTTTAACCTTCTTCTTCGGTTTCCTCTTTTCTAATCTCATTTTCCTTTCTTCTTCAGTCAACTGGGATAAATCCAGAGGTAACTGTAACACAAACAAAAAATACTTAAGTACAATAATAATTTTTGTTTGCTTTTGCTGGTGCAAATTCTAACACATACACAGAGAGGTCTTTATTTAGTTAGGGGCTTTTGGTTTAGGGCTTTTCTTATTTGGTTGAATCAGTTTTTAAATACTAGTTAGTGATGGATATTTACAAATTATGTAAACCACACTTATTTTACCTAACAGCCAGGTCTGAGAATGGCTGAATGAACTAAAAGATAACTTGCAATGAAGGTTGCCCATTGCTTACTACTTTTTATATTACTAAACATTTATTTAAAAATACCTTTATAATTTTCCTGGGTTCATGGTATCTAATATTGATTGAAGCTCCGTCCGGTAGAACAACTTTAGTAGGATACATTCTAGAATACAAGTCTCTGTGTATCTTTGTAACGAGAGCTACATTATTATGTAAGTAACTTCTAGTACAATGGTTTACTAACGAAGATTTTAAGTTTAAAAGGACCTTTGCATTCATTTTTCTATATTTTTATGATTTTCACGACTCGGTATACTTAATTAACCTAAAATAAATAGTGACAGATGGTGGTGACATGACAAGTGTCCTTTGCAGGTGACAGCATACATATCATGACAGCTGTAAGCTCAGCTATGTCAAATTGTCAATATCAGGTAGAGACCATCAAGTGTACAGTCCCACCAACTTATCTGTGAACTGAAAGAGGACGGCACCGTCGATTCAGTGTTGCTAATTAATTTTGTAGTATTTAATGTAATTATTTTTTTGTAGTTTTGTCCTCTAAAATCTAGTTTTGATATCGATAGTTACTGGCAGAGGTAAAGTGTCATGGGAACAGTAAAATACAAAGTAAAAAAAATATCATAATTATCGTATAAATAAATTATTAACGTTTGTCTTCGCCGTATGATTATCACTCTCACAATAATTTATCCTAATGTAAAAATGTGTGGATAAAATACCTTAAGAACAAGTTGCCATGGAGTTTCATAGCCCTTCCTTCCCCATGAGTGACCTAGTTTTAGAACGGACAACTAGCTTTCTCATAATTATTGACAAGCCTAATTGAAATAATAAATGCCAAGTCTTGTCTATCTGTACTGTCTATCTGTAATCCTTTCCCTACACTCCATGTTCGTAGTACTTTCATACACAGTAATTAATTAATAAGCATCTAGGATGAGGAGCCAGACCAAGAGAAATACAGAAACCCGCAGGGCAACATGTGGCGATCTGTTGGGCAGTAGCGACCCCACGGACCCTATCCCTTCAGAGAAATCTTGTCCTCATCTCTGGCTTGCCTTTATTGGCCAGCTGGATTGAACACTGACGAGGAACAGAGCTCCCACCTCTTTCTTGCCTTTATTGGCCGGCTTAATTGGAGATTCGCAAAAGCAAACGTGCTCGGAGGAAGGAAGTATTCCAGTAAGATGCTGGTAGGGATCTTGACCGTACTTCCGGGATTGTCCTGATAGCCGTAGAATACCTCTCTTCACTCATTTCTTACAATCTAAACAGTGACTTAATCGTCGCCAGGGCTCTCAAGTGAGGAACAAACAAGACGCCAGCACTTTGCTCGCTCTTCACCTGATCGCGTTACCTACTGTATTCGACATACAAGTAACTATAGACATCGAGTAACTATAGACTCTAAATTAGATTTGAAGGCACATACGGAAGCCTTAAGCAAAAAAAATAGTAAGTCCACATATGCACTGTATAAATTAGCTCCGATGTTGAATATTGATGCGCTGCTAACTGCGTATCACGGCTTAGTGTCCTCCAACTTAAGATACAGAGTGGTTTTTTGGGGAAATTCGACAAATAAAGATGTAATTTTTAAAATCCAAAAGAGGTGCCTGAGGACTATGTTTGGACTTCAGGTTACGAGAGCTGCAAACCCTTTTTCAAAAAATATAAAATATTAACTCTTCCATCTTTGTACATTTTAGAGACCATTATATTTGTCAAATCAAACCCACACCTATTTCCCCTATTGTCAGCGAAAGTAATTCGGAATAGACGCGACAATAGCAAACTTTGCATTCCTAGATCCAAGACAGCTTTAATGCGTAAAAGTATATTCTGTATGGCACCAATCCTTTACAATACGTTGCCAAAATAGTGGAGGGAATATACAATAGGAAAATTATGAAGTAGGTTAAAAAGCCTTCTGATAGAGAAAGCCTATTACAGCACTGACAAATTTCTGAAAGACAAATTAATCTAATTTTTGTATTTTTGTTTACTTTGACATTTAATTGACTAATTTTATTATCTATAATGAGCTGATGACACTGTTCTTAGTACAATTTTAATTTTAATTTGGATGTTTAATTGTTTGAATAATTGATAATTTATATTATTTGATGTTTATGTTATAACCTACCTATTTATATTTGTACGCCGTTAAGGCAAAACATGACTGTGAAATAATTTTATTGTAACGTCTTGCATGCCATGTGTATACTCATATTTTGGACAAATTAATTTATCTTATCTTTTCTTACAATAACAAAGTGTTATGGAACTGAATCTAAAAATAAATGTCTAATAACAAAACATTGTTTTATTTAATTACTTACACATGCCTCTCTTGTGGGGCCAAAAACAAAATAAAATACGTGAGACAGTTACACATGATTAATATTATTGCTATCTCTATTTCTATAAAAACTCACTTTAACGAGACATACACTGTAACGATAATTCAAACGTTGTACACAATTACGAATAATAGGTATTTGCTTAAAATTCTTTGGGTGTAGTTACTCAATAATGCACTGTAACACGTTGAGCGTCTGTCTGAGCTGCTGCTCTAGCTAGTTGAACTCCCCGACCTTCCTCGATACTCGTAATACTTGGTCGATCACTTTGCCATGTACCTTTCTTACACAAAATCGGCAGAAAATAAGTAAACCCACTGCACTGATTATAACTACCATTACCATGGTTATTAAACTGTAATATTCCAATTTCCTCTCTAATTCAGCTTGGGCATGGTTGCCTGCTCCATTCTGAGCTATAATAACTTCAGCGTTCTTAGACTGTTGTAAGCCAATGTTTGCGAAAATAGGCTTAAGCTATTCGTAAAACAAAGTTAATTAGAATAATATCCAACGGTTGAATTTCTACATCTTATATGCTTAATTACTAGTTATTTATTTTAAGGTTGCTGCCTGAAAATATGCCTTGTATACATTTCTATGTTTAAAGTTGCTTACATCTAGACTTAAATAAAACGCACGGGTAGCTTGACCGTTCTGCCACTGCGTGTGGTATAAGTGACAGACTTACTACCTACTTTGTTACTATGGCTACTGTCTTTTCACAAGTTTAATCTGCTTCGGACTGTTTAAGCTGTTCCGACTGTACTAACATATAGGCAGGTTTTAACCTATCTTTTGAAAAATGAACTTGCCTATTAGAAAGTTGTACCCTGAAAACTTTGCTATCCCTACTTGTACGCTTACGCTGTAAGGGCAATCATACGTGGGTGTTAATGGTTTCTTAACCGCATCATTCCTAATGAAAACATGAGTGCAACTACCTAGATTTTTCTGAATAAACAGTTTCCGCGAATCGCTTGCGCTTCGTAACTTGGGCCGGAGATTATTTATGATTTCTCGTAATCTTTCTACGTACGTATACCCGTCACCGTTGTACTTTGGACTTACCTCACTGTAAAATTCGCCGGGTAAACGTAATGCCTGACCCAGAACTAACTCGGCTGCTCTAAAGCCTGTGTCACACCGACTGGCTGCTCGCAACCCGAACAATACGGTGGGTAACTCGTCATCCCATGACGTGTTCTCCGCTAACCTGCTGGACAAAGCTACTTTTAGAGAACGATGAAATCTCTCTATCATTCCGTTACTTTGGGGATGGTAGGGTGTAGTTCGGATTCTCTGGACTCCTAGTAACTTTAACAGATTAGCAAACAGCCGACTCTCAAACTGCCAGCCATGATCGCTGGTCAGTCTACTTGGGCAACCGAACCTGTTTCTCCAATTTTCGTATACGGCTTTTGCTACTGTTTCTGCAGTTATATTTTCCACTGGCATAGCTTCCGGCCAGTGTGTAAAGCGGTCTATGATCGTAACACAATACCTGTTACCATGTCGCGTTGTAGGCAGTGGACCGACGATATACACGTGTAAGTGCTCGAAACGTTGGCTGGATATAAATTTACCTACTTCCGTTACCACATGACGACTTACCTTGCTTCCTGGCATTGTATGCACGATTTTGCCCAACTACCTATTTCTTTGTTCATGCCCGGCCAAAAGAAAATTTTAGTTATCACCCTCCGAGTCGTTCTCACGCCTGGATGGGAATCCAGGCGTGAGAACGACTACGAGGAAAATCGTTTTCAAATCGGTACACACCGATTTGAAAACGATTTTCCTAAATATCGGTGGTACATACGGTATTATGTTCCCATTGGCAACCTCGCAATACACGCTTTTGCAGACGTTGGGAATGTGTACTTCCTTAACTGTACGCTGTTTGATGTGGCTCCGTTTTGAAGTAGTTGTGTAATTTGACCGTCTCCTTCCTGCGCTGCCGTCAATTTTTCGTAATCTATGACGGTTGGGCAACCTATGATTTCGACACGTGACAACGTGTCAGCTACTGGATTATCAGTGCCGTTGACATGCTGTATATTGCTAGTATATTCGCTAATGTACAGCAACTGCCTAATTCGCCTTGGGGTTTCTTTGGATGAACTTATCTTTGAAAGTGCGTATGTTAGAGGTTTGTGATCAGTATACACGGTTAAATCTCGACCCTCTACCATGTCTTTAAAGTGCATGATAGACATGTATATGGCGAGTAGCTCTCTATTGTACGTGCTGTAATTTTGCTGAGTGTCTGATAACTTTTTGGAAAAATATCCCAGTGGTTGCCAGGCGTTGTCAACCCTCTGCTGCAGTACGGTGCCTACGCAGGTACTAGAGACGTCGGTCATCAATGATAACGGAGCTTCGGCGACAGGATGAGATAACGTTACGGCGCTTTGTAGGCTTACCTTACATTTCTCGTACGCAGATTCCGTTTTTTCGTCCCACGTTATTTTTGTTTTGTCTTTCTTCTTTGAGTTATGCAGAAAACTATTGAGATACATAAATATGACATTCTGCTGCCTTGGGTAAATGTGACCTGTAAAAATTTACCATTCCAAGGAAACGTCTCAGTTCCTCGACTGTTTCTGGTCGCGGATAATCAATGATTGCCTTTACCTTATCAGGTAGGGGACTGATCTCTGCTGGTGTGACCTGGTAATCTAAAAAATCGATTTCATTTAATCCGAAAAAACTTTTCCCGAGATTTATGGTCAACCCAATACTGTGGAATCGCTCGAATACTTTCCTGATATGTTCTCTATGTATGACGTCATTGTTTGAAGCTATGGTGACATCATCGATATAACATGACAGTGATGACTCATATCCATTACCTATTCTCTCACCAATGTTCTCGATTCCTCGCAGCACTGTGTTGTTCCAGAGGTTCATGACCTCTGGAACGTCTGTGCTGCGTTCCTAAGCCCAAATGTCATGCGCGGAAATTCTAACAAATCGAAAGGTGTCGTGATAGCTGTTTTCTCCACGTCTTCCGGTGCGACTTCAATAAAGTGGATTGCCCTATTTATATCGAGATGAGTGTAAATTGTTTTACCTGATAATCCATAAGTTAAATCTTACAGCCTTGTTGTTTTCGTTACCGCGTTCAGACGCTGCGGCGTGCGGGATCTAGAACGGGAATGGGAACGATTACGCCTCCATCAACGTCCACCACCTTGATGTTGACGCTGACCAATGCTGTTTACCTCGTTGCGCAATGTCTTGATCTCTAGTGACATGTTCCTCAGCTGATTCAGTAGCTGTATATTTACTTCCACCGTAGCTGGAGTCGGCGCTGAGCTACGGGCGTGCGCTGCATCCACGGCGGAAAGCTCCCCGCTACGGAGATTGTCCATGATTTTGTCGGCCATCTCCGCAAGGTCGTCCAATCGAACCCACGCTGTCCTAGGTCCATGTCCGAGACTAGCTTGTTACACTGAGCTTCTGCGCTAGCTTGGAATGTCTTCAGCAGCCTGTTCTTGAGTGTGGTGTAACGCTGTTGCTCCGGTGGGTTGCTTATCAGATGTCCTCGATGACTCAGTTCCTCTTTTGCCAACTTGCCTAGGAGCAAGTCATATTTTACCTGCTCGCTCTGATGATGTGGTCCAATTACGGCCTCGAATTGCGAGAACCATGTTTTGGGCATGTCCGTCCAAAAAGGCGGTACCTATACGCGAGGACAACCCTATGGCAGCCAAATCGCTCCCACTGGCGTTGCCGATGTAGTCGACGTCTGCGGCGGAGGCATAATCGCGGCATTATCCACGGTCACTTAATATATATATATTTCCACTTCCGTTCCCAACGCAAGGCCACGTCAGGGTCACCAATGTTGAGTCCCTAATCTGTGTGCGGTGAATGAGTCTCTGACGTTGTGTGTGCCTTAGGTAGGGAAAGTAATTGAAAGTCACTTTTACGAAAGCTTCACATGCATTTATTGTCCTCTCTAGAAACTGACACGATTACACTGTTATTATTATAAACGTGTTTACACTACCACTACTCTTTAGGGACTAATGCTCGCACATACAATGATTCCGCTTGTCGACTGAACATTTTGTCGCGTCAGCTCCCACACTTTCCACTAAATCTGCTTTTTTACCAGTGGTAGATGCTTTCCTTTTCCTCAGCTCCGTTTTTAGTTGTACTACAATCCAAGTCGCATACATTTTTGTCCAGTTTTCGTTTAATTAGTGATAGACACAACAGTGAACACATACACAACAATGGCGGTTTGAAGACGGACAAAAGTGCTGGTCACCTATGACGAGCTTTCAGTTTTTAACCCCATTGTTAGTCGGCTAAGAGCAGCGAGCGAAACAAAGCGTTAACTAGTGAACTTCAAGCGCAACACTACAGTTAGCTGTCTCTTTATCTATCGCAGTCGTAGTTGAAATTTATGTAAGTATGTACTACATACATTTAAAATAACAACGCAACGATATCTGGACGCCGCTCTGTATAAACGTAGCGTAACTTTATAATATCATATATCCTGAAAGACAAAGCGTGGATATCAATAAGTAGTAGTGTATCAATAGGTAGAAGTACTAGTAGTGTAATAAGCCCTAAATGGCTTACTATGCTGCCCTATCGATAGGGTGGGTGGGCGTGGCCCCTAGCTTTGAGCCTTTGAGGCAGTAGGGCCCACGGAACAGAAAAATACAGGTAGGGCAGGCCTATCTCTTTATCTGTTTTTATTACACTACCGTACCTAGGAGATAGGGATCCTTGCTACCGATAGGGTAGTGTAATAAAGGCCTATTCAAACCTAAGCGGTATTCGCTGCCGCTATGGGTAGAGGTACATACCGCGCGGGTTTCGCTTAGGTATTTAGTATTATGTTTCGCGGCAAAAGCGGTACAGATGAATGAACAGTAATATTACCGCATACCCACTCGGTTTTCTCTACCGCAGACGGTAGCGAATACCGCTTAGGTTTGAATAGGCCTTAAGCCTGTCGTAATAGTGTTCTGTGCTCTCTGGGCAGGTGGGCAGGCTTGGCGTTGGCTTATAATCAAAGAGTACAGTAATTATTAAAAGAAAGAGTAGCAACTCTGTGGTAAAGCATGTAAGTGCTGCCACCTCTAGTTTGGTAGGTGAATTAAGGCTATAATACACCTACCTAGAGGTATGCATACTTACTATAAGTAGCGAACGAGTCCTCCCTACCGATTTTTTTTTCATAGTCCGGTTAAGTAGTCTCGACCTCTCTAGGTCAACTACGAGATGCCATTCACAAAAAAAAAAAAAAAACCCTACCGATTTATTCATTTATACTCTTTGAGCGAGTTTGTCTGAGGGTACTGTTACCCTAACACAAACACGCTCAAAGAAAAAAAACACATATGGAGTCAGAAAAATGTCCTTTTATTATTATTAAATATAAATTTTATGAAGATCAGGCGGGGCGGGCGCCATATTTTTTCATAGATGATTTCGATGCATAGTATTTTTTTTGAGTGCTGACTTAGGAGTGTACATTATTTTATTAAATTGACAATATTTGGTATTTTGTAGCTGCAAGAAACGTCGATTCAATCAAATATATCAATAATTTAAACGATATTTTACAAGAAATTTGAAAACATGGATATATAAAAAAAAAACGCTAAAATCGTACGTTAGGTATCAGAAAAACAGATAATTTACTGGATAGAACATAAACAACTAAACGCATTACTCTTGGGTTTTTTTTTAATTTACTGTTTCTCGGCTTCCATAACAAATTTGGGGCCAGTGCGCCATAGAGTAGTAATCAGGGGTTCTTTTATTTTATTTTATTTATTTGGGACAAAAATCAGTTACACAGTACAGCATTTACAAAAAGTAGTTATATTACAGTCGAAAAAACGTATAACCCACACTATTGTCCACGAGGTGACATCGGAGTATGATAACGAAAGCATGTTCAATGAGAAAAAAAAAATGTACATATTTAGAAGAAAAACACTATATACCGACGAATCGAAGGAAGCGGATGATAAGAGCAACTCTTATGGGCGACTTGCAAGAGATTGTGAAACCATTATTTTAAATTTAGATTGCGACAGCGCGAAAATATCATCAATGAATTGTGAGTTATAAGGTTTCTAAAAGTCGGCGAAGAGGGGCTCGCACCCCAGCCTTCGTTATACATCGCGCAGTGTAGAATAGTCAAGGTGCGCGCACCTCCCGCCGAATAACAGTTCTAGGTACTAAGTAACACAATCTATTCGAGAGCTCAGTATAATTAAATTTGTTGTTGCATATACCGTACAGCCATGATCAGTGAACGTCTGGAATCCAAGCTCAATATCTTATAATGCTCAAGCAAATCGGCATAGGGAATCCTTGTACGGAAGCACTTGTAGTGCGTGGCACGAAGAAATTCTTTTTGAACCATTTCTATTGCTTGCTTATATTTATCATAATACGGGCACCAGATGGGTACCGCGTATTGCAACTGTGACCGGACTAGTGCTTTATATAAGAAGAGAAAAGTAGAAGGCTTTTTATTATCTTTACAAGACCGCATGACAAAACCATACATCTGAAAGGCTTTGTTAATTATGTTGTTGATATGGGTGTCCAAATGTAATTTGCAATCAAGTAGTACGCCAAAGATCACTTGTGCTCTCAGTTTTTTTCAGTTGTATGTCGTTCAAGGTATATGTTAAGTTTTTTTTTTTGGCAATTGAGCCGGTGTCGACTATTCTGCCAGCGTCACGTTTAGACGCCAGTCCATCGGCTTTGCACTTCGTGGTAGATCTACAGATGTTAGTCGCTAAAAACGAGGACACAGGTTAGTACAACATAAATAATCTAGATTACAATTATATATAAAATAAACAGTACTAAAAATACAATACATAATTGTTCCTGACGTCGCATCGGGCCACACCACACCGAGATCGCGGGCTTCCCCCGCCACGCACTCTCTCGCCGACACCTTGAGCGTGCGCACACATATCGGTCGTCTCCTTATAAAATTGTAACAGTACCTAATGAAGAAATATAGTCATTATCCAAATCAAGTAGTTTTACTCAGTCAAGACCACCAGCAGCACACCTCGAGCTTGACATTCAACATATGGTCCTTCGAGTTAAAGAAGATTGCCTTTTTTGTGATTCGCACGCGCCTCCTGTGGACTTTGGACTGGCCGCTCGTACCGCGCGCTTGCGTCTGCCGCCGCCGTAGAGGACATTTAAAGGACAGTCTACCCAGGGGCAGAGAGACATTATTCCGAGTGAGTCCGTTCCATTATCCTTATCTACTATCCTGTCTTTTCGCCAATTCTATCCAGGAATTTTAAAATAGTGCTGTACGGATCAGGCATACTTTGATCTCTTCATATACAGGCTGTTTGGCAGAACGTTGAACATACGAAAATGGTGGATAGGTGGGGTCATCTGCTTCTTACTCAGCCCTAATTTATTTGGCCCTGGCCCACTGGGTATTTTTAAAAAAATTTTTTTTTCTTTTTTCTTGTTTCACCACTTTCTTAACTTTAAAGTGTAATTTTTATTAAAAATGGGTAAAACAGGCAATATTTTGTTTTTTATTTTAATCTTTGATGTTGGCAGATTCTTATAAAATTATTGCTTTGTTCAGATGTTAGCTAGAAAAAAAGTTATGAGTCCTCAAACTTACAAAAAGATGAAAAAAATACGTAAATGTTAATTTCAACTTGCATTAAAAAAAAAAAAACAAAAAATTATTGAGGAGTTCCAATTCTAGCAAAACATCCCTAGTGTGTGAGCTTTCTAATGGTATGTAATTTGCTTTTATAAAAAAAAAACTTTAAGAGTTATTTCATAAAGTAGGAAATTTTTGACGAAACTCTACCTTTACGGAAAGTTAAATGTTTTGCGAAATTTAATACTGCAAAGTTGGTAAAAATTAAATGATCGACGGCTTGCCAGTAGCAGTGGTGCAAATTGACATTCACTATTCCCTTGAGATGGTTACACAAAGCAGGTAGAAATTTTGTTTCACTCTTGCGCAGTCATAGCGTATTTTTGCTCTCTTTCGCTCTCGTGGCACCGTGACGCCTCAGAATGAATTCTTTTCTTTTATTCAGTCGAGACTTAACTGCCTCTGCGATCTCACGTGCCCGTTACGCTTACGTTTGTTTTTGTTCACTTCGTTTTCTTTTATTGTTATCACTAGTTTTATAACCTGTTAGTTAAGTTTTTTGTTATTACTGTTACCTGTTGTTATTGGTAAAGAAATGGCTGCGTTTACCAGTGAGGAATACGCGGACATGTTGTTAGCGTATGGAAGCGCTAATACTAATTCGCGTGAAGCGCGAAGAATTTATCAAGAGCGTTATCCCAACCGCCGAGTACCCAGTCATCAGACGTTTGCGAGTACTTACCGACGTTTACGACAAACCGGTAACCTGAACTTACAAGAGCCACGAGTGAACGCAGCACGACCCGATACTACCATTGACGAACAAGTTCTTGCCGAGTTTGACGCGGACCCTACCAAAAGCATTAGACAGATAGCTTCAATACTTTTCTTAAGCATATGGAAAGTGTGGTCTGTTCTCCGGCAAGATGGTAGGCATGCTTTTCACTACACTCCAGTGCAAGGTAAGATTAAGCCGTTTATGCACTGCATCTGATACGATTTTGTGGAATGTAGTAAATTATGAGACAGTTCAATTGATCGTTCCATTTAACCTTGATTTCGTCACTTTCTTTATTAGTTGTTTTGCCTCATGTTGTTTTTAGCGCATTCAATTCTAATTTCAAATTAAATTCGAATAAACTATTCCTATTCGACCGCATTCACGTAACAATCAGGCGGCCAGCGCTTACAGGATTCGGATTTCGGATTCGGTTTGCGCAGGTGGTCAGCGTAGGTAAACTTGCCAGCACTTATGGCTCCTTTTTAGAACAAAATTGAAAAGTCGCACGCCCTTTTGTGAATGTGGTCTTACGTCTTTATGGCTAAGCCATAAAGCCAATTAGTGTACTTAAAAATTGAAGATAATTTAATTTAGATAATTGTAGAGTTTGAACTCGGAGGAAGAAAAGATTCAGTATTGACATCGATTCTTAGACGTGTTTTGTTTGTTCTAGGTCTCGATGACAGTGATTTTGGGAGACGTGTGCAATTTTGTCGCCATTTGCTGCATACCGATGTGGACAACGTAAACTTTTTAAAAAAGGATTCTGTGGACGGACGAGTCCAAATTTGACAAAGAAGGGATTGTCAATTATCACAATCTTCACCATTGGGCACTTAAAAATCAAAACCCACACGTGAAGAGACATAGGGGCTTCCAGAGGAGATTCAGTGTGAATGTCTGGGCAGGAGTGATTGGCGATAAGCTAATAGGGCCTCATTATTTGCCCGACAACATCAATGCGAACAACTACCTGGATTTTTTGATAAATGATTTACCACCATTAGTGGAAGAAGTGTTCCAAGTAGACATAAACAGGCCTATTGTCTTTCAACACGATGGTTGCCCAGCTCACTTTAGTCTAATTGTACGTGAGCATTTGGATAATTGTTTCCCAAATTCGTGGATTGGCAGGGGAGGACCAATTCCCTGGCCTCCACGATCGCCCGACATCACTCCGCTCGATTTTCACGTGTGGAGAAGGGCAAAGGAACTAGTTTACACTACAGAAGTAGAAAGTCGAGAAGATTTGTTAAATCGAATTAATGCTGCTTTCGAAGTTATTATGCGACAGGAGATGCTGCTGCGCACAACAACTGTAGAAATCAGACGTAGATGCCGCACCTGTATTGCAAATGAAGGGCGTCAATTTGAACATCTGTGATTTTATTTAAATAAATTATTTAAATTTATTTAATTGTTTTATTAACGCACCTAACTGGTACAGCATAATTTCAATCGATCATTTAATTTTTACCAACTTTGCAGTATTAAATTTCGCAAAACATTTAACTTTCCGTAAAGGTAGAGTTTCGTCAAAAATTTCCTACTTGATAAAATTATGAAATAACTCTTAAAGTTTTTTTTTTTATAAAAGCAAATTACATACCATTAGAAAGCTCACACACTAGGGATGTTTTGCTAGAATTGGAACTCCTCAATCATTTTTTTTTTTTTTTTTAATGCATTTTTAATAAAAATTACACTTTAAAGTTAAGAAAGTGGTGAAACAAGAAAAAAGAATTTTTTTTAAAATACCCAGTGGGCCAGGGCCAAATAAATTAGGGCTGAGTAAGTAGCAGATGACCCCACCTATCCACCATTTTCGTATGTTCAACGTTCTGCCAAACACCCTGTATAGCTTACCTATTCAGTGGAATTTTCCATACCTATTCAAATCATCCTTTGTTCGCTTACCGCACGTGTTTGCTAAACGCGTAAACAATCTCATTAGTGTTTTTTCGATAGCTATTGTACTCATTGCACCGGTTAGCTCGCCGCCGCCGGGCGCGTTAGTCATATCAGCTGATTTTACCGTAGGCTTGGCCAGCTGTTTACGCATAATTTTATAACTTAACTTACATTATATTGGTTTCTTTGTCTTTGCTTGCACTTCAGACCTTTTGCTTGCCTTAACGACCTACCTACCTTCTCATTATGTCTGATGCAAAATTAAGGGAACTAATAAAGAAGCGTGGTGGCTACAAAGCAAAGCTTACGCATTTCAGCAACTTTTTAAGATTATTACCTAGCATGGGAAATTATTTAGATAGCGTCCAAGCAGCAGAATTACAAAACCGTCTTACTTTAATGGAAACACTATATAAGGAATTCGACGCGTTACAGACCGAGTTGGAGCTGTTGTCGGAGGATGCGGATGACATGTATAACGAGAGGGAGCAGTTCGAGACGCAGTACCACGCACTGGTGGCCCGCGCGAGGGCAAGCCTTGCCCCCCTGCGCGCCTCCTCGCCGGCGCTCGTGTCTGCCACCTCCGTCGATGATCTCCCGCGCCACGGCTCTGGCTGCAGGCACGACTTTGTTCGACTGCCTAAGATAGACTTGCCTCACTTCGATGGGGACTATCAGCACTGGCTTGAATTCCGAGATACGTATCTTTCTCTAATTCATAACAATAATAGCATACAAGACATTAACAAATTTCACTACTTACGTGCTGCCTTAACCAGCAGCGCGTCATTAGTGATAAAAAGCATAGATTTCAAAGCAGATAACTATGGTACAGCTTGGCAGTTATTATCCGAAAGGTACGACAATGAAAGACTACTTGTTAATAATCACGTGCGGGCCTTATTTAATCTTGAACAAATTCAACATGAATCTTTTAAATCGTTACGGAACATGATTGACGTCACAAATAAAAATCTTCGTGCCTTATCAACTTTACGGCAGCCTACTGAGCAAGGGGGCCTAGCTGAAACCCTTATAATATACATAATGTGAGAAAAACTTGACAAGGTCACACGTAGAGAGTGGGAAGAATATAATTTAGATGCCTTTCCAAATTTAAAAGATTATATAAAATTTTTAACAAACAGAGCAGATTTACTTGAATCATTAAATTATAATAAAAACACAACAACAACAAAAAATACGAACGAAAACAACAAAACTAAAAACTTTCTTACAACAACTAAAACTAAAACCAATAACAATTCAGATAATGTTAAATGTCCTATGTGTTCTCAGAATCACTTTTTATTCAGTTGCCAGCCTTTCAGAGATCTTGACATAGAAGCACGCATTAAAAAAGCTTCACAAAGCAACGTTTGTATGAACTGCCTTCGACCTGGTCATACCAAAAAGCGTTGCAGTCTCTCACATTGCAAATATTGCAAGCTCAGACACAATACCCTCTTACATAGGGAATCAACAGAAAAACAGACAGGGGAAAACATTGTTTTGTCAACAAACGTCATATTACCCTGTTCAGAAACTAATCAGGTTCACATTTTGCTATCCACAGCCTTGGCAAAGGTGACAGACGTCAATGGAGAGCTTCATACTGTCAGACTACTGTTGGACAACGGCAGCACCTCCAACTTCATCACCCAAGAGCTCTGTGGGAAGCTCGGCCTCGTAAAACGCAGCACTAGCTCCACCATCTCAGGTATAAACGGTCAAGTTTCCAATACCTCAGAAAGCTGCAGTCTCAGGCGAAAGTAAGCTGTTTTGTTTTACCGAAGATCACACAATCGTTGCCTGGCTCTTATGTAGACAAAAGGTACATTACCATCCCGCCAGGTATTCAATTAGCAGATCCATCATTCAATGTACCTCAATGCTATCGATATTCTAGTAGGTGCAGAGATATTCTGGGACGTCATAGGTTCCGATACCATTAATTTAGGCAATAATCAGCCTAGATTGCAGTCATCCAAACTAGGTTGGCTTATTTCGGGCCGCGTCAGTCGGTCTCGTCTTCGGACACAAAAAAAAAAACCAACAACCTTCAGTTTGTCACTTTCTTTCACATAAGGAGTCAGATCAGCTGACTCGCTTCTGGGAACTTGATACGGTGTCGTCAGCAAACTGTTTGTCTTCAGAAGAACAGGCTTGTGAAAAACTCTTTCAAGAGACCACACGTCGGGATACGCATGGTCAATTCGTTGTCACCATACCATTGAAGGGCTCGTTCGAGTGCTTAGGTGACTCTTACGTGATGGCGAAGCGTCGGTTCCTCTCCCTAGAGCGTAGATTTGAGCGGGACTCTACATTTAAAAACAGATATTTGAAGTTCATGCAAGAATATATTGACCTTCATCATATGACAGAACATTTAAAAATAAATCATTCAGAATTTGATTATTTTATGCCTCATCATGTTGTTGTGCGCCAGTCAAGTTCTACCACAAAACTTCGCGTAGTTTTCGATGCTTCGGCCTCCAGCACCTCGGGCAAGTCCTTCAATGACATTCAAATGGTAGGCCCAACCGTACAGGAGGATCTACTTTCCATACTCTTGAGATACAGACAACACAATTGTTGTAACAGGTGACATTGAAAAGATGTATAGAGCTATTTTAATTGAGCCATCTCAATTGAGCAAATCTGAAAACAATTTGCTGTAACGGGCGCTCCGTTACAGCAAATTGTTTTCAGATTTGATTCCTCAGACCCTTTAAAGACATATGCGCTGCAGCTTCTGCCCCGTATTTGGCCACAAAATGCCTAGTTTCACTTGCAGATCAATGTTCAGACCCAGTGGTTAGTCAGTCAATCAGACGTGATTTTTATGTAGACGACTACTTGAGTGGTGGCGATTCGATTGAGTCAGTCATAAATTTATGTCAAGGGGTAGTGAATACTCTCGAGTCCGCCAAGTTTCACGTTAGAAAGTGGCAATCAAATAGTCCGAAGATATTAGAGTCCGTTACTCATATAAAACCGGAAAATCAAGATAAAACATTAAACCTAAATGACACTCCTAGCAAAACACTTGGTCTATACTGGGACTGTAAAACAGACAGGTTATTCTTTTCTATAGATTTAAAACATACTTCAAAAATTACAAAGCGTAATATTTTATCTTTAGTAAGTCAGGTGTTTGATCCTATTGGCCTCGTCGGGCCATGCATAGTTCAGGCTAAACTTATGTTACAGCAGCTGTGGATACTTAAATGTAACTGGGATGATGAAGTACCAACAGAAATAAAATCACAATTCATTGAGTTCGTACAGTCACTTCCAGCTCTTAACACTGTTCACATTCCTCGTTGGGTATCTTGTAGCAATGCTTCTTTAATAGAGCTACACACTTTCACAAACGCTTCTGAACGCGCCTATGGCGCGTGTATTTATGTGAGAACGGTAGCAGTCGATGGAACAGTTTGCGTTCGCCTTTTAGCTTCCAAAAACAAGGTCGCCCCTATAAAGTCCACAACCATACCAAGGTTGGAGTTGTGTGGTGCTTTACTGGGTGCAAGACTTTTTCTGAAGGTACGTAAATCACTCACTCTAGAGTTTAATCACTGTTACTTTTGGTGTGACTCAACGATCGTGCTTGCATGGCTGTTTACATTGCCAAGTCGGCTTAATCAATTCGTCCGCAACAGAGTGAGTGAGATCCAAGAAGCTACGATCGGACAGACGTGGAGCTATGTGCCTTCTAAGAGCAACCCCGCTGATCTTACATCTCGGGGGGTGAAGGCTGATCGCATCAGCTCGTCCACTCTTTGGTGGTCGGGTCCTGATTTTCTTAATCATAGAGAAATCAAATTTCCTACATCACCTAATACACAAATTCACTTCTTACCAGAAACATCATTACATACAACTGCTGACACCAATAAACTAAATAATGACAACTTATTTTTAAATTTAATTCATAAAAAATCATCATTTACGTCACTCATAAGAATCATAGCCTATGTACGTAGACCTATGTACAAAGGTTTATCCATAATTGTCAAAAACAGAATAATAAAAAATCAACTTACTTATCAGTTTCAGAATTACAATCATCACAGAATCTTATATTACAGATTTCTCAACAGGAAATGTTTCCTGAGGAATATTCGTGTCTCAAAGCTAATCAAGCCTTACATAAAAATAATCGATTATTAAGTCTTTCGCCCTTCATTCATTCAGACAACTTAATACACGTAGGTGGACGACTTAACAACTCCAACTATAGTTACAATGTTAAGCATCCTATCCTTTTATGTAGCAAACACCACTTGACGAAAATTATCTTTGAAAGAGAGCACAAAACACTCTTTCACGCAGGGCCACAATTACTTTTAGCACACATTAGACTCACCTACTGGCCTTTAGCAGGCAGGAATCTAGCTAAGCATGTAGTGCGTAACTGCGTTCGCTGCACTCGCTTCAAAGCTCGGCCTATGCAGGCCATCATTGGCAACCTACCAAGCGATAGGACCCGTCTAGAGTACCCTTTTTTGAATAAAGGGCTTGATTATGCCGGGCCAGTGCTGATAGCCGACCGTAAGGGTAGAGGATGCAAGCTGCTTAAATCATACATTTGTGTTTTTGTCTGCTTTGCAGTCAGAGCCGTTCATCTGGAGCTGGTTTCCGACCTAACCAAGGAAGCTTTTCTTGCGGCCTTCAGCCGATTTATTAGTCGCCGGGGCAAGCCTCAACGTGTGTACTCCGACAACGGGACTACATTTGTGGGAGCTTTCAATGAGCTTTCACGCTTCTTAAAGGTTTCATCTAGTACTATAGAGTCAGATCTTGCAACAAAAGATATTGAATTTAAATTTATACCTGCCTACAGTCCACATTTCGGTGGGATTTGGGAAAGTGCAGTCCACCAAACATTTATTGCGTAGAGTCATGAGCCTTACTCATTTAACATATGAAGAGCTCTCAACATGTCTGATTCAGATAGAGGCTATTTTAAATTCCAGACCTTTAACACCTCTATCCACTGATCCATCAGACCTTTCTTATCTTTCTCCTTCACACTTCCTCATCGGACGACCACTCACGTCAGTCCCTCGTCCTCTGATCACCGATGACAATATACAGCGGCTACAGCGCTTCGATCGCATCGAAAAATTACGACAACATTTTTGGCAGCGCTTCTCTAATGAGTATGTGTCTCTCCTGCAGCAGAAAACCAAATGGCAGACAGCTGGGCAAGAGCTGAAAACAGGCACCATGGTCTTACTGAGAAACACTAATCTTCCTCCTCTTCTATGGTTGCTGGGCAGAGTCGTTGCAGTGAAGACTGGCTCTGACGGACGTTGTCGAGTCGCCGACATCCTGACGAAGAAGGGTATAATAACACGTGCATACAACAATATATGCCCTCTTCCGGTCTCTTCAACATCATCTTGAAGACTGCTCTTCGACGCGGGGAATATGTTCCTGACGTCGCATCGGGCCACACCACACCGCGATCGCGGGCTTCCCCCGCCACGCACTCGCTCGCCAACACCTTGAGCGTGCGCACACATATCGGTCGTCTCCTTATAAAATTGTAACAGTACCTAATGAAGAAATATAGTCATTATCCAAATCAAGTAGTTTTACTCAGTCAAGACCACCAGCAGCACACCTGGAGCTTGATATTCAACATAATACATATTTAAGTATATAATTATTACGCACCAGCTACAATTTAATATCATTGTCGTTTATAAAAGTAGTTAAAATTTTAATAATTTTGGGAGAGAAGTGTGATAAAAGGGAATGGAAGTTAGTTGGGAGAGGAATGTTGCATTTGGAAATTTTTTGATACAGGTCAAAGGATTTGGTATTCAAGGAGCAGGAAAAAAAATATCTAAAGATCTAAAGTACCTTCCGCAAGACCGCATTCGCACAGGGCACAGTCCCTAACATGGATCTTATTCAAAAACACTGGGCTACAACAATGTCCAAGTCTTAATCTGCAAAGCGATGAAACAGCTCTTTTGGACAGTTTTGGATATTTAAAAAACCAAGGTTTCCACTGGATGTCTTGCTGTATAGCTGCGTAGTAGACGCCCTTAGGTTTTGAGGTCTTATTTCACGAATCGAACAATTTGGGCTAGGCACCATTTCACAAATCGTAGTTATAAGCTACGTAGTGCTTTCGATCAGCCGGATTTGATGTGGCATATTTTGCTAACGAATCAGCGCACTCATTGCCAACAATACCCGAGTGACCGGGGATCCAGGCTATCTCAATGTCCAAGCCGTTTTGGGAACATTCAAATAACAAGCTCTTAATTTCTACAACGATTTGTCTATGGATTTTACTATGGAGTTGATTTTGTACGTGAATCTGATAAAATTACTGCTTTTGTAATTTGATATGATTTGATATAGTGTATAGCTTCTAAAATACCAATACACTCTCTTGTAAAAACTGATGCTTCTGGTGGACATTAAAAAGGCAATTTTTGAATTTTGAAAATATACTGCTACTCCTGTACAATCTGTTGGTGATAATTTTGATGCACCAGTATAGAAAAAAATCCATCCTTCCCAGTAACGTTTGACGGCTAACTCAAAGTCGCGTCTTGCGTTTTGGGAATTCTTTGATATACCTAATCCCAAAACGGCTTTTGGTTCGAAGTAAATCGTTTTACATGCGGCGGAAAAGACGGGGAGAATTGGATATTGATAAATAGGCGAGGAGAGGTGTTTAAGCTCTCTGAACCTATTTATCAATAGGGGAAATGATATATTGTTCCAATGAGGAGAATTATTGAAGGAAAGGTCGATTTGCTCTAAAATTGGTGTTAAAGGATGGGATGAAAGGGAGTATACTTTAGACAGGAAGCGATCTGCCAAATACTGTCTTCTCAGATATAAGGGTGGTTCTGCACATTCAACTTGAAGCGCATTGATGGGAGAGGATTTCATGGCTCCAATAACGATTCTCAGGCACTTGGCCTAGACGCCGTCTAATTTCTTTAGTGCTTCTTTGTTGCAAGGCTCTATAAGGAAGCAACAGTAGTCTAATGCGCTCCTGGTCAACGCATTATAGATCAGTTTGAGGGTGTAGGGGTGAGCTCCCCACCACACCCCGGCCAAAGACTTAAGGACCGATACAGAGCGTTCGCATTTTTTGACCATGTTGTTAATATGGTGAACTTCAGACAATCTTGAGTCCAGCGTTACTCCCAGAAACCTAGCCTTCTCCTTGACTGGAATCATTTGTCCATCGATGTTTATCTCTACTTGGGAAACAGAACGCTTGCGGGTAAAGATGACTGCTGTACTCTTTGGTGCACTTAGAGATAACCCGTGGTCAAGGAGCTATTGGTTTAGTGAAGACAGAGAGACATTATCGATAGAGCGGCATCCTGAATGGAATTGCCAGTGATCAGTAGCGCAATGTCGTCAGTTTTTGCAGTCAAAATTTAGAGATGAGGACCAATTCGCTGTATATATGTCGTATAATAGGGACTAAGAACAGATCCTTGAGGTAACCCTCTCCATACTGTTCTTTGTTCAGAGTCGGCCCCAGGGATTCTTAGTTGGATGACGCGATTGGTAAAAATGTTGCCAATGATTCAACAAATCCTAGCTGGGATTCTCAGCTCGCGCAGCTTTTGCCTGCGAACAGGGAGGAGGACCAAATCATAAGCAGCTGATATGTCCAGGAAGACGGCGACCACAGACTCATTCCTGCTGAGGGCCAGCCAGACCGCTGAAGTGAGGATACCTACACTATCAGCTGTGCCCAGACCTTTCCTGAAACCGAACTGAGTCGTCGGAAGCAGCCTCCTGCTCTCCACCAACCACTCTAAACGATTCTTGACTAAATGTTCTAATAGTTTAATTAGTATGGACGATAAAGCAATAGGTCTATATGAGCAATGATCATTAGGGTCTCTGCCAGGTTTTAAAATCGGAATGACAACTTGAACCTTCCACTCTGTGGGAATATATCCGGAAGTGAAGCAAAAATTAGCCAAGTTTAGGTAGTATTGGTAGGTTTTTGGGCCAGCTTTAGCAATAAAAAAGTAAGGGAATCCATCCACCCCTAGTGCGGAGTCCTTGACACGGGATAGCACAGTTTTTAATTCCTCCAAACTGAATGGCCCGTTCATTGGATCGTTAGTGTTGTCCACCTCATTGTTGCCAACACAACTGTCCTCTATACCTGGAACATAAGCTGGAACAATTATGGAGAAAAACTGATACCCCAGTTCTTCTGAGAGGTTGTTGGAGGAGGCAGGTGCTAAACTACTCCTGAAACGTTTTATTTTCCGCCATACTACCGAAACTGGAGTGGATGGACTCGTAAAACTGCAATACTTTGACCAACCTTCTCGTTTCTTATTTTTAAGTACTTTCCTGGATTTAGCTAATATTCGCTTGAAAGCGATGAGGTTATCCAGGTTCATATCACAGTTAACAGACTCTTCAGCCTCATTCCTGACCCTGGCCATGTCAGTGCATTCCCTATCCCTCCATGGCGGAGAAGGAATTTTACCAGGTTGGGGTTTTTTTGGAAGGGAAGCAATCATCTGCTGTAGAAGAGATGGCGGAGGAAAAGGACATTTTTTTTTTTTTGTTGATGAGAAATCATCAAATAACTTCTCCCGCTCTGGGTGGAGCGGAAGGGCGTGTCAGACTTTTACTGACTAAAAACCCACCCGTGTTCCTTCAGTTGCCTATGCCAGAGCCACGGTATCTTTTTCAAACAACCCGCGACCCCTGCGGCATCGGCCCTATTGGACCCCATCTTTTGCTGACATCTCTTTGAGGCGCGCGTGGAACACAACGCGCCGTCGACCCGGGCCTGGTCCTCACCTTGTGGCGTGCCCAGCGTTGGGCTGCGACAGTCGCACTCTCCATGTCGCCATGAGATCCCGCCGGAGCTCTGTCCGTTGTACCGTGATTTCTCGCGGCAGCGGAGTTACGCCCCGGCGTTTCGCCTCCTCGCGCCACTCCCACACGTGCGCGAGGACACTGAGTTTAGCCTGTATTTTAAAAGGGGAGGGCAGACTTTATTGGGAACATTTTTAGACGGGAATTCAAACATGATGAGGTAGTGATCACTTCCATAAGTCATATCCAAGCGATGCCAGATGCATCGTGCATTTGCAGGAAGCAACGTGGTCAGGTATCGAGCGAGTTGAATTTGGGAGAACAGTCATTAACATGTTTGTAATTAATTCTAAAATATTCTTCGAGTTGTCCTCCTGTCTGTAGTTTATTGGCTCGGCGGCTTCTGTTGGAAAGGCGCAGCCATTTTTGGAGGGGGAAAAAGAGTAATTTTGTGTAAGTGCTTGATGAGCTTGCTTATTATGGCTAGGAGAAAGTGGGGTACGGGGTTTAGAGTTAAGGAAGACCGTTTTACGGTATGACCTTTGGCTAGTAGCTATTAGGCTCGAAGACGGGGATTCGGGTTTATTTATTGTAACCTTGTTACGTGCAGAAGGTTTTGAGACATCGGCATATGATCTGGAAACAGGGGGGAAAACCCGATTTGCCTCCGCATACGAGATCGATTTTTCCGCCATTAGAGCTTTGATGCTCTTTTGTCGGCCCAATTCAGGACAGGCACTATCATTTCCGAAATGGTTCCCAGAGCATGAAATACCAAAATCTAACTCAGGGTTAATTTCACATCCATCACCTGGATGATCTTCACCACACTTAAAACAACGTCGTTTTGACCTACAGAGCGTACGGGTATGGCCAAACCGACAGCAGTGGTAACATTGTATTGTTGGGTATGTGTACCTCTCAACCGGAAGAGCTGATGCGCTAGTCGAGCTAGCCAACACACATGCTTGGGTAAAACTTGTCCGTCAAAAGTCACTACAACTGTTTGCGTAGGCCTTCACTCAGCTACACCGGAAGAGGTCACCTTACGGTTCATCCTCCTAGCCTTAACAACAGGACCACATCCTTCCGGGCTTCATATTAAGGATATATTATTTTCAATAATTTCTTCCTCCGACCATTCAGTAGGGATATCCCTAACAATACCCATTCGTGTTATATTAAATTGTGGGATGGAGGCAGTATAATTATGTTGGGTTAGTAAATTATTAATTAAGAAACTGTTTGCATCTTGATGTGAGTTGAATTCAACAGAAACACGGTTTCTACCAATACGTTTGACCCCATCGAGGCGTATGTTACTGACGTTATTAATCGTCCAAAAACTACCAAACTTGACCGATTGTAGTACAGTGCCTAATTATCCTTAAGGGAAACGTGAACAATATACAGTGGATTATCCCTGGCTGTATATGAAAGTCTGCCAATTATTTTCTTGGCTATCTTAGGTGGGATATTGGTAGTAGCAGGAGGTGAGACAGCCACTCTTTTTCGATTTGGGGTCTCAGTATCCATGGGGTCTTGCGTAAGTATTTGGGTGTCATGTGGGAGAGTGAGAGTCAAGACAGAGGAAAGATTAAAAAGCTCATTAGGGCGGTCAGGATTAGGGGGTCAGGATCAGGAGGCTTTTTGGAGTTCATTGTGACGACTAATGATTAAAAAGCGGGACAATCACAAATAAAAAAATAAAACTAACCTTACACCAAGAATACACACAAACACTAGAATAGTCTCGATCAAGATTCACTAGAAATCGAAAAATTCGTAGCACTGACAAAAGCACGTGTTTAGTACTACGTGTTTACTACCCATATGTGAAGTTAATAGTATTTTTGTTTTTCGTAAAAGAAATGAAGTGACATTTAGGAAGTCTAAGAATGAATGAATGAATGAAATGCACCGACCCCAGCGTGGTTTGACCAGACTCGATTATTCGAATGAACCCAAAGATTCACACTAGCCCCTGTCGCCTCATGTTACATGGGGCAACAGAGACCATTGCATATCAACGAGTAGACCAGGGGGCACGATAATGGTAGGGGAGACAGGCCCTTAGGATATGGATAGGGATTATCGCCTACCCGGTATGCACCGTTAAATAAGCCTTGGAATTGTGGAGAGATGGGTGATATAATTATGGATGGGCTCTTTTTACGACGTCGCTGCCATTCTCCTTAAGTTCAGCTTCACCAGTGAATCCTTAGGCAGGATTAAGCTGCATTCCCGATATTTTCCATGTGACTGCTATGCTGTGTAGTTCCAGACTTCGTGTGAGGTCCCGCTACCATCCGTTTCTGGTTTGCTGTAATTCTAGCTGGTAGTAGCCCTCTCGATCTTGTCGCTCCTTAGTCGCGTCCATCCGCATATTGTCTTGTTCAAGTAGGTCACGTCAGCAATGGATTTGTGGAGAGACGGTTGACATTAATCAGTGGATGGGCATCTCCCAACGACGGTGCCGCCCAGCTGGCCCAGGTCCAGCCTCACCGGTGAAACTTTTGGCGGGGTTAAACTGCTCTCTCGACTCCTTTCTTCTTCGCACCGATGAGTAGTCAGCAGCAGAATGTTCAGGATGCTGTTGGCCCGATCCTCGTTGTTTATGCCCAGCTTCGACCCCAAACAATGCAATTTTTGTTACTATTCAAAGTTCGACCTGTAGCTCGCCGCTGTTTGGCTCAGGTTGACGCGACTGCAGATGTTACAGTTCTACTAAACTAGCTAAACTTTATGCACACTATTACATAATATAATAAGACTAAACCCCGACACTCCGAGAAAAATCCTGTCGTAGCGGCGCCGGCGCCGGCATCCCGCGCCCCCTAGTGGCCTTTAAGTTCACCCTAGTCTCTGTTCAGAATGCGCATTCATAAATAAATCACATCAACACTTTTGAACTCCGACTTTAGGACACAGGAACACAAACACTGCACGTAATATAATTATTTATTTATATAGTTTCGTAACCGAGTCCATACTGGATGCGTCAACTGCCCCAGCGTCTGAGGCGCGTGAGCGTCGCGGTTGCGTTATCGCTCTCTCTCTCTCTCCTATGCCTCTAGTGCATAGTCTTTAAAGCGAGAGGGAAGACATACGCGACGGCGTCCGGAAGTGCGAGGGTTTGAATTGGTTGCGACAATAGTTATTTATTAAAGAACACCAACAGCTCATACATTGTGGTATTTCCCTCCGTTGTGGTAACCCCGCTGCTGACCATCGGAACTTTAACCTTTAACCTTTTTATTATTTTTTACTATTTTTAAAATTTGCAAGTAGCAGATAGCCCCGGCTATCTGTTACGTTACAACATTCAACATTGGTTTACATGAGTTATGTAAGGTATTACTGCTAATGTATACACAAATTATAGGTGTACATAACATTATTAATTATAATTGAGACACACGCGTTATATTTGAAAGCGCATGGAGCGACCGGGTAAATTTTTATGGTGTTAATTAAACACATATTGTATTGTTTTGTGGTGACAAAAAAAAGGTTCAAGTTATGGGCTCTGTTACAGCCTTTGTTTCGTTTATTTGGAAGCCGAACTCATGAGACCATTGAAGATGTTTTGTTAGGAGAGTAACATGTGCAGTATTGTCAGTTTAGGTGTAAAGACAAATACTTTAAACTTTGACAGGGGTGAGATTTACGAGCCGTTTTCGCTTTACAATTCGGGGTAAATTTTTTGTTGTGTTGCAAATGTTTAGTTTAACACTCGCTAGCCTGACATCCTACAGTAAATAATCTCGACCGCTCTACACAACCAGGCAATTAAACTATTTATTTCCTGGGAATTTAGGCTTAATGCTAGAAATAATATTAACATGTAATAAGCTAGAAGGCTGGTCGATGCAAGAAGTATTATGGGGAAACAGTTTCTATACGAAATCCAAATCAATAACGTTATTTTTGTTAGAGTAAGTAGAATTTTCGTTTATTCAGCCTTTATAGCCTTTGCCCGCACCATCGTCCGCGCGGACGTTGGAACACCATACGTACAAACCCCTCCCGAATCACTCCATCTACTGACGAAAACCGCATCAAAATCCGCTCAGCAGTTCTCGAAATCATCCTGAACATTAGACAGACAGACAGAGGCGGGGGACCCCGCTCTACAATATGTAGTGATAGTGATGAAGACACCATCCTACAGCAATTAATTCAGAGTAAATTTTGAGTAATCGCGTGACTCGAGCTTTGAAGGTTCACCAGAAGGTTTCACAGTGACACACAGGATAAAAGACCGAAGATAGCTTTAATTTCACGCTGACAACGCTGTCACATGCCATATTATTTCCTTACGTATTCCATATTATTTGATCATGACCCTAGGCCATCTGGCCCAAGGTGATGATCAAATAAAATGGAAGGATCTCACCAAATTTGCTGCGGTGTCAGAGCCTCCTTGGCAGAAACAGGAACAGGTGCTCACGCAGTCCACCCCACTTTTGCAAACGCTTGCACATTACACCACAGAATTTTATTTCGCGACACAAAATACCCGTGCACCGTACAGGTAAGTAGATAGATACACTAGTTAGCACATAATTATAACTAATCAAACTAGTAGGGACAAAATATTGTGGCCCATGTGGCACGCCCGCCGCATAGACCCTTAGCAAAACAAAAAACTGACGGAACGCGGCACGACCGCTTGCATCGATGTCTCCCGAACTATCAAGTGACATTTAGGAAGACTAAGATGAAGTTTATTGACCAGACAGTATTGTGAAAGGCTGCATAAGTCCTCTTGAAGTAGCAAACAATCCTGAGTGTTCGCACAAGCCTTATAGATAGGAATTTACAGTTGACTATGCAGGATTTTTTTTATGTCGTTTATAAACAAGATAAAAAGCAATGGGCCTAAGAAAGATCCTTGAGGCACACCTGATTCGACGACCACGTAATCAGACTCGAATCCATTGAGTCCACCTTTTGAGTCCTATGAAATATATATGAAGCAAACCGTCTGAGTTTGATGCGCAATTCTGTTGAAAATTGTTTCTCGTTATTGTTATTTGTTTTCTTTTGTTTCTATTTCATAATATTGTTACCACTTTGTTTTTCGTTTGTAATTTTTGTTGTTTTGTTAACATGGGTGAACTCCAAAGAAGATATTGTATTTCTGGCTGCGATGCTTTATGTAAGTGTTTATTACCATACCGTACCGTATTACCTGTATTATAAATAACTAAGAAAAAGTGTTATGTTATTCCATAATTTTATTTTATTTTATTATACTAAGTACCTATAAAACGAATAATTAATAATCATAAAATGTATGTTTGATACTAATAAAAGGACATTTATCTGAACTCGTACGTGTTTTTTCCCCTGACTGTTACCATAACACAAACTCGCTCAAAGAGTATAGCTTAATAAATAGGTCGGGACGACTCGTTCGCTACTCATGGTATGTATGCATACCTATAGGTAGGTGTATATATTATTAAAGCCTTAATTCCCCCACCAAACTAGAGGTGTGACTAATATATTCGTAATAGGTACAGGTATTATAATACAAGCCATATTGTATATTAATATTAGGATATGCGAATATAGAGTAATAGGTTACCAGGTATTAGTCAAATAATAGGGACAGACGCGTTATAGGCCGAGTGGCCTCGCTATTACTCGCTATTATAATTGGCCGACCGCAGTCATCTCACTCACTCGCCGACGTCTCGGCGCCTGGCGAGTGAGCGAGATGAATATTGTAGTGTATGAATATTTCCTGTCTGCTTGCTTATCGTTGTGCATGCGTAAAGTGTGTATTTTAGAGACATGGTTATACACGTCGGTCTTCTTATGAAAGCTGCATGAGTTGGTTACCAAGTAAACAAGTAATGAAAACAGTTTTTTCTAAAATGGTTACTTGTTTCTGTCGCATTGTCTTAGTATTAGCTAATATTGATATTAGTTTATAATAATATTTATAGTGACCATAGTTCACACCGCTCACAGCGACTTGAGCGACTCCATAATGTAATCAGTTTCACTTCTGTAATAGGAATACGTAAACATATTCACAAGAATAGCTAATAATGAATTGGTTCACTAATATTTGACTAATACCCAGTAATAGGTATGGTATCATAATATGCGATAACTAATATATTCAATAATAGGATTATCTAAAAATGACCCTAATATAATATCTCTACACCAAACTACAGGTGGCACTTTCCATACATGCAAATTTTACCACCAAGTTTCTACTCTTTCTCTTTATTTTTATTTTACTCTTTGGGGAAAGCCGGAGTCAAGGAACTTTTATACATAACCTGTATAAAAGTTCCTTGGCCGGAGTCGACAATGGCGTCTATGACATTTACTTGACCAAGACAAGATGGCTGCCAAGTTGGTTTTTATCACACCAAACTACAGATGTCGCTGTCGTCTATGGAAATTGATGACAGTGTTGCAAGTGTAGTGCCCCCAATCTATATTACTATACTCTATGGTGCCCCCCTGCTTCTAATGCTTCTATAGTAATCTGTGGTTGGCTTGCATATACTCTCACTATACTTACTTTACTCTTTGGATTATATTGTACACTGTTTGACTATTTCAGTTTTCAGCTTGTTTGAGTTTGTTGTTGGTTGTAAAAATTTGCAAATAAAATAATTATTAGTCCTGAAAGTAGAAATGAAGTTTTGATAGAGCGCATAATTTCTAAACGCACAATGGGTTGCACTCAAAGTGAAATATCTCCTCAAAATGAGACTCCAAGAAAAGGATGCACTGATGTGTTGTGGCTCATTATTTATATTTTGTTTTGGATATTAATGGTAAGATAAATTCAATACTTGTTGTATTCACTTTCAGATTATTTTTAAATACTGTTAATTATGTGCATTTTTTAATTAACAGTTATTTGATGATGTATCTATTTCTCAGATAATTGTGGCTGCTATATCTTTTGTGTATGGAAACCCTTTAAGAGTTATTAATGGATTTGATTCTTTTGGTAATACATGTGGAGTGAAAAGCAATCACAAACTCACACCAGCTCCTGTGTCAGGAATTGGTACTCTGGATAAAAAATTCTTGTTTTTCATGGATGTAAAAGAACTACAAAGATCTCTTAAAATATGTGTGAAGGAGTGTCCTAATAAGAAGCTGGAGTCAATGGCTGATATACAAAACTTTTACAAAGAAACTGGATCTAATATTTGCCGCTATGACATAAATTTGAATACACTTGCAAGTAACCAGGTTATTGGAAACAGTTACATTGGCCCATGCCCTACACTACCAGTGTACGAGACATTTCCCCTCCTTAATAGATGCTTTCCTAAATCAGCAAAGGAACTCACTAAAAAAGTGTTCAATGACTTCTATGATTTACTGAACAGCTGGGATACTATTGAGCAGATGCTTTCGGATCTGTACTCTTCTTGGAAAGAGATGATAATATGTGTTATTATAGCATTTAGTAAGTATGCCTTTTATTTTATTAATGTATTACTAGCCGACACTGAGCCACTGCTAGGCCCAGTAATTGTGGGACAGTACAGAAATTATCAGAAATTATTATATGAAAAAAAAAAAAAAATTCTATTGTGGTTCTTTTAAGTAAGTTGAAAAAAAATCTAGCAAGAGGGAAGCAAGCTTCTATTAACAAAAAAACAAAAACAGTAAATATGCATGGCCTTAAATGTAGTAGACTTTTTAACAGATTAGTTCAATTTGTGCTTGCACTAGTTGGATCATTGTGTTATAAATAAGCATTATGTGGGAGCCAAGTAATAAAGACACTGACTCACTTTAACTGATGATGTCACCTAGGCATTGCTTGACAGAGTTGCAGTTTTTTGAATACTAGCTAAAGAGCTGCACCATATTATTCAAAAAAACTGCAACTGTGTCAATCCCAGTCAGAATATACAGATCATAAAGATACAGATTCTGACTGACTTACACTTCTGATTATGCAGTTTTAAACGATTAAAGGAAGTGAGGTATCAATTAACACCAGTGATTGTCAGTTGACCTATTGTAATTACATGCTGTTCTCCACCTCACTACTTGAGTATTAATCATATTATTGAGTTCAGTTCTATTTGTAAAGTGACTTGATTATAAAATAATCATATACTTATTTATTTATTAGACAACTATTGTGGCCTCAATAGGTGTTAGTAGCACTAATATTATTCCTTGAAATACCTATATATGAATATAAAATCTACTCCACTAAATCAATTACCTAAATAAAATATACCTATAATATAATATATACATTTTTATAAGTTTATTTCTAGCTAATATTTTACATTGGTTACCTACTTTGTTTTTCTATAAGAAATAGTTACATTGAGGAAAAATTTTAAGTATTTAAAATTAACCTATGGTTTTCCTCTATAAATACAAATTATTAAATTAATTGCCTTAATAATTATAATTAAAATGTCGATCCCTATAGCAATTATTTAATCTATTACCAATTAATAATTCCTTCAATTATAATTATTTGTTTATCTCTGAACTAATACATTAGTAGCCAGATAGGGTGACCAGGACAATGATTTGGGTTGAAATAATTGTTTGTATTCTATTTAAGGAAATAAAACGATAAAATAGCAATAATAAAGTTTAATTGACAAATTACAAACAAAAATCGTAAACTTCTTTACAAATTAACAAAAAATTAACTTGTCTTCTATAGGAACATTTAAAATCACTTTCAGTCTTTATATTAGGTTGGGGAAAAAGTCTTTTCGCATTATAGTATGTATGAACTTGTAATAAAATCTCTTTGGTTATACTATTTGTATCTGGCTGGTTTTGGTATCATTGAAAGTTTAAATTTTAAAGAACATAATTCCAAATTCAAATTAGGAAAATGTGTGATTTTCATTTGTTTTTCGTACCGTCAAGATGAGTGAATCTAATGAAGAAATTCGATACATTTTAAAATTTTACTGCAAAAAAGGTAAAAATGCAACGCAAGCCGCGAAAAAAATTTGCGATGTTTATGGACCTAGTGTAGTGTCTGTGAGAGTAGCACAAATTTGGTTTATAAGCGTTTTCAATCCGGAAATTTTGATGTCAAAGATGCACGTCGCTCTGGTCGCCCTATTACGGATAAAATGGATGCCATTTTTGAAAAAGTGGAGCAAGATCGGAATATCAGTAGTTACGACGTAGCTGAAGAACTGGAAATTGACCACAAAACAGTTTTGGCGCATTTGAAAAAAACTGGGTACACAAAAAAGCTCGACATTTGGGTACCTCACGAGCTCACTGAAAGAAACCTAATGAACCGTGTACGCATTTGTGATTCTTTATTACGACGTAATGAAACCGAACCATTTTTGAAGAAGCTGATAACTGGTGATGAAAAGTGGATCACGTATGACAAGAACGTGCGAAAAAGGTCGTGGTCAAAGGCCGGTCAGGCTTCACAGACTGGCGAAACCCGGGTTAACTCGCAACAAGGTGATGCTGTGTGTGTGGTGGGATTGGAAGGGCATTATTCATTATGAGTTGTTACCACCAGGCAGGACCATCGATTCTGAACTCTACTGCGAACAACTGATGAGATTAAAGCAAGAAGTTGAGAGAAAGCGGCCGGAATTAATCAACAGAAGGGGTGTGGTTTTTCATCATGATAACGCTAGACCTCACACATCTTTAGCCACTCAGCAAAAATTAAGAGAGTTTGGCTGGGAGGTGTTAATGCATCCGCCGTATAGTCCTGACCTTGCACCTTCAGATTTCCACCTGTTTCGGTCTCTTCAGAATTCTTTAGGCAGTGTCAGGTTAACATCACGAGAGGACTGCCAAAACCACTTGTCGCGGTATTTTGACCAGAAGTCCCAAAATTTCTATAGCAATGGGATCATGTCCCTACCTACAAGATGGCAAAAAGTTATCGAACAAAATGGTACCTACATACTTTAGTTAAATGTAAATAAACTATATTAAAAAATGTTTTGAATTTTCTTAAACTTTTCCCCCAACCTATTATTTTCATATTTTGTACTTTTACACTTAAATTAACGTAAACAATACCTACTACAATAATCAGTCATTTACTTTCGGTTATTAAATTCACTTATGTTATCTTCGCATTCGCTTTCAGATTCTGATGACGATTCCTCTTCATTTTGATATAAAAAGTTCTCGATTTGAGAACTTGCCATTATAATATAATAATAATTAATACCTGAAAATAATAATAAATAAGTGTAAATAACAATAAACAATCAGTTCAAATGATTGCAAAAGTTACATTAAAGATAATCATACGTCTCGCGGACGTACGACATAGTTATATATTTTATTTGAACATACTCGTACTTACCGTGGCGCAACTGCTGCTTAGCTCGAGCTCCGGCCGCCGACTGATGAGTTGACTCGCGCAGCTGCTGCGCGAGTCAACTCAGTCGGCGGCCGGAGCTGCGCCGCAGCTGGCGCGCTGCGATTAATAATAAAAAAAACTATAACGAAATTTAATTTCACGATACGTCTTGCGGACGTAGATTATCTTTCTAGGGTTAATATTAACAACAGTTTCACATATACACTGTTGCCACTGTAGAAATATTAAAATTAGATTACAATTAAATATCCCCAGTATTATAATGATAAATTATTTTAAAGTGAAATATACTATATTGCAGTATTAAATTTCGCAAAGCATTTCACTTTCCGTAAAGGTAGAGTTTCGTCAAAAATTTCCTACTTGATAATATTATGAAATAACTAAGTTTTTTTTTTTTTTTTATAAAAGCAAATTACATACTATTAGAAAGGTCACACTACGGATATTTTGCTAGAATTGGAACTCCTCAATATTTTATTTTTTTTAATGCATGTTGAAATTAAGATTTAAGTATTTTTTACATCTTTCTGTAAGTTTGAGGACTCATAGCTTTTTTTCTAGCTAACATCTGAATAAAGCAATAGTTTTATAAGAATCTGTCAACATTATAGATTAAAAAAAAAAATATTGCCTGTTTTACCCATTTTTAATAAAAATGACACTCTAAAGTTAAGAAAGTGGTGAAACTAAAAAGCAAAAAAAAAATTGAAACAATCCAGCGGGCCAGGGCCAAATAAATTAGAGCTGAGTATGTAGCAGATGACCCCACCTATCCACCATTTGCGTATGTTCAACGGTCTGCCAAACACCCTGTATAACAATGGATAATGTTTTTATCAGTATTTGAGTAACTTCAAATATTGTAACTTTTTGTTTATTTCTAGGCACAAGCAAACCAAATAAATTGGCTGTAAAGTAAGCTGCTTGCTTAATCTACAAAGTACATTATATTGGTTGTTTTGTGAATGAAAAATGCTTCCAATAGACAGGTTTTAATTATTTTGTAATACTTAGCAGTATGTAGCTAATTATATTGGTGTTGTAGTTAGCATTAGTTAGAGTTAACTGAGGATGTTATTAGCAATGTATGTATAGACAAAGACCCATACCACATTCTTTTCTGCAGCATATTTGTAATATATTAATTTGCTACAAATATGTTCCCCGTTTAATGTTGAATGCCTACCTCATGTATTCCAGATTAATTATTATATTTACTCTTTTCAGTATGTTCTCTTGTTATGGTCTCAATATTGCATTTACTGGCTACTCTGGTATCATGGATATTTATGATATTGGTGTCAGTAGCTAGTGTGGCGGGTACAGCACTACTGTGGTATACATATCATGAATTGAGGACTAAGCACAAGACAATTGACACTGCATATTTGTCTGTGAGTACTATCTTTTTGCATTCTTGTATAATATTCTTCAAAGTGAGAGTGAACAGGCTTCTTCTGGGTAAGCTCACTCCATCGTCGACTTTCTCTGTGTCGCCTCCGACCTAGACTAAAGACAAGATCAAACTCATCTCAAATAAAAAATATATGTGTACATGTTTTTTTTTATATACCATAACTGTAGGGTATTAATGAGCACATCATTTTGAACAACTTTTACTATGGGACAAAACCTGAAATCGCGAAAAAAAATCAGCAGTTCCCTACATTTTGTGAGTTTTGCGAACATAAATGTATGGGACAGCAGATTTTTTTTTTCGTGATTTTGGGTTTGGTCCCATAGTAAAAGTTATTCAAAATGATGGTCTCATTAATACTATAGAGTATATATAAAAAAACCATGTACACATATATTTTTTATTTGAGATGATCAGATGATGGTATCCATTTTATTATACATGGAGTATATTTTTTTTGCGCTTTATCAATCTAGTCAAATCTAGTGTTTGGATGCGTGGCAGCTGAGAGCAAGTTCTGAGTTCAGTTCCCAGGTTGTGATAAAATTGCGATTGATGCGGGTTGTTCGAAAGAGTTACCGTGGCCCTGGCACAGGCAACTGAAGGAACACGGGTGGGTTTTAGTCAGTAGAAGTCTGACACGCCCTCCTGCTCCACCCAGAGCGGGAGAAGTTATTTGATGATTTCCCCAAAATCCAAAAAAAAAGGTTGTGATAAAATGTATTGCCCAATAAAAAAAAAAATGTTTAAAATAAATGTAGCAAGCAAACAGGATTTAATCCTGGTGTGATATAATACAATAAATTAATCTAGATATTTTATTTAAAAAAAACCAGATATTTAATAAAATAAATTATTTTTTAGGAGTCGCTGAAGAATGAAAGTGCGTTTTTGTGGTATTCAATTATAGCCACTGTAATAACGGTAAGCATTGTTGTGCTATTGTGATTGTGCTTTTAAACTAACTAGTTAGTTAAGTTACCCTAGCTTAGATAATCTTTTCCTTTGTTTGTATAGATAACAATAATAATTATTAAAAATATATATATTCTAAGATTTACAGAAACAAGATAAAGCTGCATTGTCTTTCTACAATTCTAGATAGTCGAGCAAGTAGCTATAACAAATGCACCAGCTTTTAAAGTTTAATCAACTTTACATTTCAATTTCAGGTGATTCTGCTGCTGCTGGTATTTGTGATGCGATCCCGCGTATCTTTCTTGGCAGCTTTGTTCAAAGAAACTGCTCACTGCCTCGGTTCCATTCCCGCCCTTTTCTTACAACCTATTATAACGTTTATCTTCCTAGTGTTATTTTTAGCATTTTGGTCCATAGTTGTGGTAAGTGTCCATTTCATTTAGATTCAATACTATTATCTTATTGCCGAGCATCTATTAATAGAAATTAATTTTTCAGGTATGTTTAGCAACAGCAAATTACCCTGGTATACCACTTCAAACCAACTTCCTAATCAATGGATCTACTAGCACAGGGTTTGAGACGATTAATAAAGCAGCAATGGAAGCACAAAATGGCAACAAGAATTCAAGTCTCAAAAGTAAGTTATTAATGTATTAAAATCACATCACTATTTCTTGCAGTGCAATCACCTTCATATAATTGCATTATTTAATGAAATGTATGTTGCTGATTGATTATCTACTTATTATAGTAAAAATCTTAAATTCATTCATTCATTGACAGACAATGCACACCCTAAACCTTTGTGTCAATAAATAGTGTACAAGAGTTCCTTTTGTTACGAACGTGAGCATTAGGGAAGAATTTTTGAAAATTCATCCCCTAAAGGTGTAAATAAGGGATGAAAGTTTGTATGGAAGTTAATTTTTGCCGATGGAAAATCCCATCGCGCGCACGGCTTGTTTTATTTTTTTGGGTTCCGTAGTCAACATAGTTTCGCCAAGTCCGTCTGTATGTCCGCGGCTTAGCTCAGACTCTTAGTACTAGAAAGTTAAACTAAAAGCGAAACTAACGCATCATTGGTTGAGCGTGTAAGGTGGAATGTTTTATTATCTAATTGGCCGTTCTGGCGTTACGTGACCGACAATACGCGACGCATCTTCCGTCAGATGTGCGACCACCGTTAAATTTTATAACTAGATTTTTCGTTACAGCTTTTACCTTGGACAATATAGAGTTTGACCCCATGTGGGTAAAGAGTATGTGGTGGATATGTCTGATCTGTTTGGTTTGGGGTAGCGAGTTCATACTTGGATGTCAACAGATGACGATCGCTGGGGCCGTATCACATTGGTATTTTAGGTAAGTCACGACATGACGTGGTAATTCATAATATATAAGGGCGACGTTCCACCAAAGCGGAGAAGAGAGATGTTTCGTAAACACCTTTTATGTAATTTTTTAAAACGCTTTAGCGTTGAGGGTAAGCAGCTAGATGTGAAAATAATGAACGCCATCTCTCCTATCTGCTTTGTTGGAAACGGCCTAAGATCGGGAAAAACGAACCTTTTATAAATAACATTTTTAATTATGTTGAATATATTTCAGAGGACCTAATGCTCACTCGCCTGTTTTATATTCGATCGGCAAGCTGATAAAATACCATTTAGGTTCAGTGGCGAAAGGATCGTTCTTGATTACGCTGTTCAAGATACCTCGCCTCATCTTGACGTATTTACATGCCAGGTAAGTTATTATTTTTAATTCTATTGGTTGTGATTACAGTTCTCGTAATCAGATCTCCTGATAATAGTGACCTCTTTTTTCAGGCTATCATCTAGAGCAGAAAAAGGATCAGAATGCGCGAAGTGTGGCCTGAAATGTGGTATATGTTGCTTTTATTGTCTTGAGAAGTTCATTCGCTATTTGAATCATAATGCCTACACTATAATTACCATTGAGAGATGCCACTTTTGTAAGGCTGCTGGAAAGGTAGGTGTACTGTTTTTTTTTTATTAATTTTCTATTATTTTTATGTAATGGTTTGATTTGCCTCATATGACCACGACCAAGACCATCAGACAAGGGTAGCCTTATGGGCAAGAGTTTTGAGTTTGTCACGAAAGTTACATTTAAGTTAAGGGGGAAGCTTCAGGGTAGCCCGCGAAATTCAAATTTTCTTACGTTTTTTGCAATTTACAAGTCGGTATTATATTGTACGTTGATCAAATTATAATTTGCGGTCGTAACAAGTACCTATTTACATAATTAGAATCATTAAAGTGATCAATACAACTCTTTAAGACCAGGTAATCCCAAAAAATGACTATTTCATGAAATCTTGACATTTTAGGATTATACTAACTTAAGGAGTTGTATTACTGATTCTATTGTATATAATTCTATAAAAACATATTTGTTACGGCCGCAAATCATACTTTATTTAACATACAACTTAATACT
Organism: Dicycla oo; assembly: GCA_948252095.1. Classification (NCBI taxonomy): domain Eukaryota; kingdom Metazoa; phylum Arthropoda; class Insecta; order Lepidoptera; family Noctuidae; genus Dicycla; species Dicycla oo. The sequence goes on along the minus strand of OX411714.1, from coordinate 14,915,296 downwards.
GACTTGCAAATTGCAAAAAAACGTAAGAAAATTTGAATTTCGCGGGCTACCCTGACGCTTCCTCCTTAAATCTCTGAAGTTCCTATTAATAAACTCATGGACCAAACATAAGTTGACGCAATTTCTAGTAAGTACAATACAAAGCATGACGATATTTCCTCCATAATGTTTTTCAAGGCTTCGTGTTTTCTTAATTCTTTTGCTAAAGTAGTTCGTCAAAGGCTTGAAGCTCATTCTAAAGAAGGCCAGCTTTAGTATTTCTACATACCATTTTGATAAGTCAATAGTCTTATTTCTAAGTAACTGCATCGGTTACTCGGCAGTTTTCATTTGGCTATGATTCAGAAGTATGTATAGGTCTGTTGTTCTCGATCACCAGGCGTGAGAATGTTTACACCTCGTATTAATTTTATTAATGCTATTGTTAAATAGAAGGTCACTTCGTCAGAGGAAAAAAATACTGATGTGACCAATTACTACTTTTCTGGTTTAAACTAGTTAGTCGTTATGCAAAATAAATTAAACAAAGTATGCAATCAATGTTTTCACTATTCATGAATGACCTCATTCTGCTACTAGTAGGTATGCAGTAAAACCTAACATAATACATTTATATCTGTAATAGTTTCGTGCAGTGGCGTGCACTCCATACATGCAAATAAGCACTGCATACCCTGCAGTGCCATACACACATCTAATTCTAAATGATAAATAACTATAGTTCAAAAAAAAATATATATTAATCTAACTTATTCGCCATTCACACGAACCCACATACCTACGCTTCCAGTGTTTACAGCGCGATTAACGCGCCATCTATCGCAAGCGCAGTGAGTGAGTGAGCAAAAGCATTATTACGTCGTGCTTATTTTTCATACAACGCAAGATTTGGAATATCGTGTAGTACACAGCAAAAGTGTGTCTGTGTGCGTGAAAACGTGTGCGCGTGTTCGACATTTGGAAGCACTGCTTTTATTGCAAACCGTCCAAATTGAGAAGCCGTAAAAGAACCGCCTAATTGTTGTTTGCAAAGGGTTGACATTTTTTAGTCGGATTGGCCAAATGACCGACTAATTCATTCGTTCGTATTAGTTCGGAACGTAATTGCAAAGTTTTTTCGCCATATTGTTTATGTTATTCTTGGTGCAAGTGATTGACTGTCTAAGTGATTATTTAGTAAGTTTATTGTAAAAAATGTAAAATTATACCTGTGAGTCCTGTGCTGGCGAAGTGTGTTTAAATTAATTAAAATCTGCAGCGTTTTCGACGTTATCTTTTGAGGAAAAATTTAAATTGATTGCAGTGTGTGGGTTGGATTTATCTCAAAAAAAAAAGTAATGCTGCTAGTCGTTACTTTCATGAAAACTTTTATGATAATTATCACTGGCTAACAGGTTGTGTATGTACTCACAAACATATTGTACTGTTTTCCTTGCATTTTGTTTACACACCAAGATAAAAAGAATGTTTGAACCTATAACGGATTAATTTTCACAATGCGGCTGCTAAACACGATTCTTCAGAAAAACATCTGGAATCCTGCTTGAAGTTCCAAACTTTTGGTAAAGGTAGAATAGAGACTAGTTTGAATAGCCAGTTTAAGTTAGATATTGAAAGGCACAACGCGAAAGTTGAGAGAAATAGAAATATTTTCAAACGGTTAATTGATGTAATTTGTTTTCTTTCTTGGTAAACAAGAATTAGCATTCCGTGGTTATGACAAATCCAGGTTGTCTTTTAATAAAGGCAATTTTCTAGAAATTGCTAAATGTGATGGAAATTTGGAAACCCACTTACAATCAACATCGGGTGGCTCATTCACTGGGTTATCGAATAGGACCCAAAATGATTTAATTTCTAGTGTTGCGTCGGTAATTAAATCAAAATTCAGTAGCGCTTCGACCGAACGATCATTTTCTAGTCTAAAACGAATTCATACATATTTACGAAACACACAGGACCAAAACAGACTCACAGATTTGTCTATGATTGCAATTGGAAAAGAACTTTTAGTATAACGATGGAGCAGTTTTTACGACGACGTTTTGCAAAACTATCTGAAAAAAAGATAGGCGCGTCGAATTGATTTATAAACATTAACTTGTAGAAAGTAATCAGTTAACATTAAAGTAGTAATTTATTTTGAATTAAAATTCATTTGCGCAAAGAAAAAAAAAAATAAACATCCCACGGCCTTTTTAAATGCCACTTTGCATATCATATGTGTCACTTATTTAGATATTCATAGTGGTCGCAAAAAAAGGCTCCTGTGGTAAAACTCAGGTAGGGTAGGTAGTCCTAGTCGTTGGGCCACCGACAGCAACAAGCTGAAACTGGTACCTAAGTTTTTTTTTAGCTGTGCATACCTTGTCTGAAATCTCTGTGCACGCCACTGGTTTCGTGGATTGTTATAATTTGCTTCGATTTTAAAATTCCATTGAAATACAATTAAAATTCATTGTACAAAAATCTGCAAACTGTTCTGTGTCAAAATTGTACAATGTTATTATTATCGGAGTCGATAGAATGACTCTTATATGGGACATACTCAATATACTCATGTCCATTTTGTGGCTTCCAAAACTACCATAGTTTAGGCATGGAAAGTTTTACAAGGGAAAACTTTGCAATTTACATTTTGTTGGACTCCTCAACAACAATATATATAAATGGTCTAATCTCTAACTGATAAATGCTTTAATTTACAGGAATTTTACTTGAAAAAACGCGACCTGTCTTCTATTATTATTACCGCTTGTCAACTCAAATCTTAATACCTACTGCTGAAGTACAAATATCAAGCCACCTTCTAATAGCGGTTTTAGTAAAATGTTCCATAAAATTTCCAGGCATTTAGCACAATCGTGAACAACGCACTTCAAGTGGCCACAATAAACAGCGTGGGTGACTTTATACTGTTCCTGGGCAAGTGCATAGTGACGGCAGTGACCGGCATCATTGGTCTCCTACTCCTCAAACGCAACACTGAACTGCACTTCTTTGCTGTCCCAACACTAGTGATATGCATCTTCTCCTTCTTCATTGCACACTGTATACTTTCTCTTTATGAGGTTTGTTCCTATTTTTTTTTTATCTGTGTGTTGTCCAATAAGTAAAAGCACAAAAACCTCAAATGACCCCTAAAAGTGGCGAAAATTAGAAATCTACGTTTTAAACTTCTATTTTCCTCCACAGATGGTGGTTGACTCACTCTTCCTCTGCGTATGCGAGGACCGCAATATGAACGGCAGTGATGGCCGGTGGAAGAACACGCGTCTAGCGGAACTCGGCGGCCATAAACAAGATAAATACGACGACCAAGATGGCGCTGAGTTGCAGGATGTGCCAGACAAGTACTGAAGCTCGAAGCCTGTTGTGCTTGGGGCTTTTGCATGTCCGTTCAGAGCCTTATAGTGGTTACAGGCTGCATATTATTCCTATGTAATTTATTATTGCTTTAATTGGTGTTGTAGAGATCTATACGCACTTGTGGTTACTCCCTTTTCCAGCTAGCCGATAGTCTGCTGTGGGCTGTATAAGAAAGTGTTAAAGCCAACGTTGCGAAAAAAGGATGGCGCAATTTTTTCCGAATAGCTCCATCTCTTTCTCGTACTGGAATGACGATGACTTTAACACATTCCTTGCATCAGCATATGCAATGTGTCGCAAGCAGCCCTGCGTGGTTGCAGTAGAGGTGGTCAGCTGCCAGTGCTAACAGATCATTGTATTTGGTGGATGATACTAAAAAAGAGAAGCTTTAATCTGTGTGTAGATTATTGAATGGATATGTGATGGTAGCTTTGTTTCTTAATTAATTACTTTCATCTATCCAGTATCAGAAATGCTCGTAATCCTAACTTAATATTATGAATGCAAAAGTGAGTTTGTTACGCTTTCACGTTAAAACGGCTGAACGGATTTGAATGAAATTTGGCACATGGGTAGACTATGACCTAGGTTAGAACATAAGATACTTTTTATCCCGGTAGTACGTTCCCGTGGGATAATTTCCGACCACGCGGGCGAAGCCGTGGGCAGAAGCTAGTATTATTATATTTAGTCTATCTCTAGAATAATTTGTCTGTGCATGATATAAGAATGATGGTGTTTGTTTTAAAACAAATGTTACTATCATGACTATCATTTTGTGTGACAAATAATTACAGCTTACGACCTATTGTCAGGTGATTAGGTGACCTTTTCGAAAAGGTCACCTTGGTTTGGTTATTGATCGACAAGAACAACAAATCTACAACAACAACAACCAACACAACTATTGATTTGTCCAATATCGACAGAAATTGAGCCTTCGAACATAGATTTCTGTTTGATAAACAAGAACTTTTAAATAAAGACATCTTTTTATTTTCAGGTGATACTGGCAGCTTTTAATAATTAAGAAAAATCGTACGCTTTTACTCAGACTCAGTAATGCATTTTTATTTATTATTGATGTAAGCACATTGACACCAGATTTAAAACATATTTCGTGTGAATCACTACTTTTTGAGACTTTTAAACTCTTCATAATAATCAACGATGGTGCAATGTTGGTAGATGTAAGGTGAAATTTAAGTCATGGTTTTCCGTGTTTTTAATATAATATTTTTCTAATAAAAATTCTCGATGCTAATATTAAATTATAATTCTATGTATGTTTTATGAATGTTTACATGAATTTTAGACATGTTTATGATATGCACTGGAAATGTTATTTTTGTGTAACTTTGCAAACTGTTTCCTAATATTTTTAATATCAGTGTGATAAATGTCTTTTTTAATGATGTTGTGAAATGTGAATGCAGGAACTGTGTTGGGGTGTGATTGGTGTGGAAAGGGCGTTCCCTTTCCAGTAATTCTTCCTAAACAGAAATCTCATACTTATTGTAACCCCTAATGCTTGATGCAATTAGTATGTAAACCTACAGACTAGACTGCATTTCAGCTGTATATTGCATTGCATAAATGAACTTATTATGAGCATGGAACATGGATTTGTCGCAACAATTAACAAGCTAGCTTGTGGAACGATTGTGATGAACTGATGACCCACTCTCGTATCTCTGTAGGGTATGAGTTGGAAATTAGTATATTGCTAAATATTTTCCATAAAATCTGATTGTTAAAATTTTCATTATTTTGATGAGCTTGATAAATTAAGTAATCTGGATCGCAAATGAACTAAAAGCTTAAATTAAATACATGTTTTACTTTAAGGCTAATTTCAAGTACAATTTTTTATATTTATATTTTTTTACTCATTTTTTTAGTTTTATAAGTGACAAATGTTAGTTTTTTAACAATACAGTAACCGATGTTTTCATTATAATATATTCCTTCAAATAATTATGTTAAATGCACAGATTTTATCATCCCAGTTATACCAGAATTTCACATAGGTGCTCAATTTTTAAAAACAATTTTTTTGAGTAATGTTCTAAACAAGAAAGCATAATTTGTAATCATAGTGTATGTAACATAATTTTATCAGTATTATTTTATAGACTCGTATGACCGTCCATATTTTAAAGCTGTTCTATTCCTCTTTATTTTATAATCATAGTTGACTCGATAATTTGAATCTCTCGATAGTTTGAAATTTTCTTCTGGTCCCTTCAAATAATTGTTAAATGCACAGATTGTGTTATACCAGAATTTCACATAGGTGCTCAATTTTTAAAAACGATTTTTTTGAGTAATGTTCTAAACAAGAAAGCATAATTTGTAATCATAATGTATGTAACATAATTTTATCAGTATTATTTTATAGACTCGTATGACCGTCCATATTTTAAAGCTGTTCTATTCCTCTTTATTTTATAATCATAGTCGACTCGATAATTTGAATCTCTCGATAGTTTGAAATTTTCTTCTAGTCCCTTGAAAAACACTTGATAAATAGAATAAAATCAATGTTAATTGATCCCCATGGTAATTTGAAGTTGACGGAATAGTATCTTGCCTGTCAACATGCAATAATTTGAAGTCCGGGCTTCCATACTCTCTATAATTTGAAGCGTTTATGAATAAAGTCTATGTTAATTGGTTCCCACGGTAATTTGAAGTTGACGGAATAGTATCTTGCCTGTCAACATGCAAATAATTTGAAGTCCATGCTTCCCTTACTCTCTATAGTTTGAAGCGTTTATCATGCACCGATCGTTTGTTTGTTGACAGAATAGTATCTTGCCTGTCAACATGCAATAATTTGAAGTCCGGGCTTCCATACTCTCTATAATTTGAAGCGTTTATGAATAAAGTCAATGTTAATTGGTCCCCACGGTAATTTGAAGTTGACGGAATAGTATCTTGCCTGTCAACATGCAAATAATTTGAAGTCCATGCTTCCCTTACTCTCTATAGTTTGAAGCGTTTATCATGCACCGATCGTTTGTTTGTTGACAGAATAGTATCTTGCCCGTCAACATGCAATAATTTGATGTCTGGGCATCCCTACTCTCTATAATTTGAAGCGTTTCTCATGCACCTATCATTTGTTTATACAGGGTTATTGGTTAAACTCCAGCAACCTCTTAAGGGGTCATTGTACTCATCATTATGAACAACTTTTACTATGGGACCAAACCTGAAATCGCGAAAAAAAATCTGCTGTTCAGTACATTATTTTATGTTCGCATAATTCATCAAAATGTACTGAACAGCATTTTTTTTTGCGATTTCAGATTTGGTCCCATAGTAAATTGTTCATAATGATGAGTACAATGACTCCTTAAGAGGTTGCTGGTATTTTATCAATAACCCTGTATACATGGACAGACCTGTCGTTGTTTACATGAATAAGATATGCGTGAGTTACAGTTCGCATTCCAGTCTACCTTTGAATGTTAAAGCGATTCAGCTTGTTTACTTGATTTTTTCCTCCTTCCCTCTTGGTTATTTAAACTCCTGCTATTTTGAACTCTTGGTGATTTGAATTTTTTCTCTGGTTCCTCGAGTTTCAAATTATTGAGAGTCAACTGTACATATTTGAAATCTCTAACATGATCTTAGAGTGGGGCTAAATTATAATAATAATGGAACAGCCTAAATTATTAGAATCTTAATTTTACAATATTTCTGTTGTTTCTTACATTTTTTGTGCAATCATCCAAGCAAATTAATTATATTAAAATATGCAATGTTTATTGAACACTATGTAGCAGTAATTTGTTAAGTGTTTACCTCAACCTAGCTCTTCCATAATAGCATCCAGGGAATCGTCCATAAAAAATAAAATAATAATCAACTGTGTGAAAAATAAATTTTATTATTAAGATTTACCAGGTTTTTTCTTTTTAAATTGCTTCCTTTTTTTTATTTGATCAGATATTGCCTTACTCTTAGCCTTGAGTTGCTTGCGCCTGATTGTTTTATCTGGATTTGTTTTAGATTTCTTCATCAACATGCTGAATGCTGGCTTTTGGACTGCATGGTCACTTCCTTCCTCCATTGAATTTTCTTGTTCTTCGATCTCTTCTATAAAGCCATAACATGGAAATAAATATACCAACCACAAGAAAATAATTAATAATTGTGAAAACATATTTTTGCCAATTTCACACTACATTATATTATGATATTAATTTACCTTTGACAACAACTTCTTGAGCCTTTTCCATGGGATCACCTTTGAAGAAGTCGGCTCCTTCTATATCAGGATACCCAGTCTCAGGCTTGGTAGCTTCATAAACAGCTTTCTTCTCAATTCTCCTTTCATATTTGCTGCCAGCTTTCTTAGATACGGCTTGTCTCAATTTCGCAGGGCTAATATATTTAGCATTTTCCCATAACGTTGCACCTCCAAAGGAACCAGAAAATATTTTTACCTGAAAAAATGGCAAATCTTTCATTAGACACAGTTTTGAGTCTGGCAGTTGTGTCAAGTAAATTCAGTATATGTATACATACAGGGTTCAATACAAATCTTGGTCCAATTTCAGCCAAAGCTCCATCTTCAGACAGAATTTGATAGTTTCTGAACCAAATTCTGTTATCTAGGATCATGAAGGTGTACACATGGTCAAAGAATGGTTGACTCTTGGGATGGTGATACGGAACACCAAATGTCTGAATGAGTAACTCCTTTAGGAGAGAATAATGTGGATCTTTTGTAAATTGTGGATCAAATGATAAAAGAGGTCGAGATCCTCTCAGACAGTTTCCAGTCATTTTTAGTTCACCCATTGTGTAGACTGAAAAGAATTGGGTAAAATATTAATTTAAAACATGATGCAGTAGGTAGCTGGCAATTCAAACTTTATGGTGGCTCAGAACATGAGGTGCAGTAACAAATTCATGTGTCAGCAGGGGTGGGGTACTGTGCAGAGAGTAACACACTTCAAGAATCGCCATATAATTTGATGTGTACTATACAGTATGGCCGAAATACCTTGGCAAGACCGAACTTCGCATAGAAGGCAGCGCAGTAACATTTTTAAAGAACCAAATGCGCGAAAGCGTAGTGCTTATGTTCAAGCTTGCCAAGATAATTATTTCAGCTGTAGTACACTACAGCTGAAATAATTATCAGCAGTGTTAGGTAATTAATTACATAAAACAACATACTATTTTCAACCAGGAATTTGACACTTGGTCCATTTGGTATGTTAGCCAACCACATATAGAGATCTCTCATCTTTCTGCCTTCAAAGAGTATGCATTTGTTGCAATTCTTCATTTCACTGATCTCATTGACTACATACAAGTTTTTACTTCTTTCCATCTTTGATTCTGTCTTATGATGTGGCATTATTTTCTTTATATCCTCCATCAAATGCCGATGACGGTGATTAATCCCACGAGCGGCGAAGACTAATACTCTTTGCCTATTGATCCATTTTACCTGAAATGAAAATTTATGTTTAAGGTTATCATTACATTTCCTGTACCTTTCTACCTACTTTCCTTCCAGTTTAATAATTATGTATTTCAACAAAACTAGGGTCAGTGGGTAGCCTTAGGGGCGGATTTAGCTTAGCTATTGTAATGTACAAACATCACACACTTAAGTGGTTCAAATTTGGATATTCGTAAATAAATGCAATATAAAATTAACCTGTCTTGGTGCCGGATCATCAGACATTCGAACAGGCGGCAAAGTCACTTCATTTTGGTCATCTTTCTTATTTTGAAGTACTACAGGTACTTTTTTCTTTCCAGTTTTTGACTTCAGTTTAACCATTTTTCTAGATTACAAACACGTGTGTAACTTGAAAACACGAACGAAAGAAACACTGTGCGTGCGGCCGTGCGGCGCGGTGCGATGTTGATTGTCAATGTAAATGTCAACTACTGTCACGTTGACTGTTGACTCTTCTGGTATTCACTGGTATTTGTACTGACCAAAACGAAACGGAGACATTTTCTTGAAATCACTACAAAAATCGACTATTTCTTCCTCAGTAGTAGGTATGTATACACATTTTTCTCGATTTTTATAAATCTAAATACACTAATTCCTACTGGACAAGAAGAAAACGTCTCTGATAGAAAAAAAAGCACTTTGCTGGATGAATAGTATAGCGTCAGAAATGGTCTGCTGGTGATTTCATGAGTTCCCGAAATCTCGACGTCGTTTTAGATGATCGTCATTATTTCTTCCTTCAAAATCAAGCTGTATAACTTGGTAAAAAAGTCTAGAAACGGAACAATTTTTTTTGTCCGTTGGCAACATTCTCAAAACCCATTATTTTCTACTCTTTTTTGCCAAGCTGTAAAATGTTTTGTTTCATTAGCATATTTGTCACAGAGTACTTTTATATAAAGGGATATTTGTATCCTTTGGCGAACTTGCAAACTATCCATTTCCTTGTAGTTTGCAAGTATATACATAGGCAATAGTATCTAGCAACCTAGATCGAACTACGTTCAACTCAACACAACACTCGACTGTGTTTTACCCACACCCCAAAGAGTAAAGTGAAAATAGAAAGAGTACCCACTCTGTGGTAAAATTTGCATGTATAGAAAGTGCTGCTACCTCTAGTTTATTGGGTGAATTAAGGCTATAATAATATACACCTACCTATAGGTATGCATACTTACTTTGAGTAGCGAACGAGTCATCCCTACCTATTTATTAATTTATACTCTCTGAGCGAGTTTGTGTTAGGATAACAGTCAGGGAATAAAAACACGTATGGAGTTCAGAATAATGTCCTTTTATTATTATCAAACATACATTTTATTAATATTTAATCGTTTTATACTTATTTAAATTAAATTATTTATTTATTTTATTAATTAACACATACATGTGTTATAACAGGTAATACCCAAGGTAACAAAAGTAGTCATGATTGCTCAGATTAGAAGCACAAGTTACACAGCGGACAACATACTAAGTGTCACCCTCTGGAATTCCGCCAAAGAGCAAGAAAATATGTCCAAACGCCGAGAGACACCATTAAGGATTCTTATTGCACGAATACCATAGATTATGGAATAACATAGCATTTTTTCTTGGTTTTAATAAAGGTAATACGGTACGGTAAGGTAATAAACTCTTAGATAAAGCATCACAGCCACCAATACAACGAAAAACAAAGTGGCAACAATATTATAAAATAGAAACAAAACAAATAACAGTAACGAGAAACAGTTTTCAACAGAACTACGCGTCAACGTCGGGAAAGCCGGAGTTGAAAATGGCGACATGACATTTATTTGACCAAGACAAGATGGCTGCAATGTTTTTTTATCCCACCACACTGCAGATGTCGCTGTCGTCTATGGAAATTCATGACAGTGTTAAGTGTACCCCTGCACACCCACCGTTACGTAATCATTGTTATCGGATGGTGGAATCGACCTCGACACGAACGAATAATGTATAAATGTTCTATTGAACTTCTATTATTATTTATTCTCTACCAATTATGCTGAAGACCTAAATTGCCTACCGTTAGGAGTAAATTATAAATAGGTTTGCAGCATTATAATGCTATACTTACATACATTATTACATATTCTGACTAGCTCTAGATTTGTTCATTATCTATCAGTATCATTTTTTATTTAGTGTAAGACGCTACTGTCGCTGTGTGTTTAGTAAATAAAGACGTGTAAAAATATTAAAAATGATTAAATCAATAACGTTGTTTATGAAGTCAATTAGTAAGATAAATGTTTTGGAACAAGTTAGATATGCGTCACAAGCTCTACCACAGCTCTCTTCGGTAAGAATTAAAAAAACTTCCCGAATTACGTGTGCCCTGTTTATTGTTTATTCATGAAACTCTGTACTCACTCACTATCCATTTCAAACGATATAATTATGTCATATATTTAAATAGTAATCCCTTTTCCGCAAGTGGTCATCTGCAGTAGTAGAGTAGAGTTTGTATGTATGTACCTACTAAGTATTTTGTGAATACAAAAATATGTACAGAAGGGTTTAGATAGTTTCACAGAGGACTAGGTACCTATTTACCTACCTATATACTAGGGCTAATCAAATAATTAACACATAAACTATTGGGTAGGTACTGTATAAGGTAAGGGTACCTTAGATAGTTAAAACTAATTCAAAGTGCAACATTAAAAATGAACATTTTATACTGTTGCAATTTTTTTTAAGTAGGTACCTACTTAACTTTATAAGGTTTGTCATCATCATCATTCTTCTGCCCATAAACCAATTTATTTGTTTATTTGTCAATAAATAGGGTTAAAGTGTGACCTTGAGGACAAGGTTCAAATTCAATGATCTCGAAGTTCGATATGTCCAAGTGTACATTACTATGAGGTGAAGGTCAATGTCCCCTGTACAAGGACCTTGAGGTCAAGATCAAATGTCCCCTGGAAATCGAGTGTCCTGACACTACCAACACCTTGACTTGAGTTGCAAAACGTTCTCTTTTCTAAAATATCTCGAAAACGGTGTGTCTTTTCGCAAAAGTTCTGAAAAGTAGTTCACTGGTTCAATGTTAATAATTTACTTCGTAATGAAAAAAAAACCAATGCATTTAGTTTACGCTACCTACCTCACGTTAGGCATGTGAAAACTAACGTCTTGATACAGGGCGAAGAACTGAATCCTGAAGATAGCACAGTATTATTGGGCTTAACTTTGGATGCTAAGCTTCAGTGGGGCCCACTTATAGATAAATTGTCAATTAAGCTAAGCTCCGTAGCATACGCTGTTAGGAAAATTCATAACTTAACTAACATAGAGACAGCCCGTTTAGTATACTTTAGCTATTTTCATAGTGTAATGTCGTACGGTATTCTGTTGTGGGCAAATGCAGCCGACATTCAAACTATCTTTGTTTTGCAGAAAATAGCTGTTCGATCCATTCATAAATTACGTCCGGGACAATCTCTCAGAGAGAAATTTAAGGAGATTAATATAATGACTGTGCCCTCTCAGTACACTTTTGAAAATCTTTTATATGCCCAAAAAAATATAAAATTGTTTAAAAAATACACTGATATCCACAATATAAATACTAGGGACAAACACAAATTTGTTGTGCCTTCAACAAGGCTCAAGAAAATAGGTGGATCATTCAAGTGTCAATGTATACGCTTTTATAATGAACTTCCAAGCCACGTTCTAGATCTAAGCCTTAATAAATTCAAATCATTCATTAACGCAAGTTGTGTCAGAAAGCTTTTTATACCGTTAAAGATTATATTGAGGACAAAAAGGCTTGGGATGAAGCTGCTCCAAATTTTCTTTTTTCTCTTTTTTTATTTTTGCATACTGAATGTTGACATGAATATTTACTTTGTAAAGTATTTTATTTTAATTATTGTGAATGTGAAGACTATGTGGGTCATTGCTTTTTCTTTGTTTTATTTTTCTCTCAGTTATTTTTGTCCAAATGTCCTTTCTTTGGTAATGCTCGTAGAATCGTTGAGCTCCTTAAGTTCTGAGTTGAGCTGCGCGATTACTGACAAATGCGTGCACTAACTGGACAGGTCCTCTCAATCTGTGTGGTTTTTTCCTCAAAAGATTTCAGACACGAATCTACACATGAACTGACCAAGATTATGTCTGGACTTTATAAGAGACTGTGACATCTGAGTTTGTTTCGGCCTTTCTTCTCAGAGTAATCAGAAAGGAAACGCCGACCTCATCTACTTTAAAAAAAAACATGACTGATGTGTAAAAGTGTTTTTACAAACCTACTTACAGAAATAAAATCATTTCATTCATTAAAAATAATGAAAATTTTGCCCCCATGTTAACTCCCAACCCCATAAAACTACTATGTAAAAAAAACCGGCCAAGTGCGTGTCGAGCCACGCACGGCGTAGGGTTCCGTAGTAGCCCGTTATTACAATATAGTACGATTCTGTTGTTCTTTATTCTGAATATAAATAATGGTAAAGATATTATGAGTTAATGGTTATAATAACAACAAAAATATATGACAAGGGTATCCAGAGTAAAACCAAACTTTAACACATAATGTACCTAACCACGGAGGTCATACCTTGCAAAAGTGACGTCACGGCACAACGCCATCTGTTATCGAATAGTGATACTAAACTAATGACAAAATGTTGATTTTCGAAGATAATTATTTAAAAAAAATAGACATTATCTAATAATAACCAGGTAAAGCTAAAAGAAAGAGTACGATTGCTGCCAAGTTATTATTTCAATTCACAAAATTGTAATTCAAAAATTAAACTAAGTTCGATTGTTACTTCTACAGGGTTTTTGGTAAAACACCAACAACCTCTTAAGGGGTCATTGAACTCATCATTATGAACCACTTTTATTATGGGACCAAACTGAAATCGCGAAAAAAAATTAGCTGTTCAGTACATTTATGTTCGCATAATTCGTCAAATGTACTGAACAGCTGATTTTTTTTCGCGATTTCAGGTTTAGTCCCCTATGGGACTGGGATTGTATTTAAAAGTTGTTCATAATGATGAGTATAATGACCCCTTAAGAGGTTGTTGGTGTTTTACCAATAACCCTGTATAGGTACTCGAAAGAAAACGTAAAGTTCATGAAATGCACTATCATCGTGAATTTATCCAGGTTTCTCAAGGCAGTAGTTTAGCTTTTAGAGGTGTGTGTGTGGGGGGGGGGGGGGGGGGTATGCCCTACTGGAACTTTTGGACTGGAAAATTTGCACTTTAAAGTAAAATCGTAAATCGTAATTCGTAAATGGAGCATTAAATCGAAAAATCATCGATACCCCACACTATGGGGTAGACGACGAAAAAAATATTCATCTCCACTTCACATGTAGGGGAGGTACCTACCCTAAAAAAAAATATTTTCTAAAATTTTATTTTACCACTTTGTCGGCGTAATTGATATACATACCTACAAAATTACTGCTTTTTAGTACTAACGGTCTCTTTAGCAAAACCTCGGACAGACAGACAGACGGACATGACGAAACTATATGGGTTACTACAGAACCCTAAAAAATAAAATAGATAAGTTGAAATTTTTAATATTTTCAAAAGTTAAGACAGGCAGTCGTATGGGTAGAAGGTCAAAGTTCGCCAGCATCTTGATAATGTAATCTTCTCCGGCGCTATGGGCAGTACAGTCTCTTCGCCCTTGCGTAATAAAGTAATGAGGCTCACGCAAGCACCTTATTACAGCGGGCGGAGGCTGATCTACGGCTCTAACAACTACTCTCGGGGTAGGGCAAACAACTACCACGTGGAGTCGGGGTTGACTAACTGGGTTGTGAGAAAATTTTTAAAAAAATCCAAGGTCTATAACTCGGCAACGGTGCTTCGTAGGCTTAGAGCATTTAACCTACGTATGGCCATGCAACTCAGAGCTTAAATGGTTACTATGGCCATGGTTTTGCAATAAAAATGGTCGGCTTCTATTAAAAAAAAAAACTAACTTTTGGCTGTCCTTGGAAGCTGAAAGATCATCCGACACACCTAATTTTTTTTTTAAATATTTCTCGAGTAGTATAAAAGATTTTCATCCGAGCTACCATTTTGGAAATATACTTAGAGCGTTTTATCAAAAAAAAAAAAAAATAGAAAGCTCTTAACTTGGAAACGGTGCGCTCTCAGAACCACAGAACAGATGAAAATCTGTTCTGTGCTCAGAACCGTGGTTTCTATGGTCAAAGTCAACCCGATACTGCAATAAAATTGATAGTTTACGAAAAAAAAACGGAAATGTCCTTTCAAGTTGTTTATCATCGCCTTAAATAGTATAAATATCATAAAAATGATCCGAAACTAAAATATTTTCTATAATAGCTAACTAAGTATTGCTAGGTACCTAATAATATTGCGCAGATGTGGAAACTTGGCCAGCGCAAAAACCAGCGGGGCCGAGGTTCGTTCCTTGAGAGACCTTGGTAAAGCGGACAGATTTGACCTTTAGCCTTGTCTCGCAGTGGGGTGATGATAATCTGGTCTCTTTAAAAGCCACCAAAACGCAGGCGTGTCTCTTTACCGCTAAAAAGAGTCGTTTCGTCCTAACTCCTACTTTTCGGGATGCATCTGATCCTGTAACTGATCGGCTCGAGCTCCTAGGCATGGAGTTGACCTCTGCTCTCAACTTCGGCGCCACCATCGAGCAAAAAGCCCAAACTGCGGCTAAGAAACTGGGCATCCATAATAGGGTGAAGCGATACTTCACGCACAGCCTGGACAGCTTTTAACCCTTTACAAAGCGCAAGTCCGTTCCTGCATGGAGTATCGCTGCCACCTTTGGGATTGCTCAGCTAAATACCAACTTGCCGCGCTTGACTCGGTGGAATGCAGAGCTAAAAGGCTCATTGGTGACGTAAAACTGGTGGATGACAAGCTTCACAGCTTAGCTCATCGCCGCAAGATTGCCTGCTTGTCGGTCTTCTACAGATTGTACTTCGGTGAGTGTGCTCAAGACCTCCACGACCTCATTCCACCAGCCCCCTTCTACCATCGGACATTTAGACGTACTGCTAGTTACCATCCCTACCTCGTTGCTATTCCACCAATTCGCACTAAGCGTTTCCAAATGTCATTTATAATGCGCACAGCAAAAGAGTGGAACTCTCTACCTGCGTCAGTGTTTCTGAACGCATGCAACCCTAATCTCTTCAAAGTGAAAGTGAACAGGCTTCTTCTGGGTAAGCTCACTCTATCGTCGACTTTGTCTTTGTGATCTCTGTCGCCTCCGACCTAGAGTCAAGAGCAAACCCATCTCAAATAAAAAAAGATGTAGCTAGACTTGATATTTTTCCCTTCTTTTACGTATTTACGGTAATATACCTAGTAGGCATTGGGCCATTCATATTACTAAGGCCATCGGTGCCACCGTTTACAGTGGCGCCCCAGAGCCGCTTTTCGGATCGTCTGAAATGCAGGACATGTGGTAAAATGGTGCCTTTACTTCACTTGCTTTACTTTCAGGAAAAATACAATATAAAAAGAAAATTATTCGGCACGATAGAGGCATCAGATGTTGGTTACTTTCAGTCTGTACTTGGAGAAGAACGAGTGTTGACTGACGAAAGTGATGTGTTGCCATATAACATTGACTGGATAAAAAATTGCAGAGGTAGGTACAGTAGCTAACATTTTATAATACAGGAAGATATAAGTACGAAAGTTACAATAGGTAGTGATTAAATAATTGGACCTAGTCATGCAGAAAGCAGCCATATATCACTTTTTCCAAAAAATAGTTATAAACACTGTCATACTAATTTCGACATACAATATTTTTTTGCAAAAACAGCCATGTCGATATCTCTATTTATCACGGAGATATGAGCCGTCAAATGCAGCTTTGTCCATACATACATCCATAATGCAACCATCGACAGAACAATGCTTGTAACTTTGTAACTCTTTGTTTTTTTTTTTTTCTTTTCCCGACGTGGCTGCTTTCTGCATAACACGGTCCAATTGCACTTACGTTATCTACAATCCGTATTGTTTTGCACTGATACGGATGCCATTATAAAGTGCATAATAAACAATAGTAAGTACTTACCTACCTACGATGTAACGAGTTATATAATTGATCAAATTTTCAGGACAATCAAGGGTTGTATTAAAACCGAGGAGTACAGAAGAGGTGTCCACAATCCTGAAATATTGTAACGACAGGCGACTGGCGGTATGTCCTCAGGGTGGCAACACCGGCCTCGTCGGCGGCTCCGTGCCGGTGTTCGACGAGATCGTCATTAGCTTTGCACTCATGAACAAAATCATCACCCTTGATGATCTCTCAGGTTAATATTAATTGGTTTAGTACTAATTGAAACAAAGATTGTTCGCAAAGATTTCATAATTTTATTTAATAGCTACTATGACAAGAATTACGTTCGAATTTTATAAAATCGCGGGTTCGATTCCCATGTAAAAATATTTGTATGCTCCTTTGGTCTCCAGACCACAATCGGTTCCAGATAGGCTTCTGTACATAGGTACCTACTGTATGAAATCCGGGTGTCAGCTAAAACTTGGTGCGGCTAATTCAACGTTAGCCAAGTAAGCAAGCAGTAAGCTACTGACACACATGTTCATTAGTAGCATGTGTGTCACAAGTCACATTTCTACTAATGAGCATGCTTCTTTCCATAAAGCTACTGAATGTCTGTATACGCAGAAGGACCCTACGTTTATTCCGATTGAAAGCTAAAGTTTAACGTGCGTCTGCGTAGTATCTTTTAACCGACTTCCAAAAGGAGGAGGTTCTCAATTCGTCTGTATTTTTTTTTGTTTTTTTTGTATGTTTGTTACGCGATTACTCAAAGACGGATGGACCAATTTAGAAAATTCTTTTTTTGTTTGATAGGGTATACTTCCGAGGTGGTCCCGTATAAATTTTATTAACTTAGCTTAGGGAGTTTTTGAGTTAGCTTCAATAATGCGTATATTTCCCACTTATTTTATGTGGATGATGTGATGGTGTTTTAATAATTAATTTTACATGGCTATATCTACAATTATTGTGCTCAATTATGTATTCGAATTTGTGTGGGGTAGGTTCCACAATTAAAAAGTGAAAAATAAAAACTTTTTAGCAAAAAATAAAACCGACTTCCAAAACAACACACTACAAAGTGAAAAATAACTTTAATTTCGGAAGTCGGTGGCAAAAAACGAAAATACAAAACCCAAGACACCGACTACCGAAATTAAAGTTATTTTTCACTTTGTAGTGTTTTGTTTTGGAAGTCGGTTTTATTTTTTGCTAAAAAGTTTTTTACCTTCCGAATCGTATAAGTAAAAAATAGTAGGGGGAGTCCGGGAGAGTTGAACCTACTTTAACATGCATAAAATTGTAACTATGACTTGAAACTATAATTCAAGAACGTATACAAAGCACTGGTAGATAGGTACCATTTTTTAATGTTAAAGTTACTATTAGTTCACCAGTTTGAGTAGGAAATATATTTTAAAAAAAAATCGATTGATGGTTCACATCTCCCTAACGCACGGGAGAGTTGACCATAGTAGTAGGGAGACTTATCCTTAAATATCTATTTGTATAGGCAAAATAATGACAATATTTTGTAAATCTTAAATATTTTCATAAGGTACACAACATCATCAACAACTATTTCTTGTAAAATTAGTTTTCTGAACAAATTGCTTCTTTTTCTAAATAAAAATAAAAAAAAACCAAAACAATATACATTCTTAGCCTTTTTTATAAAAAAAAATATAGATATAAAAAACAAATACAAGTAATTAAGCGTCTTAGATAAACAGATCTGTGAATATCTGAGTAGCTTTGTATCTACCCTTTTCATCATACACTTCTAGCTTTTTTCATTTTTAGTGTATTAAGGTAGTTCTGTCGATCCCATATTTCACCGCTGTTTTTCTAAGAGAGGACCCGGATTTGACTTCTTGGATAGCGTTTTGTAATTCCTGCTTGATAACTTGTTTGCGAGTACAAACTTCTTTTGTTTTTGAACGGCATGAGATACCTGAAAGCAATTAAAAACAGTTATTATCCGTCGAATACACCTGAGCGGCAGTTGAACCACTGATCATTTCTCCCTCACGCACTGTGGATTCACCTTGTTCACTTCATCACGTCGTGTTTGAAGAAATTTGTTAAATCGGAGGACTAAAATACACTACATTCTTCAAACTACATTCATTAAGTAATTCAAATAATATAAAAAAAAAAAACATTACGTACCTTAATATTTAGCGGTGTGAAAACAATAAAATCTTTTTTTCACTTGAGACCACCAAAAACGTGCTTATTCCGCTCATTCTCAAACCGGCGTAATGGCTACCAATATGGCGTCGCACATGTGTCACACATCATTGCCACTATTGCACATGTGTCATTTGACACTATGAGTGAGCATACAGCAGCATAATAGTGTTCTGTGGCATACTGCCAGCTGTCAGTGAACCCAATATCGCAATTTTTAAATCGATTTAAACGATGTGGAGTATCTCTCCCACCTGGGCAAGTCTCCCGGATTCCCCCTACCTTAATTGCTACAGCGAAATCTTATTTTCCAGCAGAACCCTCCGTTGTTTGCAGGTCTTCAGACCAATCTTATATGGTCCCGTTTAGCGGTGTACCTTAATACAATTATTATTTTATGAGGATTGCACCTGCAAAACTTTTATCATGCCTAAAACAAAATAGGGTCCCCCCTATTTCGTTTTGACGCTTTCAGCCCCGACAGGACAGCCATATTTCTTATCAACATTTTATTAGTACTTTTCAAATAACCTTACGATTAATTCAAATAGTTTGTATTTTAGCCGACAATTTGTTTTAAAACTTTTATCAAAACCTTTTCAACTTCAATGATACTATTATTTTTGTGGCTCATAAATAATATTGACATTGAGGGTAGAAACAGTTTCCGGTTTAGTGTCGAGAGGTATTGCATAGTACGCATCTATTAAAGCTCATTTCAGACTCGCTATAATATAATAGCGTATAGTTCATAGCACAACAATATGGCTCGCCATACATTTATTTAGAACACTTTGCTATACTATATAGTAATGGCTTGCTATACGCTATGAAATTGAGCGATACACTATGCTATGATCGCGCAGCGCTCTCCTCCCGGCACGCCCCGCAAGTGGGACGAACAAAACGACACGATTGGTCAACTGAGCTTGCCATATAGAATATTTGCTTGCGATTATATCGCATAATGTGAACGCAATGCTATATGGTATAGCTATATAGCTTTTAATGTTGTACTTTATAGCAGAATTAGTATTGTATAGCGTAGTCTGAAATGAGCTTTATAACCGAGTTACATTGACGCGATAACTTGTGAAATTATCATACTGTATTATGCTCTGTTCTTATATCAGGTTGGCGGAAAAGTCTTGCACCAAGATATAAGACAATGAATTTATTGACAACTTTGTTATTTACAATAATTAATCATTAATGTAATCCCCAAATAACTCTATTACTCTGGCCCATCTAGTTGGTAGATTGTTGATGCCCTGCACCCAGAATTACGGAGGCGGTGCAGAAAATAAATGGGCCACTGCCATTTTGAGGTCTTCGTAGTTTTGAAAATTTATCTCACGCAAATATAGCTTTAGTGGTCGGAACAAGTGATAGTCGAATGGCGCGAGATCCGGTGAGTACGGTGGGTGGGCAACCGGGTGCCATCCAAGCTCTACGATTTTTGTCGAGTCTCCGAAGCGACATGAGGTCGCGCATTATCATGGAGTAAGTGAACATTTAAACGTCTCGGTCGTGTTTCTCTTTTTGCGTCAGCCAGTTTCTGAAGCTGTTCAGTATAAATGGAAGTCGAAATCGTCCTTCCCGCAGGGAGAAGCTCGTAATAGAGTGGGCCCTTCGCATCCCACTAAACGGAGATAGGATGCTTGCGTGAGTGACGGTTCGGCTTTGGCTGCGTTGGGAGTTCTTCGTCGTAAGGAAGCCAGACGGCGTGTCGTGTGTTGTTATCATAGAGAATCCAGCTCTCATCGCCGGTTACCAGATCTTCAAGAAACTCTTTCCGATGTGGCTGAAAAAGAGGCGATTCACAAATACTAACTCTGACTTGACGATGACTGTCAGTTAATTGATGTGGAATCCATTGTGCCATTACTTTACGATAGCCGAGTTTGTGGTAAATGAGCCTCGACGGTCGAATGATGACAGCCAAGAGTCTCTGCCAAATCACGCGTATTTATTTCTGGATTAGCCTTCAAACAGCGGAGTAATTCCTCATCGTCGAAGGTAGATGGTCGCCCAGATCGCTCGTGATCTTCAAGAGTTATATCTCCCGATGCAAAGCGAGCAAACCAGCGGCTTATCTTCCATCGCGATACAACACCTTCACCGAACGCTTTGCTGATGTTAGCGGTAGCCACACTCACGTTGTATCCCTGACGCCACTCGTAAAAGATGATCGTTCGAAGTTGATGTTCACTAATCATTTTCACAAACTAACCAAATCCATGCGGGATGTCGCTACGCCCCCGTAAGAGGGCGTGGCGTGTGGTGTCGGGGCACAGTCCCCCGACCGCGGAGGCTATACGGTGGCCCGTAACTACGGGCCCCTCGTCATGGTCACCACTGGCGAGCAGATGGCGTGCGGCATACACGCCCATGTGAAGAGGGTTTCTGTGATTTGTGTCTGTAGGCACGCCACGATGTTAATGCCCAAAGGCGCTTTTTTCACCATAACTCGGCGGACAGGACCTTACCGGGTGAGACCCTCACCTACATGAGGGAAGCCCAGCAAGTGGCGTCCAGCGACACAGTTATGGACTCGACGTTCCTACAGATAGGATGTATGGCCCCCCTCCCCTCTCCGTTTTCGAGTCGAGCCGAGCCCGGACGGGAAGAACGGACCGTGTTTTGAGTGTGAGGGCGGCATTGTACTGTGTAACACCGCCCGGTGTGTACGCGAGTCGCACGCCCGCATAAAAAGAGCCGCAACTTCGCGTGTGAGTTGGGTGCCTGTATAGAGGTGAATGTCTGATGTTTGCTACGTGGCACGCCTATATTAACCTAGCACGCGCCACGCCACAGATGCATGTATTTGAATAGTGTCATTGTCACAAATGAACCGCGTGTAAACTGAGAGCAGCTCATTTGGAAGTCCAGTCCGGTGCAATGGGGTCATCGTCCGCAAGCAGGTCGCGGGGGCAGGGCCTCGCGTCGGGGGGGGGGGGGGGGGGGCGATATGCTTGACATGTGGCCAGGCAGACGCGTCGGCACGCGCGAACATTCCCTTCGCGAGGCAGCACGCAAACTCGTCCAGGCTCTCAATCCCGAGATCGCGTTGTAGGACGCTGTTCCTCACGAAGCGAGGCGCGTCGACTATAGTCTGCAGCGCAAGATTTTGCTGCGCGCGGAGTGTCTTTCGGCTCGTCTCGCTCGTGAGGGCGAACCAAACCACAACTTGTACACGCCCAATTTGACGCGCGCCGGGAGGCGGGACGAGAGCACTGGTTTGAGTAGGTTGCGGGCGACCCTACCCTGTGCGGCGACCTTGCGGACGTGCGGCCCCATCGTGAGCCGACGGTCGATGGTGACGCCCAGGTATTTGACCCGGGGCGACCACTCGATGTCGGCTCCTTGCAGCCTCAAGGGTGGTGGTAGTCGCGCGGCTCCGGTGACCATCGCCTGCGTCTTACCCACTCGTCGAGATGTCGCTACACCCCCGCAAGGGGGCGTGGCGTGCGGTGTCGGGGCGTGGCCCCCCGACCGCGGATGCGACACGGTGGCCCGTAACTACGGGCCCCTCATCGTGATCGCCGCTGGCGAGTGGATGGTTGGGCGTGCGGCATACACGCCCATGTAGAGAGGTGTCTGAAAATTTGTGTCTGTAGGCACGCCACGACGTTGATGCCCAACGCCGCTTGCTTCACCGTTAAATCGGCGGACAACCACTACCGAGTGAGACCCCCGCCTACACGGGGGAAGCCCAGCAGATGGCGTCCAGCGACAGATTTACGGACTCGACGTTCCTACAGAAGGGGTGTATGGCCCCCCTCACCTCCCCGTTTTCAGGTCGAGCCGAGCCCGGGTGGTGAGAAGGAGCCGTGTTCTGAGTGTGAGGGCGGTATTGTGCTGTGTAACACCGCCCGGTGTATACGCGAGTCGCACGCCCGCATAAAAAGAGCCGCGACTTCGCGTGTGAGTTGGGTGCCTGTATAGAGGTGAATGTCTGTGGTTTGCTACGTGACACGCCTATATTAACCTAGCACGCGCCACGCAACAGATGCATGTATGTGTTTAGAGTCAGTGTCACAAATGAGCCGCGTGTAAGCTGAGGGCGGCTCATTTGGAAGTCCAGTCCGGTGCGATGGGGTCGTCGTCCGCAAGCAGGTCGCGGGGGAGGGGCCTCGCGTCAGGGGGGCGCGCATGCCAGGGCGCGATCTGCTTGACATGTGGCCAGGCAGACGCGTCGGCACGCGCGAACATTCCCTTCGCGAGGCGGCACGCAAACTCATCCAGGCTCTCAATCCCGAGGTCGCGTTGGAGGACGCTGTTCCTCACGAAGCGAGGCGCGTCTACTATGGTCCGCAGCGCAAGATTTTGCTGCGCGCGGAGCGTCTTACGGCTCGTCTCGCTCGTGAGGGCGAACCAAGCCGGTGCGGCGTACGTCAAAATTGGGCGCACGTACAGCTTGTACACGCCCAACTTGACGCGCGCCGGGAGGCGGGACGAGAGCACTGGTTTGAGCAGGTTGCGGGCGACCCTGCCCTGTGCGGCGACCTTGCGGACATGCGGCCCCATCGTGAGCCGACGATCGATGGTGACACCCAGGTACTTGACCCGGGGCGACCACTCGATGTCGACTCCTTGCAGCCTCAGGGGTGGTGGTAGTCGCGCGGCTCCGGTGACCATCGCCTGCGTCTTACCCACGTTCACCGACAGCCGCCACTTCGACAGCCAGTCGGGGAGAAGGTCGAGGGCGCGCTGCATCTTGACCGCCGCGTGCTTCGCATTGAGCGAAGTAGAGATGTACGCGGCGTCGTCAGCGTACAGCGCGAGCGTCGCCTCCTCTGTGGTGGGGATGTCGTCCGTGTATCGTGAGTAACACGCAGGCGACACGCAGCTACCTTGTGGCACGCCCGCTAGCACCGGGCGGGCGCTGGATAGCGCACCGTCGACCACCACCCTGAAAGTCCTGTGGGAGAGAAAGCTAGAAACCACCTTTACAACGCGACGGGGCGCGTCTGACGTGGCCAACTTGAATATGAGGCCCTCGTGCCACACACGGTCGAAGGCCTTCTCCATGTCGAGGAATACTGCAACCGAGCATTCCTTCTTGTTGAGCGCAGCTGTGAGTAGGTGCAGTACCCTCGACAGCTGGAGCGTCGTGCTGTGGTCCGCCCGAAACCCGAATTGCTCCGGACGCGGCGTGATGCTAGGTTGAAGATGTCGCAGCAGGAGTGCTTCGAACACCTTGGAGATTGTCGGCAACAGGGTGATCGGCCGATAGCTCTCCGGCTTCAGGATGTTCTTTCCCGCCTTGGGCAGCATAATAACGCGCCCCTCCTTCCACGCGGCGGGAAAGACCCCCGTGCGCAGTATCGCCGTAAACAGGCGCGCCAGGGCCGCTACCATACGGTATGGCAGGTGGCGCAGCACTGTGTTCGTGATACCGTCAGCACCGGGGGCCTTTCTGGGCTTCGTTGCAAGGATGGCGCGTCTGACTGCGCCAGGCGAGAAGAAGACAGGGTCCTCATCGGGAGCTATCGGCGTAGCGAAGTAGTCTCCAAGGTATTTCTCGACTGCTGCGACATGGTCGTGGTCGCTGGTCGGGTTCGGTTGGAACTGACGCTCCAGGTGCTCGGCGAAGACCTCCGCCCGGTCCTCTGCTACATATTTGAGCGCCCCGTCACTGTTGAGCAGCGGGCGCACCGGGGCTGGGGTATTCGTGAGCTGGCGGCAGAGGCGATGTACAGACGGCCAACTGTCCGTCGTGGCGTCTATTCTTTCCTCCCAGTCCGCGGCGGCGTTTGCCTTGAGCTCGGCCTTCACCCTCTCCGCGAGACGGTTGAGCTGCTGTTTGAGATGCGGGCATCTGAGCTGTTGCCACTGCTTGCGTAGGCGCCTCTTCTCGGCGATCATCCTGCTAATACGCGCCGGCAGGGGCGGCAATAGCCCTCTCCCTCCGGCTGCAGTGTTGTCGCCGCTTCCAGGGCACTCTGTATGCAAGCAGTGACGTCACCCGCCATCTGGTCTACGTCCGCGGAGGTAACGATAGGCCGAGTCGGCGTGGTGGTCTCTAGCTTCTCTCCGAAGGCTGTCCAGTCCGTTAGTCGACGTGGCGCTGTGGGCTTCAGTCGGGTCGGCATACCCGATAAGACGACGAGTACTGGCTGGTGGTCTGACTGTAGCTCGTCGTCTATCACTTGCTGCGTGATCTGGCAGTGTAGCCCTCGGTGGACTACGATGTCCAGCACGTCCGGCATGTAGCGTGTGCACTCGGGGTAGTGGGTCGGTGTCTCTGGTCCGGACACCGTGTACCCGAAGGCTTCCGCGTCCGCGAAGAGCCGTCTCCCCTCGGTATTCGTGTGGGCTGAGTTCCACGCTGGGTGCTTACAATTAAAGTCACCGGCGAGGATGGTCGCCTTCTGCGACGTGTTGATAAGCGCCCGCAACTCTGACAGGTTCAGTTGGGCCGCGGGCGGCTTATAACAGGCGTAGATGTTTATGTCCTCGCCGGCTATATGCAGCTGCACACCCAGCGCGTACCACGAGCTGAGTGACGGCAAGGGGAGTTCTTGGTGCACGACTCTTCGCCTCACCAATACCGCCAGACCACGGTAACGGGCGTTCTGTGCCGACCTTTCATCCTTCCTATAAACGAGGTAACCTGGGAACCTAACCCTGTCTTCGGGTCCCAGGATCGTCTCGCTTATGAGCGCCACGTCGATGTTTTGTTCCCGAAGGAGATGGCGGAGGGGGGCGACCTTATCCCGTAGGCCGCGGGCATTCCAGTGAATCACCCTTAATGACCTAGCCATGATAAAGGGTAAGTAAGGTGGCCAGGCCATCAAGGATGACCGTTTCTATGTCTTGCCCCTGCCTAATAGCTTTAATTAGGTCCATTAAAAGCTTTATGGCACAGGCTGTGAAATCTTTCTTTGTGAGTGACTGGGCGCCGGTAGCGCCGCCACTCTTTTCTTTTGTGAACTTGTTTAGTTCCAGTTTTTGCCGCGGCGCTATGCCGGCGCCAGCTGTAGGTACATCCTTTTTCACAGCCTGCACCTTGCTAGAGGCAGGGGCGGCCTTTGGGATGTCTTCCTGCGTCGCCTGGGGGGGAGGGTCTGGCTTCTTGCCCTTTCCCTTACCCCCACGTTTCTTCTTCCTCCTCCGCCCTGAGGAGGCGGCTTGGCGTCTATCCGTGGGTCCGTTGGCCGCCGCCATCAACGACGGTCCTTGGCCCTCATCGGGCGCTGTTTGCGGCCTCTCGGTGGCCGCTTGTGGCCGGCGCGCAGTGGCCGTAATGGCGGCGGTCCCCGCCCGCCTATTCCGGATTTCCTCCTGGAATACGGGGCACTTTATATTGCACGCGGGGTGCGGGCCACCACAGTTTACACAGGTGGCCGGCTCCTCCCGCGGGCGCGGGCAGTCGCGCGCCGCGTGCTCGCCCCCGCATCGCACACAGGCGAGCGGACGGTGACACTGGTGCGAGCTGTGTCTAAACCTCTGGCACCGGTGGCACTGAGCCGGGCCCACGTTTTCCCCGCCAAGCCTCTATCTTGACACCCCGCATATACATAAATACGGTGGTGTCGTATATGGCCCGGACGTCGGGGGTCTTCTTTATTATAGCGTGGAACACGCAGCCGGGTCGTCCTTGCGCCCCCTTTATATGGCGCACGTACTCCGGCTGGTATCCCAACGTCCGGAGCTCCTCCTCGATCTCCTTGGGGTCTGTATCCGCCGGCAGGCCCCGTATGGCTATCTTAAGGTTCTTCTCCGCTGGCAGAGAGTAGGCGAACCATGAGACGCCGCTATCTTTCTCCAGGCCAGTTAGGTACCGCTGGACCAGTCGGTATTCCTCCTCGCTGTCGGGGGTGAAACGCACTCCAGCCCCGTATGGGCGAGCGTTAGGAGGCCGGCCCAGCTTGGCATTGATAGCCCGGAAGTGAGCGGCCCAGTTAGGCAGCCTCTCAACTACCAGCGGTGGGTATCGCAATTTCTTCCCCGGCTTTTTGGTCGGCGTCGCTGCGGCGCCGGGGGTATTAGCCGGGGGTGCGGCGGATGTAGGGGGGGCAGGGGGTAAAAATAAATCACTTACCCCTGCGGCCGGTGATGGGGGCGGCGTGCTGCGCGCCACGTCAGCGAAGGTGGGTGACGCTGGCTCACCCAGGTCCACTCGCTTCGCCTCCATCGCGGTGTCGTCTGAACTCCTCCTTCTTCGGTGCTTCCGCTGGGATCTGGGCTCGACGAGTTGGAACTCGAAGCCGAATCCCAGCGGGGTGTCAGCTCCTCCCACGGTGGGCCGCACGTCGGCTCGCGATGTCGTGTCCTGGGACACGTTGTCGCGACCGGAAGCGGCCGAGCCCACCGATGCTAGCGACATGCTCGATCCCGCGCGAGACGAGCATGCCGACAGCATGGCCGGTGAGTCGTAGGCGGAGGTGCGGGGGGGGGCCGGCGAGGCAGGTGCCGGCGGCGTCTGAGTGCTTGCTAGCACAGCACGTGCAGCGTTCGCTGGTTCCGCCAGCGGGAGGCGGGGACCGGATGTGCCGGCGTGCTCGGGACGCGCGGGTGGCGACGCAAAACGCGGCGGCGGCGCATTGGAGCGTGCAGCGGATGCGCGAGTGCGCGCGGGTGGTGCGGAGACACTCGCGGGCGGCGCAGCGGTGCGCGCGTCAGGCGGCGCGGTGGCGCGTGGGGCGGCCGGTGCCGTGGCGCGCGGGGCGGCTGGTGCGGCAGCGCGCGGGGCGGGCGGCGCGGCGGCGCGCGCAGTGGGCGGCGCGGCGGCGCGTGCTGTGGGCGGCGCGGAAGTGCGCGCGGTGATCGGCGCGGGCGCAGAGACGCGCACAGGTGCGGTCGCGCGTGTGGTTGGTGGGGCGCGGCCTGCTGTCGACGCTACTGGCCCCGGGGCCTGTATTGGCACCGGGCGAAACGTAGCGGGGCGGACGGGGACCTCGCGCTGTCGGCTCGACGACGGCGTGGGCGCAGCGCACGCAGGCGCCGATGTCGTCGGCGGGCCGGTCGCTGCAGCGGTGTTCGTCCCCCCTCTTCTTCTCTCTTCTCTGGATGGTCCGGCCGGCGGTGCATCGGTCGCCGCGTCACCAATATTAGGTAACGACGTCGCCCGGTCCATCGCCGGACGGGTCTCGGGTGACCCGGCATCGCGGCCCAGCGAGCCGCGCTTGCCGGGTTTCGGCATGCTGGTGGGCGTGGCCTACCGCGACCGCGGCGGTGAGCTAACTCACCGAGCAGCCCGGTGGCTCCCTCTGTGTTTACACAGGCGCCGGCTGGTACCTGTGTAAACGCAAAGGAAAAACAATAAAATTGGCGGTCCGCGCGAATCAAATCTACCGTCACTAAACTCGATAAACTGTGAAGTCGACCACAAGCTGATCCGCGTCTTACCCACGTTCACCGACAGCCAGTTGGGAAGAAGGTCGAGGGCGCGCTGCATCTTGACCGCCGCGTGCTTCGCGTTGAGCGAAGTAGAGATGTACGCGGCGTCATCAGCGTACAGCGCGAGCGTCGCCTCCTCTGTGGTGGGGATGTCGTCCGTGTATCGTGAGTAACACGCAGGCGACACGCAGCTACCTTGTGGTACGCCCGCCAGCACCGGGCGGGCGCTGGATAGCGCGCCGTCGACCACCACACTAAATCCTCACTAGCGCGCCTTTATATACCATTGATATGATAGCTTCGAGAACCTTCTACAATATTCTTACGTATCCCAGATCAATAATAAATATTCTGGATAATTCTAGTAATTTACAATTTCTTGTGCAATATTTTTCCGCCAACCTGATATTTTAATAACCTGCTATCACTGAAAGTTACAATGTTATTTATTACAGTTTTGTTGAAGAGCGGAATCCTCCTAACACAAGTGGACCTCTGCTTAAACGGAGATTTCAAATTAAATTATGTAATTCTTAATAAGTATTGAAATAAAAAATTAAAAAATAATAATTAAATCGACTTCAAAAAGAAACGAACTCAAAATTATGAAATACTTAACTGTAACTTTGGAAGGCGGTGGTAAAAAACTAAAATACAGATCCCAAGACACCGACTTCCGAAATTAAAGTTATTTTATAATTTTGAGTTCGTTTCTTTTTGAAGTCGATTTAATTTTTTTTTTTAGATGTTAATTTACCTTTTGACACCACACACCACACCCGTAGCTCGTATCAATAAGCCAGGCCGTCACACTTACACGTATTAGTCTATTATCTTGAAAAGTACTGAACCGATTTCGATGAAACTTTCACTGTGCCCTAAGTTGAGGTAAATGTAAGCCAACAAAAAAAGAATGGTCACGATCCGAGATAAATGCGTGGACAAACATACATTTATAAAATTTTGTATATTTGTTTGTTTGTTGGGGAAAAAGTTTCTTCGCATTTTTTAAGAAAATTCAAAACATTTTTTAATATAGTTTTTTTACATTTAACTAAAGTATGTAGGTACCATTTTGTTCGATAACTTTTTGCCATTTTGTAGGTAGGGACATGATCCCATTGCTATAGAAAATTTGGGACTTCTGGTCAAAATACCGCGACAAGTGGTTTTGGCAGTCCTCTCGTGATGTTAACCTGACACTGCCTAAAGAATTCTGAAGAGACCGAAACAGGTGGAAATCTGAAGGTGCAAGGTCAGGACTATAGCGCGGAGGCACCTCCCAGCCAAACTCTCTTAATTTTTGCTGAGTGGCTAAAGATGTGTGAGGTCTAGCGTTATCATGATGAAAAACCACACCCCTTCTGTTGATTAATTCCGGCCGCTTTCTCTCAACTTCTTGCTTTAATCTCATTAGTTGTTCGCAGTAGAGTTCAGAATCGATGGTCCTGCCTGGTGGTAACAGCTCATACTGAATAATGCCCTTCCAATCCCACCACACACACAGCATCACCTTGTTGCGAGTTAACCCGGGTTTCGCCACAGTCTGTGAAGCCTGACCGGCCTTTGACCACGACCTTTTTCGCACGTTCTTGTCATACGTGATCCACTTTTCATCACCAGTTATCAGCTTCTTCAAAAATGGTTCGGTTTCATTACGTCGTAATAAAGAATCACAAATGAGTACACGGTTCACTAGGTTTCTTTCAGTGAGCTCGTGAGGTACCCAAATGTCGAGCTTTTTTGTGTACCCAGTTTTTTTCAAATGCGCCAAAACTGTTTTGTGGTCAATTTCCAATTCTTCAGCTACGTCGTAACTACTGATATGCCGATCTTGCTCCACTTTTTCAAAAATGGCATCCATTTTATCCGTAATAGGGCGACCAGAGCGACGTACATCTTTGACATCAAAATTTCCGGATTGAAAACGCTTAAACCAAATTTGTGCTACTCTCACAGACACTACACTAGGTCCATAAACATCGCAAATTTTTTTCGCGGCTTGCGTTGCATTTTTACCTTTTTTGTAGTAAAATTTTAAAATGTATCGAATTTCTTCATTAGATTCACTCATGTTGACGGTACGAAAAACAAATGAAAATCACACATTTTCCTAATTTGAATTTGGAATTATGTTCTTTAAAATTTAAACTTTCAATGATACCAAAACCAGATACAAATAGCATAGCCAAAGAGATTTTATTACAAGTTCATACATACTATAATGCGAAAAGACTTTTTCCCCAACCTAATAGATAACTTTATTGCTAAAGCATTAGGTTCAAGGTTCATTGGGAAAATTTGACAGTTTCGGGTAGCTTGATGTCTATACTATACTATGTTATTTGGTGCACTACCCTCGACAGCTGGAGCGTCATGCTGTGGTCCGCCCGAAACCCGAACAAATAACATAAATACATCTAAATATACCGGTTTAAATGAATACAATTATTATTATTAGATGTGTTATGTAATATCTCTCGACAAAATTTGTTACTAAACCGAATGTGCGTTTCTCTTAAAAAGCACTATCCATTGATGTCGACAAGGATCTCGACTGTATTATGTTCTACAATCTACATCACTAATCACTTGCAGGGGCCTTAGTTTGTGAAGCTGGTTGTATTCTGGAGAATCTGGACAACTATGTTCGCGAGCGTGGTCTCATTATGCCCTTGGACCTGGGCGCGAAAGGTTCCTGTCACATCGGCGGTAACACCAGCACTAATGCAGGGGGACTGAGGTTACTGCGGTATGGCAACCTGCACGGATCTGTGCTAGGAATTGAGGCAGTAAGTTTATGAAATCAACTTTGATTATATTATATTGTAACACATCGCAATATTTTCTTGGATTTCTGCTTATGTAAGATAACACTGATAAATAGTAGGTACCTATAACTATCAATGGATGAACCCGTGACCCTGAACAACACGCACGCTCTGTGTACAGTGGCTCTGTCATTGCACTACTCAATCTATTCAATCTCTGTATTATGTTGCTTTTCTTCCTATTCTATAAGTTTGGCGAAAGCACCAGGGTAGCCCGCGAAATTAAAATTTTCGTACGTTTTTTGCAATTGCAAATCAGTATTAGGTTGTACTTATGTTGATCAAAATTATTTATTTATTTAAAATTACGTAAATAACACCTTAACAGCTGTACCTATACGCTAATTCGATGTTACTATCACACAGATACACATACTTACATTGATTATCAATATAAAAATATGATTCGCAACCGTAACTGTATGTATTTACAGAATTATAATCACCAAGTAACCCTATAGAATCACTATTTCATGAAATCATTACATTTGAGGGCAATGATTTGTAAGTATTGCAAATTGCAATGATAATAATTTTGTAAATAAGTACATACTTGTTACGGTCGCAAAACATATTTTGATCAACATACAACCTGCGCAACTGACCTGCAAATTGCAAAAAACGTAAGAATATTTGAATTTCG
The DNA here is from genome assembly GCA_948252095.1 of Dicycla oo. NCBI lineage: Eukaryota > Metazoa > Arthropoda > Insecta > Lepidoptera > Noctuidae > Dicycla > Dicycla oo. Next base: position 14,883,357 of record OX411714.1, on the reverse strand, counting down.
CGGCCTACTTTAGCTTCGCACGTACCTACATCAGTCAGGCCATTGTTTGGTTGGAGGACTGTGTCGAGAAACCGTTACTTACCTGATAATACTATAGATAGGCGCACATTTATTCATAACAGGTTTGGTGCTTTCGTGTACAAGCCCCGCGCACACATAACCCGTTTTCTCCAAATGTGAGCCTCGTCTTGCTCACATTTGGGAGTTCATTCACAATCTATGAGAGTTGTATATTTTCATTGGCCTATATCTGCATGAGTAAACTAAACTATGCTATTTTATAGACGGAAATGTACTATAATTATCAAGTAAATAGAAGTGACGCTAAACACTTAATAATACCTATAATTGTATAAATTGATAAAAGGGTGATGTACCTATGTTGTAAATAAGTAGTAGTACATACTTATAACAACTATATGCTGGATATTTGTCATTACCTACCTAATTGACCGAGGCCCAGTGATTTTCCACTAATTAGGATAAAAATTCGTATCAGTTGACAAATTCGTGGGAGGTGGGAACCGGTTTCATAAAACCACGCCAGCTTTCTTGCCTCGTATCAAGTGACATCATTACGCACAGTTGCAGGACACACAATGTTCTGAAACATTTTAGGCTTGATCGTCTGCAACAGATGAGGCCTTATGAGGGAATCTAAAGTCAAACCCAAAACTAAGCCACCATGCTAATTATACCAAGACCGTCAGTACCACTTTTTCTTGTTCCTATATTCACTGCTTCACCATCTAATCGATCTTCGTATTCAAGGTAAAAGCCGATGGCACTATAATAGACTGCCTCAGAGCACTAAAGAAGGACAACACAGGGTATCACTTGAAGCATCTCTTTATAGGATCTGAAGGAACGCTAGGATTCGTCACCAAAGTCGCTATACACTGTCCGGTGTTACCGAAGGCTGTGAATTTGGGTTTCTTTGGTAAGCACTGAGCTTTTTCTTGTACCTACTATGTATTTTTATTTTACTGGTACCGAATCCTAACCGCAGGTCAGGTATCTATCAGTTATTGGAACACCTGTGGTGTGGATGCTATTGTTTATCTCCATCCATCCATGGCATGGACATATTTCGTTATACATCGTTGAGGCTTAGGGGGCTCAAGTAAAGTAGGTACCTAACCATTTTTCAATTTTACAGGTGTCAAAAGCTTTGATAATGTTCTGAAACTGTACAAAAGCGCGAAATCAAGTCTAGGTGAGATTCTATCGGCTTTTGAAATGGCCGATTTTGATTCGATAGACTTCACTGTAAAGAATCTTAAGCTGCCGTAAGTAACTGCAATGTATTAATATTATGGGCACATAAATAGCAATCAGTTAAGTATGAATTCTTATATTTTCAACAGGAACCCAATCTCAGAATATCCGTTCTACGTGTTGGTAGAGACACACGGAAGTGACGAGGCCCATGACAGTGAAAAGCTGACAAGGTTCCTGACCAGTGAAATGGAGACAGGACTTATTGTCGACGGAACTGTTGCATCAGAGCCGGCTAAAATGCAGGTGATATGATAAAACTAAGTCTCTATTGTGTATCAAGTGGTTTAAAACGTTTTGACTAAATAAAACCAATCATCATCGTCTGCCTAGCCTTTTCCCAACTATGTTGGGGTCGGCTTCCAGTCTAACCAGGTGCAGCTGAATACTAGTATTAAAAAAAAAAGACATCAATATTTTATTCTGATTACAGACAATTTGGAACCTTCGCGAAAGCATCGCAGGAGCGGGTTTGGTAGGGGGTTACGTATTCAAGTATGATGTCTCCATACCGCTGAAACACTATTACGATCTGGTGCCGATTTTGAGAAAGAAACTCGGCGATAAAGCCATTAAAGTTTTCGGATACGGACATGTCGGTTAGTAACAAAATATTATTTTTATTTTGAATTAGTAGGTGGAGACTAGCGACACGTTAGACTTAGTCACCACCCAAAAATTAATTTTCCTAAACGTATTTGCATAGATCAACATGACGTATTAATTGTATAAATATTACAGGGGATGGTAACATCCACATCAACGTCACAGTGCCACAATACACCAAAGAGGTCTCATCTCTTTTGGAGCCATACATCTTTCAAGAAGTGAGCAAACTAAATGGTTCCATTAGTGCAGAGCACGGCATCGGCTTCAGGAAACCGATGTATATACACTATAGCAAGGATCCGTCAGCACTACAACTTATGAAAGATCTAAAACAGCTGATGGATCCCAACGGAATCCTTAACCCCTACAAGGTCTTACCTGACGAGGCATAAGATTGACAATGTTGTACCTGTAATTTATTAGTTTACTATTTTTAGAATACTATTTGTTGTCGCTATTCAAGTACTTACAAAGTGAGCAAATATGACATAATATCTCAAGAGACAACAACAATGTAGATTGTGGAGTTGCGTCATAATTATGCTATAAGACACTTGAAAGCTGCACTGATAACGGGAGCAATGAGATAAAATAAATGAAAAACAATGTATTTAAATGACTTTTATTAAAATATCCATTTATTCTTATAACATTCATAATATCACTGCAACAAAAATACAATGGAATATTATAAATATTTTCCTAATTGCTTCAAATAAATAAATGTTGTATTCCATAAATATATTCGAAAAAAGGTATTCATTAATTCAATATTCAGCACAAATGGCTTAGTTTAGCAGGTAGCTTATTTATTGCTATGTAAATTGTTAAACTCTCTTAGATCACTGTAGTCTATCGATCAGCAATTAGGGTCACTGGGCATTAAATCCATTACACACACAAGGCATCTGTCACACTGTCTCACTCATTTCAAATAGGCAAATATAATTTACAACAACACACGACACAAGTGTAACGAATTTGGCAAAACATATTGTTCTACTCCACATCGACAAACCATTTAAAAGTTATGAGAAAATGCAACTGGAAGTATCGATAGAACAACTCCATACGCTCTAGAAGTTCTTGTAATCTATAGATCAGTTAACTTTTAAAGAGTAAAAAAGTTGTGTAAAATGCAAACAATGTCAAATGTTTAAAATGACTTAGTACTTGGACTGAATTGTAAATTATTTATTGCACTAAACTAAAGAAATTTGTGCCAAAGAAATGTATTACACAATAATTATAATGTATCTTGATTGTATTCCTTACTGCGTCCCACCAAAGTAGTTCAATCAATTAAAAATTACATACAATATTATAATAATTAATTCATCAGTAAGTAAAATGGACAAAATGTCATTTAAGTAAATAAAAAAAACTTTTCAGCCTTCTAACTTATGCAATATTATTATGTAACATTTTTCTCCAGTGGGTATTGTTTACAATGGAATGGAAGTATGCAATTAGCCTTATATTTCCATACAGAAGGTATATTTATTTTACTTAAGTAGGTTTATTTCAACATTTTCTGTATTGTTTGAGGAAATGTGAAGAAACCCCAAAATTAATGCAATGTTTTTTTCTATAACATGAAATAGAAAAAAAAATAATGAAGAAATTATGAGATCACTAAACATTAGATTATAGACGAAATGTAAACAAGAAAATGGCTTTACTAACATATGGCCGACAAAATTAGTGGTGGGAACTAATAAAATATATTAAGCAGCTTAACAATACAAGAAAACAACAGTACTTTTTTCATTAAATAAAACAGTTACCTACACTTGTTTACATTTAGTCCATGTGACTGAAAGTTGGATGTGTTTACGTATAACATTGAAAATTAATAACTGGGCAATGTAAGACATAACAGAATCAATAATTAATTATACATTGTTTGCTTACACGTAAGCACAATTAAGATCCTCCGGAACAACAGACCAAAAGATTAAATATCACACTAAAAATAAAATTATAAGACTTTTTTTTACTGAAAATATTCTAGTTTGGTCATACATAAAGGCATATCAAATCTAAAATTAAAAAGCTTTAAGTCGGTATATAATCCTGATACTTAAATCACTACGTTGGAGCACCTAAAAGTTGTTTTTGCCTTTAAGTAGGTTAGGTGGAAAACTGTTAGTTGGATGCTATAGTTAACAGTCCGCGTATTCTTCGTGACGTGGCACCGGCGCAGCGGCGACGCGCGACTCGGTGCAGTGATACGCCAAGGTCTTATTACATCAAACTCATATTTAAATCGTTGATAGGATGGCTACGAGGTTGATCGCTCCCATTAAATCTTTTTTATAGTTTTATATATTTTATATTTTTTTTATAGTTTTTCACCATTGTCCTAGCATAGTAGACGCAGTTTGGTCTGTGCCCCGCGAGGGAAGGGGCGCGTCGCAACGTGCGGTTATCGTTTGATTTGATTGGACATCTTGAGGAACTCCAAGAAACCGGCCTGCATTTCGGCATCCATGCCGGTGTCCCACGCGTCGTTCTCCAGCTCCTCGCTATAATACATTATCAATATTGTAATATACTTGTGTATTCATAAAATGGGAAATCAGGGAACCTGTTGCCAGATATCAACCCTATTCCACATTGTGGTGCTTTCAGGTTTTACAAGGATTAAATAAATAACAACCCAAATAGCCACCCTTACAAGTTAGTACTAGGAACTCACATAACGCGCACGGGTAGTATTTGTGTAAAAACCAACTGAAATTTCGTTTTGTTCAGTCTCAGATTTGACGCCACCAACTGCTTGAAAAGTGAGCTTGTTTTGAATTTTTTGTTTACAGTTGGTTTTTTGATTTTTTTAAGTTTAATTTTATTTTCAACTTTTTAGTATTATTTTTTTTGGAATCGTTCCTCAGTGATACGTCACATGTGTTATATTTTTAGAATGGGCTCCTCAATGATACGTCACATGGTCATAATAAAAAAATTGAAGATTTCACTTATTGACTTTTAAAATCCACCATTTTGATTTTATAAAAACAGTGAAAAGAAGTTCGACTCACAGTATATCCTCATCGAGCGCGACGTTCTTGCCGGGCGGCAGGTTGCTCTGCAGGAATGCGCGCTCCTCGGCGGTGAGTGTATGCCCGTCAGCCAGATACCCGCCGTCGCTAGGCCCGCTCTCCACCTCGCCGTTCATGGCTGTTACAAACCAACTTATCACACTTAATTTATGCATTTCGTGAATCATTGTGCTTTTAGACTGACTGACTGAATTTATTAGCATATTTTCAAGTGAAAGTAGTTGTAAATGAAAACAATTGTAAGTAAGTAAATGTAAGTAAATAAATTAACAAATATTCTGATAGCGAATCAATAGCGAAAAAAAAAATCACATTTGTAAATGGAGCCATTCTGCAGCCATATTATTATTATTTTTTTTTAATATAGCCAGTGTTACTCGGGATGATGTAAAGATTCTAACGATACCCCATACATCCAAATCTGTTCAGAGCCTGAACAGATTTGGATGTGTGGGGTATCGTTTAATCATTAAATGCCTGAACTTAAGGCATTTAAAAGTTATAGTGGAATAAACTCAATACATACATGAAGCCATACATTACACTCATTTTATGAGCAGTCGTGTAATAAAAGAGTGTTCAATTCAGAGTTGGTGCCATGGTAACAGTTGTTAATATTTATCAGAACTTTCACCCCCTGGAAGGATGACTAATGATTTCAAAGTCAGCTGGAATAATTCAGGTTTGCTCAACTACTTCAGAGTCAAACAGAGCTCATGAGTCCATAACTAGTTGTCAAACCTGAAATTAACACGTGAGTAAAACCGTTAACACTCAAACTCTCGAAAGTTATAATATGGAAATAACGAAATCTTGAGACAGGCTGAGAAAAATTGTATGGGTTTTTATTTATTTTTCCTGTTACGGACAGGCAATTTACAGGTGAAAGTATCTACTGCCATCGGCCAAATAATAACGAATAATTTAGTACTGACTATAATTGTTTAGCGTCATACGCGTTACAGTTTGTTTTTACCAAAATTACACAACAATAAAATTTTATATGATATTTCTATTGCTGTTTGTTGTGTAATAAATTAATAACATTGAAAAACAAAACTGGTCGTTTTCAGATTTAAATAAGAATAACCCTAAGTCGTGTGGACTTCGAATCGCATTCCCCCCCGTCTGTTATTTATTGAGCGAACGGCTTCGCCCGACACGTGCGTAGTTGGGGCGCGGGTGTCAAACCCGACGGGAGCGAATCACGTGGCTTGCTATAATCGAAGCGTGACCAGGAACGTGACAAGCTAAACCCGTACTCACTGGAAACGTGAACTCGACACACGCAATTAATTATTAAATCCTAGGCCCTGGAGGGATATTGATGTCGTACTACGAGTTATGATAGCAGATTAAAGATAGATTTCTAGTGTTTTAGCAATCTTAGAACCTTGAATGACCGCCATCTAGGATCTATATGACTGCCATATATTTTAAACTGTGAATCTCGTGTTTGTGATAATATGCTGCATTGATACAGCGATTGAGCAGGACTGTTAACTTGGTTACAATAGTTCTGTAGGTGAAAGGTGAAGGATCTTAAGTCCTAATCTATAAAGTTTACAGTGGACCCCAATATTGTTGACTAAACCTGGGACAGGTACTTAATGTCTTTTACCATTGTATAAATTCGAGCTTTTTGAATCAGAATAAAAAAAAACATGAAAGGGGCCAAAAATTGACTTAAGATCCTTCACCTTTCACTTACAGAGTTAGTACCTAAGTAAATAGTCCTGATTAATCGAGAAGCTAAAGCTTGGGCTTCTCATGAAAACGGTGTCGCCACATAGCGGCCACAAAATTGCGGCGAATTTTAAAAGACGGCAGCATAGCTGCATAGCTATGCTGCCGTTCTCATGACGTCGCCAACGCTATACAACACGTCCCGACACTATTACAATAGTCATTATGAACAACTTTTACTATGGGACCAAACCTGAAATCGCGAAAAAAAAATCCGCTGTCCCTACATTTATGTTCGCATATCTCGTTAAAATGTAGGGAACAGCTGATTTTAGTAGACGGTAGACTATACGATTCTGCAACAACCCTGCTAAAGACTATTGGATGACCCTCCTGTACAGCGAAAAGCTGTATTGTTTTAACGGCTTCGACCCCAGAGTTATTAGAAATAATTACGTGTAGTTGCTCACCGCCGTACAGCTGGGGTGGTTTTAGAGAGGTAAAAATCCCACAGTTGGTCCCACAGGATGTTTAACTCCCATAAACAAAAAAAAAAAGTTGCTCACCGCCATAGTTGTACCGGCGACGGCTGTCTTGTTGTTGTTGTTGTTGCTGCAGCTGCGGCGGTGGCGCGGGCGCGGGCTCGGGCTCGGCGGTGCCCCAACGTGCGGCCCGCAGCGCTACCACGCCGCGCACGCACGCCAGCGACGCGCGACGCTTCAGGCGCTCGAACGCCGCGTGCATGCCCGCTGGGCAGTCCGCATCCAGCGCTATGCCCGACAGCTGTCAAACGACAGGTTAATACCAACAGATTTTGCAAGCGGAAATGTTCCGACCTGTGATGATGTTTTTTTAAGTTGCGCGTCGACGTTGGCGTTGGTATCGGATTCCGATTCATTTTTCTCCGTTTAAAACGCCAGATTTTGCAATCAAAAAACGCAGTTCTGTAGGAATCGATACGAACCACGGAAAGCCATATCGACGGTGAAGTGCCAATATCTCCTGACATTTTTCGAGAAATTCACTTTTTATCGTTTTGAATTTAAAGGCGTTATTCGTTAGTTGCAACCGCATATGAGAAGCTTAGGGAGGCTTAGGAGATTTCACTAAAACATGCGAAAAACGCCTTTAAATTCAAAACGATAAAAAAGTGAATTTCTCGAAAAATGTCAGTTAGGAGGTATTGGCACTTCACCGTGGATATGCTCCGTACGCTCCAATACCAAAGTAGCTTTACAAGACAATGTTGTTAGTATCTACAATTTACACTTGTTCGTTTTTCGAAAATACTTGACTATTTTTAAATGCAACCAGAGTCTAGCAAGAAATTTTCACTGAAATTTTCACGCGACGGTCTGGCGAGCTAGTTACAGAGCATGAGACGGGCATTCCCAAAATACAAACGCGTGTAAATTGATTAACCGAACACCAATCTTGACTAACATTCGACTAGCTTTGACCTTTGTTATCAGCATTGCAATATGTGTATCTCTAGGTGAAATCCATTATGAGAAAGAATTTACTTACCTGGGACAAGATTTGCAAATTGTAGTGGGAGAAACAATGGAAAGCAAAAGGGACTTGTAGGGTAAAAACATCATGCCAAGATAGAGAAGATAGTAGACTGGATCAAAAAAGCTGAAAACCTTTACCAATTAGCATGGGTCGAAGAATGTGATTGGAAAGGCATGAAAAAGAGCAATCAAAGCTATCTGATGCATACGAAGTATTTTTCACGTAGATGTCTATAGATATAAAGTTCATTGAACCCCATCACTATGATTCATGAGTTGATAACTGTCCCAGAACTGATTCGTTACTAATTGTAATTTATATGGTGTGTACAATAAAGAGTATTCTAGCAGAATCTACGAGAAAAATACTGTAATACTCATTGCATTCTAGATTGTTAACCCCAAAACAGACTAAATAATGTTTGTGTCAAGAGCGAGTTCACCGTGGTGCAGTGGGTGGGTTCGAACTCACAACCACTGGATCGCCAGTCCGACTCCTGAGCTGTAGGCCTAATGTCACTTTAACAGAGACAAAAACGTTAATAAGGCACTGACGAGCGTCAGCGCATAAAGACCGTTGCTACATGATTCTCGAAAATATTACGATAACTTTAATCAATCAAATGATTATTTTACATCAACCAATCATCAACCATTATGTTTTACAGTAAAAATTAAAAATAGTCAACAATTATTCCTGAAAATTTGGTAATAAACAAACATAGATTACGACTTGGAAATTCTGGCTTGTAATGTCAAGAATCCGGCACTTGAATGTTGTTTTTGTTTTTACATGAACACCCACACAAGTCTGGTTTATTGTTGTTTTAATTTGCACGAAACGAGCCGTGAAAAACATCAATATACAAAATGTAGGTGCGGTTTAAATTTCACCGCATCCTGTCTTTATTGCGTGTTATATGGACATCAGTTTTTGACAGCAATCAGTGTTTGTAGTTGGTATTTCCTTTTATAACATTGCTTTCAAATTGAGTGTCATGAATACTTAATTACAAACAATTCTAGAATCAACACATCACTAATGTGGTTACAATGTGCCTCAAACAGAAATCACTCAGGAATGGAGTGAATAAGTAACCCAGCCCACCGCCTCAAGTATAAAATCGTCAATATAATAGTACTTATAAAAAAGGTACTAACTTTAAGCAGCTGGCAGACAGCTTTGATGTTAGTTTCCTTGTCAGTGTCGAGCAGATGGAGCAGCACCTTGCACAAGCTTTCACCTAGAGTCTTGATTCTTCCTCCCTATAAATAAAACAATGCACTCTTGAACTTGAACTGAAAAACCACAACTACCTATAATATTCTAAACTGCAAGATGGTGATGAAAATTTAAGCAAAAAGTTTAGTCTTCACAACTACTAGAAAAAAAAGAGGTCAATGGCGAATCAGAGACAGTCACTAAAATACTGATTGAATCTACAAATAAATAACATAATTTTGTGTACCTAAATCCTAACATATTAATAATTATTTCTGACCTGGCTATCCTCCAGCTGGGTGTATATTTCAGCGAGGAACATGGCAAAGCCACGCATGTTCTCCTCCGAGGACTCCATGCCGCTGATGATCTTGTTCTCCTCTGTGGAGCACCGCTCCAGCAGGCACGCGCGGAAGGTGGACTCCTCTGGCGGTGACACCGAGTCGTACATCGAGCACAGGCGCGCACCATTGTAACGGAAGTTAGGCTCGCCTATCGACTATCGTGACAAAATTTACCAGTTTGAGAACAAGTTCATACCAACACCATTCTATGTAGATATTATTAATGAGTTACATATACACCATTTTTCTAAGGCGAGACAAGTGTGTACTCTAGTAATTTAGTTGCCTATGTGAGATGTGTTGGTAAAAGAAAGTTAGGAATTCCAAGAAACTGACAAAAACAGTATGTTTTTAGCACATTTTGCAACATGCAAGTGTGGTGTTGGCAAAAATTACTGAGACATAAAATTTGTTTGGAACATTTAGTTGATCACATGTTGTTTGTAATTTTCTGAAAGATACTGATGGATTAATTAGTTATGTAATTAACTACTTATTTATTTACACATGTTTATTTAATGTTCAACACCATGCAGTTAAAAAAACATGATGTTTCTAATAGAATGCCAGTCATAACTGTAGTTTGTTAAGTGAACTTTGCTATTTTTTTTTTTTCGAATGATTTTTGTATCACGTTTTTTTTTTATTATAACCTCAACATTGTGTGTCATTTAAAAAACAGTTGAATGACCTTTAAATAAGTACCTATTAATGATAGCAATTAACTTTGTTGTTTGGCAATTTCCAAGTTGATTTGAGACAAAGAAAACTATAGCGGATCAGTTTCTTGTCATTCAATACATATTGTTCTGATGCTTACACTTTTACAGTGTTGGTGGGCAACACGACACTAACTGTGCATTATTGAATGGTTAACCCCTAGTCATTGTTATTAGCTGTCAGGCTGCTTATGGATAGAGCTGGAAATATACCAACCTCCCCTAAAAACTGAGATACATACAAAAATTCACTCCTTCTTCCCATGGGAGTTTGCAGCAACTACAGAAACCACCTGCTACAATCCTTACATACTCCTTTTGCCTCGTTTACATTCATACATCTGATCATACATGCATGCCGGTTGTGAGTGCTATGCACCTGACCTTTCTGAAGAACATCACCAATAAGGAGACATCAATCAATCTACCTGATGATGTTCTTCAGAAACAATAAAGAGACATAGATTATAGAAAAAAATAATCAGTCATAGAGGGTCAATTAGAAAAAAACTTGTTTCAAATTGAAGATATAGAAAAGACACATTGAAAATTTTATTTTTAAAGCTGGAACATCCTCTGCTTCGCTACATTTGTATAAATTGTTTATCTAATCTGTTGCTTATGCAAAGTTTATTAGCTTTACCAAATCAATAACATGTGATTATCACATGCTTGTTAGTAATAAACACATTATAAAAGATAAGTTAGTTACAAATAATAATTAATAATCAACCAAGAAATATAAAATAAAAAACAATTTTTACCTGATTGACAATAGCTTCAACTAGAGGCCTAGTGTAGCTCACGTCATGCAGGGTTGTTGCAAACGCATCAACCAATGGGCCACACAGGGTGTCGAATTTACCAGGATCAAATGTTATCTCACACATCACTGTTATCAAGTTGGCTATGTTCTCCTGCGGAACGGCGGACTGAAGAATAAAATTATTTTAGTATATTTTGTATATTAAAATCAAATACTAAATGCAAAACATCTAAATTTATACAAACCCTTAATTCCATATTTTCAGCTTCATCAAGTGAATAGGACATTTCTTCTAAGCTGTAAGGGTTTTGATCTTGAGCTTGACGAAGTCGATCTTGCACAGAAAACCGGTGAGGTCTGTAAGGTGCAGGATCAGGGTTGTATGTGGGTGCTGCATGCGGGGTGTAGTTAGGCGGGTACCATTCCTTAGCTTCGGCCGACAGATTTGATTTAGGAGGTTCTTGAACTGAAACAAAGAGTTAAAATGAGTAAAACTATGTTCGATTATATAAAAAAATATAATTGCATACCACAATTAGTTGACCCAAAAACAAATTACTGCTTCGTAATCGATTCTAAGCAAAACGGCTGACTTTGTCAAACTACAGCAACGTCATTAGAAATGAAAATCCTTACTTTCACCTGAAGTATTATAATTACGAAGAACGCAGTTTTAAACTGGCCAAGTATGACGACGTCACACAGCCTAGGATCGGTGTGTGAAAGTGTCGAATAAATCAAATTCAACGTTATACTTATTACCTTTTGATTCCTCGCCAACAATCTTCGGCCTACGGAGCTCCCGTGGTTGATTATCGGGTTGCTGCCATCCACGGCCTCTGCCTCTTGGCCCACCGATCTCACCGTTATTCATTTTAACGCTTACTACACAACAACAACTTTGTATACAGTTTTTTCCGACTTATATCCATAAATCCCCAAAATATAATCCTAAATCTCGTATGCTTTTTATTAGCTCGACAGATTCGACACGTAAACAAAGAAAAATATACTTCTGTACTAATTTCACAGCACAACCTCCATGTTACTTTTGAACGAAGGAGATAGCTTGCTTTTTTTACTATAGTTGTGTTGTGGTCAGGCAAAGATATAAAAATCTATACAGCCTAAAGAATGGTTATCAGTTAAATATTTAATTAGTAAGACAAAAATTAATAGATTTAAATAATTACGTTTATTGAGATAATATTGTGAATAATTCAATTATTTATATTGTAAATTTCATTTCTTTAATGATTTTACAAATGAAATGGCATGTTGGCATGGCCAAAGACTACTATAGTATACTGGCTATGGCGTTGAAATCGTGCAGTCGTCATCATGACGCGTTTCTTTACTATGTATGTATGTACGTGTTATACTTACATAATAAATTATACATTTACATTTTTGTGAATGTATTCGTAAATATGGAGTTATAAAATATGCGGGCTATTATTCAAGCCAGAAAAACCCACGGCCAGATATCCATGAATTAATCGATTATCTCGATGAAGATGATCAGTTTTTGATTTTGCTTGAAGCTACTGACACACATGCTCATTAGTAGCACGAAAGCATGCTTTTATTGAGCAATTGCTTCATAGTAGCATGTGATGTGTGTCACATCACAACATTGCTACTAATGAGCATGCTTTTATGTTTTCGAGCTAGTACCAAGAATCATGTTGATTCTTGGTCCTAGTTTTCGAGTAAGCATGCATGCTTGTGTGCACAGACTAATAGGTGAAACTGTAAAACAACTGTAACAAACTTCAAAAGTTTTGACAGATCAACAAACATGGCGTCATTACATTACACGTCATACTGACAGAAGTACGGAAGGTGGGAGGGGAGGGAACTGTCAATGACAATACCAAAGACATAAGGTTAGGATATTTTACTTGAAGATTACCTGACCAGCTTGTGTGTCAGAGTAGCTTGATAGGTGGACGAAAGAATGTAAAAATAGTTTATCTACACCAGGGGTTCCCAGCCTTTTCTTGGTCATGGACCACTTTTATATTATTCTTGTTAGCAGGTGTCACTATGTAGGTATAATAAAAATAAACTGTAATAATCAAACTGAAACTTTAATTAACAACTCAATAGGAAATTACATAACAAGAAATAATAATATTTTTAGGATAAACTTCAGTAATTTTGTATTAATGTGATTTCTGAGCTTGCATCTTCTTCACGAGTTCGGCTATCCTAGCACGCAAATCATCACTTACTTTCAAACGATTCCTCGCCTTGTTTTTAATTACCAACAAAGCAGAAAATCCTTGTTCACATAAATAAGTTGTTGAGAAAATCATTAAATAGTGCAAGGCGATTTCTCGAAATTTAGTATAAGAAATTGCTTTTTTACACCAAAACGACTCAAGTAAATTCGATTCAAAAGCATCCTAGCAGTTTCTGTCATTTTGGAATTCAATGATTTCTTCCTGGATTCTTTCAGTAACTTCACCAGCGTCCGTGCTAAAAGGGTTACGAATCACTTTTTGATCAACTTTAGCTTCTTTGGTATATTCTGGGAAGTACCGATTGAATTCATCAATCAACATTTGTAAATGAATTTTGATGTTTTCTTGTATCTTTGCTTTACTAGCGTCATACCTACTTCTTGTCTTCTGCAAGTGCTTTTAATGTCGCAAACGCAGAATAATTATTTTCTTCAATTTTAAGTAACCACAACTGAAATTTGCAAATAAAAGCGCGCAGTTTATCTTGATAAATGAATATATTTGCGACATTTTCTAATTGTTTATTTCCGGAACCTTGCAGTTGTATAATCAATTTATTTAAGTGTCTGAAAATATCCTCAAGATAAGCCAAATTAGTAAGTAATACTTAATACTATTACTGACACTCAAATATAACAAATGAATGACAGCGCAAAGCGTAGGTAATTCCTTGCACACGCACGATATACCTACGTACGCAGATCGTAAACGTTGTATCGTCTCTAAGGGTATTAGCACAGTCTAAAAATCATACAGTCGTCCAACGAAGACGTCTAGACAGGGCAATCGTGCGGGGCGTGAGGGGCGAGACGGGGGAAGGGCGCTCCCGAACTGCGTACGCTACCGTGTTAGTAGTTCGGGAGATAACTTTCAGGGCCGACAAGTGTTTATTTTTTATTTAAAATGGTGCATGCAAAGTGTGCTGTGAGTGATTGCAAGTCTTCATCTTACATAAATAAAGATTTGCGGTTTCATCAGCTTCCACGCACAGAAGTAAGGTAAATAAATCTGTTTTGTTATTGTAGAGTACATAAATAATTTTATTTGTAATGTCGTGCCACGTTGATAACGCTAATAAAATGGTCGACCGGCGCACGGTAAAAAAAATGTTAATAGGTTATCGCACACGGCTTCCATCTGTTTGGAAATCCTACTAATATTATAAATGTGAAAGTGTTTGTTTGTATGTTCCGTGTCAAGATGGTGGACTTTTTTATTATTTACTAAGGGTGAATTTCGAGATGGTAGACCTAATTTTTTATAGTATGATATGGGTGTCAACTTTGAGTCTAATTGGGGTGCTTGTTACGAAAAAGCCATCCTTTTAGAAATCCAAGATGGCGGACGTCATTTTTTTATAATTTGATATGGGTGTCAATTTTGAGTATAATTGGGGTGCTTATTAGGAAAAAGCCATCCTTTTTGAAATCCAAGATGGCGGACGTCATTTTGTTATAATAAGATATAGTTGTCAATTTTGAGTATAATTGGGGTGCTTGTTACGAAAAAGTCATCCTTTTTGAAATCCAAGATGGCGGACGTCAATTTGTTATAATCACTTAAACAAGATTACAGTACAGTAAGTGTCACAGTAATTATCAAGTCTGCATTAGTTCAGTTTTTTAATCTCTTTGTATACGCCTCATCTGCTTTTTTATTGTTATACTCAACTCCTTAATAATAGTATGCAGTAAAAAGCGGGTTAAAAATTGTTTTCATTATTATATCAATGTGTAATATTGTTTTATTATAATACTACTATCAATATTGATCTGCAATAAATAAATAATTTTGTAAATATTATTTATTTGTGACAACCCCGGCCGATGCGTTACTGTCTAGACGATGTCGGCATTTTACACGAGATCAAAGGCGTCGTCCTACTGTATGATTTTTATACTGTGGTATTAGTGTTCTGTGTAGGGATGAGACGTATTTACCATACGAGGTTTGTAAACCAGGGCTTTGCTTCAAAGTACGGCGCCCTGGTACGGGCAGGAAAAAGTTGCAAGTATGAAAGTATTTACTATGCAATGCTATCGGGTGCAGGCAGACCTGGAAAATACTTGCATAGGAAATCGATCCATGTCATTATATAAATAAGGAGCACAATCATATTTGCAAATAAAAAAACTTTGAACTTCAAAGTATTTTTTTCGCTGATACGATTATGCTCCTTATTTACATGGTAACACGAATCAATTTCCTATGCAAGTATTTTAGTATTTTGGAGGCGCCGCCAAAGCCGCGAGCCTCTCGCTGCTCGCGGCCGCGCCTTTAGCGTCCAAATTGAAAATACTTGCATAGGAAATTGATTCGTGTTACCTTATAATTAAGAAGCATAATCGTGTCAAAAAATACTTGGAAGATCAAAGTTTTTTTTTTAATTTGCAAATACGATTCTGCTTCTTATTTATATAATGATATGGACCGATTTCCTATACAAGTATTTTCAACTATGGGCGCCGAAGGTGAAGCAAGTTCGGGGCTCGGTGGCCGTGTCCGAAACATTCCGAAGTTGTCTTCTAGCCAGACCGAATGCCACCAAATACTTTTAAGTATTTTATACCTGGTTTTCGACCCTGGTATTTTTATATACTCGTACTTGGAAGCCCTGGTATTGAATTTTGCAAGTATATCTCATCCCTAGTTCTGTGGAGTGTGGTCTTTGCCGAGTCCCGCGTACCACCCCCACCACCCGCGCTCTTCTCACTCACCGGCCACCGCACGGCGACCGAGGGCTCACCGCCCGCTAAATTTAAAATCATTCGCGGATCATATTTTGGCTTCTGCGGACCACTGGTTGGGAACCACTGATCTACACCCATGCTATATAGATCCTCTGTTTAAGTTTCTGAAACAGTTAGCTTATTGCCCACATTAAAACAACCAGTGTCATAGTAACAGAGTGTTAATAATGTCGTACATTCCATTATGCAACTCCCACAGAGTACTCTTTTATATACAGAATGACTGGTAATTAGTGACCGATACTTAAACACATGATTGTACTCATGATAAAAACAACTTTTACCATGGGACCAAACCCGAAATCACGAAAAAAAATAATCAGTTGTTATCACGAGTTATGCGAACATAAATGTAGGGAACAGCTGATTTTTTTTCGCGTTTTCGGGTTTGGTCCCATAGTAAAAGTTGTTTGTTTTTACGAGTTATGCGAACATAAATGTAGGGAACAGCTGATTTTTTTTCGCGTTTTCGGGTTTGGTCCCATAGTAAAAGTTGTTTGTTTTTACGAGTTATGCGAACATAAATGTAGGGAACAGCTGATTTTTTTTCGCGATTTCAGGTTTGGTCTCATAGTAAAAGTTGTTTGTTATCATGAGTAGGTACTTAATCACACATCAATCAAAGTGGAGCTCGTGGCTAAGCAATAACAGCCGCACGGGTAGATCCATCAGGTTAAGCTACGCTTGCCGGGGTTGGTCTGTGGACGGGTGACCATCTTTTCATACCGAGACTCCTCCGTGCCTCAGAAAGCACGTTAAGCCGTTGGTCCCGGCTGTCATTCGTGGATCTTTGACAGTCGTTATGGGTTTCAGAAGCCCGAAAGTCTGACAACCAGTCTTACCAAGGGGTATCGTATTACCCAGTAACTGGGTTGTAGAGGTCTATCTGACCTCCACAACCCAGTTACTGGGTAATACTCTCCATGTAAAATACTGGTATTCAGCTGCATCCGTTTAGACTGGAAGCCGACCCCAACATAGTTGGGAAAAGGCTAGGCAGATTGATTGAGTAGGTACAATTATCGGTCACTAATACCAGTCACCCTATATAGGCAACTCCTTTGCTTTTTCGATCTCTTTCTTAGGGCCGGTTTTTTGATCCGTAGTTAACTCAAGCAATGGTTAAACATAGTAACTAATAGTTGAATTTTGGCTAAATGTATTTGTCAAAATGCAATTATTACTATTTTTAATATCACTGAGTTAACATGAATACATTCATGTTAAAAATATATGTTTAGCCTTGCACATATAGCCAAAATTCAACCATTAGTTACTATGTTTAACCATTGGTTGAATTAACTACGGATCAAAAAACCGGCCCTAACTCATCAAACAGCCACATTCTTACTAACTTACAAAAAAAAATTTAATCGACTTCAAAAAGAAATTAACTCAAAATATTATGAAATAATTTTAATTTCGGAAGTCGGTGTCTTGCGATCTGTATTTTAATTGTTTTGCCACCGGCGACTTCCGAAATTAAAATTATTTAATAATTTTGAAGTAATTTCTTTTTGAAGTCGATTTATTTTTTTTAATTATTTTTTATTTCGTAATTTTTAGTTTTTAGTAAAAACTGGAATATTTGTTTGTAATAAGTAGTTAAAAGTTTTGTTATAAATATTGCACTAGAATTTGACAAAGGTTTTGAGATGTTTTCCCTTTGACACCACACCCGTAGCTTGTATCAATAAGCCAGGCCGTCACATTTTAGGTACCTACACGTAATACACGTATTAGTCCATTATCTTGAAAACTACAGAACCGATTTTGATGAAACTTTCACTGTGCCCTAAGTTGAAGTAAATGTAAGCCAACAAAAAAACAATGGTCAGTTTTGGAGAAATGCGAGGACAAACATACATACATACAAACATACATCTCTGAAATTTTGTATATTTGTTTGGAAGCCCTAATAGATCATGCGAGATATTCACATATGTGAAATATGTGAATATCTCGCAGTTCCAATAATATTACATACATACGTATCGAATTGATAACTCCTTTTTTTGAAGTCGTTAAAAAAGAACATTGTCATGCACGCGCATTTCACTACCACAGGCAGCGCCGTAATTAAAAAAAAAAACTTAAGTATACATATGTAGTTTGTTTGTATTAGATACTCAGCAATTAAACTTTCCATGAATTTACATAGAGTTCTTACAACACCCTATGGTCTTAGAACCTTTTAATAGAGGATTCATATCATGGATGTAGATAAAGTCTTGTATTCAACTGTACATAATTAGGTATTAAAATACTCATGTGATAAACCCACACTCGTGTTTTAATACCCCTTGTTATACTACAGTTGCATAAATAACTATTGATGCATTGGTTTGATGAATATTATAATCAATACACGATTAGGTACCTACTATTTATGTTACAAATAAAAGCAGGTTTTTAAATTACCGATCTGGAGCTCAAATACTTCGCCACTTAGGTATATGTAAGTACCTACTTCCATATGTGTGGATCTGGATCATCATCTATGGAATGGAAGGAATGGGTCAGAGGGCTGGGTCAAACCCAGACCACCAAACGTAACCAAACCAGGGGCGGCAGTCTCCAGAGGGTCATGGCCATTCGGCTAGTCCGGGGTTACCGCACCGTCTCCGGTGAGGCGGCGAGCCTACTTGCCGGATTGCCGCCGTGGGATCTGGAGGCGAAAGTCCTCGCGCACGTGTGGGAGTGGCGCGAGGAGGCGAAACGCCGGGGCGTAACTCCGCTGCCGCGAGAAATCACGGTACAGCGGACAGAGCTCCGGCGGGATCTCATGGCGACATGGAGAGTGCGACTGTCGCAGCCCAGCGCTGGGCACGCCACAATTGCGGCGATAAGTCCCCTCTTTGAGGAGTGGTTAGAGAGGCGCCACGGCGTCCTCACCTTCCGCCTGACGCAGGTCCTCACCGGACACGGTTGTTTCGGGAGGTTCCTGTTTCGCATAAGGCGGGAGGAAACGCCCGGGTGTCACCATTGTGTGGATCGCCCAGAGGACACGGTGGAGCATACAGTGGAGGTCTGCCCGGCTTGGGCAGAGCACCGCCGTGTTCTCACGGAGGCGATCGGCGGCGGCGATCTCTCGCGTCCGAGCCTGGTCCAGGCCATGGTGCGGAGCGAGAGTGCATGGGAGGCCGTCACCTCCTTCTGCGAAGCGGTAATGCTCGCGAAGGAGGAGGCGGAACGCGTGAGGGAGAGGCAGCCTCACGCCCTCAGTCGCCGCAGACGCCCTGGGCGGCGGGAATCGATAGCCGATTCCCGGCCACCGTAGGCGCGGGCTTGCGGACGGTGAGTAGTGGGTAGCTCGCCGTCCGGTGAGGACCAGGCCCGGGTCGACGGCGCGTTGTGTTCCACGCGCGCCTCAAAGAGATGTCAGCAAAAGATGGGGTCCAATAGGGCCGATGCCGCTGGGGTCGCGGGTTGTTTGAAAAAGATACCGTGGACTTGGCATAGGCAACTGAAGGAACACGGGTGGGTTTTAGTCAGTAAAAGTCTGACACGCCCTTCCGCTCCACCCAGAGCGGGAGAAGTTATTTGATGATTTCCCATCCACAAAAAAAAAAGGGGCGGCAGTCTCGGCATTCGTAACGATAGCTTTACGAATGCAATCGCTCGCTAAGTCCTAATGGAGTACTAAGACGGTCAAAACTGCTTGACAAGCACGAAAAAACTATTTACAGTTTCAAACCAGTTGCGGCGAGAACCGTTTTTTTATTTAGCCATGTTCTCCAATTTACCTCGTTATTCAAGGTTAATTTGAAGTGGCCTATAATTGTCTTTGAAAAAACCTAACTATTAGCATTTTGCCCGTCTAGGTACCCCATTAGGGCTTAGCGAGCGATTTCAGTCGTAAAGCTATCGTTACGAGAGTCGAGACTGCCGCCCCAGGGGCTGCAGTCTCGACATAGAAAGCGATCGCTTTACGACCGAATTCGGTCGCAAAATCCTGGTGGCGTCTAACTAGACGGTCAAAATTGCATGACAAACACGAAAAAATCATAAGCTTCGAAAAAATCACAAGCTTGTCAAGCAATTTTGACTATATAGGTACCCCACTAGGACTTTGCGACGGAATTCGGTCGTATAGCGATCGATATCTATGTCGAGACTGCAGCCCCTGATCTTAGACCATTTACTTACACAAATAACAAAAACGGGGTACGTCACTCATCATTTCACAAATTATGCTACTAAGTAGCAATTGCTTAATAAAAGCATGCTTTCGTGCTACTAATGAGCATGTGTCAGTAGCTACACGCTTATAAAAAGCATGCTTAGGTATATACACGAAACATAAAGCTGTATACACAAACACATGCTCATTAGTAGCACAAAAGCACAGTTTTATTGTGATTGCTAGTTAGTAGCATAACGTGTGTCACAACATAGCTACCTACTAATAAGCATGCGTTTTCGAGTAAACATGCTTTTTATAAACATAAGCATGTGTGTCAGTGCCATTAAGCATAAAAGCACTTGGGTTTATGAGTGACGTTCACGTACCCTAATTTTGTTCTTGGGTGTCGTAAAGAGCAGGTATAATGGCAACGGCCACAGTCTACAGCATCCTCGCTCCGGCAAACTTGGTCATCGTCGTCGTCAATTGATCTGCTTGCTAGTCTACATTTCAAATTATTATCTACCTTCTCCATTGCGATAGCTCCTGTGTTATCCCGGTAACACATGCGCGCATTCTTGTAATACTGGTCACTCACATTCGCACGAATAAGCAAACCCACAAGTGTAGGACTAGGACCACATTTGCAAATGATTGTGCAGTTTTTGCTGCCTTGTCCACATGTTTGCAAACATTCGTACGATTGGACCTAGTTATGCAGAAAGCAGCCATATGGAACTTTTCCAAAAATGAGTTATAAACACATACTAATTTCGACATACAAGATTTTTTGCAAAAACAGCCATGTCGATATCTCTATTTATCACGGAGATATGAGCCGTCAAATGCAACCTTATCCATACATCCATAATGCAACCTTCGACAGAAAAATGCTTATAAGTCTGTTTGTACTTTTCCCTACATGGCTGCTTTCTGGATAACACGGTCCAATTTACAAATGTTTGCGCGCATGCGAGTGACCGGGGCAGGCCTGCGTCACTCGTTAACATACCTACGGCTCGTGTTCACTCTGGCGAACAAAATCCATTCGGTTGCCACGCGCTTACGTCACAGTATAAATATCTACCAGTAGTGTGTCTCAGCGCCTGCCCTTGAAATAATTACCTACAGCCGCGCCACAATATAGGTAAATATCTACCAATACTGTGACTCGGCCCCTGGCCCTGAAATAATTACCTACAGCCGCGCGGTACGTAAACACGCGATAGGGCTGTCCGCCTCCAGAATTTTAATTTCATCTTACCTACCACCATCACCTACTTGAGTTTCTTTCTAGTTTTGTGATTGTAAATATTATATATTTTATTTAAAAAAAAAAAAACTGCTGTCGTCGAAGGTTACCAAACTCCAATCCTTACTAACTTCAACACCTACCTACTCAACCAAAATGCAAGAAACAGCTGAAACGAGTAATTATAATATCCTTTTTCAGCTTATTAA
The DNA here is from genome assembly GCA_948252095.1 of Dicycla oo. Lineage (NCBI taxonomy): Eukaryota > Metazoa > Arthropoda > Insecta > Lepidoptera > Noctuidae > Dicycla > Dicycla oo. The sequence goes on along the minus strand of OX411714.1, from coordinate 14,861,571 downwards.
CGTCCCTATTACCTACAGCACGGAGAACAATTCTTTTGGTTACCCATCCGATTTCGACCCGCTCTGCAAACGTTACTTAATTAAAACTAAATTTAAATTCAGTGCATCTTTTTCTTTATATTTCATTAAGAAAAGTACAGACGATAAATATTAGTTTAGAGACCAGCGTACCTATTATTTTAAAATACTTCTTAATATGGCGCCGCCAACAAAATCAAAAGTTTGGACATTTTTTTTATTAAATGTTACACGGGTGGACAATGTAAATTGTTTAAACAGATTTTAAAACGAAAGGAAATATGTACTACCAATTTAAAAATTGCATGCTTACTGTGCTTTTCATTATTTTTATAAAATTACGATACGATCTTCCGAGATCGATTCGATACAATACGATTAAGATCGTGAATCGATTCACGAGGTTACGATCCAGAAGATCGATCGAAATAAAAAAATCAGGCATCCCTACTTCAAAATTCCTCGGTTATACCACGGTACAAATATGTACCTACAGTATTTTATCTTCATAGAAACGGTCGGAACGCGAGTCATACCTACGCGCCTCGAGTTTAGGCTGCACTAAGTCGGCAAACAGTTGCGAATGCGCCGCAGTGACGAACGGACGGTATGATGGTGTAATAAGCAGTAAGCGTGCGATTTGTGATAAATATTCATTGAAATAAGTAAGTACAAGTACTAACTTTAATATGGCGAAGAGCGATAATAGACTATATTGTGTTTTTGGTTGCTCGATTTCGTTAATAACGCACCTAGAGATAACATTTTTTATATTACCTGGAAACTCCGAAAGGCAAGACTATAAACAAGTTTTTATATACCTACTACATACCGGTTAGAGTGGATGCCGACCCCAACATAGTTGGGAAAAGGCTAGGCAGGCAGATACGTAATTTGTTTCTTTTTTAATAGGTAGGTATTTCGCTTTTTTACCGAGTAAAATACCTAGAAAATAATAAGTGGATAGGGTGAAAAAAGTGACACACGACTCGAGTGATCTACCTACGCTCGCGTTAAAAAAAAAACTAGTAGGTAGTTTCCTAGACTAGGCTATCTACTTACTTATTATGTACAGACGCCAGCACATCAAGCTACTACAATCTGTCAGATTTCTTTAATAGATTTTCAACTTTATTGCTAAAGCATTAGGTTCAAGGTTGATTGGGAAAATCTGACAGTTTCGGGTAGGTTGACCTGCTGGCGTCTGTACTTAGCTACTTACATATATTATTGAGTTAGACGAAATATCGTTATGTAATTATTAAAAGAGTAATAAATGGTAGGTACCTACGTAGTAAGATTTAAGTACATTATAATTTACTTTTTAAGGAGGAAGCGTCAGAGTAGCGCGCGAAATTCAAATTTTCTTAATTTTTTTTGCAATTTGCAAGTCTGTATTAAATTGTATGTTAAATAAAGTATGATTGGCGGCCGTAACAAATATGTTTTTACAGAATTATATACAATAGAATTAGTAATACAACTCGTTAAGTTAGTATAATCCTAAAATGTCAAGATTTTATGAAATAGTCATTTATTAGGATTACCTGGTCTTAAAGAGTTGTATTGATCTCTTTAATGATTCTAATTATGTAAATAGATATTTGTTACGGCCGCAAATTATATTTTGATCAAGGTACAATCTAATACCGACTTACAAATTGTAAAAAACGTAAGAAAATTGAATTTCGCAGGCTACCCTGACGCTTCCCCCTTAAGTAAGATTTTGTAGTACGTGATGAGATGGTTGATAATGGCGCCGATTCCCTTGTTCATAAACTAAACTAATTTTAAGTTCAGTGCTTTTTGGTTTTTCTTTCTATTTCATTAAGAAAAGGACAGAAGATAAATATTAATAATAATAATATCATAGGATATTGTTCACACACGGTCATCTGATCCTAAACTAAGCAGAGCTTGTACAGACGCCAGCAGGTCAACCTATCCGAAACTGTCAGATTTTCCCAATGAACTTTGAACCTAATGCTTTAGCAATAAAATCGAAATTCTATTAAAGAAATCTGACAGATTGTAGTAGCTTGATGTGCTGGCGTCTGTACTATGGAAACCAGATAACTGATAAACTACATACACTATTTTTTTTTTTTTTTGTAAATACATACTTATATGGATAATTACACCCAGACTCGGGACAAATAGACATGTTCATGCACACAAATGTCTGTCCTGGATGGGAATCGAACCCACGACCAGCGGCATGGCAGGTGGTATCTTAACCAACCACGCCATCTGGCCTATCAAATTAGGAGAAACTCAAGTAGGTGATATTAGTTTAGTCCTGTCAAATTAGTCAGCACCTGACGTAAATTAACGTATTTTTAGTAGCCAAGTATTTAATCACGTCTTAACTTGTCTATGGAGTATCTTATTATGATAGGACTAATATTTATCGTCTGTCCTTTTCTTAATGAAATAGAAAGAAAAAGATGCACTGAATTTAAATTTAGTTTGAAATAAGTAACGATTTGCAAAGCGGTTCGACATCGGATGGGTGACCAAAAGAATTGTTATTTCGAGTTGCTCCGTGCTGTAGGTAATGGGGACGTTATTATGCTAAAAAAAGATATTATAATTACTCGTCAGCTGTTTCTTGCATTTTGGTTGAGTAGTTTTAGAGGTCAGAAATAATAATGCAGTCCTCCTTCAAATAATCACTTTATTCTACACCACTTTTACAATGCACGTCTTGTCTGCACGAGACATCCAAACCGAATGCCTGTGTTCGCACTGTCAACGATAATAGGTGAATGTCGGAATGAACGGCGGAGTGAAGTGTTGGACCGAATGACAAACAAGTCAATACACCACCCTTATGACATGCGAACACATACATTTAATTACAATAAAGTTAGGTATGGATAATATTTAGGTAAGTATTTTAATAAAGCTAACAATAGGTAGGTATAGGTAATATTTAGGTAAGTATTTTAATAAAGCTAACAGTCGGCCTTTCCTGACGTTTACACGTCCCGTGGAAAGATTATGCAAGGTAAGCAAAATAAACCTAACAATTAATCAAAATAACAAAACAACAATTCATAACAAATATAGCTACATAGATTTATCATATTGATCTCTTTCTATTACATTATAAAAATTAAATATAACCATACGATAATTTCGATACAAAAACAAGCATAACTCAGATATTACACTCGGCAGCATTGAAGGAGCTGCTGTGGCCTCTACATATCCACAACAACTCAAGCATGCTGTGGCCCCTTCATGTCCACAACACACTAGCGACAATACCACAACTACGAGTACAACAACAACATTGGTGGAACTACCGTAGCCTCTACATATCTACGGCAATTCCGGCATGCTGTGGCCCCTGCATGTCCACAACACACCGATTAGACAAGTCATTATGGCCTCTTCATATCCATAATAACCACTTATCTGACACACTGTAGCCCCTGCATGTATACAGTGTGCTCTAAATTTCTTGTACACACACGTTATCTTAACGTGTGTATAAAATATAATTCGTCATAATAATAACTGTATAATATAAAAACACAAAATAACTATAATATTAATTATAGAGCAATGTAAATTTACTCAATTATTCAAATTAAATCTAACATGATTGTAACATGGACAGAATTCTGCTGTTAATACTCTTACATGCTCTATCTCAATTATTTACGATTAATTATTGCGTACATCAATAACCACCCAATCAAAGTAGTGCCATCATTCATCATTAACATTTTCAGACTGCGTATCACTGTCACTAACACTATTTCGCTTAAAAACCAACCACGGGTGAATTTTATCCACGGAAAAAACTCCAGTGAAGTTTCTATTTCCCTTGCGTGACAATGGGGTATCTTCTATTTTATATCGGTCATGGTCCAAGACCTCTACAATACGGTAAGGACCACGAAGCTTTGGAATTAATTTCCTACTTTTTCCTATCGAAGGAATTTCTCGCTCTACCCTGACTAAATCACCGATTTTGAATGTAACTCTCTTTCTAGATTTATCAAAACGTTTCTTCTGTTCTACTTGACTCTTTTCTATATGCTGTGATATTTCCTCTCTAATATTTTCTACATTATTGCTTACGTCCTCTGTATCGTCTATAATATTAAGGTTTAATAGGGAGTTAGGCGTGCCTACGAAGTCAATACCAAATAATGCCTGAGCTGGTGTCTTTCCGATTCCCTTATTGAGGGTATTATTTAAACCCCATTGTATTTCAGAAATACATTCATCCCATTTATGTTCTGGTTTATTTAGGTTTGTAGCAGTTAGGGCAGCTAAGACAGTGCGGTTGTAGCGTTCCACCTGCCCATTGGCACGTGGTGTCGCTACCGCGTTCATAACGTGTTTAATGCCTAACGTACTTAAATATTCTTGAAAGCGCTTGGACGTGAAAGATGTACCGCGATCGGAAATGACTCGTTTAGGAACACCAAAAGTATGGAAGTAGCCTTTTAAAGCGGATATGGAATGTAACGATTTCGTACTTCTGACAGGAACCAATATAACATATTTTGTAAAAGCATCAATTATTAAGAGTAGGTACGCGTTTTTCTTTTTACTTCTCACAAAAGGACCCAGATGGTCTATATGCAAAGTATGAAACGGGCGATCAACCTTAGGAATCGGATGAAGTTCACCTGCCTTCTTACCAGCAGGGACTTTCGAATGAGCGCATTCTAGGCACGAATCGACATACTTTTTAACGAATCGTCGCATTTTGGCAAACCAGAAACTACTTTTAATTTTATCAAAAGTTTTGTCAAAGCTATAGTGTCCAATATCATCATGATGGGCCTTCAATACCTGCCACCTAACACCTTTGGGTACAACCCAGCGATCCCCTGCCTCAGTTTTTCGATATAATAGACCTCTTTTGATTATAAAATTATTTTTAATTTCTATAATACCATCTGTATCCTGATCCTTTAAAATAGAAATAATCCGTTGAAGCTCGGGATCGCTCTGCTGTACCGTCGCTATCCAGTTAGTTTCGATACATCTTACTTCGGCAGAATTTACTTCTACCGGGTTCCGACTTAATGCATCTACGTGGGACATAGCAGAGCCTGCCTTATAGACAATTTTAAAATCGTATTCTTGCATGATATTCCACCATCTGGCTACTCTAGGCAAAACATCTCTTTTCTCAAACGTGGCCCTCAAAGAGTTACAGTCTGTCACAATGGTAAACGGTATGCCTAATAGGTACGTCCTAAATCGTTGTAATGAGCTTGCAACCGCCAGAGTTTCTAGATCGTAAGAAGTGAATCGAGACTCCTCTGGGGACGTTTGTCTACTGTAATAAGCTACAGCATTTAAAGGTGCTTCTTTACTTGATCTTTGTAAAAGGATACCGGCAATACCAATTTTTGAAGCGTCTGTATGAAGTTGAGTTTCAAACGCAGGATTAAAGAATGCAAGAATCGGACGTTTGGTTAACTCTGTTTTTAAGGTTACAAAAGCACTCTCTTCACAGCCCGACCACTGCCATTTTGAATCTTTCTTTAAAAGTTGGGTGAGTGGTCGCGCTATTGAAGAGAACCCTCTTATAAACCTACGAAAGAAACTAGCAAGTCCCAAAAATTGTCTAACCCTATGCTGATCGGTAGGGCGAGGGAATACGTCAACCGCATTTATTTTAGTTTTCCCTGGTCTTATTCCCTCGGCACACACTTCAAATCCAAGATAGTCAATGGATTCCATTAAGAAATTACACTTGGATAATTTTAAAATTAAACCGGCGGTACGAAATAATTCCAATGTTGATTTAAGCTTACTGAACCCTTCCTCAATAGTTTTAGACGCTATTATGACGTCGTCCATATAAGCAAACGCCTCTTTAAATCGTGCATTACCCAATATATTGTTAATAGCACGTTGGAAATTAGATGGCGCATTAACAAGTCCAAAGGGCATCCGGTTGAACTCATAATGCCCATCAGGTGTTATGAAAGCAGTTAAATGTTTAGACGTTTCAGACATACATAATTGGTAATAACCTGACATTAGGTCTAGCGATGTGTAATATTTATAACCTGACAAGTTATCTAATTGATCGTCGATCCTAGGGAGGGGATAATGCTCTTTAATCGTTTTTTTATTAAGAGCCCTATAGTCAATGCATAATCTGTAATCTCCGGATTTCTTTTTGACGAGGAGAACTGGTGACGCATAACTTGAGGTCGATGATCTAACTATACCAGAGTCCTCAAGTTCTTGTACCATATTACGAACTACTTGTCGCTCTGTAAAAGGCACGCGATACGGCCGGTAAACTACTGGCGTAGTGTCACTGAGCCTTATGTCCATTTCGGTGTTGGAAATACAGCCTAATTCTTTAGTGGAAAAAGCAAAACAGTCTCTGTATTCATTTAATAAACGAGTGGTTGACTCGTTTATTAAATGAATTTAAAGATTGTTTTCATTGATTTTATCACTCACAGACAACATTTTAGGACCAATAATAATATTAGAGGAGTTATCCGCGTCTTTATCAATTCTATTCACGCTTTGACAGTTAATTTGTGTTAACGGCAGAGCCCGAGTCAGAAGGGTACCTTTATTTAAAATGAATCCCAATTTTACCAATCCGTCCAATTGAAGCGTTGCTTTGCCACAAACTAGCTTTAAAATACAAGGCATTATACTGTACATCATTTGAGGTCGAGAGCATAAACCAGGTTCCACTATTACCTCACCATCGTATGGTGGATTAGACTCTACAGCCACTTCGGTGCGGCCCATTACTTTAATAGAGTTACTAACATAGAGTTTAATACTTTCAGGGGCGTTTAAAGTTTTACTCTTAATAATCAGTTTTTCTTCTGTTTTGAGAACTACGATATGGCTTTGTTCCGTAAACGTTTGGCCTACAAGTAATGATACCTTTAAATAATGATCAGGGACTATGAGTACTTCAACGCGGGCTTTAACCAAGTCTATTTCAATTTCGACATCGCATTTCCCTAAACACTGAACAATTGAATTTCCGAACCCTCTTAAAATTGGCAAGTCACCGTAAGACAAAGTTTGATTTAATACTTTTGCATCAGATTCTCGGAGCATAGTAATTTGACTACCGAAGTCAATAAAACAATTCATAGTCTGACCGTTAACTATCGCGACCTTAAAATATTTCGCATCATTATCCTGCTCCTTTGAAATGTTTAAAACAGTCTTATTACTTTCATGTTCACTTTTATTAGGACAATCGCCAACCAAATGGCCTACTTTATGACAGTGATTGCATCTTTTAATTGGGTGTTTACATTTGTAGTAAGGGTGCCCTTCCTCTCCACAGTTATAACATTTTGCTGACCTAGTATTCGCAGATGCGAATGTATTATCTTTAGATGTTGTAAAACGCTTGGTGTCGGAAACGCTCGGCTGCACAGTCACGTTTTGCTTGTCATTCTTTTTTGTTATTTTAACATTGCGAAGGAAAACCAATAACTTATCAGGCTCGCTAAATTGCACAGCCTCAGCACTAGTTCTGACCGATCTATCTTCAATACCGAATAAAATACAATCGATAGCGTTTTTACCTGAAATGTTACATCTATTAAGAAGAACTATCTTTTCATAATAATAATTTTCTAAACTATCCCCAAAACGTGCCCTACAGGCGAGCATCTCCGTCAGCAACCGACCATAGTTATCGTCACTGGGGAATGCAGACTTCAATTTCTGTTGCCACTCCGTCCATGTAAATAATAAAGTCGGTAGACCCTGGTACCATTTCTGGGCCAACCCTACTAACTTAGGCAAAGCATAGTGTACTATTTGTCGTTCTGTCCAATTATAAATCTTTGCGCATTCGTTTACTTTTGTGATCCAAATGTCTATACTCTGATTTCGCTTTGTTGGGTCGAATTCAGGCACAACGTTCAAAACAGGGTAACGTTCGGTATTGCCGTCTGAACGTAAAGACTTAACGAGTTCTTGGAATACGTTAACAAAATTTTGAGAGTCTAAAACAGTGTATTGATTACTTGGTAATGATGATGATGCGCTGTTGCTGGTCCCAGCACTGGGTCGTACTGCTGGTTCCTCTGGCAGCGCCGGCGTATCTGGCGTCCGGGAACGGCGCTGCCTCGACTTCTCCACCCGCCGTGTACGCTTTCGTCGTGAATGCTTATGCCGTGATCTGCTACTGCGCTCCGAGGATAATTTTGACTCACTGCTGGAGTCCTCAGAGTTTTGCACCCGCTTCCGAGACCGATGCTTTGGCATATTACTTGCGTAGCTTTAAATATGGGCGTTGAGTATTCCACCAAAACCGTTACAGTTCCGGTGTGATCCCACTTCTGACCTTTTAGAGGTCAGAAATAATAATGCAGTCCTCCTTCAAATAATCACTTTATTCTACACCACTTTTACAATGCACGTCTTGTCTGCACGAGACATCCAAACCGAATGCCTGTGTTCGCACTGTCAACGATAATAGGTGAATGTCGGAATGAACGGCGGAGTGAAGTGTTGGACCGAATGACAAACAAGTCAATACACCACCCTTATGACATGCGAACACATACATTTAATTACAATAAAGTTAGGTATGGATAATATTTAGGTAAGTATTTTAATAAAGCTAACAATAGGTAGGTATAGGTAATATTTAGGTAAGTATTTTAATAAAGCTAACAGTAGGTAGGTGTTGAAGTTAGTAAGGATTGGAGTTTGGTAACCTTCGACGACAGCAGTTTTTTTTTAAGTTGGAAGCGTCAGGGTAGCCCGCGAAAATCAAATTTTCTTACGTTTTTTGCAATTTGTAAGTCAGTATTAAGTTGTATGTCGAATAAAGTATGATTTGCGGCCGTAACAAATATGTATTTACAGAATTATATACAATAGAATCAGTAATACATCTTCTTAAGTAAGTATAATCCTAAAATGTCAAGATTTCATGAAATAGTATTTTTTTAGGATTACCTGGTCTTAAAGAGTTGTATTCATCACTTTAATGATTCTAAATATGTAAATAGATACTTGTTACGACCGCAAATTATAATTTGATCAACGTACAATACTCGTACCGACCGTACCGACTTGTAAATTGCAAAAAACGTAAGAAAATTTGAATTTCGCGGGCTACCCTGACGCTTCCCCCTTAAATAAAATATTTACAATCACAAAACTAGAAAGAAACTCAAGTAGGTGATGGTGGTAGGTAGGATGAAATTAAAATTCTGTAGGCGGGCAGCCCTTAAGTACCGCGCGGCTGTGGGTAATTATTTCAAGGCCAGGCGCCGAGTCACTCTACTGGTAGATATTTATACTGTGGTTATACTCAAGGATATGACATGGGGATTTCCCGGTCACTCCATTCTTTTGTGACGTTCAATGACGCAAGTGATCGCCCGACCAGTGTTGCCAATTTAGCTCTATTCAATTAATCAGCTCCAAAAAAACAATTTTAGCTCTTTAGCTCTTTAATATTAAGATTTTAGCTCCATTCCAATACTGAAAAAAAAAACCTTTTGGTACTTTTTTCTTTCAAAATTTTAGGTGTGTATCCGAATTTCACGCAGTATAAGGAGTAAATTAATACATAGACCCATATTTAGTCTATGATTTGAACTACGGGGAATCCCTGTATTGTTTTATTTCGTTCGTTTCGTTCGATCATTAATTCCTTGATTTTGGTAATTGGTGTACGATCGTGGTGGAGTACTGTGTTGATTAATCAAACGGAGAAGTAGAAAGAGTATTTAGTCAACTAAATATTGTCAAAAACAAATATAGAAATCGACTTAAAAATGACACCACTAATGCGATTTTAACTGTCAGATCTGGATTACGACGGACAAAAAATGTTGCCACAACTATGAAGTGCCAAAAGAAGTCCTAAAAAAATTTGGAGTTATGATGTGGAAAACTCAAGACCAAGCACAAGTGGATTAGAATTATTTTTATCGAAATATTATCGAAATTGTGTGAATTTGACACACAATTTCGATAGTTCTGACGACGAATAATCGTATTTTTAAATATCTCTCATAATAACCTAACAAGATATGTTACGTTTTCATGTTAAGTTTTTCTTTACCAATAATTAAAATTTTGATTTTTAAACTTTTTTATTTTAGCTCTTTTTTATCCAAAAATTTAGCTCTTTTTCGGAGATGATCTAGCTCTCTTTAAAAAATGGAGTTGGCAACACTGCGCCCGACACCACGGCAGACACTCTCGGGCGTCCGCGTAATGACTTAGAAGCGCGCACAAACGCCTGTACTATGTTTAGGTAGTTATAGCGTTAGGTGTGTATATTTTCGGAGTGAATTATCTGTCCCGTTAGGAACTATTAGTTAATTTGTAACCGAGATAACATTATGTCTGCGCTACACTATACGCCTATACTTGTGGGTTCAGTTTTCGTACAAATGTGAGGGACTGGCATTACTTTGGCCTTAGGTACAGTCAATATCGAAAGTACATACAGACGCCAGCACATCAAGCTACTAAAATCTGTCAAATTTATTTAATAGATTTTCAACTTTATCGCTATAGCATTAGGTTTAAGATTGATTGGGAAAATTTGACAGTTTCGGGTAGCTTGACCAGCTGGCGTCTGTACAGTCACGAACCGGGATTGTTGAGCCACTAGCTTGTCATCTTAACTCGGTTGTGTTACACGAATGACGCCCGTGAAAGGAGGATGGGCACCAATGTATGGCACCAATCGGAATGAATGATACACCGTTGGAAAGGAATTTTGTATAGATTAAGAATAACAATGGCGCTTGTCCCTATTCACTGTCCGATCGGAGTAATCCTACTAGAAAGTTATTTATTTTTGTTACGTCCTATTAAGTACACATACTTTTATTGACTGTTTTCTCCATTTGGCATGGTATTCTTATAATTATTATTAATATTTTTCATTATTTAGGGTTATTAACAATAAATTAAATACAATAAAACTGTCAAATGGAAAGTTAAAAAGTTAAATAAATACTAACCTCCAATGCAACATTTTCTCTAATAAAAGCTGCTAGGTATGCGCGCATTCTTGGTAAGTTTTCCGATAAAATGCGCACTTGATATCTGCTTGACATTACACAGGTACGAAAACGTTCCATTGCATTCAAAATAATCCAATCGTTAAGCACTCAAGTCCAGTAGAAAGCCGCAGTCAAATATAAAACGGGTCCAATTGAATGCCAGGGTCTAAGGTCGACGTGAACAATGAGGAACGAGACAATGTAGTAACTTACACAACAATTATCAGCGAACGACTACCAAGGGAACATGCGCAAGCGCCGCAGCATGCCTGCCCTAGCCCCCACCCCCTCGCTGACCGCGCTAACCATCGCGCTGCGTAAGAGAACGAGAGAGATAACAATACCAGTTCCAACTTACTACTCATCTATTTACGTACACTCAGGGTAGTAAAAAAAATATTGCTCCAATATCATGCATCAATATCAATTGATGTATTTGTATGTATAATGTTTAATAGATAGATCATCCCTAACTGAAAAAATACCAAACCGATTTTGGTGTGATTTTCATCCGGTAACTGAATTTTATTTAGCTCAAAATCTGTGCAAATATCATCAAAATCTGTTAACCTAAACCAGCGATATGATTTTTAAAAATTCTATTTCGAACTAAATATCCAGTATCTTCTGAAGACTATATTTCGAAACGGACAATTTATATGCGATTGGTGCCATAGTAGTTTTTTGTGCTCTTGAAAAGAGTTATCCAACGGTGGTAAATTCATTTTGATTGGAACATGGGTACCAAAACGCCCATCATCCTTTGACATGTGCCATTTTAATAACGAAAAACGGGTGGCAACCGTGTAACACAACCAAGTTAAGATGATATGCTAGTGGCTCAACAATCACGGTTCGTGACTGTACCTTGCACACACGGCTACATATCAAGCTACTTATAATATTTTTCCAGGATAAGCTGAACTTTCATTGGATAGGATTTCCGTACAATGAGAGGTCAGTTTATACTCGAACAGTATAGCTTGATTTGTAGCCGTTACACATGGCAGAAACTTGTACTTTTGTACAAGTTGCGTTTTGCGGCTTTAAATCTTGTAAGTTATGTTTATTATTTTCTAAAATTAATAAATCTAGATTTTACTTAGGACAAGTATCTTATTGTTTTATTTAACGATATATTCTATTAAAAAAAAAAAAAAACATATAGGTATCTATCTTCTAGAGTAACAAAAAATAATCATAGCCAATGTTTTTTTTACTACATGAAGCCGTACATAATTTACACAGCCTATTTGCTATTTTTTTTTTTTTTATAATTTTCACTAATATAAAAAGTCAACATTTACAATAATATACATTTTCAATTTATCTACACTAAGGTACCAGCTTCGTCTAAAGATTTAGGGTTGCTGCCAGATTCCACACTATTTCATAACTTATTTCCTCTCCACAAAGTATTGAATATTCATAGTAAAATAATTATTATTCACAAGCATAATCTTGATAAGTATCATATTGCTATTTGCACAGGTGCATTAAGAAATTATTTTTTTCTATATTATTGTTTAAAGTGCTCTGATTATGTGAAGCAAAATATCCATTGAACTGGTTGGTAGCAACCTCAAAGATGTTTAAATTAAATTATAGACTAGTCAACAACTACTAATTTTATATACTAAAAGATTCTCCACAGCCGCATGTGCCTTTTATGTTGGGATTGTTGAAAACAAATTCAGCTGAAAGTTTGTTCTCCACAAAATCCATTTCTGTTCCTGCAATGAAAAATAAAACATAGTAAAATTAGTAACACTATTAAGTTTAACATAAAGCAATTTACACATCAAATTCCTAAAATGTGCCAAGGGGCTTGGTTCTCTGCCTCTCACAGCTTTTACTATTTAGATAAAATATTATAATTGTGCCAACAACACGAGGAAGATGAATTAATAAGTAGTAATAGTAAATATAAATTAGGAATAATGGTCATACTGGAGGTTGATTTTGACAGCACAATGTTCTTTGTCTTATGATGATGTGTTTTTATGACTTTTTATTTTCTAAGATTATCTGCCTTACAAATAAAGATTTACACCCGAGTTGTACCGGAGTTATAACACTTCTGGCCCTTTTAAAAAGCGTTATAACTCCGGTATAAGTCGTGTGTAAATCTTTATTAGTAAGGCTGTAAATATCTCATGCTGCATCTTACATCAGTCACCAAAATCAAAGTAAGTCATCAGTGAGGTAGTTTCACGTAGAAACATAAGCAAGGACGTCGAGAAATGCGTTCCTGAAAGCTGTCAGTTGTACAATTTGTAGTTGCCACTGACATGTACGAGCGACTAAAGATGCCAAAAACTTTTTCCAATGGGGAAGAAAACTGTCAAATTAGTCCGGCGTATATGGCGCTAAGTGTTTGTTACAAACAAACTGTCAAACTCCAAAGAAATTAAACGATATTTTATTTTTTCGTGTCTTATATCTATATAATGGGTCGTTGTGTAGCCTTTGGATGCAAACAAATAGGCGTTGACAAATTCCCAAGTAATTTTCTCATGAACAGAAAGTGGGAAAAGGCACTGAAATTAATAAACTTCAAATCAAGTGATTTTTTGAGGCTATATGGGAAACTTTTCAAAAAAACAGACTAAGAGACCGCTTCTAAGACGACAGGTTGGTACGATACCTATTATTAATTATGACTTGTTATTAATAATAGTAAACAAACGTGACGTTCCACGGGAAAAGCTAGCTTATGGTGCTTTTTATTTATTTATTTATTTATTTATTTGGGAAAACAAACAGTTACACAAAAGTTTATTAATTAAAAATACTTAGTATCTAAAGTTAATAGTGTATGTGTAGCTCACAACGTTATCCACATGTTACCCATTCATTTTTCTTTCATAAGAACTAAACTAGGCATGCGAGTGAAATTTACATAACATTATGCTTCGGTTACAGTTATAAAGTAAATTTAGTTTGTTAATTTTTGGATAAGAGTATTTCGAAATTTGTTAGATGATAATGTAAATAGATCAATGTCCGAAAAATTTGTATTATAATTATCTGCTATACGACGTAGAGGTGCGCGAACTCCAGCATTGGTGCGGCAAGATGGGACGGCGAATAGCGGGCGTGCACGCACCTCGCGTCTCGTTTAGTTTCGGAGAAATTAATGTTTCGTAAAAAAATGAGTTTTTTTATTATTGCTGTTTCGTAAACCATAAGGCGCCGTCCTATTTTCATCGCTCGTGCGATCATGCTATGCGATTTCATCGTGCGATGAAACCGCTCGCGCGATAAGAAATTTTGTGTCCTGTTTTGGAGCGACGCGATCACACTCGAAATGCTCTTTTCACAGATGCACAGTTTTTGCATGATCGCGCGATCTTCAATGGGACATTCAGTAGATATCAGTATGTTTGAACGCACGGTCGCACGATCATTTTCGTCGGACGCACGTATCATCGTACGAGCCTTAGAGTATATAATTACAGTAGCATAGAGCACGCGCAACGAAGTGGGAACAGTAGGCACGGGTGAGAACAACACGATGTTCCCGCCGCGAGCGCTTATAGTCGTGGTTGAGTGCTAGTAGTGTGCGTTCCTCCAGAGATTTTTTTCATATTTCCGTATCAAAATTCTCAAATGTGCAGTTCGATCTTGCAAAAACGATACTAGGAAACACACAAAACTGAAATCCAGTATAACATTTCATCGGTAAGACGATTTTTATAGTTATTTTTGTGCAATCAAATCACGCATCGCGGGGATGAACGAGACGTGTGAAGCGGGCACCCTTAGGCCTGTACGCAAGATTGTTGTGAAGTGCCGCGACCAACGCTGTAGTCGATATTTAAAATATTTTTTAATTGTTTGCTAGGATAACCACATATTATATTTATGTATCTTTAATCAAAATCTTATTATCATTTATTATAAATAATTTTGATGTTTGTTTTGTATGATATAATTTCAAAAAAAAAAAAAAATGCGATAGTATTATAGCGTAAACGTAAAGTATGGAAATACATATATGGAATATCACGTCTAGATTGCTTAATTGATTTTGAAGAATTTTGGTAGCTATAGAATGGAGTAAAATTTCAAAATAAAAACATGTGTATGTAAACATGTTTTTTCTCATTTTGCAGCTTTCCAAAAGACCGAAACGTAATATGAGGCCTAGCTAGATACATTTTTAGCCAAAGTAAACCCCCATATTGCAAATTTCATCGAAATCGTTAAAGCCGCTATCGAGAACGTGATTACTGATTACAAATAAATATGTATATATACAAACATTTCTCGTTTAATAGTATAGGAAATAATGTATTGAACATAAAAAGTACCTAACTTATCGATAGCTCGTTGCCGATCGGCACGTAATTGATACATCCCTATCTGTCATACACTCATCAATATAAGTAGCGCATTTGTCTACGATGCGTTCTAAGCGATTTGTGCCTTTGTGCAATATGCGCCCTCTATACTGCTGTAATATATACTTTAAGGTACGAACGATGGCAATAGGACGGCGCCTCGGATGTAACATTTATTTTCCTATTTTTATTTGTTATATGTGAGTTATTAGCCCATAATATGGCTTCAAACTTTCATAGAAAAGCTACCTTATTCCCAAACCGGCTGACCGCCATATTTGCATTGGGGCATTTTGTTAGCCAACTTCAGTGCAAGATCGCCATTTTGTCAGTTGCGAACCCGAAACTGGACGCGAACGGACGTCTGTTGCGTGCAAAAAGGCCACAAACCGAAACAATACTGCAGTTCGTGTTAATAGTTCTCTGCAAAGAGACTGATTGGACCGCCTGATAGTTGTATTTTATTAATCAATGTGATTTTTATGCATATAAAAGGATATGAATACAACTTTATTAATAAAATTCTACAAATTAATAATATTAAAGTTTTAGAGGTATTTAAGTTTGATTAAAATAATAGTCACACAATTTGATCTCAATAATTTTAACCTACTATAATATTATAAGTTAAGATTCTTTTGTTGTATATAGAAAATGGTGCCGATTCTCTTGTTCAATAACTAAACTAAAATTAGAGAATCGCTATCATTTAATAACAGGCAGCGCGAGAAAAGTACGGCTATAGCTATGAACTAAGTTAGAATGTCAGTCGACATGTTTTTACGTGTCGTCTGAATTTGTATGGAAATATTAGTTCCAACAAAATTTGACAGCTCTAATTTACGTCCGTCTCTTTCTTCTTTTATTAGAGAGAAAAAGTTAGAAATAGCCAAAATTAAGTTTAGTTTGTGCACAACAGAATCGACAACATTGTCATTTATTTTAGATACTGTTTTACTGTCTGTTTTTTTATCCATGTTTTTACCTGTCACTGATAAGAGACTTTTTAGAATATTAATTAGAAATAGTTATTATTTGGAAGCAGATTTAATAAACCATTTATTTTTACTCGACTACGGCAAAGCCAAAAGGAAGGAAGGGTAGGGTTATGATTTTAGCAGTCTATGTATGTATGTTTGTATTTACCGTAGCGCCTAAACTACTGAACCGATTGTGATGAATGAGGTATCAATAGATTCGTAATAATGGTCCGGGTGACATAGGCTATATACATTCTTTCTAAATTTAATATGGTGGACTTTAATATAACATTGGGTTTTATTTTTGACATAATATTTAAAAGATTGATCGAAATTTTGAATGGTAAAGGGACTTTTGTGCGTTTTTAGATTCATGAGTAGCAGCTATTAAAATGTTCATATTTATAATAGATAGAGGTAAAAACGCATCTAACTACCTGTATATTAACATGTTATATAATTAAATATAAATGCTGAAATATTTTAAAAAATCGTGGTCTAAATTTTGTTTTGGCCGTCGTATAAAATAGATGCATTTTGACTTGTGACTCTTTTGTATTCAGTGAGCGATATATAGGTATTATCGTGCGACGCTCTTTTGAAAAATAATGAAGATGACGGACCGGGATGAGACCCGAAAGGTTCAAACGCCTTTCTTACTTCTCGCTATGAGAACTCGTACCCCTTTCTTACTTCAGGCTATGAGAACTGTGTGTTGTTATTTACACACATACCTTACGACAAGCTTTGCTTATCTTCCTTGTCGCGATACTCCTTTTTCCCACTTATTTTATGTGGATGATGTGATGATGTTTTAATAACTTCCTATCACTGTTATTTAGATGGCTATATCTACAATTATTGTGCTCAATTATGTATTATTATAATTGAGCACAATAATTGTAGTTATAGCCAGTCTAAAACATTACTGGGTAAACTGAATATCAGTTTTTTCACCAAACCAGTTTTTGACTAGATTTTCTAAGCTATACTTTTTGACATGCATATTGTGTAGGTTAAATCAGTTTGCCCCATAACCAAATTCGTCATATCCATATTAGTGATATCGTCTCAAACAGCACCCAAGATACGACCAATGATAATCACAGATTATAAAACAGAAGGCAGATAGACCGCGCGGAACATAGAGAGTGCGGCCAACAAAACAAATATAAATTCAAAAGCGAATACAATCTTCAGTTACCTCTCCCAGACCTCCTCAGATAGTTCCCTATCTGCTGACCTTTCCACCCTTTTTGGCTTGAGTGAATCCGTTATCATAGCGGGTGACCTCAACGCCAAACATTCCGCCTGGAATAGTACCAGGACCTCTCGCAGAGGTCGATGACTCCTACTCACTTTCCTCACAACCCTGACCACACCCCTGACGTACTTGATGTAGCGCTTCTAAAGAATGTTAACCTACGGTTAGACTCTATAGAGGCGATACATGAACTGACCTCTGACCACCGACCAGTCGTTGTAAACCTGGCACCCCGCATAGGTCTCCGTGACCCCAGTCAACCCCCTCCCACCCAAAAAGTGACCAACTGGAGGAAAGTAAGCGAATGTCTGAAATCCACCACGTCCCCCCACTTAGACTCCATCCCCGACCACTTTGACTCTATCGCTGACACGACGGCCGCGATCGACACGTACAATCTGTCCTGGACGATTGTTCAAGGGAAATTCCAGCGATGGAAGACCATCGCTGGAAGTTGCCGGACGATGTACGTGAGCTGCTGAATGAGAAGAACGCGGCTGTCCGTGCCTACAGCAGCTTTCCCTGCCACGCGAACAAAGCCCATATGCGCTCTTTACAGAGATCTGTAAAGACACGCTTAGAGGAGCTGCGTACCGCTGGCTGGGACAAGATGCTGAGCGACCTAGAACCTACCCACCTAGCCTTCTGGCAACTCCAGAGGAAGCTCAGATCCCAAGAGACTGCCTCTAAGCCCCCCCTTATCCGCCCTGACAAGAGCATCGCTTTCGATGATTTCGACAAGGCTGAATGCCTAGCCGACAGTCTTGAGACTCAGTGCTCACCCAGCTCTCAACCTGTAGACCAAGCTCACCTCTCTGAGGTCGACGCGGAAGTCGAACGTAGAGCCTCCCTCCCTCCCGTTGAAGACCCTGATTGTCCTCTGCCCCCCGTCACTCCAGACGAGGTGCAGGACATAATCAAGGGTCTTAAACCCCGTAAAGCCCCCGACTCAGATGGAATTATCAATAGGGTGATCCAACTCTTCCCCGCCCACCTTATAATGCTCATGGTCACCATCTTCAATGGTGCCATGAGCAACAACATCTTTCCTCAAGCATGGAAAGAGGCCACTGTAATTGGCATCCCCAAGCCCGGTAAGCCCAAGGCTGAGCCCACTAGTTACCGCCCCATCAGTCTGCTCAATGTGCTCGGCAAAATCTATGAGAGGCTTATTTATAAGCGAGTCGGAGACTATGCCGAGACAAAGGGTCTCATCCCTAACGAGCAGTTTGGTTTCCGAACGCGGCATTCCTGCGTTCATCAGGTCCACCGCATCATCGAACACATTAGCGTTGGCTTCCAACGTGGTTTGATCTCGGGTGCTGTCTTCTTTGATATAGCAAAAGCGTTCGACAAAGTCTGGCACAACGGCTTATTATATAAGCTCTACCAACTTGGCGTGCCGGATCGTCTCGTACTCATCTTACGAGACTTTTTGTCGAATCGCATAGAAGGAGCGCTATCCTCCCCCCATCCCATCCGTGCAGGAGTCCCACAGGGCTCTGTGCTCGCTCCCCTCATCTTCACGCTCTTCACCAGCGATATCCCGAAAAGTAAAAAGGCGCAGTTAGCTCTGTTCGCAGATGACACGGCCATTTACTACTCGGGCAGGGACCAACACCCGATATCTCGCACTCTCCAAACCGCAGTCGATAACCTCGGCGCCTGGTTTAGGAAGTGGAGAATCGAGGTCAATCCCGACAAGAGCCAAGCGGTCCTCTTTCTGAGACCGCGTCGCACTCGACTCCCTCCCCCCGGCCGATCACTATGTTCGGCAAGCCGATCCCTTGCGAGACGCGAGCCAAATACCTCGGTGTGACCCTCGACCACCACCTCTCCTTCGCTGAACACATAAAGCAGGTGCGTTCGCGCGCCGCTTTCGCTCTCGGTAGACTCCACTCCGTTCTGAATGCACGTAGCAAATTGTCACTTAGGTGCAAATTGCGCATTTATACAGCGTGCATTCGCCCCATCATGACCTATGCGGGTTCAGTGTTTGCGCACGCAAAACCTCACCTCATTCATAGGATGAAAACTTGAAAACCCTTCAAAACCGTTTCCTCCGAAAGGCAACGGGAGCCCCTTGGTTCGTTCGAAACGAAATCCTCCACGTAGATCTCGACATTCCCACCATCTCCCAGTTCTTGAAACGCAATTCCAAGCGTTTCTTCGACTCAGCCACCAACCATCGCAACCCTCTGGTTGTCGAGGCGGCTAGCTATGTCCCCTCTCATATTAGTAAGGTCCGCCGCCCTAGGCTTGTCCTCTCAGATCCCGACGACCCCATAACTGTTCTCCAGGAGAGCAGTAGGGACCGTAGGAACAAACACAAATCGACATTCCGACCTCGCCGCCGAGGTCTCTCGCGACGACCCCGTAATAATCATCCTCCCCCCCGTCCCTTGATCGGGTATAAAGTGCCAGCTGGTGGCGTAGCTGAGCCGTGCTGTCGAAGTGGCGGCTGTCGGTGAACGTGGGTAAGACGCAGGCGATGGTCACCGGAGCCGCGCGACTACCACCACCCCTGAGGCTGCAAGGAGTCGACATCGAGTGGTCGCCCCGGGTCAAATACCAGGGTGTCACCATCGATCGTCGGCTCACGATGGGGCCGCACGTCCGCAAGGTCGCCGCACAGGGTAGGGTCGCCCGCAACCTACTCAAACCAGTGCTCTCGTCCCGCCTCCCGGCGCGCGTCAAGTTGGGCGTGTACAAGTTGTACGTGCGCCGCACCGGCTTGGTTCGCCCTCACGAGCGAGACGAGCCGTAAGACGCTCCGCGCGCAGCAAAATCTTGCGCTGCGGACCATAGTCGACGCGCCTCGCTTCGTGAGGAACAGCGTCCTACAACGCGACCTCGGGATTGAGAGCCTGGATGAGTTTGCGTGCCGCCTCGCGAAGGGAATGTTCGCGCGTGCCGACGCGTCTGCCTGGCCACATGTCAAGCAGATCGCGCCCTGGCATGCGCGCCCCCCTGACGCGAGGCCCCTCCCCCGCGACCTGCTTGCGGACGACGACCCTATCGCACCGGACTGGACTTCCAAATGAGCCGCCCTCAGCTTACACGCGGCTCATTTGTGACACTGACTCCATACAAATACATGCATCTGTTGCGTGGCGCGTGCTAGGTTAATATAGGCGTGTCACGTAGCTACAACAGACATTCACCTCTACACAGGCACCCAACTCACACGCGAAGTCGCGGCTCTTTTTATGCGGGCGTGCGACTCGCGTATACACCGGGCGGTGTTACACAGTACAATACCGCCCACACACTCGAACACGGTCCCTTCTCACCATCCGGGCTCGGCTCGACCTGAAAACGGAGAGGTGAGGGGGGCCATACACCCCTTCTGTAGGAACGTCGAGTCCGTAACTCTGTCGCTGGATGCCATCTGCTGGGCTTCCCCATGTAGGTGGGGGTCTCACCCGGTAGGGGTTGTCCGCCGAGTTACGGTGAAACAAGCGGCGTTGGGAATGAACGTCGTGGCGTGCCTACAGACACAAATTCAGAAACCCTATTCACATGGGCGTGTATGCCGCACGCCCAAACATCTGCTCGCCAGTGGCGACCACGACGAGGGGCCCGTAGTTACGGGCCACCGTATAGCTGCCGCGGTCGGGGGGCTATGCCCCGACACCGCACGCCACGCCCCCTTACGGGGGCGTAGCGACATCTCGACGAGCTGAGCCAGTAGCTTTAAACTCCTCTGACAATAATAATCATTCAAATCTGATCCAGCCTGTCCCATCTTGCTGTCCTCCCCCCAGCGACACCCTAAGCCGAGGCCCGTTCCCCACAGGGGGAGCCCTTAGCGTGTAGTCGCTTAGTCTGTAAGTTTTATGCCCCTGGCTGGATCAGATGCCCCTGGATTTGAGTTCTCTTAAGGCAGCCACAGGATAGTCCGGTTAAGTAGTCACGGCCTCTCTAGGTCAAGTACAAAAAAAAAAAAAATCTTCAGTTAGTACGGCACCAAGCGCCGCAACGTTAGTACGTCACTGGCTCTTACAGATAATTTCAATATTTTGGAGAATAATGCCGTCTTAAACATTGTAAAATCTGCTTTTTGAGATGGGTTTGCTCTTGACTCTCGTCTAGGTCGGAGCGGTGATAGACAAAAGTCCTGTTCCCAAAAACAAAAAAAAGAAGACGAGATATTTTCATAGATTTATATTTATGTTTATTGTTAGCGACATCTTGAAACACAAAACCTCGACAAAAATCATTCGGTGTTATAAAAGTTATTCGGTGTAATAAAGTTTATATTAAAATTTTGACCCCCTAAGAATATCGATTTACAAAAATATTTATTTCGATGATAGTGTTTCATTTATCGCGTTTTTTGGTCTGAGCATACGAAAGGGGGCACTATGAAAAAAAGAAACACCAAAAACCATCGCCTAATCAAGCCTTTTGGACACGGTGGGATGTGGGAGTAGTCGGGTGAAGGAACACCACGGGACACCTCAAGGGCATTGTTCTCATTAAGTCACTGACCTTGACCTCAGGACTAGTGATGATGTCAAGGTCAATGTATACGGTGCTCTCCTTAGGTTTCCGACCTTGAATTCAGGATCAGTACCAGGTCAATGTCTACGGTACACTCTTAGGGTCGGTGACCTTGAGGTCGAAAGTCAATGATCCCGAAGTTCAAAGGCCAAGGTACATTCACTATGAAGTGAAGGTCAATGTCCTCTGTACAAGGTACCTTGAGGTCAAGGTCAAGTTACCTTGGGACTGTCCTCTGGAATTCGAGTGCCCTGATACTACCAACACCCTGACTTGAGGTGCAAAAATAGTATCTTATTTTCTCTTCAAAAGCTTAAATATCCTGAAAACGGTGTGTCCTATCGCAAAAATAATGAAAATTTTGCTCCCTTAAAAATCCGCGACCCCCTAAAACTCTACATGTAGGTAAGAATTTTATTATTATCCTTACAAAAAGTGAAATTTTACTAATATTATAAATACGAAACTTTGGATAACCTGGGACATTACGAGTGTTCACACACGGTCATCTGATCCCAAACTAAACAGAGCTTGTACTATGGAAACCAAATAACTGATATACTATATATACTACTTTTTTTTTTGTAAATATATACTTATATAGGTAATTACAGCCAGACTCAGAACAAACAGACATGTTCATGCACACAAATGTTTGTCCTGTATGGGAATCGAACCCACGACCTGCGGCATGATAGGTGGTATCTTAACCAACCACGCCAACTGGTCTGTCAAAATGGATGGATGTTTGTTACTCAATCGCGTCAGAACAGCTGAACATATCTGGATGAAATTTGGCACAGAGATAGATTATAGTCTGGAATAGTACATAGGCTACTTATTAGGTTGGGGAAAAAGTCTTTTCGCATTATAGTATGTATGAACTTGTAATAAAATCTCTTTGGCTATACTATTTGTATCTGGCTGGTTTTGGTATCATTGAAAGTTTAAATTTTAAAGAACATAATTCCAAATTCAAATTAGGAAAATGTGTGATTATCATTTGTTTTTCGTACCATCAAGATGAGTGAATCTAATGAAGAAATTCGATACATTTTAAAATTTTACTACAAAAAAGGTAAAAATACAACGCAAGCTGCGAAAAAAATTTAAGAGCAATTATGTGTATTGCGTTTATACACCTTATTTGCATGTGAGCATAACTGCTGTGGAGGGGTGTACAATTTTAAAATGGTTTATCTATACAGTATTACAACAAGGTATAGTTCCATGACCTAAGACTAAAAGAAAATCATAGCTGTGATGAACAATTTCAGGAGTTGGCAACCAGTAGAGATATAAAAATATCCACACTAACAAGAATGTTATTTTGACATTTTTGTCAGTACTGATGAGTGTATTACTTGGAACCTAATTATTTGTTTAGTTTTTTTCCTGCTAATGCTTATAAATAAAAATATGACAACATTATCAGGTGGTATTTTTAGATTGACACTAACATACTATTACCTACCCTATAATGCATGACTTAGACCAACTACAAAGTAGACCAATTTTCAAATACATATCCTAAACTATTAAATAAACAATATTTGTATATATTTTTTTGTAATCACATTCTCGAAAATGGCTCTAACAATTTCGATGAAAGTTGCAATATAGAGGTTTACAGGGGCGAAAAATCGATCTAGCTAGATATCATATTTGGAAAAATTCATTTTCTCTATTTTCACCCGAGCAGAGCTTGTGGTATCTGGGTAATAATTATAAGTTGCGGGTAGGCCGCAAATAAACAGTTGGTTCATTGACTTGGTGTTTTATTGAGTGCGCTCCCGAAAATATACTACAAACACTACTGTACTAATGTTTAAACCATAGGTTTTAGGGCTATGTTGTTGTTGATCATTGACTTACCTAGTAAAGTTAATTGTGCTTTTTTATCGATTATTATCGTAACACCATCCTGTTTCACTTCTTCGTCTAGTTTCTCTTTGCCTTTTGCATAGTCTAGTGTGTAGGATAAACCATTACAGCCTCTCTGACGAACACCAACTTTTAAGCCTACAAAGCCTTTCGCTTCTTCTTTCGCCATTATTTCTTTTACTTTGTTTACTGCAGAAGGAGTTAAGACAAGTGCAGTCCGCAAAGGCAACAACCTTTTCTTAACCGCCCTAACAGTAGCACTTGCAACAACTTTAGTGGCCATCTGAAAGTAACATGGAAGGTTTTTTGTCATGAATCAATAAAATTGGACGTCAGTTTTGGCAACACCATCCAGATACGGAAAGAACTACAAAAGCAAACACTCTTCTAAGACATACCGTAATTATTATTACGCGCAATTACTTTTCTGTTTCATTGAATTAAAAATACTATTTCATAACTACGATTTTGGCTGCCAATTTATTTTATTTTGTCAATGTCAAAATCAACTTTTAAATGTCAATGTCAAGAAAAGACTAGTAGAGTAGAGGTGAATCATGAAATTAGTATGTGAAATTAGAGTACGTCTCACTCTCACGAGAGAAGTCCCGCGGTAATAAGT
Source organism: Dicycla oo (assembly GCA_948252095.1). Taxonomy (NCBI): domain Eukaryota; kingdom Metazoa; phylum Arthropoda; class Insecta; order Lepidoptera; family Noctuidae; genus Dicycla; species Dicycla oo. The sequence continues at coordinate 14,836,933 of OX411714.1, read as the reverse complement.
GGAACAAATTATTGTTAAAGTATAGTTAACAACATTCCTAAAACAACCCTCCTACAGTCCAAACAACACACACACACAACTTATCTGCAAACTGAAAGAGGACGGCACCGTCGATTCAGTGTTGCTAATTAATATAAGGTGTCCAAAACTGAGTAAGTTTCAAGAAGGAAATTTCACATTAGACAATCGTTTAATAAGAATTACAGTTTTTACAAATTAAAAACAATGATACCTATATAAAAATTATAAAATAAATAAAAAGAATTTGATAATTTATAGTTACGTAGGTACGCTGACAGTTTAGTCTCTCAGCAATAAACAATGGCTTTATCTAAAAAGTAATCCAATGAAGTGGAAATTCAGCAGATAAAATGTTCCACGGGGTATACAACTTTCATTTAATGTGAAGTTAGTAGGTACTTAACCTGCAAGAGGTACCTAGATGTCTAGCATTTAGTTATGACTGTACCTAACTCCTAACACCAGATTTGACTAATTATAATTAGCAGTGGTACCTAGTGGTAGTGTAGTGTAATAAAAAAAACAAATTACAATGATTTATTGAAAACCAGGTTTCAAGTAATTGTGATCTTTAGATGAACCTGCATACACAACTTCATCCTGGTTGTGAGGCCATACTCCGCTTATTTCCGTACCACTATCATCATTATCACTATCGCTTTCGGTTTCAGTGTCACTTACCACTTCTATAATAAAAGGTTTATCTAAATACAAATCATGTCTTAAGCATTCTCCTTCTAACCGGCGAATGTGTTTACAATGCTGTGCCCACTCATGAACTGTAATAGCGTCAAAAGCTTCTCTAACTAGGCGGGGAATTTTAGCATTTTGGTGCTCAATATTTACATCAGCAACTTTTCTTTTCATTGTGCTCCATATGAGTTCAATGGGATTGAGATCACAGTGATAAGGTGGTAAATATAAGCATTTGTGTCTATTGTCTTCTAAATATTTTTCAATCTCATATACAGGTTCAGGCTTGTTTCTCTTAATTATTTCTAAAAGCTGAGGTTTAGTCAAATTCTCTCCGTAGTCAATTTTATTTTGGGTCAACCATAATTGCTAAATAATACCATAATTATATATATATATATATATATATATATATAATTATGGTGATAAGGAGCATTATACATCACTATTATGGATGGCTCTCGTAAATTAGGCACAAGTTTTTTAAACCCACTTTTTAAAGTTGGCTATTGAAAAACTTGACTTATTCATCTCGTCATGATAATCACCACTATTTGTGTTTGATTTAAACACAAGTAGTGCATTTGTAACAAATCCAGTATCTCCTCCCGCATGAACAATAATATATCTTTGCCCTTTCGATACAGGCTCCAATACTCAGTCTTCACCCTTCCCTTGCCAACATTCACAGAGTGAATATAGGTCTCATCTAAATAAATTATGGGCCGGGGCTGGGGAGATTTATTATTTTTATCCACTGCATGCAAGTACTTAGCTCTCCAAGCTGATATTTCATTACGCTCCATAAGAACCAGACCAACAAGAAAACTCTCCTGTATCGATTTAATTACGAGTAATATACCAAATGTTAAGCCCCAAATACACTACCTAGCTCTATCTGATCACGAAACAGGACAATCTATATGTTTTGAGGTAACGGTAGACACCACGAATATTAAAAGGCCATTTTATTTTGAACAAAGACGCGATTTTAATCAAGAAAATATAGATAAGTTTGTAAACTGCCTATCTTCATTGTCTTTTTCAGATATTTACCAGGCTGAAGATACTGATATTGCTTTTAATTATTTCCATGACACGCTACTATTATTCTATAATTTATGCTTCCCCAAAATCAAGTTTAAAATAACTATTAAACCTTTAAAACATAGTTGGATGACAAAAGGCATAAACAAATGAGGCGTGGAACTTACAAATGGGCTAAGTGCCTAAAAAATCGGAATCTACTTTTTGCGTTCTAAAGGTGCTACGTTAGACAGCCATTTCATTTCAAACGTGCTAAGTGCCAACAACAATTTTGACTTTAAAAATAAATTGTTGTTGGCACTTAGCACGTTTGAAATGAAATGGCTGTCTAACGTAGCACCTTTAGAACGCAAAAAGTAGATTCCGATTTTTTAGGCACTTAGCCCATTTGTAAGTTCCACGCCTCAAATGTTGTATAAACAAACGGCGTCTGTATCTAAAATATCGTCTCTCAAGAGCAAATAAAAATCTTCATAAAAACACCTACTGTAAATATACTGCTATTCTAAAAAGATGCATGTTGCAAGCACAAAAAAACGAGAACACGCGTTATTTGTCTCAATCCAGCAACAAATGTAAGGCTGCCTGGAAAGTAATAAAAAGTAATACCAGCGAAAAACAAAATTCTCATGACATAAATAAAATTCAGTTAGACAATCAAACTTACACTCAACCTGAAAAGATAGCTGACATTTTTAACAATTTTTTTATTGACATAACGAATGACACCATTGACCCATCTATTGACTATACACCACCGATGACTCATCATCCAAATACTATGTATTTGACCCCAACTAATGACATCAATGTATATAAAATAATAAACTCTTTAAAATCAACTATCTCTACAGGCTACGATGACATTAACACAAAAATCCTTCAATTATGCTCTACATTTTTATCAATTCATATTAGCCATATTATCAATTTGTCATTTAAGCAAGGTCTATTCCCTTCACGGTTAAAATTCTCAATTGTTAAACCAATCCACAAGAAAGGTGATAGAAGTGATATGAATAATTACCGTCCAATAACACTCATACCAATATTATCAAAGGTCTTTGAAAAGGTCATGCATGAAAAACTCTCCGGATTTTTATCCAAATACAAAATTCTAAATGAAGATCAATTTGGTTTCAGAAAAAATAAATCGACCACAACAGCTTGTTTTGCTCTATTAAAATTAATAACGAAAACCCTTAATGATAAGCTACCAATTTCCTCCATTTTTCTAGATATGTCCAAGGCTTTTGGTTTCGTGAACCATAGATTGTTGTTGTTGTTAATTTTCATTATTTTGTCGATAGGACACACCGTTTTCGAGAAATAAGCAAAAGAAAAATAATACTACTTCATTCTTCCCACAGTTTTACTTGACTCCCAACAAGACTTATTTTTCGAATTAAACAAGAAATCGGGTATCTATCGATATCGATATGTAATTCAAAATTCAATGTGTTACTGCACTGGTCGAGTAGCAATAGATATCGACCTATGACGCGATTGTCAACCTTATGGCTAACGCAATTATACTTATAAATGCGACCACTGAGAATACTGCCACCTATGGTCGACTAGCGGAATTTACTCGTCAATAGAATCTAGTTTGACTTGAGATTACAAAACGTTGTAAATACTTTCTGGACTAAAGCAAAATAAATCCTATTCATAAAGCATGAAGGTTTATTTCCGGATGTAGGATTTGTGACTTACGCTAGTTTTGAATCAAATTAAAACGACAAATCAGACGAATTGTTTGTTTTATAGTGCACTAGCTTTTGCCCGCGACTTCGTTCGCGTGGAATAGTGACTTCCGGCAGATTTTTGGTTTTACCCACATAGTTCCCGATCTCGCGGGATCTCTTCAAAAATGAAATTTGGAAGATATTCTAGCGAACTCTTCAAAAATCAACATAATGAGCTCTGCGTTTGAATTGAAGATATGTATACTCACTTAGGGCATTAAAGCCGTTATTGCCGATCGAAAAAGGCGAAAATGTTATTTTTCCCTTATTTTCAAAATATTATTTTGATTCGCCATTTCAGAAAAAAATACTGTTTCTCCCTTGACAAATTTGCTATTATTTTAGGCTTTAAAGATTATTAAAGTTTCTTATACCAAGACATTTCTTTATACCACGTTTTTAGTTTTGCCATCCTTTGCAAAAATATATAGGTATTGTGGTTTTGACACTCTTGAGCACGCAACGTAGAGTTGTCCATGGGAAAAACAGTCTTTTTCAAGATGTACCCCCGCAACTTTAAGCGTTTGCCCTTGTGCTTTATTTATGGTCATTGCAGCTTTCAGCGGAAACTGAACTCTTTTGAATTGGAATGGCAAATCAGTTGGAATGATGGGAATGCGGGGAATAATTACAGTTTCGCCTTTTGCCATTCCAGTCATAATAACGGCTTTAATGACATTCCGTCCTAAATAGGTTACTTGTAACCGTGTGCCGTTACATAGCCTTGGTGGATCTAGGTTTCTCATAAGCATCACAGGAACTCCAACTTTCAGCCTCAACTTGTGAGAAGGCACTCCTGATAACTCTAAGGAATTGAGAAACTCTGTTGGGTAAGATGTCACTTGCTCGGTATCCACGACGTTATCTACTGATACATGCCGGCGCTCCCGAGCCATCTCTTCGGTTTCAGCAGCTCTTTGAGTAGCGTGACGCTCAGCGTCTAAGAGCCGTCGCTCCTGCCTCACCTCTTCAGTCTTAGCAGCTCTTTGAGCAGCGTGACGCTCGGCGTCTAAAGTTAAACGGGCTTGAGTCTGTTCTTGAGACTCTTGACTTCTTGCAACTCTTTTAGCTCGAGCTCCGCTGGAACTACGTGCTAAATTGGACTTGCGTTTTCTCGTCATTGAAAAAAGTAGTTTAAAAAAGAACTTAAACTAAAAAAAATTCTTTGAGAGCATTTTCTTTGTACTAAAAGTTGTATTATATTATATTTTCATACCTTTTTACTATTTATTTACATTTTTCCGATGAATTTTCAGTACTGAATTGATGCCGACTCTTGAACAATAGATGGCGCTGTATGTCCGGAATAAATTTTATTTTTATTTTATTTTTTGAAATAAAAACTATCCTATGTCCTTTCTCAAGTTCCAAACTATGTCTGTACCAAATTTCACACAAATCGGTTCAGTAGTTTAGGCGTGAAGCAAAGACAGACAGACAGACAGACAGACAGAAAGACAGACAGACATAGTTACTTTCGCATTTATAATATTAGTTTGGATTATATGATTATCGGTTTATTTGTGTGAGTTTGGCGACAGCGGTTCCTATAGTAATTTTGTTGCATACCACTTCCACTGTTTTTTATGTTCCGTGGTCTACGCGCTACTGGCAATCAGAAATGTCAAATGGAGTATGTGAAATGGAGAAAAAAGAACTACTAGTGGTGCTAATAGCTGGTGCTGCTCATTGTGTGTTGAATATTTTTATCGATAGTTTTGCTTTCACCGTTTAATCACTGTAAGAGAAATATTCATAAATCTGTTAAATTAACTGAAACCATGTATTAGTCATTATATAAATATTTGACGTTCACTGCATTGAATCCGCATGATTTATGAAAAAAAAATAATGAAATTTTTATATTGAGCAATGATGACAAAATTGTCAAAAATAATCCATCCAATCCAACTGTATACGAATCCAACCCATCACTATTAGTGTTCTGTGCCCATCACTAAATGACACGTCTTCTACCTACCAATCGTACTTGTGTAGCGTGTAATGATTTTTCATTCTCAATGTATTAGAAATTAACAATGGGTGGCCAAAAATTCGAATATGATGAAAGTGGATCTACATTCTTTTACTTTGTTCTTTCTTTCCTTGCTTTGATACTTGTACCTGCAACATATTATTACTGGCCAAGAAAAAGGAAAGAAGGTAAGGCATTCATGTTTTGCAGTGTGAAAATAATATTTTGTCCCTTTAGTAAATTAACTGATAACCGTGTGTTGTTTTACACTGTGTCGTTATAAATTCATGATAACCATACATTCGTGTGATAACTAAATTACCGTTATGTCAGTAATTTACCGATGACGATGCGGCATAGTGTCGCCGATGGTAAAACCTTATGAAGAGACGAACAGGAAAGAATACGTAATGATCCTTAACTTTTTTTTAGATCCAGCAAAACGTGCAGAACTATGTCAATGTCCAAATTGTGTAAACAAACAAATTATAATAGAACAATCACAACCCTACAAGGGTGTAAAAAACTTCTTCATAAAGCTAGCCATAATATCAGGATGGGTACTACTTGGATTCTTGGCATACAAAGTGTCACAATTTGACTATGAAATGTCCAATTTTGACCCTTATGATATACTGGGCCTACCACCGGGTGCTACACAAGCTGAGATTAAAAAATCGTACCGCAAACAATCACTCATCCTGCATCCTGACAAAGAGACTGGTGATGAAAAAGCCTTCATGAGGCTTACGAAAGCTTATCAGGTGAGTTTTCATAATATTTACATTTTTCCTGTTTACTTATTTTTATAATATCAGAGGTTTTCCAAACAATATTGAAAACTTGGGAGAAAAGTTTATTTGAATCTTTATTTAACGTATAACATAACATAAAATCATGCCTGTATTCCACTAAGGGTTAGGCAGAGATGTAACTTATGAGTAAACACCCCACTAAAGATTCATGTGTTATTCAGGCACTCACAGATGACGAGGCTCGCAGAAACTGGGAAAAGTATGGCAACCCTGATGGCCCTGGCGCTATGAGCTTTGGTATTGCTCTGCCTAGCTGGATAGTGGAGAAAGAGAACAGTGTATGGGTGCTTGGACTCTATGCGCTAGTGTTTATGGTTGCACTGCCAACTGCTGTAAGTATTTTTTTTTCCACTTCTAATATTATTTTCTTTTTTATTCTCTTCTCATTGGCTCAATAATTTATATACTCCTAGTAATCCTGTTCTTATTTTAATGTATGATAATTTGTTAAAAGAGTTTACAATAAGCCTCCTATTTCTCTTCTTACTGAAGAAAAGTCTGATTATGAATTAAGAGGCATATTACATTCAACCATGAATTTTTCCTATATTAGCTAACTTTGGCGTTCTTATTCTGAGAAACTGAAAGATTTCGACAACTTTTACTTATTGAGTGGTGGAGAATAGTTATTAGTTTAGTTCATAGCAGCCATGTTTTTCGCATTTTGTTCTTATCTATATAAATATAGCCAAAATTGTGAAGCAAGTTTTTCATAAAATGTGCAACTGTATTTTTTCGAGCTTGTGGATTGATTGCTGTACGTAAGCAAATAAAATGAAAAATATATAATAATATTGCTTAAAGAGTGTTTTAGTACTAAATTAATATTATTATGTAAAATGTATCCCACTATAAACGTTAGTTAAAAAGAAATTAAAATTGCAAACTTTAAACAAAATAAAAAAAAAATGTAAGACTCTAAATAAACGTAATTATAACTGCCAAATTGCTAAATAAATCTAATCTGTCAAAACGTTTCCAAATTGCATTTAATAGTATTATAAATCAAAAGAGATGGTGTACTCTAGACAGTATCTTGTAATGCAAATGTTAGACACCATTAATCATTTAATAAAATCTAATCTCAATATTTCTTTCATAATATTTGTGTTGATGAAATCATTAAAAGTAACTGAGGTTTTTATACTTATTTATTGTAAATAAGAGTATTGATATTATAAACTCTTTTCCACCATGAATACCTTAAGTTTTGGAAGCTGACAACATACACTGGCAGCTACCGTACAGTGAAGGCGAAAATCTTAAAGGGAATCCTGTAAACCATTGTTTCTAAAGTTAAAACTCCTTACATTACCCAGTATGTATATTTTAGAATGTGCTAAATTTGTATGACAGCACTTTAACCTGTTTAAAAAGGCTCAACGCCATTGCCCTCGAAAAGTAAGAGATCCAGATAGAATAGTTCTGCCCAGGGCACCAAGGACTTCTCTTCTATAATAAAATTCCAAATAACTTTAAAGATTTACCTAATAATTTATTTTTTATAAAGTTAAAATTATGCAGCAGCCATAATTTTTGCGAAAACACTGTACCAATACTTATCGCAAATAAAATGATTACGATTATTATTAAAGGCGAACATAGTTTTGTGAAGTTGCCAATTGATCAATAAACATAATAATATTTTTATTTTCAGGTTGGTACTTGGTGGTACCGGTCTATACGCTTTTCAGGCGAGCAAGTGTTATTAGATACTTCTCAAATGTACTTCTATTTTTGTCACAAAACACCATCTATGCCACTGAAGAGAGCTCTCATGATCCTCGCGGCATCTTGTGAGTTTGACAAGAGGCATAATTCTGAAATTATTGAGAGAATTACGGATAATGAGGAAGTTCCTATGGTATGTATAAGTATTATTAGATTAATAAACTTTGATTTGAGTAAAATACAATGTAAACTCTTTGTAATGAAACTCAAGGAACCAAGAATTTTTTTTTGTTATAGAGAGTTTTCGTTATGAAGAAAGAGAAACAACCAAATACTAATCACAATAGTTTATTATTTATTTATTGGCTCGTGACCAGTGATCGGATAATCGGGCGCTAATATACCTAAACTTCACGTTTGTTCCCACAAAATAATAATACAGACATGCCTTTCAGAATCCCTTCTGTTGGTATAAAATACAATAAATTAGTTGATTCGATCACGAATCTGTTAGATAGATAAATCAATTTCCACTACTTGACCACAATACTACCACTTGTGCTCATTATATTTTTTTTTATTGATATTCCATTTGTTTTGAATAAAATAAAGATACTTAAAAAACAACTATAACAAAAATAATGAAATTATACTGCCGTGCCAATCCAATAGACTGTAACTCAACTAATGTTTTAGCTCAAAAACGCCCAATCAGTTTGTTTAAGTCTGTTTAGTACCTGACCAACATTTTTATTTTATTTTAATGTATATTTTGCAAGACAGGGCAAGCGAAAAACACTGTATTACATTCAAGTTCAAAGCAATTAGTTATCAAAAATCTCACATGTGGTTTTTAAAAGATACAGTATATATTGGATTGGCAGGGCAGTATAGCAGTGGTTATTTTGACTGCTATAATTTCATTGTTATAGTTGTTTTTACAAAATTGTTCAATACTGGGAACCCAGGATTAGTCTTATTTATTCAGAAAGGAATGTCCATATTATTATTTAATGGGAAGAAGTTTAGGTATATAAGCGCCCGATTATCCAATCACTGCTTATGAATGATAAATACGAGAGGTGCCTAGAGAGTTTAGTAACTGGGGCCAATATTCCTAAAGACAGTGCAACCCAAGAGTAATATCACATGTGCTCTAGGCAATTAAAAATAACAAAAACAAGGCAGCTGTTTACGTTCCCAGGTCTTTCTTAGAAATTTGGAGCCGTTTGTAAACTGATAACATAAACAGTAATGCTGATAAAATATATTTACTGATGTCTAAATATGAGAATAGAGAATGAGAGAGAGAATGTCTGTTGTGCAAAGAGTATATCAATGTATGGGTTTTAAGGTAAACCAACCAAATTGAACTAATTTTTACATTATAGGAAGTTTTACATTATATTGAAAGACATTATAAAGAGTTTACACTGTATATTTTTTAATCATAACAGCCTCAGGGTTCCCCCAAGGCTTGCTCCTTAATCATGCTTCTAAGCTGCCAACATTAATGGTCAGCTACACAATCTGTTGGATCTGTCAATCTTTCAATTGAGTAAGGGCCTTTAATGAGGACCTTTATACTTACTAAAATAAAGAAGAATTTGGTATTTTGTACTGATTTATTAATTTGAACTCCAGTTGCTGCGTGAGCTACCGAACTTGGGTGAGAAGAACAAAGAGCAGCCTCTGTGTCGTCCATACAGTATAAAGGCGCGTGCGTTGCTCCACGCGCACCTGTCACGCATGCGCCTGCCGCCAGACACACTCGAGTGCGACCGAAGGTACATCGTGTCGCGGTGCCCGGACCTAATCGTCGAAATGGTCAACTGTGTGAACCAACTCATTGCTCTGGCTTATGCTAGGAGAAGTAAGTTTGCAGAAATCACAACTTTTTTCAATAAATACAAAACTTATTGAAGACTAGCTTTTAGCTAGACCCGCGGCATCGCCCGCGTGGAAGTCGGAAATGATCCGACGGGAACACACTACTAGGAGAAATAGTGTCCTATGTCCTAACCCAGTTCATGGTCTAATTGTGTGCCAAATTTGATCGAAATCTGTGTAGCCGTTAAGACGTAAAAAGGAAACACAAACGACACGACACAAAACTCGCCGACAGACAAAGTTATTTTCGCATTTATATGAATATTATAATAGTAAACCTAATTTCAAATTTTACTAATTTCGTTTCAGTACCGCGCCTACCGACTATTGAAACAATAGAAAATTGTATGAAGCTGTCCCCGATGACCGTCCAAGGCCTGTGGGAGTACAAGTCACCCTTGTTACAACTACCATACATCAATGAAGATCATCTGAAATACTTCACAAACAGGAAGAAGCACATCAAGTCACTGCTGCAGCTGGCGCAGTTGCCCGGCGAAGAGAGGCGACAAGTGCTGAGGTTTTTGAATGACAAGCAGTATGATGACCTCATGAAGGTGCTCGGCAACATGCCTTACATACATTTCCAAGTTAATACTGAAGGTAACGTAAAATTAAATGATGTATTTAGCATAGCTTACTTATTATGATTTAATAAGTCGATGTTCCCTTTACTTGAAACCTTTACATGTAGACTCAAGTAATACCTCAAAAGGAAGAAACGGAACCCATATACAACATTTGTTTTAGTATATGCGAAACCTGAATATAGTTTGTTCAGATTAAGTAACTGAATATTTTTTTATTTGAGATGGGTTTGCTCTTGACTTTAGTCTAGGTCAGATTCCTATAATTACTACACCATGTTATATTTTCTCCCAAAAATATTTAAAAAAGGTTACAAGTTGAACACCAAGTGATATAAGTCAATGACCGAGCGACACTACCTAGTCTTGCCATAAATATTGTCATGAAGAAAATAATTTTTTTTTTATTGCAAATAATATTTATTACTTTTACAGTGTGTTAGTTTAATACATAAATATAAAACAATTTAAAATATAAAAAGCTTATTCGAAGTGGTCTCCATTGGCTGCAATACAGTCCTTTAAACATTGAGGCCAGTTATCAATAGAAGCACGCACTCTTTCCATGGGAAAATTCTTCACTGCCAATCATATGGTTTGTTTTAGGGACTCCAAATTATCATGGCGTTTAGATCAAGCCGTACTCTAAAACTGACCATAAATCGTAATCCAGCGGATTAAGATCGGGACTAGACGACGGCCAGTCTTCAGCTCTGATGAAGTCCGAAACGTTCTCTTCCAACCAAGACTGCGTGGACCGAGCTTTATGACCCGGCGCCGAGTCTTGTTGGAAGGACCATACTTGGTTATTGAACATGGTGTTGTTAAGGGGCTTAACTACCTTCTCAAGAATGGTATCTTGATACACTTGTGCCGATGTTTTGATACCTTTTTCACAAAAATATGGCTCAGTCACTCCTTCATAGCTAACACCCCACCAAACCATCACTGAGGTCGGATAATGCCCACGTTGCACTCTGTCGACTAATTGGGAAGCTTCCTTAGAGCTTTGAGCATAAATACGGTCATTTTGTTTGTTAAAGTTTTGCTCAATTGTAAAGATTTTCTCATCTGTAAACAAAATTTTTCTGTGACTTACCGTTGCGTACCGCTTCAGTAGTTGCGATTTTACCACCCTATTCTTTTTAAATTATCAGTTAAAAAATGATCAGTGCGTCTCTTATAGGCTGCAATTCCTAAGTCATCTTTTAAAATACGCGACATGGTTCTGGCTGCTATCTTCATCTCCCGAGATAAAATCTTTTGCTTTCGGACAGGATTTCTTCGAATTCTTTCCCTTACTGCTTTGGCCACCTTTTTCGTACGAACACTACGTGGACGGCCAGATCTTTTTCTGTCACAAACAGAGGAGGTCTCATTGTACCTATTAATAGCCCGGTACACAAACATTTGACTAATACCAAGCGTATGGAGAGTTTTAAATATTGCATTTGGCTCCATACCAACTTTGTGTAATGCAATCACAGCGATTCGGTTCTCTTTATCACCCCAGTCCATTTTAATATCGCAAAATATTGTACAATGTATTGGCGCCAAAATTAGAAAAATCAATGAACAATCGTATAAAAATGACAGATTCCAAATTCAAATGTAATATCTTTCTTATTTTTAATTGTAACAGTATTTATGGCCAGACTGTAAGTACCTATCGACAATCACGGCGCACACACACCACAGATACTTACCGGCGCGGGCGCACAGCGGGGCGGGGGTAAAACCACCCCGGCCTTCAGTCTCTCAGATGCTACAGATTGACGCGAACGTGTTGACGTGTCACGCTCCCCGCAAGTGCGCGGGCCGCGTGGGCCTGCAGTTGTGTTTTGGTTGATCGTGTATCGTACGTAAAAGTATCGTGGAGCAATTCGGCATCAGATTATCATGGAATACATTACACAATGCTTTCCGTCACACAAAGATCTAGGGACTACGGTACCTTTCGGCCTCCGACAGCCGCTAGCCGTGATAACTCAGTCGCCAATCAATCGTAAATAGTGATTAAATCAATTATTGCAAAGAGTGCTCGTGGCTATGTAATAACAGCCGCACGGGTCGATCCATCAGGTTAAGCTACGCTTGCCGGGATTGGTCTGTGGATGGGTGACCATCTTTTCATACCGAGACTCCTCCGTGCCTCGGAAAGCACGTTAAGCCTTTGGTCCCGGTTGTCATTCGAGGATCTTTGACAGTCGCTACGGGTCGTCAGAAGCCCGAAAGTCTGACAACCAGTCTTACCAAGGGGTATCGTATTACCCAGGTACTGGGTTGTGGAGGTCAGATAGGCAGTAGCTCCATGTAAAATACTGCTATTCAGCTGCATCCGGTTAGACTGGTAGCCGACACCAACATAGTTGGGAAAAGGCTAGACAGATAATTATGTATGCAGTAGCTAGGTACTTATTATAAAGGATGAGGAGAGATAGTTGGGAAAAGGCACTTTGTTGTCCTGTCAAGAACCATTTTTTCCTACATTCCTCTGGTTTGATCTTATATCAGACCAGAGGAATGTAATGTATCTGTCTTAAAATCTTTTTTCTTTTCTTTTTAGTAATTGACGACGAGAACTCAACTGTGGTGACGGCGGGTGCCATAGTGACAGTTACCGTGTTCTTGCGACGAACCAACATGAGGGAGCTGTTTGGAGACACCACAATCAAAGAAAAGGAAATCAAAGAAAAGTAAGTAATATCTAACAACACGTCATAGTATTTTATGACAGAATGTTGGTCTTAATCATGGCTCTTTTGGCATAATTTTTAGTCGCCGTTTCCACCAGCTTTTTTGGAGATTGAAGTGGCGCTTTGCTGGGATACAAGCAACCAAATTCAGATATCAAAGTTCTTTAGTAAAGTAAAAGGTGAAAGGCAATAGCGACTGTGTCAAAAACCGATCACACTATGTAATGGCACTCGTTTATGTCCAAATTATATTTTAACCCATGTTTTAAAAACTGCATTTATACAGTAAAATGAGGTTACTTTGATAACAACTTTGGACTTAAGAAAAACTTAATTTTATTTAGTGTGTCAACGCATCCAAAAGGATTTTCGTTTTTGGTTGGCTGTTAGTTTCTTTTTAATATGGCGTTGTAGATATTCGGTATATTTTAAAACTATTGATTTTAGGGAGGTATCAAAAGTTTTTCTTACCTTAAAAATGCCCAGTAAATGGTACACCAACAAAACCTTTTTATATTATAGAAAATATGGGGACACACCGTATAATAAGTTTTTAATAATAAATTAATAAGTTTTTCTTATGTTGAAAGTTGTTATCAAAGTAAACCCCATTTTACTGTATTTACACATTGTGGTTCAAATACCACAGGGTGTTCTTAAAAATAATATATTATGGAAATACGAACTCATAAAATGGGGCTTTGTAGCGTCAGTCAATTATTTTGTGTATGCTTGTTTACTTCAGGCATAGATTAATACAGATGGGACACTCCGCAAAATCATTAAATAAAAAGCGTTTTTGGGGTAGTTTGGGATCTACCTCCTAGTGGTTCACCCTGGGCAACGGCACCACAGGCTTGTCTGTAGTACGGCTGAACGATCCCACTTAGCGGTGGTAGGCTCCGCAAGGGGCCGCCTGGCTCGCGACCACCATTCCACCGGAGTCCGGCGCCAAGCAGCTTGCTGTGTTCCGTCGGTGTGTGGGAGTGCCAGTGCCTTTGGGGGAGAAGGAGATTGTCAGTTGCGCTGTTTGGAACCGGTCGTGGTCTCCGAGTCAGCTAGCCGGGTAACTCATTTTGGAGGGTAGCGGGATCCGAAGCACGGTGCCAGCCGTTGGCCGACCGCAGGCAGTAGGGGCAAGGGGGCCAAGTGGCACGTCAGCCACGTGCTAAAGGCTGCTCCGTCATCTCGTGTCCCATCTGTATTAATCTGTGCTTCAGGCTACTCTTTTACAAATGCTATGTATAATGTGATGGTCTTGTTAGTTCTAAGTTCTGTTGTATAAAACGCCATCAAAACTATGTCATGTTTTATGAATGAGGTGGCAAAGTTGTGTTTTTAATTGAAAAATACAAATTGCAAACATTTTAAATTGACATGGGCAATGTAAACTCTTATCAACAAGTTCGACCATAGAAACAAACGTATCTAATTGTCAGAAATTTGGTCTGCATTCATGGAAGTACCTGCAGTTTGATAAAGAGCAAAGAAAAAACATTACTTGAAGTTTTTGGTTCCCAAGTCGTATACATTTTTTTTTTTTTATTTGAGATGGGTTTGCTCTTGACTCTAGTCTAGGTCAGAGGTGACAGATACAAAGTCGACGATGGAGTGAGCTTACCCAGAAGTAGCCTGTTCACTCTGACTTGGAAAAATTAGGGTTGTATGAGTTCGGAAACACAGACGCAGGTAGTGAGTTCCACTCCTTTGCTGTGCGCATTATAAAAGACATTAGGAAGCGTTTAGTGCGAATTGGTGGAATAGCAATCAGGTAGGGATGGTTACTGGCAGTGCGTCTAGATGTCCGATGGTAGAAGGGGGCCGGTGGAATGAGGTCGTGGAGTTCTCAGGCACACTCTCCGAAGTACAATCTGTAGAAGACCGACAAGCAAGCAACCTTGCGGCGATGAGCCAAGCTATGAAGCTTGGCATCCACCAGTTTTACGTCGCCAATGAGCCTCTTAGCTCTGCGTTCCACCGAGTCAAGCGCGGCTAGTTGGTACTTGGCTGATCCATCCCAAAGGTGACTGCAATACTCCATGCAGGATCGGACTTGCGCTTTGTAAGGGTTAAAAGCTGTCCAGGCGTAAAGTATCGCTTCATCCTATTTAGGATGTGCAGTTTCTTGGCCGCAGTTTGGGCCTTGTATTCGATGGTGGCGCCGAAGTTGAGACCAGATGTCAACTCCATGCCTAGGAGCTCAAGTCGGGCAGTTACAGGAACAGATGTACCCCGAAAAGTACAAGTTTGGGCGAAACGACTCTTTTTAGCGGTAAAAAGACACGCCTGTGTTTTGGTGGCGTTAAACGAAACCAGATTATCATCACCCCACTGGGAGACAAAGCTTAAGGTCAAATCTGTTCGCTCTACCATGGCCTCTCTCAAAGAACGAACTTCGGCCCCGCTGGTTTTTGCGCTGGACAAGTATCTCTCTGAAACTGTACTGTCATCTGCGTACCCAACAATACCAGGCCGAAGCAGGTCATTGATGTGCAGCAGGAAAAGAGTCGCAAAGAGAACAGACCCCTGAGGAACTCCGGCATCAATAGCCATAAGGTCAGAAGAGCAGCCGACAACAACTACTCTGATCGACCGTTCACTAAGGAAATCTGATATCCAGCTACAAAAATCAGCTGGAGTGCCATAAGCAGGAAGCTTGCTGAGCTGAGCAGCGTGCCAGACCCTGTCAAAGGCCTTCGAGATGTCAATCGATACAGCCAGTGCTTCGCCGTGTTTCTCGATGGCTTTGCCACAGCAGTGCGTGACATACACAAGGAGATCGCCAGTTGACCGGTATACATAAGTCAGTTTTTAGGTATTTTAAGGACCTTAACTATCAAAGTCGTTTGTTTAGTTTAATCCTACGTGAATGGCAATGCACTAGGCACAGTTTTAGTATATAACTGGCAAAAGAAAGTCCGTTCGTAGACGACGTAATATTACACGTGTAGTCAGTTGACACTATCATGGAAAAGTCGTGTTCAAAATACATACGTAATTAAAAGGCTCTAATCCAATCCACGTCATCGCTAACACCTATTATACACGGCATTGACATTGTAGTACATTGTGCCACTTTCGTTCCAAATTAATTTATCAATGGCACCATTACATTAATTTAGATGCTTGACGCGTTACGAACAATTTAGCGTGATGAATTCTGTCGGCGATTATTATGTACTATAATTCATATCTACTTGAACGTTGTTTTATTATAATTTGAAATTATTTTAATAATAAGTAATAACCTTGTACATATTTATTATCGAAAAATCATGTTTCTATTGTTTTACTTTGATAGCTTACTATTGACGCAAAGTAAACTAATGATTGGTGCACGTCTTCTTTATTGTTGACTCTGTGATCTGAATTTTTATCTTGTTGAACGAGGCTCATCTCTACATTTTCTGTAGTTTGAGAATGAACGTCAATTTAAAATATATCCATTTTTGTCGGCTAAACTTTAGACTTTTTTAGTTGCATGTATCCAAGGCGATGGTTACCCCTTTTCTTCAAGAGGCTACTTGAGGTTTTTTTTTTTAAATTGATCACATAACATTTAAATTACGTGATAATTCTCCAAAGGGCAGACAGTCTGTATTGTACACCGACATTTCACCAGTTATATTATTATTAGTATATTACATACACTCGTATGTAATATACAAACGAGTATATAATAAAACTTATAACTAATGATAGATATGTATATACATACATATTTGCGTGTTAAGTAGAAATGCAAAGCAAGGGTGCGCAAGGGTTTTTGCATAGCATTTTAGTGTGGATGGGCACATTAACCACGAACCAATAATTTTCTCCAAACAGGGATGACGATGAAGGGGCTGGTGGCGAAAACGGCGAAAAGACAGAGAACGACAAGAATGATAAGGATAAGAAGGAAACGTTCAAGAGGCCCGTTTGGATGAAGCAGGCTAAAAAGCACCCGCAGTCTAAGAAGTCGAAGAAGCCAGTCGCGGCTAAAGCGCAGACCAAACCGGCCGCGCCGGCCGCGGCCGCGCCCCCCTCCACCTCCACGCCGCCACCGCCCAGCAACGATACCAAGAAAACTAAAGAACCAAAGAAGAAAGATGAAGAAGGTAAATATAATGCATAACATCTTTAGACCAGTTAAACCCTCCAGCATTACTCTAAAATAAGTCTAATAAGTCTAGAACGGCCCACCTGCTTGAAGTAATGCCTGAGTGCTCATTTACACGAGCGGCACGTTGCCAATGGCGGAGGCAACTGCAGCCGTCGACACTCGTCGGTGGCAGCCGTAGACGCGTCGACGGCTACAATTCCCCTGCTGTTGGCAATGTGCCGCTCGTGTATATGAGCACTTAGTAGACTTCTTGTTTAATCCCACCACACATAGCAGCACTGGTGTTTGGTACAATATTGAAGTTAATGAAATAGTAAAGATAGTGGTTCTTTAACGCTCTCACTGCACCACTGGCGTATCTGACGGTCTTATCTCCTAATAACAAATTAGCCGATCATGGTTTTATAGCAAAGTTAAGACCCGTCAGTGTAGTTGTAAAGTTAATACTTTTTATTCGGCAGTGGATAATATGAAATAGGCAGAAATTACCTTTACAAAATCTTCATTATTTTAACCAAACAATAAGAAACCGGCCAAATGCGTGTCGGCCCACGCACAGTGAAGGGTTTCGTAGTTGGGATGAATATTTACGCATGCACAGTATTGTTTTTGCCGACCGCAAAAATAATTTTGTATTTTATAGTATTTTTCGAAAAAACTGTGACAAACACGTGTAAAAGTGTTTGTACAAACCTACTTACAGAAATAAAATCATTTATCATTTATTTCAAGTTATTTCTGCGGTTGTAACCAAGACATCATGTCCACAAACTATTACCTAAATAGAAAAGTCACTTAGAAACATCATAATCTTTTTAATTATAGGATCCAATAATACCCCACACGATTATATGCCGCTCGATCCTATCTGTCTACCCCGCAAAGAAAAGCTTAAAGTTGTAGTAGTTTTCATCATAAAATTTACATTTTACACTATCATTAGGTACAATACAAAGTTATTATAAATTACTAGTTCTTGCCCGCGACTTCGTCTGCGATCCAGCATGAATAGCCTATGTCCTTTTCCAGGTCATGGTCTACCCATGTGCCAAATTTCATCCAATTCCATTCAGCCGTTTTAGCGTGAAAGCGTATTAAACAAACAAACAACTCACGCATTTATAATATTAGTTAGGATAGTTAGGAGGATGTAAAATCGGTCTATCGACACTCTAGACTCACAAAATGTATCAGTTACTTAATTAAAAAAAAAAAAATTAACACTACTAAAGTTTCTCTATTAAGAGGAGCCAAACCGTCATACTTTTCATACAAACGCTCGTATGTGATTATAGCCTTTTAACATATCTTTCTAAGAAATTTTTGAACCAATAGGTATTTTGTGCAAGGTATCTAGGTTTCTATAAAAGCGAAAAATAAAAATTTGGAGATTGACTCTCCAAATTTTTATTTTTCGCTTTTATTTTTATTATTTATTATTATTCAGTATAAGCCTCCAAAAATCTGCTTTTTTGCACAATTTCGACCTGAACCTTGGCCGTTCATAATGTACTCATAAATTGTAAAAGTAAAGAAAACATATCGATAGAAACCTCGCACATGTAATGGAATTCTAAATGACAAACATTTATTTCACAAACTTGTAAGGCTTGCTAAAAAACACGTATTTCCTGGACCAAGTTTCATAAAACTTCCGCACACTATTTTTCGTTCAATGTTATTGCGTTCTCACTTGCTTGTTAGTCAACGGGCGTTGCGCTGGAAAAAACAGCAAGCTTTTCGACCTTGCTCGCGTTGACGATAGACGGGCCGGGAAGGGCCCTCTTAATATAATTCAGTCATGATTCGAAAGACACGTGGCGCCATCTATTATCATAAGAACGTTATTTGTTTTCCTCAGGAACGGTACTATTTTTCGGGATGAATGGGGTACCATTCCGTTACCGTACACCTGACAACGTATATGCAAACAGGATGATCGGTTCAGTAGTTTAGGCGTGAAATAAATAATGCACATAGTTTTAAATAATTTTCTATAGATTGTTTACGACATTTTTACATCCAAGTACATTTAATAACCCTACAAGTTAACGAGTAAGTAATAGTCGACCACCTGGTCGACTATTACTACTTAGCTGTGATAGTTTATTTTTTCCTTTTAACATGGTTCACTTTCCAGATTGATTTTCACAACTTTGTAGGCGTGATTACTATGTATAACCATGCCAAATTACAGCTTTTTAGTACCAAGCGTCTCTGAGTAAAACCGCGGACAGACAGACAGACAAACGAACTTGGTGAAACTATAAGGGTTCCTTGTTTTAATACGGAACACTAAAAACTGAGAAAGTCACCAATTTCGAAAATATTTATCTTCACGACGTTTGAGATAACTACTCAACGGAAGAACTACGGTTTATCTACAGACGCACTAGTGCTAATTTTACCGCTGTCTGTGCCAATATTCGGGAATCGGGGATAGCAAATACCAAGAACAGTAGTAAAGTTTTTTTTGACGAAACTTCTAGATTTAGACTGCTCGGCCGTTGATCTCTATGTCGTGTAGGTGTGGGAGGTAAATTATTGCAGCGACGTTGTTAACCGTTAATAATAATTATTAAACCGACCACATAAATTATAAAAACTTTTAATAACTAATTATTAAAGAAATATGGCTTACCTTCTTTAAAAAAAAAGAAATTGTTTTATAAAAAAAATACTTGTTTTCCGATTGCGATCCGTCGGATTATAATTTTGTTATGAGTTTGATTTGTGAATGGCAATTAATTCTGTCTTATTATTTCATTACTACATTACTATAACTACATATTATAAAACAAAATCCCCCGCCGCGTCTGGTCTGTATGTTCGCGATGATCTCTAAAAACTACTGAACGGATTTTAATGCGGTTTTCATCAATAGACAAACATTTGTGTGCATGAACATGTCTGTTTGTCCTGAGTCTGGGTGTAATTATAAGTATGTATTTACAAAAAAAAGTAGTGTATGTAGTATATCAGTTATCTGGTTTCCATAGTACAAGCTCTGCTTAGTTTGGGATCAGATGACCGTGTGTGAACAATGTCCTAGGATATTATATTATTATTATATAGATACGAGTGATTCAACTTTCTTATTTCCTTACAAACTATACGTTTAGATAACCTTCCTCAGGTTAAACGTATATTTTTCTGTCATGTCGGGTAAAAGCTAGTTTATAATAATTTAAATAGGTAGGTGATTAAAATAATTGTTATTATGTTCTCAACAACTATATTTTATTTTTATTTTTTGCCAATTTCATCCTTGATTATTTATTTACTATTTGTTTATTTATGTACTCACAGAAGAGAACAAAAACATAAAATACAAAGTTAAATTATAGTGTCCGTGACACCATAACAGACTGTTGTTGCAAAATAATAGAATATCAACTTGTTGGCCCTAATGTCTCACGCTGGCAACGAAAAGCAGCGGCGTCAAAATCTGTCACAAGTATAGTCCCTCTTTTATAGACTTCACCAATGTACCACAACGGTCGGTCATCATAACCTTCGTTTCGATGATAAATATCTCTCATGGGCACAACTCTTCTCACTTATTACCCCTAAAACCTTGATTACATGATTAATTTTTCCCATCTAGGTGATGATTCCGAAGTGGGCAGTTCCGACGAGTCGGGCTCCCACAGCGACGCGTCGGAGGACGAGTCGCGCGACAAGTCGTCGGCTGCAGAAGATGATGATGACCAGTGGGAGAAGTTCCAGAAGAGGATACAAAAAAGAGAGCGGTTGGAGGGACGGTCCAAGAGCTCACATCCTGTACATTGTCCGTATTACCCACAGGTATGTTGATTTCAGATAATACGAGTTTTAGGAAAACTTCGACTTTGTAGATCGTACATTTGTACCTGTGTGAAAGTCTTTCTAAGGCGCAGGCCACATATAAATGGCGTCGAGCACGGACATGGCACGGGCGGCTTCCTATTCCATTCAAATTTCATACAAAATGCATGGAAATAAAGCGCAATTTAAGACACTCGATCTGTCGTTGCTCGGACGTGATTATAACGTGCCATGTTATGACGAAGCCATGTCTGCGCTCGACGCCATTTATATGTGGCCTGCGCCTAAAACTTGATGTGCCCTCCTCGGGTACTCTACAGTCACATCCAAAATATGTTTGTTACCTTAAGGGCTACTTTCGTCTGCTCATTGCACGATAGAATCTGCTTTACTGGCTGAGAATTTGATATTTCGTCTTTTCATGTCAGACCAAATTAAAAATGTGATACTGACCAAGAAGAGAAGAAGTGGCGCAACAAACTCCCCAGCAGCACAGCTCTCTGTCAACCATTTGCATCTTGAGTTTTACCGCGATGGCAAATTTCCTACAGTTTGTGTACCGTCTCTTCTCAACATACCTGCTCCAGTAATTAATAAAACTATGTAGTTACTGTGGACCTTAGTAACTTTGTTATTCAATCTCACATATGAATTTATGTTAGTTCTCTAAAATTGTAGTTGAGAGAAGAAAAAATATCGAAACAAGATCCATTGCTGAGATGAGGAAAATTATTCGAGGTTATTTACTTCCAGGATGCGTGATGCGTCACTATAATAAATAAATATTTTTGCAATTTTTCTTAGTCGGGAGTTATCGCGGAAGTGCCTTTTGTTTTGTTAATGATTCTTTCTTGGCATTGCAGATGCCAATAGTAACCAGATACTTGTAATAGTTGGTTTCATGTAAATGTTTGGATGAGGCGTTTTACCGCTGTACATTATAATGCTTGTGGCTGGTTTTTTTGGCCTGAGGAATCCATTACAAAATGAGTAATTCAAATATTAGCTTAGGCTCAGTGCTAACTGACAGCAAGGCACAACAAAGGAAAGAACAATGATTGCACATTCGTCAGCTTTTCCATCTGTAATCTTGTTTTTTGATAGTACACACATCAAAAAAGTTTAAGAAACATGTACAGTTTTGCACTTTTGAACGATTTTTAACCGACTTTCAGAAAAAGGAAGAGGTTATCAATTCGGCGCGTATATATTTGTTATGTATGTACACCGATTTCTCCGTCATGTGGACCGATTTCAAAGTTTTTTTTTTTTTGTTTTGTTTGAAAGGATATCCTCGCGACGTGATCCCATTGTGACCAAGTCAGAATCTGATATGGGGATCCCATGGAAATCGAGGGCAACCCTCAAATTTTATAGGCACGCCTATAGCAATTTGGATATTTTTTATAGCAACTCGTGCATTTGCTCTTGGAAAGCACCATTTGGTGAATGGAACTGATGACGAAGACCACAGATGGCCATCGGAACTATTCAATAATAAGTATTTCACGGGTTGCGATTCGATTAAGTACTTTAATATGGTTGCTAAGCAATTTATGCTCCTCACAAAGCATATGGTGAAGTGGAGCTAATGGTAACTTCACCATCAGCTCCAGTTCTCCTGGTTCTTACTAGGAGAACTCCTCAACAATTTATTTATTGAATTAAGGTTCACCAACAGTTGTTACAGATATACTACAGATAGGAAAATACAAGTAATTGTGTCTTAAATCTAATTGCACAACCAATTATAGGCAAACATCACATGCAAAGTGTGTTTGTATCAACATCTGTTGTATAATTTAAAAGACTAGTTAGATGTATTTTAATTCTAGATAATATATTAAACACTAATTACTACATATCATATTTAACACGTTTGACGTGTCTGACTAACGTCGACGTTTGTTGATTGAATAAGAGTGGACTTCAACCAGGTCGCTGTTTTCGTTTATAAGTTTGTACATGCGGAGTATAGGCGAATTAATACCAAACATGGCGAAGAGGTGGCGCTAGGGGGTGTTATAGGTTTGCGAGGCGGTCTACGGGGTACTCTGAAGTTGAATTTATTTAATAGTTGTGGGCAGTCTATACGCGAATCTCAAATCCAAGAGATCCCTTCGGGCTTCCAGGATACTCATTTTGCAGTAGTTTATGGAGGTAGGAGAAATATTTAAATTGCCTTCCTATTGAGTACCCTAGGTGCCGTTAACATCGGGAAAATTAAAATTTTGTAAAAGGTATGAGCAATTGACATTAGGCTTTTGTAACTTAGACAAATTACAAACTGACCCTAAAACTAAAACGTGAAAAAATAAAAACTTTTTTACACAAAAAAAACACCGTCTTCCAAAAAAACATTACAAAGTGATTAATAATTTTAATTTCGGAAGTCGGTGGCAAAAAAACTAAAATACAGATCCCTTTAAAGAAACCGACTTCTGAAATTAAAGTTATTTTTCACTTTGTTGTGTTTTTTTGGAAGTCGGTGTTTTTTTTTTGTAGAAAAGTTTTTTACTATTGTAATATATTTATATTTCTTTTATAAATAATAACTAAGCATTTTTTTTATGCATTAGTGACTAAAGCAACGGATTTCGTTCATTCAATTGTTCATAATTAACAATATGTGTACCGAAACATACGTAGTATAAAATAAACTTAAAACGAAATTAAACTTTTCATGTTTTACAAAATTAACGACATTTTTTTTTAAATTATTTGTAATCCAATACAAAGTGTGACCGCCTCTGTTGTTTAAAACTTGTCGGCAACGATTTTTCATTGAATTTATAAGATTGTTAATCTGATCCTCCGGCAATCGCTCCCAATGGAATTTTAACAAGTCTTTCAGTTGTTGGGGTGTCGACACCCCGTTTCTCTAGAACACGTCTCTGGAGCATGTCCCATGCGTGCTCGATGGGATTGAGGTCTGGCGATTGTGCAGGCCACGGCAATACCCAGATGTTTTCCATTGCCAAGTACTCTCTGGTCCTTCGAGCTATGTACGAACGCGCATTGTCATGCATCAGCGTGAAATCTGAGCCAAGACTTTGTGCAAATGGGTGAACGCCCGAGGACATCTTCAACATAACTTTCAGCGTTCCTATTGCCATCTATAAAAACGAGCTCAGTTCGTCTGTTCTTCATAATACCCGCCCATACCATCACTATGGAGCTACTGTAAGGGTGCGCTTCCTGGACGCATCTCAGCCATTTAGCATTTCTGGGATAATGATACACTCCTTACCCTTCTCGTATCAGACCTAAATCTAAATCCTGCCTAAACTAGCTATCGAATGCACTGAGTAACCATGGACATAAAATATATTGATATAAAACAACAAAAACGCGATTTATTTATTTATTCGTTATTCTAACGAGTCTAAATGAAGCCGGAGCTGATAATGTGTTCTGGTGTCTCGCTCACCCCAGATACCAGATCACTGTCATGACATTGATATGACAGTAACAGCCCAGAGTTCTCTTCCACACAATACAGCTGCAGTAATATGACATTATGTCGTCTAAAGGATCATTTGTAGATTGGCTTTCATATAAAATATACACGTAGCGTTCTTTGGCTGATATGCCTTGATCTTATTCGGCCTCTTAAAAGTTGAGGCCTTGATCCCCTAACTGTATTACTCTTTCAAGATCCGTGCACACTTCGATATCATAAACACCATATTTTGCTCTAATATGCTCTCCGTAGTATGACCGGGCTTGTTTAACCTGATACCTCAATTGATAACCATCGTGCTAGGATAGTGAGTAGAACAGAAAGCAATGAAGGTGTGATATGCCGCCGGCGCCGCAGTCATTGCGAGGCTACACCGCAGTTTATGCATCGCATAATGAATTGATTGCAAGTCAAGTCAGTGTCGAGTAGTGAGAGATAGCACACACAATAAGTCCAACAAACGAGCGAGGGTTAATGAAAATCCAATATAAAAAAGCACAACGAACAAGCAAACGGCAGAGCGATCAAATTCTATTTCATAGAGATGGGATTGAACTTCTGAATCGATAAAATAATCGAAACGGTTGAAAGAAAAAACTAGAATTAGTTTTTGTCGACCACTATTCAGTTAATACTTTTCGACACACAACTTGGTAGTAAGATTAAACGAAGAACCACATTCCGTAGCTTTCGGTTATTTTTAAATGATTTTGATTAGAATAAAGTGGAATTGAGTAGAATCGATTGTCACTTTAAAAACAACCCTATTTGCCGAATCAAAACCATGTGAAAACACTAACAAGCAACTAAACAGGACACCGAATTGAACGCCATCGATTCCTGCCAAAACTGATTGCCTCTTCTTATTTTCAGAAAGTAAATCGTTTTGATACCTGTTATCAAAATCTATATAAGTACAGTTTCGATTTGTCATTCTGGAAAAGCGATATGACTCCTCCCTAGCTTGCAGTACTGTATTATTGCCCCTTGACCTTGTCATGTCAAACAAACGAAAGCTTAACAAGCAATTAAGATACTTTTTAGGGTTACGTACCTCAAAAGCAAAAAACGGAACCCTTATGCGATCACTCGTGTGTCTGTCTGTCCGTCCGTCTGTCACAGACAATTTTCTCCGAATCCAATGAACCAATTAAGTTGAAATTTGGTACACATATGAATTTCTATGACCCAAACACGGACGTGTAACGTAAATAAATAAATGTTGAATATGGGGGTCAATATTAGGGGGCAAATAGAAAAAAAAAAGTTTTGCAAACTGGTACAGTTTGTTTGTTTTAAAGTTATTTAAGAAAATAGAAGAAAATTGACCATTCCCCCCTTATCTCCGAAACTACTGATCCTAAAATTTTGAAAAAAAAAACAATAAATAGTTCTATACCTATAGATTGCAGGAAAAACTTATAAGAAGTCTATGGTCTTAAAAGACCATCTTACCATGTGTAAATCTCTCAATATTGTGCGTACAAACTTACATTTGCATTTGGAATGTATGGGAGAACATGTTTTTCAACTACAATAATAAGTTTGTTCTTGGGATAAAGTCATCCCAACTACGGAACCCATCATTGTGCGTGGTCCGGCATGCAATTGGCCGGTTTTTTATGTTTAAAAGTTCACGAACGTTCTAGGAAATTATTAAACACTAAATAATGTATGAAAATAAAAAAAAAATCATGAAAAACTTAAATATTACCTACGATTTAATGTCAGATTCCTATGCATGCTTGGGGATGTCATTAAGCCATCTCCTTTGGACAACTCCTTACACAAAATGCCTTCGAAGAGTTTGTTGGCTCCCGTACACCTGACTTCTTCAAGAAGGGTATTGAAAAATTACCACTGCGCTGGCAGAGATGCATCGATAGCATGGGTGCATATTTTGATAGATAGAAATAAAAAATATTTATGAAAAAAATGACTAACTTTCTGCATACAAACGGCAATTTCATAGGTAAAGACCTAATATTACTATGTCCTGTATAACTTTTTTAAATTGTAACATCATTTTTTTTAGATAATTTAGATAGAGATTTTAGATATTTTTTTTTTCTTACCACTTTCAGCTTAAAGTTAATAGTCTACAGACACAATTGTGTACATAATTTGTGGAAGACTGATGCCTAAACTAAGTTTTTACAAAACCTGTAAGTCAGGTCATAGCAACGCCGATACTTTGTACTTTCTATGAATTCTGAATAAAAGAATTTTGATCTGTCTATCCATGAGATTTCGTTAAATCGCTCATCTGCATTTTATAATTCCACAGTACAAGATTTTGCACAGTTACTTATATCGAAGTTTCCGCCTACACTCCTAATGTTTATTTATTAAAGGATAGCGACGCGATTAACTAGTCTAATCAAACCATTTGGATGCAAAATAGCAGTCGACGTGAGCTAACGACTCCTTACATAACATTGCTGACTAATCGGACGCATGCAGTGATTTTGATGCAATCCAGTAAATACATGTTTTTATATTCCACTGCCGAACTGTGAGTAATCAACAGGACGTGACCCTGCGTCGACGCAGTTGCAAAATGTCTATAATTATGATAGAAGCACGCGTTAAGATTTTTATCTTATCTATTTTAGTGGTCTAGGATAGTTGAAAACTTCTCAAAAACACCAACCTCACAATATTCAGTTTAAAAGTTCAAATTCTTTAGTCATCATTTTGGATTACGCAGTGCAGTTCATCGGGCTTCGATATACAAAGCATAGACAAACTTTATTTTCTATATAGTATGATTGCAAAGGATTTTCTTGCCATATTTTATAGAGGTTATGTCAGTTGGGTGTCATCCTTAATGCCAATCAATAAGATTTGTTAAGAAAACCAGATACCTTGGATGTTTTTAAATGATTTAGGAACAAGTGTCGCATTCGCCAACTGCGTGAATTCTACGCTACTATGTAGTGGATATATTTATTGTTCTCAGACGTAATACTTTTCCCGTAGGAGATTCTATGAATGGTGCCGAGTGACTTTGACCTTGGCCTGACCTTGTTCTCAGCTTCCGTTATTTTCTTGACCTCAATTGCGACATGCCTGACATTTGTACGTCAGGTGTAAGTACACAGTGTTTATGTAACTGTATGACGCATTGACACTGGTATGGGCTTTTTTAAAAGTAGGTTACGTGTAAAAGTATACCGATTTCTTTGGGGTTTAAAAGAGAATAAGTCTTACGCGTTTTTTATATAAAAAATGCGTCACTATGCACCGTTTCTGTGAAGTCTTTCGTTTCCTGAAATCTTCTTTTCCTTCAATCTTGGTTCATAACAAAAGTAACATAGCAAATAAGAATTTTTGTACAGCCAATCATGGTCAGATATCCGTTGTCTAGTCTGGTTTGGTCCTGTAGTTACTCTTAACCACTATTATTTCAGCTCATTGGCCTTCCCATCTAAATATGGTTACCTTTCTCCCAACTCGCTACCAGTTGGCAAGTGCTACCAATCCGCACTGGGCTTTCGTGGTGGATTAAACCCACTCCCTGTTCCCCCTCGAAAAGAGGGTAGTGGGGACATTATAAGTAAGAAACGATGGATGAATGATAATAATAATAATATCCTGGGACATTTCACACACGGTCATCTGATCCCAAACTAAACAGAGCTTGTACTATGGAAAGCAGATAACTACTTTTTTGTTTGTAAATACATACTTATATAGATAATTACACCCAGACTCAGGACAAACAGACATGTTCATGCACACAAATGTTTGTCCTGGATGGGAATCGAACCCACGACCTGCGACATGATAGGTGGTATCTTAACCAACCACGCCAGCTGGCCTGGATAGATGATATTATGACTATAAAAGAGATGTATGACTACCGAGATGGCCACTAATAGAGAAGTATGGAATATGAAGACATGTTGCACCGACCCCAGATAATTGGGATAAAGGCAAGAGAATGATGATGAGCATATAATCTTTAACGCACGTCCTATAAAGCTTATTATTGTTCCATCGTAGGAGAAGCAAGAGTTCTGGTGGTGCTACATATGCGACCGAAAGTCACACACGCTGCTGACGGCGCCGGCGCACGTGACGGCGCTGGTGGACGCGCACGAGCTGCAGCTGCGCTTCACGGCGCCGCGCTGGCCCGGCCTCTACACCCTCGCCTGCTGTCTTAGATCAGGTAACCTATCAGACAAACCATGAAAACAGTTTCGTGGGTTATAGTTTTAAGTAAAAGAGCACTGTAAACTATTTATAAATATATAGGTATATATATATATATATATATATATATATATATATATATATATATATATATATATATATATAAATAATAATTTAAGTGATTAGTGAAAACAAGTACTAAAATTGTGTCTGTTTAAAAAAAAAAAAACAACTCATGGTTAGGACTGGAATCCTTGCATAACACACTTTCATTCAGAATCAGAGGGTTTTAAAGGAAATTCCAAATCCGTTGCTTCTCACAGGTTTGAAAAATTCGTCTTCTCAACAACGTAACAATGACAACAAGATGACAGCCGTATCAACGCAATGAACGTAGCTGAACTGTCAAAATGAAAGGCGTTGCGATCGATTTCCTTTGCATGTGTGTTTGCACGTCTTTTTTTTTTTGAAAATATGGGTACCGAGATTTCCAACTTTTCATAGGAAATTAAAACAGTCAGTAAACAATAGTGGTTTGAAAGAGAGGGAGATACCTGAATCAACACTTTGAACAAGCCTGTTCTCGGTCTTTTTTCAGAACTTATTTGTTTCACTTCACTTCAGTACCATTGGTAGCTTGCATATTTATGTTTGGTCTAGTAGCCTATCGTTATGTTTCCCATTAAAGTGCCAGAAAGTCTTTAGGCCAGGACAATATTTCTATGGAAAGTACAACTTTTAAAATCAGTGCTGGATATTTCTTAACACTATTAATGCAGATCACGTGCATCGGCGTAGATGACGTGTTTTTGCAGGAACATCTCGAGAATACTACTGTATACAATTGAATAGATAATAATCTATAATGCCTAATTTATGCATAGTTATACACCTATAAATATCCTAGGTAGAAGTTTTATAGCGTTCCTGAGTACTCTCACAACTGACTTCCAGTCTGATTGGATACCTTATTTTTTTACTAATTGTCTTATTGGAATTATTAGTCATATATATTAGATATAATAATTATATAGCTATAGCGAAAAAAACTTTCTCATGTTAAGAGTTATTTTGTGCTTGATGCTTCACCCAAACAAAATATAAGTCACCGTTATGTACAAATACAAAATGTTAATTGTTACGTTCTTGTTAGAAGCCCACACCCTAATTGCGTAAGGCACATTTTTTTTGGGTGGGAAAACATAAAACAAAATTCATTGCCATAGTTTTATTTTTGTTGTAGAGCAGACGAATTTTTCAGGCATAACGTAGCAAAAGCAATGGACTTTGTTGCATTCTACCGGTCAATACCATACTTTTTTTTTTCCTTTTTACTACTAAATTAGTCCTCAACTCCTGACATGTTTTCTCACACTAAGATTATGTCAATCCTATCATTCTTGTATTCACATTGGTGTCTATTATGTAATTTATTTATTTAAAAGCCGTGCGCCCGATGGGACTTTCCATAGGCAAAAATTACGAACTTCCATACAAACTTTCACTCCTTTTTAACCCCATTAAGGGACGAATTAAAAAAAAAATCCTTCCTTAGTGCTCACTTTCGCGATATAAGGAACTCTTGCGCAAAATTTCATGCTCTTAGATCCAGCGGATTAGGCTGAGCATTGTCTGTCAGTGAATTAATAAAATTTTTGTTAAGTCGATTTTAATTAGAAAAGCCGAAGCCGATTTCACTATTGAAATACTTTAGAACAATACCAACAATATGTCATATAAACTATAAATGGTGTATACTAAGGACCAACTACTTTTCAACAACTTGCAATGAGCCTTTGTGGTGGATTACGTCCCGCGCTTTCTCACAGAGAGGATACCAGAGTCCTACCAGTCGGAACAATATACAGGGTCTAGAAATACCCATCGCATAGCCATTATCTACGCATTCTGTACATGTAACTAAATTACATTGATCAAAAATTATTGATGGGAAACGACTTTTTTTTCGGTTAAAAAAAAAAATCCTTGTTTACGGCAGCGCGCAATGCAACGCACGCAAAACTTTGTGCTTAGCATGCAACGGCAAATGAGTTGAGGGGGTATTTAAAGTTAAGTTACGAGTATAAAATTTAAAATTGAAAAGTAAACATTGGAAATTTGACCTTCAATATCTCTGTCACCAGAAGCTTCCCAGGTTTGGTCCAGTACAAATAAATGATTACAACGACGGGAAAGCAAAGTGACTTTCAGCTTAACACTTTGCGGGAAACGAGACACAATAGAAGTTTTATTGTTATTACTGCTATAGCGGTATAGCGTACCTCAAAGTATTCAGCGTCTTTTTACACCTGAGTATGTAATGTATGTATGCTAACGTGTTATTGTATCGCACAGATTCGTACATCGGCATGGATCAGCAGCAGGACATGAAGCTGGACGTGAAGGAGGCGGCCGCCGTGCCCGCCGAGCACCCGCAGTGGGACCTCAGCGACTCCGACACCGATAAAGATGATCAGGTATGATTGATAAAGAAAAGAAAAAAACTATCATATCAGTACCATTAGGTATTCATAACATAATGCCTGTTATTTATAGTACTTGGGAGTACATTTCGCCAGTTATTTGTAGTCCCATGTAAAAGGAGGCGAGCCTATTGCCATCAACCGAGCACAAATTTAAGACTACAGGCTTCAGCCTGCTACTAAGACTTTCCTAATAGAATAACCTAATGGTACTACCCTACCTGTGCATCGCACCCAGGACCGCTCAATAGTTACGCTCATTTCTTCCACTATACACGATGTTGCACTTTTTCTCGCTAATTCTTGAGGAAAACATTCTCATACGTCGTCGTGATCTTCTTCGTGATCACCCCGTCTAGCTTAGCCTGAACTTCAATCTTATAATAAACTAGCTTCTGCCCACGACTTCATCCGCGTGAAATTTCTTCTCCCCCGACCACCGCTTCGTCTGCCTGCGCTATTACTTAGTTTTCGCTTAGCGTTCTTTCTGACATTTTTATTTTTGCTCGGCTCCTAAGGGTCCTAGCGCGATGTTAAATAGCCTTCCTCAAGAATTAGGCTATCAAATGCAAAAAGAATTTTTAAAATGGGTTTAGTAATTTTTGAGTTTATCCATTACAACCAAACATACAAAAAAAAAAAATCTTTTCTCTTTATAATATTAGTTTAGATAAAGTTTTTATTATTCCATCCATTGGCTCACTTCTTTTTGGGTGGGAAATCATCAAATAACTTCTCTCGCTCAGGGCGGAGCGGGAGGGCCGAGTTGATATGCGTGCTATGACCTTTTAGGATTACAATAAAACTTAACAATATAAAACTACTGTTTGTAATAATAATAACGTATAGTCTTGTGGATCACAACTTAACATGCTTATTTTCTGCATTTTCATTCTAAAATAAAAGAAATAACCAAAGAAACGATGAGGGCGCCACTGCGCGCTCGGTACCCTCTTAATGAAACCTGTGATCAGTAAAGCTGTCAAATCTTATGTTGACTATGTTATGTTTGGGTGACCAAAATAACAACAGCCAATTGATTCAGTTGGCATCGGATTTGACAAAAGATTGAATGTTTAATGGCTAACTCATTACAATATTTATTTTCTTATATCATAATCTGACCCACTGTTAGTTGTGCCAGCCCTAAGCTTATCAAATTCGTATCTTCCTTATTAACCGAATCGTGGTATATTTAACGCTTTTTATTTGACTCGGAAAAACGCGTGACATATTATAAACAATCCGAAAAATAATTAAAATAATTGTTTGTAGTTGACGCGTTGAAATATTATAACTTTCATTCTTCCTTTCCAACAAGGAAAAATTAAGTTACAATCAAAGTTATCCGTTGTTATTTAATTTCATGTTCCTTAACCAATGGCGAAAACGAAACTTTTTGAAACAAATATTTTGTTTATAAAAAATTCTGACTGAGCTTTTTTTTTCACAGGGAGCCAACGAAAGTGAATTTACAACAGATGACGAGGTGGAAGAGGAGTAGTCGAAAATTAACTAAGTTATTTTTATAGAGTTTATTAATGAGGTGTTTGCGGATCGGTTGTTGTATGGTCTGAGAGCGAGTGAATATAATATTTTATATCCAAACGTTTGCATCTCTTTTATTTTCCCCATACATCTTCCCCAGGAGTTCACTGACAGTCCTATTAGTGAATGATGAGAAGTGGACAGATAGATATCGACAACTGAGTTATGGACTCCTTGCGACTGACATCCGGTGGTGTGAAGGGGTAAGTGGCATTATCTGATGTATTTAGTCTGCGTCTGCGCATATTTTCTGAGACACATCCTTATAAAACAGGCAATGACTTTACGTTAGTGTTCGAGGATTATGGAACAAAGCCTTCGCGAAAATGTTGCCATTAAGTATTGCATCTTGCAACATCCAATATAAAGCCTACTTCGGTTTGAAGATGGTGAAGTCTGAAGTTAAAGGTCTCGACGATACGTGGGCCCTCGAGTAAGTCGGCTGTTGGTACAGTGTTACATGTAGCGCTGTGTGTTAAGCTGCACAAAGGGATGTTAGCGTAGCTGGTTTGCGAGGGTATCGTCCTCGGGAGGCTGCGCGGGCGCGGCGGGGGGAGGGGGGCGGGGCGGCTCGCGCTCGGCCGCGGCTCACTCGCGCGTCGCCGCTCGCCCCAGCTCCACGACCGAACGACTCTCGCCCGCGCCCGGTGTCGTATTACCGCTCTAAATATAACTCGCGAGCGCGATCGCCAATTTAGAAACAGTCGCGCGCCTTGTTTTGAACCAGTGATTGACAGTGCTAAGTGAAGAATACTACCCCGATCGTCGAGCTATCGGCCGCCAAAGTGAGTATCCCCCAGATATAGACTAGAGGACGAGACGATCCTGTATATATTGTATTACCGCATCGCGGTTTTAAAATAAACAGCTGTTCTCGGAAACTAGCGCTAGTAAGCTAAATTGGGAGTACGCTTCCAGTGGACGTGTGGGAAATTCGAAATGTTCGTAGATCTAACGGATGCTTATCAAACAATAAATTGTGGGATGCCGACCCTGCCAATGTTCAGGTGTCGAGGGATGATTTGCTCGTCCGTTATTTTTAAAACTAGCGTGAAAGTTCAAGGAGGACTTTCAATTACAACTACTGTCACATGATGGGAGTGAGCCAGGATTTGACATGACAACGACCAAAGGTCGAACAAAACGAAATTAGGTTCAGGATAAATTATGGACTGTCATAAACGTCACACGTTATTATAATACCGCCAAGCCAAACGAGACTAATTATGAAAATATTGTCGTTCTCCTGTCCTTATGCCAATTTATTTTGAAATCTAATCACGAAAATTAAATTTACCCTTTTAGCACCGGATCTTGCGTTGCCATCTCTAAAAATCAGAAAGCCGGACTTACACGTTAAACAAACCGGACTTTTGAGCCCCAAGGCTGGACGCTATGAAATAAAAAGATTTTTGACATAATTTTCGAATAAGACACGTCATATTTAAAAGCCGGAATTTTCCAAAAAAACAATAATTAGTATCATCATTTAAATACTTTTACCTGTTTCAGGAGACCAATTTCCTTAATAATTTTCTCATAAAATTGTTTACATGTTAAATGTCTCAAATTAAATTCGACG
Organism: Dicycla oo; assembly: GCA_948252095.1. Taxonomy (NCBI): domain Eukaryota; kingdom Metazoa; phylum Arthropoda; class Insecta; order Lepidoptera; family Noctuidae; genus Dicycla; species Dicycla oo. The sequence goes on along the minus strand of OX411714.1, from coordinate 14,802,644 downwards.
ATCAACATATTGGTAATGCTTTCTGGACTTAACCTATTCCTTTGTTTTTATTTGACTGAACGATAGATAGATAATATAAAAAGCCGAAATATAAATAAAAGGTAATATAAAGGGCCGGACGTAGTCAAATTTAATCTAACACTGTCCGGCTTTATCCGGACGGATGGCAATGCTAACCGGACATATAGTGTCTATAGCAGGCTGGTTTTGCTCAGCCATTCAATAAAACGCCTGAATGTCCATTAAAGGACGTAGTTTAGCAGAAAGGACTCAATCCACACTGTAGTCAAAAATTACTTATACAAAGAAGTCCTAATGATTGGTTCTTTCACTCAGCAAGAAATATCCGTGATAGTAAAAGATATTAGTATATTGCCCATTTATGTGACAATATTCAATACACTATCTTAAAACCACTATAACTCAAAAATTACTTTTTGTGGGTCCTTTCTGCTAAACTACGTCCTACATCGTACAGACTTGATATTATCAAGTCTACCGCATAAGTTTATAAGCCAACTTTGAAGTTTAAAATCTAGGCCCAAACCGAACTAAAGTACCTACCAATGTTGGAAGCTGGTCAATTGCATAAGCGCCAATTGTTGGCCGGGTGTCGCGGCCAGTCAGCCAGTGAGTCAGTCCAGTGTGCGATTGTCGATAAAAACTTACTAACAGTTGTTGGCAACTACTGCAAATCTAATTGCCAATTATACTGAAGAGTCGAAGCGAGAAACATTGGAGTTATTGCTAGACCGCATGAGGTGCTGGACCTTACAATATAACCGCATTTTTGTTTCATTGTCAGAGTAATTATCTACATCTCAGCAAACACAACTCGATTTCCTGTATAATAACAACAATCGTGAAGTGCAATTTAGTTTCGATGTATCTTAAAATTAAATCTACCTACCCATCTAAATACAATCAGATCTCACGAATATTTACAAAAAACATGTTGTTAAATATTTTCAAAACGTTTTCCCGTCCGTCCAAAGTTACCGAGTGAACAGCTTCTTCTGGGTAAGCTCACTCCATCGTAGACTTTGTCTCTACCACCTCTGACCTAGATCAAGAGCAAACCCATTTCAAATAAAAAAATTAATCAAGTTAAGTTGTTGTGGTCGAAAGCAGCTGGTTCATTTAATTTCTCATGATAAACATCCTCTTACGAAAATAGCCAGAAAATATTGATCTATTTAAAAAGAAATCGGTACCTAACGTTGGTAATGCGATAGCATTGAATATGTTTATTTTATCCTATGATAGTATGTGGGTAGTTTATGTTGAGAATCCAAGAAAGAGCAGTCTAGACGCGCTCGCTGTAAGCGTCTTATCCCTCAGCGGCAAACTGAATGCTGAGCTGAGTATTTGCAATGATACTTAATATGTAGTAGTATATAATGCTATACTATTAAATGAGCAATATTTTTGTATATATATTTCTAAATATATGTGTAATCACATTCTCGAAAACGGCTCTAACAATTTCGATTTCGAAAGTTGCAAAATAAGGGTTTACGAGGGCGAAAAATCGATCTAGCTAGGTCTCATATCTGGGAAAATTCGTTTTCTCTATTTTCACTAATTATAATGAGGGCACCTATTTGATAACAATAATATATTTCTGAATGTATAGGCACCTACACAATCATGTTTATCTCAAAAAGATGGAATTTTATTTTATTGACGTATTTTAGACTGATTAACCACTATACCGTGAACCACACTTACCGTGAATGAAAAATAATCGGAATGAAACAGGGTTTCATCAGCACACTAGGATTATTCTCAAAGAAGGATAGATATTTCTCAACAATATTTATGTTAATTTACCCTCAAGTTCAGCTAACTGGAAGGAACCAAAATATCGAAGGTAACATTTTTAACAAGGAGTCCATCGGTAGGTACTACTTAGCTATCGGTGCAGTGGTAGTTTAAGTAAGTGGTGGGTAGTTTAAGTACCTCCCAGTAGAGCTGTTTCCATGGTAGTGAGTTTGAATATGGCCTGCAGTTACGATTGGTGATATCCCAGCACATTGGGCACGGGCGCGCGATGAATCGAACCGCGGACTGATAGCGGGCCGGTTAGACGAGTCCCGCAGCCAGAGTGCAACGGCCCAAACTAAGGGAATTTTAAAACGTTCATACTTGCAAGCCCTCTGATTTTATAATGCAAGGCTTTGCTGTATCATTATTTTATGTATTTCCGATTTTTCACTGTGGACAACACGTTTGACATTAGCTCTTTAGATGATTTGCGTTATCGTTATAAGTAATATACAGATGAGCAGGCAAAAGTATATAACAAATAATATCAAATTGATGTTTTATGTAATTTCCTGTAGGTACTTACAGTAAATCATAGACATCAACAAAAGCTTACAGGCATAAAATCTTTCAGGAATTAGGCAAACTATGTATGCAGACTGTTAGATCCAATTCCTCAAAAATTGTATTTGCCAATTAGCGAAGACACGTAACAAAAATCGATGTAACCTTATAGGTAGGCAGTATTTGATTAATATCCATTATAAAATAATTCCAGATGTTTTTCCTTTATTAGCTTTTGCATGAAATCATCAGCCCGCATTATTGTCATGAAAATAAATACGTAAATGTTTATATACGTACCTACTTATTTATATTTTTCCTGTTGCAAATAACCAGTTTGTTATATAGCTAATACCAGTCCTACTTGACCAACTTACGAATCAACCAATTTCCAACTAATTTGCGTACCTAGACATTGAGTCATTAATTAATTCGAAGGAAAATGCTGTTGCTAGAGTTTTATTTTGAATTGACAATAGTAGGAAAATTTAAAAGCAGACACGGCATCACCTGAAATGGTGCAAGGTGTATGGCATATGATTAATTAATAATGCTCTTTACTTAATCATAGATAACTCATAATTTTATTTACAAACGTGTGAATAGCATCCTCCAAAGAATCACGGAACAACCAATTTTTTGCACAAAGCGTTTAGCTATTGATATCATCAATATAAATAAATACCCAAGAAAAAATGGCTGGTGTTAACGTTGAGCTTTACTAATAATCTATCATTACTTATCCACAACAGTGATTTTAGACCTAATACCTATGTATATTACAGTATTTTACTACAGAGGCGCCACTTTATTACTTGCAGCTTGATAGGTCTGAGGAATTATCTAAACTACCGTATCTTTCCACAATTTTCTTTGTGTTTTCATAATCTTCACACCGTCTGTTTACGTTTTTCCATAACAATTTACATGCAAATGTCAAGTTCATTTATCGATAGAGCAAACTTGTTTTCTATTTAGAGTAAGATGTATTTTGTTATCATCATGTAACTGAGGAATACAAGGCAACTGTAGTGTTTATCTGGGCAGGTTTGTTTATATTGACAAGGAGGAAGCGTCTAAATTCCAGTCATTCTTAATATTTAGCCAAACTGTTATTTGGAGTTTAAATTAAATTGGATCTATAGATGAATCGAGGTCAAGCGGTTAAGTATTTTGAAGATCATTCGGCACTCAAATATTTTTTATTTGTCTGACATTCCTCACCTCGATTTTTATTTTCATGTTTTCTTAATCCTTGGGTCTTAAACGATGAATCATAAGGGTCGTCTGTCTGGGTACGGTTTAGATTACTCATAGTCGATCGCGCCTTATTTCTTCTACATCACTGTGTATTCTGTTGCACTTTCACGCATAAGTTATTACATTTACATTTATATATTATATATATAAATGTAAATGTATATTTATTTATATATTTACATTTCGCATATTTTCATTTTAACTTTTTGTCCAAGGTGTTCTTTATGCTTTATACAAACATTTGTGGTGAACTTATCGCTCAGGTTGAGGTGAAGAAAACGTTTTATGTGTGGTTAGGTGCTCCAGACATTGTATCTATCCACTGTGGAATATCCACAATTGTTCATCGTTATCATCGATTATTATTAAAGAGCTATTAAAGTTCTTTATTAGTGATCGATAATCTTCATGTTCGAAATGTCTATTTAAAAAACAGCAGCAATCATGAGTGGGTAACTTGACTCCTTTAAGTTCCTGCTCTACGAGATAATTCTCTTGCCTGGTTTATTTAAATAAAACATTGTTTGGCGATAACTGTCTGTTAATTGTAGCAATAAAACCGACTACCTACAAATAATTATAATTCTGCTAAGTTATTAAACGTCTCCTCCAAGTTTTTGATCAGCCTACTTTTGAGACTTTAAAACATTTTCGACTGCTCTGTTGAATGAAAATGCGCGACTGCGTCTTCCTCCTTCAAAGTGGGTCGTAAACAAATCTTGTTCGTATCGGTTCACAATTAGCCTCCAATTAACCTTTGAACTTAGATTTTTTTCTTTGATCGTTGTTTATTTCGCTATTTGTGTGTGCTTGCGATTCTATTGCACCATAAAATTTGATGGGACTTTCTCTAGATGGGTCTAGCTAATATGATAATACAATATTGTACAGGGAGAAAACCTAGCCTAAGTGTCCTGTCCTGCACTCCTGCCCAACTTTTGCAGAGACATTTTGAACAAAGTATTCATCATCATCATAGGTCATAGACGTACCTATACTGAACACAATTTTTCTGTACCGTACCTACAGCCGGCGGCTACAGACAGCGATCAGCAGAAGAGGCAGATATAAAACTTTTGTTGTCGGCTGGTTAGATACAGACTGAATTGTGTGTCATTCATAAAGATGTCAATATGGCACCGGGATCAGTCGTGCACATCCGTTTTCTTAACTCATACATACTTTGACGATATATGAATTGGTCCAGAACAATAACGTGGCTATTTATTTCGTTCGTTACTCATATGCGTCGAGCGAGGTGACGTCAACATCAGCCCATACTTGTATGTAACTTCTCGGAATGACCACAAAATGCTCGTAAGGAGATATCTGCAAATACAATGCAATGAATCTGTGCCGCTGTGTCAAGATCATATTGTGTGAGTTTGTTAGTACTGTGAAACTAGAATCATGAGTGATTCGCATCTCATCCTAAATTGGGCTTTTTCTAAGAATTTCGTATCACATTTCGAAGTAACAATTTACTAATTTCTTGAATTAGGTAGGTAGTCGTTTAATGACCGTAGGTAAATTAATTTCATGGTTACGGTCTCGTCTAATTTCGTAGATTCTTGGATAGAGATAGTTTAATATTGTTGGTGGTCTGCCAAAACTTCTCTTTATCTTGACACATTATGATGCTACATATTCATACATAACAGCCGGGCGATTCTAAAAATTCGCCTGGCTGTTACGCTAAGTATTTTCAATGACAAAAGTAATTTCGTCCAATGTTGTGACTTGTGTGTAATGTATTTTAAGCACAATAACATTGAACTTGGTGTTCGCATCAATGAATGTTATTTTTATTTTTTATTACGTATCTGAAAATGCGCGTCATTTAAGTGGAGACTTTGAGAGACGTTAGGAGACGCGACATGTTAAGCTTTTTGTTTTTTTTTTTTTGCTTACCTTATGAAAGGCACTAATGAAATTCTACTGCATTTTTTAGTCATATGTTAAACATAATCAGGCTCTTAACTATTATTAGTATTTTACTTGCGCTACGAAACAATGTAGTGATATTTTGAAAGCATTATTCTGCAAACGCAACAAGACGAGCATAATGTGAAGGTTTAGGAGAAACCTAAATCGAACAAGCTGTTCACCCCAATTTTTTGCCATTGGTGTCGCGATGCGAAAGTCAATTAAAGATCAGTAACCGATGATGCCAAAGCCCGTTAAGTCTGCATTATAAAGTGTTTAATATATTACAACCTTTATCTATGTTCAGCTCTAGAATATGGGGTTATGGGATGTCGTCGGCACTCATTTTGTACAAAATTCTCATATAACCGTGTTTCATTGGGTTTCTCACATAACTTTTGTCACGCCCACTTTTCGTCAGGCTTAAGAGTGCCAAATACAAAAATAGATTTTTTGGAATAGGTAGGATGCCAAACAAACATGAAAGTTACACACACTCAAACAGAACTTCTCTAAATTTATTAAATTCATCAACTACTTTTGTTTGGAAGTACATCTATTCCAGACTTACCTTACACTAGTACTTTGCCAGCGACTTCGTCCGCGTAGATTCGGAATATCCCATTCAAACATCATCTTGTATTTCATCACCGTAGGAAGAATTTTAGTAAATCCTAAAACACGTGTTTCATGTTTGTTAACCGAAATCCCAAACACTAATATTTTCGGTCGGTAAGTCAGGGTCGTTATCACTGAGCTACTAGCACTGCTTCTACACTGGTTAGCTTATCTTGGGATAGGTAATCAAATACGAAAGCTATTACGTTTGTGAAATACGTTATCAGTGAGGCGTCCGAACGACGCGATGGCAGATCGCCAACTCTTTCGTAACCGCTCTATATTTACGCACCAAGGTTTTTAAATTGCAGTTTGGGGGTTATTGACATTAATACACAGTTATACAACAAGTTACCTCATAATTAGCTGTAAGAAGTTAATCATGTTAAATCCTGGAGAGCGACGTGCGACGGCGACGTTGACAACCGACGGCAGTGTTAGTGCCAAGTTTACGCCTGCGCGAGCGGCGCAAGCGCAACCGACACCACGCTTACAGAAATAACGCGAGGCTGAACTATATTTAAACACCAACTGAAAAATACGCTAAAAATCCTGCCTACATAACTGATTTTATAGCAATTTCTCTATTTGTTTGGGTAACAAACTGGGCTTGATATCCAAGAGCTTACGGTCTACCGTAGCTTGTCAACATTTAGTGAGTCTTTCAAAACGCAAAAGATAAAGAATGTACCTATGCAATATCTTCACTACACAAAGTGACCGGAATGGTATGCAAAATCCGCACAGTTTTATGAGATTTTAACCTAAATGAATATATGATGTTCTATGCCATATTCATTTAACGATTTCTGTAACGACACCCGCATGGTCGATAAAAGGAAGGTTGTAGAAATGTAGGTCCTTTGTACAGGCAGGAGTTTGCAGTGGAAGATTATACTGTACCTATCCAAATGAGAAGATTCTGAGATTTGTTTGTAGTCTGATCGTAGCGTAGCTTCAACACTTTCGATTTCATGCACCGGAGGTTCTAATATAGATGAAACATTACTTAAAATAAACGCTGGCAGTCCAAATTGATCACAAGGGCCGTTTGTCAGCCAAAGTAATGAGTAAAAATAGTGTATTGTAAATGAATAAAATATGCAACATCATTCATCGGCGAGCTGAGTCGCAGCACGAACAGTTTGACGGCGCCATGTCGCGTCAGCTGGTTCGAATAGTTCAGCAGCGAACGTTGCGACACCTCGGCACCTCGGCGACCTGAGCCTGACCGGACTCTGCTCTGGCATGCAATATGCGTTTGTCTCATACGCAACCCAATGCACATGCTGCGCCTGCGCCGCACACACACCCACGCGGTTTATTGATCACGCTCTCGACATTATCGTTTCGCACTTATTGACAGTATCGATCGACTTTTTAGTCTTTGAGGCTTCGTCGACAGCGCGACCTCGCAAGGCCACAGCTGAGTAAACAATGTTGAACACACGTAGGTATGTGTTTTGTAATTACAACACACAAAATGGCATCACTTCTTCTGTATCGTAAATATTTCACTTTCAAGATTAGTAAATAGTTTCTAAGTTATGATCTTACCTCACCTAGCTAGTGCCTCCTTTTTAATCTGTATCTATGGATGTTCCAAGTAACGGTAGATTTATACTCTATTTATATTGTGGAATGAGACTCCCACGCATCCCACATTAGTTCCCGCTATCCTACATGCGCTTGTGCAGGTCTGAGAACATTTACCTATCTAATACGTATTTGACTTGACACTTACTCGTTAAATTAGCTACGTATATGTATATAAATATTACTAGTTAATTATTTGCGAATATTCTCGTACCTACAATCTACTTTCAGTTTATGGGTAGTAGGTAGGTAATTCATGCAACTTCTCCGTGATCAAAGAGTGTAGAAAGCTATGCTAGAAGTTAGCTAGAAGCTTCTACCAACTTTCAATTGCTCATTTAATGTTAGGTAAGTAATGTAGTCATTTAAAAATGTATTCATCAATGCAATTAAAGGTGTTTGTTTGTATGCAAGCTTATAAACGTTATTGATTCAAACTACCGGTTTCAATCTTTGCAACGTTATTTTAAAAGAACTGGTTCTGTTCATTTGGCGAAGAAAATGATTTACTGTTCGGCCGATGCCTGCTTGCTTTCTATTTTTTCACCGATAGTGCTTTTAGGCTTAATTATAATATGTAAATAATGTTGATAGTGCAGTGTACAGAGTGGAAAAAAAAATATTTGGAAATTATTCTAATTAATGGATCACAATCGGCTTAGACTCACGGGAGATGAAATCATAATATTTATCATAAAGACTCCATTTCACCTAAATACCGAGGTAATCGCTTTTGTGACCGACAGCGGACGCGGGCTTTCGTGGTTACTCACCGCCATCGCCACCGCTGAGCTGACGTCATCGATTAATGTGTGACTAACAATACCAAAGAAAAAATCATACGTAAAATATATTGAACAATATGTTTACATTGATAATTCTTGGAACTACTGCAGAATATTAGCGGAAATCGTATGGTGTTGTCCCTGTCCACAAATAGCAGAACCCACATAAAATCTATAAAGTTATATTTATCTTTTGTTGGTTAGCAAAGTAGGTACCTACCTGAATCAACAAACAACATTTTGCCCGTGTTTTTTTAGCTACTTCTAATCTTCTTCTAATCTGAATTACTTACTTACCTAAATGAAGTAATAAGCTATCTAAAAAAAATAAAAATAACGGAAGAACTAAGTAGGCCTGTTTAATTGGATTGTGCTCTGGTGCAGGTACCTACCTACATTCTACTTTATTAGCTCAAGCTGTAGGACAAGCAAATCAAAAATTTTAAACGTAAAGAGCCGGTTTCCTCTGCCAAATACTTAACTCTTTCATATTTTGAATTCCTATTGGAATGCTTAGTAAAATCGAATGTAAAAACACATTAAGCCCGCCTGAGTCGTAACGAAGCTATAATAATTATCATACACAGCATTCTTGAGATAAGGCAGTCCCCTGTAAACTACGTTCAATCATGAACAAAGGCTTCGAGATGACATTGTAAACGCAGCGCCAACAATGCTGTGAAGATGCGAGATTATTGCAGGAAAATCAATACAAAACAAACTTATTTGAAATTATAATGAGGGAAGCGGACTATATTAAGGTTTATTTTATGGTATTGAAATATCTAACTGAATATAATGTTTCTATTAACAACTGGGTTTCAATATTTAATTTTACATATTTAAATGCATCATATGTTTATTTTATGCGTAGATTTTATTTACATTTTATATCGCGGTAGCATGCATGTAGCATAAATCCGCTACGTCTCAAATGCAATCTTATGACTGTTCCTTGATGCTGAAAATTTTCTATGACACGATATACGTAATTTTACCTACATGAATAGTTAATTATAACGTGTCCATATTTTCCATTGTTTTTGAGCTTATAATAAATCCTCTTATGGAAGCGTAGATACGAATAGAACGATAAAATCTTGCAAAACCAAATATTTTAAATATTTTTATGTAATTGTGAAATCGGTGGCTGAATGTCGCCTCATTAACAACAAACGGCTTGTTTAGTTCGTTACTTACCACTTTTTATTGTGAATTGAAGCGAATTGATGAAGACGTAAGTGTCAGCTGGAGAGTGTCGCGACCTTTTGATTGGCGCCGCGCCGATGAAGCGGGCAAAGCTGAGGAATGCCACAATAATCAGAACGAAAAAAAAAACAATTGCATAAATTGCATTGCGTTTTATTTTGGTCTCAACTACTTTGTTTTTGCAAAACGCGCCAGATAACTCTTTAATTGCCAACTTTTCCATTGATTTTTTTATCTTTTAAACAATTTTGTGAAAAACTGGCAGCGATTGATATAAAAGAAATTTCAATAATTTTATAGCATTTCGGTTTTCATGATATTTAGCTGAACGTGACCGGCGGCGATTCGTTTCGGCTTCCTCGTAAAACTACGGATGCTGGCTGGGCTGGCTGTAGCATTGTAAAGTTGTTAACTCTAAAATAGAATATTGCAGTAGGCAGGTAATGATTTATGGAATATTTTATGCCAATGATGGATGAAGCATATACCTGAAAAGTTTTGAGCCTAAGTACCTTCAAGTGTCATTATTGTTTCGCGCTGCATATTACTAATTTGTGAATACTCTCTTTGAAATTTGCTGAAAAGTTTTGAGCTGGATGACAGAGACATAATGATGTTTACGGATTAATTACTAAAAGTGTAATGATGCTAATGACACGGAACTCTGTATTTATACTAAATAGGGTATTCGCAAATTATATATGCAGCGCGAGACAATAATGACACTTGAAGGTACATAACATACTTAGGCTCAAAACTTTTCAGCCCCCCTGGTAAGATGAAAGGGATGAGTATAAAAATGTGAATACTTAATGTGAAAATAAATGATAAGAGTGTGGAGCAAGTAAGTGAGTTTGTATATTTGAGGAGTCTGTTTATCTGCAAGGGATGGAAAAATTGATGAAGATGTGGAAAGTAGAGTAAATGCGGATAAATGGTACACATTCGATTGATCGATTGTGATTGTGACCAACTAGTTGATGTTCAAAAAGGCTCGACTGGCTGTTAACAATGGTGTGCTGGACATTACGCTTATGTATGGAAGTGAATGTTGGGTGTGGCAAAAGAAGCATGAAAGTAGAATAAATGCTGTACAAATGCGTTCCTTGCGAAGCATGTGTGGTGTGACTATGAATTATAGGCTGAGGAATAATGTGATAAGGCAACGATGCGGTTTAAAAGAAGATGTAGTAACAAAAATTGAAAAGAGTATGCTTTGATGGTTTGGTCATATTGAGAGGATAAATGAAAGGTGACAAGGCAGATGTGAGTGGAAACGCCGGGAGGGGACGCCTTAGGAAGACATGCAGTGACATTATTGGTGATGTTCTTCAGAAAGGTCAGATGCGTAAGTATCTATTAGTGTACGACCCGAGTGAAAAAGCGTCTAGCGGGGCGTTCAGCGTTGCGTGCAAGCGGCGAAGAGCGTTCACCGAGCGCCGCTCGGCCGTCACTCCGGACACTCGCGTGTGTTTGCATATGTGTTTAACACGAACGTCGCACGCCCCGCCCCGCCGGACACTCGAGTCGAGCGTGCACTCAGGCCGCACACTTACTCGCAACAGGCGTGCGTGTATGACCAGTATAAAGGTAAACGAGGCAAATGGAGTCTGTAAGGAACGATCCTTACAGACTCCATTTGCCTCGTTTGCTACGAAGCAGGTGGCGTTCTGTGGTTTCTGCCTACCCCCATGGGAAGAAGGCGTGACTTTTTGTATGTTTATGCCAATATTAGTCATACATAAAACATCACCGCCATTTATCTTTTAATTAAGTTGCGACTCGAGGGCAAAGGTAATTAGATAGGATGATAACACTGACAACTTGTGATTAGGTAGGTAGATACCTACTGAAATAAATACCTACCTATATATTTGATGTTGGTGCCTATCTAATAAATTAACCTACTAATACCTAATAAAATAACTAGTTCTATCTAATAAAATTCATGCGAAAAGAAAAATTACTTACTTTACCTACAAGTATGACTGAATTTAGGTAGATCTTGTTATTGTTACATAGAGATACATTCTCCCATACAATAAAAGTACGGTACCTACACTGTATCTACAGCTGATATGAATCGTTCCGCGTTTGGTATTCACACACCATGGAGCAGCAATGTGGCATTAGCGATGCTATCAGCACTTTTTTAATCAAATTTAAAATATCACTGAGAGAAATCTAAGACCTCCGAAAACCGATAAATGATTTGATTATTGTTTATTCCTTGTATAAATAAACGAGTTTCGCTCTCAGCCTCCTTTCACTGATGTCTTTTGGTTTGCACTTAGATCTTGATCGAAGATAAAATAGATCGCAAGATGTCTGCATACTTACAGTGCGCGGTCAAAGAGGCTGGGCTGGGCCCGACAGAAAATAAATCTGCAATTGGGTCGATCAAATGCCAGGCCAATGGTACAACGGATTACTTAATCATTATTTATACGCACTTTCCAATTTCATTCTTTCGGGAATGATAATGACTTGCCTGGCGAACGTATAAAGATGTCGGTTTCAAACCCAAGCGGCTCTTTGCCAACGCAATAAATTGACAAATAATTGCGTGTTCATTAGTTTCAGCTCATATTAGTTGTGTTTTGTACTTGGTTTAGCTCAGACAAAAAAGGAGGTAAAGAAATTATTCTACATCGGATTTATAAGTACATGGAATCTGCGGTATTTCGATCATTAGTAGGTATTCATTAGGGATGACATTTAATGAGGATTAAGATAATTAGTATTTATTTGTTTTTACATAAACTAATGTGTTGTTTGTATTTTGTTGACAGATGGCACAGTTGTTAACTGTGCGGTTGAACAAAGCCGACCAGCAGCCATTGGGCTTCCGTCTGCAGGGCGGCACAGACTTCGGCACACCCCTCGTCGTTCAGAAGGTCAGTGAACGAAACGATTCGAACCAATATCCAGTCATTAAACTAGTCAATAAGTTTGTAATTAAAGCTCTGTAATCACAGCCTGAACCACGAAATAGCAATAAGCAATATTTAGCTAATTGCTTTTATAGTGAGATGAAGATATTAATCAATAAGGTATGCTAACGCTATGCTGCTGCTCAGTAATAACGGCTGTACGATTTATTTTCGATCGATCAGGTTAAGCTACGCTTGCCGCGGTTGGTCCGTGGATGGGTGACCATCTTTACATACCAAGACCCCTCCGTGCCTCGGAAAGCATTTTAAGCCGTTGGTCCCGGCTGTCATTCGTGGATCTTTGACAGTCGTTACGGGTCGTCAGAAGCTCGAAGTCTGACAACCAGTCTTACCAAGGGGTATCGTATTACCCAGTCACTGGATTGTGGAGTTCAGATAGACAGTCGCTCCTTGTAAAATACTGGTATTCAGCTGCAGCCGGTTAGACTGGAAGCCGACCCCAACATAGTTGGGAAAAGGCTAGACAGATGATTATGTATGCAGTAGCTAGGTACTTATTATAAAGGATGAGGAGAGATAGGCAGGCACTTTTACGTTTTGGATGTGCGAAATTAATCGAGGAATTAAATAACTGCGATGAAAGGAACAGGCTTCGAACTAGGAGACCTAGCTCAATGTCTGATATCCATTTAATAAGATCGAATGTAGATACTCCAATTCACTTTAAATAATTGATCATAAAGACTTCTAGTCTAGATCAAGTACATACTAATTATGTTGTATCTATGTGAAATGAAAGTACGGCTGAAAACAACTGGCCAAGTGCGAGTCGGACTCGCACACAAAGGGTTCCGTCCGCTACTACCATACAATATTTAACATTAGTTACTACATATTTGAAAAAAAATCTGTTTAAAACTAAACACCTCTTGTATTCCTTATAATTTTTAACATTTTTATTATTATGAAAATACTAAACGAAAAATATTTTTCATCGTAAATTTTAACAATCGCATAAGTAGCTTTGTATTTCATAATGATAAGTAGTACCTACTGTGAAATACAAAGTTATTTTTTGCAGTTGTACAAAATCATACAGTTGTACATATTTAAACAAAATACCTTATGAATAGGCGTTTTTAGTATTTGTTGATTAAATACAGTTTAAGGTACATGATATACAGAAGTTTTAATTTCCTAACTTGTTTAGTTGTTGTTTATCGGTTGCGATATTCCAAAATGAAGAAGTATGGGGCCGCAAAAGTCGTCGGTTTTAGACCATTTTTGTACGAGTTGTCGTACAAAAATGGTCTAAAACCGACGACTTTTGCGGCCCCATACCTACTTCTTCATTTTGGAAGATTAATAAAATATATATTTATGTATTTGTAATCTACTCGATGAGTACACAATGACAAAGAAGTAAGAAAAAAAAATCAAAATCGAAAGCTTATTGTATGATTTGTCCGCTATACCGCAAGGGGGACCCCCACCCCTTGCGGTATAGCGGCAATAGAAATAGGTACACAATCTAAGAAAATTGAACTACTAACTAACTGTCTACCTATTACGGTTCATGAGATACAGCCCGCTGACAGACACGAAGCACGACGTACGGACGGACAGCGGAGGCTTAGTAATACAGGGTTCCGTTTGGTACCCTTCGAGTACGGAACCCTAAAAAAGGGGAGGCCTATACCCAGCAGTGGGTGATTCCAGGCTGAAATGGTGAAGATGATGTGCAATGATATGAGTAGGTATTAATGAGTCGTAAATTGACAACGAATTTAGGAACAGAATACCATTAATTTAATGAATAGCTCTGAGCTCTAAGTACAATGAAAGTCGAAACGATTATTTCTTTGATCTCGATTTAATAATATACATACCTAACAATATAAGAGATTATAACCACAAAGGCTACAAACAAGTAGAGATATTTGCTCTCGTCCACCCACGCGCGTGTCGGACGGCCATAGCGAGCACCGACGAAGACGATAATCAGGCGACACCCGACGGTTTCTATAAGAATAGACATACAAAATAAACATGTGCTCTTAAAAATAACAAGTATACTAAATACTAAATTAAGTAGTACGTTTTTAATAAGTAAACAATTTTAATTCCCTTACGTAACCACATCAGCGTTGTCCTACATCGGTTTCCTGTTATTATAGAAGTGCATTTGAATTCATCCTATTTTTAGACGATTGCAGAATATCAAACACACATTGTATTTATTAGTCTTTATGGTCGATTCATACGCCTATTTTAGTTACATAAAGAGAGCCATTTAACTGCCGAAGTAAGATTTCAATTACTTTGTAGATTTATGTGAAGAGCTCGTGCGTGGCGATCAAAAATTCAAATAGGATTTTGGCGTATGGACTATGAAATCCAATTTTTCTATTTGTTAAAATAAGAAAACTGGTTAGTTAAGCTTTGTGTGGCCAGGGTAGCAGGTCTATTTAAGTACCTATGTATCTATCAGTACAAGCAAGATAAATGGTTAGTGCACAATTAGTTATCTAAACGAGCTTTTACCAAATCATTAACTGTTATCTGACCCCGTTGGGGCTTGTTTGACACTCGTCACTAAGTAACAAAAAATATTAGGGAAGTCATAAAACACTTTTGTGTACGTATGCATTCATGCATTTGTATTTCATTATTATTTGAAAGTCTTTTTCATAACATTGAGAATGGTTGCACTTCCACGTTTGAAATGGGTCAAATTCAAAGTTCTGACTTGCCTTACCTTTTACCGAGGAGTATAATGTTACGGGTAATGCTAGAAGATTGAGTAAACCTAGGTTTACCCAAGCATTTTGGGTAAAGTCCGAATAATCTCGTGCGTTATGTGGTCACAATTCTAACCTAACCTAACCTACCTTTCAGCCTACACCTAAGTTTAATCATTCTAGCATTACCTAAGTCGACTTAGGTGAGTATGGGGAATTAAAATTTATTTTAATTATTCTTCGGACTTTACCCAAAATGCTTGGGTAAACATAGGTTTACTCAATCATCTAGCATTACCCGTAACATATACATGAATATTGTAGTCGACAGTAGCACAAGTGCTAGTGCAGTCATTTAAATCCGTTATTCATTGAACAATAGCGCTGTAAACGAATTAAATGATTCAACCATAAGATTAAAGAATCGCGATTAAAATATTAGCCTAGCCTACATGGAAGTGAAATATGAAATGTTATTGAACCCGTACATATGTAGATAGGATGCCGTTTTGTACATTATCATGTCTGGCTTATTATTAAAAAAAATAATAATAATGATCTATTTGTATTGGGGAGGTCTTTGTCAAGTAGTGGGGCTTAACAGATTGTTTAGGAATGAGGATAGATTTTTTTTTAAATGTTAACGATCTAATTATAGCAACTTGGCGAAAACATGCTTAGAAGGTAGGATAAAAGTAAATAAAAAACATATTAAAAAACAAAAACCCCGCCTGCACAAACACATAACTGAAAAGAAAAAAAACAAGCATTACCTACCTATAATCTATTCAATTTTGGTATCACAGGCGGGGACAAACAAAAGTTACACCATATTTCAGGTTATTGGTTTGTCCCCGCCTGCGATACCAAAATTCAATAGATTATAGGTAATACTTGTTTTTCTCTTTTCAGTTATGTGTTTGTGCAGGCGGGTTTTTTCTTTCTTTCTTAATATGTTTTTTATTTGAATCTTTTTAGTTTTATTAATATATGCCTATATTATATACTTACACAATTTAAGAATGATTGGGCTACAGATATTTATCAATTATTGAATTAAGCAACTTATTATTCCTAATTAAATTTAAACATATATATTTATATTTATAATCCCCTTTTAATTTCCTTTATTTTGATACCCTACTCGATAGGTTTCGTTAATTATTTTTTATTAACGTATCACTATTTCGCGCCAAAAATCCGCCATTTTTTTTTCAAACACCTATCTAACGACACTTGTGTTTTTAAGATGAATATAACGATACCTTAACTGTCTAAATCGATCCAGCCCTTTGGAAAATACGAGGTAATAAAGAAATTTACAAACATACAAGATACGCGCGAAAAACATAACCTTCCCTTGGCAGTCGGGTGATAAAAATGAAAAAATCTTTCCCATATCAATGCATAGGTATTAGCATACATCTTATATAGATTATAAGTACTAATATCGCGGTTATTATCGCGGAGTGGATCGCGGTTCATTTTTTTATCATTGCCATGAACCGTTTGGCCGTATCGGTATGACGTTTAGCAATGTCAATAGTAGATAGCAAACGATGGTATTCGCCTGCCAACATTACAACGGTACTTCTTCATGTTCATGCGTTACTTTCAACATGTTCCGTGATTGTGTTTAGCTAAATAGATGTACGGTTCAAATTATGTACGGTTTATTGAACTTGTATTATGACAATTTATAATTTGATTAAGGTTTAAAATTAAAACCTCTTCGTTCCACTAACTTTATTGAGTACCATGCTTGTCATTAATTAATCTATGATCTTGTTCATAAATAATAGTCTGTTATTAGGTTAAGTAATTGTTATTTCTAACAATTTGCGAAACGATCTTATTTTTAGGGACCAAGCCTTGGTCTGGCTTTTGAAATTGTTCTTCGTGAGTTCGCAGTAATTTTGAACTTTTTTGAAACAGTTTCACGATCCATAATTTACATATTTTTATGGCTGTACTTACGTAATGTTAGTACTTCGGTTGCGTCCAAACAATTTAACGATTTTCGGTTATCTAGGTACCGAGTTATTGTAATAAGTGGTTATTCGTTTAATGTAAAAGTTAAAAATAATATTTGACCTCCATCCTTTTAAACCGGTCATAAAGGTATAACCGTGTAAAGTTTAATATTTGTTTTCCTGTGTTTTGTTTACTTACGCTTGAATACAAAGAAAGAAAATTATACGGGTATCTCCGATTTGGCCTTCGTGTATTAAAGCAGAAATTGGATATGCACTTTTTTATATTTTTTTATTTGAGATGGGTTTGCTCTTGACTTTAGTCTAGAGTGAGCTTACGCAGAAGAAGCCTGTTCACTCTAACGTTGAAGAGATTCGGGTTGTAGCTATGCGTTCGGGAACACAGACGCAAGTAGTGAGTTCCACTCTTTTGCCGTGCGCATTATGAAGGATGTTTGGAAGCGCTTAGTGCGAATTGGTGGAATAGCAAATAGGTATGGATGGTACCTTGCAGTGCGTCTAGATGTTCGATGGTAGAAGGGGGCTAGTGGAATGAGGTTGTGGAGTTCCTGAGCACAGTCACCGAAGTACAGTCTATAGAAGACCGACAAGCAGGCAACCTTGCGGCGATGAGCCAAGCTGTGAAGCTTGGCTCATCCACCAGGTTTACGTCGCCAATGAGCCTCTTTCTTAGCTCTACGTTCCACTGAGTCAAGCGCAGCAAGTTGGTATTTAGCTGAGCAATCCCAAAGGTGGCTGCAATACTCCATGCAGGATCGGACTTGCGCTTTATAAAGGGTTAAAAGCTGTCCAGGCCTAAAGTATCGCTTCACTCTGTTTAGGATGCCCAGTTTTTTGGCCGCAGTTTGGGCTTTGTGCACGATAGTAGCGCCGAAGTTGCATTTTAAGGGGTTATATATTTACATAATTAGAATCATTAAAGTGATCAATACAACTCTTTAAGACCAGGTAATCCCAAAAATGACTATTTCATGAAATGTTGACATTTTAGGATTATAGGTACTAATTTAAGGAGTTGTATTACTGATTCTATTGTATATAATTCTGTAAAAACATTTTGTTACGGCCGCAAATCATACTTTCTTTAACATACAACTTAATACTGACTTGCAAATTGCAAAAAAACGTAAGAAAATTTGAATTTCGCGGGCTACCCTGACGCTAATTCCTCCTTAAAGGTTTCTCCAGGGGATTGTGAAAGATAATCCTATTCAGACACAAGTTTCAACTTAAATTGCATGTCAAGTCAAGCGGTGGCTAAGGTTTTATAGGTCTTTGCTCTTTATTAACATTATTTTGGTAAGGTAGTTGTATAGTTCAATAAATAAGCCTAATATAGTTGTAACAAAAGCTCGTAAAGCTATTGTCTAAATGCTCATGAAATCTAATTAGGACCGGCTGTGAACATAATTCTGGAATAGTTATGATAGCTTTGTTTGATGTTTGAATTGTTTAAAATCGTGCTGCATTCTAGAGCAATGTGTCTGTACTGTATGAAGACTATTTCTAAGGCAGCAATCCCTATTTTTTGCTGATGTGTTTATGTCCACGGCCACGTACCAGTTTCACTCTTATTAACCGGAATCACGTAGAGCTTGCTGGCCATTGGTTGTTGCGTCACTATTCGGGTTCTGTCGTTTATATGGAACACAATCTGAGTCACGTACTGGCAGGGATTTGTTTTGAAATTGGAACGGCGAGCAACGACAACAACGCCTTCTGTGGATTATCGCTATTTGTCTATTCTAATTACATACCACACTGGTTTCTAGCGATAAATACAGATATAGAATAGGTACTTAGAATATATTGACGAAAGTAAATGACACGTTACCGATAATGTAGAGATATCTAATTAAATAATGTAGAGTTAAAGCCAGTTTCAATAACAAGGCCTATCTAATAAAACCGGTCAAGAGCGAGTCGGACTTGCGCACCGGGGGTTCCGTACCATAATATAAAAAAAACTGTGCTATTACAGACATCGTTTTATTTTTACTGTAATCTTTATATAAACTGCTATCACATAGAATAATTTCAGATTTTTCTCTGGGAGAACTTCGGAGATAAGGGGGGGGGGGGGGGGGTATTTTTTTTACAATATTTATCAAAAGTGGAAAACTATGCGGCCTAAAACAAAAAGAAAAAATGTTTGAGAATGTGCAAACAGCGCTTTTTCATGTGATACACCATAACACCACATGCCCTCAGACCCTGTTGCAAAAAAAAAGAAAATATTTTTATTTCTTTCTTATTTGCAAAATAATTGGGCAAACGTCATCTAAAACTATTCCAAATTTCAAGTTGATAGCATTAGTGGTTCTTGAGATATCCAGCTGTAACAGACAGACAGACTGAGTCGCAGCATAAGGGTTTCTTTTTACCATTTCGGTACGGAACCCTAATAAAGGAGATTGACCAGACCTGGTATCGCTATTTGTTCTGTGGTGACTTAAGTTTATAATTCCCGTTTTTAAATATGAAGATTTTATCTAGCAATCCTCACATTCTTTGCATAAAAAACAGAAATATTAGTTTTTATTTTGATTTCCTATTTTACGCATACATAGTTTCTTTTCACGCAAGATTTGTCACGTCACTGGCATGACATTCAAAGAGTATTATTTTAAACCTTCTTGACTTAGGTACGCAAAATAAGTAAATTACGCATCCAATG
Organism: Dicycla oo; assembly: GCA_948252095.1. Classification (NCBI taxonomy): domain Eukaryota; kingdom Metazoa; phylum Arthropoda; class Insecta; order Lepidoptera; family Noctuidae; genus Dicycla; species Dicycla oo. The sequence continues at coordinate 14,782,613 of OX411714.1, read as the reverse complement.
ATTGATATTATATTTGAATAATTATTTACAACAAATATTAATAACAACTAATCATTATTACAACATTAATTTTATTAGATACATTCTGTAAACGTGTTAAAAGTAATTAGGCAAATCTATTGGTTGTACGAAAGGCAGAATGTATTAGGTTGGGGAAAAAGTCTTTTCGCATTATAGTATGTATGAACTTGTAATAAAATCTCTTTGGCTATAGGTACTATTTGTGTCTGGCTGGTTTTGGTAACATTGAAAGTTTAAATTTTAAAGAACATAATTCCAAATTCAAATTAGGAAAATGTGTGATTTTCATTTGTTTTTCGTACCGTCAAGATGAGTGAATCTAATGAAGAAATTCGATACATTTTAAAATTTTACTACAAAAAGGTAAAAATGCAACGCAAGCCGCGAAAAAAATTTGCGATGTTTATGGACCTAGTGTAGTGTCTGTTAGAGTAGCACAAATTTGGTTTAAGCGTTTTGATCCGGAAATTTTGATGTCAAAGATGCACGTCGCTCTGGTCGCCCTATTACGGATAAAATGGATGCCATTTTTGAAAAAGTGGAGCAAGATCGGCATATCAGTAGTTACGACGTAGCTGAAGAACTGGAAATTGACCACAAAACAGTTTTGGCGCATTTGAAAAAAACTGGGTACACAAAAAAGCTCGACATTTGGGTACCTCACGAGCTCTCTGAAAGAAACCTAATGAACCGTGTACTCATTTGTGATTCTTTATTACGACGTAATGAAACCGAACCATTTTTGAAGAAGCTGATAACTGGTGATGAAAAGTGGATCACGTATGACAAGAACGTGCGAAAAAGGTCGTGGTCAAAGGCCGGTCAGACTTCACAGACTGTGGCGAAACCCGGGTTAACTCGCAACAAGGTGATGCTGTGTGTGTGGTGGGATTGGAAGGGCATTATTCATTATGAGCTGTTACCACCAGGCAGGACCATCGATTCTTAACTCTACTGCGAACAACTGATGAGATTAAAGCAAGAAGTTGAGAGAAAGCGGCCGGAATTAATCAACAGAAGGGGTGTGGTTTTTCATCATGATAACGCTAGACCTCACACATCTTTAGCCACTCAGCAAAAATTAAGAGAGTTTGGCTGGGAGGTGTTAATGCATCCGCCGTATAGTCCTGACCTTGCACCTTCAGATTTCCACCTGTTTTGGTCTCTTCAGAATTATTTAGGCAGTGTCAGGTTAACATCACGAGAGGACTGCCAAAACCGCTTGTCGCGGTATTTTGACCAGAAGTCCCAAAATTTCTATAGCAATGGGGTCATGTCTCTACCTACAAGATGGCAAAAAGTTATCGAACAAAATGGTACCTACATACTTTAGTTAAATGTAAATAAACTATATTAAAAAATGTTTTGAATTTTCTTAAAAAATGCGAAGAAACTTTTTCCCCAAGCTATTATTAGGAAACTTTGCTTGTTTGATTCATCGTTTTATATATACTCTTTGAAACCAGAATAAACGCGTGCCATAAAGAAATGCGTGCATATCCCGAGCAAAATATATAACATTAGTTTTAGTATGCGAACCCTGAATATAGTTTGTTCAGAATTGAATCGATTCCAATAATTTTTACACCATGTTATATTTTCTCCCAAAAATATTTAAAAAAAGGTTACAAGTTGAACACCGTATAAGTCGATAGCCGAGCGATAGTAAGTACCTATCGACAATCACCGCGGCCACAGGTACTTACCAAGGCGCAGGCGCACAGCGGGGCGGGTGTAAAACCATCCCGGCCCTCAGTCTCCCGGATGCTACTGATTGACGCGCACGTGTTGACGTGTCACGCTCCCCGCAAATGCGCGAGCCGCCGTGGGCCTACAGCTGTGCTTTGGTTGATCGTGTATGTACTTATCGTACGTAAAAAGTATCGTGTAACCGTGTCTTTCGCATACGCAAACGTCCAGTACACAGAAATGGTACGTACACTAGCAGTTTGTGGTGTTATTAGGAGCAATTCGGCGTCAGAGTATCATGGAATACATTACACAATGCTTTCCTTCACACGAAGATCTAGGGACTACGGCATCTTTTGGCCTCCGACAGCCGTGATAACTCAGTCGCCAATCAATCGTAAATAGTGATTAAATCAATTATTGTAAATAGTGATGACTAACATTTTTAAACACTTCAAGATGGTTAATTGTACGAGTAGAAAGTTATTATTTGTACCTACATCCTGCTTTGGTTAAGTAATGCAATGATTAACACTTTTCATCCACTTTGAACTTTAAGGGGTTGGCAGGTGCAACAAATCCCATTGACTTTATTTTATCACTTACGGCTGCATTTACGAATAAAGTATATCTACCTACACTTGACCATTACGACAGTCCAAAGCCTGCAAGTGTGATGGAAAATGTTATCACCAGTTAATTACAATAAAATCGTGAGCGACGTAGCGCGACGCTGCCGGCTGGAGGTACAGGCGCGCGCGGGCGGCTCGGAGCGCGTGCTTACTATGTTTATGTACGGACAACCAGGTAACATAACATGCTTACAACTTTGTCATTTTTCATGATACAGTTTTGAAATTTTGTACATGTTTCTCATATACTAAAACTAAGGTTGTATAATGCTGGTGACCGAATGGCGTTCTCTTTCTAGCATAACTATATGCACGTCATTTTGTTTTAAGTAGTCTCGAACGGTAATCACTTTTATTATTATTACTTTTTACGTCTCTTGACATTTCTCGGGACCCTGGGATCCCGGACAATTGGAATGCGTACGAGGGCCCGAAGCCAACTCGCAGAGGACCGTTATACGTTTTTAATTAAATGGGGCACCGACCGACGATTATCTCTGTTCGCACTATGCAAGTGTGTCAAGCCCCGATTGGTGTGCTATTGCAGGATATGGCAACAAAGATATTGGCTTTAGTTTGGGTGGCTAAAGTGAATTTGTTAACTAGGACTGTAGAAAGACTTTGGCCACTGCCTGACCAATGTCTCATATAAAATACACAAATAAAATGGCAAGGGGTGACTTCCGTACTCAATAATGGGCCTCCGAAAACGGTCACTAGCATATAGTGTCGTAGCGACAAGGGGGCAACATATCCTGTGGTGCTTATGAGGAGAGGAGAGGTATCCCACGGCTATCAGGACAATCCCGGCATTAGATCAAGATCCCTACCAGCTACCAGCATCTTACTGGAATACTACCTTCCACCGAGCTCGTTTGTTCTTACAAATCTCCACTCAAGCCGGCCAATAAAGGCAAGAAAGAGGTGGTAGCTCTGTTCCTCGTCAGTCTTCACTCCAGCCGACCAATAAAGGCAAGCCAGAGATGAGGAACAAGCCTTCTCCCGGGAGGTATTGTCCGTGGGGTCGCTACTGCCCAACAGCTCGCCACATGCTGCCCTGCGGATTTGGTCTGCTCCTCACCTTAGACCTGTTTACGTACCTAGAGTTCAGGAACGTGCAAGCCCCACCACGACGTCAACGTAGAGATACGGCGAGGGGGCTTCATTTATGTTTTGTTTTAATGTATACTAATAGACCATTATTAATTCGCAAATTGAATTTAATTAATTAGACGACTGCCCCAAAAAAGGACTGTAATGTTTTCAGGGTTTATTTTTACGTATGGTATGTAAATATCTTTATTCCACCATAACTTTTAAATGCTTGAACAGATTGGGAGTATTGGGTATCGTTACAATCCTTACATCATGCCGAGTGACACTGGCTATAATTTTATTTTTGAATAAAATGCAATATGGCGGCAGTAGTAGCCATTTTAATAAGGGTTCCGTTTTTTCCTTTGAGGTACGGAACCCTAAAAAGTGACAAAAAAATCTTCAATTATTACAATATGTATATCAAATTGAAGGCCTTGACGAGCAGATTAAAAAAAAATAACTTGTCACTAAAATGTTTAAAATAAAAATACGTAGGTACTTACTTAAAAAAAAAAACATTTAAAAACAAGGCTGCCCTGCCAAAGAATGAACTAAAAAGTAAAAAAAAAACAAGTTGTATTAGTTAATCTGTATAGTTACAAAGCGCAAGGTTACTCTCTGACTAAACAGAAAAAAAAAATATCTTCAGTGAAACACTTTTTATTTAACCTAAGAGGTCCCCTGATTATTAATTTTATAATTTTAATAATTTATTTCAAAAAAGTTGTGGTAAGTACAGTCTGTTATATAAATATAATTTTGCAATTTAGAGATACAGAGATGAATCTGGCGTCCTAGCTAGGTAACATGGTAACCTGTATTAAGGTTCGCCAGCCCAGGTTCCCACAGAAGGAATACAAAATTTTTGAGACTGCTTAACTACAAGGTGCAAACTTATGTTAACTTATACTAGTGTGTGAGTGTGTGAAGTGTTAGTATGTGTGTGAGGTGTGTTTTGTGATGTAGGTGTGGTGTGAGTGTATATGTGAATGTAGTGTGGAGTGTGTGTGTGTAAACGGAAGGGAAAGAGGTTGATTAACTAATACAACTTGTTTTTTTTTATTTAGTTTGATTTTTGGCAGGACAGTCGTATTTTTATTTTATTTATAATTAGGTACTTATTTTTTAAATAATTATGTTTTGTCACATACATTATTTTAAGTACAGACGGAAATTGAGCCAACACTTATGGCAAATAAAAATGTACCTAAATTATGATTCACTTTAACTTTTTGCTTCTCTCGATAAACAAGTAAATATTGTTACCCCATCTGGGTTTAAATAACAACCTAAGCAAGGTCTTGCCTAGATTAGTACCTAAAGTAGTACACCTACCTACCTACCTATAGTAGACCTAGTAGTAGTACCTATAGTAGATTAGTACTGGGTGACTTATATACCATCTTGAAGTAACTTCGTACATAACAATAATTACCTTATGTATTAAATAAGTACTAAAACCTTCCTGAATTTATGTAGATCATGTAAGGGCCGATTTTTTGATCCGTAGTTAACTCGACCAATGGTTAAACATAGTTTATTCAAATCTTCAATTAAAAGTACAATTATACAAATACAATACTTACATAATTACTTAGCTAAAATTCAACCATTAGTTACTATGTTTAACCATTGGTTGAGTTAACTACGGATAAAAAAACAGCCCTTAGTGAAAGAATCATCAAAATTGGTTCATCACTTTTTGAGAAAATCGTGGACACACAAACATACATACATATTGGTAGATCAGAACCTCCTTTTTTGAAGTCGGTTAATAAATAAATTACACCGTCATCGTCGTACTCGTCGTCGTCGACTTGACACACTGCTTATTTTAGATGCTCTAGTGTCAAGTCCAATGAAGATATTAGAAGTGTAGGTATTGTAGGTGACGGACAGATTAACACATCGGTTGTTAAAACTTGGCTGCTGCCATCGTAATATTTTCAGGAGAGAAATATTTGCAAGCAAATACTTACTCCTACTACCTCTACCATCTATCCCAGGGTTTAATAGTTCATCCTAGCTAAAGTGTGCAAACTTGCACTAATGTTTCGATTGCGGTTTCACCAAAAAAGGTTAGACCTTTAACATCGAAGTTTAGTTTCAATGAGAACTGCTAAAAGGCTCACTAAACAAAAAATGAAAGGATGATAATGATAATCGTGCAAGTCGTGGTGTTCACCGGCTGCGTATTTCGAGAGAAGAATGGAAGACAATAAAGAAAACAAAATACGCCGCGGCCTCGAGTGGGGCCGCGGCCGGCGGACTTGCATTTAATTTCTTGTTCTTGTACTCCTGTTGCCGTATATGGGAGGCGCGCGTGCGGCGCCGCGGCCGGTCTGAGGACACTCGTAGACTGCACGTGTGCATGTATGCCACTAAAGCTCAAAAACTAAACATTGTGACATATTCATGACCTGCACCAATTTTCATAACGAAATTATCAAGACCTGCTGCTGCAGCCCACTGCCTGCATGCTATAAATGAAAATTGCTTTGCCACTTTTGTGAATTTCCATAGACTCAGATGATCCGATTTTCTGATCAAAATACGAGCGCTACTTCATATATCTACGTATATAAACTAATATTACAAAGCTGAAAAGTTTGTTTGTTTAGTTGAACGCGCTAATCTCAGGAATTACTGGTTCGAATTGAAAAATTCGTTTATTGTTGGATAGCCCATTTATCTAGGAAGGCTATAGGCTATATAACATCACCCTACGATCAACAGTAGAATAGCACCAATGAAAAATGTTGGCAAAAAGGGGGGAAATTTATTCCTTTTGAGGGCTTCCGTTGCGTGCGCTGCGTAAACGGTTAAAGTTACGCAACAATGTATGACGGAATTGTTCCTCTTAAAAAAATCTAGAAAACGTCCGCGGTAGCATATTTATGTCTATCTTTTATGGTTGGCTCATTATAACTTTTTTAACTGTAGTCAAATTATATATACTAATAATGAAGCTGAAGAGTTTGTTTTTTTGTTTATTTGAACGCGCTAATCTCTGGAACTACCAGTCGGATTTGAAAAATTATGTTTGCATTTGATAGCCTAATTCATGAGGAAGGCTATAGGTTATTAAACGAATCGCGCGGGCGGGTTACACTATGCGATGCGACGGGGTGGGTCGGGGGAACAAGTAATTTCGCGCGGACGAAGTCGCGGGCAGAAGCTCGCAACACCTCGTTTGACACAAACATAGGTACCTAGTAACCTACTAAGACTTAAAATATCCAATAGAGGTACATAGGTATCTATGCATTTTCCTCTACTTAACATAGGTCCTATAAATAAATATTCAGGTGACATAAATTGACATAATGATTACATACGTATACGTTACGAAACTACAAAACAAAAAAATATATAGGCCGGACAATGGCAAGGTGGTATGCAGTTCCACCTGGCTAGCGACCCTCTCAGAATGTCAGTTTTTGCGCGCGCAAATTATTGCAAGGCATGTCTGGCTCTGGCCGTCGCCAGATCGCCGAGCTATAAAAATAATTCTATGGCAGGAAGGGTCAAGTTACCAATTACCGGTAGTAAACGAAGCGGAAGGAAACTTGCTTGACGCTTGAGGGGGAGGGAGGGAAGGGAAAGGTTAATCAGTAAAATGTCTTGACAACTTATAATATGTTGCGATGTGTCACTTTTTGTCAGTGGTTGTTGTGGTTTTTACGTATTACGAATGATTGTGAATCGTATCAGTCAGTCAGTATATGAATATCGTATCAGTACATTGTGTGATTAATTGACTCATTTCGGCATTATCGACGCAAAGGACGGTAGGTAAGTGTTTGTGTTAATTAGATTTACGTACTGTAGCAGAAATAAATTAAAAAAGGGTATTTTTGCCACTTTTAAAACGTATAATTTGGAATTAGTCAAATTAAAAAAAAGGTAAAAAAAAAAACAAATTAAAAGATAACATGATTTTAACATGATTAGAGGGCCTTCTATTAAAATTAATTTTAAGATATTGAGTTATTTTTAGTAAAGAAAGAAGTTTATGATCTCTGATGTTCTGAGTTTGTTTTTGGTTTATGATGCTCAAGCCGCGCGAGTTTTTTTTTTGTATGAACTTTAGGTTTACGACCTAAAGAGTGAGACTGCAAACCCCATTTTTAGGTCGCTTAATCAAATAAGTACTATTATTAGTAATATTATACATAAAAATACGGCTCAAAGTTTATGAAACACAGTCGAATTGTAGACTTAACTTGTAAGAAAAAACATTATTAATACCGACACGTGATATAAGATCCAAATTAATTAAGTAATTGAAAATAAAGAGTAGGTAGAATTTTCTGGTGCGATGCGCAGATGAAAATGACGGGATCAGACGAAGTAGCTATGATCGTATCTCCCTTTGCTTTCTTCAATTAGTACCTAATGGGTCAGTAGGGTCGGGCCAAAAATCTGGCAAAAATAAAAATAATGGATAAGGTAGCAGGTTACATACCTACGCCAGGAACCGATTACTTTTCCGATTTTTTTTGTTCGAATTTCATTTTACTGAAAACTATTGACCGACGTCTTTTTTGCTATATGCATCATTTGACATATTTTTAGATCATCGAAGTATCATTTGTCGCTAAAGCATTGTCGATAATGTTGAAAATCTATTAAAGAAATTTGATAGATTGTAGTAGCTTGATGTGCTGACGACTGTGCAAGCCTTGTTATTCGTCGTAAAACTATCGCCCTAAGCCCCATGTCCAGCGGTTCCCCTTGAGTTAGGTACTTCTACTTTCATACAGAAAATTACAGTATCAGTATCACCGATGTCCTATCATATACTTAGTCCTACCTTAGTCGTTAAAATACTCATAAAAGATAAGCCAGTGAGTGCATTTTGATGAGTCATACTCATACATGCATGGTTAGGTAATCTACCGATTTATTACTATGGTTTTTAGGGTTCCGTGCCTCAAAAGGAAAAACGGAACCCTTATTCTCACTCGTGTGTCTGTCTGTCCGTCACAGCCAATTTGCTCCGAATCTAACGGATCGATTAAATTGAAATTTAGTACACGTATGAATTTATGTGACCCAAAGACGGACGGAATCGTAAATAAATTATTTTTTAATATAGAGGTCAATTTTGGAGGCAAATAAGAAAATAAAAAAAATGTTTTGCAAACTGTACCATGTGACATATCAAATGAAAGGGCTTACTGTGAGGGTCTCAAATATATTTATTGTATAATTTTAAAATATTAAAAAAAAAAGTTATTTAAGAAAATTGACGAAAATTGACCATTCCCCCTTATCTCCGGAACTACTGAGCATACAATTTTGAAAAAATAAAGAAAATTGTTATCTATCTTTACAGGGTTATTGGTAAAACACCAACAACCTCTTAAGGGGTCATTGTACTCATCATTATGAACAACTTTTACTATGGGACCAAACACAGATCTTAAAAACACAGGAGATATTTATACTTTGTACACAAAATTATTCCATTCCAGATGACGTCTCCACGTTGCCCCCACTTAATTTACTAACACAACGACACACGAGCTCATATTTCCCCCGCACACAAAGAAACTAATAAACTCACTGACAAAACACACGCAAAAAGAGGACTCGGAACACACATGCACAAATTACGCAACTAGTGATGTTAAGTGGTGTAATCATAGCAAATGTCGATGAAATTCAGTTACCTATAATATTTGTTCTTTTCCTAAAGATTTTATTGACTGGGAAAATAAAAAATGATACAGGAGTTTCCCTCAATATATCTACTCTATACAAGTGAAGTTTGATCAGAATTGGAATATTAACTAACTAAAGTTAGTGAAATTTAATACAACTCGAATCTAGACTAGGAGAACACAAGTAAAACTTCAAGATTTTTATTGACATAGATTTTATTGGCCCGTAAAATGTACATATTTATTTAAAACTTGCCGTTTAGACAGTTTAGATGTTGCGATCTTAGTTAAATAGTGTAATCTTACGTTTATATATTTTTCCATTACGGCTTTTAAATGGTTATTAATTGGCAATTAATTGTATTTGTGAAAATTTATGTTTTCAAAAAGATTCATACCTATATAATGCGATAAGCATTTTGACATGAGCAGGAGCTAATATTTTTAAATGCAATTTTCGTGTTATCAGGTGAAATAATAAACAATTTTATTATTACTTCCATCCGTTTACATATGGTTATTACGTCATTGGATGGAAATAAAAGATTTCTAAAATTCCTAGTTAGCTATATTCCCATTAGCTATTGATCCATTAAAAGATAAGTCGAGTAATGAAGAAATTGTATTTTTCAATAACTAATTGTATCATACATATAATCATTCGTACTAAGTACAATAGAATCGTATAAAATATCGACTATCGCAAACCTCACATCACATCTCTAACTGACAAAAGCCGGCAGCGGCCGCTTCACGAAACTATCGTGTGAGTGAGAGTATCAGTAAAACACTTATCCATTGCGCTATTAGACCAACCGATTCATTGATCGATTAGTACTAAGCAAGCAAGCAAGTCAAAAATCATAAGCAGCGCAGCCGTCGCAAGTTGACATTCGGCTAATAACTGAAACTGGCATCAAGCCACTTTGCGGCCAGATACGTTCGCAAGCGCCACGCCTCCGTGCCCTATCTCCTGTTTTTAAGAACTGTGGGACCAAACCTGAAATCGCGAAAAAAAATCAAAATGTACTGAACAGCTAATTATTTTCGCGTTTTCAGGTTTGGTCCCATAGTAAAAGTTGTTCATAATGATGAGTACAATGACTCCTTAAGAGGTTGTTGGTGTTTTACCAATAACCCTGTATATTACAGGAAAACTATAAGTCTGTGGTCTTAAAATAACACGGTAAATCTCTCAATATTGTGCGTACAAACTTACATTTGCGGTTGGAAAGTATGGGAATGTATGTACAACTTTGTTCTTGGGACAAATTCATCCCAACTACGGAACCCTTCATTGTGCGTGGTCCGACACGCACTTGGCCGGTTTTTACGTTTCAAAACCGTTTTGCGTCAACACTCACAAAACAGGTGGTGTAGTATGTAGGTATTGCCTAATTTAGGGACTGCCATCGGTACCGTCAGATAGTAAATAACATTAACTACTGACACACATGGTGTTCCATTAATTACGCATTTGTTTCGAGTGGTGAATAATTAATCTCGTAGCGTAGTTAAAAATTTCAAAGTCCTCATTTGTTCATCGAATTGTCGCCTAAGATTAATTTGTTTTCTACGACTGAGTCAGTGTACGTATACGTAGGTAACTAACTACTTACCATTATTTTTTTTTCGACTGAACGACGACATTTAAAAATAAGTTAAATCTCCGTAAACCTATGATTCTCAGCATTGTCTTTTTATTTTTATTCTAAGATTTACTTACCTAACTACGTTGATATTGTACTAATTGTACCTACGTACAAGGCTAAAATTGGACCTAGTTATGCAGAAAGCAGCCATATGACACTTTTTCCAAAAATGAGTTACAAAACACAGTCATACCAATTTCAACACACAAGATTTATTGCAAAAACAGTCATGTCGAATTTCTATTTATCATGGAGATATGAGCCGTCAAATGCAGCCTTGTCCATACATCCATAATGCAACCATCGACAGAAAAATGCTTATAACTCTGTACTTTTCCCGACATGGCTGCTTTCTGCATAACACGGTCCAATTCTAGCTACCTATTGGTTATCTCATTATGTACTCAATTTCTCTGGAATTTATATAAATATCCGAGCTGGAATTTAGCCTACTTATACTATGCAGTTATTTATACACTTGACATTGGTCAAACTGTGCCACGCATATTCGGCTCACAAAACTAAATATTATAACGCAGCTTAATAAATCTTTGCATGCAGGCGAGACGTAGAAGTAATATCGAAGTAACAAACTACCAATCGCAGAAATTCAACAAATCAATGTTTCTCATAGATAAGTTTTTTTTTTGTTTAGGTCTAAGGTTAGCCACATTTTATCGTACGTCCTACAGGAAGGAAGGCCCTCTTTTGAAACATTAAAATAAAACGGAACTATGGGCTCGAGAACAATAATCTCAGACGTTTAATTACAAATACAAATACAAATATTCTTTATTGTGGTACATAGGTAAGCAATAAGTTGTTACATGTTTCCGAAATTGTACACAGCTATTACCCGCCATGCCGCTGGGGTCGCGGGTTGTTTGAAAAAGATACCGTGGCTCTGGCATAGGCAACTGAAGGAACACGGGTGGGTTTTAGTCAGTAAAAGTCTGACACGCCCTTCCGCTCCACCCAGAGCGGGAGAAGTTATTTGATGATTTCCCATCCACAAAAAAAAAAAAAAAACCCGCCATAATGGCATACAATAATTTTAAAGTGGTAACATTTTAACAGCATAATCAAATTGAAAATTAAAATAATAACAATTTAAATATGCAGCACTTTAGAATTAACGAATATTTTTACATGTCAAGGCAACAATTAAAATAACGAGACATAAATTATAAATTCAGTTACAAATAATACAAATTAAGAAATATACACATTTTACTTATCAGGGGAACAATTAAAATTAAATAACATCATCGAGATAATCTTTTAAAGTATAGTAACATTTGTCTAACAGCAATTGAAATAATTTCTTTTTATAATTATGCAAATCTAAATCTCTAATTGTCTTTGGCAATTTATTATATATGTCAGGTATTAGATAAAAAACACTTTTATGGAAACGAACAGTTTTGTGGGGTTCAGGTGTCATTTTGTCTTTATGTCTGGCTCTATTACTAAATTTGAAACGATGCATACCTATTTAATTTTGCGAAAATGGCACATTCGTAAATGAACATACAGGGAAGTGGTAGTATTTTTAGTTTCTTAAAATGTGGAATTTAATTTTCTTAAATTAGTTAAAAATTGTGATTCAGTAAAAAAACTACGTAGCAATTATGGTGTTTTCATTAAAACTACCATATAAATACTAACTCGCCACGTTGGCATTCAGCCGAACAGCTGTTTTGTAAAAATATAGGTAAGGACTAACATTATAAAATTCCACCTATGGGTAACATTTTACAAAGTAAATTACCTTATTACGACATGCCATTTATTTTACAAAACGATTCAGACAAGCCGCGCTTGCGCTGCGCTGATCTCATGTTGACGTCATCATCACAGCTTCCTTCAACACCCCGCCGCGCTCTTACCCCGCATTTAATGGACCATACATTACTATAGATAGGATATAGGTTCGTAGGCAATGGCGTTTAGTAAGTACATAAATAAATAGGTAGGTATGTACCTACTACGCAAACTATTTCGTCTCGTAAAACGTGAATGTGTAGGTACACGTGAAAACGGTTAATTCCATTCCATTCCATCACAGGTTACGTATTACAATAAATATTAAAAAATATTAGGACAACATCATTAGAATAGCTATTAACACATTTTTCGTGTAAAAGATTGACGCATTGATGATCCAATAATATTGACGCGTAAACAACGAATACGGAAAAACGATGACTGGAAACTATACTTTATCACAACCAACCATAGGTGATTGATCCGAATTACAAATAAAGTTTGAGAAAGGAGCAGGCAGCTTTTTCTTAAATCTTGTCAGCTCTTGTTGTTTGAGGTGCAGAGTATCTCATTTTGTTTCTCTCTTGTTGATCAGGTGAACGGTGGCAGCGCAGCCGAGCGCGCTGGTCTGCAAGCGGGCGACGCGTTGATCCGCGTCAACACCACCGACGTATACCTGCTAAGACACCAAGAGGCACAGGACGCCATCCGCGCAGCCGGGGGCAACCTTGAGCTCACCATACAACGGTAAACCTCAATTCTTTAGGCGTCTTCATTTCCTATCAGTCTTTAGTAGTTTACTGCTAGACATGCAACTCGATCCTCGGCTACTCTCATCCAGCTGCTAGGTTAAGGGCGCCACTTAAGAACGCGTCAATTATACTATAGGTATACTTAGTTTTTTTTTTTTTAAATATAGCTCAATAATTCCTTGTTTGTTTATCTCCTAGTGGCGGCGGCACTTGGCGTCCTGCTGTGACTCCAACCGGTAGCCTGCCAAGGCCTGGCTCGAGATCTATTGGTGGCACCCCGACCCTCGTCACCAACACCTCTCTCAAGGCCACACCGCAACCTTCGCGCGCCTTCGGCTCTGGTCACAATAATGTCGCTAAGCCTTTTGGTTATGTAAGTATCATCAACAGTCTACTATTTACACATAATCAACTTACAATTTATCCACAGTTAGAACTCGAGCCTTACCAGCCCAGATGCGAACGTCTGCAATATCACTTGTCCGTTGCAATAAGAAAGAAGAGAGAAGTAAAGATGGATGGATTAGATGATATGTATAGGAAGAATTTAACACTGAGATGACTTCTAATGATAGTACTTATAGAAGAAAAAGTACTGCGCGAATCTCAGAGAAAATAGGATAAGGGCAGGAGGACAAATGATAATCACGTGCAGAAATAGAACTAATACAACATTATATTTAGTTGCTGCTGCTGATAACAATTTAAACCTAAACTTAAATATGTTGGTTGTAGATGAACGGCAACGACTCGATGAAGAGTATAGTGAACAAACAGTACAACACTCCAGTCAACATGTACAGCGACAAAACGATCGCAGAGACTCTCTCGGCGCAGACTGAAGTTCTTGCGGGAGGCGTGCTCGGGTAAGACTCTTGTAAAGGCCACATACAATATTTGCTGTTAAAGTTCAGATACGAACTCTCCAAGACCAGGAAAAATTTCTAAACTGACCTCTTCAATGCTAAGTAGTGACATCTTAACGTTAAAATGTTATTTAATCTGTAATTCAGGCACATGTGTTAGTATAACTTAAACTATGTTAATACATTGACATGGAATCAGAAGGAGGATTCAGTAAGTAGCGATATTTATTTGATAACATTGCTAACTTATGTTTTAATCCTTCACTTGACTGATAATAATATTTATAAATGAACAAGTAGGTACTTAGGCATAGCTAAATACTAACACATAATGTTGAGATATTTGAATAATAAAGACTTATCCTGTAATTGACAGTGTGAACTTTAAGAAGAATGAGAAGACATACGACGCTGAGAAAAGCGCTGTTTTCAAGGTCCTGCAAGAAGAACAGAACGACCCCGAGCCAGGTATAAAGGATTACCTTTATTATATTAGTAAAGCTTCTAAGTTCTCAAACGATATTAATTTTCAGACGCGTTTTATAGTGTTTCTGTCGCTACGCCTGCAAATTAAAGGGTAGGAGGGACAGAATGTTACTTATAGAGTTACGTTTGAGTATAAGATGATAATGTACCAACACGTCGATCGGGTAACACTGGAAATATTTTGGAGATACATAAATTAAACAGCATACCTACCATAATAAATAAATGAAAACCCAAAAAGATAATCTGACAAGAAATAGAATTGGTAAAATAATTAGATAAAAAAAAGGTTTTAGTCCTTTGTAAATTCGTCTAAGTAATCTGCAAAAGTGAAAATAATAAAAGGTTTCATAAATACCTACAACAAACTTTAACAATGGACAGTAGAACATGTCGAAATTAATGAAACTATAAATTGGCATAGTAGTCGAACCAGTGGTGGGTCCGACGGCCGCCCCGGCCGCGCCGGTGAGCGGCTTGCGCCACGTGACGGCGCCCGTCACGCGCCCCGACGCGCCGCTCAATACCGGAGGCTTGCCCCCCGGACAGAACATTTGCGAGGAGTGCGAAAGACTCATCACGTAAGTCGGATGATGCGCGCGGGCCGACACGGTAGCACATATCGCAAGCTAAAGATTTTGCGAATAGGGTTCTGACAGTACCTATGGTATTGAATCGTTACGATGCGATATTATTGTGCGCAGTTCTAATTCGGATTCGCGATTCATTTCCTGAACACCGATATCTCGGGTAACCTGGTAAGTTATGTAATCGAGTTGCGAATAGAAATAACCCGATATTGCGGGCCAGCAGAGCCTTCTCACTTTTACTCGCGAGCGAGCGTGGCGCGCGCGGGCACGCCGTGCAGCCTGCACCGCACGCACCGCTCGCGCTCCCGCACGCCGCGCGTTGCCGGCACGCCACAGCCGCCGCCCGCGCCGCCGGTGGCGCGCGTCTGCACGGGCACACAGACGCCGCAGGAGCAGCTGGCGCCCGAGCCGCCGCACCGGCCCAGCATCCCCATGGGCTGCCACGAGCTCCTCCCTGACGGCCGCATCGCGCTGGGCGCGCCCGCTCTCCCGCAGCCGCGCGACGCGCTCCCCATCGTCAACGACACTCCCTATTGCTCCGACTGTAATCGCTACATTATGTAAGCGACGTCCTACTGAATGTCTTGACGTGTTTGCGACCGTGTCGACCTGTGCACTAGCTCTATTCGTGTAGATTACAATAATTCGATGTGATTCTTTCGTGTTGCGACTCCTCCCTTTCTTTTTGTTGTAAATATTGAAACGACATCGCAGGGAGACGTGACATGTAAGTTAGTACACATATCGTGTTTTAACGAAACGACTATTTTCCATTTCATTATTTCGTTCTCTTCACGATATTTGTGCTAAAAAGTTCAATTCATCATTCATTTATTAATTATCTTCATCTATACCTACTTCCATACTTTAGTAGTTAGGCAGAATGAAAATAATGTGTCAACGCCACTGTATATCTTCACTCAGCATGTCCTCACTTCGCTGACCATATTATTTAGATGAGCACAAATGTAATTTTGCGTAGCGGATTGGTGGATAAGCACGAGCAAGTCGGTGAGCATGTTTGTAGCAAGTAACAAAGTATAGAATTCAATGTTATTTTTTTTACATCTGTATATATTCCAATAAGAATTCCAATATGTTGTGAAACGAATGATTATGACATTTTGATCTTCATGCTTATGTTAAACTGTATCCATAATAATTGGTGCGTTTTTGCCCAGCTGTGTACTGAGGAATGCTTGTATGTACTAGCGGCGTGTTCGTGCGCATCAAGGATAAGAACCTGCACGTGGAGTGCTTCAAGTGCTCTACTTGCGGCTCTTCGCTCAAGAACCAGGGCTACTACAACCTGAACGGGAAGCTTTACTGCGACATCCACGCTAAGCTCGTCGCACGCAACAACCCGCCGGCGCCCAACCTTGAACCTGTTACCGTGCCTCCGTGAGTTTACCTTGTTTGTCTTTATCATCCGCCATGGAGTCTTTTTTATTTTTCCGTATTTTTTAGATCTGTATTCGATTCATTTAATTATTACATTAATCATTTGTTTTCATCATCATCATCCTCCTGCAGTCCTTGCCCTTATCTCAATTTACTTGGGTTCAGCGCACAAGTCTTCTTCATAATAACTACAACTTCCATCCAACATTTTTCATGTGCAGTGGTAGCCGGATCCCTACCAACACATACTCGACGCCGCTTCCGCCACTGGCGACCAACAACTACACGAACGGATCGTCATCGCTCTTTAGCGTAAGTATTTCAACTATGTTTCAATTATCTGTTAACAGTACTATCTACGCAATTTCCACAACACTAGTTATTCTGTCGCGTCTGCCACACATGTATTTTAAAATATATTATACTCTTCTACTATACTCTTCAGTTCGTGTTATGTGTGATAATGTGTGTATATGGAACGCTGTGATATACACATTCCTGAGTCCTCCACCAACCTCATCACGGTTTACGCGTCATTCTTTGCTAATCTAACGATTAATATATTTTCGGCAGCCATCAAGCAACCTGTCGTCGGGTCCAAAACCGTTCGGCTCATCTATCGGGTCGGCATACTCGCCATCGCTGTCACCTCGCTCGGCCCCGATGTCACCAGCGCGGCCAGTGACTGCGCCTGCGCCGGCTCCCATCTCCGCTCCTCAACAAGCGGCACCCTACGCGCCCAGTAAGAGAGTTACTTTTGCCATATAATTTTTGTCGTACTACAAAAGTACCGACTTCTCAAACTATCACAATGAAGTTTATTACTTCAATATGTTTTTAAATTAACGTTTCATTTACTAGCTAGGTTATAATGACAAAAGTCGTCTGTAGCTAGAACTTTATATACCTACCTATTTACTAGTTAATTTAATAAATAGCTCCTAGCTATCTACTTATTTTGTAAGACTAAGTTGTGAAAGTTTTGGATTTTAAATTATGGATTTAAGTATGAAAACAGGATAAAATATCAGCTGTAAGCAGGATAATCCATAATAAAAATTACGATGTACCTCACTTCGATAAAATTCAATTTTTTATGTAATATTTACATTATTTATATTTTTTTATACTTTTTTATAGGTTTATATTGATCGAGTATTTAGACAAAAAATAAAATCATGCAAAACCAGAAGTGCAATTATTGAATGATTTTCATATTTTAAAAGATATTAAGGAAGTCCCAAACAGGTTTTAAAACCATTTCAACTTGCCGATGGTGTTTACCTTGCACAGAGATATCACTTCAATTTTGAACATACCTACATAAGTATAATTATCAAGAGTGGATAATAACTACTAGGTATAAAATCCCGGAATGATAAACATAACGATTAAATCTCGGGATTTAAGAAATTGCGAATTATTTATTCTACTTTGAATACCTACATTTCAAAGTACAATAAATAATAGGCAACTTCTTATTTCCCGGGATTTAGAAATTGCGGATTAATTATTATTTTATTATAAATATCTCATTTGTTACGAATGTATTCAAAGTACAATAAAAAATTCACAATTTCTTAAATCCCGAGATTTAATCGTCATGATTATCATTCCGGGATTTTATAGGAGGTATCCACTCTTGTTACTTCTTTCCTCGAAGTTTAGGTATTTATACTCTACATATTCCGATCTCTGATAATAATACTATGGAAATCTTCATCTAGTCAGCATTGCAAGTATTAGATATTTTGATGACATCTTACTAATTAATTTTTATATTTACGGTACAATACCACCGGTGTTCAAACACATCGTGATATAGAATATAGTATTCAATTTATTACAAATTGAACGATATTATGTATTACTTCAAAAGACTATGTATACTGTGAAAGTGTGAACCAATTTGGGATTAAGTAATTTAAGGCAATTATTTATTTTCGACAGAGACCCCAGTTTCCCTTTTTAAAGGTAATTTATAATTAGGTGGAGTACAGCTTCTTTTAGCTATTAATTGATAATATGTATATAATATACAAACATAGTGTGAATGCGCTACGCAGGAAGCCAATATCAATAGCAGCCGCCGCATTAAAATAACTACTGCCCTGGCACTGTCGATAAATGCGTCATTTAATAAAATAATAGTACTATCAAATCAATCTTTAACTTTCTGGCTTTTTAAAATGTTTGTTATTAGTTAGCTTACATCAATCTACTTTAAGTGGCTTCTTCAATTTTACTAATATTTACTTTCATCTATTTTCTCTCCTTCAATAACCACTCTAACACTGTAACTGTCTAACAGCACAAAATATAAAAAGTATTGTGTGGCCCCCACCTGCAATCCCCTCTGATGATGAACTGCCAAAATATGAACCCAGCGTGAAACCCGCGGTCTCCACGTGTGGCACAGAACAAATGTCGCGGGTAGTAAACAAAATTAATCCCGATTCCAAGGTTGCGGATGATCAACAACAATCTATGGAACAATTTCTAGCGTCCTCAAAACAAAAAGATGAATTTTCGTCTAGCATTTCGTATGCTTCTGCTGCTATGTCTTCTATGACAGCAACGTCTAAATCTGAATCTGTTGTGCAAAGCAAACAATCACAAGTGACACAAGAATCAACTAGTCGAACTATCCAGTCTTTCTCTCAGGAATCTTCTGAATGCAAGAGTACCACTGTTTATAAAACACAAACATGTGCACCACACTCATTTGAAAATCCCGCGGATGCCATTGAAAATATCAATAAAGTACAAATGATTCAATCAAAAGAAAATATCCAATTAAAATCAGCTAAAGAAGCACAATCCATCAATGTACCGGAACCTCCACAGGTACAAGATAAAACGCAGGTCTTTCAAAACACCGATAAGGACATTGAATGTGACAAAGGCAATGCTATGCAAGCACCTAAAAACAAAGACGCTGAAAAGCATGAAGTTGATAATAAGGCAGTCATCCAAACGAAAAACGAGCAAGTCATGATAAAGCAACAAGATGTGTCACTTGACACTCAGATTAATACCAAAACAGAAATTAAATTGACGGAACAACCCAATCTTAATGCAGAGATTGCGACAATGGAGACATTACAAACAAGCACAAATCCCGGCCCAAATAATCAAAATATTAAAGGATCCATGGTAGATGCACTGACAACCGCGCCGGATCGCCCATATTCACCTTTGCCTAGCCCAACTCCGCCTATTAGTATTATTGGGCAAACAACTGTTGACGAAAAAATGCTTCAACAAAATATTGAACAAAGTTCCGAATTAAAAGAGGCTACCGAAACAAAGAGTATGAAGTTACCAGCGCAACAATCTCCAATGTTCTTACAGGAAAAGCGTCCCGTTTCACCAATACCACCTATAAAG
The DNA here is from genome assembly GCA_948252095.1 of Dicycla oo. Taxonomy (NCBI): domain Eukaryota; kingdom Metazoa; phylum Arthropoda; class Insecta; order Lepidoptera; family Noctuidae; genus Dicycla; species Dicycla oo. The sequence goes on along the minus strand of OX411714.1, from coordinate 14,762,600 downwards.
ACGTATAATCCTCCTGAAAAAGTTGCACCTCCTGTACCAATGCCTGAAGAAACAAAACCGTATATCCCACCTGATTTTAAAATAATTATTGAACCTAAAGAGCCCCCCCCGCGCGAAATAACATCCACACCTTTAATAGACGCTTTAACAATAGCACCTGATAGGCCATTCACGCCTGTATCGACATTTGGTCAAAATCAATCAATGGAAAGAGGGTCATATGACCAAAATCAATCTATAGGAAGTGGGGCATATGATCAAAATCAAAGAGGATCATATGATCAAAATCAATCAGTGGTAAGAGAGTCATGTGATCAAAATCAATCAATGGGAAGAGGGCCATATGATCAAAATCAATCAATGGGAAGAGGGTCATACGATCAAAATCAATCAATGGGAAGAGTTTCTTATGATCAAAATCAATCAATAAGCAGAGGGTCACTAAGGGATGCTTTAACTATTGCTCCAGATAGACCTTACAGCCCTTTTGGCACTATTAGTACTACTCAATCAAACCAATATATGACAAGTACTACACATGTGACTGAAACAAATTTATCTGATATAGTGAAGCCCATTGCCACACAAACACTAACTCAAATGACTGATCAGCTGCATTCTGAATTTGCAGCTATGCAAAACACATGTAAATTGCAGTCGTCTTCAGAAATGTCTGCATTTAGACCTGTCCCTAAACAAGTGTTCCCACCACCACAGCCAGAAGAATTTTGTAAGCTAACAAACTTTCCTCCCATTAGCAATGAATTGAAAACCAGTTTCACACAGGCTACCAGAACAAAGCAAGAGACCACATTTTCAGAGTCAATGATGATGCAGCAATCTTCGCTTTCAACCAGTATGGCGTCTCAAGGTTATTCATCTGTTAAAACAGCTCAAAATTATTTTGAACAATTAGACAAAAAAGAATGTCTTACTTCAACTGCAGTGAGATCTAAATCTGGACTACATAAACCCGACAGTATTCCACCCTATCAGAGAAATTTCGAGCAACTACCGTCACAGAGAGGGATTTCTCCAGATATGTATAATGCACCAGCCGTTCTGCAAAGACCAGTTACACCGTCAACTGGTCCACCAAGAAAATCGAAAGAAAAATCTCTTGAACCAAATCCATCTTATCAAACTCCCCAAGTACCGACCTCAAAGTTTCCACAAATAAAAACACCAGTTCACCAGCCTCCTGTACAATTTCATAAAGATACTCCAATCACTATGACATTTCAACCAGTAACAGATGAGAACTTAATGAGAGTATCACCGTCACGCAGTCGCCCAACCACACCTAGTTTAATTAACAAACCAGCGCCTATAATACCCCATTATCAGATGAACTTAGTAACAGTAGAGCATACAGCCCCTGCGAGTCACTTATATGAGCCGTCTAGTCGCGAAGCTAGCAGGTCCCCAACACCGAAACCGAACCGATCCCGGTCTCCTGCCCAAGGTCCTCCTCCTAACCCCTTAAAAGCACATGCACCACGTATTAAAGAATCTACGCCCCACAATTATTCAGTGGACTCAGTTACTCTACAAGACGCTACAAATTTGCGAAAGCAACACGAAAGGGATCAAAGAGATTTCCAGACTGCTGCGGAGATATACAATACAAGTGGTAGCAAAAACTGGGGATCAACTCAACCGTCAGTTTTCAAAGAGCAAAGGCATTCAAATGTCGGATACAAAAGCGAAAATTACACAAAGGGCGATATGAAATATAAAGAAGATTCTGTTGTCCAAGAAAATTACGGTCAAAGACAATTGCAGTCTCAAAATCTTGTTGAACATGGCAATACCACCGTTCAAACTACCAGAAAAACTTTTGAAGAATTCGAAAGAACGCAATCTGCCAAAGTTGTGGAGATCAGAAAGGGAGGTTCATCATTTGCTGGGGCATACGAGCAAAATATGGACTGTAACATTCGGCCTTCTAATATTAACCCAAAGCAAGTTTTTCCACCTCCAATGATGAGTTTGCCATCAACACAACAGAGTTCATCTCTTAACCTTACTAATCAAAGTATGGCCTCCGCCAGTAGAACAATAGACAATTACGATCCAAAGCCTTCGATTTCTGGTGCTAACCAAGGTCCAGTGTGTGATCCTACCCCATCGACAGGTTCGAGTGTAGGAGCTGCCGCTCGTGGCAAAACTTTCGGTGTATCATCTGCCCCAAAACGTGGAAGGGGAGTTTTGAATAAAGCTGCGCTGCCCGGCTCCCGTGTGCCACTATGTGGTTCCTGTAATGGGAATATTAGGTGATTGAAACGTAAAAGATTATGTTACTGTTTTGAGTGTTGCATGAATGTAAAATTTTAAAACATGCGTGATTTTTGTACGACTTATTTAAAAATTTACAATACAGTATTATTGAAAATACTCATTTGTGTGTTCGTAATTCCGTATTTAGAAACTTACTTTAAACTAGTTATGCACTAACTTATCATAGAATAACTGCTTTTAACTTGTTTGTATATGTGTTTGTTTTGATTTTCTAACAGCTAACGAATCGCTGTCTACAAGCAGTCCCACCAAAACTGAATACAAAAGTCCAGCAGAAGAGAGGCTTATTAGAAAAATGGCGAAAATGGCTTTGAATGGCTATGAAATTGGCATACAAAGAAAAATTAAACCGGCTGACCACATTCAGTCAATGGCTGATAAAATTCAGGACACCGTTGTTACCAAACACCCAATGAATACAGATAATTTGCCTTCAGTAGATAACAATTTGATTAAAACCTTAGAAAGAGGATATAAGACACATGAAAATATTCAGAGCATTGGAGATAAAATCAAGGACACTATTAAAAATAACCATCCAACAATTGAATCCTTGTCTAAGCCTAACATCTTGATACCACCAACATTGCCAAATAACCATCCAACAATGGAATCCATGTCTAAGCCCAACATCTTGATACCGCCACCATTGCCTAATTCTCCAATACCTACATTTAATGTCCACAGTACACCAATTGGTCATTCGCTAAATACTAACGGTGACAAAAAGAAATATGACACTATGCCCAAAACCCTAAAAGCTAGTCTAATTATGGACGAGCGTTTAATTAATAATAATGAAAAGTTTCATAATGGTAGTGGTAACTCAAGTAGTGAAGACTTGCATAAAGATAAAACAGAAAACAATTTTATGGGTACACTACGAAAGACTGGAATAGATAAATCTTCTTTTCTTAACAGCATGAATGGATCAACTGGTACGAATGCAAATCATGACATAAAATCTGAATGGAAATTTGACAACACTTATTCCAATACTCTAAACAAAAGAAAAATATTTGAAAAACCAGAGACTGGCTCCTATCATTCAATGAACAATCTAACTAAATCCAACGATAAAGTTAATAACGCATGCGAAACAAACATTTGGAACAAGTCTAATACGTTTGAACACGCTTCTAAAGCTGAGACCGGAAAGAATACACACCAAGAAGACGAACTCATCAAAAAGAAGGAACTTCCTGATCAATTGTATAATAATTCACTTTATACATTAAAAACTTCTAACAATAAAGCTAACGCGAATGGTAATGAGCAAAGTAACGATTATGTGGACATTGCATTTACTGAAGAAATAAAAAACCTATCCGATACCGACGAAAAGCAACAACTACAAAAAACAGAAGAAGAAGTAGTGGTTAGACGTAGACAAAAAAAAAATTCAAGAGACGATGATGGTAGAAGGGACTCGCACATAATTGCTCGTCCTTTGAGCACAATACAATGCGCAGACGTTGCAGAAGGACTTTATCCTGTATGCCACATATGTGACAAAGCTATAACGAGGTAATGTAATTTTATGGAAATATACAATATTATTCCACAAACTGTAGGTTCTTCAAGTAAGTTTATCGAACCGATTGTGTCTTTTTTTAATCTAACCCAAGCACGATTGTTGTTTTTTTTTTTTCTTAACAAAATTAACCGTTTGTTGTCATAAATAGGTTTTTACAATTAAATTTCATCAAGTTCAACCCTAATTTCTGATTGATATAAGGCTAACCATAATGTATTTTGAACAGGGGACCGTTCATTACGGCTTTGGGCCGCATCTGGTGTCCAGAGCACTTCATTTGCGTAAACGCAACGTGTAGACGTCCGCTGCAGGATATCGGTTTCGTTGAAGAAAATGGCCAACTCTATTGTGAATTCTGTTTCGAACAATACATCGCGCCTGCTTGCGACAAATGCCACGCCAAAATTAAGGGCGTAAGTACAACAGCCTTTTAAATAAGTATTGTTTATATTAAAATATTTCTTCTCATTCAAACATATTCTAATTACAGGATTGCTTAAACGCTATCGGCAAGCACTACCATCCAGAATGCTTCAACTGCGTCTATTGTGGAAAGCTGTTCGGAAATAATCCCTTTTTCCTAGAAGATGGTTTGCCGTATTGCGAAGCTGGTATGCAAAGGATATTTTTATTTTTCGCAATTTTTTATTTATTTATTTACTTGTATTCTTTTTTGTAAAGGAGATATTATAGTGTGACTATATTTCTCAGATTGGAATGACCTGTTCACGACAAAATGTTTCGCTTGCGGCTTCCCGGTGGAGGCAGGCGACAGGTGGGTCGAGGCGCTCAACAATAACTACCACAGTCAGTGCTTCAACTGCACGGTGCGTATGATGAGACTCCTACTAAAATACACTTACACACAACAAACACAAACTGTTCGAACTGTTAGATATGTATTATTGAAGCAATATTTTCTGCTTATCCTATTAAAAGAAATAAGTACTAGTTTGTTTTTTCAAACTTCTTTATAAATACATAAAATAGTCAAATATTCTCATGACGCGCAATACCTTACGTATCCATATGACGTACCTACATTGCAATAATAATTTATGTAAAAACATCTGCCTATGTAATATGAAGATAAGACATTCAGGTACATCACTAATAAATAAATTACATTAGAAGCTATTGACTCCTCTATTGAAACTGATCTGCACATTTCAGGCGCGTTACCCGATTCATTATAGCATTTGCCCTGTAACCATTCCATCAAAATATCCGAAACCTTACATCTTTGAAATCCATTAAAGTTTTTACTTTAAAATACTACTGACATTTCAATTCAAATATTTAAAAAAAATAACTGATTTTAAGTTCAGAAATGATGAAGCAAGAATTACTGAAGCATAACAAACAATAATTGATTTACCCACGTCTTTATACAAAGCTCGTCATACGCTGCCAGTCTGCTGCCCCTTTACCAATAACCGTGACCGTGTGTGTGCGTTAATTAAAATTGTATTATCATATCTATATGTTTTTAACTGAGACATGTACATATATAAACTCAACTTCCCAAAGTTCAGGAAGTTCATCATAGCGTGTTTTGATCCATGTAGTTATCAACCTTACATAATCTGCTTGTAGAAATGCTTTCATGAAACGGTTTGAGTAGTTTTGGCTATTTTATGTATTTTATTATGTTTTAACTGATAATTACTCGTGGTGTTGTTTGTTTGTAGTTGTTTTTTGTATGAGATTATTCAAGTATTAAGTACTTCTATCGTAATTCAAATAGCCAGGTTAAGATTATAACAAATAATACGAATCAATAAATACATTCATAATACTTAGTTGCTGAAGAAATGTGAATTAATTTATTTTATAACTATTTTTTACAGGTGTGCAAAAAGAACCTCGAAGGACAGAGTTTCTTCGCCAAGGGAGGTCGACCTTTTTGTAAGACACACGCCCGCTAGAAGTCCTCAGCACATAATGTATAACTCTGACACTGTTTACACGACTACCACTTTTCGTCCCGTATCTCCTTCTCCCATCACGCCTCCTCTAAACACGCCCTCTCTAAACACGCCCTCACCGCAAAGAACAAGAAAGTTGGAAACACCCCTCCACTTTGATGGAGGTCTGTTTTCCGACATAAGAAGTACAGATGGCAAGTTACTCAGCAAGGTGACCGTAGATCGAGTTCAAAGGTCGTCACGACATGACATCACTAATTCTCCGAGCGTGGTTACCGACGGAAATAACTACGTTGATGACATCGTTAAAACAGAAACGATTACAAATGAAAATGTTATTACGGTAAAATTCACCCCCGTGCCACCAGAACTTGATTCTCCGAGATTGCTAACCCCGTCTCAGATCTACAGAGCCCGACAAAAAAGTCCTGTTGAGTATATCAAGGATAATTTTGAAGACTTGCAGAGCTATAAAATTGTAAGTTCGGTTTGTAAGGAAAAGTTATTTGAAAAAGATAGCTTGGAACCAGTGTTCAATGAGGGCAGAATCTCTGAGACCCGTGACGTTTTTGTTGGTTCGATAAGTAATGAAAAGTTTTTAGAAAAAGATAGTTTAGAATCTGAGGGCAAAATTGCAAACAGTCTTGATATTTTTGAACCAATAAAGAGAGGACCAAGCCCACTGGCGAATCTCCTCATTTCAGAGCACTTAACTAAAATAGACAGTTATTTGCAAGAGAGTTTAGAGGTATGTTCTGGAGTCAAAAATCGGTCTACTTCAACGCCGGTTATTATTGAAGGAGATAAAATAGGCCCGATTGCAAATACAGAAAAGGTTTCCCACGTGGAAGACTGCCATGAACAAAAGGCAGTATATTTTACGACGATATCAGATCAAAATTCAAGTGAAAAAAAATCGAGCTCTAGCGAGCGCGTTGAAGAAACTCTTTATCATCGTGAAAAAGTTACACCAGAACCTTATTTTGTTGAGAATACTTTAACTAATGTGTCAAAATTAAACAGTGATAAACAACCTGGAGTGATGAGTGCTATTTATAATATGCCTATACATTATCACGCAGCGATTCTGTGTTTCTTATTAATTATATACAATCTCATATATCAATACGTAAAACAAAACTGTCATGATAGTAAAAAATAAATGAGAGAAATTCGAAAAAAAAAATGCATATTGAACTAGTCATTGAGTTGAGAGACATTTTGTTTCTATGTATGTATTTACCAATTTGATAAGTTGTAAATAGTCACAGGTAACATGTCTTTCTTGCGTATTTTGTGTATTAATAATACCTATTTTATAATAATTAACAATTTGGTGCTTTTCACTACCTACTTATTCTATAAATTGCTGGCAGTATTGTGATATTTCACATATTAAATAAGGCTTTGTATACAGCTTCCGGAATGTTGCAGTAAACTGTTACTAACATTAACAGTAGTCCTTTATTTTTGAAAATCAACAAAGCGTACTAATCGGAGAAAATGTCATCCGATTAAATTAAATATAATTTGATTGGTGCACCAACATACAAGATAATTTGAATAATTTAATGAATGTATACTCATATAAGTTTATACGAATTTGTTATGTTATTATCATGCATTAGATTGTTTAATTACTTTTTTATCCTGCTATTTGTAATAATATAAAGTAGATGAATAAAATTTCCGCGATTTTATATATTTACAGTTGGTAATGATCTTAATTTTAAGAACTATTTATTTAGACTTACTTTATTACACTTAGCATAACACATAAATAATATTATGTGAGCTTAAATAAAGTATTTTATTTTATGAAGGTGATTTTTTTTTATCCCCCTGCAAAATGTATTCTGTATTTTACACCAAGAGGACAAACAAAACAGCGGAAAGATAACAAATATGGAGTATATATACAATAGGCGGTATCGGGTATAACGGCATTATCGCTGAAATGCAATATAACTGGTCAATCGGTATTCCTTCGCCGGTCGAAGATCGGTCACATTTTATTCAAAGATATGCAATTCTTAATCCTACTTCCATATTAGTTATAATAAGTATACAGGCTCTATTATATGTTCTATTTTATTATTATTTATTATATTTTATTCCAAGCGAGTGGGGCTGCGGCTACAGTTTGTAAATGAAATTATACCATTATCCAGAGCATATTATATAAGATATGGTAATCCATACTAAAAAACAACATATAAATTCGAAGGGAAACTCAACATTTCTTAAATTAGAGATATAAAAATTCAAATTTATGGTTTAGGTAGGAAATAAAGAATTATGTGGTTCAGCGTTTTTGAAAAATCATGCCCCAATGGTGTAAAATAGGGGTAAATTTTAAAATTCCCAAATAATATTAAAAATTTTGTGTACATTTCCTTACGTTTTTGCAATTTGCAGGTCAGTTTAATGTTGTATGTTGATCTGAATATGATTCGCGACTGTAACCAATCTGTATTTATAGAATTTTAATCAATACAACTCTCTAAGTTCATATAAGTAATCGTAATGAATGACTTTTTCATGAAATCTTGACATTTGAGGATTGTAGGCTAACTTAAGGAGTTTTATATGCGATTTATACTCAGCGAGTAGCAGTGGCAGGAGCATGAGAAGTATCGTGTTTACATACTCGTCTTGCCCACTTCCTTGCCTACTTCCCTGCTCACTTCCGCTGAATGTTAGCAGTATAATGCCAAACAATACCGATATTCATCTGCATCCGGTTAGACCGAAAGCCGACCCCAATATAGTTGGGAAAAGGATAGGCAGATAATGATGACAGAGTGATTCATGAGGAAGTTTTAAGTGTATACTATAAAACATTAAGGTTTTGTGTAAATTGGCTCAAATGTGACGATGATTGTTGAAGATGTCGGAAAAATAATTCCGACTGGGAGCTAATGACGTGCGCCGCGTAAACCAATTAAGAGTTATATACATAGGGACCTTTTAGGGTTTACCTGGAAACATGGGGTACTTTGAAACCCGGTAGTACGTTCCCGTGGGATATTTTCCGACACCCATACGGGCGAAGCTGCGGGCTAGTTTGGAATAAAAGGAAACACAAGTAAAAGTAAGTACCTAATCAGTAATCATAACTAAATTACAAAAAACCCAAGCTGTGTATATATATATACTTACCTATTGATATTGTTGTTTGTATAAGTCAAATATTGTTGAAATTTATTTAGATGGCATAGCAAATATAGATTTTTTTTTAGCTTTTGGTCGCGGCATCGCTCGTGTGGATGTCCGAAAATATCCCACGGCAACCTTACGTTACGTTGCCCTATGTGTTTATCCGAGTTAGAACAAGTGTGCCAAAAAAATTTTTTAGCAAAAAATAAAACCGACTTCCAAATCAAAACACTACAAAGTGAAAAAATAACTTTAATTTCGGTAGTCTTTGGTTTTGTATTTTGGTTTTTGCCACCGACTTCCGAAATTAAAGTTATTTTTCACTTTGTGTAGTGTTTTGATTTGGAAGTCGGTTTTATTTTTTGCTAACAAGTTTTTATTTTTCTCTTTTTAGTTGTGCTACCTACCCCACAAAAATTCGAATACCACTACATGATATGTATCTAAATAACAGTGATCGGAAGTTATTAAAACATCATCCACATAAACTATTGGTAAGACATTGCATTCAGTATTTTCACTTCCTATTGAAAAGAAAGGAAATAGAATGACTCATAAGCGTAACACATACTTTATGATTTTATTACAAATAACACATACTTGAAGAATAGAGGTGGGTGTATAGATTCAAGGGAAAGAGCAAGAAGCTGCGTGAAAATGGCGACTTCTCGGTAATCTGGGACCAAGAAACCCATAATCTATAAAAACAAAGTCGGGTTTGTTCGAACACTTAAAACTCGAGAACAGCTGGACCGATTTTCATGGTTTTAGATTTTTTGTATTTGTATCCGTCCCGAATAGCAGAATAACTATTATAATATCTGAAAAATGCACAAAAAGAATACATACATAGGCATAAGCAAAGTTAATTTTCTCATACATCTTTGGACAAGACAACGCTGCCGTCATAAGGAAAAAGGACGTATCTACAGAAATATTGAAATAGATAAAAAAAATATTTTGTCCAGTTTAAAATACAAGATACAAAGACAGATGCGTCTTTTAATAGTAAGAATTATTAGACTTTCCTTAAGTTTACGCCAATATAAAAATACCTAACTGGTAGATGCGTCTTTTTTTGCTGTTTTCAAATATGTATGTAAATAACTCTTTTTCGAAAAAAATTCAGATACGTCTTTTTACCTTAAGACGGCAGCAGGCTTAGCACGAGAACCGTAGAGAAGTGTCTTGTCGACGGAAGAGTAGACAAAAATGACGTTACCGTGTAGACAGTACGACGGCAACAAAGTAGAAAGAGTCAACTGCACTTTACGAAATCCACTTTTTACATAATTCCATTTACATAAATTGACTCAGAATTCTTTGTATTTTCATAGGATGTTTTTCTGTTTAATTCTCAATTTTTACAAATATTAAGTCACACATAGATATAAATACAACTGCGGAGGCAATGCGATTCTCAACGTGTTTTATCCTACTCCTACTAATATTATAAATGCGAAAGTTTGGATGGATGGATGGATGGATGTTTGTGACTCAATCACGCCAGAACGGCTGAACGGATCTAGATGAAATTTGGCACAGAGATAGATTATCTCGTAAGGATATGAAAAAAACATGTTACGTTGGTAACCCTACAGTGATCAAACAGAGAACTGTGTTTGGTTTTATTATTTTTTCTGTTGGTTTGCAAGCAAAAAAATTCATATCGAGGTTTCTCTAATTGCGATGCAGTCTTAACTGACTAAGAAAGTTTCGTAGTTTTAGGGAGCAAAGGATACTCATATAAATCCCAATTTCGAAATGCTATCTGAATAGGTTTATCTCTTTCACTTGGAAAGAGTTTTAGTAGTGTCAGTAGTTCGCGGTCTGACACTTTTATATGTGGTACACGCCATTGCAATCTTTGTACGTCTATTTGAAAATGCGCAATATACTGATACTGATGCGCATGATACTGTTTAAGTTAGAGTTACTTCTATTCAGAATAAGTTCATGTTTACAATTTATCACAGTTTTATGACAATCCTCCGCAAATCCTAAAATTTTTGAATCCATCTATGTTCCAACCTCACAAGGCAGCAACTTTACTTTCTCCATCATTCATTGAAACGTATGACCGTATGACTTTATCGTCGACGTTATTCTAGAATTTTTAATGCGATCTATTTCAATACCATTTATTTCGTATCTGATATTGGGTTTACAGTTCTAGAATTCGCAAAGGACGGCAAAATAACTGTAAACCCAATGTAGATAGGGCGATCTAAAATTTATTTTTTCAGGAGTTAATTGAATAGCAACAAAATTTTCAGAAAGGAACGCAATACTTTTCAGATTTGGTTTTGCAATTAATTTGTCTGCACCGTGGTGCTTGTTAGTTTTATTATTGTAATAAAACATGGTAACTACATATAATACTATTTTCAATCGTTTTCCCAAATATAGCATTATTAAGGAGTTTTAAAAAGTCTTTCTCAAATATGGTTGTTGAAGCTTGACGTAATGTAGTATTCAAGTCAATATATTTTTGTAAATAATTTTCTTGTTTACAATACGGTGATTTTTTTTTCAAAATTAGTCCATTCCATAAAGATGCCTTTAAATGAACGTAATGTATTACATAATTGAATTTGTCGTATAAATTAGCAATTAATTTAGGTGTTTTGCCTCCAGGAGGTGTGAGTCTCTCGGGCGCATGTGTATTATGTCAACTCTCAGGATATATTAAATCAACTTCTATAATATATCCATATTCAGAATCATCTGATATTGATAACACATTTATTGTTTTAATCTTTCACTTTTTTTTTATCTACTCAATTATCCAACAATAGAATAATGTGGTATACCGCCGTTTGCCTGAATTTTATTTGCCCTAATATCATTTGCCATAATAGTCAACAGCCATAATATTATATGACGTAATATTCATTAGCCCTACCTACTCTTACTCGTATTTGCTATATTAGTCACGTGCTAGAAGCTTTGTTTCCCATAAAGTTACTTACCATCACATCATTTGTCATAATCATTGTAAGCCGTAATTATCACATGCCCTAATTATCACATGCCATAATTATCATCTGCCATAACATCATTTGCCATCGACATTGGGTGTGTAACGGTTGTTATATCAGGAGAAACTGGATGCAATCGGGACTTTAGGGCACCCCCTTTATTTTTTTATAAACCATCCAGAAGTAGTTTGGTTAGGTGCCATTTGAGTTAGGTTAGAACTGTGACCATTAAACTTAATCAATATTATGTCTAATAAAAATAATCATTATGGCGTTTAAATATTATGTCTAATAATTATTATGGCAATTAAAAATATGAAAAACAATACGTATGGCACTCGTATCTTATGGTATCTAAGTTTCGGGCAATTAAAAGTATGTCATATGTCTTTTAGGGCAAACAAAACATTCGGGCAAATGAAATTCGGGAATATGAAGATTATGGTATATAATCTTCGGGTAAACAATAGACAACCGAATAATGTATGTCATTTTGCGATTGGTCATTTCGCGTCCGTCATAAGTAGGTATACTTATGACGGTTACCATCATTGGTCATAATGCGTATTGGTCATTATACGTCTAAACCTGTGAGACGTGCTTACAAGTTTTCACGAGTGAAACGTTGCTCATAATAAGTGTCCTAAGATTTTGACAATGTTACCTGAAAAAATAGTAGGTATTCTCCAATTTAAGAACTTCGAAAGAAAAACAAAAAAATAATTTAGTTGTATACGCCGATTTTGAAAGTCTTTTACTAAACTGCGACTTAAATGTAACTGAAAATACTCATACCTATAAGGTTCACGAACCTTCATGTTTTGGTTACTATATTTGTTGTTCACACAATACGGATCTGAATAAGTATGTTATAGATATAGAGGAGCTGATTGTGTAGAAGTATTTATAAAAATTTTAATAAGAGATTTGGAGTACATTCACAGTACTTATTAAATAAGATACCTTTGGCACATATAACTAAGAACCAAGAAAATGATTACAAAAATGCACTACTTGTCATATCTGTAGTTATTTGCTCTTTGACGATAAAGTAATGGATTATGATCACATTACATCACAATACCGAGGCGCAGCACACTCTCATTGTAATTTAATGTTAAGAGTGTGTCCTTTCGTGACTGTTATTTTTCATAACCTATTCGGCTATGACTCACACCTATTTAAAAAAGAATTATCGAAATATGAAGGTGCTTTTAAATTATACCAAAAACTAAAGAAAGGTATATGTCATTCACAAAGGTACTACTCCATACTAAGAATTCATTAAAATCAAGGCCTAAGTATTCAAGTTAAGTTCACCAACTTTAGTACCTAAATAATTTGAATTAAATCGACTTTGTTAGAAAAGAATTTCCAGATATTAGTTATAATCAGTTATAGTTGTTACGACAAAAAGGAATTTATCCTTATGATTATATCGACCGTCCCTATTAACAATGTCGGATATACCTACATTTTTACCAATATTCACTTTTTTACATAAATCGAATTACAATTTTAAAAAAATTCTTCACTTTCAAAACAAACTTTGAACTGAGGGCAGTTCAAAGTTTGCCCTAACGATAAAAAAGAATCTTTATGATATTAACAATGTCAGTTCTGCGAAAAAGACCACTGTTCAGTAGGAACTAAACAGTAGTCTCCCTGCAGAACCGAAATTGTTAATAGGGACGGTCGATATGAATGCATACCTACGAGACTCAACTTCCATCGAAAGTTTGTTTCTATAAAGTAAGTACTTATAACAGTTTGAATTGTCAACATATTAGCGATGATTAGAGATGGGCCTATACCCGGTTAAAATCCAGACTTTGGTTATTCCATTTATACCCATTGTTACAAAAAACTAAAAACCCGACTACGGTAAAGAACTGAAGTTAAAAAAAAACTGAAATGCTAAAAACAAGCCAATTTTAAATTAAATAAATGTTGGAAGCAGGCGGGACCCATGGTACAAAGCTATGCAAACATGGAGAGTGCGACTGTCGCAGCCCAGCCCTAGGCACGCCACAATTGCGGCGATAAGTCCCCTCTTTGAGGAGTGGTTAGAGAGGCGCCACGGCGTCCTCATCTTCCGCCTGACGCAGGTCCTCACCGGACACGGTTGTTTCTGGAGGTTCCTGTTTCGCATAAGGCGGGAGGAAACGCCCGGGTGTCACCATTGTGTGGATCGCCCAGAGGACACGGTGGAGCATACAGTGGAGGTCTGCCCGGCTTGGGCAGAGCACCGCCGTGTTCTCACGGAGGCGATCGGCGGCGGCGATCTCTCGCGTCCGAGCCTGGTCCAGGCCATGGTGCGGAGCGAGAGTGCATGGGAGGAAGTCACCTCCTTCTGCGAAGCGGTAATGCTCGCGAAGGAGGAGGCGGAACGCGTGAGGGAGAGGCAGCCTCACGCCCTCAGTCGCCGCAGGAGACGCCCTAGGCGGCGGGAATCGATAGCCGATTCCCAGCCACCGTAGGCGCGGGCTTGCGGACGGTGAGTAGTGGGTAGCTCGCCGTCCGGTGAGGACCAGGCCCGGGTCGACGGCGCGTTGTGTTCCACGCGCGCCTCAAAGAGATGTCAGCAAAAGATGGGGTCCAATAGGGCCGATGCCGCTGGGGTCGCGGGTTGTTTGAAAAAGATACCGTGGCCCTGGCATAGGCAACTGAAGGAACACGGGTGGGTTTTAGTCAGTAAAAGTCTGACACGCCCTTCCGCTCCACCCAGAGCGGGAGAAGTTATTTGATGATTTCCCATCCACAAAAAAAAAAAAAGCTACAAACTCACCAGCTACAGGCATGCATATTTTCTCCCTAAAGTCCATTTACTCAAGGTGGGTAGGTGCAAGTTTCTGGAACGTTCAAGAGCAATAATCGCATGCCATAAAAAATAATTGTGGTGGAGAACCTATGTTGTTCCGTTGCTGCACAGCTGGAACTCATTTATTCTGTGTATGGGAATCCCACAGATCGGGAACCACGCTGCCGCTTGGCTGTGCCAACGAGCCCCTGCAACGACCAAGCAGCAGCAATAACTACACAAATATTGGCACATGATTTTTTTTATTATTTATGATGGGTTTGCTCTTGACTCTAGTCTAGGTCGGACGCGACAGAGACAGAGTCGACGATGGAGTGAGCTTACCCAGAAGAAGCCTGTTCACTCTCACTTTGAAGAGATTAGGGTTGTATGCGCTCGGAAACACAGACGCAGGTAGTGCCATTCTTTTGCTGTGCGCATTATAAAAGTCATTTGGAAGCGCTTAGTACGAATCGGTGTGATAGCAACTGGTAGTGCGTCTAGAGGTCCGTTGGTAGAAGGGGGCCGGTGGAATGAGGTCATGGAGTTCTTGAGCACACTCACCGAAGTTACAATCTGTAGAAGACCGACAAGCAGGCAACCTTGCGACGATGAGCCAAGCTATGCAGCTTGGCATCCACCAGTTTTACGTCGCCAATGAGCCTCTTAGCTCTGCGTTCCACCACCGAGTCAAGCGCGGCTAGTTGGTACTTAGCTGATCCATCCCAAAGGTGGCTGCAACTCTCCATGCAGGATCGGACCTGCACTTTGTAGAGTTAAAAGCTGTCCAGGCGTAAAGTATCGCTTCACCCTATTTAGGATGCCCAGTTTCTTAGCCGCAGTTTGGGCTTTGTACTCGATGGTGCCAAAGTGGAAACCAGATATCAACTCCATGCCTAGGAGCTCAAGCCGATCGGTTACAGGAACAGATGTACCCCGAAACGTAGGAGTTTGAGCGAAACGACTCCGTTTAGCGGTAAAAAGATACGCCTGTATATATAGTATAGTGTATGGTGGCGTTAAAATAGACCAGATTATCATCACCCCACTGGGATACTGGGAGCTTAAAGTCAAATCTGTCCGCTCTACCATGGACTCTCTCAAGGAACGAACTTCGGCCCCGCTGGTTTTTGCGCTAGACAAGTATCTTTCTGAAACTGTACTGTCATCTGCGTACCCAACAATACCAGGCTGAAGCAGGTCATTGATGTGCAGCAGGAAAAGAGTTGCAGAGAGAGGAACTCCGGTATCAATAGCCATAAGGTCAGAGGAGCAGCCGTCAACGACTACTCTGATCGACCGTTCACTAAGGAAATCTGATATCCAGCTGCAAAAATCAGCTGGGATGCCATAAACAGGAAGCTTGCTGAGCAGAGCAGCGTGCCAGACCCTGCCAAAGGCCTTCGAGATGTCAAGCGATACAACAAGTGCTTCGCCGTGTTTCTCGGGAAAGGGAGTTTCTGGGGAAGTAAGCAATATACTACCGATAAACACTGTTGCGGAAGAAGAAGATGCCACACACTATCCAGTAGAGTTCTTGGAATCTCTTAACACACCCAGTCTTCCAGCACACAAAATTTGTTTAAAATTCGGTGTGCCAATTATTCTTCTCAGAAATTTTATTCCTCCTAAACTTTGCAACTGTACTCGGCTCGTAGTCACCAATCTCCGACACAACGTCATCAAAGCCGAAATCTTAACAGGTTGCGGTGCCGCCGCGCCGGTGATGTTGTTTTTATTCCCAGAATTCCCCTCATTCCTAATAATTTCCCATTTAATTTTAAACGATTGCAATTCTCCGTCAGCCTATGGTACGCCATGACCATTAACAAAGATCAGGCAACATTGTCCGGTGTGGGGGGGATCTTAGTATTGGTTGCTTTCCCCACGGCCAACTTTATGTAGCTCTTTTGCGTGTAAACAACCCTAGCAACCATTTTCGTGTACGCTCTTGGTGGTTCTACCGCTAACATTGTACATAGAGAAGCATTTTACTAAATAACACAAGTTTTTTGGCAGCTTCTTACTAGGAAAAATCACCAGGTCTGGGTGAAAGATTTTTTCTTTTTAAATGGGCATCCTCTCGGCAACCTTATGGATCTTCTCTAAGCGGCACATTACTGTTTTCTGACAGCGACGCGAACGAAGTCGCGGGCACAGCTAGTTAGTAATATAACTTCATAAGTTAGAAAAGACCTCAAATGTCAAGATTTCATGAAATGAGAATTGAATAGAGTAATACGAACTTAGAAAATTGTATTGATGATTTTATTTATTATAATTCTATAAATACAGATTTTTACGGTCGCGAATCATATTCAGATCAACATACATAATACTGACCTGCAAATTGCAAAAAACAAGAAAATTTGAATTCTGCGGGTTACCCTGGCGCTGTCGCCTTAAGCGTATATTTTATATATTGGTCATTTTGCGTCATTGATATGGGTCAATATGCGTAATAAGAAGATTGGTCAATATGAGTAATTAAGGTTGGTCATTTTGCGTATTGGTTATTTTGCGAGTTGCTCGTTTCGCGTTTTGGTCCTTCTGCGTTATTTTCACCATTACATATTGGTCATTGCGTCTAAACCGTCTCACATAGGTATGTAGGTACCTACATATGTTTACTTATTTGACGTTTGATCAATCTCAATAGATGCCCGATATCATTCTGTTCAAAGTACAATAAATTGACATGCTGGTTTTTTCTTAAACTTGTCACATAAAAAGGACCAGTGAACATGTTGTTATTATCTAATCCATATATATGATGAGCTAAATGTTATACATTTATCTTTAAAACTTTTGAAAAATGTGGATATGAACTTGTTCTGCAAACATTCATTTGGGTGGAATATAATGCTGCGACAATACTCTGTAAAAAGCAGTTGTTATCACTGTTTTTAATATTTAAACAACTTATAATTTTTTTTATTACTTGAGGCAAATCTATATAGAGAGAGGAATGGAGGCCTTTCAATGGAGAGTATTTGTCAAAGAGATTAAAATTATACTAGCAACGATGTTGGAACTCTGAGAGCTTTCTGTCTAATGTATTTATTGTTTTCAATTATATTTAATTTTTTATTATTATGTATGTAGGATCAGGAGTGCCGCGCAGAGGTATATCGTCTGGGTTTGGAGTTCCCATTTTTATTGGGACAAACAAGACAGTAAACACAATTATAAAGTTACACTATTAAGAATAAACACAATACAAATGGAACACAGTTATTCGAACAAACCAATACACATTCATACAATACAGTTCGTATAGCAGCCTAAGCCACCCAAATACAAAGTGTATCGCTATCAGTAAGCCAACACAGCTATGTGAATATACAGCAGCGCTGTACCAGGTAAACCGACAGTAATGTCAGGAGCAGGGGAGCTCTTTATTGAATCGAATCCGAAGATCGACTGACTAGCAAACCTTTTTTTTTATGGGGCATCTCGTAGTTGGCCTAGAGATGCCGTGACTACTTAACCGGACTATCCTGTGGCTGCCTTAAGTGAACTCAAAGCCTCCAGCCAGGGGCATAAAACTTACAGACTAAGCGACTACACGCTAAGGGCTCCCCCTGTGGGGAACGGGCCTCGGCTTAGGGCGTCGCTGGGACAGGCTGGATCAAATTTGAGTGATTATTATTGTCAGAGGAGTTTAAAGCTACTAGCTCAGCTACGCCACCAGCTGGCACTTCATACCCGAGCAAGGGACGGGGTGGAGGACGATTATTACAGGGTCGTCGCGAGGGACCTCGGCGGCGAGGTCCGAATGTCGATTTGTGTTTGTTCCTACGGTCCCTAGTGCTCTCCTGGAGAAGAGTTATGGGGTCGTCGGGATCTGAGAGGACAAGCCTAGGGTGGCGGACCTTACTAATACGAGAGGGGACATAGCTAGCCGCCTCGACAACCAGAGGGTTGCGATGGTTGGTGGCCGAGTCGAAGAAACGCTTGGAATTGCGTTTCAAGACCTGGGAGATGGTGGGAATGTCGAGATCTGAAGGATTTCGTTCTGAACGAACCAAGGGGCTCCCGTTGCCTTTCGGAGGAAACGGTTTTGGAGGGCCTGCATCCTATGAATGAGGTGAGGTTTTGCGTGCGCAAACACTGAACCCGCATAGGTCATGATGGGGCGAATGCACGCTGTATAAATGCGCAATTTGTACCTAACTGACAATTTGCTACGTACATTCAGAACGGAGTGGAGTCTACCGAGAGCGAAAGCGGCGTGCGAACGCACCTGCTTTATGTGCTCAGCGAAGGAGAGATGGTGGTCGAGGGTCACACCGAGGTATTTGGCTCACGTCTCCCAAGGGATCGGCTTGCCGAACATGGTGATCGGTCGGGGACTAGCAAACCGAGTGCACGCTTTTTTTATAGGACGATGTTCCTACCTTGCAATCGCTCCACAACAACTCCGTCCGATGACACACGGAAGTACGTCATCGTATTTACTTGATATAAAACATTAAAATGTGCTAAATCTAATAAGACTCACATTATAAAATAATCAAATAATACTAGAATAATTATCGTAAATAAATAATGGTGATTTCACAAAGAAAATCATTTTAAAATCAAAGCAACATGTGATCAATTGTTTTGAACAAAACCATCGGTTAGAATTATCAAAATAAGTTGCCAAAAATCAATTAGTGTGTACACCGGGCACTCAATAAATTATGTTCCGATTTATTGGACGATAATTGATAGTAAATGACGTAAATTAACAATAAAAGAACAAATTATAACAAATTCTGTTGACTACCCACAACTGTATTTGACAACCGTCTCCGACAATATACAATTTCATATTTTGTGTTAAACGATTTAAGCTATTGCTCATTAGTGTTTGAAAGAATCAAATAAGCAAAAAGCTCAAAGTTTAATTTAACACAATAATTATGTTTTTATCAAACAATCGTTAATTAGTCTTATGACATTACGCCGATTATCCATTAGGAATTCCTGAGGTGTTAGGTATCTATTCCATTGATGGATTCAGTTTTCAGTTTGTAAGTTATTATTCTTTTTAAAAGCCGTGGCTATTATATCAATATTTTCAATTTCAGTTTTTAGTATGCAATTACATTTATGCAAATTCGTTCTCAAATGATACTGATATTCAATGTGACATTTTTGACATGTTATTATGATATCGTTGTTATTTGTTCTGATTCCGGGTCTAGGTATAACTATAAGAATGAAAAAAACAATCAAATTTGATGTAATATGAATTATTATTAATACTTAATTTCTATAACCGATTACATGATTTATTTATATGCATAAGTAAGTACCACCTAAGGTTGCTAAAAATAGATTAACATTTTAGATCTATTTATTCTTATTCATTTGTAGATTACAAAAAAAAAAACATAATAATAGATTATAAACATCTAAGTATAGCAATAGTGTCTATCTATAATAATTTAATCGCGATCTCCAATTAATTGTTACATAATTTTACTATTAACCGATTTGATACCCTGTCTAGCCTTTTCCCAAATACACGGTCTGGCCATAAATACAGTTACAATTAAAAATAAGAAAGATATTACATTTGAATTTGGAATCTGTCATTTTTATACGATTGTTCATTGAGTTTTCTAATTTTGGCGCCAATACATTGGACAATATTTTGCGATATTAAAATGGAGTGGGGTGATAAAGAGAACCGAATCGCTGTGATTGCATCACACAAAGTTTTTATGGAGCCAAATGCAATTTTTAAAACTCTCCATTCGCTTGGTACGAGTATTAGTCAAATGTTTGTGTACCGGGCTATTAATAGGTACAATGAGACCTCCTCTGTTTGTGACAGGAAAAGATTTGGCCGTCCACGTAGTGTTCGTACGAAAAAGGTGGTGAAAGCAGTAAGGAAAAGAATTCGAAGAAATCCTATCCGAAAGCAAAAGATTTTATCTCTGGAGATGAAGATAGCACCCAGAACCATGTCGCGTATTTTAAAAGATGACTTAGGACTACTGAAGCGGTACGCAAAGGGAGGTCACAGAAAAATTTTGTTTACGGGTGAGAAAATCTTTACAATTGAGCAAAATTTTAACAAACAAAATGACCGTATTTATGCTCAAAGCTCTAAGGAAGCTTCCCAATTAGTCGACAGAGTGCAACGTGGGCATTATCCGACTTCAGTGATGGTTTGGTAGGGTGTTAGCTATGAAGGAGTGACTGAGCCATATTTTTGTGAAAAAGATATCAAAACATCGGCACAAGTGTATCAAGATACCATTCTTGAGAAGGTAGTTAAGCCCCTTAACAACACCATGTTGAATAACCAAGTATGGTCCTTCCAACAAGACTCGGCGCCGGGTCATAAAGCTCGGTCCACGCAGTCTTGGTTGGAAGTGAACATTTCGGACTTCATCAGAGCTGAAGACTGGCCGTCGTCGTCTAGTCCCGATCTTAATCCGCTGGATTATGATTTATGGTCAGTTTGAGAGAGTACCTACAGCTTGCTCTAAACGCCATGATAATTTGGAGTCCCTAAAACAATCCATACGATTGGCAGTGAAGTATTTTCCCATGAAAAGAGTGCGTGCTTCTATTGATAACTGGCCTCAACGTTTAAAGGACTGTATTGCAGCCAATGAAGACCACTTCGAATAAGCTTTTTATATTTTAAATTGTTTTATATTTATGTTTTAAACTAACAAACTGTAAAAGTAATAAATATTATTTGCAATAATTTTTTTTTTTTTGTGACAATATTTATGGCAAGACAGTGTATGTTGGGGTCGGCTTCCAGTCTAACCGGATGCAGCTGAATACCAGTATTTTACATGGAGCGACTGCCTATCTGACCTCCACAACCCAGTTACTGGGTAAGACTAGTTGTCAGACTTTCGGGCTTCTGACGACCCGTAACGTCTGTCAAAGATCCACGAATGACAGCCGGGACCAACGGCTTAACGTGCTTTCCGAGGCACGGAGGAGTCTCGGTATGAAAAGATGGTCACCCATCCACGGACCAACACCGGCAAGCGTAGCTTAACCTTGTGGATCGACCAGTGTGGCTGTTATTACTTAGATATATTATTTTATTACATATCGACGGTATGCTGCCAATACCTCCTAAGTGCTTTGAGGACAAGTTTGAGGATATGTTTTCTCTTCAAAGATTACGATACGAGCTAATAGATGGCGCAAAAAAACATATTTCGGTAAAAATGTTAGTTAGAAGGTATTGGCAGCATACGGTCGATATATATTATTACTAAGATAATAATAAGTAAAGGTAATAATTAATAATAATTGGACGTAGTTAAGCTGAAAGGACCTAATCCACTGTTTGGTCGGAATTGAGTTAAGTATGCCATCATACTTCTGAGGGTCGAATCTATCATACAGTGAAGACTTTATTTTCGAAATGTATATAGAAACTATTTTTTTTACTACCCCGACTCATCCCACATGTATGAAGAGCACGAAAAAAAAATTTGCTGAACGAACCCAACCTGCTTGAATTGTTTCTGAGTAATGCAATTTCTATGTACGTATTCTTAAAGATAATTTATCAGATAAAACTCAAACAGTTTGGGTCCTTTCTGAGAATTAAATTTTGCCTAACAATTTAATCTTGAAAATCACTGAAACGACTTAAACAATTTGGGTCGTTTCTGTGTTTTAGGTTTACTGCAACAGAACTTCTGTTTTTGTTTATTAGAAACGACTCAAAACACTTAGGCTATTTCAGAAAAAAGGTTTTATATGAAACATTCATACAATTCTTAATAACCTAAAGTGACTCAAGAAGGTTAAGATAAGAAAAAGATTTAGTGATTGACTCATACACTTATATTTTAACTGAAACGAGTTTCGTATTTATATTTGGACGTAGTTAAGCAGAAAGGACCTAATCCACATCAAGTCACTTTTGAGTAATGGGCGTTTGAAGTTTCAGCTGTAATTGCTCTAAGAGGAACATTCTTTTTTTTCAGAATGTTTTTTTTTTTATTCTAGTAGTCTAATATTGTAATTGTTAACGTAATATAAACATTATTTTTTTCAGTAGGTTTTGAGATATTAAGCAAAGTGTGGGTTGAGTCCTTACAAAGAAAAGCTATTTTTAAAGAAGTTGTAAAAAATTTTAATTCCTCAGAAAAAACTCAAGCCACACAATAATTTATTAAAAATAAAATTAAATATTTATTAAAAAATAATGTATTAGATCAGCTTCATTATGCTCTCTTTGACACAGAAAAAAATAAAATAAACTTAAAAACGGTACAGACATGGGCATAGAGAACTTCATTATTCTTCCTCCAAATCAAAATCCAATGTTGGTCCATATCCATCTACATCTTCGTTTATGTCTGTTCCTGTGAGGTTATTATAAAACGCGTGGCAATCTTCGGGTATCAAATTATACATAGATTTGAGATCTGCTAGCTTTGCTTCGGCAATAGCCTTTCCTTGAGGCCACAGGATTTCGAAATCTTCTTCTGAAAATTTGATCAAAACACCTTTGATCTTTTTCGATACATCTAAGGTTTGAATCTCTCCACTGTCTGATATCATGGTAATTAAGTAGGGATCATCTTTTTTCAAAATATTTATGCACTTGTTACAAATTGTAACAAGTGCAATTGTAAAGAGAGCATAATTTTACAAATTGTAACAAGTGCATAAATATTTTGAAAAAAGATGATCTCTGATTTTTTTCTGTGTCAAAGAGAGCATAATTAAGCTGATTGAATACATTATTTTTTAATAAATATTTAATTTTATTTTTAATAAATTATTTTGTGGCTTGAGTTTTTTCTGAGGAATTAAAATTTTTTACGACTTCTTTAAAAATAGCTTTTCTTTGTAAGGACTCAACCCACACTTTGCTTAATATCTCAAAACCTACTGAAAAAAATAATGTTTATATTACGTTAACAATTACAATATTAGACTACTAGAATAAAAAAAAAACATTCTGAAAAAAAAGAATGTTCCTCTTAGAGCAATTACAGCTGAAACTTCAAACGCCCATTACTCAAAAGTGACTTGATGTGGATTAGGTCCTTTCTGCTTAACTACGTCCAATTAAGCATCTAATTATTAGAAGAGAGTAATACAAAAAAAAAGTGTATAAGTGAATAGGCATGACATGCCTATTCACTTATACACTTTTTACACACCTTAACCCAAAATAACACATTGTGTTATATTGGGTTAAGTACCTACTTTTTAATTAAGTACTATTTCAAGAATAGTTCCTTACAAATGTTGGTGGGCACTTAACATACTCTTTTCGTGTAGCCATAATAAAATTAGACAAATGTTGCCAAGCATCTCTATTGTCAAAGGTTTGATTTTTAAGCGTGACAATTGCTTGGCGCCACCTATTCATTGGCGGAACTTTCTCTATTTCATCGCACCGGTATATTTTCAAATCAATATAGTGCGTTCCCGGCTCGTTTTAGTGGGTTTGGCGCGGTGGCCGTTTGCGAGGCGTCGTGTTATATATGAAGTTAACGGTGTTTTACCAGTAGGTAACTACAGGGACCTCTTTCTCGTCGTCCTCGCTATCGGTTCCAAACAGATCGTATACTGTGCACTTCCTCGGAGGGATCGGTTTGATATACGTCTTCTTTGAAGCTGATGGACGGGGCGACGACACGGCAGGCGTCGCGGATGTGGACGGCCCTGGCATCGGACTTGCTCTCGATGGTGACGACCACGACCCTCGTGCCGGTTTCGCCCGTCGTGCTTCTTTTTTGGAACCTGGGGTTCCTCGTCGACGTCGGAGTCGTCTATCTACACCTAATATTGAAATACATATTTTTAGAATACTGAAACATAGCGATCGCAGAAATAATACTCTATTAAGGGCCTTACTCGCGTTTAGTACCGTAACACGGTCACTTTATAAAGCCTACTCCTCATTAACGGCTTGGGAGATTTGAAAAAAAATATATTCTTGTTAATGATTCATGTACAACATTTTCTTAAAAGGATTATTTTGTATGGCTAATACTTTTTCCTAAAAAAAATATTTGCCAAAACACAATTTTTTGGCTAATATCCCTACTCCTACTAAACGGCTTTGGTGTTTGCAAATATTTTTACACTGAAAAATTGTTGGTTAGAATTACTATAAATCTATAAAAGCATATTTAAATCGATCAACATTTGCAAAGCAAATGTTCCTATTTTGAGATAGAGGTTCAGAGGTGCTCTACGCGGGCGCGGGCGGCAGTCTTGCTTTAGCATTGAGACGGGAGGATTGTGTCGCTCGGTGCTCCGCGCCGGCTATCGACCGACTATGCGCATACGTATGCCTTAGTGCAAATAATTATATACAAACTTATTGTATTAGTGTGCGTTTATAGACTAGCTCGCTGCAGAGGGCCTCGATTGTGCGCGTAGACGCTTTATTGTTGACTATTTTTATATGCCTATAAAAATAGTTTTTATTTACATTGTAACAATTTAAAATATAAACAAATAAATAAATATTTAAGTAATAAATATTTATTTATTTATATTGTGTAAATAAATAAAAATGCAAACCATATCAAGATCTGCAACTATGTAATATAATTAAAATTTACTGAATTTTAGGATGCATGACTGTGTTTTTTTTATTTGAAAACGTAAAATATATGCGAAACCTGTAACAATTCCCATTTTGCGCTCTCGAATATATTAATAAACACTCAAATGCAAATACAAAATAGTTTATTGTGACGACCTAGACGCGTACCACAAAGATTGGGGTTGGGTCGAGGTGGCCCTGGAAAAGGATGCTTGGAAGGATTTGGGGCAGGTCTTTGCTCAGCAGTGGGGCAGTGTTGACTAAGCTAAAAAATAAAAAAGAATGGTTATTGCGTTCAATCAAGAAAAAAGCGCGTTTCTGCTTTAAAGTATGTTGACACTAAATATTGGAATAGGTTTTATTTTGATTTTCCTTTAAAAAGTCCTACAATCGGATGTCATTTATTATAGTGGTCCAGACGTAGTACATTATGCCATTGCTCATTAATTACTTAGAGCACATTAATTAAACTTGGCAAGACATTGTAGACCCTTACAAGATACATATAAACGTTATAAGTTAGGCTCTAGAGTTCCTATTTTAAGTACTAGGACCTAATAACCTTATTTTACTTTTACGTGTATATCTTCTGAACGGTATGTTTTTTTCAAATTCTGTTTTCACAAAAATTACACACAAATTCTAAGCAACGTGTGTGAAAAATTACAACTCTGCACTAAACCGTTTTATATGATTTTCATCAAATAGCCAAACGTCAGCGCAGCGGAAACTTGAATATCTTCGCAGTTTAATGACACACAAATTTCATTTATACATACACATTTACACACAAATACGCACTAATTATTGAATGTATTTTTTTTTCTTGTATGTACGTCCACAGGAAAAAAAAAGTGCCGCTGGGATGACGTAGTCCCAGCAGAAACAGTTTTTGTTCAATAGCTCCCCAATGGTTGGATGCACAAATTTGTACTTACCATACACAATTACACGACGTCATACACTAAATATCTGCTTAACCCTTAATAGGGCATGGCTAAACTGTGGATGTTTGTAAAAGTTTCAAAGCTAGTAGGTATGTACGAGGGCTGCACTAAAAGTATCGGGAATGGAATATTTCCATTGTTCCTGTCATATTAAAATCTTTTAAATTGAAAACTCCTTAGTTTTACAAATCGAATACCATTTATTTATTTTAAAAAAGATTCTCGGTCTTGTCACAAGGTTTTGTCAAACTTGTTTAGTCGTTGGGAAAATGGAATTGACTCGAGAAAATTCAAGAGCGATGATTTATTATGACTTTCGAAGTGGTTTAACACAAAAACAGAGCAAGAAAACATAGAATTATTAGACCATCCGCCGTACAGCCCCGACCTAAGCCCTAATGATTTCTATACTTTCCCTAAAATAAAGAATAAATTGCGTGGTCAGAGATTTTCATCACCTGAAGAAGCTGTGGACGCCTACAAAACGGCCATTTTGGAGACCCCAACTTCCGAATGGAATGGTTGCTTCAATGATTGGTTCCATCGTATGGAAAAATGTGTCAAATTTCGCGGAGAATACTTCGAAAAGCAATAAATACATTTTTAAATAGTTATGTGTCACTTCCTTGATTCCCGAAATTTTCAGTGCCGCCCTCGTAATTAGTGGTACATACAGATCTAAGATTTCATATCAGTATTTTTTTGTGTTTTCAGTTTTTCAGGAAACCATGTGTGAAAATAATTCCTGTTGGCCGATTCCATTGTAACCTTTGGTGATTCCTGGGAAATTATTTCCCACCTAGTGAGAAATATACTTCATACAAACGTAACACATTAGGAACTGTTAGTCAGATTTAGATGAATGAGTAGACAGAGATAATGGAAGTAAATAAAAATACTATAAACTAAAATACTATAAACCATAGATAATAAATTCAACTACGAAATGATAGTGACAGCTCATGGGAAAATATGTCCAATTGACCATTTCAAATGTGAAATTCATTGTGAGAATAATGTTCCAGTTGTCTTATTAAGGGTTAAGCGCTCGTTCAGACACGGCGGGAACCGCGCGATTATAGAATCGCATGGAAATCGCGCGGGTCTTATTTATATGAGTTAGTTAGTAATCGTTCAGACATAACCGCGCGGTTAATCAAGCCGCGCGGTTACCGCAACCCAACCGCCAGAAAATAGAATCGCGCTGCTCCCGCGCGTTTCTATTACAATGGAGTCTTTACTTCGCGTTCAGTTGCGTTGCGGATACCGCGCGGTGAGCACGTCACTGTTCGTGAGTTCGCCATGGATCGTTTCGACACTGAACTATTTATTGATGAGGTGGAGAAGAGACCTGCAATATGGGATGATTATCCCATATTGCAGGTTATGATCCAGTGTGATGATTACTCAAATAAAATTATCAAGAACCGAGCTTGGCAAGAGTTGGTGGAGATATTTGGAAATTGCGAAGACACGGTGGAAAAAAAGAATATTTTAAGTAAGTAGGTTTATTCACCAAAAAATAAGTGACAGAATTATGTTATAATTATTGTTATGAAGCGTATATTATACTCTCCGTATACTTTAGGTACTTAAATAAATATAAACAAACTTCGGCTGCTTTATGCAGACATTTCGAGCATTTTTCAAATGAAGGTCACAACGGTATTACCATATTTCGTTTGTTTACATTTAGTTATGTACCTAAACATTACAAGTACGGTATGTTAGTTGCAGCTATATCTTTGTGTCTTGCCATGGAACACGCCCATCGTTCACAAAGTAATGAGCGAATTTATCTCTGATATTCAAAGATGACGGTGTCCCTCTTCCCGCATGCAAGGTATTGAGATTAGTCATGGGTGCATTATATAAAGTATCTTTAAATTTTAGACCATCTCTAGTCCGCACATAGTTATGTAGAACACAAGAAGCTTTTATTATATCTTCGGCAAAATCTATGTTTACATTTATAGGCCTATGAAAGATGCGCCATTTGTTCGCCAAAATACCAAAAGTGCACTCAATATTACGTCGGGCTCTCGATAACCTATAGTTAAAAATCCTTTTTTCATATGGTAAACATTTGCCTGAATATGGGCGCATTAAATTTTCTGCTAAGCCGAAGGCTTCATCTCCAACTATAACATAAGGCATTGGTGTTAGGTCTACATTAGATATTGGTTTAGGTGTTGGTATGTTTAATGATTTTTATGTCAGGCGTTTATAAAAAACCGAATTTTTAAATATAGCAGAATCACTGCTTTTGCCATAAGCCCCAATATCAACATAAGTAAAGCAATAGTTGGCGTCGCAAAGTGCTAAGAGCACTATGGAAAAGTAATGTTTATAGTTATGATACAAAGAACCCGAATCAACAGGCTTTATAACTCGGATATGCTTGCCTATAGCACCAATGCAATTTGGAAAATTTGCATATCTCTCAAAGTCTCGTGCTATTGTCTTCCAGATATCTTCAGTCGCTTCGGGCATGACTATGTTTACCAACTTATTCCACAATGATTTACATACTTCGCGGACAATAGGGATGATGACTAAAAAATGATTTTTTGTCCGTCATGTAGATTATTAAAATATATTGGACACGTATTTTTTCTTTTTCTACGTAATCAAAAGATTACGGCGATACATTGAGTTAAAATGTGGCATGACGTCACGTCTTTGTAGATTTTATACGTAGAAGTGACGTAGCGAGCCCCCACTCCCGAACTTTAATGCGAGTTATCTAAGTCATTTTTTATTAATATGATAAAGCAAAAAATACGTATCTAATATTTTTTTATTATCTGACTGACGGACTAAATAGAATTTCTTTATTTTTACCCAGGCATCATCCCTATTCCAGTAATCGTCGATTTTCCTAGGCGATAATTGTAGCTTAGTTCTCCAAATGAACAACCCGTACCAAGATATCTGAAACAAGAATATTATTAATAATGTTATTATTTTTAGGTACACAACTCCAAAAAAAATGGAAAAACATACGAGATTGCTACAATAAAGAATACAAAAAAGAAAAAACAACTCCTTCTGGTTCAGGTGCTCGTAAAGGAGCCCGATATATGTATTTTTCAAGATTATCTTTCCTGCAGAATAGTGTAAGTAATAAAGACACTACAACTAATATTGAAGAACAGAATGAAAGGCAAAGTGAGAAGACAAGTGAACTAAACGCCAATGCAACCGAAGCCACTGAAATACGTCCCCCTAAACGTAAGAAAACACAAGTGCCAGAAGAAAAAATAGCTGTTTTAATAGAAAAAAATATCGAGTCACGAAAACATTTTCAGAATGAACTTCAAGAAAATAGTATTACCAAGCAAGATGACGACAAACTCTTTTGTTTGTCGTTATATAAAGAACTCAGAAAAGTACCAGAAAATAGGCGTTTAGCAACCAAAATTGAATTACTTCAAGTGATACAAAAAGGACAAAGCTTACCACCCCCTGTTCGCTACAATACTCAGCAGATCACACCTACGTATTGGCAAGGACAACAGTATACAAGCCCGCAAGGATATTTTACTACATCTGGATCATCTCCTCCTGTTCCGGCACCGTCACCGTCACCATCGCAATTTAGTTCTGGCTCTCAGTCCTCTACAGTTATAGAAAATATTTATGCTGATTTTGAAGAACAATAAATAAATCTTACCTTAAAGTTATTACGAGTTTCTCTTCCGGTGACACGCTTGGCCTCAAATGCGTTTCAGAGCATGAAATATCTTGCCTGATCAGTTCAATTAGTTCATCAAAAGATTTTATTGACATTCTCAAATAGTCAAAAAATTTGTTATCATACATTCTTAATTTGGGATATAATGTTACGAACTGACCATGTACTAGTCGGTCACGTAATATTGGATGCACCCAATACCGCCTTTTTCTTTTCTTTTTTTTAAGGAGCAACCACAGTAAACACACTTCTTCGTCGACCTCCATTTTGAAACTGACGCTAACCCGCACGAAATCGCATACTAACCGCGCGTGTCTGAATAGCTTCACAATTTTGCGGTTTGAAACCGCGCGATTCGTAAACGCACGATTCCCGCATGTCTGAACGCAGGCTAACTGAAATTAAAAAATTCGAAATTTTTCCGCTGAATTATTCGTGCACGAATAATTCATGTCGCTTCGTGAGATAAAAGAACTCTACCTACATTATAAAACACGTATAAAAATGGTTGATGTAGGTACCTATGCACTCTCTAATACAAATATATTACCACAGTCTAAAAATCATACAGTCGTCCGACGAAGACGTCTAGACAGGGCAATTGTGCGGGGTGTGAGGGGCGAGACGCGGGTAAGCCGATCCCGAACTGCGAACAAAACGATGTTAGTAGTTCGGGATACGTCATTCAGGGCCGACAAGTGTTTATTTTTTATTTAAAATGGTGCATGCAAAGTGTGCTGTGAGTGATTGCAAGTCTTCATCTTACAAAAATAAAGATCTGCGGTTTCATCAGCTTCCACGCACAGAAGTAAGGTAAATAAATCTGTTTTGTTATTGTAGAGTACATAAATAATTTTATTTGTAATGTCGTGCCACGTTGATAACGCTAATAAAATGGTCGACCTGCGCACGGTAAAAAAAAATGTTAATAGGTTATCGCACACGGCTTCCGTCTGTTTGGAAATCCTACTAATATTATAAATGTGAAAGTGTTTGTTTGTATGTTCCGTGTCAAGATGGTGGACTTTTTTATTATTTACTAAGGGTGAATTTCGAGATGGTAGACCTAATTTTTTATAGTATGATATGGGTGTCAACTTTGAGTCTAATTGGGGTGCTTGTTAGGAAAAAGCCATCCTTTTAGTAATCCAAGATGGCGGACGTCATTTTTTTTATAATTTGATATGGGTGTCAATTTTGAGTATAATTGGGGTGCTTGTTACGAAAAAGTCATCCTTTTTGAAATCCAAGATGGCGGACGTCATTTTGTTATAATTTGATATGGGTGTCAATTTTGAGTATAATTGGGGTGTTTGTTACGAAAAAGAAAAGCCATCCTTTTTGAAATCCAAGATGGCGGACGTCATTTTGTTAGAATTGGATGTGGGTGTCAATTTTGAGCATAATTGGGGTGCTTGTTACGAAAAAGCCATCCGTTTTGAAATCCAAGATGGCGGACAACGTATTTTTTTTATAATTTGATATGGGTGTCAATTTTGAGTATAATTGGGATGCTTGTTACGAAAAAACCCTCTTTTTTGAAATCCAAGATGGTGGACGTAATTTTTTTATAATCTGATATGGGTGTCACTTTTGTGTTTAATTAGGGTACTGGTTACGAAAACGCCATCTAAATAACTTAAATCTGTCCCGAGTTGGTCCTGTAGTAAAAGTTGTTCAGTTTGGTGGTCTGTAGCAAATTCTTTCGTATGTATATGTATATACTATGTATGTTCCCTTATTGTTAGAATGTAATTATTAAATTGTATTTTATTTTAACATTTCATAAAAAAAATGTTTTCATTATTATATCAATGTGTAATATTGTTTTATTATAATACTACTATCAATATTGATCTGCAATAAATAAATAATTTTGTAAATATTGTTTATTTGTGACAACCCTGGCCGATGCGTTACTGTCTAGACGATGTCGGCATTTTACACAAGATCAAAGGCGTCGTCCTACTGTATGATTTTTATACTGTGATATTACTTTACTCTTTGTACAAATATCAATACTTCACCTACATAGCCCAGAACAACATTATCTTTGGACTTTCGTTGGTAGTGGTGACGGCTAAACACGTGCTTCTGTCAGTGTTACGAATTTTTTCGATCTTTTAAGTGAATTTTGTCTGGATATTGATCGAAATTATTCTTTGTGTTTGTGTTGTTGATATACGGTTAGTTTTACTTGTTATTGTCCCTTTTTTAGCCATTTTTGTACAAAATGAACTCCAAAAAGCCCCCTGATCCTGATGAACCTTTTGAACTTTCCCCCGTACTAACTGTTACTCTCCCCCATGACACCCAAATACTCACGCAGGACCCCATTATGGATACCGAGACACCAAATCGCAAAAGAGTTGCAGGCTCACCCCCTGTAACTTCAAATATTCCACCTAAGTTAGCGAAGAACGTAATAGGCAGATTTACATATACTGCGAAAGATAATCCGCCGTATATTGTCCATGTTTCCCTCAAGGATGATCAGACTTCAGGTACTGTGCTACAACCTGTTAAATTTGGTATGTTTTTAACGATGAATAACATCAGCAACATTCACCTCGATGGGATCAAACGTTTAGGTAGAAATCGCGTGTCAGTCGAGTTTCAGTCGCATCAGGACGCAAACAGTTTTTTAACGAATACCCTACTAGCATAAAATAATTATTCTGCCTCCATCCCCCAATTTAATATTACAAGAATGGGGATTGTTAGGGATATACCTACTGAATGGACAGAGGAAGAAATAATAAAACACATTAAGGTTCCGGAAGGATGTGGTCCTGTTGTTAAGGCCAGAAGGATGAGCCGTAAGGTGACCTCTTCTGGAGTAGCTGAGTGGAAGCCTACACAGACAGTAGTACTAACTTTTGACGGACAGATTTTACCTAAACGTGTATTCTGTTTTTACTCGGCTCTTCCAGTTGAGAGATACACATACCCAACAATTCAATGCTACCACTGTTGTCGCTTTGGCCACACCCGCACTCTTTGCCGTTCGAAACCAAGGTGCTTTAAATGTGGTGAAGATCATCCAGCTGATGGATGTGAGGTCACTGCTGAGTTAGGCTTTTGTATATCTTGTTCTGGGAACCATTTCGCCAACGACAGTGCTTGTCCTGAGTTAGGCCGCCAGAAGAGTATCAAAGCTCTGATGGCAGAGAAATCGATCTCGTATGCGGAGGCAAGTCGGGTTTTCCCTCCTGTTTCTAGATCATATGCCGACATCTCTAAATCCTCTCCACGTAACAGGGTCATATTTAATAAACCACTATCCCAGTCATCATCCCCAGTTCCTGTAACCCAAAAATCATATCGTAAAACAGTCTTCTTAAACCCTAAACCCCGTGCCCCCCTCTCGCCTGGCTATAATAAACAGGCCCATCAAGCCCTAACTCAAAATTACTCCTTTTCCCCCTCCAAAAATGGCTCTGCCTTTCCAAAGGAAGACACTGAGCCAACTATGTTTAAACAAGAGGACAAATCGAAAAACATACTAGACCTCATTACCAACATGTTAATGGCTGTTCTTGTGAATCCAACCCAATCAATACCTGACCACGTTGCCCTAAAACTAACCTCAATTTTAAATTATTTAAATAATGTACCATCCCCTGACATTCCTTCAATGGAACGTGAGGAGTATTACTCCCAGGAAACCTGATCTTTCCTTTTTAATTAATAAATACAAACCATCAATTTGCAGCATTGCTGAGACATGGCTTTTACCTGAAAGTAATTTCAGGATGCCCTCTTTCAGCAGTGTTCGTAATGATAGACCTGATGGCTACGGGGGATGTGCTTTGCTCATTAATAGCAAAGTATCATTTTCCCCGATTCCTCTACCCTCTGTTAGCAATAGCATAAATGTTGTTGCTGTTAAGGCTGAGGATATAAATATATTTTCTTTCTATATTGCGCATCCACAACTTGAGTATCTTTTAGTAATTAAAAATTTGTTATGCAGTGTTAATGGTCCAATACTTGTTATGGGTGATTTTAATTGTCACCATTATCGTTGGGGATCAGATACTTGCGATAACTTTGGCATAGGCTTACTGGATATATTGGATGATCTTGATCTTTGTGTCATTAACGATGGCAGTGCCACACGCATGTCTGCTCCAGGGCAGAGTAATAGCTGTGTTGACTTGACGTTCTGCTCATCCAATATATCTAGTCTACTCATCTGGCGTCGCTTGAATATGACTTATGGAAGTGATCACTATCCCATCATGATCGAATTCCCTTCAAAAAATGTTCCCACTAAAGTTTCTCCTCCCCTTTTAAAACACCAACTCAACTCGGCAGATTGGGATTTATATTCTAAAATCTTAGATTTAAGAATAACTTCCCTTCCAAAAGTTAACAGTGATAATGCCCAGGAATGTTTTTTGTCCTTTTCTTCCACTGTCTCTTCTACAGCAGACGATTGCTTGCCTTCCAAAAAACCCCAATCTAATAGAATTCCTTCTCCGCCATGGTGGGACAGGGAATGCACTGACATGGTTAGGGCCAGGAATGAAGCTGAAGATACTGCTAACAACGATATGAACCTGGATAATTTCATTGCCTTCAAGCGGATATTAGCTAAGTCCAGGAAAGTATTAAAAAAAAGAAACGTGAAGGTTGGTCAAAATACTGCAGCTCTCTGAATCCATCTACTCCGGTTTCGGTAGTGTGGCGGAAGTTGAGGCGTTTTAGAAGTAATATAGCACCTGCCTCATCGAACAACCTCACAGAAGAACTGGGATACCAGTTCTTCTCAAAAATCGCTCCAGCTTATGTTCCAAGTGTAGAGGATAGTTGTGTTGGCATCGATGATGTAGACGACTCTAACGATCCTATGAACATGCCATTTAGCCTGGAAGAATTAAAAGCTGTACTATCCCATGTCAAAGACTCCGCACCAGGGGTGGATGGATTCCCTTACTCCTTTATTTCTAAAGCTGGTCCAAAAACTCACCAATACTACCTGGACTTGGCTAATTTTTGCTTTAATTCAGGTTACATTCCCACAGACTGGAAGGTTCAAGTTGTCATTCCGATATTAAAACCTGGCAAAGATCCTAATGATCATTGCTCATATAGACCTATCGCTTTATCGTCCATACTAATAAAACTTTTAGAACATTTAATTAAAAATCGTTTGGAGTGGCTGGTGGAGAGCAGGGGGCTGCTGCCGACGACTCAGTTCGGCTTTAGGAAAGGTCTGGGCACTGCTGATAGTGTGGGAATCCTCACGTCAGCGGTGCGACTGGCCCTCAGCAGGGATGAGTCTGTGGTTGCTGTTTTCCTGGACATATCGGCTGCTTATGATTCGGTCCTCCTCCCTCTTCTCAGGCAAAAGCTGCACGAGCTGAGAATCCCGGGTAGGATATGTCGTATCATTGGTAGCATCTTTGCCAGCCGCGTCATTCAACTGAGAATCCCTGGGGCTGACTCTGAACAAAGAACAGTCTGGAGAGGATTACCTCAAGGGTCTGTTCTTAGTCCCCCATTGTATAATATATATACAGCTGACCTATCTTCTTCTCTAAATTTTGACTGCAAAATTCTTCAGTATGCTGACGATATTGCACTAATGGTCACTGGCAGTTCCATTCAGGATGCCGCTCTATCAATGAATGTATCTCTGTCTTCACTTAACCAATGGCTTCTTGATCACGGGTTGTCTTTAAGTGCGCCAAAGAGTACAGCGGTCATTTTTACCCGCAAGCGTTCGGTTCCCCAAATAGATTTAAACATAGATGGCAAACCATTCCGGTCAAGGATAAGGCTAGGTTCCTGGGAGTAACTTTGGATTCAAGATTGTCTGGGGTTGACCACATTAACAACACGGTCAAAAAGTGTGAACGCTCTGTGTCTATCCTTAAGGCTTTGGCCGGGGTGTGGTGGGGAGCTCACCCCTACACCCTTAAACTGGTCTATAATGCGTTGACCAGGAGCGCTTTGGACTACTGTTGCTATCTTATTGAGCCCTGCAACAAAGAAGCGCTAAAAAAATTAGACAGCATCCAGGCCAAATGACTGAGAATAGTTATTGGAGCAATGAAATCCACTCCCATAAATGCGCTTCAAGTCGAATGTGCAGAACCGCCTCTTTTCCTACGAAGACAGTATTTGGCAGATCGCTTTCTATCCAGAGTATTCTCCCTTTCATCCCATCCTTTACTCCCAATTTTAGAGCTAATCGACCTTTCTTTGAATGATTCCCCTTATTGGAAGAATAAAACATTTCCTCTTCTGATAAATAGGTATAGAGAACTTAAACACCTCTCTTCGCCTGTTTGTCAATATCCAATTCTCCCAGTCTTTTCCGCCGCATATGAGACGCTTCATTTTGAGCCAAAAGCCGTTTTGGGACTAGGTATATCAAAGAATTCCCAAAACGCAAGAGGCGACTTCGAGTTAGCTCTCAAGCGTTTCTGGGAAGGATGGAACCTCTTTTATACTGATGCATCTAAATTGTCTCAAACAGAATGTACAGGAGTGGCAGTTTATTTCCAAAACTCTAAAATAGCTTTACTTTACCAATGCCCGCCAATAACATCAGTTTTCACAGGAGAATGTATCGCTATCTTAGAAGCCATACACTTTATTAAATCTCACCAAATTAAAAAAGCAGTAATTTTTTCGGATTCCCGTAGCAGTATTCAGGCCTTAAAACAAAATCAACTTAAAAGTCAAATTCATAGCCGAATCATTATAGAAATTAAGAATTTATTATTTGATTGCTCCCAAAACGGCTTGGACATCGAGATAGCTTGGATCCCTGGCCACTCGGGTATTGTTGGCAATGAGTGCGCTGATTCGTTAGCAAAGTATGCCACATCAAATCCGGCTGACCGAAAGCACTTCGTAGCTCATAACTACGATTTGCGAAATGGTGCCAAGCCCAAGTTATTTAACTCGTGGACAAAAACTTGGAGGAAGACCTCAAAAACCAAGGGCGCCTACTACGCAGCGATACAACCCGACATCCAAAGGAAACCTTGGTTTTTCAAATGCCCAAAATTGTCCAAAAGAACTGTTTCGTCACTTTG
The DNA here is from genome assembly GCA_948252095.1 of Dicycla oo. Lineage (NCBI taxonomy): Eukaryota > Metazoa > Arthropoda > Insecta > Lepidoptera > Noctuidae > Dicycla > Dicycla oo. Next base: position 14,725,640 of record OX411714.1, on the reverse strand, counting down.
TAGACTGAGACTCGGACACTGTTGTAGCCCAGTGTTCCTGAACAAGATCCATGTTCGGGACAACTCATTATGCGAGTGTGGTCTTGCGGAGGGTACTTTGGATCATATTTTTTTCTCCTGTTCTTTGAACACCAATTCCTTCGACCTCTATAGAAAGATTTCCAAATATGACGTTCCTCTCCCAACTAACTTCCATTCCCTTCTATCCCACTTCTCCCCCAAAATCATCCAAATTTTAGCCACATTCCTAAATGAAAATAATTTAAAATTTTAACTGGTGATGGTGCGTAAAATAACTATATATTTAAATACTATGTATATTTTTATTTATAGTACCCTATTTTATATGCTTGTAAATTAGAATACATGTTTTTACTAACCCTTGTGTTCGTCCCTGCAGCTACTAACATTTTACTACCAGAAAGTTAAGTCCGACGGCCCGCCACGAGTGCGTTACCCGGGCAAAATGGCTGAAAAATTTGTGCTTTAGAGAGATGAGACTATAACAAATAATTAGTGTATCATGAGTAGCAATTTGTTTAATAATAGCAAAATTTGTGTGAATTGTAGTTTTAAAGTTATTTGAGAAAAACAGATTTTGCTGCAGTAACGTTTGAAACGTTACCCTGGCAAAATCATTTTTCAAAAAATCGTTTCAGCTCGGAACCAAATACATGAATAGATAGCTTTTGTTGCATAGTAAATGTTAGCAAATAGCAAAATTTGTGTGTGTTATGGTTGTTAAGTTATTTAAGATTTTGCTGCAGTAACGTTTTGCAATTTCCCAGATCTCGGAAACGGCTCAACGCAGAAGTTTGAAAAAAATACCAATAAGAGACCTTAATTTGTTTAAATTTGTTTAAACATTACTTTTTGATTTGGTTGACGTAAACCAATGCAATTAAATGGTTTCCAAATTCAGAAAAAAACGGATTTGCAAGTAAACCAATACACTTATAACCAAAAAAACAGGTGTAAAAAATACCCGTGGTAGACACTTATAACGTCAGAAATTTTAGATTTTGTAACTTTACACGATATGAAGATAAAAACAAATTTGATTAATTTTAGACTGGTCGTACTTTAGCGATCGAATACGCAGTTCCCATAACATTAAGAAACATGGTATACTTTAAACAAATTAAAATAATTCATGAACATTCGTTCCTGTAAATTTCAGCACTCAATTACGGCTATAATGAAAGTTATATCAAAAACAAGAATACATCAGCAATTCTCGAATAAGCCGACAAAATTTAAAAGGTCACGTAAAAGCGACCGCACCATACATAAGCTCAACCTTCTTAAATGAACGGGACAACATGGATGTTTTCTTAGTACAGTTACATACAAATTTTTTTGCAATTTACAGGCCAATATTAGGTTGCACATTGATTAAAATGTGAGTCGCGATCGTAAGAAGTATGTATTTACAGAACTTTAATCATTAAAGTCATCAATACAACTCTATATGATCAGGTAATTCTAATGAATGACTATTTCATGAAATCTTGACATTTGAGCATTACACTAACTTAAGGAGTTGTATTATGATTTCAACGATTATAATTCTGTACATACATATGTGTTACGGTCGCGAATTATAATTTATTCAACATACAACCTAACACTGACTTGCAAATTGCAAAAAAACGTAAGAACATTTTCAATTTCGCAGGCTACCTGCCCTGACGGTTCCCCTTTAATGAATAAAATAAAAACATTAAACACTCACATCGTTCAAAGACGTCGTCGCACATAAACCACAAGCAAGCACTTCTCTCCAAAACACTTGGTTCATGACTGTTTGGTTCGGTTAACTATAAATAGTATGTACAGTCGCGGAATGAAAAGGTTCGTCAATTTTCAAATTGATCCGTTCAACGTGTCGCGAGCACATATTACTTTTTGAAACTGTGTTACAGAATAGACTCGAGTTAGAGAAAATAATGTTTAACTGTTCGTTAATAAAGTACAAAATTATTCAATCAAAGTTGTTTGACTATTTATCTTGTCAACAAGATTATTATGTTCGATAAACTAAAACCTTCTTGTTGGTTCAACCTGCCATTATTATTTTTGTTAAAACTATTGTCAGTCATCTTCATATCATGTCATCACTTTGTAGTTTGTGATGTCATCATTGCAAAATATCATAATTTCTCCTAAATAACTATTTTATAATGCCAAGACCTTTAAGTGTTGAAGAAAGAGCAGCAATTATTGCCGAACATGAAGCTGGCTACAACATCTCCGAGATGTGACCAGAGATAGTGTGAGATTCTGGATAAGGAGACATGGCGAAGAAGGTGCACTAGTCGATCATCGTCACAATAATTCTGGTCACCGTCCTATTCTTAACGCCGCACAAAAATCAGACATGAGAAGGCAATATGAGGAAGACGGCTTTGTGTCAATGAATCATTTCGCCCAAATATATATTATTATGATGTTTGTCCAAGAGTAATAAGAAACGCATTACACTTAATGGGATTACATTATAGACGATACGTAAACATAGTTGCTCTGACAACGACTCATAAGGAAGCACGCTTAAGATTTGCACAGACTTATTTGAACTTCCATTGGAGTACCACTATATTTATTTTTACCGACGAAAAATGTTTTAAGTCGAGCCAACTTGGGAGGCTTAATTTGTGGAGATATAATAGTACGAGATATACGGAAGACCATGTAGTGCCCAATTTCAGTTCTGGACGAATCTCGGCCAATATATGGGGGTGGATGTCAGCGGATAGAGTAGGCGAGCTCGTGCTTGTTCCTCCAAGGACAAACGCAATACACTACCAGTCTGTTTTAGAAGACAGTATGCTACCAAGTGTCCGTACCGTGTATCCAGCTGATGAGGTACCTGAGGTCAGATATATTAATTCCAGGACAATGCTCGCACGCACAATGCTCGTATTGTGAATGAATGGTTCAACCGGCATTGCGATAGAGTGGTGATACCCTGGCCGGCAAGATCTGCGGATTTCAACCCGATAGAGAGCTTATGGGGTTTAATGGTACAGCGATGGAAAAATAGAAATGAAAGAACCAAAGAGGCTTCAGAAAACCACTGCCGAATTATTTGGGAAGACACTAGAGGCACGGATCTATGCTCTCGTCTAGTGGGTTCCATGAGAAATAGGTTACAATGTTTGATTGAAGCTAATGGCGGTTATACCCGTTATTCAAAATAAATGTCATTAAACTTATTCGTAGTTTTCATTAACTTTTGCTTCTTATTTTATAGTTGTCATTTTATTGTTGTTTTAATACATTTTGTAACATTGCATTGATGGGATAGAAAAAACAAGCAAAACCTTATTCGATAGCAAACGTCATATTTATTTAAATTTTAGAAGCACTATTTCTTGCACTGGTATGTTGGCATGATTAATTCTTGCAGTACTAGTGCAAGCGAAAACCGACTCTAAGGTGACGAACCTTTTCATTCTGTGACTGTACATACTCATAGCTAAAAAGTAAGTAAGACAACGCATAAAGCTGTTGCATCGCACGCAGCGATGCGCGCTGCTCTCACTAGCATCGAGAACGTTAAAAAGTTTAGCGTGGCGTTGGTATCAAAATTAAATATTTGGTTTAACCAAACACAAACAAGAAACTACTATACATATAGTGTTAGTGTTATATAGATATATATAGTGTGTAACTGTATATATACGAGGGCGGCACTGAAAATTTCGGGAATCAAGGAAGTGACACAACATTACTATTTAAAAATGTATTTTTTGCTTTTCGAAGTATTCTCCGCGAAATTTGACACATTTTTCCATACGATGAACCAATCATTGAAGCAACCATTCCATTCGCAAGTTGGGGTCTCCAAAATGGCCGTTTTGTAGGCGTCCACAGCTTCTTCAGGTGATGAAAATCTCTGACCACGCAATTTATTCTTTATTTTAGCGAAAGTTTAGAAATCATTAGGGCTTAGGTCGGGGCTGTACGGCGGATGGTCTAATAATTATATGTTTTCTTGCACTAAAAACTCTTTTGTTCTGTGCGCGGTGTGAGAACTCGCATTGTCGTGATGGAGGATGATGCGGCGGTTGCAGTTCTCTTTACGGAGTTCAGAAACGACCTGTGGCAAACAAATGCTAGCATACCATTCTGCATTAACCGTTCTTTGTCCCCCAAGAGGAATAGTCGCAACATGGCCGGTTTTGGAAACAAACGTGGCCACCATTTTTTTTGCAACACTCCGTGAACGAACAATTTTTGTTGGCTCATTTTCGAACACCCAAACTCGTGACTGGTTTTTTGTTTCGGGTTCGTACGCGTATATCCAGGATTCGTCACCTGATACGATGTTGTATACAGCATTTGAGGATCCTGCGTGGAATCTTTCGAGAGTTTTGACGCACCATGTAACGCGAGCCGCTTTTTGCTCTTCACAGAGCGAATGCGGTATCCATCGGGAAAACAACTTTTTTACACCTAATTGTTCATGCAAGATTATTTGTATTTGACTCATGCCAATGTCTAAAGTTGCCTGAATTTCGCGGTATGTCACATGTCGATCTTCCTCAATCAGCTTACGCACAGCATCAACGTTTTCTTGGTTGACTGCAGTTTTTGGACGACCTTGACGGGGATCATCACTGAGCTTGACACGTCCAAACCAGCGGTAAATTGTGGTTTTGGATGGGGCTTCATCACCAAATGCAGAAATCATCCGGTCAACACACTGTTTTTGTGTTAAACCACTTCGAAAGTCATAATAAATCATCGCTCTTGAATTTTCTCGAGTCAATTCCATTTTCTCAACGACTAAACAAGTTTGACAAAACCTTGTGACAAGACCGAGAATCTTTTTTAAAATAAATAAATGGTATTCGATTTTTAAAACCAAGGAGTTTTCAATTAACCCTTCGAATTCCGGAACGCAGGTCTGCGCACCATTTTTTTATGCGAGTGCGCCACTCGAAAAAACACCTAATTACATTAGTGTAATTAGGTGTTTTTTCGAGTACAGCTAAAATCGCGCAGACCTACGTTCCCGGCATATGAAAGGTTAAAAAGATTTTAATATGACAGGAACAATGGAAATATGCCATTCCCGATACTTTTAGTGCAGCCCTCGTATATATATATAGTTACACACTATAAATTATTTACATTTAAATTATTTATTTATTATTTACTTACCTTTTTAAAGTTACTTTGACTTTAAATAATTATGATCCGTTAAATTGTTTAAAACTACTATTAACTAACATGATTTTAATTTATAATATAGAAAACTAGTAAAAATTGTGTAATATGTCGTATCGTTATCGTAATAATGTTTTTCTGCTTAACTGTACAAAACATCGGATACTAAGCTGCCAATTTGCGAAGATTACCCGTACGTACGGTGCGGTCGCTTTTACGTGACCTTTTCAATTTGATCTGTTTATCAGCGAATTGCTGACATATTTTTGTTTTTGATATAACTTTCATTATAGCCGTAATTGAATGCTGAAATTTACAGGAACGAATGTTCATGAATTATTTTAATTTGTTTAAAGTATGCCATGTTTCTTAATGTTATGGGAACTGCGTATTCGATCGCTAAAGTACGACCAGTCTAAAATTAATCAAATTTGTTTTTATATTCATATCGTGTAAAGTTACAAAATCTAAAATTTCTGACGTTATAAGTGTCTACCACGGGTATTTTTTACAGCTGTTTATTTGGTTATAAGTGTATTGGTTTACTCGCAAATCCGTTTTTTTCTGAAGTCGGAAACCATTTAATTGCATTGGTTTACGTCCATCAAATCAAAAAGTAATGTTTAAACAAATTTAAACAAATTAAGGTCTCTTATTGGTATTTTTTTCAAACTTCTGCGTTGAGCCGTTCTCGAGATCTGGGAAATTGCAAAACGTTACCGCAGCAAAATCTTAAATAACTTAACAACCATAACACACACAAATTTTGCTATTTGCTAACATTTACTATGCAACAAAACCTATCTATTCATGTATTTGGTTCCGAGCTGAAACGATTTTTTGAAAAACGATTTTGCCAGGGTAACGTTTCAAACGTTACTGCAGCAAAATCTGTTTTTCTCAAATAACTTTAAAACTACAATTCACACAAATTTTGCTATTATTAAACAAATTGCTACTCATGATACACTAATTATTTGATATAGTCTCATCTCTCTAAAGCACAACTTTTTCAGCCATTTTGCCCGGGTAACGCACTCGCCCGCCACTCCTGCCGTCTCAACGTGACGCTGGCAGAATAGTCGTCACCGGCTCAATTGCCAAGAAAGAAGAAAAAAAAAACTTCACGCCTGTAATTCTAAGCCGGGAAGGCCGAAGGTAAGATGCAGTAACTTAGACACTTATTAGGCCCCCTACGATGGAAAGCGAGCCTGTTATCATGAATAAATTGGGCATCATTTTATATAGGTAGGTACTAGTGTTTTTTTTTTTTTTTCGCAACAGAAAATCATAGGCTGCCAAGAGACGGACTGCACAGCAGCAACCGCACGCATTCGATATATTCAACTGCATGCAGTTGTACGTTTGACCGCGTGAAGTTGAAGTCTATCTTCACGCGGTTGATCGCTAACCGCATACAGTTAGTGGGCAGTTCACGCAGTCGGCTGCAGTCGTGTGAAGTCGATTTTAACTGCACACGGTTGGCAGCCGACCGCGAGTTGAATCACGACTGTATGCAGTTAATATCGACTTAACACGCTGCAGCCGACCGCGTGAAGTTATAATAATAATATCCTGGGACATTTCACACACCGTCATCCGATTCCAAACTAAGCAGAGCTTGTACTATGGAAACCAGATAACTGATATACTACATATACTACTTTTTTTGTTGTAAATACATACTTATATAGATAATTACACCCAGCCTCAGGACAAACATACATGTTTATGCACACAAATGTTTGTCCTGGATGGGAATCGAACCCTGTTAGGCTCACAACTGTACGAAGTTGAACATACAACTGCTTGCAGTTGAATATATCGACTGCGTGCGGTTGTTGCTGTGCAGTCCAGCTGTTGACAGCCTTACATGTTATACAATCGATGAATCAAACACAGGATCTCCCGGGTAAAATAACTGCATTCTGATGTGCAAAAACATTGAGATTTGTATATTATGTATAGGTTCTTTTGAGGATGAAATAAATAAGTAATACCTACATACCTAAGTAAGTATAATCAATTGATAGACTGCGACATAGTGACGTATACCTATAAGGAATCCGATATAAGATGACATCAGAGAATGTGTTGAGTGCATTCAACTACCTATCAGAACTTAATGTTCTGCATATGGTATTGTGAACTACCAAATACACAATAACTGAAAACTTGCATGGAGATAAGTCTATACTGGTAAGCACTACTGATTATATTATATTAATTATGAGAAAACACTCATTATCTTATATTCAAGAGTACCTAGTCATGATGAAGATGCTTGTATGTTTGTTCGAATTATTAGCATACAGACTGCTCATAAAAAATCGGAGGCAGGATCATTGATGAATTGGTTGAGGTATTGATACCCAAAATACTTAGTTAGGTATTTGAGTTTTAATAAATTATCACTTTATATTGAATGAATGAATGATGAAAACTGTGGTTTTTAGGATCTAATCTGAGTATAATTATAAATAGTCAATAATATAAAATTATAGAATGAAATGATGAATAAGTGAAAATTGCGGGTTTCCAGATCATATAAGATCTGGAAACCCGCAATTTTCACTCATTATATATACCTCCAATTTTTACCTACTTACAGTCTGTCTTTGTCTATTCTTCCAATGACAAAACACATTTCTATGGTGGTCATGCTATGCATGCTGTATTCAATCATTGGCATTCTTTATCACATATTATAATCAAAGCTACAGTCAATTGTTTATCTAGGTACAGACAACAACTAAACTAAAACATAAGTTTTCCTAAAAAATAATAAAGATATTATGACTTACATGGTTGTGAGTGAGGTACATAAAATGCTTAACTACACAATTACCTACTTAATAAAATTATTTCAATTGTTTTCTTCATCAATAGAATTTTCCTGTTTGATAAAAACATCTGCACCGTCAGCACCAAATAAAAATGTTTTGATCCTGAAATAAAATAATGTGAGTATAGTAGAAAATATATAATATAATAAATAAGTATGTAATAAACTACCACATTCCACTGATTCCACAAGAAAACATTAGGTAGCTACCCAATATATTTCAGTCTCAGTCAGTTCCATGCTAAGCCACCAAGCCACGAGGATACAAGGACATACAATATTGTTGAACTTATCTGCTAATATTCTAGCACCTATCAAATTAGATAGCAATACTATGATAGAAAAATAATCAAACCCTAACTAAATCAAGGTTTATTATCATCAACTGCCTATCCTTTTCCCAACTATGCTGGGGTCGGCTTTCAGTCTAACTGGATGCATCTGAATACCAGTATTTTACATGGAGCGACTGCCTGTCTGATTTCCACAACCCAGTTACTGAGTAAAATGATACCCCTTGGTAAGACTGGCTGTCAGACTTTCGGGCTTCTGACGACCCGTAACAACTGTCAAAGATGCACGAATGACAACCGGGACCAACGGCTTAAGTGCTTTCCGAGGTACGGAGGGGTCTTGGTATGTAAAGATGGTCGGTCACCCATCCACGGATGAACTCTAGCAAGCGTAGCTTAACCTGATTGATCGACCCGTGCGGCTGTTATAACTACCTTGATTTAGCCCTATGGCTAACACAAGACTAAATCAAGGTTTACATTTTCAAAAATAGGTACAATTCACGCTTAACATATACATATGCGCGAAAGTCCAACAAAGGGTCTGCTTTTCGTGGGGACGTATTGATAAATAAATAATGAAATGTTTACCTCTTCCATTCAATTCCTAATCCAATAAATGTGCATGTTAGAAAACCATGCCATATTGTGGTCACTAAAGGTATAGGTTGTCTTTTATGTCCAAAATTTTTGAACGTCCTTTGACTAACTATTGTTGTCGCTTTAAAATTCCGCAACATGTCTTTTACAAGTAAGTACTAAATAAAATAAAATATTACTTCAATTTAATTTTCGTAAACAAATTGAAACTTGAAGTGACAGTCACCTTCGATCAACAAGTCCACAGATAAGAACAAGTCACAGACCATTTCCAATGATTAGGTACTTTACTCTTTAACCACTTCACAGACAGACTCACATGTGGGTAGTATTCACGGAACATAAAAAACAGTGGAAGTGGTATGCAACAAAATTACTATAGGAACCACGGAACATAAAAACCAGTGGAAGTGCAAAGTAGGCGTGGCACGCGTGTCACAAATAAGCGCTGTATCGGTTGCTTAGTCCCCACAGATCTTAAAGTATGGTCCCAGTCGAGTTCTAACATCGCGTCGAGTTGCAGTCTCGCGACAAATTTATTTTTCCGCAGCTATGCCATTTTGTTCTATTTTGGAGTGCAAAAATGATAGTAGGAGAAAAACTTAAAAATTGAGGTGTTTCGTATGCGATGGTATGTACATACCATCGGTAAGTACGATTTTATTTGATTTCTAATAAAATCTTAATTAATTTCAATTTACTAATGATGTAATAGAACCTCTAGTTAAAATCAACCTTATACGATTAAAATACAGTTTCTTTGACGGCCGCCGAAGCGTATAAGTAGTCGGACCGCTCATTTGGCGGAAACATTTTGCTGCCGTACATGAGATAAGTCGAAACTCTGTTCAACTGTATAAGAATATCAATAAATAATTGTGATTATTCGTCGAGTGTGAAGTCTATTACTGCTTTCCCATTTCATTCAGAAGTGGGATATGAAGCTTAATCGCCCTACTGCATCTGTTGGACGTGGAATACGTCCGCCTGGTTGGAGTGAAGAAGAACAAGATCATATTAGTGAAGATGAAGAATTCGCGCCGCCACCCGCTATGAGGGAGAAGATTGCAGTGTTGGTATGGTTGAAGAAAATTGACCAGTTGGGAGACATACATGGCTGGAGCGACAAAGTAAAATCAGTTGCGTAACAGTGTGGCGGTAATTAGGTCATCAGCCGATGCATCTAATGTAAACATGTGTCGCCGAGCCGGTCTCGATAAATCGTCGTCCAATTCCGCGTCAGCAGTTCCGTCGCCAGTGCATCCGTCGTTTGCCGAGGTTGCAGAGCACCCCGCCCCCGTGCCCCACAGCGGAGGAGCTGCGGTGACGGGCGCAGCCGTCACCGCAGCTCCTCCGCGCAGTGCCGACCAAGTTCATCACCCCGTCCCGCTGCTAGTATCTGCAGCCCTGGCGAAACGGCGCCGAATAGGGCTGATGAGGAGGGTTTCGTGACAGTGCAAAGGAGGAAGCGCCGGTCGCGAACCAACAAGAACCGCTGCGGCAAAGTTCCTACGAAGCCAGAAGTGAGCTTGCGTGCCGCTAAACCGAATACACCGGTGTACATCTCCCGCCTGCACTACAGCACTAAGGCGGAGGACATCGTGGAGTACGTGCGCCAGAAGACAAGGAGGGTGCAGTTACTGGAGTCGAGCCGCAACGTCAATTTCTAGGCGTTCGTGGTGCGTGTACCGAATTGTTCCCTGCCTGTCGTCATGGAAGAAGACTTCTGGCCGCAGGACATAATGTTCCGTCGCTTCCGCGAACAAGTGCCACAGGACAGCTCAGACATGCGAGTGAAGTGCTACTAACATAGTTTCAAGCTATATTTATTAACACGTTTTGTTTTATACTTTATATCAATATATAAACATATTATGTTAGTTTGTAATCTATGGGGCATTGTAGCCTGATAATGTTTTATTATTATTAAAGTCGATTTGCTCGAAAACTCAAGGGTACCAATTGAAGCGGTTGGCGTTGGTGGTCCTGCGGTAGTCGTCACTCACGTAATGTGCCGATGGGCGTATCCTTCATTTTGAAATAATGGTACCATGACGTGCTTTTGACAGCTAGCTTAATTAGGGATGGGAGAAGTTTTGGTTCTTGTCATCATGCATCAGTAGTCACAATATGACGTAACTTAGGAAAAAACACTTCAATAAAACTCAAAATAAATTATGACTCCAACTTTATAATAAAAGGCGGGCTTATCGAACTATTACAAACAAACGGGTATTTAAAAAATACAACATTGCATCTCTTATATACCTACCTATTCTTGTTACTTGCTAGTGTATTACATCTAGATATAATTAATTAGAACCTTATATTAAACCTATGTACACAGTAAAGTACATAAAATACACGCCTATTTACATCAACGCTTAAGAAAATAATATTTAGAATCATTTCAAGTTCAGTGTTACTGTTACAAACATAAATTCAATATATTGGCTGGCCCCAACAAAAAGAAACGAAAAAATCATCAAAATTATTGGCTACTTGATAATAATCATGGGGAAATAAAATGGGAACGTTGCGTTGAGTCAGCCTAAAATAAAAAATAACTAGATCTTTAAAAATATTAAGCTTACTGAATAAATTCAAATTCAATTGTCTGATTATGTCAGTGTAAAATCATACTTTTGAACAACATTTCACAAACAGTTTATTATCACAAATCATTAAAAAAAACATGTCCATTGCAGATTCACTGAAGCCAAACTCATGCACTACGTTAACAAATAAAGACGAATAATTATACTGATGTAAAGCAATAGTTCTATTATAAATAATTAAGCTATGGTCCGAACAGATTTTATATGAAAACCGATGGTAAGAGAATAGCATAATTATTACTAACTTAGTCCTTATGTAACCGAGTCTGAATCAGTTATGCTTATGCCACAAAGCTTGAAAAATCATCTGCAATACATAAATTAATACAGCTTGCGTATGTGTTGGAATAAAATAGATACCGTCGTAGAAAAGGAGCTGGAATGCGTAGCAGCGCGTCGACCTATCACTCGATTTTTTTTATAATTTGAACATTATAAATCGTCACATATCGTGTAATAAAAACGCCAACAGAACACGCCTTACGTGCGCGAGTTACATTATCTAGTCTTCGAATCTTATAGAGTGAACACCTGTATCAATCGCGCCGCCGCGATATGAGCCCCTTTTTTTCTTAGTCTTCTCATGCTTGAACGACTTGCCACGTGTGTGTTTCAAGTCTTGATTAGCACGCTCACCCCATGACCCGCGTGAACCACTCTAGAAAATAAATTTCTTACATTATTACTTGCAATAATAGATTATACAGTAAGCCGAGTACATAAAACTATCAAATATTAAAATTTGCAGGAAGTAATTTACAAAAAAAAAAAAGATTGAATGTGCATTTCTACTAATTTAGTTGCAAAATTATTTTATAGCCTCACCTATTTAATCAAATACTATTTTCTTGTTTTGAGAATCTCCACCCTCAAAACTTTTTCTATCATTGAAACCTCCTTTGTTGAACCCTCCCCTGTCTCCACCCCAGGACTGACGGTCGCCGCGACCTCCACGGCCTCCTCTACCTCCGCGATCTCCACCGCGGCCTCCCCTATCGAACCCGCCGCGCCCGCCCCTATCGAAGCCTCCGCGCCCTCCCCTATCGAAGCCTCCGCGACCGCCCCTGTCAAAACCACCCCGTCCGCCCCTGCCGCCACGTCCGCCTCTATCATTGAACCCTCCGCGGCCTCCTCGATCTCCTCCACGGCCTCTGAATCCCCCTCTACCCCTATCATTGAAACCCCGACCCCGATTGAATCCGCCACGTCCATGCTGGTTCCAACCTCCAGATTGATTGCCTTCCGTTTCCACGTCGTTTTCTTCGCCTTCTTGGCTTTCACCCTCCTGATTAAGAGAGAAGCACTATATTATAACCAAGACAACCCTATGTGATGCTGATGAACAAGTTATTCCAGAAAAGTAAATGCCCAAAATGTTATAGCAAGCCACTGGCAATGAAGCCATGGGCGAAAATGTCCAAGTTAGGCATAACATGGAGTTGCCTTGGCTTCTCAAACTTTGGGGCATTTACCTTGGCGTCGAATGAGTTATCCTTAAGTCTAGGATCCACTTCTACAGGTGTTGATGCCACTCGGCGGAAGGGGGCTGGCTTACCAGATCCATTCTCTTTTTCGTTGGGAGTTGACACACTAACTGTACCCTAAAATTGATTTCAGTGTTAAAGTTCATGCAATGCAATTCTACTAAGAATAGGAATGACCTGGCGCCATATTGCCAAAACTGCGCCTCGTGTACTCATTCTGGACCAGCCAGTGAGATATTATAACAAAAATGGATAACAACTTAAATTTTCAGTAGCCTTGTTATCTAACCATACGTCCATAAGAATCTTTTTCCTCTTATTCATACAACCAGTCAAATAAAAAACATCAAATTTACTGTTGGATTATGACTCCAACTAGTCCAACTAGTATCTGAGTTTGGTACAAATGTGACTCCTATGGAGTCATTGGACAGTGAATGTGTTAATTCCTTTTTAAGTTACAGTTGACAGATCATTGACGTTCCTATTGTTAGTTGAATCACATTGTATTTAGTGGCATAATACGAAAAAAGACATTAAGGTATTAAGTAAAATTTATACGAGATATTTAAAATGGCCTATCAAGTATGTATGGCAACTCTCACTAGACCTGCCGCGACAGTCAAGCGTGTAAAGTGCCTGGGACTCCCAAGGGTGCTCCATAACATTATGGAGAGCTTCACAACCCAAAATATAATACTCATAAAATATAGATCTGATTTCAATAGGTATAGCAGCAATAATTTAGTAGGGTGTGATTTCCTCATCCTGTAGCTGACCACAGTCTCCATGGATAAAGGCCTGTTCAGTTGCAAGTCATAGAGCCAAGATCCTCAGTCACTTATCTATCCACATATCACTCCAACTAGCCTGTAGGTATCTTAAACTTAATTTGAATGTTTACCTTTACGAAATTATTGTATGGCTTCTTGGCAGGTGCCCCTGAATCTCCTCCTGATGCTTTCCTCTTTTTCCCAGGTTGAAATCCATTTTCAGCCTGGAACATAGTTTAATGTAAGGATGACAATGAATTTGTGTATTACTAGAATCTGATTGAGTGGTGTTTAAAACTACATTAACACTTTGTGGGACATTAAACAAGACAATAGAAGTTTTATTGTTATTACTGCTGCTATAGCCGTATAACATCCCTCAAATGCACTGCTCAAAGCCACATCTTTAAATTTTTCTACATATTTACCTGATCATTGGTTTCTTTCTTTGCCAATTTAGCAGGAGGAGCATCACTATCATCGCTTTCATCTGAAGACTCATCTTTCTTGGTTGCAGGTTTTTGTTTTGGTTCTTCCTCATCACTTGATTCATCATCTGAGGACTCTTGTTTCTTTGCAGCAGGTTTAGGTTTAGCTGCACTAACAGGTGTCTTTGGAGCAGATTTAGACGGCTCATCATCGCTGTCATCACTATCATCTGAAGATGATGCCTTTTTAACTGGTGCCTTTGTTGGAGCTTTAGCTGGCGTCTTTTGAACTGGTTTAGGCTTTTCATCTTCACTGCTATCATCACTATCAGATGATGACTCTTTTTTAGCTGAAGCTTTAATTGCTGGTTTCACAGGTGTGGGTGTAGGTTTCTGGAGGGCCTTCTGTGGTGCTTTTTGAACTTCATCGCTGTCATCACTGTCATCCGATGATGATTCTTGCTTTTTAACAGGTGCAGCCTTAGCGGCCGGTTTAGCTGGGGTGGCTTTTAGAGAAGGTTTAGCAGGTGCCTTGGGTTTTTCGTCTTCACTATCGTCACTATCATCAGAAGAGGATTCTTGTTTCTTAGCTGGTACTGGTTTGACTGGAGTCTTTGAAGGTGTAAGTGCAGCTTTCTTTGGAGCAGGTGCTTCATCCTCACTGTCATCAGAAGATGATTCTTGTTTCTTAGCTGGTGTAGCTTTAGCTTGAGGTTTAGGTGTAGGTTTTGCAGCAACCTTTGGTTTTTCATCTTCACTGCTGTCATCACTATCGCTATCTGATGAATCTTGCTTCTGTTTTGGAGCTACTTTTGGAGCAGGTGCCTTTGCTGGAGTCTTCGGTTGAGGTTTTGGTTTCTCATCTTCACTACTGTCATCATCAGATGATTCTTGCTTCTTAGTAATTTTGGGTGCAGCAACACTAGGTTTCACCGGTTGTTTCTTAGGTTTAGATGTGGCATTGTCTTCACTGCTATCACTATCGTCTGATGATTCTGCCTTTTTAGCTGGAGTAGCTGCTAGTTTGGACTTGACCTAAAAAACACATTTATTTGCAATTTGATCTCAATTTAATTACTAATTCATTTACTGAATTTTTAATTGTATTCAGAGGTAGTGACGAATAAGTAAAGTTTAAAATCATAGTAATTCATTCACAAGTTCTCATCATTATAGTGTTTTGTGATTACCAAGGCAAATATTATTTTAATAGTTCTAACTTACTTGTGTTTTTGGCTTTTCATCCTCAGAGCTATCAGAGTCTGACGAGTCTTGTGTTTTTTTTGCAGCGGCTGCCTTGCCGTTAGCTTGTGCAACTGTTTTTTTTTGTGGCTTCTCATCTTCACTGGAGTCGTCATCAGAACTATTAAAAGAGGACTTCATTAATTACAGTACATACTAGTTTTTTAAGACTTCATGAAAATCAGCAAACAACCCATCGGAATAACAATCTGGATGGATAAGACAGATTATTAATTTTGTTGAAAATAGCATTTAAAGCACTGCCGAGCCTTGTTGTGTCTCTTTATTTGAACAGTGGGTTAAACTCATAACCTTTAAAATTCAAAACAATGTGATCATAACCTTAAAAATATACAATATTTTAATCACCTTTCAGCTGCTGGTTTTAGTGGCTTCTTGACTTTATTATATTCTTGAATTATTTCTGTAAGTGAAGGCAGGCCCTTGACGCGAGGTTTCTAAAAGAAAGGAAAAACATTGCCAATATTACCTATATCGAATCTGCAAGTCCTAAGTGGTATTAGGATCTTTGATTAGCATAAGGCTAGCGTCTAGCCTAAGGTTAGGGAGGAAACAGTAGGTAGTTTCTATCGCTATCTGCTAGTTATATATCAAAATATACCGCGAGGGTACTTCGAACCGAAGAAAACAGATTTACAAAATGTCGGTCGACATGTGGCGATTGCTTTTTTATTAAGTATATTAGGAGATTAAGCATCCCAAACTGCTATCGAATTACTAGTTAAACCTTAAATTACAACAACTGTTAGGTAAAATCGTTGTCGCTAGGTTTTGAAGCACGTGTGGTGGCCGGCCACACGTGGTTTTTTTGGTGATGAACTGATGATAGAACTTACTGCTTTAGTTTTCTTCAAAAACTCTTGAGCTAGCGATTTGTCTACAGTATGCAGAAATTGATGAACTATTGAAATAGCTTCAGTTTGCACTTCTGCGGGGACCCCCATTTTTACAATTAAAACTTATTAGCACGGCACAACGCAACGCAACGCCACCAAACCAACTGGCCACCACAGAGTACACAAACTACACTTTGCAAACGACTACTAGAGGTGGTCGTTGAATCAATAAACCGACTTTTCATTCGTCAACGAGCTAACTGTTAATGATCAATGAAAAAACAGGTTGAAAATATTAGCTGTTAATTTACGTCAACGCACAAGACGCATTACTTCAATAGTCATTATTTTACTCAGTTCCAAAAAAATCTGTTGAAAATATAAACTGTTAATTTACGTCAAAGGCTCAACGAATTATTTCACTATCATCTTATTCATTTCTGAGAATCAACTAGTATGCGAAACGAATACTTCCGAACGATCCGATTGAACATTCAAAACCTGTTAATAATTTAACAGCTTTTTTAAACTGTTAACCATTGATCATTAACAGTTAAATTACATTAACCAAAAAACCGTCAATGACCCATCCCTAGACTACTACTGACTACTACCACCACTAGATTTTTTTTTTTTATGTATGGCATCTCGTAGTTGACCTAGAGAGGCCGTGACTACTTAACCGGACTATCCTGTGGCTGCCTTAAGATAACTCAAAGCCTCCAGCCAGGGGCATAAAACTTACAGACTAAGCGACTACACGCTAAGGGTTCCCCCTGTGGGGAACGGGCCTCGGCTTAGGGCGTCGCTGGGGGGAGGACAGCAAGATGGGACAGGCTGGATCAGCTTTGAATGATTATTATTGTCAGGGGAGCTTAAAGCTACTGGCTCAGCTACGCCACCAGCTGGCACTTCATACCCGAGCAAGGGACGGGGGGGAGGACGATTATTACGGGGTCGTCGCGAGGGACCTCGGTGGCGAGGTCGGAATGTCGATTTGTGTTTGTTCCTACGGTCCCTACTGCTCTCCTGGAGAAGAGTTATGGGGTCGTCGGGATCTGAGAGGACAAGCCTAGGGTGGCGGACCTTACTAATACGAGAGGGGACATAGTTAGCCGCCTCGACAACCAGAGGGTTGCGATGGTTGGTGGCTGAGTTGAAGAAACGTTTCGAATTGCGTTTCAAGATCTGGGAGATGGTGGGAATGTCGAGATTTACGTGGAGGATTTCGTTCCGAACGAACCAAGGGGCTCCCGTTGCCTTTCGGAGGAAACGGTTCTGGATGGCCTGCATGCTATGAATGAGGTGAGGTTTTGCGTGCGCAAACACTGAACCCGCATAGGTCATGATGGGGCGAATGCACGCTGTATAAATGCGCAATTTGCACCTAAGTAACAATTTGCTACGTGCATTCAGAATGGAGTGGAGTCTACCGAGAGCGAAAGCGGCGCGCGAACGCACCTGCTTTATGTGCTCAGCGAAGGAGAGGTGGTGGTCGAGGGTCACACCGAGGTATTTGGCTCGCGTCTCCCAAGGGATCGGCTTGCCGAACATGGTGATCGGTCGGGGGGGGAGTCGAGTGCGACGCGGTCTCAGAAAGAGGACCGCTTGACTCTTGTCGGGATCGACCTCGATTCTCCACTTCTTAAACCAGGCGCCGAGGTTATCGACTGGGGTTTGGAGAGTGCGAGATATCGGGTGTTGGTCCCTGCCCGAGTAGTAAATGGCCGTGTCGTCTGCGAACAGAGCTAACTGCGCCTTTTTACTTTTCGGGATATCGCTGGTGAACAGCGTGAAGATGAGGGGAGCGAGCACAGAGCCCTGTGGGACTCCTGCACGGATGGGATGGGGGGAGGATAGCGCTCCTTCTATGCGATAGCGAAAGGTGCGATTCGACAAAAAGTCTCGTAAGATTGTAGAGTACGAGACGATCCGGCACGCCAAGTTGGTAGAGCTTATATAATATGCCGTTGTGCCAGACTTTGTCGAACGCTTTCGCTATATCAAAGAAGACAGCACCCGTCATCAAACCACGTTGGAAGCCAACGCTTATGTGTTCGATGATGCGGTGGACCTGATGAACGCAGGAGTGCTGCGTTCGGAAACCAAACTGCTCGTTAGGGATGAGACCCTTTGTCTCGGCATAGTCTCTGAGTCGCTTATAAATAAGCCTCTCATAGATTTTGCCGAGCACATTGAGCAAACTGATGGGGCGGTAACCAGAGGGCTCAGCCTTGGGCTTACCGGGCTTGGGGATGCCAATTACAGTGGCCTCTTTCCATGCTTGAGGAAAGATGTTGTTGCTCATGGCACCATTGAAGATGGTGACCATGAGCATTATAAGGTGGACGGGGAAGAGTTGGATCACCCTATTGGTAATTCCATCTGAGCCGGGGGCTTTACGGGGTTTAAGACCCTTGATTATGTCCTGCACCTCGTCTGGAGTGACGGGGGGCAGAGGACAATCAGGGTCTTCAACGGGAGGGAGGGAATCTCTACGTTAGACTTCCGCGTCGACCTCAGAGAGGTGAGCTTGGTCTACAGGTTGAGAGCTGGGTGAGCACTGAGTCACAAGACTGTCGGCTAGGCATTCAGCCTTGTCGACATCATCGAAAGCGATGGTCTTTTCAGGGCGGATAAGGGGGGGCATAGAGGCAGTCTCTTGCGATCTGAGCTTCCTCTGGAGTTGCCAGAAGGCTAGGTCGGTAGGCTCTAGGTCGCTCAGCATCTTGTCCCAGCCAGCGGTATGCAGCTCCTCTAAGCGTGTCTTTACAGATCTCTGTAAAGAGCGCATATGGGTTTTGTTCGCGTGGCAGGGAAAGCTGCTGTAGGCACGGACAGCCGCGTTCTTCTCATTCAGCAGCTCACGTACATCGTCCGGCAACTTCCAGCGATGGTCTTCCATCGCTGGAATTTCCCTTGAACAATCGTCCAGGACAGATTGTACGTGTTCTGTGAATGAGTCATCGCGGCCGTCGTGTCAGCGATAGAGTCAAAGTGGTCGGGGATGGAGTCTAAGTGGGGGGACGTGGTGGATTTCAGACATTCGCTTACTTTCCTCCAGTCGGTCACTTTTTGAGTGAGAGGGGGTTGACTGGGGTCACTATAGAGTCTAACCGTAGGTTAACATTCTTTAGAAGCGCTACATCAAGTACGTCAGGGGTGTGGTCAGGGTTGTGAGGAAAGTGAGTAGGAGTCATCGGGGCGATGACATCGAAACTCAGGAGGGAGCAGAGGTTGAACAGAAGTCTACCTCTGTGAGAGGTCCTGGTACTATTCCAGGCGAAATGTTTGGCGTTGAGGTCACCCGCTATGATAACGGATTCACTCAAGCCAAAAAGGGTGGAAAGGTCAGCAGATAGGGAACTATTTGAGGAGGTCGGGGAGAGGTAGGCCGATACTAAAGTGATCGGTTGGTGGCCTGTCATGCCTAGGCGGCAGACAGACACTTCTAAGTCTGAGAGGGGGGGGGGGGGGAGGGTCTATAGGGATGCAGTATAGACCCCTCTTGTAGTAGATAAGGGTGCCGCCCTGGTGACATCGAGTCCTGTCGTTGCGAACTATGCGATAGTTGGCAATAGACGGGTTCCGATGACGAGGCTTTAAAAAGGTTTCCTGAACTAAGAGGATGTCTATTTGGTGATCGCGGAGGAAAATGGCGATCTCAGTACGTTGGCTATGTCATGGCCATTCGGCTAGTCCGGGGTTACCGCACGGTCTCCGGTGAGGCGGCGAGCCTACTTGCCGGATTGCCGCCGTGGGATCTGGAGGCGAAAGTCCTCGCGCACGTGTGGGAGTGGCGCGAGGAGGCGAAACGCCGGGGCATAACTCCGCTGCCGCGAGAAATCACGGTACAGCGGACAGAGCTCCGGCGGGATCTCATGGCGACATGGAGAGTGCGACTGTCGCAGCCCAGCGCTGGGCACGCCACAATTGCGGCGATAAGTCCCCTCTTTGAGGAGTGGTTAGAGAGGCGCCACGGCGTCCTCACCTTCCGCCTGACGCAGGTCCTCACCGGGCACGGTTGTTTCGGGAGGTTCCTGTTTCTCATAAGGCGGGAGGAAACGCCCGGGTGTCACCATTGTGTGGATCGCCCAGAGGACACGGTGGAGCATACAGTGGAGGTCTGCCCGGCTTGGGCAGAGCACCGCCGTGTTCTCACGGAGGCGATCGGCGGCGGCGATCTCTCGCGTCCGAGCCTGGTCCAGGCCATGGTGCGGAGCGAGAGTGCATGGGAGGCCGTCACCTCCTTCTGCGAAGCGGTAATGCTCGCGAAGGAGGAGGCGGAACGCGTGAGGGAGAGGCAGCCTCACGCCCTCAGTCGCCGCAGGAGACGCCCTGGGCGGCGGGAATCGATAGCCGACTCCCGGCCACCGTAGGCGCGGGCTTGCGGACGGTGAGTAGTGGGTAGCTCGCCGTCCGGTTAGGACCAGGCCCGGGTCGACGGCGCGTTGTGTTCCACGCGCGCCTCAAAGAGATGTCAGCAAAAGATGGGGTCCAATAGGGCCGATGCCGCTGGGGTCGCGGGTTGTTTGAAAAAGATACCGTGGCCCTGGCATAGGCAACTGAAGGAACACGGGTGGGTTTTAGTCAGTAAAAGTCTGACACGCCCTTCCGCTCCACCCAGAGCGGGAGAAGTTATTTGATGATTTCCCATCCACAAAAAAAAAAAAAAAGCACGTTGGCTATGAATGCCATTGGCATTGAAAAAACCTAACTTGAGGGATCAGGGTTTAAATCTAGATAAGATGCCTTTATCCATTGTTGATTTATTTTTTGGTGAAGGCCATCATAGCTTGCGTAATCTTCGGGTACGCATTATATATGCTCTGGATCCTGAAGAGATCGCAGGCATTCCTGGCGGCCACGATTTCGTTGGCCATTTGGGTAGCGCGGGGGAACATAAATGTCAAGAAAGTGCCAGAGATAACACTGAAGTTATCGAGCGTTGGCACGCTTGGCCAGTTTGGGGGAGGAAGACTTTGGGGCCTTGGAGCAGCCACGGTAGATGGCTGGGTGCCTCGACAAGCTACATAGCACACAGCTGGGTGGGTCGGGGCAGAGGGAGTGGTCTTTTGGCCTGGGGCAATCGGCCGTGCCATGCTCTCCCAGGCACTTTACGCACCTCGGTGTGACATGGCAATGTCTTTGTGAGTGACCACCACTAGAGTACCACAAAGTACTTTTATAGTGAGTTTCATCAAATAGTTCCTATGCCGTAATGTTGGCTCCACTGTTAAACTTTAAGACATGGACCAATTAGGTCCATGCTTTAACAACGATAGGCTATCGTGTTCATCCTACAACAATGGAGCCAACATTACGTCATAGGAACTATTTGATGAAACGCACTCTATACTCGTAGAACGCCGCTTGTCACAGACCGCACGCATAGATTAAAAATAAAAAAAGAACGTGACATTGGCCGGCAGTGACTGCATACCGATATATAATCACTATAATTTTGGTATCGATTTCAAAATTTCGATATAAATACCGATATTTGGGTATCTCTTCATCGATATTGATACCGATATTTTTATTCAGTATAATAATATCTATCACGCGTCGATGTGCTAAGTGCCAAAAACTTATTCAAAATAACACATTTATGCAATGTGCCGCTTGCGAGGGTTAGGTATGTACAATGAATTATCTTACTCAAATGTCTCATTCAAACGATACTCTTTAATGACATCTGACGATAAATGGACTTCGTGCTGTAACAAGAAAACCAAGACATCCACTTCAAACACCCCTAATACGCATGTTTCGTCCTTGAACTCAACTATTTCAGAGGATTCTACTTATTACGAAAATCCACTCAACGTCCAAATATCCCGAAAAATAAATAACAATAACCAATCAACTGCCTGTATTGATGATGGCATAGAACCAGCTATAAATTAGGAGAACATCCGTGAATTAATACGGAGAGAAGTTTATTGTGCTGTCAAAGAAACCATCCGTGATGTCATTAACCAAGAGCTCAAAACCACATTAAAAGCCAGTATGCAAGAGATCATTTCACAGGAATTTGTGGACCTGAAAGCAGAGATGTCCTCGATAAAAAATTCTATTGCATTTTTCAACAATAAATACGAGGAAGTTAAAAGCCTAGATCAAGAAAAAACTGCCATTATGAAAAATGTTGAACGAACCAACGAAACCTTAAAATCTTCTGTGAACGAACTTAAAGCTAGAATCAATGTTATGGAACAGCATATGAGGGAGAGCAACCTAGAGATCAATGGGATTCCTGAAAATAGAAAAGAAATTTTGAGTAATATCACCATAGAAATTGCAAAAAACGGTAGGATCACCGATTGTTGATGACGATATTGTGCATGTCACGCGAGTTGCAAAATTAAACAATGATAGTAACAGGCCACGTTCTGTCATAGTAAAAATGCGCACTCCGCGCTCACGTGATACTTTACTGACTGCCGCATGCCGTAGCAACTTACAATAGGAAAACACCACAAGACAAATTACGCACCTCTCACATTGGCTTTTCTGGCCCTAGCTCACCAGTCTTCGTATCGGAACATCTTACACTGTCTGGAAAAGAATTACTTGCAGCAACTCGCATGTAGGCAAAGGACCTATCGTATAAATTCGTATGGATTCGAAATGGAAGGATATACACCAAAAAGGACGAATATAGCCAATCTGTTTATATTCGCAATTTTGATAGTCTAAATGTTCTCACTAAATAGATTAGGTTTTCTGTTATATTTTTATTTTTGTGTCCTTACGGTTCACCTTGTAACTTTTCAATTTTCATAATGTTGGAAATTTATTATCAAAATATTCGTGGTATGCGGATTAAAACGAATGATATTTACTCTAATATTCTACTAAGTAACTATGATATAATTGTTCTCACTGAAATGTGGCTAAATTCCAACATACAAAATAACGAATTTATAGACTCTAGATACAGTATTTATAGAAAAGACCGTTTATGCTGTAGGGGCTACAAATTGGATGGTAGTGGTGTTTTGATCGCGGTATCATCTAAATTACCTTCTGTCACTAGCTGGGAAAGTGACTTAGAAGTCCTATGGATTAAGATTGACTTTAATCATAATAATGTTGTTAAGACTATAGCTTTATGTGTTGTTTACTTACCACCACCAGTCAAACTGCAGACCTTAGATAGTTTTTTAGATAATGTAAACAATATTATGAATGTAACTACTGATGTTATTATATTAGGAGATTTTAACTTAAGTTTTATAAATTGGATAAAACAAACCGATAACTCTACCATCCTCCCTAATAACTACCAAACTGATTTAGGATTTTCTCTGTTTGATTTTATGTCAATAAATAACCTTGCTTAATTGAATAACATTCCCAATGAAGATGGTAAAACGCTTGATTTAATCTTAAGTAATATTTCAGAATGTAACGTGGAATATGCTCCCCAAGTGATAAGCAGACTTGACTTTGGAGTCAAGTCTGCTTATCACTTGGGGCATCCTCCGTTAATTATGAATGTTCCACTTTTAAATTCTAATTACCTACGACCCCGATACAGAACCGATTTCAATTTTTTCAAAGCCGATTACAATAAAATCGTTACTGAGCTAAGAAACATCAATTGGTTTGAGGCATTTAACAATACGGAAGACATCAATGTAATGGTTTCAAAATTCTATGAAATTCTCAATAATGTAATAGTCAAGTTTGTTCCTAAACATGTACCTAAAAAGTCCAAATACCCCCCTTGGTTTAGTTTCACTCTTATTAAACTTTTATCAGAAAAAATCAAATGCAGATCCAGATATAAGAAGTTCCAAAATCCACGAGATAAATATGAATTCGAAATTATGAGGGAGCATTGTCAACAATTACTTTACAAAAATCTTAGCGATTATAAGAGAAAGATGGAATGTACCATAGTTAAAAATCCAAAACAGTTCTGGCGTTATATCAAAGATAAGCGAAAAGGTCGTACTTCTATTCCTTCTTCAGTTCATCTCAACAATAACTTTGTGAGTTCAGGTGCTGAAATCGCATATGCCTTTGCCACACATTTTTCTTCTGTTTTCTCTAGTAATACGCCTATTATATCCGACGAACCTTCAATCAGTAACCATAAATCTTACGTCACTTCTCTTAAATTTAATGATAAGGACATATTAAATAAGATTAAAAAACTTGACATATTCAAAAGTACTGGCCCTGATAATATCCCTCCAATTTTAATTCCTGTATTCAAAAAAGGCGACAATTCGAATGTAAAAAACTATTGACCAATATCCATTCTTTCCTGCTTCTCAAAGTTATTTGAATCTCTTGTCTGTTCTGTAATCACACTCCACGCAAAATCATACATCTCCCCTCACCAACATGGATTCATGCACGGTCGGTCCACGGAGACAAATCTTGTAGCATACTTAAATGACTTGACACGCGATCTTGATAATGGAAGACAAGTGGACGCCATTTATACAGATTTTACTAGCGCTTTTGATAAAGTAAACCATCAACTGCTTTAAAAAAAAAAAAATATTCATTGGTATCGGTGGCCCCTTGTTACGTTGGCTTGCATCGTACTTGTCTAAAAGATCTCAGTTAGTTCGAGTCCCTATCGTACTATGCCGAATCTGGAGTTCCGCAAGGGTCTCACTTAGGTCCGGTACTTTTTTTGATATTCATTAACGACATTACTTCGAAAATTCAATTTTGTAATTACTCCTTGCATGCCGATGATCTTAAGATTTATAAAACAGTCAAATCCCTTGATGATGCAACTCAAATACAACACGATCTTGAGAATATTAACCGCTGGTGTACCGATAACTTAATGATCCTTAACGCCACTAAATGCCATCAAATCACTTATTCTCGAAAGAAAAATTCTTTAAAGGTTGAATATACGCTTAACAACACCAAACTAGAATCAGTAAGGGAAGTTACAATAGACAGTAAACTGCAATTCTCATCTCACATTGATACCGTAGTTAAAAAATCTGCTCAGATGCTTGGTTTCCTTAAACGTAAAGCCAAATGTTTCAGGCGGCCCCAAACTAAGATGCTTCTATTCAAAACACTAGTAAGAAGTAACTTAGAATACGCATGGAGCGTGGAGATCGTCTTATGCTGTTCACTCTCAACGCATTGAACGTATACAACGTATGTTCACACGCTCCTTGGCGTTTAGCACTCATGGTATTTCTCATAGATGCCCATATAACCATCGACTTTCTTTCTTCAAAATGACTTCACTCCGTGACCGTAGAGCAATGCTTAGTATTTCATTTTTTATCATAGAGAATCCAGCTGTCATCGCCGGTTACCAGATCTTCAGGAAACTCTTTCCGATGTGGCTGAAAAAGAAGCGATTCACAAATACTAACTCTGACTTGACGATGACTGTCAGTTAGTTGGAGGAATCCATCGTGCCATTACTTTACGATAGCCGAGTTTGCGTAAATGAGCCTCGACGGTCGAATGATGACAGCCAAGAGTCTCTGCCAAATCACACGTATTTATTTCTGGATTAGCCTTTAAAAAACGGAGTAATTCCTCATCGTCGAAGGATGGTCGCCCAGATCCCTCGTGATCTTCAAGAGTTATATCTCCCGATGCAAAGCGAGCAAACCAGCGGCTTATCTTCCATCGCGATACAACACCTTCACCGATCACTTTGCTGATGTTAGCGGTAGCCACACTCACGTTGTGTCCCTGACGCCACTCGTAAAAGATGATCGTTCGAAGTTGATGTTCACTAATCATTTTCACAAACTAACCAAATCCTCACTAGCGCGCCTTTATATACCCTTGAGCTTCGAGAACCTTCTACAATATTCTTACGTATCCCAGATCAATACTAAATATTCCCGAAAGCATTCATATTCTTAAAAATTGGTATGAGGGTCAGAAGAACTGCGTTAGGTGGGCAGACGCGCATTCAGTTTCATACGGACTGGATTGCGGAGTGAGGCAGGGGGTTTAACTTCACCCAGTTTGTTTAACCTGTATATAGACCGGCTGGTGCGTGAGCTGAGCAACACCATGGTTCTGTTAATGGAAGGATGATCAATAACATAAGTTATGCTGATGACATGGTGCTGCTTTAGCCCATCAATCTGCGGTCTAAGAAAACTGCTGGCCGTCTGTGAGAGTTATGCGTAGGCTCATGGATTGAGGTATAATGCCACTAAGAGTGAGGTTATGGTGTTCAAAGTACCTAAAAATACACCTGCAAATATTCCACCTGTAACGTTGCTTGGAATCCCGTTGCAGGTGGTCACTCAGTTTAAATATCTCGGTCATGTGGTCGCGGATGGCCTTACGGACGAGCATATTTATAGGGAACGTAGGGCGTTGGCAGCCCGATGCAATATGCTTGCTCGCAGGTTTGCGCGGTGCACGAAGGAGGTAAAGGTAACTGTTTTCAGAGCTTATTGCCAGACGTTTAACTCGTGCAGCCTGTGGGTTAGGTATACACAGAAGGCCTACAGCGCCCTGCGTGTCCAATATAATAACGGACTCAGGATGTTGTTGGGACTGCCTCGGTTTTGCAGCGCATCAAGCATGTTTGCTGAAACGAGACTGGACGACTTTTATGCCATCATGCGCAAGCGAAGTGCATGTATATTGCGGCGATTCTGAGGTAGTCTGAACAATATTTTGGGTACACTGACGGACAAAATAGATGGGCCGTTTATTAGACTCTGGGCTGGGAGACATGTGCGTACGGTCGTACATGTCCAAAATTAATTGTGATGTCACTTTTAATTTATTTTTATTTTTCACTAACAACAGGTTAAGGCAATACTAACACATTATGCATCCTGTAATCTGAAATAAAGAGTTATTATTATTATTTAACATATCTCGGGACCCTAGGGTTCCGGCAAAGTAAACTACGTATACGGCACAGACCTAAAGTTCGGAGCGCGCAAGCCCCACCACGGCGTCAACGTAAAGATACAGCGGTGGGGTTATTATTAATATTATTATGTTTCTATAAATCTCGGGACCCTGGGGTCCCGGACCTTTGGAAGGCATACGAGGGGCTGAAGCCAACTCGCAGAGGCTCCTTATATAATTTTAAATGATAAGGAGGCACCAACCGACGGTTATCCCTATCTACACTATGCAAGTGCACCCAAGGACAACACCCGGTTGGTGCAGGACTATTGTTGTACGTGGAAACAAAACATATTGGGCTATGGGTTTGGGTGGCTAAAGTGGATTGGGTAACTTGAACTATGGAAGAACTTATGGGTTTGGGTGGCTAAAGTGGATTGGGTAACTTGAACTATGGAAGAACTATGGGTTTGGGTGGCTAAAGTGGATTGGGTAACTTGAACTATGGAAGAACTATGTCCCCTGCCTGACCAATGTTATATATTATACACGGATAAAATAGCTGAGGGTGACTTGCACATTCAATAATGGGCTCCCGGAAACGGCCGCTAGCACATAGTGACGTAGCGACAAGGGGGCATCGCTTCCTGTGGTGCTTGAGGAGTGTAGAGTTATTCCACGGCTATCAGGACAATCCTTACCAGCACCTTATTGGAATACTTCCTTCCTCCGAGCACGTTTGCTCTTGCAAATTTCCACTCAAGCCGGCCAATAAAGGCAAGAAAGAGGTGGGAGCTGTGTTCCGCGTCAGTATTCACTCCAGCCGTCCAATTAAGGCAAGCCAGAGATGAGGACAAGATTTCTCCCGGGAGATAGAGTCCGTGGGGTCGCTACTGCCCAACAGCTCTTCACATGCTGCCCTGCGGATGCCCTGTATCTCTCTTGGTCTGGCTCCTCATCCTAGACCAGTAATTATTATTATTCTTTTACATTTCTCGGGACCCTGGGGTCCCGGACCTTTGGAAGGCGTACGAGGAGCCGAAGCCAACTCGCAGAGGCCCCTTAAATAGTTTTAAATATAAGAAGGCATGAACCGACGATTATCCCTGTATGCACTATGCAAGTGCACCCAACTACCACCCCCGGTTGGTGCAGGACTATTGTTGTGCGTGGAAACAAAACATATTGGGCTATGGGTCTGGGTGGCTAAAGTGGATTGGGTTACTTGAACTATGGAAGAACTATGTCCCCTGCCTGATCAATGTTATACAATTATACACGGATAAAATTTCTGTGAATTTCTGTGACCTAAACACGGACGTGTAACGTAAATAAATGAATTTTGAATATGGGAGTCAACTCGGTCATTCTTTTTGTTTGTGAATCTGTGGAACTTTCGGTGTACTGTACAGTTTATATTATTTATGTGATGACAAGTAGCAGCACCAGTACCGATAATTTGGTTGACGATTTATTTTATGAATTTTGTTTCTATTATATTATTATCTTAATAACTGCAGTGTGTTATGTAGGTAGGAATGTGAATAACCAGTCATCATCAACAGTGTACATACTAATTAAAATCGTACTTATCAGGAAGTTACTTAATAGATTGCGATGTGAGCTGACATGTTTTTTTATATGTTTGCTTTGTCGATGTCTAATGTGATCCGAAGTAAAGTGATTGTTATGTAGTCTCAATTGAGCATTAAAAATATAGTATACCACAATGCCTGTTCAGCAAATTAATGTGAAGAACTCGTCGGATATTGAAAGTTGGGAATGGGGAGGTGGATGTGGCCGAGAGGTGATACGGACGGGGTCAGGGAGCAGCCGCACGTCATGTAGTAACTCCAGCGGAGATATTTGCCGTATATGTCATTGCGAGAGTGAACCTCACAACCCTCTACTGGCACCATGTTATTGTTCAGGTCAGTGAAAATATATTTACATTGTGCATATAACTACCTCACTAAGAAGTCCTACACGTAGCGAGGATCAAGCGATTTACACAGCTGTTCTCTGTTTACATAATGTTATTAGACACAGTTAAATTATAAAATTTAAGTCAAGAACAGAGCCAATTACTGTGAAGGGCAAATGTTAAGATGTTAGTAAGAATAATTGAAAATCAATAGCATTAAAATAAGCAAGATAGACATAGTGGGTGGTACCTACTTATAGTTTAGCAGATAATATTATCTCTAAAACTAACCAATAATAACATACAATTTTACTGTAAACATTCATTCATATGTTCATATTACCAATCAAGTACTTCTGTTATAAATATGCATAGACTCAAGGTATGTATTTTGATAAGGGATGGATAATGTTAATAAGCATTATTTTTTACTAAGTTTTTTTTTTTAATTGTGAGAAGAAAAGACATCATGTGATACACTCTCTTTTAGTGATTTTTCAATAATTTAATACAGTATTTAAACATTGAGAAGAAAATACATAATAAAATACACACTCCTTTAGTGTTTTTTCAATAATTTAATATTTAAATAGTGAGAAGAAAAGACATCCTGAGATACTCTTTAGTTTTTTTTTAATAATGTAATATTTAAATAGTGAGAAGAAAAGTTTGTTTTTCAGTAATTTAATATATAAATAGTGAGAAGAAAAAACATTTTGAGACACACACTCTTTTAGTGTTTTTTTTTTTTTTCAATAATTTAATACCATTTTTAAATAGTGAGAAGAAAAGTTTTGTTTTTTTTCAGTAATTTAATATATAAATAAAGAGAAGAAAGATATCCTGAGATACACACTCTTAAAAGTGTTTTTTCAATCATTTAATAAGGAAAACCTTTAACACTACTGTTGAGGTAAATGTGTAAAATGATTATTTCCTACTATTTTATTTTAAGTACCAACAGGCAAATCTAATGAGAATACAAATATAGGTAGTTACAATATTCCCAATAATTAATCATACACATACATTGTAATTAATTACAATAAATTATCCTTTTGTGACATAGTTGTCAGGTTTATATTATATTATTTATTGATTTTAAGATGGATCTGCAGTGGTTGCCACGAAGTTAAATTTATTCTCTTTCTCAAATCTAACTTAGAGAGATGTTTTAATGATTCTTATGGTTATAATTATAACATATAACATTAATAATACATAACATTTGTTAGGGCGGAGACTTAGTGTAACATTTGTTTGTAATGTATCATTTGGGACGAGCTTGGTTACAAAACGGTACACAAGACGCGGCACACGCTCGCTTCGAGCAGATGGCTCAAGTGCGCTCCATTTCTTGTTACAAAACGGTGATACACTGAAGGTGGCGAACACTCGCTTCGAGCACTTGACTCAAGCGTGCTCCATTTTTATTCAGAATGGCGCTAAACTTACACTCGCCATGCTCGCCTCGAGCGGCTCGGCTCGCTGCACTGGCTACTGTAACGTGTTTCAAACGAATTCACGAAAAAGCCGACAGTCGAGTCGAGGATTCGGCGCTCGCATCGAGCGGCTCGGCTCGCTACACTGGCTACTGTAACGCGTTACCAAATCTCGATATACATTACAAAGAAACGTTACAAGTCAGTTTGCGCCTTTATAGTCACAAATCATATTTTGATCAAGATACAACCAGACACTGACCTGTAAATTGCAAAAAACGCAAGAAAATTTGAATTTCATGGGCTACCACTGCGGATTTACCTTAAATCGAATAATAAGTTCCTAAAGGTGCATTATGCAAAATCATCACAGTCACTAACAATATTAGTAATGTTAGCAGTTACTGAAACTATCAGTATTACTAAGTATTCTGTGGTACATATTTGTACACTGCTCAGAAAATTACATTATGCATTGTTTATTATTTTGGTTCCATTGTTTATTTATTGGGAAAATTTTTAAGAATGTGGGTAAAATGTAGGATTAAAAATGTATGTATTATTGTGCATGGCTCAACTAAAATAACAATAGCAAAGATTCAGAGAGGCCTGTGCTGGTTACTAGAGATTTGAATGAGTCACACTCAGACAAGTTGTATTTATTTTTATGGTATTTGTAAATGTATAATATTATAATAGACTAGGTACAGATTTTGGCTATGGATGCTACAGTAACTAATGGACAACAATAAATTTAAGTATTAACACGTTCTGTGCGGCCGACACGTATGTGCGATTTTCGAACGTTCACCAAGTGCTACCGTCGCATATGCATGTCCATACAATTTATGTACTTCCTTCGAATGCGGCGCGCCGCACCTGTGGGTTTTTTGTGCATCTCTATTGTTCTTGGCGTAATTGTTTATGACTCATAAAAAATGGGAAAATTTTCAAATACACCTACGCGTCTGCCGCACTTGGGATAAGTTTGTAACGACGCACATATGTGCCCAGCCGCACTGGGTAGAGTTTCTTCAATCGCGCCTGCGCGCTCATAGCACCACACGAAGTATTTTTTGGGCGCGTATGAGTGTTTGCCGCACAGGGTTTAGTGTATCATAAAGCAGCACTTGGGGCAAGTTCGCCAAATAATTCAGCAGTGAATGTGTTAATACGGACAAGGTATGCCAAAAGACAGCAAGAAAAAAAAAGGTAAATGTTTTCTATGATTTATGATTTCATATCTACCTAGCCTAGCCAATAGGTAGGCTGGCTGCCCGCCACAATGGCGCCATTAATTCAACACACGGCTAGTGGCTAGTAATCATAAAATTTATAATCTATTCGTAAATTGAAAAAAAAAATGAATTTCAAACTAACTAAATAACAAAGTAATAACCAAAATTAGGATCACTATGCAAAATACTCATTCATATCATGAAGGTATTGTTCTATGCCAGCTGGTAAAAGGCTGTAGACCAACACCTTGTTTTTGTCTATTGTTCAGATCCAGCTGGTAAGTAGCTTCATGAATGAATTTTTCGCATAGAGTGATCCCAATTTTAATAAACCCCCCAGAAAAATAACTCGAGTGGCGTGACCTTTTCTCTCGTTCATTTTAATTTCATCTCTACGCTACAGCAGGCTTAGCATGACGATTTCTACTCTACTTTAGAATAGAAATCGCTTGTCTACCATTCTCGAAATCTCTTCTTCACGAGCACGAATTCACACTTAGGCGCCGTCCTATTGCCATCGCTCGTGCGATGATGCGATGCGATTTCATCGTGCGATGAAACAGCTCGCGCGATAAGAAATTGTGTGTCTTATTTTGGAGCGATGCGATCACACTCGCAATGGCTCTTAACAGAGATGCACAGTTTTTGCATGATCGCGCGATCTTCAATAGGACATTTAGTAGATATCAGTATGTTTGAACGCACGGTCGCACGATCATTTTCTTCGGACGCACGCATCATCGTACGAGCGATGGCAATAGAACGGCGCCTAAGTGGCCGTCTCCACGAGTAAGAGAATCGCGGCGATATTATCGTCGCACCACGTATTTCTATACACTAATATTGTAGTTGCGCAAGAAATAGAGAAGATTAAAGAATACAAGAAAACTCTATATTTATGCTTCATTGATTACAAAAAAGCCTTTGACTCTCTAAAACATAGCGCGATCTGGAACTCCCTCTTGCAACAAGGCGTGGAAAATAAGTACATAAAACTACTCCACAATACATACACCAACAGCTGTTCCAAGGTGAGGTTAGAAAGAGAAGGAAACGAATTTCCCATCGAGAAGGGCGTTTGGCAGGGCGACCCACTTTCACCTAAGTTTTCTCAGCTGTTTTAGAGTCAGTCTTTAGAAACTTAGATTGGGAGAGAAGAGGTATTAAATTTGATGGGGATTATCTGAGACACCTTCGCTTTGCAAACGACATTGTAGTTTTTTCAGAAAACTACCGATCTGGAAAATATGCTGAAAGAACTAACACGTGAAAGCAAAAAAGTAGGCCTGACATCAACACGGATAAAACCAAAATTCTCAGAAATGGTGAAAGAAAAATAATTTCAGTAGAAGGCAACATCATAGAGTACATTTACTTAGGACAAATGATATCCTTTAACAACTGTGTAAGTAACGAAATTCGGAGACGCATAGCTATAGCATGGAGCTATAAAGATATAATGAAGAACAAACAAATAAAAATACATTTAAAGAAAAAACTACGAAGTAGCAATTCTTCCGTGTCTAATGTTGGCTGTCAAACCTGGTCCCTAAAGAAAGAAGATGAAAATATACTCGCCATATGTCAAAGAAAAATGGAACATAGCATGCTGGGGATAAAGCAGAAACAAAGAATCGACAGCAAAACTATAAGGCAGAAGACAAAATTGGTTGATGTTGTTAAGCAAATCAGGCTACTTAAGTGGAACTGGGCCGGCCATATCTGCAGGTTGGGAAACAGTCGATGGACCAAAAAAGTAACTGAGTGGATACCAAGAGACCAAAGCAGAAGCAGAGGTCGGCCTAGGAAAAGGTGGGAAGACATTTTTTGGGAGAAAGGTGGACCTGGTTGGATGACGGGATAGAAATCTGTGGAAGGAAATGGGGGAGGCCTACGCCAAAGCGGCGACTACTGCTTAAGAGCGTAAATCACATTTATAACTAAATATTATGTAAGAAAATAAGTACATATATTATAAATAGGTAGGTAAGTTTACTAATGTTTTAATTTAGAATCATATAAATGTAAAATCTAGTGCAAGTAACTATATGTATACAGGGTTATTGGTAAAACACCAACAACCTCTTAAGGGGTCATTGTACCCATAATTATGAACAACTTTTACTATGGGACCAAACCTGAAATCGAAAAAAGTCAGCTATTCAGTACATTTATGTTAGCATAATTTTTCAAAATGTACTGAACAGCTGATTTTTTTTTCGCGATTTCAGGTTTGGTCCCATAGTAAAAGTTGTTCATAATGATGAGTACAATGACCCTTTAAGAGGTTGTTGGTGTTTTACCTATAACCCTGTATAAGAAAGATTGTTAAAGTAGTAGAATAAAGGCTTTTTTATTTATTTAACTTTTTTACATATAAGTTATATTTTTTAATATTAGAATTAAAAAAAAAACATTTTAAAATATAAAAAATAGAAATCCACCGGCATGGGGGACAGGGTCCAAGCTACCGGTGGTTAGGGCCCCAGAGACAGGAACCTCCGCACAATACGCGCCGTATCAAGGAGGACTGCCTTCTGAATCAGGCCCTTCACCCAGCCACCCAACGAGAGCCTCTTGAGATTTTGGTCGAGGCTCTTAGCGATAAGGCCATTGACCGTAACGACTATCGGACACAATGATTGCTGAGTCCACATTCCACATAGTGACAACCTCGTGGGCTAAGTCGAGATACTTCAATTGTTTCTCCTTCTTAGCCTTCACGAGGTTCTCGTCATGCGGGATAGTGACATCGATTATCATTGTGCGGCGCATTGATCGATCACTATATCAGGCTTATTGGCTACAATAGTCCTGTCAGTGATAATAGATCGATCCCAGTATAACGTGACATGGTCATTCTCGAGAACTGGGTCGGGCACATACCTGTAATACGGTACCTCAGAGTCCACAAGAACGTATTTCAGAGCAAGTTGCTGATGGATAATCCTGGCCACTTGGTTATGCCTGTGCAAATACTCGTCGTTAGCTAAACGAGAACACCCAGAAGTAATATGTCTGATAGACTCACCGGGACAATGGCATGCCCGACATATCTTCTATCTTATATCTTCCCGTCTTTCATTATACAGGGTGTCCCTGGAAGTATGGATCAAATCGAATAGGAGTGTAGGCAAGGTCATTTCGAAACTTTGATACTCTGAGAATGTTGGTACATTTTTTTATGGTTCAAAAGTTATGACCAATTTTTGTTTTTTTCAATCACTTCGAATAATGCTCAATGAAAAAAATCATAAAAAAAACTATCAGGGCTATTATTTTTTATTTTTCAAAACGTTGTAGAAAAGTGGGCCTTTCTTTTAGTAATACTTATGCGCATCTAGAAAACATGTGTTCAATAATAAAAAACAGTTACTGCAAAGTCTTCGGTCTGGCAGAAGTTTTACTCAATTTTCGAGCGATTTTTATGGGAAAAAGTTACACTAGCGAAAGTTGACCACGTATTACGAAAACTGGTCCAAGTCATAGTGATTCTTTGGAGGTATGAATCACTGGAAAATTCTTAATAGCTTAAAAGTTACAGATTTTTATTAACAAGAAGGTCGTATTTTTACAATTTTCAATGTTTCAAATTTTAATTTTTTTCAGCTTAACTAACGATTTATTTTCAGTCCCTAGGCATTTGTTACCTATCTGAACACTACTGTTTGATGTGGTTTAGGTTTAAATAAAAAATAAAAATAATTTCGGTAAACTTTTTGTTATCTCATGAGTCATGTTATTTGCCCTAGCTACAACCCGGAAAAAAACCGTGCACCTGCTGTCAATGACGTCGTATCGGCGCTCTGGTACAATATGTATGGCGACGGGGCGAGCGCGGCGAGGTGAAAGAGGAAGTGTGAGGGGCATTGCATTCCAACGAGGTGCTAGGAATGTGCGGGTGAAGTGAAACAAAAGAACCAGCGCCAGCGCACGTTCGCACTCAGGTAGATGTTTTAGTAACTCGGTACCAGCTTGTGACTGCGCACGTACTTAATTCGGTGTTCATCAATAATTATTCTTTAACGTTATTTGGACTGTGTACTTGGACTTTGTTTTTGCCTGTGATTTGGACACTGTTTGACTTGAGTATGGCTACGTACAACAGCCATGAATATGCAGATATGCATTTCATTTACGGATTTTGTGATGGAAATGCACGCCAAGCTGCAAGAGTGTATCGAGACCGATATCCTAATCGGGACCGCTATCCGGATTACCGAGTATTCCGACGTGTACACTCCGCTTACGCAGTGGGTATAAATCCAGGAGCTAGGGAAGGTCGACGTAGCGTTCCAGATCTTGGAGTCGAAGATGTGGTGCTTCAGATGCTACGTGAGAATCCAATGACAAGTATTGTAAAGTAATGATAAGTATACGCATGTCAAGAATGTCAGGGATTCTGAGATCTGTGGTACATCGTACTGTGAGACGACACATAATTCATCCCTTTCACGTTCAACGTGTGCAAGCCCTTTTAGCGAGTGATCATGGCCCAAGAAGGGCTTTTTGTAGGGAAATGTTATGTCGCCATCGTGAAGAATTTCAATTTTTAAAGAAAATTTTATGGAGCGATGAAACAAGTTTCCGAAGGGTGGGGATATTTAACATGCATAATCTGCATTTTTACGCGCGCATTAACCCACACATTGTAGGAAGTGACCATTTCCAGCATCAGTTCGGAGTAAACATGTGGGCTGGAATAGTAGAAGGACAGCTAATAGGTCCTCATGAGTTACCTGCTAGACTCGATGGCCCCTCATACTTGAGATTTCTACAGAATGACCTAAATGGTTTACTTGGGGAAGTATCACTTGAAACCCGTCGAGACATGTGGTTGCAGCAAGACGGCGCTCCCCCACAGTACGCAAGAGTCGTAAGAGACCATCTAGACTTAACTTTCCCTAGTCGTTGGATCGGAAGAGGGGGGCACATTCGATGGCCAGCACGTTCCCCTTACTTGAACCCCATAGATTTCTTTCTATGGGGTTATTACAAAGAGATGGTGTACGAGACAGAGAGCGGAACCGAGGAACAACTCCGTCAGAAAATCACATCTGCAACCTTATACATAAAAAATAATTTCCGTGCATTTAGAGGAATAATACCAAATTTCATTCGGCGATGCCAGTTGTGTTTGAGAGTAAGAGGAAGGAATTTTGAACATCTATTGTAATTTCAATTTAATAATACATTTACATATTAATTTCATTGTTTTATTTTATTTTGCCACGTACTTAGAAAATTTAAAAAATACGACCTCCTTGTTAATAAAATTCTCTAACTTTTAAACTATTAAGAATATTCCAGTGATTCATACCTCCAAAGAATCTCTATGACTTGGACCAGTTTTTGTAATACGTGGTCAACTTTCGCTAGTGTAACTTTTTCCCATGAAAATCGCTCGAAAATTGAGTAAAATTTTTGCCAGAACGAAGCCTTTGCTGTAAATGTTTTTTCTTATTGAACGTATGTTTTCTAGTGCGTAAAAGTATTACCACAGGAAAGGCCCACTTTTCTACCGTTCTGAAAAAAAAGTAATTGATAGCTTTGCTAGTTTTTTTTTAATGATTTTTTTCATTGAGCACTATGCGAAGTGATTGAAAAAAACAAAAATTGGTCATAACTTTTGAACCGTAAAAAATTGCACCAACATTCTCAGGGTTAAAAAGTTTGGAAATGACCTTGCCCACGCCCCTATTCGATTTGATCCATACTTCCAGGGACACCCTGTATACTTCCGGTAGTTATTCGTTAGCATAACTTCATCCATAATCGCACAGACTGAACCTTCGGTTTCCCCAAAGAGGTCACCGAAGCGTAGTCAGGCCACGGACGCTAAGAAATCTACGTCGGGCCCATGAAGGGCCCGGAAAAAGCGTCTGTGAAACTC
The DNA here is from genome assembly GCA_948252095.1 of Dicycla oo. Lineage (NCBI taxonomy): Eukaryota > Metazoa > Arthropoda > Insecta > Lepidoptera > Noctuidae > Dicycla > Dicycla oo. The sequence continues at coordinate 14,687,995 of OX411714.1, read as the reverse complement.
ATTGCTTTGCCATACTTCCTTGCGGTCGTTGGTACTAAGCACCACAGGTTTGCGCCAGTTCTCTTTAGCCAAGGACAACGGGGTGAGTCCCTTGTCCACTGCAACCACATCTCGGTGCATACCCACGATATTCTCTGAGACTGCACACCTCGCGGTTGTGGAGGGTCTTATCATTTAAAAAACCTCGACCCCCGCACTTCCGCGGAATGTACAGCCTCATGACAGACGAACATGGGTGATGCATCCGGTTTGCAGTCAGCAGTGACCGGATCCAGGGAGGGCGTCTAGTTCTGTCTGGGTCCACTTTAGTATGCCGAAGGAGTACATCAGGGCCGGCATGACCCAACCGTTAAAGGCGCGCATCTTGTTGCCGCCTGACATAGAACTATTAAGTACCTTTTTCAGGCGACTGATGAAGCGCTCCTGCAATAATTGTTTCATGTCAGCCCCGTTAATGCCTAACCCCTCTGACATACCCAGGTATTACAAATACCGTATCAGTTGCGGAGAGTGATCTCAGGTTTATAGAATCTGAGATTTGTAGTCCCTCAGATTACACAATCCCGCCCCGCCTTACATGCATTTATCTACACCAAATTCCATCCTGATGAAATCACTAAAAGTTTTAGTTACTTTTAGTGCCTGCAATTTGTTGGTAGCAAACAGTTTCAAATCATCCATATAAAGCAGGTGGGATATTAACTGACCCCCTCTCCGCAAAGGACATCCCAGCCCTGTACCCTCCAGCAGAGTGCTAAGAGGGTTCAAGGCTAAACATAACCACAGTGGACTCAGACTGTCGCCCTGGAATATTCCCCGTTTAATCCTAATAGGTTCGTCGCTCCCTCGAATTTGTCGAAATCCTGGATAGCGAAGGACCGTCCTCCACTGCCCCATACACGTCGTTAGGAAGGTGCCCAGAGTTGTATCAATTTTGTACAACTCTAACACCCTCAAAAGCCATGTATGGGGCACCGAATCAAAGGCCTTCTTATAGTCTATCCAACATGTTAACAAATCCTTTCGGGATCGACGGACCTGTTGGCTTATGGCCATGTCAATGAGGAGTAGCTCCTTGGTACCGCGGGACCCATTCCTACATCCATTTTGAGAGGCAGACATAATAGAATTCTTTTCTAAATGAGAATTAATTTTCACTCTCGAAATGGATGTAAGAAGTTTATACCTAGCCTTGCCATAAATATTGTCACGAAGAAATTTTTTTTTATTGCATATAATATCTATTACTTTTACAGTGTGTTAGTTTAACACGTAAATATAAAATAATTTAAAATATAAAAAGCTTATTCGAAGTGGTCTCCATTGGCTGCAATACAGTCCTTTAAACGTTGAGGCCAGTTATCAAGTTAGAAGCACGCACTCTTTTCATGGGAAAATTCTTCACTGCCAATCGTATGGATTGTTTTAGGGACTCCAAATTATCATGGCGTTTAGAGCAAGCCGTACTCTCTAAAACTGACCATAAATTATAATCCAGCGGATTAAGATCGGGACTTAACTAATCGGCTTAACTGTCTTCTCAAGAATGGTATCTTGATTCACTTGTGCCGATGTTTTGATACCTTTTTCACAAAAATATTGCCAGTCGCTCCTTCATAGCTAACACCCCACCAAACCATCACTGAAGTCGGATAATGCTTCCTTAGAGCTTTGAGCATAAATACGGTCATTTTGTTTGTTAAAATGTTGCTCAATTGTAAAGATTTTCTCATCCGTAAACAAAATTTTTCTGTGACCTCCCTTTGCGTACCGCTTCAGTAGTTGTTTCGATTTTACCACCCTATTCTTTTTTAAATTATCAGTTAAAAAATGACCAGTGCGTCTCTTATCGGCTGCAAGTCCTAAGTCATCTTCATCTCCCGAGATAAAATCTTTTGCTTTCGGACAGGATTTCTTCAAATTCTTTCCCTTACTGCTTAGACCACCTTTTTCGTACGAACACTACGTGGACGGCTAGATCTTTTTCTGTCACAAACAAAGGAGGTTTCATTGTACCTATTAATAGCCCGGTACACAAACATTTGACTAATATCAAGCGTATGGAGAGTTTTAAAAATTGCATTTGGCTCCATACCAACTTTGTGTAATGCAATCACAGCGATTCGGTTGTCTTTATCACCCCACTCCATTTTAATATAGCAAAATATTGTACAATGTATTGGCGCCAAAATTAGAAATCTCAATGAACAATCGTATAAAAATGACAGATTCCAAATTCAAATGTACTACCTTTCTTAGTTTTAATTGTAACAGTATTTATGGGCAGACTGTGTATATAGACCTTCGGCAAACAAGTGATCGGCCTATAATTTTTGGGTTCAGTGGCATCACCCGACTTATGGAGCAGGTGGGTAACTCCTGTTGTAAAGAGCTGTGGCAGCGACCCAGACTCTAAGGCCGACTGGAATTGCGATGCTAAGCACGCGTGTGAACTTTGCAGCCATTTAAGCCAAAAATTGTGCAGTCCGTCCGGTTCCGGCGATTTCCAGTTCGGTATCGGGCGGGCTGCACTGGCTACATCGGAGGAAGTAATTATTACTTCCTCCATCTCCGGTATGGCGTCACACACGCGCTCAACATCGCGCATCCATTCAGCCCTGCCGAGATGGTCCCATATACATTTTATTAACTTTGCTTGGGTAGTTTTTGAGTTAGCTTCAATAATGCGTATATTTCCCCACTTATTTTATGTGGATGATGTGATGATGTTTTAATAACTTCCTATCACTGTTATTTACATGGCTATATCTACAATTATTGTGCTCAGTTATGTATTCGAATTTGTGTGGGGTAGGTTCCACAACTACAAAGTGAAAAATAACTTTAATTTCTGAAGTCGGTGGCAAAAAACAAAAATACAAAACCAAGGACACCAACTACCGAAATTAGTGATTTTTAATTTTTTAGTGTTTTGTTTTGGAAGTCGGTTTTATTTTTTGCTAAAAAGTTATTTTTTAAATTTGTTTGCACTATTGTTTACACTTTAGTTTTTAATTTAAAATCACATAAAGTTCACTTGGGTTTATAAATGTAATTATAAGTTTTATGTTTTTAGGCGTAGTACGAGCTTCGAGAAATGTTTATATTCACTAAATGCTTTATACTTGTTTGTGTACAAATTCCTTTTTTACTTAATTTGTTATTTATTGTTATTTGTCACAGTTCTTCTCACAAGTTGTTGCTAACGTTTTATAGTGATTATTGTTTGTTTATGCATAAGTTACACATAATTTTGTCCACTTTTACACTTAATTACTATTTTTTAATTTTTTTCAATACGGAGCTAGTTGTGTACTATGGCAGTGGCGACATCTCCCTCCCCAAAATGGAAAGTCAACCGCACTAGCTTGTTATCAACTAATAAAATCGATTACTGAAACTATAGATAAGAAGATACCGGTCACTGCAATATTTTCGACATGAGCAAAGCATTTGACTTTGTAAAACATGATATACTATTAGGAAAATGTGAGAGTTACGGGATAAGAGGAAAAGCGTTAAATTGGCTTAAAGATTACCTAACTGATATACAACAACGGGTTGAAATCTTAGGCTTTAATAACGACAGAGAAGTGATAAGGTATAAATCTCAATACAGGATCAATGCACACGGCATGCCTCAAGGTAGTGCGTAGTATTTTCGGGCCATTGCTTTTTCTTCTATATATAAATATTTTTTTTCCTATGTGGGTAGTCTTAACATAAAAACCTTAATTTGTAGCTTCCTAATATAATATTAATTTTAAAATAGTTAATTCTTCTTTTTCATTAAATTTATGTTGTAATTAACTACTAAATCCACCTTCGTTCGGAACTTTTCTTTCACCTTCACTTTTCAACAACCACAACACTCATAATATCCCAACAAAGCATGGACAGCAAGCTTGTGCACATTGTGGAGGAACTGGAGAAGCTTTTTAGCTCCCGCATGCGTGAGTATGAAGACAGGCTGCAGAGAGCTACAGGTGGAGATGACCCTGCACACTTGGATCTTGCTGCGCTATCCCTGAACTTTTCCGAGTTTAAATCTTTTGTCTGCAAAACTTTATCTCACATCAAAACTCAGATTGAACTCCTGTCTTTGAGTCTTGACAGACATGAGACTGCGATGCGAATAAAGATCTTGCTGTTTCACGGTATCCCTGAGAAACCGAATGAAAGCTGCGCGACTCGATTCTCCTTGTCATTTCCAAGCAACTGATGGTTGACAACATTAAAATGGATCACCTAGATGTATGCCACGGACTAGGAGCCCTCCAGGGCAAAACCAGACCTATGTTGGTGCGATTTAAGGACATGGAGCATCGTCGGTTGGTTTGTGACGGTAAAACTTCACTAAAGGGCAGTGGTATCACCATTTCGGAGTTCCTGACTAAGACACGGCACCAGGTATTTATTGCTTCACTTCAGCATCAACAGCTGCTGGTCTGCAGAGGAAAAATTAGTTGTCTTGACGCCTGACAAGTCACGCCGGAAGATAGCGTCCATAGGTGAGCTTGAAGTATTAATCGCGTTATTCCCAGTGGCGTGCACTCCATACATGCAAATAAGCACTGCATACCCTGTAGTACCATACACACATGCCCATCTAATTGTAAATGATAAATAACTATAGTTCAAAAAAAAATTATTAATCTAACTTATTCGCCATTCACACGAACCCACATTCGCTTCCAGTGTTTACAGCGCGATTTACGCGCCATCTATCGCAAGCACAGTGAGTGAGTGAGCAAAAGCATTATTACGTCGTGCTTATTTTTCATACAACGCAAGATTTGGAATATCGTGTAGTACACATCAAATGTGTGTCTGTATGCGTGAAAACGTGTGCGTGTGTTCGACATTTGGAAGCACTGCTTTTATTGCAAACCGTCCAAATTGAGAAGCCGTAAAAGAACCGCCTAATTGTTGATTGCAAAGGGTTGACATTTTTTAGTCGGATTGGCCAAATGACCGACTAATTCATTCGTTCGTATTAGTTCGGAACGTAATTGCAAAGTTTTTTCGCCATATTGTTTATGTTATTCTCGGCGCAAGTGATTGACTGTCGTAAGTGATTATTTAGTAAGATTATTGTAAAAAATGTAAAATTATACCTGTGAGTCCTGTGCTGGCGAAGTGTGTTTAAATTAATTAAAATCTGCAGCGTTTTCGACGTTATCTTTTGAGGAAAAATTTAAATTGATTGCAGTGTGTGGGTTGGATTTATCTAAAAAAAAGTAATACTGCTAGTCGTTACTTTCATGAAAACTTTTATGATAATTATCACTGGCTAACAGGTTGTGTATGTACTCACAAACATATTGTACTGTTTTCCTTGCATTTTGTTTACACACCAAGATAAAAAGAATGTTTGAACCTATAACGGATTAATTTTCACAATGCGGCTGCTAAACACGATTCTTCAGAAAAACATTTGGAATCCTGCTTGAAGTTCCAAACTTTTGGTAAAGGTAGAATAGAGACTAGTTTGAATAGCCAGTTTAAGTTAGATATTGAAAGGCACAACGCGAAAGTTGAGAAATAGAAATATTTTCAAACGGTTAATTGATGTAGTTTGTTTTCTTGGTAAACAAGAATTAGCATTCCGTGATCATGACGAATCCAGCTTGTCTTTTAATAAAGGCAATTTTCTAGGAATTGTAGATTTGTTAGCTAAATATGATGGAAATTTGGAAACCCACTTACAATCAACATCGGGTGGCTCATTCACGGGGTTATCGAATAGGACCCAAAATGATTTCATTTCTAGTGTTGCCTCGGTAATTAAATCAAAATTAAGTAGCGCTTCGACCGAACGATCATTTTCTAGTCTAAAACGAATTCATACATATTTACGAAACACACAGGGCCAAAACAGACTCACAGATTTGTCTATGATTGCAATTGGAAAAGAACTTTTAGTATAACGATGTAGCAGTTTTTACGACGACGTTTTGCAAAACTATCTGAAAAAAAGATAGGCGCGTCGATTTGATTTATAAACATTAACTTGTAGAAAGTAATCAGTTAACATTAAAGTAGTAATTTATTTTGAATTAAAATTCATTTGCGCAAAGAAAAATAAATAAACATCCCACGGCCTTTTTAAATGCCACTTTGCATATCATATAGGTAAGTGTCACTTATTTAGATATTCATAGTGGTCGCAAACAAATGTCATGCGAAGCCAAAAACTCCTGTGGTAAAACTCAGGTAGGGTAGGTAGTCCTAGTCGTTGGGCCACCGACAGCAACAAGCTGAAAATGGTAAGTTTGTTTTTAGCTGTGCATACCCTGTCTGAAATCGCTGTGCACGCCACTGGTTATTCCCCGCGCCCGTCTGCGCTGCCGCACCCAATCTCCCCGTGCCTGCAGGCTCTACCTCGGCAGCAGTGGCATCTAAATTTCCTTGCATCACGCTAAAATGCTTTTTGGGGTGATGTACAGTCCTAACCGCACTATCGATTACTTTAGACTCTTTTGATTCGCTTTTAAATGATTTTTGTCCCTCTTATGACTTTTAAATGAGTCTTGATGGGCGATTTTAATACTTGCCTTCTTAAAAATGATAGTCGTACTCACGAACTTCAATCTCTCTTATCTTCTTTTAACCTTAGTATTCTGCCTCTTTCTGCTACTCATCATTTCCCTAACTGCACCCCTTCTCTTTTGGACCTGATGATTGTCTCTAATTCTAATAATGTAGCTGTCCACGGTCAGCTCACTGCTTGTTTTTCTTACCACGTCTTCATCTTTATGTCCTACAGAATTCACCCTTAGAAGTGTAAGCCGCACTATATTTTCCTTGAGAAACTATAAGGGTATAGACCTGGAGGCATTGCTGCGTGATGCTGGTAGTATCGACTGGACGGATGTTTCGGAGAGCGCATGTAACAACGATAGGGTTCACATTTTCAACAGCACGCTACTCGGCTTATACGATCGTCACACCCCAATCTGTCGAGTCAAAGTCAAGTGTGTTCCGGCTCCCTGGCTTACTCCTGGCAGGAGTCCTGCCATTAAGGATGTGATGGCGAGTAGGGACAGATTCAAATGGTGGTTCAAACGTTGTCCTTCCGAGCGAAAACTGTCGGCATTGGTAGTTCTCCAGTTATTTCCAGTAATGACATTGACGTGTGTGCTCTTAACAAACATTTCTCTCATCCTCCAGTTACTTTAGATCCGCACGTCAAATCAGCTTCTTTAAATAAACTTTCGCGTTTGCCAGTGCCGCAGTGTTCTTCTTTCCAATTTAGTCCTGTGAGTGAAAATGAGGTCAAAAAATCTATTTTTGCTATTTCCTCATCTGCAGTTGGTAATGATAATCTTTGCTCAAGAATGATTTCTCCTATCCTCCCCACATTACTTCCCATCTTGACCCACATTTTCAATTTCTCCTTGTTTTCTTCTACAGTTCCTGAGGCCTGGAAACAAGCCCATATCATCCCCTTACCAACCATTCCTAGCCCAGACTCACCGTCCGATTTCCGACCCATTTCTATCCTCCCTTATCTCTCTAAAGTTCTTGAGCACATCGTTAATCAGCAACTTTCTGCCTTTCTAGCTGCGAATGACCTTCTTAGTCACTGCTCTTTTAAAGGTTACTGATGACATCCGCTGGTCTATGGACAGTAAATCCTTCTAGGGATCCTTAAAACTTTCAATTTCTCTTCTAGTACTATTGGTTGAGGCCGGTCGCAGCGGGTTCGTCTCGACGAGTCCTTTTCTGATTGGTGCTCTCTTACTGCAGGGGTGCCTCAGGGTGGCGTCCTCTCTCCTCTTCTCTTTTGCATTTTCATCAACTTTGTCACCAGTGTCATCTCTTCCTACTTCCATCTCTATACCGAAGATCTGCAGCTGTACAGCCATTTCTTATGGGAAGATGCGGAAGCCGCTGTGTGTGCCATGAACAGAGACCTGGATTTTATTAGCGAGTGGTCGCGGTCCTTCGGACTGCAAATCAACCCTAGGAAATCCCAGGCTATAATTATTGGCGGTAGGTATGCATATACCTGCCGCCAAACTTTCACAAGACACACTTCAAGACTTGAGACTTCGCAGGAACTTTCGCATATTGTGTCTGCTATTTAACATCCTTCACAACCCTAAAACACCTTCCTATTTGCGGGAACGCTTTTCTTACGCCCGTCCTTTTGATGTGCTTTGCAGGTCGCATCCTAGAAACCTAAAATTTCCTTCCCATTCCACTGACTTCTACTCCTCTGGAATTCTCTTCCACCTGCCATTAGGGATTGCGAAACTGTTGCAGTATTTAAGAACACTATCTTTCCATTTCGTCATAGTTATTAGTTATTTTAGTGATATTTATTCTAGAAGTATGTATGTATTTAAGTATTTATTATATGTTTTATTTGCTTAGTGAATTGTTTTTTTAGATGTTATGTATTATTCTTACACACGGTGTCTACATCTCTTTTTAGTCACTGTCCTATCGCAGGCATGCTGTACATAAATGGTTAAATAAATGAAATAAATGATTTGCCAACAGTGACGAAGAATATAAGTGCGTGCTGATTGATAATAAATAAAGATAGTAAAAATGAACAATTTGAGGATAAAATAAATGCTACCGTAGAAGCTATAATAGAAATGGCTTGAACAAAATAATTTATGTGTGAATGTTTCTAAAACAAAATAATATACATGTCTCTAATTACAAAACGCCAAATGAATCAATGAAAATTATTGGATATTTGGATGTGATAATGAAATTGAAGAAGTTGACCATACAAAATTTTTATGCATAGTAATTGTCCATAGTTAAACGAAAAGGATCCAACCTACATTACACCTAATGGGGGTTGGATCCTTTTCGTTTGTTTGTGTTTTGAGATTTGAGATTAAGGAGGAAGCGTCAGGGTAGCCCGCGAAATTCAAATTTTCTTACGTTTTTTGCAATTTGCAAGTCAGTATTAAGTTGTATGTTAAATAAAGTATGATTTGCGGCCGTAACAAATATGTTTTTACAGAATTATATACAATAGAATCGGTAATACCACTCCTTAAATTAGTATAATCCTAAAATGTCAAGATTTCACGAAATAGTCATATTTTGGGATTACCTGGTCTTAAAGAGTTGTATTGATCACTTTAATGATTCTAATTATGTAAATAGATACTTGTTACGACCGCAAATTATAATTTGATCAACGTACAATATAATACCGACTTGTAAATTGCAAAAAACGTAAGAAAATTTGAATTTCGTGGGCTACCCTGATGCTTCCCCCTTAAGATTGCTCAAACTAATTAAACTCACAAGTACCAAAATTACGGTGCGATCCCGTGAGGTAAACATTCTATTTGTTTAGTTATCATATTTATCTAGTTACCTATGATGCGAGACGACCGCGTTGGTTTGCTGGTGTTGTAGGTTATTAATAGGATGGGGAAAAAGTTTGTTCGCATTTTTTAAGAAAATTCAAAACATTTTTTAATATACTTAGTTTATTTACATTTAACTAAAGTATGTAGGTACCATTTTGTTCGATAACTTTTTGCCATCTTGTAGGTAGGGACATGATCCCATTGCTATAGAAATTTTGGGACTTCTGGTCAAAATACCGCGACAAGTGGTTTTGGCAGTCCTCTCGTGATGTTAACCTGACACTGCCTAAAGAATTCTGAAGAGACCGAAACAGGTGGAAATCTGAAGGTGCAAGGTCAGGACTATACGGCGGATGCATTAACACCTCCCAGCCAAACTCTCTTAATTTTTGCTGAGTGGCTAAAGATGTGTGAGGTCTAGCGTTATCATGATGAAAAACCACACCCCTTCTGTTGATTAATTCCGGCCGCTTTCTCTCAACTTCTTGCTTTAATCTCATCAGTTGTTCGCAGTAGAGTTCAGAATCGATGGTCCTGCCTTGCCTGGTGGTAACACCTCATAATGAATAATGCCCTTCCAATCCCACCACACACACAGCATCACCTTGTTGCGAGTTAACCCGGGTTTCGCCACAGTCTGTGAAGCCTGACCGGCCTTTGACCACGACCTTTTTCGCACGTTCTTGTCATACGTGATCCACTTTTCATCACCAGTTATCAGCTTCTTCAAAAATGGTTCGGTTTCATTACGTCGTAATAAAGAATCACAAATGAGTACACGGTTCATTAGGTTTCTTTCAGTGAGCTCGTGAGGTACCCAAATGTCGAGCATTTTTGTGTACCCAGTATTTTTCAAATGCGCCAAAACTGTTTTGTGGTCAATTTCCAGTTCTTCAGCTACGTCGTAACTACTGATATGCCGATCTTGCTCCACTTTTTCAAAAATGGCATCTATTTTATCCGTAATAGGGCGACCAGAGCGACGTGCATCTTTGACATCAAAATTTCCGGATTGAAAACGCTTCAACCAAATTTGTGCTACTCTCACAGACACTACACTAGGTCCATAAACATCGCAAATTTTTTTCGCGGCTTGCGTTGCATTTTTACTTTTTTTGTAGTAAAATTTTAAAATGTATCGAATTTCTTCATTAGATTCACTCATCTTGACGGTACGAAAAACAAATTAAAATCACACATTTTCCTAATTTGAATTTGGAATTATGTTCTTTAAAATTTAAACTTTCAATGATACCAAAACCAGCCAGATACAAATAGTATAGCCAAAGAGATTTTATTACAAGTTCATACATACTATAATGCGAAAAGACTTTTTCCCCAACCTAATATTATCAAGCGGGACGGTTGTGGGTTTCTCATTGCTAACTAAAATAAAAATAAATACCGACTTATGGGGTCGCTTATGCATGATTTATTTATAGAAGGAAAATGTCATACGATTAACGAATAAATTTAAAAGTCATATTTAAAATTCCTGCCTCGGAACTACGGGGGTCGCGTATTGTATCAAGTAATGATGCTAGTATAAAAGAGAACACGAGTCTCCTCCTGTATGGACTAAATCACAGGTGACGCCTGTTACATAAGTTCTAATGTAATGATGTACAATATTAGCGTGATGAGTTGGACACGAACGAGTGACGTCTGTGTTAAGCTGTGATGTTACCAGATGATGCCTGGTAGTCCAGGAACAGGTGACGCCTGTAAGGACTTCATAATGTAATTTAGGTGATGCCTGTTACATAAGGTTAAGCTGTGATGTTCCCAGATGGTGCCTGGGTAGTCCAGGAACAGGTGACGCCTGTAAGGACTTCGTAATGTTATTTAGTAGAGGTGATGCCTGTAAGGACTCCGTATTGTTATTTAGTAGAGGTGATGCCTGTAAGTACATAATGGAAGTTTTATATGGGTGATGTACGTAATAGTTTCGTGTACGGATAACGCCCGTTTACTGTGGTAGTCCGGGAACAGGTGACGCCTGTAAGGACTTCGTAATGTGATTTAGTACAGGTGATGCCTGTAAGTATATGATGCGATGCGACGTAGGTATGTCAGAGTGTGATACGTGGAAGTTTTATACGGATGATGCCCGTAATATGAAGTTTTGTGCACGGATAACGCCCGTTTACTGAAGTTTGAAGACACAATCAAAAGTCAAAAGTCTTCTGTGCAACATTGTTAGTTTAATTTATTTTATTTAGAGATAGTTTAGAAGACCAGTTTATTAGTTTAATAGCAAAGAGCCAAGATACCTTATCTCCCCGGAGAAAAGCTGAGAAAGAACATTGTGATAAAGAAAATAGTGACCATGCATTATTAAATCAATAGAATTTTGTTCAAAAAAATTACAAGGTTGCATGGGACCTGTTGTGTCAGAGATTTGATAGTAAAAACCTAAATAAATAATCACTTGAAGGCATTATTTAGAGTTGATTCAATGGGAATCCTATAAATCCTTGCGGTTTATCGTTGACCATGTGTTCACACAAAATCATAAATACTTGTCTTCTATGGTGACTCATTACCATTACAAAGTAAATTTTTAATACTTGATATTAATCAGCAATCAGTATATAGCTTTTTTTATGACTACTGATTACATACTTAGCATTATAATTCACTGATGTAAAAGCATAATTTGGATCAGGGACATTGTATGGTCTTCAATGCGTCAGGGGACCGACCTTTATTTAGGGTGACTGGTAATTAGTGACCAACACTTAAACACATGATTGTACTCATGATACCAAACAACTTTTACTATGGGACCAAACCTGAACTCACAATAAATAAAATCTGCTGCTCCCTACATTTTTACGAGTTATAGGTAATGCGAACATGAATGTATGGTACAGCTGATTTTTTTTTTTTTTCAAAAATCCAATGATGCTGTTTTAGTTTTCATCAAAATCAAACCCGAGACTCCTTTGAGTACTTTTCGCTATTCCTCATAGTTTCGAATTTGGCCATCCACGGCCATATGAGAAATTCATCCTGTATAGTTATTCTATTCTTTGGGACCCACTTCCTGGAGTGTGTGTCCATCTTCTGTATGTCTATTTTTGAGGATCGAATGAACACCACCGATGCAGATGCTGTGATGAATATGCTCATCTATTGGGAGCAAGTTATTTAAAAAGTACAAATGATTTAAAAAGAAGAAGGAGTAGGTATAAAATTCTGACATAGGTGGGGGGATGAATAATAAATTATGCTGATAATTAAGAGCTTATACAACCTTAGCTCAAATTCTAATTTCGGCCCCACTTCACCGCGTCACCTCACTACCTACTTTACCTGTTGCGTTATGTGTGTTCTGAGCGCAAGCGACACAGCCCTTTCGTTCGAAAGCCGAAGCAAGACTGAGCGGGGTTGTTCGGGCGGCAGGGAACAAACTTCAAGATGCAGGTAGTTTAAGTAATTTCTTTTTACGGTGAAAATAATGCTAAGAATTAAAAAAAAAAAAAGACCTGCTTTATAGTTAGTTCAGTTAGTATGCAAAGTTCAGTTAGTAATCATGAATGATCTAATTTGATGTTTTTTTTGAAAACCTGCGGTTTATTGTTCAGTTTACAGGTAACTTTGGAATTTTTTTCTACCGAGAAAATTTTATGGAATCATGTTTTCGTCACACATAGTACTTAACATTAATCCTCAACTTTATCATATATTTCTTTCAAAATTAATGCTGCAGTATTTTCGACATAACGGAGGATCATGCTAAGCCATTTGAGGTAGTATAGGCTCTTAATAACATGGATGATCATGAACAGTTGTTTATTCTAAATTCTGACTCATGCGAGAAGTCTGTAAAAATTAGGGAACTGAACTCTGAAGCCTGAGCATGTTATTTCCACAACCAATTAGGGTAAAATATATTGTTTTGAAGGTCTCGCCTAACTGCTTGTGAAAATTCTGTGTCTAGTAAGCTTGATATGACATTGACAATTGACATGCTCTTATGATATCATTACTTTGCTAAATTGTGTGCATAAAGAATATACATTTTGCAAAACTTATTGAAAACCTGCATATAAAAAAAAAATCTAGCTTTGTTTTTCCTTTTTGAATAGAGTCTACTGATAAAAAGTCGGGAGGTGTCGTGGGACACGCGTGTGGATTGCGTAACACATTATCAATCGGAATCGGTTTAATTTTGACAGTTCAATAAGATTCATTGCGTTATTTACGTTGCCGTTGTTGAGCAGATACAATTTTCGAACATAAGATATAATATGAAGTAAATAAGTAAATTGCTAAGCAATAGATTAGCAATTTACTTCAAAAAGATTCAGATTCTGTACCCTAATTGCGTAACACTATCGATCGGAATCGGTTTCATTTTGACATTTCAACAACATTCATTGCGTTATTTACGTTGCTGAGCAGACAAAATTTTCGAACATATGAAGCATTGGATTAGCAATTGGCTTCAAAATGATTCAGATTCCGATTGCTAGTGTGTTACGCAATTAGAGTGCCGGTTGGATGGGCACGCCACAATTGCGGCGATAAGTCCCCTCTTTGAGGAGTGGTTGGAGAGGCGCCACGGCGTCCTCACCTTCCGCCTGACGCAGGTCCCCACCGGACACGGTTGGTTCGGGAGGTTCCTGTTCCGGATAAGGCGGGAGGAAACGCCCGGGTCCACACAATGGTAACAACCATTGTGTGGATCGCCCGGAGGACACGGTGGAGCATACAGTGGAGGTCTGCCCGGCTTGGGCAGAGCACCGCCGCGTCCTCGCGGAGGCGATCGACGGCAGCGATCCCTCGCGTCCGGTCCTGGTCCAGGCCATGGTACGGAGCGAGAGTGCATGGGAAGTTGTCACCACCTTCTGCGAAGCAGTAATGCTCGCGAAGGAGGAGGCGGAACGCGTGAGGGAGAGGCATTTTTTGCGCCCTCACGCCCCTAGTAGCCGCAGTAGACGCCCTGGGCATCGGGAATCGACAGACGATTCCCGGCCACCGTAGGCGCGGGCTTGCGGACGGCGAGTAATGGGTAGCTCGCCGTCCGGTAAGGACCAGACCCGGGCCTGTTAGGGTAGCGGGTTGTTTGAAAGAGTTACCGTGGCCCTGGTAGAGGCGACTGAAGGAACACGGGTGGGTTTTAGTCAGTAGAAGTCGACACGCCCCTCCGATCCGCCCAGAGCGGATTATTTTTTATTTCTAGACAAGTTATTTGATAATTTCCCACCAAAAAAAAGGCGCCGGTTGGAACGAAGTTCCTTTCGCTGTATATTATGTATAGGTACAGAGCCATCTAGTATGGTTTCAAGTATCAAAAGTTTTTAGCAAGCTAAAAAATTTACTACTTAGATGGCTCTGTAGAAAAAAAAAAAACGAAAACTTTTAAAAAACGGCATAACGCTTTTTCGTTACGTCACAATTTCATGAAAAAAATGCGATCCTGATGTGACAGATGTGGCTTGGCCCTTAAAGAACTTCGTTCCAATAGTACTTTACGTATCTACATACATAATGATAGAAATGACATTGGAATAAAAATAAACTTTTTATATAACTTAAGTGTTTACATATTATGTTCAGTAATTATAATTTAAGGATACGTGTTGTTGCAGGAAGTTTGAAATATGTTCATCAGAGCTGTTTACAACAGTGGCTGACTGCATCGGAGACGAGGTCTTGTGAACTCTGCAAGTTTAACTTTATCATGCATACCAAAATAAAGCCATTTAATGAGGTACACAATCACTATCTATTTTGATTTTAACTTAACCAGTCCCTTTTATCTATTCATCTTAATGCAAAAATGATCTCACATCCATTTTATTCGACGAATTAAAATAGTTATGGCCACTTACTGAATCCAAACAATATTAAGTTGTACAGTCAACCAAAGAGTTAGTTATTAATCAGGCAAAAAGCATATTTCGAGTACGCTACCAAATTTCAAATATTGTGTATATTAAGATTGCGATTGCGACACACTTAAAATAGTGATGTAAAGGACTCGACTACTCAGCACATTTTATAACATTGTTTACTCTATAAATAGTTACAAGTAAGCTGCCTGTATACTTATATCTGATCTTTATTTGACTGTACTGTCAATCCGAAAAAATACGAAGAATGTACGAAAAACCTGTTGTTTTTTATTTTTTATAATATATTAGCTTTTGCCAGCGGCTTCGCCCGCGTGGATATTGGAAACTACCCCACGGGAACCGTACATTTTTCCGGGATAAAAAGTATCCTATGTGCTATTCCAGACTATAATCTGTCTATGTGCTAAATTTCATCCAGATCCGTTCAGCCGTTCTGGCGTGATTGAGTAACAAACATCTTCACAAACTTTCACATTTATAATATTAAGTAGGAAGTAGGATAATAACATTAATAACGCTATGATGTAGGTACATCTATATGATTTATATTTAGATGTATATACTTTCTTACATACAACTGAACTTAAATTATAATAACGTAGAAAAAAGAATAACGATATCTCTAAAAAATAGTTATGGTTTCATCACCAATGAACTATCATGGATAGCTTGTTTCTTTTCTTTAGTTATCAGTAAGATAATAAATGTAAAAACTAACATTTTCGGTTGGATATTAGATAGATAGATTAGATAAGCATAAAAACTACCACCCTGCAGACCGCAATTTTATCCCTACTAAGCAATTATATTAGTAAAAGTGGTTTTCTATTTAATTTATACGTTTCTTGCCCAATGTTGCCGGCAAGTATGGAATCATTCCCGCCAGTTTTGGCAATATTGCCGGCAATTTTCATGGTTACTCCTAGCGTGAGGTTAAATAGCCTATATTGCCTTCCTCAAGAATTGGCCTAACAATAGCAAAAAAAAAAAAGAAATCTAATCCGACTGGCAGTTGCAGAGAAGGTTTATTGTTAGTATAGATAGCTTATATATAGGTAGGTAGCTTGATATGTAGCTGTGTGTACAATGATATGAGTTTGTTTGTATCCAGTGGCGTCTGCTGGAGATGTCGGGTGTGGAGCGTCGCCGGTTGTGCTGTGCCGTGCTGTTCCACTGCGTGGCCGCCCTGTGCGTCATGTGGTCACTGTTCGTGCTCATTGAACGGGCCGTGGAAGAGGTGAACCGTGGCATGATCGGTATGGCTTCATAAATACTACACATTTATTTGTGCCTTCAGCCTAATGGGATTTCATAATTTTTACTTCAGCAAAAATGACTAAATTCTATAATTCTATACAAACTTACATCCAGTGGCGTGCCTAGGGGTCAAAATTAGGGCAAGCCGAAAAATAAAACACTACCTTGGTGGCGTTCAGTAGTTTTTGCCTTCCCCTATGCAAAGAAGGCGTGAGTTTATGTATGTATATAAAACACTAAAAATATAAAAACACTACCTGCCTATCTTTTGAAAATTCTGATGGCTTTTTATGGCACCAGTGAAGTTATTTAAATCATCGTAGCCCAGTATGCCACGTAGGTTTCTTTTGAGAACAAAAAGCAACACCAACAGAATGGTATCAATCCAATCAGCAACAGAATGGTATACATCCAATGAGTATTGTAGGTACGCTAATCGACTAAAATGCCTATTATGTGATTAAGAGCCTAATCACACTAGCGAGTTGTGAGCGAGTGGAAAGCAGGGCGAGTGCACAGCGAGCACGCTGCGAAAACGCCGCGGGTGCGCAGCGAGCTCGCTATGGAGTTATTTATAACGGAAATTCAAAATTGTCCCGTTATATGGGACCAAACAAAAAGGCAGTACAGTGACCGTATTATATAAAAAAAAAAAAAAAAAAAAAAAAAAAAAAAAAAAAAAAAAAAAAAAAAAAAAAAAAAAAAAAACAAGCATGGGAAGAGGTTTGCAATGTATTTATTGAAGACTTTGCGGCAAAATCAATTAAAGAGAAAAATGAGGAAGGTAAGCGAAAATAATATTTACATGTAACAGCAGATATATTTTTTATTCGCGATTTCAGGTTTGGTCTCATAGTAAAAGTTGTTCATAATGATGAGTACAATGACTTCTTTAAGAGGATAACGGTGATTAAAATTACACCTAGTATATCGCCTTGGACTTGAAAAATTTAGTTTAATGAATTATTCTTTACTTCGGTAGTGGGATAGGTTTAGGTTTGTTAAAAGTGTGAGTGGAGGGAAGAACTGAGGTCGACATTATCTATGTACGGTGTGGACTGACGCTTGGTACGGGCACTGAAATCTCTACACCAGGTTACACAAACTGGTTCTGCATCTCGAGGGGTGTTAGACAGGATTCTGTAGCGTCACCGTGGCTGTTCAACTTGTACATGGATGTCTGACACATTTGAAAGAGGATGAGTGGAGATTGAGGATGAATGAGTTGCCTGTCAAAAATGCCTTCTCTGAAGTGTGTTACCTCGTTCATAATATATGTTAATAAGCAAATGGGGTTGTGATGGGAGTTCGGGGCATAGTACGTACAAGTAAAGGTTTGAGAACATCAACGCTACAGACGAATTCCTGTACTCATTTGTCCCCTTGCGACTCCTTGACGGCGAAACGTTTGGCAAAATCCACGACCATCTTCTACCTTATATTGCCGTCCTATTAAATTCATTTTTGCCAAGGAGACAAATGAGTTTACGACAGATGAAACTACTAAAATTTTGGATGAAATACGTCAGCTTCATCCAACATTATGAATGTTGATGGAACTCAAATCTCTGTTAAGCACGATTTGTTGTTGACAATGACTGATGGCAAAGTGTGTAATGCTTTAACAGACACACGTTCAACACAGAAGTGTTATATTTGTGGTGCCACTCCGTCTACTATGAACGAGGAGTCAAGGAACTATCCCAGCAACCAAGAACGCTTTGGATTTGGTTTATCTACTTTACATGCATGGATCCGCACTTTTGAATGTTTACTTCATATCAGCTATCGTTTATCAATAAAAAAAGTGGCAAGTTAGTGGAAAGCTATTGTGAAGCAACGCTCACAAGAGATCCAAAAAGCGTTTAAAGAGCGCATCGGTCTTATTGTGGATAAACCAAAACCTGGGTATAGCAATACGAATGATGGAAACACAGCGCGTAGGTTTTTTTCTAATGCAGAATTAAGCAGTGAAATTACAGGATTAGACGTAAGTCTTATACGAAGATTTCATGTAATTATATAAGAACTTTGCCATCCGGTTATGATATACATTGTTTAGAATTCGAACAATTTTGCGTTGATACAAGAAAGTTATATCTTGATCTGTATTCGTGGTACTCGATGCCCGTTACTGTGCATAAAATTCTTGTACACAGTGCAGAAGTCATTAGATCTTGCCTTCTTCCTATTGGACAGCTTTCCGAAGAAACCCAGGAAGCACGAAATAAAGACTGTCGTAGATTCCGGGAACGACATACCAGGAAGCGATCACGCTGTGCCACGAATACGGAACTCTGAGAATGCTTTTGATTACTTCCGATCCTGTAATAAATACATTCACAGAATTACCGCGAAAGAAATTAACTGCGTTACCACCAGAAGTTCTGCAGTTGATGGTCCCACATTCATTACCATCCCAAGTTCACGAATTTAGTGAGGGGGAATATTCGTTATCAGAAGATTCTAGCGAATTGGAGAGTGGTGATCAATCTTCTGATTATGACTATTAGATTCGACTTGATAGAATTATCTTTTAATGTAAGTATGTTTACCTATTTTATTATCAGTCATTTCTCATAATGTTTTAGTTTTAATTTTTATAAAATAGATAAAACATTATTGTAGTTAAATAATTATTATTTTAATTATGTCTGATTTCTTTCTAAGAGTTATTTTATATTTATAGATAATTGTTGTTGTTCTTGGACTGTTATTGTATGTTATTTGATAGAATGTACTAATAAATACCTATTTTACACATATTTATGATTTAATTTTTCTTAATACCTTGGGATATTTTTTGTAAATAATAGGTTGGGGAAAAAGAATCTTCGTTTTTTTTTAAGAAAATTCTAAACATTTTTTAATATAGTTTATTTACATTTAACTAAAGTATGTAGGTACTTTTTGCCATCTTGTAGGTAGGGACATGATCCGATTGCTATAGAAATTTTGGGACTTCTGGTCAAAATACCGCGACAAGTGGTTTTGGCAGTCCTCTCGTGATGTTAACCTGACACTGCCTAAAGAATTCTGAAGAGACCGAAACAGGTGGAAATCTGAAGGTGCAAGGTCAGGACTATACGGCGGATGCATTAACACCTCCCAGCCAAACTCTCTTAATTTTTGCTGAGTGGCTAAAGATGTGTGAGGTCTAGCGTTATCATGACGAAAAACCACACCCCTTCTGTTGATTAATTCCGGCCGCTTTCTCTCAACTTCTTGCTTTAATCTCATCAGTTGTTCGCAGTAGAGTTCAGAATCGATGGTCCTGCCTGGTGGTAACAGCTCATAATGAATAATGCCCTTCCAATCCCACCACACACACAGCATCACCTTGTTGCGAGTTAACCCGGGTTTCGCCACAGTCTATGAAGCCTGACCGGCCTTTGACCACGACCTTTTTCGCAAGTTCTTGTTATACGTGATCCACTTTTCATCACCAGTTATCAGCTTCTTCAAAAATGATTCGGTTTCATTACGTCGTAATAAAGAATCACAAATGAGTACACGGTTCATTAGGTTTCTTTCAGTGAGCTCGTGAGGTACCCAAATGTCGAGCTTTTTTGTGTACCCAGTTTTTTTCAAATGCGCCAAAACTGTTTTGTGGTCAATTTCCAGTTCTTCAGCTACGTCGTAACTACTGATATGCCGATCTTGTATGGATTGTTTTAGGGACTCCAAATTATCATGGCGTTTAGAGCAAGCCGTACTCTCTAAAACGGACCATAAATCATAATCCAGCGGATTAAGATCGGGACTAGACGACGGCCAGTCTTCAGCTCTGATGAAGTCCGAAACGTTCACTTCCAACCTAGACTGCGTGGACCGAGCTTTATGACCCGGCGCCGAGTCTTGTTGGAAGGACCATACTTGGTTATTGAACATGGTGTTATTAAGGGCCTTAACTACCTTCTCAAGAATGGTATCTGTTTTGATACCTTTTTCACAAAAATATGGCTTAGTCACTCTTTCATAGCTAACACCCCACCAAACCATCACTGAAGTCGGATAATGCCCACGTTGCACTCTGTTGACTAATTGGGAAGCTTCCTTAGAGCTTTGAGCATAAATACGGTCATTTTGATTGTTAAAATTTTGCTCAATTGTAAAGATTTTCTCATCCGTAAACAAAATTTTTCTGTGACCTCCCTTTGCGTACCGCTTCAGTAGTCCTAAGTCATCTTTTAAAATACGCGACATGGTTCTGGGTGCTATCTTCATCTCCAGAGATAAAATCTTTTGCTTTCGGACAGGATTTCTTCGAATTCTTTCCCTTACTGCTTTGACCACCTTTTTCGTACGGACACTACGTGGATGGCCAGATCTTTTTCTGTCACAAACAGAGGAGGTCTCATTGTACCTATTAATAGCCCGGTACACAAACATTTGACTAATACCAAACGTATGGAGAGTTTTAAAAATTGCATTTGGCTCCATACCAACTTTGTGTAATGCAATCACAGCGATTCGGTTCTATTTATCACCCCACTCCATTTTAATATCGCAAAATATTGTACAATGTATTGGCGCCAAAATTAGAACTCAATGAACAATCGTATAAAAATGACAGATTCCAAATTCAAATGTAATATCTTTCTTATTTTTAATTGTAACAGTATTTATGGCCAGACTGTGTATATATAGTGCCTTACAGGAATAATAAGTAGGTAAACGCAGCTAATTAGACCCATCAGCGATAACAGTAAACAAAAATGTAAAATCAGAAGACTACTGTCATCTTGCATCCACACCTTTGACGTTTACGCATACAGAACACAGAAATCCCCTCCATTTCTCTCTAAAACAGCGTAAGACACCTTAAATGTACATAAACAATTAAAATAAGTAAAAGAATTTTGTCCCGCTAGCTTGTACTAGTCTAAATACTGTGCGGCGGCGTGTTCACCGCGCACACGTTGCGAACTTGCGGCGAGCTCGCTGCGAGCTCGCTGCGCACTCGCCCCACTTTCCACTCGCTCGCAACGCGCTAGTGTGATAAGGCCCCTAGATTTCTGAGAAATACTCAAATTAGGGGTTGGTTTAGGTGAAGTAACGAGATTATATATTTTTCTGTACACTAACTGATAATTTGACATATTTTATATACAAAAGCTGTCAAACCGCCATATTTATTCCATAAATAAAAGTTATCTGACAATGGAAAATTAGCCCTTAGTTAAATAAATCCAACCCGGGTACACACCTCCCTTTTGCAGTCAATTTAACTTTTTCCTCAAAAGATAATATCGAAAAAGTGTCTCACATGTATAATTTGCCAACTTTTGCAATAAACTTATTAAATAATTTGGGTCGTTCCCACTCGTTAATACTATTAACGACTGGGAATGTTTTTTTTTTCCACTCGTTATCAGTGTTGAAGAACATGTCATTTTTTCCCAATCGTTCACCCCTCGTTCTGCGTCTAGTTCAAGAGTCAGATAGAAAAGAAAAAAAAAGATAGATAGATAGAAAAGAAGAAAAATAGTCAGGTAGAAAAGTGCTATATAGGCTACGACTTTTGAATGCACAAAATGAACAACGAAAAGATAAATGCTTCTATTCTTGTTTCGCAAACGGCTATAAAGTGTTTTGTATCGTATTTAATATACACTCACCGGCACGGACACCTTGGCCACAAAGTTGCAGCATAGTGAACTCAGACATAATGAACCCTCTTGAACTAAGAGTAAACAATTTTTTTGACCTACCATCATAAGAAACAATAATTGGGAACACTAGGCCTACTCGCATGTTTAGTCGGGTTAAATAAATAAATGTGACACTCCGCAAGAAAAAGTACCTTATGGTCATCGGCGCTTAAGCCGTTCAGAAATACAAATCGTACAGTTTACTTAGCTTGTAATAAGCACAATGTCGTAAGTGCCAACGACCATAAGGTACCTTTTCTCGTGGACAGTCACAAATGTAGAGTTTGTAAACTCGGGAGTTAAGTAACTAACATTTTAACTCTTATTACGCGTTGCGTAATTCATTATGTTTGAGTTGAAAAGGTGTCCGTGCAACTAGTAAGTAGTAGTAATTGCATGCTTGACGTGCGACTTGCCGGTTACACGTAATGGGAGTTGGAGACGACTTGCGACATGGAATGTTGAAGATAATAACAAAATCAAAAAAAAAAAAAATCAAAATCAAAAGTCATTTATTCAAACTAGGCTAAGAATCAGCACTTTTCGAACGTCAAAATCTTGGGTAGTACCCGTCTTTCTTAAGGCGATACCAAAATAAGTTGGGGGGCTTTTTCGTAACCATTTATTTCACTATTACAGAATGTATAGATTTAATTTTTGGATATATGTTTATTGACTATTTGATCAATACTCTGACTGAAGGAAAACACGATTGGGTTAAATTTCCTCGATAGAATTTAATTCCGAAAATAGTAAAAAGTAGAGGACTTTTTTTATATTTTTTTTCTGTAATTCTAAAATCCTAAGTAATTTCATTGCACAATTGCATTCAAAATGTGCGTATTAGGTAATTGAAAACTCTGGCTGAACATATTTTTGATAGATAGCTTAATTTATTTTTAAACAATTTTTATTTTGTTTCGCGCTTTTATTTTGGTTTCAGCGCATTGTTTCTCTCTTTTTTCGCATGTGGATGTAATTGACTCTGTCACTTTCTAATTACCGTTCAGTTAGCTTTTTAATCCCATTTGTAAAAAAAAGGTCTCGAAACTTAAATGCAAACAATAAATATATGCCACGTGCACGCGTCAAGGACGCCTCTTACCGCGTTAATTTGTCTTGATCGTGTAAGCGACACTGCCTTAAGGGGGAAGCGTCAGGGTAGCCCGCGAAATTCAATTGTTTTTTACGTTTTTTGCAATTTACAAGTCGGTATTATATTGTACGTTGATCAAATTATTATTTGCGGTCGTCAATAGAATCATTAAAGTGATCAATATAACTCTTTAAGACCAGGTAATCCCAAAAAATGACTATTTCATGAAATCTTGACACTTTTGGATTATACTAACTTAATGTATTACTGATTCTATTGTATATAATTCTGTAAAAAACATATTTGTTACGGCCGCAAATCATACTTTATTAATAACATACAACTTAACACTGACTTGCAAATTGCAAAAAACGTAAGAAAATTTAAATTCCGCGGGCTACCCTGACGCTTCCTCCTTAAGGCAAAAGCGCCAGGTAGCCCGCGAAATTCAAATTGTCTTACTCAATATGATTCGCGACCGTAACAAACATATATGCGCGTATAATATGTATGGGTCTACAGGGTATGCAGAGCTTATTTGCATGTATGGAGTGCACGCCACTGCCTGTTCAACCCCGTTAGGGGATCAGTTTTCCAAAAACCTGCTTTTCTTCCTTATATTTTATATGCCGATGCACCATCCTATATTTTGGCGTCGCTTGTCTCGTCAGATAGTTTGGTGTTCCTTCGATGTCACATATTTGTGCTGCCTTCCACAAATGATCACATATATTTGCCGTTATCTTGACGACAGAATATTAATGCATGAATCGTGAAATTAGATATTATTGCCGAGCTATCCATTATAATATATTTATGCTCGTGACCGTACCTGTTTACACATGAATTTGGGTTATGGTAAGTACAAAGAAAGAGCTACATTAGAAATGAAGTATACAGGCAGTTGGATTAGCCTTGTCATACGCGAGAGGATTCTGTGGATAACTTTAAGGAGGAAGCGTCAGGGTAGCCCGCAAAATTCAAATTTTCTTACGTGTTTTGCAATTTGCAAGTCAGTATTAAGTTGTATGTTAAATAAAGTATGATTTGCGGCCGTAACAAATATGTTTTTACAGAATTATATACAATAGAATCAGTAATACAACTCCTTAAGTTAGTATAATCCTAAAATGTCCAGATTTCATGAAATAGTCATTTTCAAGATTACCTGGTTTTAAAGAGTTGTATTGATCACTTTAATGATTCTAATTATGTAAATAGATACTTGTTACGACCGCAAATTATAATTTGATCAACGTACAATATAATACCGACTTGTAAATTGCAAAAAAACGTAAGAAAATTTGAATTTCGCGGGCTACCCTGACGCTTTCCCCTTAGTACCAACAGTTTCATTAGGTTTTAATAAAAATGCAAAGTTTTCAAACATCCTAAATTTTATTGTTAAATCCTAACTAATATTATAAATGCGAAAGTAAATTTGTTTGTTTGTTACCTTTTCACACCTAAACCACTGAAACGATCATCCTGAAATTTTGCATATACATTGTCAGGTGTACAGAAACGGCCATAGGGGTACCTTTCATCCAGAAAAAAGTACTGTTCCTGAGGAAAACAACAATAACGTACTTATCATAATAGATGGCGCCATGTGTCTTTCGAATCATGATAGAGTTATACAGGGTGTTTGGCAGAACGTTGAACATACGAAAATGGTGGATAGGTGGGGTCATCTGCTACTTACTCAGCGCTAATTTTTTTGGCCCTAGGCCCCTGGATATTTTTAATTTTTTTTTTGCATTCTTCTAGTTTCATCACTTTCTTAACTTTAAAGTGTAATTTGTATTAAAAATGGGTGAAACAGGCAATATATAATAGGTTGGGAAAAAAGTTTCTTCGCATTTTTTAAGAAAATTCAAAACATTTTTTAATATAGTTTATTTACATTTAACTAAAGTATGTAGGTACCATTTTGTTCGATAACTTTTTGCCATCTTGTAGGTAGGGACATGAGCCCATTGCTATAGAAATTTTGGGACTTCTGGTCAAAATACCGCGGCAAGTGGTTTTGGCAGTCCTCTCGTGATGTTAACCTGACACTGCCTAAAGAATTCTGAAGAGACCGAAACAGGTGGAAATCTGAAGGTGCAAGGTCAGGACTATACGGCGGATGCATTAACACCTCCCAGCCAAACTCTCTTAATTTTTGCTGAGTGGCTAAAGATGTGTGAGGTCTAGCGTTATCATGATGAAAAACCACACCCCTTCTGTTGATTAATTCCGGCCGCTTTCTCTTCTCTCAACTTCTTGCTTTAATCTCATCAGTTGTTCGCAGTAGAGTTCAGAATCGATGGTCCTGCCTGGTGGTAACAGCTCATAATGAATAATGCCCTTCATATCCCACCACAAACACAGCATCACCTTGTTGCGAGTTAACCCGGGTTTCGCCACAGTCTGTGAAGCCTGACCGGCCTTTGACCACGACCTTTTTTGCACGTTCTTGTCATACGTGATCCACTTTTCATCACCAGTTATCAGCTTCTTCAAAAATGGTTCGGTTTCATTACGTCGTAATAAAGAATCACAAATGAGTACACGGTTCATTAGGTTTCTTTCAGTGAGCTCGTGAGGTACCCAAATGTCGAGCTTTTTTGTGTACCCAGTTTTTTCAAATGCGCCAAAACTGTTTTGTGGTCAATTTCCAGTTCTTCAGCTACGTCGTAACTACTGATATGCCGATCTGGCTCCACTTTTTCAAAAATGGCATCCATTTTATCCGTAATAGGGCGACCAGAGCGACGTGCATCTTTGACATCAAAATTTCCGGATTGAAGACGCTTAAACCAAATTTGTGCTACTCTCACAGACACTACACTAGGTCCATAAAATTTTAAAATG
This sequence comes from Dicycla oo, assembly GCA_948252095.1. Classification (NCBI taxonomy): domain Eukaryota; kingdom Metazoa; phylum Arthropoda; class Insecta; order Lepidoptera; family Noctuidae; genus Dicycla; species Dicycla oo. Next base: position 14,661,912 of record OX411714.1, on the reverse strand, counting down.
TATCGAATTTCTTCATTATATTCACTCATCTTGACGGTACGAAAAACAAATGAAAATCACACATTTTCCTAATTTGAATTTGGAATTATGTTCTTTAAAATTTAAACTTTCAATGATACCAAAACCAGCCAGATACAAATAGTATAGCCAAAGATATTTTATTACAAGTTCATACATACTATAATGCGAAAAGACTTTTTCCCCAACCTAATATATTTTTTAATGTTGGCAGATTCTTATAAAACTATTGCTTTATTCAGATGTTAGCTAGAAAAAAGTTATGAGTCTTCAAACTTACAGAAAGATGTAAAAAAAAACTTAAGAGTTATTTCATAATTTTATCAGACATTCACACTGAATCTCCTCTGGAAGCCCCTTTGTCTCTTCACGTATGGGTTTTGATTGTTAGGTAAGATTGTGATATTTGACAATCCCTTCTTTGTCTAATTTTGACTCGTCCGTCCACAGAATACTTTTTAAAAAGTTTACGTCGTCCACATCGGTATGCAGCAAATGGCAACAAACCATCCCAAGGGAATAGTGAATGTCAATTTGCACCACTGCTATATTTCACTTTCCGTAAAGGTAGAGTTTCGTTAAAAATTTCCTACTTGATAAAATTATTAAATAACTCTTAAGTTTTTTTTTTTTATAAAAGCAAATTAATTAGAACGGCAGATGTTTTGCTAGAGTTGGCACTCCTCAATATTATTTTTTTTTTAAATGCAAGTTGAAATTAAGATTTAAGTATTTTTTACATCTGTCTGTAAGTTTGAGGACTCATAACTTTTTTTCTCGCTGACATCTGAATAAAGCAATAGTTTTATAAGAGTCTGCCAACATTAAAGATTAAAAAAAAAAAAAATTGCCTGTTTTACCCATTTTTAATAAAAATTACACTTTAAAGTTTAGAAAGTGGTGAAACTAGAAGAGCCCAAAAAAATATCCAGGGTTCCAGGGCCAAATAAATTAGGGCTGAGTAAGTAGCAGATGACCCCACCTATCCACCATTTTCGTATTCTCAACGTTCTGCCAAACATCCTGTATTATTATATTAACACGCGTTAGTAGTGTGTTAAGAGTTTTTTTTTATTTTTATTTAAGTACCTAATACATTTTGTGAGTCTAGATTGTCGATAGACCGGTTTTTCATCCTCTTAACTATCCTAATCCTAACTAATTTTATAACTGCGGAAGTGAGTTTGTTTGTTACGCTTTCACGCTAAAACGGCTGAACGGATTTGAACGAAACCAAATTTCATCCGTTCCTGGTAAATGATAAATGATTTTGTTTTTGTAAGTAGGTTTGTACAAACACTTTTACACGTCAATCATGTTTAAAAAAAAAAAAAAAAACTAAATGAGGTCGGCGTTTCCTATCTGACTACTCTGAGAAGAAAGGCCAAAACAAACGCAGAGGTCACAGTCTCTTATAAAGTCCAGACATAATCTTGGTCACTTCATGTGAAGACCATGTAGATAGGTGTCTGAAATGGTCTTTTGAGGAAAGAACCACACAGATTGAGAGGACTTGTCCAGTCAGTGCACGCATTTGTCAGTTATCGCGCAGCTCACTGCTGGAAAAGGACATAGGATTCTTTTTATCGACATATCACGCGGGCGAAGCCGCGGGCGGTAGCTAGTCAACAATAAATCTTATTGCCTTTTATTTTTATAAACACAAGCAATCAATGTCATCCCAATCAATATTAAGATATTAAAAATATGAATAAATTTAGTTCGCGTCACGTAAGTTTGCCGCTCTGAAACCAGGCTTTCCGATGCGCACGGCATGGAGAATAAAATAAATATAATTAATTTATTTACGTAAAGGTCACGGTCGGTCAATATACGAGGAATATTCTATTTAAGATACACCCACCAGCTGTCATCATTTATAACGTGTTTAATAACAACTATTTTGAAGACTAAATAACATTTTGTATTTTCATAAGGCGAAACTACAGTAATTTGCTTTTCAGGTCCAACCAAGTGATACGTTTGAACAGTCCCAAATGAAATATAAACTAGAATATCGCTCAAAGCTTCAAAACATTTTTTTTTTAATGTTTACTTGCTTATGATAAAACAATGACGTGTTTCAGCATGGCCTTTTTGGACAAAATTGGTAGTCGTAGCTGTGGGGTTCACTGGCGGCGCCGTTTTTATGTATATACAATGCCGTCAATATCTGCATCTTTGTAACCGTTGGCGTGCTCACAACAGGTATTTCTGTCGCTACATTTCTTTATAATATGATTATATATTTTTTAATTGTACTGATTTTTTCTCAAATTATTTTATTTCTTTAGGATATTGTTAATTCAAAACGCGCCAGAGAAGATCCCAATCGGCAGTGGGTCGCCGCCGGTGCGCGTGAAGCGGCGCGAGCGCAGCGCGCGCGGCCAAGTTGTGGCCAACATCGAGCCGCCGCCGCCGCCCGCTGCCTACCACGAGGAGGACGAGAGTGGCGGCTTCGAGACGTACCGCGGCAACCCGCACCGCCGCCTGTCCGCGCTGGCCGATGAGCTGGTGCGCGAGCACGACGACGCGCGCCGCTCGTCCGACACGCGCCTGCCGCCCGAGGTGAGTGCCCGGTGAGCCCCCGGCTACCGCCCGACATGCGCCTGCCACCCGAGGTGAGTGCCCGGTGAGACCAGGGCCGCCGCCCCGCCGCCGCCGCGCGCTCTCACCGTGCCGTGTCCGCAGGGCGGCGTGTACCACATCAGCGTGGACCCGCTGGAGGCCGACATCCGCTCGCTGCTGGCGCTGGAGGCGCGGCGCGCGGCGCGGGCGGCGCGCTCGCTGCCTAACCTGCGAGCCTCACGCGAGTCGCTGCTGCCCGCGCCCGCGCCCGCACCCGCTCCCGCCGCCTCCTGAGGCCCGCTACTACTGTACCCGGACGACACGGTGTACTAGCGGCCGCGCCCGCCGTGTCCTGAGGCTCGGTGCTGCTGTACCCGGACGACACGGTGTACTAGCGGCCGCGTCCGCCTGCTCCTGAGCCCCGCTGCAGCTGTACCTGGACGACACGGTGTAGTAGCGGCCGCGCCTCCGCCCCCGCCTCGTGTGATCGGTGCTGTGCATTATACGACGGTGTTGCGTGTACATAGTGACGTGGATAATGTAAATAGTAATTATCATAATAATAGTTCTGGCGTCCCTCGATTAAAGCCACCGTATGACCGCCCGTTAGATACTTATTCCTTATCTTTGCATTTTGTACCATTACGTCCATATGTGTACATAGCGTAAACAAATTTTACTCCGTGTTTTTTTCGTAATAGCAACATAAGTACCTAATTAAGACTTGATAGTACACAGCTTGCAAATAGTATAATACTGTTGCCAGAGGTAATAATTATGCCTAGTAGAAAATTATTCATATACTTTAATCCTAAACATATTTAATATTGTAAAGATACTCCAGCCTTCCAAATGCAATTTCATACGTTGAGCTCCACGCATCTGAAGCTCAGTATCAAAATTACGAGTCTGAATTGGTGAACCAAGTGTCAGACAATTTCAAATATCGCGAAGCATGTGTCGCGAGGCCGAGAGATTTTCATAAGGTCATGTACAGTCAAGTATTTTATACGTTCGTCAGTTATCAAATTAATTCCTTTATCAAGTCAGGTTACATAGTACCTTTTGAAGCTACGACACTGAGCAGACTAGCATAGAACACTTATTTAATTTCTTGATAACAAAGATCAAAATAGCATACACCTTTGACCAATGTCGAGTTGACGTCAACCTAAAACCTTTTTTTAATGGTCTGGTCATTTTATGAAATATAAATCTTGTCTTTTAAATTTAATGGCAAATGTCAAAATGGCGCTGTCGTAGCTAGTTCCCAAAATAAGTTAATTTTTTTTTTTAAGTTCTGCGGCAGACTCGTTGTTGTGAATACAACAACGAGAAATTAATGATGGAATGAATGGGTGGACTCCAATTTCGCAATTTCCACCATTCTCCGAAAGTCCCAAAAGTTAGAAGATTTATTCGTAGTTTTTTTTTTTAATTAAACAGTCCCGAGGTTATGTCTGAAACATTTTGAAGAAAGTTAACACTTTCCACGTCAAATACATAATTGATTTAAAATATTGAAATCACCGAAAGTACCGAAATAGTCATTTATTACCCCTGGTTCTTACAACGGGGAATTTTGTTACCCGTGGTCCCTGCGAGAAATCCATGCTGCCGAATTAAAATAATAGTCTCGTAAATATGATTCGCAGTAATAAAAATACCTAACTTAGGGAGATGTTAATGATTCTTATGGTTATAATTATGTAAATACATAATTGTTATATCATATTTTAGAGACTACCATTTTAATTCGGCAGCTTTGTATTTCTCGTAGGGAGCACGGGTAGCAAAATTCCCAGAGGTCCTTTCCAGTGACTACGGCAGGGGTAATAAACGGAAATAGTGAAATAAAACCAAACTCATTGATGAACACAAAACGGAATGAATGGACGAAATGTCGAATTTATTGTAGGCCGTAGGAGGAACCGGGCTATGTTCACGCCATCTATAATAAGCTTTGACTGAGCTTTGCCATTATCGCAGCCAGTATCACATTTTAACTCGGTCTGACATGTAAAGAAAATGGCATTATGTCATTATTAATGCTGAGTCGATAAAGCAGATTCTGTCGTGCAATGAGCAGACAAAAAAAAAAAAACCCGTAAAGGTGACGAACGTATTTTTGGCTGTGACTGTACTTTACGTACTACGTGATTCTAGGTATTCTAGCCACATGCCTCGCGTTATTTGTTTATTAAGCTAACATTATAATATTAAGATAAAAGTCTTTAGGATCTTAAAAAATTGCTAGCTAGAGTTACCAAATTAGGGTTATTTTCACCACATATCACTAAACGCGTTTAACGCTAAACGAATTTAAAACTTCGCTCTGTTTCTTTCAATCGTTTGAAGATGACAGAGACAGAATGGTGTTTTAAACTCGTTCAGCGTTAAACGCGTTTAGTGATGTCTGGTGAAAATGAGCCTTAGATGTGGGTTTCAACAGTGAAGAAAACTGTCAAATTAGTTCCGCATAGGTGGCGCTAAGTGTTTGGTACTTTTTCGGTGCTAATAGAGTTCCTTGTTAAAAACTTTGCTGCGATATGGCGCTAAGTGTCTTTGTCCATTGTCTAGTCGCCGATTGCGTCACTTTTAATTCCAGATGAGTTTGACAAGTGAAAAACAGCGCTCTCTCGCAGCGGAGCTTCAACCAAAAACCACTCCATTCCAAATAAAATTACCCGAGTTATAAGTGTGTTTGTTTTGAAATGTAGCAACTCAATCCGTGAATTACGAGAATAGTCTGTCATTTTGATCTATGAAAACATTTTATTTTCGCAAAACTTTGTGTGCAACCTTTTATTACAATTATCATAGGTTGGGGAAAAAGTTAATTTGCATTTTTTAAGAAAATTCAAAATATTTTTTAATATAGTTTATTTACATTTAACTAAAGTATGTAGGTACCATTTTGTTCGATAACTTTTTGCCATCTTGTAGGTAGGGACATGATCCCATTGCTATAGAAATTTTGGGACTTCTGGTCAAAATACCGCGACAAGTGGTTTTGGCAGTCCTCTCGTGATGTTAACCTGACACTGCCTAAAGAATTCTGAAGAGACCGAAACAGGTGGAAATCTGAAGGTGCAAGGTCAGGACTATACGGCGGATGCATTAACACCTCCCAGCCAAACTCTCTTGATTTTTGCTGAGTGGCTAAAGATGTGTGAGGTCTAGCGTTATCATGATGAAAAACCACACCCCTTCTGTTGATTAATTCCGGCCGCTTTCTCTCAACTTCTTGCTTTAATCTCATCAGTTGTTCGCAGTAGAGTTCAGAATCGATGGTCCTGCCTGGTGGTAACAGCTCATAATGAATAATGCCCTTCCAATCCCACCACACACACAGCATCACCTTGTTGCGAGTTAACCCGGGTTTCGCCACAGTCTGTGAAGCCTGACCGGCCTTTGACCACGACCTTTTGCGCACGTTCTTGTCATACGTGATCCACTTTTCATCACCAGTTATCAGCTTCTTCAAAAATGGTTCGGTTTCATTACGTCGTAATAAAGAATCACAAATGAGTACACGGTTCATTAGGTTTCTTTCAGTGAGCTCGTGAGATACCCAAATGTCGAGCTTTTTTGTGTACCCAGTTTTTTTCAAATGCGCCAAAACTGTGTTGTGGTCAATTTCCAGTTCTTCAGCTACGTCGTAACTACTGATATGCCGATCTTGCTCCACTTTTTCAAAAATGGCATCCATTTTATCCGTAATAGGGCGACCAGAACGACGTGCATCTTTGACATCAAAATTTCCGGATTGAAAACGCTTCAACCAAATTTGTGCTACTCTCACAGACACTACACTAGGTCCATAAACATCGCAAATTTTTTTCGCGGCTTGCGTTGCATTTTTACCTTTTTTGTAGTAAAATTTTAAAATGTATCGAATTTCTTCATTAGATTCACTCATCTTGACGGTACGAAAAACAAATGAAAATCACACATTTTCCTAATTTGAATTTGGAATTATGTTCTTTAAAATTTAAACTTTCAATGATACCAAAACCAGCCAGATACAAATAGTATAGCCAAAGAGATTTTATTACAAGTTCATACATACTATAATGCGAAAAGACTTTTCCCCCAACCTAATACATACTTGATCGTCGTAGATTAGACACATCTTAAACGAACCGGCTAAATATTTTCAAAGCGTGGAATCGGGCAAATTTAATGATAAACTGCCACTAGTTAGATCAGAAATATCAATATTGCTAGAACTATTTAAAGGAATTTAAGAACAATCGAAAATTGTGCGTATCCTTATGAACCGATGTCGGGTCATACGAGAGGGCGCGTTTTTCAGTTCGCGGAATGGGGGGTAAGAAGTGGAAATAAAAATACAAATTTATTTTTCCTTTTCAATACCTGCTACCCTAATACATTTTTCTGATCTTTCAATTAACTTATGCATACCTTCGAAAAAAAAAAATGTTTTATCTTTCCACGAAAATTTCTTTCCACGAAGTTCTTTTTTAAGTTTGAGAATAGGTAATAATCGCTGGGAACCAAGTCGGGACTGTAAAGTGGGCGAGTCAAAATTTCAAAGCCCACCTTCTGCAGGGCGGCTATTGCAACACGGCTCTTGTGGACAGGCGCGTTATCATGCAGAAAGAGGACGCCTTTGGTCAATTTTCTCCTTCCTCTTTCTCTGACGGCTTCCTTTAATCGCTCTAGGGTTGAAGCGTAGTATTATCCGGTAATGGAGACATCTTTATCTTGTAATCGATCAACAGGATCCCTTCTGAGTCCCTTGATTGACCGTACTGGCCGCGCGTCGTCTTCAGGTGACCATGCCTTGCTTAGAAGGTATGCCACATGTAAACTATAGTTTACGGTTGACATCTCTTCCAGTATGGTTTGAACTAATTTGTCTTGCTTATTAAGGAACTTAATAACAGCGCGGTACTCGATTTGCTTCATATTACACATCGACGCTTGAACGGCAATAATTACTAAGCGACATGTTGGGTGATATTGAGTTATAATATATTGAGAAAGTTCATAATCTTTAAATGCCAGTTTATTAAGCATTTAAACTGCATTTACAATTCGTTACAATCAAGTAAAGGGTTTTTCAATTGGCGCGGGTAGATTTTGGCGGCCCGACGCGGCTATTTTGTTTTGGTGAGATCTATCAAATATTTTGTTTATTATTCAGTTATTTATGCCAAATCACCATGGCAAGTTACACGACTAAACAGCACGTTCATATGATACAACTTTTTATCAAAATGAGTGTTCCTTAATGTAAACGTTGCGCGCATTGCGGCCGAAGAATCATCTTTAGCGACGAGGCGCATTTTTTGATGAATGGCTGTGTTAACAAGCAGAATTGCCGTATATCGGACGACACCAACCCACGCGAGGTTCACCAGGTGATAATGCATCCTAAAAAGTTACTGTTTGGTGTGGATTTTCGGCCGGCGGCGTCGTTGGTCCGTACTTTTTTGAAAACGATGCTGGTGAGGCGGTCATCGTCAACGGCGAGCGCTACATAACGATTCCACCAAATTCTTATGGCCCAAATTGAACCATATGGGCCTAGACAGCATGTGGTTCCAGCAGGACGGCGCTACGTGCCACACAGCGGACGCCACGATTGACATTCTGCACGAGTGATTTCAGGGGAAGGTTATCTCTCGCAGGGTTCATGTGAATTGGCCACCAAGGTCATGCGATTTGACCCTGCTAGACTTTTCTTTTGGGGTTTCTTGAAGTCGCATGTCTATGCAAACAAACCGCAATCGACCGATGCCCTAAAGGTGAACATAACACAGGCCATCGCTCAAATTCAGCCGGATCTATGCAGAAGCGTCATTGAAAATTGGACCACTCGGATCCGTGACATTGTAAGAAGCCGAGGCGGCCATTTGAACGATGTCATATTCCACACTTAATGGCACATGTGGGCCTTTCAAATAAAAAACGAATTTTGTTAATACCTCACACACAGCTTGTTTTGTTTCAACATTTACCCGCCCTTATTGAAAAACCTTTTAGTTATGACTAACAGGAGATGTTTTACGATTTTTTTCCAAAATATAAAAACTTTAAAATGCTGTTGTAGTCTAGTGTAAAGTTGCCAACATGTCGTTTGGTAAATATTGCCTTTCAAGCGTCGACATTTTATTCCGGATTGACTTGTCTGGTCGACGATAGTTCAAAGACTAATGACCTAATTACGATAAAAAAAGCAACAAGCGACATTTCGAGAGTGCTGTTACAAGAATGAAAACAATTATTATTTTATTGTAAAACGGGTGTTCGAAAGACGAAACAATCAATTAAAATGTTACTCTCCCACGAATTCTTAGGCCGAGATTAATAAAAGTTATTTAGAACATTCTGTTATTCCTGTCACTGTCACACTACATGTGTGAGATAGAGGCGGGAACATACCTAAGCCAAACCGTTTGCTATGTATCTTATCAATCTCGATCTCAAGTTTAAGACATTTTTAAAAGTATTTCTTTTGCTATAATATGCTTTCAAGTGTCATAGACAGAGAGATCAGAGGCTAAACGGCGACTTAAACTTAATTGTGTGAATCAGGCCGTACTTCACATCAAGAGTCTGCTAGAGTATAATAGGTTCCCTCGACTTCACGGCTACCGCACTCCTGCGCTGACGCTTTTTGTAGGTTATCACGATAACCCAAACCCAATTTGTGATAACTTATCATCTGTCGGGTTTTATCAAGGAACATTTTATTAACAAAATCTACTTCAATACATTTATGTCTTTATTTAAGATACAGAGTGGAGTTGTGGTAGGGCAGTATCTAATGCTGTGTCGACCACGAATTTATATGCTTTCCAAGGTTACTCATTATTGTCTTCATTTTGTTTATTATAAAAATTGCACAACAGAATCAGCGCCATTGCCCGTAAGCTGATAACCGGCGCCGATATGCCAGCGTTTGTCGGCAATGACAAGCGCCCGCGCCGGTTGTCAATGCTGGTCATCGCAGGCAGTTTTCATACTTTTTGACAAATCAACGCGAACCGTCGCCGTTAAGTTCCCATCTGATTATTTGCCAAAAATATGAAAACTGCCTGCGCCGACCAGCGTTGACATCCAACGCTTGTCAGCGCCGACAATCGCTGGCATATCGGCGCTTTCTACATGAATACACCCTTACCTATGGGTTTTGAGTAGAATAATTTACTGTCATCTATAGATTTATAAATCAAGGCAATATTCACATTTACGACTATGCTTTTAAAGACTACAGTCGACTACAAATCTTTGATTTGTCACCGCGAAAATCAGAGCGACTGGGATCGTCTGCAAAAATATTCATGCTTTAAAATATGGAATCTCAATAAACTTTAACCAAACGTTATAAGAGCTCTCTTTTAAAATTAATTTTTTTGTAGGTCGTGAATGATGACAAAATACTTTCACGTATTGCAACATTGCTTAGCCAACGTATTGCAACGTTGCAAAGACATGTATTCCGCGTGCATAAATCATAAATCCCCCAAGAAAGAAGGCCAGAGATGTTGTTAAACTTTTCTGATTTCTCAGGTCATTGATAAGAAAGGCGTTTGTGAGACTAACATTAAAAGTTTCATCAGCCTCTGGATAGATTCATCGATCCCTTAGAAAAAGCTTTACTGTGACTACTGCCATTACCGAGTCAAAGGCACATTATGGAATGATTAAGACTACCGCAGAATGTTCATTAGGTAAAGCATTTATGTTTTTGCAAAGCTTCCGGGCGCATTGTCATAATCGCAAGATAAAAAATCATGATTGAGTCTGGTGACTATATAGTTTATCGATTTTACCACTACCTAGAGTACCTACACGTCAAATAGCTCTGCCGCTCTGAAACCAGGCTTTCCGATGCGCGTGGCAGGGCGCGCTGCTGTTTTTAGATATTGACTACTGCGCAGTCATTTGCGCGAACTTCAGAGCGGCAAAGTTATTTGACGCGAACAAAAAAGTAATAACAAAAAAGTGTATGAAATTATCCCCCAGATAAGTTAACCGGAACGTGTCTAGGAGTGGTGTTTGTCTATTTCCCCCGATATGTAAATACAAAAATTGATTTATTTGAAAAAAAAAAAAACTGTAATTGCTGTCACATAAGATCCGATGGTTTGATTGGTTTTAGTTTAAAAATCAAAGTGCAATATTCGCTATCTATACGAGCGAGACATTTTAAAGAGGCTCACTTTTTTTTTTGAACTGTCATCATAAAATAATGTTCATTTCGGTCTTATAGTTAATACATGTTACAGACAATATTGTATATTTAGCATTGCCTGTGCTTTTAGTTAAGGAATTAATTTAATTGTTGACTTATTTTTAATTCCCCTCAACTAAAAGAAAAAAAAAATATAATTAATGATAAACACAACCATGACACTGATCTAATGATGTTTGTGTTATTATAGTCTGTCCCAAGGTGTCAATCTCAAACAATCAACACAATGTTAGAATTATTGCAATTTTAATTTATTGACTATTATTTTGGTCTTACGCTTTTGTGTTTCTTTGACTAAGTGAATGGATAAAATAATCATACGATTATCATGTTGTTTTCAAGTCATTAAAATATAACTTGAGGTTTAAAATGGTGACATGTACAATCTATTTTCTATTATTTTTTTAGTAAAGCGTGTCTTTTATCTCGATGAAAGTATCATCTCTAAATCAAAATTGGCTTTATCATCATCACTACTACTTAGATCCTAAAATAACTAAGATTTTCCAGAAAATTATTCCTTTTGTTAGCCATTCATAATTCGCGATGTTAAAACTAATTATTATACTAATCGATTACGTTGGACGTACATAGGAACTACCAGTTATTTAATTTCAGAGTTTAAAATCAAACTGGAGTCTTTTAGTGTATACATTAATTTGAAAGTAAACATCGCTAATTGAATTTTAGATAGATAGTGTTTAAATATAATAGTTCGGACTTTGGTGCTAAAAGAATAAATTAATATCAGTCCAAAATTAGGTAACATAATATTTTAGTACGACGAAAATAGATGGTGAAACGTCATAAAGTCGTATTTTTCCGTTATGTCGGCATTCGTGACGATGCGCGACGTGTACATTCCCAGATTTTAACACACGTGCTGGGAGTAGTAGTGTGGTCAACGAGCGTGACATTATCTGGACCGTGTTATGCAGAAGGCAGCCATGCCGGGAAAAGTTCAAACAGAATTATAAGCATTATTCTGTTGATGGTTGCATCATGGATGCATGGATATTGCTGCATTTGACGGCTCGTATCTCCGTGAAAATAGAGATATCGACATGGCTGTTTTTGCAAAAAATGTTGTATGTCAAAATTAGTATGGCTGTGTTTATAACTCATGTTTGGAAAAAGTGCCATATGGCTGCTTTCTGCATAACTAGGTCCATTTATATTTGATACTCTCAACACAAACACCGGACAGTTTACATTTACGGCATACTAGTGTGCCATAACTATGCATTTCACTTATTTTAATTCTCATAGTATCAACATTGCAAATACCTTGATTTACGTATGACTTTTCGATACGAATCTACAAACTAGTCGTTTTCATTGACATACAGGGTTAGTGTTCAATAATCGGCCAAATTTTCACAGGGTGTTCTACCTATGAATATGAACAACTGTCACTATGGGACCAACACTGAAATTACGAACAAATAAATCGGCTGTTCCCTACATATTCACGAGCCATGCGAACATAAATTTAAGGAACAGCTGGATTTTTACGTGATTTCAGAGTTGGTCCCATAGTGAAAGTTGTGTTATATTTATGGGTAGAACATCCTGTGAAAAGGCCGTTTGTTGTAAACTAACCCTGTCATATATTTGTATATACGCTGCAGTTTCCTGTTTCTGTTAATATTTAAAAGCAAATCGTCTCCTTTGTATCAATATTATTAGCTATTTTACTCATACCTATTAATTATTCTTCATGTTGTATATTGTAAATTAATTGTATAAATGGCTAATAATAATAACTAAAATATGATGAAGACCGGTCAGTCTGTGGTAAGTAAAAATAATAAGTGATGTTTTCTAGGGTGCTTGGAGATGTTTGTTAATGTTACATGCAAGTTATGCACTTAATTTCTTGTACTTACGTTGTGTTTACATATCACATATTATAAAATCGAAGTGCTCATGTAAATATTCGCTTATTCGGAAATTATAAATACATATACGATCTCACAGCTTGTAACATGTATTCATCTCCACGAGTCTCGCGTGCTACGTAAGCTGATTCCAAAAAAATTGTTTCAAAATTAAAATAAAGTAGTGCCTTATTTGATGTTCATTGAAATTTTTATTATGTTTAATACCGACTTAGAATTGTGAAACATTATTTTAACGGCTACTTAAATGTTTGTTTTATTCTTTGGAGCCATAACCATCACTATTTATAGCTGTGTGCGCTCACGATGACTGATGTGAACACAATTTATTTAAGTGTATAACATAGCACGAGACGTCACCCTTGTCTGTATAATGTGATTTGTGATATAAGTTATTAGTGTTATTTGTTTGCTCAAAATTACTTTCTCCTTTCGATCTGTGTACTTACGGTTCATGAAATTTGTAAGACTGTATTTTATTTTGTTGTGTAAACATCGTTAGTAAACCTCGGGTTACAAATATAGTTATTTTGAAATTAATCTTGTTGTTATTTACCTTTTAAGAAGCCGACTCCAACATAGTTGGGAAAAGGCTAGACAGACGATGATGCTGTTATTTACCTTTTAACTTTTGTATGTAGTCAGGGAAAACGCGTGCTTAATAAATTGACTATCAAATTGTCAGTAAATTCATAAAACCGGTCAAGAGCGAGTTGGACTCGCGCACCGAGGGTTCCGTACCATCATATATATAAAAAAACTGTGCTATTTAGAGACATCGTTTTATTTTTTCTGTAATCTTCACATAAACTTCTATCATACAGAATTTCAGATTTATTTTTCTATGCAAACTTCCGAGATAGAGCGGGGGGGGGGGGGGGAGACGGTATTTTTTACATTTTTCATCAAAAGTTCCCATAGTAAAAGTTGTTCATAATTTACTATGGGATCAAATCTGAAATCGCGATAAAAAAAATCCGCTGTTCAGTACATTTTGACGATGCTAACATAAATGTACTGAACAGCTGACTTTTTTTCGCGATTTCAGGTTTGGTCCCATAGTAAAAGTTGTTCATAATGATGAGTACAATGACCCCTGAAGAGGTTGTTGGTGATGGTGCCATAAATATTGTCACGAAGAAAAATTTTTTTTTATTGCAAATAATATTTATTACTTTTACAGTGTGTTAAGTTTAATACATAAATATAAAACAATTTAAAATATAAAAAGCTTATCCGAAGTAGTCTCCATTGGCTGCAATACAGTCCTTTAAACGTTGAGGCCAGTTATCAATAGAAGCACGCAGAGTGCGTGCTTCTATTGATAACTGGCCTCCTAAGAGCTTCCTTAGAGCTTTGAGCATAAATACGGTTATTTTGTTTGTTAAAATGTTGCTCAATTGTAAAGATTTTTCTCATCCGTAAACAAAATTTTTCTGTGACCTCTCTTTGCGTACCAGCTTGGTATTAGTCAAATGTTTGTGTACCGGGCTATTAATAGGTACAATGAGACCTCTTCTGTTTGTGACAGAAAAATATCTGGCCGTCCACGTAGTGTTCGTACGAAAAAGCAGTAAGGGAAAGAATTCGAAGAAATCCTGTCCGAAAGCACAAGATTTTATCTCGGGGGATGAAGATAGCACCCAAAACCATGTCGCGTATTTTAAAAGGTGACTTAGGACTTGCAGCCTATAAGAGACGCACTGGTCATTTTTTAACTGATAATTTAAAAAAAGAATAGGGTGGTAAAATCGAAACAACTACTGAAGCGGTACGCAAAAGGAGGTCACAGAAAAATTTTGTTTACGGATGAGAAAATCTTTACAATTGAGCAACATTTTAACAAAAAAAATGACCGTATTTATGCTCAAAGCTCTAAGGAAGCTTCCCAATTAGTCGACAGAGTGCAACGTGGGCATTATTTGACTTCAGTGATGGTTTGGTGGGGTGTTAGCTATGAAGGAGTGACTGAGCCATATTTTTGTGAAAAAGGTATCAAAACATCGGCACAAGTGTATCAAGATACCATTCTTGAGAAGGTAGTTAAGCCCCTTAACAACACCATATTCAATAACCAAGTATGGTACTTCCAACAAGACTCGGCGCCGGGTCATAAAGCTCGGTCCACGCAGTCTTGGTTGGAAGTGAACGTTTCGGACTTCATCAGAGCTGAAGACTGGCCGTCGTCTAGTCCCGATCTTAATCCGCTGGATTATGATTTATGGTCAGTTTTAGAGAGTACGGCTTGCTCTAAACGCCATGATAATTTGGAGTCCCTAAAACAATCCATACGATTGGCAGTGAAGAATTTTCCCATGGAAAGAGTGCGTGCTTCTATTGATAACTGGCCTCAACGTTTAAAGGACTGTATTGCAGCCAATGGAGACCACTTCGAATAAGCTTTTTATATTTTAAATTGTTTTATATTTATGTATTAAACTAACACACTGTAAAAGTAATAAATATTATTAGCAATAAAAAAAAAATTTTTCTTCGTGACAATATTTATGGCAAGACTAGGTATATTTATTATGTTATTTGACGGGCCAGTTGGCGTGGTTGGTTAATACATTAGGCGCGGCAGACGCACATGCGCGTTTTCATAACTCTTCGAGTGCGGCGCGCCGCACATGTGCGTTCGTTGTGAATCTATTGTTTCGAAAACATCGTAAAACAAAGGGTCGGTAAGGGTGTAGCATAAAGAAGCGTTTGCATAAAGAATTAAGCAGAGAATGACTGTGTTAAGATACCACCTATCACGCCACAGGTCGTGGGTTCGATTCCCATCCAGGACAAATATTTGTGTGCATGAACATGTCTGTTTGTCCTGAGTCTGGGTGTAATTATCTATATAAGTACGTATTTACAAAAAAAAAGTAGTGTATGTAGTATATCAGTTATCTGGTATCCGTAGTACAAGCCCTGCTTAGTTTGGGATCAGAAACACATTTTTCACACACGGTCATGAGTGAAAAATGTGTCCCAGGATATTATTATTATTAATTCTTTCTTATTTGCAAAATAGTTGGGCAAACGTCATCTAAAACTATTCCAACTTTCAAGTTGATAGCATTAGTGGTGGTTCTTGAGATATCCGGCTGTGACAGACAGACAGACAGACTGAGTCGCACCATAAGGGTTCCTTGTTACCATTTTGGTACGGAACCCTAAAAATAATATAATTCTCTGACAGTCGTACGTAATTGTTATAACACGGCAAATTGACGAATTGTGTCAATCTGCTAAACAATTAATTGACCCTGGCAGTATGTGCAATAAAATAAAACAAGTAAATAAATAAAAATAAATAATTTATTTAAGGTTGATCGAATTTCATTCTCGTAGGTACGACCGGAGCTCGGGTCGCAGGCCGCAGTGACTAGACTGTACACTCAACATTTCTCATAAGTATTCATAAACAATATATTTCTGTTCAAACAGAAAATCAACACTTAGTAATGTAATAAACATTACATTTCTACTTAATGTAAATATAAATTATATCACTAATACTCGAGTATTAGAATAATTAAATCCACCGAAAAATAGTATTACACACTGCCAGGAGCATTATTATAATAGCTTCCTAAAATTAATTTTGTTAGTCTTATTTGTTGCTAACCCAACAAGTCATTACGTCTATTATTATTTGGCGCCTGCAGCTAACCGCCGTAAAACCGTTTAAAAATCAGTTCATTGTTGATATGGCAAACTGCAATTTTAATATCAAAGTCTACACGGAACGCAAGGTATGATTGCGTAGTGTGACTGTGGATGTTGCCGTGATTTTACTTATGACTAAGTTACTGATACATTGGGGGTATGTTTCGTAGATTGTTTGCCAGAATGGTTCGGTTGTGCACTATGACGGCAGGTAGTATGTCTAGAGTGCTGCGCCGCTAGAAATCAGTGTCGCCGAGCACGTGGTACATGAGGCGCTTGAATGAGTTCGACTGTTGGATGTGCTCTTCGTGTAAGGAGTTCACCTGGAACAAACAATAGTAGGCAAACTTTATGACGGCTCGGAACATGAGGCGAGTCGCTGCGCAGTAACAAATTCATGTGTCAGCGGGGTGAGGGCTGCGGTACTGCGCAGCGAGTAGCGCACTTCAGAGCCGCCATAAAGTTTGACGCTTACTGCACAACAATTATGTACTACAAAAAATTAAATAGACTACAGCTGGAAGATTGGATTCTAGTCTAGATATAAAAAATCTTATCATGAAAATTCGTTTGAAAGGTTTTTTTTTAAAAAAAAAAGAACTTTGTTTCTTAACGCCAGACAGACAGAAATATCTGCCTGGCATTAAAACACTAGTCCATGACACTGATATAATCAGTACCTATCTATTTGATAGATAAAGACTGCGTGACTGACTAATGTTGGAGACCGAGTTTTCATATAAATGTCAGAAAACAAATTTTTGATCACATTATTAAACTATACATATTAGATTATGCGCATGCACACTTACGAAGGTCGATTGTTTTCCTTTAGGTTTCTCTTCAGGCTTCGGTCTCGGAATCGGCGCTGGCTTCTGAAATTATTAATTTTATGCGTGTAAGAATCACCTTTGAAATTACGTTTCACCGCTAGTGGCGCTAGCAGCACAAACAGTAAAGTTTTCTCATGGCATGTCAACTAAATAGATATTCAATAAAATAATGATTTCATCACTCACAAATTCTGTCATTAAAAAGTGTCTTCGATAGACCAAAACAAAACCCAAAGACAAATTCACAAATTTTGATTTTATAAAAGTTCGAACAAAATCTAACGCCGGGTACAGATTGGTGAAAAGTAACATTAGTAAATCGTCCTAATTATTCATTGCAACATGAAATGTAACAACTAGGCGAATTTGTTTCAACGTGTTACGTTTCAAATAGAAATGAGCGCTCATATTTCACTTGCGCTCGTTTTCTACGGGCGTTTTTGAGTCGCTGAGTGTGTATCTTAGGGTTTTTAATATAACAATGCCTGGATGGCACCTTTGCTAGACGCACCTTGTTGAGCGGCGCGGTGAACACCTTGGTGGTGACAGGCGTGGGCACCTCCTGCACGACGTCGCCCAGGCCGTCCTCCTGCAGCGCGCGGAACGTCTCGGACTTGGCGGGGTCGTACAGCATCGTGGGCTTGTGACTGTCGGTCGAGGTCGCGAGGTTGCGAGGTTGCGAGGTCGGGCCGGCCAGGTGGGGCGTTAGGGTTTAGTCGGTTAGCGGGCGCAACACAATAATAGAGAGAAAATACATTAGATACGAGTCGTACAACGTTAGAGGGACGCGGAAGCGGTTAGTACGAACGGAAGTTTAGTTTTGTTTGTTTTTCAGGAAGGAAAGGTCGATAAAAATACTAACATTAATTATGTAGAATAAGTCCTCTACCTTAATTATATTATTTAGTTCCATTATATAAATAAAGTATAAATAACTTAACAACTACTTTGTGTAATAGTGATCGCCACACTGTGGTCACACAATGGTGTCGCGTGAACGTGGGGCGCATGAGGAGGCGCATTCATGAATGTTCGGCACTCCTGCACGAAGAATAGCTGTCAACATGTCGACGTCGGCACCATGCAAGACGGTAAGAACTGAGCGTGGAGTGAAAGAGACCAAGTTGGCAAGATACGAAAAGAGCAAATAAAAATAAAATAAAGCATTAATGCATCATGAGGATGGGCGTCGACTGTTGTTTTGGCGGCGTTCTAGTAAAAGACTTGCCTCTTGACAACGTGCGGCCGCCCGTAATGGCCGTTAGCGCTAAGTAAGCAGAGAAATACTTCATTATTATTTGAATATAACACCTACGCTATGCCTCCGATGGATTTCTTGTGTTTGCAACTATTCATGTAACGGGAATTAAACCACACTGAAAATACTACTCCTGGCGATGTCATCAAGTCTTGTTTGACTGTATTGTGTTGCGTTAAAGCAGGGGATATTTTGTTTCATATCATAATAAATGAAAGAAAACGTATTTACAGAAATTCCGTCACTTTGACAAGTGGATTTTGTTATGTAACACTGGCTTTGGCATTCGTCCATGTTGTTTAAAATCATTGCCAAGATATGTGTAGCGTGAGATGACTGATGCTAGGTTTACTTAACGTTAGCTATCTGTTAGCCTGTATTATCTCACTGCTGGGCAGAGGCCTCTTCCATTACTTCTTACTTCCAAATTCTTAGATCTGGAGTCAGTGTGGACCAACTTAGTATTATTATTTAGTGCAGATTTATTGAACTAATTGTTTTAAATATCAGCGCCTATGCAGATACTCACGGCAACGGCGAGGTCTGTTGCCTGATAGAGTTAGCGATGTTTTGGTCCGAGTATAGATTGATGGGGGAGTTGAACTGCTTGTGCACCACCTGAAGCGATACGAACAATCATTTAGCTTAATATACTTAATCAGACTACTTGACAGTACAATAAATGTGTGAGAGAGCATCTACAAAAGATCTCATTCTAAAAGAAGTTAAAACACCAATTGTTGTACAGTTAAGTTTCAAAGAAAAGGATTTAGCAATGTAAATTTTAAAATTTCTTACAATTGTAAACCGAAATCATATTGACTATCGACGGGGAGGTTACTTTTCTTGCATGATTTAAAATGCAATGCTAACATTTAATTTAATTTTAATGATATTTCAACTGCCTCTGTGGCCAATTATTTTTAGATAACTAGCAAATTATAACATGCGAAAGCAGTTGACTCAAGGAACAAAAGATTTCGATCTACACTTAGTAGGTACAATAAACGGGTAAGTAGTTACTCTCTTATTCGTGACAGAAAATAAACCCTTTCAAGTAATAAAAGCTCAAACAAGATGACGTATAGACATATGAGTTCATGAGATCGACGACACTTTGCAAGAGATTACGAGATGAGGAAATTATATTTGAACGTGCGGGGATACCAATATATCCAAAACAAAAAAAAAAAAACATAAATAAACATTTGTGCTAATTCAATTGCAAGGTATCGTTTGTATATTCGACCGGCTTCGTAACAGAAGTTTGTCGCTGTCATGCTTGAAGCTGATACTGCACCCTAATTGCGTAACACACTATCGATCGGAATCTGAATAATTTTGAAATAAATTGCTAATCCACTGTTTCATATGTTCGAAAATTTTGTCTGCGCAACAACATAAATAACGCAATGAATGTTGTTGAACTGTCAAAATTACACCAACTCCGATTTGTAGTGCGTTACGCAATTAGGGCATCGTTCACACAATCATTTAGTGCACCACCTTGTTCGTTTCTTCGCCAACCACTCGCTGCAACACCGACTCTGCCACCTGAGTTTTTATGAAAAATACTATTGTACTATACAATCCGTGCGCTACGTTACATTGACGTTAATTTTATACCAATGTATTGGAATAAGAAGGAAGAACTTAAAACAGCATTTATTATGCTACTGAAGAAATCTAAAAAAAAAAACTACAGATTTCTTTATTCATTTGCTAGCTTCCTTCTTATTGTTTATAAGTAACATGAGTTATTTTTTTTTTCTAAATTTGGACAATTCTAAGCTGCTTTGGACAGTTTTAGTGTGTGTGCGTGCAATGTTCGTGCGTGTTTCGTGTGTGTAACGTGCAATATTTAATGTATCTACAAAAAATCGACAAGCTATTTCTTTATAGGTTCTAAAGAAAATAAAAAGTGAACCATCTGAAAGGCCCTCAAATTACCTTGCCATCTATCACTACTCTGATGGTTATACGTCGACCAGAAATATTACAAACAAATAACTGCTGAACACGGTCCTCCACATTACCAATAGATACAAACCGCACAAGTATCAATTAAATGAGAAATAAATATAGCCCACATGGAGTACGTAACATGTATTTTCAGCAATGCGTCGTGTAAAAATATAATTTGATTCAGCAATGTAATGCTGTACCAAGTGGGATTTCATATATAACGTCGTAAATATTTCCACATGTCTAGTGAGGAAGAGTTCAAATGCTTTCAAAATTCACTATACTTTTTTATTATTTTAGATGTTTTTGGAAAGCTCTCAGGATAAACGGCACTTAATTTGGAACGACTGTTCATTTGTGTACTAGGTTGCTGTGTTTGTCGGTTTGTGCTTGAATCATTTACAGTGGAATTTTACAAAAATGGTTTGAGCGTCGAATTTACATTGGAGTTTTGAAACTATGCCAGCTACTCAGACTCACACTTGAACCACAAATCCAATGATCATGTTCTTCAAACTTTTAGAAGAACTAAATTCACCTAGATGTAACTAAAGTGTGATAAAGAATGGTTCCCTGTAGCATTCCTTCATTTTAATTGAACCCCAAAACTATTTTTGGCTTAGGAAACCACGGGAGTGTGCATTCAAGTAATTAGGTAGAAATGATGATTAACATCGATTTATTTCAAAGATATCTGAAATAACATTGCAAAGTAGTTGTCCTACTGTGTCAAAAGCCTTAGCCACATTCCCTTAATTCCACGTACTCGAATGTTTAAAAGATATATTTGCTTGAAGATGTTACCTTCTGTCTCATGAGGGTGTCGCGGTAGTCGTGGCTGGGGGGCGCGCGCATGGCGGGGTTGGGGTGGTGACGTAGGTAGCTCTCCGTGGGGCCGGGCTCGCGGCGGACCTTTGCGCCGGGAAGCACGAGAGGCGTCGTGCGGTACGGCTAGAAAATTAAAATAAATAAAAATGTAATTGGTTATTTCAACTAACATAAGTGCGTTTTATACAACGTTTGAGGTCACCTTTAAGCAAGGAATAGTATAGTAAGAGACTCCGCAACTTCCACGTGGCATTGTCCAACAAAATAAAGAATAAACGATTTTGGTACAAACTATTTAATATCGTCGGTGAGTTTAACCTTCGTCATTATCATGATCGAAAACTTTTTTCAAATCAGCAGGGATAAGCCCTGGAATTGCTTTTTTGCTTCGACAGTTATTATTTCGTTCTGTTATGGTTTGAATTAAATTAAGTATGTGATTTATTTATGTGAATTCTTTAGCGTAGTAGCAGAAGTCGTTTCTGCCACGAACATACTGTCTTAGGGCTGAATAGAAAGGAATTCACTAGAAACCTACCTTGTACTTTTGAGAGAGTTGGATTTTTCATATCGAATATATAATGCACATACTGAAAAATAATTTCAGTACGTACACATGGTTAGATACTTATTTACATTAGACTCTCTAACCGACATACCATGCAATGCCGTAATACGTTAGATATTTTAAAGCAATTTATATCCAGTCTTGTGTTAAGATTGTCAATGGAAAAGTCGAATGATGTTTGTATCAAATATACAACCATGATCTAGAATAGTTGGCTCACATCACGCGCTAATAATAGTTCACGTAGTAGGCACATAAACTTCACAACAGCGTAAAACAAACGGCGTTAAACATAAATTGTAATTTGGTTTACTGCTTCGGCTAACAAATAGGCATATTCAAATATCACATATATGTGACCTTTTAGAAGGCCGCCGACGAAGAAATCAAAATACCAACGTTTTCCTTAAAACGGCACGTGCATACATCAGTCAGGGTCTGACAGAAATTAGACGCTATTTCTCTAAAAAATGTTGGATATCTCCGCAAAGATTAGCCGCTGAACTCCGTGGCGCACTTGGCGTCGCGTCTAATTATAACACGAGGTTATTCCATGTGGGTTATGATATGACTTCTGACACGATTTCGTTATATTTACTGGTCTGTGATATTTGGGCCATGGGCATGTTTCAAACTCTTTGTAACTAGAAATCTTGTTACGGCAGCAACTAGCACCGTGGTTAGTTTCCGATGGACAGCGATAGTTCTCTTCAGGCCGGGAGGTGATGATGCCACGTGGACCCAGCAGTAATACAAGCTGGACAGATCTGGATGAATGACTTGACGAAACATGTTTGGAGCAATATTTTGCTGGAATAGTCAATACTTTAACGAAGTAGGTATTCTTTAGTATCGTATATGTGCCAATGACCAAACAACAAGCTTCGTTTATTTGCGGCGATGTTTACAAAAGCAGGGGCTTTTGCCACTGACGCAACGTTTTATGTTGGTCGAATACGATTGGTTGGTTTCCCTAAAATGCTAATATTTCAGTAATAATGTCCATTAATTTCAAATAAATAGCCCGTTCATGGCACACAAATGTCTATCTTCAATATATTTATCGAGTAAAGATAATTATCTGTACTCGATAAACACCACTCATTTTGGCGCTTACATAATTATGTAAGAGCCAAAATGAGTGGTTGGAATTAAATTGATATCTACAACACATTAACTGTCCAAGTACCCGGTACTTAAATTATGGATAGATGCCTAATTTTATCGACGCGATTTAAAGATTATACAAAAAAAGTTCTTTCAATTTAGCTTGTTTGTGATTAATCGTGAAATAGGGGAGTAAGAAGATTAACTAGCAAGAGAATATTGGTATAGAACAAGAAGGGTCCAGTGTTGTGGTGCGATTAAGCAACGACTACGTTGAACAGACGATGATGTAGAAGCAAAGGTAAATACTTCTAGTGTATTTAGATAGATTCCTCTAAATTCTCGCCTGGTCATGAAGATTCAACATACAGAGTTTCAATCATTTTACTTCAGTTTTAGTATCGAATTTTATATCTTGGCATGGACAGACTAATGTTAGTTAACATTGCATATGGTTACAATCACGTCACATAATCGTGTTGGAAGATCAAGTGGGTGTAAAAATGTGACGCGACATTGATGCCAAAATAACTTCACAGCTGGCTATTTAATATCAAAAGGGGGGTTTGTCGAATCTTCGAGGATAAAAATCCGACCAAAACATAATTTTGGAAAAATAGGAAAGTATTATATACAGTTTTTTTAATAGATTTTCCTTTCAAACAATTTGAATATTACAACTAAATCAAGTACAAAGGGAAAGGTTCTTTAGTAATTCTTCTTTGTAATGACAAAGAAAAATCGTTAGTTTTTGACGTGCAAATGAAAATCAACGGCACATTGTGGGATGATAAAAGCACCGCGTCGGGGCTTTTTGGGTCGCAATTTCAACACAGATCAGACAGTATGTTACCGCTGAATAAAAACTTACTGTTATCAAAAACATAATCAAAAGCACACTTCTGGCTTTTGTTGATATAATATTTCATACTGTTGTGAAATCACTTACGAATTTTCCGGAAAATTACATCGTAAAGCTTTCGTCTTTGTTATTACATCACATATTTTGTAACACAACGCGCGTCTCAAGTGCTCCCAATTTAGATTATGCTTCAACAGCCCATGTTACGGTTGAAGCGCTGACGTTTCACATGGTTTGCAATTTAATAGCAACTGTTATACCACAACACATTTTGGTTACGATTATTTAAGAAGATTTTAGTAGTTAGGAGGTTCTATTGTTATTTGTAATAGTCGCACGCACCCAGTTGGTGGTGACCTCGTCCTCAGGGTGCATGGGATCCTGGTACCCGTTGGGGAAGAAATTTGGATTGACGGCCATCGTGGTAGCACTCAGTTGCGCGGACGTGTGCCGTGCAGAGTATGATCGCGGACTGCCGCTCCAGTCGTCCTCTCCCGAGTAAACAACGCGATTTCAATGCATTCTATTTTGGAAATATGGCGGCAAAATAGGCGTCAGTGTGGGCGAAAACCTCCCGAGCGGCCGCAGAGCCTTGCGCTACATAAAATATACATAATTTATAGGTATGTTTTTTCCAAATATTTTATAAGCAACAATAATAGGGATATGATTTATAATTGCCGAGTATGTTAAACTTGGAGTGTGCTATGGTTTCAGCAGCAAAGTTTCGTCGAATCACGCCTCAGCGCCCTGGAATAAATCGCATTCTAACCGATTTCGTTAATGTGTTTTTCCAATACAAAAGAGTTCAATGACGATGAAGTCAGTGCCTACTTCCATTGCAAATTGTATAAGAAATACGACCGCAACGATCGTCTATTATTGTGATTCATGATTCAGAAAACAGATTTAGTCTAGCTCGGGAATGTTCTAAAACTTCGATGAATTATAGCTATATTTCAGTAACTTCGTTTCACTGTAGATGTAAAGTTGTTTATAGGCAATGTTGTCTGGTGTTCTAATCCGCGTGGATCTAATTAATAAGTTAACATCATTAGACGATAACATTTTGGCGGGTCTCCAAGGTACGTCACGCGTTTGGTTTAGCATAACACTGTTAACCTATTTGTTGAAAATCAAGGATAAATGTAACGTCGACACAAATGCGGTAGAATAATATTAACAACTAGCTGTTGCCCGCGACTTCGCCCGCGTGTATGTCAATACTTCCCTATTTGAATCGGATTTTGTTCACAATTTCATGGGTTTTAATTTTTTTTGCACGGAACCGTAATTGGATTTTTTTCAAAATAAATGTAGCCTAAGTTGCTCCTTATAACATCAGCTATCTGCCAGTGAGAGTCCCGTCAAAATCGGTCCAACCGTTTCAGAGATTAGCCGGAACAAACAGACAGACACAGAAACATTATTTTGGTTAAATTACCGTAAGTCTAGATTTTCATGCATTTATTTTTAAAAGCTGTTACTTTGACACTACAAACAGACACTTCAATTTTATTATTTGTATAGAAGATTGTTTAGCAACTGAATAAAACATACATATTAACAACTGAATAACTAAAGAATTTTCACGGTGCTGTTTGAGTAGTTATTTTACGAGTACCTAATAAAAATGCAAGGCATTCCAATATACAAGACTCGGCGTTAGCAACGCGATGAAATTTAAAAGAAAACTGCCTACCATTTGGCAAAGCATCAAAATAGGAATGATGAAGTATGGTTATCATATTTTAAATACTGTAATAAAATCGAATTAAAATAATTAGGTACCCTTCGCATATCTGAGTTTACGATCCTGAATTGGAGTAAAAAGTCGAAGTTTAAAAAAACGAATAAACAAATTACTACGAGGCGAAACAATTTTTATTTTAAAGGTGCAACTAAATAGCGATTGATCGACATCGATCGATAAAATTCCGATTTAGCCTATGCACCATCATGGTAACTGGGTTCTGAACAAAATGAGGTGTCGATGCTGGACGGAAATGCCATTCCGTTCCCATGTTCGTTAGTGCGTTTTGGAATTGACGGGATTGCGTAATTTCGAGTATTTCTTAATACAAAAAGTTCACAGCCCCGATGAAATTATTAGCATTGTACTGTACATATGTGAAACATGACCCCTTCGTACCATAAATCTGCGTAGCGCGGCAATCGCTTACTAGTTCAAGATGAATTGCTTTCGTCGCATACAATCGCCGCGCGACATCGACCGTATTTGTACAAACGCCAGCACATCAAGCTACCCGAAACTAAAATTTTCCCAATCAACCTTGAACCTAATGATTTAGCGATAAAGTTGAAAATCTATTAAATAAATTTGACAGATTGTAGTAGCTAAATGTGCGCCTGTACAAACTTTGAAAAAAAAAGAAAGAAAATTTATTTTATTGTTACAGAAAAAGTGCATACATATATATATATATATATTTCGAATTGTGATCAAAAGCTGTAATTACAAGTACATAAAAGAGTTGCGTTGCGTTAATTTCTAAATCCATCCTAGTGAAATGGCTGATCGTTGTTAGACCATTAATCGTCAAGATCATCGATTGTGTTTTGAGGCGATCCATAACGCCTAGTTGTCGTCGATCCAGCGCAATCTAGATATTGTTGTTGTACTGTTTGCATGCTGTGGTTCAGCAATCTCTTTTGTAATCAGTAAAACGCTGTTGCTTTAAGAAACAACTTAAGTGTGAATCGTTCGTGCCATCGAGCGTATGGCTCAGAAAAGTAAAATGTTTTAGGCCCGAAATAAGTGGCGCGGCCGTGGATGTGTGTGTGAGCCTAAAATCTAAAAGGAAATTTTTCCTTTGAAACTTTCCATAAAATTAGAGTAGGTACTTGTGTATCGTGCATTTGATTTCTCAGTCCCTTTCGTACTTAGGACTTTAGGGAGTCAAGTAGTGGTGGGTGCGGGAAGCATATACACATCGTCATCGTTCAGCCCACAGTCGCTGCTGGACATGGGCCTATCCTAAGCATCGCCACAACGACCGGGCCTATGCTTCAAGCTTCAAGCATCCAACGGATTCTCGCGATCTTCAGGTCATCGGTCCACCTTAGAAAGCGTAGCGTGTGTAGGCCCCCCCAACCACGCTAAGCTGTCTAGATTACATTCTAACACTATTACAATGTGCCTTCAAATTAGCGCTGCACTACGTTGCTCGTACACCGCCGTGTTGCTGTCGCGTGATTGTTTGCATCTAATTTGAAGACGTCCTTTCTCGTCGTAGTACTCACCTGGCTCTGAATAGACTCGTCAAGGGTATCATCGGTGCGTATAGAAGACGGCGAGAGCAGTAGCGTCCTGTACTCTCCCTCGATCTGCGGCGGGTAGTTGTTATAGTGCGGCAGGCCGGCGGGGCCCGCGGGGCCGTGCGAGGGGGGGATTGGCGTGCGCGGGAGGGATTCCGGTCCACGCCAGCTCTGCTGCGACTCTTGACCACGCCAGCCTTGCTGCGGACTTGGTGTCCTGAGAAAAATGTAATAAGTGTAAATTCTGAGTCGGGAAAGCAAAAATGCACTGTTTCTGTAAGAACAGGCCAAGGAATGTAGCCTGTTATATACATCACCTAAACAGAATAGCCAGTGCAGACGAGAAACCTTTTTGAAGGTTCCGCCCTAAACAGAAAAGACGAAACCTTTATAAGATCACTTAATTGTTTTATGTCGTGTGGAAACTGTCATGGATACGCTCCGTCTCGGTAAAGGGGAGGATTAGACTTCTACAGACTAAAACCTCTTGATGACCATAGTTAGCATATAAGAAACGGGCTACGAGCATTCAATTGAACGTTTCGGTACCATACATTTTCGGTGCTATGTAGCTATGCTTATGACAGGTCTTCGGGTAAACACTTAATCACTGGTGTGTGGACTGTCGGTGTTAGGCTTATTCCTGCACTGTTTGTGTATGCGAATGAATATTGCGCATACACCGCACCGTTGTCGCACCGGCGCGGGCGCCGCGTAGTTTTTACACTCATTCTAAGATATTCTGAAATTTTATCTTCATATTTTTTTATTTCTTCAAAAGCAAGCGAAATTCATCACTTCTCTGCAGGAAACATAATGTTCGCTAAATTGTCTTTTACGTCTATAAATTTGTTTCTGTCTGCGTTTCTGAATTAAGTAAAACTTGTTTTTTTTTTTGTTAAAGATAACATCATAAGGTATATGAACATTTAAATGAAAAGCAGACGTCTTTACTTACAGTTTCGTTGGTAATGCTATACTGAACTGTGTTGCTTTACTATCTAAATCAACTAGGCATCAATGCGGCGTACACGCAGCTCCGGTGCGGGGAATGCGCGATGTTCATTCGTATAAACAAACAAGCGGTTCGGCGCAGGTGAGGCTCCGGCACAGGAAGCTATTTTACTATTTTACTGGGCTTTTAAGCTATTTTACTGGGGCCAGAGACAGAAGGCTATTGCAGAAAACGCAAGAAAAGCAAAGATTGCCTCTCCCTCACGCGTTCCGCCTCCTCCTTCGCGAGCATTACTGCTTCGCAGTTGGTGACGGCTTCCCATGCACTCTCGCACCGTACCATGGCCTAGACCAGGGCCGGGTGCGAGAGATCGCCGCAGCCGATCGCCTCCGCCAGGACGCGGCGGCGCTCCACCCAAGCCGGGCAGAGCTTCACCGTATCCTCCACCGTGTCCTCCGGGCAATCTACAAAATGGTAACACCCGGGCGTTTCCTGCCGCCTTATCATGAACAGGAACCTCCCGAAGCAACCCTGTCCGGTGAGGACCTGCGTTAGGCGGAAGTGAGGACGCCGTGGCGCCTCTCCAACCACTCCTCAAAGAGGGGACTTATCGCTGCAATTGTGGCGTGCCCATCCAACCGGCACCCTAATTGCGTAACACACTAGCAATCGGAATCTGAATCATTTTGAAGCCAATTGCTAATCCAATGCTTCATATGTTCGAAAACGCAACCCAGTGCTGGCACTGGGTTGCGACAGTTGCACTCTCCATATCGCCATGAGATCTCGCCGGAGTTCTGTCCGCCGTGCCGTGATTTCTCGCGGCAGCGGAGTTACCCGGCGTTTTGCCTCCGCGCGCCACTCCGATATGCATGCGAGGAATTTTGCTTCCAGATCCCATGGCGGCAATCCGGCAAGGAGGCACGCCGCCTCACTGGAGACCGTGCGGTAACCCCAGACTAGCCGGATGGCCATGATCTTTTGGGACGCGTTCGACCGGCGGGCTAGTCGCCGCCTCAAGGAATGCGCCCACACAGGTGCCCAGTAAAGGGCTAAAAGCCTGAAGCCTGATTAACACGGTGCGATTAAACTACCTGTGGCATACCATGAGTTGAAGCAACAATAAAAGTTACATTACGTCTAAACATTGTTTCGACGGTAATATATCAAAATAATAAGTCATTTGTTGGTTCAATTTTATTGTATGCCACAGGAGAAAAACTTGGAGTTCAACAGGCTTTAGAGTTTGACCCTCATGTGGAAATTCACAATTATATAATTAAAACTCATTCCAATTCTATCTAGTTAAATCTTAGCGACAACTTCAATGTTTTGTATACTCTGCTTTTAATAGAATCAATGAGAGGCCGACCTTTGGCTCAATCTCTCAGCTAGGTATGCCGTCACTGCGTTTGGGATTTTATTTCACTGGGACATATTTGTTTGCCTTGATCTTTTCATGTATTCAATGAGATCTAATTTAAGTTTTAGTTGTCGAGGATACAAAAGTTTATTGTGGAATTTAAACTCTTTCAGACAGGTCGTGTCATTGACTTTATATTTTTGGCGGCTCTGGTTGCGATGCATCATAATTTATTTTGGCTTTGATTGCAGTATTTATATAACGTTTATTATGCACCAGCTGTTGAGTTTAATGATAAGTTGACATTCTATACTAAAGACAGTCACATTTGAACGGATGTGAGTGATAACAAATGAATGGTAAAATACTCAGTGTCTGATTTTATATTGATTGTAGATCACCAACGATTCCTTCTTGATAGGCTGGATAAATAGTGAACTATGATAGTGTCTGGTGGTCGATTATGCTTAGCCTTACCAAATATATAATGCAATAATGTGAATGATACCTGTATGGTGCTGCAGCGAAGGGTATGGGCGAGCGCGGCGCCCGCGCAGCGGCCGAGTCGCGCGGCCCGTCGCGGTCCACGTCCCTACACAGCGTGCAACATGTATATGACTGGAACATGGAATTACGTCAATACGGTGCAGTGCCAACTTTATGATGTATTGACGGCATTAAATATCAAATTATCACCATGGGACTGATTCGAAAATAACCAAGAAATAGTCCATGGCTCAACTTGTAAAATGTTCTGGTGCATCCACGCTGAAATTACTTTTTGTAGAGAAACATTTTGCAACATGCAGGCGCAGATGCGGGGGGTGGAGGCAACGGTTGCAGTTGCCCCCCCCCCCCTGGGCTTCGACCAACCTTTATTTTCAAAACATAAGTTTTATAACCTGTATTTTTACTTTGTACACAGTACCTATATTACTAAGATATATCTAGATAAATCGTAGTCATCCTCGAAAAGGGGCCACATTGTCGAGTTTGCGGAAAATAGGCCCCAAGGGTTTTTTTTAAAAGGGCTTTCACGGCTTGTGGTATCAAAATTCCCCTAAAGAGAAACATTTGCCCTCCCTTGAGCGAAAATCTAGATCCGCGCTTGGCAACATACATACATTAAGTAACTTTCTAAAACTTTTAGTAATTTTACTTTTTGTTATTTGTAACCCTTGCAAATATTTGCTCCACAAAAAGTAACTTCGATGTAAATGCACATTTTGAATCTGTCCATAGGTTGTAATGTAGTGTGTATGTGAACATTTAAGGAAGGATGCATTTAGTACAAATTGGTAACCTAGACACATATACATAAAAGACACTGTTTTTTCTCGATAGGTATATGAATAGAAAAGAAATCGTAACATAGATAGGTATAGTTCATGCATGTATGTAATATTGACGACAGCATACAGGATGTTACGTACGTATTGACGGAGATTGAAACTGAAACTTAACGTCTGTTTCAACAACAAATAGTTTTTCAAGGTGTATAAATATTATAGTTATTTGCAAAGATTGTTTACAACATCGATACCCATGCTTAAATATTTTTGGACGTAGATTTAGATAGAAAAGGGCTAAATATAACAAGCATACATTTATAAAGTTTTACGACGAACTCTTGCAAAATGCAATGTGATACTGAATCATAGGTTGTCTGTAATTATTCGGAATATTTAATTTAACATTACTATGCAATAACGATAAAAGTTCTCGGAAATCGTACGCATTTATTATATTTCATTTGCGTAACCTTTGCAAAACCAGTGAAATATAGATTCTTTTTTAATAAATTATTTAAAAAGAACCTATATTTCACTGTTTATTATAGATAATGCTATTAATGATCGCGTCATGTGAAACTAATCACACACACAAAAACAACAAGATAAGGTATAATTATAAATTGCAATTATTGACGCGCCTTCATAAAATGCAACATCTGGCTAATCTTTCCAACCATTGATTTTACTTTAGCGTACATGAACTAAATATTGCATTTTTAAGGTTCTGTACCAAAATGGTAAAAAGGAACCCTTATGGTGCGACTCAGTCTGTCTGTCTGTGCGTCTGTCACAGCTGGATATCTCAAGAACTACTAATACTATCAACTAGAATGTTGGATTAGTTTTAGATGACGTTTGCCCAACTATTTTGCAAATAAGTAAGAAATAAAAAAGAGCGCTGTTTGCACATTCTCAAACATTTTTTCTTGTTTTTAAGGCCGCATATTTTTTTTACTTTTGATGAAAAACATAAAAAAATATCGTTCCCCCTATCTCCGAAGTTTGCATAGAGAAAAATCTGAAATTATTCTATGTGATAGAAGTGTATCTAAAGATTACAGAAAAATAAAACGATGTCTCTAAATAGCACAATTTTTTTATATACGATAATATGGTACGGAACCCTCGGTGCGCGAGTCCGACTCGCTCTTGACCGGTTTTTTTTCGTATATGGTTGCCTGTCAATAAATAAGGACTTTCGGCGTACTTATATCAACAGTAAAATTGGTTGGAAAGAGTATACCACCTTACATCTCTCTATATCAAAAGTGAGGCTCTTCAATGTGAGAAGAAGCTAATATAAATCCAGAAAATTCAGTATCACCAGCAACATAAATCAACAAGTAGGTGAAGGGCAACATGGATGACACCTAGTGCAAGCCTTACTCAGCGAACTCGTGATAGAAGGTAGGCGTGGGCACGCGGCCTACAAAGCTGCCCGGAGAGCGAGGCAACGAGTATAGGTGTGTGCTTGCGCCGCCCCTGTGGTTACACCTTGCTTGTTTTTACCAACATATTGTTTACTACCCTCTTCGGAAGATGCTGTATTATAATAGTGTAGATTAAAATATACGAGGTTTGGTTTGGTACTCCATAATAATATGGGTTTGATAATTAGGTAAGTTTTATTTGCGGATGAACTTACATGACATAACTGATTTTTAATATTCCTCTACTTCTGTAACGATTTAAGTAGCATTTTGATCAACTTTGGTCAACAAAACTTCTCATGAAATCGTCAGGTTTCCCAATTAATTTGATGCGAGTGATAGACCGTAAGTATAGCACATGGAATCTAAACTTCTAAACTAATATTATAAAGAGAAAAGATTTTTTGTATATTTATTTGTTACGCTTTCACGGCTAAACGCCTGAACCGATTTAGATGAAATTTGGTATGGGGATACTTTGAAGCCTAGGGAAGGACATATACTACTTTTTATCGACATAACACGCGGGCGAAGCCGCAGGCTGAAGTTAGTTGATTATAAAAATATTTATAGTTGGAGAACGTCGTCTCTGTCACTCATACCTATGTGAGTCTCTTTCTAATGCTCTATGTGCAAGATTAACGTCCATCATCATCATCCACAGCCTGACTTCACCGACAGCTGAGCACAGGCCTCTCTTTTCATGTGCCAACGTCGCCGTTAACATTAACGTCCACGTATGGTCTATCACTGGCAACAAATCAATGATTAAACCAAAACATTTTAGTGCATAGGAATTATTACCTCTGTACTACCAACTTGATCTGTTGGGGCGCATTCCTGAAGAGATTCTGCGCGTCTTCGTGTCGCACGTCGCGTGTGTCATAATCGTCGATTTTAGCAATGATGTCTCCTCGGACCAACTCCCTGCCCGCGGGAGTCCCTGGCGTCACCTGGAAATTCAAACGTACGCTTAATATGTTGCTGCGAATTAATGAGTTGAACTGTTAAGTGACAGCAAGATTCTACGCGGCTGAACGGATTTGGATAAACTTTGGAATGCAGGTAGTCTATGACCTGGATTTACTGAAAGGATGCCTTTTATTTGGCTTCATGTATGAGTTTTCCTAGGGCAACCGAAGGAAACAGCTCGTAGTAAATAAGATCTTGCACCAAGCCAATTCAAAATCTTTTGTTTGCTGCCGTTCTAGGAAAAGTGGCTGTTGCGTACTGCTAGCTCCCGGTTGGGCACTCTGACAGTTCCGGTTCACTTATACATATTATACCTACCTATAAATATGTAGTACCTACTGCAAAGTGATGTTCAAAGAGCCAGTGTGTCAATCTCAACACGTCAATATTTATCCAAACTGAAAATATAAAGGTGTTTGAAGTCTCAACCACTGGGATTCTATGGAAAAACATCGGACATCAAAGGTTTGTTTTATTTTACTGGCTTAGGAACTTTACATCTTCGTAACGAGTTTTACCTACATTTTTTACTAATCGCAATCGTTTGAGTAGTGTTAACAAATATATAAAGAATCTGTAGTTAGGGCCGGTTTTTTTATCCGTAGTTAATTCAACCAAACTAATGGTTGAATTTTGTCTAAATGTGTTTGCTAAAATGCCATTACTTACTATTTTTTAACGTGAATGAGTTAACATGAATACTTTCATGTTAACTCATTCATGTGAATGAGTTAACATGAATACTTTCATGTTAACCCATTCATGTTTAGCCTTTCACATTTAGCCAAAATTCAACCATTAGTTGTATGTTTAACCATTGGTTGAGTTAACTACGGATAAAAAAACCGGCCCCTAGTGACGTATGCATAGGTGTTGCCCGTGTTATAATATAATGTATACAGGTAATGCAACACATAAGTATAGAAGGCTAGCAGACGGGCCGTGACATTCTGAAGTGTGAAACAAGCGTCCATTCGGTTCGGTCACCTTCAAGGGTAAGTCGTCAACATGTTTTCAGCCACCTTGTTTACTTTTCCAGAATATACTCTATTACATTTTTCAGAGTATTTATTTTTTTGTTATTGTTTGGAATTTAACTGTAAAAGAATTAAGCTGGTTGTCCGAGTGGTCCACACTTCGGAAGGCTGCTTTGGTAAGAAATGTTGTTATACGTGGTCACGATCCTCCACCAGTGACGGAACGACGAAGACGAAGAAAGGAATTGAATACTAACAAATCGAGCATTACTTATCAACCAAATAGGTACTCGCTGAATATATTTCAGTATATTATAAGTTCAGGAAACCGTTAAGAAACGCAGAAATATGAGATTCACGTGATATATCATTTCCAAAATGATATATCACGTGAATCAGGGTTCATAATGAAGGGTGTAGTATATTGCATAGAATATACTAGGTCGACCTTGTGGCTGGGGTAGAGGAGGGGAGGCGCGGGACGTATGCACTGAGTTTGGCCGATGGCCAGGCTAAATGCGTCCGCCGGCGACGCCGCGCCAACCTGACATTTTTTATTGAAAACAACCGACGGCTCGGATGGAGGCCGCATCGCATCGACGGCTCGACCTGCGCAAATCCATCACACACTTCCTCGAGTCAATGGCGAGGACATACATCTATATTTACTCTTATCCATCACCGTGGGTCGATGTCAAACATTCTAGTTCTTTATGTTTGACGGATTTAAAAAAAAAGTTACAGCTGGCTAATGTCCATCCGCATTACACTCATACGCAGGTGACGCGTACGCGCTTGCGTCACAAAACTATCCAGGTTGAAGAAGATGCATTATGGTAGGTAACAAACATTCTTAGAAACTCAAACGTTTTCTAATTTTAACAAACCCAAATCAACATTTCATACAGGTTTTATTAAGCCTATGTTGCCAAATGCTCTAATTAAAAGCCTATTATTAATTAAAGTCACTATTACTCTAAATATTTCCTTTCTAGAGCCAAAGTTTAAATAATGCATTGTTATTTTATTAGGGTCACAGTTAAAAGAAACCGAATTCAGAAGCAATAGGGAGAGATTTAGGTATGACTTTTCAACGCCAAATAAAGGGTGTTTTTTTTTAGAGGCAGAGAACTTTAAATTTTTAATGTCCAAGAAATTGGCTATATTTAACAAATAATTTTATGGCATTAATGTTGGAATATGATTTCGGCCATGTGACCGGCGCGGCAGACGCGTACATGGCGTAATCTGGAGGTCAAATTTTCACACACTCTTCGCAGTAAATCAGGCTGTATTTCGGCAATAATGTATCAAATGTTGGCATCCAAGTGCTCAATCATTACTGGTTTATCAGAGTAGACATGCGATTATACATATCCCCAGAGGAAATAATGGCTTTAAATCGCACGTACGAGGTGGCCAGATTTCGGTGAAATTATTCGTTTGTCAAATGTTTCCTTTAGTAAATTAAGCCATAAAAATGTTAAGTTTTCAGTAAACTAGGCGTCGCGTTGGTATCTGCCGCGGCGGCGACATGCCCGGAATCATGTTCAAACATTAATATCATAAAATTATCTATCAAATAAAACCAATTTCATGGATATTAAAACATTTTTCTGTGTTTTATTTCAATTTAAAATTCCTCTTTTTTAATTTCTAGCCTCTAAAAATACATCCTTTATATCGAGGAATAATTTTGAATTTTTCGACAGTTTTTCTAAAATAAAACCGACGTCTGTTTTATTCCACGGATAAAAGTTATATGACGATTAAAATAAAAACCCTTAAAAACGTTACAAAATACGTTTAGTATTGCCATCCAAAAAATTAAGCGGGTGTATGTCTTTCATATCATTTCAACAAGGAAGGCCTCGACATTCACATCGAATAGGACATGGGCGTTAAATAAAATTGTCAAATTATAACATATCGTTGAATCACATAAATCAACCGGAGCTGGGACTCTTTGCCAAGAAGTGACATGTGTTTTGAAGTAGCTAATTACTGAAATGTTTAAATGTTGCTTTTTCTTATAAAAAAGTTCGTATAATGTACCTACCTATTCTTTTTAGAGATCCGTACCAAAATGGTAAAAAGGAACCTTTATGGTGCGACTCAGTCTGTCTGTCTGTCTGTCCCAGCTAGATATCTCAAGAACTACTAATGCTATCAACTTGAATTTTGGAATAGTTTTAGATGATTTTTCAAATAAGAAAGTCAATTTTTTTTTTTTTGCAACAGGCACCGAAATGAGATCTTAAAAATTCGAAGTCGTGCTATTAGGGCATATGGGGTATCATATGAAAGAGCGCTGTTTGCACATTCTCATACATATTTTTTTGGCCGCATACTTTTCGAATTTGATGAAAATTGTAAATAAAAATTTTGCATAGAGAAAAATCTGAAATTATTCTGTGTGATAGAAGTTTATGTGAAGATTACAGGAACAATAAAACGATGTCTGTAAATAGCACACTTATTTTTTATATATGACTAGCAGCGCCCCGCGCGTTCACCCACGTACGTCTCGAACCCGCAGGAATATCCGAATAAAAAGTATTCTATGTGTTAATCCAGTTCTATGTGTTAACTATCTGTATGCCAAATTCCATGAATATCCGTTCAGTAATTTTTGCGTGAAAGAGTAACAAATATCCATCCATCCTCACAAACTTTCGCATATAATATTAGTAGGATAGTAGTATAGGAAGTAGGATGGTACAGAACCCTCGGTGCTCGAGTCCGACTCGCTCTTGACCGGTTTTTTCAAATCTGTAGTGTAATTATCTATTGAAATATATCGAACCGATTGACTCATCCTAGCCATATGGAGAGGAAGTAATGAAGGCATTTTAATGGCTCCATTAAATAAAAGAACGAGCTCAAGGCTGTATTTGCGACTGAAAGATTTATGGCAGCCAAGGCCAACCGAGAGATTATTTGCTAAGTGCATTTCTCGATCAGCGGTTTAAAGGCGGGAAACAGATGCGAGATGATATGTGGCCAGCCTAAAATTATGTAGGCCAAATATGACGTCGTCTAGAATAAACCGTGTCAAGATTGACTCGTTTAAAATTGAACGGATAAGTACATAGGTTCATAATAAAAACATATGTTTTGGCTTCGATACTAGCTAATAGAGTGAAAAAAAAATGCCAGTAGAATAAGTAGTATGTATGCCTAAATTGATTGACTGGGCATATTTGTCCACATGCCTGCTTTTGGGTAAGGCCGCAAATTCGGAAGGACGTTTCTTGCAGCTTGCAGTGGGGTGCTACATGGGTAGTTCCATTAAGCGCACCGCTACACATTGCAAGAAATGCTGCTCCGAATTTTCGGCCTAAGAGCTGATTTTACCACAGTCAGATGTTTAATCCGTGGAATAAAATTGTCAGTTTTTGTATCGCGAACTTGTCAAAAATTCAAAATTTATTCGCCGGTTATGACTGTTAAACCTCTTAGGCCGAATTCGACCAAACTTTATGCCTAGACGTTTGGTAGAATTCGCCCTAAGAGGAATAGCAGCAGTTTCTGTTATTGCAATTATCAAAAACTCCTGCCTGCCTAGATTAACTAAAATACCAAAACATGATGTAAACCTTTTTTGTACCTAAACGTGGTCGATTAGACGCAGTATTTCTTTGATTATTATTCACTGCGTAAGTAACTACCTTTTTTGTACCTAAACGTGGTCGATTAGACGCAGTATTTCTTTGATTATTATTCACTGCGTAAAGTCTTAAAGAAGACGCTATTGTTGTTGTTTTCTAAAATTATAAGTCCCCCTCCCGTACCCTAGCATGCACCTATTGCTTCCACGAAATTAGGAAGATTAGGGACAAAATAAAAATAAATTGGGCTGAGCATAAACCCTTTTTGAACGTCAAAACTTCAAAAGACCGCTGCCAACACCAATCCTTCGTCACTACTAGTGGTGGTCTATTATGATTTTCTTAATCAACAAATTACTCCGACGATTTTTATGAACCACAAACATATATGTAGATAGTTTTTAATTAAATAATATTATTTCCAAGGGGACATATATTCGCCAGGTGTTTATTTATATGTATAACAACCTCACGAATTTCTCTTTTATTTTATTATGGCCCTAGATTATATTTTAAAAGAACAGTGGTGGCCCAGTGGCAACGGCCCCGGCTTACGAGTTGAAGGTCGTGGGTTCGGACCTAGGCAGGCGCTTTACTTTGTGTAAATAATTTCATCACCACTGACTGGGTGAATATTTGACCTTTAAACCGCCGTCATTACCTTCCGCCAAAAGTTGATGAAGGAGAATATCGTTAATGAAATATTTCATCAATTCCCAGAATCTGCTTAAGGACCAGAATCAGGAATTGCTGAAATATTTCATTAAATATATTCTCTTTCATCAACTTTTGGGCGGAAGGTAATGACGGCGGTTTAAAGGTCAAATATTCACCCGACTGCTCTTTAAAACGGTGAAGGAAAACATCGCGAGGAAACTGGCATGTCCTACTCGTAGTACCAAAAATTCGAAGACACGACATCTAGCAATCCGCACTGAGCTCGCGTGGTGGATTACAGCCCACTCCCTCTCACAGAGTGGAGACCTGTGTCCCAGCAGTGGGAACATTACAGGTTGATTATGCTTATCGTTTAATGTTTTACGATTATGTTTGTCTATTTGTGACCAATAAGATTTTAGAACAGACTTTTCGTTATAAATAACTGCAAATCAACGCGAGTTTAGAAAAATATTACACTCCACATACTATAATGTAAAAATAAATTGCAATGCAGTTTAAATTCGTCTACAATATTTCCACTATGCTATGCGTCATATGCGTGTGTTACAGCAAAAGCACAGTTAATGATACAACATTTAACAATGTTTATCAATATCACACCGAATTTAAGCATTAGCCACTTATAAATTGTTGTCTAGATTGATGGAATTCCATAAGCCTCGCCTCTAATACCGCGATTAACGTGGTTCTGGGCCCTTACTGGGTACAAAACGGTTTGAACTGATTTTGGAGGTGCTCACACTAACAGCTATGAACAAGTAGCATAATTGGTCTCCCGGATTCGCATAGTTTCGGTGTGTAAGTGCAGTTCTTGAACGAATACAAAAATTACCACTTCGGTATACTAATTAGATAATATCTACCTGGCAACCTGTCCAGAATGCAATCTCAAGCTCAACATCGATGACTCAGTAGTAGCCTTCTACATCTGACTCGATGTGAGCTGTGTAGTGATGCACTCTTTCTTATACTCCTACGTAAGTAGCATGCGATAGGTGAAAATAGGTCAAGCATCCTGCTATATTCTTTGGCATCTTGAAATATGAGATGATGAATTTATTTTTTGGTTGAAATATGCATCATCATAAACATCAACACGAACAGAAATAGGTCTATTTGACAGATTCAACCAAAGAAATCTTAGCTTATTGCCATTTAATCATGGGCGTTCTGTATGTCTCATAATTACTGGCAGTGTTCTATAGGAACTGGCTGTCAGGTTCCTTCATAGGTACATGAACTTGTAAGGAGTAAGAAACCCCATGACAAAAAGAAATCTAATTCACGTTGACGAACGCTTCCTAAGCATCGGCATAGATATCCTTCGATCAGCCACACAACCGAGCTTTAAAAGTTCTTCTGACTTCTGTTGTCACGTGAACTGTTGTATGGTTGACAGGAGGATTTCCAGGGAAGTGCTTCGGAAGAAGGCGTCCCTAATGTGCAAATAAATTACCGGTACTACCTGGTGATTGAGATAGCCATTTTACTTTTCAATGGAAAAGTAAGGATGATTCTTAGCTCGCCATTCAAAAGCGGCTCTGAGTATGTCGCCAATACAATTACTGTTCTCACTACCTAAAGTTCGAAAATTTAAAGTGACAATTAAAAAAATAAATAATTACAAAGTTCAAATTTTCAGGGTATAATAACGTCAGCAGCACGTTTACTTTTGCTTCAAAAGTTTCTGTTATTGAAGCCAGGTTTACTTCTACTTTGTATAATTATGTTATGAACATAAATCAAAGTTGATAGCTTTTGGTTCCTGTGTTAGGTTTACAAAAGCTGCATTTCTGCATACTTCGTGCTTCGACGGTCATTGGTAAAGTGGCTCACGTGGTTGAATGGTAAGTGAAACAGTCCAAAGATAGCGTACAATTTCCGGCGCGCATTGTACCTACTATCAAATTAAACATTTAGTTTTAGTCTCTAGCTAAAAATATTAAATGAAAGAGATTAAGATAACGGGGTCATGTCGCATCGTCGTCGGCAGCTGTCGAACGACACGATACATCCAAGAATATATCAGTTATAAAGAGTGTTCGTCCACGCTCTAGATGTATTTTAATGATGTACTAGATAATGTTTAAATAACGGTCTTTTCCCGATATTTTAAAACAGCTCAGCAGATATTTGAATTACAAAAATAGCTGAAGTGTTTCAAATTGCCGGCTTGCGGGTAAAGTCCCAGACTGACTGACAACGCTATAAATATTTTTGTGTCCCGGATTTAAATGAGAAAATAATCCAAGTCAGCTCTTCTGATATTTTTGAAGAAGACAATTATTCTATGTTCAATGTTATTTGAGATAATTATCTGAAACGTGTAGTTTAGGACGGCTGATGTGCATTGATCGTTAACCTGGATAGCGTCTTATTTACAAACAGAGCGGTGACTGGAGCGCCGGCGTGTTTACACCGGCGCGTGAGTGACGCGGCCAGCTCTAGCGTGCAGTAGGTACGTGAGCTATACCCTGGTGACGATGAGCGGTGTGGCCAGGTCGGCGCCTCCGACCAGGCGTAGGCCCCAGTTGACCTCCCTGGAGTCGCGGCGCAACGTCACCACGAAGGTGTGCAGCCGCCCCATGCTGCTGAGTGAGGCACAGTGTCGCACGGTGTCACTGCACGGTGCACGAGACGCGGTGTGTGCGCGGCGGGAACACGCGACGTAGTGTGCGCTAATTTAGCCTCACCGCAAACCCGCACCGCCCCCTGCCCCCCTAGTTCTGCACTGCATGTAACCCTGCCTTCGCAATCGACCTAATTCGATTTACGGAAACTCTGGGATACATCGATGCTTGATTACCCAGCCATTCCGGCAAGTCTTCGACTTGTTTGTTTACTCTCAATATATCGACGCATTAGACATGACCCACATTTCCAATTTATTTCTCACATCAATACTTCATCGTGTTGCATACAACTATCAAATAATTACACTATCGTCATCAAGTAATATTTTCTTAGAAATAAATAATATAAACCTAGCTCTCTAAGGGTAATTCGTCAGATATGCAATAAATGCCACTATTGATCACTATTTCCTACGTCAAAGTTTTACTATAAATAGGCACATAATGACTTTGTATCGGTATCATTATAGTTATTGACGAATATACAGCCCATTGATCATGATTTGTAATAGTAATAACCAAAACATAGACGGAATTTGCATGTGACTTCTCTAAACAAGTGTAATGTGTCATTAAAATATACATTTCACAAAGCATGTGACTCTGAATTTAATAGTTTTAAACATTTTGCTACATTCAAGACCAAATAATCAATCCAATTTTGTAACAAGTGAAGTGATATTGATTAACAAAAGTTTTGTGTATGAATTTAAAACGAATTTAAGACTACGTTATCAACATCTATTACGATAATTAAATAACTTATATCCCAAATACTATTCATAACTTTCGCTTTTTTATTTTGTCTTAAGAACGTATGAACTAATTAAAATGTGAGTTTTTGCACGGTCCAATAATTGCCAGCAATTAGTTTACTTCAGGCAATCACTGCATAGACAATAAAATCACCCCAATTCTAAATGCCTACGTCATGAACCAAATCAATAGTGTAAGATTTAGCACCGCAAATAACTCGGTACCGTTACACAATCATGGCTTATAATTATTTTAAACCCTCATTCCAGTTGCATTCTACTACATCGGTATTATAATAAAGCATAATATTCTTACTTTTCGCCTCTGTCCGAAGTCCCTGGGCTCATTTCCAGGATCCATCCGCTGGTGAGGCACTCGCCAAAACGGTGGCCGCTCGTACATCGGCATCGTCACTGCTCAGTATCGGTTCCAGGGAAAACTGACACAAAAATATTCGTATTACAACAACTGCAGTTCAAAAGTATTACACGTGCAGTGATAGTGCATACTATCACCATCTCTTTATAATCGGCCGTCAGTTACATTTCATAATGCATAAACGTAGGTGTTTGGCAACATTTCTATTCATAAATCACCTGTTCTATGGACAAGGACGGCCGCGCACGGCAAAAATTACACGTTAGACGCCACGTGGGCGCAGGAGAGTGGGTGGTGGTGGCACAATTAGAATATAAGGGCTAACTCACCAGAGGGCGCGGGGCGTGGTTACTTGCGAGGAGTCGTTCGTGCAGTGCCGTTTTCTATTATCTCGAATAATTCCGGAGCAACATCAAACTATATCTATTTTTCGCGTGGCGGCGGGCGTCGGATCGACGACTCTTGTTGCTGTTTCTGGGCCAATACAGAGATCCGCAACACTGCGGCAACTGAGGCGAGAAGTCGGGAAAACTCGACACCGGTTCAATGCTCCCGAGTCCGTATGTGTCAGATCTCACGACGTTTCTAGGAGACCCAGCACTTGTAACGAGACAGTAGCTCGCTAATGAGTTTCAGAACGTTGAACTCGATAAGTATTTGTGTTGACACAAAAAATATTGTATCCGCATCAGTTTTATGTTTTTGGAAATTAATTGATTGATATCATTGGTAAGAAAATTCAAATAAATTATAAACATTTACAAAAAAATTTAAAAGCTCAAGAGTGAAATAAATAAATTACCATGTAAAAATTGATTACTTACTTATTAATAATATCAAAACCAATTCTTAAACTCGGAACTATATTAACGGTTACGGTGTGTATTATATTTTAAATCGACTGTTAAAAATAAACAATTCTGTCAAAAAACAAATTTATTCTTAGAAATCACATAACAGTAGATAAAGTAAGTTTTTAAAACGTTGTATTATAAATGTGATGATTTACAACTAAATAGATAAAATGGTTTATACCAGTAACTTTCCATTTTATTGCGATAATCGATAAATATATGTGAATATAAATGTTATTAAAATAATAATACGTTTTAACGCATAAGCAATATACAATTTATCCATTACCGTCAAGAGATTATTTAAATGTGATTAGAAGTTTCGTTAGTGATTTGTGAAAATAGATTAAAGCAGTAAAAACATGAGTTGAGATTGTACAAAAAATAGTGACGTTAGCATAAAATACTTATGTTATTCAGATTGAGGCCAAAATAACGTATTTTTTTGAGCTGTGAGTCGCGGAATTTACGCTGCATTCGCTGCAGTTTCATACTAAATTCCTGAGTTGAAACTCATTTTGCGTGGCCGTGTGACACAAACAGGACTTTAATATGAAACCGCATGCAGCGTAAATTCCGCGACTCACAGATCAAAAAATTACGTTCGTTTGGCCTCAGCCTAAAGCACAAAGATCAGAAATACTGAGTAGTGTAGAATATATCTGTAACAATATTACACTATATCGCAGCCAAGTAGCTTAATTATCCGTTTAGTTACAGCCAAACTTTATGACGGCTCGGAACATGAGGCGAGTCGCTGCGCAGTAACAAATTCATGCGTCAGCGGAGGTGTGGGGTGCGGTACTGCGCAGCGAGTAGCGCACTTCAGAGCCGCCATAAAGTTTGACGCGTACTATAACAGCCTAGACTTTGGAAGTAGCGCTCGCACGGTTCACGCGCGGTTGTTCACAGTTCTTCCCATGCTCAACCCATTTAATGTAATTATCTATATAAGTATGTATTTACAAAAAAAAAAAAGAGTAGTATATGTAGTATATCAGTTATCTGGGTTCCATAGTACAAGCTCTGCTTAGTTTGGGATCAGATGACCATGTGTGAATAATGTCCCAGGATATTATTATTATTATTTGGTCGGGGTGCCCTGGCTTAGTTACTGTGACTAATTCGGCTCACGCTGTTGGTCACCGTTCCAACCTAACCAATAATTGTATATCATTCAGGCCTCTAATTGCACGCCGCCGTTTAGTTAAAATGCTAGGCTATTAACTGAAAGGCTAGTTAAGCTAGTTGGCTTCGACTTACATATGAATTTTATCTAAAATATACAGGGTATAAG
Organism: Dicycla oo; assembly: GCA_948252095.1. Taxonomy (NCBI): domain Eukaryota; kingdom Metazoa; phylum Arthropoda; class Insecta; order Lepidoptera; family Noctuidae; genus Dicycla; species Dicycla oo. The sequence goes on along the minus strand of OX411714.1, from coordinate 14,617,630 downwards.
TGTATATAATATACAGGGTAATAGTGTCAACCTTTTAAGAGGTCATTGTACTCATCATTATTAACAATTTTTTTTATGGGACCAAACCTGAAATCGCGAAAAAAAAATCAGCTGTTGTGTTGACGAATTATGCGAACATAAATGTACTGAACAGCTGTATTTTTTTTGCGATTTCAGGTTTGGTCCCATAGTAAAAGTTGTTCATAATGATGAGCACAATAACCCCTTAAAAGGTTGTCACTGTTTACACTTACACCCTGTATACAGTGCTGGTAATTAGTGACCGATACTTAAACACATGATTGTACTCATGATAACAAACAACTTTTACTATGGGATCAAATTCAAATTCGCGAAAAAGAAATCAGCTGTCGCATACATTCATGTTCACATAACTCGTCAAAATGTAAGGAACAACAAATTTATTTTGTTGTTCCTTATCCTTAAGTTTGGTGCCATAGTAAAAGTTGTTTGTTATCATGAGTACAATCAAGTGTTTAAGTATCGGTCACTAATTACCAGTCACCCTATATCTATAACTATGGTAATAATTATTTAATTATTTTAATCATTTCAAAGTTAACCATTTCTTACAAAATATAACTTAAACGAAATAATATTTAACAATTGTCTAATTTGACTAACAAAACTGATGATGCACGATTGAACACAATAAAAACTTTAAAAATTGAAAATAGTTCAGTCGAACTTCACATCACCACTTATTATTTAATTAAATATCTAAAACATATCATGACCAGAATAGAGAGCTTAAACAATATAACTTAACATAAATTCATATAAGATATTATTTAACCGATTCAATAAAGATACGACATAAGAGGGTTGTACGTATTAAAACAGTACCCTTGAAGTTTCTTGGCCGTTCTTCTCTATAAGAAATAACGCTTAGGAACGGGCAACTAGCTTCAACTTTCTAATGGACCGATTCTTGTCGAAAACTTAAAAATGCATTGAAATGATTTAATTAAAATAAATTATTTGGGTTTCAGATGATTTTTGTTTGGCTTGGTAAAAATTTATGAAACTGTGATTGTCATAAAATTAAGAAATTTACAAGAACTTAGACTTTTTAAGAACCGTAAATAAACTCAAAAATGTTTACAAGACCTGATGTTTACGTAAAATCTACATACTATTGATCCCTCTATAAAACCGTGCATTGTCTGTATTTTAGTGATGTTCCTAAGGTCCTAGAAGAAAGCTTTACTATGACATACGTCACGTGAAAATGAATAAAAAATTACATTTTTGACGGTATCGTTTCATTAAATCGGTTAAATACGTAAATAAACGCAAATAAATTACGTCTAAAGAGTCTATGCGGGCACAGTGGCATGTCTTTATAGGACGTCTGATCAAAGTGACGTTCCTTCACCCGATAGTAAATCTTGTTGTTAACATACTTCAGACATTTTGCTGATGTCTTTATACAATGTATGTATACGGTGTGAAAGAGAGAAAGTTGTTCAGTTTGATGGTCTATACTCCACCCTTAATTTTCGCCACACCCTAAACAGACACATTGTTTAATAGGTTTATACTCGCTCGATTGGTTTTATTATTTCGGATAAACAATTTTCAGATATATATCGTTATTTTTAGGTTATTGAGCTAAATATTTGGCGTAGTGTAATTTCATGAAGTGGAAGCAGAATCTTACAAGTTGGTATTTGTACCTCATACATAAATTAGGTACTGTTGTCTTTTGATGGAATACTTTACAGCTTAAAAGTCAAATACACCTAGGTTAATTAAAGAGCGTTTATCCCGCGCGGGCTGGCAACGTCGCATTTCTACAAGTTTTTCGTGATTATTTTAGAACATTTAAATCAAATTACTATTTCTTTTAATAGACTATCTAGATCGTTGGTATAAGTATACACACGCTGCTTTTTTATTGGATAGGTCACAGATTAGTACAGATCCCGCACTCCTTAAAATCGTTTAAATAAAAAAGAGACTCTTGCTACGACACAATAAAGTGCAATTCAGGTTGCACAACGCTTCGGCGGCGGCGATCTCTCGCGTGCGAGCCTGGTCCAGGCCATGGTGCGGAGCGAGAGTGCATGAGAGGCCGTCACCTCCTTCTGCGAAGCGGTAATGCTCGCGAAGGAGGAGGCGGAACGCGTGAGGGAGAGGCAGCCTCACGCCCTCAGTCGCCGCAGGAGACGCCCTGGGCGGCGGGAATCGATAGCCGATTCCCGGCCACCGTAGGCGCGGGCTTGCGGACGGTGAGTAGTGGGTAGCTCGCCGTCCGGTGAGGACCAGGCCCGGGTCGACGGCGCGTTGTGTTCCACGCGCGCCTCAAAGAGATGTCAGCAAAAGATGGGGTCCAATAGGGCCGATGCCGCTGGGGTCGCGGGTTGTTTGAAAAAGATACCGTGGCCCTGGCATAGGCAACTGAAGGAAGACGGGTGGGTTTTAGTCAGTAAAAGTCTGACACGCCCTTCCGCTCCACCCAGAGCGGGAGAAGTTATTTGATGATTTCCCATCCACAAAAAAAAAAGGTTGCACAACGCTTATTACCTACAAGTTATATTCACCTGCAACAAGTTGCCTCTCTTTCTATCGCGTAACGTGGCGTAACTCTTATACCTTCTGACGACATTAGGGAAGGTAGGGTTGCTGCTGTCGCCTGCCGACGGTACTTTAATTTTTTAGTCTCCATTATTTATTAATATGTACCTACGTAATTGGGCAAATGAAAAAGTATGTACGCATACCCTCTTGTCTATATAATTAAAATTTTACTACATAATATTTAGTCATGGTTATAGTTAGCCCGTGGTAGGTACCCACCAAAACAAAAATACTATTTATGTAGGTACTTTCCTACTTAGACTTATCAAAGCCTGAACCTGACCTTGTAAACAGAACTTATCAAGTACCTAACTATACTATAATAATAATAATAATTAATATTGTAACTACGTAAATATACGGGTGATATAAATAAGAATAGTAAACGTTTAGTAGGTAGGTGTACTGTAGGTACCTACCTAATCTGGGGGCACGGAAGCACAGAATAAATAATAGTACTAATGTCTAGATTAATATACCTACTAATTTATTATACTCATAGATATGTCATATTCACAAAACCCGTTCACATTACTTATGTACGATTGTGTTGTGTATGTACATACAGTATATTATATAGCGTAGTACACAATCGGTACTAATTATGGAAACCTTACGTTTCACAATCGATTGCTAACTTAAAAAAAAAATGATATCTTTGAGTTCTTCTGTCTATTATAACATCCGCACACAAAACAATTGTTAATGTTATGCTTTTTATTGCCATAACGACGGGTGCACAAAATCAAAAATAAAATAAAAACGACGCGTTCGTGTCTCGCTGAGCGCATATAGACCCTAGTCAACACTGTGTTGTCGCGAGCTGTAGGCACTTATCTCGAGCGGAATGTACCAGTGCAATGTCACTGGCTTGGGAGCTGCCACTATAGTGTTGTACTCATCATTATGAACAACTTTTGCTATGGGACCAAACCTGAAATCGCAAACTAAAATCAGCTCTTCCCTACATTTATATTCGCATAACTCGATAAAATGTAGGGATCAGCAGATTTTTTTTTCAGGTTTGGTCCCATAGTAAAAGTTTTTACAGTACAACACTATCGTGGCAGCTTCCTAGGCAATAAAAAGCGTGTATATGCTATTTTTTCACAATATTATTTTTGACAATATTGTCTATAATGTAAATTTTTATGAATAAATACCAAAATAACTATAAAAAAAATTGCATATATACTTATAAACACCAACGATCTAGATAGTCTATTAAAAAAATAGTAATTTGATTTAAACGTATTAAAATAATCACGAAAAACCTGTAGAAATGCAACGTTGCCAGCCCACGCGGGATAAACGATCTTAATGGTTAGTCGTGTAGGCCTTCTTTAGGAGGGTTACAGCGAGGTATATTCAGGAAAATGTATTGTTTGCCAAATTGACACATTATATAAAGTTTCCTTGCTATTAGCTATAAGCACGGAAACTTTTCATAGTGTGTTGTTAGTAGCTATTTCATACGACGGAAAATGAATGAAAGTCGATTTGAATATTCGGTCAATTTGAATTGATATTCTATTTGCTAAAGAATACGTTTGCCAGACTGAGCATTGATAGCGTGCGGAGACCGGGATTGATGGTAGGGACATGGTAACGCCCAGGGAAACGCATCTATATTTTTTTTTGTATCCCCTCTAATGTATTCACCGGTGAAGCTGGACTTAAACCAATCTGGCGGTGACGTCGGTAAATGATATCCATCCATAGATAAATGTCACCCGTCTCTCCAGAATTCCATTGCCTACTTTAAGATGCATATCCGGTACGGCTTTAATAATCCTTGCATATCTTAAGGGCACGTCTTCCCTACTCCTTGATATGCAATGCTTTCTGTAGCCCCATCCATGAATACATGAGGCTTCAGGGGCTATTGTCAATCTTTGGGTTCAATCAATCAATCTAGCAATCTAGTCTGGTCAAACCGCGCTAGGGTCGGTGTATTTCATTCATTCATTCACCTATCTCTGGTTAAACCTAGGTGTATTATGACTTTTAGCCGAAACACAAACTTGTTACCATAGTCCAATCGAAAAGGGTCTTTATTTACAAATTATCTCTAAAAGTCTAATATGGCTGGTTTGGTGTCTTTCGCACATTTGATTAACGAATACATAAGTTTGACAAAACCTGTGTCCTTCGGTTTTTCAAGCCCGCGAAGAAGTCTGTTCTTCATAACTGCGACAAATTCACGGTTGCTGAGTTGACCGTCCACTGCGAAAATACGTTATTTATATTAAAATCTAATATTATCGAGCTTAGATCAGCGAAAGTTAGTATGTTTTTCTTGTTAACATATTTACACATTTTTTTTTAAAGCATCCCTCTACGCTAGTTAGCTCGATACATACGTAAGTGGGATGTTTTTATAAGTAACAAATTAAAAATATTTTATTTATATTGTAATTAGAAAAGAAAAACCGGCCAAGTGCGTTTCGGACTACGCACAATGAAGGGTTCCGTAGTTGGGATTAATTTATCCCAAGAACAAACTTAACATTGTAGTTGAAAAACATGTTCTCCCATACATTCCGACTGCAAATGTAGGTTTTCCTGTAATCTCTAGGCATAGAAGTATTTTCTGTATTTTTTTCAAAATTTTAAGCTCAGTAGTTTCGGAGATAAAGGGGGGAATGGTCAATTTTCGTCTATTTTCTTAAATAACTTTAAACAGTTTATTTTAAAACTATAAAAAGAATATATATTTGAGACCGTCACAGTAAGCCCTTTAATTTGATATATCGCACGGTACAGTTTGCTAAACTTTTTTTTCTTATTTACCCCCCAAAATTGACCCCTATATTAAAAATTCACTAATCTACATTACACGTCCGTGTTTGGGTCACAGAAATACATACGTGTGCCAAATTTCAACTTAATCGGTCCATTAGATTCGGAGCAAATTGGCTGTGACAGACGGACAGACATACAGACAGACACATGGGTGAACCTATAAGGGTTCCGTTTTTTCCTTTTGAGTTACGGAACCCTAAAAGAAGAAAAACTATTTATTTAACGAGAAAGTGACGCACACACATACATAAAATTGTTGCATAACAGCAGCTTAAAAACATAAACAAATGCGAATTACTATTTCATGTATTCTAAAGGAATCTATGGAACGGAAGACGAGATGAAATGAAAAAGGATATTCATATCAAGGACGCGTAATATTCACATCAATCGTAGCATCAGTAAATTATCTAACTACTAGTCAATATCACAATGGAAGTAAGAAAAATAAATGAGATTAACTATATAAGGAGTTAAAAAATGAACTTTACAAACTTTAAGGAGTGTTTAGACCATCAAACTGAAAAACTTTTACTATGGGACCACCTTTGAAATTGCGAAAAAAATCAGCTGTTCCATACTAAAGTTCTAAACTGTACGGGACAGCTGTTTATTTTTTTCGCGATTTCAAAGTTGGTCACATAGTAAAAGTTATTCAGTTCGATGCTCTAAAACAGCTCTTAAACTTTGTAAAGTAAATTTTTCAACACCTTATACAGAGAGTAAGTGTAAACAGTGGCAACCTTTTTAGGGGTCCTTGTACTAATCATTATGAACAACTTTTACTATGGGACCAAACCTGAAATCACGAAAAAAAATCAGCTGTTCAGTACATTTATGTTCGCATAATTAGTCAAAATGTAGGGAACAGCTGATTTTTTTTTTCACGATTTCAGGTTTGGTCCCATAATAAAAGTTGTTAATAATGATGAGTACAATGACCCCTTAAAAGGTTGACACTGTTTACACTTACACCCTGTATATTTTGAACATTGTGATGTATTATATATGCTTATAAACAATGATGATGTTTTGCTGTAAAAAGATACGGGAAAAATACTCCCTAAAGCGTAAAACATACTTTTCACGCTGTGTATTATTACAACTATCAACTGGAGGAGGGATAACTAGTTAAAACGTGAAATACAAATGAAACGCGCATTAAAGTCTCATTAATATTCCTTCTCTTCCTTTTAAAACCGTGAAATTTTAGCCATAAAACACAATAAAAAATAAAAATTAAGGTTAAAATTATACATACTGTTTTCATCAAAAATAGTGAAGACCACATTGATGACGTGAGGATCCAAGTCAACATGTGCTACTGTCCTAGCCACGTGTCTAAGCGTCGGTTGGTCGATGGACGCGCCCGCAATGTGGTAGAACGTCAGCGCCGTGTCCACGTCGTTGATGTTGTTCAGAAAGTGGAAAAACTTTAGGTAGTCGTCTTTTGTTATACCTATGCCGTGATCCCGGAAACTGGAATTGTAACAATAAACTATATTGCACGGTTCAACCAAGGAAGAAATTCGTGGTGGTTGTAATAATTTAACCTAACGGCACAAAATCGGACTCATTTCAAAACATGAAATGCGATTTGGCTGGCCACGTTTGGCCAATGAGCTGTGGGTCAAAATAAAGCGTACGTGGAGCTGGAGCCCCAGCCATAATATTCGAAGGCGTCGTGGTAAATCACTTAGATAAGACGGGACAAGCAGGACAAAACTAGCAAACAATGACCTATATTGGACCAAAATAGCAACGGTATGTTCCAAAAGTATCTGATGAAAATGTAAACAAAAGAATCATAAAACATACTGTGTATGCCAATTGAACCACCAATTGGAAGAAAGGAATAAACGCCACTTTTTAACATATTCAGTTATCTACACTTTGACATAAATAATATTATATGTTTCAGCCAGGTCTTTTAGTAAATAAATCAGAATTTATATTTTCTTCATTATCATTGACATCACATGAGCCTATAAGTTGAAAGTAAAAAATTATAAAGTTTTTTTTTTTCATTTATTTCAATTTAATATCTCCATTCTAATTTTTGGATTTATTCCCTTCTTCTTGGTGGTTCAATTTGTAATACCACTTACAAATTGAGTGCTCTGATTTGATTATTAGAATGCTGTTCTTGTTTATATATTTAGCATTTGACAAAAAAAAAAAAAATCTCAAAGAATAATAATAGTTCGAAAAAGTGGTGAGATATAAAGTTGCAACCTTCTAAATAATTGAATTGGCGAATTCAGGTGCCCAGTGTGGTACCGATCCGCTCACGCAAAGCAAGGCGAAATTGCCCTGAACGAAACGTGTCGCACTATATTGGGATGCCCCCAAACTCTCAAATTGGGGGACCCCAAACTCGCTAAACAAGCTCTACCAGTTGGCCGGTATCGCACCACCTGTCGTGCGAAGGGAAGCAAGAAGCCGATTCCCGACATCCCCTTTACGAACACACAATCGCCCCGGGTAGACTTAAGAGCCGTAAAAGCTTCCTCAGCTGTACACAGGTTTTTTATATATACAGGGTGAATTTTTCAAGTGGGCGTGGATGGCCAAATCCGAAACAATGAGGAATGGCAAAAAGTACTCAAAGGAGTCTCGGGCTCGATTTTGATGAAAACTAAAATCAGTATCAAGGTATTATAGGTAGGTAACAGAAGAAAAATAAAAAAAAAACTTGCTCTTTCCTTTAGTTTTCCATATGATCGCATTCGCAGAATTCGATCCTTATTAGCGACACTATCGAATGGTGTAATAATACAGTGTTGTTGTTTTAAAAAATGAACGGCTTCGATTCCTGGCTAGAAATACTGATTTTTCAAAAATCCAATTATGCAGTTTTAGTTTTCATCAAAATCGAGCCCGAGACTCCTTTGACTCTTTTTGCTATTCCTCATTGTTTCGGATTTGGCCATCCGCGCCCACTTTTCACTTTCGCCCGCATTTGCCCAGCAGTGGGATCTATGCCCACTCCCTCTCACCGAGAGGAGGTCACTAAAGAGAGTTGGAACATTATAGGCTGATTATGATTATGGGATCTGTGGGTCGATCAGGCTTCCTTACTAGTTACTATCGTACCGTAAGGAAAAACGAGAGGATGGTTTAAAACAATTATTGTGATGCATTTTTCATCATGATCAAAACTTACGTTTTCTTAACACGTTTCAGCATTCGCGCCTTCTTCTTGGCTGGGTAACCTGCGTACGCCAACAGAAGTTCGGCAAAGTCGGCTTCAGTAATGCGACCATTTTCATCTGAAATAGTTTTGTTAAAAACCTAAGTAAGATTTCAGCAATTTATTAACATTTATTATTAGTAACACTAACACACAATGTTTAGAAGATTCTTCTTTATTTAGAATAGCATAATCACGAGTATGTGTAATAAAAAAAGTAAATAAAAAAAATCAAAAGACCCGACTGCGTAAAAAGTGAACTTTAAAAGATATGAGAAAAAGATTACCTATTTTGTCTCGAAACAATCTCATGCAGTCGGAGGCAATAGGTCTTAAGAAGATGCCTAATCAAATCGGTCAAGCCGTTTAGGCTACACGAGGTCAAAATGGAATGGACATACATACAGGTCAAAAACATAACCCTCCTTTTTGGCTTCACCACAGTCGGGTAAAAAGAGCATTTAATTGAATATCGACGCCCAGATGAATAAATCGAAGAGTATAAAGAGAGTATTATTATTGGGGCTTCTGCTTCAGCGAAAGCCCAAGTAATACACTACTACTGTAGTTTACGAATCGATTTGCAAAACAGATCAAATAAATGTAACATTGTGGTTTATACACCGCACGACACAATTTTTTCCCTTAAAGACTTAACTCGCAGTTAATTCATTTAAGTCACTGTATTTTTAACTCACGAACCGAGACGCTCTTTACTTGTGTTTGCAAAGTGTACAAACGCGGTGTGAATGAGTGTGTAAGCGCAGGAGCTCTCGGCACCGTCCGAGACAATGGCAAAGTCGGAAGTGTGTGTGTGACGGTACTCGTCTTCACACACACATTCACAACGTGTTTGTACACTTGTTAAGAGCGTGTTAGCATTTTACAAACGTAAATCGAGAACTTGGGAGTTTTTGAAGTGGTTTTTGTCATAGAAATTATTGTTTTAGCTTCTTTTGACTTCAATTATCGTAATTACTATATGATTTTTAATTAATGTCTATTAACAAAAACTCGTTCAAATTGGATTATTGACTATGAAAACAGCAGATTTCGAATGCGCGATTTCAAGATGGCGCGCGAAGACTCAACTTTGAAGTAATCTTACACCAATTATTATTACTAAGTAAGAAGGTAAAAAGGTATTTATTCGAAGAGGTATACCCTAAAATTTAAAATGCATAGAGAAAAGTTAGATTTTTGTTTCATTAACTTGTATTTTTATTACGTCTAAGAAAACCAAAAATCGAGAAATGGACTACAAAAAAAACACATCATATCTCATAATCTGAAAGTCATTTCGCCACATAAATAATTTTATACGTAAGAAGAAAGATTGTACTATAAATGTCTATAAAAGAAAAAATATCTGTCCACAATCATTTATGAAAATAATTTTTCAAAGTAAGTATAAAATCGGGTGCATCGAACGGCTCTGGCACTCGTCGACGCAGGACCTATGTCGGTTGACCTCCCGCCGCCGAACACGCGCCACACGTGATATATGCGTAAATTATAGTGCGACTAAACATTTTTGATCCAAAAGTATTTTTTATTTTATTTGTGAATATGAATGAGGAAATATTACTTAAATGAACAATCAATTTAAGTAATATTTTAAGGGCCACTTGCGCGTTCTAGAAATAAATACAAATTATAAAAACTAGAAACATGTTTTTCTATCTGACGTTTTCATCTATCAATAGGATTAAAATGAAATGTCATGCTATAAAATTCAAAGACAAGAAAATATTACGTATCGTAATAAATTCCGTCTATTGAACAGCAATGTTCCCAACTCAAAAAATACTAATTTCAGATTAACTAACCCAGTGTTACTTTTTAGTGGCGCAACACGTAATAAGAGTTAAAATGTTAATTACATAACTCCGAGTTTACAAAATGTACATTTATATATTTAACCCGAATAAACGTGCCCACTTGGCCTAAGTAGATAAAGTGGAACTATGTACTATTTTTTCTACAAACTTGGTATTATTTTACCTATAGAACATGGGTTGAATAGACAAAAGATATTATTATGGATCAAAGAAATCTGTTAAGTCACGAAAAAGTAAAATGATTAATAATTTGCAGAAGGCCAGAGAAGCTGCGTAAGTAGCTATTTATTTTTAACAGGGTGGAAGTGATGCTTTTTGTACCAACATAATACTCGTAGTCAGGTAAATAGCAAATCCACTAGCGGTCACCCATCAACTGTAACCGTTTCTTTTTTAGAATGCATTACTATTACTAATTTACCACAAATCGTGCAGAGCAGTTCAACAGTGTTGTTGCCAAGACTGTAGGTGGAAAGCATATAAATTTCTCGCTGAGCGATTCATATTCTGTTCGGCAAATGCGGCCGTGGTCTGTTTCAATACCCGGAAACTTCAAACCTGCCTTTACCAATAAGTGTGTAACAAAAGCCCAGGAAAAACGCTGAAACGTCTAGAACAAAATAAATTTGCCTATTATGAAAGTAGAAGACAAGGCAAGACATCTTGTCGCAAAATTTTCTTTTCGCCAAAACCTCCAACAAACTTCGATTATGGCTATATTGGCTATTCATGTCAGAAATCGGATTTGAATTCTGAAGATTACGAACGGGCCAAATCTAGTTTTCATAAAATTGAGGGCGAAACAATACTTCAAGCAGAAAACGCATTATGGCTTGAATTACGTAGATGTATCCTAACTGTATCAATTTTTTTTTAAATTGCAAAAGAAAACCTAATTCTAATTCAGCGCCTCTAGTAAAAAGTATTTTATATAGGTACTCGTTAGATCATGTGGCATCAGTAAAACACGGGAACGATAACGAGGTAAAAGCTATCGAACAACTCAGTCGCCAAGAAAACATATCCATCGAGAAATATGGTTTGTTTATTGATGAATCCCTTTTTTTCCTAGGCGCTTTACCCGACGGCATTTATGAAGATGGCATCATTGAAATAAAGTGCCCTTTTTTCTGTTTTTGGTGTCGATCTAGATACTGCTATTCAGCAACAAAAAAAAACTGAAATGTTTTAAATTATGTGGCGACAATGTGGTCATGAACACAAACACAACTCCACATCGTTAATAAGAATGTCTGTTTGTTTGACGTGTGGACTGGCTGTGAATTTAATATAAAAGTATTCAAAGTTTTCAGAGATGATAATTTCTGGGAACAAAAGATGGCTCCGCGGTTAACAAAATTTTATTTTGATTGTGTTCTCCCAGAAATTATAGATCCAAGGAAAAGTCGATGGATGCCCCTTAGACAAATAGTTTTATAAAACATCAATAGGTCCTTATACAAATAAACAAATATAATTAGTTTATTTTTATAAGTACATACAGAATATTATTTTCTTCATAAATATTTATATAAATTTAATTAATATACACTAATAATCTATTGTGGACAGTCTTTTTATTTTCGCCGTAAATTTCTAGCGTTTTACTTCAAAAAAATATAGGGGCGCCATAGCTACAGATCAAGATGGTTTAGTCGTCGCAGCATTGCAGCTGTGTGCCGTACATGAGGAAAAACAAGAGAAAAACGCACACACGCGCAATCACTACGTGGCGTCGATTGATAAAACCTAAAAACCCAAGCGCGTAGATTTGGTACCACGCTCTTAAAAGCAAACACATGTAAAGCGCGTGTCACCTTGTGTGATAAAAACTATATAAGTAAATGACTAACTACACAGTCTGGCCATAAATACTGTTACAATTAAAAATAAGAAAGATATTACATTTAATTTGGAATCTGTCATTTTTATACGATTGTTCATTGAGTTTTCTAATTTTGGCGCCAATACATTGTACAATATTTTGCGATATTAAAATGGAGTGGGGTGATAAAGAGAACCGAATCGCTGTGATTGCATTACACAAAGTTGGTATGGAGCCAAATGCAATTTTTAAAACTCTCCATACGCTTGGTATTAATCAAATGTTTGTGTACCGGGCTATTAATAGGTACAATGAGACCTCCTCTGTTTGTGACAGAAAAAGATCTGGCCGTCCACGTAGTGTTCGTACGAAAAAGGTGGTCAAAGCAGTAAGGGAAACAATTCGAAGAAATCCTGTCCGAAAGCAAAAGATTTTATCTCGGGAGATGAAGATAGCACCCAGAACCATGTCGCGTATTTTAAAAGATGACTTAGGACTTGCAGCCTATAAGAGACGCACTGGTCGTTTTTTAACTGATAATTTAAAAAATAATAGGGTGGTAAAATCGAAACAACTACTGAAGCGGTACGCAAAGGGAGGTCACAGAAAAATTTTGTTTACGGATGAGAAAATTTTTATAATTGAGCAACATTTTAACAAACAAAATGACCGTATTTATGTTCAAAGCTCTAAGGAAGCTTCCCAATTAGTCGACAGAGTGCAACGTGGGCATTATCCGACTTCAGTGATGGTTGGGTGGGGTGTTAGCTATGAAGGAGTGACTGAGCCATATTTTTGTGAAAAAGGTATCAATACATCGGCACAAGTGTATCAAGATACCATTCTTGAGAAGGTAGTTAAGCCCCTTAATAACACCATGTTCAATAACCAAGTATGGTCCTTCCAACAAGACTCGGCGCCGGGTCATAAAGCTCGGTCCACGCAGTCTTGGTTGGAAGTGAACGTTTCGGACTTCAGAGCTGAAGACTGGCCGTCGTCTAGTCCCGATCTTAATCCGCTGGATTATGATTTATGGTCAGTTTTACAGAGTACGGCTTGCTCTAAACGCCATGATAATTTGGAATCCCTAAAACAATCCATACGTTTAGCAGAGAAGAATTTTCCCATGGAAAGAGTGCGTGCTTCTATTGATAACTGGCCTCAACGTTTAAAGGACTGTATTGCCAATGGAGACCACTTCGAATAAGCTTTTTATATTTTAAATTGTTTTATATTTATGTATTAAACTAACACACTGTAAAAGTAATAAATATTATTTGCAATAAAAATTTTTTTTTTTTTTGGTGACAATATTTATGGCAAGACTAGGTATATTGTACCTACTTCTAACTTTAAAAATACCGTTCCGACACTCGTTCCAAGGAATGTTTAAATACATTAAACATTCCTTGGAACAACCAGTGAATAATTGTATTTTTTTTTGAGAAAAATCAAAATACAAACTAACCAGGCTGTTTTCTTTGAAATTCAAGAGATAATATTTCCCTCTGAAGTTGTTGTTGAAAGTCTAAGAACTTTTCGATTGTCAGCTTCTGGTTGAGACGGGGTCCGAAGAAGTACGTCGTTAGCGCTGAGTTGATACCCTGCAAGAATTAAAAAGCACCTCTTTAATAATATAGTATGTATGGTAGCCTTAGTTCTTCTAAACTACACAATGGATTTTGATGCGAAGGTTTATTACATTAATATTTAACTTATTTATACAGCACCAAGATTTTGGTGTTTTGACATGTCGTTACATCAGTACTTAGAACATACTTGTGCGAAGAAGGGGTTGCTAGTTGTATTCAGAGGCGGTACCTTCAAGGAAGCCAAAAAGCCCGGCTTGCCCTAATACAATCATAACTCACAACAACAAACATAACCCTATAAATAAAATTAAAAAAAAAAATTAAAAAAAAAACACCAGTCATTGAACCCAAACTCAAACATTCATGTCATAAGAATAATCAAATTTCGAATTTCGCGTAATCTGCCGTGCGCTTGTTTGCCAGATCTACGCACTAAATGAACTCAATCATTCTTCCGCGCTTTCTTTGTAGCCAAACCACCGATCTCGCTCTAACGCTATACAATGCATTGCAATGCGCCATCTCGTTCACACTCGTCGGGTTCATATCGGGCTTTTTACACCTTACATTGTCTCTCAATTTTCGCCTACAAATTGCTATAGAAACGCTTTTGCGTGATTTACTAACTATTTTGGTATTTCTGTTGCATAAAGCATATTACAGCATTTCGGAATTTTTGACAGACAGAATGTAAAATGACTGTTTTTGACCTTAGTTTGATTTTTTTTTTTTGTATTATTTTAATTATTACTTTCTTTCTTTCTTTTTGTTTAAACATTATTTGAATATTGACGTAGTAAGCTTATGTTACTTATATATTTTTCTTTTGTCACTTATATTTTCTTATTAATATTTTTTATTTTTGTGAAAATTAATTAATAAGTACTGCGTTTGACTAATGGAATTATGTTGGAAACTTTTCTTATGTGTAAACATCCATGAATATTTGTACGCCTTCTGGTATAACATAGTGCGCTTGTAATTTCTTATAACAACTATTTTATTGTACCTATGTTAACAAATGATTAAATTATGAACTACGCATGCTTCGTGGGCCGCTTAAGTACTTATTGTTTTGAAATTTTTTAGGTGCTGAGGTTATGAATTAGTTTTTATTAAGTATTTAATGATGTGATAGTTATTGTGGCGATGATTTTGTGATTAAGTACCTAGGTACTTAGGTGTTATTTTAATCAAGACGTGAATTAGGAAACTCGTCGAAAAGATATGTAAATACATTGAGTTTTCTGACAATAAGTTCTCACAGTAATCGCCCTCTCAGATTACTGTAGGTATCAATGTACTCCGAAATAAAAACAAATAAGTATTTTTGTCGGTCGAAGAACAAAATTAAAATAGGTTGTCCTATGCCTCTATCCTAAATAGGTAGAGCTATCTACTCATTCGATTGTTTGGTAGTGTGTAAATAATAGGCATGAACTCCTGACGGGCTTGTGGCTAACTAATAATAGTCACACGGGTCGATCGATCAGGTTAAGCTACGCTTACCGCGTTTGGTCCGTGGATGGGTGCCCATCTTTACATACCAAGTCCCCTCCGTGCCTCGGAAAGCACGTTAAGCCGTTGGTCCCGGCTGTCATTCGTGGATCTTTGACAGTCTTAGGGGTCGTCAGAAGCCCGAAAGTCTGACATCCAGTCTTACCAAGGGGTATCGTATTACCCAGTAACTGGGTTGTGGAGGTCAGATAGGCAGTCGCTCCATGTAAAATACTGGTATTCAGCTGCATCCGGTTAGACTGGAAGCTGACCCCAAACATAGATGGGAAAAGGCTAGGCAGACGATGATGGTGAACTCCTTTAGGGATAAGTATTCTGTGGGCATGAATCTACGTTAGGAGTATAATGTTCTGTGGCATGAATATAACAAACTTAGGTAGCTGGTGCCATGAAAGACAAAATTTGTTTAAGCACATGAATAGTGTTGTTTGTAGGTATGACTTTTGTAGTTTTGGTAACCCACTGAAAACTAACCATCTTATTATATCTGATCGAGATAACGAAACAATAATGTTTGTATCGAACAGGTTCTTTATAGGTCTTATGAAATGAATATTAGAGTCGGCTATAATACAATGCTTGAAATAGTACTCTTCGTATTTTAAAGGTTTTCTAACCAAAATTATAACAATGGTATTAGTAAACAACTATGACCTGCCTACATAAAGAAAATCCCTCAGTTGGCTGTTTTTTTTAATAAAAAAAACTGTCGGCTTGCTCTATCTTTGACAGCTAGGTACACCACTAGTTGTATTATAATTGCTCATAAGGCAGACAGTCAACTACAGTTTAGGCATGAGATATGGGACATCCAGGTACAGTCTTCTCGTTCTTATTCATCAACCGGAACCATGTCAAAAAACATTAACCGGAACCGGAACGAATTTTGGGCAATATGTTGAATTTGCCAATTAAACTTTTGCCATCGACACGTTAAGACGAAAATAATAATTCAATTTCTCAGATACCTAAAAAATCATATCAGTGTTGCCACGTAGTAGCTATTTTACCTTAAAAGTATTGCCAGTGTTGGCGTGGTCTCGGTGCCGAGAGCCGATGCTGCTCTGCTGTCGAATGAGGAGTGCCACCTTCTCAAACTCCTCGCAGTCGACGTCACCGTCACCGTTCAGGTCGAACATTCGGAACGCGATCTCGAAATGGCGACGAGAAGCTGAAAATATAAACAGAAATAAAAATTCTCGATGTGAAGTATCCTGATGTTTATCTATACTAATTATCTATCTATATAAATAAAAACTGGCCAAGTGCATGTCGGACCACGCACAATGAAGGGTTCCGTAGTTGGGATGAATTTACCTCAAGAACCACCTTAATATTGTAATTGAAAAACATGTTTCCCAGATATTGATATACGTCACGGCCAATTCTCCAACTGCTTTTAAGTTTGTAATCCAAAAAAGAAAAATGTGTTTACGGACTTTTCCTTTACTTGTGCTGTGAGACCTTGCTTCTTGTCAAATTTCAAAATGCTTACCTAGTTATGTGCAGTTTCATACACTACTTTATCTACACTCATGCAATAGGTTTTATATATAAAAAACTTTTACACTTTTATAAATAAAAAACCAAAGTTAGCAAAAAGTATTCGGAGCTATCATATACGTAGATCAAGCGCGCATACGCCCTAGCGCGGTCCCCATATACAGTGATAAAAATCGAATTGAAAACTCCTTGGCCGATCCGAAGTGGACTTTAATAGAAAAAATGTTATTTTATAGCATTATGTTGTTAAGAAATCTGAATCATAATAAAACTTTTTAATTTTGTTTGAGTTGTACATGCTTAAAGTCTGTCATTGTGGTACTATTCTTGAATTCATAATCAGAACTTTACGATATGAGTGTAGATAAACAACTATTATAATGCTTAAATCAATGTCATAAAAGTTCAAGATACGAAGATTATTTTGAATAAAAGTAAGACACAGCTGTTATACGGTTTGGCATGCTTTTCACCAGATTTCTGAGCCGATGCTGAGGAATATTCTCAGTGCTTCTTTCACTTCACGTAATGAAAGAAGCACTGATAGAGGAATGGGTGAAATAGGAGGAGTGATCGACTATCTTCAAGTTAGTCGATCACTATCCGAGCTGTATGGGGACGAGCGTTATCTTGGATAGAGATTCTCGCTCATGTTTACTAAAAATGAACCAACATAACGCATTTAAGATTTCATTCACGTATCTTTCTGCAGTTAATGTGTCATTTTCTATCACAAATTCACCACACGGTGTGGCTTTCAAGAAATTCCAGCCCACGCTATGGAGCCCCCGCCGTATGGCACTTTCTCTTCAATGCAAGCTTGGTTATAGCGCTCTCTTGGTCTTCTGTAGACTCTTTGCCTCCCATCGTTCGTGTATATCATGAACCTCGGCTCGTCCGAAAACATTACTCTTGGCCAGTCATCCAGAGTCCAATTCATGTGTTCTCTAGCGTAACTCAGCCTTGAAATTCGTTGCTGCCCTTCGAGTTTTGGACCATTTGCAGATCTAAATGGCTTAAAGTTTGCTTCAGCAAGACGCCGCCTCACTGTACACGTGCTCAAATTGCTCCCATCCAGCACATATAATGTGATTTTTGACTTCAACAGCCGTTTGAAATCGATTTCTCAACATTGTTGACACCATAATATCGATCCTCCCGCGCTGTCGTGCAAGGTGCGCGACGTTCGGCCTTTTCCTGGTCTGCCAATATTTGGTCCAGTCTCTTCAAATCCCTGGAGTACTCTTTCAACGGTTGATAGCTCGCTCGATCGCTGTATAACGCTGACTGCGTCCGTCTTCAATCATTGTCAGAATTCTAGTAGTCTTCAGGGGTTAATGGCATGTTTTTTTATTGAATTTGATCAGAATAATGAATTTCTGCACAAGAAATGCCATATTTATGTATAAAAATTGCATAATTGATACTATTTAGCAAATTTTTCGAAATCTGGTGAAAATGGTAATTTTCACTTAGTTTTCACCATCATCATCATTTCAGCCAAAAGACGTCCACTGCTGGATATAAGCCTCCCCAAGCATCGACTTTTATTCAAAATAAACTACAGAATCTTGAATTTTTATGGTATTTAAAAAATATACAATAGGGATGATGACAAAAAAAATAATTTTTTGTCCGTCATGTAGATTATTAAAATATATTGGACACGTATTTTTTCTTTTTCTACGTAATCAAAAGATTACGGCGATACATTGAGTTAAAATGTGCCATGACGTCACGTCTTGGTAGATTTAATACGTAGAAGTGACGTAACAAGCCCCCACTCCCGAACTTTAATGCGAGTTATCTAAGTCATTTTTTATTAATATGATAAAGCCAAAAATACGTATCTAATATTTTTTTATTATCTGACTGACGGACTAAATAGAATATCTTTTTTTTTTACCCAGGCATCATCCCTATTGTCTATAATACAGCCTTTATTTCATAAAGCTAGCACCAATATTTTGGAAGTTATTGAGGTTTTTATTACCGACCCGCTTTTTTTTGCGGCCCTGTGTAATTCGTACTGATCAACCCATGGGAAAAGACGTCTTATGTACATTTCGTAAACAGACATTTATATGATGTCTGCAATGGCACCATAACTAATTTTCCTTTAGTTTTTTTTTTAAATTTATTATTTGAGATGGGTTTGCTCTTGATAGTAGAGATAGCCTATCAGATTATTTTAATCACACTTGTTTAAGATTTATTTAACGCTTACAAACGGCATTACGGCAGTACCTAATCGCTTAGACAACATTCAGTTTTCGTTACACGATAAACTGAATGTTTCAGAACGCTGTTAAATCTCGCGCTCGCAGAAACAGAAAATCATTAGATTCGCTCATGCTCCGTACGATCCTCCAACCCCTCGGATGCTGCGTAAATATAATATATCTAGCAGCCAATACGTACGCGACTACGAACTAACCACACTAACACTTTTGTGACAATGTCAACCACTGGAATCACATAAACGAATAAGTTTACCTGAAAATAGTTATTTACTGAACGCGCCAAAATGGTACTCTCAATTAAACGTTTGAGGTTGAGGATGAAAGCAAAAGCATTTGTATATTTGAGATGTGGTGCTAAGACCGCAGCCTTTCTGTTTTGGGCGACACTTTACATGGTTGTGATGAAAATGACAATATTCAAAAGCAGTGTGAACACTCCAGCGAAGGACTGGTCCATACTACCAGACAATTACAGCGGGTGGATGGTATAATGTGCAATTTTCTAGTTGTGTTACAGAGTTGTTTACTATAGTGATAGTGCTAACGGTGTCATTATAACAGTTGCAGAGTGCAGAGGCATTAGCTAAAGACGAGTCGGATTCGGACAGCAATGTTGTATGGTCGGAGCCAGACAACGATACTCTTTTAGAACTGGATAAACGTACAGAAACCGTTCATCAAGTGTGTCACAAGAGAAAACTCCTCACACAACCAATTAATAACAAAGAGTTCTTTGTTGACCACAAACATAAACTAGTATGGTGCAATATTTTCAAAGCTGCTAGTTCTTCTTGGATGTACTATTTTAATATTTTGGGTAAGATTTTCAGTGCTCGTTATGGTTTTGAGTTTAGAAGTCTCAAATTTAAAGAAAACGTGAAAAGTTTAGAATATTTATTATGGGTGCATCCGATACCGATACTTACTTACCGATATTTTTAGCGCCGGTACAAAGCTACTTTTCAAAATTCGCGCTTCAAAAAAGTAATGTAAACGCGCGTGCTGTTTCGTCTATTTCATTGCAAACGCCACAAACAATGACGTCTTATACCCAAACTTGAAAAAAATGGCGCAGAAATACTTTAGTTTCCAAATGAGTTCTGTCGCATCTGAGAGACTATTTTCTATTGCAGGTCTAATTCAAACAGACTTGCGAAATCGTCATCTCAACAAAACTTGAGAATACTTTGTTCTTTTAAACAAAAATCTTATTAATGTTAATTTTAATTATTAACACTACTAATTAATTTTAATAAGTAATAATCTCATTCTAAGTCTATAATTTTTTATATTGATTTAAAAAAATTAACCCAACTTTTATTTATTTTACCTTCATTTAAATTCAATAAGCGTATCGGCATCGGTGTCGGTATTGCTGATATTTTTATGAGAGTATTGGTATCGGTATCGTATCGGCAAAAAGGCTTATCGATGCATCCCTAATATTTATAACGTCAGTAATACTTACCTACGTAAAACAATAATCCTTTTATTTTTCAGGAGGATACGACAAAAAGTTTTTGGAAAAAAGTAAGGTGCAACCCTTGACTTTAGCCAGACAAAAATATCCTCGGCCCAGTGTGAAAGAACTAAAAGAAGCATTGAATACACCAGGTGTAATATCCCTTTTAGTAGTACGGGATCCTTTTGCAAGGTTATTATCAGCTTATCGCGATAAGCTGGAGATTCTAATAAAACCATACTATAGAAAATTAGCGCGAGCGATAATCTCAAAATATAGGAAAAAAACAAAAACTCTTACCGGGGCGCCTAAAGCTTCTGGACCTACATTCCCCGAATTCGTTCAGTATTTAATAGATCTACATAATTCTCCACGATACATGTTTAATGAACACTGGGCTCCGTATCATACATTTTGTTCACCTTGTGCAGTATATTTCAGCGTAATAGCGAAAGTCGAAACCTTGGCAAAAGATTCAATGTATGTAATACAACAATTGGGACTTGGCCATTTGTTAAGCATAAAGGTTGGTGAACGAAGGAGGAAACAACTTCGTTCTGTAATGAATCAGTCTCGTGATGGTAGGAACACGACTGCCCTGTTAAAGCATTATTTTAGTCAACTTGATGAATATTTGCTAAATAAATTATTGGAAATATATGGTGTCGATTTTGAAATGTTCGGATATGATGCGAATGTTTATAAAAGTTATGTTAAAAAATAAAGTGTTTATCGATTTAAGCGATTGTTTTCATTACTATACCTAAATTAGTTTCTTTATACACTCCTTGAAAACTCACTTTGCATATTAATATTAACAAATAAGTATAGTATTTTTGGCAAAGTACGAGTAAGTACAGAAGTTAAAAATAAATTTAGATACACAGGAATGGCAGGAAGTTTTGTTATTGTAGACTAATGTAGACGATGGGCCACTTTCAAACAAGAGGACTGTGCATAGAGTTGTAGGTAAGCAAAATAACTACCCATTTACATCACTTCATGGGGATGTTTGACAGCTACGATTGGTCTGGCTGCTTACAAATAGTATTGAAATAGTTTCACGAGTATCATTATATAAAAATTAAGACAAACTTTATGTAAGATGACGTCATTTTTTGCGAGCTTTAAAGCGTCTAGCGGAAGAAACCGCCGACGACAAGTGTCTGACTGATTGGTTATTAATAATATTCTGTAAAACATACGTAAAAATCAGCAGTCAGTCTTTAAGAAAAGTGAGTAATAGTTTTACGTAAATTTAGTAGGTACCTGATACCTGAAAATTGGCCGTCGGCCCAAGCTAGCAGGTATGCGTACGTTCAAAGTACATACTAGCACTACTCTATCTCATACATTTTGTTAATCAGAAAATAAGTAAGGTCAGGCGGCCCAGGGATCTTGCTCTAGTATAATATGGAGAAGAATACTCGAAACATTACACTGGCGCCGATTCCCTTGGTCACAAACGAAACTTAATTTAAGTTCAGTGCATCTTTTTCTTTTTATTTCATTAAGAAAAGGACAGATAATATGATACATATTAGTTTAGTCCTGTCAAATTAAGATACTGCATAGACAAGTTTAGACGTGATTAAAAAAATGCCTACTAAAAATACGTCAATTTACGTCGGGCGCTGACTAATTTGACAGGACTAAACTAATTTTTATCGTCGGTCCTTTTCTTAATGAAATTGGAAGAAAAAGATGCATTGAACTTAAGTTTAGTTTAGTTTGTGAAAAAGCGAATCGGCGCCAATTGCAATGTCACGTTTTTTGTTGCAAAGTGATGTCAGATATTTTTTCACATTCTTCTGAATTTAACTGAGTAGGCAAATATTTATAATGCATGACATGTCCGGTATTACTGCATTCTAAGAGATGACACGGACGATGTGGTCACTAATCGACAAAGCCCTTTGAATAAAAAAAAACCGGTTAAGTGCGTGTCGGACCACGCACAATTCCGGGTTCCGTAGTTGGGATGAATTTATCCCAAGAACAAACTTAATATTGTAGTTGAAAAATTACTTACTAATTATTTCCACACTGACACACTACGTCACCCCCCTCGCGAATCCCATCAGACATGCAGAGGGCAACATTTTACACCAGCTCGCGAAACAGTGGGGCCAAGCTTCCGTTCTTAATATTTTGTTCTGACACATCTGTATGCGATGCCTGCCATACATTCCAACTACAAATGTCCATAGTTAAACGAAAAGCATCCAACCCACATTACACCTAATGTGGGTGGATCCTTTTCGTTTAACTATGGACAACTGTAAGTTTGTACGCACAATATAGTTTATTTTAAAATTATAAAATAAATATATTTGAGACCCTCACAGTAAGCCCTTTCATTTGATATATCGCACGGTACAGTTTGCAAATATATATTTTTTAATTTTCTTATTTGCCCCCCAAAATTGACGCCCATATATGAATATGGGCGTCAATTTTGGGGGGCAAATAAGAAAATAATGAAACTTGTAATGATACAAGTCCGTGTTTGGGTCACAGAAATACATACGTGTACCAAAACTTAATCGGTCCATTAGATTCGGAGCAAATTGGCTGTGACAGACGGACAGACAGACAGACACATGAGTGATCCTTTATGGGTTCCGTTTTTTTCTTTTGAGGTACGGAACCCTAAAAAAGAGGCGACACATCTTTTTGAAGCCGATGCAGCATCCTGCATTGTACCTGAGTAGGTAATAATGGGACTTATACTTCAAAACTAGCGAAATATGGGAGACCTTATTTCGCCAGTTTTGAAGTATATACAAGGTGTAACTAAAATAACGCACAACCTCTTAAGGGGTCATTGTACTCATCATTATGATCAACTTTTATTAGGGGACCAAACCTGAAATGGCGAAAAAAAAATCAGCTGTTCTGTACATTTATATTCGCATAATTCGTCAAAATGTAGGGAGCAGCTGATTTTTTTTCGCGATTTCAGGTTTGGTCCCATTGTAAAAATTGTTCATAATGATGTATAAATAAATGAATGATGAATAAATCCCTCGTTTAGCCTAACACTCTGTATAAATATAATAGGTGCCAAGCCTATTGCCGTTAGAGGCAAGACCCCTACATTTACAGCTCTGTTTATGATAAAAATGGTTTATGATAAAGTGGTACTTACTTGACAATACAGTCAGAAGGAATATGTAGTCGCTGAATGTGATGAGTCCCGAAGAGCCGAGTTTATAGAAAATGGAATCTTCGTCGAGGTCGAGGTTCAGACGTTGACTGATGCTCTGCCAGAAAACACAATAGTTAGCAATGCTGCAGTAAAACATGACAATGATAAGCTACTTATATAATATCTATATGCACCAAAACATAAAACTAATAGCCAAGTAATTACTGATTATTATTTAGAGATTAATAAAATTTTATTAGGATGATTCCTATTAAAAATAGGATTTACACTAAAAATATTCAAATAAAAAAAGTACTACTAAAATAAAATAAAGTACTTCAAGATGTTGAAACAGCTAGGTAGTGCTAACGCTAAAAAAATATAAATCTATTAATTAAATTACAATCAATATAATGATAAAATCACGGCATGCTATGGAGAATGGTTGTGTATGCAACTGTTTTGCGGGATCTAAGATCCATAACGCCTGAAGTAGCTTAAACAGCGCAGAGCTTAGGTCTGTAGCAGAGTATAACATTGTGAAAAAATAAGATCCTCCTAAAATCTATAAAGTGATCTAAACTAGATTGAGGCACAAAGTGGCCAACGGCGATGACATGAACATTGACAGGGATAGAACCAAGTCAAAGAAGTGCTCTTGAAATAAATAAAAATATTACGAAGTCGAGAGTAGTAGAGAAATAAGAAGAGGAGAAAGACAGTACCTCATCGACGTTCTGAAAAGACAAGAAAGTGATGTGAGTGGCTGAAGAGATAGTGCTAAATGTGCAAGTGTCCAGTGACAGTTTAAGTTGCTATAAAGCATTAGGTAGAACTAAATAACATCTGTGATTGGGTAATGTGTTCCTAAAGATTGGATATGTGAAAACATTAATATGGAAAATAAGTGAAATACTTTTTGTAAACTTTCTTTATTCTTCTTGAAGATTATCTGCTCCCTCTATAATATAAAGAAATCTTCTGTTAAAGTGCTATTTATAACTTTGATATTATTGTATGTACAGTCATAGATCAACTGGAACATTTTATAATAATTTATATAATACAAAAATGTACAGTGACAAGCTTAAAACAGAAGTGAAGATTAAGTAAGATTAGTGCAAGAGCATTTAACACATCAATTATGTTGCATATTATTAATTAAAATGGATATAGTATTAGTCACATGATAGTTTATGGACATCCTATGTATTGTATTATTAACATCATGATTTTGTTTTATGAAGTGAAACATACCTTAGGGTCATATCTTCTATACTGGTCTAATCCCAAACCTGTAAGAAAAACACATATTTTTTTTACATTAATCCTAACTAATATTATAAATGCGACAATGAGTTTGTTACGCTTTCACGCTAAAAAGGCTGAACGGATTAGGATGAAATTTGTTACATGGGTACACCATGACCTGAAGAAGGACTTCTAAGGTTACTTTTCATCCTGGATCGCAGACGAAGTCGCGGGCAACAGTTAGTACCAATAGATCAAAGGTACATCTTCCTAAATAAACAAATAAATGATTAACAGCTATCTAAATAGGTCTTTACCTATGATATTGCCGATTTTTGATACCGGCTAGTGTGAAGATCTTTCATTCTATTTAGAATTCCAAATTCAAGTTCAAATTAATTTTATAGTATAGCATGACATTAAAAAAAATAAGTTGTGCATTTGTTTTCCCGCCGTTCGATTTTTCATGATTTCGATGTGCCTGTAACCATGGAAAAATCGAAATTGCGCGCTAATTTCGAATACGAGTTCCGCAGTGGCAACAACGCAATACAGACAGCACGCAATATTAACGACGCGACGTGTAAGGTACCGCAAGTGAGCTCACGTTGCCTTTTTAGTTTGATCGCTTCCGTTCTGGAAATTTTGATCTCAACAATGAGCCCCGGGGAAAAAATTCAAATCCGACGAGGCGGTGAAAAACGACTTTAAAGAATTTATCGATTCCCGTTCCCAGGATATCTACAGCAGAGGCATCAATGAACTTTCTTTAAAATGGCAAAAAATCATCCACAATATTTAAAAAAAAAAAATTTGAATATTTTTCTATGTAAATCGGCAATTTCGTAGGTAAAGAGTAACCTATTATTATAAATGCGAAAGTGATTTTGTTTGTTTATTTATTTGTTTGTTACGCTTTCACGTTAAAACACCTACATTGCATGAAGTTGGCACATGGGTAGACCATTAGGTAGACGGTCCCGTGGGATAATTTTCGATGTCCACACTGGCGAAGCCGCGAGCAAAAGCTAGTAAATAATAAACATGTAAAATGAAGCTGGATGCGAGTTGCCCAGGATGAAGTTCAAGTTGAATGGTGTGCGATTGGAGAGACCTATGTCCAGAAGTGGATTGCTATGCTGGTGATAAGGGAAAAAATTTCGGTGTTGTACATAATTTTACCATCTGGTTGCTTGACACCAGGAGTCATGGAGCGCAGGAAGTCATCAGGGGTCATGAATATCTCATGCTGGTCATGATGCTGTGCTTGAAGGGTGGCAAAGTATCGAAATACCTTATCCGGTGTGGAATACTGGCGCATACGGTTTTCATACTCAATAATCTATCCAGCAGCGTCCGGGATAAAAAAAACATTATTTTAATGCTAAATCCTGAGATGGTTTATTTTTCCGATCTATACATGGTCAAATTAAATTAGCTAGCGAAAGTCCGCAGACGTGAATAGTATGGATATCTAAACATGATAAAACAAAAAAGAAATTAATTTGTTGATTTTTTTGGTCTTCAGCCAACCGGTATAGTTTCTTAAAATATCGGTTTAAAAATCAGTTTTTTTTTTAGTAAACTTCGCAGACGTGATGGGTATCACGATAAAACAGACTTTATCAACTCACACTTCAAGTGAAAACACTACCAGCGGTGACCCCAAAAATATTGTCAAATGATTTTTATTTTGTCGTGTTTAGATATCGATACGCATCACGTCTGCGGAGTTTCGCTAGCTAATTTAATTTGACCCAGTAGAATGTGCGGAAGAAAAACTGTGACGCCCTAAAATGACAGTGTAGACAAGGCTATGTCCTATTCTTTCAAACTGACATAAATATGTTCTTAATTTAATACAAATAAAATCCAAACAAATATACAGGATGTAAATGTCAATCTTTTAATGGGTCACTGCACTCATCATTTTTAACAACTCTTACTATGGGACCAATGTTAAAATCGCGAAAAAAAATCTGCTGTTCCCTACATTTGACGAATTATGCGAACGTAAATGTACTGAACAGCTGATTTTTTTTCGCGATTTCAGGTTTGGTCCTATAGTAAAAGTTGTTTATAATGATGAGTACAATTATCCCTTAAAATGTTGTATCTTCTCAACAATTGCTGTCAACTGAAGGTCACACTTTAAACTTCCGCATGTTCTATCTGGAAAATCATACATCAATGCTAAATAAAAAATGATACCTTTTCTATTCCTATTAAAAATCAGAAAATATATTTCTGTAAGTATGTTTACATAGGAACTAATTGTGCTACATAAAAAAAATGGAAAGATACCTTTTCTATTCCTATGGTATGAATCAGAAAATATATTTCCGTAAGTAAGTTTACATAGTAACTAATTTTATTATAATACACAAAAAAAAATGGAAAGACTACTCTGCACAGACACAATCTAGAGAGACAGCACTAAATAGGGTGGTGCAATAAGTTGCTATTGTGCCTAGGTTGAAGTAAAATTGTGTTAATCTTACTTGGAATGTTTATAGTGTTTATTGCGTCTGTATAGGGGAGCCTTAAAACTAAAATAAAATAAAAGAAATACCATCAGGCTGTTTCATGCCAGGAGTGATAGCTCGCAAAAAATCATCAGGTGTCATGTAAATCTCTGTGTGTTCACCAAATGACAATTTCACAGTGGCAAAATATCTGAATATTTTGTCTGGGGTTGAATATGATCTCATACGATTTTCATATTCAATAATCTGTAGTAAATAAATAAAAATACAATTACACTCTGCCCTTTTTAAAACAAAATAATTAAAAAAAAAAAAACGAAAACAATATGTATGTTTTGTTAAAGTACTTAATATCAACACACCTTCCTATCCCGAAATCCAATTTTTTCTTTTCTGTATCTCTTCTTCTTGCTGTCAACTTCACTATCTGTGTCAGATTCTGAAATTTCTTCAGCAGCATTTAGGGAGGGCAATAACTGGTGCGGTGCCCTAAAATAGTTACCGAATTAATTAATATAATTTATGTATATTTGTTATATGACAGTATGGGGGGTAAGGGGAGAACAGTAATACCATATAGCTGACCCAAATGTCAACCTCACCTGCATGCGCTAGTGGTTTGTATTCTTAGGGTGTATTCATACGTAGAAAGTACCAGCTTTCTACGGCGTACCGGCGCCGAAATGCCAGCACTTCACGGTGCCGACAAGCGCTGGTTGTCAACGCTGGTCGGCACAGGCAGTTTTCACAGTTTTTGCCAAATCAGCGCAACCATCGCCGATAAACGCCGATAAGTTCCTATCTGATTAGTCGGCGCTGGTTCGCGCTGATTCGGCAAAAAGTATGAAAACTGCCTGTGCCGACCAGCGTTGACAACCAGCGCTTGTCGGCACCGTGAATTGCTGGCATATCGAGCCGATTACCAACGCTCTACATGGATACGCCCTAAAATAGAACAAGCTAAGGAAGCACTACCTGTCAGGAGGCTAAGAACGGACCTTTGCGGCGAATGGATGGAAACCCTACAGCATGCTCAGCGAATTGACACAGATATATATCAAGCCAATTCTGGAGTGGATTGAAGCTGTGATGAGTACAACCACAAAGTTATTGGGCACAATGGGAGAGTTTTGGTAATCCAGGATGGTATCTAGTGCCGGAAAATGCTCGAGGCTACCTGCATATGGTCGTCCCTAAAGCAAAGGTACCAGAAGTTCTGCAACTCTACCACAATAGATGTTCAGGAGGTCATATGGGAGTAAAAAAGACACTATTGAAGATCCGAGAACAGTTCTACTAGATCCATTGTCGTGAGGATGTTGAAGATTGGTGTCCCAAATGCACCAGTTATGCGGCAGTAAAAGGACCTCACACACGCAGCAGAGGTGCATTGAAAGTGTACACGCAGGAGCCCTCTGGGACCGGATAGCACATGACGTCACTGGCCCATTCCCTGAAGTGAAGTGGAAACCAATATATGACAGGCCAGATGGCGTGGTTAAGATACCTATCATGCCGCAGGTCGTGGGTTCGTTTCCCATCCAGGACAAACATTTGTGTGCATGAACATGTGTGTTTGTCCTGAGTCAGGGTGTGATTATCAATATAACTATGTATTTACTAAAATAAAGTAGTGTATGTAGTTTATCAGTTAACTGGATTCCATAGTACAAGCTCTGCTTAGTTTGGAATCAAATGACCGTGTGTTAATAATGTCCCAGGATATTATTATTATTTCATGGTTGTCATGGATTACTTCACTAAATGGCCGGAAGTCTACACCATTCCTAATCAAGAAGCTTCGACAGTTGCTGATAAATTAGTCACGAAGTCTGTCGGTTTGGGTTTACCCTTAGAAATTCATAGCGATCAAGGAAGAAATTTTGAGTCTCAAGTTTTTCGGGAAACATGTCAGGTAATGGGTACTTACAAAACCAGAGCCACTTCATACCACTCACAATCTGATGGAATTAGGGGTTTCAAATAAGTACCGAATTTTACAATACCAGTATTGGAAATTTTCTCTTGTTCCTTTCCGAGACACTTTAAAAACACGAAAAAGAAACTATCGAGGTTCAGATTGGCCCTCACAGTCGCCTGATACTATCGCTGAAGAGGAAGAGAACGAGCATAAACGAGAGCAAGGAAGTGACAGTGAGATAGAAGATAATTTGAGTGAAGATGACATACAAAGTGAATTCGAAGACGAGTTTATCGATGATGAGGTGCCACAGCAATTGAATGATACACAAAATGAAGACCATATAAGTCCGCCTGTATCTTCAGAGCCCACTGGAACTTCGGAATCATCCCGTTGTGACCACCGCATAATTGTTCCTGATCGCCGTGTGCTTAGGGGTAAGAACCAACATTGCTGGTCGACAATAAAAGGACAAAGTCGCGGAAGGACATCTGCCATAAATATTATTCGCACAAGTAGAGGTCCAACGCGCATGTGCAAAAGAATGTCTAAGATGACTTGCGCCAAATGCAGGAAAACAGTTTGCGGCGAACACAAAAATGATGTTTGTTTTGAATGCCTATCAAACCAAATTTGAGCCAAACGATTATAGTTTTGACTGATTTTTTTTTTAGTTGATTAGTTAGTAAGAAATAATATATATCGTTTTTAAGAAAAAAGATATTATTTTTTGATACTATGTTCCTGTAAACAGAAGACTGCTAATTTTGTTGATTTTTTCTATAGATTTTTTGATTTAAGTTTAATGTTTAAAATATATAAAATATTTCACTAAAAAAAGTTTTTTATTATTAGTTCATTAACCACATTTCAAAACAATTTAGTAAATAAATACAATAAATAGGTATTTCATTTAAAAATATCATTAATATATCGTGCGCCTCCGAAGCGCATGGTTATCTTTTGTGACAGTCAAAATATGGTTATCTTTCTAGGGTTAATACGGCACAAAAGTTGTAGGATTACTCTAAGTCAAGTTATTCAAGTTCGATGATTTGTCATTTTCATACATTTATTGATGTCTGAAAGTGCTGAAAAAATTTAAAATAATGATATAATAGGTTGGAGAAAAAGTTTCTTCGCATTTTTTTAAGAAAATTCAAAACATTTTTTAATATAGTTTATTTACATTTAACTAAAGTATGTAGGTACCATTTTGTTCGATAACTTTTTGCCATCTTGTAGGTAAGGGACATGATCCCATTGCTATAGAAATTTTGGGACTTCTGGTCAAAATACCGCGACAAGTGGTTTTGGCAGTCCTCTCGTGATGTTAACCTGACACTGCCTAAAGAATTCTGAAGAGACCACAACAGGTGGAAATCTCAAGGTTCAAGGTCAGGACTATACGGCGGATGCATTAACACCTCCCAGCCAAACTCTCTTAATTTTTGCTGAGTGGCTAAAGATGTGTGAGGTCTAGCGTTATCATGATGAAAAACCACACCCCTTCTGTTGATTAATTCCGGCCGCTTTCTCTCAACTTCTTGCTTTAATCTCATCAGTTGTTCGCAGTAGAGTTCAGAATCGATGGTCCTGCCTGGTGGTAACAGCTCATAATGAATAATGCCCTTCCAATCCCACCACACACACAGCATCACCTTGTTGCGAGTTAACCCGGGTTTCGCCACAGTCTGTGAAGCCTGACCGGCCTATGACCACGACCTTTTTCACGGGTGAATGAGTACACGGTTCATTAGGTTTCTTTCAGTGAGCTCGTGAGGTACCCAAATGTCGCGCTTTTTTGTGTACCCAGTTTTTTTCAAATGCGCCAAAACTGGTTTGTGGTCAATTTCCAGTTCTTCAGCTACGTCGTAACTACTGATATGCCGATCTTGCTCCACTTTTTCAAAAATGGCATCCATTTTATCCGTAATAGGGCGAACAGAGCGACGTGCATCTTTGACATCAAAATTTCCGGATTGAAAACGCTTAAACCAAATTTGTGCTACTCTCACAGACACTACACTAGGTCCATAAACATCGCAAATTTTTTTCGCGGCTTGCGTTGCATTTTTACCTTTTTTGTAGTAAAATTTTAAAATGTATCGAATTTCTTCATTAGATTCACTCATCTTGACGGTACGAAAAACAAATGAAAATCACACATTTTCCTAATTTGAATTTGGAATTATGTTCTTTAAAATTTAAACTTTCAATGATACCAAAACCAGCCAGATACAAATAGTATAGCCCTTTGGCTATACTATTGCCAAAGTCTTTAAAGTCTGTAAAGTCTTTTCGCATTATAGTATTTATGAACTTGTAATAAAATCTCTTTAGATTTTATTACAAGTTCATACATACTATAATGCGAAAAGACTTTTTCCCCAACCTAATATATTGCTAAAACTAATGATCCGAAGTCATTGTGAGGCAAAAAAAGTTAGCAGCCCATAATTTTTATACCTATACGTATAAAAATACTTCGCGGACTTTTAGTGACCGCTCACCGCCCGGAGGAGCCGGGTCGCGTCGGGGAGGGCGATTCCTATTGTGGCGAAGATCTGTCGCCACCTCCAAGGGGCAACTCTGAAGTTTTTTTTATTTCTTTTTACCTAAAGTGGTACAATATGCTGTTATAATAGAACAACATATTGTACCACTTTAGGTAAAAAGTTACATAGAAAAAAAATAACATTTAAATTGCCGAAAACACTTGAGTCGCGAGGGCGCGCACTTACACCTAGTGTAACTAAAATATTAATTCTTGTTTTGTTAACAACTTTGTTTTCGTTAAGTCAATTGATAACGTCATTTCATAGAATATCATCACACTTATGTGAGATGTTACGAATTGCCGTCAAACAATAGTAAAAATGCCGAGGGTATCGATAAGCCGACGAGTAGTCAATTGATAACGTCAATAGATATTATTGTATGAATTGACGTCAAACAACAGTAAAAAGGCCGAGGGTATCGATAAGCCGACGAGTCAATTGATAACGTCAATATATGTTATTGTATGAATTGACGTCAAACAATAGTAAAAAAGCCGAGGGCATCGATAAGCCGATGAGGCAATTGATAATGTCAATTCACAGAGTAACATCTGACTTATGTGAGTAACCTTAAGGATCCATACGTATTGAAACGTAAATGTTTTAAATAAACAACGTTTTTGATTTTGCCATCTTTTGTTAGAACACGAAGACTAAGTGGGCTGGAACTATAATAACATTTTGCGCACGTATGAAAGTCACTCTCCTGCAGTAAACAGGAACAACAACGCCGCGGGCAGAAAATCGCGTCATTTCCACAAAGCCACGTATCAAGACACTGGTAAACTCAAACTCTCCGCTCTGCTTACAAGGTTTAGTATTTTCAAATATTATTTTATAAGTAAATAAAAAAAGCCGGGAAATTATCTAGGTTCTTAGACTGACTCTCACAGTCGCCTGATACTAACGTAGGATTGAAAGCATCAGGCGACTGGGAGGGCCAGTCTAAGAACCTCGACGATTTCCCGGCCTGTTTCTGGATGATACTTCTATATTTGAGATTGACTTCCACTAACCGTTACCTGTATCTTGAGGCATATTATTAGGACCCTTTTTCATCAATAGTTCCTGGCCATGACGAATAGATAACCGTGGTATGGATGGAATGGTGGAACGTTATAATCAGACATTGGAAAGATAACTGGCGGAAGATGTAGCAAGCAGGCAAAAGGATTGGGACAAGCACATATAATCCTTTCTCCTGTCATACCGAAGTGCAGTTCATGAGAGTATGACTGTGACGCCAGCCTTCGCGAACTTTGGAAGGGAGTTAAGGATACCAGCACATTTAATTACCAGAATTCCTCCTGATACCCCACGCAGTATAACCGATTATGCAAATGACCTGCGCAACAAGAATGACGTTTATGAGCATGTCAATGAGACCAACAGATGGCCGAGAGAATGAAAACTCGTTATGACCAGAAGATGAACATTAGTGGTTTCGACGAAGGTTTATTAGTATGGTTGCATAACCCAGTGCGCAGAAAAGGGAAGTCCCCTAAACTACAGGCAAAATGGGCGGCCCAAACCGAATCGAGAAGGGAAGAAGGGAAGGGGTCTTAGAAGGGATCAGAGTTAAGTAAGATGTTAAGTTGTTTGTATTTATGTCTAGATAAGTTCATGAATATACGAGTATTGCCTGCTGATATAGTACCGAATTTTCACTTACGTCGAACAATATAATAATAATACGAAGTATCTCGACTTAGCCCGCGAGGTTGTCGCTATGTGGAATGTGGACTCGGCAATCATTGTGCCGATAGTCGTTACGGTCAATGGCCTTATCGCTAAGAGCCTCGACCAACATCTCAAGAGGCTCTCGTTGGGTGGCTGGGTGAAGGGCCTGATTCAGAAGGCAGTCCTCCTTGATACGGCGCGTATTGTGAGGAGGTTCCTGTCTCTGGGGCCCTAACCACCGGTAGCTTGGACCCTGCACCCGCTACCGGCGGATCACTATTTTTTTATATTTTTAAATGTTTTTTTTTATGTTTTTATAAAAATATTTAAAAATGTAATAAAATAAGTTTAAAAAATAAATAAAGGAGATAATAATACCATTTATTTCAGACGACATAGGCCCATATAAAAATACCTTAACCTAAACATACATATTTTTATAAACAAAATTTTGTGTTAGTAAATAAGGCTTAAGACTATGTTAGTAGCACTTCATTTTGTATAGCTTGACTTTGTGCTGTCCTGTGGAACTTGTCCGCGGAAGCGACGGAACACCACGTCCTGGGGCCAAGTCTTCTTCCATGATAAGGGGCAGATAACAGTTCGGTACACGCACGACGCACGCCTTGAAGTTGACGTTCCGGCGTGATTCCAGTAACTGCACCCTCGGCGTGTACCTTGTCTTTTGTCGCACGTACTCTACGATGTCCTCCGCCTTAGTGGTGTAGTAGTGCAGGCGGGAGATGTACACCGGTGTATTCGGCTTTGCGGCACGCAGGCTCATTTCGGGCACTGTAGGAGCTTTGCCGCAGCGGTTCTTGTTTGGTCGCGATCGGCGCTTCCTCCTTTGCACCGTCACAAAACCATCATCCTTATCAGCCCTATTCAGCGCCTTTTCTGGCATTGGCTTGATACTAGGAGCGCCAGGAGCACTCGCAGTGACGCTAGCGAAATCCCTTTGCAGAGGTTTCGGCAGGGCTTCAAGTACTGGCTGCGGGATGGGGTGAGGGGCTCGGGCGGCGCTGAGTGGAGGAGCCGCGGTGACGAGCACGGGGCTGCGGGGCGCGCCGGCGGGGCGCTTTGCAAGCTCAGCAAACGATGGATGCGCTGGCGACGAAACTGCTGACGCGGAATTCGACGACGAAATATCGAGGCCGGCTCCGCGACATGTGTTTACGTTTGACGCATCGACAGGTGACCTAATTATCGGCACGTCGTCCGGGTCGGTCTCCTTGAACAGCGTAATGATATCCTGCAGGCTCTTCTTCGTCCCGTCACGCCGGCGGGACACCATCTGGTCGCGCTTGTTCAGCACACTAAACAACAACAGCTTGGCAGCAGCTATGTCATCCTCGCTGAAGTTCGTTGCGCAGATCTGGACAGCAGACACCTCGTCCATCACATCCAGCTTCTGCTGCAGGAACGCCAGCAGCTCATTCACCATATGTTCACTACTCATGGCGAGTAAATTACGAGCGACAGCTTGCGCCGCGCTACTCGATATAAAGAATATGCAAACGCGTCCGCATCAGAACGCGGCACAAGTGAGACTATATAAAATACAAAATAAGTTATCGGTACCTCATAACGTCAATTTATTTTGACATTACTTACAATAACCCATGGTTTAGCGACTTAACTCTCCCACATCGGTGAGCTAAATATTTAGAAGTTTAACTCTGGGTTTATCGCTATAGATGGCACAAGATGAATTATTTGATTAACCCTGAGTTAGCTGTTAACTCCGAGTTATTTAGGATAACCCATGAACGTGCAATTGGCCCTAAGTCCTTTACAATTTCAAATAACGCTGATTGAAATTAATTTGTTTCACTTACGTTTTTTTTTGCAACTTACTTATTTCCGATACAATGTGTTAACAAAAATCATGAACGCATGTATAAGGTTACTTCGTCAACCTATGCAACCCCGCAATCACGTAGTTCGTATGAGTTATCACAGGTGGCGCTACTTTTCGCTTGTATGAAGAAGGTTTGGGTAAAATGTTCAGATGGGCGTATCCTTCCTTTTGAAATCATTGATTCAATGTATGTTATGCTTACAAAAATTAGTTATTTTGAAATTATATCAATCGTTTATTATATTAACTAATCATTAAATCAAATAAAATTATAGATTAAGTTGTTATATCTTGTAGATATTAGAGATTTTGTAATTATAATATATCATATATTACTTAACCACTTGGAATATCAGAGACTGGCTTAAGACCCAAGTTGGAAGTTGTGGAAAGGGAGATGCAAAGGTGTAAAATTAACATTCTAGGGCTCAGCAAAGTGCATAAAAGAGGCAATGGACACTTTAATACAAGTACCACGAACATCTAGTACAGGGGGTGAAGGTCATAGCGCCAACGGAGTGGCCTAATCGTGTCAAAGAAACATAGTAGTATCAAAGGCTATCAAACTTGAAATGATCGTATTATTGCCATCAAACTTGATACTGGCCCTGTACCAGTTACAGCGTACAGGTGTGCACCCACATCCAAATCTGATGAGGAAGTCTCGGACCAGTTCTATGCCGATGTGGACAGCATATTATGCACCATACTATCTAGGGAAGCTGTGATCATGCAGGGAGATTTAAATGCTAAAGTGGGATGCACCAGGGGTGATCCTCTTCGAGGCACAGTCATTGGTTCCTATGGTCTTGGTAAAAGAAATGACAGAGGCAAGAATCAGTTGGCTGTCATGAATACTTGGTTCCAAAATCATCCGAGGAGGCTATATACATGGACATCTCCAACGGGGCATAGGAATTAGTTTGACTATATAGTGTGTCTTTATAACGTGCACGTAACTATGCTGAATTTTATCGACGGAAAGAATATTTTAAAAATCTTAAAAGTAAATGACTTTTTATAGCGTTGTTAAAATTCTTGTTCGCTGCTATGACCTCTGTGTAAACGAAAAATCTATCACAATGAAACAAACTCAGTTATGATTTGAAACAACAGGACGTCCTCATGTAAAATAAAAATTAAAGATAAAAGTCTGCCCTCAATTGAGAATTAAGCAGTTTTTTTTTACAAGAATTAGTTATTTTCCATCAATTTTTACAATCATTGTAAAATAATAAAACCCCCTATTACCAAAAAAAAAAAAATATATTACTTTAAATTATTCTACATCATATTAGCTTTCTAAAAGTAAAAATACCACGTTTATAACTCAATCACGACATTTCCTATCAACTGTTAAACAAAGGCCTTGCACACTGCTACGTCCAAAAATACTTCAGTAGGCAGACAATTAAAAGAAATGTTTATTTTTTTTTATATGTTTCAGTCCTTAAAATTAAGCATAGTTTCCCACATTTCGATTATGTGCACATTAGAAAGGCTCGACAGTGGCGCTCGTCAATCACCAATATAAAAACACTTCCTGGTGCTGATTGCGGTAGTGACCACCAGCTTCTGGTCGCTGACTTCAGGCTGCATCTATATCCCTTGGCGGAATCTTCAGGCTAAAGTTCATCTGAACAAACAAGCTCTAGACCACTTCCAAGAAACAATTGGCGACAACATCAAGCCACTAAAATTAGTACCATTTGAATCAAATGAAGCTGACTGGAATTACTTTCAGATGACTGTTTTAGATACGGCCAATGTGAGTCATGATGCTTTTAAACTGTGCGGAAGAAGGAAGTCCACACTGCAGAAGACGCGTCATATAATAATAATAATAATAATAATAATATTACACAACTATCACACAACGTCGTCTAGCCTCAAGCTAAGCAGAGCTTGTGTTATGAGTACTAGACAACTGATAAACATACTTATATATTTCTAAATACATACATATATAGATAAATTACACCCAGACACAGAACAAATGATCATGCTCATCACACAAACATTTGTCCTGGGTGGGAATCGAACCCACGACCTCCGGCATAGCAGTCAGGGCCACTAACCACTAGACCAACAGGCCAGTCTAATATGTGATAACGATCTTTAGCATTGAGGGAATGACGAAGAAGATAGGACTGTTTATAAAGTTGGATCATAATATACCAATCACTGTTTGATTTCACCTACTGCTGTTAGATAGAGAGTGCTATATTTAACAGCAGTAAAATTAAATGTACCAATCCAACAATTTACATCACAATCCAATGGTGCACTTCAAATAGAAGATGGACCTAATGAATTTTGTGATTTGGAACAAATTGAGAGGCCATCATTCTCAACTCATTTTACAATACAAATAAAATGCACGTTTGTTAGTTGTAATTATGATTATTATTTTTATTTTGACATTTCTCGGGACCCTGGGGTCCCGGACCTTTGGAAGGCGTACGAGGGGCCGAAGCCAACTCGCAGAGGCCCTTAGACCATTTTAAATAATGAGGAGGCACTAACCGACTGGTGCAGGACTATTACAGGACATAGAAACAACACATATTGGGCTATGTGTTTGGGTGGCTATAGTGGATTCGTTAGCCAGAACTATGAAAGGATCCGAGCATGTTTGCTCTTGCGAATCTCCACTCCAGCCGGCCAATAAAGGCAAGCCAGGGGTGACGAACAGGACTTCTCCCGGGAGATAGGGGTCCGTGGAGTCGCTACTGCCGAACAGCTCGCCACATGCTGCCCTGCGGGTTTATTATTATTATTAGCCTTTATTGTCTCACTGCTGGGCACAGGTCTCCCTACTTTCCACCTCTCTCTGAGCTGCCTTAGACCAATCTTTATTAAAGGAGTCCAGCTCATCCCGCCATTTTCG
Organism: Dicycla oo; assembly: GCA_948252095.1. Lineage (NCBI taxonomy): Eukaryota > Metazoa > Arthropoda > Insecta > Lepidoptera > Noctuidae > Dicycla > Dicycla oo. The sequence goes on along the minus strand of OX411714.1, from coordinate 14,579,243 downwards.
TCTGGGTCTGCCGCGATATCGTTTGCCATTAAGCGGGACCCACTGGGTCGTAAGTTTGGCCCATTGAACGTCTGACATCCGGCAGATGTGTCCAGCCCAATTCCATTTACATGTGGCTGCTTTCCGAGTGATATCAGTTATTTTAGAATGGATTGTTGTATTCTTAACCTGGTCCACAAGTTTGATACCCAGAATACTTTGTTCCATAGCTCTCTGGCAAACCTCGAGCGTGGCACCTATGCTGAATTGTCAAAGACCATGTTTGAGAACCATACGTGAGGATTACACATGTTGATGAGTCTTCTCTTGAGGGATAGAGGAAGATCGCCCTTCATTAGATCTTTCATGGCCCAATAGCTGTTTCAGGCATTCTCGGTACATCTTGCAACTTCCTTGTGTTGTGTTGCCTGGAAAGAGACTATTTGACCAGGATAGAGATACTCATCGACATATTCAACCTCCCCCCCGCCATGGTAATCCTGCGATGCACGCTGTTCGTCATCAACTTGTTCTTTGGCATATTCATTTGAAGTCCGACCTCTAGGCTTGCCATGCTAAGATCTTCTAGCATCTGAGTCAGCTCGGAGACTGAAGTCGAAAAAAGGACAATATCGTCGGCAAAACGGAGATTGGATAATCTCTTACGTCCAACCATAATGCCTCATTCCGCCCAGCCTGCTGCCAGCTTTCTAAAGCCTACCTCCAGTGCGGTCGTCAATAATTTCGGAGACAGCGGATCTCCTTGTTTAACTCCTTTATTGATCTGAAATGACGGTCCTGTCTTAGAACTGATTTTAATGGGTGCTGTTTCTATAAATATTTTGTAAAAGGTTTATGTATGTGGTGTCTATTTCTTGATTCTGTAAGGAGTTGAAAATTGAGGTATGGCTGATCCTATCAAAAGCTTTTGAGTAATCTACAAATGCAATATAAAGTGGGAGCTGGATCTCTGTATGTTTCTCAATAACCTGGTTGATGGCCTCTCTATCATTGGGTAGAGAGGCCGTGACGAAATCCAGCCTGTTCGGCAGGCTGATGTTTGTCAAGGGCTCTGGCTATTTGCTATCCGGCTTCGTACAGGTGCGAAACCAGATAGGTAATTATTTATGTTGTTTTGTCACCCTTTTTGTGGAAAAGTATAATCAATGAGTGACACAATGTGCGTGGCAGAATTCCTGTTTTTAAAATACTGTTGAAAAAATTTGTGATATGTTGAAGAAGGATAGGTTCTCCTATTTTTAAGGCTTCAGTGGTTACGCCATCATCACCTGGGCTCTTACTTACTATTGTAATATGTATAAATTTGTTGTAATATGTATAAATTTTACTTGAACTGAAACAACAAGAAAACCTAGGGTTTGGTTTGGAAGTCCTCAACAGCAGCGGACCTCAGTTGTACTAGTTTTATTAGGGTTCTGTACCCAAAGCGTAAAACCGGACCCTATTACTAAGACTCCGCTGTCCGTCTGTCACCAGGCTGTATCTCATGAATCGTGATAGTTAGACAGTTCAAGTTTTCACAGTTGATGTATTTCTGTTGCCGCTATAACAACAAATACTAAAAAACAGAATAAAATAAATATTTAAGGGGGCTCCTATACAACAGACATGATTTTTTTGCCTTTTATATAGTTAATGGTACGGAACCCTTCGTGCGGGAGTCCGACTCGCACATGGCCGGTTTTCATAGGCTTAGGTAAATCAAGTAATACTCACCAGAATTTATAAGAAGTATAGGCGACTGCTCCAAATAAGACAGAGTAACATAAGTGTTTATATGAATATCCTTTGCAGTGCTTATCATAGTCTCTATTGGTACTATAATTTCGCTGCAAGTCGAATGTTTGATTTGATGGTGGTGCAAGTATCCTAGATGTTGTACGAATACACGTAACTTTACGTATCGTAGCAACTTCAGCTGGAAATTTTAGCAGACGTGAAGAAAGACTACACATTTTGGTATAAATTAAATAGATAAACTGAAAAACAATCAGGTTTTCCGCTATAAAAATAACTTTTATAGGTATTTATTTTTAGTATTTTTGACAGACGGTTAGTTCTTACTGACATTGACAATGACTTTGACATTCATTTTTATTTTCTCTGACGAAAATAGTGACGCCCAGAGGAGCCATCCATACCATAGACGAAGACCACACGATACCAGACGAGGAGTCACAACATAATATTTGATATAATCATGGATAATACTATAGGGCGGAAACAGACGTATTACATGACACGCCCTGTCACGGAACGCCATTACGCTGGACTTATTAAACGGTAACCTAACTGGTAATTTATGTATGATACAGCTGATTTTTAAAATAACCGACGAATAATTTCAACGCTGATTCTATAATAATATACCTACAGCTTTATAGACTATACGAAGCTGTGTTCACGAACCTCCCTTTCCGAACCTCCTTTCCACGAACTTTTCCTCCCTTGGAGCCATCGGAACTAGTAGTGAAAATATACAGGGTGATTTTTAAAACATGCGACAAAATTTAAGGGGGTGTTCTACCCATCAATATGAACAACTTTTACTATGGGACCAACTCGGAATTCGCAAAAAAATTTCGACCTTTTTATACAAAATGGTCCAATCGGGTATGTGCTTTTACATGGGAAGGTAATTTTTTTTTTGCGAATTCTTAGTCGGTCCCATAGTAAAAGTTGTTCATATTGATGGGTAGAACACCACCTTAAATTTTGTCGCATGTTTTAAAAATCAACCTGTATGCCCTAAGTATCAATACGATAACTGAGAATAACAACTGTGCCGTCAAAATAATCGATAGCCTGCTTTTATCGGCTAGCAATAATCTGTGACCAGTGAACTTCAACTTTGACAGTCCACGGCTTTCGAGAACAGGCGACTGACGGCGGCAGCGAATCGGCGAAAAGCATGAGTTTTTGAATTCTTTCTAACAAATTTGACTGTGCTGTGCTTGCCAGACAAGACAATTTACTACACATTCGAATAGTGTCGAAGGTAAATTATTACTCAAGATAGAATAAATTTAGGGAATAATAGCAACACGAGTACGATGAAATAAGAACGGATATACATTTGCAAATTGGTACGTGAAAAGAGTGAGTTATATAACCTTGAATCACGAGACTTCAGTATTGATCAGTTTATTCTCTGTGAATTATAGAAGTGAGGGTAAAACTTATCAGGTATGTAACTATAATTTTTGTAACGTAATCGAAAATCCGCATTATATGACGCAACGATTAAAACAGAGGTTAGGAAAACTGGTGTACCATTGATTGCTAGATCAACACTAAAGTAAAATAATAATTGTTACTGAATTGATGATTATATAATCTTGTCTCCTATAAAACCATGCAATTAGAAAGTATCCAGTGTACTTTGGGGTACCATGACACTATTGCAGAATTACTTAGCTCCTTTCTATTTCTCTCTAATCTGACATCTGTTTTCATTACTTAGTTTCATACACAGCTGCTTATATTTGATTCATGAAGGACATTTTATACAGATTTCTATAGAATTTCTGTGGTAGATTGCCAAATCATAATATACCCAGGACCCATTTATTTATTTATTTAATTTAATGTTTTTAAATTACATGAAAAAGAAAACTGATTTGACATTCTTTTTCCAATGGTACCTAATGCAAATTCATATCTTCCTAGTTACTTGTTTCTAAAATCTGAGATGTTCATAAAACAATCAAGTTTAGCTTATGTAAACACTAGTAATTTCTCCAAAGGCCTTGAACTATTTAATCAAGTCTATAAATAATTTCAGAGCATTTGTATTGCATCTGTATAACAGTTTTGACTGCCTGCCAAATATTTCCATACTAGAAAGTAGATAGGAAAGGTACTTATTTAATTGTTATACTTTAATATATTTACTTATAAATTATTTCTTCACTATCAGTAAAACAAAACGGTCATTATAATATTGCAATAATGACATAGACTAAATAAGTTACGAGGGAATCCTTTATTTGTTAATAATTCTTTCCATGTCTTTAGAGGACCATTCTTTTTTACATAGTGATTACTTAATAATGTGCTGAACACTAAATTGTTCAAGTTTCAATAAATCTTAATCATAATTCTTTAATAATAGAATATTAACAATTTGGCTTCCTGCTCGGTCAAAACTACTGTACATTTTACCTACTTGCAAGCTAAAAAATAGTGTACAATAAAGATTTCAATGTGCCAGTTACTCTGACATTGACAGTGTTATGTACTAAATTCTTAAGTATGTTTATTATCTTTCTGTTTGTTTCATCACATGTGGAGCATATTTGTTTAAATAGAATTTATCATGTTTTTTAACATCTGTGCTATAGTTTGTGTCATGTAAGTTTGCCGCTCTGAAGTAGGCTATAAATGACTGCACAGTATATATCTATACTAAAACAGCAGCGTGCCATGCCATGCGCATTGGAAAGCCTGGTTTTATAGGTACAATCTTATGGGGGAAGCACTAAGGTAGCCTGCGAAATTCAAATATTCTTACGTTTTTTGCAATTTGTAGGTCAGTATTAAGTTTAATGATGATTCAAATACAATTCCCGACCATAACAAACATAAATTTACAGAATAATAATCATTAGAATCAGTAATACAACTTCTTAAGTTAGAAAAGACATCAAATGTCAAGATTTCATGAAATAGTCATTCATTAGAGTTATATCGAGGGTTCACGGGCTATTTGTATTAAGCGACATCCTGTCCGATATTAAGTTATAATATGATTGTAATCTACCTATAAACTGAGATTAACACTATTGATTCTTAACCATCGATAGGCCACTTTTTCTTAAAAAAATATTGAAACATTTTTTTACAAAGTTCTTTTATCCGAATAATAAAACTTTGAAACGCTCTCCTGTAAGTACCAAAAATGTTGCTTAATACAAATAGCCCGTGAACCCTCTATATGAACTTATAGAACTGTATTGATGATTTTAATGGTTATAATTCTATAAATACAGATTTGTTACTGTCGCGAATCATATTCAAATCAACATACAACCTAATACCGACTTGTAAATTGCAAAAAACGTAAAAAAAATTGTATTTCGCGTGCTACCCTGACGCTTTCGCCTTAAGTGACACGAATTATAGAAACAGTCTAAAATCCATAGTGTTTTAATAACACAGGCATGTATGTCTAATAACACCTGTAAATAATTACAGGTATGCAATATAATCCTACTAATATTATAAATGTGAAAGTTTGTGAAGATGTTTGTTACTCAATCACGCCAGAATGGATCTGGATGAAATTTTGCACAGAGATAGATTATAGTATGGAATAGCACATAGAATACCTTTTTATCCCAGATAAATGTACAGTTCAGATAAAGCACGTTAAGCCGTTGGTCCCGGCTGTCATTCGAGGATCTTTGACAGTCGTTATGGGTCATCAGAAGCCCGAAGGTCTGACAACCAGTCTTACCAAGGGGTATAGTATTTCCCAGTAACTGGGTTGTGGAGGTCAGTTAAGTAGTCGCTCCATGTAAAATACTGGTATTTAGCTGCATCCGGTTAGACTGGAAGCCGACCCCAACATAGTTGGGAAAAGGCTAGGCAGATTGCAGATTGAAATGTACAGTTCCTGTGGGATAATTTCCAACATCCATGTGGGCGAAGCTGCTGGCAAAAGCTAGTATGTAATAATATATAATAGTCTAAAGAAAAGATCTTATAACTATCTGTAGGGTAATACAAGCTTAAAAATATAAGCCTGTTGTATGGCCTTGACGAATTTGTGATTGAATGTAGTATGTTACTACATTGAATGACCCTTATGGTAGGGGTAGGGGATTTTATATTACTTTCTTTTTTATTTATTTATGAACACCACCTACATATTATTTACAATACATTTTAAATTTCATATTATAGGCTCTTTCTTCTGAGTAATGTCATGTATATTATTAGACAGCAATTTAAATTGGATTAATAAATTAGATTTGGAAGAACATGGATTGCTTAGTTAACATTTGAATTGAAACATTTATAAAGATTTTATTTTGATAGGTACATTTGATTTAATTTTATGTAAACATATATATATATATATATAAGTATATATATATAAAAATTGACTAAAAAAGTCTGTAAGGTGGTATGTTGTACAAAAACCAGTACCTTAATTTTGTAATACTCATGATCACTTTCATTTCGATGATTCATTTTGATGATTCAACAATGTCATATGAATAAAAATTAATACTGATTATGGAACATTTTTCTCAAGAAGTGTGAAACATGGTTACAAAAATAGCTTGCTAGCTATCTTCAAAATTTTATTTTATGGCAAGATAATAACTTTTTATTAATAATGACTGGCAGTTTTTTTGAAATAATTCTTGTTTACAGATCTGACACTAGACTGAGACAATGCATCGTGCAAGATTAATATTTCAACTCTCAAATAAAGTTGGGAGTAACGACAGATTTGCCTCATGGCTTCTCAACAAACCACAGGTGAGTTATCTCTTTAGATTTTCATAATGCAAAAAAATATATTGTTGGAAGTCAAGACTTAGGATGCATCTATTTGGTCATAGAACTCAACATTATGAGTTGATTGTAAATCAAATCTTAAAAGTTAATACAAGAGTAAACAAATTTTTAATTATTCAGATAGAGTGACAACCTCATTAGCAGATAGGTAATTGAGGGGCAGGAATCAATCATGGAACAAACAATAATATGAATAAGTGGGTGTGACTAATGCTAGCTAACACAGGAGATTTCTTTTTGAGGATAAAGCAGTATTATTTATAAAAGTAAAACTATTACTCTCAGTTTCAACAGTTTCTTCCTTTAAAAATAGAAATAACATTCACAAAAAAATCGCATGTCGGTATTGTAGTACGTGTCTATTCTGTCTGTGGTCTTGTGACAAAAAAGGTATGCGTCAAAATGTTCGCAGACTATTAAACATTAAGTTCGAGGCTCTGAACGGCCATGGTCACTAAACGGTAACTTACGACCTTGTTCAATAAACGAGTTGTTGGAAGTGTCTTTTCAATAAAAAAATATTTAAAAATAAATATAAATTATAATATTTTTATCATTAAATGTTACCTGTAAAGCATAATATAAGATGTATTTTAGGCAATGATAGTAGTCAGAAGGTAACGGTTTGGGCGCACTATCACGGGGAGGCGTCACAACGACAGTCACAATCACGTGTCGCTTCGCCGGTAGTACATACTCGATTCCACGAGTTTATAACTGCTTTAGGTAAGCAACAGTCATAAATTTAAGCGGACCTTGGCCAAAGAGGTGAATAAGGTATTTTAGTTGCAAGGGCAAGGGACCCGCAGCTGGACCGTCTTTTATTACTTCTCTTCTTATTATGAACAGAATCAAGTTGGCGACCTTTCTATGAAAATATGTTGCAGTTTGCCAGCATTTAATTTTTTTTCGCTATGACCTTGCCATCCTCCGATTACTTGTGTTGCCAGAGTTCAAGGGCATAATATCAGACATAGGCTGGAAATATGACGCATTTGCAGGTCAATGTTTTAACACGTCACTTACAAATGATTAAAAAAAAAAAAAAATGGTATGGTGAACCGAACCATCCTATCACCGTCAGTCTTAAAGTAACTTTCAGTAAGACTATTTTGCTGTGTCCTTTGCCATACCTTGTTGAATTTTTGGTCAGTTTTATACTGGGTGTAATTTTAATCACCGTTATCATCTTTAAGGGGTAATTGTAGATACTCATTGTAGGTGATCATTATGAACAGCTTTTACTATGGGACCAAACCTGAAATTGCGAAAAAAAATCTGCTGTTCCCTACATTTTGACGAATTATGCGAACACAAATGAACAGCTGTTTTTTTTTCGCGATTTCAGGTTTGTTCCCATAGTAAAAGTTGTTCACTATGATGAGTAGTAACTAAGTTGATCTCATAAAAAAATGGTGAAGATCTGATGAGGATCTTCGGCGTGATGAACAGAATCTCAAAATACAGTAAATTGCTCACTTTTAGATTTCTACCAGTGGAATCGGCCCTTTAACTACTAGGTTTGATGATGCAGATTGATGGAGCACCTGGGACCACTTTCTCATCACAAAACTAGAGAATTCTGAAAATAATTATCAGAATTCTCTAAAACGAGGCTTTAAAACAGATATGAATGTTAGTTTTACAATAAGATGGCGCTACTGTGCACTGCACTATGCGAGGTCTATCGTTTGAAACCCTATTGATTCTGCAGGCTGTAAAGCGTATATTTATACAGCTGTTAACCCTTTTTCTCAATACCTGCCAGCATAATACTTTCAGAACTACATAGGTACATTTCTGTCCTCGCTACTTTAATGTTACCGATAAAATCAACAGTTAAGGCGCGAACCCACCGCGGCGCATGCTGTGCACGGGTACGCGGCGCATTTTAGCTGCTTAGATTCATTCATTCATTGTTTGACAACGTGGGTCTACGTTTCCACTGCAGTACACACGCGTGCATGGCCTACTGCGGCGCACGGAGATGCTACGCACGTGTTCAAAACTGCTACGATACAGATGTACAGACGCCAGCACATCAAGCTACTACAATCTGTCAAGTTTCTATAATAGATTTTCAATTATATCGCTACTGAATTAGGTTCAAGGTTGATTGGGAGAATTTGACAGTTTCGGGTAGCTTGACCTGCTGGCGTCTGTACATAGTCGTGGGTTAATTCATTAGGCGCGGCAGACGCGCATGCGCGTTTTCGGACGTTCACCATGTGCTTGCGGCGCGTATGCGCGTCCATACAATTTACATAACCTTCTTCGAGTGCGGCGCGCCGCATCTGTGAGTTCGTTGTGCATTTCTATTGTTTCAAAAACATCGTAAAATAAGGGTCGGTAAGGGTGTCTACACCCAAGATATTTTTGCACGCACCCGAGCATTTGCCACACAGGATCAGTGTAGCATAAAGTAGCGTTTGCATACATTTAGCTAATAATTAAGCAGTTAATGTGTTAATATTCGTGTATAGTGTGTACCCCATGCACAGCGTGCATTGCGTTGACAGCGTTGAGCTATGTGAGCGCCATATTCGAACAAGCCACGCATGTACTAATGACGTCAATTGATGCGTAGCGTGTCCGTGGGTTGCAGTGGACACAATCACATACATTTACTTGCAAAGCTAAGCTTAACACACGTACGTGGCCTCTCCGTGCGCCGCGGTGGGTCTGCGCCTTTATGTGTCCTATATGTTTATCTGTTTCGAGAAATTTCAAGGTGACATATTCGACAGAAATGTTACAAATTCGATGCACGCAAATATAATATGTTTATTGTACTTTTTTTCTCTGAGATGTAATTTATCTCATCCAGGATTTGTGAGAATTATAAATGAGCCTGACAACTAACAATTAAATGTTTCTCAAACATTACATTCACTTTAGCTGCAGACGTCTATTTCTAGCGCACAATCGATCTGTTCGTAGTTCGTACGTGTTATAAGCACTGTCTGTTGTGTAACCGGTGTGTTAGTCGCGCCTCCAAGTTGCTGTATCTGGTATAATAATAATATATTATGACGAGACGGCCGAGCCCCTTTGTTACTTTGATAAACTTTGTTCCACATCGTTATCTTAGCTCTACTTGTTTTTATTTTAAACCCACAATTGCTCAATCTTGCATATATTACATACATTAGTGGGAATAAAAATACCTATAGGTTATTATTAAAGATCATTTTGTAATAATATAGATTCTTACTCCTATTTTTTTAGACTCAAGATGTCGTCTAATGCACATAGAACAGAGTCTGGCTTACAAAGATAATTTATTGGAGGTTAGCCAAACGAAATGTGTATGCCAGGGAAGATTTTCATGTTGGAACAAACGCTGGTATTCTGTACATTTTGACGTCTGACGTAACCACCTTTACCGGTATTGTAGTACTTACGTCAATAAATTGTACGTAAAATTAATAAAGTCACGCTGTTCAGCCGTTTCGTCAGGATGGATACGGCACAACGGGCGCGATTGCTATCTGATTTTATTGATTTAATGATTCGTTTGGATTTACCTAACTACCTATACACGAATTTTTTGGAGTCGGTCGTGATGCTGTCCTGAGGCCTGACTCACAAAAAACAGGTTTATTCCCGGTCGTCCCCACCCCGTCGTCCCCACTGGGCACGACTGGGAAAAAAAGCTTCGTTTCTCCCCAGTACTGACGATTGAAACATTTTATTTACACAAATTCTTACAGTTTTAAGGTGCGTATCACAGATGGCACGGTGGTACGATGGTACGAAACTTTTTTTCCCCAGACGTGCCCAGTGGGGACGACGATGTGGGGACGACCGGGAATAAACCAAAAAACAAAACTTATCTGTCCCAAAACCGAATTGGGGCACCCCGTCTGCACGTAGTCTTTTCGCTGCTACCCCTAGCACAGATTAACAGATCTTGCACTTCGCAAAATCATTTAAATAAAAAGCTACTCTTGCTACGACACAATAAAGTGAAATTCAGGTCGCACAACGCTTATATTTACCTACAAGTTGCCTCTCTTTCTATCGCGTAACTCTTATTCCTTCTGACCACGTTAGGGTAGTTAGGGTTGCTGCCGGCCTACGGACAGTACTTTAATTTTTTAGTCTCCATTATTTCTTCTCTTATATTTTATATTATGTATGTCTCGCTGAGCGCGTATAGACCCTAGTTAACACTGTGTTGTCGCGAGCTGTAGGTACTTATCTCGAGCGGAATATACCAGTGCAATGGCACTGCCCCTAAAGTGTATATAAAAATCCGGCGCGGAGGGAGAGCAGCCTCTGCCTGCTGTAACGAAGCATAGGCACCCGGTTGTGCTCCTTTTATTTCATCCTTTGTTTCACGTGCGTGAGGTCCTGGGTCCGATTCCCGGGTCAGATGAATTTCGCCGTAGCATTTCGGAGTCTTGATTTATACACCGTGGATTGATTTTGAAGGGATAAGCTTACTGCTGCTCGCCCCATTTTACAACATCTGACTTAAAATAATCCTGAAAAAAAAGATATGTATAGTAGGGCGCACGTCAGTGGTAACAAAACGAGTATAAGCTGGCCTCTTCTTCTGTTGAAACTCCATTCTTCGCAAAGTGTTACAGCCGACGTGTGTGTCGACTGTACCTACCAGCCTTCAGGGAACAATGACGTGTTCTTATTCAACCTCCTATTTTGTTTGTACAGGTAGCTGCAGGACCAGCGACTGGCTATAGGCATAAAAGCTCGGCAGCCGCTGAACCGTTCCTCAATGGCTCCAGTTCCGCCTATGTGGAGACCATGTACAACACATGGCTGGCAGACTCCAGCGCTGTACATGCGGTAAGTTTTTATAAAGCTTTTTTTCCAGTAGCCTTATTATTATGTGACTATATAAGATATCTTTGAAGCTGGATTACTACATCACCAGAAAAAAAAAAAAATATTCTGCGTGAACTGTGATACCTACAGATCGTCGATACTACTGGAATCCTTCAGTTATTTCTTTTAAATCCAAGTTAACAATTCTAAAATATGAATTATATGAATTGCGTAAAGTTGGTTATCGTGAACACAGATTATTAGATCTTACGGCGCAATCAGCCATGAACATCCCTTGCGCCGTATGATCTAAGAATCTCTGTCAACAACATTGCTGTAATGTCAAAACGAAAGTTAGTGTAACAACTAGGGATGTATTGATACGCCTTTGTGTCGATACAATTTCGATACCGGTACTCTAATAAAAATATCGCCGATATCGATACGCTTATTGAAAGTAAATGAAGGCAAAATAAATAAAACACAAGTAAGGTTAATATTCATAAATTAATATATAAAGTTACAAACTTCGAATGAGATTATTACTTATTTAAATTAATAATTAAGGTTAATAATGTTAGTAATTAAAATTATAAGGTTTTTGTTTAAAAAACTAAAGTATTCTCGATAGGCGAGATAGGCGATTTCGCAAGTCTGTTTAAATGAGACCTGCGTACCTAGTACCTGCGGACTATTTACCACCGTAAATAGTCTCTCAGATGCGACAGAACTCATTCGGAAACTTAAATTATTGCTGTGCCATTTTTTTTCAAGTTTGGGTATAAGACGTCAATGTTACTGCGTCGCATGCAACGAACGCGCGTTTACATTACTTTTTTGAAGCGCGAAATTTTAAAAGTATCGGTTGTAGGAACCGGCAATAAAAATATCGCCGATGCCGATATATCGGCAAACCCGAAGTATCGCCAATATATCGGATATCTCCCCTAGTACCTAATAACGAATGCAAAACGCAACACAGTGGAAGTAAAAGTAAAGGACACGTCGTGTAATATACTTAGCTAACATAAAGTATTATACTTAACTGCTTCTATCAACATTTGTAACAATAGCACATTATACCTATTGTGTCTCTACAAAAATGCCTTGACATAAAATTAATAACCAGAGAAAATCATTTCTGTGCAAGTGTACAGTATTCAATTGGTCATTAAACTCATAAATAATAACTGAGATTCTAGAATATAAAGCAATTAGCTTCTGCCCGTGACTTTTGCTGCGTGTCACTTACCAGGGTAAAAAAGTATCCCATGTGTTAAACCAGCTTATAAACTGTCTGTATGCTAAATTTAATCTAAATTCGTTCTGTCGTTTTTGCGTGATTGAGTAACGAACATTCAAACATACAAACTTTCATATATGTATAATAGTAGGATTATATGGATAGATAAGAAAGACCTAAGTCTTATCCCTAAGGATAGAAAAATAGAGTATACTTTATTATACACCAACACAGCTCTTACTACACACACAGAGTGTATGACAGCAATAATATCGTGTGACTGGTAATTAGTGATTGCATAACAAACAACTTTTATTATAGACCCAACCTGAAATTGAGAAAAAAAAAATCAGCTTTTCGTTACATTTTGACGAGCTGTTTTTTTTTTTCGCGGTTTCAGGATTGGTCCCATACTAAAAGTTGTTTGTTAGCATGAGTACAATCATGTGTTTAAGTCATCGTCATTCTCCTGCCCTTGTCCCAATTTATTTGGGGTCGGCGCAACATGTCTTTTTCTTCCATACTTCTCTATTAGTCGTCATCTCGGTAGTTACTCCCTTTTTGGCCATATCATGTTTCACACAGTCCATCCATCGTTTCTTTGGTCTTCCCCTACCCGTATAGCCATCCACATTCATAGTTAAAACTTTCCTGACGACATTTTCCTCATTCCTCCGCGTCACATGTCCATACCATGAAAATCATGTGTTCTAAGTATCAGTCACTAATTACCAGTCACCCTATATCCGTGTGTTCTTTATATTTCTCATTTGTTTAATGTATTACTTAGATTCCATGACTTAGATCGTGAGAAATTGAATAATTAAACCTTGAACGATTCCTAACATTATTATCTTCGTAAGAAATACAATATGAGTTCCGTGAGAAGTCTATGTTTACTATAAACATCGTAACTATCGTACTCGTATGTTGTGGAATTAAAAACGGATTTAGATACGCTTGTAAATGTTATTTTTTGGTGTCTACCACTGTATTTTATTTTGATAGCACTGCGGACATTATATTACCGGTGTCCCAGATAAGATAACAATATTTTTACCAAGTTTTCATGTATTATCTCAGTTTACCACGGCTATCAAACAATCAAAAGAGTATCGTATTAGATATAAGATCAATGCGATGCGTCATTTGGAAACGTACTACAATGCCACAAACTAATCTGTTCAGGAAACTGATGGCACGATGGATATTGCCTGCTATGGGAAGTAAATTAGTTGTGGGAACTATACTAAAGCTGAAGAGTTTGTTTGTACGTTTGAACGCGCTAATCTCTAGAACTACCATTCGGATAAAAAAAAATCTGTTTGCATTTGATAGCCCAATTCAACATCACGCTTTTAGGACCCTTAGGGGTCGAGCAGAAAACAAAAAAAAAACTTTTACAAAAAATTAAACCGACGAAAAAACTGAAAAGTGAAAAATAAAAAAAACCTTTTAGTCTAACTAAACTCCTAAATTAATTTAAGTTACATATTTTGAGGCGGCGTCAAACAAACATTCAACGAAGGTCTATCAAGCTATTATACCATTTTATACGATTTACGTAATTAATTTGCGTGTTTGTTTATTTGGCGCTGACTCAAATTTTTGTAACATAAATTAATTTAGAGTTTAGTTAGACTAAAAGGTTTTTTTATTTTTCACTTTACAGTTTTTTCGTTGGTTTAATTTTTTGTAAAAAAAGTTCTTTATTTTTCGCTTTTCAGTTACCTTTTTGGAAGTAGGTTGTTTTTTTTTTGTAACCGTTTTTATTTTCACTTTAGGTGGTGGTACCTAACCCCACACAAATTCGAATACCTGCAAAATAGATTAGAACATCATCCACATAAACTATGTGGGAAAAATACGTATTATTGAAGCTAACTCAAAAACTACCCAAGCAAAGTTTTACCAAACTGTATATGGGACCAACTTCGACGTGTACCCTCCCGAATAAAACAAAAATCTTTCAAATCGGACTACTCTCTAAAAAGTTATACGTGGGTATTTTTTTTAAATTTTCATCAAAAGTCGCAAACTATGCGGCCTAAAAAAGCAAAAATGTTTGAAAATGTGCAAACAGCAGTCTTTCATATGATATCCCACATGCCCTAATATATCAAACGTCATCTAAAACTATTCCAAATTTCAAGTTGATAGCTTTAGTGTTCTTGAGATATCCAGCTGTGACAGACAGACAGACTGAGTCGCATCATAAGGGTTCCTTTTTACCATTTTGGTACGGAACCCTAAAAAAAGAACCGTTGCAGTTGTTGACATAACCACATAAAGCGTGCTATATTTCTATGGTGCTAAACAATACGTACTTCCAATTATGGGTAGGTGAATTGGTTCGCTGTCTAGACGAGGCCTAGACAATTTATTTCTTAGTTCGATTGCTAATCAGTTCACGTCAGCCGTAAAATGGGATCTTTGAACATACATCGCGTAACTGCAGGATCAAATTAAATTAGCTAGCGAAACTCCGCAGACGTGATGGGTATCTAAACACAATAAAACAAAAAAAAAAAAAAATGGATTTCTAACTCATACTTCAAGTAAAACACTACCAGCGCGGCGGTAGTTGACCCAAAATTAAATCATCAAATCTGTTCTATTTTTATTTTGTCGTGTTGAGATGAAATAAAATAAAATAAAATATGGTTACATTAGCAACTTTTGGCGCTATTATTTATGAAAAAACATTATGAATGATAGACTAAGGACGGATATGATAAGGCAACGAGGAAGATGTAGGGACAAATAATGAAAAGAGTAGGTAATGCTTGCGATGATTTGGTAATTTTGGGAGGATGAATGACAGGCGACTAATAAAAGGTATTTATAAGGCAGGCATATGTGAGTGGAAACGCCCGCCGGGAGGGGACGCCCAAGAAGTTCACATAGTGTCATTATTGGTGATGTTCTTCAGAAAGGTCACGTGGGTAGTGCTCGTGTGACCAGATGTATGAACGTAAACGAAGCAAAAGGAGTACTTAGGTACTCCTTTTGATTTAGACCGTAGCGGGTAGTTACTGCCTACCGCCATGGGAAAAATGCGTGAGTTTATGTACTTATGTAATTATGACTTCGTGGGTCGCTTGAAAATCTGAGTATTTTGAATCCATTGAAGCTTGAAAACTAATTATTGCTTCGAAACATTTTCCTACCCATTTATAAATGAACCGTGAAAGTCACGCCTCAAGGGCATCAACGAAATAGTCTACGTAACAGAAGGAAAAGAGTGTGAATTGACAATTCGTGCAATGCCATTTAGCAAGTGATTACTAAATGGAATCAGGAGCTCGTGCCTAAGTAATAACAGCCGCATGGGTTGATCCATCAGGTTAAGTTACGCTCTTCGAGGTTGGCCCGTGGATGGATGACAATCTTTACATACCAAGACTCCTCCGTGCCTCGGAAAGCACGTTAAGCTGTTGGTCCCGGCTGTCACTCGTGGATTTTTGACATTCGTTACGGGTCGTCAGAAGTCCGAAAGTCTGGCGACCAGTCTTACCAAGGGGTATCGTATTACCCAGTTACTGGATCGTGGATGTGAAGGTCAGATAAGTAGTCGCTAAATGTAAAATAATTTTATTCAGCTGCATCCGGTTAGACTGGAAGCCGACCCCAACATAGTTTGGAAAAGGCTCGGCAGATTAATTACTAAATGGAATCAGCTGTATCTCGCATAGAGTTATCTGCTTTAATCTGAAAAATCCTGAGTAGAACTGAATCGCTAAAAGAGCGAACATTCCGCCCACAGCACTGTTGTTCCCCGCCCATACTAAGGTGCGACAAAAATATAAACTACTTATTAATGAAACATATTAAATAAGGAGTATTAACGATTTAATAATGTAAAAAACAATAAAAAACGGTATATTACCAAATTACAAATTAAAAATACAAATTGAATTAAAATTACAAACAAACATTTTTCTTCAAAATTGAACAAACCTAAACATAAGTTTACGTTAAATTTAATAGAAAATTATACAAAAACCTTAAAATAAACAAAGTAAGTCACCTATACAAAGTGAAACAATATTAAATATAAAAAAAAAAACAAAACGTTACAATACCTTAAAAACTCAGTACTTCCAAAACAGCTATTGACAAAACTGTTTTTTTTTCTTTTTAGGCAATCTTCTAAGTACTGTTATAAGTGGGCCAGAACTTAATAAAAGCCTATTTATATTTAAGAGGTCTCTATTTGTCATAACCCTCGAAAACTTCCTAGTGTGATGAAGTCTAAACCTTTTAATATCTTTATTCTGGCTTATGCCGCTTCTTCCAAAAGCTCGCCAATAAGTAATAGTGCTTGTTGTATTATTTGAAGTCCCACTTCCGCCTGGCTTAAGATTGTCTACTACCAAGCCCAGCCTTTCCCTTAAGGAGGAAGCGTCAGGGTAGCCCGCGAAATTCAAATTTTCTTAAGTTTTTTTTTTTCAATTTGCTAGTCAGTATTAATTAAGTTGTATGTTAAATAAAGTATGATTTGCGGCCGTAACAAATATGTTTTTACAGAATTATATACAAAAGAATCAGTAATACAACTCCTTAAATTAGTATAATCCTAAAATGTCAAGATTTCATGAAATAGTCATTTTTTTGGGATTACCTGGTCTTAAAGAGTTGTATTGATCACTTTAATTATCTAATTATGTAAATAGATACTTGTTACGACCGCAAATTATAATTTGATCAACGTACAATATAATACCGATTGTAAATTGTAAAAAACGTAAGAAAATTTGAATTTCGCGGGCTATCCTGACGCTTCCCCCTTAATTGGGACCGAATGGCCTTTTTCTTTTTGCTACGTTATGTTTTTTAGATTGTCTAGCTTATATTAAGTCTGGAAGAAATGTAAAAGGAATTCGAAAAACCTTATCCACGTTTAGGGCTTCCATTACGTAATTACGTAATTACGCAATTACGTAATTACGGACAGATTTTAGAAATCTCACAAATACGTAACTGAAGAGTTGAAGTCCGTAATAACGTAACTATAGGATAATATTAATTAATTAGGTACCCATTTATTTAGTTCTATAGTTTCTGCCTACTCTAATATTCATAATAAAGACCTAGAGCCAGCTTAATATAAAAATTTAGGACTAGTAAGGATAAAGGGTTCAATGCCAGCTCACGTTGGAACTGTACTGTTAGAAAATCATCTAAATGACTTTTATTTGAAACTTGAAGATATAATTGCATTCACAACGGACGGAGCCAGTGTTATGGTTAAAATGGACGAAAAATTTGATGGTCACCATCAGTTGTGTTTTGCTCACGGAATACAACTTGCAGTGCTGGAGGTATTATATAAGACACGGAAAAGTACAACTACTGAACCAGAACTAGAAGATGAAGCTTCAGATACTGACACTGAAGAAATTGAAGAAAACGATGGCGGACTTTTCATAGAAGTACCTAGAGTTCTAGAACCAGAGTTTCTGTACAAAGATATTATAGTAAAAGTAAGAAAACTTGTTAAATCATTCAAAAAATCACCACTGAAGACCAATTTGTTGCAAAAATATTCTTTAGAAGAGCAGGGTAAAAGCCTTGATCTTATACTAGACTGCAAAACGCGATGGAACAGCTTATCAGATATGGTTGGACGATTTCTGAAATTGAAATCAAGTTTATTTAAGGCTTTATTAGACTTAAAATCAAATATAAGTTTCACAGACACAGAAATACAAGATCTGCATAACATTCATCATAGTTTAGATATAATAAAAACTACAGTGGTGGCATTGTGTCGCCGTGACTCGAATTTGTTAGCAGATGCTGCGCTTCAGTTTATGTTAAATAAACTTGATGCTCAGTCCAATGAGCTCAGTGACAAGCTTGCTGTATCCCTTAGAAAAAGAATAAAAGAAAGGCGAACAAATGTATCTGGTGAAGAATATTACAAAAATGAAGAATATTATAAAACCGAAGAAACAGAAACTTTTACAAAACCGACGTCGGATTATATTAGAACATATGTTGCAAACTTATTAGAAAGGCTCAAATTTACTACCGCCTACAAGTACACAAATGAGTTTGGATTCCGAAGCAGATGACAATGATGCTAATGATGGTTGTGGCGACGAGTTGACTGTTGCACAGCAACTAGAAAAAGAAATACAGAAAACTATGTCTACAGTAAACAAATCTGGAGTAAACACAGACCTTGAATCCATCATCAGAGTTGAAATGTGTATCTACGATAGCACTGGCGGCGGTCGTGAAGTTTTCCTAACAGCAGCTTATAATTATTTACTATCTATGTATAATGCCTACTAGTGTTGAAGCAGAACGGGCATTTTCTTCTGCCGGCTATCTTTGTTCTAAACTAAGAAGTTCCCTTGGTGACAGAACATTGCATTCGTCATCATTTATGAGATCATATTATCAAGAACAAAGATTGGAAAAATAACCGTATTTTATATTGTTTCTTACTTTTAAACCATTTGTGCGTGGTACATGTTTTGTTTGAATTGTTGATTGAGTTTAGTCGTAATATTTTGATTTGATTGACGATTTTGATTTTGAGTTTAATAATAAAATTATCATTTTAATCTGTAATTTACTTTTAATTCCTTAATATAATTTTTTTTTCATTTGAAGTTGTTTGATTTTTTACTTCTAAATAACCTAATAAGCCCAGAAATTATCGTGCTTTAAAAAATCAAAACAATTACGTAATTCCGTAGTTACGTAATTCAAGCATCAAAATGCGTAACTAGTTACGTAATTAGCAAATCCGTAATTTTGGAAGCACTATCCACGTTGCCATACTTCAACCAAATTTCAAAGACATACATACGCGAAAATAGACTCTTCTGACTTAAACCTAGAAGAAACCCCAAAATTTTTTAATAAATTAGTGCAAAATAGAAGAAATTTAGCGATATTTAAAAAGGATACGTGTTCGTAGCAAAATGCTACGGAAAGACTACTTTCGCGTAGCACCTAAATAACTCAAAATGGTGGAAAAACGTGGAAAAGGTTAAAGTTAAATCATAAATCACCCAACATATAAAAAAAAACTGAGATCTAATTATGCTCCAACGTAAACTAAAACTCGAGAAGTATCTAATTACAATTTAAAATGCTCTCGAAAAATAGTACATCACGTAGCAGTCAAATAAAAAAAAAGTAATGTTCTTCAAATTCTAAATAAAATTAAGATATAATGTACATATCATGCTCTTGGAAATCCATCAAAACTCGAGAAGTATCTAATTACAATTTAAAATGCTCTCGAAAAACAGTACATCACGTAGCAGTCAAATAAACAAAAAACTAATGTTCTTCAAATTCTAAATAAAATTAAGATGTAATGTACATATCGCTCATTTGTAACAAGGTCGACATTTCTCAAAAAATATAATTTTACAGGGAGAGCAATTTTATAGTTCCAAGTTAAAATTATACAATAATCGTTGGTTTCTGGTAGGTTTCTGTTAAAATATTAAATCTTACGTATAATGCACACACGACATACTGCGCAATTTTTTCAACACAACTGTATTATTAATTTAAAAATCATCAGTTTTGAGATATGTCGACCTTGTAGCAAATGAGCGATATCATGCTCTTGGAAATCCATCATTAATATAAATCACTTCTTGTGTAATAGGTTTCCGAGAATCGGTGAACAAAAACACATAACAAATGTGTGAGTCCCTGATAACGTGTCGGAGCACACCGGTATTCACACTTTCGATGACGAAATGGGAATGAAAATAATTAGCCAAGTGTACTTAATGTATACTTTTGTTAAGTTTGGACTTCGTAGATGTTATAATGATTGAGTGCACAGCTTAAAATGTGAAAATTAGCATTCAGTCATTTATTATTGTTGCAACAGCTTTGTTCTAGCAATAATTTCTTCATAAAAATGGAAATTTCAAATGCACATTGAATTTTTTGTAGCTGAATTAATGTCAAGAATTCTGCCTGTTTTTCATACTAAATGTATGCAGCGAATCATTAGACACGGTTTGGTAATCTGTTCCACGGATCCCTAAATTGATATCGGGTTTGAACTGTGAAAACCCTCATAAGCAAAAAACTAAATTAGTAAGTACTTACCTACTTACGTAGTACTTACATACCCGCACGTTCAATGGAGGAAAATTTACGATATACTATAATACATAAAACACCACGCCTTCTTCTCATGGGGGTAGGCAGAAACTACAAGAACGCCACCTGCTACGATTCTTACATAGGTACTACTTTTGCTTCGTTTACGTTCATATATTTGGTCATACATGCACGCCGGTTGCGAGTACTACACAAGTATACACCGACCTTTATGAAGAACATCACCAATAAGGACACTGTGTCTTCCTAGGGCGTCCCCTCCCGGCGTTGCCACTCACATCAGCATTGTTAGTCGCCTTTCCTCTCCATCCTCTCAACATGACCAAACCATCTAAGCAATAAGCATACTGTTTTCAATTTCCTCCCTATATAACGCTTTCGCTGGCGCTTGACGTCTATAGACGTCGCGTCATAACAATAAAACGTCTATTGTCTCTGATTTATTTGTTACTGTCGGTTTGCAAGTACGCACGCATTGCACGCACATATAATTAGCTTAGGTTTAGAACCCAAACTCTAAACGCCTCAAATAATACGTACGTACAATGATAATTATATATAATAAGAAAAGAGGCAGATATGTTTCTAGCGTCCTAATTGGGACGTTTTGTCTTTAGTACGCGCGTCAAAACTAAACGTTGTGTCACGAGCAGATTTTAAACGTAATGCTTGCATTGCGTGCGTACTTGCAAACCGACAGTAACAAATAAATCAGAGACAATAGACATTTTATTGTTATGACGCGACGTCTATAGACGTCAAGCGCCAGCGAAAGCGATAAATATGTTAAAAATGATTTTTCCTTTAACATAAAGAAGGAAAATAAATAGAAATGATGACAGTTAAGATAGGCTAAGCTGATAATGTGTGAACACTATCAGATTTTACGTTGATCGATCACAATGATGATCATTCATAATCACTCTTCAATACAATCATGGTCAGGTTTTATGTATGAGATAAGGAAAGTCGTTGTGTTATCGTGCAAATAACATGGTAGTTCATTAATAACAATTGTATTTAAGTATAATGCATTGAAACAAAACAATGACTTTTACATTAAGTAATCTATTGGCGTCATACTAACTAATTTATTAAGTTTTTCTGATTATAAGTCACCCACAGCCTTATCTGTGTTGTTGGATTTAAGGGGGAAGCGTCAGGGTAGCCCGCGAAATTCAAATATTCTTACGTTTTTTGCTATTTACAAGTCGGTATTATATTGTACGTTGATCAAATTATAATTTGCGGTCGTAACAAGTATCTATTTACATAATTAGAATCATTAAAGTCATCAATACAACTCTTTAAGACCAGGTAATCCTAAAAAAATGACTATTTCATGAAATCTTGACATTTTAGGATTATACTAACTTAAGGAGTTGTATTACTGATTCTATTGTATATAATTCTTTAAATACATATTTGTTACGGCCGCAAATATCATACTTTATTTAACATACAACTTAATACAACTTGCAAATTGCAAAAAACGTAAGAAAATTTGAATTTCGCGGGCTACCCTGACGCTTCCTCCTTAAATACTTTTCAACATAGTAATCCTTTTCGATAATAATATCTAGACAGATAGTTTCTTGTTGATTTTGGTGTACAATAAAGCATATTATTCTTTATATCTATAACTAAACACTCACTGGGCAAAATTATATAAATATAAAAAACGACGAAAGAACAGGGAAATAATGATGGTTCATGTTCTTGCAAATAGGACGGTCTAGCTTTGCAGGTATCTACTTATGCATGCAAAGTGTAATCGATTTTCATGGTCTGGGTTTTTCCCTGCCTGATTGTGTATTCCACGACCTTTTGAAGAGGCCAAAAACCGTAGGATGTCATCGTGCATTGATGCCTTATGCCTCCTGTTCTACCATACTTTTATTGAAAGTAAAAGTTATTAATAAAGGGGAAGCGTCAGGGTAGCCCGCGAAATTCAAATTTTCTTACGTTTTTTTGCAATTTGCAAGTCAGTATTAAGTTGTATGTTAAATAAAGTATGATTCGCGGCCGTAACAAATATGTATTCACAGATTGTAATCATTAGAATCGGTAATACAACTCCTTAAGTTAGTATAATCCTCAAATGTCAAGATTTCATGAAATAAATAGTCATTGACAGGCCAGTTGGCGTGGTTGGTTAAGATACCACCTATCACGCCGCAGGTCGTAGGTTCGATTCCCATCCAGGACAAACATTTGTGTGCATGAACATGTCTGTTTGACCGAGTCTGGGTGTAATTATCTATATAAGTATGTATTTACAAAAAAAAGTAGTATATTAGTTACCTGGTTTCCATAGTATAAACTCTGCTTAGTTTGGGACCAGATGACCGTGGGTGAAAATGTCCGAGGATATTATCATATTATTTATTCATTAGGAATTACCTGGTCTTAAAGAGTTGTATTGATCACTTGAATGATTATAATTATGTAAATACGTACTTGTTACAGCTGCAAATTATATTTTGATCAACGTACAGTCATGAACCGGGATTGTTGAGGAGCCACTAGCTTATCATCTCAACTTGGTTGTGTTACACGAATGCCGCCCGTTTTTCGTTTATGAAATGTCACATGTCAAATTTCAAGGACGGCATTCGTGTAACACAACCAAGTTAAGATGATAAGCTAGTGGCTCAACAATCCCGGTTCGTGACTGTACAACCTAATACTGACTTGTAAATTGCAAAAAAGGTAAGAAAATTTGAATTTCGCGGGCCACCCTGACGCTTTCACCTTAAGCTGTTTAGTTAAAGATTTTGTTCTTAAGCAACACTAACTTCATATGAATAACTCGTAGCATTTGTTTTGAGGTGATCCAATAACTAAAGAAGTTGTGTTTTTTCTAGTCGTGGGATGCGTTTTTCCGCAATGCGACGGCTGGCGCCCAGCCCGGCACAGCCTACACGTCGCCGCCGAACCTTTCGCCTTACAACAAGAACGAAGTACCTCTCACATCGCTGGTACCGGCCAGCGCTGGCATGCCATCCATTGCTGCAGGTTTGTAAATCCACTTGAAGATGATTGTGGGGTCTTTTACTCATTATTTTCAATTCATATGTACCTTCTGAGATTATCTTGGACTATACTGACGTCGGTGAAGGAAAACATCGTGAGGAAACCTGGACTTCGCTCGTGCTTTCTCTGTGTGAGAAGAGGCCTTTGCCCTGCAGAGGGACAATAATAGGCTGCTATTATTAAGTATATTGGTACAGGGTAGAGGTTAAGCTACGCTTGCCGGGGTTGGTCTGCGGATGGGTGACCATCTTTTCATACCGAAACTCCTCCGTGCCTCGGAAAGCACGTTAAGCCGTTGGTCCCGGCTCTCTTTCGTGGATCTTTGACAGTCGTTATAGGTCGTCAGAAGCCCGAAAGTCTGACAACCGGTCTCACCAAGGGGTTTCGTATTACCCAGTAACTTGGTTGTGGAGGTCAGATACGCAGTCGCTCCATGTAAAATACTGGTATTCAGCTGCATCCGCTTAGACTGGAAGCCGACCCCAACATAGTTGAAATAAGGCTAGGCAGATTGATTGGTACAGGGTAGATTTTTGAGACGGGGCATTAAGGGCGGGTATCTTAACCGTTTGTAGCTACAGGAAAACGGTGTTAAGAGATACATAACCTTTTGTCAAGTTCTGATCCGTATGTATCACAGATATAAAAAAAAATGTACAGTCAGCAATAAAAATGGCAATTTAATTTTTTTTTTAATGTCAATCGATCCAGTTACTTATGTATGATATAAGGATCAAAAGTCCATCGGACCAACTGAGGTATGATTACTAGAAAAGTCAGAAATCGCAAAAAAGTTTTCTTATACATTTCACACTTACGTTATTTACCACAATCTTTTGGGCCTAAACTAAATATCACAGAGTAAGGTTCTTTTTCAGATTTTGTTCGATCTTCCAGGTTTGGGCAGTTAAACGAGCCGCGTAAGAACAAAATAATCTTCAAAGTAGATCCTCTCAAACAACAGTGCTATACAAGGAGTAAATTAGAAAAGATAAACACATAAATATTTTTTTACAAGTATCTTTGTTCTTCCGGTTTTTCTTCCCAATAACTAAAAAACCGGTCAAGTGCGTGTCACACCACGCACAATGAAGGGTTCCGTAGTTGGGATGAATTTATCTGAAGAACAAACTTAATATTGTAGTGGAAAAACATGTTCTCCCATACATTCCAACTGCAAATGTAAGTTTGTACGCACAATATTGAGAGATGTACCATGTTATTTTAAGACCATAGACTTCTTATAAGTTTTCCAGTAATCTGTAGGTATTAACCTATTTTCTGTATTGTTTGCAAGATTTTAAGCTCTGTAGTTTCGGAGATAAGGAATAAACGAAAATTGACAAATCCACCCAATTGTCAACCGACGCAAAAAGCTATAAATTTTCTTAAATATCTATAAGTTTATTTTAAAATCATAAAAAAAATATATATATGGACCCTCACAGGCCCTTTCATTGATATGTCACACGGTATAGTTTGTAATTTTTATTTTTATTTTCTTATTTGTCCCCAAAATTGACCCCAAATTCAAAATTCATTTATTTACATAAAAGTCATTTATTCAAACTAGGCTGAGAATCAGCACTTTTTGAACGTCAAAATGACATAAGACAGTCCCCCAAAACGCCCGCCCTTCACCACTTCCTAGTGCTTTAGCTGGGGAGAAGAAGTGGCGCAACAAACTCCCCAGCAGCACAGCTGTCTGTTTAGTTAAAAAAAATGAATCTATATAACACTGCGCATAGTGCGCATAATAATTTAGATAAACACATAAATTCATACGTGCCCAAATTTCAACTTAATCGGTCCATTAGATTCGGAGCAAATTGGCTGTGACAGACGGAGAGACATACAGACAGACAGATAGACACATGAGTGATCCTATAAGGGTTCCGTTTTTTTCCTTTTGAGGTACGGAACCCTAAAAACAAACGACCGCGCATGTTTTTTGTAAGCAAGAATGGTATTCGCGATATTCGATATCCCATAATAATAATCGTTGGAACATAGGGGATTATTTGACTATAATCATTGTGCTTTTACACAGGATCTCCAATTAATGAGAAGATAATTGACGACCATCTGGCTGTGCAGGCCATCATCAGGAGTTACCAGGTGACGAATGTTCCTATGTTATCGTTGTGATGATTCTTGTTCGACATTCATTATTGTTTGCACTTTTTTGTCCCCTATTCGTGACTTGCCCAATGGTTTGGGAGCTCATGTACGGAAAAAATAAATCATCTGCTTTTGGAGAACATTTTTGATACTAGACTAGAAACTAATTGCTCGCAGTACAAAAGCCCCCATCCACATCCTTATGTTTGAATTATGAAATTATTTATTACTCTCGTCATCAGCTCCCATACTAAACGTGTTTCCCCTCTTTGTTTTATTCCCAGTTTGAAACACGTTGACTAAAGAAATGTTTATGTCAGTCAGCACCCTAATTGCGTAACACACTATCAATCGGAATCTGAATAATTTAGAAGCAAATTGCTAATCAATTGCTTCATATGTTCGAAAAATTTGGACGCTCGACAACGTAAATAGCGCAATGATTGTTATTGAACTGTCAAAATGAAAACGATTCCGATTGGTAGTGTGTTACGCAATTGCCCCGCTGGTCTAGGTAGCGTTTATTATTTTACATATTTTTTCAATTATTTCTACAAAAGCAGCCTTCTAGCATTATGATTGTAGGTCGCGCTCATAATGATGAATTATGATAGGCAGAATAGACTTTTCTGTATTTTTTTTATTTATTCAAACAGAATTAATTATGACATTTTTTTTATAAATGTTATGTTAAGTTATTTCGTTTTTGTTATTTTTATAAAACTAGCTAATTAGGTATTATCATAGTTATGTTCTTATATAAAATAAAAGTACATTATACAAGAAACAGTCATTGTTACTGCGTGTGGAACAATTTGGCATAGCGGTTTCAAGACTATTCGTTCAACTAGTCTAAATTCTGTTACACGACCTAGCGACAAAGACATCTACCTACATAATGACAAGTCCTTGAGTCACTGTTTAGTGGGCATCACATTAGATGCTGTTAATAGCTTTGTATTGAGTACAATATGTAGTCGTAGTCGCTTGGTCGTGGATGTTTGCAATTTGGGCTAAAATGTGATGTGGTGGCGGGTGCGTGACAGGCTCGCGGTCACCTGGCGGCCGATGTGGACCCGCTCGGCATCACCACGGCGAACCTGCCTCAACTAGGCATGCGCGGGCCAAGCTCCGAGCTCATCATGAGGAAATATTTCAATTTTGGTACGCAGGAGACAGGAGAAATGTCGCTGTCGTAATTATGGACGCAACCACAGTCGTATATCGTTTCGTTATTTATTTCAACATTGCATTGCGTGTCACTGATTGTTGTGTTTCGTAAGCGATTTTATAACACACATACATATTTTCAACTAGTCATGCTTATGGGAGAATGGTCACGAGTGCTGAACTGTGACCTTGTCTATGGATAGTCGTAGCTTTTACACCACGCAAACCACATAACATATAGACTTACTATGCATCATCTTTAATATATCACAGTAATAGTGTTGTCCTCAAACTTGAATTGTTTGATTTATTGTGTATCAGACGTACGTATTTTAATGTAGATAACACATTTTGTTCAACTACACTGCTTGTGTATTAGAAATTTATGTTAGGAAATTGTTCTTGCATATGCATGTGTGTAATAATATTCGCTGTCGATTACTACCAAAGATTTTATTTGCTGTAGTTTTTAATTTGAAGCAGTTTTAGTCACCCAAATAATCCTAACAATTATAACCGATCTGTAAAGATAAGATTATTTGACATGTGAATGCAAATAATAATATCGTCTATATTCATATCATCAAACATTTGGTTTGTAGAAATAGACAAATCAGAACAAATCAGACCGACATAAAATGCTAGTCTCAAATGATACAAAAATCCAAAAATCTTAAGTAAAAGTAACAAATTACTGCCTTACTTTTCTTCTCTATGTCGTATTTAACACATTTTTCGATGTGGTAGGAGCTGATAAATAATAATGCACGTTTTTGGGAAACAATGGGAAAACTGAGGTTATCATTTATATCATTTTATCTTTTCTCAATCATACCGTATGCTGCGTAACAATCATAATAATATGAAACTTCCAGTTTCGCAAATTACCTTTATACAATTCATATTTTGTATATATTTATCTATGAATAAGCCTAATTATGTATTACCGCTTTTTATATTATATATCTGAAGAAGGGATGTATGATGGGGCAGTCACTTGATTGTTTTGTTACGAAGATTTTGTTTTACGTTGGATGTAGTCACGTGGTCACCTAGTGGCGCACTTAGACCCGCTGGGCATCGCCACCGGGGACCCGATATCGAGCGGCGAATGGCACGGCGGCTTGCGAGCCTTCGCTAACGAGGCAGTCATTAGAGAACACGTCAGATTCGGTATGGACGACTAAAATCTATCACGTAATCGGTGGGACGATACTGATGTCAAATGGACTTCGCAATTATACATCATTAATAGTATAAGATAATGAATTGTAAAACCCAAACAAATAATTAGTTTTCTACGTAGTAAAATGACTGTCCAATTGACATCACACAGGTCAAGTGCTGAGTAATACGTTACTTGCAACTTGTTTTTGGGTCCAGTAGGGGGGTTAGTTTCGGTTTCACTCCTGGCACCGGCTGTTTGCGGATTATGTCCTTGCGTACACACGCGTACTTTTACACCTACCTTTCTTGTATCGTATGTAGTTAGATGCTTTGTGGTGCTTGGTTTGTAGAACTTTGACCTCGTAGCTTTAATAGAGATAGACTATGATTTTGAAATATACAGGGTTAATGTCGGCAATCAATCCATTAAGTGCGGATTTCACCAATGAAACTGAACGCGATCAGTACTTCTAAACCCGAGTTTAACAGCTATCAGTGTCAATATTCCATAACAATTTTGACACTGACGGTTCTTGAACGCGGTTTACATGTGCTGAACGCGTTCAGTTTTATTGGTGAAATCCACCCTAAGGAGTATGAGGATTGTAGGAGAGGTAATTTTCAACCAAATGACCCCTTATGACTCATTTCCTTTATATATCATTTTCCCCTTATATCTCATTTTTTTTTATAAATTTTCAAAGTTGTATACCGCAGATATCTTCAAAAAAATATAAAAGGTCAAATTATTCGAAAATGGTTGAAATTTGCATAGGGGTCATAAGGGGTTATTTGATTGCAAATGACCTCTCCTACATCCCCTTAATGGATTGCTGACATATTACCAATAACCCATTATTCATTCTGTTTAGAACTAATTTTAGCAAATGTTTTATACAGAACACATGGGTGAAATCAATTGGTACAATTTTTAATTGGAATCTAAATAATTGAGACTAGCTTTTTGAAATTATCGGTCATATAAATTAAAATACTTACTAAAATGTCACTAATTCATTGAATATTACTGTTTGATCTACCATTGTATGTTATAATGTAGATTTGCTTTAATAATAATTGTTATTATTAATAACTAATTGAGGTTGAGGTATGGAGGAACTGCATACGTCTAATCGCTTAATGATCATATTCCTTTACTAGAGTTTGTTTATGCTAGAAGATTAATTGTAAATAAAGAATTAAATACATTATAAGAATGATTATATTTAGGAGATATGTTTTAAGTTACGACAGTGAATATAAGACGTAATAGATGCTATTTTTAACATATAATAATGTGAATAATTTTAAATACACTGAACAATTTTACTTCGCAAATACACATAAAACGATGTTGTATTTTTACTTACATTATCTGTAGTCACAGATAATATAGGTATAGGGTGAATGATAATTAGTGACCGATACTCAAACACATGATTGTACTCATGATAACAAACAACTTTTACTATGGGACCAAACCGGAAATCGCGAAAAAAAGTCAGCTGTTCCTTACATTTTGACGAATTAATGCGAACATAATTGTACGGAACAGCTGATTTTTTAAAGCGATTTCAGGTTAGGTCCCATAGTAAAAGTTGTTTGTTATCATGAGTACAATCATGTGTTTAAATATCGGTCACTAATTACCAGTCACCCTATACGTATATTGTCATTAGAAGAATAGATAACTTAGGAACTAGGAGATTGTCAAGAATTTTAGTTAGCTCTAAATGACTGTCCTTAACTTTTTAATTCCTGTTTCCAGATAGATTAATATTTGATATTCTTTACATTGTAAATACTCATTGAGTGTGAACGTTTTGTGATGTAAGTAATGCACAATTTTTGTATACTATAAGAATACAGATATATTTTTTAACTATTATTGAAGAGGTTGACAACTTTATGTTTTACAAAAAAAACGTTTTGAATACAATTTTCTAGTTTTAATCAATTAACAGGTTTTGACGTAGGACATGAACTAAACAACTATATTAACTAATTACTTTAAGTTTATACGACGACGCTGGCTTATCCACAAGGATATTTTGTGTTGCTCCCTGATCAGCAATGTATGTATGTATTGTATTCTAACCAGCTGCTGATATGCCCTGCGAAATAACTGACTAACCCCCTAAAACCTTCAATACTCTTAATGAATGAAATATACTTCAAGCTATATCTGTATATGTATAGTGAAAGACATGAATACCTATTTATAATTTTTTGCTTCTTATTTTTTGTTTTAAACTATGACTAATCGAAGTACCGCCGGTTACTATACACGCTAAATGAGAATGTTGTGCACTAAAAAACAGATACGAGGACATCACATAGCCAATCTCGACCCCTTGGAAATAATGAACAGCGCTTTGATCGGTAAAAACAAACGGGAGGTGATTCACAACAGCTACAGGTTTGGTAAGAACACACGAGAACCTGAAATACTGAAAGCACCGTGGTCGCTCGTTGTCTCATTAGTAGGTAGTTATGGCGGCGAAGCATTATTCCAAAACAATTTTCCATTTGCAACAAACGTTCAAAAACTATACCAACATCTTATTAATTGATATGATGCATTTACAGGTGGATTTCCCCTAGAACAGTTTATACTTATGCGGCAATTAATGCGGATTGGCACAAACACATGAATTAAGTTTTATTATTTTGTTGTTGCAGTCGGATTATTTGGACTTTTTATGAACAGAATTTATCAGCATAGTTAAGGCAATGTCAAATAGACGTGTTTATTTTTATTTGCGTTTATTTTTTATTTTATATAATATGTCTGTTCGTAAATCGATTCGAAAGCTGGTAGCCATAACTACAAGTTCATAGGAAATGTGGATGTAATGCACAAGGTCCTCGGTTCGCACGCACACTTACTTATCTCAGTACCTATTTAAGTATTCATGATCTGCACGATTATCCATATAATGGTTTATTTATTATTATTATTATATTGATTGCATGCCTATATTTACTAGATTGTATGAGCACTAGCATGTATCTATGCATGAACTGTAACTATTATTATTTATTCAATATATATTTACTATATTGTATGTAATTAAGATATTAAAAATATATTGGCATTGGTTTATGCAAATAGAAAAAATATTATTATTGTTGTTTGGCATTAAAAGATGCGCTATCTTTTCTTGATCGATATTGGATAGTCGCCAGAGAATTGCTTGACTCTTCTAAAATATAGCGACGTTAAAATCAAAACAACAACACTTTGTTGCACTTCAAAGTTTATTTTCATTACTATATTGATGCACCGCATAATTATATAGGGTGACTGGTAATTAGTGACCGATTCTTAAACTCATGATAACAAACAACTTTTACTATGGAACCAAACCTGAAATCGCGAAAAAAAAATCTGCTGTTTCCTACAATTTGACGAGTTAATGTCAACATAAGTGTAGGCAACAGCAGATTTTTTTTTGCGATGTCAGGTTTGGTGCTATAGTAGAAGTTGTTTTTTATCATGACTACAAGTTTTAAGTATCAGTCACTAATTACCATTCATCCTATATAAATATATAATGTATTGTGTATTTGTAAATGTAAAGTTGTCATTTGTGTAAGGGCGTAAAGTTGTGGGATCATGGGTTTGAAAATATGTGAAAAATCCTAGTAAAGGGATATGATAAACTTGCTGCTTTAATTTGTGCTTCATCGAAAGGGTAGACTTACTCATAACATAACTTATTCATAATGTAATGTTGCATCTCTTACTTGGGTATTTAAGCATAACTTACTTTTTTAACGTTCGTACTCTGATTGCGCTTTATATCTTTTAGATGAAGCTGATATGGACAGAGTATTCAAACTACCGTCCACTACTTTTATTGGTGAAAAAGAGAAAGCGTTACCGTTAAGGTAAGTTTTTAAACCATTATTTTTTAGGCCGAGATGGCGGGTTGAGCTCGACTCTTTTTATAAAGACTGGTTCTTAAAAGCCCCAGAATAAGAGAAGTGGAAAGTATAGGCTAATAATAATAATATGTTCATTCATAGACAGACTAATAATTATTTAGGTAAAGTCTAATAGTGCTATTTGTCCCAGTCGGAGTTGAGAGAAGTGGTGGGCCAGTGGCCTCGACTTACCCGAGTTATATAGGTCGTGGGTTTAAACCCAGGCAGGCACTATACTTTGTGTAAATTTTCATCACCATTCAGGCAACTAATGTGTATGCTTGTTTCCTTGATCTTAGTCGCGCTTTTGACACCATAAATCATGACCTATTGTGTGGGAAGCTAGAAAGAAATAATGTGCCAGCCGGGGTTACGGGGCTTATCATATATTGGTATTGAAATCAGTCCAACAATGTCAGATGGGGTTGTTCTGTGTCCGAAGACTATAAGCTGTCGTGTGGTGTTAGGCAGGGGGGTTTCACCTCTCCCGACCTGTTTAATTTAACGATCACCCAACTCAATTAGGTCGTCTACATACGTAAACGACCTAATTGAGGAGCTGAACAGGGCACAGGTTACAGGTTGGGTGATCGTTATGTGAACAACCTGAGTTATGCTGTTGATATGGTTCTGCTCAGCCCCTCAATTAAGGGCTTAAGAAAGTTGCTGGTTATTTGAGATCAGTGTGCTAAAAAGCATGACTTAGTTTACAATGCAAAAAAAAAAAACAGAACTGATGATATTCAGGTCGGGAGTGTGGCCTCAAAATGTTCCGCCAGTGCGCGCAATTACAATGGGGGCAGACGGTGAAGGTTGTGAAGAGGTTCAAGTACCTTGGTCACATACTGATATCGGACATGAAAGACGATGCGGATATCGAACGCCAGCGTTGTGCCCTATCGGTTGTGGGAAACATGCTTGCCAGGAGATTTTTTAAGGCTAACCTACAGACTAAGGTGCACCTATTCAGAACGTACTGTCAAAGTATCTATACGTGCCAGATCTGGACTGAGTATACAAAGAAGTCTTGGGATGGCATACGTGTTCAGTACAATAACATCTACAGACACCTAATGGGGTTGAGGCGCTACTGCAGCGCCTCTGGAATGTTCGCGGAGGCGAGGCTGAACGCGTTCAATGCCATTCAGAGAAGCAGAATTGCATCATTCATGTCCAGGGTTGGTACGTGTAGTAACATAGTTAGGGACCTAGCTGATAGGATTTATGCAACCAAGACCTACAAGCGGTGGTTAGAAATAGCAGCGTAGTTTTTTGTATGTTTCTGGGCAAAAGAAAAAAAAGGCGAATTCATGTTTGTGCGCCATTTAATTGTGATGTTTTCATTTTTTGTTTTGTATTATTTTATTTTTTTTTCTTAATGGATTTTTGTTTATGGATCATGTGGTCTGCAATAAAGTTTATTATTATTGCTCTCAAAACGGTGAAGAAAAAATCGTGAGGAAACTGACATGTTCTAGAACCAAAAATCCGAAGACATATGACATAGATACCAAACCGCACTGCGACCGCGTGGTAGATTACAGCCCACTCTCTGAGGAGGTCTGTGTCCCACCAGTAGGAACATTACATTCTGATTATCCGTCCCGGTCGTAGTCAATGCTATAGGTGCAGTTGATTCTGATAAAGACACGTTATCAGTGTTATTGTGTAACCTTCACCTTGTCTTTCGTACACGCCTATGAATTATGACGTTTAAAGTTTATCGCTTCTCGATAACGATGGCCACAGCTGTTTGGATCGTTAGCCGAGTAAATAAAGAAGTACAAAGGTTATTGTTTACGGTGATTTCTTCAGAAATAAGATTTACGATACCTACTTACACTATTATAATTGCTCTGAAATTATAGTCCAGCAGCCACTGCCTGTTTTTTTTTAGTGAGTAATAACAGGCTGAATCTTCGTGAGCAGGTTCGGTTCGACGACACGCCCAAGTTTTTCCGCTGAAAAATTCTCGATAGAGGTAGCTAATGTAGAGAGCAGGTTCAAAACATGTCGATTCAGTGGGGTGTCGAAATTGTCGGGATAACAGTCAGTAAGTTTTTAATATTGAGGTAATTGGACGATAAATTCGGTAAAACAATTGTCCTACAAAATGGATGGTTTGACTGGAGCGTCCTACACTCCGAATATGCCCAAATAACAAGGTCATCAAAATTATCGATAACAAGCTGATTGTTTATATGCAGCTTAATAAATATTTGTACAATCAAATGGCCACATAGTCCTACGGCCACATAGTACAAATGTAGTTCCAGTCCTACGTTTAGAAGTTGTCTATTCCACGCTAAGACATTTTTCATTAATAACTGTAGGACAAAAATAACACGTGGTGAGTTACTGCATTCATTGCCTAAATTAAAAAGTATCCTACCAAAAAATAGGTATGTATATATATACGCTAGTCCTACAAGAATATTGAAAATAACATTATTTCGTTTTATTAAATTCAGAAATACAATTATAAAGTGATTCAATATAATTTCAATCGTCGTCGGATTCCGATCTCGACGCTACATCAGTTTCGTTTTTAACATCATCATCATCATCTTCGTCGCAATCATCAGAATAAATAACATCTAATTATGTAACAAAATATTTGTGGAAATTAATAACTTGCAGCATAATCATCAATTCGTAAAGAATAAAAGAAGAAAAGTAATAATAGAGTAAGTACCTTCAACATCAGAAGACGATTCTCCAAGAGATGGACTGTGGACATCGAACCAATAATAATGATATTTCCCATCAATTAATGCCAATACGCAATGTTCTGGATTTTTTTTCTGTGGGGCTGCGCATGTGTTACACCATATACTGCAGATGTATGATGTTCGTTTAACACATTATCTGCTTAATTCTTAGCGAAATGTATGCAAACGCTTCTTTATGTTACACTAATGCTGTGTGGCAAACGCTCGGGTGCGTGCAAAAAATATCTTGAGTGTAGACACCCTTACCGACCCTTATTTTACGATGTTTTCGAAACAATAGAGATGCACAACGAACGCACAGGTGCGGCGCGCCGCACTCGAAGGGAGTTATGTAAATTGTATGGACGCGCATACGCGCCGTCAAGCACCTGGTGAACGTCCGAAAACGCGCATGTGCGTCTGCCGCGCCTAATGTATTAATCTGCTGCAATAGCTCTTGTTTGGTTGGCGGTAGAACCGAGGGATCTTATCCAACAACTTTTTTTTTACAATCTTCTCGACTTGATTGTTGCATTTGTAGCCTTTTTCAAACATTTCGGACCGACCTGATGTCATTTTTGGTCTTTAATGTATA
Source organism: Dicycla oo (assembly GCA_948252095.1). Classification (NCBI taxonomy): domain Eukaryota; kingdom Metazoa; phylum Arthropoda; class Insecta; order Lepidoptera; family Noctuidae; genus Dicycla; species Dicycla oo. The sequence continues at coordinate 14,543,836 of OX411714.1, read as the reverse complement.
CATTCTGCACACGTACTCTTCAAAAAGCTCGAATACCTCACTCGATGTTGCTAACTCAGCACGCCTGCTGTGCAGTTGTACAAAAGCCTCTTGAAATTTAGTATTTTTTTAAGAATATCAATAGGCCTCTTCTTTCCTTTTTGGTAGAAAGCAGAGTTGTAGTCGTTCCTAGTAAAAATGTGGCATAGCTAGCGACCGTCATAACTGTTCTCCAACATTGCCATGAATTTCTATAATGTCGAGGTACAATTTTTTCTTTCCCGTGCTTAGATTAACTATTATCTGAATGTCTTCTTTTAAGTATTTGAAATTTGCCAACATTATCACAGGTATATCCGAATCTGTACAATGTACCTGCACACGATAATTTCTATTCAACTGACAAATGTGGAAAACAATTTTAGTGTCGGCTTCTTCGTGATAGCAAGTGAGATCGTTGTCAATGACTTTTTTGATTTTCCTTTCATCGGACACCTCATAGACGTAGCACTTGTCATAATTCAGTTTAACAGTTTTTTCTTGTCATTATTCGTTGAACGTTTGATTGAAGATTAGGCGGGAGATGAAGTGGTCGATCCACTTCATCTCCCGCCTAATCTTCAATCAAACGTTCAACGAATTTTTCTTTGAAATTTCTACTCTCAACAATTTTGTAAACTCAGCGGGACGTTTATTTTCTTTGCGCACGTCATACGTACGTTCTCTTCGCCTCTCATAATGTTTGATGCTGGGTGAACTACAAGAAATGCGTTGAATGAGTATTGAACGAAATATATCTATTCCTGGAAATACATACCATTTTTTGTGTGGGACAGTAATAAAATTGTTCTACACTTTATTCCCGAAAGGAAAAAAAATATAAAATTCAGTTGTTATTCATGAAAATGTCCTACCGTGGAATTGACAACTTCTAAACGTAGGACTGGAAAACCGTACCACTACATTTGTAGGACTATGTGGCCATTTGATTGTACAAATATTTATTAAGCTGCATATAAACAATCAGCTTGTTATCAATAATTTTGGTGACCTTGTTATTTGGACATATTCGGAGTATAACAAACCATCATTCAAACCATCCATTGTGTAGGATAATTGTTTTTCCGAGTTTATCATCCAATTACCTCAATATTAAAAAAAAAAACTTACTGTTATTCAGACAATTTTGACACCCCACCAAATCGACATGTTTTATTCCTGCTCTCTATATTAGCTACCTCTATCGAGAATTTTTCAGAGGAAAAACTTGGGCGTTTCGTCGAACCGAACCTGCTCACGAAGATTCAGCCTGTTATTACTCACTAAAAAAAACAGGCAGTGGCTGCTGGACTATTAGTTACACTGGTTTGCTCCGCGTCTGATGTAAACTATTAGCTGCAGGCGTGTCGAAGTATGCAATAGAAAATTATGTAATCTACTTATATACTTACATATTCTTCTAATTGCTATAGTCGTTTAATGTTATGCTATGAATCTTATATATGTGAAGTGGCTGCTTATCTGAATGGCTACACGTTAAATCTCTCAATGCGCACTACATCACACACACACACACACACTCACTCACACTGTGTATGCTGTGTATTGCCAACATTTAAAATCAGCCTATAATGTTCCCACAGCTGGAACTGGGGCCCCTCTGCGAGAGGGAACGGGCAATAATCCGCCATGCGGTCCCAGTGCGAGTTGGCCCAACATTTACCTAATATTAATATTCTAGGGAGATCTTGAACCGTCTGGAGCAAGCGTACTGCAACAACATCGGCATCGAGTTCATGTTCATCAACTCTCTGGAGCAATGCAACTGGATCAGACAGCGCATCGAGCCGCCCAATGTCGGCAAGATGAGCCCCGACCAGAAGAGATTGATCCTAGCTCGTCTTACCAGATCTGCTGGGTAAGTGATACTCAGATTTAACATACTGTAGGTTTTATGGCTGTGGCTATAAGAGTAGTGGAAGACCAAAGAAACGGTGGATGGACTGTGTAAAAGATGATATGGCTAGAAAGGGGCTGATTACTGAGATGACGACTAATAGAGAAGTATGGAAGGAGACACTGCAACTACCCCAAATAAAGTGGGATTAGGGAAAGAGAATGATGAGGTCTTATTTATGAAATGAATTTATTTTTCCCATGGGGTAAGCAGAAACTACAGATGTCAATGCTTCGATCATAAATCATAATATACTCTTTTTGTCACCTTTTCCATGTTACTTAATGTATCTGTACCCTATTATTGCGTAACACGCTCGGAATGACAACACCATTTTTTGGCAATACTACAGAATCCTATGTCTACATCTATATCAATAATAAAGCTGAAGAGTTTGTTTGTTTGTATGTTTTAACTACCAGTACCAGAAAAACTACCAGTCGAATTTGAAAAATGCTTTTTGCTCTTTATAGCTCAATTCATGAGGAAGGCTATAGGCTATTTAACATTACGCTAGGACCCTTAAGAGCCGAGCAAAAAGAAAAAAGTTAGAAAGAACGCTAAGCGGAAACGAAGTAATAGCCTGGGCAGGCGATGCGATGCGGTGTGGGTCGGGGGGACAAGAAGTTTCACGCGGACGAAGTCTCGGGCAGAAGCTAGTATGAAATATTGGAATTGTTGAAAGGAAATTAAAAATGAAAGGGCTGGTCACTTTTAGTGTGTTACGCGATAAGGGTGCTAGCTAGGCTTATACGCGGGACGGTTATCACAAAATTTATATGCTCATACATAAATCTTATCTCGTATGCTCGTATCTCGCTGCAATATTTAATATACTGCATACAAAAATCGATAGTCATCATGACTTGTTCTGTTCTGTCGCATAATAATGATACGAAAGCAGAGACACCTTTTTTATTAGTTTCTGGTTCAGTAACAAAACCGATCTGCCTAGCCTTTTCCCAACTATGTTGAGGTGCTAACCGGATGTAGTTGAATACCAGTAATTTACATGGAGCGACTGCATATCTGACCACCACGGTAAGACTGGTTGTCAGACTTTCGGGCTACTGACGACCCGTAACGACTATAAAAGATCCACGAATGACAGCCAGGACCGACGGCCTAACGAGCTTTCTGAGGCACGGAGGAGTCTCGGTATGTAAAGATGGTCACCCTTCCACGGACCAACCCCGGCAAGCGTAGCTTAACCTGATTGATCGACCCGTGTGGCTGTTATTACTTAGCCACGAACTCCCTGTTTCTGGTTCATTAACAGATATACCGGAAAGGGATCTGTTGCTAACCTACGTGAAATTATAACCTAGAAAGAAAGAAAAAAAGTGCTTATTTTGTCACAGAAACACGTGCATATAAAAACAGACAAGTTAGCTAGACTTATTAGTAATCTTCGTAATACGTATTTACCTCATTTATAGTTTTAACTGTTTGGGACATATAGGTCCTACAAACGATTAATGCACGTTGTTATATCTACATAAAACATCGTTTATTGATTACTCAGATGGCTATCTCCCTTCCGCAATTGGAGCACACATTTATTAATGTTATAGATATTATGCACTTCTGTGAAGTGTATAACGGTTTATGGTCGTTCCAAATCACGAGCGCGTCTCACTTGTCTTCTATGTCATTGATATAAGGTTTAAATAGCAATGGTTGACGCGGGGTCGTGAAATTAAACATTATAAAAAACAAGTAGTCTATTCTATGCACATTTTTCTATGTCAATGATTGGAAATGCATATATCATGTAATTACATCAAGATTGACTTCTTTGTGCGTTGGAAAATGGCGTTAAAAGAGTCACCTATGCGCTACCTGACGCCAGTGCACACAGTAAATAGATTTAGATAAGAGAGGCCTTACAAAATTAAATGTAATGCATATCCTATAGCAGCGCATCGATATTGTAGTTTATGATCATTGGATTGGTTAACAAAAAAGAAAGATAAATTCACAAAAACAATCTTAATTTTGAAGTATTTTTATTTTTGTGTTTCGACATCTGCAAGCAATAACATCGTAACTCAGCTTTAGGCCATTTTGAGTTACAATCGTATTTGCTGTACAAAATTAACGATGATTTTGTTTGCACTCACCTAAAAAAAATGTTTAATTCTTCTAGGAATTTAAAAACAGGGGTGAGTGCAAAAAAAATGAGCATTAATTTTGTACAGCAAGAATACGACTGTAACTGAGTTACGATGTTATTCCTTGCAGGTATCGAAATACAAAAATAAAATTTGCATGTGTTTAACACGAACGTCGCACGCCCCGCCCCGCCGGACGCTCGAGTCAAGCGTGCACTCAGGCCGTACACTAAGGAAGGGATCGAAAAAGCAAAGGAGTTGCATAATGAAATTTAGTACAACACTATAACACTCGTTTGGATGATAATGGTTACTATGACACTGGTTGTTTTAATGTTGGAAATAAGCTAACTGTTTCAGAAATTTTTACGAGGATTTATAGCATGGGTGTAGATAAAAGCATTTCAAATATCTTGATTCACGGAGCCTCCATATGATTAAATATGACACCTATATATATATTTTTTGTACTTTGGCCTCATTCTATGTATCAAATACACAACTAGAGATCTTTTACTATAAAACTGCAAGCCCCCCCACTAAAATTTCTATACAAACATTTCAAAAGCGTATGCAACTAGCAGTGGAGAAGCGTGCAGATTTATAGTAAAAAATATCTCTAACAAATGCAAATTTATACTGTATTTTAATCGTAAATATAAGGTGACTGGCAATTAGTAACCGATACTTAAACACATGATTGTACTCATGATAACAAACATCTTTTACTATGGGAACAAACCTGAAATCGCGAAAACAAAATCAGTTCTTCCCTACATTTATGCCTGCATAACTCTTCAAAATGTATTAAACAGCTGATTTTTTTTGTATCGATCTGGTGTATAGTATAGTGGGTCCTACAGTAAAAGTTGTTTGTTATCATGAGTACAAACAAAAGTATCGGTCACTAATTATCCAGTCACCCTATATAATCGTCTAATATGCTTTTGTAGATGATTATTAATAAATAAATAACGTGTTTAGTTTCGAGAACTTCCTGGCAAAGAAATGGTCATCCGAGAAGCGTTTCGGTCTGGAAGGCTGCGAGATCTTGATCCCGGCTATGAAGCAGGTCATCGACGTGTCCACGCGCCTCGGCATCGAGTCCATCATCATGGGCATGCCTCACAGAGGTAACTTCCATCCTATTGTGCCAAGCTCAGATTACAGCCGCAATAGGCAGCAGCACAACGCATTTTCATACAAAAAAGTCCGCTGGGGCCCGGCTGTAGTTTGGTATTCAATGTGGTTCATTGAATACGTACCAAAGTTTTGAAGGAGAATTTTTGCAAAGCGTTGCGTTGGTGGGTGTGGCAGCCCAAATTTGTGCTAGCCTTTACATGGTGTTTTTCTGCAAACTCAGTTCCAACTTACAGATAAAATATAAAATAAATATAAAACCGTTACATTACTTAAGCCTTATTATAAAATGCATACTTCAATGCCGAGATTATTTTATGCACATTCAGTTACGCTCATAAATATGTAATTGTAAAAATTGCATACTGTATTTAAATAACTTAATGTTGTGAATCTTTGAATAATATTCATACTTTTCATAAGTTTTCTTTTTGTAACCGATAGCAAAACTTCTCATGCATTTTCTTATAGTAACTTTATTTTCTGGCAATAATGAGGGGAAGGGGTAAAGGCAGTACTTTGCTCTGTAGTAGGAAACTATAGGCTAAAATTTTGAATAAAATACCTTCGGTCTTCGTTTCACAGGTCGTCTGAACGTGGTCGCTAATGTTTGCCGCAAACCTCTGCACCAGCTGTTCACTCAGTTCGCTGCACTCGAAGCCGAAGATGACGTAAGTTTATCTGTTCAATACTCGATACCATTCCTAGGTGAAATATTCTGAAATTAAACTAAAAGGTGGAGCATAATTCAATTCAACGCACACCGATACAACTCAATACCTACTCGATTCAAAGGAAGCAATGAAATGTTCAGGTGGAGATTCATAGACGACTCCGCCTTGGACTGTAAATGTGGTGCTGTTCCACAAACGATGGGACACTTAATATCATGTCCTGCGTGTCCTGTCAGCTGCACGTTACAGGAACTGATACTGATGGACGCTAGTGATGGCGCCAAACACGTAGCCGAATTCTGGGCCGAGACCATTTAGATCGCCATCGACACGCGAAAAAATTTAAGCTTTATACCATTTATTTCGACAGTACAGTGACATTTTTCTATCATACATTTATCAGAGTACAGTGAAATTTTTCTAGTGGTTTGAAGTGTTCTACTACGCGTAGGCAACTCGTCCGTCGTCCCGTGCGTCATCAACTACTGGAAATATCACTGTACGTGACACGAAATAAAGCTCATATTTCAAAGTAATGCTACTTTGATTCGAGATGTATTGAGTTGTTTCGGTGTACGACGGCCATAATTGGCCCTTTTAGCCGGTTCAACGGTAATCGATACGTATTTATTATTTATAAGATTTAACAACAAACATAATTAACAACAACTTGAAACACCTCAGGGCTCCGGTGACGTGAAGTACCACTTGGGTACATACATCGAGCGTCTGAACCGCGTCACAAACAAGAACATTCGCCTGGCCGTATGCGCCAACCCATCTCACTTGGAGGCTGTGGACCCCATCGTGCAGGGCAAGTGTCGCGCTGAACAGTTCTACCGCGGTGATAATGAGGGCAAGAAGGTAAGATACTTCTTGAGAACTACCTTATGATCTTAGAATAAGAACATTCGCCTGGCCATGTGCGCCATCCCGTCTTACTTGGAGGCTGTGGACGCCATCGAACAGGGCAAGTGTCGCGCTAAACAGTTCTACCGCAGTGATAATGAGGGCAAAAAGATACGTACTTTAGTTATCTTAACTTGTGATAAGATACGGTCGAAGACGTTTTGCAAAAACAAGTAGTTTATGCACGTAATTATATAAGATAAGGTCTATCTATTCATACACGAAATCTCTTAAGGGGTCATTGTACTCATCATTATGAACAACTATGAAACCTGAAATCGCGAAAAAAATCTGCTGTTCCGTACATTGACGGGTTAGGCGAACATAAATGTAGGGAACAGTTGATTCTTTTTTCGCGATTTCAGGTTTGGTCCCATAGTAAAAGTTGTTCATAATAGAATAGATATGACACAACAAGCTTTAGAGAGAGATTGTTACACAGGTATGAGCTTCGTATTTCGTCGGCGATACTGCAAATAGAGCTATGTCGCCATGAACTGATTTTACAGCAGAGAGAAAAACTGAATATATTTTTATTTTATTTCGATACGTATTTGAAATTCATTATGGTATTCTATCGTCAATAAGACCTATTTAACTGTATGCAAATGAATCCTGAATGTTTCTTTAATGTCAAAATAAGTAGACATGTAACATTTTGCAATCAATTATTATTTTTTGACATGGAACGTTTTGCAGTATCACCGACGATTTGCTCCGTGGGTATGAGGGAGAGACGACGCTCTATACGCTGATATTTTTTCGAAAACTTGAGCTGCTGTATAGCACTTGGTTATGTTAAGTTTCACTGTCATGTAATTATTATAGCCGGGTATTGTAATACGAACAGGGGCGTTAGACTTATCAACTATTATAGAAATGTTGTATTGACCGCCTCATTCGTATAGTGTCCTGGGTTCGACCGCAGAGCCGAGCAAGTGTTAGTGGGTAGTAAATTCTTAAAAGCAGTTCCTTAGCCTGAATCCGTGCACGGTTATTGGAAATAGATTTGCGCCTATTACATGGAACCTAAACATAACGAAATTTTGGTATAATTACAATATACCACTGCTCATTCCTTCAGGGAATGCAGGGTTAATGCTATTTATTTATTTCATGTATAGGTAATGTCCCTCCTCCTCCACGGAGACGCAGCGTTCGCTGGCCAGGGCGTGGTGTTCGAGACGATGCACTTGTCGGACCTGCCGGCCTACACGACGCACGGCACCATCCACATCGTCGTCAACAACCAGATTGGCTTCACCACCGACCCGCGGCACTCGCGCTCGTCTGCTTACTGCACAGGTTTGTGATATAAAGAATACTGTAGAATCGTACTTAAAATATTTAGAAGCATAACTTCTTTAAACCCATTGAAAATTGGACCGTGTTATGCAGACGGCAGCCATGTCGGGAAATGTACAGAGTTATAAGCATTTTTCTGTCGATGGTTGCATCGTGGATGTATGGACATGTCTGCATTTGACGGCTTATATCTCCGTGATAGGTAGATATATCGACATGGCTGTTTTTGCAAAAAATCTTGCATGTTGAAATTAGTGTGACTGTGTTTATAACTCATTTTTTGAAAAAAATGTTATATGGCTGCTTACTGCATAACTTGGTCCAATTGCATTTTTGCTATTGTCAGTAATTAAGTAATTTGTAAAGTTGAAAAATTAAACTAATCTAACCGCCCGTTTTTCTTTCTCTCTGTCGTTTAGATTTTGTTTTTCATTCAAATTCAGAAGTGGCTATCAACAGTTTATCAGAGCTTGCTGTTTTGTAGCGTGTACAACCTGCCAGCTTGAATGTATCACCTACTTCGAACGCGACGAACATAGTATTGGTAGCTAACAGCCTCGGGCATGTTATACGCCCAGTTCAGCTGAACGCAGTATTATGCGACTTGGGACTTAACCCTTCGTATATATGAGACACAATGGCTTTTTAATTGTTTCTGTAATTACCGGCGTACGAGTGGTTAAACGTAATTGGTGAAATGTGTAATATTCATATCTGGCTAACCCTTCAAAGAATACAGCCGTGATGTTTTACTACTTGTTGTGATTTACGTTGCAGATGTAGCCCGCGTAGTAAACGCACCGATCTTCCACGTGAACGGTGACAACCCGGAGGCCGTGATGCACGTGTGCAACGTGGCGGCCGAGTGGCGCGCCACGTTCCACAAGGACGTCGTCATCGACATCGTCAGCTACCGCCGCAACGGACACAACGAGATCGACGAGCCCATGTTCACGCAGCCGCTCATGTACCAGAAGATTCACAAGACCAAGCCTGGTAAGAAAACACAAAGCAACTGTTTAATAGGGTGTTAGACTGGATTATTTTAATTCGATTTCTCGAAGCCTAGAAAAAGGATAAGCCACATTGAATTTCTTTTTATATTAACATCTCAAAAATTTGGCGATGTTGCTAACGTTTTAAAGTCTATGATAGACAGAGACAGCACTGGTATAGTGCGCGCGCAAGTGCTAGTTTCCGCCTGAAGTATGTGAGTGGTGAGACGGGGGAGGTAGACAAACGTCAAGCTAACTCAGTCTGCCAATCTTGTCGATCGCGCCCTCCCCCGTGGTAATGTGTCAAATTCACTTACAGTACTGTACTTTGCTTTACAATGATTAAAAGTTACAACAGTACATTATATTCCAATTTACTGTAGTCAAAAGAACGGCCGGTCGTCGAGAGAATGCATTCTTGACACCTGTCAGTCGAATATGTGTTTTGCGAATTTGATCCTTATCGCTACTAGAAATTGTCACACTGACAGGTGTCAGGAACACATTCTGTCGACGGCCGGACTGTAAGCTAAAATTTTCTATTTTTATTTACAATCATTAACCTTTCTACCTACAGTACTCGAAAAGTACGCAGATCAGCTGATTTCTGAGGGCGTCGTTACCGCCTCCGAAGTGAAGGACGTAAAGGACAAATACGAAAAGATTTGCGAAGACGCGTACACCCAGGCTAAGGCAGAGACCCACATTAAGTACAAGGACTGGCTCGATTCGCCCTGGTCCGGATTCTTCGAGGGCAAGGACCCACTTAAGGTAGATTTTGTCATGGATAATAGAAGTAGAATGGGTGGTGTATGTTAAAGACTATAGTAAAATGTGATGAATTAATTTCAAGTCAATTTTTTACCATGTTGCACCTACTGTTTAGTATCTGCATCACCCTCAGGTAGACTGGTTAGGAAATGCCTAAGGCATTAAGTCCACCGTTGTACGGTTATTTTATGCATAAAGTTTTAAGAAATAAATAATAGATAAAACAATAATAAACATTGTAAACGTGCACCCACTAAATACTGCGTAAAGATTGGGTTTACTAAGAAAGTTGTGCCTTCATATAGCGATAGCAAAATACTAATATGGTGCCAAAAGATGCTTTCGATATGGCGGCCGTCATTACGCGGCTTTGTACGATGACACTGCTTTCTTAAGAAACCGAAGCGTAATGGCAAAAAACCTTCTTAATTACTTTATCTATAGATGAAAACCGCATTAAAATCCGTTCAGTAGTTTCTGAGACCATCGCGAACATACAGACAGACAGGCAGATGCGGCGGGGGAATTTGTTCTATAATATGTAGTGATATTTCCAAGATAGTAGAACACGCCGCACCGCACATCTTTGTACTCAGTAAGCCACCGGCTCACAATATTTGACGAGCTTATTAACTCCACAGATGGCTTCTACCGGCGTAGTAGAAGAAACATTAGTACACATCGGCAAACGTTTCTCGTCCCCTCCCCCCAATGCGGCTGAGTTCGAGATCCACAAAGGTCTGCTTCGTATCCTGAAGGCGCGCATGGCCATGGTGGAGAACCGACAGGTGGACTGGGCTCTCGGAGAGGCGATGGCCTTCGGATCCCTGCTGAAGGAAGGCATTCACGTGAGATTGTCAGGAGAGGATGTGGAGAGAGGAACTTTCTCACACAGGTATGTGTTTTTTCCTCTTCTGGAACTCGGTACGTCTCGCAGACACTACGTAATTCGATTTATTTATTTGATACGCTGAGGTAGTGTCTCGGTAGAAGTAACTACACAGGGTATATCGGAAAGGTGTATTCAAATGTAACGGTGTGGTACAGATTATCAAACTGAACAACTTTCTCCATAGGACCAACATCATAATCGAGAAAAAATTATCAGCCGTCCCTTACATTTGGGTTGCGTAGGTATTGAAGCTTTATACGGGACAGCTCGATTGGGATGTTGGTTCCACGGAGAAAGTTGTTCAGTTGGATGGTCTGTACCACACACTTAAGTTCGACCACACCTTTTTGATACATCCTGTATAAAAAAAGATCGATTTGAGGCTAGACACTTCCTTACCGGACGCTCTCTTAAGCTGAACGCACATTTGTCAGTATCAATCAATCAAGCAATTTCAATTTATTTCTTATAAAATACAATCGTTAGTAGTCATCATAATCATCCATACATGTTTTCTTTTTAATAATACAACACAACAATGGAAACAGTGGATCAGGACTGCACTATGCTTACATGTAGTTTTGTCCAATGCTCCATTAAGGAGCCATCCATATCCATTCTCCCTGCAATAAGCTGCAGGAAGCTGTTGGGGCTGCTCCATATGTGACGCATCAGAGACGCTATTCTTTTTCGATGTATCGCTTGAAAGCCCTCCACTTGAGCGTCTGCAAACATACCTGATGCGCTACAAAAGCGTGGCAACCCCATCAACATTCTGAACGCGTTATTGTACTGGACACGCAGGGCATTGTAAGTCCTCTGCACACGCAGACCTCGCTGTATCGCACGCGCCTTATGCTCCGCATTTGTTTTTTTTTTTAATCTAACGGAACATCGCACACTTCACTTGCACCTGCACTTACGTGCAGTATTTTAACAATATTGGCGCCGATTCCCTTGTTCAAAAACTAAAGTAAATTTAAATTCAGTGCATCTTTTTCTTTCTATTTCATTAAGAAAATACAGAAGATAAACATTAGTTAAGGCCTGTCAAATTAGTCGGCGCTTGACGTATTTTTAGTAGCTAATTTTTTAATCACGTCTAAACTTGTCTATGGAGTATCTTAATTTGACAGGACTAAACTAATATTTATCTTCTGTCCTTTTCTTAATGAAATAGAAAGAAAAAGATGCAATGAACTTAAATTTAGTTTAGTCTGTGAACAAGGGAATCGGCGCCATTGTCCTTTCCAATAGAGCGTACGGCGCGTACGATGCTGACAAATGTGCGTTCAGCTTAAATATTGTCAAGTTTGTAATGTATTAATGTATTTAGCATGTTAATTATGACATATCGAGCGTGTGACAGAGACTTGAAATCCGAACTTTTATTAAAACTTGATGTGCCTTATTGACGGCTGGGTAAATGCACTTATCTGACAATAAATAACAAGTTCAGTTTTTAACTTATGTGTTTTGTTGTGCAGGCATCACGTGCTACATCACCAGAAGGTGGACAAGGCGACATATTGCTCGCTGTGCCACCTGTACCCCGACCAGGCGCCTTACACCGTGTGCAACAGCTCACTGTCTGAGTATGGTAAGTTCTCTAGGGCCCCAATTCTGTATACCCCCTGTGTGTGTGTTTATGTTTCCGCGTGTGCATTGGCGGGCCCCAGTGATAGTTATCGTAAACATGACGTACGAATATTCAAATGTTGAGTACCTAGCAATGGTGCGATTTTATATCCTGTCTGGTGAAAACTTAGACGGTGCGAAGCGAATGTAAGCAGAAGAACATCTGCAGTCGTTGCGAATCAACGGTATCGCTGCTCCTCAAATTCCCAGCAATGCTCTAATATTACGAACGTATCAGCGGTGATTTGGTCATGGGCAGTTCTGGCTACCCAGTCATGCCAGAGGCAGGGGCTGGCCACCGGTAACCTCACTTTACGTCAGATTTTTCAATGAAAAAATAATGCTATTCTAACGAATATTGTGGGAGAAAGATAGATGAATGTATTATTAATTCCATTTAGTAAGAATTTTCCCAAAACAGGATTTTTACACAATTGACCTTAAAGTACCTAATCGCCACGGTTAGTCATTGTGGTCATTGTGCCTCTGTAAAGTACATAACATTTCTTGCCGCTCAGCTGATTGACTCCCGTGTATTGCGCAGAACGCTAGGCGCGCGCGCCCTCGTTGCTTAGCAACGGGGCGACCGGTCGACGTTCTCGCTCTCGTATGTATGCACGTCCTTTTCATTTTACTTGAAGTACAGTCGAGTATTTTTGCTTCAAGTATTCTTTCGATTATTAAGAAAAATAAAAAAATTTATTGTTTTAAAAGTTTGTTCGAGTCTCAGTTCGTCTTTCTTGTTTTCGTTTTACTTGTAAGGTTAGGTTTTCTTATTATCGTGTTAGTTTGTTATTGGTCTGAGGCTTTTTAAGTCAATTGGGTATATTTGTATTATGATGAGTTTGTCGATGTACCGGTATTGTGTTCATTTTATTTGTAGATCCGCGGGGCAATTGCGAAACACACTATTAATCAGAATCGGTTTCATTTTGACGGTTCAACAACTGCATTCATTGTGTTATTTACGCTGTCGAGCAGACACATTTTTCGACCATAAATGAAGCAGTGATAAGCAATTAGCTTCAAAATGATTCAGATTTCGATTGAGAGTGTGTGTTAATTAGGGTGCAGCTTTGTCTTAGTTTATTAGTAAGTGGGATATTAAAGTTACTGTGATTTTGAAAACGTTTTAAACGTGACTGTACCATGCGTGCGGTCACATAGTACCTAACGAACGAAATGTGCGTGCGTCTCGCTCGCACGTACAACTTCGCGATCGCAGCCGCGTCACGTTTTACGCACAGGCCGTGGGATGGATAGCTTTCATGATTTTTAAAAATTATATTTGAAACTTACAATATCAGTGGTACTAAGCAAATATTCTCGTGTATGGTGTCTGTTCCACCTACACAACACACCATATTATTTTCAAGACGGTATAAAAATTCATCCGGTATATAGGCGGTTTATTTCATTGTGTCATAGAGAATACGTTATTAGCTGATGTCGTGATTAGCTCAAAGAATTTATAGACGTGGTTTCGAATTAAGGAATTGTTTAGTGAATTAGGACCCTGATGCCGTCTTACAACTGCGCGTGATGTCATGAGTCGTGTCGCGCCGTATCGATTACTACGAGCCAGCCAGCGCTGAGAGTCAATGTTCGCCTCCCCGAACCGTACTGTTTCTACGGACGAGCGAGTCTTCGCTTCTCACGACGTCTATGCTCAGCAGACTCCGCGCCACTCTTGATAAAACGCGTTTTTATCGTACCATAATGTTGGCAATACGCTTGCATTTTTGTAAAAATGTTCGCGTTTTATGCTTATACGACATTAACTTTATTTGAATAGAGATAGAGTATATTTTGTACTAACTTTTGCCCGCGTTTTCGTTCGGGTGGAGTTTATAAATTATAGACTGTGTTATTCTAATCTGTAAGGCTATATTACTGTGAAGTTGCATCAAAATCCGTTGAGTTTTTGCGTGAGAGAGTAACAAACATCCATACATATGTAACGCGAATGTTTAGGCAAATACGCTGAGTCACCGCCAGCTTATTTGAAATGCAAGATAAAATTTAAACCGCTATTATTTATAACACAGGTGTCCTCGGCTTCGAGGTGGGCTACTCCGTAACGAACCCGAACGCGCTGGTCCTGTGGGAGGCGCAGTTCGGTGATTTCGACAACTGCGCGCAGTGCATCATCGATCAGTTCATCGCCAGCGGGCAAGCCAAGTGGGTGCGCCAGTCCGGCCTTGTGTTGCTGTTGCCGCACGGCATGGAGGGCATGGTGAGATATACCACACGTTGAGCTAAACGACACGTTGAGCTATACGACACGTTGAGCTATACGACACGTGGAGCTATACGGCACATTGAGCTATATGACACGTGAAGCTATACGACACGTTGATCTCAATTGAGATGCTAGTGTTCAGTTTTGTATAGTCGACCTTATAAGGGGTTATCCTCACTACAGTGTTGGCCTGGGAAAAGTAAATACATAGATAAATCGTTTATTTGGTGCACACAAAAGAAATAACACAGCAAATAAAAGCACAACATTAAGAACATATCTACAAGGTATACATATACTTACAAAAGATAGAAAAAACATTTATTTTGATGTCAAGAAATTAGATATACTATGATATGAATGGTGGCGTCAACAATGACGATCAACGACGTAAAGGTTGCGCGTACTGCGAATAAAATACATACGATTTTTTTCTGTCCGATATTAATCCGCGGCCTTCATACAAATCTGTTTTCGGTTTTATATTCGCAGTGCGCGCTAGCTCTTAAAAACAGAGATAAAGACAGTAAATCATTTTCGAAAGTTACCAAATACCAAAACGTAGTCTATTTTATCGAGTGTGTGTTAGATAATAAAAATGATAAAATAACTCGCAGGGCCCCGAGCACTCGTCCGCCCGACCCGAGAGATTCCTGCAGATGTGCGCCGACGACCCCGACTACATGCCGCCAGAGAGCCCCGACTATGAAGGTCAGTCATCCTTACATTTTTATAATATAATAATTTATTTATTTCTGAGAAAACTCCATCTAGGTTACAAAATCTTAAGTGGGTAGCTGCAGGTAGCCCGCAAAATTCAAATTTTCTTACTTTTTTTATAATTTGCAAATCGGTATTAGGTTGTATATTGATTAAAATATGATTCGCGACCGTAGCATATAATTATGTATTTACTAAATTATAATACAACTCTTTATGTTAGTATAGTCCTAAATATCAAAATTTCATGAAGTCTTTAAGTTCATAAAATCCTAATAACATAGGATTTTATGAACTTAAAGAGGTGATGGATTGATGATTTTATTGATTATTATTCTTTGAATACAATTTTCTGTATTTCCACTGCACTCTGACCGCCTCTTTTCTTTTACAATAGAGTAAAAAACTGTCTAACTGTGTGGGACACATAATCATTGTTGAATCTAAGGGGCAGTCTCCACGAGCGAGAGAATCGCGGCGATATTAGTGTATAGAAACGATTCTCTCGCTTGTGGAGACCCCTAAGCGAAAATAGTTGACAACGGTGTGTGTCGTCCGCACGATTTTGTTTTAAAATTGATTCTTTAGAAGCAAAGCAAAGCGGTATCGATCTGACGCTGAGCGACGACCATTATAAATGCCTGCATGTTCATACAAGACATTTCGCGAATGTTTTGGCTCTTAAGCCCGTTTTCAATAACACTCGGTAACAACTAAATTAACGCCAAATAAAAGCGCACTGTGGCATTTTTAACGCTCGGCTCAGCACTGAGAGTTCAAAAAATATGTAGGCGCTCATTTAGGCGGTTCTTAGTGTTGGCTAAAACGGGCATTAGTATCTCGGCTACGCACGTTTCTGTAAGCGCGTGAAACGACTTATCTGGGCTGCGTTAAAATCTGTGAATATTTAAAAAAATGTGCATATTTACCCACAGTTCGTCAACTACACGACTGCAACTGGATCGTGGCCAACTGCTCGACGCCCGCCTCCTACTTCCACATCCTGCGCCGACAAATCGCGCTGCCCTTCCGCAAGCCGCTCATCCTCATGACGCCCAAGTCGCTGCTGCGTCACCCAGAGGCCAAGTCTTCCTTCGATGACATGAAGGACGGATCGTGCTTCAGGAGGTAAGCTAGAATAAATAGTATTAACTTTATTGTATTTTATGTAGGTACACCTCTCTCTCTCACCTTCGGAAAAGATAACTTAACATCACGCCTGTATCCCTCATACAGGCGCAGACCATTGGACTCCTTCCTGACCGATTGGCCCAAGAAGACTATTAACCCAGCTGTGGGACAACATAGTGAGATAACATAATAAAACAAGAAAACATGTGACACACCCATACTGCAGGTTGCTGGAAACAGAGATATATGTTGATGCAGCAATAGTCCGCTATTTTGATTTACCTTGATTACGACAATTGTTATACATTATTTACGCATACAACGTGTTTTTTTTATATACCATAACTCTTAAGGTACTAATGAGACCATCATTTTGAACAACTTTTACTAAGGGACCAAACCTGAAATCGCGTTCGCAAAACTCGTCAAAATGTAGGGAACTGCTGATTTTTTTTCGCGATTTCAGGTTTGGTCCCATAGTAAAAGTTTTTTTCTTAATTATGTCTCCTTAATACCCTAGAGTTACGGTATATAAAAAAAACACGTTGTATAATCAGCCTATAATGTTCCCACAGCCGGGAAACAGGCCTCCTCTTTGAGAGGGAGTAGGCCATAATCAATCACGCAGGTCCAGTGCGGATTGGTAGATGTCACATGTCTTCGAATTTCTGGTCCTAGGACATACCGGTTTCCTCACGATGTTTTCCTTCACCGTTTTGGGAGCAGTGGTGATGAAATAATTTAAACAAAGTAAAGCGCCTGTCAGGGTTCGAACCTAGGGGGTTGCGACAATCGTCGAGAAGATCCGGCAATCGGGACTCGGGGTGGCCCTGCACAAGTTCGAGGTCATGTGTTTTCATGGTCCTCGGAACGCGCCACCGTCGGGTTCCCAAATAAGGATAGGACGGGTTGACATCGGCGTCGAGCCGACGATGAGGTACCTGGGACTCGTCCTCGACAGCCGGTGGAACTTCGTGGAGCAAACGTCGGAACGTTTGGCTCCCAGTCCGGAGCGGACCGGGGCTGCCTTGAAGCGGCTCCTGCCCAATCTAGGGGGTCCAAACGCCTTCTGCCGGAAGCTCTACGCGGAGGTCGTGCGGTCCATTGCCATTTACGGCGCACCGGTGTGTGCGCGTTACTTGAGGTGCCCAAAGGGTCATGGTCATCCGTCTAGTCCGGGGACACCGCACGATCTCCGATGAGATGCGGCGCGGATCAGGAGAAGTTACTTGATAATTACCCACCCAAAAAAAAAAGTCGCGGCCGTTACCACTGGGCCACCACTGTTCTCCAGCCACCACTGCTCTCTTATTTACGGATGGTGTGTGGTGTGTGATAATGATAACCTTCGTAGTTGAGAAGCTTCAGTTCTCGAGTATTGATTCAGGACCAATACACAAATTAGAAGGCAAGGATTAGCTAGAGTCTTGACATGTTTTTGGTTACCTACTTCAAATAACACACATCAATATACCATACAATAACTTTATAAAGTTCTCCTTCCGTGTTTGATATATCAATGTTTATTTTTACCTTCCTTTTTTCTCAATCAGAGTGATCCCTGAAGAGGGCCCTGCCGCACAAAATCCCCAGGGCGTGCGCAAGATCTCGTTCTGTTCCGGCCGCGTGTACTACGACCTGCTCAAGCACAGGCGCGAGAAGGGACTCGAGAAGGAGATTGCTATTGTCAGGTAATTGCCTCTGAAAAATTCAATACACACTTGGTATTTCATGTTTATTTGTTACACTTTGACTTAGACGCTCTGAAAAAATGGTGTTTCCACAAAAGAAAAAGTTGTTAAGTTCCACTATTATATATATAGCAAGTTGACACGTTACGTCATTTCATACGAATGACAGTTGTGATTTACATTTACGGCCTATTGTAGGCGATAGTCAATTTGCTAAACAATCATTTATTCGATTTTACTATGAAACTGAGAAAAGTATTAGTTGGAAACTGCTAAGTAAAGAAGTGCTAGTAGGTGTTCTGATGCACGCAACCCTTTTTCTTCTAAGCGTGTAGATGGTAATATAAATAGAGTTGGCCCAGAATTCGGCTCTCGTAGTCGACATTGGGCACCTTCAGCAACTACACTACAACAGCACTTTCACACTATCTCATAAATTAATTCCATTCTTCTTTCTCCAGAGTGGAGCAAATCTCGCCGTTCCCGTACGATCAGATCAGGGCTGAGGTCGACAAGTACCCGAACGCTACCATCGTGTGGAGTCAGGAGGAGCACAAGAACTCCGGCTACTGGCAGTACGTCGAGCCCAGGTTCCGCACCTTATTGCAGAACCAGAAGACTGTTGCGTATGTATCAATTTTGATGTTGTTTTTACGAGTCTGATGCCCGTTTTCACTAATACTTAGCGACATCTATACAAGTATTTAATACGCAAACATTAAGCAGTTACTTAGTGCAAAAAAGAAAAAACAAATCAGCCAGCAACCGCACATGTTATGCTCAGGCAACTCAACGGGTTACCTGACGACAGATTTATAACAATATTGTCAGATACCAAAATTGCGTTTTGAAATTGCCAGACAACTGCCAAAAATGTAGATTTTGAAGCTTACGAGTTGCCTACTCAGGGCTGGTGTTTTAATCAGTAGTTAACTCAACCAATGGTTAATACATTAGGCGCGGCGGACGCACATGCGCGTTTTCATAAAGATAAGATAAAGATAAAGATATATTTATTGCGTAACTGTGTACATTAAGATCGTATTTATAAACATTACATTTTTAGTTTCAACAGTCTACCCAAGTCGGATATGCAATAGTTTTGATGGAAGTTAGGCATTCACATAAATATTATTTTTTGTCAAAAAACTCATGCAGACTATAAAATACATTGTCAATCAAAAATTTTTTCAATTTATTTTTAAACATATTTCCATTTAATTGCTTAATGGCTGGCGGTAACTGGTTGTACACACGAATAGCAGTAACATAGGTACTTTTGTAATACATCATATTATTGATAACTGGTAAATTAATGTCATATTTATATTGTTTCCGAATGTTTCTTTTAGAATTTGATTTGAAATTAAAATATTGCATATTGTTTTTAACAAATAAACATAATTCAAGTATAAAAATACCAGTCAGCGTCAGGAAACCCTCCGTTCTGAAGACATCTCTTAATGATTCAGTACTATGCATGTTATATATTGTTCTAAGACATTTTTTCTGGAGAATGAATGTAGATTGTACGTTTGTCGAGTTCCCCCAATATATTACACCATAAGTTAACAGTGGGTACACATTTCCAAAATAAGCATTTCTAGTTACACTTAAGATTCGTAGTTTCTGCAAGAACTGACAAGGCGTAACATGCACTAGATATTTTTTTATTAACTTTCTCAATATGTGCCTTCCAGTTTAAGTGTTGGTCTATGGTAACTCCTAAAAAATTTGTATCTTTTACTTCTTCAATCACTGTATCAGAAATGGTTACACTCAATTTACTGTGTTTACACAAATGTTCACACAATTTACATAACTTTCTTCCAGTGCGGCGTGCCGCACATGTGCGTTCGTTGTGCATCTCTATTGTTTCGAAAACATCGTAAAATAAGGGTCGGTAAGGGTGTAGCATAAAGAAGCGTTTGCATAAAAAAATAAGCAGACAATGTGTTAAACATAGTAACCAATGGTTGCATTTTGGCTAAATGTGTTTGTCAAAATGCCATTAGTTACTAATTTTTTTATCAAGAATGAGTTAACATGAACACATACATGTAAACTCACTATGCCTTTCATATTTAGCCAAAATTCAACCATTATAGTTTGACCAAGACCGCTATACCGCGCCGTAGGTATGTGCGCAGCGAGACGGGGGGCAGTGCAGGCCGTTCATTCGTCAACGCTCACGGCGTCCCACCGCTCATTCGCCAGGGCTGCACCCCGCCTCGCCGCGCATTCCTAAGGCGCGGTACAGCGGTCTTAGTCAAACTATAGTTACTATGTTTAACCATTGGTTGAGTTGGCTAAGTATCAAAAAACCGGCCCTAAGAAACGAAAGGTGAAACGAGAGTGTGGCTTAGGGATCTGCTTACGTGGGGCATTATGTAATTAGGTGTTGTTCAGCTTGACGTTAGTGAAAATGGGCATGATTGTTGGTTTCTAGATATAGGTTCGTAATTATAAAAGCTCTTGTTTTAAGGTTCACTTATTTAATAAATATTAGAGCTTTATTTATAAACCCTGAATATACTGACTGGCAAAACGAAATACTGTAGCTTTCAAGCTCTGGCCACATTGAGGCGAATCCTACGTGGAACGCGCGACGCGACTGCGTGCGACGATAGTTTTAATGGTTAGGAAGTCAAATGAGTAAATTGACGCGAGCGAAAATTTCTTCCGGCATCCCGAGCGGGATTGGCTTCAGTTTGGACAGAAGTTCAATTCGAAGACATTGCACCAAACAATCCCATGAAGTTGCAAACAGAGCATGTTTGCCATGCTGGCTTGGTGACATATTATTGTATGTTTTATATCACTGTTACGCCAATCTTTATAACTTTGACAACATTTCAGCGTTCTTATAATCTTAAATGAAATTACATCTAGAAGTACGACATACGTATCTTTTTTAAACAAAGCTGTTCATTAATTATTAACATCTTAGAAATTCGTTCTATTGTAAACTGACGTAAACATTTGAATCCATAATCCTGGCATCAGATATTCCGATGTCATATGGCTATACTACTATACTATACTATGGACAGTCGTTTACAGGGAACTTTGAAAACAATCGACAAAATTTACCTGCTCTACCCATCAATATGAAGAACTTTTGCTATGGGACAAACTAAGAATTCGCAAAAAAAATTCGAACTTAAACAAAATGGTTCGATCGGGAAGGTCGAATTTATTTATGTTAGTCCCCTAGTAAAAGTTGTTCATATTGATGGGTTGCACATCCCCTTAAATTTTGTCGATAGTTTTCTGTCTTGAGTCTATATTAATTTTTATTTTTATTTATAAGCATTGGACTGACGTCATCCCACGCTTTTGTTTTTATTATTTTACTCCGAAACTAAGCAATAAAAAGGTACATTCTGATTGAGGATTGGAAAATCAAGAAATGGAATTTTTTATGTTATATTTGTTTTTGCAAATCTGCAGTTGTACTATTCGTTGTCAGGATAGAAAAAAAAAACAAGAAATTATATTTTTAAATTAGATTTTTTTAAATTATTCTGTATTGTTGTTAGATTCTTTCTCGGGATAGAAAAATCTGAAATGTATTTTGTTAAATAAGATTTTTTAACTATTCTGTATTTGTTCGACAAAATGCAGCTTCAGTTTCGGTTAGGCTGTCAAATTTGGCTTGCATGGTTTTCAAATTTGCATGTGTGGTTGTTCATTCGGTAACATTTCCGATCCCTATTTTATTCATTTTCGCGTTACCAAATAATAATGGTGGTATTTCCTTAACACGGTGCGGTAACGCCATAATCTAACTGGCTATTGGTTGCAGTGTTAAGCCTCAAAAGGGTAACTGGTTCTCCCAGCTTTTCGGGCGGGAGGAGAAGCCTGTGTCAGATGACGATGAAACAGTGCCGCGTACCATTAGGTGAGATAACGGCATATGGCGTTCCCATACCTTTCCGCCTCTATTCTTCCTTTCACGAACCTTTTAAAATCCTATATCGCTTGCTATCACTATATCCTGTCTGAATCATCTCATTATAGCAAAATAAGGTGTTTGACTATTTTTGAATAAATTTGATTACGAAAAATACTTATTAAACCCCATCACATCATCAACATCGCAGGATCACCGTGTCGATGAGTATCTCTATCTTGGTCAAATAGTCTCTTTCCAGGCAAGACAAAACAACGAACTTGCAAGACGCACCGAGAATGCCTGGAAGAGCTATTGGGCCATGAAAGTGCTAATGAAGGGCGATCTTTCTCTATCCCTCAAGAGAAAACTCATCGACATGTGTATTCTTCCCATCCTCACGTATAGTTCTCAAACATGGTCTTTGACAATTCAGCAGTGGTCCACGCTCGAGGTTTGCCAGAGAGATATGGAACAAAGTATTCTGGGTATCAAACTTGTGGACCGGGTTGAGATACAACAATCCGTTCCATCACTAAAATAACTGATGTTAGTCGGAAAGCTGCCACGCTTAAATGGAATTAGGCTGGACACATCTGCCGCATGTCAGACGATCAAAGGGCCAAACTTACGACCCAGTGGGTCCCGTTTAATGGCAAACGACATCGCGACAGACCCAGACGAAGATGGCGGGATGAGCTGGACTCCTTTAATAAAGATTGGTCCAAGGCAGCTCTGGACAGAGAGAGGTGGAAAGAGAGTAGGGAGACCTTTGCCCAACAGTGGGACAATAAAGGCTAATAATAAATTAAAAATAACCAACAAAACATGGAAAACAGCTTAATATACAGTAACGTCTTATCAGATGCAGTAGTGATGTTCCCTTTTATCGATAATAAAATGATGTTGTATTCTGTTAATAATAATAAAACAACTTTTTTATATTTGAATAGTAGTCAAACATCTTTTTGGCTTTACTATATAGGGTGACTGGTAATTAGTGACCGATAATTAAACACATGATTGTACTCATGATAACAAACAACTTTTACTATGGGCCCAAACCTGAATTCGCGTAAAAAAAAATCTGCTGTCGTCACTCGTCAAAATGTAGGGAGCAGCTGATTTTTTCTTCGCGATTTCACATTAGGTCCCATAGTAAAAGTTGTTTGTTCTCATGAGTACAATCATGTGTTTAAGTATCGGTCACTAATTACCAGTCACCGTATATAATAATGCTTAGTAACTAAACTCAAGTCAGTAGAATAAAAACTCACTTTACGCTGTGATAGTGCAGTCTCAATCAACGATGGCTAAAAGCGTCTTATTACTCAACTTGAGTTTGGTAATAATATAATTAATCAAATAAATTATGATTAATTTAATATGGACTGCATGTTTTTTTTTCCAAAATCTTAGGAAAACGTCTTGCTTGTCATGCTTATTTTGTGCTTTTTAACATGTCGGTATCTGGTTAATGGGACCTTATAATACTTATTGTTTAAAATCCTATTATTTTTAAAATTCAGTGAGTGTTAGGTTAGGTTACTCAAATGTCACAGTCTTTTTAAGTGGTAAGCCTAATTAGTCCTTGGTAAAGATTAGGATTAACTGGAATAAAATATATTTTTAATCTATCTTTAACTTTGGCATAGTATTCATAGTGTCTTTGCTGATGTACTGAGCGCATCCCCTACGGATTGCTCCCGCATTGACGCCGCGCAGACGCAACCTAAAAATAACACACACTACATTAGCTTTGCGTAGACGTGATTGTATCTAAAATGTCACATTTACGTAGAATGGCAACGATTCTCACAATTTATCCCGCTTGAGGGCGCTGTTGTAGATGTAGACCTGTCAAAATTAGAACTACTCAAGTGATCGTCAATTGATAAAATAATCTCCATACAAACCTATATGGTTTATAGCGTATTGTATACTGGTTGTTCCCCGCGACTTAGCGTGGAACTCGTAAGATACACAATATACTAAAATACCAGCCACATTTTAATAAAACTCCCTCGTCCCTCGACCCGCCGTGTTGCATCGTCCGCCCGCGCTAATATTTTGTTTTTGCTTAGCGTTATTTCTGACTTTTTTCTTTTTGCTTGGTTCCTAAGGGCCGTAACGTGATGAATATAGCCTATAACCATCCTCGAGAATTTGGTTTCCAAAATGCAAAAAGAATTTTTCAAATCCGACTTTGTTCCAACTTTCATGGGTTTTAATTTTTTGCGCGGAACCCTAATTATTTTTTTAAAATAAAAGTAGCCTAAGATACTTCTTATTACATCAGCTATCTGCCAGTCCCGTCAAAATTGGTTCAGCCGTTTCGGAGAGTAGCCGGAACAAACAAACGGACAGACAGTTATACAAAAATTTTAAAAACCGTTTTTTGTTAATAGTACCGTATATACGTATATACTTTTATATGCATTTAGTAAAAAGCTGTTATTTTGACATTACAAACAGGCACTTCCATTGTATTTATTTGTATAGATGTGGTTTCCATGGAGATTTAGTACAATATGATTAAAATGAAATGTCATGTTATAAAATTCAAAGACAAGACAGTATTAAGTATCGTAAAATAGAGTAAAAGAGATGGGTATCCAATTTCCGTTCATTCACTTTTGATTGAATTACGATACTCGCAATTAATTCCGCTTGGGGGGGCTGTTGTAGATGTAGACCTGTCAAATTTAGAACTACTCAAATTATATGACCATTAGCGTCGCATTTGCGCAGCGTCTACGCGGCGTATCATCAACACATGCAAAAGCACTATGAAGCTCAGATTTCATGCTTATAAATATTTAATGTTATTAACTCGCGGAACTCAAGCTGCAGGGAGCACGAAACAAGAATAATTACTATTATTATTAAGATAATGTGTTAAGTTTTATTGTTACACGTAATGAACTGACCTCAAATTATACAATGTTTTGTTTTGTTCCAGCTACCATGGCCGTGCGACTGCCGCCGCCCCCGCCACCGGCTCCAAGGCAGCTCACAACAAGGAGCTCAGGAATCTTCTAGAAGAGTTCATCGCGCTATAAACGACCATATCCAAAGACGAACATACACGATGTCAATCCTGAATGACTAGCTTACGCTCCAACACACCGTCTAATCATAGGATCAACACCGTCAACGTACACACATACACACATATAATTTAAACTGATATACTGTTGAAATAAAGTAGACAACAAGATTTATGCCATATTAAAACACATGTATTAGAATATGAATAACTACGTAAAACTATCGCGAAACGTTATGTCTTCGTTTCTTTGACATTATCATTAACTTTTATCGAACGAAATTTATTTTTGTATAATATTAAAAAATATTATTTTTCTCCTTACTCTCAGTATTTTGTTGTAATTCTCCTCATGTTTAGGTAGATTAGTTAGATAAATTATTATTTATTTATTTAATGTAGCATACGTGATCTGTAGAACTTACATAATTTATTTTTATTGTAAAAGCAATATAACATAGTGTCACGTAGTCTCCACTGTAAGATGTTGCGTACTAGATAATAATAATTACTTCAGAAACAAAATGGTACATTAATTCAAAGCAGCGGCAATGCGCTGGTTGTATTATTTTCATGTACATAAATTGATTTTATTTTTATATTATTCTTTATTCGATATTTTTGTCGTTAATGGATTTGAAGTTAAAACGTTCCTTTTGCTAGTCTGGGATACGTACATAGAATTGGTAATCTTATTACGTAGCGCAGTAATCGTACTTCGCGAGCGATAGATATATTAGAGAATAATATTGTCATGGGCGTAAATTGCGTTTCACGAAAGAATTCCCTTCGCCGTAATGTTGGCACCATTGCTTTTCAGTGAAAGAATGGTTTTTTCTAGCACAACATTACGGCAAAGAGAATTCTTTCGTGAAACGCACTTTAGCTAGTTATGTGAAGAGGTGATGCGGGATCCTTGATGGATGTATGTTAGATATTTTTGAACACCTGAATGTATGGCGTTGACGTCGATAACCCGCTACGCCTGCGTTTGTGATACTGCAGTGTTTTGCCACTTAATCATACTTATATTGAATTCACTTAACAAATGTATAACGAAAATGTTAAGGCCAGCGTATTTAACGTGTCAATAATATAATTGGCGGTACGTATTTATTATTACCGTAGCAATTAGTTAATGTGATTAACTGATTCTGACGGAATGTTTTTATTGAAATTGTGTAGAGATTGTATAGTTGTTTAATTTTGAACCGAATTTATTATTTATGAGGTTTGTTTTAAAATGATAAATATATATATAAAAAAAAACTAAAGCTTGTAAATGTGTTAAGTATTTCTGTAACAAAAAAATATAAATTAATTTATTTATTTACCACTAAATGCTGGTTGTTTTCCATAAGTGAGGAGCGTATTTTCAAAAAGGATATCTCCAAATTTGTATTTTGTTTTCAACTAAATATGAGTCTTTGTTCTTACTTTTGCTATACATAATTGTTATACATCTTGAACGAACGCAAAAAGGGATATTCTACCTAGCAAATTGGACTTGAAAAAGCGCGATCCGAATAAAACTAGATATTTTCTCAAAGAAAATCACCATAGTTCATGATCTGTTGATTACATAACAAATTTTCTGAAAAATAAGATAACATGCAGTTGTGCCCGTTTAAAAAAAACACTCCTCATTATTGATGTCCAGTAATTTTGTCTTGACTATTACCCTGGCCGTAACACTTCCATACAATTGTTCGCTTGCAAGTACGGTTTTTACCATTACCCACAATAGTTTCGCTTAACGATACTGTACATGAGATATTATATAGTTAGTGAGTAAATGTCTAGTAACTAGGCACCTGAATTAAAGTAAATTGCACCTTAGTACATAAAATGTATGTAATAAATCGTAATCGTCATCAGGTCGTTTTGTTCTGTAACCTTCCGGCCCGTGCGCGTAGGTTTAGTTTGCTTATAGTTACCGCCGTTGTGAACGGCACAATGTGAGGAATAACTTCAACTTCCAATGCTTTGTATAAACCGACGCATACTTTATCTTGTCTGTAGTCAGTCTTCGAATGTATGAATGTCATTACATTATGTATGTAGAATTAAAAAAAAATCCTAAATATCTCACTATTGTGACAGTCACGTGTAAAACTAACCGTTATTCGAAATCCTAGTATTATGCGACATTCATTCTTTAACTCTTAATGCGGTTTAGCTTTCTAATACTATTCGCATGTGTAGGTGCATTGTTTTATTGTTAAAATTAATTAACATATTTTGATGTTCACGTATTTTCGATTTATTATAGGCTCAGGACGCCGCTGGGGAATTTCAAAGATTTGAATGATAGGTATTCTTCTGCCAAGTACTACCTGAGTCAATTTATTGCTAAATGTTAGTTTTGATTTAGTTATTTACAAATAAATATACTATTAATTGAACAACGTTGTTTTTGTTGCAAGTAGTGCTAGAATTAATTCAGTGATATTCTGTAAAAATATCACCCTGAAAACATAGGTGAAGTGAGCTGTCAATAGTGTCATCCCTAGTACAGACTCCAGCAGGTCAAGCTACCCGAAGCTGTCAAATTTGCCCACTCAACCATAAACCTTATGCTTTAGCGATAAAGTTGAAAATCTATTAAAGAAATTTGACAGATTGTAGTACACCTTGTACAGACGCCAGCACATCAAGCGTGCTGGCGTCTGTACAAGGTGGAATTACAATGGCCTAATGCTGTTTTTCCACCAGAGATGTGCTATGCAGTTATGCTGCGTGGATGTGAAAGCTAAGCTACAAAAAAAACTAAAATGCAGATCCAAAGACCGATTTCTGAAATTAAAGTTATTTTTTACTTTATAAAGTAAAAAATAACTTTAATTTCAGAAATCGGTGTCTTTGGGTCTGCATTTTACAAGAAGTGCTACTTCCAAAAAAACATGTACATCAGAACGTTCGGCCATTCGAGGTAGAGAGCTGGCTGCTATTCCATTTTTTAGTGACGACTTTGTGACGCATAAAGATGCCAGCCAAATAATTTGTGACAGAACAGTTCGAAAGTTAGAAGCATTTATGTGTGGCCGAACGGTCTGATATCAGAACGTTCGGCCAACCTGAATCTCCATAACTGAGGACCTTAAAGAAACTGTTACTGAATAGAGATTTAGTGACGATTTTGTGACAAACAACCACTGCTTTACTTTAACTCGTAATGCCACCGGTTAAAAGTAAAATGAATTGGAATTATTACTACTTATTATTATTACTTATTTTAGTTCCAGCAACATCAGGCCGTTCGGCCAACGTGATCTCCATAACTGAGGACCTGAGAGAAACCGTTAGTGAATAAAGATTTACAATTTGACAACACTGAAACGATTTTTTACTACTTTAGTTGTTTTTTGTGACGGCCCCATTAAATGGTAAATTGAAAATTAAAATTATAACCTCAAAACATTGGGATTATCGATTCCTCCACAACGACGAAACTTAGAGAAACCGTCAATTAATAAAGATTTAGTGACGACAGTGAAATGAATGTTTATTGCTTTATTTTTATTCGTGACGGCCCCATTCAAAAGTAAATTGAAAATGTGACATATTATAACCTCAAAACATTGGCATTAGGTGTTATCGATTCCTTCACAACGAAGAAGTTAGAAGACTCGAAAACTCCTGATGTGTTGCAGTCGTCGAGAATAGGTAACTGCTCTGCAGGTTTTCAGTGCAATGGTGACAGTATTTTTATTGATTCAAGATCATCATATGCCACTATGGCGGACGGCGACTGAAATAGGGTGACCATGTATTAGAATACTCGATAAATAGGTACTGGTAAGTATTTATCAAGTACCTAGGTACTTAAACAAAACACGTTGAAATAGTTGAAATAAGGTGACCGTGTAGGTATTCCGACGAAATAAGTAAGTATTATTTTCTCGAGTAGGTAGGTCTCAATGAAACAAAAAACGTCGAAAATGTTTATTTATTATGTTATGAAATCAACAATATATTTGAAAATTGGGGGATGTTAAAATTATCAGTTTTAGACCATTTTTGTTACTTACGTCAAAAACTAAACTAGTTAGTAATTTGAAGTTTCTGATAAGTACCATACGCTATCATGTTAAATACAACAACAATTACTGAAATTAAGGGGGAAGCGTAGCCTGTGAAATTCAAATTTTCTTACGTTTTTTGCAATTTACAAGTCGGTATTTATACTGTACGTTGATCAAATTATAATTTGCGGTCGTAACAAGTATCTATTTACATAATAAGAATCATTAAAGTGATCAATACGACTCTTTAAGACCAGGTAATCCTAATGAATGACTATTTCATGAAATCTTGACATTTCAGGATAATACTAACTTATGGAGTTGTATTACTGATTCGAATGTACATAATTCTGTAAATACACATTTGTTACGGCCGCAAATCATACTTTATTTAACATACAACTTAATACCGAGTTACAATTTGCAAAAAAAACGTAATAAAATTTAAATTTCGCGGGCTACCCTGACCCTTTCACCTTAAAGGGGGAACCGCTAGGCTAGCCCGCGAAATTCAAAATTTCTTACGTGTTTTGCATTTTTCAAGTCAGTATAAGGTTGTGTGTTAATTAAAGGATGATTCGCGACGTAACAAATATGTACTTACAGAATTATAATAATTAGAATCAGTAATACAACTCCTTATGTCAATATAATCCTAAAATGTGAAGATTTCATGAAACAGTAGTAATTAGGATTATAGTGAACTTTGTATTGATGGTTTTAAGGAATATAATTCTATAAATACCGATTCGTTACGCTTGCGAATCATAGTCAGATCAACATACAACCTAATACTGACCTGCAAATTGCAAAAAACGTAAGACAGAATAATAAACATTAACGTCATTAATACAACTCTTTAAGACCAGGTAATCCTAATGAATATTTAATGTAATCTTGACATTTGAGGATTATACTAAGTTATGGAGTTGTATTACTGATTTTACTTATTATAATAAAATTCTATAAATACATATTTGTTACGGTCGCGAATCATTCTTTATTCAAAATACAACCTAATACTGACTTGCAAATTGCATAAAACGTAAGAAAATTTGAATTTGAGTTTATGTCAGTTTTTTTCTCGTGCTAGTCAAAAGTATTTTTTTAACAATTTCTCTAAAGTAGGCACCAAGGGATCTCTGCACCTGCATGGAATGCTTTCCTCCCCAGCAACTTTCCCTTGACGCATTGCTGTCTCTCGCTCGTCAGTCGCATATTGTCATAATGTCACTCGGTGTAACCTCATCCAGGTCAGGTAAAGAGGGGGTGCGTGCAGAAAACCTCCTCGTGTGCCTGATACCTGCTCGTCCCTTATGGATACGTTCGAGGGGAAGAGCAGTTGTCGGGCCGGTGCACCCTGGGCATGGACAATAATCTCTTCTGGAAAAGGTGTGGGAGTTTTTCGGAGAGGGTATTGTTTGTGGCGAATTTCTGCGGGCGGGGGAGTAGTATGCTCCACGTCGTTCTTCCACGTGTCCCTCTGATTTGTAGAGGGCACAGTGGAGGAACAAGGGGTGTGGGTCGCTCCTGATCGATCGACGTTCGTCGATTGACACTGGACGTGACCCTGCCGCTACGGTGCAGGCGCACCAACGCGGCTGTTGTTTCTCCCTCAAGAGCAATCTTGAGGAGAGAACTTTCGGCGGGTTCGCTGAGTCGGGTTAGCCGGACAGCGAACGGAGGCATGCATAATGCCGCCGTCGGGGGCTTGGCTTAACCGCCCGGCCCAGAGGAAGGACACCTCTAAGATAAAAAACCACCCAATCCTAAGCTTTGAAGCGTGGCGAGAGGATGAGTGGCTGGTGGGGGACCAGTCGCTAGCGCTTCCCCTGTAGATACCTGCCGCACTCTACAGTATATAGGCTTACCTAGTGCAAGAGGCTCTGCCTAGGCGGACATTTATTTCCTCATTACTCGTGGGAACAGAATGGACAATGAACAAAAACAAAATAAAAAAGAGAATGACGTGCCAAATTTATTGGCGGAGGTGCCGCTTGCCGGTGACGGCAGCAAGAGTCGAGGAGGCTCCCGTCCCTCAAGGGACCAAAGTATGTCCGATCAGGACTCGCGCGGGCGTTCCAAGTCCTTTGGAAAGCGTCCGCGCGACCGAGCGGGGTCGATGGATCTCTCCTCAAGCGAGGAGAACCTGTCGACCGCTAAAGTTACATCGGCGAAGAGAGGACGAGGTCGCGTGGTGGCGGGTGGAGCTTCCGCTCTAATACCAGGCCGCGACGTTCGGGGTCGCTTCAAGCGGCCCGATACGCCGGGAATCGGCGGGGAGAGCAACGGTGGGGTCTCATCCGAGGTCTCGACTGAGGAGCCGGGAGAGGTGACCGTCTCGCAGGTCCAGGTACGGCCCAGCGAGCCGAGCCGAGTCAGCCTAGCCGATTCAGCCCAGCAAGCCGAGAGGCTCGCCACGGAGGGGCACCACTCTGGAGTGACCAGCCACAGAGCGGCCCTCTCAGAATCGTCAGGTGGCGAGCCGGACGCCGCTGGCGGCTCGAATTCGGGACGAGCGGCCAGGTTTGCGGAGGCCGTGAAAGCCGCGATCAAGGGTGTGGCCTTGAAGAGGATCCAGTCCTCTAAAGGCAAGGCCATATCCGTGGCCACGGCCTCTATTATGGCGGCAGCGGAGGCCATTCACTTCGGGCCTACGTCGGACGGAATGTCCGAAATGCGGGAGGAGGTCGCCCGCTTGACAGCCGCCATGGAGCTTCTCCGAAAGGAGAATGAGGAGCTTCGAACGGACCTGGCTCGGCTCCGAGGAGCTGCCCCCCGGGAGGTACCACAGCGGGGGTCGCGGCATGGGCAGGGCGAGCCCGTGCCTGCTGAGGACCGGGTACTGGCCCTGGTGCGGCAGGAGCTGGCTGCCTTCCAGAGTCGGTTTTCTGCCCTAGAGGCCATTGTCCTGCGCCCCCCGCTAGCAGCGAGCCGGCCGGCCTCGGGCCAGCGGAAGGCAACTTCGTATGCCACCGCCGCATCTGCCACCACCGCGACTGCCACTGCTGCGGCTGCCACCGCCGCGGCTGCAACCGCCACGGCTGCCACGACCAAACCGGGATCGTCGGGGCAGTCAAAAAGCGGGGCCATGCCGGTACATGTCAGGGCTCCAGCCCTGGCGGTGAGTCAGTCGCCCCCACCTCCTAAATCCAATCCGGCCGACGCCGAATGGCAGGTAGCCGGGGAGATTAGGAAGGCGGGTAAAGCAGCAAGGGCGGCCAAAAGAAAAGAGAGGCGGCAGCAGCGCAAGGAGCGAAGCGTCGCGGCTAGGCTCCGTGCCCCGAAGTCCGCAGCTGTAGTAATCACACTACAGCCGGAAGCGGAATAGAAGGGCGTGTCCTACCGCGAGGTGCTCGCCAAGGCGAGGGCGGCGGTGAACCTCGAGGAGCTCGGCGTCGCCAATGGCATCCGGGTAAGGGTCACCGCGACTGGGGCCCGGATGCTGGAGGTGCTGGAGGTGCGGCTAGCGGCCCTACCGCTGACGCTCTGGCCGAAAGGCTTAGGGCGTCCCTAAATGCAGATGAGGCCCGAGTGTCCAGACCCACCAAGTGCGCGGACATGCGCTTCCTGGGCTTGGACGACTCTGCGACGGAGGGAGAGGTAGTGGCCGCCATCGTCGATGCTGGGGGTTGCTCTGCCGAGCAGGTGAGGGTTGGCACCATCCGTCCCGACTATACGGGGATGCGAGCCGTTACGGTGAGCTGCCCCGTGTCGGCAGCCCGGAAGATAGTCGGGGAGGGCCGCAGGCTCAAGGTCGGCTGGGTGTCCGCGCAGGTGAAACTGCTGAAACCCAGACCTCTGAGGTGCTTCCGCTGCCAGGTGGGCAACCACGTGGGAGTTAAATGCACCTCGGAGGTGGACCGCAGCAGTCACTGCTTCTGCTGCGGTCAGCCCGGTCACAAGGCCGGCTCGTGTAATGCCACGCCGCACTGCTTTGTATGTGCGGCATCTGGCAAGCCGGCCAATCACCGGGCGGGGAGCAAGGCCTGCGCTCCACCTGCCAAAGCCAGGGGCAAAGGCAAGCCCTCCGCCACTGCCGTCACCGCTGCAGCCACCGCCACTGCCGCCGCCGCTGCGGCCTCCACTGTCGTCGCCCTCGTAACTACCGCGGCAGCGCCCTCACAGGGGGCTCGGGAGGGGGCTGATATGGAGTGTCAATAATGGCCCCATTACGCCTCCTCCAGGCGAACATCAACCACTGCGCCTGCGCTCAGGATTTGTTGCTCCAGAGCATGGCGCAGTGGTCGATTAACATCGCTGTGGTCGCTGAGCCGTACTTTGTCCCGCCCAGGGATTACTGGGTGGAGGACCTGAGCAGCTCAGTGACCCTAATTTCGTCGGCCGCCGCCGGTACCCCATCCCTCGAGGCTGTCAAGAGGGGACGGAGTTGCGTGGCAGCACGGTTAGGGGAGATTGTCGTGGTAGGAGTATACTTCTCCCCGAACCGAACTCTCGCCGAGTTCCACAACTCCCTTGTGGAGTTGAGAGTCGTCGTCGTCGGATTCGGTTCACTCCCCGTGCTCGTCCTTGGGGACTTCAATGCTAAGAATGTGGCTTGGGGTTCCCGGTATACGGACACACGGGGCAGGATGGTGGAGGACTGGGCTCTGGAGACAGGCCTGGTCGTCCTAAACCGGGGCTCTGTCCCCACGTGTGTGCGGATGCGGGGTGAATCAGTGGTGGACATTTCGTTCGCCAGCCCCGCTCTGTCGCAGCATGTTGTTGACTGGCGCGTAATGGAGGGGGTGGAGACCTATTCCGACCACCGGTACATCCGGTTTGACGTCTCCGCCCAGACCTCGAGCGCGCCGGTAGCCCCGAGTGGTCCGCGGTGGGCACTGAAGCAGCTGGACCGGGAGCTCCTCCTGGAAGCCTCAATCGTGCAGGCCTGGGTGTCATCACCGGACAGGCCTGCTGACATCAACGACGAGGCAGAGTGGTTCCGGGAGGCCATGTCCGAAATCTGTGACGTGGCAATGCCCCGGGTCCAGCCTGGACGCGCCTGGCGCCAGGTGTACTGGTGGTCACCGGAGCTGACGACTCTGCGAAAGGCATGCGTCGCTGCACGACGCCGGTACACCAGGCACCGCAGGCTCCGTATTCGCCCTCCGAATACGGAAGTCATTCAGGCGGAGCTGTACGAGGGGTACAGAATGGCGAAGGCCACCCTCCGAGCAGAGATCCTGCAGGCCAGAGGTTTGGCCCGCGAGGAGTCGCTGGGGACTCTGAACAGGGACCCGTGGGGACGCCCCTACAAAATGGTGCGTGATAAACTCCGCCCATGGGCTCCCCCGCTGACGCAGAGTCTCCGGCCCCAGCTCGTGGAGGACGTGGTGAGCACTCTGTTCCCTTCGCGAGGGGAACATACTCCCCCGCCTATGGCTTCGCCTCTTGCAGTGCCCGATGCGGACCACACCGCTGATGACGATGACGATGCTCCGGAGGTGACCGAGGTAGAGCTGAGAGTGGCGGTAGGTAGGCTGAAAGCCAAAAATACCGCCCCAGGACCCGACGGCTTACCTAGAAAAGCCTGGGTTCTGGCCTTGGAGGCTCTCGAGCCTCGACTAAGGGGGCTCCTAAGCGCATGTTTGGAGAGAGGCCAGTTCCCACTTCGGTGGAAGACGGGGAAACTGGTTCTCATTAAAAAGCCGGGGCGCCCTGCAGACTCTCCGTCCACTTACCGGCCCATCGTGCTGCTCGACGAGGTGGGCAAGCTCTTTGAAAGAGTCATTGCAGACCGCCTCATCGGGCGGCTGGTGCGAGTGGGGCCAGATTTGGCGGAGAGCCAGTTTGGTTTCCGCAGGGGGCGCTCTACGGTGGACGCCATCATGTGCGTGCGAGCCCTCACAACAAGGGATGCTGTGGCCCGGGGTAGGGTCGTCTTGGCGGTGTCTCTAGATATCGCCAATGCCTTCAATACCCTGCCCTGGAGTTGCATTAGGGAGGCACTCCGGTATCACCGGATGCCGAACTACCTCTGTCGCGTGGTCGAGGCCTATTTGACGGACAGGGCCGTCATCTACCCCGGTCATCAGGGAGAGTGGAACCGGCGAGAGATGTCGTGCGGTGTCCCACAGGGATCGGTCCTAGGGCCACATCTGTGGGATATCGGGTACGACTGGGTGCTGCGCGCTGACCTCCCTAGTGGCGTCAGCGTGGTATGCTACGCTGACGACACGCTGGTCCTGGCGCAGGGGAGGTCACACCAGGCGGCGGCCGAGCTAGCGACACACGGGGTTGCGATAGTCGTCGAGAGGATCCGGCGATTGGGACTCGAGGTAGCCCTGCACAAGTCCGAGGTCATGTGTTTTCAAGGTCCTCGGAACGCG
The DNA here is from genome assembly GCA_948252095.1 of Dicycla oo. Lineage (NCBI taxonomy): Eukaryota > Metazoa > Arthropoda > Insecta > Lepidoptera > Noctuidae > Dicycla > Dicycla oo. The sequence goes on along the minus strand of OX411714.1, from coordinate 14,508,377 downwards.
CCACCGTCGGGTTCCCAAATAACGGTAGGAGGGGTTCACATCGGCGTCGAGATGACGATGAAGTACCTAGGACTCGTCCTCGACAGCCGGTGGAACTTCGTGGAGCATTTTCGACGTTTGGCTCCCAGACTGGAGCGGGCCGGGGCTGCCTTGAAGCGGCTCTTGCCCAATCTAAGGGGTCCAAACGCCTCCTGCCGGAGGCTCTACGCGGGGGTCGTGCGGTCCATGGCCCTTTACGGGGCACCAGTGTGGGCGTGTTGCTTGGGGCGGCGACCAGCCCGCCAGTTGAACGCGTCCCAAAGGGTCATGGCCATCCGGCTAGTTCGGGGATACCGCACGGTCTCCGGTGAGGCGGCGAGCCTCCTTGCCGGATTGCCGCCGTGGGATCTGGAAGCAAAAGTCCTCGCATACACATGGGAGTGGCGCGAGGAGGCAAAACGCCGGGGCGTTACTCCGCTGCCGCGAGAAATCATGGCACAGCGGACAGAGCTCCGGCGGGATCTCATGGTGACATGGAGAGTGCGACTGTCGCAACCCAGTGCTGGGCACGCCACAATTGCGGCGATAAGTCCCCTCTTTGAGGAGTGGTTGGAGAGGCGTCATGGCACCCTCACCTTCCGCCTGACGCAGGTCCTCACCGGACACGGTTGCTTCGGGAGGTTCCTGTTCCGGATAAGGCGGGAGGAAACGCCCGGGTGTTACCACTGTGTGGATCGCCCGGAGGACACGGTGGAGCATACGGTGGAGGTCTGCCCGGCTTGGGCAGAGCACCGCCGCGTCCTCGCGGAGGCGATCGGCGGCGGCGATCTCTCGCGTCCGGCCCTGGTACAGGCCATGGTACGGAGCGAGAGTGCATAGGAAGCCGTCACCTCCTTCTGCGAAGCTATAATGCTCGCGAAGGAGGAGGCTGAACGCGTGAGGGAGAGGCAATCTTTGCGCCCTCACGCCCCTAGTCGCCGTAGGAGACGCCCTGGGCGTCGGGAATCAATAGCCGATTCCCGGCCACCGTAGGCGCGGGCTTGCGGATGGCGAGCAACGGGTAGCTCGCCGTCCGGTAAGGACCAGGCTCGGGTCGACGGCGCGTTGTGTTCCACGCGCGCCTCAAAGAGATGTCAGCACTAGCTGAAGGGGTCCGCTAGGGCCGATGGCCGCCAGGGTTGCGGGTTGTTCGAAAGAGTTACCGTGGCCCTGGCACAGGCAACTGAAGGAACACGGGTGGGTTTTAGTCAGTAGAAGTCTGACACGCCCTCCCGCTCCACCCAGAGCGGGAGAAGTTATTTGATGATTTTCCATCCACAAAAAAAAAAAAAAAAAAAAGGTCAGGTAATCGTAAATGGGTAACTTACGTTGTGGCTGACCTTACCTGAAAGAAAGCTGTAATGTTGTAGACTAGTACATGTTTATAAAAAGGTAATTTTATGTAGTTATTGTACAATACCTGCGGTGATTTCTCTAAGGAACTGTTATTTAATTGTAAAATGTGTAAACTGGTTTAAAAACTGATAATAATATTGTGTGGCCATCACCGAAAGAAATCCGATTTGACAAGGTTCAAGTAAATCTCATATATCAGTAGACACAAGAAGCTGTTAAATCGATCTGTCTTCTCTCGTGGTGACCCAATTTAACAACTGATTCTAAAATGTACAAATTATTATGCAGCGCGGCTGTATCTACTTACCAAAATATAGCTTTTTGTGGATAATTAATCAGAAATAAAGCATTTTTAAAGTTGTGTTTCTATTTATTTACGTAAGTATCCTTGTAGTAAAATTTTCCAATCCAATGTTAGTCAATTTAGGCCTAAATAGACTCGACCAATATAACAAAAACTACAGCATACTGTTATGCAGGCATCGGCTCAAATTTGCTTGTGCAACAATAATACTAGCTACTGTCCGCGTCTTCGTCCGCGTCAGATCTTGTGTTCCCCGACCCACCCAGTCGCTTCACATCGCCTGTCCGCGCTGTTTCTTCGTTTTCGTTTAGCGCTCTTTCTGACTTTAATCTTTTTGCTCGGCTCCTAAACGTCATAGTATGATGTTAAATAGCCTATAGCCTTCTTCAAGAACTGGGTTATTAAACGAAAAAAGATTTTTTCAAATCTGACTGGTGGTTCCAGAGATTCGCGCGTTGAAAACAAACATAAGAACAAACTCTTCAGCTTTAGTATTAGTATAGGTTAATAAACGTTATCGTGACGTGTTTTGTTTCATTAAGTACTAGGTACTCGATAAATACTTGTTTTGTTCCAACGAAACCAGTACCGTAGGAATCGATACCTACTTAATGCCAATGGTTTGAGGTTATAATATGTTACATTTTCAATTTACTTTTGAATGGGGCCGTCACGAATAAAAATGAAGCAATAAACATTAATTTCACTGTCGTAACTAAATCTTTATTCATTGACGGTTTCTCTAAGTTTTTTCATTGTGGAGGAATCGATAATCCCAATGTTTTGAGGTTATAAGTTTAATTTTCAATTTACCATTTAATGGTGGCCCCATTGGTCACAAAAAAACTAAAGCAGTAAAAATTCGTTTCTCTCAGGTCCTCAGTTATGGAGATCACGTTGGCCGAACGGCCTGGTGTTGCTGGAACTAAAATTCATTTTACTTTTAACCGGTGGCATTACGAGTAAAAGTAAAGCAGTGAATGGTTGTCACAAAATCGTCACAAAATCTCTATTCAGTAACAATTTCTTTAAGGTCCTCAGTTATGGAGATTCAGGTTGGCAGAAGGTTCTGATATCAGACCGTTCGGCCACACAAAAATGCTTCTAACTTTCGAACTGTTCTGTCACAAATTATTTGGCTGGTATCGTTATGCGTCACAAAATCGTCAGTAAACCTGGAGTAGCAGCCAGCTCTCTACCTCGATTGGCCGAACGTTCTGATGTACATACATAAAAATACCACTATAAAGTAAAAAATAACTTTAATTTCAGAAATCGGTGTCTTTGGATCTGCATTTTAGTTTTTGCCACCGACTTCTGAAATTAAAGTTATTTTTCACTTTATGGTGTCTTTTGGAAGTCGGTAGATTTTTCTGTAAAAAAGTTTTGTTTTTTCACTTTTTAGAGGGTCAGTTTATAATTTATCTGTCACTCACAATAGCCTAATGTCAACCTTGCTTACCTTACCTTGTAGGGACGTTAATTGTTGAGGAATTCTCCTAGGAAGAACCAGGAGAACTGGAGCTGATGGTGAAGTCACCACTAGCTCCATTTCTCCATATGCAGTGTGACGAGTGAAATACTTATTATTGAGAAGTTCCGATGGCCATCTGTGGTCTTCATCGTCAGTTCCACTTTACCAAATGGTGCTTCTCGAGAGTAAATGCACGAGTTACTATAAAAAAATATTCAAATTGCTATGGGTGTGCCTATAAAATTTGAGGGTTGCCCTCGATTTTCATGGGATCCCCATATCAAATTCTGACTTGGTGACAATGGGACCACCTCGAGATACCCTTTCAAACAAAAAAAGAATTTTCGAAATCGGTCCACAATTGACGGAGAAATCTGTGTATACTCGTATATAATACGCGACTAATTGATAACCTCCTCCTTTTTTTGAAATTCGGTTAAAAAAGCGTGGGGTGCTTTGTACGACATTCTTATACTAAATAAAAATACAACAATTAATATCGAGCACCCCACGCTTTTTTTACAATGACATTAATTTTCTCGTTAATCACTTTATTACTATACTGAAATTTATTTTTTACTTTTTAGTTGTTTAATGGTATTAAAGCGTGTTTTTTAGTTTTTTTTTTGAAACTATAATTTATTTTTTCGTGATTTCAGATTTAATCCCGTAGTGAAAGTTGTTCATATTCATGGGTGCAAATTTAGCTAGTGATTTAAAAATTGCACTGTATCACTGCTTATTATTTATTATTGACCACTGTTAAAATCCTGAAGATATTAGTTTATTTTTAAATTCGACTATTACCCGAGTTATAAGTAGAAAGATGGATTGGAATTTAAACATTAGGTATATTAATTTAATAAAAATTCGGCCAAGTGTGTGTCGAACCATCCACAATGAAGGGTTCCGTAGTTAGATGAATTTATTATTTTATTATTTATTTATCCCAAGAACAAACTTAACATTGTAGTTGCAAAACATTTTCTCCCATACATTCCAACTGCAAATGTAAGTTTGTACGCAAAATATTGACAGATTTACTATGTTGTTTTAAGACCATAGACTTTTTATAAGTTTTCCTGTAATCTGTAGGTATATATTATAACTATTTTCTGTATTTTTTTCAAACTTTTAGGCTCAGTAGTTTTGGAGATAAGGGGGAATGGCCAATTTTCGTCTATTTTCTTAAATACCTTTAAAACAATTAATTTTAAAATTATAAAAAATATATTTGAGACCCTCACAGTAAGCCCTTTCATTTGATATGTCACACGGTAGGTACCTACGGTTTACAAAACATTTTTTTTTAAATTTTCTTATTTGCCCCCCAAAATTGACACAAACACGGACTTGTAACATAAATAAATATATTTTGAATATAGAGGATATTCAAAATGTATTTATCTATGTTACATGTTGTCCGTGTTTTGGTCACAGAAATTCATACGTGTACCTACCAAATTTCAACTTAATCGGTCCATTCGATTCGGAGCTAATTGGATGTGACAGACGGACAGACAGACAGACACGCGAGTGATCCTATAAGGGTTCCATTTTTTCCTTTTGAGGTACGGAACCCTAATATTCACTCGTCTATCTTGCATAAACTTCTTTCTTCCACAAGATATACAAGAACATTGAAATGACAAATTAAGAAAATATTAAGATTAAAACAAAAAAAAAAAAAAAAAACCTAACTTGTGTGTCTGAACTAGCCTTACAAAATCAGTATTGTCTAAAATCTTAATTCGTTAGGAAAAATAAGATTTAACGCCATTTTGCACTTTATGTGAAAAAATAATACAAGATTTTCCGACAACGCTTCATCAAAAACTAGAGTAGATTGAACTTATATTTTTGTTATAGTAATTCTACCTACGTTAATAAATAACTTACATATTGATAGAAAATGTAGTACTATTATGCCACACTACCTACTATGCCACAATTTTTTTTTTTTACTATATTATTATAAAAAAAAATTGTGTTTGTTTTCTAGTATTTTAAAAACCCAGATTTTACACGAGAAATAATCATGCGTTTTAAATTTCCAATGCGTTCAACGACATAAAAAAGCCTTTTTAACATAAAAATTAGTTGTTTAATCGCCATTTTCATAAATTTTAAAACAGTTTTTGTAATAATTTTAAAGTTCACCATATTTTCTAAAGTTATAGCGCTTTAAAGCAAAATAAGTTTTTAATTTTACTTCACTGAGATAAGATCGAATATCTGCAATATTGATAGTTTTAATTGGGTATTCTAGATATCTTTAAGTCTATTTCTTGATCTGAAGTCAACCTACAAGATATCTTGAAATCACTGTTTAGAGTTCTGCAAAACCACATTCTCAAATATGGTTAAAGTTTATCTAAACAGTAGTATTAACTCTTTCTTAACATGTTCTTAAATGCTGTGCCCACTGTTACTTAACAGTCGATCTATTCTGTAATAATCTCACCGTGAAAACTTAGGTGAAGTGAACAAGAAGTGAGCTGTCATTCCACCAGATGCTAGGGAGCGACATTATTGACAGCTCACTTGAAGTTCCCTTCACCTAAGTTTTCACGGTGAGATTTTTTCAGAATAGACCGGCTGACTGTTGGAGCGTATCTAGGAGATATCTTGAGGGACATACTACTTTTAGCCAAGACAACAGCTGGAATTCGTCCCCTTGCCTTCAAGATATCTACAGTACCTTTTGCTATTAACTTGGGTAGGTACGTTAGTATTAGTACTATTATTTATTCTGTGTCGTAGGTACCCAGGGTGGGATAAATTAATAAAAATGTAAGCAAAGAAAGGCGCCAAGAGATTCACAAATATGGAAGTGTGACGTAATGAAAAGCGCAATAGATCACAGTGCCCTTGACGTCACGTCGCCGCGTCGTGTGGCTTACAGCAGTCGAGTCTTGGAGCACTTTCAAGATTCTTATCTCACGCTAGTCTCATTTCAGCTCACAAAGCGGACTCTGCCCTCTATTTATAAACTGCTTGGCTAGCCCCGGACTACACCAAAAGGTGCGAAGATTAAAGATGGTATCAGTTACAAGTGCGTTTTACACGTCACGCTGCTGCCACCACTTCAAAGACGCGGTCTTTTGAATAAACGCTGGGTATTGTGAGACATCCTTTTTTTTCACGATGCGGGTCGTGATTATCTCGAGCGAGACTACCTATGCGGGTTACATTCAAGGAATAATTAATTTTAGGCTTTGTTAATCCTTCAACGTGACTTTATTTTGGACCATATCAATCCGAGATTTACTAATTGAGTAGCTTTTCGGAAGCTCGATACAGTAATCATTCGGATGCCAGCATTTCGGCTTTGGCATCCTCGGAACACACCTTGATGGCAGCAAGCGTGCCGAGACAACAACACGAGGACCGATCTCAGAATATATACGGAGGTATATGGGGAGATTTTTAAACACGATTTGAGATCTCCCCGCTCGTTACACCCGTGATTTTGTGTTTGTTTCCAAAACGATCTATGTTCCCACCGCGGCAGTTTCCTCCGTGTCTGTCTCCCCACGTGTTTTTAGGGTTCCGTACCAAAATGGTGAAAAGGAACCCTTATGGTGCGACTCAGTCTGTCTGTATGTCACAGCTGGATATCTCAAGAACCACTAATGCTATCAATTTGAAATTTGGAATAGTTTTAGATGACGTGTGCCCAACTATTTTGCAAATAAGAAAGAAATAAAAAGAAATATTTTTTGCAACAGGGACTGAAAGGGTTCTTAAAAATTCAAAGTGGGGCTACTAAGGCATGTGGGGTATTATATGAAAGAGCGCTGGTTGCACATTCTCAAACACTTTTTGAGCGAGCAAGATATGCGGTAGCAACTTTGTACAAATAAGCAAAGGTACTATTAATCATGTTTTTTTTTGTTTTTTTTTTTATTTTATTTTATTTATATTGCTGCATGTTTACTTTTAGAATATAATAACGAATATTGAATACTGTAATATATCAAACTCAATAAAAATTGTTCCTGATAAATAAATAATAATAATAATATAATATTTCAGTCCTACAGGCGCTTAGTGCAAATTCTTATTTGAAATCATTTTTTTTTTATGTGTTTCTCTTGGTATATTTCATTGAAAAAAATAAAGAACATAAAAGGAACATTTATTTGGTTTATATTTTAGAACATTCTGAGCATCCTACCAGAAAATATACACGTGGCTGGGCTGCAACGTATACTGTACAGCCCGGCCACAAACAAGTGCTTTTTTAACTAGATATATTTGAGGTACAGACGCCAGCACATCAAGCTACTACAATCTGTCAGATTTCTTTAATAATAATAATAATAATATAATAATAATGATAATATATGATAATCGTCGGTTGGTGCCTCCTCATCATTTAAAATTATCTAAGGGGCCTCTGCGAGTTGGCTTCGGCTCCTCGTACGCCTTCCAAAGGTCCGGGACCCCAGGGTCCCGAGAAATATCAAAAAATCACAAATAATAATAATAATAAATAATTTATTGATCCAAGATATACATAGACATATAGTTGTATACTAGTTACATGCTAAGACTTAAGACACAAAGGGAGAAAAATAATAGTCTATATTAACAATTATTAAATCCTGTCTCCTAAACTAGGGATGGCCTGTATCTTAGGAGACAGTGATTCGACCGAGCTGAACAGTAAATTAGTGTTGGACCTTAGGTTTCGAGTGTCGATGTTATTCTACCATAAAACAAAAATGTAAGTCAGCTGAGTAAGTTATTTTAGATTTATTTATTTGAGCAAGGATGCAGGTGTGGAGGAAGAGTGAGTGTGTGAATGGGAGAGGTGTGTATAACTGTTAGTGAGTGTATGTTAGTTGTGTTGTGTGTGTGTGTGTGTTGGTGTTATGAGGATTTTGTTTATGTGTAGTGTTTTGTGTTCCTACTTAGTATTGATTAGTCAAGCGATGTATGCCAGTAAAGATTCAGTGTTATTGTAGTCCTGTTGTAAGAGCCAGTCTGTAATTTTAGATTTGACGTTGAATCTATTTAACTTTATTATATTTAATTTCTTTTGTATAATTTTATATACGTGTTTACTTAACACGTAGTTTTGATGTTCAGCAAACGAGGTTTTATGCTGTACACCAGCGGGGACATATGTTCGCTTCCCTGGGTCGGGCAGAGGTAGGCAGCCATGTACTCTGAGGACAGATCGAAGGACAAACAGTTGACGTACCGTCAGAACTTTGCAGTCAGAATAGAGTTGTGCTGTGGGGTATCTAAACGGTTTCCTGGACATAACCTTAAGTACAGCTCTTTGAGCTCTCTCTGCTCTCAGAATGAAGGTCTTCGCTGCTCCACCCCACACGGTTATGCAGTATCCGAGGATTGACTGGCACAAGGTGAGGTAAACCATCTTGAGAATATTGAAATCAGCCGATTCTCGCAGAGATTTAAATATGTGTATCAGACGGATCGTTCGAGTAGTTAGAGCATCAAGCTGTTTGTCCCATCGCAATCCCTCGTCTATGTGCACTCCCAGATACTTTACGTTATTTGTTCTACCAATGGCAGCACAAGAGCACGACATCAGCCGATTTTGGCATGAGTGAGCTGTAATCGAAAAAGTATTCAGGGGTAGGGTGTTACGACGGATCGCAAAGGGTATATAATAGGTTTTATCCAGGTTTAGCGTCAGCAGGTTTATATTAAGCCAGGTCATCACGGAAGCTAATGCAGATTCTGCTCTAGTTTGAACATCGTCCCACGTAGGCCCGCAAATTAAAATCGCCGTGTCATCGGCATATGCATAGATCTTACCATCAGGTATTGACATTCTACAAAGGTCGTTAATGTAAATTAGAAACAGCGTGGGGCCTAATATGCTTCCTTGAGGCACGCCGCACGTCACCAATTCATCATCACTGTGTATCGAGCCTATTTTAACTCGCTGGGTGCGATTTGTCAGGTAGTCCGTAAAGAGTTCCAAAGCCATGCCTCGTACGCCCAAACACTCTAACTTAGCTATTAATTTGGGAACAGAAACTGTGTCGAAAGCCTTCGACATGTCCAAAAATATTCCAAGGCACTTAGTTTTGCTGTCCAGTGTCTTAGCTATAGTTTGGGTTAGATCTAATACAGCATCTTCAGTGGAGACACCAGACCTAAAGCCATACTGGTTGTCAGCAATAATTTTGTACCTGTCCAAAAAGCTTCTAAGATTATTATTTAAAATCTTTTCTAGTATTTTCGAGAGCGTGGGTAGAACAGATATTGGCCTATAATTATTTACAGAGTTCCTGTTCCCTCCCTTATAGATTGGGCGTACAATGGCCTTCTTAAGGCAATCAGGAAAGACTCCCGTGTCTATACAAAGATTACATATGTGTGTTATTACTGGTACGAGAGTGTGGCGGCATGTCTTTAGAAGCGATGATGGGATTCCATCCCAACCTACGGCACAATCGTTTCGAAGCTGTAATATAATAGAATTGACGTCACTGTCGTCGACTTTTTGTAAAGCGAGTGAATTGATGGGCGGATTCAGCGTCATGCTTATGCAACCGGGAGGTTTACCTCGACTTAAAGGTGTTTTATTAGGGTCATTTAGTATTGCCTCTGCCATGTTTTTACCTATACTGCTAAAAAAGGAACATATATTGTTTATGGAAGATTTAGGGTTATCGGTTATTCTTAATAGCTCATCTGGGCTTGAGTGTATTTTACCGGTATTAGTAATTTTTCTAATTGTTTTCCATAGCATTGTTGGATTACCATGTGACTTTTCAAGTTCGCTCTTCTCATATGCACTCTTTAATTTACGCAGTAACGCATTACAAAAATTTCGATAACGTGTATATGTTACATGTAATATTAAATTGTCTGGTGATTTTTTAGATTTTGTGTGTAATTTATCTCTATGCTTAATACATTTTAATAGGCCAGTCGTTATCCATGGTTTTATAATTCTTAATTTCCTTGGTACGTTGGTTTGTTCCGTATGTTTAGTTATGGTTGATGATAGTAGTGTAACCAGTTCATTCATAGCGGCATTCGCATCTTCAGTTTTGTAAATATTTGTAAAATCTGTTTGTTCTAATTCTGTTTTGATTGCTTCTGTATTTATTCGAGATATAGTGAAAAATTTCTTACAGGCACAGTTTGTATTTGAGATTGTAAGTACAATTGGTTTGTGATCTGTGATATGCGATTCTACTACCAAACTTGTGGCCGATGACTTGGTTTTTAATAATATGTGATCAAGACAATTTTCATTTCTAGTCGGTAGAAGGTGGGTTGGCAGTAGTCCATGGGATGCGTTTAAAATAAGGTAGTCTAACGCCCGGTCATTCCTACTCCCTAATTTTATATCAATATTCAGATCACCTACCATTGCAATATTTGGCGACCTTGCTATCGTCTCATAGACACAACTAAGACTGGTCAAGAAACTATCGTACTGATCTTTTGTGTTATTTGAAGGGGAACGATATATCGCAACTACCGAGAGCTTATTATCTACTTGACATATTAGACTATTCGCAAAGTTTATGGTTGGTTCCCATACTGTTACATTTAGGCCAATTTTAGTATAAAGTATTACTCCATCGTTTTGATTTGTTATATTTTTAGTAGAGTGTGACTGGTAACCGTCTAGTACTGGGATATTACACACTCTACTCAGCCAGCACTCCGTCAAAACGATAATATCAAAACTAACATTAATTAGACACAACAATGCCTGTAAACTATCAAAATTTTTATTTACGCTCCGTATATTTATATGCAGTACTTTTAGGCTACTATTAGTTGTATTTATGTATTTTATACACTCTTGAGGGGCACATGAGAAAGAGTTCTCGAGATTAAAGTTGTCAAGGTCATGATTGATGCTGTCTATATTAGCCATTGGAAATATCAGTTTGTATCAAATACGGGAATATTGAATGTACCGGTGGTGTAGGCATATAGTACATAGAAACAGCATCGCTTTGTCTTGAAAATGAAGAACAGTGGAGTGTAGAAGTATGTACGTGTACGTTATGTTCCTTTTTGATGTGTAAGTAGGGTTTAGTTAAGGTGTAAGGTGAATGTCTTTCTGTATCGTTAATCAATATGTGTAGGTTAGATACTAATTTAACAAAGTTGGCAAAAAAGAACAATAAAAACATAAGTGTGTCTAGATTTCGAAGCATCAATTGGGAAATGGGTTCAATCAGTCATATATTCTTGCTAGCGAGATCCAGAAGACTCTTCTCTGAGGATACTAATAACTGTTTATCACCCGTCTGCTTGCGAAGGAAGATATTACCGTTGCTTATCCAACAAAATGCATAGCCATTTTTCTTGGCAAAATCCCGTGCCAGGTAGAATAGCTTTTTAGAGCTAGGGGATAGCTGTTCCGCAACATAAATCGCCTGACGTTTCCCTGGTATGCCGATCAATTCAGTATTTAATTTGTCTTCTTTCGACTTGCAGTTGTTGTTGAAGGAACGAACAGCTGACAGTATGTTTTGCTTTGTGCGCACAGTAGTAAATTCCGCGATGACTGGTCGAGAGGAGGTGTCCGTCCCAATTGAAGCCGATTTTCCAGGAAGTCGATATACGTCACGAAGTTCGGCCTCGGGTATGGGCACTCCTACTGTTTTACTTATATTGCAGACAGTTCTTATTAGGTCAGTCGTATTCTCATTATTTGTTAGTGGAATGTTTCTTAATTCGATTCCTGACGCTCGTGACTTATATTGGAGATCAATAATTTTCTTTTCAAGGCTTTCTATGTAGCCTCGCTGTTCTTGCCGGTCTGTCTTAAGCTCTTCTACCTCTTTCTTCAGTTCTTCAAATTTTAGGTTCATGAAGGACATTGACCGCTCGATCTCAGCACTAGTTTTGCAGATTTCAGCATTGGACTCTTGTATTTTTTTATTTTGAGCCTTGATTTCACTTATATCTGTGACCAATTTCGACATAAAGGCAGTTTGTTCTTCTAACATCTTTGAAAAGCGTGTGTCTTGATCTTCTTTCCATCTAGCGAGTAGATCTTGCACTTCATGCTGGCCTCGAGTCGATTTTTCCTGTCTCGACTGGTGTCTACGAACTGTAACGTTGTCACAAATCTCAGTCACTATGCTGATATCAGGCGCAGACTGAGTCAGAGTAGTGTTTAGTGACTTAGGAGGGGTTCTCTGAACACCAGCCATCGTAATAGTAATACAAGATGAAGTAAGATGTAGGAAGAACTGATTAGCAAAGCTACTTATCTGATTTATCTTTGTTATTATCAGCTGTTACTATTCGATACTGTATTATTCAATACTATCCAGTACGCAAGCGCTGGCGTAGCCGATACAGGTTCCGTAAAAGATCTCGTAGCGCACCGTAGCACAGCCGGATGACGTCGTCGTCGCCGCGTAGCAGGTGTGTAGCACTCGGTAATTTCGCGCGTGTGTGCTATCAACTCGGTGGCGTAGTGGCCGGGCGCTCAAGTCTGCCCGCCGCCGCAACTCACTCCGTGGCGCGGGTTCAAAACTCGCCGAATCACAGGCACTTTAGAATAGTAGAAATATTTGAACTATTTATATCCCTTTCTAGGACAGCCCAGTGGGAGGAGCAATCAGGTAAGCACTACACTTGAGTAACAAGGATTTGAAAGTCACAAGAGTCAACCAATCACTTAATTTAGCGCCTCAACAAGATTGTGGCGAAAGAACACACGTCCACTCGTCCGAGCGTCGGCCGACCGAATCCCTATCCCTAATAGATTTTCGACTTTATTGCTAAGGCATTAGGTTCAAGGTTGATTGGGAAAATCTGACAGTTTCGGGTAGGTTGACCTGCTGGCGTCTGTACATTGAATCTATTCACTGGTACTGCAAGAACAATTTAGAAACATTTAATTAATGTCTATAAATTATGCCGATTGTGGTCGGGCTGCCTCGGAACATGTGTTACAATAGCCTAATACTGCTCATCACCATTTACAAAATATTGTATTTCCTGCTGCAGGGACATTAATTGTTGAGTTCTCCTGGTAGGGCCGTCTTAACCACAGGGCTAGGAACCGGTTTTAAAATACCAGTTAATTAACATTGTTCATGAAACCGTTATAATTCTGTTCATCGATTAACCGATTAATTACTAAACCGGTTTCGACTCTACCTAAATAGTTTTGGTTACCGGTTATTACAGAGCTCGCGCTAACCAACACTAAGACCTCAATAAACCGGTTTTATTCAGACGCACTCCCGCAGGCGCCACCTTTTGTCACATTCTCATGCGCTTACTTGTTTGTATTTTGGGGTGGTTTTGGGATCTACCTCCTAGTGGTCCACCCCGGGCAACAGCACCACAGGCTTGCCTGTGGTACGGCTGAACGATCCCACTTAGCGGTGGTAGACTCCGCAAGGGGCCGCCTGGCTCGCGACCACCATCCCTCCGGAGTCCGGCGCCAAGCAGCTTGCTGTGTTTCGTAGGTGTGTAGAAGTACCAGTGCCTTTGCGGGAGAAGAAGATTGTCAGATGCGCTGCTTGGAACCGGTTTTGGTCTGTGAGTCAGCTAGCTGGGTAACTCATTTTGGAGGGTAGCGGGATCCAAAGCACGGTGCCAGCCGTTGGCCGACCGCAGTCAGTAGCGGGCCCAAGTAGCACGCCAGCCACGTGCCAAAGGCTGCCCCGCCAAATCGCGAAAAATCCCGGTATGCTCCACCGTGCCAGCCGGCGACTGGATGGGAGGACCCAGTGGCCATATCCGGGGGGTTCGGGCGTTCCCGCAGTCTCCAAATGAGTTCCCCATAGATTTGGTTGGCTCTAGTGTTCCACTTGGGTCACTAAGCAGTGCCTCGACAATCGACTTATTTCCCCAACCACTCCACTCAAATAACCAAAGTAAAGAGAAATAAGGGTAAACAACAGCTGCACTTCCTCCCACTGAAAGTGCACCTCACTAACATCAGGGGGTTGCACTCCAATGTCGATCCGGTCCACCACCCGGACAGTCTGGACAGTCATTCAGTATCGGTCTCAGCCCCGCTGGGAACGTTTGACCACTGCCTGGTGAAATCCATATCGACCTGCTTTCCTCCAGATGAGAGTCCTAGAGGCACGAGGAGAGTATGGCGATACGAGTCAGCAGACTGGGATGAGATGCGGCACTTTTCCACGGGTGAGCCCTCGTGCTGTGCTGACGTGGTTGCGCACGTGATTCGGCAGGGGTTGGAGTATTTTATTCCATTTTCCGATATCCCGCTGTCACAAATCCCGGCCTTGGTTTAATGCCAATGGCCAGACAGTTGTGCTGCTGGGGAGTTTGTTGCGCCACTTCTTCTCCCCAGCTAAAACACTAGGAAGTGGTGAAGGACGGGTGTTTCGGGGGACTGTCTTATGTAATTTTGACGTTCAAAAAGTGCTGATTCCCAGCCTAGTTTGAATAAATGACTTTTGATTTTGATTTTGAATGCAGAATACGCCCACGCTGAGACCCGAAAAGAGTCTGCTTACCAAGCCTGGGTCAGGGCCCGCGACCGCAAAGTTAGAGAACGTAGGGTTCGCGCGAAGAAAAGAGCCTTTAATTCTGCCGCCAAGTTCTGCAAGCGGGTTTTACGTAGGGCACGTTTTGACCATGTTGGACTTATTGGGGCCAGGCTGGCTTCACACCCTCCGGGTAGTAAACAGTTCTGGTCCTTGTCTAAAGCGGCTGAAACGAATTTCTGTCGTTCCAATTTACCTCCAATGATGAAACCTGATGGGTCGCTGGCTCACTCTGCAAGTGAGAAAGCAAATTTATTTGCATCTCTCTTTGCAAGCAATTCACGTCTGGTCGCTGGCTCCAAGCAACCACCTACTGTACCTCATTGTGACTCCTCGATGCCGGAGATCGCACTTCACATTAAAGAGGTCTGAAGAGTATTGTGCAGTCTAGATGTGAACAACGCCAGCGGGCCTGACGGCATTCCAGCGAGAGTGTTGAGGCAGTGTGCACCTGAACTGTCTCCTGTGTTGACACGTTTGTTCCGCCTCTCTATTGAAAAAAGAACGGTGCCTAAATCCTGGAAGCTTGCAAATGTACAACCAGGGCGACCGTACAGACCCTGCCCATTACCGTCCGATCGCCATTACCTCCATTCTATGCAAGGTTATGGAAAGGGTACTGAACAATAAGTTGCTGACTTATGGTAACGTTATCGTGCTACTGGTGAAGTGGCTGAAAGACACCCAGGCGGAAAGCACACAACCACCAAACGACAAGACCGATTTTAGCAAGTTGCCGCGAGAAGACAACCAAATGTCATGCGGATGGTTCAAAGGCCAGTGAGAGCACCAGTTGCTTGTGAGTGACTAAACTGTGAGAAGACTGCATGAAGCTCACCTTCTTGCTCGTAGACCTCTTCGTACTCCAACGAGGAAATCGTGGACGAAGATTAAAGTGGGCTCGTGAACATTTGCTCTGGCAAGATAATCAGTGGTCTGTAGTGCTGTTTACCGATGAGTCCCCATTTGGTTACCATCCCGATTCGCGAATAATATGCGTATGGCGAGTTCTTGGTCGCGAGAGCCGTCTGAAACAACCTCAGGAAGTCCATCCATACCACGGGGGCGGTACAATTATGGGTTGGGCGGGAATTCGTATTGGTGGAAGAACAGACCTCATTTGGATCACAAATACCATGACCGCTGAAAAATACCGTATCCAGATCCTAGTTAGTTACCCCCATCGACTACAAATGAGCCAAAAATTCCCTGTCCGTACACAGCGCGAGTGGTGATCAGCTGGCTGCAGGAGCACGACGTATCGGTCTTAGACTGGCCCGTGCAATCACCACACCTAAACCCCATAGAGCACGCGTGGAACATGCTCCAAAGAAGTGATTTGCAGAAATACAGAATTGAACAATTATGCACTTGGTAACATCGAAGAGCGTATACACAGACGTGTTTGATGCACGCTTTCAGTTGTCATCACTACACGTCCGTATTCTTTCCATGGAGTGCCTACTACACATTTCTTACAGACTCGATTTTAAAAAGTGGGCTGCAAGAGGAGATGAGCACAAATAAATTTTAAATTCAAGAACAAAACATATTATTCAGGACAGATTTAAAGATGATCTTAATTTTTTGTCGATATTATGCGATATAAGCGCGGTTCGCGTCTTTCATACAAGTTAACATGTGCCGTGCTTTGTTGCACACACAGAACGAAACGACAGCCAGCAACGTGATCGAATATAATCTGCTTGTGAGTGCGTAATTTCGTATTCGTTAGCGTGGAGCGACAGCTTTGTTAGGGTATAAGATAGCGTACCTAGTAGGTAGAACTCGCTTGTACCGTCGATCCTCAACCCGTTAATTTCGCTCAACAAAATCGGAATCTGTAAAAAAAAACGGTTTCTCCAATTAACCGATTAAAATACCGATACCAAACCGAAACCTTAACTGCAATCGTTTCTGGTTCGGTGTCAATGACCTAAACCGGTTTGTAAAATTAACCAGTTTCCGGGCGCAGCGGTTGCGAAAATCAGCCTTGCGAACAAAAAAAAACTATTTTTATATATTTTTGTGTTCCATTTTTTATTTAATACTCAAGGGTCGGTGCATTTCATTCATTCATATTCTTTGTAGAGTAAAATTAGGTACATTTTCAAACATCAAATTCAACTTTTTTTCAATACATCTGCCTAAGCCTTTTCCCAACTATGTTGGGATCGGCTTCCGGTCTAACCGGATGCAGCTGAATACCAGTACAAGGAGCGACTGCCTGACCTGACCTTGTAGCTGCATTACACATTGATGCAGCTACACCTCCACAACCGAGTTACTGGGTAACACGACGACCCGTAATGTCAAAGATCCATGAATGACAGTCGGGACCAACAACTTAACGTGCTTTTCGAGACACGGAGGGGTCTTGGTATGTAAAGATGCTCACCCATCCACGGACCAACCACGGCAAGTGTAGCTTAACCTGATCGATCGACCCATGCGGCTGTTCTTTGTGTTCAAGCTCTCTGTGAATTTTCCGCGTGTGTTTGTTGAAATATAAATTTAATTACTGTAGTTATAATAGCTAAATTGGCTTGCACATCGCAAGTTGCAAGGCGTATGTTCCGAAAGCTGCATGACCCTTTTTTTGCTTCTTTTTTTGTGGATGGGAAATCATCAAATAACTTCTCCCGCTCTGGGTGGAGCGGAAGGGCGTGTCAGACTTTTACTGACTAAAACCCACCCGTGTTCCTTCAGTTGCCTATGCCAGGGCCACGGTATCTTTTTCAAACAACCCGCGACCCCAGCGGCATCGGCCCTATTGGACCCCATCTCTTGCTGACATCTCTTTGAGGCGCGCGTGGAACACAACGCGCCGTCGACCCGGGCCTGGTCCTCACCGGACGGCGAGCTACCCACTACTCACCGTCCGCAAGCCCGCGCCTACGGTGGCCGGGAATCGGCTATCGATTCCCGCCGCCCAGGGCGTCTCCTGCGGCGACTGAGGGCGTGAGGTTGCCTCTCCCTCACGCGTTCCGCCTCCTCCTTCGCGAGCATTACCGCTTCGCAGAAGGAGGTGACGGCCTCCCATGCACTCTCGCTCCGCACCATGGCCTGGACCAGGCTCGGACGCGAGAGATCGCCGCCGCCGATCGCCTCCGTGAGAACACGGCGGTGCTCTGCCCAAGCCGGGCAGACCTCCACTGTATGCTCCACCGTGTCCTCTGGGCGATCCACACAATGGTGACACCCGGGCGTTTCCTCCCGCCTTATGCGAAACAGGAACCTCCCGAAACAACCGTGTCCGGTGAGGACCTGCGTCAGGCGGAAGGTGAGGACGCCGTGGCGCCTCTCTAACCACTCCTCAAAGAGGGGACTTATCGCCGCAATTGTGGCGTGCCCAGCGCTGGGCTGCGACAGTCACACTCTCCATGTCGCCATGAGATCCCGCCGGAGCTCTGTCCGCTGTACCGTGATTTCTCGCGGCAGCGGAGTTACGCCCCGGCGTTTCGCCTCCTCGCGCCACTCCCACACGTGCGCGAGGACTTTCGCCTCCAGATCCCACGGCGGCAATCCGGCAAGGAGGCTCGCCGCCTCACCGGAGACCGTGCGGTAACCCCGGACTAGCCGAATGGCCATGACCCTCTGGGACGCGTTCAACCGGCGGACTGGCCGCAGCCTCAGGGAACGCGCCCACACCGGTGCCCCGTAAAGGGCCATGGACCGCACGACCCCCGCGTAAAGCTTCCGGCAGGAGGCGTTTGGACCACCTAGATTGGACAGGAGCCGCTTCAAGGCAGCCCCAGCCCGCTCCAGTCTGGGAGCCAAACGTCGGAAATGCTCCACGAAGTTCCACCGGCTGTCGAGGACGAGTCCCAGGTACTTCATCGTCGACTCGACTCCGATGCGAACCCCTCCTACCGTTATTTGGGAACCCGACGGTGGCGCATTCCGAGGACCATGAAAACACATGGCCTCGGACTTGTGCAGGGCCACCACGAGTCCCAACTGCCGGATCCTCTCAACGACTATCGCAACCCCGCGTGTCGCTAATTCAGCCGCCGCCTGGTGCGACCTCCCCTGCGCCAGGACCAGCGTGTCGTCAGCGTAACATACCACGCTGACGCCGCTAGGGAGGTCGGCGCGCAGCACCCAGTCGTACCCGATGTCCCACAAATGCGGCCCCAGGACCGATCCCTGTGGGACACCGCACAACATCTCTCGTCGGTTCCACTCTCCCTGATGACCGGGGTAGATGACGGCCCTATCCGTCAAATAGGCCTCAACCACTCGACAGGGGTAGGTCGGCATCCGGTGATACCGGAGTGCCTCCCTGATGCAACTCCAGGGCAGGGTATTGAAGGCGTTGGCGATGTCTAGAGACACCGCCAAGACGACCCCACCCCGGGCAACAGCATCCCCCGTCGTGAGGGCTCGCACGCGCATGATGGCGTCCACCGTAGAGCGCCCCCTGCGGAAACCAAACTGGCTCTCCGCCAAATTCGGCCCCTCCTGCACCAGCCACCCGACGAGGCGGTCTGCAATAACTCTTTCAAAGAGCTTGCCCACCTCGTCGAGCAGCACGATGGGTCGGTAAGCGGACGGAGAGTCCGCAGGGCGCCCCGGCTTCTTAATGAGGACCAGTTTCCCCGTCTTCCAACGAAGTGGGAACTGGCCCCTCTCCAAGCATGCGCTTAGGAGCCCCCATAGTCGAGGCCCGAGAGCCCCAAAGGCCAGAACCCAGGCTCTTCCAGGTAAGCCGTCGGGTCCTGGGGCGGCATTTTTGGCACTCAGCCTACGTACCGCCGCTCTCAATTCTACCTCGGTCACTTCAGGAGCATCGTCATCGTCGTCGGTGATGTGGTCCGCAACGGGCACCGCAGGAAGCGGAGCCATGGGCGGGGGAGTATGTTCCCCTCGCGAAGGGAACAGAGCGCTCACCACGTCCTCCACGAGCTGGGGCCGGAGACTCTGCGTCAGCGGGGGTGCCCATGGACGGAGTTTATTCCGCACCATTTTATAAGGGCGTCCCCATGGGTCCCTGTTTAGAGTCTCCAGCGACTCCTCGCGAGCCAGATCCCTGGCCCGCAAGATCGCCGCTCGGAGGGCGGTCTTCGCCTCTCTGTACCCCTCGTACAGCTCCGCCTGAATGGCTTCCGTATCCGGAGGGCGGATACGGAGCCTGCGGTGCCTGGTGTACCGGTGCCGCGCAGCAACGCACGCCTCGCGCAGAGCCGTCAGCTCCGGCGACCACCAATACACCTGGCGCCAGGCACGACCGGGCTGGACCCAGGGCATTGCCACGTCACATATTTCGGACATGGCCTCCCGGAACCACTCCGCCTCGTCGTTGATGTCGGCAGGCCTGTCCGGTGGTGACACCCAGGCCTGCACGATCGAGGCTTCCAGGAGGAGCTCCCGGTCCAGCTTCTTCAGCGCCCACCGCGGACCACTCGGGGCCTGTCAGACCGGCGCGCTCGAGGTCTGGGCGGAGACATCAAACCGGATGTACCGGTGGTCGGAGTGGGTCTCCACCCCCTCTATGACGCGCCAGTCAACAACATGTGGCAACAGAGCGGGGCTGGCGAACGAAATGTCCACCACTGATTCGCCCCGCATCCGCACACACGTGGGG
The DNA here is from genome assembly GCA_948252095.1 of Dicycla oo. Taxonomy (NCBI): domain Eukaryota; kingdom Metazoa; phylum Arthropoda; class Insecta; order Lepidoptera; family Noctuidae; genus Dicycla; species Dicycla oo. The sequence goes on along the minus strand of OX411714.1, from coordinate 14,488,137 downwards.
ACAGAACCCCGGTTTAAGATGACCAGGCCTGTCTCCAGAGCCCAGTCCTCCACCATCCTGCCCCGTGTGTCCGTATACCGGGAACCCCAAGCCACATTCTTGGCGTTGAAGTCCCCGAGGACGAGTACGGGAAGGGAACGAAACCCGACGACGACGTTTTTCAATTCCGCAAGGGAGTTGTGGAACTCGGCGAGAGTTCGGTTCGAGGAGAAGTATACCCCTACCACGACAATCCCCCCGAACCGTGCTGCAACGCAACCCTGTCCCCTCTTGACGGCTTCGAGGGACAGGGTACCGGCGGCGGCCGACGAAATGAGGGTCACTGAGCCGCTCAGGTCCTCCACCCAGTAATCACTGGGCGGGACAAAGTACGGCTCAGCGACCACGGCGATGTTAATCGACCACTGCGCCATGCTCTGGAGCAACAGATCCTGAGCGGCGGCGCAGTGGTTGATGTTCGCCTGGAGGAGGCGTAATGGGGCCATTACTGGCACTCCATATTAGCCCCCCCCTGAGCCTCCTGTGAGGGCCCTGCCGCAGTGAGTACGGCGGCGACGGCAGTGGAGGCGGCAGCGACGGCGGCCGTGGCGGCGGCTGCGGCCGTGCCGGCGGTAGCGGAGGCGGAGGGCTTGCCCCTGCTCCGGGCTTTGGTGGGTGGACCACAGCTCTTGCTTCCAGCCCGGTGATCGGCCGGCTTGCCAGCTGCCGCACATAGATAGCAGTGCGGCGTGGCATTGCACGAGCCGGCCTTGTGACCGGGTTGACCACAACGGAAGCAATGACTGCTGCGATCCACCTCCGAGGTGCTTTTTGCCCCCACGTGGTTGCCCACTTGGCAACGGAAGCACCTCAGAGGTCTGGGTTCCAGCAGTTTCACCCGCGTGGAATCCCAGCCCACCTGGAACCTTCGGCCCTCCCCAACTATTTTTTGGGCCGCCGATACGGGGCAGCTCACCGTAACGGCTCGCATCCCCGTGAGGTCAGGACGGATGGTGCCTACCTTCACCTGTTCGAAGGCACACCCCCCAGTCTTGACCACGGCGGCCACCACCTCTCGCTCCGTCACGGAGTCGTCCAGACCCAGGATGCGCAAGTCAACGCACTTGGCGGGTCTGGACACTCGGGCCTCGTCCGCATTTAAGGACGCCCTGAGCCTTTCGGCCAGAGCGTCAGCGGTCGGGCCACTGGCCGCACCGGGGATCTCGAGCATCCGAGCCCCAGTCGCAGTGACCCTTACCCGCATGCCCTCGGTAACACCGATCTCCTCCAGGTTCACCGCCGCCCTCGCCTTGGCGAGCACGTCGCGGTAGGACACGCCCTTCTGGCGGGGCTGGGGCCCTCTCAGGCGCCTTCGCGGCCGCCTTCGTGGGCGCCTTCGCAGGCGCCTTCGCAGGCGCCGTCGCAGGCGCCTTCGCAGCCACGGCCCCGCCCTTCGCCTGCCCTGCCGACCCTGGTTTGGCCGTGGCAGCCATGGCGGCATACGAAGCCGCCTTTGGCTGGCCCGAGGCCGCCGGTCGGCCTAGCGGGGGCCGCAGGACGATTCCCTCAAGGACCGAGAACCGGTTGTTAAGGGCAGCCAGCTCCTTCCGCACCAAGGCCAGAACTCGGTCCTCTGCAGGCCCGAGGCCGCCTTGCCCCTGCTGCACCCCCTCCTGTAGCACCTCCACCTGAGCGCCGGCTCCGCGGAGCCTGGCCAGGTCTGCTCGGAGCTCCTCATTCTCCTTTCGGAGAAGCTCCATGGCGGCTGTCAAGCGGGCGACCTCCGCCCGCATTTCGGACATTCCGTCCGACGGAGGCCCTTGAAGTAGAGCCTCCGCTGCCGCCATAATGGAGGCCTTGGCTGCGGGTATGGCCTTGTCTTTAGAAGACTGCTTCTTCTTCAAGGTCACACCCTTGACTGCAGCGGCCACGACCTCCTCAAACCTGGCCCGCTCCGAATTGGAGCCACCAGCGGCGTCCGACTCATCGCCAGACGCCTCCACGGCGCTCCCCTCGGCCTACCCGGCTGAGCCGTCCTCCTGTGCGGCGTTTACCCGGCTCTTGCTCTTCCGGCCTAGGCCCCGGCGAGCATATTTGGGAGCCGATTTAAGTCCGCCGTCCGAGGAAGACTCCTGGGCATCTCCCGGATTTAGGTTCCGCTTCAGGAAAGCATTTTTCCTTCCAGCGGCCCCCACCACTACGCACTCCGGGCTCTTAAAAGTGCCCTTCGCGCCCTTCACTCCCGATGCGGCGTCGGACTCCGACCCCGCATCACTCCTCTCCCTCTCCTCTTCTCGTTTTCGTTTCGTTTTTATTTGGTCCCATATTAGTTCCCACGAGTAAAAACTTTATTACTGGCTCAAAACTGTGGTTCGCACTAGCGATTAATTTAGCTACCCATTAATCAAGCTACCAACCTCCCTCACGGTGCGCCGCCGCTTGAAGGTTTGGGGTAATTTTTTATAGAGGTTTTCTTCCTCGCGGTCCGTCAAAAGTCAGAGACATGACCTTGAACAATCTTCGGGGCTACGAGACTAACGGTGGCAGAAGGAAATGACTTCCTCCTGCCTGCCCGGCGACAGGGTTAGTGCACACCGAGCCCGCCCTTACTCCGCCGCTGTGCATCTCTGCTTAGAGCAGAGGGACACACGTTGGAGCGTACCTCCGACAGGATATTGGCATACGGGCAACAAAACCCCTTAGGCACACGTGCCTAAGGGGAACCATTGCCCGCACCCCAGGGTGCACCGTCCCGGAGACTGGCCTTCCCCCCGGACGTATCCGTAAGGGAACTCCAGCCCACGGGCACTCGGGGAGGTTTCCTGTCCACGCACCCCAAGCTGCATGACCCTGAGGCGTATTTTGTAAACATTATTAACATGGTGCATATAATAGGTCTATTGAATATTTATTAAGGAATTTTTACAACTGATTCAGATTACGCATGGTATGTGTACGGTAATGGTATGTGTAAGGTATAAACCCTACACCCGGGTGCACCGAGTGCGGCTGTCTCCTGGTACTTCACTATCAGCTCCACTTCCACCAAATGCATTGTGACGAGCATAAATTGCTTAGCAACCATATTAAAGTACCTAATCGAATCGCCACCCGTGAAATATTTATTATTGAGTAGTTCCGGTGGCCAGCTGTGGTCTTCATCATCAGTTTCATTTCACCAAATGGTACTTTCCGAGAGCAAATGCACCAGTTACTATAAAAAATACCCATATCGCGATAGGTGTGCCTATAATATTTGAAGAGTTCCCTCGATTTCTCCAGGATCCCATTGCCAGATCCTGACCTGATGACAAAGGGGCCACCTGGAAAGCATACCCTTTCAAACAAGAAAAAAAAATTCCTAATCGGTTCAGCTATCTTCGAGTAATCGGGGAACAAAAACAAAAGATTCCGACGAACTGAGAACATCCTACTTTTTTTTTTAAATCGGTTAAAATGATGAGCAGCAAAGGCGTCATGTCTAGTAAGTAGCGGCTCTCGTATGTTTTGAGTCTGGCAGAATTTTGAAATACTTTTCCAAAAAAAAAAAAAACATACGGTTAGCAACAAAAGTCGATTAACACTTCAATTTATACAATCTTTATTAATTAGAAAACAATCCGAACGATATAAAATTTCAAGAGCATTAAAGCTTAGCTACATGAAATGCTGAAAACCATGAAATGTATCGAATCATTTTGTACCCGTTTAGAATATTCTATAGATGCCTTTCCGGAACGGCCTTAATACCTAATCCTTCCATATCCAAAGTGCACGTCTTCCCTACCATTATCGTGCTCCCCGGTCTAATCCTTGATATGCAATGGTCTCTGTAGCCCCATGAAAATTGAGGCTTTAGGGCTAGTGCAAATCTTTTGGTTCATTCGAGTAATCGAGTGTGGTCAAACCACGCTGGGATCAGTGTATTTCATTCATTCATGATAATAAGTAAAAGTAACTTTTACTGAAGTGTTTTGGTTAAATACTGTCCTATGTAGGTATCTATGTACCTACTATGTAATTAAGTTACGCTCTTCTAACTATATGGTTAAAAGTTTTGATTTTGAGATCGGACAAAAACAACCTAAATGAGTATTTTCAATGGATGCAATAGTGACAGGATGAGTACCACGAACTTATTACGTTGCTCCACTATTGCGAGTGGCGTGTTCATTATACCTGCCTACCTACAACTATACAAAATTAGAGAGACACTGAAGACTGATTCGATTTCAATAAAAAAAAACAATGGATAAGCAAATTAAGTACCAAAGCAGCAAAACAATGCAACTTTGTTGGATTACGTTGTCCCGTAAGCTATTAGGTATTTATTTATTTTTGATGCATTGTAAACATGTGCTTTCCGGGCGGATATACTTAAACGTTTCCCCGCAAAGAGATTTCTCTCTAAACTAAAATGTCATCCGTGAGGACTACAATCCGCAGAAGTATCACAGTACTTTGTTGTTTCTCCCGGGGCTTAGTCCTTTGTTTTCTAAAACCTCCCCGAGCTCCTTTAATACTTTGTAATGGCGGGACAAATTCTGTGTGTTTTGCTCGCTGTCTGCGATGACTGAGTTGAGATGAGCTCTTGTGCCCAAGTGGGTACGTACGGTACTTAGGAAATGCATTTTACAGAAATATACGTTTCTGTGAAAAATACTTTATGGTTTACGGCATGCGTACCTAATATTTATATGATACCTTCGACTGTTTAAAGGGTCGCTGTTATAGAAATTTTAAGCGGTTGTGAGTTTTCCTTTCAGTCAGATAGACACGCGTAGCCCGGCTTGCAACTAACCGCGTAACCTTGTCTACGCCACGCGTAGCAGATACACGCGTAGCCCGGCCTGCAACTAATCGCGTAACCTTGTCTACGCCGTGCGTAGCAGGTACACGCGTAGCCCGGCCTGCAACTAATCGCGTAACTTTGTCTATGCCGCGCGTAGCAGATACACGCATAGCCCGGCCTGCAACTAATCGCGTAACCTTGTCTTAGCCGCGCGTAGCAGATACACGCGTAGCCCGGCCTGCAACTAATCGCGTAACTTTGTCTATGCCGCGCGTAGCAGATACACGCATAGCCCGGCCTGCAACTAACCGCGTAACCTTGTCTACGCCACGCGTAGCAGATACACGCGTAGCCCGGCCTGCAACTAATCGCGTAACCTTGTCTACGCCGTGCGTAGCAGGTACACGCGTAGCCCGGCCTGCAACTAATCGCGTAACTTTGTCTATGCCGCGCGTAGCAGATACACGCGTAGCCCGGCCTGCAACTAATCGCGTAACCTTGTCTACGCCGTGCGTAGCAGGTACACGCGTAGCCCGGCCTGCAACTAATCGCGTAACTTTGTCTATGCCGCGCGTAGCAGATACACGCATAGCCCGGCCTGCAACTAATCGCGTAACCTTGTCTTAGCCGCGCGTAGCAGATACACGCGTAGCCCGGCCTGCAACTAATCGCGTAGCCTTGTCTATGCCGCGCGTAGCAGATACACGCGTAGCCCGGATTGCAACTAATCGTGTAGCCTTGTGTAAGCCACGCGTAACAGATACACGCGTAGCCCAGCTTGCAACTAATCGCGTAGCCTTGTCTATGCCACGTGTAACAGATGCACTCGTAGCTCGGCTTGCAACTAATCGCGTAGCATTGTCTACGCCACGCGTAACAGATACACACGTAGCCCGGCTTGCAACTAATCACGTAGCCTTGTCTACGCCACGTGTAACTGATACACACGTAGCCCGGCTTGCAACTAATCACGTAGCATTGTCTACGCCACGCGTAACAGATACACACGTAGCCCGGCTTGCAACTAATCACGTAGCCTTGTCTACGCCACGTGTAACTGATACACACGTAGCCCGGCTTGCAACTAATCACGTAGCCTTGTCTACGCCACGCGTAACAGATACAAGCGTAGCCCAGCTTGCAACTAATCGCGTAGCCTTGTCTATGCCACGCGTAACAGATGCACTCGTAGCTCGGCTTGCAACTAATCGCGTAGCATTGTCTACGCCACGCGTAACAGATACACACGTAGCCCGGCTTGCAACTAATCACGTAGCCTTGTCTACGCCACGTGTAACAGATACACACGTAGCCCGGCTTGCAACTAATCACGTAGCCTTGTCTACGCCACGTGTAACTGATACACACGTAGCCCGGCTTGCAACTAATCGCGTAGCATTGTCTACGCCACGCGTAACAGATACACACGTAGCCCGGCTTGCAACTAATCACGTAGCCTTGTCTACGCCACGTGTAACTGATACACACGTAGCCCGGCTTGCAACTAATCACGTAGCCTTGTCTACGCTACACGTAACAGATACAAGCGTAGCCCAGCTTGCAACTAATCGCGTAGCCTTGTCTATGCCACGCGTAACAGATGCACTCGTAGCTCGGCTTGCAACTAATCGCGTAGCATTGTCTACGCCACGCGTAACAGATACACACGTAGCCCGGCTTGCAACTAATCACGTAGCCTTGTCTACGCCACGTGTAACAGATACACACGTAGCCCGGCTTGCAACTAATCACGTAGCCTTGTCTACGCCACGCGTAACAGATACACACGTACCCCGGCTTGCAACTAATCTCGTAGCCTTGTCTACGCCACGCGTAACAGATACACACGTAGCCCGGCTTGCAACTAATCTCGTAGCCTTGTCTACGCCACGCGTAACAGATACACACGTAGCCCGGCTTGCAACTAATCGCGTAGCCTTGTCTATGCCACGCGTAACAGATGCACTCGTAGCTCGGCTTGCAACTAATCGCGTAGCATTGTCTACGCCACGCGTAACAGATACACACGTAGCCCGGCTTGCAACTAATCACGTAGCCTTGTCTACGCCACGTGTAACTGATACACACGTAGCCCGGCTTGCAACTAATCACGTAGCCTTGTCTACGCCACGCGTAACAGATACACGCGTAGCCCAGCTTGCAACTAATCGCGTAGCCTTGTCTATGCCACGCGTAACAGATGCACTCGTAGCTCGGCTTGCAACTAATCGCGTAGCATTGTCTACGCCACGCGTAACAGATACACACGTAGCCCGGCTTGCAACTAATCACGTAGCCTTGTCTACGCCACGTGTAACAGATACACACGTAGCCCGGCTTGCAACTAATCACGTAGCCTTGTCTACGCCACGCGTAACAGATACACACGTACCCCGGCTTGCAACTAATCTCGTAGCCTTGTCTACGCCACGCGTAACAGATACACACGTAGCCCGGCTTGCAACTAATCTCGTAGCCTTGTCTACGCCACGCGTAACAGATACACACGTAGCCCGGCTTGCAACTAATCGCGTAGCCTTGTCTATGCCACACGTAACAGATGCACTCGTAGCTCGGATTGCAACTAATCGCGTAGCATTGTCTACGCCACGCGTAACAGATACACACGTAGCCCGGCTTGCAAGTAATCACGTAGCCTTGTCTACGCCATGTGTAACAGATACACACGTAGCCCGGCTTGCAACTAATCTCGTAGCCTTGTCTACGCCACGCGTAACAGATACACATGTAGCCCAGCTTGCAACTAATCGCGTAGCCTTGTCTATGCCACGCGTAACAGATGCACTCGTAGCTCGGATTGCAACTAATCGCGTAGCATTGTCTACGCCACGCGTAACAGATACACACGTAGCCCGGCTTGCAAGTAATCACGTAGCCTTGTCTACGCCATGTGTAACAGATACACACGTAGCCCGGCTTGCAAGTAATCACGTAGCCTTGTCTACGCCACGCGTAACAGATACACACGTAGCCCGGCTTGCAACTAATCACGTAGCCTTGTCTACGCCACGCGGAACAGATACACACGTAGCCAGGCTTGCAACTAATCTCGTAGCCTTGTCTACGCCACGCGTAACTGATACACACGTAGCCCGGCTTGCAACTAATCGCGTAGTCTTATCTACGCCAGACGTAGCAATACACTGTTACAAACGGCTACAAGTATCTTGGCTGTTTTAGTTATTATTCTAAGATCTTGGCGCTCGTATGACGTTGACAGGAGAGCGCTGTTGGTAAACATATGTGCAATTGTTTTGTGAAATGTCACTTGTGAAATTTATTGAAAAAACAAGATGGTGCCGTTAGATACGAATTTGGCTAATAGTGTTATCTATGATTTTGGCCACGCGCCAAAATAAATTTGTAGCCAAAGAGTATATAACTAACAAATAATAATAATAATAATAATAATAATAATAATGTTTATTTCCAGTAAAATGTTCACAAAGGTTACAAGTACAGTAATATGCTTCAAAATAAAAGTGCATTGAGTATTATCACCTGGCACCCAAACTAGGTTTATAGCCTGTGACTTGGGGTCCAGTGATTCCAAAAGGGTTGATACATGATCAAAAATATTTTATTAAAACTGTTTTCACCAGTAACATGTTTAACAAAGAGATATAATTATTATTCATGTGAAGAAAGTATGGAAAGTAAAATAATAAAAAATAATTAATAATAAAACTGTTTGTGAGTGTTTGAGTTGGTCGTGGTAGGTGTAGTAGGCATGTTGTGTATGTGTAAGTAATGTGAAAGTGTGGTTTGTGTATGGTGTGAAAGTGTCCTGGTAGGTGTAGTAATGGTGTATGTGAGAGTAAGTATGAAAGTGGGGGCAGTGTATGAGAGTTTGTGTGTGAAAATACTTGAATAAGAGGGGATTTGTCTTAGGTATGTGGGAGGAGAAGTTTTTCGGTCTCGTCATATGATTTCTCAATTAGCCATTCTTTAACTGTGATTTTGCATTTGTGATAATTTAAACTGTGGATATGGAGAAATTTATTGATTTTATTATATAGAATATAGCTAAGGTAGGTGAATTGGTGTTGTGCGAAGGTGGTTTTGTGTCTAACTGGTGGAAGAGCAATGTCTGCGCGACGTTTAGAACTTGCTGTGAACGGCAGCCGATGTTTCCTTAATACACTTTGTAGCACATATAGGCCTCTTACTGTCAGAACCCTGCTTTCCCTAAAAAGTTCCAAAGTAGGGTATCTATAGGGCTTGCTGAATATAACTTTGAGAACTGCTCTCTGAGCTCTCTCTAATTTCAGAAAGTATGTTTTGCAAGCGCCACCCCAAGCCGGCAAACAATATAGGAGAAGAGACTGACAGAGTGAATAATAGACCATCATAAGTGTTTCCGAGTCAGCTGAACAACGGAGTTTCTTAAAGATGGAAATGAGTTTACGCGTTCGGATGACTAGATTATCAATATGACTATACCAGTTTAGGTGATTGTCAATTTGCACGCCCAAGTATTTTATACAAGATGTGGCTGCCAGAGTGGGACAGGTACAGCAGGAGTTTGGAGAACAACTATGTACTTTAACAATAGGGGTTATGTTTGGCTGAGTCTTGTTACTTATAGAAAAAGAAACAAGCTTCGTTTTTTCTGCATTCAGGGTCAATAAATTATTGTTAAACCAGTTCATGACAATGTCCAACACCATCTGAGCATATTTTTCTGTTTCACTCCAATCATTCCCATGAACCAGTAAGGCTGTATCATCAGCGTAGGTAAATATGAAGCAGTTAGTTAATGGAAGTGAACACAGATCATTAATGTAGATGAGGAATAAGGTTGGACCTAGAATACTGCCTTGTGGGACGCCGTATTCTATTCTAGCTTTATCGCTTATTACCTCACCCAATTGAACATGTTGGAAACGATTCTCCAGATAACTTGAAAAAATTTCAAGTGCAGGACCACGAATTCCCATGCGTTCCAGTTTCAACAGAAGTATGGGCGCAGAGACAGTGTCAAAAGCTTTCGAGATGTCTAGAAATAAACCAATACACCGCTGCTTTTTATCTATGAGGTGAGTCACTTTTTCAGAGAGTGCAACAACTGCATCCTCTGTTGCAATTCCGGCTCTGAAGCCATATTGGTTTTCGGAGAGAAGTTTATGAGCATTAATGTATTTAAGCAAACGGTTGTTCAGTATCTTCTCCAGAATCTTTGAAATGGTTGGTAGAATAGATATAGGTCTATAATTCTTGACACTGCCTCTGTCCCCTCCCTTATGAATAGGGTGGACTAGAGCTGTTTTAAAACTGTCTGGGAAAACACCGGTAGATATTGCAAGATTGCAGATATGTGTGATGTAGGGGATTAAAATATTGCGCGTTAACTTCAATAAATGTCCAGAAATACCGTCAATTCCAGCTACAGAACTTGATTTCAAGTTGATTATAATTCGCTCTACTTCCGAATCGTCGGTTTCCAGGACACACATTGAGTTACAAGTTGAAGCTAAACTTGATGGGTGAACTGGCATATTCAGACACTGCCGTATATTTGTAGCTAGGTCTTTGCCTACATTAACAAAGTAATTATTGACTCTGTTTGCTGATGCAAGTTTGTCAGGTTCGAGTTGCTGCAGTTCTTTCAAAGGTGAGGGTGTGGATTTTGAGTGCGTTATGGATTTAATTAAATCCCATGTTGCTTTGGAGTTGTTTTTTCGTTTCATGAATTCAGTTTTCTCGTAATTTATTTTCAATTTCCGGAGTAAAGAATTACAGTAGTTGCGATAGCGAGAATACGTTAGTTTGAGGATGGGGTTGTCTGGTTGTGTTTTTAAAGTAAGATGCATTTTATCCCTGTTTCTAATACAGCGAAGTAAGCCAGGGCTGATCCAGGGCTTGATGTTACGGTTCTTTCGTGAGACTTTGGAGAAGCGAGTGTGTTTGTCAATAATTTTAGTCAATAAAGTTGTTAAGGTGTCCGCTGCTTCATTAGCATCATTAGAAAAAAGGATTGGGGAGAAATCAGTAATCTCAATATCTTTTTGGATGTTTGAAATATCAACAACTTTGGCAGTGTAGGTGAGCTTGGGCTTAGGGACATCTAGGTTGACACTCAGGAATACGGGTAAATGATCTGTAATAGGTGAGTCTATGACAATGGATGTTCCTGGTTGTATGGTTTTTAAGAGAATATGATCTAAACAGTTATTTAGTCGTGTAGGATATAAGTGCGCCGGTAATAAACCATGTGAGGCAGTGAATGTGAGGTATTCGAACGAGTGTCTATCATTGTTGTTCGGCTTGATATCAATGTTGATATCACCGACTAAGGCAACGTGATGGAATTTTGTTAGGGGTTTTAAAATGGAATCCAAGCTGTTTAAAAAATTATCAACGTGAATGAAGGAGGGTGATCTATATAGGGCTAAGATGCCAACATTATTGTCAATTTTGCAAAGCAGACAGTTTGCATCAGTTATGTCAGGTTCAGAGACGGTGCAGTGCAGTGAAGACTTAATATACATAACCACTCCATCATTCTGGTTCTTTGTATTTTTTGTGAAGTGGACATTGTAACCATTCATGTTGGGAATTATAGCAGATTTTAGCCAGCACTCGGTCAATATAATGATATCACAATCAATTCTAAGAAGATGTAAGAACGCTATAAAATTATCAAAGTTCTTATTTAAACTGCGAATGTTGAGTTGCAGTATGGATAAGTTTCTTTGTGTCTTTGGTATTTTAGATATACATTCACCTAACGGTAGTTTATAAGATTTTGATACTTGGTAGGCATCTAATTCTAATTCAAGGGCATTAATGTGGTTAGCCATTGAAAGTAAATAATATGTTCCAAAATAATGTGGTGCACACATTTAAGCATGGAAAAATGAGGCAAACTGTAACTGCATCAGGTATATTTGCCGTGTAGAGGCGTTCATTGTCAACCGAAATAGTGAAGTAAATATTCTCCATTATAAAAATTGTGATGTAGGAGTGGATACAAAAAGTTTGGAATGATATTGTCAGCGAGAATAAGTGTGTGAGAGACGAGAGTGTGAGTGTGCAGAGGTTCATGGATGGCGAGTGAGTGTATTGAGGATTAAATGTATGTGAAGAATGATTGTAGTGGTCGGTAATTCTTAATTCATAAGCAAAACAAACGGTGTTAATAATCTTAAACATGCGGGGAATACAACTTATAATAAGGTAGAAGTTAGTTATTATGAAACCAGTATAAAAAAATAATAATGAATGGCAGTTTACTAGTCATTGTTTGGTTTCTGCTAGATCCCGTAGCGTCTGCTCAGATTTGACCAGTATTGGTTTGACTCCCTCTTCCTTCCGCAACAGTATGTTACCATTGGCCGTCCAACAAAATTTATACTCCTTAAGCTTTGCAAACTCGCGTGCAGCAAAAAATAGTTTTCTTGAGCTGGCTGGGAGGTACTCACTGACATATATCGGACGGTGGTCGCCAAGACCTCCTATATTTGTAGTACTGAGTCGAGACTCCTTCGGTTGCTTGTTGTTGTAGCTGCGCACCGAACTTAGCAACACGTTCTTAGTCTCCATACTGGTAAATTCGGCAACAACCGGCCTGACGGTACCTGGTTTGCCAGGCAGTCGGTAAACGTCGCGGATATCGTTGTCTTTAAGAGGCACGTTGACGGCAGCACTCACACGAGTAACAATCGCAGATAGATCTTTAGCACACTCATTTTCTTTGAGTGGTATGTTGCGAATCTCGACGCAAGAAGAGCGTGATAATTGTTGCAAATCTTCGATTTTCATCTCTAAATTTTGTATGCAATCCCTATACATCCGTTTATCTTTTTGTAATAAATCAATTTGTTTTATCAGATCGTCGTATTGATTATTGATGAAACTCACCGTCTTCTCGATTTCAATGTTAGCTTTTTGAATGGCTAAGTTTTGCGATTTCAGCTCAGCTACCTCCGAGGATAGTTTAGCGAGGGATGAGCTTTGTTCTTGTGAAAACTTTAGGAAATTCGCTTGTTCCTCCGCCTTCCATGTATTGAGCATATCTAAAATTTCCTGCTTGAAGTCTTGCAGTTCACTACCAGGCGAAAAAGCTGGACATGGCCGATTATATCGCGAGGTGATATTGATTGATAACACTATCATAAGGGCTGTTACTGCAAACAGCCTGAGGAATGTCAGAATCAGACATTGACTGGACCATGCTACTAGCAGACGCAGGAGTAGCTGGGGGAGTCCGATTTAAGCGAGGCATTACGAAGTACCAACCAACACTCAACCTTAGCCCACAGGAAAATAAGAAGCAAGGCGTAATCTCAGGGACTCCCGTAGCAGCGCAGCGCGTAGTCGATGCGCAGGCTCGTAGGCGCGTAGCAGTCACGCGCACGTCGTAGCACTCACGATGACGTCAGCTCGTAGCACTGATCACACACTGCGACCGCAATTTAGCAGCTCGATGACTGGTACGGTTGGTTCGGGACGCCCGCGCGCGACCGCCAATGCACCAGACGCCGGTTCAAATCCAACGAGTCCGGAGCAAATCAGAGGGCCGCAATTTTAGGTGATACCACAACAATCTATTTGTTTCACTCTATGACCGCCCAATAGGCGGAGTCTGTCCATAAAAACACTTAAGGTGTAAAAGGGAATTAAAATTTTAAACAACACCCAATCAGATTAGGGCACACAAAGTCAGTAGGTTACTGGGGAACACAGTCACTGTACACGTCCGCACGGCGTTGCGCCTCGCGATGGAATGAATGAATGAAATAGGGGGTTTGTAGCGCTAAGGCTTTTTGCTACACAGTGCACAGCAACCAAGAGGTAAAAATATTTACTCCGTGCGACTTCGTGACAGCAATGCAAGTTAGACGCATCGATATGACTTCACCGTGATAATTCATCATTCTCTTGCCCTTATCGCAATTTATTTGGGGTTGGCGCAACATTTCCTCCATACTTATTTAGTAGTCGTCATCACGGTAGTTACTCCCTTTCCAGCCGTATCATCTTTCATACAGTCCGTCTGTCGTTTCTTTGGTCTTCCCCTATATACGAAAATTTCCTCAAAACAAGTTTTCAGTCACCAGTGCCCACTTTCAGACTTTGTCTTATATACTCATTTCTTATTCTATCCATTCGCGTAACAGCACATATCCCTCTTAGCATTATCAGCTCAGCTGCATGCAATTGTCTTTCATTCATCCCTTTTGAGGCCTTATATTCTGATCCATACAGACAGCAGGTCTGTACCATTGCTGTATAAATCTCCCCCTTAAGTTTAAGGTGAGAGCGTGATAATTATCCTACTAATATTATAAACGCGAAAGTTTGTGAGGATGGCTGGATGAATGTTTGTTACTCTTTCACGATAAGAATACCCGAACGGATTTTGATGAAATTTGGCACACAATCCATCTTATTACAAAACGAGTTCTAACTTACTACTAAATGCATATGAAAGTTTATACGATACTTATAACGAAAATACAATTTTTAAAATTTCGGTCTGTCTGTTTGTTCCGGGTAATCTCCGAAATGGTTGGACCGATTTTGACACGACTTTCAATGGCAGATAGCTGATATTATAAGGAGTAACTTAGGCTACTTTTTATTTCATATTTTAGAAAAAAAATAGGGTTCCGCGCAAAAAATAAAACCCATGAAATTGTGGACGAAACCCGATCCTAATTGGGAAGTATTGACATCCACACGGGCGAAGCTGCGGGCAGCCGCTAGTTTAAAAATTAAATTGTTTTGCGGAAATGTATGTCAACATTGTAAAAAGTATTAAGAATGAGGCGAGGAGCTTCGCCCAAGTAAGTAGAATAAAAAAAAATAAAAACATTTCACACGTTTAAAATAATGAAAGCACTCTATTTCAGCTACAATTTTCAGGTTGGAGAGTAAATAACCTATCTCAAGTTTTCCTTCGTGATCCAGATGGGTCCTAATCCTGCTATCATCGGGGATTTGTGGTAGTACCGTAATACCTACAGAGCCACAGCTGTGCCAAACCCTTCCTAGGTTTTAGACGTAACAATGACACACGATGGCATTTAAGTGGTTTTACTAACGGCAGGCGTATTTTCTACGCACTTAAGTACATTGGAATAGTTATATTGAAATAAAATCAATATCAAAAATAATTAACAGTAGTCGCATATTATGTGTAAAATTATACGAAAAATCTAACCTACTAGATCCCACACAACTGTACACCTGCATTCTCATAAAAAAAAACACCACGAATTCCGTACAATCAAACTTACAAATACATAAAAAAATACCTAAATATAACACAACAAGTAAAAGCAGGTTTCAACTAATGACTGCACGTGCACGGACTAATTACGGCAAAACAACAATATTGGTTATGGGGGCACAACTATTCAATGATTTACCAGAATATTTATTTATTTATTTTATTTTTTAGGACATTGTTCACACGGTCATCTGATCCCAAACTAAGCAGAGCTTGTACTATGGAAACGAGATAACTGATAAACTACATACACTACTTTTTTTTTTTGTAAATACATGCTTATATAGATAATTACACCCAGATTTAAAGAAGTGTGATAAATATATTTATCTACATCCATGCTATAAATCCTCTATAAAAGTTTCTGAAACAGTTAGCTTATTACGTACATTAAAACAACCAGTATCATACTAACCATAATATCATCCAAACGAGTTTTATAATGTTGTACTAAATTTCATTATGCAACTCCTTTGCTTTTTCGATTCCTTCCATAATCATCAAACAGCCACATTCTCCTACTCAATTCGTGGTATCTTTATGAATTTAAAAAAGGACAGTGTCATGCACGCACGTTTCCCTACCACAGCGCCGTAATTTAAAAACCGGCCAAGTGCGTCTCGGACCACGCACAATGAAGGGTTCCGTAGTTGGGATGAAATTACCAGAACAAACTTAACATTAGAGTTGAAAAACATATTCTCCCATACATTCCAACTGCAAATGAAATTTTGTACGCACAATATTGACAGATTTACCGTGTTTTTTTTAAGACCATAGACTTATCATAAGTTCAAATCTTTAGGTATAGATCTATTTTCTATATTTTTTCATGTTTTTAAAGTCAGTAGTTTCGGAGATAAGGGGGAACGGTCAATTTTCGTCTATGTCCTTATTTCTTTTTTAAATTATAAAAAAAAATATAATATATTTAAAACCCTCACAGTAAGCATTTGATATGTCACACGGTAGAGTTTGCAATTTATTATTTTTAATTTTCTTATTTGCCCTTTCAAAATTGACCCCCATATTCAAAATTCATTTATTTACGTTACACGTCCGTGTTTGGGTCACAGAAATTCATAAGTGTACCAAATTTCAACTGAATCGGTTCATTAGATTCGGAGCAAATTGGCTGTAACACAGACGGACAGACAGACATACGAGTGATCCTACAAGGGTTCCGTTTTTTCCTTTTGAGGTACGGAACCCTAAAAATGTAAATAATTATTACAATAAATAATTCTATTATTACCCATGTATACAGTTTGTTTATATTAGATACTCTACAACACTGTACAACAGCCTATGGTTTCAGAACCTTTTATAGTTGATTCATATCATAGGTATAGATAAAGTCTTGTATGCAATTGTAGGTATATAATTTAGATTTATATTATATCTCACATATTATCTCATTTTAATTGAACTGTTGTTTAAGTTCTTATGAGAATGAATTATTTTAACCTAACATCTGACATCTGTTTGGGTTGGTGTTGGTACCATCTGACGGCCAACTCTAGCACCGCGCGCGTTCATTGGTCAAATCTAATAGCGTGCGCTTCCCTTGCTTCCTGTTACACACTTCCGTCCCTTTTCACGAAATCACTCCCACAGATTGCAGGAAAGCTAGAGGAAAGATGTTACACATCAATTAGACTGTTCACTAGTCTTTAATTAATTACCTTCTTTGTCTAGGTCCTGACAGGAATACTTATAACCTAAGTGTATGTGTACAACTAGGTACACGCCTACAACAAAGGGAGATGATAGATATCCGTCTAATTCTAACGGGCTGAAAGACCTAATAAGATTTATAGGGCACAGTAGACAGGTAGCTAGGCAGTATCTCATCCTTTGTATCCGTCCACACAAAAAGTGGAGAGGCAACGTTAGTCGTCGTCGGTCGCGTGCGTGCGATGTCGGGATACTCGCCGCGATACCATCTTTAATCTTCACACTGTTTGTTACTGAAAAAAGGTTTTTTTTCTTCAAGAAAAATACTCGTATAAAGCTTTGAAGATAACGAAAAAAAAATTACCCAGATAGTTACTTCGTTAAGTAGAAACATTTCCTACATAAACCGAAGAAGTCTCGGCAACTAATCCGGTTGAAGTGGTTAGGCTTAGGACTTAAAACACAGCCATATTTACCTGATTAGTGACTACCTGCCCATGCTTACCTGTTTAAATATTTACACAAAGTAGGCAGCTACCTAACATAGTGGAGGCAAATTGTCTATTTTTCCATGCGGTGTTCCTCTGGGCGTAGTATTTGTATGATGTACTTATTTTTAGGGTTCCGTACCTCAAAAGAAAAAGAAAATGGAACTCATAGGATCACTCGCGAATCTGTCTGTCCATTTGTCACAGCCAATTTGCTCCGAATCTAATGGACCGATTAAGTTGAAATTTGGTAAACGTATGAATTTCTGTGACGTGTAACGTAAATAAATGAATTTTGAATATGGGGGTAAATTTTGAGGGCAAATAAGAAAAAAGTTTTGCAACCTGTGCCGTGTGACATGTCAAATGAAAGGGCTTACTGTGAGGGTTTCAATTATATTTTTTTTATAATTTTAAAATAAACAGTTTTAAAGTTATTTAAGAAAATAGACGAAAATTTACCATTCCCCTTCATCTCCGAAACTATTGAGCCTAAAATTTTGAAAAAAAAAAAAATTACAGAAAATAGTTCTGTACATACAAAATACAGAAAAGGAGACGGGGATTTCTGGACCTGATTGTAATAAGTTGAGGTATGGTTTAAAAAAAGGGTTATATTTTTCTATTTCAAAATCTGAAAAATCAACCCAATTTACTATCTGGGAATTGAGAAATCCAAAATTAAGTTTATGGTGACGAATAAAATGAAATATCGATTAAATTATAATTGATTATTATATATTAATTTATTTAAGTATTTTAGTATTTTAGTAGTTTAAACAAATTAAATATCTACATATACTAAAGATAAATCTTAAAATCGATTCATGTATGTTAATCGATTATTGTATTTTTGGTCTGTGCTGACATCCATAACATTGACAGACTGCTGTGACACGCACTCACTCGTTTCGTATCGTTTAGTGCGTGTACGTTTTGAGTGTGTTTCCTCCCACGTTTTATTAATAATATCCTCGAGCCCTGCTTTTTTCTACTGACTTCTGATCTTGCTTCTTGTACGACCCTTGCTACCATACCGGACACGGAGAACCCCGCTTATACATTGCACTTGGACTTGTTATTTTGGATTTTACGACCGGCCTACCGATTGGATATTGACACCATGGCTCGTTGTGTAAATTGTGGCATAGCGACTAGTCGCTGTAATACACTAGGTCATCGAGCTTTAGATGACGAAATGATATTAGCAGTGATTCGTCAATGGTGTGCACCACAATCTGTAAGTACTTACTCATTTCCTGTCTTTTAGCTCACCAGCATCTACCTTAGTTGAGCTAGGTACCAAAATAATATAGTACCACCTGCACAATTTTTAGATGACATTCTAATAATAATTGAAGATGAATAAAAAATACTAATGAAAAACGATTTTTACTTTTAACTATCACCTCCTTACCTTTATTGATTTTTAAATCTAGGTTTTTCCTAGCTTCCACCCACTCTACAAATATAACTAACATCCTAAATAAAAGAAACAAATGACGTTCTCACTTCAAAAATCAACTGTTAAGTGTAGGTTGATACATAACCTCACTTTTACAAAATCTCTTATAACTCAGCTCTCAGATTGCTAAAATCCGCAAAATTTTCAGTGATGGTCCGATAATATAGTAGCTACCAATTGACACCAATTTTATCTTTTTACATCCAGGCCCAAGATTGTATCAAAGCGTAGCCGTCTCCTTTTATAAGAAGTCTATGGTCTTAAAATAACATTATAAATCTCTCAATGTTGTGCATCAAAACTTACATTTGCAGTTAGAATGTATGGGAGAAAATGTTTTTTAACTACAATGTTAAGTTTCTCCTTGGGATAAATTCATCCCAACTACGGAACCCTCCGTTGTGCGTGGTCCGACACTTGGCCGGTTTTTTTTTCTTTATGCTCGTAGATACAGCGGCAACAGACTAGCGGCTATGAAAGCAATATAAAAAGTCTACGTACAACGCACGCCTTTGTGGAAGCATTGAGCCATAAATATTAATCGCTTTTATGTAGAAAAAACACTGCGGACCTCAGGCATAAGTACATGGTACGAGTAATAGACACTTTGATGTGCTAGGAATATGTCCTTTAATCAAAAGTAGTACCTATGTAGAAAATCTGTGCTGGTTAATCAGTAAAAGTAATATTTTTGCTGTGGACTGAACCATATGCCTGTTATTTTTGTAGTGAAGATCCAGCTTTTTTTTTAATAGCACAACAGATAATTTTCTTTGAAATCCCTCAGAAGAGATATAAACGGGTTTTATAGTTGTGAAACGAAATCCAGAGTCACACGTCGATATATTCACAGATGTAGCGGCCTCATAAAAGACCCAAATTGTTCTTTTTGCGTTTCGAATGAGGCATGGAATCGAATGCCAAACAGCTTGTTTTGTTGACTTGCAAAAACAACGCGACGTGAGATTCTCAAGCTGGGAATGGATTTTGTTACTTTTGCATACATACATACCTACACGTACGTTTTTTGGTAGGTACTTACCTACTTATTTTCCTACCTCTAATGCGATCACTACAGCAAACAACTAAAGAACCTTAGGGCGGTAAAATAAGTCTAGCGTCGGGATTATAGTACCTGGTCGACCGAGCTCTCCTCGGGTGAAAATAGAGAATGCGTTTTTTTCCAGAAATATGACCTAGCTAAATCGATTTTTCGCCCACGTAAACTCCTAAATTGCAACTTTCATCGTAAACGTTAGAGCCGTTTTCGAGAACGTGAATACAATTAGAAATAATATACAACACAAATCAATCAATCAGCCTAGCCTAGCAAACTACGTTGGGGTCGGCTTCCAGTCTAACTGGATGCAGCTGAATACCAGTAATACATGGTACGACTGCCTACCGGACCTCTACAACCCAGTTACTGGGTAATCTGATACCCCTTGGTAAGACTGGTTGTCAGACTTTCAGGCTTCTGACGACCCGTCACGACTGTCACAGATCCACGAATGACAGCAGGGACCAACGGCTTAACATGCTTTCCGAGGCACGGAGGAGTCTCGGTATGTAAAGGTCACCCATCCACGGACCAACCCCGTCAAGCGTAGCATAACCTAATGGATCGACTTATGCGGCTATTATTACTTAGCCACGAGCTCCTCTAGAAATATATTTATTATTATTATTATAGAAATATAGATATTTCTCATTTAATAATATAGGATTACGACGGACAATACCTAATAGGATTATCGTGTCAGACTTCGCGTTTGGTGCAGATCCAAATGTTATAGAGAACACATAGGTAACATAACATTACGCTTGTGCTTGTATTTCGCGGAAGGTTTAGGCAGAGGTGTACCTCACCCACCTTCGCCAGCGTCAGGGTAGCCCGCGAAATTCAAATTTCCTTACGTTTTTTGCAATTTGCAAGTCAGTATTAAGTTGTATGTTAAATAAAGTATAATTTGCGGCCGTAACAAATATGTTTTTACAGAATTATATACAATAGAATCAGTAATACAACTCCTTAAGTTAGTATAATCCTAAAAAGTCAAGATTTCATGAAATACGTCATTTTTTGGGATTACCTGGTCTTAAAAAGTTGTATTGATCACTTTAATGATTCTAATTATGTAAATAGATACTTGTTACGACGGCAAATTATAATTTTATCAACGTACAATATAATACCGACTTGTAAATTGCAAAAAACGTAAGAAAATTTGAATTTCGCGGGCTACCCTGACGCTTCCTCCTTAAGTCCCATGTAACTTAAGTTGTATGCTTAAGTTCCATGTAGGGGCGAGCCAAATAGGGGGTTATAGAGAAATAGTAGAATTAGGGCTGATTTTTCAATAGTCTGATTAGTCAGATAATTTTTATACGAAGAATAAATATGACAGTTTGACATATTTTATATAAAAAAGTTGTCAAACCGCCATAAGCTATATGACGATTGACAAATTAGCCCTAAGTATAAGATTTTATTTGTTGGTTTTTGCATAGGTTTGTAATAATATAAAAAAGGATACATAGATATTTTTTTTTTAAGAATTTGTGAAGTAATTATTATGGAAAACTTCAAGGAAAACACACCTACTTTGGTAACTAGGTAATGGTCGACCACATTTCATTCATACATTCAATCGCTTTGAGTGGCAATTTTTCGAAGAGCTGAGATATTTTGTTTGGATCATCGTTACATTTATCGATCAAAACATCAAAGTCCTGCAGTGCTATTCTGTACAAATCTCACCGTGAAAACTTAGGTGAGGTGAGCGTGGAGTGGGCTGCCAATAGTGTCAATGCCTAGCATCAGGTGGAATGACAGCTCTCATCAAGCTCACTTAACCTACATTTTCACGGTGAGATTTTTACAGAATAGACCAGCTGTACGACTGAGTAACTAGTTTATAACGTTAACTAGCTTCTGCCTGCGACTACATCCGCGTGAAATTTCTTGTTGTCCGTCACATCACATCGCTTGGCCTCGTTATTACTTCGTTTTTGCAAAGGGTTCTCTCGGCCTTTATTTTTTTTGCTCGGCTCCTATGGGTCATAGCGTGATGTTAATAGACTATATCTTCCACAAAAATTGAGCTATCAAATGCAAAAATAATATTTCAAATCCGTCTGGTAGTTACAGAGATTAGAGCGTTCAAACATAGGTACAGACAAAAAACATCAGCTTTATCAAAAAATAGTTTGTGATCAGTAGCAAAAGTTGTTATATTTTTAAAATTTAACTTTATCATGAAAAAGTAAATGATAAATGATTTAATTTCTGTAAGTAGGTTTGTACAAGCACTTTTACACATTAATCATGTTTTTTTTTTTTAACTAGATGAGGTCGGCGTTTCCTTTTGGTCAGTTCATGTGAAGACCATGTAGATTGGTGTCTGAAATGGTCTTTTGAAGAAAGAATCATACAGATTGGGAGGACCTGTCCAGTTAGTGCACGCATTTGTCAATAATCGCGCAGTTCAACTCAGAACTTAAGGAGCTCACCGATTCGACGAACAATACCAATGAAAGGACGTTTGGGTATGCCGCATAAATTACTCAAACTGCCAGACCATGATTAAGAATAACTGAGAGAAAAATAAAACAAACAAAAAAGCAATGACCCGACAATAACGAATGAATCGACAATAACGCATACTTATAAAATGCAAGATTGTTTAGTTTGATATAGACTCATGATAGCACAAGTTTAAACCTTAGTGGTTTTTGGTTGCTATGTAATAAGTAATCCTGTATTCTTTAGTTTAGATGATAAATAAAAAATAAATAAAATAAAATAATGTAGGTCATTGCTTTCTTGATTGTTTTATTTTTATTCATTTCAGTCTTCACATTCCCAATAATTAAAATAATAATAATACTATATAAAGTAAATATTCATGTCAACATTCAGTATGCGAAAACAAAAAAGAGAAAAAAGAAAAGGAGCAGCTCAATCCCATGACTCTTTGTCCTCAATATAATCTTTAACGGTAAAAAAGCTTTCTGACACAACATGCGTTTAATGAATGATTTGAATTTATTAAGGCTTATATCTTGAAAGTGGCTTGACAGTTTATTATAAAAGCGAATAGATTGACACCTGAATTAGCCCCATATTTTCTTGAGCCTTTTTGAAGGTACAACAAATTTGTGTATGTTCCTAATATTTATATTGTGGATGTCACTGTTTTATACAATTTTATATTTTTATGGGCATATAAAATATTTTCAAAAATGTACTGAGAGATTGTCTGGATGAAAAAATAAGACTCTTTTTATTTTTTCATAACATAAATTGAGTAATTCAATCCTAATGTAATAGAAATTTGATGGAAAGAAAAATATTGTTTAACCAAACTTATACAACAATTTATTAATAGAAGGTATTTATTTAATACAGTATAACTCCTCCCCTGGCTCGAACACATGCAGAGATCCTCCTGGGCATGCTGAGGATCAAGTTATACAGCATTTTTTACAGTAACCTGTTCCATTCTTGAATAGCGGCTTCCCTGATCTCTGGCACTATCTGGGGAGGTGCTTGACGGTTCCAATCAGCTCGTTTAAGAGAATCCCACGCGTGCTTTATTGGGTGTATGTCAAGCGAGCCGGCAGGCTATTCTAACCTTGTGATGTGGTATTCTCAGAGAGCAGCACTGACACGTTGAGCCTGTTCTTTCAGGCTAATAATGTTATCATCGACCAGTACGAATTGGTGCCCATGCATGGTTTACTCGGAATGGTCTGACAATTCCATCAATAGCGACTGTTTTGTACCTATCGGCCGTTATGGAGCCTCGATACGGGATCAAAGCCGTTTTAGCTCCAATCATAATTCCACCCGAAAAAACACCGATTTTCTGCCTTGCTGAACGGTTCCAGTGGCTGTTCTTTCAGTCTCCAGGTCTTCTGCAGACATGGACAAGTCGGTTATCTGGATAAGTACTCTGGATTCGCGATTCGTCAACGAATAAACCGTTTTGCCAAATGTTTTACTCCTCATCTTCTTTATTTTGCCGGAGCCTAGCCCACTGCAAACTCCGTCGCTAACATTGCCGTGAATTCGGAGGTGCTCGCCAAGACCTCTGTGCTCGTAGTTCAGGTTCAGGTGTAAGCAATTCCGAATGGTCTGAGTGATAACTTCAAGTCCAGAGGCGGGCCCGCACTTCTGCTTTTATTGTAGTGACTTGATTGTTGGGTCACGGGCTGCCCGCAATCTGATATAGTGCTTCTGAGCAGCAGTCAGAACAGTTGGGCGACCACTGCGGGGTGGGTCAGCTAAATTATCCATGCCGTGGTACCTCAGCAACGTGGCCAGGACACAGGAATGGGATAAAGCAACTCTGCGTGCTATTTCTCTCTTCTTCCCTCAAAGTTACAATTCCTGCTCGTAAAACTTCTGATTATCCTCTTGCCATTTTTTCAATCACAACTTTCCTCGAAAAAATATTTTAAATCCGTTAAAATTGACTACGTCAGATTTCTGAATGAGTCTTAGCTGGATTGAATTTCTTTTTATATGGATAAACAATCGAATTTGTTTTATTGTTTTAATAGGTCGGGGAAAAAGTTTCTTCGTATTTTTTAAGAAAATTCAAAACATTTTTTAATAAAGTTTATTTACATTTAACTAAAGTATGTAGGTACCATTTTGTTCGACAACTTTTTGCCATCTTGTAGGTAGGGACATGATCCCATTGCTATAGAAATTTTGGGACTTCTGGGCAAAATACCGCGACAAGTGGTTTTGGCAGTCCTCTCGTGATGTTAACCTGACACTGCCTAAAGAATTCTGAAGAGACCGAAATAGGTGGAAATCTGAAGGAGCAAGGTCAAGACTATACGGCGGATGCATTAACACCTCCCAGCCAAACTCTCTTAATTTTTGCTGAGTGGCTAAAGATGTGTGAGGTCTAGCGTTATCATGATGAAAAACCACACCCCTTCTGTTGATTAATTCCGGCCGCTTTCTCTCAACTTCTTGCTTTAATCTCATCAGTTGTTCGCAGTAGAGTTCAGAATCGTTGGTCCTGCCTGGTGGTAACAGCTCATAATGAATAATGCCCTTTCAATCCCACCACACACACAGCATCACCTTGTTGCGAGTTAACCCGGGTTTCGCCACAGTCTGTGAAGCCTGACCGGCCTTTGACCACGACCTTTTTCGCACGTTCTTGTCATACGTGATCCACTTTTCATCACCAGTTATCAGCTTCTTCAAAAATGGTTCGGTTTCATTACGTCGTAATAAAGAATCACAAATGAGTACACGGTTCATTAGGTTTCTTTCAGTGAGCTCGTGAGGTACCCAAATGTCGAGCTTTTTTGTGTACCCAGTTTTTTTCAAATGCGCCAAAACTGTTTTGTGGTCAATTTCCAGTTCTTCAGCTACGTCGTAACTACTGATATGCCGATCTTGCTCCATTTTTTCAAAAATGGCATCCATTTTATCCGTAATAGGGCGACCAGAGCGACGTGCATCTTTGACATCAAAATTTCTGGATTGAAAACGCTTAAACCAAATTTGTGCTACTCTCACAGACACTACACTAGGTCCATAAACATCGCAAATTTTTTTCGCGGCTTGCGTTGCATTTTACCTTTTTTGTAGTAAAATTTTAAAATGTATCGAATTTCTTCATTAGATTCACTCATCTTGACGGTACGAAAAACAAATGAAAATCACACATTTTCCTAATTTGAATTTGGAATTATGTTCTTTAAAATTTAAACTTTCAATGATACCAAAACCAGCCAGATACAAATAGTATTGCCAAAGAGATTTTATTACAAGTTCATACATACTATAATGCGAAAAGACTTTTTCCCCAACCTAATATATTCTAATTTTACATTTCTCCTCAAGTGTTTTACGTACACACGGTGTACGTTAGAAAAATATTTATATCATATAAACAGGATGTTCGGCGCATAGACCGGCACCATTTTTTGGGAGATTGGGCAGGTCATTTGATAGGTTTCACCCAAAGTCTGCAATATATTCTTTTTCTAAATAAATAAAAAATAAAATTTGTTTTTTCTTAAAACACTCCCTAACTGACTCTTCTACTAGTGTTTTGACTACATAATGAATTGTTTCTTTGGAGCTCGTGGCTAAGTAATAACAGCCGCACGGGTCGATCCATCAGGTTAAGCTACGCTTGCCGAGGTTGGTCTGTGGATGGGAGATCCTTACATACCGAGACTCCTCCGTGCTTCGGAAAGCACGCTAAACCGTTGGTCCCGGCTGTCATTCGTGGATCTTTGACAGTCGTTACGGGTCGTTAGAAGCCCGAAAGTCTGACAACCAGTCTTACCAAGGGGTATCGTATTACCCAGTAACTGGGTTGTGGAGGTCAGATAGGCAGTCGCTCCATGTAAAATACTAGTATTCAGCTGCATCCGTTTAGACTGGAAGCTGACCCCAACATAGTTGGGAAAAGGCTAGGCAGATTGTTTGAATGAATTGTTTCTATAGCATGTAGTATACCGTTAGAAAGACTATAAGTATTTTTTTTTAATAGGATTAAGTTCAAAAAAGCTTTTAGTTTTTCTTTTAATTAATTTAGAAGTTGTAACTTTTCATACATTTACACATTTTTAAGATTTTGGAAGCACATAGGCTTTTCTATAAATCAATTAGATCATATAATAGTTTATTTATAATAAAAATACATTGCAGATTATAATACAAGTTATTTTGTTCTATTATAACCATAAACAACAAAATTATACCGATTTAAAGGCGAGATTTCGGGTAATTCAAAGACAAAAGAAAATAAAAACATATCTCAATTACCGTCACACTTAGGGCATGGGGTCTTTTGGTGAAACCTAGCAAATGACCCCCCAATTCCCCCAAAAAATTGTGTCGGTCCATGCGCTGTAAATAAACGTAAAAAAACATCATCCAATGGCGACCGCCGTCTTACAGTAGTTGTGAACCTATGGAGTTAATTTGACATTCGAGCACATATTGACATGCCCTATGCGGTTTTTATATGTATGTAACGAACATATGATGGGTAGTAAAGAATCTAAAAAGAAGAAGAAATTATAATATAGTCTACCGTAACAAAAAAGATTTCGATTTTTCAAACTGATCGCAAACCTTTTTTGATGTGTGTAGATTAGATATTATAACTTAACACGTTACAGGACTTCTGTATGGAGTCAATACGAGAACCAACTTCTTGATACTTTCGTGTATGACGCAGTAAACTACGTAACTACCTACATCATATCTGAACATATTTGTACAGAAACAAGCCCATTGTGGTTCACGATTAAAACAACGAGCATCGTGACCTATCTTGTTTCAAAGATCCGCGTGATATTCAACTGTAATCCTTTCTACAATAACATTACAGTTGGTACATATGACATGATATGGATACGTTCGCCCCGGGCCAGGGTTGCGGCGTGCGGGGTGAAAGCATGCCAGTGACATTTATCCCTATAGTTTAACAACAAAGGAGTCAGATTTGTTGCGTTATAATGTCGCTGCTCAAAGGGCCAGCACCTTTGTTCCAACGCTTGTTACATTGTGACACGTATGGGGGTGAAATGCTTTGATGCTGCTTGTATTTTTGTTTGTTCAACTATCTATCTGCTTAGCCTTTCCCAACTATATTGGGATCGGCTGCCAGTCTAACCGGATGCAGCTGAATACCAGTATTTTACATGGAACGGCTGTCTATCTGACCTCCACAACCCAGTAACTGGGTAATACGATACCCCTTGGTAAGACTGGTTGTCAGACTTTCGGTCTTCGGCCAACCCATAACGACTGTCAAAGATCCACGAATGACAAATTGGTTATTCAGCTAATTACCCGATTGAACGCCGAGATGCAGCCATAGGTAGACGATGCTACGGATATTTCTCATGGCAGTATTGTGATAACAGAAATCTCCCGTTTCTAATAGCATTACAAATTTTACCTAGGTTTAGTCCGTGGGAGATAGCCCTACTGCATTAAGGCGAAAGCGTCAGGGTAGCCCGCGAAATTCAAATTTTCTTACGTTTTTTTGCAATTTACAAGTCAGTAGGTATTAGGTTGTACGTTGATCAAAATATAATTCGCGGCCGTAACAAGTTTCTATTTACATAGTCATTAAAGTGATCAATACAACTCTTTAAGATCAGGTAATCCTAATGAATGACTATTTCATGAAATCTTCACATTTGAGGATTATACTAATTTAAGGAGTTGTATTACTAATTCTAATGATTACAATTCTGTAAATATAAATTTGTTACGGCCGCGAATCATACTTTATTTACCATACAACTTAATACTGACTTGCAAATTGCAAAAAACGTAAGAAAATTTGAATTTCGCGGGCTACCCTGACGCTTCCCCTTAAAGATCTATAGCCAGGAAACCAAGTACAATAAAAGAACTATTTTAATCACAAACAAAACACGATTTATATTTCATATCAAATCTTAATTGAACACAGTCTTTGAATCAAAGTAACATAGAAATATTTACGTATTTTAAATACGGCTATCTCCCCCGGACTTACCCTATTTAAATTTGCTTGATTTTTAATTCCTTTTTCTTTTTCTCTTACTACCTATTTCTATTTATTAGCTTAAAGTTATTTGTAGTCACATTAGTGCGGGTATAAGAAATACAGAGTTATTTTCAAATCATTTTCAAATGTAATTTGTACCAACAGCTCCCGAGTCCCGACGGAGTCTTTAAAATTTACACATCTAACAGTGATACGGTACGGTGCACCGAGGCAATTTACTGTGATCGAATTTATTGGTACATGAAAGAAGCTAGGTAAATCCCTGGCAAGCTGGCGTAATCGACGCGCGACTAAACAAACATTTAACTACATTAAAACTAAGACTATATCCTACTATCCCAACTATATTATAGATGCGAAAGTGAGTTTGTTCGTTTCTTTGTTACGCTTTCACGATAAAACGGCTGAACGGATTTGGATGAAATTTGGCACACAGATAGACCATAACTTGGGTAAGGACATAGACTACTTTTCATCCTGGATCGCAGACGAAGTCGCGGGCAACAGGTAGTAATATTATAAATGTGAAATTTGTATGTTTGTTACTCAATCACGCAAAAACGCCTGAACGTATTTGGATGAAATTTGGCACACAGATAGTTTATAACCTAAATTAACATATAGGATACCTACATTTTATCCCGATATTACAGTCCCACGGGATAATTTCCGACCTCCACGCGGACGAAGCCGCTGGCAAAACCTAGTTTTTTTTTTTGCATAACCCTGATACCACTACACTTTTTTTTAAATTATATGGAGCTCCAAAACTTCACCAACGTTATGTTTTATAAGGTTGTATTTAATATCAGTAGTGGGAGTGTCATTAGAATTCTTTCCTATAAAATTCGGAAATCAACTTTAGAAACATTTTTATTCCTAATTTGCCGAAAACTTCATGCAGAGAAACGGGACCGTGGGTTGGTATTTGTTCTCATCTCATAAAAAGTGGTAGGTATTTGTTTTCAGGATTTCGGTAACTCCTCAATCGTAAAAGAGTTTTTAACAACCCGGTAATTTCGTGTTTGTTATCTCTCAGCGTAATCTCGAAACTTTTAATATAGGTGAAATCTGCAAGCCAGCATTGAGTTTGGGAGGTTAAAATTTTAAGTAGGTTGTACATGAAAGATATCTAGTAAGTCGCATTACCATAAATAATTCTCTTTGGATACTGTATCCTGACGATCCTCGTCGATAATTCAAGGTTTGAATAATTCAGTAGTCGTTTTAGGATAATTCCCAAATTGAAGGTTTCACGGTTACGCGTCGGCTTTAATGAAGTAAAGTTTTTCTTCCATTCTTTCTCGTATTCCAGAACCTTCGCGTCGGGCATTTTATTTTTGTACAGCGTTCTATCTTGTCCAATTGAAAGCGAATGTCGGGAGGCACGGATACAACGGACTCGTAGCTAAAAGGATTGTCAACTTTTAAACGTACTTATTTTCGAGTGAATTGAAGAGATCTGTGAGTGTGTATACGAGTTGACGTATGTGGCAATAAACTTGGAGCAGATGGCCCTGGTGAACGCTTTAATATGCCTAGGTACCTACCAGTCATTTCCAGAAACTGCTATGAACCGAAGCTCTAAATTATTATTTCAGATGAATAACTACGCCAATATCGATTTCCGATTTCGTAGACGGTAGACGATGATGAGAACAGAATTTCGATTGAAAAGACTTAAGTTAAATGTAAAGGAAAAATTATGTCGTCGACGAGAGATCTAATTAAAAGCGTAAAAGGTTTTGTGTTCCTCAGAAAAAAAGACAAAAATACTACAAAGGTTGACGTCAATAGCGATTTGATAAAAGTATTAAATTTCAGTTACTTTTTATCTTTCCCTTTCGATCTTGATTTAACGTCCTTTGAGGTCATTACTGAGGCTCACCGGAATGGCTTCGCTTAATGAAGTCGTGAAAGAAAATTGAGTTTAGTTAAAGGGGCGAATTTAATTCGATTTCAAACTTTTTGAATGAATGTCGCAGTTTAAGAACGCCGGCGTCATGAAACCCGCAAAATAAGATGGAAGCGAAAAATGGAACTCTTGACTTTCGTGGTTAATTAAAATAAATTATTCACTGGCCCCTTAAATAGGTTGCTCAGCGTCTCCATTACAAATCGTTTCAAGTTAATTTGTGATTCCGGAGAAGACACCTAATGATACTGATTAAGTAATCATTATATATAAATGACGTTCGTCAACGGATTTAAAATTAAATATGAATAACGCTCTTTCTGGGCCTTCTTAAGAAATAAGACAGTTAAGTAATAGAACATTTACTTAAGTAAGTCTCTCTCCGTCTGTGTCTACCTCCTTTTCACGAAGTAAATATCCGAGATAGGCACTCAGTGAATGAATAAATAATTAATTTGGCAGTTTTAAATATAAATATTTACACGTATTTCTATAAAAGGCTAAGCTCACATGGAATTTTCCCTCGAATAAGTCATTTACAAATGCGTCTTAACCAGTAAGCAGCGCGTCTGAAGTCGCCAGTGGCACGCAAACTTCCGACATTTTAACTAGCACAAAGCTGTTAAGCCCGCATTGATTTTATAAGCGGGAAGTCCGTGCCGTGTAGTTGAAACCTTCAACTTCACCCGATGGCTCACCTTCGACGAATGCCGACACTTCACAAAACTTAGATAGCCTAACGAAAGTAGTTTGTAGGAAGCACTTTCTTTTAGCGTTATCTTCAGCACATTACAACTTTCTTTATAACCTACTGATTGTAGTTAGGTACTGTTCTGTTGTCCGAACCACCCTTTATAGCTTTTGGGTTGTCAATGTCTTTTATTCCGTATAGAATGTGCGTCAAGAGTTAACAAGCAAAATCCTTTGGAAACTTTTCAACCAAATTAAATAAGCCGAAGGAAGTTTCTGTTCGCGAAACTCATTGAAATTACCAAAAAACTTTACTGCTATACGAGTACCGCCGGCCAAACATTCTTTTTCAGCCTTGCGGTTTCTCAGAAAAGAAATTCTTATAATTACAAAGTTTGAAAAACTTTTATGAAATAAGTACGTATACATATGCAGGGGTATAAATGTTTAATTAAATAGGTATTATAGTGGTAAAGTACTGTAACTGTGGTAGTATTATGGTTGTATAGTGGCTTAAATAGGTATTATGTAAGGCTTACTCGTAACGTTAAAAAAAAAACCCTAATACCTACATGAAGTTATTAATGTATTTATTTACTAGCTGTTGTCTGCGATCCAGGATGAATAGTAGTCTATGTCCTTCTCCAGGTCATGGTCTACCCATGTGCCAAATTTCATCCAAATCCGTTCAGCCGTTTTAGCGTGAAAGCGTAATCAACAAACAAACAAACATTTTCGCATTTATAATATTAGTTAGGATAGTTAGGAAGATGAAAAACCGGTCTATCGACACTCTAGACTCACAAAATGTATCAGTTACTTAAATTAAAAAAAAAAACTCTTAACACACTACTCAAGTTTCTATAATAATATAATTCAATAATGAATCGAAAGACACGTGGCGCCATCTATTATCATAGAATGTTATTGTTGTTTTCCTCGGGCAGAGTACTTTTTCCAGGATGAAAGGTACCCTATATCCGTGTCTGTACACTTGACAACGTATATCCAAAATTTCAGAATGATCGGTCCAGTGGTTTAGGCGTGAAAAGGTAACAAACAAACAAACAAACTTACTTTCTCATTTATAATATTAGTTAGGATGTTGCATACGTTGTTTTAATTTTCAATGGAAATACCCCCTTGTTTGCAATCGAGTAAAAGTCCTCTGTATTCAGGATTCGATAGTTATAAACAATATTGGTAGGTTCATGCAGTGGATATCCAGGGTATCAAATCAACGATTCTTTGAATTATTGATGGGTTTAATGCGGACTAGGAGCTCTCAGATAGCATTTTATTTTAAAATCCGAATGTCGTTTTGTATCAACGTTTCATAGCAATAATTATGTAAAATATTAAAACATCGAATAATAATGTTAAGAGTTTAATGCACACAGACTTTAAAATGTATACAACATTTACCCTGGACTTTAAAATTATAAAACCTTTTTGCTAATTATGAAGTTTAATTTGAAAGACTAGACTGCTCTTCATTAATTCGGTGGGCTACGCAAATCGATACAACGTTACAAGTTTTAATAATCCGATTTCAGAGTTTATCTGTGCATGTCTCCTGGCGCGATATGTTACATAACTTCGTAAATATTGTTATTTTTAGTTGATACTCGTATCAAGTTAGATACAGAGTCAAAGCTTCAGTGGGACTGGGACAAACATTTTTGCAGGAAAATTTCAAAATCAAACGAACTAAAATGTCTTTTATATTTAGAAAAGCAAATGATCTATTAATACGCTATCATGAGTATTTTGTGTGGTTTCAGAGCATACAGCGTAACATCGGACATCGACGCGCAAATTGTTCAGTACATGATTCTATGTCCCCTTCACCGTGAATATTGGATATATTTTTGTTTCTTTACAAATATTTATTTATACCGATGTTCCGCTTGCCAATTGTGTGTACGTAAGGTGGGCGTTCATTTGAGTTTTGTTACAAAGTTTTGCGTGTTTCAGCCGTTTGTTAAACCAATATCGTGGGCGTTAAGGTCTATTAACATTGTCTCATTTTTGGATGTCTCGAGACACTAACTACGATGCTTATATTAAAATTAAATCGCTGAGAAAATCACGTATTTTCTCGGCGATTTATCATGAACAATTACCATGTTGAGTTCAATTTATTTGACGTAGGCAAATTAATGATAGACAGATGTTGAAATTGTACGGGTGAAGTCTTTCAGAAGAAACTAACATGTCGTCACATGAATAAAAAGTAAGATCAAAACTGCATTGTTCCACAAAGCAGCTAGTTTATAAACCGATCGAGAATATGAGAGATAGAACCAACTCCACAAAACAAACAAGTTTATTGAAAGCGTATCGATGTACAGACAGCACATCAAGCTAGCCGAAACAGGCAATTTTTCCCAATCAACCTTGAACCTAATGTATCCTAACTAATATTATAAATTTGTTACCTTTTCACGCCTAAACCACTGAATCGATCATCCTGAAATTTTTCATATACGTTGTCAGGTGTACAGAAACGGACATAGGGTACCTATCATTCCGAAAAAAGTACTCTTCCCGAGGAAAACAACAATAATGGTTTTATGATAATAGATGGCGCCACGTGTCTTTCTATTCATGATTGAATTATATTATTATTGACGCTTCAGTAGTGTGTTAAGGGTATTTTTTTAAAATTTACATAATACATTAGGTGAGTCTTAGACTCTAGCTAGAGTGTCGATAGACCGGTTTTTTATCATCCTAACTATTATTATAAATGCAAAAGTGAGTTTGTTTGTTTGTTACGCTTTCACGTTAAAACGGCTGAACGGATTCGGATGAAATTGGCAACACGGGTAGGCTGGCCTCGAAAAGGACATAGGCTACTTTTTATCGACATACCACGCGGGCGAAGCCGTGGGCGGAAGCTAAGTTAGCAATAAAGTTGAAATTCTATTAAAAAAATTTGAAATTGTAGTAGCTTGATGTGCTTGCGTCTGTACAATGCTTAATAACTAATGATAGATTTGAATAGACTAGGTAAACAATAAGGGGTGGGATATTGCTTAAAAGCTTACTCCGAGCTGCACTACAAAACAGGTGGCTGCGGTGTCCTTGTAAGCTATAAACTGTGTTCTATGCGCTTCTGCAATGGACACATTTTACTCTCTTTATCGTCTGATAAAGTCCGACAGTCCTTTGTTCTCTTGCCTGTTCTTGAAAATTTAAAAGCGGTCCTTGCAGTAAATTCAACGCGCAGCC
The DNA here is from genome assembly GCA_948252095.1 of Dicycla oo. Taxonomy (NCBI): domain Eukaryota; kingdom Metazoa; phylum Arthropoda; class Insecta; order Lepidoptera; family Noctuidae; genus Dicycla; species Dicycla oo. The sequence goes on along the minus strand of OX411714.1, from coordinate 14,454,082 downwards.
TCGGTCCGAGATAGCAGCCGATGAATAAATTATTTTCACACACATGTTTTAGTAAATACACATACGGACACGGTAAGCATGCATAAATTAGCTGCCATTAAAATGCTCGGGCAATGTTAATTAGGAATAGTTAACGGTCCTCTTGCATACAATCATCCAAGATTATTATATTGAAGAACCTTAACCCGCTGTCCGCGTGACAGCATACCTTACTGCGGTGTCGGACAGAATGTCTCTAGTCGAAATAACTAGTGACAATGTTTTTCTCGGATTTCATTCTTGTTTCGACAAGTTCTCAATCACTTCAGTGAAGCTTTCTTGTTTTGTTTTCATTTGTTTTCTTGAGAGTGGACTAAGCTACAATTACTCGTTTGAATGTTTTTACAATTAAATTAAAAGGCAACAATTATTTTTCTCTTTTGAATGTTTTTACAATAAAATTCAAAAGCAACAACTACGTACTTTTCTCTTTTGTGACAGAGTGTAGTATTTAAGAGTGAAATGTCGCAGGGTTATGACGGAAATAGGGTTTAAGTTAGACTCACTACAAGACTAGTATTTTCAAGACTACGGTTTTCTCAAAACGGCTTTAAAATCCACTGTACAGAAAGAAACTCACTCACGCGAATGATGACATCTTGTTTGTAAGGATTTTCAGGGTATCCAAGAGCCAATCAGCTACGACTACCTACATACATTAGACACTCGAGAGCTTAACATACTCTCCGAAGTTTAGAGGATTTAGGTCCCTCATCCAAATGTCAGTCGGACTAATCGTGGCTTAGCCGTATGCTCGTGAATTCGAATAATCGTGCCAATCGAATGTTCCGCATATTCATACGTAAATCGGTTCGTGCATAAATGTTTGCATATGGAACGGCAAACGTATTTGTACGTCAGAGGTTTTAGTCAGTTTAATCCCAGTAAAAAAGCTCGGAGAGATCTCCTCAGCTCCAATGTCGGTGTCTGTCCAATGGAAAGGATGATAAGGACCAATACTCTCTGCGGGCTAGTCTGTTTGTGTTCTATTTAGCTTATGTTAGGTCACGCTCGATACTATTTTCGCTTTGCAACTTTTTAGCCTAGTCTAGTTTTGCCGATTTTTACGCTGGACACTGTTTTCTAGAATGTTGTACTTAGTATAACCCGATAAAACAAAGCGAGCCGGTTTTTAAACGAAATACCTTACAATTCTTGATTTTTCTGTTCAAAAAAAAAAAAACCTTCAAACTTCATAATCAAGTATATTTCAATTCTTTTTACCTTTATACCTACTTACGTTTATTACAATTCTGCGATTCACTTGTGTTGTATGATATTTGGAAAACATTCCTAGGACTGAAGTAACGGGCCCTACATTTGTACCGTCCGGCTGGATGCCGTAACATAAACTAAATATGTTTCCGCCTTAAACCCATAATACAAGTCGTATTTACCTGCGCCATCTTTATTTCTTCACTCGGAAGAATATTTACGTTGGCTGCGGCCGGCTTTCACATTTATTTACGTATAGTTAAAGCCAATATCATAGAGCTGTTTACATAGTAAGTTGAGACAGAAATATGACAATATTTTTGTGTCATTTGAGTAGAAACTAATAAAAAACCGGTCAAGAGCGAGTCGGACTCGCACACCGAGGGTTCCGTACCATCATATATAAAAAAGTGTGCTATTTAGAGACATCGTTTGATTTTTCCTGTAATCTTTACATAAACTTCTATCACACAGAATAACTTCTGATTTTTCTCTATGCAATCTTCGGAGATAAGGGGCTAACGGTAATTTTTTTTTTACATTTTTCATGAAAAGTCGAAAACTATGCGGTCTAAAAAGAAAAATATTTGAGAATGTGCAAACAACGCTCATTCATATGATACCCCACATGCCCTAGTAGCCCCACTTCGAATTTTTATGAGCCCTTTAAAGTCCCTGTTGCAAAAAAAAAAATATCGTTCTTGTTTGAAAAATAGTTGGGCAAACGTCATCGAAAACTATTCCAACATTAAAGTTGATAACATTAGTAGTTCTTGAGATGTCCAGCTGTGACAGACGGATAGACAGACAGATAGACAGACTGAGTCATACCATAAGGGTTCCTTTTTTACCATTTTGGTACGGAACCCTAAAACCGTCACCACCACATATGTCGTAGCCAACTTGCTTAAATAGCCGTTTATTTAACAGCCTAGCCTATCGAAGTAGCGCTCGCCGGCCTCTACCGCAGCACCGCACCGCTCGCTTAGCTCGCTCGGCTCGCGCGCTGTTTATCACAGTTCTAACCTAATGTAACCCATTTGGTCGGGCATAATTACTGCGACCAGTTCGGTTCGCATGTTTAGTCACAGTTCCGACCTAACCTATAATTGAATATACGTACATCAAGTTGCTACTGGAACGGCGTCGTTTAGTTAAAAGGTTATTGTGTTAACTAATTCGATTAATTAAGCTAGTTGGCTGCGACATATAAGTACATAATATTATAAACTTGCTGACCCGACAAACATTGTCCTGTCAAAAATTTTAATAATTCATACAATATTCCCATAGTAAATGCACTTTCAGTTTTCCCGAATTTTCCAATTTTCCCGGCAAGTTTTAAAACACTCACTTTTATACAAACCTTGTACTGACAATTACAAACACAGTAAAACCAAATAGGTGCAATCCTTCTGAAGTTATGCGCGTACATACATTTCGGCGATTCATTTTTATATAATACACTCTATTGCAAAAAAACGGGCACCTAAGGAAATTTACGTTCTAAGGTCGATTTGAGTTAATTAAATAAAATTTAATTGTTTGACGTAGTCTGCATACTTATAATCGTGTAAAATAATACTTGTGAAGTGAATTCTGGCAATTTTTTTAAATTTTCGATGAATTCTTTAAAACTGGTGTACACGGCCAAACAATAAGAAGTGGTCGGCAATAAAGACAAGAAGATTTTTTTACTTTTTTTAATTAATTAAAGTTACAAAATCACAGCTTGAATCCTTCTGGGCATGCTTTCCACGATGTTTTTAATAACGTTCCCACTCTTTTGCAATTACTCTTTTTAGCTCCCTGATGTTTTGTGGAGCAGGTTGCACTGATTTTACCCGTCTCTTTAGAACATCACTGACATGCTCAATTGGATTGAGGTCAGGACTTCGAGATGGCCAATCTAAACGACGGATCCCAACTTCTTGCATGTATGCTTCCACGTCGCCAGAACGGTGCGGGTGAGCATTGTCGTCCATAAAAATGGAATCTTCCCCAACCGCAGTCAATGCGGGTTATGCATAAGGAATTAGGACTTCTATTATGTACCGGTGTGCATTTAATGTTCCAGTTTCTATGAAAACTTACTCCCTATGCACCGTCGAACTAATTGCTGCTCAAGACATAACAGCGCCTTCGCCATAAGGAGTGATTTCTTCGAAACACACTTCCGCATAGCGTTCCCGTGGTCTTCGCAGCACTCCCCGGCGTTGGTCTTCTCCACACAAAGAGATTCTAGCTTCATCAGAAAACAATACTTTATTCCAGTCTTCCAGAGTCCATGAAGCACAGTTTCGAGCAAACTGAAGTCGAGCAACACGGTGCTCACGGAGTAATTTAATGCCCCGAGCCGGGCGGTAACTCCTGATATTGGCAGCCAAAAGCCTCTTCCTGACCGTCCACAAGCTAAGTTCTACTCCTCTTACTTCTTCAAGGCTCTTCTTCAGGTCCACACGTCAAGTGTGGATCTGAATATTCCGCAACGCCTGACTCACCAAAAAGACGTCATCTCTTGGATCTGTGCATCGTTTTCTTCCCGAACCGGGTCTTCTTTTCACCGAACCGGTCTTATGATACCGTTGCCAAGTCCTGTGGACGGTCGGACGACTCACATTTAGCCGCTGGGACACGTAAGTTTGCGAACGAACTTCTTCAAGTAGGGCTGTAATTTTACCGGCCCTTATCGCTTTATCACTCTTATCAAAAAGTGGTATTTAATGTAAAAAGAAAGATATTTAATTTGCAGAAAATATCCAAAAAGTTTTAAAATTTTAGTAATCAGTAAAAAAATCATTTCAGCAATTCGCGCCATTAGTAAAGCAAGTTGACAATAATCCACAATATTCATTATTTTTCTTTTGTTAATTTAAAAATTTAAGTTTGGAACGTAAATAATCATGGCAGGATGCTTCAAATAACATGCCATTACATCGTCAAATTAATAAAACCTCTTTCTTGTTTTTCCTCATTGAAGTAGAGAAAAAAAATCTAAAGTGCCCGTTTTTTTTGCAAGTTTATATATAATATATTAAAGTCACTTTTCATATCTATCTGTGTGACCGCGTTTTTCTTTTAAACAAGTTAAATTGTTGATGTAGTTGCTACCATCATTTAGTGCGGATTTTACCAATGAAACTGAACGTGATCAGCACATCTAAGCTGAGTTCAGGAGCTGTCAGTGGCAAAATTACAAAGAAAATAATGACAGTGACAGCTCTTAAACGTGATTTACGTGCTGATCGCGATAAAAGAGTTACGAGATACGAGTTTCAATTGATGAAATCAGCACTTTTACTCCGGAAGGATTATGTGTACACATTTAACATAACATTTAACATTTTATGATGAAAGCTCTATGTTAAAACATAGAGGTTTTAACACAACAACCACAACGAAGAGACTTAATAAATTAAGTCCTAAAAACCGTGCGAAGCAGTGTCGAGTAGCTAGTAATATTATATACCTAGATTTATTGTAGTTAATTTAATAATAATTTAATCATTACTCATTCATCTCATTTATGCACATCGATGAACATTCATATTATATGATAATAATGTTGTCAGCATATTTCAGTTTGGAAATGACTACGATTAGTTTAGCTCATAATTGGAAATGTCATACATATCTAAACCGGATCTGCATAATAATGCTGTTGACATTAAAATGTAGAACAGCCTAACTGCGTTGATACTTCAAATTTAATCAATGTGATTTATGCCCGGTTTCTGAGGTTTTTCAACGGAGTTAATCCATTTGATAGTGATTATTGGTTCGACATCATGTTTTTTAACACTTCGTTATGGAAGCATTAAGTTTAAAAGTCAAGTGAATTACTATCATACGGTGGAGGTCTGCCCAGCTTGGGCAGAGCACAGCCGCGTCCTCGCGGAGGCGATCGGCGGCGATCTCTACGGAGCGAGAGTGCATGGGAAGCCATCACCTCCTTCTGCGAAGCAGTAATGCTCACGAAGGAGGAGGCTGAACGCGTGAGGCAGAGGCAATCTTTGCGCCCTCACGCCCCTAGTCGCCGCAGGAGTCAGTCGCCCTGCGCGTCGGGAATCGATAGCCGATTCCCGGCCACCGTAGGCGCAGGCTTGCGGATGGCGAGCAATGTGTAGCTCGCCGTCCGGTAAGGACCAGGCCCGGGTCGCCGGCGCGTTGTGTTCCACGCGCGCCTCGAAGAGATGTCAGCACTAGCTGAAGGGGTCCGCTAGGGCCGATGCCCGCCAGGGTTGCGGGTTGTTCAAAAGAGTTATACCGTGGCACTGGCACAGGCAACTGAAGGAACACGGGTGGTTTTTAGTCAGTAGAAGTCTGACACGCCCTTCCGCTCCACCCAGAGTGGGAGAAGTTATTTGATGATTTCCCATCCAAAAAAAAAATAAAAAGTGAATTACTATTGAGGTTTTATTTGAGGAGCTCAAACATCTAGCATGAGGAAGTAATTCACTTAAATAGATAATTTTGTCGAATCTATAGCTATTGAGAAATTAAACTCCGTTTAAGAATTCTTCAGAAACCGGGCATTAGCTAACCAGCTGGTACCAGTTTATGAAGCTTTTAAAACGGTGTTAGTTACATTGACTTTTTTTACTGACTCGGTGGTCTAGTGGTGACACACGCTACTGATGAGCTTGAGATGGTCTTGTATTCGATTCCCAGGTCTGGAAAAGTGTTATTCCATAAGGACTTTTTCAGTAACAGCCCTGAGACTGGATTAGTGCCCGGTTGATGGCAACTGGCTCGCCCCTTATTACATGGGACTTCAACATAACTGGCGAAATGTAAGTACCAACTATAAGCTGCACCTCTGCCTAACCCTTCGGGGATTACAGGCGACATGTAATGTATGTATTATATATTATTAGTTAAATTAAATCAATCTGCCTAGCCTTTTCCCAACTTTGTTGGGGTCGGCTTCCAGTATAACTGGATGCAACTGAATACCAGTATTTTACATGGTGCGACTGCCTATCTGACTTCCACAACCCAGTTACTGGGTAATACGATACCCGTTGGTAAGAATGGTTGTCAGACTTTCAGGCCACTGACGACCCGTAACTACTGTCAAAGATCCACGAATGACAGCCGTGACCAACAGCTTAACGTGCTTCCCGAGGCACGGAGGAGCCTCGGTATGAAAAGATGGTCACCCATCCACAGACCAACCGCGGCAAGCGTAGCTTAACCTGATGAATCGACCCGTGCGGCTGTTATTACGTAGCCACGAGCTCCTTTTTATTAGTTAAATTAAATATAAAAATATATCGTCTAGGATATATTAATATAGGTTTTATAGTATAATTTATCATGCTTATACTTGCATAGCTTGGAATATCATAGTTATGGTCTAAACTGCCGTTGGTGTTAGACGATCATAATATTTCTACAATCAATAACATCAATGATAGCGTTGTGCCCAGCGCCTGGCCCCACCCCACCCGTCTTGCGCTATAAAGAGGGATTAAAATTGCAGCGATGCAGCTGGCTGGCTCGACAGCTTAGTTCAGGGCTGCTGTGTTCCGAACATATTTTATGGTTGTGAGTGTTGCTTACACGTGTTTATGTTTGTCCTCTATATTAGCAAAAATACACAACAGCAACTAAAGGAAACTTTCTGTGTTTAGACTGCTAGATGATGAATGTAATACAATTGAACACATGTGCAGAATATATGAGAATCTTATAAAGCTAAAAATAAATAAAAAAAATATTAAAAAAAAAAAAACACGACTGCCATGCCAAAAAACGAATTCAAAGTAAAAAACAAGTTGTTATCCCTGACTAAACATATAATTAAAATTGGGGGACCGTGCTGTGTAACACTTTTTAATCTACGAAGTCCCCCGACTGCAATGATAATTTTATTAATAATAATAATAATAATAACCCCACCGCTGTATCTCTACGTTGACGTCGTGGTGGGGCTTGCGCGCTTCAAACTTTAGGTCTGTGCCGGTAGAGTTTACTTTGCCGGAACGGGTCTAGGATGAGGAGCCAGACCAAGAGAGATACAGAAACCCGCAGGGCAGCATGTGGCGAGCTGTTGGGCAGTAGCGACCCCACGGACCCCCTATCTCCCGAGAGAAATCTTGTCCTCATCTCTAGCTTGCCTTTATTGGCCGGCTGGAGTGAACACTGACGAGGAACAGAGCTCCCACCTCTTTCTTGCCTTTATTGGCCGGATTGAGTGGAGATTCGCAGGAGCAAACGTGCTCGGAGGAAGGAAGTAGGTATTCCAGTAAGGTGCTGGTAGGGATCTTGACCGTACTTCCGGGATTGTCCTGATAGCCGTGGAATACTTCTCCACTCCTCAAGCATCTCAGGAAGTGTTGCCCCCTTGTCGCTATGTGCTAGCGGCCGTTTCCGGGGGCCCATTATTGAGTGAGCAAGTCACCCCCTGCCATTTTATCCGTGTATAATATATAACATTGGTCAGGCAGGGGACATAGTTCTTCCATAGTTCAAGTTACCCGATCCACTTTAGCTACCCAGACCCATAGCCCAATATATTTTGTTTCCACACACAACAATAGTCCTGCACAAACCGGGGGTTGTCCTTGGGTGCACTTGCATAGTGCATACAGGGATAATCGTCGGTTGGTGCCTCCTTATCATTTAAAATTATTTAAGGGGCCTCTGCGAGTTGGCTTCGGCTCCTTGTACGCCTTCCAAAGGTCCGGGACCCCAGGGTCCCGAGAAATGTAAAAAAAATAATAATAATAATATCCTAGGACATTGTTCACACACGGTCATCTGATCCCAAACTAAGCAGAGCTTGTACTATGGAAACCAGATAACTGATATACTACATACACTACTTTTTTTTTTGTAAATACATACTTATATAGGTAATTACACCCAGACTCAGGACAAACAGACATGTTCATGCACACAAATGTTTGTCCTGGATGGGAATCGAACCCACGACCAGCGGCATGGCAGGTGGTATCTTAACCAACCACGCCATCTGGCCTGTCAAATCTCCACGCCATCTGGCATGTTATTTATCTGTTTAGTCGGGGAATACTTGATTTTTACTTTTAAGTTTAAAAAATTGTAAAAAATTCTTTTTCACATTTGAAAATTGAACACATACCATTTTAAATAAAAAAAAAAAGAAACTATAGATAGCGTCACTCGGGATGATGTAAGGATTCTAACGATACTCCATATAACCAAATCTGTTCAGGCATTTAAAAGTTATGGTGCAATAAAGAAATTCACATACATGAGTCCTGAAAACATTACATTCCTTTTTTGGACAGTCGTGTAAAAAGTGAAAAAACGATGAGCGAATCGTAGCGACAAAAAAAAAAACTTTTTATGTTGTAGTAATATTTAGAAGTTGTAATAGTGTGAACCTTGTATAAAAATGTGTAGTCGAGCATTAACTCGAGTATGTGCAACCCTAGGTTAGTGCTTATTCACATAGATCGCGAATTACGGTCCCGAAGTAACAGCGAAAAACAACTACAACGCCTCAAATAAGCGAGTTTTAAAAACTCTTCTAAGTATAAAACGTTTAAAAGTGAAATAAAGTGAAAGATATGAACGCGATTTAAATAAAAAGAGTTCCCGTGAGGATAAACATTGAAATTCTGATGGTGACAAACACCGGGAAAGGTTGGCTTATTTAGTCTTTGTGAATTTTAAGTTAAAGTGATATGTGATGAATAGATAGGCAGGGCTTTTGGGCCCAGTAACTGGGTTGTGGTCAGATAGGCAGTCGCTCCATGTAAAATACTGGTATTCAGATGTATCCGGTAAGACTGGAAGCCGACCCTAACATATTTGGGAAAAGGCTATAGAGATGATGAGATAGTTAGGGCTTTCACATAATAATATAATCGTTGGTATTATAAAATGTGAGGCAATTAGGCTTGTTGTATCGCGATCGATATCCAGTTAGGGTATTTCAGGTAAAAAATTCAGTCAAATCTTATCCATCTATAACATTGACTTTTAAAATTAAAGTAGGTCCACATAATTAATCAAGACCAACCAAAAGCCATAGAAAACAGTTTATCACAACCAAACCTGACCCAATTTCGGTTATATCTGTATAAAACCTTCATAGACGTCGTATTTCGTATATTAGGAGTTTAATACAGTTGGAGTCCATCTTCAGCGCCATATTTTATCGTTTACGAGCAGGTGTAAAGTGCACGGTAATACGCGATGAAGAAAGCCCGTTGACAAATGATTCTGATACATAACGCGGCGGGCGATATGTTGTGAGCAATTTAAAAATAATCATGCGCTGGCTTTGTTGTCCTCAGGCGTGCTATAGTTTCTCTCCCTAGGTATACCTATATGATATACCGGGTATGCGCGTGGCAGATCTTTTGTTGTTGTTCAAATTACATTGTATACTAGTTGAAAGATGTTTGTTGATATGAGGATAATCGGGCAGAATTAAATGATAGAGGAATTTTACTAAAAGATGAAGGTGACTATTGCCATGGGAAGAAGGCATGAGTATGTATGTATAAAGATGACTGGAGAAAATTCTATGGCTTCGATTAATAATAAGAATAGAAAAGTTTGCAAAATCTTTCCAAATGCGTGGAGATACGGTGACAGTATCAGGTGCGTGCTACGCCGTAGCGCAAGTTCTACGAGCGAAGGACGTGCGTAGGCGCAATAGCTCTCGCTTTTTGCTTTCTATTTTTTGCTGGGTATTATAGTTTTAATTTTTTTTCGTGGAATTGGCCTGCTCTTGACCTTGATCTCCCCCGATGGAAAGCGATGGACGAGGTTGATGTTTACATTTCTCAAAAAAAAAAATATAGGTCGCTTAGTAATTTATTACCTAGAGGAAAGTAACCAAATATGGAATAGTATCCCTAAAATGGAATACCGCCATTTCTCGGAAACGAATACTCTGAGTTGCAAAAGACAGTGAGCTTCTGTCTCTTTCCATCATTATACTCGCGTACAGGTTTCGACCTGTCAGTCGGGTGACCGTTGTGGCCGCAGTGAGAGTGTTTTGTTTTGGCGCTGTGAAAAAAGTTTTTAAGGTACGTAAAAACTAAGTATTTCTCAAAACGTGATTGGAAATAATATTGTATATTATGACTATGCGTTGATTACATGTTTCTTTGATTGTTTTAGAGGGTTTTTCTTGTCTGATTCTGTTATGTAAAAAAATCTGATATACGTTTTGATTGGTTGGAAATTTCCGAATATGGACAGTCCGTGGGGTCTAAATATGGACTATTCCATATTAGGATAAAAATATCATCTGAGTTTTCAAATTTAGATAATATTTTGGTTTTAGAATGGCGTCTGCGAGTTCAAAAGGAAAACGAAAAAAAGAGAAAACCAAGTCTAAGAATAGTCCCATTGATTCAGACGATGAAGAAGAAATACATTTTGACACAGACAGTGAGCCTGATGCCGTCATAGGACAGGAAGCTCCTGACTCAGAAGATGCAGAGTGTATGTTCTGTAAAAGCCTGTTTCCTGAAGATACTCGAGGAGAGACATGGATCAAATGCCTCATGTGCGGGCTCTGGGCACATGGTGATTGCGCAGGTGCAGAGTTCGACACCTGGATATGTGATTTTTGCAAGTAACTTAAGTACCTTTTTAAAATTGTCAAAGTTCCTGCAGTCTCTCATAAAAGTAAAGGCTTATTATTCATAGTTTTATAGTAGTCCATATTTGGGTACCTATTCCATAATTAGGTGCCTTTATGTTGATTTTGTTTTTGAGAAAATTTTATATGTTAAATTAATAATTACAAAACAAGACTGTCAACTAGTTAAGCGCAACTGTATGACTGATAATAAATAAGAATAAAAGTTTTTGATTTGCAATATCTTTTTTTTTTATAACACAAAAACAAAATGGTATTCCATATTTGGTTACTTTCCTCTAATATTATTTAAAAATTCAGATATAAAATGTTCCACCAAAATTAGGTAATACATCGTAGTTTTGAAATTCACTCACTTTAAGGGTAAGTATGAACCTATTTTATGTGACGTTCGTAGCAAGTAAAATATTTATTATGCTTCAGCACAATCAGATCTCATAGGAATAAGTAATGTGATGTCCCTTACCATTCAACTTAGGTCCATTTAGTTTAATGGAGGTCCGGACTCTATCAAGATCGACCTGAATTAGTACTAGACACTGATATCGATTTCTAGATTCCAGTCTAGCAAATATTTTCATTTAAGAGGAAATAACCTGAATGTTTTACGGAGCTTACCGAACTATGTGCATGGAAGTGAGAACAAATAACAGCAACCGATGATGCTATTAATTAGAATTTTCTATTGGATTCTTATATATCGACGGTTAAGAATCAATAATGTCTATCTCAATAAAGTTAACTTTACAGGAGATAAAAAAAAAATATCTGCTTTCAATAGTAAGATACTTGAAATGTTTAAAAATAGAATAATAAATAGAATAAGAAATAGAAATCTTTAAAAATAGAAAAAATATTTTGTGAATTTTAAGATAGTGCCTAAATAGGCAAAACCAAATTATACTTTATATTTACTTGCATTAAACTGCATTAAAAAGTGATAAACGTAAAAAAAACTGAGTTACAAACTATTGACTCTTAACTGTCGATATGTTAACGGAAGAAACATATTTGACAAGACTTGTATGTTTTATTACAAACAACTCAATCACACAGAGGTTGTTACCTCCCTGTAAGTGTGTCTGTGTGATTGTGTCTCTGTTTATATGTAAAAAACTCTTCCTTTTCCAGAATGTATCGCACATTCTCTAAAAAACTGTCGTAACACGCCGAAAGCAAATTTTGAGAAAAAGCCGATTTTAATTATTTTCCAATAAACTTATGTTAATGTAACTTACAGGTTACAGATTTGAAGTATTTTACTATTTTAATCAACAAAGGATTTATCAAGCTTAATTGGTAGAAGATAGTTTTTTTTTATTGATAGAAAATGAAAAACATAATATGACTGTGTTTTTATCTCTTCTTATTTTTTTTTGATGTTACTACATTTTTTTAGAGGATGTGCGATATATTTTGCACGATTTTGCAGGTACATCGGCCATTTTGTCACCTACAACCAAGTGGATTTGATTGAGTTTTCCCTGCAGCTGAAACATGGCGACGAAAAAAGAATATTGGAAAATGAAGCTCCATGTCACCCAAAAATAAGATTATTTGTTCGTTAAAGCTGAGTGCCGTAAATTTTTAAACAAATTAACTTGTCACTCACCAATTTACGAGCTATCTAAGAACGTGAGCATACTGTACTCTGTAATTAGCTTGATGCAAACATCGACATAACCTTTTGAAAGTCATCGTGTATTTATGTCCACGGGTGCATGAGCCGGAAGTCGACTGCAGTGCAGTCGGGGCCTTGGCAGAATTTATAGCCTGGCCTGGTAGCCGGGGACACAGAGTGATCGCGGCGAATGCCTCGATCCCTAATAAATAACTGCAGCCAACTTTCACAGCTTACAAAGCGGCATATTGCTAGTTTTTCCGCGGCCAAACAGCATGCGATGTCATTCAATAGATTCAAAATCTTGACTAGCAGAAACCTCGCCGGAACACGATACTAGATATGGTAATAACAAATATTTCCCTATTCAATAATACCTAGTTAAATAAACGTTACATTTTATATGTATTTGTTTCCTTTATAACACGATAATGGAGTCGTCCCCTCTGTATTTACGAAAGTAAAAGGATATTGTGCTTGTCTCCTTGTTGATATTGTTTTTTTTCCGTTTACTAAACTATTATTGTAAGCTCATCTGATAACATTGGAGGTTATTGTGTATCCTATCGCCTTTATTGGTGTCTCTGCGTCTTATTTTTTCTAAGGTTGTGTTGTGAAAATAAACGGCAGAGCTCACGTGTAAACCTGGTTGGACCAAAGAGAATAAACTACAAAGATAACAAGATAATCGCGTCCGAAGTTTCCTATTGTAAGTTTAAGTGGACTAAGAGACACGAGTCGGGTGAGACAATTTAATCTTGTCGGCTTCATGGTCCCTTGGACCTGGGGATAGTTTTTAAACGGTTAGAGTTTCTTTGTCATCTATCTAGCGCAAGTCTAATTCGTTTTTAAAAACTTTTAACTACGTCTTGGACGGTTAATTAGAAATATTTCAGTGAGCCTGAAAGACAAGATCTTTGTTTTTAGCTGTAACTGCGTGTGTAAAAAACTCGGTTTCATGCAGGTGTTTTCAGTTTTATATGAATTCCCTTATTATACTCTGCAACACAAGGATGGGAATAAGCGTTTGATATTTTTTAAATTAAATATAAGTGAAACATGACGAGACATTCAGAAAATACTCCAGTAGCTCTCATTCTTCCAGTACCAGATATAAAGGCTGCATTATACTGTTCAGTTTATCGAACCGAATATGCGCCTTTTCAACTTACAGGAATTGACCACTCATAAATTTTCATCAAACCCAATCGTACTTTATATTTTAACCCTTTTATTGTTTTCTTGTATTAATTTTATAATGACGAGCTATAATATTGCATGCACCTATTAGTAGCAGATAATGCTTATAATTACAATTGTTTCTTAGAAGAAATAAAAGGTATGATTACATAAAGCTAAATACTTTCTGTCTCGCAAAGGACATGGTGCAACTTTGAATGAATACATAATATGAATGCAATCAGTGAGCCAGTAACGGTTATCTGTTACGGTACTAGATTACCGAGAGCGAAGGGTACCCGGCGGAGAACAGAATGTAGCGGAAAAGAATCCAACAGGAAACCCAATTAACTTACTAGGAGACGCTTAGTCGGGAGATTGAAACTATTCGCTAAAGTGGCCACCCGATTAACGAACCCCCATGTTTTAAACTATATTAAAATTGATTTCACGTAGCCTAAGATCCAGCAAATTAGTTCAAGTTTTATTTTAAATCCAATCAGTGGTTCGTTTGTGAATAATATTGGAGCCGAAGCGTGTGGTTTCACCCACATGCAATTATTTTACCTGTCTAACGGAAACCATATGTGTTTCCCGCAAGCTTTATCTTGCAATGTATTTGTTTGTTACCTGTATTAGTTAACGTATAAGGTAATTAAAGTATTTCATTATAAATAGATCAGAAACGTTACGTGTATCGTTTATAATCAATGGTGTTCCCTAGACAGAGTGGACCATTTTAAATTTTTAGGGCATATAGTTACGGCTGACCTCAAGTATCATGCTGACATCGAATGGGAGCGGAGGGCTTTGTCGAAAAGATCGAATACTCTGGCCCGCAAGTTTGCACGTTGGTCCAACCAAGTTAAGATCACCCTTTTTAAGGCATATTGCACACCTCACTGTACACGTGCAGCCTGTGAGTTCACTACACACAAGCGAGCTACAGCGCCCTTCGCGTCCAGTATAAGAACGCCTTCAGGGCACTGTTGGGGCTGCCCCGCTTCTGCAGCGCCTCGGGCATGTTTGCAGAAGCGCGCACCGACTGTTTTCACGTCACCATGCGCAAGCGGTGCGCGTCCTTAGTGCGCAGGGTGCGGGCCAGTTCCAATTCTGTACTGGCGATGATAGCTGAGCGATTTAAACTGACCTTTGATTTTGACATGTATTTATAATGACTTGTTTGTATTGTATTGTTTTTATATGACATTTTTTAATTTTAATTTAATTTGTAATGCGGTGGCCCTGACAATGTGTGTCTTTTAATCTTCGTTTGTTTTAATTGCATTGACATTTTATTTTAATTTTAATTCTGTGACCTTTTTAATTTGTCATACATGTTTTAGTTTGTTAGTGTTATTCATTTATTTTCATTGTATTAGTTTTCATTTTATTATGATTTATTCTGTGGCAGTATTGTGAGAATTAATTTAATTTCATTTAATGTTATAATTATGGATTTTGCCCGAATTTTTTTTTTAAATAAATTGCAGCACTTTTTGCAATCGAAGCAAAAATGAAATGAGAAATGAAAAGTCAAACTCGAAAACTAGGGAAATTATTAAAGTTTCAATTTCAAAGATCTGTTTAAGTAAGCATTTACCTATTTAATAATACAGGAGCCACAGTATAAAATATATCTAATCATAAAAAAGTGTGTCAGAGGCGTAGTGCCAAATGAAACGAGATACTGTATTACTATTGGTTTTCCTTGCTTAAATAAACTGACGTAGAGCAATTCCCTGAGAATGAATAAATATCACAACTAGGCCATAAAATAAATAGGCGCGTGTAATGAACATACATAGTTGGCTGGTCGTCACAGGTGCATATCCACCGCCGCGAGGGAGGTTGATTAATTAGACCCTACGCACAAACCCTTTGAATTATTCGCGTATAAACGTTGCAAAGCTTCTTAACGTTGTGCTCCTCAAGATCCTCTGTAGACTCGCCTTTGGTTTATTCTCCAATTAATTAGCGAGTCTCTCGCTATACGGCACGGTTAAAAGCCAAAGATTTTTCAGGAATAACACTTAAATGTTTGTATAGCAAAATTCTAAAGCAATTTGTTATTACAGTGTTTAACCTTGTGTTTTGTTGGAGCGTTTCTAATTGTTATAAAATATACAACGGTTCTATTGTTTTTCATCCTAACTAATATTATAAATGCGAAAGTAAGTTTGTTTGTTTGTTACCTTTAACGCCTGAACCACTGAGCCGATTATCCTCAAATTTTGCATATACGTTGTCATGTGTGTGTCAGACACGGACATAGGGTACCTTTCATTCCGAAAAAAAACACTGTTCCAGAGGAAAACAACAATCATGTCCTTATGATGGCGCCACGTGTCTTTCGAATCATGATTGAATTATATTATTATAGAAACTTTAGTAGTGTGTTAAGAGTTTTTATTTTATTTTTTATTTAAGCACCTAATACATTTTGTTAGTTTGGAGTATCGATAGACCGGTTTTTCATAATACTATAAATACGAAAGTGAGTTTGTTTGTTACGCTTTCATGCTAAAACCGCTAAACGGATTTGAATGAAATTTGGCACATGGGTAGACTATGCCCTGTATTAGGACCTAGGATAGGTTTCCGTGGGATAATTAATATCCTACAACCACACGGGCGAAGCCGCGGGCTAAACCTAGTATTTATTAAATTTAGACTTATAGTGATTATCATAAAATCAAAATGGTAGCTTTTTGTCAAAAAAAGAGGCTGACTCAGCTTAAACTCTCTAATTGTAATTACCTACAAGTTGTACAGTAATTATGGACTAAGCCAGTCTTTAGAAGGAAATTAAATTCTCTTAACCGTACGGGAAGGGATGCAACTATGCTACACAGCGCTCGTGGCTTATTTAGCCTGCAATGAGCAAACTTGAACATCTCAATCTCTCAATATCTTTTTCTAAACAAACTAAGTATTTTAATTTTGGATAGTTTAGTTACTTTTTTTTTAAACGGGTTTGTACGTCAAAGTGCAGTTTAGTAAAATAATGGCACAAAATTGAAGCAATATAACGTTTTCATAGTGGCGAGAGCGGCTCTCGGCTGATATTCAACTTTTAGAACTTTGCGTCAAAGACTCGTGGTTTCTTTGAAGTCATGTGCAACCGGGGTATTGTTATATGACCTTTCTTGTATTATAACTAAAAATGGTTTGTGTTTTTATAAATAACTAGCTGACCCGACAAACGTAGTCTTGTCAAAATTTCAATAATTCATACAAAATTCCTACAGAAAATACACTTTCAGTTTTCCCGAATTATCCAATTTTCCCGGCAACTTTTCAAACATTTTCTTTCATACAAACCTTGTCCTATCAATTACAAACACAACAAAAAAAAGAATTATAATAATAAAGAATATGTAGATTAAATGATAAATGATTTTATTTCTGTAAGTAGGTTTGTAGAAACACTTTTACGCGTCAATCATGTTTTTTTTTTTTTAACTAGATGAGGTCGGCGTTTCCTATCTGACTACTCTGAGAAGAAAGGCCGAAACAAACTCAGAGGTCACAGTCTCTTACAAAGTCCAGACATAATCTTGGTCAGTTCATGTGAAGACCGAGTAGATTGATGTCTGAAATTGAACTGTTTACTTTAACTTTTGAAAGAGCGGGTTATTCGTTTAATGTTTGGGGTGAAATAACATCATTTAAAATGAATATCTATTGTTTGGAGCTATGATTATGCTCTTTTTACTCAGTAACGCTGGCTGTGATAAAAAATCACCTAACGTGGCCTAAGCGTGAGTAAGAGCAAGCTGAATACCCGAACAATCCATTTTTCGGAAAATACTCTGCCTATTAGTGAATTATCAAAACACTGACAAGTACATCTAGTACTTACTTGAAATAAATATGTATTTGCCTCGAAGCAGGGATACGCGACAGTAATGAGTATGTACTTGAGCTTTCTGTACGTTAGACACTCAAACCCAGTAATTAAGGTCGCCAAAAGCTTTAATAACCTTTGTTTAACATATACGACCAAAAAACATCAGGGACGCATACATTAATGTATTTTCCAGTAAAATGCCTCAGAATAAGGACGAGAGCCGATCGTCCTCGTAATTTGAAAGCAATGAAATGAATTGGTATCGTAATAAAAACGTTAGTTCATTATCTACAGTAGGTTTTGCTCTCAATCCGGCTCGTTACCAAGACATAGCTTCATGAATAATGTACCACGAATAATGTTACTCCACGAAATATCTACTTGCATGTTTAAAACGTTGAGAATTTCTCCTTTTGATATTCGCGTGAAAGGAGAACGATTTGAATGTGTTACGAGTACGTGATGACTATGATATTTAACGTTCCACTTTGTTATCCGAGATCTATTGGTTGAGATAAATGTGAATGTCTCAAAATAATTCGAGGAAATGCAGAAAGTGATTGAAAAAGTCAAACATACACAAAATCATTTTACTAGAAACATTATTGCCTTATCCTACAAATGTGAAAATGTGAAAGTTTGGATGGATGGATGGATGTTTGTTACTCAATCACGCCAGAAAGGCTGAACGGATCTGGATGCAATTTGGCACAGAGATAGATCTGTCTGGAATAGCACATAGAATACTTTTTATCCCGGAAAAATGTACGGTTACCGTGGGATAATTTCCAACATCCAAGCGGACGAAGCCGCTGGCAAAAACTAGTCCTACTAATATTTTAAATGTGAGAGTTTGTATGTTTGGATGTTTGTTACTCAATCACGCAAAAACGGCTGAACGGATTTGGATAAAATTTGGTATACCGATATTTTATAACCTGGATTAAGACAAAGGATACTTTTCATCCCGGTAGAAGATTCCCGTGGGACAATTCCGCTGGCAAAAGCTAGTTAAACCAAACCAAACCAAAAAAATATTGTTGAGATTATTTTGATTTGATAAACATAGATACTTACGTTACGAAACCGATTACAAAGAATAATAGGGTGGACAGGGTAAGTTAAATAGGGTTACAAGTTGAACTCAGAAAGTACAACAAAACTTGTTGTTTGTGGTTGCAAGTATAAAGTCCACTCCTTGTTAGTGCTCGCAGGATTTACGGGTATTCGATGGAGGAATAAATTCTTTATAAGTTTCTTCCAGGGTTTCTCTTTCATAAAGAGTCATTGTCACTATTTGTACAGCCTGTATCCTGGTCGGAATAAGTGTTATTGAGTTTTTCTATTACGAATTTCTCAGTAGCAACCCAGAGTCTGGTTTTGTGCCAGGTTCGAGGCAATAGGCTCGCCGCCTTTTACATAGGACTTCAACTTAATCTGCGAAATGTGGGTGTACTATAGTTACGCCTCTGCTTAACCCTTCGGGGAAAAATGCGTGATGTTATGTTTTTTTGAAGCCGACATCCGAGAAGATGAGATAGGTAGCTGGGTAGATGAGGTGGGTACCGTAGATAGATAGATAAAACATTTTATAATATATCATTACGCCTTCTTGAATGACGCATCAAAATAGTTGTCCATTTTCTAAACTAAAAATGTGTAAACGAATGGTAGGTATGACGAAAAATAAATACGAGGAAAGAAATCTAGATATGCAAACTAGTCTATAGTAGAAAAGACATCGCAAGTCCACTTACGAATAAAACGTTATTCGACGCACCCATCGCTCATTTTCCTGAACAATGCAAGCGTGTATGCTGGGCGTGTAAAGTAAATATGAATGATTATAGGGGCAATGTCGGGGCGGGGTCATACGGAGAGACACCACACCGCCTGGGGAGGTCACAAGTCGTTTATTTCAATAAGACAAGCTTACCTGCCACCTCGCTCGACCCTTTCCCTAGTGAGGCCTGTGACTTATGAGCTTTATTTATATTAATTAACGAGGAATTTATTAGAGCTTGTAGCTTGTTGGTTGTCTAATGTATCTTATTGCTAGATTTTGTATAATTTAATTATTTGGCTAACTCAAGTAGGTAAGTGTATGATTCCAGTTAAATATTTAAATATGACGCTCTGGCAGAATATTCAATATCGGCTCAATTGCCAAAGAAAAGTAAGTCGGGAGGTATCGTGCGACATCCTGTTGGAACGAAGATCCCTTCGCTGTATATTATATATTTTATTATTATTTGTTTATTATCATTTGTTGGGTGGCCAAGGACCCGCCGAACCAGTCCAAAGCACGTTACCACCGGTAACAGGCCGAGGACAGGCCGATATAGATGGCTTCATCAAAGTGGAGAAAAAGGGAAAGGAAAAGCCAGCTTCTCGCAATTAGTGCGGAACAGCGTTGACTGGACCGGACATGATGATGCGTTCCGCAATTCTATCGACCCAGCTGTACGTATCCCGATTACATCACTCCACGAAAGTAGAGGACATAGTGGAATACATCCGAATGAAGACCAAGTTCACCTTGAGACACCACGAATCAGCGTAATACGTCACCGACTTTACGTACTTATTAGTGAATAGTTTAATGTTAGATGTTATTTTTAATATGTAGGAGTTTATTATTTTGTCAGATTATTTGTTTATTGTCATTTATGGGCCTCAGTTGCCTGAAAATAAAGCGATTATTATGTATTAAACAGAGCCATCTATGGTCTCAGTTTCCAGTGTTCACAATTCCTGGCAGTTTATTACTACTAGCCCCGCGTTAAAGAACTTTGTTCCAAAAGTATTAAAATGTTTCTAGTTCAAGACAAAACTTCAAGATTGTGTACTTTGAAGTTCTGTCCCTATCACATTTCCGATATCTTAACAGGACATCCATTGGAAGGTTTTAATAGAAGAAACGACTGTACAAGTGGCGAACACAACATACAAATCTAATGGTACAAGTAGGTATTCAACAAAACACGTGTAAAATGTCGTGTACTTACAATGTACACGGTTCTTACTTGTCGCACGGAGTAAATAGATCGAAACTAGTTAAACTTTTTTTAAATGTGTCGACGGACGAGCGAGCTAATGGAAAGATCCTGCGAGAGTTCGTCGACACTTTAAACGAGGTCAGGCTCTTGTTTTTAAAGCAATTTCGCGATCAAAGTCCTCACCTCCATAAAAGGAACTGCAAACATTCAAGCAATAATCGATTTAATGAAAGGGGAATCGAAGGGTCCCGTAGGTTTGCGTTTCAAAATTTACGACTACCTCTAGCATTTAATTGGAAATTCGTGCCGCAATAAAAACGACCTGATGACCTAAGATTAAAATGGGAACTCTTTAAAATGAAACTGAATGCTAAATGGCTCATGGCTCGCTATCTCACGTTTACAAATGGTGCTTTTACTTGAGACTCGCTCGGATACATGGATCGATCGAGACTTATTTGAATAAAACGGAAATAACTAGAATTTGTGTGAGTTTTACGTTTGTCAGTTTTGGCACATAGTAACAAAGTTATTTGCAAGGTGTCGCCCAACTTCTGACACTTGAGAAGAGTGAGAAGAGATGTATCCCAGACTATGCAAAAACAAAGTTAATAACAATAAAGGTTAGAATGCAAATATTATACTGTAAAATAATATTTAGTCAGGTAGGAAGTTGGATTAAGTATTCACGTACTTAAGTAGGACTTATTATGACTTTAACATGTCGGCTCAATGTTGGAAATTAATAAAATCATTTTCATTAAAAGCTAATGCACTGCAGTGGCCATGAGCATTTATTTAAAAAGCGGCCAATTGCGTTTTGGACTAGCACACGAAGGGTTCCGTACCACTATACTAGCATATTAAAAAAAATAATACTTTAGTAAAAAAAAACACGTTTCTTTTATGGGGAGTGAGGACCTAATTTTTAACTTTATTTTATTTTTATTATTTGGTATTATAGCGGCCACACTCTGTGAAAATTTCAGGTGTCTACCTAATACGGTTCAAAAGATACAGCCCTGTGACAAACGGACAGACTGGTGGACGGACGGACAGCAGAGCCTTAGTAATACGGTCCCGTTGGCACCCTTTGTGTACGAAGCCCTAAAAAGGAACGGTAGGAGAGAGTGGGGTAATCATGGACGGCGGGTAATGGCGGGCACGCCAGTATTACTATGTTAGAAAAGGATGAAAGATATTCTTAATGATGCAATCGCGAGTCGAGCCCGAACATAGTGCCGGACAGTGAGTGGTGCAGTGAAGTCGCGCTCGGCGTTCTAGGTATGTAACTTGTTTCTTTTTTAAATTTCATCTAATTTTGGACTAAAATTGAATCGGTGTATAATTTGTTCTGAAAAGTATGAAGATCCTTCGAGAGAAGACTGGATAAAATGCTACAAATGTAATTTATGGGCCCACGAAAACTGCACGAGTGGAGGTGCCTGCACATCAAAGGGGATTTGTCTGTGATTTCTGTACCAATTAGAAAATGTTCGAGATTACCGCGCGTCCGTGATTACCCCACGCGCTGCGGGGTAATCCCGAACACAAAATTTTATTTTTTGGTTAGAATTTGATTTTATTTTGAAAATTTTATCTTCGTTGATTATGAGAACTTAAGATTTAGTTAACTTAATCTAGTTTTGTTTTATTTCAGTTCTCCCGTAAGTGTTCGTAGTTACCCCACTGTCCCCTAATTAAATTCGACTTCACGTTTGGTGCAGTGGTTGAGAGATCGCCTTGAGAGTTACGGCTCGCAGCTTTGCCCCGTATGTAACACGCTAATAAACACCCAGGCTCACGATATGTCAAGGTTTCTTAATACTATAAAACAATCTCATGCAGTCGGAGGCATCTTATTAAAGGACATCATTAATATCGTACCCATAAACTAAAAAGCCTGAGAAAAGCTATTTCCTTATGGGAAATAACATCTTGAATATTTTTTTATTATTAGAACGAAAGTGTACAATTAATCCCCTGGCTGCTGTTTGAGTTTGAAAGTACCAAAATCCTATTTTTGCCAACAATATTTTGAACAGTCGTTTGAAGACGCAAACAGTTCTTGCCCAGGGTATCATCATTATCTGCATCATCTGCCTACCCTTTTCCCAACTATGTCGGGGTCAGCTTCCAGTCTAACCGGATCTGAATACCTTTTACATGGAGCGACTGCCTATCTGACTTCCACAACCCAGTAACTGGGTAATACGATACCCCTTGATATGACTGGTTGTCAGACTCATGCTTCTGGCGACCCGTAACGACTGCCAAAGATCCACGAATGGCAGCCGGGACCGACGGCTTAACGTGCTTTCCGAGGCACAGAGAGGTCTTGGTATGCAAAGATGGTCACTCATCCACGGACCAACCGCGGCAAGTGTAGCTTAACCTGATCGATCGACCCGGGCAGCTGATATTACTTAGCCACAGGCCCCTCAACCGTGTTTTTGTCCCTGGTATCAATGGTCTGTTATATCATACTTATATACCTAACGCTCATGTCAATATTATATTATACGTATTAAAAATAACGACAAACAGATTGCGAGAAATCCTAACATAATATTATAAATGCGAAAGTACGTTTGTTTGTTTGTTTGTTACCTTTTCACGCCTAAACAACTGAACTGATCATCCTGAAATCTTGCATATACGTTGGCAGGTGTACAGAAACGGACATAGGGTACCTTTCATCCCGAAAAGAAGTACTGCTCCCGAGGAAAACTACAATAACTTTCTTATGATAATAGATGGCGCCACGTGTCTTTCGAATCATGATTGAATTATATTATTATAGAAACTTTAGTAGTGTGTAAAGAGTTTTTTTTTAATTTAAGTAGGTACCTAATATATTTTGTGAGTCTAGAGTGTCGATAGACTGGTTTTTCATCCTACTAAACTATCCTAACTAATATTATAAATGCGAGTGTGTTTATAGGCTACTATTAGTCCTGGATCGCAGACGAAGTCGCGGGCAACAGCTAGTGTTTTTATAAATAGCACGTAGCTAGGCCGGTGCTTAAGGCCCTCCATAAGCTGTTTGATTCCGATACTCGAGGGTAAAACGCCACAAGCATGGAACAGATGTGGTGATACTCTCCTTTAAAAAGAGCGACAATGGCCTGCTTAAGAATTATAGGCCCGTCTCATTTCTGAGCAATGTCTATAAACTGTTTTCAAGAGTTATCATTAACAGTCTCGCGCACAGGTTTAACGACTTTCAGCCTCCTGAACAAGCCGGATTCCGTATCGAAAGCTTTAGCACCGTAGACTACATACATACCCTGCGGCAGCCTCGGTTATACAGAACCAACCAGAAAAGGGTATGACCTGCCTCTCTGCTTAGCGATTGTGGACTACGAGAAAGCCTTAGATTCAATAGAGACTTATGCTGTATTGCAGCCTCTTCATCGGTACCAAATTCACTATCAATAAATCGAAGTGCTGAAGTGTCTACGAAAACACTACTATGTCTTTCCGACTCTAGGGCCAGACTTCGAAACCTATGCTTCTGTAGCAAGGTATGAGACAAGGAGATGATATCTCTCTGAAACTGTTCACCGCTGCATTTTAGGATGTCTTCAAGGTTCTGGACTGGAAAGGGGTAGGCATCAAAATCAATGGCGAGTACGTCTCTCACTTTCGGTTTGCCAACAATATAGTAGTCATGGCTGAGACTATGGAGAACCACAGTACAATCCTCATTACTTCAGTACAGCTTCCGAAAGAGAAGGTCTGAAAATGAACATGGACAGAACAAAGGTCATATCAAACGCCCATGTAACACTCACTCTCATGAAGATCGGGGACTCTACACTCAAATTTGTGGACGATGATGTTTAGCTAGGACAAACTGGCCAGTAAGGTTGGTCCAACATCGAGAAAGAGGTCAATCATCGAATTTGACTCGGCTCGGCAGCGTTCGGGAAGCTACGCAATATCTTTTCGTCTCACATAGGGCAGTCGTGACCAGTGCTTATTGCCAGTGATGACCTATGTAACTGAAACGTGGTCACTCACAATGGACCTCATTAGAAGGTGGAAATTCACCCAAAGGACAATGAAGAGGCGTATGCATGGAGTTTTCCTGACGAAGTGATCGAATCAGAAATTAAAAGATCCGCAGGAGAACCTAGGTAGGTTACCGACATAACCCAAGAATTCCAAAACTTAAGTGGCAGTGGGCAGGGCACATTGCTCGCAGAACAAATGGCCGATTGGGCCGAAAGGTTCTGGAGTGGCAACCGCGTACTGGAGGATGAAGCATTGGAAAGGCTCCCACAAGGTGGACCGATACCCTGGTGAAGACCGCAGGAATCCGCTGGATGCGAGAATTACAGAACCGGTCGACAATTATTGGGGGAGATCTATATCCAGCATTGGACTGAAATGATGATGGTATCTAGGTTGTTTCTCGTTTTAAACATCAATGTAATGCTCGAAATAATTTAAGTCAAATATTATTTTTATAGATTTGTTGGAGACAAATCGTAGCGCCGCCTGCCTCTGGGACTACGGGAGCAGTGAGCGGGGAACGAAGGGCGAGGTACCGATAGCCGCTGACCTGCACCGCCCTTCACTTCAATAACGGACTGACCGAGAGGCGCGCGTTATTATGTCCAATATACGAACCATACCTACTATTACAGTCCGCTATTTTATTTATAACACCTCAGAGAATCACTAACAGATTGATTGATTGTTTTTAAGTGGGATTGGCGAAAGAAACAGGTTATCTTGTTTCAATCTTTTTTAAAGTTCACTTTGTATTTTAAACTACTTATTAATGATTGTTTTTCTCTCGCTACAGTAGTAACGCTTTAGGTAATGGTAATTAAAATTATCTTCCAAAACAGTAAAATTCTGGGGTTTTCACTCAATTTTAAGAATGATATTGAATTATATTATAATAATTAACTCTTGTAAGTACAATACCCTTGTATAATCGAGTGATAACGGCCTCTTACTCACTCACTCACTCCAAAAGTTCGGGATCGTTTTTTTTATAATTTATCATTCCAAATTACATTTAAATATTATAATTTGAATATATTTTTCTAATGACCTTTAAAAACCCGTTCATTTTGATAGTTCGAGAGGTTTGGAACTTTTTTTTACACTTGGCGCCAAAAATCCCTCATTTTATATATATACCATACCATACCATAATATACAATCAGCCGTTTAGTAGTTACATAGGGACGGACATACATACATACAGATCAAACACATAACCCTCCTTTTTTGGTTCCGCGGTTGTCGAGTCAAAAAACAGAATCGCAATCTTTGTAGCAGAAATGTTTTGTTAAACTATACAGAGGATTCTTTCGTTTCGCAACAAGAGTGCTCGTGACATATTATATATAAGTTTTTTCTAAAAAAAGAATTTCCTGTACTCGTACGTCTGGACAGCGATAGTGAGGAAACCAGGAACGGAACTAATTTTTTTAAAGAAATGAAATGAACATTCACCACAAAGAGCCGGATAATAAAATAAAGGTTCTTTCCCTCTCTCGTAAATCTTTCTAACCAACGAATAGAATAGGGAACGAAAATGGTACAATCTTTAACTTTCTGACAGTTTAATAAGATAATAAAAATATAACCAGGAGAAAAGAATTAATATCTCCACACTTTTCACAGTTTACTTAGATTTGAGTTTTGAAATCCAACAAAAACAATCTTTCAATCTTTTTATGAAAGTTCAGCTTAAATGTTTTTCAACTTTTTCGTCTGAAATAGGTGGGTTGTTAGCGTGCATCTACTTATATTATCAAGATTCAGACGTGATACGCCGAGGAAATTATGTCGAAAGCTATAACGTGAAGTACGTTGCAGGTAGCTTTTACCCTAAAGGCTTGGGGTATTAGCTACCGCACACTTTCGTCGTAACTTAGATCCCATTGAATTTCCACGAATTTTCTCCGCAAAACCAGATTTGAGAAAATATAAGAGATTTGTTGAAATTCAGTCATCTTCGTTGCCAGTTTTGTTTCAGTTTCTAAATAGTCATTTTTAAAGTTAATTATAAAATTATTTATTTTAAAATTATAAAAAAATATATTTGAGACCATCACAGTAAGCCCTTTCATTTGATGTGTCATACGGTACAGTTTGCTACACTTTTTTATTTTTTTTCTTATTTACTTTCAAAGTTGACTCTCATATTCAAAATTCATTTATTTACGTTACACGTCCGTGTTTGGGTCACAGAAAAACATAAGTGTACCAAATTTCAACTTAATCGGTCCATTATGTTCGGAGCAAATTGGCTGTGACAGACGGACAGACGAGTGATCCTATAGGGGTTCCGTTTTTTCCTTTTCACGGAACCTTAAAAATTACATAAGATAGGTAGGTAGGTATTAGAGAAAAGTTAATGTTGGAATTTTTGAGCGAACAAAGGTCAATTATATGGCACTAAATATTGTTCCTTAAATAATCTCACACGTCTGTAAGTGTTATTGATTTACAATGAAGGCAGCAACATAAAAGTAGATGGCAGAGTACACAAACAGCTTCCAATTTGAACGTTGGTGTCCGCACACCGGACACTGTGTGTCCTGGGTGCGGCCGGATAGTCGGAAGTGTGTAGTTATAATAATAATAATAATAATAATAAGCTGGCAACACGAACGTCAACTAGTCATAATTTTCATACTCGTCTCGTATTTTTTTTATTTATTTTAGTCGCAGTTTATTTTTATTGTTTGTATACCACATACAATAAACTCTGAAAGACCAGAAGAACCAGAACATTGAAGATCCAGAGATAATTGGCTAACCAAATGAACAAAATTTTATCAAAAACTGCAATCGGAGGTGACATCTGTCATGTCACCTCCGATAAAACAACAAGAAAATAAAGCAGAACAAGGAACGAGAAACTCATGAAAATTAAATGCAAATGTTGACGAGATCAGCAGCTCGCCGCGCACGCCTGCTACCTCCGGACTCGTCGCTCAGCTCCGCCCCGCCGCCGTCGGTACCCAGCCCCACCGTGAGCGCTGTGACGACACCGGCCGCGGTAGTTGCGTCGAGCTCGAGCGACGAGTATTTTTCCCCGCCGACGTCGCCAACACCTGTACGTCGGCAGGGGAGAGGCCGGCCACCGAGAAGCTTGGGACTTAGGGGCCATCCAGCCCCGAGCCGGGTCCCCGCTGCCGGTGGTTGTGTGCAGCGCATGAAATGGACTCAACAAATGAATGAGAACGTCATGCGCGCATATTACGGGGCTACAGAGGGGGGAACTAACCTCACTGCGTACCGCGATAGGATGCTGTCTCTGTTCCAGGCGCTTCAACCAGCCATCAACGTCTCGGCCCAACGACTTTCGGATCAGGTGCGGGTTATCCAACGGAATCACAGATTGGACGACGCCGCGCTTGATAGGCTGCGCTCAGAGGTACTGAGCAATCGTATCGTCCCTGTCCCGTCACAGACCGCGGTGCAACCTCTAGTCAGTGACATAACCCAACCGCGGTCTTATGTTAATGATGAGGAGGGGGGCGATGAGATTGTTACGGTAAGTAGCCAGTGTAACGAACGATTGAGGAGCGCGCTGGAGGATGCGATTCGGGAGTTTAGAACTGCCCCCGTCCAACTTAGACCACATTTACCTCGCTTGCCTATGCACAGAACGAATAGGGCGATGGTGTGTGCCTTGGATTCGCTGCTTGGTTTTTATTTTGAAAGCAGCGAAGATCTCGTAGATACGCACTCGATCTTGTATTGCGCGGCTATTGCGGCGTGTCGTGTAGCCAATGTCAAATTTCCAAATTGTGACATAGCTACACGACCAAAACCCGCTGTTCCAGGCTGGCAGTGCAGGATCGAGCAGCGTATCGAGGGGACCAGGGTGCTCATCGGCAAACTATACTGCTTCAGGGAGGGCAATACTCGCCCTAGAGTGATGCGCTTTGTGAGGCGGGCGTTCTCGGGGACTGGAATCAGTCCTCAAGAATATATGTCCCGTGTCACAGAGCGCATTGACTTCCTGAAGCAGAAGGTCTGTGCATGGGCAGGCCGTATCCGTAGGTATAAGCGACGGGTTGAGCGGTATACCCAGAATCGCATATTCCAGCGTGATCAAAGGTGGGTGTATAGAGCATGGGAGCGACCTGAGCAAAATGTGGCAGACGTATGCCGCCCGGATGATGATGCCACTAGTATATTCTGGCGTAACATCTGGTCGGTGCCCGTTTGCCATACTGAGGCTGAATGGATGCGGGATGTTGAGCGCGTGTGTGACGCCATACCGGAGATGGAGGAAGTAATAATTACTTCCTCCGATGTAGCCAATGCAGCCCGCCCGATACCGAACTGGAAATCTCCGGGACCGGACGGACTGCACAATTTTTGGCTTAAATGGCTGCAAAGTTCACACGCGTGCTTAGCATCACAATTCCAGTCGGCCTTAGAGTCTGGGTCGCTGCCACAGCTCTTTACAACAGGAGTTACCCACCTGCTCCATAAGTCAGGTGATGCCACGGAACCCAAAAATTATAGGCCGATCACTTGTTTGCCGACGGTCTATAAACTTCTTACATCCATTTTGAGAGAGAAAATTAATTCTCATTTAGAAAAGAATTCTATTATGTCTGTCTCTCAAAATGGATGTAGGAATGGGTCCCGCGGCACCAAGGAGCTACTCCTCATTGACATGGCCATAAGCCAACAGGTCCGTTGGTCCCGAAAGGATTTGTCGACATGTTGGATAGACTATAAGAAGGCCTTTGATTCGGTGCCCCATACATGGCTCTTGAGGGTGTTAGAGTTGTACAAAATTGATACAACTCTGAGCACCTTCCTAACGACGTGTATGGGGCAGTGGAGGACGGTTCTTCGCTATCCAGGATGCCGACAAATTCAGGGGAGCAACGAACCTATTAGGATTAAGCGGGGAATATTCCAGGGCGACAGTCTGAGTCCACTGTGGTTTTGTTTAGCCTTGAACCCTCTTAGCACTCTGCTGGAGGGTACAGGGCTGGGCTGTCCTTTGCGGAGAGGGGGTCAGGTAATATCCCACCTGCTTTATATGGATGATTTGAAACTGTTTGCCACCAACAAATTGCAACTGCTGGAGTCACTAAAAGTAACTAAAACTTTTAGTGATTCCATCAGGATGGAATTTGGTGTAGATAAATGTGCAGTCATGCATGTAAAGCGGGGAGGGATTGTGGAATCTGAGGGACTACAACTCTCAGATTCTATAAACCTGAGATCACTCTCCGCAACTGATACCTACAAATACCTGGGTATGTCAGAGGGGTTAGGCATTAACGGGCCTGACGTGAAACAATCGTTGCAGGAGCGCTTCTTCGGTCGCCTGAAAAAGGTACTTAATAGTTCTTTGTCAGGTGGCAACAAGGTGCGCGCCTTTAACGGTTGGGTCATGCCGGTCCTAATGTACTCCTTTGGCATACTAAAGTGGACCCAGACGGAACTAGACGCCCTGGATAGGAGAGTCCGGTCACTGTTGACCGCAAACCGGATGCATCACCCACGTTCGTCTGTCATGAGGCTGTACATACCGCGGAAGTGCGGGGGTCGAGGTTTTTTAAATGCTAAGACCCTCCACAACCGCGAGGTGTGCAGTCTCAGAGAATATTTTCTCAAGGCTGACGTGGGTATGCACCGTGATGTGGTTGCAGTGGACAAGGGACTCACCCCGTTGTCCTTGGCTAAAGAGAACTGGCGCAAACCTGTGGTGCTTAGTACCAATGACCGCAAGGAAGTATGGCAAAGCAAGGAGCTTCACGGACGCTTTTTCCGGGCCCTTCATGGGTCCGACGTAGATTTCTTAGCGTCCGTGGCCTGGCTACGCTTCGGTAACCTCTTTGGGGAAACCGAAGGTTCAGTCTGTGCAATTATGGATGAAGTTATGCTAACGAATAACTACCGGAAGTATATAATGAAAGACGGGACGATCGACATATGTCGGGCATGCCATTGTCCCGGTGAGTCTATCAGACATATTACTTCTGGGTGTTCTCGTTTAGCTAACGGCGAGTATTTGCACAGGCATAATCAAGTAGCCAGGATTATCCATCAGCAACTTGCTCTGAAATACGGCCTTGTGGACTCTGAGGTACCGTATTACAGGTATGTGCCCGACCCAGTTCTCGAGAATGACCATGTCACGTTATACTGGGATCGATCTATTATCACTGACAGGACTATTGTAGCCAATAAGCCTGATATAGTGGTAATAGATCGATCAGTGCGCCGCACAATGATAATCGATGTCACTATCCCGCATGACGAGAACCTCGTGAAGGCTGAGAAGGAGAAACAATTGAAGTATCTCGACTTAGCCCACGAGGTTGTCGCTATGTGGGATGTGGACTCGGCAATCATTGTGCCGATAGTCGTTACGGTCAATGGCCTTATCGCTAAGAGCCTCGACCAACATCTCAAGAGGCTCTCGTTGGGTGGCTGGGTGAAGGGCCTGATTCAGAAGGCAGTCCTCCTTGATACGGCGCGTATTGTGAGGAGGTTCCTGTCTCTGGGGCCCTAACCACCGGTAGCTTGGACCCTGCACCCGCTACCGGCGGATCACTATTTTTTATATTTTTAAATGTTTTTTTTTAATGTTTTTATAAAAATATTTAAAAATGTAATAAAATAAGTTTAAAGAATAAATAAAGGAGATAATAATATTCCACAACTATCACACAACGCCGTCTAGCCTCAAGCTAAGCAGAGCTTGTGTTATGAGTACTAGACAACTGATAAACATACTTATATATTTCTAAATACATACATATATAGATAAATTACACCCAGACACAGAACAAATGATCATGCTCATCACACAAACATTTGTCCTGGGTGGGAATCGAACCCACGACCTCCGGCATAGCAGTCAGGGCCACTAACCACTAGACCAACAGGCCAGTCAGTTATGTGAGCAAACTGTCGCGAACTAGCGGTTCCAAACTATCCACAGCCATGATAACATATGCCTTTGAAATACGCGCTTTTTCTGTGATAGGTAGCACATGCTCAATGTGCTAATCATAGCACAGATACCTCTATGTGGTAGATATCTATCACTACATAGTGTCCCTGGTGTGGCTTGGTGATGCTGTCCGCCTTAAAAAAATGTAGCACGTATATTCGGTCGCCGACTCTACGATTGGTCTAAGAATAATCGTAGTGGACTGTTCCTATGAAGAATTGCGAGTGAAATAAAATAAATCAAAGTTTATGATCACAATAGTTGAAGAAAACTTAGATTTGGAATGTTCAATGTGGGATTGTTGCATAACGACTGTCTACGTGCCAAAAATGGCTGCTCATCGACGTCACTTTACCAGAAGTCAGAATAGACTCCATAAAATTACCTAAATGGAGATTAAAAACATATAACAACATATCAGCGGGGCAATCGCGTAACACACTATCAATCGGAATCGGTTTAATTTTGATAGCTCAACAATATTCATTGCGTTATTTACGTTGTCGAGCAGACAAATTTTTCGAACATATGAAGTAATGGATTAGCAATTTGTTTCAGAATGATTGAGATTTCGATTGATAGGCTGTTACGCAATTAGGGTGCTGTATAAGTAGTCTATTCCAAAAGGATCTCAAAAGGATCTGATGAAAATTTAAACAAATGGATCATTAAATGTACCTGTGTATGTGGATGCCAATTTGTATTGCCACTTACTAACTGATTGCTTTGATTTGATTAATTTAATACCAAAACCCGAAATTTTAATTGTAAATCACCTGAGAGATGTTTTTTATCTAATATCGGGGTTGTTTCCCGGAACTTTCGCCGCAAGAGAGCCTGTGTATTTGTTACCTGTCAAAAATCTTTGATAAAAACGTGTGCAATGCTTGGACGATTTTTTTTTAATTTTCACGTTTTTTTTCGTCATTTTGTATTGCTTCACAATATATTCTACCTGGCGTATCGCCCAGTTGAAGGAGGAGTTGAAAAAAAGTGGACCATCGCAATAAGGGAATAGAAAGCCAAGCTTGTCGTAAGGTACATTATATTTAACATTTTATCGACTTTTAGCCGTTTTCTGGACAATGTTATGGTTTTATATGTTATAAAATAAACTTAACCCATTATTTTTGTGCTTTTTAATGATACTAATGATAAACAAGATGTAAAGTTACTTGTTACAAAATATAAGGTTATTCGAAAAGAAACCATTTTTTCTTCACGTGTTGGATGTTTTGAAAAGTTTTTTTTGTAAAAAGTCTTCATGTCAACGCCGATTTCTTTGCATCCAAAAGCTAAACAACGACCTGCAACAAATAAAATATTATTTAATTTCTTTGGAGTTTGACAGTTCGTTTGTAATAAACACTTAGCGCCATCTACGCGGAACTAATTTGACAGTTTTCTTCTCCATTGAGGTAAATTTTATAACCCAAAATTTTGGTTGATGATTTGTGATTTACAATTTTAATAAAGTAATTCAAACCATAATTGTTGGAAAAAGTAGTGAGATATAAAGTTGAAGCCTTCTTAATGCAGAAATAAGAATGTGGTAAACTCCCTATAGTGAGTGATTGCGTATCAATTAAACCCCAATGGGGTTTGTTTAAACTTTTATTACATACTATTGGAACAGAATACTTACAGACAAGACTTGTCTATCTCTACGAAGAGTAGACATCACTTTCTATACAAAGGCACATTTCGTTTCCCCGTTTTTGACATCACATCGTAGAAATCCTTCTACATTTTGTCTTTCGTTTCTAGCGATCTTTGTCTAGGTGCTTTTTTATGTAGACTATTTCGGATGAAAGTTTTCTTTCCCAACTGCCAAAATCACACTGACCACTGATAATTGTCTAGGGTAGTGAAGACAATTTGATTTTGTAATCGCCATGCTAATGACAGTAGAAAACTTTCTACTCGACGGCCGCAAAGTATATACAAAATATTTTTGTTTTATTCTCTTCTTTTGCTTATATCTTAAGAACGGTGTGTCCTATCGAAAGCAATGAAAATTTTGCGCCTCTTTATAAAATTCTACATGTAGGTAATAATTTTTTATATTTTACATACAAAAAGTGAAAAACGCTATATGACTTAAAAAAAACAAAAAAGTTTAAATAAATAAATGATAATGATTAATATTTGTAAAAATAGAGAATATAACAGAAAAATATCCTATGAAAAAACAAAGAATTCTCAGTCAAAATATGTAAAAAAGTGAATTTCGTACAGGACTCTTTCTACTTTGTTGCTGTCGTACTGTCTACACGGAAACGTCCATTTTGTTTACTCTTCCGTCGACAAGACGCTTCTCTACGGTTCTCGTGCTAAGCGTGCAAAAGCGTTACTTTGTTCTCTATTGGTTATCAGTGTGGGAGTTCTTTCTTCATATTTTAGACTTACAAGAAGTATTTCTTACATATTATATATAATATGTAAGAAATAGTTCTTGTAAGTCTAAAATATGAAAAATCGCCGAAACGACACACGACGAACATATATGTTCGTCGTGTGTCGTTATTTTTTACATTGAATACTTTTTTAACTTAACCACATATACTCCTTCTTAATTGTGTTCAAAAAAAAATTAAAATCAGAATAGAACATTTTGGCTCAGCTTTGACGTTATGGTTCTTATCATTTCTGCTTCGGACTTCATCCCGTATTGTTATTATCGAAATAATATTTTTTTTTTTTTGAGAAAAAGTATAGGTCCTGTTCATAAGTGCACCGCGTTGTTCAATCAACTACGGTGTAGGGCGTTTTTTTCCGGATTTTTTTTTTGTCAAGAGCAAGGTGACGCCACGGTTCGGGGTTGGTTCCGTTTGGGATCCTTGTCCAGCCGTTGTTAAACGGAACTGTAAAAGCCAGTGTTCTGGTTTTTTCGCCCGGGAGACTGAGGTTACCACCTGCCCGCGTGCTCACTGGGAGCGGTACCAGCAGTGCACCACCTTATCTACGAGTCCATGTACCCCACCTACGCCGAAACTGCGCCAGATCCTGCTGTCAAAAGTCCAGCTTACCACTTATTTTCATTCTTATAGTCTTATTAAACAAAAAACATTTCTTCTTATAAACTAGCTACAAGATAGACCCACGTAGCATTATATTTATTTTGTGTAATACAAAACGGCACTGCCTTGTAGGCAGTCGGTTAGGTTATGTTTCAATGTTATTTGTTGGATTAAGTCGCTTTAAATACATGCGTATGCAGGCAGGGTGAATTCGAATTCATTACGAGAGCTCGTCTGATTTCTTTCTTGTCCCATTACGTATTAATGTATAATCTAACCTATTAAGGCATAACCTGGCCACCTTTCGGTCTATTAGAATCGCCAGCAAAAAAGAGATTGCCCGTTATTACATCATAAAAACATGAAGCAGATCTTTTTATCTAAATTTGTGATATTTTTGTACGTTTTTATAATATCCGTGTCCTTTTAATCCCTGTTGTGTTTTCTTTTATAAATCAATATTCCAAAAATTCCTCTTCTTTTTTTATTTCACACTAGAATACTTTACATACATATTTGTAGTTCGTGTACTACTTAATTCCATTTCACAAAAGGTACCATTATACCCCAATGGCTACCTCCAATTCTCCAAACACTGCAAGAAATACAGACAATCATTGGGCCCAACCGTGCACGTCTGACACTGCGGAACAATCGCGTCAGATTACATTAGTATAATTTCCGTTAAATTAACCATAAGGTGTGACATATTACTTCTGCGTCAATGGGAACCGACTCGCAAGGGCGTCCTCTGAGTATAGGATTATAACTGCTTATTGTGTTAGAAATACCTACCATCATTGTCACCATTATAGGCTTTTCCCTTGTGTTTTGACATCGACTTCCAGTTATATAAGATACAGTTAATGTCATAACGTTTGGGTATATTTTACACGTAACTAATACTCGATATAAAGGATCTTAACGTGAAAATTGTTACGAGTACCATGAGTTCAGTAATTTTTCATAGGTTATCAAAAAAAAAAAGCTAGCTGTTCCATACATTTTTAGGTACTCTCGAGGCTTAACCATAACTTCGTTTAGCATAAAACCTCCGCGAATTATTATAAGGAAATGGCAAGCATACTAGACAAACATTTGAAGAAAAAAAAAAAATATAAGAAAAATATGAGACGGACAGCCCCCATGGAGCTGACAAGCGGACGTCATGATGACAAAAATTGAGAGTAGAATCGATTCTAGAAATAATTTGCTTGTTTTTTTAATAATAGGTTATAAAATTTAAAAATTTATGGTTCTAGAATTATGTACCTACTGTATTCATGGTAACATTTTGCACGTCGATGTCACTAACACCATGTATTATTCTGATCTCTGCTTATTTGAAATAATAAAGGTACTCGTTACAATTTCCAGATAGTTTTAAAGGTACCCCACCGTTTTTGCAGAGGGCCTGTGACTCTATGAGAGATGTCATAGTACTAAATGCTATGTACGGTACAACTATTTTCAAAGAGTGTAACTATTTTCTTAATGTACGTCGGCAATCATCGCATTTCCCAATACAAACGAATGCTATTTTCCATGTCCAACAATTATTAGATTTATTATGTACAATAATTTGAATTCAGAACTATAGTTTGACCATAACCGCTGTACCGCGCCGTAGGTATGTGCGCGGCGAGACGGGGGGCAGTGCAGACCGCTCATTCGTCAACGTTCACGGCATCCCACCGCTCATTCGTCAGCGTTGCACCCCGCCTCACCGCGCATTCCTAAGGCGCGGTACAGCGGTCTTGGTCAAACTTTAAGTAAGTACTTTATTGTTGTTCAAACAAAACAAATTATTATACACGATAAATCTAATAATTGATGGACATAGACATTAGCATTCGTTTGTATTCGGAAATGCGATGAATACCGAGGGACATTCAAAAAATAGTTGTAGGCTGTACCTACATACTTGGTGTGACACGCACTACAATCTGCAACTATGTTTACTAAACGGTTGTCTGTTAATCCTTCCGTAGATATTGGCATGATTTGGTTGTTGCGGTTTCACTGGGGCTCGGGTGGAACAAATGATCTGCCATCTAAAGCTTAACCGCAGTTTACACTGTTATGCTCCATAGATCAATGGAACTGTGGGAGAGCCACTA
Source organism: Dicycla oo (assembly GCA_948252095.1). NCBI lineage: Eukaryota > Metazoa > Arthropoda > Insecta > Lepidoptera > Noctuidae > Dicycla > Dicycla oo. Next base: position 14,417,454 of record OX411714.1, on the reverse strand, counting down.
TACAGTAATATGTGGTTCACTTTTGTTACGAAACTGTGTTTGTTTCTACACTAGCACTTAAATATGTATGTAGGCGTCGCATAAACAATAAAAAAATGATCAAGTGCGTGTCGGACTATGCACAATGAAGGGTTCCGCAGTTGGGATGAATTTGTTCTAAGAACAAACAACATTGTAGTAGAAAACCATGTTCTACCGTACATTACAACTGCCAATGTAAGTTTGTACGCACAATATTGACAGATTTACCGTGTTATTTTATAGACTTCTTATAAGTTTCCCTGTAATCGTGGTATCGAAATATTTTCTGTATTTTTTCTTTTAGACTCTGTTTTTTCGGAGATAAGGGGGAATGGTCAATTTTCGTCTATATTCTTATACAACTTTAAAAAAATTTATTTTAAAATTATAAAAAATATACATTTGAGACCCTCACAGTAAGCCCTTTCATGTGATATGTAACACGGTACAGTTTGCAAAACTTTTCTTTTTTAATTTTCTTATATACCCCCAAAATTGACTCCCATATTCAAAATTCATTTATTTACGTTACATGCCCGTGCTTTGGTCACAGAAATTCATACGTCGTGTGTACTAAGTTTCTACTTAATCATCCATTAGATTCAGAGCAAATTGGCTGTGACAGACGGACAGACAGACACACAGACACACGTGTGATCCTATAAGGGTTCCGTTTTTGCTTTTGAGGTACGGAGCCCTAACTAACCTATCGTATAAATGTACATTTTATAAAATGTTTCTAAAAACCCCACTCTGACATCAGACTAGCGGCAGAGGCAAAGAAGTCAAGTACAATTGCGTTGCATGCTATAAAATGGTAATCCACGTTATGATTGGCACTAGTAAAATTTTCACAGCTCCCGTGTCGGTCGGCTGGCTGGCGCGCCACGATAGGTCAGTTTAATCGGATTCTTTATTCATGAGACCACCAGTACTGCACCGACGCTGTATTCAAAATTACACTTCGCATATTAACTGGAATTAACATCAGTTTATAATATTGGAACGACTGCTTAATTTATGCGCTCAATTTGTCGAACCTATTATCCTACATTAGCTAATGTGTGTAATTCTATGCACAATTTAGCCAAATAAATGTATGTGCATAATTTTTTGTTCGCCTACTCATCATAAAAGGTACGAGAAAACCCGAGATATAAGATAATCATCAATTCAAGGCAATGCATTCGAGATTAGACGCGGCATGTGCGCTGTGTGCATCATCGACGTGGACCATGAGAGCTAATTTGAACTCTCAGTTACTCTTTAAACCTACTATGTAAGATACAAGCACGTCTTGACTTTAGACTTTCAACTAACTTGCCTACTGAGATTACATTTGACAGATTGTTTTACAGAATTATCCTATGGATTATCCTTTTTAGCAATTACTGTGTTACAAGCCGAGTGGTGTGGGATCACCATCGGCAAGAATTACGGACTTTCAACCCCTGTTTAACACATTTAGAGGTGAATTTTCAAAAATCCTTCCTTAGTGCTCATTTTAATTATACAGCGTGCCGCTTTAATGACGACATTATCACTGGCGACGGTAATTTAACAAACGTATACGGTTTCGCGTTTTCGTTTTATGAATATATTTTAAATTTATTAAACGTTATTATTTATTGATTTATTTACAATTATCTAAAATGACATTTTGGAGCAACCTATATTTAAAAGAAATGTAGCGCAGAGGTCATTTGCCGGGGTCACGGATCATAAATTAAAACGAATAACGTGCAAAGAGTAGGCGTTGAAAATTTTAATTTTTCGATTTACGAATTATTCTATCATATTAATTCTTTTTTATTATTACTGGCCACTAGCCCTATCCGTGTGTTAAATTAATGTCGCTTTTGTAGCGGCACGTTGTATAAGGAACTCTTGTGCAAAATTTCATGTTTCTAGACCCAGGGGTTTAGGCTGTGCGTTGGCTGTCAATGAATTAAGATTTTTGACATGTAGATTTTTGCTTTACGGATAGACTTAGTAAAACATATTAGGCTAGTTGACAGTTTTTAGGAAACTGATTAAATATGTTCCTTGTGGTCCATGAATATTTCATCAAAATATTAAGAAGACTAATTTTCATTTATAAAACTCAATTTATAATAATATTCATAGTCAAAACGGGGCACATAATAATGGCGGCTCGAGTAATGTCATCATCTTTATAGGCCTGTGTTCACCGACATTCAAACCACCGATTAGATATTTAAACAGTTTGTTTGTGTCAAACTTCCTAAGGGTGGAGTTCACTGACTTTTTAAACGGCTGTTTAGATATTTAATCAGTCATTTCCTTAGGAAAATTGACAAAACCAACTGTTTAAATACCTAACCAGTGGTTTGATTGTTGGTGAACACAGGCCTAAGGAAACAGCTGATTAACTAAACAGCCGCTTTAAAAGTCGGTGAACTCCGCCCTGAGTCGCCAAATTTGTGACATCTGTAACAGATTGTCTGTTGTCAAACAAGTAAAAACAAATAATCAGTGGTTCCACCCTCTGCTTTGGGATTTCCCCTATGATGTTCGATATCGATTCAAATAATCGATTATTTATTTGTATTTTTTCTTTTTACTAATTAAATAATTATACTAAAAACAAATTAAAATAATAGATATCATCGATATTACTGTCGAATCAAATCAATTTATTGCGATTTCAAAATAATGAAGTGATGACAGTGATCTAAATATCTAAAACGCTAGCGGAAGCGGAACGGACACTCAATAGCTCGTTTTTCAAAACGCATCTGACGTTTTCGTTTTGATGTTTCTTAAAATCAAACATTTTAATCGTATTTTTTCTGACTATTCCTTAAATCTGTAGGTGAAACTGTGAAAGCTAAAGGACCTTAAGTCACTTTTTATGAATTATTCAGTAGAGCTCATTAAAGATGTCTATACCCGAAATTAGATATTAAAATCGACCGTGTATATAAAGTAAATAGTGTATAATAAATAATTAGTGGCTGTACGACTTAATGTATTTTACCATTTGATCAATACGGGTATACTGAATAAGAATAATTGAAAATACAAAAATGACAAAAAATGGACTTAAGGTCCTTTAGCTTTCACCTACAGAAATAAACAGGCGAATGCTATATATTTTTCTGAAAAATTCCCTAAATTTAGGGGAAAATATCCTGAGTTGTGAACCCTACAAAGTGACATGACTGAAGATGTAACATGTCACGCTCTGATTCACGTTCAATGTCACGTAACAAATAGCTATATTTTTACGTAGGTAATTATTTGTCATAAATATTAATTATTCTAAACTCATTTACAAAACTAAGTTGAATTTTGAAACTTTTAGCTCACATTCTACATAATAAAATTCACAAGGAATTTTTGTTACTGACATCTAGCCTATTACGAGGGCGGCATAATAAATCATCGCTCTTGAATTTTCTCGAGTCAATTCCATTTTCTCAACGACTAAACAAGTTTGACAAAACCTTGTGACAAGACCGAGAATCTTTTTTAAAATAAATAAATGGTATTCGATTTTTAAAACCAAGGAGTTTTCAATTAAAAAGATTTTAATATGACAGGAACAATGGAAATATTCCATTCCCGATACTTTTAGTGCAGCCCTCGTATGACGGTTTTCAGATTGTAGGTAAACGCATCAATAATGTAATTTGTCTACAGACACACACACATAATGTAGTCTCGGGCAGCGACTCGACGTGGTCCGATTTACTTCAATTTGAGCCCATGTCGTGTGGCGATGCGGCGGGGGCTGAAAATTTAATGCCACAGGCCTCTCGTTACTCTGTGTCAATGTTCGGCACCCAGTACATATGAAGGTATATTTATATTGCTTCCTCAGCCTTCACGGATAGCTCGGCAGTCGGCAGTCGGGAGAACGTATTGCATTTTCTATGGAGTGGATTAATAGTCAATGTGTGGTATGGAAGTTTGCGTTGTAAGCTCTGTGTGGTTTGTTTCAGATGTAAGTATTTGGTACGTGACGGCGTGCTCGCGTGGACGCCCATCGTGTTTTATGCAGCGTTGTTTTCGTCTTATAAATAATAACAAGTAATAGACGAAATATGCTATATCGTAAACCTACCTGCATGAAGTTTTAATATAAAAGAGCAAGTCGGTCAAGAGCGAGTCGGACTCGCGCACCGAGGGTTCCGTCCCATCATATAATACATGAATTCAATTCTATCACACAGAATGATTTCAGATTTTTTCTCTGTACAAACTTCGGAGGTAGGGGGGGGGGGGGGGACTGTGTTAATATTTACATTGTCGTTGTTGTTGTGTTAATTTGAGCTACGCTGACGACATGGTGCTGCTGAGTGCATGAATGCATTGTTCGAGGGAGGTAAAAATAAAGCTCTTTAGAGCTTATTGGCCTTACTTACGGCAATGCTGCAGCAGACATATTGTTACCTTGTGAGTGTTCGTTTTTTTTTTTCGTCTATGCTTGTTATCCTGTCTGTATATTCTGCTATATGTGTTTGTATATGAGTCTTGTTACTCGAATTAAACTAATTTTATTCTTTATTTTATTTATTTATTAAAAGTCGAAAACTATGCGGCCTAAAAAAAAAAGAAAAATGTTTGAGAATGTGCAACAGCGATCTTTCAAGTGATACCCCACATGCCGCAGTAGCCCCACTTCGAATTTTAAGAAACTTTTCAGTCCCTGTTGCAAAAAAGAAATACATTTTTATTTCTTTCTTTGCAAAATAGTTGGGCAAACGTCATCTACACTATTCCAAAATTCAAGTTGATAGCATTAGTAGTTCTTGAGATATCTTGCTGTGACAGACAAACAGACAGACAGACTGAGTCGCAGCATAAGGGTTCCTTTTTACCATTTAGGTACGGAACCCTAAAAACGAGCGAGCCTTAGGCCTGCATTGTGTTCTATAGTATAGCACCACACTGCGGTGCTAACGTCAGCGGCGCGAACGTTGCGCGTTGCTAGTTTGCTACGCGCCGCGTATCGAGCGCGTCGGTCTCGCTCGTCAGCGCCGCGTACGTCGGTTGATTGGCGAGCGTGCCGTGGAGCGGTCGGTATCGCAAGTACGGTATTTTATTATTTATTTCTCGCTGACGTCCGCGAGTCCGCGACCAACCGTAAGCGACGGGCCGTACGCGACCGACATCAGCGTAGGAGGAATTCAGGCCTTACAGTATTAGTCGCATAATTATGATGTGTAACATCTGACATCTGTTTGGGTTAGTACTGTGGAGGTTCTAACTCCACAGGGAGAATAGCTAAATACAACAGATGGAGATGCAGAAAAGTATTATAATATTATAAATTGAAACGTTATAATATTTGGAGTAAATCGCGCACTTCTTAAACTACGCAGTCTAACACATAGCTCAAGCCGAACTGCGACCCAAATCAAAACACGAACCTTTTAACCTTTTTTATTTATTTAACCGGCGTGAGGGATAAAATGTCAACCAGTACAATATAAGGTTGCCCATTACATGGAACCATTACAGTACCATCTAACGATCAACTCTAGCACCGCGCGCTCTCATTGGTCAAATCAAATAGCGCGCACTTCCCCGGCTTCCTGTTACACACTTCCGTCCCTTTTCACGTAATCACTCCCCACTCCCACAGATTGCAGGAAAGCGAGAGGAAAGATATTACATATCATAAATAGATAATATAGTTACCTATATCATTCCAACCTATTCCAAAAGGTGACCAATAAATGAACGATTCCCAAACGAAAACAAAATTTTAATTGGGTCTCTAACATCTATCGGTACTTTACTATCAATTTACTAAGCTGAATTTGTAGATAAAGTTATAATGAAATTTTCAAACTTCAAATTGAAACGTTTGATATTTAACAAGCCTTTAAATTAGTCAGTCACTCATAATAACTAACAATTACAAATCGATTTATGTTGCCGATTCGTTTCACTTCAGTTTATCTAGGTACCTAAATATTGTTGTTTCGGCCTTTCTTCTCAGAGTAGTCAGATAGGAATCGCCGACCTCATCTAGTTTAAAAAAAAAACATGATTGACTTGTAAAAGTGTTTGTACAAACCTACTTACAGAAATAAAAATCATTTATCTTTTTGGTACCGTGGTTTCATGTCGGAAATTATCCTTCGGGAACGTACTTCCGAGATAAAAAGTATTTTATGTCCTAACCCAACTGATTTCGATGAAATTTGGAACACAGATGTGTGCCAAATTTCATCAAAATCAGTTCAGCCGTTAAGACGTGAAAAGGTAACAGACAGCGTTACTTTCGAATTTATATATGTCGTAATCAGATCTTAGAATTGATGGTTGTATTTCATGAAATAGAACATCGACCGCTCGACACGTCATTGAATACTCAACGTTTGGCGATATGAACAGTTAAAAGCACGGTTACTTCATGATGTGCCCAAACATTAGTGATCATATCGTAAAATAGTTCCACCGGTAGAGGCGTTGATGTCGCTTTGTTTTTGTTGTGCATCGGTCATACAAATACTAAATAGCCAAGTAACTGCGACCAACTTAGAGTTTTAACCTAACCCTTTTGGTCGGGGTGCCACTAGCGGCGTGAAATTCAACTACTTTGCGATATGGCCAGTGGTTAGCTGGGAATATCGATAAATAGGTTGCTTGCGTCAACGAGATAGCCTACATTAATGATATGGCCAAACGTCGACTGACATATCATTAAACGTTGACGTTTAAACGATATGGTCAAAAGCTGGAACACTTCATGATTTTTTTTTGCTAGCCTACTTTGTGTCCCACTGCTGGGCAAAGGCCTCCCCTTTTCTCTTCCAAACCTTTCTGTCTAGTGCGATCTCTGGCCATATTGGCCCTGCAACATGATCAGATCGTCACACCACCTTCGCCGCGGTCTACCTCGACAACGGCGATGTCCTCCCTGAGGCGTCCAGTGGGTCGACGATCTTTGTCCATGTGCATTCGTGTGACGTGCCCAGTCCACTCCCACTTCAGTCTGGCTGTTTTTTCTCCAACATCCGCTACTTGAGTTAAGGAGCGCAGGGTGGTGTTTCTAACGAGATCTGTACGCTTGACACCTATTCTGCTGCGCTTCATGAAATTATCTATTCTAATTTGTAATTTTAATCATCGTTAAGCTCCACTTACACGGTAAAAGTTTATAGCCTGTGGCATACCAGAAAATTTAACGGCAATTTATTGGCACAGTCATAACATGCACAATTAAGTTGCATGCGATTGTATTGAATGGCAAAACTTGCATTCAATTATTTTGTACGCCATTTTATGAAATTGGACGCGTGTAAACACTCGCATGCAATTCTTGAATGGCAATAAAATTGATCGTGCTTTATGGCGTGCGATTATTCCTCTTGAACGTCTTCCAGAAATTTGTACCGTGTAAACGGAGCAAAATCTGAAATCGCGAAAAAAAAAACAGCAACATTTGTGTTAATTCACATTACATTTATGATTACAGGTTTGTCCCCATAGTAAAAGTTATTCATAATGATGAGTACAATGACCTCGGTGGTTAAAATTCCACTCATTATACAGGACAATTTTTAAGCAGTGCGCAAATTTTCACAGGGTGAAAATACACATGAATATGAACAACTTTCACTATGGGACAAACCTTGAAATCACGAAAAAAAAACCAGCTGTTTCATATAAAAGTTCAATAGCTACTCGGCCATAATGTTTAAAACAGCTGATTTTTTTTTGTGATTTCAGGGATTCGTCCCATAGTGAAAGTTGTTCATATTCATGGGTAGAACAACCTGTGAAAATTTGCGCACTGCATAAAAAAATTGTCCTGTTTAGTATTATAAAAATAGTAATGAGAAACTCGTGGTTAAGTCGCACGAGTCGATCCATCATGTTAAGCTATGCTTGCCGGGGTTGGTCCGTGGATGGGTGACCATCTTTACATACTGAGACTCCGCCGTTGGGTCCCGGCTGTCACTCGTGGAATTTTGACATTCGTTATGGGTCGTAAGAAACCCGAAAGTCTGACAACCAGTCTTACCATGGGGTATCACATTACCCAATTCGGTTAGACTGGAAGCCGACCCCAACATAATTGGGAAAAGGCTACGAGTAGACAGATTGATTATTACAAAAATAGTAAATAGATGTACGTATAATAGTACCGATATAGTTTATGTAAAATATATTGTGTACTAGCTGTGCCCCGTGACTTCGTTCGCATGGAAGTTGTAAGATACACAATAAACTAAAATAACAGTCGAATTTTAGTAAAACTCCCTCGTCCCTCGACCTTGAGATTGTGTTGTGATGTTGTGATTTGCACAATTTAATGGGTTTATATCTATTTTGCGCAGACCCCTAATTATGTTTCTAAATTGCAGCCTGAGTTACTTCTTATAATATCAGCTATCTGCCGGTGAAAGTCCCGTCAAAATCGGTCCAGCCGTTTCGGAGATTAGCCGGAACAAACATAGATTAGACTGACAAAAATGTTAAAAATCGTTTTTCTTTTATAAGTACCATACAAACTTTCATGTGCATTTAGTAAAAAGCTGTTATGTTGACATTACAAACAGACGCTTCAATTTTATTTGTTTGTAAGAGATAGAGATATAGAGAGATAGAGAGAGATGAATGATCGAAATTGATTATTAAAATTGATAGTACCTATTGGGTACGAAACAAACTTAGTGCTCTTAAATAATCTAGCAACACTTAGTACCACCAGAGTTAATTATCAGTTTCGTTGCTGACCGTACATCGGTAAATCTTAGATACCTATGGTTTATTTTAGCTTGTCAAGGGACCGCCAAAACACAATAATAAATCTTTTAATTCCAACTAATTACCTATTAGGTAAATTAATCTTTATTTAATTAATTACTGTGTATAATGGCAGGCTTTTGTTTTGCTCATTCAAAGTAGCGATCATTACTAATTAACTTAATTAAAAGACGACACGTATTCATTTGCTGTAGATGAAGCTTAAATTATAGAACTTCGGTGATACTCGGTGAAAGTACGAGTGTGGGATATTTTGCATTTGTTTGGTGTTCTCACGAAGAGGAGCTCGTGGCTAAGTAATAACAGCCGCACGGGTCGATCCATCAGGTTAAGCTACGCTTGCCGGGGTTGGTCTGTGGATGGGTGACCATCTTTTCATACCGAGACTCCTCCGTGCCTCGGAAAGCACGTTAAGTCATTCGTGGATCTTTGACAGTCGTTACGGGTCGTCAGAAGCCCGAAAGTCTGACAACCAGTCTTACCAAGGGGTATCGTATTACCCAGTAACTGGGTTGTGGAGGTCAGATAGGCAGTCGCTCCATGTAATATACTGGTATTCAGCTGCATCCGGTTAGACTGGAAGCCGACCCCAACATGGTTGAGAAAAGGCTAGGCAGATTGATTCTCACGAAGACCAAATAAAACCTACGAGATGAATATAAATTTCAAAACAGCAATTTCACAAATAGGAGAATGAAGGACGGAAAAAGCCTATTTTGTCCATCCAGCCGGTGAGGCAATGCTCATCGATGTTTCCAATTGCTTTTTTTACTCTTGCCTTCCTGTAGAGTATTCTGCTGTCGTCACTCCCATCCATTCGTTTCGCTTGTCTAGCCACGTTCCTACACCTATCGTACAGGAGGTACATTACATATGCAGGTATAGGAACGTGCAAATAGAAATATTGTTATGCTCTTGATCGAAAATATTGCTTGTACTAGGTAACCTTCATTTTGAAAGTCGTTGATGAACTAAATGATTTAATCAACTAATGAACTCCTAATATGCATATATATATTTAAAAAAAATCAGAATATATATTATTATTATTCTTTTCATATCTCGGGACCCTGAGGTCCCGGACTGGAAGGCGTACGAGGGGCCGAAGCCAACTCGCAGAGGCCCCTTAGAATTTTTATTATTATACAGGGTGTCCAGTAAATAGCACGACATACTGCAGGGGGTGATAGCTAGGGTCACTACCTATCAATACAACACAATATATGTTCAGCAAAATCTTACGGATTTTTTTTCACCACTGTAGGTTAAAGTTATGCGAAAAGAAAATCGTTCTGTGAAAATTTTAACAAAAAAAAACTATTTCTTCAAAACTTTCTTGTTTTTGATAAAAAAAAAACTTATAATGAGTAGAGTAACCTATTCACGAATAATTTGATGTAAAAAAAGTTCTAGAAAAGGATTTTTTCATTACGAGATGCTTAAAAATCTGTTTCAAGGTAGAGATTTTTCGATATTTCGGAAAATTTTGTAAAACTGTGAATCCGTAAGATTTTGCTGAACATATATTGTGTTGTATTGATAGGTAATGACCCAAGCTATCACCCCCTGCAGTATGTCGTGCTATTTACTGGACACCCTGTATATTTAAAAAATACATTACCGGTTTTTAATTAAAAATGTTCTAACGTTTAGTTACCATGTAGAACTTCTAATGTGCATATAAGTAAGTAAAATATTTTCATACTTTATATTACGTTAAAAATACTTACATTAAAAAGGTTTTTTTTATAATGATTGCTGTTTTAACACGATATTAAGAACTTTTTAATAATTCCTGCTTATTTTTCACTGTACTTCTGAAAGTCGAAAGGTAATTATTTAAAATATATTAGATAGTTTAACACTGAAAACATTTAGCAAACTTCTATAAGTACTTACTTAAATGCACATTAGAAGTTCTACATGGTAACTAAACGTAAGAACAATTTTTTGCATTCTTTGTCGATCTGAGCTTGCTTTACCGAGGTGTGCGTAAAGAGAGGTGCGCGAAATCCAATACTCTCCATTGTCTCTTTGGCACTCACTTTACGGGCTAATTGATTCTCTTTCATGCAGCGCTGAGCAAGAAAACGCTATTAAGGTTACGCTAGTCGATAATGTTTTTCATACAAACGTAGTATGGTGACTACTCGTCTGTTAGACGAAACTACAATAAAAATTATGTCAATTTGTCTCGTCATTATCTAGTTCTGTATGGAAGCAGAATCGGAAAAAAAGATATTGGTTTGGAAGTTATGAGCGTCGAAACTTCCATATTTCAACACTAATTTTAACGTATCTTTGGGTGCAAATAAATAGCTCCCGGAGTATGAAAATGGCAAAATTGTTACCGTACACATAATTTATTAAAGAATTCAAATAACTTTATTTTGAATAAATACATCCAGTAGTTTTTTCATAATATCTATACGCCGAAAAGTCTGTTCATGAAATTTTACGCGCTCGTTTTCGTTATAAATCATCATCTATTTCACTAAATAAATAAAAACTATATATAAATACTAAATAAATAGATAAATAAACTAATAGCATGCATATTAGCCATGCCACCCACGAGTTCGAGCCGCCGCGCCGACTAGTGCAACCTTAAGATTTCTCTGCATTGTTCGTTAATTGAACTTGTTTCTGGTGCAATGCCATCAGTTCCACACACCGCAGCGGTTTGCTCAATGTTTTCAATGTTAAACAAACTAATTAATTTTAAATAATTACCTTTTGACTTTCAGAAGTACTGTGAAAAATAAGCAGGAATTATTAAAAGTTCATAATATCCTGTTAAAACAGCAATCACTATAAAACAATCTTTTTATTGTAATCAGTTTTGACGTAAAGTGTGAAAATATTTAACGTAATTTTTAATTAAGTATTCTGATAAAAAAATGTTACACAGAAGAAATTGTGGAAAACTATACTAAAACAATGAGTTTCATAATTTAAATATTTATTAGTCAGCTGGTTAAAAGGGGCAAGCGGTAAATCATGACATCGCTCAATATAAACAATAGGTACGGTCATAAAGATAACAAGGGTGGAAGGTGGCCCACATTAGTCTTCCCATGGTCTAACGTTTGTTCGTCTGACAGTATTCATTAAGGCACAAAAGCGTTGTCTATCAGACAGTTTCCGCGGCGGTCGTGTTCCTTCTTAATAACAAATTGGTGGAGTAATGTGCGAGACGCTCGGACAATGGAAGTGCGTCTCAACGGAACTACCGAGGCTACTATTTACTTGTCTTACCAGTCATGGGGCAGTTATGGTAAATTTTACCTAGTAGGTAACAATGAAGCGAACGCTGCCGTCATAAGGAATAAAGACGTATCTGACATTTTTTTCGAAATAGAGTTATTTACATATTCGGAATCAGCAAAAAAGACGCATCTACCAGTATTTTTAAATTGGCGTAAACTTAACGAACACCGAATAATTATTACTATTAAGACGCATCTGCCTTTGTATCTTATAGTATAAACAGACAAAATATTTTTTTTTTCTCCATTTCAATATTTCTGTAGATACGTCCTTTTTCTGCCGCCAATCTGTGTTGTCGGTTTTTGTGGCACGCAACAAAGGGTTCAAGCGCGAGCGCCCGGCGTCTGTCCACACGTCTCACGACGCAGTATATGTGTGTACAAATATTTAATAAGATACCAAGTGACCTAAAAAATGTAAATACCAGATTATTTAAAAGTAAACTGTATGACTGGCTATCTACTAATAGTTTTTATAGTGTTAAAGAGTTTTTTTTTTACCTGACCAAATTGTATGTAGGAAAATTTGCACGCTTATAATTAAGCAAAAACATGTATGCACTATATTTAATTTTGTAACATCTTTAATACCATGTTTTTATGCAAATAAATGATCTATCTATCTATCAAACCTGAAAAAAAAATCAGCTGTCCCCTAAACTTTGACGAACTTTGCGAACAAAAAAAAAAAAATTAGGGAACAACAGATTTTTGTCGCGATTTCAGGTTTGGTCCCATAGTAAAAGTTGTTCATAATGATGAGTACAATGACCTCGTAAGAGATTTCGTGTATGAATAGATAGACCTAATATAGGTACTACTACAATGTGACTCTAGCAGCACAAAAATACCTATTTATATATAGTATTTTTAAGTAAACAGTACATGTCGCGACAATTTCAACAGGATAATATCCCCGTCAAGAATTCACGACACAGTGGGGACGTTCATATGTAGACTCTATTAAAAAAGCTCTTCGTTATCAATTATTAGTTCTAGTCTTCTATTTATCTTATAGCAACACAGCAAGAAGTTAGTTATTTATGGAAATCTCATTATAGCAATTTTTATTCAAACCTCAAAATTATTGTACATTTAACGTAATTTAGGCATACGCTATCGTATATACAACATATCACAGGCTAACATATCGTCCCCCCCGGGGGGTTCCTGCATTGTCGAGGCGGGGGGGCTCAGTAGCCGTGGCTTGGTCACCCACGGTGAAGCGAAGAGGAACCCAAGGAGGGGCCGCTCGTCAGGGCTTTTTCCAGGAAGTCGACGACGTAGCGGCCAACAGGTAGGTTGCGGTGCCGCTTGGGCGACATCGCAACTGAGGCGGGCCGCGATGTCGTACGGGAGACATCGCGGCTGAGGGTTGGAGGCCTCGGCGGGAGAGGAGTGCCGGTATTGCGGTGCGCCGCTCTCCCTACCTTCCGCGGCCTTGACGGGGTCGCCACCGTCTTGATGGCGGACGCGGTGGGGCCGCAGGGGAGGAGGAGTGTCGGTATTTCGTTGGCCGCTCTCCCTATCCTCTGCGGCCGAAAAGTGGTAGGCGGCCGGGCAACTGACCTGACCGGTCGCAGGGGGACCAAGGGTGACTAGACACGGGGTCGTCTGGCGCCCATGTGCTGGTTTGGTCCATGGGGTGGTCACGGTGCACAATGTGTTCTTGTGCGCCGGTGATGGGGGGTGCTCCCCAGAGGAGGGTCCGGTGACGGACAGTCGCGGCGGGTTCGCGGTGAGTGCTAACGCGTGCCCGTGTTCCCGCCACAAGCGGCAGAGGAGGACACCGTGGAGTTTTAGTTGGTTGGAGTCCCACATAACTGCACTATCTCCCCGTGGTAGTGCAGTATGCATGAGCATTTCTCCACGGAAAAAAAAAAAAAAAAAAAAAAGGCTAACATATCGTACGCCCCCATAATTATCGTATGGGTTGGCAACACTGAACTCTGAATGAACGCGAATGAACGTCGCGCACGCGGCCGTCGCGTGAGTAAGACGTTGCCGCTTGATGCGACCGCCGATTCACGCCATAACGGGCGGCCGGCATCTGAAGCATGATGCACGACACGGTAGTCACTCAAGGTCACGTGACGGCCCGCGTGCAATATTACTAATTTATTTATAATATTTCAGACAATTCTAGTCCGTAGTTTTACACTCATACATTTAAATTATAAACTATTTTTACATTCTAAACGGATAAAAACCCAAAATAAAATTGTGATTTATTCAATTTAAATATTCAACCACTCATTAAAAATATTAATTAAAATTGTCAAAAAATTATAAAAATTTCAGAATCGTTTTATATTGGTAATTATTTTACATATTTTTTTCTGCCCCAAGCCCGATCTACGGGTGCATGTAAGGTCTGCCAGTGCTGCATAAGGCCCGTTCAACCTGTTGGCAACAACCAACGGTAAGAAGACTGTAGCTACTGTCCCGCACTGTACTCGCTCACGACACTAAGGCGATGTCACACTTGAGCGAAAATGGGGGCTATACTGAAGCGATCGAAAAAAAACTTTCAAAGTTAAAAATATCCGTTTTCATCCGCTGTTTTACAACTATAGGCCAACTCTCAGAAAATACAAGCATTGGTAGATACTCCTCAACCAAAAACAGCCACTCAGGTCCGGCAATTTCTTGGACATCCCTCTTATTTTCGTATATTCATTCCCGATTTTACACACATCGTGGGACCGTTCTTACGAAATTAAAAGGTCCCATTACCTGGACTCAGAGCCACGAGGAAATACGTAACCCTTATAATACGTATACTAACATCTGAATCATCTTTGACCCGGGACTACCGGTAGAGTTGAATACCGAGACAAGCTCATGGTGCGATTCTCGTACAGAAAAAGAATAATCTACGCATGTCGTGGAGTATTTTAGCCGACGCACGTCCTGGCTGCTGCACCCACAATTGGCTTTAGACGAGAGAACTCCTCAACGGTCAACAGAATAGACATGAAATTATAAATACGCTTTAATTATGATAGTCCATTCGATTACTAAATGCTATTGTATTTATTTACTTATTAAATTCTATTGCTAAAGTCCGCCATGACCTGATGACCTGGCGGCTGCACCCAGGATTGGCTCCAAATGAGGGAAATCCTCAACAGTCAACCGTAAATACACTGAATTTTATATACGATTAAAATATGATAGTCCGTTTTAATATATGAAACAAAGGAATGATATACGACAGAACGGACTATCATAATTTAATCGTATATAAAATTTCGTTTCTGTGGTGTTGACCGCTGAGGAGTTCTCTCGTCTGGAGCCAATCCTGGGTACAGCAGCCAGGGGTCCACCATAACCTGGCTGCTGTACTCAGGATTGGCTCAACACACGAGGGAACTCCTTAACAGTACACAGTACAGACACAAAATTTTATATACGCTTTAATTGTGATAGTCCGCTCTAAAACCCACCATGACCTGGCTGCTGCACCCAGGATTGACTTAAGATGAGGGATATCATAGCAAAAAACAGACTTTTTTTTCTTAATATTTATATAAATGAAAAGGCTACTACCTTTACCAAATTCGCTGAATTTATTTTGATTAAATAATTCAAAATTAATAATACTTTGTTTAAATACCTACCAAGTGAGGCAACCACTCGTGAGCCTACTTCAGTTCAGTACGCGGCTCGAGCGCTGCATCATAGAGCCTTAAGCTGGCCTCGTATTCTGTTAAAACTCCGTAGTACGCTAGGCCAGCTCAAGGTCAAAGTGTTACTACTGACGTGCAGTTGACTGTATCTTTATCCAATGAAGAGAATAGAAGTGGTCTACTTTGACCTCTGATGAGATTGGTTGGAAAAAAAAAATCTCTTTCTTCTCAGTATAAAGATGATAACTTGATACGTAACTACTAGTCTTCTTTATATTTGAAATAAAAAGGATAACAAAAGAAACGACAAATTGAAATTAAAAATAATTTATTAATTTCACGTATTGACAGTTGATTGATTTCAACACAGTCGGAATTATTATTCTCACATTTTATTAAACCTGAAACATAAAAGAAAAGTATTAGTCATTGTGTCAACAACAACTTGTCATAACATAATTGGGTATTCAATAATTTTAAGTAGCAAACAAATATGGTTGTGTCTTGTAAAAATTACTTTATTCTTTAATTCAGCTGTTTTACCGCAAAACAAAGGTGAACGGGAAATTAGATTTTAAAAGTGTTTGGGACTTACTTCTTAAAAAATTATTAACATGCACCATAACCAATTGTGATTCATGCAATGTTAAGTATAATAATATATGATGTTTGTCAGTTAGATAACAACATGCTTACGGGCTTTGTTAAAGGTAAGTGTACTTAAGTACAGAAATTTTTATTAAGAGATATTTTACTAAGGTATAAATTTCTAATTTTCCTCCATCAGGACATTTTCTAAAGTTGTAATGCCACAAATTCTATGTGTGTAGGTATGTATTAAAGCTGTGGCAACTAAAAATAACTTTTATAAAACTGAGTGGTTAGTGTGGTCACATTCTTTAAATTTAAAGTTGGTCCCTGTGTTAAGTTCTACATAGAAGTTGCTGCACTGCAGAACTATCTTGTCTATCCTTAACCTCATGCTATATTTATTATGATACATACTATAAATTAAAGTGTTAGTTCACTAATATTCCAGTGAACGTATTTAGGTTTCTGTTCAGTTCGCTACTTTTACATAGTATCGCAAAAACAAACGGATGGTCTGCTACGAATTCAGCGGTCGATCTAAATGCGGCCCTGACATCAAGGCTAATATCTGAAATGTTCATTTCTATTAATTTATGTTTGAATTAAAAACAAATAGATTCGCATATTTGTACAAAATATAAATAAAATTAAACTACTTTATAAAATTTCTAATGAGTAACTTAATTCAATTATTATTGTTGAATTTTGCAAGAACAGATACATGCTCTCATTATTTTAAAATGCTATGGATTGTTCAGAAAATACAGCTTATACAAAAGTTCACACTTTTCAGAAAACATCTTGGAGTAGATATTATTATGAAAGTTTAAGAGAAGTTCACAGGCAAAGATATGTAGATTTGATAAGCACTACCCACGCAACGTAGCCAAAACCCGGTAGACGACTATTAATTTAAATAATCAAATACAGTTATGTTTTTTTTATTTGTTTTATATAATGGTACATAAAGGTAATCCACCTGCACCGAAATGACATAGATAACATGAATTAGAATAATTCAAAGTCAGGTAAGACGTTTGTGGTTAGAAAAAGCGTTGTGGTAGAAGAGATATTACAACATGTACATAATTGTTATTAGAAATACCAGAAGAACAGAAAGCAGAGCACAGGCGAAGTTGTTATACATTATTAAAATGGCCATGCTCTTGGCGCAAATGATGCGCAAACATACGCGTCTGTACCTAAGACTGGAAGACTCCATTAAACAGAATGTTGTTCCTCTCCATTAAGAAGAACACGAACGGATGGTCCGCCTTGAATACGGGTTTCGGAGTCTCCGATATAATAGCGCTCAAATACGAGATACCGAATGCTGGAACGATAACGGCGGAAATGATGCTTAGGATACGTCCAATGTATACATTTCACAAGTACATTTACACTGTAAAGGTGTGCACTTATTACACCTAATTAAGCGGTTCACAGTCCCTGGAGCTACGGCCCATGGTGATTATTTCACTGTGTCTGCTTTACATTGAACCTTTAATGTTTATTATAAGTATTAAAATCATTTCAATTATTAGTAGAAAACTTTTTTCAGTATGTATACTCGTATAAGATTAATTGGACTCATATCTAAGCATGCACCTTTACACAATATTTCATAAATTGATATGTTTATATTAATTATTGAAGCGTAAAATTAAACAGATAACAAATTATATCTAAAACCAAACGAAAATGTTTTGGTAATTTTCAGTGCCTAGTTGAAAAACTCGGCATTCTGTTTTTTTTAAATGTAATTTATTTACTTGCAAACTTACATGAGACTGTGCCACAAAGGCTCTGCCTCCTGAACTAGGTGTTATAGACAAATATAGAAAGTTTTTTTTTTTCGTATAAGCCAGGCTCACTAAAATTTCATGTTTTGAAGACATTAGACACTCTAGCTACTCGATAGGCAACACAGCACGGGGCCGAGTTTATATTGTTCTGATTTTTATAAAGAAATTAACTGCAGAAAAATACGAGGGCAGGACGACAAAGGGATATGTGAACCAAACAGTTAACACAAAATAGCAGTAAACGATAACTGTCGATCATAGATGAGGTATGATAACAGCGGGTCTATTCTGTAAAAATGTCTTGTGAAAACTTAGGTGAAGTGAGCTCGAAGAGAGCTGTGAATAGTGTCAATCTCGAGCATTAGTTGGAATGACACTCAAGCTCACTTCACCTAAGTTAACCGTGAAGTGAGATTTTTACAGAATAGATCAGCTGAAGCCATTCTTAATACGAATGACGATGAATGTTCTGTAAACGAAATTATTATCATTAAATATTTTTCCAACTACAAGTAAAGATGTGAAGACTGCCTCGTCGGTCTAGTGGCCGCAAGCGGTACTGCTGCGCATGAGGTCTTGGGTTCGATTCCCAGGACGAGCAAAGTGTTTTTGCGTTTTCCTATCAGGAATTTCTCAGTGGCAGCCCGGAGTCTGGATTTCTGGTGGGTTGATGGCAATAGGCTCGCCCCCTATTACATGGGAGTTAAACATAACTGGCGAAATGTGGGTATACTATAGGTACAGATCTGTCCAACGTTTCGAGGAAACAATGCGTGATGATATGATGATCTTGGTTTTAAAGTTCAGGATCAAACTGTCATGATTAGATACCTACGTAAGGTATCCTAATTGAATTAAAAAATATGAATATGTAGTTAGAATCAGTTAGATCATTAACCACTTCAGGAGAACTTCTAGTATTACATAAACATATTGGGTTAAATCCAGCGTATCAAATCCAGACTGGATTTGATACACTGATAAAAGAACAAAACAAGAAGTTAAGGTAAACTAAAAATTAATTCAAGTATTCTAAATACGTGGTCCATAGTCTGTTATAAGATATTAACAAAATAATGGATGGATACCCATATGGATAATCATATTTGAAACTTTTAATGGCAAAGCTGCATGTCCACCATTCATTGTGTAATAACACAGATGACCATAACAGGTATAAAGTACATCAGTGAAATGGCCAAAAGGTGAGGTAGTGGTAGTTTATGTGTGACCACTCCAGAAGAGAATCCAAATTAATGTACATATGTACATGAACATTGAACATAGTAGGTGGGTTCCAAAAGTACCTTAGACATTCTAACTTTTATAGGAAATCTGTGAAGAAAACAGATAAACTTAAATTAAGCTGAAAACATCGTCAGCGTTATCCTTTGTCTTGTTTCAAAAAGTCTCCGATTATTACTACTAGATGTTTTGGGCTAAAACAAAGTATTACAGGACGGTCGTAAACTACAAACTGATACCTATTTATGAACGATTCCGTTGAAGGTGATTGTGTTGTCAATTATCAGTGCAAAATAAAATGGAATTGAAATGTGTTTTTTATCCGGGATGTATGAGGCTCCGACTAGTCCGAATAATGAAATTGTACAAATAAAAAATTGGACAAGTGCGTCTCGGACCACGCACAATGAAGGGTTCCGTAGTTGGGATGAATTTATCCCAAGAACAAACTTTACATTGTAGTTGAAAAACATCATCTCCCATATATTCCAACTAAAAATGTCCATAGTTAAACGAAAAGGATCCAACCCATATTACACCTAATGTGGGTTGGATTTATTTCGTTTAACTATGCACAAATATAAGTTTGTACGCACAATATTGAGAGATTTACCATGTTATTTTAAGATCATAGACTTCTTATAGGTTTTCCTGTAATCTATAGCTATAGATTTATTTTCTGTCCTTTTTCCAAAATTTTAAGCTCAGTAGTTTTGGAGATAAAGGAGGGGAATGGTCAATTTCCGTCTATTTTCTTAAATAACTTTAAAATAGTTTATTTTAAAATTATAAAAAAAATATATATTTGAGTCCCTCACAGTAAACCCTTTCATTTGATATATCGTACGGTACAGTTTGCAAATATATATTTTTTAATTTTCTTATTTGCCTCCTAAAATTGACCTCCATATTCAAAATTCATTAATTTACATTACACGTCCGTGTTCGGGTCACAGAAATACATACGTGTACCAAATTTCAACTTAATCAGTCTAATAGATTCGGAGCAAATTGGCTGTGGCAGACGGACAGACA
Organism: Dicycla oo; assembly: GCA_948252095.1. Lineage (NCBI taxonomy): Eukaryota > Metazoa > Arthropoda > Insecta > Lepidoptera > Noctuidae > Dicycla > Dicycla oo. Next base: position 14,397,105 of record OX411714.1, on the reverse strand, counting down.
GACACACGAGTGATCCTATAACGGTTCCCTTTTTTCCTTTTGAGGTACGGAACCCTAAAAACGGTTATTTTGAACACAAATTTGGGTATTATGAAACCTATAGAAAATCGAAGGCTATGGAGACATTTACCAAGGTTTCTTCCACTTATATATTTTTTTAAAAACAGTTACTATACACTGGAACTCATATTGATGTGTAAAAAATAGGTATCGAAAACGCTAGAATCTGATGGCTTTTAAATTTTTTACTATGTCTTTTTTAGGCCGGGTTTGACCATGGTTGCCTACTTAGAAGTAATTTGTGACTTGAATATTTCATGATTCGTTTATTTTGCTAAAATGGGTTGTGTGGCCAGGCCATGGAAATGTCAATATTACAAAGTTATGTCTTTAAGCCTAAAGCTACGTGATGTGCAATGGGGTTAATATTATATCATCGTTTTCTCCAAGCCAGATGTCCTGGCTGGTAGAAAAGAAGAAGACAACATTTATAATTTCCACAAACAACCGATTAGTTACTTAATTCTAATAATTCACACATATTTTGACCCAGTCAAAGTAAAAATTAGAATAGTTATGTTACAATTGTATGTTATAAAATAATAAATAAATTCGTCATAAACCATATAAATCATTTGCGAGTTGTTTCCTTTGCGAATTAATTGGATTTCAACAAAACCCATGCATAATTAAATATAATACTATGTACCTAAGAGTAAAGTACACCGCTGAATAGTGTTGCAGAGTTGGTTTTTAAGGCGTAAAAGAAAGGCCTGTCAACCTTGAAAGGAATTATATTCAATACAAATCTAGCCGACTCACTTATCAAAAACCCTGTAATACAAGAGATAAAAGTAATCACAATAATTGTTGTTGCAATAAGAACAGCATACTGTATAAGTTTGGTTATCGATTTTACAAACTTTTACAGAACACAGTACTCGTGAACTTTTAGAAGATAACCAAGGGCGAAATATCAACTACAGATTCCAAATTATTGTCTAAAACCAAACGTGACTGTCTAGGTAATGAAATAGGTATTAACTATAATGACCGGCGATTGTAAGCAAAGAGTATTAAATGGAGAGAGAGATAGAGGCTATGTAGTCATTGGTTGTGTTATACACGAAATAGGAAGCACTTATTTGTTAGTCTTGGTTAGAAGAAATTTGTCACTCTAAGACGGTATGGCCATACATATACAGATAGTCTAATTTAAAATTGCACGCCCCTCCACTATAATTTCCATACAAGCATTTGACATGTGTAAGCAACAAGCAGGGTCATTAGTTCGGTTTACGAAACTTCCAATTATAGATATTTTTTAAAAACAGGAAGTATACACGGGTATGCATTTTCTTGTGTAAAAAATACGAACCGAAAATCCCAGAATGTGACGGCTTTTGTATTTTTTAGGCTAGGTTTGACCTTGGTTGCCTACGTGGAAGTAACTTGTGGCTTGAATACTCCATGATTATACCAATTTAAATTGTTAGACATCCTGTGGACATCTGTGGCGAAACTATGGCCTTACTTCAAGAGGAACAACGGATTGGCTCTCGGCAATTGTTAGTTCACTAATATTCTAGTGAACGTATTTAGTTTTCTGTTCAGTTAGGTACTTTTACATAGTTTTGTAAAAACAAACGGATGGTCTGCTACGAATTCAGCGGTCGATCTAAATGCGGCCCTGACATCAAGGCTAATATCTAAAATGTTCATTTCAATTAATGCATGATTGAATTAAAAACAAACAGATTTGCATATTTGTACAAAATATAAATAAAATTAAACTACTTTATACAATTTCTGATGAGTAACTTAATTCAAATTATTATTGTCCAGACTGGAGATAACGGAATTTTGCAAGGATGTATCTACATGCTCTTAGCATTTTAAAATGCTATGGATTGTTAAGAAAGTACTGCTTATACAAAAGTTCACAATTTTCAGAAAACATCTTGGAGTAGATATTATTATGAAAGTGTAACAGACAAAGACATGTAGATTTGACAAGCACTACCCACGCAACGTAGCCAAAAACCCGGAAGACGACTATTATTTTAAATAATCAAATACTTAAACTTAAACATCGTTTGTTTTACATAAAGGCAATCCACCAGCACCTGTATTGCAATGTCATGGAAAAGATGAATTAGAGTAATTCAAAGTCAGGCAAGACGTTTGTGGTTAGAAAAAGCGTTGTGGTAGAGATGTACAGAATCGTTATCAGAAATACCAGATGAACAGAAAGCAGAGCACAGGCGAAGTTGTTATACATTATTAAAATGGTCATGCTCTTGGCAATGTTGTACAAATATACGCGTAGGTACCTAAGACTGGAAGATTCCGTTAAACAGAATGTTGTTCCTCTCCATTAAGAAGAACACGAACGGATGGTCCGCCTTGAATACGGGTTTTGGAGTCTCCGATACAAAAGCGCTCAAAAGCGAGATACCGAATGCTGGAACGATAACGGCGGAAATGATGCTTAGGATACGTCCAATGTATACATTTCACAAGTACATTTACACTGTAAAGGTGTGCACTTATTACACCTAAATAAGCGGTTCACAGTCCCTGGAGCTACGGCCCATGGTGATTATTTCACTGTGTCTGCTTTATTAAAATATTGCAAGTATAAAAATCATTTCAATTATTTGTAGAAAACTTTTTTCAGTGTGTATACAAGATTAATTGGACTCATATCTAAGCATGCACCTTTACACAATATTTAATAAATTGATACGTTTATATTAATCGTTGAGGCGTAAAATTAAACAGATAACAAATTATGTCTAAAACAAAACGAAAATGTTTTGGCAATTTTCAGTACCAAGTTGTAAAATTACTAGTCACGTATGCAAATGACAAAATTATAACTTCCACAAACAACCGATTAGTTACCTTATTCTAATAATTCACACATATTTCGATCCACTCAAGGTAAAAATGAGTGTAGGTATGTTCTTATTATATAACTGTATGTTATAAATTTATAATAAATAAATTCGTCATGAACCATGTAAACCATTTGCGAGTTGCTTCCTTTGCGAATGATTTGCATTTCTACAAAGCCCATGCAAAATGAAATATAATACTATATACCTAAGAGTAAAGTACACCGCTGAATAGTGTCTCAGAGTTGATTTTTAAGGCGTAAAAGAAAGGCCTGTCAACCTTGAAAGTCATACGCAGTACAAATTTAGCCATCCTAGATGAAGAAAACGCTGCAATACAAGAAATAAAAATAAATAATAATAAAAACACTGTACGGTGTATATATGTCTGGTTTTCGATTTGACAAAGTTTTATAGAACACAGTAGAGCTTGTCCGCTCTGAAATGACGTGCCCCACTGCCACATTTACCATAGTGCACGTATACAAATTTACCATAGTGCACGTATACAAATTTACCATAGTGCACGTATACAAATTTACCATAGTGCACGTATACAAATTTACCATAGTGCACGTATACAAATTTACCATAGTGCACGTATACAAATTTACCATAGTGCACGTATACAAATTTACCATAGTGCACGTATACAAATTTACCGTAGTGCACGTATACAAATTTAAGTAGTGGGGTGCGTCATTTCAGAATGGGCAAGCTCTACTTATGAACTTTTAGAATAGAACCAAGGCTGAAATATCAAAGTCAATAGTTGAAACGTACAAATAAACAGATATCAAATTATTATCAAGAATCAAACGTAAACGTGAATGTGATTATATTACCGTGCGATGGCCAACTCATTCCATTTATTATTTCCATTTATTAAAGACAAAGATATCTTATATCACTCTCATGGTCACTATAAGATGTTTTTAGTACTAACTAATTAGGTTAATTTTTTTTTGCCCATACATTCCAACTGCAAATGTAAGTTTGTACGTACAATATTGAGAGATTTACCATGCATGTTATTTTAAGACCACAGACTTCTTATAGGTTTTCCAGTAATCTATAGATTTAGAACTATTTTCTTTATTTTTTTTTTCAAAATTTTTAGGCTCAGTAGTTTCGGAGATAAATGGTCAGTTTAAAAAACTTAAAAAAAAATTTTTAAATTTATAGAAAAAAATATTTGAGCCCGTTTGCTCTTTCATTTGATATGTCACACGGTACAGTTTCAAAAACTGACCACAAATGGTGTTATTTGCTGACTGACACATCACTTATTTTTAAAGTAAATAAATAGGCACAGGAGCTTGATGACGTAAATTACGCTATGCTTAAGGTTCATAATTAGTTTAATGTAAATAATTTAGTATTAAATGAGAAGAAAACTAAATGCCTAAGATTCGAGTTACCGGATGTTATAAGTAGTGATTGTCACGTTGTATTATATTATATATATTCCAATACAACGTGAATAAGGAGATACTAGAATTCGTCGAAAAAACTGTTTTCCTGGAACTTGACTCAAAGCTGCAGTAGAGTCCTCACTTAACATCACTTGCAGGGCGGCTAAGTTCAGGCGCCTACGCTGTTTGGAAAATCCGCCACTTAACAGACGTAGATACCGCGAGACTGGTCAATTTTAGTTACTTTCATAGCATCATCATGTCTTACAGTATTTTGTTGTGGGGACGGGCTGCAGATATTGATTCTATCTTTATTCTGCAAAAAAGGGTTGTCAGAGCTATCTACAACCTCCGCAGACGCGAATCTCTAAGGGAACTGTTAAAAAAAATAACATCATGATGGTACCTTGCTTGATATATAAGGTTTAAAAAACACAACAACATCCAACAATCACAACAATTTCCGTCGACATAGGATGCAAGAGCGAGCGAAGGGCACCCCGAGGTTAGGTTTGGTGAGCGTGTTCATATTTATTTCTCATCTCGGTTAACTTTATATTATATACAACCTCATGGTATAATTTAAGAATGCCCATTTTCTACTTTTTATCCGCCAGTTGTAGCTGCCAACCTATTATATTTGCTACTGGCTTTAATTATTTTTTAATCCCAAATTCAGATTAATTTGTCGCCTCGATAAATACATGCCCAATAATATGTCACCGATGATGCCTAAGGACGGCTTACAATAAGTTTAAGCAAAATTTATATTGCGCAATATGATTAAATCAGCCCTTGCGTTCAAACAGTCCATTATTTCCACGCAATAACATTGACGGCCTATAATAAGTTTCAACGTTTTCGTGAGAGCAAAAACCTACGCAATACTTATCCTACGAGGTGAAATCACCTAAAATATGGTGCATTAAAAATTTAACTCGCTCAAACTTTTGTTCAATCATTGCACAATCTTCAACTTTTACCATAAACGTTCAAAAACTGCACAATTCATGGTATTGTGCAATTTAATTGATCGTATATGGCCTACAGCAGCAACACTGCCGTCAGAATGCGCTTGCATGTAGTGATGCCGAAGGATCCCCTTCCGTACCGTGGCGCTAGTGGGCGCAGCCCCTAACAGTAACACTAACTATAAAAATCGTAGTGTCAAGTTGATACTTATGTAAACGATTTCATTGAAGATAATTCCTCCTGCGCGGTGGCCCTCTGACCTTATGGCTATTGACGCCGGAGTTCCTTCGGGGGTTTGTTCTCTCTGCTATTCTTTTCCTGCTACACATCAATGACCTACTTCAGCCTGGTATTGTTGGGTACGCAGGTGACATTACTGTTTCAGAGAGATACATGTCCAGCGCAAAAACCAGCGGGGCCGAAGTTCGTTCCTTGAGAGGGGCCATGGGAGCGGACAGATTTGACCTTAAGCATTGTCTCCCAGTGGGGTATGATAATCTGATCTCTTTTAACGCCACCAAAACACAGGCATGTTTCTTTACCGCTAAAAAGAGTCGTTTCGTCCTAACTCCTACTTTTCGGGGTGCATCTGTTCCTGTACTGATCGGCTCGAGCTCCTAGACGTGGAGTTGACATCGGGTCTCAACTTCAATGCCATCATCGAGTACAAAGCTCAAACTGCAGCCAAGAAGCTGGGCATCATTAATAGGGTGAAGCTATACTTTACGCTTGGACAGCTTTTAACCCTATACAAAGCGCAAGTCCGATCCTGCATGGAGTATTGCAGCCACCTTTGAGATGGCTCATCTAAATACCAACTTGTCGCGCTTGACTCGGTAGAACGCAGAGCTAAGAGGCTCATTGGCGACGTAAAACTGGTGGATGCCAAGCTTCACAGCTTGGCTCATCGCCGCAAGGATGCGTGCTTGTCGGTCTTTTACAGATTGTTCTTCGGTGAGTGTGCTCAAGAACTGCACGGCCTCATTCCACCGGCCCGCTTCTACCACCGAACATGTGGACGTACTGCAAGTTACCATCCCTAGCTCGTTGTTGTTCCACCAATTCGCACTAAGCGTTTCCAAATGTCATTTATAATGCGCACAGCAAAAGAGTGGAACTCACTACCTGCGTCTGTGTTTCCGAAGGCATACAACCCTAATCTCTTTAAAGAGAGAGTGAACAGGCTTCTTCTGGGTAAGCTCACTCCATCGTCGACTTTGTCTCTGTCCCCTCCGACCTAGACTAGATTCAAGAGCAAACCCATCTCAAATTAAAAAAAAAAATCTGTTGTCAGTTTTCAGTGCAAAATAAAATTGCCGGTCAGCTGAAAAGGATTTGTTGTCTGAGTTGTACCCGCTTCCGAAATTAACAATTACTGAAATTGTACAAATATAATTAAAACACAATTATTTTACCTTCAGTGTGTAAAGGTAATAGGTAATTGTTGCTGTCCCTAAAATAGGGTAAACAAATGTAAATTGTGCGGGACAAGTGAATAAACAGTGCAACTAGTGAAAACACAAACTGATAGTACAGTTCGTAGTTTTAAGTATAACAGTTTGTCTTGTTTTGTATTTTTCTCGTTTAGGTTATGTTATATAGAAGCCGAAAATATGTAATTTGTTATATGTTTGCATTTTAAAATATTGTTAAAATGTAGAAATTGTCGAATGGCTCTCGTTACGGTAAAGTAACGTCGCACCTAAGCTTACTGCGCCGATACCGACTTCGCGCTCATTGTCGAAAAGTCCTGCGCTCTGATTGGCTGACCAATCACAGGGCTTACATTTTGTTAGCCGATATCGTATAAATTCCGGGTCATTTGGCGTATCGGTACAGTTGGCGAGCAACAGTATTAAGAAGAACACTCCGAAATAAAGAAGATCTACAAGGAAGAAACTCTCCTGGTTTTATTCTTCACCAACCCAGCACACAAATGCGCCTATAGGGCACAATAATGTTCCTACTAGTAATCCTTTTAATGCACACAACTCATTTCATATTGGAATAAAAAAACAAATTGAAAAACATTTTATAATGCAAATCCATATCTGCAACCATGTCTCACGAAATAAAAGTGGACATTTTTACGTACAATTTTCTTATAATTTCCAAATGGATTGCACCAAAGCCCATGCATAATAAAATATAAAATTCAATACCTAAGAGTAAATTACTCCACTGAATAGTTTTACAGATGCGATATTTAAGACGTAAAAGAAAGGCCTATCAACCCGGAAAGAACTTCTGTAAATTACTTTTTCCGACCGAGTACCGATGACATAGATCTGAATGTTTGGTAATACAATCAGAATAAAATATAATTTTATAGGTTTTTTTTTTAGTATTTTTCCCACATCACTCTTATAACTCTTAATTTTTTTTTAATGTATTTAATTGAATTTCAACTTTAGATAATAATCTGTTATCTGTTTTAATTAACAAAGCAGTTTTAAAATCAATCGTATAATTAGACTCACCGTTAGCTGCACCAGCTTCGGCGCCTTCTTCATTAACCTCTATAAATGCCTTTTGTACAGCTGCACTTACAAAAAAGTTTGAATCTCCCTTTACCAAATTATTTAGTCGAGCTTCGCCCGGTGTGAATAACTTTACAATGTTCATCTGAAATAAAGTAATGGTAATAAATTAATCAGGTCACTAAATTGCAGGGGATAAGGTCAGCCCGACGAGCGTCGTAAGCTCAAACGGTGAGCCTTACTAGGTTTTAGCTATATTGACATCTACAGTCTTATTATGACAGTATATCCAACACGATAACGTTAATTTTATTCCGATTGAAAAGCTTCCAACAAAACAATTAAGTACTGCTACTCGGGCGCTCGATGGGGAAGCAGGACACTAAACGAGACGCAACAGAAGTTTTATTGTTAACAATGTGCTAAAGACCCAACACTCACCTTTTTGAGAACATCGGCAAGGTCAGTTTTAGTTTCAATCTTAAACTTGGGAAGATCAACGATAACTTCGGTACTATACATGTTATCAACGGCCTTTGAAAGAACTGATGAGTCATTTAGTTTCTCGACAAGGGAATTGATGCCGTCGATTTCATTTGGAAGTACAATAATAAGTGATGATTGATCTCCTTCATAGGGCAGTTCTAAAAGCTGCAATATAAAAAAAAAACAACATTACACACAGATGTAACAGTTCTATTTAACAAAAGTGTAGTATCTGAAGTAATAAATTAGTACCTATATTATTTATAATTAACACCAAAATGATTTTCACAAAATGTAGCATGTTGTTAAAGATTAGATTTTTATTGCCTTTATGATTTAAGTAAGTATACATAATCATATAGCATTTGAAAATTATTTACCTTAGCATCGAGTTCCTTACTTTCACCGTACTTGTAGTCATCAGATTTGTGCATGGTAGGTTTTTTGATAGTTTTGTCTTTGCTCACATAGAAATCTTGATCTAAGGTCAGTTCTGCGTCAAACTGATTCTTCCACTTACCCTGAAATAAAATAAATATTAGTACCAAATTCTTACAAGATTAAAATAAGTACCAATAGTGAAGAGCGTGCCCGCGTGCTGCCTGTGAGTGAGTGGGAGTCGGGCCTCTGGCTTCAGGCGCTACCGTCACCCAACATAGGCACTATGCTGGGTGATACCACATTCCGTCTCGTTGCTTGCGTCCGGGTGCTCCTTGCGGTGCTGCACATCGCTGTCAATGCGGTGAAGGAGCCGACTGCCTGGGACACCATGGTCTATCCTGCAGCAAGAGCGCTGGTCAGATAGCAAGGCACACCAGCATTAATGCCATCATCCGTTGGGCACTTGTCACCGCCAGGGTGCCAGCTATTTTAGAACCCAATGCAAGCACGGTGGGCTGTGCTGGGGCAGCTGCTGCAGGAGCAGAAAACCTCAAACGGCGCAAATATAACAACCTTATTGGGAGCTATATGTTTAGGCCGTTTGGGGCTCCTTGGGGTCCGAGTGCTCATCGAGTATTTCGGGACATCGCCAAGCAACCGCTTAAATAATCCAGCCCTCTGGCCCCGTGTAGAGTCGACCAACCGGTCGATTCTACACGGGCCCGGAGGGCTGGATTATTTTTAGCCCATAGAATCGGCATTGCCATCCAACGTGGCAATGCTGCCAGCCTTTTGGGCACTTTTCCCATTGACAGCGATGCGGACGAATTTTTTTATGCCAAATGGGCTCTTCCCCTTTTTATTTTTATTTTTTATTATATCCTTGAACATAACGCTGATTACAAAATTTTAATTTTTGTCTGTTGCTGCGAATTTAATTATGGTTTTTGTTTACTCGTGACGTATTATTTTCGAATATACCCTCAGAAATTTCTGTGCAGCTCAAGTGACTTTATTGTTCATTTTCATCATTTGAGTGTTTTTGTTTGTTAATAACGTGCGAAAGAGAAATTTAAATTAATATTTTATAATCTTTGCCTTCTCAGTACATATTTGAAAATCTTTTATATGCCCATAAAAACATTAAATTGTTTAAAAAATACAGTGATATCTACAATATAAAAACTAGGAACAAACACAAATTTGTTGTACCTCCAACAAGGCTCAAGAAAATAGGTGGCTCATGCAGGTGTATACGCTTTTATAATAAACTTCCAAACCACGTTCAAGATCTAAGCCTTAATAAATTCAAATCATTCATTAAACGCAAGTTGTGTCAGAAAGCTTTTTATATCGTTAAAGATTATATTGGCAAAAAGGCTTGGGATTGAACTGCTCCAAATTTTCTTTTTTCTCTTTTTATTTTTGCATACTGAATGTTGACATGAATATTTACTTTGTAAAGTATTATATTATTTTAATTATTGTGAATGTGAAGACTATGTAGGTCATTGCTTTTCTTTTGTTTGTTTTATTTTTTCTCTCAGTTATTTTTAATCATGGTCGGGCAGTTTGAGTAATTTATGCGGCCTACCCAAATGACCTTTCTTTGGTATTGTTCGTCGAATCGTTGAGCTCCTTAAGTTCTGAGTTGAGCTGCGCGACTACTGACAAATGCGTGCACAGACTGGACAGGTCCTCTCAATCTGTGTGGTTCTTTCCTCAAAAGACCATTTCAGACACCAATCTACATGGTCTTCACATGAAGTGACCAAGATTATGTCTGGACTTTATAAGAGACTGTGACCTCTGAGTTTGGTTCGGCTTTTCTTTTCAGAGTAGTCAGATATGAAACGCAGACCTCATCTAGTTTAAAAAAAAAAAGAACATGACTTGTAAAAGTGTTTGTACAAACCTACTTACAGAAATAAAAATCATTTATCATTAAACCGTTGAAAAAACTGAAAAGTGAAAAATAAAAAAAAAAAACTTTTAGTCTAGCTAAACTCCTAAATTAATTTAAATTGCAAATTTTGAGCCGGCGCCAAACAAACAAATAAGCAAATTAATTACGTAAAGCTATACGCTTTACGTAATTAATTTGCTTATTTGTTAGCTACCTAATGTTTTTTGATATTATAAAATACTTAGACCTACTTCCACCATACCATGTTAGTTAGTTTGATCTGCTGTTGTTAAAACGGTAACGGGGCATTAAGATAAGCGCGTGTTTCATCATGCACTAATCCATAATTAAATGTCGGAACGTAAATACTATTAACATCGATGTTTATTAATGGCTGATTTAATAATGTCCGATTATGAACAGTGTGGTGACACAAGGACATATATCGAGGTAACATTTAGTCTTTGTTTCATTCAAATCGGCCCACCCTATCAAAAGAAAGTTGGTTAGTGATTGACGAAGTTTCTATGGTATCTTACGAGAGCTTACAAATAATTCATTTGCGGCTGCAGGAGTTCAAAAACAACGATAAGTTGTTTGGAGGTGTAAATATAGTTCTCTTTGGCAACATCATGCAACTGCCCCCGGTAAAAGGACATTGGTGCTTTGCACAGCTACCATGGAATGCTGCAGAAGTTAATTTATGGCACGCATTTTCTTTCTGTGAATTAACCATTAACATGAGGCAACGAAATGACATCGAATTCGTTGACTTGTTAAAAAATCTACGCGTAGGCGAATTGACAACAGGCCAACTGGAACTGCTCTGTCAGAGGCGAAGGGTGGCTTTAGGTGAAGAGTTCAAGGATGGTGTGGTGGTTCGAATATTCCCTACCGTCAAGCAGGTTGACGAGTACAATAATGAAATGGCAGCTATGAATTCAAAACACAATTAACACGCGTTTACAATTCGTTCTATATATGAGTCTCGTGAAGTTGCTACCTATGGAAAGAAACTACCAGATAATGTAGTTCCAAAAGATGTGAACAATCGCGGTGGCCTTTTATCTGAGGTAAAATTAGCTACAGAATCCCGTGTTATGCTGAGACGTAACATATAAGTATATGAGGGCCTCGTCCACGGTGCTATGGGTATTGTGAAAAAAATTAAATGGCCATCACTGCGCAGGGATCAACTAGAGGAGGGAGAATTACGGGATTGCATTTTAGTAAAATTTGACGATGAAAGCATAGGAATGAGACAGATAGTATTTGCAACTTTTCAAGGTACGAAGGGTTATGGTGATATTGAGCGCAGGATGTTGCCGATCATTTTGTGCTGAGCTGTCATGGTACACAAATTACAAAGAACGACACTTGATAAAGCTGTAATCGACCTCGATACAAAAGTTTTCGCCAAAGGGCAGGCATATATGGCACTAAGTAGAGTGAAAACACTTGAGGGTATTGGTAGATATCTGACTTAGAACCAAATAAGGTATTAAACAAACCTCATGATGAACGAGCTTTGGCCGAAATGCAGAGGCTGCGAGGTTTACTTACAAATCAGCAATAGGCTCGAAGCCTGGTTTTTATAACAACCTTATGTAAATATTTTTAAAGCCGATAAACAATGATTTTATTTAGGGGTAAGTATCGTATTACCCAGTAACTGGGTTGTGGCGGTCAGATAGGTAGTCGTTTAATGTGAAGTACTGGTATTCAGCTGCATCCGGACTGGAAGCCGACCCCAACATAGTTGGGAAAAGGCTAGACAGATGATGATACTACGATTTTATTTCTCGTGAAACTTGCATTAATTTTATATTCCTCCGACTTACCTCCGATTTTTATATTCTTCCGCTTTGTACAAAAACCGCACTTTGTAGTGTTTTTTTTTTATTTTGGAAATCGGATGTTTGGTTTTTTTGTGAAAGTTTTTATTTTCACTTTTTAGGTGGTGGTACCTAACTGCAAACAAATTCGAATACCACTACACTACTACTACTAGAACATCATCCACATAAACTTAAGTGGGAAATGTGCGTATTATTGAAGCTAACTCAAAAACTATCCAAGCAAAATTAATAAATTTTACATGAGAGCAACTCCAAGGTATTCTTTATAACTTCCCGAATGAAACAAAAATCTTTCAAATCGGACTATTCAATAAAAAGTTATGCGTGGTCATACATAAAAAAATAAATAAAAAAAACCTATTTTTTCGTCGGTTAAAAAAAAAAATTAGAAAATTCTTTGATAGTGATTACTAATAGTTTGCAACTTATCCAGAATATTAGGTTTTATAGATATTAGAGAATATTGGATTATATAGATTACAATTTTCTATTTTGATAGTACCTGCGGGGCTATTGCGTAACACACTTACGAGTACAATAGGAATCGGTCTCATTATGACAGTTCAACCACATTCAACTTTGTTGAGCAGACAATTTTTTTGAAAATCATTCAGATGATAGTTTGTTACGCAATTAGGATGCCAGTAGTTGTTGACAAGCCTACACTGTCTTCCCATACCTATTAAAACTGTAATTTGAAAACTCTATAAAACCAATTATTTTGAAGGGTAACCATGGAATTTCTTGCCAGCTCTTCTCCCTAGGAAACGACCAATAGGAAATAGGAACCGTGCACTTAGCTTCTGACGTTTTATAAGTGCCCATGTAGGTTAATGTGAAATAAAATATTTTGATTTGATTATTTTATCATGAAAGTACCTATATAGAAGAATATCTACTTGTGTTTTATAAAAGTGATTCGAGTAACCAACCTTGAAGTAAATGGCGTTAACGAGGACAGCTTCTGTGCTTGCATCCAGTGAGTCTGATGATACTAAATCTTTAATCTTGTGATTTGTGTTATCTTCAACCTGCAAATATAGTGTAAACAAAATGACAGCATTAACATCGTATTTTAAATCTCTAGTAAGATTAGTAAGTTGGTATGTATATAGCATAGCTATGGGCACACATAATATGTATACAAATTAAATCAAGATTTAAGAGGACGGTCAGGTAAATATTAGACTTGTATTTAAAACTGCTATGCTGATGCAATGAGATATAAAGTCACATGAGGAAAATGTTAAATCATAGACTTACCTATATACGTATACTAGATTAACTATTGGTAAGGCGCTTAGTATTTCTTTGGAAGAGGTCTAATATAACGTTAGCCTAAATAATAACAATTTTACCCATGCGTTAATTTCTTGTGCAGCTTCAACATTTTTAGTGAAGTCAACATTCTTCACGTCTGAGTTGAAGACATCCCTGGACACGGCAGAAAACTGGTCGTTCAACACTGCACCTTGGCGGACGTACACTCTGTTTGCTAGACTTAGCTCGACTCCCTTCACGGATCGCAGTTGCTTGGTCACGTCAGTGAATACTTCCTTAGTCTGTAAGATTCATAAGGTTGTAGTATAAGTATTTCGGATTCAACAGTTGCTGTTGTAAAGCCATATAAGACTTACAGTACCACATGGCACATCGAGTTATAGAAAAAGTTTTGTTTTGTGAAGCGGTCGGAATCTTGATAGTCGCTTTTTATAGATCGGTATTCGGTATATTTACGCCCAGGTACTGTACATTATAAAAATCAGGTGAACTTACCACGTTGTCATTGGGCAAACCCAAGCTCTTAAGGATTTCATCATGAGATTCTCCTACTGAAGCCAAAGATAGTTGAGCGAGTGGAGACAGCACGGAAAATGCCGACAGCACTACATTTTCACCTGGGTTGGCTTTCACTACCTCCTGAAGATTGAAAATAATTTCAGTATTAGGTGTATGTTAACAGTTTCGTAATGAGAATTATAATTATGGATGCAATGGATTGTATGGATTGTACTTAGTCAAGTTTCTAGATTTTCTGTTACATTTAGATACTAAGGCATAAAAACCTACTGGAGTGTTGTATACCTACTTATATATTGATTACAATGCGTTTCAAATTGAAACATCTGTTCAATAAAGGAAAACATAAATCTGTATTGCATGTTCTGTTGATTGCGTCACGGTCTTTGTTTCCGTATGACGATGTGTTCAAGGACTACTTTATAATCTTGATAAGATGTTTGGAAATATTAGGTTCGGTCGGAAAAGTCAACTTTTTAGATATACACATAGTGATATTGCAATTCAAAGTTATCTCACGACCCCCATTTTTTATGTCTGTAGTTCTCTTCGTTAGGGGTTATCTGTGCAACTACTGATAACATTACAAACATTGCTTCGATAAGTAGCCATAACTTTGGAATGAAGTCTGTGTTTTATGAGGTTGTGCTATGTGATTTTTCTATTTAAGGCTTTATCGCGACTTTGCACATACTTCATCCCGATAATGTTGCCAAAATATGACAGCTCTAATTTAGTTTTTAATGTGTTTATAGGAGAAGGTAAAGCTGGCTCAACACTATAACTAAGTACATTAAATTTTTGTATTTTTATGTTGGAGTACCGTGAGTGTTTGATAAACTGTGGCCAAATAACTGTTTATCTTTTTTTTGCTATTTCTGCGGCCACTACTGCAGACAATTAGATTTTTCATGACACCCTAAATACGGTAAAGCCTGCTGCTAATACCAGCCAGACTGTTCATAAATTGAAAGTTTTGTGTAAGTGTTCAAAGTAATTAACTTGCAAAAATATCTCTAAAAGTCAAACAATATTTAATAATTGCTATCTAATAGCATGTTTAATTGGTTAAGTTATCACTTATCTCGTACAAGTTTCTTTTTGTGTTGATTTTATAAGTGCCTATAGTTAATTTGAAACGTGCTGGTAATTATAGTCAATATAGTACGATAAGATATGACATAATGTAATTATTGTAGAATCTTGTGCTCTGTTTACTTACTTGGAACATGTTAGCGGTAAACACCTCATTATTTGCTCTCAGAAGTTCTTCGTTGGATTCTTCCGACATTGCAGTTGCCGCAAGCGCCAATACTGAAAAATTATGTATCTTTATGAATAGGTTTTTTAATGAAAGTTTTTAAGACTACGTGCCAATATGTTTTTTTTTATTTTGTTTTGTTTTGTTTAGAGGGTGAATTTATTTTAGAAATGGCTGTTTTCCGCGGCTTCACTCGCGTGGGGGTCGGGAGTTGTCTCACGCCACTGTAATGCCGGGATTGAAGTTCTATGTCTTAAACTATCATAGTTATGGTCTACCTGCGTGCCAAATTTCATCGAAATCAGTTCAGCCATTGAGTCGTGAGAAGGTAACAGATATACATACAGAGTTACTTTCGCATTTTTATTATGGATACTATGGGCAAACTCTTAAGGATAATAATAATTTAGCGTGGACTCTAAAGTGAATCTTATAAAGATTTCATATATTTATCGCTAATGTGTTATGCGAGTTTTTTTTTATACAAGACTACCAGACCTGGTTTTATCGACATACTTGAATATTTTTTGTATAAACGAAGGCGAATAGAATAGGTATTTATAACAAGGCTAACGTTTTTATTAATAATACGAGTACAAACTCTTTAGATTGCAATTATTAAAAAAAAAAACATAGTTTCATCCCGTTATCAAAACCTGTTTTGAAGTAAAATGATAATTATAAACTTTTATTTAATTATCATTAATGACTATAAGTAATAGTTTCTACTTAGATCTGTAAAAGGTTACAACAGCCTAATGTCAAACATATTAAAGGTACGTTAAAATATTATTCAAAGTGAATGCATACCTAACATAAACAATAAGCCATAAGGAAAACCGGTTGTAAACTTGAATGTTTCTGCTATTCGATGTCAGGGAATCCCAGTCAACATTTACTGGCCAAGCAAACAAGTACCCAATAATGAAAAAAAAAAATGACGTCATTAAGACATACATACTTAACAAATTAACGATGTCATTTTAAGGGAAATCTTATTTGTAAAGTACACAAAATACTTGAAGATCATGATGTTAAAATGATTCCTCATGTTTCCGTCCTATCCTGTTCCATATCACGATTTTTCATTGTAAGTCAGGCAGGTAAAAAACTCAGATAATAATACTCTTCATTCAAAGTGCAAAGGTTATGAATTGTGAGACAACTTTGATAGACTTGAAGGTAATTATTATCATAAACAAATGCGTAATAATAAATTGGAAATCAATATTGCTTAGTCACAATGTTTCAAGATCAGACAAACGTTTTAAAACTATAAAAAATTTTGTGTTGGACAATATACGAATTTAGTTTTGCAACTAGCAAAACTAAATTCGTATATTGTCCATTAATTAACGTCAAATTATTTCTCTTATCTTTGGAGGGATGTTATAATGAGTTAAGCAGTGCGATATGTTTTTAAATATCATATTTATTAAAGACTTACCGCATATAAAGAGTTTCATGTTTGCAGCTGCGTCTCTCTCGGACGCTGGATCAACACTGACTAACCGGTTAACGACGCGATGCTCTTTTAAATAATACAATTTGTTGACTATAGTCACGTTCACGATGTGGTCACTACGTAATGCCACCTAGCTAGAGACCATCAATATTTGCAGTGGGTATTCACAAAATACATCAACAGTTCGCTGAATTATATATGGGTGTTTTCTTCTACTAATTAGTAAGTACTAATGGAATAAATACCAGTAAATCATTAAAAATTCCTGGCGATTGCGATACTGATTACAAAGAAAATAACAATTTTGGAGATTAGGCGATTCTGCCCTGGAGCCCAATAGCGTTAAAATATAGGTATACCAATGGAAAGATCTCATCAAGGATGATATTTCTTATTATGAAGATTTCTCTCGAATGTTAGTACGTAAGGAGCTACAGAGTTCTAAATTTGAGTAATTAAATATTATTGAAATGCTGGTATTTTGTCAATTAATTAACTCATTAATCCTGTGCCTTGCAAACATCATCTTTTAAGCCTATAAACGGATATTTTAAAACATTGGCATCCTTGGTTTTTAAGAGTCGGTCGGCCGGATAGAACGTTAAGCCTGCCACATCTCCCAATAGCGTTAAAATATCTCTTCAAGGGTAATATTTCGTGTCATGACGACTTCTCTCGATTGTTAGTCAGTGAGGAGTTACAGAGCAAATACGTGCGAAATTACCAACACTTTTACACGACAAGGGAAAATATATAATACAATCAAAATACACTTTACGCCATAAAATAGGTTAAACTTACCAAGCTCTAAGCTAAAAATGCACTGAACAAGTACACTAGTCATGTCACTTAAAATATATAATAACTTACCAGAATTAAGTAAAGAACAACAAAAAATTAATATATTCATAAAAAAATTAAAACAATATCTAATATCTAAATTCTGTTATAGTGAATTTTAAATTAGGTACTTACATGTTTTTTTATAAAATAATGACATTATAAATAGTACATTACATTCAACTAAAGTGCATTTTTTAAATCTCGGAGACTGAATTGATAAGTGCAAATGTCAAACTGGCTTACATTACATTATCACAAAGGTCATTTTAACATTTTCACTTGTCAATTTAGTCGCCGAGATTAAAAAACAGACCATAAGTAGTCAAATAAAAACCCTCTTCCTCTCTTCTACTTTTGCTGTGCCCGACAGTGTCCACAATGATCATATTTTTTGTAAACCTACCACCTAATTTCACATGTGGAAGCAATAAATATATTGAGTAGTGAGCTCTAAATATGAGCTCTAAATTTAATTTTAGGTATTTCATCAATTAATTAACTTTATTTCTGTACCTTGTAAACACCATCTTTTAAGCCGCAAACATCCCCCAGACACAAACCATCTAATTATCATGCTCGCACTCATAGTAACAGCGGCATTTTAATTGTGTCTGGGGAATGTTTGACCGCTACGATTGGTCTGTCTGCTTACAAATAGTATTGAAATAGATCCCGGAGTATCATTTTATAATAATTAAGACTCAAGTTATAAGTAAGATGACATCATTCTTTGCGAGCTTTAAAGCGTCTTGCGGAAAAAACCGCCGACGGGAAGTGTCTGGCAGTATTGATTAATTAATTGTTAACAATATTCTGCAAAACATACATAAAAATCAGCAGTCCGACTTTATGAAAAGTTTGTAATATTTTTACGCAACTTTAGGACCTGATACCTGTGCAATGCTATTATGTAACCTTTTCACCGTGAAAACTTAAGTGAAGTAGTGTGGAGTGAGCTGTCACTGTCACTCCAGCTGGTGCTAAGTACGGACCAAGCACATTTCTGCAGTCATCGAGATTTTAATAATATTTTTTATGCTATTATAGTGATAAATTTATATTATTTCAAAGCTAGTATTTAAGTGTCTAGTCAATGGTGAAGTCAAAATCAAAATCCAAGTGGCAGCTGCAAAATTTTTCAAATAATTCGTCATAGGTGTCATTTTCATGGTTTTCGTGATAACGAAAATAGGATCATTAAAAAATTACGTAGCCTCATCTTGGATTAATATTTTGACCACACTATGAGCTTTAGCACCCTCAAAAACCATGAAAACGATACCCATCACAAATTATTTCAAAATTTTCATTTTGACCTCTCTATTTGCTTTAGCACCCTGAAAACCATGACCGACATACAAGACCAATAATTTGAAAATTTTCGTTTATTTCGCAGCTGCCATCTTGAATTTTCATTTTTACCTGACTATTGGCTTTTATTAGCACCCTCAAAAACCATGACACCTACGACGAATAATTTAAAATTTTCGCAGCCGCCAACTTGCATTCGAATTTAAAGGTGGTAAAACAATAACCTAGCACTAAATAATTTTTAAACCAAATAACCGTGGACTATTTGTATATTATTAGCAGATCTATTTAAAAAGGCAGATTAGATATAAAGATGTAAAAACAGAAGAAGCATATAGAGTTAATTAGAATACCAATTATTGTAAATCAGAAAAATTAACTAGATTAACAGCACCTCGTAATACAACGCTCACAATAAGAATTTTTTGCTTAGTTTTTAAAAAGACCAAAAATTAAAAAGTGGCGCATTAGTTAAACTAGGTTTTCATCGATTTAACCTCAAAAAATTGTTTGACGTGCATTTGAATATTCCAGTAAAATTTTAAAAATCTGAATGTTGTATTAATGACTTAACGCGCAAGCGTGGCGTGATCTTATCACTTCACCCGATTCTGAAAGCGCGGCGTGATCTTATCACTTCACCCGATTCTCGTAGCCATAGCAACTAACCACACCGAAATGATTCGGCTAAGTGAAGTGAGTTGGTGAGTGCGATGCGAAAGTGTCGTGATCACCCGATTCCCCCGATTCTGCAAGCGCGGCGTGATCTTGTCACTTCAACCGATTCTCCTGGTCGTAGGAACCACCCGCGCCGAAGTGAGTCGGCTAGCTGAAGTGAAGCGGTGAGCGCGATGAACGAGTGTCAGTTGAACTGTTGAATTTTGTAATAGTGTAATGATGATGAAATATTTATTTATTTATTTTCAAAAAACTTAGTACTATTTTACAATGGCAATGTGGCAACAATTTCAATAAGAGTAAAGAGATTAGCATCTGTAGCCAAACTAGGCATAGCCTGTATTTCGGCTATCAGCACCATTCCCCTCTAGTATTATAATACAAGAATAGGTGCCAAGCAATAGAGGCATACAAATTAAATCAGTACTACAGGATAAAAGTTGATAAGTAATCTAGATAAGTAACTTGAAAATAGGTAAGTATATAATTTTAATCCTACTAATTATAATATAATTGATTAATGGATTAAGTGTATGTGTGTTCAGGTGCATGTACAGACGTGCGTGTGTGTGTGGGGGTGTGTGTTTGTGTGATGTATGTATGAGAATGTGTGGGTGTGAGTATGCATGAGTGTATATGTGTGTAGGTATTATTAGCAACGTAACTATTCTAAAATAAAATATTAGGTAGTTATTATCCGTCTCTTTATTTAAATGACTCCAAAACACAGAGATCGTTTAGTTTCTACATCGTTTGTGTGGGGTTTAATTCGGAGTATTCCCGTTTGAGCACCTATTTTTAGAGCACCTACGCATTTAGCACAAAAGGTATTCTCAAATGGGAATAACTTTGGTGCTCAATGCATAGGTGCTCAAACGGGAATACTCCTTAGATTCTATAGTAAGGTCACTTTTAGTAGCACTCGATCACTTCAAACGCTCAGTTGTCTCTTCCTATTGAGTAGATTGCCTATTGAGTTTTTAATCAAATCGAGCGATAATAATCGCTTCTTCAAAATTCATCGCGATTGCGTTTATTTAATCAGTAAATGGGTTCGTAAAATGTATTAATAACAAACAATGTCCGTGCGCATTTTCTTTGGCAGTTAGCGTAAACGTGAATGTATTATTTTATTTATTGTTCGTGGATGACTCGCTCGCACCACATTTTTTCTAGACTAGTCCTTATACAGCCATAAGGACTAGTCTAGAATCAATATAGAAAAAACCAAATTGAGTGCCTGACTACATTTCTGTTTTGCTATTTTATATATATATAAAAACCGGCTAAGTGCGTGTACGTGCGTGTGCGTGTACGCACAATGAAAAGTTCCGTAGTTGGGATGAATCTCAAGAACAAACAACATTATAGTTGAAAAACATGTTCTCCCATACATTCCAACTGCAAATGTAAGTTTGTATGCACAATATTGAGAGATTTACCATGTTGTTTTAAGACCATATACTTCTTATAGGTTTTCCTGTAATCTATAGGTATATATTGAACTATTTTTTGTATTTTTTTCAAAATTTTAGGCTCAGTACTTTCGGAGATAACTAGGGGAATGGTCAATTTTCGTCTATTTTCTTAGATTTCTTTAAAATGATTAAAAAAATAAAAAGTATATATATATTTGAGACCCTCACACACCTTTCATTTTATATGTCACACGGTGCAGTTTCCAAAACTTTTTTAAAATTTTCTTATTTGCCCCCAAAATTGACCCCCATATTCAAAGAACAATGGCAGAATTTGGTCTGGACTTTTTTTTGGTGTCCATAGATTTCATATATATAAATCAAATTTCATTAATTTTCTACAATTTTTCAATTATTTACTCCTTTTCGTAAAGGCCGGAGTTATTTTATGTTTTTAAAAGCTTATCAAATGATGTTCGAATTAGGTATATACATTCAAAATGTGTGTGTATATACATTAAAATAGTGGTGTGAGTACAAATAGTACGAATTCAATTTATATGTGTCTATAATTAAACGAATTTAAGGAAACAATATTCGAGACATGTCAAATTGTCTAGATATTTTTCAAAGAAAAATTGCATATATAGATATTTGTGAACATAACTTTGCTCTAAATAATATGAACAATTGATTGCGCACAATTTATAGAGTATTTGTCTCTAGCAATATTATTGATATAATGTAGTCACATATTTATGATGTCACAGATTGTTTACAATTTATTGTAAGGCAAAGGTGTTTAGGGTTCTATGTAACTTACCATTGCCTATATATTTTTGATTCATGAACATGCTCAGATATTAAAGAACTAGACTGTACCAAAGACAAGCTCGGTCTTACGAGTATTACGGCGAACATGTACGTTTCCAAGGCGGATACAGAATAGAGGTGAATAGGGGTGAAATTATCGGTCAAAATGATTATAACCTTAGAGGAGGTAGCGGACAAAAGACCTATTTAAGAGGGAAAATAAAGTCCCGACACATATCACGGAAACAATATTATGTATAAATTGTGATTGAAAATAATATTCCTGGCAGAACCGGCATAGTTGAATATTGCTGTAGTTGTTTAGTTGGCCGGCGCACTGTAGGCTGCTGCGCACACACTATGACTTTAGTGTGGTATCTAGGATGGGCCAGACATCCAGGACATATCTCAGCACCAGCAGGTTTTTTTGATGAGATAATAATACGAGAGGAGGAATAAAATAAATATGATTAACAAAACGTGTTTTTTATTTGACCTAACATTAGGTATACACCCTCAGTTTTAGTATTTACGGGGCAAGTGCATGTTTTTTTAAATACGCGCCCAGCTTTCGTAAACATAATCAATTGAGTACTACTCTACACCGAGGGTTAGAATTTATTTGGGTTTTTCTCATTTTATCCGTAAATACTCTTATCCTCACTAAGACCACACCACATTAAACTTCAATCTGTGATGATTTATAGATAAATTGTTGTTTGACGTTCATTCATAACCTAAACATTCAAACACCGAAATCTTTTTTTTCGGTTTTCCCAAATGAAAATAGTCTCATTTATAGATTCTGGAGCTAACGCCAAATTTTTTAACATATTTTTCATTACGGGACGCTTCAATTTGATCCCAGACAATTCTTAGTATGGAGACCTGCCATTGTTCTTTCATTTATTTACGTTACAGCCCATGTTTGGGTCACAGGTTTACCAAATTTCAACTGAATCGGTCTATTAGATTCGGAGCATATTGGCTGTGTGTGACAGACGGACAGACAGACAGACACACGAGTGATCCTATAAGGTTTCCTTTTAAGGTACGGAACCCTAAAAAAACTTAAATAGTAATGTGTAGACACTTACATACTAGCTTTGAAATAATTTAAAATTCAATAGAATTAGCATACAAATATTATTAAAATCTTGATTATGATGGTAAATGTAATGATTGGTCAATCCCTAGCATCAGTGAAATAATATGATAGCTCACTCCACGCAAGTTTTCACGGTGAAATTTTTACAGAATCGACCAGCTGAAAATTGGCCGTCGACCCAAGCTAGCGGGTATGCTTACGTTCAAAGTACATATTAACACTATCCCATACATTTTGTAAATCGGAAAATAAGTAAGGTCTGGCGATTAATAAACAGAAACTTGTAAACATCATCATTATTAAATTAGCGCAAAAAACATTACGCCTGAGTTCCCTATTGGGTAGGCAGACATAATGTGTTGTAGGTACAACTACATTTTAGCTATAGAGGAAAAATACCTCTTCTATCTATAAGTATAAAACAAAGTCGTTTTTCGTGTGCTCTCTGTGTGTGTACGATTAGTTCTTCTAAACTATTCGTAGTGTCTAGTTCTTCACCATGACTTAGAGAACTTATCCCCAAGGTTTATATATAATATATGTTAACGGAAAAGTCTGTAATCCGTCATTTTATACAATTCCTAGGAAATGTGTACAATTCCTAAAATAGATAGGAAGTCTATGATATATTTTGTAATATGTGCTTTTCCTAGGAAATGTATACATTTATACGTTTCCTAAATAGCAATCGGAAATGTAGGTATTACATACATGCATGTATTATTGATAGAGAGCGTGGTGATGCACGTAATATTATAGGCGTAGTCTTGGCTAAGTCTGATGACGAGCTCTGTCAAATTGGTATGAAGAATGGAATAATAAAACAATTGTATTCTAGATCTCAGTTCAATGTTTGTCCGAGAGATCTTCTGGATATCAAGAATGTACCGAGTACGGAAATTACACTACGCTCTGTTGCAAATCTTCAATCAACTAGAACCGACCAAGGATTTAAAAAGTGCCTTTGCAAGAAGAATTGTAGTAATAAAAAATAAACTATTATGTCCTTCCTAGTGCCACATCAGCTTACCCTGCAAACATAAATAAGTTCTTCAGGAGAAGTACTAGTGGAACTCACATGCAGCTAGACACTGTGACGCCAGAAGATACTTTGCTGTCATATGATAGAGTCTAATTGTATGTCTCTAGCCACATGTACGGCCTTCTGTAAAGAAGGCCGTACATGTGGCTCATATAAGTTATATTAGAAAAAAAATTAGAAAGACTTCTACTTTTATATTGTGATGACGTAGAATTACTTAAATGACAGACTGATTACTTACAAATGAAAGTGTGAGCTTTATAAGAAACTAGCTTCCGCCCACGGCTTCGCCCGCGTGGTTTGTTGATAAAAAGTAACCTATGTGAAGGACCACCCAGGCAGACTATACATATCAAATTTCATCACAGGTATTTCTTGTGAATGTTTGACGTCGCTATGCTGCCGTTTTTGCAACAGCGCGTCTGCGAGATTCAGTCGCTTCAACGGTTTCTGTGGCTCTTAGAGCTGCCATATAAGTTGCTGGCGCTGATGACTGCTTGTGACTGTTTTGGTGTCTCTGCAGCCCGTTGAAACACCAGATACTCAGCGTCCTGTTGACGCCGATCTTGGGACTAATCTGGTGTCTCTCAAAGCCGATGAAACGCTAGATATTCAGCATGCTATTGGCGCCAATGTTAGTACTGTTCTGAAGTCTTAACAGCTCATTGAGATGCCAGATACTCAGCGTGTTGTTGACGCCGATCTTGGGATTGTTCTGGTATCTCTGCAGTCCGTTGAGATGCAAGATACTCAGCATGCTATTGACGTCAATCTACCAAGATAGCCAGCATCTCAACGAGCTGCTGAGACTCCAGAACAGTACCAACTGTTCTGGAGTCGCAGCAGCTCGTTGAGATGCCAGATACTCAGCGTGTTTTTGACGCCAATCTTGGGATTGTTCTGGTATCTCTGCAGTCCGTTGAGATGCAAGATACTCAGCATGCTATTGACGTCGATCTACCAAGATAGCCAGCATCTCAACGAGCTGCTGAGACTCCAGAACAGTACCAACTGTTCTGGAGTCTCAGCAGCTCGTTGAGATGCCAGATACTCAGCGTGTTTTTGACGCCAATCTTGGGATTGTTCTGGTATCTCTGCAGTCCGTTGAGATGCAAGATACTCAGCATGCTATTGACGTCGATCTACCAAGATAGCCAGCATCTCAACGAGCTGCTGAGACTCCAGAACAGTACCAACTGTTCTGGAGTCGCAGCAGCTCGTTGAGATGCCAGATACTCAGCGTGTTGTTGACGCCGATCTTGGGACTGCTCTGGTGTCTCAGTACCTCTGTGTGCTGCCTCACGCACCGCCTACTCAAACCTTCGCAGCTCGGCTTGTTGAGACGTCTCGTTATTTCTAGGTATTTGCAGATCTCGAGCTAGGAAAAATCAGAAAATCGGTAATAATATAACACAATTATAAAAGTTAATTAAAAGAACAACGAATCTATCTTCTTACTACTGACCACACAACGTATACCTAAATGTAACCGTTATTCTTATATTAACGAAAAACAAACAATTGTAATAATCTAATGAAAACAAAACAAAACTGTCTACTTTATACTTACAAATACAACCTATAAAAAAAAAAAAACGACCAAGTGCTTGTTGGATTACGCACAATGAAGGGTTTCGTAGTTCCGATGACTTTATCCCAAGAACAAACTTAACATTGCAATGTTAAATTTGTTACTACTACACATTGGTGAGATTCAATTTATAATAGAGCCCATTTTCTTTTACGTGCACAAAGTGTTATATCGTGCGAAGAAGGAGCAATACTCATACGATAAATATAATTTAAGCGAGACCGCTCGCACGCCATGAAGAGTGGAGGATACAGAGATAAGTGTTTTTTTTGTAAAGAGAGCGAGATGGCTCAGCAAATGCGGTATTTCTCGGGCATCAACCTATGTCTAAAGAATTTTGTAGTCGAGTTTAGTCCTATTGTCAACAGTAACGAATTGCGAGAAAGCGATTGGGCGCTGATATTGCGCGCATTTCTTCAGGGCCCTGGCCTGTATGTTCACTAATAACCCAGATGACCATAACAGGTATAAAGTACATGAGCGAAATGGCCAGAAGGTGACGTAGGTGAGGTAGTGGTAGGTTATGACCACTCCAGAAGTGAATCCAAATTAATTTACATAAACATAGTACATGGGTTCTAAAAGTGCCTTAGATATTCTAGCTTGTAAAGAAAGTTTGCGAAGAAAAAGTATTAAATTATCCACCGACTCAATTTATAAAACATCTTCAGCGTTATCCTTTGTCTTGTTTCAAAAAGTCTCCGATTATTACTACTAGATGTTTTAAGTTAAAACAATGTATTCCAGGACGGTCGTAAACTACAAACTGATACCTATTATTTGTGAACGATTCCGTTGAAGGTGATTGTGTTGTCAATTCAGTGCAATATAAAATGGCAGGTTAATTGAAAAGTGTTTTTTTATCGGGGTTGTACGAGGCTCCGACGCCATAGAATACTGAAAGAAATTGTACAAATAATTTTAAAGTAATTTTTGCGAGGTATGAGAACGATTCTATTGCCAAAAATGTAGTTTTTAGAATTTTTGTCTGTTTGTCTAAATGTATGTTCCAGCATCACGCAAAATCTATCGGATAGAGTATGCTCAAATGCAGAGATATTCCCTTATGTCTGGTCAGTCAGTCAGTATGGTGGTGGTCAGTGGTATGTGTAGCTATAAATTATCACGCTATTTGCTGTGGGGGTTGAGCAGTATTTATTTCTCTATAGTTTACCGCAAACTGCGAAAAGACGAGACAAAAGGTTACAGATATGGCAGATAGTTACAGATTTAAAATTTATTGGAGTAAAAATCTCATTGAAAAACATTACAACATGTAAATCCATATTTGCAACCATGTATCACGAAATAAAAGAGAACATTATTACTTGCAATTTTCTTATAATTTCCAAATAGAATGCAGCAAAGCCCATGCATAATAAAATATGAAATTCAATACATAAGAGTAAAGTACTCCGAAGAAAAGCTGGGTACCACACCTACAAAGGCAATATTTAAAAGACGTAAAAGAAAGGCTAATTTTTTCGCGATTTCAGGTTTAGTCCCATAGTAAAAGTTGTTCATAATGATGAGTACAATTACCCCTTAAGAGGTTGTCAGTTATTTAAATTACACATTGTATACAGGGTCAAATGCAAATTTAATTTGACTCTGTATAATGTTTTTTTTTACTAGAGCAGGAATATGAAACTAGGAGATACAGGGAAACTGTCTTAGAAACTAGATATAAGTTGCTCTTTTATAAAATATTTACTTAATAATCAAATCAAATTGCCTCCATCGCTTCCTATGTTCTCAGAATCTCCGACGCAACCGTAAAAAATAGGGCGGCTGCGATAAAATCTAATTTATCTGATCATAGAGATAGATATTCGACTTTCTTTCTTTTCTTAACGTAAATCTTTTATTATCTTTGTTTCCCATTGTATGACAATACATTATAATATGAATATTATTAAAATAACTCCTAAATAAAGTACCTATTGAACTCGCGTGCGAGCGAAGCAGACCCTCTCATGACGGCGCACCTGCGCGGCTCTAAGTGAACCCGCCGAAACCGGTAAGGCCGTTATGTGCTAAACGCTAACACATCTTTGATCGTGTTCGAGCCCACAACTAAATGGCGTAAGTCTCAATTCTTATTTCGTTTATAACTAAAGTAATAAATAGATCTAGAGAAAAAATATCTTGTGACTGGATAGTGAAGTATATTTTCTTACTGTGAATTTTTATTGACGTAAAACCTGAGCAATGTAGACAAAAAATGTAATAATCTTTAAAAAAAGACATGATTTTCGAATAAAAAAATTTATCGAGTGAAAATCTGTCATGTACATGAAAAGAAAAAGATCCAAGAAATCATATTCCAAAGTTCCATTTTAATGGTATGTGTGACTGTTTCAGAATATTAATGCAAATTAATATTCTTAAACAGGTCCAAACAGGGTGACAGATCGGAATAATCCTTTTTGTGGGTGATTTTATTTTAGTAATAGCTATTTCCCGCGGCTACACTCGCGTGGGTGCCGGATGTTAGCCCACGGGAATGTAATACCGGGATAAAAGTCCTATGTCCTAAACCTACCGAGGTGCCAGACTGAATTACTTTCACATATTATATATAAAATTAGCATGGACCAACTCTTAAAGGTAATAATAATTTAGCGTGAACTCTAAAGTGAATCTTATAAAGTCTTCACATACAGATCGCTAAATTGCTTTGCGAGCTTTTTTTATACAAGACTATCTGTAATGCTATTCTGTACAAATCTCACCGTGAAAATTTAGGTGAAGTGAGCGCCGAGTTAGCTGTCAATAGTGCCAACCGCATAGCATCACGTGGAATGACAGCTCACTTCACCTAAGTATTCACGGTGAGATTTTTACAGAATACTCGTAGACCGGCAGAACTAGTTTTAACAACATACTTGAATATTTTTTGTATAAATTAAGACGAATAGAATAGGTATATGTTTTTATTACTATAACCTAAACCTAACTAATGTATTTTGCGAATTCTTTAGCTACTTACCAGAAAGTATTCAACCCGTTATTATAATCTGTTTTGGAATAAAACGATAATTTTAAAGTTTATCATCAAGTTTATAACAGTTTCTACTTAGATCTGTAAATCGGTAAATTGTGGTAACAGCCTATAGTCAAACGTAATAAAGGAATGTTAAAATAAAGATAATCAAACAGAATGCATAGCATAAACAATAAGCCATAGGGAAAACCGATTGTAAACTTGAATGTTTCAGTCTTTTGTCTATTTGATGTCAGGGAATCCCAGTCAAACTTTTTTGACCAATAAATCAAGTTCCCGATAATAATAAGACTAAATGACGTCATTAAGTAAAGACAAATTAACACTTTTGACTTTTTATAGAGCTTACGCGCCATGCCGCAATACGTATTGCAAGTTGACCCTCTGGTAGGGTCTTCAAAAATACAACTTCTGTTTATCAGAACGTATGATATATGTCTTACTTCTGAACGCATTTGTAATTTTTACGTTCCTAGAGATGTCCATACTTTTTCTAGGGTCGAAAACGATTTATAGGTATCTGATGATATATCGATATATCGCTGATATACTAAAACATTTTGTATAATCAATCTAAATATAATCTAAATGTTTTTATAGCATATGAAAATTATATCATATGAAAGTTATGTCAAATGAAATTCGACTATCTGTTATTATACCAAACATTACACACCCATAAAAATGTATATTTAGATTGATTATACAAAATGTTTTAGTATATCAGCGATATATCGATATATCATCAGGGGTGTGTAATGTTTGGTATAATAACAGATAGTCTAATTTCATTTGACATAACTTTCATATGATATAATTTTTATATGCTATAAAAACATTTAACCTAATTTCATACGATCTAATGTTATATGTGATATAAGTTTCATTTTCTCTAATTTCATTTACTATAACGTTCATTTCATATAATTTTCAAATTGTATAATGGTCTTTTTATATAATGGTCTTTTGACCTAGCTTTCATATTAACTAATTTTCTAAGGTAACGCAACGTTCTTGAGAAAAGCAAATTATATTGTAACCTAACCTCAAAACGTTAAAGTTGCTTCTGCATCGTCTCCGGTGCTGCGGGAAGTGCAACCCCTTCGCCCTTACGTAACAAAGGATAGGCACCCGTGCGAGCCCTAGCGGCTGATGCTGGTCGCCGGGGGCGACCAGCAAGCCAAGCCGAAGCTGCGGAGGTGAGTATGCTTTGTTACAGCGGGCGGGGGTTGCTCTCCCTCCGCGCCTCCGGTTTTTATATACACTCTAGTGTAGGAGTCAAAATACTACGTAAAGTCGGGGTTTCCCGATTCAGTTTTGGAACAGATTCAACCTATTAACTACAAGCCGGTGTATAATTATGTTATCGCCATATCTTAGAATTTTTTTTCCATACTAACCTTGGCCATGAAATTGCTAATTCTACGATATAGCCACAATATAAGACATTTCTAAATTATATTAAACGTTACTTATAGATTTTGAATATTATTGCAACTGAATATTATATTAATTGAATATTATTTCAAATGTGCATTATATAAACTGTTCATTATACCATATGAAATTAGGTAAACTGAAATTATATCAATAATTCAGTATATCATTTGACCGTTATATTAAAGAAAAATTATATTAAATGAAATTAGGTCTTATGATCATTAGAACTTTTGTTATTATATCAAACGATACACTCCCCATTTTATATAATTTCAACAGGGCAATCATTTTTTTTTTTAATACCTTGAACCCTAGACACATGTGATGTAAGATAGACGACAAATAAGACGGGCAAATAACAAATAAAAGGAGTTACCAACTAACATACAGGTTTTTACAATTTGGGAAATAAATGTTCCTGGCTGCTAGTTTATACAATAAATTAACTTACACATACATATGACATTATTATATTATAAAATTACTAAGTTTTATGAAATTTTGTATGGCTATGCTTCATTAAACTCTTTGTTTATTAAAATTTATTATGATTACTACTAATAGTAAATAAAACTCAATTGCCGAATGTACACATATGTAAGCGCATCACTTCAGAACGGTTGTAAATATTTGGCTAATTCTTTTTTTGTTGTTTTTATAATTTCAGGTGGTCTCTCCAAGGCAACCCTTGCGCCCTCACGCCCCTAGTCGCCGCAGGAGACGCCCTGGGCGTCGGGAATCGATAGCCGATTCCCGGCCACCGTAGGCGCGGGCTTGCGGATGGCGTGCAATGGGTAGCTCGCCGTCCGGTAAGGACCAGGCCCGGGTCGACGGCGCGTTGTGTTCCACGCGCGCCTCAAAGAGATGTCGGCACTAGCTGAAGGGGTCCGCTAGGGCTGATGCCCACCAGGGTTGCGGGTTGTTCGAAAGAGTTACCGTGGCCCTGGCACAGGCAACTGAAGGAACACGGGTCGGTTTTAGTCAGTAGAAGTCTGACACGCCCTCCCGCTCCACCCAGAGCGGGGGAAGTTATTTGATGACTTCCCATCCACAAAAAAAGGCGGTCTTTCCAGTTCTGGGACCATAACGCTTGATAACGCGCTTCTCTCAATCTGCTACAACTTCCGGTTCACTTGTGCAAAGCGATGGCGTAGTAGATCGGTCTGTTAAGCGCAGAATTAACACTGGCTGGATGAAATGGCGGCAGGTCACGGCAACAATCTGCGACTCCCGCATTCCCCTTAAACTTATGGGGAAGATTTATAAAACAATGGTTAGACCTGCTGTCTTGTATGGATCAGAATGTTGGGCCACAAAAAGAATGAATGAAAAGCAACTGCATGCAGCTGAGATGAGAATGCTAACAGGGATGTGTGGTGTTACGCGAATAGATAAAATAAGAAATGAGTATATAAGAAGAAGTCTGAAAGTGAGACCGGTGACTGAAAAGTTGTGTGGAAATCGGTTGTCATGGTATGTGATGTCGTCAGGAGAGTTTTAAATATGAATGTGGATGGCTATACGAGTAGAGGCTGACCAAAGAAACTATGGCTGGACTGCGTGATAGATGATATGGCTAGAAAGGGAGTGACTACCGAGATTACGACTAATAGAGAAGTATGGAAGAAAAAGACATGTTGCGCCGACCCCAAATAAATTGGGACATGATGATGATAATTGTTAGGACAAGGTTTATATGAAAGAAAATGTTTGAAAAATTGTGCGGAAAGTGAAAAATTTTGTTGGTAAGACAGAAGGTAGTAAAAAATATTGACAGATTGACGTTTAGTTGTTCTTTTTTTAATATTTTTATTTAATGAAATTATAATACTGGTGTTACTTAATTCTAAACTCGCCAAACTTTTACGTTTGATGGCGAGAAGCGCTCATTTACTGAACAATGGACCACCTAACGTACCTACTACTTATATATTACACTTTTATAGTTTAATCTTATACAGTATATTTATTTCTGTTAGCTATCGTGTATAATATTTTTCAATTTTGTCTTAAGTGATCATTTACTATTTTTACTTTTTCTCTTAATAAATCTATTACTATTAACCATAATAATTTGTTACCTGTGGTTGAACCAGTGTGTTCTCTCTAACCCTACGTGTGTTGTACTTGTTTTTAACATTAGCTAATATTCCAGACCTACCAAATAATCAACTTTTTTATCTATGGGTAAAATTTTACAGATGGAAAATAACTTATCATACTCTTTGTTGCACTTATCTTTAACATTTTTACTAACTAGAAACTTTGTCAGTCTTATTTATATGTCTTAAATATCTCTTAAATATGTAATAAAGGTTCACCCGTACACAAAGAGACCATAGCTTATTAGCGAATCGGCAAGTGCGAAATACTCCATTCTGAACGTCTGCTTGTTCACTACATTTTTTAAGTGGTAAAACTTACTTAGCACCGATCTTAGCCTATTGCAAATGTCGTTTACATGTAATCTCCAGTTAAAGTTCTTATCTATTGTTAGACCTAAACATTTAAATTTACCTATATCATCTAATTTTCTACAGTTACAACTACATTTATTTCTATGCAAACATTCGTAAGTATGTCCTATCCACGGAACATAAAAAACAAAATTACTATAGGAACCGCTGTCGCTAAACTCATACAAATAAACCGATAGTCATATAATGCACTACAAACCAACAATTCATCTGATTTGTCGTTTCAAATTTAGTCAAAACTAGCGTAAGTCACAGATCCTACAACCAGAAATAAACCTTCATGTTCTATGAATAGGATTTATTTTGCTTTAGTCCAGAAAGTATTTACAACGTTTTGTTATCTCAAGTCAAACTAGATTCGATTGACGAGCAAATTCAGCTACTCGACCATAGATGGCAGTATTCTCAGTGGTCGCAATTTAAGTCTAATTGCGTTAGCCATAAGGTTGACATTCGCGTCATAGGCCGATATCTAATGCTATTCGACCAAGGCCACACCAGAGCAATAACACATTGAATTTTGAATTACATTATCGATATCGATAGATACCTGATTTCTTGTTTAATTCGCAAAAATAAGTCTTGTTGAGAGTTAAGTAAAACTGTAGGAAGAATGAAGAAGTTTTTTTTTTCTTTTGCTTATATCTCGAAAACGGTGTGTCCTATCGAAAAAATAATGAAAACTTTGCTCCCCTTTGCAACTCGTCACTCCCTAAAATTCTACATGTTGGTAATAATCAATAATAGAAATTTTGAAATTTTTCATATTTTCCATACAAAAAGTAAATAGTTCCTCCACTTGAGATGTATTTTTTTTTTGCTTTTGCTTATATCTCGAAAACGGTGTGTCCTATCGAAAAAATAATGAAAATTTTGCACTCCGTTGCAACACATTACTCCCTAAAACTCTACATGTTGGTAATACTCAATAATAGAAATTTTGAAATTTTTCATATTTTCCATACAAAAAGCGAAAAGTTTCTCCAGTTGAGGTGTAATTTTTTTTGCTTTTGATTATATCTCGGAAACGGTGTGTCCTAATCGAAAAAATAATGAAAACTTTTAATCGCGATTAAAAAAAGACATTTAGTTTGATAATCAAAATTTTAGGTGAAAAACATCAAATTCAGAATAGCAAAATTTCGATTTTCACTAAATTAAATAGCTTAGTGCCAACTTAGTGCTGTAAAACTATAAAATAATTAAGTTGTGTCACTAGTCCATCGTGGTTTGACAGGAATAAACTAAATTTAGGTGATTTTTAGTCTAGTTTAGAGACATTTGTGACAAGAGAATCGGCACCATTTTCTTTTATCGATAAAACTAACATCCGACCCGACCACATCACTAATTGAGTAACGAAGTACTTTCGAGAACGAAACGAGTGAATACAATCAATCCAAAAGAAACTGTATTTTAATCCTATAAGGCTGATTTTAACTAGATGTTCTATTACATCATTAGTAAATTGAAATTAACTAAGATTTTATTAGAAAACAAATAAAATCGTGCTTATCGATGGTATGAAACACCTCCATTTTTAAGAGTTTTTCTCCTACATCATTTTTTCACTCGAAAATGGAACAAAACGGCATAGCTACGGAAAAATAAATTTATCGCGAGATTGCAACTCCACGCGATGTTAGAACTCGACTGGGACCATAGCTTAAGATCTGTGGGGACCAAACAAGCGTTACAGCGCTTATTTCTGACACGCGTGCCTCGCCTTTGCACTTTACTTTGCACTTCTACTGTTTTTTATGTTCCGTGGTCCTATCACTGTGAGATATTCATTATTTACAGTTTAGCATTTCGATTTTATGGCGAGTTTATATGCATACATTTAGTTTTTGAAAGATTTAATATAATACCATTGTCGTGTGCCTATTTGCTAATATTTTCAAAGTCACCATGTGTACACTTTTGTACCTCAGCTATATCTTTGGAGGCATAAACAAGATACATATCATCAGTGTAGATGAAAACCTCACATTTACGTACGACATTTGATACAATGTTCATATGTATTATACAGGGTTACCAATAACCCTGTATATCCTACAGGGCCGTACACCGATCCAGTAGGTAAACCTAAATCGACATAGGCCTCTTTTCCAGCCACACGGGAGATAATTGTGCTTATTTTTCTATTAGTGAGGTAGTTTTTAAACCAATTATTTGTGGGACCGCGTATTCCGCATTCGCCCATTGTCTGTAACGAGATCTCATAGTCTGTAGTGTCAAATGCTTTTTTATAATCAAAACAATGTTATAATTTGTTTGCCAGAATCTAAGTACTCATTAATATACTCTGAAAATCCTAACAAGGCAGAGACAGTGTTGCGCCCTCTTCGGAAACCGTGCTGAGTTTCACACAATATTTTGTGTTGTTCTAAGAACGTGCTATCTGTCCTACAATATTTTTTTCGATTATTTTATCTATAACACATAATATTGCGATAGGCCTAAACTTACCATATTATTCTAAATGACTTCCTGCTTTGTATATAGGACGTATATTTGCATTTTTTAACTGCTCTGGATAAAGACCTTTCGATAAGGACATATTCACTAATGCAGCTAGAACAGGACTTATTTGCTTACGTACGTACATAATGTCTGGCACCCGTATTCCATCTGAACCGGGTGCTTCTGTTTTTACAATCTTTTATCTATCACATCAAAAAAATAATAATAACATGGTTTGGTTGTTTTGTGGAAAAAGTACTTAAAAAAGTTGTAGAACGTTATATTATATATACCTGCTGTTTTTAGAAATACCAGCTATAGTTGTTTGTAGAGCTCAGTGTGTTATCATTGTGGAATTATTTGATTGTCATTTTATTTCATTACAATGGTCGTACTGTAAAGGTAAGATTTGGTGTCATTTTCTTCATTCGTACACTCGTACGAAGCCGGTGCGGGCAGCTAGTTTGGTATAAAAATCGATTTAAATAATAGTTTCAGTAAAATTTTGTTAGTGCATGGCATTATAATAATACTAGCTTCTGCCTGCGTCTTCATCCGCGTGAATATTCTTGTTCTCCGTCCCACCGCGTCGCATCGCATCGCCTGCCCGCGTTATTTTTTCGTTTACACTTAGCGTTTTGCGACTTTTTTTCATTTTGCTCGGTTCCTAAGGAACCTAGCGTGATGTTAAAGCATATATGCTGAAATTTATTTCATTGGCAATATTTTAACTACATATTCTAACCATGATACTGCTTCATTTAGGGCCAACACTATCGAATATTAACATGGCCAAAATAACTTGTTCTGTTTTCTGACTATTGAAAAATCAGCCCTAAGTAATTTGTTTTAAAATGAAACTGTTACTTATGTGAATTCAATTCCTAAGTATATACTCCCATTCAGCTGTTTCGCCATAGTTCATGCACGCGGCGCGGCTATCTGTGTTTACGTTTAGGTACTTTACTAATCATCTACAC
Source organism: Dicycla oo (assembly GCA_948252095.1). Taxonomy (NCBI): domain Eukaryota; kingdom Metazoa; phylum Arthropoda; class Insecta; order Lepidoptera; family Noctuidae; genus Dicycla; species Dicycla oo. The sequence continues at coordinate 14,361,003 of OX411714.1, read as the reverse complement.
ACACATATAGAAATCTCTTGCTTATTATTTTTGAGCACTTTACTAGTATTAGTTATTATTTGTTCCTAAATTAGATTCATGTACTAAAATATTACCTACCAATGAATTCAGTCTTCCTGTGTAGCCTTCCTCGAGAATTGGGCTATCCGATGCAAAAAGATTTTTTTTTAATTTGACTGGTTTTCCAGAGATTAGCGCGATCAAACAAACAACCAAAAAAAAAAAAAACAAATTCTTCAGCTTTATTATTAGTACTTTATACAGGGTGAAATTAAATTAGCTAGTGGAACTCCGCAGTCGTGATGGCATCGATATCTGGGTATAAAAGATGGAGGTGCATCATCGTCAAAATACTCAGACGATTTACACCAATAAATTCCATTTAGAGTTGATTAAGACCTCAAAAGCCAGTCTCTGTCAGGATAGTCAAATAAAACATATTTTTATGTCCATCACAAAAGTGGTCAGGCCTGCATCCAAAAAAATGATTAAATAAATTTTATAAATAAATAAATTGTTTATTGATCAAGAAGGTAGAGATGTTGAGAAAACTAAACTAAACAAAGAAAAATACAAAGTTATGTAACAACACTATATGGTAGAACATGTTGATGTAATACACGGTACTCATCTGTTGACAATTTCTGTTACCCTGTCTCATAAACTAGGGTATACCTTCTATCGTGGTCGGCCTTAAGGTTATCTATTCATATAATAAATCTGTAGACGAGGCGTTTCTGTACTTTGAAAATATAAAAAAAAAAATAGTTTAGATGTTAAAGAATAATCAACAGATGGCAGTTCCACTATTTTTAGAATTTCTGTCAGTTTGTCTGTGAGAGATTTTCTTGTTCCAGTATCATGTAAAAAGTACGAATGCAATAGGCTTAACTTTTATACTCAAATATTGTGTATAACTCGGAATAACGTTTAGTTTTAGTTTCATTGCAATCGCTTTGCTCTATCAAAAGATATAACCAATCTATGGTGTTCAACAAGAATTTTTCATTACGTAACATAGATACACGTACCGTCATCTATTGACCCGAAATGATACTAACGTTAATTGATGTAAGTTTGTGTGGTTATTTTCGCATACTTCGCGCGCATTCCTAATGCGATGATAATAGAATATAACTTCATCCAATCAAAATGATCCAATCAAAAGTTAGGCTAATTAAAGGTTTTTAATTCGTTGTTTATATGTTAATAAAAGTAGTGACCAAGCTATGATCGCGCTGAGAAATCACAATGCATATGATGAAGTCACGAGATATCAATCTCGCTGATACATAAGCTCCTCGGAGCCAGTTTGGCGTATTTTAAGTTTCCTATATCATGAGAGACATCCACCGATCATCCATCTCGATATACACCTTGAGGGCGGGCAACGAGTAGATTTTCAATTTGAAAATGTCACAGAAAGGTTATACAATCCAAGACAAACCACCTTGACGGCATTATTTCGTCTCTGCCAAACAGATAATTACGCGAAATCCCTTCTCTATAACGAGGTTCCATCTTATTACACGTAAAACAAGCAGCAAGGTTTTTTTAACCGTAGAAGACGTGAAACTGCTCTGGAAGGCGAGCCTGGAGTTTTCAAGGAACACGTGATTGGACGAGTTTACACTGTGCATCCAAATAATTCAGAGTGTTACTATTTACGTGTTCTTCTGCACGTAGTACGAGGAGCTACTTCTTTTACTGAGCTTCGTAAAGTAGATGTTATTGAATATTCCGCATATCAGCCTGCTTGCCACGTACGACATTTATTAGATGGAGGTCAGCATTGGGATGATGCTTTAACCGAGGCATGTGTCAGCGAAAGTCCATATCGCTTGCGTCATCTGTTTACCATCTTACTGACCTTTTGTGGATTAGCGGATGCTGGGTAGTTGAGGCAAAAATATCAAAATAAGTTTGCTGAAGATTTTTTTAAGAGGAATAGCAAACACATTGTTGCCCGGAGGAAAAACCGCACATACAATGTTCAAAATCCCCATCGACTTGGAATGAACAGAAAGCCCGGTTTTCAACGTTTCACGCAATAGCGATAAAGCTCAGGTTTTACGCGATTTTGTCATAATAATTTGGGACGAGTGCACGATGGCAAACCAAGGCTGTGGAAGCAGTAGACCGAACTTTGCGGAACATAAGACAAAATGACCGGCCGATGGGAGGCACTACAGTACTCCTTTGTGGTGATTTTAGGCAAAAACTCCCGATAATATCCTGAGGATCTAGAGCCGATGAAATTAGTGCCTGCCTAAAGTTCGATTCTAAGACGCAAAGCCATATCAACGCATTTGAGTTTAAATATGCGACCACATCGCCAAACGCCAAACGCGCAAGAGTTCTCAAATTTACTTTTGAAAATTGGTGACGGCACATATCCCACACGAGATGGTAAAGTTAAATTTTGGTGGAGAACATGTTGTTCCGAAGCTTCACAACTGAAATCCCACAGATACCGGGAACCACGCTGCCGCTTGGCTATGCCAACGAGCTATTTTGACCCCCCGCAACGACCAAGCGGCAGTAATAAATACACAAATATTGGCACATGTTTCTGGGGAAAGTAAGCAATATACTCTTATATCTATATACACTTGCGGAAGAAGAAGATGCCACAACTATCTAGTAGAGTTCTTAGAATCTCTTAACACGCCCGGTCTTCCCGCACGCAAAATTTGTTTAAAAGTCTGTGTGCCAATTATTCTTCTCAGAAATTTAAGTCCTCCTAAACGTTGCAACGGCACTCGGCTCATAGTGACCAATCTCCAACACAACGTTAGCGAAGCCGAAATCTTAACAGCTTGCGACGCCTGTGATGTTGTTTGTATTCCCAGAATTCTCCTCATTCCTAATAATTTCCCGTTCAGTTTTAAACGTGTGCAATTCCCCTATGTTACGCCATGACTATTAACAAAGCTCAGGGCCAGACATTGGCTGTTGCGGGGGTGGATCTTAGTATCGATAGCTTTTCTCAAGACCAACTTTATGTAGCTCTTTCGCGTGTGAGCAACCCTAGCAACCTATTTGTGCACCTACGCTCCTGGTGGTTCCACTGCTAACATTGTATATAGAAAAGCATTTTCCTAAATAACACAGGTTTTTTTGGCAGATTTTTACTAGGAAAAATCACCAGGCCTGGGCGAAAGATTCTCCCTTTTTAAATGGACACCCTCTCAGCAACCTTAGGGATCTTCTCTAAGTGGCACATTACTGTTTTCCGACAGCCACGCGAACGAAGCACAGCTAGTGTTCTAATATTACCTATTTATTAAGTGCAGACCCTCTCGATCTACTCACAATTAAACAATTGTCAGAAAATGGTAATGGTATGTAAAATTAAATAAAGTTCATTAATTTACTTAGTTATTTTGAGCGTATTGCGTTTTTATTGAGCTTTTAAGCTTGCTAAGATTGATACCTCCCTCCCAGGTAGTATAAAATCAGCTGTAGCTTCTCGGGGATGGCTTGACAATAGAGCAGTATATACGTGAGATATTAGTGTGCCCAAATGTGGTCGCTTATTTAGCTTCGAACATATAACACCTCGTGATGTAGTTAATGTTTTTAACACACTTAAGTCTAAAAACACTGGTGATTACTGGGGCATCTCAATTTAACTGTTAAGTAATAAAATAGACATAGTAGCCCCCTATCTAGGTGTTACTTTTAATAAATGTGTTGATGTAGGAACTTTTCCTGACTTCATGAAAAGTAGTAAAGTCTTACCTTTATTTAAATCAGGTAATAAAAATGACGTTGGCAATTTTAGGCCTATTACTATATTACCTGCATTTAGCAAAATATTTGAAAAGTTAATACTCAAGCAGTTGCTAAGACATTTTAATTTTAATGGCCTCCTTCATGATGAACAATATGGCTTTACTAAAAGTCGTTCGACTACAGATGCGGGTGTTGCTCTGCTGAAACATATATTTAACGCATGGGAGAACTCGCAAAATGCTATTGGAATTTTCTGTGATCTCTCCAAAGCCTTTGATTGCGTGCACCATGACACGCTTTTGCGTAAACTACATCATTACGCTGTACAAAACGAAGCTCTTGAAGTAATTAATTTATATTTACATAATAGGTTTCAATGTGTAGATGTAAATGGTGTGAAATCTTCCGGGCTACCAGTTCTGTTAGGTGTACCTCAAGGCTCAATATTGGGTCCATTCTTGTTTTTAGTGTATGTATATCAATGACTTACCATTCTATTTAAAGGGTATCTGTGACGTTGTACTGTTTGCAGATGACACCTCTCTTATTTTTAAAGTAGACAGGAATAGACAAAATTTTGACGACGTAAACAGTGCAGTCTCAATGGTTACAGATTGGTTTACGAAAAATAACTTAGTTCTCAATGCTAAGAAAACGAAATGTTTAAAGTTTGCCTTACCGAATGTTAGAAATCTAGGACCCAACATCGTTTTAGATAAAGAAGTGCTTAAAACTGTAGACTCGGCAGTTTTTCTGGGTGTAACAGTAGATGCCAAACTTCAGTGGGGCCCACAATCAAGCCTAGCGGGAAGGCTCAGTTCAGCCGCCTACGCCGTCAGGAAAGTAAGACAATACACTGACGTTGATACAGCTCGGTTAGTCTATTTTAGTTATTTTCATAGCGTTATGTCCTACGGTATTCTGCTCTGGGGCAAAGCCGCTGACATTCAAAATATATTTGTACTTCAAAAACGAGCTGTTCGAGCAATTTACCAGTTCGGTGCCAGAATTTCTCTGAGAGATTATTTTAAACATATTGGTAATCTCACGGTGGCATCACAATTCATCTTCGCCAACATCTTATATACTCGTATTAGACAAAATAGACATTTATACACTAAAAACAGTGGTATTCACAATCTTAACACCAGAAATAAGGACAAATTACGTGCTCCATTTCACCGGCTTCATAAGGTTCATAACACATTTGTTGGGCTTGGTATATCCTTTTATAACAAGCTACCCTCTTCTTTGCTAGATTTGCCTTACAATGCGTTTAAAGCCAAAGTAAAATCTAACCTTTGTTCAAAGGCATACTATTCTATCAACGATTACTTAAACGATAAGAATAGTTGGTCGCTGTGTTTAACTTAAGACAATGTTTATGTTCTTTCTCCAGAATTAGCTTACCTACTGACAGGTTATATGAGTTCATATAATTATTTATTTTCTTTGACTGTAAATGTCAATTTATTTTAATTTTATTTTTATTTATCATTGACATAATCTACTCATTACAATGTTTTTTTTTTTTTATGAGTGGTATTGCAATATGTGGTTAGCTAGTGACCTCGGCAATTGATCATAATTATTCTTGTCTGAGCAACCGGCAGCAGGTTCGTCATGCTCCCTTAGATGTCACTGATTGCGGTAGCGTCGGGGGTCGGGTTGCCTCCTTCCCTCAAATATGGCGAGGGAGGTAATGGCTGATCTTTGCGTTATGCTCGTGAACGGGTGCTGCTTGTGGTGACTGGTCGTCTTGCTGACCCTGGTTTTGTTTTGTTATTAGTAATTTAACTTGTTGTTTATTTTACTTCGATGGTCCTAGTTTATCATTTGTGACTTAGAGTTACGACTACATGTACGGCTATATGTAAGTGGGCACGCCCTTTATTACTGGAGGCTTTTAATATAGGTATAAAGTTCTGCTTACGTTTTTTGTTTTGTATTTTGATTCTGCTTGAGTATAGTTTTCGATTTTTCGATTTTTTTTTCTTCTTTTTTTAAGTATATTGGCGTGTGCAAGCTGACTTATAGCAAATAATTAAATTTAATTTAATGTTTGTGTTGCGTAATGTACTTGCATGTAATTTGCACAGTGTTGTATAGAATATATATTTTTTATTTAACTGAACAGACAGCTGTGCTGCTGAGGAGTTTGTTGCGCCACTTCTTTTCATCAGCTAAAACACTAGGAAGTGGTGAAAGGCGGGCGTTTTGGGGCGACTGTCTTATGTAATTTTGACGTTCGAAAAGTGCTGATTCTCAGCCTAGTTTGAATAATTGACTTTTGATTTTGATTTAGATTAGAGAGGGGATATTGGAAGTGTGTACATTTTCAAGATATTACTGCACAGAACTAAATGATGCTACAGGGGGTTGACTGTATAATAACTTTAAAACTGTGTAATTAAAAATAATATACCAAAGATAGCCAGATACCAAGATAATATGCCATTAGTTTCTATTTTTTAACATGAGTGGAACTCGCTACCTGCGTCTGTGTTTCCGAGCGCATACAACCCAAATCTCTTCAAAGTGAGAGTGAACAGGCTTCTTCTCGGTAAGCTCACTCCATCGTCGACTCTGTCTCTGTCGCCTTCGACCTAGACTAGAGTCAAGAGCAAACCCATCTTAAATAATAAAAAAAGAATGAGTTAACATGAAAGTATTCATGTTAACTCTGTCTCTGTCTGCCAAAATTATTTACTATTATTTAATATGTTTATTTTTATTTAATATGTTTAAATAATTTTGGCAGACACAATTAGCCCAAATTCAGCCATTAGTTACTTTATTTAACCATTGGTTGAGTTAACTACGGATCAAAAAACCGGCCATTACAAAGTCAGTTGAATTTAGTGACTTTAAGGGGACTGAATAATTGTCAATTTTGATTTATTTTGTTTTCCCAAAATTAGAGCTTTTCGATTTTACTACAAAAGATTTAATAACATGTTCAACGCGTGCCTTACGTCAAACTCCATACATAAAAAAAGTAAGACAAGCGGTGAACATGTGTTTAAATTTATTGTAGTAAGACAGTTAGAGTTCAATATATAAAAGTTCAACAAAGAAAAAATTGTTTTAATTTAACTATTTCCATTCACATTGCATTCTTGGGTTTTTTTTTTCTGGACACCAGCAGATATCAAACAGGTCTTAATTGCTTTGTTATCGAAGGCATATAATATGATTGTTTTGCATTAAGCCAAAATTTTATTTTTTCTGGTCACCAGCAGATATCAAACAGGTCTTAATTGCTGTGTTTTCAAAGGCATATAATATGATTGTTTTGCGTTAAGACAAAACAGATATTAAATGTATATGTTCGAGAAAACACAGCAATGAAACAAGGAGCTTGCTGATGATGAAGACTGCAATGACGCTTCACAGCTAAACTGGCGGTAAAGTATGAACTAACATCGCCCTCAGGTGCCAGAAATAAGAAGGTACGTTCGATATTCCTACCGATTTAGGGCGATATTCTCGTATTTTCACAGAATCATATGGACTATTTTTTCATGGCATTACAGTGTTTTCTCCAACATATAGGTACCTAATAATTGTTTTGTATTAATGCAAAACAGACGTATTATTATAATTCCAATTATTTTTAACAATCGTAATATATGTACATACATACTTTGAACAAGTACGTACTTAATTTAATCTGTAATACGGAAAGACAAAAGACGGAAACTTCTGGAAGTTATGACTCTGTTCAATGTGTGCCACAATCATTTTGATTGTCCAGACTTAGGAGTCTGTGTTACCTGGTTCCTCGAACAGTTCATGTACGTGAGGTACGCACTCGACGTCTATTTGCTACTAGTCTCTGTAAATCCAACGCTGGCTCGCGTTCACCACTTCATCGTTTGGTTGAGACATATAACAATGAGTTTAATTCAATTGACATTCTTTTTCTCAGTAAAAATGCATTTAAGAAGCAAATCCAAGCAACCCTAAAGGATCAGCAAGCAATACATTTATAATAACGTAATGTCTAATAATGTACGCACACAAATTTACTTTATTATTATTATTATTATTTTGTATAAATTAATAATCGGAATATGAGTTCTAGGACAATTACTATTATATAGGTATTGTATCTGTGTTCTTAGCTAGTTTTAAATACTTTAAATTGTAATCTGTGGAGAACGTAGTGGGTAGCATAATTTAAAAAAATGTAATAATTAAGATATTATGTGTATTTCTTATTGTGCTACTGTTTGTTTTTCCTTAAATAAATAAATAAGTAATGATTTGTTCAGAATTTACTAGCAATATTGTGTGTTATTTTTAATACCTACTATAGTTGCAATAAGGAAGAACGTAAGAAGGTGGTAACATTCGTAATTACACGGTCAAATTTAAATAAGCTGGAAACTTCACAGAATTTATGTTACACTATTTTTTTCTCACACAGCAACGCACGCTTTCCTTGTGATAACCAAGTGTAAAGACGAGTAGCGTCAGCACATAACACGCACACACACTGACATGAACACAGACATACACTTCCGAGCTCTTCCGTGTCTTTCTCGGACGTTACCGAGAGCTCCAGTGCTTACACACACATTTACAGCTTGTTTGTACATTTGGTTACCACAACAAAAACGCGCGTCCGCGAAAAATATTGTATCAATATCTAATGACGATAAAATAAAGATTATCTAAGCTCATACTGCCCAGTAACCACAGCTGATTGCTCATGTCGTGACGGCCGAGGTGGTTAAGTGGCTTTCCCTCTCATATACTAGGTTGTGTATTCAAATTCGGGCAAGTACCAATGTGACTTTTTCTATGCATATTACTTTCTAAGTTTATCTTAGACATTACTGACGTCGGTGAAGGAAAACATCGCAACGAAACGGTGAAGGAAAACGATTAAAAAAAAAAATACAAATGCTCCTAAATAATAATATTGTCGGTGAAGATGGACCTGAGATCCACAGCAGATTGGAGAAATGGCAACGGAAACTGGAGAATGTCGGCATGTTAATCAGCAGAACCAAGACCGAGTATATGTTTAGCGATTTCGGCGGTCGTTCCAGTTCTGGAGCCATAGCGCTAGATGGCGCGCTTCTCCCGGTCTGCTTCGACTTCCGGTATCTTGGTTCACTTGTGCAAAGCGATGGCGAAGTAGACCGGACTGTAAAGCACAGAATTAACACTGGATGGATGAAATGACAGCAGGTCACGGCAACAATCTGCGACTCCCGCATACCCCTTAAACTTATGGGGAAGATTTATAAAACAATGGTTCGACCTGCTGTCTTGTATGGATCAGAATGTTGGGTCATAAAAAGAATGAATGAAAGGCAATTGCATGCAGCCGAGATGAGAATGCTAAGAGGGATGTGTGGTATTACGCGAATGGATAGAATAAGAAATGAAAGTATGTAAGATGAAGTCTGAAAGTGACACCGGTGACTGAAAAGTTGTGTGGAAATCGGATGTCATGGAGGAATGAGGAAAATGTCGTCAGCAAAGTGTTGAGTATGAACGTGGAGGGTTATAAGAGTAAGGGAAGACCAAAGAAACGATGGATGGACTGTCTGAAAGATGATATGGCCAGAAAGGGAGTGACTACCGAGATGATAACTAATAGAGAAGTATGGAAGAAAAAGACATGTTGCGCCGCGCCCAAATAAATTGGGACAAGGGCAGGAGAATGATGTCTACGCTACCGATCGAATATTGACAGATTGGCTGAATTAAAATCTAATAAGCCAATTCAAGTCACAGGTTTGCATCATACAAACGCGAGTTTAGACAGATGCTAATCATTGAAACACTTCTAATCCCACCGCATTTTAGTTACTCGTAAGATATTTGCAAAATTATCAAAGTTTCCAAGTTTACCACATTGAATCACAACACTCTCGGCAATTAAAGAGATAATACTGAAGAAAGTTGTAATCTCAGTAATAGCTAAATTGTCCAATGTGTATTTATTTGCACTTCAGCCGAGATTACTTTCATTGCTTTGAGTACCAAAAACTGACAATTCGATGATAAAATCGTTATCTTTTCAAGATATATCTCATTTAAATCTTATTATGGGATTGCATCTGTCTCCTATGGGGCACGCTCCTACCTGGTTGGTATTCAGAACATGTAACGCGTTTTAGACTCATCTTTATAGTTCCAACGTGATGGGTCTCACGATTTCGTGACGTTTCTCTACAACAAATGGCGGATTCATCTTTGGATTTCTTTGAAAACTATACATACTGCCGCCGTAAGGAAAAAGGACGTATCTACAAAAATATCGAAATGGAGAAAAAAATATATTTTGTCCTGTTTAAAATACAAAGGCAGATGCGTCTTTTAATAGTAAGGATTATTAGGTTTTCGTTAAGTTTACGCCAATATAAAAATACTGTTAGATGCATCTTTTTTTGCTGATTCCAAATATTTCGAAACAATGTTAGATACGCCTATTTCCTTTATGACGGCAGCATAGGTTTCCCCCAAGAGATTTTATTTTCCTTCACCGAGGAATAATGTTTTGTAAATACCGTCATTTGGTTTTTTTCTTCGTCAGCTCTAACCTATTGGTAAGTACTGAGTCAGAAGTGTTTTATATCAAACATTTATTAGTGGTAGCTGATTAAAATAAAGTAAGAAAAGTAAGTTTATTTATTAAAGAGAAGAAGGTATTGAATTTGTGGATTGTAACTACTGTAAGGGCCGATTTTTCAATCGTCAGATAACTTTTATCTAAGGAATATGTTTGACGATTTGACAGCTTTTTTATAGAAAATATGTCAAACCGCCATATTTGTTTCTCAGATAAAAGTTATTTGACGATTGACAAATCAGCCCTTAGTACCTGGGTTCCGATCCTGGGGGTAAATCAGCTTTTCCACGTGGGTAACAAAGATCCTAATCTAATAGAATGGATAGATAGTAAAAATAAATAAATGACAGATCACCGCGCAGAACCGCACGTGGTATGCGCTCTTTTTCGCAGTCTGTTGTGCAATTTATGATCTTAATAACGATATTTGTCTTTAAGTGCTTGTCTAAAAGTATTTTATTTAGCAACCCTTACCCCTACGAAAAGGCGTAAACAGCTTGTATTGTTTGTTTTAATAACATTTTAAAGTCGGGGTAAAATCAGTTTTCCTAAAAGGTCACAGGGGTAACAATATTGAAAAGGTTAGGAACCACTGCCTTAGTAGAATATAAACAAAAAAACGTCATAAGGAAAAATGAAATATAAACGAGCTCTTTTCTTAGGAAACTCAGGATAACGATCAATATTCACGTTTACCTAAGATTGCTTCATTAGGTTTCAATTTCTAGGAAGACAAATTGCACAATAGCCTGCAGCGTACAGGTAAAAGTGAATTTAGCGAGCACATGTTTTACATCATGTAAGTAGGTACATATTGATAAGATTTTAACGCAAGAAATCGGAAAAACAAGTGATGGGAAAGTGCTTACCGAGGTTTGAAATTGGAAACGCGTTCGTCAGAGTCCGGAAATTGTTGGTTCGTCGACGGCGATGGCTGTAGGGCTGTAGCTGACGGGTCACGTGAGCTCATTATCCTGTCACGTGGTGAGCTCCAATTGCCTCCCGCAAGATGTCTCGCCACGCCGCCGCCGCTGTGTCGCTGAGTCGATTCTACAATGCAATGATATTATACAGACGTGAAAACCGAAACGAACTCCGAATTCCTCCGAATGCCAAATGTTTCTGTAAGAGATACAAGACACGGTTTGATTTGAGTGTTCCAATGATTAGCATCATTCTGTCTAAGCTCGCGTTGGTGGAAAGCGAACTCGTGACTTGAATAGGCTTATTAGATTTTAATTCAGTCAATATCGGTCAATATTCGATCGGTAACGTAGACAATATTATAATCATAGACATGAAGAGCATTTGTAATTTGTTTTGGCCATGAATATTCAAAGTTAAATTGTCTTGCCAGATTGGCTGAATTGAGTACTATAAACTGTATTAACTATAATAATAATAATAATAATAGGCGCTTCAACCAGCCATCAACGTCTCGGCCCAACGACTTTCGGATCAGGTGCGGGTTATCCAACGGAATCACAGATTGGACGACGCCGCGCTTGATAGGCTGCGCTCAGAGGTACTGAGCAATCGTATCGTCCCTGTCCCGTCACAGACCGCGGTGCAACCTCTAGTCAGTGACATAACCCAACCGCGGTCTTATGTTAATGATGAGGAGGGGGGCGATGAGATTGTTACGGTAAGTAGCCAGTGTAACGAACGATTGAGGAGCGCGCTGGAGGATGCGATTCGGGAGTTTAGAACTGCCCCCGTCCAACTTAGACCACATTTACCTCGCTTGCCTATGCACAGAACGAATAGGGCGATGGTGTGTGCCTTGGATTCGCTGCTTGGTTTTTATTTTGAAAGCAGCGAAGATCTCGTAGATACGCACTCGATCTTGTATTGCGCGGCTATTGCGGCGTGTCGTGTAGCCAATGTCAAATTTCCAAATTGTGACATAGCTACACGACCAAAACCCGCTGTTCCAGCCTGGCAATGCAGGATCGAGCAGCGTATCGAGGGGACCAGGGTGCTCATCGGCAAACTATACTGCTTCAGGGAGGGCAATACTCGCCCTAGAGTGATGCGCTTTGTGAGGCGGGCGTTCTCGGGGACTGGAATCAGTCCTCAAGAATATATGTCCCGTGTCACAGAGCGCATTGACTTCCTGAAGCAGAAGGTCTGTGCATGGGCAAGCCGTATCCGTAGGTATAAGCGACGGGTTGAGCGGTATACCCAGAATCGCATATTCCAGCGTGATCAAAGGTGGGTGTATAGAGCATGGGAGCGACCTGAGCAAAATGTGGCAGACGTATGCCGCCCGGATGATGATGCCACTAGCATATTCTGGCGTAACATCTGGTCGGTGCCCGTTTGCCATACTGAGGTTGAATGGATGCGGGATGTTGAGCGCGTGTGTGACGCCATACCGGAGATGGAGGAAGTAATAATTACTTCCTCCGATGTAGCCAGTGCAGCCCGCCCGATACCGAACTGGAAATCTCCGGGACCGGACGGACTGCACAATTTTTGGCTTAAATGGCTGAAAAGTTCACACGCGTGCTTAGCATCGCAATTCCAGTCGGCCTTAGAGTCTGGGTCGCTGCCACAGCTCTTTACAACAGGAGTTACCCACCTGCTCCATAAGTCAGGTGATGCCACGGAACCCAAAAATTATAGGCCGATCACTTGTTTGCCGACGGTCTATAAACTTCTTACATCCATTTTGAGAGAGAAAATTAATTCTCATTTAGAAAAGAATTCTATTATGTCTGTCTCTCAAAATGGATGTAGGAATGGGTCCCGCGGCACCAAGGAGCTACTCCTCATTGACATGGCCATAAGCCAACAGGTCCGTCGATCCCGAAAGGATTTGTCGACATGTTGGATAGACTATAAGAAGGCCTTTGATTCGGTGCCGCATACATGGCTCTTGAGGGTGTTAGAGTTGTACAAAATTGATACAACTCTGAGCACCTTCCTAACGACGTGTATGGGGCAGTGGAGGACGGTTCTTCGCTATCCAGGATGCCGACAAATTCAGGGGAGCAACGAACCTATTAGGATTAAGCGGGGAATATTCCAGGGCGACAGTCTGAGTCCACTGTGGTTTTGTTTAGCCTTGAACCCTCTTAGCACTCTGCTGGAGGGTACAGGGCTGGGCTGTCCTTTGCGGAGAGGGGGTCAGGTAATATCCCACCTGCTTTATATGGATGATTTGAAACTGTTTGCCACCAACAAATTGCAACTGATGGAGTCACTAAAAGTAACTAAAACTTTTAGTGATTCCATCAGGATGGAATTTGGTGTAGATAAATGTGCAGTCATGCATGTAAAGCGGGGCGGGATTGTGGAATCTGAGGGACTACAACTCTCAGATTCTATAAACCTGAGATCACTCTCCGCAACTGATACCTACAAATACCTGGGTATGTCAGAGGGGTTAGGCATTAACGGACCTGACGTGAAACAATCGTTGCAGGAGCGCTTCTTCGGTCGCCTGAAAAAGGTACTTAATAGTTCTTTGTCAGGCGGCAACAAGGTGCGCGCCTTTAACGGTTGGGTCATGCCGGTCCTAATGTACTCCTTTGGCATACTAAAGTGGACCCAGACGTAACTAGACGCCCTGGATAGGAGAGTCCGGTCACTGTTGACCGCAAACCGGATGCATCACCCACGTTCGTCTGTCATGAGGCTGTACATTCCGCGGAAGTGCGGGGGTCGAGGTTTTTTAAATGCTAAGACCCTCCACAACCGCGAGGTGTGCAGTCTCAGAGAATATTTTCTCAAGGCTGACGTGGGTATGCACCGAGATGTGGTTGCAGTGGACAAGGGACTCACCCCGTTGTCCTTGGCTAAAGAGAACTGGCGCAAACCTGTGGTGCTTAGTACCAATGACCGCAAGGAAGTATGGCAAAGCAAGGAGCTTCACGGACGCTTTTTCCGGGCCCTTCATGGGCCCGACGTAGATTTCTTAGCGTCCGTGGCCTGGCTACGCTTCGGTAACCTCTTTGGGGAAACCGAAGGTTCAGTCTGTGCAATTATGGATGAAGTTATGCTAACGAATAACTACCGGAAGTATATAATGAAAGACGGGACGATCGACATATGTCGGGCATGCCATTGTCCCGGTGAGTCTATCAGACATATTACTTCTGGGTGTTCTCGTTTAGCTAACGGCGAGTATTTGCACAGGCATAATCAAGTAGCCAGGATTATCCATCAGCAACTTGCTCTGAAATACGGCCTTGTGGACTCTGAGGTACCGTATTACAGGTATGTGCCCGACCCAGTTCTCGAGAATGACCATGTCACGTTATACTGGGATCGATCTATTATCACTGACAGGACTATTGTAGCCAATAAGCCTGATATAGTGGTAATAGATCGATCAGTGCGCCGCACAATGATAATCGATGTCACTATCCCGCATGACGAGAACCTCGTGAAGGCTGAGAAGGAGAAACAATTGAAGTATCTCGACTTAGCCCACGAGGTTGTCGCTATGTGGAATGTGGACTCGGCAATCATTGTGCCGATAGTCGTCACGGTCAATGGCCTTATCGCTAAGAGCCTCGACCAACATCTCAAGAGGCTCTCGTTGGGTGGCTGGGTGAAGGGCCTGATTCAGAAGGCAGTCCTCCTTGATACGGCGCGTATTGTGAGGAAGTTCCTGTCTCTGGGGCCCTAACCACCGGTAGCTTGGACCCTGCACCCGCTACCGGCGGATCACTATTTTTTATATTTTTAAATGTTTTTTTTTTTAAATGTTTTTATAAAAATATTTAAAAATGTAATAAAATAAGTTTAAAAAATAAATAAAGGAGATAATAATAATAATAATATCCTGGAACATTTCACACACGGTCATCTGATCCCAAACTAAGCAGAGCTTGTACTATGGAAACCAGATAACTGATATACTACATACTAATTCACTTCATTCAATGAATTAAGGTAAAGTAACCTTTATGCAAAAACAATTTTGTTTTTACATAATCTTTCATATATTCTTTCATTCAACTGGTGGATGCCAAGCTTCATAGCTTGGCTCATCGCCGCAAGGTTGATTGCTTGTCGGTCTTCTACAGATTGTACTTCGGTGAGTGTGCTCAAGAACTCCACCACCACATTCCACCGCCCTTCTACTATCGGACATCTAGACGCACTACCAGTTACCGTCCCTACCTCGTTGCTTATTTCACCAATTCACACTAAGCGTTTCCAAATGTATTTTATAATGCGCACAGCAAAAGAGTGGAACTCACTACCTGCGTCTGTGTTTCCGAGTGTATACAACCTTAATCTCTTCAAAGTGAGAGTGAACAGGCTTCTTCTGGGTAAGCTCACTCCATCGTCGACTCTGTCTCTGTCGCCTCCGACCTAGACTAGAGTCAAGAGCAAACCCATCTTAAATAAATAAATAAACGACCTCCTCCGTCCAGTGCGGGAGAAGTTATTTGTTGATTTCCCACCCAAAAAAAAGGAGTAACTCCCATGTTCTTTTGGTTTTAACGAGTAGACGGAAAGAAGATGCAGCTGCGGTCTTATCGGAACGTGAAGATATGGTTACACTATCCGCATTAAAAGATTTGCTGATTCAACATTTTGGAGACCCTCTTAGAGAAGCATGTATTAATATTGAATTCTAACTATTAATATTATAAATGCGAAAGTAAGTTTGTTTTTTTGTTTGTTACCTTTTCACGCTTAAACCACTCAACTGATCTTCCTAAAATTTTGCATATACGTTGTCACGTGTACAGAAACGGACATAGGGTACCTTTCTACTCGAAAAAAGTACTGTTCCCGAGGAAAACAGCAATAACGTCATTTATGATAATAGTGGCGCCACGTGTCTTACGAGTCATGATTGAGTTATATTATTGTGGAACTTAAGTAGTATGTATAGTATTTTTTTTATTTAAGCACCTAATACATTTTGTGAGTTTAGAGTGTCGATAGACCGGTTTTTCATAATACTTAATACTATAAATGAGTTTGTGAGTTTGTTTGTTTGTTACGCTTTCACGCTGAACCGCTGAACGGATTTCGATAAAATTTGGCACATGGGTACATTATAGTTTATGGAAATAGCCTTGATAATATGATACAAAAATTACGGACCGTTGCTGATAGAATTAGGGCCACTAACATGAAAATTCAACTAAACAAATCAGAGTTTCTACGCAGAGAAGTACACGATTACCAAAGAAGGACTAAAACCTATTGACAGCAAAATTACGGCAGTGTAAAAGTTTTCTTGGACTGGTAGCATCCTTCCTAATAAAACCATGTCGACCGAGTGGTCGACAGAGAGTTCTACTGGCAATCAGTTTTCGGAGATAAGGGTATTTTTTTTTTACATTTTTCATCAAAAGTCGAAAACTGTGCGGTCTAAAAAAAGAAAAATTTTTTGAGAATGTGCAGACAACGCTCTTTCGTATAATACCCCACATGGCCTAGTAGCTTCACTTCGAATTTTTAAGAGCCCCATTCAGTCTCTGTTGCAAAAAAAATATATATTTCTTTCTAATTTGCAAAACAGTTGGGCAAACGTCATCTAAAACTATACCAAAATTCTAGTTGATAGCATTAGTAGTTCTTGATATATCCACTTGTGACAAACTGAGTCGCACCATAAGGGTTCCTTTTTACCATTTTGGTATGAAACCCTAAAAAAATCGAAAAGCAGAAATAAAAATACAAAACTAAAAACGTAAGCAGAATTTTATACCTAAATAAAAGCCTCCAGTAATAAAGGGCGTGCCCACTTACATATAGCCGTAACTCGAAGTCACAAATGATAAACCATCGAAGTAAAATAAACAAAGAGTTAATTACTAATAACAAAACAAAACCAAGGTCAGCAAGACTAACCCAGTCACTACAAGCAGCAGCCGTTTTTCATTTTTATCCCCAGTAAAAATCCTGACTAGTTAAGTTTAGTACTATAAAAGTTTCTCACGCCCTGAAACCAAAAGTAAATAAACCACTACTAGCTATCAATGTAGGTACCTAAATATCAGGGACGGAAAGTTGTTATGACATCATCAACATAGTTACACTAAGTGGAAAAAATACTCATTACTCAAAACCTGCAAAAGCAAAATTAATAACATTTATTAGGACCATCGCGCAGGTTTCCTCTACCAAATGAAAAAGAATTTTAAATAAAAATCGGTCCACAATTGACGAAAAAAAAAAAAAAAACAGAAATAAACACATATGAAAAGAACAGACGATTTCAGAACCTCCTCCTTTTTTAAGAAGTCGGTTAAAAAGGTTTCCAAGATTGGGAGTCAATTTTGAAACTCCATCGAATTCTCATTAAGTGGCGAATTTCAAAGTTCAGGAGAGTTAGATTTTGATTCAAATTAAGAGGGATTGCTCCTTTCACTTGTTTCAGGATGTTTATTAAGACGAGGTTAAGTTTGGCTAAATTGGTAATATACTTTTTTTGTAATATTGTAGAGTGTAGGTACACAATGATCTCGTAGTATAATACTTTATAATAGAGAAAGGTTGAAATTTTGTAAATAATTTAAAAGAATTTAATTACCGACGCGTATTTTAAGTTGGCTGGAATAGGTAATATAGGTATCCAATTAAATATGTTTAGAAAACGTACTCTAGCTAGAGTGTTTTTGCTTTATCGAGTTTTGTAGGAGCTAAATTTTGAACATAATGTTTCAAGACGAACATTTAATAGTTTGACTGTCCTATGTTAAGTAAAAGGTTTACATATTTAGGTACCTAAAACATATTACGGTATAAAGGGTCTAAGCAAAGATCAAAGTGCGTTTTCGTGAAAGACTAATTGAACGGGATGTTGGCTGCAATTTGATCTCAAGGAAGGAAAGTAGTCGAACAGGATCTAACAAAGTAATTAAAACCAAGAATCCAAACAATAGCTAAGACAATAGAGCGAAGACTTATAAACGACGCCGGTCTTGAGTTTCGACACGTTGCCGCGTTGATAGAATTAATTACCTACGTAGGTACATATTTCGACTTTAGATATTTTTATTCTGAAAAATTGTGTGCAAGAAAATTATTTAGCTAGAAAAGTAACCCTTCTAATTAATTGTTATTTTTTCATATGTAAATATGATAACCACGATAAGTAAACGAACATTTCATAGATATTAATATTCTGAACAACATCTTATCTTAACTAACTGCATAGTTTGTTAGTTTGTAACGATATAAGAAGATGTTTCCTTGAATGTGAATAATAACTAGCTTACCGATGAGTCCTCATCATAGCAAACCTCTTTGTTAATATGTGGAAAATGTTGTGGTTATTACATTGATCGTGTTTTATATACCTTACTTATAAATGTTAATTGTTATGGTTTTTCCCAAATAAAATAAAATAAGTAAGTAGTGTTAAGTACGGTTTAATTCAACAACTGCTTAGCCCATAGTCTGTGGCTAAGGCTGCTTTCCACTAGAGGTGTGTTATGAGTTATTCGTGGTGTTCCGTCGCTTCCGCGGACAAGTTCCACAGGACACCACAAAGTCTTTTTTATTAACACAATATTTTATTTATAAAATTATCTACCTATGTTTAGGTTAAGGTATTTTTCTATGGGCCTACGTCGCCTGAAATAAATGGTATTATTATTATTATGCTACTTTGCTATGGCTGCGTCTGATATCCACCAATCATATTCATTGGTCCACATACCATAGCACGGGTGGAAACGGGTTCAGTCGAACCCGTAACTAGCCTGCATAGCTACATAGCTTTAAGCTATGTTTTTATATGGAAAGTTGTGTGATAGGGATGCGTGCTATGGATGGGAGCTATGAATGCGCGAGTGGTGTAGCGAGTATAATAATAATACCTTCCCTGCTGTCGATGCATCGCATAATAGCTCGAGCTGCGCATCTTCATATCACATCTCACTCGCTCTTCTACATAGCTTAGCATTAGTGGAATCGATAAAATAGTTTTGTAGCTCAGTTTTCACATCACCGCAACATAGGTGAATAGCAGATCTCTGGTGGAAAAGCAGCCTTAGCCTTTTTCCCAACTATGTTGAGGTCCGCTTCCAGTCTAACCTGATGCAGCTGAATACCAGTATTTAAAGTACAGTTTAATTAAAAAGCAAAGTAATTTGCGATTGAAAAAATCTATAATTTTATAAAAAAAATGTTTCTTCGTCGATTATTAAGTCGTACCTATCTAGTTAATTAACAGAGTTTGAAATTTAATTAAACCTTTTGTTTTATAAATAAGATAAGCCGAAGAAGTTTTGGCAGACTGAACTTTGGCAGACAGTTCGCTATTGTACCTACTATAAGTACCTGCGTCAGAACCTTTGGACTTACAAATAGATTATGAAACAATACTTGGCGAGGTCCTTACAACTGTGTGATACGAGTACTTACTACCTTGCCTTTACTTTGATGGAGGCCCCCATCCTTTTCAGGTATTCTGTACCTAAGTACGTAAATTCTAAAACTTGAATATGTTTTTTACAACTGTGAAGTTAAAATAAATAAGTACCTATCTAGGATTAAAAAATCTACTTTTACATATGTAAAAACCATAATTATGTAAATACATATTTTTTATGGTCGTGAATCATAATATTTTGATCAAGATACAACCTGATACTGACCTGCAAATTCCACAACAATCCTAATATAAGTAAATATCAAAACAACAACCTTAATATAAGCAATCAACCTACTCTAATTAGGTTACACTGTGTCACTACAAGAACATTAACCCGAGAGAGGAGCTCTTTTGTACGATAATAGTTAACGAGGTTGAGCATTTCAACAACAAAACAGACTTAGACTCAACTGCCAGCACTAAACATTCTATAAAATCAAGCAGTGCGGATAAATTCTGCACTAGACATCTTGCCAGACTAGTAAGTCGAAAACAGTACTCGCATATATCTAAGTCGCAATTAATCTATCACAGTGAATGGTGAGTGAGAACTGGCTGAATAGTTCTGTCGCTGCAATCAGTTCGGAGTACTCAGTTGGGCAAACCAGCGGTCAATAACATGGCTCCGTCACTTGCATGTGCCCTCGTAACTGTCATAGATTTTATAGAGCACAGAGATGGAAATAGGTATTAAAGTGGATGAAATTAAATCATTTGAAAAATAAATACTAATATAAATAAAATATAACAACTAGGAATGCTAAGGAACCCTGTGTTGGGTTTAGTTGCATTTTTACTCAATTTTATAAAATAATATATTTATGTGTCCTCAGCTCACTTCCACTAAATGGGGTGTTGTTGAATCCCTCAGAGTATCTGTAACAGAATATACAGAAATGAAATGAAATTAAGATAAAATTGTTATTTTACCCGATTCCTAATGACATGGAAAGCGGGTTTATTGATTTATTTTCATTCATTCAGTCATAATTATAATATTATGTACACAAGGGTCCACTGTTTTTGCATAGCGTCATCTCTTGTCGCTTTGCGGCGACAATTAAACCTGGTTTCTGGAACGAAAATCAACACAAAAATTTGTTAACAAATTGTATAGCGAATGTAAGCAGTAATACAGGGTACCATCTGCATTTGGTTTTCGCATTTATTATGCGCACAGCCAAATTGTGGAACTCTCTGCCAGCGTCTGTGTTTGTTCCCTTCCACATAATAACCCGTCTGCATTCAAAGCAAGAGTGAACATCTTCTGGGCACGCTCGTTCCATCATAGAACTTATCCATCGTTTTCCATCAGGCGTGATCACGGTAAAGAGCAGGCCCATTCCGCAAGCAAAAAGATAAAAATTGACGTGTCGATGTCGATAATTTTCGTTCCAGAAACTGAGCATGATTATTTATTAGTCTAATATATATAAAATACTTTATCAGCAACTAATCATACACTGGTTATGTGTGATTCCTATATTTATGTTTTTTGACATAAAAGTTAAACAAAACATCACAAACAACAAACCCACCAATTAAGGTTTATTTTATTTTTTTGTTTATTTTTTTATATTTATTTCCCAAAAGCAGTGCTTTACATTTCCTTGTTGTAGTCTATCTTAATAGCTAGACACATTCAAAAACAGAAGACGCAAAGGAAGCATTTTGTTTATGGACTCCACACTAGGTCGAGCCTGTCTCGTGGAGTCCATGGGTGATATTACCAAATAGCGAAAATGCGCGTTACATTAATACTGGCGGATTGTTACCGTAGAAGCACATGAAAAAGTGTTATTAAATTAAAGAAGGTAATCAAAACAATGAAATATTGACAAAAATTAAAACAGTGAAATAAAAGAATAAAGTTACAGGTATATTTAGAGCACAATGTGCACTGTCTGTAAGAACCAAGGTTGGAACGAAGGTTGTTATTTTCATTTCATTTTTAGGGTTCCGTATCGCAAAAGAGAAAAACGGAACACTTATCTCGTGTGTCTGTCTGTCTGTTCGTGTTTGTCACAGCCAATTTGCTCCGAATCTAATGGACCGATTAGTTCAAATTTGGTACACGCATGTAATGAATTTCTGTGACCCAAACACGAACGTGTAACGTAAATAAATACATTTTGTATCATCATCATCATCTGCCTAGCCTTTTTCCAACTATGTTGGGGTCGGCTTCCGGTCTAACCGGATGCAGCTGAATACCAGTATTTTACATGGAGCGACTGCCAATCTGACCTCCACAACCCAGTTATTGGGTAATACGATACCCCTTGGTAAGACTGGTTGTCAGACTTTCGGGCTTCTGACGACCCGTAACGACTGCCAAAGATCCACGAATGACAGCCGACACCAACGGCTTAACGTGCTTTCCGACGCACGGAGGAGTCTCGGTAAATAAATAAATTTTGTATATGGGCTCAAAATTAAAAAAAAATAGTTTTGGGAACTGTACCGTGTGACATATCAAATAAAAGTGCTTATTGTGAGGGTTTCAAATATTTTTTTATTATAATTTTAAAATAAATTATTTTAAAGTTATTTAAGAAAATAGACGAAAATTTACCATTTCCCCTGATCTCCGAAATTACTACGCCTTAAATTTTGAATAAAATACAGAAAATCTTATAAGAAGGCTATGGTAAATCTCTCAATAATGTGCGTACAAAGTAGCATTTGCAGTTGGAATGTATGGGAGAACATGTTTTTCAGCTACAATGTTAAGTTTGTTCTTGGGATAAATTCATCCCGACTAAGAAAATCTTCATTATGCGTGGTCCGACACGCACTTGGCCGGTTTTTATTTTTGTTATTTGTATTTTGTGTTTCACGAACTCCTTTATTCTTTCTTTTCGTGTGCACCGAAAAAAAAACTATCTGTCTAATAAAAAAAAATGTTAAAATAAATTCCATCTGTTGATTTTGTAGTCTTTGACCGAATAAATGTAACTAACTGGCATCGCACTGACGGACCGGACAGACGACGTTGATATACAAGTTATCTGCAGTTTATTACTAGTCCCATTCTGTTAATTACAATAACAATTTACGAATAATTTAAACAACAGCAAATGTATGTTTGGCTACACATCATGGCGCCAGTCATAATAACTATGTACAATTCTTACCACGTTTGCAACAATAAGGGGAGCTCCAGGTAGACCCCAAAATTCAAATTTTCTAGAGTATTTTGCAATTTGCAAGTGTGTAGTTGTATGTTGATTATAATATAATTCACCACCGTAACATATATGTGTTTACTAAATTATAATCATTAGAATCAGTTATATAACTTCTTAAGTTAGTGTAATTCTAAATTTCAAGATTTCATGAAATAGTCATTCATTAGGATTAGATGAACTTAGAGAGTTGTATTGATGATTTTAATGATTAAAATTCTATAAATAGGTACGTACTTGTTACGGTTGCGAATCGCGTTCATATCAACATACAACCTGATACTGACCTGCAAATGGCAAAAAACGAAAGAAAATTTGAATTTTGCGGGCTTCCTGGAGCTTTCCCCTTAACAGTGATTAATTTAAAACAAGTAGGTACACTTATATAATATTAATATCGTATTAGACTTACCACAAAAATCTCGTTGGAAAAGGTGAACTCGTTAAAAATATTATCGAAAATTAATGAATTCCACACTTCGCGCGTTGGATTTTCAATTGTTTCTTTTATTTTTGGTTTTTAAAATTTTCGGAACGTAGACCAAGGCGCGCTGCTCCATAGAGCCTAATGATGAAATGCATAATAATGCCCATTGTTTTTTTTTCTGTGTGGCTAAGGTGGAGCTTGTGGCTAAGTAATAACAGCCGCACGGGTCGATCCATCAAGTTAAGCTAACCTTGCCAGGGTTGGTCCGTAGATGGGTGATCATCTTTACATACCGAGTCTCCTCCGTGCCTCGGAAAGCACGTTAAGCCGTTGGTCCTGGCTGTCATTGGTAGATCTTTGACTGTCGTTACGGGTCGTCAGAAGCCCGAAGTCTGACAATCAGACTTACCAAGGGGTATCGTATTACCCAATAACTGATGATGAAAAAGGTAATGAAACCGTACGCCCTGTGTGAGATATTTTGATTCATTAAACAGTAGGCCTTACAAAGAAAATAAAAAATAATTTATGTAAAGTAATCAATGAAAAAAATAGAAGCAGTATATAGAACAAGACGATCAAAGACAACCGCTCCTCAATAAATACTCAACATCAAAGTTGACTGTTCAAAGATGGCTTTATTAAACTAATTGGTCCATTTGCATTGGTTCCTCGATACGTTTTCTAGTGGCGAGTACGGGGGATGCACTTGCGGTAGCACTCCGGCCCTAGCAGCGTCGCAGTATAAACGAGATAGGACACGATCTAGCCGTCAAGTGACACTCGACATCTTCACAACGGAGCATTGTACCCTGTGTTTTCTTTTTAATTGTACGAACACGAATGCGATGCGATACGGTTACGATTTGTGATGATGATGTTAAGTTCTATGGCTTTCATTTTTTTAGAGACTGGATGGCGAGTTTTTCGTTTGTATTTTGTTGCAAAATAACAATGCATTGTGGGGAGGAAAGCTTTTTGAGCGTTTTGTAGTTTCCGTCCACCTGGATCGCACAATGGATATAAACTTTTTTCCAAAAATCTCAACCGACTTCCAAAAAACCCCACAAAGTGAAAAATAACTTTAATTTCGGAAGTCGGTGTCTTTGGATCTGTATTTTACTCTTTTGCCACCGACTTCCAAAATAAAAGTAATTTTTCTCTTTGTGGGGTTTTTTAGAAGTCGGTTGATATTTTTGGAAAAAGTTTTTATTTTTCACTTTGTAACAAGTGGGTCACTTTGTAATTTATCTAAGTTACAATATCCTAATGTCGACTGCTCATCACCTTTTACAAAATATTTATTTTACCGATGCAGGGACGTTAATTGTTAAGGAGTTCTACTGGTAAATACCAGGAGAACTCCACATCACCATAAGCATTGTGACGAGCATAAATTACTTAGCCACCATTATTAAAGTACGTACCTAATCGAATAGCAACCCTTGAAATACTTATTATTGAGTAGTTCTGGTGGCCATCTGTGATCTTCATCATCAGTTGCACTTCACCAAATGGTACTTTCCGAGAACAAATGCACGAGTTACTATAAAAAAATACCCAGATCGCTGTAGGTGTGCCTATAATATTTGAAGATTTCCATCGATTTCTCCAGGATCCCATCATCAAATCTTGACCTGATAACAAGGGGACCAACAAGAAAGTATACCCTTTCAAACAAAAAAAGAATTTTCCTAATCGGTCCAGCCGTCTTCGAGTAATCGGGGAACATACATAAAAAAAAAAGATTCCGGCGAACTGAGAACCTCCTCCATTTTTTTGAAGTCGGTTAAAAAAAACGCATGGATTTATAATAATACTTAATTGGTTTATTTTTCAGACATCATTACATTAAATTAAAACATAAAATTGTTAAAAGTATGTGTATGTTTATTTTGATTTTTGTTATAAGTATTGTTTATAGTGATGGATTAAAGATTATTAATATTACACTAGGCGATTTTTCACTAATATTTATTGTAAGAAAATGAAGGGTTTATTGTCGTCGCCTAGAATAAATCTAACAACGCTCTTGTTTGATATTGCTCCAACATTCAGGTAGGATAAGTTAACATAATTTAGATAGCTGACTAAAATCGCAATGCTAGTCAGGAAGGTGATAGGTAATTTCGAAACAGTAGTATTCCTGCATTGTGACGTCACTAGCACCAAGATTGCCTTTCCGAATCTTGATGAGACGGCGCGGCGACGCGTTTGCGCTTACCTTCGCCGCAAACTACACAGACTGCTTAGCTCATGGCTTGAAAGCATTTATTCCGAAGCAATGTATTCTGCACTAATCAATATTGTAAAATTAAATTGAGCAGTAATTAATTATTCCACTGATCAATAAGTCACTGACATGTAAAAACATGTAGATTTGCTTATGTGCGATATTTTGAAATTAGAACATAAATATTGTTCCAAAAACGTGGTGTTGGCGTCACACCGTTATAAATTCGAATTAAACAAAAAGAATAAAATTATTCTATTTTTTTGAACTTGCTGGTTTATTCACATTTTTTGGACTTTGTTGGTTGCATAAAGTGTTTTATTTTAATATTGTGTATATTACTAGTAGGTATTTCTGGACGGACGTCCTTTTAGTACCATAGTACTAAAAACTAAATTCAAAGCTTAAAGAGAAATATTTTGCCAATTTCCTTTAACCTAACGTAGCGTGACAGACGGCCTTAATACGTTGCAATAAGAGGGACAAAGAAGTAAACTAGATTAGAGAAATGTACAAGAACGTGGTTACATGCTTTACAAATTAAATAATGTTATGTTCTACGTACGTTGTCGAGCGAGTTTGCAGTTGTAGTTCAGAGAAATGATTTGGTTTAAACTTTTGGATGGCATTTGCAATCACTATTTCATTTAGTTGGCATATGTTTTATGTGCTTTACAAAGGAGGATGTGTAGAATATGAGACATTAATAAAATTCGGACGTATTTACGAGTAATTATTCAATTAAATGCGGGCGTTTATTTTATTGCAAAAAATAATATTTTCCTTCGAAACAGATGGTTTTCTTTGCATTACGAATCTATTTACAAACTCGTTAATAATTGTGTTAAACAGAAGACATTTTCCTTGTCTTTACTCCCTCTGCACACACAAAACATTGTTTATATACATTTTTGATGTCGTAATGTCAAGACAAGCGTTTATTTCGGGTCGTGTTCCGCTATGTCACCGCAGGGCCGACAATACACGGTATTCTACTTTGCTACTGCTTAGTGTTATGTTTACGTTTATTATTAGAGCCCTCACGTCGATGATACTTTTTTGTTATTCGCTCCAGGTTTAAAGTTACAGGAAGCATTTATTAAGTGGTGGAAAATTCATGAAATGGGAGTTTGAACATTTTTCTATGGAAGCTGGTATAGTCTCAAGTCACCCCATCGCCATTCAGCAGACATGCATACACAAACTTACGCCTTCTTTCCATGACGGTAGGCAGACACTACAGAACTACACCTGGTACGATCCTTACATACTCCTTTTGCCTCGTTTACGTTCATACATCTGGTCACAAACGCACGCTGCTTGCGAGTACTACGCACCTGACCTTTCTGAAGAACATCACTAATAAGGTCACTATGTGTCTTCTTAGGGCGTCCCCACCTTTTGTTAGTCTTCTTTCATTCATCCTCTCAACATGACCAAACCATCTAAGCATACTCTTTCCGCTTTTGTCACTACATATTCTTTTAAACCGCACCGTTGCCACATCATTCCTCAGCCTGTCATTTATAGTCACACCACACATGATTTGCAAGAAACGTATTTTCACAGCATTTATTCTACTTTCATGCTTCTTTTGCCACACCCAACATTCACTTCCATACATAAGCGTAGGTACCAGCACACCATTGTGAACAGCCAGTCGAGCTTTTTTGAACATCAACTGGCTGGTCACATTCGAATGTTTAGCACCATTTACTTTATTTCCCGCATTTACTCTCTTTTCCACATCCTCATCAATCTTTCCATCTCTTGTAAACATACTCCCCAAATATACAAACTCGCTTACTTACTCCTTACTCTTATCATTTATTTTCACATTACAAACCGATACATCCTCTTCTCTTTCAAACACCATGACCTTCATCTCATTCACATTTTCATCGTATATGCTTCATCCATCACAGTCACCATGTCTTGCAATAGTTTTGCTAACGATGCAAGTAGAACTTGATCATCTGCGTATAGAAGACATTTGACAGGCAACTCATTCATCCTCAATCCGCACTCATCTTCTTTCATATCTGTCAGACAGATACTCGTATCCATGTACAAGTTGAACAGCCACGGTGACGCTACACAGCCCTTTTTAAAACCCGTCAAGATAACGAACCAGTTCTTGTATGGCCTCGTTTATTCTAACACGAGCACTGGAATCCTTGTATAAAGATTTCAGTGCCCGTAGCAAGCGCCAGTTCATACCGTACATGGATAGTGTCGGCCACAGTTCTTCCCTCCACGCACTGTCATATGCCTTCTCCAAGTCAACGAAAGCACAGTAGATTTTCTTGTGCTTTGCCAGAGGTTTTTTGGCTATGGCCCTCTCTAAATCTTGCCTGCTCATCCCATATTTTCTTATCTGTCACTCTTATCACTCTGTGTACAAAACTTACGCATATAGTTTGCCGACAACACTCAAAAGACTAATGCGTTGGTAATTTTTACACTCCTGCTGAGATCCTTTTCCCTTATATAGTGGTATGATTACAGAATTGCACCAATCATCCGGTATACGGCCGTATTTCCAACACATTGTAAAGATCCGGCATATCAGACTTGCTACTTTTGGCTCGGCTTTTTACAATTTGCTGAAAACTATAGAAGAATACGACCAATACTGCTCATCCCCCATAGCAAATA
Organism: Dicycla oo; assembly: GCA_948252095.1. Lineage (NCBI taxonomy): Eukaryota > Metazoa > Arthropoda > Insecta > Lepidoptera > Noctuidae > Dicycla > Dicycla oo. The sequence goes on along the minus strand of OX411714.1, from coordinate 14,332,809 downwards.
GCGTGATAATTTATAGCCTGACCAGACTTATAGGGAATATATAAGCTAAATTTGAACAAAATCTATCTGGTGTGACTTGCGAGATGCTGGAACATACATTCAGAGAAACAGAAGAACATTCTAAAAACTATATTTTCGGCATTAGAATCATTCTCAGACTTGGCCAAGATAACTTAAAAAAAAGCAGTCTTGGGTTCTGCCGACAGAAGTGAAAACTTAAACGCGGTGTCGCGGTGACGCGTGACGCGATCCCGTAAGATTTTCCCCTACAAAAATCGCCCAAGACACTAGTTTACAAATTTGACTTTTTGTTTGTTGCCACGATTTTAATAGCTGATCTAGCATATTTTCAACTCGTTGTTTTCAAATCTACCATCAGTTTTTTTGTTTGTTTTTTTTTTCCTACAAATCGTATTTTGTTATTATTTATCAAACAACATTTTTTTGTTATTACGTGCACTTTTAATTAATATCTGTGTTAAGAAGAAAAATTAAGGTTTATTCGTTATGAGTACTTCAAAAATACGTTGTTTAAACAACCCGCAACATTTTTGCTACATATGTGGAGAATTTATATTCCAAGAATGCAGAAAAACCATTACTGATATCGTCAAAACTTTAATAATACTTGTAAATCATGTGTCGAATACTTAAGATTGTGCAAAAGTGGTACAAGTAGTGCCTTTAAATGTAGAATTCCAACCATTTGGCGAGAACCTAAAAATCAGTTTCCCTGTTTCATATGCCTTTAGGAAACAGGGAAAGTGATTTTTAGGTTCTCGGGAAATACTAGGGAAAAAACTGGCCCTTATGGGAAAATATGGAACCTAGCAAGCTAAACATTGCCAAAAATTCGCTAGTAGCTTGTGACCAAAATTATTGTGCCGCCATTATATATCAAATTAGGCATTGTAAAACAGTTTGTTCGCCAGAAATTTCCTCAGCTAAGTGTGGAGAAGATCAATTTTTGATGGTCCGCAAATCAGACCGCTCATAAAAGATAAAAACAAAAACTCATCACTTCAAAAATTCGATGACAAAACTTGAATTAAATGCTTGGACAGCATTTGTTTTACAAATCTTTCTTGGAAATTCAAAATCAGAAAATTATGTTGACCTCGTAGAAAACCTACTTTACCATTTGTAGGTTGTAATATGAATCACCACCCTCCAGCAGCAATCGTCAGTACAGTCACCTTGACAAGGTTCCTAAAAATCTAGGGAATCTAAGCGAAGAGTAGGGAGACTTATGCATGAGTATTCACGCGTCATGGAAGAGCGATATCAGGGGTACTGGAATTTACATATGATGGACGACTATTGCTGGTCTCTCTTATTAGATTCCTCTAAGTGCCTAAACAAGAGAAAAGCATTAAAGTGAAGTTTCTTAGGAATTAATAATTAACTTGTTTTTAATAAATTGATGTTGCCATTAAGTACTTCGATTTTATTTTTCACGAATAACTCGAAAATTAGATGTGTAAAAAACAAAACATTTATACGCGCTGCTTTTTTATTGGCTAGGGAGCTGCCACGATAGTGTTGTACTCATCATTATGAACAACTTTTACTATGGGACCAAACCTGAAATCGTGCAAAAAAAAACAGCTGCTCCCTACATTTAGTTCGCATAACTTGTCAAAATGTAGGGAGCAGCAAATACATATTTTTTTTCGCGATTGCAGTTTTGGTCCTATAGTAAAAGTTGTTCATAATGATGAGTACAACACTATCGTGGAAACTCCCTAGCCAATAAAAAAGCAGCGTATTTGTTACCAGCGTGTTCTCATTAGTCATAAACAGTTAAAATATTTCAGGCAACAGAAACAGTGTAAACTAGTGTTATGTACAGTTTTGACTTCCTTACAATTTTATTATAGTATATATATGTATACAGGGTGACTCAGAATACCTCTTTTGATCCAGCGGCCCCATATTCTGTTGTGCATTATTAATCATTAGATGAAGTTCCCAACAATGTTCATTAAAGTTTTTGAATGCTTTCGACATGTCAAAGTTTTCTTCATATTTTTGATGGAGTCAACCCTAAATTTGGTTGACCTCTATTCTCTCTTCTTTGATATAGGGATGAATGCGTCAGATAAGACACTTAACACATAATAGTAAAAAGCCTATAATTTTCTTGCATCAGAGAGGCAAGTTGATTTTTTTTTTCAAGATTGAATTAAGTCTTGAATACCAGTATGATATGCGAAATACCTACGCAGAGTAGAAGTAGACGTAGCTACATACATCTGCATAAAACTGCAGTTTAAACCCAACTACAAGGTTTTTATAAAATACAAATGCCTAGTAAAAAGTTTAATAAAATAAATATTAGCTCCCTATGAAAATTAATTCCATTTGTTTAACAGGTATCTATCCTCAAAAGTAAGATATCGAACGACCTAACTGTTTTCGTTACTCTTTGGTGAAATACATTTTTATAAGAACTAATTGCAGTTTTAATCCTCCGATTGGTAGAAATGCCACCAATATCTTGCAATTTCCTACACTATACTGCACGCCCATTGCTTCCGGCTTTCTTATTGGATATCGGCATCGGTTGAAGAATGCTTCAAATCCGAAAGATTTTTTAAACTGAAATGATTTTGAATGTTATTTAATCATAAAAATAAGATTCAAAATCATTTCAGCTTACAAAAATCTTTTGGCGTGCCGCCCGCGCCGGGTGGCGGCAAGCTCAAAGGACGCGCGCGGCGGCCGCGCGCGTCCTTTGTGCTCGCCGCCTTTGGAAAGGAAATCACTAAAAGATTCCGTACATGTGTAATAATAACGCGATTCTATTCTAAGACCGGGCAATCTTTTTGAGGTTTTGGGATACTGTATTCGATTATTTTGGAATTAGATTTGTTTCATAATTATGGCAATGTATTTTATTTCTTTATCATTTAAAAAATACAGAAAATAGGTAAACCACTAAGATTTGTAATTAATGCTACAAATACCTACTAGTCAACCTCGATAATACAATTTTAACTGGCCGCTTATCACATCATGGGACAGAAATACCGTAAGCAAAATGTAGGTGCACTGCTATCACTAGGTACAATATTTTATTTTAAAAATAGTACCTATTTATTATCGGAATTCACTTAATATCTTATTGATCCCTAAAATTGTGTACATTTTTATTTTTGTAGGCTAGTTAAGTAATTAGGCATTTATTTCGCTAGTTCACTTCATTCTTTCGAGTTGGATGCGTCGTCTAGTTTCGCGTTGGATTGCAGTGAATTTTGCGAGGAATCATGACCGAAAATGCGAACAATGAATATTATGACATGATAATGTGTGTAGGTGCGACTGACGGTAATCTTGCAGCAGCAAGACAACTGTCTAAGTTCTGTGTACCTTTTGTGTTTGTTGTCCTTATTGTGAATAAGTTCATGTGCTAAAACTATGAGTGTACTTACGTGTACCTACGTGTGTAAAGCTGCGCAGGATTTGAAAAGGAAAATGGTATGTACAAACTTAATAATTACCGTAGTGATCATTTCACTCGCGCGATGAGGCAACAGCTGGCCAGGTCAAAGGACGCGACAATACCTAGATACCTACGGCCTGCGGTCATTGATTTATTTGGCTCCGCCTATCTAGGGTTGCTACGATATAGCAAAATTAAAATATTATTTGTATTTTGTAAGAGAAAACCGAAATTATTTAAAGTTGAGATATGACCATGGCGACCTTCCAGAATAACTAATAGTGTATTAAACAATACACTGTTTTCGGTATAACAGGGGTATTTTGAATCACACTGTATATAGATAGATATGGATAAGCAACTTGGCTCCGTTAATGGACTACTGCAAAGTTTAAGCCCAAGAGAAACTACAACATGCCCAACCTACTACAACGAAAGTACCTATGAGCAGTAGGTACATATATACCTGTAATAAATAACCTAAAGCCTTAACTACCACCTGACTATTTGTGGTAATGAACTTCCTTATTAAAATATAATACCGAGGTATATACTTTACTTACCTAGCAATTTATCTGAAGCAATAAATCAAAACCCAAGAACCATAATGATAATAATTAACATCATTAGAACTCATATAAGCAAATTGATGCACAATGCGGAATATGCGATAGAAACCAGCCAGAGACTGCTTTGACACACTTACTGTAAAATGGAAACAGAAATCGTAAAACAACATCGTCATCATGAAAGATTAGACATAAAGACAAATGGCAGCCTATGGGCATAACACATTGTACACACTGTATTGTTCTCAAAGAGACGAGAATGTTTTTTTTTTTCTGTGTGTTTGTTTTTCCTTTTTTATCGCTCCATTTGCGCCAAGCTTGCCTTGTCTCTGCATCCCAGCGTTCCCTATGGAACGTAATTAGGGTAGACCACACGACTAATTGAATAAAAACATTGCATAATTAACGAAGGGCGCAATGCCGCTGCTTCCGACGACGGTACCTTGGGTTCAAAGGGTGTTCTAAACTTTGTCTTTCCTTTAACACCTTCAATTTAATAAATGACGGAAAGTTGTTTGCACAGTCAGCGAAATTCCTTGCGTCATCTTTTGAAGTTAGCATTAAAATTACCTGTGTGAAAACAAATGTATTTTATATAAACTCGCTTTTCATTTGCAAATTGTAAAGGATTTTTCTGCTTGGTTTGTCATGTATTAATGAACTGAATTTTAAAAGGTGCTTTTAATAAATAGGTTATATTTTATTTAACTATTTACAGTCTGTTCTGTATTTGCCGTTTGCAGTTATTCGATACCAGGACCTAAAGCGCGGTCACTGTTAGACTGCATAGAAAAGAAAGAGAAGCGCGATGACGCAACGCAAAATATGAAGCAATTTTCTTTTTACAAACAATTAATTGATTGTATGCGTGCTAAAAATTAAAACACTATTACGTTATTATGTTGCTTGTAGAATAATGATGACAAAAAAATCTGCATTTATGACATATGTATGGTTTTTATTAGTTAAAATAAATTTTTAGAGGTATCTTCGTGATTTTTTTCTATCGTATCAAATTAGTTGTATTATATTTTCAATACACTACCTAACTAGCTTAAATCTTGACAAATATCATATATTTTTCCGATTTTGTTTACTGCAGTAAATCATATACTGTTGCGTTCAGGTCCTGTAGTTCCCTAAACAATGGATAAGTAATAAAATAATTTGCAGAAGCGTACATCACAATGGTTCATCGAAACAGGTTAACAATAAGCTTGTTGCTATAAAACACCCTCGAAACCATACTTTATGAAGTAATAAAATACAGCGGCGTGGTTTAAAGTTCAGGGAGGCGGTCGTAATGAATTAAAATACTTTGGGCACAGGTCGTTTACGGAAAGTTGATGTGCTTATACAAATGCCCTGCCCGAAACAGGACCCCCTGTAATCATACATTTAATGGTTTCCATAATGACCTCGTAAAGTAGTAACTGCCACAAGCCGTTTCATAAATACTGAACTTTGGCCTGAAACTTTTAATTTTTCTCACAAAGTTAGATTTATAACGCATTTTTTGACGCGTAACATGCATGAGTAAAGGGTTCGCGGGGTTCATTGAATCATCAAATATTATTTATAACATATCATCAAAAGTGCCCCAATTCCGATAGAGTGCCTAAGCCAGTTAATAAAACTAAAATTATACGCCTCGAGTTTCGAAATATTTTAGGGAACAATTTATGCAATAACTTCGACTGGTAAAATGTTTGAAAATTCCTCTCCGCTTACTCTGAAGTGAGTATTCACTTGTTACATATACTACGCATATATTGTATATAATAATATACATGTGTATTGTTGAAATTAGTAAATTGAATCCTAGTTTACTGACATGAGTCGGTAATGAACACATCTCTATATTTCATATATATAATCTATGTCAATCGGTCATCCCGGGTCTAAGATAAAAGTTCTCTTAAAATAAAACTACGTTTATTAAAACAAAAACTCTTAATTTTCATTTAATCCAACATGTATGTATTGTATATGTCACCGTACTTCGTTAGTTTATAATCTATTGGTTTTATTTCCGTTAGATTGTAAACTGTCGAAAAATTGTGAACTGCAGCATACCATTTATAATTTAATACATTATTTTTGGATAGTCATTATCTATCCATGGGAAACCGACAAATCGTGAACTGGTATCAAATTTGCTTGCGAGGTAACGCACTTTGTGCTAATACTAAATAGCCAGACTAGTTGTGAGCCACATGGAAGTAGCGCTCGTCGGCCGCTACCACAGCAGCGCTCGCTTCGCTCGTTCAGCTCGCGCGTGGTTGGTCACAGTTCTATCTTTTTTATTAGCGTAAAGAATTGCCCGTGTATACTGCACTACCACGTGGAGATAGTGTAGTTATGTGGGTACTTCAACCCACTAAAACTCCACGGTGCCCTCCTCTGCCGCTTGTGGCGGGAACACGGGCACGCGTTAGCACCCACCCCGAACCCGCCGCGGCTGTCCGTCAAATATAACCCATTTCACAATTTTTCAACAGTTTATAATCTAACGGAAGTAACACAGAACGAAAGATTATAAAGTCACGGTTCTCTCTTACAGTGACATAATATGTATATACAACGTACCAATAACATATTTTTAGTTGGCTTAGTGCGTAAATTGTGCTTTCAATTGGAAACTTCGTGCTTTAAATGCGGTGTAAATAGAATTTGATGGTCAAACAAAGTTGATCATTATGAATTTAGGGCGAATAGTGAATTACTTCCTCTGTTATATTATGTTCTAGTAGAAGGTAGTAGCTTAGTGTGTTCCAGGTTCAGTTCTCATGTTAGACAGGGACTATTTGTTTACTCCATTACTATCCAAAATCCATTACTAACCAAAAATTTTGATAATAATAATAATAATAATAATAATAAATAATTTATTGATCCAAGATATACATAGACATATAGTTGTATACTAGTTACATGCTAAGACTTAAGACACAAAGGGAGAAAAATAATAGTCTATATTAACAATTATTAAATCCTGTCTCCTAAACTAGGGATGGCCTGTATCTTAGGAGACAGTGATTCGACCGAGCTGAACAGTAAATTAGTGTTGGACCTTAGGTTTCGAGTGTCGATGTTATTCTACCATAAAACAAAAATGTAAGTCAGCTGAGTAAGTTATTTTAGATTTATTTATTTGAGCAAGGATGCAGGTGTGGAGGAAGAGTGAGTGTGTGAATGGGAGAGGTGTGTATAACTGTTAGTGAGTGTATGTTAGTTGTGTTGTGTGTGTGTGTGTGTGTTGGTGTTATGAGGATTTTGTTTATGTGTAGTGTTTTGTGTTCCTACTTAGTATTGATTAGTCAAGCGATGTATGCCAGTAAAGATTCAGTGTTATTGTAGTCCTGTTGTAAGAGCCAGTCTGTAATTTTAGATTTGACGTTGAATCTATTTAACTTTATTATATTTAATTTCTTTTGTATAATTTTATATACGTGTTTACTTAACACGTAGTTTTGATGTTCAGCAAACGAGGTTTTATGCTGTACACCAGCGGGGACATATGTTCGCTTCCCTGGGTCGGGCAGAGGTAGGCAGCCATGTACTCTGAGGACAGATCGAAGGACAAACAGTTGACGTACCGTCAGAACTTTGCAGTCAGAATAGAGTTGTGCTGTGGGGTATCTAAACGGTTTCCTGGACATAACCTTAAGTACAGCTCTTTGAGCTCTCTCTGCTCTCAGAATGAAGGTCTTCGCTGCTCCACCCCACACGGTTATGCAGTATCCGAGGATTGACTGGCACAAGGTGAGGTAAACCATCTTGAGAATATTGAAATCAGCCGATTCTCGCAGAGATTTAAATATGTGTATCAGACGGATCGTTCGAGTAGTTAGAGCATCAAGCTGTTTGTCCCATCGCAATCCCTCGTCTATGTGCACTCCCAGATTCTTTACGTTATTTGTTCTACCAATGGCAGCACAAGAGCACGACATCAGCCGATTTTGGCATGAGTGAGCTGTAATCGAAAAAGTATTCAGGGGTAGGGTGTTACGACGGATCGCAAAGGGTATATAATAGGTTTTATCCAGGTTTAGCGTCAGCAGGTTTATATTAAGCCAGGTCATCACGGAAGCTAATGCAGATTCTGCTCTAGTTTGAACATCGTCCCACGTAGGCCCGCAAATTAAAATCGCCGTGTCATCGGCATATGCATAGATCTTACCATCAGGTATTGACATTCTACAAAGGTCGTTAATGTAAATTAGAAACAGCGTGGGGCCTAATATGCTTCCTTGAGGCACGCCGCACGTCACCAATTCTTCATCACTGTGTATCGAGCCTATTTTAACTCGCTGGGTGCGATTTGTCAGGTAGTCCGTAAAGAGTTCCAAAGCCATGCCACGTACGCCCAAACACTCTAACTTAGCTATTAATTTGGGAACAGAAACTGTGTCGAAAGCCTTCGACATGTCCAAAAATATTCCAAGGCACTTAGTTTTGCTGTCCAGTGTCTTAGCTATAGTTTGGGTTAGATCTAATACAGCATCTTCAGTGGAGACACCAGACCTAAAGCCATACTGGTTGTCAGCAATAATTTTGTACCTGTCCAAAAAGCTTCTAAGATTATTATTTAAAATCTTTTCTAGTATTTTCGAGAGCGTGGGTAGAACAGATATTGGCCTATAATTATTTACAGAGTTCCTGTTCCCTCCCTTATAGATTGGGCGTACAATGGCCTTCTTAAGGCAATCAGGAAAGACTCCCGTGTCTATACAAAGATTACATATGTGTGTTATTACTGGTACGAGAGTGTGGCGGCATGTCTTTAGAAGCGATGATGGGATTCCATCCCAACCTACGGCACAATCGTTTCGAAGCTGTAATATAATAGAATTGACGTCACTGTCGTCGACTTTTTGTAAAGCGAGTGAATTGATGGGCGGATTCAGCGTCATGCTTATGCAACCGGGAGGTTTACCTCGACTTAAAGGTGTTTTATTAGGGTCATTTAGTATTGCCTCTGCCATGTTTTTACCTATACTGCTAAAAAAGGAACATATATTGCTTATGGAAGATTTAGGGTTATCGGTTATTCTTAATAGCTCATCTGGGCTTGAGTGTATTTTACCGGTATTAGTAATTTTTCTAATTGTTTTCCATAGCATTGTTGGATTACCATGTGACTTTTCAAGTTCGCTCTTCTCATATGCACTCTTTAATTTACGCAGTAACGCATTACAAAAATTTCGATAACGTGTATATGTTACATGTAATATTAAATTGTCTGGTGATTTTTTAGATTTTGTGTGTAATTTATCTCTATGCTTAATACATTTTAATAGGCCAGTCGTTATCCATGGTTTTATAATTCTTAATTTCCTTGGTACATTGGTTTGTTCCGTATGTTTAGTTATGGTTGATGATAGTAGTGTAACCAGTTCATTCATAGCGGCATTCGCATCTTCAGTTTTGTAAATATTTGTAAAATCTGTTTGTTCTAATTCTGTTTTGATTGCTTCTGTATTTATTCGAGATATAGTGAAAAATTTCTTACAGGCACAGTTTGTATTTGAGATTGTAAGTACAATTGGTTTGTGATCTGTGATATGCGATTCTACTACCAAACTTGTGGCCGATGACTTGGTTTTTAATAATATGTGATCAAGACAATTTTCATTTCTAGTCGGTAGAAGGTGGGTTGGCAGTAGTCCATGGGATGCGTTTAAAATAAGGTAGTCTAACGCCCGGTCATTCCTACTCCCTAATTTTATATCAATATTCAGATCACCTACCATTGCAATATTTGGCGACCTTGCTATCGTCTCATAGACACAACTAAGACTGGTCAAGAAACTATCGTACTGATCTTTTGTGTTATTTGAAGGGGAACGATATATCGCAACTACCGAGAGCTTATTATCTACTTGACATATTAGACTATTCGCAAAGTTTATGGTTGGTTCCCATACTGTTACATTTAGGCCAATTTTAGTATAAAGTATTACTCCATCGTTTTGATTTGTTATATTTTTAGTAGAGTGTGACTGGTAACCGTCTAGTACTGGGATATTACACACTCTACTCAGCCAGCACTCCGTCAAAACGATAATATCAAAACTAACATTAATTAGACACAACAATGCCTGTAAACTATCAAAATTTTTATTTACGCTCCGTATATTTATATGCAGTACTTTTAGGCTACTATTAGTTGTATTTATGTATTTTATACACTCTTGAGGGGCACATGAGAAAGAGTTCTCGAGATTAAGGTTGTCAAGGTCATGATTGATGCTGTCTATATTAGCCATTGGAAATATCAGTTTGTATCAAATACGGGAATATTGAATGTACCGGTGGTGTAGGCATATAGTACATAGAAACAGCATCGCTTTGTCTTGAAGATGAAGAACAGTGGAGTGTAGAAGTATGTACGTGTACGTTATGTTCCTTTTTAATGTGTAAGTAGGGTTTAGTTAAGGTGTAAGGTGAATGTCTTTCTGTATCGTTAATCAATATGTGTAGGTTAGATACTAATTTAACAAAGTTGGCAAAAAAGAACAATAAAAACATAAGTGTGTCTAGATTTCGAAGCATCAATTGGGAAATGGGTTCAATCAGTCATATATTCTTGCTAGCGAGATCCAGAAGACTCTTCTCTGAGGATACTAATAACTGTTTATCACCCGTCTGCTTGCGAAGGAAGATATTACCGTTGCTTATCCAACAAAATGCATAGCCATTTTTCTTGGCAAAATCCCGTGCCAGGTAGAATAGCTTTTTAGAGCTAGGGGATAGCTGTTCCGCAACATAAATCGCCTGACGTTTCCCTGGTATGCCGATCAATTCAGTATTTAATTTGTCTTCTTTCGACTTGCAGTTGTTGTTGAAGGAACGAACAGCTGACAGTATGTTTTGCTTTGTGCGCACAGTAGTAAATTCCGCGATGACTGGTCGAGAGGAGGTGTCCGTCCCAATTGAAGCCGATTTTCCAGGAAGTCGATATACGTCACGAAGTTCGGCCTCGGGTATGGGCACTCCTACTGTTTTACTTATATTGCAGACAGTTCTTATTAGGTCAGTCGTATTCTCATTATTTGTTAGTGGAATGTTTCTTAATTCGATTCCTGACGCTCGTGACTTATATTGGAGATCAATAATTTTCTTTTCAAGGCTTTCTATGTAGCCTCGCTGTTCTTGCCGGTCTGTCTTAAGCTCTTCTACCTCCTTCTTCAGTTCTTCAAATTTTAGGTTCATGAAGGACATTGACCGCTCGATCTCAGCACTAGTTTTACAGATTTCAGCATTGGACTCTTGTATTTTTTTATTTTGAGCCTTGATTTCACTTATATCTGTGACCAATTTCGACATAAAGGCAGTTTGTTCTTCTAACATCTTTGAAAAGCGTGTGTCTTGATCTTCTTTCCATCTAGCGAGTAGATCTTGCACTTCATGCTGGCCTCGAGTCGATTTTTCCTGTCTCGACTGGTGTCTACGAACTGTAACGTTGTCACAAATCTCAGTCACTGTGCTGATATCAGGCGCAGACTGAGTCAGAGTAGTGTTTAGTGACTTAGGAGGGGTTCTCTGAACACCAGCCATCGTAATAGTAATACAAGATGAAGTAAGATGTAGGAAGAACTGATTAGCAAAGCTACTTATCTGATTTATCTTTGTTATTATCAGCTGTTACTATTCGATACTGTATTATTCAATACTATCCAGTACGCTAGCGCTGGCGTAGCCGATACAGGTTCCGTAAAAGATCTCGTAGCGCACCGTAGCACAGCCGGATGACGTCGTCGTCGCCGCGTAGCAGGTGTGTAGCACTCGGTAATTTCGCACGTGTGTGCTATCAACTAGGTGGCGTAGTGGCCGGGCGCTCAAGTCTGCCCGCCGCCGCAACTCACTCCGTGGCGCGGGTTCAAAACTCGCCGAATCATACTAAGTAGTACATAATACTAAGTAGATAAGTAAAGTTTTCCATAGGTTTTATGCTAGGTACAGACACATCAAGCTACTACAATCTGTCAAATTTCTTTAATAGATTTCAACTTTATCGCTAAATCATTAGGTTCAAGGTTGATTGGGAAAATTTTACAGTTTCGGGTAGCTGGCGGTTTCTGAATGAGGCTAATTTTAAAAGAGCTTATCCCGGACACTGCAGCTTTATGACGCTGAATGCTTAAGTGGAAACACTGTCCACAAAACAACTCGCATTAGGCCAGCCGAGCCGTAACGGGTCAATTGTGTTACCCTTTCTAGAAGATGAATAATTAATGGCAGATAAAAAAAAAAAACTTTTAACGGTAAAAAAGACAAACAATTACTGTACGGAAAACCGTCACCCGTTGCCCTTGTATGTGCGACCGTTGACAGTGAACACAATTCCTACATTACCACAGACAAGCCTCTGCTATTTTAATTAATAAAATCCTGACAGAATTGGTACGATGCGACCCTTTAATCCATTTATCGTGTAAAGTCACCTTTTGTACCCGTTTCCCATTTTAAATCTATACACCGATAAGATTTTTCGGGATCAGAAGCCTTTTTTGTTTAAAAAAAGATATGTCAATTATACGAATTAAGAATACGTGACACGTAAGCGAAATGACCTTTGAAACAATGGATTGATAAATGGGTCATATTTGCTTAGGAAGAACAATACCTACCGTATCTTCGTTTTAACATACAAACATCCATGTTTGAATTTATGTTTATTGCTTAATGATGTTTACGTTTGCGTGATGCAATGGCTGGAGTACTGGACTATTAAAGGATTCATTAATCCATGGCCCATCTGGTCAAATACGACTAGAGGTGTGCAAAATAGAATGAGGCCCGGATTCCACCAAAGCAGAGAGGAGAGGAGACGAGAGGAGATGTGCTGCAAAGCTGGCAGGTTATTTCCACCAAAGCGGAGAGGAGATGTGAGCTGTGTCAATCGAAAGACGCTTTCGGGTGTGCGAGGTGCGGGGAGAAAGCAGCTTAGTGCGGGTTGCGCGAGCTCGTGCGCCGCCCGGCCGCCCGACTAGACACTTCTCCGCTCTGCCGCGCCGCTTGCTCGTGAAGAAAAATGAGACATCGCCTCTCCTCTTCGCTTGATCCATTTCCACTGAAGCTAAGCGGAGAAGAGATGTGGAATAACGAAATCGGATTGGTTTATTCAAACATATCACCTCTCGTCTCCTCTCCTCTCTGCTTTGGTGGAAACCGGGCCTAATGGTTAATAAAAAGGTACCTAGGTATGTACATTGACGCACGCGAACTACTACCAGGGAGGCTGAAATGTTTTGAACCTAAGTACCTTCAAGTGTCATAATTATTTCGCACTGCATATTACTAATTTGCGAATACCCTCTTTAGTACAAATACTGAGTTTCAAGTTACTAGCATCATTGCGCTTTTAGTAATTAATCCGTAAACATCATCATGTCTCAGTCATCCGCAGCCCATCCCTACTCTCAAAACGTTTCAGCTCCACGATACACCGGATGTAACACTATTAAGAGCGCTATTGTTGCTCAGATCTGCTATAGGGCTTAAAAAACTTAGCTTACCGGGGGGCTGAAAAGTTTTGAGCCTAGGGATGGGCCGCAGATGACTGAGAGATGATGATGTTTGATGTTGAAGCGTAATGATGCTAATGACATGGAACTCTGTATTTATACTAAGAAGGGTATTCGCAAATTAGGAATATGCAGCGCGAGACAATAATGCCTCTTGAAGGTCCTTAAGCTCAAAACTTTTCAGTTATTAGTCACCGATACCACAGATGAATACAGATGGGACACTCCGCAAAATCATTTAGGTAAATAAAAAGCGACTCTTGCTACGACAAAATAAAGTGCAATTCAGGTCGCAACAACGCTTATTACCCACAGTTATATTCACCTACAAGTTGCCTCTCTTTCTAACGCGTAAGTCTTATACCTTCTGACCGCGGCAGTCCTACTGAATTGGTCCAGTGAGATAGGCCCGCCGCAAACTTGTAGCTTCATACCTAAACTGCGGAGTGTCTCATCTGTATTAATCTGTACCGGTACTAAAACGCATGATTGTACTCATGACACATCCCTAAATTCAAGTCAAACTGACCTGAATGATAAAATCAAACAATTATCGGATGATTTATTAATAATGCACCAAGAAATTGAGAATCTCAACTCGGAAAAGTTTCGGCTTAAGTCAGATGTGCAAAAATATCTGAAAGTGATAGATACCTACAAAAGTTAAGTATTACGGACAACAAAAATAGTTCACCTCTAACTAGCCAGAAACGCAAACATAAACAACCCCAGCTACAAAAATCAAATGCACGATGACGTCCCCATCGACTCATGTAATGAATGATACCAACGACACACCGAAAACAACTCAATTACTTAAATCTACCTCTCAACATTCACATCACAAACATATGACTCAACCAACCAAATGTATTATTAGAAGATCAAGACGAAATATATCACTACCTAACGCTGAGAGTAGGAATAGATCAACTTCTCAATGGTACTGAGTCAAACCTATCTGACTTCACAATTGATGATTACTGTATAATACTAATAGGACCAGAAGACTTTAAAGTAACACATGACTACCACAAAATTATAATCTACATAAGAAATGTGCTAAGTAGAAAAAGACATACTAACATAATTTTATGCTTCCCTACATATGCATATGGAAATCATAATAGTATAAAACTGGAGGATTGAAACATTTAATAACCTACTCTACTTGGATCTGTTGACTTATGAACACGCTTACTACCTTGAGTCAAATCGAAACCTTAAGTATGACTTTAGCATGTTTCGCGAAAAATCGGGCTTAATAAACAACACTACAATGAGAACAATTTTTGATGATATAAAAGTTCTAATCACTGACACAGAATACTCTAACATGAATAATTTTAGTGGCACTGACAGCAATGCATTTGCTATTTGTGACGAAGTTTCTGCGGATAATAATAAAGACGACAAATGTAATGAGCAATCAACGAGATTTTTTCGTAAATAAATATTTAGCATAATGCATAAAAACATTGCAGGATTGTTAGCTAAATCAGATGCAATAACAGTGTGCCTAGAAGAGTTAGCAAATATAAAGTCATATGTGGACATACTATGCATTACAGAACATTTTATTATGGAGGGCTATGAACGGTATCTAAATATAGTTAATTATCAGCTTGCGGCGTGCTACACAAGAAAGGAAAGTAAAAGAGATGGAGCATGCATACTTGAAAGAAACGGACTTCAATATAAGAAATTGAAACAAAATACAAAATGTCAGAAACGGGTGTTTTTGAATGTTGTGCCATAGAATTGATTAACTATAAAATTGTAATAGCTTGTATTTATAGAGTTCCAAACGCCAAAAATTTCAATGTGTTCATGGAAAAACTACATATGTTTTTACGAGAACTCACTAATAAATATTTTCGAAATATTGTGATAGCAGGAGATTTCAATGTAAATATCTTTAAAAAATCTTACCTAACTTTCGATTTTGAATGTCTCTTACTGAGTTGTAATTTAAGATTATCTGTTAATCAGCCCACTAGAATAAAGAGTCAAACATGTATAGATAATATTGTACATAACTTTAAAAGAGCCTGTAAAGTAGAAGTACTTGAATTCGCGCTATCCGACCACACAGCGCAAGTAATAAAAATACCCGTCAAAAACTGTTGCACTCTAAGATACTGGCGTATGAATAGGCATGATTATAAATCAGAATATATTTAAAAATTTCAAAATTGCCTGCGTAGGTTGTCATTCTCTGAGATATATGAAACAAGTGATCTTAACATAGCCTACAATACATTTGTAGAAACTTTTTCGCTTTTATACCATTTATGCCTTCCTGAAGTATCTGTAACCATACATACGACAAATAAATCTAAGTGGGTACGTGGTATCAAAATGTGCAGCAAAAAGAAGCGCCAACTTTTATGGCAATACAGACGTGACCCAAATGGAACTAATAAATATAGCTTGACCAAATACTCTAAACTACTTAAGAAAATTATACAACTAACGCATTATGCACAGAATAATTATAAAATAAAACAATCTAATAATAAATCTAAAACTAGTTGGAAAATTATCAATAACTCAAAGCATAACATACCACGAAATCTTATCACAAAAATAAAAGTAAACAGTGACATAACAAATCCCCAGAAAATAGCCAACAAATTTAACAACTACTTTATTGAAAAAGTAGCCCCGCTTGTTAATTCAGGAAATCTCGTCACTTCAAAAATCCCAAATAAAGTAAAATCATTTTTATGCCCCTTTGTATACCGCAGGACGTAATAAGAATAATCAAACTATTGAAAATTACGACCAGCGTGGGTTATGACGGAATATCAACAAAAATAGTTAAGCTGGTGGCTCCAGAAAATTGTGCTCATCTAAGCCATCTGATTAATTTATGTATAAGTACTGGCATATTCCATGATGCTTTAAAAATCAATTGTAAAACCTATATTTAATAAAGAAAATAGAGAATCCATGGAATTTTACAGACCTATTTCGATTATTAGTGTTTTCTCCAAAATTTTTGAAAAGTATATATATAAAGAATTAAGTGCTTATTTAGAAAAACATAACATACTAGTTAACGAACAAAAAGGATTCAGAGAAACCCGACTATAAATATGGCTGTTTACGATTTCCTACATAAGGTTATGGTAAATGTTGATAGAACCCATCCCGTCTGCACCATATTCTGTGATATGACGCAGGTGTTTGATTACGTCAGGCATGATATTTTAATAAATAAGTTGGAAGCATACGGTATAAGAGGCAATGTTCTAAAATTAATAAAAAAACATATATTGATAACAGAAAACAGGTCGCGGAGATATCTAGGATAGACGTTAAAATTAATGTGAAGAAATATTTCATTCGCACGAAAAAGTAGTCAAGTATGGAGTCCCCCAGGGTAGTGTGATGGGTCCCCCACTATTCATAGTATTTAAAAATGACTTACCTAAACATATATACCAACCAGTTACACTCTTTGCTGATGATAGCACTATCACATTTCAATGTTATACTAAATATAGCTAGAATAACGACATTAATAATTCTCTGCCATCAATAATGAACTGGATGTATAATAATAATCTAAAAATTAATCTTAATAAAACTAACGTAATGCACTTTAGTCAACGTTTATCAACTATGACTGATCTTAACGTCCAATACAATAATAGAATTATTACAGAAGTTGACAACACTAAATTCCTTGGAGTGACGATTGACAGAAAGATAAACTGGAAAGCACACATAGAAGAACTCAGTAAAAAATTTAGTAGTTCTTGTTACGCGCTGTTCAAACTGGTCCCAGTGCTTAACACTGAATCATTTGCTCACGGCTTATCACGGTTTGGTTTCTTCACATTTAAGATATGGGATCATTTTCTGGGGCAACTCAACCGACAAAGATATACCCTTTAAAGCCCAAAAAAGGTGTATCAGGACTATGTTTAAATTACAGTCAACCGAAAGTTGTAAGCCCTACTTTAAGAAATATAAAATATTAACATTTTAGATTTTAGACATTGTCATGTTTGTAAAATCAAATCGACATTTCCACGTCAATCAGAAGTGGTCGATCGCAACCATAGTAGACGCGATGACAGTATTCTCTGTTTACATAGATCGAAAACAGCATTAATGCACAAGAGTGTTTTCTGTATGACTCCTAAAATTTTCAATAAACTCCCAAATAGTTGGAAGCAGCTTAATGCACGTCAATTAAAAAATAAATTAAAGATACTGCTAGAAGGGAACGCATACTACAATATTCTAGAATGTCTTAATGACAACATCTAATTAACCAATATTATCAATACATCTTTGACGTAATCTGTACATAAAGCAACATATTATTGCTATGATGACATTTTAATTGACATTTCATCATTATTACGTAACTATGACCATATATTTAATTAATTTGTTTTCCAATTTTGTCATTTACTATCTTGTTCTTATGTAATCTAATATTTTATCCGTTAACTTTTATTACTCAAATTTAAATATTTGTACGCCACTAAGGCCAAACATGACTGATCTTACAACTGTAATGTAGTTTAATAACTTGCATGCTCTGTATGTGTACTCGTGTTTCCACAAATAAATAATCTTGAATAATATAACAAACAACTTTTAAAACGGGACCAAACCTGAAATCGCAAAAAAAAAAAAATCTGTTGCTCCCTACATTTTGACGAGTTATGCGAACATGTATGTATGTTGCTGATTTTTTTTTCGTAAATTCAGGTTTGGTCCCATAGTAAAAGTTGTTGGTTATCATGAGTACAATCATGTGTTTAAGTATCGCTCACTAATTACCAGCCACCCTATATAACGTTACGAAATCTTTATGACGCACGTATACAGTTCACAGAAATAAAATCCACTCTATTTACTTTAATCTTCCATTTCAATTATTCACAGAGAGTTGTTACTACGTACGTCGTACGTGCACTTTGATTATTACGGAATTACGTATAATAACGATGAAGTAGGTTTAATCTGATGAAAAATCACCGTGTTTTTCATTTCAGGATATAATCTGTACTCTGGTACATTTACCTTGTCTTTCTTTTTTTTTTACAAAAAACGATACTTCTTCCCATTTTAGCATCCTTTTTTTATGAATCTAAAACTCTGTAATCAGCAAGCCATTTTTGAGCCCATAACGTCCCCAAAAGGTTGTTTAACAGCGGGCAACGTAAGCTGTTCCATATACTGAGCTCCCGCATACCGCATACAATTATTACAAAGACTTTACAATACTACCATTTGTTCATTTCATCCCATCTGAAGAGAAAATAAACAAGGAAAATACTTGGCTTGCAATAATTTTTAGCTTGTTAATTTATAGTCTAAAAGGCGGCCCCGGCTTTCTTTGAATAAAAGTGTTTTATGCGGAAAACATCTTCTGAATACGCATTATTTGTGGTATTATTTTTGGGGAACTTATTTCACCTGTAAAATATTATATATGTTGACAGTATTTTTGTTATAAAATAAATAATTTTATTTAAGTATAAAACAAAACTATGTGTTACAATCATCTTTGATCAATGTTGTATGGAATGTTTAATTCAGTTTTGTCTGATACCACAGCATTTTACCCAAACGATACTTAGATTGGTTAAAGTTATGCTAATGACTGTTTAAATAATATACAACACGACATCATCTACTTAAAGTACATTCATTTTGTTTGTGAGTATCATTTGGCTTATTAGTGAAATAACTGTACAATTTTGGCTTAAATGTTTCCTGTAAAATTAAATTTGATGGGAGCGAAAATACAACCAGTACCCAGTTGTGTTTTAAGCTTTTGATTTGTTAAGACATCTTAATGGGATATTGCTCAACCTACCAGCTTTTTTGTTTGTAAATAAACAAACAAAAAACAAAGAAAGAAAATACATTTATTTGACGAAGGCACACAAAATAGACAAAAAAAAACAGAATAAACTTATTGCCTCATGGCTGCGCCAAATAGGCCCAGCAATCGGAATCGGCTTCATTTTGACAGTTTATTAACATTCATTGCGTTATTTACGGTGTTAAGAAGTTGACAACACAAAGTTTTCGAACATACGAAGCAATGGATTGACAAAAAGCTTAAAATCATTCAGATTCCGATCGATTGTGTGTTACACAATTAGGGTGCAGTTTCAGCATAAATGCCCAACAATTAGTGTTGACTATTTTGTTCATAGATATGTCTAAAAGTCTAAACAGTACAATAAGCCAAATGATAACCTACACCAGCTGTTCGCTATTCAAATCATGAAACAAATCAGCACCCTAATTGCGTAACACACTATCTATCGCAATCTAAATCATTTTGAAGCAAATTGCTGATCCATTGCTTCACATGTTCGAAAATTTTGTCTGCTCAACAACGTAAACAACGCAATGAATGCTATTTGTCTGTCAAAATGAAACCGATTCCGATTGATAGTATGTTACGCAATTAGGGAACTGGACAGTTTGAAACACGTTTGTTGTGTCACAACCAACAAATATACTTCATGTTTCGACCTAGAATTCAGACTTAAGTAAATATTAAACGAAGCTTCAATCCTCCTTCGGCCTAAATAAATTCAGTGAGGATAAGACACAACTAATACAATAACTTCTCCTTTTACAGTTGGACGAACTTGCCGTGATTCTACCAGAAAGTTTCAGTATAAACGTTCTCGATTCATTGACTCAGAAATCTGTTTTCCGTTAGTGGACCACCCTTGTATTCACTGCTTTGTTTATTGTGATGGGGAATGTTTTGACGGTGTAGTAAATGGTGTTCTGGATTCTGGCGTTATTAAATTATAAGCAATGATGTCAGCCGGAAATGTTAACGGTCAGAGACGATGACGTCACGCCTCTGATTATGCTCAGCTGAGAGGATTTCTGTTCGAGCAAATTAGATATTTCTTGTTAAATGTTGCAGTATTAGGGAAAAGGTTACAGATAAATTATTTTTTATTTTATTACTGGTCGCCGCTTGTTGTTCAATTGACTGTTTGTTATTGTTGTCAATCTATGGTACAACTTTTTTTGGTACTTTGCTTACCTATGACACGACACCTGTCGTTTACAGTTTAGGACATTTTCTGTATGGATGCATCGATACTCCTTTGTGCAGATACGATACCGATACCGATACGCTTATTGAATTGAAATGACAGTAAAATAAATAAAACAAGTTGGGTTAATTTTTTTAAACGTATATATAAAATTACAGACTTCGAATGAGATTATTATTTATTTAAACTAATAATTAAGGTAAATAGTGTCAGAGATGACACTAATGACATGATGGTAACATTAATGACATTTTCTATAAAAAAAAAAAATTGTTCTCAAGTTTTGCGATTTCGCAGGTCTATGTGAATGAGACCTGCGGTGGAAAATTGTCTCTCAGATGCGACAGATCTCATTTGGAAACTAAAGTATTCCTGCGCCATTTTTTTCAAGTTTGGGTATAAGACAGCATGCGCGGTTACATTACTTTTTTGAAGCGCACAATTTGAAAAGTATCGTTGTACCGGCAATAGAATGTTGCCGATGCCGATATGCCTATCGGCAAACCCGAAGTATCACCGATATATTGACATCAGTATCGGATGCACCACTAATTTTCTTGCTACAATATCTTTGAAGTTCAATTTACTCTGTCCTTAAACAATACTCAGCTCGTTTTACGCAGAAATTAAAATTATAGTATTAAGTTCCTTTCCGTATTATCTGTATCTATATAATATCTCATTTAAGTGCGCCACACCTGAATGCCTATCTTCTTCTAAGAAAGTCCTACTAATGCCCTAAAACGCCCATTTTATAGGACTTTCTTAGTAGAAGACAGGCACTTCCTCTAAGAAAGTCCTATACATAATGCCCTAAAACGCCCATTGTATAGAACTTTCTTAGTAGAAGACAGGCACTTCTTCTAAGAAAATTCTTTACCTAATAATAATAATAATAAGATATTTATTTCAGACGTAGTCCATACAATGTTAGTAACACAAAAAAAAAACTTACATAGCTATTGTTAGTACATACAAAAAACCACAGAAAGAGATAAAAAATAAAAATCACAAAGTGGCACCGCCCAGGAGTGCCAGTTTAAGCCAAGCCCTGGACGCGACCACCCACAGTGTGTAGTCGCATCCAGTGCCGCCACATCAGCGAGTCCCAGCGGCCCACAAACACGCTCAGAAGGCTGTTCGAGCTGGCCCGCATGCGCTTCATAAGAGACGCACTACGCTTCCGCATAATGGCCTAAAAACCATCCACGCTTTTCATCGCAAACATAGCTGAAGCGCTGCAGTGGCGCGGCAGCCCAAACAGCACCCTGAACGCGTCATTATACTGTACTCGCAGAGCACTGTATGTACGCTGCGTGTACTTAGTCCACAGGCTGCAGGTGTAAAAAGATTGACAGAAGGCCTTAAATAATGTCACTTTGACTTGCTCGGTACACCGTGCAAACCTGCGGGCCAGCATGTTACAGCGCACAGACAGCGCCCTGCGCTCCCTCTCCTAATGCCTTAAAACAATTTCATAGGACTTTCTTAGAAGAAGACAGGCACTTTTTCTAAGAAAGTTCTGTAAAATAGGCGTTTACTTTGACGGACACAGCACGGAACACTTATCATGCAAGGCCCGACTTGAAATTGCCCAGATTTTATTTAATCCTTTTAGACTTCCATCAATTTCCTTTACCGCAAGCCTTTATATTAAGTGGATAGCTTTAAGTGAAACAATTTCTAACCGAAAGGATTCAAAAAGAGTTTGAAAATGTTTTGCTTCGTATCTCGTTGATTACTTCAGAACTAGCGATAGAAAGGGGTAACTCTAGAAACGTACACCGCTAACTTGTGCCGTGTTAGGTACCTACATCGGCTCCGTGCATGTAAGAGTAGTTCCCGAACTCCTTTCAACGTATGGCTTAACGCGACGAATACTATAAGCTGCATGAAATGTCAGCCATCCAACTTGAAATTCTTAATGAAACTTAAATGTTCGGAAGAACAGTTTCACAGAACTATTTCCAATAAATTTATGATCAGAAATACAACTCAGAGCCTTTGTTTGCGGTCACGCAGAGTTGCCCGTGGGAAATTAGGGGCCGATTGATGCGGATCGAGTTGGGTCGGAATACAGTAGTGTACGCATTCTTTCGTACACCGTTAACTGTATTAAAATACGGTTGACCCGTACGGGTGGGATGTCGGGGATGTCGGTTTCGGGATATTGACACAATCAACCCGTCTATGAGTTTAGGTGCAAATCTGAGGTGACGGGGCTACGGATTTAGTGTTGCGATATAAAGGCAATAAATCAAACTGGAATAGGGTAGTTGCTATTATACATATACCCTCATAGCAGTACAGGAATGAAAATTTTCTTGAATAGTTGTTCTATGACCTGAATTCCTTTTGAAGTTTTCTGAATTAAGTTTTGTTGTTGTATGGCCATACAACTACAACATTTAATATGTTTGAATATTAGTATGCTTGAATATCAACTATGAATATTTTAAAGTCTAGGAATTTGATGTGGGTTTTTCCTGCGTTTTTTTTTTTGTAATTCTCTTACCAGATTGAGGAAGTAGGTCCTGTATAGGTTTGGGCACGCCACAATTGCGGCGATAAGTCCCCCTTTGAGGAGTGGTTGGAGAGGCGCCACGTCACCTTCCACCTGACGCAGGTCCTCACCGGGCACGGTTGCTTCGGGAGGTTCCTGTTCCGGATAAGGCGGGAGGAAACGCCATTGTGTGGATCGCCCTGAGAACACGGTGGAGCATACGGTGGAGGTCTGCCCGGCTTGAGCAGAGCACCGCCTCGTCATCGCAGAGGCGATCGGCGGTAGCGATCTCTCACGTCCGGCCCTGGTCCAGGTCATGGTACGGAGCGAGAGTGCATGGGAAGCCGTCATCTCCTTCTGCGAAGCAGTAATGCTCGCGAAGAGGGAGGCGGAACGTGTGAGGGAGAGACAATCTTTGCGCCCTCACGCCCCTAGTCGCCGCAGGAGACGCCCTGGGCGTTGGGAATTGAGAGCCGATTCCTGGCCACCGTAGGCACGGGCTTGCAGACGGCGATCAATGTAGCTCGCCATCCAGTAAGGACCAGGCCCGGGTTGAAGGCGCGTTGTGTTCCACGCGCGCCTCAAAGAGATGTCAGCACTAAATGATTGGGTCCGCTAGGGCCGATGCCTGCCAGGCTTGCGGGTTGTTTGAAAGAGTTACCGTGAAGTCTGACACGCCCTTCCGCTTCGCCCCGAGCGGGAGAAGTTATTTGATAATTCCCCACCCCAAAAAAAAGGTCCTGTATAACATTGTCACACATTACATTTTCCTTAAACCAATTCAGACGGGAAAGAATTGAACTGTGCTTTTCTTTATGAATATCTTACGAAACAGTGAACAGTTATCTTTCGTGAAAAAGATAACTTTTTGTCTTGAATCAAAAATCAAGTGAATCGGAACAGTGGCTGCCGTGTTTAGTTTGTGAAACAAATATAAAATATGATTTTTCACGAGCTCCAGTGGTCACGCACGACTTTGGGCGTTTCTTTTTATTACTCAAGAAAATGCCTGTTCCTTTTATGTTAACTGGTGGTTTATCGTGTTGCATGCCACTGAACCACCCGGTTGGTGTTGGGCTCTAATAACAGCGGTTTGGAACTTCCGTGGCTGTAATGTGGCATTCACCACCGCTAAAGGGATCGATAGAAATATTGAATTAAGATAAGTATTTAAATAATATATGCATGACAATAGAAGATATTGTCTGGAACTACTATAGGTATTTATAATTCGCAAAAAAAAAAAACGTTAAAATTATATTTTTACTTAAACTTGGGTTGAAGGACACGTGAATGAAACACAATAGAAGATTTAATGTTAAATTACGTCTGGGGGCGTCTAGTGTCCCGCAAAGTGTTTATCTAGGTATTCTAAGTAATAAATGTCACGTCACTGACATCATTATTTTAGTTAGATGAATTTGCGCTATGGTGTTTTTCGTTTGATGAATTTTCGTTATGATGTTTTTCAGTAATATTGGTTATTGAACTGGCAGCTTTTTTGAATGTAGGTAGATAATTATTTATTACTAGCTGTTCGTGCCCGACGTCGCCCGGGTGAATTTCATGTCTCGGTGGTTTGGGCTGTGTGTTGTCTATTTTCATACAATAATACACACCAAATCCCGACTTTTCCGGTGAATTTTCCTAAAATCCCGTAGCCATTTCTTATAACTGTCAAAGAAGTCATTCTTTGACAGGTGTATTGTACTTAATGGGTCGTATATATTCAAATCGCAACTTGACTGTTGTGAATATAATATGGACAATTTCATCATCCTCTCTCCTATTAAAAATTAACTTTGCTGTGCTCGACAGGGTCCATAATTGATTCGATGTTTTAACATACCAACTGTTTGTGTACACATTATGGAATGCATTAAAATTGAGTATTGAGTAATTTAAGTTGGTAGTGAATTAGCAAAATGAACAATGAAATTCCCTGACTTAACAATCATCAAATAATTTCTTCCGCTCTGGGTGGAGCTGGAGGGCGTGTCAATTTTTTACTGACTAAAACCCAACTGTGTTCCTTCAGTTGCCTGTGCCATGGCCACGGTATCTCTGTCAAAAAACCCGCGACCTTGGCAGGCATCAGCCCTAGCGGACTCCATCACTGCTCGCCATCCGCTAGCCCACGCCTACGATGGCCGGGAATCGGCTCTCAATTCCCGATGCCCACGGCGTCGTGCGAGGTGACTAGGGGCGTGAAGGCGCAAAGATTGCCTCTCCCTCAAGTTCCGCTACCTCCTTCGCGAGCATTACTACTTCGCAGAAGGAGGTGACGGCTTCCCATGCACTCGCGCTCCATACCATGGCCTGGACCAGAGCCGGACGCGAGAGATCGCCGCCGTCGATTGCTTCCGCGAGGACGCGGCGGTGCTCCGCCCAAGCTGCACCGTATGCTCCACCGTATCCTCCGGGCAATTCACGTAATGGTAAAACCCGGGCTCGTCGGCTCGACGCCAATGTGAACCCCTCCTACCGTTATTTGGGAACCCAATGGTGGCGCGTTCCGATATCCCACAGATGCGGCCCCAGGACCGATCCCTGTTTGACACCGCACGGCATCTCTCGCCGGTTCCACTCTCTCTGGTGATCGGGGTAGGTGACGACACTGTCCGTCAAATAGGCCTTGATCACGCGACAGACGGTCAACAGGTCCGGCAGCCGGTGATACCGGAGTGCTTCCCTGATGCAACTCCAGGGCAGGTTATTGAAGGCATTGGCGATGTCTAGAGATACTGCCAAGACGACCCCACATCTCCGTTGTGAGGGCTCGCACGCACATGATGGCGTCCACTTTAGAGCGTCCCCTGCGGAAACCAAACTGACTCTCCGCCAAATCTGCCCCCACCTGCACCAGCTGCCCGACGAGGCGGTCTGCAATGACTCTTTTAAAGAGCTTGTCCACCTTGACGAGCAGCATGACGGGCCGGTAAGTAGACGGAGAGTCCGCAGGGCGACTTAACATATCTAATTACCTAAACAATAATCTAGTTTTTTTATTATATTTTATTAATATAAACTGTGTGTGTAGAGTTTAAACATAAACTGATTATGCCACCCTCATCGGTACAAACAATTATTCCTTATGATCTAAATTATATTTTTGTTAACGCATTTATGTAAGAGTCTTGCATCCTTTGACAATGGGGACGCAAGAATGCTATTACACCTTCCAACATCCAGGGACTTGGATAACAATATGGTTCTTTCGGCCTCGTTCCGGATGCACTCCACCAGGGTAAGTGTCTTCCATTATATTACTGTAACACTCCGGACAATTTGATGAAGCAACTTTACCCATGAGAAATGCAAAACTGTTCTGTGGAATGTATCCCGATCGAAGCTGAAGAGCCATCACAATTTCCAGCCGACTCATGTTTGCCTGGTCGAACCATGAACAAAGAAAGTGGTGGCATGGATCGTCCGATACCAGATTCCCTTGCACAGTGACCTCTGATCGAAGTGTTCGTGCCACATTTTAGGTACACACAAAAACTCGGGAATACCCAATACTCCGAAATATCCGAAATATTTAATTCCGAATTTCGAAGTTCCGGTTTTCAAAAGTCCGAATTTCATAATACCTAAGAATTATAATGTCTATTATTAAAAATCACGAAATTTATTTTACCGAAGGTCGTAAATGCGATTTGTTTGTTTTCCGATTTTCATACGTTCGAAGAATCAAATGCTCGATGGGTTCTCTGTCCGAAAAACGATATTCCGATTTTCAATACTTCGAATAAACTGCTAAAATTAGGATTCTGATTCAATTAGTATAACATTCAGTTGTGCATGTAAATTGTGCCTTACTTTAAACCCTTTACACAGACATAGGATGCAAGAGCGAGCAAAAGGCAGCCCGAGGTTAGGTTTGGTTAGGTTACTTTAAACCCTTTACACAGACAGAATGCAAGAGCGAGCGAAGGGCACCCTGAGGTTAGGTTTGAATAGGTTACTTACTTTAAACCCTTTACATAGACATAGGATGCAAGAGCACCCTGAGGCTAGGTTTGGTTAGGTTATAAATCGGAGTTGTTATATTAGGAATTTTGAACCATTCGGAATTATGAAAATTGCTATTTTGAAATTCGTATTTGTGACTGACGGAATATTCCTTCGTAACACTAAACAGAGTACTAAACAGCCCGGTCTAAAGGCCACACAGTTACAATTACTCTCGCTGGGAAGGGCGGTACATATTTATTTGTCAGCAAAATCGCGCTTGCCCATTATGGCCGGGAAAATCGTGGGCACGCAATAAGGACTTTTGGACGTTCCCTCCATACAGCAGAGTGCCCCACGCCTTATGTTTATTTCATTCGATACTTCGCTTTGAATAAAATTCAGAATTTCAGACGTCACTTGTTTTTTGTTTTTCTGCAAGGTTATGGAAATGTGTTAAGGTTTTCCTTTTGTTCTAATTATGTCGAACTATTCAAAGTAGTGAGGTAAACGTTAATTGTGGTTATTGTCTACTTGTAAATATGGTAAACCCATAATCCATCTAAGTAGTAAAATTTTTCTAAAATAAATGAATGCTATGAAAACAAAAAACAGGCCAAGTGCGTGCTGGACTACGCACAATGAAAGTTTCCGTAGTCGGGATGAATTTATCCCAAGAACAAACTTAACTATATAGTTAAAAAAACATGTTCTCCCATACATTACAAAAGCAAATGTAACTTTGTACACACAATATTGAGTGATTTACCATGTTATTTTAAGACCATAGACTTCTTATACGTTTTCCTGTAATCTAGGTATACAATTAATTTCTGTATTATTTTTTATTTTTTTTTATTTTAGGTTCAGTTGTTTCGGAGATAAGAGTCAATTACAATATTTCAATAGTCAATTTTCGCCTATTTTCTTAAATTACTTTTACACAATTTATTTTAAAATTATTAAAAAAATATATATTTGAGACCCTCATAGTAAGCCCTTTCATTTGGTATGTCACTCGGTACAGTAGGCAAAACCCTTTTTTATTTTCCTATTTGTCTCCCAAAATTGTTCGTGATTGGGTCACAGAAATTCATACCTGTGCCAATTTTCCACTTAATCGGTTCATTAGATTCGGAGCAAATTGGCTGTGACCGACGGACAGACAGACAGGCAGAAACACGAGTGATCCTTAAGAGTTCCGTTTTTCCTTTTGTGGTACGGAACCCTAAAAACAACTAGGTATAACACTGACTACAGCCTGTCTATTAATGACAACATAATAAAATCAGACTCACAAGTCGCCGCGGCTTTTGAAAATTTATTTTTAGATATTCTCGTTTCAACTACTAAATCCCTAAACTCATGAACTTCTGTTGCTGAGTCTTTGCTGAAGGAAAATGTTAATGCTTGCGATTCGGAATTTAATTTTGAACATGTATTACCTGTAGATATATAATTAAAACTATTCACACTTTAAATGTAAAAAAGTCTGCAAATCTGTGGGGTAATTATGTAGAATTTGATAAGTCTATTATTGACATTGTAGCACCTACTTTAGCTCTTACCTTTAATAACGGTATTGACTATGGGGAGTTTCCTGACCTTATGAAATATAGTAAAATAATACCTTTGTTTAAATCAGGTTAAACAAACAAATTATAGACCTTTTTCTGTACTACCTACGTTTAGTAAACTTTTTGAGAAATTAATTTTAGACCAATTGCAAAGATTTTTAATAAACATAAATTATTACATAACAAACAGTTCGGCTTTACAAGGGGTCATTCAACTACTGGAACTTTTAGGATATATTTATAATGCATCAGAAGATAAAATGCGATACCTTGAGCATCTTTTGTGATTTGTCCAAGGCATTCGATTGCGTTCTTCATGAGACTTTAATCAGGAAACTCCGCCACTACTGGATCCGGAACACCGCTCTGCATCTTCTTACTTCATACTTGAGTAATAGGATTCAGAGCGTTGACGTTAATGGAAAAAGATCTCCCGGATCTATAGTATCAATGGGAGTCCCACAGGGCTCAATTCTCGGTCCTTTTTTGTTTCTTATTTATCTTAACGACTTGATATAGTTTTGTATGCGGATGACACTTCACTTTTGTTTAAACTTAAACGTTTGCAGCTGGTTACTGACGATGTAAACAGAGCCATCTCAAAAGTAGTTCACTGGTTCAATGTTAATTATTTACTTCTTAATGAATAAACAACCAAATGCATTAAGTTTACGCTGAGGTAGCGTAAAGCGATAGGCAGGTGAAAACTAACGTGTTGATAAAGGGCGAATAATTGAATCCTGAAGATAGCATAGTATTCTTGGGCTTAAGTTTGGATGCTAAGCTTCAGTGGGGCCTACATATAGATAAATTGTCAAAAAACCTAAGCTCCACAGCATACGCTGTTAGGAAAATTCGTAACTTAAATAACATACAGACAGCCCGTTTAGTGTAATTTAACTATTTTCATAGGGCAATGTCGTACGGTATTTTGTAGTGGGGAAATGCAGCCGACATTCAGACTATCTTTGTTTTGCAGAAAAGAGCTGTTCGACCCATTTATAAATTCAATCCGAGAGAAAGAGAAAAAATTAAGGAAATTAATATTAGGTTGGGGAAAAAGTCTTTTCGCATTATAGTATGTATGAACTTGTAATAAAATCTCTTTGGCTATACTATTTGTATCTGGCTGGTTTTGGTATCGTTGAAAGTTTAACTTTTAAAGAACATAATTCCAAATTCAAATTAGGAAAATGTGTGATTTTCATTTGTTTTTTGTACCGTCAAGATGAGTGAATCTAATGAAGAAATTCGATACATTTTAAAATTTTACTACAAAAAAGGTAAAAATGAACGCAGCCGCGAAAAAAAATTGCGATGTTTATGGACCTAGTGTAGTGTCTGTGAGAGTAGCACAAATTTGGTTTAAGCGTTTTCAATCCGGAAATTTTGATGTCAAAGATGCACGTCGCTCTGGTCGCCCTATTACGGATAAAATGGATGCCAGTTTTCAAAAAGTGGAGCAAGATCGGCATATCAGTAGTTACGACGTAGCTGAAGAACTGGAAATTGACCACAAAACAGTTTTGGCGCATTTGAAAAAAACTGGGTACACAAAAAAGCTCGACATTTGGGTACCTCACGAGCTCACTGAAAGAAACCTAATGAACCGTGTAGTCATTTGTGATTCTTTATTACGACGTAATGAAACCGAACCATTTTTGAAGAAGCTGATAACTGGTGATGAAAAGTGGATCACGTATGACAAGAACGTGCGAAAAAGGTCGTGGTCAAAGGCCGGTCAGGCTTCACAGACTGTGGCGAGACCCGGGTTAACTCGCAACAAGGTGATGCTGTGTGTGTGGTGGGATTGGAAGGGCATTATTCATTATGAGCTGTTACCACCAGGCAGGACCATCGATTCTGAACTCTACTGCGAACAACTGATGAGATTAAAGCAAGAAGTTGAGAGAAAGCGGCCGGAATTAATCAACAGAAGGGGTGTGGTTTTTCATCATGATAACGCTAGACCTCACACATCTTTAGCCACTCAGCAAAAATTAAGAGAGTTTGGCTGGGAGGTGTTAATGCATCCGCCGTATAGTCCTGACCTTGCACCTTCAGATTTCCACCTGTTTCGGTCTCTTCAGAATTCTTTAGGCAGTGTCAGGTTAACATCACGAGAGGACTGCCAAAACCACTTGTCGCGGTATTTTGACCAGAAGTCCCAAAATTTCTATAGCAATGGGATCATGTCCCTACCTACAAGATGGCAAAAAGTTATCGAACAAAATGGTACCTACATACTTTAGTTAAATGTAAATAAACTATATTAAAAAATGTTTTGAATTTTCTTAAAAAATGCGAAGAAACTTTTTCCCCAACCTATTATAATGACTGTGCCTTCTCAGTACATTTTTGAAAATCTTTTATATACCCAGAAAAATGTAAAATTACAGTAAAATTACAAAAAATACAGTGATATCCACAATATAAATACTAGGAACAAATACAAATTTGTTGTACCTTCAACAGGGCTCAAGAAAATAGGTGGCTCATTCTGGAGTCAATCTATATGCTTTTATAATAAACTTCCAAGCCACGTTCAAGATCTAAGCCTTAATAAATTCAAGTCATTCATAAACGCAAGTTGTGTCAGAAAGATTTTTATACCGTTAAAGATTGTATTGAGGACAAAATGCTTGGGATTGAGCTGCACTAAAAATTTTCTTATTTTTTCTTTTTTATTTTTGCATACTGAATGTTGACATGAATATTTACTTTGTAAAGTATTATATTATTTTAATTATTGTGAATATGAAGACCATGTGGGTCATTGCCTTTTGTTTTTTTTTTCTCTCAGTTAGTTTTAATCATGGTCTGGCAGTTTGAGTAATTTATGCGGCCTACCCAAATGTCCATTTTTTGGTATTGTTCGTCGAATCATTGAGCTCATTAAGTTTCGAGTTGAGCTGCGCGATTACTGACAAATGCGTGCAGTGAATGGATAGGTCCTCTCAATCTGTGTGGTTCTTTCCTCAAAATACCATTTCAGACACCAATCTACATGGTCTTCACATGAACTGTCCAAGATTGTGTCTGGACTTAATAATAGACTGTGACCTCTGAGTTTGTTTCGGCCTTTCTTCTCAGAGTAGTCAGATAGGAAACGCCGACCTCATCTAGTTAAAAAAAAAAAACATGATTTACGTGTAAAAGTGTTTGTACAAACCTACTTACAGAAATAAAATCATTTATTTATCATTTATAACAGAAAATAACAAAGTTGTTGTCTCATTTTAAACTGAATGAAAATACAAACTAAATCGAGAATATTATGAAACATACCTTTGTTTATTTATTTTGTAGGATTGGGAGTACCTAAGTACTCAATTATTATTATGAAGTGAGTACCTAGTATTATTGCTGAGGACTGATACACGAACAATCTCAGTACCTACGACAATAGACCTTTCATAATGTTGTCATAATAACGTATCGAAATACTTTAGAAGTGGAGTACAATATGGTAACAATAAAATAGTTTCTTTATTGTGGCGGCAGGTGAACCTCGAGGGAAATTAACGATAGATTGCAACGTCAAAAACTTGATCACATATTGTACTCGATTTCCTTCAACTATTGCTCCATGTTGGGTCGACGCACGTATTATATTACTTTCACTACCTATAATCATTTCTATGAACGTACTTTAAGTTACGCGCACACTGTCGCGTGTCACAATGGCTAATCCGTGTTTTGTTCAACACGAACATGCGCTAGGTGCTAACATTCAAAACGGCTAACATTCAACACCAACCGAATAGCGATAAACTGTTAAACCCTTTTTTTCTAAGGGTTCGGATGAAAATGTTTGACAAATTATGTAGATCTCGATTTTTGTTCGCGACATACAAATGGTACACACGAACAAACAAAGTCGTCACGTGTCATGCGACATAAAGTCCAGTGCGGTCGTATGTACCCACCCTTTTTGTCAGATCTCCGAACGTTTGTAGCATCCGCCTGATTTGCGGGGGAATCAAGTTTATTTATATGCAGACCTTATTTACTGATAATCTTGGTTTTATTACGAGACCCAACTGTGCCTACTCATGAATACTACTAAAAGTTACGGTTTGCAAACAAAGCACTAGTTGAGGCAGGAAAATAGGACGATCCGGTTTATGTGAGCAATACATTTTGTTTTTTTTTAGTAGATACAGAATGATGTATCTTCTTGATTTCCACTAGTACCTATAGATAGGGGCACAATTACTGCTAATATTCTTTTATGACATATAAGTATTTTACTGTGTTGTTAGGCTACCTACACAGTAAAAACAAATGAGGGAAATATTTTCATAATGTGGATTTTTAGACCTAAATTCCTTCGGCAGCATGTCGTGATATAAATACTGTGAGGCCTAGAAAAATAATGGTTCAGCTAACTATATTCGCAAGTCCCACGCAATGAGCCCATCTCGCGTTTTACCTGATGAAATATGTAGGTTAAATTTACGACTTACGTAACTCGTAATAAAAAACGTCCATTCCGAAAATATTTTGTTAAAACTTCTGTGTTACGTAGGTTCGTAATTTTTGGGAAGTTCCTTACATCATTTTGGGTTCGTGTGTTTGTGTATTTTGTTGTATTTTACATGGTTTGTAAACATGTAAAGCTTTTACATGTTAAGCTACGCTTGCCGCGGTTGGTCCGTGGATGGACCAACCACGACAAGCGTACCTACCGTTTAAATAGCCAGACCAGATCACTCCGTGCCTCGGAAAGCACGTTCAACCGTTGGTCCCGGCTGTCATTCGTGGATCTTTGAAGTCCAAAAGTCTGATATCCAGTTTTACCAGGGGGTATCATATTACCCCGTAACTGGGTTGTGAAGGTCAGATAGACAGTCGCTCTACTTAAAATACTGGTATCCAACTGCATCCGGTTAGACTGGAAGTAGAGCTCAACAACGTTGGGAAAAGGTTAGACAGATGATGACATACACTCTTTTGCAAAAAAAAAAAAAAACAGGCACCTAAGGAAATTTACGTTCTAAGGTCGACTTGAGTTAATTAAATGAAATTTAATTGTTTGACGTAGTCTGCATACTTATAATCGTGTAAATTAATACGCGTGAAGTGAATTCTGGATTTTTTTTTTTATATTCGATGAATTCTTTAAAACCGATGTACACGGCCAAACAATAAGAAGTGGTTGGCAATAAAGACAAGAAGGTCTTTTTACTTTTTTTAATTAAATAAAGTTACAAATGTAAAAACCTAATAACGAGTGTGACCTCCTCTTGCCAAAATCACAGCTTGAATCCTTCTGGGCATGCTTTCTACGATGTTTTTAATAACGTTTTGAGGAATACGTTCCCACTCTTCTGCAATGACTCTGTTTAGCTCCCTGATGTTTTATGGAGCAGGTTGCACTGATCTTACCCGTCTCTTTAGAATATCCCAGACATGCTCAATTGGATTGAGGTCAGGACTTCGAGCTGGCCAATCTTAACGACGGATCCCAACTTCTTGCATGTACGCTTCCACGTCGCCAGAACGGTGCTGGCGAGCATTGTCGTCCATAAAAATGGAATCTTCCCCAAGTGCAGTCAACGCGGGTTGTGCACATGGAATTAGGACTTCCATTATCTACCGGTGTGCATTTAA
Source organism: Dicycla oo (assembly GCA_948252095.1). Lineage (NCBI taxonomy): Eukaryota > Metazoa > Arthropoda > Insecta > Lepidoptera > Noctuidae > Dicycla > Dicycla oo. The sequence continues at coordinate 14,298,548 of OX411714.1, read as the reverse complement.
TGTTCCATTTTCTATGAAAACTAACTCCGTACGCTCCGTCGAATTAATTGCTGCCCAAAACATAACGTAGCCTCCGCCATAAAGGGTGATTTCTTCGAAACACACTTCCGCATAGCGTTCCCGTGGTCTTCGCAGCACTCGCCGGAGTCGGTATTATCCACACAAGGAGATTCTAGCTTCATCAGTAAACAATACTTTATTCCAGTCCTCCAGAGTCCATGAAGTATAGTTTCGAGCAAATAGAAGTCGAGCAACACGGTGCTCAAATCAAGGGCGTCGAGCCGGGTGGTAACTCCTGATATTGGCAGCCAAAAGCCTCCTCCTGACCGCCCACAAGCTAATTTCTACCCCTCTTAATTCTTCAAGGCTCTTCTTCAGGTCCACACTAGATGCCTTACGATTACGCAACGCCTGACTCACCAAAAAGCGGTCATCTCATGGTGCATCGTTTTCTTCCCAAACCGGGTCTTCTTTTGACCGAACCGGGTTTTCTCTTGATACCGTTGCCAAGTCCTCTGGACAGTTGAACGACCCACATTTAGCCGCTGAGACACGTAAGTTTGCGAACAACCTTCTTCATGTAGGGCTATAATTTTACCGGCCCTTATCGCTTTATCACTCATATCAAAATTTGGTGTTTAATGTAAATAGAAAGATTAAATTGTTTAATTTGCAGAAAATATCCAAAAAGTTTTAAAACTTTAGTAATCAGTAAAAAAATCGTTTCAGCAATTCGCGCCATTATTAAAGCAATTTTACAATAATCCACAATAATCATTATTTATCTTTTGTTAATTTGAAAATTTTAAATTGGAACGTAAAGAATCATGCCAGGATGCTTCAAATTACATGCCAATACATCGTCAAATTAATAAAACCTCTTTCTTGTTCTTCTTCATTGAAGTAGAGAAAAAAATCTAAAGTGCCCGTTTTTTTGCAAAAGAGTTTATTTGTTAAACAAAAAAAAGTGTTTATTTTTTCATGTTTAAATCGTTTTGTCTTTGTTAGTAAATTATGAAGTAATAGACCAAAAGAAATGTCACATTTCAATGAGAAAAACCGCAGACATTATTAATTCACATATTTTATATGCCTAGCTCTATGTAGGTACATAGTAAGATTTTGATGTTCCTTGGATATTAAATTCAGCTGTTGGCAGAACAAAACTAATACATCAGGCTTCTACGTGCACTGTGCAGTAATAAGACGTGGAATACATACATCCTACCCTTAAGTTTGCAGTTGTTATGAAAAATATCACTTGAAAAGCACATCTCTTGAAACACCAGCGCCACTAAGGTACTCAAAAACCTATCTCTCTTTTTACCGCAAATTGACTGCCAACTCAAATTGTCCGTATACAATATGTCATAAAAACCCTGTTGTTCCTTTTAACACATGATTGTACTCATGATAACAAACAACTTTTACAATGGGACCAAACCTGAAATCGCGAAAAAAAATCAGCTGCTCTCTACGTTATGAATGTATGGGACAGCTGATTTTTTTTCGCGAATTCCAGTTTGGTCCCATAGTAAAAGATGTTTGTTATCATGAGGACAATCATGTGTTAAAAGGAACAACAGAGTTTCTGTTACATATTGTATAATTTGGATCACAACTGTCATTCTTTATAAGTTGTGTTGTTTAAATAATTGATAGTTGTTAAAATATGGTTGTAAGAATTTTTTTGCCATGCACACATTACAGATAAAAAAAGAAATCATTGACAGAGTCACAAAATAAGTACTTAACCAAAATGTAACGAATGTCGAATTACTTTTTCATAGCAATGGAGCCAGTAAGATAATTTGATACGAAACTTTAACAAGTTGTATAATGGCCAACACCATGATAAAATAGGTACAGCCAGGAATTTTCCTGGCTGTACCTATTTTTCAATTGAAATCTGTTGATAAGCTCTGCAAAGAATACGTCACATAATAAGTGGGTGGGTTCGATTCCATCCAGGACAAACATTTGAGTGCATAAACATGTCTGTTTGTTCTGAGTCTGGGTGTAATTATCTATATAAGTATGTATTTACAAACAAAAAGTAGTGTATATAGTATATCAGTTATCCGGTTTCCATAGTACAAGCTCTGCTTAGTTTGGGATCAGATGACCGTGTGTGAAATGCCCCAGGATATTATTATTATTATTATATTAATAAATAAAGACAACTATGGAGCAGTCATGATGATGGGTAATAGCGTCACCCTTTCTGTGATCACTAATTTCTTGACAAAACATGAAATGAATGATATTTATTTCTGTAAGGGCCTATTTATTCAATCGTCAAATTACTTTTATTATTATATATTTTATTTGACGTTTGACTTCTTTTTATTCTTCAGATAAAAGTTATCTGACGATTGAAAATCGGCTTTGTAGATCTTTTAACTGATGTCAATATTTTAGAACTAGATGGCACCGCCATTTCCTAGCTGACTGATACTAGAGAAGAATTGCCGAAACCAACTCAGAGGTAGGTCTCTTTTGAAATCACTACCTGCGTCTGTGTTTCCAAGCACATACAACCCTAATCTATTCAAAGTGAGAGTGAATAAATAGGCTTCGTCTGGGTAAGCTCACTTCATCATCGACTCTATCTCTGTCGCCTCACACCTAGACTAGAGACAAGAGCAAACGCATGTTAAATAAAAAAAACCAAACATATTATTAAAATGTTATGCAAGTCTAAATGTAAGTTAAGTAAGTCAATGCAGGGCCATGTCTGGTAGGGACTTTTGAAGACAAACCTGCAAGCTTTAAGTTACCTGTCCCGCCAGACGCCATGCATGCATCGGTCGTCGTGTAGCTCAACTCTATTTTAGAAAGCTCAACGACCTATCACATGACGCTACCTGCAGGACTATTGCGTAGGCCACATAAAAAATATCCAAAAACTCAACGTGGTAAGTAATGACACTTGAAGTTCTATAATGTGACTGAAAACGTACGTCTTGAACGGTTTCTTAAGTTTTAAGTGTGGCAACTTGTGTCTAGAGGTCAGACAATAGTCAGAACACGTACATAAAGAAATTTGCTACATGAAACAATAGTTCATGCGCTTAGTATGTACTAAACAAGTTCAAACAGTTGCTTTAATCAAAAGGAACTCGTCCGATAGCGTACGAAAACGCTGGAATACAGAACAAGTTTTCACTTTCAAAGAAGTATCTCTTTATCTACTGCATGTTACTGTTCTCACAGGCGAAAATCCAATGTATTCTTACATATAACTATAGATAATTAGTATCAATTATTCATCCGCCGAAATTACGCGACGGAAAATTCGATGAAGTTACGCTTGCTCCAATGCTTTTTAACCCCTCAAACGTCTGACGCACACCAAATGTGCGTAAGAATTTTTTTTGCAATCTTTACATAATAAACTAGAGATAATAAACTAGAGATGGGGCTATGAATTTGGCCGACTAGCCGACTACCGACTAGGCGGCTGCAAAATGGCCGACTAGTCGGCCTACTAGTCGGCCAAGCCAATCATTGCTTTCGGTTGTAATGTTAGATAAAAGTTTATTTTATTTTATTTGATTTCTGGGTCTAAGTCCAATTAAGTAATTAAAGAAAGAGTTCCTTTCCCATTTCTATACTGTTTGCTAAATAATTTCGTATTTTTTGTTACATAGAAGTATTATTATGGATCTAAGTCTAATTCATTATCATTAGGTCAAAGGAAGAGTTCCTAACTGCGTAGTTCTAAGTTGTAAACCTACTTATTGCCAATTATTTGCTATAGAGTTTCAGAAGTATTAATTATTTTTCCTTTATTTAATTTTCGGATCTCAGTCCAATTAAATAATGGTCCAAATGAAGGGTTCCCCTATTACTATCGTAATTTCCTATTCTATTCTAGATTGCACTGAAAGTAAACTGTAAAACTGATTATTATAAAATAATAACAGTAAATATTTCAATTTCATTTCAATCACCCTCTTCTAAATTTTTAAGCATATTAATACGAGTATAAAATGGGCCGACTAGTCGGCGGTTTTAGCCGATTAGTCGCCGTCTACAAATATGGCCGACTTTCTCGACTAGCGGCAGCTTTCGCGACTAGTCGGCACATCACTTACATAGACGTATATCATATATATGTGTATATAAACGTTAAAAAACATCATCTTATGGTGGCAGCGGGCTTACAGTAGCTGTGAACCTATGGGGTTCGGCTGACATTCGAGCACACATTGACATGACCTTACATAATGTATGGGATTTTTTTAGACATTATTTATGATTTATGAAACACATCAGGTTGAAATTACGTCTCATAATTTTAAATAAACAAAGCACGCGGAATTTCCGTAGCCAAATTATTGGCAGAAGTGTCTAAGGCGAGGTTCAATCCGCAACATTCGTCAAACAAGATTACTTACGAACTAGTGCAACAATTGATGAAGTTAAGAACGTTTTACTAACAAGTTGTGGAGCGAAAATAAACGATAGCTTTTAGCTAGCTTTTTACCATTTTGGTGTAGGTACCTACTGTAAAGCATATTATATCTATTATGTTTAGCTACCCACTTAGTTCTGGTCATTCGATTAGGTAGATCGACATAACTTGTAAGTAGTGCCTAGGTACTAAAATACGTTTAATAAAAAAGACGAACACACTTGTATGTAGTTTAAGACCTGTTAGTTTCCTACTTAAGTAGTGCTTTTAAGGGAACGAGGAAAAGCAATTACCTTCACACTGGGTAATTACAATTACGACGTGTTCGCGTCATGCTAGTTAGTTTGCATGCTGTCTCCACGTCCACGTACGGTGCAGTGATCCTGCAACGTTGTTGAACACCTAGCTGATTGGTTTACTCAGTCTTAAATGAGTTTCCATGATTTATTCACTTTATAAGGTCTGTGCGTTGTTTAAAGTTTAAACTTGAATGACGCTTTAGTTTCGCTTTAAGGTGATGGTTGTGCTTTATAGAGCAGAAAATAGAAGCTGAAATTGATTAAAACATATCTTGCCAAATCTGACAGGAGTATACGTTTAATTGTACTACTTTGACCATTCGACGCAAGATCAACCTTAAGAAGAACCTTAAGAGGCCGCATACGAAATTTTGCCGATTTCGCTGATAACGTGGTTTTACAGACTTTATTTTACAGTTAAAATACTGTATTTCTATAAGTTTCAATGCACAAAAAGAAATATTATTTCAATTATGATGTAATGAATGAGCTACTTTTTTAATTTTATTATACAATTTTGACTAATCGACCTAAAACCGACGGCTGTTTTGTGATTTTTTGCTGGATATCCCTATTCCAAACTCAACACAATAAAAAAAAACATAACGACTACAGAAGAAAATCAATGTACAAATAAAAACAAATATACCACAACCCTTCGCGGTACGAAACGGTGTGTATTTGTTATACCCACAATAAATACTGGTCCTGAAGTATAAAAATAAAATAAATTCATCGGTTTGCCGTAAGGTGTAACGGCAGCATAAAAATGCGGTTGACTTGTAATTGGGTTATGATCGGGCTGTGGTCTGGGGAGGCCCAGGGGACACTTCTTTATTACGCTGGATATATTTTTGGCCCGTTACAAACGTAGATCCAACGAGTATTTTGTGAGAATGAGCCTTAACGTCCATTCTTTTGGCTTACGGATTCAGATGTTTTGTGACAAACAAATGTAGCTTGTCTTACTTAGGATTCTAGGGAATTGTGGCTTTTTGCTGGGCGACTTTGTCTTGACTGATGTAAGGAGGTGGATAAACTACATTTGTCCATTTCTTCTAGACAGTAACTACACTAAATACACTTGCGTTCAAATAATACGGGTAATGACTTTGACTTTGAATTGATTACAAATTAATAATGGTAACTTTATATTACAGAGAATTTTAATATCGTAAGAAATAAAGCCTGAAATGATCTACAACGTAATTTAAAAAAAATATATATTTTAAACATCGAATTTGGAAATAAATTCAATTCGCGGTTGTTTTATTTATGCTGTATGCACATAATGGGTGACGAAGAATGTATGTACCGGGCCAGGGGAACGTTTTATTTCAGCTTGTTTTGAGGAAAAACTGCCGTTCGGCGGTGAATCTGTTATGGTTTGGGCTGGAATATCTTTAAAGAGTCGCACGGAGTTAGTGCTGATAGAAAATTGTGCGCCGATTAGTGCAAGATATGTGGAAGAAAATTTTAATGAGCATGTCGGCCCATATTTAATTAATATGGGTGAAAATTTAATATTCATGCATGACAACGCCAGGCCACATACAATTCACATTGCAAATGAGTATTTTCAGGACGTTGGCATCAATCGCATGGAATGACCCGCGAGAAGCCCGGCCCCGAATCCAATTGAATACGCTTGGAACGAGCTTGGGAAGTGTGTATCAAAACCCCGCCCCATCTACAATTCGAGATCTGAATCATGCGTTAGTGGAAGAATGGACCAATATCCAGCAACATCGCATAAGAAACTTAATAAACAACATGCCCAATCAGCTGGCAGCTGTGAAAAGAGCCCGTGGAAGCAATACAAATGATTAATTTTGTTTTGGTGTTGTATGTGAGGTACCAACCATTATTATATCAACGTAAACAATATTAATATTTTGTTTTTTTATGTATATTTGAGAATTTAACTAATAATGTTTCCAATATATGGTATTGTTTTATTAACTGGTAAATTATCTACAGTTTTATTCATGTCATTAGGTCTATTATTTCAAGAGTAATTTTAGTTTTTCGTACTGACCCGTATTCTGCGTCCGCGAATGTACTACCATATCGATTAACGGTAGGTAGAGGTCTAATATTAATCAATTTACAGCACAATTTCATAAACCGTCAAGGCTAAGATTATTAGTTTAACCTTGTTCGAAGGAGATTAGATTTAGAAAACTCCTTAAAATCTAACAGATTTTCAGAGATTTCCCCGAAACACTTTATCCATGATTGTATTTTCAGTAGGTTGGTACCTTACTGAGCCTTACCTACTAGAAAGTCGGTTATTATCCTCACGTTCCAACCCGTCAAATGCATACGGTGTTCCGCAACTATTAATAACGGTTTTAATAATACCCATTACAAAACGTTTACGTTACAATACTCGAAAGTACTACCAAGCAAAAGCTCGGACGTGTATTTTTTATCGATTTCTCATGTTGCGTTAAAAGGGCTCATTTGGTTTTATTGTATGAAATGGATGGAAGTATAATTTGCATTGAGCCTGTGGTCACGCACGCGGCGGGGCGTTTCCTTTTTTTTTGTTCGGGTTCTTAGGCTTTCGTCGTGACTTTAATGCGAGGGGTGGTTCCCCCACCTGGATAGAGTTGCGAACGGTTAAAAGCTGTCAACTATATATGGCTACTTTGTTTCAGTGAAGGGTAGGTATTATTTTTAATTGCTTCATTTTGGAACCACTCTATTATAGGGCAGTTCGCACTGAAACTTGGCCCGTGGATTTCATTATGAGTTTTTTGAGGGAGTCAAAGCTTAGCGTTTAATGAAGATTTTTCGTTTGCTGTTTTACCAGTCCACTTTAGCTTGTGACTTGATGGTCACAGCTTCATAGATATATTTTTCTATCGTACAGTACCACTCTACTAAATAAAATAAATGAGGTAGCTTGGTTATGCGGTACGTAATACCTACCTCATAAAAAATGCAAAAAAGATTAAATCATCAACACACAAAGCGAAAATCGTAAAACGTAAATGCTAGAAAACTAATTTAACAATAAAAAAAAAAGTATAATGCTATTTAATTCTGTGCTAATTTAATATGATTATGGTTTTTATTCTCTGGAACACTAGTTAACGAAATGAAAAAGAATGCAGGAGAAAGTTCGATTTAATACTTTAGTTTCTTTCTTTAATTTTATTATATAACAATGCAAATGAAATTTTAATAAGGAGAAATAAATGTCTTTAATTTTTTTAATTTTTTTTTATTGTGTAGTTAGTTTTCTGGGCTTTACCTCAGAAGTCCAATATTTCCCAGGGGAAAACTGCCCGCATTTAAACCTAAAAATTCCCCTACCAACACATAGTACCTCATTATTTACGGATTATGGTAAACAATAGCTTGTGGCTAAGTAATCAGGTCATCAAAGCCATCAGGTTAAGCTACGCTTGCCGGGGTTGGTCCGTAGATGGGTGACCATCTATACATACCGAGACTCTTCCGTGCCTCGGAAAGCACATTAAGCCGTTGGTCCCGGCTGTCATTCGTGGATCTTTTACGTCGTTACGGGTCGTTAGAAGCCCGAAAGTCTGACAATCAGTCTTACCAAGGGGTATCGTATTACGCAATAACTGGGTTGTGGAGGTCAGATAGGCAGTCGCTCCATGTAAGATACTGGTATTTAGCTGCATCCGGTTAGACTGGAAGCCGACCCCAACATAGTTGGGAAAAGGCTAGGCAGATTGATTGGTAAACAATAGATATAATATAGGCAAATATCATCGAATCCATAATATGCCGTATATCTAATAAAGCAATAATAGATAATAACGCAGCATTACCTACTTATTATCAAGGGTGAGCCTATTAACATGGACATCACGATTCCGAGAAAAAACTCGGGATAAGTATTGAAGAAAGAAGGAGGAAGAAGCCTCATTAGACGTGGATGAGGAAAAAATATTCGTAAGAGGAAATGTCGTTATTACGCTCTCAAAGATTGCACGTTATTTATTATCAACTTTGCGACAAATGTTGGGTTAAAATTAGAAAACAATGGTGCACAATTTGAGTGTTTTAGCATCATTTCTATAATATTTTATCTTGATAGATAGCCATTATTATAACTATCGAACGATTTGGTGATCGCAGTTTTTCGATCGAATTTTTTCCCTTCCTCTGGTCAAAATCATCTTTTGCTTCTTTTACTATGTCTGTAAAAGGTTAATATAATATAATATCCTGGGACATTCCACACACGGTCATCTGATCCCAAACTAAGCAGAGCTTGTACTATGGAAACCAGATAACTGATATACTATATATACTACTTTTTTTTTTGTAAATACATACTTATATATATAATTACACCCAGACTCAGGACAAACAGACATGTTCATGCACACAAATGATTGTCCTGGATGGGAATCGAACCCACGACCTGCGGCGTGATAGGCGGTATTTTAACCAACCACGCCAGCTGGCCTGTCAAAGGTTGGACACTGAATGAAAATGATTCTTAAACCTATATGTATACGTAGTAAATCGATGACTTACCTATATGATATTATATCCTAAAAACCAGAAAACAATCCGCTTTTAAAAACCGTTACTACTTCTTAAATGTCGATTGTACACCATATGTAAATAAGAAAATCTTTATATATTATGTATATAAACGTATATAATATATATAAACGTAAAAAACCATCATCCGATGGCGACTGCGGGCACACATTGACTTGATCTATGTGGTTTTTTTTATATATACTCGTATAACTGACGTTTGACGGGTTAATACATAGTTCATGAGTTCTGAAATGAAAACTAGGCCATGTTCTAACTCGGGCGCAAACTGTTCCAAAAATATTAACATCACGCTAGGAAACTTAGGAGCCGAACAAAAAGAAAACAGTACAGAAAGAACGTTACGCAAAAACGAAGTACCTTTCCGCGCTTTTACTTGCGACGCGACAGGGTGGGTCGGGAGAACAAGAAATTTCATGCGGGCGAAGTAGCGGGTAGATGCTAGTCTATAATAAAAATAAATATTATAAAATAAAGTCAGTTTTCATGTCTGTCTGTGTGACTGATAAGTTCTCCTTAACTACACAACATATTTTGTTGCGGTGTTCACCATAATTAACTACACAACATATTTTGTTGCGGTGTTCACCATAATTAACTACACAACATATTTTGTTGCGGTGTTCACCATCATTAACTACACAACATATTTTGTTGCGGTGTTCACCATAATTAACTACACAACATATTTTGTTGCGGTGTTCACCATAATTAACTACACAACATATTTTGTTGCGGTGTTCACCATAATTAACTACACAACATATTTTGTTGCGGTGTTCACCATAATTAACTACACAACATATTTTGTTGCGGTGTTCACCATAATTAACTACACAACATATTTTGTTGCGGTGTTCACCATAATTAAAATAATTATTTTATTTCGGAAGGTATAGCTCACAGCAGGTCCAAATTGGAGAACAGTAGCAAGGGATAGGACTCAGTGGAAGTTGTTAGAGGCGGCCATTGCCAAGAGGCATACCTACTGAACTAAAAGACATTCTTTAAACTACTACTGAAAATACCACAATGCAATGTTCAAAATTCAAGGGCTTATTATTATAACAAATAAGTTAATGCGATAGGTACATCGCCAGCGTAAGAAAACTGGCATGTCAAAGAACGAAAAGTTTGAAGACATGTGGCATCCACCTGATCCACTAACCCTCGCTATTTCGAACAAAACATTCATATTAACCATCAATATAATAAAGAAATTTCAATGTGCTGTCAAGACGTAAAAATCGTGTGAAGCAGGGGTGGGTCGCTAGTATCTTAATAAATATAATTCTGTAAGTACTAACACTTTACTGTAGTGATATATAGGGTCACTGATACTTAAACACATGATTGTACTCATGATACAATCAACTTTTACTATGGCACCAGACCTAAAATCACAAAAAAAAAAAACAGCTGCTCCCTACATTTTGACGAGTTATGCGAACATGAAAGTATGCGACAGCTGATTTATTTTTCGCGAATTCAGGTTTGGTCCCATAGTAAAAGTTGTTTGTTATCATGAGTACAATCATGTGTTTTAGTATCGGTCACTAATTACCAGTCACCCTATACAGGGTTATTTGTAAAACACCAGCAATATCTTAAGGGGTCATTGTACTCATCATTATGAACAACTTTTACTATGGGACCAAACCTGAAATCGCGAAAAAAATCAGCTGTTCAGTGCATTTATGTTTGCATAATTCGTCAATAACTCCTTTTTTTTGAAGTCGTTAAAAATGTACTGAACAGCTAATTTTTTTTCGCGATTTCAGGTTTGGTCCCATAGTAAAAGTTGTTAATACGAGTAATGATGAGTACAATGACCCTTTAAGAGGTTGCTGGTGTTTTACAAATAACCCTGTATACCAGAAACTTTTAAATCTGTTTAAAAATGTTCATAGGTTTACTCAAATTGGTAAAGATATGTTTTTCTCAATTCCCAAGTGCCCTACACCCTTACCCACATAAAGTCTATACATTCGACTTCAATTATCAGTGGAACTAATGTGCAAGCTTTTTTGGCAGCAGTCCCAAAACTCACGGAAGGCACATTTAAAAATCTCTGAGTTTTACAACATGGTACGTTTCTCCAATGAAATCTGTGCCCTGTTTTAGTATTTTTATTTGGGATATTGAAACTATTTTGTACGACTTCAGAGTCAAGTTTGAAAATAGAAATCGATATAGAAGTAGATATATATATATATATATATAAACGAATCTTCTAGGAAGTTACAAATACTTAAAATGTTGGTACATCAAAATAACTTACAGTGACGAAACAGATGAGAGTTATTTTATACAACTTTTACAAAACATCCACGTTGGTTCAAAACGTTAAGCGGCTTGTAGGTTAATAAAGCATTATTTACTTAAATGTTTTATGTTCATGGACATGCCTACAAATACGTCTAATTACATACCTAAAATTATCCATTAAAATATTACAAAACAAACCAAAAAGATGACTCATCATTAATGAACGTGTACTTTCTTATCCCATAACTAAATTATGAACAAAAAATATATTAGACGTTATTAGCCTCAAAGCAAAGCCGTACTAAGCTGATTATTGCTCGCTGACCTTTTAAATACAAGCTTAACACCGAAATCTGACCTGAATGAAAATTAATAAGGCAGATAATTATTACTTGGCACGACAGAATCACTGGACAAAAGGAAAATAAAAGTCAAATTAGGTTAAATACCCGAAAGTCTGAAGATTTCTGATAATTGCCTTCAAACGAATGTAAATTGTCACTTATTAGGTATTTAACTAATAAGTAACAATCTACATTCAGCTATTGAAAGACTCGTTTGACGGCAATTATCAGAAATCTTCAGACTTTCGGGTATTTAACCTAATTTGACTTTTATTTTCCTTAAAAATACGCACAAATTATTATTAGGAAATTGTATTTACTTTAATGAGGAGCTCGTGGTTATGTAATAACAGCTGCACGGGTCGATCCATCAGGTTAAGCTACGCTTGCCGGGGTTGGTCTGTGGATGGGTGACCATCTTTTCATACCGAGACTCCTCCGTGCCTTGGAAAGCACGTTAAGCCGTTGGTCCCGGCTGTCATTCGAGGATCTTTGACAGTCGTTACGGGTCTTCAGAAGCCTGAAAGTCTGACAACCAGTCTTATCAAGGGGTATCGTATTATCCAGTAACTGGGTTGTGGAGGTCAGATAGACAGTCGCTCCATGTAAAATACTGGTATTCAGCTGCATCCGGTTAGACTGGAAGCCGACCCCAACATAGTTGGGAAAAGGCTAGGCAGATTGATTTTTATTTACTTTAATTTGGAAGTAAATACAATTTCCTAATAAAAATTTGTGGGTATTTTACTCGACTGCGGGGTTGATATTTTTGCAATTTTCAGTATCTCGAATAAAAATATGTGTTTGATCTGTTTTGTATTTTTGAACCTAGTCCTACTCTCCTTGACATCATTGCTGCAAATACACGATTGTAATTAATAAAAACATTGCCTGACTCTGATGATTGCATCGCCCTCTTACCACCGGGCTACCAGACGTACTGCTGGGTACCATCCGCACTTGTTTGATATCCCGACCATTTTCGTCCGCATTTATTATGCGCACAGCCAAAGTGTGGAACTTTCTGCCAGCGTCTGTGTTCCCTTCGACATATAACCCGTCTGCCTTCAAAGCAAGAGTGTACAGGCATCTTCTGAGCACGTTCGTTCCATCATATACCTTATCCGTCGCTTTACATCAGGTGTAATTGAGATCAAGAGCAGGCCCAGTCACCAATAATAAAAAAAACGTGCTAGGAGCTAATTAATCTATTACTTATCTCACGACATTCACGCATGAAAATTCGATCAAGCCAAAAGTAAAAATAAACAAAACCAAACTCCATACCACACACATATAATTCAATTTTACACAGCAATCGGAGCGCAAAACAAACGCACTAAAATACATTATGATCATATCGCATTGCAGATTTTTGTGCCAACAGTTGGGAAAGGCTTGCTTTATTATTTAACGAGACAAAACCCCGATTGTTTCGCTCACAGGAATTATACGAATGTTTTAAATATCTCTCGAGGTGCTCGTGTACGTTATGTTCGTGTTGAAACGCGTCAAGGTACCAAGGGAGCATTATTTCAAAGAGTTTGTGAACAGGGTTGTAAACCACTAACGACTGCCCGACCGCGATAATGAATTCACTCTACACTCCTAACGCACCGCACATTTGAATCTAACGAGGAGCTCAAAATATTTACGAAATATGTAGGTCGTAGGCATATTTCACTAGAAAATTGCGACCCAAATGGTACCCAGCAAATTAGTTTGTAAACATAACACTACACGCACTTATTTACAGCTTTATTTATGTACTTTTAACTGATTATTGCATTACTATTATATCAAGAACTTTGATTTGTAGACAAATTATTACTTTTGTAGACTGATACTTATAAAACTGAAACTAGCTGTTACAACATGTAATTTCGATATTTAAAAAAAAATTAAGCTCGTGGTTAAGTAATAACAGCCGCACGGGTCGATCCATCAGGTTAAGCTACTCTTGCCGGCGTTGGTCTATGGATGGGTGACCATCTTTTCATAACGAGATTCCTCCGTGCCTCGGAAAGCACGTTAAGCCGTTGGTCCCGGCTGTCATTCGTGGATCTTTGACAGTCGTTACGGGTCGTCAGAAGCCCGAAAGTCTGACAACCAGTCTTACCAAGGGGTATCGTATTACCCAGTAACTGGGTTGTGAAGATCAGATAGGCAGTCGCCCCATGTGAAATACTGGTATTCATCTGCATCCGGTTAGACTGGAAGCCGACCCCAACATGTTGGGAAAAGGCTAGGCAGATTGATTGTATGATTTAAAAAAAATATATAAGTAGGTTTTAAAAATGCGATAGCCTGTTAATATCAAAATAAGAAAAGTAGAGATTCTACGAAATCTCTACTAGAAAATACCGATAGGAAAAACGTATTTGTCACACTATCGTTTATTTGTGCTACGAACCGGATTATAGGTATTACTGCGTCTCCTGCTGAGCTGATTTATAATACGTCATAGATATTACAGTGACACGAGATTATTTTTTTGCAGACAGTACCTACATCTTATAAGGATGTAGGAAAACTAATAAATTTACACGTAAAACTGACGACCACAGTTTCTTTTAAGACAAATAACTCTGTGAATCAAATCGAGATTGAGGAAACTATTTCTATTAGCATAAGAATGTTATGAATGTTAAGTCATCATTGGTCTAGGTTTTTCCAAGCTTGATGCTGCTAATACCGTCCAGTCTAAAGAGATAGGGACATATATATATATATTTACGTTTCTCGGGACACTAGGCTCCCTTACCTTTTGAAGGCGTACGAGGGACCGAAGCCCACGATTATCCCAGTATGCACTATGCAAGTGCACCCCAGGGCAACCCCTGGTTGGTGCAGGACTATTGCAGAACATGGACACAAAACATATTAGGCTACGGGTTTGGGTGGCTATACTGGATTGGTTACCTAGAACTATGGAAGGATTAAGTCCCCTACCTAATACTCGTATTGATTTGATTATTATTAACTTTGTCATCATTATCCACCTACTGCTGGGCATAGGCCTATATTTTCTTGTGCACATTAAATTAATCATAGCAATGTATCTATAGATTTCTTGAAGAAAGAAAATACGTATTTAACTCACGATTACTTTAGTAATAAGGTACAAAACGCAGTAAACACAATACAACATACCATTTAAATATTTTAGTCCAGAGTTCTATAATGTTTCACGTTCGACCGTTTAGAGCTGTTGTTTTTTTACTTGTATGAAGTAAAAAGAACAACTCTAAACGGTCCTAACACGGTTGGTCACGTTCTGACTTACCTACGTGCGAACTTAAGTATAAAGGTTTATACGTACATATAGCTTGAGTGAAAACAGAACTGCAATCTTTATAATAAAATCCTAGGAATTGCGAAATTAAATGCTTAGTTACGGAAAAATTTGTTGTAGAGTGCGAAAATTCCTTTTAAATTGCAATTCGAGGACCGATTTTTTGACAAAGTATTTGTAAAATAAAACCAGCCTTTTGCAAGCAGGTAGCCTTTGCCCTAAAGGGGTGACTCGGTCGGACTCACCCCTTGGGTCAAGTTACGCCTCGTTGATTTTTTAACGGGAAAAGCCATTATCATTTCATCTTATCATTGCTAATTCAAAAAATTGTTACAAAAGATGTGTACGTTTTATGAAGGGGTCGGTTTTTTTTTTCTTTTTTTTAAATAAATTTCATTAGGAGTTCACATAATGAATGTACAGTTCAGTCTTTGTTTTGCTTGTGAATTCAGCGCAATTGTTCAAAGATTCATATTTGAAGCAGGACCACATAGCTGGCCAAGAATCAACAGTTTCACCTTCATTAAGCTTTTATTGTTTTGAATTTAAAGTCGTGTAGTAAATGAATTCTTCGAACACAGTTTGAAAGGAGTAATCATATCTAAGTCCTTCTTGTTTAAATTTCATAAAATTAAAATTATTTTCCAGTTTTAATGAAAACTTCAATATTTTATATAACATTTTCCTTCACATACGCTCTACTTACCTGAGCATTTTGCGGTATACGTAATAAAAAATACAGAAATGAAAATTTCCGTAATTATTCCGATGTTTTTGCAAAAAACTGCGTTTTACGCGTCGGAAAAAAGAGCAGCCGTTATGCAATTAAACCCACAGATAAACTTGTTACATTTTAAGGGTATTAAAATTCCTGACGACTTGTTAACGACGTGACGCGGTATTTTCCCGGAACTCTTTAAAAATACCCGGATATGTCTAATGTAAGCGCGACGGTCAATTAATTAATTCGTCTGCAACCGTACATTTTTAACGTATAAGCTAATTACATTGGTGTCGCACGACGTACTTTAATAGGATGTGTATTACATAGTAGGTAGGCTCAAACACTAACACTAGTACGTGAAATAATTTGCATGTAGCATTTTCCAGCGTTATAGCGTAGCTCACGGCATCTGTAATGACTAAGGTGGCGTTATGCGACGCCTTCGCCGCTATAATTAGAGACTCACGAATAAAAACGGCATAAAAGCTTTTAAAATTCAGTCAAGTAAGTACTCGTTCACCCTTCACACTTTGTGAGGGAGTAAAACTAGTGGTACTCAGTGGAAGGAAATGGTGTTCGACTTTTTCCTTCTTGTTCTGAAATGACGCATCATTAGTGCAGCGCCGGTTCAATTACAAGATCACGAAGTGATACAACGTGTGGTTTTGCTGTTTTGAATAATTTTCTTAGTTATAAGGCTCGGCTAAGAAAGAATGACTACGCTATATTGTTTTTAGTAAATCGCAATATTAAACTCCGTTCTTATTGATTTATAGATTGATAAAAAAATTGACAGCCTATCTGACAATAAATAGTTCGACGCCCCCCAGACATCCACTATATCAAAAGAAGTTCATCCAGCGACATAAAACACAGACAGTGATTTACAGTACAACTATTTTCTTAATATCTCTCGGGAATCATCGCATTTCCGAATACAAACGAATGCTAATTTCCATGTTTGAATTCAGAACAAAGTACTTTATTCAAATCAAAACAAAACAACAATAAAGTACTTAGTTCTGAATTCAAATTAATATCACGATAAATCTAATAATTGATGGACATGGAAATTAGCATTCATTTGTATTCGGAAATACGATGATTGCCGAAGGACATTAAGAAAATAGTTGTACTGTAATTACCTGTTGTGGCAACAATAAATACGTTATAAATACGTTTACCATACGTTGAAGCAACAATAAATGTAGCACCGTGTAAACAGTGCTTAGACGATGCAAGTCATAATATACATACATAAACACACGCCTTCTTCCCATGGAGGTAGGCAGAAACTATAGAACGTCACCTGCTATAATCCTTACATACTCCTTTTGTTTCGTTTATGCAAGTCACATTTGATAGGCCAGTTGGCGTGGTTGGTTAAGATACCGCCTATCATGCCGCAGGTCGTGGGTTCGATTCCCATCCAGGACACACATTTGTGTGCATGAACATGTCTGTTTGTCCTGAGTCTGGGTGTAATTATCTATATAAGTATGTATATACAAAAAAAAAAGTAATACGTATATATGTAGTATAACAGTTATCTGGTGTCCATAGTACAATCTCTGCTTAGTTTGGGATCAGATGACCGTGTGTGAACAATGTCCTAGGATCTTATTATTTCTTACATATCTCGTGTTTTGGCGTCCCGGACCTTTGGAAGGCATACGACGGACCGGAGCCTAGGGCTAGGCAGATTTGACGAGGGGCCGGAGCCAACTCGCAAAGGTCCCTTCATTTTAAAGGATGAGGAGGCACCAACCGACTATTATCCCTATATGCACTATGCAAGTGCACCCAAGGACAACCCGTGTGTGAATATTGTCCTAGGATATTATTATTATTATTATGTTGCTTAAATTTTTTTGTATGCCTCAGGCAAGCATCGTGTAAATTGGGCCTAACTGTACTTGCCACGGCATACTTTAGCCACAGACAAGAGAAACACTGCATCTTATTCTAGCAGTATAATTTTACATTCTAAAAAGCTATCCTATGGAATGTTAATAACCCACAGGTTAAGACTAAATCGAGGGTGACTGGGTAACCAAATGGTGCTTGCATATGGCCTAGAACTAAAACCATGTGACCTATTTGTTCTATCCGGCAGGTTAGGCCGAAATGGGGCGGCCGTTAGCTCGGAATGTGCGATATATTGCATTGTAATTACTGTGCTGTTCCAGTGAACAGCTCAGTAGCTAGAGTAAAGGATCGAATTTCATAAGGAAAGGTCATTGAGGTCACTATTTTAAGAGTACGATAAGCATAATAATATGTTTTACGTGTAGGTATAGTTAATATTTTTGTTTAAGACTTCGCATATTCATATTTTTCTCTTCTTGTTACACACACTATTGTCTACATTTCTTTTTCATTTCTCATTTCGCAGGTCTGGTGGAAGAAATTTCTTAAGAAATAAGCAGTACCTTTGTACTCCAAATTATAATTATGTACCTATTTTACTGTGTGTTCATAAATAATAAAATAAATAACCCTACCGCCGTATCTCTATGTTGACGTCGTCGTGGTGGAGCTTGCGCGCTCCTGAACTCTAAGTTTGTGCCGGTAGAGTTTACTTTACCGAAATAGGTCTAGGGTGAAGAGCCAGGCCAAGAGAGATGCATAAACCCGCATGGAAGTATGTGGCAAGCCGCTGGGCAGTAGCGACCCCACGGACCATATCTTCCGGGACCAGTCTTGTTCTTCACCCCTGGCTTGCCTTTATTAGCCGGCTTGAGTGGAGATTCGCAGGAGCAAACGTGCTCGGAGGAAGGAAATATTCCAGTAAGGTGTTAGTAGGGATCTTGACCGTACTTCCGGGATTATCCTGATAGCCGTGGAATACCTCTCCACTCCTCAAGCTCCTCAAGAAGTGTTGCCTCCTTGGCGCTACGTCACTATATGCTAGCGACCGTTTCCGGGGTGCATTTTTGAGTGTGTAAGTCACCCCCTGCCTTTTTATGCGTGTATTATATAAGATTGGTCAGGCAGGCTACACAGTTCTTCCATAGTTCAAGTTACCCGATCCAATTTAGCCACCCAAACCCATAGCCCAATATGTTTTGTTAACATTGAAAATGTTTTTTCGATCGCTTCAGTCCCCCATGGTGTCGTGAGTTTTGGGGCGAAATGAATGGTTTAGGTCTCAAAAGACGTGTATCATCAACAAGGGCTACACTATGGTGAAAAAAAAAAAATTAAAAGTAATTTCTTTTATCGCAAAATAGTTAAAAATTCGAAAAAATTTTTAGGGTCTTTTGTCTTAAAATCAACCATATCTCAAAAACTAATTGTGATATCGAAACAACAAAAATAAAACCCTCGGGTATTGAGTCGGGCTAGATTAAAAAAAAACCGGACCTCAGTATCACTAGTAATCTAGGCAGGAGGGTGCCCTTTGTGTGGCGTAATTTCGGGGAGCGCGCTCCTTAGATGCGCGTCGCGTCACTGAGTTGTGTTATGGGAGTGTTTAAGTTTGATCGTGAAATGTATTTGTATTTATTTCTAAATACGTATTTTAATTTAATATTATAATGATGTTAAAGAAGCCAGAAAGTCTGACAACCAGTCTTACCAAGGGGTATCGTATTACCCAGTAACTGGGCTGTGGAGGTCAGATAGGCAGTCGCTCTATGTAAAATACTGGTATTCAGCTGCATCCGGTTGGACTGAAGGCCGACCCCAACATGTTTGGGAAAAGGCTAGGCAGATTGATTGGTTATAATGATGTTAATTTAAATTAATTTTTAAATTAATTTTGTTTTACGATACTTTTAAAATACTTTAAATTACTAATTAGAACTTTATATTTCAGACTAAAATTATTATTTCCATGTTCAAAACCTTTTTGTATTGCTTCGTTATTGTTGTGTTAAACAAAAAATGATTTTCTTTCAAAAATAGTCTTAAGAATATTTCATTAAACTTCAAAATCGCATGGCGTAATTTTTACCTTACGGAGTTTTTACTTCGTGCATTTGAGCTCTATTACTTCAAAGACGATCCAAAATCTATTAGATTAGGCATCGTACTAAATGAAAAGCCTGCCTAAGTGCATTTTCAATGTACCCGAAAGTCGTGTAGAGCACGAGTTCTGTGAATTTTTCCACGTTCTGATATAGTCCTGCACCAACCGGGGGTTGTCCTTGGGTGCACTAGCATAGTGCGTATAGGGATAATTGTCGATTGGTGCCTCCTCATCATTTAAAATTGTCTAAGGGGCCTCTAAGAGTTGGCTTCGGCCCCTCGTACGCCTTCCAAAGGTCCGGGACCCCAGAGTCCCGAGATATGATAAAAAATGAATAAATAATATAAGCATTATCAACCTATAATGGTCCCACTGCTAGGACACTGGCCTCCTCTTGAAGAGAGGGAGTGGACCGTATTCCACCACGCGGGCCTAGTGCGGCACCCAATTGCGTAACACACTATCAGTCGGAATCGGTTTCATTTTGACAGTTCAACAACATTCATTGCGTTATTTACGTTGTCGCGCAGACAATTTTTTCTAACATATGAAGCAATGGATTAGCAATTTGCTTCAAAATGATTCTGTTTCCGATTGATAATGTGTTACGCCATTAGGGTGCGGGTTTGAAGATGAGTATGATAGTAAAACAAAATACAGATACATATATAAAACATGAGGGTAGGTAGTAACTACAGAGGGCCTATTGCAAGTTTTTATTCGATTTCGACCGTGTTAACGTTATCGTTCACTTACGTCAATTTGTATGGAACACTTGTAGCTCCCATTATTGTCACCAGACGTCGCTTCTTCAGTTTTAGTAGAAATTGAAGTTTATTTTAACGCGACCCACTAGGTATTCTAGGTAAAAAACTCTCACTAGGCCTACAGAACGCCACCTTCTACGATCCTAACATGCTCTTTTTGCTTCGTTAAAACAATGCTGTAGGAATGCAGTAAGCAGTAGGAATATATGGGAGAACATGTTTTTCAACTACAATGTTAAGTTTGTTCTTGCGATAAATTCATCCCAATTACGGAACCCTTCGTTCTGCGTGGTCTGACACGCACTTGGTCGGTTTTTTACATACAATGTTTGATACTCAACCATATTATTAAAGTTTTTATTCACATGAAAACGAAAACAAAGTACGAGGCAAACATCATCTTAATTAAGAAAATGTCTACGTCTACATCTTAGTAAGTATGTATTTTCCACCAGGCCACGCAACAAAGAAAGATCTTGTTGTAAGAGCACTAGAGGATCCTTCTGGTATATCTCATTCTCAGAAACTGTTCTCCTTCATTTTGTATAAATAACTTTGTGAAAGAAATGTTTTAACATTGAAAATGTTTTTTCGATCGCTTCAGTATAGCCCCTATTTTCGCTCAGAGTGTGACATCGCCTAGGTGTCGTGAGTTTTAGGGCTACATGAATAGTTGATGTCTCAAAAGACGCATATTAACAAGGGCTATAATATGGTGAAAAAAAAAAATTAAAAAGTCGAAAACTTTTTTGAAAATCGCAAAAATGTGAAAAATTTTATCAATTTTTTTGCGGTGTTTTGTCATAAGATCTACTATATATCAAAAACTAAAGGCGATATCGAAAAAATGAAATAAGCCCTCGGGGTATTGAGTTGGGCTACATTAAAAAAAACCGGACCTCTGTATCACTAATAGTCTAGGCAGGAGGGTGCCCTTTGTGTGGCGTAATTTCGGGGAGCAAGCTCCTTAGTCGCGTCGCGTTGCTGAGTTGCGTTAATTATTTTTTTTTTTAAGTATTTTTGTTTTGCGATACTTCAAATTACTAATTAGAACTTTATATTTGAGACTAAAATTATTATTTCTATATTCATAATTATTTTATAACGCTTCATTGTTGTTATGTTAAATAAAAAATGATTTTATTTAAAAAATAGTCTTAAGTATATTTAATTAAAGTTAAAAATTGCATGGCGTAATTTGTACCTTACGGGTTTTTACTTCCAGTGAGCTCTGTTACTTCAAAGAAGATACAAAATGTATTAGGTCTAAATCTATTCAGATGGGCATCGTACAAAATGGAAACCTTGCCTAAGTGCATTTTCAATGTACCCGAAGGTCGTGTAGAGCACGAAATCTGTGATTTTCTTTTTATTTTGTGTACCAGACACTTCAATTTTACTATGCGTAGTCTTTATTATAGATACAATTTATCTCTTACAAGAGTTTTAAATAAAACATTAAAAGCTCCATAGCTTTCCAGCAACAAAACACAAAGCAATACAAGAAGTATGTGCACTATGTTCTAATAATGAGTAAAATGCTTCTGCAGTTGACTACCCGTCACCCGAAAGTAGGTACACAGGACAGGCAAGGATCAGCAAATATTCGGCTCGACTGGCGTTTATGACAAAGCTCGTTTTCCGGGTTATTTCAAACAGGATTTTTACCTTTTCGACAAAAGATTTGCTTTTCACCACTCGTCGTAAAGTCCTCTGGTCGTATACTTAAAAGGCTTTTCAAATGTTGTTTGTGGCTTTTCAACTACCTAATTTGATATTTCAGAATTTTTCTCAGAAAGAAAAATATGTATAAATGTAGGCACAAAGAATTTATGAACACGAAAAGCTGTTTTATGAAATAAATACATATTATACGAACATTAATGTGGGTCTGGGCTATACATAGAATGAAACTATCAGATTCTAAAGCTGTTTGTCCACCGCACCGAGAACGGACGTCAACGAGAAACGAGATTATTCGGCTATAGTAAATGTATTGTCGCTACTTCGGCGCCGTCATATGTTTTCTCGTTTGCGTCTCGTTCCCTGTGCGGTGGACAAACAGTGAAAGACTGTTTGGGTGTCTATTCCTAAAAATCGTTACAGTAAAACTTATTTGAGCAAGTAGCTCGTTAACTGTTTCAAATATAAGTTTCGTTTTACACTAGGGCCAATGGATCCGAGTGCCCTCTTAGTCTTTCGGACATCGCCAAACAGTTGGTTGACTCTACACGTGACCAGAGGGCTGGCCTATATTTTGGTCAAAGAATAAGCATTGCCATATAACGTGGCAATGCTGCCAGCCTTTTGGGTACTTTTCCTGTTGACAGCGATGCGGACTTTTTTGATGCCCTATGATTATTTCCCCTCCTTTTTAGGGTTCTGTACCAAAAAAGGCAAAGGGTCTGTCTGTCTGTCCATCTGTTACAGCCAATTTGCTCCGAATCGAATGGACCGATTAAGTTGAAATTTGGTACACTTATGAATTTCTGTGACCCAAACGTAAAACGTGTAACGTAAATAAATGAATTTTCAATATGGGGATCAATTTTGGGGGGCAAATAAGAAAAAAAAAAGTTTTGTTAACTGTACCGTGTGACATATCAAATGAAAGGGCTTATTGTGAGGGTCTTAAATATATATATATTTTAATAATTTTACAATAAATTGTTTTAAAGTTATTTAAGAAAATAGACAAAAATTGACCGTTCCCCCGTATCTCCGAAACTACTGAGCCTAAAATTTTGAAAAAAATATAGAAAATGGTAATAGTTATACCTATAGATTACAGGAAAACCTATAAGAAGTCTATAGTCTTAAAATAACATGGTAAATCTCTCAATACTGTGCGTACAAACATACATCTGCAGTTGGAATGTATGGGAGAACATGTTTTTCAAGTACAATGTTAAGTTTGTTTTTGGGATAAATTCATCCCATTTACGGTACCCTTCATTGTGCGTAGTCCGCAGCAGCAATAAAAAAAAATATACCTCTTTCCAAAAAAAACGTGCGGTTTTGATTTTTCTACATTATTGTAATCATTTAGTTCTAAAGAGGTTTTATTAGCCAAACTATGTTAATGCTACTTAATAAGGAGTCTGGGTATGAAAGAAAGTTATTTCCAAATTCGAAACTTTTGTTTTTTAAAATAATAAACCCTTTTTCAGTTTGCGACTTTTTATTTATTTTTCGCGGGTTTTCGGTTGAAAGGTTATCAGCAGGGCTAACATGACAAGCGCGAGATCGCCCTTTTTCTCGATTTGTCGAAATTTGCCTACGATTCTGACGTTATTATAATGCCTAACATGGCCGTTAGGCTCGAGTAAACTTGAAAATGCACTTTGACACTTCTTTATCTCGTGACGAGAGATCGGTCTCTCGTCACGAGATAAAGAAGTGAAAATGATATGTTTTTAATACACCGATGTAGCAAGTTATATTAAAAACATATCATTTTTATCATAGCAACATCGGCTTGAGGTTCCGTCTCATTCATTCGATTTTACCCATGGAATTAGCATGTACTATATTTATTTTACGTCCACCTCTTTTAATTTATGTTAAGTTCTTTGTGTAACTGCCTTTTTTGATTAAAATTAAATGTTTTTACCAAGATCCCTCCGTGCCTCGGAAGCACGTTAAGCCGTTGGTCCCCGCTGTTATTCGTGGATCTTTGACAGTCGTTATGGGTCGTCAGAAGCCTGTCTGATAACCAGTCTTACCAAGGGGTATCGTATTTCCCAGTTACTGGGTTGTCATGTCAGATAGGCAGTCGCGTTATGTAAAATATATTCAGCTGCATCCGGTTAGACTGGAAGCCGACCCCAACATAGTTGGGAAAAGGCTAGGCACTACTCACTAGATAATAACACAAATCACAATTTGACAAAGCGAAGATTGTTATAGTAACAATCACCATAATACCCATGATATTGCAAATTTTGTTAATCACCACACTTACCAAAAGAACTGGTTTTCAGATAAATATGCAGCTGGAGTTGAATTCGCTATTATAACCATAAAACACTAAACGTTGTTAAACACCACCCTTAGGAAATGAACTGGCAATATTATTAGATATTACCATACAGCCATAATCCCTAGATTTCGTTAATCACCATAATTGGCAAAGTCACTGGTTATTACTGAAAGTGATACTGATCTACGTAATAGTGCTCCTATCCGCTACAGTTTCTCTCGCGGCCGCTGGAAGGAATTTCGTTCCAATATAAATAGTAGATTAGAACTAAGTATTTTCATTATTAATATATTGTAAAATAAAATTATAACTAAAATAAGTACAATTATGAAACTGCCAGGGTAATTTGGAGCTTTTTTTTTTGTATCATAATTTTGTCTACTCATCTCGCCGTCAAAATCGAGGACGACTAAATGACAGAAGAATCGCAGATTATCTCGTGTTGAGCTGTCAAAATTCGAGATAACTTAGGTGGCGTGTTAGGCTTTGTCGAGAAAACATCACATTTGACAGAACGAGTCGAGTATTTTGTATAGGAGCGCTGTCAGAATACGAGAAAAGTGTTGCGCTGTCAGAAAATTAATCACGCGAGAGTGAGTAAAACTAACTTCTCGTTATTGTTAGTAGAATAATTTATGTTTGTCGCATAATCCTGCCTTATTGTGAAATAAAACTGATATCTTTGTGTCGATTGTAATGGTAGAAAAAGCAATAAGAGCTAGTCAAATTATACCGCTGCTGGAAGAGGGGGTGTAGCCAATGTTACATCTCAAAGCGGTTAAACGTGAGTCGTTCAACCATCCAAAGAACCTGGACTCAATACCAAGAGACAGGTTCCGTTCAGAGAAGCTTTCTAGTGACTCAGGCGCTGAGGAACTGCAAATATTGTTACATATACCTCAAAAGAAACCTTGAACCTTGGTATGAGGAGCACAAGTTAGCCTGTGGACAGTGAGGAAGAGGCTTTTAGCGGCTGATATACGCAGTCGACGACCAGCGCGGGCTCCAAGTTACTCCGTGAGCACTGGATTGCTCGATTCAGGTTCGCTAGAAATTGCCTATCTTGGACACTAGATAACTGAAGTAGCGTAACGACTCTTCTCCTATGAGGCTCGAATTTGTCTGAATGGTGAGGCGGTGAGTGTTACGAAGACCAGGGGAACGCTATGCCGACGTGTGTTTTCTCCGTCCGTTATGTTTTGGGCGGGCGTAAATTCCAGCTATTGTACCGAGATAGTATTCATTGAGAATGGCTCACTAAACGCAAAGGTGCATAACAGAAATCCTTTGTCAACATGCACAACCCGCACTGACTGTAATTAGTGAAGATGCCATTTACATGGACGATAACGCTCGGGCCCACCGTTCTGGCGACGTAGATGCTTATATGCAAGAGGTCGGTATTCGTCGTTTGGATTGGCCCGACAATATATATCTAAAACCTTTGACTGCTCGATATTTAATAATACCTGCTACATATTAGGAAGAATGAATTGTTTCATGGGACTTAGCAAGCAAGCTCAGCATTCACTGCCGCCAGCCAAAAGGGGCAATACATCACAACAATGGTAGTTTGACATTCAAACACCATTGTTTTGCCAATAAGCTGTGAAGAGACACTAAGCCCGGGGCTACTGGCCGCACATACCCTCACACGCCCCACAAAGGTCAACGCACATACTTGTGACCCACTCCACAACTTCCGAATAACATATTCTTAAAACATACACACATCAGTACTACTCGACGTTTCTTTGACAATGATATAACGTTTCCCTGCGCCAGCAATAGAGACTGTTATACTAAATTACTTCATAAGGCTGAGTCGACTTCGAAAAACGAGAGTTCACGGAGGTAAGGATCGTAAATATCGGTCTATTGTTTTACCCACAAAGCGAACAGTTCTTTTTATTATTTGACCCTTTTGTGGGTTAGTAATAAAATGCGGTCGAAAGTGGTAAATAATAATCTGGTTGGCGTCGCTCCGTTGAGCCCAAACCCGCGGGACCAATAAATTGTTGTAAGAGAACAATATGTACTCATTTTTATATTTCGTATTGATTCGAATAAAAGCATTTCAGGATGTTGAGGTTGGTTTCAATTCTCACGAGGCCAAACGGTAATTAGGACAAATATGTATTGTAATGAAGCGAGCAAAATTCAGAACAAACACACATATAACACTCAAGGACCTGAAAAAATGACCCCGTGGGACAGTAGAATATAAAATAATGGTCCTCCACATACTACATACGGAGTAATACTTTTAAATGACCCGATATATATTTTATTGTCGTCTGCCAATAAAATGAGAAAGGAATGAGAAGGGTTACTTTCAATTATTCCTGGATTTATCACCTAAAAACGTTACGTATTTAATTTTGGCCTTTTCAGCGCCTAACTTGGTCACGTTTAGGAATCGGCATGAGTCGTGAGCACAAACTGACACCTGCGCAGTAGTTACATTTTCGGGTCTCTTTGGCGAAATGAAGAAGCCGGCGGGCGCCGAACTGCACGCGATTGGTTCGTCAATCGATGCTCGTCGTCTATTGGACTGTCGCATGTCATTCGGCTACTGTACACTTTCGTGCAATTTTAGTGACTTACGTTTTGGTTTGTAAAATAGTTTATTTTTGTTACTTCGTATTTGTTCAGTGTCCTCCGGATTGAGACGATTTTTTCCCTTAAAAATGTTTTCCCTTAAATCATTTTCCTACAACCAAAGTATAATTTCAAGTACCACTATTATTTTAATTATAGTTTGTGTAAGTACCTATCAACAATTTTCGTGAAAACGGTACTGGATAAATTTGGCCAAAAGTGTACATGCGCGAGCTTCCCCCCCACTACTGCCCATCTGAGCTCACGACTCGTGCCGGTTATTATACTCTTTATTTCAATGACAGACAAGAGCTGTGTAATTCAATGCGAACAGTTCCAGTATCTCAAATTAAACAATACCCTTTAATAATATTACAACGGTAAATGGGCTCTTAGAAGTCTTACTCTCAAAAACTTAATACTCTTATTAACTTGACGAACAATTGGGTATTTAAACGTAGCAAATTGTCAGATTTCAGGATTATATTTTGGACAAAACAGAATAATGGTTCGAGAGGACTAACGACAACGTGACCCCAATTATTTTTATAACAATGGCTGTTTTGTACACTGGATTCTACGGCCTTCCAGAAATTTGCATGACATTGCCTAACACCAAACGCGATTTGTTTTTGTGAATGCTCAAGTGAATTTTAGCGTTTGGTTTTATTAATTTTATGTATGGATATTTTATGCTCACTGAACCCGTTACCTGAGCGCAGAAGTCACTTTTGTTGTGATTTTGCGTTGTTGAAAACATGGGGAAGGAAATCAGGGGAGTCTATATTATAATTTGGTCCCTAACTTAGGTTCGTGTCGCACAGAAAAAAATGTTCTTGTAAAATGTCGACGCAGCGAGACGTTATTTGCTCGAAAAGAAATAAAAAAAGGCCAGTTTTAGTTAGAGAGATTTATACATCGTTTCTAACTTTATCAGTGACGCAAGTAAGTTATGGAGCCTAAGGTCAAACTAATGTCGATTTTTTCCCCATTTAAATAGCGAATAATGTTCAGTAACCGTGAAGCGAGTAGAACGGCCGTATCTGTGCTCACTACATAAATCAAATATAAATAAAGGACCTCATAAGCTGTCAACATAATGCCATTCAAGCCAGGTCTGGGTGCGTAATATCGTCGAATAAATCATGTTCAGCTAAAATATGCCTCAATACCCACTGTTGAATATGAAATCACTTTCAACCATTTAGTTTAGAAATACCTAATTCACAAAAATGAAAGGGTAATGTAAGTTAATATTTTCAGGATTATGTGCCCTATTGAGTATCCCTACGTGTCATATTTTTTAATATAGCGATTCTCATTTTAAATATCGGTAGTAGTTTATGGGTGCATTTATTACGCCAGTAAGGTTACAGAAATAAACCAATTTTTAAGATGAAAATTTTCTTTAAAAAGTAAAAAGCGACTTCAAAAACCTAAAACGAATAAAATAACTTTCATAAAAAACTTAACAGTTTCTGAAGTCGGTGCCAACCTAAGCTGCATTGACATTGAAGAATTGAAGACGCCGACTTCAGAAGCTGTTTAGTTTTTTAGGAAAGTTATTTATTCGTTTTAGGTTAGGTACTGAAGCCGGTGTTTACTTTTTAAAGTAAATTTATTTTCCATTTTTAGTTGAATATACAATTACGTACATAAGCCCAAGACGAACGAAAAGAGAACATCAAAATCCGTTTAGAAATGCCGGAGGTACAATATAGGTACGTATATTTATGTATGTGTGTGTAACTTCGTATAAAAGTTTAATTATTTACTAACCTAACCTAATATTATATTATTTACTAAAACCTTCCTGAAAGCATGTAGATCACGTTAGTGAATGAATCATCAAAATTGGTTCGTTAGTTTTTGAAAAAATCGTGGACATATGAACATACAAACAAACAAACATACATACATACGGGTCGAATAGAGAACCTCCTTTTTGGAAGTCGGTTACAAAGGAGAACATAGTATTAACATCAACAGATCTAGTTCGTTATACCACCAAAACTAAACACATGAACGTAGGTACGTATACGTTCCAAAGCCGTACGTATACAATTTTAAATTTATCCCCCAGCAACTAACGTTCAAGGAAAACATGGCACGTCGAAGGATAAATAAAAATGATAAATTCTGAACGCGTGTTATGACCCCTAGCTGCCGTATATAGGGTACTGCCGTATATAAGGTTCCGTCTGTCACTATGGGGATATGGATAGAGTGCCGGGGACGACAGCTTGGGATCTGTGCGTAATCTGTGCTTGGTCATAAATAGATGTAGTTTCTGTTTCGTATTTAAATCTAGGAGATATGTTATGATTACCACCTAATATGATAATGAGGTATGCAATTGATAGTTGAGTACTGAGGCTATGAATGAAGAATGCAAGTTACTGGTGGCTTCGCTTACATCACAAAGCGAAAAAATAATGACAAGAACTGCTGGTTCCACATAATAATAATAATAACGGAAACCACTGTTGAAAAAAAAAGCCTAGATAAGAGTGCTGGTTCGAGGTGGCACTGGAAAATAGGTCCTGGAATGACTCAGCAGTGGGAAAGTATAGGCTAAATAAAATAAAAAAAACCGGCCAAGTGCTTGTCGGACTACGCACAATGAAGGGTTCCGTAGTTGGATGAGTTTATTACAAAAACAAACTTAACATTGTAGTTGAAATACGTTGAAATATGTTCTTCCATACATTACACCTGCAAATGTAAGTTTGTACGCACAATATTAAGAGACCATGTTATTTTAAGACCATAGTCTTCTTATAGTTTTTTTTTTAAGTATTTAGTCTTATAGTTTCTTTTTTCAAAAGTTTAGGCTCGGAGGTGGAGATGGGGGGATGGTCAATTTTTGTCTATTTTCTTAAATAACTATAAAACAATTTATTTTAAAATGATTAAAAGTATATATTTGAGACCGTCACAATTTGTCTTTTCATTTGATATGTAACACGGAACAGTTTGCAAATTCTTTTTTTTTTTATTTTCTTATTTGCCTCCAAAATTGACCCTCATTTTCAAAATTAATTTATTTACGTTACGCGTCCGTATTGGGGTCACAGAAATTCATACGTGTACCAAGTTTCAACTTAATCGGTCCATTAGATTTGGAGCAAATTGGCTGTGACAGACGGACAGACAGACAGACAGACACACGAGTGATCCTGTAAGGTTTTTCGTTTTTAGGTACGGAACCCTAAAAAAGAACTTCTATGAGGTTTTTTTTTCATGAGTTTGTCACAACCCACTCTACTACTCTTGCTAGACCTAATATTTTTCTATTTCGTCAAGATTTTTTTTTAAATTCTTAGTAGGATGGTGTCATTAGTTTTTAGTATTTTATAGATATGCTGACAGTAACAGTCATCTGTTGTACTTCCAACTCCATTATGAATGAGTAATGTTTCTCTGACTAATATATGTGGTTTGATTTTATATGGTATTTTTTGATTTTACTTGATGTATGGTTGACTATACATATATGATGTATATTAAAGTTGTTACATGCATTGATTGCATAATGTATGGCGTTACAATATTTAATCCTTTAACTGATTTCATCTTCATAATCATTCCTTCCCTTATCTCAAGTTATTTGGGGTCGGCTCTGCATTTGTCTTTTCATAATTATTTTCAATCAGTCTTCATCACAGTATTAGTACAGATTAATACAGATGGGACACTCTGCAGTTTAGGTATGTAGCTACAAGTACGCGGCGGGCCTATCTACTAGGCCAATTCAGTAGGACACAACGTGAACTGCCGCGGTACAAGAGTTACGCGTTAGAAAGAGAGGCAACTTGTAGGTGAATATAACTGTAAGTAATAAGCGTTGTGCGACCTGATTTGCACTTTATTGTGTCGTAGCAAGAGTCGCTTTTTATTTCAATGAGATTGCGGAGTGTCACTTCTGTATTAATCTATGGTATTAGCCCATTACTAGCCATCACACTTTTGCTTTGACTGATCTAAATATGTGGGTGCACCTGTGTCAACCTGTCAAGTGAATTATAAAATGAAAAATATTCTTCATTACAAGAAAGCATGATACTGTCGACTCTCGATAATTTGAAACTAGAGGGACCAGAGAAAAATTTCAAATTACCAAGAGTTCAAAATAACAGGAGTTTAAATAACCAAGAGGAAGGGAGGAAAAATCAAGTAAACCAGCTGACTCACTTTAACGTTCAAAGGTAGACTGGAATGCTTACTGTAAACTCACTCATATCTTATTCATGTCATCAACCATCTGTCTATGTATATAAACAGACGATAGGTGGGTGAATATTTGACCTTTTAACCGCCCGTCATTACCTTCCGCCAAAAGTTGATGAAAGAGAATATATTTAATGAAATATTTCAGCAATTCCTGATTCTGGTCCTTAAGCAGATTCTGGGAATTGATGAAATATTTCATTAACGATATTCTCCTTCATCAACTTTTGGCGGAAGGTAATGACGGCGGTTAAAAGGTCAAATATTCACCCAGGTGCACGATAAACGCTTCAAATTATAGAGAGTAGGGAAGCCCAGACTTCAAATTATTGCATGTTGACGGGCAAGATACTATTCCGTCAATTTCAAATTACCGAGGGGATGAATTAACATTGATTTTATTCAATTTATCGAGTATTTTTCAAGAGACCAGAAAAAAGTTTCAAACTATCGAGAGATTCAAATTATCGAGTGTCAGATTATCGAGAGTGGACTGTAGGTTGATATGAGCGAGAGGCATTTAACCAATCCACATATACTTTGTATCATTTTCAGCCTCTACATTAAAAATCAGATAAATAGAAGCAATAGTTCAGTCACAGGATATTTTTTTAGTTTTTT
This sequence comes from Dicycla oo, assembly GCA_948252095.1. Taxonomy (NCBI): domain Eukaryota; kingdom Metazoa; phylum Arthropoda; class Insecta; order Lepidoptera; family Noctuidae; genus Dicycla; species Dicycla oo. Next base: position 14,266,470 of record OX411714.1, on the reverse strand, counting down.
CTTTGTAGAAACACGATGTATCTGCCCTAACAGCTGACTAAGCTCCTACACATAGTTATCTCCTTATGGTCATACACCTTAAAACGACAGAATTTTTGCGACGTTGTCGCTCTTTGCATCGTAGGTTAGTTTTCAACACTAACAAGGAAGCAAGAACACACATACGCACTCTCATAGACGTTTATGCGCGCTACACACCTTCAATTTTATATGTGCAATTTATCTGTACAGTTAAACTGTACAGATAAATCGTAGGACCATACAGCCTACACACTTGCAAGTAAACTGCGCGATCTTTCAGTTTTTGTCTTCCAAATTCGACCGACTAGGCCTTGCTATATTTTGATCGTTTAAGAAACGCAACAATGGGTAATACCATAATTTTGGCTCATAAACATCTTCGGCGCCTGGTCCTGATTTTTAGGGCAACGACTTTTTTGTGTTCCTTGTTATAGGTACAGCGTAGGTTATTAATTTTCTTTATAACAGCATCTTTAATACTTTGAGGATCTATTTCGCGTAGTTTCAAAATTAGCTTCTCATAAGCTGAATCTTTTTTATTTGATCGTGGTATTCCTTGCTTTTGATTTTCCATAATGAAGGCTCCGATTGGTATAGTTGCATAAACTCTTCCAGCCATTTGCGTTGGGCCATAGTCGACGAGTTTTCGTAAAGGCGGAGAGCAAGGAAGAAAATACGTGTTCACTTCACGCTCTCTGCGACAAAACTGCGCAGTTTTCGACTACACACTCTCAGTTTTAAGTGCACAGTTCTCTATGTACAGATTTATCTATTCATGTTTTGATTAGATCTCAGTTAAACTGTACAGTTCAACTGTTCAGATAAATCGCATAGATAAAACTGAAGGTGTGTAACGTGCATTAGCATGATCAGTTACTCTCAAAAGAGAGTAACCGATCATGCTAAACGTTTCCCTCTAAGCGGGTGACTGGTACTTGCAAGTAGGTTATGTTTAAAAAGTTTACTTTTTTTTTAGTGCGACGACCTTTATTATTCGGGGCATACGAGTATCGGGGTGCATGTTACGTAACACGAAAGTGCCGAATGCTCCTGCGCTGCGCGCGGTTATTGTCGCGCACGCGCCATATTGTCAGTGTTTGTTTCTTAGATAGGACACTGAACTTAGGACTATTGTAGTGATAGTGCTTATTTTGTGTTGTTGTGACAGGATAAGGAACTTATTTTAGTGTTTTAGTTCTACTATTGTGAACGGACACGTAATTTATTTAGGTATTTTGTGTTTTAAAGGTAAAGATAATTTTATTTTGCAAATATGGGTTTATAGGATAACAAAAATTATAACAAGTTCAACCATATTTTACCATTTAGTTTTGCCATTGTGACTGGAACAGTGATAATTATTAATTATATCGTAAGTACCTACGTAAGACATACATAATGCCTCGTGCTACATACACGGTGGCAAAATACACTGACATGATATTTACGTCGTTATAATTTGTGTGTAAATGAAAACGGCCGAAATATCGAACATTTAAAGATTTAAAGTGTTGTGTTGAGAATTAATGTGTGCGTATGTACTATACTGACATTTAATTATTATTATTTTTTATTGTGCTCGTATCTTCAAGTGTTACCCTACACCACATGTTACCTACCTACCTACTTCAAACCCGGCCGGCCGGCCAGCTTTGTCTAACTGCTAGGCGCCGCGCGTGCTTGTTTTGTTACGCAGGTCAGTGGAGATCTGTACAAGGGATGTTTACATTTTAATTCTATTACTAAGCTATTTTATTTGTTCGAAAAAAGGTTTGTCTTATTTTTCACTTAAGAGGATTGTGAAGCGCCGATACGCGGCGCGATTTTTAGAGGCAATTGCCTACATTTCATACAATTATTTACATAAATATTGTTTCGGGCGATAACGTTTTTACTCCCCTAAATCTTTACGAAATGAGACAATTTTAGTCATTACATTCAGTACACTTTAATCTAGGTCTGTACGTTTTTCGTTTTTAGTATTTCAATTTAATTTAATTTAAAAAATAAAAATGCTCGAGGATGTTTTTATGTCAAAAATATAGATATTTAGATGCAAATAACTTATATTGTATACAATATTTCTTTCTAATAAATACGTGCGGACCTAGTTTTTCATTATACCAACAATATTTCCAAAAAATATGGAAATTAGACTATGTTTACGGAGAGCAAAACGTTATCTCTTTTTGTATGAAAATTTACAGCTTCACAATCCTCTTAAACTTTTTTTATATAGTTCCGAGTTAACACTATGCACCTATAGTATATGTGGTTTGATTTAATACCTCTCGCTTTTATCAACCTTGTATAATAATAAACTTTAATGACCAACCGTCAAGAAAATATATTACGTTTAATGAACTGTCAAGCACATGAACTAACTACAAAAAGTCTGAAAAATATCAGCAATAAAATTCCGCCAGACCGAACTTTGCACACATGTTACTGCAAATCGCTTGCAGAAGGTGAAAGAGCTCTTAAAGTAGGTCATGACTCGATATCCCTGGTCATGACTATACAGGGTGGCTGGTAATTAGAGACCGATACTTAATTACATGACTGTACTCATGATAACAAACAACTTTTACTAAGGGACCAAACCTGAAATCGCGTAAAAAATAATCAGCTGTTCCCTACATTTATGTTCGCATAACTAGTCAAAACGTAGGGAATAGCCGACTTTTTTTTGGCGATTTCAGGTTTGGTCCCATAGTAAAAGTTGTTTGTTATCATGAGTACAATCATGGTTTTAAGTATCGGTCATTAATTACCAGTCACCCAATAGATGCGAATCCGGTTAACAACGTTTTCAGCCGTTGAATACGTTTTATTTCGATTACAACCGTTGTAAGTATAAAATTTTCGACGGCTTGATGAAATGGATAAATTGAAATGGCATCGGAAGCACGATGCACACACGGCAACGTCGCCCACGGTCACGCGATGATCCGCGCGCAATATTTTGTACCTAATTATTTACGAGTTTCGTATTATTAACATAGGAAGGTAACCTAGCGGGTAAAAGGGGGTAAATAGAGACCCATGAGTCAATACAAAACTTTAAACGGGTTTTCAAGGGCAACAAACAACAGTTTCACTATCGTGAAAAACCATTTTAAAGTTACATATTAATACAATTATTTGGGCTTAAAATATAACCAACCTTTTTAGCTAGCAGATGGGTAAACGACCAGCCTTCGTATTACGTATCTTGCAGAAGCCAAGCGATAGCAAAATTTGCACAATAATTGCTTTTCAATCGCAAATCGGTAATTATTATGTATCAGCGATACGTCTTGGTTTGCGATTGACAAGCGATTGAAAAGCAATTATTTTGCAAATTTTGCTCTCACTAGGCTTCTGCAAGATACGTAATAAGCCTGCGGGACTCACCCGTTGTTTATAGGTTGTTATCGGCTACCTTGGATCGTCGTCAAGCGCTGTTTTACAACTAGAGTCATGACACAATTATTTATTTAACATAATTATTATGAATCCTAATTTGTTGTGGCTAAGTAATAACAGCCGCACGGATCGATCGACCAGGTTAAGCTACACTTGCCACGGTTGGTCCGTAGATGGGTGACATACCAAGACCCCTCCATGCCTCGGAAAGCATGATAAGCCTTTGGTCCCACCTGTCATTCGTGGATATTTGACTGTCGTTATCAGGTTGTCAGAAGCCCGAAAGTCTGACAACCAATCTTACCAAGGGGTTATCGTATTACCCCATTAAGCAGTCACTCCATGTAAAATACTAGTATTCAGCTGCATCCGGTTAGACTGGAAGCCGACCGCAACATAGTTGGGAAAAGCCTAGGCAGATCTTGATTATTAATCCTAATTTCGTCTTCAATGCACCTAACTGTGCATACTACACGTAAACTGTTGAAGAGACGATTTGATGGAGTCGGTCCGCATTCCCTCTAGCCGTACGTGAGTTATCGGCTCTTATAGCCTACAGCTTAACTAACTAGTGTCTGTTTTGGGCACGGAGTAAGAAGAAATGGAGCGCTCATGTGCAGTTGGATGTAGTCAGATGACGTGATCATAATCTGTGCATCAATAGAGGCGAAGCACCCACCCGCGTCCTGCTGGATATGGCCGGCCTAGGATAATCTTTACCAAATTAATACTACAGACCTGAAGCAGGGAGTGGAGGCAGACTGGATGTGGAAGGCTGAGACTCGGATTCTATTAATGCAACTCGGGGCATTATCTAGAAGTGGATTTTCATGTGCCGAGCAAAAAGAGTAGGTTAATAAATACTTATATTCAAAAAAACTGTGTCATGCATAATAATATTGATTCTACTTTGTGTAATTTTAAACACCGTTATCCTCTTAAAGGGGTCATTGTACTCATCATTATGAACCACTTTTACTATGGGATCAAACCTAAAATCGCGAAAAAAATCTGCTGTTCCCTACATTTTGACGAATTATGCGAACTTAAATGTACTGAACAGCTGATTTTTTTTTTGCAATTTCAGATTTGGTCCCATAGTAAAAGTCGTTCATAATAATGAGTACAATAACCCCCTTTAGAGGATAACAGTGTTAAAATTACACCCTGTTTAACAACATTGGATTGGAGTTGGAGAAACGTAGAATAATAATTGATTCCATATTCCTATATAAGCTACTCCGATGCAAAATTGATTTTCTCCTATTACTATCTAAGTTTCAGTTTCGGGCCCCTGCTAGACTCCCTCGTGATTCTCGTTTGCTCCTTTACACCCTCCACTCCGCAGAACATTACTTGGTGCAAACTCTGTCGTTCCTCGTCTTTGCAAATTATTCAATAGCTCCAGCGATCTTGTTGACGTGCATTTTGACTCATATTCCAAGTTTCATAGAACAATTACTAGCAATATTTAATTTTATTTTTACTCTATTTTGTTGTCTCTGTTTTTTTTTCTTTTTTCTATTGAATTTTACTTTTGCTGTTTATATTAGTTTTATATTCCATCAAGTAAGTTAATTTAAACTTGTTAATTTTAGTTAGTATAATATATTATAATTTCATAGTTTTAGTTTAAAAAAAAAAAACATTTTATTACAGCAAAATTATCTCTGTATTGGCACTCCATTCTTGTATTTCTTCACGAGTTCAGTTCAGATTTATATAGGTATGTATCTATATACGCCCTCAATATGCTAGTGTTTCACGATTTCGAGAAACCATGATTAGCCGTAAACTACGTGTTGGTTGTATACCTCGATGCGCTTGGATTCATGTTGATTAACGTAGTATATATATACCTACAGTGCATATTATACGGCTAATTATACAAGATATACAATTAAACATTGTACATTGATCGGCTTTATTGCTAATACCGAATGAGATGTCATCCAAAGCCTCCTGCCAGGGCCCAGGGACGCGGGTTGTTTGAAAGAGTTACCGTGGTGGCCCTGGTACGGGCAGCTGAAGGAACACGGGTAAGTTTTAGTCAGTAAAAGTCCGATACGCCCTTCCGCTCCGTCCAGAGCGAGAGAAGTCCTAAAAAAAATCCAAAGCCAATTTTTACTTCGGAGAAATTATCTAGGGTATAGGTTGACAGTTAAAATTAGTGACCCATAATTAAACACATGATTGTAGTCATGATAACAAACAACTTTTACTATGGGACCAAACCTGAAATCGCGAAAAAGAAATAAGATGTTCCCTACATTTTGACGAATTATGCGAACATAAATTTAGAGAACAGCTGTTTTTTTATCGCGTATTTCAGTTTTGGTTACATAGTAAAAGTTGTTTGCTATTATAAGAGAAGTGAAGTGCTACTGACATAGTTTTAAGCTATATTTGTTAACACAATTTTTGTTTTATACTTTATATAATATGTTAGTTTGTATGGCCCATTGAAGCCTGATAATAGATTTTTTATTATTTATTATATTATTATTATTATGAGTACAATCATGTGATCACTAATTGCTAGTCACTCTATATATAAATAGAAGAAATCCGTAGGTATTGTAATTGATTGGTTGTTATTTTGATTAGTAAATTATTCGAGATGAGAGACGTAGTCCAACTCTTAGTGCATTTATTCTGTTATTTTAACTATAATCTAGAACTAAACGAATTTTTTCATTTTCATTGATCTTTACTTGTAACGACCAACAAAGAAGTTGGTACACAAAGTAAGTCACATCAACGTGCAAACTGTTACATGTAAGCCCGGAGTTGGTAGTTACAGATGTTTGTAGAGACTATACTTAACCGTGCCTAAGTAAAATTTATAAGGTATAAACTATTAGGAAGAAATCAATTAAATAAATAACTTCAGATACAATACAAAGTTTATTCTAGAAATACTAAAATAGAGGTACACAACCATCTTTATGTGAGCGATCAAACTATACACTAACTCTTCCCTTATCTAAAGATAGGTATTGGCCCTAACAAACCCCGTCTCCGTAACCAGGTTATGTTAAGACAAATGCTGATATGAGACTATAATAATGGATTCTCAAGATCGCTTTTGAGGGTCCGAGAGGTGACAACTGAATAACTTCTAGCTCAGATCAGGTAAATTGTCAAACTATTGGTAGCACTCATAAAAGGAATTTAAATCTTAAAAAAGTTAACTCGAGACGCTACCAGGCACATGAATATATAATAACTGGTTCAATTTCCTAGTTATGTATCTAAGGCTTAAATCCCTATCAGGACCTTAACAAAATATTCAATATAAAAAATTATAATAACCAATCTCTCTCTCTCACCCAAGATGGGTGCAAAATATTAATTATGAAGCGACTCTAAGGGTTCACAACACTCAGAATGAATTAACTCTCATTTAAACTCTCAATTTACAGAACAAAAGCCCTTGGCATGGAATTCAAACTAATTCTGGAATTCCTACTTTGCTAGCGCATCCTACGGGCTTGGTTTCAACGGGATCAAATCACTGTCATACCTGAAGCTCAACCAGCTTTCGAACTCGGGGCCCAACAAGTATAGCCTTCCTCTTATATAAAAGCGGCTCACGAAGGCCATGTGTCAGATACAAACTGTATTGTGCTCAATCACAGATCCAACATCGTGGAACCACGTCTGTCCTTCAACCAAAAGGTTCAGGCTAGGTATAATCAGCCACCTGTAACAAATAACCACTCTAATTGCAACTAGGTCTCAAGGCTTACACGGAGTTGAACAGAAAAGATTGTAAAACACTTACAGCTTAATTCGCCATAATCAATGTGAATCCCATTTGGATTAACTGCACTCCGTCTAGAATAACACCGGGGCAGTAATACAGCTCAGAAACATGTGCAAGAAAAAATCTATCTCGACCCTCGCATCATGGCGTGGTCTTGATCAAAAAAATGTCTTCTTCTCCGAGACTTCCTAGTTTCCGCTGGCTTCTCGAAACTTCGACCACAGCTAACCAAGACCCATCAGCAGAGTCTAATCGATATTCGAATTCGATCCCAACAATCATTTTCCTTGACTGGTTTTACAATTAGATGTTGGTAATAACTTTGGGATAATTACTAATTAATTATCAAACAATTAATATCAGAATATTAATTGTAAAAACTAAAATTGAAAGAATTGAACCTAACGCCATCTCTACTGCCGTAATGGAACTAAAGACCGATCGATGACATTAGCTTCGTTTTAATACCAACAGACGTCGCTGACAACTATACAAATTGCAACGTCACAAGCAAGCAACGGCACAACGCAAGCTTGGCGTCCTCCAGTTCTACGTCGCCAATGAGCCTCTTAGCTCTGCGTTCCACCGAGTCAAGCACGACTAGTTGGTAGCTGATCCATCCCAAAGGTGGCTGCAATACTCCATACAGGATCGGACTTGCGCTTTGTAAAGGGTTAAAAGCTGTCCAGGCGTAAAGTATCGCTTCACCCTATTTAGGATGCCCAGCTTCTTGGCCGCTGTTTGGGCTTTGTACTCAATGGTGGTGCCGAAGTTGAGACACGATGTCAACTCCATGCCTAGGAGCTCAAGCCGATCAGTTACAAGAACAGATGTACCCCGAAAAGTAGGAGTTTGGGCGAAATGACTCCTTTTAGCGGTAAAAAGACACCCCTGTGTTTTGGTGGCGTTAAAAGAGACCAGATTATCATCACACTACTGGGAGACAAGGCTTAAGTTCAAATCTCTCCGCTCTACCATGACCTCTCTCAAGGAATGAACTTCGGCCCCGCTGGTTTTTGCGCTGGACAAGTATCTCTCTGAAACTGTACTGTCATCTGTGTACCCAACAATACCAGGCTGTAGCAGGTCATTGATGTGCAGCAGGAAAAGAGTTGCAGAGAGAACAGACCACTGAGAAACTCCGGCATCAATAGCCATAAAGTCAGAGGAGCAATCGTCAACGACTACTCTGATCGACCGTTCACTATGGAAATCTGATATCCAGCTACAAAAATCAGCTGGGATGCCATAAGCAGAAAGCTTGCTGAGAAGACTGGCGTGCCATAACTTGTCAAAGGCCTTCGAGATGTCAAACGATACAGCAAGTGCTTTGCTATGTTTACCAATGGCTTCGCCACAGCAGTGCGTGACATAGACAAGAAGATCGCCAGTTGACCGTCCCTGGCGAAAGCCATATTGACGGTCACTGAGGAGATCATTGTCTTCAAGGTAGGTCAGCAACTTATTATTCAGTACCCTTCCATAACCTTGCACAGAATGGAGGTAATGGCGATCGGACAGTAATGGGCAGGGTCTGCACGGTCGCCCTTTTTGGGCACTGGTTGTACATTTGCAAGCTTCCAGGATTTCGGCACCGTTCTTTTATCAAGAGAGTCAACACAGGAGACAGTTCAGGCGCACAATGCTTCAAAATTCTAGCTGGAATGCCGTCAGGCCCGCTGGCCTTGTTGACGTCTAGACTGCACAATACTCTTCGGACCTCTTCAATGTGAACTGCGATCTCGGGCATCGAGGAGTCAAGAGACAATGAGGTACAGTACTTGGTTGCTTGGGCCAGCGACCAGACGTGAATTACCTGCAAAGAGAGATGCAAATAAAGGCGATGTTCCAAAATGTATGGACCTTGGGCCAGGTACGTGTACACTATACATAAAAATAGGGAAATATATTTAAAACAGTTCTCAACTGTCCAATTATTTTAAAATGGCTTTGTTTGCTGGTAAACCACAATTAATTACACTTGAAATTGCAACACACAACAAAAACCCGACCCATGTCGGCAAAACAATCAAAATGGCAGCTTACCCCATGGTAAGCTGCCATTTTGATTGTTTAATGATGTTTGACATCTAGAAGAAGACTGAAGTGACACTGTTGTGACCGCTGACCATCCTCTTTCTATGATCAGTGGTCGATCTATAGTTTACTGTCATTGTTTTTATCCACAGAGTAACTAAATCTGTGAGACGCCATGTTGAAAGTAGATAAAAATAATTGATAAATATCAATTCTTTACCACCACAGTATACATTTAAATGAATTATCTGTATTTTTTCCGAATCCTACGAATTTTTCTCGTTTTTTTTGAGGTAGTGTCCTAGAGGTAGTACCTGGTCCATTTTGAAACATCTCCTTTGCTTTCTCAATTGCAGAGTGAGCCCATCAGGTTTCATCATTGGAGGTAAAGTGGGACGACGTAAATTCGTTACAGGGACTAGAACTGTTTACTACCTGGAGGGTGCGAAGCCAGCCTGGCCCCAATACGTCAGACATGGTCAAAACGTGCCCTAAGTAAAACCCGCCTGCAGAACTTGGCGGCAGAATTAAAGGCTCTTTTCGTCACACGAACCCTACGTGTTCTAACTTTTCGGTCGCGGGCCTCGACCCAGGCTTGGTAGGCAGACTCTTTTTGGGCCTCAGCGTGGGCGCATTCTGCATTATACCAAGGCCGGGATTTGTGACCGAGCGGGATGTTGGTGAATGGAATAAAATACTCCATCCCCTGCCGAATCACGTCCGCAACCACGTCAGCACGTCACGAGGGGTCACCTGAGGAAAAGCACACTTGCCGCCATGGATAAAACGCAAAAAATTGCCGCATCTCACCCCAGTCTGCTGACTCGAATTATTTCTGAATTCATGGTCCCTTACATCGTGTATAAAATCGCACAAACTTTTTTCTATGGAGGTATATCATGCACCATAGTAACACCCTATTGTCTTGAAGTAATTTCCTGTATATTTCCATTTTTTATTCTAAAATCAATATCGAATCGACTCTTATTACAGTTATTGTGGACTGTAGAATTATATTGGCCTGCGTGTCTGCCTGCACGCATGTTGTAAAGTGGGTGCATACGTAATTTCGTTCGTCTTTTATATGTATGCATGTGTGTGTGATCAATTACCATGAATATGAAATCATCTTTAACCACCTTTGTTTAGTATCCCCTTACTGGAGTAGAGTTTGAATTCAGGAAAAATTTTGCAGATACAGTTCAGCCCCGAAAACATGTATACATCGACAAGATTTCATTTAATTGTATGCATTCTATATTCCATAATATTATTCAACTTAGGACCTTAATTGTAACTAAACATTGATACAGTATGGAACCCAAATTGTAGACAGTGAAATATCTGCTAATATGTCTGAAATGCAGGAAGGACCTATGTTTCTAAAATTCTCCGTGTTCAGCTTTTGTGGAGGGTTGTCAATTAAAAATAATGATGCAGAATAACGGGTGTGAACTCTAATTTGATTTTGCATTCGGAATTCATAACGTTATTGAAGAGCGTTTTAAACTAGATCTCCTTACGAATTTGAAAACGAAAAACCATTCTTAAAGAGTCCCTTACAGGGTGTCTGTTTACGGGATAGCGAAAAATAAGGGTGTGGTACAGACCATCAAACTGAACAACTTTTTCCCGGGGACCAATGTCGTAATCGTGAATCACAGGCAGTATGTTGATATATAATAATAATAATGATAATATCGTTTATTTATAAAAATGGTGCAGATTTACAATAACATAACTTAAAATTATAGAGGGCACAGTTGCTCATTTGCCTGAACTAGGTAGAACCTGTGTTTCAGGCTAGAAAGGTTCTTAAAATTTTAAAATATAAAATTAACAATGGAGAAGACTAAAATAGAAACTAATATTAACTTAAAAGACTAACATGTTTTATTTACATACAACAAGTAAATCCTCTGTCTCACTGTATGATATGCTAAGTAAAAATTGCAGAATAATCTTTTTGCAGTCGTAATTCTTTAATTTATACATACTTAATTTCCTATTTAATTTATTGTACACAAATGGGCCTAAAAATGTATAAAATCTATTTACAAAAACATATTTAGAGGATGCATTTGACTCACATACAATATCATTTCTACCATATACTTACCTATTATATTTAGGAACTAGGTACTATACCACTTTAATAATTGTTCTCGTTAAAATTCATGACACATAATTGAAGGAAGCCGCGGGAGATGGTAGTGGACACCACTTCAAAGTAAAGTTTCAGTTAGTTTTTCGGAACGCGCTACCTTCACGATATTAGAAAATAAATAGCCGGTTTTTCAAAAGGAGAATAATCTACATACACGATCCGTTAAATGACTACGCGTAGCCGGAAAACTTTCGTTTTCAGCGCAAGTTCACAAAAGTGTACGTTCACGTTGTGTGAATAAGCTTTAGTTATGTACACAATATTCCCCTAACAACACCTATACGCAGAAGAGTAACAACAAAAAAATAAAAGCCAAAACAAAACTCAAGTGTCGAAATCATTCGAGTACAATGCGCAAGGCCAAAAAATCTCATTTACCTGGCACACGTTGATAAAAAGGTTGGACATTAATTACATTACCATCACCGACGCCCCAGGTGCGTCCAGAGGCGAAACACCCTGTTTTATTAGCCCTCGTGTTATATACAACTCGTTTGTCAACGTAATTAATGCTGTACCTATGTTAATATGCATGTATTGTTTATAATAATTTTTGGCAAGATAATTCGGCTGAGCTTCAATTTTTGTTTGCAAAGATTTTTTTTGTATTCAAAACAAAAGAATGCTTGTAAATAGACGGGTGGAATTAACTGGTTACAGGGTAGCGAAGACAAAACATGATTGTTTAGGTTTCACAAACATATTAGGTTGGGGAAAAAGTCTTTTCGCATTATAGTATGTATGAACTTGTAATAAAATCTCTTTGGCTATACTATTTGTATCTGGCTGGTTTTGGTATCATTGAAAGTTTAAATTTTAAAGAACATAATTCCAAATTCAAATTAGGAAAATGTGTGATTTTCATTTGTTTTTCATACCGTCAAGATGAGTGAATCTAATGAAGAAATTCGATACATTTTAAAATTTTACTACAAAAAAGGTAAAAATGCAACGCAAGCGGCGAAAAAAATTTACGATGTTTATGGACCTAGTGTAGTGTCTGTGAGAGTAGCACAAATTTGGTTTAAGCGTTTTCAATCTGGAAATTTTGATGTCAAAGATGCACGTCGCTCTGGTCGCCCTATTACGGATAAAATGGATGCCATTTTTGAACAAGTGGAGCATATCTGATATGGAATATCAGTAGTTACGACATAGCTGAAGAACTGGAAATTGACCACAAAACAGTTTTGGCGCATTTGAAAAAAACTGGGTACACAAAAAAGCTCGACATTTGGGTACCTCACGAGCTCACTGAAAGAAACCTAATGAACCGTGTACTCATTTGTGATTCTTTATTACGACGTAATGACCCCGAACCATTTTTGAAGAAGCTGATAACTGGTGATGAAAAGTGGATCACGTATGACAAGAACGTGCGAAAAAGGTCGTGGCCAAAGGCCGGTCAGGCTTCACAGACTGTGGCGAAACCCGGGTTAACTCGCAACAAGGTGATGCTGTGTGTGTGGTGGGATTGAAAGGGCATTATTCATTATGAGCTGTTACCACCAGGCAGGACCATCGATTCTGAACTCTACTGCGAACAACTGATGAGATTAAAGCAAGAAGTTGAGAGAAAGCGGCCGGAATTAATCAACAGAAGGGGTGTGGTTTTTCATCATGATAACGCTAGACCTCACACATCTTTAACCAATCAGCAAAAATTAAGAGAGTTTGGCTGGGAGGTGTTAAAGCATCCGCCGTATAGTCCTGACCTTGCACCTTCAGATTTCCACCTGTTTCGGTCTCTTCAGAATTCTTTAGGCAGTGTCAGGTTAACATCACGAGAGGACTGCCAAAACCACTTGTCGCGGTATTTTGACCAGAAGTCCCAAAATTTCTATAGCAAAGGGATCATGTCCCTACCTACAAGATGGCAAAAAGTTATCGAACAAAATGGTACCTACATACTTTAGCTAAATGTAAATAAACTATATTAAAAAATGTTTTGAATTTTCTTAAAAAATGCGAAGAAACTTTTTCCCCAACCTATTCTGCTTCTTCTACCCGCGTGAAATTCTTTTATCTCGACCTATCCTGTCGCATCGCATCGCCTGCCCACACTATTTCTTACTTCGTTTTTGCTTAGCGTTCTTTCTGACTTATTTTTCTTTTTGCTCGTCTTCAATGAGTTTTAGCTTTATATATTAACCTTCCTCAAGAATTGGGCTATCAAATGCAAAAAGATTTTTTCAAATCCGACTGGTAGTTCCTCAGCGCGTTCAAACTCCTCTTCAAATTTTTTATTAGTATAGATAGATAGATAGATAGGCACATTTGATTGAAGATATAATTTTGTTAGACAAGTTACCAAATGTTTATTGAAACATACCTATTTCTTACGTATACCCACAGGCAGAGGAGCTCGTGGCTAAGTAATAACAGCCGCACGGGTCGATCCATCAGGTTAAGCTACGCTTGCCGGGGTTGGTCTGTGGATGGGTGACCATCTTTTTATACCGAGACTCTTCCGTGCCTCGGAAAGCACGTTAAGCCGTTGGTACCGGCTGTCAAGGATCTTTGACAGTCGTTACGGGTTGTCAGAAGCCCGAAAATCTGACAACCAGTCTTACCAAGGGGTATCGTATTACCCAGTAACTGGGTTGTGGAGGTCATATAGGCAGTCGCTCCATGTAAAATACTGGTATTCAGCTGCATCCGGTTAGACTGGAAGCCGACCCCAACATAGTTGGGAAAAGGCTAGGCAGATGTATTGACCCACAGGCAATTAATAGAGGAGTGTCTATATTCGTTGTGAACAAGTCGGACACCTAGTCCGTAATATCCTGTACGTGATAAGTACTTCACGTACAGGATATTACGGACTAGGTGTCCGACTTGTACAACAACAAGTACAAGTACTTGTTCACTACATCGAGACTACCGACACGTCCCCTAACTTGTCCGACACTACCTTGCCAACACGCTAATCTCATTGTATACACAATCCGACTACCCTACGTACCGTGTAGACGAGCCTACTATAATACTTAACAAAAGCAAACTCCATTTCTATTGATATTACAAGCATTTCAAACAGAATCCAATAAGAATAAATGTCAAAAATATAAATGTGAGATTTATTCTTCAAATCAGAACAATGTATTGCCCAAATAACAAAGATGATGAAATGAAACATCAAAAACACAAATGCGGGCAAACGTTGCGATCGCATTTCGCTTGTGGTAACGCATAGGCAGATATATTGTTGAGTTACGCTCAATACTATTTACTCGGCGATATTCTCCCTTGTGAAAATCTCTTAGATGCGATCATAAATCGCTTCGGATGACATAATAGCGTAAAGGGAGCGGCCTGGATTTATGCATGTTTGATTTAGAGGGAGGTGAGTGTTGTCATTTTACCTACGTTCCCACTAAAAATATGGGGCGTTTACCTACACGAATATTATTCTCAAAGGAGATACCTACACACGCTCGTTTTTGCACTGTTTAAATAACTACATGAATTTTCATGACCGTTTTGGAATACTGCATACGTAATAAGGCGCTTTATAAAAAGTAAAGAACGTAATGCGTGTGTTCGAAACCGAGCTCTTCGCTTGGAAGTCAAACCGAAATAGGTCTCCAACAATTTGTGAATTATCCTTCGCATGCTTACCTCGGCAGATATCATAAGCTTCGGTTCTTATGCGCGTTTTCATTTTATGATTTATTGTTAGGGCTCATTTTGATGATTGAATAATAAAAACTGCTCGGTCGGGTACCACATTTACATTTGACTTTCATTTACCACGTGAATTTTAATAAGATTTCTAATAAAAGAAAATATTTCTTTACAACGATGATAAATTCGTTAGATAAAATTTGAACGGAGTACTTTTTATTTAGAATTTATCAGATAACATCTCAGTGGGAATTTATTTAACCTGACGACTGCAAAGGAGGGGCTGACTATTAAATTTATTTGAGAGCCGGTCTTCGTTTATTGCGATTTGGATTGGAATTGGAATATCCAGACAGAACAGATTAACAATTTTCGAATTCTAAGGACAGCCTGTGTTCTAAATTCAAGACACGATTCAAATTAAGTGATAAAGCGTTGGGAGTACGCCGCCTGTGCCCGGTTGTCACCCGGTAATACCCAAAGAAGAGACGTGCCCCTAGCCCCATTACGACGAGCTGCATTGCAACAATTTCAAGGAGGAAATTTTCAAAGTGTATCAAATGAAGTGGTAATTAGGTATCTCCAAATCAACCCTTAAATATACACAGACAGTATATTAAAGTGTTCGTTGTAATGTTTGATTAGGAGCTGAGGAGCCGTGACCGTGAACCGGTGCGGAGAGCAATTTGCGTGTTAATGTTGCTCTAGCTAGAATTATGACTGACAGTATCATAACATTTGATCTGCTACTTCGAGTGTAATTTCAAATAACCACTGTTTTCTATTAAATACATTACAAAATAATTGTGCAAAAAAAAGTAACGATCAGGGATCATAATTTGACAAACTTCATTTAATCCAAAATACTTGCCATAACTACTTACATGTATAAAGCCAAACATCAAAAATATAATCAACTATTAACACCCACCATATTCCTAACCCAGAAAATATAATATCATCTGAACAAAGCCCAGAACATCTCAATACATCTGACTGTTTAATAACGAGAGACGATCGAATAATCAGATCACGTATTGAACACCAAATTCATAATCGGCGATTGAACGCAACCCCAAGGAATTTGTAAGAGATAACGCGAAAACTGAAGGTGTTTATGATTTTATGATGCTACTCCATTCTCGAATAAGGCCGTACAATAACGATAAAGTGTTACGACCTATCCGGTGAGGAAGAAAAAATGTCGTACAAGTCTCGTTTGTGGAGGGCCTAATGATATTTTACTTTAATAACATGTGGGCTTGAGATTAGTCTTTAATATGGGAAAATAAGCCATTGTCCGGAAATGAATTGGTTTTCATGAAGATATATTTAAATGAACGACTCAGATAAAATGTTAAAATATATTAACATTCTCTCTTTAAGTTAGTATTATGGTAGGTACTGAAAACTCCCCCGGTGGGTTCCCGCATTGTCGAGGCGGAGGGGCTCATTAGCTGTGGCTTGGTCACCCACGGTGAAGTGAAGAGGAACCTGAAGACGGGTCACTCGTCAGGGCTTTTGCCGGTAAGCCGACGACGTAGCGGCTAAAAAGTAGTTTGCGGTTCCGTTTGGGTGCAATCGCAACAGATGCGGGCCGCAATATCGTCGTATATGAGGCATCGCGGTTGGAGTTGGGTTGGTATTACGGCATGCCGCTCTCCCTACCTTCCGCGGCCTTGACGGGGTTGCTACCGTGTGATAGCGGTCGCGGTGGGGCCGTACGGGAGGAGGAGTGTCGGTATGGCATTGGCCGCTCTCCCTATCCTCAGCGGCCGAAAAGGGTTAGGCGGCCACCGACCTGACCGGTCGCAGGGGGCCTAGCGCCCATGTACTGGCTTGATCCCTGGGGTACTCTTGGTGTGCACCGTGTTCTGGTGCGCCGGTGACTTACTCCCCAGAGGAGGGTCCCCGGTCCGGTGGGTTTACGGATGAGTGCTAACGCATGCCCGTGTTCTCTCCACAAGCGGCAGTGGAGGACACCGTGGAGTTTTAATGGGTTAGAGTCCCACATAAGTACTGCATTATCTCCCCGTGGTAGTCCAGTATATATGAGCATTTCTCCACGCAAAAAAAAGAAAGGTAGTGAAAACTGAATTTAAAAGAAACGGAACCTACCTTATATCTTTAGGCTAGATCATATTCTTAGAACTTGGGCTCTGTTTTTACTAAACCAGAAAAAGTTGGAGGTTTTCTGGTTTATTAAAAGTGTCTATTTAGCTAGTCTTTGGAAAGGAAAAACCAAAAATAAATCAACTACATTTTGTTAAAATCATATAAATTATATTAAAACTATCGTTTATATTTTGTTGTTTTGGTTAGGTTCTTACGGACAAATAATGTTTTCATACGTAGAACTTATCACTAAGTTTTATGTAACAACAATAATAAACAATGGTAAACAGCACAAAATATTAACCCTACCTAGTCTGTACATAATACTCGTAGAGGTGGCTGTTTGTGAAGTCGAACCCAAATCGTTTTAAAACGTCTGCCTGACGTAGTCCCACGTAATAGACGCGACAATAACCAAGTGTGGTCGCATCCCGCCAAAACGGCACTAATGCGCAAGAGTGTCTACTCCATGGCTCCGGTCATTTATAATAAGTTCAAAAACAGGCTCCGAAGCTTTTTAACGCATAAAAAAAATTGCCTAGCCTTTTTCCCAACTATATGTTAAATACCAGTATTTAACATAGTTGCTGAATACCAGTATTTTACATGGAGCGACTGCCTATCTGACCTCCACAACCCAGTTACTGGGTAATACGATACCCCTTGGTAAGACTAGTTGTCAGACTTTCAGACTTTCGGGCTTCTGACGACCCGTAACGACTGTCAAAGATCCACGAATGACAGCCGGGAGCAACGGCTTAACGTTTTCTGAGGCACGGAGGAGTCTCGGCATGAAAAGTTGGTCACCCATCCACAGACCAACCCCGGCAAGCGTAGCTTAACCTGATGGATCGACACGTGCGGCTGTTCCTACTTAGCCACGAGCTCCTCGAGCATAAAGCATACTACACATTTATAATGTCAGCGAAATCCTTATTGAGAAAGAATTTTGTATAAGTATTGTGTAGTGCTTTTATTATGAATTTTGTGTATATAAATTGTGTGGTAGTGATCTGTATAAGTTGTGATTTAAAACTGATCAATGTGTCTTATAATTGCTTTAGCGTCAAACCATAATTTTTGCATGCCTATTCGTAAAATATGGCTGAACCTATTTCTTATCAATTTATGACCATGTACAGCTGTACCCATATTTGAAAAATAAACGACTTACTTACTTACTTAAATATGAAATAAAACTTAGTGATAATATTGTAACAAGTATTAGACTTACCATAAGAAATTGTAAGTTCTTCTTCAACAGAAAAACAATATCGACTTTTTTCAGTGAAATGTTTCAGACAATGTCAACAAAACACGCTTTGCTGGCTAATACGATGAGTAACCTTAGGCCATTTGTCCACCACCACCGTCAACGGGACATCAACGAGAACGAGATGACGGTGTTGAAGTAGCGAAACATACATTTACTATGGCCACGAGGCCACCGCACGTCCGTCACCCGAGCGTCAGGATCCCGGCCGTGGCCCCCGAATTTTCGAGTAGTTTGGCGCGACCGCTAGAACTCGCCCCGACATTGTGACAGGCCAATATGACACAATACAAAACACGTTTAATCTTGTACTCACTCACTGCTAACACACCGGCGACGTTTGCCTGGCTTTTGTTTTGTCTATTATAACGTAAGCGCCGAGTTCAGTCGCCGTGGACAAACGATCGCCGTCACCGTGATGTCACGTTCCGTTCGAATAATCTCGTTTCTCGTTAACGTCCCGTTGACGGTGGCGGTGTACAAATGGCCTTAATGTTTCAAATGTATAAAAGACGAAAAACAAAAATACCTCGAACAAAAGTCAAACAAACCGAACCAACTAGACATTAAAAGTTACAACGATTCATTAAATGAAAATGTAATCAACACAAATTACAGGCTGGCAAACGATAATTGAATAGTCTTTAGGTATTAATATTTCAATTTACACACGCAATAGGCAAAAGAAATGATAGATGACTATCAGTGTGGACCATTAAAAAAACAGTTATTAACAGATAAATGACCACATTGACGAATACAAAAGAAAGGAAATTACGTTCTAAACACAGTATTAAATTTTCAAAATGTTATGAAGATTCGATTTGAAAATCAAATATGATACAGGTGACTTTTGTTAGTCAAATGATTCTTTGTTGTATTCTGTTTGACTATACAGTTTATACTATAGACCTATAGTTTATATGTTAGCTTCTTTAAGTAACAAAACCATACTTTTTTCCATCAAAAGACTATTTAAATAATAAGTTTATAACGCGAAATCGTGCGATAAAACTTAAAAATAGAAGCCTACACTAGACAGTTTTTTTTAACAGAAAATTGGCACCTGTCACCTCCACTTAAATTTATAATAACATGTTCTCGACTCACTAAATCTAGTAGTCATATTTATTAGTAAAAGCGATTATCGACTTGCCCCATAAGGTCACGAAAATTGTAAGCGGTGACCCCAGATGGGCGAGGGGCGAGTAACTGCGAACGCGAACAAACGGAGAGAGGGAACTCTCTTCAGT
Organism: Dicycla oo; assembly: GCA_948252095.1. Lineage (NCBI taxonomy): Eukaryota > Metazoa > Arthropoda > Insecta > Lepidoptera > Noctuidae > Dicycla > Dicycla oo. The sequence goes on along the minus strand of OX411714.1, from coordinate 14,246,800 downwards.
CGTGTGTCAACCGCCGAGGACGCCGGTCGTCCGCGCCGCGCTCGCTACCAAAATATTACGTGAGCTTCATTATAACTCGACTCAACTCTCCGATTGAAATGTTAATTAAAACCGTGTGTGAGTAAAGTGCTTACGGCAATAAATGAAGGGATAAAGCTCTGTGATATGTGATGGAACTGTTTGTTTAAAAACTTAATGAGGATGTATGTCTTATTGGCAGTACTCAGTTTACTTATAAAAGGTAAAAACAATTACGTGAATGGACTGTGTGCTTTTATTAATATAACTTGTCTATAACAAACATATTTTAAGTGCGTTGTATACTCGGGATTATATAATTATATCCATATTCTGCAGCGATACGAACAATTTACCGAGTCCCATGCTGGGCGACAATAAGCGGCTGTGACAGCTACGATATTTCAATGCAGCTCCATTTTCAATTTAGGAATAAAATTGCATAAAGATATTATTCATGAAGACCGAGGAAGCCTTTATAATAAAAAGCCATTCATCTTAGAGCGACATCGTAAGAAAAAGATTTCTTCCCTAAGTAGGTTATCAAGAGATAGGTATTTATTCGCAAAGATAATTAATCATTTAAATATTCTCTTGAAATTTTTACTTCTGGTAAGATTAGGATCGACATTTTAAATCGGAGGATAAATAATTTTCCTGTTCCAGTTGGTGAAAAATGAGTTTAATGAAGAATCACGAGTATTGAAAGAAAACATTTTTAAAACTAAAGTGGCCCTTTCATAGCCAGCTGAAAAACAGAACCCTCAATTAAACCGTCAGTATATCTTTTATCTAGAGGGGCTCTCAGATAGATTTATTCAGGCCTGCCCGCGGCCCGGGTCACTAAAAGCAAATTGAGCCTTAAAAATACAAACTGTATCTCTTTTTAATTTTTTATGGAAATGACTAAGAAGTCTTCCATCGTCGATATTCAATTTATCGGAAAGTGGTTCTCAACTACGAGTTTATTGTAACTTACTGGAAAGTTGTTTATTAAGATTCCAGAGAGGCTTTACCGCAAATTAAAAGCCACATTTTCAACGCTAGGGCTATTTCTGTGGTATTTTGGAGAGAGCTATAAAACTGGTCTAATATATCTATATCAGACCATCATTGGCAGCAGAGTTAAGCATTCCCAACTAGCAAAGTAATCCTATAAAGAAAGGTTATAAGTCTGTCACTACTAATAACGTTCTTATAAAGGCATGCGGTAGACAATTTAACTTATAACAGAATTTGCCAAGCCTTAACATACTCAAGCGCATTAGTTTTTATATCTCGGTCTTATAGTTTGCTACAAGACTGACCTATAAAACATGTATAGGACACTTTTACTAGTAATAGCATTTCACAAGCGTAGATATTCTCAAGAGCATTTGCTTTTATATCTCTGTCTTATAGTTAGCTACAAGATTATCTTTTAAGACACTTTTAAGAATAAGTCTCTTATAATTGTTTACAGTAAAACTAAATAATCCTGAATAACATTTTGATCCTATAGTAGCATTTTGTGAGAAAACATGATATTATAACATACTTGGCTGAGATCACTATAAGTTTACGCCGTTATAGTTTTGCTCGAGACTCTTTTAAATCTACTAGTACTTGATAAGAGCGCTATATAATAAAAAAAGCTTATAAGCTACTTGATCAATAACTTTATTAGTAAACCTCAGCCATTTTGTTGAGATTCAGTTGTTCCCCTTCGTCTTGAGGAAATTAGTTGAACATGAATTTAACCGATTGGAAACGATTGAAAAGGAGTGGTGGTTACAGGAGAAAAGTGACAAATAGGTATGAAGAATTAATGAGGTCAAGTTCTTCAGAAATAAAATCAACAGGTTTAGGAAATAAATCAAACGCGTCAAGTGCAAACGCAGGTGAAGTCAATGAGGGTTCTGTGACCGAAAATATTTTTTCACCCCTAGCTCCCCACTCAGAAAGTGAAGAAGTTGAAAATTGGGAAGAAGAATACGATTTACATATCGAACAAACCACTGACTATGAAAAAAATCTTAACGAAGAAATTGTACACTATCCATTCATAAAAAGGAACCAGCGAAGCGGTTTATTGGTTTTGCATCTAGAAACTTATATTTTATCATCAAAGGATGAAGACAAGTGGTTTTTTACTGACGAAAATCATGTAATAGAATTAAAATCCGTCATGATGAATGACAACATTAAGCAAGAAATAGAAATCACGGGATATCGTTTTGATAATATCCACGACGCTTTCGAAAAACCATTAAAATCTTCTTTTTTGAATATTTATAAATGTGATTGTGCTGCTATTGAAAAATCGGAGGTAATTTGCAAAGTTCAAAATGTAAAATGTAAACTTGTTAGTATTACATATAACTCGGAGATATTTTTCATACCATTGTTACATACACTGTGAATTTGAAGTTTAAAGTGCATAAAATAAAACAACACTATATTACAATTATGTTTTATTCAAAATTAGGTAAAGTCTTGGCAATCAGTCTCATTAATGAGTTATCAGCTACATTATGTTTCATAAGCACTAAAATGATCTTAGCTGTCTTGTACTAATAAACGTTATAACTTATAAAACAAATAAAATAAAACTTTACTAAAGTTAACGAAATGTTTCAGTGTAGCTATGTCATAAAGATAATTAGAAACCTAAAATGCTTAAATTAAAAACCATAAATGCTTAAATTCTTCAACAATAAAATATCAACAAAGTTCAACACATTAATTATCCTTAGTCTCACTATTACAGAAGTCTTTAGTCTCACTATTAGCATGATTACAGTACAGTAACTGTTTTCAACTATAAATGAACGTTAAAAATCAAAAATTGTATCAATAAAAAGTCACGAAAAAAGTAACCCCAATGGTAAGTCTTTTAAAATTAATCAACTAAAACTAATAAAAATGAACTTCGTAGCTCATTTTTGTTAGTTAAATAATTTCAGCATAGGTAAGTAGAGATAAACCACTCTAAAAATGCACGCCCCTCCACTAAAATGTCTATACAAACATTTGACATGTGTATGCAACAAGCAGTAGAGGGGCGCTCATTTTTAAAATGGTTTATCTCTACCATTTATTATAGATAAGTCACATAATACAAACAGATAACAATATCTTTAGTAACTAGATCCAAATTAAAAATTCAGAAACCTAGAATTAATTAACTAAAAACTGGTATAAAAACCTTGACAAAAAATCTTTTCATTTCAGACAAAAAATTCTTCTGTAACATCTTCAACTTCTATTTGGTTACCAGTGGCTTGTTTCTCTATAAGAACCTGCTTAGGAGACGTTTCGTTTGTAACCAGATTTTCGGAAGAAGTCTTTTTGTCGCTTTTTTTACCTCTGCATTTTTTTTGTAGAAGCTCGTTTTGGTTCGATTTTGCACCGTTGATCAGCATTTCGCAAAATTGTTTTAAAAAAATTATGACAGTCAGTTAAATGAAATGACGAATCTAGCTGGTGAATTATTTCAAAAAAGAAACCAATAATCTTGGAGAAACCTTTGAAACAGATTTTTTTCTGTAGGTACATTTTGGGAACGTGAGGCTCCAGTCCATGAACACGATTTGAAAAACTGTCTTTCGAACATAATATCAATAATAGCATAAGCACTTGTGGTTCCCTGGCCTGTGCCTTTAGTGCATATCATACTTAACTTTCTTTGTAAATCTTCTCTATAATCAGAATCCATTAAATTCTTTTCGAACTCTTCTAAATCCTTTAAATCTTTAATTGGTTTTAACATCAATGATTGATTTTGTTTCTCTGTAATAGATTTTTTTAATAAATTCTTCATTCATAACTTGCAGGTCAGTCACTTTTAACAATATCGATGTAAGTGTATCATGTATTACGCCTTGATTATTTAGTGTTGTGTTCAGGGTCTCCATTACAGTTTTCATATCGTCATTAATGGATTTTAGGTCCTAAAAAAAATCCTAAAAAAAGTAAATTCAAAAATTAGCAGGCATATTTCAAGGGAACCCTAATTTGTTTTAAAATGGAGGCGAGTTATCTGGACTGAAGCTGCTACAAGTACTTATTTACCTACAATGGTTCTACAAAGTACTTAATGAAGAGCAATTTCAAAACATGGCGAATATTCATAAGAATTGATGAAATATTTTATTTACAACAATATACTAATGTGCTATTTTTGGGAGGGGATTGTGAAACTAACTAAATTGCGGTACACATTTACAGTAAAAATGACTTCCCCACGAGTTCATACACTATATTTACAATATATATTTAGTAATTAATGTTCTACAATAATACAAAATAATAGTAATAGAAACTTACGTTTTTATCAAGTATTTACCACAAAACAACCGGAACCACCAGCCGCGCAACAACAATGAAAACCTCTATTAAAATATACTTATAACTAGTAACTAAGTATGTTACTAGTGCATTATAAACAAGATTGTTTTAGTAAGATACTTATGTCAGATACTAACAAGAGCGTTTGTGCTTGTAATTGTGTAGTCTCATATCATTATAGAAGCTATTGCGCTTCGTCAAGTATATTATAGGGCTTAGTAACATTTAATAAGTTGATTATAAGATACTTATAGAAATAAACTCTCCAATAACTGCGCCAAAATCCAGCTTTGTAGCATAATACAAGTTTTTTATAAGTGAAAATAAAAGTAGTCTTGAGATCGTTTTAAGTACTGATTTTGCTAGTTGGGTTGGTACCGTAATAGCTCTTCAAAAATACTACACATCAAAAAATAAGTCTTTGAGTACCGTCTTCCCTATCCTGGTTATTCTGGTATTTTATACATCATAAATCAAATAGGTTTTTGAGTCAATCAAATCAATATGCATTATGGACGTAGCAAGATAAAATCATGGTCAATGGATGTCCATTTTTGAAAATAGTCCTGCTCCATCATTTGTCCATTACTGGCGGTGTTATCTACCTAACCCATTTCTGTCCATGCCTTGATTTTATATCTCTTCATTCATTGGTCTATGATGGACTCTAATATCATTGATCAATTTATTCATATTTCTGGCTACTTTTATTACACATTTGTACCTATAAAATAGTTAAATAGGTGGATGGGCTTGTGGATAAGTAATAACAGCCGCACGGGTCGAGCGATCAGGTTAGGCTACGTTTGCCGCGGTTGGTCTGTACATGGATGGTCATCTTTACATATCCCCCCGTAGTTCTTGGTCCCGGCTGTTATTCGTGGATCTTTGATAGTCGTTACGGGTCGTCAGAAGCCGGAAAGTCTGACAACCAGTTTAACTAAGGGGTATCGTATTATCCAGCTACTGGGTTGTGGAGGTCAGATGGGCAGTCGCTCCTTGTAAAATACTGGTATGCAGCTGCATCCGGTTAGTCTGGAAACCGACCCCGACATAGTTGAGGAAAAGGCTTGGCAGATGATGCTTGATAAATCGATTTGTTCATCATAATCGGTGGTTGGCGTTTTGGCGTCCACTCAAACCAGATGCAGCGGAAACCAATACTTTACATGAAGCGACTGAATATACTGCCGTCATAAGGAAAAAAGACGTATCTGACATTTTTTTTCGAAATAGAGTTATTTACATATTCGGAATCAGCAAAAAAAGACGCATCTACCAGTATTTTTATATTGGCGTAAACTTGACGAAAACCTAATAATTCTTACTATTAAAAGACACATCTGCCTTTGTATCTTGTATTTTAAACAGGACAAACTATTTCTTTTTCTCCATTTCAATATCTCGATAGATACTTACTACTAGATATGTCCTTTTTCCTTATGGTGGCAGTATAGGTAATCTGACCTTCACGTCCGAGGTACTCTATTTCTAGCTACTGTTACACATTTGCATGATAAACACTTGTTCTTCATCATCTGCCTTTCACTTTTTGACTTCCAGTTTACCGAATGCAGCTGAATACCAGTACTTTACACGAAGCGACTGATTATAATCTCACTTTTACATTAACAACCCAGTTATTGGGTAAGGCATTAAAAATGCAAAATAATAATGGCGAGATAATAAATCCATTCTCCTTTTCGTTTCAACAGTACCTACTTTGATTTAATCCCTACTGTTGTTGCAAAAAATAACCTTTTTACAAAAAAAAAAAAAAAACATCTGACTTGCAGAAAAAAAATACTACAAAGTGAAAAATAAGTCTAATTTCGGAAGTCAGTGTCGTTGGTTTTGTATTTTCGTTTTTGACTTCCGAAATTAAAGTTATTTTTCACTTTGTAGTGCTTTTCTTGGAACTCGATTGTTTTTTTTTTTAAGTTTTTATTTATCACTTTTGTTTTCACACTTGTGATACCTACCCACACAAATACTAATACCACTAACTGCTATATAAACTACGGTTACAGGAATTTATTATAACATCATCCACATAGACTAAGTGGGAAAAATACGTATAAGATAACTCAAAAACTAGCCAAGCACAGAATATACCAAGAATCGTTCAAATCGGACTACTCTGTAAAAAGATATGCGTGGTCATACATAAAAAAATATATATATGTTATATGCGTCGACTTAAAATAACCTCCTTATTTTTTTCGTCACTTAAAAATTGTTATTTTATTGGCATTTAATGATTACAGTATAACACAGGTACTTGGATTATATACTTATATACTTACTCCTGATTCAACCCGTTAGTCACTTTTACGTCTCCCCCGAGAAGTGCTGGAGTGGTCTATTTGTACTCCGACACGGCGAAGTTAAAATAGCCGTAAATAAGTTGTGACAGGTCGATATTCCTACTTCTAGGCTAGAAGCAGACAGTTAACATATCTTGGTTGACTTTAATACTTGTTTGTGGAATCTAAACAGTTGTTATAATTTACTATTTAACGTGGATACAAAAAGTTTGTCATGTTTGTCTTGTAGTTTTTAGGGTTCCGTACCCGAAGGTGCCGAACGGAACCCTATTACTAAATATCCACTGTCCGTCCGTCCGTCTGTCAGCTGGCTGTGTTTATGACCCGTAATAGGTAGACAGTTGATATTTTCACAGATTGTGTATTTCTGTTGCCCCTATTTAAACAACAAGTCATAGAAATTTTATTTTTGTTTTACTATCTATTACATGAATTTTCTTTTCTTTACTTAAATTATTGTAGTTTGTAGGTTTAGAGTTTTAATAGCATGGCTTATAAAGATTTTTTTTAAGTGTATTCCGTGGAAAATGTTGTTGGTTACACATTTGGCCGTATCTTTTTGTATTTCTTCCTACAAAATGTAATGTGTCACTGTTTGCTTTCCCTAATAAAAATAAAAAAGTTAAAAATAAAGGTGGTGCCCATATTAGAAAAATGTTTTTTTAAACTGAAATATGCATTGCTAAATATTGGTACGGAACCCTTCGTGTGCGAGTCCGACTCGCACTCTATTACCATACTGTTGAGTTTTGTTTGTAAAGTCGATTTTGAACTGTAAGTTGGAAAAATATTATTCTACTTTGAAAAGTATTCTATGAGTGGACAGAAGAAGTTTCCTATTTGTTTTTTAGACTTAAACAAAGTTTATAGGTAAAAATGTAAGTCTGTTGGCAATGTTAGCGTGAATCTTCATACCTACATTGTATAACTTTTACGAGTAACTATATCAATATTAATACTGATATAGGGTTACCAGATGACAGGAATTGTCCTGACATTGTCCGGAACTTCAGCTGTCTGTCAGAGAAACAGGGAAAATTGGAAATTGTCAGGAATTAAAAAAAAAAAGAAAAATCTTAGAAATAAAATTATAATCAAAGACTAAAATCTAATAATTAACAATCAATTAATTGATTATTTATTAATTATTCATCTGAACGAAATTCATTCATCACGCTGGTTTTTCGTAACAATTTTATGAAATTCTTCACATGATGTGTTCTTCAGATTGAACTGTGTCAACAGTAGAGCCTTAACAGAAGCTATGGACAGTCTATTTCTCTTCTTTGTCCACTGCGCACCCATTAATCCTGTTGAAATGTCAGGCAATTTATTGCTAAGGCAGGGATTTTTCCAGAAAAACTTATTTTCGGATCTGGTAACCCTATACTGATCTGACTTTTCTTTCAGTCACTCACGCCCTCTTTCTCTTAGATTTTCCAATGATAACAGAATCATCAGATAAGATTAATTTATATAAACATGGTATATACATACAAGAGCATGCAAGATGATAATAAATTAGATTATAATCCAATCAAGTTTTGCCTTTGCGTAGAAATATTAGTCACATTAATCATAAAAAGAAACTAACCAAACTGCTATGTCAAGCTTACAACTATATTATAATAAAATTAATGTCGGACAAGTTTTTCGACTAAAATTCAGACGCACTATAATATGATTTTTGCGATAGAAACTCTAATACGAGTAACTGACGTTTGACCGCATTGACATTTAGCTCCTTCCAACGTTTAGGTAGCTTGTTAAATATATTTGGAGCCATGCAGATGATACTTTAGCGTATGAGTGCAGTTTTAGCAGGATATACGCGAATTATGCTCATATCCGGTCTATTTCGTGGGACAGCGTCCTGTAAGCGTGGAAATAATTTGGGATTCGCTTTAACAAACATTACAGTTTCGAGAATATACAGACAAGGTAATGTTATTATTTTGTATCTTATAAAATACGGTTTACAAGTATCAACTGTCTAGCGTATACATTGACCTAATGCATCTCTTTTGAGCCTTGAATGCGATGAGAAATTGGTGTCAGACATGTCTAAATATTGTAGTATATAATAAATGTTAGAATATAATTTGAATACCACGTAGGCGAATTTACTTGGAGATCCATACAAAGTAGAAATTCTAGTGCTTCGTTCCAATAATGTTATTTTTCGTTTGTTATAAACAGATAATTGGGCGCTAATATACCTAAACTTCACTTTACTTTATATTCCCACGAAAGAATAATACGGACATGTCTTTTTGAATCCCTTCTGTTCGTATAAAAAAACAATAAATTAGTCGATTCGATCATTATAATCTGTTAGATAGATAAATCAATTTCCACTACTTGACCACATTGATATAATTTTTTATTGATATTCCATTTGTTTTGCATAAAATAAAGATACTAAATCAAAATAACCACTGCTATAATTTCATTAAGTTTGTTATAGTTGTTTTTACAAAATTGTTCAATCCCGGTAACCCGCGATTCCTTATTTATTCAGGAAGCAATATCCATATTATTCTTTCGTGGGAAGAAGTTTAGGTATATAAGCACCCGATTATCCGATCACTGGTTATAAAGCAATAGTTGCTATTTTAGCGTACATAACAAAGCACCTTTAACGAGGCTCAATATGATAGATATTTACACTGGATTTAAATGACTGAACAGTAATATTGTGTTCCGCCTTTTCGTTACCAAGTCAACTATAAAACCTGTCTTCAAAGATGAATACTCTCACACAACACTCAAAAATTATGAAACACGAAACCTAAGAATTTCAAGGGAAACTTTTATAATGAAAATGAACACTAATAAAAATATAGAAAAGCATCAAACGGCTCACTGAAATTAATCTTACGTACTCGTAATATCTACAAAGCGATTCTAAGAACTGGATCATAATTTATTTATTCTTGGGAAAATAGGTTCTGAAATTTATAATTCCCTATATACGTGAACTACTTGACAAGTCACGCAGGTAGTCTTGAATTAGCTCCAAGATATTACAGGGCGGCTTTAAACAGTAACAAAGCGGTTGAATATTGATTATATTGACTTCACAGGATGACGTCTTTGTGAGATTACTGTCAGTACGAAAACGTTCAAAGGTTCCATCGTTTTGTCTTCGGAAAAATCGAAATATAGCGAGTACAATGTGACTGTCGACCAATTAAAAGTGATTATATTCCCACCTAAGTTATGTATTATAGATTGCCGCACTAATTCCGTCTGTCCTTTTTTAGACCAGTCACACTTTATTCGCTATATTTCGGTTTTTCCGAAGATAACGATGGAACCTTTGAACGTTGTCTTAGTATAATGTACAGACGCCAGGAGATCAAGCTACTACAATCTGTCAAATTTCTTTAATAGATTTTCATCTTTATCGCTAAAACATTAGGTTCAAGGTTTATTGGGAAAATTTGACAGTTTCAGATAGCTTGACCTGCTGGCGTCTGTACATTCTGGGCATAAAAATAAACGGACTTTGATCAGGTAACATACAGTCAGATAACGTTTGGTATTTCTTAGGTTTTTGTAAAATAATTTTGTAGGTTTAGTTTTCCCAGGGGTGGGACGTGTTACCTTTAAAAATAAACTATGTAGGTAATACCCGTGGTCCCTCCGAGAAATACAATTCTGCCGAATTAAAATGGTAGTCTTGAAAATATGTTTCGCGTAAATAACAAATTGTTATGTTATTACTATTTGTATTATTATTCTTTGTTACCCGTAGTCCCACCGAGAAATACAATGCTGTTGAATTAAAATGGTAGTCTCGAAAATATGATTCGCGAACTGAACTGTTATCTGCCCCTCGTCATGGAAGAAGACTTTTGGCCCCAGGACGTGGTCTTCCGTCGCTTCCGCGGACAAGTTCCACAGGACAGCACAAAGTCAAGCTAGCGCAAAGTGAAGTGCTACTAACATAGTCTTAAGCCTTATTTATTAACACAAGATTTTGTTTATAAAAATATGTATGTTTAGGTTAAGGTATTTTTCTACGCCTGAAATAAATGGTATTATTATTATTATGGTAACAAAATTCCCCGAGGTCCCTTCCAGGGACTACGGCAGGGACCAGAGGTAATAAACGGGTGTACAATAGTGCATTCCTGTTTACGTTTTTGACATCTTGAGGGAATGTAGGTGTCATCTTTCAGGATATTTATGTCTTACTTTAGTTTAAAGTGACAAGAATATTAATTTCCAATTTGAATCAAACTTGATGTGCAATCTTAGTTTAAATCTTTCGGAATGAAATAAATTTCGCGCTATTTAAACCTCTAAAGTACGACTTATTAGGGCAGCTATTTAATGCTGTTCTTTCCCAGTGAATTCGCTTCTACATAGGTACCTATGTAGGCGTAGATAGGTATCTGTAATCAAACTTATGAAAGAAGATGTTTCAAAATGGGCCAGGTCTGTGGGCCAGTAAATTCGGGAAAATACAGATAATGAATTTAAATTTATTCTATTGTGGTAGGGAATTGATATTTATTATCAATTATTTTTATTGATTTTCAATATGGCGACTCACCATTTAGTTACTCTGTGCATAAAAACAATGATATTAAACCATAGATCTATCATTGATCATAGAAAGAGGACTGTCAGATGTCACAACAGTGTTACTTCAGTTCTCTTCTTGTATTAAACATGTCAAATGTCATTAATCAATTAAAATGACAGCTTACCCCCATGACGGGTTTTTGTTGTGTGTTGCAATTTCAAGTGTAATGAATTGTGGTTTACCAGCAAACAAAGCCATTTTACAGTAATTGGACAGTTGAGAACTGTTTTAAATGTATTTCTCTATTTTTATGTATAGTGTACACGTATTAATACCTGGCCCAAGGTTCATACATTTTGGAACATCTCCTTTACTACCTTTTACCAGCGACTTCGCTTGCATGTATGTTGGAAATTTTACCACGGGAACATACACATATACATTTTTCCAGGATAAAAAGTATAATCTCTCTCTGTGCCAAATTTCACCCAGATCCGTTCAGCCGTTCTGGCGTGATTGAGTAACAAACATCCATCCATCCAAACTTTCGCATTTATAATACTAGCAGTGCCCCGCGGTTTCACCCGCGTAATTCTCGAACCTTGGGAATATGGGAATAAAAAGTACGTATGTGTTAATCCAGGTTTTTGCGTGAAAGAGTAACAAACATCTTTCCATCCTCACAAACTTTCGTATTTATAATATTATAAGTACGAAGTAGGATTAGTAGGTAGTAGGATTTAGCTTCATTACGGTCTTCCTCTACGTCTTCCTGTACGTAGCCTCCTTTTTATTTTACCATAACATCACGACCGACTGTATCCGCCGAAGGGGGGGGGGGGGGGTATAATATGTGTACACTGCGCATAATAAATATGATATAACAGCTTTAAAGTACCTAATTATGGAGATACCTTCGACCTTGACCAACGAGTATTTTGGTCTGAAAGCTGAATTTACATTTTGAGGAGCTCGTGGCTAAGTTACAAAAGCCGCACGGGTCGATCCATCCAGGTTACGCTACGCTTGCCGAGGTTGGTCCGTGGATGGTTGACCATCTTTACATGCCGAGATTCCTCCATGCCTCGGAAAGCACGTTAAGTCGTTGGTCCCAGCTGTCATTTGTGGATCTCTGACAGTCGTTATGTGTCGTCAGAAGCCCGAAAGTCTGACAACCAGTCTTACCAAGTGGTATCATTTTAACCAGTAACTGGGTTGTGGAGGTCAGATAGGCAGTCACTCCATGTAAAATACTGGTATTCAGCTGCATCTGATTAGACTGGAAGCCGACCCCAACATAGTTGGGAAAAGACTAGGCAGATTAATTGACCTGAATTTAGATTTTTAGGGGTAACAGCTGAGTAACATATTCGAGCCAAAATTAGGATATATTAGCGAAGAAATCAACCTGGAAAACATTCTATCCTTCACAGAAATACCTACTACTACGAATACTCGATTTAAGTATTTTTCTGTAGGTACCTATTAAATCAAGTATAAGTAAATAAAACAGTCTTTCAAGCTTGCTTGGGCACTGTAAGCTTTGAAACTGCGAAAGGGCTGTCTCTTAGTGATTTTCTCAAAGCATAGTTACTGACTATTCATTGCTATTTTTTTTTTAAGTATCTAAACTCATTGAGTTAGTGAAATTAAGTTCAGGAGTTTCCTTGTTAATTATCCGCGTCTTTTATCATCATCATTTCAGCCAGCACATCAAGCACCGCGTCACTTCGACCGGATGCGAGAAGGACAGATTCTCCCATCCATTCCACCCATCATTTATTCGTCTTATAGGTATAGACTACAATAATATTGTATTTCCCAAACTAACCTAATAAGAGTACCTACCTAAATAAAAGTGTATTCACGATCTGTGGTATGGTTCCATAATGAATTAAAAATCATTTCGAGTCTCATCCGGACTACAGCCGCAATCCCACTAGTGCGGCCGTGAAGTTAGGGTGTACAGCCATAAACCACGGGAACTTATGACCCTCAGGCGACCCATAGAAAGTTCAGATGTCTCCGAAACGTAGCGCGGGAAATGTCTTCCTCTCTCTACAAGAAAGGATTCAAATTCGATGTACCACCTCAATTTATTAACTCACTAAATTAGGTTACTATGATACTTTCCTTGATTTCAGCCCTAACTTTGTTCGTGCTACGTGCAATGTTAATTCAAGTAAGAAGTAATTTCCATTTCCAAGCCAGTGGTATCCATAAAATCTTTAACCTTACAATCGTACTGCACTGCAGTTGTACTTAAACGTTGTTAAAAGTGTGAAGAAAACTAGCGAATGAGCACGACAACGCTACCTCTTACTAATTAACTGACTTTAAACAATAAAGTTACCTCAGTGACGTCTTGGTATCACCAAGTTGAAGGCGAGACTTCCAAAGATTAAACAGTACAAGTTTGTTACGGTTTAACAAGGTCTCGCTTCTGTTAGTCCCGAATGATTGTTGTAAAGTCCAGTTTGCTTACCTCTAGGGAAATAAAGCGAGATGGATATATTTGCAAAACGAATCTCTCTTTCGTCTCGTACAAAATTATAATATTTTATTAAAGCCCCGGGATCGTTATTTGGTTCTGGAATTAATATTTCAGACGTCTAACTTTTAGACTTTCCATACATCTTGCTTACGTAACTTGGACGGTTTATATCTCCTTCGCCTTGTTAACTACTTTTTTATTCTGCCCCGCAATCTTGTTAGGTAATAAGTTTAAAACATGGTAATCAATGAAACTATGTTGGATACGGAAAGTATTTTAATAATTCTGTTTAAAACTTTTCGCATACCTAAATGAAAACCGTGTGTCTAAAATGTTGAAAGTACGCTGGGAAATCTGTAACGGTACGTGATGCCAGAAAATTATTATGTAGAAATAAGTCATATTTCAATGTTCCAGTGACAAAGCTACGGGCTAAAACTAGTTTAAAATTTACCTAATAGTGGACGGTATGTTTGTATGAGTACTAAGGATAAGGTAAAATCTTTATAATATTACATAATTTATAGCAGCAATACGCATGACTGCCAGAAAAAGACATTGTTAAGTGTCAAAGTTGACGTCCGTAATTTCAAGAAAATTATTGAGATTAATGTTTTCTACAGAGGTGTTCCTATAGTACACCCAAATTTCACCAGTTATGTTCAAGTCCCATGTGATAGGGGGTGAGCCTATTTCCATCAACCGGGCAGAAATCTGGACTCCGAGCTGCTACTGAGAAATTCCTAATCTAGAAACAATGACCAACCCAACTTGAGAATCGAACCTTGGACTTCACACTCAGCAGTAGTGCTTGCGAGTATTGTGGGAAATTTATTAGCTGCTTAATAATAATTATTCTTTTATTTTTGCATACTGAATGTTGACATGACTATTTACTTTGTACAGTATTATATTATTTTAATTTATTGTGAATGTGAAGACTATGTAGGTCATTGCTTTTTTTGTTTGTTTTATTTTTTCTCTCAGTTATTTTTAATCATCGTCTGGCAGTTTGAGTAATTTATGCGGCCTACCCCAATGTCCTTTCTTTGGTATTGTTCGTCGAATCGTTGAGCTTCTTAAGTTCTGAGTTGAGCTGCGCGATTACTGACAAATGCGTGCACTGACTGGGCAGGTCCTCTCAATCTGTGTGGTTCTTTCCTCAAAAGACCATTTCAGACACCAGTCTACATGGTCTTCACATGAAGTGACCAAGATTATGTCTGGACTTTATAAGAGACTGTGACCTCTAGTCTGAGTTTGTTTCGGCCTTTCTTCTCAGAGTAGTCAGATAGAAAACGCCGACCTCATCTAGTTTAAAAAAAAAAAAAACATGATTGACTTGTAAAAGTGTTTGTCCAAACCTACTTACAGAAATAAAAATCATTTATCATTTAATTTATTTATTTATTTTATTTTATTTTAAAAATAACGGCCGAAGCCAATTACACTATTTAAATATATAACTTATTTAACAAAGTCAAGGCACAACGAATGCTTGTATACCAAACTAACATCTATAATCACGAGACAATATATACTGATAGGAATTCTACTCGAGAAATAAACGCGAAACTATTAAATACACATAAATTCGGAATTATGAACAGAAGATAACAAATCAAATAGTTAGCGATTTAACGCGTTGGCGACAGCTAATTTATAAATCAAGGGTTGGACGAGGACAGTTAGGAGTTGATAACAAACTTCGCTAAGTTAGTTATAGGTGCGAGCCGTGCGTGCCGACTCCAACTGTTGTTGGCAACGATTTATATTTATTAGCACTTGCTTTTGCCGCGGTTGTGCTTACTGTGGCGTTTTGTAATTGTTTTACTTAGTTGAGTAGAGTCAAAAATCAAAATTTGTACAAAATTTTTAGTATTCCAAGTAGATTTTATAAGTTGGTCGACTTTTAATCGTAAACTTGTAAAGCCTAAGCTGTGATAGTTTTCCTTTTAATTTCGCTATACAGGGTTATTAGTAAAACACCAACAACCTCTTAAGGGGTCATTGTACTCATTATTATGAACAACTTTTACTATGGGACCAAACCTGAAATCGCAAAAAAAATCTGCTGTTCAGTACATTTTGACGAATTATGCGAACATAAATGTTCTGAACAGATGATTTTTTTCACGATTTCAGGTTTGGCCCCATAGTAAAAGTTGTTCATAATGGTGAGTACAATGACTCCTAAAGAGGTTGTTGGTGTTTTACCAATAACCCTGTACTGCCGTGAAGTTTTTCACATATCCAAAGCAAGCAATTAGCTGGCAGTGGGGGTACAACCCCCCCGCGGGTTCTACGCTTGCCTCTAACAAAATTTGCAATTTAAAGCTTAATTTTACGCAAACGGATCCCTGAATCAAAAAATGGGTATCACAGACCCATCATATTTTTGAATGGCGTATCCAACGATACCCCACATCATGGGATAGACGCGAAAAAACTTGTGTATACAGGACGTACCCTAAAATTTTTTTTTTTTTCATGATGTTATTATACTATTTTGTTGGCGTGATTAATATGTATACCCATGCCAAATTATAGCTTTCTGGTATTAAGAGTCTCTGAGCTAAGCTACGGACGGACGGACAACCGCACATGGCGAAACTATAAGAGTCCCTTGTTGACTACGCACGGAACCCTAAAAATACAAAACAAAAACGTAAGCAGAACTTTATACCTACACAAAAGCCTCCAGGCATAAAGGGCGTGCCCAGGCCCACTTACATATAGCTGAGAGTACTACGGAGTTTCTTGCTCATTCTTCTTCATACTAAACTACCTTTTGAGAAGGCATCTAGAACCAATTCTGTTTTCTTGTAAATTTTGGCATTTAAAAGTGGTTTATATGGTCTACCTGAAATAAACGATTTAACTTTGACTTTTGATTTTTTCTTCGTATCAGATAAACAACTGCCAAACGATGACGTGTAAGGGCGAGAACACAGTATGCCTGTAGCGTGTACAAAACTATGCAAGTAGATGGCATGCCATTGTGACATTCACCAATCAGGAGTTATGACACATGGCATACAAAATACTTGCATATTTTGTGCAAGTTACAGGCATGTGTTCTCGCCATAACGCTCTATTCATATTCATACATCTGCATCCCTCAATTGAAGTCTTCACGTGTTTTGTTTCGCCACTTGTCACGGCCACCAAAAATAATAATAACGATATGTTCATGTGTGAATGTGCTGTCGTTGGACTTGCGTGGATTTATCCATAATATTCGTTATTAACGTTAAATTAGTGGAATATGGAATAAGGTTCCTAAGGTATCTATTAGGTAGTGGTCTGGTCTGTGTAAGTATTTGCCTGACACATGTGCAGCTGGAATCCCATATGGTGCAACATTGAGACACACACCGCACTTTATTCTTTGTTTGAATTTAAAATTTAAGTATGTCAAAGTCATGATGTATGTATGCACCTTCTTCTTTTAAAATATGTGTTTTTTAACATTGAAAATGTTTTTTCGATCGCTTCAGTATAGCCCCCATTTTTGCTCAGAGTGAGACATCGCCTTGGTGTCGTGAGTTTTAGGGTTGTGGTCTCAAAAGACGCGTATCAACAAGGGCTACAATATGGTGAAAAAAGTCAAAAACTATTTTGAAAATCGCAAAAAAGAGAAAATTCGATGAATTTTTTAGGCTCTTTTGCGATATCAAAAAAATTAAAAAGCGCTCGCGGTATTGAGTTGGGCTACATTAAAAAAAAAACAGACCTCTGTATCACTAATAGTCTAGGCAGGAGGGTGCCCTTTGTGTGGCGTAATTTTAGGGAGCGCGCTCCTTAGATGCGCGTCGCATCGCTGATTTGTGTTATGGGAGTGTTTAAGAGTTTGACCGTGAAATGTATTTGTATTTATTTCTAAATACGTATTATAATTTAATTTTAAAATTATGTTAATTTAATTTTTTTTTAATAAATTTTGTTTTGCTATAAGTACTTTGAAAATACTAATTAGAACTTTAATTTGAGACTAAAATTATCATTCCTATGTTCATAACTATTTTTTATCGCTTCGTTTTTGTTGTGTTAAACAAAAAATGATTTTCTTTCAAAAATAATCTTAAGAATATTTCATTAAACTTCAAAATAGCATGGCGTAATTTTTACCCTACGGATTTTTTACATTGTGCTCTATTACTTCAAAGCCTATTAGGTCTAAATCTATTAGATTATGATTATGTTATGTTATAATGAAAAGCCTGCCTAAATGCATTTTCAATGTACCCAAAGGTCGTGCAGCACGAGATCTGTGATTTTTTTTTTTTTGTATTTTCGTAGTGTGTATTTTTATATTGGTATTTATTTACTTACCTATCATTTAATTGTGTTTTCTTTAACAGCCAGCTCTGCTAATAAGCTTGTTATAGTGTTTCGACGGAGATATTATTGCATTTAATATATCACAAAGCTCGTTCCGACTCAAGGAGCTCGTGGCTAAGTAATAACAGCCGCACGGGTCGATCCATCAGGTTAAGCTACGCTTGCCGGGGTTGGTCTGAGGATGGGTGACCATCTTTTCATACCAAGATTCCTCCGTGCCTCGGAAAGCACGTTAAGACGTTGGTCCCGGCTGTCATTCGTGGATCTTTGACAGTCGTTACGGGTCGTCAAAAGCCCGAAAGTCTGACAACCAGTCTTACCAAGGGGTATCGTGTTACCCAGTAACTGGGTTGTGGAGGTCAGATAGCAGTCGCTCCATGTGAAGTACTGGTATCCAGCTGCATCCGGTTAGACTGGAAGCCGACCCCAACATAGTTGGGAAAAGGCTAGGCAGATTGATTGAAAGCTCGTTCCGACTCGAGAGTGTAACGTTGGTACTACATACTACTACCCGGAAGATATTATCGTTATCCTTGTCACTTTCACTAATCGTAAGTCACTTTTTAGCCACACAACCGAGCTGTTGCGTTGTTAAAATCCTCCAAAGTTTTAGATTGGCCAGACAAAATCCTTGTTATTCAAAAGGCCATACTTGTCCCAACATTTGAGCTATGATATTTCTTCTATTCAAGAACGTCTTCAATAATATTTATAGTGAAGAAATATCGAAAGTATTACAAGAACTGTCTTCTATTGGATTTACGACATTTCAGCGGTTTTTCGATTCCATTTATGTTCATACGACAATATGAATTTGTTGTTTGATTTAATATGACATACAATTGGACGATTTTATTTGCATGTAAATATGTTTGCTACTTGTGTGCCAAATGTTTTTGTTTTATGATTGTAGGTATGAACGTTTATGCACGACCAGCACGCGTAGCATGACGACGTTTTGTCGACAGAAGAATAGACAAAATGACACATTGCCATGCTTAGACGCGTATAGAATGGGTAGAAATATTTCTACAATCTGTCATTTTTTTTTTTTTTTTTTTTATTTGTGATGGGTTTGCTCTTGACTCTAGTCTAGGTCAGAGGTGACAGAGACAAAGTCGACGATGGAGTGAGCTTACCCAGAAGAAGCCTGTTCACTCTCACTTTGAAGAGATTAGGGTTGTATACGTTCGGAAACACAGACGCAGGTAGTGAGTTCCACTCTTTTGCTGTGCGCATTATAAAAGACATTTGGAAGCGCTTAGTGCGAATTGGTGGAATAGCATTTTGTCAATTCTTCCGTTGACGAGGCGCGTTTCTATGGTAGTCATGCTACGCGTGCTGTATTCCTGAGCGATATCGTATGTATTTTCTTCATTCATAAAAATATTATTGTAAATGTAGAAAATCCGTACGTTTTCGCGCTTTGGCCAAATTATATTATTATTGCTAGATTGTACACGGCATACTAAACATTCATTGGTGTCGAGTCTCTTGTTTAATAACTAAACTAAAATTAGAGAATAGCTATCTTGTACTCCAGAAAAAGACGGCTATAGCTATGAACTATTTTAGAGATGTCAAACAAGTTTACACTTTGCGCTTCACCGTGTTTTTAGGGACATGTTTTTACGTGTCGTCTTTTGTATGGAAACATTAGTTCAAATAAATTTGACAGCTCTAATTTACGTCCGTCTCTTTCTTTTTTTAGTTGTTTTAGTTTGCGACGGCAAGTTTGTTTTTATTTCTCGTGTTAAATTTATGAGAATCACTTTTTTTTTGCAAACACTTTTTGCAGAAACTTAATGCCGGATAGAGAAAAAATTAAAATATCTGAACTTTGTTAGTGCCAACCCTAGAGCCAGTTATCCCGGATATAATACATTTTGACTAATTACTACAATAGTCCATGGAATTATGCAAATATATTTTAAGGAGCTGTAGAGGCGTTATTGAGGAAGCTTTTCTTGCCAAAAAAATTGTATAATACCGTTGACATACCGAGAAAAAAAATAAGTCGTGGAAAGCAGTTCCACGTCTGTGGAAACGCAGCCTTACCCCTACCCTTACCCTTACCCTTATTACCCCGCTCTCATTACATAGAAATAAAAGCGAGAATGACACATACAAGAAAAAAGCGTATTTATTATCATATCAGACTCTAAGAAAGTGGAACGGACTTGTGTAAAGTACAAATTAAAAATATTCTAGTTTTAAAATCATTGCAACATAAAACATTAAGGCTTCCTGCCGGTCTATTCTGTAAAAATCTCACCGTGAAAACGTAAGTGAAGTGAACTTGAAGAGAGCTGTCATTCCGCCTGATACTAGGGATTGACACTATTGACAGCTCACTCCACGCTCACCTCACCTAAGTTTTCACGGTGAGATTTGTACAGCATATCACTGCTGTACATGACGCCGGAGCCGCACCGGCGGTGGCGGTGTCAGACCGCATGCGCGTTGCTTTACTAAATAACTCGATATAAATGTGGTGTACACGCAGCTATGGTGCGGCGGCGGTGCGGCCCATGGGCTATACTCATTCGTTTATACAAACATTCGTATATACGTCATGTAAAAAAAAGCCTGAGGGTGAATTTTACGAATAAAACTGAACGCGATCAGTACATCTAAACCAAAGTGTTCAAAAGCTGTCATTGTCAATATTCCACAACAATGATGACACTGGCAGCTCTTAAACGTGGTTTGAGCTCCTTAAGTTCTGAGTTGAGCTGTAGCTTTATCAGTAACCGTGTATGGTAAATGCTTGCACTGACTGGACAGGTCCACTCATCTGTGTGGATCTTTTCTAAAAATACAATTTCAGACAATAATCTACATGGTCCTCTCAAGACCTAACCAAGATTATATCTGAACTTTGAAAAAGAATTTGAAGCCTGAGTTTGCCATTTCTTCTCAAGGGTAGTCCGATAGGAAATGTCGACTCCAACTAGCTTATTTTTAGGGTTCCGTACCTCAAACGGAAAAAACGGAACCCATGTGTCTGTCTGTCTGTCACAGCCAATTTGCTCCGAGTCTAATGGATCGATTAAGTTGAAATTTGGTACACATATGTATTTCTGTGACCCAAACACGGACTTGTAATGTAAATTAATGAACTTTGAATATGGGGGTCAATTTTGGGGGGCAAATAAGAAAATTAAAAAAAAAATATTTGCCATCTGTACTGTGCGATATATCAAATAAAAGGGCTTACTGTGGGGTCTCAAATTTTTATATAGGTATATAATTTATACAATAAACTATAATTTTTATAATAAACTGTTTTAAAGTTATTTAAGAAAATTGACGATAATTGACCATCCCCCCCCCCCCCCCCCCTCTTATCTCCGAAACTACTGACCTATTCAGTATTTTTTTCGAAATTTTAAAATTTTGAAAAAATACAGAATATGCTTCTATACCTATAGATTACAGGAAACCTATAAGAAGTCTATGGTCGTAAAACAACATGGTAAATCTCTCAATATTGTGCGTACAAACATACATTTGTCCGTAGTTAAACGAAAAGGATCCAACCCACATTAGGTGTAATGTGGGTTGGATCCTTTTCGTTTAACTATGGAATTTTGTAGTTGGAATATATACGGGGTGAACATGTTTTTCAACTATAATGTTAAGTTAGTTCTTGGAATAAATTCATCCCAACTACGGAACCCTTCATTGTGCGTGGTCCGACACGCACTTGACCGGTTTTAATATGACGTGTTAAAGTGATTCCGATATCCTATTTACCTCTTATTTATTTGCTGATCGCGTTCAGCGTCATTGGAGAAATTCGCCATAAGTTAGATTAAAATTGCTTATAATTCTTATGGGCTAGATTGTAACTAATGATTAAAAACCCGTTATTTTTAATAAATAAAAACATATGTAGGGGAGAGGGGGCACTTTTGAACAGGAGCAGATTTGAATGTAATATTTTTTGAACGCCACTTTATTTTACTTACGGCAAATTTTAGTTTTATAATAATGGCAACATTTCATTTCACATCTGTCAATTCAGTGATTCCTAATGTAAAAATCTCACCGTGAAAACTTAGGTGAGGTGAGCGTGGAGTGAGCTGTCAATAGTGTTAATCCCTAACATCAGGTGGAATGACAGCTCACTTCAAGCTCACTTCACCTTAGTTTTCACGGTAAGATTTTTAAAGAATAGACCGGCTGTACCTGTAAACAACATACACACCGTATACCAATCACTGTCCACCATCGTACACAGGGCGTAACTACCGTAACAGACTACCATCATTGTGCGATGGACTGGCAGTTTGCCACTGTACTGCCTTACTGCCGTTGAGCCTGCCACGATATTGTTGTACCTACGTGTTAATAGTTGTGAAGTCTGTGTCTTATAGGCAAGTTTAATCTTTTGACAGAAATTCGTAATGTTTATACTCTGCACGTTTTCTCATAACACATCTGACATTACCATAGAGAAAAATAGGATTTTGATATGGTATTTTATTCGAGCAAGACCATTTGATATTGTGATATTGGATCTATACTTACATACGTAAGTAGAGATCCAATATCCTACTTACGTATCATTGCATAATTAATTCCAGTAGGTAGCTTCGAGTATCATAAATTACTGGAGTATTCTTGTAATGGACCTTATTACTATATCGATCAGACGGATTAATGTATGTCACTTCGATCAAGAATACTTCGTAATTTTGACCGACATTGCTATGAAACTACAGTTACGTATATTGCAATGAATAACATTGATATCTTATGTCTCAAATAAAATATGTTTGGACCGCTTGCGATAGGAGTTGACTGGTAGAAATCGTCACGTAAGGAAAAAGCGTTATGCCTCGTCCATGCGTCTCTTTCTCTCTTTGTTCTTTGTCTTTCTGTGTGTTTCTTTCTCTGTCTCGATAAACGATTGAGTGTGTTACTTAACTTTAAACAACGCTTCTAAATAAACCCTCTTATTTATAAATTATCTTTATGTGCCATGGCTGTATGACCCATCTCATCAGTATTCGTACTGACAAACAGCAAAAGCTTATAAACCTAAAATAATGGCGACCTGAGGCTCCGAGATCGAAAAATAATCGAGATTGCTCCAAACCGTCTTTCGAAATAAAACTTATAAGCCGTCATAAAAGGCTGTGGTACTTCGCAATGCAATAAAATATTAACTCTTTTTATCCTTCTTTTAAAAATATGACTGTATAGTAGTAAAGAAATACGTGTCTAACAATATAAAGTACACATTACATTTTGAAAACGTTAGCTATTACATATTAAAATATAGAATTCGGAATAGTTTTTTGCTAAAAAACTTGCTGAATTTTGTTTTCTTGCGCACACAAATGGAATCCCATTTTGTAGATGGATAGGGGTAACGCTTTTACATTATCAATAGCAGGCAGGTCCCTTATATTTTCGGACGGTATACGGTAAGAAGATTGAACACTGGCTAAAACATCTAAATCAGGTTATTATGTTCTTATGCATGGGCATTTATACAGTATACCTATGTGAAATTTTCCCACAACTTTTTGCAACTATAAATATCACGATAGTTTAACATTGCAAGACAGGAATTAAACAATAATTTGCGATTCTCAATATCTACGCGAATGACAATAAAGGACGACTAGCTAGTAAAATATATAAAATAAATTAGGATTTTTTTAACGTCAACATTACATACGACAGTCCCCACAACACCTGCCCTTCACCACTTCCACCACCTTCACTTCCACTTTTGCTTTTATTACGGTAAGGATACAGTAATATGTTAAAATAATAAAAAAAAAACACACATAGATACAACAATTCATTGAAAATTGTAATTGATCGTCTCGGGGGTGCGTAACGTTCTGAATTGCATTGAAAATAGAAAAATAACTATACAGGGTCAAATAATTAAATTAGCTAGCAAAACTCCGCAGACAGGATGAGTATCGATATCTAAACACGACAAAATAAAAAGATTTGGTGATTGTTTTTTTGGGGTCAATGACCGCTGATAGTGTTATTACTTGAAGTGTGAGTTGATAAAATTTGTTTCATTATGTTGAGATATCGATACCTATCCATCACGTCTATGAAGTTAACAGACGAAAAAAAACTGATTTTTAAAGTGATATTTTAAGTGACTACACAACAAATGAACAACTTTTACCATGGGGCCAAGCCAGAAATTGCGAAATAAAAAGCAGCTGTTGTCCACATTTATGTTCGCATAACTCGTCAAAATGTAGGAGCAGCTGTTTTTTTTTTTCACGATTACAGATTGGTCCCATAGTAAAAGTTGTCCATAATGATGAGCACAATGACCCCTTTAGAGGTTGTGCGTTAATTCCAGGACATGTTGCATATGATATACCAATCTATCATAATACACGATGCTCATTTGTATTTATTTTTTATGAAGTACATAATATCATCTCTTTGTTTCAGAGTCCTTACTGCTAAAGATAGTCCGAGTATCAGTCCCAACATACAGAGTTCGAGGGCAACCTGCCCAGTTTGAATGCGACTACGAGCTGGGTGAAGACAAGCTGTATTCCGTTAAATGGTACAGAGATAATGAAGAGTTCTACCGGTTCATGCCCAAATATGATCCCCCGAAGCACGCCTACAAATTGGAAGGGATCAAAGTTGATGTAAGTGGTTTGCTTAAGTTTTGAGTAATCTCTAAGCTTACTGTAGGCGGCCAAGTGTAATGTATGGTGAAACGTGGCCAAATAGAGTTTATGAAGCTGTGTTTGACAGTTCTTTTGATCTAAATATTACTTCAACAGATTTTGTTTTGTCTGCTGTATCAACATTTTCCTTACGACTTATTAAAAGTGTTAACGTTTTTGTGTAGTAGTAGGTTGGGAAATAATGGTCCAACTGTTTAAAAGTATAATGATAATCGCCGAATGCAGATCGCCTGCAACACCAAAAGTTATACCAATGTGTTGCTAACTGTAGAAGCTAAGCTAAAATCTTGAATGTGCCTATAATTTCACAAATACACAGATCATACCCATCAAACAGTCACACTAATTTCTCCTTGGCAACAGAAACGTAATCAGGTCGTTCACATTTTAAGATAGAATACTAATAGGCAGACCCAGGAGAAGATGGCGAGACACACAGGATTAGTCCACACTAGCTCAAGACAGAGATGAGTGGAAAGAAGAACGAGGAGTCTTTGCAGCCCATAAAAAAGGCACACAAAAAAATTAAATTAAATTAAAAATAAATTAAATTAAGTAATGAGAATAGTCGATTTTTTAAATTTTATTTAAGATGGGTTTGCTCTTGACTCCAGTCTAGGTCGGAGGCGACAGAGACAGAGTCGACGATGGAGTGAGCTTACCCAGAAGAAGCCTGGAAGAGATTAGGGTTGTATGCGCTCGGAAACACAGACGCAGTTTGTGAGTTCCACTCTTTTGCGGTGCCCATTATAAAATACATTTGGAAACGCTTAGTGCGAATTGGTGGAATATCAACTAGGTAGGGATGGTAACTGGCAGTGCGTCTAGATGTCCGATGGTAGAAGTGGGCCGGCGGAATGAGGTCGTGGAGTTCTTGAGCTCACTCACCGAAGCACAATCTGTAGAAGACCGACAAGCAGGCAACCTTGCGACGATGAGCCAAGCTAATTGATTAGTTAATTACATAATCTAAATCTGATGCCCTACTCCAATGAAAAGCGATTAATCTTATTTGTGTAGTAATCTGTAGTACTCATTTACTGAATATAATTATACGCCTGTAAATGATGCCAGCTAATTTGAAGGAGTTAACCACAATGTTTGTAGCACAACATCTTATGAATTCCCTTTGTAATGTTGAGAAGTCGACGAAAATATGTCTACTTTGATATTCCGTGTTAATGGTTTTACTGTTGGTAAGTCATTTTGACTTTATTTTGTATTTGGAAAGCTATTTCCAGCTGAGGTTTATTTTATTCAATGAGCATCATTAAGTTCTCGTGGAGGCAAAATTATATTATGAATCAACATCAAGGATCAGATCAATTTCGACTTTACAGGGAAAAGTTGGTATTATTGCCTCAGAGTTTATGAAATGTGATACATAAGGCAAATTATCGTATAATTTGAAAGGTTCTCGTGGAATCTCATTCTTTAAAGAGGTTATATAGGGTGGTTATCTATTGGGGCCGCACAATAGGGGACGATGTCGAACACTGACAAAAGATCGGGATAGAAATGAGCCGAAGCCACACAATCCATACGAGACCACTGAGAAATACTATCGTCTAAGCTAGTGGAAACGTGCTCAACAAAATTACTTGTAGTGGGAAATTTAGTAAGATTCAATTCCCCTTATTGTTCATGATACAACGGGAATTTGTGCTCATACATTTTTGTTTGACAAAGTTTGAAATTGTGTGTTTTAATTGTAATTACAAGCAAGATTCAGACATTCTTTAGGTATTATATTATTATATAGGTATGTAATACGAGTACCTAAACAATTTCTGAATCTCGTGCCAGTCAAAAGTTAATTATTTAAACTTCTAAAAATACATTAACCTGAGTCAGCCACAGGAATTATCGGTTCCAAAACTTTATTCCGAGGATTCCAAACCTTTGGCAGAAATCTTTGCCACTATTTTCAAACAATTTAATGTGGAAATTGCTTTATAAAAGCAAAGTTGTGAAAGGCGGTGAAACATTTCAAGTGAGCAATTTGACAAAACCTCGAAGTAGATACAGTTGAAGAATCTCTCTCTTCATCTGAGGGAACGAGGTTATTCGTTAAATGGCACAACTTTTGTAGGACTTCTTGCAATTAGCTCATTACGTTAGAGTTTTTTTTTTCTATAAGAAACCGCTCCCCTTGTATTGATCTGGAGAAAAGTGAAACTAAAATATAAAGTTTCCCTCAAGCCTGACAGTGTTTTTCTACTACGAGTAAATCACTTTTGTAATTTTTGTGTTTTTTTACAAACATACAAAAATTGTGTTTCGTTTCGTACCTACTTAGTTATTTTCATCAACCAGAAAACATTGCACGTATAACACAGAAAATAATTTTACGAGGCTGTTAATCTTAGGATCACAATGTGCGACAGGGCAATCTCCTTTAAGTTAGTCAGCAGTCATGCATACTTATCAGAAACCTTTTGGTTAACAGTTACAAAAATCAGATGACCGAAGAGTCATCTTACACCAGGTGACACTCAAATCTAGTGGACTATACAGATGCGAGGTATCAGCCGAAGCACCAAGCTTCGCGTCAGCAGCTGGCGAAGGAAGAATGGAAGTCATATGTAAGTGTTATGGAGCTTTTGTACCAGTAGGCCAGTCTCTTTTAGAAAGGCTACACTGTAGTACTATTCTGTAAAGTTCATTTGGAATCTCAGCCGATTGACCGCACACATTTTCATTCGAAAATTCTAATTCATTTGTTTTTAAAGTAAATCATATTCACAAAGTTCGAATTTTGAAGTAATGTTTAGAGAATAACAATACAGCCGGTCTTTTCTATAAAAATCTGACCGTGCAAGCTGAGGTGAAGTGAGCTCTCAATAGTGTAAATCCCTAGCTTTAGATAGAATGGCATCTCAAAACCAGCTGGTCTTATTTAACATGACAACATATCAAGCCTGTATTCCTCAAACGATAAGGTATGTTTAAGATACCCAGATTTCCCCAGTTATGTTATAACATAACAGATACCTAAGTACTCAGTAGGCTAGTCTATTCCCATTAACCGAGCTCAAATTAGGACTACCAATCTTTCAATCCAGAGAACTGGAAATCCCAATAAATCCCAATAAAGGCTCGCAAACAGGCGCGACACGATTCTCGTACAAGAATTTCCATGAAGTTTTCATAGAAACTGTTCTACTAGAGTTGCGTCGTGCCTGTTTGCGGGAGCCTTAACACTTTGGACGACCCTAAGATCGCACCCAGTACCCTTCGAGTCAGTCTGATTAAAAACCGGGTAAAAATATCAGTTTTTTACCCTCGGGCATTTCTATGTACTTTAGGTAATAAATTATGCGCCGAGTAAAACCTAGTAAGATTTTCGGCCTTCTTTTCTCCGTTATAGGAATTTATGTGACAATTAGGATCCGACTGTCCTCTCATGTGTAGATGATACAGCATTGGATCTTATGAAAAAAAATATGTTCTGTATCGATTTTTTTATAGCAATTACTAAAAGTCGAGCACTCCTTAAAGTAGGTACCTACCGTGATATTTATTAATCTCTTTGTAATACCAATACCAACATCAACAAATATAATATTCCAACAGCCGAGTCAAGTGTCTTGAACATTTCTGTTTGTTTTCTCCGTAAATTCATGATCTATTTCGTTCATTCCAATTTCATTCCCTTTGATGAAAGGCATACGTCACAGAAGGAAGCCATTATTTCAATTTGGAGTTTGTATTACAACCGCAGTTTTAGTATAGCTCCGGGCGCTAAACACGACAGATTTAAAACCATTGTCTTTTGTCCTTCAACTTTACTATGTTGCTCGATTTATTTTACACGTTGTCACAGATTAATACAGATGGGACACTCCGCAAATCATTTAAAAAGCGACTCTTGCTATGACACAATAAAGTGCAATTCAGGTCGTGTAACGCTTGTCACCTACAAGTTGCCTCTCTTTCTAACGCGTAACTCTTATAACTTCTGACCGCGGCAGTCCTACTGAATTGGCCCAGTGAGATAGGCCCGCCGCGTACTTGTAGCTTCATCCCTAACATGCGGAGTGTCCAATCTGTATTAATCTGTGACGATGTTCCAACTCTTTAAGCCTACTTCTAGTGTTTAACGCCATGTTGCTGTTATCCGTGTTTATTTCTCGTTTTTGGATCCTTACCAAAACACGAATGTTTATTATTAGAGAGTTTGTAAGCAAGTCTTTCGTAGCTATGTTGTCTTTTGTGTGTATTGAACGATTGTTTTTTGCCCCAGATTTACCGAGGGAAGGTCCAAGAATAACAGGCAACGAACAAGAAAACAGGAGAGGGGATTCCTTATTTCTGAACTGTACGTCAGGTCGGTCGTACCCCGCGGCTGTACTCAGTTGGGACATTGATGGAGAAAAGGTACTATTAAACATTTTGAACGAAAAAATATTGACATTTACGAGACAGGCGATGTTTTCGATTTCAGTTTTGATAGAGATAACATTTTTCTTTGTTTACATGACCCAGATTAAACAGACCTAATTTACTGAAGTGGCTATTGGGCAGGTTTGTGGGATTCATATATTTATGATCCGTTAAAAGTATTTTACTATCTATCCCTAAGACTGCTTAGTGTATGTTTTTTAAAAGTGTTGGTATAGGTATAATAAAATAAGGCGGCCACGTGCATGTCGGACCACGCACAATGAATGGTTCCGTAGTTGGGATGAATTTATCCCAAGAAAAAACTTAACATTGTAGTTGAAAAACATGTACTCCCATACATTCCAACTGCAAATATAAATTTGTACAATATTGAGAGATTTAGCATGTTATTTTAAGACCATAGACTTCTTCTTATAGATTTTCCTGTAATCCATAGGTACAGAACTATTTTCTGTATTTTTTTTTTCAAAATTTGAGGCTCAGCAGTTTCGGAGATAAGGGCGGGCGGGGGTTGTAGGGGGCTTATTTCCAAAACTAATGAGCCAACATTTTTGGAAAGGTCAACTTTCGTCTATTTTATTAAATAACTTTTAAAAATATTTTAAAATTATTAAACAAAATTCTATTTGAGACTCTCAAAGTAAGTGAGTAAGTTAGTAAGTCCTTTCATTTGATATGTCACATGGTACTGATTGCAAAACTTTTTTAAAATTTTCTTATTTGCCCCCCAAAAGTGACCCCCATATTCAAAACATTTATTTACGTTACACGTTCATGTTCTGGTCACAGAAATTCATACATGTACCAAATTTCAACATAATCGGTCCATTAGATTTGAAGACTGTGACAGACAGACAGATAGACAGACACACGAGTAGTCCTATAATGGTTCCGTTTTCTCCTTTTGAGGTCCGGAACCCTAAAAATAATCATTCCATGCTCTATTTCAAAGTATCTGATTATAATGTAAACAAATGGATCAGAAAACATACATGTGGATGCCAATTTGCAGTGCCACTTACAAATTGTTTGATTTGATTATTATTAATATAATTAAACCCGAAATTCTAATTTAATTCACCTTAAAAATGTTTTTCATTTCATAAATTTATTATAATATAATTAATTTTATGACCTCTATTTTCGTCGATGTTTTTTTTTTCAATTAATTAAGTACATTTTAATAATGTTACACAAATAATAACTGTTAGAAAAATGTAGTTAGAGCTTTAAAGTTGAAACCTTCTAAATACAGACAGACGAAATGTTACTAATTCCCTGTAATGAGGGATTATTTAAAAATTTAACCTGAACAGGGTTTGTTTACACTTTCATAAGAAAAATTTTAAACATACTATATGACGGAGGAAGAACCTCCGTAGTGTTTTTAAAAAGTGTGACGTCAGCATTGCTGACGTCACTAATGTTGTCTTCACGATGGTCACTCATTTTTGGATCTTCAAAAGAAAACTTCACGAGTTGTTCCAAAACTTCGTATATTCAGCGTAACGACGTCACAGAGAGGTCCGTACTGTCCGGTGGCTCGAACGAGAATGCTCCAGCACCGACAGCACGGACGTATTTATAATGTTCGCCCCTCTTACGAGCACGTGTTCAAGTTTTAGGTTAAGTATTGAAACATTTAAATTACAATAACAAACATAGTGAATAACTGTCTAACGTTAATTTTACATCGTAATAAACTCAAAGTAATCATTTTACTAATTTTTTAGAGCAATTTGATTAGAAATCCTAATTATTTTAATCACAAACTATTGTATTTGCGCCGATACGGCCATTCTGACAGGCGGTGCGCGCTCTGCACCAGCCTCGTTGATTCTCGTCGCGACATCTGTAAGAATAGAAAGAACTTTCTCTGAGTTTGGTATCTGTAAGCAACTTACGTTGCTTTATGTTTAGTTGTTATGCAAAAACAGACAACTGTTATGTAAGTCTGGGAATTTCAGAGCTAATAAGGTTTGTAGGTTGTTAAAAGTTCTCGAAGAGTTCTCGAAGGTTCTCGTAGTGTCTCGTAGGTTCTCGAAGATTCTCGTAGTGTCTCGGAGGTTCTCGTAGATTCTCGAAGGTTTTTTTTTTTTTTTTTAAAGTTAGTTTAGGTCATTTGAAATTATTGAATTGAATTACTTACTATTTATTCTGATGACTCGTCGTTCGGTTGCATTTGTAAGTTTTCTCGTGAGGTCGATGGTATAGGCTCGTTTTGTTCTGCTGCAGGATCTCGGTGAGTAGGTGATTCGTTTTCCGCCGATACGGTCAGCTGATCCCCAGGATGAGGGGCACGGCGTAGCTGGTCATGGGCAACCTTGCGGGGTCGTCCTCTGCCGACAACTTTCTTGACCAAATATCGGTCGTTTTCTAGTATTCTGCAGATTTCATATGGCTCACTGAACTTAAGGTCTAGTGATGTTTGGTTGCGAGGATTATTCTTAATTAACACGTACTCTCCCCTTTGGAAATGATGGATCTTGGCCTTATGTAGGTTGAAACGTTGTCTGTCCTGTTCACTGGAACGAATCATTTTCTGTTGTACCTGTTGAGTAAGTGCTTCAATATCAACTGTTTCGTTGTCAATATCAACAAGGTTGAGAAGCTCAGGAGGTACACAGTATTTCCGCCGTGTAATAAGTGTCAGTGGAGCAACACCAGTGATTCTATGTGTTGTACAGTTCATTGCCAGTTGAAGTTCTTCAAGCACAGTGTGCCACTGCTCCGTTTCGTAATTTTTGATCATAACCAGGGCGTTCTTTAGGGTTGCAACGACCCTCTCCACTTGGCCATTTGCTCGGCTAACTCCTGGATCAATAGCGTGGATATTTATTCCAATTTGGTCACAGTACTCTTTGAATTCTCCAAGAAATTCTCTTCCTCCATCGACTATAATTTGAACCGGTGCGCCGAAAAGATGCACCGTACGTTTTAAAGCAGCTAGTGTGCTATGTGGGTTCTTATTGGTGCTGAAATACAGTAAAATGTATTTTGAGAAAGCGTCGATGGTTACTATCACGTACTGCTGATCATCGGGAGTTCCCAGCTTCCCTGTTATGTCCATATGGATGACTTGGAAGGCAGCTGTTGGTTTTTGTATCGGGTGTAGTTGGGCTTGAATTGCCCCGGATCTGCCTTTGGATGTTCGGCATATCACGCAGTTATCAACAAATCTTCGCACAGTAGAACTCATTTTGTTAAACCAGTAACTTGCTCTTATTTTCTGTAGAGTCTTTTCCCAACCGGTGTGTTTTAGAGCAGTGTGAAAAGAGTTTATGATACTCCATTGAAAGGACTTGGGAACGACTGTGCTAAGTTGTTGACCGAAGACAGGATCATTAACATTCTTCTTCAAGACGTCATCCTCCAAGACATAGTCTTCGACCGGGTTGTTGTCTCTGAGGCTATCCATTATTGGTCGCAGCTCATCGTCCCGTCGTTGTTCAATTTTGAGCCAGTTCAGGTCTCTTGTCATAATATTAACTGATAGCTCAGTAGGGTTTCTGCTGAAAAAGTCAGCATGTTGAAGACGTTCACCTTTGCGATACTCAACTTCGAAGTTATAATTTTGCAGGAATGCCCACCAGCGATGAATCCTTGGCAGGAGATCCTTTTTATGTTTGGATGCCTTCAATGCATTGCAATCCGTTATCACGGTGAATTTTCGCCCATAGAGATACTGGCGAAAGTGCTTTATAGCCCGGACCACTGCCAGTGTCTCCAACTCGTAGGAGTGGTAGCGACTTTCAGCCTCCGTGGTTCTCATGCTCATAAAAGCAACTGCATGTTGGCGTCCATCGATCACCTGCACCAGTACTGCACCAAATCCAAGGCTGCTTGCATCCGTGTATAGCAATATGGGTGCTTCTTCTTGAAACAATGTGAGAACTGGAGTGGACGTTAGGCATTCGATGATTGTGTTACGTGCTTTCTCGTGCTTGTCTGTCCATGTCCAAGTTGCTCCTTGTTTCGTTAATTCGTACAAAGGCAACATAACACGAGAGAAGTCAGGAATATATTTCCTGAAGTAACCTGCCAAGCCATTGAACTGCCTGACTTGCTTGACAGTTTTAGGTATTGGAGCTTTGACGAGGGCTTCAACTTTTCGTGGACTTGGTCGTACTTGTCCATCAGAAACGACGTTTCCGAGATATTCAATAGATCGTTTGAAGAAACTGCACTTGTCTGCGTTGATGGAAAATCCAGAGTCTTGAAGTGCAATGAGGATCCGTTCCAGGTGTGAGATTCCCTCTGGAAAATCAGTACATTTGCTCAACACATCATCTACGTATACTTGTGCAGCTGTTCCCAGCAATGATATCAGGGCTCTGTTGATACAACGCTGGTAAACTGAACAAGCATTGCTCAATCCAAACGGCATGGTGAGATATTCATACAGCCCATCTGGTGTGACAAAAGCAGTCTTCTCTATTGAGGTCTCGCTAATAGGAATCTGGTGGAAACCAGCTGCCATGTCAAGACTGGTGTAGAAACGTCCATTTGCCAACTGATCAATCTGATCAGAAATCAAAGGGAGTGGATAGTGGTCACGCAGAGTATTCGAGTTAAGTTCTCGAAAGTCCACGCAAAGTCGGTCGTCACCATTCTTCTTCTTCACTAGTATGATGGGGCTGGAGTAGGGAGATTTGCTCTCACGAATGATGTCATGTTCCAATAGTTCTTTGATTATGTTGCGAACCTTCTCTCGTTCCACTGGGCTGAGGCGATATGGTCTTCTTTCCACGAATTTATCAGGGTTTTTCAGTCTGATTTCAAGTGCGCCTGTATTCACACGAGTCTTCGGATATCCGCGGATGAATAGGTGTTCGTATTTATTCAGAAGATGACGTAGTTGTTTGATTTCATCTTCATTGGTTAAATCGCAGTCCAAGTTGTTGAAGAGAGAAGAATTTGTACTCACATGATTGACGAGTGTTCTGTGGATAAGCTCCGTCCCTTTGGCAGTGATTATCACACTTAGATTAGTGTCATGAATTAGATTCATGCCCACCAAAATGTCTGTTGACATTTCATAGTCCGGCAAGACGTAAAATTCGAGCTCGACGCTGATGGTGTCTATAACGCAAACAGTTGTAAGTTTGGTTAATGACAAAGCGGGGAATTGACCAACCCCCTTTAAATAATTTACCACTGGGCTCCTTTGACCAGGTAAAGCCGCATCAACGGATTCTTTTATAATTGAGCACTCCGCCCCGCTGTCAAAGACGGCTCGCAAAATCTTTTCCTCTATTTTGATGATGATAGGAGCCAGCTTACTGCTTGCTACGCAGTTCACGTTTGAAGTTAACGAACGTTCTCGTTTGAAGCAAGTTTCGTAAGTGTGGCCCGGCTTTTTGCAGTAGGTACAAGTAGTTGCAGTTGTTGATTTTGAATCCTTGTCGCCAGCTTCAGTTTTAGACTCAGAAGATCTGAATCTACAATTATCGGTAGTGTGGTTTGTCTTCTTACATATACGGCAGCTTGATGTAGATGGTGCATTATCAGCAAAACGTGGACGTTTGTTTTGTGTTGTGGAACTAGAGCTTGGATGAGTACGCTTCTTTCGTATGGATGTTGCAACCGAAATCAGCTCAGGAACAGTGGTTGCCCTGGCGTTCAAAAGTTCGATACGCAAACGCTCATCGTTAACGCATCCAATCACTGCCTCCACAGCATGTTCATCCCCCAGTTTATCCTTGGTGACCCTTTTCCATAGGATCCAGGCTCGTGACAAGAACTCTGCGATGTCTTTTGACGAGTCGTAAACGTGTTCTCTGAACATGATGATGTCCCGAGAGTATCTATTTTCAGGTTCAAACGTGGTAATGAGATTCTTCCTCAACTCTTCCCACGTGGTAGTGTTCACCATCCAATCATCGATCCACATTTTTGCACGCCCCTTTAACAGGCTGCAGACTTTCATGCGGACATCGAAATTATCCAGTTTGTATGCTTCGATCGCTTGATCGATATGCTGGCACCATTCTCGTACACCGACGTGGGTGTCCGGATCAAATGATGGTAAATAGACGTCCTTGATCTTTATTTTTGCTTCGGTAGGTGGAGCACATAAGCGCTCCGACATCTTCTGCATCATGTCCATCATTTGCATCAGAAATTGCGGTGGTATCCCGCCCATCTGTAGTCCATGGTGAGGATACGCTTGTGGTCTTGATTGCGGTACAGTTTCAAACGGTGTACTGGTAACCAACCCAGGCTCCCGTTGCTGGGTGATGGTTGGTTCCGGCTGATCAGGTAGCGGTCGAGCTGATGAGGAAGTGGTATGGGTAGGAGCTTCTTGCAATCCCACTTCTGATGACGGAGGAAGAACCTCCGTAGTGTTTTTAAAAAGTGTGACGTCAGCATTGCTGACGTCACTAATGTTGTCTTTACGATGGTCACTCATTTTTGGATCTTCAAAAGAAAACTTCACGAGTTGTTCCAAAACTTCGTATATTCAGCGTAACGACGTCACAGAGAGGTCCGTACTGTCCGGTGGCTCGAACGAGAATGCTCCAGCACCGACAGCACGGACGTATTTATAATGTTCGCCCCTCTTACGAGCACGTGTTCAAGTTTTAGGTTAAGTATTGAAACATTTAAATTACAATAACAAACATAGTGAATAACTGTCTAACGTTAATTTTACATCGTAATAAACTCAAAGTAATCATTTTACTAATTTTTTAGAGCAATTTGATTAGAAATCCTAATTATTTTAATCACAAACTATTGTATTTGCGCCGATATATACAATAAAACTTTGTGCAATTACAAAACAGTATTCACATGATCGATAGTCTCACATAACTCTAAAACAACAATCATTATTCGTCTCCTTCTACTCAATAGTCCAGACGAGGACTAGTGAGCGGACATAATGCATTATGCGTCCATTATCTACCGTGCTGGCAACTAATCCTCTCGTTCTGGTCCAACTACTCACATCAATCAATCTTCTAGACACAGCGAGCTCCTGTGCTTTTGTTTTTAATTTATTTTCTTTGTTTAAAGGAGGATGGTTCGTGGATGCGACTGTCCATTACAATACCAGACCCCTCCGTGCCTCGGAAAGCATGTTAAGCCATTGTTCCCGGTTGTCATTCGTAAATATTTGACAATCGTTACGAGAAATCAGAAGCCCAAAAGTCTGACAAACTTACCAAGAGGTATCGTGCTACCCAGTAACTGGGTTGTGGAAGTCGGATAGACAGTCGCTGCACGTAAAATACTGGTATTCATTAGCATCCGGTTAGACTAGAAGCCGACCTCAACATGTTGGAAAAATGCTAGGCCGATTGTTTGAAGCAAGATATCTTAGAAATATATAAAAATTAAGAACTAGCTTTTGCCAGCGGCTTCGTTTGCGTGGATGTTGGAAATTATCCCACGGGAACCGTAAATTTTTCCGGGATAAAAAGTACCCTATGTGCTATTTCAGACTAAAATCTATCTTTGTGCCAAATTTCATCCTGATCCGTTAAGCCGCTCTGGCGTCATGGAGTAACAAACATCCAAACTTACGCATTTATGATATTACTGGAAGCGCCCCGCGGTTTCACCCGCATAACACTCGAACCCGTAGAAATATCGGAATAAAAAGTATCCTATGTGTTAATTCAAGCTACAAACTATCTGTATGCCAATTTTCACCAAAATCCGTTTAGTAGTTTTTGCGTGAAAGAGTAAGAAACATCCATTCATCCTCACAAACTTTCGCATTTATAATATTAGTATGAAGTAAGATAGTAAGATAGCTAATGAGGATGTACGAAATTACAGTTTTGACTTTTTCGTAGGGCTTTGTAGTAGTAGTAGCTATAATAATAATTTCTGTATTTACACTTCAAAATTACAAACGTAAAAGCTAAGCAAAGCTAATGTATTGTCTGGGCGACTATGGCCGCCCAAAACTTTTTCCTGTTGAATGTCCGGGCGACTAGAGCAGCCTCGTTGACGTGTTCCCTTTAAAACGCCATGCTAATTCTACGAACGCTTCAAAAAATTATACGATATGACGGTGTATTAAATACTGCGTCTGAGGGTAGGTAGTCTACAAGCTTAGAGAATTACGTAAGAAAAATAATAATAATAATAATTTATTTCATAAGCCTAATACATAAGGAGAGAAAAAGGGTATACAATGTATTACTTTAGTAACTTAGATCCTTATAGTAATTAGGCCTAAGTAGTAAGTAGTTAGTCCTGTATCTCAGGTGTAAGCGTTCCTCCCTGCCAGACACATTGTGAAGCCTAACTTATTCATACAGCATTGCTAAAAATAAATTAAAATTTTTAATTAAAAAAAAGCTACACTAACAAATAAATAAATAAAAAACTAACAATTAAATTTCGTATTATAACAAAACAGAGCTAAGGAAAGTAACAACTAGAAACTTTCGTATTTTAACAATCAAAAGCCAACCAAACTAACAACTAAAAAGAGACTAACAATTAGTATATTTCGTATTTTAACAAAAAAAAAACAAACTTATAACACATAACTTTTTTCGTCGGGGGTTAAAAAATGTTAATCGTCAGCTCAAGCAAATTTGTTCGTCAGTTCCGTGTTTACTTATTTATTATTATTTAGTTAATAAGCCAGTGTAATATGTTAAAAAAAAAAATCACAGATCTCGTGCTCTACACGACCTTCGGGTAAATTGAAGATGCACTTAGGCAGGCTTTCATTTTGTACGATGCCTAATCTAATAGATTTTGTATCGTCATTGTAGTAATATAAGCTCAAATGCACGAAGTATAAAATCCGTAAGGTAAAAATTACACCATGCAATTTTGAACTTTAATGAAATATTCTTAAGACTATTTATGAAAGAAAAAACATTTTTTTGTTTAACACAACAACAACGAAGCGATACAAAATAGTTATGAATATAGAAATAATAATTTTAGTCTCAAATCAAATATAAAGTTCTAATTAGTAAATATTATTAGTAAATATTTTCAAAGAATCGCAAAACAAAATTAATGAAAAAAAAATTAAATAACATCATTATAAAATTAAATTAAAAAGAAAAATTGAATTAATTAAATTTACAAATAAATATATTTCACGATCAAACTCTTAAACACTCCCATAACAACTCAGCGACGCCACGTGCATATAAGCAATGCGCTCCCCAAAATTACGCTACACAAAGGGCACCCTCAAGCCTAGACTATTAGTGATATAGAGGTCCGGTTCTTTTTTAAATGTAGCCCAACACAACATGAACTGACCAAGATTATGTCTGGACTTTATAAGAGACCGTGACCTCTGAGTTTGTTTCGGCCTTTCTTCTCAGAGTAGTCAGATAGGAAACGCCGACCTCATCTAGTTAAAAAAAAACATTATTGACGCATAAAAGTGTTTGTACAAACCTACTTACAGAAATAAAATCATTTATCATTTATCAACTTAATACCCCGAGTGTATTTTTTAATTTGTCGCATTTACTTTTTGAGATATAGTTGATTTTATGACAAAAGACAAATTGATCGAATCTTTCATATTTTTGACTTTGAAAAAAAGAAAAAAAAAAATAACGTGTAACACGGTTTTTCGAAAATCTACCCCTGACGGGGTGAAAAGGGGTAATCTATTTTACAGGGAGGATTTTACTGCGGGGCTTGATTAGCTCGAAAATTGGTGTAAATAATCTTTCAGTCAAACAGGAAAACAGGAAAAGAAAAACGTTTATAGGAAAAATCTTATTCATTTGGTTAATTAACTTGAAACTTGGCACAAATACTTGCCTAAGTAAGTAATAAAATTTGTCATTATTAATTTTTCAAAACTACCTCTCGAAGGGAATTTTAGGGATGTTAATATTTATATGGAAGAATTTTAAAGCGCGGTCCAATTAAGTCAAAACTCAGTACTACTCACTTTTGCCAGAAAATAAACAGTTTTTTTTGTTTTTTTTTAAAGTTGATCCCTGAAGGAAATTCGATCCCTGAAGGGGCAAAAAGGGATCATTCAATTTTTAAGGGGAGGATTTTACTGCGTGGCTTTATCTACTCAAAAAATCGTATAAATAATCTTTGAGTCAAGTTATGAAAACTTCCCAAACGAGTTTTAAAATTTTCACCCCTGTGGGGGTGAAAAGAGGGGGTACTTGCCAATATTCGCCTCAGTAAGTAATAAAAATTGACACTAAGCTTTTTAAAATGACCCCTCACAGAGGATTTAGGGGGTCTCGAAGTTAATAAGAAAAAATTTAACGCATCGTCGGATTAACTCGAAACTCGGTACTCGGTACGGCCGTTTGAGACCTTTATGCAGCCTACCCAAATGTCCTTTCTTTAATATTGTTCCTCGAGTCGTTAAGTTCCGATTACAAATGATTGCACTGACTGGTCAGGTCCAATACAAACTGTGTGATTCTTTTCTCGAACGATCTTTTCAGACGTTAATCTGCATGGTCTGCACATGATCTCTTTTCCATTTTTATCAACTCTGTCACCAGTGTCATCTCTTCCTACTTCCATCTCTTTGCTGACGATCTGCAGCTGTACAGCCATTTCTTAAGGGAAGATGCGGAAGCCACTGTGTGTGCCATGAACAGAGACCTGGATTTGATTAGCGAATGGTCGCGGTCCTTCGGACTGCAAATCAACCCTAGGAAATCCCAGGCTATAATTATTGGCGGCAGATATATGCGGAATAGGCTCGATGTTGCGTCGCTGTCTCCACTCTGTCTGAATGGAGTTCAGATTGAATACGCAAATACGGTTAAAAACCTGGGGGTGACCTTGGACTCCTATTTATCGTGGACTGACCACGTTGCTCAAGTCAGTCGTAAAGTGCACTACACTTTTCATTCTTTGAAAAGCCTCCAGTGCTTCTTACCCCTGAACACCAAAATCTCCCTTGCTCAAACTCTCATTCAGCCTATTATTGACTACGCAGATGCCTGTTATTTGGATGCCACCGAGGAGCTTTTGAATAAACTTGAGCGTTTGCAAAATATCTGTATTCGTTTTGTTTTTAACCTTAAAAAGTATGACCACGTTTCTAACTTTCGCAAGACTCTCAAGTGGCTTCCTATTCGACTTCGCAGGAACTCTCGCATATTGTGTCTGCTATTTAACATCCTTCACAACCCTAAAACACCTTCCTATTTGCGGGAACGCTTTTCTTATGCCCGTCCTTTTGATGCGCTTTGCAGGTCGCATCTTAGAAACCTCCTAAAATTTCCTTCCCATTCCACTGACTTCTACTCCTACTCCTTCACTGTGCACGCGGTTCGGTTGTGGAATTCACTACCACCTGACATTAGGGACTGCCAAACTGTTGCAGTATTTAAAAGAAGAGTGAAAGAACACTATCTTTCCATTTCGTCATAGTTATTTTAGTGATATTTATTCTAGAAGTATGTATGTATTTAAGTATTTGTTATATGTTTTGTTAGCTTAGCGAATTGTTTTTTAGATTTTATGTATTTCTATTTTCTCTCTTATTCTTACACACGCTGTCTACATCTCTTTTTATCCCCTGTCCTATCGCAGGTATGCTGGAAGAGATTTCTTTAGAAATAAGCATCACCTTTGTACGTAATTTTCTGTTCCTTTATTCTTGTCTGTTTATTTGTGTGTACAAAAATGGTTAAATAAATAAATAAATAAATAAATAAATAAATAAATGATCTGACGAAGATTATGTCTGGGCTTTTACTCCTGAGTTTGTTTCGCCATTTCTTCTCAGGGATAGTCAGATAGGAAATGTTATGACGTTCAAGAATGATATTGACATCATTATAAATAAATATTATATAATAAATTACATTTAATTTCAATACATATAAATTACATTTAATTTAATTTCAGTAGGTGTTTCAGGGTTTTTCAAAAATCATCTCCTAAGGGGGTGTAACGGGGGGAAAAGGGTAATAAAGTTTAAGGGGTGGATTTTACTGCTTACTTCAATTAACTCGAAAATGGGTAAGTATAAGTAATTTATTTATTTATTTATAGTTAATTAAAACGGCACAGGCCCAATTATATTAATTAACATAGAATTATAAAAATTAAAAATAAAATAAGCATTCAAATAACATGCAATACAAAAATTTAATTCATGGATATACAACTCGTGGATAACATAATTAATAATAATTTGAGTAAATGGTTAAATAAATTAAATACATGACAAACTAACATAACCTAACAAGTAACAGTGGACACCCTCGCATATTGTCTCTCACATAACACCAGACAAGCACGCATTATTTTCTTCCATTCATCTTCATCATTCTTAAGAAAGATGTAGTCATATTTAACATCACGCAAGGACCCATAGGTGTTGATCAAAAAGAAAAAACTCAGAAAGAACGCTAAGTGAAAACGAAGTAATAGCACGGGCAGGCGATGCGATGCGACGGTGTGAGTCGGCGGAACAAAACTCTTCACACGGGCGAAGTCGCGGGAAAAAGCTTGTGTATCATATACTAAAACATTTCAGAAAGTATATAGATTACGTTAGTTAAACAGCTAAAATGCTAAACAGGTCCATGAGTCCTATGATAGGTTCATGGATGATTTCCTAATGCTCTATAGACTTTCCGGAAAAAACAGTCACCATAAAGACTAATAGGAAAACTAAATGGATATCTCGTGGGATAAAAATCTGCAGTAGAACACAAAGACAACTACTTTGAAATTATACTGCGACGTCACATCCTTCAGATTTATTTGATTCACTTGGTAGTTCACTTTCTAATGTACTAGGCATCGCACAATTTTTAGAGCTAAAAAATAAAATATATTAAAAGTATGTAAGTTGACTACGACGCGGTACCTTCCCCTACTATGTTACTTGCGCCAGCGCCGCTATAACTCTTGTCATTCGCTTTTTTTGTGCGGGCATCGCAACATCTGTAATATTTCGTGTACAACTCGCATGCGATTTAGTGAAAACTGTGGTTCAGGTTTACTATAACGGGTAAACGAAAACACGGAGATAAGGAATCGCGCATTCGGAAGAAAATAAGACGGTTACAAAAGCAACTTATCCACCTTTCGGAAACGAGCGAAGGTGAGTCATACTTGTTTACGTTATTTAAGAACTATACCTAATTACTTTGACGCATAATTCATGCATCAACCGATAGACTTGTTACCAGATGTTTAAAAAACATGCTATCACAATCTACCGTCAATAATTAATTTATTGTGATTATTTTTTCTTTTCTTTTCGTGTGTGTATTCTATCTTAAGGTACCTAGTTAACGTTATGGCATACGTTAAAAATTGTAATATAGTTAAGACTGTATTATTATTTATTTACTCATGCTATTCTCCGCGACGGGATCGCGGCTGATAGATTTCTTTTTTTTGTCTACCTACCCGCTGGTTATCCTTTGCGATGCGATCGCAACAGATAAATAAGGCGGCATTGTAGTTTATGAGATGACACTGTTATTCACCATGACGTGATCATGGCTGATAACTATACAGTCTCGTGTTGTAACGTGATTATAACCAATTCAAAATTAGTAAATAGTATTAATCTGGTGCATCAAAATATTCAAGGTTTTCTCAACAGAGATTTAGAAGTAGAATTATTTATGAATTTTAACAGTATTGACATTCTTTGTATAACAGAACATTGGCTTAAAAGCCACCAGTTTATGTTCAATTTTAATAATCACCAGGTTGGTAGTTCGTTCAGCAGAGTAAATGCTATACATGGTGGCTCATTAATTTTAGTAAGTAACCAGCTGAAATTTAAAGACCGTAAGGATATTGTGAGCCTATCTGTTGAGCGGACAGTTGAAATAGCTTGTATAGAATTGGAGCAATTTATTGTATTAAGTGTGTACAGGCCCCCTTCAGGATTGTATGACTGCTTTGAAAAGGTAATGGATGAAGTGTTACACAAGATATGTAACTCAAATAAATCTATTATCATTTGCGGCGATTTTAATGTTAATTTATTAGAAAAGTCAGGTTCTTGTAGTAAAGTAATAAGTCTGTTTCAGTCATACAATCTTGTAAACCTATTTTTGGAGCCAACAAGAATAACCCCTGCTAGTGCCACATGCCTAGATAATATTTATACAGATGTTATTCCAAGCCATAAAGAAATTATAAATTTACTGGATTCTGATCATTGCGGGCAAAGGATTACTATCCAAAACCAAAACAACAAAGTGGCTAAAAAGGATATCATTGTTAACCCCAAAACTACAAGTCACTTGGAAGCTTTTAAAGTTAAACTCATTAATAAATTAACAGTTTTGGCTAATCATACTGATCCTAATCATCTATATGATGTTTTTTTTTAATATGTACTGTCAACAGTGAGTTCGAAGATTAAAAACAGTAGTAATGTAATTAAAACGACTTGGAATATTATTAATAGTGAAACGGGAAGGTCTAATAACCGAAGTGCTGACTACAGCCTGTCTATTAATGACAACATAATAAAAACCAGATGCACAAGTCGCCGCGGCCTTTGAAAATTTATTTTCAGATATTCCCGTTTCAACTACTAAATCCCTAAACTCATCAACTTCTGTTGCTGAGTCTTTGCTTAAGGAAAATGTTAATGCTTGCGATTCGGAATTTTATTTTGAACATATTACCTGTAGATATATAATTAAAACCTTTCACACTTTAAATGTAAAAAAGACAGCAGATCTGTGGGGTAATTCTGTTGAAGTTGCTAAGTCTATTATTGACATTGTAGCACCTACTTTAGCTCTTATCTTTAATAACTGTATCGACTGTGGGGAGTTTCCTGACCTTATGAAATATAGTAAAATAATACCTTTGTTTAAATCAGGTAGTACATCAGACCCCACAAATTATAGACCTATTTCAGTACTACCTACGTTTAGTAAAATTTTTGAGAAATTAATTTTAGACCAATTGCAAAGATTTTTTAATAAACATAAATTATTACATAACAATATTTATAAGACAAATGCGATACCTTGGGCATCTTTTATGATTTGTCCAAGGCATTCGATTGCGTTCTTCATGAAACGTTAATCAGGAAACTCCGCCATTACGGGATCCGGAACACCGCTCTGGATCTTCTTACTTCATACTTGAGTAATAGGATTCAGAGCGTTGACGTTAATGGAAAAAGATCGCCCGGATCTATAGTAACAGTGGGGGTCCCACAGGGCTCGATTCTTGGTACTTTCTTCTTTCTTATTTTTATTAACGATTTGCTCTACCTCATTAAGGATAATCATGATATAGTTTTGTTTGCGGATGATACTTCACTTTTGTTTAAACTTAAACGTAAGCAGCTGGTTACTGACGATGTAAACAGAGCGATCTCAAAAGTAGTTCACTGGTTCAATGTTATTAATTTACTCCTTAATGAAAAAAAAAACCAAATGCATTAAATTTACGCTACCTCACGTTAGGCAGGTGAAAACTAACGTGTTGATAAAGGGCGAAGAATTGAATCCTGAAGATAGCACAGTATTCTTGGGCTTAACTTTGGATGCTAAGCTTCAGTGGGGCCCACATATAGATAAATTGTCAAAAAAGCTAAGCTCCGCAGCATACGCTGTTAGGAAAATTCGTAA
Source organism: Dicycla oo (assembly GCA_948252095.1). Taxonomy (NCBI): domain Eukaryota; kingdom Metazoa; phylum Arthropoda; class Insecta; order Lepidoptera; family Noctuidae; genus Dicycla; species Dicycla oo. Next base: position 14,202,095 of record OX411714.1, on the reverse strand, counting down.
TTTAACTAACATAGAGACAGCCCGTTTAGTGTACTTTAGCTATTTTCATAGTGTAATATCGTACGGTATTCTGTTGTGGGGAAATGCAGCCAACATTCAGACTATCTTTGTTTTGCAGAAAAGAGCTGTTCGATGCATTTATAAATTAAGTCCGAGACAATCTCTCAGAGAGAAATTTAAGGAGATTAATATAATGACTTTGCCTTCTCAGTACATTTTTGAAAATCTTTTATATGCCCATAAAATCATTAAATTGTTTAAAAAATACAGTGATATCCACAATATAAATACTAGGAACAAACACAAATTTGTTGTACCTCCAACAAGGCTCAAGAAAATAGGTCGCTCATTCAGGTGTCAATGTATACGCTTTTATAATAAACTTCCAAGCCACGTTCAAGATCTGAGCCTTAATAAATTCAAATCATTCATTAAACGCAAGTTGTGTCAGAAAGCTTATTATACCGTTAAAGATTATATTGAGGACAAAAAGGCTTGGGAATGAACTGCTCCAAATTTTATTTTATTCTTTTATTTTTGCATACTGAATGTTGACAAGACTATTTACTTTGTACAGTATTATATTATTTTAATTTATTGTGAATGTGAAGACTATGTAGGTCATTGCTTTTTTTGTTTGTTTTATTTTTCTCTCAGTTATTTTTAATCATCGTCTGGCAGTTTGAGTAATTTATGCGGCCTACCCCAATGTCCTTTCTTTGGTATTGTTCGTCGAATCGTTGAGCTCCTTAAGTACTGAGTTGAGCTGCGCGATTACTGACAAATGCGTGCACTGACTGGACAGGTCCTCTCAATCTGTGTGGTTCTTTCCTCAAAAGACCATTTCAGACACCAATCTACATGGTCTTCACATGAAATGACCAAGATTATGTCTGGACTTTATAAGAGACTGTGACCTCTGAGTTTGTTTCGGCCTTTCTTCTCAGAGTAATCAGATAGGAAACGCCGACCGCAAAAAAAAAAACATGATTGACTTGTAAAAGTGTTTGTACAAACCTACTTATAGAAATAAAAATCATTTATCATTTATCATTATCATTTAATGACTCTAAAATACACAACTGCAAATTGCAGTATACGATTGTTTCGTGTGATTTAAAAAACAACGTCCGCGTTGTTCTTTGCAGACTCCGAACCCTGGCCACCAGGTGACTCACGGCCATTATCACCAGGCGCTTCACCGCCGTATGAACAAATTCGGGTGGACCTCTCAGAATCGGACGATTCGGATGTGCCAGTACAACTTATCAGGTCCGCGGTAGCTCCTGGTTTTTCATTAGAAAATGCGAATCACGAAACACAAATCGGTGTCCCAACGCCACTCTCAGAACCAGGTCCCAGTACTAGCAAAGATACTGTTATTGCTACCACTACCCAGGAATCCCTACCCCAGGAGATATTAGAAGCGCTCGGCGAATTGAAGGGAAAGGACGAAGTCTTTGGACCACCGATTCCTGACGAGATTGCTAAACGTTGGGGGTGTATCCTAATCGATGGCCTGACAAGAGAACAGAAGCAGGAAAGTTTGGAAGAGTCACTAGTACCAGAAAACTTCAAGCTTGCCAAAGCACCTCTGTTAAATCCAGAAATCATCCCGGTCCTAAGTGACTCGGTAAAAAACTGGGACAAATTACTGGAAAAGGCACAAAACCATCTTGGTTATGGAATTGCAGGATTAACTAATCTGACATGCTCCATTATTGATGGGGATACCGATAAAATAGAACTTTTAAAGAAAATATCGGATATCAGTAAGATACTGTTAGATCTGCATTATGAAAATACAAAAACTAGAAGAAAACTAGTGATTACATCCCTAGATAAAAATTTCACACAGCTGATTACCGACATAAAAAGGGACACTTACCTTTTCGGAGCCAATCTAGGCGAGAAAATAAAGGCATCAAAAACTGCCGAAAGGTCTGGACTCCAGATAAAACGTAGTGACTCTGCACAAACAACCCGGAGATACACACAGCAGGGAAACTGGCGGGGCCCACCCAGATCTCAAGGTCAACAAGCACGCAGACAGGGTGGGCAGAGACCTCGCTTCCATGTTCAAACGAACAAACGGATAACGTCAGCTGCACATCGCCAGACACCGCCTTCGAAGACCAACTTCAGAACACACAAACCTTAAACAAGGTAACTGTACCCCATGCGGGTAGACTAAGCTATTTTTTTGATAACTGGTGTAATATAACCGACGATCCTGCCGTTTTAAGTTACGTAAGGGGTTTCAAAATTCCCTTCACAAACCTAGTCGTTCAAACAGTTATACCCGAAAATCGAAATTTTAGCAATTCCGAAATAACCAATATAAGCGCCGAGATATCAAAATTACAGTCTTCCGGTGCTGTCGTTAAGCGTGCGGCCGTGCCTGAGCAATTTTTGTCAAAAATATTTCTGGCCAACAAAAGTGATGGCTCATTCCGATTTATCCTTAATTTATAGAATTTAAATAATTTTATTACTACACAACATTTTAAAATGGAGGATATTAGAACGGTTACAAAACTAATTACAAAAAATTGCTTTATGGCTACTATAGACCTAAAGGAAGCGTATTTTTTAATAAAAATCGAAAAAACTAGTAAAAAGTATTTACGATTCATGTTCGAAGGTGAGATTTTTGAATTTCAATGTTTACCATTCGGTTTGTCCCTAGCACCGTGTATTTTCACTAAACTTATGAAACCGGTGGTTGCCACACTAAGAAATAGAGGCTTGATACTGGCTATTTATTTAGATGATATTATTTGTATCGGTAATAATTATGAAGAATGCCTTAAATGTGTTACCGACACAAAGGTATTATTGGAATATTTGGGTTTCGTCATAAATTTTGCCAAAAGTAAATTAGAACGGAAACAATCTCAAACTTTCCTTGGTTTCGAACTGCATTCGCAAGAGTATTGTTTAAAATTACCGTGGGACAAACGATCTCAAAGTTCAGAAGTATGTCGAAAATATTTCTAAACAAAAACTAATATGTATTAGAGATTTTGCTAAATTCCTTGGTATAATTTGTTCTGTATGTCCGGCAGTCTCTTACGGCTGGGTCTATACTAAACTCTTTGAACGCGAAAAGTTCTTAGCTTTGAGAAACTTTGACAATGATTACGATAAAACTATGATGTTACCCATTAGCCTAAAACCAGACTTGTTATGGTGGACAGACAATATAATGCGTACAAAAAGTCTAATACGCAACGGACGTTATGAATTAGAAATATTTTCGGACGCTTCTCTGACAGGCTGGGGCGTATTCTGTAAAGGTGAAAGGACAAGCGGGTTCTGGAGTAATACAGAAATCAATTTATTATCACATAAATTTATTAGAATTGAAAGCTGCCTTTAATGGGCTTAAGTGCTTCGCCAAACAACAACGTAATAAAGAGATACTGTTGCGCATCGACAATACAACAGCAATATCTTATATAAATAGATATGGTGGAGTACAGTATTCAGATCTAAATGAATTAGCTCGCGCAATCTGGCAATGGTGCGAAAGAAGGCAATTGCATGTATTCGCGTCATATATAAAGTCTAAAGACAATGTTGAGGCAGACGAAGAATCAAGATGAAAGAATATCGATACTGAATGGAGTCTGTCCTCGTTAGCTTTTAATAAAGCCGTTCATAAGTTTGGTTGTCCTGAAATCGACTTATTTGCTACTAGAGTAAACGCCAAGTGTGACAGCTATATCTCGTGGAAACGAGACCCGGAAGCGTTCAACATTGACGCGTTCACGGTAGATTGGGGTGCTTTCTTCTTCTACTCGTTCCCTCCGTTTTCATTGATTTTAAGATGTCTACGAAAAATAATCAATGATAAAGCTACGGGAATAATGGTAGTACCACATTGGTCTAGTCAGCCTTGGTACCCACTCTTTTTGAAGTTATCACAAACCGATCTCGTTTACTTCAAACCTGATCCTAATCTACTACTGTCTCCTTTCAGAACCAGACACCCACTCTGGACACGACTTACCCTGGTGTCATCCCTATTATCAGGGAAGCATATGCAAGACAAGACTTAACACCCGAAACTATCGAAATTATGATTGCATCCTTGGCAAAAAATTCTTTAAAACAATACAGCTGCGCTTATAATAAATGGTGGCATTTTTGTACCAATAATAATATAAGCTGCTACAGTGCAAATATTCCACTTATACTAAAGTTCCTAGCGGTGGAACTCGAAGAGGGGGCAAGCTATTCCACTCTGAATTCCATTCGTTCAGCGTTGGCTCTGATATTAGGCAGGCAGTTAAGTGACGATGACCGGGTTTCCCGTTTTTTTAAGGGAGTATTTAAAATTAACCCTATTTTTCCTAAATATCAGGCAACTTGGAACCCAAATCTCGTCCTTGATTATGTCTCAAACTGGTATCCAAACGATGACTTGCCATTAGAGAAACTTACTAAAAAACTGGTGGCTCTGCTTGCGTTGTCGACTGCACAACGTGTGCAGACGCTATCATTAATTCGCTTGTGTAATGTTAGAGCCAATGACTCAAACTTTGAAATAATTATTACTGACCTTACTAAAACTTCAGCAACGGGGCGAAACATGCCACGATTAATCATACCTTTTTTCCCACATAAAGTAGAAATTTGCCCTAGCAAGACTTTGTCCTCATATCTGGAAGCATCTCAAAACTTGACATTCTTCACAGACTGATAAACTCATACTAACTATTAAAAAACCTATACACAATGCGAGTGCTTCTTCTATTAGCCACTGGATTAAAATGGTACTTACTGAAAGCGGGGTAGATACGACCATATTTTCCGCGCATAGTACGCGCCATGCGTCTACCTCGGCGGCTAAAAGAAAAGGCATTTCTGTAGACCTTATTAAGAAGTCAGCTGGTTGGTCTGGGAACTCACTAACTTTTGCAAAGTTCTACGACAGACCCCTTGTAAATAACGATCAGGAGATTTTTGCAACCGCCGTTTGTAATTGTTCTGCCAAACAATCTTAATATAAAGATATATGTATTACCTAATTATCGTCATAAATTATAGTGAGTGAAGCTAATCTTTAATTAATAATATCGTTGATTTGAAAACATTACGGAGAGTTTTTATTTCAAATCTCTTCCACGCTCCTCCTTTATGCTTCACCCATTTCACTCCAGGTTCTAAACATCTACCAAGTGAATCAAATAAATCTGAAGGATGTGACGTCGTAGTATAATTGATGGTTAAACGAACTTACCTTAAGTGATGTTCGACCATAATTATACGAGACGTCACATCCGAAAGATTTATAACCCACCCAAACCCTATCATTGCAAGATCAATCATAAATCTCCCCAATTATGTCGTGAAATAGGCCCTTCCTCTCTGAAAAGAATGACAAGAGTTATGGCGGCGCTGGCGCAAATAACATAGTAGGGGAAGGTACCGCGTCGTAGTCAACTTACATACTTTTAATATATTTTATTTTTTAGCTCTAAAAATTGTGCGATGCCTAGTACATTAGAAAGTGAACTACCAAGTGAATCAAATAAATCTTTCGGATGTGACGTCTCGTATAATTATGGTCGAACATCACTTAAGGTAAGTTCGTTTAACCATCAAATATAGATGCAATCCTGACATGAGCAATAAACAACTTTTAAAAAATATACTGTATTATTTAAAAAAATAATACGTTTAACCCAGAAGTCGCAAAACAACCATTTTATAAATAACTCTCAAAATAGATCGAAGGCAGTTTGGAAAATAATAAATTAATCTAAATCAAGTTTGCCTCATGATACAATAACTGCCATACAAAAAAAAATCAACTTTCTATAACGAATCCCATTGACATATCTAATGAATTCAATAACTACTTTGTTGACGAAATTGAAAATAATATACAAAATGAAATGAAGTTGACTAATCAAAATAATATTGGAAATTTGACAGCGCATTCCCTATTTATGTTACCTGTTTCGACGACTGACATTATTAAAATAATTGACAATCTAAATAATACAAACACAATTGGTTATGATGGTGTATCTACTAGAGTTATTAAATATGTTAAAGCAATTATAGCGCCACCTCTCGCACACATCATTAACTTATGCATCACTGATGGTCGAAAGGTCTAAAAAAAGCCATAATTAAACCTCTATTTAAAAGAAACGACAAATCTGATGTAAAAAAACTATAGGTCGATAGCAAAACTCCCAGTACTTTCAAAAATATTTGAAAAAATAATTTATAATTCTATTTATGTAGATCACAAGATATTACTGCAAAAATTACATGGATATGGCATAAGGGGCAATGTTCTAAAACTTATTGAATCATACCTTAGTGACAGATATCAATACACGGAAATATCTAGAATATGTCATAAGACTAAAACGCAGATCACATATAGATCAAAACCAAGACACGTAAGATATGGCGTGCCCCAAGGTAGCGTGCTAGAACCGTTATTATTTCTGATGAAATGATCTGCCAAAAATAATACGACACAAAATGATTCTATTTGCCGATGATAGCACAGCTGTTATAAAATGTCATAATGTGACAACTTATCAAGATGATATTAATAAATCCCTTCTCAATATCATCCGTTGGATGATATTGAGAATCTCGTAATTAATTTAAATAAGACTAAGGTGATGCACTTTCGTCAGCGGCAACCACATCCAAATATTAATGTAACTTATAATAACCACAAAGTAGAAGAAGTTAATAATGCAAAGTTTTTAGGTATTATCATCGACAGTAAGCTTACTTGGAAACCTATGATAGAAGAACTTTGTAAACGCCTGAGTAAATCTGCTTATGCACTCTTTCAGTTATCAAAAAAGGTGAATAAAGATACGTTACTGGTAGCATACCATGGACTTGTAGCTTCTTTGTTGCGATATGGCGTAATTTTTTGGGGGCAATCGACTGACCGTGAGCTTATATTTAGGATGCAAAAAAGATGTGTCAGAGCAATATGTAATATAAAAACAACGGATAGCTGTAGACCCTATTTTAAGTCTTTAAAAATACTGACCCTTCCAGCATTATACATAATGGAAACTGCGTTGTTTGTGAAAAGAAACACACAATTATTTGAAAAAAATATCTTCCACTAGAAATGCTACATTGTGTGCCCAATACGTAAATAAACTATGTCATCTAAAATGTAAGACCGCATTGATGCAAAAAAGTTTTTTTGGTAAGGCACCTAAAGTGTTTAATAAAATTCCTGATGACATAAAATATATTACATTATATAAGTTTAAAAAGCTCTTATGAAATTATTAATTGACAAATTAATGTTATTATACTGTTGACGAATTTTTTAACGACCAATTATTAAAATGATGCATTTTTTACCTTTCTATTAATTTTATTGTTCTGATGTTTCTCTTTTTTTATTTTTTTCTTTTCATGTATTAATTAATTTAAAATATACATATATATATATATACAGGGCTATTTTTAAATCATTAACTAAACTTTCACAGGGTGTTCTACCCATGAATATGAACAACTTTTACTATGGGACCAAACCTGAAATCGAAAAAAAAAAATCAGCTGTTCAGTACATTTATGTTCGCTTATTTGGTCAAAATGTACTGAACAGCTGATTTTTTTTTTGCGATTTCAGAGTTGGTCCCATAGTGAAAGTTGTTCATATTCATGGGTAGAACACCCTGTGAAAGTTTAGTTAATGATTTAAAAATAGCCCTGTATATATATATATATATATATATATATATGTATATATATATATATATATATATATATATATATATATAGTATTTTTGAATGGCATAATGTAATGACACCTAATGGGTTACTTATAAATTTGTATGTCTTAATTATGACAAAACATAGCGCACCCCCTATTTTATGTAAACACCTATGTTTCACAAATAAACTGATTGATTGATTGATTGATTAAAGAATCATTAAAATTGGTTCATAAGTTTTTGAGAAAATCGCGGACATAGAAACTTACATACATACTTAGATAAAAAATATAGCAGAAAAAAGCACGTTACGTTGTGCTCTACAAGACTACACGTTATTATTATTACAAACATTAGTTTCATACTGATAAGTCTTATTGTAATCCTTGAAACGGAAAATTGTGGGGTCCGTTTTAAGGATTACACTATAAATTAACAATATAAAACTACTGTTTGTGATAATAATTCTAAAATAAAAGAAATACCCAAACAAACGATGAAGGCGCCACTGCGCCCTCGGTACCCTCTTTAACTGCAAGTTAATTAACTTGTTTTAATTTTGATCAGTCCGAAATACAATAATACAGGTACCAAGAGATTTAATTTCCTTCTACTCTATCCTCCTTTCCTTATTAATATAATGATTCGTAGGATATTTGACCCTTTTCAACGAGTTTCTGTAATTCGACTCTTTCGTCCAATAAGGTTTTTTCAAATTTTAACTTTACAGGGCTTATTGAAGTGCGGAGTCGTATTTATCTTTTATTTCTGATTTGGCCCGAATTTGTTTTTGTTTCGAACAACACTGCCGATCTCGTCACATTATTTTTTATTCGGGTCAAACTTGTAGCAATATACAAAGATAGGCTTAACGTTTTCCTAACTTTTTTGTATGTATATATATATATATATATTATAATGATGTCGGGATTTTTGTTTTAGCCTTGTCTGTAGGAGTCTTTGAAATATTTGTGTTCTATTCCTGTTACTGGTTCAACAAATATCAAACTTGTGCCAGATCAGTTTGCCAATTGAAATAGTTCATAGTGAGAACAAGGCCTTAAAACATCTGCGTGTAATTACTCCTAGATCAATATTGAATCAATATCTGTATCGGAACGCAAACCGATGTCATTATTGGAGATTAAACCGTCCAATATACATCTGCCATTACATATAGATACATTTACAAGATCTCTACTCACAATGGCTAGTTATCATGAAATTTATGACCAATTAACGCGTTAAATGTTCCGAATCGAAGGGTATTGTCAAGGATGCCTTCTTGGAACTAGTATGGAACTATATTTGTGGGCATCTCTACGTTCTATTGGTAAATTGAAAGCTTTGCTTATTTCTGACGTAAATACGGATCGTTGTAAACATAGGGTGTATTAACGATACACCCTATGTTTTGACTTCATAACATCCTGTTACTGATTTTTTTCTCTCTCTGAATTTGTTCAATTGACAGTAGCTACATCACATCACAATATACTATGTTGTCTGCAATGTTGTCAGTAGTAATTTCTCATCAAATAAACGTAAAAACCTCAGACTGTTACTCGAAAAAGGATTAAAAAGACGCTTTGAAAGAGAGTTAGCAAGGCAGGGGGTTGTCAACCCGGGGTGCGTCAAACATACTTAAAAGCACTTGTAAGGCTCCTTTAATGCACCGAAACCTTTTCCTTTGTAAAGTTTCTGACACTTATCCAGACTAATTGACATTTCACAATTGAACAAATTGACAGATGTTCTTTGTTTTCCTTCCTCCTTGGGTATGGACTAATTAAAACACATTCTGTTCAGATTACCAACAGTATTCGGATTACAGACGGTTCAATTTATTAATTGACAGGAATTGTATGACATTATTATTTTGTAAACTTAAGCAGATATTTGAATAGAAAGTACATACCTACAATAGTATAAATCGCTTTATATGCTTGCTATTCTTTGGCACTGAAGTATACCTACTTAGGTTTATGTCGTAGGCCTAGTAGCCAGATGTCTGACTTCCCTAATTTTATCCATACATACTATACAAATGAATAAAATTGAAGTATGTGTTTGTAATGTCTAAATAACAGCTTTTAACTAAATGCATATGAAAGTCTACACCAGAGGCTCCCAGACTTTTTTCTCATAGACCACTTTCAAAAATTTGCTGGTTCCGGTGGACCCCGTGCAGCTACATTTCCTACATTATTCTCCCAAAACTCGGCAACAAACGCGTTTTGTCACGCCAACGTAGACCCCCACCGAGTCTCCAGTGGACCCAGTGGTCTACACGGTACCTATAAGAAAAAGCAATTTTTAATTTGTTTGTTTGTCTGACTGTCTGTCTGTTTGTTCCGGCTTATCTACGAAACGGCTAGACCGATTTTGCTGGGTATTTCACTAGAAGATAGCGGATGTTATAAGGAGTAACTAAGTACTTTTATTTTAGAAAAAGAATTAGGGTTCCGCGCAAAAAAAAATCATGCAATTGTGAACAAAATCCGATTCGAATAGGGAAGTACTGACATCCACGCGGGTGAAGCCTCCGGAAACAGCTAGGTTATTTATAGTTTCGTCATAGAGGAATTGCCATAATTATGCTACCTTGCCCAGGTCCAGCAACATTTGAAGGCCTCAAAGTCGAAAATGTAACAAACAAAGCGATTTTACACAAGTTAATATTAAATATCGGATATTCCTGAACTATTTTTCGGTAGCCAGAGAGCAGGCTAGTCCGTAAAGTAATACGGTTTGGTTTAACTGACCTACATGATGCAATACCGGAAATATCCGAAATATCCGCTGGAATTTAGGCGCAGATTTACACCCAACTATATGTATGTACAGGTTCTATGAATCAAAATGAAGGCATAATACATATTATGGGGGTTTGCTAGGAGAAATAATATACAAGTAGGTTTGAAATGTTTTGTCACCAAAAAGGTTTTTTAATAAAGTTCCTGTGTTTTTTGGGTTTGTTTCTCACAATGGGGTTGTTTCCCGGAAGCTTCGCCGCAAGGTGGCGCTGTATGTTTGTGTAACAACAAAGTTTTTGATAAAGACGTGTGCATTGAGTGGACGATTTTTAAGTATTTGCGTGTTTTTTTTCTATCTATTTGTGTTGCTTCACAATGTATTCTACCTGGAGTATCGCCCAGTTGAAGAAGTTGAAAAAAGCGGAGTATCGCAATAATGAAGAAAAGCCAAACTTGTCGTAAGGTACATTATATTTGACATGTTCTCGACTTTTAGCCGTATTCTGGACAATATTATGGTTTGATAAGTTATAAAATAAAGTTAACTTATTTTTTTTTTTTTCTTTTTAATGATACTAATAATAAACAAGATGTAAAGTTACTTGTTACAAAATGTGTGGTTATTTGAAAGGATACCAATTTTTTTGTCACAGGTTGTAAGCTTTTTTACTATTATTAATAAAAAGACATCATTAATAATAATAGGTATGGTACCAACGTGTTGTCTTAGAAGTGGTCTCGTAGTCTGTTTCCTTAAAATGTTTCCCACATAACCTTGAAAATCACTAGATTTGAAGTTTTTTAATTTCAGTGCCTTTTGCCATTTTCTCTTTATGCGAAAATTACTTGGGAATTTGCCAACGCTTATTTCTATGCATCCAAAGGCTACACAACGACCTATTGACCTTTTTATTATACCAACGACATCTTGATAAAAGTCACAAAAACACAAAATATTGTTTAATTTCTATGGAGTTTGACAGATCATTTGATATAAACACTCAGCGCCATTTACGCGGAACTAATTGACAGTTTTCTTCCCCATTTGTGTGTACTTTTAATTGTACCTTTTGTTTAGTGGACCTATTTATTTATAAGGTATACGTACAAAAGGGAATCATCATCTGCCTAGCCTTTTCCCAACTATGTTGTGGTCTGATGCAGCTGCAAAACAGTATTTTACATGGAGTGACTGCCTATCTGACCTCCACAACCCAGTTACTGGGTAATACGATACCCCTGGGTAATACTGGTGGTCAGACTTTCGAGCTTCTGAAGATCTGTAACGACTGTCAAAGATTCACGAATAATAGAGCGGGACCAACGGCTTAACGTGCTGTCCGGGGCACGGAGGGATCTTGTTATATTATACCCATCCACGGGCCAACCGCGGCATGCGTAGCTTAACCTGATCGATCGACTCTCGTGTGGCTGTTTTTACTTAGCCACAAGCCCCTCAATAGCCGTACAACATCCGTATATCCCGTGTAGAATTGTCGCTTTTGTGACCAGACTAATCTCTTCTTTTTCTTTTCTCTAATTTTCTTTTTATGTTCATGGTTTTTCTTTGCGCCCTGTTTACCGCTAATAAATGTATGTCTTTTTCTTTTCTTTTTTTTCTTTAAATACGTCAATGGCTACAGCGGCTTTAAAAAGCCTAATGCTTTTTGCCTTGAGGTAACGATAAAATTACTCATAAAGATTACATTTTCCTAATACTGCTTTAGTTCTAAACTATATAGTGTACTGTGTATTGTAGTCAAAATACATTTTTTTTATGTAGCTATAACTTTTAACTTGATAAACTTTATTATGTGTGTCTTAGTGAAACGTGCTCCTTATACAGTGAGAGTCTCGTTAGAGGTGGACATTTGGACCATGCTCCATACATTTTTACCCAATGTCCTTTCATTGACATGGATACAGTTAAATACATTATGGTCAATGTGTAAACTGAAGTTACTAACATCACACCTCTCCCCTCAGGTCACAGACCCTCTACTCCTCGTTGAGTACCCACCAACGCAGCACGCTCACGGCTTGCTATCCACAGCATTGGGGCTGCGCGTACCCATCGGCAAGACGATGCAGGTGCGGTGTACCGCCCGCGTCGCGCCAGCTTGGCGGGAAGGCAGCGAGGCCGTCGTTGGGAACAGCCAGCTTGCAGACAGCAAGGAGGCTATGTTATTAGGTAATTTGAAAAGCAAATAGTACCCGGGTTGATATGACAAATCGAGTATTAGAAAGAGACGTCATACAGGTATTCATTCATAGCTTTGCTAAAGGTCGGCACTCAGACCAAATAAAAAACCAAGACTCAGTGAAGCATTCAGTGAAGCATGTGCATACACAGTCATACGCACACATTTACCCCAACTACAACTAAACTACACCTTATTAAATACACACATATTTACAAAACCGGCCTGACATCACTGTTGACAGCGCTCTGCGCTATGTGTTGGTTTTGTATTAAGTCTGAGGTGCGGCATTCAAAAACTTGATGTGTAACTTTGACGGCCCGGTGCAGACTTAGGGTTAATAGAATTAGAATGCCTATTCTTCTTCTATTATTTTGTAGGCTAATAGAAGAATTCATACACCTTATTCGTAAATGATAAATGATTTTTATTTCTGTAAGTAGGTTTGTACAAACACTTTTACAAGTCAATCATGTTTTTTTTTTTTTAATTAGATGAGGTCGGCGTTTCCTATCTGACTACTCTGAGAAGAAAGGCCGAAACAAACTCAGAGGTCACAGTCTCTTATAAAGTCCAGACATAATCTTGGTCACTTCATGTTAAGACCATGTAGATTGGTGTCTGAAATGGTCTTTTGAGGAAAGAACCACACAGATTGAGAGGACCTGTCCAGTCAGTGCACGCATTTGTCAGTAATCGCGCAGCTCAACTCAGAACTTAAGGAGCTCAACGATTCGACGAACAATACCAAAGAAAGGACTTTGGGGTAGGCCGCATAAATTACTCAAACTGCCAGACCATGATTAAAAATAACTGAGAGAAAAAATAAAACAAACAAAAAAAGCAATGACCTACATAGTCTTCACATCCACAATAAATTAAAATAATATAATACTTTACAATGTAAATAGTCATGTCAACATTCAGTATGCAAAAATAAAAAAAATAAAATAAAATTTGGAGCAGTTCAATCCCAGCCTTTTTGTCCTCAATATAATCTTTAAAAGTATAAAAAGCTTTCTGACACAACTTGCGTTTAATGAATGATTTGAATTTATTAAGGCTCAGATCTTGAACGTGGCTTGGAAGTTTATTATAAAAGCGTATACATTGACACCTGAATGAGCGACCTATTTTCTTGAGCCTTGTTGGAGGTACAACAAATTTGTGTTTGTTCCTAGTATTTATATTGTGGATATCACTGTATTTTTTAAACAATTTCATGTTTTTATGGGCAAAAATGTACTGAGAAGGCAAAGTCATTATATTAATCTCCTTAAATTTCTCTCTGAGAGATTGTCTCGGACTTAATTTATAAATGCATCGAACAGCTCTTTTCTGCAAAACAAAGATAGTCTGAATGTCGGCTGCATTTCCCCACAACAGAATACCGTACGACATTACACTATGAAAATAGCTAAAGTACACTAAACGGGCTGTCTCTATGTTAGTTAAGTTACGAATTTTCCTAACAGCGTATGCTGCGGAGCTTAGCTTTTTTGACAATTTATCTATATGTGGGCCCCACTGAAGCTTAGCATCCAAAGTTAAGCCTGTTGTTGCTTTAGTTTTATCTTAAACTCAATTATTGCCACGGCCGTTCCATTCTAACCCCAGCTCCAACGACTTGTTTTAGCAACAGGTCATGCGTGATTTGAACGAAGTGAAGTGATGTGAATGATGCTCTAAAATGTTACGGGCCGTCGAAGGGTTATTTTTAAATTTAGGATCATAAGCAATCATAAATTTATAGAAAGTCTTTCCAAAATTCGAATGGAAAATTGAACGAATTTCGCGCCCCATCGTAGCAAGTTTTTAAACCATAGTCTGAAAGTCTCATATTTGTGCGTAAAAAACTGGTGTCTGCGCGAAGTTCCAACACGTTTTACCGCTTAGTGTGCGATCCCTAGCCTAAGTGTACGACCCGAGTGAAAAAGCGTTCAGCGTTGCGTGCAAGCGGCGAAGAGCGTTCACCGAGCGCCGCTCGGCCGTCACTCGGGACACTCGCAAGTGTTTGCATGTGTTTAACACGAACGTCGCACGCCCCGCCCCCCCGGACGCTCGAGTCGAGCGTGCACTCAGGCCGTACACTTAGTCGAGATTAGAGGTAGCCTATTTAGAGCCATTCTACGATATGCATCGAAAATAATTGTTAAAGTTTTTCGTAAAATCAGATTTTTTTACAACAAATGAATACCTACCTAAATATTTTTTTAAAGAACAAAGTTACTCATGAATTGTGATGAATTGTATCGAGTGTGTCTTATCGTAGAATGACCCTAGTCTTTGTTTTTTAAGGTATCGGGGAGGACAGCATTTTTTGTAAGTAGAATTCCTCCTTTATATTGTCTATTTTTAAGGCTCCGTACCAAAATGTTTAAAAGGAACCCTTATAGTGGGCCTCATGCCCGATTCCTATATTAACGAATCGTTATTGTACAGACGCCAGCACATCAAGCTACTACAATCTGTCAAATTTCTTTAATAGCTTTTCAACTTTATCGCTAAAACATTAGGTTCAAAGGTTGATTGGGAAAATTTGACAGTTTCGGGTAGCTTGACCTGCTGGCGTCTGTACATCAGTAACCAATCGTTTCTGAGTCACGAGTAACGAGCCGTTAAAGACGTTCCTAAAAGGTTTTCTTACCTCTACCTGCGACGAACAGATGTTGGTTACCGCTGACCGAAGCCCTCCGATGACAACTGACAGGCATTCATTGCGTTTCGTTGTAACAAACAAGCTTTTTTCAATGTCATCGGCGAACAGCATACACCAGGGAGCCGCTTTCTGGATATCCGATGTAAGAGCATCTATTATCAGCACATTATTACCTCTTGGTAAGGGCTGAGTGCTGACCCCTGGTGTAAGCCGACAGCCACATTGAAGCTGCCAGTAGTGCCCACTGTAGACCGGACCTGGGTACTGCATCGGCTGTACATCGCTCTAATCAACTGCACATACTTCCCTGGCACACCTTTCTCCTTCAGCGCCCACCACAAAACTTCACGTCGTATGCCTTTTCGAGGTCAACAAATACCATGTGCAAGTTTGTATGCACCTCTGTATTTCTCGTATAAATAACATTGAAAATGTAATGATAACCATTAAGTACTCACCGCCGAAGTGAACAAACCGCTACTGTAGCGAGATAACAATGAAAAAAAATGACAACACACACAGTGCTGTAACTCTGTAATTTAGAAACAATCTTTCCCATATAATAAATACTATCTTAAATCTTTCCAAATCCTTAACTAGTAAACGCATAAAACCTTAATGCTAATGAAAACTGGTGTTTAAAAGGGTGTATGTCATGGTTCCTGAGATAAAAATAAGGTTATTAAAATAGTCTACACTCATTTGGTATTTCCTACGATTAATATGACGTTTTTCGTCGAAAACTGAGCTATTCTAGTCATATAATATTCACTATCTGAATGGGATATTTTAGTTTCTTTTAACGTTAATAGCGAAAACACGTAAAGCTTTAGTACACAACCGACCAATTTCGGCCGGTAAGTAAATCACTTACGCCTAGTAACTTTGACAGCTGGTTAACGTTTCAAAAATTTAATAGGAACGATATATGCTGTCATGTCCATACATTTACCCTACCATACGTTATTCGTCTCCCTCCCATCCGTAGGTAGGAAGCCAGCGGTAACGTCCCTTACGAAACGTTTTTATAGAACACTTTTGGGTTACGCCTCGTAGACAAAACTACCATCCGTAGCAAAACGCAAGTCCGATCCTGCATGGAGTATTGTAGTCACCTTTGGGATGGATCAGCTAAGTACCAACTAGCCGCGCTTGACTCGGTGGAACGCAGAGCTAAGAGGCTCATTGGCGACGTAAAACTGGTGGATGCCAAGCTTCATTGCTTGGCTCATCGCCGCAAGGTTGCCTGCTTGTCGGTCTTCTACAGATTGTACTTCGGAGAGTGTGCCCGAGAACTCCACGACCTCATTCCACCGGCCCCCTTCTACCACCGGACATCTAGACGCACTGCCAGTTACCATCCCTACCTGGTTGCTATTCCACCAATTCGCACTAAGCGCTTCCAAATGTCTTTTATAATGCGCACAGCAAAAGAGTGGAACTCACTACCTGCGTCTGTGTTTCCGAACGTATACAACCCTAATCTCTTCAAAGTGAGAGTGAACAGGCTTCTTCTGGGTAAGCTCACTCCATCGTCGACTTTGTCTCTGTCACCTCTGACCTAGACTAGAGTCAAGAGCAAACCCATCACAAATAAAAAAAAAAAAAAAAAACGATTCGTTTCTCGAATACAGGAACCGGGCATTAGTCTGTCTGTCTGTCCGTCTGTCACAGCTGGATATCTCAAGAACTACTAATGCTGTCAATTTGAATTTTGGAATAGTTTTAAATTACGTGAGCCCAACTATTTTGCAAATAAGAAAGAAATAAAAATGTGTATATATTTTGCAACAGGGACTGAAAGGGGGTCTTAAAAATTCGAAGTGGGGCTACTAGGGCACGTGGGGTATCATATGAAAGAGCGCTGTTTGCACATTCTAAAACATTTTTTTCTTTTTTTTTTTAAGCCTCATAGTTTTCATCAAAAGTTATTTATCTCCGAAGTTTGCTTAGAGAAAAATCTGAAATTATTTTGTGTGATAGAAGTTTATGTAAAGATTACAGGAAAAATAAAACGGTGTCTCTAAACAGCACTTCCTTTTATTTATATGATAGTACGGAACCCTCGGTGCGCGAGACCGTCTCGCTCTTGACCGGCTTTTAGGGTTCTATGCCAAAATGGTAAAAGTAACCCTTATGGTGCGACTCTTGAGATGAGCGAGCTCTTGAGATATCCAGATATGACAGACAGACTCTCTGTCATATCTGGATATCTCAAGAACTGCTAATACTATCAACTTGAATTTTGGAACAGTTTTAGATAATGTTTGCTCAACTATCTTGCAAATAAGAAAGAAATAAAAATATGTATTCTTTTTTGCAACAGGGACTGAAAAAGGGTCTTAAAAATTCGGAGTGGGGCTACTGGGGCATGTGGGGTATCATATGAAAGAACGCTATTATTATACATTCTCAAACTATTTTTTTTAGGCCACATAGTTTTCGACTTTTGATGAAAAACGTAAAAAAAAAAAATACCATTCCCCCCTTATCTCCGAAGTTTGCATAGAGAAAAATCTGAAATTATTCTATGTGATGGAAGTTACAGGATAATACAGAAAGTACAAGGTTACTCAAAGATGGATGGGCCGATTTGGAAAATTCTTTTTTGTTTGAAAGGGCTTCCTAAGTTATCCCATATAAATTTTATCAACTTTGCTTAGGTAGTTTTTGAGTTAGCTTCACTAATGCGTAGTTTTCCCACTTAGTTTATGTGGATGATGTTTTAATGTATGCGAATGATGTTTTAATAACTTCCTATCACCGTTATTTACATAGCAGGTAGTGGTATTCAAATTTGTGTAGGGTAGGTACCACAACAAAAAGTGAAAAATAAAAACTTTTTAGCAAAAAATAAAACCGACTTCCTAAACATTGTCTTGGATGGGTAAACGGTGTCTTGGGTTTTGTATTTTCGTTTTTAGCCACCGACTTCTAAAATTAAAGTTATTTTTCACTTTGTAGTGTTTTGTTTTGGAAGTCGGTTTTATTTTTTGCTAAAAAGTTTTTATTAAATATATGATGGTACGGTACCCTCGGTACGCGAATCCGACTCGCTCTTGACCGGTTTTTGTTCTTAGGCAGCCCTTACATAGTCGATCTCGATCCCGATCTTTGATCAAGCTCATTACAATAGAGATTAACTGTGTACCGGCTGGTATATACATTATGTATAATCAACCTTGATCGGGAAACGCGATGATAGAATTTGTTGGAGACGGCTCCAAAATACATTTATTATTATTATTATTATCAAATAAGAAAGTCTTCAAATAAACAAATATAGTAAAATAATATAAATACACAAATGGCTGATTTTAGATATTCACGAGAAGGCGTTTAAAGTTGTTCTAAGCGTTTTTCAGAGTTATTAAATTATATAATTATCAATGTTGAAGTACTAAATTTAAAGGATGTCAGTGAGAAATATTGCACGTGGGTGTTAGTGTCCGTTCATACAGACCGGCACGGAGAGGAGAGTACATTTTTATCGCGTTTAAAAAAGAGTTTAGGGTCATTGAAATAAGGTTGATTATTGTTTTACACTGAGCGCGTCAGGTCGGGTCTTAAGCATTCTCATTAAAAAAAGAAGTGAAATGAAAATCAACCTTATTTCAATGACCTAAAACTCTTTTTTAAACGCGATAAAATCTACTCTCCTCTACGAGCCGGTCGGTGTAAACGGACATTAAAAGTCTGGCTTTACGTTAAATGAAAACGCCAGGGTAGCCCACGAAATTCAAATATTCTTACGTTTTTGCAATTAGCAGGTCAGGATTAGCTTGTATATAGATTGTAGATCTAAATTTATGATTTACGACTCTAACAAATATCTATTTATAGAATTATAACCATTAAAATCATCCATACAAATCTATATATTCATATTACCCTATTGAATTGCTATTTCATGAAATCATGACATGTGAGGCCAATTCTAACTAATGGAGTTTTATTGCTATTACATAGGGTGTGGCGAATCATCATTCAATCTTTAATCAACATACAACGTGATACTGAACCGCAAATTGCAAAAAAACGTAAGAAAATATGTATTTCACAGGTTACTTTAGCGCACCCTCCTTAAATAAATATTTCTCACTAGCATTTGCCAGCAGCTTCGCCCGCATGGATGTCGGAAACTATCCCACGGGAACCGTACATTTTGCAGAGATAAAAAGTAGCCTATGTGCTATTCCAAACTATAATATTCATGTCTCCGTGCTAAATTTCATCCGGATCCATTCAGTCGTTCTGGCGTGATTGAGTAACAAACATCTATCCATCCAAACTTTCGCATTTATAATCAGATTGATATCACAAGTTGTAGGCGTATACTGTGTAGGTATTTAAATTAAAGGTCATTGAAACTT
This sequence comes from Dicycla oo, assembly GCA_948252095.1. Classification (NCBI taxonomy): domain Eukaryota; kingdom Metazoa; phylum Arthropoda; class Insecta; order Lepidoptera; family Noctuidae; genus Dicycla; species Dicycla oo. Next base: position 14,182,379 of record OX411714.1, on the reverse strand, counting down.
TTCTATTGCATTCGTCTTGTTCGAGGATCAAAATAATTTTACATAAATCTTACTAATATTATAAATGTGAAAGTTTGTGAAGATGTTTGGATGTTGTTACTCAATCACGCCAGAACGGCTGAACAGATCTGGATGAAATATAGCGCAGAGATAGATTATATTCTGGAATAGTACATAAGACACTTTTTATCCCGGAAAAATGTACGGTTCCCGTGGGATAATTTTCAACATCCAAAAGGCAAGGCAAAAGCTAGTAATTTATGCATCGTTCGTAATAAATATGAGATGGTTGTTTGGTTTCAGCTTTATTACTATCTAGATAGAATAGAGACCCCAAAATAACAGTTAATTATTCGGTCTGTACAATATCTTGCCCTGGCGTGTGTTAGTTATATCGACCTCAGATTGTTTCTTTATTTGGCTGAAGACATTTTGGACGTGATTTCACGAACTTCCGACGTCTCTCTACTGACTGAAACGTGTTTGAGGTGTTAACACACAAATAACACGAAACAAATTCTTCGACTTCTGTTCTCTAGAAATAATAATAACATAACATCACCCCTGTATTCCCCAAAGGGTTGGACAGAGGTGTACTTATGTCATCCACATTTCGCCAGTTATGTTTAAGTCCCATGAAATAAAGGCCAGCTTATTACCATCAACCGGGTGCAAGTCCAGACTCCGGGCAATTACTGAGAAATTCCTGATGGAAAAACCCAATAACACATTGCCTGACCCGGGGATCGAACCATGGACCTCATGCTCAGCAGTAGCGCTTGCGATCCAGTGGACCAACGAGGCAGTCGCATAATAATAATAATAATAACCCCACCGTTGTATCTCTACGTTGACGTCGTGGTGGGGCTTGCGCGCTCCGAACTTTAGGTATGTGCCGGTAGAGTTACTTTCCCGGAACTGGTCTAGGATCAGGAGCCAGGCCAAGAGAGATACAGAAACCCGCAGGGCAGCATGTGGCGAGCTGTTGGGTAGTAGCGGCCCCACGCTCCCTATCTCCCGGGAGAAATCTTGTCTTCATCTCTGGCTTGCCTTTATTGGCCGGCTGGAATGAACACTGACGAGGAACAGAGCTCCCACCTCTTTCTTGCCTTTATTGGCTATCTTGAGTGGAGATTTGCAAGAGCAAACGTGCTCGGAGGAAGGAAGTATTCCAGTAAGGTGCTGGTAGGGACCTTGACCGTACTTCCGAGATTGTCCTGATAGCCGTGGGATACCTCTCCACTCCTCAAGCACCTCAGGAAGTGTTGCCCCCTTGTAGCTACGTCACTATGTGCTAGCGGCTATTTCCGGGGGCCCATTATTGAGTGTGCAAGTCACCCCCTGCCATTATATCCGTGTATAATATATAACATTGGTCAGGCAGGGGACATAGTTCTTCCATAGTTCAAGTTACCCAATCCACTGTAGCCACCCAAACTCATAGCCCAATATGTTTTGTTTCCACGTACAACAATGGTCCTGCACCAACCGGGGGTTGCCCTTGGGTGCATTTGCATAGTGCATTCAGGGATAATCATTGGTTGGTTCCTCCTCATCATTTAAAATTATCTAAGGGGCCTCTGCGAGTTGGCTTCGGCTCCCCGTATGCCTTCCAAAGGTCCGGGACCCCAGGGTGCCGAGAAATGTCAATAATAATAATAAAAATAATAACCAACTGAGGGTTTTCCTTGGGTGCACTTGCATAGTCCATATAGGGATAATAATCAGTTGGTGCCCCCTCATCATTTAAAATTGTCTAAGGGGGTCGAGACATGAAAAAAGAAAAAAAATATATTTACAAAAAGTGTGCATTTAGCCAGACAGTAGAAAGTTTCTAATACATTAATTATAGAGCCTAATAATAAGTATATTTTTATTGCACTGCTCACTAAATAAACATTTCCACAAAATAGGCATCACGGACAGTCCTCTATGCAGTGCGTGCATGGAGGCTGAGGAAACCGTTGCGCTTGTGCTGTTTAAATGCACAGGTGTCACCCAGATTAGAACAGAAACCCGCGGGTCACCCAGATTTTTCTCAGATGTTCTTAACAGAGCCTAATCAACTTCTGGAGGGAGGTGGGCTGGTTGGAATAACTTACTGACGGCCGGTATAGCTGACGCACAATGGTCCAATTGAAGAATTAAGTGCGAAAACCTAAACCCCCATAATGAATGAATCAATCAATCTGTTTTTGTTTTATTACAGGTGCAAGTAATGATGGTTCGAAATTTAGAATGTAGCAACCCACCCGATCTAGGTTTATTCAAACCTGTGTTTCACGCCATCGCTTTACATTTCAATTACACTGGGACATTAAAATTTTAACTAAAACTGATATAAAAAAGTAATCTATTAACAACTATGAGAAAAAGGATATTGGTACATTACTCGTAATACGTAAAACTAGCCTATGTAAATATACAAAAGTAGATACTTACTAGGGAATAAATTATCATTATAACAAAATTTCTAGAAGTTTTTCCGTGTCTGTGTAATTGAGTATCGATAAATATTCAAATAACATCATACTACATTTTTTATAACTTACCCTATATAGGTTTAGTACATTGTTGAGTCTATTAAACAAAAAGGTCCTAAAAATGCATAGAAATAAGAATAGAATAGAATATAATTTTTCTTTATTAAATTATAATAATAATTAATTAATAGTTTTCACAGTGGTTCGTAAAGACTCATCAGTTAATGATTAGTAATCCTAAATAACATGAGACATGGAGATGTTTTGTTCAATTTAAGTTAATTTAATTTAAACTAGCTTTTGCCCACTGCTGCGCTCGCGTAGATGTCGGAAAACTATAGTATAAATATTCTTCTTGTATCACTCTATCTATTGATGAAAACCGCATTGAAATCCGTTCAGTAGTTATTGAGATCATCGCGAACATACAGACAGATGTGACGGGGACTTTGTTTTATGCAGGTAGTGATTTAATTTGATTTAATTTAGTAAGTAGGTACATTAGACATATTTTGTTCAATTTACAGAAACGTACAGATAATTTGCAGAATACCTAGGTAAAAATGTACAAATAACTGAAAAAAAAAAAAACTAAATTCATTTCAGAAACAAAAAAAAATCCTAGATAACAAAGAAAACGCAACAATTCCATGAATATGGAACCTAACAATACTTAAATATTCATTTAAAGTTTAATTTCCTTTAGTTAGCTTCGCAAATGAACGGTGCAAGCTCAGTGCAATAATATGGATTGTGGGGGTTCCTGTCTCTAATTACACCGTGCAAACGAACCGAACATAGGTACATACATATCCGTTTAATTAGGAAGGCACTGCTTGTTCCGTAACTTCATATATTTCGGTGAATGCGAAATGAATTCCTTCTATCTCAGCTTTAATGATAGTAACTGATATGTTTTAGCGTTCTGAGTGTAATTCTGCTGTTGTTATGAATTATGTTTGTTTATAATCATGTCTTCTTCAATCTTAAAGAAGGCAAAACGATAGAGTACCCAGTGCTAGTACAATTCCAACTTAAAATACTCAATGTTAATGAGAAACTTTGGCTCCTGAGTTCAACCTCTTCGGGAGGTTCCTATTCCGGATAAGGCGGGAGGAAACGTGGGGGTTTTACCATTGTGTGGATCGCCCGGTGGTCACGGTGGAACGCTCCGCGTCCTCGCGGAGGCGATCGGCGGCGGCGATCTCTCGCGTCCGGCCCTGATCCAGGGAGCGAGTACGGAGCGAGAGTGCATGGGATGCCGTCACCTCCTTCTGCGAAGCAGTAATGCGCGCGAAGGAGGAGGCGGAACGCGTGAGGGAGAGGCAATCTTTGCGCCCTCACGGCCCTAGTCGTTACAGGAGACGCCCTGGGCGTTGAGAATTGAGAGCTGATTTCCGGCCATCGTAGGAGAGGGCTTACGGAAGGCGAGCAATGGGTAGCTCGCCGTCCGGTAAGGACCAGGCCCGGGTCGACGGCGCGTTTTGTTCTACACGCGCTTCAAAGAGATGTCAGTACTAACTGATGAGGCCGGCTAGAGCCGATGCCTGCCAGGGTCGCGGGTTGTTTGAAAGAGTTACCGTGGCCCTTGCACAGGCCAGTGATGGAACATGGGTGGGTTTTAGTCAGTAAAAGTCTGACACGCCCATTGTTGGGGTGTAATGCCCAACAGTGAAAATGTTATGTTATGTTATGTAAATGAGTAGAAGAACGAGTCCCTTGATGGATTTATTGCTACTAAATATAATAATTACACAAGTATTCCACTTAAATGCTATGTTAGAGAAATGCACGGCTAAACAATATTAATGTGCATAAATGTGTGTGACGTACAAACTACAAAAAAGGTCAATGTACAGCGTAGCTCGTACATATTGCCCACTCATAAAAGGTAAACAATGAAATTGAAATGTTATTTATGTAAATAAGAAAATGTTAAAAAAGAAATAAAATGTAAAAAACATAATCTAATCCGAGCCTTATATAATTAAATCACAACGCGAAATAGGCGACGTTGCTTTGTTGAGTGTACGTGCACTCGATAAGTGCACTACGCTGCTGTCGTCTGTGACGTCAAATACAGCTGCGTTGTCCACGATGCTTGCAGTTGACCTCCTTCGGGGCGCGGGATTGGGAACAGGTTGTGCCTCAAGTTCCTCTTGACTCGTGCAATGTTTGCGAAGTCGGTGGTAAGCATATATTGCGCCTGCTGTCGCTGCTACTGTTGCCAATACGTATATGACAACATATTGGTGGACATCGTGGTATGTTGCCCGATCGGATAGGAAATCTTCTGCGGCCGCGGCTTGCATCTGTTCTATCTGTTTTCCCAGATCTCGCAGTAATGAGCTCTGCTCCATTACCATCTCATTCTCGGGTTCGTGTTTCAAAACCGGTACCGATAGGTTGATGATCCGATTGATTGGTGGGATTTCAACCTGGGCATGTATTGTATCCATGTGTTGCCTTTGCGAATGTACAGTGAACGTCTCACTATTGACAGTGCAGTCGCTACCGAGTGTCATTACCCCTGCGTTGTTAAGTAGTGCACTTGAAACTTGATTCCCACATATGACGCGTATTTTGCAAGCGTCACAGCAAAAGTACATGTAGCTATTTATGTTGCTGAGTTCCAACCACGTGTTTTGACAGTTCTCATGTTTGGTTTTGCAGGCCGACGAGTCCTGTCTCTTCTTGCATAGGCTCTCTTCAGACTTCATGTGGTATATTGGTTTTCGTATCTTGTATAACGCTCTTCATATACTACGTTCTTGTCCCCGTTGAGTTCGCACTCGATTTCCCAATGGAGACTGTCAATAGCAGTCCAACGCGCTTGTAACGTTTGCAACGCATCCTGGAATTCCCATTTTACTGTGATAAATTCCACTTGAATGTTGGCGACAGCTCTCATGAAGGCCTTGAAGTTCGCCGATTGTTTGCGTAAGAGGTCGTCCAGTTTACTGTTAGACCCCGTATCCCTCGTGTTAGGGCTTTGTTGTTGCCGAGGAGGCGATTGATCCTTGTTGATGCTCTCATTTGTGTTACTGGTTTCTTCTTCCTCCTCGCTGTTTTGTTGCTCTTGTAATTCCTTGTTCGATGTACTTGCTTTATCTTGCTCAGAAGTACATTCGAACGGTGTTGTTGGTTGCCCCGCTGGTCCTCCTATGGACCGTTTGTACGTCGACAGTTGTTGAATTTGTTGGAGAATTAACTCCTTGAGTTAATAGAGTTGGATATAGAATTGGCTTGACTTCTGTATGACACTTCAATGTTGTGTTATATAAATCACTTGTACAGTAAGGATGACCCGCACTTACTTCTGTGGACAGACGATCATGGTTGAACTGAAATTCGCTCCATAAGGATTCCAGCATTTGCATACGCCGTTTGAAGTAGTCCAAGTTCTTCCTGTCCCAGCCATCCTTCTTGATGTTGATGCCGACTTTCTTGATGTTTTCGTAAAGTTCGCGCTGATTCTCGTAAGCATTCGCTGATGACGTCATGTTGCCAAACTTTCCGACGAATTGACGAACTTTTGTTTTGAGAAGTAGGTTGTTGCTCCACACTCCTGGTTCTTGCTATTGTGCAATCTTTCTCTTCCACGATATGCGCCTTCTCAATTGGTTACTGGGGCGACTCGCTTGTGAGAGACCAGTCCAACCGATTCGCGACCGTAAAAGTTATAAATCACACGACTTTAAATTGCTCGAAGGACCAAATGTTGGGGTGTAATGCCCAACAGTGAAAATGTTATGTTATGTTATGTAAATGAGTAGAAGAACGAGTCCCTTGATGGATTTATTGCTACTAAATATAATAATTACACAAGTATTCCACTTAAATGCTATGTTAGAGAAATGCACGGCTAAACAATATTAATGTGCATAAATGTGTGTGACGTACAAACTACAAAAAAGGTCAATGTACAGCGTAGCTCGTACACTCATCCGCTCCGCCCAGAGCGGGAGAAGATATTTGATGATTTCCCACCGAAAAAAAAAAAACAAAGCTGTTCAACTTGATTGCCTACCACGGTCTTTTACTATCTTGTTTAGTTATAGCTACCTTATGTGTTTCTCCTTGTTATTATTTTTTGACATATCTCGAGATCCTGGGATACCGGACCTTTGGAAGGCGTACGAGTTATTATTATTATTATTATTGCTTACAGCATATTTTGGTTTTTAGTTTCTGTCTGCCCTGTGATTAATTTATATTTGTATTAGTACATACTTGCCTACTTATAGTGACTTAGAGGATAGCTTTCTTCTTCATCTTCAGACCTTTTGAATACAATTTCTGAGAATTTGATCAATAACGTATTCCGTAGAGATAACTCCACATTTGAGCTCCTCATTCATAACAGGGTCAAAGAGCTCTGATAAATACTTATTTACGTAGAGTTTATTAGATTGTAGTGTTGCAATAATTAAAGTGATCTCGTAAACACGTTCTCTAAAGCTGATATCAGGCATCTCAGTCAAGTGAATGGTCCACTCAAGTAGGTAGGTACTACCTATCACGTTCACGTTCACAAGACACTGTCAAAATTACTTAGAAATGAACGTTCATAAATAGAATGAGCAGTTATTCTATTTATTAATTTTTTATCCAATGATATTGAACCTCGGCACTCGATCTTTCACTAACCCTCCACATGATAGGAGTCCAATTTCATTGGATCGGATTGGATTAATGAATTCATTTTTCACTTTTGATTCATTATGTGTTCAGACGTTTGACTTCGAGTGAAAGATGCCGAACGAAAGACAAAAACTGGCCAGGTGCGTGTCACACCACGCACAATGAAGGGTTCCGTAGTTGGAATGAATTTATCCCAAGACCAAAGTTAACATTGTAGTTGAAAAACATGTTCTCCCATACATTCCAACTGCAAATAATAAGTTTGTACGCACAATATTGAAAGATGTACCATGTTATTTTAAGACCATAGACTTCTTATAGGTTTTCCTGTAATTTATAAGTATATAATAATTTTCTATATTTTTTTTTTAATTTTAGGCTCAGTAGTTTCGGAGATAAGTGGTAAATTTTCATCTATTTTGTTAAATAACTTTAAAACAATTTATTTTAAAATTATAAAATAAGTCTATTTGATACCCTCACTATAAGCCCTTTCATTTTACACACTTACGTTACGTTATACGAGTATTTTGTACACTTTAAGATACAGTTTGCAAAACTTTTTTTTTTTTTTATTATTTGCCCCCAAAAGTGAACCTCATATTCATTATAAAATTTACGTTACACGTCCGTGATTGGGTCACAGAAATTCATATGCGTACCAAATTTCAACGTAATCGGTCCACTAATTTCGGAGAAAATTGGCTGTGACAGATGGATAGACAGACACACGAGTGATTCTCAAAGGTTTTTCTTTTTTTTCTTTTGAGGTACGGAACCCTAAAAGTGAACAAAAGTGAAGCGTCTGATATCAGCTTAAGAAAGCCACTCAACACACACTAAACGCTCGTATATTAGGCGTTTCTTAATATCAGTATACCATAATGATTAAATACGCAGTCTGTTACGAGATGTTTCAGGCAGGTACAGTTACGAACTGGGATTGTTGAGCCACTAGTTTATCATCTTAACTTGGTTGTGTTACACGAATGCCGCCCGTGAAATTTGACATGTGACATTTCAATAACGAAAAACGGGCGGTATTGGTGTACAACCAATTTAAGATGATAAGCTGGTGGCTCAACAATCCCGGTTCGTGACTGTACCTGCTTGAAACATCTCGTGGATTTTGGCACACCGCCTTTTCAGACGGTATTCATGTGATATTTTCGTCTCGCATGAATACCGAGCAAACGATTGATCGACTAAAATCGTTCCGTAATCGAAAGAAACGCTCTATGTTCTATGTTATTGGGTTTGGTTTCCGCATTGAGTCCTTCAAATGGACCATTGTACGTGAGTCATGGCGGCCGTCGGTGGTTATTACAACCAGCCCACCTCCCTCCAGAAGTCAATCACGGCTTCTGGAAAGAAACCCTCATTGACCGAACTTTCAATCGATACCATTAACTGTAGGGAGAATTTAACGATTTTTGATCGGTGACTATTTTAATAAGACATTGATTTAGAGTTATTTCGTCGTTGCTATGTTGTGACTTGAAGGTCTTCCCATTTGCGGCTTCTTTCATCAGGTTCAAAACAAAGTGAATTTTCATTTGTGTAAATACAAATATTTCATAATTAATCTATTATACTATTCTGATTAAAGGTGGAGTAAACCTGCTCCCTAATTGGGTGCACACACTTTAAATCACATGGGTTTTCGAGGAAATTCCAAATCCATTCCATCCTTCATATGCTTCATGAAAGATATTGCCATCGACAGCCATTGTATCTGTGTTACCTGCTGGATTTTGTCTGATATCTCCAACAGTTAGCTAGCTAAATTTTCACAGTGTGTTGAGTACCCCTATATAAAAAACTTTTACTATGGGATCAACTCTGAAATTACGAAAAAAAAATCTGCTGTTTCATACAAAAGTTCAATAAACTCGACCATGGTAAAAAGTAGATTTTTTTTCGAGATTTCAGAATTGGTCCCATGGTGAAACTTGTTCTATTCATGGGTAGAACACTGTGAAAATTTAACTAGTGATTTAAAAATGTCCCCGTATAAATGTGAAAATCAGTACACAATCCTTTGGCTGCTTGGGGACAATTGTAAGCTTGATATTTATAACATTTTTTACAAAAAAAAAAAAAAAAACACAGACTTCCATAAAAACACTGAAAAGTGAAAAATAACTGTAATTTCGGAAGTCGGTATCTTCGGTTTTGTACTCTCGTTTTTTGCCACCAGCTTTCGAAATTAAAGTTATTTTTTACTTTGTAGTATTTTTTGGAAGTCGTTTGTTTTTTTTTTTTTTTGTAAAAACGTTTTTATTTTTCACTTTTCAGTTGTGGAACCTACCCCACACAAAGTCGAATAACTGCAAAATAGATTAGATCATCATCCACATAGACTAAGTGGAAAAAATACGTATTATTGAAGCTAACTGAAAAACTAGCCAAGCAATGTGACTACATTTCACATGGGACTAACTTCGTGGTTACATGCCCTTCCGAACAAAGCAAGAATCGTTCAAATTGGACTATTCTGTAAAAACCTATCCGTGGTCATCCATTAAAAAAAATATACGCCTCGGCTTATATATAATACGTACAGGACATTTTTTTAAGCAGTGCGCAAATTTTCACAGGGTGTTCTACTCATGAGTATGAACAACTTTCACTATGGGACAAACCCTGAAATCACAAAAAAAGAATCAGCTGTTTCATATAAAAGTTCAATACCTACTCGACCAAAATGTATGAAACAGCTCATTTTTTCTCGTGATTTCAGGGTTAAAGTAAAAGGGAAAGTTGTTCATATTCATGTTAACGTAGACAACCTGTGAAAATTTGCGCACTGCTTAAAACATTGTCCTGTACTATACATCTAGCAACCCGCACTACACCCGCGAGGTGGATTACAGCCCCTCCCTCTCACTAGTGTTGGGTAACTCAGCATATGTGCTACCACAGTTGTAGCTACTCACTTGGATAAAAAGAGTTACTCACTCTTTTTATTTTAGTGTGCTAGCACACACCACAGATTAGCTACTCAGAACATTTTGTACGATTGTACGTATTATACATACAATTGTACATAGAATATCTACTATTCTAAGCAAACGAGATAAGGTCTAAATTTAATTGCCGTCTTTTGCTTTCGTTCGTTTGACGACGTCACGTAAACATTCTCAATTCTCTTCCCTCGTACTCATGCGAGCTGTGTTAGTCAGCGCGTGTGCCTACTCTCCCGCGCATGTGAGCTGTGTCGCGTTGTCGTCACTACACTCCACACTCGCCGACTCGCGGATCGCGCGGCGAGGCACTCTGCACACGCGACTCACTTACACACTCGCAGAACACAACTCGCGGCCTCGCCTCATTCGTGGTAGCACAGTGTGCTAGCACACTTTGTAAAAAGAGTGCCTCACACGATCCTCATTTTAAAAGAGTGTGCTACCCATCTCTACCTCTCACCGAGAGGAGGTCTGTGTCCCAGCCGTGGACACATTATAGGCTGATTATGATGATACGCGTCGATTTAAGAACCTGCTCCTTTTTTTCGGTTAAAAATATTAAAGAAACTATGTAATAATAAAACACAAAAACGTTGACCAAATCCTTTAACAAGAAAACATAATAGAATCACAAAAACCTTTAACTTGCCATCGCAAATCCCAAGTTATAACAATTTAATATCCCGACCCGCCTTTCGTAAGAATGTTATAAATCGATGTCGATCGCAAATCACAATATCTTGCGATATTATCAACGGAACAAGCTTATTCAAGTGAACTCCTATTATATTCGATGTATCGATATCATTACCGATACCTACCTACTATTAAATCGATTGGTTGTAACAAATGTTCCGATTAATTAACTATTAAATTGGTGTTACTCTATCTATGTGGGATTTGATTGAGGAGTACCTACGATTGACGGATTGGATAATCTACTGGTCTCTGTTACTTATATACTATTAGTGGATAATTGATTGAGCGACAAAGTGATTGGTGTGTTCGATTCTGAAACCTGCCTTTTGCATTCCGAATCTCAATCTCTTTTACTAGCTTTGAAGTAGTAACAACACACATTTATGTGTTCTGCTACTGTTGACTATACCAGTGTGTGCAGGTGAGCTAACGGCGTACGAAAAAGAAAATCGATTTAAACCTAAACCAATAATATTTTTACCCAACCAAAAACACTTCACTGCGGGAACATCATTAGAGAGCTTTTACTAAAAAGCGTTCAAAACAAAACAGTAGCAGACTTCTAATTAATGACCGAAACCAATATTTCTGCAATTAAAATCAAAACCTTGTATAATTAAGCTTATGGACGTCAAAACAGTATCGATTTGAAACTAAATATTTTCGTAGCCAATACGAGTTTTATTGAACCGACCGTGACATTTCGAAGCAATTACGCATCCCTATCTATAAATACATATATTTATACACTATACAATATATTGTACATAATAAAATAGTAACGAAGTCAAAACTGCACATTGAATATAAAAAAAAAGTATTTGTCTCTGATGTCGAAAATATATTTTTTTAAATGTATGTTCCCGATTGGTGCAAAAACGGCAGAACGGATTTGGATGAAATTTGGCACACAGATAGTTTATAGCCTAGATTAACACATAGGGAGGATACTCTTAATCCCGGCTTTACGTTTCCGTTGGATATTTCCACATCCACGCGGGTGAAGCCGCAGCAAAAGGTAGTAAATATAAAACATTTTATAAACATTTTAACATACCTAAACATTGATACATGCACTAGATTTTTCTAGCCGCTTCACCTGCGTGGATGTCGGAAATTATCCCATTAGATAAGAAGTATCCTATGTCCTAACCCAGGTCATGGTCTATCCATGTACCAAATTTCATCCAAATCTGTTCAGCTGTTTTAGTGTGTAAGCGTAACAAACAAACAAACAAACTCACTGTCGCATTCTTATTATTAGGATTTAAGTAATAATAACATTAAAACTGAAAGAATGAGAACTACATTTCATTTATTTTTAATCCTTACGATACAGTTTTGCTTTTTAAGAAATCTCTTTTTTGTCAAGTTGTCAAAACAATGCAAAGTAGGGGTGGGTCGCTAGAATTTGATAACTTTGTTTATGAGACTATTTTCTGTCTGTCTAGTAGACCATCTAAACCAATTTGCGCACAGGATAAGTTATTCTGTTCCAGAAATAATTCTGTCTCGTTGAGTAGTTTATTTTAATAGTTATTTGAAACAGTGTTCATATTTGTAACCGTATCCAGGATAATAAAATATTTCATAATAGCTATTCTGAAATTAGTATGAAATTAATTTCGCGAGGATTAGCAGTGGTATTTGAGTGGCGTTTGTGGGGTTAAACTGTCTGCACGCGATCTAAAGGTTTGTCCATAGAGAACTAACTAGGCAGGTGTAAAGTCAGTAATAAACAAAGAACTGTTTATATTAGGATAGATTTAGATTTTTAACCCTCTGTTTGCTGTTTGGGTCCTTATTTTCCTTTGATATCGTGACATTAAAAGAGATGAATAAATGACTGCCCCCAGCATGCATAGGAATCTGACATTAACTCGTTATATTTAAGTATTTATTCATAAATTATTTAGTGTTTAATAATTTCCTAGAACTTTCGTGAACTGTTGAACATAAAAATGTATCTTAATTGCTTTTTAAGCTTTCTTGTTTGACATGACAAGGTCAAGGGAAAATAATACATTACTGCAAGCTAGGGAGGGGTCGTAGCGCTTTTACAAAATGAAATTGTACTTAAATCGATTTTGATAACAGGTATCAAAACGATTTATTTTCTGAAAATAAGAAGTGGCAATCAGAATTTTGGCGGGAACCGATCGATGGCGTTTAATTTGGTGTCCTGTTTAGTTGGTTGTTATTATGTTTTCACAGGGTTTTGATTCGGAAAATGGGGTGGTTTTTAAAGTGACAATCGACTATACTCAATTCCACTTTATTCTAATCAAAATCAAATAAAAATAACCGAAAGCTGAATGTGCTTCTTTCTTTTAGTCTTATTACCTATTTTGTGACGTAAAATATTAATTTTATCGATTCTGTTACACTTGAAGTTCAATCCCATCTCTATGAAAAAAAAAAAAAAAAAAAACAAACGTCAGTCAGACGTCGTTTGATCGCTCTGCCGTTTGCTTGATCGTTGTGCTTTTTTTATTTTGAATTTTCTTTGACCCTCGCTTGTTTATTGGACTTATTGTGTGTGCTCGCCTACGTACTGACCTCTCACTACTCGACACTGACTTGACTTGCAATCAATTCATTATGCGATGCATAAACTGCGGTGTAGCCACACAAAGACTGCGGCGGCATATCACACCTTCATTGCCTGCTGTTCCATTCACTATCCTAGTACGATGGTTATCAATTGAGGTATCAAGTTCAACACGCCCGGTCATACTACGGAGAGCATATTAGCTAAGATGACCCACTGACCCAAATGGTGTTTCTGATATCAAAGTGTGCACGGATCTTGAAAGAGTAATTCATTTAGGGAGATCAAAGCCTCAACTTGTAATAGGCCAAATAAGATCAAAGCATATCAGCCAAAGAATTTATATATTAAAAAAAAAATCAAAATCAAAAGTCATTCATTGAAACTAGGCTGAGAATCAGCATTTTCGAACGTCAAAATTACAAAAGACAGTCCCCCGCCCGCCCTTCACCACTTCCTAGTGCTTTAGCTGGAGAGAAGTGGCGCAACAAAGTCCCCAGCAGCACAGCTGTCTGTTGAGTAAAAAAATTTGATTGTATACAGCACTGCGCAAAATAATTTAAGTATTACGCAACAAAACATGAAATTAAATTAAATTCATTGCCATAAGTCAGCTAGCACACGCCAATATACCAAAAAAAAAGAAAAAAAAATCTAAAACTACAGGTACTCAAGCAGAAATGAAAATACAAAACTAAACACGTAAACTACAGAACACGGAAACACTATAACTAAACTAGCTTTTGCCCGTGGCTTCGCCCGCGTGGATGTCGGAAATTATCCCATGGGAACGCACTACCGGGATCAAAAGTATCCTATGTCCTAATCCTAGTTATAGTCTACTCATGTGCCAAATTTCATCCAAATCCGTTCAGCGGTTTTAGCGTGAAAGAGTTACAAACAAACAAACTCACTTTCATATTTATAGTATTATATGAAAAACCGGTCTTTCGACAGTCTAGACTCAACATGTATTAGGTACCTACTTAAATTAAAAAAAAAAAAAACTTAACACACTCTTAAAGTTTCTATAATAACATAATTTAATCAAGATTCGAAAGACACGTGGCGCAATCTATTATCATAAGAACGTTATTGTTGTTTTCCTTGGAAAAAAAAACGTTTTTTCGGGATGAAAGGTACCCTATGTCCGTTTCTGTACACGTGACAACGTATATGCAAAAGACAATGTTCAAAATGGCCCTGTGCAATGAAGAGTTTGAGAATATACGATAATTAATCGCCTATTTTATTATATAAGTTGCAAATACTTCTGTATCACGGACTAGCTGTATTCCAAAATGTATTTTTAATAGAATTTAATGCGACTAATAACATTACATCGCCATCTTCACCTATGTCGTGTCAAAAGTGAAATAGGGATGTCCGATCAATTATAATCGATCGATTGTGTTTTTTTTTTCTAAAGTGTAGTTTTAAAAACCTAATAAAATACTTTATGAATGCAGTTATACTCCAATTTAAATAGGTAGTAAGAATAATATTATACAATAATCAAAACTTCTTTATTTCTATACAATCATTCAAACTAATTCATTATTTACGACAATTAATACAAAAATAACGCTCCTTTTGCGGTTCATTAAACGAAAAACATACTTATTTTTACTAAACACATCACAATTACCTAATGTTTTATTTAAAAAACAATATTGCAAACTAGATACAGATGTTATTATATATTATTATTACCAGTATAGAAGAGTGTTGTTATATATAAAATAAACCATTGTCATACATACTTGTAATGTTTATATGACAAAGTAGATGTAACAGACTGTAATAATTTAAGACCACAGTAAATCATAATCGAAAAATCGATTAATGGTGTCGTATTACATCCCTAGTTTTGCCGGTGAACGTGTCATTGTTACCAATGGCACAAAGGCCAAAAAGCCATGCCATAAAATTATTAAAAAAAAAAAGTCATTGTTACCACAATTGAGAGTTACAGTTTCTGCGCTGTGCTTTTTCCTGTGTTCTTTTCTGTGTTCGGTGTTTTGGTGACCTTCGGGACTTTTTTACGACTTGGCTATTTTAACGGACTTGGATTGGCTTAAAAAACGATTGACCTGGCTGTGATTTTCGGAACTGTGTACCTGTGTGTGAATTAAATTCTGAAACCGTATGGTTATTACGGGGGAAAATTCACAGCCGTCATATAAGTACTAAAGTGTATTTTGTATATATTTTAATTGACTCATCACAAATAGGTCGACAGGCAATAGTCGAATATTGCTGTAATTGTATCGTTGGGCGCAGAACTATCGGTTGCTGCGCCCATGTTATGACCATTATTTGGTACCTAAGTTATGCGAGGTATCAAAATAATGTCAACCCCCCTGCACAGTTTTTAGACACTATTTTAGTTCGTAATTTAGACGAAGAACAATAAACGTGAAATTAAAATCTGTGTTTTATTTCTTATTCAAATATAAATATTGTACGACTAGGTTTTAAAAAATCACTTATTACCATCTAATTGGTAAAGCTGGTATCCTATGCACACCGTTCAGGCATAGGGACGCTGTTTCTACTCATCTCATTCCAAAACGAATGCTACGAATTCAGTTACCTACCTATGTTGATTAGTTTAATGTATATTAATTTTGCACTTGCATCCATTTTTTAGAAAAAATAACTGCATAGGTACCTAATTATCTAGGTAGGTATTATGATATTATTTTTCAGTTTCTTAAAAATTACTCAGAGCTATGAAAAATCATGGTAGGTACCTACATTTAATATTCGTTGTTATGGTTAGATTATAACCTCAAAATCTGATACTTTTTTTGAAATATATCTTTTCTGCAGCTAGTCCGCTATAAAAACAAGATCTTCTAGGAGTCTCCAAATGATAGAGAATACAATACATAATTATCCGATGCTCTTGGCTCCAGGGCCAACAATGTATGGACGCAGAGCAATGTCCTTTCAGGATGATCGGTTCAGTGGTTTAGGCGTGAAAAGGTAACAAACAAACAAACAAACAAACTTACTTACATATTTATAGATTATGTCAATGATAAATAAAAATAACTTATAAATATAAATTATATTATAAATTGACTTACATGGCAATAAATAATTATATGAACTTATTATATGAACTCTATTGCTGTCATGTTACAAGATACAAGATATTTATTTTGCTAAAACATGAGTATACACATAAATGCAAGATGTTACATAAAAGGTAGATTGAGTCACTGTCATGTTTTGCCTTAATGGCGTACAAAATATAACTGTTTAAATAAATCTAAATCATCACAATGCTATTTACTCATACATGCATTACTAAACAACTATAATTAACGGTCAAAGAAAAAGTTCTGAACTGCATTAATGTCAGAATAGGCTTGTTACATAGTCAAGTCAATTAAAATATGAATTACTACTCAAAAAAAAAAACAAATACAATAGACCACAATAACATGTCATAAAAATACAACATTGTCATCTCAAAAGCGAGGAAAATTGTCCTCTTTCATAAACTCTGCTATACTGTAAAAAGCTCTTTCAATTAGTAAACTTTTCAATTTACTTTTAAGAACAGACATATGTAATGCTCTCCATGATTTGGGCAATTTATTAAAAATGGTCGAAGCCATGCAAAAGATGCTCTTACGCATAAGAGCTGTTTTAGCGCCGTGTACACAGAGTTTAAAATTATCACGTCTATTCCTAGGGACAGCATCAGACCAACGCTGAAATAAATGAGAATTGGGTTTAATGAACATAACTGTTTCCGAGATATATAATGAAGGCAATGTCAATATCTTACGTTCTATAAAATAAGATTTACAGCTGTCCGTTGTTTGCAGTCTAAACATCGATCTAATGCACCTTTTCTGTGCCCGAAACGCTATTTCATTGTCCGTGCTATTCCCCCAAAAGATGACTCCATACCTAAGAATTGATTCGGCTAATCCGTAGTAAGCAGTAATTAGCGCATCTGTGTTGAGAACCACAGCAAGCTGTTTCAGAGCGTAGGCTGCACTACTCAATTTGAGGTTTCCAATTCAATTTAGAATCTATTATTATTCCCAGAAATTTTGCTGTGTCAGCTTCATTGATATTTATATTATTAAAATAAATATTAAGATTGTTGATTGTTTGTGTACGTTGTCTAAAGTGCATTACGTTAGTCTTTTTTAAATTCTTTTTTAAATTATTATCATTTAACCAATTTATAATAGATATTAGTGAATTATTAATGTCATGTTCATATGTGTTTATGTCATTACAAGCTATTGTCAAAGTGCAATCGTCAGCAAAAAGTGTCATTGGATGTTCAGATATTTTAGGCAAGTCATTTATATACAAAGTGAACAATGGAGGCCCCAATACACTGCCTTGAGGTACTCCATATATAACTTCGCGTTCTTCTGATCTTGAAGTTTCTTCACGTTTACTTTTTTTATTTATTTTACTGATTTCTGTCACTTGTTTACGGTTATGAAGATACGATTTGATTAATTCTAAAACGTTGCCTCTAACACCATAGGCAAGTTTCTCTGCCAGGGAGTTATAATGGACGCAGTCAAAGGCCTGTGTCATATCGCAGAGTATGGCACATACTGGTGTTCTCTTATCTACATTTAGCATGACATTATGTAAAAACTCATAAATAGCCAAACTTATACTTTTATTTTTCCGAAATCCCTTTTGTTCGTCACTTAATATATTATATTTTTCTAAATAGGTATTCATTTCACCATATATGTATTTTTCGAAGACCTTAGACATAACTGATATAAGCGCTATCGGTCTGTAATTTATCATTAATTCGTGATTATCTTTCTTATATAGCGGTTTCACTGTAGACTTCTTTAGTGCGTCAGGAAATACACCTGAACTTATACAAAGATTAATAATGAAACACAAATGAGTACATATTTCAAATGCAACTGCTTTCAATATTTTAGTGGCAATACCATCGTGGCCAACGCTGTTCGTGTTTTTTAGCTTTATAATAATATTTAGTATGTCATAGGGCGTAGATGGAGCCATAAACATAGATTGTACTCAGTGCCTAGACAGCCTAGTTATGACAGTGATGTCTGGGGTGGGCGAGACACCAGAACCATTATCAGCTCCGGCTTCATTTTTAGATAATGTTCTTGTGAGACTCATAGAATAACGAATAAATAAATAAATCGCATTTTTGTTGTTTTATTTCAAGTTATCCAGTGCATTCGTTATCTAGTTTAGGCAGGATTTATCCATCACCACATACCTACTAACTAAACTAAGTTCCCCTGGATAAATTGGTTAAATAAAAAATACAATATTATCAATACATCCATACGCCTAGGTAAAAGTTCATAGCAGTGTCATTTTTTTTTAAAGCTTTTTATACCTATTGACGTAGGAGTTACACGATTTTATTTTCAGGATTGTAAAGATATGAAAAGTTCCTGAAACTTTTTTATACGAAATACTAATCAGCTATTCAGCATTACATATTACTAGGTACCTATGTTTATACATTGCTGGGGCAGTCGACCATAGTTCTATTTAGCCATCTCCTTTCGAATAAATAGGTACCTAGTAACGGTCAGCGACAAAAGTCGATTAGCATTGCTACTTTTACACATCTAGGTTGACACAAAATTATTCGATAAATTTAATCTAATGAATAAAATAAATTTAATAAGATAAGGCCCTTAGTCATTATCTTATTAAATTTATTTTAGCCGGTTTTGTGATCCGTAGTTACCCCAACCAGTGGATAAACTCAGTATCTAATGGTTGAATTTTGGCTATATGTGCTTTTTTTCACATTTAGCCAAAATCCAACCATTACTTTACTATGTTTAACCATTGTTTGAGTTAACTACGGATCAAAAAGTCGGCCTTAATAGTAAATTCTTTTCATTTTACTTTTATTCCTGTTTTAATTAAATATTACTCAACATTTAAGTTTTATAAAACTTAAAGTGTCAGTCGACTTTTATCGCTGACTGGTTCAATTTTTAAAAGATTCCATGTATAATTTTATAAACTTTCGTTATATCAAAACACGCATTTAAAAGTGCCATACCAGTACCAGTAAAAGTGTGATCTTATACTGTTTACGTTCTATTTAAAATCAGAGTCTCAAGATGCGGCAAACTATCTACTTAAAACGCCGTACATAGTAAACGTCGGTACATAATTGTGATGTCCAACTTTTTACTGGCTTCCCGGGGGAGTCTCATCATTTAACTCGAATAACAAAGCTTGTTTGTTTCAGTGAGGAGTTCAAGCGAAGCGTCTGCGCTAAATGTAATGCTGTTAACACTTTCCCTCGCCCTCTTCTTCAGATCCTTAATGCAATCAGAAACGTGATAAATTATCTCAACTCTTTTATTAACCAAACGAGATTTAGACACAGGCAAGGCAAGAGCTATTCCAAAGAATAATCCCACTACAAACCTTTTTTGTAACATTAAAATAATTGGTTCTCAAACGATTATTGTAAACATGATAATGTACAATTCAGGTAGCTAGTAAATAATGTTTTATAGTAAAATATTTAATTAAGTCTTCAATACATATCTCGGTCTTTACTGCTAGTGTCTGATTATTAATTTCGTTGAAACTTTCTCAAAAGTGCAGTGTTATCGTTAGGTACAAAATTTATATTTTTGCAGCAAAGGCTATTTGTATTTAATTTATTATTTGAAAACCTATCTTTAGAATTCAAAATTATATTGTAAATAAAAGTTTAGAATCGCCTTCTTAGATCTACTGATGTATATAAAGTTATAATATTAGTCGACATCTTTTGTAAGAATATTATAAAAAATCGAGAACTTATCTACATACTTGGAAATGTTGACGTTATGTAAAAACTATGAGGGATTAATATTAAAAAAATAAATTTAAATCTAGAAATGTAAACTGCTTTTAAGAATCCTAATTTTTGTAACCAAGTTTTCTAAGTACCATTGAGTAAGAAATTCTTGAACAAAATAAAAATCACTGCTGTATTATAAAATAAGTAAAAAGGACGATGTTCAAAACGTTCATACCGCTGTTTGTATAAAATAATTTGGAGCGAACTATTTGTCAGTACATATCCTGAATTGCTAATATCACGATACCAGTTGTACATATCGATCTAACACATATGCTTTCGTTGTTAACGTGTACTGTAATTAGTATTATACTGGCATGATTTTTGTTGAAATAAAGAACAATTTGTTACACGAGTTTTTTTTTTTTGTTAATCCTATTGGTCGTTTTTAATAGGTACTTAATTGGACGATCAACTATCTTCAAGGTATACTTGACACGTTCCAATCTTCACCACACGGAATAGAAAAAATAAGTGGAAGTGCCCATGCGGCTATCCGGCGCGTGTCACAATTATGCGAAAAAATATGTTAAATAATAACAAACTTCGTCAGTTGTAATAAGTCTTCATTTTGTATGAACAACAAATTCAACATTGACGAATAGCTTATCTGTTGTTCATACAAAATTAAGACTTATTAGGTTGTTGTTATTTTATATTTTGCCGCATAATTGCGACACACGTCGGATAGCTGGACTAAGTGGCTGGATAGAGTGGGACTTCCGCTTACTTGTTTTTTTCTATTCTATGCTACAACAGTTCACTAAGCTAAGTAAAAAGGAAAACATATGAAAGATAAAAGCTTTACATGTAGGTATTACTGTGACTACTGACCCGATTTCAGAATAGTGTAGTTGGATTGTTCTTGAGGACCGTACTCATGGTACTCGCCGCGCTATTGATTTCGCGAATTTGTTTTGCGAAAACTTGTTACACGACCTTTTGTTACGCAGCGAATATGCATTCGCAAGCAGCTGCTAGACTATTGGTTGTTCAAGTTTGAATTCACGTACTCTACCAAAATGAAAACTATTAACAGCTCATGTTCGTTGCGTAACAAAAGCTCGCGCAACAAATGTTTGCAAAACAATTCTGCGAAGCGAATGTTCGCGGTAAGGTACACAGCTCACACCGGACGTAGTAGGTTAATTTTGAATCTTTCTGTATCTACGGTACCTCTTGTCCGTAATCTGGAAATATCCGTATGATATTCATTGTGTCTCAATTTTTAATAGTAACAGGCATACAGATCGATCCACCTGGTTAAGCTACGCTTGCCGGGTTTGGTCCGTGAAGAGATGGTCACCCATGACCATCCTTCATACCAAGACTCCTCCGTGCTTCGGAAAACACGTTAAGCCGATCCCGGCTGACATTCGTGGATCTTTGACGTCGTCGTCGGTAGTCAGAAGCCCAAAAGTTTGACAACCAGTCTTACCAAATGGTATCGTATTACCCAGTTACTGGTTGTGGAGATCATAGAGGCAGTCGCTCCATGTAAAATACTGGTATTCAGCTGCAATCGGTTGGACTGGAAGCCGACTCCAACATAGTTGCTTCAGACTAAGTCTTATTAATTTTCTTTTTTTTACTATACTTAAATAAATATCTTAAGCTCCCAATGCAGTGGGCTAATTTTCGTCAATAATATTGATACTAATAATTTGGTTAGGTACTTATATTTCTTTATAGAAGTCAAAAAAGGGACTGGGAATGTCTGAAAACTGATGTCTTAGAATAGGAATACTTCAAGCTTTCATGAAGAATTTTCAGTTTGAAAGATTTTATTCATAGATCTGCCACATAAGTAAGTATCACTGTACTATGTGTATGCTCAGGTACCTACATATTGACCTAGAAAAAAGAGCATAATTTCAAAAGTACTATCAAGATATCCGTTCTTTTCAACTAAATTGTTATCTCGCAAAATACAATCGTCAAATAAAACAAGAGTAAGAACGTAGTCTAAAATCCTCGAATTTTAAAGAATGTTTAGCGGTCTCGAAGCATACCCATCTCGTACAATCGTCTGCAGGTTCCAAACTCTTTTGTCAGCTTCCAACTACACTTTGTCTACGAGCACTTTATTATATTTTCTTAGTAAACTGGACTTCCACTCAAATAAAATATAATATGATGCTCGCGTAGATGTCGATATCTAGGAAGTACGGGCAGATATAGTTTTACAAATTGATGGGGAGCTCATTGAAATATTGGAAATACTTATTGCATCCAATATGGAATTCCACTTAATCTAAGAAGGAATCTAATTGTACGCCTTTGGTGTGGGATGCAACGTGTGTCGACACCCTTGCGCCATCCCATCGTTGGTGTGGAAAACCTCAAACAGCGCAAATACTGCAATGTTATTGGCACTTATATTATGGTCGAGCCATTTGGGATTGAAACACTAGGGCCATGTGGTTCGAGGGCCCTCTTAGTTATTCGAGACATCTCCAAGCGGTTGGTTGTCTATAGACGTGACCGCTGGTCTATTTTTTGGCCAAAGAATAAGCATTGCCATACAACGTCGTAATGTTGCTAGCCTTTTGGGAACTGTTCCTGTTGATGCGTACTTTTTTGATGCCTTAAGATTATTTCCCCTCCTTTTTTATATTTATTTGTAAATATTATTATTATTATTATTTTAAAACTGTTAGCTTTTTAAATTATGTAAATATATGTAGTAGAAAAGTTAGTAAATTACTTAGAGGGAATCTACGAATTTAATGAGTAAACATTCATTTATATAAAGTTTTATCAGTGCAGTAGAACAATAAAGCGCAAGCTTAACTCGGCACTTAGTATAAAAAAGATATAAAGATAGAGTGACCACGAAAACAACATGTTTTTAGAACGATTGTTTCTAAAGCTGTCTGCATAAATTAGAGATTGCGTGCTCGAAAGTATTAGAAACCTACTGGTGCTAACCCAGACTTAGGCTGATAACATTGCAACGTACAAAGACATGGTTAAAGTAGTCTTAAAAACAAAGGAAATGAGACAGAATAAATTGTTTTGTTGTGCCAATTAAGATCACTAGGTGATGCTCACTATGAGTTGACTCATACATCAAACAGTCATTTCTCATATAACCAAGAGCTTTTGCCCGCGGCTGCACTCGCGTGGTGGTCAGAAGTTATCCCACGAAAAAGTACTACCGAGATAAAAAGTATACAGGGTGTTTGGCAGAACGTTGAACATACGAAAATGGTGGATAGGTGGGGTCATCTGCTACATACTCAGCCCTAATTTATTTGGCCCTGGCCCACTGGGTATTTTTAAAAATTTTTTTTTCTTTTTTCTTGTTTCACCACTTTCTTAACTTTAAAGTGTAATTTTTATTAAAAATGGGTAAAACAGGCAATATTTTGTTTTTTATTTTAATCTTTGATGTTGGCAGATTCTTATAAAATTATTGCTTTGTTCAGATGTTAGCTAGAAAAAAAGTTATGAGTCCTCAAACTTACAGAAAGATGTAAAAAACACTTAAATGTTAATTTCAACTTGCATTAAAAAGAAAACAAAAAATGATTGAGGAGTTCCAATTCTAGCAAAACATCCCTAGTGTGTGAGCTTTCTAATGGTATGTAATTTGCTTTTATAAAAAAAAACTTTAAGAGTTATTTCATAATTTTATCAAGTAGGAAATTTTTGACGAAACTCTACCTTTACGGAAAGTTAAATGTTTTGCGAAATTGAATACTGCAAAGTTGGTAAAAATTAAATGATCGATTGAAATTATGCTGTACCAGTTAGGTGCGTTAATAAAACAATTAAATAAATTTAAATAATTTATTTAAATAAAATCACAGATGTTCAAATTGACGCCCTTCATTTGCAATACAGGTGCGGCATCTACGTCTGATTTCTACAGTTGTTGTGCGCAGCAGCATCTCCTGTCGCATAACTTCGAAAGCAGCATTAATTCGATTTAACAAATCTTCTCGACTTTCTACTTCGTAGTGTCCCTTTGCCCTTCCCCACACGTGAAAATCGAGCGGAGTGAGGTCGGGCGATCGTGGAGGCCAGGGAATTGGTCCTCCCCTGCCAATCCACGAATTTGGGAAACAATTATCCAAATGCTCACGTACAATTAGACTAAAGTGAGCTGGGCAACCATCGTGTTGAAAGACAATAGGCCTGTTTATGTCTACTTGGAACACTTCTTCCACTAATGGTGGTAAATCATTTATCAAAAAATCCAAGTAGTTGTTCGCATTGATGTTGTCGGGCAAATAATGAGGCCCTATTAGCTTATCGCCAATCACTCCTGCCCAGACATTCACACTGAATCTCCTCTGGAAGCCCCTATGTCTCTTCACGTGTGGGTTTTGATTTTTAAGTGCCCAATGGTGAAGATCGTGATAATTGAAAATCACTGTCATCGAGACCTAGAACAAACAAAACACGTCTAAGAATCGATTTCAATACTGAATCTTTTCTTCCTCCGAGTTCAAACTCTACAATTATCTAAATTAAATTATCTTCAATTTTTAAGTACACTAATTGGCTTTATGACTTAGCCATAAAGACGTAAGACCACATTCACAAAAGGGCGTGCGACTTTTCAATTTTGTTCTAAAAAGGAGCCATAAGTGCTGGCAAGTTTACCTACGCTGACCACCTGCGCAAACCGAATCCGAAATCCGAATCCTGTAAGCGCTGGCCGCCTGATTGTTACGTGAATGCGGCCGAATAGGAATAGTTTATTCGAATTTAATTTGAAATTAGAATTGAATGCGCTAAAAACAACATGAGGCAAAACAACTAATAAAGAAAGTGACGAAATCAAGGTTAAATGGAACGATCAATTGAACTGTCTCATAATTTACTACATTCCACAAAATCGTATCAGATGCAGTGCATAAACGGCTTAGTCTTACCTTGCACTGGAGTGTAGTGAAAAGCATGCCTACCATCTTGCCGGAGAACAGACCACACTTTCCATATGCTTAAGCCAAGTACTGAAGCTATCTGTCTAATGCTTTTGGTAGGGTCCGCGTCAAACTCGGCAAGAACTTGTTCGTCAATGGTAGTATCGGGTCGTGCTGCGTTCACTCGTGGTTCTTGTAAGTTCAGGTTACCGGTTTGTCGTAAACGTCGGTAAGTACTCGCAAACGTCTGATGACTGGGTACTCGGCGGTTGGGATAACGCTCTTGATAAATTCTTCGCGCTTCACGCGAATTAGTATTAGCGCTTCCATACGCTAACAACATGTCCGCGTATTCCTCACTGGTAAAAGCAGCCATTTCTTTACCAATAACAACAGGTAACAGTAATAACCAAAAAACTTAACTAACAGGTTATAAAACTAGTGATAACAATAAAAGAAAACGAAGTGAACAAAAACAAACGTAAGCGTAACGGGCACGTGAGATCGCAGAGGCAGTTAAGTCTCGACTGAATAAAAGAAAAGAATTCATTCTGATGCGTCACGGTGCCACGAGAGCGAAAGAGAGCAAAAATACGCTATGACTGCGCAAGAGTGAAACAAAATTTCTACCTGCTTTGTGTAACCATCTCAAGGGAATAGTGAATGTCAATTTGCACCACTGCTACTGGCAAGCCGTCGATCATTTAATTTTTACCAACTTTGCAGTATTAAATTTCGCAAAACATTTAACTTTCCGTAAAGGTAGAGTTTCGTCAAAAATTTCCTACTTGATAAAATTATGAAACCATTAGAAAGCTCACACACTAGGGATGTTTTGCTAGAATTGGAACTCCTCAATCATTTTTTGTTTTTTTTTTTAATGCAAGTTGAAATTAACATTTAAGTATTTTTTACATCTTTCTATAAGTTTGAGGACTCATAACTTTTTTTATAGCTAACATCTGAACAAAGCAATAATTTTATAAGAATCTGCCAACATCAAAGATTAAAATAAAAAACAAAATATTGCCTGTTTTACCCATTTTTAATAAAAATTACACTTTAAAGTTAAGAAAGTGGTGAAACAAGAAAAAAGAAAAAAAAAAATTTTTAAAATACCCAGTGGGCCAGGGCCAAATAAATTAGGGCTGAGTAAGTAGCAGATGACCCCACCTATCCACCATTTTCGTATGTTCAACGTTCTGCCAAACACCCTGTATATGTCCCAACAAAACTCATGGTTAACAAATGTGTGCCAAATTTCACCGAAATCAGTTCTGCCAT
The DNA here is from genome assembly GCA_948252095.1 of Dicycla oo. Taxonomy (NCBI): domain Eukaryota; kingdom Metazoa; phylum Arthropoda; class Insecta; order Lepidoptera; family Noctuidae; genus Dicycla; species Dicycla oo. The sequence continues at coordinate 14,156,007 of OX411714.1, read as the reverse complement.
TAAAGTGTGGAAAGGAAATAGACAGATAGACAGAGTTACGTTCACATTTATAATGAAGTAAGGAAGTGAGCATCATCTATCAATCTCGTGTTGCTTTACAAAACATTTTAGAATACCAATGATAGTTGATTCAAGGCAACAGTAAACATGATTGTCCCTCCATCTTTGGAAAGTTATAACAAGTCGCTGACACTTGGGCCTCAAAACCCGTCCGTCATCATTTTAACGTCTCCAACACAATCAGGATGGAATTAAACAACAATGGCTTATGATCCCCTGTCAACTGGATGGAAGACATCACTTTAATGAAAACGTCATAGTTACTGAGAAGACGAATTTTCGCTCATCAAAGAAAGAACGATGTGACAGCGGAAATCCATTTTGTACGTAAAATGGATAAAAACTTTTAGGTGGCAAAATAATAACTTCGCAAAACATGTTATAAAAAAGTTGTTGAGCGATATTGCTTCACCTTTCTTTATGCTGGACTATGAAGGTTAGGAACAATTTTAATGCTTTTTTCCAAGTCCTCAATTTAGAAGAAATAAAATAATCATAATATATTATTCATTGATATCAAAGAAAATGTTAGTTTTATGGTTTCCAGTGACACGTGTCATAGCGTTTATGACAGTCTCATTATCGGTTCGTTATAAATTAATGATACAGTCATAGGAATCATAGGTGGCCATTATCTTGTATTGGTATAATAATTATGTATGACAATATAGATATTTCGTCTATCTATTTCCTGAAAAAATGCTTCAGTGTGCAAGGTAGATAATTGAACTATAATTTTGTAGTAGGTATATAGGGTGGATATTCTCAGCATAACGGCCTGTAACTTGTCGAAAAGTAAGCAAGTACCTTGCATGCCGTGTGCCACAACAAATTCTGATTAGTGAATGTCACAATGGCATGCCAGCTACTTGCATAGTTTTGTACAGTCACGATGATAAGCTAGTGGCTCAACAATCCCGGTTCGTGACTGTACAAGCTACAGGCATGGGTATTCCCATCCTAAATCTTAACATACCCAATTTGTACTACACTTACAAGATCCACATTATGATGGGGTTCCACCCAAGTGACCTATTTAGTCAGGATCAGTGATCAACCAAATATTATTGGGACATATTTTTTCCGGTTCCGATTTTATTTTTATTCGTTCTTCTATCTTATTTCTGGCCTGTTGATGCGTAAAAAGTGCCTACTCACACGGGGTCTTGATAAAATCGGGAGCCGATTAGGGTGTCCTTACACTACAGTTTTTATTCGTACTTTATTCAAATTGAGACGAGGGAACCGACTGGGTGTAAGGGCTGATAGGCCAGTAGTTTAGTGTCAAGTGTCGGGTGATAGCTGAATAGTGGCCGTCGTTGTCCGAAGGTACATCTGATTACTGTGTACTCGTATTTTGTCACGCAATACTACCCACAGATAAGTTTAAGTGAGCAGTTAACCTCACAGTACGTTATCTACTTGTGTGTCCATTTTACGTTTCAGGAAGCTTCTCATTAATGATTCAACGAAATTACCACCGTCTCTGTGTAATTGTGAGGTATTATTTCAATATGAATTCGTAATGTATGTGATATTATTGATAAGCGTTGTTAAAAAAAGATAATGACATGCGTACGTTATATAACTACCTAGGCAGGTATATATACACTTACAAGTGATACTTTCCAAATTATTGTTATGTTTAAACATAAACATAACAATATACAACCAAACCACTTACACCCCACGCAACGAAACATCGTTGCGTGGGGTGTAAGTGGTTTGGCTTGTTCTGACAGTAAGATAAGTGGCCGCATTAGGAATAGAATATTGACTAGTCACAACGATAGTTGTCTCAGGTATAATGTATGTTTTCCCACATTAGGTACCTATATTAATTAGTTTTTTTAAAACTTTTCGATACATAACTGAATCGATTATTAGAACAAATAATATTAAGGATGGGCCGAATGTGAACTTCAGCCGAACATTCGGTGAAAATAAAAAGTTCGGCCGAACTTCGGTTATTTTCATTCGGAAATGTATACGAACAGAAAAGGAACAGAATCCCGCTACATAATGCAGAATCAATGGTGTTTTTGCAACATAACCTGCCCTTTGTAGGGTTCCGTACCAAAATGGTAAAAAGGAACCCTTATGATGCGACTCTGTCTGTCTGTCCGTCTGTCACAGCTGGATATCTCAAGAACTACTAATGCTATCAACTTAAATTTTGGAATAGTTTTAGATGACGTTTGCCAACTATTTTGCAAATTAGAAAGGATTTTTTTTTGCAACAGTGACGGAAAGGGTGTCTTAAAAAATCGAAATGGGACTACTAAGGCATGTGGGGTATCACATGAAAGAGCGTTGTTTGCACATTTTCAAACATTTTTTCTCTTTTTAAGGCCGAAAAGATTTCGAATTTTGATGAAAAATATTAAAAAACCGTTCCCCCCCTTATATCCTTGCATAGAGAAAAATCTGAAATTATTCTATGTGATAGAGGTTTATGTAAAGATTATAGGACAAAAATATTTTTCCTATAATCTTTACATAAACTTTGATACGATGCCTCTAAATAGCACACTTTTTATGGTACGGAACACCGAGGGTGTGGTTTTTTATTTTTATTTTAAATTAAATAATAATTAAATTAAATCTTATTACGACGGGGTACTAAGATTTAATTTAATTATTTATAAAAAAAATAAAATACGTAGTGATTGTTGCCGATAATTATTTCAATGTTTAAATGTCAAAATTGTAATAATGCTTAGAATACATTTAATGTTTAAATAACATCACGCCTGTAATCCCCGAAGGGTAAGACAGAGGTGTACCTATAGTACACCCACATTTCGCCAGTTATGTTTCAGTCCCATGTAATAGGGGGCGAGACTATTCTGCCGCCATAAGAAAAAAGGACGTATAGCTACAGAAATATTGAAATTTTGAGAAAAAAAAAAATTGTCCTTTAAACTTTTTAAACTATAAGACACAAAGGCAGATGCGTCTTTTAATAGTAGAAATTATTAGGTTTTCGTTAAGTTTAAGCCAATTCAAAAATACTGGTAGATGCGTCTTTTTTGCTGATTCCGAATATGTCAATCTGCCTCAATCTACCTAGCCTTTTCACAACTATGTTGGGGACATGGAGCGACTGCCTATCTGACCTCCACAACCCACGTTACTGGGTAATACGATACCCCTTGGTAAGACTGGTTGTTAGACTTTCGGGCTTCTGATGACCCGTAACGAGTGTCAAAGATCCACGAATAACAGCCGGGACCAACGGCTTAACGTGCTTTCCGAGACACGGAGGAGTCTCGGTATGTAAATATGGTCATCCATCTATGGACCAACCCCAGCAAGCGTAGCTTAACCTGATGGATCGACCCGTGCGGCTGTTATTACTTAGCCACAAGCTCCTCCGAATATGTAAATAACTCTATTTCGAAAAAAATGTCAGATTCGTCTTTTTTCCTTATGACGGCAGTATTGTCATAATTACTTGTTTCTAAATACAAAATTCAAAGATATTAAATTAAAATCCACCAACTCCTTAACAAAATAAAAACACCAAGAATCTTTTACTTTTAACACTGATTCGCTCCGTACACGAAGTAAACATTCGTTTATTCCCCTACACTTAGGTACAGAAACCGATTTTCGCACATTCTAAAAAGATATTTGCTCTGCGCTCGAAACACAATGCTACCCAGCAGGGTATCCACAAAGAACGTAATTCGTCGCAGCTGGCGGCGCCACAAAGAAGTGAATATTATCGAGAGTACGTCCCGGATGGCCGGCCAGATTACAACATGTGACATTTTATGTTACATCTTCACTTAGGTTACGCTAATAATATCGGGATATTAAATTCGAAATAAGAAGGTCAACTTCTTTGGTAAAAAAACAGGCATTGAGGATAAGTCTATACAAGCAACATGCATGCACGCATGCTGTAGGTAGATGCATATGTATATCGCATGGTCTAGTTTGCGGCGGATTATTTGCGAGCGGAATGTGAGCGACGTTACGCCGTCGTAAGCTAATTTTACATAGAATAATCAACAGAACATGCCATGCCTGTAGAATATTATGCCTTTAGGGTAAAGACTATTTATCAAAAAAGAAGTTGCTATATAACTCTTGTCATTTTATTAGTTTATTAGTACTGTTTATGATTTGACCATATTTTCATACCGAGACTCCTCCGTGCCTCGGAAAGCACGTTAAGCCGTTGGACCCGGCTGTCATTCGAGTATCTATGACAGTCGTTACGGGTCGTCAAGAAGCCCGAAAGTCTGACAACCAGTCTTACCAAGGGGTATCGTATTACCCAGTCTGATTACTGATTTTTATGTATGTTTTACAGAATATTGTTAATAATTAATAATCAATACTGTCAGACACTTCCCGCCGTCAGCTTTTTCCGCCAGACGCATTAAAGCTCGCAAAAAATGATGTCATCTTACTTATAGTTTGAGTCTTTAAAAGTGAGTAATATTTTTACGTAACTTTAGTACCTAATACCTACCTAAAAATTGGTTTGCAGGTATGCGTTCGTTCAAAGTACAGGCTAACACTACACTATCCCATACATTTTGTAAATCAGAAAATAAGTAAGGTCTGGCGGCTCTGGGATCGTGGACTATGAATTTCATCGTACGAAAACTTTCAGGCTTGATTCAGATGAAGCACACGCCTTCACATTGCATAGACAGTGTTATGTCCAAAACGACATTTACACTTCAGTGCATTGTCAGTGACCGTACAGTGGCGTGCAATTTGACGGTCCTCTATCGCAACCATTGGTGTTTTGTCAAAAATAAAATCCGTTCCAATACTATGTTTTCTGTTCAAAATATAAAATACCTAATGGAATATTTATCACCGCATGCTAAGTTCTGAAAGAATTTGAGTAAAAGTGTTTTTTTTTTATGTTTATGTATGAAATTAGGGACCTACACGAAAGAATGTTACTTAATATTCGTTTACAACTTTATCAAGTAGGTAGGTACGTCAACTTGGAGCAAAGTTTAAAAAACTTCTTACTTATCGAGATTTTTTCGTTCCGATATCGAAGTTCGTGGTAAAGTAATAAAAGCCGCACGGGTCGATCCATCAGGTCAAGCCATGCTTTCCGGGGTTGGTCCGTGGATGGGTGATCATCTTTACATACCGAGACTCCTCCGTGCCTCGGAAAGCACGTTAAGCCGTAGCTCCCGACTGTCATTCGTGGATCTTTGACAGTCGTTACGGGTCGTCAGAAGCCAGAAAGTCTGACAACCAGTCTTACCGAGGGTTATCGTATTACCCAATTACTGGGCTGTGGAGATCAGATAGGCAGTCGCTCCATGTAAAATACTGGTATTAAGCTGCATCCGGTTAGACTGGAAGCTAACCCCAATATAGTCGAGAAAAGGCTAAGCAGTTTGATTGATCGAATATCGGTTCTTTTCGTTGTATGTATCTATTTCTAGACTAAGCCGTCAGTTTGCCATTTGGGTCTAAAGTGCAAGAATAGATAAATCGAATAGAGCAGGATTTATTACCCGCGAGTGTTTGTAATAGTTTCAATTTTTACGCGGATGAAAATTTTATTGATGGGTCTGAACGTCCGTCATACTTTTATAGCGGATTTTGTTGTCAAAACAACAGGATAAACACACGAGTCTCACATGCATGGGCCTATTCTTTAGGTTTACACCAGTCTCGGGCTATGACTGGCAAATGTCTAAAGCCAACTTGATGTAAAGTGGATGTTCCCAACCTTACAATGTCTGAAGTTGTCCGAATTTTGAGCCTGGCAAGTTCGAATGTAAATTTTAATATAATTTTAGCCATTTCCTACCTACTCGCTCGAAGAACGTTTCAAGTACCTTTGATTCCATCGGAACCCACGGTTTATCAGTAATGCTACTTGTTTGCAGAAATAGCTGTGGTAATAATATACTTCCACGAACGAGCCTTTAACAGGAATCTTCGCTAAAGAAAAATCATAGAATATGTAAAACAAATTTTCCAGAAATAGGAAAGGTGTACAACGCCGCAATTAAAGTAGGTCAGCAGGGGCATACAATACACCCGGTTACTGAATTGAGAATAATGAAACCATACAGCCAGATTCAATTTTTCTTGCGTATTTTACAAAGTAATTTTGAATCTCGCGGGCTTCCACCCGCAATATCTAAAGCTAAGTTTGTTAAGTACTCAATGGTACCGATTCTCTTGTTCAATAACTAAACTAAAATTAGAGACTCATTATCTTTTACTAACAGGCAGCGCGAGAAAAGGACGGCTATGAACTAAGTTAGAGATGTCAAACTAGTTTAAGCCTTGCCTTTCACCGTGTTTTTAGTAGACATGTTTTTACTGTGTTTTGTCTGTCCCTTTCTTAATGGAATAGAAATAAAAAGATGCACTGAACTTAAATTTAGTTCAGTTTGTGAACAAGGGAATCGGCGCCATTGGTTACCCAGTAACGGTACCTAGACTAAGTTGCGCTTGCTGCGTGTGAGTTAATATGCAATAACGCCCTTTGTAAGGAGAATAAGCCGCGCCGTAGAAATACATACTACTTTAACTGTCAACAAGCTTCCATAGTGATCCATACGACACTAACGAACATGCATACACACGGCCAATAACCCGTAGTTTTTCACGACAAGGAAAACGTGTGTGGCAAAAGGCCTAACAGTTTTTCAAGGTTAGCAAGTGAAACTAAATCATTATGTTAATTTGTACAATTGCCTATCAATTTTAAAATCTAAACTGAGTACTTAAAGATAATATTAAACAGTGTTCTAAATTAGAATGTCGTGTTTCTCATTTTGGTAGTTACTTATAATTTGGGGTTCGTTTCGAAAACGCATCGAATGCCGCCATTTTATCTGATAATCGCCTCGCGAGGCATTCGAATAATTTATTATCATCTAAATCCAACTAATGAATTCAATCACGAGCGCCATTTTACTATTTTCGTCTTAATGGGAGCATTGAATCTACGATTGAATAAGAAATAAGACATCAGGAATAGAATTTATTACATTTTAATTTTATAAGACCTATATTTGATGAGCCTGATACTCATAAAATATTAAGGCTTTAATTTACGTTGTAACTCGAGACCTATTACGAAAACACATCGAGTAAAGTTGTGACTTGTTCACTTCGAAGTTTATTTGGGCACTTTCTTTAGAATTTCCGACAAGGAATTAGACGTAAGAGATGATGACGAAAATTGTAAAGATTCTTTTGAATAGTATGACCTGTTGGTAGGGAGGGAGCATGAGCGACGCACATGAAAAGTACCTAAGCTCGCGTAAACCCTTAACTTATTTCAAGGTGGATGTTTCGTGTGAAAAAAAAATGTCCTTCGTGTCGTATTTCTTAAGACCAGTGATCAATGGGCAATGGTCACGCAGCGAGCGGCACGCGAAGCTTGGCCGACTCATACCTCAGCCCGCCTTCTGACACCTCCTTTTCTAGATTACAAACATAAAAATACCGCCTTGCCTCTTCATTACCGACCACTTAATTTAATAGAACGTACCTTTTATTCCGCTGGTGGATTGTGTCTAATTGAAAGCCTCATTTGTATGTATTTCTGGGTTGTTATAAGAGAATTAAGGTGTGTCGGCAGTGCGGAGCGGGAAAGTAAATACACGCTTATATTTTCCTGGAATTATAGAGGAATTTAAATGTCGAGTCCTTTTTACTGAAGACAAAAAATACGGTACACAGGTTTATTAAAATTGTATTTTTGACGCTGCAATACTTTAATAAATGTTGGAAAAATGTTCCGGAATTTCATGGAATTCCATCAGAGTGGCTATCGATTCGAAAATACGAATAAATAATAAAGCACAGAATACATATTTTTCGAGCGTATTATGAAGAAAAAATGCGCTATAAATAAGTTCTCGTAGAACATTATTCGCGATGTTTACGAGGTTTCATTTTGTATTACTTCTGAAGTTACAAACAGTGTAACGCAGGAATTCCCTTTTAAATTAAGGCACGCAGTGTTTATAACCTTTGTTTCCTTAAGGTGGATGAAAGAAATATTGATTGGTGTAAGGCTATATTTATCGAATATTTATAAACTTTGAATTTTGTGTGTGCATACTTAAAAGTAGGTAGGAGAAGACCAAAGAAACGATGGATGGACTGAGTGAAGCGAGATTTCGACTAATAGAGAAGTATGGAAGGAAGAGACATGTTGAGCCGATCACAAATAAATTGGGATAATGGCAGGAGAATGATCATTTTAGATATTGAAATATTATTATTTTTAATGCAGTCATTTCACTGAAGTTTAACAAACATCTTTTGAATTGATGATCAATATTAGAAGCTTCGAGTACTGAAACAAACCAAAGAGTCTGAAATCCGGTAGGTATAAAACACCAATCACAATCTGGATTTTAAAGACATCCTTATTTTAATGAACACGAGAGAAAATCCCCTCTAACACACATTATTATCAAAACAAAATCTTCGTCGTGTTCGCTTCACATCGTACAACCGCAGAACCACTGGCCATAGAGTACGAAAGCTTGATAGAAGAGAAACTCATGTCAGTCAGGGAAATTAATTGTTTATCATATCCCAATTTGCCGTATTTTAGCATTTCATACAACTGTAGGTAAATAGAATTGAATTTGATTGAAATTGATGGGGAGCTCTTTGAAATATTGGACTTACCTTCAATATTTATATATAGTATAGGGTGACTGGTAATTAGTGACCGATACTTAAACACATGATTATACTCATGATAACAAACAACTTTTACTACGGGACTAAACCTGAAATCGCGAAAAAATAAATCAGCGGCTCCCTATATTTTGACGAGTTATGCGACCATAAATGTATAGGAATGTTGATTTTTTTTTACCATAGTAGGAGTATTCCCGTTTGCGCACCTATTTTTAGAGCACCTAAGTATTTTCCTATTTGAGAATACGTTTTGTGTAAAATGCATAGGTGCTCTAAAAATAGGTGCTGAAATAGGAATACTCAAAAGTCATTTATTGAAAATAGGCTGAGAATCAGCACTTTTTGAACGTCAAAATTACATAAGACAGTCCCCCAAAACGCCCGCCCTTCACCACTTCCTAGTGCTTTAGCTGGGGAGAAGAAGTGGCGCAACAAACTCCCCAGCAGCACAGCTGTCTGTTCAGTTAAAAAAAATGATTCTATATAACACTGCACATAATAATTTAGGTACATTACGCAACACAAAACATTAAATTAAATTAGTTGCTATAAGTAAGCTAGCACACGCTACTATACCAAAAAAAAAATCGAAAACTATACTCAAGCATAAACAAAATACAAAACTAAAAACGTAAGCAGAACTTTATACCTAAATAAAAGCCTCCAGTAATAAAGGGCGTGCCCACTTACATATAGCCGTACATGTAGTCGTAACTCAAAGTCACAGATAATAAACTAGGACCATCGAAGTTAAACGAGTTAAGTTACTAATAACAAAACAAAATCAAGGTCAGCAAGACGACCTGTCACCACAAGCAGCACCCGTTCACGAGTATAACGCAAAGATCAGCCATTACCCCCTCGCCATATTTGACGGAAGGAGACAACCCAACCCCCGACGCTACCGCAAGCAGTGACATCTAAGGGAGCATGACGAACTTGCTGCCGGTTGCTCGGGCAAGAAAAACTATGATCAATTGTCGAGGTCACTAGCTAACCACATATTGCAATACCACTCATAAAAAAATAAACATTGAAATGAGTAGATTATGTCAATAATAAATAAAAATTAAATTAAAATAAATTGACCTTGAGAGTCAAAGAAAATAAATAATTATATGAACTCATATAACCTGTCAGTAGGTACGCTAATTCTGGAGAAAGAACATAAACATTGTCTTAAGTTAAACACAGCGACCAACTATTCTTATCGTTTAAGTAATCGTTGATAGAATAGTATGCCTTTGAACAAAGGTTAGATTTTACTTTAGCTTTGAACGCATTAAAGGGCAAATCTAGCAAAGAAGAGGGTAGCTTGTTATAAAAAGATATACCAAGCCCAACAAATGAGTTATGAACCTTATGAAGCCGCTGAAATGGAGCACGTAATTTGTCCTTATTTCTGGTGTTAACATTGTGAATATCACTGTTTTTAGTGTATAAATGTATATTTTGTCTAATATATAAGATGTTGGCGAAGATGAATTGTGATGCCACCGTGAGAATACCAATCTGTTTAAAAAAATCTCTCAAAGAAACTCTGGCACCGAGCTGGTAAATACTCCCCGTAGTAAAAGTCGTTTGTTATCATGAGTACAATCGTGTGTTTAAGTATCGGTCACTAATTACCTGTCACCCTATACAGGGCTATTTTTAAATCACTAGCTAAATTTTCACAGGGTGTTCTACCCATGAATATGAACAACTTTCACTATGGGACCAACTCTGAAATCACGAAAAAAAATCAGCGGTTTCATACGAAAGTTCTATACCTACTCGACCAAAATGTAGGAAACAGCTGATTTTTTTTTCGTGATTTCAGAGTTGGTCCCATAGTGAAAGTTGTTCATATTCATGGGTAGAAAACCCTGTGAAAATTTAGCTAGTGATTTAAAAATAGTTCTGTATATACTCAATGACAGTTATGATACGAACAACTTGAGTTGGTAGTTAATTTGATAAACGTTTGGCATAATTATTATATATTACTCCTCACCACCCATTATAGATTTATCAATATTGCCTGAGTGCCGCAAAGAACGATACAAAACTCACAGTTCTGCCGGTCTATTCTGTACAAATCTCACCGTGAAAACTTAGGTGAAGTGAGCAATCTACCTGATGCTAGAGATTGACATTATTGACAGCTCACTCCACGCTCACCTCACCTAAGTTTTCACGGTGAGATTTTTACAGAATAGCATTGCTTAACATTTTTCGCCCCAAAAATATCTGAATTTAGAATGAGCACAAAAGCTGTAGTTTCTCTTCCAAACATACTTTATTCTTTGTACCGGGTACAAAGCCAACCTCCCTCATTAAAAACGTCAACAGAGCAAGCGCCGTCTCCCATACAAATGCATAGTGTCATGTGAAGTCATTAGCCAGTAATCACGTGACGAGATTGCATCAGTCTTTTGTTTGTTCCTCATCCAACCGTATACACGATAAACTTTTGTCCTCTGTAGAACCGTTTGTGTTACCGGGAAATGTAAACTTTCGACTCGTGTTCCTGTTGTTCATTGAAATCAATACTAAAGTCACAAGGGGCTCGTGACTAAATAATAACAGCCGCTCTGGTCGATTGAAGGTTTAGCTAAGCTTGCCGAGGTCGTTCCGTGGTTCCGTAACTATCCATTAACCGAGACCCCTCCGCGTTTTTTTTTTTATCTCGTATCACAGTATTTTTTTTAGCAAAAGTTTATTTTTTTTAATTTGAGGGTACTTATTCTCCATACTTTTTTTGATCTTTATAATGATCTGTCGTTGTAAATACCATTGGTTCTGGCTGTCATTTGAAGATCTTTGACAATAGTTATGAATAGTCAGAAGCCGGAAGGTCTGACAATCAGTCTTACCAAGGGGTAATGTAATATCCAGTAACTGGGTTGTGAATGTCAGATAGGCAGGTTAGACTGGAAGCTGACCCTAACATAGTTGGGAAAATGCTACGCAGATGATGACTGACATCACAATTAATACGTTTATCTTTTATTATAGGTTTTGTTCAGTTATTCTCGTATCCTACAAAAAAAGTAATTGATTTTGGAGACTGGCTAGCCGAGCGATTTGTTACGCTGCTATCTTTAGATATCGGATGACGCAGCGCTGATGAATTATTACCCTTAGGGCTGATTTTTCAATATACAGATAACTTTTATCCGAACGATAAATATGACAGTTTGACATAATAAGGTATTTTACTCTATATGAGAAAAAAACTAAAAATATACAGGGTTATTGGTAAAACACCAACAACCTCTTAAGGGGTCATTGTACTCATCATTATGAACAACTTTTACTATGGGACCAAACCTGAAACCGCGGAAAAAAAATTAGCAGTTCAGTACATTTATATTCGCATAATTCGTCAAAATGTACTGAACAGCTGATTTTTTTTTGTGATTTCAGGTTTGGTCCTATAGTAAAAGTTGTTCACAATGACCCCTTAAGAGGTTGTTGGTGTTTTACCAATAACCCTGTATTATTGAGAAAGCTTAGACAAAAAGCAGTCGGAAAATGTTAGTTTTAGTTCATAAAATAACAAAATAAATTTTAAAATTCAATTCAAAGTTTTCAGTTTTTTTAATCTGTTTTTAACACCATAGAATATAGCCGCCTATCCGTTATGTAAATTACGTCACAAGGCTGTGTAAATTAAAAAGCGTCAACTGTCAACTGATCAGCGTGTAAAACTGAAGGCTTTGTACTTTTATTATTTTTACACTAGTATTCTTGCATATAGGAACAGCACACCAACGATATGTATAATAACAACTTATTTTAAAATTTTAAACAATTATCCGACTAACATACAAAATATCAGTGCATTTGTTGACACAGCCATCTGACGTCATGACCACAGAGCAATAATATGGCGTACACTACGTCCAGCGTTTTCGTCAAATTACGCGCGAAATTTGAAAATGTAAAATTAAAATGCATTTTTATGGCACTTATCGATTGAATAAAAATGTTATGTTTTTTTACTAGTTTATTAGCACTATAGAATCTAATTGAGACACTTTTCAAAAATGGGTGCAATACCCTATTATTTTCGATACAAAAGCTGTCAAACCGCTATATTTTATTATTATCTGTAATGGCAAAAGAAACATGTCATGTGATAAATAAATAAATAAATTTATTCTATAAATATAAGTTACCTGACGATTGCAAAATTAGCCCTTAGTGTACTCTTTTACGCAAACTAATCACAAAGACACATTTCTTTAATTAATTACGTTAAATTTGACGAACTTCTAAGTTGACTCGAACTACAACCACTCTTGTACTTCAGCAAATGTCCGGTTCTAAAGGCGACTAGTGCGTTGAAAATTGGCTTTCCGAGCGTTCAGCTCTCTAGCAAGACGACGATGTGTGACACCCCTTAGTTATTGGATAAAAAGGCACCTTTTCAAACAATTTCGTTTGCGTTCCGTGAAACGATTTAAATATTAATTTTAGATTATCAATGATATTAAAAACTTAAACGAAAAACGCGACAAGTTTTATATAGTTACGTTCATAGCGAAAAACTATTACCTAACGTTTACAAAGTAAGGCTTCCGTAGTGAAGGACATGATGAGTTTATTGACTCACTTAGTAAAATCAATAAGACAGAGGTTGGTGATGTACTTAGCGTGGGTTTAAGACGCCTAGTTAATTCCGTCGACTCCGCAAATCTCTAGCGAATACGGATCACATGATCATTAAGATATCTGAGAGACGAGTCCTCCAGACACTGCTTACTCTGCGGAGCTTTTGTGATCTGCCGTAATTAATAGGCTTAATATGTCATAGGTAAACTTCCTGAGGATTTTCGCTAATTTTCTCCGTCGACGATACGTTTAGGTAGATTACCCTGTACTTAGTAGAGACACCATCAGTCAAGATTAAGAAGAACTGGAAATAACTGCCGCTCTTTAAAAGCGTTACCTTGTTCCGTCGCTCATTAAGGTAACTTCGTTACCATAATAAAAGTCATCTCAAACCTTATTACGTTTTAGTTAGACAAACTCGTTTTTTGATTGTCGGCTGTTTAGGAAGTTTGCTATAATTATAATGTTTTCTTTTAGTAAAAAGATGCGGAATAATAAAAAAAAAACTACTTTTTATTACTTAGGTATAGGTATAAACAGGGTTGATAAAAATCATAATTAAAAAAAAAATAGGTATTTGATTTAAATCACACTTTTCAAATTCCAATAATGACAGTTTATTATAAAAAGAAAAACATCTATTTGTTTATTTTAATTATAAAATAATAAAGAATCAATAACATTGCTGTTTGGTTACGGAACTTACAGCTTGAATTGATGCTGATTGATACACTGATTACTGATTGATTGATAGTTATTGATAAAAGTATGTTTGCATGATAGATGATTGTACGCGGTATGAAAGCTATTCGTGTACTAAATTGGCCGGCCTGGCGCAGGTAAAATACTGACATATTGATATGAAAACTGTGCTGTGCTTGCACTGTAAAATTGAAGTTTTTCTAAAATTATCAATATTAGTCACATCGATATTACATACCGCTTTGTTAAACTTTTCTCATACCGACTTTTTTAATCAAAATAAACGCATTATAGAATCTTTTTTCTTCCAGCCATTTTGTTGTATTTATGCTTTCACTAAACCAATCACGAGGGACTGGGCGAAAACAGATCAAGTCGCTTGTTGTTGGTAACACATAAATTTCGATGCTTTAACATGTCGCCACATCAGTACATTGCATCCGTGCAAACAGTGGCCGGTCGCCAGTCTAACATAAATAGGTACAATTCAATTTAACAAAAAAAATATATATATCGACGATCATCTGATCCCAAACTAAGCAGAGCTTGTACTATGGGAACCAGATAACTTATAAACTACATACACTACATTTTTTTTTGTAAATACATACTTATATAGATAATTACACCCTGACTCAGGACAAACAGACATGTTCATGCACACACATGTTTGTCCTGGATGGGAATCGAACCCACGACCAGCGGCATGACAGGTGGTATCTTAATCAAAGAGAGTTAAACTTAAGGCTATATAATCATTGGTAAGTATGTAGCTACCAATAAAAATAATACTGGTGCCTCATATACCACATAAAATTCAGAAGTTTTCCTCTCAACTTTACAAACCAAATACCTACCTACTCATCATCACACCAACCTTTTCCAACCAATCTTTTCTCATCTATGTTGGGGTCGGCTGCCAGTCTAACCGGATGCAGCTGAATACTAGTATTTTACGTGGAGCGACTGCCTATCTGACCTCCACAACCACAAAATGGGTAATACGATACCCCTTGGTAAGACTGGTTGTCAGACTTTCGGGCTTGTGACGACCCGTAACAACTGTCAAAGGTCCACAAATGACAGCCGGGCTAACAGCTTTACGTGCTTTCCGAGGCATGACGTGGGTCACCCATCCACGGACCAACCGCCGCAAGCGCAGCTTAACCTGATCGATCGACCCGTGCGGCTGTTGTCAGTGAAGGGCTTATTACATTACACGATTTCTTGTGCCCATGTCTATCGTGTGTCCTGTCTACCAGGCAGTCGGAACCACTCGGTCGCCCAGTTTAGGGACCCTGACTCCCTGTTTCTTGCACTTACCCTGTCCCCTGTACCCCTGTCCCTGCGGGCCGGGCCCCAGAAATCGTGTAATGTAACAAGCTAATGTGATTAATGTGTGTAATAAGAAACAGGGAGCCAGGGTTTAGGAAAAACAGGGCGATCGAGTGGTTACGACCACCCTGCTTCCCTGCCGCGCTGTCGATCTTGTAGAGTCTGTCGGTCTTTAAGAGACAGGGAAACAGGGAGCCCACTTGCGAGGCCGCAAGCGCAGAGGTCACACGCCCTTTAAACTTCTAGTGCACCTATCTAGGTGTGTGGCCTCTCGTATCCACACGCTAAGGAAAAATAAGTCCTACTTAATGTCATCGAAATATACAAGGTGTAACTTAAATAACGCACAACATCTTAGAGGGTCATTGTACTCATCATTATGAACAATTTTTACTATGGGACCAAACCTAAAATCGCAGAACAAAAATCAGCCTGTGTGTGATAGGGTTGCCCGCGAAATTCAAATTTTCTTACGTTTTTTGCAATTAGCAAGTCAGTATTAAGTTGTATGTTAAAAAAAAAAATGATTTTCGCCCATAACAAATATGTATTTACAGAATTATAATCATTAGAATCAGTAATATAACTTCTTAAGTAAGTATAATCCTGAAATGTCAAGATTTCATGAAATAGACATTCATTAGGATTACCTGATCTTAAGGAGTTGTATTGATCACTTTAATGATTCTAATTATGTAAACAGATACTTGTTATGGCCGCAAATTATATTTTGATCAACGTACAATCTACTACAGACTTGTAAATTGCAAAAAACGTAAGAAAATTTGAATTGCGCGGGCTACCCTGACGATTTCAAGCGTCAGTGTAATAAGCGGCGCCCTGCCTGGTACGCAGGCACACGACAGGGCCCTTGAAGTCGTCTAATGGCCACAGGCCCCTCAAACCTACAATCGCTACATACTCACATATGTTAATTAATTTCCATCAAACACTACTAGTGTTAGCTGGAAATGCCAGTGGCGTAACTAATTAATTTGTAAAACAGTTATGCACCCCCGTGACACGTTAATTGACTGTTATTGTTAAAATAACGAGTTCAAATTAATTACGCCATACTGTTTATCTGTTGTACAGCGATTGTAGAAGTAGAACAGTTGGCTAAATCAGATATCAAATAACTAATGTTTATTTAGATTATTCCGCTGTTTGTAAATTCAAATTTGATCATTAAGTTACATATTGGTGACAATGCTGATGAATTTTATAATAATCTATTCGATAATGGTGCCGATTCTCTTGTTCAATAACTAAACTAAAATTGGAGAATCGCTATCTTTTACTGACAGGCAGCGCGAGAAAAGGACGGCTATAGCTATGAACAAAGTCAGAGCTGTCAAACCAGTTGACGCCTTGCGCTTCTACTTGTTTTTTAGGAAATATTAGTTCAACTAAATTTGACAGCTCTAATTTACGTCCGTCTCTTTCTTGTTTTGTTAGAGAGAAAATGTTAGCAATAGCCTAAATTATGTTTAGTTGGTGCACAACAGAATTGGCCCCAATAACTAATATCTATGAAGCAAGACAAATAAATATATCACAACACTTTTTCCTTTGTGGGTAGACATAGCAATAACATCAGCTTTTTGTGTGCTTTTGAAAAATATATTTTTAAAATAGTAATTTATAGCTATTAATGAAATAAATCAGTTCATTTTAAATTAGACCCCCCACACTCGCTATCTATTGTTATCAAGTCTGTAGCACTTGTACCTGGTTCACTTTGCACTGCACAAATATGGACACTAAACTTGCCAGCTTGGTGGACCTCGAGCGGTTGTTTGGCTCCCGGATGCAGCAATATGAAGAAAAATTGCAGCAGGCTATCACTGGTACTGCATCAGCTCCACCAGATATTGCATCCATCACACGTGAGTTCTCAGACTTTAAGCTGTTTGTCTGTCAAGCACTCTCTAACTTGAAAACCCAAATGGTACTGCTTGCTGCTGGGTTTGATAGGCATGAAACCATCATGCGAAGAAATGAAAAGTTAGAGAATGAATAGTTACTCGATGTGGTTCACAACATCATGTCCAACCAAATTAAATTGACGGAAGTTTGTAAGGACAAGAATATTATCCATGTATGTCATAGACTCGGATTCTCACAGCAAAAGGCCCGACCCATACTAGTACGATTCCTCAAAATGGAGCACCGGCAACTTGTATGGGATAGCAAGAAAGATCTCAAGGGTACCGGGATCACCATCATCTCCGAGTTCTTAACGCAAGTACGGCAACGCGTGTTTGCAGTTGCTCGTAAGCATTTCGGTATGCCAAATTGCTGGTCCATGGAAGGCAAGTTTGTTGTTATTTGCCCAGACAAATCCCGTCGGAAGATCGAAACGGCAGGCGAGCTCACGATCTGATAGCCAAATTCCCGTCTTGTTCAATCGACACCGAGGATTCTGCGCAGTCCGAAGAACCTGGATCTCCTAAAGTTGCAACCTCGGCAACTCCCGCTAAGAGAACAAGAAAGACGCATCTGCGCAAGTGACACATTTCTCCTTTCATTCGCTGAAAAGCCTTCAAAGTCTCCTGCAAAATTTCTTTGGCACAAACGCTTATTCAGCCGATTATAGATTATGCCGACGCATGCTACTTAAGCTGGATGCTACTGAGGAGCTATTAAACAAGCTTGAGCGCTTGCCAAACTTGTGCATTCGCTTTGTTTTTGGTCTTCGAAAGTATGATCATGTTTCTCACTTTCGCAAGGAACTCAAGTGGCTCCCAATCCGCCTTCGCAGGAACACTCGGATTTTATGTCTCCTCTTCAACATTTTACACAACCCGTCTTATCCTTCCTACCTGCGTGACCGTTTTTCCTTTGCTAGCCCTAACGACGCACGGTGTAGATCACACCTTAGATCCCTCCTTAAATCTCATCCTCATAAAACTAGCTACTATTATTATTCGTTCTCTATCCATGCTATGAGACTGTGGAACTCACTTCCGCCTAGCATTCGCGATTTAAAAACTGTGTCTCTTTTCAAATATCATGTAAAAGAGCATTATTTTTCCTCTCAACTGTGAGTATTTTTTTATAAGTATAGTATATGTATGTTTATATATTTTAGCTTTATGTATTTATTTAAGTTTATGGTTATACTCGTACCGTGTAGGTATAGTTAATATTTTAGTTTAAATCTTCGCATATTCATATTTTTCTCTTCTTGTTCTCACACACTATTGTCTACATTTCTATTTCATTTCTCCTTTCGCAGGTCTGCTGGAAGAAATTTCTTAAGAAATAAGCAATACCTTTTTGTACTCCTAATTATAATTATGTA
Organism: Dicycla oo; assembly: GCA_948252095.1. Classification (NCBI taxonomy): domain Eukaryota; kingdom Metazoa; phylum Arthropoda; class Insecta; order Lepidoptera; family Noctuidae; genus Dicycla; species Dicycla oo. Next base: position 14,137,328 of record OX411714.1, on the reverse strand, counting down.
TGTTTCTGTGTGTACATAAATGATAAAATAAATATATAAATAAACACAGCATGACTAGCGTGATGTGGGTGTACAGTAGGTACCCCTCTGCCTACCTCTCTCTCTCTCTAATCAGCTGCTCCCTATATTTTAACGAGTTATCCGAACATGAATGTATAGGACAGCTGATTTTTTTTCGTGAATTCCGGTTTGGTCCCATAGTAAAAGTTGTTTGTTATCATGAGTACAATCATGTGTTAAAAGGAACAACAGGGTTTTTGTTATATATTGTATATATCCTACTAATATTATAAATGCGAAAGTTTGTGAGGATGGATGGGTGTTTGTTACTCTTTCACGCAAAAATTACTGAAAGTATTTCGATGAAATTTGGCATACAGATAGTTTATAACCTGGATTAACACTTAAGATACTTTTTATCCCTATATTCTTACGCGTTCGAGATTTACGCGGGTGATAAGGCGGGGCCTGCTAGTGTAATATAATAGGTTTTATATCTGTGGACTTCGCAAGTTTTTCTTAAGGGGGAAGCGTCAGGGTAGCCCGCGAAATTCAAATTTTCTTACGTTTTTTTGCAATTTACAAGTCGGTATTATATTGTACGTTGATCAAATTATAAATTGCGGTCGTAACAAGTATCTATTTACATAATTAGAATCATTAAAGTGATCGACTCTTTAAGACCAAGTAATCCTAATGAATAACTATTTCATGAAATCTTGACATTTCAGGATTATACTAACTTCAGGAGTTGTATTACTGATTCTAATGATTATAATTCTGTAAATACATATTTGTTACGGCCGCAAATCATGTATTTTTTAACATACAAATTAAAACTGAGTTGCTAATTGCGAAAAACGTAAGAAAATTTGAATTTTTTAGCTAACTCACATTTTGACTAGTTCCGCGAACATGATTGAAGGGAACAGGCTGATTTTTGTTCCGTGATTTTAGGTTTGGTCTCATAGTAAAAGTTGTTCATAATGATGAGTACAATGACCCTCTAAGATGTTGTGCGTTATTTAAGTTACACCTTGTATATTTCGATGACATTAAGTAGGATTTATTTTTCCTTAGCGTGTGGATACGAGAGGCCAGACACCTAGATAGGCGCACTAGAAGTTTAAACTTTAAACAACGGGCGTGTGAGCACTGCGCTTGCGGCCACACAACTGGGCTCCCTATTTCCCTGTCTCTTAATACACTACACAACCGACAGCGCGGCAGGGAAGCAGGATGGTCGTAACCACTCGCAAATTGCAAAATACGTAAGAAAATTTGATTTGCGCGGGCTACCCCGACGCTTCCTTCTTAAGATCCAATATTGTTCGTCCAACGTTCCAAAGGTGTTCAAGTATTACGCGGCTCAAAAATAAATTATGTGAATTACAGAATTTCATCCTAAAGTAAAATAGTCCTATTACCTTATTTTCTACTTATTTTTCAGCAGTTTCAGTTACCGACAAGCTTATTCACCCAATAATGTACACTCTCCTTTACCAAATCGTTGAGCTGTCCGGCCTTTGAATTTATCTCAATAACAGAAAACTAAACGGGCACGGTATCACATCCGGCGTCGATACGACACGCGACGTGACGGAACCGGTGATAAGATAACCGTCCGAATTAAAACCGGGATATACTAGTTTGACATGAAGGGGTAGCAGGTTTGTGGACACTGGAATAGAAAAGTGGTGTGTAGTCAAGTGAAAAAATATAAGTTCTTCGATTTGTTTTTTCATCTTGATATGCTAATACTATTAATGGTGCCGATTCGCTTGTCCACAAACTAAACTAAATTTAAGTTCAGTGCATCTTATTCTTTCTATTTCATTAAGACAATGACAGAAGATAAATATTAATTTAGTCCTGTCAAATTTGTCAGCGCCTGACGTAAATTGACGTATTCTAAAACGACAACGACGTACGTCTAAAATTGTACAAGGAGTATATTCATTTGACACGACTTAACAAATATTTATCGTCTGTCCTTTTCTTGATGAAATAAAAAAAGATGCACTGAACTAAAATTTAGTTTAGTTTGTGAACAAGGGAATCGGCGCCATTGACAATCATGAAATAATTAAATCTTAGATTGTAAATGTACAGTACACTATTCATATCTATTATAATATACTATATACCTACATGTATTGCTGATATAGTTACTTTTTTAATGACGAAAATCCATTAAGAAATATTGAGTCGTGTTGTTAGATACCTACCATAGTTGCCGGCATTTAACTTGAGCTCTCGGCGGAGGTTTGGGGTTTGTATGCGCATCGTATTGTTACAGGAGTAAATTCCAAAATCGCTTAGAGTAATTAAGGATCAGAGCTCAAGGTAAATGCCGGCAACTATGGTAGGTATCTAACAACACGACTCAACATTTTTTAATGGTGTGTTTATAAACCAGGGCACACGAAAAGGCTGACCCTGCATAATTTTATACCAGATCCCTTTTTTCAGATTTTTCTATGCCAGCTGGTAAAAGCCCGTTGACCAACACCTTTTTTTTTGTTCATCGTTTGTCTATTCATCTGACTTAGCTGGTAAGTAGGTTCATGGAAAAAAAAAACTCAAGTACTTTTTTCTTCTTCATTTTAATTTTATCTCTGCGATACAGTTTGCTCCAAGATGCTATTTATTTAAAATTGTAAATAAATAAATATTAAATAATAACGTTTAATGAAATTAAAATATCTTTATAAAACGAAAATGCGGATACGTATACGAGTGTAAAATTAATGTCGCCATTGCAGTGGCACGTTGTATACAACTTACATACAAGTACAACGAATCAAAGAATAAACCAGTCAGACCAGATAGCAGGTACATACGTTCGTACCTCTCCCAGTACACACATATGTAAACCACATTTACAAGGTACTCTTACATTTTCTGCGGTACAGGCTCAAACGTCATACCTAGACAACTCCTAGCCTCATACATTATTTAGGCATAGGCAGTCACGTATTTTTCGAGTAGTTCCAGTCCGCTTTTGCTTATGAATAAATGAAGGAAAAAATGTCGGTAGCAATAGCCGAGAGATTCAGCGGCGAGTAAAATTTTCTTTAAATTTACCTGGTTTGAATAAGGATTATGTATGCGTAATTTTCATTTTGATACAAACATAGATTTGTCAAGGAAAGATTTAGGAAAAATATAAATACGTACAGGAAAATGGTAAAGACTTTCATAATCATCGTGCTTCTTCATTTCGTTTTTTTGCCATCGGCTTTTCTAAGGCCACATTTTTGTCTTATTACTTAGATATACCTACATGTCTCCGTCATAAACCCAGACAAGCAAAGCACACAATAATAACTACAAAATAAATTAAAATTCATGCCAACCAGCCAGCCAACTTCATGGTTATCAAATTAAACTCGTCTTACAACAAACATGCATAACATTTTGTACGCAACGAGAATAGAGCACTTCGCTGTTTTACTTCGTCCTAATAAAATCAAAATTATGTAAATATCCCAGCTTATTCACTCAAGTATACCTAAATATTTTCCAGCACAAAATGCAAGGCTACATTGAAACAAATCTTCCTTTTTATTAGAGCCATGAACGTGAAGATGTATTTTATTGCAGCTTTGAAATATGCCCGCCCGTTTGGTCGAAGTTTCCAGAAACTTAATTCTCTTCATAGTTGAAAGATCAAAAAAGGGGTTTGCTGTTATCCTACTTTATGTATAAAGAGAATATATATTATACATACTACATAGAGCGCACCACAGAGGAAAGGTAGTTTGTCTATATGTCTGAGGTTTGTCTTTGGTCACTGGCTGGCCCTGACATCAAACAATAGACAATTATTTATATACTGTTTGAATACGAGTCTTTTTGTCTTATTTATTATTCTAAGGTTTTTTTTTAATGCTTTGCATGTGTAATTACTTATTAAGGACTGTTTTTTTTGTATTGTGCGTTTTGTTTGTGCAGAATAAACATTTTTTCTTTCTTTATACAATTGGATACTCATTCATTCCCGGTTTGGAATATTCCGCCGAACATAGAATAACCACCGGATCAGATCTTCCGGATTTTGTTCAACAGATGTGAATGCAAATCCGTTAAACCTGGTAATGGCGATCTCTGGATTGTTTTTGGCAACAATAAGTGAACAACAATAGTGAAGTAAAACCTCTGCTTTAAGACTAGGGTAAGGAATTCCTGGGACGAATAGCAAAGGAGTAACTCAGCAGAAGAGGAATAAAAGACCGAATTAACCGTATATGCTAGGTATGTGTTCTACAATGCACCCGTGCCGTAACTAATGTTGTCTAATTTGACAAGCTTGGGTTCGGAGGAGAAAAACCCGGGACAGGGGTCGTAAATCCAGACGACAACATTGCCAGGGGTGTCCAACGAACATTCTTACAAATTTTTGCAGGTGTAAACGTATTTTTAACTTAACTCTTGCGTAACATTTACATTGTTCTCCGCAAAGCGACGATAATGAGAGATTGTGAATTCTAACTGTGTCTACTGTGTTCGTTAGATTGTGTCGAGTCGGTGAAATTAAGGATGAAATGGACTGAGACAAATTTCTTTGCTTATGACGAAATAATATAATTGTTATTGTTTTATGAGTTTTATCGAGACACCATATTTTTCTTTAAAACTTACAGACAAGATCTACCCTCATCATCTACCTAGCCTTTTCCCAACTATGTTGGGGTCGGCTTCCAATCTAACCGGATGCAGCTGAATACCAGTATTTTACACGGAGCGACTGCCTGTCTGACCTCTACAACCCAGTAACTGGGTAATACGATAGCCCTTGTTAAGACTGGTTGTCAGTCTTTCGGGCTTCTGACTATCAAAGATCCACGAATGATAGCCGGGACCAACAGTTTAACGTGCTTTCCGATGCTAGGAGGGGTCTTGGTATGTAACGATGGTTACCCATCCACGGCCTAACCGCGGCAAGCGTAGCTTAACCTGGCCGATCGATTCCATCGACTTACAGACAACAAACAACCCTATTTTCAATGTACATATCTGTGTCACACATCAAACGTCAAATCAGTACTCCATTTAGTCACGTAAAAAAAACATGGGAATCTTCCGCACCTCGGCCGTCAGCAACGCATACGGAACAGCATTTCGTACTATAAACAAAAAGGTACATCAATCATTCTTATACCCTCGAGACATCGGTAGCGGTTGTAGTTGCTAGGTAATAACAATCGGAAGCGGGTAGTCTGTTGAATTACAGGGGCGGGCCTCCCTCTATTGCCTTCCAAGCAAACAAAGTTGCAATAAACCCGACCAAGACGACTGTAACGTTCGTACTATCTTAATAGCGCTTTTATCCATCGGACTGGGTTACACATGTCGCTTTGTGAACGTCTAGAGACTTTGTCTACTTCACTGCATTTTATTTTCAGCTTATCTGTTTCAGATATTGGCGATAAGGCCCAAAGCTTCGAGTGTTGGGTGTTTTATTCGCTTCCTATTCTTTTCTAATAGATTAATGGACAGTATTTGGATCAAGAGCTTGCATTTTGGCTTAGAATGAAAAATATTGGAGGGCTGGTTGTTTTGGTTCTTTTATAAAATACATCGCAGTTAGTAAAATATTGTACAAAGACATTCTAAGTAAATTACCTAGTTGGAAACTAAATAATTACACACATTAAGTACAGAAGTAGGTAGCGGTAACAATAATTTCTGTGCATTTTCATTATACAATATGTAACAAAAACCCTATTGTTCCATTTAACACATGATTTTACTCATGATAAAAACAACTTTTACTATGGGACCAAACTGGAATACGCGAAAAAAAAAATTGCTACCCTATACATTCATGTTCGCATAACTCGTAAAAATGTAGGGATCAGCTGATTTTTTTTCGTGATTTCAGGTTTGGTCCCATAGTAAAAGTTGTTTGTTATCATGAGTACAACCATGTGTTAAATGGAACAACAGGGTTTTTGTTACATATTGTATAACATCTTGTCAGTTATGTTTAAAAGTCCCATGTAATAGGGAGCCATCAACCGGGCAAAAATCCAAACTCCGGGGTGCTACTGAGAAATTCCTGGAATACCTGGGAATCGAACCCGTGAGCCCATGCTCAACAGTAGCACTTGCGACAGACAGACAGACAGTCAGTCTCATCTACACTACACTACTTTGCTATCTTTTACCTATCAATTTAATAAAAACAAATTGTATGTTATTTTAAATCGATATACAGTAAGTAATATTGGTGCCGATTCTCTTGTTCAATAACTAAACTAAAATTACAGAATCGCTATCTTTTACTAACAGGAAGCGCGAGAAAAGGACGGCTATAGATATGAACTAAGTTAGAGATGTCAAACTAGTTTACGCCTTGCTTCACCTCGTTATTAGTCGATTTGTTTTTACATGTCGTACAATTTGTATGGAAATATTAGTAAAACTATATTTGACAGCTCCAATTTACGTCCGTCTCTTTCTTGTTTTTTAAAGAGAAAAAGTTAGCAATAGCCTAAATTAAGTTTAAATTGTGCACAACAGAATCGGCACCATTACTTAGGTAAGTAATTAAAAGTCACAAGCGGAGGTTTCTGAAACAAAAATAGGTTCTTCGATAAAATAAATAGTTACGTACGGAAAGTTCGAGAGTCAAAATATTAGCCTTCGCTTACAAAATTAATTAGTTTTGAAATACACTTGCCCACTTAAATTAATTGAATACAACTTTACACAGGGTGAATTGAGATGAGATCACAATGGACCTAATATTATAGTTAGCTTGAAACCACCTTAAAGTTATCAACATTTTCGATTGATTCAACTTTTGTCGTTTCTTTTCGAAAAACACGAGTGGGTTTGATGCTTTGAAAAAATTCTTACTGTTTTATTTATATTCCTACGTTTATACGAGTCAAAACAACTTACGTAAACAAAGCGAAAGGAGTATATTATAACTACGTGTATGGATCGTAGCGGGTGGCGTTCTGTAATTCCTGCTTACCCCCATGGGAAGAAGGCGTGAGTTTATGTATGTATGAAAATGTTTCATCTATTTTTATCCTGTAGCAACGGCTGTGTTATGAAATAATTTACTATGAATCCAATTTAGTATTTCACCAAAATATTTATTTAAAATATGATCTTAAATTATTACACCAGAGGGAGCTACAAATTATTAATCTAATATATTATAAAATATACCTACCTAATTAAAAAAAAAGCAAAAGTGAGTCTATCTGTTACCTTTCACGCCTGAACGGCTGAACGGATTTCGATGAAATTTGGCATTCACCTAGACCATGACCTGGTTTGATATAGGATAATTACACCTGGTAGTACGCTCTCGTGGGATTATTTCCGACCTCTACGCGAGCAAAGGCGCGTGCTAAAGCTTAAATAAAATTACATTATGATACAAGTGTGCTATGTTGGTCAATGTTACACTCGAGGCGGTATTATTCGATAAGGGAGCCGAATGTGTAATGATCAATGCACACGGGTTTCATACGACGTTTTTCAACACACTTGCGAGGAAAATAAGACTTGTATTGTTATTAACTTTTAATTATTGAAACCATTAGTGAAAGTACAATTCTCAAAATGATAGGACATTTTTACAGTTTGTTTTTTATTTTCGTGGGTCAGCGATGATGAAATATTTTCATAGGAGTTGGATGAATGTTGTAATTAAAAGGGCTCATTAGTGGGAGCAGGAGGCACTAAATAACCAGTGTCACGAGAAGAAGATTGTCGCGGCTCAGGGCAAAACTTCTTCACCTGCGGCTCCAAATTAATTGCACGTGTTATTTTAGCACTAATGTTTGCCTTGTTACGAACAGAATCATCGACATAAGATTCAGCGACTGCATCATATCGCCATCCGCCATGTATATCGGCTCCCGAATCCGCCATCAGTGTAGCCGAAGTTCTTCTAAAACTGTGCCTATTCTTACACTAGGCTAATATTTCCATACAAATTTAATAAACGACACGCAAAAATATGTCGACTAAAAACACGGTGAAGCGCAAGATACAGACTTTGACATCTCTAACTTAGTTCATAGCTATAGCCGTCCTTTTCTCGCACTGCGTGTTAGTAACAGATAGCGATTCTCTCATTTTAGTTTAGTTATAGAACAAGAGAACCAATTCCACTGACTAGCCAGGACTTGATACTTTAAATTTCCGACCAATGTATCCGTTAGTGTCTCTTTAGAAATGCCGCCAGCAGGTTTTGATATCAATATCATTTTTGGTCTTAACAGTGCTATAGACACATCAAAGCGAGCTGGGCTTGTATTTATTTGTGAGTTCATTGAAGTAAGCCAAAAACACGGTCTCCGAAATTGACTGGGCATTTTTGCTGTTTTTCCACTGTAGGTATGAAAGTCTCGTAGGCCGCTAGGTATTTCTCTCAAGATTTTGGTGGCAACAGGCTATCACTCGCGTTTCGTGTCTCGATTAGTATTTCCGGCAGGGTCAAATCTACGTACTGCTCTTCTTCTCTACGTGAAGTTGACATTTTAAAAACGTTTTTCCGAAAAAATCAACCGACTTCCAAAAAATCTCCACAAAGTGAAAAATAACTTTAATTTCGGAAGTTGGTGTCTTTGGATCTGTATTTTACTTTTTTTGCCACCAACTTCCGAAATTAAAGTTATTTTTCACGTTGTGGGGATTTTTGGAAGTCTGTTGTTTTTTTTTTGGAAAAAAGTTTATATTTTTCACTTTTTAGCGGGTCAATTTGTAATTTATCTAAGTTACAATATCCTGACCTCAACTGCTCATCACCTTTTATGAAATATTTCTTTTCCCGATGCAGGGACGTTAATTGTTGAGGAGTTCTCCTGGTAATTACCAGGAGAACTCCACATCACCATAAGCATTGTGACGAGCATAAATTACTTAGCAACCATTATTAAAATAGGTACCAAATCGAATCGCAACCCTTGAAATACTTATTATTGAGTAGTTCCGGTGGCCATCTGCGATCTTCATCATCAGTTTCACTTCACTAAATGGTGCTTTCCAAGAACAAATTCACGAGTTACTATAAAAAATATCCAAATCGCTATAGATGTGACTATAATATTTGAAGAGTTCCGTCGATTTCTCCAGGATCCCATCATCAGATCCTGACCTGATGACAATGGGACCAACTAGAAAGTATACCCTTTCAAACAAAAAAAAAAAATTTATAACTCTGAGCCGTCTTCGAGTAATCAAGGAACATACATAAAAAAAATCCGACGAACTGAGAACCGCCTCCTTTTTTTTTTGAAGTCGGTTAAAAATGGGGCGCTGGTTTTGTTTATTCTGCGCGCAGCGCTAGCGATGCACGCGCAGGTGTAAATAAAGGCACTGGCCAAAACAGCTAAACAGCCTATATAATAGGTTGGGGAAAAAGTTTCTTCGCATTTTTTAAGAAAATTCAAAACATTTTTTTAATATAATTTATTTACATTTAACTAAAGTATGTAGGTACCATTTTGTTCGATAACTTTTTGCCATCTTGTAGGTAGGGACATGATCCCATTGCTATAGAAATTTTGGGACTTCTGGTCAAAATACCGCGACAAGTGGTTTTGGCAGTCCTCTCGTGATGTTAACCTGACACTGCCTAAAGAATTCTGAAGAGACCGAAACAGGTGGAAATCTGAAGGTGCAAGGTCAGGACTATACGGCGGATTCATTAACACCTCCCAGCCAAACTCTCTTAATTTTTGCTGCGTGGCTAAAGATGTGTGAGGTCTTTTTTTCAAATGTGCCAAAACTCTTTTGTGGTCAATTTCCAGTTCTTCAGCTACGTCATAACTACTGATATGCCGATCTTGCTCCACTTTTTCAAAAATGGCATCCATTTTATCCGTAATAGGGCGACCAGAGCGACGTGCATCTTTGACACCGAAATTTCCGGATTGAAAACGCTTAAACCAAATTTGTGCTACTCTCACAGACACTACACTAGGTCCATAAACATCGCAATTTTTTTTCGCGGCTTGCGTTGCATTTTTACCTTTTTTGTAGTAAAATTTTAAAATGTATCGAATTTCTTCATTAGATTCACTCATCTTGACGGTACGAAAAACAAATGAAAATCACACATTTTCCTAATTTGAATTTGGAATTGTTGTATGTTCTTTAAAATTTAAACTTTCAATGATACCAAAACCAGCCAGATACAAATAGTATAGCCAAAGAGATTTTATTACAAGTTCATACATACTAGAATGCGAAAAGACTTTTTCCCCAACCTAATATAAAAAAAATAAAAATAAACACAAAACAATGTTTTGAATACGCAAATTAAGGTTAATATGTAGTGAAAAAATATAATTTGATGAAATGATGATCATTTTGATGATTCATTTATCATATTTATTATGTAACCTAAAATAGTTTATTTATTCACAAAAATATTCATTGTATTTAGACAAAAGAACTCTATGTAAAGATTGAAAAAAAATATATATAAAGTAAAAACACTAGTGTATAATAAGCGGAATTACAAACCTAAATGCTGCCACAAGAGTCACTTTACAAGCCAGTACGTTGAAAGTAAATAAAAAGGTGCCTTCGAACCCACTCGCCTTGAGGGGTGACTTGAAGCTAATTCCTTGTTTGATTCTTCGTGACGATGCATAACATGTGCTGCTAAAGAAACAAGTACAGTATCAATAGAAGTTTAACGTGAGCCTCACGAAATTAGCGATAGGGAACGGAAAATTATTTTGTTATTTTATTTGACTTTGAAGTAAATATTTGGCGGTACTGACTGCTGATGACGTATCTAGGTTAAAATTCTGAAAAACTACGACTTGTCTTGTAGTTCCTTATTCTTTATATCTGGTTTTTTCGTAGAAGAAGTTCATTTACTATCTATAAAAGACAATAAATAAATTACTAACCGTTCGATAAATTCCATCAAATCATTCCATGTCAAAACTAATAACATTATATCAACACAAACCTCCCGATGGAAGCAAATAATGTACCTAAGTTACTCTGTGTATAGCCACCGCACTTCATAATATAATTACTTCCACTGTGGGTGTTACAATATCGTGTCCAAGACGGAAAAAAGGAAACCAGAAGCGGAAAATTTACTCTCCTTATCCAGTGATTTTTATTTGCTTCAGATCCGTTACCCAGCCAGCGTGTACTTGATAGAAAGAACTACTGAACTTTTTCCCCACAAGCAATTATTTTAAACTTTACATTTCGATACAAATTGTACGGGCTTCGCTTTTGTTTTGCCGTGAACTTTAAGTGTGTGTTTGATTTTGTTGCCTTGTTTTTGTTTTAGTTAGGGCACTGTGGTTCGTACAAACTAGGTTAACATGTTTTAAAGGAGGTTAGTGTTAGGTAAAACTGTCGGGGTTGTATGGAAAGAATAAGAACGCGGGGGAATCTAGCGATGTATGATGCGATCATGCCTCTCGGCGACATGTTTTTCGAGTAAATCACTCAGAAATACTAATTCTAAGAATTTAGAAGTCGATCATGTTAGATGGAGAAATTGAAAAAAGGATTAATGTTAGCTCTGTTTTCTCATTACTATAATTTGAATATACTATTATAATATATTATTAAAAGCTTGTGATGTCCCACTGCAGAGAAGTATACTCTCTCCACTTCTCTCTGTATAGAGCTACTAAGGATCAGTTCTTGTTGAAGGAGTCTCCATGGAGGTCTGCCACGATGTGGCTTGCCATTAAGAGGGACCCATTGGGTCATAAGTTATACATAAGACACATATCATATAGTGAATCAAATATTCAGAACCAATTTTAACATAGAAAATGAGCTGAAACTAACACAGACACGAGCGTCAAACGCCATTTTAATGACCAGCCATCGAGCAGCAACTGCCATTTACAGTCAGACGGCCGTCCATTCCATGTAACAACGCTATCTTATAATTTATATAGGACTGTTCGTATCAAATAAATTACTGTTAGGGAACGTCCGACGAGTGTTAGGCGAGACAGTTTTTCTTACCGTATATTAATGAAGCCGGCTATACAATCTCAGACGATATCTTAATAATTTATTGCTATACACCAGGTGTCGCGCCAAAGACGAATTTACATAACGTACAGCGGAGAATGGGGTGTAATTTATCGCTACGTGTATTTTGTTCGCAAGAAAACGATGAGATCCCGATAATAAGGCCAAACTTTGTTGCGAGATTGTACCTACCTTACTTGCGAATTTGCGACGTAAATTAGATATTGTCTGATGGCGCACCTACTAGAGACAATCAGATCAGATGTTGATAATGTAAATACATTTTGTAGGTGTGTTGTGCCTAATTAATATCAGAAACTATGACATTATTTAATAATAGGGGACAGTATTTTTTTTTCTAATAACTCCAGCCAAGTGTGAGTCTGACTCACACACGAAGAGTTCAATACCATCGTACAGTATTTAACACTTATATAAAAAACACATATTCAAAAACAACTAATTGAAGAATACTTTTTCATCAATACAGTACAAAAATAGTCTAAAACTGTAAATTTTTGAGGACCCCAAAATTGACAGTTTTAGACTATTTTTGTACGAGCTCTAGCGCAACAACTATATATAGGTATATTAGGTTGGGGAAAAAGTCTTTTCGCATTATAATATGTATGAACTTGTAATAAAATCTCTTTGGCTATACTATTTGTATCTGGCTGGTTTTGGTATCATTGAAAGTTTAAATTTTAAAGAACATAATTCCAAATTCAAATTAGGAAAATGTGTGATTTTCATTTGTTTTTCGTACCGTCAAGATGAGTGAATCTAATGAAGAAATTCGATACATTTTAAAATTTTACTACAAAAAAGGTAAAAATGCAACGCGAGCCGCGAAAAAAATTTGCGATGTTTATGGACCTAGTGTAGTGTCTGTGAGAGTAGCACAAATTTGGTTTAAGCGTTTTCAATCCGGAAATTTTGTTGTCAAAGATGCACGTCGCTCTGGTCGCCCTATTACGGATAAAATGGATGCCATTTTTGAAAAAGTGGAGCAAGATCGGCATATCAGTAGTTACGACGTAGCTGAAGAACTGTAACTAAACTGAACTAGTTACGACGTAATGAAACCGAACCATTTTTGAAGAAGCTGATAACTGCTGATGAAAAGTGGATCACGTATGACAAGAACGTGCGAAAAAGGTCGTGGTCAAAGGCCGGTCAGGCTTCACAGACTGTGGCGAAACCCGGGTTAACTCGAAACAAGGTGATGCTGTGTGTGTGGTGGGATTGGAAGGGCATTATTCATTATGAGCTGTTACCACCAGGCAGGACCATCGATTCTGAACTCTACTGCGAACAACTGATGAGATTAAAGCAAGAAGTTGAGAGAAAGCGACCGGAATTAATCAACAGAAGGGGTGTGGTTTTTCATCATGATAACGCTAGACCTCACACATCTTTAGCCACTCAGCAAAAATTAAGAGAGTTTGGCTGGGAGGTGTTAATGCATCCGCCGTATAGTCCTGACCTTGCACCTTCAGATTTCCACCTGTTTCGGTCTCTTCAGAATTCTTTAGGCAGTGTCAGGTTAACATCACGAGAGGACTGCCAAAACCACTTGTCGCGGTATTTTGACCAGAAGTCCCAAAATTTCTATAGCAATGGGATCATGTCCCTACCTACAAGATGGCAAAAAGTTATCGAACAAAATGGTATCTACATACTTTAGTTAAATGTAAATAAACTATATTAAAAATGTTTTGAATTTTCTTAAAAAATGCGAAGAAACTTTTTCCCCAATCTATTATATATATTTGTACTCTACTATCGAGTAGAGTAAATAAAAAACCGACCGTTTGTCTGTTAGTGGGCTCTAACTCATCGGAGTTAGAGCCCACTAACAGACAAGCGGTCGGACGGACAGCAGAGGCTTAGTAATAGGGTTCCGTTTGGTACCCTTCGGGTACGGAACCCTAAAAACCCTTAAAACCGACTGCGATAGGTTAACCTACTTGTAATGTTTTAATTTTTATTTTTAGCACGGGTACCCAATGCTAAAAATAAAAATCGAAACCCCTAATATTACAGCTATAACGGCATGGCAGGAGGAGCCATTTTTAATATTCTCTGGTAATATGGTACTGGTGGCCTTTGTATTAATTAATATGGGTATTGCTTTGTAATCGTATTTTTTTTTTTCAGATCATCATTTATCTATATAGAGGGTCGCTTGCGTTGAATGGAAGGCGGAGCGGGGGCGGTTAGTGGCGGAATAGGATCGAGATTTTTTGTAATATTTGAATATCTATGGATTCCGCGAGACATATTATGTAAATAGCGGAGAATACAGAAATTCCGCTTCGCAGGAGTCCTTGGTACGCCTTCTGCTGTTATAACTGACGCAGCGTTTCACAAGATGTATTTTTAGGGTTCTGTAGCTCAAAAGGAAAAAAACGGAACCCTTATAGGATCTCTCGTGTGTCTGTCTGTCACAGCCAATTTGCTCCGAATCTAATAGATCGATTAAGTTGAAATTTGGTACACATATGAACTTCTGTGACCCAAACGGACGTGTAACGTAAATAAAAGAATTTTGAATATAAAAGTAAAGAGGCAAATAAGGAAATTAAAAAAAAAGTTTTTCAAACTACACCGTGTGACATATACAGTAAGCCCTTTCATTTAAAGGGCTTACTGTGAGGGTCTCAAATATATTTTTTTAATAATTTTAAAATAAATGTGTTTAAAGTTATTTATGAAAATAAACGAAAATTGACCATTCCCCGTCTTATCTCCGAAATTACTGAGCCTAAAATTTAGAAAAAAATACAGAGAATAGTTCTAAGCCGTTACAGGAAAACCTATAAAAAGTCTTTGGTCTTAAAATAACATGGTAAATCTCTCAATAATGCACAATATAGTACAAACTTACATTTGCAGTTGGAATGTATGGGAGAACATGTTTTCCAACTACAATGTTAAGTTTGTTCTTGGGATATATTCATCTCAACTACGGAACCCTTTATTGTGCGTGGTGCGACATGCACTTGGCCGGTTTTTTTTGCTTATACAGATAGAAAGAAAAATAGTTGTATTCTCACAGAATTATACCAAACTACTTGTGCTTCCCAGCACTAGGTAGTGGTGAAGGGCGGGCGTTTTGGAGGACAGTCTGAAGTACTTTGAAGTTCAAAAAGTTCTGATTCTCAGCCTAGTTTGAATATTGATTTTGACTTAGTTTATATTTTACACAACGTGCTCTTACACCGCTGAATTTATATTACTATAATAAAGTCTATACTTACCGTACATGAACATACTAACAATTGAGGAGCATCTGTTCAAAAGACCGTATTTCACTTTCCAACTTTTTGTTTCTGACTCATTACAAATTAGTCCATCGAATGATAGGCTCATTCTTGTTTTAAATTTTTGGATTTGAAATAAAATCCAAAAATTTGTATTCCAATCTAACCTTAAAAGTATTTTTGCATCAATGTTCTCTTAGATTTTTAAACAGAACAAGCATATTTCTTCTACAAAAAGCACATTTTAATTATTGTTCAAAAGGTCGTACTTTTTTCCATACCTCGTAACTTGAATACAATTCGATTAATTTTAAATTGTGAAGTTTGTTTATGATAGAAATATGACCTTTTGAACAGATGCTCCTCAGTTAATGTGACGCTCCCTATTAATTAACAGTATCTACCTATAAAATATCAAAGTGCGTATCCTTGACTACCTAGTTACAGAGATCATCAAGACTTCCGCAGTAAATAAATTATATTATGTAAACACAATCAAGACTCCATCAAAAGCCACAAATAGAATATGAGAGACAGTTTGTAAACTAAATAATTTAGTAGTGTTTTGTGCTGTTCTCGGGGTTTCTTGTAAACTTGTTAAGGTAGTCCCTGAGGACCGAAGGTCCGCCTCTTGAAAATATGGCGTTGTTAACAGTATTCTCAGTTTAGAGGTCATGAGATAATTTAGAAATGTCGTGTTGGGTTTTACATTCTTTCGATACTGACTATGATATAACACATAGTTATATCATAGTCACATGTGACATAAGACTTTTGTTTGTGTGAAAATGTTTTAATTGATACTAGCGACCAGCACCTGCTTCGCACGGTTTTTAAGAATGACATCGACATTTCTTTATTATATGTTTGGCTAGCAGCGCCTCGCGGCTTCACCCGCGTAAGTGTCGAACCTGTAGGTATATGGGGATAAAAAGTATCATATGTGTTAATCCAGGTTATAAAATATCTGTGTGCCAAATGTCATCAAAATCCGTTCAGTAGTTTTTGCATGAAAGACACAAACTTTCGCATTTATAATATTAATAGGATTACTATTAATGTATTATACACAAAAGCTTTCGGGATAACGTGTCTAAGGCTCATTTTCCCCACACATCACTAAACGGGTTTAACGCTAAACGAGTTTAAAACATCTTTCTGTCTCTGTCATCTTCAAACGATTGAACGAAACGGAGCGATGTTTTAAACTCGTTTAGCGTTAAACGCGTTTAGTAATGTGTGGGGGTGAAAATGAGCCTAATGAAGTTGAATACCATATTATCATATCAAAATCTATTGCGAAGTTTAGAAGAACAACGCGGTCACACAGACAGACACGAAAAGCGACTTTAGACTTTAATAATATGTATACCAGACAATTTTTTATGCAGTTAACACACTGAAGTCCAAAAACACTGGTGATCACTGGGGCATCTCCATTAAACTTTTAAATAATATAATAGACATCGTAGCGCCCTATCTAGCTGTTACTACTTTTAATAAATGTGTTGATTTAGGAACTTTTCCTGACCTCAAGAAAAGTAGTAAAGTTAACATTTATTAACCATTATTTATATCAGGTAACAAAAATGACGTTGGCAATATCTTACCTGCATTTAGTCAAATATTTGAAAAGTTAATACTCAAGCAGTTGCAACGACATTTTAATTTAAATGGCCTCCTTCATGATGAACAATATGGCTTTACAAAAGGTCGTTCGACTACAGATGCGGGTGTTGCTCTACTGAAACCCTTTCATTTAAAGGGCTTACTGTGAGGGTCTTAAATATATTTTTTTAATAATTTTAAAATAAATGTGTTTAAAGTTATTTATGAAAATAAACGAAAATTGACCATTCCCCCTCTTATCTCCGAAATTACTGAGCCTAAAATTTAGAAAAAAATACAGAGAATAGTTCTAAGCCGTTACAGGAAAACCTATAAAAAGTCTTTGGTCTTAAAATAACATGGTATATCTCTCAATAATGCACAATATAGTACAAACTTACATTTGCAGTTGGAATGTATGGGAGAACATGTTTTCCAACTACAATGTTAAGTTTGTTCTTGGGATATATTCATCTCAACTACGGAACCCTTTATTGTGCGTGGTGCGACACGCACTTGGTCGGTTTTTTACTTATACAAATAGAAAGAAAAATTGTTGTATTCTCACAGAATTATACCAAACTACTTGTGCTTCCCAGCTAAAGCACTAGGTAGTGGTGAAGGGCGGGCGTTTTGGAGGACAGTCTTAAGTACTTTTGAAGTTCAAAAAGTTCTGATTCTCAGCCTAGTTTGAATATTGATTTTGACTTAGTTTATATTTTACACAACGTGCTCTTACACCGCTGAATTTATATTACTATAATAAAGTCTATACTTACCGTACATGAACATACTAACAATTGAGGAGCATCTGTTCAAAAGACCGTATTTCACTTTCCAACTTTTTGTTTCTGACTCATTACAAAATATTCCATCGAATGATAGGCTCATTCTTGTTTTAAATTTTTGGATTTGAAATAAAATCCAAAAATTTGTATTCCAATCTAACCTTAAAAGTATTTTTGCATCAATGTTCTCTTATATTTTTAAACAGAACAAGCATATTTCTTTTACAAAAAGCATATTTTATTTATTGTTCAAAAAGTCATACTTTTTTCCATACCTCGTAACTTTAATACAATTCGATTAATTTTAAATTGTGAAGTTTGTTTATGATAGAAATATGACCTTTTGAACAGATGCTCTTCAGTTAATGTGACTCTCCCTATTAATGAACAGTACCTACCTATAAAATATCAAAGTGCGTATCCTTGACTACCTAGTTACAGAGTTACTGAGCATGATCATCAAGACTTCCGCAGTAAATAAATTATATTATGTAAACACAATCAAGACTCCATCAAAAGCCACAAATAGAATATGAGAGACAGTTTGTAAACTAAATAATTTAGTAGTGTTTTGTGCTGTTCTCGGGGTTTCTTGTAAACTTGTTAAGGTAGTCCCTGAGGACCGAAGGTCCGTCTCTTGAAAATATGGCGTTGTTAACAGTATTCTCAGTTTAGAGGTCATGAGATAATTTAGAAATGTCGTGTTGGGTTTTAAATTCTTTCGCTATGTGTTATATCATAGTCACATGTGACATAAGACTTTTGTTTGTGTGAAAACGTTTTAATTGATACTAGCGACCAGCACCTGCTTCGCACGGTTTTTAAGAATGACATCGACATTTCTTTATTATATGTTTGGCTAGCAGCGCCTCGCGGCATCACCCGCGTAAGTGTCGAACCTGTAGGTATATGGGGATAAAAAGTATCATATGTGTTAATCCAGGTTATAAAATATCTGTGTGCCAAATTTCATCAAAATCCGTTCAGTAGTTTTTGCATGAAAGACACAAACTTTCGCATTTATAATATTAATAGGATTACTATTAATGTATTATACACAAAAGCTTTCGGGATAACGTGTCTAAGGCTCATTTTCACCACAAATCACTAAACGGGTTTAACGCTAAACGAGTTTAAAACATCTTTCTGTCTCTGTCATCTTGAAACGATTGAACGAAACGGAGCGATGTTTTAAACTCGTTTAGCGTTAAACGCGTTTAGTAATGTGTGGGGGTGAAAATGAGCCTAATGAAGTTGAATACCATATTATCATATCAAAATCTATTGCGAAGTTTAGAAGAACAACGCGGTCACACAGACAGACACGAAAAGCGACTTTAGACTTTAATAATGTGTATACCAGACAATTTTTTATGCAGTTAACACACTGAAGTCCAAAAACACTGGTGATCACTGAGGCATCTCCATTAAACTATTAAGTAATATAATACACATCGTAGCGCCCTATCTAGCTGTTACTACTTTTAATAAATGTGTTGATTTAGGAACTTTTCCTGACCTCAAGAAAAGTAGTAAAGTCATACCATTATTTATATCAGGTAACAAAAATGACGTTGGCAATATCTTACCTGCATTTAGTCAAATATTTGAAAAGTTAATACTCAAGCAGTTGCTACGACATTTTAATTTAAATGGCCTCCTTCATGATGAACACTATGGCTTTACAAAAGGTCGTTCGACTACAGATGCGGGTGTTGCTCTACTGAAACACATAATTAACGCATGGGAGAACTCGCAAAATGCTATTGGAGTTTTCTGTGATCTCTCCAAAGCCTTTGATTGCGTGCACCATGCTTTTGCATAAACTACATCATTACGGTGTCCAAAACGAAGCTCTTAAAGTAATAAATTCATATTTACATAATAGGTTTCAATGTGTAGATGTTAATGGTGTGAAAACTTCCGGGTTACCAGTTCAGTTAGGTGTACCTCAAGGCTCAATACTGGGCCCATTCTTATTCTTAGTGTATATCAATGACTTACCATCCTATTTAAAGGGTATCTGTGACGTTGTACTGTTTGCAGATGACACCTCTCTTATTTTTAAAGTAGACAGGAACAGACAAGATTTTGACGACGTAAACAGTGCACTCTCAATGGTTACGGATTGGTTTACGACAAATAACTTAGTTCTCAATGCCAAGAAAACGAAATGTGTAAAGTTTGCCTTACCGAATGTTAGAAATCTAGGACCCAACATCGTCTTAGATAAAGAGGTGCTTAAAACTGTAGACTCGACAGTTTTTCTGGGCATAACAGTAGATGCCAAACTTCAGTGGGGCCCTCATATATCAAGCCTAGCGGGCAGGCTCAGTTCAGCCGCTTACGCCGTCAGGAAAGTAAGACAATACACTGACGTTGATACAGCTCGGTTAGTCTATTTTAGTTATTTTCATAGCGTTATGTCCTACGGTATTCTGCTCTGGGGCAAAGCCGCTGACATTCAAAATATATTTGTACTTCAAAAACGAGCTGTTCGAGCAATTTACCAGCTAGGTGCTAGAGTTTCTCTGAGAGATTTTTTTAAACATATTGGTATTCTCACGGTGGCATCACAATTCATCTTCGCCAACATGTTATATACTAGACAAAATATACATTTATACACTAAAAACAGTGGTATCCACAATGTTACGAGTAACACCAGAAATAAGGACAAACTACGTGCTCCGTTTCACCCGCTTCATAAGGTTCATAACTCGTTTGTTGGGCTTGGTATATCCTTTTATAAACAAGTTACCCTCTACTTTGCTAGATTTGCCCTTCAATGCGTTTAAAGCTAAAGTAAAATCTAACCTTTGTTCGAAGGTATACTATTCTATCAACGATTACTTAAACGATAAGAATAGTTGGTCACTGTGATTAACTCAAGACAATGTTTATTTTCTTTCTCCAGAATCAGCTTATCTTCTGACAGGTTATATGTGTTCATATAATTATTTATTTTCTTTGACTGTAAAAGTCAATTTATTTTAATTTTATTTTTATTTATCATTGACCATATTATTCTTGCCTGAGCAACTGGCAGCAAGTTCGTCATGCTCCCTTAGATGTCACTGCTTGCGGTAGCGTCGGGGGTCGGGTTGCCTCCTTCCCTCAAATATGGCGAGGGGCGTGGTGGCTGAACTCTGCGTCTTGCTCGTGAACGGGTGCTGCTTGTGGTGACTGCTCGTCTTGCTGTCCTTGGTTTTGTTTTGTTATTAGTAATTAACTTTGTTTATATTACTTCGATGGTCCTAGTTTATCATTTGTGACTTCGAGTTTCAGCTTCATATACAATCTTCATATATGTAAGTGGGCACATCCTTTATCACTGGAGGCCTTTATTTAGGTATAAAGTTCTGCTTACGTTTTTTAGTTTTGTATTTTTATTTCTGCTTGAGTTTTCGACTTTTTTTTTGGTATATTGGCGTGTGCTAGCTCACTTATAGCAAATAATTTAATTTAATGTTTTGTGTTGCGTAATGTACCTAAATTATTATGCGCAGTGTTGTATATTATAGATTCAATTAGTTTTTTATTTTTTTATTTAACTGAACAGACAGCTGTGCTGCTGGGGAGTTTGTTGCGCCACTTCTTCTCTCCAGCTAAAGCACTAGGAAGTGGTGAAGGGCGGGCGTTTTGGGGGACTGTCTTATGTAATTTTGACGTTGAAAAAGTGCTGATTCTCAGCCTAGTTTGAATAAATGAAGTTGATTTTGATTTTTTGAGTGCGCGAATTAGGTTTTAATACCCATGAATATGAAAAACTTTTACTATGGGACCAACCCTGAAATCCCGAAAAAAAAAATCTGCTGTTTCATACGTTTTGGTCGAGTAGGTATTGAACTTTGAACATCGTATTACCCAGTAACTGGGTTGTGGAGGTCAGATAGGCAGTCACTCCATGAAAAATACTGGAATTCAGCTGCATCCGGTTAGACTTTTTTTTTTGTGGATGGGAAATCATCAAATAACTTCTCCCGCTCTGGGTGGAGCAGGAGGGCGTGTCAGACTTCTACTGACTAAAACGCACCCGTGTTCCTTCAGTTGCCTGTGCCAGGGCCACGGTAACTTCGAACAGCCCGCAACCCGACTGGAAGCCGACCCCAACTTAGTTGGGAAAAGGCTAGGCAGATTGATTGAGGTATTGAACTTTTATATGAAACAGCAATATTTTTTCGTGATTTCAGGGTTTTTCCCGTAGTGAAAGTTGTTCATATTCATGAGTAGAAAACTTGCGCACTGCTTAAAAATTTGTTCTGTATATAGATTAGCGCATTTAAGCCACTGTGTGGTATGGTACCCAGTTAGGTACATTTACTTAGGTAAGATTAGTACAAGTAAGGGTGATGCCACACGGGCGTTCCTAATGCGTTGCTTTGGTGCTACGACGCCTGAGTGGTAACGCTCCGTAGTGAGCGTCATGCCACACGGTGCATTAAAAAACGTGCGGCGTCGGAACGCGTGCGCATCGGACAAGGGGCCAGGGAAACGAAGCGGGGAGGGGTGCTGTGGTGAGACGACGAAACGACATAACAACGGAGCGTGGCGCAGTATTTTTTAGAATATCGATGGTATCAACGTCAGGATAAGCAGCGTTGCGTTGTGACATCACAGCACTCATGTGGCTCCCTCTATCGCGATCTGTATGAAAACCATGCGTGCAAATTTTTGACTACCTACTATGACGTCATAAGCAATATTTAGGGATGGGAACGAGAAAGCCAAATCGATTCAAAGTCCCTACCGCGTGCGGCACCCGTCTCGCCCCACCCAGCGCCAGCGCTCACCTAGAACTACGTGTTTTTATTTGTAATGCTGCAGACTTACAAATATGTAATAATAATTTAACATCGTTTGCATCTATTTTTTATATTTTATATAATATTTCTCCATAAGGTAATAGTGAAGACCACAAATTGTTACTGTACAGGAGTCTTTTTTATTCTTGTTGTCAAAAAAAAAAAAAAACCGAAAGTGGTTTTTTTTTTTTTGAGACAAGATTAACACTTCTTAGGAGCACGGTGGCCGCCACATAACGGCCGCAGTGACGAGCGTCAATATTGTGGTGTCTTACGACTTCCACGCGAACGATTTCGCGGGCAGAACTTGTTCTGTTATACACAAGACAGTAAAATTCAACATTTCAATATACCGACATGCCTTTTATTATAAATGTGTAAACCATTTATTAGGTTGGGGAAAAAGTCTTTTCGCATTATAGTATGTATGAACTTGTAATAAAATCTCTTTGGCTATACTATTTGTATCTGGCTGGTTTTGGTATCATTGAAAGTTTAAATTTTAAAGAACATAATTCCAAATTCAAATTAGAAAAATGTGTGATTTTCATTTGTTTTTTGTACCGTCAAGATGAGTGAATCTAATGAAGAAATTCGATACATTTTAAAATTTTACTACAAAAAAGGTAAAACTGCAACGCAAGCCGCGAAAAAAATTTGCGATGTTTATGGACCTAGTGTAGTGTCTGTGAGAGTAGCACAAATTTGGTTTAAGCGTTTTCAATCCGGAAATTTTGATGTCAAAGATGCACGTCGCTCTGGTCGCCCTATTACGGATAAAATGGATGTCATTTTTGAAAAAGTGGAGCAAGATCGGCATACCAGTAGTTACGACGTAGCTGAAGAACTGGAAATTGACCACAAAACAGTTTTGGCGCATTTGAAAAAAACTGGGTACACAAAAAAGCTCGACATTTGGGTACCTCACGAGCTCACTGAAAGAAACCTAATGAACCGTGTACTCATTTGTGATTCTTTATTACGACGTAATGAAACCGAACCATTTTTGAAGAAGCTGATAACTGGTGATGAAAAGTGGATCACGTATGACAAGAACGTGCGTAAAAGGTCGTGGTCAAAGGCCGGTCAGGCTTCACAATCTCTGGCGAAACCCGGGTTAACTCGCAACAAGGTGATGCTGTGTGTGTGGTGGGATTGGAAGGGCATTATTCATTATGAGCTGTTACCACCAGGCAGGACCATCGATTCTGAACTCTACTGCGAACAGCTGATGAGATTAAAGCAAGAAGTTGAGAGAAAGCGGCCGGAATTAATCAACAGAAGGGGTGTGGTTTTTCATCATGATAACGCTAGACCTCACACATCTTTAGCCACTCAGCAAAAATTAAGAGAGTTTGGCTGGGAGGTGTTAATGCATCCGCCGTATAGTCCTGACCTTGCACCTTCAGATTTCCACCTGTTTCGGTCTCTTCAGAATTCTTTAGGCAGTGTCAGGTTAACATCACGAGAGGACTGCCACAACCACTTGTCGCGGTATTTTGACCAGAAGTCCCTAAATTTCTATAGCAATGGGATCATGTCCCTACCTACAAGATGGCAAAAAGTTATCGAACAAAATGGTACCTACATACTTTAGTTAAATGTAAATAAACTATATTAAAAAATGTTTTGAATTTTCTTAAAAAATGCGAAGAAACTTTTTCCCCAACCTATTATAATAAAAGAATTAATTAATAACCAATTTCGAAATTACCGAGCTGTGTTGCTATGTTCGAGTTTGAGTGGTACTTATAGAATGATGGTTAGGCACAGGAGATATTTCATCTTCATGTCTAGGACAACGTTTATAGGCGACGGTGACCACTTTCCATCAGGTGATGGGCTGCTTAACTGTTTGCCAACCCATAACAAAGAAAAATATAGAATCAAAAACACCAGTCAGGTAATAAGCAGCACCTGGATCATCAAGTAAGTAATTTCATCTGCCTAGCCTTCTCTCATCTATGTTGGATTCGGCTTCTAGTCTAACCGGATGCAACTGAATACCAGTATTTTACATGGAGCGACATGACCTCCACAACCCAGTAACTGGGTAATACGATACCCCTTGGTAAGACTGATTACCAGACTATGCGGGTTTCCGACGACCCGTAACGACAGTCAAAGATCCACGAATGACAGCCGGGACCAACGGCTTAATATGCTTTCCGAGGTACGTCAAGGTCTTGGTATGTAAAGATGGTCACCCATCCACGGACCAACCGCGGTAAGCGAAGCTTAACCTGATCTATCCACCCGTACGGCTTTTATTACTTAGCCACACGTCCCTATTTAATAAGTACGTAACTTATGAGTCGAAAAAGATAATATTATATTATGAAACTGTAAGGGCACTTCCTATTCAGTCTATGCAGTCTTCTTGCAGGAATAAAGTTCTGAGTAAAAATATGCAAAACTTGTTAGAAGTTGGAAGTTTTTATTCTGAACCAATTTAAAAGTTATAGTAATATAGGCATCCTTAGTAGCGTTATTTTATTTATTAAAGTCGTTTTGTCCATTACATAACAGTTGAAGAAAACGCAGCAAGAAATGAAAACTTTAAAGTTTACCCAAGTTTATTTGTATTTAATAGCAACTTTACACTCCCTGTAATAGTTTTCCTGAAACAGTTTTATTGTTACGACAATATTTTTAATTAACCGGTAATTGTAGGGTATTTTATTTTGTTTTATTTATTTTGGAAAATAAACAGTTACACGTAACAATATCATACATAACTTGAACTACAGAGTGAGTAAAGGTTTTTTGTTTTTGTTTTGATTGTTTGTTGTCATTTGCCAGTGCCGCACTACAGAGGCAATGTAAATTGTCTTTGGTCCCTGGAAGCCCTGACATCAAGCAATGGACAAAATTTTTTAACTTATAGGCTGCTTGATTACAAGGCTTTTGCCTGCTTTGCATGTTTGTACTATAAGTCTTGTTTTTTTTTTTTTTTTTGTAATGCACGTTTTGTTTGTGCAGATTAAACATTTTTTCTTTCTTTCTTCTTCTTTAGTAAATGTAATAAACAAAAACACACGAAATTTGCCACATATTATAAATACAAGTTATAAAACTAATGCGATGTGCGCTTACAATATGATAGGTACAATAACATTATATAATGTGTTAATGATTGGGGGGGTATTACTGTTTGGGGGGGTGCTGCTAAAGAACACTTTCTTCCAATTGAGCGAGCGCAAAGGGCTGTCCTGAAAGTCATGTTCTTCAAATCCTTCCGACATTCCACGTCACGTTTATATGAAGAATGTCAAGTTTTGACTGTTAGGCAACTTTTTGTACTCTACACTGTGTTGCGTAAGCATTCTTCCCTACTATACAATCTTAGTTCTCAAGAAAAGCGTCAACGTCATAGGGTATGTCCTACTCAACGCTGTAGAACGGCACTTGGTAAACGACATTACTACGGGATTGCAAGTCTTATTTATAATAGAATTAATAAGAGTTGTTCCATATATTCTGCTACATTGCGAGAATGTAAAAGAAAAGTTTTTGGCTGGCTTCAAACGCAGAATTACGAGGACACTGAAAATCTCCTACAAATATAATTCAACTCTGCACTTCTCTTCGGTATACACGCGCACATACACACGTGCACACACACACACACATACACACACACACATACATACACACACACACAGACACAGGCACGGGCGACTACTTCTAAATTGTAACATTAGTGTCACAATTTCGTATTTAATTAGAGAATGCTGGTACCCAAGTAAAAGATTTAACTTGGGTACCAGAGTTCATACAAACACTTGTGTTAAATTGACATTAATAGTCTTCTGTTTAAGTTCTAATGTGTATTTTTTTCATGATCCACGCTTTTCTTTTTTATAAATGTTTGTCTGTAGGTATATGCCCATTTAGTTCAATAAAATATATTATTATGTCCTTTATTCATTTTAAAAACTTATTAAATACATTTTTAAATATTTTTTATAAAAAACATTAAAAAAAACATTTAAAAATATAAAAAAATAGTGATCCGCCAGTAGCGGGACCAAAGTCCAAGCTACCGGTGGTTAGGGCTGCAGAGACAGGAACCTCCTCACAATGCGAGCCGTATCAAGAAGTACTGCCTTCTGAATCTGGCCCTTGATCCAACCGCCTAACGAGAGCCTCGAAAGATGTTGATCGAGACTTTCGGCCATCAGGCCATTGGCCGTTACTACAATCGGCACAATGACAGCCGAGCTCACATTTCACATGTCAACAACCTCGTGTGCTAAGTCGAGATACTTCATTTGCTTCTCTTTCTCAGCTTTCACGAGGTTCTCGTCATGTGGAATGGTAACATCGACAATCATTGCGCGGCGCACTAATCGATCTATCACCACTATATCAGGCTTATTGGCGACAATAGTCCTGTCAGTAATGATAGACCGATCCCAGTACAACGTGACATGGTCATTTTCGAGAACTGGGTCGGGCACATACTTGTAATACGGTACCTCAGAATCCACAAGTTTATATTTCAAAGCAAGTTGCTGGTGAATAATCCTGGCCACTTGATTATGCCTGTGCAAGTACTCGCCGTTAGCCAGACGAGAACAACCAGAGATAATATGTCTGATGGACTCACCCGGACGGTGGCATGCCCGACACACATCAACCGTCCCGTACTTCATAATATATCTCCGGTAGTTATTCGTCAGAATAACTTCGTCCATAATTGCACAAACAAAACCTTCAGTTTCCCCGAATAGGTCACCGAAACGTAGCCAGGATACGGACGCTCATGAAGGGCCCGATAGAAGCGCCCGTGAAGCTCCTTGTTTTGCCATACCTTCCTGCGGTCAGCGGTAGTAAGTACTACAGGTTTGCGCTTGTTCTCTTTAGCCATGGAGAGCGGGGTGAGCCCCTTATCCACTGTGACCACATCACGGTGCACACCCAATTCGGCTTTAAAAAAATATTCCCTGAGGCTGCAAACCTCGCGATTGTGGAGGGTTTTAGCATTTAAAAAGCCACGGCCCCCGCACTTCCGCGAGATGTACAGTCTCATCACCGATGAACGTGGGTGATGCATCCGGTTTGCGGTCAACAGTGTACGGACCCTCCTATCCAGGGCATATTATTATTATTATTAATGATAAAACTAAATAATAAACAGACATGTAAATAAAAAAAATAATAAAAAAGCAAGAAATTATAAAGATACAATCTAAGAGTTAAAAATATTACAAGGCAATATCCAAAATAGTTCCACAAACAAGGCCTCTAAATTTACTAGTTGGAAAATTTTTGAAAGAGATTATTTAATATATGATCAGTAAGGCGACGTATAGGTACTCGTAAGCCTGCGTTCGTACGATTATAATATACTGCAAATAGAGGTCGTGCGCGCACCCCACGGCTTATGTTGTTCTAGGTACTCCGTAGCTATTCTTATTAGTATATGTAATATTTATAATGAGGACTACATTTAACTAAAATGCTCTAAGGAATGCGATGACAGAGAGTTGCCTACTCAGCACACACAAGGCATGGTTTTAAAGAAGAAGTTGCAAGTTAACTATCTGCCGATCTATTTCGCAAAAATCTCATTGTGAAAACTTAGGTGAAGTGAGCTTGAAGTCAACTGTAGTAACTTACCAGGGGGCTGAAAATTTTGAGCCTAAGTACTTTCAAGTATCATTATTGTCTCGCGCTGCATATTACTAATTTGCGAATACCCTCTTTAGTATAAATACAGTGTTTCGTGTCATTTGCATCATTACGATTTTAGTAATTAATCCGTGAATATTATCATGTCTCAGTCAGCCGGGCCCACCCCCTAGGCTCAAAACGTTTCAGCCCCCCGGTACACCGGATGTAACTCACTTAAAAGCGCTATTGTTGCTCAGATTTGCTACAGGGGTTAAAAAACTTAGCGTACCGGGGGGCTGAAAAGTTTGGGCCTAGCGATTGAAACATGAGGATGTTCACGGATTAATAACTAAAAGCGTAATGTTGCTAATGACATTAAACTCATTAAATATAAGTATATTAAATTGTAATTAATTTAAGTATGTATTTATAAAAAAAAAAAAATAGTATATGTAGTATATCAGTATATCTGGTTTCCATAGTACAAGCTCTGCTTAATTTGGGATTAGATGACCGTGTGTGAAATGTCCTAGGATATTATTATTATTATTATTAAAGAGGGTATTCGCAAATTAGTAATATGCAACGCGGGATAATAATGACACTTGAAGGTACTTAGGCTCAAAACTTTTCAGCCCCCTGGTACCAATTTACTATTCACAGTTGACTTCAAGCTCACTTCACTTAAGTTTTTACAGGCAGGACCTCTTTTGTTGATTACAAACAAGCTATTTGTATCTGGTTTAGCGCACAAAGGCATGTAGATAACTAAGGCCTGCAGGTGGTCGTGATCTACGCAATGTTGCACAAAGTTAATTTCTGTATCTCATATGTATCTGCTGCCTAATTAGCTGAAGGGCGAATTAGCTAACAATAATTAGATAGATCATACGGTAATGGGAATTTGATAATGCTGCTTATACCTAGATACATCATGTACTTAGATAAATTAAGCACATGCGTTGCTTATAACGTTCCGAAATAATAATTTAACAGTTTTTATGTAAATTAGAACAGTTTTTATTAAAACATTATTATTATTTAAACATAAAATACCTACTTATATTATTCAAGACTAGCTGACCCGTCAGGCGTTGTGCTGTCAAAATTTCAATTTCGATTTTTCGACTGTTCCTTTGGGTTTTTCCTAATTTTTAAGGTTCCGTACCTCAAAAGGAAAAAAACTGTATGTCTGTCTCAGTCAATTTGCTCCGAATCTAATAGACCGATTAAGTTAAAATTTGGTAGACGTATGAATTTTTGTGACCAAAACACGGAAGTATAACGTAAATAAAAGAATTTTAAATATGGAAGTCAATTTTGGGGGGAAAATAGGAAATATAAAAAAAAAAGTTTTGTAAACTGTACCATGTGACATCAAATGAAAGGGCTTACTGTGAGGGTCTCAATTTTTTTTTTAAATTTTATAAATTTAAAGTAAATTGTTTTAACGTTAATTAAGAAAATAAACTAAAATTGACTATTACCCCTATCTCCGAAACTACCGAGTCTAAAATTTTGAAAAAAATAATAATATGGAAAGTGGTTCTATACCTATAGATTACAGGAAAACTTAAAATAAGTCTATGTTATTGACATAACATAGTAAATCACTCAATATTGTGCATAGAAACTAACATTTGCAGTTTGAATGTATGAGAGAACATGTTTTTCAACAACAATATTAAGTTTGTTCTTGGGATAAATTCATCCCAACTACGGAACCCTTCAATGTACGTGATCCGACACGCACTTGCTCGGTTTTTTCTCCTAAACCACCACAGAATTGACGCGAATAAAACAAAACAAAAAAAAAAACAAATCGGTCGAGCCATTTTCGAGTTTTTGCGAGACTAATGCACGACAATTGATTTATATATCGAGGCTTCACGGGCTATTTGTATTAAGCGACATGTTTGGAACTTTACAGGAGAGCATTTCAAAGTATCATTATTCGGAAAAAGAACATTGTAAAAAAGTATCAATATTTTTTACGAAAAAGTGGCCTATCGACGGTTAAGAATCAATAGTGTCTGTCTCTGTTTTTTACGTTTTTAACTTTTAAATGCAGGTAGATATGATAATAACTCAATATCGGCCAGGATTTCGCTTAATACAAATAGCCACGTGAACCCTCGATATACAGATATGAGTAGATACGTAGCCATAACAATGAATAATTCCCGAAACCGCAATCCTGTATCTCCTATACCTATAAAACTTCAAAAGTCCCGAAAATTAGATAAAATAAAAATACAAAATTGACTGTACAAATTTAAAGCATGTCAAACCATCGAATTTTCTTGATAACGATAACGATTGAACCCGTATACAAAACAATAAAATGTTTTTTTTTTATAATTTCTCCTTTTCATCATTCATATCAACATTTCAAATGTTAATTTAGGAGATACAAAGGATAATACCGTTGATACGAGGTATAAAAATTAATAGCTTGTATCTCGTGAACCGTAAATCTGTTGAACTGGACATGACATAAAAGCGTGTGTAAATCAGTTGTTTGTTATTTTGTTTAATTTGAAAAATGATAAGCTGAAAATATGAGAAGAAAAAACTTTGTAATAACAGACAGATTAGCGAAATTATTTACGGTCAACGATGCTGTGATAAGCGTATAAATCGTTTCAGAATGTACGTGGTAGGTAGCTATATTGTTTTATGAAAAAAACAACAAGACTATCTGATACTACTACTTTCTTCACTCTACACTATTTAGGAGTATACGAGTATTTTTACTACAAAGGTACATCTGAAAATCGAAGAACTAGGATCAAACAATATAAAATTATGGGTGTAAAGTCCATCATGGAGATTTTGCAATTTCATTCAAAGACTTCATACGACCGGTAAAGAAAGAAAAATGAATTAACAGATAGTTAATGTTGATAGTCAAAATGCCACAATAGTCACCGAGTCAGAAAAAAATAAAATCTCTCTCAATCTCTATACTTGCTTCTGAATAAGTTCTGGAATTTAGTAAGCCTTGGCAAGGTGTTCGCGTATATTAGTCCCGTATATAAAACGTTTCCAACAAGACTCTGTCTGAACTAGTGCGTTGGAGAACTCCTGGAGTGCCACTCTGGGCGACGCAAGGGCCATTTTGTTCGTCTCAGGAACGAGACAAATAATGTTTGCACATATTTTCCCCGCTTTTGTTTTAGAATATTCTGGAACTGACTGGGTTGGGATAAACATTTGAAGTTAAATTGAATAGAAAATCACAATTTTCATGCGAAAAACTCTATTTTATTCTATCCATTCCATTTAAGCATTAGTCTATCCATTGCGCTATTTTTGAAAAAAAAAAAAAACTGGAGTCTGTGAAGATTGATTAAACGAAACTATCAATTACCCGACCCAAAAATACTTATCACAAATAATACTTGACTAGGTACACTATACGCCTTCGTAAAGGCTCCCGCAGACAGGTGCGACGGGACAGCGCGATGCGACACACTTTCAATGAAAACTTTAAGGAAACAGTTCTACCAGAATCGCGCCGCACAGTCGCGTCGCGCGTCTACGGGAGCCTTAAAGCAATTTAATATGTTTGTAAACGAAATAAGTTTTCGAATAATTTCTCCCAATTACCTACCTGATTTTGGGCAGAACCTTAATTAAATATGTTCTTAGGAATGTTTTATTTGAGGTAGAAGTCCTCTGTTGAAATGAATGATAATGAACTTCTGTTTGAATATGATAAGTAGAGATTACTCTAAATATGTTTGTGGTTACGATGAAGGTAAGTTTCCTTAGCCTTAGTAGTAACCTTATATTGTATTACAGTGTAAACTCTTTATAACGAAACTCAAGGGACCGAGCATTTTTAGGGTTCCGTACCTCAAAAGGAAAAAACGGAACCCTTACAGGATCACTCATGTGTCTGTCTGTCCGTCTGTCACAGCCGATTTTCTCCGAATCTAATGGACCGATTAAGTTGAAATTTGGTACACATATGAATTTCTATGACCCAAACACGGTCGTGTAACGTAAATAAATGAATTTTGAATATAGGGGTCAATTTTGGAGGGCAAATAAGAAAATTTAAAAAATAATAATCTGAACTGTGCCGTGTGACATATCAAATGGAACGGTTTACTGTGAGGATCACAAATAGATTTTTTATTAATTTTAAAATAAATTGTTTTTATTTTATTTAAGAAAATAGACGAAAATTTATTATTTCCCCCTTATCTCCGAAACTACTGAGCCTAAAATTTTGAAAAAAATATATAATATAGTTCTAAACCTTTAAGAAGTCTATGGTCTTAAAATAACATGGTATCTCTCAATATTGTGCGTACAAACTTATATATGCAGTTGGAATGTATGGGAGAACACGTTTTTCAACTACAATGTTATGTTTGTTCTTGGGATAAATTCATCCCAACTACGGAACCCTTCATTGTGCGTGATCTGACACGCACTTGGCCGGTTTTCTTCGTTATAGAGAATTTTCGCTATGTGGAGTGAAGAAAGAGAAACAATCAAATAATTACAATACTTTTTAATATTTTCATTATTTATTCGTTTACGACTGATAATAATACGAGAGACGCCTAGTGTGTTTAGTAACTGGGGCCATCATTCCTAAAGACAATGCAATCCAAGAGTGTCACACGTGTTCTAGGCAATTAACAATAACAAAAGCAAGGCGGCTGTTTAAACCTCAGCCAAGTGTCTTCGGCACCTCAAAGATTTAGTCGGAGCCTTTTTTTAAACTGGTAACATAAACAGTAAGCAATGCTAATAATAATTTACTGACGTCTAAATGAACGTATTTCTTCCTAATAGAGAATGGTTATTGCGCTATATAGAGTGTATCTATATAATATATCTATGAATGTATCTATATCTATATTGCCAGGCCAGCTGGCGTGGTTGGTTAACATACCACCTATCAGGCCGCGTCGCCGGTCGTGGGTTCGATTCCCATCCAGGACAAATATTTGTGTGCATGAACATGTCTGTTTGTCCTGAGTCTGGGTGTAATTATCTATATAAGTATGTATTTACAAAAAAAAGTGGTATATGTAGTATATCAGTTATCTGGTTTCCATATTACAAGCTCTGCTTAGTTTGGGATCAGATGACCGTGTGTGAAATGTCCCAGGATATTTATTATTTTATTTATCATTGTAGGGGTTTTAAGGTAAACCAACCAAATTGATCTAATTTCTACGTTATAGGAAGATTTACGTTATATCAAAAGACGTTATGAAGACTTTATCAACACTGTACTTACCTAGACGGCTTCAAGTTTGAGAAGTTAATTTTACTAGGTTTAATTTGTACTAAGTACTAACGACGCCCAATTGTCGCCCAAGAGCTCTAAAGCGAGCAGTAATTAGTCATTTCCAAAATAAACCACGCCATTACTGTTTTACGGTCATCTTTTAGTACCTTTTTTATTAACCTAGGAACATGAAGTCACGATTTCCATTTAATTTACAAACTTGCGCAATCTTGTGTGCTTACCTATTAAACTTAATGTGTAGTTAAACATAAACATACCTTGGGTAAATAATCGACTTAGGCTCAGTTTCACCACACATCACTAAACGCGTTTAACGCGAAACGAGTTTAAAAAGTAATATGTGGTGAAAATGAGCCTTAAATTATTAAGGCTAACATGAACACATTCATGTTTAGCCTTTTACATTTAGCCTAAATTCAACCATTAGTTACTATGTTTAACCATTGGCTGAGTTAACTACGGATCAAAAAACCGGCCCTTAGGGCCAGTTTTTGGTCTAAACACGAATGAGTTAATATGAATGTATTCATGTTAACTTATTCATGTTAAAAAATAGTAAATAATAGCATTTTGGCTAATACATTTAGCCAAAATTCAACCATTAGTTACTATGTTTAACCTTTGGTTGAGTTAACTACTGAACCAAAAACCGGCCCTAAGTGAAATTCATAGAGTTAATTAATTATTCATTTGTTTGACTAGTTATTGAAGATGTTTGCAAAAGTTACGGTTAGGTTATATATGTTACGGTAAGTCTGATTAATTGAAAATTATTAATAATTATCCATCAATATTAATAATTACCTCATGATTTGGTAAATGTGAATATAAAATTGAAATTCATCACTTTTAGCAGTTGTTATTAATAATTCACTACTCTCGTCGGTAAAAGTAATAAAATAAAACTCGAAGTTATTTGTCCAGGTAGGTAAAGGTATTTATTTATAATACCACAGTACTTACAAATACCTAGATAACTAAAAGAAAGTTGCAAGATCGTTTATTCTTTGGTTTTGCTTAAATCAAACAAGAACAGATAATTTTTTCATTTGAGATGGGTTTGCTCTTGACTAGTCTATAATAGGTTGGAGGCGACAGAGACAAAGTCGACGATGGGGTGAGCTTACCCAGAAGAAGCCCGTTCCCTCTCACTTTGAAGAGATTAGGGTTGTATGCGCTTGGAAACAGACGCAAGTAGAGAGTTCCACTCTTTTGCTGTGCGCATTATAAATGACATTTGGAAACGCCTAGTGCGAATTGATGGAATAGCAACGAGGTAGTGATGGTAACTTGCAGTGCATCTAGAGTTCTTGAGCACACTCACCGAAGTAGGTAAATGTAGAAGACCGACAAGCAGGCAACCATGCGGCAATTAGCCAAGCTGTGAAGCTTGGCATCCACTAGTTTTACCTCGCCAATGAGCCTCTTAGCTCTGCGTTCCACCGAGTTAAGCGCGGCAAGTTGGTATTTAGCTGAGCCATCCCTTGGTGGCTACAATACTCCATGCAGGATCGGACTTGCGCTTTGTAAAGGATTAAAAGCTGTCCAGGCGTAAAGTATCGCTTCACCCTGTTAAGGATGCCCAGTTTCTTGGCCACAGTCTGGGCTTTGTACTCGATGGTGGCGCCGAAGTTTAGACCAGATATCAACTCCATGCCTAGAAGCTCAAGCCGATCAGTTACAGTAATTAGTAATTAAAATGATACAATCATAGACTCCGTAAAGTCGACATTCAAATTTAAAATCTTTCTTCTATTTCTTTTTCAATAGGTATTTATTTATTGATAATAAATACCTATTGTATATACCATTATTATTGTATATACCACAATAATTATAGGTACTGAACTAAAATACTAAATAAACTAAAAGAAAATTAAAATGACACAATCATAGATTCATCATAAAATCAACATTAAAATCCTAATAACAATAAATTTATTTTTGCTCGATCGAACAGAAAGACGATTAGAGTACGTTATGGTTACATTATTAGTAATCACCGATAAATGTGAATGATTTCTTACTTTTACCTTGCCTTTCGGTAATTATTAATAATTACCGAAAGGATAGACAATTATTAATCATTTTCAATTAATCACAATTACCGTAACATATATAACCTAACCGTAACTTTTGCAACATCTTCAATAACTAGACATACAAATGAATAATTAATGAATTCTATGAATTTCACTTAGGACCGGTTTTTTGATCCGTAGTGAACTCAACCAATGGTTGAATGTTGGCTAAATGTGAAAGGTTAAACATATTAGCTCATTCGTAATAAAAAAAAATAGTAAATAATGGCTTAACTCATTACAGACCAGGTAGGGTTCAAATCAATCTGCCTATCTTTTTCCTAACTATGTGGTGGTCAGCCTCCAGTCTAACCGAATGCAGATGAATATAATTCTTCTACATGGAGCGACAGCCTATCTGATCTCCATAACCCAGTTACTGTGTAACACGTTACCCCTTGGTAAGAATAGTTGTCAGCCTTTTGGGCTTCTGACTACCCGTAACGATTGTCAAAGATAACGACTGACTGTAGTTACCAATGGCTTAACGTGCTGTCCGAGGCACGGAGGAGTCTTGATATGTAATGGATTGTAAACCCATTCACGAACCGACCGCGGCAAGCATTCGACCCATGCGGCTGTTATCATTTACTCACAAGCCCCTAAATCCAGATAGGGTTATACCCCACACATATAAAAATTCATAAGCTCTTTAGGAAGAAAATACTGGTCTCATTTGCAAATAAATAATTTCAAAACCCATGCAAACGAAACCACGGCCAAAAGCTAAAGTACCTGCATTATATTCATAAAATAAATCCGCGGATTTTCCTAGCTTTGTGCACAAGTGAGATAATAGCAAAACCATGTGTTCAAATTTAATTTATACACAACTATAATCCTGTGTCCGTCCGTTTGTATAATATTTTCCTATTTGTTTCAGTGTTAATCTCTTAAACGGATTAGTATCATTTCAATGATTGAAAACAGGTAGGACTGGGATGTTATCAAATTGGATTACAATAGTGAAATAAATGTAGGATTACATTCCTATTAGATAGAGATTTCCTTGCTAGTGTAATTTGTCTAACATTTGAAGCATGTAATACTGGTTTTAGCTAAATAATTTTAATAATAAAAAACTACGAGGTTTAACTGTTCGTTGTATACTTAATCAAATCTACAAGATTAACATGTTTTGTCCTATTACTAAATATCAAAAGTCATGTACTTAATCGAACCTCAAATAATTCCCATTTTGGGGTCCTAAAACACTAAAAGCCAAGTAACTGCAACGTACTTATATATTGACAGGCCAGTTGGCGTGGTTGGTTAAGATACCACCTATCATGCCGCAGGTCGTGGGTTCGATTCCCATCCAGGACAAACATTTGTGTGCATGAACATGTCTGTTTGTCCTGAGTCTGGGTGTAATTATCTATATAAGTATGTATTTACAAAAAAAAGTAGTATATGTAGTATATCAGTTATCTGGTTTCCATAGTACAAGCTCTGCTTAGTTTGGGATCAGATGACCGTGTGTGAAAAATGTCCCAGGATATATATGTATATATATATATATAGCGCTCGCCGGCCGCTGCCGCGACACAGCTCGCTTCGCTCGCCGGCCGCTGCCGCGACACAGCTCGCTTCGCTCGCTCGGCTCGTGCGCGTTTTTTCACAGTTCCAACCTAACTTAACTTACATGGTCGGGGTACCCTAACTTGGTCACTGCGACCAACAGTGAGAAAAACAGCCAGAAAGTTAAAATGAGCCTCATTTATTTAAAAAAAGTATGCGTCGTTAGAAGGTCAACAAGTTTTAGAGGATCAGATAAATATTTCTCTTATCAAAATAGGTACCTAACTAACATTAGATAAAGTTGAAAACTAGTTACTTTTAAAATAGCGAATGTTATTACATCGTTCATAGAACGATGAACGAAAACTATGATGTTACACTTCTCATAGTTTGATAGTTTTATTGTAGTTTCGTAGAACCCGACGGAGATTGAGTGACGTCATTAGTCTCTGTTACATTAGTGTCTATTGCCGACGTCACAAGTTTCTCTCCAATTGTATGAAACTTGTGGTTGTTAAGGAACTAACCCGAAACAGTTATAAGCCCATCACATCTTCAGCGCGTTGAAAAAGTGCACAGTTGAATTTTCAACTCACGCCGCTAAGCCGAGCGTTGAAAATCCAGTGCGCAGCAAGACACGTAGCGTTGAAAAAGCGCCCGTGTGAACGTAGGCTTAAAGGGCGAAAATATGTTCATATTTAGTGAAATTCAATCAAGATTTTCTACTAAAGTATTAGTAAAGATTGAAAATATGACATGTATTTATTTACTACTTTACAATTCACTTACATGAGCATATTTTATAACTAGATATATCACAAAAAAAAATCTAATACAAAACAAGCATCGATTGTAATGATTTGAGGGTAGATTACAAAATAAATGAACAAAGTGTTAGTTCGATACACGTCGGGTTCAACTGTCAAAATACGCAAACAAGTTTCCGTACAACACCGATCAGCGGTAACTATTTCAGATTTTTTTTATTATTTCACATGACAATCCGATACGATTGTCGATTCTACAAGAAACTTGCTTTTGTATGTGTACGGGTAAGTACATATTTTTGCCGTCGTTTGTACATCAAAACGTAATTTGTGTATGTTTGTG
Source organism: Dicycla oo (assembly GCA_948252095.1). NCBI lineage: Eukaryota > Metazoa > Arthropoda > Insecta > Lepidoptera > Noctuidae > Dicycla > Dicycla oo. The sequence continues at coordinate 14,099,255 of OX411714.1, read as the reverse complement.
AAAAAGCACTTCCTGATACGGAAGCGTGACCTTAACCCTTGGCACCAATTCACGGCTTCAAATACAAGGAAAAGGGAAAAAGAATTTTTCCTTATATTCATAAGAAAAAAAATATTTTCCTTATACAAATCGGATTTACTGAACAATAGAAGTCAAAACTCAAGATTTGCCAACGGGCAATGGAGCGCAGCATAATAGGTGTCAAGCGTACAGATTCCGTTAGAAACACCGCCCTGCCTCCATAACTCAAGTAGCAGATGTTGGAGAAAAAAACAGCCACGCTGAAGTGGGAGTGGGCTGGCCACGTCGCATGAATGCACCCGGAGAGATGGGCAAAGATCGTCAAAAAAATCAAAATCAAAAGTCATTTATTCAAACTAGGCTGAGAATCAGCACTTTTTGAACGTCAAAATTACATAAGACAGTCCCCCAAAACGCCCGCCCATCACCACTTCCTAGTGCTTTAGCTGGGGAGAAGAAGTGGCGCAACAAACTCCCCAGCAGCACAGCTGTCTGTTCAGTAAAAAAAAAAAATGATTCTATATAACACTGCGCATAATAATTTAGGTACATTACGCAATACAAAACATTAAATTAAATTATTTGCTATAAGTAAGCTAGCACACGCCAATATACCAAAAAAAAATCGGAAACTATACTCAAGCAGAAACAAAATACAAAACTAAAAACGTAAGCAGAACTTTATACCCAAATAAAAGCCTCCAGTAATAAAGGGCGTGCCCACTTACATATAGCCGTACATGTAGTCGTAACTCAAAGTTACAGATGATAAACTAGGACCATCGAAGTAAAATCAACAACGAGTTACAAAACAAAACAAAACCAAGGTCAGCAAGACGACCTGTCACCACAAGCAGCACCCGTTCACGAGTATAACGCAAAGATTAGCCATTACCCCCCTCGCCATATTTGAGGGAAGGAGACAACCCGACCCCCGACGCTACCGCAAGCAGTGACATCTAAGGGAGCATGACAAACTTGCTGCCGGTTGCTCGGGCAAGAAAAACTATGATCAATTGTCGAGGTCACTAGCTAACCACATATTGCAATACCACTCATAAAAAATAAATAAACATTGAAATGAGTAGATTATGTCAATAATAAATAAAAATAAAATTAAAATAAATTGACCTTGAGAGACAAACAAAATAAATAATTATATGAACTCATATAACCTGTCGGTAGGTATGCTAATTCTGGAGAAAGAACATAAACATTGTCTTAAGTTAAACACAGCGACCAACTATTCTTATCGTTTAAGTAATCGTTGATAGAATAGTATGCCTTTGAACAAAGGTTAGATTTTACTTTAGCTTTGAACGCATTAAAGGGCAAATCTAGCAAAGAAGAGGGTAGCTTGTTATAAAAAGATATACCAAGCCCAACAAATGAGTTATGAACGTGAGCACGCAATTTGTCCTTATTTCTGGTGTTAACATTATGAATATCACTGTTTTTAGTGTATAAATGTATATTTTGTCTAATATATAAGATGTTGGCGAAGATGAATTGTGATGCCACCGTGAGAATACCAATCTGTTTAAAAAAATCTCTCAAAGAAACTCTGGCACCGAGCTGGTAAATTGCTCGAACAGCTCGTTTCTGAAGAACAAATATATTTTGAATGTCAGCGGCTTTGCCCCAGAGCAGAATACCGTATGACATAACGCTATGAAAAGAACTAAAATAGACTAACCGAGCTGTATCAACGTCAGTGTATTGTCTTACTTTCCTGACGGCGTAGGCGGCTGAACTGAGCCTTCCCGCTAGGCTTGATATATGTGGGCCCCACTGAAGTTTGGCATCTACTGTTATACCAAGAAAAACTGCCGAGTCTACAGTTTTAGGCATCTCTTTATCTAAAACGATGTTGGGTCCTAGATTTCTAACATTCGGTAAGGCAAATTTTATACATTTCGTTTTCTTAGCATTGAGAACTAAGTTATTTGTCGTAAACCAATCTGTAACCATTGAGAGTGCACTGTAAAAATAAGAGAGGTGTCATCTGCAAACAGTACAACGTCACAGATACCCTTTAAATAGAATGGTAAGTCATTGATATACACTAAAAACAAGAATGGACCCAGTATTGAACCTTGAGGTACACCTAACTGAACTGGTAGCCCGGAAGATTTCACACCATTTACATCTACACATTGAAACCTATTATGTAAATATGAATGTATTAATTTAAGAGCTTCGTTTTGTACATCGTAATGATGTAGTTTACGCAAAAGCGTGTCATGGTGCACGCAATCAAAGGCTTTGGAAAGGTCACAGAAAATTCCAATAGCATTTTGCAAGTTCTCCCATGCGTTAAATATATGTTTCAGCAGAGCAACACCCGCATCTGTAATCGCTCACTGGACGCCTCAGGGAGGACATCGCCGTCGAGGTAGACCGCGGCGAAGGTGGTGTGACGATCTGATCATGTTGAAGGGCCAAGATGGCCAGAGATCGCACTAGACAGAGAGGTTTGGAAGGAAAAAGGGGAGGCCTTTGCCCAGCAGTAGGACACAATACAGTCTAACAAAAAAAAAAAATCAGTCCGGCCGTCAAGAGAATGCAATCTTGACACCTGTCAGTTTTATACTAACGATTATGTGTTTTGCGAATTTGACCTTTATTATTAGGTACTAGATATTTATTGTCCAGCTGACTGAGGTGACAGGAACGTATTCTCTCGACGGCCCGGACTGTAATCGGAAATAGACTGGAAGAAAATTGGTTAAATGAAATAGGTACGTAAGTACTAATATAATCTAGTCGCGCTTGATTCGGTGGAACGCAGAGCTAAGAGGCTCATTGGCGACGTAAAACTGGTGGATGCCAAGCTTCATAGCTTGGCTCATCACCGCAAGATTGCCTGCTTATCGGCCTTCTACAGATTGTACTTCGGAGAGTGTGCCCGAGAACTCCACGACCTCATTCCACCGGCCCCCTTCTACCATCGGACATCCAGGCGCACTGCCAGTTACCATCCCTACCTGATTGCTATTCCACCAATTCGCACTAAGCGCTTCCAAATATCTTTTATAATGCGCACAGCAAAGGAGTGGAACTCACTACCTGCGTCTGTGTTTCCGAATGCATCAACCCTAATCTTTTCAAAGTGAGAGTGAACAGGCTTCTTCTGGGTAAGCTCACTCCGTCGTCGACTTTGTCTCTGTCACCTCTGACCTAGACTAGAGTCAAGAGCAAACCCATCACAAATAAAAGAATATAAAAAAATCTAAATAATTAGGAAAATCTAGTTCAGGTCTGGATTTGTCATTTGCCAGGTGGCAATAGTCTCGCCCCCGGGTATTATTACATGGGACTTAAACATAACTGGCGAAATGTGGGTGTAGGTACTGGAGGTCCACTTCTGCTAACCCTTCAGGGAGAGATGTTATGTTTAAGTATTACGAATATAAACAATCTAAAAAGTTTGTTTCTAGTTTAGGAAAGTGATAATAACTAAGACAAGAGTTTCGATTTTTACGGATACAAACTTAAATGAATTGTTTATATAATAATAATAATAATAATATCCTAGGACATTTTTCATACACGGTCGCCTGGTCCCAAACTAAGCAGAGCTTGTACTATGGAAACCAGATAACTGATATACTACATACACTACTTTTTTTTGTAAATACATACTTATATAGATAATTACACCCAGACTCAGGACAAACAGACATGTTCATGCACACAAATGTTTGTCCTGGATGGGAATCGAACCCACGACCTGCGGCATGATAGGTGGTATCTTAACCAACCACGCCAAAATGGTATTTTAAAGCAAGTTTTAATAAAGTACTCAAACAAATCCGACAAATTCTGTGAAACTAATATAAAAACCGTTTTCAATCCTGAAAATAGTTGCCCGTTTTTGCTATTTCTGCTGAAATAGTGCGTTTATAGACAAATATCTATTAAGGCCTGTGTTCACCAACATTCAAACCACCGGTTAGGTATTTAAACAGTTGGTTTATGTCAAATTTCCTGACGAAAGAATTGATTAAATATCTAAACGGCCGTTTTTAAAAGTCGGTGAACTTCGCCCTAAGTATATAAATAAAATCACTAAAAACCTGACCCTGCAAAAATACCGATAGTACCTAAGCCATGCAAATATTTTTTTCCTGTTGTATCTATGGTAGGATCAAACGCGCGGTCCGAAGCATAGAAGCCGATTACTCAGCTATTGGGCCAGTCATGACTACCTTACATTTTAAACCAGCTAGGATTATGGTTTTAGCTTATCTAACAGTTTAAACTTTAAACCAATGTTACTTACTAGGCCATTTCACAATTAACATTTAAACGTAAGTATTCCCAAGTTATGCCCAAAATAATATAATAACGTAACAGAGGTTCATTTTCAATTAGATTGCGAACCGCAGTCAGTCTTACGGTTTGTTCGTCGGTAAAATAACTAGGTAGGGTAACTGTTATAGTAATTGACCAAGCTATGGTAACTGGCCACTCATAAAAAAAGAGAAACAAGGTAATGCAAGCAAGCTCATGAATGAAAAGCACAATAAATACTAGGTTGATCAAAAAGTAATGAGAATCGGTTAATATATAATTCTTTTTTTTTTCTTGCTATTTACCCACTAAGTCAGAAAAAAAAAAACCGGCCAAGTGCGTGTCGGACTACGCACAATGAAGGGTTCCGTAGTTGGGATGAATCCCAAGAACAAACTTAACATTGTAGTTGAAAAACATGTTCTCCCATACATTCCAACTGCAAATGTTAGTTTGTACGCACAATATTGAGAGTATTGGTTTTCCTGTAATCTATAGGTATTGATCTATTTTCTGTATTTTTTTCAAAATTTTAGGCTCAGTACTTTCGGAGATAAGAGGGGAATTGTCAATTTTCCTCTATTTTCTTAAATAACTTTAAAATGATTTATTCTAAAATTATAAAAAAATACATTTTAGACCCTCACAGTAAGCCCTTTCATTTGATATGTCACACGGTACAGTTTGCAAAACTTTTTTTTTTAATTTTCTTATTTGCCCTCAAAGTTGACACTCATATTCAAAATTAATTTATGTACGTTACTCGTCCATGTTTGGGTCACAGAAATACGTATGTTTACCAAATATAAACTTAATCGGTCCATTAGATCCGGAGCAAATTGGATGTGACAGACGGACAGACAGACAGACACATGAGTGATCCTATAAGGGTTTCGTTTTTTTCTTTTGAGGTTCGGAACCCTAAAAATCACATAAATAGAGCACAATTCCCGGGAGGTAAGAAAGAAAGAAAGAATAGTTATTGATATTGAATAGTTACTAATTTGAATAGTTTTATTTTTTTATCATTACTTTTTGATCAACCATTGTTTGTGCTTTTCATTGATGAGCTTACTTCTTCTCCTTGTTTCCACCTCTTTTTTTAATCGTGGCCAGTTACTATAGCGTGGCCAATTACTATAGCAGTTGCCCTAGTCGCTGTAGTATCACAATTTGCTGTGTAAATCGTCAAACGAATTGTTACAGATTTAAGTAAATCATAGATAGTTTATGCTTATTTATATCGGAATTACCCAAGTCCATTGTTATGGAACTAAATTAAATAAAAATAAAACACAAAAACAAAGCAATGTTAATGTTTCTTTTGCGTTATAAATGAATCATGGCATGAATTATGACAAGGGTGTGAACTTAATTAATGTAATGCAAGTCTTTGAATATAATGTATTCTATGGCGGCAGTTAAAATTACGGGGAAATATTACCGAAAAATGCACTTAATATTCTGTTTTATGGAATAAACCTGTAGTCAACCACGCAACCCAGGATTTCCTACTAGATACCAACATCTAATAACCCAAAATAATCTAATATCTTAAATGAATTAATTCTGTAAATATGTAAACTCTGTATGAGAACCACCACCCACGTCTACGGACGTGTTTACTGAAAAGGAGTTTAACATCTAATTATAATGAGCATGATTATTTACATTACCAATTTTAATCTTGTTACAAAATTAATAATCACGATGTTGAGTAATTAAAATCCAAATTGCTCAAAGTAGCATAAAAATCATTAATTAAATGTCAAAAAAGATTTGAAAGTACCAGAAAATTGATAATGTTTTTGCCTAGTACGTCGTTTTAATAAAACTTTAAGCCCTGTTTGACCTACTCAAGGGTAGTTTAAAACGCTTTGCTTTGGAGCAATTCTTAATTTCTAGAAATATCTTTGAGTGGTACCTATGCGTTCCCTTGTCTGTCTGCCAGTTTGTCACGAAACCTACTTTATACATATATTGATTAAATTGTAAAATACATTGCTTCTGATTACAACAGAAGAGTAACTAGCTATTCTGCAAAGATTCATTTTACAGCCATTACTGATAAATTAAATGACTACATTTGTACCTTTGGATTTTTCCGACTGTAAATACCTACTTTATAAGGTTGGTATCTATTGTAATATACATACGATTTGTTGACATAAGAAAACCCATTACCGTAGCGGCACCTCAGATTTACGACTGTTTGCTTCTGGGGGACTCTCCAAACTTATATGTTTTTCCTTTATACGAACGTGAATTCGGGTTTTTAATTAAGGATTGCCGTCGCGTTTTATGTACACACTTGGGACTCGTAATACACTTCATTTACGAGTTTTCGTCAGTCTTTTTTTCGTGCGTATGTGTTTTGTCACATTTGAAATCCGTGTTAGGAATTTGTAATCATGAGTAATGTGTGTGTAAGCAACTCATGGCGTATACCATGTATGTATATAGCGCAATATGTCTGGAAATCGCTAAACCTAGTTCGAAATGTTTGTGGACGAAAAGGCACTATAAAACCATGTGCCCTGCAATGTTGCCCAATGTAGCAGGCAACCGAGTGACACATATTTGTCAGTGAAAACAAACATTATTCTTCTTTACGAGAAGTCATATTGTAAATGAAATAAAATTATTCTAAAGCTCTCCCCCTATTATTTGAGCAACAAGACAAACAAATAATTATTAACGAACCACGGATTAAAAGAAAGCGAAATAAATCCATTTTTGAATATTCCTGATAAAATTCTGATGTTAAAACTGAGGATAGTTTGAAAAATGGAATGAAATATAATAAAAAGAAAATAATTTACCATCTACACGTTTGTTAATTGGTCAAATATGTTCTTATTTTGATTTTAAATTCGTATTCTTTGTACAATGGCAGAAAATAAAATATTATTTTAGAAGAGTATGATTGAATTTTCGGTCCCCAGCAGAACAGAAGTTCTTACTCCCATTAATACATTTGGGATTTTTAGCTATACCTATTATTTTCAAATCAGTTACACTCCCGTGCAAAAGAGTGTGCCACATAAAAACTTATAAAGGTCATGCCACGTCCAATAATATAGCAAATATGTCAGCTTTGATCTTTATCTGTTGGACGTCAGTCGGAGAACCACAATAAATCGAACATAGCGTGTTACAATAGTATAAAATGTAACACCTCCGGAGACATTTATTTTCGTTAGCAACATTTCTTATTAGTGCAGATAGAAGGCAGACACGCTAACTAATAAAATGTTAATACGGAAAGGTGGTTTCTTGATAAATAAACGGAACTTTGTTTATTATCAGTAATAAAATGAATTTATTGTTAACGTTTTATTAGGCGCGTCTGAATCTGCTTCAATTTTCATATTGTTTGTTTTCTTTTTTTGTTTGTAGATTTTATATAGGCACCGTTACGAGGGCTGTTGCGTTTTGTCACCTCTCTCGCTCCCACGTGACCAAATTTTTAAGAATGTTAAATGAAAAGATACTTTTTTGAAAAATGTAGTCAATTAGCAAACTAGTAAAAAATATTTATTTAATAGGTAATTATAAGTTTTTAAACCGACATTTTATTTTTATTTTATTTTATTTGGTCATTACATGGAGCCACTGTCTATCTGACTTCCACAACCCAGTGACTGGTAATACGATACCCCTTGGTAAGATATTCATGTATACTTATATACACACGTTGATGTTTCATCAATATAATAGTATTTGTGTGACGGTGTCTATTTCGATTATTACAATATGGGATGGATATTGTCATTATTAACCGAGCTCGCATTGTAATATGCTATTGCAAAGCGCGGGAGAGTGATGAATCCAAATTACTACCTATAGGAATCAATTACCAGAATAAATAAGCTAAATTAATTGAGCTATAATAGACAGGATAAACAAGATATCACATGGCCTAAATAAGAAAAAAATTGCCCAAGTGCGTATCGGACCACGCACAATGAAGGGTTCCGTAGTTAGGATGAATTTATCCTAAAACCAAACTTAACATTGTAGTCGAAAAACATGTTCTCTCATACATCAATATAGGTCACGGTCAATTCTCCAATTGCAAATGTAAGTTTGTAATCGCAAAAAAAGTATATATGATAAAATTACGATTTTCGGACTTTTTCTTTTACTTGTGCTGTGAGACCTTGCTTCTTACCAAATTTCATGATTCTATGTCAACGGGAACTACCCTGGTTTTGATTTATTTGCGAGTATCGAAATATGTACATATTAGGTTGGGGGAAAAGTCTTTTCGCATTATAGTATGTATGAACTTGTAATAAAATCTCTTTGGCTATACTATTTGTATCTGGCTGGTTTTGGTATCATTGAAAGTTTAAATTTTAAAGAACATAATTCCAAATTCAAATTAGGAAAATGTGTGATTTTCATTTGTTTTTCGTACTGTCAAGATGAGTGAATCTAATGAAGAAATTCGATACATTTTAAAATTTTACTACAAAAAAGGTAAAAATGCAACGCAAGCCGCGAAAAAAATTTGCGATGTTTATGGACCTAGTGTAGTGTCTTTGAGAGTAGCACAAATTTGGTTTAAGCGTTTTCAATCCAGAAATTTTGATGTCAAAGATGCACGTCGCTCTGGTCGCCCTATTACGGATAAAATGGATGCCATTTTTGAAAAAGTGGAGCAAGATCGGCATATCAGTAGTTACGACGTAGCTGAAGAACTGGAAATTGACCACAAAACAGTTTTGGCGCATTTTAAAAAACCGGGTACACAAAAAAGCTCGACATTTGGGTACCTCACGAGCTCACTGAAAGAAACCTAATGAACCGTGTACTCATTTGTGATTCTTTATTACGACGTAATGAAAACGAACCATTTCGTGAAGAAGCTGATAACTGGTGATGAAAAGTGGATCACGTATGACAAGAACGTGCGAAAAAGGTCGTGGTCAAAGGCCGGTCAGGCTTCACAGACTGTGGCGAAACCCGGGTTAACTCGCAAAAATGTGATGATGTGTGTGTGGTGGGATTGGAAGGGCATTATTCATTATGAGCTGTTACCACCAGGCAGGACCATCGATTCTGAACTCTACTGCGAACAACTGATGAGATTAAAGCAAGAAGTTGAGAGAAAGCGGCCAGAATTAATCAACAGAAGGGGTGTGGTTTTTCATCATGATAACGCTAGACCTCACACATCTTTAGCCACTCAGCAAAAATTAAGAGAGTTTGGCTGGGAGGTGTAGTTCTGACCTTGCACCTTCAGATTTTCACCTGTTTAGGTCTCTTCAGAATTCTTTAGGCAGTGTCAGGTTAACATCACGAGAGGACTGCCAAAACCACTTGTCGCGGTATTTTGACCAGAAGTCCCAAAATTTCTATAGCAATGGGATCATGTCCCTACTTACAAGATGGCAAAGAGTCATCGAACAAAATTGTACCTACATACTTTAGTTAAATGTAAATAAACTATATTAAAAAATGTTTTGAATTTTCTTAAAAAATGCGAAGAAACTTTTTCCCCAACCTATTAATAAAGCAGTATTTTTTATTGCGTTGACTTAGAAGCTTGATTTTTTAGAGCTCTAAGGACCGTATTGGATATTAATTTCAACTTGAAATCCTCCACGCATTCCTGAGAAAAAAGGTCTTGACAGACTGGCAGACAGACAGACGGACAACGAAGTGATCCTATAAGGGTTCCGTTTTTTCCTTTTGAGGTACGGAACCCTAAAAATAATACCACTACTCTCAAAGTGAAGGAAAACATCGTCAAGAAACCGGCACATCCTAGAATAGGGATGCCCGATTTTTTGCTTTGAATCGATCTTGTGAATCGTAATGGATCGTAACCTCATGAATCGATTCACGATCTTCATCGTATTGTATTGAATCGATCTTACTTGATCACGGAAGATCGTATCGTAATTTTATAAAAATAATTAAAAGCACAGTATGCATGCAAAATTATTTATTTTTACTTAATCTACTAAATAGATCTATTACAAAGTGTGCCACGGAAGCCGTTGTGACAGATAGCCGTAATAGGCGATCCAGTGTGTTCAAATTATTATTTTAGACATTTTGAAATGTATACAACAGGTTTCACATTGCAGATTCTAACTGTCTACATATAAACATTTCAAGAATAATAATTTAGTCAGACACACTGGATCTAGCCTATTACGGGAATCTGATAAAGTATTTCCAGCTAGAGAAAACAGACGTTCTGAAGGGACTGACGTTGCATTGATTGTCAGATACTTCAATGCTAAACAGCTTAAACCCGACCAGATAGCTGTCCTGGTGGCCCAAAAAGCTATTGGATCTGCTTGTCTACAAAGAACTATCTGTACAAAAGAAAACAAAATCAGAGAATAGTAACAACAAGTACAGCCGATTTATCTTGGCAGGTCCAAACTTCGCGCAAAAGACTGCGTAGTTCGATTTTTTAGGAACGAAATGGTGACATGAGCCGAGTGTGAGTAAGAGAACATGCGCGAAACTTCTTAGTGCCTATGTTCGCACCTGCCAATATAAATTGGCCGTAGTGTACCGATAATAAAATAAACAAAATATTATAACGGTATCACCTACCTTCATATTTCATACAATACCGCTTTTGTATAATGTAACTCGAAACAGTCGAAACTAATCTCAGTCAATGTTTATGTAGGTAATCTTACTTTGTTGTAGTTCGTACGGTACGTTTCGGTTTTAGTTGGTACGATTTTTTCACGAGATCGCATCCGTGAAATCAATTGAATCAATTTAAAAAATCGATAGATCGTATGGTAATGAATCTATCTTCTGAAAGATCGATTCAGATCGGGCATCCCTATCCTAGAAGCAAAAATTCGAAGACATGTGACATCCACCAACCCACACCGGGCCTGCGTGGTGGGTTATAGCTCACTCTCTTTACAGAGAGGAAGTTTGTATCCCACTACTTAGTGGGAACGTCATAGGCTGATTATGCTTATTATTCGCTTGCATTTTAATTCTTCTTTTTTAAAAGACTAATAAAATGGATAGCTCTCGAAGTGTGTGTTATCGATCGGTAGCAGTTAGTGAATTCCTATGAATCACAAAAGAGGGGTTTGTGGCTAAGCCGCGCGGTTCGATCGATTAGGTTAAGCTACCCATGCCATGGTTGGTCCATGGATAGGTGACCATCTTTACATACCAAGACCCCTCCGTGCCTCGGAAAGCACGTTAAGCCGTTGGTCCCGGCTGTCATACAGGGAACTTTGACAGTCGTTACGGGTTGTCTGAAGCATGAAAGTCTGACAACCAGTCTTACCAAGGGGTATCGTATTGCCCAGTAACTGGGTTGTGGAGGTCTGATAGGCAGTCGCTCCATGTGAAATACTGGTATTCAGCTGCATCCCGGTAGACTGGAAGCCGACCCCAACATAGTTGGGAAAAGGCTAGGCAGAAGATGATGATAAATCACAAAAGTATAGAGGATTTCTACTGCTTGTCTTTGTGAACTGCATCTTTATTCTCTCTATACATTTGATAGAGCAAGGTATCATCATGATATTACATTCCAGTTTCAACCCACCACGGCAGCCTATTTATCAATCATCAGTTTCAGCCATTAAAACAATCTAGAAGGCATCCACTGTTCTCAATTAGGCATGCATATCGTGTGTGGTTAAGTGTTTGGTTCCTTGAACGTGAACTCGATCCAAATTCCAATTATCTGCGTTTGGGTTCCCTCGAAGAGAAATCGATCTTCCGTTTGTTAGGGAGGCCGGTCTTCGGCCAAGTCAAATTACGACCATTACCGGACGATACTCTATTTGATTATATCTCGGTAACTGACGTAACTAGTGCTATAGTAGTATTAGGAAGCTTTCTGGATGTTTAGATTTAATTTTATAAATGTATTTTGTGTTTATGAATAATTTTTTGTGAATATCGATGTGTCGCCAGTGAAAATGTATTGTGTTTGTGAAACTGGTACAGTTTGCAAAGTTGAGATTTGTCTGTTTTTATTTTGATACTAGTTGACCCGACAGACATGTTGTCCTCCCCAAACAAAAATTTCATATAAAAAAAGACGTTCAGTTTTTCCGAAATCTGAAGATTTTCCGGGGAATTTTTTTAATTTTTCATACCATAAAACCTGATTTGGATTATTTGAAACTATTTAAAATAAAAAATAGTCAAGCCAGCCGTTGTCCAGTGATACGCTTGCCAACAAACATATCACACACCTAGATCAAAAGTAGCACAACTCAAAATAGGTACCCCTTTTTTCAGGAACTGTAAAAAACGTTTTACTCGTTTTCTATTTGATCAATTTAAAATATCTTTGTATGATGTTGTTATTCATTAATGGAGATTGGTACCCATGTGTCTTTGAAGTCAATCAGTCAATGTAGTTTTCGACGCAGAGTCCGATAATCGCAATAACTCGATTTTGGATTATTTTGAGTTGTGCTACTCTTTATCTAGGTGTGCGATATTTTCATTCTTATTAGGGTCCGTCTTTTATTCTTCGTTGTCCGTCCGTCTGTCTGTCTGTCTGTCAGTCTATCAAGACCCGTTTTCTCAGGTATGAGTGTCAAGTTAAAATAAATATCAAATGCGTAGGTCGACCTTCGAGCTGTAACAAAATCAGGCTTCTAAGTCAACGCAATAAAGAAATACGGCCATTTATATACTTCCTATTGATCTAGAATTATGAAATTTGACAAAAGCAAGATCTCACAGTACAAGTAAAGGAAAAAGATCGAAAATCGGTATTTTGTAGTTTTATCACATAAAACAAAAATTTTGAGATTACAAACGTACATTTGCAGTTGGAAAATTGACCTAGTGACATATATCGAAGTATGAAACGCATCGTTTCGAAACAGCAATAAAAGCAATCTATTTTTTTTACATATTTTTACGAAACATTTAATATCCGAAACTAAAAACGGCCATAAGGTACCATTTCCCGTGGATTGACACATATGTGAATAAATATTTCTAAAGTAGGACATTCCCAATCAAATTTCAATGACGTATAACCTAAGTTATTTAAATGTTAACTCTTATCTCATTATTATAAAGTATAATTATGATTATGTTTGTAAAAGTCTTTTCCTGTTGTGTTTTTCCTACGAGTGAATCTTTTTTTCCTTTTCAATCACATTTTTAATTTAATATGAAGACAATATTTATTTCATTATTTTGCACGCCGTCCGGAAGCATGAAAATTGCCGAGAGCGATATCGCCATTATACAAGTATATTTTCAAATAATAAATACCTACTGAATTTTTTCATATTTAATTCTGAATACTGAAACTTGAAATTAAACGATTAATTTCCTCCTGAAACATCCAACACAGATCAAAAAACTTCAAACTTGTAAACATTTTAGTGTTTACGACAGGCGCACAAAAAACAAACGCACATCGTTTTGTGTACACTCAGCAAATAAATCAGAGGTACAGGAGCCAAATTTCAAAAGTTTATGATTTATCATAATCCGGATTTCCATTTGGCGAACGCCTGGTCCATTATTCTATGTCACAGACACGACAAGGGTGCGTGCTTGGTAAAAAAATAAACTCATTTATCGCTTCCAGGGTTATGTGTAAACAATAAAAAAACTTTCCGATATATTTTTTATCAAGACGGAGCTTGAAGGCTTTATAAAGGATAGGATTGATGGCAGACTATTTTAAGACAATCCTGTAGTATAATTATCTTCAATCTCAAATTCAAAGCATTCATATCAATTAAGTCAAAGAGTCGGTCTGTTAGTCAGAAAGTTGAAGCTAGTTACCCATTCCAAAACGTAGATATCTTTGGTTAAGAACGGGCAAGAAACTCCAAGGACACTCTTTCAAATCAAGATATTACAAAAACCTGGGAACATTATTCTTGTTGCTTCTTTTATTAGATGAGAACAATATATTTTTTAAACAATTTAAAATATGTGTAATATTACAATAAGAAAAAATAAGCCCTGGCAGTTAAGAAATGACCAGTCTCAATCGACGGCGCCCGTGTGCTTATTTTCTACCATGGCTTTTGTATGAGTTCGATTACTTTTGGAGCTTATAAAAAAATGAGAAAAGGTGAATGAAAACTACAGATGACTCGTGGCGTCACAAAGGTAACGTGTGCTTGTAAGTCTTTAATTGTAATTTAAATGCACTGTCACTGATCGTAATTGCAGAGATTACTTATTTTTCGATAAGCTAATGAATTTGAAATAATTTTCTTGATCCTCAAACATTACTTTAAATGAAATAGTAAATTTATGAAAATAATTGAGTACATCATCATCATCTGTCTACCCTTTTCCCAATTACGTTAGGGTCGACTTCCAGTCTAACCAGATGCAGCTGAATACCAGTATTTTACATGGAGCGACTGACCTCCACATCACAGTTACTGGGTAATACGATACCCCTTGGTAAGACTGGTTGTCAAACTTTCGGGCTTCTGATGACCCGTAACCAAAGATCCATGAATAGCAGCCGGGACCAACGGCTTAACGTGCTTTCCGAGGCATAGAGAGGTCTTGGTATGTAAAGATGATCACCCATCCACGGACCAACCGCGGCAAGCATAGCCTAACCTGATCGATAGACCCGTGTGGCTGTCTGACCCGTATGGCTGACTTAGCCACAAGCCCGAATAGATGATAATAAATACAAAACTTCCCACGCATGCACAGTACCCAAAAACACGGCCATGTTTACAAAATCAGAGTAACAAAGTAGGCAAGTAAGCAAATGCGATATCGAGGTGAGGTATCACGTTCTTTACATAGACGTCATAATAAAAGAGCAGCCACTTAAATTACAAACTGTATAAAATATGCGTCACCGTCGGGAAATCTTCTCTGTACCAGAATATAGTCGCCTCGTAAAACCATCTAGTAACGAAGGCCCCATGAGAGAACATGCTGTATTTTATTCTCGTCAAAAAAGGACATCTACATATCATACGGTTGGTACAACTGTTTCTACGAATGTTGTGGCTCCGTCATTTGTTTTTTTAAATCTTTTTAGGGTTTCGTGCCTCAAAAGGAAAAAATGGAATGTCTCTGTCGGTGTGTCTGTCTGTCATAGCCAATTTCCTCCGAATCTAATGGACCGATTAAGATGAAATTTGATACATGTATAATTTCTGTGACCCAAACACGGACGTGTAAGTAAATAAATGAATTTTGAATATGGGTGTTAATTTTGGGGAACAAATAAGAAAACTTAAAAAAAAAGAAGTTTTGCAAACTGGACCGTGTGACATCTCAATTGAAAGGCACTGAGAGGGTCTCAAATATATATTTTTAATAACACTAGTTTACAAAATAAAAAAAATAAAAATGTCCTGCCAGTGAGTTTTATATCATTTTATTTAGTTGCAATAACTAAACGAAAAAACATATGTGTTTTTTTTTTATCACGTCAAAAACCAAAGTTCACATAATATTTTCAAACTACCCACAAGTTGATTACAAAATTCATTGTAAAATTTTAATGCAGTGTAGTATTCAGTTTAAATATTCGTTGTCAAAATTTCAAAAAGATTGTGTAAAGTAAATCCTGACCGTTTTTGTTACATTTGTGGCGAATTAATTCCATAGCGGATTCACTCAAAGAAATCAATCAAAGAATTACCGACAGTTAGTTACAAATTTATTACAGGTGACTATTTTTGGCCTATTATAAGAGACACATATACAAATAAATACCATAAAAAAGCTAAGGCAATTCATTTTTAATTTTTAAAATATATATTATTAATTAAAAATTAAAAACAATAATTACTTTAGAAACGTGACATGTTGGATTTTTTAATATTTTTTTTTTAAGCTCAGTGCACCTCAATTCTTAAGAAAAAATACATTTTACTTCATGGACAAGAACCATGTAAACTAGTGTAATTTTAAAATAAATCGTTTTAAAGTTGTTTAAGAAAATAGACGAAAATTCACCATTCCACCTTATCTCCGAAACTGTTGAGCCTAATTGAAAAAAATATATAAATAAAGGAAATAGTTCTATACCTAGAATACAGAAAAACCTATAAGAAGTCTGTGGTCTTAAAATAACATGGTGAATTTATCAAACTTACTTTTCTGCCGCCGTAAGGAAAAAGGACTAACTAACATATCTACAGAAATATTGAAATGGAGAAAAATATTTTATGCTGTTTAAAATACAAGATACAAAGGCAGATGCGTCATTTAATAGTAAGAATTATTAGGTTTTCGTTAAGTTAACGCTAATATAAAAATACTGGTAGATGCGTATTTTTTTGTTGATCCCAATATAACTCTATTTCGAAAAAATATCAGATACGTCTTTTTCATTATGAAAATGTTTTTCAACTACAATGTTAAGTTTGTTCTTGGGATAAATTCATCCCAACTACGGAACCCTGCAATTGGCCGGTTTTTTCTTCAGTTCTGTTTGTGCGGTCAAGGTCTATAAAGCCAGTGATGTATGGTGCAGCATGGCTAAAAAACACGCTACCTCTTCCTGTATATAGAAGGTTAACGAACAAAAGCAGTGTAGAGGCAGCAAATTATACCATCGTAAATTACTTTCAACAAATATAACTACAAAAGTAAACATTGATTTCTTAAAATTGAAATCTTCCTAAAAAACAGTAGCGTTACTAAAATTAACGTTATTATATATTATTTACGTTATTTAAAATTAAAACATTATTTTGGTCAACTGGATATCTAGCCCACCCACACGCTACTAGCCACTAAACTTGTTTATCTGTGTTTGTTTTTCTACTTAACACAGTAAAAGAAACAACAATACGCTATTAAGTCGCCGACCAATACCATTAAGAGACACAATCGGCCCAAGCAATATCCGAAATTGCGTGTTCCACAACCCCTTTCTCGGCAATAAAAAACATTTATAAAGGAAAACTTAATAGAATGCGACTACTTTAATAGTGCAGGCCATATCTCAACCTCTCAAGCAAACAATAAGAGAATTCTTAATAAACTAATTATAAAAGGTGAAGCACTTAAAACAAACTTAACAAACGTCATGAATAATATCACCAGCTGTTTATTGCAGAAATTTATCGTTCAACTTTGTGGCTCAAAAACTCTTAACTGAAAGCATAAACAAGGGATTATGCAGAAATAAAATAATTAATTTCCCCTCAGGATCCAAGTTGGGAGTGCGAATCCGTAATAATTACGATGTTTTAATGACACACGCTATTACAATAATGTGACACCGGTTTTATTGAAGATGCTTTTCGAAATATTTGGTGATTAAGGGCTGATTTTTTAATCGTCAGGCAGCTTTTATTTATGGAATAAATATGGTGGTTTTACAGCTTTTTATAGAAAACATCTCAAACTGTCAAATTTATTCTTCATATAAAAAAGTTATCTGACTTAATGAGAAATCAATACAGAGAAAAATGAGAGAAGATTATTGAAAATCTGTCGTATCTACGGGTCACAAGCCGGGATACTGGACTTCGAAAATACCGGAATACCGGACCAAATAAAGGCCTTAAAAATACCGGTTTAAATTTTATAAAAACTGGGATTTTCGGTACATTTGGTATTTAGTAAAAGTAAAATTCCAATTAGTTATATCAATAATGTATTAATTTATTTCATAGACATTAAAATTCTTATATACACACATCAACACGGTCTAGGGATATTTTTAAAAAAGCGTATTACTATCAATGTGTTAATTATTTATATGACATGTATATATTTAAAAGATACGTTATTTAATATTCTACCATTTTTTAATAATGGTTAAGGTACTTAGATTAAAATTTCAGGATTTTATGGAAAAAAAATGAAGCATAGACGGAAACCGTATATGAATTAACTTTTAATTTGTGAGTAAAAACTGAAAAAAATAGAAAAATCATTTAATTTGTGTTTATAAACTTGAAGTTAGTAGTCTGAGAAAGCGCTCATGATGTTCATAACACATCGGCAACGATTCGGCATGCTCAGAACAAGGTTGTCAATGTCTTGCTGCGGAATATTGTCCCATGTCCTTCTGAGGTGCGCAAAAAGTTGATCTTCTGTAGCCAGATTTTCAGGAACTTCCTTCAGAGCTCTTCTTTGCAGCATATCCCACGCATGCTCAATGGGATTTAGATCTGGCGATTGAGCAGGCCAGTCTAAGGCCCTAACATTGTGTGTATGTAACCAAGCTGCTACCGTTCTCGCCGTGTGTGCCCGGGCATTGTCGTGCATGAGCAGGAAATCTTGCCCCATTTGTGTTCTGTGGGGCAAGATTACGGGCCCCAGCACCTGTTGGATGTATCGTTCTGCCATCATATTGCCCCGCAACCAAACGAGATCCGTCCGTCCTCCAAGACGAATTCCTGCCCAAACCATAATTGTTCCTCCTTGGTATGGGTGAACTTCCTGAGGGTTCTGAAGACGGCTCCATCGTCCAGGAACTCGCCAAACACGCGTCCTTCGTGAATCTGGATGGAAGCCGAACCTGGATTCATCCGTGAACAGCACATTGGACCATTGCTCACGGCCCTAGTCCACGTGGTTCCGAGCCCATTCTAATCGTCGTCCACGATTGCCTCTCCGTAAAGGTGGGACCCGGAGTGGTCTACGAGAGCGTAGATTACTTTCATGCAGTCGCCTTCTTACAGTTTGGTCACTCACAAGCACTTGGTGTTCCACTCGCAGCCTTTGGACCAATTGAGTCGCCGTTGCATTTGGTAGAGCTCGCGCAGTAATTTGCAAAAATCGGTCTTGTCAGGGGGTAGTGATACGACTTGGCCCCCGGTGCCTCTCCGCTACTTCATCTGTGGCACGATAGCGTGTCCACAATCTTGAAATTACATTTTGGTGGGTCCCTATGGCCTCAGCAACATTACGCTGAACAGACCCAGCTTCCAGCATTCCCACAGCTCGTAACATCTCCGCCCTCGTCAAATGTTGGCGTTGCATGGCTACAATACCTCAATTTTAACTTTATCTTTCGTTTAAAAATGAAAAAAAAAACTGTAACTAAACGTAATTCGTATTGTTTTCTAAATTTCGCACAAATGAAAATTCCCTCTCCTACACATCAAGACATTTTATGCCACCGAAACAAAAGAATTTTCAAAAATTTGAATTTGGAATTAGTCTGAGATAAATTACAAACAAATCGGTGTATAAAAGATTCCAATGCGGCCAGTACTTTTCGAGTTATTTAATTGAGTATGAAATATCCCTAGACCGTGTTGATGTGTGTACAATATAGGGCACTATTTAGACTAGGTACCAAATTAAAAGGTACTAACTTACTATTAAAATAAATACAAAAACAAAATGATACTTAGGCGTCACGTCGTATTAGAGGTTAGTTGATTTACTAACTTAAATGTATACATATAAATTGTTCAGGTCTCGGAAATATAAAAAAAACCGGAATACCGGAATTAATCTGCGGTCAGAACGAAAATACCGGTTTTGAAAAATTGTTTCGGTATTGTGACCTCTAGTTGTATCTAACAATCAAGTATGATATTGAGACGAATATAATCAACATTTTGGATTGTTAGCCTCTTTATTGGAAACCTTAAAATGTTTAGAAAAATTGCAGAGACGGCACTATCAATTTTCAGGCTGACCTTAAGCAATGTTTCTCGCAATGACAGAATACAGTCTCGCAAATGGGACTTAAACATCTGGCAATATGTGGATGTCGTATACCACTGCCAAACCCATCACAGAATACAGGCGTGATGAGTGTATTTTATTGAATTTAATAATTTCAGTTTTGTATATTGATCAGAAGCCCTACACATATTATAAGCCCAAACTGGTCTAGACATATACATTTTTGATGTAGGTATAGCCGCTTTTTGTCACTGTCGTCGCCTCTGACAGCTCACGAAAAAACATACAACTGTAATCGATATCCCAGCCAATGTTGACGGTTGAGGTCAAGACGGTATACAAGGACACTTTTTATTTTAGTTTACAACAAGCTTACTGCGGACAATATGGGCTGTTTTTCTTTATATTACGTGAAGAACGGCTCAACGTTGTTCAACAAATATTTATTTATTTTCATAAATATAATTCTAACAGAGTCGCTGTCCACTGTATCTACTATATAAACCAGCTTTATTATCATTTTCTTTCGTTCTTTAAACATCATTTAGAGAATTTATTCCAGAAAGTTTATGTGTATAATATAATACATTAATATTAAACTTACCTAATAATAAAGAGAGCAGTGGTCCAGTGGTAACGACCCCGACTTACGAGTGATGGTTGTGTGTTGGTGTAAATAATTTCTGATAATAGCTGCTCTCAAAGCGGTGAAGGAAAATATAGTGAGTGTACTGGCGTGTTCTAGAACCAAAAATTCAAAGACATGCCACATCTACCAACCCGCACTGAGTCCACGTAGTAGATTACAGCTCGAAGAGAGGAGGCCTGTGTCACAGCAGTGGCAACATTATATACTTATAGGCTGGTAATTTTCTGTGCGTGTGTATGTGACTAAACTCCTCCTAAACGGCTGGACCGATTTTGGTGAAATTTTTCGTGTGTGTTCAAGTGGATTCGAGAATGGTTTAGATTCACAATTGGATTGGATTGGATGTTTTTTGCTTTTTGTTAATTTTGTATGGATACGTTGTGTATAATTTCTGAGCAGTAACCGAATAAAAAGGCTTACATGAATTCAAGATAGTACATATTTCAATCATTAGTGCACAATTTCTGAGAAAAAAGTACTAGGCTTGCATGAATTCAAGATAGTACATATTTCAATCATTAGTGCACAATTTCTGAGAAAAAAGTACTAGGCTTTCATGAATTCACGATAGTATTCTGGATGGTTTACGTTCACAATTGGACCCGGTAGGTGGCGCTGCGATCGAGTTCTGGGAAGCAGGACAACGTCTGTCCAGTGAGCTAGTGCTATACCTATATAATAAAGAAATCTCGATGTTTTATCAAGTCTTAAATACCGAGCATAGCAGGGCGGGTCATTAGTTAAACTTATAAAACGCTACTTTTTTGAGTTGCTTGCATGTTCTTTAGTGTGGTTATACCTCGAGAACCACTTAAACGATTGAAATCATTAATTCATGGCATGTTCTCTGTCTGTATTAGTAAATACTTTGTTACATTTGATGCCATAAAAATATGACACAGCTAGTTAGTTAATAAACTAGTAGACAAAAGTTTCTGGAAGATAATATTATTAATTCAGTACCGTACAACGGGGCTATTTGGATTTTTGGGGGGTATTTGGGACAACCCAGGGATAAGAACAAAAATATCGATAATTTTCTGTTGGTGTATGGTAAGATTTATTTTGTAATTTCTAAAAACACACTGATAGTTTACCTAGCTGTCGGTGCCAATATATTTCACAGATTAGTTCGAAATTATGGGTGAAAGAATCAGGTCCTGTGTTTTTACTTAAAAATTTAGGCATCAAAACTTCTCCCGCAGCGCAAAATCCTGACTGGTTTTTGAAATTTTTTTTTTTCTTAAAATTCTACCAATCCCTAAAACAAAAATATTATTTTATGTGGTTTTTGTTACTCTTTGTACCTAATATCGAAAGACTGGTTTAAAGTGGCTGTTTTGGCTTAGAATATGCAATAAATATCCACTGTCCAGTGCTGTCTTAAATAAAAAGATGAAGCTGACCCAAATCAGCGATATTTGGGACAGCCTCATTTTTTTCTGTTCCTGTTATAAGTTACTCCTTTATACGTATATCTGCAGAAGTAAGGGGTTCTCCAAGACCTATATTTTTTTTTATCATAGCATATTATGCGATATAAACAAGATATTTGCTAAAGTACGTCAAAATGTGTCCCGAATAGCCCCGTTTTACGGGTACTTACATTTTCAAACGAGTCCTAATTTCAAGGCCAACGGATTCGTCTCAACCCCAGCCTGTCTCAGTCAGTTTTTGCCTTATATTCTACAGGATCTTGGCTTATGTAGTTACCAATAAATCGAAGTCCGTTCTCCGATCTAGACCAATCTATCCTAAAGTTATCATTACCGTAATCTATTTCCAAGTAGTCACAATACCTCTGCATTGAGCAGCTTCCGGCGATACTCCATTCTATCTCCGTTTCCGCAAATGGCCGGAAATGAATTCAAAACACCCTATAGCAGCATCCGATCTCTTGTAGGTCGCTGCATTCACTGATATACCTGAACTATCCGGTTTTTACTTGCCCTAATAAAGCCATTGATTTAGTTGAATTGGTAGTAATATCTAAATGGCTAAGTAATTTATAGGAGTTTCCGAATAGTAGTAATGTCTTCAATGATACTGAGAATTATTGGGAAGCGAAACAATTGTGGTGGCGGAGTGTGTGTTTGATCATTAAGTTCCCTTTCATAAAATGGTTGCGATAAATGGTGCTGATCCATGCGTCATGTTCGTGAACGAGCGCCTCAGTAGGAACTGGTCATCTCTTAGCTGCCTCGGCTTATTTTAATTTAGTTTAATTTCAAATTAAATTGTTTTTAGTTTTATCTTTGTATTAAAGACGCCTTTAAGGTGCACGTGTTTCTGCATTGTTCTCACATGTGTATTTTCAAAAATGATGAATGATTTAGCCAATATTTTGTAACAATATTTTGATGTCCCTGGAGTTTCTTGCCCGTTTCTCCATAGGAACGTATTACGCTATGGTATGGGCATCTAACTTCATCTTTCTGCCTGACCGACTTCTTGACAATTCAAAATTGCTTTAATTGAAATAAATGCTTTTTAGGGTTCCGTACCTCAAAGGGAAAAACGGGACCCTTATAGGATCATTCGTACGCCTGTCTGTCTATCTGTCACAGCCAATTTGCTCCGAATCTAATGGACCGATTAAGTTGAAATTTGGTACACGTATGAATTTCTGTGACCAAACACGAAGACAGTGTAACGTAAATAAATGAATTTTGAATATGGGGTCATTTTTGGAGGCAAATAAGAAAATTAAAATTAAAAGTTTAGCAAACTGTAACGTGTGACATATCAAATGAAATTGTGAGGGTCTCAAATATTTATTTTTAATAGTTTGAAAGTTATTCCCATAACTCTGAAAATGCTGAGCCTAAAATTTTGAAAATAATAAAGAAAACAGTTACCTAGATAACAAGTCTGTGGTTTCTTAACATGGAAAATATTTGTGCACAAACTTACATTTGCATTTGGAATGTATGGGCGAACATGTTTTCAACTACAATGTTAAGTTTGTTCTTGTGATAAATTCATCCCAACTACAGAACCCTTCATTGTGCGTGATCCGACACGCACTTGGCCAGTTTTTTGTATAAATGAGTTTGAGTAGAATTTTTTGTTTTCAAAATCTCTGAAACGTGTTTTCACTTTTGCCTCCAATAACAAAAACCCTTTTTAATAGGGCTAAGCAGAGATGTATAGTATGCGTAAGATATACCTATTCATTTTGTCAGTTAAGTATTTACAAATAGACATAGCAACTAGGTACATCAAACATGTAGTTACAAAGAAAATAAAACCAAAAGGCACTAAAACAAAACTGCAAAAATTTCATATTTCCAATTTCCTCAAACCATACTTTAAAAAGATAAACAAAAGCTCAAGAAACATAATAAAAAGTAAAATATGTAGTTACACGGAGCAAACTCCAAGTCGAGATTCTTCCGACCGGACACGCGCTACGAATGAGTTAAATTTGACAACGGATAGACAGGTCACGAGTATTTCAGGAGGTGCTATTTTTGACGTAATCCACGTTCTTTGGGCCCGATCACACGTAACTACTCCACATGGCAGCGACAAAATGTGGGCAAGCAGTGTGAAATACGGGTGAGTAGTGTCGCTGCAGCTTCTTGCAGTTGCGTTCCGGTAATTACGAAACCAAATCAAATGTTGGACGCAACGCTAGTGCGCGGTCTCGCTGGTGGTTGCACTGTGTCCTTGATGTGGTTGGTATTGCCCACACGGTGGATTTTGACGGCCAAATGTGTTTCGTGTGAATAAACGATTCATTTTCATACAAATTTGCGCCCATCCACGTGTCGTCGTTGTGGTGTGATTGTAGTTTGGTTGTGGTATGTGTGGTCGGGCCCTTATAGCCAAGTCGAAGTCGTGCAACGAAAACTTTCGAACAGAAGGAACGGAGCTGGAAACGTCATGGAGTGTTAATTTTCTCCTTTTGTTTTTGCAACGTTGGATTCATTGTTTTTTTTTTTTTGAGTGTTTTGTTTTGTTTTCAGGGACAGAGCTGACAACTTTAAATGAATTCACCAGTTTTTAATTACGAGATATTTTTAGGATTAGAGACGGAAATGGGTCCTGGAAAATGGAGAAAGCAGAGTGTTTCGTATCTTTGAACATTTCTAAAAAAAAAAAAAGATTTTCTTGCTAGGATGTTTTATTTGTAAATTAAGAGGCTTTTTTTATAAACATTACAAAGATTTAATTACATAACGTCTGCTTAACTATGCAATTTGTGACGTTAATAGATACGTCTATTAACATTAAGTAATGTTTATAAATAAACGGATGGTTACGAGTCAAAGTTTAAGCCCCATTTACACGATGCAAGCTTCTTGCCTGTTGCATACAATAAAACAGAAGCAACAAATGATTTGCTTAGTCTAAACAATTTTTAGTTGGTGCAACCTTTATTGGTGCTTGTTATGGTATGACACAAGCAATTATGTCGCATTGTTTAAATAAGTATTTTTTACCACTGATGTCGCTATCAATGTGGCTACCTACGGGCGCAATCAATACAACATCCAAGAAGAGTACCATCGACACGAACACAAGAAGAAGGCTCGCGAAAATTTACTACACGAAATGAAGAACCCATCTGTCAACAGCGAATCACAGAACACGTCTATGCCTGAGCTGCAACTTTCCACTTAGTACTTGACCATGTTAACCGAGAAGCTAGGTAATATTCAGGACTCCAAGTCTTTAGCGACATTAACTTCGTCCACCGTACAACGCCGTCGCTAATCTAAGCTTACTCGGCTAAACTTAGTTTTCTATTATACAGAATCGATTTCTGTCTTCACATTTAATCTGTCGATTCGTCTTTCGGGACTTGCTAGCTTTACATAAACGTGATTTCTTGACTGCTTTATAAAAAGGGGTGCGAAAAGTTTAGATAGATTCGTGATTCAATGTTTTCGATCTAAAAAAGTTTGCCTGACGTAGGCCTTTTCGTATGACGTGTCACAAGTCTTTATCTAAAATACACGAGCCGTAGGAGAATGTTTTTCGGAATATATACAAATGAAGCTTTAAGCTCTTCTGAACGGACTTAACGACCTGTGAAGATATGAAACAGCAACTGATGTTACTAAAACTGGAACTGAAAAAGAAACTCGGCTTATTACATGAAACGCATTTTCTTCTACATAAACTGCCTTACTCCAGTTTTAAGAGAAAAAACGGCTCAGATACGTAGCAGAGTCATTTGTTCGTTTACTTAAACTTTTTTTATCAGAGAGCTTTATGACATTAAAGTTTTTATTACGAAGCCGGCTGGAGTAGGTAATCCAAGCAATTTGTTTTACTGTTCCACGGATACAGCATGTCCTTAATAATACGTGATGTTATTATGTTTGGCTTACCAAGGTGGCGGCGATGTACGGACTATGTACTATGTTCTTAATTTGTGACGACTTTTGGTAGTTAATGTTGGGTTTCAAGTTAGATTTGATTGATTAAGATATAACTTATTTGAGAACACTTTGAGAAACAATTAAACGTGGGTAATAAATCATGACGAAATAGCTTAAGTATTTACAGGGTCAAATTAAATTAGCTAGCGAAACTCCGCAGACGAACACGACAATATAAAAATACGAAAGATTTGATGATTTTTTTTTTGGGCCAACGACCACTTTTTGTGTTGTTACTTGAATAATGAGTTGAGAAATCGGTTTTTGTTTTGTTTTATCGTATTTAGATACCGATATCCATCACGTCTGTAAAGTTTAAAAAAAATTGCAGATTTTTAAAACTGTCATTTCAACTACACTGCGGTTGATGACCCAAAAAAAAAACATCAAATTAATGTATTATTGCTTGATCATGTTTAGAAATCGATACCCATCATGGCTAGCTAATTTAATTTGATCCTGTTTATAGAACTTTTCAAACAGGTAGTGTTTTTGTTGAAATAATACAAAGGAGTTCAAGCATAGACACGGGTAAAAGCTGAAAATCAAAACATTTATTGATAAACGAAAGAGTTAATGAAACCCGTGCCAATTATTTTTTTTATGGAAGAATTATTTTTGGCTAGTTTTCATCAACGCTTTTAGATGCGATTCATAATTGTATTTATATGTGTACCTTCTAGAATTAATGTAATAAACCCATTATGCCAGTACTTACTTACTTAAGTACAAACAAAGTCGGTCCACAGTGTGCCATAATAAATGTTCTACTCAGTAACGCTAGAACCCCTGTCTATCTCAAGATTGTGCGACACTTGCCGGCAAAACTTGTGCGTAAGACTTGCCTCACATACCTTTTTACCAACTCAGTAACTTGTGTGAAAGTTTACTAGAATTTCGTACAAGTGACAGTGTAACTTTGGTTAATCTACCCACCGAGGCGACTGAATGTCACATGTTTGTGTTGAATACAACAAAATAATTTATAAGTAAATGTAGCACTTACATTCATCTATTCCTACTCTATGTATTAGATTTTCTTTAGAAATACCCATTTACGTTACTTTGTGTAAATATTTTAAACTTTCGTAAAATAAAGAATATGTGCATTGGACGGGAACGTGTTGTGAACACGCTCTAAAAGCCAGATTGAAATGCAAATAAAAACGATTCAGCTCACGGAATTGCATATTCAAATTGCTAACTAAGTTCACCAATAACTTCCTTTTATATAACAAAACTCAGCAAAAATGCCAGTTAGTATTTTGATCCTGTTAAATACATTGACGACATTTACATTTTGAAGAATAAGCCAAAATGCATACCTATTAAAAAAGGGAAAATTAAAATCAATTTCGATCGGCATCAATATTCCAATTTCCATTCCGACAAAGAGATTTTATTGAATAAATTACCTTTCATTAAAATATGTTTAATGGAAATTTTGGTTGAAGCGTTACGTAGTTTAAGCGGAAAATTGTTGCGAGGTAATCTTCTGCTTAGCTTTGTATTAGCGGCGCTTCCTTAAGCTCCATTTACACGGTGGAAGTTTATTGCCGGTGGCATACTATAAAATTGAAGGGCAATTAACTGGCACCGTCTAAACAGCACATATAATATTGTTGCACGATACAGGCAAGTTAGTTGCCGTTCAAAACTGATATAGGTGTAAACAGCACGCACAATAAAATTGCATGTACAATAAAATCGCACATTAATTCTGGCATGAAAATTTTCTATCATTCAAACATGAGCGCCCGAAACAGGTGTTCTATAAAAATGAATGAAATATTTGGCAGCGGGTAATACTTGAATCAATTTTAAAAGGACGTGCAGCTCTGAATTTGGACAAGGCAAAACTTGCATGCAATAATTGCCGTGATGTACGTCGCATGCGATTTTATTGAAAAGCAAAACTTGCATTTCATGGAATCGCACGTGTGTAAACACTTGCATGCAATTCTTGAATGGCAATCAAATTGAACGAGTTTTGTGGCATGCGATTATTGCTCTTGAACGTTCCAGAAACTTACACCTTACCTTGTAAATGGAACTTTAGCGCGTTTTATAAACAAGCACCGATCGAGCTAATAATGCAAACAAGAATTGTTCGCATTGGGTAATGATTAGAACCCACGTGCACAAGGCGAGCCTTTAATTAAAACTGAAAGTACATGTAGCAGCATTACATAGCAGATGCGAAAATAATTTAGAACTTTGTTATGTCAATGTTGTCGTAACATCAAAAAAGCAAAAATAAAAAGCTCAAAGCGTTCCTATTTACTTTATAAACCTGTCACAAAGAACCTTCCATGAATAAACTGGCATACTCTGCGCCTTCGTTGTCAATGCAACTATTGGTTTTGCTGTCTCTCGTCTCAATAAATTTATTCGCGGAATCACACTTATTTTGGAATATCGTCGTCGTCGTCGACGTCGGTCGCGGAGAGCGTACGTGAGGGTAATGTAAACAGTGGCTGGTATGCCACAAGACATGTTTCGTCACTTTAGCTGAAAAGGCGAAACATCGAGGGCTGAGACGCCCCGTTTCGCCAACAAATCTCTCGGATAACCTTCCCCATTCATACACGTAAATTGTTTGGCAACGCCACTGACAGCGCGCTGAATCGCAACGCTAGCAATATTATGTTTGATTATATCTTTGGAACTAGTGTATCATTTTATCGTGTTTGGATAAAATGTTATGGTTGAAACCGGAAATATGGAGCTGAACGATGCATGAGTATGTGGAAAATTGACAGAATTAGCTATATATTTATACTAAACTTGTTACAGATCGTCTGGTGACAGGTCGTCTTGTTGGTGACAGGTCGTCTTGCTGACCTTGGTTTTGTTTTGCTATTAGTAATTTAACTCGTTGTTTATTTTACTTCGATGGTCCTAGTTTATTTAATTTAAAGTTTTGTGTTGCGTAATGTACCTAAATTATTATGCGCAGTGTAATATAGATTCATTTTTTTAACTGAACATACAGCTGTGCTGCTGGGGAGTTTGTTGCGCCACTTCTTCTCCCCAGCTAAAGCACTAGGAAGTGGTGAAGGGCGGGCGTTTTGGGGGACCTTCACCTTCACCTTCTTATGTAATTTTGACGTTCAAAAAGTGCTGATTCTCAGCCTAGTTTGAATAAATGACTTTTGATTTTGATTTTGTTATTACAAATTAATGAACACATAAACGACTACGGAAAAAAGACGCCGCCGAAAAACGCCTCTTTTCAAAACCCACACGTTTGGACTCTATTATTTTTAAGTTAGCAAAATCTTGTTATTCCGAGTACCTACTACGGACAAAATAATTTTACAACTCCTACGCAAAATTAACATAATCTCATAAAAAATCTTCTTATAATAGACGCTTAGCAACATGCTGAAGTTCATCAGATGTTTTTTCCAAATTTATTTATCTTCTAATTGTGTTAGTTTCATTAAGTAACAAAGCCAAAGTCAGGAAGAAAAAACAGATGTCAATATTATTCATATAAAGACGTCTCGCGCCCGACTATATTTACTAAGATTCAGCAAAAACTCCTTAAAGGGATAAGTATTATGATTCGGCCCCCAGTGACAACTCCGATCCAAATTCATGGTATATGCATTTTATTTACTGCTGAATTCCGCTTTAATCTAGAGATATGGGTGTACGTATGATTATCCTTTAAAGAGCCATAATCACCAAAACTAATTGAGCTAGACAGATAAATCCAAAATGAGGTTGTAAGTAACGTTAAAGAGTATATTCTGTATTTTTAAGAGTTCCGTACCTCAAAAGGAAAAACGGAACCCTTATAGGACCAATCATGTGTCTGTCTGTCTGTCCGTCTTAACCCAAACACGGACGTGTAATGTAAATTAATGAATTTTGAATATGGGGGTCAATTTTGGGGGGCAATTAAGAAAATAAAAATAAAATATTTGCAAACTGTACCGTGCGATATATCAGATAAAAGGACTTACAGTGAGAGTCTCAAATATATATATTTTTTAATAATTTTAAAATAAACGGTTTTAAAGTTCTTTAAGAAAATAGACGAAAATTGGCCATTCCTCCCTCTATCGCCGAAAGTACTGACCTTAAAATTTTGAAAAAATAGAGAAAATATTTCTATAGCTATAAGTTACAAGAAAACCTATAAGAAG
Source organism: Dicycla oo (assembly GCA_948252095.1). Taxonomy (NCBI): domain Eukaryota; kingdom Metazoa; phylum Arthropoda; class Insecta; order Lepidoptera; family Noctuidae; genus Dicycla; species Dicycla oo. Next base: position 14,069,160 of record OX411714.1, on the reverse strand, counting down.
TCTATGGTCTTAAAATAACATGGTAAATCTTTCAATATTGTGCGTTACAAACTTACATTTGTCCATAGTTAAACGAAAAAGATCCAACCCACATTACACTTACTGTGGGTTGGATTCTTTTCGTTTAACTATGGACATTTGTAGTTGGAATGTATGGGAGAACATGTTTTTCAACTACAATGATAAGTTTGTTTTTGGGATAAATTCATCCCAACTACGGAACCGTTCATTGTGCGTGGTCCGACACGCACTTGACCGGTTTTTTTTTAGTTTATTTAAATAATTGCACTTATCAATAAATAATAAATAAATATTGTATTTTTTATTTTTTAGTGTTCTTGGTGACTTTAAATCACCGAAAAAATATATGTTGTAGTACTTGATAAGCCTTACATACACATACAAGTTATATTGAAAAAAGCTGGTGCAACAATTAAAAAAAAATCGATGAGCAAGTCATCATACAAGCAATGATTGGTACAAGTTATGCTTTATTTGATGGATTGAGGTTATTGTAAAAGGATAAAAAAAACAGTCTATTTCGATCATTAATTTTATTGAGTATATACTCAATAAAATTAATGATCGAAATAGACTGTAGTTAATATTATTATTATTAATACATATAATATTATATGTATTAATAATAATAATATTAACTTTTTAGCATTAATTACGTAATAAGAAAAAAGATATCATCATCGCTATCATAGTTGATCACCGTTGGAATATTTTGCGTTTCAAATGTCTTTGTTATACTTCAGCAGGACGCAAAAGAATAAATGAAGTAAAACGAGAAATGCGTCTGAGAGTCTGAACTTGATTGTCGCTTGAATGCACCCAGCGACCATAAAGCCCTAAAGCCCATAGAGGTCGTTGAATGCGCCGTATACATTTTCTTTTGTACCGTCACGCAGTAACGTATCGTAAGTAGGTATAGTGGGGATAAAAAGAGTTAGTCTAGTTTAGTAAGTGGCAGCAAGGTATTTTCTTTAGTTCTAAAAAATACCCTAAAAAAAGGTTTTTAGACGATCGAGTTCAATAATATAGGGAGCTTCGATAAATAATATTGAAAATAAGTCGGTGAGTGTAACTAAGAATTGAATATATAGTATGTAAATATATATAACAATTTCTAAGACTTCTAATTTGTATGTCGAACACAGGCGCGTCGAATTTTTGTTTTTTTTTTAATGTTGCACCGACTTTTTTTAAATATTATTTTTATGAGTATGAAAGGACTGGACTGAAGGACTTGTTAAAGTCCTTCTCAAGGACTTTAACATATACTTATTCGGTGATTGTAAGTCACTGAGAACACAAAAAAATTACAGATAAAATATTTATTTGTTATTTATTGATACGTGCAATTATTTAAATAATCTAAAAAAAATTTAAAGAATATACTCTTTAACGTTACCTACAACCTCATGTTGAATTTATCTCTCTAGCTTAATTAGTTTTAGAGAAATGGTTTTTTAAAGGATAATCATACATACACCCATATCTCCAGATTAAAGCGGAATGCAGCAGAAAAATACATATAAGATGCATTTGTACATCGAGTCGATACTCTAACATAAATTTAGATAAGAGTTGTCATTGGGCGCCGAATCCGACTTATACCCTTTCAAATTAAAATTGTGGGAGCCTATGTAACCGTAGGTTTGCACAAATATGTAGTTATCCATAGCATAAAGTTTCATGTATGTATATAAGTATGTATTAACAAAAAAAAAAAAATGTAGTATATCAGTTATCTGGTGTCCATAGTACAAGCTCTGCTTAGTTTGGAATCAGATGACCGTGTGTGAATAATGTCCCAGGATATTATTATTATTAATCTATTTTGCAAATAGATTTTGATCCCTTCGGGGAATAAAGGCGTATTGATGCTACTCGCGTGGTAAAGAAATATATTCAGCAAGTTTAAACATAAATCAGAAATCTATTTTCATCTATGGGCTTTTACTGCCTAGGTTTGGATTGCAAAAAAAAAACATAAAAAGCAATTCCCCGAAATGATGGACAGAGGAAAACATATAGATATCGAATCCCACCCACAAAAAAATTGCATCTTATGAAAGTAATTTTTAAACAAACCGGTTTTCATTGACAAAGATTTACTTCACATAATTAACCTTCCTGCAAGTTACCTATCTGCATATAATTTACACTGTAAGTACATCGTTACCGGTATAAATGAACGTGCAGAGAGTAAGTGACTGCATATACGTAAGCGACGGAGATCTTGACACAGCAAACACATTCGCTCGGCGAAACGTCTCGATCCGTCGCCTAGATATGCGAGAATAAGAGCCCAGTGAAATAGATCTGCTGCAATTACAGATATCAGACTACGTTTGTGGAAGATTTTGAGGGAAAAGTGCCGGTTTTCTGTGAGAATATGCTATAAGAGATAAAATCTAGTGAATATTTTCTAACTTAGCATCATTTTAGAAGCTTTTGGCTCGAATTTTTAGAGTGACACTATGTTAAAGACGGTCATGTTATTGGCATGATAAAATCAGTACCACTTTGTACATACTGAGTAAAATTTACCAATTGTTTATAAACCATTATTTACTCATATATAATAATGCAGTGGATTTAGGTAACTCATCGTATCTGAAGCGAAATAAAATACAAAACACTGAATATAAACAATAGTAGCGAGGTAAGCAACTTGCTCTCGCAATATGAAAGCAGGCAAAACACATTAAGATATTTATGCACATCGCAAGCTCCTACAGACTTATTTGAAAGATGCTCCAAAACAAGATCCTTATAAACTTAGCTTTACCCTTTGTTTGCATATGAAAACCTAATTATAATAGTTTTACATCCACGTTGAAATTTATCATGAGTTTACAAACTTGCGTAACCAACAAGGAAGTGTTTTCTTGACTAATCAAATATGTAAGAATTTGCTTTGTTCGTCAGTCTTGCGTTTTCGTAACTGAGTTTATGTTGGTTTTATTATCTTCAAATTTTGTTTGGAAGGCCTTTTCTTTATTCACTGCTTAGGGCAGAGATTTTTTATTCGTATGTTCCATTTATGATCAAATCGATTGTTACTTGCAGCCGAATATTTTGACGACAGTTTTACCACAATGACTGACTTGACTGTGGGTCAGTCTTCATTACCCATCAAAACGTATTTGGTGACTCGTAGCTGTGAGTAAAACCCAGCCCACGGGCGGCATAGAACTCTCTGATTACACCAGGATAGTAGAGTAGTTCACTAACAAGAAAATAAAAAGGAAGGAAAGAAGAAATCGTGAAAGATCTATTGATAATGTATGTAAACGCATCACTTCAGAACGGTTGCTTCTATTTTGGATAATTATTTTTTTGTTGTATTTGTAATCGTCAGAACAAGGTTTGTATGACAGATTCTTTATAACTTTGGATGGTATTTTTGTATGAAAGCAGACACCACACAGCCTAAACCACCGGAGATAAAGATATGACATTGATTTATATCTAGTATACATTAATATAGCAAGTAAATGAATGTTACCATCTCGATCTTTATATATTATATGCTATACTTATATAAGTATAGCATATAATATATAAAGATCGAGATGGTAACATTCTTAAGTTAATACGTATTTTGTAAACAACTTGAAACATTTCCACCTAATTTTCGCAAATAAAGACAAATCTAGCTTCTTGACATTTGCATTCAATATCGTCCATTATCAATATTCTTAGAGCGTCTCACTACGAATTAGTAGTGGTATTAGTAGTAGTATTTGGTATTCAGAGTCAGAAGACAGTACAGGCGATTGGCGAGGCGGCTAGAGAGATTAATTTGCATTCACGACCAAAACGGATCGTGAGGCTATTTCGTCGGCATCTCTCCCATTTCCCGTATACATGTTTACATTATACGTACATGTATACGGTGGAACGAAACTGTTTCTGCCGTTAGCACCGCCTATGCAGACATTAAGTTTCATCATTATCGTTTGCTTGTGCTTAAATATAATCTAAATAAGGACTATTTTTGGTTGCATTTTGAAAAGTGATGAAGTTAATTTAGATTACATTAATCAAATAATTAGTTTTTGTGTTAGTGTTTGTGGAAATTTTCACACAGTTTCAATTAAAATTATTCATCGCGTAAAACAATACGCATAGTTGCAAATTCCGTCACTCATAAACCAGAGATTTTTTTTTTAACGAACAGCATTCATTGTCCATTAATAAAACGTGTTTGTAGTGAACAAATGAAAAATACAAACATACGTGCATACCTTCCAATATAAACGTATGACAGGAATTGATACCAACAAAGTTGTCACAACAAAATACAATATGGCCGTCAGGAAACGAAATGCAGCGGAAAAGTTATGACAATATAAACAAATGACACGGTAATAATTTACTGTTAAGCTTTCAATCACATTTATAATGAATGCGAACTCTGTAGACGTTGCTGCGATAACCGAACCGTTATAAAATGCACGTAGTACATGATCCGACCAATATTTTTTGTGGCACGCTCCGACGTTATACGCACACAGTGTAAATTGGAAACAAATCAAATATGCATCGTTCGTCCAACCGTGAGATGGAAAGCTCGCATTAGCGATATATTCGAATATCAGATCTATTCCGAATCCGCTGCCAGATAGAATCGCCAAGTTATAGGCACCATTTTTTCTGTGAAATTTGATTTTTTTTTCTCGGATTTGCTGTGACAATCTTATTTCTGGAATGGATTCTGCGTCTACTCCTAAGCCGTAATTTATAAAAGCCGACGGTATTATGATATTTCCTCCTAACGTATAACAGTACATATTTATTGCTATATGTGATTTAGACGAAAAGGCGAGCAATTTGTAATTTTATGAGGTACCATTATTCACTCGCACTGCATCCACATGTATAACCGTATCCATATATATACCTATATATGTCTAAACATAACCATAAAATATTTTTATGACAAATAGAGTTGAACCACAGCGATCCCAAATAAAGAATTTTATGAATTATCTGAGTCATCCAGAAATGGCACTTACTACTACCGTATGGATGAAGAAGTATGAATGAATGATACACTCACATTTGCTATATGACGCTCACAATCTGGAAAGAAGGAGCGGAGGTATTTCAACAGAAAAATTTTAGAAGCATTTAGAAGAGACCTTCCAACATAAGCGACCGCGCTGTCTTAAAAGTGCACTTACTGTGATTGTATTTTATTTGTCGTTTCTTATTTTTGTTGAACGCAACCTCGATAGATATCAAAGAAACAGTATTTTTGAAGAATGCGACTGTGTATAGAATAGAGGGAGTAAATGAAATGTTGTCTGGCTGTATAAACCGGGCCATATCTGTACGATGCGAAGGAAATGCGATCGTCTATTCTCCCGCCGTAAAGAAAAAGGACGTATCAACAAAAATATTGAAATGGAGAAAAATAATATTTTGTCCTGTTTAAACTATAACAAACAAAGGCAGATGCGTCTTTTAAGAATTGTTAGGTTTTCGTTAAGTTTACGCCAATTTAAAATACTGGTAGATGCGTCTTTTTTTGCTGATTCCGAATATGTAAATAACTCTGTTTCGAAAAAAAATGTCAGATACGTCTTTTTTCCTTATGACGGCAGTATTGCAGCTCGCTGTTGTCTCGTGCGGATTTATGTTTTACAACATACTTACCGTTTGCATCTTCAATGCAATTTTGAAGGATATTCTAGGATTTGCAAATGGCTGCTAGCAAAAGTGTATGAGATTTTTTCTTTTGAATTCTTTATCAAATATAAATATTTCATAGATGAATTTTGCATTTTGAATTTCGCATGAGACGGTCAGAGTGGTTTCTATATTATTATCTTACCCACATTCACACGCTAGAATTCGAAGTTCCATAGAGTTTCATTCGTCATCCCTACCTATTTAATAACTGATACTGAAAAGTTAGGTAGTCTTTTTTAACCGAGCAAGCGAAGCGCCTCTGCTTCACGTCTGGCAAAATTTGCTTTCGTTTGTCAGTTTGTTGGTACTCCTCTTCAGGTCGTATTTTCCAACCGATCTAGATGAAACATGTTATACAGGTTTTAGGACGGGGATGGGAAGCCGTCACCTCCTTCTACGAAGCTGTAATGCTCGCGAAGGAGGAGGCTGAACGCGTGAGGGAGAGGCAATCTTCGCGCCCTCACGCCCCTAGTCGCCGCAGGAGACGCCCTGGGCGTCGGAAATCGATAGCCGATTCCCGGCCACCGTAGGCGCGGGCTTGCGGATGGCGAGCAACGGGTAGCTCGCCGTCCGGTAAGAACCAGGCCCGGGTCGACGGCGCGTTGTGTTCCACGCTTGCCTCAAAGAGATGTCAGCACTAGCTGAAGGGGTCCGCTAGGGCCGATGCCTGCCAGGGTTGCGGGTTGTTCGAAAGAGTTACCGTGGCCCTGGCACAGGCAACTGAAGGAACACGGGTGGGTTTTAGTCAGTAGAAGTCTGACACGCCCTCCCGCTCCACCCAGAGCGGGAGAAGTTATTTGATGATTTCCCATCCAAAAAACAAAGGACGGGTATTTTTGATTGGATGGGTACTTCATCTAAAAATGGGCAAAACGAGGGCTACTCTAACTCCGTCTAATGATATCCGATTTTGATGGTTGTTTTTTTTTTTTATTTGAAAGGTAAATTACTTTAGTGGTACCTATATTAATTGATGCAAAAAAAGTTTGTGCTCGCGAGTTCTACTGTTCTCAGAACTACTAGTGTTATTAGGTTATATGGTCCGTATTGCCTAAATTATCTTCTAAAGAGGTATATCTAGGTTCTAAATAAGAACACCGATTTAAATATGAAATATGAGAAAAATAAGTATTCTAAAAGAAATTTGAAATTCCTCATATCTCGTCTTTAAAACAGTATTCTTACAAAATAATATATTTGGGAACCTAGATATTCTGTAATCTAATCGGAATAAATACACACTACCTTATCCCATATATGCCCATTGATTCGAAAACGAAACAAGAAGTAGTGCTTTCATAAAAGCATCGTAAATCGTTTGTTAGCGCAGTAAAATGTAAAAAAAAACGCCATCTATCGCAAGGCTATGTAAGTAGGTTCTATTTGCAATAAAGATTTTTGAGCAGCGTTGACATTCGATTCAAATAGTAATCAGTGTAATTTGTGTGGTGTTTTACGTCGCGCAAGAATCATGTCGTCTCCCTGAAAAAAGTAAGTAACTGATTGAGTAAAGCTTTGTACAGACGCCAGCACATCAAGCTACTACAATCTGTCAAATTTCTTTAATAGATTTTCAACTTTATCGCTAAAGCATTAGGTTCAAGGTTGATTGGGAAAATTTGACAGTTTTGGATAGCTTGAAGTGCTGGCGCCTGTACTTATCACAGGTTTAATCGTATTCGTGTATTTAGAATGAGTAAATAATAATTTATAAATAAAATATTTATAAATTATAATTTATAATAAATAAAGTAGTTCTGGGCATATATGGGTTATGAATATGTTTGATTTACAAATTATTTCGGTATTTCGTTTGTATGAAAAAGTAAAAGTTTACGTTAAAACATAATTACCCGTTCATTCTTCCTGTTGTATTCACTGGAGTGCTATTTGCCGAGATAAATTAAATTCAACTTTGAACTTGACAGTGGCAGACGTCAAACGCATTAAGTTAAAGGCGAGCGTTGAGAGCCCCATCGTTACATTACACTGTTTAGAGGTACAGCAGTTCTGCAAATCTTAGTCCCAGTGTTGCCAAGTATCTTAAACTAAACATTTATTTGCCCAGTAAAGAGGTGTCACTTAAATTAGCCTTAATTTCCATTACCGCACACTAAACCTAATGAAAACCTGTCATAGTTAATTAAATTTGTGCAGGGAGGGTGAACGCTGTGAGAGCAAACATGATTTGTTGCTATAATACACGTAACATCAGTATCGGTCATTGTCGCACCTGTGATCGCCCGATACGACGAATAGAACGCAGAATTCAAAACGCGGTACTTTATAACCGATCAGTGTGCTTTTACAATGCGAAGCTGATTAATGAACAAATTTTAGTTAAGCTGGTGTGCGTACAGCGAAATTGTTGGCGAGCAAATGGTGTGGCAAGCGGACGGACGGCCGGCTTTCGGGCTGAGTGGTCGAATGCGCTAATTTGCAATGTGACTACGGTACTTTTCATCGTCCCTCGTCGTGCATTGTGCAAGCGGCTGCTTTCGACAGCTAAAGCGGTAACATTTTCGCTTGTTTGTTTATTTTCGCATTCCTTTGTGAATTGTGTTCGTTTGTGATGACTTTACAGGACGTGGAACGAAAGCCTTGAGGCACGGTGTAATTGGATTATAGTGGTTGTTCGAGAACGTTTCCAAGTTAGCAAGTGAAGAGGAGTATTAGTGTTGTATTTGACTGAGTTTGGACTTTGTGTCCTACTTGTTTAAGATGTTACGAACTGTGACGTGTATATAATTACGTGTTTATTATTAGTTTACTTTGAATTATCAGACAGTTTGTTGTATCTTATACCGTGACGTTTAAAACTGTTATGAGTTTTCAAGACAGCTGCACCTATTTAAGTTTTTTGTTTTCTCAAAGATAGCTTTGACATGATAAACTGATTAATATCTATTCTTTGATGATGACCATCACCTGAAAGAAAACAGCAGCCTCGTAATGCGCTATGCTCGTCAATCATGCAAATCTAATTTAGGCAGTCTGCATTCGTGGCGCTAGTCGTTAATAAATCACAGAACATAAGTTTGTCGCCTTGTCGCGCCACGATTATCCATTTTGTTAATTGAAGCGTCGGTCGGGGGTCACGCGAGGGCCCGATTAGGGCATATTTAATGTCACCAGATGTCCCTTAAACGACGGGACAGTCCCTTTCAGTCATCCCAACGTACCCAACACCGGAAAGAGCAAAATGCTCCTTTAGTTACGTCGGCTTTACCCTCATAAGGCCCCGTGAAGAAGGTAAGCTTGCGTAATACTGAAATAATTTGGAGATTTAGTTATCACTAACGTTTGGGCTCCTGAATGACGCATAAAGTTAAATTGTGGCGTGAGAGGTAAATAAATACGTTCAATCGCAAATAAAAGGTTTTATTTTCGCTCCGATGTCAATCGTTGAATTAATTTCGTAGCAGCTCGTAGCTTCGTAGCCGTAGCCGCGTAGGCAAGCGTAGCAGTTTGCTACGATTTGTTGTATCTATAAATAAATCAAACAGCTGAGTCATTCCTCATCGTTTATTTGCGGAATTCATCAACAAATAGGTATACAAAGAAATCTAGCAGACAATTAATTATGTTTGTGATAATAAAACAGAAAATATATATCTCTATTAGTTATATGTGTAAACTGTAGGTGGAATTGTTATTTCTATCGCGTGTCCTACTGAGCTTAAAACATTTGGTCACGAGAACATAACAGAGTGTCTCGCAGACCTAATTTGAGGGGTGCCGCTCACGAATTCATAATGATGGAAGTCGATGGTCCAATCTGGGAGTGGTAAATTAAAATTAGTTGATATACTGTTAATTGGCTTTAAATAGGTTAATTTACCCTGATGAAATGAATGAACCTTCATAATACCTTCGATTTGTTCTGCTTGGTGTTTGATTTATTAAATGGTCTCAGAGATAGCGATGTGCAAGCTGTTTTATTTTTTATTTTTTAATAAATAACTGTAAAAAAATCCGTCTTTTTAGGGTTCCGTAAGTTTGAATGAAAAACGGAACCCTTATAGGATCACTCATGTGTTTGTCTGTCTGTCCGTCTGTCACAGCCAATTTGTTCCGAATGTAATGGACCGATGAAGTTGGAATTTGGTACACATATGAGTTTCTGTGACCCAAACACGAACGTGTGACGTAATAAATGAATTTTGAATATGGGGTTCTCTTTTGGTAGGTAATTGAGAAAAATGAAAAAACATAATAATTGCAAACTGTACCGTGTAACTTATCAAATAAAAGGGCTTACTGTGCAGGAAACAATTAATTATATTTTTTAATTTAAAAAAAATAATTTTAAATTTATTTAAGTAAATTGATGAAAATTGACAATTCATCTTATCTCCGAAACTGCTGAGCCTAACATTTTGAAAAAAATCTGGTAATTGTTCTATTCTTATAGATTTCAGAAAAACCTATAAGAAGTCTATGGTAAATCTCTCAATATTGTACGTACAAACTTACAGTAGCAGTTGGAATGTATGGTAGAAAATGTTTTTGAACTACAATATTAAGTATGTTCATGGGATAAATTCATCCCTGCTACGGAACAATTCAGTGTGTGTCATACACATAGCCGGTTTTTTTTCTTCTACGAATTGGAATAGAATCATGTAAATAGACAGTGACCATTCATTGTAAATTCAGAATTCAATAATTGAATAAGTAACTCCAAAATAATGTTCCATCACATTGTGCTCCTGTCCTTTGATTTTCTAAGAACTGGTACACCTACTACAACGGCAAGTTATATCCTGAAACTCTTATTTACTTCAAAAATATTCAGAAAGGGCAATGTCCTTATTTGTCTTTTAAGTTGCTGTTTTTGTTTCTTGGAATTGTTATTGAAAAGACAAATATATAATAATATAATATAATAATGTAATAACCTGGGACATTATTCACATACGATCATCTGATCCCAAATTAAGCAGAGCTTGTACTATTGTAACCAGATAACTGATATACTACTTTTTTTTTTTGTAAATACATACTTATATAGATAATTACACCCAGACTCAGAACAAATATTTTATTTTTTGGATAAAGATTTTATTTTTATTTTTACTCTATTCTTACAGTGTCATGAACTGAAAGCCTCAAAAGCAGTTGAATAACTGATATTTTTTTTTGCTTTCTTGTTTTCTGATGAGTAAGATTACTCATTATTGGGAACAACTTTCACCACGGGACCAAACCTGAAATGGCGGAAAAAATCAACTGAACCATAGATACATGTTCGCATAACTCGATAAAATGGAGCATAAACAGCCTATAATGTTTCCACTGCTGGAACACAGGCCTCCTCTCTGTCAGAGGAAGCAGGCCGTGAACCACCACGTGGGCCCAGTGCGGGTTGGTAGAAGTCTCAAGTAGAATTTTTAGTTCTAGGACATGGCGGTTTCCTCACGATGTTTTCCTTCACTGTTTTGGCAGCAGAGGTGATGAAATTATTTACACAAAGTAAAGCACTTGCCTGAGTTCGAACATTACAGGGTTGGTCCAACAGTGCAGTAGTTCATAATGATAACTACAATAATCTCTTCACAGGTTTTCAGTCATTTCAGGGACACCTTATATAGGGTGACTGGTAATTAGTGACCGATACTTAAACACATGCTTGTAACAAACAAATTTTACTATGGGACCAAATCTGAATTCGCAAAAAAATCAGCTGTCCGTGTCTGTGATTTTGACTACACTACACTTTGACGAGTTATGCGAACATGAATGTATGGGAACATTCATGTTCGCATAACTCGTCTAAGTGAAGAGAGCAGCTGATTTACTTTCGCGGTTTCAGGTTTGGTCCGATAGAAAAAGTTGTTTGTTATCATGAGTACAATCATGTGTTTAAGTATCGGTCACTAATTACCAGTCACCCTATATAAGTTTCATGATTAAAATTCTAATGTAAGAATTTACGCCTGAGTAGAGCCGACTATATCGGGACTTCCGGACTATTTTCGAGCTCGAACAGTACTTACACCTTGTTAAAACTACAACTAAACTTGCTAAGCAAGGGACTTCCCACATAACCTAATCAAAACCTATTCTATGTCATCATTCTAGTCGGTTTGTTTATTACGTGATAAAGTTCACAGTGATGCCGATGGTTCCGTGTCGACTGTAACCTTACGTTTACGACCCTTATAATGTGCAATCTTTTATAACCTCACCGTGTCGTCCGTGTGGTTGCGATTAAAAAAATTACCAAAAAAGCTGAAAGTTCTAATATTTGGGATTTTGAAGTAAGTATACTAACTTTTTTTTTTATTTATTCATTCATTCATTTCATTTATTCATTAAACAATATTACATTGTACATCTACATTGTTGAACATTACATATTAAATAATTAAATAAAGTTAAGTTATTACATGCAAGAACCATACATTTGCAAGCCTAATTAAAATTAAATTGAAAAGTAAAATAGTAAGTAGTCAAATAATTCAAACTATATCAAAAAATAAATATAATGTCAAATCAATCGTAAGTATAATGTCAAAATCTAGGTCAAAATAGTAGAGTAGTGTACATTAAAAAAAAACTAATTTATAGATTGAATTATATTTTATCGTTTGACATAAACTCTGAGACTGAGTATAAACATTTTACTAAGGACTGAGTATAAACATTTTACTAATATTGATAGGGCTGTAAGTTATCCATACTATCCTACTAATGTTATAAATGCGAAAGTTTGTGAAGATGGATGGATGTTTGTTACTCTTTCACGCAAAATCTACTAAACGGATTTCGATGAAATTTGGTACACATATAGTTTATAACCTGGATTAACACATAGAATACTTTTCTCCCGATATTCTTACGGGTTCGAGACTTACGCGGAGGATACCGCGGGGCGCTGCTAGTATACTATATATCCTATACTATATACTACTCGTATATATATTATAAATTCGAACGTAACTCTGTCTGTATGTTACTTTTTCACACCTAAACCACTTTTTGGTATATTGGCTTGTGCTAGCTAACTTATAGCAAATAATTTAATTTAATGTTTTGTGTTGCGTAATGTATCTAAATTATTATGCGCAGTGTTGTATAGAGCAAAATTTTTTTAACTGAACAGACAGCTGTGCTGCTGGGGAGTTTGTTGCGCCACTTCTTCTCCCCAGCTTAAGCACTAGGAAGTGGTAAAAGGCGTTTTGGGGGACTGTCTTATATAATTTTGGCGTTCGAAAAGTGCTGATTCTCAGCCTAGTAGTTTGATTAAATGACTTTTGTTTTTTTTTTGATTGACTGAAGGGATTTCGATAAAAATTGGCAAAGCGATAGATGGCAATCTGGGGAAAGACATAGGCTTCTTTTTATCTCAAAAATAATCCTAAAGGGATATGGATGAAAGTTTGTACGGCAAACCCAGTCTTTCTTAAGTTAGGGATAAGAAAATTAAAATGTATGTGTTTGGTAGGAAATAAAGAATTATGTGGTTCAGCGTTTTTGAATAACCATTCACAAGGGGTAAAATAGGGGTTGATTTTGAAATTCACAAATAATATTAAGAGATTTAAGGGATTGGAAATATAGTCATAGTTTGTATCTTGAGGTAACATTTATTATAGTCTTTATTTAATTACAATCGGTCCACTCCGTCAAAAGTTTTAACTAAACCAAGTGCCCCCGCCGCGTCTTTCTGTCTGAACGCGATAAATTCAAAAACTACAGAACGGGTTTTCATATAGTGTTCACCAATGGATGAAGTGTATTCATGAGGAAGAATTAGATGAAGTTTCATTAAAGGTTTTGAATAAATTGGCTGAAATATAACGATGATTGTTGAAGATGTCGGAAAAAATCATGCCGACTGAGAGCTACTGACGTGCGCCGCGTAAACCAATAGAGTTATATGAAAACAATGTATTACGGAATTAATACACTGATTACCTGGATTAACACATAAGTTACTTTTAAATCCCGATCGTACGTTCCCGTGGAATATTTTCCGACATCCACGCGGGCGAAGCCGCGAGCAAAAGCTAGTAATGTATAAAATAAAAATTAAATGCTGTTTGTTAGTAAGCGCATCACTTGAGAACGGCAGGATCGATTTGGTATTTTTTGTTAATGTTAGTAATAGTAGTTCGTTAAGTTTTAAGGTAAAGGAAATTATAGAAAAGTTGCCCGGATAATTGGAAAATTCTGAAAGTGCTGTTTTCTATGAGCAGTAGTTTAGTATGAGTATATCGGGTCAGCTGGTTATGTATAAAATCTTTATTTTTTTTAGATTTGTTTAAGTAATACTAATGTTTGGGCTTAATAAATTAGATGGTTCCAATGACATAATAATTTAATTTTCAGGTCTAACTATAATCTAGATAGCCTTCAATATTTATTCTCCTGCCCTTGTCCCAATTTATTTAGGGTCAGCGCAACATGTATTTTTCTTCCTCTATTAATCGTCATTTCGGCAGTCACTAGCCATATCATTTTTCACACAGTTCATCCATCGTTTATTTGCTCTTCCCCTACTTGTATTACCACCCACATTCATACTCAAAAGTTTCGTGACGACATTTTCTCCATTCCTCAGCATAACATGCCCATACTAACCATAAATAACCTTCAATATCAGGCAAATAATATGCAAGCCTTTAAACAATTGATACGTGGATGGCCAAATATTTTTCTTGAAAGAAAATAAAAGATTGCAGCTTTTTAATGTGTATACTCATTTCCACGAAGGAGAAGTTCCTGAGGAGCTCTTGACTAAGCAATAACAGACGCACGGGTTGATCCATCAGGTTAAGCTACGCTTGCCAGGTTTGGTCTGTGGATGGGTGACCATCTTTTCATACCGAAACTCCTCCGTACCTCGGAAAGCACGTTAAGCCGTTGCTTCCGGCTGTCACTCGGTGATTTTTGATAGTCATTACGGGTCGTCAGAAGCCCGAAAGTCTGACAACCAGTCTTATCAAGAGGTATCGTATTACCCAGTAACTGGGTTGTGGAGGTCAGATAGACAGTCGCTCCATTTAAAATACTGGTATTCAGCTGCATCCGGTTAGACTGGAAGACGACCTCAACATAGTTGGCTAAAAGGCTAGGCAGATTGATTTTTTGACTCATATCCACGAAATTTACTGGAAAAGCCCTGGTATTATTAAAAGCAAAATTCCATGTAACAACGAAAAGTTTTAAGGTATCAAAACAGAAGGTAGATAACGCTATATGTACGAGTACATAATCAGACAAAATAACTACCTTCCAGAACACAAGACTCTATTATAATTCAGTCACTCGTGCGAATAGGTTAATCTCTGAGTTTCACGCACCATTGATATAATCCTTCAATTTCCACGTGCCTGATTGAGTACTCAGGTATATGTATTAACCCATCAAGAACTTAGTATCTATGTTGGATAGATGAGGAAAATAAATCTAGGTTGGTATGGTACACAGAATTAGTGAATAGGGGTTAGGTTCTTTTTTTCTTCATCGATTGAAACATGAAAAAAGTCATGGTGTCTTTTTATTTTATTGTAACTAATATTTTGTTAGTTTATTCAGTAACAATAGTAATTGATCGTTTTGTATTCCCTTATTTAACTTTATTTCGGTACGAATATATTTCAAAAGTACATAATAGCTAGCGTATTTTTCCGAAAACTTTCAGTAAGTACTTATTAGGTACTACTTACTTTGCGGTAGGAACAGACGCCAGCAGGTCAAGCTACCCGAAGCTGTCAAATTTTCCCAATCAACCTTGAACCTAATACTTTAGCGATAAAGTTGAAAGTCTATTAAAGAAATTTGATCGATTGTAGTAGCTTGATGTGCTGGCGTCTGTACATAAATTAACAATTTCTCAAACGATATTGTTTAAAAACCTTAATTGAAGCGCAGTTCTCTGTAGCATAGCGCATACAACGCAGTTTCATTGTATTATGTCAACTAACAGTTTTATTTATTTTCTGTGGACCAATACGTATATTGAAACATGCTGACTGCAGCTGCAAATAATTGGAATGGAGCTCAACGCAAACTTTTATAAAAGCAAACATTTTTAGCAAACATTGTACTGAAAACAATCATAAAGAACGCAGTAAATACATAATTGCAATATTGAGATTGCTGATCTGAATTATCATGGACTTGAAAGTACAACTAATAATCTAAAAACCAACTAGGTACAAAACAATTGAATCACTTACTAGTCCATTGCATCAATATAAAATTCACGTTTGTTTAAATATGCTAAATAATTTAAAACTGATTCCGAATGAAATTAGCGATTTCTGTAACGCGGCACACGGACGGAACCCCTCATGAATAAACCACCTGCCTCCACTCTTCATTCAATTTACGGAAATCACACTTAGTCCCAAATCTGTTTTGGGTATCAAACGTTTTTGATCCGTTCGCGCACGTCGCTGTCCGGCTACATAAGCAGATTAACAAAAGCATGTTTGTGAGGTCCATGCCGAGAACTTACACACATATCGTAACAGAAAACGACCTCTTTAATCACCACGGTACTATCCTTTTCATCCGTTCTACGTGAGAGAGAGACGGGTGATAATCCATCGTCGGTTGGGAGCATGGTAGCCCATTGCCGGGCGTGCGGCATAGATTCAACGGACCGCAAATTTGTCGGAACTACCAATGAAATCGGATTACTTATAGAGTTCGTGGCAAGGGAGAGCTAACGAGCGAGAACACCATTACCAGCCGTCAGTGGCGTCTTCAGACGCGAATTAGATTTGCCGTCAAACTCCGAAATATTGGTTGCGATCTTTGATAAATATTGACATCGCTAGTTGACGCTGCCGGCGGACTGAAGCGTCGAACGACTTTATAATGTAGATGATAATTTTGTATTGAGTTTTAACTCGTATTGTTTGGTATTGTTTTCATATTTATATATAAATACTAGTAACCCGCCCCTGCTTCGCACGGTTTTTGCGACTTGACAAAACATCGAGATGTC
Organism: Dicycla oo; assembly: GCA_948252095.1. NCBI lineage: Eukaryota > Metazoa > Arthropoda > Insecta > Lepidoptera > Noctuidae > Dicycla > Dicycla oo. The sequence continues at coordinate 14,052,479 of OX411714.1, read as the reverse complement.
TTTATAATATGTATTGTAGAATCACCATCCTACGATAATTGTTTTGAAAAGTATTCAGAGTTAAAATTGTGCTTGGTGAATTTTTCACTATTTATTTTTATGAGTTTTAAAATTTTTTCTTGTGACAGATTTTTCCGTTGTTTTAGGGCAATACCGAATTATCGACTAGACTAGTCAAAAGTTTTAATTTTTCCATACATGCAAACTCAATTTTCCAATGAAGTAAATTCCTTTCAACTTGATAATAACAGTTTAAAGGTTGTCATGTGATACAATGTGATGATAATGGTACGTATTAGGTTATTGGTACTTTTTCTATTGGTAATCCATCTTTTATTTTGTTATAGCATCTCTTTATCTCTGCCGTAGGGATTATAACTCTATAAAGAAGTTTTTACATACGGAGCTAGTTTCATCCTGGAAGTGGTATGATTCCTCCTCAATTATTTTACTCATTGTAGGGTCTGATGTGTGATCTGGTAACTTATCAATTATTTTTATTTAGGAGAGTATCAGGCCAGATTTTTGGCACGACCCCGCTGGCGCATCAGCCGGTCTATTCTGTAAAAATCTCACCGTGAATACTTCGGTGAAGTGAGCTGTCATTCCACGTGATGCTATGGGGTTGGCACTATTGACAGCTCACTCCGCGCTCACGTCACCTAAATTTTCACGGTGAGTTTTCTACAGATTAGCATTACAGATGTATGCTAGAAGATACCAAAAGGAGATGACGTCTACTTACTTCCCACGCACTACGTACTTCGTCTGATTGAGTTGTTGTGATAATTCGTTTATTATTTAATTTCTGCTAAATTACTCCGTATTTTTCGTATTTTTCTCGTGTAAGTTTAATAACGTTGTTCCAATCAATTTAAATGTACACTTTAATTGCGTTTACAGACTTTGAGCCGTGTTCTTATGAACAATATTTGATTGAACGGCCTAAGGCATTGCATTCTTTCTATCCACGTTGTAATTCCTAAATTCGTACAAAAACAAGACGCGCGGCTAGTTTAATTGAAAAAAAAAAAATACAAAAAAATATAACCTAACCTAACAATGTAAAAATTTATTGTATTTAAAAAAAAATCAGAATCAAATGCCGGAAATTTGGTAAGTAGTCAAAATGGTGTAACTTTTTTTTTGTACCTCTTCTATTTTTGTATTTTGATACATTTCAACAAAATTATACGTATTAATAACATTTTTTTATTTGTTTCTGCTAATATCACAAAATGATGTTGAAAACTGCATAAAAATGCACACAGACAGACGAGAAAAACAATTTTAATTTTTAATATGTATAGGTAACAATAGTGATTCACTAGTTCATATTGCTCTATAGAAAAAACCATTGTTAAGACATTTATAGGTCAAAGTATCGTGTTCTATGCAGAAAGTTCAATACATTTTGAAGGACAAACGTACAAGGGTCAGCTTGTGCGCTTATGTGTTAGCTGGTCGAATAATTATCGCGAACATTTATCACTTTCATATTGTTTTATGTCAGTTTAGATCATTTATCATGCCCCGAGTGGGTAACGGTGGGTCAAACACCGGATCGGAGTTCTGCGAGGTATATAGAATACTTTAATAATGCATCGTTATAGTTAATTGGCGTCTAAGAACAGGCGTGCTGCATTTAATTTTAATTGGGCCTTTGCTGTGATAAAAATAACAGTTTTTATTCTTTAAAATACTGTATTTTGAAGAATAAAAACTGTTATTTTTCTGTCTACTTTTTTTTTGGTTTTTTTTTGTCTAGTAAAAAAAAAGTAGACAGAAAAATAACAGTTTTTATTCTTCAAAATACAGTATTTTAAAGAATAAAAACTGTTATTTTTCTGTCTACTTTTTTTTTGTTGGTTTTTTTGTCTACCTGAGTTTTCCGTATAAGCTGCATAAAGCTCCTGAAACCGAATACGAGTACAGTCACATTTCATCCTATCTAGCCATTATCGCGTTTCATTGAAAACTTTAAACTCCTTTATTCCCGTATATTTCAGAACTACTCTATTTCTAGTTACTTTACGATTGTGCTCAGAATCCCATTATTTGTGCCGTTGCATTTACGACCTTATGTCAACGATAGAAATAGTATGATGCTAAGTGAAAATTTCAGTGCCTGTAAGCTTGTTTTATATTGTTACTTGTTTGCAATGCGAGCTTCTTACGACTTACAAGATCGTTAAATATATGTCTTTGAACCCCTCCATGGAATTCTTAAATGAGTTTCCCCATCTCGAGCATATTAATGGCTTGTCTTTGTTTAACAATGAGAAAACATGTATCTGTTTGTTGAAATGCCGAAATAATTATAATTATATGTAATGATAATTTGAGAGCTGTGGCTTTTGAGAGCTGTGGCTTTACATCTTGTTATGGGAAGAATAATTATGTTACTCATACGAGCGTGTAGGCAATTATGTCAAGACGAATGTATGTTTTTCCCTCAAAAAAACTAGCAGCGATTATTAGGTACAGACGCCAGCACATCAAGCTACTACAATCTGTCAAATTTTTTTTTAATAGATTTTCAACTTTATCGCTAAAGCATTAGGTTCAAGGTTGATTGGGTAAATTTGACAGTTTCGGGTAGCTTGACCTGCTGGCGTCTGTACCTATACTTTACAAACGTGTTGGTTATGGTGATGATATTTAAAGGCACATTTTTTGTTCGTTCATTTGAGGCTATGGTCAACAGATTCCTAAAACAATTCTACAACTAGCTTCTGCTCGCGACTTCTTCTGCGTGAAAATTCTTGTTTACCCGACCCACCCCGTCGCATCCATTATGCTTGCCCGTGCTATTAGTTCGTTTTTGATAAGCGTTCGTTCTGACTTTTATTCTTTTTGCACGGCTCCTAAGGGCCTGATGTTAATCCTTCCGCAAGAATTGCGCTATCAAATGTAAAAATAATTTTTCAAATCCGACTAGTTTTTAGGGTTCCGTACCTCAAGAGGAAAAAACGGAACCCTTATAGGATCACTTGTGTGTCTGTCTGTAACAGTCAATTTGCTCCGAATCTAATGGACCGATTAAGTTGAAATTTGGTACACGTATGAATTTCTGTGACCCAAACACGGACGTGTAACGTAAATAAATGAATTTTGAACATGGTGGTCAATTTTGGAGGGCAAATAAGAAAAAAAAAAGTTTTGGCAACAAAGGCAGTGAGGGTCTCAAAAATTTTTTTTTTTAATATTTTTTAAAGTTATTTAAGAAAGTAGACGAAAATTGACAATTCCCTTCCCCTTATCTCCGAAACTACAGAATAAAAAATACAGAAAGTAGTTCTATACCAACAGATTACATAAAAAAACCTATAAGAAGTCTATGGTCTTAAAATCACTCAATATTGTGCGTGTGATAATCCATCGTCAACTTACATTTGCAGTTGGAATGTATGGGCCAACATGTTTTTCAACTACAATGTTAAGTTTGTTCTTGGGATAAATTCATCCCAATTATGGAACCCTTCATTGTGCGTGGTCTGACACGCACTTGGTCGGTTTTTATTTAGTTAGTGGTAGTTTCAGAGATTAGCGCGTTCAAACGTTCTTCATCAAATAATTAAATCAATCTAACAAACAAATCTTCAGCTTTATTATTTGTATACATTTATGAACTCAGAAAATATGTGCCTATCTCTCAGCCAGTGTTTACGTGAATATATTTCAGTTTTTTTTTTTTTTTTTTTTTATATAACGTGTTCGATGTATCAAGTCTGGCAAATATGAGCCTGTTGTATGTGGTCATGCTAAGCCTGTTGGTTTATCGTGTTACGTGTGAATTGTTACTACAAATAAAATGAGAATGCCAGATCTAAACGCCACTCAAGTTGCTAGGGCAGTTACTTTAATTGAAACTGGGCACACATACAAACATGTGCTCCAAAAATTACGAGTATCAAAATCTGAGATGTATCGGCAGACCGGACAGTATACGAGACTCGCCAGACAGGGACGTAAACGGAAAACTGTGGCCAGAGATGACCGGTTCATTCTTAAAAACTGGACCTTAACTTCTTCTGAGGTAAGAACGAGGCTCCAAGAAGTTCGAGGGAACTTCTTGGAGCCTCGTTGAAATCGGCTGGAATGAATTCACACTTGCCTGCCAGCGGCGCCCTTCTTGCCACATGCCATCGAGTAGCTCGAGTTAATTTCGTTCGCATTCACGAAAATTGGAATGACGAAGCTTGGAGTCAAGTTCTATTCACAGATGAGTCCAGATTTTGCGTGAAGCCAGATGATGGAAGGATTGAATTGTGAAGACGCCGGGAGACAAGTAGGCTCAGTGCAACATCATTGGAAAAGAGGCATATGGTGGAGGGTCAGTTATGGTATGGGGAGGTATTTGTATGGGGGCACGTACCGAACGTCATTGAGAATGGGTCACTTACAGCAGCACGATATGTAACTGAGATTTTGGCAAAAATTGTAGTGCCATTTGCCCCTTTTATAGGAGAGAGATTTGTGTTTATGCGTGAAAATGCACGCCCCCGTACCGCGGCCGTAGTTGTCGAATACCTTTGGGATGTTGAAATCAATGTTATGGAGTGGCCAGCGCACTCACCCGACTTAAACTCCATAGAGTATGAATGGGATAAGCTTGGAAGACAAATTATGAATAGAAATCCTGCCCCCGCTAATTTAAGAGATCTTAAAAACGCATTACTGGAAATGCATCGGGGAAACAGGTATAATGTTATATTATGTTAAGGTGAAACCGCAGTGGCAGTCCGCGAAATTCGAATTTTCTTGCGTTATTTTTTTGCAATTTCCAGGTCCGTGTCAGGTTTCCGACGTTTGGCTCCCAGACTGGAGCGGGCTGGGGCTGCCTTGAAGCGGCTCCTGCCCAATCTAGGTGGTCCGAACACCTCCGGCCGGAGGCTTTACGCGGGGGTCGTGCGGTCCATGGCCCGTTACGGGGCACCGGTGTGGGCGCGTTCCCTGAGGCTGCGGCCAGTCCGCCGGTTGAACGCGTCCCAGAGGGTCATGGCCATTCGGCTAGTCCGGGGTTACCGCACGGTCTCCGGTGAGGCGGCGAGCCTCCTTGCCGGATTGCCGCCGTGGGATCTGGAGGTGAAAGTCCTCGCGCACGTGTGGGAGTGGCGCGAGGAGGCGAAACGCCGGGGCGTAACTCCGCTGCCGCGAGAAATCACGGTACAGCGGACAGAGCTCCGGCTGGATCTCATGGCGACATGGAGAGTGCGACTGTCGCAGCCCAGCGCTGGGCACGCCACAATTGCGGCGATAAGTCCCCTCTTTGAGGAGTGGTTAGAGAGGCGCCACGGCGTCCTCACCTTCCGCCTGACGCAGGTCCTCACCGGACACGGTTGTTTCGGGAGGTTCCTGTTTCGCATAAGGCGGGAGGAAACGCCCGGGTGTCACCATTGTGTGGATCGCCCAGAGGACACGGTGGAGCATACAGTGGAGGTCTGCCCGGCTTGGGCAGAGCACCGCCGTGTTCTCACGGAGGCGATCGGCGGCGGCGATCTCTCGCGTCCGAGCCTGGTGGGAGCTCAGGCCATGGTGCGGAGCGAGAGTGCATGGGAAGCCGTCACCTCCTTCTGCGAAGCGGTAATGCTCGCGAAGGAGGAGGCGGAACGCGTGAGGGAGAGGCAGCCTCACGCCCTCAGTCGCCGCAGGAGACGCCCTGGGCGGCGGGAATCGATAGCCGATTCCCGGCCACCGTAGGCGCGGGCTTGCGGACGGTGAGTAGTGGGTAGCTCGCCGTCCGGTGAGGACCAGGCCCGGGTCGACGGCGCGTTGTGTTCCACGCGCGCCTCAAAGAGATGTCAGCAGAAGATGGGGTCTAATAGGGCCGATGCCGCTGGGGTCGCGGGTTGTTTGAAAAAGATACCGTGGCCCTGGCATAGGCAACTGAAGGAACACGGGTGGGTTTTAGTCAGTAAAAGTCTGACACGCCCTTCCGCTCCACCCAGAGCGGGAGAAGTTATTTGATGATTTCCCATCCACAAAACAAAAAAAAAAAAAGTCCGTGTCAGGTTGTAATTCGATCAAAATATGATTCGCGACTGATTTCCAAAACCAGATCAAAAGAGAACAAATCTAACTTAAAGAGATGTATTGATGATTCTTACGGTTATAATTATTATGTAAATACGTACATATTTGTTATAGTCGCGAATCATATTTTGATTAAGATACAACTTGACACTGACCTGGAAATTGCAAAAAACGCAAGAAAATTTGAATTTTGCGGGTTACTACTACGGATCCACCTTAAGGGCGAACATAATACTAATACGCACCTTTTCGAGAGATAATACTTTTCTCTTCTTTACATTTAATAAGGTAGTTCCATCAAATACCTACAAAGCTTATGAGATAAACCCAAAATCCCACAAAACAAAGATCACCTAACCTCCCTAGTTACTATTAATAGGATATCTATTAAATTCCATATTCCACGTAGTAATTAACCCTTCTCAAATGACTCCAAGTTAATAACAATTACAAAACTGTTCCCCAAAGTGATTTAACAACAACGTGTTCGAACTCCACAAAGATTTATACAAGAGTTTATTATAACAAATTATTCAGCGCATGCACAAATTTCATTAACGGGAGCCTAATTTATATTTTATTCATGCCACACATACTTAATTATTAAGTGTGAAATAAGTGGATACATGATAAGATTTGTCGCGAGAGAAAAAGCTTTATAAAAGAGGATATTCCATTAATAATGTATTTACTCCCAACCTATTACTTCCTGATTAATTATGTCACTCACAAAGTCTATTATTTCTTTCTAATTCTCTGTAGTGGAAGTCTCGACGCTTCATTTATCACTGATTAGTCAACTATCCGATTGAATGGTTGAGTACACCTCTAAAGGTTTTGCTGATAATTGGTTCCGTCTGATTGGATAACGTGTATTAACCTATTAATACGCCTGTTGGGACTGAAATTAAATTAAGGAGACTTCGTTCCTTTTATAACATTGCCTTTCTGACATTTTCACGAGTATTTTTGGGTCGGATTTTCCTTTAACCAGATGCGACCGGTTGTCAGTATGTATTTTGAATGGTTTGACCTGGGGCTTGCAGACTCAACATAGATATCGATCGCTTTACGATGTCTCCATACAATATCACGCAGTCGGAGGCATCTTCTTAAATTTAACAATAAAGACAACTGCATGTATTGTTTGCAGACAAAAGAGGTAATCTTGCTTCCATATTTTTTTAAAATCGCTTTTTACGCAGTCAGATTTTTTACTTTTTAAAGGAGACGGAAACGATAGCATACAATCTTGGGCCTAAATGTAACGAGATGAAAATAGTGTAAATTAATAGATTCGAAGTTATCAGTGCCTCGCTGCAAAATCTCTTTAAGTTTTGATATCTGAAAGCTGAGTTATTAGCGGTTAACTAAAAGTAAGGTTATGTTACAATCTTTAACTAACAACTTCTAACTACTTCCTGAAGTACAAAAGATGTTCTTTAAACACTAATGTTAGTTTAGATTTAGTGAAGAATATTTGAAAAGCCAGGATACAGGTAACTGGTTAAATGATGTTATATTTACTTACAGACTGAGGTGCAAGCCATTGTCGAATCAATGACAGAATTGTTTCAACGTCTAAGATACGTCGGCCTAGTATATTGCAATGACCAATTGCTATCCCACAATATTCACACAGCGATCCATAGTTTCAACAAAATCCAATCCACAGAGCGGCGGTATAATCCAAAATAACAATTTCAAGTCAAACGTGTGGGCGGTCTTCAGTGTCCAGTATACAAAGAAGAGTCGCACAACGTAGGCAAGGTCAAAATCCGTAAAAAAACAAAGCAGTGGTCGTTGAAAATTAAAAATAACTGGAAAAACGCATCGGAAAACACGAGTGAGCAAGCAAAAGCAGTCGGCAACTGTCTAGTGTCAAGATATTAGTCAGCTGTAATGCCAGTGATATAAACTAAAAATATAAGACTGGTTTTAATTGATAGGAAATCGTAAATCATAATATTGATTTTTAAGTAATTAATTGATATTTTATTTATTCATATGACTGTAATTAAATGCACTATATTTTATATATAGTTCATTCAATTACTTTGAGTTAATTACCTAGTGCTACCTATAGTAATTTTGTAATCGATTACTCGATAATCTCACAAAAACTATCTTTTCCATATTTCTTCGCTTCCAGAAAGAGAATTAAGCTGATTTTTTATATTCTAATTTTCAAAAATATGACAATTTTTTAAAAATCATGTATCAACTTATTACATTTGGCACCGCGCACCGTTTCCCCATCTCCTTTGCAATTTTTGCTTAGCGTTTATATATTATAAATTCTAGTCGCTTTTCGTGTCTGTCTGTGTGACCGCATTGTTGTTCTAAACTACGCAACGAGCTTTGATCCTGTTCTCACCATCATCTAGAGAATGTATTCTGGAAGGTTCAAGTGTATAAAAATAAAAATTAAACTTACATATCATAAAGAAATCTTGATCAGTCAAGTTGTCGGCGGGTCAATATATTAGTATTGTAAATGCGAATGTAATTCTGCCTCGCCTAAACCACTGAACTGATAGTCACTCAGGAGGTAAGTAACCTGGGACCTGGACATACAATTAGGCTACTATTTATTCTGGATACTTATATTTAAAAAATAGAAAGTACAATCACACGAAGTCGCGGAGAACACCAAGTACAGTCAACGTCTAGAAGTCCACTTACACCGCAATGACCATTATCGCCTGCGCTATACGGGCTGCCAAAATCGCCAATCTGTAGTATTGTCAAACGTTCTTATAGAAGAAGGTCATAAGTACAACTAATATTGCTATGCCATAGTTTTGTGAGAATGCTAGTCGACTTCTGACTGTTATAGTACCTTATAAATGTATGCTCTGTGCAGACAAAAGTTAGCCATCCAAGGAGCCAGGCGTAATTTATTTAATTAATTGGTTTATTTATTATTAAAACTTTATGCACAAGTTAAAAAAAAAAATACAAATACCGTACAAAGGCGGACTTAATGCCTGAGACATTTTCTATCAGTCAACCTAAGGGTGATGCAGAGAAAACATGACATGTGCAATATAAAGGATAGATAACACGAAAATACCTATAAAATACAAGAATAAATACATCGATGTACATCGATACATTGATGACATACATACATGTAGACAGAATAAACTTTGTCAGGAGAAATAACGATCGGTAGACGAGAAATAACAATCAGTAGAGGAGAAAATGAATCCAGCAAATCAGTGCTGGGATGTTTTTTAATCATACATTTACTGATGTATGACATTGACTATACGTAGTATATAGGTGCACTGTAGATACAGTGAGGACTAGGAGTGAGGAGCTCGTGGCTAAGTAATAACAGGCACAAGGTTCGATCGATCAGGTTAAGCTACGCTTGCCACGGTTCGTCCGTGGATGGGTGACCATCTTTACATACCGAGACTCCTCCGTGCCTCGGAAAACACGTTAAGCCATTGGTCCCGGCTGTCATTCATTGATCTTTGTTAGTCGTTACGGATCGTCAGAAACCTGAAAGTCTAACAACCAGTCTTACTAAGGGGTATCGAATTACCCAGTTACTAGGTTGTGGAGGTCAGATAGACAATTTTATTTGAATGGCCATTCATAATTATTTTTGAATTTGCTAATTCAATAGGTTCTAATATGGTCAAGGTTTTCATGTGCCGACTGTACTTAAATGTGCTTAAGTCGTAGTAACTAAGTTGAGTTATTGGCTTCATGACGTCAGATTGGCCTTTGAACGTTCACAGTAGCTAAGCTGTTTCGAGCGAATTATTTTATGGCTATTATTTTCCAGGCGACTAACAACTTAAAGGGCGACTAACTATTTGATACTGAAAAAATAATTTAGCAGCGAAAATAATAACTTGGCAGCGAAAGTATTTCCGTCGACATAGGATGCAAGAGCGAGGGATGCAAGGGCGAAGGGCACCTAGAGGTTAGGTTTGGTAACCTTGTTCATATTTACTTCATCTCAGTTAACTTTATATACAACCTCATTGTACAATTTAAGAATGCCCATTTTTTACATTTTATCCGTCCGTTGTAGCTGTCAACCTACTAATTTGTCGCGGGCGTTAAATATATGTCTAATTTTATTATCAGAAACTAAACTAAGTACTTATAATATTTTACATTGCGTTTTTTACCTACTCGTGCCCTTGTTATAGTAATGCGAAGTGCGAGAGCAGTGCCACCTATCCTAAGTTATTTGTCAGTTTTCGTTTCCGCGTTCATGCCGCTAACATCGTTGTAATCATTGTCTTAGTTTAAATATATTTTATTGCTGTAAAAGGTGCTTTTTTATCCCATATCCCATCAGCCCTTACTATCGAAGTTAAATTCTCTTGCTTCAAAATTCTTTGAAAAGCTCGCATAAAATGTTTATAAGGAATAACAATCTTATTTATTATAAGATAAAAATAATAATTAAACGACTGATAGAAGGAAAGTTTAATTTTTAATCAAACTTTTCCTAACTCGAACCATTTAGATTTGACCGGTACAGCATAGCAGTATTATGTTAATCTTACTTGAGTGTGGGAAAGAGATGGAGCTAGACGTAGCTCTATCTCTTTCCCACACTCAAGTAAGATTAACATAATACTGCCTAATTTGGCCCAGAACATTGCCAAAACTCCACATAATGCCACGAAATTAGATATAAAGAAATACCTACTTAATAGATATTATTTTGTTATTTTGACCACAGTATTGCACTACGAACATAATAACTACATAACGAAATTAATTCAGTATTATGTACTTACATTCAAGGAAACGTTCTCTTTGTTTTCGTTTGAAACTCTCAGAGCAGTTTTATTCAAAACTAGCTTCAGCCCGCGACTTTATTCGCGTGGAGGTTGTAAGACACCACAATATACTAAAATATCAGCTACGTTTTTATAAAACTTCACTGTATACTACGTTTGTGGTTTTGGTCTCTCTACAGCCAAAATATGAAGAGAGTCAGGACTGGTGACGCGGGAGCAAGCGACGTTGAGAAGCAGCTCGTTCTGAGGTCGACACCTTGTTCTCGACTTGGCTCTTCTTGAGGTAAGAATTTCCCAATGCTTGCGAAGTTTTTCGTTTTTAGTGAATTAATAAACACCTGCGTTCCTGACGAACAGCTAAAATAATATAACAATAGTTTGTAAACACGGGATTTCTCATTAACAGTCACCATAGATATAATATATATTTTTTCATTTTAATTAATGACAGAAGAAGCCTAAACTTGTAAGTTTTTTTTTTTTTGTTATGTACGTTGATGATAATCATTTAAAACATTAATTTCAAGTTAAATCTGTACCTATTCGAATTTGCAATATTCTATCCGTTTGGCTCGTCTTTTTACAATTTGCTGTAAACTATAGAAGAATTCGAACATAAAGCAAGATTGCTCATCCCCAATAGTAAATACCGTGATAATTTAGCCTATAGACTGGCCAGAATGATATCAAATATCTATGCAAAATTTGAACAAAATCTATGCGGTAGTATTTTCGTCACGATGGCACAAACATTCAGACAAACAGACAAAAGTTATTTAAAAAAAAAACGTTATTTTCGGCATTAGAATCGTTCCCAGACCACGTACCAATCACTTTTTATCAAACATATTCAATATACAGTTTTGACTTCGCTACGATTTTATTATATATTTAAAGATAGACAATTATCTAGGTAGTTTGAATTCAAAATATTTCAAGACTTCATTAACATTTGTGGGAAATTATGTGGAGATAAACTTAGGTAAATACACACATCAAAAAAAGTTTTTGATCACTAGCAAAAGCTGATATATTTTTAAAATTTAACTTTATCAAGAAAAAGTGTTCACGTTATATCTTTTAAAAAATAGAAATACACTGTTTAAAATTAAAAACATAAACTTCTTTTATTTTTTAATAAACAAACACTGAATATTTCTATCCTTATGTAAGGTTCACTATCCATTTGCATAAAATTTTAAGCCATAATATAACATGGCATACTTTTGTTTATCCTAATTATATTTACGCATAACATTTTTTACGCATAATTATTTCAATAAAAGGAACAAAAAAGATTTCGATTTTTCAATCTGATCGCAAGCTTTGTTAGATGTGTGTGTAGGTAGGTATCTGTGGTGTTATATAATATATAGAATTTGGATGAAGATTTAGCAAATAAGCATAATTTGGCATATTGATTAGTTGACAAGGTATTTTAAAAATGAAAAAAAAAATGCTACAGGAGTGAAAAATTAAAGGTTCGGTTACAAATCCTTGTTATAAATAAATAAATATAAATATGAGAAAAATAAGTTTTCTATAGAAATTTTAAATTCCTCATATCTCGTCTTCAAATCAATGTCCTTTCAAAATACAGGGTGTGGCGTAAATAATGGATAACCCTGAAACTGTCGATTGGCCAAATTATCATCTACCATTTACCCCACTTATATCGCCATATGCCCATGGATGACAAAATTATTGATATTTTTAATATTTTAAATAAAAATCGTACTTACTCTTACAAAATCAGCTGCCATTTCTACAATTGGTGATTCTTTTCGTTTTGTTTTTTTTATGTCACTCCTGAATATTTGTGTTATCAGATCAGTGTCAAGATTTTTTATTACATTCTAAGATAACATTACAAAAAATACTTATTCTTAAATTTTAACATTTTTTCTACGGATTTACGCAATTTTGGGCCCCTGTATCGGGAAAAAAAATGTACTACACTGCGGTGGCCCATTATTTTAGATAATTGCCTATTTAATGCAGATTCTAAAATGGTATAATAATAACCAGTATCTTGATAAAGTACAAAGTTATTGCTGTTCGAATTGATATGGGTCTTAATTTTGAAAATAACAACTAAGTGCTAAATCATTCTCTTACTTCTGTTATTACAAAAAAACGTAATGTCACAGTCTAAAATCATATTATCGGTGTTATGGGAGTGCAGAAACTTGATTCAGGTAAAAAAAAAAAAACTCACATAATCCGCATTTTGGACGACCACCTGGAATCCTAGTCCTGTTCGGTAAACAAAAGTGTTGCTAGTAAAGAACAGACGTATTGTGAGAAAGAAAGAGAAGATGATGATTTTTTTGCAAATAGCATTCATCCGAACGAGATAAAGCGACGTTCACTTCAGTGCACTAACGTTCTCGTACTTAGTCGCACGCATCCTATCTCGTCGCTCTCCCTGTTATTATCGTTTATTCGTGACTTACTGCTTTTCTTACCGGACTCCGATTTGCCTGTGTATTGGACTTGTTTTTTGAGTGATCTCGACAACATTACTATTACCACCTGGACTGTGATTTGTTCAGTGATTTGGACGGTTGACCTGTGATATTGTTACTGACGACTCCGCGCTTTCGGTTTTCGTAGTTCTCAGTGTTCGGCTCGGTGACAATGCCTCAACGTTACACACCCTTAGAATATGCCAATATGCACTACATTTATGGTGAATGTAGAGGTAATGCTAGCCAAGCTGCTGCACTTTATCGGGAGAGATATCCAAACAATCGCCACCCCGATTACCGAATTTTTATTTGAGTACACAATGCATACTCTGAAGGCAGAATACCTGGCAGCGGTGTGGGCGGTGCGAGTGAGGGAAGACCGCGTATCAGCAATGACGAAGAAGTTTTGGACTTAGTGAACGAAGATCCTAGCATATCAGTTCGTGTGTTATCTCGTCGTACTGGTACCAGAACTGTACATTGCATATTAAAACGAGACGAATTATACCCGTACCACGTTCACCGAGTGCAAACTTTACTTCCGAGAGATTATTCATTACGATTAGCATTTTGTAGAACAATGTGAAGAAGAATAAGAGAGGAACAAAATTTTTTCAACAAAATATTGTGGACTGACGAATCCTCGTGCCAGAGAAATGGATATTTAAATTTACACAACCTTCATAACTGGCAAATGGAAAACCCGAATTTAATAAGACAAGATCGATCACAACACCAGTTCAAAATTAATTTATGGACTGGTATCATAAACGGTCAAATTGTTGGACCATTTGAACTACCACCGACTCTGACTGGAGAAACTTATTTGAATTTTTTACAAAATGATTTGCCTGTGTTGTTGGAGGACGTACCCCCCGAAGAGCGTGAAACCATGTGGCTTCAAAACGACGGTTGCCCCGCACATTATGCGGTAAGAGTACGACAGCATCTTAACGAAACCTATCCAGACAGGTGGATAGGACGTCTAGGGCCAATACTGTGGCCACCTCGCTCGCCAGATTTAAACCCATTGGACTTTTACTGGGGCTGCTTAAAGGAGATGGTTTATAAAGAAGAAATCACTTCAGTTGAACAGCTGCGACAACGAATACGTTCAGCTGCTGACGAAATATCGTCGGCAGGATTTGCGCGCCGATTGAAACGGTCCTTCATAAGAAGGTGTAGAGCGTGCATAGTAGTTGAAGGAGCCCACTTTCTATAATATTTTCTATAATATTTTTTTTCAATAAATTTGTTCAATTACTAATGTCTTTTATTGTGTCAACATACCCATAGTGATCAAACTTTAAGGAAATTCTCATTCTCTTTGAGTCTAAAATTAGTTACAGCAGTGTTAAAGTAATTTAATTTTAAAATCAAAATTGTATGAAAATTCTCCTTTAAGATTCGAACAGCAATAACTTTGTATTTTATCAAGATACTGATTACTGTTATACCATTTTAGAATCTGCATTAAATAGGCCATTATCTAAAATGGGCCACCGCAGTGTAGTACATTTTTTTTTCGATACAGGGGCCCAAAATTGCGTAATTCCGTAGAAAAAATGTTAAAATTTAAGAATAAGTATTTTTTGCAATGTTATCTTAGAATGTAATAAAAAATATTGATACTGATCTGATAATACAAATATTCAGGAGTGACATAAAAAAAAACAAAACGAAAAAAAATCACCCATTGTAGAAATGGCAGCTGATTTTGTAAGAGTAAGTACGATTTTTATTTAAAATATTAAAAATATCAATAATTTTGTCATCCATGGGCATATGGCGATATAAATGGGGTAAATGATAGATGATAATCTGGCCAATCGATAGTTTCAGGGTTATCCATTATTTACGCCACACCCTGTATATGTTTAGGAACATAGATATTCTGTAATCCAATCGGATTAAATACACACTACCTGAAGAATATGTTTGATTTACAAATTCTTTTGGTATTTCGTTTGTATGCACTACATGCTTCGTGGGCCTCTTAAGGTCAAGTTCTCATGTTAGTTGTCACTGGCCGTGTTTGTCACTCATCTAATCTGACGTGACTATAAAATATTCACTGTTTGTATTTTAGAAATACAAACTGTAACTAATTAATAGCCCCAGCTATTCATTACCCTACACTTTCTATTACAATTTGCTTACACTGATGCAAAGGGCGATTGCATTACTAACCAGATGTTATTTGCCGTAAACCGTGTTATTGTTTACCTCGTCCTCCAGCACGTTGCGGTCAAATTCTCGTAAATTAGTTACCTTCGTAATATCACAGAAAGCCCTCGTACTAACTATAAGGGCTCTTTCCACATGCTACAATTTATGTACGAGTATGCCTTTTAGTCCTCTGCAGAGGAAGTGAAAACAATTTGTTATATGAAAATGTATTAATTACATGATAGGTGAGACCGTGTATTATGTTTGATTTATGATTTGATGGTATCACCGGTTCTGGGTGGAGTTTTTGGGTATTTGTTACTGTAACTGTTATTGTTCGAGGTGCTTTGGGGATTATAGGGTCAAATGAAATTAAAACTACACGAAGTATCCTACTGCGTAAAGTAATAAATGAGAAGTTATTGTAGAATGTTTGTTTTACTGCCTCGTTGGTGTACTGGTTGCAAGCGCTACTGCTGAGCATTAGGTCCATTTTTTTGGTTAGGAATTCAATTTCTGATTAAAATTCTGATCAAACTCAATTAAAAACATGACACTAAACCCTTTTTTTTGGGGTGGGAAATTATCAAATAACTTCTCCCGCTCTGGGCAAAGCGAGAGCGCGTGTCAGACTTTTACTGACTAAAACCCACCCGTGTTCCTTCGGTTGCCTGTGCCAGAGCCACGGTAACTTCTTCAAACAACCCGTGACCCTGGCAGGAGCAAGGTCCTGGGTTTGAATTAAGGGTCGGGCAAAGTGTTATTGGGTTTTCTATCAGGAATTTCTCAGTAGCAGTCCGGAGTCTAGATTTCTGCTGGGTTGATGGCAATAGTCTCGCCCCCTATTACATGGGACTTATACATAACTGGCGAAATGTGGGTGTACTAAAGGTACACCTCTGCCTAACCCTTCGGGGATTACAGGCGTTATGTTACGTTATGATGTTATGTTTGTATGTATGTTACTCGATCATGCTGTAAAGATTTAGACTAAGTCTTGCACATTGGTAGACCTCGCCCTCAATTAAAATATTCCTATATTTTATAGGTATGTACATACATGTATACAACGTATGTTCACACGCTCCTTGGCGTTTAGCACTCATGGTATTTCTCATAGATGCCCATATAACCATCGACTTTCTTTCTTCAAAATGACTTCACTCCGTGACCGTAGAGCAATGCTTAGTATTTCATTTTTGCATAAAATTGTTAACGGAAAGATTGATTGTAGTTACCTCCTAGCAGATGTTCCTATCACAGTTCCACGTAAGAGACCCCGCGCTGTCCTAACTAACACATTTTGTCCTCCATTCTGTCGTACCAATATCGGTGCCCATGGTCCGCTCATAAGAACAATTAACCATTACAATATGCTTAACAAAAACTTAAATTCAAAACTGGACATATTTCACGACTCCTTGGGTGGTATTCGGAAAAAAATACTAGACCATTATCATGTAGTCACATAACTTTTGTTAGTAGAATTATGTATCTGAATTATTGTGTTTTATCATTAACTTGTTTTATGTTTGTTTTATTTTATGTTCTATACCTACAATTCAATTCGATTTTGTTAAAGTTAAATAACTTTGCTGAAATTTTAAATTTTACTTTTAGTTTATAAGCAGCTTCTGTCCAATGTCTTTTTTTTTTTCTTTAAATGTTATGTACACCTATAATTTGTGTATACATTAGCAGTAATACCTCCTAAATACGCTAAACTAATGTTGAATATATATGCTGTTGGTGTTCTTTAATAAATAAATAATAAATAAATCTTATGTACGCAAGGATTGACAGGGTTCGGACGTATTTTAAAGTAATTATAATTATTTTATTTATACGAAATAAAAGCGATAGAAGCGTTTCAGCGGAAATAAAACGCTATGACGGCTTTTCTCATCCTTACGACGCTGTACGCGGCTGATAAAAGCAGAACTGCTGTATAAGTGTGACCAAAATCGTTCAGCGAAACGCGAATGGAGCTGAGTAAGTGTGAGTAGTCCCTTACTCGAGCGTCGTGGGGATCTATTGGATTTGGAAGATTAGATGGTAGAAAGAAAAAAGGTTATAATAATATGATGTAGATATATATACCCTTCACCGGTAGGAGGAGTGGCTACAGGTTTTCAAAAATACAAGAAACACGTGGGGCAGATACACTATCAATTTCTGACGCGCTCGAGTGACAGTATTTTTTTTGCATTTTTCAAAACCTGTAGCTGCTCCCCCTACCGGTGAAGTACCATGTAACCTTTTTTTCTTTCTACCATCTAATCTTCAAAATCCAATAGGTAACCCACGATGCTCAAGTAAATCACCAAAAACATCGTGAACTACTATAAATTGTTATGGAATATGGATAAAAACACCTCGACCACTGTTATTCCCATGAGGTTGAACCGATATTGAGCGTTAAATCTGGCGCATGGGCAGCATTGTCCTTTACAATTTTAACATTATGGTTTCACAATATGAGATCATCGTTCTCTGTCCTCGTATTGTTTATCATCGTTCGTGAGAACAAAAATTATATTTAACAGTAGAGTCGTCGAAAAAACAAAAACAAGTCAATATAACTTTTCAAATAAGATTCACTTTCTTGTGCATGTGATTAAGCAATAGTAATTACTGGTTTCTCTTTTCTGTTAGATACTGTCCCAAATAATTTATCATCTCTACCCAAGTCACTTTATTGAGAGCGAAGAAAGGAACTTAAATCTATAATTGAAATTCTATCTCATCATTGCCTAGCCTTTTCCAAATTATGTTAGGGTCGGTTTCCAATCTAACCGCATGCAGCTGAATACTAGTATTTTACATGGAGCGACTGCCTATCTGACCTCCACAACCCAGTTACTGGGTAATACGATAACTCTTGGTAAGACTGGTTGTCAGACTTTCGAGCTTCTGACGACCCGTAACGACTGTCAAAGATCCACGAATGACAGCCGGGACTAAGGGCTTAACATGCTTTCCGAGGCACGGAGAGGCCTTGGTATGTAAAGATAGTCACCCATCCACGGATCAACCGCGGCAATCGTAGCTTAACCTGATCGATCGACCCGTGCGGCTGTTATTACTTAGCCACAGGAAATTCTTCTGGAAATTCTGAAATTCTATCTGAGACCAAATGTATTATTATTGTGTGCGTTACACCAAAAACAAATAATTACCACCCACGTAAAAGAGACACAAATCGCCTACACACCGTAACTTATTTAAATGTTCTAAGTACTTAATGAGTCCAATAAGTAATGGTGACTGTCAACAGTAAGCTTTTGGCATTAACATTTTATTCTAGACGTGAACGTGGGCGTTTGCGTTTCATTTAAATTCAACTATCAAACGGGTGACAGACGAGTTTATTCTGTAGGTATATTTTTGTCTATGACTGTTTGATGGATTATGATAAAAGTCTGGATGTAATTTGTGAGAGATTAAAAGCTAAAATTTAGCTGCGTATTCACTTACAAAAATATTATTAGTATATTAATCGATAAACTAGCAGAGCCCCGCGGTTTCACGCGCATAAGTTCCTTAAGAATATTGGGATGAAAAGTATATTTCGTGTTAATCCAGGTTATAAACTATATGTTTGCAAAATTTCCTCCAAATCCTTTCAGCCGTTTTTGCGTGATCGAGTAACAAACATCCAAACATCCATTTACATGTAATATTTTTATAAATATAAATTTTAATTTTGTAGTATTATATATTAAGTAGGATAATGAGACAAACCCTTATGTACTCTCGTCTTCTCGAGGTAGTAGGAAGTAGGAAACACTGACCTGATATAAGTAGTTTAATTTTTTTGACGTGTAAGAGTTTTTATGAACCAATTTTCAAAAAAAAAAAAAAAAATTAAATCGACTTTAGTTTTTTACCACCGACTTCCAAAATTAAAGTTATTTCATAATTTTGAGTTCGTTTCTTTTTGAAGTCGATTTAATTTTTTTAAATTATTTTTTTTCGTAATTTTTAGTTTTTAGTAAAAACTGGAATATTGGTTGGTAATAAGTATTAAATAATTTTGTATATTTGTTTGGAAGCCCTAATAAGAGAAGATCATCATATGTGAGTATCTCCCAGTTCCAAAAATATTATATACATACGTATCAAATTGATAACTCATTTTTATGAAGTCGTTAAAAATACACGTAATTTATCATCATTTACGCAAGTTTTTTTTTTTATTCTTGCGCCATTTCATGGAATGTATTTCAGTCACTGCCAAACATAAAACTAACCTATTCCTCAGAAATCAATACCCGCTAACTTTAAGCCACTATATTGACGTAGTTTATTTTTAAGCACAATAAACGAGCACTTTCGTATCGGGTTGACGGGAGACGCGGCACAACACCGGCTAAATTTCCCACAGGACGGGACCGCAACTCGCTACCCACGACCACTACTGACTTGTAACAGAAGGATCTATTGGTTTCGCTAAACAAAAGCGCATTCTATAGGCAGAAAAGACTTATAGGCTTTTCCACTTGTGGCGCGTTTATTGTGTGTAATACCACGAAGTTAACTTGTTGAAAGTGGGAAAATTTTGTGTTTATGGTTGAACCACTTTAAAACAATATTAAGATATACAGGGTGTAAGTGTAAACAGTGTCAACCTTTTAAGGGGTCATTGTACTCATCATTATTAACAACTTTTACTATGGGTCCAAACCTGAAATCGCGAAAAAAAATTAGCTTTTCCCTAGATTTTGACGAATTATGCGAACATAAATGTACTGAACTGTTGATATTTTTTCCCGATTTCAGGTTTGGTCCCATAGTAAAAGTTATTAATAATAATGAGTACAATGACCCCTTAAAGGGTTGCCACTGTTTACACTTATATCCTGTATATAGCATTGTAACAAAAATGGCAATCGCTTTCAATGCTTTTCGTATCTCTCCAGCACTTTTCAACGAGATTGACATAATCTTTTTGGTAGCTTGTGTCAGGTATTTAAACAGTTAGTTTATATCAAATTTCCTTCTAAATTTGACATAAACCAACTGTTTAAATATCTAACGGGTGCAGTGGTTTGAAACGTGTTGAACACAGACCTTAGCATATTCGGTAATCCAAGTTTAGCTCTGAAAATTAATTACAAGTTGTTAAGCACTTTAAAAAGAAAATCTGTGCTAAAGGGAAAGTTGAATGGAAAAAGTTTATTCGGATTAAAACTTTCTTTTTTCTAGTCGGTTACCGATACAAAACAGTGTTAAAATATCTGAACTGGTAACCTTAAAATCAACTTCATTCAGTATTTGAAGAAACGGCTTCGTGAAATTTATTGACATGTTTATTAATGACAGTTTCTGAAAAAGGTGAAATTAAGTAATTCAAAGACAATAAAGTTGAGTATATCAGGCAACGGGTCTATCCAAGTGTATTCAGATCATCTGAAATGTCTTAACATGACGTCATCATGACATAAGTTTTCATTACAAAATCTTTTCTACTTTTCCTTGTAAGCTTGGAGGAGGACAGATTAATAACCGACCAAGTGCATGTCGGAGCACACACAATGAAGGTTCCCGTAGTTGTGATGAATTTACCCTAATAATAAACTTAATATTGTAGTTGAAAAACCTGTTCTCCCATACATTCCAAGAGCAAATTCAAGTGTGTACGCACAATATTGAGAGATTGACTATGTTACTAGCAGCGCCCTACAGTTTCACCCGCGTAAATCACGAACCCGTAAGAATAACGGGATAAAAAGTATTCTATGTGTTAATCCAAGTTATAAGCTGTGCCAAATTTGGTAAAAATCCGATAGTAGTTTTGGCGTGAAAGAGTAACAAACATCCATCCATCCTCACAAACTTTCGCGTTTTTAGGTAGGAAGTAGGATAATATGAGGACTATCTATACCTACCTATAGATCTACCTTCTGTATTTTTTTTTAATTTAGGCTCCGTACTTTCGGAGATAAGGGGGCTGGTCAATCTTCATCTATTTTGTTAAATAACTTTCAATCCATTTATTTTAAAATTATAAAAAAATATAATTGAGACTATCACAGTAATAATAATATGTTTATTGTTAATTAAAACGGCAATATCAATGACATTAATTAAGATAAAGATTGAAACAGCCCTAAAAAGCCTTTGCAGCTTGCCCTTGCCTAAAGGACGTGTAAGCCCTTTGTTTTGATATGTCACACGGTACAGTTTGCAAAACTCTTTTTTAATTTTCTTATTTGCGGGAGACAAATAAAAAAACAATAATAAAACAGACCTTAAGATAATAAAAAAAGAAGATAATAAAAAATAATTTATTTACATGACACGTACGGACGTGTCATGTAAATAAATTATTTTTTATTGGGTCACAAAAATGCAGATGAATTTTTGTGACCCAAATACGAACGTGTACCACATTTGAACATAATCGGTTCACTAGATTCTAAGCAAATTGGCTGTGACAGACGGACAGGCAGACCGATACCCGAGAGATTTTTCATTTGGACGTACGGAACCCTAAAAACCGAAAATTTCGAAATCACGTGAGAAGACCGATTTGAGGAAGTGATTGAGAAGCGTGTGAGAAGAAATAGGCACAGAAAAGGTTTACTTATAATACAAAACAGGATGGTATTTTATAGTTACTTTTGACTATATTTTTATTTGATGAATTTGACAATATTTCGCCTTGTTTTTGTAGCTCCCGTCAAATTCTTTCCATTAATATTCAAATAGAAAAATTCCGAAAACACAGTACCTTCTTAGTACAATACCAGTGCTCCTAATCTAACCGGTTTATTCCCGGTCGTCCCCACCCCGTCGTCCCCACTGGGCACGACTGGGAAAAAAAGTTTCGTACCATCGTACCACCGTGCCATCTGTGATACGCACCTTAAAACTGTAAGAATTTGTGTAAATAAAAAGTTCCAATCGTCAGCTCTGGGGAGGAACCAAACTTTTTTTTTCCAAGTTGTGCCCAGTGGGGACGACGGGGCGGGGACGACCGGGAATAAACCATCTAACCTAGATTAGGTTAACACTAGTTTTGAGTATCAACAATTCCAAATTCAACTCGGTCAGAACAGTGACCACAAACGAACGCTAGAACGATCCAACTATATAATTGTATATATTCGGCAAAACGGGAACTTCTGTTCAGCGAAACGTTCAGGGGTTCGGTCGAATATATCCATGATTAGAAATATTAATCATGTCTATTCTCTATAAAAAAATACAACCATATTGTATTTTTTTATTTGAGACGGGTTTGCTCTTGACTCTTGTATAAGTCGGAGGTGACAGAGACAAAGTTGACGATGGAGTTCAGTGAGCTTATCCAGAAGAAACCAGTTCACTCTCAATTTGAAGAAATAAGGGTTATATGCGTTCGGAAACACAGACGCAGATAGAGAATTCCACTCTGTTGCTGTGCGCATTACAAAATATGAATATGAAGGAATATTAGGAATAGATCATGCTTTTATAATAATAGGTACAAGCCTGTCAGCAAAGCAAGTAGGTGCTAGTGGGGCTGACTGTCCAATATCACGCGTGGAAACAATTTTCATGTAATTTTTACTATTCCAACACTTGATTGTTCAGCAGCCCATTTATGAGGAAAATTAATAATCACAAATTAAAAATTTATTCTCTCTCTCTCTCTGTAATCGTGCCGCACGAAAAGCTCCAGCGCCCACTAGGGGGCGGTACCGCCCCCTTTGGGAACATATGGAGTGTCGATAGTCCGGTTTTCACGCTAAAACCGCTGAACGAATTTTGACGAAATTTGGCACATGGGTAGACTAACCACTACTGGGATCAAAAGTATCCTATGTCCTAACATAGGATACTTTTGATCCCAGGAGTGCGTTTCCATGGGATACGCACATACGACAACCACGCGGGCGAAGCCGCGGGAAAAAGCTTCTTAAACAGCTCATAATGTTCCCACTGCTGGGACACAAGTCTCCTCTCTATGAGAGGGTGTGGGCTGTAATCCACCACGCGGGCCCAGTGCAGGTTGGTAGATGTCACATGTCTTCGAATTTTTGGTTCTAGGACATGCCGGTTTCCTCACGATGTTTTCCTTCAGCGTTTTGAGAGCAGTGGTGATGAAATTATTTACACACAGTTAAGCGTGTGTTTGTGTTCTAACCCACGACCTCAGAAAATATAATACTTACCTAAGAAAAAATAACTTTGATACCGTCGTACAAACAATTCTAAATAAGTTTCTGGTTGGGCAGTCCATTTAATTGAAAAATTATTATTATTACCTCGCCCTGTACCCATAAGAAAATACTTAGAATAGAATAGAATAGAATAGAATAGCATTTTATTTGCAAATATGGGTAATACATAAGTAGATAGTAGTCGGTATACATCAGAGTTCTGCCATATTTCACCATTCGGCATGCAAACATTTTCATTATACAAAATTGTTAAAATTTAAATTCTTAAATTGAAACATTAAATTGATTACATTCGATAAATAAAATTATTAAAATTCAAATTGTCATTATAACATTAACTTAACAGGTAACAATAATTACTCAAATTCAAATTTTCATTAAAACATTAACAATAATAAATAAAATTGTTAAAAATTTTAAATGTCTAAAATGTCAAAATGTCAGGAAATGTTAGGAAAAATGTTAGGAAAAATAAGTTTTGGGATTAATACACTCAACTCGTACAAACAACTTTGAATAAGTTTCTCAGACATTAGGAAAAGAAAATATGCTTACATGAACTTGATATTCATATATGAAACTTCTTACTACAACGTAAAAATAATAGCACAATGGACTTGTCAAAACTTATCTAAACTTCACGTCCCAATGTCTGAAGCTGATTTGAGCCGTTGTCGTCCTGATAATGAGTCCAGCTTAATAACCTTCTACACGAATTTTCCACAGGCAATGATTGTCGTACTGTCCGTTTGTTGTGGGGAATGGGGCATAAATCCTACTAATATTACTAGTAGTTCTGCAAACAGTACACCTCGCAAGCACAAACTTTTTTGCAACAATTAGTATACCACTAAAGTTATTATAAACGGGAGGTTTACTTTATTTTTTTTTTTTTTTTTCCATCAGAGCTTCACCAAATTTTTATGAGACTAATTTAAAGCTACTACATTTCAAATAAAAAAAAAAAAGAACCATCGAAATCAGATCTCATAAGGTGGAGATATCCAGTAACTTCGTTTTGCCCCTTTTTGGAGGAAGTACCTCTCCAATCAAAAATCTCCGACGATAAAAAAATCTATAAAGAAAGTTATGTCTAGATCGGTTGTAAAATTCGATCTGTAGAGAAGTAGTAACAAACTGACAAACGAAAGCAAATTTTGCAAGACTTGAAGCAGAGACGCTTCGCTCGCTCGGTCAATAAATGCGAAAGCTTGTGAGGATGGATGGATGTATGTTTGTTACTCGTTCACGTCTGTCACGTCACGAAAACTACTGATCGGATTTTGATGAAATTTGGCACATTGAGAGTCAATAACCTGGATTAACACATAAGATATATTTTATACCGATATTCTTACGGGTTCAAGACTTATGCGGGTGAAACCGGGGGCGCTGCTAGCATCACATAAAACAATATGCCTGTGCTTAAGCTAGAACTCTTCAGAAAGAACTGTGCCTATATGGCACCTCTAATATATAACTCTTTGCCCAAAGGAATGAGTGACCTGCCATATAAAAGGTTCTGTTGTGCCTTGCGAACATGGTTAATCCAGGAGAGTTTCTACAATCTTAAAGATTTTTTGAATACAAGTAAGAGCACATGTCGATTTGGTGTCCACTAACATACTGGTTCTTTCCTCTTATTTCCTGTGACTTTGTCCATAACAATAATATTTCAATAATTTAAGTAGGTAATGGAAATCACTGTAATTCTAATAATTGTAATTCAAGTTTTTTTATAAATTGTATTAATTCTAAGAATTGTAATTTCATTCAAATAATTGCTGTAAATTAGCTATAATTTTGCATGCCCGTAATGAGTGTGAAATATGTCCTGTGTTATAATTTAATTTAACATCTTGTGTACCCACCATACTTCAGGCAAATAAATGATTTATGATTAACAATATTTTGAGAAAAAGTTAGTAGAAACGTGTATGCATGCATAGGTTGGTGACTGAAGAGTAGTTCCCGTTCCTTATTTTTACATGCGGCGCTAGCGGACCGGTGGAGCTTGTTTACTCTGAAATGATGTGCCTCACTACCGCATTTACCGTAGTGTACGTATACAAATTTAAGTAGTGGGGCGCGTCATTTCAGAGTAGTCAAGCTGTACCGCAGTAATGGCGCTGTGGCCAATCAGGTTGCAGGAACATAACGTTCAATGCAACTAGTCAAAATCTATCTATCTACACGTCATATTGTGTTGGAATAAAGTGTTGTGGAGCCGAAAATACTAATGGAAAATTTTGGAATCCAAAACTAATATTATAAATGCGAAAGTAAGTTTGTTTGTTTGTTTGTTTGTTACCTTTTCACGCATAGACCACTGAAACGATCATCCTGAAGTTTTGCATATACGTTGTCAGGTGTACAGAAACAGACATAGGTATCTTTCAACCTGAAAAAAAGTACTGTTCCCAAAGAAAACAACAATAAAGTTCATATGATAATAGATGGCGCCACGTGTCTTTCGAATCATGATTGCATTATATTATTATTGAAACTTTAGTGTGTTAAGAGTATTTTTTTTATTTACCTAATATATATTGTAAATCTAAAGTGTCGATAGATCGGTTTTTCATCCTTGTAGCTACCTAACTAATAATATAAATGCGAAAGTGACTTTGTATGTTTGTTTGTTACGCTTTCACGCTAAAACAGCTGAACAGATTTGAATGAAATTGGCACAAAGGTAGGCCATGACCTGGAAAAAGACATAAACTACTTTTTATTGACATACCAAGCGAGCGAAGCCGCGAGCGGGAGCTAGTAGTTTATAATGAAAACAAACTCACACGTCTTTATCTAAAATTCAACGTGTCGTATTTCCCGGGTCCTACCTAAGTTTCGAGCTACGATGATAAACACACCTGTCCCGAGAGGGAGGCCCACGGATCATCGATTCTAATGCAGACGATGCAGATCACATCCAGTTAACCATAATTTAACTACCCTGTATACGTATGGGAGGATATTCTAGTACAAATCCAAGTTTCCCTTGAGGATGTGACCTGAGACTACATACATACTTTTATTTTTTATCTAATGATTAAAATCCTACTTAAGAGGATTGTGAAGCTGTAAATTTTCAAACAAAAAGAGATCACGTTTTTCTTCCCGTAAACATAGTCTAATTTTCATATTTTTTGGAAATGTTGTAGATATAATAAAAAAACTAGGTCCGTACGTTTTTATTATAAAGAAATATTGCATACGATATAAATTATTACCATCTAAATATAAATATTTTTGATATAAAAACATCCTCGAGCATTTTTATTTTTTTAAGTTATATTAAATTGAATTACTAAAAACTAAAAACGTACAGACCTAGATTAAAGTGTACTAAATGTAACGAGACCAAAATTGTCTAATTTCGTAAAGGTTTAGGGGAGTGAATACGTTATCGCCCGAAACGTAAATAATTGTATGAAATGTAGGTAATTGCCTCCAAGAATCGCGCTGCGTATCGGCACTTCACAATCCTCTTAATTAATATTACAAATGTAAAAGTTTGTATGTTTGTTACTCAATCACGGTAGAACAGATTTAGATAAAATTTTAGTCAAAGGTAGATCATGACCTGGTTTAGGATATCGAATATATCCCGATAGTACCTACGTTCCCGTGGGGTAAATTCCGACCTCCACGCGGGTGAAGCCGCGTGCAGAGATAGTCTGTCATAATTAAAAAATAAAATGGAATAGAACATTTGAAAATTAACCACGTCTCTCGTTTATTTAATGCCAACCACCTCAGTTTTTAGAGTAGGTCGTAAAGAATTTAGAATTTAGATTACCTTCTAAATTCTGTAAACAAGCACAGTGAATAATTATCGATCCGTTTTTATTTATAAAAACCGGCCAAGTGCGTGTCGCACTACGCACAATGAAGGGTTTCGTAGTTGGGATGAATCCCAAGAACAAAACTAACATTGTAGATGAAAAATATGTTCTCTCATACATTCAAACTGCAAATGTAAGTTTGTACGAACAATATTGAGACATTTACCATGTTTTTTTAAGACCATCGACTTTTTATGGGTTTTCCTGTAATCTATAGATATTGAACTATTTTCTGTATTTTTTTTTTCAAAATTTTAGGCTCAGTACTTTCGGAGATAAGGTGGGAATGGTCAATTTTTGTCTATTTTCTCAAATAACTTTAAAAAAAATTATTTTAAGATTATAAAAAAAATACATTTAAGACCCTCACAGTAAGCCCTTTTATTTGATATGTCACACGGTACAGTTTGCAAAACTTTTTTTTAAATTTTCTTATTTTCCCCTCAAAGTTGACCCCCATATTCAAAATTCATTTATTTACGTTACACGTCCGTGTTTGGGTCACAGAAATACATATGTGTACTAAATTTCAATTTAATCAGTCTATTAGATTCGGAGCAAATTGGCTGTGGCAGACGGGCAGACAGACAGACAGATAAACAGACAAACACATGAGTGAACGTTCCGCTTTTTCCTTTTGAGGTACGGAACCCTAAAAATGACCCGTGACTTATAATATATCTGGCCCTTTGTACACATACGTTTTCATTGCCGTGAAAAACTACGGTTTACTCGCCGTGTGTAGGCACGGTTGACCGTAAAGAAAACATGCCGTGTACAAAGGGCCTTACTGTAAGACAAAATGTTTTTTAAGGGTTTCGTATCTCAAAAGGAAAAAATGGAACCCTTTTAGGATCACTCGTGTGTCTGTCTGTCCGTCTGTCACAGCTAATTTGCTCCGAATCTAATGGACCGATTAAGTTGAAAATAGGTATGCATATGAATTTCTGTGACCCAAACACGGACGTGTAACATAAATAAAGGAATTTGGAATATGGGGGTAAGTTTTGGGGCGCAAATAAGAAAGTTAAAAAAAAAAAGTTTTACAAACTGTGCCGTTTGACGTATCAACTGAAAAGGCTTACTGTGGGAGTGTCAAAGATTTTTTTTTTAAATAGTTTTAAAATCTATTGTTTTACAGTTAGTTAAGAAAATAGAGGAAAATTTAGCATTCCCCCTCTTATCTCTGAAACTGCTGAGCCTAAAATAAAAAAAAAAATACAGAAAACAGTTCTTTACCTATAGATTACAGGAAAACCTGTAAGAAGTCTATGGTCTTAAAAAATAAAATGATAAATAAATATCTCAATATTATGCGTAAAAACTAACATTTACAATTGGAATGTATGGGCGAACATAATTTTTCAACTACAATGTTAAGTTGGTTTATAGGATTAATTCATCCCAACTACGGAACCCTTCATTGAGCGTGGCCCATTTTTTACGTAGCAATAACTATCTATAAGTATTTGGGTGAATATTCGAGCGTTTTAACCGCCGTCATTACCTTCCGCCAAAAGTTGATGAAAGAGAATATATTTAATGAAATATTTCAGCAATTCCTGATTCTGGTCCTTAAGCAGATTCTGGGAATTGATGAAATATTTCATTAACGATATTCTCCTTCATCAACTTTTGGCGGAAGGTAATGACGGCGGTTAAAACGCTCGAATATTCACCCATTTTTATAGAATAGGTACTGCTGGTTTCTCATATTGGATAAGGAAGTAAGTCTCCACTTCGTTTGTTACTAGTGCGACCGGTTAACGAGCTATAAAGGTAATTAATGAACCTATGATTTTATCGGTAAGCATGTTCGAACACACGCAACCTGGTAGTAATGAACTAATTAATATGTACTACTAAGGTTTCCTGCAATAAAACCGACGTTGTGACTGTAGTAGTTAAAAAAGAACATGCACTTTTACACCCTACTTTATACCTGAGGTAATAAAGTGGAGGCAATTATTTTTCTATATCAGTTGTAGGCTCATTTTATTACTAGTTATAAAATAAAAAAAATAAAATAATTTATCAATCAATCAATCCGCCTAGCCTTTTCCCATCTATGTTGGGGTCGGCTTCCAGTCTAACCACATGCAGCTGAATACCTCTACAACCCGGTAACTGGGTAATACGATACCCCTTGGTAAGACTGGTTGTCAGACTTTCGGTCTTCTGACGACCCGTAAGGACTGTCAAAGATCCACGAATGACAGCTGGGACCAACGGCTTAATACGCATTCCAAGGCACGGAGGAGTCTTGGCATGTAAAGATGGTCACCCATCCACGGACCAACCTTGGCAAGTATAGCTTAACCTGATAGATCGACCCGTGCGGCTGTTATTGCTTAGCCACGAGCTCCTCCTCCTCCAATAAAATAATGTATACAGGATGAAATTGAATTCATGGGCACCCTGTAAGGGGTCCTTGTACTCATCATTATGAACAACTTTTACTATGGGACCAAGCATGAAATCGCGAAAAAAAGTCAGCCATTGCCTACTTTTTTTTATAACTCGTAGGGAATACCTAGATGATTTTTTTAGGCCTGAATCACTGGTAATGCCATTATAGGTTAATTATGTGTATGATTAGCTATAAGATAGGAAACCAATACCAAAATCAGCAAAATCATGGTTATTTTAACCATCATATCATATCAGGATGACTTCATTATTAACCTGTAAGCAACTACCTTTTGCAAAACCGCCTCTCTATGCGAAGTTATGCCGTAGCCGCACAGAGCAAACAGTTTGCGGATGAATGTTTTCCCAGAGTATGCTCCAGATACTATTGTGAATTAAGCGTTCAAACTACGCATACAGTGCGTAGTCTGCGGCATTGCCAAGTTGTTACGGTTGATTAACAGATTGGAGAATAATTTGCTATAGGCAACCGCTACGTGGTTCGAAGCTCAGAGTCGGCAAGCTGATAGTCCAACTATTTAGATGTAGTAACGCATGACAAACCGCTTCGTGGGCGGGAGTAGTTAAAATCACAGTTAATTTTTTAGTTCCTGTAATAATTACAACAAGTTTTGTAAACGGATTGGAGGTCGCTTCTAGTGCAGTCAGAGCCCTTTAGAAGAGTGGCGGTGGAGTTAAACACATGCTAAAACTGCAAAAATACTATTCGTAAAACGTTTTAAAATGTATTTCTTTATGTCCGGCACTATAAATACGACATCAACACTAGCTCTGTCATTGAAGAGCACTGGCCGCAAATAAACTCGTTCCAAATAACACCACTTTGAATTGAATTTGGAACACTTTAGAATTTAAGTGGATGTTGGAATGCTTCATTTGTTTCTACAAAGTATTTATTTAGTTTCTCTATTTTGTATGACCAACTCATCACGGCTGTAATCCCCTAAGGGTTAGGCAGAGGTGTACTTATAGTACACCCACATTTCGCCAGTTATGTTTAAGTCCCATGTAATAGAGGGCGAGCCTATTGCTCTCTACTCAATAACATTTTGCCCTACTCATTTTGGAATCGAACCCTGGACCTCATGCTCAGCAGTAGCGTTTGCGACCACTAGACCTACGAAGCAGTCATTTTGTGTTAAATGTGGCATAATAGGATTATCAATTATGTTTTGTTGTGTTAATACAGCCTAGTAAAGACCAAGCATAAGTTTTCTTTGACGGAGTTGGTCCTATCTAAATTGTAAGTGAAGTCAAGGAAATTAATTTTTAAGCAAATTGACTACCAATTTAAATTTTCCGTATATTCAAATCACAACTGATTTTCTTTGACAAGAGTTGAATTTTGCACAAAATTGCTAGAACATGGTGAACTGATGTAGGGTATCAAGTTGCTTAACAATTTATGTCCCTGACTGTACAGTCCATACCTACAAGAAGCATAATATTTTTCACAGTGTGATGTGATGACGGTTTTTCTTTTGTAATATCTGAACGCCAATATGTCTAGCCTTTTCCCAACTATGTGTGGATCGGTGGAAGCCAGTCTAACCGGGTGCAGCTGAATATCAGTATTTTACATGGAGCGACTGCCTATCAGACCTTCACAAACCAGTTACTGGGCAAGATTGGTTGTCATACTTTTGGGCTTCTAACGACCCGTAACGACTGTCAAAGATCCGACAGCAACGGTTTAACGTGCTTTCCGAGGCACGGAGGGTCTCGATATGTACAGATGGTCACCCATCCACGAACCAACCTCGGCAAGCGTAGTTTAACTTTCGATTGATCATTTAGCCACGAGCCCTTTTGTAACATCTGAACGTAAATATTGTAATAAAATGAAGCTCACCACTAGCCTGGTAAAGTTAGGCTTGACTTTCTGTTGAGCCAGACACGGCGAGGTAACTAATCGCGAAGTCTGTCATAAGGAAAACTAATAATAGTGGAGGTTCTCATGCATACAGCAAGCATGGAATTGCTTTTAAGCACTTTGAATTAAATTAAATTGTCACTTTTCTCACAATAGAAATGTCTACGTTCCTACGTGCAAATGTTACCTGAAATTCTCTTTAGGGCTATAAGCACAGAGTATATAGTTCGCGTCAAATAACTTTGCCGTTTTGAAGTTCGCGCAAATGACTCCGCAGTAGTCAAAAGCTATACTAAAAGAGCAGCGCGCCATGACATGCGCATCGGAAAGCCTGGTTTCAGAGCGGCAAAGTTATTTGACGCGAACTATACCATTCCGTCATTTCCATGCCTCTTTTCACAGGGTGAAAGACACTGGCGCCAATTCCTTTGTTCACAAACTAAACTTAATTTAAGTTCAGTGCATCTTTTTTTTTCTAATTCATTAAGAAAAGTTCAGAAGATAAGTATTAGTTTAGTCCTGTCAAATTAAAATACTCCTTATACAAGTTTAGACGTGATTAAAAAATTGACGTATTTTATTATTTTTTTATTTTTATTTTATCACTCTTATGAGTGGTGTAGGTAAAAATAAAAGAGAACTGTTTAGTTCAGCGAATCGTGTAATAGTGCCCCTTTGGTGTGTGCAGTTACAATATATAAGGTTAGGCGAGCTGCACACTACAGACTAATTTGACAGGACTAAACTAATATTTATCTTCTGTCCTTTTCTTAATAAAGTAGAAAGAAAAAGATGCACTGATCTTAAATTTAGTTTAGTTTGTAAACAAGGGAATCGGCGCCATTGGAGTTTGTTGTAATTTGAACAATACGAAAACTTTAAAATCGTGAATGGGTGAGGCCTATGTCCAGCAGTAAGTAGATGTCTTTCGGCTGAAATGATGAAGACTTTGAAATAAGGTATATAATATAATATAATATAATATAATATAATATAATATAATATAATATTCCACAACTATCACACAACGCCGTCTAGCCTCAAGCTAAGCAGAGCTTGTGTTATGAGTACTAGACAACTGATAAACATACTTATATATTTCTAAATACATACATATATAGATAAATTACACCCAGACACAGAACAAATGATCATGCTCATCACACAAACATTTGTCCTGGGTGGGAATCGAACCCACGACCTCCGGCATAGCAGTCAGGGCCACTAACCACTAGACCAACAGGCCAGTCGGTAAATCTCAGTTTAAGTCATTTGATTATTTTGAAATAAGTAGGTATTGTTAAGGCTCGAACTCTACATGGGAGAAGCTGAACTAATGAATGATAGATGGCAGAGCAATTACGTATTATATTTTATGTTGAAATAAGTACAATTTTAGAAGAATCGCGCACTTTCTTAAACAGAACCTGTCTTCCGTCTTGTTCCGACTGCCTAACCCCTAAATTAAAAACTAGGACTACTTTTTTCCACTATCGCCTTTAATTCGTGGTTGCTGACTTTAGTTTTCGGGTGACCATTCGGACGGATCAGACGGGGTTCATTTTTTAGATCATAATTTCCATGTCGGAAGCGTTCAAACCAATAATGTGTCATGCGTTTGTAGTGTTCACTCCGTACATGTAATTAGTCTTGTGAGCCGTTTGTGCGGTATTGCTACCTCGTATTCTATAATTACTCGTATTTTTATTGTGTTCATATTGATGAAAAAGATACAAATGTAGAGAAAACAAAACACTAATCAATAAACAAATGACTGAATTTGAAAATAGAATTCCATATTTTTAAAATAAAATTCATTTGAATTTAGAATTTATTGCCAGCCATACATAAATAACGTTTCAAATGGCCAGTATTGTAAAACGACAACTTCATAGGTTATAGTAGCGCTACAAAAAGATGAGCAACTCTAGGTCAATATAAAAAAACTGCCTAAGACATTAATGAAATTGACAGTTCAAAGAGTCATATTATGTGGGCAAGGAATGTATTTGAAAATTTCTAAACATTTTCGTTCCAATAAAGTACATAGATAAAGTAATGAAATGAAACTACTTCAACGATTGAAACGTACTTGAAATAAACATTGTTAGTGAGCATTCTGTCGTATTATTTTATTGCTATCTATCCAAATGAAATTGCAGTTACCTACATAGTTACAATTCAGTCTTTAGAACTGGAAATATACCATTCTGGATGAGCACTTTACAAACGTTTTCAAGCTAACATTATTTTACAAGTTCCTTTTTATTCATCGCAATAACAAAAATTTACCTTTAAGAAAGTAAAAACCGACTTCAAAAACCTAAAACAAATAAAATAACTTTCTTAAAAAACTTCTGAGCAGCGTCTGAAGTCGGTGCCAAGCTAAGGTGCATTGAAGAAAAAACTTTTTAGCAAAAAATAAAACCAACTTCCAAAACAAAACACTACAAAGTGAAAAATAACTTTAATTTCGGTAGTCGGTGTCTTGGGTTTTGTATTTTCGTTTTTTGCCACCGACTTCCGAAATTAAAGTTATTTTTCACTTTGTAGTGTTTTGTTTTGGAAGTTGGTTTTATTTTTTGCTAAAAAGTTTTTATTTTTCACTTTTTAGTTGTGGAACCTACCCCACACAAATTCGAATACATAATTGAGCACGTTTGCACAATTGTAGATATAGCCATGTAAATAGAAAGTTATTAAAACACCATCACATCATCCACATAAAATAAGTGGGAAATATACGCATTATTGAAGCTAACTCAAAAACTCCCTAAGCTAAGTTAATAAAATTTATATGGGACCACCTCGGAAGTATACCCTATCAAACAAAAAAAGAATTTTCTAAATCGGTCCATCCGTCTTTGAGTAATCGCGTAACAAACATACAAAAAAAAAAAAAAAAACAAAAAAAAATACAGTCGAATTGAGAACCTCCTCCTTTTGGAAGTCGGTTAAAAAGAAGACACCGACTTCAGAAGCTGTTAAGTTTTTTTAAGAAAGTTATATTAATAATTTTAGATTTTTGACGTCGGTTTTTACTTTTTTTAAAGTATCATAAATTTATTTTTTCATTTTTAGTTGAATAAATACAATTACATAAGCCCAAGACGAACGAAAAGAAGAATCATCAAAATCCGCTCAGACAAGCTGGAGATACAGTACATTTATGCATATAACTTCGTATATACAATTACCTAATGTGTTATAATATACTAAAACCTTCCTGAACGTATGTTGATCACGTTAGTGAAATAATAATCAAAATTTGTTCATTCGTTTTTGAGAAAATCGCGGACATACATGTATGTATGTATCCTGGGTCGAATACAGAACCTCATTTTTGAAGTCAGTTAAAAAAAAAACGAGCGAGCCACAGAGTACAGTAGTCGCATAATTTTGGTGTGTAATATATGACATCTGTTTGGGTTGGCATCTGTTTGGTTTGAGTTGGTAGTTGGCCGTCAGAACGGCTAACTCTAGCAACGCGGACGCTCATTGGTAAAATCAAATAGCGCGCGCTTCCCCGGCTTCCTGTTACATACTTCCGTCCCTTTTCACGAAATCACTCCCACAGTTTGCAGGAAAGCGAGAGAAAAGATATTACACATCAAAAAGAAAACCATCAAGAATCTTTTTTAAAAGCTACTGTAACAAAAAGGTACAGTCAGGCATATTAGTCGCGTGCATCGAATCAGTGTCCTCCCCACGACACATAAATTACCGTATCCGCGCCAGCAAGTAAACACAGCAATGGATTCCCGGCGTGTAATACGCGCTGTAATTGGGCCTCGCTCTTTGATTGTGGTAATACTGTGTGATACCGACTACAAAATGACAGTGGTGACACCTCACACATTAAAGCAATGGAATGAAGTCAGGCTTACTCATGTCGATCCGTTTGTTTGAAATGTCTGTTTAGTTGTTTTCAGTTGCTATACTGTTATTTTTTTGTTTGAATTAATGGAGGGTTTGTTAATATTACGTTATGCAGTTGACAAACTGCAAAGTATCTGCAATACACTTAATCGTAAACATCATTCTCTTGCCCTTACCCCAACTTTTTTTGTTGGGATCGGCGCAGCTTGTCTTAACCGACTTCAAAAAAGGAGGTTATAAATTAACACGTATAAATGTAATATTATTGGAACTGAAATATATGCACATATGATAATCTATTAGGGCTTCCAAACAAATATACAAAATTTTATGAATGTATGTTTATATGTTTGAATGTATATGTATGGATGTTCACGCATTTCTCCGAAATTTGCCATTTTATTTTTATTTGCTTACATTTACTTCAACTAAGGGAACAGTGCAAGTTTCATCAAAATCAGTTCAGTAGTTTTGAAGATAATGGACTAATACTTTTAAGTGTGATGGCCTGGCTTATTGATACGAGCTACGGGTGTGGTGCGAAAGGGAAAAAACATCTCAAAACCTTGGTCAAAATCTAGTGCAATATTTATAACAGTTGTCACTAAAAATTACGAATTAAAAAAATGTTAAATCGACTTCAAAAAGAAATTAGCTCAAAATTATGTACTAATAATAACTTTAATTTCGGAAGTCGGTGGCAAAAAACTTAATTACAGATCCCAAGACACCAACTTCCGAAATTAAAGTTATTTCATAATTTTGAATTAATTTATTTTTGAAGTCGATATATTTTTTAAATTTATTTTTTATTATTACAAGCTTTTTTATCTTGCCTTGTTAGTTAGTATGTGTTAGTCAAATCTTACAAGCTGAATTTATTAAAATCACTGGCTGTTATCCTACGGAGTTGAAAATTTTACATGTAGATTTTGTTTCAAAGACAACGCATTTTTATGATAAGCATGACCTGATTCTACACCCAGGATTGGCTCCAGACGAAGGAACTCCTCGACAGTACATAAACGAAATTTTATATATGCATTAATTATGATAGTCCATTCTAAACTCAACTATGGACCTGGCTGCTGCACCCAGAATTGGCTTCAGAAGAGGTAACTCCTCAACGGGCAATAGTACAGACACGAAAAATTATGTACGCTTTAATAGTATAGTCCCTTTTAAAGTCTACCATGACATGGCTGCTGCACTGAGGGTTGGCTTCGGACTAGGGAACTCCTCAACGGCCAATAGTACAAACATTAAATTTTATATACGCTTTAATTATGATAGTCCGTTCTAAACTCAACCTTTACCTGGCGCTGCACCCAGAGTTGGCTTCAGAAGAGGGAACTCCTGAACGGTCAATAGTACAGACACGAAATCTTATATACGCTTTAATTGTGATAGTCCTTTCTAAAGTCCACCATGACCTGGCTGCTGCACCTAGGATTGGCTTTTTGGCTTTAGACTAGGGAACTCCTCAACAGTCAACAGTACAGACACGAAATTTTATATACGATTTAGTTAAGATAGTTTGTTCTAAAGTTCACCATGACCTAGCTACTGCACCCAGTATTGGCTCCAGACGTGAGAAATCTTCAACGGACAACAGCATATAGACAAAATTTTGTACATGCATTCGATTACGATAGCCCGTTTTAATGTCTAGCATAATCTGGCTGCTGCACCCAAGGATGGCTCCAGACGAGGGAACTCCTAAACGGTCAATAGTACAGACACACAATTTTATATACTCATTCATACACCATGACCTGTCTGCTGTGCCCAGGATTGGCTCCATACGAGAGGTGCCCTCAGCGGTCAACAGCACGGGCACGAAATTTTCAAGTTTTCCAGATAGCTCCTACGTATTTGGTTTCATTGGATATGTATTGACAAGTGCTATTACACTAGATGGTTTTCAAGGTCTGATGATGGAGTCGGAAGATGGTCATAGGAACTTCTCAAAAAAATGAGATAGCACCAATTAGTTTGGACTCGTTGGCTTTGTCTTGACAAATGCAATAGCCCAAAGTAGTATCCAGGGTCTGATGATAGAGCAGGAAGGTGACCATAGGAACTGCTCTACTAAACATGATAGTACTATTGTGTTTGGACTCATTGGACATTGTATTTACTTTAAAACTGGGTGGTGTTCATGATGGAGCCGGAAGGTGGCCACAGGAACACCACAGCTTTACGAATTATGAGATCTGTTGAATTGGACTAGCTGAATATGTCTTAACAAGTACCTCACAAGTGAAGGTGATAGAACAGATATTTTAACAAATTCTAATGCTAAAGAGTACAAAATAAAATTTAATTTAAAACTTTTTTTAAAAGAAGCTTTTGTTGAACTAAAGAGTACTAAATAAAACTTACGTTAACATAAAACTTTAATATTTTCTCAAAAGCTTGAGGCGTGGACGTCCTTCTTACACTTTAAAATAAGCCTCAAGCTATTAAAACAATATTAAAGTTCTATGTTAACGAAAGTTTTATTTAGTACTTTTTAGTTAAAAAGTCAATAAAAGCTTGTTTTTACATATGTATATGGCCTCTACAAGTCTACATGACAGCAAAGATAGCATGGATAATAAGATTTAAATTTAAAAAAAAAGTAGTTTAAAATAATACAGATCATTGCACGAAGCTTGATAAGTGGGCTATGAAGGAGTTCATACCAATGTTTTTCTTTCTATCACAATTTGTAACGTAAATTAATAAAAGTTCCTGTGATTATTAGAAATTCTAAAATGTTCATCTGCTTTGCCTTTGCTGACTGTACTTGAATCGATCGTAATTAAACTGATACTGATACGGCATTTCAATTATCTACAAGAAAACCTGTACCTTGGAAAGGAATTAAGTACATTTAATTCCTTTCCATATTTAGGGGACTCGTAGCTAAGTAATAACAGCCGCACGGGTCGATCAATCAGGTTAAGCTACGCTTGCCACAGTCGGTCCGTGGATGGGCGACCATCTTTACATACCGAGACCCCTCCGTGCCTCAGAAAGCACGTTAAGCTCTTGGTCTTTTCAGTCTTTCGTGGATCTTTGACAGTCGTTACGGGTCGTCAGAAGCCCGATAGTCTGACAACCAGTCTTACCAAGGGGTATCGTGTTACCCAGTAACTGGGTTGTGGAGGTCTGATAGGCAGTCGCTCCATGTAAAATACTGGTATTCAGCTGCATCCGGTTAGACTGGAAGCCGACCCCAACATAGTTGGGAAAAGGCTAGGCAGATTCATTTTCATGATAAAAGTTAAAATACATACAAGCTGCGTATTTTAACTCAATTTATCTTTCAATTGCATATTACGTTATTTTCCACGCTATTTTTCAATGAAATCGTTTCAGTAAGTACACGGTTCGAGGATTACTGCATTGATGTGGGGTTAAACTGGAAATCAACCGGCGCAGCTACTCTTCATTAAATTCGACTTAAAAGCGGGTATAACCGAGAACGTAGCTAGTCTAGAACGCCCTTGTAGTACAGCCTTTTTATAACTAGATTTTTTAGAAGCTTTAATCTGGCTTTACTTCATTGCGGCCAAAGTGTGCTTGGTATCCTTACACTCTTGGTCATTGAAACGAATTCTAGGCTTTTGAGAAAAATTGGTTAAGGCCCGTCCTCCCTAAAATACGGCGAAACTAAGTAACTTTGTGTCCATTTTTTACAGTAACTATAGCAGATTTTTGATAGAAAAAAAAATACAATAATCTACAGTACATAAGAAGTGATTTCATGTGTCCAGAAATCTGTTTTAGTTTATATAACTAAAGAAAAAAAAAGCTAAACCCAGGTCTGTTTTTTCTAGTTTTTACCATATTACTCCTACAATTTTCATTAAAATTGTTCATAAATTTATACAGTTCTCTACAAAATAATAAGAAATGATTTTATGTTATTACTTTTTTTAAATTATTTTTATTTTATTTTAAATTAATTTACAAAGCAAATCCTTAGCGGCAAACTTACGCTGCGCCCCGCTCTCGCCCAAAATCTCAGTGCGGGGCGAGACGTGTTGCTGGACGGACCTGTGCTGCTTTGCGTGACGACCTCCTCGCTTCGATAAACATTGTTTTTTTGTGAATAGTGTAGCCACACGGACAGTTTCATTTAATTTTTGGTATCTTATCTACCTAGTTACGTGACTATATTTTTTTGTGTGAATACTTTTACTTTATTAATATTAGTTAGTGTATTCAGTGTGTTTTGTTATAATAGGTTGGGGAAAAAGTTTCTTCGCATTTTTTAAAGAAAATTCAAAACATTTTTTAATATAGTTTATTTACATTTAACTAAAGTATGTAGGTACCATTTTGTTCGATAACTTTTTGCCATCTTGTAGGTAGGGACATGATCCCATTGCTACAGAAATTTTGGGACTTCTGGTCAAAATACCGCGACAAGAGGTTTTGGCAGTCCTCTCGTGATGTTAACCTGACACTGCCTAAAGAATTCTGAAGAGACCGAAACAGGTGGAAATCTGAAGGTGCAAGGTCAAGACTATACGGCGGATGCATTAACACCTCCCAGCCAAACTATCTTAATTTTTGCTGAGTGGCTAAAGATGTGTGAGGTCTAGCGTTATCATGATGAAAAACCACACCCCTTCTGTTGATTAATTCCGGCCGCTTTCTCTCAACTTCTTGCTTTAATCTCATCAGTTGTTCGCAGTAGAGTTCAGAATCGATGGTCCTGCCCCACCACACACACAGCAGCACCTTGTTGCGAGTTAACCCGGGTTTCGCCTCAGTCTGTGAAGCCTGACCGGCCTTTGACCACGACCTTTTTCGCACGTTCTTGTCATACGTGATCCACTTTTCATCACCAGTTATCAGCTTCTTCAAAAATGGTTCGGTTTCATTACGTCGTAATAAAGAATCACAAATGAGTACACGGTTCATTAGGTTTCTTTCAGTGAGCTCGTGAGGTACCCAAATGTCGAGCTTTTTTGTGTACCCAGTTTTTTTCAAATGCGCCAAAACTGTTTTGTGGTCAATTTCCAGTTCTTCAGCTACGTCGTAACTACTGATATGCCGATCTTGCTCCAGGTCCATAAACATAGCAATTTTTTTTTCGCGGCTTGCGTTGCATTTTTACCTTTTTTGTAGTAAAATTTTAAAATGTATCGAATTTCTTCATTAGATTCACTCATCTTGACGGTACGAAAAACAAATGAAAATCACACATTTTCCTAATTTGAATTTGGAATTATGTTCTTTAAAATTTAAACTTTAAATGATACCAAAACCAGCCAGATACAAATAGTATAGCCAAAGAGATTTTATTACAAGTTCATACATAC
Source organism: Dicycla oo (assembly GCA_948252095.1). Classification (NCBI taxonomy): domain Eukaryota; kingdom Metazoa; phylum Arthropoda; class Insecta; order Lepidoptera; family Noctuidae; genus Dicycla; species Dicycla oo. Next base: position 14,011,503 of record OX411714.1, on the reverse strand, counting down.
TATAATGCGAAAAGACTTTTTCCCCAACCTAATATTATAGTAAAAAAAAAAAATGTATCTAAACAATCGTTTTCTAAAGCAAGGTGTGTTCAAGATGGGAAGTAAACAAAGACAAAAAAAAAAACGAAATCTCAAAAAGAAGATGGAAACAGGGAAAAATGGGACAAAGAAACATCACGATCCCCTCAACATACTTGCTCATTAATGATAAAAAAACGAAGGAACATGAAGAGGTAGAAAACCAGAAACCAAATACCAGAACCAAAGCAAGATTCAAGTAAATGAAGAAGAGAAAGAAAATACTTTTTATTACTCTACTGACTTTCCGAATGCTTCAATTCAAGAATTCGGTAATATAAGCGATGATGAAGAAGTTCAAATAAAAAGAAGAAAAACATTGACCGAAAGACAATTAAATTTTAATGAATTTTGAGTAATCTGTCAATAAACAAGTTTATGCTGCCAATATTGGTTTACTTTTTGAAAGACATGCATATCAACAAAAAAGTTATGATACTAGCAATGCGCAACTTCGTACGTGCAAGCATTGAAATAAATGCCGATACCGATTGTTTTTAGCTACTAATATTCTTGGTTCTTGAACATATCCTAGGATCTTGTCTTATAGTACCTACATTTTTATTTGAGGAGTAGGCTCTTTCGCTATCGTCTAGATGTACCTCTAGGGTTCCATACGAGTATCAGGTCCTACATAACATGAATTTAATATCATATAGTGTTCAAAATCCCTTACCCTTTTTTCGTTCGCTTTTTAAATTCATCTCTGCGCTATACAGGTTGCTCTAAGATGCTATTTTAGAAAATTATAAATAAATCAATAAATAATAACGTTTAATGAAATTAAAATATCCTTATAAAACGAGATTGTGGAACCATATACGTGTGTTGATTTCATGTCGCCATTGCAGCGCCACGTTGTATAATTGTTAACTTGTAGAAATGTACAGACGCCAGCACATCAAGCTGTAAGATTTCTTTAATAGATTTTAGACTTTATTGCTAAAGCTTTTAGGTTCAAGGTCGATTGCAAAAATTGACAGTTTCGGGTAGGTTGACCTGCTGGCGTCTATACTTTTATTTCAGAATGTGATTGATGTAACTAATAAAGAAATATCTAAACAAGATGTTTTATGTGTTGCCACTCCTTAAAGATTGTAAAGTTAATTTTTTATTACCTTATATGTAGGTATTTATAAAAACATCTGCGGTCTTACTACAAAAGGTTTAAAAACATGTTCAACGCATGTCTAACGTCAAACTCCATACATAAAAAAACATAAAATACACGTTGAACATGTGTTTAAATCTTTTGTAATAAGACGCCTGTTATTTATTAATTACTCTATGTCGCGCGCGGCAGTAATCGTGTACACCCTAGCGAAGCATCGCGCGCGATGTTTAGATTCGGGTGGTGCGGGGAGTAGTACAAAGCTCCGCCCACACACGCAAGGTCGTTGGCGCCGGTAAAAACCTTGGCCCGTCCTCCCTAAAATACGGCGAAACTAAGTAACTTTGTGTCCATTTTTTACAGTAACTATAGCAGATTTTTGATAGAAAAAAAAATACAATAATCTACAGTACATAAGAAGTGATTTCATGTGTCCAGAAATCTGTTTTAGTTTATATAACTAAAGAAAAAAAAAGCTAAACCCAGGTCTGTTTTTTCTAGTTTTTACCATATTACTCCTACAATTTTCATTAAAATTGTTCATAAATTTATACAGTTCTCTACAAAATAATAAGAAATGATTTTATGTTATTACTTTTTTTAAATTATTTTTATTTTATTTTAAATTAATTTACAAAGCAAATCCTTAGCGGCAAATTTACGCTGCGCCCCGCTCTCGCCCAAAATCTCAGTGCGGGGCGAGACGTGTTGCTGGACGGACCTGTGCTGCTTTGCGTGACGACCTCCTCGCTTCGATAAACATTGTTTTTTTGTGAATAGTGTAGCCACACGGACAGTTTCATTTAATTTTTGGTATCTTATCTACCTAGTTACGTGACTATATTTTTTTGTGTGAATACTTTTACTTTATTAATATTAGTTAGTGTATTCAGTGTGTTTTGTTATAATAGGTTGGGGAAAAAGTTTCTTCGCATTTTTTAAAGAAAATTCAAAACATTTTTTAATATAGTTTATTTACATTTAACTAAAGTATGTAGGTACCATTTTGTTCGATAACTTTTTGCCATCTTGTAGGTAGGGACATGATCCCATTGCTACAGAAATTTTGGGACTTCTGGTCAAAATACCGCGACAAGAGGTTTTGGCAGTCCTCTCGTGATGTTAACCTGACACTGCCTAAAGAATTCTGAAGAGACCGAAACAGGTGGAAATCTGAAGGTGCAAGGTCAAGACTATACGGCGGATGCATTAACACCTCCCAGCCAAACTATCTTAATTTTTGCTGAGTGGCTAAAGATGTGTGAGGTCTAGCGTTATCATGATGAAAAACCACACCCCTTCTGTTGATTAATTCCGGCCGCTTTCTCTCAACTTCTTGCTTTAATCTCATCAGTTGTTCGCAGTAGAGTTCAGAATCGATGGTCCTGCCCCACCACACACACAGCAGCACCTTGTTGCGAGTTAACCCGGGTTTCGCCTCAGTCTGTGAAGCCTGACCGGCCTTTGACCACGACCTTTTTCGCACGTTCTTGTCATACGTGATCCACTTTTCATCACCAGTTATCAGCTTCTTCAAAAATGGTTCGGTTTCATTACGTCGTAATAAAGAATCACAAATGAGTACACGGTTCATTAGGTTTCTTTCAGTGAGCTCGTGAGGTACCCAAATGTCGAGCTTTTTTGTGTACCCAGTTTTTTTCAAATGCGCCAAAACTGTTTTGTGGTCAATTTCCAGTTCTTCAGCTACGTCGTAACTACTGATATGCCGATCTTGCTCCAGGTCCATAAACATAGCAATTTTTTTTTCGCGGCTTGCGTTGCATTTTTACCTTTTTTGTAGTAAAATTTTAAAATGTATCGAATTTCTTCATTAGATTCACTCATCTTGACGGTACGAAAAACAAATGAAAATCACACATTTTCCTAATTTGAATTTGGAATTATGTTCTTTAAAATTTAAACTTTAAATGATACCAAAACCAGCCAGATACAAATAGTATAGCCAAAGAGATTTTATTACAAGTTCATACATACTATAATGCGAAAAGACTTTTTCCCCAACCTAATATTATAGTAAAAAAAAAAAATGTATCTAAACAATCGTTTTCTAAAGCAAGGTGTGTTCAAGATGGGAAGTAAACAAAGACAAAAAAAAAAACGAAATCTCAAAAAGAAGATGGAAACAGGGAAAAATGGGACAAAGAAACATCACGATCCCCTCAACATACTTGCTCATTAATGATAAAAAAACGAAGGAACATGAAGAGGTAGAAAACCAGAAACCAAATACCAGAACCAAAGCAAGATTCAAGTAAATGAAGAAGAGAAAGAAAATACTTTTTATTACTCTACTGACTTTCCGAATGCTTCAATTCAAGAATTCGGTAATATAAGCGATGATGAAGAAGTTCAAATAAAAAGAAGAAAAACATTGACCGAAAGACAATTAAATTTTAATGAATTTTGAGTAATCTGTCAATAAACAAGTTTATGCTGCCAATATTGGTTTACTTTTTGAAAGACATGCATATCAACAAAAAAGTTATGATACTAGCAATGCGCAACTTCGTACGTGCAAGCATTGAAATAAATGCCGATACCGATTGTTTTTAGCTACTAATATTCTTGGTTCTTGAACATATCCTAGGATCTTGTCTTATAGTACCTACATTTTTATTTGAGGAGTAGGCTCTTTCGCTATCGTCTAGATGTACCTCTAGGGTTCCATACGAGTATCAGGTCCTACATAACATGAATTTAATATCATATAGTGTTCAAAATCCCTTACCCTTTTTTCGTTCGCTTTTTAAATTCATCTCTGCGCTATACAGGTTGCTCTAAGATGCTATTTTAGAAAATTATAAATAAATCAATAAATAATAACGTTTAATGAAATTAAAATATCCTTATAAAACGAGATTGTGGAACCATATACGTGTGTTGATTTCATGTCGCCATTGCAGCGCCACGTTGTATAATTGTTAACTTGTAGAAATGTACAGACGCCAGCACATCAAGCTGTAAGATTTCTTTAATAGATTTTAGACTTTATTGCTAAAGCTTTTAGGTTCAAGGTCGATTGCAAAAATTGACAGTTTCGGGTAGGTTGACCTGCTGGCGTCTATACTTTTATTTCAGAATGTGATTGATGTAACTAATAAAGAAATATCTAAACAAGATGTTTTATGTGTTGCCACTCCTTAAAGATTGTAAAGTTAATTTTTTATTACCTTATATGTAGGTATTTATAAAAACATCTGCGGTCTTACTACAAAAGGTTTAAAAACATGTTCAACGCATGTCTAACGTCAAACTCCATACATAAAAAAACATAAAATACACGTTGAACATGTGTTTAAATCTTTTGTAATAAGACGCCTGTTATTTATTAATTACTCTATGTCGCGCGCGGCAGTAATCGTGTACACCCTAGCGAAGCATCGCGCGCGATGTTTAGATTCGGGTGGTGCGGGGAGTAGTACAAAGCTCCGCCCACACACGCAAGGTCGTTGGCGCCGGTAAAAACCTTGGCCCGTCCTCCCTAAAATACGGCGAAACTAAGTAACTTTGTGTCCATTTTTTACAGTAACTATAGCAGATTTTTGATAGAAAAAAAAATACAATAATCTACAGTACATAAGAAGTGATTTCATGTGTCCAGAAATCTGTTTTAGTTTATATAACTAAAGAAAAAAAAAGCTAAACCCAGGTCTGTTTTTTCTAGTTTTTACCATATTACTCCTACAATTTTCATTAAAATTGTTCATAAATTTATACAGTTCTCTACAAAATAATAAGAAATGATTTTATGTTATTACTTTTTTTAAATTATTTTTATTTTATTTTAAATTAATTTACAAAGCAAATCCTTAGCGGCAAATTTACGCTGCGCCCCGCTCTCGCCCAAAATCTCAGTGCGGGGCGAGACGTGTTGCTGGACGGACCTGTGCTGCTTTGCGTGACGACCTCCTCGCTTCGATAAACATTGTTTTTTTGTGAATAGTGTAGCCACACGGACAGTTTCATTTAATTTTTGGTATCTTATCTACCTAGTTACGTGACTATATTTTTTTGTGTGAATACTTTTACTTTATTAATATTAGTTAGTGTATTCAGTGTGTTTTGTTATAATAGGTTGGGGAAAAAGTTTCTTCGCATTTTTTAAAGAAAATTCAAAACATTTTTTAATATAGTTTATTTACATTTAACTAAAGTATGTAGGTACCTAAACTCGCAGTATTCTTTTATAGGTCGTGGGTTCGAACCGACGCAGGCGCTTTACTTTTTGTAACTAATTTCATCACCACTGCTCTCAAAACGGTCAGAGAAAACATCGTGAGGAAACCGGTATGTCCTAGAACCAAAAATTCGAACACATGACATGTGACATCTACCAACCTGCACTGGGCCCGCGTGGTGGATTACAGCCCACACCCTCTCATAGAGAGGAGACCTGTTTCCCAGCAGTAGGAACATTACAGGCTGATTATGCTTATGCTTATTCTTTTTTAAACATAAACAGTTCAGCACCTGTGTCCTTATTATGACCTTTAACTCCATCATGATTCCGTTACTAAAAAGGGATGGTGCTATTGGTCATGTATAGTTCTGTCTCTCTCTAGCACTGGAAAAATGATGGCGTTAATTGTTCATAATACGGCCCCTGGGGGTTTATATAACACTCCGGGCTTGCGAACGAGACTGTCGCGTGACTGGTGAGTGACTTATGAGTAACTCAGATGACGGTCTAAAAAGCCCAACTGTTTTCGAACTCGATATCCCTTGTTTACGGCCCAGGATTCTTTTCTTTATTTATACACTAACTTTTGCTCGCGGCTTCGCCCGCGTGGTTGTCGGTAATTATCCCACGGGAACGCACTACCAGGATCAATAATATTCTATGTCCTAATCTATAATAATAATATCCTGGGACATTTTCACACACGGTCATCTGAACCCAAACTAAGCAGAGCTTGTACTATGGAAACCAGATAACTGATATACTACATACACTACTTTTTTTTTGTAAATACATACTTATATATATAATTACACCCAGACTCAGGACAAACAGACATGTTCATGCACACAAATGTTTGTCCTGGATGGGAATCGAACCCACGACCTGTGGCATGATAGGTGGTATCTTAACCAACCACGCCAACGGGCCTGTCAATCTAGGTCATATTCATGTGCCAAATTTCATGCAAACCCGTTCGGCGGTTTTAGCGTAACAAACAAACAAACTTACTTTCGCATTTATAATATTATAAGTTACGATGAAAAACCGATCTATCGATACTCTAGACTCACAAAATGCAGGTAGGATTTTTTTTTTTTTTAATTAAACACACTACTAAAGGGTCTTTATTATTCATTCATGATTTTTTTTTGACACGTTTTGCTCGGGAACAGTACTTATTCTCGGGATAAAAGCTACCCTATGTCTGTTTCTGTACACCTGACAACGTATATGCAAAATTTCAGGATGATCCGTTTAGTGGTTTAGGCGTGAAAAGGTTACAAACAAACAAACAAACTTACTTTCGTATTTATAATATTAGTTAGGATTGGGTCGAGTAGGTATTGAAGTTATATGGGACAGTTGAAAATTTGATCGCGATTACGAGTTTGGTTCCATGAAGAAAGTTGTTCAGTTTGATGGTCTGTACCACAACCTTAAATTTGACCACAGCTTTCTGGTACATCCTGTATACTATTGGACATCTACAAATTGATGTTATTACGTTGCCAGGTAGAAACCAAATGTAATCAGTAATTACAAAGCGAGCTCTGTCTTGCTAAGTAAATGTACGGCGCTTCGTCCAGCTTAATAACTTCCATTGTGCTACAAATTAATAACGTTATGACAGTCAAAATTCAAACTAAATACCTAATAGGAAAGTTTAAATAATGCAATAAAAAAAACTTGAACCTATTATTTTTCACTTAGAACTAATTTTTCAACCGTCAGATAGCTTTTATTTATGGAACAAATAAGGCAGTTTGACTGCTTTTGTATACAAAATATGTCAAACTGTCATATTTATTCTTCGCATAAAAGTTATCTGGCTATTGAAAAATCAACCCTAAAACTTTTTGAAATTGTTTTCCAGGAATACTCAGTAAGGTACAGTCAAATGATAAACTGATTGAGTTCACCTTTTTTTGAAAGTTCAAGTAAAAACATCCGAAACTGATAAATGATGCCAAGAAACTGGGCATCCTAAATAGGGTGAAGCGATACTTTGCGCCTGGACAGCTTTTAACTCTTTACAAAGCGCAAGTCCGATCCTGCATGGAGTATTGCAGCCACCTTTGGGATGGATCAGCTAAGTACCAACTAGCCGCGTTCGACTCGGTGGAACACAGAGCTAAGAGGCTCATTGGCGACGTAAAACTGGTGGATGCCAAGTTTCATTGCTAGGCTAATCGCGGCAAGGTTGCCTGCTTGTCGGTCTTCTACAGATTGTACTTCGGTGAGTGTGCTCAAGAACTCCACGACCTCATTCCGCCAGCCCCCTTCTACCATCGGACATCTAGACGCACTGCCGGTTACCATCCCTAGGTATAGTTGGTATAGTTGCTATTCCACCAATTCGCACTAAGCGTTTCCAAATGTCTTTTATAATTCGCACAGCAAAAGAGTGGAACTCACTACCTGCGTCTGTGTTTCTGAGCGCATCAAATCAAATCATCGAATCAAATCATTTATTCGCATAGAATGTAGGTGTTTAACAAAAAGTTGGTAAAAAAATATATATTGGCCCGTGCACATTCTGCCTGAGTATTGGCATGCAAAATTTAACAAATTAAGTTTCAAATTTAAATACTAAGGAACACCAAATAGATTTAATAATTTCAAAGATAAGTTTCAAATTTAAATACAGTTGGAACACTAATATAATAATTTCAAAATTAAATTTTAAACTTCAATACATTATTAAGGAAAACTAATAAAACAATTAATATAATAATTTCAAATTAAAATGTCAATAATAGCTACTTAAATGTCAATTATAATGAATGTCAATAATACTTCATGTCAATAATACAATGTTCATGTTGTAACTGCAATGTCGCATACAACCCTAATATCTTCAAAGTGAGAGTCAACAGGCTTCTTCTGGATAAGCTCACTCCATCGTCGACGCTGTCTCTGTCGCCTCCAACTTAGACTAAAGTCAAGAACAAACCCATCTTAAATAAAAAATTAAAAAATGATCGACGCGTGGCGAAAGGCTCCCTTTGCGCTTTTAGCCCAAACAAATTCTAGGTGACTACTGATCGCTAACTCAAATTTATATCATTATTTTATTAATCATTGTGCGGATAAAACTGATACAATTAATACGTACGGGTTTGCTCATACAAGTAGGTACCTCACAAAAAATATGGTTTCGTTCACAAATTATAGATTTGTTCCCTGTTAGTTCTTCAAAACTTCTTCAGGAACTTGTAAAAGAGTTAATTATATTTTTGTATGCACGTGTTTCTGTGACAAGTAAATATATTTATCTTTCTTTATTTCTAAAAAACAATTTACCTATGTATGTGCTATCACACACACTATGTGTGAAAATGTCTTACAATCAGTGTTAACGATATGACAATGACGCATTTATGTCGTAGCAGTAAGGACGATTTTCGTAGTGCAAGTGATAAGCATGTTCCAACTATTTTTTAAATAACTTTCCAGTCGATATAAACAATTGTACAACAAAAATCTCTTTTAAAAATAAAATATGTAAATAATACCTGCTTGATATGTTTCGTGAAGGCCTCACTGTAGAGAAGATTTAGTATTTATTTTAATAGTTTAGTCTATAGGTGAAAAAGTGTAAATTACGTAGGTAGTAATGTTAAAAAAGAAGGAGCTACGTCTGTCAACAAACTACTTTGCAGGTTGGCAGAGGTAATGTGTTATCAAAAAACTTTTTCTGTGAATAAACACTTTTCATTTAATTTTTTTTAATTTTTTCATGTACAGGACATTTTTTTAAGCAGTGCGCAAATTTTCACAGGTTGTTCTACCCATGAATACGAACAACTTTCACTATGAAAAATATGTACCTAATGAATAAGTCGGTAATGAACTTTTATATGAAACATTTGTCCCATAGTGAAAGTTGTTCATATTCATGAGTAGAACAGTTTAGATTATGTTTACATAGTGTAATTAATTTGTAAACTTATGTTTAACGCTGATAAAAAACTAAGATACACGCAAAAACTATCAAGCGTATTTTTATAAAACGCTCACCATTTTTTTTTTTGTGATGGCTTTGCTCTTGACTTTAGTCTAGATTAGAGGTGACAGAGACAAAGTCTACGAAGGAGTGAGCTTACCCAGAAGAAGCCTGTTCACTCTAACTTTGAAGAGATTCGGGTTTTATGCGTTCGGGAAACAGACGCAGGTAGTGACTTCCACTCTTTTGCCGTGCGCATTATGAAGGATGTTTGGAAGCGTTTAGTGCGAATTGGTGGAATGGCAACTAAGTATGGATGGTAACTTGCAGTGCGTCTAGATGTTCGATGGTAGAAGGGTGCCGGTGGAATGAGGTTGTGGAGTTCATGAGCATACTCACCGAAGTACAGTCTATAGAATACCGACAAGCAGGCAACCTAGCGGCGAGGAGCCAAGCTGTGAAGCTTGGCATCCACCAGTTTTACGTCGCCAATGAGCCTCTTAGCTCTGCGTTCCACTGAGTCAAGCGCAGCCAGTTAGTATTTAGCTGAGCCATTCCAAAGGTGACTGCAATACTCCATGCAGGATGCATTTTAAAGATAATTTAATTATTTATCTTTTATTATACGTGTTTTAATATGTGTTATGTAAAATAAATTATTCATGCGTCAAATTTCGGATAGCACTCCTTGATGGGCGAGTTCTATTACTGGCTAGACGGACGACGCGTTGCGTGAGCTCGGAACAGAACACGCAAGCTAACCACTCTAGGTCACTGGCATATCTGCGTCTTAATTTTTGTTATTTTTAACCGATTTCAAAAAGGAGGTTCTATATTCGACCCGTATGTATGTTTATTTGTTTGTAAGTCCGCGATTTTCTCAAAAAGTAATGAACTAATTTTGATGATTTATACTTACTTATGATTTATATTACTTATGATTTATATTTACTATCGTGATCTACATACTTTCTGGAAGGTTTTAGTATGTAACACAATAGGTAATTCTTCTTATGTACGAAGTTATATGCATAAATGTATCTCCGGCATTTCGAAGCGGATTTTGATGATTCTTCGTTTCGTTCGTCTTGGGCTTATGTAATTTTCTAGGCATTCAACCAAACATGGAAAAAAATTACTTTAAAAAAGTAAAATCCGACTTCATCTTCTGAAGTCGGTGTCTTCAATTCTTTAATGCACCTTAGCTTGACACCGACTTCAGAAGCTGTTAAGTTTTTTTTATGAAAGTTATTTTATTCGTTTTAGGTATTGGAACTCAATTTTTACTATTTTTAAGTATTTTTTTTAATACACCTTACAGCTTATTGTGTCTGCATCCTGCTTAATTATTTGTATCCTTTGTATCCATTTTCTCACAATGCTTCTTAAAACTGTACAGTTGAATTATTTAAATCTTTATACATTGTATCACAATGTTTCTAACACACGTGACGTCATCAGTGCAGCATCACTAAATGTATCTCAGCATACGTCTCATGTCATGAATATACAATTATATGGTAAGCATGGAAATAAAAAGGTTACGCAAAGTAGGCTCTCGACGAAGTTAAAAGGTTTTCTAATAATAAATACGATTTGCGAAAGAAGAAGAGAAGCCGAAGGAAATTATTTATACGTAGAAAAAGGTAATAGTTTTGTTGCAACATTTAATTCTTAGTCTTCTGTTGAAATTGTCAAAGAAAGTACTTTTGCACGGAAGAAGAGAGAAGTGTAAACCAAAACTAAGCTTGTATAGGTAAACAAGCTTTGTTGTGGTTTGCCCTAAACCTCATGTAGTACCTACTTATATTTTTTTTTATAAGTACATGACTTAAGAGGTTTTATTTTTTTACTTGTAACACTGGTTGCTATTCCACCAATTCGCACTAAGCGCTTCCAAAAGTCTTTTATAATGCGCACAGCAAAGGAGTGGAACTCACTTCCTGCGTCTGTGTTTCCGAACGCATACAACGCTAATCTCTTCAAACTGAGAGTGAACAGGCTTCTTCTGGGTAAGCTCACTCCATCGTCGACTTGGTCTCTGTCAACTCTAACCTAGACTAGAGTCAAGAGCAAACCCATCACAAATAAAAAATAAAAAAAAACTTTATTGTACTATCAACGATTTTTGTGCATCACCCCCATAAAGGCGCTTTTCGTATGCACGGGCCAGTGGCTAACCCCGCCTGCATTGTTTTCGTCCACCAATAGCGCTTCACAATAACGTCAATAAAATACATGGGTCAACGACTGACTGATATATTAGTTAAAAAAAAACCGGACAAGAGCGTGTCGGGACACGCTCAGTGTAGTTCCGTAGTTTCCCGTCCGTCACAATAAGTGTTCCCACTTATGAGTTGAAAGGTGGGTATCCATTATGTTCGCGCTCCTGCAAAATGCTTGCATATACGATTATACTACGAGTACAAACTTAGTCCAGAATTTTGTACAACTTTTTGTCTTTTTTGTACAAAAACTGTTGTTTCCATCAAGTTCAAAATGATTTTTCTAGAAAGTCTTTATAAAGTTCTACTTTTCAGTTTTTTTCATATTTTCTAAACTTATGGTTCAAAAGTTAGAGGGGGGGGGGGGGACACATTGTTTTTTACTTTTGGAGCGATTATTTCCGAAATTATTGACATTATCAAAAAATGATTTTAGTAAACCCCTATTCATTTTTAAATACCTTTCCAACAATATATCACACGTTAGGGTTGAAATTAAAAAAAAATCACTTCCCACTTTACATATATACCCTAATAAAACATTTTTTTCTAATTTTTATTTTACCACTTTGTCGGCGTGATTGATATACATATTGGTACCAAATTTCAGCTTTCTAGTGCTAACGGTCACAGAGATTAAGCGAGGACGGACAGACGGACGGACAGACAGACATGGCGAAACTATAAGGGTTCCTAGTTGACTACGGAACCCTAAAAAGGGACATTGTTTATTTTAGGGTCATCCTTCTTAGTCGACATTCTTTGTTCATTGGTCAAAAAAAAACAATGAACTTTCAAAAAAAAAAAGGTTTATCCTTTATTCATTAGTCAAACAAAAAAAAAGGCGTTGCAAGCTAAGATTTCAACGTGCATTCGAAAAACTTTTGAAAAGGGTCATGCACAACGACCGCTGACTGTACATCACATAAAACAAAATGGATAAACATATTTAAAACTATATTGTTCATTATGATGAGTTCGCTGAAGAGAAACAAAAACTAAAATGTACGGTTCGTATTAAAAATATTATCATGTACACCACCCAGCACGAATACTTTGAACCTGACCTATCCACGTCCGTCCGTTAATAATTCAAGCAATCCGATATTTCGAGATGCCCTGAGTTCACTTACTTGCTCGCCTTAACACTATTAGCAAGTACTAAGGTACAGTCAATGTCTAGAAGTCCACTTACACCGCAATGACCATTATAGCCTGCGCTATACGGGCTGCCAAAGTTACCAATGTGTAGTATTGTCAAATGTTCTTATAGAAGAAGGTCATAAGTACAACTAATATTGCTATGCCATAGTTTTGTGAGATTGCTAGTCGACTTCTGACTATTATAGTACATGCAACAACGAGATCTGAAATACAGCCGTGCCAGCGACACGAAGAAGCAGATTGTTGCATGAAAAAACATTACCCTTCTTCTGGGTCAGTCGGGTAAAATAAACGAGCCTCTAGAACCTAGTAAGTAGGCATACAATTATAAGTATAGATGAGTAGGTAGTTGATATAATTAAGTAAGTTTCTACAAAAAGTGAAGCCTCCATTGTACCAATAACATAATTATTTTGGTCCTAGTGTCGACGAAGTTATAATTATACCCTACCTTGCCCTTTTATAAGAGACTGTGACCTCTGAGTTTGTTTCCGCCTTTCTTCTCAGAGTACTCAGATAGGAAACGCCGACCTCATTTAGTTTAAAAAAAAAACATGATTGACTTGTAAAAGTGTTTGTACAAACCTACTTACAGAAATAAAAATCATTTAACATTTAAATAAATCTGTATCATTAGATGTTTAAAAATTATCACAAATTATGTAACTTTTGACTAAGGTACTAAAAATAAGCTAATATCTCATAGTTATGTAATTTATGTTTGATATATTTCAAGTCGAAACACCTGAGAAGTATATTACCTAATTTAAGTTTTCATCAGACATATTTACAAAATTAAATTCTCATGAAACGCATTCACGCTCGCTTTATTGCAGGAGCCACAATTTCCTTGCGTTGTTGAGAATGTGGTGTGTTACCGCGAATCTCTGTAGTAGCATGAGCGCGAAATTAATCCGAAGAAATTGTAGTCATAGGTGTAAAGCGGAGTATCACGACATCATGATTGTCGTAAGTAGCGCCGTCGTACTGCATTTCCGCTAGGGATGTGACACATTCATTTGTTTTGTCGATAGTAGAAAATAACTTTACTCGCCTCAGAAAAAAAAATGTTTTATTTTTCATTGTTGACCTTACTGCTACTACATAGTTATTTCATTGCTCGTGCCGGGGACCAATCAAGAAGGAACACTCCTCTGTTTTTCTTTAGCTGTCGTTTCTTGGAATTATTAATCTAGACTTTTCCAAGATTCCATTTCAATGTCACATAAAAGACGTTAATACAAAGCCGTACGTAAAATATAAGCGTATAACTTTATACACCCACAGTTCAAAATTAGATAGCGACAATGCCAGACCAAAAAAGCCGCAGCAAGATCTAAGTTATTCTCTGTAAAAGATTTATTGGAATCGAGTTCTGTGACAGCTATAATATATTCAATATGTGGAATAAGCTTACTAAGAATAGTGGCACACCTCTATTCTAAAAAGAAATATAGTACTGACTGGTTGGCAGCTTAGGATGGAAAGTTCAAGGTTGTTCAAAAGGAACATTTCAGCCACGGGAAGGAGCGATAACGTCCACTTTGTCCTCTTGGTAAGATAAATACTTAGTATTAAGTTCGGAACTTAGAAATGAGAAACAAACTTTCCGAGACAGCTGTATACTTACATATTATATCTCGGGTGGTTTCAAAATGTTGCTATCTTTATGTATGATAAAACATTCCACTTTACGTGAATCAAAACACGAATTTCATACGAAATTTAAAAATAACAAAACACGGATGTTTCCTGAAAACGGATAAATTTTCAGTAATATGTAATTTCCGAGAGATTGTTAGCTCCAATATCAACGAAGCATTATTGCATTTCAGCACAAAATAAAACGTATCTCAGCAATGTTAGTACAATTGGAACGATGCTCGATACTCGTATATCGACTTCGATAATCCCTTTTCGGTGTTCCGAATACCATCCTACTGCAACGGCAAATCGTGAACGTGTTTAGAGCAATTTCATCGACGTACCACAGGGGGAATAGAGTGGGGCGTTATGTCTATGATACTTAACAAAACATGGAGAAACAATACATGCTCAAGTCGCCCCCCTGAAACGTACTGAGTGAGCACTCAGAGGTTAAGTACACAGTTAAATTACTCCCTACTCTATCTTTGAGACATTTTTCCTTGTTACGTGAAGCTGGAGTGAAATATAATTTAAGGCTGCTTGTCGGAATTTGTCGGTTGGTGTAGTTGTTTGGGATATTATAATAGTGCTAATAAAACTAGTCTTTTGTTATTTAAATTAAAGTGGTACATTGTCGCTTTTATTCTGTCACTTTCCAATAGAGTCCCCATTCTACAATTTTTAACCATTAGATTTTTTTATTTTTTTTTATTTAGAGTATTTTGAGAAACTAATTTAAATATTTTGATGATTAGCTCAATAGTTTTTTTTTATATTTAAAAATATTTTATATTTTTAAGGTAGATGGCGTTATCAGTGGCACAAAAGTTTGTGCCGTTGCCTCGCTAGTACATAATTAAAAATTTTAATCTGTCTTCACAACATCATCCATCTCACATCTGACAAAGTGTCAATAGACGACATACATAATCGAATCTATCTTATCTTATTTACAAATACATATTTGTTTTTCGAAATTTCGACCGAAACAGTAGCTAAACGGAAAGTGGTTTTGAGGATGTAAATCTTCGCAACAATACATTGTATAAACCTTGTAATATTCCACGCCTACATCACGACATCACTTTTTTTGCAAGTCTTACGAACTATACGAACAAAAATTTTGTTTGGACTATTATTACTATTATTGCTGCAAGTTGGAACAAAGCACTTCCTGTATTCCATAACTCTTCCAATATATTAAATATTGTCGAGTGTTGAGATAATACGAGATTATGAGGCAAGTCGCAAGAAGAATAATATTGTAAAAATTTTATACCGTAAATAATATGTTTATATTTTTGACATTTATATTATAATTTGACACTTGACTGATTGTAGACAATATTTGCCACTTATTTTTTTATTTTCTGAGGCAACGATACAAAACTGTACGGCCAAAGCTAACACAATTTGAAGGGGAAACAAGGTCAATCGTATTTTATGCAAAATATTAATAAAATATGAATATTTTTCATGATTAATTAGTCCGTAATGATTAGTAACTCTATTCCTCGAAATGGTTTTTCAATTACAACATACAAAAAAATATGAACAATGCCCATTGCTTATAGGCAATGGGCATTGTTCATATTTTTTACCACACCATCACTATAATGGTGTAATAATTGGACCTTTTCTTTTAAAATAACTGTCATCAAAATATCCCACGAAAATATTTATAGAAAAACTCTGGCTGGAGGGAAAGAACGTCATAAATGTTGAATCCTCGCCGCAAAAGGTACAATTTAAAAATAACTTTCTTGCTGAGTTTCCATTTCCAAACATTTGAACGTCGACCGTTTTGCGACTGGCCGAATATGGCTTCTTCTTTTACTTTCTTAGGAATACTTTTAAGAGGTAACTTTTCAAATAAATCAGTAGGCATTGCAGCAAGACCTCGCGGCTGCGTACTTACTCTTTGTTATCTGTGAACTGCCGGAGAAACTTTCGGTGACTTATTTAAAATTCCATGTGTTTTAAAAACCTTTTCTGTGTTAAAATTATGATCATGCCAGCTGTTGCACGTGACACCTAGACGTATTTTTTCGCGTAGGTAGTAAATGTTACAGTAATTTTTATTGTAGGGTTTGTTAGTGAGGTTTTTATAATTTTGGATTTTCAAAATCAAAATCAAAAGTCATTTATTCAAACTAGGCTGAGAATCAGCACTTTTTGAACGTCAAAATTACATAAGACAGTCCCCAAAAACGCCCGCCCTCCACCACTTCCTAGTGCTTTAGCTGGGGAGAAGAAGTGGCGCAACAAACTCCCCAGCAGCACAGCTGTCTGTTCAGTTAAAAAAACAAATGATTCTATATAACACTGCGCATAATAATTTAGGTACATTACGCAATACAAAACATTAAATTAAATTATTTGCTATAAGTAAGCTAGCACACGCCAATATACCAAGAAAAAAAAAAAACGAAAATTATACTTAAGCAGAAACAAAATACAAAACTAAAAACGTAAGCAGAACTTTATACCCAAATAAAAGCCTCCAGTAATAAAGGGCGTGCCCACTTACATATAGCCGTACATGTAGTCGTAACTCAAAGTCACATTGATTGATTGGCTATGTTATACCTGCATTTGAAGATTCATTATATTTGTGATTTTATAGCAGACTACAGCTTCTCCTGTCAGGCCAAAATGTTATCCATATTGTTGATATACATCTGAAAATTATACGCTACAAACTAACACAGAACAAAAAAGTGTCGTTACAACTACCCAACGATTAATCAGCCGGAAATTTTGCCTTCAAAAGCATCTCTTTCATTAGGTGAGAAGTTGTTTGAAATTCATGGGGTTTAAATGAAATATTGTTTAGATAACAGATAGTTAAAATGGAAACTAAATTTCGAAAATTGTATTTAAAAAGCTTCGAAAAGCTTTCTTCGCGAACCTCATGAATAATTTCGAGTTTCATGTTCATCTGCGTTCAAACTCTTATAAGTCCACAGCAAGACTTGATAACATCTAACTACTTTTTACACGACTGCCCAAAAAACGGAGTTGAATGTATGTACGTGACTTTCTTAATCCACCATAACTTTTAAATGCCTGAACAGATTTGGATGTATGGGGTCTCGTTAAAATCCCTACATCATCCTGAGTGACACTGACTGTATATATTATTTCAAAATTTAGTATGGCGGCAGTATTGGTCCATTTTGTCCATTTTCAAATGTGAAAAAAAAAACTTCAATTATTACAATATAAGCACATTCCAATAAAAAAAACTTGTTAGTAAAATGTATACGTATAAAATAAATTATTTAAAAAATTTAAAAACATGACTGCCCTGCCAGCAAACTAACTAAAAAGTAAAAAAAAAAACAACTTGGATTAGTTATTCTGTATATAGGGTGACTGGTAATTAGTGACCGATACTTAACCACATGATTGTACTCATGATTACAAACAATTTATACTATGGGACCAAATTCGAATTCGCGAAAAAAAATCACCTGTCCCATACATTCATGTTCGCATAACTCGTCAAAATTTTTTTTTTCGCTATTTCAAGTTTGGTGCCATAGCAAAAATTGTATGTAATCATGAGTACAATCATGTGTTTAAGTATCAGTCAGTAAATTCACCCTATATACAAAGCGAAAGGTCACTCGTTTACTTCCTGACTAAACAGATAAATAAAATTGTCATTGCAGTCGTGGGGAACTCTTTGATTAAAAAAACTTTTTAACAAAAAATAAAACCGACTTCCAAAACAAAACACTAAGTACAAAGTGAAAAATAACTTTAATTTCGATAGTCGGTGTTTTTGGTTTTTTGCCACTGACTTCAGAAATTAAAGTTATTTTTCACTGTTTCAGTGTTTTCTTTTGGAAGTCGGTTTTATTTTTTGCTAAAAAGCTTTTATTCTTCACTTTTTAGTTGTGGAACCTACCCCACACAATTTCGAATACATAATTGAGCACAATCATTGTAGATATAGCCATGTAAATAACAGTGATAGGAAGTTATTAAAACATCATCCAAATAAACTAAGTGGAAAAATACGCATTATTGAAGCTACCTCAAAAACTACCCCAGCAAAGTTAATAAAATTTATATGGGACCACCTTGGAAGTATACAAAAAAGAATTTTCGAAATCGGTCCATCCGTCTTTGAGTAATCGCGTAACAAACATACAAAAAAAAAACATACAGACGTATTGAGAACCTCCTCCTTGTTGAAATCGATTAAAAAGTGTTACACAGAACGGTCCCCCGACTGCAATGACAATTTTATACATCTGTTTATTCGGGGAGTAAATGAGTGACCTTCCACTTTGTATAAACAGATTATCTAATACAGCTTATTTTTTACTTTGTAGTTCTTTTTTGGCAGGGCAGCCGTATCTTTCAATTTCCTTAATTATTTATTTTTTATAGCATCTATACTGGATGCTTACAGTAATAGTAACATTTTTAGGGCCGTACAAAAAAGATTAACATGTCTGGGTTCTTCCAAAGATTTTATCAACAAAATACACAGACGTGGTCCCAAGTGTGTATTTCCAACTATTCGGCAACCATTGACGGGATCTAAACGAAAGCAAATTCCAATTTCATACAGAAAACGAGCACAGATCCTCAGAGGCTTTTATTGAATAAATTAACTTTTATTAAAATCCTGTTTGTGACCGCGACGGACGCCCTTAGCCTCGGCTTACCAACTTATTTGGAAAATCTGATTATGCTTTGGTAAATATAAACTGGCACTCCCGACGATATTATTGATCCGACGAAATTATAGAGGACGAGACAATTAGTAAATTACTATGACGTGAATTGAGTTTTATAACAGAGGGGAAGGGTTTTAACTTAAATAGTTTTGTAATAGCTGCAGGCATGTCCTGTAGCTTGTACAAGCAGCTTGCAAGTCAATGTACCATTAAAGCTTCTGATTGGAAAATGGCGTGCAATCTACTCACATAGTGTACAAGCTAGATACATGACTATCCCCCGCCCTTAGCCATCTAATAACTGATTAGGCACTGGAAATAGACACATCAAAAAAGTCTAACACGCATCATTACAGAAACTGCATGTTTTATTAATTGATACTTTATTTTTTTCTTAACAAAGTAGATTGGTATACAATCTTTTTGTTGGAAACATAATATAATGGCTGATATTGAAAATATAATCTTTTCGATTGTGTTTTGTTTTCATTCAAATACAAGGTAATTATTTTTCCCGATTTCATGTGTTTTCGTTGCTTGATAAATCTGGTATTTATCTCACTTTTATCATTTTTAACCGACTAATAAAAAGGAGGAGGTTCTCAATTCGACACGCATATATTTTTTTTGTTTACAAACTTTGAGTCGGCGCCAAACAAACAAACAGGCAAATTAATTACGTAAATCGTATAAAATGGTAAAATAGCTTGATAGATCTTCGTTGAATGTTTGTTTGGCGCCGCGGCGAAAGCATTAATTTAGGAGTTTAGTTAGACTAAAACGATTTTTTTATTTTTTCGTCGGTTTAATTTTTTGTAAAAAAGTTTTTTTATTTTTCGCTTTTCAGTTACCTTTTTGGAAGTAGGTTGTTTATTTTTTGTTTTGTTACAGTTATTTAGAACCCTTGACATGGACCCAGGAGAAATTGAATAAAATTTAATTTTGCGACGAGTCCCGGTTTGGATTTAGGCCTGATACGAAAAGGGTAAGAGTTTACCGTCGTCCCGGAAATGCTGAACGGCTGAGATGCGTCCAGGAAGTGCACCCTTACAATGGCTCCACAGTGATGGTATGGGCGGGTATTACGAAGAACAGACGAACTGAGCTCGTTTTTGTAGATGGCAATATGAACGCTGAAAGTTATGTTGAAGATGTCCTCGGGCCTTATGTTCACCCTTATGCGCTCACAGCTCGGAGGCCTAGAGAGTACTTGGCAATGGAAAACATCTGGGTATTGCAGTGGCCTGCACAATCGCCAGACCTAAACCCCATCGAGCATGCATGGGACATGAGAGACATATTCGCATGCGTTGTGTGTGAACCTGGACGGAGTTTCGACAACCCTATAATTGAAAGACTTGTTAAAATTCCATTGGGAGCGATTGCCGCAGGATCAAATAAATAATCTTATAAATTCAATGAAAGATCGTTGCCGACAAGTTTTAAACAACAAAGGCGGCCGGGTGAATATTTGACCTTTAAACCGCCGTCATTACCTTCCGCCAAAAGTTGATGAAAGAGAATATATTTAATGAAATATTTCAGCAATTCCTGATTCTGGTCCTTAAGCAGATTCTGGGAATTGATGAAATATTTCATTAACGATATTCTCTTTCATCAACTTTTGGCGGAAGGTAATGACGGCGGTTTAAAGGTCAAATATTCACCCGGCCACATTTCGTATTGAATTACCAAATATTTCAAAAAAAAAAAAAATGTCTTTATTTAATTTTGTAAAACCTGAATAGTTTAATTTCGTTTTAACTTTATTTTATACTACGTATGTTACGGTATACATACTGTTAATTATTGTGATAAAATGAAAAATTGAATGAAGGTTACTTTAGTCACTTATGCATCAAAAAATGATTAGTTATTATTTATAAAATAAATATTTATAATAGTAAAAATCGCTCAAAACCGTACATGTTGCTTAGACTTTTTTGACGTGTGTAGTCATCTCGTGTTAATGCAGCTATAAATCAGTAAATTATTATACAGAATACCACTAGGTTAAATCAATGAATACACGATCCTGTTAGGAGGCAGCAAGTTAACTTATAACTAGGTTAATATTCGTTATATCACACACAATATCAATTCCAAAAAAACATATCTCTCACAGGCTTTAGAAAAACCTCATCACCTGCCTAGCCTTTTCCCAATAATGTTGGGGTCGGCTTCCAGTCCAACCGGATGCAGCTGAATACCAGTATTTTACATGGAGCGACTGCCTATTTCACATCCACAACCCAGTTACTGGGTAATACGGTACCCCTTGGTAAGACTGGTTGTCAGACATTTGAACTTCTGACAACCCGTAACGACTGTCAAAGATCACGGGACAGCCGGGCCCAACGGCTTAACATGCTTTGCGAGGCACGGAGGGATCTTGGTATGTAAATATGGTCACCGATCCCCGGACCAACCGCAGCAAGCGTAGCTTAACCTGATCGATCGACCCGCGTGGCTGTTATTACTTAGCCACAAGTTGTAGAAAAAACCTACATAAATATATGAAAATTAAAGGTAACCTACAGCTTTAGCTGGCAATAATAATAGGTTGGGGAAAAAGTTTCTTCGCATTTTTTAAGAAAATTCAAAACATTTTTTAATATAGTTTATTTACATTTAACTAAATTATGTAGGTACCATTTTGTTCGATAACTTTTTGCCATCTTGTAGGTAGGGACATGATCCCATTGCTGTAGAAATTTTGGGACTTCTGGTCAAAATACCGCGACAAGTGGTTTTGGCAGTCCTGTCGTGATGTTAACCTGACACTGCCTAAAGAATTCTGAAGAGACCGAAACAGGTGGAAATCTGAAGGTGCAAAGTCAGGACTATACGGCGGATGCATTAACACCTCCCAGTCAAACTCTCCTAATTTTTGCTGAGTGGCTAAAGATGTGTGAGGTCTAGCGTTATCATGATGAAAAACCACACCCCTTCTGTTGATTAATTCCGGACGCTTTCTCTCAACTTCTTGCTTTAATCTCATCAGTTGTTCGCAGTTGAGTTCAGAATCGATGGTCCTGCCTGGTGGTAACAGCTCATAATGAATAATGCCCTTCCAAACCCACCACACACACAGCATCACCTTGTTGTGAGTTAACCCGGGTTGCGCCACAGTCTGTGAAGCCTGACCGGCCTTTGACCACGACCTTTTTTGCACGTTCTTGTCATACGTGATCCACTTTTCATCACCAGTTATCAGCTTCTTCAAAAATGGTTAGGTTTCATTACGTCGTAATAAAGAATCACAAATGAGTACACGGTTCATTAGGTTTCTTTCAGTGAGCTCGTGAGGTACCCAAATGTCGAGCTTTTTTGTGTACCCAGTTTTTTTCAATTGCGCCAAAACTGTTTTGTGATCAATTTCCAGTTCTTCAGCTACGTCGTAACTACTGATATGCCGATCTTGCTCCACTTTTTCAAAAATGGCATCCATTTTATCCGTAATAGGGCGACCAGAGCGACGTGCATCTTTGACATCAAAATTTCCGGATTGAAAACGCTTAAACCAAATTTGTGCTACTCTCACAGACACTACACTAGGTCCATAAACATCGCAAATTTTTTTCGCGGCTTGCGTTGCATTTTTACCTTTTTTGTAGTAAAATTTTAAAATGTATCGAATTTCTTCATTAGATTCACTCATCTTGACGGTACGAAAAACAAATGAAAATCACACATTTTCCTAATTTGAATTTGGAATTATGTTCTTTAATATTTAAACTTTCAATGATACCAAAACCAGCCAGATACAAATAGTATAGCCAAAGAGATTTTATTACAAGTTCATACATACTATAATGCGAAAAGACTTTTTCCCCAACCTAATATAATATAATAATACTTATTTTTAACCGACTTCAAAAAAGGAGGTTCTGTATTCGACCCGTATGCATGTATGTTTGTTTGTTTGTATGTTTCTATGTCCACGATTTTCTCAAAATGAATGAACCAGTTTTGATGATTATTTCACTAACGTGATCTATATACCTACTTTCAGGAAGGTTTAAGTATATAGTACATTAGGTAATTATTCTTATGTACGAAGTTGTATGCATAAGTGCACTATATTTCCGGCAATTCTAAACGGATTTTGATGATTTTTCTTTTCGTTCGTCTTGAGCATATTTATGGTATTTTGTATATTCAACTAAAAATAGAAAAATAAATATACTTTGAAAAAAGTAAAAACTGACTTCAAAAATCTAAAACGAATAAAATAACTTTCATAAAAAAAACTTAACAGCTTCTGAAGTCGGTGTCTTCAGTTCTTCAATGTACTAGCCTGGCACCGACTTCAGAAGAAGACTTGACACCGTCTGTCACAGCCAGTTTACTCCGAATCTAATGAACCAATCAAGTTGAAATTTGGTACACGTATGAATTTGTGTATCCCAAACACCGTGTTTGGGTGTAAATAAATTTTGAATAAGAAAAAAAAAGTTGCAATCTGTATCGCGTGAGATATAAAATGAAAGGGCTTACTATGAGGGTCTCAATTATATTATATTATATTATAATAAATAAATTGTTTTAAAGTTGTTTAAGAAAATAGACGAAAAGAGACCATTCCCCCATTATATCCAAAACTACTGAACCTCAAATTTGAAAAAAGAAACAGAAAATATTTGTATATCTACAGATTACAGGAAAACTTATAAGAAGCCTATCGTCTTAAAATAACATGGTAAATCTCTCAATGTTGTGCATACAAACTTACATTTGCAGTTGGAATGTATGGGAAAACATGTTTTTCAACTACAATGCTAAGTTTGTTCTTGTGATAAATTCATCCCAACTACGGAACCTTTCATTGTGCGTAGTCCGACACGCACTTGGCCGGTTTTTTTTTTCCATACTTCTCTATTAGTCGTCATCTCGGTAGTCACCCCCTTTCTAGCCATATCATCTTTCACACAGTCCATCCATCGTTTCTTTGGTCTTCCCTTACTCGTATAGCCATCGACATTCATACTCAAAACTTTCCTAACGACATTTTCCTCTTTCCTCCGCATCATATGCTCATACCATAACAATCGATTTCTGCACAACTTTTCAGTCAACGGTGCCACTTTCAAACTTCCTCTTATGTACTCATTTCTTATTCTATATATTCTCATAACACCACACATCCCTCTTAAAACTCTCATCTCAGCTGCATGCAATTGCCTTTCATTCATCCTTTTTGTGGCCCAACATTCTGATCGATACAAGACAGTAGGTCTAACCATTGTTTTATATATCTTCCCTTAAATTTAATGGGAATGCGGGAGTCGCAAATTGTTTCCACGACCTAGCGCCATTTAATTCAGTCAGTATTAATTCTGTGCTTAACATTCCGGTCTACTTCGCCATCGCTTTGCATGAGTGAACCGAGATACCGAAAGTCGGAGCAGACTTGGAGAAGCGCGCAATCAAGCGCTATGGCTCCAGAACTGACGATACCGCCAAAATCACTGAATATACATTCAGTTTTAGTTCAAGTTTGGTTTTGCTCATTTTCAAGCCAGCACTCTCTAGCTTCTGTTGCAATTTCTCCAGTCTGTTTTGGATCTATCGTCCATAATCAACAGGAAGAGGTTAGGACTTAAAGCCGATCCTTGGAGCAAGCATACAGCCACACTGAACTCGACGGTATTGCCAGCAGCCGTGCGAGATTGACTGTACATAGCACTAATTAACTCTACATAGGCCGGAAAGGGCATACGAAATGTATGCCCTTCCCGGCCTATGTAGAGTTAATTAATCTTTCTCTTTTAAGGCCCACCAGAAGCCATCCTGAAATACCCTATCATACGTTTTCTCCAGCTCAGTAAACATGTGCATGTTCTTGTGTGCACGTCTGTACTTCTCGCTCAATTGGCGCAGTGCAAATGTGGCGTCCATTGTTCCTCGACCTGGCATAAACCTAAACTGATTCGGGTAAATTAATTTAACTCTCCTCTCGCAGCCTTTTCTCTATTACTTTCTCCCATACCTTCATACTGTGTCATGAGTTTTATTCCTTGATAGTTGCTGCAGTCCTGTACCTGTTGAAGATGGGCACTAGCGAACTATTGCACCATTCTTGTGGGATCCCTCCTTTATGCAACAACTTATTAAAGAATACGTCAGCCACATACATCCATCTTCTTTTAAACACTTCCATACTTCTACTGGTATATAATCTGATCCCATGGTCTTTCTATTTTTCATACTTTTAATTGCCTTTCTTACTTCATCCATGCTAATTTCCCTCACCAATTCCATATTTATTTGTACCTCTTTGAGCATTATTTATACATTCCATTTATTCTCTTCATTTATTAGCTTTTCAAAATAAATCTTCCATCGTTATTTTATTTCGTCATCTTTGGACAGAAACTTACCGGGCGGACATCTTTCCTACATTTAATGTGAATAATATCTCTCGTTTTCTTTTCTCTTGCTTTTGTAATCCGGCAGAGCTCTTTCTAGCCTAGGGCTGTCCAGTGAGATAAACAACTTCTCCAGCGCCTTAGCTCTCGTTACTGCTACCGGCTTTTTTGCCTTTCTCTTCTCTTTATAAATGTTCTTCCTATCGTCTTTCAAACTATCATTCCCGTTTTCTACACCCTGCCATTCTTTAAACATAATTTTCTTTCCAAACGCTCTTGTAATTTAAATCATTGGAAAACGCTGAAATAGTTTTTCGGTGAAATATTGAAAATAAAATAAACTCGATTATTAAGATTAGTAAAATCAAGGGTTAGAAAATGAATACCTATATATTTGTACCTACCTACCTATGTAGGTACAGCATTTTTATTTCACGAAGCAACACGCGTTTTACGAGTATATGTGGTTACCGAGTGTACAAACGCTGTGAATGTATGCGTCAAGACGAGTAGCGTCAGCACAGAACACACACCACACTCACACACACATACATTTCCTACTTCACCATTGTGTCGGATGCTACTGAGAACTCTTGCACTTACACACACATTCACATCGTGTTTTTACACTTGGTCACCACATGTAAACCGCGTGTCGCTTAGTGAGATAAAAATACTATACTGTCTTAACCACACTGCGTACAATGTGTAAGACGTGTTATCCCTTATAACACAACACAACTCTATTAGACGCAAAAACTACACATCCAAACCCCTAACTCCCAGGCTACTCCAATAAAAGAGCAGAGCAACGCACTATGATTATGAGTTTCGGTTGCACCGCAATATGGATGCGGTAGTCGTGCAGATAAAATTTAATTGAACATGTGCCCGTTCCCACAGGGTTCCCACCACCCAGATTAGAGGGCCGTGATCGCTTCACAGCTTCACAGAAAACCCGACGACTACTAAATGAATTTTAATGAACTAGTTAAGTTCGAACCCCGATGGAAAACTTATAGGAACTTTACTTTAAGTAACGTCTTCTAAAAATTATGGATGATTGCAAAAATGTTGGGAGGAGTTGTTGGTTTTCATTTTAATATATTCGCGAGAAATATTGGTATTTTATCGTAATCATTTTCGAAGTAGATACTTTAAAACAAATCCAATGAAACCTTAAATAGATTCTTATGAGAACTAGATTTAATGAAAATATAGACTAGCTATTAATACATCTGAATTTGTTGAAGCCCACAAATTGTATAGATACTGCTAATTTTAATAAAAGCCCCATTGTTATGACAACAATGGGGCTTTTATTAAAATTATTAGTAATTGACTTGGGTTGATACCACAGGGGTTTGTCAGAGTAATAGAGGTACTACTCTCAGTAGATCGTATTTACTATTTCCTAGAAAAATGACGCAGTCAAATTGAAATCGTTCAGCAACAGCAACGATGACCAAAGATATACGCAACAGTTCGTTGTTAAACGTTCACCGTGAGTCCGACAGTAGTTACTTAAGTGTTCATGAGACAAACCAACTCGCCGAAGAGGACCCCGGTAACTCCCGCCACTTTTACAAAGAAGCTACTCCACAAAGTTTCACTTGACGTGGATTCCGAACGAATGTCGCTGGAGAGTCGTTTGAATAAAGTTAGCCCACTGATTTATGTGAAAACTTTTAGTAGTACCGGGTCCCCAGAATATGTGGCCCAGTGTATTGTATGTACTTATCTTTCGGTGTTTATTCTGTAGTTCTGTTATTGCTTAATTCCCAGCGGCAGGGACGTCGGCGTGTGCGCCTGTATTGTAAATAATGTTGCCAACTAACTACAGGAAATTCGGATAAGTTTCGCCAAAAAAATAAATTGTGTGTTACGTTTTGTTTTATCTGAATGTCTCTCAATAACAGGCCTTCATAACTTATTATAGTAGACTATACTTACTAAACTAGCTTTTGCCCGCAGTTTCGCCTACGTGGATGTCGAAAAAACCCCACAGAACCTTCTCCATGATAAAATACATGTAAGTATGTGCCCACTTTTATGATGACTGGTCAAACGATGTTGAAGTCTATTAATATCAAACAGATATACAGACATACCACAATCCATTTTTAATATACACAAAAAAATACTCTCAATAGAACCATTCCACGAAGTTATATTTTCGTAAATCGATCCTTTCTATCGCCTCACACTTTTTATACGATATCAAAACCTCACGTGGCGTCGCACGCACCCCAATAAAGAACAACTTGGATAACGCTACTCACGTTGGAGATCCACAAATCGGGATTGGGCCAAGGGTCTTTGCTAAATCGAAATAAACAGGGGCATCATCGAATTCCCATTCCGTCCTTTACATTTGATTTATCTGCTGAGTGGGATCAACTTGAGGCGTAATTTATTGCAACCGAGCGCGGAGGCCTCTTCCGCCGTTAATTCTGGGGACGGCTAGATAACGCTCTTGACACCTTTGTTTAGGATACACACGGGCTGGCCGAGACGATGAGAAAATCTTTCAATATATGGGCCTAAGGGGATAAATTTTGTAGTGGCTTCGACGAGTAAAACAGTTTTTGTAATAGTATAAACAACTTCTTTTTGACTGGAAAATACATATTTACAGGTGTATTGCAAAAAATCGACAAACTGATGACTACCCATACCTGTCACATGTGTTTTGGGTTAAGCCTTCTGATACTGCCGAATTGGAAATCCTTTTGAGTTAAGCTGACCCGGGACCCAAACTCATCACCATTCCAATTCCCTTTGAGCCCAGTGAGTCAATACATTCATGCTGCTCTAACTTTGTCTTTACTGATGAATGAACGGGTCCTAAATAAAATCCACGTATTCACATTACGAGCTATAGGTACAAGGTCAAATTAAATTAGCTAGCAAAACTTCACAGACGTGAAAACATCAAGTAAGCTGATTACGAGGTTAAGGGCCACTGGTAGTATATCATTCTTCTGCCCTTGTCCCTATTTATTTGGGGTCGGCGCAACATGTCTTTTTCTTCCATACTTCTCTATTAGTCGTCATCTTGGTAGTCACTCCCTTTCTAGCCATATCATCTTTCACATAGTCCATCCATCGTTTCTTTGGTCTTCCCCTACTCTCATAGCCATCGACATTCATACTCAAAACTTTCTTGACGACATTTTCCTCATTCCTCCGCATCACATGCCCATACCATGACAACTGATTTCCGCACAACTTTTCAGTCACCGGTGTCAATTTTAGACTTCCTCTTATATGCTCATTTCTTATTTTATCTATTCGCGTTGGTAGTATAGTTACTTGAAATTATTAGTATATTTTTTTGATCGTTGTTCGATTTCGATACCCACTACTTCTGTGAAGTTTAGCTAGTTTATTTAATTTGACCCAGTATAATGAATCTTGCGTTCTCTCAGTCAAATGGAGACTTACCCTAGTATGCTACTAAAAACAATCGCATGGTCACCAGCATAAATATGTACGTTACAGATACCTTCGCAAGATTAAAAAGCTATTTTCACCTTAAGGGGGTAGCCCGTGAAATTCAAATTTTCTTACGTTTTTTGCAAATTGCAAGTCAGTATTAAGTTGTATGTTGGCGTAAAGTATGATTCGCGACCGCAACGTTTATTTACTAACAAAATTATAATCATTAGAATCAGTAATACAACTCCATAAGTTAGAATAATCCTAAATAAATATCAAGATATAATGAAATATTCATTCATTAGGATTATAGTTATGAACTTAGAAAGTTGTATTGATGATTTTAATGATTATAATTCTATAAATACACATTTGTTACGGTCGTGAATCATATACATATCAACATACAAACTGATAGTAACCTGCAAATTGCAAAAAACGTAAGAAAATTTGAATTTCGCGGGCTACCTGGAGCTTT
The DNA here is from genome assembly GCA_948252095.1 of Dicycla oo. Classification (NCBI taxonomy): domain Eukaryota; kingdom Metazoa; phylum Arthropoda; class Insecta; order Lepidoptera; family Noctuidae; genus Dicycla; species Dicycla oo. The sequence continues at coordinate 13,982,141 of OX411714.1, read as the reverse complement.
CGCCTTAAGTATTAATACTTATACATTTTATAGTGCTAAGATCATAGTATTTTGAAACTACAATATTATGGAACAAGTTTTTCTTGAAGTTGTTATCTTTACTTCACGAGAAAGTGTAAAGTTCGTAACTGTACGTTAAATTATAACTAAAGATGTTGTCACTGTCTCCTAGGCCTCTAGGTTGATATAAACTTATAATTAGTGTTAAGATCGGTTTCCCCCAGATATCAGTTATGATAACCACGGAATTAAGTAGCTGTGACATATGAACAACAAGAGATGTCCAGATTATACGTTAGGCCGATTAACAGATTAATAGGCTAATTGAAAGCCGATTACACAGTCAATTGACTGTAACTACTGAAGCGAAGCGATGTGTTGCATGTCGCGAACATTCAGGGCTTCTGACATGTTAATTTATTTTCTTTTTATATTCCTTATCTAGCGACCGGCTCGTGCTTCGTGTGGTCTTTACGTAAGGTAATATTAATGTATTATCAACATAAGATTTTCGGAATAAACGCTCAATATTATCGTAAAAACCACATCAAAATCAATTGCGTAGTTTAGAAGAACAATGCGTTTACGCAGATCGACACGAAAAACAACTAGAATTTATAATATTAAAAAAAAATAATTCGACTTAAAAAAGAAACGAACTCAAAATTATGAAATAACTTTAATTTTGGAAGTCGGTGTCTTGGGATCTTTATTTAAATTTTTGCCACCGAATTCCAAAATTAAAGTTATTTCATAATTATGAGTTCGTTTCTCATTGAAGTCGATTTAATATTTTTAAATTATTTTTATTTCGTAATTTTTAGTTTTTAGTAAAAACTGGAATATTTCTTTCTATTTAATAGTTTTGTTATAAATATTGCACTAGAATTAGACCAAGGTTTTGAGATGTTTTCCCTTTGACACCACACCCGTAGCTCGTATCAATAAGCCAGACCGTCGCACTTGGACGTATTAGTCCATTATCTTGAAAACTACTGAACCGATTTTGATGAAACTATCATGCCCTAAGTTGAAGTAAATGTAAGCCAAAAAAAAAGAATGGTCACGATCCGATTAATAGTTCCATAGAAGCGTGGACAAACACATACAACTATAAAATTTTGTTTATTTTTTTGGAGGCCCTAAGAATATATTGCAGTTCCAATAATATTACATACATACGTGTCGAATTGATAACTCCTTTTTTTGGAGTCGTTAAAATGTAAGGTGAAGCGTGGCCGAGCTCTTCAAAACTATTAAGTACCTACATTATTTCTATTGTGTTTATTTTTTAACGTATTTCTATTGTGTTTATTTTTTAACGTTTTTATTTAGCTATCTTGAGAAATTCGTTCGACGGAGACCTAGATGCCTGATAATGTCACTTACTTGATGGTGGAATCTGAAGACTGGTATAGGATCTCAGTGACGGCACTATGTAGTGTGTCGTATTTTTACTTATTTGAATAGAACATAAGTAAAGGAATATAAATGTTGAAAGCTAGGTCATCCTAACTATTTCCATTACTGAGGATCAATAAGAACTTACCTGGTCATCATCAGACCTTCAGAAAGTATCATCCGTGCTCAATTAGATAAATGTTGAAAGCTGGGTCATCCTAACTATTTCCGTTATTGAGAACCGATAAGCACTTACCTGGTCATCATCAGTCCTTCAAAAAGTATCATGTAGTAGCACCCCTGCTCAATAAAATAAAATTTAAAAGCTAGGTCATCCTAACTATTTCCGTTACTGAGAACCGATAAGCAATTACCTGGTCTTCATCAGACCTTCAGAAAGTATCATGTAGTAGCATCCGTGCTCAATTAGATAAATGTTGAAAGCTAGGTCACCCTAACTATTTCAATTACTGAGGACCAATAAGCAATTACCTGGTCTTCATCAGACCTTCAGAAAGTATCATGTAGTAGCATCCGTGCTCAATTACATAAATGTTTAAAGCTAGGTCACCCTAACTATTTCCATTACTGAGAACCAATAACCACTTACCTGGTCATCATCAGATCTCTGATAACAAAATAATATATATATATATCGCTTCCCGGCAAAAAAAGTGTCAGCATACAAAAATAGCTGTTTCGAGAAAATGGTAACTTTAATAGTTTTTTGTTCATCTAGACGTCAATAATTTAGCAATAGCATATTTCAGCAATCTGACTATTATAGTTTTTAAATTATTGACGTCGAGATGAACAAAAAACTATTAAAGTTACCATTTTCTCAGAAACAGCTATTTTTGTATTCTGACACTTTTTTTGCCGGGAAGCGATATATGTACTAGAGGTTGCGCCCACGCGCATCTCTTTACGGTACGGAATGAGCTACGACGTAGCTCTTCGTGCTACGATCGCGTAGTTCACGCCAACGAGATTTTTTCCTCGTAATTTTGTTAAATTTTAATGCCTGTCTGTACGGGATGTCCAAGACTGATGTTCATACTACATCACCCTTAATTTTCACAAAGATTTTTATTATAGGTCCAAGCTCAGCCACATGCATTATATGGGCTGCCAGTTTATTTACCACCAAATAAATAATAATTAAAAAAAAAATCTAAACAGCTGCATTCCTTACACAATCCACTCAAATCCAAAATAGTCAGCTGCATTCCTTACAAAATCAACTTAAATCCAAAACAGTCAGCTGCATTCGTTACCCAATCCACTCAAACCCAAAATAGTCAGCTGCATTTCTTACACACTCCACTCAAACTCAAAACAGTTAGCTGCATTTCTTACACAATCCACTGAAACTCAAAACAGTCAGCTGCATTCCTTACCCAATCACTCAAACCCATAATAGTCAGCTGCATTTCTTACACAATCTACTCAAACTCAAAACAGTCAGCTGCATTTCTTACACAATCCACTCAAACCCAAAACAGTCAGCTGCATTACTTACACAATTCACTCAAACCCAAAACAGTCAGCTGCATTTCTTACACAATCCACTCAAACTCAAAACAGTCAGCTGCATTTCTTACACAATTCACTCAAACCCAAAACAGTCAGCTGCATTCCGTACATAATCCACTTAAACCCAAAACAGTTAGCTGCATTCCTTACCCAATCCACTCAAACCCAAAACAGTCAGCTGCATTCCTTACCCAATCACTCAAACCCATAATAGTCAGCTGCATTTCTTACACAATCCACGCAAACTCAAAACAGTCAGCTGCATTTCTTACACAATCCACTCAAACCCAAAACAGTCAGCTGCATTCCTTACACAATTCACTCATACCCAAAACAGTCAGCTGCATTTCTTACACAATCCACTCAAACTAAAAACAGTCAGCTGCATTTCTTACACAATCCACTCAAACCCAAAACAGTCAGCTGCATGCCTTACATAATTCACGCAAACCCAAAACAGTCAGCTGCATTTCTTACACAATCCACTCAAACCCAAAACAATCAGCTGCATTCTTTACCCAATCCACTCAAACCCAAAATAGTCAGCTGCATTCCTTACACATTCCACTCAAACCCAAACCAGTTAGCTGCATTTCTTACACAATCCGCTCAAACCCAAAACAGTCAGCTGCATTCCTTACACAATCCACTCAAACCCAAACCAGTCAGCTGCATTTCTTACACAATCCTCTCAAACTAACAGCTTCTCCGCTATCAGACATTAACCAGTTCGGATCCACGGATAAGCGTTATTCGTGATGTGATCCGATACTAAAAGGACAATAAATACAGATCATGCGCGTCATTTGATGCCTATTGCGAATAAACTAGAGGTCGCAGTTTATCTTGATGATGCAAACTGAAATGTGATAGAGTTTGGTTTTAGTACAACATTTTTTCTAGAAATAGGGGTTATTTCTTTTAAGTTTAAAAGTGAATTTGCAATTTCAGGCTGTAAAATAGGATATATGTGAATTTGTGCAGAAAAAGAAATCATCATCTGCCTAGCCTTCTCCCAATTATGTCGGGGTCGGCTTTCAGTCTAAGCGGATGCAGTTGATTACTAGTATTATTTTACATGGACCGACTCCCTATCTAACCTCCACAACCCAGTTATTGGGTACTTAACACGATACCTCCTGGTAATACGAGATAAGAGTGATATTTCTGCGTTCACGCAGAACATTTTACACATAATTGTAATCATAATTGTTTACTTTTACTTATAAAATATTAATTTTATGTAGGACAGTTTTAGGAAAATGGTGCGATTTTGTTTCAGTTTTCGTCGGAAACACAAAAAAAAATTAAAACTTAAAGGAGGTATATCTCGACCAGCCAAAGTTAATGGTCATTTACATATTAATTAAACCCAGAATACAAAGCTTAAAATAACCATCCTGTTATTTACATATACCTAACACTATTTTATATTTAAACATTCCCTCAGCTACTCAATTATTTAAAGAACAAAAGAAACATTCTGTCGCGTAACACAGGATCATAAAATTGAAATTGCTCGTAAAATCAGGTTTAACGACTGCTTTTAACTTTTCTAAAGTTAAAAGCAGTCTTTAGGTGCGCAACTCTTTAGGTGTGATTTTTTAATATTTCTATTTTCTTTACTAAGTAAACTCACATTCATAAAAAAAAACCCAAACTTCGCCAAACAATGGGGTATACTATTTTTCATAACGATTTATTTGTCATTATAAAATTACTTGTTATCTCAATAATTAACCTGATAACCCTGCGTCTCGAGACCAGGATTATAGACTCTTTGATAGCTCAGGTATAGCTTGTGTAGGCATCTGTGGCAGCAGCAATACTACGTATATATACCATATTTTTTTCAGTTTACACCACTGTTGTACCTACTTTGAAAATTACAATCTGCGTACCTACTACAACAAAAACCGGTCAAGAGCAAGTCGGACTCGCGCACCGAGGGTTCCGTACCTAAATATACATAAAAAAAAGTGTGCAATTTAGAGAAATCGCATTTGTTTTCCTGTAATCTTTACATAAACTGCTAACACTAAGACTAATTTCAAATTTGTCTCTAAGCAACCTTCGGAGACGGAATTTTTTTCACATTTTTCATGAAAAGTCGAAAACTATGCGGGTTAAAAGAAAGATAAATGTTTGAGAATGTACAAACAGCGCTCTTACATTTGATACCCTACATGCCCCAGTAGCCCTACTTGGATTCTTACTTGCAAAATAGTTGGGCAAACGTCATCTAATACTATTCCAAAATTCAAGTTGATAGCATAAGCAGCTCTTGAGATATCCAGCTGTGACAGACGGACAGGCAGACAGACTGAGTCGCACCATAAGGGTTCCTTTTTACCATTTTGGTACGGAACCCTAAAAACGGTACTGGCAGTGAAAGCAAAGGCAAGGAAGGGGTTTGCAAGTTATCGTTGGTATGAACGCACAAAACACACGACATGATTTCAAAGTTCTGGAAATAATCTCAAAAGCACTATCATTACAGCAAAGATTTTAAAAAGGCGTCTACCAGAATTAAATTATTCAACACACTGGTACGGCCAATACTTGAATACAGCAGCCAGGTCTGGAATCCCCACTACGACATTTACATTAAACACCTCGAAAGTATCCAAAGACGTTTCCTATATCATCTTTGTTACAAAGATCGTTTAGCTAAAAAAGTTATCAGTTACAAAGACAGATTAGGGCATTACAAAATGGTCTCACTTGCAGATAGACGGAAAACGGCAGACCTGATACTACTGCACTCGTGTGCCGCGGAAAAATAGCTATAACTTATTTTGCGTCTCTGGATAAAACTAATCTGGGACAATTCGCCGCTCTCCCGAGACTCTGCAGGCAGTACAATGAGTTGTCAAAGCGTTGTGCCCTGGACATAACTCTGCCCATTTCAAAATACAAAAAGAATTTAGCCACCGCAAAATAACTTAGTATATAGTATGTTACTATTCTCTGAAATGTGAATTAATTATAATTCACATTTTCGACAGACCAGATGGCGTGGCTGGTTTAGATACCACCTGCCATGCCGCAGGTCGTGGGTTCGATTCCCATGCAGGACAAACATTTGTGTGCATGAACATGTCTGTTTGTCCTGAGTCTGGATGTAATTATCTATATAAGTATGTATTTATAAAAAAAAAAGTAGTATATGTAGTATATCAGTATCTGGTTTCCATAGTACAAGCTCTGCTTAGTTTGGGACCAGATGACCGTGTGTGAAAATGTCCCCGGATATTATTATTATTATTATTAATTAAACTAAACAATTGTAATGTTAATCATTATTATTTTCCTCAAATTCATTCAATGTTATTTCTCAATTTTTATTTGTATCCTGCCTACACCATTTGTAATTTTTTTGTCCTTCTAATTTTATAATTTGTATTCATAATTTATTTTCTCTATTTTTATCGTGTTTACGCCTAGTTAGATGTGCATGCTGTGGTCTCCTGTAATTGAAGGAGCACACGTAAATGAACCTTTTTTAATTATTGTAAATTTCTATTGTGTATCTTTTGGAGATCCTCAATAAATAAATAAATAATAAATAAATTACCTACTTTTACCCAACTCCTTAATCCAAAATAAATCCGTCTTAAAATTCAACTACAAAATCCGCTCACTAAAATCTTAACACCATTCAATACTATAAAGTTGAAGGTAATAATTGTCTGGAGAGAGCCACAATAGCATAATTCGTTGGTTTCTCTTATACTGAGATGTTAAATAAAGGAGTAAGTTTGAGGGACAATTTACGATGGAGCGGGGTACTATCGCCGCTTAATTCCGTGCCGAGAAGCCAGATAACAGTCTTGTAGTGTCGCACTCGATTTATTACTTTAATCAAACGTAGTATGTATGCTGACAAAAACTACGCACTTAATGCCTTATTTAGGGCAAGATTGGAAGACGTAGCCGATGTGGTTGTTTTTTTTTTGCCGATTTTATGGTTAGACAGGATATCTACCCACTCGTAGAGAGCATAGGACTAGCAGTAGGACTCCGAGGTCCACCGGCTTATGATAGTGTCCCCGCTCCCGGTGGAAGTGTGTAGTGCTGGACGCAAACTGTCATCGAAAATGTCATGCGCGCATGCTTTGGGACTACAGAGAGGTGAAGTAACTTGACTGCGTACCATGGTCGGATGTTCTCTCTGTTTTAGGTGCTTGAGCTCTTTTTGCCTGTACAGTCAAAGAGATTAGATCAGATCATATTTAGGCAGCTAATTTAGCTGACCAACTTAATTAAAGGCAAGACTGAACGTAGCCGATGTGGTTGTTTTTTTTTTGGTATTGTTTTTGTAGTAAGACAGAAAATTTACTCGTAATGCAGGGAGTAGATGCCGATGTTCGCATGTAGGTCTTGTTACGAATTGATTTGAGTGTGTAGTATTGCCTATCAATTGATACTATTTTCATCAATGCTCGTTATCAGTACGTGGATTAAAAAATAAAACTGAATAAATGAAAATCAAAACCAACTGTTTAAAGTTAAAATAAAAACTAATAACACTTTTCCCCAACTATGTTGGGATCGGCTTCCTGTCTAACCGGATGCAGCTGGATATCAGTATCTTACATGGAGCGACTGTCTATCTGACCTCCACAACCCAGTTACTAGGTAACACGATACTCCTAGGCAAGACTGGTGGTCGGACTTTCTAGCTTCTGACTAGGTACTTGTAACGAGTGTCAAAAATCTACGAATGACAGCCAACTGCTTTCCGACTCACGTAGAGGTTTTAGTATGTTATGACCCATCCTTGGACCGACCTCGACAAGCTTTGCTTAACCTTAAAGATCGACCCGTGTGGCTCTCTTTCTCACTGACTAACTCATTTTCTAGTACATAGTAACTTAGATTATAACTTATAATAATAACTTAGATTTTTACTCCTGAGTGACAGTGCTCGTGAAAGCGCCTACATAATATCACATACAAGAGTCTAAAAGTGTGCGCCTGCACACTTTCGTGACGGCACATTAATGTTTCGAAAAAAGTTGCACATCGTATATTAAAATCGTAAACATATTTCAGAACATTTACATTCAAAATGATAGTAATATGGGGCCACGGATTGATCAAAATATAAAATACCAACTTTCAACCTTCACATTTTAGCCAAATCAAAACATTTTTAAAACTTTATTTCCGAGATACACAAGCCTTAAACAATACGTGGCTAATAGCTCAATACCCTGTACTATTTGTATTTCTCATTTAGGAACTCGCTAATTAACAATCAGGTCCTTTGCTGTAGTCAAATTGAAACGTTATTAGCGACCAGATTAACGAAGCGATACAGCAAACGTGATCGTTTATCGATAGGGACTCATGAGACCTTTACGTGGACCTCGATTAGTGTTTGCAATTATTGTATTATTTATTGGCTAAATTGAGATAGTTGCCGAGATTTGTTATTTGGCTACTTAAGGCGAAGATACGTCTAAACGAGTAATGAATTGGAAAAATATATGTTAAATTAGAGCATTTTTTTAATAACTTAACATGTGAATATTTTAGATTTTGTTTACACAATATTACATAGTGTATTTAATTTGTAAAGTTATGTTTAGCGCGGATAAAAAAACTGAGACTCACGCAAAAATTATCAAACGTATTTTTATGAAACTTTTACAGTTTTACAGATTTTAAATAAATATCTTTTAGTATACGTGTTTTGATATAATAACTTTTGTTTTATGTATAGTAAATTAATAATGCGTCTAATTTGTGACAGCGCTCCCTGATGGGCGAGACCTATTACTGGGTGGATATACGACGCGTTGCGTGAGCTCAGCACACAACACGCAATTTAACCACTCAAGGTCGATGGCATATATCTAAGTCTTAAGTTACATAAAACAACATCACGCCTGTACTGGCTAACCCTTCGGGGAATTCCCCGAAGGGTTAGCCAGAAGTGTAGAATGTGAGTGAGTGAGATGGAGAAAGTTTTTTGTGTTCTTATTTTGTGTTTCAAAAACTGGGTCGAAAAACGTCACAGTATAGTAAAACTTTCTTGTTGGTCTAGTAGCCGCAAACGCAACTGCTGAACATGAGGTCCTGGGTTCGATCTCGTTGTCGAGCAAAGTGTTATTGAGCTCTCAGCTTTATAGTTATGATGCCTGGAGTCTGGGTTTTTCTGTCTGTTAGTACCACGTACTTCTCGTCAACTGTCTAAAAAACCCTATACATTTCAGGTCATGTCAATGTGTGCTCGAATGTCAGCCGAACCCAATAGGTTCACAAGTCCGTGGTCGCCATAGGATGATGTTTTTTTCACGTTTATATACATATAGGTAAAGATTTAAAAAAAAATCTTACGCCCACATGGTGTGCGCCAGACGTTTGAGGGGCTGCTGTGGGTGTAGGTACTATAATACACCCCTGTCTAATCCTTCACAAATTACAAGCGAGTTGTTTCAATGGTCGTATGTTGTTATAATAAGTAGCTGTTGATGTCCCTGTAATACAAATTGAGAGCGGTCCAAATATCGATCTCAAGATTAAGCAAATTGTGGGCTAAAAATAAAAGTTAAGGGCTCGAGGGCTGATGAATGATGTATGTACCTGTATTATTTATGTAATCTGACCCTGTTGCTGTGTGAATAAAAGCGTCAGTTTGTTTTCCTTTGGGAGTATTAATTATAAGATCCATAATAAAATCTATATACACATTCTGCCTAGCCTTTTCCCAACTATGTTGGGGTCGGCTTCCAGTCTAACCGGATGCAGCTGAATACCAGTATTTTACATGGAGCGACTGCCTATCTGACCTCCACAACCCAGTTATTGGGTAATACGATACCCCTTGGTAAGACTGGTTGTCAGACTTTCGGGCTTCTGACGACCCGTAACAACTGCCAAAGATCTACGAATGACAGCCGGGACCAACGGCTTAACGTGCTTTCCGAGGCACGGAGGAGTCTCGGTATGTACAGATGGTCACCCATCTACGGACCAACCCCGGCAAGCGTAGCTTAACCTGATGGATCGACCCTTACGGCTGTAAAATTTATATACATTGTTTATAATAATATAATAATAATATCCTGTGACATTTCACACACGGTCATCTGAACTCAAAATAAGCAGAGCTTATATTATGGAAACCAGATAACTGATATACTATCATACACTACTTTTTTTGTAAATATACATACTTATATAGATAATTACACCCAATTTATACTAACTTCTTATGTAATAGACATTAACCGTTTAGTAGTTTACAAATTTGAATGAACTATTCTTTAACGAACCACAAAAACTGAACATTAGGTACACTATTTTATTCATTTAGTCAAAGCATCAATACGTGAGCATGACACACATTTTAATAATAATAATTTATTATAATGAATATAGTTTCGAATATATTCAATAGCAACAGATAATTTCATACTAGAACATTCACAATAATGTCATTAATATTACAAAACATTATAATAATTCTCTATACAATAAATATTTAAGTAAACCACAGGTACCTATATTGTATTTACCGTTACCGCAAATAAGTACAATTAAATACAAGCATCATTCCAGTTACTTATTAGCATTGGATTTCTGTCATTACGAGGTGTGGCGATTAAGTTCCAGGAATTTGTCGATAAAACACAAGAAAATTAAGTTATGACCATAATTTTATCGTCGACCTTCACAATGGGTAGTGTTCCTGTAACTCTACCACTCTACAACTCTGTACTCTACTGTTACCTACAACTGGTGGGAAAAATAACCCATTGCCAAATGCAACAGTGATAATATTTGGCTAATTTCTGATAAGTCACAAAGGGATAACGATTGACTCGATTGATTAGATTCAAAGAATTGTTTTAAAAGGTTGACACCCTTTAAACTTTCACATGAATCATGTTAAACAAAGATGATTGAAAAATAATTATTATTTTGTAAAGATAAATAATATGAACTGAAAATAAAGCAGGTAGTATAGTATAGTGGGCTGGTGACCCCCACTGGGGAGTATCTGTTCAAAAAGTTGTATTTTTATCATAGACAAACTTCACAAAATCGAATTAATCGATTGTTATTAAAGTTACGAAGTATGGAAAAAATATGACGTTTTGAATAGAATAATAAATAAAAGACTGATTGCTTTTTGTAGAATAAATATGACTGTTCTGTTTAAAAATGTAAGAGAACATTAATGCAGAAATACATCCGTTTAGATTGGAATCCAAAGTTTTGGATTTTATCATATCGAAAATACGCCTTTTAAACAAGTTTTTAGGCTCATTCGATGGACTATTTTGTAATGGGTTCAAAAAATAAATAAAAAAATTAAAAATTGTTCAAAAGGTCGTATTTCACATACGACCTTTTGAACAGATGCTCCTCAACTTTACGTCATCATCATCAGCCTACAGCAGTCTACTGCTGGGCACAAGCCTCTCCAATTACCCACCATTGATTCTTGGCAACTTTCATCCAGCTGCTACCATGCAGCCTTGCGAAGATCGTCGCTCCACCTAGCCTGAGGGCATCCTACCTTACCTTTGATGATTTGCGGGCTCCACTTAACCCTTAAATGCATCTTGTATCGAAAACGATCCTACGTATTTGTATCGATTTTATCAAGTTTTTATAGGTTCTGTAACTTGAGTTGATTGTTAATATGCTATCTGTGTCTGTCTGTCCCATTACTAACTAAAAAAAATACTAACTAAAAATACTAATTAAAATCCTCATCTTAAAATAAAAATATTTTTTTAGGAATAAATCTGTCATCATGCATTTAAGGGTTAAGGGGCGGCTAAGGAGCGACCGCGAGAGAAAATTAGGTATTGAAGCGCTACACACACAGCGATAGACGCGCTCGCCCCGTTCACTCACACATTTATCTTTACATAGTGGTTCAAGCTGCAGTAAGTGTAAAGACAATAATAGGTTAAAATAGAAGTGGGTACTGTGTTGTTATTTTAATTTAACAGTCATCTACAATGTTTATCCTCAATCTGATTTTTTGACGTCCTGGTGAAACTCTTGAGTTACCCAGGCAATTATTTACATGGCTACTACTTTAAGTTTAGTATATAAACTTATCACAATCCCGATTCCCTGGTATTTCCCCTTAACCCTTAACTGCTCGCATGGGGTCATCACACTTTCGCGCGTCGAAAAAATGCACTTGCAATGGTCGGAACCCCCCCACGCGCCCGCTAGCCTCTTAATATACGCTAAAGAACATATTCTAGTACCGTTTAGACCGCTGCAGGTGCAGGCTGCGCCGCTGCTCTCTTGAGCCGTGATCCCGTGCGAGTATTTACGTAACTTTTTTGAGAAAGGTAAGCTTTTTATATTCTATTATTTTTTTTTTGTTTTTATTTAGATATTGGTATAATTTTGAATGAAATATGATAGTGAATGATATTTTCTATCGTTTTACTAGTTTTGATTTTTTTTTTGTATTTTTCATACAAAAATGTTATTTACATAGGTTTTTTTTATTCCTCAGTTGTCAAAGATGGATGAAAGAGACGAGCGTATTGCATTTCAAAAAACAATTTTTGGATTTCAAAAAACAATGACCATGGTATCCTATGTACCAAGGCCAAATAAATCTGTAATATTCCTGTCTTCAATGCATTATGGCGCAGACATTGACCCAGCGTCTGGTGATAAGAATAAGCCTGAAATAATTACCTATTATAATAGAACAAAATGCGGAGTAGATACTAATGACCAATTGTGTGGCACATATAATGTTGCAGGAGAACTAAACGTTGGCCATTAACATTATTTTATCATTTTTTGAATGTTACATGCATAAATGCATTGGTTGTACACAAAGCAAACACAGAAAACGTACGTACTCACGTGAGGCGTCTATTCTTGCGACAACTTGCAACGGAACTTGTTGAAAGTCATCAAAAACGTCGAGCCAAGGTCAACGCATCTCCAAAAATAGTAAAAAGGCGACTTTTGGAAGTACATGGTTTGGAAACCCTACCTGCTTCGCCTACCACTAAACGTGGGCGGTGCTATAATTGCCCGAGAAAGAGTGACCGAAAAGTGTCCACAAAATGCAGTAAATGCAAAAAGTTTTTATGTAATGAGCACTTCATTGTCTACTACCTAACCTGCAATAACGACGATTCCCTTAGTTCCTAAGAATTCATGAAATTTTAATACATGATCTCATATTGTGCCAAAAATGTTCCCTATTGTAGAAGTTTATATTTTAGTTATTTTGATGTCTTAGAAGATTTTATTTTTAGTTGTGGTTTTTATGTCTTATGGTTTAAATAAAGTACTTTCATAATTACTATTAGCGTGTTTCATTAAAAATAAGAAATCATCAAATTTCATCCATACAAATTGGGGTCACCACGGACCCCATGCGAGCAGTCAAGTGATTTTCTTCGTGCGAGTAGTTAAGGGTTAAGAACACGTCTACCCCAGCGGACATCTGTTCTACGACTAAATAGCCAGCCTATTGGCTTTTCAGCTTGCTTATATCTATGTCGACAACTTTGGTACTCTGCCGGATCATGTCGTAACAGATCTGTATTTATAGAATTGTAATCATTAAAATCATCAATACAACTCTCTAAGTTCATATATAATCCTAATGAATGCCTATTTCGTGAAATCTTGATATTTAGGATTATACTAACTTAAGGAGTTGCAATCAGTATTAGAATGATTATAATTTTGTAAATACTTTTATGTTACGGTCGCGAATCATACTGTAATCAACATACAGCCTGATACTGACTTGCAAATTGCAAAAAGCGTAAGGAAATTTGAATTTTGCGGGCTACCTGGAGCGGGAACCTTTAAAAGAAGATAAATGTATGTAAGATTGTTTGGTTTGTTGTCCGTTGCCAGTGGCGCAACCAGAGAATACATAGAAAGCACCACAGAGAAAATGTAGTTTGTACACAGAACACTATTACTCTGAGTTTCTCTTTGGTCCCTGGCTGACCCTGACATCAAACACTGCATGAATACGAGTCTTTTTGCTTTAGTTTTTATTCTAAGGTCTTTTGAATGCTTTGCATGTGTGTAATGTGTGTTTTGTTTGTGCAGAATAAACATTTTTCTTCCTTTCTTGTTCTTTCTTTAAATGTAAAATTAATAATAAATAAATAATTTTATTTTGGATAACAATGAGATCCATAAAATGTTAGTAACAGGTTTGCACTTAAAACACTACTGTTAGTAACTTAAACTAAAAACGAATTAATGAGAAGACCACCCAAGAAATGGCAAGTACAGTTTAGTTGTTGTTGTTGTAGTTTAGTTAAGTTGTCTTCTCACAAATTGCCTTAGTATGGCGAAGGACATGTCTGTCGCCACAGCCTTCAGGATGCTATCGTGACTGCCTGTTATTCTTCTCAGGAGTGAGGCCGTCTTTTTGCGGATGATGGCATGAATTCCATTGGTACAGTTTACCGCGAACATCTTTGAGGCACTGCAGCAACGAGGCAGTCGCAACAGCATCCTAAAACCATTATTGTATTGGACGCGTAGAACATCCAGCGACCTATTCGAGTAGTTGACCCAAAGACTCCCCGGTGTAAAAAATCTGATAATAAGCTTTAAAAAGCGTTATCTTAACTTAAATGCCCGGCAGTGGGATATTTAAGGCTTATTAATAAAATTAGATATTTGGTCAATTATAATTGTCCGTTTCAGTCTTCGATCCAGAAAGGGTTGAGTTTACGAATTGAAAAAATCAAAAGTATACCTATACCTATCTATCTACAGGGTGTGTCAGAGAGGTGTGGTCATAATCATCAAGTGTTTTACGTACATATGGTGTACGTAAGAAAAATCTTTATATAATAGGTATATAACCGTATATCTATAATATAAAAATGAATTGCTGAATGTGTTGCTAAGCGCAAATCTCGAGAGCAGGTGAACCGATTTTGCTAATTCTTTTTTTTAGAATATTCCTTGATGTACGAGGATGGTTCTTATGGAGAGAAAAAATAAAATAATGCCTGAAAAGGTCTAAAAAGAACACTTTTCTATACTCCCATACGATCGATTCGAAATAATACTTAAAAATCAATTTGAACTTTAATACCATACCATAAAGTTTATGTGTTGGTGGAGAGGTTCCGGGAAGGCAAAACAATTGAGTGACGTTAGTATCGTATAAATATTAATGTCAATATTAGTGACTAAGTATTAAAAGAATTTTGGGTGGTTTATAATTTTATTTTTTTACATAATGTAATTGTTGACTTATTAACTTTCTTTTTTCTTTTTTTATCTTACTAGCTGACCAGTCCTTCCTGAATATAGCAGAATAAGTATTAAAAAAAAATAAAGAATCGACTGTTAGGTGGTACGAAGTTCGCCGGGTCAGCTAGTGATATATATAAGTATAAACGTAAAAAAACATTATCCTATGGCAACCGCGGGCTTACAGTAGCTGTGAACCTATGGGGTTCAGTGACATTCGAGCATACATTGACATGACCTATGCGGTTTTTTTATGTATATATATATAGCCGTGAACTGTTCATACACTTCACGGCTTAAGGGTATGGTATAGATCATCAAACTGGACAAATTTATCTATGGAACTAACATCGTAATCGCGAACAAACATGTTAGTACCTTACCTAGGTATTAGGCATTATACATCATTCCATTCTTTATGTGAATTCAACGTCATTTGCAGTTTTCGATAACCTGTGCACTAAATCGGTCCGCATCCATGCTACCGTCACTGACAATCGAACAACGGCCCCGTCAGCTGCTGATTCATCAATAGCATTTCATTCGCTTTGACTAATTTATTGGAGCGCTGCTACGCCAATTATTTTCATACTACCCCGGATTGAGACAACAATAATATAGGCTGAATCAATGGCTTTTGTGCACAAGTATTGTTGGTTTAAGGTTTTGTAAAGGTTTGGAATGCGTACCTGCGGATGTGTTTATTTTTATGTCAGGAATGTAAAATAAAAAGGAAAATTCGGCAGAATTACAATGGTGCCAAAGATTTAACACAGACCTCTAATAATGGGTTCATAAAATACACATAAATATCAAATGCCAAACACCGTCTGTCTAACTACAAAAGATTTAAACATATATTCAACGCGTGTCTTACGTTTTTTAACTGACTTCAAAAAAACTTTTTAGCAAAAAATAAAACCGACTTCCAAAACAAAACACTACAAAGTGAAAAATAACTTTCATTTCGGTAGTCGGTGTCTTGGGTTTTGTATTTTAATTTTTTGCCACCGACTTCCGAAATTAAAGTTATTTTTCACTTTGTAGTGTTTTGTTTTGGAAGTCGGTTTTATTTTTTGCTAAAAAGTTTTTATTTTTCACTTTTTAGTTGTGGAACCTACCCCACACAAATTCTAATACATAATTGAGCACAATAATTGTAGATATAGCCATGTAAATAACAGTGATAGGAAGTTATTAAAACACCATCACATCATCCACATAAAATAAGTGGGAAATATACGCATTATTGAAGCTAACTCAAAAACTCCCTAAGCTAAGTTAATAAAATTTATATGGGACCACCTCGGAAGTATACCCTATCAAACAAAAAAATAATTTTCTAAATCGGTCCATCCGTCTTTGAGTAATCGCGTAACAAACATACAAAAAAAAAAAAAAATACAGACGAATTGAGAACCTCCTCCTTTTGGAAGTCGGTTAAAAAAGGTTCTATATTCGTCCCGTATGTATGTTTGTATGTCCGCGATTTCAAAAACGAATGAACCAATTTTGATGATTCTATCACTAACGTGATCTATATAGTATCAGGAAGGTTTGAGTATGAAGTTATGTATGAAGTTATATGCATAAATGTTCACATTGCCGGCATTTCTAAGCGGATTTTGATGATTCTTTATTTCGTTTGTTTTGGGCTTATGTAATTGTATATTAAACTTAACGTGGCAAAATAAATTTACTTAAAAAAAGTAAAAACCGACTTCAAAAACCTAAAACGAATAAAATAACTTTCATATAAAACTTAACAGATTCTACAAAGAAACCGTGCCGTGTACAAACGCGCCTTAAACAAAGTGTAACTTCAATAACGCATAACCTCTTAAGGGGTCATTGTACTCATCATTATGAACAACTTTTACTATGGGAACAAACCGGAAATCGCGAAAAAAAATCAGTCTGTACATTTGTTCGCATAACTTCACAGATTGTACTTCGGTGAGTGTGCTCAAGAACTCCACGACCTCATTCCGCCGGCCCCCTTCTACCATCGGACATCTAGACGCACTGCCAGTTATCATCCCTACATAGTTGCTATTCACCAATTCGCACTAAGCGTTTCCAAATGTCTTTTATAATGCGCACAGCAAAAGAGTGGAACCTGTGTTTCCGAGCGCATACAACCCTAATCTCTTCAAAGTGAGAGTGAACAGGCTTCTTCTTGGTAAGTTCACTCCATCTTCGACTCTGTCTCTATCGCCTCCAACCTAGACTAGAGTCAAGAGGAAACCCATCTTATATAAAAAAAAATAAAAAAAATAACTCGTCAAAATGTAGGGAACAGCAAATTTTTTTTCGCGATTTCAGGTTTGGTCCCATAGTAAAAGTTGTTCATAATGATAAGCACAATGATCCTCTGAGAGGTTGCGCGTAATTTAAGTTACACCTTCGTATAAAAGAAACAGTGAACTTGACCTCAGTTGGAATTATGTAAGTGCAAAATACAATAAAAACTTTTTAGAAAAAATAAAACCGTAGTGTTTTGTTTTGGAAGTCGGTTTTATTTTTTGCTAAAAAGTTTTTATTTTTCACTTTTTAGTTGCGATACCTACTCCACACAAATTCGAATACCACTATCTGCTGTGTAAATAACAGTGATAGGAAGTTACTAAAACATCATCCGTATAGATTAAAACATCATCCACATAAACTAAGTGGGAAAAATACTCATTATTAAAGCTAACTCAAAAACTACCAAAGGAAAGTTAATACAATTTATATGGGACCACCTAGGAAAAACCCTTTCAAATAAAAATGAATTTTCAAAATCTGTCCGTCCGTCTTTGAGTAATAGCGTAACAAACATACAAAAAAAAACTTACAGAGGAATTGAGAACCTCCTCCTTTTTGAAGTCGGTTAAAAACTGCCTCAAAGGTAAAACATTTGAGGCAGTTTTTGTGGGTTTATATCTGTAATTCATATGATGACATAACATTATGAACATAAAATCACGCCTGTAATCCCTTCAGGGTCAGGCAGAGATGGACATAATATAGTACACTCACATTTCACCAGTTACGCTTAAGTCCCATATAATAGGGGGCGAGCCTATTGCCATCAAACGGGCACACATTCAGACTCCGAGCTGCTCCTGAGAAATTCCAGATGGAAAAGTCAATAACAGTTTGCCCGACTTGGGAATCAGACCATGGACCCCATGCTCAGCAGTACCGTTTGCGATCACTAAACCAACAATTCAGTAATTCATATGATGTAATTTATAAAGAGTAATATATTCTATGTTTGCACCAAATTTGTAAGTCTTGTAATGAGACAAATGGACGTTTAGAAAAAGTTCGACTTGGTAGAGCGTCATTTCTGTTACTCATAGGTAGGTAAGGCCCTTTGTACACAGCACGGTTTCTTAACAAAAAACGTGTCTGTCAACAAGCTTCCATTAGTACTCCATACAACACTGACGACCGTGCCTACACACGGGAAATAAACCGTAGTTTTTCACGGCAAGAAAAACAAGTGTGTACAAGGACCTCAGTCAACTCAATGTTTCATATAACGGCCGCATACAGTACAAAGTATATCAATGTACCTTTGCCTTTCCTACCTCTAACCCCACAATACCTGCAACGCATCTATGGCATCAAAATTTCATTAGATCTACATTGCATTTGGGCGCCAACCCTCCTGCGCTACGGTCAAACGCATCCGCGTAGTGGCGATTAGACTTACAAACGGCACACGTAATCCGATAGCGAATATTATAATAACGTCAGCATGTCCTGACCTACAGTGCTCAATTTGGTCATTGAGCATTATTGGGAATACATTATTTTGTAAAATAAATTGAGGTAGGATGATTCTATTGAATTAGGCATTTACAGAATCCGGGCGTAGGTAAAAATGACACATCGAGCTTAATCGAGCATTTCCGCAGGTATTTTTTTCGTGATTATTTTAATAGATTTAATCAAATTACTTTTTTTTTTCAGCCGTGCACTAGATCGTTGGTATTTATAAGTATGTATGCTATTTTTTTATTTATTTGGGTAATTTACTCATAAAAAATCACATTTGAGTATGGCTGAAAAAAAATTGTAATTTGATTTAAATCTATTAAAATAATCTCGAATAACCTGTAGAAATGCGACGTTGCCAGCCCACGTGGGGTAAACGCTCTTAAAACTACGGTCACAGACTACGTAGTAGAGAGAGTCATGAATACGACGGCAGCGTGTTTTGACATTACGGTGTCAAAAACGCTCTATAGGAAAACACACTAACTTACTGTCATATTAATAAAGATCTTCTCCACACTTAGCCAGATCACCCTAACAAACTGAGCAATTCCCTTTAAACGTTTCAATGACGTCATTCGCCGTTATATTGCAACCGCTATGTGGCGGCCACCGCTCTTCTAGGAAACGGTAGCTTTAGAAAATGACTGTCACATAGATAATAAAACTTTTGGCTTTGTCACTGACATAATTCCTTATTTCCCTATCATTGCACGCTCAACGCTATCTTGGATGCTAAGCCTGACTGTGCTGTGGTCGCGGATGAATGGAAGAAGATCTTGTCAGTATGTCTGGAGTATTGTGAGCAAAGCGTATGACTGTCGAGTGTTTGTATCTTTAACTATTGTAATTGGCCTTGGCCGTTTTATATTTACGTTTGTATATAGGGGTAATCTTCAGAACTGCTGATCCGATTCCGAAAATTATTTCACTAATAGGAAGCTTACAATATTGCCGAGTGTCTTAAGATATATTTTATTTAATAAATTTGACGCGGACGAAGTCGCGGGTAGAAGCTTGTGTTAAAATAAATAAATAAATAAATAAATTGACGCATTATGAAGTCGTACTTTTTCAAAATATCGTTCCGACATATTTACGGCCGACTACTGTGCATTACGTTCCTATAAACTTTTTACGGATTCTCACAATTTAAAGATATTGTAAACTTTTTAAATAATCAGGCAACCAATAAATAAAACTTAAACTTTGCCTGAATAATGACAAAATCCAAAATACTTTATTTCAGATAGATCTAAGGCCTCTATTAGACTCCCATAGAAATATGATCGGAGATGTATGAATCATTACAAACTATGACGGTATAATAAATACATATGATTCATATTTTCTATGATCATAGTTAAGGTATCCTATTTGACAGAAAACGTACAATTATGATCTTATCCTTCTCTCAAAAATTCCTTCAAATTGCACGAATTTGGACTGGATTATCGAATCAACTAAATTATTTCATGGTTACTAAGTGACTAAGTGAGCTTTTTGCTTTGAAATGATGGGTGCCACAATATATAGGTACACAACTTCATCCATTCGGAGATATATTTTGTAAGACTTTTTATCTTCCAATCTAAGTTCTTCGATCGAGTAAAGCGTTATGGACACCTCTCTCTGATCACCTTGCTAACCCACACACGTCTTTTATTTTTTTGTTAACCGTTTTTATCTTCTTTTAAGATCACAAGTCTAATATGTAAAAATGAAGAACAGCATCATTTAACTATGGTCATAGAATTTGACAGATATAACAAAATCATATTTGTATGATTAATATGATAGTGTAATTGGGGCCTTACAGTTTCGAACCATAGATTACCAGATTTTTCAAATTTAATATGGCCCACATTTAATTTTAGAACCACGTTAATCTCATTAGGGTCCTGGCTTCGTAACAAAAACAAACGGTAAATAACATGCAGCCGCACTGTATTAACTCCTGCAAAGTTTCACATCATTAGTGTGGATTCAAGCGGGGGCTACTGTTTGGCTCACTGGCTTTTCAGCCGTGTTTTCACTGAATGTCGGTCTTACATTTAAAATACTATGCAGATGACGTACTTATTAAAATTCAAATGTAAAATAGATATACAACAGTACCAGGATCTTTTGGCGCGTGGCTAAAATTGGAACTAATGCGGCCATCTTGTTAGGGTTCCGTACCTCATAAGGAAAAAATGGAACCCTTATAGGATCACTCGTGTGTCTGTCTGTCTGTCCGTCTGTCACAGCCAAATTTGCTCCGAATGTTATGGACCGATTAGGTTGAAATTTGGTACATTTATGAATTTGTGTGACCCAAACACGGACGTCTAACATAAATAAATTAATTATGGATATGGGGTCAATTTTGGGGAGCAAATAAGAAAATTTACAAAAAAAGTTTTGCAAACTGTACCGTGTGACATATGAATTGAAAGGGCTTACTGTGAGGGTTTCAAATATTATATATATTATAAATTTTAATAAATTGTTTTAAAGCTATTTAAGAAAATAGACGAAAATTGACCATTCGCCCCCCCCCCCCCCCCCCTTATCACCTGTACCTACCTAACTAAACTACTGTAACTAAAATAAAAATAAAAAATACAGAAAACAGTTATATAGGTACCAAACGCCAGCAGGTCAAGCTATCCGATACTCTCAAATTTTCCCAATCAACCTTGAACCGTAGCGATAAAGTTGAAAATCTATTAAAGAAATTTGACAGATTGTAGTAGCTTGATGTGCTAGCGTCTGTACCTATAGATTACAGGAAAACTTACAAGAAGTCTATGGTCTTAAAATAACATGGTAAATCTGTCAATTTTAGGCGTACAAACTTACATTTATAGTTTGAATGTATGGGAGAATATGTTTTTCAACTACAATGTTAAGTTTGTTCTTGGGATAAATTCATCCCAACTACGGAACCCTTCATTGTGCGTTGTCCGACACACACTTGGCCAGTATTTATTTTTTTAGTAAAGGAGATGGCTAAATGACTGCCCCAAACAGGCATACGAATCTGACATTAACTAGTAATATTTAAAAATTTATTCATGAATTATTTAGTGTTTAATAGTTTTCTGAAACTTTCTTGAACAAAGTATCTCAATTGCTTTTGAAGCTTTGTTTGTTTGACATGACAAGGTCAAGGGAAAATAATACAATACTGCAAGCTAGGGAGGGGTCATATCGCTTTTCCAGAATGTCAAATCGAAACTGTACTTATATTACTCTGATTTTCGTAATTTTACAGTTAAAATACTGTATTCCAATAAGTTTTAATGTACAACGTGTAAGATCATTTCAATTATGATCTAATGAATGAGCGACTATTTATTTTGCGTCGAGATTTAGGTTGTTTTAAAAGATTTTTTATTGCTATATTTTTTGCATTTTTTTTCTTCAGGAAATTTATTGATTTTGAAATGAAGTTTATTTCTGTTGTTTCAATTTTATGAACTTTAACGTTCTAAGTAGCCTAAATCAAAAGCAATTCTTTCCCCATTTTCTCTAAAATTTGACTAAGTTAAATATTTTTTTATTAAAATTAGCACAAAGTGATGCATTCATTGTATAGACGACTTTTATAAGAATACATTGTAATTTTTGCTTTAGGAGCTCGCGGCTAAGTAATAACAGCCGCACGGGTCGATCCATCAGGTTAAGCTACGCTTGCCGGGGTTGGTCTATGGATGGGTGACCATCTTTACATACCGAGACTCCTCCGTGCCTCGGAAAGCACGTTAAGCCGTTGATCCCGGCTGTCATTCGTGGATCTTTGACAGTCGTTACGGGCCCTCAGAAGCCCGAAAGTCTGACAACCAGTCTTACCAAGGGGTATTGTATGTATTACCCAGTAACTGGGTTGTGGACGTCAGATAGTCAGTCGCTTCATGTAAAATACTGGTATTCAGCTGCATCCGGTTAGACTGGAAACCAAACTCAACATAGTTGGAAAAAGGCTAGGCAGATTGATTGACATTGTAATTTTTTCATACCCTATAGACCTCAAAACCATTCATAATTATGTGATATTCTAAACCTTTTACAGCAAAAATTTCCAAAACAGTCACCGGTTTTAGGTCGATTAGTAAAAGTAAATAAAAAAAAGTAGATCATTCATTACATCATAACTGAAATGATCTTTCATGTTGTACATAAAAACTTATTTAAATACAGTATAGGCCTCTTAACCTAAGGTTACACTTTGTTACAAGGTTATAAGTTCAGAACGCCAATCAAATACCTTAATTATTATTATAGTGTTAGCTTGCAAATTGCTTGAACTAAAACGGAAAAAGTAGCTTAAGAATCAAAATCTCCGACACCAGGCGAGTCTGAAATCACCAACCAAAAATGCTGATAACGTACACAGGTACCTACTATTTAAACGTACAAATTGTACACGTCAATTACAAGTAGACATTCCCTGCTTTTTCATTGCGAACTAAATTAAATAGAGATAGTTAATCGACTGTCAATCGCGGTGATCGATGCTTGACTCGAATTGACTCGATACATTTGCAACGGACCAATCGATTGAATGCTTGAAACTGTTGTTTGGCTAATTGAATTTTTATCTTATGAATGAACGGTAAATTTGCGCATTGTAGTGGTTATTTACACTGATACCGTTTTCAACACAAATCACACGGCGATTGTTGTGAATCACTAAATGCGTTCAGCTCTAAACGAATTTCAATTATCGTCCTATTTCTCTAAATCGTTTAATAATGACAGAGACAGAGAGATCTTATAAAAAAGTTTAGCGAATGCATTCAGTTATTTGTGGTTTAAGTGGGCTTTAGTGTACGAAGACGGAAATGTCTTCGTGAATAAGTAAGCTTACACACGAGAGTAATAAAAAGAAATTGCCAATAATGGAAAAAATAATAAGAAAGAAAGAAATAGTTGCATAACTTCACTGCTACAAAAGGTGTTTTTCTTCAATGCAGCTTCCCTCTCCTATAAATGAAGAAATACAAACAATGCAAACTATAGAAAAAACTGTAATAATAAAACAATACTACCATTTTTAAATTCATGGCACGGTAGGCAATAACGGTGGTGAAATGATAAAAAATAATGATGCTAATCATTTAATCTTCATAAATCTTTCCGCATAACAACCGTTGAGATGGTACCCCTACAAGTTTTATATCAGATACCTACAAAAAATTGTGACGAAATCTACCAAACCAACAGCATCCCACAATATTTTCAACAAAACTTCACGATTCTCCCTTTCAATTGAAGCGGTAGCAAAATAATTGTAGGTAGTATATTTAAAGTTTAGGTGAAAAAGTTCCATTTGAATGGAATAACATCAGTTCATTAAGGCGCATTCACGGCGCGTCAGCGGCTCGTAACTGACGTAGAGCGGCGCCGCAATTCGTTTTACATCTGACCTAAATTCTGCCTATAGATAATACCTATAAGTGTGAATGGGGCTTAACTTTTTGCGTACAACAAAGTTGGTGATTGTTTTTTTTTTTTTTGTTCTTTCTGCCGTTTAGTGCGGGTATGGGGAATTCATTACGGCTGGTTTTCACCACAGCAAATATCTTTCAAGTTCTCAGCTCAGCTTCAACGAAATATAAAAAAAGGTTGTTTACGAGCTTTAGTGAAAACCAACTCTTACTGATGTTTAGCTGTTTTGTTGGTAAGAAGAAAATCGAGAAAATAGAAAAAAATAGAGAAGAAAATCGAAAACTTCAGGATATCTCGGGCAACTGATCGTACTTATTTCATATTTTAATTTCTCAATAAAATTATTCCCATCCCGTTGCTTATTTACATTACATTTATTTACAGGTTTTCAGTCTACATTTTTTAAGTAGGTTTGGTAGGTAAACGGCTTATAAAAACCTACCTGTTCCCGTAAAAATACACATGTAGTTTCAAAGAAAAACGTGTGGTGTTAGATTATTCTGTATTTAAATAGATTCGTTTAATGGAAGAGCATCTCGAAAGGACTTCAAAGGGGACCACGTGGAACGCACTTTTGCTTTCTACATTTATTCATGGGGCGCCGGGGTGAAGCCTTCAAAGCCAAGAGATATAATCGCAAGAGCACATTATGACTGTATGACATTATTTTGTTTACTGGCCTAAGAAGTACGTATAGTCTGTCCCAAAAGTATATGATGAATGTCAGAATCAGAAATATTTATTTGTAAGTTACAGGTACAATAGATGTAAAATGGTAGGTACAGTTCGCTACAACCAGCCATTAATGGCATACAAAAATAGTTTATAAATCAGTGTGAATTTAAATTAGGTACATAATTATAGTTAAATTTATCTTCTCTAATTGTGTTCGGAAAAAATAACATATGTATTAAAAAAATAATGATTAAGTAACAGCAAAAAAATAAAATAAAATTAAAGTATAATAATAAAACATAATAAAACAGTAGATATCAAACATATATAAGGATAAATTAAAATTGTAATCAGTCAACAATATAGACGAATAATACCTAAGTAAACAAACCCTTTTCATTTTAAATTCTTACGCAATTCATACATTTATTTATTTATTTATTAAATACATGTTGAGAAGGTTTCAACTTTATATCTCAGCATTTTTTTCAACTATTATTGTTAATATTTTAAAGATGATTATTAAATTGTATATGTAAAATTAAGGTTACAAAATGAACCTCAATATTGTTTAATGAAAAATATTTTTAAGGTGACTTAAAATCATAATTTTGGGTTTAAGTATTCGAATAATCAAATCACTCAATTTGTAAGTGACACTGTAAATTGGCATCCACGGTAGGTATGTTTTTTGACCAAATGTCATCACTACATCAGTTTTGGAACAGAACATACGGCTAACTTTCAAAAGTCCGACGAAATTTCACATTTGCATTAAGTGCTAAAATCTCAAAAGCATTTTATATATTTGAAGGTCTTCAAAATATTCTATTTATAACGTTACTTTTTAGTGATCAATTGAAATACAAGTTATTTAAAGGCTTACATTATGAATAACCAATTCGTATTTTGGCAACAAAAAGATTTAGTTCTCAGAAAAAATCTGTGAAGGTCAATGGTCACATCTTATAGTCTATGAATTTTCTAGCTGTACCTATCAATCAGCCAGAGTCTTGGTTTAATTAAATGTAATGTTATATTTATTGAGAATTAATAGTTCTAGCTCAAGGCTTAATTAGTAGGTATTCTTGGCTAACAATGCTCAAGTATCGACAATGGGTATTCACACCAAAATAATAGATAGATAGGTAAGAACTAGAGTTGATTCGCCTGATTTAATTGAATACTATTGTATGTACGAGTACAAACAAAAGAACGTTAGTCCCACTAGCGCAGAAAAAGAGCAGTAATATCCAACTGGTAAGGAACTCGAGTCACGGGATACAGGTCGAAAACAGTCATGCAGGCACTTTACTTTGTGGAAATTTTATTACCTACCAAAAACGTTGACTAAAAAGTTTAGTAGGCGCAGTTCGAGTCCGTGAGTCGTTTGTTTTCTTAAAAACATATACTATTATTGAAATTTTACTACAGTTTCTGATACTGCCGTAGCAGTATTGTATTTGCTTTTAGTTTCAGCTTTTACCGATTATAATATTTTTCATTTCTGAGCAGATTTACGGCCGATATGAGACGACATCTGACATTATTTTCTTATAGTCAAATTCATATTAATTTTTAACCCTTTTTTGACCCATATTTCTACTGTTTCTCTTTAGCTTCTGGTAGTGCTTTGTCAACTCTTGACAATCAACATTCTAGCTAAACACGTTCTTGCGTTATACGAATTGGAGTTTCGACACATAGTGAAAAATAGAGGTTCACGCGCATGCGCCTGCATTCGTAATGTGACGTCATAGGCAAATGAAATCCTGCATCGAAATTGTTACAGACATGGCCTATCTTTTGAATGGTCAACCATTGCTCTAACATCAAAAGTCTTGTAGTTATTAGCGGTCAAAATCTTACATGTTTTTGTCTGTCAGAAATATTGAACTTACCAATAGAACACCGAGCGAAAAGACGTTTTCACGTCAAATAGATCGTGTGATCGCTAGAAGTTCAAAAACATATGGTATCCAACAAACCGCGCTGGGACCGCGTGTCCTGAGCCCGCTCCTTCTCACGGAAAACAATCCCGCACTAGGCCCACTCCCTCTCACGAAGAGGAGGCCTGTGTCCCAGCTGTAACAACATTACATTATTTAGTAACTAACTTCTGCCTGCGACTACGTCCTCGTCAAATTTCTTGTTCCCTCGACCTACGCCATCGCATCGTATCGTCTGCCCACGCTACTATTTCGTTTTCGCTTAGCGTTCTTTCTGATTTTTATTCTTTTTGCTCAGCTCCTAAGGTTCGTAACGTGATGTTAAATAGCATATAACCTTCTTCAAAAATTGGGCTATCAAATGCAAAAAGAATTTTTCAAATCCATGTGGCAGTTTCAGAGATTAGCGCGTTTAAACCAACAAACCTTTCAGCTTTGTTATTAGTATATAGATTGGTATAGATATCAACCAAAACATTCGCTAGCCATTTACAATCGTCGAATAGCCAGTTCATTCAGTCAAACAACAATAAAAAGTAAGTTTCGTATTGACTCAGATCCGTTCTGATCCTTCCGATACGTGATCTAATCAAGAAAGGGACCCTTGAATGTAGTTAATTAGGCAAATAGAAAGTTTTCAGTGTTCTCCAACTCAAACCCGTTCGCTGCAAAATCGTTTGTTTTCAAACATTCTCTCGATTGACGGATTTATTGTCTTTGGTTCTGGTAATTCAGTTACGGTAGTATGAGGCGTTGATTATCTCATTACTAATAGGTGCTAAATACAATATTAATATGAATTGTCTAGCTGTAGAGTAAATCCATGTAATCGTGTGTGTCAATAAACATGTTTTTTAGAGTAGTATCGACCGCGTTGCATGTTTTATTGATAATATGATATATTTTACATCGATTATAATCTAAGGGTCATGATCATGTAGAATGCTGGTGTTAGGAACTGAGGTGATGAAGAGAAACATCTAACCATCGCTGATAAGCGCCGACTAGTTCCTAGTTCCTGACTAGTTGGCGGCGGTTCGCGTTGATTTGGCAAAAAGTATGAAAACTGCCTGCAACGACCAGCGTTCGCAACCAGCGCTTCTCGGTGCCGAGTAGCGCTGGCATATCGGCGCCCGGTTACTAGCATTCTATTCGAATACGCCCTCAGACCCTCAAATGTCTGGCGCCATGTGTGTGTAAGAAAAGATCTTTATATAATATGTATATAAACGTATAATTATCATATATATATATATATATATATATAAATTCATCATATTACAGTAGTTGTGAACCTTTGGTGTTCGGTTGATACTCGAGCACACATTGACATGACCTATGCTGGCTTTTTATGTATATACATATACATAAAAAGCCAGCATAGGTCATGTCCCGACAGTCAAGGGATAGCTTTACCCTGAGCCTCTAATTCAGATAATTTTTGTAAACCAAAAAAATTTCTTCTTAATGGTAATTCCCAATAAAAAAGGCGGAAAAAAGGTTAGATTTTGTTTTAAGTACTGATTTTAGCAATAATAATTTAAAAATTATCAGACCATAATTACTTTTAGAAATTTTCGGTTTTAAACAAAATTATTTATAAGTGGAGATTTTCTGGTATGAAATATGTTATGATACTGGTAAGCACTGCAGTAGTTCCTAACTTTTTCAAATTTCGTTTGACAGTAGATACGTCTAAGTTGCGTCTTTTCTGGTGGTATTTTCAATTAATTCGTTTTCTTTACCCCAATCAAGTTTTTCGTTGCGTGTTTGTTATTTTTTTTGTGTTGTTGTGTTATTATCATCGTGTTACTTATTCATCTTGTTGTTTCCTTGTTTTTGTTGTGTTAAATTTTATGATAAAATGTTTTGTGCCACTGTCCTGTCATTTTAACAGTGACATTTCTTGACGTTTCTTTGTTTACAAAAATTATATGAATTAGAGACTAAGGGTGTAAGTACTCGTCACGGCATCTTCACCTTCCGCCTGACGCAGGTCCTCACTGGACACGATTGCTTCGGGAGGTTCCTGTCCTGATAAGGCAGGCGGAAACGCCCGGGTGTTATCATTGTGTGGATCGCCCAGAGGACACGGTGGAGCATGTGGTGGAGGACTGCCCGGCCTGGGCAGAGCACCGCCGCGTCCTCGTGGAGGCGATCGGCGGCGGCAATCTCTCGCGTCCGGCCCTGGTACAGGCCATGGTACGGAGCGAGAGTGCATGGGAAGCCGTCAACTACTGCTGCGAAGCAGTAATGCTCGCGAAAGAGGAGACTGAACGCGTGAGGGAGACTCAATGTTTGCGCCCTCACGCCCCTAGTCGCCGCTGGAGACGCCCTGGCCGTCGGGAATCGATAGCCGATCCCCAGCCACCGTAGGCGCGGGTTTGCGGATGGCGAGCAACGGGTAGCTCGCCGTCCGGTAAGGACCAGGCCCGGGTCGAAGGCGCGTTGTGTTCCACGCGCGCCTCAAAGAGATGTCAGCACTAGCTGAAGGGGTCCGCTAGGGCCGATGCCCGCCAGGGTTGCGGGTTGTTCGAAAGAGTCACCGTGGCCCTGGCACAGGCAACTGAAGGAACACGGGTGGGTTTTAGTGAGTAGAAGTCTGACACGCCCTCCCGCTCCACCCAGAGCAGGAGAAGTTATTTAATGATTTCCCATCCACAAAAAAAAGGGTGTAAGTACTCGGTAATTGTCAAATTCGTACCGCGCCAAACATAACACCGACAATCGGCGGGCCTAGCAAACATAACGTAAGTTCGAACGATTTTAAAATTGTAAATTCTCGTTTCGCACATAATATTTAATTAGTTTTTAAACTTTATTCATATCTATGAGTAATATAATAATTGTGCCTTTTTTGCGTAGAAAAATGCTCACACATACTAACCTACCACGGGGAGATAGTGCAGTTATGTGGGACTCCAACCCACTAAAACTCCACGGTGTCCTCCTTTGCCGTTTCTGTTAGGAACACGGGCACGCGTTAGCACTCATCCGCGAACCCGCCGCGGCTGTCCGTCACCGGGATTACCCCCATTATCGGCGCACCAGAACAGATAATTGCACGCCGTGACCACCCCATACCTGTGTCTTGCACCCTTGGTCCCCCTGCAACGATTCAGGATAGTGGCCTCGTCGCCTACCATTTTTCGGCCGCAGAGGATAGGGAGCCCCATGCAGCCCCACCACGTCCACCATGAGACGGTGGCGACCCCGTCAAGGCCGCGGAAGACAGGGAGAGCGGCGCACCGCATTACCGACACTCCTCTCCTGCCGCGGCCTCCAACCCGCAGCCACGATGCCTCCCATACAACATTGCGGCCCGCCTCAGTTGCGATGTCGCCCAAGCGGTACCGCAACCTACTTGTTGGCCGCTAGGGCGTTAGCTTACCGGCAGCAGCAGCCCCTCCTCGGGATCCTCTTCGCTTCACCGTAGATGACCAAACCACGGCTATTGAGCTCCCCCGCCTCGACAATAAATGTGTTTGTCGCAAACATTTAAACCAACTCGCTATAGAACAGTTGGATTTCTGATTTAAAAATCATTCGTAATGTTTACGTCGCGTGTACGTGCTAGGGCCTCCGGTGGGTGGTTTAATAATACTTTATTATGCGAGTAAATTAATTGTCTCTCTTTTTAATGAAAATAGCAGTCATTCATCCATAAGCTAACCAGAAAGATAAAACAAACTTCTAAATGATTTTAAACTACATTATTTATCTACGTAAAACACTTCAAAGCGAGTCATGAACTCTATACCTCCATTTCTTTTCCAAGATAACCCTTTCTTTGTGTTGTAAACGTTTGTTACTACTCAGAATAATTAAGAGTTCAAAGTTAATTATGTAATTACTTCACTAATAGTGTTTTCATTAAACAATCCTACTCATGTGTACAAAGCTATTATTTTCTCACACAATATTCTTGCTTTACATTATTTTTACTAGTACCTACGCTAGAACAAACTTATAAATTACAATGTATAACTCGTTTTGTTTGCTTAGTCCTTGCAAAGCCTTTTATCTGTCCTTTGAAACCTATGTAAACTTTCACATTAAAGAACCTTTTTATTTATATATTATCTATCTAACACGGTTCGCTGCTTTCGCCGGCTACCTTTGCCCATTCACCTTAAGTCCTAGATTTCATCTTTAAAATGTAAAAAAAAAACAGAGGTGTAGGACGAAACGGGTACCTAGGAGAAGAATTTGGCTCCTTCATCTCTACAGTTCATATGGAGGGAAATCACCAGAAAAAAAAGGTTTATTTATTCCTGTACTTTTGTAGCTAAAGTCTGGACATTTTCATTATTTTTATCTTGTTCCTTTTGAATACATTATGTGTACAAACACAAACATTTATGTTTATCCCTTCGAACATCACAAACATGACATACCTTGTAACGTTATGGTTCGCCGGAGGGCTAATCGCAAGTCACATATCAAAGGATTAATAAATAATAAAAAGGTTGAGAGGTTTGAAGAAGTAGGAAGTAGCTTCGGGTCTTGAGGTGAGCACCTGGAAGCCAGGAAACCAGGTCTGCGGTGTGGGACGCTCGGAGTCAAAAATGTGGAGCAGCATCATTACAGCAGGAACGGTGCTCCGGAGTCGAAGTGCAGCGCCTTACCCCAAGCAAGAGTAATGCTCGGGCGTCGTCGATATCAATACGTAGAGGAGGTAAAGTTAAAAGGGAGGTAGTTTAAGGTGGCGGCGCTTTTGCGCCGTGCAATGGAAATAATGATAGCGGAGGCACCTTGCAACGCCTCACGCTCAGCAGGAGTAGCGCGATGGCATCTTACGTCACGCGGGAGGGTACCTTTCTGCCCAGGAGTGGACAGAGAAAAGGCCAGCGGCGTGTTACGCCACTTAGTTAGAGGGCCTCTTAAGTCCCCGGTCTCCCGGATGTGTCCAAGATATGGACTACTGACAGACGACATGCGGGTTTTTGATACTTTACGGAAACCTCGCGGAGGAAGAGGGAAATTGGACTGGGAACCGGAGTCCACCGATGAGCAAAACTTTTAGCTGTTTCTTCTAGGTAATCACCTGTATTGATTGTAGACTAGACTAGACTGTGTACAATAATTGACTTAAAATCGAACTTAAAACTGAAGCTTAACTGAATTTTATAAGGCTTGATGGCTGCCTTTTTATCGTCTGCCTGCCAAAAACATTTTTAAAATCGAAATATTTCAATAATGATTTAGCTTACTTCATAATTTATTGTTAGCCAGGAACAATAAAGCGGCTTGCAGTGAACACCTGACCTTATCGCACTAGCCTTATAAAAGGTTCCTTGAAATTTCAAAACCTACCTAAAATCTGAGAGATGACAATTTTTTATGATGGATATGTCAAAGTATAAAAATATTATAAAAGTTTTATATTATAAGAGAAATTATAAATAATGTAAAATACACTTTTGGATGTAGAAACAGCTAAAGCTAATGAAAGGTAAATTTTTCAGCGATAACAATGTCCAGATATGAGTTTAATAAATGTCATACGATTTCATACCTGAAAACATAGGTTTAGGTATACAATTCTAACTGAATTATAACAAGAATTACTGAACACAATAGCTCTTTTAATTATAAATATATAAATAGACTGAAAGGTGTGTTTTTTGTGTAGCCAAATACCATAACTAACGGGAACATAATAATCCAAAACACTATAAAACAAAACACGAGTTCATTAACCAGTCCCAAGATTTTGCTTATTGTATACATAATCATTCCCTCAACACTAATTATAACGAAATCGTCGCGCAAACAAGAAACTGACGGAGTCTAGTTAGCTTTTAAAATAAATTCATAGTGTAGACAGATATCTGGCTTTGTCTGGAACGGTCCCGTGGCACGTGAGAGAAATTCTGAATATTGACAAGGAATATTAAAATACAGAAGACTCACCTCACTTCATATGCTGCCTCAATGAACTCACAGATGCAAAGACGCCATTGACTGAACGCAAAATAGCTAAAAAGCATGCATTCCATAAGACCAAGAGTTTTTAGTACTCTTTAATACTTGTACCTGTCAGTTCCTTCTCATGTGCTCTCATTAATGAGCCTTCTGCACGACATCATTTTATCACATTAAGTCAACCCACGCTTTCGCCAGTCGCGTTCCTGTAAGGGTGGCTGCATATACATATAAGCGGTTGCCACCACACGGACGCGAGTGTAATAGAAGGCAATTTAAATAATGTCGGTACTGTGTTCGACTTTGTTGATGACTACATGAAGGAAATTTTATATTTTATAATTACAGTTGCCATACTGCTCAGTATGGCAACTATAAAATAATGCCTCATAATACGTATGTCACAAAATATCTCAGCATTACTAAGAATGAAATATAGAATCTGTTTAAGGAGGAAGCGTCAAGGTAGCCCGCGAAATTCAAATTTTCTTACGTTTTTTGCAATTTTCAAGTCAGTATTAACTTGTATGTTAAATATAGTATGATTTCGGCCGTAACAAATATGTATTTACAACAGAATTATATACAATAGAATCAGTAATACAACTCCTTAAGTTAGTATAATTTCATGAAATAGTCATTTTTTGGGATTACCTGGTCTTAAAGAGTTGTATTGATCACTTTAATGATTCTAATTAAGGTTAGGTGGGGTAAGAGGAACATAGTTTATTTTTCAAATTCTATGATCACTTCTTGCTAGTAAATGTAATGTTCTATGGTGACTTTGATAAATACAATATATACCTACGTATGTCAGTTTTCCATAGTTGAACGACTTCTTAAGCTAATTTCAATGCTTATAGCCAAAAAATGGTATTTCGTTAGGTTAGTGCTATTGTTCCTCTTTCCCCGGTTTTTGGGGTAAGAGGAACAGTCGACATAACTCTGTAAATACCTAACCTATGTGGTTCAATTTGAGACCATCTCATTTTATACAATTTTGTTAGTCAAGTGTGAACTCAATGCCATTAAAATAAAGTCTACAATAAAAAATACTGAACAAAAATCGAAATTTGGGGCAAGAGGAACACACGATTTCGAGTCAGGGGTCCCAAACTTAAATCAAAGTGGTATATTCTTAGAGATATTTACTTGTTTATTAAGTACAACAGCCTCGTCAAACCAGTCTTAAATGTTCAGTTGGCTGTACAGTTCAAAAAATAATTCGATGCAGTTAATTAATGACAGATGAATTGCAAAAAACACGATAAAGTAAAGTTTAATTCAAAGAGAAGTTCGTTTGTTACTGTATATTTATTGAACTGTAGATGCACCCGAACAATCCGCCCATTAAATATATCTACGTACTATAATAGGAACTTTTTCACTAAAAAATAAAACATTGGTGCCTTTTCAGGCAATCCTACTGAATATTAAAAGAATTAAATGACATTTTAAAAATAATCTGCCCTCTTCGACCAATTACAGGCGTAGGCAGTTTTGAGACAATGTCCTCCGTGTGTACGTCAGAGATATCGTCTAGTACAGGAAAAGTAAAAATGGTGTCGCCTTCTACTTTCGACTTTTTTCTTGTGTATTTTACCACAGGACAACCGTTATTATTTATATTTAACACTACGCCTACATAATGTTTCACGTACTTTTTAGTGCAAAATTTTACCAAGAGCCAATCATTCTCACAAAATGGTGCATTAGTATTGTAGTTTTCTTTCTCATTCTCTAGCTCTTCACTCTCACCATCATCATTACATTTTATTAGTTCCTCCCAGAAATTACTACTGTCATTATCATCGTTATACTTTATTTCCGTCTCACTATCTTTTGATGATAAGGAATGTTTTCTTTTATTCCTATTTTTTTCTAAAGTTTTTTCTTTTTTGTTTCGTTTTGTTGATGATTTACTATCGTTGATCTGGGTATATTATAATGTTTTGAAGCTGCATATCCGGATAAAGCCCCACTTTTGACAGTTCTTATTGCTTCTTGTAGTTTTTCTGGCGGGCACGATGCTCTATCAGTTTTTCTTTTATAGTTTCGCATTTTTCTGTAACAAATATGGTATTTTAATTAATTCACTCATAGCTTTAGGTAGGTACCTACTTTTATAAACAATTCATAATATACTAAAAAAAAGTTAAATGTTTGTGACTTCTGACACCGGGAAAGAGAAACACATGTCCCTCTTAATCCGGCCATGACAGTTCCTCTAACCCCACTTTACAATTTCTAGGTTATGTGTCGAACAACACCAAAAATAGATATTAAAAGCATAGATTATACAATATAACATGTAACATTATCAAAATTGAACTTTAAACAATACTTACACACATTGACAGCCTTCCAGCTAATCTTTTTAGCACTTAAATGAGCACACAAAAACAATGCCGCGAACTCGTGATTTAGTAGTCAGTCAACTGAATTTTTGTTTGTGTCAAACTGACGGGTTTATGAATACTAGCGCCATCTGTGTTTTTTCTTTGGTATTCATTTTATAATACTGTTTTATCGACCGAGTAACCATAGAGCTAGAACCTATAGTTTTTTATTTACAAACTACAGTTTCTCTTGCCCCATAGTCCCTCTTCCCCCAACTATGGATACTTGTTACGTCCGCAAATTATAATTTGATCAACGTACAATATAATACCGACTTGTAAATTGCAAAAAACGTAAGAAAATTTGAATTTCGCGGGTTACCCTGACGCTTCCCCCTTAATTAAAACTAGAATTATAATCTGCAAAATTACATTTGTTTTAGTAGAGAAAGCTGAAATAATGCCTCACCGCGTTGCAGTTTCCACACCGCAACTGGAACAAACACGTTACGAGTGCTATGAATAAACATAAAATTCCAAAACAATCCCAAAACAGTGCAATTACACGTACCTTAATAAAGAGTCCACGTCCACACATGCTTGTGTAACAGGGATGTGTTTGAGTACATCATGCGGCATCGCGCGGCAATTTGTAGCGCGCCTGTGTGTGGTAGCCTAACTGTCACGACTCCAGCGCTTTCATCAGTAATATGCATTACGGTGCTGCATACAAAAACAACCCTAACTAATGGACATTTGTTGAACCTGTAACGTTGAAACGCTACAAAAATATGTTTTTAGATTTATTTTTACGGCGCTATATTACAAACACAAATAATAGTAACAATTCAACACAATACATATTTCTTGATGAATAGGTGCGATTAATATCCATTATGCTCAAACACCTACATTGCTCTTTAAAATTATACAAATGCAATGGTTGATACTTATCTCGTAAATGTGATCTGAATCTATGTAAGTTGTCAAGGTTCAGTGTTTCTAACATGAGGCATTATCTGTGACAGTTGTGAAAATAATGACGACCGTTGACTCGTA
This sequence comes from Dicycla oo, assembly GCA_948252095.1. Taxonomy (NCBI): domain Eukaryota; kingdom Metazoa; phylum Arthropoda; class Insecta; order Lepidoptera; family Noctuidae; genus Dicycla; species Dicycla oo. The sequence goes on along the minus strand of OX411714.1, from coordinate 13,945,801 downwards.
CCTACATTGATTTTGTATGGAATATGATATCAAGACATACGTACGGGACTTTGCTGTCGTACATGAAGATCGTCTAGAGGAGTCGCTCCCGTCAAGTGTCGGTAAATCCCCATACTTTTATGTAAGGTCATGTCTATGTCTGCTCGAATTTCAGCCGAACCCCATAGGTTCACAAATACTGCAAGCCCGCGGTCGCCATAGGATGATGTTTTTTTTTTACGTTTATATATATTATATTATATCTAATATGCGTGTATACTGGGTTACAGGGAAAGTCGTACTGAATATTAAAGGACGTTATTATTCAGATCATTTCTCATAGATTTGATTCTGTAATAAGGTGTCCGAAACTTAACCGTTATGGAGATATTGAATTTTAAAGATTTAAAATAAAATCCTTTATTTTTTGGCTTTTAAGTAATTTTCTTTGGAAATAGAGCTCTTAGAGTCGGATTTTTTATGCATCTAGTTAGAAGACGTGTCCATTAATAAAAATGATCAACAAAAACTGAACCTACTACTAACAGCTTAAAAAAACTGCTCGACAACGGTTAGAATTAAATAATTTTCTAATAGTGTTCCTAACAGTGAAGAGCTTTAAAAAAATATATTGTATGGAACAGATTCTGCAAATAATTTTAAAAAGTTCTACGTCTCTTTAGCTATTCAAAAAGATATATCATGTATTAGGTATGTTCATAAAATCTTAAAATAATGTTATTAGAATAGGCCCAAGTGATAGTACAATGTAACGGAACTTCGATACAAAATAATCCGGCTTACTCTACCTGGCACCTTTAAACAATGAAAAAAAAGTCGGGTAGGCATTTTATGTGCTCGGGAGACGTGCGGTGTCAGGTATTTATGCCATTTTGATTGTTTGAATAGTCAAATCGTGGTTCGTGGTGTTTGTTTAGTCTGCTCATGCGATTCTTCCGTGGTAGATGTGTTATCCGTGCTCTCCGATAATTTTCAGTAAAAACGCGACTTGGCTTGGATTTTTGGACTATCATCTTCTAACTGTGTGACGTGGCTTGTAACTGGACTTACTTTACCAACGAGGAATATGCTGACATCCTAATGTGTTATGGATTTTGCGAAGGAGTGTCGTTGCGTGCACGCAATGAATACATGCTACGGTATCCTACTCGCCGAGTACCTGATATTGGCGAGTCTCCGAGGAACTGGTTCTCTTCTAGTACGTCGTACTGACATGGGACGACCTCGTATTCTTGATGACGACGACGAAGATAATGAAATACGACGTCTCCTTGAAGCCGACCCAACCACGTCAACAAACGTTGTCACTCGACGGCTCGGTATTTCCCAGTGGAAAGTCTGGTTCGTAATGCACAGTTCTGGATAATACCCTTACCATTCATTGAGGCGACTAGACTTCTGCAGATTTATGCTCAATGCCGATATTGAAGATCCGGATTTTTTAAAGAAAATCATGTGGACAGATGAATCGAAATTTGAAAAAGACGGCATCACAAATGATCATAACGCCCATTATTGGGCTCCTAATGCGAAAGGTAAACCCAAAAAAAAAGACCAAAAATGAAAATGTACATACATACACCTCAAACTAAAAATGTACCCTCTGCTAACTTAACTGTTATTTGGTCAATGTTTTGCCTATTTAATAGCAAGTGTTATACCTTTTTGAATAGTTAAAGAAACGTAGAAGTTTCTAAAATTATTTGCAGAATCTGTTCCATACAATTTTTTTTAAAGCTTTTCAAAGTTAGGAACACTATTAGAAAATTCTTTAAATCTAACCCTTGTCGAGCAGTTTTTTTTTAAGCTGTTAGTAGTAGGTTCAGTATTTTTGATCATTTTTGTTAATGGACACGTCTTCTAACTAGATGCATAAAAAAACCGACTCTAGGAGCTCTAATTCCAAAGAAAACGACTAATAAGCCAAAAAATAAAGGATTTTATTTTAAATCTTTAAAATTCAATATCTCCATAACGGTTAAGTTTCAGACACCTTATTACAGAATCAAATCTATCAGAAATGATCTGAATAATAACGTCCTTTAATATTCAGTACGACTTTCCCTGTAACCCTGTATACATATTATGTAAAGATTTAAAAAAAAAATCTTACGCACACTTGGGGTGTGCCCGACGTTTGAGGGGTTAAAACTAAGATCTTTTTGCCTTTCCCTTGTTGGGCTTCTGTCACTTAACAAACGCAGCAACGCATGCTTGGAGGCATGGTCGATCACGCCCATTTTAAAACTGTGTGTGTCTGTAGTCTTATTTCAGCTACAGGCTCCATTTACACGATACAAGTTTCTTGTCTGTGATTCTTGTGTGACAAGTATTGGTTCAACTTTTATTATTGCTTTAAGTTAAGCCAGAGACAAATATGTCGTAGCTCGTAAATCGGGTTTAAGCCTCTACCATGCAGAAGTAAACACTCGAATCGCAAAAGTTCTTATGGAGAATTCTACACAATTACAATAGTTTCGGGGCTAAATAAAACCTACTTAACTTAGTTCCACGAATTTCAGTCTTATCTTCACGCGCTATTTCAATTAGAATGCCAAGGCGTTGGCGGCCATAATGGCATTTTTTGCAAGAAATAATTGGGTTTACATGTTGTATGTAGTTAACAGCTGTTCATCACGAATATCAAACGACAAGGTACAACGTTTATGTTACCATAACGTTAATAAAAAAAAACACTGGAATATTTTTGTATTTTAACCCTCGTTTAAAAATAACACAATTACCGTGTTTGACAACAATTAATACATTTATAGCATTAAAACTTTGTAAAAAGGAGGAAAAGAAATACGATATTATTTGATTAAGGGCTAATTTATTAATCGTCACCTAGGTTTTATTTATTTCACTTCGCACGATACGGACATTGTGCGAGTTATATGGGACTTTATGGGATTTTATTACCTTTATCGAGCGATTTTTTTTTGTTACTTGTTTTTTTTGTGGTTTAGGGTTCCGTACCTCAACAGGAAAAAACGGAACCCTTATAGGATCACTGTCTGTCTGTCCGTCTGTTACACCCAGTTTGTACCGAATCTAATGGACCGATTTAGTTGAGAATTGGTACACGTATGAATTTCTGTGACCCAAATACGAACGTGTAACGTAAATAAATGAACTTTTAATATGGGGGCACATTTTGGGAGGCAAATTAGAAAATTTAAAAAAAAAGTTTTTCAAACTCTATTGTGTGACATATCAAATGAAAGGGCTTACTGTGAGAGTCTATTAGTTGTTGAGTTTATTTTTTTTATAATTTTCAAATAAATTGTTTTTAAGCTATTTAAGAAAATAGACGAAAATTGACCATTCCCCCTCCTTATCTCCGAAACTACTGAGCCAAAAAATTTTGAAAAAAATATAAAAAATAGTTCTATACCTATAAATTACAGTAAAACTTATAAGAAGTCTATGGTCTTAAATTAACATCTCTCAATATTGTGCGTACAAACTTACGTTTACAGTCGGAATGTACGGGAGAACATGTATTTCAACTATAATGTTAAGTTTGTTCTTGGGACAAACGCATCCCAACTACGGAACCCTTCATTGTGCGTAGTCCGACACGCACTTGGCCGGTTTTTTTCATTATTTGTCTCACACACTTTTAGCACGTCAACATTCTAATTGATGATCGACCTAGGTGTGTTTAATAAAGATTATACGCTTATGATCGACCTAGGTGTATATATTTGAGATTGTATGCTTTTATGATTTCCAGTGTGACGATATTATCGTGGACGTCCACGTCCACGTCACGGGCATCACGATAGATAACACAGGGAAGAAAAATGTATGGAAAAATATGAAGATGCTCTTAAATTTCCGTCCACGTTATAACGTGAACGTATTTCCCTACATTTAATGGAGGTGCACGTAGACGTCCATTATAATATCGTCTCGCTAGAAATTATAAAAGCGCACATTATGATAAAGACATTGATTGCCATTATAACGTTCACAGCTTTGTAACACAATCTATGAACTTTAAAAGAAATACATCTCTGAATATCATCGTGTCTCTTTTCACAGAATGATATTAAAAAGCTTTTTTACTGAATAATATATTATATCGTCTAGCAAATGTGTCTAATATAATTATTCATCATCTTCATCAAGTTTAAAACAATGTATGTGCTTTGTGACGTGTTACTTATACTAATGGTGTCATAGCCGCGGCGCTGCGACTGACTGTCTCCGCAGATTTTGTTGCAAGATATAGTTTATATACTGTGCTCGCCTATAGAACATATAAACTAAAGAAAGCTCTGTATCTACATCTCGTTTTAAAATTCTTTCAGTTATTTGTTACAAATTATTTCCTCGCGTGTTTGGCGTACATACGCTGTACGTAAGAAAAAAATATTTATTTAATATGTAAAAGACATCATCATATTATGGTGAACGCGGGCTTACAGTAGTTGTGAACCTATGAGGCTCGGTTGACATTTGAGCACACATTGACATGACATATGCGGTTTTTTATGTATATAAACGAACACTCGAGGGGAAGAATACACCATTACTTTAAAATCTTGTAGAGAGAGAGAGAGAGAGAGAGAGTTTTTTATTTGCTTAAACTTGGGTGTGTACATACTTAGAAATTGCATACAAGATGATACAATAACTTAAGTGCAAACATGTTTGTCACTACGTGACGTGCAAAATAATAGATTTATAAAATAAAATAGAAAATAACAAAATATTAAAAGTTGTCTTACTTATTATTAATGGCTTATTAAAATTATAGAATAAATTAACATTATTATAGAAATAGCTCCAAATTAATTTAATTAGACTCTTATTCTTTTGAAATGTAGACAAACTGACTTCGAATAGATTCGAAGTTTCTAGAATAAGAATAAATTTTGAAACAAGTGCTAATGGAGCGCAGAAATCCTTGCCAAATAATTTTATACAAATTATGTTCGGCTGCAATCGAGGATACAAAGAAAACCGATATATTTTACTTAAAGTAGTTTAATTAATGTAATTATTACAATTAGAGCGGTAAAACTAAGGTACGCGACAATTGTCCGATGTGAGAAACAAAAATGATCCACTAATACACTAAGTTAATATTAGTCACTGCTGTTACACGATCCTCGGTCCCACGCCAACGGATTGCTGAGAAGGCGAATCTCACGGCGCAGCGCGCGATGCGGTGTTAGTCATCGTCTCAGGTCATCGTCGAATTTAGGGTTCCGCGAGTAGCAACATATCATACAGTTACGAGAATCAAAAGCATAGATTTGAAGGATTCGAAATATGATATCAAAATAAACAAACTTCTGTTGAAAATCCTATAGGTTTTACCTTGTACATTTTCATTTCACAAGTTATATAGAGCACACGTAACCGTTTTGTACGTTCTACGTAACGTTAGTGTAATGAGTGTTGCCTCCCAAGATCATTGACTTGCAACGGGTTACCGCGCTCTGCAAACAGAGTCTTGCCACTAAACAGATTGGGCACAGTAATGCTACTCTGTAAATTGCTCTTCGAAACTCGCTTAGTCTTATTTGTATAAAGGCATCTAAGTACACCACAAGCATTAGTTGTGTGCGAGCATTCAAAATAGAACGTTGACAAGGTTGTGCTATGGAATAGTAATATCATAAGCGAGCCAGTAATTCGTTTTTCAACTAATTACAATAATTAATAAAGTCGGTGCTCGTTTGTACGACATAACTAAAGGTAAAATGTGCGCGCTTTGCAATGCTGTGTATGTGACACTAGGTCTTTGGCCCTACCTCACACGTGGAAGTTCATCGGCGTCTACGATGCTGGGTGCCGGTGGATGAAACCCAGCACCTCCTCTTCAAGTGCTCTGGGTGTTGTGGTCTCCCCGAGTCAATAAGACGAGGCTGCCACTCTCACTGAAGCGCTCCACGGCTCTCGCGCACGTAATTCTTCCACTGGACGCAGTGTATGGAACACTAGGTCTTTAGCCATACCCCACACGTAGAAGTCCATCGGCGTCTTCGGTTCTGGGTGCCAGTTTGTACGACATAACCAAAGGTAAAATGAGCGCGCTTTGCAAGTCTATATCCAACAGTGGACCGCGATAGGTTGAGCTGATAGGTTGGTTTGAAATTTTCTATTTACCGTAACCACTTGGTTTAAAAATGTTCGTAGCATAATGCTCATTTGGTACATGCATGCTCGCGGTTCGAATTCACACCAAAATACTGTTTTAATTCCGAAGAGAAGATTAGAGATTACCACTACAGAACTACCACGTGAAAAATAAAATGTTAATGGAACCTATTGCACGCTATTGCACGCTATTGCACGCTATTGGCCGTACATTGTCCTAGTTTTGCTTTCCCCGGGGCATCAAATTGTGCTAACAGAGACAATTACATTTTGTCAATGGAATATTGTTGTACCAATATAAACTGTAATGCCTCTGTAATAATTCCGATTATTGATTCGGAATTATTGCAAATACATATATTTAGTGTGTCGGTCGCTCCATCAGGTTAAGCTACGCTTGCCGAGGTTGGTCTGTGCATGGGTGACCATCTTTTCATACCGAGACTCCTCCATGCCTCGGAAAGCACGTTAAGCCGTTGGTCCCGGCTGTCATTCGAGGATCTTTGACAGTCGTTACGGGTCGTCAGAAACCCGAAAGTCTGACAACCAGTCTTAACAAGGGTTATCGTATTACCCAGTAACTGGGTTGTGGAGGTCAGATAGGCAGTCGCTCCATGTAAAATATTGGTATTCAGCTGCATCCGGTTAGACTGGAAGCCAACCCCAATAAAGTTGGGTAAAGGCTAGGCAGATTGATTGACATATATTTAGTGTGTACTCTATCTCTACATTTACCGAAGAATTATTTACCTCCACTATTTTTTTATAAACAAAATAAAACAGGATTTATTTAAGTACTTGGCTAGGTATCACAAACTATTCGATCGTATCGGCCTGTTTATTTCCCATTCAGGGTAAAAACCTTTTCTCATAGAGTATAAGTGACGAGCATCATAATCATCATGCTTGCGCATTTATTCAACAGAAACAGTATACTTTCGTGTGTAATATTCGAAGTAAAAGAAAAAAAAGGCTGTCATGGGCTGACAGAAGTGAAAACTTAAACGTAACACAATGCATAGCATGTCGCGGTGTCGAGGTGACGTGGTGAGGCAGTGACGTAACCCGTAAGGTTTTCCCCCTATCAAAAATCGCTCAACGCGCCTAAAGAAGTTTTCACAAAAAGCTTATTTTTTAAAGGAAGCTTATCACTGGTCAGAAATATGACTTCTGCACCTATTTACCTCTCTCTTGCTCATACTCACTTATGCAATACGACCCTTGGAAAGCTACGCTAACAGTTTAAAACTACGTATTCTGAAGCAACTACTATGGGCTCCTAATTTCATAACAGTTTAATTACAGTAAGCCCTAATAAGCTTGCTCATTAATAAATGATTAGGTAATTCGTTGCTTAATTAAGGTAGGTAAAAGCAAGGTTATGATTCAAAGTAAACGCTGTAGTAAGCTTATAAAATTCTACGGTATCTATTACTTATTAAATAGTAACAACCTTGACGTAATTTAATAAAGTTTTTAAAATTTTAATGGACATCTATACAAATAAATAAAAATGAGGTGTCTGTTTGTAATGTCAAAATAACTGCCTTTTACTAAATGCATATTATTATGAAAGTATATACGGTATTTATAAAAATAAAAAAACAATTTTTATAATTTTTGTCTGTAGTCTGTTTGTTCCGGCTAATCTACAAAACGGTTGAACCGATTTTGACGGGACTTTCTCTGGAAAATAGCTGATATTATAAGGAGTAACTTAAGGCTTTTTTTATTTTGAAATAATAATTAGGGTTTCGCTCAAAACAATTAAACATCCGATTTAAATATATATATCTACGTATATCTATACAAATCTATACATCTATACAAATAAATATAATTGAAGTGTCTGTTGGTAATGTCAAAATACTGCCTTTTACTAAATGCATATGAAAGTATATACGGTACTTATAACAAAAAAAAAATTTGTCTGTCTGTCTGTCTGTTTGTTCCGGCTAATCTCCGAAACGGTTGAACCGATATTGACGAAACTTTATCTGTAAGATAGCTGATGATATAAGGAGTAACTAAGGCTAGTTTTAATTTGGAAAAATAATTAAAGTTCTGCGCAAAAAAAATAAACATCCGATTTAAATATCTATACAGATAAATAAAATTTCTGTTTGTAAATAACTGCTTTTTATTACTAGTTCCATATGAAAGTATTTACAGTACGTATAACAAACGAACAATTTTTAGAATTTTTGTCTGTCTGCCTGTCGGTCTGTCTGTCAGTCTGTTTGTTCCGGCTAATCTCCGAAACGGTTAGACTGATTTTGACGGAACTTTTACTGGAAGATAGCTGATGTTATAAGGAGTAAATTAGGCTACTTTTATGTTGGAAAATTAATTAGGGTTCTGCGCAAAAGAAAATCCATTTTAAATAGGGAAATATTGACATCCACGCGGGCAAAGCCGCGGGCTACAGTCTTACCTAATCCCTTTATACGTACTGTAACGAGCATACCTTGAAGTTAAGCAAAGTTCAAAGGCGTTTTTCTCGTAAAATTAGAATGAAGAGTAACTTTGAGTAATTACCAAATTGTTTTGTTTGTTCACGAATCAATATTTTCTTCCATGAAAAAAGAATTTTCAAAATCGGTTTACAGATTTTGAAAATTCTTTGTTCATTTGAAAGAAGAAGCTTGCGTGGTGGTTATTTATAACTTTTATTAAATTTGCTTGGGCAGTTTTTGAGTTAGCTTCGATAATACGTATTTAATCCACTTTGTGTATCTTGATGCTTCCTCTCAATGCTGTTTACATAGCAAGTAGAGGTATATAAATGGTTGTGGGGTAGGTACCATAACTAAACAGTGATACTTAAATAAAAAACGAAAAAAAAACAACTGACTTCCAAAAACAAAACACTATAAAATAAAAAACAACTTTAATTCGGAAGTCGGTGAGAAAAAACTAAAATACAGATCCAAAGACACCGACATCCGAAATTGAAGTTATTTTACTCCTTGATTTTTTTTTTTTAAGTCTTATTCTTCTTCGTATCCTTCTTCTTCTTATTTCGTTCTTCTCAGTATTTTTATAATATTATTGTTTCTACAATACCATGTTCGTAATGTCATTATTAAATATCTAACAATTCTCCTTGAGAATTGTTAGATATTTAATAATAACTATTTAATAATGACGAATTGAAATATCTGTTGTGATGTACAATAATGTGACTGCTTTTCATGTTTAAATATGTAACTGTGAGGGGATTGTAGATCCATGCTTTTTTTTTGGTGGGAAATCATCAAATAACTTCTCCCGCTCTGGGCGGAGCGGGAGCGCGTGTCAGGCTTTTACTGACAAAAACCCACCTGTGTTCCTTCAGCTGCCTGTGCCAGGGCCACGGTAACTCTTTCAAACAACCTGCGACCCTGGCAGGCATCGGCCCTAGCGGTCCCATCAGTTAGTGCTGACATCTCTTTGAGGCGCGCGTGGAACACAACGCGCCGTTGACTCGGGCCTGGTGTAAGCGACACGTAAGCTCAGTAAGTGCTTCTTTATATTGATAAGCGGAAGCGGAGGCGAGCGCGATTTAATCCTGGTGTACATGGTGGGATTTAATTGCCTGTGGCCTACCATAAGTTAAAGTACCAATAAAACATGCGTCTTGTAAATAGGGCTTTAAAATCTTGTTTGAGGGATGAAAATTCCTCGATACATTTCTCGTGACACAAATAATTCCGGATTGTAGTATACTCGTCTGGGCCAACCACAGCGTAAAAACAATACTCGTGTGTTCTTTTTACAAAATTCATAGGCGTACTGCTGATGAAACTCGTTAAGCCGTTGATCCCGGATGTGGTTCGTGGATTATTCTTTGACAGTCATTACGGGTTTCAGTTTTTGTCCCTTCGGGGAGAAGCCTGAAAAAGTCTGACCATTGCTCCTCCTGTTTCCAAGGGGTATCTTATTATCCAGTAACTGGGTTGTGGAGGTCAGATAGGCATAGATCGTTTCATATTTTTTATGTTATTCAGCTGCATTTGGATAGACTTTATGCGGACACCAACATAGTTGGGAAAAGGATAGGCAGGTGACGACTGCTGGTGAAACTCTCGGAGAAGCAAGCATGATTTGCTCCACACAAGCCATCACGCATCCACCCTCGCCACAGTGACCGCAACCGCGTGCTAACGTGAACACGCTCTAAAAGTATTTGTCCCGAAGCATTCCAATTCACGCAAACAGGACGTTACGCGGACGTGATACGGACATCACACGATTGTTAGTCGGACGGTCCGCGTTCGTCACCTCTATGCGTCGCGCATAACATGCTCCTAGTGATGTATGCAATATCATGAAAGCGACAAGCATGGATAGTTTCACGTCCATGTCAGTTGCGTTATGAAAATTACCTTGTCTAAAATCGGATAGTTTTGGTAAACTAATAAAGTGATAAAAACGAAATCTTTATTTTACAAAAAAAGTTTTATTTATTAAGATAGGTGGTAGGTATTTAGTTTAGTTATCCAAATATATTTAGGTAGTTTTATTTTATTATGTACAGACTGGAATATTTAATCGTTAAGCAAATTGACACCCACGTCTATTTGCCATGCTGTAGCATTTGTTTCATACAACTATCAAAAAATACATACAGTTGCGATTTGTTTATACCGACAATTTGAGTTGTTAGTAAATTTGCTGAATAATTATTTTCTCTTGCTTTACCTACATACTGTAAGAAATACTGGAGATACAGGCAAAAACATGTGTGGTGCTACGCTACGACGCTACGTCATCTGCTACGTCCTCACGTCAGTTCTACGCCGTAGCTATCCCAGCGCTACGCGAGGCGAAGACGTTGGAACGACGGCACTCGTAATTGAGCTATCACTGCGGATACGTGTATTGATTATTGATACAGTTAATAATATAAGTAAGAAACCACGTGAGTTGTCTTTATGTGTATTTCTGGACTCTAATACATAGCTTAGTTAAATGTTTCTTTGAAAATATAAACACACTTACTGAGATGACCTAATAAACTCATTTTTAGTACATTTTGAAGTTATAAACCCACAAACTCATATGCTGTCATAATTATACTAGCTGCGATAAGTAGGTGTTTCTAGTTGGCGCAATATTGCATAACTGGCAAGCTGTTAGCGTATAAACTAACTACTGTATGCACCTACATGCCAGTATCATTATGCGCTTAATTAAGGTTTAATATCACTAGTGTAGTTGAAACACTATGCCTCTCTCTACGAATGTGTACTAGGGGTGCTGAAAAGTTTTGAGCCTAAGTACCTTCTAGTGTCATTATTGTCACGTGCTGCATATTACTAATTTGCGAATACCCTTTTTAGTATAAATACAGAGTTTCATGTCATTAGCATCATTACACTTTTAGTAATTAATCCGTAAACATCATCATGACAGTCATCCGCGGCCCATCCCTAGACTCAAAACTTTTCACTTTTTTTTTACTCTTTCGGTACGCCAAGTTTTTTAAGCCCTATAACAAACCTGAGCAACAATAGCGCTCTTAAAATTGTTACAGCCGGTGTACGGGGGCTGAAAAGTTCTGAGCCCAGGGATGATGATGTTTACAGATTAGTAGGAAGCGTAATGATGCTAATGATATGAAACTCTGTATTTATACTAAAGAGGGTATTCGCAAATTATTGATATGCAGCACGAGACAATAATGGCACTTAAAAGTATTTAGGCTCAAAACTTTACAGCCTACTTTTTTTTCGGTATATAAGTAAAAATTAACCTATAAAATACAGCAACATGACAGCAATTTTCAAAACAAACTAGCATAGATTTTGAATGTCTCCTGATGTAGAAAGAAAGAAAATGAGTTTATCATTACGTACATATAAATAAAACACCATAAAGTAAATAAAAAAAAAAAAACTTATGCCAAAAAGGCCTCTGCTCAGCATTAGGTACAGGTAAACAAAATGGGTAGGTAGGTATTTGTCACATGCGCGAAAGTTGAACGTGGGATTCGATCCCTAGGTTAGGCTGTACTATTAGGTTTTTCAATAGGAATTTTCTAGTAAGAGATTCATGATTCATTTACTTTGTAATGTATTATATTATTTTAATTTATTGTGAATGTGAAGACTATGTAGGTCATTGCTTTTTTTGTTTGTTTTATTTTTTCTCTCAGTTATTTTTAACCATGGTCTGGCAGTTTGAGTAATTTATGCGGCCTACCCCAGTGTCCTTTCTTTTCGTCGAATCGTTGAGCTCCTTAAGTTCTCAGTTGAGCTGCGCGATTACTGACAAATGCGTGCACTGACTGGACAGGTCCTCTCAATCTGTGTGGTTCTTTCCTCAAAAGACCATTTCAGACACCAATCTACATGGTCTTCACATGAAGTGACCAAGATTATGTCTGGACTTTATAAGAGACTGTGACCTCTGAGTTTGTTTCGGTCTTTCTTCTCAGAGTAGTCAGATAGGAAACGCTGACCTCATCTAGTTTAAAAAAAAAACATGATTGACTTGTAAAAGTGTTTGTACAAACCTACTTACAGAAATAAAAATGATTTATCATTTATTTGTGTCCCTTAAGTGTGAAATCGACACCATGAAAAAGCGCAGTTGATAAGTTAAAAGCGAGGTCTTTGCCCTAGAGTAGGACAACGGCAATAATAAAAATAGAGCACAGTGGTAGTCCAGTGGTATCGGCTCTAACTTAAGTGTAGTCGTGGATTCGAGTTTGAACAGGCAGGCCACCGCTTTACTTTGTGTAATTTAATTCATCGCCAGTTCTCAAAACGGTGAAACATGTAGAGGAAACCGGCATGTACTTACTAGAACCGAAATTTCAAAGACATGTGACATCCACCAACCCGCACTGGGCTCGCGTGGTGGACTCCTTATAACATATATTAGGTCATACTGAACGTTTCTGGATTCTGATAAATAAGACCAGATATTACACTTATGATACATTTATGGTTTTCAAAGTATATGCCCTCACAGTTTATATATTTTGCATTCGCTGGAACCATTGTAAAGAGCAGTAGGACCGGTCTTTCTTAGGGACCTTCAATAACTTCGTGGAACGCATTCACCGCCGATTCAGGGCTCGTGAAACGTGTGCCTCTAAGTTCGTCTTTAATTTTAGGAAACAAAAAGAAGTCACAAGGTGCGAGGTCTGGGCCGTATGGCGGATACGTCATCAGTTCTACATTTGTAGCCTTCAACGCTACGCTTCCGTTATCTTAGTGGAATGTGATGACGCGTTGTAGTGAAGGACGACATTGCTTTGAGGACGATTTTCACGAACTTTATCTAAGACTCTGGGCAAGCAAATATTGACGTACCATTCTGCGGTCACTGTCCTTTGGTCTTTAAGCCACACTGTTGTGTAATGTCCTGATTTCCCGAAAAAAGAAGCAACCATTTTCTTTTTTTTTGTAACTTTCGTCGGAAAGTCTTCAAGAGGAGAGGCCTATTCTGCCGACGGGCTTTTACTTTCCGGTTCAAAGCAGTATGATATTATAGACGGTCAATGACTGTCCTCGATTGTACTTTTTTATCATTTTACGGCACCACTCGACACGCAGTCGTTTCGAAAATAGGTCTTCCGTTCAAGCGGTATCCATCTGGTGCAAAGCTTCCGAACCTTCAGATGCACATGCAAAATATTTTGCATTTGGCTCATTCCAATACCTAATAGAGTACGAATTTGCTGACAAGTATTTTTTTGTCAGTTTCGATCATTTGTCGTACGGTATCAATATTGGATTCTGTAACCGCCGTCGTCGCCGGCCGACCTTCACGTACTTACCATCGTCATGGAGATGATCACGTCCACGTCTACATTCTCCGAACCACAATTACACAGAGCTGCAACATGGGGCTTTATTACCAAATTTTATTTTTGTTTTTTTTGCAATTTTATGTGTATTTTGTGTGGGTCACTTTCCCGTGAATAAACAGTTTTTCTTTTCGCCAATTGCGAGTCTCTAGCAACTCTCATGTTGACTTAAGCCACTGCGAATATCGCAAAGAATCATTGAGTAAAAATATTCACGAGTTAAATTCATTGTAACAGCGACACACAATTTTATAAAGGACGCCACAATGAAAAAACAAATGACAATCTCTTTAAAAAAGTAACTTGGTCCCAGAGAGTTCCATTTTCGACATCCGAAAATGCTTTTTTATTTTTTTATTGTAAGTGGCCAGATCCAGAAACTTGCAGTATGATGGTGATTTCAGTATGATGGTGGATTACGGCCCACTTCCTCTCGCAGAGAGGAGGCCTGTGTAGTGTGTGTGTGCAGTGGGATCATTATAGGCTGATTGTGAAGGACATTAAACTAGAATTATTAAGAAGATCTTGGTTTATCTTTATTATAATTACAATATCTCTCTGATTTCAGACATAAATACGCTAACAGCCTCAACACTAGGTAAACAAAACATCGCCCTTAAAACAAAACTCGTTAGCTGCTACCCTCATTATACTAACATATTACGAACATCATGTCTGCGTGTTCCTGGAAGGGTGAAGCAAAGCTTTTGTACCGATGAGCCTGTAAACGTATACCTTCATATGATTTTAAAGTATTCTTTAGCAGACGATGTACGCATATGATTTAGAAGACTTCTCCTTTTCTTGGTAGTAGATAATGCGGTGTGCTAGCTAGAAGAAAAGTGCTCAAGAAATACAAAGATAAGGATAAAAACCATTTCCTAGATAACATAACATCACGCCTATAATCCCCGACGGATTAGGCAGAGGCATACCCTGTAGTATTTTTTTTGTTTGTTGTCATTATTTTGCCAGTGTCGTAACCACAGACTAAGTAGTACTGGTCGCAATACAGAGGCAATGTATTGTAAATTGTCTTTGGTCCCTGACCCTGAGGCTATATACAAAATTGTCAAATTGAATACGAGGCTTTTGCCTGCTTTGCATGTGTGTACTTTATGTCCTTTTTTGTAATGTGCGTTTTGTTTGTGCAGAAAAAACAATTTTTCTTTCTTTTCTTTCTTTACCTACACCCACATTTCGCCAGTTATGTTTAAGTCCCTTGTAATAGACGGCAAGCCTATTGCCATGGACCGGGTACAAATCAAGACTCCGGGCTGCCACTCAGAAATTCTTGGTGGAAACACCAAATAAAACTTTGTCTGACCTGGGAATCAAACCCAGGACCTCATGCTCAGCAGTAACGCTTGCAAACACTAGACCAACAATTGCATGAGCTGCTTACAACAAATTATTGAGGACCTGTGATTAAGCAGCACCGCTTACTATCCCTAGACCGTAGTTCAGAGAGTCTGAAGACCGATTATAAAAACTAATATTAAAATAATACAGTACTTTCTCTGGTATAATTTTGCCTTTACTAAATGATAACGCTTTGATCACACGCTTTGGGCACATTCTCAGAAGCTCTCGAAACAAAAATGAAAATTGAACATGCCCATGGAACGGACAAACAAAGAATCAGATAGGGAACCAAAATGTTTAATTTATACGTGTCTGTCACAACTCGTTCTACCTACATTGTGACGTAGTGCGTACTCGGCTTAATATACTTACTTAACACACAGTCAAATATACATTTAAACATGCACGCTTACTTTTTTAAATTATATTGACACAGGCATCACGTATAGCGACGTCCCGGATTAAAGCCAGCCCTGTGTTGCGGCTCACTGCCGCTTACAAAAACTCCCGTTTCCTTTGTTGTGCAAAGGAGGGTGGAAAAAATACCGTTCCGCAACTTGTAAGAGAAAATCAAGCAAATTGCTGCTACAATTTTTCAACGGGAATTAATAGACATAAATAAAAAATTGTGCTGGACTAGGAGGCAATTATTACACGGGTATTTTAATCTGCGGAAAATCAAGTGTATTGGTTTTTACTTTAGATCTTGTTTGTGGACGGGTCTTGAACAATTCAGTGTAAAGAGGATACCTACTACACAAACTCTGCGGTGTTCTCTTGATTTTATTGACGAAGCAACTCTCAACTGATGATGAAATGGCATTAAAACTTAAAGCGAGCTAAAACCTAGGAACTCTTAATTAATTTGATTACCATCAAAATTGGCAAACGCGGTGGTTCTTGCTGTCAGTCCTGCCATAATCGACTTAATAAAAATCCTATATTCATATACTCATCCACTGACTGAAAGCGCACAGCCTAAACCACTGGGTCTAGAAGCAGGAAATGCTGCCCAAACGATTCTTATATAGCGAAAGAAAGGATTTTTTTTTTAAATTCATCCCTAAGGGGGTTAATTAGGCAATGACATTTTGTATCGAAGTTCGTATTTTTTTCCGATGGGCAATACGACACGGCTTATAATTCCAAGAAGTTTCTAATTTAGCAAAACTTTTTTTCTAGTCTCATAGGACAACATTTGAAATTAAAAAAAAAAACCTACCAAACCAAACAAAAATAAGCACTCAAAACACCTAACCTAACTATACCGACTCAAACCGGCTAAGATGCTTACATTCACACTTACGAGTATTATAACCAGGCCGAGTTATGCCGCAATCTCAATGCAATAAACATTCAGCTAGGCGGCACGTGCCAACGACGACTAGTCTTTCTGCCACTGCTGTGGATATAGAGCGGATGAATGTGCCTAAGAATAAGACCTAAGCTTGAGTATAAAAATATTAATGAATCCTACTATAATATTATAAACGTGAAAGTTTTTGAGGATGGATGGATCTTTGTTACTCTTTCACGCAAAAACTGCTAAACTGATTTTGATGAAATTTGGCATACAGATAGTTTATAGCCTGGATTAACACATAGTATACTTCTATCCTCATATTTCTACCGGTTCGAGCCTTACGCGGGTGAAACCGCGGGGTACCTATAGTAAATAATAAAATTACAACGTGCTTGTATTTGTAGGCAGAAGTGTATATATAATATACTAGCCACAGCCAACTAACTTAATAAGGGTGGATTTCACCAATCAAACTGAACGCGTTCAGCACATCTAAACTGCGTTTAAGAGCGGTCAGTATAAAAATTATTATGTAATATTGAAACTGACACTGGTTTTTGAAGTCAGTTTTTACTTTTTTTAAGTAAATTAATTTTATCACTTTTAGCTAAATAAAACAAAATACCATATGCTCAAAACGAACAAAAAGAAAATTCATCACAATCCGCTTAGAAATGCGCGGAAATACAGTACATTTATGCATATAACTTTGTATATAAGAATAATTACCAAATGAATTATAAACCAAAACCTTCCTGAAAATATTTAGATCACGTTAGTGAAAGAATCACCAAAACTGGTTCATTAGTTTTTGAGAAAATCGCGGACATACAAACCTACATACATACGGGTCAATTAGAGAACGTTTTTTTTTAAATCTGTTTAAAAGGAATGTAGGTTATTCTTGTAAAAGACTAGATACATTACTATAAAATTATATTCACTTAGTAGGTCTATTTTCTGTGCTGATAGGGAGTTTGTTGCGCCACTTCTTCTGCCCAGTTAAAGCACTAAGAAGTGGTGAAGGGCGGGCGTTTTAGGGGACTATTTTAATATATGTAATTTTGACGTTCGAAAAGTGCTGATTCTCAGCCTTGTTTCAATAAATGACTTTTGATTTTAAATTGAGGATCATACGGTCACGCAGAGATTTGGAGATAAACGTATGCCTGTCATAATAACGCCCCAATTTAAATAATTCTGACGGAAATAACACCCCTTTCAAACAGAAAAGCTAATAACGCACACACCCAGATTATGTGAATATTATTTGAGAATCTGCTAAAACAAAATTACTTTCCCGTTGCATGTATTAGAAATAAATTCTCAAAGAAGAAACCATATCAACAGCTCATCATGATTTATTGGAAAAGCCTTACAAAGCTCTCTCTATGGGTATCTTGTGCATTTCTTCTCATCTACATTGCCACGAATCAACCGAAGCAAATTCTGACACCTTTTAAAAAATTCCCGTAACAGCCGAATATCTTTAATTTACACAATGGCCATTTCCAGCTAAGCAATTCTCCTAACTGTGTATGTAATATTGGAGAGGCTTCCATTCTATGTGCAGGCCTTAGTGGTAACAGGAGCGGACGTGACGTATTATGTGGTGTCCACGTAACACTCAACACAATATGCAACTAATGTGCAATATATTCCTCACGGGAGAACATTGCAACAGTTACAGCCGTGCTTGCGGTGCAGCGAGACCGTCGGGTACAAACGGCTAACTTCTGAGATTGATTAAATTTTAGCAGCTTTACGTTAGGTATGCTGAATAATCTGGAAGTTTATTACTAAGTCAATCTAAAGCTTGTTGTCACACGAAAATTGTAATAAGCTTTATTGTTGTACAGACTAGCTCCTCTTGTGCTGACAAATAGAATAATTTGAAAGCTCCAATGTAACTGAAACCTAAAATAGGTGGACGCTACGGACGGTCGCGGTCGCTTTGAAAGTCCATGAAACTTAATGATCATTCAGCTGCACAAGTTGCATTGAAATACATATGTGCAGATGCTGTGTGAGGTAAATTTTGAAAGTGTTTCGAATCTGTATCTTACTAATAATATAAAATATGATTAATGCGGGCATTATACATAATGCCCGGTCATCATGAATAATGTCTAGCTCTATCGGGTTAAGTGATTACTACTATCTTAACTTCATTATTTATCACACTGCACGGTCATTATTATATTGCTATATGATAATTGGGCAATTTGATAATAAAGCTAAATTTGACGCGGTGTGAGGGCGGGGAGGAAGGCACGCATGGCGTGGCACGCTTTGACCAATCAGAGACCGCCATTCAGCGTGCGGCTCGTGCGGCGGACTTCAACCGCTATGGTTTTTGTTTAGTTTTGCACTGTAAGCGAATGGTTAGGTTAGGTTTAGGTTTTTTTTTTTAATAATAATTAAATAGGTTTGTATTACTCTGCCCAAAAGGTGATGGACAATATGTATAATGCCCGGTCAATTTGATTATTAGAATAATTCTTATCAAATTGCACTCTCATATTGGACATTTTTCATAACGACCGGGCATTATGTATAATGCCCAATTTATCACTTGGTCCATAACATAAAAACTACTAAAACGCGAATGTTTGTGAGGATGGATGGATGGATGTTTGTTACTCTTTCACGCAAAAACGGATTTTAACGAAATATGGCAGACAGATATTTTATAACCTGGATTAATACATAGGGTAACTTTTATCCCGATATTCGTAAGACACCCAGGACACTTACGCGGGTGAAACCGCGGAGCGCTACTAGTATTCTATAAAACTGACCTGAACCAATGACGACCTGGTGAACGACGTGGGTTTATACTAGATTCAAGAAGCGCATGACGGCATGTTTTAGCGATGCATGAATAAAATGAGGAAAGATGGCGATGCCGATGGTGGTGACAAACAACCAGCTTACAGAAGTATACACTACAGGGTTATAGGTAAAACACCAGCAACCTCTTAAGGGGTCATTGTACTCATCATTATGAACTACTTTTACTATGGGACGAAAAAAGAAATCGCGAAAAAAATCAGCTATTCAGTACATTTATGTTCGCATATTTCGTCAAAATGTACTGAACAGCTGATTTTTTTTTTTTGAGATTTCAGATTTTGTCCCATAGTAAAAGTTGTTCATAATGATGGGTACAATGACCCCTTAAGAGGTTGCTAGTGTTTTACCAATAACCCTGTATAAACTGCACTGTAAAAGACATAATATTTTTACAATATTGTGACATGAATTACTTTACTTTACTATAAACGCATTCTTCCACTTCTCCCATTCTGTAGATAAGTTCCCAGTTGTAACATTATTTAATGCGTTGTTGAAAGTAACGATGGTGGTTGTAATGTCGTAGCCAACTAGCTAGCCTTTCAGTTAACAGTCTAGCCTTTTAACTAAACGCGCCATTCAGCTATCGGCCTGAATGATATTCATTATAGGTTAGTTTGGAACTGTGACCAACCACGTGCAAGCCGAACAGGTTAGGTTAGAACTATAAACAACCGCGCACGAGCCGAGCGACCGAAGCGAGCGGTGCCGTGGCCGCTCTAATTCCTAAAGCGAGGCTGTTAAATAAACGACTAATTAAGCCAATTAAGTTAGCTGTGACAGTAAAACCGCAAATACGATTGCAAATTCACAAATATGACTGTTATCTATCACTCACAGAATCTTACTTTTTATGTTCTCAATACTTAAAATGCGAAATATTACTAATGTACTTGTTTTAAACTGACTGCGTCATGTAAGTGCAAAATTAATACAGGATTCGACAATCAAACAAAATGTTCAGATCCACATCACATACGAAACACAACTAACGCCACGTTCCCACGGCCCGTCGCGGCCCGTCTCTGTTAAGGCCTGCATTCCACGGATCATCCAATACATTCGATCGGACGGGCGACGACAGGCCACCGCAATCCGACTGTTCCCACGGCCTGTCGGCCTGGCCTGACACGGTCTGGCCGGTGAGAAATCGGGCCGTGGGACCACGGCATAACATGTAAATCCGTACAACGTCATGTTATATTATATCAATAGTATGTGTAGTGTTTATTATAGTAATAAAAACATTTAAAAATATGGAAAAGGATAAATACTATGATGGGAAACAATAAACAATCGGTAGATGAATTAATTCTGTCAAACATGGATAGACAAGGAAGTATTATAGACATAAGTAACAAAGCTTCTACCTTCTATAAAGAAATAGAAGACATACAAAATAAGTGTCATGAGATTTAGATGAATATAATGTAAAAGACACGGACTTGTCCATGAGATGGCAACCAGCAGTGCTATTCTGTACAAACCTCACCGTGAAAACTTAGGTGAGGTGAGCGTGGAGAGAGCTGTCAATAGTGTAAATCCCTAGCCTCAGGAGGAATAACAGCTCACTTCAAGGTCACTTCAGCTAAGTTTTCACGGTGAGATATTTCCAGAACAGACCGGCTGTAAGCTATAAATATGTCAAAAACATAATAAAAAACATAAGTAAATATAAATAAATCACCGGCAAGCGATCTCGTGCGAATGGCCGACCTAAATATAATAATAAAGTGAGCCCCGTTTTAGTTAAACTAATAAACCTAACTGTCAAGAACTACAAATTTCCTAACAAGCTTAAAGAGGCCAATTTATAAAACAGGTGATCGCAAAAATGTGTCAAACTTCAGACCTATATCAATTTTATCTATTAAAGATAAAATTATACCAATTAAGTAACTATCTGCAAAAAATTACTTTATAGGGTGTTTCTCTTTTTTCGTGCATATTACAAGTACCGTAAGAAAAAAAATGTTTATTCAATAAACTTCTAAATTTTTTCCATAGAAAACTAAATGTAATAGAGTTATGCTTGCATGCATGTAAGATTGACTGTATAAATTAACGTAATTAGTTAAATATAAATTAAAAACTTTACTTATTCTCATTTCCGTCGTTGTCCATTTACTACTATCCTTAATACATTTGTATTTTATCCGAATAAAACGAAGTAAATAGAAAAATTATAACTATATAAATGTAGTATATTAATAAACGCAACGTTTACGTCTAAATTAAATAATGGTATCTTTTAAATATACTGAAATTATATCTGGTAAATAATTTTTTTAATTTTTTTCTGATTACCTTCGTTATGAGAAGAAATCTATATTGTAGTTTGCGCTAGACCTTAATGCTACTCTGCTGCCATGTTTAGCTCCGCGCACGTCTCAGTCTGGCAGCAAACGTCGTAGCGGATGCATGCTTGCTCGTGGAAAAAAAATATTTTCGTGTTAAGTGTCGCGGGAAGTGATTATTCTGGATTCGTTCTCTTTCCTATTCGTCCGTATTAGAAATTGAGTATATATGATTTCATTTATTACGTAGCTTTTTATCAATTTTAATGATTACCTTCGAAGTTTAGTACATGTATTAGATTTGTATTTGTGATATTTTTGGAGAAAAACTGGACAAAGTATTCAAACCTCATTACCTTCTTCCTCATTCCGTTCATTTACCGTCTCACTTTGATTTTAGAAATGATTATAATTTCATCGATACTAATTAAAAGAAAGTAGAAACTACTAAATGTTCAAAGATTAATTATATACTAATGATATTTGCAAAAAAAAACCCAAATAATTCATCAATAAATTTGAAATTTGGAATCGTTGACAATTTGCACGAAATATGCGAAACACCCACTAACGAGTATCAACACGGTTTTTTTTAAGTAAAATACATGGCTAACAAAATTCACAGACGAAATTAACAGTTACTTACCTAAATGATAATTTTTTACCATAAAAAAAACATTTGACACTTTGCAATTCGATACCATCCTTGATGAAGTGGAAGAGTGCGGGGTGAGAGAACCACTGAACCCATGGTTCCGTGATTACCTCACCACGTACTCCTATCGTGTGAGGGTGGAAGACACGCTTAATGACAGAGTTGAGGTGCGGAGTGGCTCAGGGATCGGGAAATGGACCAATTTGTTATCTTATAATAATAATAATAATAACTGAATCGCTCTATCTCTACGTTGTCGTCGTGGTGGGGCTTGCACGCTCCGAACTTTAGGTCTGTGCCGGTAGAGTTTACTTTGCCGGAACGGGTCTAGGATGAGGAGCCAGACCAAGAGAGATACAGAAACCCGCAGGGCAGCATGTGGCGAGCTGTTGGGCAGTAGCGACCCCACGGACCTTATCTCCCGGGAGAAATGTTGTCCTCATCTCTGGCTTGCCTTTATTGTCCGGCTGGAGTGAACACTAACGAGGATCAGAGCTCCCACCTCTTTCTTGCCTTAATTGGCCGGCTTGAGTGGAGATTCGCAAGAGCAGAATTGCTCGGAGGAAGGAAGTATTCCAGTAAGGTGCTGGTGATCTTGACCGTACTTCCGGGATTGTCCTGATAGCCATGGAATACCTCTCCACTCCTCAAGCATCTCAGGAGGTGTTGCCCCCTTGTCGCTACGTCACTATGTGCTAGCGGCCGTTTCCGGGGCCCATTATTGAGTGTGCAAGTCACCCCCTGCCATTTTATCCGTGTATAATATATAACATTGGTCAGGCAGGGGACATAGTTCTTCCGTAGTTTAAGTTACCAATCCACTTTAGCCACCAAAACCCGTAGCCCAATATGTTTTGTTTCCACGTACAACAATAGTCCTGCAACAACCGGGGGTTGTCCTTGGGTGCACTTGCATAGTACAGATAGGGATAATCGTCGGTTGGTGCCTCCTCATCATTTAAAATTATCTAAGGGGCCTCTGCGAGTTGGCTTCGGCCCCTCGTATGCCTTCCAAAGGACCGGGACCCCAGGGTCCCGAGATTTATAGAAAAATAATAATAATAATAACCTGGGACATTACGAGGATTCACACACGGTCATCTGATCCCAAACTAAGCAGAGCGTGTACTATGGAAACCAGATAACTGATATACTACATATACTACTTTTTTTTGTAAATACATACTTATATAGATAATTACACCCAGACTCAGAACAAACAGACATGTTCATGCACACAAATGTTTGTCCTGGATGGGAATCGAACCCACGACCTGCGGCATGATAGGTGGTATCTTAACCAACCACGCCAACGGGTCTGTTATGCACAGCTTGTGTCGAATGCTACAGCATTGTTCAGCGTACATGTTTGCTGACGTCATGTGCGTACTGCGCTCCGGAACTACGAGTAACATACGATACTTGCCAGCTAGTTCAGCAAGTTATAGACACAGTTGTTAAATGGTCTCACGACAACGGCATCATAGATTAGAATATTTATTTACTCGTATTTGCACAGAATGTAGGTTTTTACAATAAGATGGATGGATGGTTAATAGAATCCCTGTACATTCTACTATATTGGCATTCAAACATTAATTAGGTATTTAACTTAGTAAATACTTATTACTTCATTTGCCATATACGACCATTTTTACGACCTCATAGTGGGACTCCGCCTTTGTTTACCCACGACTATATGCACGTATATATATGTCATCATTATAACTTACTGGACTGTAAATGTAAGCCTATTGAAAGAGTTGACTGTGTAACCTACGTTGGTATGAAAATAGATGAGAACTTCTCTTGGTCCAAACACATAGATTACATTTATAGTAAACTAGTTGACCCGACATATGTTGTCCTGTCAAAATTTAATAATTCATACGAAATTCCCATAGAAAATTCACTTTCAGTTTCCCGAATTTTACAATTTTCCCGGCACCTTTTCAAACATTTTCTTTCATACAAACCTTGCCCTGACAATTACAAACACGGCAAAAAAAATCAATTTGGTGCAGTGTCGTTCGGAAGTTATGCGCGTACATAAATTGCGGCCAGACATTTTATATATACCTGTAAAGATTAGGAATAAAATGTACCGTCTAAGCTTTAAAGTAACTACTAGTTTATCAAGATTTTTTTAATAATAATAATAATGTCGTTTATTTATATAATAATAAAAAGTTTATTAGTACATAAAAAAAAAAAAAACAAAATTACAACACAGTACATAGCTTATGGAAACAGTGGGTTGTACTACCAAGTTTAAAATTATCGTCAGCTTTCCGGGCTCCTAAACTAGGTACGCAGACCTGTATCTTAGGAGTCGGAGATTTTGCGGCCTCAATTTATATAATACAATACAACCGTGACTTTTCTGTTAGTTTACAGTGGTTATTAACACAGCAAATGGTGTGAATAATTGTGGTTGTGTATGAGTGTGTATATGGGTGTAGTTTATGTGTAGAGAGGTGTGTATGTGTAGTGTGTGTGATAAGCTTTCTTTCAAGGTAAATAAAGGTATGATAAAGTTATGAATCTATAGCCAATATATTTTCTGTTTCAACATAATTTAAGGATAAGAGCCATTTCCTTAATTTATTTTTAATTTCATGTAAGTTATATCTGTACAACGGAATTATTTTATTTATTTTATTATACATGCGTGAACTTTGAGCCAACAATTGTCGACTTGTAAATGCAAAACGACAGGGGTTGGTTTTACATATAGGGAAGCCGTGGCGTCTCAGAAGCAGATTTTTGTCTAATGGAAGGTGGGAGTGTCTCCGCAGGACTGCACGAAGGACATATAGTTGCCTTACTGTGAGAACTTCGGCCTCAGAATATAACTCATCAGTAGGGTAGTCTCTAGGTTTAAAAAGCATCACTTTAAGAACCGCTCGTTGCGCACGTTCTGCAGGGACCATTGCGGTTTTGTAAGTACCGCCCCACACCGGGATGCAGTACATAATGATAGACTGACAAAGGCTGAGGTACACAAGAGTCAGAGTTTTGGAATTGGCGGAGTGCCTGAGTTCTTTAAAAATATATATTAGTCTTCTGATTCTAGTACAGAGTGCCTCTATATGCGCATGCCAGTTAAGGTTTTCGTCAATAATCACTCCCAGGTACTTAATATTGGGGACCGTGCTGAGAGCAAGACAGTTACAACCTACTGACTGCTGAGGGGGACAAGTGTGAGCTCTAATTTTATGAGAGAAAGAAGGTGGGGTTATTGATTGTGGGCGGTAGAACCTGATTAGTTTTGTCTTATCTAAATTCAACGTCAGCAAGTTAGTTGACAGCCATTCCATTATTAACCGAAGCGAGTATTCTGCTCTATCTCTGGCTTGCTCCCAGTTTTTGTCAAACACTAGTAGTGCTGTGTCGTCGGCATAAGAGAAAATTTCGCAATTAGAGATGGAGAGCTTGCATAGATCATTGATGTATATTAGGAAAAGTGTCGGTCCTAATATACTACCCTGTGGGATGCCATAGGTGAGTTTTTCATATGAACTGGTGACTGAATCAATGAGAACACACTGAGATCTATCACAAAGGTAGTCTTTAAATAATTTTAGAATTACTCCACGCACTCCTAAGCTTTCTATCTTTGAAATAAGTCGAGGGACAGAGACCGTGTCAAAAGCTTTAGTTAAGTCTAAGAAGATGCCATAGCAGCTCAGTTTATTATCTAATTGACTTACCAGACTGTTTGTGAAGGCAGCAACGGCATCCTCCGTACAAATTCCAGATCTAAAGCCGTACTGGTTTGGAGCTATTAATTTATGTTTTTCCAGAAAGCTGACTAAACAATTGTTCAGAATTCTCTCCAGAATTTTTGAAAGCGTACTCAGAACAGAAATAGGTCTATAGTTTGTGACTCTGTCTCTGCCCCCGTTTTTATATATAGGATGCACGACGGCTCTCTTAAAAGCTTCAGGGAAGATTCCAGAGTCTATGGACAGGTTACAAATATGAGTGAGTACGGGGGTTAAGGTAGTACGCGAACTCTTGATAACTCTGGCTGGAATATTATCCCACCCTGTAGCGCATTCATTACGGAGGTCATGGATAATTCTACTTACTTGTTCCTCATCCACAGGGAGGATTACAAGAGAGTTAGATAATTGACTGGGTGGTGGTGCTACAGCAGCGGTGATGGTGCTGGCTCCAATTTTCGACGCCAGGTTTGTACCTATATTGACAAAGAACTCATTGACTTTGTTTGCCGATGTTTTAACGTCAACTGAATCACTCAGAAGTTCACGAGGGGATCGGGTTTGAACATTTGTATTCGTGATAGATTTAATCACTTTCCACGTTGCTTTAGGATTATTTTTGGCTTTTAGAAATTCTTCCTTTTCAAATGCTCGCTTCAACTTTCTCATTAAGGTATTACAAAAGTTTCTGTACCGTGTGTATGTTATTTTAAGTATGGCGTCGTCAGGCTTCTTCCTGACTTCGATATGCATTCTATCTCGGTTTCTTAGACAACGGACCAGGCCGGTGCTCATCCACGGTTTTAGAACCCTGCATTTTTTAGAAAATTAGTAATTAGTCTGATAGAAGACTTTTTGTAATACAGCAATAGTGTTTGTGAAGAGAAATGGTAAGATATGAAAGAATTACCAGCCATCAACCTGCAATACTCGTATAGCCTGATGACGTGATTATAATTGTTAGCTTGAGTAAAACTGTATAAGTGTGTAAAAAGTATTTGTTGTGTTTGTTGTTTAATTGTTACGTAAATTGACAGTAAAATGCAAGAGTTATCAAAAAAGAAACAAAACAGATATACAAAAAAATATTGAATGCATGCGTAAACGCGAATATCAAATTTAAGAGAAAGTAAAAATAGTCATTGTTGAACTGGTACTGGTGCTGGTACTGGTGCCGCAAGCGTGGTAAGGCATTTCTCTGATTTAATTTCAATGGGTTTATCAGCTGGGTCTTTCTTCAAGAGAATTCTTCCATTGGAATACCAGCTGGAGTAACTCCTTGCCTTAGCAAACTGGCGGGCGTCATACAACAGCTTTTTGATTGCGGGAGGTAAGTGTTCGTCGACGTAAACTGGTTTCTTTTCCCCGGCAATCCCGATCAGGTGTGTGTTCAGCTTATCATTGATGGAACGTTCTTTATTAAACTTCCTCACCTTAGCAAGGATTTCGTTTCTCATATTGACACAACAAAATTCAGCAACAATCGGTCTGCATAAACCCGATTTTCCGGGTATACGATATACATCCCGGAGAGCAGATGTCTGAATTTCCATGTTGACAGTCTTTCCAACCCTTGATACCGCAGAAATTAGATCTTCAGGCGTTTCTTTCTCTTTAGTCGGAATATTACGCAGCTCTATAGTAGCTTGTCGTGACAGGAAGTTCAGATCTTGTATCCGCTTCTGTAGAAGGTCAATATGGTCTTTGTTATCAATTTTCTCCTTTTCCAGTTTTGAAACTTTAGAATTGAGACTTTCATATTTTTCGTTTATAAAAGACATACTGCGGTCCATTTCGGCGTTGGAATCTTCAATCGAACGACATTTCTGTTTGAGCTCGGCGACTTCCCTGACCAGCTTGGACAAGATGGCAGCTTGTTCGTCCTTCCATGATGTGAGTAGCTTTTCTTGCTCGGACTTCCAAGTTGTTAGCATCTCCATTAACTCTGATTTGAAAGCCGAAAATGTTGTGGATCGTTCGGAATCTACTTCGTTATTTGAAGAATAGGCCCGAAGTTGTCGATTTTTCCGTACGGTGATATTACTAGCGTCTGCTTTTTCGGTAGTGGCAGTCGGAATGTCGGGTTCCGAAAGAGATTCTCCATGACTCAAACCTACTTTAGGCGGAGTTCTTTGCATATTGTTTCAGAATTAATAAGAGAAAAAAAATAAAAAAAAAAAATAGGAAAAAGAAATAATAATAAATTATAAAAGGCAAAAACAAAAACGGCGTGTCAGATTCGATCCCACGACCACTAGGTTCACCTTCGTAGAAACGCGCTATTCCACAGTGCTAAGCGAACTATTGCAATGACGCTCGAAATACGTGTGTGCTTGCTGTGCGTTGCATTAGTGGTCAGGATCGTTATACGCGATTCCTTTGTGTATCTAATGAGTTCAAAGTCCGAAACGTGAACACGTTTTAAAATTTTTGTTCGTTGTGATAATAAAATTGCTCACACACAGAGTTAGTGTCGTTATTTCACTTTTATTTTGCACTCAGTTTGCCACTCATTTACTATAGAATATAACTGTATGTATTTGTTGCTGTTTTATGCACTTTTTACTTAGTTTTGGAATTTAAAACGCGGAGGTAGTTACAGGTACGTAGGTAAGTGCGCGGTGGCGTCACGGACGTCCCCATTTATAAAAATGGTGCAGATTGCCACCAGTTTGTGTTGTAGTAAAAGTAATATGATCAATCGCTTCAATTGCATTCGGTAGACGAACAATTCGCGCATCAATGTAAATCAAATCAATGTAAATGGATCGTTTCGGGGACTCTTGAAACATCGTTCTGTTTCAGTCAACCGTTTGAAGATGACAGAGTCAGAATGATGATTTAATTATTGTTAAGCACTAAACGTATTTAGGGATTTATGGTGCAAGTGGACCTTAATCAGGAACCACCATACTATTTAAGGTTTTCTATAAATTGACACGAACATTGGTAGAAATATTTCAACTAGTTCTCAGTCTTCATGACAAAATTTAATTCATATCGAAATCTTCGAAATAAATCCGTAGCACCTGCCACGGTAAAGTGCAGTATTAAAAGGTTTTATAAGTATTATTTGAAAACCTCTCCAGTAACTGTCGGACCAACGTCGGCATGTGTTCCCTTTCTTGTCTAAAGCTGTGTACACAAATGGCTACGTATGTTATTTCTAAGAAATTCTCAGAAATCTAATGCAATTTTTAACACTGTACACTTTATATTATTATTATTAGTTATTATTATTAGGATTATTCTAGGAAAAATAATTAGCGTTCGTAACTTTTGTTGGTAAGGTATTAATTAATACTCAAGAGTGGGTATTTTTAAGGTTCCGTACCCGAGGTGCCAACAAGATCATCATTCTTCAAAAAGTATTCTCCATGTAATTTTCATGGCGATTTTTTTTTAAATGAATGGACACACATTTAAGACGCCTGTAAAAATAATAAGAACAATTTTAATAATTATATGTAAATCGATGCATAAATATATAAATTTTGACATTTCGGTGGATTTCATATTTGGAATTGACCACGAAAGTTGTGCCACGACAGTTACGAAAATCCCACATTTTTGAGAAATACACTTAAGTGATAGGTAAATTAACGAACAAAATACTGTGGAACTGTCTTTTCTTTTTTGAAGCGATGAACGTACGTTTCTCCTCTACTGACGCCGGGATATTACTGAGTATATATTACTTTCCTTTATCCTACTGAGCGTCTGCGCAGTTAAAACTTTTAGCGACAAGTTGGCGCTCTTGGAAGATATGCCTATTAACTATTGTAACTTACGAGATACAATTAATGTTCTTTGGTAATAATGATGCATAGTTAAGCACGATTAATTTGATGATTTATATGCTTATGAAATAAATACAAAAGTTATCAAAGTTTGCCCCGAGTGACCGCGTTCTGAGGGTCCTCGAAGGACCACCCTTCTAAAATTCATAGGTGGCCATTTTAAACTTTCACAGAATACGTGTTGACCTACTATGGCCTTTATTATGCCAAATACTTTTCAAATTGTACAAAAGATCAATAAAAACGACTACAGATCCTTCGTATATGAAATTATTAATGGAGCTGAATATCATTTATATTTTCTCTAGAGAAATTCCTAGAATATCAACTTCGTTCACATATTCTACTAAAAAGATATTACAAATCATAATAGTTAGGTATCTAGAAGCAACAGGGCAATAATCTGAGCTTGTATTTCGGCAAGAATCCATAATATTTGGAATCTAATACTAGACTTATGTAAAAGGTCTCCGGAGAATGTGATCTCCGTTAATCTCGTAAGTTGGCAGTTTTAGAAAATACTTTTCATGTATAAAAAATAAACTATCTGGAATCGTGGGTCTGCCCGCATGTTGAACGTCAACGATTTTGATTTCTGGAATAAATTTTTTTTCTCGGATCAGCACGAACTCAATAGAATTGTGGGAAAGTCCTTTAAGTTAAACAGATAGACAAACATATTTTCAATAAACCTTACATAATTTATGTCACCTATAGTACATAATATTATTATTGTCGATACGTCTCCCACTGCATGTGTGGGATGATCTATCGATCGATCGATCGATCTTTTCACTCAAAGAGGGGCAAATGTTTCCCTCTGGGAGGAGGGGGGGAGCATTTCTCGTGAAAACTCTTTTAAAAACCTTACGCAACTGTTTAGCTACGACTTAGTAATGTACTTTTTTTTTTGTGGATGGGAAATCATCAAATAACTTCTCCCGCTCTGGGTGGAGTGGGAGGGCGTGTCAGACTTCTACTGACTAAAACCCACCCGTGTTCCTTCAGTTGCCCGTGCCAGGGCCACGGTAACTCTTTCGAACAACCCGCATCCCTGGCGGGCATCGGCCCTAGCGGACCCCTTCAGCTAGTGCTGACATCTCTTTGAGGCGCGCGTGGAACACAACGCGCCGTCGACCCGGGCCTGGTCCTTACCGGACGGCGAGCTACCCGTTGCTCGCCATCCGCAAGCCCGCGCCTACGGTGGCCGGGAATCGGCTATCGATTCCCGACGCCCAGGGCGTCTCCTGCGGTGACTAGGGGCGTGGGGGCGCAAAGATTGCCTCTCCCTCACGCGTTCAGCCTCCTCCTTCGCGAGCATTACAGCTTCGCAGAAGGAGGTGACGGCTTCCCATGCACTCTCGCTCCGTACCATGGCCTGTACCAGGGCCGGACGCGAGAGATCGCCGCCGCCGATCGCCTCCGCGAGGACGCGGCGGTGCTCTGCCCAAGCTGGGCAGACCTCCACCGTATGCTCCACCGTGTCCTCCGGGCGATCCACACAGTGGTAACACCCGGGCGATTCCTCCCTCCTTATCCGGAACAGGAACCTCCCGAAGCAACCGTGTCCGGTGAGGACCTGCGTCAGGCGGAAGGGGAGGGTGCCATGACGCCTCTCCAACCTCAAAGAGGGGACTTATCGCCGCAATTGTGGCGTGCCCAACGACTTAGTAATGTACTGTAGGTACACAAAGTAAAAATACAGTTATAAAACTATGTTTATGTCTAATTTCGAATTTCCGACTCCCTGTATACGCGCCTGTTTCATGGGCATTTTCCAATACCTCACACATGGTTTTATAAGAATATGTATCAAATAGGACTGTAAAATTACGTAGAAAAATATTGTATCAGTCAATGTTCCTGAAATAATTAATTTTCGCAGAATATGAGTGAATGTTCTAACGTGCATACATTGGTTCTAAGTATACAGTTTTGCTTTGAAGTAATTGGCAATCTTTCAGAAAGTAAAAGATCTCATGAATATTAACAACTGGTACCTACTATAATGACTTAGTCTGAAATTCTTATCGAATTCGCGTTACTTAACCAAAATGTGAAGACCAGATTTTTTTTTTGCAAGACGCAAGACCAGCCGGTCTATTCTGTAAAAATGTCACCGCGAAAAATTAAGTAATGTGAGCTGGAAGTGAACTATCAATACTGTTAATACTGGCATCAGCCGGTCTGTACTGTAAAAATCTCACCGGGAAAACTTAGGTGAAGTAAGCCTGAAGTGAGCTGTCAGGAAAAACAGCTCACTTCAAGCTCACTTCACTTAAGTTTTCACGGTGAGATTTATACAGAATAGATCGGCTGTTAAGGCGATAACAAAATAAATTGGGGGCCTTTTCGTAACGATTTATTTTAATATTACAGCGTGTATGGATTAAATTTTTGGATATATGCTTATTGACTATTTGATTAATACTCTGGCTGAACAAAAACGCAAATAGGTTAAATTTCCTCGATAGAATTTAATTCCGAAAAGACCTCTACTTTTTTTTCTTTTTTTCTGTATTTCAAAATATTTTCAGCCAGAGTTTTCAGACCTAATAGGTTTGAAAACTCTGGCTGAAAATATTTTTGATAGATAGCTTAATTAATTTTGAAACAATTTCTATTTGGTTTGCGATTTTACTTTGGTTCCAGCTCATTGTTGCGCTCTCTTTAATTCGCAAATAATTGACTCTGTCACTTTCTTATTACCGCCCAGTCAGTTTTTTACATATCACCTTAAGGGTAAGTTCCTAAAACCAAGCTAGCTCTCTTTAACTATTTACCAATTTTATTTTAGACGACATATACTAAGGAGATACGAACTAGTTATTGTGTGAATACCGCCTTACGGCTCTATCCGACATAAAAAGCATTGTCAATGCGCTGTCAATGTGTAAAGTGTCAGTTTTGCATTGAATTATGTCACTTTGTTGGGAAGCGCCGAGTTACCGTATAAGGGTGTATTCACGTAGAGAATTGGTAGCCAGCGCCCATATGCCAGCGCTTGTGGCCACCGACCCGACCGTCGCCGATAAGCGCCGACATGTTACTTCTACGACAAGTTCTGCTACGTTCTGAATTAGTCGGGGTCGGTTCGCACTGCTTCGCGCTGATTTGACAAAAAGTAGGAAAACTGCCTGCGCTGACCAGCGTTGGCAACCAGCGCTTATCGGCGCTAATATATAAGGTATATTTGATACTGCAATCATTCGGATTTAATTATTTACTGTTATAAGTTAGAAGTTTGCCAGCGGCTTCCTCTGCGTGCATGTCGGAAATTATACTACCGGAACGTACTACCCGGATAAAACGTATTCTATGTCCTAATCCATCAAGCTCTACCCGTGTGCTAAATGTCATCTATATCAGCTCAGCCGTTTTAGTATGAAAGCGTAACAATCAAACACATCGCATTTATAATATTAGTTAGGATGTTGGCAGATTTAGCTTACTTGTTCTCCACTTTAAAGATCAATAAAATAATGCAAGGCAATTTTGAATACTCATTTTATGATGATGAGCAAAACCTAGCAACTGTTAAAATAATTTTCTAACAGGTCTGGTGATAAATAAATTCCTTTGCAATTAGTTTCAATTCTCAATTACTCATTTGTCAATAAAAAAAAAAAAACTTATCCTATGTTAGTAATTAATATAATTTTAACTGCATCACAAATTTCCGTATATTATACACAGCAGCAGTACCGTCCGACGCATCATCGCGCGCGGCTGCACCTTTCCATGGGAAATGGCGCAGCAGCGATTCACGTACGGACAGTCCAGCCTGCTCGAAATTAGAAACAGGATACTGTTGCCCCATACCCCGCGCACCAGGGATGCACAGCGCTTGCGCATTGTGGCAAATAAATAATCCACATGTCCATCAATACAGGTCCATTCTTGGTCCTTACAAAACTCTAATAATCCATCGAAAAGAGTTCTCAACTATCGCTCTTACCGCACTAAGAATGTCCGTAAAATCCGATAGGTTAGTATTTGAATCCGTAGGCATATACTCGTAAACACTAAACACAAGTAGCGATTTATTATTCAACACTATTTTAATTGCACAGAGCCGCGGGTCATACTGTATAACACTCATGTCGTGAAATAAGCTCCGTCTCCACAATAGGGCCACTCCTCCGTGTGGTCTTCCGCCTAGAATACTCGTCGTGTCTACTGCAGATACACCGGAACAGTTAAACTGGTCACTAACTGTGTTTAAGAACGAGATTTCCTCCGGTAATGGCCATGTTTCCTGTAGCGTTATTATAATTGACATAAACTACGTATCAAAATCAAAAGTCATTTATTCAAACTAGGCTGAGAATCAGCACTTTTTGAACGTCAAAAATTACATAAGACAGTCCCCCAAAACGCCCGCCCTTCACCACTTCCTAGTGCTTTAGCTGGGGAGAAGAAGTGGCGCAACAAACTCCCCAGCAGCACAGTTGTCTGTTCAGTTAAAAAAAAAAATGATTCTATATAACACTGCGCATAATAATTTAGGTACATTACGCAATACAAAACATTAAATTAAATTATTTGCTATAAGTAAGCTAGCACACGCCAATATACAAAAAAAAAAAAAAAAATCGAAAACTATACTCAAGCAGAAACAAAATACAAGCCAAATAAAAGCCTCCAGTAATAAAGGGCGTGCCCACTTACATATAGCCGTACATGTAGTCGTAACTCAAAGTCACAGATGATAAACTAGGACCATCAAAGTAAATTCAACAACGAGTTAAGTTACTAATAACAAAACAAAACCAAGGTCAGCAAGACGACCTGTCACCACAAGCAGCACCCGTTCACGAGTATAACGCAAAGATCAGCCATTACCCCCCTCGCCATATTTGAGGGAAGGAGACAACCCGACCCCCGACGCTACCGCAAGCAGTGACATCTAAGGGAGCATGACGAACTTGCTGCCGGTTGCTCGGGCAAGAAAAACTATGATCAATTGTCGAGGTCACTAGCTAATCACATATTGCAATACTACTCATAAAAAATAAATAAACATTGAAATGAGTAGATTATGTCAATAATAAATAAAAATAAAATTAAAATAAATTGACCTTGAAAGTCAAACAAAATAAATAATTATATGAACTCATATAACCTGTCAGTAGGTATGCTAATTCTGGAGAAAGAACATAAACATTGTCTTAAGTTAAACACATCGACCAACTATTCTTATCGTTTAAGTAATCGTTGATAGAATAGTATGCCTTTGAACAAATGTTAGATTTTACTTTAGCTTTGAACGCATTAAAGGGCAAATCTAGCAAAGAAGAGGGTAGCTTGTTATAAAAAGATATACCAAGCCCAACAAATGAGTTATGAACCTTATGAAGCCGGTGAAATGGAGCACGTAATTTGTCCTTATTTCTGGTGTTAACATTGTGAATATCACTGTTTTTATTGTATAAATGTATATTTTGTCTAATATATAAGATGTTGGCGAAAATGAATTGTGATGCCACCGTGAGAATACCAATCTGTTTAAAAAAATCTCTCAAAGAAACTCTGGCACCGAGCTGGTAAATTGCTCGAACAGCTCGTTTCTGAAGAACAAATATATTTTGAATGTCAGCGGCTTTGCCCCAGAGCAAAATACCGTATGACATAACGCTATGAAAATAACTAAAATAGACTAACCGAGCTGTATCAACGTCAGTGTATTGTCTTACTTTCCTGACGGCGTAGGCGGCTGAACTGAGCCTTCCCGCTAGGCTTGATATATGTGGGCCCCACTGAAGTTTGGCATCTACTGTTATACCCAGAAAAACTGCCGAGTCTACAGTTTGAAGCATCTCTTTATCTAAAACGATGTTGGGTCCTAGATTTCTAACATATTAGACAGTACAAAAATCTCGATGTCTTGGCAATATGTAGCCGCATCAGTAAATAGCAACCATGCGAAGCAAGGGAGTTCTGCATAAAATAATTTTGCTTCACAACATATTCATTGATTCTTTTCGGAATTCTAAATCTTTTACATATTGGCTTACTATAAATTTTGTCGTTTCATAATTTGGTTTGTCAATGAGATGAAAGTAATATTAAAACAATTTTGTTTGTTGCCAAAACATTAATTATACTGAATTTAGAATGCTGCTATTTTTGTGATTTTTTTATTATTACCTATTATTTATTTAAATCATAATTGTAACACCTTAACACACTTTATTTTAACACAAAATGTTATTTTGCTATCGTTATTTTAGCGGTAGATCTCTTTGTGTATGTAATACTGGTTTCAGTAGGTACCTGCCACTGTAATACTACTGTAGTACTTACGAGTACTTACTGCTGTAGTTGTTTAGAAGCATAGAATCAGTGCAATTTATAGCACGTGAGTTATTTTGTTTTATACAACGTGTTTTTTCAACGTGTCTTATATAACTTTAGGTTATTAATGATACCATCATTTTTAACAACTTTTACTATAGGTCCAAACCTGAAATCGCGAAAAAAATTCAGCTGTATTTATGTTCGTAAGGCTCGTCAAAATGTAGGGAACTGCCGATTTTTTTCGCGATTGCAAGTTTGGCTCATAGTAAAAGTTGTTCAAAATGATTGTCTCATTAATACCCTAGAGTTAAGGTATATAAAAAAAAACACGTTGTATATTTTTTATATTTTTATGATATTATACATTGGCTATTCCTATTGCTCAAATTCTATGTAAAGTTTACCTTACCAGCACCATAGAAATCCCCAAGTACCTCGCTTTAATAACTTAAAAAGATTCTAAGAATTCAAATGAGCCTTTCGATAAAACAAAGCTAAATCACTAAAAAACTCATGTTACCTCACGACTATACTTGAACTTTAAAGAAAATACATAACATTTTAAAACTGGATACTGCAATAAATCTACGTACTTTCTTGAATGCCAGATAGTTCTATCTTGCATTCTGGTCAGGACTGGAATATTTTCTGTATTCTGCTGAGCATTGTGTTCTAGTTATCATTTAACTTGGCGTAGTAAATCTTAATTCGGAATGAAATTGTTTGTTTTGTTACTTATTTTCATATTTCGAATTTATATTACGTAAAATTTAGTTGTTTATTTCTTTCATTGTGAAACTAAATCCAAAGCATTTCTATAAAATAACATCACACATTTATAATTTATTTATATTTCCAATGTTTCTTGTGTAACTTAATTACCAATTTCAACACTTAAATAAAAAACTTTGTTCCAAAAAAGCACTACACAGTGAAAAATAACTTTAATTTCGGAAGTCGGTTGCTTTGGATCTGTATTTTAGTTTTTTCCACTGACTTCCGAAATTAAATTTATTTTTCACTATGTAGTGTTGTTTTTTTTGGAATTCGGTTGCTTTTTTTGGAAATAAGTTTTTATGTTACACTTTTTAGTGGGTATGTTTGTAATTTATCTATGTTACAATAGTCTAATGTCAACTGCTCATCACCTTTTACAATATATTGCTTTTTCCGATGCTGAGACGTTAATTGTTAAGGAGAACTGGGGCTTATGGTGAAGTCACCATTAGCTCCACTTCACCATATGCATTGTGACGAGCATAAATTGCTTAGCAACCATTATTAAAGCACATAATCGAATCGCAACCCGTGAAATACTTATTATTGAGTAATTCCGGTGGCCATCTGTGATCTTCATCATCAGTTCCACTTCACTAAATGGTGCTTTCCAAGACCAAATGCACGAGTTAATATAAAAAAAAAAAATACTCAAATCGCTATAGATGTGCCAATAATATTTGAAGACTTCCATCGATTTCTCTAGGATCCCATCATCAGAGAGATCCTGACTTGATGACACACACACACACAAATATAAAAAGAATTTTTCAAATCGATCCAGCCGTCTTCGAGTAAACGGGATAAACAGCATAAAACAATAAATAAATAAAAGATTCTTGGAATCTTTTATTTTTTAAACTGATCCCCTCTTTTTTTTGAAGTCGGTTAGAAACGGTTCAAATGACACAAATTACAACCATGAACGCCACAATCTATTTGAGGGCAAATTTTTATGCAAATAAAGGATCGCACCTCCTTCAACAAACAATTTCTATATAAAATGACACCTGATATTTTGCAAACGGGTGAGGTGCGAATGTAACCGATAAATTGCCGAATTCCCGTAGCTAATGCATCTGTCACCGATTGTTACTCGAGCGAACTGAATACATTTTCATACTTTATATCACGTTGTGGTACAATTCATAGACGGTCAGGTTTAAAATTGTTATGTAATATTTAGTAGCTGAAATTAAGAGGATTGTGAAGTGCCGATACGCGGCGCGATTTTTAGAGGCAATTGCCTACATTTCGTATAATTATTTACATAAATATTGTTTCGGGCGATAACGTTTTTAGTCCCCTAAACCTTTACGAAATGAGACAATTTTAATTTCATTACATTCAGTACACTTTAATCTAGGTCTGTACGTTTATTTTCAGTAATTCAATTTAATTTAATTTAAAAAAATAAAAGTGCTCGAGGATGTTTTTATATCAAAAATTTAGATATTTCGATGCTAATAACTTATATTGTATACAATATTTCTTTATAATAAAAACGTACGGTTCTAGTTTTTCATTATACCAACAACATTTCCAAAAATTATTAAATTAAACTATGTTTACGGGGTGAAAAACGTTATCTCTTTTTGTATGAAAATTTACAGCTTCAGCCTCTTAATATACACTAGGAATATTTTTGCAATGGTAGTATTTTAATCGTAATGATAACGTCGCCACTACTAAAGTGTTGAAGAACAGCCTTCTTCCTCTTTGTTATTTTCTTTTTCGCGACTAAGTTCTTCATTGCGCATACATTTTTGTAAGCCTAGCTTAGGTACATTGTGGTATACATTAAAATGAACTAAAATTGTTTATTGCAATAATTAATTGTACATGAATAATATTTACGCAATTAAATTAGTCTCCCGTTGTTGATATCTGAAATGGACAGGCCACATGATGAGAGTAAATACCGATTAATAGACCAAAAAAATCACAGAATGGTACCCGAGAAATGAAAAAAAGACGTAAAGGAAGACAGGTGAAAAGGTGGGCGAATGATCTGCCAAAACGTAGGCCAAGAACAGCTTGGGATAGGAATAAGTGGAGAGAAATAGAGGAGGTCTATGTCGCAAAACAGCCTGACCAGGTAGCTGATAATTGATAAAAGCGCTTTGTGTTTTGGTTGTTAACCCTTCGTTAATAACCATAAGACAAAATGTTATTAGTTAGTATTATTGTAATGTTATTACTTGTTTATGTATGATTAGAGGAAATAAAGGCTATTTTTATTATGTTATTTTTTTATTTTCTTAAATACGTGGCGTCTTAATCCTTAGGAAAACAAAAAGAAGGAACTGTATCTTTAGACTGTCGCGGAATTACACAATTTAATTAAATAAATCTAAAAGTCTCAAAGTAACAACTGGCATTTCTATAGATCCATATCACGTTCAATACCACACACACCATCACCCTCAATATTCCCTAAAGCCACATCACATTTCAAATAAGAAAACACAAACTGAACAAAAAACGCTTTCCGATCAACTCTTGCGTCATCTCCGTCCCCAAGCGGGCTTCACTCCTTAAGCTTCCATAATTGGGAAGCATTCGGATCACGTATTAAAAGCCGTGTCGGTCCCAGACACAGTCCGATAAGAATTCCGTGAGTCAATTCATATTCACGAAAAGAATTCACCTTCTGAAAATTAAATATTAAAATTTGTTAACGTCTGCGATATTTCCCGGAGTGCTTTTAATACGTTTGGTGAAAAATGTATCTCTTTTGTTGAGCTTAATGAAGTAAAAGCGATTTATTATTTACTGGTACTGCTTGAGGAAATTATATTTAATGGGTCCTCTTACAATATAATGTAATGGTATTCTAAAAACAGAGTTTGCTTTTGTATTTATAATGTACCGGGTCATCTAAACCCGGTAAACTTCGAACCATGTGGGCAATTCCCATACAAAATTTCGATTTTTTTGAATTTTCGGCTGTTCCTTTGTTTTTTTTTCCTAAATTTCGAGGTCGCGTCATTTTCAAGTTTTTGCGAGACTAACGCAAGGCAATTGATTGTTAAATCTATTAAAGAAATGAGAATAATATTATCGAACAAAGTATTGGAATGATCGTTCTATTTCAACGCTTTCATATTTTTATTAAACCTTACTTTTCAATTCCGTAACGTGAATTATTCATAAATATTTAAATAATCTAGAATAGTAAAGAAAAATATTCGATCGGATTTAATGTTTTTAAATAAGCTTTTGACTCACAGTAAACTTACAAATGAAAAACTTAATATAAAATCTATAATTCTATAAATTGCCCAGTGAATTATTCCTGCTGCTTTGGTTACACTTTTGATAGCATTATTAGACCATTTTTTCACAGCTTTGCTAATTCAGATAGATTTCTTGGGACTAGTAGCAACAAGAAAATAATACCTTTTTTAGTTTTTATCATGCAAAGAAGGCTTGTCATAGAAAGGGTTGTCAATAAAAATACAGACCATGTCCAGACATAAGTATCCAATTTACCAAGTAAACAGATAGGCAGGGTACGTACATGGACATTGGAAAAAAATTCAGACACAATACAAAAGCTATGGTGTACGCGATGCCGCGATGCATTACCATCTTATCCTATTTATCCCCGCTTGATCTTGGAACACAATAGTCTATTGCTATGCATGACGTCACTCAGTGCCAGCACGCACGCCTTGATACTGTTTGAAGATCTCCTCATCTAACGGGAGAAAATACATAGATAGCAGCCGTGAGTATATTCCCTGAAGGGGTAGGCAGGGAATAAACCCAAAATTCAACGGTTTCAAATGCGAGCATATTATACCGGGTCACAAGAGAGACAATTTTGAGCTCTGCCTAACTTGAAATGATTCCAATACTTCAAGATCAAATACGATATTATCCGATATATTCCCAGAAACAAAACAGTCCGTGGGCGGACATAATAGATATAAATATGGTTTATACTCAAGGAAATTATAGGAAAACGGATCGCAGTAATTAACAGCCACGAATGATTTATCTGACACGTCATTAATTGGCTAGACAGGTACCTACGAGCATGATTCGGGCAATAGTTACTACACATAGTCTACAGACAGTCCGGACCGCAGTAAATATTCGTGGTTAAAGACGTCCGTTGCCAGAAAGGGAATACATTTATGTAAATAAGTACAGACCGCATCTAGGGTGAGCGGTGCCTCTAGGCCCTGATTAATCTTGCAAATTTATGCAAGTCGACGACAACACGTCAAACTGTCTTCGCAAGAGGACGTGATCCAAATCCGATTCAGCGCGTCATTTCGGCCGTAAAACGCTTTAGCAGTTGGCGCATTTGTCGCATAATTCTGATCTCCTCGGAGTCCAATAGCTTCTTGTGACGAAACCGATTATTATTCAAAGCTGATTCGTTAGCGTGCGTGTCAGTGGGGTGCGTTGTTAGAATGTTAGTTTACGCCGGAGTTAGCAGCGGCTGGGCCATCGATATTGGGTTACATTGTTCATTATTACTGTGGATTATTAATCATAGCTTCGGATTTCATGTGTATGTATAGGTACTCTGCCGAAGTTGTTTGGAACTAGACTGGCTTAAGTAGGTACCTACCTCTTTATAAGCTACGATTTTTGCGAAAATTATACATTCCACGCCCACATTGTAAAAGGTAAGGTTTTAGTATTCTATTACGAAATATTTAGTAATTAACACGTCATGAGAGGGTTGTGAGGGTCTCATTAAAAGGTTTTATTATGTCTGGCTTCGGGTAATTACGCTACAAATCTTTTCTTTACTGCAGTAACGCGATTGGCGAACAACTGTGCCTAGATTCATAAAAACCGACCAAGTGCGTGTCTGACCACGCTCAATGAAGGGTTCCTTAGTTGGGATGTATTCATCCCATGAACAAACTTAACATTGTAGTTGAAAAACATGTCTCCCATACATTCCAGCTGCAAATGTAAACTTGTACGCAAAATATTGGGAGATTTGCCATACTATTTTAAGACCATAGACTTGTTATAGATTTTCCTGTAATCTATGAGGAGGTACCTATATGTAGAACCTGTATTTTATTTTATTTTATTTTATTATAGGCTTAGTAGTTTT
Organism: Dicycla oo; assembly: GCA_948252095.1. NCBI lineage: Eukaryota > Metazoa > Arthropoda > Insecta > Lepidoptera > Noctuidae > Dicycla > Dicycla oo. The sequence continues at coordinate 13,903,713 of OX411714.1, read as the reverse complement.
TGACATAATGGGATAATTTTTACCTATTTTCTTAAATAACTTTTAAACTATTTATTTTATAATTATAAATATACTTGAGACTTTTCCTTTAATTTGATATGTCACACGGTACAGTGTGCAAAACTTTATTTTAAATTTTCTTATTTGTCTCCCTGTTGTGATTCAAATTTTCCAGGGTTGCTCCTGCGATGAACTCTCACAATTCAGATTCAGGTGTATAATAAAACTGCTTGCTTCGTAACAACGATTATATTATTCCAATCAATCACTCTTGCTTATACCTACTCTTACACAACTTTATTATAAAATAAATTACTAAGGCACAGCTATTAACACACCGATAATATTAAAACGTCTGTCTCGGTCGAGCTAGCCGATCAGAATGCCCCACTTTTTAAAAATCCCTGACCACGTGCATTTCGTTCCGGACTGCACGAAATGTATCCATCAATCTGTTCGTTCTTCATAGACTAACAAAGTGATGGCATTTTGAATCGACTAACGTACTAATACCGATTAAAACAAATCAAATACAATCATCGAATAGGGTATTGTACATTTAATATGAATATTGATAAAAAATAAACTTGATTTAACTGACAAATTTGTAGAATAATATTAAATGATCATAAATTCATTACATTCGGCCGTCCGACTACGTGCGATCTCCTGACGCACGATATATAATCATGTAGAATAATTTTATGAATTCAAATAAGTATACTAACAAAATTAAAATTATTCATGTGAATCAAATATAAACTAAACATATCTCTATATATTTTATATCTATTAATAATTCATTACATTCGGCTATTATTTGGACTCAGATTGACTTTATGGCAGTTCATTATTACTTTTATTACTTTCGCTGTCAGACGTACTACTGCTATTAGCCTCTGCATCTACATTATCATTTTGTTCAGACACATTTATATTGATCCATGGTTGAATCCTGTCTACTGCTACCACACTTTCGAATTTAATCTTGCGTTTACTAAAACCAGGTATTTCAATAATTTTATACCTATCATTGCCCAAAACTTTTGCTATTTTGAAGGGGCCTATAAATTTTGACATCAACTTAGTACTTATTACCTTTATTATTAAAATTAGTTCTGGTTATTTTAATTAAATCCCCTTCCTTATAAGTTGGGGCAGGAACTCTATCTTGATCGTAGTTTTGTTTTTGTTTAATCTGACTAGATTCGATATTTGTACGAACTTCTTGCCTTACTTCTGTAAAATTAGGATTGGTCTCATTAATGACATCTAACATATTACTTAGGCCATTTTTCAATCTGGTTCCAAATAATGCTTCAGTAGCTGTTTTCCGAGTGGTGGAATTTGTGACATTACTTAGTCCCCGCTGGATTTTGCCTAGATACTTGTCCCAGTTCCGTTCATCCTCACCGTCAAAATATTTTGCAAGTGAACTTAAGATCGTTTGGTTGTATCTTTCGACTTGGCCGTTGGCTCTGGGACATGCGACAGCATTCAAAACATGTTTAATACCATGAGTATCACAAAAGGATTTAAAAGTTGCTAAGTGAAAGAGGTACCTCGGCCCGATATTATTCGGGATGGTAAACCAAAGTCATAAAAAATATCATATTAAATAATAATTTAACCGTTGTTTTAGTTTTTATATCCTTAACAGCTCTTACAAACAAATATTTGGTAAATCCATCCACTATGGTGAGAATGTAAACATTGCCGTTCTTGCTTTTAACAAATGGACCTAAGTGGTCTATGTGAATGGTGTGGAACGGAATGCTTACTTTCTCTATCGGGTACAACTGACCATTCTTATGCCGTGACGAATTATCCTTATTGTAGGCGCACTTAATACAAGATTTTACATACTTTTTAACAAATTTACGTAACTTAGGAAACCAGAAAACAGATTAAATTCTAACGGTGGTCTTTGATACACCTAAATGACCAGCGTCATCGTGGTTAGATTCACATACTTGCCATCGAGCTTTGCGAGGGATTACTAAATAAAGCTTATCATCAACTCTCCTGTACACTGTACTATTCTTAACTACATATTTATTTTTAATTCAGCTTCTTCATCCGACTCAGGTTTAATAATTTTATATATTCGGGATATATCAGGATCTGTCATTTGTAAAGCGAAGAGCCAGTTATCAGTTTCGATAATATAGACTGTGACTGTAGAATTATCGATATCATTGGGTGCTAACTTTGTGTTACGTCTCAGTGTGTGTCTTTGTGTTGCGTCTACGTGAGCCATACGGATGCCTGGACGGTACTCTATACTAAAATGAATTCGCTTATTAAAAGCCACCACCTAGCTGTTCGGGGTATTAAGTTGGGTTTAGTTAATGTAGTTCGAAGGGCGTTACAGTCTGTCACAATTTTGAACTCTGTCCCCAACAAATATACTCTAAATTTCTTTAATGAACATACAATTACAAGGGTCTCGAGTTCATAAGATTGCAAGTGGCGCTCCTCGGGAGTGGTTTGCCAGCTAAAGTAAGCTATTGGTTTGAGAGCGCGCGGCTCCGGCTGCCATTGCATCAATATCCTACCCACGCCTAAAGAACTTGCATCCGTATGCAACTCAGTTTCAAAATGAGGGTTGTATAACGCTAAAATTGGTCGGTCAATTAACTTGTCTTTTAGGGGACTAACTTTTATGTCGGATATTAGCAAAGGTTCATATTCTGAATTATCTTTCGTTACTCTGTTTGTATAGGTGGTACTTCTCTCAACAAAACAAGTTCCTTCAGCAATAGTACATTTCTTGAATAATGTAAGGTTTTGACAGATAAATTAGTCACAGGCAAATAACACTTCCCATAAACAACCCTATAAACCTCTTGGTGCAAATAATGCTCTTTCTTAGGCTCACAATTGTAGTAACCTTCAATATAAATATCTCCACTGAAGCCAACGTCGGACGTGGTAACTTCAACTAGTCCTGACCTTGTAATATCGGTATCGTTATCAAAGTTTAACTTTAAACGCTTCACCGGATGTATTATGATATCGGTATCGGGACTCTGGTAAAACGTTAACTGATGGCTATTCTTAAATACTGTTACGCAAGGAAGTTCAGTAACATTTTGACCTATAAGTAAAGCTGTCTGAAAAATCTGTTCGCCAATTACTAATACTCGTACATCTACATTTACCTCAGCTTTATCTAATTTCAGATCAACATTGCTCTTATATACTGGAAAAACTTAGTTCCCGAATTCTTTAATTACTGGCAACTCTGTTAAATTCTTAGTTAAATTCAGACTTTGAGCATCAAATTCTCTAATTAAACTACATTCGCTGCCAAAATCAATAAAAGCAATTAAATATTTATTGTTTACCGTAACGGTTTTGTAAAATTTGTTGCTGTTGTTATTGAAGGTAGTCAAAATTTTTCGATCCTGGATATCTATCTATTTGGGTTCGTTTCGTAAGATTAAAGGCTCCAGTTTACAATTATCATTGTTGTGGCCTACCCGTTGGCATTTTAAACATTTAGTAGGGGTTTGGGGCATCGAAAGTGTGTCCGCTAAACCGGCAATGGGGATTGTCAAAAAAATTTAACCATTACATTTTATTTTATTTTTTTGAAAGTTTAGAGCATTTTGAGAAACTAATTTGAATATTTTGATGATTAGCTCAATAGTTATTTAAAAATATATATATTTTATATTTTTAAGGTAGGTGGCGTTATCAGTGGCACAAAAGATTGTGCCGTTGCCTCACTAGTACATAATTAAAAATTTAAATCTGTCAACACAACGTCATCCATCTCACATCTGTCAAAGTGTCAATAGACGACATACATAATCGAATCTAACTTTACAAATAAAAACTTATTTTTCAAGATTTCGACCAAAACAGTAGCAAATTTTAAACGGAAAGTGGTCCGTAATGATCAGTAACGCTATTCCTCAAAATGGTTTTTCAATAACAACATATAAAAAAAATATGAACAATGCCCATTGAAACAAAAATGACCGAACTTTCGCTTAAGGGCGTTGCAGCAGTGTTACCCGGTCGAATATTATCGTTAAGTTTCCTATTGAATGTATTATTTTCTAATATGAGGTACTGGGAGCTTAGGAAATTCAATAAGTCTTCTGGTTCGCGAACAGTCAGTGCCCGTGCACTGCTTCTAATCGGTTTATCTAATATATCATGGATAATACAATCGACTATTTCACATCTGTTTAACAACGTTAACTTTTCGTAGAAGTACGGAAACTTTCGCTACTACGAGTAGTGCGAGCTAACATTTCCTCAAGCAGCCGACCATAATTTTTCTCATTCGGGAAAGCTTTTATGAGTTTGTCCTGCCACTCTGACCAACTGAAAACAACGCTAGGGAGGGCTTCAAACCACTTCTTTGCCATGCCAGAAAGCTTTTGTAGAGCAAAATATATGGTCTGCTTCTCGTTCCATTTATAGATTACGGCAAATTCCTTTACTTTACAACATTAACATATCAAGTACCTCTTTAGTAGACTAACTGCCTCTCTCCTTGGATCGTCTCTTACTCGAACCCCGTGAACTACGGGGTGACTCACTGTTGGATGAGGAGGAGCTGGACGACTACTTACGTCTCTTCTTTGATCGCTTTTTGGCTCTCTTAGACTTAGCTGCTGCTTCGAAGGAGGATCGTTTACATTTTCTTTGGTGTTCACCTTTGCGAGCAGGTGAGCCTTCAGGAGTCATCCGTTCGTCAGAATTCATAGGTACCTCAGAAGTAAAAATAGCATTGTATTTATATCATTATTTGAATTTATTGTTTAAGCGTGCATTCTGTAGGCATAATTAGCTTCTTATTAAAAAACACTTCGTTTCCTATTGTAGGTACACATGACCTCTAACAACTAAGCACACATGGCTCGATAGGCATACATAGCCTGTAGTAGCTAAAGCACACATGGCTTCCTATTGTAGGCACACATAACCTCTAACTAAGCACACATGGATCAATAGGCATACATAGCCTCTAGTAACTAAAGCACACTTGGCTTCCTATTGTAGGCACACATAACCTCTAACTAAGCACACATGGCTCAATAGGCATACATAGCCTCAAGTAACTAAAGCACACTTGGCTTCCTATTATAGGCACACATAACCTCTAACTAAGCACACATGGCTCAATAGGCATACATAGCCTCTAGTAACTAAAGCACACTTGGCTTCCTATTGTAGGCACACATAACCTCTAACTAAGCACACATGGCTCAATAGGCATACATAGCCTCTAGTAACTAAAGCACACTTGGCTTCCTATTGTAGGCACACATAACCTCTAACTAAGCACACATGGCCCAATAGGCATACATAGCCTTTAGTAACTAAAGCACACTTGGCTTCCTATTGTAGGCACACATAACCTCTAACTAAGCACACATGGCTCAATAGGCATACATAGCCTCTAGTAACTAAAGCACACTTGTACGTACCTTAGATTGGGTCCTGATCCCACTTCTGAACTGCGATGAACTCTCACAATTCAGATTCAGGTGTATAATAAAACTGCTTGCTTCGTAACAACGATTATATTATTCCAATCAATCACTCTTGCTTATACCTACTCTTACACAACTTTATTATAAAATAAATTACTAAGGCACAGCTATTAACACACCGATAATATTAAAACGTCTGTCTCGGTCGAGCTAGCCGATCAGAATGCCCCACTTTTTAAAAATCCCTGACCACGTGCATTTCGTTCCGGACTGCACGAAATGTATCCATCAATCTGTTCGTTCTTCATAGACTAACAAAGTGATGGCATTTTGAATCGACTAACGTACTAATACCGATTAAAACAAATCAAATACAATCATCGAATAGGGTATTGTACATTTAATATGAATATTGATAAAAAATAAACTTGATTTAACTGACAAATTTGTAGAATAATATTAAATGATCATAAATTCATTACACTCCGTAGATGGGTGACCATCTTTTCATACCGAGACTCCTCCGTGCCTCGTAAAGCACGTTAAGCCGTTGGTCCCGGCTGTCATTCGTAAATCATTGACAGTCGTTACGGGTCGTCAGAAGCCCGAAAGTTTGACAACCAATCTTACCAAGATCGTCGTATTACCCAGTAACTGGGTTGTGGAGGTCAGACAGATAGGCGCTGCATGTAAAATACTGGTATTCAGCTGCATTCTGTTAGCTGGAATCCGACCCCAACATAATTGGGAAAAGAAAAAGAAAATTCAACTTAATCGGTCCATTAGATTCGGAGCAAATTGGCTGTGACAGACGGACAGACAGACACTGGAGTGATCCTGTTGGGTTCAGTTTTTTTTCTATTGGACATACGGAACCCTAAAACATACTATAATAACCTTTAACTCCCCAGTTTTATTTCGTCCTCTAAAATTATTACGTAAGTAATTTATGAACTATAGTCAACAAAATGAAATATATCTGAAGTAATAGGTTTTGTGCGACCAATAAAGGTACGATCTCTGAATAAAGAAGGCTATTTGTCCGGCTAATAATGTTTAACTAGATATAATATTTCTCAACGTGATACAGGTAGCTGTCTCAGGTAAATAGGGTTCTTTAGCTCGTTAGCCGTTATGTTCAGACTCTTTTCCGAGCTGCCTAGAAAAACGGGAATAATACAAAGTAAGGTGCCTTCTTTAATAGACTTAATGTTTCGGGGAGAAGGCGTACACGATTCTATTATAATGACCATAATTCTATCTAGGAAGGATCTTTGCTGTATTTTGTTGTTGGTACCTATCTTTATTATTTTTTAGAAGTTTCGATGCAGGAATGCTTATATCTTTATCGATGAAAACTTGTAAGTGTTTTGGAGAAACGTAATCTATACATGTTCTATGTTATGGGGGTTTGGTTTCTGCACTTCGGGTGGACCATTTTGCATGAATCAACAATGTGTCTTCATAATATGCACATATCAAAATGAGGAAAGTAAACTAATTTTATCGACGGAAAAAGTATAAAAAAAAACTTGTTTATAGCATTTTTTAAATTCTTGTTCGCTGCTGTGTCCCCTGTGTAAACAAATCGGTATTAATTTAAACTGAACGATCTATCACGATAAAGGTAGAAGAAAATAACAGGGCGTCAACATAAAATAAAAACTAAAGAAAAAACTCGCCCTGAATTGAGAATTAGGGTTTTTTTTAAAACAGAAATCTGATATTTTTTTATCAATTTTTACAATAATGGTAAACTTTCTCAATAAAAGCCCAATTACTAACCCCTTTCAATTAATTTAAATTATTCTCCATCGTATCTATTAAAGAAAGGCCTTACACACTGCTACGTACAAAAATACTTCAGCAGGCAGAGATATTTTTCATTTTTTTATTTGTCAATAAAATGAAGCTTGTTTCCCTCATTTCGATATGTGCACATTATGAAGCCACACACTGTATACATTATAAATTGAAATTGCTTTTCGTGTTGTCTGTCTGAGTCTGTGTGACCGCGTTGTTCTTCTAAACTACGCAACGGAATTTGATTCAATGCGGTTTTCACCATCATTTGCAGAATTTATTCCGGAAGGTATATACCTTCCGGAATACACATATGTGTATAACATATTAATATCAATTAAACTTAATTATTAATAATATTAATAACTGTGCGTAGCAGGGGCGGAACGCTAGTAAAACGATTCTATTTGAACTCGGTTGCGAAGCGATCCGAAGTGGTGACACGCGAATTCATTGCGATGCGGCGTGACGCGGCGGCTTTGTTACTACGAGCGCGAGTACCGCCCGCCGCCTCTTCGCGTGAAAATATCAAGCAGTTCGATTCATTTCGCACCGCGCGGCATTGCAGCCCACGTGCGTTTGGTCGCCTACTTTACTTCAATAGGTATAAAGAAAGAAAGAAAGAATACGTATTTATTGAGACTCGCACAGGAAGATCACAAATTAAGCTTAAACAAACTTAAAAAAAAAAGTGAAATAAAAATAATAAATAACAGTCCCGTACGAGGTCAAAAGGCTCCTATCTCAGCATGATGCTGCAACATATAAAAATAAATGTCGCAGTGCTGGTCGCTGTGATGTCACGAACAATTACAGAAACAAATAAATAAAATAAAATAAAAAATAGAATTTTGAAAGAACATATAAGAATGAAATATTTATTATATTTGTATTCGAAACCGCCTGTCAGCACCTGTCGTAACATCAGTTACTTGTCTATGCCTTTAGTAACATGGTGACATCGATGTGACAAGTGACAACCACATACAGGTGACAGACAACTGTAACAAGTAAAGTAACGCAGGCGCCGCCCGGCTGACGCTCCGACAAAAAACAATGAAATAACTCTAGATACATTACGGCTATTTATTGCTACAGCCAGTATTACAGTGCGAAATTTACGAATAAAAAAAGCATTGGGGTAGTCAATTAACGGCTGGAGAAATAAAGATATACTAAATTAATGTTATGAGTGGTACTACGAATAATAAACAGATTCGTAGGAGTGATTTAAGAACCTATTCAGCCTTGCTGCACGGTGAACAATCGCTGCCAAACGCTCGCCACCATTGCCAGCCGCGTACAGATCTAGGGTAGTTCACTGTGTGGTATCGTTGTGAAGCTGAAGTAAGTGCTGATTAAATTTGATTCAGAAAGTACCAACTGTCTTTATAGCACGTAAGGTCGGTGGCAAATCGTTTCAGCAATGAGAGGCAGCGAATTTGAAACTACCACGGAAATCAACAGTTCTGTGCGATGGAGCTAACATAAGGAACGAAGAAGCTCTAGTTTTTATCTTGTTAACGTCGCGCGAACAAGACAGTTTCCTCTATAAATAATTTGGCTTCTTTGTGAGAATTCTTCTTTGTGAGGCTTCTTCTGGATAAGCTCACTCCATCGTCGACTTTGTGTCTATCCTAGACTAGAGTCAAGAGCAAACCCATCACAAATAAATAAAAAAAAAAAATAGTGCCGAAGAGTAGGGTAGCCAGGTGCAGCTTTCTGCGTGCTGACGTTCTCATCAAATTACCCTTATTTAAAAATATAGCGATGTGGGATCGTGGTGGGACATTGTAGCAAAATCTTGCACAGGCATTCTGCACCAGCTGGATCAGTTTTTCACTTCAACCGAGAATGCACGCCCCATACACAGTGTCAGTGTAGTTCAGCTTAGGTAGAACAAGTGACTCACAAAGCATGACATGCATATTCACACTTATGTAGGAACGGATACGATACAAGAGCTTGAGTCAGTAGAAGCAGTTGCGCTAGGCCTCCAATATCTGAGTTTCAAAGGGCAGCTGCCTGTCAAATCTACCCCAAGATTACGTGCTTCCAGAACTCTTTCCACACCACAACCATCAATGCTGAGGTCTAGGTTGCAAGCAAGCATTTTGTTCTAGAAATCCCTAGATCCCATCACAACATACTTGGACTTACTTGGGTTCAGGACCAAGGAGTTTCTTCTGGACCAAGCAGAGATCCTTTCCAAATCCTCATTAATTCTTTTTACAGTTTCAGCAGTATTCTGGAAGCGGAAGGAGAGGTAGATGATCAGGTCATCAGCGTAAAGGTGCAACTTGGTGTTGATCAAACAGTTGGCGATGTCAGCACGGTACAGGATGAAAAGAAGCGGGCCTAGGATCGATCCCTGCGGTACACCCCTGTCCACGCACTTCGGACCAGAGGACATAGTGTCTCCACTGTCACATGTCTCCTGGACAAACTGTGATCGGTTACTGAGGTAACTCTCATACCATTTAACCGTTTCGACATCACACCTATAGTAAGACAGCTTGGAGAGAAGAAGCGAAGTATTAATGGAGTCAAAAGCACGCGAAAAATCAGCAGGCAAAAAACAAGCTGGGTTCCCATACGCTGGTCTCTGGCCTTAAGAATGTTACCGACTACATCCAAGAGTGCTGTCGCTGTGCCCCTACGAAACCCGGACTGAGCCAGTGGCAAAATACTGTGGTGCTCAAGATATGCTCTAAGCTGGTTGGAGAAAACCTTTTCTAAAATTTTAGACAGACATGGCAGTAGGCTTATAGGACAGAGGTCTTCGCTAGTGGGGTTAGGTACTTTAGGGATTGGTCTAACTATTGCCATTTTCCACAGATCATGGAAAGAAGAGGTGACTATGTGAGGTGACATATGTTAATGATAGCTGTGATAACTGCAAGTGTTTGAGGAAGTGTCAACATCAGCATCTCCAGAGAAATATGGTCAGAGCCCTGCGTATTGGACTTAAGACCGCGCAAGATCCACAGCACCACATCTTGCTGGACTGGCTCAAGTCGGAAATGACTATTATCGTGTCTATGGTGCTCAAAATAAGATAAATCTGTAGTAGTGACCCTACCACTTCCCGGTACATCCAAAAAATGTTGATTGATATATTCTGGGTTATTACAGAAAAGCGGCAGACTATGCTGTGTTTTTTTTTGAGGTGGCTATAGTTGATTTAATATGACTCCATAACTTCTTAGGTTGTTTAATATTATTATTAATATACGTTTTAAAATATACGCACTTCTCACCATCAAAAGCAACTCTAACAAGGTACTTAAACTCTTTGTGATTTAATATGATATTCGGATTTTGTCGTTCTAGGTTTTAGACTTCAAATGGCACTTGTCACGCAGCGTCATCATTTCCTTGACTGTGTCTGTTATCCAGGGATAAGATTTATCTTTAATTATTTTTTTAAGGGGAGCATGCAAGTGAAATATTATAGTATCATTAAACATTTCCACCATGGAGTTCACATCTTCGAGACTTTCATTATGTTGCCAGTCCATTTTCCCACCACACCGCGACACAGAGACTTCGCGTTCGATGGCTCACGTAGTACGCCGCGTAAAGGAGGAAACTGAATATATCTATTACGTGTAATAAGCAATTAATTTTGTTTGTTTTGAGCGCTTTTCTTTTTGGTGGTTTTGCTACCAACCGAACAGAACTATTGTTACATTTCATGATCTATTTTCTGCGATTCTTATTTTCATCAATGACCTCTATTTCCGTAGAAAATAATGTTTTTACTGATATTTTCTAATAATTTATAAAATATTCAGGGATGCTCATTGTTTTCAACCTTACCTACATATTTATATTGTAATAAAAAACAAAGAAAAAATACATCAGATAAAGGAAAAATCTGATTCTTCTACTATAGTAAAACCACTATAGTTGTTCGGTAGACTGTATTATAAGATCAATATGTTATTGTAATAAGAACAACTTCGTTAAAATACAATTAGTAGGTACAACTTCGACTATGTTTAACCACGTCTTATTAGGTCGACCGCTCACTGCGTTTTTAAGTGAGCGTTCGTCTCGGCTTCCGCCTTTTTTTCCCACCATCCGTTATTCAACGGCATGGCAGGCTGTGGTGCCAAATGAAATATATAAATTAAATTCCCGAACATAGTATTATACAAGAAATCATGACACTCCAACGTACCTAAGCTATTTAAATTATACTATACATATGTTTCCTCTACATTTAACAATCAACTTAACAATGGTGCAGTAAAAAGAATTTATGGTTTTTCCCACCTGTAAAAACAAATGTATGTGGATATTTATTTACTATTACCACATAGTAATAGTAAATAAGTAAATATTTTCAAGCAAGTCTTTATCAATTACTTAAGTACGTGAGGTTACCAGCAAAAAAAAACGTTGATATAACACCGTAAAATGTTTCAGGTGTACGAGTAAATCCCAATACTAAAAGTTTATTGCACTGTCCGTCAATATTCTAGTAAACCGTTAACACAATTTGCGTGACGGTAAAAAATATTAAACCGCGCTTTGTTCCATAACAGTTTATCTATATTTTGTATACACAGCCTAAATAGCTTTACCCACATTTCTGTATCTTGATAGCAATAGAAGAACACTGCTAGTTTTGCATTTTGCGATAAGTAGGCTTAATAACATTACATTGGTTGGTAAAATTAATTATAAACTAATATTTGCACGTCATACTTGGCAGAATGTGAGGATACCATTGCCTTAAACTTAAGACCATATAATGTACCATATTCTGACCTTATAATGTAATGTAACATCACGAATGTAATCTCCACAGGGTTAGACAGAAGTATGCCTATAGTATACCTATTAGATTGTTTACTCAAGAGATCAATATAATTTGAAGAGAATTACCTAAGTGATAATCGATGCTAACTTGTTATTTTAGCTCACTTTAGACATTGGCAGAATAGTCGACATCGGCTTTACTTGCCATTTATTAAATATAGAATAGAATAGGTGGTAAGTTGGTAAAATATAATAGTTGGTTGTTTTTTGCCATGTACGAATAGCTCAGCTGCCAAATGTTAAATGTAAGTTGTACCTCTACTGACGATATCTTAGTTTATTTTGGTTGCCTAAAATAATTTTTGCTGCATCGCTTGAGCCATAAAAAAATATTATTATAATATTTTCGTAGTCTTCTTATCAAATCTTATAGGTTTGTCTACTATATAAAAGCAGGTAACGGAAGGAACAAAGTAGACACAAGTAAATCCTAAAATTGGTACCGAGCTAAAGCTGTAACAAATATACCAAAGTCCATCCTATATCTCAGATATTTTTACGTATCTAGATGTGGCATTGGGAATTGCACGTGCATATTTCAGTATGAGGACCGTTTAAGCGCAACGATCCGCGCACGGATTTTACGAGGTCTCCGGAAGGTTGAGGATGTTGATATATATTTAAAAAGCTTTGTTTACAATGTGTTGGACGGGCTCATGACTAAATAAAAACGGCCGCACGGGTCTATCGTAGATTAAGCTACGCTTGCCGCGGTCGGTTCGTGGATGGGTGAACATTCATCGATACTCATTCTCCGAAAGCACGTTAAGCCGTTGGTTCCGGCTGTTATTCGTAGATCTTCGACAATCGTTACGGGTAGTCATAAGCCCAAAAGTCTGACCATCAGTCTCACCAAGGGGTATCGTGTTACCTAGTAACTGGGTAATGGAGGTCGTCAGATGCAGTCGCTCCATGTAAAATGATATCCAGCTATATCCGGTTAGACTGGAAGTCGACCCCAACATAGTTGGGAATAGGCTAGGCATATTGATTTTGCTTTTATTGAAGGAAGAACGGTAGTGAAACTTTGTGCAAATAGCCAATTTGTATATTCGATCCCCTAATTGCTTCATCGCTTTTGACAATAATTCTCACATTGAAAATTTAATAAGTGCCAATTTCACCAATGAAACTGAACGCCATCAGCACATCTAAACAGCGTTGAAGACCTATCAGGTTCAACATTCCACAACAATGATGACACTGACAGTTCTTCAGCGCGGTTTAGATGTGCTGATCGCGTTCAGTTTCAGTGGTGAAATCCGCCCTAAGGTTGAAATTAATTACCTACCTTGTCGTTTTATGACGTGGAAGTGACATTCAATTATATGTATTTACAAGGTCGAATATACAATACACCAATGAATAACGGCAGCTTCCCATGCACTGTTTTACTTGAAATTAAATTACTACGTCTTGAAATAAAAAATATTTTTCATTTTCTGAGCTAGTTTGTGCAAGATTTTTTGTTAAACAATGCGCAGATTAATAGATATTCAATGTTAAACTTTTGACCAACATAGGACAGCACAAGCTTCTGGTCAAGAGTTGTAAATACTAGTCTTTTTAGTTCAGAATTGCCATAACATTTGATATTTTTCCTACTTAACTGCAATGCCTAAGAAAGAACACAGAATAAACTTAGATATACAGCAAAATAAATGAGTTATTTATTAATTTACTCCATGTGAATATAACAAATGAAAAATGCTAACAACACCACGACAATTATGCTGTAGGTACCTACAATTTAGGAAAATAAATATAAAATAGCAATACTAAACCAATCCAACCAATAATTTTCTAATCTTTTAGAACGAAATAGTGAAATAACTTTTCATCAAACATACTTTTTTACTCGGCTTTAATTACAAAATATGATAGTTTTCATTATGCAAATGTTCATGTTAATTTTCATTATGTTTTTATTATGAAATTTTGAATTAATTATCTACGTTTGTTTAAAGGTTTATACCTTTAAACAAACGTTGATAATTAATTCAAAATTTCAAATAAGATTTCGGCATTGTTCTTTGGTCGCGTCAAGTTTGTCTATATCTACATACCTACTAAGACTAAACTCTTTACAATATATAAATATAGCATGATAGCAACTAGCCAATATTGTTCCCACTGCTGGGACAGAGGCCTCCTCTCTATTAGAGTAAGTGGGCCGCCACGCGGGAACAGTGCAGGTTGGTGAATGTCACATGTATTTGGATTTTTGGTTCTAGGACATGCCGGTTGCCACATGATGTTTTGCTTCACCGTTTTGAAGGCAGTAGTGATAGATATGCTTACACTAGATAGCAGAAAAGAAGGAGGTTATCAATTCGTCGCGTATATAATATATATATATATATATACAAAGATGGCAAAGGTAGTAGATACGGAGGGTCATTATATTGTTGATTAAACATGTAACAATAAATAAATAATTAATTAATTCAAGAGCACCTGAAAGTGTTTCATTATTTTCTTACCAACCCAATATATATTGTTTAATCAACAATATAATCACCCTCCGTATCTACTACCTTTGACCATCTTTGTGGTAGTGACTCAATAGCTTTTGCCCAGAAGTGTGGAGACTGAGATTAAAAGAATTTCTCTATGTCACTTTTGAGATTGTCATATGATTTGAATTTTTTTTCCACGTAAATACTGTTTCAATGACCGAAATAAATGGTAGTCAGACAGAGGAAGGTCAGGAGAGTACGGAGAATGCGTCACTGTTTCCCAGCCAAGTTCCTTTAATTGATGACGAGCAACGGCAGCGACGTGCGGTCGCGCATTATCATGGAGAAGGTGAACCTCGACTCGTATTTGGCGTTTTTCCCGGATCGCAGCAGCGAGCTGGCGTAGCTGAGAGGCGTAACCATCCCCCGTGATAGTGTCATTGTTATGCAACATGTCCCACTAAAGGATTCCAGGAGAATCAAAAAAGCAACACAGTAGAGACTTCCGACAATAGGGATTGCGTTGTGGCTGGACTGGCGGTTCTTGTCCACGGGGAAGCCAGAAGCCGCGTCGCGTATCGTTTTCATAAAGAATGTAGCTTTCATCTCCCGTCACTAAATTTGTTAAAAACTCTTTACGTTGTGAACGAAGTAGAAGAGATTGGCATATCGCAACTCGGACTTCTCTTGTAGCATTGGTCAATACGTGGGGGATCCACCGCGACAGAACTTTTCTGTAGTTGAGTACATGAAGACGGTTCTCAATCGTAACGTGAGAGCAGCCGATTTCTTCGGTCAATTCACGAGTGGTTGCATTTGGGTTTATCTGCAATTTTTCTAGTAGTAAGTCGCCATTAAAAGCGGGTGGCCGACCGGTGTGCTCCTTGTCCTCAAAACTTGTATCTCCAGAGGCAAAGCGCTTAAACCAACGACTCACGGTTACATGACTAGTAGTCCCCGGGCCCAACGCATGGTTAACCGCTGTGCTAACCCGCGCGCGGGGAAAACCGTTGAGCGCCCCACCCGCGGACGCCCGCGGTAATCTTGTAAACAAAACCAATTTGCATCGTACCTTCTTGGAATTTTGTGACCGTTGAATTTTTTTTAGGATGCTAGTGAGTAGGGCTTTATAGTAATCGTTTCGTTTGAAAGTATGACTTGTTTTCATTTTCAAAATTGGTTGTAAAAAATAACAAAACAATTTTTAGTTACACTTTCAAAGAAATGACTCTAGTAAAAATAAAACAGGCGATGACCTATATGTTTTATGGTTTAAAATGCATGGTGTGTTTATTCTTAGCACGAAACATAAATAAAACCACATACCTTAATACAATTTTCATTAATTACAAGCATTCCAATTTGAACAAAAACCTTTTGTTTACAAAAAGTTTTGCAACTACAGACTAAAAATAATCTTTCCATAGATGATTGACTAGTCGCATAGATGGTTGGCGTACCTCAAATTCCTCGGAAATAGATAGTGCATCAAACTGAATGTATGGAATTAGAAAGGACTCCTTAATAGTGGTGGAACAAGGTTCAAACCAAAAGCCGATTTGCGTGGGATTACTTTACTCCCACGAACCACTACTTAAATAAAAAATGGGATGAATTTCATCCCATGTGTAATTAGCGGTTAATGTTATCCGCTGCTTCACGTGTCGAATGACCTTGTTTAAACTCGTAGAAGTAGACTCAAACTAGGCTGAGAATCAGCACTTTTTGAACGTCAAAATTACATAAGACAGTCCCCCAAAACGCCCGCCCTTCACCACTTCCTAGTGCTTTAGCTGGGGAGAAGAAGTGGCGCAACAAACTCCCTAGCAGTACAGCTGTCTGTTCAGTTAAAAAAAAAAAAATGAATCTATACAACACTGCGCATAATAATTTAGGTACATTACGCAACACAAAACATTAAATTAAATTATTTGCTATAAGTAAGCTAGCACACGCCAATATACCAAAAAAAAAATCGAAAACACTCAAGCAGTAATAAAAATACAAAACTAAAAACGTAAGCAGAACTTTATACCTAAATAAAGGATGTGCCCACTTACATATATGAAGATTGTGTATGAAGCTGAAACTCGAAGTCACAAATGATAAACTAGGACCATAGAAGTAATATAAACAAAGTTAATTACTAATAACAAAACAAAACCAAGGACAGCAAGACGACCAGTCACCACAAGCAGCACTCGTTCACGAGCATAACGCAGAGTTCAGCCATCGCGTTCGCCATATTTGAGGGAAGATAGAAGTTAGAGTGCTCGAAGATACTTGTTGTCCATCTCGAATAATATTGCGCAACAATTTTGCGTGCCGCACTTATTTACTCTTCTGCGTATTCCTTCGAGAGTATTCTACAAAGTGCTAGAAGTACTGACTATAGAAAAAATATTTTAAACGGAATAGATAAATAATTTAAAAAGTGTTTCATTATTTTCTTACCAACCCAATATATAATATGTAATGTATGTACACCGATTTCTCCGTCAATTGGACCGATTTAGATTATTCTTTTTTGTTTTAAAGAGTATACTCTCGCGGTGGTCCCATTGTCACCAAGTCAGAATCTGATATGGGGATCCGATGGAAATCGAGAGTAAGCGTCAAGTCTTATAGGCACACCTATAACAATTAACATTAAATTAACATTGTTTAATGACTTGTGCAATTACTCTTGGAAAGCACTATTTGGTGAAGTGTAACTGGTGATGAAGACCACAGATGGCCATTGGAACTACTCAATAATAAGTATTTCACGAGTTGCGATTCGATTAATACCTACTTTCATATGGTTGCTAAGCATTTTATGCTCATCACACTGCATTTGGTGAAATGGAGCTAATGGTGACTTCACCATCAGCTCCAGGTCTCCTGGTTCTTACTTGGAGAACTCCTCAACAATTAATGTCCCTACTTCGGAAAAAGCAACGTTTTCCACACCGCGCGCGCTTCTCGCACGAACTCTTCTTGCTTTGTTTCTTGAGCAAAATGGACGACTTAAGTTTGTGAAGCGCTAATCAGTGCAATTAAATCGCAAGAACTTATTTGGAATTATCCATGTTGCTACTGATTTGAATGACGAGCAGTTGCTGTCAAGTGCTCCAGCCGTTATCAATGGCAGCTTCAAGCTGTTGCCTCTGCAAGAGCGGTCCGTGTATGTTGATCAATGGCTAACTGCTCGAGCAGTCAGTGTGTGGCGGCCCTTATGTCTCTATATCAGGAAAAGCAATATTTTGCAAAAAATGATGAGCAGTAGACATTAAGCTATTGATAACTTAGATATATTACAAACTGACCCACCTAACAATAAAAAAACCCTTTTTACAAAAAAAAATAAAAAAATTACTGACTTCCAAAAAACTACATAGTGAAAAATAACTTTAATTCAGAAGTCGGTGGCAAAAAACTAAAATGCTGATCCAAAGACACCGACTTCTGAAATTAAAGTTATTTTTCGCTTTGTAGTGTTTTTTTTTGGAAGTCGGTGTTTTTTTTTTATTTGTAAAACAGGTCTTTTAACTGTTCAGTTCTGTCTTTTCAGACAGCTGTCCTGCTGGGGAGGTTGTTGCGCCACTTCTTCTTCCCAGGTAAAGCACTATGATGTCGTGAAGGGCGGGAGTTTTGGGGGACAGTCTTATGTAATTTTGGCGTTCTAAAAGTGTTGATTCTCAGCCTAGTTTGAATAAATCACTTTTGATTTGATTTGATTTGACTGAATCAACATTTTTTTTTTGTTGGGGAGGTTTTGTAAGTTTATTCAAAGTGCTACTTTTATTTCAATTTCCAAGATAATATTAATAAGAATAACCCCACCGCTATATCTCTACCAAGTCTAGGATGAGGAGCCAGACCAAGAGAGATCCCGCCAGGGTTGCGGGTTGTTCGAAAGAGTTACCGTGGCCCTGGCACAGGCAACTGAAGGAACACGGATGGGTTTTAGTCGGTAGAAGTCTGACACACCCTCCCGCTCTGTCCAGAGCAGGAGAAGTTAATTGATGATTTCCCCTCCAAAAAAAAAAAAAGACCAAGAGAGATACAGAAACCCGCAGGGCAGCATGTGGTGAGCTGCTGGGCAGTAGCTACCCTACGGATCCTATCTCCCGTGAGATGTATTGTTCCTCATCACTGGCTTGCCTTTATTGACCGGCTGGAATGAACACTGACTAGGAAGAGAGCTCCCACCTCATTCTTGCCTTTATTGGCCGGCTTGAGTGGAGATTTGCAAGAGCAAACGTGCTCGGAGGAAGGAAGTATTCCAGTAATTTGCTGGTAGGGATCTTGACCGTACTTCCGGGTTTGTCCTGATAGCCGTGAAATACTTTTCCACTCCTCAAGCACCTCAGGAAGTGTTACCCCCTTTGGCGCTACGTCACTATGTGCTAGCGACCGTTTCCGGGAGCCTATTATTGAGTGTGCAAGTCACCCCCTGCCATTTCTTCCATGTCTATTAAAACATTAATCAGGCAAGGTCCACAGTCCTTTTATAGTTCTAGGTAACCAGTCCACTTTAGCCTTCCAACACATATTCCAATATCTTTGTTTCCATATCCTGCAATAGTCCTACACCAACCGGGGGTTGTCCTTGGGTGCACTTGCATAGTACGTACAGGGATACTCGTCGGTTGGTGCCTCAATTCATGAAAAGCGTCTAACGGGACTCTGCGAGTTGGCCTCGGCGTCTCATATGCCTACCAAAGGTCCAGGACTGCAGAGTCCCGAGATATGTCAAAGACACTAAAATAATAATAACATAATAATTAATAATCCTACTATCCTACTAATATTATAAATGCGAAAGATTGTGAGGATGGATGGATGTTTTTTTACTCTTTTACGCAAAAACTGCTTAACGGATTTTGATGAAATTTGATACACAGATAGTTTATAACCTGAATTAACACATAGAATACTTTTTATCCCCATATTTGTACGGGTTCGAGACTTACGCGAGTGAAACCGCGAAGCGATGTTAGTAATTTATAAAGCTAACATTCTTAAATATGTACAAGTATTTTTTTTTTTTTTTGAGATGGTTTAGCTCTTGACTCTAGTCTAGGTCAGAGGTGACGATGAGGAAGTCAATGATGGAGCGAGCTTACACAGAAGAAGCCTGTTCACTTTCACTTTGAAGAGATTAGGTTTGTATGCGCTCGGAAACACAAACACAGGTAGTGAGTTCTACTGTTTTGCTGTGCGCATTATAAAAGACATTTGGAAACGCTTAGTTCAACCAGGAAGGGATGGTAACTGGCAGTGCGTCTAGATGTCCGATGGTAGAAGGGGGCTGGTGGAATCAGGTCATGAAGTATATACAAAAAGGAGGGGAAATAATCACAGGGCATCATAACTCAGATTTATAATTGTTTGGTAGTATTTAATACAAGCGTAACCATAGTAATAATATACTAACATATTTTAAAGGACTTTTTATACATAGCCGCAATGACGGCACTGTATGATGGCTTGTGAAGTTTGCATGAGTTTGAGGGGGAGTACTGTAGCGCCACTGACATACCTACATACAGCGCGTCTCACGTCCGACGGCCGCCGCATGCTGACTGCGCGCGCACTGAGCGCCGCCGCGGAGCAGGGCCGACGCCAGCGCGCCAGCGAGACTGTTTCTAGAACAACGATCCGTGTCGCCACATCTTCTCAAAGAACGCCGCGCGCCGCTGAATGTTCTAGATGGAAGACCAGCTACTCCGCGTTTTCTCGAAGCACCGCGCACGCGCTCGCGCATGCGCGGAGAACAATATATAAGGAGATGTTTGCTACTCAATAAAAGTCAGTTCATCTTAAGCAGTTCACTTTGAAGGACACGCCTTTTATTTCAAAGTACCTCCAAGTTACATTGCTGCTAAATATTTATGATTCTGTCGACCTGTCAGTTTCATATTAACGAAGATGTGTTTTGCGAATTTGATCCTTATAGTTACTGACTAGAAATTGACCAACTGACAGCTGTCTCGACAAGTGGACTGAGCTAACAGATGCCATAATATATTACATTTGTGTACGGGCCGCAGTAATAACGTGCAACCCGTGCGCACCCTTGAGGCTATGTTAAAAAAAATCGCGGATATTTTAACATAGCTTATGTTATTCGGGATCAGCGCAGCATTATAATACAAAATCTTTATACTTAAACTGCGCTCAGGTGTCAACACACGTGTTATATAGCTGTACAAGAATCTCTTGGCACCAAAATCGGAACTAATCCACAAACTTGTTTTTTCACAAATTTTTGACAATTGCGAGCACTGACTGGACAGGTCCTGTCCATCTATGTCACTCTTTGCTCAAAAACCATTTCAGACACTTCTTCCCTATATGATCTTCACATGTACTAACCAGTAATAATAGTAACAATAATAATATAATATCAATAATAACAATAATAATAATAGTAATAATAATAATAGTAACCAAGATTATGTCTGGACTTTAAAAGAGACTGTGACCTCTGCGTTTGTTTAGGCCTATCTTCTCAGATAGGAAACGCCGACCTCATCTACTTTTTTAAAAAAAAAACATGATTGACGTGTAAAAAAGTGTTTGTATAAACCTACTTACAGAAATAAAATCATTTATCAATACATTTCACAAAATAATTGCACAAATTTTTACCAACAGCGCCCCCCTGTCAACGTCATACGAGCACCAAAAGATCCTTGTAGCAGTGTACGCGCCGCATGGAACTGTAATTTATCGATTGAGCGTATGAATTGATAAGCTGTTTTTTTTTTAATTTGTCAGCTGTTTAAGGCGCCCCCGGAGCAGACGTAGCTCATACAAACGAAATACCAAAATAACTTGTAGGTTAAACATGTTCTTAAGGTAGTGTGTATTTATTTCGATTGGATTACAGAATATCTAGGTTCCCAAACATATATTAAATAAGACCATCGATTTAAATGCTAATATAATAATATTAATATTTACCATATGAGAGGAATAAGTTTTCTATAGAAATTTTAAATTCCTCGTATCTCGTCTTCAAATCCACTGATTTGATGACGAGATATGAGGAATTTAAAATTTCCTTTCTAAAAATATGTTTGGGAACCTAGATATTCTGTAATCCAATTGGAATAAATACACACTACCTTAGGAATATGTTTGATTTATAAATTATTTTGGTATTTCGTTTACGCATGCTTCGGGGGCTTCTTAAGGCGCCATCATACGGTGCCGCTGGTTGACTTTTTGTAATACTGTTTACGCTTTGGTAAGCTGTGGTACTTTTTACAGACTGGTATACTCTGTGTGGTGGTGTCGAGTATGCCATACGAATAGACTAGCTTCATTTACATGGTACATACCATAAATTTAAGGGCAATTAGCTGGAACCGTCTAAACAACATGTACAATTAAGTCGCATGCGATTTTATTAAATGGCAAAACTTGCATTCAATTATTTTGTATGCCATTTCATGGAACGTTGGGACACTTGCATGCAATTCTTGAATGGCAATAAAAAAACTTGCACCGTGTAAATAGAGTTTTTTGCAGTCAATCGGAATTACTTATTTTTGTTTGTTTTTTTTTACAAAGCTAGTGTTGTGTTTTATCATGTTTATGATTTTTGGTGTTTGAATATGAAACGATTATTTTAATGAGGGTGTTCGATTTTGCGATTATGGTTTAAATAAATGTTTTCTTAACAAAAAGGCCATTGCCCTGCATTGTAATAATAATTGTTCTAATAATAATTTCGTAATAAAACGTAGATGTCTTAACAAATATATTTATATATATATATATATATACGTTTAGACAAAATAGGGTACCTCTGTAGGTATAAACCCACCAACCAACCAGTATCATACAGTTATTGTATGATACTGGTTGATTGGTACGTTATGAGAATTCAGGTTTATACTGAGGTACCCTATTTGTCCCGGTTTTCATTAAAAACATATTCGAATAAATTCAAAAAGGCAAGAAATATTATTAAATGTTTCAAATTCATATTCTATGACTCAAATTAAAGTAAATTAAAGTTTAAAGTAAGTAAATTAAAGTTTAAAGTAAGTAAATTAAAGTTTAAAGTTTTAAGTCATTTAAAGTTTTTATTATTTTATGTAAACTTAAACCTAATAGTTGACAAGATAATTTTATTACTCGAAGGCTTCGTGGGATATTAAGATTATTGTCGTAAAATACATTTTATGTTCGGGTATTTACCTATTTAAATATACTATTAGGTTTTTCATTGACTCCAATTTACATAAAACAAAGTAATATTTCTATCTTTTGCATATCTCATAACAGCTCCTCTTTGTATGATGATAATTTTATTTTCTCCAAAAAATGTTATTTCTGCCCATAACATTTTCTCGAAACGACTATAAAATCGCTCACTTGGTTGGTTGTTGTAGCTAGCAATGAACATTAGCTTTGTGCTAGTTAGGGTTCCGTACCTCAAAATGAAAAAACAGAACCCTTATAGGATTTCGGATTCGGGCTGTCTGTCACAGCCCGAATCTAATGGATCGATTAAGTTGAAATTTGGTACACTTATGACTTTCTGTGACTCAAACACGGACCTGTAATGTAAATAAATGAATTTTAAACTTGAGGGTCAATTTTAGAAAATTAAAAAAAAAGTTTTGCAAACCGTACCGCGTTACATATCAAATGAAAGGGCTTGGCTGTGGGGGTCTCAAAATTTATTTTTCTTATTTTAAAATAAATTGTTTTAAAGTTATTTAAGAAAATAGACGAAAATTGACAATGGTCCACCTTATCTCCGAAACTACTGAGCTTAAAATTTTGACAAAAAAAAAACAATATAGTTCTAAACCTCGGATTACAGGAAAACCGGTCTTATGTCTTGACATAACATAGTAAATCTCTCAATATTGTGTGTACAATCTTACATTTGCAGTTGGAATGTATGGGAGAACATGTTTTTAACTACAATGTTAAGTTTGTTCTTGTAAATTCAACCCAACTACGGAACTCTTCATTGTGCGTGGTCCGTCACGCACTTGGCCGGTTTTTCTTTTTCTTCATATCTATGAAATGTGACATTATTAACATACATTTTTTCAGGCAATAGGGACCGTAGGTCTTTTGCCGTAATCACCAGAGCAGGCCCCGGCGGCGGCCTACGAAATATTAAAAAATAAAACGGCGGCATTTTTGTTAACACATTGTAGGATTTTCACGCAAATAGCCAAATAATTAATATACTTATGCCAGTGGGAATATTTTTATGTAGTTGCTGGTTTTTGTAATGATAAAAGTGGATTGAAATTAGTCACGTTGCATAGTTATTCGTTATTATAAAAGTAGGTAACAAAGCAGAACATACAAAAATATTAATGAAAATGTTTTCTTTTTTTTTACAATATTCATAATGTTATTCTGTTGACCAAGCAATGTTTCTGTTATACAATTGTACAAAGAACTAAAATTATGCAAGCGATAACATTACTAAAGTATCTCAATAGAAACACAATTCACAAGAAAGGAACTAAGTAGATAGTATTGTATAAAATACACAATATTGACTATGACAATATAAAGTCTAAGAATAATATTAAGCACAAGACTTCCATACTTGTACTTTGTTATTTTCTTTGCTTAAGAGAATTTCTTCATGCCTGAAAACAGATAAAAACTTGTTCAAAGCAACAAATTCGAATTGAAAAACTTGGTGATTATATTTTTCAGCATCGCCGCGTAAGTTTTTTATTGACAAATCCCTTATAAGTCCGCGTGTGTTCACTGTCCGCACTCCTAACTTAGACGAACCCAAAGTAATCTAAAACAAATAAAGATGAGTGGGACCCCACATACGTTTCGCGCATATCGAATTCCCCTTTATGTTCATATGAATAATAACAAATTTTGTATTCAGCGTTTCGTTTGAGACTTCACTAAGAACTTTTGCAGAAGGAATTGTTTCCCCGTTTGTCGCCGACTTGGAGTTCAATATTAAATCTGCGTTGGGATCAATCGTAAGTAGGTATGTAATTTTGATTTCGCGTATCTTTTGTGACATGTGAAACTTTTTTGTTGAGTACCTTGCGATTTTTAGGGTTCCATAGTAAAGAAAACCATAAAGTTTCGCCATGTCCATCTTGCTGTCTGTTTTGCTGTCTGTACTAGAAAGCTGTAATTTGGCATTGGTATACATATTAATTACGCCACCAAAGTGGAAAATTAAATCTGGAAAAAAATTGTAGGGAAACCTAGCACGTAAAGTGACGATGATATATTTTTCTCGTCTACCGCATGGTGTGTCGTCATGGCGTATCATTGGATAGGTCGCTCAAAATATTGCGGGTTTGCGAAAATCATTTTTCGATTTGAATCCGTTTGCGTAATAGTAAGCTTTAAAGTGCTAATTTTTAGAGTCCAAGTGTCATCAAAATGGTTTTTATTTGGATATGTGAAAAAATTCACGGCAGTAGTGTATATATATAACGAATTTAAAAGGAAAATTATCACTGCTAAGTGTTAACGAGTAATAGTCGACCCACTTACATTTGCAGTTGGAATGTATGGGAGAACATGTTTTTCAATTACAATGTGAGTTTGTTCTCTGTTCTCTCATCTCACTCTGTTCACTCATCCCAACTACGAAACCCTTCATTGTGCGTAGTCCGACACGCACTTGGCCAGTTTTTATATTATATACCTACTGACCTTCGCTAAGTGTGGTTTACATAAAAAAAATAAATGTAAGACCCACGTCTCAAATTATAGAAGACCATAGTAGGTAGATATCAAGGTACTAAAAATCTGGCAGTTGTTTTTTTTCTGTCTGTAGTAATGACTTAATATTGAAGCAGTCACACAAAAAAACTTAATATTTCTTAGTAAAAGTGGTCTTACTATTGTAATTTATACTAAAAAACCGAAAAACAAGGAATATGAAAACGTACAGTGGTACCGAGGTAAGCCAGCCGTGAAGTTATAATGAAGTTTTTAAATGAACGTACCAGCTTCATAAAGTGGAGGGCGGCCTTCCAATGGTCTTCTTTTAATTTATAACGCTGGGACCCTATTTTCCGACAACTTAACTAAGAGAGGAAAGGGAATGAAAGCTTCACAATCATATAGTAAGTAAAGGTTCATAGTTATTTCCCTGAAAAACAGATAATGAACATAGACATAACATCACGCTTGTTTTCCCGAAGGGTTAAGCAGAGGTTTACCTACATTTTGCTAGTTATGTTTTAGTCTCAGGTAATAGGAGGCCATCTTGCCATCAACCGGGCATCAATCCAGACTTCTAATGAAGAAAATTCCTTATGAAAAAACCCAATAATACTGTGTCTCACCTGGGAATCGAACCAAGGACCTCGTGCTCTGCAGTAACATTTGTGACCACTAGAGCAACGAGGCTATCACTTAATTTAATAATACAGAAAATAATTATTATGCTCTTTCTTACTTTTTTCTTCGGATCGAGTTGAGTGGAAAAAGGAAAGGGAAGCCTTTGCCATGCACTAGGACAATACAGGCAATTTTTAAAAAAAATTCGGGATCCTGGGGCCCCGGATCTTTGGAAGGCGTACGAGAGGCTGAAGCCAACTCGCAGAGGCCCCGTAGACAATTTTAAATAATGAGGAGGCACCAACCGACGAATATCCCTGTATGCACTATGCAAGTGCACCCAAGGACAACCTCCGGTTGGTGCAGGACTATTGCAGGACATAGAAACAAAACATATTGGGCTATGGGTTTGGGTGGCTATAGTGGATTAGTTACCCAGAATATTATGGAAGGACTATGTTCCCTGCCTGATCAATGTTATATGTAATCCATGGAGAAAATGGCAGGGGGTGCCCTGTACTCTCAATAATGGGCCCCCGAAAATGTTCGCCAGCACATTGTGACGTAGTGATTGAGGAGTGGAGTGGTATTCCACGGCTATCAGGACAATCCCGGAAGTACAGTCAAAATCCCTACCAGCAAATTACTGGAATACTTCTTTACTTTGAGCACATTTGCTCTTGCGAAGCTCCACTCAAGCCAGCCAATAAAGAGGTGGGAGCTCTGTTCTTCGTCAGTGTTCACTCCAGCCGGCCAATAAAGGTAAGCTAGGGGTGAAGAACACCCGCCAGGGTTGCGGATTGTTCGAAAGAGTTACCGTGGCCCTGGCACAGGCAACTGAAGGAACACGGGTGGGTTTTTGTCAGTAGAAGTCTGACACGCCCTCTCGCTCCACCCAGAGCGGGAGAAGTTATTTGACGATTTCCCATCCACAAAAAAAAAGGGGTGAAGAACAAGACTTCTCTCGGGAGATAGCGTCCCTGGGGTCGCTACTACTCAACAGCTTGCCACATACTGCCCTGCGGGTATCTGTATCTCTCTTGGTCTGGCTCCTCATCCTAGACCTGTTCCGGCAAAGTAAACTCTACCGGCACAGACCTAAAGTTTGGTGCACGCTAGTCCCACAATATTATTATGATTATCCTTACTGCGAACTTTAAATTAATGAGTAAAAAATAATTATTAAAAATAATTTGATTAAAAGGTTGTTTCTCGAACGCATATATAATATATAAAATTTTGTAAAATCGACAGTAACACTAAAAAGTTCAAGAAGAGTTTGCATCAAAAACTAGATGGGATTGTGTCTATTCATGTTTCAAATCTATCCATTTAAATTCCATTAATGTTCAGTGGTCTAGTGTTCATACAATTTTGTGCAGATTAATCACAGAAAAAACTCCTATTTTTTTTTTCATTGCTGACTCATGAGTTTTTCTTTCGAGAATAGAAGCCCCAACTGCACGCAGTTCTGCGTGAGTCAGCGGGTTTACTACTTAACACACATTCTGTGGTAATGCCTTTCGTTTTGACAGTTCAGCAATATTCATTGCGTTATTTACGTTGTTGAGCAGACGAATTTTCCGAACATATGAAGCAATTGATTAATAGTTTCCTTTAAAATCCTTCGGATTGTGATTGAAAGTTTGTTACGTAAGAGTCAACTTAGCCTATCGCAGTCCACTGCTGGACATAGGCTTCTCCCAAGCTGTGACACAACACCCTGTCCTCCGCCTTCCGCATCCAGTCTGTGCTAGCCACCTTTTTATGGTCGTCGGTTTAGCTGAGGGGCGCCCCACACCAAGGCTTACCGTTACGCGGTCTCCCCTCCTCCAGGACTAAAATGTTTAGGGTGAGTTGGGGTGCTCATCGTAAACATTCCGGCCGTAAATATGGCGCAACAAGTTTTAGATTTTTTTTGGCTTTGCTAACACCATTTCAGTCACTCATACCTGTGTAAAAGTCTCATTCTAAAGCTTTAATGTATTTAATCGCCTGAGGACTGTACTGATTCGTTTAAGTCCTACACGTCATGTTTCGACAACACTAGTTGGTCAGTTCAAAATATATGTCAGCACGAAATACTGGGACACAAACGGATACAAACGTAACCATAATATTAAAAAATACGCATCAATTTATTGCGGCCCATCAACTTCCTATTCTAACAAAACAATATTCATTTTTTAACGCTCACACATCAATTTATTTCCGTTGTTGCCTAAACTAGCTGCAGTTTTTCAAATATAATACAGGATGTTTGGATATTTAGAGCATTTGAGCCATATATAGAACTCTCGCTTGTGCAGCGTTCCGATGCGGACGTGTTTGCATAATATTCTGTTTTGATTAGCACGGCGCAAGCTGTCGCTCGTAATTTACTCGCCATGAGCAATCAACTTGTGGCGAATGAGCTGCTGGCGTTTCTGCAACAGAAGCTGGACGAGGTGTCTGCTGTTCAGATCTGCGCAACGAACTTCAGTAAGGATGACATAGCTGCTGCCAAGCTGTTGTTGTTCAGTGTGCTTAACAAGCGCGACCAGATGGTGTCCCGCCGGCGTGACGGGACTAAGAAGAGCCTGCAGGATATCACGCTGTTCAAGGAGACCAACCCGGACGACGTGCCGACGTTTGTAGCGAAGAAGTTACACAAGCTTCCACCCGTCACCTTCTACCACGTCGACGTAACGAGCCTTCTGAAGGACATTGTCTTCCTTAAGGCCGGCCTCGCGGATGTTCTGGCGAAATTAGATGCATCCCAAAACTCCGTCACCGAATTGCACAAAGAAGTTAGCGAGTTGCGTAACAGTGTGGCGGTAACTAGGTCATTAGCCGATACATCTAATGTAAACATGTGTCGCGGAGCCGGCTTCAATATATCGCCGTCAATTCCGCGTCAGCAGTTTCGTCGCCAGTGCATCCGTCGTTTGCTGAGGTTGCAGAGCGCCCCGACCCCGTGCCCCGCAGCTCATCCGCGCATCGCCGTACAAGTTCATCACCCCGTCCCGCTGTCAGTATCTGCAGCCCTGGCGAACCCCTTACGAAAGGACTTCGCTGGCGTCCCCGTGAGTGCCCCAGGCGCTCCAAGTATGAAGCCTATGCCAGAAAAGTCGCCGAATAGGGCTGATGAGGAGGGTTTCGTGACAGTGCAAAGGAGGAAGCGCCGGTCGCGAACCAACAAACATCGCTGCGGCAAAGCTCCTAGGAAGCCAGAAGTGAGCTTGAGTGCCGCTAAACCGAATACACCGGTGTACATCTCCCACCTGCACTACAGCACTAAGGCGGAGGACATCGTGGAATACGTGCGCCAGAAGACAAGATACATGCCGAGGGTCCAGTTACAGGAGTCGCGCCGCGACGTCAATTTCGAGGCGTTCGTGGTGCGAGTACCTGCCCGTCGTCATGGAAGAAGACTTCTGGCCGGAGGACGTGGTGTTCCGTCGCTTCCGCAGACAACGAGTGAAGTGAAGTATACTAACATAGTTTTAAGCTATATTTATTAACACAAGTTTTGTTTTATACTTTATATATGTTAGTTTGAAAGGTATGTATCTAATATATGTGATAATAAATGTTTTGTTATTATTATTATTTAGATCAGAGCTCATCCGCCAACTCGACCTACAAGATCTAGACGAAATACAAGACATCATGTTCGATACCAAATATGCAACAGAAAATAATAGATACGCTACCATGAAGATGAGGCTCATCCAAACCTACGACGAGAGCGACCATACTAAACTCGAGCGGCTGCTGTCCAACGTGGAACTAGGAGATTTGAAACCTTCGCAACTGCTACACCGCATGCAAAATTTAGTCGGGTACAACATTGCTGAGAATACGCTACGTGTTATATGGACGAAGCACCTACGGCCATCAGTACGCGCCATTCTAGCTGTGAGCGAAACAAAGCCAAGAAAACCGAACTAAATGAGTTAGTAATAATGGCCGACAAAACGCTGGAACAACTTCACCACCAAATATCAGCAGTACAAAACACTCCGTCACCGTCAACACCATCCACTCCACCTGAGGCTAAAAATCATGAAAACGAATTACTTCACGCGAAGATCGACATGTTGGCGAAAGAAATATCAGAATTAAAAACACACCACAGCCGCTACGGGCAGCGCGGGCGAAACTGGCGAGGCGCGCGTCATCGATCACGCAGCGCATACCGATCGCCGCATGATAACCGCCGGATGGACTCAAATCAGCAACACAGGAGCGGGTACAACGAAAATTCCGTTTGTTATTTTCATCGAAAGTTTGGCGGACAAGCGCGGAAATGTACTAGACCATGTTCTTATGAAGATAAGCACCCATCAAGCTCGGGAAACTGAAGCAGGTGTTAGAAGGGACTATTTCTGAAAGACAACAAGACAAATCTAAGCTTTCTCATCGACACTGGTGCAAACAAATCCATCATTCCTGGAAAACGCTGCGAAATCTTGAAGCCAACCGCATTCAAACTATATGCAGCAAACAACTCCGAAATAGCTACCTTCGGTGAAAAAACATTAGACCTAGACTTCAACTTGAGACGACCATTCAAATGGAAGTTTGTTGTAGTAGCAGTCAGCAAGCCCATCATTGGCGCTGATTTTTTGAAACACCATCATCTACTAGTCAACCTCGCTGGAAAATGTTTAATCGACAAAATAACTAACTTGTCAGTAAAAACGTCCATCTGCAAATCAACGGCACCGACCATCGGAACCATAGACACAAACCATACCATAGGAACAAAAATATCATGACATATTGGCGGAATTTCCCGATATTACAAGATTATCCACTATGAAAAATACACCGAAGCATAACGTCGCACACTATATCGAAACAACAGGGCCGCCATTCTACTGCAAAGCTCGTCCACTGCCACCTCACCGTTACGAAGCTGCAAAGAAAGAATTTCAAACCATGATGGATCAGGGATTATGCCGACCAAGCAAGAGCCCCTGGGCCAGTCCACTTCACGTGGTACCCAAACCAAACGGAGACTTACGCGTATGTGGAGACTACAGAAGGCTAAATGCCATTATCAAAGGAGACAGATATCCTGTACCACGTTTGAAGGATTTCACTTACCAGTTGCACGGGAAGCAAATATTGTCAACGCTTGACCGAAATAGAGCATACCAACAATTGCCTGTCCTGGAAGATCACATCGAAAAACAGCCATCATAACACCATTCGGGCTATTCGAATTTCCCCGGATGTGCCCAGGACTGAAAAATGCTGGACAGACTTTTCAGCGTTTTATTCACGAAGTACTCCGCGGACTCGACTATGCCTACCCTTTTGTTGACGATATCATAATAAGTTCCAGCATAGAAGAAGAACACAGACAACATTTACGAAACGTCCTAAACCAGCTAAACAAATACGGCATCACAATAAATCCATCGAAATGTGTATTAGGCAAGAAAGAGATCAAGTTCGTTGGACACACTGTCTCACAAGATGGCTGTAGGAGAAGCACCATACTCCTAACTCCGTTTGCTATTAGTTATAAGTAGCTATAAGAATGTACTAGTAGCATAAGAAAACACTTAACATCGCCTAACTAATAATTTTCCACGAGACTATGCTTGTCCGTCGGAAATAAACACGTTTTGACTTGAACGCAGAGAATCAACTCAAAACTGCGTACGGGTTTCTCCCTGGCTCAGAAAAGTCGACAGGTTGTGACTTGCACGAGAAAATAGGGGCGTGGTTATTGTTTAAACCAAATATATTGGTGTTATAGTTTTACTCGGGTGAGGTGTACCCGCTACAATAGCTATGGTGCAAAACTAATATATATGCGTCCCCTAGGATTGAAAGTTAGTCCATAAATTGTTCATAAATTGTATCCAGCAAGTTAGTAATAGTACCTAACCATCAAGTGACATGCTCAATAGAGCCCTGTGTAGTCGCGTGTCTGTAGTATCTAAATTATGTTTGTATTATTGCAATAATTAGTGTTTCGAAGGTAAGATTATTGCCGTAAGTATTATGATTGTATTTTATGTGTATTTTGTTTCTGAATTGTGTTTACGTGCTCTTTTATTATATTTGTGAATACTTGTACTGGTTTAATTTGCATAAAGACGACGATAACCCCCGCCTATCAGAGTCTAAGCACGACGCCTAAGCACAGCATGCAGGTTGTTTGATATATGTTTCGTGTGCTGTGCTTAACATTTTGTCCTTGCGAGTCGGATAACCGATTGTCCGGGCGTAGTCTTACAAACTAGCGTTCGGAATCGGATTACGCTTATAGGCGAATTAACCAGGTACAATGAGTGAGAAAAGTGCCGTAACCACGCGAAGCAAACTACGCAAAATGACGGAAGAAGCAGACACGCGGCGCAGGGAAGCCGCCATCGCCTCGGACTCAGGCTTACTGTCAGAAGTGCCACCAGGTTCTCCATCAATAGCGCCAACGGTAAGATCAGCGGCTGCCCCCATTATTCCGCTGACCGGGGGTCGAGTAATCGACTATAGTGAAAAGCCGGCAGAGGGCGTATCACGGCAGACAGTCGCACGGTCGCCGCGGAGCAGCAGAGTTTCGTCCAAGAGTAGTCGCAAAGGCGTCGAATTCTTGAGGAAAAAGGCCGAATACGAAGCTGAGCGCGATTTGGTGCTCATCAGGGAGAATCTGGTGAAGAAAAGGATGGAGGTGGCAATAGCAGAGATCGAGGCAAATGCTGAAAGTGAGGACTCAAACTCAGAGGTGGATACGACGCAACGAGTAGAAGAATGGGTGAAAACAACGCCCCAAGCGACGCAACCAGAAACGGCGATGTTTACGGCGGCTGCGTCTCGCGCGCCGTCTACGTCGCACGTACCGCTTGAGGGCAGCGCGCCGTATGAAGCACCTACGATTCAAGACCAAAACGTAAGTAGAGTGAATCTTGAATCTAATATGTACCGTGTGCCGGCTATGTTAAGTGAAAGTAATGTGTCGCATCCGTATAGGAACCCCGTGAGCAATGCGGGGCCTATGCAGACGCCAGCCCATACTGAAGCGGTTAGATTCCGTTTGCCCGATGATTATCCCGCCTTCACCACTCCGGTCGCAAGTGGACCTCGAGTATCGACACTCGAGTCGGTCACACAGCGACAGGGAAATAGCGGAGTGGGGGCTGTAGAAAGGCAGCGACTATCGTCGAGCGATAGAGATAGGAAAATCGATAAGCTGGCGGAGGCGATCACTAACATGGCACGCCCGCACCCGGTACCCAGACAGGCTTACGAATTGCCACATTTTAGTGGTGACCCAGCTGGTTGGATTTCATATAGGAATATGTACTGGGACACTACTGAATTATATAACTTTAGGCCGCATGAGAATATAGCGCGTCTGAAGTCGTCTCTACATGGGGAGGCGAAGATAGCAGTGGAGGACCTGTTACGGTCAGCGAGAGACCCCACTGAAATATTGCGTGCATTAGAAGAAGAGTACGGACATCCAACCGTCATACTTCAATATGCTCTAAAGAAGGTGAGAAATTTACCTAAAGTGTCTGATAGTGGCCAGGAATTAAGGAAATTCTCATCAACGGTAAGGAACTGTGTGTCACTGCTAAAGAACGTCAGAGCAGATGGGTACCTGAATAACCCTCAACTAGTGAGCGAGCTGCTAAGCAAGCTGACACCAGTTCAACGAGCACAGTATGGTGACTTCGCGATGGGCCTGGATAACTCACAGGGGGTGGACTTGAGGATCTCACCCAGCTTGGAAATGCTGTCACAGTTCCTCATACACGTGACGCGTTCTACTTCGTACTACCTACAACCGACTGTGTATGAACCAGAACAGGCTAAACTCCCTGTGAAGCTGCAGCAGACCAGCGGACGGACTCGACCTGGAAACGCGGCACGCCCAGTCACCAACAAGCCGCAGATGACTCATCGTGTGAATACACAGAGCGACGAAGCTACGAGTATCACACAGAAGGAGTGCGTGATGTGCCACGGCAAGCATGTCATAGAAGATTGCGACCAGTTCAAGAAGCTGAATATCCAAGATCGCTGGGAACTGGTCCAGAAGAAAAAAGTGTACTTTAATTGCTTAAAAGCAAAACACACTAAGCAGTTTTGTCGCGCAAACAAGTGCAAAAAGTGCGACTATAAACATCATGTGTTGTTACACGAGGACAGGTCAAAACCAGAATGTGTAACAAACATAGGAGAGTGGCGAGCCACAGCGTTATTGAAGATAGTGCCAGTGTCGGTGTGTAACGAAGATAGCAACAACGACCAGTGTTATGCGTTGTTGGACGACGGGGCAACAGTATCGCTAATAAACAGTTCGCTCGCTACAAACCTATCGGGTCCACGTGTGCCACTAACATTAAAGACCGCGGGCGGTCATGCTGTGTCGGACCTTACCTCGCGAGTGGTACAAGTATGTGTGAAGGGCCCCAATGGACAGTGCCATAATATCAAGTGCCGGACATTAGCAAACTTGAACTTGCCTACACAAACAGTGACCTCTTCAGTGATCAACGATAACGCGCACCTGCGCGACTTGGGTTGCGCAGAGATGAGGGGAGCCAAGCCGCTGCTGCTGATCGGGCAGGACAATTGGGAGCTGCTCGTTGGCGGGGACACCCGCCGTGGACGATCCGGTAAGCCAGTTGCCTCACTAACTAAGTTAGGTTGGGTCATACATGGACCATTTA
Organism: Dicycla oo; assembly: GCA_948252095.1. Lineage (NCBI taxonomy): Eukaryota > Metazoa > Arthropoda > Insecta > Lepidoptera > Noctuidae > Dicycla > Dicycla oo. Next base: position 13,869,183 of record OX411714.1, on the reverse strand, counting down.
ATAACGATAGTAGTACCGAAGCAGTGAACTGCACAACAGTTTCCCTCCCAGATTTGCATGATTTAGTGAAGTCACAGTTTGAATTAGAATCGATAGGCATTTCTCAAGTAACCCGCAAACATAAGGATGTAGAACGGGCTGTACAGGTGTTAGACAGTACGAGTCAACGCACCCCTGATAAGACGCAATGGGAAGTAGGTCTTTTATGGAAACAGGACAACATTCTGTTGCCTGATAGTTACAGACAGGCCCGGCAGAGGTTGTATGGTATCGAGAGGCGGATGCGTAAGGACGCTAGTTTCGCTGAGACGTACGCGAACCAGATAGAGCGTCTAGTAGCTGAAGGGTATGCACGGAAGGTGGAAGGCGAGGTAGATAGCTCACCGGTTTGGTACCTACCACATTTCGGAGTTGTAAACCCGAACAAACCAGGGAAGCTTCGCCTAGTCTTCGACGCGGCTGCTACGTCCCAAGGTACGTGTCTGAATGATAACCTACTGACCGGACCCGATCTATTAAATTCATTACTAGGTATTTTGATTAAATTTAGAGTAGGTCCCATAGCGTTCACAGGCGATATAGCTGATATGTTTTTGCGAGTTAAGATTAGGGCACAAGATCAGGGCGCACAGCTGTTTTTGTGGAGAGGCGCGAACGGTGGTAGGGAACCTGATACCTACGCCATGACATCAATGATATTTGGCGCCGCCTCTTCACCAACCACGGCGATATATATACTCAATAAAAACGCCAATAAGTGGGTTAACGTTCACCCCGAAGCTGTTGAGGCCATAAGAGATAGGCACTACATGGACGACTATTTAGATAGCACGTGGTCCGTAGAGCAGGCCAACAGCCTGATCGAGCAGGTTGCCAGAATACACGCCTCCGGGGGTTTTATCATACGGGGGTGGGTAACCAACTCCACAGAGTTAAGGGAAAAGCTAAAAATAGATATGCCCGATAAAGTCCCGCTCGAAAAGGGAATCGGGATGGTCGAGCGGACATTAGGGTTGACATGGTCGCCCAAACAAGACGAACTGGGATTTGACTTGTCGTTCAAACGGTTACCACCTGAAATATTAAGTGGCGACCTGGTACCCACCAAGCGTCAGTTTTTGAGCGCGATTATGTCAATTTACGATCCCCTCGGCTTTCTCTATCCCTGCGTCATCCAGACGCGAATATTGATGCAGAGGATATGGAAGTCGGGGATCCAGTGGGATGAACCTCTCAAGGACCGAGAGGCCAAAATGTGGTTTGCCTGGCTCAAGCATCTAAGCATTTTGACTGAAGTTAAGATACCGCGGTGGTACGGGCTGGACCTCAACAATCTGGAATTACACGTGTTCGGGGATGCCAGCGAACTGGCATACGCCGCGGTCGCCTACCTTGTGGGGTATAACACTGAAGGGCATCGAGAGGTCACCATGCTATTAGGTAAAGCGCGGGTGGCCCCTCAGAAAGTCATATCCATTCCTAGGTTAGAGCTTCAGGCAGCGGTGCTAGCGTGTCGAATAGCGGACACCGCTGAAAAAGAGTTAGGGCTACCAATCAGGGAAAAATTTTACTGGACAGACAGTGAAACTGTACTTAAGTGGATAAATTCGGAGGCACAAGACTTCCAAAAATTTATATCGCATAGATTAGCCGAAATAGATAGGTTAACAGTCAGAGGCAACTGGCGCTGGGTCCCCACGGCGGACAACCCAGCAGATAAGGCTACCAGATTGTCTTGGCCTGATGACCATGCAGCGTGGTTGTCGGGCCCCTCGTTTTTGTATGATTCACAGGAGCAGTGGCCAGCATGTCGCGAACCTGAGGCGGCAGAGGCAGACCTCGAGCGCATCCAACGAGTCAACACTGCGGCGGCCCCTGCCGGGCCCTTCCTGGAATACGAGCGCTACTCAACATGGCAGCGCGTGCAGCGCGTTATGGCGCGCACGCTGATTTTCATCGAGCGATGTCGCAAACGAAGAGCGACGTCGGAGCTGCGTCCACATGACTTGGAAAAAGCGCACCTCCACCTAATGAGGTTGTGCCAAAACGACAGCTTTCATCGAGAACGGGCCGCCATCCTGAAAGGGTTGCCCGCACCTGTCGACAGCCTCATAAAGTCATTGGACCCGATGTTCACCGACGACGGACTGCTACGAGTACGAGGACGTCTGACTGCATGCGAGGAGCTCACATTCGGAGAAAAACACCCGATTATTCTCGACGGGCGTCACCCTCTGGTAAGGAAGCTCATCGCACACTATCACGCGATGGCTCTGCACGCGAACCACGAGACCGTAGTCAACAATCTACGAGAAACTTACTGGATCATAAAGTTAAGAACATCCGTAAAGACCGTGGTCGCGAATTGCCAATATTGTCGCATCACCAGAGCCAAACCCATACCACCAAAGATGGGTGATCTTCCACTCGCCAGGGTAGAGACCACAAGAAGAGCCTTTGTGCGAGTAGGGGTCGACTACTTCGGCCCAATGGAGGTGGCGATAGGGCGGCGCCGCGAAAAGAGGTGGGGAGTACTCTTTACCTGTCTCGCTACGCGCGCCGTCCACCTAGAGTTAGCCGCCACACTAAGCGCCGATTCGGCGATACTGGCCCTGAGGCGCCTGATAGCGCGCCGGGGGCAACCTGCACACCTGTACTCCGACCAGGGAACCAACTTCATCGGGGCCAACACCGAGTTACGAGCAGCCCTGAAAGACCTGGATCAGGATACACTGAGGGACGAGGCCACCAACCGAGGCATCGAGTGGCACTTTAATCCCCCCTCAGCGCCACACATGGGCGGCTGCTGGGAACGCCTGGTCAGGTCTGTGAAGAATGCACTGAGAAGCACGCTCAAGGAGCGGGCCCCTCGTGAGGAGGTCCTTTACACCCTTCTCACCGAGGCAGAGCTGATAGTAAACAGCCGCCCGCTGAGCTATGTATACGACGATCACGAGCAGCCTGAGGTCCTGACGCCGAACCATCTGCTCCTGGGCACGGCGTCCGGGAGTACACCGTTTGCGCCGAGCAGCTACGAGGACGTCGATTCCCGCCGGCAGTGGCGGCGGGTGAATGCGCTCGCCGACATGTTCTGGCGCCGCTGGCTGCGGGAGTATCTCCCGACTCTGCAACGTCGTGAGAAGTGGACAACTAGTGGACCCAATGTGCGCGTGAGTGATGTAGTAGTGATCGTTGACAACAATAGAGAACGAAGTGCATGGACAAAAGGTGTGATACAATCTGTGTATCAGGGTAATGACGGATTCGTCCGTGTTGTAGATGTTAAGACAGCAAACGGGGTCTTGCGTCGACCAGTAGCAAAGATTATTGTGCTTCCCACGGAAATGGATGTAAAGCGGTTGAACCCTCTTACAGGGGGTGGAATGTAGGAGAAGCACCATACTCCTAACTCCGTTTGCTATTAGTTATAAGTAGCTATAAGAATGTACTAGTAGCATAAGAAAACACTTAACATCGCCTAACTAATAATTTTCCACGAGACTATGCTTGTCCGTCGGAAATAAACACGTTTTGACTTGAACGCAGAGAATCAACTCAAAACTGCGTACGGGTTTCTCCCTGGCTCAGAAAAGTCGACAGGTTGTGACTTGCACGAGAAAATAGGGGCGTGGTTATTGTTTAAACCAAATATATTGGTGTTATAGTTTTACTCGGGTGAGGTGTACCCGCTACAATAGCTATGGTGCAAAACTAATATATATGCGTCCCCTAGGATTGAAAGTTAGTCCATAAATTGTTCATAAATTGTATCCAGCAAGTTAGTAATAGTACCTAACCATCAAGTGACATGCTCAATAGAGCCCTGTGTAGTCGCGTGTCTGTAGTATCTAAATTATGTTTGTATTATTGCAATAATTAGTGTTTCGAAGGTAAGATTATTGCCGTAAGTATTATGATTGTATTTTATGTGTATTTTGTTTCTGAATTGTGTTTACGTGCTCTTTTATTATATTTGTGAATACTTGTACTGGTTTAATTTGCATAAAGACGACGATAACCCCCGCCTATCAGAGTCTAAGCACGACGCCTAAGCACAGCATGCAGGTTGTTTGATATATGTTTCGTGTGCTGTGCTTAACAATGGCATCAAACCTCCAGCAAAAAAAGTAGAGCAGTCACCAATTTTCCACTACCCACAACCATTGAACAATTAAGGAGATTCCTTGGCATCGTCAACTTCTGCAGAGATTGCATTTCAAAGGCAGCCGAAATACAAGCATCTCTAAATGCATATTTGCTGCTATTGTGCAAATATGCATTTAGAGATGCTTGTATAGGAGAAACGAGGCAAAACAAAGATTATATGGAATGATCAAGCCAAGAAGGCATTTGAGTTATGTAAAGCTGGTTTACAAAACGCGGCACTACTAGCTCACCCCTCACATAACGCACCGATCGCATTGATAAATAATAATAATAAATCATTTATTTTCAGGTAACAAAGACCCATAGATAAATACCTTAACCTAACTACACATAGTCGTATAATAAGAATTGTGTTAGTAAATAAAACTTAAAACTATGTTAGTATCACTTGGTTGCACTAAGTCTTTGTGCGTTCCGGTGGCACTTGTCCATGAAAGCGGCGGAATACGACATCCTGAGGCCAAAAGCTTTCTTCCATCAACTGAGGCAGGTAGCATGTTGGTATGCGCACCACAAACGCCTTAAAGTTGACGTTGCGATGCAACTCCAGCAGCTGCACTCTTGGCGCGTACTTCAGCCTTCGGCTCACGCACTTCACGATGTCTTCCGCGTCAGTGGTGTAGTGGAGACGGGAAATATACACCGGGGTATTCGGCTTCGCAGCACGCAGTTTTTCGTTGGGCTCGGTAGGAGCCTTGCCGCAGCGGTTCTTACAGCTACTCTGTCGGCGCTTCCTCCTTTGCATCGTCACGAAGCCGTCATCAGCAGCCCGGTCCGTTTCCTTTACAGGCGCAGGCTTTGCGGAGTGAGCAGTGGGACGGCTCAAAGTGACCAACGGGTCAGATGGTCGCGTCGATCGGGCAGCGCTACGGGGAGGAGCTGCGGGGACGGGAGCGGAGCTACGAGGCACGCTAGCGGCATGCAACTCTGACTCAGCAATCAGCGCCGGCGATAAAATTGCTGATGCAAAACTCTTGGCCGATGTGTCTAGGCAGCCGACACCTCGGCGCGTATTTACGTTGATTACACGCGCCGGTGACCCAATTAACGCCACAGAGTTGCGCAACTCATCGAGTTCTGTGCGCAGGTCTGCGACGGTGCACATCAGCTAGACTAGCCTTCAAGGACACAATGTCCTTCAACAAGCTCGTAACGTCGATGTGGTCGAATGTGACTGGAGGTAACTTATTCAGATCCCTCGCCACAAACGTCGGCACATCGTCAGGATCGGTAGCTTTCAGAAGCGTGATGATGTCTTGCACACTTTTCTTTGTCCCGTCGCGTCGACGAGACACCATCTGGTCGATTTGATGACTGATGCCTCTGACAAGTGCGCCGGTGCTGTACTGCAACAATATGTACACAAAAATGGCAGCCACTGGGATATTTCTCCAAAGTATTGTCAAGCGCGTAAGTCAAATATAGCACATTCGACAGAGAACTGTTAGCTATACATATACATGGCCGTAAAGCATGTCAGGAAAATGTTCGAAGGAAGACATCTTACAATATTCACCGGCCACAAACCGAAAACCTACGCAATAAATGAAACATCGACAGACAGCGAGACACCGCGCCGAGCCAGACAACTCATGTACATAAGCGAATTCACAAACGACATTCGTTATATCAGCGAGCCAGATAACATCTTTGCAGATTCATTATCACAGATCAACATAGAAACCATCACCTGTCCTGCAACTATCGACTACAAGCAACTAGCCACAGCGCAAGAAAGAGACAGCATTATACGTGATGAAGCAAGTAATGAAGCAAAGTAACTTACAATTGAAGCGCATACTCCTACCCGACATAAATTGCAAAATACTATGCGAAACATCAACACAACATATTCGGCCGTATCTACCAGAAACATTTCGCCGAGCGGCATACGAAAGTGTACATAACCTCAGTCACCCCGGTACGCGCACTACAGGGAAAATATTGTACTCAGTGAAAAATACTTCTGGCCATCCATGAACGCTGACGCGGGACGATGGACCTGTGAATGGCCTGTGTGATGGGCCTGTGAAGCCTGTCAAAAGTCAAAAGTCAGTCGATATACAACGAGACAAATCGCAACATACCCACCATCGGAACGATTTCAACATATCCATGTTGACATTGTTGGGTTCCTGCCACCATCACAATATGGACACAAGTACCTACTCACTATTATCGAACGGTACACGCGATGGCCTGAAGCATTACCACTCCACGACATAACTGCAGAATCAGTAGTCAAAACGATATATGAAAGCTGCATAACAAGATTTGGTTATCCTATCACGATAACAAGCGATCAAGGTCGTCCGTTCGAGAGCAAACTTTTCTCTGAATTAATGAAGCTAATGGGAATAAATACGAGTAGAACGAGAACAACTGCATATCACCCACAATCAAACGGGATCATCGAACGTTGGAACCGCTCACTTAAGGGCGCACTTACCGCGCGCCGCACTACTAGTGAAAACGGAAAGTGGTTTGATGAATTACCCACCGTACTACTCGGACTGCGCGCGGCCTATTGCAGCGACACCGGGATTAGTCCTGCACAATATACCTACGGAACATCGCTGAGATTACCAGGAGATCTTTTTGCTGAAACAAAAATAAGCCCAATGAGTCACGATTTCGTTGAACAGTTGCGACACACTATCAACGCATACCGAGCAGCCGAGACCACGCACAGCAACAAGAACAAGTTTGTTCACTCCGACCTACGTACCTGCGAAAACGTTTGCCTACGCAGAGATTGCACGAAAAAACCACTGCAGCCGACATATGAAGGCCATATCCCGTATTGGAAAGATATGAGAAATACTACAAGCTTCAGCTACCAGGAAGAGTAACCAACGTCTCGATCGACCGATTGAAGCCTGCCTACACTATGAACGAACAAGGAAATGATGACACACCGAGAACAAGGCGATCAGGAAGAATAGTGAAACCAGTAGTACGCTTCGCTTGAGGGGGTGTACTGTAGCGGAATAGTATACCTACCTGTGATACCTACCTTATATATTACTAATACCTACTCGCTTGTTATGCAGCACGTAGGGTATTTCTATTCTATTCTAGCTAACCTTCTATATGTTGTAATTGGCATTTTATTTCACCACGCTATAAGCTTGTGCGGATAACAAACAACAATAAGGACGCTTATGTTAGGTATGATATGCCTTTGGTATGAAAGCACACACTTTTAATACTAGTCTGTTAACTTCAATTACCACTTTATCACAATTTCTTACTAATAGTTACTAATTGCCATTTTTATTTCATCACGCTATAAGTTTTTAGCTTGTGCCGATAACAAACAACAATAAGAATGCTTATGTTAATACGTGAGGTATGATAGTGTGACTGTCTGTCACTTACTCCAATTTAATATTAAAATATTATATTATGATTTTAAAACCAGCACATCTTTCGAGTCACTTGGAGACATAAATTATCTATTTAATGTGAGGCAAAGTCTTAGAAACGATCGACAGGACGGATACAATAAGTCAATCAATTTCTAAAGGACTGTAAAATATTCTATTTGTAATTTCAAATGGCGCGAGGGCCATTAAGACAAAATTCTAAGAACGCATTGGACAACGGCCACATATGGTCATAAAGCAATAAAGCAATTGTCTCACAGTCGGCGATGAACGGGTAGCAAGTAGAACTACTAAAATATGAAAGCGTTTTGTCGCTGGGCTATCGGCGAGTATCCGAATGCGATGGGCGATTGCTCGCGCCACTCGCTCGGGGCGACTCATGCCACAAGGGTTTCAGTCGGTAGGTATTTACATGCCTACCTATAGCTTTGCTATCTATAATATAGGTATATTGTAAGGTTTATAACTCGTTAAATTAACAAGAACTGTCACTACACAAATGTTATTATAAAATACATCATAGTCGTCGTCTGAACTAGACAATGATAGTTCTAGTACCTATTTGTTCTGAATCCATAAAATATGCGTCTATTTTGGTCACTTCCTCGCTAGCAGTATGACAACTGCCTAACTTAACTTGTTCAAGGGTTAAACCCTGAAACAATTGAGGAATAAACAAAGGACTGTTCGCGAACGGTCGGAGTCGCGGCCGAGGCATGGCGATTTTGGAAAGGCAATTGGGTTATGACCACTAGAGGAGACAGACGTGATAGTCTAAGCGAGTTCAGTTAGGTTATGTAGTGTGAGGCCAGGCTAGTGGACTGGTAAGTGCGTGAAGGTGAGACGTCCAAGAGGTGATAAGCAAGAGGTGATACTGGTAATACCTACAGTATTTTAGTAAGTGAATTTCTATATAGATCCATCCAAGGAGTTATTCGGTAAGTGTCAACTTTAATTAACTTTAATGTTAGTAATAGTACGTTAACTTTAAACTTAGTAGTACTCGTAGGCATTTACTTTTCCACTATAACGATTCTTAGAAGATTGATTTGTATTGAGACTAATAGGTAATAGATAGCTGATATCTCTGATGAGCTATTAATGAACATTTATTTCAGCATGGCGAAAATACTCTTACTTTATATCGTAATTTATAATTAATGCTATTTTCTCTTGAACCATGTGTCCACCTCCGAATCCATACCTTAGCAGAAGTCAATCACTTGCAGTTGGTTATAGGGAATCGGTGAAAGCCTTTCCCAACAAACTAGACTTATTACGACTGACGACAATTAGGTACTGATTCCTGACTGATGATTTATGGAAGGCAGAACCGAAAACACTCAGTTAATTTAAATCGGACTCGGCTATAAAGCCTGTAATTGCGTTATAAAACAACCAAATGTAGGTGATGATTACTGTTTCCAAGAAGGTCTCGCCACAGAGAGCATTGCGTGGGATCTGTTGTAAGCACATTTCAGGGAGCGCGGGTTAGGAATCACTGGTAGGCTTCACTGAATACCTCAAACTGAATTGATAATCGTTTTAATAACGCTAGGGAACATGTCTCGGTAAAACCCCCTCACCCGGCTGCAGAAAGGCCTATTACTGAATCGACACTCTTTATCGAGACATGCTATTTGGACGCAAAGCCGCTAATAGCCGCACCGCATCCTCTAAATGGGGCAGATTAAAGAAATGTGAAGTGACGATATACCATTTCGGCTCGCACCAGATTTGATCGCAATGAATTCTGCTAGAGACTGAGTCTACGGTACGCTTGTGCTAGTCTTGTGTTATCCTAGTAGAAGGGGACAGGCCGTCGTAAGGCATTCACACTAGTACGCGTTTAAAAATACTCTATACTTGTCTTCCTCAATGGCTGTAGAACTTCGCAGTACTCTGTCATAGGATTGAGTAAGACATTTTATTTACTGCTTAGGAGACGTGTCCTATTAGAATCGTATTAGTGTCCTCAGAGGTACTATGCTTAGACCTAACAGAACACGTATTGAGACAAATTAACGTTGTAAAACGGTTTCCCAGTCTCACTGAAATGGGTATATAATAAGCAGACATATTAACGTAGCTATTAATAATGAATAAAAGCGCAAGCGTAACGATCCCCTTACCCTTACACATCAACAGGACTGAGTTGCAGATATCAGCACCCACCTGCGAGAGTGGAGATGCTGTAGGCTGATAGGTTAATTGAGTTTCATTTAATTAAACAGACTGAGATGTGTTACTGGGGAGTTAGTTGCGCCACTTCTTCTCCCCAGTCCAAACACTAGGAAGTGGTGAAGGGTGGGGCGTATTGTCTGTCTATAAACCTTCAAGAGTTAATCCACAACTCTATAAAATAGTGACCATTGAGTCTTGATCTTCTATAACTATTTACTATCCAAATAATGATTCTTGAGTTTCTTCCCAACTCTATTATCAAGTAATTCTTGAATGTTGTATTCTTTATCTTAGACCAATAATTCGGTCAGACTGACATGAACACGGTGTCTTGCAGATATGCTTGTTGTGCAAGGGGTGAACTTCCAGGGGATTGGGTGACCACATATATTTAATATTCAGTCCAAGGACTGATAGGGACCATGTCTCCTTGGGAGCATGATGTTGACGCAATGCCGCTGGAACTGGCCGCCCCGTAGCTAGACAAGGACGGTCGCTCGGTTACCGCAGTGAAGGCCGCTTCGTCACGGATATCAGTTCGAGAGAACTGCTAGGGACCATGTCTCCTAAAGAGCATGTGTAGACTCAATGCCGCTGAACAGCCGCTTGTGTCACTATGGAAGTTTCGCTCTAAGTGCTTCGAGTGTAGATGTGAGCTGTCGTGTGAGTAATGACTGACCCATTTACCTGTAACGCCAGCGTAAGGGTACCAACTCACAACTTTATATAATAATATACTTTGCACCCCATTATCATTTATTAGCTTTCTAAACCCACATCCAATGTATTTTCATGACTATTAATCCCTAAAGTTTTATTCACGATTTCTTTCAATCTTTCTTGCCTTATCAATGGGACAAGGCAGATTAGCTTACGGGAGGTCATTCATTACTATCGGTGGGAGAGTGTCCAGTCGGGAGACGAGCTCTACAAGGTAGTGCGGGGTGGAGCACTACCTTTTCCCCATAGGGGAAACCGACCTAAACACTAATATTAACATAATTAGGAAAAATGAAATTTTTATCAGCCAGGGGTTCGTTACGGCTCATCACAATAGGCCTTTCCGATGACATAGCACACACTATGAACACTAATCTGGTAACTTCAATTAACCCTGTAACACCATTTCTTACTAATAGCAATTTTTATTTCACCACGCTATAAGTTTGTAGCTTGTGCCGATTACAAACAACAATAAGAATGCTTATGTTAATACGTGAGGTATGACAGGCCTTTTCGATGACATAGCATACACTATGAACACTAATCTGGTAACTTCAATTACCCCTGTATCACCATTTCTTACTAATAGTTACTAATTGCCATTTTTATTTCACCACGCTATAAGTTTGTAGCTTGTGCCGATAACAAACAACAATAAGAATGCTTATGTTAATACGTGAGGTATGACAGGCCTTTGCGATGACATAGCACACACTATGAACACTAATCTGGTAACTTCAATTACCCCTGTATCACCATTTCTTACTAATACTTACTAATTGCCACTTTTATTTCACCACTCTATAAGTTTGTAGCTTGTGCCGATAACAAACAACAATGAGAATGCTTATGTTAATACGTGAGGTATGATAGGCCTTTGCGATGACATAGCATACACTATGAACACTAATCTGGTAACTTCAATTACCCCTGTATCACCATTTCTTACTAATACTTACTAATTGCCATTTTTATTTCACCACGCTATAAGTTTGTAACTTGTGCCGATAACAAACAACAATAAGAATTCTTATTAATTAATACGTGAGGTATGATAGGCCTTTGCGATGACATAGCACACACTTTTAACACTAGTCTGGTAACTTCAATTACCCCTTTATCACCATTTCTATGTGCGAAATTAACGTGTCATAAGTTCATAACTTAGATAATAAGTTTAATGTTTACTAACAATTTATGGATTTTCTTAAAAATCATGATTATTATCATCCTTTATTCTATAAATATTCATAATAAAAATTACTTACATTTTTAAATATTCGAATATTAAAACATTTGCCAGTTTTCAGGTTAGTGACTATACTAGAAACTTACTAACAGAAAAACTTAATATTTAAGTTATAAAATAAACAGAGGTTCACATTCCCAGTCCCTAAAGCTACTCTTTTTTAGAAGTGCGATGCCCGCCACATAGTGTCCACAATTTACGGGCGAATGACGTCACTGAAACTTTGTTTATGAAAGTAAGTTGGTGTGTTTTCGTAGAGACCGTTTTTGACACCATAAAGTTTAACCACGCTGCACAAAGATTTAAATCGCTAGATTTGCCCTAACCGTACTAAGTCTCAAGAAAAATGATCTATTCTGAGAAGAGTGAGCTCACACATTATTAAATAGCGTTTCACAATAAACTATTTTCTATTTCCATGGCAATGATGTCAAATCACTGCATCGTTGTGGGTCAGAGGTCTCAAAATGAAACAGAAACGCGACTATCTTTCAACGTGGTAGGGCGCATCTAGTAGACGCTCTAGAAATGTGGTGCTAGAAAAGAAAATTTGGGATATCATGGACAGAATCCCGTACAAACCTTTACATACTCCAAGAACTCGGCATCAAACAGCGTCTATCAGCACTAGACTAGTACAGTCTCGAATGCTGAAGTTATTTGACATAATAATAACTCCATAGAACGTCTGGTGGTGCAGAGCAGAGTATAGGGTGATAGGCCACGCAGGATGTCACCGATGAGATGGACCGACCAAATTATTGGGTTGGTAGGAAAGTCTTGCGACACAAACAACACATTTTTTTTAAAATAAACATAATATTTTATTAAGATCGTATTAATTACTGTCTTTCTTCATCTACAACTCTTGCCCAAATCTCCGGTAAACTTTGAATCCCATGCATCCAAAAATCCTTTGGTTTTGAATCAAAAAAACTCTTCTAGGGTATTTTGAAGGTCTGTTTGGTCATCAAACTGTTTATCGAGTAAATTATTTTTCAAAGCCCGAAACAAATGGTAATCAGACGGAGCTAAGTCTGGTGAGTATGGTGGATTGGGTAAGAGTTCCAAATCTAGCTCTGAAATAGTTTGTTTAACTAATTTATGTGTGGCCGAGCGTTATATGAAGAAGACGAACATGTAATCGTTTTCGTCATTTTTGTTTAATAATTGCAGACAGATTTCGTAGTTGTACGAGGTCTCTGCGTTTATTGTGTTGTTAGGCGGAAGAAGCTCGTAAAACAGTAATCCCACCAACAACATAATAAAACTTTTTTCTCAGTATGGGTTGGTTTGGGAGTTGATTTTGGTTTCCCGTCTTGAGGTAGCCACTGGCGCTTCCGTGTATGATTAACATACAATACCCAGCTTTCATCTCCAGTAACTTTTTCGCTGAGACAATCCTTTATGGATGGATGAAGCAACAATGAAAGGCAAATAGAAACTCGCGTCGCCTTGTTGGACTTACTGAGTTCGTGGGGTATCCAAGATGATAAGACTTTTCTGTATCCATATTTCTTAAAGTGTTCAAGGATGGTGGGATATCTACAGCCGAGTTCATCTGCTAACTGTCGTGACGATGCACTGGGTTTCATTCGTAGAAGAGATCGCAGTTCTTCGTCGATAACGTCTGTTGGCCGGCCGGACCTAGGTTTGTCTTCGAAGGTTCTATCACCAGAACAGAAACGTTCAAACCAACGTGCTATTGTCGAATGATGAACCACATTACTGTTAAACGGACTGCACATATTAGCAGCAGCAGATCTTGCAGAACATCCCTGTAAGAATTCGTAGAATGCAATCGCTCGAAGTGCACTCTGATCCATCTTTTCTAACACTGCCTGATCGAAACGAACGGGTGCTTTATAAAGGACAATTATTTCAGCAGTGCTCAAATTTTCACAGGGTGTTCTACACATGAATATGAACAACTTTCACTATGGGACAAACCCTGAAATCACGGAAAAAAATCTGCTGTTTCATATAAAAGTTCAATACCTTCTCGACCAAAATGTATGCAACAGCTGATTTTTTTTCGTGATTTCAGGGTTGGTCCCATAGTAAAAGTTGTCCATATTCATGGGTAGACAACCTGTGAAAATTTGCGTACTGCTTAAAAAATTGTCCTTTATACCCTTTGACATGGCATGGAAGCTTCTCGATTATTCTAACATTTCCCAAGGTCGTATGATCTCGAATTCCTTTCCAATAAATAATAGTTAGTTGAGCACTAAAGTGTCGCAAGACTTTCTTATCAACCCAATAAATCAGTGGTTGGAGGCCCTGTTAATGTATTCACCAGACTGCCAACTAATATACCCAGATGGAGGGAGATCGTGAGGCGAGCACTGCACTTGCGATTGGACACACTTCATCGTGACCACAACTAAGCGAAGAAGAAAAAGAGAGCGAATCTAACGATTTAAATCTTCTGCTGTCATCATTTTAATGATAACCGTCACTGCGGCCGTTAAGTGCGGCCACCGCTCCTCTAGGAGACCGTAACTTTAGTTCGTTGTAATATTGTGATGTCAAATTACGTACATACAGGTCAAACGCATAACCCTCCTTTTGGGCTTCGCCGCAGTCGGGTAAAAAGAGTAATCGCCCATCCCTTATCACTTGAACTGCATCTCTCAGCCTAATATTATAATGAAACACCTGATTCATGACAACTAAAGCCTTCTGTCTACAAAGTGTTTGTTGAAATGGAAACTCAGTTTTAATTAAAACATTGTTCTTGGTTTTTTCTAAAACTGTATTAAATGTGAAATTAAAAACTACCCGTCTACTGTATTAAAAACCGGTCCAGTGGGAAAGGACTTGAGACATGAAGGGTTCTGTAACTTACGTGGTTTCTTGTATCGGGTATGTTTCGAATTTTTCTTACTCAATTAGATAAAAAAAAAACTTTTTACAAAAAAAAAAAAGAACAACCGACTTCCAAAAAATACTACAAAGTGAAAAATAACTTTAATTTCGGAAGTCGGTGTCTTTGGATCAGTATTTTAGTTTTTTGCCAGCGACTTCCGAAATTAAAGTTATTTTTCACTTTGTACGGTTTTTTTGGAAGTCGGTGTTTTTTTTTTTTGAAAAAAGTGTTTAGTTTTTATTTTCACTTTTTAGTGAGTCAGTTTTTAATTTATCTAAGTTACAATATCCTATGTCACCTGCTCATCACCTTCTACAAAATATATGTTGCTTTTCCCGATGCAGGGACGTTAATTTTTGAGGAGTTCTCCTGGTAAGTAGGTACCAGGAGAACTTCACATCACCATAAGCATTGTGACGAGCATAAATTACTTAGCAACCATTATTAAAGTACTTAACGAATCGGAACCCGTGAAATACTTATTATTGAGTAGTTCCGGTGGCCATCTTCATCAAAAGTTCCATTTCACCAAATGGTGCTTTCCAAGAACAAATGCACGAGTTACTATAATAAATACCCAAATCGCTCTAGGTGTGCCTATAATATTTGAAGAGTTCCGTCGATTTCTTTAGGATTGCATCATCAGATAGGTACTGATGACAATGGGACCAACAAGCAAGTATACCCTTTCAAACGAAAAAAAATAATTTCCAAAATGGTCTAGCCGTCTTCGTGTAATCGGGGCACATATATATATAAAATAACTCCTTTTTTTGAAATCGTTCAAAAAGTAAGATTCCGACGAACTGAGAACCTCTTCCTTTTTTGAAGTCGGTTAAAAAACCATAGTAACACGTATTTTTTTGCAACAACTGGCTACTGACTCCGATTAAAAGGATAGAACCCTGTGACAGCATGAGAATGTGTGTTACATGGGCATTAGACATCTAAAAGGATACTCTAATAAAAATACGAATAAGCAATTACCACGTCATAATATTATCACAGTATTACGCACAATTTATCAGTGTAGGTATACGTCTATGATAGTAATTTATTTCATAAAATATTAACAGAATTAAACTTCTGATTCTCACATATGTAGTTAATCGTGGCCTGCACTAGGTGCGTAAATAATTTTAATATAACGTATCAACATGCCTTCATTCATTCATACCAACATTCATTCATAGTACACCTATATTTTGCCGGTTTTGTTCAATAATACCTTTTTCAATGAAAAACGCAATAATTCGTTTAAATCACAACAAATTAAACAACAGTAAAATGATAATTACAAACTTTGCGTACAGCTGTTTCAAGAAAAATACGAATCGCTCATCTATCTCTTTTTGCTGATACAAACTTTTGGTCGTGGAAAAGTAAGAAATGGAATGCTCACATACGATATCGTTGACGAATGTTATTGTTCTGAAAATAATCTGTATTATCCAACTCTCATTATCTTTCGTCTCTAATTTTCATTTATTAGTACTGTATAACAAGACTATACAGTACCTACTGTATACACAATTTAAATGTTTTTCAGAACACAATATTCAAAACATTACAATGTAAGATACATTGACATTTGGAATCAAACGCATTGTTGCCAAATAAATACATGAATTCTAGTATATTATATTTTGTTTTCTCAATTAATCTTTTGTTTCTGTATCACTGTGTCAATTACGTCACGTTCACGGCATATTTCCTAAAAGGGGACTGTCACAATGTTTGTGAAAATATCTACTTCGAGCCGCGCCGTCTTTCCGCGCATTATCACTCCATTTTCTCCCTATTTTGTGCACCAAGCCTCAATTCCACAGTTTAATCAGCGGACTGCCGGACTTAATTTAGTTTTCGAGTCTTCTTTTTATTGTCTTAAGACCTCGGCACAATCGTTTAACTTAAGTTCTTTATTAAATTTTTAATCCTAATTGATTTTAATATCAACATAAACATGATTGAAATGCTGTTCAGTGTTTGTAGGTACTATATACTTAGTACTGAGTAAAATTAATAACTCAACATTCCAAGAACTTTGCAATAGGAATTAATTTGAGCATCAGTGGAAATTTACTACCAATGGATTACACAGGTTGTTAATATTACTTCAATATAAAAATTTACTTAGATAATATTGCCAAGCCGAGAGTATAAAAATGTCTGTAGACTTTTTAATTTTGTTTTCATTTTTAATTAAACATTGAGACTTGTTTACCCAAACCTTAAATTTGGCTTAACGTGTCTGCTTATTAAGCTTCTTGCTGATTTTAATTTTAATATAATTTAAGACTGAAATGTTATTAAGTTTGAAGTTATTAATTTTTAACTGGTTTCAGCGTCTATTTATATGTGACAGTTATTGGAGTCTTTAGTTTATAACAGATGGACAAACCATTGCCAAAGTCATAACTTAGTTAGGTTTTTTTTTTTTTGTGGATGGGAATTCATCAAATAACTTCTCCCGCTCTGGGTGGAGCGGAAGGGCGTGTCAGACTTTTACTGACTAAAACCCACCCGTGTTCCTTCAGTTGCCTATGCCAGGGCCACGGTATCTTTTTCAAACAACCCGCGACCCCAGCGGCAGTTAGGTATGACTTTGGATTTTTGTATTTAGATTTATTGCTGCTTGGCATTCCATCATCACCATTTCGGCTGAAAGGCGTCCACTGCTGGACAAAGAACTCCCCGAAGCACCATCACTTCGACCGGTTCTGTTCTTCTCGCATCCAGCACATTCCTGCGGCGTTCACCAGGCTAAGGCTTGTAACACAATGTTATTCGTACAAAAAGTGCATATCGAGGCTTCACGGGCTATTTGTATTAAGCGACATCTTGGCCGATATTGAGTTATAATCATAATTGAGATTTTTTATGGTTATAATCTACCTATAAACTGAGATAGACACATTGATTCTTAACAGTTGATAGGCCACTTTTTCATAAAAAATATTGATACATTTTTTAAAATGTTTTTTTTTCCAAATAATGAAACTTTGAAATGCTCTCCTGTAAGTTCCAAAATTGTCGCTTAATACAAATAGCCCGTGAACCCTCGATATCATTGTAGCCATTCTGAAATTCCCATAGCAAATTGCTTTATGTCTAAAGCAAAAGCTTTAGAAATTCCTCTCACACAGGAATTATGCAACCTCTCTGACCTAACACAATAAATACAGCTTCTTCAGTATAATATCCACCATGTTAATTTCATGCAGCTCAGCAGATAATTTTAACATTGAAATGGGATTAGGAAGAAACCACTGGGCGTAGTTAGCATAATTTTCAAATTCTCAACTGTCAAAGGAATTTATTAATGTTCCATGCAAGTTAGCTCGAGAGCTGCAAAAACATTACTAAGAGGGATAAATGTATAAAATCCGACAAAATGTACGATTTGTTCATATGAAACGGGAAATGGTACGTAATCCATGTACTAAAGTGCGTCAGTGAAGCTTTGTTGGGCTTTTACGCAAAATCCTGTTGGAGATCCTGCGCTGTAACCTCGGTACTGAATATTGAACTAATCTTGATATCGTGTTTATAGAGAGAGGCAATTCAATCTGTATGTGTTTGTGACTTAAAACTTTGGAAGTCGTTTTATAATAATTTGTGATATTTTCGACACTTTGTTGAAGATTTAAGAGAAAACAAGTTCAAATTAAAACAAGAAAAATTAAATCGACTTCAAAAAGAAATTAATTCAAAATTGTGAAATAAATTTAATTTCGGAAGTCGGTGTTTGGGGA
Source organism: Dicycla oo (assembly GCA_948252095.1). Classification (NCBI taxonomy): domain Eukaryota; kingdom Metazoa; phylum Arthropoda; class Insecta; order Lepidoptera; family Noctuidae; genus Dicycla; species Dicycla oo. Next base: position 13,850,844 of record OX411714.1, on the reverse strand, counting down.
TCTGTGTTTTAGTTTTTTGCCACCGACTTCTGCTATTAAAGTTATTTCATAATTTCGAGTTAATTTCTTTTTGAACTCGGTTTAATTCCTTAAAATTATTTTAATTTCGTAATTTTTAGTTTTTAGTAAAAACTGGAATATATGTTTGTAAGTAGTTAATAGTTTTCTTATAAATATTTCACTAGAATTTGACCAAGGTTTTGAGATGTTTTCCCTTTGACACCACACCCGTAGCTCGTATCAATAAGCCAGGCCATCACCCATACACGTATTAGTCCATTATCTTGGAAACTACTGAACCGATTTTGATGAAACTTCACGGTTTCCTAATTTGAAGTAAATGTAAGCCAGTAAAAATATAATGGACACGATCTTATTAATAGTTTCGGAGAAATGCGTTGACAAACATACATACATACAAACATATAAACATACAAATATACATACATCTACAAAATTTTGTTTATTTGTTTGGAAGCCCTAACAGATCCAGCCTAATAGAAGCCATAATAGATATTGCAGTTCCAATAATATCACATATGTGTAGAATTGATAACCTTATTTTTTGAAGTCGGTTAATAAACCGCTTTCCTCTTTCGATTCTAAGTCCAAATGTATTTTTAACCGACTTCAAATAAAGGAGGTTATCAATTCAACACTTATGTATGTTATATTATTGGAACTGCAATATATTCACATATGATAATCTATTAGGGCTTCCAAACAAGTACACAAAACTTTATAGATGTACGTAATGTATGTTTGTCCACGCATTTCTCCGAAACTGTTGAACGGATCGTGACCGTTTTTTTTTTCTTGGCTTAAGTTTACTTCAGCTTAGGGAACAGTGCAAGTTTCATCAAAATCGGCTCAGTAGTTTTCATGATAATTGACTAATACGTGTAAGTGTGACGGCTTGTCTTATTGATACGAGCTACGGGTGTGGTGTCAAAGGGAAAACATCACAAAACCTTGGTCAAATTCTAGTGCAATATTTATAACAAAACTATTAGCTACTTATTACAACAAATATTCCAGTTTCTGCTAAAAAATAAAAACTACGAAATAAAAATTTTAAAAAATTTAAAAAATTAAACCGTCTTCAAAAAAGTTTGTGAATAGTCTTAGTTAAGATAGAAATAATTTTATTATTTTTATTATTGTTAATTTAAAGGACCATAAATAAATAATAGCAAGTTTTCCCTTCAAAAAGAAATTAACTCAAAATTATGAAATAACTTTAATTTTGGAAGTTGGTGGCGAAAAACTAAAATACAGATCCCAAGACACCGACTTCCGAAATTAAAGTTATTTCATAAGTTTAATTTCTTTTTTAAATCGGTTTAATTTTTTAAATTAATGTGACGCATATTTTCCCCAAACTTGTTCTTTATTTTATTTTGTTATTTTATTTCTTTGCGCTATGTTTATCGCAAATAAACGTATTTTCTTTCTTTCTTTTCTTTCTAAAATTATTTTTGTGCATATAACATTGAGTCAAATTAACTCCAACAGCAATTGATAAAACTTTTTAATATGATTACAAAATACGGAATTATCATAATTTCACTACCAAACATCACATTCGGTAGACGCTGGCATTATTAAAGAAAAAACACTCAGAGTGTATAGAATGCTTATGTATTTTATTCCTATTTTTCTGTAGCAAATGTTCAGGAAGCGAACGGCAGGGGCGCAGTGTTTTCGTTTAATTTCCCAGTAAAATGGTCTACCCTCTTCAACATAATTACAGACCGGCTAACTGAATGTACGTATCGCTTCATCACCGTCTCATCTTTTCACAGTGTTTTTGCATTTTAAAAAGCTTCTCTCAATTTTTTTTTTTTTGATGGCGATTGTTTGTATAGGTACCTATTTTGCTTTGGAAGATTATCAGCAGTTTTGTTTACACATTCATTACAGAAATTATTTTTAAATTCATCAGCTAAAGCTTCTCTCTTATTGGTTTTGTGGCTATTCTTTGTACATTTTGCTTTCGAAGATTATTAGCAGTTTTCGTTACACATTAATTACAGAAACTATTTTTAAATTCATCAGCTAAAGCTTCTCTCTTATTGGTTTTGTGGCTATTCTTTGTACATTTTGCTTTCGAAGATTATTAGCAGTTTTCGTTACACATTAATTACAGAAATTATTTTTAAATTCATCAGCTAAAGCTTCTCTCTTATTTGTTTTGTGGCTATTCTTTGTACATTTTGCTTTCGACGATTATCAGCAGTTTTGGCTACACATTAATTACAGTAATTATTTTTAAATTCATCAGCTAAAGCTTCTCTCTTATTTGTTTTGTGGCTATTCTTTGTACATTTTGCTTTCGAAGATTATTAGCAGTTTTGGTTGCACATTAATTACAGAAATATTTTTTATTAAATTCATCAGATATTTTATAAGACTTAGGTACTTTATTAACTTGTCCGATCGTAAATCAAATATTTGTTTGAGATATAGCTCAAATAGTTATTAAAAATCTTTTAGTTTTATAATGATTAAATATTTATTTCATATTGTATGACATCCGCTTGTCGGTTCGGGCACAGTCTGCATATATATACTACGGCTCGGAGAGTCGCTGTCTAAACTTTTCTTCTACTCATTACTTGTATCAACGTTTATCTTATAATTTTATGCTATAGTTATTATAAAAAACTAGAAAAGGTTGTATATTAACTAATGAGTTAAGATCTCTACAGTACTATTCGGCCAATAAAAGCTGACAGCAGATTCGAAGTCTCGACTTTCACTCATCGATTAGTTACACTCGTTAATTGAAAATTCAATTAAAACTTTAATTTTTGAATGTTCCATTCAAGGGATAAAAGGAATGCTTTGATAAAAATAGCTGCTGGTTGTCAATGGATCGCTTTTCATTGGGTCGATCAGGTATGTGAAATATTTATCTGTGACGTTCCTAATTGTAGTAATATGGTGTGGTTTTATTTTCACACTATATTAAATGCCATTGATCCTCTCATGAGTGGAGTATAACATAACAAATGCAACATCACGCCTACAGAACAACCACAACCACATTTCGCCAGTTATGTTTAAGTCCCGTGTACCTTTACCTAGGAGGTGAGCCTATTGCTATCAACCGGGTACAAATCCAGACTCAGGGCTGCTACTGAGAAATTTGCATTTCTGATGGAAAAACTGAATAAGACTTTGCCCAAGCAGGGAATCGTGACCATACGTTCCGCTTTCAGGCGATCTGTCCCGCTGTCCCCAGCGAGGACAAAAACAGACCGAACGATAAATTAATTTTGAGTATCTACCGATTACTTTTGCCATCGCAACGCCACAGATAAAAAAAATCACCAACTGGAATGCTGAGAATGTTCCTGATGAAAACCGTTGTGTCGAATTACTCAAGTATTTCCGTGCTAACAAACTCAGTTGTGTGAACTTTCGTATAATTATTGAGTACGTTTATGTATCTGCCTGGAAGTAATGCACCTGTCGAAAGTGTTTTTTCGACAAGAGACAAAACGCAGTTAAATGTTGCAATATTGAAAGCCATTTTGATTACCAAGACTAACATTAACAAATTCCTACCACCTCCATTTCTACTTAAAAACTAGACCCGATATTTTGAAACTGATTTGTTTCGCCGACAAATACATAACAACTGCTTAGACATTAGAAGTCGTGTGACTAAGGCTTAGTAACTCCACTAATATGTAGGTAGGTACTAAAAGAGCTTACTATTTGGTGTTATTCATTTTTTTTTTTATAATCGTAAAATACCAAAACTTTTTTTGTTTACATAATTCCGCTGATGTCCCACATCGTGGTCCCAGTGCGGGTTGGTGGATAGGGTGAAGTACCTATTTCCCTATAACTAGTTACTTTTTATAAAACTGCCATCATATTTTTGGCGTACTTTCTATACGTTCAAGGTTTAGGCTGTACGTTGCTTTAAATCTTGTTAATAAAAAAGCATAAGAATATAATAAAGGGAGATATATGAAAATTACAAATTTGTATAACCATTTTTAATTGATCTTCGTAAGCATTGTTTGTCTTGTATCGATGAAGAATGTTGGACCACAAAAATAATAATTGAAAGGCAGCAAAAATGCAGCTGAGATGAGAATGCTAAGAGGGATGTGTGGTGTTACGCCTATATGAAATGAGTATAAAACAGGAAGTCACACCGGTGACTGAAAAGTTGTGCGGAAATCGATTGTCATGGTATGGGCATGTGATGTGGAGGAATGAGGAAAATGTCGTCAGGAAAGTTTTGAGTATGAATGTGGATGGCTATACGAGTAGGAAAAGATCAAAGAAACAGTGGATGGACTGTGTGAAAGATGATGGCTAGAAAGGGAGTGACTACCGAGATGACAACTAGAAGAGAGAACTAATAGAGAAGTATGGAAGAAAAAGACATGTTGCGCCGACCACAAATAAATTGGGACAAGGGCAGGAGAATGATGATGAAGCTTTTTTATATACGCTTTGTTTTGAGACAACAGGTATAATTATAATAGTTCAGAATAACTTGTTAAACGAAATGAAATAGCGAGTATTCTGGTTACGTGGTCATACAGGTCAATTAAAATGAATTCACAGTCAGAAGGATTGCTTACAGCTTATTTATTTACATGGAAATTTAATTCGGCTCGATATGTCCTTTGTTTTACTCATAATTCGTTTTATATGGTAATCGTGAGAATATGTTATACCTAATTGTAATAACAGGTGTGTTGTGGTTATCTTATTTACTTTAGCTGTCGATAAACTGCATTGGCAGTCACCTTAACAACTCTTCTCTTTCTCTCTCATTTATTATCTCTTATTTCTTGTTTTTTGGATATCCAAAAGAGCGGAAAAATGAGATATCACACGACCACTATTTTTTGAGCGTTATATTCCATAGGATCAAAAGTTAGCTCAGAAAATGTAAGGTCTTGTTTATAAAATTCAGTCTTAGGTTGTAATGAGATTATTGAATCTACCTACACTAGCATCGACCATGGTGCCTCCCAAAAACCTTCTAAAGGTCTATGATCGAACGAGCGTGCCCAGAAGATGCCTCACTGTTGCTTTAAAGGCAGACGGGTTATATGTGGATGGGAACACAGACGCTGTAGCAGAGAGTTCGACACTTTGGTCGTGCGCATAATAAATGTGGAGGAAAAGCACTGATTACAACTGGATATCAACCAAGTGCGGATGGTACCCTGCAGTACGTCTGGTAGTCTAGTGTAAAAGGGCGATGGTGGGATCAGGTCATGGAGCTCTTGCGCACACTCTCGGAAGTTCAGTCTGTAGAAAACCGACTGGCAAGCAACGTCATGCCAATGAACCAGCCGGTGAAGCCTAGCCACCAACGTCTCATCGCCTATACTCGATATACTATGTCTAAGGTTATGAAACGGATTTTGATGACGTTTTCCAAGGCTGTTGACAACTCCGCCACAGTGACAGCGATGAGGAGAACAACAGGAAGCTCCTAGTCGCAGGGAAGCGGCGAACAAACATCAAACTTACATAAATTATGATAAAGAAATCTCGTTGTTTTTTCAAGTCGTAAAAACAGTGCGAAGCACGGGCGGTTCGTTAGTTAGTTATATATTACTAGATAAAGATAAAGATAATTTATTTGTCAAACATGCGTTTACATAAACTGACTAATCAGACATGCAAGGTATTGAATTAATTATTTTGAATTAATTATTAGGTATTGAATTAGCTGACCGAACAGACGTTATCCTTTTTCTAAGAACTCGATCGCAGCGCCACCTATCTGATCCAATTATAAATCTAAATGTAAACTATCCAGAGACCCACTCAAACACACAAAAATTTTCATCAAAATTGGTGCAGGCGTTTACGAGGAGTTCAGCGACATAAACACGTACAGAAGAATTATATATACATATAAAGATAAAGATTGTGATTACTCTGGGACTAAAGGTAGCTCAACTGTTATTCTAGATAAAGTAAAATAAAATAGTTCCAGGTCAGGTAAAGAACCCGCCAGGGTTGTGGGTTGTTCGCACCCGCCAGGGATGCGGGTTGTTTGAAAGAGTAACGCCCTCCCGCTCCACCCAGAGCGGGAGAAGTTATTTGATGATTTCCCATCCAAAAAAAGAAAAGGTCAGGTGAAGAAAAGTAAATACAACACTACTTGTTTTTAAAAGACAACTTATTTTTACAGTATAATAAATGACTAATAGGATCCTTTTATGCAAATCCACGGTCGTTAAAGTAATTACGATATTACAATAAGCAATAAAATATTTTATCTCCACTTCACAGCAAAATAAACGTCTCATTCAGACAAACGCGATAAAAACAAAAAAAAAGCAAACGTTCTCATTCGAATTCATCCTCAACTTTCTCTCTTTTAATTAGTACCTTAGTACCTACGAGCCTCTGATATTTCTAAATGGAGGAAAGCGGCGACAGCAAGCCTAATTGAGTTTGCACGACACATTTTCTTAGTAACCGGTAATTGAGATTCAACCCCCGGTAAAAAAAAAAACAGTGAATAAAATACAAAGTGCTGCCGAAGACTTGGAGCGACTTTTAATAAAGTTTTCTTTTTATTAACCTCTATAAAAAGTGTGAGCGGGAAGCTTTACAGTAGGTATGTTGTAATTTATAAAGAAGCACGTGTATCAAGCACATAATATTTCAGGAAGAGGTCATTGGGTTTTTTAAGAATGCGAAACCGACCACTTATTGGAGTTGCATGTCAGTCATTATCACCCGGTTTTTGAAATGAGAATTCAATGTTAAGAATTTAAACTATTGTTTGACGAGGTGATTTTTTCTGTGCTCTGTGAAATTCACAATTTCCTTGAACAAAACGTTATATATTTTGAATTTGTTGAGGAATCAACTAGTAAAATTTGAAGTCCATCATCAGCCTAGCCTTTTCCCAACTATGTTGGGGTCGGCTTCCAGTCTAACCAGATAAATTTGAATACCAATATTTTGTATAGAACGACTGCATATGACCTCCGCAACGCAGTTACTGGGTCATATGATACCACCTTGGTAAGACTGGTTTTCAGAGTCGGGCTTTTGTTGACCCGGAACGACTGTCAAAGATCCGCATATAACATCCGGGACCAACAACTTAACGTGCTTTCCGAGGCACGGAGAGGTCTCGGTATGTAAAAATGGTCACTCATCCACGGACCAACAGCAGCAAGCGAAGCTTAACCTGATCGATCGACCCGTGGGCTGTTTTTACTTAGCCACGAGTCTCTCTAGAAGTTTAACAAGTTCTCAACTGCAAATTCTCAACTCAGAAACTAAGTGTAAATTTTATTGAGGTATCTGTTTTGTCAGTATTTTGATAAGCTAATTTACTCAGCATAAGCTGTAGGTATGGAAAACTCCTCCATATTTTAACAACGATTATACATTTTATAACTCGCAACAACCTACGATTAGAAGGGCCGTTAGCATCATTAAAAATAAATTACAAGCAAAACATTACCCAACAGGTTTAAAAGCAGTCGAAAAAAACGTTCATAATAATATAAATAAATAAGCCTGGATTATCCATCAGCAACTTGCTCTGAAATACAGCCTTGTAGAATCGGAAGTGCAGTATACGTGCCCGACCCAGATCTCGAAAATGGAAATATCACATTGTACTGGGATCGATTCATCATCACAGACAAGACTATTGTTGCCAATAAGCCTGATATAGTTGTGATGAATCGAATAGAGTCCCGCGTGATGGAAACCTCGTCAATGCCGAGAAAGATATACAAATCAAGTATCTTGAGTTGGCTTGCAAGGTTGTCTACATGTGGAATGTGGACTCAGCGATCATTGTGCCGATGTGGACTCAGCGATCAACCAGTGGCTCGTTGGGCAGCTGGACAGGATCAAGGGCTTGATTCAGAAAGCGGTACTTCTGGACACGGCTCACATCGTTAGGAAGTTCCTCTCTCTAGAGCCCTGACCGCGGGTAGCTTAAACCTTATTCCCGATACCGGTGGGCTACTATTTTTATATTTTTAAATGTTTTTTTTTCTTCAAATTCTAATAATTAAAAAAAATAATTTACATAATAAGTTTATTGTGAGTACAAAGAGAAGCACGTTTACTTTTATTTCCTCAGTTTTACTAATTTGATAACAACATGCAAATTACACTGCAGGGTATTAACTATAACATTCACGAAAGGTTATTTGCAGTGCCTAGCCGTGTCCCAGTTTCACTTATTAAATAAAAAAACTTGTTCACTATTTCCAAAGATCGTTGTAAGGCGTTGAACACGCGAACCGTCGATCAGCCGCCAATAGGTCGCGTCGAGTACCGGAGTCAATCGAATTTATTCAGTAATTTCCTTCAACGAACGACCTTCCCGAATCACCAACTAGTACAAATGTGTTTCGCCGAGCGGGAACTTTGTACACATTCAATGTCGAACACGTCTACAGCAAAGCTCTCTTTCGTGCCTTTAGAGTGAAATAAACCATAGAATTATAATGTATGAATATTTTAGTTTAGCCCACAAATAGCCACGTCGTCTAAATGGGTTTGCCAAACGGAAAGTTTTTATACAACGTGTGTCGAAGTAAACCTTTCATGTTAACGTGGCCGCACTTTTGAAGGTAAAATTATAATAGAGCGAATATTTTTTGCGAAAACCTCATAACGAGTTGGAACGACAAGCTTTATAAGAAGTTGACTTTGAATTACGCTTGTGATAGTGGTTGAAATGGGGAGAAATTTGTTGTAGGGTTGTTTATATTTCATTATTTTATGTTTGTTTGGTGGCAGTGGCTATAAAAATTATTGAAAGTGTGCTATGCTTTAAATATCTATACTAAAAATCTATACTAATTGAAGAGTCTGTTTGTATGCTTGAATGCGATAATCTCTGGAACTCCTAGTCGGATTTGAAAAATTCTTTTTGCATTTGGTAGCCCAATTCTTGAGGAAGGCTATAGGTTAATTAACTTAGCACCCTTAGGAGCTGAAACAAAGAAAAAAGTCTGAAGGAACACTTAGCAAAAACGAAGTAATAGCACGGGCAGATGATGCGATCCGACGGGGTGGGTCAGAGTCATAAAATAATTTCACGCGGACGAAGTCGCGTGCAGATGCTAGTGTAGAATAAATATGTTTTCAGTATAATTATGTTCAAAATAACATGATAAAAGGCAAGCGTTTGCAGTAATGCGGAATTAATGCTACAGCCGCCTGTAGGTACCCAATGTCATGCTTAGATACAAAGTCGATTTATAAATAAAGAGACAGCTGTTCCTAAAAATAAAACCTGTTTACTCAGAAAAGTCAATCACTACACTACCAAGTTGTTCAAGTCGTTAAATCAATGAGCTAATAATAAAAAAAAAACAGCCAAGTGCGTGTTGAATTACGCACAATGAAGTTCCGCAGTTCGGATGAGTCCCTAAAAAAAACTTAACATTGTAGTTAAAAAACATGTTCTCCCATACATTCCAACTGCAAATGTAAGTTTGTATGCACAATATTGAGAGATTAACCATGTTGTTTTAAGACTATAGACTTCTTATAAGTTTTCCTGTAATATATAGGTATTAAACTATTTTTTGAATTTTTTACAAAATTTTACGCTCAGTACTTTCGGATATATGGGGGGGGGGGGGGGGAATGGTCAATTTTGGTCAATTTTCGTCTATTTTCTTAAATAACTTTAAAATGATATATTTTAAAATTATAAAAAGTATATATTTGAGACCCTGACAGTAAGCTATTTCATTTGATATCTCAGACGGTACAGTTTGCAAAACTTTTTTTTTCTTATTTGCCCCCTAATATTGACCCCCACATTCAACATTTACTTACGTTACACGTCCGTGTTTGGGTCACAGAAATACATACGTTTACCAAATTTCAACTTAATCGGTCCCTTAGATTCGGAGCAAATTGGCTGTGACAGACAGATAGACACACGAGTGATCCTATAAGAGCTCCGTTTTTTCTTTTAGAGGTACGGATCTCTAAAAAGGAATCCGAAACAAGCATTCGACTAGTTTCTCGTGACATTATTTTTTGTTATTTTAAATATATAATTATGTTGGTTAACACGTTGGTTGCCATACAAGTAATACTCGTAGTATCTTTTTTATATGCCCATTGCCACCATACAAAATGGTAGGTACGAGTATATACGTATAAGTACCAAAAAAAAAAAAATCTATTAAACTTCTTTTTCTGGTTAAATAATATTTTACTTCAAATGCAAAAGAATTTAACTCAGTCATCCTTCCACTGCCACTCTTCTAAAGTTGGCAGTGGGGTCAACCTAGGCAACCGCAGGTTGGCAGTCAACGTGTTAAGAATTTTTTTGAGATGAGAACAATGGGCTTTCTTTGACCCTTCGTTCTTTCAATATGCGTTTTCATTTAAGTATCGCAGCCGACCAGCTTAACTAACAGCATAGCCTTTTAACTAAACAGCGGCGTTCAACTAGCGGCCTGAATGATACTCAATTATAGATTAGGTTGGAACTGTGACCAACCGCGTGCGAGCCGAGTTGGACGCAGTAACTGAGCCGGGGCACCCTAACCAAATGAGTTAGGTTACAACTGTGACCAACCGCGTGCGAGCCGAGTTGGACGCAGTAACTGAGCCGGGGCACCCCAACCAAATGAGTCAGGTTACAACTGTGACCAACAGCGTGCGAGTCGCGCGAGCGCTACTTCCAAAGGCTAGGCTGTTAAATAAACGGCTGATTAAGCTAGCTGGCTGTGACATATACACCAGTCATCATTATTGATCCAGTGGACACCTAATTAGTTATTAGCCAGACTTGAGAAGAATCCATCGGTAGGCAAAAAAAATAATAATGTTCTTCCATACATTTCAACTGCAAATGTAAGTTTGTGCGTACAATATTGCGAGATTTACCGTGTTATTTTAAGACCATAGACTTTTTATAGGTTTTCCTGTAATTTATAGGTATAGAAATATATTCCGTTTTTTTTTTCAAAAGTTTAGGCTTAGTAGTTTTGAAGGGAATGGTCAATTTACGTCTATTTTCTTAAATAACTTTAAAACAATTTATTTTAAAATTATAATAAAAAAATATTATTTAAGACCCTCACAGTATTGATATTTTACTCCCTAAATTGACCCCTTATTCAAAATTCATTTATTTACGTTATACGTCCGTATTTGAGTAACTGAAATTCATATGTGTACCAAATTTAACGTATTCGATCCATTACATTTGGAGCAAATTGGTTGTGACAGACGGACAGACATAAAGACACGAGTGATCCTATAAGGGTTCCGTTTATCCTTTTGACATACATACCTAAAAATAACTTATTTTTAACATTAATCCCTTTGCCAAGCCTATTGATTAATCGTACTATGCCATAAGCGATAGATTGTTGAACTCAAGGAATATTTTCAATAGCGTGGCGTCAAATAGAAAGAAACGCCATGATATAAAAATTGCTACGCCATGCCTACGCCGTAGCATTGCTAAGGCTGCTACGCGGTCATAGCAAGTAGCCGATCTGCTCAGTTGTAGACGTTGTTGTAGGTATTTATTGAGACATCTTTTACAATGAAAATTATAACTATCCTTCAAAATGTTCATTCAACTGTCGATCTTATCATCTCTTACACAAAACTAACATGTATTATATTCCTTGTATAATACATGTTAGTTTTACCTACATAAATACAAAAGTGTTACTAATACTCGCCTAGTTATTATCCCTCGTCAGCCGTAAGGGAGGAGTTGTGACAGCTGATATCGTATAACAGAAGATCTAAAAGCTTATACATTCGATGTTGCTTAGTGAACAAAAGGATATTTAACATAGCTTCACGCCTTTGCGATTGTGGTGGAGGTATGGCGTTTCGTGTTTTGTGAATTTCGTACTTCACTTGTAGTTTATTCATTCAATAGTGATTATTGGTTCGATATCTTGTTTCTGAACACGTCATTAAGGAAGAATTTAGCTTAAAAGTCGAGTGAATTACTATGGAAACGTTAAAAAAAATATCTTATAAGATAAGATATTCGCGAAATTGCGAATTATGGAAGGAATTCGCTTAAATAGATAATAAATAGAATCAATAACTATTAAGAGTTTAAACTCCGTTTAAGAATTCCACAGAAAGCGGACAAAAGAAGTTCAATGTCTCTTCAAAATTGTGAACTTGTGCAATAACAATATCTTTATGCAATTTTATCACTACAAACGCAAGCGAAACTCTTCTCTCTTTGCACGGATATTACAAAAAAGAAGGTCATGATGTAGGTAATTTTTAAGCAGCAAAAATAATATTATAAGCAGAATTTTGTTTTGCTCTTGCTTACAAACACCATACCACAATAAAATCCAAGCTTTGTAAATATTGTCACCTAAGTAATGAGCGATTATGATAAAATGAAATAAAACTTATTTTTATAATTTTAATAATTTATTAGTCAATAACATAACCGCCATCAGAATCTCCACCTATCTGGCAAAGAATGAATAGCATCCCTGTAGAATTCTCAGGGACCTGAAAAGGTGATAATCTGTTGGTACCATATCTGGTGAATAAGGAGACTGAATAATTATTTTCCAAGAAACCTCCAATAATTTGTGTTGCCTTATTCTCGCAATATGTGGTCGAGCGTTGTCATGTAAAAAGAAAATTTTGTCGTGTTCTGGGCGTCTACGCTCGATTTCAGTTTTTAATCTTTCCAGATGGTTAGAGTCATGGTAGTATTTGTAGGAAGGAGATCTCAATATCAATGAACATCCCACCAAACGCACAGCATCACTTTTTTCGCGTGCAGTTCTTTTTTTAGGGTTGGTTTTCCGGGTTAATTTGGACCTAGCCATTGGCGCTTGCGGGTATGGTATACAGAACCCACTTTTCATCCCCAGTAATGAGATGTTCCGACCAGTTAAATGTACGGCGAAAAGATAGAAGATGTGTACAGACGACGTCTATGCGATACTGGGGTTGACAATGACTCAAAGCATGAGGTATACAAACACCATAAATATGTACCTTTTTCCTAATTCGTGTAAATGTCGTTCTATTGTGGTATGAGAGCATTCGAGAAGAATAACCAATGTACGCAACGAATAAAATAATGGGATCTTTGTTAATAAAGGACTTTAATTCATTTAAGTATATCTATTTTCACTGGCCGGCCAGACCAGGGCTGATCACTCAACGTGTAGTCACCACTGCGAAATCGGAACAACCATCTTTTTGCTGTAGCTTCCGATATGGCATGAGTATCGGAGGCTACAGCATAGGCTGAATGTCCAGATTGGTACTCGTAAACAATGCCAAACGTGAGTGTTGATATCATTCATTTTTATGTGATTTTTACACATTGACGCTCAAACTACGACTGAGACGAACAAGTGCTGCTCACTGTTTATATACCTTCGACCGTACAATGTTCTAGATGATTCTCGAACAAACTAGATAACTTTTACTAAACGCTCATTATTTATGTGAAAACCAATATTATGAGCCGTGTAATGGAAAAAACCTATAATCTTGTCTTTATTGGCCGGTTTGAGTGGAGATTTCCAAGAGCAAACGTGCTAGGGAGAAGGAAGTATTCCAATAATGTGCTGGTCGGGATCTTGAACGTACTTCCGGGATTGTCCTGATAGCCGTGGCTGGTTATACCTCTCCACTCCTCAAGCACCTCAGGAAGTGTTGCCCCTTGTCGCTACGTCACTATGTGCTAGCGACCGTTTCCGGGGGCCCATTATTGAATGTGCAAGTCACCCCCTGCCATTTTATCCGTGTATAATTATATAACATTGGTCAGGCAGGGGACATAGTTCTTCCATAGTTACCCAATCCACTTTAGCCACCCAAACCCATAGCCCAATATGTTTTGATTCCACGTTTTGCAATAGTCCTGTACTAACTAGGGGCTGTCCTTGGGTGCCCTTGCATAGTGCATAAAGGGATAATCGTCGTTTGGTGACTCCTCATTATTTAAAATTGTCTAAGGGGCCTCTGCGAGTTGGCTTCGGCCTCTCGTACGCCTTCCAAAGGTCCGGGACCCCAGGTTCTTGAGATATGGCAAAATAATAATAAATTCTTTATTGACATAAAAAAATGTATACAAAGTGAAGCCCTGACTCCTGCCCTAGGTAATACCTGTGTTACAGAAGCCATACTTTAACAATAATTCGTCTGTTTTATAAAAGGAAATAATCGCCTCAAGAACCATAAAATCACACTTAAAATAACTTCAATGTTTTTGTAATGAAGGAAACATAGGATGGATGGAACTAATATCCTATCTTTCCAAACTTGAACAAAAGCCGTTTCCACATTAAAACCGTAAGCAAACAATTACAAAGCCTGTGTTTAAGAACAAAAAGTATTTTAATCGTCGTATCGCGTGTCGTCGGTACCTGGTTGTGCTCTTGTTCGTGGTTACTCGATAAGAAGGCGTAGTTAGCTGAGCCTGTGGCACTGCTATTTATGTTTTTAATCTACACTAAGAGGTGCGATGGCTGTTCCCAAAGTGCCGATGCCGGTAATAGGGGCCTTTTCGGGCCTTTTACTTCCACGTTTCTATGTATGTATGGTGGGTTTATTTTTCTATGTACGATCTTCCGTGTCGTGGAAAGTAGATTGTATGGAATGTGTGGGTGTGAATATTTATTGTGAACTGGCAATGTAATTACATTTAGTTGGCAACATTCATTTAATTTTTGTATATTTGCAACACTGCTTCTAAGTTCTTTCCGTTTTACATTCTCAAGCGCGTAAGAAGTAATTAATCAGTAACAAACTTTGTGGTGAAATTATTATCAGCATCCTTTATCTAACTCTACATTATTTGTAGAAAAAACAGTTACAAAATTGATTTTGGAAATGTAGGCAGTTGTGTTATTAATTTAATAACTAGCCCAAACCTATAAGCCGCTTCATGCTTCCTGGCGGTCGATACTTATTTAAAATTGAGTTATCAAACTTCGCATCGCATCCGAAAAGTTAAATTGAAAACCATTAAAAGCCAATCATTGGTGAACTTTTTGGGGATCCATGCCTTCCATCAAATTACTTTGAATCCGCGACTATCCATTACTGGGAATAGCGTTTTCAAAAAAACGTCAAGGAGGTGAAACTGAGGCAATATATCAAGCGTTCGTGCTCCGCGACCACGTCCCGCGTGACTGATGTCCCCCACTCATTTATAAATTGACCTCACTTTGGCTTCGAGGCAGTTAAAGATCGAGCCCATACGCCGAAATTTTTCCGCTATCGACATCATAAAGTTATTGCTTCGTTTATGAACGCTAAAATTGAGTAAGTATATGATTATGTGGATATATGTATGTAGGTAGCACAATTCAAATGAGCAGACTGGTTTTACAAAATAAGAATAGTCTAGTGAACAAGTATTGTGTTAATGCAGGTGTAACGAAACATTTCAGACAAAGGCAGCTTGGACATTTGTTCAGTGAAAGAGAACTGTATTTACATTTCCATTTTATGAAAACCTTTCATTGAAATAAGAGTCTTTTTGAACATAACCGCATCAGCCTAATGATCTGAAACTCTGACAATATTTTCTTTGTTATTCCGTGAAAAAAAAACTTCTGTAAATAAAAGCGATGTAAGACGAGTCGTCCGGGAAATTATTATCTCCACATTCAACAATCATTTCCTCAAGATATATCGGTAATGTTGATTAGATAGCTATTGTAATGTTGATCTCATCCTATCTCTTTACAAAAATTTCGTACCAAATCGCGCGTATCGTTCAGTTATAAATTGCCATTACATCGCAGACGACAAAGCATTGAAATTCTGCCAATAAACTTGACTGAACGGGATCCGCCGCCAAGTCCCCTGTCGATACGCCGATAGATCCCTCGGGACTGAAAGATGTGTTCCACTTATTTCAGAATTGACTTCGTTTTATTTCCCCCTTCCTTTTATTTGTCGTCACTCTTACATTTTACACTGCGTGCGGCTACTTAAATAGTCGAAAATTTTTGTTCCCTCATAATAAATTCGTAGTATAAAAAATTGAAATTTATTACTAGCATTTTGTGCCTAAATACAGCAAGCCACACGGTTAATGGTGCCATCAATCATAAAATATAGCTTTGTGTATGGTCAGCTCGACGTAGATGGATATTTATAACTAACAACAAATCAGTTAGCAAATGTGGATCACAATAATTCAGAATTATTATTTGGAGAGGAATTTATTAAGGTGTGTAATTATTATTACGGTGATTAGAGCTTGTAATTAATTGCTTGCGTTGAGGATTGATAGTCCTACCTAGCGTAATTGTTCATCTATTGTGCCTGAAAATACGATATTGTATTAGGTATTGGTTTACTTTATACATATTATATTTACCTGTCTATCTCATTCTAGGCTACATATTTCCCAGAAGTCTTCTCAGACATAGGTGATTGAATATCGATGAAATGTACGTTGACATTCAAGGAATTATCACAAACAAATGTTGATTGTAGTTCTAATAATAATAGTCTATAAGAACAAAAAAAATAGCGGTTTAAACAAAATGTGTACAGCTTTGTGTCCATCAACCATACATTTGGTTGACAACGCGACCATGGTTGCGCCACCACAGCAGTGTAATATAGATCATAGGCCCCTATTGTTACTAAAAGTAACAATTGGATTTATGGTACGTGCAATTGTATTATACGTGTGCTATTTCCACCTGTACCAGTTTTGAATGGCAAATAACTTGCTCGTATCGTGCAATAATATTTTACTTGCGTGTCGTTTAGACGGTGCCAGTTAATTGCCCTTCAATTGTATGGTATGCCACAGCCAATAAATTTGCACCATGTGAATAGAGCTTTAGGTATAATCAGCTATTGAATGTGAAATGTACATATGAAAAACAAATAACAGTGGGTCTCAGATTTCATAACGAAAGTAAAAGTCACCATTCCAGTCACATTAATTTTGAAGACTTTTTTATGACAAATAGTGTAATTCGTGGTGCTGAGAAAAACCTCTGTGACAGACGGACAAGAAAGTGATCGTCTAAAGGTTCGGTTTTTCCTTTTAAGGTTGAAACCGTAAAAAACATCGAATATGTACTCTAGCATCTGCAGGGTACCTATATATGTTTTGTTCAAAACGGAATTACTACATCAATAAAAGTATCTACACTAATATTAATAATAAATAAATAATAAAAATCTTTATTGCAGACCACGTCATGATACATAAAAAAAAACAATACTATTAAGAGGTATAATTTGAGAGTTTTTATGTAGGAAGATCCTATTTCGAAAATTCATTAATGGGAAGCTATTACCAAGTGTCTTATAAATCATCAATCACTTGGTAATAGCTAACCATAAACTGAGGTCAATATATGTATTTTTTTGCGTAGTTCTAAGTACTTATCTATTAATATTTGTTGTTTTTATGTCCATATTTTGTGGTATTTAGCCATTTCAATATTTCTCCTTCTTTCTCTTCTTTCTTCTCCTTCTTTCCTCCTTCTTTCTACTTAAATATATTCGAGGAATTGTTGTGAAACTTAGTTTTTAATTGTAAACTGTTAATAAAAATTGGTAAGCGCCTTTACTGTCTGGTTGGAATGTCATGTTTTTACCAGACTACGCCTCGCTAAGGAGGGTAATGTGTTTATCAGCCTATGTATGTTTCCCGCCAGGCTTGCGGGTTGTTCGAAAGAGTTACCGTGGCCCTGGCACAGGCAACTGAAGGAACACGGGTGGGTTTTAGTCAGTAGAAGTCTGCCACGCCCTCCCGCTCCACCCAGAGCGGGAGAAGTTATTTGATGATTTCACACCCAAAAAAAAAAAGCCTATGTATGTTTATTCCTAGGCACTCCAAGAGACCAAACGCGCTGGCCGAATTTTATGATTCTTACGT
Organism: Dicycla oo; assembly: GCA_948252095.1. Taxonomy (NCBI): domain Eukaryota; kingdom Metazoa; phylum Arthropoda; class Insecta; order Lepidoptera; family Noctuidae; genus Dicycla; species Dicycla oo. The sequence continues at coordinate 13,832,966 of OX411714.1, read as the reverse complement.
CAATCGATTTGTCTGATTCTTGTAAGTGTTACTAAAGACATCACAATAATCAAAATTCAAGATGGCAACAACTAGACCCCATATTGTGAAAAAGAAAAAAAAAATCGACAAACTATGTCAAATGGGATATCATTGAATTTGTCTTTGAAAATCATCTTTAGGTTTCTGTAATCATCTGTATTATTTTGAATTACTATTTTTAGGATCTATAATGATTTAAAGTTGGTTGCTAACCAACTTTAAATCGTAAAGGGAGGACCCTTAAATTTTCAAAACTTATAATAAAGCTATGATAAAGTTCTTACATAATCGAATAATAGGTCTTATTAACGTGAAAAATTATTACTATAATCTACTATAATCTATAATCTAACTAATATTATAAATGCGAAAGTAAGTTTGTTTGTTTGTTTGTTACCTTTTCACGCCTAAACCACTGAACTGATCATCCTGAAATTTTGTATGTAAGTTGTCACGTGTACAGAATCGGACATAGGGTACCTTACACCCTGAAAAAAAGTACTGTTCCCGAGGAAAACAACAATAACTTTCTTATGATAATAGATGGCGCCACGTGTCTTTCGAATCATGATTGATTTTTTTTTAACTTAAGTATGTACCTTTTGTGAATCTAGAGTGTCGATAGACCGGTTTTTCATAATACTATAAATACGACAGTGAGTTTTTTTTTGTTTGTTACGCTTTCACGCTAAAACCGCTGAACGGATTTGGATGAAATTTGGCACATGGGTGACCTGGATTAGGACATAGGATACTTTTGATCCCGGTAGTGCGTTCCCCTGGAATAACTTCCGACAACCATGTGGGCGAAGCCGCGGGAAAAAGCTAGTATATTTCAATATAATATAACTCTTAAAATCAAGTGTCTATCCCAGAAATTTACTGCTTTGAAAGATCATTTTAACGACCGTTACCTAAAGCGTTACTTAATACAGTGAGAGAAAAGAAAATAAATTTAAAAAATCAAATAACCCGACTGCGTAAAAAGTGACTTTAAAAACGATGGAAACAAGATGACCTAATCTCATGCAGTCGAAGGCATTTTCTTATTCACAATAAAGACCTATTGCCTCTGACTGTATCTCTTTTAAAGTTAAATTTTTACGTAGTAGGGTTTTTTGATTTTTAATATTTATTTTTTAATTAATATGACTCCTTGCTTCTCCTCGTTCCTGAAAGGTATAGGGGGAAGGCCTTTGCTACTTTGCCCAGCTGTGGGACAGTAAAGGCTTTAAAAAAGACTAGTTTGTCAGATAAAATTGTCTCCTTTATGTATTATTCTAAGCAGGTTTCCTACAATAAACAATACCTACACACCTAAATTCCCTGAAGGAGTACAGGTATCAACTTCTTTCAAATATAAGCTTATTATGTAGGTATATGACGCAATACAAAGTTGCCTTTCAAATTCCTGTTAGTATTATTATAAAATAAAAGGAGAAGAGTAATCCCATTATTTACAAGTTTTAGCTTTTATTGTTTCAAAAAAGTGCGGTCCTTAGAGGCGAAACAACAATGTTTGGGGCGTCCAAAAGTTTGCTTAGCCACTGAGGAAATTCGCCAAAATACATTTACTGGATCCAGCTGTAAATGGAAAGTAACCCACTGAGGAATACTGTGCATAGTCCATACTTAAATGGGCTAAATTCTATTATTATTCAACTGATGTGGGCGTTATGATAAGGGCAAGAGAGTCGAGCTTTTTATTCACTCTTCATTATTACTACCGAGTCTTCTGACGTCCGAATTCGAAATGTTTGAAAAATCTCAGCTCATTTAGAAAGAAAGTAAGAAAGAAAAACCGTTTATTCAGCGAGAAAGTGACGCACACTCATACATAAAATTATTGCATAACACAAACAAATGCGTACCTATTAAAAAAAAATAATAATAAGTGGACGGAAATATGCGTCACTACTCGGCTCGTGTAGACGGCACCGCCACCGCGCCGCTACCGCGCCGTCGCCGCACCTCTGAGCTGTGTACGTACACGAGTCGCGGCCGCGACGCCGCCACCGCGCCGACCCCGCGGCCCCCACCACCCCGCTGATCATCAGTTGTTATTCCATTACCGGCCACTTACGTACACGTGCTTACTAAACTTAACTTTTTAGTAAACTATCACGGACAATTTTGATTACGAAACGTTCATAAGTTTAGTAGAGGACCGAGAAGTGGTATGGGACAAAAAATTGAAAATATATAAAGACAACACTAACTCCTTTTTTTGGAGTAAACTGGGCATGTCAATGTGACACGTGTGATCTTCGTGGGTAGCAATCTATTACTAACAACCTTATCGTGTCGGCGCGGTGGTGGCGCGGCAGCGACGCGGACGCGACTCGTGTACACAGCTCAGAGGTGCGGCGGTGGTGCGGTGTCGGCGCGGTGGCGGCGCGGACGCGACTCGTGTACACAGCTCAGAGGTGCGGCGGCGGCGCGGTGGCGGTGCGGCGGCGGCGCGGACGCGACTCGTGTACACAGCTCAGAGGTGCGGCGGCGGCGCGGTGGCGGTGCGGCGGCGGCGCGGATGCGACTCGTGTACACAGGTCAGAGGTGCGGCGGCGGTGCGGTGTCGGCGCGGCGGCGGCGCGGACGCGACTCGTGTACACAGCTCAGAGGTGCGGCGGCGGCGCGGTGGCGGTGCGGCGGCGGCGCGGATGCGACTCGTGTACACAGCTCAGAGGTGCGGCGGCGGTGCGGTGTCGGCGCGGCGGCGGCGCGGACGCGACTCGTGTACACAGCTCAGAGGTGCGGCGGCGGCGCGGTGGCGGTGTGGCGGCGACGCGGACGTGACTCGTGTACACAGCTCAGAGGTGCGGCGGCGGCGCGGTGGCGGTGTGGCGGCGACGCGGACGTGACTCGTGCACACAGCTCAGAGGTGCGGCGGCGGCGCGGACGCGACTCGTGTACACAGCTCAGAGGTGCGGCGGCGGCGCCGTGGCGGTGCGGCGGCGGCGCGGACGCGACTCGTGTACACAGCTCAGAGGTGCGGCGGCGGCGCCGTGGCGGTGCGGCGGCGGCGCGGACGCGACTCGTGTACACAGCTCAGAGGTGCGGCGGCGGTGTGGTGGCGGTGCGGCGGCGGCGCGGACGCGACTCGTGTACACAGCTCAGAGGTGCGGCGGCGGTGTGGTGGCGGTGCGGCGGCGGCGCGGACGCGACTCGTGTACACAGCTCAGAGGTGCGGCGGCGGTGTGGTGGCGGTGCGGCGGCGGCGCGGACGCGACTCGTGTACACAGCTCAGAGGTGCGGCGGCGGCACGGTGGCGGTGCGGCGGCGGCGCGGACGCGACTCTTGTACACAGCTCAGAGGTGCGGCGGCGGTGTGGTGGCGGTGCGGCGGCGGCGCGGACGCGACTCGTGTACACAGCCCAGAGGTGCGGCGGCGGCGCGGTGGCGGTGCGGCGGCGGCGCGGACGCGACTCGTGTACACAGCTCAGAGGTGCGGCGGCGGTGCGGTGTCGGCGCGGTGGCGGCGCGGACGCGACTCGTGTACACAGCTCAGAGGTGCGGCGGCGGCGCGGTGGCGGTGCGGCGGCGGCGCGGACGCGACTCGTGTACACAGCTCAGAGGTGCGGCGGCGGTGTGGTGGCGGTGCGGCGGCGGCGCGGACGCGACTCGTGTACACAGCTCAGAGGTGCGGCGGCGGTGTGGTGGCGGTGCGGCGGCGGCGCGGACGCGACTCGTGTACACAGCTCAGAGGTGCGGCGGCGGTGTGGTGGCGGTGCGGCGGCGGCGCGGACGCGACTCGTGTACACAGCTCAGAGGTGCGGCGGCGGCGCCGTGGCGGTGCGGCGGCGGCGCGGACGCGACTCGTGTACACAGCTCAGAGGTGCGGCGGCGGTGTGGTGGCGGTGCGGCGGCGGCGCGGACGCGACTCGTGTACACAGCTCAGAGGTGCGGCGGCGGCGCGGTGGCGGTGCGGCGGCGGCGCGGACGCGACTCGTGTACACAGCTCAGAGGTGCGGCGGCGGCGCCGTGGCGGTGCGGCGGCGGCGCGGACGCGACTCGTGTACACAGCTCAGAGGTGCGGCGGCGGTGTGGTGGCGGTGCGGCGGCGGCGCGGACGCGACTCGTGTACACAGCTCAGAGGTGCGGCGGCGGTGTGGTGGCGGTGCGGCGGCGGCGCGGACGCGACTCGTGTACACAGCTCAGAGGTGCGGCGGCGGCACGGTGGCGGTGCGGCGGCGGCGCGGACGCGACTCGTGTACACAGCTCAGAGGTGCGGCGGCGGTGTGGTGGCGGTGCGGCGGCGGCGCGGACGCGACTCGTGTACACAGCCCAGAGGTGCGGCGGCGGCGCGGTGGCGGTGCGGCGGCGGCGCGGACGCGACTCGTGTACACAGCTCAGAGGTGCGGCGGCGGCGCGGTGGCGGTGCGGCGGCGGCGCGGACGCGACTCGTGTACACAGCTCAGAGGTGTGGCGGCGGCGCGGTGTCGGCGCGGTGGCGGTGCGGTGGCGGCGCGGCGGCGGCGCGGACGCGACTCGTGTACACAGCTCAGAGGTGCGGCGGCGGTGCGGTGGCGGTGCGGCGGCGGCGCGGACGCGACTCGTGTACACAGCTCAGAGGTGCGGCGGCGGCGCGGTGTCGGCGCGGTGGCAGTGCGGTGGCGGTGCGGTGGCGGTGCGGTGGCGGTGCGGCGGCGGCGCGGACGCGACTCGTGTACACAGCTCAGAGGTGCGGCGGCGGCGCGGTGGCGGTGCGGCGGCGGCGCGGACGCGACTCGTGTACACAGCTCAGAGGTGCGGCGGCGGCGCGGTGTCGGCGCGGTGGCGGTGCGGTGGCGGCGCGGCGGCGGCGCGGACGCGACTCGTGTACACAGCTCAGAGGTGCGGCGGCGGTGCGGTGGCGGTGCGGCGGCGGCGCGGACGCGACTCGTGTACACAGCTCAGAGGTGCGGCGGCGGCGCGGTGTCGGCGCGGTGGCAGTGCGGTGGCGGTGCGGTGGCGGTGCGGTGGCGGTGCGGCGGCGGCGCGGACGCGACTCGTGTACACAGCTCAGAGGTGCGGCGGCGGCGCGGTGTCGGCGCGGTGGCGGTGCGGTGGCGGCGCGGCGGCGGCGCGGACGCGACTCGTGTACACAGCTCAGAGGTGCGGCGGCGGTGTGGTGGCGGTGCCGTCTACACGAGCCCTAACTTTGAAGAAATGTGTTTTTGCCCACTTTATTCAAAGGACTGCCTCGTTGGTCTAGAGGTCAGAAGAACTACTACTGAGCGTTAGGTCATGGGTTCGATTCGCAGGTCGGAGATAGTGTTATGTGGGTTTCCATCTGAAATTTCTCAGTAGAAGCCCGGAGACTGAATTTGTGCCCCAACCGAGCATAAACTCATATATCTGCTACTGAGATATTGAAACATTCATAAGTTTGTCCACTATTTCGTCACAATACATTTACAGGATCTATCATTAAATGGAAAGTAACCCACTGAGGAACATTCGACCATCCTTTAGCAAATTTATTCCGGAAATTTTAATACATGAAGAAACTTACATTTAATAAAGTAATTTCGATGTTTGTCAAGTCGTAAATAATCTGGATCAGGGGCGGGTCGCTAGTTCTACTATGGTTCACCTCTAAGGGGCGTTATGAGGTTATTATAAGGTGACTACGGTGATTATTTAAATCGCCACTGGCGTTTTATGTCGGCTGTAACGGCTAATTATCAACATTAGACATAATTACGAGAAAAAGTGATATGACTTTCCATGACAACAAACTTTTTTAATGATAATAAAATATCAATGTTTCATACCTATATTATTTTTATGTCAACCACATCCTTTTCAAGAGGGATATTACACCATTATACTGATCTATGTGTATCTATATTTATATATCTACGTAACAATGTACCTAATATAGACATAATTATCAATCATTTGTGAGCATTGATATAATATACGGAGTCAACTTAAATTAGCTAGTAAAACTTAGCAAATGCTGAAAATCTAATGACGAGAAAACAAAAAAAAAAGAACCGGCATTCCAACCGCAAATGTAAGTTTGTTTGCACAATATTGAGAGTTATTTTAAGACCATAGACTTCTTATAGGTTTTCCTCTAATCTATAGGTATTCTACTATTTATTTTCCCCCCACAGTAAGCCCTTTCATTTGACATGTCACACGGTACAGTTTGCAATACATTTTTTTTTTCTTATTTGCCCCAAAAATAAAACCCCCATATTCAACATTCATTTATTCACGTTACGCGTCCATGTTTGGGTCACAGAACTTCATATGTGTACCAAATTTCAACTTAATCGGTCGATTCAGAGAATTAGATTCGGAGCAAACTGGCTGTGACAGACTGACAGACATACGAGTGTATATACCTCAAAAAAAAAACGGACCCCTTATAGGATTATAAGGGTTCCGTTTTTTTTTGAGGTATGAGCCAAAAAGATGGATAATTTCAAATAAATACACTTGAATTTAAGAGATTAGGTGTTTTCTTGCTTTATCGTCATTAGATATACGTACGTATATTTTTTTATATCGTCATTAGATATACGTCCGCGGAGTTACGTTGGCTAATTTAATTTGACTCTTTATATTACTTATGTTTCATAATTATATTATGATCCTAGATATGGTACTTATATCATTATATAATTTTCCTCCAAAAGATTCCAATTCATTTGATGCAGTTTTTTATTTAGGTTAGTAAAATTGGTCTTTCTTTTAAACAAATAGGTAACAATTATCACGAATCCCTTAGAAAATTAATGACGCACCCTACAATTACTGGTTATAAGTTGTAAAGGGGCTGTGCGGGTATAATAAATATCGATCTGATTGGTATCAGACCTCCAGTCGGCGCTGATAATAATACATTTGATACCCTTACAAGATGTGAAGGGTTTACTAATGAAAAGGTTACACGAAGGGAGAGATTATCTTAGCCAAATATAGTCTCAACAGAAATCAATGATGCGTGAGCATTTACTCGGGTAAATTATGTATGTTGAGTAGACATAACCATGTAAATACTTCTTAGGAAAATAAATTAAAATGTCTGTAATCAAATTTTACTCATATTCAACCACTGTGTACCTATAATAGGTTCTTTAAATAATTTCAGAGTAAATTGTTTTTCGGGATCTTAGAGCTGCGCGTCCACCGCGTCGTATGAGCGTATGCACCGTACGGAGCGTCCGGATTTACAAAATACCGATACAGTGCGTCTACTGCATTCGGATTTTGCATCGGCAATATCTACCGGTATTTCTACTTTTAGGGATTTCTCCCTTTTTTAAGGTAAAATAACCAATATGCATAGCTAAGGCCTCGTTTACGCGTCGCACGGTCTCCGGTGAGGCGGCGAGCCTCCTTGCCGGATTGCCACCGAAGCAAAAGTCCTCGCATACACATGGGAGTGGCGCGAGGAGGCAAAACGGGGGGTAACTCCGCTGCCGCGAGAAATCATGGCACAGCGGACAGAGCTCCGGCGGGATCTCATGGTGACATGGAGAGCGCGACTGTCGCAACCCAGTGCTGGGCGGCAATAACACAACTGCGGCGATAAGTCCCCTCTTTGAGGAGTGGTTGGAGAGGCCTCACGGTATCCTCACCTTCCGCCTGACGCAGGTCCTCACCGGACACGGTTGCTTCGGGAGGTTCCTGTTCCAGATAAGGCGGGAGGAAACGCCCGGGTGTTACCATTGTATGGACCGCCCGGAGGACACGGTGGAGCATACGGTGGTGGTTTGCCCGGCTTGGGCAGAGACCCGCCGCGTCCGGAGGCGATCAGCGGTGGCGATCTCTCGCGTCCGGCCCTGGTTATAGGCCATGGTACGGAGCGAGAGTGCATGGGAAGCCGTCCCCTCCTTCTGCGAAGCAGTTATGCTCGCGAAGGAGGAGGCTGAACGCGTGAGGGAGAGGCAATCTTTGCGCCCTCACGCCCCTAGTCGCCGCAGGAGACGCCCTGGGCGTCCGGAATCGATAGCCGATTCCCGGCCACCGTAGGCGCGGGCTTGCGGATGGCGAGCAATGGGTAGCTCGCCTTCCGGTAAGGACCAGGCCCGGGTCGACGGCGCGTTGTGTTCCACGCGCGCTTCAAAGAGATGTCAGCACTAGCTGAAGGGGTCCGCTAGCGCCGATGCCCGCCAGGGTTGCGGGTTGTTCGAAAGAGTTACCGTGGCCCTAGCACAGGCAATTGAAGGAACACGGGTGGGTTTTAGTCAGTAGAAGTCTGACACGCCCACCCGCTCCAACCAGAGCGGGAGAAGTTATTTGATGATTTCCCATCCACAAAAAAAAGCTATTTTATTTTGACAGGGATATGTACCTAGCTAACTTCTTAGTCTGCCTTAAACAGCGATAAAATATTGTTAAGTGTTCTATTATTTATTCGTTTGAAAGTAATTTTAATTAAAAAGGTTTTTGTTTGTTATTATTATCACACTTATCTAGCTAACACCTTTGTTAAGTTTTGTTATACTGTAACGTTTTAAACATTAGTAGTTGTTTTGAAATCAGCATGGCTTTTGATTTCTTGAATTAAAGTAGTATTTATTTAACTTTTAAGCTGGAGCCTGCAAACGGTCTTCAAATGTAGGTATGAAACATTTGAAGACCATACTTTGAAAACGACAATTAATCTTTAAAACGTAACACACGCACGGCAACTGATCAATCGCCATCAATTTCTATTGTAGTAATATTGTCAATCGCTTCAATTGCATTTGGTAGACGATCAATTTGCGCATCAGTGTGCATCAATTGACAATTATTGCAATTTTACCTGGTAACACTGGGCGCGTTCACTGCGGTTGACGTCATCGGCAGAAATACCGGTCTCTGGTGCAAATTTGCCGATCCAGTGCACGCAGTACCATACTCGTAGAAATCAATACAAAGCAACAAATCCGTACGGTGCGGACGCTCCGATTCCGAGCCAGTGGACGCGTAACTTAACTATCTGTCGTATGATATAGGGATCGAAAGTTTGACGTTCTATCCGATTCGAGACATGGTAAAGTCTTGATGAGTAAAGAATGGCCACGAATCTACCACGGCCGGTGCAGATTAACTTTGTAAATTTGATTGAACTGCAGTACTGTGATTAATATTAGGTATCCCATGTCTCCTTTAATATTTTCTATATGCATTTTAATTGACTACTTCTACTTACTTGAACTAAAATAATATTTTAAAATTGAATACTCTTTATTATTATTATTATTATTATTATTTTTTTACTATATAAATGTAAAAAGAAATACTTAGCGAAACACAATGATCAGCTTTTTAAAGACAATCTTTGGATAGATTTAAAAGAGGGAAATATTGTTTATTGTTGCTGCAGGTGGTAAACAAATAAAGCTGGTCTTTAAAAAAATATCTCGACAACATACCATGGTATACAATATATATAATATATAAGGAATATTGTAGAGTAATGACAATGATAGTTCCTTTGTTCTTGTAAGTTTCAAATAAATACGATATTTATTTATTTATTTATTTATTCACAGTTAAAACGGTACAACACAAATTACATTAATTAACATAGGAACAAATATTATTACGTTGACAATAATTACGTTGTAAATAACTTAATTTAAAACTAACATGGAACTGTGGAGTTCCTTGCGTACTTTCTCTCACAGAACAGCAGACATATACGCATAATTTTACTACATTCAACCGCAAATATATCACATTCAGGGTTGGCAGTCAGAAGGGCATTTAGCATCTTCATCATCAAGACATGATAGAGTAGATATGGTAGATATATGTGGAATTATAATGAAATCATGGACCTTTACCTTTCAATATGTGTTTCCTCGTAACTCGAAACATTTTCCCACATAATTTTGATTGTTCTACTTACAGAATAATTACAAACTGCTGTCATGAATTATAATGATCTGTAAAAATATTATGGTTTACTTGAGATGCTTTTAGCTCTCGTTGAAAAAATTAAAGATGAGAAGAAACTTACTTCGCTGAACGTACGACGTATTACGGTTTTAGAGAAAGTTTTCTTTTTTAACATTTTATTTTTCAACAGACTCTTTACTCAGCAGTCTTTGTTACATATTTTAATCATATTTCAAAATGTTACACTTTTGAAATAAAACTATTGTGTGCTTCAAGGTTAGTTATATTTGAAAAAACTTTCGTGATGTCCACAGAGTAGTAGGTTAAATAGAAAATTTACAAAAAAGGAATTAATTTTCCATAGACTAACTAGCAAATATTTTAACAGAAGTAAAAATCAAAAGCCTTCTTTATTATATTCTGAAAATAATCGTAGATTTTTTAACAAAAATTTTGTAACCATGTTACTCAAAATATACCCATAATCGTTATAAATCCGTTGCAACTGTAAGTTGTAAAGATAAATGAAGCTTCCGTTTTAATAATAGCACAGAGAGGAACCGTGGCCTCTGCAATAACTCAGGTTGTAAGGCCCCATCGTCGGCCCCATGTCAACAACTGATCCCCCTTGATTGGATCATCGACCCACTGATAAATTTATCACCCGTCAGTCGGTTTTAAGCAGTCACACTGTCTACCATGTAATTTTAGCGGTCACTACGGTAATCATTGGTTTCAAGTTACCTAAATTGCGTCGGTGGGAATAGAATAAAATTAGATTGGAAATAGATTGATTGTGTTGGATATCACTGTATAAAAACTGCATGATAAAATCTGGTGCTTATGAATGTCATTGTTAGTATATACAGGATGGCCGGACGAATGACGTCCAAAGATAAAATTTTGATGCCTTTTACTCGTATTGCGGGGCATCCGAATAACTCCCATGTATGTTCCGCGATTGTTAGTAGTTTAGGAGATAGATTTTTATAATGTTTTTTTTCTTAATTTAACCTGACATCGGTTTTGAGTTTTTTTTTCTTTCTTTTGGACGTTTGTGGATTTTTTGAGGTAATTCATCACCAACGATATGTCAAGGACCACCTTAAAAAATGTGGTTTACCTGGACCTTATGAAACATGATTGAAATAGAGTAGAGAGTTCAAAATTACTGCTCAAGCTTAATAGCCGCCAAACTTCGACTAACAATTACAGCTTTTGCCACATTTTTTTTATTTTTTATCTTGAGTCGAACGTAAGTGGCTTAAAAGAGAGTTCATAATTACTGCTCTAGCTTAAAAGCTAGAGCAGTAATTATGAACTCTCTACTCAATTTTAGTCATGATCTATATAGTCCAGGTAAAGCACAATTTTTGCTCCTTGACATTATGGTGATGGATGATCGCAAAAAAAAACACTTACAAACGTCCAGTAGAAAGAGGAAAAATCAAAACTGATGGAAGGTGATAATTATGAAAAAAAAAAATCTATCTTCTAAACTACCAATAAACCTATATCTACCTATTACAAATGCGAAAGTGAGTTTGTTTGTTACGTTTTGAACAAAATTTGGCAGACGGGTAGACCATGAACTGGAAAAGGACGTAGGCTACTTTTTATCGACATGCCACGTGGGCGAAGCCGCAGGCGGAAGCTAGTTGTTTATCCAGTGAATAATTTGTACTGAAACAAACCGATACGTTGACTAGATTAAATGCACAATAGGAATAATTAAACGTACTTACAGCAGGACCACTTAACTACTATAAGTTCAACGGTAATACACCGTGATTACGTTTTGGAAACTTTGGATAGGGAATTACTTTCATAGCAAATATTTTGGATTCGTTTTCTTTAATATGAACGACGATAATAGTTAAACAAGTAAAACAATAATATGCAACATAATAATGATCAAAATATGCGACATAAATCTTCGAAATATGCATCAAAATCGCCAAAACGTGCCAAAATATGCAACACCAATTTCAAATAAAAATAGGAACAAAATAATGTTTATTTTTATTTTAAATAATTTTGTACGATATTATGTCTGTATGAGTGGGGCCAATCCTAAGTTTTCTTTATTTTCTGACGTACCAGTTTAACTTCAAATCCAACATAATAAAAAAGATCCTAGACGAAGAGACTATCCAAAATTCGACATACTCGTATCACACATAGTGATTAACTGACAAACAGAAGCAACATGAAACAGCATAGTGATGTCACAGATACAAAACCTCAAGCCCGTCAGGAGCTGGCAAACCACAGAAACCCATTTCCATTCCATCTCCCTTGCTAACACTGTATGATGGAGTTAAAACATACCCATGTGTTACACACACACAATACACCAAGTTGAAAAACATAATATATTACTATGGAGTGAAGACATGACTGGAAACGCCAGGAAGGAACGCCCTGTGAAGACATATAGTGACTTTATTGGTGATGTTCTTCAGAAAGGTCAGGTGCGTAGTACGCGCAACTAGCGTGCGTGTATGACCAGATGTATGAATGTAAACGAGGCAAAAGGAGTATGTAAGGACCGTAGCAGGTGGCGTTCTGTAGTTTCTGCCTACCCCCATGGGAAGAAGGCGTGAGTTTATTAAGGAATTCACTTACAACTTTCAGATAAGAAATGGCCAAAAAAATATAATATGTCTTTAAAAGTGCATTTGTTAGTCTATAATTATGTCAGTTGGTAGTTTATCACTATTATTATCATATGTAGGTCCTTCATGCATCGCCAAAATGACCAGTTATACGATTCTTGCATCCAGCAGATTCCCACGGTCTTCACCAGGTCGTCACAGGTTCAGGTCAGTTTTATAAAACACTACGACCCCACCCTAAAAAAAAATCAAGATTTCTGTATTATAATGAAAGTTGAATAGTAATGTATACACACATAAACCTTCCGGACAATTCTCTGAATGATGGTGAAAACCGCATCAAAATCCTTTGCGTAGTTTAGAATAACAACGCGGACACACAGACAGACACGAAAACCGGCTTAAAGCAGAATGCCAATTTTTCTATGGACCGCCGTTGCGCATCAAAAAAAAAATGTTTAATAGCATAAATTGAATATAAAAGAGTAGTGATGTCGTACTTTCAAAGGAAATAAAAAATATGAATTTATTTTGTGGGGTTTTTGTTGTTCTTTGATTTTCTGTTCAGTTTTGTGGTTAGTTTTGAACAAAACTTCTACCAATAAAAAGCAGCCAAAACAACATGATTTAAATTCACATAAGACAACCGAAAATAGTTCCAACTAACCAATGAATGCTCCCAAATAACCACTCTCGTGCCTTATATCTAAAAAAATGCGCGGGTAAGTGCCATAAAAAAATGGGGTCGGGCGCCCGGTGCGTATTGGTATATTATAAGTTGATTTACGGGTGTTTGAAGTGGGTTCTTTGTTACACTAGCGACTGTTTTGAACAGATAAAGCAACAAAAAATTTGTTTACAGTAGTTTCTGTGCATTTATTTATAACTAATTAAACACTAAATATTAACTCCACATACGATTTCGATCAAGTGATAAGAAAAGTTTAAAAAAATATATTTTATAATTTTTGAGTATATTTATATGGCCATATTCTTTTAATTGAAAGCGGTTCTGGTTATGGTCAATGTCCTTTGTAATATGTACTCCTATAGAGGTGTACAAAAGTGTAGAAGTTTATTAAATTCATTCTCTCACTCATTTTTTAGGGTTCCGTACCCGAAGGGTGCCTAACGGAACTATATTATGCCTCCGTAAGGCTAAGGACAAACGAACGTAATTTTTTGATCTGTGAGTCGCGTAAAATGAGTCGCGGAATTTGCGCTGCGTTCGGTTTCATACTAAAGTCCTGTTTGTGCCACACGGCGACGCAAAATGAGGTGAACTCATTTTGTGTTAGGACTTTAGTATGACACCAAATGCAGCATAAATTCCGCGACTCATTTTATGCATCTAACAGTCCAAAAAGTTACGCTCGTTTGGCCTCACCCTTATTCGGCCATCCGTCTGTCTGTCAGCGGGCTGTATCTCATGAATCGTAGTAGGTGACAGTTGAAATTTTCACAGATTGTGTATTATTCTATTGCCGCTATAACAACAAATCATCAATTATATAATAATATGTACTCCTATAGAAGTATACAAAAGTGTAGAAGTTTATTAAAATTGCCATCGACTTAATTACCTACATAACACAAAATGGTGGAAACTGGCAAAAGAATAAAGTTGTTTTTTTTTATGTCACACATACATTTACGTGTAAAATACAACACTACTCCAATTTCGTGAACATGGATGGTTCACAAAATTGGAGTAGCAAAGTTCACACCCACAATTATGGGCACATCACGTTGAAATCAGCCGTGACAGATAATTAGCCAGTCATCCCCCGACTCGCTCCGCACGGCAGATTGCAGTGTAACTGTTACATACGAGGTTCCATAAAATCGGATATAGGTGACAACTGTAGGGCTGTGTGGGAGGACGGGATGGATTATAGGCTGATATTTTGGCAAGGTGCCTCTAATTTACATGGAAAAAGTGTATACGAAGAGACTCGGAATAATAGACGTAAAGGAAAAAGTGTATGTGGGCCTTATAGGTTGGGAAAGCGTCAGCGACTACTTTGACGTACGTTTTAAAATGTGTTTTAATTGCACATAGAAATAATTTACTTAACACTTTCGCTGACGTCACGGTCTGAGGCGTATTTTTTTTCGTGTTTGAAATGACGCTACGCCCACAGACAGTTAACTTTACCGAGTCGAACCAGACAAACCGCCTATATCCGTGTAAATTTGCGTACAGTACTAAGAAGCCACATGGCCCAGTGTCATATTGCACTCATTTAAATTTTTCTTGTGTCAAGACAAAAAAGTACCGGAATAAAATATACCATATTACAGGGTACCTTGACTTGTTTTTTGACGACAGTACGGCTAGAGGCGTGGTATTATTTTGTATGAAAATTTTTAGTGTCATTTTCAGATTGTCAACTTCATATCAGTGTCAGTGAAAGTGTTAAACATTACTAAGTTATATCGAACCGTAAAACTCTCATGCCACTGGTTCGGTTAATTAAACTAACTATAACTATAAAATGTATCAGGTAAACTAAACATTTCCAGATGTCTATCAACCCTATAAGCAATTTTGGAACATGATCTCTCTAAACGAAAACACTCAACATTTTCCAATATTATGAAGGTTATTAGGTAATGTTTCAAATGATGGATATAAATCATTTTACAGGATAATATAGAAACCAATTTACCGTAAAATGAATGTTTTATTTATTCTACGCTATATAGGACTCCAAGCAATTATAAAAATGGAGAAACGAGAAAATGGCTATAGCTAGTGCAGCGTTTCCTCTGCATTTATAATCTATGCAAACTATTTTTTCTAGTTAGGTTAGGTTCTTGTCATAGTTTTATTCTTAATTTTACGCAAGATCTGTTTTTGACGTATTAGGAACGTTTTCTTTTTTTTTTTTTTCGGTGATAAGTCATTGCAGGAATTTTTATCCTCGGACTCGGTTCATTTTAGAAAATTCCAAAATTATGTTGTACGTATATATTATGTATTTCTGACCAGAAGATCAGTTGTTGTAAAGAAGTAAGGTTTGTCTTGAAAACTCTGACTTTGTTTTTGAACCTAATCTGGTGTTACAGGGATTGTATGGAACATTAATTCCCTATTTTTGTTTATCATAATTAGAACCAGTTAAAAAGGCCGCATGCGGATTTTCCCTATGGGCTATGAAGTACCCACTCGGCCTGTGAGCTGAAGCAAAGCTATTTATCGCATTGAAACCACGAGTCCCGATAGCCGCTCTTATGCCATTTTCACAACATAAGATCTTCGTACTCCAGTAAAGCGGTTTTCGGTGAGCGACGACGCTTCAAATTTGCTCAGGATCGACGTATTGTTTAATCAACTTTTTTCATTTCTGGTACTTTTGCCGTAGCGTATTAATTATAGTTGATTGTATAACCAAGACTGTTTCCAAACAGGATTACTTAGCTTCATCTTTATTGAACAATATTCCTTAGAAGGCTTGCGTGAATTTGCGAGCGCGAACCTACAAAAACGATTGCAATCGTTTTCAGTAGGTTAACCAAATCAGTGACAAAAAGAAAGTTACCATCAGATACGACTACGGGCCGGGTTTTTGATCCGTAGTTAACTCAACCAATGGTTAAACACAGTAACCAATGGTTGAATTTTGGCTAAATGTGAAAAGCTAAAGATGAATGTATTCATACTAGCTCATTCATATTCAAAAAAATAGTAACTAATGGCATAACTCATTCATGTTTAGCCTTTCATATTTAGCCAAAATTCAACCGTTAGTTTCTATGTTTAACCATTGATTGAGTTAACTACGGAACAAAAAACCGGCCCTAAGATCCTCGTATAATGTAATTAAAAAAAAACAGCCTCAACTGCAATTTTTAAATTATTTGATACCTTTCTTTACATTTGGTATTTTATAATACTTTTGTACGATTTTTTTATTATGCGTGTTAAAGTGGCGAAAATTGATTTTTTTATTTACGTAATATTGAAAAACTGTATTTTTCTAGATAATTTAAAACCTTTTTTATTGATTCCCGTGAATCGATATCATCGATAAGTTATTTTTTCAAATAACTCTATTCAATAATCGAGTCAACTCAGCAGTGTAAACAGTTCTTTAGCGTCCCACAACATTTGAATCGATGCTCGAAACTTTCATGACGTATTCATAGACATACTTTGTAACATGGCTGTTGTTTAAACCTCGTTTTCCACTTTTAATTGTGAGCCGTACGAATAGAAAAGTTTGTACTTGTTTTTCCTCTATTCCTTTCACTCTTTGTATCGGCAGCATGTGTGTGTACAACCTTACTCCGCCGATTTGCATCCGAGGCCGTAACTACAATGTTAGTTTTTAATTTGAAAAGTCTCGAAATGTTGTAGTTGCTACTACTACTACCTGTAACATTTTATTTTTTAGGGTTCCGTACCCGAAGGGTGCCTAACGGAACTATATTATGCGTCCGTAAGGCTAAGGACAAACGAACGTAATTTTTTGACCTGTGAGTCGCGTAAAATGAGTCGCGGAATTTGCGCTGCGTTCGGTTTCATACTAAAGTCCTGTTTGTGCCACACGGCGACACAAAATAAGGTGAACTCATTTTGTGTTAGGACTTTAGTATGACACCGAATGCAGCGTAAATTCCGCGACTCATTTTATGCATCTCACAGTCTAAAAAATTACGCTCGTTTGGCCTCACCCTTATTCGGCCATCCGTCTGTCTGTCAGCGGGCTGTATCTCATGAATCGTAGTAGGTGGACAGTTGAAATTTTCACAGATTGTGTATTATTCTATTGCCGCTATAACAACAAATCATCAATTTCATTTCAGCTGAATGACGTTCACTGTTGGACATAACAACGAATAATAAAAATAAAATAAAGTTAAAAACTAAAGAGCCTCCGGAACCCTTCGTTTGCGAATCCAACTCGCACTTGGCCGGTTTTTTAGATTCACAAGTTTTAATTAACAAAACTCTTTTTGAAATTGAAACGTACCTACCTAAACTATTTACGAGTATAATACCCGGGCGGGTATTGATCGAATGAAACTGGCACATAGTTATGACAGCGAAGACGTTCTTCAAGGCTTACATTTTTTAAACTCGATAATAATATGTAATGTTTACGGCCTTGTTTGTTTACGGACTTGTAAGGCTTGTGGCTAAGTAATAACTAGTAGTTCTGCTAACAGTAGACCTCGCGAAAACCAACTTTTTTGCAACAATTATTGTACCACTGTTTGTGTGAGCAGTTTTGTAGTGTCTCATTACATTTGTGCCAACCCTATTGCATCACATTCCAATATCTGAAAGCTAATAACTTTTATAGATATACAACTACGCTTCGCACACACTTCAAACGTATCGCTTTGGCCAACAAGATACATCAAAGCAATCTAACAATGGAGTTGAATGAATGAAGTCCGAAGTGATTCCTGCATCGTGGTGCAGTTAATAAATATTTGTTTGTCTTGTAGTTGGTCAGCTTTAGAGTGTTTGTGCATGTGTGTTGGGTTTGTATAGTGTGCATTACGAAATCACTGTTGGGAATTATGAGATTCACGATTTAAAACTGAAGTTTGACTTTATGCAAACTTTTTAAACATTTATAACATAACATCAAGCCTGTTTCTCCGAAGGGTGAGGCAGAGGTGTACATACAGGGTGTCCCTGGAAGTACGGATCAAATCGAATAGGAGTGTGTAGGCAAGGTCATTTCCAAACTTTTATACTCTGAGAATGTTGGTACAAATTTTTACGGTTCAAAAGTTATGACCAATTTTTGTTTTTTTTAATCACTTCGAATAATGCTCAATGAAAAAAAATCATAAAAAAAAAACTATCTGGGCTATTATTATTTTTTTTTCAAAACGTTGTAGAAAAGTGGGCCTTTTTTGGTAATACTTATACGGATCTAGAAAACATGTATTCAATAATAAAAAACAGTTACTGCAAAGTCTTCGGTCTGGTTTACTCAATTTTCGAGCGATTTTTATGGGAAAAAGTTACACTAGCGAAAGTTGACCACGTATTACAAAAACTGGTCCAAGTCATAGAGATTCTTTGGACGTATGAATCACTGGAATATTTTTAAAAGCTTAAAAGTTAGAGATTTTTATTAACGAGGAGGTCGTATTTTTACAATTTTCTATGTTTCAAATTTTAATTTTTTTCAGCTTAACTAACGATTTAATTTCAGTCCCTAGGCATTTGTTACCTATCTGAACACTACTGTTTGATGTGGTTTAGGTTTAAATAAAAAATAAAAATAATTTCGGTAAACTTTTTGTTATCTCATTAGTCATGTTATTTGCCCTAGCTACAACCCAGAAAAAACCGTGCACCTGCTGTCATTGACGTCATATCGGCGCTCTGGTACAATATGTATGGCGACGGGGCGAGCGCGGCGAGGTGAAAAAAAAAGTGCGAGGGGCATTGCATTCCAACGAGGTGCTAGGAATGTGCGGGGGAAAGGAAACAAAAGAACCAGCGCCGGCGCACGTTCGCACTCAGGTAGATGTTTTAGTAACTCGCTATCAGCTTGTGACTGCGCACGTACTTAATTCGGTGTTCATCAATAATTATTTCATTCTTTAACGTTATTTGGACTGTGTAACTTGGACTTTGTTTTTGCCTGTGATTTGGACACTGTTTGACTTGAGTATGGCTACGTACTCGTACAACAGCCATGAATATGCAGATATGCATTTCATTTACGGATTTTGTGATGGAAATGCACGCCAAGCTGCAAGAGTGTATCGAGAGCGAAATCCTAATCGGGACCGCTATCCGAACTACCGAGTATTCTAACGTGTATGTCCGCTTACGCAGATGGTAGAAATCCAGGAGCTAGGGAAGGTCGACGTAGCGTTCCAGACCTTGGAGTCGAAGATGTGGTGCTTCAGATGCTACGTGAGAATCCAATGACAAGTATTCGTCGCATGTCAAGAATGTCAGGGATTCCGAGATCTGTGGTACATCGTACTGTGAGACGACACATAATTCATCCCTTTCACGTTCAACGTGTGCAAGCCCTTTTACCGAGTGATCATGGCCCGAGAAGGGCATTTTGTAGGGAAATGTTACGTCGCCATTCTGAAGATTCTCAATTTTTAAAGAAATATTTATGGAGCGATGAAACAAGTTTCCGAAGGGTGGGGATACTTAACATGCATAATCTGCATTTTTATGCGCGCATTAACCCACACATTGTACGAAGTGACCATTTCCAGCATCAGTTCGGAGTAAACATGTGGGCTGGAATAGTAGAAGGACAGCTAATAGGTCCTCATAAGTTACCTGCTAGACTCGATGGCCCTCATACTTGAGATTTCTACAGAATGACCTAAATGGTTTACTTGTGGAAGTATCACTTTAAACCCGTCGAGACATATGGTTGCAGCAAGACGGCGCTCCCCTACATTACGCAAGAGTCGTAAGAGACCATCTAGACTTAACTTTCCCTAGTCGTTGGATCGGAAGAGGGTGGCACATTCGATGGCCAGCACGTTCCCCTGATCTGAACCCCATAGATTTCTTTCTATGGGGTTATTACAAAGAGATGGTGTACGAGACAGAGAGCGGAACGGAGGAACAACTCCGTCAGAAAATCACATCTGCATGCATTTAGACGAATAATACCAAATTTCATTCGGCGATGCCAGTTGTGTTTGAGAGTAAGAGGAAGGAATTTTGAACATCTATTGTAATTTCAATTTAATAATACATTTACATATTAATTTCATTGTTTTATTTTATTTTGCCACGTAGTTAGAAAATTTTAAAAATACGACCTCCTTGTTAGTAAATTTCTCTAAATTTTAAACTATTAAGAATATTCCAGTGATTCATACCTCCGAAGAATCTCTATGACTTAGACCAGTTTTTGTAATACGTGATCAACTTTCGCTAGTGGTCAACTTTTTCCCATGAAAATCGCTCGAAAGTTGAGTAAAATTTTTGCCAGAACGAAGCCTTTAAATGTTTTTTCTTATTGAACGATGTTTTCTAGCTGCGTAAAAGCTTTGCAGAAACTTTGTAAAAAAGTAATTGATAGCTTTTTTTTTATGATTTTTTTCATTGAGCACTATGCGAAGTGATTGAAGAAAACAAAAATTGGTCATAACTTTGAACCGTAGAAAATTGCACCAACATTCTCAGGGTTAAAAAGTTTGGAAATGACCTTGCCCACGCCCCTATTCGATTTGATCCATACTTCCAGGGACACCCTGTATAGTAGGTACACTCACATTTTGTCAGGTAAACATTGATCATAGAGACTAGCCTTTTTTCTGGCTGGGAAATTATCAAATAACTTCTCCCGCTCTGGGCGGAGCGCGAGGGCGTGTCAGACTTCTACTGACTAAAACCCTCCCATGTTCCTTCAGTTGCCTGTGCCAGGGCCACGGTAACTCTCTCAAACAACCCGCAACCCCAGCAGGCATCGGCCCTAGCAGACCCCATCAGTTAGTGCTGACATCTCTTTGAAGCGCGCGTGGAACACAACACGCCGTCGACCCGGGCCTGGTCCTTACCGGACAGTGAGCTACTTGCTGCATCCACAAGCCCGTACCTACGGTAGCCGGGAATCGGCTCTCGATTCCCGACGCCCAGGGCATCTCCTAGGGCGACTAGGGGCAGCAGTGCGCAAAGATTGCCTCTCCCTCACGCGTTCCGCCTCCTCTTTCGTTAGCATTACTACTTCGCACAAGGAGGTACGATTTTCCATGCACTCTACTCTCGCTTCGTACCATGGCCTGGACCAGGGCCGGATGCGAGAGATCGCCGCCGCCGATCGCGTCCACGAGGACACGGCAGTGCTCTGCCCAAGCAGGGCAGACCTCCACCGTATGGTCCACCGTGTCCTCCGGGCTATCTACACAATGGTAACACCCGGGCGTTTCCTCCCACCTTATCCGGAACAGGAACCTCCTGAAAAACCGTGTCCGGTGAAAACCTGCGTCAGGCGGAAGGTGAGGACGCCGTAGCGCCTCTCCAACGTTATCGCCAAAATTGTTGCGTGCCCAGCTCTGTTTTGCGACAGTCACACTCTCCATGTCGCCATGAGATCCCGCCGGAGCTCTGTCCGCTGTGCTGTGAATTCTCGCGGCAGCGGAGTTGCGCCCCGGCGTTTTGCCTTCTCGCGCCACTCCCATGTGTATGCGAGAACTTTTGCCTCCGGATCCCACGATGGCAATCCGCAAGGAGGCTCGCCGCCTCACCGGAGACCCCGACCCCGGACTCCAGCCCCGGTCCGCTCCAATCTGGGAGGCCAAACGTCGGAAACGCTTCACGAATTTCCACCGGCTCTCGAGGACGAGTTCTACTGTTATTTGCGAACCCGACGGTGGCTCATTTCAAGGACAATGAAAACACATGACCTCGGACTTGTGCAGGACCACCTCGAGTCCCAATCACCAGATCCTCTCTACGATGTTCGCAGCCCCACGTGTCCTAGTTTGGCCGCCGCCTGGTGCGACCTCCTCTGCGCCAGGACCAGCGTGTCGTCAGCGTTGCATGCCACGCTGACGCCACTAGGGAGAGCACATAGGCATAGAGAATAGCCTAAGCCCGCGACTTCGCATTATCGTGAAATTTCTTGTTACCACGAACCATCGCATGCAACGCATTGCCAGCTCCCGCTATTACTTCGGTTTCGCTTATCGTTCTTTCTGACTACTTTTTTGCTCTGTTCCTAAGGGTTGTAGCATGATATTAAATAGCATATAACCGTCCTCTAGAATTGGGCTATCATATTCAAAAATAATTTGTCAAATCAGATTAGTGGTTCCAGAGACCAGCGCGTTAAACACACAAATAAACAAACTCTTCAGCTTAATTATCTGACTAATTTTATTTTATAATAATTATTTTTTATTATTATTGTTCCCCTTATTTTTTTACATATATAAATTATATTTTTAAATATTAGAACAAAAAATATAACAAAATTTAAAAATATAAAAAAAAAAAATAGTAGACCACCGCTATCGGGAACAGGGTCTAAGCAACTGGCCGGCGGACAGGGCTCCAGAGAGAGGAACCTCCTACAATGCCTTGTCCAGAAGTACCGCTTTCTGAATCAAACCCTTGATCCAGCAGCCCAACGAGAGCCTCCTTAGGTGTTGGTCGAGGCTCTTGGTAATTAAGCCATTGGCTGATACGACTATCAGCACAATGATCGCTGAGTCCACATCCCACATGTCGACAACCTCGCGAGCCAAGTCAAGATACTGGATTTGTTTAACTTTCTCGGCATTCACGAGGTTGCCATGCGGGACCATTATATCAATAATCATAGCGCGCCGCTCTATTCGATCCACCACCACTACATCAGGTTTATTGGCAACAACAGTCCTGTCTGTGATGATGGATCGATCCTAGTACAATGTGATATTACTACGTACTCTTCGTAAGCTAGACGAGAACACCCGGAGATAATGTGTCGGATTTATTCTCCTGGACGGTGGCATGCCCGATAAATGTCAACCGTTCCGTCCTTCACAATAAATCTCCGGTAATTGTTCGTCATGATAACTTCGTCCATAATTGCACAGACAAAACCTTCAGTTTCCCCAAAGAGTTCACCGGTATGCAACCTCCATGTAGGGCCCGGAAAAAGCGTCCGTGAAGCTCCTTACTCTGCCATATCTCCCAGCGATCGTTAGTGTCAAGCACTACAGGCTTGCTTGTCCACCGCGACTACGTCTCGATGCGTCCCCACGTCGGCTTCTAGGAAATATTCCCTGAGACTGCATATCTCGCGACTGTGGAGGGTATTAGCGTTTAAAAAGCCTCGACCTCTGCAGCAGCAGTAGTACTGAACAGCTGATTTTTTTTCGCGATTTCAGGTTTGGTCCCATAATAAAAGTTGTTCATAGTGATGAGTACAATGACCCCAGAGTTAACAATCTACTACATATTTATGTTGTTAGGTACATCACTTTCGCGGAATATACATTGACCGTGGGCCGTGCATTCAATTTGCAGTCAGCAGCGTACGGACCCTCCTATCCAGGGCGCCGAGTTCGGTCTGAGTCCATTTGAGTATGCCGAAAGAGTACATCAGAACCGACATGACCCAACCGTTGAAGGCTGATAAAAGACTATTAAATACTTTCTTCAGGCAGCTAAAGAAGCGCTCCTTCAACGGTTGCTTCATGTCAGTAACATTGATGCCCAAGGCTTCCGACATACCCAAATCTTATGGGTTTCGTATTAAAAACTTTGTAGATCGTCGGTAAACACGTAATCGGTCTATAATTTTTGGTTTCCGCGGTGCTACGTGATTTATTGAGCAGATGCGTAACTCCTGTTGTTAGGAACTGGTGTAGCGAACTAGACTCTAAGGCTGACTGGACCTGGGATGCCAAGCGGACGTGCGACCTATGGAACATTCAAAAGTTGTGCAGCCTTGGAGATTTCCAGTCAGGCAACGGACTGACTGCACAAGTAACGCACAAGTGAGGTCTTCGCAGTCACATATCAAAATAGTTTGACAACTGCGAATCCAGCGCCGCCACCAGCGCCCTATTTTTGTTATACATGGGCAAACGAGGTAAGCGTGGCCTAAGTTCGGGCGACATAAACCGATATTCCCGAATCGCACCCTCCAAAGCACTCCTCAATTCCTCATTGCATTGGTTACTTACGTTTGTAGCCCTGTCATCACGCGCCTCGTCAGCTTGACTTGTGGTGCACTGTGATGGTACAACAACAGTCTGCAACAGGGGCGCGATAACATGGCTACTCTGCATTGCGATTCGCAGGTGATCAAGTATATTGTCATCCAACACATGATTACGCTGGATGACCTCCACCAGATCCGATAGACGTTGCGCCGAAACGTTCACAGCTGGCTCAAACACCTGAAACAGAGAGAGCATCCGAACACGGTATGCGGTCAGATTGTTACCCCCCTCTGAAGCCCCATAGTATGAGCGCTTGACGTTCTCGTTAATGGATTGTGTCCATCTCATGCGCTGCACACTTCTGCCGGGAGCTGGGACCCTATCAGTGGCTGGTGGGCCTCGAGGTCCTAAACCGTCCGGTGGCCTGCTTCCTCCCCGTCAACGAGCAGGTGGTGGTGACGTCGGCGGGGAAAAATATTCGTCGCTCGAGCTCGACGCAACTGCCATGGCCGGTGTCACAGCACTCTCGATGGGGCTGGGTACCCGCGGCGGCGGGATGGAGCTGAGTGACCAGTTTGGAGATAGAAGGTGTGCGCGGCGAGCTGCTGATGTCGTCAACATTTTTCTTTAACTTTCATACATTTCTTGTTGTGCGTTCACTTGCTTATTTTCGTTCACTGCGTTCACTATTTTCTTGTTGTATTTTTGTTGCAGTTTTTGATGAATTATTTTATATTTGGTAAGTAAATCTCTGGATCTTCAAAGTTTTGGTTCTTCTGGTTTTTCAAGTTTTGCTATATGTAGTATTAAAAAAATAAAAATAAACTGCTAATAAAATAAAAAAAATGGAATTTCACTTAGGGCTATTTTTTCAACCGTCAGATAGCGTTTATTTATGGAATAAATAAGGCAGTTTGACAGCTTTTGTGTAGAAAATATATCAAACTGTCATATTTATTCTTCGGATAAAAGTTATCTGACTATTGAGAAATCAGCCCTAGATAATTATATTAGTATAGACTAGCTGTGCCCCGTTTTAAAATTTTATGTACCGTATATATTTTTATATGCATTTAGTAAAAAGCTGTTATTTTGACATTATAAACAGACACTTCAATTTCATTTATTTGTATAGATAAAGATAATAAAGCACAATTACGTACGTTGTGCCTAAACTGATTTCTACAGACTGTGTTTTAGGTTGCTCTTGGCCAAACGCCATCTTTTATCTGAAGAATATTTTAACTATGGTTTAACATACATACCTGCCTACATACAGTTTCGCATTCGTAAACAGCTTTTACATTATTGTCGATACGCTGATCTTGTAACGAGAATGATGATGTCGTTGGCATTTGCTTTGATCTTATACTCCCTTATGTCATGACATACCCAGAGAAAACGATATTACTGACGGAAACAGGCGTAACCTTCAAAACGTCACATAATACGAGGGATTCTAGTTCAAAGAATTCCTCTGACATTTTCATAGTTTACCTACAGAAAAATGTCAAGGTCGTATTACCTATAAGGGCATTTTTGTAAGACATTTCAATAAATCACCGAATAAAGTGAAGTGTTGAAACTTATTTGTAAGTGACAAAATACGAACACAGGGACTGTAGAATGTAGGTATACATACCGAAGATGTCAAAATTGGCAATAGTTCTCCACTATTCATTAATTTAAAGTTTTAAAAAACCATAAGTATCTTACATTGATAATCACAGTTAAAAGTATATTTAATTAATGGCGCACTTGAAGGACTAAACCGCGGAAACCAGATCCAATAACATAGAACAAATATATTTAATTCACAAACAAGTATGAAAGAAGATGTCAAGGTTGGCAAATGTTATCCTCAATTCACTTACTCTCGAATGTCTTATGTTACACAGTTCGACATAAGAAAAAATGCTCCAAGTGTCTTAAGTCGGTCAGTTACACTAAATTGACAAGTGAAAATATTAAAATGACCTTTATGATAATGTAATCCTAATAAAGCTTGACAAGCTTGACAATTTCAGTCAAGTCAATTTAGTCTCCGACATTCGAGAGGTTAAGACATAAAGAAAATAGACGCTCTGGAAATGTGCTGCTGGAGGAAAATGAGTGGAGTGTTGTGGACAGAATTTCGCACCAACACATCTATACTCCAAGAACTCGGCATCAAGCAACGTCTATCATCTACATTATAGGCTTGAATACTCCAATTCTTTAGGCATGACGAGAAAACGAGGAGCTCGTGGCTAAATAATAACAGCCGCAAGGGTCGATCCATCAGGTTCAGCTACGCTTTCCGGGGTTGGTCCGTAGATGGGTGACCATCTGTACATACCGAGACTCCTTCGTGCCTCGGATAGCACGTTAAGCCGTCGGTCCCGGCTGTCATTCGTGGATCTTTGACAGTCGTTACGGGTCGTCAGAAGCCCGAAAGTCTGACAACCAGTCTTACCAAGGGGTATCGTATTACCCAATAACTGGGTTGTGGAGGTCAGATAGGCAGTCGCTCCATGTAAAATACTGGTATTCAGCTGCATCCGGTAAGACTGGAAGCCGACGCCAACATATTTGGGAAAAGGCTAGGCAGATTGATTGTGTCACGACGAGAAAACGATTCCATAGAACGTTTAGTAGTGCAGGGAAAGGTCGAAGGAACGAGGGCACGCGACTGACCAGATTAAATCCGCAGTTCGTGGCCAAATACACGAATGCACACATATTACAGCCGACAGG
The DNA here is from genome assembly GCA_948252095.1 of Dicycla oo. NCBI lineage: Eukaryota > Metazoa > Arthropoda > Insecta > Lepidoptera > Noctuidae > Dicycla > Dicycla oo. The sequence goes on along the minus strand of OX411714.1, from coordinate 13,806,148 downwards.
GAAGGATGGTGTCGCATCGTGAGGCAAATCACAGCTGTCAGAAATCTCACTGCAACGAAATGACTACGACCATGTCAAGAGTGCACCGACAAAGAAGATCCACAACTCATTAACTTATAATGTAACACATGAAGCTAATAAAAGCGTGTTAAACAGACCATAACGTTGTTACTGTGAGTTATGCACAAACTCTCAAGTGTCGATGATACACCATTGGATCTTAAGAAAAAACCCTTATATAATATGTATATAAACATTAGTCATATAAACGTAAATGCCATCATCCAATGGTGACCACGGGTTTACAGTAGTTGTGAACATATGGGGTTCGGTTGACATTCAAGCAAATATTGACATGAACCTATGGGGTTCCTTAAGTATATAGCGATCACTTGAGGAGAAACAATTTGAATTTATTTATTAAATATTTTACTCTGCCAGACAAGGAATGAACTTTCATTGCTGGACTGTATTAAAACGAGCACAACTCAAAAATTAACATAAAAAGCCATAAATTATTAAATAAACTTAATTAAAACCTGAGGATCTCTAAAAATGGTTGGTATTGCGCTGCTCGGCTGCATATTCAGAAGTTGGTAACTCGGCACAATAACGTGGGGAAAGTTTAAAGTGGCGTGTTTTTCTAGTGGCCGGATAGTGCGAATAACACAAACTTTAGCCGGCCACACGCCACCACAATAACAAACACTCTGCTAGCTTTCCATATCCCACTGACTGGGACTAATGGCGAATTATACAGGGCTATTTTTAAATCATTAACTAAACTTTCACAGGGTGTTCTACCCATGAATATGAACAACTTTTACTATAGGACCAAACCTGAAATCGCAAAAAAAAAATCAGCTGTTCAGTACATTTATGTTCGCTTATTTGGTCAAAATGTACTGAACAGCTGATTTTTTTTTTGCGATTTCAGAGTTGGTCCCATAGTGAAAGTTGTTCATATTCATGGGTAGAACACCCTGTGAAAGTTTAGTTAATGATTTAAAAATAGCCCTGTATATTTAAGCCATGAGCAACAAAACGGTTGCATGAAGTAAAGTTTCTAAAATACATAACGTATCGCTGACGTTTAATCTCTATTCAAAACAACGCAAACAAAACGCAACGTTACAGTTATATCATGAGCACCACAAAATGATTATTCCAGTGTTATTAATCCGTTAATTCACGACCGCTGTGTGTGAACACCAACAAGAGTTATTCTCAACATATTCATATTCATGCAAACTAAACTGAAATGCATAAAAATGAACAATAATTTCTAACTAACAACAAGTTAGGTACCTATATTTTATTTTCGTCATTTCACAACAACAATTGCTTGCAATTTATAGTAGGCATTAATTAAAATTTTAATAAGATTCCTCGGAAAGCGTGTTTTAGAACAAAAGAGACTACCTTTACAATGTGATGAAATAAGTCAAACAATAATTTCAAAGAGAAATGTGGTTTGCGCCTTTGTTTTAATAAAATTTAATTAAGCGTAATTATATTTCGTGTTCCACGTCTGGAAGACGAATCAGAGTAATCTGCGGACGATGGAGTCAATGAAATAGAATTTAGTCTTGGTACAGAATTGCTGTCTGGGTTTGTTAGGAGAGGGACAGACAGAGAATTTCATACCTTCTTGTTTCCAAGACCTTTTCAATTTTCACTCAATGTCCCATACACATTAATGTATTTAAGTTCTCAGATAAGTGAGGAGTGACGGAACAAAAGCCGTTTTTGACCTATGATTAGTTTAATTTTTTTTTTCGGTTCTCAAACATGAAATACGCTTCCAAATACATACCGCTTTAAAAACTGGTAAATCCGATTGAAAAAAAAAAATGTTGACGTCAATGGTTTGATCAACATCCTACAAGTACAAGAATATTGCTATCATTCCGACATATGATAATGTACAAAGATAGCTTTGTGAACGCACTAAAGTCCTGTCTAAAGATCTGTTGATTAATATCAATAAATGTCGATAAATCCAGACTGACATGATCTTAATCCCAACTTGAACAAAAACCGTTATCTCCATATTTCTCTTACTAATAATAGCTATTTTAGAAAACATTTCACTACCATATTTAAAGATATTTTTACTATAAATTTATGATAAAACAAGTTTTGTTTCTAAAAAATTAAATAAGTTAGGTTTTATTCATTTTCTGAAAAAAATACAAAATTGATTTAACGGTTTTTTATAAGTTATTCCTCAAATTGAGTCCACTATCAGTTGCACAATGTAGAGAAAATACGTTTTATTTAAACTTAAAGTTTGTCTAGCTCATTAACTTTTAAACGGTATGCAAAAAGCTAGCCAACTTTACCTTTAAATAGAAGACATGTATATTTTTTTGCAATAAAAAGAACGTTGCGCTCATTTAGGTCGAAATTCTTTATTAGAGAACTAAATTAGAATGAAAACTTGGCTTTCTTTTTCCAGTAATAAAAATACTTTCAGTACTCTGTTGTTTAGAATAGAATATTATTAATTTAATGATGCTACAGGTATAATAGAGAAAAATAAATGTGGCAGATGTTAAGGAGGAAGCGCAGGGTAGCCCGCGAAATTAAAATTTTCTTACGTTTTTGCAATTTACAAGTCGGTATTATATTGTACGTTGATCAAATTATAATTTGCGGTCGTAACAAGTATCTATTTACATAATTAGAATCATTAAAGTGATCAATACAACTCTTTAAGACCAGGTAATCCCAAAAAAATACTATTTCATGAAATCTTGACATTTTAGGATTATATTAACTTACGGAGTTGTATTACTGATTCTATTGTATATAATTCTGTAAAAACATATTTTTTACGGCCCCAAATCATACTTTATTTAACATACAACTTAATACTGACTTGCAAATTGCAAAAAACGTAAGAAAATATGAATTTCGCGGGCTACCCTGACGCTTCCTCCTTAAGGCAAAAGTCAAAACTTTGTTTTGTATCTACTTTTGTAAGGTTAAAGGTCAATATTTTACAAGGATAAGTTTTGTATTTGTTCAATAAATTTATTACGTAAAATTTTGATAAAATAAAGTAGGTACCTAATGAGTGCTATGGGTGACTTCTTATGTGCGTTTGTATAACACATATAATATACGTAACTGGGGGATTATATCTAAATACAGGGTGTCCGGTAAAGAATGGATTAACTTGAAAAAGCATTATAATATAATAGACCTTATGGCCGTTCTAAAAAAAATACAAAAAATATCCCAAGTACGACTTAGGATACGATATTTTAGTAAAAAATACTCTGCAATTTTTACTGCCTCTCTGTCGGCGTAGTTAACGTACAATATTATAACAACCAAATATATAACTGATGGAATTCATTCATTTGTGGTCGCGGTGAAGAAAAATGTAAAAAAAGTTAGTATTTTATAAGGTCTATTATAATATTATGCTTTTTCAAGTTTATCCATTCTTTACCGGAAACCTTGTATATAAAAGTCAATTGCCGTGCATTAGGCTTGCAAAAACTTGAAAATGGCTCGACTGATTTGAATGCTTTTTAGGGTTCCGTACCTCAATAGGAAAAAACGGAACCCTTATAGGATCACTCATGTGTCTGTATGTCTGTCTGTCTGTCCGTCTGTCACAGCCAATTTGCTTCGAATCTAATGGTCTGATTAAGTTGAAATTTGGTACACGTATGTATTTGACAGGCCAGATGGCGTGGTTGGTTAAGATACCACCTACCATGCCGCTGGTCGTGGGTTCGATTCCCACCCAGGACAAACATTTGTGTGCATGAACATGTCTGTTTGTCCTGAGTCTGGGTGTATTTATCTATTTAAGTACGTATTTACAAAAAAAAGTAGTGTATATTATATCAGTTATCTGGTTTCCATAGTACAAGCTCTGCTTAGCTTGGGATCAGATGACCGTGTGTGAACAATGTCCTAGGATATTATTATTATCTCCTTTATTCATTTTTTTATATATAAGTTATATTTTTAACCGACTTCCAAAAGGAGGAGGTTATCAATTCGGCTGTATTTTTTTTTTGTTTTTTTTTTTTTTTTTGTATGTTTGTTACGCGATTACTCAAAGACGGATGGACCGATTTAGAAAATTCTTTTTTTGTTTGATAGGGTATACTTCCGAGGTGGTCCCATATAAATTTTATTAACTTAGCTTAGGGACTTTTTGAGTTAGCTTCAATAGTGCGTATATTTCCCACTTATGTGGATGATGTGATGGTGTTTTAATAACTTCCTATCACTGTTATTTACATGGCTATATCTACAATTATTGTGCTCAATTATGTATTCGAATTTGTGTGGGGTAGGTTCCACAACTAAAAAGTGAAAAATAAAAACTTTTTAGCAAAAAATAAAACCGACTTCCAAAACAAAACACTACAAATTGAAAAATAACTTTAATTTCGGAAGTCGGTGGCAAAAAACGAAAATACAAAACCCAAGACACCGACTACCGAAATTAAAGTTATTTTTCAATTTGTAGTGTTTTGTTTTGGAAGTCGGTTTTATTTTTTGCTAAAAAGTTTTTAAATATTAGAATTTAAAAAAAAAACATTTAAAAATATAAAAAATAGAAATCCACCGGCATGGGGAACAGGGTCCAAGCTACCGGTGGTTAGGGTCCCAGAGACAGGAACCTCCTCACAATACGCGCCGTATCAAGGAGTACTGCCTTCTGAATCAGGGCCTTCACCCAGCCACCCAACGAGAGCCTCTTGAGATGTCGGTCGAGGCTCTTAGCGATAAGGCCATTGACCGTAACGACTATCGGCACAATGATTACCGAGTCCACATCCCACATAGCGACAACCTCGTGGGCTAAGTCGAGATACTTCAATTGTTTCTCCTTCTCAGCCTTCACGAGGTTCTCGTCATGCGGGATAGTGACATCGATTATCATTGTGCGGCGCACTGATCGATCTGTTACCACTATATCAGGCTTATTGGCTACAATAGTGCTGTCAGTGATAATAGATCGATCCCAGTATAACGTGACATGGTCATTCTCGAGAACTGGGTCGGGCACATACCTGTAAAACGGTACCTCAGAGTCCACAAGGCCGTATTTCAGAGCAAGTTGCTGATGGATAATCCTGGCTACTTGATTACGCCTGTGCAAATACTCGCCGTTAGCTAAACGAGAACACCGAGAAGTAATATGTCTGATAGACTCACCGGGACAATGGCATGCCCGACATATGTCGATCGTCCCGTCTTTCATTATATACTTCCGGTAGTTATTCGTTATCATAACTTCATCCATAATCGCACAGACTGAACCTTCGGTTTCCCCAAAGAGGTCACCGAAGCGTAGCCAGGCCACGGACGCTAAGAAATCTACGTCGGGCCCATGAAGGGCCCGGAAAAAGCGTCCGTGAAGCTCCTTGCTTTGCCATACTTCCTTGCGGTCGTTGGTACTAAGCACCACAGGTTTGCGCCAGTTCTCTTTAGCCAAGGACAACGGGGTGAGTCCCTTGTCCACTGCAACCACATCTCGGTGCATACCCACGTCAGCCTTGAGAAAATATTCTCTGAGACTGCACACCTCGCGGTTGTGGAGGGTCTTAGCATTTAAAAAACCTCGACCCCCGCACTTCCGCGGAATGTACAGCCTCATGACAGACGAACGTGGGTGATGCATCAGGTTTGCAGTCAGCAGTGACCGGACTCTCCTATCCAGGGCGTCTAGTTCCGTCTGGGTCCACTTTAGTATGCCAAAGGAGTACATCAGGACCGGCATGACCCAACCGTTAAAGGCGCGCACCTTGTTGCCGCCTGACAAAGAACTATTAAGTACCTTTTTCAGGCGACCGAAGAAGCGCTCCTGCAATGATTGTTTCATGTCAGGTCCGTTAATGCCTAACCCCTCTGCCATACCCAGGTATTTGTAGGTATCAGTTGCGGAGAGTGATCTCAGGTTTATAGAATCTGAGAGTTGTAGTCCCTCAGATTCCACAATCCCGCCCCGCTTTACATGCATGACTGCACATTTATCTACACCAAATTCCATCCTGATGGAATCACTAAAAGTTTTAGTTACTTTTAGTGACTCCAGCAGTTGCAATTTGTTGGTGGCAAACAGTTTCAAATCATCCATATAAAGCAGGTGGGATATTACCCGACCCCCTCTCCGCAAAGGACAGCCCAGCCCTGTACCCTCCAGCAATGTGCTAAGAGGGTTCAAGGCTAAACAAAACCACAGTGGACTCAGACTGTCGCCCTGGAATATTCCCCGCTTAATCCTAATAGGTTCGTTGCTCCCCTGAATTTGTCGGCATCCTGGATAGCGAAGAACCGTCCTCCACTGCCCCATACACGTCGTTAGGAAGGTGCTCAGAGTTGTATCAATTTTGTACAACTCTAACACCCTCAAGAGCCATGTATGCGGCACCGAATCAAAGGCCTTCTTATAGTCTATCCAACATGTCGACAAATCCTTTCGGGATCGACGGACCTGTTGGCTTATGGCCATGTCAATGAGGAGTAGCTCCTTGGTGCCGCGGGACCCATTCCTACATCCATTTTGAGAGACAGACATAATAGAATTCTTTTCTAAATGAGAATTAATTTTCTCTCTCAAAATGGATGTAAGGAGTTTATAGACCGTCGGCAAACAAGTGATCGGCCTATAATTTTTGGGTTCCGTGGCATCACCTGACTTATGGAGCAGGTGAGTAACTCCTGTTGTAAAGAGCTGTGGCAGTGACCCAGACTCTAAGGCCGACTGGAATTGCGATGCTAAGCACGCATGTGAACTTTGCAGCCATTTAAGCCAAAAATTGTGCAGTCCGTCCGGTCCCGGAGATTTCCAGTTCGGTATCGGACGGGCTGCACTGGCTACATCGGAGGAAGTAATTATTACTTCTTCCATCTCCGGTATGGCGTCACACACGCGCTCAACATCCCGCATCCATTCAGCCTCAGTATGGCAAACGGGCACCGACCAGATGTTACGCCAGAATATGCTAGTGGCATCATCATCCGGGCGGCATACGTCTGCCATATTTTGCTCAGGTCGCTCCCATGCTCTATACACCCACCTTTGATCACGCTGGAATATGCGATTCTGGGTATACCGCTCAACCCGTCGCTTATACCTACGGATACGGCTTGCCCATGCACAGACCTTCTGCTTCAGGAAGTCAATGCGCTCTGTGACACGGGACATATATTCTTGAGGGCTGATTCCAGTCCCCGAGAACGCCCGCCTCACAAAGCGCATCACTCTAGGGCGAGTATTGCCCTCCCTGAAGCAGTATAGTTTGCCGATGAGCACCCTGGTCCCCTCGATACGCCGCTCGATCCTGCACTGCCAGGCTGGAACAGCGGGTGTTGGTCGTGTAGCTATGTCACAATTTGGAAATTTGACATTGGCTACACGACACGCCGCAATAGCCGCGCAATACAAGATCGAGTGCGTATCTACGAGATCTTCGCTGCTTTCAAAATAAAAACCAAGCAGCGAATCCAAGGCACACACCATCGCCCTATTCGTTCTGTGCATAGGCAAGCGAGGTAAATGTGGTCTAAGTTGGACGGGGGCAGTTCTAAACTCTCGAATCGCATCCTCCAGCGCGCTCCTCAATCGTTCGTTACACTGGCTACTTACCGTAACAATCTCATCGCCCCCCTCCTCATCATTAACATAAGACCGCGGTTGGGTTATGTCACTGACTAGAGGTTATACCGCGGTCTGTGACGGGACAGGGACGATACGATTGCTCAGTACCTCTGAGCGCAGCCTATCAAGCGCGGCGTCGTCCAATCTGTGATTCCGTTGGATAACCCGCACCTGATCCGAAAGTCGTTGGGCCGAGACGTTGATGGCTGGTTGAAGCGCCTGGAACAGAGACAGCATCCTATCGCGGTACGCAGTGAGGTTAGTTCCCCCCTCTGTAGCCCCGTAATATGCGCGCATGACGTTCTCATTCATTTGTTGAGTCCATTTCATGCGCTGCACACAACCACCGGCAGCGGGGACCCGGCTCGGGGCCGGTTGGCCCCTAGATCCCATGCCGTTCGGTGGCCGGCCTCTTCTCGGCCGACGAATTGGTGGTGGTGTTGTCGGCGGCGAGAAGTATTCGTCGCTCGAGCTCGACGCAACTGCAGCGGCCGGTATCACAGGACTCACGTCTGGATCTGGTTCCGGTAAGTCTGGAGCAGGTTCCGGCAACTGCGAGGCGGAGCTGAGCGACGAACCCGAAGATGTTGGGCGTGTGTTTCGTCGTGCCCGACTTCTCGTCAGCATTGTGCTTGGTCTTCTATTCTCCGTGTCATAGTTCAGTAGTGTAGTAGTAGGTGGTAGTTTTATTCTTGCATCCTGGTTTGGTTTTTATGCCAATTTTGGGTTGGGCGAATTGGTGTAGGAACGCAAAACACCACATTATTGCATTAATGTTTAAAAATCCAGTAGAAATTACACGGAGAAAAAATTTTTTCGACCGTCAGCTTGACAGTCGGGCCACAGATTATTATTATTATTATTATTATTTCTGTGACCCAAACACGGACGTGTAATTTTTGGGGGGCAAACAAGAAAATTAACAAAAAAAATATTTGCAAACTGTACCGTGCGATATATCAAATGAAAGGGCTTACTGTGAGGGTCTCAAATATATTATTTTTTATTTATATATTTTTTTATTTTTTATACTTTTAGAATAAACGGTGGAGTATGGAGTGAAGTATCTGTTCTAATCTGTGGTTTAGGTATGCAGCTACAAGTACGCGGCGAGTTCGACTTGTCGGGCCAATTCAGTGCGGGCTGCCGTGCACCAACCGGAACGCACGGTCAGATCGATACTCACTCACACGCCGCGTCCTAAAAGAAGACAACCCTAAAGAGTCAGAAGGTATAAGAGTTACGCGATAGAAAAAGAGGCCACTTGTAGGTGAGTAATACTTTTAGGTAATAAGCGTTGTGCGACCTGAATTCCAATTTATTGTATCGTAGCAAGAGTCGCTTTTTATTTAAATGATTTTGCGGAGTGTCCCATCTGTATTAATCTGTGCCAATACTTTGTAACAATATTTTGATCTAAAAGAGTGTCCATGGAGTTTCTTGCCCGTTTTTCTCCAAAGGTGCCTATTACGCTTTGGAATGGGCAACTAGCGTCATCTTTCTCTCTGAACGACCCATTGATAATTCAAAATTATTGTCATTATAAGCCTGTAATATCCGACTGCAGGACAAAGGCCTTCCTACTCTCTTTCCACTTCTCTGTGTATAAAGCTACTAAGGATTAGTTCTTGTTAAAGGAGTCCAGCTGATCCCGTCATCTTGGTCTGGGCCTGCCGCGTTGTCGCATTCCAAGAGGGACCATTGGGTCGTACTTTTGGGCCATTGATTGTCTGACATGCGGCAGATGTGTCCAGCCCAATTCCATTTTAGCGTGGCAGCTTTCCAAGTGACATCATTTCTCTTTTTAATGAAATGGATGGTCGTATTCCCAGCCCGGTCTGTTAGTTAGATATCCAGAATATTCCGTTCCATAGCCCTCTGGCAAACTTCTGGCAAACTGATTGGTCAAAGACTATGTTTGAGAACCATATGTGAGGATGGGAAGTATGCACACGTCAATGAATCTTCTCGTATGGGGCAAAAGAAGATCATCCTTCATTAGATCTTTCATGGTCCAAGACATGGACCATGAAAGATCTAATGAAGGGACCAAACCTGAAATCGCGAAAAACAATCAGGTGTTCAGTACATTTTGACTAATTATGCGAACATAAATGTACTGAACAGCTGATTTATTTTCGCGATTTCAGGTTTGGTCCCATAGTAAAAGTTGTTCATACTGATGAGTACAACGACCCCTTAAGAGGTGGTTGGTGTTTTACCAATAACCCTGTATAAGAACTTACACATTCACATAATAAATAACAATCTAAAAACAACCATGGGTCCGTGAAAAGTAAAACAATTCCAGGAACACTTTTCACACTTAATTTGTTGTATCATATAACAATTTCTTATTCTGCAATAATAATATATCGATTATTATACAGGGTTATTGGTAAAACACCAACAACCTCTTAAGGGGTTATTGTGCTCATCATTAGGAACAACTTTTACTATGGGACCAAACCTGAAATCGCGAAAAAAAATCAGCTGTTCAGTACATTTATCATAATTCGCATTTATAGTTAGCATAATTCATCAAAATGAACTGAACAGCTGATTTTTTTTCGCGATTTCAGGTTTGGTCCCATAGAAAAAGTTGTTAATAATGATGAGTACAACGACCCCTTAAGAGGTTGTTGGTATTTTACCAATAACACTGTATATCACATCTTTAGAACACAACGGCACATCATCACCTACTTATACCGTCCGTATCGTATCTCCGGTCACCAAATGACCGGACGATTAATCTAGTAACATGCGATGTGTCAGGCGCTTCATTGTTACCAGGTGCTGCCCATGATTAATTATCTGACAAAATTGTGCCACATTAATAAACAATTAGTTGGCATACGAGTCCCGTTTTATTTATGCAAGCTAGTTATAATTATGCTATAATAAAATATTAAAACAGGATATTAAGTATTAAAGTGATGGATACAATTCGTTTTTGCACTGATTTTCGTTATAATATTACTGTAAGTAATTGGTTTTGATTATGTAGGTATCCTTTTGCAACTAGTTTTAAACATATGAGTATGCATCTTTCCAATGCTTTCTTTCTTCTGAGTAGATTGTCAATTAGGAAGCGCCAGATTTTTTAAACGCATCCTCTAAAAACTTATTGGGGTTATAATAATGCACACTTTTTAGGGTTCCGTACTTCAAAAGGAACAAAACTGTTTTACAAAAAATTAAAGCCACAAAAAAAAAACTGAAAAGTGAAAAATAAATAAAAAAACCCACAAAAAAAATTTAAAAGTGAAAAATAAATTTAAAAAAAACTTTAAGTCTAACTAAACTCCAAAATTAATTTAAGTTACAAATTTTGAGGCGGCGCCAAACAAACATTTAACGAAGATCTATGAAGCTACCATTACCATTTTATACGATTTACGTAATTAATTTGCCTCTTTGTTTGTTTGGCACCTCCTCAAAATTTGTAATATAAACTAATTTAGAAGTTTAGTTAGAATTAAAGGTCTTTTTTTCGATTTTCAGTTACCTTTTTAGAAGGCAGTTGTTAGTTTTTTTTTATATAAGTTTTTTTTTCACTTTTTAGGTGGTGGTACCTAAGCCCCACAAATTCGAATAGAAAATAGATTAGAATATCATCCACATAAACTAAGTGGGACAAATACGTATTATTGAAGCTAACTCAAAAACTACCTAATCAAAATTAATAAATTTTATATGGGTTCAACTTAGAGGTATACCCTCCCGAATAAAACCAAAATCTTTCAAATCGGACTACGATATAAAAAGTTATGCGTCTTTATATACATTTCAAAAAAAAAAATGTCGAATAGAGAACCTCCTCCTTCTATTTTCGTCGGTTAAAAACCAAACCCTTATAGGATCATTCTTGTGTCTGTTGTCTGTCTATCTGTATGTCCGTATGTCACAGCCAATTTTCTCCGAATATAATGGACAGATGTTGAAATTTGGTATACATGTTAATTTTTGTAACCTAAACACGGACATGTGTCGCAAACAAATTAAATTTGAATATAAGGGTCACTTAAATAAAAAAAAATCAAAAGTTTTGCAAGCTGTACCTTGTGACATATAAAATGAAAGGGTGAGTTACTTAAATATATTTTTTTCGTAATTTCAAAATAAATTGTTTTAAAGTTACTTAACAAAATAGACGAAAATTGACCATTCCCCCCTTATCTCCGAAACTGCTGAGCCTAAAAAAAGATACAGAAAATAGTTCTATACCTCCAGATTACAGGATAAACCTATAAGAAGTCTATGGTATTCAAATACCATGGTAAATCTCTCAATATTGTGCGTAGAAACTTACATTTGCAGTTGGAATGTATGGGAAAACATGTTTTTCAACTACAATGTTAAGTTTGTTCTTGGGAAACTCATCCCAACAACGGAACCCTTCATTGTGCGTGGTCCGACATGCACTTGGCCGGATTTTAAAAATATTAAATGATTCTCATTTTAAATTTCTGGCCTTATCTCACAGTTGGTCGCAGTAACTAAGCTAGGATACCCTGACCAAACGGGTTAGGTTAGGTTAGAACTGTGATCATTACAGAGATCGGAAGAGGTAGAGTATATTTACCTAAACTTCGAGGAAGTAAGTAACATAGAGTAGATAATACCTCCTCTATCAGAACCATAAACTTGACGATTATGTCCCGGGATTTAAGAAATTGCCAATAATTTATTGCACTTTTAATAAATTCGTAACGAATGATTATTTCGAAAAACTATAATATAAAGTCCATTAAATAATTCGTGATTTTAAATCCCGAGATTAAAAACGTCATTATCATCATTCCGGGATTTTAGAGGAGGCACTATTCACTCTATATTACTTACTTCCTCGAAGTTTAGATAAATATACTACATATTCCAACCTCTAGAGATCAACCACGCGTGAGCTAAATGGTCGCAGTACCTAAATAATCTAGAACAACCCAACCAAATGGGTTATATTAGGTTAGAACTGTGGCCAACCGCGAATATCTAAGTTTGTGGCAGTTACTTGGCTATGCAGTATTTTTAGGTCCCCAAAATAGGAATTATTAGAGCTGCACAAAAAGAGATGCATTTATTATATTAAAGTATTCAATAATATTGTTAGGAAAACAAAATGGTAATAATTTGATGTTCCATGAAATACATGCCAATAAGAACAGTTAGTGACAAAAGTGTGATCGTAAAAGTCAGTCTAGTCAAGCAGTTTTTAAAAGATGATTAAAATTTATGATAATGACTGACCTTACGATTACGGATTACTCTAAAGACAGTTAGGTATTTAGTGCTAACAGCGCTAAAAGCCTGAATAAATATCGAGATAAAGAGCCCCTTTTCTTGCGTTCTTAATATTCTCTTGTACAAGGGCTTAGTTTATTGAGTGTACTAATCGTGAAAAGGGCTTAAGCCCTTTGTCTACAATAACAACTCGCAATCCTATTTCAGACATAAATTAATACCTACTCATGCATATAAAATATAACGTAATAAATGAACGGTACCTATTTTTTTAAGAAAATGGAGCTAGTTGATTTATTTAAGTAAAAACAATAATTTCTTGAATTAAGGCTCCTTCAAACAAGCGCGACACGCAACGCGAATTGCGCGCGTCACAAAGGCATCGCGCGTCACGCGACACTTGGTGCCTTTGTGTCGCGTCGCGTGTCGTGGTGTTTGAAGGAGCCTTTAATGCGGTAAAGATCACTGAATGACATATAAATAGTTGTGCTGGGACAAATACCTAGATGACTAATATTATAAATGCGGAAGTTTGAACGGATGGGTGAATGGATGTTTGTTACTCAATCACGACAGAACGGCTGAACCGAGCTGGATGAAATTTGGAGATAGATTATAATCTGGAATAGCACATAGGATACTTTTTATCCCGAAAAAATGTACGGTTCCCGTGGGATAATTTCCATCATCCACGCGGGCGAAGCCGCTGGCAAAAGCTAGTAATATATTTATCCACTAATATAATCCTACTAATATTTTAAATGCGAAAGTTTTGGTGGATGGATGTTTGTTACTCAATCACGTCCGAACGGCTAAACGGATCTGAATGAAATTTGACACAGAGATAGACAGGAGTCTAGAATAGCACAGAGGCTACTTTTTATCCCGGTAGTACGTTTCCAAATACGACGCGAGCGAAGCCGCTGGCTACATAAAATATTATAAACGCTAAAGTTTGTGAAGCTGGATGGATGAATGTTTGTTACTCTTTCACGAAAAATCGGATTATGACGAAATATGGCAGACAGATATTTTATAAGCTGGATTAACATAGAACATAGAGTAATTTTTATCTCGATATTCTTACGGATCCCGTGAGATAATTTCCAACATTCACACGGGCGAAGCCGCTGGGCAAAAGCTAGTTACATTATAAAAACACGCAGTAAGACAGCAGCTGCGAATAAGAGTGACGCTGGCTGATTACTGTCACTCTAGCTGAGCGACGCTCGCATCGATGGTTGCGTGACGGCTGTCTTCTGATGACAGAGATAATAATAGGTATTTGCCTATGAAATTGCCGATTTTTGATACCGGCTAGTGTGAAGGATCTTTCATTCTATTTACAATTCCAAATTCAAATTAATTTTATAGCATGGCATTTAAAAACAAAATCAGTGATTCATTTGTTTTCCCGCCGTTCGATTTTTCTTTGATATCGATGTTTCTGTAACTATGGAAAAATTGAAATTTCGCGCTATTTTCGAATACGAGTTCCGTCGTGACACAGTACAGACAGCACGCAGTATTAACAAAGTGTATGGACAAGGTACCGCAAATGATGGCTCGGTGCGTTTTTGGTTTAATCGCTTCCGTTCTGTAGATTTTGATCTCAACAATGAGCCTCGAGGAAATATTTCAAATCCAACTAGGTGGTGAAAAACACCAATTTATCGATTCCCGCTCCGAGGACATCTATAGCAGAGGCATCAACGAACTTTCATTAAAATGGCAAAAGTGCATCGAAAATATTTCTTTTTAAAAAATGTTTGATTTTTTTCTATATAAATCGCCATTTCATAGGTAAAGACCTAATATCAGGAGAGCCGCTGTCCTAACACGTTCGCACGACGAAATGTGAACCTCTAATACGATGACCACTTCTGGTAAGGTATATCCTGCGCTGTTAGACACAAACTGCTTACAATACTTCTTGCATTTTTTTCATAACAACTTCTTCACATATAGCTATTAAACACAGTAAACAACATCACTCGAGGCTAAAAAAGAACCCAAATTGACAACCATTTTGTCCAAATCAGTAGGTACAGTGGCAGCAAAATAAACAAAAACATGCAGGTACTACTACTACGAGTACATCAATGTTCCTCGCCCAAACATTATCCTCTCTATGGCTTCACGGATGTCGAGAAATAAATGTGGCCTCAAGTGTTTTACTACCACTCCGGGATAAAAGGATTCGCTGTAAATAAAAACATATACATTAACATAATGTGTGTATCTTTATACATACCTACCTATAGCAAATAGAGGATGTGTTTCGTAAGAGTCAGACCAAACTGATTCATTAATATTTTATTAAATGATTGGTTTGAACATAGTATCTGACCTAATTTAATGCTTTAATTATTTCACATATACATTAAGTTTAAGGAGATGTTCCAAAATGTATGGACCTTGGGCCAGGTACGTGTACAATATACATAAAAATAGGGAAATACATTTAAAACAGTTCACAACTGTCCAATTTCTTTAAAATGGCTTTGTTTGCTGGTAAACCACAATTAATTACACATGAAATTGCAACACACAACAAATACCCGTCATGGCGGTAAGCTGTCATTTTGATTGATTAATGACGTTTGACATGTGGTCGATCTATGGTTAACTGTCATTGTTTTTATACACCGAGTAACTAAATCGGTGTTGTGTAGCATAATTAGTCGATTTCCTAAAAAGTAATTATCTGTAGGAGTGTCAAATAGTCTATGACATTACCACTTTTACTCCTCTATATGTAAAAGCTTCTAGATGTAATTGCTTATAAATAGACTGGCTGGGAGAATATCTGTCCTTTTCTACAAGCAACGGTAGCTCCCCGAAATTGGGTGAGTTTTCATATTGTCCTTAGGACGAATCTATATTACTATAACTGTGTCTTATCTTGTGTGCATTCTACATGATTATTCTTATCTTGTAAACCACTGTGATGCTGAGTTTCCTCGCTTTTGACCTTTCCTTTGCCTTGGGGCTACGGACCTCGTCTGGTTTGGAAACTCTACAAGCATCGCAGAGGCTTACGGAATCTTCCTCTACCTTACTACACCGACAACTACACTGCCGGCAGACCTGCGGCTGCACGACGCGTTGCGACCGCTGAGTGCCTGACTACACCGGCAGCCTACACTGCGGGCTGCTGCGGCCACTACTACCGCTGTTCCATCTACAGCAAGGGCGGCGAGCCTCCGCAGAGCCTACCAGACGGTCCAACCCAGGGCAATACCTTATCTATTCAGTGACTCGTGAAGGAATCTTAAAGACTTTAGAACCTACACCCTAGATCTCCCACTTACTAAATAAACGCTATAAGAGTGGCTACTAGTCTTATGTAACCTCTAAACCCACTACGCCACTGTTGAAAGTCGATAAAAATAATTGATAAATATCAATTCCCTACCACAACAGTATAAATTTAAATGAATTAACTGTATATTTCCCGAATTCTACGGATACCTGGCACACATAGCTGGCACCCAGACCTGGCCCATTTTGAAATATCTCCTTTAAAAGGCTAAATATGCAGAGGTCAAGAAAAACCACATTTTAACTTTTACCCATAAAATGTTAGATTCTGTTGGCAGTGAATTTCTTGAAAATTTACAATGTCTTGTGTTTTCTGTGTTAAAATGATTTACTTTGATCTCCTCTGTAAGGATTAACATTGCTGTGCCTGTAGTCAAAAACGGTGTAAGAGTCGTGAAAAAAAAATGTAAAGTCGCCTCTTTTCAAAACCTACTGGCTATAATAAAAAAATATTCTATAAAAAGGACAGCGTATTCTCTAAAAAATCATGTTCATATGGGATTTGCAATATCGATACCAACACCAACACAATTCACAATTTTGTTCTGAAAACTGTGTCAGAACAAAAATATCGAGTGAAGCCGTATTGGCACTAAAATAAAAATTGACACTAAACTACCTTGTTAGAGCAGCTGGGATTTGAACTCCTATCAATAGGTACGTGGACAGACAGAGAATTGAACATACCGTCCAAATAAATAATCACAGCATCTGAACACCGAACCTGATTTGGCCATCTTTAACTTATACATTAATATTCCTCATTATATAATTCCTTGTTTTAAGTAGGTAAGGGCTCGTTCCTAAGTAATAACTGCCGCACGGGTCGATCAATCTGGTTATGCTACGCTTACCGCGGTCGGTCTGTGGATGGGTGACCATCTTTACATACCGAGACCTCCGTTAATCGTTGATAAGCCGTTGGTCGTTGGTCCCGGCTGTCATTCTTGTATCTGTAACAGTCGTTACGGGTCGTCAGAAGTCCAATAGTTTAACAACCTGCCTTACCACGGGGTATCGTATTACCCAGTTACTGGGTTGTGTGAGTAGCTCCATGTAAAATACTGGCATTCAGCTGCATCCGGTTAGACTGGAAGCCGAACCCAACATAGTTGATGAAACGGCTAGGCAGATTGAGGTGCCCTAGTTAAGTATTTTAATACGTAGTAATGGATGTGCAGTGTCACTTGGACATAAGCTCATTCGCGTAAAATCAGGTTAATTTGTGTGGAAAATATAGAGTTTTAGATTCATATCGAGGGTTCACGAGCTATTTGTATTAAGCGACATCCTGGCCGATATTGAGTTATCATCATATTGAGTTTTAATCTACCTGCATTAAAAAGTGAAAAACGTAAAAAAACTGGGATAGACACTATTGATTCTTAACTGTCGATAGGCCACTTTTTCGTCAAAAATATTGATTCTTTTTTCCGGCTAATGAAACTTTGAAATGCTCTCCTGTAAAGTTCCAAAAATGTCGCTTTATTCAAATAGCCCGTGAACCCTCGATATTATTCCAAACTCGTTTCGGGACTCACTACTAAGTAATAAGCCATATTCCGTAAACTTTACCTGAGTTAATAAAAACCTCGTGAGACTAACAAAATAAATTACCAATATATAGGACATGGCAACTAAAACATTGATGGAAGATACTCCAAGCATACCTTTTTTCAAGGAGCATGTTCATTAATTACGGGGCGTATTTTTGTCCCTGTCCATTAGAGATACGTCAGCCCGCCGTTAACCTGAGATTAATGACGTGGCTAGCTAAATTCTAACGCTATTTTAAACATTTTAGCTATAACAGACGGAAAATTTCCAGTTTTTGATCGTACTAAAGTTTATATTGTAAATGTAGTTAGGATTTCGGCTTGACTCGTTCGTGTGAGCTTAATGATTAACTTTGTTTAAACACTGCTTTATTATAACTACACTCGCGAGCAATAAACTGGAACCACTTCATGGTGCGTTGCTCTAAACAAAATTTTTATCATTTCTATGCAAAGAGCTATGGATTGCGGTATATCATTTGAAAGGTAATTTTGTTAGCTTTCAACCTCTTTCAATATGATAACCGCAGATTATTCAGCTTATGTCATGGAACGTAAAAACAAAATACATCAATTTTTAAAACAAAACACGATATTGTTTGGTAGTCCTCAAACCCTATAAAAAGTGAGGGTTTATGAAAATTGGTCATCAGTCCAATGTTTCCCGTCATTGGGAACACCAAAGCTAAAAGAAAATGGAAACCACACATAAAAAAGCCGCAGAAGTCGTCATCCTAATCCATCAAGGGTTGTCTCAGTATACTATCGCTCGACAGCTTCATCTGAACCAGTCTTGTGACTCGAAGGTATACAAGAGGTTCAGAGAGATTAGATCGGATACCAGGATCTGGATGACAGCGATACATTTCGGTGAGAGATGAGCACTTCTCTCCAAAATCGACACCTGACCGGCGTGGACGTCCAACAGCAACTCAGAATTGCATTGAAATTATAAAAACATATTTTGAGCCACGCGCGATGTAGTGATTCCAGTTTATTGCTCGCGAGTGTAGTTATTGTTTTAGCCGTAAAACGTTTGTTAAATGTTATGACCGTTCATTGTAGCAGTCTTCAAAAGGATCAACTCTGAACGTTGACAGGCTAATAATAGAATATCACATTAATAATATTCCTTATTAGCGAGTATAGTGGAGGCCTGGAGTCTTTTTTAGTGTGTATGGATTCACATTGCCAAAATAACTGGGATGTAGGTAAATGAAAATTACAGAAGTATCACAAAGATGACTTTAGTATAATTATTGCCGCATTGAACGCTCTAGGTCTTATTACACGACTGCCCAATAAAAGGAGTGTTACGTTTTCAGGTTTCATGTTAGCAGTATGTGAGTTTCTTTATTCTACGATAACTTGTTTATGATTTTATTATATTGCATGAATACCTACCAAGCAAATATTTGATATATTTTACTTACTTTACCAAACTAAAACTCACAAAAGTCAAAGCCAAATCATTTAGAAGAAGAACCAAGTAGGCCATCAAAAGGCTCTTTTGGACGTCAATATTTACAAGCAATTAGAATTGATTCTAGACGCCCGTTCCAAAATGTATTTTTGTATGGAGAAGAATGGACAAGAAACTCTATAGTTACACTGTTTGTCCACTACACCAGGAACGGGATGTTAACGGATTTGAATTACTAAGGTTTGAAAAGTGGTTCATCGCAAAATGTCTGCGGCAGTAAATAGAATAAATAGACTTTTCTCAACAGGTACAAAGGAGACATTTACATAGTTTCTATCCGTGATTCAAAACAATACGAAGACATCTCAATACTTCCAATGATATAAATTCTAAACTGAACTATCTAAAAGCATCCAATATTGAAACAAAATCTGTAGGAGAGAAAGAGATGAAGCACCACAGAGTATCCACTTCAGAATATATCTCGTTAGCCATCCAATTAGTGTTCGGATCGAAAGTTGAATATTTTATACAATCACAGTTACATTACTGATACGATTTTGTTGTTTGTACTCTACATTCGATTCTATAAAAAGCTGTTGTCTTTTGTTTGTTGATAAAATAGCTGAGTATTTTTAACCGACTTCATTTTACGTTCTTTTATCCGAGTCATCAGAATGGATTATTAGATTCATTTTTTGGATTCATTTGGAGTGCATTGTATATACCAATATGCTGATAGGCCTGATGCGGACGAGCTCATTTTGAGTGCATCATAGTTAATATTATAAATGCGAAAGTAAGTTTGTTTGTTACGCTTTCCCGCTAATACGGCTGAACGGATTTGAATGAAATTTGGCACAAGGTACTATGACCTAGGTTAGGACAGAGGATACTTGTTATCTCGATACTCCCATGGGATCGAGACTTATGCAGATGAAACCGCGGGGCACTGCTAAATGCTTAAAATTCGAGTAAAAAATCTTTATTTTAACAGGCTAGCCATGTGTAGGTACAGAACGCTACACAAATATGAAAAAAGCGCTCGTGGAATTATGAAATTTTGAAGAAAGAACAAGGATATTGGCTGCAAACGATTTTAGCTATGTCATCAGGACATGGGACTTAAACATAAATGGCGAAATGTTGGTGTACTATAGGAGCCTAAACATCTGCCAAACCCTTAAGGGATTCAAAATTTTGGGCTCTCCTAGAAGAATGCGCCTCTGAAGTGAGTGTGTCATGTTTTGTGTAGCAGGTTGCATTGTGCTTCTTGAAAAACTAATTCAGAATCCAAACACAAGCATTTGTTTAAACTAAACCAATTACAAATTCCAGGCAATTTCGAATTTTATTTTCAAGGAGTAAATGCTAACACATATATATATATATATATCAGGGATGTTTGCCGAAACGCATGTAGACGGTTTTAACACCATCGTGCGAAAACGGATGGCGTCCATGATGCGCAGGGTGCGGGGGAGCGCCAACAGCATTCTGAGGGTCATCAGTGATAAACCGTGCTGCGCCATCATGGCGCACTGGGTACACGTGCACGTGCATGTGCACGTGCATGTGCCCGGAGCGTCAGGGGAGCGCAGACGATATTGGAATTAGTTAGTTTATTTGTTAGTAACATAGTCTGTAAGTATCCTTTTACTAACAATGCAATTTAAATATATCTGTCTGTTACTAACATAGTTATAGTAGTCGCGTGTAATACTAACAAAACTATGGATGTCATGTCTGAAATAAAAAAAAAAAAAAAAAATATATATATATATATATATATATATATATATATATATATATATATATATATATAGGTATATATTATGTAGTAATAAGCAAGTGTATAAAAATTAAAAGGGGAAGAGCTCATCGGGCAAAAAATTCGTCCGCATGTCTGTCAATGGAGAAAGTGCCCAAAAGGCTGGCAGCATTGTCGCGTTGGATGGCAGCCCTCAGCATGAAGAGTCGACCAACCGCTTGGCGAAGTCCCGAAAACCTCCATGAGCACTCGGACCCAAGGCTGAAACAGTGTTTCAATCCCAAACGGCTCAAACATATAGCTCCCAAATAAGGTTGTAATATTTGCGTCGTTTGAGGTTTTCTGCTCCTACAGCAGCCGCGCCAGCACAGCCCGCCGGCGCCGCCGCCCGGCGCGGGCATATCGACACAAGTTGCATCCCACGTACACCAAAGACCTACCTAACTTAGGAGTAAATACAAACTGGCTATGTAATAACAGCCGCACGGGTCGATCCATCAGGTTAAGCTACGCTTGCCGGGGTTGATCTGTGGGTGAGTGACCATCGTTTCATACCGAGACTCCTCCTTGCCTCGGAAAGCACGTTAAGCCGTTGATCCCGGCTGGCATTCGAAGGTATTTGACAGTCGTTACGGGTCGTCAGAAGCCCGAAAGTCTGACAACCAGTCTTACCAAGGGGTATCGTATTACCCAGTAACTGGGTTGTTGAGGTCAGATAGGCAGTCGCTCCATGTAAAATACTGGTATTCAGGCTGCATCCGGTTAGACTGGAAGCCCTGGAAGCCGACCCCAGCGTAGTTGGGAAAAGGCTAGGCAGATTGATGTGCATACAAACTCAAACTCATAGCATTTATTTATTAGGAACAGGTCAGTTAACCAGAAAGTTGAACCTAGTCACCCATTCCAATACGTAGATCTCTATGGAGAAGAACGTGCAAGAAACTCCACGGGCACTCTTTTAAATCAGGATATTACAAAATCCTGGGCAATATCCCAATTCCTTTTAGAAGATGATCATGTTTGAGTACTCATGGCAAGCTTTCATATTTCTAAATTCAGACCAGCATTGCTCTATGCTAAAACCAAGAAAAAAATAACCACTACATTGAACTTAAAAACACATAAATAGTTTACACATAAACCAATGGACGCAAATTGAAATTGTACAACACCGACCACAAGGTTCAACCAGCGACAACAAAATGGCCCTTAACATTTTATAGAATCGTAACTCCGCTACGAATGGACTTACATAAATAAAACTATGAAAAATGAATGGCTCAATTCCTTTATCCCTATTTTTTCCTCCATCGGACTCCAAATAACGTGCTCGTTTGCCGTCCAGGGTCATAAATTCGGCATCTCTCTGGCCCCACGACCCATTTGCAATTGAAAGCGTTCTTTATAACAGGATATGTCCGGTCTCACTTTTACGACCGACTGTACATACAACCTCGGCCGTACTAACATAATACACTCGCCATCGACTACATTCGCTGATATTTTTTTTGTTACTTCGTTGACACATTTTTTTGAATGAGCTGATAAATATTTTCTGGCAATGTTGTAGGCAATATTCTAATGTTGTTAAAAGGTGACCCATATTTGTTTATAAATGGGCGATTTTATTAAGACACTACGGTAAGTAGCGATACTAACATGTTAACTATTTGCACTGTACATGTTAGAGTAGAGAGAGGAGAGAGAGAGGAGCTCGTGGCTACCTGACCGGCTGGTCAGGTAGCCACTGTGTCTTATCATCATTATTTTTGAATTGATTAAAACTTCTTCATAATAAAGTCGATTGTTATAAATGTAAATGTAAAACAAATGGTAGAAAGAATAATATTGAAATATAACTGAATCCCTTTAAAGATGAAATGTTTCACAAGAAGCTCTCCTATAAGTGGTCCCCTTATTCTAAACTCTAATCTAAATCTGGCTTTCAGTAACAAAGCATTAGTTTTTGGCTCAAAGATTAGCATTAAACCCTAAGCTTATTGCTAGAGAAACATTTTGCTTACGTCTTTGTTATGACGTCAGTGTCACAGCTAGTGTGACAAGGGTCGTTGTCATGCCACAATCCTCTTAAGCAGTGTTACTAAAAGCATTGCTAAACCAGCCCAGTGTTATAGTATTTTGGTTTTTCGTAAACCTAGAACTTTATTGTGTTTTACAATATTTAACCATTAATCAAATTTCATGTAGAAATTTATTGTGATAATGTCATGAATGTGACCGTTTCGGGTAGTTTGTAGCTTAAGGCAGAGGTGACATGTGACTGAGGCTTTGCTTAGGCTGTAAACTGACCAGCGGAGTAATTGAGTAACACAGTTCAATGCCTTTTGACAATTCAACAACGTTACTTACGTTGTCGAGCTCGTGGCTAAGTAATAACAGCCGCACGGGTCGATCTATCAGGTTAAGCTACGCTTGCCGGGGTTGGTCCGTCGATGGGAGACTCCTCCGTGCCTCGGAAAGCACGTTAAGCCGTTGGTCCCGTCTCGTGGATCTTTGACAGTCGTTACGGGTCGTAGAAGCCCGAAAGTCTGACAACCAGTCTCACCAATTGGTATCGTATTACCCAGTAACTGGGATGTGGAGGTCAGATAGACAATCTCTCCATGTAAAATACTGGTATTCAGCTGCATCCGGTTAGACTGGAAGCCGACCTCAACCTAGTTGGGAAAAGGCTTGGCAGATTGATTTGTACTGCACATGGTACCTACTCATCCTTTCTATGAGTATATCAAAGATAAATGTGGCTATTTTGCTGAAACACATAAATACAGCCAGGTTAGGCGTTTGTCTTCATTTCTAAACCTAAAAAAATGGGTAAATAAAGGCCAAAGCGCCTGTTTCTTAAAATTTATTGAATAGGTAAAAACTTGCAATACTAATGTAGAAAAAAATGCAGCGTCTCATTTTCTAAAATCCTCATTCAAAGATTCTATCTCCACCTTTTTATGGCAAGACCTTAAACAGCCAAATTGAATCTCAAGCAATTGGGCATTCTAATCATACTAAACCAGATAAACAGCTTAATCTCTACTTATCTCGCTAAAACCGCTATAAACAATCGTATTTCGCGTGAACATTATGGTATAATTATCTGAAAATCCAATCGCCTAAAATGCTATAAATAAAAGCCCATTGTCGGTCGAATCGGATTGGATTTAGCCATACCGCATGGGTCTACGCAACGAGAGAAGGATAGAATACAAATAGCAAATCAGTTGGATTGCATACGTCTACTAATTGATTGCTAATCCGTCATGAAAGCTGATTGGTCAAAGGGTTCGGTTAAAGGGTCTGATTTACAGTTTTCACTCATTGATTTATTTATAATAAATGACATGCCTAATCGGTGTGTCTCTCGATAAGTCGATTCAAAACTGTTCGAGGATGAAGCGAATCGAATACGAGTAGTTATCATAGAAAGCACCATCCTAGGTATGTATTTACTTGGCAATGACTATCGCCTCGCTGGTCTAGTGGTTGCAAGCGCTATTGCTGTGTCTTGGTTTAATTCCTATACAACCTTAATATACTCTTCAAAGTGAGAGTGAACAGATTTCTCCTAGATAAGCTCACTCCATCGTCGACTTTGTCTCTGTCACCTCCGACCTAGACTAGAGTCAAGAGCAAACTCTCAAATAATAAAAAAAAATCCCAGGTCGAGCAAAGTGTTTTTGGCTATCAGTCATTTCTAAGTAACAGCCAGGAATCTTGATTACCCAGTTGATGGCAATAAGCTCGCCCCCATTACATGAGACAAACATTGCTGGCGAAGTGTGTGTGTATTAGGTAGGTACACCTCTGCTCAACCCTTCGGGAATTACAGGCGTAATGTTATGTGACTATAATAATTTGTAAAAGGTAAAAGTATTTATAATTTAATGATAAGTAATTCAGACGTCAAATGAATGCGTTATCGTGAGATTTGGGATCCGGGCTTAAAAGGCTTTTAATAAACCCTTTATTAAACCACGAAACTATTGTACTTGTTTTTTAAATTCAAAAACAAGTAGTTCAAGTATAAGTAACAAGTAGTTAAAAGTATTGTGTATCAACACGATACTTATTAGCAACACCACAATAGTAGTTTATGAAACTGTTGATAAAATGAGGGATATTATTTACCTTAGGGTATTAACTGAGCCGTAGGCGAGGTTGTTAATCGTATCACACAAGTGTTTTAATATCCAGTTATGTGCAGATTCATACACTGTTTTATCTCCACTCATGCAGTAGGTAGAAACCTATTTAAATAAAAAAACAAAGTTAGCAAAAAGTAAACAAACAGAGTAATGGCTCCGAAACCATAGTAATGTTGATAACGTTACTATGGTTACGGAGCTGTCATCGGTCAACCGCGCATGCGCCTTAGCGCGGTCCCCATAGACAATGATAAAATGGAATTAAAAACTCCTTGGTTGATCCAAAGTGTACTATAATAGAAGAAAAGTTATTTTATAGCATTATGTTGTTAAGAAATCTGTATCATACATTTTTTTTTTTTATGCATGTACAACTCCTGAACTCTGATCTCCAATTACAAACAACTTTCCTTCCTATTGAGTAATATGATACTAAAAGGCAACGTCATTAACAAAAGCAGGACTGAGGGCCTAGACAAAGTAACATTCGATTAGCGATAACGCTAGTAGAAAAGCCAAAAAAGCCAAAAAACATATGGGGTTGACATAAGCTATCGAAATGTCACGTGATCATGTCAATGTCACTTTGAAGCTATAGCGATTGTAGAAATAGATTCACTACAAAGCGAATACCATTTTTCTAGGGCCTCTAATTGCATAAAAACAAAACACTGTGGTCAAATGGACTATAGACTTAACAACATCATCTTATCAACATTATCTTAGGGCTGATGGTTCAACCTGGGAATCAAACCCAGGACGGTTTGTTTCCCTGGTCGAACAGTGTTATTGGGTTTTTAATTTGTCAGTAGTAGCCCGTAGTTTGGAAGTTGGTAGTGGGAGACCCTTGCCTCAGTGCGCACGTTAAGCCATTGGACCTGCGCCTGATCTCTCCCCGGCCATGTCGGATTGCCATCCCATCGGACTATGAGTGTAAAGGAATAGAGAGTGCACCTGTTTAGGGGTTGAGATTGGCCACAGTGGCCGAAATCGTCGGGAGGATTATTATTAGGAATAATTTGATAAGCAAAGTCGATACAAATCTCAATTGAATAGATCATTCTTAAGATAAACTAATATGTACTGAAACTTAGTACATTTTACTTTCTTAGTTCTTTTTGTGCTACAATTAGGAAACAAAAGACTCAAAATTCACAGAATGATTAAATTAAAGATTCAGTATTGCGTCTAATTTCAGTATTTAGTTTACATTTGAAAAGACGGTTGTTGTAGCTATTTGAAAATGATTGTTAATTAATTCATATTCATTCTCAAAAAGTTTAAGGAAAACAGCGTGAGGAAACCGGCATGTCCTGGAACCAAAAATTCGAAGACATGTGACATCTACCAACCCGCACTAAGCCCGCGTGGTGGATTACGGCCCACACCCTCTCACAGAGAGGAGGCCTGTGTCCCAGCAGACAGTGGGAACATTATAGGCTGATTATGTAATTATTATTAATACAATATTTATTCCCAGAAGTAGTAGGTATGTCCGTTTGATGGCGAGAGGCGCTCTTTTACATAACAATGGGTGGTTCATTGTTATGTAAAAGAGCGCCGTAAAAACGTAAAAGTTTGGCGAGTTTAGAATTAAGTAACATCTTTGTATTATAATTTCATTAAATAAAAATATAATTATATCCATCTGTCACAGCTGGATATCTCAAGAACTACCAATGCTATCAACTTGAAGTTTGGAATACTTTTAGATGACGTTTGCCCAAATATTATGCAAATAAGAAAGACATAAAAATTTAAATATTTTATATTACAACAGGGACTGAAAGGGGATCTTCAAAATTCGAAGTGGGGCTACTAGGGCATCTGGAGTATCATATGAAAGAACTCTGTTTGCACTTTCTCAAACATATTTTTTTAGACCCTATAGTTTTCGACTTCTAGTGAAAAATGTTTAAAAAAATATAGCGTTTCTCCTCCTTATCTCCGAAGTTTGCATAGAGAAAAATCTGAAATTATTCTATGTGATAGAAGTTTATGTAAAGATTAAAGGAAAAATAAAATGATGTCTTTAAATAGCACACTTCTTCAGAAACCATCAACAAAAATTACATTAGTTCCACTATCGGTCAACCGATGGCACTTTAAAACAATTTCACGTTTCACAACCAAAATGTGATGATGGTATGGAACCCTCGATGCGCGAGTCCGACTCGCTCTTGACCGGTTTTTTTTTTTATTTATGAGTATACGCATACATTACGAAAACGATATACTCCGATGCCGATTTTGGCTACGATGACTATCACTACTGTTTTTTGACTGCTATGCGTTACGAGCGTGCGCTTTTACGTGGCTAATGTAGCCTATCTTGGCAGAGAAAGGGCGTGCACAGTACGGACACGTTAGGATACTTTTTGGTAATGGTTTTGTATATTGGTGGGGTTGGCGATGTACTAGGTGTATTTATAAGTGAGCGAAGTCCGTAGGGAGTCCATAAATAGAACGCACGGCGTTGACTTTGCACATAGTTGAATATTTTGTCATCCCTCTTTTATTCCGCCTATGTTATAAATTGAGCCAAAAACTATTCTTAATTGAACACTAATATACGGTACTACGCTACTACGGTAGGTATTAAATCTGGACACTTCAAATTTTGTTCGTAACGTAGGCATAAGCGCAGGTTCGACCCTGCGTGGAGTGATGCAGCCACCTTTGGGATGGCTCAGCTAAATACCAACTTGCTGCACTTGACTCAGTGGAACGCAGAGTTAAGAGACTCATTTCACTCACGTAAAACTGGTGGATGCCAAGCTTCACAGCTTGGTTCATCGCCGCCAGGTTGCCTGCTCGTCGGTCTTCTATAGACTGTACTTCGGTGAGTGTGCTCAGGAACTCCACAACTTCATTCCACCGGCCCCCTTCTACCATCGAACATCTAGACGCACTGCAAGTTACCATCCATACCTAGTTGCCATTCCACCAATTCGCACTAAGCGCTTCCAAACATCTTTCATAATGCGCACGACAAAAGAGTGGAACTCACTAACTGCGTCTGTGTTCCCGAACGCATACAAACCGAATCTCTTCAAAGTTAGAGTGAACAGACTTCTTCTGGGTAAGTTCACTCTCTCTCTTTCGTCTCTTTCGCCTCTGACATAGACTAAAGTCAAGAGCAAACCCATCTCAAATTAAAAAAAAAAAGTAGACAGCTTGCAAGCTTATTGCGTGTTACGCATAAGCCTCGTGAATGCTACGCTGCCTTCTACGCTTGTTGCGTATAACGTACATGGCGAATAAACGCTACGCTGACACATTGAACTTGACGTACACGTCAGTGCAGCGTCCAACCAGCGACATCGCGTATCATGCATACTATTATTGATGATAATGCCTTTACAATATTCATAAAATTAACTACGGTTCTGATTGAAAATACTGATTTTCGTTTTAATTTTATTATTAAATATTTTGGGATAATATCGCGCTCATGGTCCCTAATGAGCTTAACACATTTATAATTACTGCAAAATAATTAGGTGCAATCCACTTCTGGATTAA
Organism: Dicycla oo; assembly: GCA_948252095.1. Classification (NCBI taxonomy): domain Eukaryota; kingdom Metazoa; phylum Arthropoda; class Insecta; order Lepidoptera; family Noctuidae; genus Dicycla; species Dicycla oo. The sequence continues at coordinate 13,777,506 of OX411714.1, read as the reverse complement.
ATATGACATGCTGGATTTAAGGTTATGATATTGCAAAAAACAAGGGCAGGTCAGCCCTTTAGTTAATAATTTCAATTTGGACTATAGGTGCTTATTCAAATTATATTCAAAGTATTAGGTACTTATCCTTGTAAAGTTATGAGTTTTGTCCAAAACCTAATTTTCATATTGTTTCTCCGTTGCCTTTTTCATTGAATATTGTACCTGAATGTTATTGAATTAAACATGACATGCCAATACTCATCTATTTTGCGTGGGTATTTTTTTCAGGGCTGAAATTACAGATTGAAGTTAACAGAAAGGCTGACTATCTTTACTTAGACTTAAAATTAAATAAACCCTGAAATTTTATTTAAAACAATAAAATCTGACAATTGACATTTGAGTTTTGACAATAAACAAAAAATTTGAAAATAATGTAAAATTTATCAAAGAAATGGAATGATTCCTAATGGCATTGGTGTTTAGTACGTAAAATGTAAGTACGAGTATAGTGAAAGTATGAACCACATATGGTTTTTAAGAAACGAAATACCACAACATTCCAAACGAAATGTTATGTACACCTATAATTATTTGTGTATACATTAGCGGTAATACCTCTACTAAATACGCTAAACTAATGTTGAATGTATATGCTGTTGGTGTTCTTTAATAAATAAATAAACGAAACGTCACCCAAACCAAGCGGCTGGCCTGCGCCGGATTTACACCGACAGCGATCATTTTTTTTCTCCCTACGACGGACGTCCTTACTTTGCCTTTGACCCTAAACCATTTTTGCACAATAATACGTGTATTATTTTGTAACAGTGAAAATACATCTGTAAAATTATTATCAGTCAAGCATCTTTTACTGGAGAAACCTGTAGCTGTGCTCTATTATATGGTATATTTCTTTATTTTTTAATCTCACGAGTCACGACACAACAATTTGCATCTTCAAATTCTGGGTAAATATGAAAAAAGCATGTATCAGCTCCGACGCACGACTGGAGTTTACTGCGTATTTACGATTGTCTTTGAATATAATGGATAGATTGATCGCTACAATGAAGACTGGCTGAAAATAAACAAAACATAAAAACGTGACAACGCTTCGCTTGTATTTCACTCTTCATATTTTTCCATACCAGGGGCCTTATATGAAAGTCGATTCTTAAGGAGTAAACTCCAAAAATAGGAAATCATACATATCCGCTTAAAGATGTCTGTATAACTGGGTAGACATGGTTTTAAGCCTTTTATCGTTGTTCGGCAGTACAGTCGAGGGTGAAATACGAGTTTACGAGTTACTGCTGGCGCCGATACCAGATGATATGTTGCTTTATTTATATTTATGTTACCTTTTTGAGATGTACAAAGTATACATAGCAGTGGCGGAGGATCTACAATTTATTCTACAGTAGCGACCCGTTCCAGCTTCCCCGACTTCAAAAAAAGGAGTTATCAATTCGATACGTATGTATGTAATATTATTGGAACTGCGAGATATTTAAATATGACATCATATGATGTTCTATTAGGGCTTCCAAACAAATATACAAAATTTTATAGATGTATGTTTGTATGTTTGTCCACGCATTTCTCTGAAACTATTAATCGGATCATGACCATTCTTTTTTTGTTGGCTTACATTTACTGCAACTTAGGGCACAGTGAAAGTTTCATCGAAATCGGTTCAGTACTTTACAAGATAATAGACTAATACGTGTAAGTGTGACGGCCTGGCTTATTGATACGAGCTACGGGTGTGGTGTCATAGGGAAAACATCTCAAAACCTTGGTCAAATTCTAGTGCAATATTTATAACAAAACTATTAAAAACAAATATTCGAGTTTTTACTAAAAACTAAAAATTACGAAATAAAATATAATTAAAAAAAATTAAATCGACTTCAAAAAGAAACGAACTCAAAATTATGAAATGAAGTCGTTAAGTTATTAATTTTGAAAGTTGGTGGTAAAAAACTAAAATACAGATGCCAAGGCACTGACTTCCGAAATTAAAGTTATTTCATAATTTTGAGTTCGTTTCTTTTTGAAGTCGATTTAATTTTTTTAAATTATATTTTATCTGCATCAGCTTGTTGCGTCGAGTATGAATAAGATTTAAATGTAACATACTCGTATTATCACTCTACTTGGAGTATTTTTAATTATAGGGAATCACACGCTTTATCGCTGGGCTTATATGACAACAGTAGGTTTCAGCGGGTGGAGAAGCGCGGGCGAGGTGGCTGCTTCAAAGTGAATCCCGTCGTCATGTCGCTTTGGTGCGAGACCACTTGAATTTATTTTCTCGCACGTAGTTTTTAATTTACGATAACTCCTAAGATATTCATTTAAATTGTATGGTGCAAGGGCTATTCTGCCGTCGTAAGAAAAAAGGGCACAACTAACATTTAAAAAAAAAATCTACAAAAAATTGAGCAGATTAGCCTTTTTTTCTGATTCTAAATATGTATGTAACTCAATTTTTTTTTAAATGTTAGTTGTGCCCTTTTTGCTTACGACGGCAGTATTATAATGTGTAAGTATGAAATAGGTAACTAATGTATTTAATTTGAAAATGATTAATACTGTATCCGTCTAAATAGCTTTTGCAAATACCACATTATATGTCTTTTTTTTTAGAAGTTAGAACGGATATAGTATACTATCCTACACATATGCCATCGCGGAGTTTTTTGTAGACCTATAAAAGAGAAACAATCCCACCATACATTGTTTTGATATATCTCAACTGGATTAAGCAGCTTTTTCGATGAAATCTCCCAGACGGTTTGATTTTTTCCGACAATGATTTCAGCCAATTTACAAAAAAACCTTAACAAATTATACACATATACCTTCCTCAGGAATCACCATTCAGACAGACGCTGCGGAGGACTTTGTACTTTCATATGTAGTGGCCATCGACCGGACCCTGCTTCGCACAATTTTAATAACTTCACAAAACCTTGAGATCTTGATTATAATATGTACAGACGCCAGCAGGTCAACCTACCCGAAACTGTCAGATTTTCCCAATCAACCTTGAACCTAAAGCTTTAGCAATAAAGTCGAAAATCTATTAAAGAAATCTGACAGATTGTAGTAGCTTGATGTGCTGGCGTCTGTACCTATGTTTAATATTAATGCACTAAACACATAAACCTTTAGGAAGAAATTCTCTAGAGTTTAGAAGAACTACGCGGGCACACAGACAGACACGAAACGCGACTTTAATTTATGAAAAAAAAAAACCGGTCAAGAGCGAGTCAAGTTTTATTTTTCCTGTTATCTTTGCATAAACTTCTATCACATAGAATAATTTCATAAGCGGCCTAAAAAATAAAAAGAAAAATGTTTGAAAATATGCAAACTTCGCTCTTTCATACATGTCCTAATAGCCCCACATCAAAATTTTAAGAACTCTTTCAGTCCCTGTTGCAAAAAAAAAAATCTTTCTTATTTGCAAAATAGTTGGGCAAACGAAAACTATTCCAAAATTCAAGTTGATAGCATTAGCAGTTCTGGAGATATCCAGCTGTGACAGACGGACAGACAGACTGAGTCGCATCATAAGGGTTCCTTTTTACCATTTTGGTACGGAACCCGAAAAACCAGCCCAGTGCGTGTCGGACCACGCACAATGAAGGGTTCCGTAGTTGGGATGAAATTAACCCAAGAACAAACTTAACATTGTAGTTGAAAAACATGTTCTCCCATACATTCCAACTGCATAATGTAAGTTTGTACGCACAATGTTATTTTAAAACCATAGACTTAAATTTTAGGTTCAGTAGTTTCGGAGATAGGGGGGAATGGTCAATTATTATTATTATTATTATTTTCTTAAATAACTTTAAGATAATATGTACTTTATTTTAAAATTATGAAAAAAAAAAATGTGACTATCCCATTAACTCCTTTCATTTGATATGTAAAATTATGAAAAAAAAATGTGACTATCCAATTAAGTCCTTTCATTTAATATTTTATTTGCCCCCAAAATTGACCCCCATATTCAAAATTCATTTATTTACGTTATATGTCCGTGTTTGTGTTACAGAAATTCATACGTGTACCAAATTTCAACTTAATCGGTCCATTAGATTCGGAGCAAATTGGCTGTGACAGACGGACAGATAGACAGATACACGAGTGATCCTATAATAGCGGTTCCGTTTTTTCTTTTGAGGTACGGAACCCTAATAATGTTTAAATATAGACAATATGAATTAATATACTCATTACATTTAACCAGAAGGCTAATTCCCGTAGCAAGCAATCTCACCTCAGCGACTATCGAAACTTGTCAAATACCTACTTGTATGTATTTAAATTAGAGGTATTTTGACAGATTGAGATATACGTATAAGGCAAACGTTCTTAGAAATACAGATGTTCCCGTCGGAAATGTGTAGTAAAATTCTACAAGTACACTGTTTTATCTCAAGAAGGGGTAATTTATTTTTTCTTTAAAATTGTACCCATTATCAAATAAAAATAGACATTTTCCTTTACGTTTAGTTCCTGGAATATAGAATTACAGTTAGTTCCAATACATCACCTGCAATAAATTCTCGTAGCTACAATAGGTAGGTACGTGGAAATAGTAATATTATCTAGAATATGAAGTAACGTTCATTATTATTCTCGGAGAGTTTAGAAAGGATTGGCTGAACTAAACGATAAAGGAATGGGGTTCTTGCCATTTGAAGCTGACTTTCTTCAGTTGTCAACAATGTATGTACAGTCAACGTCTAGAAGTCCACTTACACCCCAATGACCATTATCGCCTGCGCTATACGGGCTGCCAAAGTTGCCAATGTGTAGTATTGTCAAACGTTCTTATAGAAGGAGGTCATAAGTACAACTAATATTGCTATTGTATAATGATTGAAAATTGATTAATGTATATTTCATGCATGCATAATTCAGACACAATGCGAATTGTTATATGAATAAATAAATATGCCATAGTTTTGTGAGATTGCTAGTCGACTTCTGGCTGTTACTGTACATACTATGGTATCATTTCGCTACCGTTAGTAATGACAGTTAAAGAACTTTTGTAGAAACCATTCCAAAATTACCTATAGTGTAAAATATGATGCTGGTTGGGTCCGTGTTTGCAATCGGCCAAAATGCGAAGTCACCCCCTGGCCACGAGCTACACGCTCAAGCAACACGCGTCTTACGACAACGATTGCTGAGAAAACCAATGAAAGAAGGTGTTTAGAGCATGCCACGAGGCAGCAACACGACTTGTGAGTGACAAGCGTAAACAGGTGAGGCGTGCGCGTGTCGTTGACGCATGTCGCGTCGCAAGTCGCATCGCTCGAGGACGTTAACGAGGTCTTAAAGCTACGCATGCTCTGATTATATTTTTAGGGTGGGTGACCATTATTCATAAATGCATTCAAGATCCTGTCTCGGTTTCATATAAATATCTATTACGGCAGTCGTTATGGGTAGTCAACAGTTTAAAAGTCTAAGATTAGATTAGTACTCGTAGTTGAGGTTTGGAGGGCTCGGAGTAAAAAAATATATATAAAAAATGTTTGTGTCAGCTCCGACGCACGACTGGAGTTTACTCCGTATTTACGATTGTCTTTGAATATAATGGATAGATTGACCGCTACAATGAAAACTGTCCGAAAATAAACAAAACAAATATACACATACATGATTTCAAAGTGAAAGGTGCGTAAGGTACGTTGCGCGGAAAAACGAAACACTTTTGAGTTAACGCTTGTATTAATTTCACTCCTCATAAAATTTCCAAACGGGGGCCTTATATGAAAATCGATTCTTAAGGAGTAAACTCCAAATACTAGGAAAATGTTAGACGAATGATCAATACCGAATAATTAAACCTTTTCAGTATCTTTAACAATTTGCTCGCATTGTTACCATTTAAGTGAGCCAGAACAAAAATTTTAAAGTAAAAATAAAAACAACTCCTACAAAAACAAAATAGTTTTGTTTGGGCGACGACTGTTTATTAGGGATTATCTTTAGCTTTTATGAAAAGGTAGATAAGGTATAATATGATTAACGTGTAGTGTCTACAGTTTATCTAAATAAGAGCATAATTAGAATGTAAATACCAAAAAACCCTGCTTATTTTGAATAAGAAAATACCTTGCAGCAATTTTATAAATTCTCTGAAAATGGTTATTTTAGGTACACAGATGAAACATGTAGAAGTAACTAAAGGTAAATAATAGGAATAGACAAAAGTCACAACGTATACACATATTGTGGCTGGCTCACTCAGCAAGTGAGAAAGCAAATTTTGCATCTCTCTTTGCAAGCAATTCACATCTGGTCGCTGGCTCCAAGCAACCACCTACTGTACCTCATTGTGACCCCTCGATGCCGGAGATCGCAGTTCACATTACAGAGGTCCGAAGAGTATTATTGTGCAGGCTAGACGTGAACAAGGCCAGCGGGCCTGACGGTATTCCAGCCAGTGTTGAGGCAGTGTGCACCTGAACTGTCTCCTGTGTTGACACGTTTGTTTCGCCTCTCTCTTGATAAAAGAACGGTGCCGAAATCCTGGAAGCTTGCAAATGTACAGACAGTGCCCAAAAAGGGCGACCGTGCAGACCCTGCTCATTACCGTCAGTTCGCCATTACCTCCATTATGTGTAAGGTTATGGAAAAGGTACTGAACAATAAGTTGCTGACCTATCTCGAAGACAATGATCTCCTTAGTGACCGGCAATATGGCTTTCACCAGGGACGGTCAACTGGTATGCACTGCTGGCGAAGCCATCAAGAAATACGGCGAAGCACTTGCTGTATCGCTTGACATCTCGAAGGCCTTTGACAGGGTCTGGCACGCTGCTCAGCTCAGCAAGCTTTCTGCTTATGGCATCCCAGCAAATATTTGTAGCAGCATATCAGATTTTCTTAGTGAACGGTCGATCAGAGTAGCCGTTGACGGCTGCCCCTCTGACCTTATGGCTATTGAGTTCCTCAGGGGTCTGTTCTCTCTGCAACTATTTTCCTGCTGAATATTATATAATGGTCATTGATACAATACCAGGCTGAAGCAGGCTTCAGCCTGGTATTGTTGGGTACGCAGATGACAGTACAGTTTCAGAGAGATACTTGTAACCCTTTATAAAGCGCAAGCCCGATCCTGCATGGAGTATTGCAGCCACCTTGGGATGGATCAGCCAAATACCAACTAGCCGCGCTTGACTCGGTGGAACGCAGAGCAAAGAGGCTCATTGGCGACGTAGAACTGGTGGATGCCAAGCTTCACAGCTTGGCTCGTCGCCGCATGGTGGCCTGCTTGTCGGTATCCTACAGATTGTACATCGGTGAGTGTGCCCAAGAACTCAACGACCTGATTCCATCGGTCCCCTTCTACCATCTGACATCTAAATGCACTGCCAGTTACTACCCTTACCTAGTTGCTATTCCACCAATTCGCACTAAGCGTTTCCAAATGTCTTTTATAATACGCACAGCAAAAGAGTGGAACTCACTACCTGCTTCTGTGTTTCCGAGCGCATACAACCCTAATCTCTTCAAAGTGAGAGTGAACAGGCTAGACTAGAGTCAAGAGCAAACCCATCTCAAATAAAAAAAAACATACCTAAATTCTCAAGCAGAACATATAAATGTGGTTCTTTGAATGCTCAATGGAAATAAAATAGAACACTGATTAGCAGGGAAAACTTGATTTTTAATTTTTTCTTTACAGTACAGTCTTTGATTATAAAGTACAGTATATCTTGATAAATCTCTCGCTCGTCCTCTATCCGTTGCACAGCACAGACTACTTAGATCCATCGACCTGACATTTTGTTTTAAATTCAACCATAGACTACTGATAGATCATGCTAACTTCCTAAAACTATATATTCACAATGTTGTGACAAACTACCTAGCTATTCACTCTCACATAAACTCTAGTACCAAACCATTTTCCATTACCTTAATAACATCAGCATAGTCATAAAATAAACCAAAAACAAGCCAACAGTGCTTAAAACTCTCTCATTTCACTAAAAGTCGTTGACACTAAAGCCAGTTATTACCTTAATACACAGTTAAATATTGAATAAGAGAGTATAAGAACATTGCAGTCGAGATAAGCGCCATAATTAATTAATATCATTAACTCTATGCCAGGTTAACACGGAAAGTTCGCAGTAACTACTAGCAATGAATCTTAATAAGGAACGTACAACGTCGCTTGCTCGGTCCTTCAAGCTATTAGTTACAAGTAATGGGGAATAACTCGGAAACAAAGACATACACTACCTTTGTTATAAAATTATCTGTGACAATTTTATACGACGTTTTTCTTACAAATAGCCAGCATTCTAAATAAGTGGTTATGTTTTTCATAGTAGAGCAGGTTTATCGCTTTGAGTCGTGCATTGACAAACGAAAACGTGTAAATTTTGTTGCATGTAGTGTTTTGATAAAAGTGGTGCTTCTTGTGTCCTGCTTTGTGTTTTAAATTATATGTATACAGTGTACAACCAACAACCTAGTGACAATTTTAAATGGTGGACACCTTGTTTTCGCTTTAGGCAAGTGACAACAAAACATGCAAGGCATGCAAAAAGTGAAATGGTATCAGACGTGTAGTAGCAGAAGTAATGTTTAGGTTTTTATACACTGCAATAGTTATTTATGCTACAAGTGCGGAAAGTAGGTGATTTCCGACGAGTGGCATTATTCACGAGCGAGCAAAGCTAGCGAGTGTATATAAGTCGCCACGATGCGGAAATCATCTTACGCACGTGTATCATACAACGTTTTAATATGCATTATGCGCGAAAAAAAAATACATTAAAAACGTATCTTTCTTTTGTTTTGCCGGTTAGAGGCTGTTGTGGGCATTTTGTTCTTCTTGAATAACATTTTTCGGGGTTAAATTAATTGGTTCGTCACTTAAACTCGACATTTTTAGCAGATTTACACATATCGACTCCGAACTAAGCATGAAATTAGTAAAATGACGGGCTTATGTTAAATAAATACGCGGTCAGCATATCTACTAGGTAACGCGCATGTGCAAATAGCTGCCACGTTGTATCGTAAAAAGGCACGAACAAAATATTCGTTCAGCCAAACATATTTAATGAATATTTAAAATTAATTCATTAATCAAAATCTAAATCTAGAGTAATTAATAAAGCTTTTAATGAAGTAAGTATTAGTTTTATTGTAACTTTTTTATGAATGATAATCTGTACTTGACTAATTTGTAAAACTTTTCTCAAATAATAAAAAAAAACTCTTTGCGTCGGGCTGACGGCGGAGTTAAAAATTAAGAAAGAAACTGAAAAGTAAAAGCACTAGTGCGAAAAGTGGCACTTTCCGCTCAGTTTGGCAGCTTGGAAAACTCTCTTTTCGAGCACATGCACTGTAAACAAGGGACGACCCGATTTCTTCACACGGGTGAATATTTGACCTTTTAACCGCCGTCATTACCTTCCGCCAAAAGTTGATGAAGGAGAATATCGTTAATGAAATATTTCATCAATTCCCAGAATCTGCTTAAGGACCAGAATCAGGAATTGCTGAAATATTTCATTAAATATATTCTCTTTCATCAACTTTTGGCGGAAGGTAATGACGGGCGGTTAAAAGGTCGAATATTCACCCACACAATCTATGCCAAGTATCGGACACCTGCATCCGATAGCCTGACCGTGTGAAAAGAGCCTAAGGCGGTCAATTTCTTCCCAGAACCGACACGATCAAGTTACATTACTATAGGAGAAAATATAAAAATAATTAATGTTTTATTCAGCGAGAACTGTCTCTGTTGTATAAAGGAAATATGCAAATAAAAGCTTGGAATTGAATTTAGCGCATCGACTCAAATTACATTTAGAGTGAGGTCAGACGGGGTCAGCTTGTTATCGAGTGAAACACAATCGCTCGAGCCTGGCCTCGTTCCATACTGAGTAGCTATCTTAATACCCAAATAACTAACGTAAAAATAACGTAATTTACTATGGAATTAGTGTTAATGTCTCTCACTTTTATTGGGAATAAAAGTACCAATAACGAATTTTTTTTACAGGTCTTGTCAAGAGCTAATGTGATATGGGTACCTATTCTTCTTTGTTTTAATTTAAGTGTTTCGTTATTTCAACCCAACCTAATTATAACTCACAACTTTTTTCCATAGGGGTAAGCAAGTTAGTTTTTTTATGGATAAATAAATTCTCAGAAGATACGGGTAGGTATGTATTTTTCTTTCAGGAAATGTTCGAATACAAAATGAAAAAGGAAATCAACTAAACTTGCCTTTATCACAAAAACATACCTACATAGTACGAAACTATACTTACACAAAGGTGCAGTTTTTGGTCCAATGTGGAACAATTTCAAAGAACTAAAATTGCAGATTTCATTCACACCTAAAACGAGCTGACTCATCCGAATCCGAATGTCTTATGTTACACAGTTCGACATAAGAAAAAATGCTCCAAGTGTCTTAAGTCGGACAGTTACACTAAATTGACAAGTGAAAATATTAAAATGACCTTTATGATAATGTAATCCTAATACAGCTTGACAGCTTGACAATTTCAGTCAAGTCAATTTAGTCTCCGACATTCGAGAGGTTAAATGCCAAGCTTAACTAGAGATTCTTAAATTAGCACAATACTTAGAAATACATTTATACATAATCTATTCCATATTTATGGGACTAAGCACACTTCCACCGAAAAACCGTTTAATGTTCCGCTACTTGAGTAGCGAAACACCATTCGAGTCAGTTGAATAAATACAAATACAGCAGTTTTGCTGCTATGGTTTTTTTTTTATCATTTTGTGCCCTAAAGTCCTAGTTTCAAAAAAGAAGTTTTTTAAACATTTATCCGTAGTAACCAAAAGTAGACAACAGCTACCAAAATACCTATTTTATGTAAATCCAAGTTCAAAACAAAATGATAAAATATGTATCCACTTTATCGATTGACCGCACCTCAGCTCTTAATACTACAAATTCATTAGACGGTATTATTCGCCCATGCTAATAGGATATTTTATAATAGTTCGCCCAGACACGAACCATCCGATTGGCGGCCGACTAATAGGATTACTAATAAAACTTTCACTCTGCTACGTCATAATACGGATTCCGCCATGTTTGTCTTTTGTCTTAATTTTCATGATTACACGTGTTTTGATCAGGATATTTAATATAATAGAATAGAATAGAATAAATGTTTATTGTTTCCAGTATTACATTATAGCTGAGTGTGGTCTAAGGAAAAAAAATAAGAATGCCAGTAGGTATATTAAGTTTGACTGCAATGAGGTTCTAGGTTCGATTACCGGGTTGGGCAAAGTGTTATTGGGTTTTTCCATTTGGAATTTCTTAGTAGCAGCACGGAGTCTGGATTTGAGCCCGGTTGATGGCAATAGGCTCACCCCCTTATTACATAGGACTTAACGTAACTTGCGTAACTAGCGAAATGAAAAGGGTTAGGCAGAGGCGTACATATAGTCCACCTCCGTGTAGTCCACCCAGTACTACAATTCTGCCCAATTCTGTAACTTTGAGTTAAGCAACACGCCATTGACACTCTATCGACACACTACAGACATTATTTTGCAACTGTTACAAATTTGGCATTCTGCAAAAACTTCAATGGCGTTTCAGTGGTGTCTCAGTAGTGTGTCGATAGTATGTCGATATTGTGGCAGTACAATTGTGGCAATACAAACACTTTATTATAAATTAAAAAAATAAACAAATTGAACCAATTCAATAGGGAAAAGTCGTATCGTTGTTCGATGGCTTCACAATGGCGGCTCAATAGCCAAAACACTATTCAAACACTACAGACACAGCTGTCAAATACACTTAAAATATTTACAGAATACCGTTACTTTGGCCATCACGATGCCATTAACACATTATAGTGGACCAGACTACCAATTATTACAATGGTCTTACTATGGCGTTTCAATGGCACTACAGTTGCTAGTCAATGACGATAGATAATTTGTAGAATACCAAATGTCAATGACGATTCTATTGAAACACTACTTACACACTACCGACACACTATTGACAAGTTGGTTATTTTACAGGATTGGGCCCCTGGTATGCCTCTGCCTAACCCTTTGGGAAATAAAGGCTGTTATGACTTATGATACGTGTAATACAAAATCATTTTGCATTGGTGAAATGTATTACAAAATGGTTTAATTTTGTAAAAAACGATAGATTTTTTTTACTAGAAATTGCATTCCTTATTGTTTATGGCAACACAAAGTTAATTATTTTTAGTCTGTGTTATAAAAAACGTCAATATTCAATATCAAGGGTCTTCCGCTTAAAAGGAGTATCCAAACCATATAATGCAAATCAAGTATGTTAATTGAAATAAACATGACAGACCAGTTGGCGTGGTTGGTTAAGATACCACTTACCACGCCGCAGGCCGTGGGTTCGATTCTCATCCAGGACAAACGTTTGTGTGCATGAACATGTCTGTTTGTGAGGAGCTTGTGGCTAAGTAATAACACCAGCACGGGTCGATCCATCAGGTTAAGCTACGCTTGCCGAGGTTGGTCTGTGGATGAGTGACCATCTTTTCATACCGAGACTCCTCCGTGCCTCGGAATGCATGTTAAGCCGTTGGTCCCGGCTGTATTTACAAAAAAAAAGTAGTGTATGTAGGTAGTATATTAGTTATCTGGTTTGTATAGTACAGACGCCAGCAGGTCAAGCTACCCGAAACTGTCAAATTTTCCCAATCAACCTTGAACCTAATACTTTAGAGATAAAGTAGAAAATCTATTAAAGAAATTTGACAGATTGTAGTAGCTTGATGTGCTGGCGTCTGTACAAGCTCTGCTTCGTTTGGGATCAGATGACCGTGTGTGAATAATGTCCCAGGTTATTATTATTACATTTATATTTTTTCCGCTAGTTTGGATAGCGTGTGTGTATCGGCAATAATCTGTATCAGTGATAATTAAAATACCATTAAGCAGTAAGTCATTTCAATCAAGCAACCAGAAATATTAGTCTACAGAGAGCAATACACGAAGTTTACACTTAAAAGAGGTTTTTAACTCAGTAATCTGTTTAAAATTATTTTACCTAAACGTATTTCGTGGTGTTACCAGTCTAAATATTTAGTATCATAAGGTAGGTACTGCGGAGTAGTTCAGTATTGTATGTATGTTCAATAGTGTATGTTAGATATCAATTACACGAATGAACCGAATAATGATTAGATATTGGTTGTTGTTGGTAATGATGTTTGAGCTTGTTATGGTCTATGTATACGTAGGTATAACTACGTATATATTATAGATTATTTTGGATTATACGTTAGCAGAGGTTTCACGAATGTGCCTGAGTAATCTACTATTACTGTAAAGTCGGTAGTAGACTACCGAGATGATGACTAAGGGTGAGGCCAAACGAGCGTAATTTTTTGAGCTGAGAGCTAAAATGTGTCACAGAATTTACGCTGCATTCGTTTTCATACTAAAGTCCTACTTTGTCCTTAATGTGCGGAGGGGAGCGAGGCAAGCGTCAGTTAGTTACAGAATGCCCAAGTGTCGACACAAGCACCCCGTACAAACTTTGGATAGCAACTGGAGTTACGTCCTTCCGTCTGACAGCCTAACCGGATTTCAGATGAACGTAAATTGCGGTACTCAAAATACGCGACTCGCGTCATTATTCATTAGTCATTTATTCATTAACAATATCTGAATTGAAGTATCTGAATTTACACATATAAAAGAAATGTAATAAAATATTATTAACACTAAAAATTAAAATAGACACAAAAACAAACGACAATGAGTTTTCAATTTCATATTATGTCATATCATAATTCTAAATGATACAATAATCAGACAGGAACTACAAATCTTCAAGACATTTGTCCAATAGGAAATTTTTCAGTTTAGTATTAAAAGAATAAGTGGGGACCGTGCTTTTCAAATCTAAAGGAAACCTGTTATATAACTTTATCGTGGACTGTGTTTCACAAAATTTAAATTTGGATTAATCATGCCTTTAAGGTCTTTTCTACGGGTGCCTTCACTTATTTCTCGTTCTTCTATTGTCTCAATTTCATGAAGGTATTTAACTATATTAATTAAAAGTACAAGGACATAAATGCTTAATGACACACACTGACTTAAAGCTGGAACTGTGAGTATGACTAAATTTATAAAATGTTGACGTCAACTTTCAGTTTGGGGAATACGGACTATTGTTCTTATTGCTTATTTTTGCAGTACAAAGGCTCTTTTAATGTTACAATTATCGGCCAATTTCCTTAGCAACTATTGTTGCTAAGGTTTTGGACAGTGTGCTTGACTCAGAACTTGACAAACACCTTAACCTTCACGACGCTCAGTTCGGTTTTCGCGCTGGACTTTCTACTGAAAGCGCAATTCTGAGTCTCAAGCACACTGTTCAATACTATACTGATAGAAGTACACCTGTGTTTGCGTGCTTTCTTGACCTCTCCAAAGCATTTGACCTCGTGTCTTATGACGTATTATGGGAGAAGCTTAAGAAAACTGGCGTGCCAACACAGGTGCAACGTATTTTTCATTACTGGTACCAGAACCAGATAAATTATGTAAGATGGGCGAGCAGCTTCTCCGACGCGTACAGGTTGGAGTGCGGAGTGAGACAAGGTGGTTTGAGTTCTCCAAAGCTCTTCAACTTGTACATAAATGAGCTTATAGTTGAGCTCAGCAGCACAAGAGTAGGATGCTCGATCGATAATATATGTATGAACAACTTTAGTTACGCTGATGATATGGTGCTGCTGACCCCAACTGTAGGCTCAATGAGACAGTTGCTAGCCATATGTGAAACATATAGCAATAAGCACGGACTGGTATATAATTGTAAGAAGAGTGAGTACATGGTCTTCAAGGCCTCCGGTAAGTGTCCGTCAAATGTACCCGCGATTAAATTGAATGGTACCGAACTGAAGCGGGTCCAACAGTTTAAATACCTCGGACATTACGTTACAGAGGGCCTTGACGACCGAGTTGACATAGAAAGGGAACGTAGGGCATTGGCGGTCAGAAGCAATATGCTGGCCCGCAGGTTTGCTCGTTGTAGTGATCAAGTTAAGGTCACACTATTTAGAGCCTACTGTCAGACTTTCTACACGTGCAGCCTGTGGTTCAAGTATACGCAGAGGCCGCTCAGTGCCCTACGTGTCCAATATAACAATGGATTTAGGATGTTGTTAGGGTTGCCACGGTTTTGCAGTGCGTCTGGTATGTTTGCGGAGGCCGGGGTAGACGGCTTTCATGCCATCATGCGTAAGCGGCTCGCTTCCCTGTTAAGTAGAGTTCGGGGTAGCACTAACAGCATCCTACAGGTCATTGCAGATAAACAGGACTCAAATATCCTGAAATCATTTATACGTGCACAAATTTTATAACCTTTCTCTTTTTATGGACATGGTCTGAAATAAAGATTTTATTATTATTATTATTATAACTGTTTCCCCAGTGAAGTATGCTATATCTAATTTTGGACTCGACTAACGCAAAATATACCATTTTTAGTTGTTTTACGGTAATTTCGTTTCTCAGAGCTCTCAAAGAAAACATGCGGACGATACAGATGCATCTTTTGCCTATAGTTACGGTTTCTAATTTAGCAATTCGTCAATTCATATATTATACCTAAAAAATTAACTTCATTGACAAGCTCGATTTTATCTTGATTCAATACAATCTCATATCATCTTTATTACGGGCAGTCGTTTTAAATAACATTATCTTGGTCTGTGTGGTATTTTCTTTATTTGCAGTAAACCACACATGAAAGGCTTGCAATACTGCATTAACTTTCTCTGTCAGCTCTATTAGTCATGCTGCTAAATTAAAAAGCAAAAATTACTATTTCAATGTCCGGTCAAAATACATTTATATAATTAATTAAATCATTAATAAATAATATAAATAATAATATAGGTCCCAAGATGGATCCCTGTGGGACCCTTTGTGATTCCTACCATTGCTGATTTGCATGCATTTTTGTAGCCATTTTCTTGTATTGTGTCAATCTCAAAGAACATTTTTCTGTTTTTAGGGTTCCGTACCTCACCAGGCGGCGGCCGAGCTAGCGACACACGGGGTTGCGATAATCGTCGAGAGGATCCGGCGATTGGGACTCGAGTTGGCCCTGCACAAGTGCATGTGTTTTCATGGTCCTCGGAACGTGCCACCGTCGGGTTCCCAAATAACGGCAGGAGGGGTTCACATCGGCGTCGAGATGACGATGAAGTACCTAGGACTAGTCCTCGACAGCCGGTGGAACTTCGTGGAGCATTTTCGACGTTTCGCTCCCAGACTGGAGCGGGCCGGGGCTGCCTTGATGCGGCTCTTGCTCAATCTAGGGGGTCCAAACGCCTCCTACCGGAGGCTCTACGCGGGGGTCGTGTGGTCCATGGCCCTTTACGGGGCACCAGTGTGGGCGTGTTCCTTGGGGCGGCGACCAGCCCGCCAGTTGAACGCGTCCCAAAGGGTCATGGCCATCCGGCTAGTTCGGGGATACCGCACGGTCTCCGGTGAGGTGGCGAGCCTCCTTGCCGGATTGCCGCCGTGGGATCTAGAAGCAAAAGTCCTCGCATACATATGGGAGTGGCGCGAGGAGGCAAAACGCCAGAGCGTTACTCCGCTGCCGCGAGAAATCATGGCACAGCGGACAGAGCTCCGGCGGGATCTCATGGTGACATGGAGAGTGCGACTGTCGCAACCCAGTGCTGGGCACGCCACAATTGCGGCGATAAGTCCCCTCTTTGAGGAGTGGTTGGAGAGGCGTCATGGCACCCTCACCTTCCGCCTGACGCAGGTCCTCACCGGACACGGTTGCTTCGGGAGGTTCCTGTTCCGGATAAGGCGGGAGGAAACGCCCGGGTGTTACCACTGTGTGGATCGCTCGGACGACACGGTGGAGCATACGGTGGAGGTCTGCCCGGCTTGGGCAGAGCAATCTTTGCGCCCTCACGCCCCTAGTCGCCGCTGGAGACGCCCTGGGCGTCGGGAATCGATAGGCGATTCCCGGCCACCGTAGGCGCGGGCTCGCGGATGGCGAGCAACGGGTAGCTCGCCGTCCGGTAAGGACCAGGCCGGGTCGACGGCGCGTTGTGTTCCACGCACGCCTCAAAGAGATGTCAGCACTAGCTGAAGGGGTCCGCTAGGGCCGATGCCCGCCAGGGTTGTGGGTTGTTCGAAAGAGTTACCGTGGCCCTGGCACAGGCAACTGATGGAACACGGGTGGGTTTTAGTATAAACAGGTATTACCTTTGCCATTTTTAATCGGCCCGGGAAGATCGATTCCTCAACACATTGATTAAAAAAGTCTACATCACCATCTATATCCCCACCTAATATTTGTGAAACGGGCAGATTGGTTATAATATTGTCAATACATTAAGTGTTATTGTTCCAACTGAACGTTAGAGAACCAATCACATGCTTGAAATTATAACACCGTAACGTACTAAGGAATTCAGTACGTTTTTACTGTCCAGGTCGGTGCAGGTCAATATAAAAATCACCACAGATTACACATTTCCTATTGAATAAGAATTCTAGTAATGTCTCAAGTTTTTTCTAGAAACGGAGCAAAATTTTTGTCCAATAACAGCAGTAGATTTACAAACCAGTTTGAATATCCTTAGCACCACATATCTGGAAACAATCTACTTTATACAACTTACTAGCTTGTGCCCGCGACTTCGTCTGTGATCCAGGATGAATAGTAGCCTATGTCCAGGTCATGGTCTACCCATGTGCCAAATTTCATCCAAATCCGTTCAGCCGTTTTAGCGTGAAAGCGTAATCAACAAACAAACACACTTTCGCATTTTACGTATAATATTAGTTAGGAGGATAAAAAACTGGTCCATCGACAGCTAGACTCACGAAATGTATTAGTTACTTAAATAAAAAAAAAAACTTGACAATTTATTACGGTTACTATAATAATATAATTCAATCATGATTCGAAAGACACGTGGCGCCATCTATTAACATAAGAACGGTATTGCTGTTTTCCTCGGGAACCGGTACTTTTTTTGGGATGAAAGGTACCCTATGTCAGTTTCGGTACACCTGACAACGTACATGTAAAATTTCAGGATGATCGCTTTAGTGGTTTAGGCGTGAAAAGGTAACAAACAAACTTACTTTCGTATTTTTAATATTAGTTAGGAATAGTTAGGATATTAGTTAGGATTTATAGCTTCAGTCATTTCTGTTTTCCATGTGCTAAAATTAAACTGCCTCCTCTTTTTTATTTTTTCTTGTGTTGTACGAGACTAGCTTGTTGTATTCATATTAAAAATGCACGCTCCATCTTCATTTAGGAAGTGTTCGCTTATACACATTTAGTCTAACTTTTTGTGGAGGGTTTGAACGTAAACTTCTAGTTCATTTTTCTTAATATTAATTCCACAGAAATTCTGATGAAAAATATTTAAATATGTAAGGTCATCGTATAGGTTTTGCAAGTCAAAGTTATTCACGAAAAAAGTCAGATTTCTGTACAGGCTCAGTCATCAGCTCGTGTCATTAAGCGTTGCGTTAATTTAGGTTGAATGTAAGGTTGCCAGATGTCCGGGATTTCCGGGATTGTGCCGGAATTTTACGTCTTGTCCCGTGTCCAGTAAATCGATCTATCGTCTCGGATTCCGATGATTTCCTACTTAGTCTAATTATATTTAGTTTACAAAATATTGGGTTGGTAAGAAAATAATGAAACACTTTCAGGTACTCTTGTATTTATTAATTATTTATTTAATGTTACATGTTTAATCAACAATATAATTACCCTCCGTATCTACTACCTTTGCCCATCTTTGTGGTAGTGACTCAATAGCTTTTGCCCAGAAGTGTGGAGACTGAGATTGAAAGAATTTCTCTACGTCACTTTTGAGATTGTTATATGATTTGAATTTTTTTCCACGTAAATACTGTTTCAATGACAGAAATAAATGGTAGTCAGACGGAGCAAGGTCAGAAGAGTACGGAGGATGCGGCACTGTTTCCCAGCCAAGTTCCTTTAATTGATGACGAGCAACGGAAGCGACGTGCGGTCGCGCATTATCGTGGTGAAGGTGAACCTCGACTCATCTTCGGCGTTTTTCCCGGAGCGCAGCAGCGAGCTGGCGTAGCTGAGAGGCGTAAACATCCCCGGTGATAGTGTCATTGTTATGCAACATGTCCCACCAAAGGATTCCACGAGAATCAAAAAAGCAACACAGTAGAGACTTCCGACAATAGGGATTGCGTTGTGGCTGGACTGGCGGTTCTTGTCCACGGGGAAGCCAGAAGCCGCGTCACGTATCGTTTTCATAAAGAACGTAGCTTTCATCTCCCGTCACTAAATTTGTTAAAAACTCTTTACGTTGTGAACGAAGTAAAAGAGATTGGCATATCGCAACTCGGACTTCTCTTGTAGCATTGGTCAATACGTGGGGGATCCACCGCGACAGAACTTTTCTGTATTTGAGTGCGTGAAGACGGATCTCAATCGTAACGTGAGAGCAGCCGATTTCTTCGGCCAATTCACGAGTGGTTGCATTTGGGTTTATTTGCAATTTCTCTAGTAGTATGTCGTCATTAAAAGCGGATGGCCGACCGGTGTGCTCCTTGTCCTCAAAACTTGTATCTCCAGAGGCAAAGCGCTTAAACCAACGACTCACGGTTACATGACTAGTAGTCCCCGGGCCCAACGCATGGTTAATGTTATCCGCTGCTTCACGCGTCGAATGACCTTGTTTAAACTCGTAGAAGTAGAGTGCTCGAAGACACTTGTTGTCCATTTCGAATAATATTGCGCAACAATTTGGCGTGCCGCACTTATTTACTCTTCTGCGTATTCCTTCGAGAGTATTCTACAAAGTGCTAGAAGTACTTACTATAGAAAAAATATTTTAAACAGAATAGATAAATAATTTAAAAAGTGTTTCATTATTTTCTTACCAACCCAATACTAGAAAGTACATAAAGTACATGTTGATTGTCTACTAAAGTTTCAATTTAATAATTAGTTGGAAGTAAATTACTCACTTATTAATCACACATTTTATTTATGATTAACGTGTTGAACGACGTGTTAATCAACGAACCACAAGGAGAGGTTCATTTTGTTTGTTTTTTTTTTTTCAATTTTTAAGGCTGATTTTATTTAGTTAAAAGATAGTACAGACGCCAGCAGGTCAAGCTACCCGAAACCGTAAAATTTTCCCAATCAACCTTGAACCTAATGCTTTAGCGATACAGTGAAATCTATTAAAGAAATTTGACAGATTGTAGTAAGTGCTGGCGTCTGTACATCCTAATGTACTTGTTGATGATTGCCTACTATAAAAGCAAAGTTCTCAATTTTATATCTTTTATAATAATGGTGATTTTCTGTCAAACTTCTTTTATCTGGACTATAAAAAGTATAAATTTTAAAAATAAAAGGTGTTTTCCTTTAAAAATAAATACAAATATAAAGTTAGATATCCCGTAATTTATATTTATATATTCTAAACTAAAGCCACTTCAATGAGTTCAAACAAGAATATTCACAAAGACATGCTTTATGTACTTACGCTGTGTAAAACCAATAATCCTTCATAAGTACCAAATAAGCATTGACTTTTTACTTACAAAGGTTAATAATGGTACTTTATTATGAAAAGTCTCTGAATGTCAAGTTTTCGTATATTATACTTTGTTTATTAAAATTTTATGCCAATAAAAAAATGCTATACAAGGGCGAATTTAATGCCTCAGGCGTTTTCTACCAGTCAACCTAAGAGTATAATAATATAGTCATTATATATTACTCAAAACAAAATAAGGGCCACTTGTTATTTTTACATTTCAGTGTAATTTGAAGAACTAATTGTTAACTAGCAAAATATTGATGTTACGGACTCTTCGATATCTAACCTCTTTGATGCTATGCTTGAGATCAAATGCTAGTCATAATTTGAAAAAAAAAAGTCTTGTAATCTGGTTTCGATTTTTCTTTAAGTTTTGTTTCGATTAGCGGCTTGGTATTCTGAAAATTATCATAATTTTGTTTAGTTATCTTGTTAAAACAACATATTGCGTTATTAAGTCACAAATACGAAGACATATAGACACAAAGGGGTTGTTTCCCGGAAGCTTCGCCGCAAGAGAGCGCTGTGAGTTTGTTACATGTCAAAAGTCTTTGATAAAAACGTAACGTGTGCATTGTGTGCACGATTTTTAAGTATTTGCGTGTTTCTTTTCATCTATTTCTATTGCTTCACAATGTTTTCTACCTGGCGTATTGCCCAGTTGAAGGAAAAGTTGAAAAAAAGAGGAGTGTCGAAACAATGAAGAAAAGCCAAGCTTGTCGTAAGGTACATTATATTTAACAATTTTGTGACTTTTAGCCGAATTCTGGACAATGTAACGGTTTTATAAGTTACTAGCTTTTGCCCGTGACTTTGTCCGCGTGAAATTTCTTGTTTCCCCGACCCACCCCGTCGCATAGCATCGGGTAGCCCGCCCGCGCGATCACTTCGTTTTTCTGACTTTTTTTCTTTTTGCGCGGCTCCTATCGTGATATTAAATAATGTATAACCTTCCTCAAGGATTGGGCTATCAAATGCAAAGAAGAATTTTTCAAATCCGACGAGCAGTGTAAGAGATTAGCACGTTCAAACAAACAAAATAACAAACTTGCTTCAATTTTATTATTAGTGTATTATTTGATTACCGTTAACAAAGTTATAGCGAGCCAACCTTAAAAGATAGACATATGCTAATGCAATTTTTTTTTTTTTATTACTTTTAAGAAGGCTTACAGACTAATTACAAATAAAATAGGTAACAACAACACATAATCAGGTTGCTAATAACAAGCCTCCACAGAACTTTTAGAACTTTTTAAGAGAAACAATTCCATCATACATGATTGTTGCGTAACTTTAAACGTTAACGCAGCGCACGCAACAGAAACTCTCAAAAGGGATACATTTTCACCGTTTTTGCAACATTTTTCATTGATGCTCCGCTCCTATTAGGTGTAGCGTAATGGTACATAGCCTATAGCTTTCCTCGATAAATGGGCTATCCAACATTAAAAGATTTTTTCAGTACTTCCTGATATTAGCGCGTTAAACCAAACAAACAAACTTCTCATCTTTATATTATGAGCTTTTTAATAGTAGTATTATTAATGATAAACAAGATTATATAAAGTTACTTGTTTCAAAATGTATGGTTATTTGAAAAGAAACCATTTTTTTTCTTCACTGGTTGGATTTTTTTGTAATTATTAATAAAAAGTCGTCATTAATAATAGGTATAGTAGCAACCTGTCGTCTTACAAGTGGTCTCGTAGTATGTTTTCTCCCACATAGTCTCGAAAAATCACTTGATTTGAAGTTTATTAATTTCAGTCCCTTTCTTTCTCTTCATGTGAAAATTACTTGGGAATATGTCAACGCCTATTTGTTTGCATCCAAAGGCTCGCAACGACCCATTATATTGATATAAGATACAAAAAAATAAAATATTGTTTAAGTTCTTTGGAGTTTGACAGTTCGTTTGTAACAAACACTTAGCCCCATCTTCATTCATCACAATTTGACAGTTTTCATCCCCATAGCAACCAGAGCCGTTAAAATTATTCAAGAAAGAAATTCGCAGCGGTCTGTGGGTTTGCATCTGGGTTTTTCTCGAAGATCTGTCCAAAATGCTTGGAATCGTTTCCAAGAGAACGACCGTATTGAAGACCAAGTTCGGGTAGAGTTCGCATTAGAACTGTTCACGAGGATCGATACATCAGGCTTAGTGCTCGGCTAGAACGCACAGTGACGGCTCGTAAGTTACAAATTCGCCTACGGTTGACAACGGGTACTCGTGTCAGTGACCAAACTATCCGGAGTCGATTGCACTAAGACCAGCTGTACGGTTTACGTACATTCCGTCAGGCTGCAAACGCAGCAACCTACTTTTCTCTTTGGTATTTAAAACAATGTTTAATATGATTTTAAGTTAGTTGACGAATTACATACTTACGCGAACACCGCGGATTAGCATCCAACCCACTTTTACTTTGTTGTGATCGGTACTCTAATAAACCTTTAGTGTTACCAAATCTGTGTGTGTTTACATCAACTCGCCTAACTCCAAGTACTGACTTACCACTTCTTACTTAAAGCTACAAGTGTAAGGTACTGTTACGCGAGACCATGTAAACAAGGTTTTAAAAAAAACACTTTGAAGTACACGAAAAGAATTAGTTTTAATTCCGAGTTTGACCTTGTTACAATTTTTGGACTTTAGGTTAACACTAAGTAAAACTGGCAGACACAACGATATACGGAGATGGTAGAGGTTCGGCGGATAGGACGAGACTGGCGAGCTGCGGGAGCAGGGAGGCAGTGCTGTCCCTAAATGATGACAAGGCAATTTCTGGGAAATCTATGTAATCAATTATTATTGATTATTAAGGGTTTTCCTTAGCATTGGGAAACTGTAACAGCCCCCCGATTTAGAGTAAACTACACCCTTCAAAGTGAAGTTTACGTTTAAATTAATGAATATGAATCAGCCGATGCGAAGAGAGGGACCCGTGTTAACATTTGAGAGTTCAATGTCATCTAACTCAGGGTCATTATTTTCAGAACTTTTATTTTCTTTAAATTTTATTATTTTCTTGTGTATGCCAGTTTTATACACCTTATAGATAATAAAGGACATAATAGAAATTATAATTACAATTATAATACCTGAATAGTATTCTTGATATAAAACAATATGTGGTTTTTCAATTATATTGTTAAGTCCTTTCAGGATTTCAGGATTATCATAAGCTAAGGAATCTAAGTTAATGTTCTTAAGATTAACTATAGGTAGGTTTGATACAATATTATTATAAGCTACAATATTACAACATGAATCATTTAAAATATTAAAATTAGAAACAATAGTTTTTAGCTGAATTTTATGATTTTCATGCGAGGTTAAACGAGTGTCCTTGCAGTAAGCAACACATTTAGAAGGTAAGTACAATACACCATTTCCACTAAATTCTATTTCAGTAGATTGGGAGTTATTACATTCAATACTTATTTTAGTTTTATCCGACATTACATATAACCACCTACTGTAACGTAGTGGCTGCCAGATGCTAACGTGACCATGAATAAATTTGGTTTCACAAATCGAAGGGATTGAGGTAAGTACTTTTGTAATAATTTCCGTTTCACAGGAAGGCGTCGCGGAAGAGGAGTATAATATTGATGTTTCACAAAGGTAATGGTCATTATTAATTATCTTACAATAATCTAGGTTATCTAACTTACAGTACATTGACCTATCTCTGCTTATACCAATATACTTGGAGGATGGAATGATGGTCGAATATGACCTTGGATTATTTTTATCATGAGGAACCAGCGAAGGTAAGTTATGATATACATTTAAGTGTATAGGGTTAATGAGAGGGATTTTTACTGTAAACACTACTTTTTCTTTATTGAAGTAACTAGATATTTCTGATATATTTAGAATAGTATGCATGTTATCGAGGTTTAAGGGAACTGGAAGTTGTGTAGATTCAGGTAGGAATCTATAATTATCGACCAATTCGGTATAAAGTTCTTTAGGTGTTAGAATAGTGGGGTACAGGACATTAGATTTGCTGAACATAATAGAGTTAATTATGTCTTCGACTTTAAAGGACAAGGCTAAGAGACTATTTTCTATCATGGAAGTTAATTCCAGCATGCGAGACCTAATACCTAATTCTTTTGAAACGTAAGTCAGATTCAGAATATCTTGGGACAATTCATCAATTGCATCTTTCAGATGCTTTTCATTTAGTTTTATTATATACATAGTTTCATTGTAGGATTTAAGCGAGGAAGTAGTGACTAATATATTTTCCTTCATAAGAAGGGCTAGTTTCTTTTGGTCTGTTTCTACCTCTTTAATGGCATTGTCGTATCGGATGGCATCGTCTTCATCCATTGTGCCAAATAATTTTTTAGATATGGTGCCTACGAATCCTAGAAGTGCAGATCTTCTCGACTGGCGAGATGTAAGGTGAAAAATAGCTTCATTGTCATGGGCTATATCATTATAACGCGTGTTCAATGGTTCAAAGAGATTACTACATTCTAAATAATCAAAGACTTTACCATTGTCACATATTTGTTTGGATTTGTTGAGAATAAGACGGAGGTTTAGAATATGCGGATTAATAAAGGATACATCATAAGGAATAACTATACTAAGGTGACTATCGATTAAACTTAAAGAACCTAAGGGGTCGAAGTAGATGCCAGGACTGTTCGTCAAGGGCGTAATGAACTCCTGACCCAGCGCAGGACTACTGTAATAAAATATAATTAAAACTAAAATTAGTATTAAGTATATAACTAGGGCTACGTTTCAGATCTAGGAGCTAGTTTGACTTCGTCATAGTGATGTGTCACATGACGTCTATTTATGAGTAAGGTCAAGGTGTTTCTATTATTGATTTTTACAACCTTATACGGTCCTTTCCAAATTGGCGAAAGAGCTTTGCGCAAACGTACATGATTTTTAAGATATACATAATCTCCGACTTTATATTGAACAGGTCGCGAGCGGGCGTCATAATACTGTTTAGATCTTTCCTTAGATCTCTGTATGTTTTCGATGGCCTTTTCACGTGACAGTTTTAGACGATGATGCAGAGACTTAAGGTATTCTGGATATGTAAGATCTGATTGTAATTCGTAGACGGAATCCGGAATAAAAGGCTTTTGGCCGAAGAGGAGCTCATATGGTGTGAAGTTAGTAGTGGAATGAGTAGAGGTGTTATACGCCAACATAGCAGTATAAACATATTTATGCCAATCAGAATGATTTTCATTGACATAAGATTTAAGATATTCTTTAAGTGTGGAGTGACTACGTTCAAGTGCACCTTGAGTTTGAGGATGGTATGGGGAAGACCAGATTTGTTTAATTTTTAGAAAGTCGCAGGTTTTTTTAAATAGATCTGCGGTAAAGTTTGTGCCTTGATCGGTTAAAATAGACTTCGGGATACCGAAAACAGAAATAAAGTGCACGAGACACTCACATGTTTCTTCTGCAGTCGCATTAGCGATAGGGTAAGCGAGGGAATATTTAGTGAGGTCATCCTGTAGTGTAACAATGAACTTGAGCTTAGTAAGGCCAGCTTCTGGAAGGGGACCCACAAGGTCGAGGCTGAGTCGTTCAAATGGTTTAGTGGAAGTAGTAGTTATTTGCATTGGAGATTTATTAATCTGTCTTAGGGCTTTGTTACTTTGGCATTGGGAGCAATTTCTTATGTATGTTTCGATATCTGTCCGCATATTTTTCCAGAAATACCTTTCTTTTACTCGATTAAACATTCGCGTAGATCCTAAATGTCCGGCAATAGGAATGTCATGGTTTTCGCGGAGTATTCTAGGTATCTCCGAGGGTGTAGGGAAAATTATAGTATTATGATAAATATGAACCGATACTTGAGTATTGTTAAATATATAGCAGAACATGTTGTATATTTTAGCCCAGATATGCTTATCAAAAGGATTTTGGAAATCAGTGATGGCTAAATTTAGCTCGGAATCAGTAGAATCACGTAGTATATCGGTTTGAAGATTTAGTATACTTTTGTAAATGTCCTCGTATGAACTGTTATGAAAGTGGTATACTTTAGTGAATAGGAAATATATTGTCTTTTCTTTGTAATTGAATGAGATAAAGGAGTAGAGAGTTCTTTCCCTATCTAGGAGTTCATTAGAGTCTCCGAGGTTGCTCAGGATTTCTTCTACGTGAGGGTTGGAGTCGTCAAGATCGATGGAAGTAGGTATAACAATGATTTTACAGTTAGTCTTCAGGATGTTTTCGTTGTGTTCTGTGATTTTAGCGTTACTATTAAAATCTTTGCTGCTCATTATTTTCAGGAATTTGCTATAGGTATCGTCACGAGAAGGATTTGTTGTGGGATTTGGGGATTTGTTAGATGTGGTAGGTGTAATTGGATCGTCGATTCCTGGTGGTGAATCGTCGTTTTCTAGGAGGTCTACAGATGGTAGGTTATCTTCAGCGTCTAGGGAACCAGGAGGTAGTTGTATATCAAGATCCTCGAGTGTTAGAGGACTGAATTGAGGTGTGGAATTATCTGCATTTTGATTAGATGTGGATGGAATGGGATCACCGTCTGACGGTTGAATTGGGTTTACAGGATATCGGGATAAGGCGTCAGCAACGGCATTCAGTTTTCCTTTCTGATAACCGATTTCGTACTCGTATTCCATTAGTTTAAGCCGCCATCTTTGTAATTTGCTACTAGCATCTTTATGATTAAACAACCACTTTAATGGCCTATGATCAGTAATGATCAAGAATTTTCGTCCATAGAGATATGGGCGAAAGGTTTTGCAACCGTACAAAATGGCAAGGAGTTCTTTTTCTGTGGTATTGTAGTTACATTCGCTCTTGTTGAGGGTCCTAGAGGCATAGGCTATTGGCCTATCTTTACCAGCTGGACCTTGACTGAGTACGGCACCGATAGCATAATTAGAAGCGTCACACGTTAGGATGAAAGGGGCAGAAAAGTCTGGATAAATGAGGATAGGAGCAGAGGTGAGTTTGAATTTAAGTTCATCAAAGGCGACTTGTCGTTGGTTCTCCCATAGGAACGGGACATCCTTTTTTAAAAGTTGAGTTAGTGGTTTAGCAATTTTCGAGAAGTTAGGGATAAAACGGCGATAGTAGGATACAAGTCCGAGGAAGGACTTAATATCCTTCGGGGATTTTGGAATAGGAAATTTGGTTACTGCTTTTATCTTTTCAGGGTTAGGTTTTACACCATCTTTAGTTATTTGATGGCCAAGGTATGCGACTTCGCGTCGAAGAAACTCGCACTTGTCAGGTTGGAGTTTTAGATTGTAATCTCGAAGTCTTTGAAATACTAACGAAAGATTATCGATGTGAGAATTTAAATCATGAGAGTATATGACTATGTCATCTAAGTATACAAAACACCGCATACCTTGGAGGCCCGTGAGAGCGGTATTCATTAACCGTTGGAAAGTAGCGGGTGCGTTCTTTAAGCCAAATGGCATTCTTGTAAATTGGTAATGTCCTTGAGGTACACTAAACGCTGTTTTAGGAGCGTCTTCCTCATTAATTAAAATTTGATGAAACCCTGATGTAAGGTCAAGGGTCGAGAAGTATTTACTCTGACCCAGCTGATCTAAAATTTCGGATATCTGCGGTATAGGGTAGCTGTCCCCAATAGTGATGTCATTTAGTTTCCGGTAATCAATAACTATGCGCCATTTTTGCTGTCCGGACGCATCGATTTTTTTTGGGACAATCCAAATTGGTGAAGACCATGGAGACTCTGAATGTTTTATGATTCCTTGATCAAGCATTTCGTTAATTTGTTTGTTGACTTCTTGTTTGTGTACCTCTGGGAACCGATAAGATTTTACATTTATTGGATTTTGAACGCTCGTCGTTATGTTATGCTTAAGTGCATTTGTGTGGGAAAGTTTATCACCAGGAATAAAAAATATATCTGAGTATTCAGAGCAAACGTCGTGAAGAGCATTTGCTTCTTCAGGATTGAGGTGGGAGATTCTAAGAAGGTTTAATACTTGTTGTGTTCGGAGGTAAGAGTTGGTGTCTTTGAAATGACAAACTGTATGAGCGTTTACTGGATCAGAAGGTTTGATTAAAGAACTTAAAGGAATAAGTGTGATATCCAGATTTGACTTTAGGGTTATAGGAGTTTCAGAAGTATTGATTACTGATAAATTAATTCTTTTGTTTTCTTTGACTGCTACTAAGCAATTTGCGATCAGTAAATCTTCGTGATAACATTGGTCTAGTACGAGCCCTTCTTTCACCTCAGCGTTGGAGACGGAGCATTCTATGACAGTTTCAGTCCTGGGAGGAATTACATAAGTAGGCGCATTGAAATGTAATTTTATTTCATTTTTACCTATTTTCAGGATTTCACGAGTGTAGTCAATAGTGCAGCCAAAATCAATTAGCATGTCAGTGCCAATTACACCATCATAAGGTAAGTGTATTCGGGGTATTATATGAAATTTATGCGTGACACTATTTTTATCATCTATTTTTAATTTTAGCGGAAAATGACCTATTGTTGGTGACGGTTGATCAATGGGGTCAATACCTTTCAAAAGGATTATTTCTGTTGTGATATCAACTGGTATTTGTATGGAAGATTGTTTCAGAAGGCTTACAGTTGCGCCGGAGTCTACAAGGAGAGATAAGGTATTATTTGCCACTGGGGTATGGACAAGGATGTGAGGTAAGCGTCTTTTAAATGGACCAATATTAATCTCATAAATTTTTGTTTCAGGAATTGAACGAGGAACGACTTCGTTTAAAGTAGATTTAGCACATATAGGATGATTTATTTTATGTTCAACGGGGGCAGTGGATGCAGAGGATACAGCGGTGCGACCAGTTGGTGAGACCTTATTGTTAGGGGATACAGAGGGTAGTGTTGATGCAGAGGATACAGAGGATACGGCGTTATGGTTTATTCGCGAGTCCCTATTGTTAGGGGATACAGAGGATACAGCGGATGCAGAGGATACAGAGGATACAGTGTTGCGGTTTATTCGCGAGTCCCTATTATTAGGGGATACAGAGGATACAGCGGATGCAGAGGATACAGAGGATACAGTGTTGCAGTTTATTCGCGAGTCCCTATTATTAGGGGATACAGAGGATACAGCGGACATAGCATTGGTGTCTTTGATATAGAAATGTTTTGGAATTTGAAGTTTGGGTCTCACGAGACACCACCGTGAGCCCTTTATTCGTTTAAATCATCATTTGGTTTACCCTGAGTATCTTCCAAGTAGTCATTGCCTTCGTTGCTATTTACAGCGTGAACTTGAGCTTGATTATTTTGGTAACGCCTTGGAAATAGTCTTTGATTATTTTGATCTCTGAAACGATTATTATTGAATTCCCGTTTTCTACATTCCTCAATAGTATGGCCCACGTTTTTACAATAACGGCACACTGGAGGACCTGAAGTAGATTGTCTTTGATTATTAAGCTCGTTTGAAACACCTTGCTGTGTAGGGTTACGGTTCTGTTGGAATCGACGTTGAGACCATCGTCCTTGATTAGGGGAATTGGTATTGATTGCTGATGGATTACGCTTAGAGGTGGTCTGTAAGATTTTTTCTTCGGACACCGCGAAGCCAATGGCTTCATTTAAAGTTTCAGGGTCACGGCATCTGACTACAGTTGATAATCGGGAATTTAAGCCACTGATAAATGTATGCAATGCTAAGTCTTGCATTGCAGCGACACGGCCAGTCAGTTCACCTTTCTTTTTTGTGGGTATTGAAATATTGATTTCGGTTAATAGTTTGGCTAGGCATGTCTCTACGCGTAGTGCGAACTGGTTGACTGTTTCGCTATTAGTTTGACAGCAATCTTGGAGATCCGAGAGTAGTGCAGCATAATGTTTTTTCTCGCCAAATTGATTTTTGAGAAATTCTTCTAACTGTTGCCAGTTTTCGAATTCTTTAATGGAGCACGCGCTTTCGGCACGGCCTTCAAGTTGGCTTAAAATATATTTTAATATTGTGTCTTGTTGTGACGGTGACGCAAGGCTTATTGCATTTCTGCAATTATTTAAAAACGCATTTAGTTTTTCGCGGTTTCCATCGAATTTATTAATGAATTTGCTTATAAAGTTCATGTCGATTTCTTTAATTTCAGGTTTAGACATGATACTGGGCTCGTCTCTAGGCATGAACAGTTAGTCAAAACAAAGATAACGCGCAAGGTATGGAGTTGCGATAAGAAAGGAATGTTGCACTAGTCTCGGCGCTGAGTGATAAAATAATACATTGGAATAATTAATAAGACTAAGTCTAGCACTTTGAAGCTCGATTTAAATTGGAACTATGTGATGAAACTTTGTAGTTTGAATCACTGGCACTATTTTCACAGCACGGATAGTTTCGATGTAGAATGAATGTACTTACAGGAACACTGCGAATACGACGGCAACATGAATCATTTTGTAGCCAGGCGAGATCACCCAAGGTGAGTGATAGGTATTCCGGGCACACCCCGTTACACCAGCACGGCACGTGAGGGCCTAATAAGACCAGCAGGAGACAGTGGCACTGAGCGGAAAGACTCAGCGACAGGATACAGCGACAGGACACAGAGGTGAGATCGGATTTAGCACTTTTCACTGTCACAATCACAACACAAGTAGGTATGGTTTTTCTTTAATTTTTCACTGAAATGAGGCGATCCGAGGATTTTTAAAATCCCACCGCTGCCACCAATGTTACGCGAGACCATGTAAACAAGGTTTTAAAAAAAACACTTTGAAGTACACGAAAAGAATTAGTTTTAATTCCGAGTTTGACCTTGTTACAATTTTTGGACTTTAGGTTAACACTAAGTAAAACTGGCAGACACAACGATATACGGAGATGGTAGAGGTTCGGCGGATAGGACGAGACTGGCGAGCTGCGGGAGCAGGGAGGCAGTGCTGTCCCTAAATGATGACAAGGCAATTTCTGGGAAATCTATGTAATCAATTATTATTGATTATTAAGGGTTTTCCTTAGCATTGGGAAACTGTAACAGTACCAACTACTACGGGACCTTACATTTAATGGTCCTTCGAGTATTTCACAGTTTGGGGTAATTGTATCTCTTGGAACGACAGCGAATCGGCTTGGCTGGCCTTCCACAAGCGGATCTCACCAGTCAAGTTGAGAAAGCGCGCATATTCGTAAAAAGAGTACAAGAGCTCTGAGCAATCAACGAAGAGGGGATACTTTGGAACTGTACGGTTTACGTACATTCCGTCAGGCTGCAAACGCAGCAACCTAGTTCTTCGTGAATCAAGCGGAAAAACAAGACTCAACTGCGGCAACAAGCCAACTACTACTACGACTACTGCTACTACAGCTTCCGGACTACAACGTGAACTGCGGGTAATACGAGGCCTACAAACTAGAAGACACCGAACTACGTGTTCTTCAATACCTACTTTACTACTACATCTTACTACTACTACTACTTTCGATTACCGAAACGACTACATCAAGATGAGCGAAATCACTGCACAAAACGAAGTCTTCGAGTCAATCAAACGTCTCTGTACTAACTACCAAAAGGACAGCGCGTCTCGGAAAGGAAAGGAGTACCTGACTCAAAGGTTAGTGTCATTGGAAAACCTCTGGCAAGACTTTGGCAATAGACACAATGTATTACTTGAACGAGAGGACAAAGAAATCCAATATTTTACTGGAAACATTTATGAAAAGACGAAACATATGTATGAATCCACTAGGATTGATATACTGCAGCGGTTGTTGGTCTGGGAAGGAAAACAGGCTGAAGTTGTCATTCCTCATCCTACGGGAGTAGATACCAAGACCAAGGAACTGCTTGATCGACAAGAATGTCACATTAAAGCACTAGAACGGGCGATGTCCAAAATAGAAATTGACTCCATAACTGAAAAATGGGAGTTAGAGGATCACCTGAGCGTCCTGAAAACCAAGTGGGACACTGTAGAGAAATGTCACTGGGAGCTAGAAGCTATTTTGAAAGGGTCAAACGAAATATACAACGACTTGTTCGCCAACAAAGAACGTCAGTACGATGTCATGAAAAGATCTCTCAACTCGAAACTATGGACAAGCGTAAACCACCAAAACTATGCACCGAGGATTCAACTACCGGAATTCACTGGAAACTACAGTCAGTGGATTACGTTCAAGGATATGTTTCTGGAGACAATCCACAACAATGCAAATTCTTCGAAAGCGCAGAAAATGCAACACTTAAAATCTAAGCTTAAAGGAGAGCCGGAACGATTAGTTCAACATTTGGTCGGCGCTGAAAACTATGAAACTTGTTGGGATATTCTTATTCAGCGATACGACAACAAGAGACTCCAATTTACGAACTTGATGAATACTTTGATGGAGTTACCATCCATCCAGCAGGTCAATGCTGCTGTCTTGAAGAGAATGCATGACGTAATCAACGAATGCATGAATGGCCTACATAACATCGGTCTAAATACATCAAGCTGGGATCCAATAATCGTGTACTTGATGGCACAGAAGTTGGACTCAACATCATATACTGAATACACTAGAGAATTAGAGCATCCAAAGCAAGTCCCGGAGCTGAGTGAATTTTTGGGGTTCTTGGAGACCAAATTCATGGCGTTGGAAGCAGCAAAGGGTTACCAAAAAGATGCATCTAACCAACATAAACAAATATTCAGCAACAAAACGAAATTTAACTCCAATAAACCATCATATGAACCACATAGAAAAGAAACATCAAGAATATACCATGCGTCATACGGTAAATGCCTTCTGTGCAGCGGTTTTCACGTGATCATGCAGTGTCCAAAGTTCATTGAAATGGACACACGGCAACGGAATGACACAGTAAGGAAATTACAAATATGCAAAAACTGTTTGTATAAGCATGGAGACACAGAATGCACGTCGAACAAAACTTGCAAAGAGTGCAATAAACCACATCATACGATGTTACACTATTCAGCGCAAAAACTGTCGCCAAGTTCCAATATGAACAATATGGGTCAACGTTCTCAACAACGGGAACATCAACCTTCAACATCAACAAACCAACATAGTTCGAACCATTTATCAAACAACTACATTATGGAAATATTACTTACTACAGTAGAACTTCAAGTAAAGACATCAACAGGAGACTTTATAACGTTACGAGCTTTACTGGACCAAGGATCTCAAGTAAACCTCATCACGGAGAACGCGGCTCAACGACTGAAACTACCTAGAAAAAGGATGAACGCTACAATTTCCGGCGTGGGTACGATTTCGGGAGATTGTAAAGGACGACTAGAATTAGAGTGTAAATCAAGATGCACTGACTTTGCATTTTCAGTCAGCACTCTAATAATGAAAAGGATCACGAACAACTTACCTAACAAAACATTTAAAAAAGAAAACTGGCCTCAGCTACAAGGTCTGAAACTAGCGGATCCTGACTTCAACTTATCAAGGAGCGTGGATTTGCTGCTGGGAGCGGATATCTATTCGCAAGTTATATTAGAGGGGGTCCAAAAGGGAGATGCCCAAACGCCGACAGCTCAGCAAACCCGTTTAGGATGGATTTTATGCGGCAAGCTAGAAACTTTTAACTGCCATGTCGCTCTTGTCGACCTGAACGACTTAAAGAGATTCTGGGAGACAGAAGACATCATTCAGAATACTGAGGACACATCTAAAGACGACTGGTGCGAAAACTACTACAAAATGACTACTGAAAGAGATCGCGACGGAAAATACATTGTAAAGATGCCACTGATTCCTCGTTATGAAGAAAAATTGGGAAACTCAAAGTCGATCGCAATCTCTCAATTCTTACAACTGGAAAGAAAATTCGACAGAAACCCTAAACTTGCATCAATGTACAAAGATTTCATCCGCGAGTACATTGATTTAGGTCACATGAAGCTTTCAAACACGACACCCGCCAAAGATGCAATCTTCTTACCGCATCATGGAGTACTGAGAGAACAATCAACAACAACAAAACTACGAGCTGTTTTTAATGCTTCCCAGAAGACCATGGGTGGATGTAGCCTAAATGACGTAATGGAAAAAGGTCCTAATCTGCAAAAGGACATCCAAGCATTGATATTACAATGGCGTGGCTATAAATACGTCTACACAGCGGACATTGAAAAAATGTACCGTTCCATATGGTGTCATCCGGATCAACAACATCTACAGAAGATCCTATGGAGAAAGCAACCAAAAGACAATTTACAAGAATATCAACTGCAAACATTAACATATGGGACAAAAAGTGCTCCATGGCTAGCAATGCGAACACTCAAACAGCTTGCTATCGATGACGGCCACAAATACCCAAAGGCCGCTGAAATATTGCTAAATCAGTTCTACGTCGATGACCTAATCAGCGGCCAGAACTCTACAAAACAAGCAAAGGAAATTCAAACATCGATCATAAAACTACTGAAGGGAGGCGGAATGAATCTGCGAAAATGGTCAAGCAACGATCCTGAGCTTCTACGACACTTAGACGAAGATCAAATATCGAAAAGTACATTTGATTTTAGAGGCGACGAATCAATGAAAACGTTGGGGTTGAGTTGGAATCCAAAAGATGACGTTTTCATATTCAACTGGTCCATAGACGACTACAACAACGAACCACTAACTAAAAGAAACCTGCTATCACAAATATCCAAACTATACGACCCCTTGGGTTGGCTGGCGCCTATAACTGTGTCAGCTAAACTACTATTCCAAAGGGT
The DNA here is from genome assembly GCA_948252095.1 of Dicycla oo. Classification (NCBI taxonomy): domain Eukaryota; kingdom Metazoa; phylum Arthropoda; class Insecta; order Lepidoptera; family Noctuidae; genus Dicycla; species Dicycla oo. Next base: position 13,742,129 of record OX411714.1, on the reverse strand, counting down.
GTGGCTAACTAAAATAAACTGGGATGCTGAACTACCTACTGAGTTACAAGACGAATGGCGGCATCTAAACAAAGAACTACATCTAATTAAAAACATTAAAATAAACAGATGGATTGGCAGTACGCAGAAAAATATCCAACTACATGGATTTTGTGACGCAAGCGAAAAGGCATACGCTTGCGTCATATACAGCCGAGTAATCGACGAAAAGGGCGACCCAAGGATCACATTACTAGTATCAAAAACTAGGGTAGTGCCGATTACTCAAAAAACTTCATTGCCCAGACTTGAGCTATGCGGAGCACTACTACTCTCCCAACTCATGGAAAAAGTGAAGAAATCACTAACGGAGCATGAGATATCAGCTTATGGTTGGTGTGACTCCAAGGTGGTCCTAGCTTGGATTCAGGGAGACCTCTCAAGATGGGAAAGATACGTAGCTAACAGAGTGGGGAAAATAAAAGACGTAATTCCACCTCAACAATGGTGTTATGTACGATCGGAACTTAATCCAGCTGACTGCGCTTCGAGAGGCTTGCTACCGAGCAAAGTAGTCAAGTTCAACTTATGGTGGAACGGACCTATGTTTCTGAAAAACTTTGCAGAAACAGAAACACCTCATAATGTGAATTGCCACTTTACTACAAGCGAAGCAAACAGGGTCGAACCCAATGACGTCAGTTCGAAAAACTACAACACTGAAAATATTGTTTACAAGTTGTTGAAGAACCACAGTTCGCTGACTTCAGTAATAAGAATTACTGCTCGAATTGTGCGATATATTGCATCACTAAAGCAAAAATTACGACCAAGCGCTACTTACCTAACAACAACTGACCTACAATACGCAGCAGAATATATAATAAAATATGTTCAACAAAGCGAGTTTGCGCAAGAACACAAACAGTTGAAACAAAATAAAACTGTGTCACCAAAAAGCAACATTTACAAACTCAAACCTTATCTGGATAGCAAGGGAATCATTCGCGTAGGCGGAAGACTACAGCACTCTGATCTTCCTGCAAATATGAAGAATCCCGCAGTGGTACCCTACTCCAGCCGCTTCACTGAACTACTGATCGAGCAAGCACATTCGATGACGCTTCATGGAGGAGCCCGTCTGACCCTTACTTACATACGGCAACGATACTGGATAGTCTCTGGAAATCGGGCGGTAAAGGGAAGAATACGACGCTGTGTGAAATGTCATCGTTACAATTCTACGGACAATGCTCAACTAATGGCCGATCTGCCAAAACAAAGAGTAACACCAAGCCGTCCATTCACTCACACTGGTGTTGACTTTACTGGTCACGTAGACGTGAAACTTAACAAAGGAAGAGGAGTGAAGACCTCAAAAGCATACATCGCGGTCTTCGTCTGTATGGCTACGAAAGCTGTACATATCGAATTAGTCTCAGAACTAAACACGGAAGCGTTTATTGCGGCCCTTCAGAGAATGTGCGCGAGGCGCGGAACGCCTGCTCACATGTACTCAGACAACGGCACGAACTTCGTTGGAGCATCCAAAGTACTGAGAGAGGATTTCAGTAACTTCAAGAAGCTACTCTCTCCTGAGTTCTTTGACGAGATTGGGAAACTAGAAATTCATTGGCACTTCAACGCCCCTGCTTGGCCTAGTGCGGGGGGGATATTCGAAGCAGCCGTCAAATCATTAAAACACCACTTGAAGCGGGTTCTTGGGGATCAAAAACTGACCTGGGAAGAATTCACTACGTTACTAGCGAAAATAGAAGCCTGCCTAAACTCGAGGCCTCTATGTCAGCTAACAGAAGATCCGGAGGAATTTTACAGCACTCTCACTCCTGGCCACTTTCTAACTGGCAGTGCTACGTTGTCTCTACCTCAACCGGAGCCTGACAACAGAAAGATGGATCTGAGAAAACGTTGGCAACTAACGGAGCACATGCTGGATCAATTCTGGAAAGCTTGGTCCAATGACTACCTGAACACCTTACAGTCTAGAATCAAGTGGAACAGAACTGTACAAAACCTCAAACTAAACGACGTGGTCCTAATCAAGGAAACAAACTTACCTCCTGGCAAATGGGCCATGGGACGAGTGATGGAAACTCATCCCGGTAAGGATGGTCTAGTACGAGTGGCCACCCTTAAAACAAAAACTGGAGTGATAAAACGACCCACTGTTAAACTAACTCCATTACCACAGCAAGAAACACTGCTACCTACCGAAGAAACAACAAATAACAAAAGAGAAGAAGATACAATAACTGAAAACCAAAGAAGAAAAAGGAGCACGCGAACCAACAAGTACAGTTTCCTGACTTTCGCTCTTATAACTTTAATAGGAATGTTAGGAACTGCACAATCGTCACCAGTAACAAACAACTATAAGGTGACCTCTATAACCAACAATCAACCTATTTATTTCGATGAAGCCGGAAAACTGCAACTTATACATGATGAATGGACTCTACTGATCTATTACAACCTAACGTCCTACTGGCAAGCTGCGAATAACATGAACGACTACATAAACCAAATTGATAAACTCTGTCAAAGAATCGCGCACGAGTTTACACCATGCGAAGCAGTTGTCAGACACCTACGTCATGAAATGCATCACCTTGAGAATTATAACACTATGTTACTTTCTCAGCATTCGCGACAAAAACGAGGCTACTTTGATGGAATCGGAAAATTAGCCAGAACACTTTTCGGGGTTTTGGATGAAGACTTTGCGCAAAAGTACGAGAAGGATATCCAAAACTTGCAAATCAACGATAATTACTTGTTACAGTTGATGAAGAATCAAACTTTGATCATAGAGGCTGAAAACAATGTAATTAAAAACAATACGGAATTTATGGACAAACAATTTCACGCAATACAAACCTACATAAATCAGACTTGCAACATAATCACAAAAATTGAGAACAGAGCACAAATTTTATACACAGCAAATGACGTGAACTCTGCCGCTTTATCATCAACTTTAATTTTGAGCGACTTGCATAGAATTCAAGAAATGCTAATGAATGCTCTCGCCAACATTTATCGAGGTCATTTGGATACACACTTGTTTCCTGCATCTCAAATAATAGAACAGCTGAACATCATCTCTGGAAAACTTCCACAGGGACTAGCCTTACCGATAAAGGACATACAAAAAGATTTCCGTGACATCTACGAACTAATCCATGTCAAGGCTCGGATTACAAACAACTTTCTACTTTTCGAATTGCATATTCCACTTTTGAGCGATGAGGACTACAAAATATACCGGGTAATACCTATACCATTCCAGAAACAAGGACAATTGAGAATCGTGCAGCCTTTCTCCAATTATATCGCCATAAACTTCGTGAAAAATTCGTACATCACTATGGAAGAGCAAGACATGCGCCAATGCACGCCATACGGAGAAGACGAGTACACATGCATTTCACGTCAGCCGGTATTTAGCTTACAAGACAAGGACGCACCTTGCGAGGCCAAGGTATTCAGTCAACAAACTTCATTATCCTGTGTCATCAATGATGTAACTTGCAAACAAACTTGGATCCAATTACATAAACCTAACTGGTGGTTGTTTACATTATGCGACAGACAGCTGATGCGCGTCATATGTAGCGATCAAGTTACGCCAGCAGTCATCAACGGTACTGGGGTGATTGCCTTGAAACCAAAATGCATACTACAAAAGAAAGATGCGACAATATTCACCTATAACCACTTAGGAAGCAAATTTCACATGGAGGCGGATATTGAAGTACCTACACTTAACACGACTATCAACAATTTATTTGATCTAAGTTGGAAAAACGCACAGCTGAATATGACAGAACTGGATACATCTGCAATAAATATCAGAAACATAGATAAGCAAATAATTCAGCAGAAAGAGCAGGAAAGACTACCACAAGGGATAGATATATCAAGTCACGACATATATCTCTACTCTGTGACTTCTCTGCTGTTGGGAGGAGCTGCTTCGTTTGCTGTCTACATTTGGATTAGGAGACTATGGCATAAGAAAACTAAAAGGCCACCTACAAGACAACCTACAGGAATCGACAACAAAGTCGAAATCGAGATGCAAGAAATACGCCATTCGACACCGCCGGAGCCACTATACAGCGACGCGAGGCCGAAACAACTGTTTCACTTTGAGGAGCAGTAAAGCTTATTGTTTTTATGTGTACATGTTTAATTTTACTTACTTACTAATGTTTACTTTACTGTCTTTACTTTTTATTGTGACGTTCTGGGATGTCTTACTTTTATATTTTTACTTACTTAACCTACTTTTATACGGTCTATACTTTTTTATTATTGCGTTTTGGAATTTTTACTTTAAAACGTTTTATGTACTGGATGCTCATCCCGCCTTTTCCCTCGGGAGCATGTACGGTTTACGTACATTCCGTCAGGCTGCAAACGCAGCAACCTACTTTTCTCTTTGGTATTTAAAACAATGTTTAATATGATTTTAAGTTAGTTGACGAATTACATGCTTACGCGAACACCGCGGATTAGCATCCAACCCACTTTTACTTTGTTGTGATCGGTACTCTAATAAACCTTTAGTGTTACCAAATCTGTGTGTGTTTACATCAACTCGCCTAACTCCAAGTACTGACTTACCACTTCTTACTTAAAGCTACAAGTGTAAGGTACCAACTACTACGGGACCTTACACCAGCAAACTTCAAAAGGACGAGTTGTTCGAGTTCCTTTGTCCAGGGCTCAACTTGCCAATCGTTTAAGTTTCTCTCGTCATTACTTGGACTGGGGCATTAATCAGGGGGCTTGGAGTTTTTCGCCGACGAGTGAAAAGTATTTTTTTTTAATGAAGACCGGTGGAACAGTTTGTGGAGAAGATGCGGCGAGCGATTTTCGGAAGCCTGCATACATGAAGTTGACCGTTTCAGTGGCCCCAACGTAATGATTTGGGGTGGGATTATCTTACACGGCAAAACTGAGCTCACTATTTTAAATGAGAATTCCGTAACTGCTCAGCGTTACATTGAGGAAGTCATCAGGCCTCACGTGGTCCTAGGTTCGTTTTGATGGACAATGTCCGTGCACAAACATCTCAAGCGACCCAGTCTGTGCTGGAACAGTCTCACATTCAAGTTTTACCGTGGCCAGCAAACAGTCCGGAATTGTATCCAATCGAGCACATGTGGGACCGATTGAAACAAAGGGTTAGAGCAAGTGAGCAAGAGATCTGCAACCAGCAGCTATTGATTGACATTTTGGAAATAGCCTGGGAGGAGATTCCAGCTGAAAACGTGAGGCGTTTGATCGAGAGCATGCATTCTTGGCGTCAGCTATAAAAAAACTTTTTCCAAAAAACACAACCGACTTCCATGTTTGTTGATAATTTATTTAAACAGTTACTAGCCTAAACGGAAAAATAACATTGTTTTTTTTTTTTTCTAAAACTAAACAATTAATTTAATCATTTTCATAGTATACCTTAAAAACCCAGTGGCCCTTATTTTTTTTTTTTACTAGTATATTATGAACTTACGTTTAGTACAATGGTTTCATCAAATTATGCCACGTTTGCCGTGCAAACATTCGGTAGGTTCATAAAATATTTGTCGGATTTGGCCGAGACATCAGAAGTAAAGCTCAGATATCCAATCGAACAATCAGTTACCATAAATCTAGAAAATATAGAAATGAAATAGAATTAATTAAATATCTAATAATGGCAGTGAAGGCGGTCACATAGGGCAGTGCTGACTGTCAGGTACAGTGGTCCGTGCACCCACCGCAATAAGTACAGCACTAATTGTCAGAGACAGCGTTCCACATCCAATAATAGGGCAGTATTGACTGGCGAGAGACAGTGATCCGTGGACCAAGACGCATCCGTTCGAAACAGTTGGCTCCGGGAACCTTTGCTGCTTAACCGAGCTTTGGCGAGGCCAGAAAGGCCTCTCGCCGGATTAAAAAGTATAATTAAATAGCACAGCTAAGGGCGTCCTATAATGAGACTCAAACCTAGGCATAGGGCGCTACTGATTACTGAGCAAGTGGAGACTTGTTGCATCGGTAAGTTATTATTATAAGGACGCGTGCCGACTCAACAGCGCAGCTCCTTATAAAGGCGATCGCTAGTGGCGGGAAAACGTTACAATATGTTACTGAATTGGACTCAAGTCCTTTAGGCGAAATGATCGATAGAGTGAATGATTTGTTCAAGATGCGTCCGGTGTACGTTCCACTAGCGCCATCTAGTCGCCGTCTCTCGCAGCTGCTAAATAATATGCCGATAAATTTATTACAGGAGAGAGATTATTTGGTCAGATTTAACGTTGACAACATAGTTACAAATTAAAATTTGAGGCATATCAGTTAAAAATAATATCGTAAACATGACAATTTTTTTGAGATGTCAAAGTATAATAATGTATTTATACGATAAAAAAAAACATTATTTTCAATTCACTTTTCTACCAGAATTAAACAAAAATACTACTAGCATATAAAATATCAGATTTTCTATAGAAAATTTGTTGTTTCATAACATCAAAAAGCAATATCCGAGCGCAGTGCTTCCAATTACCGGAGTTTGTGGTGGTGCTCGGTGCTACTGTAGCCGAGATGGAATTGCCCACATAGGCGTAGGTACGATTGGGCAATGCCTAACAAACATATCGGTAATGCTAATTTACATTATGTGGAACCATTTACCGTTAGATGTTACTTAATGATGATTTTGAACGCGAATGTACGGCTCGCTGATTTTATTTCCTTGTTTTAGGCAATGGTAATAGTTGTTTAGTTAATTAATTAGGAAGTTGTTTGGGATTATTATATATCACACAAATCACCCTCGCGCTAAAACCCTGGCCGCTGGTATACCTACGTGCCTAATCGCCCTGTATGGCCTAACACTGGCTCTTAAGATACAGAACTTCCTAGTTTACGAGACAGGGTTACATGATCTGTGTAGATTTATGTAGATATTTCATGTTATTATTATTATTATTATTTTTATTTGTGATGGGTTTGCTCTTGACTCTAGTTTAGGTCAGAGGTGACAGAGACAAAGTCGACCATGGAGTGAGCCTACCCAGAAGAAGCCTGTTCACTCTCACTTTGAAGAGATTAGGGTTGTATACGTTCGGAAACACAGACGCAAGTAGTGAGTTCCACTCTTTTGCTGTGCGCATTATACAAAACATTTGGAAGCGCTTAGTGCGAATTGGTGGAATAGCAACCAGGTAGGGATGGTAACTGGCAGTGCGTCTAGACGTCCGATGGTAGAAGGGGGCCGGTGGAATGAGGTCGTGGAGTTCTCGGTTCTCTGTAGAAGACCGACAAGCAGGCAACGATGAGCCAATCTATGAAGCTTGGCATCCACCAGTTTTACATCGCCAATGAGCCACTTAGCTCTGCGTTCCACTGAGTCAAGCGCGGCTAGTTGGTACTTAGCTGATCCATCCCAAAGGTGACTGCAATACTCCATGCAGGTTATATCTACTCTTGTGTATCATGAATCTTTTGTCATAATAAAGATTATTATTATTTTTATTTTGACATATCTCGGGACCCTGGGGCCCCGAACCTTTGGAAGGCAGAAGGCGTACAATTAGACAATTTTTAAATGACTTAGGTGACCAAATTAAGAGGAGGCACCAACTGACGATTATCCCTATATGCACTAAGCAAGTGCACCCATTTTTTTTTTTTGTTCCGGGGTGGAAAATCCTCATGGAAGTCCTCCGCCCTGGGGCGGGTGGAGGGGTCTGTCAGACTCTTACTGACTAAAAACCACCCCGGTGTTCCCTTCCCACACTTGGACCGGGGATCATGGGAACTTGTGCGCCTTCCACGATCCCCAGCTAGTGCCGGCCCGCCATTGCGGGCCACCTCAGGCCCGCAATGGCGGGCCCCGCCAAAATCTCCCCGCGACGTCCATTAGGGTCGCGCGTGGAACACTACGCGCCGCTGCCTCGGGTCCTGCTGGATGAGGGGCGGCGGACGTCCCCGAGTCCGCCGTCCCTCCGGACCTATTTACGGGGGCTGGAAGAGGGCATTATCCGCCCTCCGCCGACGCCTAGTTCGCCTGCTGCGGATCGGGAGAGTGGTTTCAATCTCCCTCTCCCTTTCCGCAGCCTCCTTCTGCGAAATTACAATGCGAATTACATTTCACAGAAGGAGATCACCGCATCCCACGACTCGGCGCCCCCGGCCATAGAACGAGCGACGGCCGGTAGCGACAAGTCGGCTCAGACTACTGATACGGGGGCACGGCGCGGCTCCTCCCATGCGACACACTCTGCCAGTGTGTGCCACGTCGTGTCCTCCCGACAGTGGGCGCAGTGATGGCACCGAGCGTCCGGCTCCCTGCCTATGCGACACAGGTACTTCCCGAAGCAGCCATGCCCCGAAAGCACCTGCGTTGCCTGAAACGACAGAGAGCCGTGCCTCCTCCCGAGCCCTTCGCCAAGCACTGGTAGGATCGCCTCGACGGTAGCGAGGCCGGCAGTAGGGCGCAGAAGCCTGTTCGGCCATTCCGTCACCAGAACCTCGCAGAGCTGTGACCGACGATGCTCAAACTCTCGCTGCATCGGTTCACCGCCCCGCGTTCGCACTTCCTCGCGCCATCGGTAAAGAGACGCGAGGGCTCTCGCCTCTAGGTCCCAGGGCGGGGATCCGGCCAGTGTACAAGCCGCCTCGTAGGAGATCGTGCGATACCCCCTGATAGCTCTGACGGCCATCGCCCTCTGTGGTTTTCGCAGTATTGCGATGCAGCCAGCCGTCAGGTCAGAAGCCCACACCGGAGCCCCGTACAGGGCCATGGATCACACGATCCCCAAGTACAACCGCCTACAGGCGGTGCTCGGGCCTCCCAGGTTGGGAAGCAGCGTTGCGAGCGCGCCCGCCGCGCCCATCAACTTGGGCGTCAGCCGCCGCTGAAAAGCAAGTGCACCCAATGACAACCCCCGGTTGGTGCAGGACTATTGCAGAACGTGAAAACAAAACAAATTGGGTTATGGGTTTCGGTGGCTAAAGTAGATTGAGTAACTTGAACTATGGAAGAAGTTTGTCCCGTGCCTGACCAGTGTTATACGTATATTATACACGGATAAATTGGCAGGGGGTTTGCACACTCGTTAATGGGCCCCCAGAAACGGCCACTAGCACATAGTGACGTAGCGACATGGGGGCAACACTTTCCGAGGTTTTTTTTTCCGTGCTCGAACCCGTAGAAATTGGGGATAAAAGTATTCTATGTGTTAATCCAAGCTACAAACTATATGTGTGCCAAATTTCACCAAAATTCGTTTAGTACTTTTTGCGTGAAAGAGTAACAAACATCCATCCATCATCCTCACAAACTTTCGCATTTATAATATTGAGTAGGAAGTAGGATTTTGTCAAAATAATCTGTTCATTGCTATCGCAAAATACTCGAACCGTATTTATTTTCGTCCAATTTTGGTTAGCGCGACTTGCCCATACTTCCGGTTCAGTGATTTAAGTATTTACCATAGCAAAGTGAATAAATATTTAGAAGCCACTCTTGCAGATTAGAGGGAATAAAACATTAGAGGGCGTATGTATATGCGACGTTAGAAATATAAATCAATGAAAAACAAGTGCGTGTTGGACCACGCATAATGAACGGTTCCGTAGTTGCGATGAATTTATCCCAAGAACAAACTTAACTTTATAGTCAAAAAACTTTTTTACAAAAAAAAAAAAACAACCGACTTCTAAAAAACACTACAAATTCACATTGTAGTGTTTTTTTTTTGGAATAACTTTTATTTCGTAAGTTTCTTTGGATCTGTATTTTAATTTTTTGCCACCGACTTCCGAAATTAAAGATATTTTTCACTTTGTAGTGTTTTTTTTTTTTTTGTAAAATAGTTTTTATTTTTTACTTTTTAGTGGGTCAGTTTGTAATTTATCTATGTTACAATAGCCTAATGTCAACTGCTCATCACCTTTTACTAAATATTGTTTTTCCCGATGCACGGACGTTGTTGTTGCGGAGTTCTCCTAGTAAGAACCAGGAGAACTGGAGCTGATGGTGAAGTCACCATCACCATATGCATTGTGGTAAGCATAAATTACTTAGCAACCATATTAAAGCAATCGAACCGTGACATGTTATAACTGAGTAATTCCGATGGCCATCTGTGGTCTTCATAATCAGTTCCACTTCACCAAATGGTACTTTCCGAGAGCAAATGCACGAGTTACACAAAAAAAAATTTAAAAAAAAAAAAACGTTCTCCCATACTTCGATATACGTCACGGTCAATTCTACAACTGCAATTTTAAGTTTGTGTACGAGCCAATAATGCTCATACAGCAAAAGTACGTTTAGTTGTTCATGCGTACCTAATTAATAGTCACTCAATTTAGTCGTAACCAAAACTGTGTCACGCGCTAATGTGCGGGTCGATCAATAAGAACAATACATTAAGTGCGGCTCGGATAATTAAACAAACATAACTTTAAACTGTTTCCAAAAATAAACTATTGAACTTAACAGTGGTTTGGTGTAACTTAACTAACTATCTACAACAACTACCGCGGTATCCGTAAATGACGAGAAAACCCCAAAAGTTTGTAATCGCATTTTTTTAATGCGATGGATCTACAAATTTTCATTTTGGACTTTTTTCTTTACTTGTGCTGTGAGACCTTGCTTCTTGCCTTTCATGATTCTAAGTCAACGGGAAGTACCGCATAGGTTTTTAGGGTTCCATACCTCAAAAGGAAAAAAAACTGAACCCTTATAATATCAGTCGTGTGTCTGTCTGTCTGTCCGTCTGTCACAGCCAATTTGCTCCGAATCTAATGGACCGATTAAGTTGAAACTTCGTACACTTATGAATTTCTGTGACCCAAGCACGGCCGTGTAACGTAAATAAATTTTGAATTTGGGGGTCAATTTTGTGGGAAAATAAGAAAATTAAAAAAGAAAAGTTTTGCAAACTGTACCGTGTTACATATCAAATGAAAGGGTTTACTGTAAGGGTCTCAAATATATATGTTTGTATAATTTTAAAGTAAACTGTTTTAAAGTTATTTAAGAAAATAGGCTAAAATTGACCATTCCCTCATCTTCGAAACTACTGAGCCCAAAATTTTGAAAAAAATACAAATAGTATACAGATTACAGGAAAAGTTATAAGAAGTCTATGGTCTTAAAATAACATGGTAAATCTCTCAATATTGTGCGTACAAACTTATATTTGCAGTTGGAATTTATCGGAGAACATGTTTTTCAACTACAGTGTTAAGTTTGATCTTAGGATAAATTCATCCCAACTACGGAACCCTTCATTGTGCGTAGTCCGACACGCACTTGGCCGGTTTTTATTTATTTGCGAGTATCAAAATATGCTGCATAAATGACCGTATTTTTAGGGTACCTCATAAGGAAAAAAACGAAACCCTTATAGAATCACTCATGTGTCTATATGCCTGTCTGTCCGTCTGTCACAGCCAATTTACTCCGAATCTAATGGACCGATTAAGTTGAAATTTGGTACACGTATGTATTTCTGTGACCCAAACACGGACGTGTAGTGTAAATTAATGAATTTTAAATATGGGGGTCAATTTTGGGGGCAAAGAAGAAAAAAAAATTGCAAACTGCACCGTGCGATATATTATATTAAATGAAAGGGCTTACTGTGAGGGACTTAAATATATATATATATATATATTTATTTTTAAAATATTTTTTTTAGGTTTTTTTTTTAAATTCTGTAACTATAGATTAGAGGAAAACCTATAGGAAGTCTATGGTCCTAAAATAACATGGTAAATCTCTGAATATTGTGCGTACAAACTTACATTGTCCATAGTCGTTAGTGTTGTCCATTGTCGTTTCTGATAAAAAGAGTCTTGTCAGACATTACAAACGGACGGACAGTGTTGTTATTTCATAAGGGTTCCGTTTTTCTCTTTGAGGTAAGGAACCCTAAAAAGAAAAGAAAAGAAAAAAATAGCAAAAGCAGAAGCTAAAGATATTCGAGAAACCTTATTGCTTTGGCCCTTTTTTCAAAATAATTCCATATCATGGGGTGTAATTTTACATGGTCTTTGTCCATTTAAATAGCGACAGGTCACAGGAACAACTTGCGACGCACGGATGCCCCTCAAGTTACCCTTTAACTTGAGGGGCATCCGTGCGTCGCAATTAGCAAGTCCGTGTTATGGCCTGTAGTACTATACGGATGGAATATTGGGCCGTGAAAAAGACGAATGAAAAAATATTGCATGCAGCGGAGATGAGAATGTTGAGATGGAGTGATGAGAATGAAGAAATTAGTATATAAGGGGAAGTTTTAAAGTGGCGCCAGTGACAGAAAAGTTGAAAGGAAATCGTTTGGCTTGGTATGGGCATGTGATGAGGAGGGAGCAAATGCATGTGACTAAATGAGTGATGAATATACATACTGATGGATGGAGAGGAAGAGGAAGGCCAAACAAAAGATGGATGGTGTGAGGGATGATGTGAAAGGAAAAGGAGTGAATGATAGCGCGACGGTTAACAATGGAGAATGGAAGAAGAGAACGTGTTTCACCGACCCCAGGCAACATGGGATAAGGGCAGGAAGATGATGACTCTTGAAAGAGCAGGCTTAATTTAGAACGAACGAATCGCGAAGACCTGACACTACGCTAAGTGATAATCAAATTTAACATTAAGGTGTGCTAATATGCTCTCACATATATTACGGTCATCCTGTTTAAACTTCGTCTGCCAAAAACTGGCGAAAAAGACTTGATGATCCTACTATGAGCAAACAATATGATGTGACAATTCACATCAGCCCAGAAGGGGTTGAAAAAACTAAAACCTGGAAAAACAACGACTTAAACTTCATCGTACTTTATGAGTCAGAGGAAGGAAAAGTCTAAAGTACTATTTATATAAGAAGAGAAAAAGTGGCTACTAACAAGCTAAGCTAAGCTAAGGATAACACGTAACGTTTGAGACACAATAAACAGTTTTATTTATTTTTATTTATTATAACAATAAAACTTAACAATATAAAACTTCTGTTTGTAATAATAATAACGTATAGTCTTATGGAGCACCACTTAACGTGCTTATTTTCTGAAATTTCTTACAAAAATAAAAGAAATAACCAAACAAACAATGAGGGCGCCACCATGCGCTCGGTACCCTCTTAACAACTACAGCATCGACTGCACATAACTTCACGTCATCCTCAACTAACTTCAAATCTGCCTGAAGACATTCTCTCTTCCGGTAGGAATTAAATCGGTATTATCTTTTAGCAATAACACAATTTGCTTTCCATCTTTTTCAGATGATTTTTGTGCAATTATTAGGTCATTCGGATCAAACCCGCCCACACTAAAATTCAAATAAAACAAAAACTGTTTTGTTTCAATTTATATTTATAGCAACATAAGCTAGAGGCAATCGCCTTTAGAATTTATAACTGCTTGCCAGCGCTCAGGTAATTTTCTAACGGACTGGTATCTACCATCTTCGTTGCCAGCCTTTATCTCCATGTCTAGGGCAGCGCGTAAGGATCCAAGATCCAGAATAAACACGCATGTTGCGTTTTAACTGATGGAAGCATCCATAGTCACACGGACTGATGTCGGGAAAATGTCGGCTGAACCCAACGCTCAGTGTGGCGTGCACTCATCCACTCATCCACAGCGGAGTGACGGTGAGGCCGAGCATCGTCATCCAACAGCCACACTGAGTGCTTACGGTTCGGAGCCCAACTGTTCATCAAATTGTTTAAAAATTGAATATAGCGTTGGTGATTCATTTTTTCGTTGTGACCCAATATTTCATAATAGCAGATGCCGTTGTAGTCCAACGCTAGCACCAACAGGAACTTAGGTCCAAACTTTTCTGCTCGTGCCTCTGTTGGTGGTGTTTCGCCCTGGTAAAGCCATTGTTTGGCTTGGTCCTTCTCAGGTGGTCGGTATAGGCTGATCCAGGTTTCGTCAATAGTCAATGTATGCTTTAAACGGCTTGGTTGCTGATTATATGCACGTAAATTAATTTTTGAAATTAATTTTTGCGTAATCCACACGCTGATCCATCTGGTCTTGAGTCAATTCGCGCGGCACCCACTTTGTGTTAATTTTGCACATTTTAAGTATTTTCGTCATAATTTTATAACAAGTGGTTCTAGGTATGCCAGTGTGAGCCGACAGCGAGGTAATTGACCAAGCTCTAGACTACTGGAAAACATTTTGGATTACCTTCAAGCATTCCTCAGTTTCAGGTCCAGATTTACGGTCACCTCCACGATGTTCCGAAACATCACAGTTCCCAGCCCTGAAGCGCCGGTACCACTCTTTTACTGTAGTTGGAGAAAGTGCATTCGACGTCATCACTCTGACCAATCTTCGATGGGCTTCGGCCGCTGTGAGTCCCTCCAGAAGCATAAACTTCACAATTTGACGCTGTGCGACGATGTCGATGGAGTTTCTTCCTTCTGTATTTACGTTCAAAGCCATAACAACAGTGATCACTACAAATTATGAACAACAAATGACCATGCTACTAACCGGACAAATAATTATGACCCAATAATTACTAACAACTGCATAATATATTTTTACAATGCATGTGCTTGAAAAGAGCGTTTTCCAAGCAGCCAAACTGTGCGGAAAGTGCCACTTTTTCGCACTAGTGCTTTTTACTTTTCATTTTTTTTTTAATATTTAACTCCGTCGTTAGCCCGACGCAAAGAGTTTTTATTATTTGAGAAAAGCTTTACAAATTAGTCAAGTACAGATTATCATTCAAATAAAAGATTAAATAAACTAATACTTCGTTAAACGCGTTATTACTCTAGATTTTGATCAGTAAATTAATATTAAATATTCATTAAATATGTTTGGTTGAACGTATATTTTGCTCGTGCCATTTTGCAATACGATATGGCAGCTATTTGCACATGCGTAGTAGTAGATATGCTGAGCGCGCATGTATTTAAAATAAGCCCGCCATTTTACTAATTTCTTGCTTAGTTTGCAGTCATAAGAATAGTTGGTCGTTGTGTTTAACTTAAGACAATGTTTATGTTCTTTCTCCAGAATTAGCATACCTACTGACAGGTTATATGAGTTCATATAATTATTTATTTTGTTTGACTCTCAAGGTCAATTTATTTTAATTTTATTTTTATTTATTATTGACATAATCTACTCATTTCAATGTTTATTTATTTTTTATAAGTGGTATTGCAATATGTGGTTAGCTAGTGACCTCGACAATTGATCATAGTTTTTCTTGCCCGAGCAACCGGCAGCAAGTTCGTCATGCTCCCTTAGATGTCACTGCTTGCGGTAGCGTCGGGGGTCGGGTTGTCTCCTTCCCTCAAATATGGCGAGGGGGGTGGTGGCTGATCTTTGCGTTGTGCTCGTGAACGGGTGCTGCTTGTGGTGACAGGTCGTCTTGCTGACCTTGGTTTTGTTTTGTTATTAGTAACTTAACTCGTTGTTGATTTTACTTCGATGGTCCTAGTTTATCATCTGTGACTTTGAGTTACGACTACATGTACGGCTATATGTAAGTGGGCACGCCCTTTATTACTGGAGGCTTTTATTTGGGTATAAAGTTCTGCTTACGTTTTTAGTTTTGTATTTTGTTTCTGCTTGAGTATAGTTTTCGATTTTTTTTTTTTTGGTATATTGGCGTGTGCTAGCTTACTTATAGCAAATAATTTAATTTAATGTTTTGTATTGCGTAATGTACCTAAATTATTATGCGCAGTGTTATATAGAATCATTTTTATTATTTTTTAACTGAACAGACAGCTGTGCTGCTGGGGAGTTTGTTGCGCCACTTCTTCTCCCCAGCTAAAGCACTAGGAAGTGGTGAAGGGCGGGCGTTTTGGGGGACTGTCTTATGTAATTTTGACGTTCAAAAAGTGCTGATTCTCAGCCTAGTTTGAATAAATGACTTTTGATTTTTTGATTTTTGATTTTGATTTAGTCAATCTGTGTAAATCTGCTAAAAATGTCGATTTCAAGTGACGAATCAATTAAATGAACCCCGGAAAATGTTATTCAAGAAGCACAAAATGCTAACAACTGCCTATTACCGGCTAAATAAAAAGAAAAGTACATAAATACTTATAATGGCTTTTTGCGATGGAAAGAAAACAATAAAGCCAGCAGTTTTCTGAAAATGTCCTGTTGGCATACTTCTACGAATTAGCCAAGAAATATAAGCCAAGCACATTGTGGTCTCTATATTCTATGATAAGGAGTACAATGAAATGTAAGAATGACATTGACATAAAAAGTTACTCAAAATTAATTGCGTTTCTGAAACGGCAAAACGGTGGCTTTAAATCAAAAAAGTCAAAAGTGTTGACAGCAAACGACATGGAGAAGTTTTTAAGTGAGGCTCCAGATTATAAGTACCTGGCAACCAAGGTAAATTACCTATATTTTAACCTACCTGTGTTAAATTAATTTTGTACGTGCCTAATTAATTATTTTGTTTATAATTTTTTTTTTACATTAAACGTTGTTGTTACCAGGTTGCATTGATTTTCGGCGTTACGGGTGCGTGCAAAAGAGAGGAATTCGCCAAAATAACTGTAGATGAAGTAAGAAATATCGGAACATTTGAGCCATTTTGCTTAATTTAATAAAATATTTAAAACAACTTTTTTTTTTGGTACTCCTCTGCACTCTTCTTGCCATGCGAGATTGCTTCAACAATATATTCGTCTGGTCTGGCGGTATGGTTTCTTCGCCCAACGCGTTTTATATGAAACAGATCTTACTCCACCAAAATGTGAACGCTCTGCGCAATGCTGATGGTACTCGGGACAAATTAAACTAGTTTATGGAATAACTTGGGTGATTATTCCTAGAAATGGTTCTAGGTTTATAAATTTATTATATTTTTCTTCTAGCTTGCCAGATGTCCGCCGCCAATTTAACGTCTCAACTTATTCTATTATTTCATTCGGTTTTAACCCTTGTGATACAGACGCCAGCACATGAAGCTACTTACTCTAAATTGTCAAATTTTCCCAATCAACCTTGAATCTAATGCTTTAGCGATAAAGTTGAAAATCTATTAAAGAAATTTGAGAAATTGTAGTAGCTTGATATGCTGGCGTCTATAGTAGGTACCTTGTATTGAATAGTTTTTCGGCTATTAAGTAACATAACAAACGTCATGCCTGTATTCCATGAAGGGTTAGTACACATATAAGTACACCCACATTTCGCCAGTTATCTTTAAGTCCATGTTATAGGGGGCGAGCCTATTGATATCAACTGGGCACAATTCCAGACTCCGGGCTGCTACTGAGAAATTCCAGATCGGAAAACCCCATAAGCTATTAATTACTTAATGGGTATTAAGTAGGGCCCCAAATAAGTACTTACTTATATTTTCAATATCGTTACACGTTGTACCGCTCGACGTAAAGCAGCTTGTCAGAAAAGGTGCATTAGATCGATGTTTAGACTGCAAACAACGGACAGCTGTAAATCTCATTTTATCGAACGTAAGATATTGACATTGCCTTCATTATATATCCTGGAAACAGTTATGTTCATTAAATCCAATTCTCATTTATTTCAGCGTTGGTCTGATGCTGTCCCTAGGAATAGACGTGATAATTTTAAACTCTGTGTACACGGTGCTAAAACAGCTCTTATGCGTAAGAGCATCTTTTGCATGGCTCCGACCATTTTTAATAAATTGCCCAAATCATGGAGAGCATTACATATGTCTGCTCTTAAAAGTAAATTGAAAAGTTTACTAATTGAAAGAGCTTTTTACAGTATAGCAGAGTTTATGAAAGAGGACAATTTATCTCGCTTTTGAGATGACAATGTTGTATGTTTTGACATGTGGTCTATTGTTTTTTTTTTTTTTTTTTTGGAATAATTTGTGTAATTGTAATTTGGAATAGATTTTTTTTTTTTGATAGTAATTCATATTTTAATTGACTTGACTATGTAACAATGTAACAAGCCTATTCTGACATTAATGCAGTTCAGAACTTTTTCTTTGACCGTTAATTATCGTTGTTTAGTAATGCATGTATGAGTAAATAGCATTGTGATGATTTAGATTTATTTAAACAGTTATATTTTGTACGCCATTAAGGCAAAACATGACAGTGACTCAATCTACCTTTTATGTAACATCTTGCATTTATGTGTATACTCATGTTTTAGCAAAATAAATATCTTGTATCTTGTATCTTGTCAGAAATAAAAGAAAGTAAAATAGCTCCTTAAAATGTAATGTAATGTGAAACAATGTAACTTAGTGTTTTGAAAAACAATTTAGATAAAATTGTACACACAAAGAAAGTCAAAGTCTAAATGTCAGAGAGCTTTGTTTGAGACGATACAACTCAAACAAAGCTCTAGCGATATTTCTTCGTTTGTTTTCATTAAGTTGCCATTACAATAAAGTCCTAAAACAATGGTTATCTTAACAACAAGCAATAGATGTCTAATGACGCAATAATTAAGGACCTAAGAGAAATTGTTGAAGATTTCATCGAAGTAAACACTAAGAAAAAGGGAGAAATAGTAAGTTCCATATAGTCACATGTAAGCTAACTTCGACAGGCTTGCAATCGTCCGAGTCGGTACAAAAACTGTAGCTAGTGAACTTTGCTGTGAAAACTTGCGAACTTGTAAAGGCGGTAAAAACTCGTTACGCCAAATCGGCCACTAAAACTCGCGAAGCGAAAATTCTATCCAAGTTCAATTTACTTTTATTGTTCTTACTCTTCCTATTCTTCGAAGCAAAAAAGTTTTTTTTTCTTACGTTTAAAAGACTAAACACATTTTTTTATACCGATTCAAATGAACAGCGTCAAAATTTCACGTTTGAAATTTTCCTTGTTACAGTGTATCAAAGGAAATGGCAGAATCTCATTCCCACTGTAATGTAAATAATCTTTATTTGAATTTCGCTTTCAGTCTTCCCACGCAAGTACGGGATGTCGGCGGTATCGTCAGTTATGTTAAAACATTTGAGTATAGAATATGAAGTTTTGAAAATAAAATATTAAATTGAAAGCTCTTGGCATAATCTTTCTGTCAATCTTCTTTTAAAATTTGTTGAAGTAGTTTCTTTTGAAAAAGTATTAATATCAGCTGCATTATATAGAATTAAAAAAAAAAACTTTGTGTGACAGACATGTGAAAATAAATGTTTACAATAATGTTTTAGTTTAGAAAAACTACAAAAAAATTTACAGCATTCGATAAAACAGTAAATACCTATGAAATGTTTGTCTTAATACCTCCTCCCTAAGAAATATTCTCCTTTATGGTTCGTTTCCCATACACGTGATGGGAATTCCCTTTCAGAATTGCATTTGGGTGATGTATTATTATCCATTTTGCGTACAAATCTGCGCTTCAACGTAATCAATCAGGCTTTTACGAGACATAAATAAACCGGGAAGTGTGCTGTTTAGTTGACAAATGTGCGAACGGTAGCAACAACTAATTCTAGAATAAAATAAAGTTTTGGTTTAGTGTTTTAGACTTTAAGAGGCACCTTGCGTGTTCAATGATTATAAGTAAGCAACTTGTTTAAAAAACAGCTGTCTGGCACGAGCTTTTTTGTACTACTAAGCTAGCTTAAATAATTAAGTATAATCGTTTATTTGTTTAATTACTAAAACTACAATGATTTTATTAGCTTTATTACAGTTTCTAAGGAGTCCTAAGTCAAAGTCAACATTATAATTCTACTTAGTAATTTGTGCGAGTATGACCAGATAATGAACGTAAACGAAGCAAAAAGAGTAGGTATGTAAGGATTGTAGCAGGTGGCGTTCTGTAGTTTCTGCCTACCCCCATGGGAAAAAGGCGTGAGTTTATGTATGTTATGTGTATTCCATGATATTATGACACATTCCATCCGTGTAACCTCAGAAACCGGGCATTACCTTCTCAAAATAAACCTAAATAAAAACGACAAACATTTTTAGACCATGACAAATTACCGTCTGGTGTACCAAAAATAACTCCATAACTAATTTAATACAACGTTTTTTTTATTACAATTTATATATCACGTGACAAAATAACATTAATCATATCCCATTGATCGCCGATCGATCGAATAAGCTTAAGCATGCATTTAATAAGTGGCTAATCGTCCAATCGCGTGTTTTCCTTAATAACTACTAGGTTCCCTTAACATTATATTGCGTACATTGTAGCAAAACGTTGAATTATAGCCTCGTGTATTCGTTTAATCTAGGTGTAACATTCAAGTTAATTACTTTTGTCAAGGACTGATGAAACTATTGCTTTTATTATGAAATGTAGTTATTTTCAAGGTATCGATGGTTTTGACTACAATGGCTGCATGAACCTTGATAGATAGGCCGGCCAGTTGGCGTGGTTAGTTAAGATACCACCTATCATGCCGAAGGTCGTGGGTTCTAACAAACATTTGTATGCATGAACATGTCTGTTTGTTCTGAATCTGGGTGTAATTATCTATATAAGTATGTATTTACAAAAAAAAACGTAGGATATTATCAGTTATCTGGTTTCTATAGTACAAGCTCTGCTTAGTTTGGGATCAGATGACCGTGTGTGAATATTGTCCCAGGATATTATTATTATTATTATAATGTCTGAGAATTAAATGAAATAGGAATGGTGCAGAAGGTGAAAAAGGCAAAATCTGAATACTCAAAATTATGTAGGTATCACATAAACAAATTTAAGTGTACTTACCTAAAAGTATGAAATAAATGTTTTTGTATTTGTTTCCCTTAATTTTATGAGATAAATAATAAAGTTTATTCATTAATTCATACTAAAAATTTAACTGAAATAACACATAAAGCGCCCTTTTACATAAATCTTCAAAGCTTTATTAACACCGCTGCCACCTACTTTTCACTGTTGAAACGATCTATTCAGGAGAAGTCTGCAAAATTTGCGTCCGGTAACGAACCTAGTTGAAATATTCGTCCACAGACCAACTTTGTTCTGTACCTAGAACGTTAATGTATATAGTCTCTATAGTTGTCGCGTTTTAGCAAGAAAATAGCGGTCATTGACTCATCTACATTTTCTAATATTTTTTATTTAAAAAACTAAAATAAAGTCCGTTAACGTCCTGATTCAATAACTGTCGTGATCTTCAACATGCTCTAATGATGTTTGGTTATACGGAGACATATTAGGGAAAGGGCAATGACCGCTAATGTCATGCTAAAATGCGCCAACTATAGTCTACTACTAGTAGACTGTTTCAGGAATCAGTGACGAAAATTAAAGTTATGGGCATGTGATACGGAGGAATGAGGAAAATGTCGTCAGGAATGTTTTGAGTATGAATGTGGATGGCTATACGAGTAGGAAAGACCAAAGAAACGATGGATGGACCGTGTGAAAGACGATATGGATATGTGATGAAAGGGAGTGACTACAAAACGAAGTCAAAAAGACATGTTGCACCGACCCCAAATAAATTGGGACAAGGGCAGGAGAATGATGATGATTCTAGGAAACAATACGGAATATGAGCTCATGACATTGTAGTGGTTAATCATCGGTAAATCTATTTGAAAATGATACGTTTGATCATTATGTTAATCCCGAGAGAGATATTCGACACTTTACAATAGGATTGATGACTCGTAATATCACTTGTCCCCAATAAAAGTACTTATTAAGTTACGTAATAGGCACTTTGTTATTAAAGACACATGTGCCAACCTAACAATAAATTATAATATTTGGGATATTTTTTTTTACTTCTTGATAAATTAGCAGTATAATCTCATCCTGCCATACCCGTAATCTCGTGTCATTTCAAAAACATTTATTATTGTAGGGCAGAGCGGAGTCTTATGAGCCGCGGAGTCTTTTGAACCGCGGAGTCTTATGAGCCGCGGGGTCTCTTGAGCCATCCACACTAGTAGGCAGACGGCAAGTGAGGGATGCCACAAGGAGCGGGAGAGCTATGCAGCTTCGTCGCTATTGCGTCATAGCCGGTAGGCTTTCGGTTTATGTGTGCGTAACGTACGCCCTTGCCTCTATTTTCGCGCCAAAAGTAAAAAAAAACCGGCCAGGTGCGTGCTCTTCATTGGACTACGTACTATGTAGGGTTCCGTAGTTGGGATGAATTTATCCCAAGAATAAACTTAACATTGTAGTTGAAAAACATGTTCTCCCATGCATTCCAACTGCAAAAGTAAGTTTGTTCGCAAAATATTGGATTTACAATGTTATTTTAAGACCATACACTTCGTATAAGTGTTCCTGTAATCTATAGGTATAGAACTATTTTCTGTATTTTTTTTTTTAATTTTAGGCTCAGTAATTTTGGAGATAAGAGGGAGGAGGAATTATCAATTTTCGGCTATTTTCTTAAAAACTTTAAAACAATTTATTTTAAAATTATAAAAAAATATAGGTATTTGAGACCCTCACAGTAATCCCCTTTCATTTAATATGTCACACAGTACAGTTTCCAAAACTATTTTTATTTTTTTATGTGCCCCAAAATTGACCGCAATAACTAAAATTCATTTATTTACATTACACGTCCGCGTTTGGGTCACAGAAATTCATAAGTATACCAAATTTCAACTTAATCGGTCTATAAAATCTGAGCAAATCGGCTATGACAAACGGATAGACAGACTGACACACGAGTGATCCTATAAGGGTTCCACTATTCCTTTTGAAGTACGGAACCCTAAAAAACAGTTCATCGTTACTTTTGGTATTCAGGCTACGCTTGTTGTGTTACGGAAATCATGTACGTGTATTATAATTTCATAATAGTAGTATAAACGATGACAGAATGAAAAAATAATGTAATATTAATAGCCTTAAAGGGCTCGGTCCAATTGGTAATAAAATGGGGAATTTGAGCCAAAACAAACGGGGTCTCTTGAGCACGGCAGCTGACACCGAAGAAGAAGAATATTTCTGCCTTGTTTGCGTCGAAGCCTATTTCGAAGAGTGGCTGCTGTGCACCGATTGCCGCAAACGGGCACATGGTAAGTGCACCTTTACTGCTGGTGCAGTTTATGATTGCGTCAACTGCGACAGTGATTAGGCTAAGCTAGTTTTTACGTTTCTATTGTTTCCTAATATGTTCCTAATGTTACCTAAGATTGTTTATTATAGATGTATGAAAGATTTTATGTGTAGTTCGTATTGTTTCTCATGAAACAAACCTTTTAAGTCCACTGGCTCGACTAGCCCCGTGGGGGGGCTTTTTTGACCTAGTAGGGTCAAATGAGCCATCTGACGTTTGTATTATTCATGTAAATAAGTCTAGTAAAAGAGTAAAATAAAATAAAAACTTTTTATTTCAGACCCAACCGAATCCATAGAATGTTAGTACAGAATAACTAATGAAACTAGTGTTAGTAGATGAAAAACGTTGTATTTATTGTGAGTATTGACCCAGTGTTGAACGTAACGCGTGTCCAGCCTATCCGCAATAACAGCCAGGATGCTGTTGGAGCTGGCGCGCAACCTACCGAGCGCCGCGGCACATTGCTTGCGAAGCACGGCGTGGAAGCCGTCAACGTGTGTATCCGTAAACATGCCTGACGCCCTGCACCAGCGCGGCAGCCCCAACAACGCCCTGAACGCGCAGGGCGCTGAATGGTCTTTGCGTATAATGAGCCCACAGCTCGTATATAGTGATGAGCAATGCTTTTCACTTGCGCATTACAACGTTTAAACCTGTGGGCTATCGTGTTCGCTCTGATAGACAGCGCCCTACGCTCCCTGTCCATGTCAATATCGTCACGTTGGAGGTCAGTGACTATGAGCCCAAGATATTTAAAACAGGTGATCACTTTCATGGGTGTTCCGTTCAAAGTCACGGGAGGAACCAGATCTGGTGACATGGTACCTGCTTTAAATACCATAAGCTCACTTTTTGCGACGTTATATTTGAGACCATGACTAGCCACGTACGTCTCACACACATTTACTCATTTTCTTAGTCCCGCGATCGTTGGGCTCAGCAGCACCATGTCGTCTGCATAACTCAGATTATTTACAAAAACATTGTCTATATGACAGCCGACATGCATGCTGCTGAGCTCAACGATTAGCGCATTCATATACAGGTTAAGAGGATTGTGAAGCTGTAAATTTTCATACAAAAAGAGATAACGTTTTTCTCCCCGTAAACATAATCTAATTTTCATAATTTCTGGAAATGTTGTAGGTATAATAAAAAACTAGGTCCGTACGTTTTTATTATAAAGAAATATTTTATTCAATATACGTTATTAGCATCTAAATATCTACATTTTTGACATAAAAACATCCTCGAGCATTATTATTTTTTTTTAATTAAATTAAATTGAATTGCTAAAAACGAAAAACGTACAGACCTAGATTAAAGTATACTAAATGTAATGAGATCAAAGTTGTCTCATTTTGTAAAGGTTTAGGGGAGTAAAAACGTTATCGCCCGAAACAATATTTATGTAAATAATTGTATGAAATGTAGGTAATTGCCTTCAAAAATCGCGCCGCGTATCGGCACTTCACAATCCTCTTAAACAAAACTGGGGATGACAATCCACCTTGTCTCAATCCGAATTGCAGTGTATATGGAAAGTCTAGTCAACAACGTATTTGCTACAATTTGTTTTATGGTGGTACATAGAACACAATAAACAACCATATACAAAATAAACAACCTATTTATTTTAAAGCTATCAGTATTTATCACTTCAATAATTCGAAGCTATGCAGCTTTGAACAAAAGCATAATCAAGTGACCCTGCGCTGCCCACATTACAAATACCCAATGATCGTCTCAAAAGAGAAATCTCCATGCTAGGCAGATGAATTGGGGATCATACTTTAAAATGATTAATACGGGTTCGTGGCTAAATAATAACAGGTAATACGGGTCGACCAAAGGTTGCCGCTTGCCGCGGTCGGTTCGTGGATGGGTGACCATCCATTTTATAACGAGACCCCTCTATGCCTCGGAAAGCACGTTAAGCCTTTGGTCCCGGTTGTCATTCGAGAATCTTTGACAGTCGTTCGAAGCCCGAAAGTCTGAGAACCAGTCTTACCAAGGGGCATTGTGTTACCCAGTAACTGAGTTGTGGAGGTCAGATAGGCAGTTGCTCCATGTAAGACACTGGTATTCATCTGCAGCCAGTTAGACTGGAAGTTGACCGAGAAGACACTTGTGTCCATACTGTTTTCGTCATCCATACGTGAGGAAAAGTTACTCTTTTTGCTGGAAAAGACACAGCAATGATAACGCTATCGATATCCAATCAATAACGAACAAAAAAGCAAGGTTTGTTCTTAAAAGCATCTGTCACAGCGATTTCTTATTCACAGACCACGGTCTCACTTGACTTTGCATAATAATGCAAACTATATTCACGACGGCACAGATTTATGGTAGTAAGGGGTGTTAGGGGACGAATAAATATCTAACAGTGTGCAGCCAGCTTATATTTACTTGTTTAATTTTAGTGAAAAAAGTGCAGATGTCTCTGTTAACGCCATGAACCTAATATACAAAGGTCCGTGGTTAACGCCTCGCCACTGGCCGTTTGTCAATGGTTTTTATGACATTAATTCGTTGTTTTTTATTAAAATATGTTTTATTACTTTTATTGTTTTTAAAACAATTTGTTTCTTCCAGACGACCTCTGTAAGAAAATAGAACCACTTTAAGTTTTTTTTTTTTACTAGCCTACGCTGTCCCACTCTTGGGCAAAGGCCTTAGATTTAATTATAGACGAATCTTTTTAGGCCTGGAACTTAACAAAATACCTACTAAAATAATAAGTAATTTATTTTTATTTGAATGATGAAACACTAGGTACTGATATCGTGTATATTTTGCTTATGTAGCTAACTTTCTAAAGTTACAACAGATACGTACAACGACTCAAATAGATAACATCAATGTTTGCCCACACTAAATGTCCTCGAGCTACCACCAATACATGAATTTCATTGTAACCACACCATGTAGACTCGAGCACAAAGCGGTTTTATTTTAAATTGTTTATGGCAACCCCGCGCTGAATGTCAGCCTAATGTTACTGGGCCAGATCGAAGGCCAAGAACAGGAAAACAAACTAACACAAACAAGGGGTTAAACTTCCCAGTACTCAATTATACATTAATCAGATAAACATGAACAACACGACACGACTTATCTACTAACAGAATCTAATTTCCCACTTCGTTTTCAATAGCAGAATTAGGTTTATTGCTTGTTTGTTTCAACCGAAATCACAAAAGGGAAATTCATAAAGCATAGCACTGCGGTTACACTAATAAATGAGCTTTTATAAAAACAAACAAAATGCTGAAGTCGGAACACGAACAAATTGAGGGCGAAGCAATTTGTATCTCTTGTCATACTTTTTAATTTCATCCCGAGGAAAACAAATTAGTTTCGCCCGAACACTTTGCATATTTACAAATCTTGTACGATGAGAGCGGGTTTTCTTTCCTTTGTTGTATTTTTAATAATTTTTAAAGCTTTATTAAAAATAAGACAATGAAGGAAATCGGCTTAAGACCTCGCTAAAATCTAAGATATTTTTTTACGTTTCACTTTATATTTCATTTTCATTTTAGCCACTTTTCCTTTGTACATTACTCAAAAATGGAGTGCCAGTCATGCGCTCTTATTGTATTTCTCCTTAATAGATTGATAAATGTCTTATGAGCGCTTGAAATTGAGTTTACTCAGAGATATTAAATTCTCGGGTTTGAAATAATATTAACTGAATAAAGAAACACGGAACACACACAGCCTTTTACAAATATAGATAGCGAATGAATCTTGCACTGTCCTTGAAATGCGAAACGAGAACGCGGGCGTACTCGTTACCGTATCGTACCCGATAGCGTACACATAAATTGCCTGTGACAGGAAAGCTTTAGGCTCATTTAGCTCGCCGAGGATAAATGGCAATAAGTGGAATAAACTTTCATCTAGAAATAGAAAATGCTGCGAAGTCAGTTAAGATAAATTGAACGGGACATTTTAATACCTTGGAAGAGATTGGAAACAGCGAAGTAAATATGTCGTTGTCTTTATTACTTAAGACTGAGAAGGAGATAATGAACAACCGACTTCCATAAAAAAAAAAAACACTACAAAGTGAAAAATAACTTTAATTTCTGAAGTGAGCGTCATTGGATCTGCATTTTACTTTTTGCCACCGACTTCCGAAATTAAAGTTATTTTTCACTTTTAGTTTTTTTTTTTTTCATGTTGGTTGTTTTTGTTTTGTGTTTGTAAAAAAGTTTTTATTTTTCACTTTTTAGTAGGTCAGTTTGTACGTAATTTATCTAAGTTACAATAGCCTAAAGTCAACTGCTCATCCTCTTTTACAAAATATTTGTTTTCTCGGACTTTAATTGTTGAGGAGTTCTCCTAATAAGAACCAGGAGAACTGGAGCTGATGGTGTAGTCACCATCAACTCCAATTCACCATGCGCATTGTGACGAGCATAAATTGCTTAGCAACCAGATTTAAAGTAATCGAATCGCAACCTGTGAAATACTAAATAAATAGTAGTTCCGATGGCCATCTGTGGTCTTTATCATCAGTTCTACTTCACCCAATGGTGCTTTCCGAAAGCAAATAAAAAAAATACCTAAATCGCTGTAGAATTTGAGGGTTCCCTCGATTTCCAAGAACCCCTCATCAGATTCCAACATTCTTATTTTTGTTTGAAATTATTATCACCTAGATATTTCAAACAAAAATAACATCGAACATATAACCTCCTCCTATTTGGAAGTAGAAGTTAACACTGACAAAAATCCATAAACATATTCACTGAAATAAATCACTCAAACACCAGTAAATTGAGTAGAGGAAGTGGCCCACATGCTGTCCTGTTTAACTGCTTAGCACATTACATAGGTGTGTCAAGCAGACATACGCGTGCTGAACTGATGTCAGTTTCCTGTCAACACGCCGTCCTGTCGTACTTCCACATCCGACATCAACAAAAACAATGTGAACCGAAGACCAGTGAAGCCCCGTTTAGTCTTCGTCGAGTTAAATATTACTTAATTGGTGGTTTTCAAGCTAGTGTCTGGAACTGTGACGGTCAATGAGTTAATAGGTACCGTAATTTGGTCCTACTTTGCTCCAATATTTGCTCCAAATGTTGAAAATTATGATTGTTTTTAGAAAATCAACTATACAATTTACTTAATGTATTATTTTATGGATATATAGCTTATTTGACAAGTATTTATATAGGGAAATAGATATTATGAAGTATATTATGAATTTATTTTTGACAAATAATACTGAGCAAAATTACCCATGGTGTTGGGTATCTTTGCTCCTAGATATAGTTTCTATGTAATCTCCATTGTTAAAGCTGTTGGAGCAAATTAATGCTTTCCTAATTCAAACTGCTCCAGTTATAATATGTTTTGCTATTTTGGATGATATAAATTGGTGAGATATGGGTAAAAACGAAAAAATGGATAAAAACGGATGCGTTCATAATTTAATTAATTGTTGCAAAATTTTTAACGAGCGAAAACATTTTACAGAACAGGAGCATAATTACACGTAGAGGAGCAAAGTAGGACCAAATTACCAGTATTTATTTTAATTACTAAAGTTTGATGTCCATTCCGGGATCATCTATCTAATATTGCCTGTCAAGTCATATGTATGACACACATTGCGAATGACTATTATCATTGTTTTTGTAACTACTAGTTATGTAAGTACTGCCGTGATAAGGAAAAAAGACATTTTTTTTTTTTTTTAATAGAGTTATTTGCATATTTGGAATCAGCAAAAAGGACGCATTTACCAGTATTTTATATTGGCGTAAACTGAACAAAAACTGGATTAATTTTAAACAGGACAAAATATTTTTTTTTCTCCATTTCAATATACATATCTGTAGATATGTCTTTTTTCCTTACGGCGACAGAGTACGTAGGTAAAGTTGATTCCTTTCGCAGAATAGAAACGTATTATGTAAAAGTACGTCGGTATAAATAAACAAACGTAAACCACACTCTCTCAAATATTGGATATGTACAAACGAGCCTTAGTTAGGGTTTGGTGAGGCAGGCGTAAAGCCACTGTGTTAGCTAGAGGAGCGTTTCGATGCGGTTTTGTGAAAGCAAACGTTCGTGGTTACTTCCGACTAGTTTTGACACTTAGACGGGAATCCCCTTTGCACGTTGTTAGTGTATCCTATGGTAGAATTCAGTCCCATTTAAGCCAATGAATTGAATAGCTAATTTTGCTCCAATGATGGATGGATCGTAGTTCATGAATTTTATCACCGTCAACACCGAAATGTGTTAACATTTTATGACACCCAATTGATGAGAAACTGCTCAGAAAAAGACGCCAATTATTTTTCTCCTAAAACTCACGAGGACTAAAAGTATAATACCAACAGAAATGACCAGCACTCAGGGCCTGAGCTCTAAAAATTAACAGTGCATTACACTTTGAACGGCGGGTCATTCATCTCAGCGTAACGACAGAATGACGTCTCTCTAATGGACCGGGACAAAGAGGGGCTCCTGTTAGTAATTATTAATGCATTAATGTCAGCCACTGACAAAGTGCAGGGAATCACGTCGATAACTTTGTGACAATGTTGTTGTTTGGAGTTTATTTTAGTCTGTATAGGATATAGTAAAAAAATTGGACCCAAATTTTAGAAATCCTAAAAAAAAAACATCTATACTATGTAATAATAAAGCTGAAGAGTTTGTTTGTTTGAACGCTATAATCTCTAAAGCTACCAGTCCGATTTCAAAAAATATTTTTGGATTTGATAGCCCAATTCTTGTGGAAGGTTATATAACAAGGCTATATAACATCATTGTACAACCTTTAGGAGCCGAGCAAAAAGAAAAAAAGTAAGAAAGAACGCTAAGCAAAAACGAATAGCGCCGGCAGGTGATGTGATGCGACAGGGTAGATCGGGGGAGTACGAAAATTTCATCTATACTCATAATAAAGCTGAAGAGTTTGTTGGTTACCAGGTGGAACTACCAGTCGGATTAAAAAAAAAAAAAAGTTTGCACTTGATAACCTAATTCTTGAGGAAGGTTATAGGCTATTTAACATCACGCTACAACCCTTAGGAGCTGAGAAAAAATAAAAAAAAGAAAGAAAGAGAGAGAAGAAAGAACGCTAAGCAAAAACGAAGTAAAAGCGGGGGCAGGTAATATCCCTATCAGAATACCAGCGCTGCGGTATTTATTTAAATATTGCAGCTTTATGTTGAGATAGGAGCCTTTTTGGCCTCGCACAGGTATTTTTAATTGTTATATTTTGTATTTTTTTTTGTTTTTTTTTTTTTTTTGTAAATGTTAATTTTGTTAGTTTACTATGCTCTTTTTTACTGTTTGTATTTCCTGTGCGTGTCCCAAATAAAATATTTTTCTTTCTTTCTTAATGTGATACGAAGAGATGGATCGCGGGAACAAGAAATTTCACACGGACGAAATCGCGGGCAGAAGCTAGTAATAGGTAGATGCGATAGCTGTAGAAAAAAAGTTTCTTAACTATCAATGAATTATATGATTAGGTATGTACTGTAAAGTTACCGGAATGGGAATCGTTACTTTTCACGGGATCTATACTGCTCAAATGACTAATTATTTTAGATTTGAAGACCTCGCTATATTTTAAAATAACAAAAACGCGATTATCTTCGTACAGTGGCTGTGCGCCTTGCTGACATTTCTCTAATCAAACTCTAAAACGTCATGTACGAATGTCAAAATACTGCCAGCCAGATTCTTTTAGATTGGGTCCTGAATGGAACTTCTACAGTACTCGTACCTACAAGCAACCCACCCATGTTTCGCATTGGTGCAAACTGCTGTTGTGATGTTGTCAAAACATCTACATTTCTGCGCCATATCTAAGTTACGTATTATTATTAATGTATTACAAGTGCACCTTTAACCAAAACCGCATCAAAATCCAGTATGTAATTTAGAAGAACCAAACGGCTGGCGGACAACCACAAAAAGCGACTTTATTCCATACGTATACAGGTGTCCCAGAAATCGACCGACATACTATAAGTGGTGATAGCTTTGGTCAAACCCTCCCATTTATTAACAAAAAATATTAGAGGAAAAAAATCAAATATTAATGAATTTAAGTAGAATTTGTAAGTTTTATGGAGAATCAAAGGTAATTACGGATTATATTTGAATGGAAAAAGTTACCAATAAAACGATTTTATTTACACATGAGAATCGATAAGAATGATGCATGGTGGTTATTGTGATTATTGTTGAAATTCTAGTATAACTCGAAAGCTATAAGATTTTGCGGAACATATGTTATGTCATTTTAGGAGGGCTTGATCAAAGCTATCACCTCCTTACAGTATGTCGGTCGATTTCTAGGACACCCTGCATAAATAGATTGAGAACTATACGTTGGTTGACCTGGCTATTATTTTCATTTCAAGCATTAGGAATTCAAATAAAGTAACTGTTATGTGTAAGTATGTTTTGGCATTATCGGAAGAGTTTTTGGCTGAAACAACGCTTTATATTTTTTATATCATTGGGTGACGAAGTGCGAGCCAGATTCGCATGTAGGTATCAGTATTTTCTGCCGTCTTATGCCAAATCCATATAAATGGTTGTTTATCTATTACCCAATTATATTCTATTTTTATTTAAACGATCGCTGAAAATGCTATTGAGTGGCACAACCATTGAAGATCGCGCCTCAAAACATATATTCAACGTGGCAATGCTGCCAGTCTTCTGAACATGTTTCCGGATGACAGCGATGTGGAGACTACTTCGACGCCTAAAGGAGATGTTCCAAAATGAGCCAGGTTCGTGTACACTATACATAAAAATAGGGAAATATATTTAAAACAGCTCTCAACTGTTGAGTTACTTTAAAATGGCTTTGTTTGCGCGTCATGGCTGTAAGCTGTCATTTTGATTGATTAATGACGTTTGACATATTTAATACTCAAGAAGAGGTCTGAAGTGGCTCTTTTGTGACAGCTGACAGTCCTCTTACTATGATCAATGGTCGATATATGGTTTACTGTCATTGTTTTTATGCATAGAGTAACTAAATCGGTGAGACGCCATGTTGAAAGTCATAAACATAATTGTTAAATATCAATTCCCTACAACAACAGTATACATTTAAATGAATTATCTGTACTTTTCCCGAATTCTACGGATTTTTCTCTTTTTTGAGGTAGTGTACACAGACCTAGCCCATTTTGAAACATCTCCTTTCCTAGTTTTTGTATTTATTTGTATATATAGTTAGGTAGTTAGTCAATTAGTTTTTAATTTTGTAGCTGGTATAAATAGTTAGTTGTGTTATTTATTGTTATTGGGCATTTATTTTACATATAAGAAATAAATAAAGATAAGTCAATACCAATTTGAATTATAATATTTTTACGATAAAAACAATACGCCAATCCTCTTTCAGATCCAACGCACATTTTATAATTTTTAAAGATTTTAGAGAACACTCGTAAAACATAAAACATAAGTCATAATCGTAAATGCAATGTGCTACAACACTTTGCACTTTCTAAGTGCCAATAAAACCCTCCTTATTCCTTCGCACTGAATGCGACATTCTTAAAGCGATACTTAGAATATAAAGAAGCCACGTCTTGTTATACAACAGCAGTAATTGCATTTCCTCTGTAATACTAGAAAATAGTTCGAGATTCTCGTGACTACTGTTTCAAAAGGATGTTTCCAAGAATATCGTATTCTAGGATGTTCTATTCTTTAAAGGATAGCATTTTGCTTACATTAAGAGCTATATTGTGCAAGATATTGCATTTTGTTTTATGTTTCACTTGACTTTACTCGGTCTTCGGAAATCGGATAACATGACGCTTCAACACTGTTTCGTAGCGTCCTGTGTAACAGGGATACTTTAAAGTGAGGCTGTTTTTGTTTAGTTTTACAACAGTGTATTGGATTTATTTAACATGTGTGAGAAAGGTGTGATCAATGGTATAATATTTACAATAGTGGTAAAACTGTTTTATATCACTCGTAGCACTAACGTAAACCTAGCGTAGCGTCTTCAATAAGAGATCAAAGTCAAATACATGTTTTTTATAGACAACACTGGCTTTTGCCCGCGGCTTCGGCCGCGTGGGTGTCGGATAATATATTATTCCACAGGAATATTTTACCGGGAAATCCTTCCTTATTCCTTGTCTGCATTATAAAGGGAAAGTCTATGCAAAATTTCAGCATTCTACGTCCAAGGGCGTTGATGAGTCAGTCAGTCAGGACTTTTCTTTCTATTTATATAATAGGTTGGGGAAAAAGTTTCTTCGCATTTTTTAAGAAAATTCAAAACATTTTTTAATATAGTTTATTTACATTTAACTAAAGTATGTAGGTACCATTTTGTTCGATAACTTTTTGCCATCTTGTAGGTAGGGACATGATCCCATTGCTATAGAAATTTTGGGACTTCTGGTCAAAATACCGCGACAAGTGGTTTTGGCAGTCCTCTCGTGATGTTAACCTGACACTGCCTTAAGAATTCTGAAGAGACCGAAACAGGTGGAAATCTGAAGGTGCAAGGTCAGGACTATACGGCGAATGCATTAACACCTCCCAGCCAAACTCTCTTAATTTTTGCTGAGTGGCTAAAGATGTGTGAGGTCTAGCGTTATCATGATGAAAAATCACACCCCTTCTGTTGATTAATTCCGGCCGCTTTCTCTCAACTTCTTGCTTTAATCTCATCAGTTGTTCGCAGTAAAGTTCAGAATCGATGGTCCTGCCTGGTGGTAACAGATCATAATTAATAATGCCCTTCCAATCCCACCACACACACAGCATCACCTTGATGCGAGTTAACCCGGGTTTCGCCACAGTCTGTGAAGCCTGACCGGCCTTTGACCACGGCCTTTTTCGCACGTTCTTGTCCGTTCGTGATCCACTTTTCATCACCAGTTATCAGCTTCTTCAAAATGGTTCGGGTTCATTACGTCGTAATAAAGAATCACAAATGAGTACACGGTTCATTAGGTTTCTTTCAGTGAGCTCGTGAGGTACCCAAATGTAGAGCTTTTTTGTGTACCCAGCTTTTTTCAAATGCGCCAAAACTGTTTTGTGGTCAATTTCCAGTTCTTCACCTACGTCGTAACTACTGATATGCCGATCTTGCTCCACTTTTTCAAAAATGGCATCCATTTTATCCGTAATAGGGCGACCAGAGCGACGTGCATCTTTGACATCAAAATTTCCGGATTGAAAACGCTTAAACCAAATTTGTGCTACTCTCACAGACACTACATCGCAAATTTTTTTCGCGGCTTGCGTTGCATTTTTACCTTTTTTGTGTAAAATTTTTAAAATGTATCGAATTTCTTCATTAGATTCACTCATCTTGACGGTACGAAAAACAAATGAAAATCACACATTTTCCTAATTTGAATTTGGAATTATGTTTTTTAAAATTTAAACTTTCAATGATACCAAAACCAGCCAGATACAAATAGTATAGCCAAAGAGATTTTATTACAAGTTCATACATACTATAATGCGAAAAGACTTTTTCCCCAACCTAATAGATGTATCAGAAAGGTGTGGTCATAATTAAGGGTGTGGTATAGACCATCAAACTGAACAACTTTCTCCATGGCACCAACTTAATAATCGTGAAAAAAATATTAGTTGTACTATACATTTGGATCGAGTATGTATTGAAGTTTTGTATGGGACAGTTGAAATTTTTTTTCGCAATTAGGATGTTGGTCCCATGGAGAAAGTACTGTGTACATATGCCCTTAAATATGACCACTCCTTTCAGATACATCCTAACTAATATTATAAATGCGAAAGTAAAATTGTTTGTTCATTTGTTACCTATTCACGCCTAAACCACTGAACCGATCATCCTGAAATTTTGCATATACCTTGTCACGTGTACGGAAACCGATATATGGTATCTTTTATCTCGAAAAAAAATACTGTTTCCGAGGAAAACAACAATAACTAATAGATGGCGTCACGTGTCTTTCGAATCATGATTGAATTATATTATATAGTTTATATAATAATAAAGTTATGTAGTGTCTTAAGTTTTTATTTAAGTACCTAATACATTTTGTGAGTCTAGAGTGTCAATAGCCTGGTTTTTCATACTATAAATGCGAAAGTGAGTTTGTTAGTTTGTTACGCCTTCACGCTAAAGCCGCTGAACTGATTTGGATCAAATTTGCCACATGGCTAGACTATGACCTGGATTAGGATGTAAGATACTTTTGATCCCGGTAGTGCGTTACTGAGATAATTTCCGACAACCACGCTG
Organism: Dicycla oo; assembly: GCA_948252095.1. NCBI lineage: Eukaryota > Metazoa > Arthropoda > Insecta > Lepidoptera > Noctuidae > Dicycla > Dicycla oo. The sequence goes on along the minus strand of OX411714.1, from coordinate 13,706,799 downwards.
GTGAAGCCGCGGGCAAAAGCCAGTGCTGTATAAAACTGCATGTGTGCGGATTACGCCTATTGAAACTGAACGCGATCAGCACGTAAACCACGATTAAGAGCTGTTACTGTCATTATTTTCTTTGTAATATTGACACTGACAACTCTTGAACTCGGCTTAGATGTGCTGATCACATTCAGTTTGGTGAAATCCACACTAAAGTTACCTTTGACCTCTGAAAACGCTACGTTTGCGGTAATGCTACGCTTTCACTACAAACGTGCCACGAGTTATATAAAACCGTTATACCACTATTATAAGTATTATTATATTTAAATAGATAATTTTTATCACGCCTGTTTTACCCCGAAGCTTTAGGCAGAGATGTAAGTACTTATAGTAAACCTACATTGTATAGGGGGCGAGGCCGTTTTAATCTATCTATATGTATACTAATAATAAAGTTGAAGAGTTTGTTTTTTTTGTATGTTTGTACAAGCTAATCTCTGGAACTACAAGTCGGATTTGAAAAAATATTTTTGCAATAGATAGCCCTATTATTTAGGAAGGCTATTTATCATCACGTCACGACATCAAAAAGTCAGAAAGAACGTTAAGCGAAAACGAAGTAATAGCGTGTGTAGTCGATACGATGCGACGAAGTGAGTCGAGGGGATAAGTTTACGCGGACAAAGTCGCAGGCAGAAGCCAGTAAGAAATAAAACAATATTTAATGTAATAATGTTGAGTATAGCACTCATCACTGTTATTATTCACTGGCCAAATTAGTTTTTAGAAAACCATCGTTCAACGGCTCGGTTTGGTCTCTGCCTGTGTCCCTGAGGTACAATGTTAGACAATGCTTACGTACGCCTTTCTATGGTTATTATTCCTTGTGCATGAAGTTTTAATAAATCCTAACTATAATATTATAAATGCGAAAGTAAGTTTGTTTGTTTGTTACCTTTTCACGCCTAAACCACAGAATAGATCATCCTGAAATTTTGCATATACGTTGTCACGTGTACAGAAACGGAAATAGGGTAGCTTACATCCCGAAAAAAAGTACCGTTCCCGAGGAAAACAACAATAACGTTCTTATGATAATAGATGGCGCCACGTGTCTTTCGAATCATAATTGAATTAAACGTTAAGAGTGTGTTAAGACTTTTTGTTTTTTTAATTTATATATTTTGTGAGTCTAGAGATAGACTGGTTTTTCATCTATATAAAACAGAGTCGGGTTTGTTCTAACACGAACTCGAGAACGGCTGAACCGATTTTCATGGTTTTTGATTTGTTGTATTTGTTTCCGTCCCGAATAACAGAATAACTATTAAAACGGCGGAAACACACAAAAAAAAATGAAGATAATTAATTTTCTCATACATCAAATTCGGACAGGACAACGTTTGTCGGGTCAGCTAGTAAATAATAAAATATACTATAATATACTCTTAGCACTATTTATTCGTATCCTCCGCCCTTTTATATTACATTACATATTTATATAAATGGAAACAATGAATCTCACTTCCATATAAATAAATCAGAAGCGTGAAATCCAATTACAAATAATGTATACTAAACCCAGCTTTACTTAGAATGCGCCAACGGATTTATGTGCTGAATATTCTCCACTAAAATTATGGAAAATATCAGAAATCGCAAAATATAAATTCATATTTCGGTTATGTGGAGCAAATCGGTGGGTGCATATTTTTATTCCTTTTAGGTGCATCAACGTTAGATTCGTCGAGATACGTGTTTGAAATACCGGTCGTTCTGTGATTAGTATTTTTGTAGGATGCAAACGCAAATACACCCTAATATTAACTATACAGAAAAAACTTTTAAGCAGTGCGCAAATTTTCACGTGACAACTTTCGCTATGGAACCAACTCTCAAATCACGAAAAAAAAATCTGTTTCTTAAAAAAGTTCAATACTTACTCGACCAAAATGTATGAAACAGCAGATTTTTGTTTCGTGATTACAGAGTTGGTCCCATAGAGAGAGTTGTTCATATTCATGGGTAGAACACCCTGTGAAAATTTGCGCACTGCTTAAAAACTTGTTCTGTATGTGTCAATGCAATTGTCAGTGTAATTTAGAATGTCAGTGAGTGCCAAAGGGCTTGAATCAAGAAATAAAAACCAGCCAAGTGCGAGTCGAAGAACACGAAGGGTTCCGTACATTATCTATAAAAAATCAAGTTTGTTGTATGGGAGCCCCTTAAATATTTATTTTATTCTGTTTTTTACTATTTGTTATTATAGTGGCAACAGAAATACATCATCTGTGAAAATTTCAACTGGGTATCTGTCACGGTTCATGAGACTGGTGACAGACGAACAGACAGACGGACAGCGGAGTCTTAGTAATTGGGTCCCGTTTTACCCTTTGGGTACGAAACCCTAAAAATGCAAGTTGTCCGACCCACATCGCATCTATTAGAACACTAAATTACATTTTGATACAGAATGCATGCTCTGTCGGCTACTGCTGCACGATTGTGATGCTTTCTAATGTAGGTCGCGCGTGTAAGTGCAAAGATGCGAGCCTACTTATTGCATAACTCATTACTTACTAAACATTTCTAACAACCATGTACGTGCACTGTATAGTTTTGATAACTATACGTAAGGTAATATCTTTGCAAATTACATGCAACATTTTCAAACTCAATTCAAATTTCAAATTCATTTTTTTTCATTTTTTAGGGTTCCGTACCTCAAAAGGAAAAAACGGATCCCTTATAGGATCACTCATGTGTCTGTATGTCTGTCTGTCTGTCACAGCCAATTTGCTCCGAATCTAATGGACCGATTAAGTTGAAATTTGGTACACATATGTATTTCTGTGACCCGAACACGGACGTGTAATGTAAATTAATGAATTTTGAATATGGGGGTAAATTTTGGGGGGCAAATAATAAAATTTAAAAAATATATATTTGCAAACTGTACCGTGCGATATATAATATGTGTGACGGTCTCAAACATATTTTTTTTTTATAATTTTCAAAATAAACTGTTTTAAAGTTATTTAACCATTCCCCCTGTTTATCTCCGAAAGTACTGAGCTTAAAATTTTGAAAAAAAAAAAAAAATACTGAAAATAATTCTATAGCTACAGATTACAGGAAAACCTATAAAAAATCTGTAGTCTTACAATACCATGGTAAATCCCTCAATATTGTGCGTACAAACTTAGGTTTGTCCATAGTTAAAGTTCGTTTAACTATGGACATTTGTAGGTGGAATGTATGGGAGAACATGTCTTTCAACTACAATGTTAAGTTTGTTCTTAGGATAAATTCATCCCAACTACGGAAACATTCATTGTGCGTGATCCGACACGCACTTGACCAGTTTTTTTTTTTACATGCGACATCTTTGCAAATTCGATTGACTTTGTAAACTAAAGGTACTTTAGCATCGACTGCCGCGTTGTGTTGTTCTAGACGTCGCTGAGCAAGGAACACTGGGTTTGTTCTCCAAGTGCAGCTGTCAGCTTGGATTTGTACCCTTTCATTGGAAATAGGCTCCTCCCTGTTACATGGAACTTGAAAATAATAACCAGTGCGTGCGCGTCTTACCTACTGTGCGTGCGAGTATACGTACATAAAGTTATGTTCTGCGTGCACTCTAGAGAGAGGCGTGCGCGTGCTTTGTGCGCTATATTCTTCTGCTCACCTAATCCTTCGAATATTGCAGGTGTAATATTTTGCTATGTACTTTAGAATGTTAGATAGCAGCACAACGCGTGAAGTTTCCTAGTCTAAGAGATGCCTTAACAAATACATCCTTATCTAAAGCTAAACTTGCATAACTTTGCCTCGCAGTTCAACTGAAACCATATTTTAAAGGATTCCCTTTACATTTTATAATGTTTCCTCTTTGTACAGATGAACGCTATTTACAACAAAACTGCGTTTTGAAATTTGTTAAGTACTTACATCAATCAATCAATCTGCCTAGCCTTTTCCCAACTATGTTGGGGTCGGCTTCCAGTCTAACCGGATGCAGCTGAACACCCGTATTTTACATAGAGCGACTGCCTATCTGACCTCCACAATCCGTTAAGTACTTACATACGTATATACGTACCAATTTAACTTTCAATTGAGAAATTATGTATGCGCTACACTAAGGGAACTTTCTATTTTCTACTAGATGAATTAAAAAATCCGACAAAATTTGTCTGATATTATCTGTCACATAAGTTAACGGGATTTTCTTCAAACATGGTGAAACAGGCCATAAACCTACAAAGGAATAAGAAAAGAAAATAAATATTTAGTGTGCGGCAAAGTTCAAGAATAAAAAAAAATACTACAAAAACACAGAACAAAAGATGTTCGAATTTTTATCGTAGACTCCAAACGTTTCCATTCTAATGATCCGTCTCGTTAACCACGTCTTATTTCGCCAATTATTTTCCAACAAATCACGTTCAAAGTTACCCCACAATCGATCATCATTACCCTGGCCTCAACACATTTATTCACTATGTATATTTTCCGATATGATTTATCAGATCCAACTTTGACAGCAACTGTCAAAATCATAACGTATTGTAAGGGCCGGTTTTTTGATCAGTAGTTAACTCAACCAATGGTTAAACATAGTAACTAATGGTTGAACTTTGGCTAAACGTGTTTGCCAAAATGCCATTATTACTATTTTATGAATACATTAATGTCAAAAAAAAATATGTTTAGCCTTTCACATTTAGCCAAAATTCAACCATTAGTTACTATGTTTAACCATTGGTTGAGTTAACTACGGATCAAAAAACCGGACTTTAGTAAGATCTTTTTACGTGTAAAAATGGCTGCCCTATTATCTCCATATTATATAATTTTTAGGTAGTGTTCGTTTATTTTTTGAATTTGATAATAGCCTTATTATGAACAATAATTATTACTTGCACGTTCAAAGCGTTAGTTAATACGTAGACTTATTAAAGTGAACAGCCTAACTCCTCGACTACATTGACATCGTCGTAGTTTTTTAAAGCTACCACTCTAGCCGAATATGGCAGGATGAGTAAAAATAAATTAATTAGACATGAAATTTGGCAACCGTATTTTTCTAACAAAACATTTAGCAAAAAATAAAACCGACTTCCAAAACAAAACACTACAAAGTGAAAAATAACTTTAATTTCGGTAGTCGGTGTCTTTGGTTTTGTATTTTCGTTTTTTGCCACCGACTTCCGAAATTAAAGTTATTTTTCACTTTGTAGTGTTTTGTTTTGGAAGTCGGTTTTATTTTTTGCTAAAAAGTTTTTATTTTTCACTTTTTAGTTGTGGAACCTACCCCACACAAATTCGAATACATAATTGAGCACAATAATTGTAGACATAGCCATGTAAATAACAGTGATAGGAAGTTATTAAAACATCATCACATCATCCACATATAATAAGTGGGAAATATACGTATTATTGAAGCTAACTCAAAAACTCCCCTAGCAAAGTTAATAAAATTTATATGGGACCACCTTGGATGTATACCCTTTCAAACAAATAAAGAATTTTCCAAATCGGTCCATCCGTCTTTGAGTAATCGCGTAACAAACATACAAAAAAAAAAAAAAAACATACAGACGAATTGAGAACCTTCTCCTTTTGGAAGTCGGTTAAAAATTACTATTACAGGCTATGGTTATTATTCACTTCATGGTGCGCCACAAAGAAGCAGACGAGGTAAAAGAACTCACACCACTGGACATGCATCTATGAAACTGGTAGGTATGTATTATCACGCATGTATATATTAATATAATAAAACCACGTGTATACTGGTAACGTTATCTAATACTTTGAGCACGATGTCTTTACGAAACTAATCCGGATTACCGGACTAAGTGGCTGCTAAGTAGTCACACGCCGCAGAAAACACTTATAGCACATTATTACGGCTTAATGTGCTGTTTCTTTATATAAAATACTTTTATAAGGCTAAGGATATTAGCAGGTTTCTTCGCATTATAAGAACGAAACCTTTGGTAAATGCCCTAAATGTTAACTTTACTTGCAGTAAACCAAACGGCAGTGGAGCAAAGTATGGTAACAAAGCAGAGGAGGTGAGGACAAAAACTCAATATTGAGGTTATAGACGCAAGGTCTTTTAATGCCGCACATCGAAATTTGAAAGATAGTATATTGTCGTCACCTCAGATTGCTCTCAAAATCACCACCTCTGAAAGTTTGTGGGTTTGATGGTGGCCACAGTTTAGAACGCGTAATTTGATTTTGAGCTCACCAAAACAGAAATATGTGTTGCGTGAATGTACGATGCAGCAAATAAATGTGTTGCCCTACGAAAGGACTGCATGCCGCTGGCATAGATTTCGGTTTCGTTCTCTGAGAAGTTATTGTGTTAATCGTTTTATTAGGCCACTCACACAATCGACCAATCCACCACGACGACCACGAGGAAATCTCCATGATTCGAGCAAAGGAGAATGGGTTGTTGTAACAATTCTGGCAGGAGACCTAGACCAGGAGAAGTCTTCAGACGTGGACTATTATGATGTTGATGAGATTTTCAGATTTTAAAACTTATTTGGCACTAAACGCACCTATTCTAGGTCATATAGGATAGTTTAGTAGGCTATAAGTACGTGGCCCGGCTATAAACAACGTAGGCTACTTAACTTTAGCAATGACGGACGTTAAAGTACTTCCAACATGAGCAATTTTGTTCAAGAGCCATAAAAAATGTTTTTAATAGCTCTCTTGCCCACGTTTTAGTGGTCATTAAGTACTCAATGTACTTTATTTTACTTTGTGACATTTTTTGACTGAAATATATTTCTGATTTCTGTTTTTGGAATAAATTTTAATATTTTCTATAAATAAACGGATGTTTGGGTACATCGAAGTCTTAGAAATTCCCATTCGTTTAATTGCTAATGTTAACAGCGCGGAAATTGGCAAATACGTAGTTACTTCAGTGGCTCATTAGATACGCATCGATCCAAACTATCCAATGAGACAGAGCAACTTTGTATGAAGAAGATATATATTGAGAAGCCTACGGTGGCAGTGGGCCGGCCATGTTTGTCGAAGGACCGATGGCGCGTGGAGCAGACAAGTTCTGGAGTGGAGACTGCGTATCGGCAAGCATAGTGTGGGACGCCCATCAACTTGATGGACCAACGACCTTAAAAAGGTGGCTGGGACAGACCTTGGTGTTGTGGTGCAGCCTGGGAGAGGTCTATGTCCAGAAGTCGACTGCGATAGGCTGAGTTGATTGATTGATACATTGAGAAAACTTGTGAAAATTACTAGCAGCGCCCCGCGGTTTCACCCGCGTAAGTCTCGAACCCTTAGGAATATGAGAATAAGAAGGTAAACCAGGTTATAAACTATCTGTATGCCAAATTTCACCAAAATTCGTTCAGTAGTTTTTGCGTGAAAGAGGAACAAACATCCATCCATCCTCAGATACTTTTGCATTTATAATATTAGTAGCTTTTGCCAGCGGCTTCGCCCGCTTGGATGTTGGAAATTTTCCCACGGGAACCGTACTTTTCCGGGATAAAAAGTATCATATGTGCTATTCCAGACTATAATCTACTACTGTGCCAAATATACTGTGCCAAATTTCATCCAGATCCTTTCAGCCGTTCTGCCGTGATTGAGTAACAAACATCCATCTATCCATCCAAACTTTTAGTAAGATATTAGGACGTAGGATTAAATACACCATCACACCGCGTTACCAAAAATTGAAACCTAACTATAATAATTCAAACTATGGAGTTTTTGCTCATAATTCACTATACGAACCTACATTTTAGAAGGGGCTATTACATTAGATTCTTCTTTGGACATTCAAAAGTGCCTTTTAATAGACTCCAAAACATCTGAATATATCTTTGGTGCTTATACTGCTTCGTTCCCAAGTGATTTGATTATACAATTAGTCATTGTAATAAACATTCCACCTTACTCTTTATAGTTTTCTTTCAGTGGGCAAGACTTAAAATCCTCTCCATCGAGTAGATTTGTGACTTGCACCCATAACAAGGCGACAACAACGTTCGTCGTGCGTGTTCCGAACTGTTATCTGCCCCTCGTCATGGAAGAAGACTTTTAGCCGCAGGACGTGGTGTTCCGTCGCATCCGTGGACAATTTCCACTGCTCAGCATAAAGTCAAGCTAGTGCAAAGTGAAGTGTTACTAACATCAGAGACAGGTACCTCCTCACAATACGCGCCGTAACAAGGAGGACTGCCTTCTGATACAGGCCCTTCACCCAGCCACCATATGATGGACGAGGCTTTTGGCGATAAGGCCATTGACGGTTACGACTATTGGCACAATGATTGCCGAGTCCACATTCCACATGGCGACAACCTCGTGAGCTAAGTCGAGATATTTCAATTGTTTCTCTTTTTCAGCATTCACGAGGTTCCCATCATGTGGGGAAGTGACATCGATTATCAATATTATTATTATTATTTCCTTTATTCAATAGTTAATACATATATAAATTATATTTTTAAATATTAGAATAAAAAAATATAAAAACATTTAAAAATATAAAAATATATAGTAGCCCACCGGTATCGGGAACAGGGTCCAAGCTACCGGCGGTCAGGGCTCCAAAGAGAGGAACCTTCTAACAATGCGAGCCGTGTCCAGAAGTACCGCTCTCTGAATCAAACCCTTGATCCAGCTGCCCAACGAGAGCCTCCTCAGGTGTTGGTCGAGGCTCTTGGCAATTAAGCCATTGGCTGATACGACTATCGGCACAATGATCGCTGAGTCTACATCCCACATGTCGACAACCTCGCGAGCCAAGTCAAGATACTTGATTTATTTATCTTTCTCGGCTTATTATTATTATTATTATAACTACCTTAATCAATACAGCTTTCTACTTCTCCTCTAACTATACAGCATATAACAGAAAGAAGTGGTCATATTTAGGGAGACCATCAAACTGTACAACTTTCTCCATGGGACTAAGTTCGTAATCGTGAAAAAAATATCAGCGGTCCGATACAAAACTCCTGTAAGTACTGTGGAGATTCTAATTGCATAAGAGGGAAATGCAAATGCGAGAAGGTAAGGCAGTAAAGTATTTTGTAATTATAAGATGAAACAATACAATATTCGGGAAAAAAAACAGACACTTCAGTAATCTACACTGCCTATACTCACACACAGACCGAACTGAGCCCTAAAACAAAAACACGAACTACCTTTTTTATTTATTTATTTAAAAAAGCAGTTCTATGTCGCTTGAGCGATAGAATGTCAGCCAGTAGTACCTAATATAAGGTGGCCCATTGCATGAAACTTTTATTGTACATTACCTACTCGACTCAAATGTATGACTGTTTTTTCGCGATTTCGATGTTGGTCCCCTGGAGAAAGCTGTTTAGTTCCATGCTTAAATATGACCACAACTTTCTGATACTTGCCGTATAAAAGCAATAATTTTGACACATCCATTCAGTATATTATCAAAATCAAAAGTCATTTATTCAAACTAGCACTTTTTGAACGTCAAAAATTAACGTTATAAGATGAATCCCTTCCCAACAACATGACAAATGTATCCAATCTATGCATGATTTGTGGCTGCACTAATGTCTGGGAGAATGCGATAGTACATACCACATGGTACGTCGTAACTTTAATAATCTGGAACACTGGAGCGGTCATTAAGATATATTAGGTCAGGGTAATAATTATACGTTAACTTGTGTTTTGGTTACTGCTATAATGGCTATAGGATTGGTGATGATGGGTTACTAATTATACATCACGGTGGTTTTAATAGAGAGGTTTAGCAGTGATGTGGTATTAATGAAATTATTTTTCACTGTTACGGTGGTGAGTGGAGACAACTTGGTGGAGAGATAATATAAATAAAGGTAAAGGGAGGAAAAGTTTTTTTTTAATCTAAAATTTTATTTTCTGTTTTCACTATAATCTGAAATCTTCATTTCTTTAACACGAATATTATACTACTAATATACTACCGACATTAAAAATATAGTACATGAAAATAAATTTGTAAACGCACTTAAAAACACCTTATACAGAAGTGTTGTTACTACCTCAGAGAATTCTTTACTTAACAATAAATATACTACCTACTAGATTGTGCAAATATAATAATGTTGATCATGCAAAATATAATATATATAATATAATATCCTAGGACATTGTTCACACACGGTCATCTGATCCCAAACTAAGCAGAGCTTGTACTATGGAAACCAGATAACTGATATACTACATATACTACTTTATGTATATTTATAATAATAACATTAAAATAATAACAATATACTGGATGATATTTTACCGTCTTGAAAAAAATTGGGAAAAAAAATTGTAATCATACGCACTACGCAGGGTGCGTAGTGCGTATGATTAATAATATAAAAAAAAAATGTTTTCAAAAAAAAAAAAACTAATTATGCCATAGTCTTCTACTCCGTTCACCTATTATGTCCTATTTTTATTCACCCAGTATGTATGATATAAAAATGTTTTAGTAATCTCATGCAATTATTCTACAATAATTCAATGTCATAAGAAGAAATATTATAATGCAATAAACTTATTTAAATAAAGGTAAAATACAATGTATTGACTCAATGTCAAATTTCCATTTTATGTTGATTTAATGTTGATATGAACTTACATTAATAATGTAAGTTAATTCAATGTTGTGTTATGCATGCAATAGTTATAAAGCTACGCATACCTACCTACAAATATGTTGATGTGCGCTAGTAGGGTTCATGTTTGAAACATAAACCATGTAAAATCTTGTAAACAACATGAATGCAATACATAAAATAAATAAATAACTGAGAGTTGACACCACGATGCTTAGTTTGATTGTCTTTTTGTTTTTGTTTGTTGTTACGAGTGAAAACATGTCATCCAATTTAATCCCTTTAGCTTCGGATAGCTGTGCGTGTATATTTAAGTTGCTGTGGGCGCTCCAATGAACTTGAAAACCGAGGACTATAATACGCCAGCAAAGCTAAATGACTGATGCACATAATACAATACGTGTATAGGACCCAGAATCGTGCCTTTACCTAAACCAGCGTGAACACGCGATCATCATGTTCCTTGGTCACATACATTTTGTTCGAAAAAACTGCGGGGCAATTGCGTAATACACTATCAATCGGGATCGGTTTAATTTTGATAGTTCAACAATATTCATTGCGTTATTAACTTTGTCGAGCAGACACATTTTACGAACATTATATGAAGCAATGGAATGATTCAAAATTACCCTAAGGTGATGAAGGCACCCTCTGTCGGCACGACGAGGCGTTCGGTTTTGCCGAACAAAATGAACGGGACGGTCGGTTAAGCTACGGTTTCCGACAAGAGCGGTGGCCGCCACATAACGGCCGCTGTGACGGCTTTCATGAAAACGATGACACCGGGGTTTGACTTTACGGTCTCAAAAAACGCTCACCGGCAAAACACACCAACTTTCATTCATAAATAACGTTTCAGTGACGTCACTGCGGACGCTATGTGACGGCCGCCGCAGTCTTAGAAAACCCAAGCTTTATAGAGCATGGGATTAAGATGCAACTAGCTACTATCAAGAGCAGTTGCTATAAACACCAGTACAAAACGGATCGAGTAGCTTTCCCTAATTACAAAACAACAAGAAATGGGTGCACATAAGTAGTACCTACGATCGAGCCCGCATACGACGTGGCCAAATGAAACTTGCTAGTCTTGCTAGCAGGAAAGCTTTTATTTACTAATTCTCGTACTTACCTTACTCTAAACCTAAGGGAGAATCTCCAGGTAGCTCGCCAAATTCAAATGAATAATTCGCGACCGTAACATTTTTTATAACAGTATTTACAAAATTATAATCACTAGAATCAGTTCTACAACTCCTTAAATTAGTATAATCCTTAATGTCAAGATTTCATGAAATTGTCATTCATTAAGACTATTATGAACTTAAAGAGTTGTAAATTCATAATTGTTAATCCACTGCTTAATAATGTTCGAAAATATGGTCTGCTCAACAACGTAACTAACGCAATGAATGTAATTGCACTGTCAAAATGTAACAGATTCCGATTGATAGGGTGTTACCCATATAGGTACAGATCTTGTCATTGAATTGAAGCATTGATAATTTTTTGTCGTAATTCGTCAACAGAATGGACTGCTGGAGTCTCGTAAACTAATTCTTTCATAAGGCTTAGACAGACATTAAAGTCTAGAGGCGTCAATTCTGGGCTTCGTGCGGGCCATGGAATTGGTCCACTTCTCCCTATCCGTCTATTTGGATAGGTACGTGTTGTCCAAAAATTGTCGAACGCTGATACGGTAATGTGCTGGACAACCTTCATGCTGGAATTTACTATCGTTGACAAATTCGTTGGAAACATCCTACACTTACTCATGACCCTATGCAATAAATTGGACAATACAAAACAATACGAACGAAATCTCCTTTGAAATTCTCTCTTTAAACTTATGCTAAACCATTGATATTATTATAGAAAACAATAAATACAACATTACTGACCGAATTTCGAAACTTGACACCATAATCGTGGGGTTAAAGGCAACAATAAAAAATCATTCCTAATCTCGACGTCAATTTTTAACAATTCATCTTGAGTGGAGCGACGTTGAAGTGGCCGGATTTCAAAAGTCATTTTTCAACCGTTATGACGTAATCGCTTATAAACTCTTAGCTTTTTTATTTGGAGAGTAGGGAAATTTTCATATTCAACGTTTTATAAGGTGAGGACCGCTGGCTGTTCCAAGACTTTTTGATTATCTGTATCGAAGATATAGTAATTAAAAATAATAGAATAGGGTAGAATTTATTCCCACACATAAATCTAGAATATTATTTAAATAGAAAAATCTTTTGCACTTACCTATAGGTACAGGTATTAGATTATAATTTGAAAATAAATATTAGTTTTTTGTAGTGGGTTTATTTCATTATTTTATTTCATTGTATTTATTTAATTAATTGAAAAGTTAACAATGGTCGGTGTATATGATGAATGGATGTGATCATTTTTAATAATTAATTTATTAAGGTAGATAAAAATTGACATTATTTATTTATTTATTAATACAATCTTACACTATCTTAACAGATTGACAAAACACCTGATTATCATTTCTTCGTTAGGTATTCGATAGTCACCCTTACGAATTCCGCCAACGTACAATTTAAAATGTCAAGCCTTTGCGAGACGCTGTTTAGTATCAGTATGGCTCTTGCAACCGGTGCGAATTTGGCTACGTTAGTGCGAGCCACCTGGACGTCCTAGTCATTATTGAAACCGAATACGGTGTTCTGAACAAAATGCTAACGATTTCTCTCTGTAGACGATCGTGGTGCAGACCATAACAAAAATAGTAGACTTAGATGGGTTGGTCCTGTTGAGAGGATGAATCTAAGGCGACAAACAAAAGGTATTTACGCAGATTAAGGCAGATGTGAGTGGAATTAAACTAGGGGACGTCCTAGAAAGACATATAGTGTGACTTTATTGATGATGTTCTTCGGAAAGGTCAGGTGCGTAGTAGGTACTTGCAACCAACTTACCGACCCATCGTGCTGCTCGACGAGGTGGGCAAGCTCTTTGAAAGAGTTATTGCAGACCGCCTCGTCGGGTGGCTGGTGCAGGAGGGGCCGGATTTGGCGGAGAGCCAGTTTGGTTTCCGCAGGGGGCGCTCTACGGTGGACGCCATCATGCGCGTGCGAGCCCTCACGACGGGGGATGCTGTGGCCCGGGGTGGGGTCGTCTTGGCGGTGTCTCTAGACATCGCCAACGCCTTCAATACCCTGCCCTGGAGTTGCATCAGGGAGGCACTCCGGTATCACCGGATGCCGACCTACCTCTGTCGAGTGGTTGAGGCCTATTTGACGGATAGGGCCGTCATCTACCCCGGTCATCAGGGAGAGTGGAACCGGCGAGAGATGTCGTGCGGTGTCCCACAGGGATCGGTCCTGGGGCCGCATTTGTGGGACATCGGGTACGACTGGGTGCTGCGCGCCGACCTCCCTAGCGGCGTCAGCGTAGTATGTTACGCTGACGACACGCTGGTCCTGGCGCAGGGGAGGTCGCACCAGGCGGCGGCTGAATTAGCGACACGCGGGGTTGCGATAGTCGTTGAGAGGATCCGGCAGTTGGGACTCGAGGTGGCCCTGCACAAGTCCGAGGCCATGTGTTTTCATGGTCCTCGGAATGCGCCACCGTCGGGTTCCCAAATAACGGTAGGAGGGGTTCGCATCGGAGTCGAGTCGACGATGAAGTACCTGGGACTCGTCCTCGACAGCCGGTGGAACTTCGTGGAGCATTTCCGACGTTTGGCTCCCAGACTGGAGCGGGCTGGGGCTGCCTTGAAGCGGCTCCTGCCCAATCTAGGTGGTCCAAACGCCTCCTGCCGGAGGCTTTACGCGGGGGTCGTGCGGTCCATGGCCCTTTACGGGGCACCGGTGTGGGCGCGTTCCCTGAGGCCGCGGCCAGTCCGCCGGTTGAACGCGTCCCAGAGGGTCATGGCCATTCGGCTAGTCCGGGGTTACCGCACGGTCTCCGGTGAGGCGGCGAGCCTCCTTGCCGGATTGCCGCCGTGGGATCTGGAGGCGAAAGTCCTCGCGCACGTGTGGGAGTGGCGCGAGGAGGCAAAACGCCGGGGCGTAACTCCGCTGCCGCGAGAAATCACGGTACAGCGGACAGAACTCCGGCGGGATCTCATGGCGACATGGAGAGTGCGACTGTCGCAGCCCAGCGCTGGGCACGCCACAATTGCGGCGATAAGTCCCCTCTTTGAGGAGTGGTTAGAGAGGCGCCATGGCGTCCTCACCTTCCGCCTGACGCAGGTCCTCACCGGACACGGTTGTTTCGGGAGGTTCCTGTTTCGCATAAGGCGGGAGGAAACGCCCGGGTGTCACCATTGTGTGGATCGCCCAGAGGACACGGTGGAGCATACAGTGGAGGTCTGCCCGGCTTGGGCAGAGCACCGCCGTGTTCTCACGGAGGCGATCGGCGGCGGCGATCTCTCGCGTCCGAGCCTGGTCCAGGCCATGGTGCGGAGCGAGAGTGCATGGGAGGCCGTCACCTCCTTCTGCGAAGCGGTAATGCTCGCGAAGGAGGAGGCGGAACGCGTGAGGGAGAGGCAGCCTCACGCCCTCAGTCGCCGCAGGAGACGCCCTGGGCGGCGGGAATTGATAGCCGATTCCCGGCCACCGTAGGCGCGGGCTTGCGGACGGTGAGTAGTGGGTAGCTCGCCGTCCGGTGAGGACCAGGCCCGGGTCGACGGCGCGTTGTGTTCCACGCGCGCCTCAAAGAGATGTCAGCAAAAGATGGGGTCCAATAGGGCCAATGCCGCTGGGGTCGCGGGTTGTTTGAAAAAGATACCGTGGCCCTGGCATAGGCAACTGAAGGAACACGGGTGGGTTTTAGTCAGTAAAAGTCTGACACGCCGTCCCGCTCCACCCAGAGCGGGAGAAGTTATTTGATGATTTCCCATCCACAAAAAAAAAAAAAAAAAAAAAAAAAAAGCGGTAGAACAATGAAACGGATATTACACAATAGATATCTTACTCATTATTTTCATCATAATTATTGTACGCTTCTAATTCCGTTGCTGCCTTGTAAGAATTTCTGAAAACAAAAATCTTTTAGTCCTGAATACATATTTAATGGCAGTTATTTTCTTAAAATTTGAATTTATTAAAACCAGTTCTTGGTAAAACCATTTTCTTATTTATTAATATTTGTTTGTTTAACAAATTTTAGTAAACTCAGTTCTTCCCTTTTCATCTCGGTGTAGCTGTTCTTAAAGATTGTTTGAGTAATAAAAGAAAGATGGACTGTTAATTGTTCTTTTATCACTCAATCAATCTTATAAAAGTCATTCACCAAATGACAATGTTCTACAAGTCATTTTTCCATAATCTTTAACATCTTTTCGCCTTTTATTCATCTCGTTTCATTAACTTGAGAAGTAAGTATATTAACTAAGATTTATTTAACAATACTCTTATTCACTATTTTCAAACTTAGCTTTCCGACTTCTCAGCCAAATACAAGAAAAGTAATTCTTAAGTTTTGTTTTAAAAGGATGTTATTCGAAATGGATAAAGTTTTAAGTGGGTCGCAGGAATATAAAAGAGGTGGTATGAGGTTAATGCTAAGATTAACTGCGCGACGTGATAATGCGTTACTTTTATCCTAGAAGCTTTATTTTATCAGCACCACAGCGGATTTATTATCACAATATACGTTAATACGGCAATTGTGGAAGTTGTCTGACATAAATTTTGTTTCTAAGCCATAAAACTTTGCCTTTTTGCATTCCCACACTAGGATCTGGAGCAGTGGATGCTATTACAAATACAAATCACATGCACATCCCTCTACGACTCGGAACAACTTTGAGGATCTCTTCGAACGTATAAAACGCAATCGTGATATTTGTGTGAGAGAGAGAGCTTCAAGGCGCATAAAATAATATTCTGTCTTTGTATTTTCTCGAGATAAAATAGAACTTGTATTATTTGAAGAGGGCACTTCACCACCTGTTATTTTCGTAATCTGGCTTTTCTTATAATAAATATATAAGTTTCATACCATACAAAATGCTGATTCCGAAAATCAGAAAACGACCTCCTTTTATCTCTTTCAAATAAAAGTATCGACACAGTTCTTCTTTTCATCTTCTATTAGTCTCATTCAGTATCTGCGGAAATATTTCTTTCACTTGATTATATTTCTATAGATCTTTGAGAGTTGGCGAAAATACTCAAGAGTCATCGTTACTAATGAAAATTACAGCGATTCGTATTGAAGGTAAAGTGCAAACGCTACCAAATGAGTCGGAACGGGAGCGGCAAGGTGCCGATAATTCAGCTTGAGTTCTCTCTGACTCGACGAAATTCATTCTCACGACGCAATCTGATTTAGGTCGTAGATATCTACTAGTGTTATTAAATAAAATTTATGCTTTTGAAATGCTTTCTACTTTGGTGTTAAAATTTATGTCTGTCGGCTGTGTTAAAGTGTGTAATTTGGTAAGTATTCCAATTTTATTTTATAGCGCTGGTTCTTGGATACGAAAAGACATGGTAAGACCCCAAAATGGAATTCATTTAAGGCAGAAATATAAGGTGTTTCTATTTAAATATTATTGGTTTTATGCTCTCTTCTTGTAATTAATAATTACTTACATTTAATTACAAAATATAGTAACACTTTTTTTGAATTTTCGAAATCAAAATACTTTTTCATCACAATTTCTTAGAGCCTCGACGAGATTCTTAAAAGAAACGATTATAGGTTTTCGTACCTAACTTATAGTATTTGCATAGTATAGCACAATAAACTAAGACAAATACCTACTACAAAATCAGTTCAACCTAATTAAGAAGCATATTACCGATAATTTGCTTAGCTCCGAACCCTGTGGATTATATCCATTTGATATTATGTAAATGAGCTCAATCTGAACGTGCCTCAAGAAACTTCATGCCTTACACGCGGCAACTCCTAAATATGTTAACGATGTCATATATACATACATGAATGTGAATCTTGGATAAGTTGCTGCTACTTTTACTTGTATGAATGATATTTCTCATTTTGATGCGCGTCTAGCTGTGAGAAGGCTTGAGTCTCTCAAGTAGAAGAATACGTGGAAATAGTGATGTTTTGAACATGTACCTATGCGGATGAAATGTTCTATAATAATGAACGACTGTTTTGTTTTAAGGCTCCCCCAGATAGGTGAGACAAGTTCCATGAAGTTTTCATAGAAATTGTTCTACTAAAGTCGCGTCGTGCCTGTTTGCGCCTTAGACACGAGCAAAACTACAGTCCTTTAGGTAATAAGAGTCCATTTTATAATAATGTGCTAAGCTGCATGATAACAGAGACCGTGTTTTTTCTATATACCTATAGGTATAATTAAGTACTTATTTATTTAGTTGACATGAATTGCAGTTTCTTTAGCGGCTACGTGACCTGTTTTTGTACTACTAAACAAAGCTCTTTCGAAAATTCCAACTAACTAACATGACTATAATTATCGACACAGTATCCTCTCTATGTGTCTGTGTTCACCAACTGATTAACATTGTTCCCGGATACATATAAGCGACATATGTCGCGTTGTATCCGACCCATGATAAAGGACTACAAAGAGCGATCATAGAGCATAGAAGGGTACTATCATAATATTAGTTTATGGTATATGGTGTATGTTGCACCCTGGAAGCTAATCCCTTACTCTCCTTCTACGAACGGAGCAAAATGACGGTTTGATTTATTCATGGACGAAACCTCTTAGCGACAAAGTTTATTTTTGCATACGTTTCGTAGATATTCTCACTAGCCTTTTGAACTTGTGAAGGTGTCATTTATTTCTTTCCTGATTTGATTTTAAGTTTCTTCGTGAAAAAGGGAATTGGTATTTTTACTTACTATTTACCTATACAGATTAATGGTGGCCCAGTGGTAACGGTTTAAATCCAAACAGGCGTTTTATTTTGCGTAACAGGTTCAATTAACATAACAGGTTCGATTGTCCAGGTATACATTGTACCTAGAACTGTGATGCGTCGAGAGGCGCGTGTGCCCCTGCTGATCCACACCGGAAGGTGCAGAACTCACGCTGGTGCACGGGCGCCTCTCCGACGCATTGTAGATACGTATAACACCCACTTCATCGATTTGGATATTTTCGCGCTTACACACTTTAAGTTGAAAAATGTGGCTATTGAATCTTTAAAATAGCCATCTTATAACTATTATTCCAAAATACGTACTAGTACTTCTTAAATTTTCTGTAAAATCAACACACGCGCTAAATTATATGTAGTATAAAGATCTTTATACTATTATTTCGCGGACATTGGTGTGGGTTACACGTTTACCTAGTTTTTAATTCATTCTGTCACACTTAAATTGTAATGTGTAGCTGTTTTATGTCCCAATAAAGTAAAATAAAATAAAATAATTTCATAACCACGCTCTCAAAACGGTGAAGGAAAACATCGCATCGTAAGGAAACCGGCTCCTAGAACCAAAAATTCGAAGACATGACTGAGACATTTACTACACCCGCGTGGTGGCGTACGGCTCACTCCCTCTCACCGAGATGAGGCCTGTATGTACTTACGTACCTTGTACTTCAAACGACGTACCATTTACAAAAAATACTTCGCATAATAAATTACCACAAACATACATAATAACTAGGTCAGATTAGATATAAATCAACTCGAAAACTGGTAGTTTACTCGTACTCACGTATGAATTACAAATTCTTGTGGTTTTCAGTCCGTCCCTGCCAACCACCAGTCGAGAAAATAACTCAATTCCATTTTTTAAAGCAAACAGCATATCACTCAATAGTATCGGGTCCACAGTCAATCCGATCGGTGTGACTGCAACGAGAGTACCTACATGCTACGTTATTCCCGGAATCCGCAAGAGAGCAATATTTTCACAGATAAGCAAGATGTGTGGAGCAATGCACTTGAGCAAATGCGAGATGGATTTTAGATAGTTCGCTATATATTCTCACATAAACTGCCCCATACTGAGTGTTACGGGATTTGAGAAGGCAATCTTTATGGAAAATGTTTAGGTGGAAGTTTTAGAGAGGATAGTGTCGCTGAAATTCGAAATAATTATACAAGCAACAATATCAATTCTTTTAATGACAATGTTTTGGTATGCAGATAGGTTGATGTATAGACTTTTAATATAACATACTGTTGAAAATTTAGTTCCTTTCTTTCCTTTTCTTTTTTTGTTTGTTTGTTTTTTTTTTGTGTTAAGATGAAACCTAATTATTTTAATCATGTACTAAGCTCAGTTAAATACAAGCAACATACACTCCAACACATTAACATGGCCAAAACAATGTCCATTCCACACGCGAAATTCGCCCAATAAAAGTTTATTAACAGGATCCGTGGTAGAATTTATTACGTTTCCTTATATGGCCCCGATGTGGCTAGATATTGCCTACTAGTAACAACCAAACGCAATAAGCTCATAATAAGAACGAATGCGGTGACATGCCTGAGATTATTCCTTGCCACGAATGAACCGCAGTGCGGAGTAGGTACTCATAATTTCTACTAAAGTATCAAACATAAATTCAATATAAAACCTTTAAATGGAAGCTCCAGTAGGTAGCTATTATTGCGAACTTGAATATGGATACCATAATTTTGTATTTTTGCTCACTAATATTATGGGCGTCATAAAAATGTATTCCGTTGAATTTGCTTCGTGATTACGACATTGACTGGGTTGCCAAAGGGCTGGAATATCCGTACATAACGGGGCGCGGGAATTCGGCTTTATGTAAAATATGCTGCATATGTAAACGAGCCGTCTAACCTTCTGTTTCACATGTTTACTAAATAAGTTCTCGTGACGTCATCTGGTTTTCAGCTACGTCGGACTTTTGATTTCGTCGGACAGCTTTGGGGACGAATTGTTTACTTACTTGGTCATGTTGTGTTTTTCAAAACAAACTTCAAATTCAAGCGTAGTATACGCGGAAAGGTAACGTAGGTTTAAGGATAATGGCATAATAACTTTCTGATTTTAGATTTTATTTTATTAAAGGTATCTTATTATCTTGGAGTAAATTAAAATAAAATTAAGTAAGAAGCCCTAATGAAAAGTGCTAACTAATATTGACTCAATTCGCGCAGAGTGTAATGATTGTAATTAATTATTTGAATAGTTAAATCCTCTTTGTTACTCAAAAAATAATCCGTTAATCCGTTTTAAAGTCCATTAAAGAATTATTCTATAAGTACTTACTTATAATAATAGGAATACGACCAACTTTTACGAAAGACTGTTATGTAATTCCACCTTCACAGACATCCTCAAATCATATGTTTGTTATTTGCACAAATCGTTTACATTGAGATCCTGAAAGAAGACCAAATAGTTCTAAACTAGGGATGTGACGTAGGCCATCTTAGCGGAGGCCGAACTGGAAAAGTAAAGAAAAAAAGATTCATCAAAGAAAAAATAAAACGGCCAATTGGTAATCAAAAATAAAGAGCAAACTATATTTCTATAAACCATTTTTAGGGTTCCGTACCTCAAAAGGAATAAACGGAACCCTTGTAGGATCACTTCGTTGTCCGTCCATCTGTCTGTCAAGACCCTTTTTCTCAGGAACGCGTGAATGAATCGATTTGAAATAAATATCAAATACGCAGGTCGGCAGTCTCTTAGATTTCTAAAACAATCAAGCTCAGTAACAGCAAAGTCACAAAGGAAAACTTCCGAAATCGTTAATTTATATTTTTTTTTGCGATGACAAACTTACTTACATTTGTAGTTGGAGAATTGACCGTGACGTATGTATGGGAGAACATTTTTTTCAACTACACGGTTAAGTTTGTTCCTGGGATAAATTCATCCCAACTACGGAACCCTTTATTGTGCGTTGTCCGACACGCACTTGGCCGGTGTTCTTTCCTTTCTATCTTTATTTGCGGAGGCGGAGGAGAAGTTCCGGTACAACCCTATTCTGAACGTCTAGTTCAATGCTAAGAGGATTCCGCAGTCGTAGTCTTGCATGGAGGCGCCCGCTTATTAGGTAACAAATTGTCTGTAAGCGAATTTCGAAGGAGAGAACACCGATTTTGAGGTGATCCGTAATTGTTACGGGTTTTGTGAGGTATTTAAACGGCTTTTGGAGTTTGATAGCAGTTTTCGAGTAAAATATGAGTATGGTTCTTTACGCACTTTTACTCGAAAACTGCGCTTAATATTATCATGAAAGTAACAATAGGTATGTACTATCGATAAAACAGATATCTTTACACCTTAAAGTGGTTTTTAGGGTTCCGTACCCCAAAAGGAGAAACGGAACCCTTGTAGGATCACTCGTGTGTCTGTCTATCTGCCTGTCCGCCTGTCACAGCCAATTTGTTCCGATTCTAATGGACCGATTAAATTTAAAATTTAAATTTAATCGGTCCATTAGATTCGGAACACATATATGAATACACATATGAATTTCTGTGACCCGAACACGGATGTGCAACGTAAATATATGAATTTTGAATATGGGGGTCAATTTTGGGGTGCAAATAAGAAAACTAAAAAAAAGTTATGGAATATTTACCGTGTGACATATCAAATAAAAGCACTTACTGTGAGGATCTCAAATATATATAGTTTTTTAACAATTTCAAAATAAATTATTTTAGAAAATAGACGAAAATTGTCACCCCTAATCTACTGAGCCTGAAATTTTGATGAAAATACAGAAAATAGTTCTATACCTATAGATTACAGAAACAAATTAAGAAGTCCATGGTCTTAAAATAACATGGTAAATCTCTTAATATTGTGCATACAAACTTACATTTGCAGTTTAAATGTAGAGAACATGTTTTTCAACTACAATGTTAAGTTTGTTCTTGGGATAAATTCATCCCAACTACGGAACCCTTCCTTGTGCGTGGTTTGACTCGCACTTGGCCGATTTTTTTTAAAATATATTATGGGTAATGCTAGAAGATTGAGTAAACCTAGGTCACAAATTAATACAGATAGGACACTCCGCAAAATCATTTAAATAAAAAGCGACTTTTGCTACGACACAATAAAGTGCAATTCAGGTCGCACAACGCTTATTACGTACAGTTATATTCACCTACAAGTTGCCTCTCTTTCTATCGCGTAACTCTTATACCTTCTGACTCGTTAGGGTTGTCTTCTTTTACGTCGCGGCGTGTGAGTGAGTATCGAACTGACCGTGCGAGCCGGCCGGTGCGCGGCAGCCCGCACTTGGCCCCGTGACAAGGGCCCACCGCGTACTTCAGCTTCATACCTAAACTGCGGAGTGTCCCATCTGTATTAATCTGTGCCTAGGTTTATCCGGGTTTACTGAGTATCACCCAAGCTTTTTGGGTAAAGTCCAAATAATAATTTAAATAAATTTTAATTTGGGATTTACCCGTACACACCTAGGTGTACCCAACACTGGGTGGGTAATTACATTCTCTTGTGTCTAAACAGACCCTGATACTCGCCAGCCGCTTCTGCAGCACCGCTCGCTGATCAGGTTTGGTGAAAATTGCAACAGGATACTTAGCTGTTATACAGTCCTGTGGCAGACAGATAAACAGACGGGCCGACGTCTTAGCAAAAAATTATGGACCCAGGGTATCACCTTTTGGATACGGAAACCTAAAACCATGTATGCAGAAATATCAATGAAAACTTTACACAAGTTATTGAAGAAAAATAACGACGTTCGACACATGATACGCTTGTAAGGTTTGCTGGAGTCGCCTAGTCGGTAAACATATTATGGAAGGAATCAAAGTGGTACGTATACTATTGTCACGGAGCTTACTTCCACATTAAGGCTCCCGCAGACAGGCGCAACGCGATTCTGGTGGATCAATTTCCATGAAATTTCCATAGAAATCGCGCGGTCACGTCGCGCCTGTCTGTGTTGTCCTTTAAGCTCTGTGTTGTTTGCAATGTTCGAGTGTTTTGTTTATGGTCGTGTATGACGACCGCGACGTGGCGGTCTAACAAAGTTGTTGGGTTTTGTGATTTTTATTAGAGAGAATGTATGTAATGTATGTAAGTATGGCGGCTTGAAATATCCGGGTTCTGCACTTTGTTGATTTTTCAGTTGAAAATTATCGAGTACAGACGCCAGCACATCAAGCTACCGTAAACTGGGGTTACTTTGATACCACGGGGTTACTTTGATAACAACTTTTGACATATTAAAACTTATTTTTATAACATATAATCTACAACGCCAAAAAGAAACTATCAGTAGTTGGCACTTCTGATAGTTTCTTTTTAATATCGCTTTGTAGATATTATTAAGTTTTTCATATGTCGAAAAACGTTAACAAAGTAACCCCGTAGTATCAAAGTAACCCCAGTTTACCGTACGTACAATCTGTCACATTTGTTTAATTGGTTTTCAACTTTATCGCTAAAGCATTAGGTTCAAGGTTCATTGGGAATATTTGACAGTTTCGGGTAGCTTGATGTGTTGGCGTCTGTGGGTACCTACTTACATTTTGTTTTTAAAATATATAATTTACTTGTTAGTAGTAAGTACGTACAAGTTATTTCACTACAAGTGGCTTGATCCCGTAATCAGCTATAATTACTTACTTACTTGAAATTATTAAGTGTCTAGAAAATAAAACTTTTTTTGTTATTCAATATCATGTCTGTGAAAATTTGCCAGTTAATTTAATTTGTTATTCACAAACTAAATTAAATTTAAGTTCAGTGCAACTTTTTCTTTCTATTTCATTTAGAATAGGACAGAAGATAAATATTAGTTTAGTCCTGTCAAATTAAGGTACTTACTCCATATACAAGTTTAGACGTGATTAAAAAATTGCCTACTAAAAATACGTCAATTTACGTCAGGCGCTGACTAATTTGACAGGACTAAACTTGTATTTATCTTCTGTATAAATGAAATAGAAAGAAAACGATGTACCGAACTTAAATTTAATTTAGTAATAGCTTAAAAATTGTTTACCTAATAGCTTAAAAAATACCAAGTGCAGTATTAAATCCATTTTATAGTGTTGATGAGTGTTGAGAAGTCAATAATAACGTAAAAAGGTTAAATTTCTGCGTCTATGTTGATGATATCAACAAGCTAGGAACTTTTAAGTTCCTTCAACCGCTGAATTTAAAGAATTGCGACAAGTAAAATTCCAAAAGCTAGGTGGTGATCACTTGATCTAGACACGATTTGGAAGTCTGAACAGATTGAACAATCTTTTAGAACATTTTCTGAGATAGTGTTGACTTTTCTTTATAGAAGGTACATTTAATATATTGCTTGTATTCCCCGAAGGGCTTGTGGCTAAGGAATAACAACCACTCAAGTCGCTCGACCAGGTTAAGCTACGCTTGCCGCGGTTGGTCCGTGGATGGGTGACCATCTTTACATACCAAGGCCCCCGTACCACGGAAAGCACGTTAAGCCGTTGGTTCCGGCTGTCATTCGTTGATCTTTGACAGTCGTACGAAGTACGGGTTGTCAGAAGCCCGGAAGTCTGACAACCAGTCTTACCAAGGGGTATCGTATTACCCAGTAACTGGGTTGTGGAGATCAGATAGGCAGTCGCTCCATGTAAAATACTGGTATTCAGCTGTATACGGTTAGACTGGAAGCTGACCCCAAACATAGTTGGGAGAAGGCTAGGCAGATGATGATATTCCCCAAGTCACACGGGACTTTAATACTACTGGCGAAATGTGGGTGCATTATGTATAATACACCCACATTTCGTGTGATTTGGGGTGAGCCTATTTGCCATTAACTGGGCACAAATCCAGTCTATGGGCTACTAGTAACTCAGTCAACCAGACCTGGAACTCGGACTCAGGATCCCACGCTCAGCAACAGCGCTTCCGACCACTAGAAAAAATGAAGCAATTTCCTTTTAGTCTTTGCGTATCGTATGAACCTCATAGGTTCAGATACAATGGCTCTTTCATTTGTTTCTATAATTACGACATGCGGCGGGTTAAAGCACCTATGTGATGTATAGGTAAGTACACCGCCTTGAAATCAAATTATTTTAGGAACAAAAAACCTTCTTCTAAACCTGGCACATACAGAAAAACCTAAAAACACTCTCACTTGTAGTCAAACAACCGTGACATAGTAGTCGTATTGTACTGAAAAAAGGCAAAAATAATGTCATTGACGCGTTAAGAAACACGAAGATATCACTTACGCACCATTACCTCGAATGTAAGACGATATTCATACATAAAAGAACGCCAATGGAGATGACAATAATTGTATACACGAGTAATAAGAGACGAGTACTTTTGGAGTTCCGTAGGATGATATCGATGGCTCCTAAGTATACTGAGTCCACTGTAAAGGAAGGCGATAAAAATAGCGAATGTTTGTTAATAAAATAATACGAAATTTATTATGCACCGCTAATAGGCCTTATTATATTCAATTCACTATGATTAGCTATTTTTCTTGATTGTATTAACATTTGGAATATAACCATTCGCTCTTTTTTATCGCTTTTTCTTTAAAGTACAGTTGACGTACTAAACGAGTATACTTAGGAGCAATCGATATGAAACCTTTTAATGCCATTGTGAGTCTGACTGTCACAATAATGCGTTAGGACAATCAGGTAAATATTGATGAGTGTATAAAATTACATAATTAATTAAATTAAGTAAAGAGAGATTTAAACATAATGGGCAATTTGGGTGTTACTATACACCTCTGTTGAAACCTTCAGTTAATACAGACGTAATATTATGTTAAGAGAGAGCAAGCTGCATTAAGGGCGCTATTACCTTTCGACCGTGATTTTTGCGTTATGGCGCTCATATTCTGAGAAACTGAAAGACTTCGACAACTTTGACTTACTGAGTGATGGAGAATAGTTATTGGTATAGTTAGTTCATAGTGGCCTCGTTTTTCGCATTTTTTTCTTATCTACATAAATAAAGCCAAAATTCCGAAGCAAGTTTTTCATAACAATACACGACGGCCCTTTTTGAGCTCGTGGATTGAATTAGTTGCATAAGAAAATGAAATGAAAAATATATAATAATATTTCATAAATAGTGGTTTAGTCTTATAATTTTGAAATATGTATGGGATATCTATAAAACAACCAATTTAAAACCATAAAACTACTAAGCACGCTCAGAATTAACAGTAAATTTCTCCTTACTATATTAATATTATTACGTAAAATTTAAATCAAATAAACGTTAGTTCATATCATAACAAATTAAAATTTAAATAAAAAAAATATATATATAAAACTCAAAATAAACGTAATTACAACTGCCAAATTGCTACATAATGCGTTGTGTCGCCGTGTTTCCATATAACTAATCTGTCAAATCGCAATTTTGTGATAAGCTGACAAGAGCTAAAGCGTTGACCTGTGTTTTTAAGATCCCGGGCGTGGTCACGGACTGCATAAAAAAGAAAGAGAAGCGCGATGACACAACGCTTGTAATTTATTGCAAAATATTATATGAAGCAATTATTTAACTTAGTACCTAGTGTAGATAGATAGTTATCTGTGTTAAATATTGTAAATAATAGTTTTTTGATCCATACTAAAAACTTTTATCATTTTCTATTTACTCAAAACTGAGTTGAGTATCGACAAAAAAAAAAACAAGTTCATTATTCAAATAAGCGATCTTATTATTAATTAAATACGAATGTCCGTTGATATTTAATACTAATATTTTGGATTGGAACTCAAGTTTAGTTTACCGTTAATTTGAATCGAGATTTTTTTTTTCAAAAACGTGTTTTATATTAGTAAGAACCAAGTTTTGAGAAATACATATGTTCAAGATTAACATATCATTTTCCCGCTACCACAAACTATATAGATATGGCAATATTTTTTTTAAATTAATAACATTTGCCTCTTGTCAGCGGCTATTAAATAGATTTCAAGAAAACGGTTCAAATGAACACAACAAAAGTGTAAGAGAGTGTATAACATTACTGTAAAAAGGGATATTATATAGTAGATATACAAAGAAACCTTTCTTTACAACACATCACACGCTTGCCAGATTTCTTTATTATACTCATATTTTATTGCTCAAAAATTATATCGATATGAAAATGTTCTTAATAAAACATTGTTTAGTACAAAAACATTATTACTGAATCAGTCTGTACCTACGATGTGTGAATTGGCAGAATATCTTTAAATTACCTACGTTAATGAAATCGGAAAAGTCCAAAGAGTTTTCAAGTACCGCTGAAGGTAATTTAATCTGATCATTTACAGTCTGTTTTACTGAGATTCTGAACAGGTTGATGTGATTAAAAAATTCTAGGTATATTTTTTCAGATCAAGTGGAACTCAGGAACGAATCTACTCAATTAGAATGTACAGCTCGTAATAGTCTTTGGTTTATAAAGTAGTAGTTTTACATACATAAACTCAGGATTCCTTACCATGGGGGTATTCAGAAACTACAGAATGCCACCTGCTAAGATCCTTACATACTCCTTTTGCTTCGCTTACGCTCATAGGTCATACACGCACGCTGGTTGCGAGTACTACGCACCTGACCTTTAATGAAGAACTGCATCACCATAAGGTCACTATTATGTCCTTCTAGGGGTGAAAAATTCAGTGATTTAAAACGCCGGTGTGGGCGTTTCCACTCACAGAAGTTTTTAAAATATTAAGATTGATATGACACAAAAAGACACCTTGGCTAGAAGAAGTGATCAGAATCTGTCATGATGATGATGATGGAGTAAGGTATTGACGAAATTGCAGCAAGGAATGGGCAGGTGGTAAGTCGGTTGTGCGACGCCGGCAAGATCCGAAGGCCAACAAAATTGTGACAAAAAAAAACCGACCAAGTGCGTGTCGGACCACGCACAATGAAGGTTTCCGTAGTTCGGATGAATTTATCCCAAGAACAAACTTAACGTTGTACTTGAAATCATGTCTCCCATGCATTCCAACTGCTAATGTAAGTTTGTACGCACAATATTGAGAGATCTACCATGTTATTTTAAGATCATAGACTTTTTATAAGTTTTCCAGTAATCTATAGGTATAGAATTATTTTCTGTATTTTTTTGAAAATTTTAGGCTTAATAGTTTCGAAGATAAGGGGGAATGGTCAATTTTCGTGTATAACTTTAAAATAACTTTAAAACAATTTATTTTAAAATATATTTGAGACCCTCAGGTCTCAAATATATTTTAAAATAAATTGTTTTGTTGCTCTTTCATTTGATATGTCACACGGTAGTTTGCAAAACTTTTTTTTAATTTTCTTATGTGCCCCCAAAATTTAACCCCTTATTCAAAATTCATTTATTTACGTTACACGTCCTTGTTTAGGTCACTGAATATTATACCAAATTTCAATTTAATCAGTAAGATTTGGAGCAAATTGGCTGTGACAGACAGACAGACACACGAGTGATCCTACAATGGTTCCGTTTTTTCCTTTTGAGGTTCAGAACCCTAAAAATGGTCGACGAGTGGCTGATTATGATGATTTGCGTTACCTAACAATTCAAAATAAACGTATTTCAATATTACACACACGTAACTTAATATCACGCCTGAATTCTCCGAAGGGTAAGGCAGAGGAGTACCAAAATTACACCCACATTTCGCCAGTTATGTTTGATTCCCATGTAATAGGGGGCGAGCCTATTGCCATCTACCGGGCATAATCAAGACTCCAAGCTGACCTCGGGAGCTTTCCACTTTATATTTAAATAAAATTGAATACCAATTCAAACGCCCGAAACGCTAGTAAAAATGATCCCACGTACAAAGTTACGTTCATCGTTCCTATGGATTGGCTGTACCTAGTGTAAAATATTAGTTTTAGACACGTGTCAGTTGTTCAGAAAATGGATTGTCGCGACCCGTAGTGATTGATATGCGGCCCACACGGTGACACACGATTTATCTTGTGAATTTTTACAACAAAACCGGGGGTAATTCAGTGACGATTACGTGCATATTTTTGGCTTTTGTCGCCATTTTATGGTTCAGGAATGCGATAGCAGAAGTTTTCATTAAAAAAAAAACAAACCGGCCACGTGACAGAGTTCAGAAAACACGAAGAGTTACGTACCATCGCTTCATGTGTGTACCTATCATGGTTCAAGAGATACAGCGATTTTTAAGGTCGAGCAAAAAACGCTTCTTGCATGGAATTTATTTAATTTAATTTCAGTTTTATTATTTTTGTTAAAGCGGCAATAGAAACACTCACTCTGTGAAAATTTCAACTGTCTATCTATTACGGTCCATGAGATACAGCCCGCTGACAGACAGACGGACGGAAAGCGGAGGCTTAGTAATAGGGTCCCATTGGGTACGGAACCCTAAAAATCAAATGTCACAATTTAAAATATTTTCTATCATTCATCAGAAGGTGAAGTTCAATAATAATAAATAAATCACCTGCACCCTAATTGTGTAACTCACTTTCAAATACAAACCGAGGGTTTTGACGGAAATTCCTAATCCATTGCTTTGTAGGTTAGGAAAATTCGCCTGCTCAACAACGTAAATAATGTAACGAGCGTGGTTGAACTGTCAAAATGAAATGCTTTGCGATCAATTGTCATTTAACGTGCGTTAAATGTGAAGCCGGTTTTTACTATTTTAAAGTAAATTTATTTTTCCATTTTTAGTTACAATACAATCCGATACAATTGGAACTTCTGAAGTAGGTGTCTTCAATTCTTCAATGTCAATGCACCTTAGCTTGGTACCAACTTTAGAAGCTGTTAAGTTTTTTATGAAAGTTATTTTATTCGTTTTAGGATTTTGAAGCCGTTTTTACTTTTTTAAAGTAAATTTTTCCATACTTGTCTTCTATATTAGTCGTGATCTCGGTAGTCACTCCCTTTCTAGCCATATCCTCTTCCACACAGGTCACTGGCCTATATTTATGTTCTTTAAATAAAATGAGTAATTAAGCATCATTAACTTTCATAAACTTTACAGCAAATTTTATATCAAAAGGATTTCAAGAAAAGAAGCAAAAGATGCCATTTGTTCTTCATTAAAGTCATCATCTGCCTAGCCTTTTCCCAACTACGTTGGGGTCGGCTTCCAGTATAGAAAATTATCGTCCCATATCAATTTTGAATGTTTTAGGAAAAATAATGGAGAAAATTGTACACAACTTTATTTATCCAACTATATCTAAATTAATTCCGCATCAACAGCACGTGTTTATTAAGGGTCGGTCTACTAACACTAATTTAGCAGTGTTTCTCGATGATGTTGTCAGTGATATGGATGGTGGCGGACAGGTTGATGTGATCTACACGGACTTCGAAAAAGCTTTCGACCATGTGGATCACGTGATCTTTCTGCGTAAACTGCAAGAGCTTGGAATCCGCGGAAACTTACTCAGATGGTTTGAGTTGTACCTTAGGAATCGGTCTCAAATTGTTATACTGGGTGGAGTAAGGTCTGACTGCGTAGTCATACCATCTGGTGTGCCACAGGGCTCAATTTTGGCACCTCTGTTATACTCTGCCTATCTATATGATGTACTCGTAGGAGCGCATGTTCTCAACGCAAGGTTTCTGATGTATGCGGACGACACCAAGATTTATATGAATATTAGGAATAAAGACGATTATGAGAAGCTACAAAATGACTTGGATAGATTATCTAACTACTATAGTGCCAATAGAATCAATATGAATGTAAACAAATGTCAGGCTATAACATTTACTAGGAAGCGAAATTTCACCCGTTACTGTTATAATCTTAGTGGTGGCACTATTAAGCGTGGTAATGTTATTAAGGATCTTGGTGTAGTTCTGGATGCAAAACTTCTGTTTTCGGAGCATTTGACCTATATCGTCGGTAAGGCATACAAAAATCTGAGATTTATTATGCGTATGTGTAAAGTATTTACCGATATAGATTGCATCAAAATACTTTATTTTGCATACATACGCGGTATTTTAGAATACTGTAGCAATATCTGGAATCCACACTATTTGGTTTATATTCAGCAGTTATTATTCAGGTTATTGTTCAGGTTTAAATTATCGCAGTGGTTTCAGACAAAAAGACATGCAAGCATCATCATATACTTCCATTGGAGATCAGACATACGATTTTGGATATGTTGTTTCTTTATAATATTTGTAATGGAAACATTGACAGTATCGCTCTCAATAATTTAGTTCTAAGATTGAGTACTCCGTCTCGACGGACTAGGCACACGCAGCTTTTCAATGTACCACACAGTAGTACGAACTACGCTCAAAACTCAGTTATTGGTAGGATACTAAGGAATTTTAACAAACAATTCTCTCACCTTGACATTTTTAACTCCAGGAAAAGTATGTTCAGGAAACTGCTACTGACCTCTGTATGCGGCGAACTGACTAATAAAGCTAAAGCTGAATGAATCTATTAAGAATAGAGTTGAGTTACAGACGTATACACTATACACTACTGTGCGTTTCGAGCGAGAGGACGGTCGGCGGCTTCGTTCACTGTGACGCGGTGGGTCGGGACTCTCCTGTTGGCGGCAGAATGGTCTGTTTTAGGAATTAAGGGTTAACATATAACTGCCCTTGGTTTTTGAACTGGATTGTTTTGTTGCTAGCTGTGCGGTTTTGTCCGATTGTAGCATACTGGGAGGGTAGTCGACTGTCTTCTCATTTGAAACGTATAATACAATACACACACACGCACTCACACGCTACTCCTCCTGCACACTTCTTATTACCTCACACGAGTCCTAAAATATTGTTTAGTTTTCTAAGTTTCTGTTACTATTCTTCTATTGTTAGTTTCTTCTTTGTATAGTTATTAAATTGTGAATCCGTAATTGGCTGTAATACTAGTACAATAAGTGTGTTAAGTTATTTTCAAGAGCTGTGGATTCTGTGATTAATAAATAAATAAACCGGGTGCAGCTGAATACCAGTATTTTACATGGTCTATCTGACCTCCACAACCCATTTACTGGGTAACACGATACCTCTTGGCAAGACTGGTTGTCAGACTTTCGGACTTCTGATGATCCGTAATTAGTAACGACCGTCAAAGATCCACGAATGACAGCTGGGACCAACGGCTTAACGGCGTAGCTTAACCTGATCGATCGGCCCGTGCGGCTATTATTATTTAGCCACAAGCCATAAAGTATAAAATAAAAAGGCATTATTATAACAAGAAACTGAAATGGCACTCAGTGCATGGTAGAAGTGAAGTGAGCATATACGAATAAATTTTGAGACTCAGAGACGGTAGCAGTGGGATTATTCCTCTTAGAACCATTAAAATTTTTATTAACCAATTTTGCAGGCCAGCCTCATTGGTTTAGTGGTGGCAAGCACTACTGCTAAGCATGAGGTCCTGGGTTCGATTCCCAGGTCGGGCAAAGTGTTATTGGGTTTTTCAATCAGGAATTTCTCAGTAGCAGCCCGGAGTCTAGAATTATGCCCGGTTGAGGGCAATAGGCGGAGCGTGCCTGAATTATGCCCGGTTGATGGAAATAGGCGGGAGCGTGCCTGAATTATGCCCGGTTGAGGGCAATAGGCGGGAGCGTGCCTGAATTATGCCCGGTTGATAGAAATAGGCGGGAGCGTGCCTGAATTATGCCTGGTTGATGGAAATAGGCGGGAGCGTGCCTGAATTATGCCCGGTTCATGGAAATAGGCGGGAGCGTGCCTGAATTATGCCCGGTTGATGGAAATAGGCGGGAGCGTGCCTGAATTATGCCCGGTTGATGGAAATAGGCAGGAGCGTGCCTGAATTATGCCCGGTTGATGGAAATAGGCGGGAGCGTGCCTGAATTATGCCCGGTTGAGGGCAATAGGCGGGAGCGTGCCTGAATTATGCCCGGTTGATGGAAATAGGCGGGAGCGTGCCTGAATTACATGGAACTTAAATATAACTGGATTACCGGCGTAATGCTGTGTAATTTTGTATAAAAATCTATCTTTTTTACCTAGTCATTCCAAAATATTAAATTCAATATAATCAGTTTTAATATAAAATATGACAGTAAGTTGATGAACAAAGAATTCAAATTGCTCCAAAATCCCTGCAATGCAATCCATCAAAAGGCTTTTGGTAATCGGATTGACAAAATCTATCCAATCTATTTTCATTTGAGATAAAAAATTAAAATAGATCGCTCAACTACAGACTGATATCATTTTTATGATCCTTCATTTTTCTCCACCATTTCACAAGGTGAATGGGCAAAATTTTTCGACAAACTGATAAATCTGGTATGTACCTACAAAAGTTCGTGTAGACATTGCGAGGTCGGGTTCCGTGACGATATTTTAAAGCTTGGGTTTGGGTGCGGGTTGCAAGTGGAATAATACAACCATAAAGTGTCCCCTTACAAACATTCCAAGAATCTCATTTAAAGTTCAGCATACTCCAAAAGTCAGAGTCAAGAGTATTATGTGCACGTTCACATACTAAGTTTTGCTCTTCACATAATGCAAACAGCTTTAGTGCCTACATTAAAGCCTTACTGCCTTAGTACTGCACATTATACACTTAGTTAGAGTGCATTAGGCGCAATTCCTTACATCGCTTTTGTTCATCGGCTCCAGAATGTGGGGATTAACTGACCAGGGTTAGTTTAATGATTAGATTACTTAATGTTCTTACTTAAAGTTGAAATTTGATATAATATCAAGCCGCACTCATCAGATGCCTCTTCTCATGCTGAAAACAAACAACCTAAATTACCATGTTTTTACGAATTGACGGTTTTAGGCCGCCAAGCTCAGGTTGCATCACGATTTATTTTTATTTTGCATTTTAGTGGTATCTAAAATCAAATATTATCCGGTATAGAACCGGAGTTACCGACATAGCTTGTAAAGCAGACGAATCCCAGAGTGGAGACCGCGTATCGGTAACCGTAGTGTGGGAGGCCTCCAGCTAGATGGACCGACGACCTTACGAAGGTGGCTGGTATAGACTGGATGCGGAAGGCGGAGGACAGGTTGTTGTGACGCAGCCTGGGAGAGGCCTATATCCAGCAATGGACTGCGATAGATTGAGTTGATTGAAAACTAACTTGAAAAGAAGGTGACTGATGAGATACAAAAAGTCCCATTGTCCAAGTTCCAAAGATAAAAGAAAGCTTATGCCTTCCGGTTCACGACTTCTATTTAGCTGATATTGTAAAATAAACTCTGTACCATCTACATATGAATAAAATTACGTTTTTTCCATAGCTAACAATGTAATCTCTAATGACATTGACTTGAACCATTATTGAGGATATTTCCAGTTAATTGATATAATGTAGGTAACTCTTTTAAAAGGAAGCATTTTCTTTTCATAACAATTTATTTACAATATTTCTGATTCAATGGTGTGGTAAGGTCCTTCTATTCTAATATTATTATGATTTATCAAACATTAATAAATTAGTAACTATTGACCACAGTCCTTCGTTTATCCTTTATGAATTTTAGAATTAGGCTTAGTCTGAGCGTAAGCCAATTTCAGTCTAGACTATTCGGTTTACTGTCTACATATCAATCTAAATTACCTGGAGCTGACATTGTGTTTATCGTGTGAGGTTTCTTGTGTTCTACTAAATTATTCGTTAAAACCACACATGTTTGTTGTATAAGGTAGAGCAATTTGTACCTTATGTTTACAATAAAATTACCTACGTTAATTTTGTATTTAATAAAGTAGTTCTAAGAAAGAGCTTGTAGGTGATTAGTGCGTTAACGTATAGGTTCATTTTATTATTAGCCACACACCCTGCTTCGCACGGCATATACTACTTGACTAAACATCGAGATTTCTTTATAATAATTATGTATAATATTGTTGCGTATGTGCTGTTTGAATGCACAGGCGTCACCCAGATTAGAAAAGAAACCCTCGGGTCACCCAGATCTGTTTCAGATGTTCTCAACAGACCAGGACACCTAATCAACTTCTGGAGGGAGGTGGGCTGATTGGAATAACTCACTGGCGGCCGACATGGCTCACGTACAATGCTTCACTTGAAGGACTCAATGCGGAAACCTAACCCCCCATAACATAACGTAAGTTTAATATTAATGTGTTATTCATGTCGTAGGATGATTTGATAATTCGAATTTTCGCGAAAACCCTAAGGATATTGCGAAAACACGGATAATTAGACAATGGTGAAAACATTTCTCAATCTTACTGGAAAAAGTTAGGTTGTTTGCAAAAACACGAGTAGCTCTAGTAATATTGCGAAATGAAACGTTAGCTATTATGAACTTAGAACGCTGATTGGCCGGTCGCAGCGCCCAAAACGAGACCTCCTCTGATTGTTTGACGTTTTAAAATGTCAATCATTCATGCATTTTTTTTTTTTCTAATATAAAAATAACGATTCTACAAAACACGATAAACAGCGTGCGAAACATAAAATAGTTACTCAGTTCATGAAAACGAACAACTTTGTCCAAGGAACTATAATGTATGAAACGAAAAAAAGCCTCTTTATACAAATGACCCGATCAGCTGATAATCGCTTTGAATGAAAAGGTCAAAAATTTTCTCATTTCAAACACAATATGAAACCTTGAAAAAAAGTTGTTTATTGTGTTATTTTTAACCCTGCATATCTCAATGATATAACTCTTCAAAGCTCACAGGTTAAAACCAGGAACCAATCAGAATAAGATTAGGTCTTTAAGCAAAAATCTAGCCAATCAGAGTTAAGATATTCAATTTTACTAGAGCAACTCGTGTTTTTGCAAAAACCCTATC
This sequence comes from Dicycla oo, assembly GCA_948252095.1. Lineage (NCBI taxonomy): Eukaryota > Metazoa > Arthropoda > Insecta > Lepidoptera > Noctuidae > Dicycla > Dicycla oo. The sequence goes on along the minus strand of OX411714.1, from coordinate 13,670,483 downwards.
TTTTTCCAGTAAGATTGAGAATTTTTTTCTAATTATCAAATCATCCTACGACATATATAATAAAAGATAGTGAAAACCGCATCAAAATCCGTTGCGTTCCTAGTTTACAAGAATAACGTGATCACACAGACAGACACGAAAAGCGCCTTTAATTTATATTTAGTAATTGATTAATGTAGATTTGTTTGACTGCCTCGTTGATCTAGTGCTCGCAAACACTGTTGCTGAGCATGAGGTGATGGGTTCGATTCCTAGATCTGGCTAAGTTATTGGGTATTTCCATCAGGAATTTCTCAGTAGCAGCCGGGAGTCTAGATTTATTGATTTGATTTTTTGAGTTGATTGATTGTTTGCCCGGTTGAAGGCAATAGAGTGGCCCTCTATTACATGGGACTTGCGAACATATCTGACGAAATGTGGGGTACATTTCCTAACCTTTCGGGTATTACTGACAGGTCTGATGTTATAGATTTATAATGACGACTTACAATTAAATCATGAGTTTTTACTTGCTAATCCTAGCCTACCTACCTGCTTCATTCCTAACCCCCACAGTAGTACGCACTGTAGTACAATATGCAACAATTCCTTAATATTATTAATGATATACGTAACCATATTCCGTGGTACTTACCTATTAAAAATGATTAAAAAAAAGAAGAATTAATAAAAAGGATGAAGATGAATAAAAGGTATTTACAATGCAGATGTGAGTGGAAACGCTGAGAGGGGACGCCCTTGGAGGACATAGTGACCTTATTGCTGATGTTCTTCAGAAAGGTCAGGTGCGCAGTACTCGCAACCGGCGTGCTTGTCTCAGTCTATGAACGTAAACGAGGCAAAAGGAGTATATAAGGATCGTAGCGGGTGGCGTTCCATGGGACGACGGCGTGAGTTTATTGACAAGTAAAGATGATTATTTTATAAGTACTATTCGGTTATTTTATAATTCGTGAAAATAGTTATAATAATAATAATAATCATTTATTTGCAGACATTGAAGTCCATAGGATTAAATTAATTGACATTACACACACATTGACAAATAAAAATAACACAATACACACACATAAAAATCACAAAATAGGCAAAATATGTAATAACAACATAATAGTAATAAAGATAAAATAAAATAATAAAAATAAAATAAAATAAATGCACGTACAGCTATCTAACCAACCTGTGCGTGCAGTCTCACCCATCGACCAAGCATCGGGCAGTCCCACCGGTCACTCAATGCTCTCAACATGCCGTGGGTGCTGGTATCTGTTCTGTGCCGGAGAGAGGCGCATCGTTTTCGAATAATGGCATAGAAATCATCCACTCTCGCATCGGCAAACATACCCGAAGCGCTACAATACCGCGGCAGCCCCACAAGCATCCTGAAGGCATTGTTATACTGTACACGCAGGGCGCTGTATGCCTTCTGCGTATACTTGACCCAAAGGCTGGTTATACATTAAATTAAAATAAAATAGCACAGCCAATCATAAAATAAAAAAGTTATGATCAGTTTTTCAAAAGCTGTAATATTGAGTTTATTTGATTATTTTGTATCATTGTATTCATTTAATTAATTGAAAAGGTAAAAATGAGGGTGACTATTATGAATGGATGTGAATAGTTTGGATAAAAATCGAATACGGTGTTTTAAAAACTAAAAGGCAACACACATCGGCGGACGGCAGTGCAGAGTATTTTAAATTTACTAACGTAAATTCGTAGTATGTAATGGTAACAAAATATAGTCTCCAAACTCAGAGGTCAATCATGGAGAAACAAAGGGGATTTCTCTCTGCGGTATTGAAGAGCGCGCTGGAGGATAAAGCTATGCCTTCCTAGAAGAGCCTTTCTAGGTGGCTCTCACACAACGGCCGCAGACGGCTGTTATGAAAATGATGACAGCGGGGTTTAACCTTACGCTGTCAAAAACGCTCTCTGGAAAACACATCAACTTATTTTCATAAATAACATTTCAGAGACTTCATTCACCGGTAAATTGCAGACGCTATATGGCGATCACCGCTTCTTCTAGGAATAGGTAGCGTTTCGATTTCTTTCTGTAGAGTGACGTCTGTGGTGCAGACCATACAGATATTTGTTTTGCACAGAAGCCACTCAAACACAATGCCAACTATGCCGTCTAATGGAGTAACTATATCCTTATCAGTGTATTATCTAATCAATACACACTCACAAAGGTTCGTGGCAATGAAAATAACTTGAAGGGCATCGCACTAAGTAAGCTAATTCCACAGTAAAATAAAGTAAGCAGTATTACGTCTTCATACAAACGGCCGAAACGACGCGCTTCAAAAACTCAGTTTACATCGGTACTAGTGCAGCCGCGGATGCGCCACAGTATCAAATGTGTAACCCAAGAGATACAGTCAGTGGGCAACCCGAGTGCGTGTTTATCTACCGAATAAGTAATTATTTCAAAGACACTGCCGAGATGTAATACTGTTTATTTTATTATACTGTGTTTATTCCTAATATTGAGCTCGCGTGACCAAAGGACGAAAGCATGTGTTATTTAATAACCAACTTCGCATTTATGAAACAATGAATTACCTACTTCTGATTATATAACGACTCTCTGTCAAATTATTTCGTAATTATTATGTCCTTGCCCATATTAAGTGTTTTGTTGAGTTATAATCATGAAACGAGCAAATTATTAGTAAATTGTTCAATCCGTCATTTTAGGGTAGGTATATAATTTCTGGTAATATATTTTATGGCTTATTATAAATAGTAAGTATAAAATTGTACCCACGCCACCTTTGAGTGGTAATTGAAAAATTGGCAATTAACGACAGGACCGATCCTTTCCGTCAAACTTTTTTATTACCTTAATTAAGACTGAGAGCTACCTAATATAAAATTACCTTTTTCGCAGACTATTACCGGTAATAAACTGAACTTTATAAAGTTTTCTTACGGCAAAAACACACTAATTACTTGTTGCTAACCTTGCTTTATTATTAACGTTTTTAATCAGTACTTACTTTATTATTTTTCGGAAAACTTATAGGCTTCTTTTCACTGACAACACTAATAAATTAATTTAAAAGATACTTCGCTAAAGATCGATTCGATCATACTTGAAAACTAAACGTCATCTCAACCATTAACGACCAGTAAAATTTAGGAACGCGCAAACCTCACTCAAGGAATCCATAACGTTATTTTCCACTTGTTACTATGGTTTTAACCCAATAATGTACAAACACTGTCCCGCTGGGCCGTTAAGTCAGATTTATGTCCGTAACTTAGGGACAGTATAGTGAGGACAGCAACAACGGGTTAACTCGACCGAGTTATCATAATCTTGTTTATAGCGGATAAATGACTTAATAACAATGACTAGGTTCTATATATATTGTTATGATTTGAATGCTATTTGTCTTGTCAGAGACGAGATACAGGTGCATGAGGACTTCAATTGTGAAGGCACTCCTTTGATATTCTTTTTTCTAAAGCTTACGTCTAAAGTGCGTTACAAATTGTCTTAAAACACCATTTCTTGGTTCAAAGCACGATCCAAACCTCGCTGACAATAATATTTCCGGACATAACGATGACCTAAATCTTATTAAGAAGTTGTTTCATCTTAAAGTTATCTCTTTATTAACCTCGAGATGAAAGCAACGAAGTCCTAAATATTATTAAACATCAAATGAATTATTTAGCACTTTCAAATTATCTGGCGGAGTAGAATATCATGGACAAAAGACGGCATAACGCGAACGAGTAGCTTAATATAATAAAGGCATTTGGAATTTTGTGTTAAGCTTTTCTCTCGGTGCCAAATGTTTCCAAGTCGACTTACGAGTTAAATTGCCGGGATTCGTCTTAATTCTTCAGCTATTACGACTCTCATGACGTGTACACGGCAGGTGCTTCTGAGATAATTTGCAGTTAGTTTTGTTCATGATCTCTTGTTGTCGAGTAATTAACTCGCTAAAATATACTTGCGAACTTACCTCATTTTTTACCGTGACACACTGAGAACTCTTAATGAAAGCGAGTAGGCGAGGCTTTTAACGCTTCTATCTATGACACAAGAAAGTAGGAAGAGTTATTTTGTACTTAATATATGAAGTTATACTTACATAACCATACTTTATGTCTAGTTTATCGCGTTGTGCGCCAACTGTTTAAAGTTGTTTAAAGCCATTTCATGTCATTGCTGACGAGTTAATAGGTGGTATTACGGTTATTGCTGCAGTGACTTATATACCTGCGCACCTACGTCCGATAATTTAACGAGTCATAATAATTGTTTTAATATTCAAACTAGATTTTACAGAGCATAAAACTTGGACGGAGCAATAAAATAATTTTTCATCGTAAAAAACGAAGGGTAAGTACCATCATTAATACAAACTTTGTATTTCCATGATTTGTACCTCTTGCTTTGTTGTATTGTAATTTTTACGGTCGGGGATGCCTGTGCTCGCGTGGCTACGCTGCGTAATCGTATTTTATATCAACAATGGCCCTTATCTGTAAAAACGTATTTGAAATTCATGGGTCTGCGTCGTTGAAAAATTGTCTACAGTATTTTTATGTTTAAAGCTCTTGCGGTGATGATAAAAAGTCGGGGTTACCTTTACAGACGCACGAAAAGTTGACGTTTACGAAATTTATTTTTGTAATTTATAGACGACCTTTACGGTGGTCAAAAATACTTTGTTAGTAATGTTTTAAGACGTAATAGAAATGTTGGTTTCTCGCTTCAGAACTAACAAGGGAGGGTGAAGTTTTAAGCGTTTTCTTTCCCGCCTTTTACGATATTGGTTGGGAGTGAAATATCGGCGTCCTTAACTTATTTATCTCTGGCAGCCAGCCTAAGACGTGCGTGCAATGCAAAGTTTGCGAAATATCTTTCGAATGTAAAATGAGCTAATTTAAAGAATTTTCACAGAACGTTTGCTATGATCAGACGTAATTTAATAAACAGGTATCTAGTTAGTGGATTCTTGGTATTAATCAAAGTAGGGCCTTAAATAAAATATGAAAAGTGAAAATGTTTGCTGTAAGTTACCTGATTTTACTTTAGATACTGGAATTGAATTACGACTAGCTGAGTTATTCATACCTATTTAATACAGGGTTAAATTATATTAGCTAGCGAAACTCCGCAAAGGTGATGGGTCAGGATGGTGGATGATGGTGGATGGTTGGGTGGGTGATGGATGGGTGGTGGGTAGTGGGCGGGTAAGGTGGTGGAATCTAAACATGAAAAAAAAACCGGTCAAGTGCGTGTCGGACCACGCACAATGAAGGGTTCCGTAGTTGGGATGAATTTATCCCAAGAACAAACTTAACATTGTAGTTGAAAAACATGTTCTCCTATACATTCCAACTACAAATGTCCATAGTCAAACGAAAAGGATCGAACCCACATTACACCTAATGTGGGTTGAATCCTTTTCGTTTAACTATGGACAAATGTAAGTTTGTACGCACAATATTGAGAGATTTACCATGTTATTTTAAGACCATAGACTTCTTATAGGTTTTCCTGTAATCTATAGTTATAGAACTATTTTCTGTATTTTTGTCAGTAGTTTCGGAGATAAAGGGGAGGGAGTGGTCAAATTTCGTTTATTTTAAAATTATAAAAACAAAATATTTGAGACCCTCACAGTAAGCCCTTTCATGTGATATATCGCACGGTACAGTTTGCAAATATATTTTTTAAAATTTTCTTATTTGGCCCCCAAAATTGACCCCCATATTCAAAATTCATTAATTTACATTACACGTCCGTGTTTGGGTCACAGAAATACATATGTGTACCAAATTTCAACTTAATCGGTCCATTAGATTCGGAGCAAATTGGCTGTGACAGACGGACAGACAGACAGACAGACACACGAGTGATCCCACAGAACAGATAAATCATTTGTTCTGTGAGTGATCCTATAAGGGTTCCGTTTTCCGTTTGAGGTACGGAACCCTAAAAACAAAAATAAAATATGATAATGTTTTTTTGCTGTCATTAACCGCTGGTAGTGTAGCCACTTAAAATATCAGTTCAAAAACCTTTTTTTTATGTAAACTTCACAGGCGAGATGGGTATCGATATCTCAACACGATAAAATAGATTTTATCAACTCACACTTTAAGTACGTATAACAAAACTACCAGCGCTCATTGTCCCAAAAAAAAAAAAAAAAATTTTTATTTTATCGATGCCCATATAATTTTACCCATATGCTACATACATACCTTCTAGCTAAGTAATTATTTAAGCTTTGCTTTTTGCATTTCTAGTTTTCGTGACCATGAACTAATATTATTATTTTCAAGTGGCATTGAATTACCTATAACTAAGCATGTTTGCATTGCATTGGTTTACAGCGCATTGACCTTAAATGTTGTGTTACATTGTGAGAAGTCTTCGCCCGTACGGCACTATACCTACCTACATTGATTGGTGGAGTTAATTGATTTACCTACGTCCTGACTCCTGAATTACAGCACTACATTGTTCCTACCTACATATGATACGATTAACTCCCATACCTACTCGCAGACTTTATCATCCTTAATTAGTAATTTATTTAACAATTACTTAAAAATGGGCTCTTAAGTAGGTAATCTTGATGTACACTGAAGAAATAAGACATGAAAAAAGTTTTTCAAATTCTCCACACTCAATGTACTGAAGTGCTATTCTGTAAAACTCTCAACAGTGATAACTAAGGTGAAGTGAGCTTGAAGTGAGCCGTCAATGTTGACAATCCCTAGCATCAGCTGGAATGACAGCTCACTTCACCTAAGTTTTCACGGTGAGATTCTTACAGATAGGTCGGCTGTTCTATACAGCCTGCTAAGACATAACTTATTTCGTGTGAAAACCTAATTGCACACTTTCTGTCTTGGTCATATAGGGGATTTGTCGGTATTCTCTCTCCTCATCATCTTCTTCCAATTAATTAGAAAATGGGCCGTCTTTTGGAAAATTGCAATCGAAACGATAATTATAACCGCAAACCATTGAACTCTTACAAGGAGATGGCGGATTGTATGCTCACTTGATTGGTTTAAACCACACCATCTTCACATCTTCGTGGCTGTTTCAGAAAACAAGGACACGAGGTTTCTGTCGGAACGCAACGCTTAAACAGTGCTTGTCCATGTCAGAAATAACAACCTTTTTCACCCAATTACCACACAAAAACATGAAAAAATCGCTTGCACATCGGCCACATTCTTGCGCAATGGAAAGTTAAATATTCCCTTACAGATTCATCATATTAAAGCCGACCACACAAATAAGCATACAAATTACCATATCATAAATGTTAATTATTTAAATTAAAGTTCAAGCCCACAAAAATCCGACGTGAATACGGAACAATATCAAAATGCCCAGTCTCGCCGAATATATTAAGTGAAAAATTTTCTGAAAAGCAAATATAACTCCGCGAAGTGAACTACGAATTCAAAAAGGAATTAATTAAGCTGATGTGTTTAAAACTCTGCACACGAGAGTTATAAATTTTAGTGAGTGAGTCACGACTTGGCTACGTATTTCTGTATTCGAAAGAATTTACTTCAACCACTCCAGTCCACACGTGAGCTTGGTATGCCAAATTAGCCTTCTTGGAAAAAGTGGTGGTTTTATATTTGATGGATTGAATGGGAGTTTAGGCTTTCTCAATGTAGAATGATAAATGTCTGGTGATCTGCCTCGATGGTGTAGTAGTCCCAACCGCTACTGCTGAGCATGAGGTCCTGCATTAGATTCCCAGGTTGAGCAAAGTGTTTTTGGGTTTTCCCATCAGGAATTTTTCAGTACCAGCCTGGAGTCTGGGTTTGTGCCCGGTTGACGACAGTAGGCTTGTCTATGGGACTTAAACATAACTTGCGAAATGTGCGTTTACTATAGGGTGTCTCTGCCTTCGGGGATGACAGACGTTATTATGTATGTTATATTGTCTGGTGAACCTTTCAGCCCACTATCCGAAGGTTTATTACTTTGTCCAGTCATATTGTTTAGACCGCTAAGATCTTTGTGTTCCACAAACATGGATATTGATGTTGTTTCGTTGGAGTTACTTAAGTACTGAAGTAAGTGCTACGATGACCCTGTATCAAGGACCGTGGAAGTGTGGGACAGGGGAGGCAAATGCCTCCCCAAAAATCAAACGGGGGGGGGGGGGCTCCAATTTTACTACCGGGTAAAAAACTTATGCCTGATCCAATCACGACTCTCCCGTTCTCTTTCATTTAAAAGAACTAAATACAAAACAATTAACTCGAAAACCAAAAAAAAAATTAATATAAAGACATTTTGAAATAAAATAATCGTCTATGTTTATAAAAATCGCAACTTAGGTATTTTTTATAGTACCTCGTGAATTTGCTCTCGGAAAGCACAATTTGCTGAAGTTGAACTGATGATGAAGACCACAGAATGCCACATATGGCCATCGGAACTACTCAATTATACCTAACGTTTCACGGGTTGCCATTTGATTACTTTAATATGGTGCTAAGCAATTGATGCTCGTCACAATGCATGTGGGGATGGTGACTTCACCATCAGTTCCAGTTCTCCTGGTCCTTACTAGGAGAACTCCTCAACAATTAACGTCCCTGCATCGGGAAAAGCAATAGTTTGTAAAAAGTGATGAGCAGTTGACCTTAGGCTATTGTAACTTAGATAAATTACAAACTGACCCACTAAAAAGTGACAAATAAAAGTGAAAAAAAAAATAAGAAAAACAACCGACTTCCAAACAAAAAGCAACACAAAGTAAAAAATAACTTTAATTTCGGAAGTCGGTGGTATAAAACTAAAATACAGATCCAGATACTCATTTCCAAAATTAAAGTTATTTTTCACTTGGTAGTGTTTTTTTGGAAGTCGGTTGTTTTTTTTTTTTAATAATTTAATTTTAATATTTTCAAATTATATAACGCCAATAGAAATACACAATCTGTGAAAATTCCAACTGTCTACCTATTAAGGTTCATGACAGACAGACGGACAGACGGACATCTAAGGCTTAGAATAGGGTTATTTGGCACCCTTCGGGTACAGAAACCTAAAAATAATACAACGAATATTTTGTTTTTATTTGTTAGTTTTTTACAGATATATATTTTTATTTATTTATTTGTTTCTAAGGAAACAGATTAATAAAACCCGTCTTAGTCACAGCAGGCCCTATCAGAATACCAGCACTGCACCATGCCTTTTGGCCTTTTGGCCTTTTGCCTAGGGCCTTTTGGCCTTTTGCCTAGGGCCTTTTGGCCTCGAACAGGACTTTGTTATTTTCCTTGTTGCTGTTGTTTTTTTCTGTTTGTAACTTCCCGTGCGAGTCCTAGTAAATACTGTTTTCTGCTTCCTTTCAAGGTAGACTACAGCCATAGGTATAGAGATATGATTTGGACGAACTAGTTCAGCAGTTATTCTCGAAACAAAACTTCAAAAAACAAATTATTTAAACAAAACAAAATTCCGACTGCAAAAACACATACTTAAAAAGAGAGAAACAAGCATTATAATATTATAATCTATAGAATGTTGGTATTACAGGTGGGGACAAACCAATAACCTGAAATATGGTGTAACTTTTGCTTGTCCTTGCCTGCAATACCCAAATTCTAAAGATTATATTATAATGCTTGTTGTGGCACCTAAAATATATAATAAGATACCCAATCCAATAAACGATCTTGACATACACCATTTCAAAAAGGCTGTACTTAATTTATTAAATCTAAATGCATATTACACAATCAGTGAGTACCTAGACGACAAAAATTCATTGAAATTTATTTATTTTGTTATTTTTTTTTATTAACTATATTTTAATTTGTATCAATTTAAATGCTCTATTATATTAAATTAAATTGAATTTTAATTAATGTGATAGTGTATATTTCTATATTGTTATTATTTACCTTGAATTTTGAATTGTTATAACTCAGTTTATTTATCAATTATGAATGTTCTATTTATTACCAATTTATTAAAATTTATAATAAGAATATTTGTGCGCCGCTGACGGCAAGACATACTCGTAGCGCTCATTTTATTGATATTGACATCTGTACTTTTTGTTCACCTATGTTCTACAAATAAAAATATTTGAATTTTTTTTTTTCAGTTATGTGTTTTCGCAGTCGGTTTCGGATCACAATGGAACGGACATACATACATACATGCGCGCGAAAAGCATTAGCCTCCTTCTAGGTCAATCGGGTAAAAAAGGTAAATTATTAAATACTGGCTGTAAGTATTACTTGCGGCTTTGCCCGCGTGCAAGTCGGAAATTATCGTTCTACCGGGATAAAAAAGTATTCTTTGTCCTAATCCAGGTCACGGTCCACCCATGTGCCAAATTTCATACAAATCCATTCAGCCGTTTCAGCGTGAAAGCGTAACAAAAAAAAAAAAAAAAAACAAACTCACTTTCGCATTTATATTATTAAAGTTAGGTTTCCAAACAAAATGTTGTTAAAAGTAACATTCTTACTGCAAATGAAATACAAAATGAAGTGCGAAATACTAAAAACAAATTGTAAAGCCCACAGACATAATGAAATATAAACATTTGCACAAGTAATGCGGTCCTGCATTCCTTTTGTCATCGTCCAATCGCCCACATAATTCATAATAGGTACTGCGTTATATAAATTTTGGCAGTTTTGTTCTCGTGAATTGAAATGCATTTTCATAAAATATTGTCCTTTCATTCATTGAGCTCATTAAATTAAGTTAAAATAGCCTATTTTCGGGTTAAAGTGTCGCGTTGTACCGCTTACTGTTGAATCATTACATTGCTGTGTTAAATAATATGAGGTAACAATTAAGTGATTAATAATTGATCGTTGGTGCGGTCAACAAAAACACTGCTTTTTGAATAAAGAACTTTTTGCCAAACTTTTTTTTTTCATAAATTCGTCGCGCTCCGAACAAAATGTGGAACAAAACGGTGATGTTAGTTTAATATAAAACCGATAAGCGGCTTCTTATTTGTTTGTCACTCACAAGCAAGGGAAACTTTTAGTTACATACCTACCTATAGTTTCATATCGTAAACCGTCATCAAATAGTTATTTATGGCAGGCCAGCTGGCGTGGTTGGTTAAGATACCGCCTATCGTGTCGCAGGTCGTGGGTTCGATTCCCATCTAGGACAAAAATGTGTCTGCATGAACATGTCTGTTTGTCCTGAGTCTGGGTGTAATTATCTATATAAGTATGTATTTACAAACAAAACAAAAGTAGTGTATGATGTATCAGTTATCTGGTTTCCATAGTACAAGCTCTACTTAGTTTGAGATCAGATGACCGTGTGTGAATAATGTCCCAGGATATTATTATTATTTACGTCTGAAAGTCGTTTTTAAAATGATCAAAGGCTTGTGGATTTTTAGTGTCCTGTACCCAAAGGGTGCCAACAAGACCCTATTACTAAAGATACAGCTGTTAACAGACGCACGGAGCGATGGACGGACAGCGGAGAAGTCCATCGCTCCGTGCTTCTGTTAACAGCTGTATCTTTTGAACCATAACAGGTAGACACTTGAAATTTTCACAGTGTGTACTTACTTTAATCGCTATAATAACAAATAATAAAACAAAATAAAGTTAAAATTAAAGTCCGATAATAATAAATGTTTTTGTCAACGAATTTTAAAAGCAATTATTAAAAAAAAAATGTGTTAAATATTGTAAGGTGGTACGGAACCGTTCGTGTGCGAGTGCGACTCGCACTTGGCCGCTTTTTATTGTTTCTTCGCAAGAACTATCTCTATCTATTATCTTAAAAAGCAAATTTCTTTAATAGATTTTCAACTTTATCACTGAAGTATTAGGTTCAAGGTTGACTGAGAAAATTTTACAGTTTCGGGTAGGTTGACCTGCTGGCGTCTGTACATTAAGGAATGTCAATTGTTAAGTACCTATAGCCATAAAGTGTCAAAAATAATATATGATTTGAATATTATACGGAAGATAATATCGAGGGTTCACGGGCTATTTGTATTAAGCGACATCCTGGCCGATATTGAGTTCTAATCATATTGAGTTATATATGGTTATAATCTACCTATAAACTGAGATAGACACTACTGATTCTTAACCGTCGATAGGCCGCTTTTTCGTAAAAAATATTGATACATTTTTTACAATGTTCTTTTTTCCGAATAATGAAACTTTGAAATGTTCTCCTGTAACTTCTAAAAATGGCGCTTAATACAAATAGCCCGTGAACCCTCGATATAATTATTCACACTTTGCTCCAAAACAGGGATTCTAGACGTAGGCAAAAAGGCTGCCAAGCTAAAATGGGATTGGGCGGGGCATGTCAGCCGAATGCTTAGCGACCGCTGGGCAACAGTCTCAATAAGGTCGGCCCAGGAAGAGGTGGCGAGACGACCTAGACGCGTACCGCAAGGGATGGATCGAGGTGGCGCTGGAAAAGGATGCTTGGAAGGAGTTAAGGGAGGTCTTTGCTCAGCAGTCGGGCAATGTAGGCTAACATTTAAAGAAATATTATTATTATCCTAATAATTATTATTTAAGTTGGTAGTCAATTTGCTTAACAATTAATTTCTCTGACTTTACTCAACTTTTTGTAAATATTTTATACTAGGTAAAAGTACAGAAATTTTACTTTAGGCGGAAGCTGATTACACTCTCGATTTTTCAGCGGCATAACTTAGTCAACACATTACAATTGCATCTTACGAGTGTATGCTGCAGGATAAAATATTAGCGCACTTTCGAAGCTTTTACGCATATTATTTATTCAAAGTAAGAGCAGAAACTACTTGGAGCCGCCCTGGTTATCCGAGAACAGCCATATATTCTGTAAAACGGTGAGATTTTTACCTCACCGTGATAGCTTAGATGAAGTGGTCTTGAAGACAGCTAGCAATAGTCTCAATCCCTAGCATTAGGTGGAACGATAAGTCACTTCAACCTCACCTCACCTAAGTTTTCTAGTTGAAATTTTTACAGAATATGTAAACCTAAAGATAAAAAAATAACCGGCCGAGTGCGTGTTGGATCACGCATAATGAAGGGTTCCGTAGTTGGATGAATTTATCCCAAAAACAAACAAAGTTCTCCCATACATCGATATACGTCACGGTCAATTCTCCAACTTTAAAATTAAGTTTGTAATCACAAAAAAATCATTTTTTTTTTTATGTGATATAACTACAAATGAACAACTTTCGGACTTTTTACTTTACTTGTGCTGTGAGACCTTGCTTCTTGCCAACTTTCATGATTCTAGGTCAATGACAAGTACACTATAGGTTTTGATTTCCTTGTGAAATCGCAAAATATACGAAAATATGCAACATAAACGGTCATATCTTTTGATCGCGTTGACGTACAAGTTGATTTTCTCACAGCTGAAAGAGACCATAGACCCGAGTATTTGATATAAATTTCAACTTGATATCTCAACGCATTATTGAGAAAAGGGTCTCGACAGACAAACGGACAACAAAGTGAACCTATAAGGGTTCTTCTTCCTTTTGAAGTATGGAACCCTTAGGGTTTTTAAAAGTACATAAAATATTGCTTAGTTTTGTACCAACAAACAAAATATTTCTGATTTTCTAAAAATATTTTTTAAATTTAGAACAATAAATAAATATGGGTTCGTGGATGATCGAATCAGTTTGGTACTAAAAATAACTTTAACAAAATGTTTACATTCATAAAATATGCGTTACTTTGATATAGCCATTTTTAACATGAACCTGCATATTGGCGTTTATTTTCAGTAAAATATTTGTGTATTTTTATATCCTAGATATTACAGAAAAAGTAATGTAGTGTAGTGTAAATCTTTGACAGTCGTTACAGGTAGTCAGAAGCCCGAGTCTGAAAACCTCCTCAAATATCCTCCAAACTGAATTACGGCCAAGGCGACCAATCTCAGCGGAGACCAGCCTTCGGCCGGAGAGATATTATAGTGCACAAGTGTGTGTGCAGACACAGGTGCACTCTCCCTTCCCTCACTCTCATAGTCTGATGGCACGGCAAGCCAACACGACCGGGGAGAGATTAGGCGCAGAGTCAACGGCGGTGGCGCCACGTGCGTACCGAGGTTCTCACACCACCAACTTTTAAACTCTAAACCCCATAACACTTTGCTCGACCCAGAACTGAACGCAGGACCCCACGCACAGCAGTCGCACTTGCGATCATGAGACTAATGGAGCTGTAACTGGGTTGTGGAGGTCAGACAGGCTCCATGCTCCATGTAAAACTACTGGTATTCAGCTATATGCGGATGAAGGGCGACTATCTTATGTAATTTTGACGTTCGAAAATTGCTGATTCTCAGCCTAGTTTGAATAAATGACTTTTGATTATGTATTTTTATTTTTGCGGTTCGACTGAAAGCATAGTTACATAGTTAGTAAAACGCTAGGCAGATAATAATTCGTAAATATAGAAAAGTAATCAGTCAGTAATTAAGGATTATTCTAGAATATTCATTGTATTTAGGTGGCATAGTTTTAAGCTGAACGCTAACATTAATTTGCTGTTAACATACTATACAAACATATTACTTGAATAGCCTTTAGTGTAATAATTTCTTGGGCCATTTGCCACGTTGTAAGCTAAATTAGTTTTACATTCAAAGTACAAGAAGTAACACATTCTCCCCATTTGTTTGTACACATATTTGACTAAATAAATCAAAGTGTCTCCCAAGCGGGCTGAAAAAGTCTGTTTTGGTTGTACTGACATGTTGAATGCTTCTTTAATGCTCTGTTTTATTTCGTACTTGTTGATTATTTTATATACAGTTATCTTATATGTACTGAGTATGAAAGAGATGTATAAGTAATGGTTGTTTTTCTTATAATAATGACTTACAAAGTGAAAGTGTTTTGTAGGTCGTATAATATTTATTGTTAATTCTATATAAGCCTATATAGCGTTCCCACTTCCCACTGCTGGTAATCCACCTCGCGAGCTCAGTGCGAGTTGGTAGATGGCACATATCTTCGAATTTTTGGTTCTAGGATATGCCAAATTCTTCACGATTTCCTTAATCGTTTTGAGAGCAGTGGTGATGAAATAATTTAAAAATTTAATAATAAATCTATAATTATTTATTTCTGTAAGTTAACACAACTTCAAAATACATATAATTAAGTTAAAAATATAAAATCCTAACCTAATTAAAACTATTAGAAAACTAAATTATGGCGTCGATAAATTTCATCCGCATCGCTGTCGACTGGTAATGTATCCAAGAGATTGGCGGCATTACCACGTCATATGACAATGCCCAATGCCAAGGTAAAAGCCAGCCCTTGGGTCATGCGAAGTGTCAACCAGATGTTTAGAGATTTCGTTGAACAAACCATGAGCACGCGGACCCCATGGCCCGAGGGTTTCAACCTCAAACGGCTCGAAAATATACTTACTGATAAGGTTATTATACTTCCGCTGCTTGAGGTTTTCCGCAGCCACAGCAGCAGCGCCAGCACAGCACGCTGCACCAGGAAGATGGCATGGCACAAGGATATCGACAAACATTGCGTCCTACACTAAAGGGCTACCCACCTTCTATGGAAATAAAGTCGTCCGGTCTCTTGCCATAGTCGCGTGCCAAGTCATTGAGTTCTAATAAAGCTGGAACGCCGATGGTGACAAGGGCTCGTCCGATGATGTCCGAGGCTGTTAACAACTTCGCTACAGTGACAATGATGAGGACAACAAGGAGCTCCTAATCGCAGGGAAGCGGCGAGGTGGAAAGTAGTGTCATCGAAATAAGTGGCTATGTTCGATTATGGTAGTGCATGATGCCACAAGACGGACTTCCTCTTGCCCACAGCCAGCAGGCGCGCACGCTCCGCAGTAGTAGCAGACGTGTCAAGTAAATTGTTCTGTACTACTCTGCAGAGCCGCTCATCCTACCGTCTCTGGGAAGATGGATTGTCGGGTAGGTCTGAATTCGGGCAAGCGACAGCAATCTATTATACTACATAATAATTATACGATTAAAAAGTATACGAGCTGTGTTTAAAATATTTTAAGTGTACACAAGAAATATACCTATTCATAATTTATATATTATTAATATTGAGTATTTTTAATTTTCTTGTTGAACAAACAATCAAAACTGCTTGGGCTGGATGTTCCTTGCACTATTTAACTCTTTATTAATTTTAACTTAATGTATGTGTACATAGGCTATGTTAATAGTAATCATAATATCTCCATACCTTACCTTTCCAACCTAGATCTAAGTTATTAATTACTCTAAGTAATACGAGCTGACGTCACAACACTTTCAAAATTCGCTTAGCAAGAACAATGATCAACCGGATACACGCGGGGCTGAAATATAACCGGGGATAAAACACCCTTTGTTTGAAATAAGGGATGTATTATAACGACCACTAGCAAAGGAGACTCGACCCATTAGAGATAGTAGTGAAATTCATTTAGGTAATAAAATAAATCAGGTAATTTATAAGTGAGGGTACTCCATGGTTTTCGCTAGTTTGAAACTATTTTAAAGCATCCCCTGAAGCTTCTTCGTAAATATAGTGAAGGTGTTTAAGAGCAACAGCCAGACCAATGTTCTGAGACGCCAGTTCCAACGAGCTTGTATCAAATCGCTGAAGAAATATTGACATAGAAATACATGAACGTAATGAGTATTAGTAATGGTGCATCCATTACTACTGGTTTAGTTTCATTTTCTTTAAAAATGGTTTTTATAAAGAATCAAAACAAGCCTTTTCCCAACTATGTTGGGGTCGGCTTCCATGTAACCGAATGCAGCTGAATACCAGTATTTTACATGGAGTAACTGCCTATCTCACCTTCATAACCCAATTACTGGGTAACACGGTACCCCTTGCTAAGATAGATTGTCAGGCTTTTGACGACCCGTAACGACTGTCAAAGATCAACGAATGACAGCCGGGGCTTTACGTACTTTCCGAGGCACAGAGGGGCTCAATATGTAATGGATGGTCGCACCGTCCACGAACCAACCGTGGCAAGCGTAGCTTAACCTTCAATCGCGCGGCTGTTATCTTTAAGCCACGAGCCCCTTAGAGATATTATAAAGAACATGAACAGCATATTCATTCAGTGAAACTGCGACCAGCAATCCATTTGCGAAGGTAATTGCAACAAATCCTTTTTTTTTGCAATTAATTACAGCAGTTTGATAAATGATTTATTATAAGCCTTTCAGATATTATTATGCCAATTAATACGAACAGTACTTAAATATCTCTTCAATGATTAAAACTTAAAACAATTAGCAAACAGCGAGTGTAAAAATCGGGTTAATCTCTTTCGCAGTGAAAATTTCGATAAATAATTCAAATAGAGGAGTGCCAAGGAGGGCTTGTAATAAATGGACCATCGTTTAATTTACATTGTTTTAATCGTCCTTTGTACTTCGAGGTACATTATTTGAAGACAACTGCTTGCTGAGAGATTTAGGTGTGAACCAGAATTTGGGCTGGTTCTTTTGATTTGGTCTGATTTCTTTTTCTTTATATTTATTTTGAGTAGGCCACACACACCTTTATTGTTCTATATTAAGCACTGCCAATAATATGATTAGAGAGGGGGTGACTACCGAGATGACGACTTATAGAGAAGTATGGAAAAAAGGGACATGTCGCGCCGACTCCAAATAGATTGGGATAATGCCAGGTGAATGATGAATGATGATTGAGCACTGCTAAATCGATTGAAAATGACCGAATTTAAAAATATAAGGCTACAAAAAAATTAATACAGTTAAAAGGAATAATTTATAACTTGGTTAAAGAGGGATTAATTAGGTATTTTAAGCCTAAAAAGCTAAAATACGTAAGTTATAAAAACTTAATTAATACTAAACTTTGTTGTGAATATTTTAAAGAACCATGCACGATATAAATTAGCTTGATGCACGACCATTAAGGTAACCTATTTAGATAAGTCAACGCTTCGAATTTAGCACATACAGGAAAAATAAAAATACCTAGTTAAAGACTTACTAGATCTTTTTTCTTTGTGTTTGTCAGAATTTCATTGAATTGAGGAGCACGAGCTCCTCACTAAGTAATAAAAGCTGCACGGGCCGATCCATCAGGTTAAGCTACGCTTGCCGGGGTTGGTCCGTGGATGGGTGACCATCTTTACCTACATACCGAGACTCCTCCATGTCTCGGAAAGCACGTTAAGCCGTTGGTCCCGGCTGTCATTCGTGGATCTTTGACAGTCGTTACGGGTCGTCAGAAGCCCGAAAGTCTGACAACCAGTCAAGGGGTATCTTATTACCCAGTAACTGGGTTGTGAAGGTCAGATAGGTAGTCGCTCCATTTAAAATACTGGTATTCAACTGCACCCGGTTAGACTGGAGCCGACCCTAATATATCATAGTTGTGAAAAGGCTAGGCAGATTGATTGATTGCTGTTTTTTTGGTTAGCAAGTGCAGTTGCCTGTAACTTCTCAGTATCAGGTTTAAGAAAATTAGCAACTAAAAAACGACCCGGGATATTGCATGTACTAACCTAATACCTCTCCAAATATATACCTACTTAAATCTCCATTTACACGATACAAGCTTATTGCTTGTGGAATACCATGAAATTGAAGGGCAATTAACTGGCACAGTCTAAACAACACGTGCAATTAAGTCGCATGAGATTTTATCGAATGGCAAAACTTGCATTTAATTATTTTGTCTGCCATTTAATGTAATCGCACGTGTGTAAACACTGGCATGCAATTCCTGAATGGCAAAAAAAAATTAAAGTGCTTTATGGCTTGCGATTATTGCTCTTGAAATTTCCAGATATTTGCACCGTGTACACGAAGTTTAACGATTAAATACAATGTGAATGATTACCAGTAGTTACTTCTACGAGTATAACGTACTTACTATTTAGGGCAATATCTAATAGGCTGGTCTAAATAACATGAAAAATATCTTAACTCAATTTAATTATTCAATTCTGGTTAGCAAGTCAGTACATTACAAATCTTGGGCACACTGGGAAATCGATTCAGCACCAACTTATTACAAAGTTGTTGGGCAATATCAAAGGTCACGGGGAAGTTTGCATGCCGGGGTCCCTCTTAACCTCGAAACGTAGGGTCCCAAAAACATCCTAAAGCATTTTCCCTTTCAACAATTCCGAAAATTATTCTGCATAAGAAAATATAAGTTGTACAAAAGCCATTTCTAGACGTAAAATCGGATATAAGGTTGGCCCGAAATAAGGCTTGCGAGTTGCGACATGTACAGTCACGTGCAAAAAGATGTATATGCAAAAACATATCATTCACGCCTTACACCGCTGAACTAATCATCATGACATTTTGCGTGTACGTTGTCAGGGATACAGCAAAAAATACCCACCTTTCATCCAGCAAAAATGTACTGTTTCCGAGGGATAAAATAATAAAATAAACTTTCGCATCCTAACTAATATTATAAATGCGATTCTGAGTTTGTTTGTTACGCTTTCACGCTAAAATGGCTGAACGGATTTGGATTATATTTGGCACATGGGTAGACTATGACGTGGATTTGGACATAGGATACTTTTTATCCCAGTAGCGCATTCCCGTAGAATAATTTCCGACCTCCACGTGGGCGAAGCCTCTGACAAAAGCCAGTGTTTAAATATTTTACAACCCATTATACATCTCATAAATTCAATCAATACTATTTTATGACAAAGTTGTCGTTTTGTCACTAAATCTTTGTGTAATACATCTTTTTGCACGCCATTGTACCTACCTAAATTTCGCGAGTATCAATGTTATTTTCTAAAATAAGGCTTTTATTTAGATTATATATGAGTACAATATTGTATAATGTTATTGGTATGATCGCGATCTTATTAACACACTCATATTTTGGGAATTACATTCTAGCGTGTGGGAATTGTCTGTGTTATACTGTAAATTATAAATGTAGTGTGTACGTGTTTAAACTGTAGAAGATAGCACAGAATATTTGTATTGTCATGCTGTAGTAAGTACCTACATGTTTTCAGGGTTTTTCATGAAGTGATAGAAGAAAAGGAGCTTGTAGATTTATTTTAAATCGAAAACAAGTTGTTATTCATATCAGGATTAGATATTATGGTGGTTATAGTATGGTATGGCAGTACCAAAGTGTCAAAATAGTTCTTTATTATTTGATTAGGAAATATGTAGTCGTCTAGGTAAATTGATTGAGTGTCCATTACAACCACTTATGAGTCGTTTTATGACTAACTATTTTGAACAAATTGAGAATATATTTTTTTTTTTATTTCAGATGGGTTTGCTCTTTATGGTATTTATATTTTATATAAGTATTTATATATTAGGTTTTAAGTCATATTTATATATTTTTTATATTATATATTGCACGATTTACATTATTAACAATATAAATTATAATAAACTAGATATTTACAATTTTATTGTGTCTTGTAGAATATTATTATTATTAACTGTGTACTATTTAACATATTAATTTTTAAATTAACAGTATATTAGTGCTTTAAAATAAATTTACATTCCAAGTAAAGTTTATAATGAAATGTAGGTATTATGTAAAAAATAGTATTTATTGTTGTTGAAATTTATCGTTAAAATATTCGTCAATAGTATAGTAGCTTTTGATTATCAGAAATTGTTTTAATTTATTGATAAAGATATTATTTTTATTTATATTTTGGATGTATTTCGGTAACTTATTGACATAACAAATGTACTAGAAGAGTGCATTTTTAATGACGTGAAGTGGGTATGTATGTTCAATCTGCTTTCATGTCTAAGAGCAATTTTTGTTTGGATATCTCCTCTTTTGGTACACAAATTTCGGGTATGTAGAGGCAGGGCAGGGTTAATATTTTTAGATCTTTAAAGTGGGGTTTAATTAACTAGCAAAACTTCTCATATGTGATGGGTTTCTGCCTGATTGCCTTGTTAGTCGAGTGGTCGCAAGCGCAACTGCTGATCATGAGGTCCTGCAGCCTGGTGCAGCCTGGTGTCTACCAGGCTGCTACTGTGAAATTCCAGATAGAAAAACCCAATGACACCTTGCCCGACCGGGGAATCGAACCCAGGCGAGTCTATTGCCATCAACCGGTTACAAATCCAGACGGATTTGTAAGCGGTTGATGGCAATAGACTTGCCTTAAACTTATTTTATTTCGTTTTATTTGGGAAAAAACAACGATATTACATTAAAAATAACTTATCAGTAAGGTATATAAAACAAAATCAATGTAATAACCACAGCATTTTTCACATATTAACAAAGAGGTTTCTGGTGAAATGTGGGTATACTGTAAGTACAGACGCCAGCACATCAAGCTACTACAATCTGTCAGATTTCTTTAATAGATTTTCGACTTTATTGCTAAAGCATTAGGTTCAAGGTTGATTGGGAAAATCTGACAGTTTCGGGTAGGTTGACCTGCTGGCGTCTGTACATCTCTGCTTAACCCATCGGGGAAAAACGGTATGATGTTATGTTATGTGATGGGTTTCGTGTAGGTATACCAAGATAAGAGCGTTTCATACATTTTGGCCGAGTAGATATTGAACTTTTATATTATGGAACAGCTGATTTTTAGGGTTCTCTAACTCAAAAGGAAGAAACGGAACCCTTATAGGATCACTCGTGTCTGTCTGTCTGTCCGTCATTCACAGCCGATTTGCTCCGAATCTAATGGATCGATTAAGTTGAAATTTGATACATGTATGGATTTCTGTAACCCAAACACGGACATGTAACGTAAATAAATGATTTTTGAATATAGGGTTCAATTTTGGGGGGCAATAAAGGAAATTTAAAAAAAAGGTTTTTAAGACTGTACCATGGTACATAGTGAATGAATGAGCTTCCAACTGCAAATGTAAGTTTATACGTACAACATTGAGAGATTTACCATGTTATTTTAAGACCATAGACTTCTTATAGCTTTTCTGTAATCTATAGGTATAAAACTATTTTCTGCACTTTTTTGAAAATTTAAGGCTCAATAGTTTCGGAAATAAAGGGGGAATGGTCAATTTTCGTCTATTTTCTTAAATAACTTTAAAACAGTTTATTTTGAAATTATAAATAAATATAATATATTTGAGACCCTCACAGTAAAAGCCTTTTCATTTGATATGTCACATAGCATGTTTGCAAAACTTTTTTTTTTAATTTCTTATTTACCTCCCAAAATTTACCCCCGTATTCAAAATTCATTTATTTACGTTACACGTCCGTGTTTGGGTCACAGAAATTCATAAAAATGCCAAATTTCAACTAAATCTGTCCATGATATTTGGAGCAAATTGGCTGTGACAGACGGACAGACAGACAGACACACGAGTGTTCCTGTAAGAATTCCGTTTTTCCTTTTGAAGTACGGAGGTACGACGTGCCAACAAAGCAGCAAAATAAAATATGGGGGATAGAAGAAACTCCAACTGATGTAAAAAATCTAAGTCGAGAAAAAAGAAAATGATCGTGGTTTTTTTCGGTATTTGGGGAATTGTTGAACAAGTAGTTCTCCGTGAGCAGAAGACTGTAAACGTTGCTTGGTATACTACAACTTTCTGCCTTCCTCAACTTATTCAGGAATTCAAGAAGCTTCGTCCAAAGTCACAACTCTGCACCTGGTATCTTCATCATGATAATGCTCCGGCACATCGTGCTGACGTTAAATGCCAATTTTGGCGAGATGCTGGCTTGAAACTTCTTGAATATTCGCGTTACAGCCCAGACTTGGCGCCATGTGACTTTGGACTATTTCCTTTCGTGAAAAGTAAATTGAAAGGGCAAAGATTTCGGGACGAAGAAGCTTTACTTTCGGCCTTTACATATGTGCAGAAATTCCTGAATAGAAATGGAAAGACATTTTTAGTGATTGGTTTATAAGTGTGTTAGTTGTGGTGGCAATTATTTTGAAAACTGTGAAAAATAAAGTTAATTCTCAAGGCTTTCAGAACACCCTAAGTATTTATATAAATATCATTATAATTTCTTAATGGAAAAGGCGAGGTGCCTTTCATCGATCCTTCTATCGTAATGTCAAGGATTTTGTATTAATTTATTGCATTAATTCTATTCATTTTCAAGAGGATGCAAAGAAAATTGGCTCTACGTAGTAAGTTATCTTTAGAAAAAACCGGCCAGGTGTCGGACCATGCACAATGAAGGGCTTAGTTGGGATGAATTTATCCCAAGAACAAACTTAACCTTGTAGCTTAAAAACGTGTTCCTATACATTCCAACTGCAAATGTAAGTTTGTACGCACAATATTGGCAGATTAAAAATGGCAGAAATAACATGGTATGTTATTTTAAGACAATAGACTTCTTATACGTTTTCCTGTAATCGTAATGTAAGTACTTATAGAACTATTTTCTGTATTTTTTTTTAATTTTAGGCAGTAGTTTAGGAGATAAGAGTGAAATAGTCAGTTTTCATCAATTTTCTTAATCTGCTACTAGATACAACGCTAAAATATATTTAAGTAGCATAGATAGTGTGAAACCAACTTTCAATGGAGGTATAAATAGTTTTTGAGCTTGTTTAGATATTGTACTCATATTATGTTGTTTTAAAAGCTTCTTCAAGTGATTAATATCGTGATAAAAAAAAGTAGTAACTTTTAAACTTGCCAGGAATAATGTGTAAAACAACTCAATCTTATTGTATTGTCTACCTGTGTTCAAAATTAATACAAAGAAATTTCAAAGTCAAGGCTAGCAAAGATTATACAATGACCAGAATACTGTTTTAAAGATGGCTATAAACAAATATCGATTGCATTTACCTACTGCTCTACTACGTACGCCTAGCACGGAGGCAACCTCTGGTTGCTCCATATCGAAAATTAGTTCTGCGCGTGCCGCGTACAGGTTATATATGCTCGCCATGCAGGTCAAGCGGAGACTGCCTCGCTCAAATCCAATGCCTCAACCACGAAACAGCCTCAAACTCTCCGTCGAAGGCCTTATAATCTCCGCTTTATGCAAATTTGTATACGACTCATCCAAATACTGTAATATTTCCTTCATCGTGGAATATATTAAAATTCCTGCCTGAAAAATGCCTTCGGCGGCGGATTCCATTTGAACCACGACTACAAAAAAAAAACACTTACTCTCCCCTTAAACATCATCATTACATAAATATAGTTCCTTGCTCTTATTTCATGTAATAAACAATAAACATAATAATATTGTATAAGTACATATACAGGGTTATTGGTAAAATACCAGCAACCTCTTAAGGGGTCATTGTACTCATTATTATGAACAACTTTTACTATGGGACCAAACCTGAAATCGCGAAAAAAAATCAGCTGTTCAAAAACCATTTTGACGAATTATTAGAACATAAATGTACTGACCAGCTGATTTTTTTTTCGCGATTTCAGGTTTGGTCCCATACTAAAAGTTGTTCATAATGATGAGTACAATGACCCCTTAAGAGGTTGTTGGTGTTTTACCAATAACCCTGTATATTATATGTATACACGATGTTCGGAAATTCAACCTATTCCTTGAAAGAGGTTATATTAAAGGTCATTTCCAACAAATTAAGCCCTACCAACTAGGGGTCGAAAAATAATGCTTTTCGAGTTATGGAGGTTTTTATATCTTTGTTCCAATTCTCAGAATGGTCACAAATAACAAATAATTTAAAAACAACTACTTCTCTCTCGACACTTATTTATGATTTTTCTCATTGATGATAAATGAGTGAGTGTAAAAAAAAAAACACACCTCTAAATTTCCATAATTTTAGAAATAAAAGGTCTTAAATGGAAAGAAAACCTTTTTTATTCAGACGTGTATTACTTGAAAAAAATATTTTTGACCCCTAGTTGATCGAATTAATTTGTTGAAAATGACCTCCGGTATAACCCCTTTCAAGGAATAGGTCGATTTTCCGAGCACTTTGTTTATATCGCACTGATAATACCATACTGATGTACTTAACTCAAAATGTGACTTTTTCGGAATCGACGAAAAATTGATTATTCACTTCCTGATTATAAAAAAATGAATACTTTATTAAGTTTATTAATACGGTACGGTACGGTTTTTACTACGGTATTATTGACACGTAGGGAGCTGAATTTTACATTTGAATGAATGATTATCTCAAATATTGAGTTACAGCAGTATTGTACTATCAGTGCGATATGCACTTACGTATTTATTGTATCTGAAATGGTACACCACTGACTACCAACAGTATTGTCACTCCTTCTCCGCTTATTCCAGCCAAAGGTTGTCTGTAAAAGATCGCTGAAGAGATAAATCTTATAGCTAAAGCTCTAAGACTGCCTATTGTGTCACCATTATATAAAATATCAACATTTATATTTCTAATTTTTATATTATGCATAATAAAGATTAATCTATCTATCTCCCTAATTTATTTTCTCAAGTTTTTCAAACACTTCTCAAAAGACTGTGTAGGTCTAGGCCTTCCAAAGTCATCATCTGCCTAGCGTTTCCCCAAGTCTGTTGGTTGGCTTTCAGTTAAACCGGATGCAGCTGAATACCAGTATTTCTGAGACTCCAAGAGTAAAATTTAAAAATAGTAATTTACGATAAACCTTTTACAGTTGGTAAGTATTATTCACTTCAACTTGTCTATTGGTTATTCTATGGAACACCAACAGCACAAGTACCACTAGCACTTGGACGATTTTTCGGAAATATGATAAGTCTAATCTTCTATTAAAGTAACCAATGAGTGCTCA
Organism: Dicycla oo; assembly: GCA_948252095.1. Taxonomy (NCBI): domain Eukaryota; kingdom Metazoa; phylum Arthropoda; class Insecta; order Lepidoptera; family Noctuidae; genus Dicycla; species Dicycla oo. The sequence continues at coordinate 13,644,727 of OX411714.1, read as the reverse complement.
AAACATTTAGATAAAAGTAAAATTTAGATTTAAGAGGCCCCCGGAGCATGTGTAGTGCATACAAACGAAATACCAAATTAATTTGTAATTCAAACATCTTCTTAAGGTAGTATGTATTTATTCCAATTCGATTACAGAATATTTAGGTTCATAAACATATATTTTGAAAGGACATTTGAATACGAGTTATGAGGAATTTCGAATTTCCATAGAAAACTTATTTTTGTCATATTTCATGTTTAAATCAATGTTATTATTTAATATATATTTGGGAACCTAAATATTCTGTAATCCAATCGGAATAAATACACACTACCTTTAGAATACCTATGTTTGATTTACAAATTATTTTGGTATTTCTTTTGTATGAACTACGCATGCTTCGAGGGCCTCTTAAGTGTTAACAGGCGGTGTGAAGATGCCTGATTACTATGATTAGTGTCAGCAGCGACATGTCAGCAGCGACCAGTCTTATCTTTCCATAGCCATTAATAATTAAACAGCTCTCTGTCCGAATATTAATGCACTTTTGACACAAGAATGATGCAAGGTGTAGTGTAGGTAATTGGAATAACGCGAAACCTGAAACTAGTTACTAAAAAAATATAGAGAAGAAATCGATTAGAAGAAGTACTTACCTAAAATTTGTTTTAAGTTATTTCATTTACACCTTGTAGGTATAGAGCATTTTACCTTACATGGGCCACCTACCTACTTATTTGGTTTTTAAACTAACTTGAATGCAGATGTTCGGTGGGCATTATTGTCGCGCGTCTGCCTTATACAAAGTTAAAGCATTAAAGCGATTTATGAATGTAAACTTTTCAGCTGAAGTAGACATCGCTCACGGCTCTTCTAGCACAATGTGCACCTAGAAGATGCATGGAGCTTTTTACGTCATCGCTTTTTATAAATTGTTGGAGAACTTTTGCGGTCAGACCTTTTGAGATCAGGTTTATGGTACTGACATTAAAGGGATTTAATGGACAGTGATGCATAGTTCATTAAATCCCTTTAACTGCCAGTACAATGTGACAGTATGTTATCTACGTTCATTGATTTGATTGTAGATTCAAACTGCTTGCCTCCAGTGTGCATTGTACAAGGTATAATTTGAATTATTATAATTAATAGCTGTACCTTCATTTAAAAAATCTATTCTCCAAATATTCCACAAAAAAGAAAATCAGGAGCAAAACTTGCGAATTTGGTACTAATTCTCATTAGTACCAAATTCGCAAGTTTTGCTCCTGATCCTGCTGCACTCTCGTGCAGCAATGAAGTTAAAAGTTTCGGTATCATCATCATGCCTTATCATCATAACTACAACACTGTTGAACCGCATCACCCATCAGCTCTTCTAAACCATCATACCTCAGATTATGTTGTTGTGTGCAATTGCCATGTCACTCTATTTATTAAAGAAATAAAGAAATGTAATATTGATATAGTTACTATAAAATGTTGTTAGCTATCTAACAAGATATCAATTTATGACAAAGTGGTTAGATAGCTGCTGCCGTAGATAGGCAGGTACTGAATTAACCGAGTTGGTTTACATTCGATTTCACAACTTTTTACGGCAGAAAAACTTCGTTGCGAGACTTGTGCATTTTTGTATACATGTTATGGTATATCGCCGTCCTTTATGACGAGAATCTCATGAAAGCTAAGAAAGATAAAATTGCCGTGATGACGCTGTATCTCATGACGAGAACCTCATGAAAGCTGAGAAAGATAAAAACATCAAGTATTTTGACTTAGCACACGAGGTTGTCGACATGTGGGACGTGGACTCTGTAATTATTGTACCGATAATCATTACGGTTAATGGCCTAATAGTTGATTGCCTCGACAAACACCTCAGGAGGCTCTCATTCCCGCCAGGGTTGCGGGTTTTAGTCAGTAGAAGTCTGACACGCCCTCCCGCTCCACCCAGAGCGGGAGAAGTTATTTGATGATTTCCCATCCAAAATAAAGGAGGCTTTCATTAAGCGGCTGGGTCAAGGACTTGATTTAGAAAGCAGAACTCCTGGACACAGCACGCATAGTGAGGAGGTTCCTCTCTCTAGAGCCCTGACCACCGGCAGCTTGGACACAGTTCCTGATGCCGACATGTCGACAACCTCGTGTGCTAAGTCATAATACTTGATGTTTTTATCTTTCTCAGCTTTCATGATGTTCTCGTCATGAGAGGCGGCAATATCACGGCAATTTTATCTTTCTCAGCTTTCATGAGATTCTCGTCATAAAGGAAAGCTATATCAACAATTATTGCACGCCGATCTCGTCGATCACCACAATAGCAGGCTTATTGGCTACAATAGTCCCGTCAGTGATGATATATCGACCCTAGTACAATGTGGCATGACTATTCTCGAGAACTGGGTCGAGCACCTACCTGTAGTATGGTACTTCGGACTCCATAAGGTTGTACTGTATGGCAAATTGCTGGTGGATAATCCTATACCACCAAAAACATAACATGTACAAAAATGCACAAGTCTCGCAACGCAGTTTTTCTGCCGTAAAAAGTTGTGAAATCGAATGTAAACCAACTCGGTTAATTCAATACCTACCTATCTACGGCAGCAGCTATCCAACCACTTTATCATAAATTGATATCTTGTTAGATAGCTAACAACATTTTATAGTAACTATATCAATATTACATTTCTTTATTTCTTTAATAAATAGATTGACTTGGCAATTGCACACAACAACGTAATCTGAGGTATGATGGTTTAGAAGAGCTGATGGGTGATGCGGTTCAACAGTGTTGTAGTTATGATGATAAGGCATGATCATGATACCGAAGCTTTTAACTTCTTTGCTGCACTCTCATTAGTACCAAATTCGCAAGTTTTGCTTCTGGTTTTCTTTTTTGTGGAATATTTGGAGAATAGATTTTTTAAATGTAGGTACAGCTATTAATTATAATAATTCAAATTATATCTTGTACAATGCACACTGGAGGCAAGCAGTCTGAATCTACAATCAAATCAATGAACGTAGATAACATACTGTGACATTGTACTGGCAGTTAAAGGGATTTAATGGACTATGCATCATTGTCCATTAAATCCCTTTAATGTCAGTACCATAAACCTGAGCTCAAAAGGTCTGACCGCAAAAGTTCTCCAACAATTTATAAAAAGCGATGACGTGAAAAGCTCCATGCATCTTCTAGGTGCACATTATGCTAGAAGATCCGTGAGCAATGTCTACTTCAGCTGAAAAGCTAACATTCATAAATCGCTTTAATGCTTTAACTTTGTAAAAGGCAGACGCGCGACAAGAACGCCCATCGAACATCTGCATTTACGTTACTTTAAAAACCAAATAAGTAGGTATCTAATTGTAATTAATTTTTTCACCATTCTGACGAATTAATTCTAAACGCATCGCTTTAAGTAATTTAAATTATGCCTAAATACTGTCAAAGTAGCCAACCCCTGTTGGTCGCAGGCTTGCAGATTTATAAGCAGGTGTAGCCAAATTCCATCAGCAGGCTTAACAGGAGAACCGTAGAGAAGAGTTTTGTCGGCGGAAGAGTAGACAAAAATGACGTTACCGTGTAGACAGTACGACGGCAACAAAGTAGAAAGAGTCAACTGCACTTTTACGAAATTTACTCTTTTACATAATTCGACTCAGAATTCTTTGTGTTTTCATAGGATTTTTTTCTGTTCAATTCTCAATTTTCACAAATATTAAGTCATGCATATAAATACAACTGTGGAGGCGAGTGCGTAGCTCCGGAAAAGATGCGATTCTCAACGTGTTTTTTATGGAATTTTTCACTTTTTGTATGGAAAATATGAAAAATTATTACCTACATGTAGAGTTTTAGAGGTTATGGGCTTTATAAAGGGGGCGCAAAATATTCATTATTTTTGCGATAGGACACACCGTTTTCCGTTTATTCCCACTAGTTCCTATAGACATTATCATTATTATCATCGGCAGGGTTAAAGGGACAAAATGACGTTTATTGATATCCCAGTTGTTCCTTTGATTTCATTAAAGGAACTAGTGAGAAAGAAGTCCCATTAGTTCCTTTAAAGGAACTAGTGGGAATAAACGCCATTGTCGAGATATAAGTAACAAAAGAGAAAAAAAAATGATTTTGTAGGTAACCGTATAAACTTCGCGGCCGTCTAGTAGAAAGTTTTCTACTGTCTTTAGCATGGCGATTACCAAAACAAATTGTCTTCACTACCCTAGACAATTATCAGCTGTCAGTTTGATTTTAACAGTTGGGATAGAAAACTTTCTTCCAAAATAGTCTACATAAAAAAGGACCTAGACAAATATCTTTAAACCGAAAGACAAAATGACAAATTGTAGAAGGGTTTCTACGGTGCGATGACAAAAATGTAGAAACGAAATTTCACTTTGTATAGAAAGAGATGTGTCTACTCTTCGTAAAGATAGAAGTGGTCATGCTAAGCCTGCTGGTAAACCAATAGCCTGTTCTCTTACTTCTGCAAATAAGCAAACACAACTATATAATAAAAGCCTCTTATTATGTAGGTACACCATACAAATTCCAGTAGCATAAAAATCCTCCAAATTTTAAGGTGTTTTTTTATCTACTAGTACTGTAAAGGTTCCATGCAATGGACCTTAACCTTATGTTGCACTGGCTGACATTCGACTACTTGCACCAGTATAAAACTAAATTTTTTCTTGTCCGCACTTCGGTTATAGCTAGGGGCTCTAGACGGTGTAATTTAAGAAAGTGTGCTATTTTTATAAATGATCGTAGCATTTGAACCTTTTAACAATACGTATTGCCTCTATGAGTGTTATTTACCATCTGACTAAGTAACCCTGTAGAAGCTCAGAACTTCCATATAATTGGGCTCTGATTTTCTACAGTACCCTACCTACATGAATAAATCTATACCCATACATATTATATATTAAAATCACTTTTTGTGTAGTCACTATCACTTAGGTAGTTAGAGAATTTATTCCAGAACGCTTATTTGTATAGTATGTTTTAACCATAAACTTACATTTATAATAAAGAAATCACTTTTTTTTGTCAAGTCTTAAAAACTGTCTGAAACAGGGGCGGGTCGCTAGTAAATAAATAACAAAATATACTAAAACTAGAGCTAAGCATGTGATACAAAGACGTACTAATTTAAACGTAGTTACATGCCCCCTTAACTTCTTATTCCCGTTTAAATTCCGCCGGCGGCGCTCACGTACGCCGTAACGTCTCTACTTTCCTAGATTTATTGGACACCAGTATTTATTAATGCATCTTCTAATAGCCTTAAACAGTTTACCGCGGCCATTTTGACGTTGCGTGTTATTTAATTAAGCGATTAGCAACTAATTGAGCGAAATTTATCTTTGTTTATGAGAATACCTACATGAGGCTTTTTTATTATCTAGTCGATATACATATAGAGATTAAGGTTACTTATAGTCTCATTAATAATTTTATACACATGCACTCATAAGATCCATATCCCTTATGAATCTTGTTATGGACCTGATAATATGTTTTTCTCTATTCAAAACCTATCAATCCGTGCCAAATTCCATGAAATATAAAACATTTCTAATAATTATATTGGTTCATATGAATAGAAAGATGACAAATTCTATTAGTGTAAATAAAAATGAAATGTGAGTTTGAAAAACATGTAAACAAAAAACATTGACATAAATCAAATCAATTCCGCGAACCTGATTGTATTAACAAATAATATAGAACAATAATGTTTTAAATTATTCAAAAAGTTCATACTGTGGGAATTTATTAAATAATTTAAAACTTGAATAGCGTATACTCATAAAATTTAATTAATATAGTGCACTGGTGTGAACTGATTGCATTTTCTACGACAATGATTGTATAAACAACCAATAAAGTCTTTTATTTTTTCATTCGCCTGTAAAAATATTGCCTATGGCTTAGCACAATGGATATTATTTCCACAGAGTGAAGCACAGTTTGGTTCAAATGCTTTTTTCACGTGAGTTAGCACCGCTGAATGAATTTGAGGCATCAATATCCACTGAACATTTTCATTGATTTTTACAGGGTAAAATGTTTTTAACTGCAGCTTTGGCCTACTACAGGTCGTGTAGTAAAAAGTTTGTTGATTGCCGAGTTTCGCGAATGAAGTTTTAGTACTTTTATCTTATTCTATGTTCTATTGTTACTGACGCAGTAGAATTGTTTGTTGCTGTGGTTCAACATTATTGGATAGCGATGTCGGCTTATGTGGATGTTATAAAACGCCTTCTGGGTGGTTTAGAAATGTTTATACACAGTAAAGTAAACTAATTCTGAAAGAGTGCTTTAGGGCCGGTTTTTTGATCCGTAGTTAACTCAACTAATGGTTAAACGTAGTAACTAATGGTTGAATTTTGGCTAAATGTCAAAGACTAAAGAGCTATTGAAGATATCGAATGAGCTATCCATGTATTCATGTTAGCTAATTCATATTAAAAAATAGTAACTAATTTAATTTAATTTATTCATTTGATTCATAATGATCCATATTTATTTATGTTGGTAGGTGTACTTAAAAATTATGTTAGTAACTAAGTAAGTAGAGATTAAAATACATGCCACAATAGTACTAAAATTTATAAGTAACTGAAGTAGTTCCATAAAATAAAACTGTAAAATGAATTAATAAGTTAAATAACAATAATTCTTCAAATTCATTAAAATTAATATAATTAAAAAAATTAAAATTAAATTAAAACCATGGCATAATGGCATAACTCATTCATGTTTAGAATTTCATATTTAGCCAAAATTCAAACATTAGTTACTATGTTTAACCAATGGTTGAGTTAACTATGGATCAAAAAACCGGCCCTTAGTTGAGACATTTTAAATGTGGTTTTTTATGGGTAGGTATTTAGGTACCTCCTTACCTGAGTCTCGTGAAACCGGACGTGGAGCTTCATATCATTTCATTATCGATCTAGAGACAGACCGATCAAGTCAATGCTAAACACAGTATCGTGCTAAAAACTAACTACAAGTTTTTAGGTTTTTACAAATTTTTCGACGCCATATTTTAGTTTTTTTTTTTAATAGTTTTAGTTGGTTAGGTTATTATTTTTGTAACTTTATTTTAGTGTTAGATTATTCTTCGTTATTTTTAATAAACTTAACACTACAAGTTTAAAATACAACACATTTCAATAGATTCATACTAATTATTTGTGAATGGTATGTGAAAAAATCTTCTGAAAATTTATTTACCCCTAAGGCTCAATTTATATTTCCGCGGAACGGAGTCGAAGCGAGTTTTTTTTACCGATATTGTACATAGAAAAATTAACTTTACGTAAATTGTCTAGCGTAGAAACTAGGTACGGGCTTGTTATATGCGGGAATTCCCGAGAATGCGCGACAATTCTCCAGAAGACACGTGATCCGTTATATGGCTCGTATCTAGTTTGTGCATTAGACTACTTCATTATGTTTTGTAGTTCATTACGTTCCACAGCAATGTATTATAAATTGAGCCTAAGGGCTGGTGTAGACGGCACCATAGCCGTGCCGCCGCAACGCCGTCACCGCCGCTCCGTTACCGTGTCGTCTCCGCGTGATTTTGCCATATCACTGTACATTTTTAGTTATACATTGCTAGCCACAAACATCACACGTGTGGTACTTTCGTAAGCGGCCGACAATGGAATAACAAAAACAAATTAAAGAATACTAGCGGCGCGGTGACAGCGCGACGGCGGGCTGGCAACGCCACATTGAGCACTAATGCAAAAATTTGTCAAAAAGTATTTAGGTATTTTAAATTCTTGAAATTTGCGAAAACGTTTTGAGTGGCACGCTAGATCGAAAACTCTTTAGGACGAAATTCACCGTATCAAATGACAGTGGATCGAATGATGTTAAGTCGAACCACGGTGGAGCGAAAAACATTTCCAGCACATTAGGTACAATGGATAAACAATCATGAATTCTAGGCACTACAACAACGCCTGTTTATGCAATAGGTGTAATTTAAACCTGTAACAAACGAGGATCACAATGACAACGGTGATAGCCGTGATTGTGTGGCAGAAGTAGACATGATGACGTCATTAATCTTTGTGTAATGACCACCGAAATGCGGACGCGGCCGTCATGGCACATTTGCTAAAGTGAGACTACGTCACGGTATGAATTCGCTGTAGAGAACAATGTGTGATTTCAATTTTACTACGGGTTTTTTTTTTGCTAGCCTAGTTTGTGTCCCACTGCTGGGCAAAGGCCTCCCCTTTTCTCTTCCAAACCTCTCTGTCTAGTGCGATCTCTGGCCATGTTGGCCCTGCAACATGATCAGATCGTCACACCACCTTCGCCGCAGTCTACCTCGACGGCGATGTCCTCCCTGAGGCGTCCAGTGGGTAACGAACTTTGCCCATCTCTTCAGGTGCATTCGTGCGACGTGGCCAGCCCACTCCCACCTCAGCCTGGCTGTTTTTTTCTCCAAAATCCGCTACTTGGGTTATGGAGGCAGGGCGGTGTTTCTAACGGAATCTGTACGCTTGACACCTATTATGCTGCGCTCCATTGCCCGTTGGCAAATCTTGAGTTTGGACTTTTGTTGTTCAGTAAGGGACCTACGGGTTAATACAGGTAAAAAAATAAAATATTTATAGCCTTTCTCTAGTCGTCTTGCTGGCGGTTGCGTTGGTTGTGACTGCAACGTAGCCCGGATGTGGGCGGTATCACCCAGACGGTTCATTTTGACGGCCTAATGTGGACCGTGTGAATAAACTATTTATTTTCATACAAATAAGCGCCCGTCTACGTGTTGTCGTTATGGTGTGATTGTGGTTGTGGGGTGGTTGAGGTAGTACGGCCAAATTATCTTGGCAGGTCCGAACCTCGCGCAGAAGGTTGCGCAGTAAGATTTTTTAGGAACCAAATGGTGACATGAGGCGAGTGTGAGTGGGAGAACATGCGCGAAACTTCTTAGTGCCTATCTTCGGACCTAAATTAAATTAAATTAGATAAATTGGCCGTAGTGTAAGTGTGATCGGGCCCTTAGAGAGTAGTACATACTTACCTATTGATGATTCTAATGATATAACTCTATAAATACACATTTTTTACGGTCGGGAATCATTTTCGGCGACAGGCCAGGTGGCGTGGTTGGTTAAGATACCACCTGCCATGCCGCTTGTCGTGGGTTCGATTCCCATCCAGGACAAACATTTGTGTGCATGAACATGTCTGTTTGTCCTGGGTCTGGGTGTAATTATCTATATAAGTATGTATTTACAATAAATACAAGCTCTGCTTACATTACATCATTGATATATACACAGTCTGGCCATAAATACTGTTACAATTAAAAATAAGAAAGATATTACATTTGAATTTGGAATCTGTCATTTTTATACGATTGTTTATTGAGTTTTCTAATTTTGGCGCCATTACATTGTACAATATTTTGCGATATTAAAATGGAGTGGGGTGATAAAGAGAACAGCTGTGCTGCTGGGGAGTTTGTTGCGCCACTTCTTCTCCCCAGCTAAAGCACTAGGACGTGGTGAAGGGCGGGCGTTTTGGGGGGCTGTCTTATGTAATTTTGACGTTCAAAAAGTGCTGATTTTCAGCCTAGTTTGAATAAATGACTTTTAATTTTGATTTTGATTTTGAACCGAATCGCTGTGATGGCATTACACAAAGTTGGTATGAAGCCAAATGCAATTTTTAAAACTCTCCATACGCTTGGTATTAGTCAAATGTTTGTGTACCGGGCTATTAATAGGTACAATGAGACCTCCTCTGTTTGTGACAGAAAAAGATCTGGCCGTCCACGTAGTGTTCGTACGAAAAAGGTGGTCAAAGCAGTAAGGGAAAGAATCCGAAGAAATCCTGTCCGAAAGCAAAAGATTTTATCTCGGGAGTTGAAGATAGCACCCAGAACCATGTCGCGTATTTTAAAAAATGACTTAGGACTTGCAGCCTATAAGACACGCACTGGTCATTTTTTAACTGATAATTTAAAAAAGAATAGGGTGGTAAAATCGAAACAACTACTGAAGCGGTACGCAAAGGGAGGTCACAGAAAAATTTTCTTTACGGATGAGAAAATCTTTACAATTAAGCAACATTTTATTAACACGTTCCCTGCGCCATCACTTTCAAAGAACTTTCAGCTGGTGCTTTGGAGACCTAAAAGATCTCGAAACTAACCTACCTTTTGGTGCGTTTGAGACCTAATCAGTCTCCTAAAGATACAGTTTTGAAAATAATTTATATCTTCCAAAAAAACAATCAAACATATTTTGAAGTTTTTGTGGGTGAAAGATAGCCTATTGCTTTATATTTTGCTAGGTTCGCACGCAGTTATGACATTTGAATAAACTACAAATACCAAAAAAAGAAATGATATCGATTGTATCTCGTACCGCAACCGAAGATAGTTCAATATGTGTAGTAAGTAGTGATGGGAATAAAATAATATCTCAGTTGTCGATTGAAAAAGTTTTATTAATTATGCAAAGTGTTTTTCATTAAAACATGGTAAGCACATTGATTGCTTGCATTGCGCGCAAATGGTAACAATTCGTTCAGTTTTTTTAGAAGCGTCAGATGTGCGTCGTAATTTTTCGTAACAACCCACACAACGTCTTTTTTTGTCGCCACGTTGGAAAACATGATCAGTACATCTTCCAGCGGGTAATTCTGTAATAAAATGCATTGTATAAATAAACAGCATGCAACTATGTCAGTGAAGTAAATGCGATGGAATCTAATTTTATTAGTTTCGTTATTCGAGTGTCTTATGTATATTTTTGTTCTTAGGCTGTTGTTGCTTTAAAAAAATATACGGAGGTATTAAATAAAAGCTGGATGTCACAGGTCTCTTGTAAGTTTACTATAACAACGTTTTTGTTTTAATAACCGAAATTTAGGCTACCAGAAACTTACCAGAGAGTGATGTGAACACCCCCCCCCCCCCCCCCAAAAAAATGATAATCAACACGTAGGTATATACGCGAGTGTTATTTCGCAAACGTGCGTGCGACCTCCCACGTCGATGCTAGGACAACACTAAAACGAGTCACGCAGCGCCCGCGCCGCCCACCTTCCCTCTCTTGCGTCTACGAGGCGTACGATTCCACGAGTACCGACATATCTCCTAACGCAAGGAATGAAAATAATTACAGTACTGTGCGTTAAGGGCCTAATCCATCTCTAATTTCTTTTTTAATGTCCTTGAATTCAGCTTTAAGTAGGAAGCAAATATGTATATTTGTCCTACTCATACCTAAAGAACTTTACACGTTAGATCCTCCCGCAAGGAGTGAAACAACACGATTATGTTCAACGCACAATACAAAAGTCCTGCAAGAGATCTGATAGATCTCGTAATGCAACGAACGTGTTAACAAACAAAATGACCATATTTATGCTCAAAGCTCTAAGGAAGCTTCCCAATTAGTCGACAGAGTGCAACGTGGGCATTATCCGACTTCAGTGATGGTTTGGTGGGGTGTTAGCTATGAAGGCGTGGCTGAGCCATATTTTTTGTGAAAAAGGTATCAAAACATCGGCACAAGCCCCTTAACAACACCATGTTCAATAAACAAGTATGGTCCTTCCAACAAGACTCGGCGCCGGGTCATAAAGCTCAGTCCACGTAGTCTTGGTTGGAAGTGAACGTTTCGGACTTCATCAGAGCTGAAAACTGGCTGTCGTGTAGTCCTGATCTTAATCTGCTGGATTATGATTTATGGTCAGTTTTAGAGAAAACGGCTTGCTCTAAACGCCAACTTCGAATAAGCTTTTTATATTTTAAATTGTTTTATATTTATGTGTTAAACTAACACACTGTAAAAGTAATAAATATTAAAAAAAAAATTTCTTCGTGACAATATTTATGGCAAAACTAGGTAAATAAGTATATATATATATACATATATATATATACATACATACAGGGTGTGTCGTAAATAATGGTCCAGAGTAAAGGTAGGTAAAGGTCCAGAGTATATATCCTTCACCAGGGGAAATTCGTTTTCTCTATTTTCACCTGAACAGAGCTCGGTTCACCAGGTACTTGTTAATAATTTGTGGCTTGTCTTTATCGTACTCTTGTGTCTTATATTGTAGACCGCTGAACGCAAGCCGGCCGGACAATTCTGGTAGTTTAGTTCTCTTTGTTAATTTCTATCTATTCTAATTCAAGTTGGTAATTTAATGTTTCTTAGCTTAGATAGCCTTTAGTTACTTTGTACAAAGCCAGAGTATAATAAGAACATATACTATTACGCTATTATACCTAATTCAGTATTATATTATGCACATAAGTCAATAAAAAGTTACTCAAAGTTTTCACGATAAATAAGGCACTACTTTTTTTGCTGAAAAACTCAATAGTTCCCTTTTTTTTAGATAAAATATTTCTTTAAGTGAGTATAAGAAATTCTTTTTCACTGAGTCTGAAAATCCGGTCAAGTGCATAATAAATGTTTTACTAAACAGTCATATAACACAGAAATAAATAGGTACAAAAATACCTATGTAAACAAATATATATAGGATCATTATATCGAGATGAAAGGTCCCTTATACTTTTTAAAAGCCAATGGGACCGAAAAATTCCCTTACAAATTTTTTCAAGGATTGTTCAGAAACTTTGAAATATTTTGTTACATTTTTGCCATCAACATTTTTACCCTTTTAAACATGGGACGGAACTGGTTTGAGGGCCAATTTAGAGCTTAGGCACGTTTACACTAGGAGAGTTTCTCGACCGCCACTGTAGAGATGCGAGAATTTCTGTGCGTACCTAGGCAAAACTCGCCAAGCAATTTTATTATCGTCCTCATGTTTTAACACTCAAGCGAGGAACAAAATCTTTCACTATTTGATATTCTAGAAGGTGTAATTTAAGAAAAAATTCAATTCGAATGTTGTAAAGAAGGGCTACTCGTCTTCCGATATGTGGGTTAATGTTGACTCGCGTTTAACAGTAGGTACGCAAGTCATGACCGTACTGTTATCATAAGTAAACTTTTAGACCTCCCCCAAGCATCGCCACTTCGACCGGTTCTGTGGTTCTCGCATCAGCGGATTCCTGCAGTCTTCACCAAAACATCGGTCTACCTTGCCTTTCAACGCTTAGTCTTCCGGTACGCGGTTACCACTCTAGAACCTTCCGGCCCCTTCGGCTATTTGTTCTGCGAGAAATGTGCCCTGCTTACTGCCACTTAAGTTTAGCAATTCTTTCAGACTCTTTCAGCCTTCTCATGAGACCACGTTTCAGTTACATAGGTCATCACTGGCAACAAGCTCTGGTCACGACCGCTATGTGAGACGAGAACGTATTGCGTAGCTTCCCGAACGCTGCCTAGCTGAGTCGGGTCGATTGACCTCTTTCTCGAATTTGGACGTACCTACCAGGACGGAGAGTCTGTCGTAGGTAAACATAATCGTTCACGACTTCGATTGAAGAGTACGACGTGTTACATGGGCATTTGACATTACTTGTTTTTGTATATGTTCATTTTAAGACTTTCTCTTTAGAAATACATTTTTTTTTTTAATTATTTTAAAATAAATTGTTTTCAAGTTATTTAAGAAAATAGACGAAAATTGATCATTCCTCACCCTTATCTCCGAAACTGCTGAAACTAAATTAAAAAAAAAAATACAGAAAATAGTTCTATACCTAAAGATTACAGGTGAACCTTTGGTCTTAAAATAACATGGTAAATCTCTCAATATTGTGCGTACAAACTAACATTTGCTGTTGAAATGTATGAGAACATGTTTTTCAACTACAATGTTAAGTTTGCTCTTGGTATAAATTCATCCTGAATACCATTCCAATCCTGAATATCATTCTCGCCATTTACAATCCACAATATAGTACGCTAACTATGAGTTGGCGTAATTTATTACACGTTAATCCATCGGCTTTTAAGACCTGTGTTCACCAACTTTCAAACCACCGGATAGCTATATAAACAGTTGGTTTATGTCAAATTTCCGTCCAAATTTGACATAAACCAACTGTTTAAATAGCTTACCGGTGGTTTGAGTGTTGGTGAACACAGACCTTAGGGCCGGTTTATTGATCCGTAGTTAACTCAACCAATGGTTAAAAATAATAAGTAATGGTTGAATTTTAGCTAAATGTGAAAGGCTAAACATGAATGAGTTATGCCATTAGTTACTATTTTTTAGTATGAATGAGCTAACATAAAAACATTCATGTTTAGTCTTTCACATTTAGCTAAAATTTAACCATTGGTTGAGTTAACTACGGATCAAAAAACCAGCTCTTAAGCCTGTGTTCACCAACATTCAAACCACCGGTTAGGTACTTAAACAGTTGGTTTATGTCAAATTTCCTAAGGAAAGAACTGATTATATATCTAAACAGCCGTTTAAAAAGTCAGTGAACTTCGCCCTTAGTGTACACACGGCTAACTCGGTTAAATTCAAAAGTAACATATCATAAAAAAAACGACATTCCTTGTATTATTAAGTGAACTGATAAAAGTGAGATTTTCAATAAAATTATATCTTTATTAATAAAAAGTTATCAAATTATTTTTATCTTTGAAGTTTCCGGTGTAAAATCATCTTTTTCAAGTTAGCTTAGTGTTCATTACTAGTGTCGAATTATTAATTATTATTTTATACATGGATCAGCTGTTGAACAATTTCATGATTGTTTAAACAGATATGCTTATAGTTTATGCGATTAATTATTCAGGTCATCGAGCTAACCTACCCACCAGAAATTCCCTTAACTCCGATCTGTTTGTAAACTACTTGCGATGACACTACAGATTCCTCTCTTACGCTCTGTGGCTGACACTGTTTGGGGTTAAGCTATAGTTAGCTATTATTTATGTTTAGAGACCTCTAAAGTGAACGCATTGACAACTTACTAACTTAGCTCGTTAGTGGCGGAGTAACTATCTGAAATACTAGCTTCTGCCCGCGACTTCGTCCGCGTGGAATTCCTTGTCCCCCGACCCACCCCGTCACATCGCATGGCCGCGCTATTACTTCGTTTGCGCTTAGCATTCTTCCTGACTTTATTTTCTTTTTGATCGGCTCCTAGGGCTATTTAAGATCACGCTGGGGCCCCAGCGTGATATTAAATATAGCCTATAACCCTCCTCTAGAATTGGGCTACAAAATGCAAAAAGATTTTTTCAAATTCTACTGGGGCAGTTCCAGAGATTAGCGTGTTCAAACAAACTAACAAAAAACAAACTCTTTCGCTTTATTCTACCGACAAAATTTAAATAATAAATCGAGAGGGTCGTCAATTCGCGGAAAATCTCGCGATTCTGAAAAATTACAACACTTTTCAGAACGCGTTCTATGGATAAATATGATGGGCAAATCGATAAAACATCCGCACAAAGCATGTTATATGCGCGAGCGGTATGAGTGAAAGTTATTTTGTGTTTTAGTAATTTTATATTATTCCCGAAACCAATTGACAAAATTCAATTGATTGAATTGTTTGACTGTAAACGGCAAACCTTATCTCTATGATGTCCTTGTTGATGGATTAATATTCTGTTCTTTAAATAATCATCCAAACGTAAGGAGGGTGAATAACCCAAACGCTAGCACTGCACCAAATTATCAGCACTCCGAATAAATTGTCAAATTCTAAGGTTTTCACTTACTAATTTGGATTACCACACTAATAAATAAATAAATGTATGTTTTTGGAATTCTACTATTGGCAACACCATACTTTGAGACTACAAAATGGCGGAAATTGTGTAAGCAAATACTTGTGTCCTGCAGTTTCTTCTGTTTTTGCCTGTTTCTTGTGATCGCAGGTAAGTTCACATGTTTACATTTTATGATGTATCAGATTTTTTACATATTTTATATTGAAACTAACGATTTCTCTGATATTTAAGATAGTTTATGAGGATAATCTGAAGAGTAGAATTTGAGGTTATGGTGATAAATTGGTAAAATACGTAGTGCTGATAAACGGATCGAATATTTTGTAAATTCCAAATTATCAGCACGGGTGCTGATAAATGGAAAAAAGTACCTAAATACTAATTTCATAACTTTTAATGTAAACTGTGTTTATTTTATGCATAGAATTCATTTTGTTTTGTAAAAGTAGTATAAATTATCAAAATCCAAATCTTAGCATGGTGCTGATAATTGGATCAGAAGTATGCTGGTAAATTGGTTTTCCTAGAATTTCATCATCTCTTTTCTTTTTCAGAACCACTTATCCACCTACCATGAAGCCAAAGGATAAAAATAAACCAAATAAACGAAAAATGTACACAAACGAAAATCTACTAAAAGCCTTGGATGCAGTTAAAAAAGGTATGTCTAAAAAACTGGCCTCGAAAACTTACAATGTGCCAAGAGGAACTATCCAGTCGCGATTAAGAAAGCCGTGCAATGATCTACCAGGTCCTAGGACAATATTGTCGACAGAAGAAGAAGGAGATTTGGTACAGTGGGTTGTAGATTGCTGTCGGAAAGGATTTCCAAAAAGAAAATCTGATTTACAATTAAGCGTAGCAAACTTCTTAAAGAAGTCAGGAAGAGAAAACCCCTTTAAAGATGACATACCTGGAAAAAAATGGTATGATCTTTTTATGCGCCGTCATCCAGAACTCAGCGAACGCACTGCCGAAGCTGTCACATCAGCCAGTGCTAATGTGTCAGAAAAAGACATCAAAGGGTGGTTCCACAAAATTGAGCTTTACCTTAAGGAAAACAACTATTTTGACATCTTACAAGACCCAGCTCGTGTTTTTAATGGGGACGAATCTAACTTTCAGTTATGTCCCAAAAATGGCAAAGTTATTTCGTTACGAGGAGAAAGAGACGTGTATGAAGTGGATCACGCTACAGCTAAAACAGCCCTTACTGTACTGTTTACATTTTGCGCCAACGGAGACGTAACACCTCCATTAGTTGTGTTTCCCAACAAGAGGCTTCCCAAAGATATAACATCATCAGTTCCAGATGAGTGGGGCATTGGTCTAAGCGATACTGGCTGGATGAAGTCTGAACTTTTCTATGATTATATAAAAAATGTGTTTCATCCTTACCTCTACAAAAGAAAGGTAACATTTCCTGTCATACTATTTGTAGATGGACACAAAACACATCTCAGTCTTGAAGTAAGTGAATTGTGCAGCAAATTGCAGATTGTTTTGATAGCACTTTATCCCAACGCCACACGGATTCTACAACCAGCTGACGTGTCAGCATTTAGACCTCTCAAAACTGCATGGAAGGAAAGTGTCCTGAAATGGAGGAGAGATCATCCTTTGGAGACTCTCACAAAGAACAATTTCGTACCTGTTCTCAAGGATGCTTTAGAGGTTGGTGTCAAAGATACGACAATTATAAATGGATTCAGGACTACTGGCTTATAAAAGAAATATAAAAGATAAAATATAAACGATTGAAATATGAAGAATTAAGAAGAATTATTTAAGCCAGATCGCCATACATTATTTTCAATTTTAAACAACTATTTAATAATAATAATAATAATAATATCCTGGGACATTTTCACACACGGTCATCTGGTCCCAAACTAAGCAGAGCTTGTACTATGGAAACCAGATAACTGATATACTACATATACTACTTTTTTTATTTAGCCCGCGCATGCAAATAATTCTGTTAGAGGTATATCTTTCCGACTTGTTAGACGAAAATTGTGATAGCTCAGCTATGTACATGATATAAATACAATTTATAAATCTACCAATGAATTATTTTTAGAATTTGATCATTGTTTCCGGAGAATACCACTCTTTATAATATTGTATAGATTTATATTTTTCTTGAACTTATTTTCGAGTCGATGGTCCTTTTTAAATTAGTTGGGCCTCTAAGATGGCCACTTTAATGGCAGCGTCCGTGGCGTTCGATAGATCTTCAAAAGTGCAGGTGTATGGACACTTGGGACTCTCCAGCAAATGGGTCATGTTCTAGACAGGGGCACCGCCCTCACACTTAGTTTCTTGAACTGTGACCGAAGCATGGATGTATATCCATGCTTCTTAGTTTTTAGTTGGATGTACTCCAATATAATATGTATTCAGAACATACCTAAACATAACATCACGGCTGTATTCCATGAACGGTTAGACAGAGGTGTACCTATATCTTACATTTGTCTAGTTATGTTTGTAGGGGACGAGCTTATTGCCATCAATACGTATTCAGTTTGAAAATATTTTATGATTAATTATTACTGCTCATCTTTTTATACAAAACGACATTCCTTTTTTGAAACATAGCTGTAGTATTATTGAGCTAAATATTAAAGTGACTCTTATACATGGAATGCTGAGATACAATGTATCGAATAGTTTTGTGTCAATTTAGAGTAACTATTCGATTCTGTCGCTGACGTACCTTCGTACCTTTTTACCACTAAATCGGACGACAGATGTAGTCTCGGCACACTGGTGAGGTGATTCAATATCACACAACCATAACGTTAATTTCTAATGAAAAATCACCAAATATGAAAACTACCTATACCAGGCTGCCAGGAGTCTAGAAGATACGAACACACTTTGGAGTCACGTTCCAGTGTAATGTGACGCGTAACACGTACTAACGTAACTGGTTTTCGGGAAGGCTCTGTTCCTAATAATATATCTTGATAGGTTGTTAGATTATCGCTTACAGCCTACAGCTTTGTGCAGATAGATAAACATACTAAAAGAAGTACGTAACTTCTATCAGAATTATGTGCTGTAAAAAGCGTAAAATACATAATACAATATTATGGGTAGTATTTAATGCAAATCAAAACAAAAAATACTTTTTGTATTAAAAAATAATCCGAATTCCAATCAAAATTACTGATCGCACAGCAAAATATTCAACTCAAAACTAAATAAGCAACAATTTATATTCGTGGCGTACCGCTATTTATTAACGACTTCAAAAAAAGGAGTTAAAGTTTTTTTATTAATGCATAGCTCATAATGACCAGCGCATATTAAACCTATTACCTTTTACCATTCTTGAGAAAAATAAATTATTGTAACTTACCCTTCGTGCCCTTCGCTCGCTCTTGCATCCCATGTTGACGGAGCCCCGCTTGGCGGGGCTCCTATTTCTCTGTAAAGGTTTTAAAGTTATCTAACCAAACCTAACCTCCGGGTTATAAATGATGGAAATAAATTAATAGGTGATTATTTATTTACTAGTTTAGGGAGGCTTCGCGGCTGAGGGTTGGAGGCTGCGGCGGGAGAGGAGTGCCGGTATTGCGGTACACCGCTCTCCCTACCTTCCGCGGCCTTGACAGGGTCGCCACCGTCTGATGGCGGACACGGTGGGGCCACAGGGGAGCCGCTCTCCCTATCCTCTACGGCTGAAAAGTGGTAGGCGGCCAGGCCACAGACCTGACCGGTCGCAGAGGGACCAAGGGTGCCTAGACACGGGGTCGTTTGGTGCCCATGTGCTGGTTTGGTTCCAAGGGTGGTCACGGCGTGCAATATGTTCTGGTGCGCCGGTGAGGGAGAGTACTTCCTAGGGGTGGGTCCGGTGACGGACAGCCGCGGCGGGTTTGCGGTGAGTGCGTGACCGTGTTCCCGCTACAAGCGCAGAGGAAGACACTGTGGAGTTTAAGTGGGTTGGAGTTCCAGATAACTGCACCAGCTCCCCGTGTAGTGCAATATGCATGAGCATTTCTCTACGCATAAAAGAAAAAATAAAGGATGGCCTACGTCAGTACGATCCACCATCCACGTGGATTAAAAAGGTTAGCTGAATTGAAATATATCTTAGATATAAAATAATCGAATATTCGATATAAAGTAGTATATACGTATGTAGATATCAGTTATCTGCTTTCCATAGTACAAGTTCTGCTTAGTTTGGGATCAAATGACCGTGTGTGAATGTCTGGGACATTCATCCATTTTTTTATTAACGCTCCGACCGCGAACAATCTTTGTGGGCAACTCGACTTCTTCAAACACTTATTGCGTGGATTGTTGCTTCGTAAGAGGATCGTATCCAAGATTCGTCAGTTGTAAGGATGTAGAATACGTTTTGCCATGTTCCTCCTTCGAACTTTTCTAGCATAAATTTGCACCAATCTACGACGGTATTTTTGATCTTCGGTGAGACAATGAGGTATCCATCGCGGAGCAAGCTTCATAACTTTAAAGTGTTCATGTAGAATGGTGGAAACTATCTGTGATTCAATCTTCAGTTCAGCCTGAATCTCTTGATGTGTAATTTATATATTTTCTCGCAATTGCCATTCTACACTGATGACATTTTCATGAATTCCTGTATTTGTAGGTCTGCCGGGCTTGGGATCATCGTTTAGGTTCTCTCGACCACGTTTAAATTCACGAAACCAGTAAGTAACTGTTGCTAACCAGAAGCAGACACCCCAAATGCAGTTTGTAAATTTTTGTGAGATTCCTTGAAGGTTAACCCTCGTTTATAATCATAAAAAAAGCTTCCCGCGAGACGATTGCGGCGATTGTTGCAAACAAAAGAAGAGTGACAGATAATCTTTCAAAATATTTAAAAAAAGAACTACACTTAGGTGGCCAATGATTTTTACCCAGGAGATTTGTATTGAAATTAGCCGTCAATTCAAAACAGTTTCAAGAAAGAAGAGATTGTATTTATTCTGTGGCTAACAATTTTCGGAACAACCTACATAGATATCTAAAAGGCCTATTACATTACACGATTTCTCGGGCCCTGTCTATCTTGTGCCCTGCCTACCAGGCAGGGCGCCGCTTATCGCTCGATCCTGACTCCTTGTTTCTTATTACACTACCCTATCCCTCCGTTAGGGCCCAAGAAATCGTATAATGTAATAGGCCCATAATTGTTTTTTCTTTCACCTACAATTTAATTATAACCTGTATAGTAAGAATTATTATGATGAATGTTTGCTCAGGGACGAGCGAAAGTGAATTAGACTAAAAGAAACTAAACAAAGCCCCGGGAGGTATGGCGTCGGCGTCGGCTCACTCGACTCATAATAAGTAATAGGCACCAACTTGCCAACTTAGTAAGAGTTCCGTACAGAAATGGAAATATTATTTATCTTTTGTTAGAGACACATTGAATATGCCGTTCGTGTATCATCGTCGTCATCATTTCAGAAAGACGTTCACTTCTGAACCTAGGCCTCCGTCAAGTATCGTCACATTAGTCCTGTGCTTTGCGCATTCAGCAGATTGCTGCGACTCTCATGAGCTCATCGGTTCTCTTTGTTGATAGTTGTGTTTTTAGTACCGACCAGTTTTAATTTTGTCATACGCAGGCCTTTCTTTCTTTTTTTCACTCCTCTCGATCTTGAGATAGGGCGGACCAATCTTGTCTTCGGTATACATAAAGTTCACATCCCGTCATCTTCGCGTAGGCGATATTACTGACAAATTCCTGGACATACATTGTGGTAGATTAGCGAAATGGCATGCAGCAAAAGTCATTAGTCAAGTTATATGCAGATAATATAAATTGAAATGCCTCATAAAAAGAGACACATGGGTCAAATACATGGCATGGGACCCTTTTGTTGATTTTCTTGAGCAAGGATCTCTGGCGGCAATTCTTTTAGCAAAAAATGTTTGGATAAACTTGGGGCACTTCGTAAACATCATTCTAGATGATTGATAGGCGGCGCACACGCGAGAAACTGCTTTATATTCTATTTGTCTTAGAAACTTTTCTAACTATTCCCGGCTGATACTCGTAGGAAAAAGGGAAGCCTGGAGTAGATACTTACCGAGTGCATATTATGTCGTCATGAATGTAAAAAATCTTTTAGAATTTTTTACATTCATGACGATTCTTTTAGAATTACATCTTAGTAGTATTTTATTCGATATTTTCAAAGTTTTATGAATGATGGAAATAAATGGACCATCAAAATGTAGATAAAAACATGAACTTATTTATATAAGTTATAGTTGTACCTAGTCATTAATTATCCTAAACTATACTTAAAACTCGGCTCTGAATAATGCTGTATGCTTGCGTTGGTACGAGTATAAACTTATACCTAATCGTCAGCCGGCTATATCTGCCAAGCTTGGCTTACGACAAATACTGAATAAACAACATATTATAACAAAAACAAACCGTAAAAATAAATAAAATATGAACACATTTCAAACATGACTCTAATCAAATCGGTAGATACAAATTTACTAGACATACAAGACAAAGCTAATTTCAAAGACCGCGGCTGAAATTTCCGGAAACAGGAGCCATGTCGGCTTGTTCCTGAGATTGCGTCTGCTACGTCCAACTTTAAGCATTGTGACTGCGTACAGAACTGGCAAAGCTATCAAACTTTGTAACTGTCTAATACAATGCTATATGCAAACGCAGCGGAACTTCGTCGCGAGATATATTACGTTTGAATCGTGTGCGGGGATCATAATGGAGTCGATATATAACAGCACGTTTCCTCCTACTTTTTCAAGTCACAGCAAGGTTAAAAACTGAATTAGAATTTTGGATTATTTATTGTTGTCTGGATAAATTTGGGAACTTTGAGAGTATTGTGGTACCAATTTGAAAAGGTTTATCTTGCCATATTGTACCTACTTTAATTCGGGGCACTAATTTTAAAATTGATTGGATATAAATCTGCAGTACGAATTAGTAATAGCGATGTTCCTACTGGAACATTTTTTTTTGTTATTAATTAATTTATGTATTAAAACAGTGTTTAAGAAGGAAACGTGTTGCACCGACCCCAAATGGCATTACACAAGCATTAAACTCTAAAGAAACAAAACACTAATATAATCAAGGTTACCTACCTAACTTTTTAACATGGAGCAATAAACGAGAGAATTCTGCATAACCTCTACATTTTGCGTCTACGTGCCTCACAGGCGCTTCTCCATTTTAACTTATCTTGTTCTGTGGCACGTACTATATCAACCTACATAAATTTACGCCTTTCTTCCCGAAAGATAACTCTATATTATTCTTCATCATTTTAATATGAAACTGCTCAGAAGTCGATCAAATTGTGTTAAGCGGGCTACTCACACACCAGCCGCAGGGGTAATCTAGGAAATTGCCCCTGCTTGCCTACACACTACACTTGGATTGTGAAGCTGTAAATTTTCATACAAAAAGAGATAACGTTTTTCTCCCGGTAAACATAATCCAATTTTCATAATTTTGTTGGTATAATGAAAAACTAGGTCCGCACGTTTTTATTATAAAGAAATATTGTATACAATATAAGTTATTAGCATCTAAATATCTATATTTTTGACATAAAAACATCCTCGAGCATTTTTATTTTTTAAAATTAAATTAAATTGAAATACTAAAAACGAAAAACATACAGACCTAGAATGAAGTGTACTGAATGTAATGAAATTGTCTCATTTCGTAAAGGTTTAGGGGAGTAAAAACGTTATCGCCCGA
Source organism: Dicycla oo (assembly GCA_948252095.1). NCBI lineage: Eukaryota > Metazoa > Arthropoda > Insecta > Lepidoptera > Noctuidae > Dicycla > Dicycla oo. Next base: position 13,621,299 of record OX411714.1, on the reverse strand, counting down.
AACAATATTTATGTAAATAATTGTATGAAATGTAGGCAATTGCCTCTAAAAATCGCGCCGCGTATCGGCGCTTCACAATCGTCTTAAGGTGGTAATTAAGGGTCATCCCTACTTTTACAACCTAGATTGCTCCTACGGCAGGTGTATGAGCATTATTCCGTCATAGATAAATGACAAAAGGCCTAGCCCGTCGAAGCCCGTCATAGGTGAATGACAAGGACCAACTACAACAATCTTTCTTGACAACGCTAATAGCGTAACAAAATAAAATGCTTGTTTATTGTTGATTTTTCCAGCATTTGTGTTATTTAATTAACGGTTATCTCATTATAACGCGGTTTAGTGAGCAAAATGAATTATCAAGGCATCAGAGGCAGATTAGATTATCAGATCTTCAAGTTGACCGTGTGACTAAAGGCGGATACCTACTACAAACTGGGCTTAGCAGACAAACTGGAAGTTAATGCCCGGGTTACACGAGGCTAGTTTTTTAAGCAAGGATAGCAAAATAGTGCTAGTAAGGCACCTGTCCCAGCCCCGACGAGGAATGGTGGTGCATGTAGTTTTGCTGCAAAAAATTTACTGTTTACCAAATCGAGCGACCAATGGGACTAAAAATCATAAGGAACAATAAAAAGTTAGTTTGTCTATCAAACTTTTTACTGGGAACCCTAAAAATTACTTTAATTTTATTCAACTTTATTGATGCATTTTCCGTGGCTAAGTAATAACAGCCGCACGGGTCGATCCATCAGGTTAAGCTACGCTTACCGGGGTTGGTCTGTGGATGGGTGACCATCTTTTCATACCGAGATTCCTCCATACCTCGGAAAGCACGTTAAGCCGTTGGTCCCGGCTGTCATTCGTGGATCTTTGACAGTCGTTACGGGTCGTCAGAAGCTCGAAAGTCTGACAACCAGTCTTACCAAGGGGTATCGTATTACCCAGTAACTGGGTTGTGGAGGTCATATAGGCAGTCGCTCCATGTGAAATACTGGTATTCAGCTGCATCCGGTTAGACTGGAAGCCGACCCCAACATAGTTGGGAAAAGGCTAGGCAGATAAACGAAATCACTCCAACACACCGCAATGAATGCTAGGAGAAAATTCGTTATTGGTCAAAGATGCCTAATAAACTTTATATCTCTTATCTTTTCTGTAAGAAATCTCGTCGGTCTCTCCTTTTCAGTCCAAAATAACATCTATTTGTAGAGAAAATGAAAAGTGATCAGCTCAAATTATTTATAATTTCCTGTAGCCACTTAACTACAATTGTTTTTTTTTTTTTTTTTCAGAAAAATTGACTGCACACTATAACTGAACCTACTAGAAGACGATGATTTCATTTTAATTGACAGGTTTGTTATTAAAAAGGTAATTTTATGCAGTCAGCGTGATGATGATCAAAGTTCGAATCGTTTACCTATGAATAGGCAGCAAATTCAGGTCAGACTGATTCTTAAGTTTGAACTCTCTCTTTTCAGTCACGCTATAATGGTGTATCTTGCTGATGCTTTCAGAAAAGACAATTCGTGGTATCGAAAGGATATCAAATAGGGCACTGCAAACAAAAACTTTTCTTTAACATATCAATTCTTTTTTCTAGAATGCAAAATGTTACTGTAGTAATTTGTGTGTGTTTACTTACTTTAAGAAGGCTTAATTTCGGTACTATGTTTTTATAATAATATATTATTTATTCTCCGTTTATAAATATTTTGCAGTATTCCTTATTGGTTGAAGGAAGTAAGATCATAGAACAAAACCGTTGGATGCCCTTGAATATGGTTTTGTTGATGAGTTCCTACCCCGTACAATGTAACTTGTGTAAATATTATATTACCGCTGATCACATCACAATTGTCGATGTGGTAGCCCTAAGTAGGTACTATGACGGCAATGGACACGATTGTACCGGTAGACGTGAAAAAGTAAGTAAAACTTCTTCCATGCAATGCGAAGTTGATAAATATAACTGAATGCAATCAGCACATAAAGCTGAATGGCTCACCCTTGGAAAGGGTGGACATTTTTAAGTACTTAGGACATTTTGTGACTCCTACCTTGAAAGATGATGCGAACATTGAGCGGGAGCGAAGGGCGCTGTCGGTCAGAGCGAACATGGTTATCCGCAGGTTTGCACGGTGCTCTAAAGATGTTAAAATAACGCTTTTAAGAGCCTACTGCACTACACTATACACGTGCAGCTTGTGGACTGACTATACGCAAAAGTCGTACGGCGCCCTTCATGTCCATTTCAACAACGCGTTCAGGATGATGTTGGCGCTCCCCCGCTATTGCAGCGCATCGGCTATGTTTGCGGAAGCGCGCGTAGATTGCTTCCACGCCACTATGCGCAAGAGAGGCACGTCGCTCATGCTGGCCGCGCTCGCGGGGAGGCTTCACTGCTCCATCATCTCCCACTGTTGTCAGCGACATGTGGCAGGCTGATGCGACTGACTAACCTAATTTTATTCTTATTTTGTAATGTAAATTGTTAATGTAATTGTAATTAATTTTTATTATTGTGTTTTGAATTGAATTGAATTTGTAGTGTGTGTATGTAATGTGACTGTGTGAGTGTATTATTTCTATTATGAGTCAATGATACTCGAATTAAATGATTTTATTTATTTTATTTATTTATAAGGGCCGGTTTTTATGATCCGTAGTTAACTCAACTAATGGTTAAACATAGTAACTAAAGGTTTTGGCTAAAAAAACCGCTTTCAAGAGTTGTAAGTATCAATCTATATTCTACAACAATGTTATTAGTAATTAATAGCATTGAAGATGTTTGTGATATAATAAAAAAATAAACAGTTAAGGCACTTACCAGTGTGGTCGAACAAAGATTGAGTTTGAGATGACAAAATTATCTTTTCATCTTCAATAGCTTAGGATTTCTCTATACAAAACATAAAACAAAAAACATAGAACACTAATAACTAGACCAACGTTTATTTAATTATTGCACTAACTTTCGAAGTCTCTGCTGAGCAAAAATCCACGGAAGGCATGATTTCCAGGGGATATCAAATGTTTAGCTCGAGCTGCTGCCGTTTTTGCGATCTTCAGCGACGCGGGGCTCTACTTAGTGTGGTAATTTGGTCCACATATCCCTCTATAGTTTGGCGGGCTCACTCATAGATTTACAGACTTCGTTATGCTTCACTGACATGGCATCGTCAGATCAGGGTTTTATCTCCTGACAATGATATGCAAATGTCTTCCTTCTTTCTAAATCGGCTGAAATAAATAACAAATTGTAAGAAGTGTTTAAAAAATATGGTATCCGTGGACTACCTAAAGGATTTTATTTTTCAGGTTCCCGAAAACCACCACGTGGCAGACCAACTTAAAGAACACGCCATTTTGTTAAAAACGCAATGAATTTGGAGCAGCTCAGCTTACCCAGATAATAAAGAAGTGTTTAGAAGTATAATGTACAAAATATCTAAAGCTCTGTTTACACAGTGCACGTTTCTGGACCGTTCAAAAGCAAAATCGCATGCCATAAGTAAAGCACATTAAATTTTAGTGTCATTCAAGAATTGCATGTTAGTGTTTATACGCGTGCGATTCCATAAAATGGCATACAATAATTGAATGCAAGATTTGTCATTCAATAAAATCGTGACTGGCACGGCAATTAAATTGCAAGGTGATTATTACATGCAAGTTTTGCCTCGTCTAAATACAGAGTTGCACGTTCTTATTCAAGTATTTGCTCATGTTTGAATGATAGAAAATTTTAATGCCAGTATTGTTTGTACGTGCAATTTTATTGTATGTGCTGTTTACATCAGTACCAGTTTTGTACGGCAACAAATATGCCTGTATCGATATTGTACGTTTAGACGGTGTCAGATATTTGCGGGTATGCCACAGCCCCACAAGCAATAAACTTACGCTGTGTAAATGGTGTTTTAGGCTTTTCAGCTACCTGTGTTTTGTTTTGAAATGGGGTTTTGCCTGGATGTTTTGGGCAAATTGGGCATGTACGTACTCTGTTAGATAAATGTCGAATGTCTAATATTTTTGTCTGATTGTGGTTATGATGAATAAAATTTGTTTGAAAGCTTTAATATTTTTTTTTTTATTATTTTACATAGGTAAAAACTAGGAGTAGGTAGGACTCATTTTGTTGGATTGCGTTGGTTGCAGTTAAAGTTCATCTTCAAATTAAAAGCTTCATCTTAATGCTTGACCAATTAGATTTTTATTTTGTAACTTAAACTCGGTCTTGTGATACTGCATAGGTATTCCGTCAGAAGTGAATGACACTGCAGAATTGAATAAATACTGATAAAAAAATATTTATGATGTTTATTTTACAGATAAGAATGAGAATCACTCGAGTTGATCTGTTGAGATAGGTATGGGTAATCTGAAAGTATTCACTCATAGTTTGCTCGTTCTGGCGTGGTTCTTCTGAACAATTTCTATAGGAATAGAAACCTCGTCATTGTGTCATTAATAAACACTATAAACAGAAATGGGCCAAGAATTGGACCCAGCGGAACTCCCATAGTACCAATATGACCAGTCCCGGGGATTGCTTTACGTTAACTTTGACTTATAAAATAGCAAAGTAAACCACAGTGTCGCTGAGCTGACCATGTTTGATAAAGGACCGATGCCTCAAACTGAGATCTGAGACAAAAGCAAACTGAAGGTGTCCTGGAGTACAATGAATAGGAATCCATCAGGTGTTGTACGCAGCTTTCTCTGAGAAATGAGTCACAATCACAATATGTGCCATATGGAACATATTTACGACAAATGTAAATAATTTTTCAACTTAATCTTTGCCAGAAAACATGACTGTGCAGAAATCACGTAAATCTATTGCACAGTCACTCTAGCAGACAGATAGACAAGAAAATGGTGAGTTTTATAATAATTTATTTATTTATTATATTGGTACACTGACAGCAGAACATACAAAACCTTATTATTATAGCACAAAATAATGGCGTACATGCAAACATTCTTGTCAGCCAGTTGCAGGTACCGTTCATCGTAAGTATATTTAACATAGAAAACAACATGAGCGTCTAAGAAACAAAAAAAAAAACATGAAATGACGTGGTAATTTCCATTACAAATAATGATGATGATAAAATGTTGTGAGTTATCTAGTTGGTTATATATAATCCGAGTATAATAATATAATTATGTAGACGAGACTGGACTCCGACCGGTGAATCTAATCGCTCATACTCGCATCGTCTGTTTTGTTATATATATACAGGCATTGACACCTGTCTCACCTATGATTATTATATCAATGATTTTCTCGCTCAAGAAACGTACAAAAGATAGTTTCCGTGTAAGTAACAGAATATAGAGTGACTGGTAATTAGTGACCGAAACTTAAGGGCTGTGTTCACCAACATTCAAACCGCCAGTTAGGTATTTAAACAGTTGGTTTATGTCAAACTTCCTTCTAAATTTGACATAAAGCAACTGTTTAAATACCTAACCGGCGGTTTGAATGTTGGTGAATACATGCCGAAACACATGATTGTACTCATGATAACAAACAACTTTTTAATATGAGACCAAATGTGCAACCGCGAGAAAAACCTATATTTTCGCGATTTCAAGTTTGGTCTCATAACTTTTTTTCAATAATAATAATCGTTTATTTATAAAAAGGGCACATTTACAATAAAAAGGTTAACTTAACCAGTAAACTAGAACACAGTTGTTTATTTGCCAGAACTAGTTTGAACCTGTGTTTCAGGCTAGAAAGTGCAGTGATAATATAATAAATAAATAATATAATAAAATAAAATAAATATAATAATAAATAACAATATAATAAATTAACAATGAGTATAAAGTACATATAAAATAAAATTAAAAACTTAGGCAAATAGAATTAAAATAGTATGTTGGCGGTTCTATTTGCAGACAACAAGTAGATCTTCTGTCTGGGCATAATCTATGGTCAAAATGTGATGTTTTCGCGATTTCAGGTGTCTCATAGAAAAAGTTGTTTGTTATCATGAGTGTTTAAGTATCGGTCACTAATTACCAGTCACCCCAGTGAGCTGCCAATAGTGTCCATACTTACTATCAGGTGGAATGACAGTTCACTTCAAGCTCACTTCACCTAAGTTTTCACGGTGAGATTTTTACAGAATAGACCGGCAGACTATTCTCATTTTTGCAAGCGCCAGGCCAGGAAAGAAATCCAGGATATTACTTGTTTCCTACCTTAGCTTGAAGAACTAGCCTCGTGTAACCCGGTCATTCAATGTTGGACCTAAGAATCTAGAAATTTAGTTGGCAACTAGGAAAATGGTGGTGCATGTAGTTTCTACAAGGAATGTAGATGTTGCAGCCAACTAGTTTACCCCTCAAACGTCTGGCGCACACCAAGTGTGCGTAAGATTTTTTTTTTTAATTTACATAATTGACAATATATAAACGTATATAATAATATATTTGTCGTGAACTGACCACGTTGCTCAAGTCAGTCGTAAAGTTTACTACACTTTTCATTCTTTGAAAAGCCTCCAGTGCTTCTTACCCCTGAACACCAAAATCTCCCTTGCTCAAACTCTCATTCAGCCTATTATTGACTACGCAGATGCCTGTTATTTGGATGCCACTGAGGAGCTTTTGAATAAACTTGAGCGTTTACAAAATATCTGTATTCGTTTTGTTTTTAACCTTAAAAAGTATGACCACGTTTCTAACTTTCGCAAGACTCTCAAGTGGCTCCCTATTCGACTTCGCAGGAACTCTCGCATATTGTGTCTGCTATTTAACATCCTTCACAACCCTAAAACACCTTCCTATTTGCGGGAACGCTTTTCTTATGCCCGTCCTTTTGATGTGCTTTGCAGGTCGCATCTTAGAAACCTCCTAAAATTTCCTTCCCATTCCACTGACTTCTACTCCTACTCCTTCACTGTGGACGCGGTTCGGTTGTGGAATTCACTTCCACCTGACATTAGGGACTGCCAAACTGTTGCAGTATTTAAAAGAAGAGTGAAAGAACACTATCTTTCCATTTCGTCATATTTATTTTAGTGATATTTATTCTAAAAGTATGTATGTATTTAAGTATTAATTTATTATAGGTTTTATTAGCTTAGTGAGTTGTTTTTTTTAGATTTTATGTATTTTTATTTTCTCTCTTATTCTTACACACGGTGTCTACATCTCTTTTTATCCTCTGTCCTATCGCAGGTATGCTGGAAGAGATTTCTTTAGAAATAAGCATCACCTTTGTACGTAATTTTCTGTTCCTTTATTCTTGTCTGTTTATTTGTGTGTACATAAATGGTTAAATAAATAAATAAATAAACGTAAAAACATCCTCCTATGGCGACCGCGGGCTCACAGTAGCTGTGAACCTATGGGGTTCGGCTGACATTCGAGCACACATTGACATGACCTAGACATAAGCAAGAATGTGTAGGGAAGGTAATAGCTAGGTATATACTCTTGCTAAACTAAAATCAATCCTCAAATTTTTATCGAGCAGCCCCTAATCTCTATCGATTTTGATTTGTTTTTACGCATTTCCATCAATTATAATTTTGTATTGTATTTGTATTTTTTATCAATGTTTACAACTTTTATCAAAAGCACGTATTTTATTTTTTTTCTAAATTTTGTCATTTATTCATTTTATCCAAACTTATTAATTCTATAAATCTTATCGTTTATATCAATTTTAACATTCAATCAATTTTAGTATCAATTTTATCATCTTTATTTTATCAATTTTTATGTTTTATACAATATAGCCAATAATAACCAATTGTAATAATAATTAGCGCTTATTACTATGTAAGTCAGCTTATGATTCTTTGAATTGTGAATGTGGTGTTTGCCTATAAGTAATTGTTGCACTGTAAGACTGTTTTCGCGCTATCCGTTACCGGGCCCTCCTCTCGGGAGTACCCATTATCAACGGCGCACCAGAACACATTGCACGCCGTGACCACCCCAGGGACCAAACCAGCACATGGGCACTAGACGACCTCGTGTCTAGGCAGCCTTGGTTCCCCTGCGACCGGTCAGGTCTGTGGCCCGGCCGCCTAGCACTTTTCAGCCGCAGCCACTCTTCGCTTCACCGTGGGTGACCTAGTCACGACTACTAAGCCCCCCCGCCTCGACAGTGCGGGAACCCACGGGGGGAGGGTGGATACCTAAGTTATGCAGACTAAAAAATGATAGGTGTTTTCCTGCACACTTATCCTCCACATTTACTAATTGAAAGATTATATTAATTATCTCACATCCACATATTTTTTGTAAAGAAAATGTCACTTGTGAAGTGTGCAACAAGAATGCAATAGTACTCATTGTAAATAAAACATAATCTATTCAAACGTTATTGCGTAGTAATGCAGTAATACCTAACGACAAGATAATAGTAGATAAGTATATGTGTTCGTTCTAAATGTATAAATACGCATCCTGACCTTGGTTGACCAGCAGTTGTGTGATACGTCTTGTTATTATCGTACCAGAGTTTTTTACGAAGTTGGATAAAAGTGTAAGTGTTTTTATTTTGCTTCAAAAGTAAATGGTAGCTGCTAGAGTTACTGTTTAGTTTCTTACCTAGTGTTAGTGATTTATTGCCTGAGTATGAATAGTAAATACTTTATTGTAATATTGCTATTTGGAAATGTATTATCAGAAAGTCATATTTGGTAGGCTCGTAAATGCATCTAAATAAAATAAAAAATTGGAAAAATAAGTAATTTTATTTTGCCAATTTCGTAGTAGAGTAAATAGCCTTTTAACAGACTTCTTTATTTTATTTATTATAAATGCATCTAACTGTACCAGATTTTGTTTATAAAATGATTATTATCAATCAATCAATCAATCAATCTTTATTTGTGAACATAGGTATACATAAATGGACTTAAATATACACATAATTGTAGTCGAGCTCTATGTTCTACCATTAAATTGGTGTACAAATAGTAATTTTAGTATTTATTTTATTGAGTACATCAAGTAAATTCGAGTTTAAACAATATTTAAAAAGTCAAAGTCCAAATGGGCACTCGTTTAAAGAAAAAAAAAAAAAGGTTAAATAAATGTCAATTGAATGAAGAAATATCAATTAAATTAATTTTACATGCATGTCAATGAAAGATAATATTATAGGAATTGTGTCATAATTTATCATTTAAAAAATCTTCAACAGAGTAATAAATGTCTTATCTATTAGAAACAAAAACAAATTCCTTTTAAATTTGTGGACATTTTCTTCACTCCTTATACATTTCGGTAATTTATTATATATCTTTGGAGCCATTGCAAAAACACTGTTCCTATATAATGCAGTTTTAGAGCCAACTGTTTGCTGACTCGATCAAATTTGTGCAGATTATTTTTGACAAACATGGATGTTTCAAACATGTACAACGACGGCATTGTTAATATTTTTTAAAAACGGTTTGCAACTGTCAGTTGTATGTAAGTTGTAGATAGCTCTTATACATCTTTTTTGGCACTTAAATACTGTATCTTTACCCGTTGCATTGCCCCAAAATATAATGCCATATCTCAATGTTGAGGCTACTAGACCATTATTACGAGTATTATCGATTTGTTTATAAAATGTAATTTTTATACCAAAGTAGTGAAATTCATAGTGGTTATGTAGGTACTGTGACGATTCTCGAAGGGATCGAGAGGAACGCGTGGCTAAGTAATAACAGCTGCACAGGTCAATCCATCAGATTAAGCTACGCTTGCCGGGGTTGTTCCGTGGATGGGTGATCATCTTTACATACCGAGACACCTCCGTGCCACGGCAATCACGATAAGCCGGCTGTCATTCGTGGATCTTTGACAGCCGTTACGGGTCGTCAGAAGCCTGAAAGTCTGACAACCAGTTGGTGGTAGTAATACGATACCCCTTGGTAAGCCAAGGGGTATCGTATTACTCAGTTAGGTACTGGGTTGTGGAGGTAAGATAGACGACTGTCATGAAGCGAGTGCTTCATGGAAAATACTGGCATTCAGCTGCATCCGGCTAGATTGGAAGCCGGCCCCAACATAGTTGGGAAAAGGCTAGGCAGATTGATTTTTGCATGGAACTTTACAGTACCTAAGTATAATTCATTATAATACCAGCCTATTATTGTCCCATTGTAGGGCAAAGGCCTCTTCTCATACAGAGAAGGCACGAACATTGATCAGAACGCTTACCCAAGACGGGTTGACGATTTCACACTTATGTTAAATATAAGTATAGGTTTCCTCACGATGTTTTCCTTCACTGACGTCAGTAATGTCCAACATAAACTCAAAAAGTACTTAAAAAGATTATTGCCTAAATTACAAATTGGACTAATCGTTAGTATATTAGTAAATATAGGTACTATAATTATTTATTTTCAGATGGGTGTTAAACTGTACGCATTAGACTTGAGCCCGCCAGTGCGTGCGGTCATGATGGCTTGTGAAATATTCAACGTCCCATTCGAAAAGATAGAAGTGAATCTTCTTACAAAGGATCATTTGACACCAGAGTATTTGAAAGTAAGAGAATAATGCCCGTTTTCACCAAGCGACACTCAAATGAATCCCTAAATAAAAGTGCACTGTTGGACTTTCAACACCAGGCTTAACGGCACCGAGAGTTGTAAACCCAACAGTGCAATAATATTTAGGGGTTCATTTGAGTGTCGCTTAGGGTTGGTGAAAACGGGCATAAGTCCATGTACCCAAAATAAGCTTTCCTAAACCTTCGGTATGTCTGGAGGCAAAAAGTTATACGAGTATATGCCTGGTGGGTCTGCCAGACCCGGATTTTTGACTTGTTATTTCTCAAATAATTTTTGATAAATAAGTTATTATTAATGTTTTTACTAGGGGTGTATATTATTAGAAAATAAAATAAAAAATAGTGCTAATCTATAACTTTTATTTTTTAATTATTTTTGTAATTAAACTTAGGTAGTGTTTTTTTAACAAAAAAAATACTTCGTTACTTATTAAAAAATAATTAGATTAGAAGGACTGCTTACCTACTAAAATAGACTAAACATTAAATTCTAGATATTCCAGTTCGCTAACTGTTTATCAACTCTGCCATATCACAACTCTCCTCACTCTCCTCTGTTATTTACTAACTTTTAATAAAAGCTTTATTATCTAGTTTTACTTTATGTTGTTCAACATTTTATTAAAGATTTTTTTTTTCAGAAAAATCCACTGCACACGGTACCCGTACTAGAAGACGGTGATTTTATCTTGCATGACAGGTTTGTTATTTTAAAAGTGAAATAAGTAAAACTCTAGGTACGGGAGCTCACTATTTTAAAAAACGTACTGGTGGTTATTCATTATTTTACTGCTCTGTATGTGCTAACCTTTAAGCTCCATTTACACGGTACAAGTTTATTGCATGTGGCATACCATAAAATTGAAGGGCAATTAACTGGCACCGTCTAAATAACACGTACAAAAGTCGTATGCGATTTTATTGAATGGCATAACTTGCATTCATTTATTTTGTATGCGGATAAATCAAGGAATCGCACGCGTGTAAACACTTGCATGCAATTCTTGAATGGCAATAAAATTGAACGTGTTTCAGGGCATGCGATTATTGCTCTTGAACGTTCCAGAAACTTACGCCGTGTAAATGGAGCTTTACACTGGTTGGAAACTAGAACTGTATCGGTCTTACAACCAATTTATTTTTATTAAAATTTACTTTAAAAAAAGTAAAAAACGACTTCAAAAACCTGAAAGCAATAAAATAAATTTCATAAAAAAAACTTAACACTTTCTGAAGTCGGTGCCAAGATACAATTGTGCCAAGGTGTATTGAAAAATTGATGACACCGACTTCAGAACCTGTTAAGTTTTTTTATGAAAGTTATTTTATTCCGTTTAGGTTTTTGAAGTCGGTTTTTACTTTTTAGTGTTCCGTACCTCAAGAGGAAAAAACGGAACCCTTATAGGATCACTCATGTGTCTGTCCGTCTGTCTGTCCGTCTGTCACAGCCAATTTGCTCCGAATCGAATGGACTGATTAAGTGAAATTTGGTGCACTTATGTATTTTTGTGACCCAAACATGGACGTGTAATGTAATTTAATGAATTTTGAATATGGGGGTCAATTTTGGGGGGCAAATAAGAAAATTAAAAAAAGTTTTGCAAACTGTACCGTGCGATATATCAAATGAAAGGGCTTACTGTGAGGGTCTCAAATATATATTTTTTATAATTATAAAATAAACTGTTTTAAAGTTATTTAAGAATATTTTCTTAATTAAATTTAAAACAGTTTATTTGAAATTGACCATTCCCCCCTATATCTCCGAAACTACTGAGCTTAAAATTTTGAAAAAATAATTCAGAAAATAATTCTATACCTATTACAGGAAAACCTTAAAGAAGTCTATGGTCTTAAAATAACATGGTAAATCTCTCAATATTGTGCGTACAAACTTACATTTGCAGTTGATTGTATGGGAGAACATATTTTTCCACTACAATGTTAAGTTTGTTCTTGGGATAAATTCATCCCAACTACGGAACCCTTCATTGTGCGTGGTTGACATGCACTTGACCGGTTTTTTAAAGCAAATTTATTTTTGCATTTTTAGTTGAATAGGTATACAATTAAATAAGCCCAAGACAAACGAAAAGAAGAATCATCAAAATCCGAGTGGTCATGAAATTATTCACATAAAGTAAAGCGCCTGCCTGGATTCGAACCCACGACCTACAACTCGTAAGTCGGGACTAACGTCCTAACGGCCCAATGGTAACCCATTGGGCCACTATTGGTCTCATGGGCTTCCTATAAGGCTGAAAGTCACCCAAAGGGCAAATAGACAGGGCTATGCTTGGAGTTTCAGCAGAAATGAAAAGATCCGTAGTAGAAACAAGATAACCGACTAAAGTCGCAGTGGGCTGGGCACATTGCCTACAGAACAAGATGGGCGAGGGGGCTGAAAGTCTCTGGAGTAGTGATCGTGTACCGAAAGCCGTGTTGGAAGGCCTCCCACATGATGAACTTGTGAAGGCCGCAGGGATCCGCTGAATGCGAGAAGTACAGAACCGGTTAAACGGTGCTTGGGGAACACATATGTCCAGCAGTGAACGTTTTTCTGCTGAAATGATGATGATGAACAAAAATAAAAGAGAAAATCTCTGGGTCAAGATAGTCAATGCGCGGCATGTCCTGGTATTGCCGCACAACATTTCTTCATACGCCTAGTCATAGCGCGGGAGAAATTGTGTCCTGCGAATGCCGCGCGTTGCTGCCGCGTACCTTCTTTCTTCTTTCTTTCTTTCTTTCTTTCTTTCTTTCTCTTTTTGTCACACGTAACTTCTAAATACAAAAAAAAAAATGTTAAACCCGAGTCTAGTAACTAACTAATAAGTAACTGTCTAACTCCGAGTTTGCACCACAAATCACTAAATGCGTTTAACGTTAACCATAATTTAAAACATCAATCTGTCTCTGTCATCTTCAAACGATTGACAGAAACAGAACGACGTTTTAGATGGGTTTAACGCTAAATGCATTTAGGGCCGGTTTTTTGATCCGTAGTTAACTCGAGCAATGGTTAAATAAATTATGTAATGGTTGAATTTTAACTGAATGTGAAAGGCTATACATGAATGTGAATGTATTCCTGTTAACTCATTCATGGTTAAAAATAGTAACCAAATACATTTAGCCAAAATTCAACCATTAGTTACTTATGTTTAACCATTGGTTGAGTTACTACGGATCAAAAAACCGGCCCTTAGGCCTGCATTCTTTCTGCGCTGTGTGTTCTATTGTATATAGCACCACACTGCAAGGCTAAATGTCAGCGGCGCGTACGTTGCTAGATTGCTCCGCGCGTCGTATCGCGCGCGTCGGTCTCGCTCGTCAGTGCCGCGTACGTTGGTCGACTGGTGAGGATGGAATTGTGCGAGCGCCCTCAGTCTGTTATCGATTATAAGCTGAATGCTACGCGTGCGTGACAGTTGCCATGAATATCGTACCGTAGAGCGGTCGGTATCGCAAGTACGGTATTTTATTATTTATTCCTCGCTGACGTACGGGACCAACCGTGCGCGACCGTCATCAGCGTAGGAGGAATTTAGGCCTTAGTTATTTGTGGTGTAAGTGGGCCACAGTTGAACAATTTCGTATTTCTAACATTATGATCGTCGGGAAATACAAAAACCAAATTCCAAAGTAAAATTCGTTTTGTAAAAATCACAAACACAGTTAGCGATAGTTGACCAAAGCTTGTTCCGTTTATGAATGAGAAAAGGCATTATTGCGTAATTATTTAACTCGTCTGGTACTGCCAGTGCACGTTTTATAAGTTATTTATTGTACAAAAGCCAGTTTTAGGGTTCCGTACCTCAAAAGGAATAAAACCGAACCTTTATAGGATCACTTCGTTGTCCGTTTATCTGTCTGTCAGTCTGTGAAGACCCTTTTTATCAGGAACGCGTGGAGGTATCAAGCTGAAATTAATATTAAATACGTAGGTCTATGATTTCTTAGTGGTCTAAAAAGTCAAGCTGCAACCCAATAAAAAATACGGCCATTTATGCGACATACTTACTTTGATACTTGCAAGTAAATCAAACCCTATAGGGTTCCCTTTGAAGTAGAATCATGTTAGGTAAAAAGCAAGGTCTCACAGCACAAGCGAAGGAAAAAGTCCGAAAATCGTTAATTTGTCATTTTATCAAATACAAAATAAAATATGGGATTCTTTTTAATTGCGAAACCCTTCATTGTGCGTGGTCTGACACGCACTTGGCCGGTTATTTTTTTTTTAATAAATTACTTCTCACAAATCACGTTTGTATTCTCTGTTTTCAGTCACGCTATAATTATGTATCTAGCTGATACCTACGGAAAAGACGACTCGTGGTACCCAAAGGATGTCAAAAAAAGGGCACTGGTCAATCAAAAACTATTCTTTGACACATCAATTCTTTTTCCTAGAGTACGAAATATAACTGTAAGTAATTTAAAAGTTCTAATTTACCTAATTAAGTAGTTGTAATACTATTTTACTAACGTTTATAAGGCTTTACTTACCTACATACTTAGTGGGCCATTTATAATACATATCTCGGATTACTGCATTATATTCTTAAAAACAAATCCTAGACTTTTTTACAGGAATATAGAAAAATGTGCTTCTTTTACCTGATAGTGACAAAATGGTTTTAATAAATAATGAATTGTAATGATCAAGCTCCATTTATTTTTGGTTTGCAGTATCCCTTAATAATTGAAGGAAATAAGAACGTAGAACAAAAACGGTACGATGACATTGCAGAGGCATATGGTTTTCTTGAAGCGTTCTTATCCCGAACAAAGTTCCTTGCCGCTGATCAAATCACAATTGCCGATGTGGCAGCCTTAAGTAATGTGACTGGTTTGGAAGCTTTACTGCCAATAGATGCAAAAAAGTAAGTGAAACATCATCACATATCACCCTCTGCTTAGTCCAACTATGTTGGGGTCGGCTTCCAGACTAACGGGATGTAGCCCACCTGTATTTTTCATCGATCGACTGACCATCTGACTTCTATATACAACCCAGTTACTGGATAATACAATACTCCTTTTTAGGGTTCCGTACCTCAAATAGAAAAAACGGAACCCTAAGGCCTGCATTCCTCCTGCACTGATGTCGATTGCGCATACCATACATTGTGTTCTTCTATAATACTATAGAAGAGTGTTCTTCTATAGTATAGCACCACACTGCGACGCTAACGTCAGCAGCGCGTACGTTGCGCGTTACTATAGTTTGCTACGCGCCGCGTATCACGCGCGTCGGTCTCACTCGTCAGCACCGCGTACGTCGGTTGACTGGCGAGCATGGAATTGTGCGAGCGCCCTCAGTCTGTGGCCTTTTTTTTTTGTGGATGGGAAATCATCAAATAACTTCTCCCGCTCTGGGTGGAGCAGAAGGGCGTGTCAGACTTTTACTGACTAAAAGGTGAGGGTGCCATGACGCCTCTCCAACCACACCTCAAAGAGGGGACTTATCGCCGCAATTGTGGCGTGCCCAGCGCTGGGCTGCGACAGTCGCACTCTCCATGTCGCCATGAGATCCCGCCGGAGCTCTGTCCGCTGTACTGTGATTTCTCGCGGCAGCGGAGTTACGCCCCGGCATTTCGCCTCCTCGCGCCACTCCCACACGTGCGCGAGGACTTTCGCCTCCAGATCTCACGGCGGCAATCCGGCAAGGAGGCTCGCCGCCTCACCGAGACCGTGCGGTAACCCCGGACTAGCCGAATGGCCATGACCCTCTGGGACGCGTTCAACCGGCGGACTGGCCGCAGCCTCAGGGAACGCGCCCACACCGGTGTCCCGTAAAGGGCCATGGACCGCACGGCTCCCGCGTAAAGCCTCCGGCAGGAGGCGTTTGGACCACCTAGATTGGGCAGGAGCCGCTTCAAGGCAGCCCCAGCCCGCTCCAGTCTGGGAGCCAAACGTCGGAAGTGCTCCACGAAGTTCCACCGGCGGTCGAGGACGAGTCCCAGGTACTTCATCGTCGACTCGACTCCGATGCGAACCCCTCCTACCGTTATTTGGGAACCCGACGGTGGCGCATTCCGAGGACCATGAAAACACATGGCCTCGGACTTGTGCAGGGCCACCTCGAGTCCCAACTGCCGGATCCTCTCAACGACTATCGCAACCCCGCGTGTCGCTAATTCAGCCGCCGCCTGGTGCGACCTCCCCTGCACCAGGACCAGCGTGTCGTCAGCGTAACATACCACTCCACTCTCCCTGATGACCGAAGTAGATGACGGCCCTATCCGTCAAATAGGCCTCAACCACTCGACAGAGGTAGGTCGGCATCCGGTGATACCGGAGTGCCTCCCTGATGCAACTCCAGGGCAGGGTATTGAAGGCGTTGGCGATATCTAGAGACACCGCCAAGACGACCCCACCCCGGGCCACAGCATCCCCCGTCGTGAGGGCTCGCACGCGCATGATGCCGTCCACCGTAGAGCGCCCCCTGCGGAAACCAAACTGGCTCTCCGCCAAATCCGGCCCCTCCTGCACCAGCCACCCGACGAGGCGGTCTGCAATAATTCTTTCAAAGAGCTTGCTCACCTCGTCGAGCAGCACGATGGGTCGGTAAGCGGACGGAGAGTCCGCAGGGCGCCCCGGCTTCTTAATGAGGTCCAGTTTCCCCGTCTTCCAACGAAGTGGGAACTGGCCCCTCTCCAAGCATGCGCTTAGGAGCCCCCCTAGTCGAGGCCCGAGAGCCCCAAAGGCCAGAACCCAGGCTATTCCAAGTAAGCCGTCGGGTCCTGGGGCGGCATTTTTGGCACTCAGCCTACGTACCGCCGCTCTCACCTCTACCTCGGTCACTTCCAGAGCATCGTCGTCGTCGTCGGTGATGTGGTCAGCAACGGGCACCGCAGGAAGCGGAGCCATGGGCGGGGGAGTATGTTCCCCTCGCGAAGGGAACAGAGCGCTCACCACGTCCTCCACGAGCTGGGGCCGGAGACTCTGCGTCAGCGGGGGCGCCCATGGACGGAGTTTATTCCGCACCATTTTATAAGGGTCCCTGTTTAGAGTCTCCAGCGACTCCTCGCGAGCCAGATCCCTGGCCTGCAAGATCGCCGCTCGGAGGGCGGTCTTCGCCTCTCTGTACCCCTCGTACAGTACCGCCTGAATGGCTTCCATATCCGGAGGGCGGATACGGAGCCTGCGGTGCCTGGTATACCGGTGCCGCGCAGCAACGCACGCCTCGCGCAGAGCCGTCAGCTCCGGCGACCACCAATACACCTGGCGCCAGGCGCGACCGGGCTGGACCCGGGGCATTGCCACGTCACATATTTCGGACATGGCCTCCCGGAACCACTCCGCCTCGTCGTTGATGTCGGCAGGCCTGTCCGGTGGTGACACCCAGGTCTGCACGATCGAGGCTTCCAGGAGGAGCTCCCGGTCCAGCTTCTTCAGCGCCCACCGCGGACCACTCGGGGCCTGTCGGACCGGCGCGCTCGAGGTCTGGGCGGAGACATCAAACCGGATGTACCGGTGGTCGGAGTAGGTCTCCACCCCCCCCCCTCTATGACGCGCCAGTCAACAACATGTGGCAATAGAGCGGGGCTGGCGAACGAAATGTCCACCACTGATTCGCCCCGCATCCGCACACACGTGGGGACAGAACCCCGGTTTAGGATGACCAGGCCTGTCTCCAGAGCCTAGTCCTCCACCATCCTGCCCCGTGTGTCCGTATACCGGGAACCCCAAGCCACATTCTTGGCGTTGAAGTCCCCGAGGACGAGCACGGGAAGGGAACGAAACCCGACGACGACGTTTTTCAACTCCGCAAGGGAGTTGTGGAACTCGGCGAGAGTTCGGTTCGGGGAGAAGTATACCCCTACCACGACAATCCCCCCGAACCGTGCTGCAACGCAACCCTGTCCCCTTTAGACGGCTTCGAGGGACAGGGTACCGGCGGCGGCCGACGAAATGAGGGTCACTGAGCCGCTCAGGTCCTCCACCCAGTGATCACTGGGCGGGACAAAGTACGGCTCAGCGACCACGGCGATGTTAATCGACCACTGCGCCATGCTCTGGAGCAACAGATCCTGAGCGGCGGCGCAGTGGTTGATGTTCGCCTGGAGGAGGCGTAATGGGGCCATTACTGGCACTCCATATTAGCCTCCCCCTGAGCCTCCTTTGAGAGCCCTGCCGCAGTGAGTACGGCGGCGACGGCAGTGGAGGCGGCAGCGACGGCGGCTGTGGCGGTGGCTGCGGCCGTGACGGCGGTAGCGGAGGCGGAGGGCTTGCCCCTGCCCTGGGCTTTAGTGGGTGGACCACAGCCCTTGCTTCCAGCCCGGTGATCGGCCGGCTTGCCAGCTGCCGCACATAGATAGCAGTGCGGCGTGGCATTGCACGAGCCGGCCTTGTGACCGGGCTGACCACAAGGGAAGCAATGACTGCTGCGATCCACCTCCGAGGTGCATTTTGCTCCCACGTGGTTGCCCACTTGGCAACGGAAGCACCTCAGAGGTCTGGGTTCCAGCAGTTTCACCCGCGTGGAATCCCAGCCCACCTGGAACCTTCGGCCCTCCCCAACTATTTTGTGGGCCGCCGATACGGGGCAGCTCACCGTAACGGCTCGCATCCCCGTGAAGTCAGGACGGATGGTGCCTACCTTCACCTGTTCGAAGGCACACCCCCCAGTCTTGACCACGGCGGCCACCACCTCTCGCTCCGTCACGGAGTCGTCCAGACCCAGGATGCACAAGTCAGCGCACTTGGCGGGTCTGGACACTCGGGCCTCGTCCGCATTTAAGGACGCCCTGAGCCTTTCGGCCAGAGCGTCAGCGGTCGGGCCACTGGCCGCACCGGGGATCTCGAGCATCCGAGCCCCAGTCGCAGTGACCCTTACCCGCATGCCATTGGTAACACCGATCTCCTCCAGGTTCACCGCCGCCCTCGCCTTGGCGAGCACGTCGCGGTAGGACACGCCCTTCTTCTCCGCTTCCGGCTGTAGTGTGATCACTACAGCTGCGGACTTTGGGGCACGTAACCTCGCCGCGACGCTTCGCTCTTTGCGCCTCCGCCGCCTCTACCTCCGCTTGGCCGACCTTGCCGCCTTGCCCTCCTTCCTCTTCTCCCCAGCTACCTGCCATTCGGCGTCAGCCGGAGGAGATTTGGGAGGCGGGGGCAGCCGCGTCGTCACCGCCACAGCTGGGGCCCTCTCAGGCGCCTTCGCGGCCGCCTTCGTGGGCGCCTTCGCAGGCGACGTCGCAGGCGCCTTCGCAGCCACGGCCCCGCCCTTCGCCTGCCCTGCTCAGTCTGTGGCCTGCATTCCTCCCGCGCTGATGTCGGTCGCGCGTACCGTACATTGTGTTCTATAGTATAGACCCACACTGCGGTGCTAACATCAGCGGCGCGTACGTTGCGCGTTGCTAGTTTGCTACGCGCCGCGTATCACGCGCGTCGGTCTCGCTCGTCAGCGCCGCGTACGTCGGTCGACTGGCGAACATGCCGTAGAGCGGTCGGTATCGCAAGTACGGTATTTTATTATTTATTTCTCGCTGACGTCCGCAACTAACCAAACACGACCGACCGTACGCGACCGACGTCAGCGTAGGAGGAATTCAGGCCTTATCGATGATAAGCAGAATGCTACGCATGCGTGACAGTCGCTATGAATATCGTACCTTACAGCGGTCGGTGTCGCAAGTACGTATTACGACTGACATCTGCGTAGGAAGAATCCTCGCCTTATAGGATCACTCGTGTGTCTGTCTGTCACATCCAATTTACTCCGAATCTAATGGACCGATTAGGTAAACGTGTGAATTTCTGTGACCCACATGCAACGTAAATAAATGAATTTTGAACATGAAAGTCAATTTTCAGGGCAAATAAGAAAATTAAAAAAAAATAGTTTTGCAAACTGTTCCGTGCGACATATTAAATGAAAGGGCTTACTGTGAGGGTCTTAAATATATATTTTTTTATAATTTTGAAATATTTTTTTTAAGTATTTTAAGAAAATAGACGAAAATTGACAATTCTTCCCATGTTTTCAAAACAAGTGAGCTTAAAATTTTGAAAATAATTCTATATGTATAGATTACAGGAAAACCTACAAGAAGTCTGTGGTCTAAAATGACATGGTAAATCTCTTAATATTGTGCGTACAAACTTACATTTCCGGTTGGAATGTATGGAAACTACAAACTACTTCATTTAAACTACAATGTTAAGGTTGTTGTTGGGATGAATCCATCCCGACTACGGAACCCTTCATTGTGCGTGATCTGACCGTACATGGCTGGTTTTTTATTCATGCAATTACTATGTTTGTGGTATCAATTTTAAAAGAATTCCTTTTAAAATTGGTACCACAAACAAAAAAAAAAGGAATTTAGGCGCATTTATTATACAGTATAGTAGAACAAAATTGAAATGTGGATGTCAAGTTTTGGGCTCCAATATGCTTAGAATTTTCCCACCCAGTCCCACATAAGAAAATTACTGTAATCTGTATGTATGTACGTATGTGTGTGTATGTCGCTACCTGCTATCGCTTATACAGTCTTTCAGCTGTATAAGGGCTGTGTGTGTGGTTAATTTCGACCAGCAGCTAAACAGGCACCCGGCAGACGTTGCCATCATAATCCCTCTTTAGCCACTTCTTTCATCGTTTCTCAAGCAATGTCAGATCTGGATTTTTTATGATAAACGAACAGATAACCTTGAAAATGTTATTCACACATTTCACACCTCTTCTTTGGTTTTAGTTGGCTGAAATAAGTAGCAAGTTAACAACTGCAAAATAAAGAATAAGCAATTTTGCTTTTCAGGTTTCCAAAAACAACCGCGTGGCTGGCAAACTTGAAGCAGACATCATTTTCTAAAAAACAAAACGAATCTGGAGCAACTCAATTTGGTCAGTTGATAAGGAAGTGCTTGGAATAATTTTATCTTAGGCTTTTTTAGCCCTGTTATTAATTTAATATGTAAAAAATATAATACATAATATAAGAAATATTTTGGCATCGAAATTTAAATAATATTATTGTTGTATGTTGTATAATATTAAATTCTAAATTCTGTAAAATTTTAACGGTGTGAACTTCTGGTTGTTGTTACACTTAGGTACATATAATTTAGTTGTATAGTAATCTGTGGAAACTGTTTCTGGATTGTGTTGAACTATTTGTATACATATATTTGTTATTGCATCTGTTTGTTTCCCAAATAAAATAAAATAAAATAAAATAAAAATAAAAATAATATGTAACAAAAATCCTGTTGTTGCTTCTACTAACGATTTAAGAATCGGTATACATACGTAATAATGCCAGTCGTTTATAAAAAAAAACTGTTCATAAAAAATAATTAAAATAAATATTTAATTATTAACATTGTAACTGATTTCTTACCTCTGCAATTCTGCATGACGCGAAACCAAAAAAGTTTTTTTTTTATTTGAGATGGGTTGCTCTTGACTCTAGTCTAGGTCAGAGGTCACAGAGACAAAGTCGACGATGGAGAGAGCTTACCCAGAAGAAGCCTGTTTACTCTAACTTTGAAGAGATTAGGGTTGTATGCGCTCGGAAACACAGACACAGATAGTACGTTCCCGCCACCCTCTTTGATCGGTGCTGCTGCGTCGGTGTGTATTTTTCTACACAAGTTCGTGACCTTGTCAGCTGTTGTTTATGACTTTAACGAATGACTCTTTGAAAATGTTGGTTTACACGGCATTTTTTTTAATGTGTCGATTTTAATAGTTATTTGATTTTGACCTCTCGACTAGCCAATGCTTAATTTTTTTTTAATTATAGTTCCATGAATGTTGTGCTTATAGGTAAATGTAGACGTCCCTAAAAGGAACAACAGAGTTTTTGCTACGTATTGTTACACAGCCGGTCCTTAAGTATTTTCACAAGTATAAATAGGTCATAAAATTGAAAATATGCTGCACTTTCGAAAAATGTTTTTATTTTTATTTTTTGATTTGTAAGGTTTGTATTTTAGGATAATATTGAAATCACATTTATTCAAAACGTCCACCACCATTCGCCACGCAGGCCTTTAGTCTCCGCGGCTAGTCATCAATCGCAGCACGAAATAGATACATATCTATTTCAGCTACTGCTGTTCTCAATGAAGACTCTCCAAATTTTTATGAGGCTTAGCGCAGACATTCTCCTCCAACACCTGCTATATTTTGTAATCCAAAGGATTAAAGGCCAAACCTGGAGGAGGGTCAATTTTCAAGCTTTATCAAGTGGATGTTGTTGAGCTTGAACCACGCCTGGTGGGTTCTGGCCTCGTGCGCCGTTGTGGAGTCCTGTTGAAACGTCCATAACCGTCCTCGAAAGATATTTTACGATAGGATCCAAAATAGTGTCTTGGTAAACCTTCGCACTGGTTTTAACAACTTTTTCGCAGAAATTAACTTCAGTCAGTACGAAACTCCCAACCAAATCATCAATGATGAAGGATGGTGGCCATGTTGCACTCAAAGAATGGCATTAGCAGCTTCCGCAGAACTTGTAGCGTACACCATATCATTTTGTTTATTGCACATCTCTTCTATATCGACATTTTTTTCGTCGGTAAACAGGATGTCACGGTGTCTGTGTTTTGCGTACCGTCTTAGCAAAACTCTTGACTTTATCACTCTCATACATTTCAAGCGCGCGTTGAGGAGATGTTCCCTTTTTTTTCTGTAAGCTTGTAGACCCAGGTCTTGCTTGAGTACCTTTTTTACTGTATTTGTCCTTAAGTCCATTTGTAAAGCCATCAATTTCTGCGCCTCAATTGCTTTGATGACTGCTGGAGCCTTAACAGAACGAGGTCTACCTGATCTTTTCTTGTCATCCACACTTGAGTGTTCATCACCTTTTACGAGTGTTTATTGTACGATACACAAATCTTTTTGTGATTTTCAGTTTTTTTAAGAAGCTTGAATATTGTGTTTGGCACTTGACAAACACAATATTCAAGCTTCATAAAAAAACTGAAAATAGCAGTAATTGCATAATGCAATTACTGCTACTTGGTCTTCTTTGAGCGTCCACTCTATCATAAAATATTAATATAAATAAAATGTTTTTACTTTTTATTGACCTTAAAACAATTGAAAATCGTATGCTATTGTTTATTTTTTTCTTTGAGTCCTAAATCCAAAATTTTGTACCAGTGACTATACATAAGGACCGACTGTGTATATATATGGGTTATCGCCGGACATTTTGTGCGTATTAGGCATGTACTCTCGTGCTGAAAATGCCCTAATTGTCTAGGTATAAACCCATCACTAGTTGTGATAGGCAAGTGGTGTATGTGTGAGTGGTGTACTGTAAATAACACAAAGCATCTGCTAACTAATCCCCACAAAAACGAATTAAAATTATACGTGTCATTATAACGCTTTTTAAATTTGTTTTATTTACCTACATCATTTAATTTTCATTGTGGAATACGTGACGAGAAGACTCCATGGCGAAGCTTCCTAAACGCTGCGCAACCCAGCTAATTTTATAATTAATAGCTGAATTCTTCTGTTAGCCCAATAAAAGTAGCCTAGTGAAAGTAACCTAGTGAAGCTAATAAAAGCGTGTAATTAAAATCAACTTCTTTGTGTTGTTACTTGATATCTGTCAAATTGATAAGAAAATGAATTGCTGTCACCTGTAATGTAGTGTGCAGCCAGCTGTTGTGTGTGTAAAGTGATATTATTATTATTATTGTTTATTGGACAAGGATAGATAAGTAAGTAGAATATACTTATCGTTAGATTGGTTTACTTCTAGCCCAGAATTTTAATAAGATAATAAGTTCTACTGACTGACATCGTAAGTAGGTACTTTACCTGCTACCTATTTATAGTAGTAGGCTCAATGCTTGCTTATGTAATTAATGTTACGGCTCCCAGAATTGCATGAATCAAGTTTTAGTACGCCAAACAACATACTACTAAAATGTAGGAATACCTGCGTAGGCCATCGGATACAGTGGCCATAACAGTTTGGTGCGGTTAACTGGTCATTGCTACCCTCGCAGACAGAGCTTTTACAACATATTACTCAGGAACATAGTCCTACAGATAATTGTGCTGTAAACGAAGGCCAAGCAAAAATAACTTAGATTCAGGAAGCTCTCATTCACTTTAGAAAATTGTCTAATGTAATTTTCAGTCTCGCCACCACGGAACAGAATTTTCTGTTCCGTGCTCGCCACTCAGTGGCACTGATTGCCCTATGAAATGTGTCGTGATTTTAAGCCCCAGCAAATTGTATTATTGATTTTAACGAGCAGCAAACATCTTCGTATTTATACTAAACTCGTGCTATTTGTAATTTTTTGTCCCCGATAGCAGCGCGGGGGGAAGGTGGGGTAGACTCAACCCCTCCCCCTTTCCTCCTCACCCCTATTAAGGTGACTTGATGTAATAATATAATACCATTTATTTCAGGCGACATAGGCCCATAGAAAAATACCTTAACCTAAACATACATATTTTTATAAACAAAATTTTTTGTTAATAAATATGACTTAATACTATATTAGTCACTTCACTTTGGTCTAGCTTGATTTTGTGCTGAGCAGTGGAACTTGTCCGCGGAAGCGACGGAACACCGCGTCCTGCGACCAAAAGTCTTCTTCCATGACGAGGGGCAGATAACAGTTTGGTAACGCACGACGAACGCCTTGAAGTTGACGTTCCGGTACGATTCTAGTAACTGCACCCTCGGCATGTACCTCGTTTTTTGGGGCACGTACTCCACGATGTCTTTCGCCTTAGTGGTGGGATTTCGATAAAATTTGGCATGGAGATAGAGGGCATCCTGGGGAAGAACATAGGTTAATTTTTGTCTTAAAAACAATCTTAAAGGGGGTGATAAAGGGAATGAAAGTTTCTGTTGTGTTTATGAAGTTTTAATTTACTGGGAGTTGTTGTCAAAGAGATAAAACAATTACGAGGTTGATTATACCTACGATAAAAATGATTTATAGCGGTATTTTGTTGGGAGGTGCCCAACAAAAACCTACCGAAGGGTAGGCCGCACAGCAGTGGTAACAAAACTAGTACATCCAAGCTTCTTATTCAATTGAAACTGTATACTACACTAGGCTATAGTTGCCACGGTTTGGCATGGCAATAGCGGTCATTGCCCTTTTTCTAATATCTCTCCGTAGATACCCAAGCAATAAACTATGAATGGGTTTTCATTATTGGAACATGTTAAAAATCACTATAGATATTGATTCAGGACGTTAGCGGACTTTATTTCGATTTTTGAAGTAAAAAATTCTCGTAAATGTAGGTGGGTCAATGATCGCTATTACCATGGTAAAACGCAACGCAAAGTTCAAACTCTTACCACTTACGTGTGGTCAAGTATACTGAATGGATGAGTACAGTACCAAAATCATAATTACGCAAACTTTTTACTGTAAAGGTACAAGTCCGTAACCGACTACAAGCAGCAGCAGGCGACGTGTCACCGCAACATTACTGGTTTCTATGTATTTCTATGAAATACGAAAGGTATTTCTTAGAAATACATAGAAATCAGTAGTGTCGGGGCGACACGTCACCTGCTGCTGCTGCCTATAGTCGATTAAGGACTTGTACCTTAAGATTCCAACTTTCAGAAAAATTCACTGAAAACATTTCCAGTACTTGAATATGAAGATTTCATATTGCATATTATGATAGGTTTGTAGTTTTATTGAGTAATTTTAACACTTTGAGGAACGCTAAACGCCCAGCGTAATAACAATAAAACTTCTATTGTGTCCTTCAACCGGTTAAGTAACTTTTATTTAGGCATTAATAATTGTGGTTGAAAGTTCAGAGAGGTATCCCCAGTATTAATTGAAATCAGGCATTAGTGACTAAGCGCGAATTACAATGACACCAGTTTAACGTTATTCCGGATAGTCAGGATAACCTGGCCTAGCGACGTTCAGTGTTAACCATTTCACTTCCTCATACATTTTTAGATCCGGTCCTAAATTCTGTCAAATCCGCCATTCAAACAAACCCGTGTTTTACCAGTGGACACGGCTTAACACATCCTAATTTATTACTCAGCAAATTGATTTATTTTCCCCTCTCTGGCCGATATTTTGCCTCTAAATCACTTGTCATTTACCTCTTTTTGTTTCCGCTTCACAGTCATGCTATATTGATGTATCTAGCTGACGCCTATGGAACGGAAGACACATGGTATCCAAAAGACCATAAAACAAGGGCACTTGTCAATCAAAAACTTTTTTTGACACTACAGTCCTTTTTCCGAGACTAAAAACATAACGGTAAACTATTTAATTTATATTAATAGAACTTAATTTAGGTCGGGTCTAGCCAGGTATTTTTTTTTTTTCAATTCATGAGTCCTTAATTTGTTTATCAAATCTACCTTTTGTAGAAACTCGGATCTATTCCTGGACTTGACAGTCATGAACATAAATGCCTTGCAGTTACGCAAAATTCAAAAGCGTTATTGTCGTGAAATAAAAATTGCAACTTTGAGAAAAAACCTATTTCATATTAATTTAGTAATGTTTTGACAATATTATTACGTAACACCATACATTATCAATATTTTAGAAAATCGCCTTTGAATGTTACGTTAGTGTAAGGTATTTATGTTCGTAACTGTACAGTCCTTTCACAGTTATTTTACTTCTGATTTTGCATCACTGTCAAAATCAAAGCGATCTTTATGTTCGTTGCAATAATGTTGCTGGTGGGATGCTACTTTTGCGTCACTGTCAAAATCAATGCGGTCTTTATGTTCGTTGCAATAATGTTGCTGGTGGGATGCTACTTTTGCGTCACTGTCAAAATCAATGCGGTCTTTATGTTCGTTGCAATAATGTTGCTGGTGGGATGCTACTTTTGCGTCACTGTCAAAATCAATGCGGTCTTTATGTTCGTTGCAATAATGTTGCTGGTGGGATGCTACTTTTGCGTCACTGTCAAAATCAAAGAGATCTTTATGTTCATTGCAATAATGTTGCTGGTGCGATGCTACTTTTGCGTCACTGTCAAAATAAAAGTGATCTTTATGTTCGTTGTAATAATGTTGCTGGTGGGATGGTACTTTTGTGTCACTGTCAAAATCAATGTGGTCTTTATGTTCTTTGCAATAATGTTGCTGGTGGGATGCTACTTTTGCGTCACTGTCAAAATCAAAGTGATCTTTATGTTCATTCCAGAAGGTTGCTGGTGGGTTGCTACTTTTGCGTCACTGTAAAAATCAATGTGGTCGTTATGTTCTTTGCAATAATGTTGCTGGTGGGATGCTACTTTTGCGTCACTGTCAAAATCAATGTGGTCTTTATGTTCTTTGCAATAATGTTGCTGGTGGGATGCTACTTTTGCGTCACTGTCAAAATCAAAGTGATCTTTATGTTCATTCCAGAAGGTTGCTGGTGGGTTGCTACTTTTGCGTCACTGTAAAAATCAATGTGGTCTTTATGTTCATTCCAGAAGGTTGCTGGTGGGTTGCTACTTTTGCGTCACTGTAAAAATCAATGTGGTCGTTATGTTCTTTGCAATAATGTTGCTGGTGGGATGCTACTTTTGCGTCACTGTCAAAATCAATGTGGTCTTTATGTTCTTTGCAATAATGTTGCTGGTGGGATGCTACTTTTGCGTCACTGTCAAAATCAAAGTGATCTTTATGTTCATTCCAGAAGGTTGCTGGTGGGTTGCTACTTTTGCGTCACTGTAAAAATCAATGTGGTCGTTATGTTCTTTGCAATAATGTTGCTGGTGGGATTCTACTTTTGCGTCACTGTCAAAATCAAAGTGATCTTTATGTTCGTTGCAATAATGTTGCTGGTGGGATGCTACTTTTGCGTCACTGTCAAAATCAAAGTGATCATTATGTTCATTCCAGAAGGTTGCTGGTGGATTGCTACTTATGCATTATACTCAAAATCAAAGAGATTTTTATGTTCGTTGCAGTAATGTTGCTGGTGGGATGGTACTTTTGCATCCCTGTCAAAATCAAAGTGATATTATTTTATGTTCGTTTCAATTAGGTTGCTGGTGGGATGCTTCTTTTGCAACACTGTCAAAATCAAAGGCGATCTTTATTCCTGGTGCAATAGGGTTGGTGGGGCATTACTGCTTGAGTTGCTGTCAGAAGTAAAGACTATATGCTTCTTATGTATCTAGGAGAAAAGACTAGGTTGATACCAGCCGATTTATCCTCTGAAAATCTCACCATGAAAATATAGGTTAAGCGAATTTGAAGTGACCTGTCAATAGTGTCGGTCCCTAGCATCTGGTAGAATGACAGCTCACTTCAAGGTTACTTCACCTAAGTTTTTACGGGGAGATTTTTACAGAATAGACTGGCAGTTAATTAATTGACAATGAACAAGGTGTGCTCAAACCAGATTTTCCATGGCAGCAAGTTTTAATATGATTTCGCTATTAGCATCCTTTGTTAGTACTTCATAATAATATGAAGGAGGTACTATCGATCCGGTAAGATATAACTTGTATCTAACTAACAAGTAACTTGTATTTTTTTTTTTTAATCACAAAAACGCGGTCCTGGATATTCAGCTTTAAACAACCCTAAATACCAATTTTAGGAATAGGCTTGTTTTCATCATTGTGTTGTGTTCATTCATATTCACATATCACTAACCTCGTTTTTTAGTGATGTGAACTCTTAAGCTATGTCTATGGGGTTCAATTCCCGGGTCGGGCGAAGTGTTTTCTGGTTTATCCATCAGAAATTTCTCAGTAGCAGCCCGGAGTTGGGATTTGTGCCCTATTGACGGCATTTGGCTAAGTTTCCATTTCATTACTTATCAAAGCAAAAAAATATTCGTTTAACATTTATTTTTAATTATGTAAAAACACAAACATGTAGGATATTATTTACAATTACTGTGCAATAGTTACTTCGTTATATTGAGTTAGACAAGGCTGGTCTACATCGTGGTCACAAATACTCGTAAAGAAACACTCATCCCACAATCGATTTGGTTCAGACGTCCGGTGTAGAACATTGATCCACACTGGTCGTGATACCCTCCGTCCGGTTGGTCGCTCCACCATTCAAGACCTTAATTTAAATCTGTACCGGTAAAAAATTTAACGAATCAGCAACAAAGTCCGACATCCTCATTATGAAACACACTCGAAATGATATATTACCTTCCATTTCGACTATACTCGTATTAACAAAATAAAACCGACTTCCAAAACAAAACACTACAAAGTGAAAAATAACTTTTATTTCGGTAGTCGGTGTCTTTGGTTTTGGATTTTCGTTTTTTGCCACCGACTTCCGAAATTAAAGTTATTTTTCACTTTGTAGTGTTTTGTTTTGTAAGTCGGTTTTATTTTTTGTTAAAAAGTTTTTATTTTTCACTTTTTAGTTGTGGAACCTACCCCACACAAATTCGAATACATAATTGACCACAATAATTGTAGATATAGCCATGTAAATAACAGTGATAGGAAGTTATTAAAACATCATCACATCATCCACATAAAATAAGTGGGAAATATACGCATTATTGAAGCTAACTCAAAAACTCCCCAAGCAAAGTTAATAAAATTTATATGGGACCACCCTTTCAAACAAAAAAGAATTTTCCGAATCGGTCCATCCGTCTTTGAGTAATCGCGTAAAAAAAACATACAAAAAAAAAAACATACAGACGAATTGAGAACATCCTCCTTTTTGAAGTCGGTTGAAAATCCGTGTGTTATATTGTCAAAATAAAATGGTAGGGTGGTTAGATAGCTCCCAGCAGGGCTTGCAGATGGCGAGCAATGGGTAGCTCGCCGTGAGGTAAGGACCAGGCCCGGGTCGACGGCGCGTTGTGTTCCACGCGCGCCTTAAAGAGATGTCAGCACTAGCTGATGGCGTCCGCTAGGGCCGATGCCTGCCAAGGTTGCGGGTTGTTTGAAAGGGTCACCGTGGCCCTGGGACAGGCAACTGAAGGAACATGGGTGGGTTTTAGTCAGTAAAATTCTGACACGCCCGCCCGCTCCGCCTAGAGCGGGAGAAGTTATTTGATAATTTCCCACCAAAAAAAAAAAAGAAATAAACATGTAGCTCCCAGCAACCTTGTTTCTTGGTGCAGTTTCACTGCTGCACTGCTAGGTAGGATTGTTCTACGCTGCATACATTGTAAGCTTCAGTCCTGTTCAATGGAGTTGAGTGTAACTTGTAACGGCTGCCTCTTTTCACGTTGAAAGTGTAATCTGTAAAAGAGAAGTACCTATCGGTGTACTACGAGTAAGTTTATTATA
This sequence comes from Dicycla oo, assembly GCA_948252095.1. NCBI lineage: Eukaryota > Metazoa > Arthropoda > Insecta > Lepidoptera > Noctuidae > Dicycla > Dicycla oo. The sequence goes on along the minus strand of OX411714.1, from coordinate 13,590,514 downwards.
TCGTAGAAAATAAAGCAGCAGATTTCGCGCGAATTTGCGGGACGATGACGTGGAACAATGACAGGATTGACCAGTATATTATTATTGACGCCAGGTAGTGCTACTGGATCTATCAAAACGTTGTTTTGCACAGTCAGAAACACAAGTTGCTAAACACAACTTTGTCATCATAGAACTAAATTTGTTTTTTCAACCTAATCGGTCCATTAGATTCGGAGAAAATTGGTTGTGACAGATGCACAGACATACAGACACACGAGAGATCATATAAGGGGTCTGTTTTTCCTTTTTAGCTACGGAACCTTAAAAATTCGTAGAACTCTTGATAAAGTTGAGGCTGCCAAATTGCCAAGCTAGTAGTACCTATGTTTTCTAGTATTATGAATTCTTTATTAACAACATATCCAAATCTGGCATATTGCAGTTATGATTCCATTCTAAAGATTGAAGTGTCTTCTTGCAAATGAATTGATTATTTTTGTCACATGGTATATCAATCATTTTGCCATTCACGTCCAGACTAAAGGCCTATTCAAACCTAAGCGGTATTCGCTACCGTCTGCGGTAGAGAAAACCGAGTGGGTATGCGGTAATATTACTGTTCATTCATCTGTACCGCTTTTGCCGCGAAACATAATACTAAATACCTAAGCGAAACCCGCGCGGTATGTACTCTACCCATAGCGGCAGCGAATACCGCTTAGGTTTGAATAGGCCTTTACACATTCTTCATTGCCCGCGTTATTGTTCGGCTCTCCTATGCCCCAAGTGTGGTATAAGTCCTCCACTCGTTTACCTGTGAAACTAATGAAGTAAATAATAAATAAACATTACTGTAGGCAATCACCATACTTGATCAATATCGGATTGGCGATTTCAGATTTATTTAAGGCGAGGTTGGATTGGGCCTTTGAAACGCTACCTCCGCCTCCCCAAAATGCAGAGCAACGTATTTGTTTACGATGCACCGCTGACCGTTTTGCGGAAAGTCTATGCTACAGCTAAAATATTTGCAGTTGATCAACTGAATTAGTTTATGTTAGGTTCGATTTTTTTTTTCTTAGGTTTACATTTTTCCTTAAGTTTACACATTATCAAAGTCAAAGTCAAATCCTTTATTTTAAATAGTCACATAAAAGGCACTTTTAAACGTCAAAAAAAAAACAAAAATAGAATTTATTCTAGTCGCCGCTTTCAACAGGTAGTTTCGTATGGATCAGATAACGACACCAACCCGATACCGATATGTAGGCAGCTATTCCGATATCGATTCGATAAAGATATAATTTTTATCGGCCCGATGATATTGATATCGATGGCCACTGCAACGCACCAAAAAACCACAGTACTAAGTATCGACATCTCGAAGTCGACTGTGCAGAAAAGTGTGTTCCACTGAAATAATGCCCGCTACTCCCACCTCGCACTATGTCTTTGCCAGTAAATATCGTGCCAATATCGGCGTCGGTCGCTGTCTGCGGCGATATAGGTGACAATAACAACACAATGTATATCAACCAAATACACTCGAGAGCAATGAATTAGGGTCACATAAATGCAGATGAAAGTCTCGGTAACTAGGAATGCTAGCTTAATGATCTTTAAATAAAAGTAATAGAATGTATGTGTCAATATTCATAAAAAATACATAAATAAAACAATGACCAATCTCATCTTATAATAAGAATAGAAAAGCAAATTTTTTGTACCCCTTTATTTATTTATTTTTTTTTTGAGTATTAGTACTTTGTATCAATTGGGTCCACGTGCTGTCATCACTGTAGTTACGCCAAGTGTAGTTACACCAAGTGTCTTATACGATGTTGAGGAATATTCTTCCATTCCTCTACGAGCGCAACTTTGAGCTCTTAAAGCGTGATCGAAGAAGGGATTCGGTGTTTCACACATCCGTCCGGGCTGCATGCTGGCCTCTTATACAGTTAACGTTCACCTCTTGAAGGTTCATTCACAATTTCACCAGTGTTTTAACATTGATAATGTTTTTTCGATCGCTTCAGTATAGCCCCCATTTTCGCTCAGAGTGTGACATCGCCTTGGTGTCGTTAGTTTTAGGGCTACATGAATGGTTGAGATTTGAAAAGACGCGTATTAATAACAGCTATAATATGGTGAAAAAAATAGTGAAAAAGTCAAAAACTTTTCTTGAAAATCGCAAAAATGTGAGAAATTTGATAAATATTTAGGGTCTTTTGTCATAAAATCAACTATGTCTCAAAAACTAAATGCCCTTTGTGTGGCGTAATTTCGGGGAGCGCACTCCTTAGATGCACATCACGTCGCTGAGTTGTTATGTGAGTGTTTTAGAGTTTGATCGTGAAATGTATGTATTTGTATTTATTTGTTAATACGTATTTGAATTTAATTTTATAATGTTGTTGATTTAAATTATAATTTTTTCTATTAATTTTGTATTGCGATACATTGAAAATACTTCAAATTACTAATTAGAACTTTATACTTGAGACTAAAATAATTAATTCTATGGTCATAAGTATTTTGTAACTATGTTGTTGTGTTAAACAAAAAATGATTTTCAAAATTGCATGGCGTAATTTTTACCTTACGGATTTTTTACTTCGTGCATTTGAGCTCTATTACTTCAAAGACGATACAAAATGTATTAGGTCTAAATCTAATTAGATTAGGCATCGTACAAAATGAAAAGTCTGCCTAAGTGCATTTGCAATGTATCCGAAGGTCGTGTAGAGCGCGAGATCTGTGATTTTTTTTTTATTTGAGATGGGCTTGCTCTTGACTATAGTCTAGGTCAGAGGTGACAGAGACAAATTCTACGATGGAATGAGCTTACCCAGAAGAAACCTGTTCATTCTAACTTTAAAAGAGATTCGCGTATGCATAAAAATAGCATCCTCTCCCAAATTGACCATAAATGGACCAATTTATTCTTTTAGGATTTCTTCCTCGTTAGCTAAAGTGCCGTTTTCTTCCAGCGCCCAATGCAGTGTTGATATTGTTAGCCGCAGCCCGCGCACTGTGGCCTAACAAGTACTCGTATAAGTATCGAACTTGTCACTCGTCCATTTTTCTTCAAACTGACTAAACCGATCGCGAGGGCGGCTTCATATACCCCCACATCACAAGTACCTAGAATGTTCTACAATATTCTAGAATATTATCGAAAACAATTAACTTGAAAAAGGAAATCTATATAGTTTTGTAGAATGTCTCATTACTTTTGTGCCAACCCAATATACATATGTATAAAATAGTAAAAAACTTCATGTCAAAAGAATTGACTTCTCTATGTCCCGACGTCCTACATAAAGTGATGGACTTGTGGCGTTCCAACAGGATCCCTAATGTATATACGGATTTCCAGAAGGCATTTGATAGAGTGGACCATGAAATCCTTCTCAATTAAATATGTCAATATTACTGTCTATGTCTAATAATTAAATATATTCCATGGAATTAGGGGCAATCTTTTGCGGTGGTTTTGCTCATATATTGCTAACCGCAGCCTGATTGTCGTGATTAATGGGTACAGGTCTGGAAGGGTTGGGACGTCGTCCGGTATTCCTCAGGGCTCTATATAAGGTCCTCTACTTTTTGTTATATTCATAAATTACATAAATACCTGCTTTAAATAGGTACACAAATTTTCTTTTACATGCTGACGATTTGAAATTATTTAAAAAAATATAATGACTGCTCAGAACTTCAGAGCGAACTTAACCGACTCTCTGAATACTGTTCAATTAATAAGTAAAATTTAAGTTTACCCAAATACCACATCACAGCTTTGCTGAAAAAAACTTTTGTGCTACTATACTAAACAGAGCGACGAACCTTAGAGACCTAGGAATACTATTTGACTGTAAATTACATTTGGATCTACATATAGAAAACATCATAACCAGAGCATTTAAAATGTACGGGTACCGACATTTTTACATTTGTATCGTTCACTTATTCGTTCTCAGCTTGAATATGCCTGTCATAAATATAAAATAGCCATTGAAAAGGTACAACGAAAATTCTTAAGAACTATGCAATTCAGATGCCAACTTCCACGCTTACCTTACGAAGACATTCTAGCAATGTATAATTTACTCTCACTCGAGAAGAGACACGGATGCTTTTGCAAGTAATGACACTGCACGACCTTTATCATAATAAGCTAAATTGTATAGACCTTAGTAATTAATAATAATAAACTTGTAGTTCCTAGATCAATTCATCGTCGTAGAGTGCACGATTACAGATTGATTGATCAGGCATCATACCGGACCAACGCAGGTAAACATGCACCCCTTCTCCTCCCTCTCTCCCCCCTTCCTTACTCCCTTCTCCTTGCTTGCATTTCTCACGCAAATGTACAATGTACATTTCATAGATGTTGATATCAACACCTATGAAATGTTCATTGTTTGTTTAGCATAAATATATATTTATGCTAAACAAAAATGTTTTTTGAAGTAAACTTATTCATATTCTGAACAACTTACGTATATATAGATACATCTTGTGGGAACTAACTAGTTTGTAACGATATAAAACGTTTCCTTGAATGAGACTTATTAGTCTCATTCAAGGAAACGTTTAAGATATACATTTATGTACCTATTATGTAAAGATGTAAATTTTTTCTTACGCACACTTGGTGTGCGCCCGACAGTCAAGGAGTTGACGGAAATTATTACAATAAAAATTGATGAAACCTATTCGATGCTAGAATATGGAATGACCAAATATACGTATAAAATAGTAGTAATAACTAGCCTACTGATGAGTCCTCATCACAGCAAGTCTCTTTGTTAATATGTGGAAAATATTGTGGTTATTACATTGATTTTGTTTTATATACCTTACTGATAAGTATCGCTTTTTCCCAAATACAAAATAAAGTAAAATAAATAATATAATTGATATCGACCTTGCAATTCCTTCAGTTTACGCCAAGCGCATCGAAACTGCAACGATGACATCCGTTCAGCCACGAGCCGCTGACGCAGTGGAATTCGACATTAGCTTTAGTTATTTTTATACGTATATTTGGTCATTCCATATTCTAGCATCGAATAGGTTTCATCAATTTTTATTGTAATAATTTCCGTCAACTCCTTGACGGGCGCACACCAAGTGTGCGTAAGAAAAAAATTGAAATCTTTACATAATAGGTACATAAATGTATATCTTAAATATATAAACGTAAAAAAAATCATCCTATGGCAACCGCGGGCTTACAGTAGTTGTGAACCTATGGGGTTCGGCTGACATTTGACATGACCTTGACATAATGTATGGGGATTTTTAGACGCTTGAGGGGTTAAAATATTTTTTTTTAACTAGATAACTACTAAATAACTGTTTTTTGATTCGGTCCACCGTCTGCAGATTTTTTTTCATTCCTTGTTTCTCTTCATTTCTTTCTTTATTTAATTATTATATTTATTGCGTATAGTGATGTGGCAATGACGATACCTGCATTAAAATTTGATCTCAACAAACACCTGAATGATAACCATGTATATTCCGAACTGTTTCATCGCCGCCGCCGCCATTGCATCCGACGAGATTGGATTGAAGTGGGCCGCGTGCCAGTTACACGTAGATACACAACCTACAGCATGATATTGTGAATAAATCGTAAGCTGCGCTCTGACCATGATATATACCGGTACAAATTGGATTTATTTTCCGCTTTCCCTTCCCATTGGTACTGAACAGAAACTGTTATTGCACGTATGAACGATGAGGTGTCATGAATAAAATATTCTGTAGCGAACGCGTCACGCATCCGACGCTTTCGATCGCGATTTCAATGTGATACACCAATCACACGACACCTCGTACAAATGATTTGTTGCTCGTGAACTCATAAGTATGACCCTGTTTTGGTACGTGCTGTAATAGAATTACTGTTCCCAAGCGTTCCGATGCTGGAATATTGTCAGTATTCAATTGGTTCTTTAACAATCGTAATAAGTTTCAGTAATTCAGTAGGGCTCTTACAAAGTTACAACTAAGTATGTAAGACCAGTAAAAAGTCAACTGGTATTTATATATTACAATCAATAACCTCCTTATCGGAGTATTTCAGCCACATACTAAATTAAACGGTTTATTTTATTATAGTTAGCTCAACAAAAACCTTGTGATGCAAATTAGGTCCAATTAAAAACGTCATTTATCAAACAAAGCGGGTTTTACATGATTAAAAACTCAAAGAGTTACCGTTAATTAAGAGGCGTGTTCTCGATATAAGAAATTACGAGCCGGGAAAAATTTTGTGTAATTTCGATGTACTTACAAGGGCTAGATGGTAGGCTGCTGAGTTTGACATAGGAGCCGAGTCTCTTGTACAATAACTAAACTAAAATTAGAGAATCGCTATCTTTTACTAGCAGGCTGCGCGAGAAATGGACGGCTATAGCTATGAACTAAGTTAGATATGTCAAACTAGTTTACGCCTTGCGCTTCACCGTGTTTTTAGTCGACATGTTTTTACTGTCGTATAAATTTGTATAGAATGATTGGTTCAATTAAATTTACATTAGTCTTTTTCTTGTTTTATGAGAGAGAAAAAGTTAGCAATAGCCTAAATTAAGTTTAGTTTGTGCACAACAGAATCGGCGCCATATTCTCAATTTAAAATTCTCAATTCGGAAACCAGGTGGAAGACTAAACTTTAATAAATTTAACACAGCCAGACAGACAGTCGTTCTAGATAGCTTATTTCTAGATTTATATCATTACTGCGTACCTCGTTAATAATAACTCCGCAATGATCCTGCCCTCCGTAATACCGCAATGAATTGAATTCGGTACTTCTGCATGCAAATGCCATTTGTTAGATTTATGCTTCAATGCAAAACGACTCATTCCTATTTTGCTTTGCGTTTTATTTGAGTATTACCGTAATACCGATTTTTGTTGTTTTTCCATTGTTGATCAAATTACGCACACAAATCTATGCCGTGTCACAGCTTTATACGGTATAATCTCCTTTGCAGATACAAAATCCCCGCATCGCTGTATTGTCTTTTGGGACATATATTTCAATAACTCTGCTGTGGTATTGCGTATAAATCGTTCTTTTAGACATTTGACAATAATTTACGTCGATAATTTGCATCCGGATAAAATATGCCTTTATTAACGTATAGTTGAGATATATTTTCTACGGGACCTCATTTATTTATATTTAATGAGTACATTACGACTTAATGACTATTCGAGGTAGCATTAATAAAATTTATTCTGTTTTTTTTTTGTGCAGTTCGAATACTCTTTTTGAAAAAAAAAAAAAACATTTTTGATTGTTACTGACTAAATCATGGTGGAACTAATGGATACTGGCATTTAAACCTATTTCAAAATGACCTTATGTTTGAAAAGCATGGTGTGGATGACGACGAGGCGGGAGAATCTGGTGATGTACATTCCATTAGCACGGACTATAGCTGGCGATATTTAGTATAAATAATGCCCACTTTAACGCAACATAGGGAACGTTGGATTCACTAAGTTTGACAGGTTCCTGACAGTGTAGCCGACCTTCTTTATAAGCACGTACAATGGCTCAAAGGGCGATGTTTCAGCATCCATTGGAATATTTCGTCCGTGCTAAAATGAAATCCCCTATAATTTTTTCCTTTCTTAGCAAAATGCCATTTTAAAGATGGCCAAAATCGAATTTATTAAAAAAAAAAAATCTCCGGTTTCCGCAACTGTTACAACAAATACCTATCTACTGAAGGCGTTTCTTTCAAGTTAAATTTTGGGAAACAGATAGGTACTATCGAGGAAACTTGCATCTAACCAATTTGGAATCAAAATCCCGTGCACACGATGACATCACTGTTGGCAAGCGTTACAATAGCGGCCGAGAGCTGCAAACAAGAATAGCCCTTACGGTGTATCTATGTAAGTTTCCTCGATAGTATATAACGCCGGTATCCTACCGGACTAAGTCTTTTATATATATTTTGCAAAAGAAAACTAAGTCCGGTACCTACCGGAGTTTATGTATCAAGAGAGGAGGCAGAATAAGTACCTACTTATTCTGCCTCCTCTCTTGATACATAACTTAATCTTGCCCTTTTATATCCAAGGAAGCAAAATGAGGCTAATGTCAAGTCATTTAAAGCTATCATCACACGTAGGAGATGATAATCCCATTGCCATTGCTTGGCACCTTTCCAAACTTCTCTCCCACAACTTTAGCTTTAAAAGCACGGGTAAAACTGCTATGTCAATTATTGCCCTATTAAATATAGAATACCAACCATATTTCAAGTACCTATAATGCTAATCACGCAGATAATGATGTTCGAAAGCGTTGTAGGCCCAGTGGTAATGACCGTGACTTATGAGTTCCTAGGTTTGAACCCAGACAAGTATGCCCTTTGTGCGATTTATTTTATCACCTCATCTTCACTGCTCTGTGAAAGAAAACATTGAAAAGAAAACTGCATATTTTCGTAAAACAAAAAAAAAAGCATAGTCATGCAACTCACTCGCACTCGGCCCGCAAGGTGCATTACGGCTCACTTCCCCTCACGTTGAGGAAGCCTGTATCCTAGCAGTGGAAACAATGACGTTCAAAATTAGATCCTCAAATCCGTTTACAATAGAGTTTATTACGCTTTCTCACGTAACTTAGCTCGATAAATACACTGGACTGCAAAGAAAGCGGGTCGGTAACAAAAACCTTAATAACTTCCAAAATATTAGAGCTAGCTTTATTAAGATTGTATTATAGACAATTTTATAGTGCTTAAATTAATGTCATAAAAAGTTCAAGACTATGACGTTTATTTTGAATAAAAGTAAGTTAAGTAGAAATGACCATTTTCACTAGATTTCGAAAAATGTGCTACGGTATCAAATATTATTATGCAATAATTACACATCTTCTTATTTTGTATTGCCACCAAGAGCTGTGAGCTACAGCTGTTATACAGTTTGGCATGCTTTCCACCAAATTTCTGAGCCGACGCTGAGGAATATTCTCCTATTCTTCTATCAGTGCTTCTTTCACTTCACGAAGCGTGGTTGGTGGGGAAATTCGCTGGCGTACACGTCGTCCCAGTCGGCCCCATCGAGCGATGATCCAGGCATGCTCAATGGGTTTCAAGTCTGGGCTGCTTGCTGGCCACTCCATGCTGTAACGGAACATTACATGAATAATCATTGGTTTGCTAAATGACAATATATTATAAATGAATGCTTTGTTCTTAGTTTGTGTACGACTTGGAACGCGCCGGGTACGGGCAGTGCGGGGCGGGAGTTCGCATAGAACGAATGACGTGAAGGTGATTGCGCACGCACAGCTGACGCGAGTCCTGGCAGTCAGTTCTAGGCTGATGTGAAACTTCACATATCGCTTTGTGTCCTGTCGAGCGCCCTAACAGACACGACAATTATTTATTTTTTTGTCATTTGCAAAAGTATTTGTAAAAGTTCCAATAAGTGATCAGTGATAATCCCGATCTAGGGTTTCATGTTCACGTCAAGCCATAACGGCAGCAGCTACGCGTCTACTTTTGAACGGACCGAAGATCATTTCGACGCTTCGCCACTGGTGTGCTGAGCAAGTCGGCCGGCCGGGCTGTTTTATCCACTAGTGACGTCACAGTACAGCACAGCACTGAACTCGCTAACTTTCATCTCTGGCCAGCAGCGGGATTTCGCCTGCAACTACAGGGGAGTACCTATCCCTGCAGGAGTGACAGCATACGTCCGCAACCCACGACCTACAAATATTTTGTGTGCCTCCGGCTTAACTGGTTTGGTTATTTTCAATTAAACATTTTTAAGGTACACACCCGTTTTTTTTCAGACGCCAGATATTAGGTGGGAATCAAACGGGTGGAGGCTACAATGCGTGTGATAGCGACATCTTCAAGGTAGTCAAACACTATACGTGCTTTATCTTGCATAAAGAGGACGTTCTTGCCCATGTTTACTAAAAATGGTCCAACATACTTCTTTAAGATTTCATTCACATATCTTTCTGCAGTTAAAAATGCCATTTTTTATCATCACTAGTACGGTGCGGCCTTCGGAAGAAATTCCAGCCCACGCGTGTAAGATGGGGCCTCCGCCGTACGGCACTTTCTCTACAATGCAAGCTTGGTTATACCGCTCTCCTGGTTTTCTGTAGACTCTATGCCTTCCATCGTGTGTGTATAGCATGACCCTCGACCCGTTCGATAGCATTACTCTTGACCAGTCATCCAAAGTCCAAAATTCACGTGTTCTCTAGCGTAGCTCAGCCTTGAATTTCGATGCTGCCTTTCGAGTATTGGACTATTTGCAGGTCTAAATGGCTTCAAGTTTGCTTCAGCAAGACGCCACTTCACTTTACACGTGCCCAAATTGCTCCCTTCAGCACGTAGAAGGTGATTTTGACTTCAACAGCCGTTTGAAATGGATTTCTCAACATTGTTGACGCCATATATCGGTTATACCGCGGTACCATACATTAAAAAAAAAATAGCATACGTACTGATGAACTACCAACGATCTAGATATTCTATTTACAAAATAGTAATTTGATTTAAATGTATTAAAATAATCACGAAAAACCTGTAGAAATGCAACGTTGCCAGGCGGGATAAACGCTCTTAAACACTACAAAATTTTCTATAATACAGTTGTTAATTTATAAAGCTAGCTCCAATATTTTGGAAGTTATTGAGGTTTTTGTTACCGACCCGCTTTCTTTGCGGCCCAGTGTAACTACAAATTATGATTTAAATGAGCTAAACGCTCAGGGTAATGAACTAATTAATCGTTGTCGACTATAATAAGCGGTTCACAAAGTAGCTGTGGTTGATCCAACGGTCGGTTACGTATGATTTAGAAACCTGGGAAACGTGATGACTGGCAGAAACACAACTTCATTCCGTCAATTCACGGAATGAATTTGTGTTTTCCGCCAGTTATATTTTAAATCCATGAGGTATCTAGGGTTTAAGTAATACGTATCATATTCCAAGTCATTCCACTAAAAGTTACCTAATATGAAACCTCAAAAAAAAAAAAACAAAAAGCAAAATACCGTATTCAATATATCCTACATTAGTTGCTTAGCCTGGGATCCTGGGTGCTGCCCTGCTTGCTTAACAACTAGGGTTATTGTACTTGAAGTGTTCTTACTTACTCAACTTATATTTTACTTATTAATATTATTTATTATTTTTTATATTACCAAATAGGTATATCCATTGTTTTTTAACCGACTTAAAAAAAAGGGATCTCTATTCAACCCGTATGTATGTATGTATGTTTGTAAGTTTGTATGTCCGCAATTTTCTCATGAAATAATAAACCCATTTTGATGATTCTTTGTCTCGCGTGATCTACATACTTTCAGGAAGGTTTTAGTATATAATAGATTAGGTAATTAAACTTATGTACGAAGTTATACACATAAATGTACTGTATCTCCGGCATTTCTAAGCGGATTTGATGATTCTTCTTTTCGTTCGTCTGGGGCTTATGTAAACTAAAAATGGAAAAATAAATTTACTTTAACAAAAGTAAAAACCGACTTCAAAAACCTAAAACGAATAAAATAGCTTTCGTAAAAAACTTAACAGCTTCTGAAGTCGGTGTATTTAATTGTTCAATGAACCTTAGCTTTGCACCGACATCAGGAACTGTTAAGATTTTTATGAAAGTTATTTTATTCATTTTAGGTTTTTGAAGTCGGTTTTTACTTTTTTAAAGTAAATTTATTAATACGTCATTTTGTTTTTTTTTACCCGTCTCTGCTCAACGTTTGATTTATGGATCAGTCATTGGCTTGATGTTTCGTTACAAGTGATTAAAATTAGAGAGCTTTAAAGATGCAGCTCGAAGTACATTAAAAATAAAGTACGAATTTAATATTGCGAGACGAATTTCCTTATAGAAGAAAAGTTCACTACTAATTTTAAATTTTGTGTGAACTATACCTACTTAGGTACTGAAAAGTTTACGAATAACCGGGAACGTAAAAGTGGTCGACGTTTTGACGCACTTTTACATAACAAACTCATTCAGAAAATGAGAAAATCATAAGTTATATTTCGTACTTTCATAAACTTATAAAATGCCTTTTTTCATGAAAACCACTGCAGTAGCACTACTGCAGTGGTTTTCATGAAAAAAGGCATTTTATAAGTTTTCCACCTGATTCTAGGGATTGACACTATTAACAACTCACTCCACGCTCACCTCACCTACGTTTTCACGGTGAGATTTTTACAGATTAGACCGGCTGGTTAGGTAGTCACTGTGTTTTATCATCATTATTTTTGCCTGGAATTACCCACTGCAGAAGAATGGCAGAAGGGAAAGGAGGCCAGATATCCAGTATTAGACCTCCTTTCCCAGATACCCAGTATTATGTTTTTCCCACATCCAGAAGTATCCCGCGATTATCTTATAATTCAGTAATCCTAACTAATATTGTAAATACGAAAGTGAATTTGTTTGTTTGTTACGCTTTCACGCTGATGAAATTTAGCACAAGAGTAGATCATGACCTGGAAAAGGACATAGGTTACTTTTTATCCTGGATCGCAGACGAAGTCGCGAGCAACAGCTAGTAATTAGAGATGAACTGCATTTATTTTATACGAAAATAAACGGCGCTTGACGTTGGTTATTTACGTGGATGAATGAAATACAAGACTTTGCCTATATGTGTATATAATTGCATGAGACCAGAAAGTCAGGTGACTGCAATTTTACCCGTCAAATCGCATCAAATCTAACCGTAGCATAATCAGACTATAATGTACCCACTGTTGGGACACCGGCCTCCTCTCTATGAGAGGATGTGGGCTATAATCTAACTACGCAGACCCATTGTGGATTGGCAGATGGCACACGTCTTCGTTTTTTTTTTTGTAAATATTTGGTTCTAGGACAAGCCGTTTACCTCCCGATAATTTCCTTCACCGTTTTGAGAGCAATGGTGATGAAATTATTTACACAAAGTACCCACGACCTACAACTCGAAATTCGGGGCCGTTACCACTCTGGGCCATAACTGCTCGATGGTAGCATTGTGTCTTTCCAGCCATTTATTTTACTTATTGTCCGCTCGAGTTCTTTGAAGTTCCTTATTTAATGATAGGCAATCATAGACGAAAAAATGCAATACTTCATGGATGCTGTTTTTTCTTTACATTTTACTTTAACATAATAATAAACATTATATTAAAATAATAATAAAATTGATTAAAACTTCTTCATAATAAAGTCGATTGTTAAAAATGTAAAAGTAAAACAAATGGTAGAAAGAATAATATTGAAATATAACTGAATAGAAGCTCTCCTATAAGTGGTGCCCTTACTCTAAACTCTAATCTAAATCTGGCTTTCAGTAACAAAGCATTAGTTTTTGGTTCAAAGATTAGCATTAAACCCTAAGCTTATTGCTAGAGAAACATTTTGCTTACGTCTTTGTTATGACGTCAGTGTCACAGCTAGTGTGACAAGGGTCGTTGTCATGCCACAATCCTCTTAAGCAGTGTTACTAAAAGCATTGCTAAACCAGCCCAGTGTTATAGTATTTTGGTTTTTCGTAAACCTAGAACCTTATTGTGTTTTACAATATTTAACTTATTTATGAAATTTATTGTGATAATGTCATGAATGTGACCGTTTCGGGTAGTTTGTAGCCCAAGGCAGAGGTGGCATGTGACTGAGGCATTGCTTAGGCTGTAAACTGACCAGCGGAGTAATTGAGTAACACACTTCAATGCCTTTTTTCAACGTTACTTACGTTGTCGAGCTCGTGGCTAAGTAATAACAGCCGCACGGGTCGATCTATCAGGTAAAGCTACGCTTGCCGGACCATGGATGAGTGACCATCTTTGCATACCGAGACTCCTTGTCAATTAATAATCTATAGTTCATTATATGTATGAGTAAGTTGCATGTATTATTCAACACAATGTAAATTGTTTTATGAATAAATGAAATGAAAATGAAAAATTAAATCCTCCGTGCCTCGGAAAGCACGTTAAGCCGTTGGTCCCGGCTATCAGTCGTGGATCTTTGACAGTCGTTACGGGTCGTCAGAAGCCCGAAAGTCTGACAATCAGTCTTACCAAGCGGTATCGTATTACCCACTTACTGGGTTGTGGAGGTCAGATGGGTAGTCGCTCCATGTAAAATACTGGTATTCAGCTGCATCCGGTTAGACTGGAAGCTGACCCCAACATCGTTGGGAAAAGGCTAGGCAGATTGATTGACTTACGTTGTCGAGCAGATGAATTTTAAAAAGATAATGTATGAAGCAAGGTTCAAAATCCTTTGAATTATGATTGAAAGTGTGCTACGCAATTGGGGTGTTGATTCAAGACTGCCTAGATACAGACTATGACTCTATGAAAACTAAATAATTACCACAACAGTTATATCAAAATTGAAGTAATAATTAGGATGAGTTCTTGTGGTTATATTGTGACCAACTGAACGGTTTCCCGTTATAATAATGCACTAACGTTATTATTGTCTCCTTGGATTGCAAGTTCCGATTAACATAACCTCGGCTTTGTAAAAATCAATGAGGTCCTTTCCTAAAAGTTTCGATTAAGGCGAGGATAACTGGCTTTTAATGATTTTAAACTGTAGATCACGTCTAAACATGTAGTAACAATGATTTAGTAAAGTATATGTTAAATAAGAGCATTTTCTTAATATGTGAATATTTTAGATTAACTTAATATTACGTAGTGTAATTATTAGTTATGTCTAACGCGGATAAAAAACTGAGAATCACGCAAAAACCATCAAGCGTATTTTTATAAAACCTTCACCATTTTAAAGACAATTTAATTATTTATTTTAAGCACACGTGCTTTAACATAATATTTTTGCTTTAAGTATATTAAATTAATAATGCGTCTAATTTGAGACAGCGCTCCTTAATGGGTCCTATTACTGGGTGGACGTACGACGCATTGCGTGAGCTCAGCATAGAACACGCAAGCTGACCACTCAAGGCCGGTGGCATATAACTGCGTCTAAAGATGAACAAACAATGTTTCAATTCAATGAAGCTATTTTTTTTTTATAATTTGCGCCAAGTAAATTTGCAGCGGCAAACTTACTTGACGCAAATTATATATGTACAATATTATGGTTTCTTTTTAATGATACTAATGATAAACAAGATGTAAAGTTACTTGTTACAAAATGTATGGTTATTTGAAAGGATACCATTTTATTTTTACAGCTTGTAAGCTTTTTTACTATTATTAATAAAAAGACATCATTAATAATAATAAGTATGGTACTAACGTGTCGTCTTAGAAGTGGTCTCGTAGTCTGTTTCCTTGAAATGTTTCCCACATAACCTCGAAAAATCACGAGATTTGAAGTTTTTTTTTTAATTTCAGTGCCTATTCCCACTTTTTCATGCGAAAATTACTTGGGAATTTGTCAATGCCTATTTCTTTGCATCCAAAGGCTTACACAACGACCCATTATATTGATAAAAAGTCACAAAAATACAAAATACACTAGTTCACATGGTTCTTGTCCTTGAAATAAAAAGTATTTTTTCTTAACAATTGAGGTGCACTGAGCTTAAAAAAATAATTTTAAAACTCCAACACGTCACGTTTCTAAAGTGTTTATTGTTTTTAATTTACATAAAAAATACATATAAAATAAAAATATTTTAAAAATAAAAAATGAATTGCCTTAGCTTTTTTTCCTGGTATTTATTTGTATATTGTGTCTCTTATAATAGGCCAACAATAGTCACCTGTAATAAATTAGTAACTAACTGTCCGTAATTCTTTGAGTGATTTTTTTGAGTGAATCCGCTATGGAATGTCCTTTCTTAGATATAATGAATTTACTACAAACGTAACAAAAACGCTCAGGATTTACTTTACACAATCTTTTTGACATTTTGACAACGAATATTTAAAATGAACACTACACTGCATTAAAATTTTACAATGAATTTAAAATCAACTTGTGGGTAGTTTGAAAATATTCTGTGATGATAACTTTGGTTTTTGACGTGATAAAAAAAGAATACGTCATATGCTTTTTCGTTAAGTTAGTGCAACTAAATAAAATGATTACACATTTACATTTTTTTTGTAAACTAGTGTTATTGTTTAATTTCTATTGAGTTTGACTGTTCATTTGTATAAACACTCAGCACCAGATATGCGGAACTAATGGACAGTTTTCTTCCCCATTGAGAACAATTTTCAGTGAGTGATGCAGTCGCAGTTTTTCGTCGATTATGTAATTTGGTGAGTCTTTTATCATTTTAGTATAGTTATTTTGTATTTAAGCTACGCTTGCTGCGGCTTGCGTGGTTGCGTTGCGTTTGACCATCTTTACATACTGAGGCCCTCCGTGCCTTGGAAAGCACGTTAAGCCCTTTGGTCCCGGCTGTCATTCGTGGATCTTTGACAACTACGTAGGTATAGGTTGTGGAAGGCAGGTAGACAGTTGCTCCCTAAAAAATACTGGTATTTAGCTGCATCCGGTTAGACTGGAAGCCGACGCCTACATAGTTGAGAAAAGGCTCTGTAGATTGATTCCTATTTAATACACTAGCTGTGCCCCGCGACTTTGTTCACTTCAAAGTCGTAAGATGCACAATATACTAAAATAACAGCCACATTTTTAATAGAACTCCCTCGTCCCCCACCTCGCCGCGTTGCATCGCCCGGTCGCGTTTTAACTTTTTTGCAGGAAACCCTAATTCTTTTCTTAAAATAAAAGTAGCCTAACTTACTCCTATAACATCAGCTATCTGCTATCTACCAGAGAAGGTTCCATCATAATTGGTCCAGCCGTTTCGGAGATTAGCTGGAACAAACAAACAAACAAACAGACAGACAAAATATTTTAATTTTTTTTTTTTTTGTATAAGTACCGTATACACTTTCATAGGCATTTAGTAAAAAGCTGTGATTTTGACATTACAAACAGACACTTCAATTTTATTTATTTGTATAGATATAGATTTAGGACTAACTACATAAGTAATACGACAAGCACAGGTTTAATCAGTATTTTATTTCTACACCAGCGCACTAATGGTGTCTACTTTTCATTTCGACCACTAAAAAGATTTCTGAAAATTTTTGCCTGATAAATCCGCCTATAAGTTAATGCCTGTTACACATTTTTGTATTTTTTATATATTTTAATGTGTACGAAAAAATAGAATGCAAAATAGTATCATCTTCGTGTATTCTACATAGTTTCAAAAGATTCACAGGCCGACTTGTACCTGTTTTGTTACAATTGACATGAGGCCTTTTATACAACAGACAAATAAAGTCAGAACTTTCTGATAATATTATAGGAAGAAAGCCCCAAAAAAAAGTTGTTTGATGACTAGACTACACAGCTTTCTGACAAAAAACCATTTTCCCGATATGACGCCTGTTTGACAGAGGTGTAAGTAAGGATGTAAGTGTAAACAGTGGCAACTTTTTAAGAGCCGGTTTTTTGATCTGTAGTTAACTCAACCAATGGCTAAAAATGAATGTATTCATGTTAGCTCATTCATATTAAAAATAGGAACTAATGGAATAACTCATTCATGTTTTGCCTTTCACATTTAGCTAAAATTCAGCCATTAGTTACTATGTTTAACCACTGGTTTAGTTAACTACGGATCAAAAAACCGGCCCTTAGGGGTCATTTTACTTTTACTATGGGCCCAAACCTGAAATCGCAAAAAAAATCAGATGTTCAGTCATTTACGTTCGCAAAATTCGTCAAAATGTAGGGAACAGCTGATTTTTTTTCGCAATTTCAGGTTTGGTCCCATAGTAAAAGTTGTTAATAATGATGAGTACAATGATCTCTTAAAAAGTTGCCACTGTTTACACTTACACGCTTGTATAGGGGATTACCTCGCTCAAATCCCAAAAACACAGTAAGTTTAAAGAAGATTGTAGATGAATCCTTATGTGCGTTTTCCATAAAAAAAATATATAGTATACTTGAGGTCATCACAAATATATTGTATTGTTTAAAAGTTTAATAAACTTTCCCAAATTTTGGGAAAAAAATCTTTTAAATCGGTCGTTTTCCAACCTAAATTGTAAATTTTCTCTGTAACGGCTGAATAGTTCGGCATGAATTTTGTACTAAAAAATATGTAATGACGTATTTCACAATTTGTATTGTTTTTTTTTTCTTATTTCTTTTGATATTTTTAAATAATGAATAAAAACCCGAAACTTCACCAGTACCCCACTGGAGCACCCCCGCTAAGGCCTGTGACGCGTACTCGGGACGCGATACCCCAGTGTCTCGATGACTCTTGTGACGGGAGGACTATACGCGCGTTATTTTTTCCAAATAAAAACTAAAAGTTCACGTTTTGAATGATTTTTGAATGAAATCATATTGTAAATAGTACAAATATAAATATTCCGTTAAACAACAATAGAAATTAAGTTTGTAAATATATGTAAAGTAGTTTGTAATTTCGTTTTGTTTTTTGAACCTACCATAGAGTAAGCCTGACTATGCCTAAATATAAGAATAAATGTAAGGTGAAGCGTGGTCGAGCTCTCCAAAACTATGGGTAGTACCTACATCGAGTACATTATTTCCAGTGTGTTTATTTTTTTATGGTTTTTAGCTACAATATTTATATATCTTGAGAATAATTTAGTTTAACGGAGGATGTAGACCTAGTTGACTGATGATGTCACCTACCTGATGGTGGACTCCGAAGGTGGGTATAGGATCTCATTGACGGCACTACGTAGAACCAACGTGTTTGGACTCATTTGAAAGGTCTAATGGAGACCTTGGTGATTGACGATCTCACCTACCTGATGGTGGACTCCGAAGGTGGGTATAGGATCTCAGTTTCGGCACCACGTAGAACCATCGTGTTTGGACTCATTTGAAAGGTCTAATGGATACCTTGGTGATTGAAGATGTCACTTACCTGATGGTGGACTCCGAAGGTGGGTATAGGATCTCAGTGACGGTACAATGTAGAACCATCGTGTTTGGACTCATTTGAAAGGTCTAATGGAGACCTTGGTGATTGACGATGTCACCTACCTGATGGTAGACTCCGAAGGTGGGTATAGGATCTCAGTGACGGCACAATGTAGAACCATCGTGTTTGGACTCACTTGAAAGGTCTAATGGAGACCTTGGTGATTGAAGATGTCACCTACCTGATGGTGGACTCCGAAGGTGGGTATAGGATCTCAGTGACGGCACAATGTAGAACCATCGTGTTTGGACTCATTTGAAAGGTCTAATGGAGACCTTGGTGATTGAAGATGTCACTTACCTGCTGGTGGACTCCGAAGGTGGGTATAGGATCTCAGTGACGGTACAATGTAGAACCATCGTGTTTGGACTCATTTGAAAGGTCTAATGGAGACCTTGGTGATTGACGATGTCACCTACCTGATGGTAGACTCCGAAGGTGGGTATAGGATCTCAGTGACGGCACAATATAGAACCATCGTGTTTGGACTCATTTGAAAGGTCTAATGGAGACCTTGGTGATTGACGATGTCACCTACCTGATGGTGGACTCCGAAGGTGGGTATAGGATCTCAGTGACGGCACAATGTAGAACCATCGTGTTTGGACTCATTTGAAAGGTCTAATGGAGACCTTGGTGATTGAAGATGTCACCTACCTGATGGTGGATTCCGAAGGTGGGTATAGGATCTCAGTGACGGCACAATGTAGAACCATCGTGTTTGGACTCATTTGAAAGGTCTAATGGAGACCTTGGTGATTGACGATGTCTCCTACCTGATGGTGGACTCCGAAGGTGGGTATAGCATCTCAGTGACGGTACAATGTAGAACCATCGTCTTTGGACTCATTTGAAAGGTCTAATAGAGACCTTGGTGATTGACGATGTCACCTACCTGATGGTAGACTCCGAAGGTGGGTATAGGATCTCAGTGACGGCACAATGTAGAACCATCGTGTTTGGACTCACTTGAAAGGTCTAATGGAGACCTTGGTGATTGACGATGTCACCTACCTGATGGTAGACTCCGAAGGTGGGTATAGGATCTCAGTGACGGCACAATGTAGAACCATCGTGTTTGGACTCATTTGAAAGGTCTAATGGAGACCTTGGTGATTGAAGATGTCACCTACCTGATGGTGGATTCCGAAGGTGGGTATAGCATCTCAGTGACGGTACAATGTAGAACCATCGTCTTTGGACTCATTTGAAAGGTCTAATAGAGACCTTGGTGATTGACGATGTCACCTACCTGATGGTAGACTCCGAAGGTGGGTATAGGATCTCAGTGACGGCACAATGTAGAACCATCGTGTTTGGACTCACTTGAAAGGTCTAATGGAGACCTTGGTGATTGACGATGTCACCTACCTGATGGTAGACTCCGAAGGTGGGTATAGGATCTCAGTGACGGCACAATGTAGAACCATCGTGTTTGGACTCATTTGAAAGGTCTAATGGAGACCTTGGTGATAGACGATGTCACCTACCTGATGGTGGACTCCGAAGGTGGGTATAGGATCTCAGTGACGGCACAATGTAGAACCATCGTGTTTGGACTCATTTGAAAGGTCTAATGGAGACCTTGGTGATTGACGATCTCACCTACCTGATGGTGGACTCCGAAGGTGGGTATAGGATCTCAGTGACGGCACAGTGTAGAACCATCGTGTTTGGACTCATTTGAAAGGTCTAATGGAGACCTAGGTGATTGACGATGTCACCTACCTGATGGTGAACTCCGAAGGTGGGTATAGGATCTCAGTGACGGCACTATGTAGAACCATCGTGTTTGGACTCGTTTGAAAGGTCTAATGGAGACCTTGGTGATTGACGATGTCACCTACCTGATATTTTTTTAGAGAATAGGTAGAGAAAAATGTGATTAAAATGATTTATGTTTCTACAGATAACCAGTTGGCTGATATCCTGACAAAATTATTACCCGCGGTGCGTTTCACCGAGATGAGAATGAAACTCGGGATGACGTTGTAATTATATTCAACGTGGATAAATAAAATGATACGAATAAGTTAATTATAAGAGCTTGGTTATAATATGTAGATGAATAACATTAATAGTTATAATGGATAAATTGATTGATAATGGATTGATTAGGTTTTTTCTGGGTTTCCCTAATCCTCCGCAACAAATGTTGGACCATGGTGATTGTATTACCAGAGAGAGAGAGAGATAAATTGGAGTTGTGTGATTTTGTAATTGTATAAAGATGTTTGATATATACCGAAATTAAAAAGAAAATGATTTATTTTTGAGGGGGCGTGTTGGAGTATAGCAAAAACAAATCGATCCTACGTCAACACTATCGTCTTTCTCATTCTAACTCATAAATATTATTTTTGTATCCGTGTCCGCCCTTAACCACTTGACCGAAATCCTTACATTCGCATAGTGACTATACTACTCTATTTGCTTTGTGTGGGATCACATGTCTCACGTAATATTAGTAAACACACCTTCCAATATATATAAATAAAAGGATTAATAAACGTATTATATTAAAATCCTTACAACGGTCTTTCCTTTGGTGTTCATCCATTAACCCTAACCTAACAGTCACAATGGCAACATTAAAACAAAATCACAACTTAAATTATTTTTTATACCAGTCGTTATCAGGCATCCAACTTTATTACTATGAGTACATGATGGGAAATAAATGGTGAAATTAAATTAGCTGGCGATACCAATCACGTCTGTGAAGTTTCGCGAGCTAATTTAATTTGATCTTGTGTATAAGGTGTAAACAAAATACCCAGACAAACTTTTAAAGAACACAGTAGGTACTCATGAATATGAGCTACTTTTACTATGGGTAGGACCAGCTCTGAAATATTTAAATAACAGCTGTCCCATACATTTTGATCATGTCCTTATTGCACTATTGTATGGAACAGTTGTTTTTTAGGGTTCCGTACCCAAAGGGTAAAAACGGGACCCTATTACTAAGACTTCGCTGTCTGTCCGTCCGTCTGTCTTTCACAGGCTGTATCTCAAGAACCGCGATAGTTAGACAGTTGAAATTTTCACAGATGATGTATCTGTTGCCGCTATAACAACAAATACTAAAAACAGAATAAAATAAGTTTTTTTTTTAAATATTTTGTTTGCACCTTATATACAGATTGTTTATTGCTCACATACACATACCAATAGATACATACCTAAATCCTAATTATGATATTACAAATCAATAGGGGGGTATAAAGACAGTACGCCACTGGTAATGTTGAAAGCTGGGTCATCCTAACTATTCCCGTTACTGAGAACCGATAGGCACTTACCTGGTCCTCATCTGACCTTCAGAATGTATCATGTAGTAGCACCCGTGCTCAATTATATAAGTGTTGAAAGCTAGGTCATCCTAACTATTCCCGTTACTGAGAACCGATAAGCACTTACCTGGTCATCATCAGACCCTCAAAATGTATCGTGTAGTTGCACCCGTGCTCAATTAGATAAATGTTGAAAGATAGGTCATCCTAACTATTTCCGTTACTGAGAACCGGTATGCACTTACTTGGTCATCATCAGACCTTCGGAATGCATCATGTAGTAGCACCTGTGCTCAATTAGATAAATGTTAACTATTCCCGTTACTGAGAACTGATAAGCACTTACCTGGTCATCATCAGACCCTCAAAATGTATCGTGTAGTAGCACCTGTGCTCAATTAGATAAATGTTGAAAGCTAAGTCATCCTAACTATTCCCGTTACTGAGAACCGATAAGCACTTACCTGGTCATCATCAGACCCTCAAAATGTATCGTGTAGTAGCACCTGTGCTCAATTAGATAAATGTTGAAAGCTAGGTCATCCTAACTATTCCCGTTACTGAGAACCGGTATGCACTTACCTGGTTATCATCAGACCTTCGGAATTTATCATATAGTAGCACCCGTGCTCAATTAGATAAGTGTTGAAAGCCAGGTCATCCTAACTTTTCCCGTTACTGAGAACCGATGAGCACTTACCTGGTCATCATCAGACCCTCAAAATGTATCGTGTAGTAGCACCCGTGCTCAATTAGATAAATGTTGAAAGCTAGGTCATCCTAACTATTCCCGTTACTGAGAACCGATAAGCACTTACCTGGTCATCATCAGACCCTCAGAATGTATCGTGTAGGAGCACCCGTGCTCAATACAATAAAATAACTGATGAAAGCTAGGTCAATTACAAAATAAATTATAAGTTATGAATCTTATGTATTGTTATGGTGTAGGTACTTGTACAAGGAGGAATTAAGTCTAATAAAGCTCTCAGAGAACAAATAAAATAGGCAAAAACGACGACAACTGTGTGACACATCTGTGTTCTTGCTTATCTTCAGTTTGTATGTTTTTAGTATGGTCGTTCGTCGGTAGCGGGCGCCAAAAATAACAAATGCTAGTACAGCGGTCAAATCTTCAAGGTCATCGAGCAATGTAATATCCTTAAGGATATTACATTGCTCGATGACTCCTCGACTCGATGACTCCAAATTTCCCATGTTTAAGCCCCATGTAATAGGGGCGTGCATATTGCCATCAACCGGGCTCAAATTCAGAGTCCAGGCCGCTACTGAGAAATCATTGATGGAAAAATCTAATAACTCTTTGCAGACCTGGCAATCGAACCCAGGACCTCACTTGTGTTGAACCGCGCTTGCGACCTAGACCAACGAGGCACTTTTTACTTATGAAACTAATATTTGAAATAGCACCACCTGTAACTAAGTACGTCATGTACTTCCAACGCGCACGTTGCGGCCTACCTATCAAACTGTGGAACAAAGCCCACTAAGTCTTGTATTATGCAAACAAGCATCATGTAAGGCAAGGATTTATGAGGCAAGTTCGTTGCGAAAATCGCGAGCGCCACCCGTGGGAGCACCCGTGCTCACTATGGCTCCATATATTCATATTTAGGGTTAGAAGGCTCTAGGCGACCGCCCTCGGGAACGTCGCACGCATGAATGACAATCATGCGTAATTGAATTGATTAATCATTGTAAATTCATTCATTCATATTCAATGACGTGGTGTTGTTCATCGAATATTTGTGTTTAGTTTCATAATGGGTTTGTTGAACATTGTATCTGTGTAAGCAACAACATTTTCTAGTTAGTATGGAATTTCCATCTAAGCGTTTTGTTGATCTTTGAATATTTAGTTCGTATTTAATATTGTTGTGAGGCTCGTGGATAAATATAACAGCCGCACGGGTCGAATAAAGGTTAAGCTACGCTTGCCGAGGTCAGTTTGTGGATGGATGACCATTCATTTTATTCATTACAGACCTCTCCGTGCCTAATAAAGCACGTTAAGCCGCGTTGGTATTCGTTACCGGTAGTCAGAAGCCCAAAAAGTCTGACAACCAATCTTACCAAGGGGTATCGCGTTAACTATTGTAGTAACTGGGTTGTGGAGGTTAGACTGGAAGACTACCCCAACATAGTTGAAAAAAGACTAGGCAGATTGATATGGAATTTTCATAGGCATTTTGTTGCAAAATTTGACATTTGAATATTTAGTTCGCATTTAATATTGCTAAATATAAAATAGTTTTTAATTTCGATGCGATGAGCAATGAACATAAAACAAGGTTTTAGTATTTAGCACACATTTTAACACCATCACGTTTTTGGTTTTTATGACCTAGATAGCTATTTATTACCGCACTCCACTGGATAGGTTTATTTTTTCATTTAATGTTGAGTATTTTCAGAATTTCTTTGGTTATAAATTTTATTCCAAAATCCAACTTCGTCACATTTTATCTCCCGTAAGCGGTCATTATAAGTACATAGGTATATTAGTTAGGCCTAGTATGGAGGTTGTCTGTAGGTTATTTGTAAACTCATTTTGTAAATCTAGGCACAAAAAGTTTACCTAAGTTTGCTACGCGTGCCTATGTGTCTCGATCGTAAATTACACATAAATAGATACTTTTCAAAAATATATTACTGTAATTTATATGAATTTGAACTTTCGTACGTGTTTAAGAAGTATTTCAGTTTTAAATTAAATTTGCTATTTATCTAACTTCAATTTAAAATCTTGATTACACAGTTCGATCTTAAGTTACCTAATTACTTTAATTCAAATAACCGTTTTTCAATATAGCTATTGTTTTAGTTTCATTTATTTCCTTAAAGACGAAGGCTGCAATATCCAGTCAGTCCTCGCGATGAAGCAGTAATACATTTTAATAAACTCTTCAGTCGACAACACGCTTCTCTACGGTAGAGAAGCGTTTTGTCGACGGAAGAGTAGACAAAAATGACGTGTGCGTGTAGACAGTACGATGGTAGCAAAGTAGAAAGAGTCATCTGCATTTTTTTACATAATATGTCTCAGAATTATTCTTCTCCTTATTGAAAACAAAATCTTTTTTTTCGCGATTTCAGGTTTGGTCCCATAGTTAAAGTTGATCATAATTATGAGTACAATGACCCCTTAAGAGATTTCGTGTATGAATAGATGGGCCTTATATATTACAGTAATTGGCCTTAACCATTTTCTTAGTAATGCACTATTAACTAAATAATGTAATTTATTTATTTATATTATTTATTATTTAACCGTTTATGTAGACACAAATGAACAGACAAGAATAAGGAACTGAAAATTACGTACAAAGGTGATGCTTATTTCTAAAGAAATCTCTTCTAGCAAACCTGCGATAGGACAGAGGATAAAAGAGATGTAGACACCGTGTGTAAGAATAAAAGAGAAAATAAAAATACATAAAATCTAAAAAAAAAATAAATCACTAAGCAAATAAAACATATTATAACAAATACTGAAATACTTATAGAATAAATATCACTAAAATAACTATGACGAAATGGAAAGATAGTGTTCTTTCACTCTTCTTTTAAATACTGCAACAGTTTGGCAGTCCCTAAAGTCAGCAGTCAGTCAGAAGACAGCTTTGTTCTTCTACTCGTATTAATGGGACTGGCCCATAAAAGCTAATCATAGATGGCGCTGCCATAGGTAGGTCCCTTGTCATAGACTTTGACGTTACTTATGCTTGCATCAATGCTTTTATTTTTACGTTTTACGAAATAAAATATATGAAAATAGTGCCTTTTTGTTTATCACACATGGCAAGTCAGTGAGTTAAAGGAAGAGTTGAAGAAATGCGGCGCCTCTTTACGAGGAAGGAAAACTAACTTGGTCGAATGGTAAGGTGCATCTTTTTGGATTCGCTTCTTTAACATAAGTATTTACTAATAATTTAGATATAATATATACAAATTGTCTGAAAAGAACATTCTTAAAATATTTGATGTTTGTGTTGCTTGCGATATGTTTTTGTTATCAATGAATCAGCTGATGGGGATTCTAAATCTTGTAGCACATGAATTTCTACATTTGCGGAGACATTAGCATCAGTACATTCCTCATGGTGACCCTGCAGTGGGACAACATCACCTAGTCTTTGTGACGTTGAAGGCTTTTCTTGAAACAAACTTTCTCTGCAATTGCGAGCTCTGAGACGTTCTGAATTATTTCATACATAACCTCGATTGGCTTTTAGGTACGAAATCAAAACATCTTTTGATTTTAGAGTCCTTTAAAAATGGTGGGTTCTCGTCTCCGAACAATTGGGTACGCTACACCACGTCATTTCAATAAAATAAACAAAAAAAAAATAATAGTCCAAAAACAGCACTGTTTTGGGACCGATGGGTTGATGACAATCTGGTCTCGTTTAACGCCTCCAAAACACAGGCGTGTCTTTTCACCGCTAAAAGGAGTCGTTTCGACCAAACTCCTACTTTTCGGGGTACCACTGTTCCTATAACAGATTGGCTCGAGCTCCTAGGCATGGAGTTGACATCCAGTCTCAACTTCGACGCTACCATCGAGCACAAAGCCCAAACAGCGGCCAAAAAACTGGGCATCCTAAACGTGTGAAGCGATACTTTACGCCTGGATAGCTTTTGACCCTTTATAAAGCGCGTAGTCCGATCCTGCATGGAGCAGCCACCTTTGGGATGGCTCAGCTAAATACCAACTTGCTGCGCTTGACTCAGTGGAACGCAAAGCTAAAACGCCCATTGGCGATGTAAAACTGGTGGATGCTGAGCTTCACAGCTTGGCTCATCGCCGCAAGGTTGCCTGCTTGTCGGTCTTCTGTAGACTGTACTTTGGTGAGTGTACTCAGGAACTCCACAACCTCATTCCACCGGCCCCCTTCTACCATCGAACATCTAGACGCTGCGCATGGCATAAGAGTGGAACTCACTACCTGCGTCTGTGTTCCTGAACGCATACAATCCGAATATCTACTAAATTAGAGTGAACATGCTTCTTTTGGGTAAGCGCACTCCATCATAGACATCTCATTAATCTCAAATTAAAAAAAAAAACCGATCTACGCTAGCTCCATTTTGACAGTTGCCAGCCCCATTATTACAGTTTTGTGTTCGAAACGCTCTCCTGTAAAATCATGTTTTTTTTTTTAGATAAACGTGTACTTTGCGGCCGTAATAGTGGTATGAGGAACAGGGTTGAGGCTGACTGCTGACATCGACCAGGAGAGGGTTGAAGCGAAAGCGCAGTATGCTGTGCCAAGGTTGCTGATGTCATCATCAGCAACCAGCCTCATGGCTGAGGGCGATGACCAGGAATGCGCGTCCGCACCATGCTTCAACGGGTATCCTGACTACCAAGACAGGATACCCGTTGAAGCCGTGGATGCTGGTTGACTGTGTGACTCGCCGCTCGAAAGCTTGAGGAAGATTATGACGTCACACTGAACTAGCTGCTGGAAGGCTGCGTCAATGTCCATCACGTCGGGATCACCAGTATAGAGGTATGGGGAAGAGGGTGTAAAGTTCACTCATCCTCCATAGAAAAGGGAGGATCCTCCGACCAGACGAGTGTTGTGTTTGATGGGCTACTGCCCGACGTTTGATGTCGGGACGTTGTACATAATGCAAGTCGCGCGGTAAACTCTGATTGCGCGATGCAGGAATTTGCGTGACATCAGTGTGATGCGTAGTTCGCATGTGGCGATGTAGATGCCGCCGCGGTCGAGTAGAAAGTTTTCTACGGTCTTTTGCATGGCGATTACAAAATCAAATGTGAAGAGAAGTGTCTTCAATACCCTAGACAACTACAACGTCTAGCGTGACGTATATTGTTTCTCCGATTTTGACAGTTTGGGATAGAAAACTTTCTTCCGAAATAGTCTACATATAAAAGGACATAGACAAAGATCGTTAGTTGTTTCTTCTTTAAGGCGAGTAATTTTAGGTGGTGCTTGGTTGTTTTTATCATTTCATAGGCTGAAAATAAAAATAAATATACATAGCTATGGAAATGTTAGTCTACGAAGAAACTCGTGTGTAGGTGTGATCTCGTGCTCGGGAAGAAGAGATTTCGGGAAGGGTAAACAAGCGTTTTTTTTTTCTACAGTAGAGTAGAAATAGAAAGCGTCACGCTTACAGATTATATGAACAGAAACATGCAATAATTTTTTAAGAAGAGTTTTATAGGTAGTATAGAGGGTAGGTAGGTAATGTGATTCCATTCATGTCCTTTCTAAAAATATCTGGCTGACGGCATTTTGACATTCCTACAGTCACTTTTGGAAGAAAGCGTTTAGAGTTTGATTAGAGGGACGTCAGCGAGACGGGCCCCCTCGTCCAATGACATCGTGTTGGTCTTAAAGATATAATATTGAAAAAAAAAAAACATAAGTCTTATACGCGATCAGTGCGTTAATTTATTATTAGTATAGATCCCGAAGTAAAGTAACGATTCCCATACGAGAAAATATACAGCACCTAGACGCATTAAATCACCCAATCAAAATCATACCTATACTTTCTGGCAGTTTTTTGTTTTCACTTATTAGGTATATTGGTTCTAATTTATTTAAGATACATGCACAACTGTACAGCAGATTAAAATGTATCTAAGGCGTTTTATAGTAAAAAAATATTAACTTAATGTAATGATAATAAGGTACATTGTACTTTCAATAACTTTAACTTAAATAAAAAGAAATAAAAATGTGTTTTACATGAGAAATTAATAAAGTTAGCAAAACAAGGTAACAAGCTAACTTGTTATCTTGTTTAACAAATTTATTAATTATATTATTTAAAAAAAAGCGATATTATGTGTTTCGGTGAATCCGAGGTTGTGTTCTGCATCACCAGTCTGCATCACATCTAAGTTTTCCCTACATTATTAATAAAAATAAAAATGTTTATTTCAATTACATACAATTATAACACACAATGAGTTGAAGATCACCTTTTAAGCAAGAAGATGCTTGTGTTAGGTGAACTCTGCTCTTCCACTATCATAAATAACAGGTATGCAATTGATGAACTGATCCAAGAATAAGAAAAATAAAATAAAAATAATCTAATTTAAATAAAACAGAAAAATAAAGCAAAAAGGAAATAAGAAGGAAAGAGATTATTTACTAACGACTCGCTCCTGCTTTGCATGGTTTTTACAACTTGACAATACATCGAGTTTTATTTTTTTAATTAAATGTAAGTTTAATACTATTAGAAAAAATCATGTACAGTCGCGACCAAAAGTCGATAAGCAAACTCACAAAGCAATAGCTTGGCGTTTAGTTTGACTTAAGACCTTCTATTTCCATGAACATAAACATGCATAATAATTGTCGTCAACAACTGATTGTAGTCATAATTTCAAAGTTATGACATGTGTAAAGATGACCTAGCGGTTAAGCGCGTGCAGATAGATGCGTGAATCAGTGAGCCGTGAGTTCAAATCTAACGCTCTACTTGACTTTTTGTAAGTTTTTACTTGATTGAAAGTAATGGGATAGAAATATAATATTCTTTATCTTGTTCGCAGATATATATCTGGGTATTGACAATTATATATGTGTTATTAAAATATCCTTTCTTTGTTATGTTATTATGAATTGACTAAGTGGGTATACAACAAAAAATCCTATGAACGGTTACAAAAAATCTTCTTTTATCTAGTAGGAATGTAACGTCACAATTCTCTTAAGTTTGTTAATTTTATAAATAAGTAAATAAAACGAATAAACATTTTTCTTACCATTCAGCACGATCTTTTTTATTTCAACCTTCCATCACCAAAAAGATAAATTAAAAATCACAAAATAGTTAAATAATAATACAATAACTAATATTTAACTTCTTATAAAAGTAAATAATAAATGAACATAAACATCTAACAAGTTTTTGCTTAAAATAGTACAAATATATTATTATGCTTCCAAAGAAACAAAAAACAGTCCCAGATTGTGATTAAGATTCGAACTCAGACTTCTTTGATCGTGAAACCATTGCTTAGCCCAAACAGCTACCAGCACATGTTATGTTTATGCAAATTTTAGCAATGCAATCGTAAGAACAGGTGGCCACTATGACGAGTATTCTGAATTTAACAGAAATATAATGTTATTTCGCGAAGTACGACGACATGCGACAATTGATTAGTGTGTGTTATCTGCGGAATGTTGAGTTAGACATCGCTCATACACGCACACGTACTGGTTCGTGCTCGCACAGTTCATAGCAATGTAATCCTTAGCACGCTTATGGACTTTTGAGCGTTTACTGTACCTACTTATTATAAACCTTCCGAAATACTTTTTCTAAATGATCAAAACGTGACTTTAATTTATAATATGTAATTACCTAGTCTTGCCATAAATATTGTCACGAAGAATGTTTTTTTATTGCAAATAATGTTTATTACTTTTACAGTGTGTTAGTTTACTACATAAATATAAAACAGTTTAAAATATAAAAAGCTTATTCGAAGTTCATTGGCTGCCATACAGTCCTTTAAACGTTGAGGCCGGTTATCAATAGAAGCACGCACTCTTTCCATGGGAAAATTCTTCACTGCCAATCGTATGGATTGTTTTAGGGACTCCAAAATATTATG
Organism: Dicycla oo; assembly: GCA_948252095.1. Classification (NCBI taxonomy): domain Eukaryota; kingdom Metazoa; phylum Arthropoda; class Insecta; order Lepidoptera; family Noctuidae; genus Dicycla; species Dicycla oo. The sequence goes on along the minus strand of OX411714.1, from coordinate 13,559,577 downwards.
GCGTTTAGAGCAAGCCGTACTCTGTAAAACTGACCATAAATCATAATCCAGCGGATTAAGATCGGGACTAGACGACGGCCAGTCTTCAGCTCTGATGAAGTCCGAAACGTTCACTTCCAACCAAGACTGCGTGGACCGAGCTTTATGTATGACCCGGCACCGAGTCTTGTTGGAAGGACCATGCTTGGTTATTGAACATGGTGTTGTTAAGGGGCTTAAATACCTTCTCAAGAATGGTAACTTAATACACTTGTGCCGATGCTTTGATACCCTTTTTACAAAAATATGGCTCAGTCACTCCTTCATAGCTAACACCCCACCAAACCATCACTGAAGTCGGATAATGCCCACGTTGCACTCTGTCGACTAATTGGGAATCTTCCTTAGAGCTTTGAGCATAAATACGGTCATTTTGTTTGTTAAAATGTTACTCAATTGTAAAGAGTTTCTCATCCGTAAACAAAATTTTTCTGTGACCTTCCTTTGCGTACCGCTTCAGTACTTATTTCGATTTTACCACCCTATTATTTTTTTAAATTATCAGTTAAAAATGACCAGTGCGTCTCTTATAGGCTGCAAGTCCTAAGTCATCTTTTAAAATACGCGACATGGTTCTGGGTGCTATCTTCATCTCCCGAGATAAAATCTTTTGCTTTCGGACAGGATTTCTTCGAATTCTTTCCCTTACTGCTTTGACCACCTTTTTCGTACGAACACTACGTGGACGGCCAGTTCTTTTTCTGTCACAAACAGAGGAGGTCTCATTGTACCTATTAATAGCCCGGTACACAAACATTCGACTAATACCAAGCGTATGGAGAGTTTTAAAAATTGCATTTGGCTCCATAGCAAATTTGTGTAATGCAATCACAGCGATTCGGTTCTCTTTATCACCCCACTCCATTTTAATATCGCAACATATTGTATAATGTATTGGCGCCAAAATTAGAAAACTCAATGAGCAATCGTATAAAAATGACAGATTCCAAATTCAAATATAATATCTTTCTTATTTTTAATTGTAACAGTATTTATGGCCAGACTGTTATAGAGGATTCTAACCAACCGACCTTGCAAAAACAAATAAATTCTGAATGTTTTTGTTCCGACCTCAAAGCAGTGTCAAGCCTTTGCCGTTATTGTTCAATCTTGTGTTAATATTTAAAGGTAAAAGGTCGATAAAGAAGCTATGCCCGCGGAACATCTCGAGTGATGTCGTAAACAGATCTGAAGATGACAAACAAAAGTATTTAAAGGCCTTCAGAATCAGCGGATATTACAGTAAGAAAAGGCGATAGAATGGATGGTAAATTCTTATCTTCATAACATGTATTTTACTGGATATTTTTTTTTTACCGTCTTGAAAAAATAGAGGCCTATGGCATAACTAGTTCTTTTTTTATTGTTTTTTTTTTTTAAAATAGCTTAGACAGAAATTGCTCTATCAATAAACACTACACATTTGAAGTAAACTAGAACAATAAAAACAGAAATTTTGAAAAAACTATAGATCGTTAAAAATGTCGGAGTTAAAATCATACGCACTACGCAGGTTGCGTAGTGCGTATGATTTGAATTTCGATATTATAAAAAAAAAACGGCCCGTTATGTTTAATCCCCTTGTAATAGGAGCCTATTGCCATCAAACGGGCACAAATCCAGACTAACGACTTTCTGGAAGTAATGCGTGCAATATTCATACTAAATTGATTATAGAGACTAATTTGATTAAAAGTTATTATTAACTGGAAACTTCAATATCATCCCGATAACTATCTCCACAATAACTCACTCTCTGAATTTCGGGAGTATCATCCGCCATATTGGATTAGACGTGACGTCACGTGCCTCAATATGACACTCTGCCGAATAATACGAATCTAACGACTTCTCGTTTACTCAAATCGGTGAAAGCGTTATGCCTTTTGGTCCCTGCCTCCCTGGCTATTAATAGACCAGCCCGTCTTTCCCCGAATCTGTCGTAAACGATGGCTTAGGGATTTCACAGCATACTTACATGCTATACTATTAAATGAGCAATATTTGTATTTAGATATATATTTATATAACATATTATAGTATATATCGATGCTTAGCAGCCAAAAAGGGATAAGTGACATTAAATCCTCTCGTATATCGATATAGACGCAGTAAATAAACCGATTCAAACCATATATACAAGTCGATTTCGCAAAAAATGTACCTTATCCCTTTTTGGTTGTTAGACATCGATATACGTATATGTTCTCGAAATCGTTATCGTATAAAACGTTCTCGAAAACGGCTCTAACGTTTTCGATGAAAGTTGCAATATACGGGGGCGAAAAATCGATCAAGCTAGGTCTTATTTCTGGGAAAAAAAATAGTTTTCTTTATTTTCACTCGAACAGAGCTCGGTCTATCGGTCGGAACTAGGTACCTTATATTATATGCAATCTGCTGTATATTTCAAACTGTATATTTATAAAATTTTGAGGGTTTTGCGTTATAAAGACTCGTACATATACAATTTCCCGGAGCCAAAGAAAAGCTATGCTTACCATTCCTGACATCTATTCAGGAATGGTAAGCATAGCTTTTCTTTGGCTCCGGGAAATTGTATATGTACGAGTGCTGTATTTTATTCCATGAACCTGATATAAAAGGTTTCGGAGAAATGACACGTTTTTACAATAATTATATTTCAATCGAAATCGATGGCTTCTCGAATATTGAAATAAATTTATTTGTAGCTACTATTTTCTTACATAGGACGTCGGCCTGTACCTTTTTTTCATTAAATCATCAAACACGTAACCTTTCAACGCAATTTTTAAGAATAACCACTACAAAATATGATCCACAATAAAATTATTACCCGCCTTTTTTTATAGAAATACGTAAATGTCAGTCGTAATTGTTCCCCCGTGTTGTTGTAAGGCTTGTCAAGTGAAACTTTTGCAATAATAAAAGTAGCGAGATACTCACCAAGTTTTTTCCTGTTTCACAGCGAGACTGGCAACATTTTCAGATAACATTCAATTAGTTTTTTGTACAAAACTTTCAAATGGTTGGAACTTTCCTGTACTTTTAATTTTTTTTTTTTTTTTGATAATCAATCATCGTTTCCTGTTATATTTAGGAGCTCGTGGCTAAGTAATAACAGCCACACGGGTCGATCCATCAGGTTAAGCTACGCTTGCCGGGGTTGGTCTGTGGATGGGTGACCATCTTTACATACCGAGACTCCTCCGTGTCTCGGAAAGCACGTTAAGCCGTTGGTCCCGGCTATCATTCGAGGATCTTTAACAGTCGTTACGGGTCGTCAGAAGCCCGAAAGTCTAACTACCAGTCTTACCAAGGGGTATCGTATTACCCAGTAACTGGGTTGTGGAGGTCAGATAGGCAGTCGCTCCATGTAAAATACTGGTATTCAGCTGCATCCGGTTAGACTGGAAGCCGACTCCAACATAGTTGGGAAAAGGCTAGGCAGAATGAATGTTTCCTGTTATATTTAAAAATGTAGACACTTTTTTAAAGATTTCTTTATTTGGCAAAACACTGATTTTCTTCATTAAGCGTTTACAAAATACAAACACAGACTCCACAGACTGCAGAATTGTTTCCTCAGTCACTATGTACCAATCATATTCATCCAAAACGTATACGAATTTATTTGAAAATATCTGTAAAATATAGACCAAAATAGGTAATACTCGCTTCCGTGTAAAGTTCATGCATACTTCATGCATAAGAACCTCCTTTAGCCATGATGCCCTCAATATAGTTTTATCTGATGGAATATCGGAATAGGAAATTATAGCCCTGTACTAAAGCGCATAAAAATGCTATCGTTATGGTCTAAAACCATAAAAAATGGGGCTGGTTGAATTATGAACAGCAATTTTGGATAATGGTAGGTACTATTAAAGACACATTAAATTATTATTTTTCTGGCGCTAAAATATTGTAAGTTGGTAAATCATGACAGTAGGTAGGTACTTAGGACAAAGTGCCTTTGTTTCCATAGCTCTTTGCAATAGGCTTAAAATTTTAAGAAAAAAAAAATCTGTGGGCGCGCCAGTTCGAATCCGCGCCGTTTTCGTGAAAACAGATTGAAATTTTACTATGGTTTCCGAGACTGCCATAGCCATTGTATTTGCTCGACACTTGATTTAGTAGGCTCATTGCATTCCTTATAAAGTAAGTTTTCACAGATTATGATATTTTTCGCTTCTGAGCAGATTTACGACCAATATGAGACGACATCTTAAACTTTTTTGCTATTTGAAACAAATATTCTTACGGTTTCTGACACTGCCATAGCTATTGTATTTGCTCGGCACTATTATTTTTTTAGCCTCATTGCATTCCTTTTGATGCAAGCTTTCTTCAATTGGAGTATTTATGATTTGTGAGCAAATTAACGGCTGATATGAAACGACATCTGACATTATTTTGCTATTGTCAACTTAATATTAGTTTTTAACCCTATTTTGGCCAATACTTCCATTGTTTCTCTTTAGGTTCTTCTCTTTATGTGTTTTGTAAATTCTTGACAAAGGCACCAGAATAACTGATCTAGCTAAACACGTGTTTGCGCCATACGAATTGATATTTCGACACATAGTGAAAAGTAGAGGGTCGCGCGCATGCGCGTGCACTCGCAGTGTGAAACGCAAATTATATCAAGCCTTAAAATTGTTATAAACACGACCTATCTTTTGAATACTCAACTATTACTCTAGCATTAAAAGTTCCGTAGTTATTAGCGGTTGAAATCTTACATGTTTTTGTCGATCAGAAATATTGAACTTACCACTAGTACATCGAGCGAAAACGCGTTTTCATGTCTAAAAATAAAACAATATTATCATAATCTAGTCACACTTTCATGTCAAAGCACTAATTAATGGAAATTTCAATGAAAAACCAGAAAAAAGTAAAACCTCTGAGCACCTTTATTTATCATACAGAGAACCAACTCCAAATAACATTCGAAATACGCCACCCCACACCCTTTAATCCGTCAGTAATCTTCTAAGTTTTCCCACAGCCACAATGTAGTCTCGTTAAAATCAAGTAGATTGCGATACGACACTGAGGGGACAGGATAAAATTGTTTCGGTATAGAAACGGTTGACAGCTTCGCAGCTGGCCGTTGACAACGGTCGTCCAGAGTGACACTGTAATCTATTACGCGGAACACCCGGCGCCGCGTTTGTTCCCACTGTTTAGTCGGACAACTAACCATTGGCTATTTCGGTGTGGTAAAAAAGTCATCGCTGTACGCGTGACCGACAATCGGTGACAAATGATGGATGGATTACCGACCTACGTTCCGTTCTTGACAAGTCAACCGCCTTGGCAAAATTATGCGCTTTGGGGCCGACAACAAATAATTGTTCCGGGGCTCCCGTGACAATTATACAATTGCGTCCTAGACCGCGATTGGTGAAAAGCAATTTTACAAAACGTAATTTGTAATGACAGTACTACTCTTTGGAATGTTGTGTTTCTCTATTTCTTTTACAGCGCACTCAAGATGACAAGCAACTAATGCACTGTAAGTTTTTTTCTGATCAGTCAGGATGGAAAAAGCACTCTCATGCATCTTCAGATTAAATATAACTTCTAACATACGTTGCTCAAGACAGGCGAGAGAATTGATACTAATGCTTTATTGTTCTAACATTCCGATTCGCGTTTTATAGAACAATATCTTTCTAAAGTATACACCGTGACTTGAGTCGTCTTACAAAGGTGGTCCACTCATTGTACTCATTATTATGAACAACTTTTACTATGGGACCAAATCTGAAATCGCGAAAAAATCAGCTGTTCAGTACATTTATGTTCGCATAATTCGTCACAATCTACTGAACAGCAGATTTTATTTTTTTCGCGTTTTCAGATTTGGTCTCACAGTAAAAATTCTTCATAATGATGAGTACAATGAGTGGACCACCATTGTAAGGCGACTCAAATGTCACGGTGTCTATCCACATGACCAGATGACAAATAACTAAAAAGCTTGGTCAAGACATATTTCTTGGAATTCGTATGTAAATTACATTGCTTACGTATTGATTTCCGAAAATATGTAGTCCGTCAGAAAAGGTCTTCCGATCTCCATCTAAGTTATAGTCGTTTCCGCCCCATACCCTTGTTATGTCCGCTTTTATGAGAAAATTTATTCTTACCCGGGTTTTGTTCCGCAAGCGTACGGACGTACCTAACTATAGATACGTAAAAAGTTCCATAACTAAAGTTTTTATGGTACATATTTTCGTATATAGGTACCAATAATAACTTGATAAATATCTGCGAATTGCCTGTACCTACTGAGCTAAAACGGTTAGAGAAAATGGATAAGTTATTAACCTAGGCGCTCGTAGTCAATGGACTGGCAACGTTCCTATTACTGAGCCATTGTAGACTTCAACTAGTTTTTTTTTTTTTTGTACAACGTGCATAAAATTGCATAGTTCCTATTATAATCTTTGGAGAAAATAATAATTTTAAGCTTAAAAAAGTGGGTGGACTACATTAATACTCTAACTCGGAAGAGGAAATTCGTTTTGACCTTATATAATTTTACGCGTCTTTTTTCGTCATCTATATTTGGAATGTGAGTGTACTTTTAATAGGTTCGGCTCTGCCTAACCCTGAGGGAAATAGGCGAGATGTTGTGTTAGATGTATTTTTGTTTGGTAATTTTATTAGGAAATTCAAAAATACTTGTAAAAAGCACCCTTCATTCAAGTATTTGTAAGGTAACATGTATCGACATGTACAAAAAGATAATAATGTATCGGATTTGGATGAATGGGCAAGATGGCTTTGGAGGTAGACCCATCTGGCCAAAGTAAGTTTGTTTGTTTGTTTGTTACCTTTCCACGCCTAAACCACTAAACCGATCATCCTGAAATTTTGCATAGACGTTGTCACGTGTACTGAAATGGACATAGGGTACCTTTCATCTCGAAAAGAACTACTGTTCCCGAGGAAAACAGCAATTACTGTCTTATGATAATAGATGGTGCCACGTGTCTTTCGAATCATGATTGAATTATAATTATTATAGAAACTTTAGTAGGTAGTGTGTTAATAGTTTCTTTTTTTTAATATAAGGTCGCAATACTTTTTGTGAGTCTAGACCGGTTTTTCGTATAAATGCGAACGTGAGTTTGTTTGTTACGCTTTCACGCTAAAACCATTAAACGGAGTTGGACGAAATTTGGCACATGGGTAGACTATGACTTAGATTAGGACTTAGGATACTTTTGATCCCAGTAGTGCGTCCCCGTGGGATAATTTCTGACAACACGCGGGCGAAGCCGCGGGCAAAAGCTAGTGAGATGATAAACATCAAAACATGTACCTAGTGGACAATATGATACAAGATATACAGAAACATTTTGTTATGCAATTTGTCTGTAAAACATGTCAAGTGATATGAAACGTCAACCATGTTTCGCTTCGATGAGTTATGTGACAATTGCGAACGCGAGTCGATACATTCACAGAAAACAGAGATTTCAACATGTTTTTATCTGAATGATTCGCCAGTGCAAACGCACAGTGTTACGGCCCCAAGATCTACGCGCTTACATCGACTATAGTGAACAGTCTCTGAAGCCAATTATTTGTTAATCTTAGTGTTAAACAAATGAAGGATTTTTGGAGTTTACTCCTTAAGAATCGATATTCATATAAGCATATATTTATATATACGAGGGGCGGAGGGATCCCCCCCTCGTATGGAAAAAATATGAGAAGTGAAATACAAGCGAGGCGCGACAATGCCTCGCTTGTATTTCACAACATAAAAACACGTGACAACGTGTTTTTATGTTTTGTTTATTTTCGGCCAGTCTTCATTGTAGCGGTCAAATCTATCCATTATATTCAAATAATTGCACATAAGGACTGAACTCCAGTCGTGATACGGAGCTGGCACATACTTTTTTTAGAATACGAGTATATACGTATGCACGTATCCGACTCAGACCGATCAACACATATAATATTTGTTTGTTCAGATTAATCTTTATTTTCAAAAAATGATATTTCGGAAGAACCTATTACACGTTTTGGTCTTAAAAATTAACGACTTATTCCAACAACGTCCGAAGACTATTTCACAGATATGACCTTTGTCGTAAGGGCTCGTCGAAGAGAAATAGATTTACTAGGCTACGTACATTTATTTTTATGTCTCAGTACAGATGATGCTAACAGGTTTATCTTGTCGCGTTCGATCTGTCTCGTGGAAGACTCTCGCTGTAAAGACTGTAACGTGGAATCTAGGAAAACTGTTATTATTTTTATTGGGATGATAAAAATACGCTCTTAAAATAATGTAGATATCTAAAATGATTATGGTGATTGATTTAATTTATGATGATGACTTTTATAAAGACCAACAGGCACGGGGCCCGCGTGGTGTATTTTAACCTACTCCATCTCACAGAGAGAGGAGGCCTGTGTCCCAGCAGATTATGTTATAACAATAATAAAACATTTATTTCGACCAACAAAGGATCATATATGACGGCGGCGTCGTCGTACGTCATTTCTCTAAGCTGTAAACAACACGTGCACCGAACACGCCATCGACAAGTACGTCACTCGACCACTCCTACCACCCCGCTACTCGACTTGTTTTAATACAATTATAAAAGAGCGCGCAGCGGGGAAACAAGTCTCAAGCCCGGTAAGCCCAAGGCTGAGCCCACTAGTTGCCACCCCATCAGTCTGCTCAATGTGCTCGGCAAAATCTATGAGAGGCTTATTTATAAGTGACTCAGAGACTATGCCGAGACAAAGGGTCTCATCCCTAACGAGCAGTTTGGTTTCCAAAGGCAGCATTCCTGCGTTCATCAGGTCCACCGCATCATCGAACTCTTAAGCGTTGGCTTCCAACGTGGTTTGATGACGGGTGCTGTCTTCTTTGATATAGCGAAAGCGTTCGACAAAGTCTGGCACAACGGCTTATTATATAAGCTCTACCAACTTGGCGTGCCAGATCGTCTCATACTCATCTTAGGAGACTTTTTGTCGAATCGCACCTTTCGCTATCGCATAGAAGGAGCGCTATCCTCCCCCCGGACTCTACACGGATGGGATCCGTGTAGAGTCACACAGGGCTCTGTGCTCGCTCCCCTCATCGTCACGCTGTTCACCAGCGATATCCCGAAAAGTAAAAAGGCGCAGTTAGCTCTGTTCGCAGACGACACGGCCATTTACTACTCGGGCAGGGACCAACACCCGATATCTCGCACTCTCCAAACCGCAGTCGATAACCTCGGCGCCTGGTTTAGGAAGTGGAGAATCGAGGTCAATCCCGACAAGAGTCAAGCGGTCCTCTTTCTGAGACCGCGTCGCACTCGACTCCCTCCCGGACCGATCACCATGTTCGGCAAGCCAATCCCTTGGGAGACGCGAGCCAAATACCTCGGTGTGACCCTCGACCACCACCTCTCCTTCGCTGAGCACATAAAGGAGGTGCTTTCGCGCGCCGCTTTCGCTCTCGGTAGACTCCACTCCGTTCTGAATGCACGTAGCAAATTGTCACTTAGGTGCAAATTGAGCATTTATACAGCGTGCATTCGCCCCATCATGACCTATGCAGGTTCAGTGTTTGCGCACGCAAAACCTCACCTCATTCATAGGATGCAGGCCCTCCAAAACCGTTTCCTCCGAAAGGCAACGGGAGCCCCTTGGTTCGTTCGGAACGAAATCCTCCACGTAGATCTCGACATTCCCACCATCTCCCAGTTCTTGAAACGCAATTCCAAGCGTTTCTTCGACTCAGCCACCAACCATCGCAACCCTCTGGTTGTCGAGGCGGCTAGCTATGTCCCCTCTCGTATTAGTAAGGTCCGCCGCCCCAGGCTTGCCCTCTCAGATCCCGATGACCCCATAACTCTTCTCCAGGAGAGCAGTAGGGACCGTAGGAACAAACACAAATCGACATTCCTGCCTCGCCGCCGAGGTCCCTCGCGACGACCCTGTAATAATCGTCCTCCCCCCCGTACCTTGCTCGGGTATGAAGTGCCAGCTGGTGGCATAGCTAAGCCTGTAGCTTTAAACTCCCTTGTCAATAATAATCACTCTAATTTGATCCAGCCTGTCCCATCTTGCTGTCCTCCCCCCAGCAACGCCCTAAGCCGAGGCCCGTTCCCCACAGGGGGAGCCCTTAGCATGTAGTCACTTAGTCTTGTAAGTTTTATGCCCCTGGCTGGAGGCTTTGAGTTCTCTTAAGGCAGCCACAGGATAGTCCGGTTAAGTAGTCACGGCCTCTCTAGGCCAACAACGCCATTCAAAAAAAAAAAGAAGCAAGTCAGTCTTGGCTCTGGCGTGGGACGGTGCACAAGTTGAACTTAGCTGATCCTTGACTCTAGATAATTACCTTGAGGATTCGAATTAATTATCATTTTAATTACCAAATTGTCATCGTATGATTTAAGATCAATTAATGATGATTATTTATTATTACAAAATAAGATAGGGCAATTGGTAATTGCTAAAATTAGTGACTTAACTATAAAAATTGTAATTATTATAATAATAAAAGGAATAGTTCAATCTATCGTCAGCCTATCATTAAATTGAATCTGACCCCTTCTGCCTACATATACACAAAAAATAAAATAAAACAAAAGCACATACAATTAAAAAGACTACATAAACACACAAAAGATTACAGACTTCGATTGCTCAGTATGTGAACCATACAGCAATGGTTCAGGTATTGAGAATCGAACCTCTGTGCGAACAGCCTCACGATGCCGCTTGAGCTAGCCCGAACCCTGCGCACCAGAGATGTGCATCGCTTTCGCATAGTAGAATAAAAACAGTCTACTTGCGACCCGGCGGACATCCCTGAAGCACTGCAGAATCGGGGCAGCCCCATCAGCATCCTGAATGCATTATTATATTGCACACGCAGGGCATTGTAGTGTCCGCGCGTGTATAGGACCCACAGGCTACTCGTGTACAAAGAACAATAATGTACGCTATTTGGAACACATATGTAATAGTGTTAAGTTTAAGTTTTGGTTCTTGTATTTATACAAGTATTTATATAAGTATTTATACTTTAATAAAACATATTGTAGTATTCGTCAGATAGCTACTACAAATATCCCTGGGATCGTAAAAATAATACATATTGAACAGTCACATTCAGCTTGTATGTCCTGTGAGAATGAATTTGATACCGGCCCATTGTTTTCCTATAATGGATATTTTATGCAACTCTATGTAGGAGCCATTTCGCCTACAATGCTAGTAAAGTTTATGTATCAATTGTTAAGCTTATAATGACGATAAATTCTTGTAAGGTTCTATTTTATACATTTTTGATCAAGTAGGTAGCCCTAATATTAGTTTGTGAATACGTCATACTTATTTTGGAAGCAGATAATCCAGCTTTTATCCCGTAGAGGACGATATGGAGGAAATAATAATAACACAATTTTTTTCGAACATCGGGAAATATAAAATACAATGTTTGTAAAAACCATGTGTTTCTCTAAGCTTTGGAGAGCCTTATCTAATGTCTATATCGTGCTTTTGGACATTGGGGGTAATAAGTGCACCCATGGCATGGCCTGATAACGTGGTGATCGATCATTATTTATATAATAATAATAATACAGAAACCCGCAGAGCAGCATGTGGCGAGCTGTTGGGCAGTAGCGACCCCATAGACCCTATCTCCCGAGAGAAATCTTGTCCTCATCTCTGGCTTGCCTTTATTGGCCGGCTGGAGTGAACACTGACGAGGAACAGAGCTCCCACCTCTTTCTTGCCTTTATTGGCCGGCTTGAGTGGAGATTCGCAAGAGCAAACCTGCTCGGAGAAAGGAAGTATTTCAGTAAGGTGCTGGTAGGGATCTTGACCGAACTTCCAGGATTGTCCTGATAGCCATGGAATACCTCTCCACTCCTCAAGCACCTCAGGAAGTGTTGCCCACTTGTCGCTACGTCACTATGTGCTAGCGGCCGTTTCCGGGGGCCCATTATTGAGTGTGCAAGTCACCCCCTGCCATTGTATCCGTGTATAATATATAATGTTGGTCAGGCAGGGGACATATAGTTCTTCCATAGTCCAAGTTACCCAATCCACTTTAGCCACCCAATTCCATAGCCAAATATATTTTATTTCCACGTACAACAATAGTCCTGCACCAACCGGAGGTTGTCCTTGGGTGCAGTTGCATAGTGCAGATAGGGACAATCGTCGGTTGGTGCCTCCTCATCATTTAAAATTATCTAAGGGGCCTCTGCGAGTTGGCTTCGGCTCTTCGTACAAAGGTGAAATCAAATAATAATAATAAATCATTTATTTCGGGTAACAAAGACCCATAACATATACAGGGTTATTGGTAAAACACCAGCAACCTCTTAAGTGGTCATTGTACTCATCATTATGAACAACTTTTACTATGGGACCAAATGTGAAATCGCGAAAAAAAATCAGCTGTTCAGTACATTTTGACGAATTGTGCGAACATAAATATACTGAACAGCTGATTTTTTCATCGCGATTTCAGGTTTGGTCCCATAGTAAAAGTTGTTCATAATGATGAGCACAATGACCCCTTAAGAGGTTGTTGGTGTTTTACCAATAACCCTGTATACCTTACAGAATATCATACATACTTATAAAAACCACAAAAATGTTCATAGGTACACTATTAAACACGAAGGGACGGCGTCGTATTGCGCTGCGTGGTGTCGCGTAGCCTTCCGCGGAATCGCCGATACACGACACCCATCGGCCAAAACTCTTCCTTAAGGACGATCTCAATAAATTGAGTTGGAATTTGCACCACGAACGACTTGAAATTCGTGTAGTGGCGCGACGCCAACTTCTCGACCCTGCAAGTCCAGCTGGTCTTCGCTCGAACATACTCCAAGATCTCCTAAACCTTCGTGGTGTGATGTAGCCGGGACACATTGAGCTGCTTCGTAGGTGTTGCCGGACGATATTGGGTCCTGCCAGCGCGGTCGCGCACCGGTTCCGACTTGGAGGCTTCTTCCCCTTCTTCCTCTCCACCTTCACGAAGCCATCCTTGTCACTCTACTTTGTGACTTACTTTGTCACTGTACTTGTACTTTCTGAGTGCTTCGGAAAAAGGTAAAATATCCCACCAAAATAAACAAGACAGTCTTAATCAGACATTTAATAAGGGGTAGACGAACTAACAAAGGGTGATACACCATCTAAAAGATTTATCTAAACTGATTATTTCAACACCGCCGTGACAAAATGACTGCTAGAGGTCGAACAACAATAAAATTTAATCAAAATGTAATTTATGAAGATTAGTGTTACGCGGCGTACAAAAGGATCGTATATTGGAAAGAGAACAATGCTTCTGATGCCGGCGGTTTATTCCCGGGAAATAGTTGGTGGCTAGAAAGGCTTTGTGGGATTAAAAAGTTTAGAAGTTTTTCAATAGTATCCGATTTAAATGGGTGGGCACAGAAAAAGCAAACATATCTAAAAGTTCAGATAAAAATATTACTCAAACTATAAATTTCTGTAATAGTTCGTCGCGAAAACCTAAACAACTTACGTACTTAAGCTTTTACACACCTATATTTCACAATAATACTCCGCACTCATGCAATGACGTAGCACTATAAAGAATACTCTTTCATAGCAATTTGTATAGAAGTACTTATCTAGATTCTTTACTTCATTGTATCCAACGTTGAATAGGCAAAGTGCGGCCACAAGCCGAATAATAAGAGGTAAATGGTACCAACGTACAGGAGGCACCGATTTTCAAAAATCAATCACTTATGTAGCTGGCACTGATTGAACGGAACGACAAAGCAACCCGATATACATAAAGAAAATTAGTAGAGAAAAGTTCGGCTTAAAATAACTTAGTGAGTTGGAAAATAAAAGATATTAGGTACCTACCTACTACGAGTATTTATTAAAACATCATAAATTATGAAAGTTTCATATGCCCAAGGTTCTTGTGTACAGTATATACCTATAATTATGTACATAGTTTACAGGCCAGCTGGCGTGGTTGGTTAAGATACCGCCTGTCATGTCGCAGGTCGTGACTTCGATTCCCATCCAGGACAAACATTTGTGTGCATGATCATGTCTGTCCTGAGTCTGGGTGTAATTATCTATATAAGTACCTATGTATTCACAAAAAAAAATAGTGTATGTAGTATATCAGTTATCTGGTTTCCAGAGTTCAAGCTCTGCTTAGTTTGGGATCAGATGACCGTGTGTGAAATATCCCAGGACATTATTATTATTTTTTGACATTTCTCGGGACCCTGGGGTCCCGGACCTTAGAAGGCGTATGAGAAGCCAAGTGCACCCAAGGACAACCCCCGGTTAGTACAGGACTATTGTTGTACGTGGAAACAAAACATATTGGGCTATGGGTCTGGGTGGCTAAAGTGGATTGGGTAACTTGAACTCTGGAAGAGATGAGGACAAGATTTCTTCCGGGAGATAGGGTCCATGGGGTCGCTACTGCCCAACAGCTCGCCACATGCTGCCCTGCGGGTTATTATTATTATTATATTATTACATACTACATAATAGTAATGAGCTTTACATTTGAGCTATTTTTTTTTTTTTTTTTGCGTGGAGAAATGCTCTTGCATACTGCACTACCACGGGGAGACAGTGCAGCTATATGGCGCTCTAACCCACTAAAACTAAACGGTGTCCTCTGCCGCTTGTGGCGGGAACACGGGCACAGGCTAGCACTCACCGCGAATCCGCCGCGGCTGTCCGTCACCGGACCCTCCTCTGGAGAGTACCCCCCATCACCGGCGCATTAGAACACATTGCACCCCGTGACCACCCCAGGGACCACACCAGCACATGGGCGCTAGACGACCCCGTGTCTAGGCACCCTTGGTTTCCCTGCCACCGGTCAGGTCAGTGGCCCGGCCGCCTACCACTTTTAGGCCGCAGAGCTTCCTCCTCCCCTGCGGCCCCACCGCGTCCGCCATCAGACGGTGGCAACCCCGTCAAGGCCACGGAAGGTAGGGAGAGCGGCGCACTGCAATACCGGCACTCCTCTCCCGCCGCGGCGTCCAACCCTCAGCCGCGAGACCTCTAATACGACATCGCGGTCCGCCTCAGTTGCGATGTTGCCCAAGCGGTACCGCAACCCACTTATTGGTCGCTACGTCGTCAGCTTCCTGGGAAAAGCCCTGACCAGCGGCCCCTCCTCGGGTTCTCTTCGCTTCACTGTAGGTGACCAAGCCACGGTTACTGAATCCCCCGCCTCGATAATGCGGGAACCCACCGACGGCTGGTATATGGAATCTACATGTTATTTTCTTTTGATTAGTCCGATGTTTGCTCAATCTACTTTTCCGCATTTGTTTAGGATATTGGAACCGCTTTACTTTCTTAATGTAAAAGAAACTTTCATCGAAGTAGAACTCATTTTTACGACCTGAAAAGTATGAATCAACAAAATATTAAGTTAGAATAAGTAGGTATGATAGAATCGATTAAATTTTGTATGTAATTACGTATAGGGTATGTACTTACGTACAGGGTATGTACGCCAAACACGCGAGTGGATAAATAAAAATCAATGTATACGCGCATCACTTCAGAACGGTTGCACCTATTTGGCTAAATCGTTTTTGTTGTGTTTAGGACAAAGTTTGTATGATAGAAAATGTTTGGAAAGTTGCCAGGAAAATTTAAATGTTCGGGAAAACTGAAAGTGCATTTTCTATGGAAATTTTGTATGAATTATTAAAGTTTTGACAGGACAACGTTTGTCGGGTCATCTAGTTTACAATAATTATTTAAAACTGTGTGCTATGTGGTGAGCATCCATTAGGCATGCCCAACGACCAAGCATAATTAATTATCATAATTTGTTCCTACAATAATTTTTCGTTCAATTTAATCAATAGCATAATAAACCTGGAATACAGAAGACTTGCTGATGGGCAACCTTAAACTTATCTTGATTGTAGATGAAAAATGCATTGATATAATACGTTCAAGTTCTAAAACAAAGGCCCCAGCACGAACTCGTGACATAAACGTAACGCAAATTTGGAAGTTATATCTGGTAGATATTATTAAATGAGTCGTATACAGATGAATTGTTCAAGTGGGCGTGGATGGCCAAATTAGAAACTATGAGGAATAGCGAAAAGTACTCAAAGGAGTCTCGGGCTTGATTTTGATGAAAAAAAATATATATATATATATATTCGAGGAGCTCGTGGTTAAGTAATAACAGCCACACGGGTCGATTCATCAGGTTAAGCTACGCTTGCCGCGGTTGGTCTGTGGATGGGTGCCATCTTTTCATACCGCGACTCCTCCGTGCCTCGGAAAGCACGTTAAGCCGTTGGTCCTGGCTGTCATTCGTGGATCTTTGACAGTCGTTACGGGTCGTCAGAAGCCCAAAAGTTTGACAACCAGTCTTACCAAGGGGTATCGTATTACCCAGTAACTGTGTTGTGGAGGTCAGATAGACAGTTGCTCCATGTAAAATAATGGTATTCATCTGCTTCCGGTTAGACTGGAAGCCGACCTCAACAAAGTTGGGAAAAGGCTAGGCAGATTGATATACGAGGGGTGACCAAAAAGTAATGATAATCGGGTAGTTCCAGTGCACATAAAAAAAAATTGTTTGCTTGCTCATATACCCACTAGGTTAGCATAAAAAAATCATATAAATAGGCCACGATTCCCGGGAGGTACACCCCACTCCGTTCTGAATGCACGTAGCAAATTGTCACTTAGGTGCAAATTGCGCATTTATACAGCGTGCATTCGCCCCATCATGACCTATGCGGGTTCAGTGTTTGCGCACGCAAAACCTCACCTCATTCATAGGATGCAGGCCCTCCAAAACCGTTTCCTCCGAAAGGCAACGGGAGCCCCTTGGTTCGTTCGGAACGAAATCCTCCACGTAGATCTCGATATTCCCACCATCTCCCAGTTCATGAAACGCAATTCCAAGCGTTTCTTCGACTCAGCCACCAACCATCGCAACCCTCTGATTGTCGAGGCGGCTAGCTATGTCCCATCTCGTATTAGTAAGGTCCGCCGCCCTAGGCTTGTCCTCGCAGATCCCGACGACCCCATAACTCTTCTCCAGGAGAGCAGTAGGGACCGTAAGAACAAAAACAAATCGACATTCCGACCTCGCCGCCGAGGTCCCTCGCCACGACCCCGTAATAATCGTCCTCCCCCCCGTCCCTTGCTCGGGTATGATGTGCCAGCTGGTGGCGTAGCTGAGCCAGTAGCTTTAACTCCCCTGACAATAATAATTCTAATCTGATCCAGCCTGTCCCATACTGCTGTCCTCCCCCAGCGACGCCCTAAGCCGAGGCCCGTTCCCCACAGGGGGAGCCCTTAGCGTGTAGTCGCTTAGTCTGTAAGTTTTATGCCCCTGGCTGGAGGCTTTGAGTTATCTTAAGGCAGCCACAGGATAGTCCGGTTAAGTAGTCTCGACCTCTCTAGGTCAAATACGAGATGCCATTTATAAAAAAAAGGGAGGTACATTCATTTGAATACGAACAGTCGAAGAGATAACATCAAAATGGAGAAAAACGAAATTAGAGCTGTCATCAAGTACCTCTGTTTGAAACAAATGTCTACCAAAGACATACACACGGACTTAGTGGAAACATTGGTTGACTCTGCTCCTCCATATTCCACAGTTGCACGCTAGGCGAAGGAGTTGGAACTGGGCAGAACATCCACGTAAGATGAACATCGCGAAGGACGCCCATCCACGTCCCTCACTGAAGATAATGTGAAAAAAGTCGAAGATATCGTGTTGGCAGATCGAAGAGTAACCATCAGACATATAGTTGAGGTCACAGGGATCTCATATGGTAGTGTTCAAAGAATTTCCACGAACGAATTGCATATGAAAAAGGTCTCCGCGCGTTGGGTGCCGAGAATGTTAACCGACGAGCAAAAGAAAAAACGAGTCGACATTTCGAGAGTGAATCTCGAAAAGTTCCAAGCAGATCAGGAAAAATTTTTGCCACGTTTCGTGACCATGGACACGACCTAGGTTCACCATTTTGATCCTGAAACCAAACAACAATCAATGACCTGGAAGCGAGCTTCCTCACCGACGCCGAAGAAATTCAAAGTGTCAAGTTCAGTGGGAAAGATTATGGCGTCCGTTTTTTGGGACGCTGAAGGAATAATTATGGTGGAATATTTAGAAAAAGGAGCCACTATTTTGGGCTTTTACTACACATACCAAATAAGAAGATTGCGGAAATCCATTAAGGAAAAAAGACGCGGCAAACTGCGAGCTGGATTGCGGTTTCACTAAGACAACGCACCAGCTCACAAAGCCGCAGTTGCGATGGCTGCCATTCAAGAATCGGGATTCGAACTCCTCAAACCCGCCCTGTTCGTCAGATCTAGCTCCTAGTGACTTCTATCTCTTTCCTCGGTTCAAGGGACACCCCCGGGGCAAGAAATTTGAAGACGATAGCGAAGTGATGACCGCTGTTGAGGGGTTTTTGGAGGGTCAAGCAAGACAAAGATTTTTTTTCTAAGGGAATTCTGCGTTTAGAAAAAAGATGTACTAAATGTATTGACTTGTTAGGAGACTATGTAGAGAAATATATATTTTTTTAACTATAATCACCGTGTTTAATATTCATTATCATTACTTTTTGATCAACCCTCGTATATATATATATTTATCCCAGGACGTACATTAGATTATTTAGAAAAAAAAAAAAACATTATTACATTCTTTTTCACGACGACCTCAAATGCATTATTTTGTTGTTATTTGTACGTTGACTATGCCGACAGGAGGCAGTAAATAATGTGACTAGAAATTGCACAGTATTTTTTTTTTTCAAAAACGTCTTATCTTAGGTACTACTTGGGATATTTTTTGTATGTGTTTTTAGAACGGTCATAAGGTCTATAATAAGCTACTTCAAGGTTACCCAAACTTTACCGGACACCCTGTATAAGAGCAAGTCCGGAAGTGACACCGGTGAATTAAATGTTGTGTGGAAATCGGTTGTCATGGTATGGGCATGTGATGCGGAGGAATGAGGAAAATTTCGTCTAGAAAGTTATGAGTATGAATGTGGATGGCTATAGGAGTCGGGGAAGACTAAAGAAACGATGGATGGACTGTGTGAAAGATGATATGGCTAGAAAGGGAGTAACTGCCGAGATAACGACTAATAGAGAACTATGGAAGAAAAAGACATGTTGCGCCGACTCCATATAATATGTGTATACATAAACTCAAGTGTAGGCAGAAACAGAACGCCATCTGCTACGATTCTTACATACTCGTTTTGCCTCGTTTACGTTCATACATCAGGTCATACACGCACGCCGGTTGTGAGTACTACGCACCTGACCTTTCTGAAGAACATCACCAATTATAATATGTCCTCCTAGGAGTCTGAAAGTGACACCGGTGACTGAAAAGTTGTGTGGAAATCGGTTGTCATGGTATGGACATGTGATACGGAAGAATGAGGAAAATTTCGTCTAGAAAGTTTTGAGTATACAGCGTGAAATTTTAATGGTTGGTTTCCCGAAGCAAAGTGATTTTGTCTTGATAGTACAATCGATTTATAAAAAAATAAACATAAAGTATTAAAAAATGGCAGATTTACATTTGTGAAAAACAAAACTCGAACGCGATCTCGAACCAATAGTATAGCTACAGCGCAAACGGACGACTGCGCGTGACTTTGAGCCTTGCGCTACCTACAGCTGATATGATACTACGTAGTTACGTACTCTTTTGTTATCGAAACACAATAGGTAGGTACTTATCTAAAAGTTATTACAATTTTTCCTTTATACTTTTACGGGCTTAGGACCATCGATCTCTAATAAACAACTAGATACACAATCAGCGGCAAAAACAGTCCTCACCGAAAGTCCACCAAATTTAACATTTGGTGTACTTTTACTCTAGTAGCATTTGAACGCTCCGACAGTAAGTATGACTCAGTGCTCGTTTAAAAAGTGCGAAAATCACACTTCCAGGACGCAAAAAAAAGATGGAGTTTCATATTTTCGGTAACTATTAATATTATCAATATATAATTGTTATCACTGTATTGTAAATACTGATATTTTCTCAGGAAATCGTCGTAAAAACATTTTTTTAATTATGTCGTAATAAACAGGAGGAGTTATAAAGCATCTCAATTGTAAAGACTCTCAGTAAACGTAGTAATCATACTATCGCATGCCCGCTTAAATTGTTCGGGTTATGTGCGTTGATTCTGTTCCATTTGTGGAGACGCTATTGTTTCTTTTTTTATTATTATTAAACTTACCTACTTATGATTTTTTTGTTTTTTTTTTTTTTGTTTAATTAGACTTGTTTACTGTTTCTATAAATATTATAGTAACACAATCCCATGCAAAAGTTCTCGTCGCCAATTGTGTTTACGTAATTGTAGTTGAAATAAATATACGTTAATGTAATTCAAACGTACCCGTCCAAGTGGGCATTCATTCGGTAAGGACCTTTTTTGCGCTGATTGTGTATCTAGTTCTTTATTAGTGATCGATCCATTCAGGTGAATTATAATAATACGAGTAGGTTGGGAAAAAAGTTTCTTCGCATTTTTTAAGAAAATTCAAAACATTTTTTAATATAGTTTATTTACATTTAACTAAAGTATGTAGGTACCATTTTGTTCGATAACTTTTTGCCATCTTGTAGGTAGGGACATGATCCCATTGCTATAGAAATTTTGGGACTTCTGGTCAAAATACCGCGACAAGTGGTTTTGGCAGTCCTCTCGTGATGTTAACCTGACACTGCCTAAAGAATTCTGAAGAGACCGAAACAGGTGGAAATCTGAAGGTGCAAGGTCAGGACTATACGGCGGATGCATTAACACCTCCCAGCCAAACTCTCTTAATTTTTGCTGAGTGGCTAAAGATGTGTGAGGTCTAGCGTTATCATGATAAAAAACCACACCCCTTCTGTTGATTAATTCCGGCCGCTTTCTCTCAACTTCTTGCTTTAATCTCATCAGTTGTTCGCAGTAGAGTTCAGAATCGATGGTCCTGCCTGGTGGTAACAGCTCATAATGAATAATGCCCTTCCAATCCCACCACACACACAGCATCACCTTGTTGCGAGTTAACCCGGGTTTCGCCATAGTCTGTGAAGCCTGACCGGCCTTTGACCACGACTTTTTTCGCACGTTCTTGTCATACGTGATCCACTTTTCATCACCAGTTATCAGCTTCTTCAAAAATGGTTCGGTTTCATTACGTCGTAATAAAGAATCACAAATGAGTACACGGTTTATTAGGTTTCTTTCAGTGAGCTCGTGAGGTACCCAAATGTCGAGCTTTTTTGTGTACCCAGTTTTTTTCAAATGCGCCAAAACTGTTTTGTGGTCAATTTCTAGTTCTTCAGCTACGTCGTAACTACTGATATGCCGATCTCGCTCCACTTTTTCAAAAATGGCATCCATTTTATCCGTAATAGGGCGACCAGAGCGACGTCCATCTTTGACATCAAAATTTCCGGATTGAAAACGCTTAAACCAAATTTGTGCTACTCTCACAGACTACACTAGGTTTATAAACATCGCAAATTTTTTTCGCGGCTTGCGTTGCATTTTTACCTTTTTTGTAGTAAAATTTTAAAATGTATCGAATTTCTTCATTAGATTCACTCATCTTGACGGTACGAAAAACAAATTAAAATCACACATTTTCCTAATTTGAATTTGGAATTATGTTCTTTAAAATTTAAACTTTCAATGATACCAAAACCAGCCAGATACAAATAGTATAGCCAAAGAGATTTTATTACAAGTTCATACATACTATAATGCGAAAAGACTTTTTCCCCAACCTAATATAATGATTACACATATACACCAAAGAAGAGAATAAAATGTGTTTTATTACGTATACTTTTTTTAATACATTAGGCTTAAAGATTTAAAAAAATACCTTTATAATAATATATAAACAAAAAAATATTGGACAATTCGACTCTACTCATTCCCTTGTCCTAGCGGTGAGCCTCGGTCGTAAAATCTATTGTTTTTTTTTTCGCACTGTAAATCTGATTTTAAAACATTGTGAGTAAGGTTGAATTTGTTTTGATTTATGTTGACTAGCAAGCACCGGTCGTAACGGCTTTGTGAATACAACTTTAAACATTGCACTTATGATTGAATTTACATTAACGTATATTTATTTCAACTAGAAGTAGGTAAAGACAATTGGCGATCGTTTTAAGAGAATTTTTGTATGGCATTGTGCATCTAGTTGTTTATTAGTGATCGATGCTTAGGACAGTCATAAATACTTTTTTAGGGTTCCATACCCAAAGGGTAAAAACGGGACCCTATTACTAAGACTTCGCTGTCTGTCCGTCCGTCTGTCTGTCACCAGGCTGTATCTCAAGAACCGCAATAGCTAGACAGTTGAAATTTTGACAAATTATGTATTTCTGTTGCCGATATAACAATAAATACTAAAATAAAATAAAATAAATATTTAAGGGGGGCTCCCATACAACAAACGCGATTTTTTGGCGTTTTTCCTTCTGGTACGGAACCCTTCGTGTGCGAGTCCGATTAGCACTTGGCCAGTTTTTTTTACTTACAACTTTCTGAACACGAAACTAAGAAACAAGTTTATGAATAACTTACAAAAATTAATTTTCTGAATAATTGGACAATGAAGTAAGTATTTACGCCGTATTTAAAAAAATGGAATCAACTTATTTACAATGATTTTAACTAACTAAACTACTTTTGTTATTTACAAAGATACGAGTAGGTACTTACACTTCACGGTATCGGAGTAATTGTTCGAAGTACAAGCCACTGCGTTCAACACAATCGAGCACGTTTTAATAGATTGTCTTTTAATTTTAATAAGATGACATTGACCGGTTCATAATCCCGCGAAAACGGAGCGACTCCAGGTGATGCAGCTCCACGTAAAGTCTCCGGGCAGCGTGGGAGTTATAATTAGCCCTAGCGTACAGTTGCACCATAGCGATGTACTCAAAAATTGAAAAACTGTAATGGCGATCCATTTTTAAATTACGATAACGCACTGGCACTGCGCATGATACGCGCGGCGGTTGCGGGGACGCGGAACAACTGAGTGAGAGAGCCGGCGCGTTGGCGGGGGGCGGGTGGTGCGTGGCGAAGCGCTCGCCGCGTGCTTGCGGGCTAGATTATGCCGTATCACTTCGGGCGACAGTTTATTTTTCTCTAAACATTTACGAATCGCTCATCACTTTGTACCGCACCGCCGCGTGTTACCTTCAAAGATGGTAGGTAGCGAGCGGGCGCACGTGAGTTACTATTGATTCTCACGCTTTCGAGTTGAGATCATATTTTTATAATTATTTGAAAACAAAAACATTTTTATTTTATAAATTTAACTCCATGAATCGGTAGCTCTACTGAGTGCAAATCGTTCTTCCGCAGGAAAACACCATTGAAATTTCACGCTGTCTATGTGTATAGGGGTTTACGGGGGCGAAATATTTTCTATTTTCACCCAAGCAGAGCTCGGTCGACCATTTTTGAATCAACAATACAACTGGCCTACAGCATTTTGGTATAAAGTTTTGAGATAAGCACAATAAGTATCACCTATGTACATATATTATATAAAGTCTTAAAACTAAGTAAATATTGTGCGATTTCAAAATTGAAAATCCCTATCTCGGATTTTCAATTTTGAAATCATTTGAATTTACAATCATTCGTGTTAGGCCCACGGAGCTTCTTATATTACTCCTGTTGTTAAATGTGTAAGCTCTTTCTTTCTCGTGGGTTTAAGGAGGCTACAAGACCTAAAGCACGGCCACTGTCGGACTTGGCCGGACTAAATAGAAAAGAAAGAGAAGCGCGATGACACAACACTGGTAGTTTATTGCAAAATATTATACATACCTACATAGATATGTATAGCGTGAATTAATGTAAGCTCACGCCTTCTTCCCATGGGGGTAGGCAGAAACTACAGAACAAATTAATAAAAAATCTAATTATTTTTATTATTATAAAATATGATGCAATATCTATATCAAAAAATCTATTGATTGGACTAAAAAAATAAAATACTATTACGTTTTATGTTGCTTGTAGCTTGTAAAATAATCTGACAAAAAATCAGAATGATTGCATGTATGGTTTTAAATCGTTAAAATAAATGTTTAGAGGTATCTTAATTTTTTTTTATTGCTGTATCAAATTAGTTGTATTATGTTTTTAACACACTACCTAACTAGTATATATCCTGAAGAATATCATATATTTCGCTGATTTTGTTTACTGCAGTAGATCATATAATTTTAGACATTATAAAACTCGCGTTTTGTTGCGTTTAGGTCATAAAGTCCCCTTAAAAATATAATACTAGAAATCTACGGAATCTACTGCAGTTACTTACTTATTGACGGATTATTAGCTTTCAAGACTATCCGGACTTGAGGAGTCCCCCTTCTGTCCGTCCGCGAAGCTAGCACCACATTTTAAAGTCACCGATCGCTCATTCTATATTTATCACAGTTTTTAGTTTCATATTTGCTTTTTCGCTGCAATATTATCTGGGTCTTCAATCACAGGATATGCGAATATTGCTTATCTTCAACGGGATCTTGTAGAATTACCGAACAGCATATACATAACATCCCTTTTAGAATTCCTTTCAATGTACATTTGTCCTTACAATCAAAAACTGATTCGGACTGACTTTACTACCAGGAATCAAGTCATAGGTAATTAAACAAGTCTATCTCAGACACAATCTAGATCACAACATGCTTGCTTCTTTATTTTTATCTTTAAGCTCTTACGGTTGCCTTACGAAATTGAATGAAGATACAAGGCTGTAAGGCATTTAAATACTTCAGCCATTATGGCTCCTGCAACCGTCTAGACGGGCACACGCTTGCTCAGTTCTCATGCAAATGGGCATAAAATTTACTGGCATAATTTGTGCACATCCACTACCCTTATCGTACCTCGACTCACAATTAAAACTTATTATGACAGAGGTAGCGGACCCGTATACCATTTTTACTGTTTCTAGTTTAAAAAGTCTTTATTTAGGCTCGTAAATTGCCTTCGCGGCGTTTATTAAGCGGTTTATTTTACGAAATAATTTTAAAATTCTAATGAGCAATTTTAGCGGCCAATCTGCTACGCTGTGATAAATTCTCATTATCGACCTGTTATGAGCATTCGGCCTAAATAATTACAACAATTTATAAATTCATAATTAAGTGTCATGAGTTAGTTGCCCTGA
This sequence comes from Dicycla oo, assembly GCA_948252095.1. NCBI lineage: Eukaryota > Metazoa > Arthropoda > Insecta > Lepidoptera > Noctuidae > Dicycla > Dicycla oo. The sequence continues at coordinate 13,534,287 of OX411714.1, read as the reverse complement.
CCATTTGAAAATCACAGGCACGTTCAGGAATATCTTGGAAAATCTGTGTGCAAAATGTAATAATTTTGCACTAAGTAGGTACCTACATGATTTGTTAATAATACATGACTATTTTTAAATCACCAGCAAAATTTTCACAGGGTGTTCTAACCATGAATATGAATAACTTTTTCTATGAGACCAACTCTGAAATAACGAAAAAAATCTACTGTTTCATACATTTTGGTCGAGTAGGTATTGAACTTTTGTATGAAACAGCAGTGTTTTTCCGTGATTTCAGAGTTGGTCCCATAGTGAAAGATGTATAAATTCATGGGTAGAACACCCTCTGAAAATTTAGCTAGTGATTTAATAATTGCCCTGTATATGGGCTTATTTCGTTGAATTGACGTTACGCACCGGTATTCGTTTATCATTAAAAAAAAAAAATCAACCGATTTACCAATGCTTGCTTCTCTTCTCTCTACCATACGTAATACATACTTAATAAACTAGTATCACGCTAATAATACTCTATTTAAAAGTTGTAATACTAAAGCTTTTTTATATTTGGTTGGGGAAAAAATCTTTTCGCATTATAGTATGTATAAACTTGTAATAAAATCTCTTTGGCTATACTATTTGTATCTGGCTGGTTTTGGTATCATAGAAAGTTTAAATTTTAAAGAACATAATTCCAAATTCAAATTAGGATAATTCAAATTTTCATTTGTTTTTCGTACCGTCAAGATGAGTGAATCTAATGAAGAAATTCGATACATTTTAAAATTTTACTACAAAAAAGGTAAAAATGCAACGCAAGCCGCGAAAAAAATTTGCGATGTTTATGGACCTAGTGTAGTGTCTGTGAGAGTAGCACAAATTTGGTTTAAGCGTTTTCAATTCCGAAAATTTTGATGTCAAAGATGCACGTCGCTCTGGTCGCCCTATTACGGATAAAATGGATGCCATTTTTGAAAAAGTGGAGCAAGATCGGCATATCAGTAGTTACGACGTAGCTGAAAAACTGGAAATTGACTACAAAACAGTTTTGGCGCATTTGAAAAAAACTGGGTACAAAAAAAAAGCTCGACATTTGGGTACCTCACGAGCTCACTGAAAGAAACCTAATGAACCGTGTACTCATTTGTGATTCTTTATTACGACGTAATGAAACCGAACCATTTTTGAAGAAGCTGATAACTGGTGATGAAAAGTGGATCACGTATGACAAGAACGTGCGAAAAAGGTCGTGGTCAAAGGCCGGTCAGGCTTCACAGACTGTGGCGAAACCCGGGTTAACACGCAATAAGGTGATGCTGTGTGTGTGGTGGGATTGGAAGGGCATTATTCATTATGAGCTATTACCACCAGGCAGGGCCATCGATTCTGAACTCTATTGCGAACAACTGACGAGATTAAAGCAAGAAGTTGAGAGAAAGCGGCCGGAATTAATCAACAGAAGGGGTGTGGTTTTTCATCATGATAACGCTAGACCTCACACATCTTTAGCCACTCAGCAAAAATTAAGAGAGTTTGGCTGGGAGGTGTTAATGCATCCGCCGTATAGTCCTGACCTTGCACCTTCAGATTTCCACCTGTTTTGGTCTCTTCAGAATTCTTTAGGCAGTGTCAGGTTAACATCACGAGAGGACTGCCAAAACCACTTGTCGCGGTATTTTGACCAGAAGTCCCAAAATTTCTATAGCAATGGGATCATGTCCCTACCTACAAGATGGCGAAAAGTTATCGAACAAAATGGTACCTACATACTTTAGTTAAATGTAAATAAACTATATTAAAAAATGTTTTGAATTTTCTTAAAAAATGCGAAGAAACTTTTTCCCCAACCTATTATTTTTTCATTGACAATAATCTGGGCGAATTCGCACTTAAGAAATACGTCCCAAAATTTCAAACAAAAACACATTATTTCTCAATTGTTTTATGAAGCATAGTATAGTAAATTAACTTATGTTTCTTCAAAGCTGAAGTAATAATAGTGTTTTATAAGAATTATAAAGGCAGTATAATAATGGTGCCGGGGCCAACGTCATATTGCTTCAACAGCAATTCATCAAACGTGCAGGGTACAATCGATCACGCCAACACTGTTAATGCACCGACAAATTAATGATTCCTTCAAAACATTGCCATTGTATTATTACCCTAATGAAATTCCACTATCAAAGCAAATTATCACGTTGGTAATGTACCAGCTATGCAATTGTGCTGCAAATTAATTTCAAGACGTAAACTTTAATATAACCGAAAAATTACTCGTCAAACTTGCAATTAACCGATTTTCTGAACAATAAAAGTTCGGAACGGTAATTATGCCTGTCTGAGGTCTTGTTTTAATTAGTTTAATGCTATCTTTGAAACCAATTTTCAAGAACATTTTCTAAATAATTAGAGTGCATGACTGGTAGGTAGGTATTCAGTTTACAATTTACCTCTAACTAAAATTAATTACTTTAATGAGGTAGATCTAGATACTTGATCATAATATCTTAGTATTTTAATGAAATGAAAAAGATTTCACATGAAATATTTTCTTGAAAATATTTTCTGCTAGCTAGTATTAATTTAAAATGATTTATTTATAAGCCTTCGTACCTGTTATAATTAAATCAAAATTAGACAAAAAAAATTAATCTACTTAAAGTAAAAATACATCTTAAGATTTTCATATATATTATTATACAGGGTGTAAATGAAAACAATGTCAACTTTTGAAGGGGTCATTGTACTGATCATTATTAACAACTTTGACTATGGGACCACACCTGTGATTGCGAAAAAAAATCTGCTGTTTCATACATTTTGACGAGTTTTGCGAACATGCGTAGGGAACCGCTGATTTATTTTTCGCGATTTCAGGTTTGGTCCCATAGTAAAAGTTGTTCATAATGATGAGTACAATGACCCCTGAAGAGGTTGTTAGTGAAAACACTAACAACTGTTACCAATAATCCTGTATAATATTATTTAATCTTTCATGCGATAAGGTGCTATCAAAATATTCACTCACCTCTAAATAATAGCCTTACTAACGATTTCTTTGTCCAACACTCGAAATATAATTTAATTTATTTTTTCATTTCCGTCAGGCCATTTATTTGATGAAAACAGAATTATGTTGTAGAGCAATTGTAGCAAGCTAATGGAAGGCAGCATATGCCTACGGTGGTACGCCCCCTCGATTCATTCCCCGTATCTGATTCAAGCACGCGCTTTTTGAATCAACGGCTGCCTCACTGCACTCGCCCAAAGCTGCGTTTGCACTTAGCGTTCTGAACAGTTCTGAACGAGCAAGCGTTTGTTCGCGCGGTAAATGAAAACAATTGAGCGAGCGAACATGTTTGATCGGTTGGACTCGGCGAACGAATGCTCGCTCGCTCATTCTTTCAGTGCTAACGACGTCACGGCGCGCGATGAGAGAGCACTTGTTTTCTCGTTGTTGTGAAAACAGATGTTTTCTGTTTTGAGCAAACATTCGCTCGACAGGGTATAGTGAATTCAGATGTGTTCTGTTTTGCGCAAACATCGGCAGAACAGAAAACATTGGCTATACAGGGTTATTGGTAAAACACCAACAACCTCTTAAGGGGTCATTGTACTCCTCATTATGAACAACTTTTACTATGGGACTAAACCTGAAATCGCGACAATAAATCAGCTGCTTAGTACATTTATGTTCGCATAATTCGTCTTAATGTATTGAACAGCTGATTTTTTCGCGATTTCAGGTTTGGTCCCATAGTAAAAGTTGTTCATAATGATGAGTACAATGACCCCTTAAGAGGTTATTGGTGTTTTACCAATAACCCTGTATACGAAATGTCCGCTCGATAGGGTAGTGAAAGCATGGCTTCATATAAAATCACGAAACTTTTTACACGTAATTTTATTATATTTTTATGGCAAATGTATAATTTAACGTTTAAAATAATGCCAAGTGACACGATACTGACGTGGTTTAGAAACATTCTTGGAAATACCGCTATTTAAAATGAGAGGTACAAAACTAAAATAGTTAATAGTTCAAAATTCCTTTTTCGCAATAAAAGAACTAAAGTTTTGATCATTACCAAAATATGAATTCTAAATGGCCACTAGTTAAGGAGACGTTATAACAAGGTTTTCATGAAAATCTGCTTTATTAACCACATAACGTTCGGAAATTATTCACATAGGCTTCATCCGTTTTGCACGTCTATATGGGTTAGCTAGGCACCTACCTACCCATTATTTCCATTAGCTGCGTTCGCGTTGAAGCGTTCTGATTGCCGAAATGATTAGTGAGTCACGGTTATACGTAGATTGTTTTCAATTGAATTGATAGGGAGGCGAGCTGGATAGCTAAAGTTTGATTGCATGCACATAACATAATCAGCATAATTATAACATTCCTACTGCTGGGCCACGCAGACCCTCTCTATGAGTGGGAGTGGGCCATAGTCAAACTCGCGGGCCCAGTGCGTGTTGGTGGATGTAACATGTCTTCGAATTTTCCTCAAGTGGTTTCCTCACGATGTTTTCCTTCACAGCTTTGAGATCAGTGGTGATGATATAAATTACAAAAAGTAATGTGCCTACCTGGGTTCGAACATGCGACCTACGGCACGTAAGTCGGTGCCATTACCACTGGGCCACCACCGCTTCCATCATCATCTTCGTAATTCATAAGTTATGAAGAAAAGTCAACCGGAAAATAGATTTGAGTTGAGCTCAAAATGTACTTATAAGTTCGAAATGATTTACTCGCAATTAGTGTTTTCATAATGAAGTCAGAACTTTTAGAAATTATTCGAATAAAATAACAGGGTTTCTCAGCATAATTTCCGATTTGCAAAAGTTGTATTATTCAAAACTTGGAATTATTATTAGTTTATTTTTGCTAGTAGGCCCAAGTTTTTAAGACAAACAAAAAGTTTTTTTTATTACAAAACCTGATAATCTAGTTAATATTTTAATTCACAATTATACAAATAGGTACTTCTTTAGATAAAGAGGTATTATGACTTGTAAATGGAGAACCAAAGACTCAAAAAAAAAAAAAAACTTAACGTATTCCTAAAAAGTCTACACTTTAAATTCACTCAAAGCTTTCACAGTTCCTTAAACATCAATCAAAGAGCTACCAACTACAGCCGGATATAACTTCACACAGAAAACACTAACAAGTCGGCACGAACCTTACCTGCACGTCAAAGTGAAGAGACAAGCCCAGGACTCACGTACACTCCCGGACTCGTAAATCGAACCACCCTCCACTTTTTTATACAGGTCTATAACTTTTTAAATGGTCGTGAATTCAAATACGGTATAATGATGTCACCAAAATTATGTCGGCTTCAAAATTATAGTCTGTTGCAAAAGTATCTGATGAAAATGTAAGCAAATGGATCAGAAAACGTATTTTTGAATGACAATATTCGTAGTGCCTCTTACAAATTAAGTGTTTTGATTTTATTATTTGAATACTCAAACCCGGAATTCTAATTTTGATTTACCGTACTTCGTTTTCTATTCGACAATTAGATTAATTTTATAACCTCAATTTTAGTCGAATATTTTTGAAATACAATAAGGGCCTATTTTACAATCGTCAGATAATTATTATCTGAGGAATAAATATGGCGGTTTGACATATTTTCTATAAAAAAGCTGTCAAAATATCAAATATATTCCCCAGATAAAAGTTATTTGACAACTGGAAAAATCCGCCCTTAATCATGTTATGAATAGTTGGACGCTGTGATTAACTCGAGACAATGTTTATGTTCTTTCTCCAGAATCAGCTTATCTTCTGACATATATGTGTTCATATAATTTAGTATTTTCTTTGACTGTAAAAGTCAATTTATTTTAATTTTATCTTTATTTATCATTGACATAATCATCATTACAATGTTTTTTATGAGTGGTATTGCAATATGTGGTTTGCTAGTGACCTCGACAATTGATCATATTATTCTTGCCTGAACAACTGGCAGCAAGTTCGTCATGCTCCCTTAGATGTCACTGCTTGCGGTAGCGTCGGGGGTCGGGTTGCCTCCTTCCCTCAAATACGGCGAGGGGGGTGATGGCTGAACTCTGCGTTATGCTCGTGAACGGGTGCTGCTTGTGGTCACTGGTCGTCGTCTTGCTGTCCTTGGTTTTGTTTTGTTATTAGTAATTAACTTTATTTATATTACTTCGATGGTCCTAGTTTATCATTTGTGACTTCGAGTTTCAGCTTCATATACAATCTTCATATATGTAAGTGGGCACATCCTTTATTACTGGAGGCCTTTATTTAGGTATAAAGTTCTGCTTACGTTTTTTAGTTTTGTATTTTTATTTCTGCTTAGTTTTCGATTTATTTATTTTTTTAACTGAACAGACAGCTGTGCTGCTGGGGAGTTTGTTGCGCCACTTCTTCTCCCCAGCTAAAGCACTAGGAAGTGGTGAAGGGCGGGCGTTTTGGGGGACTGTCTTATGTAATTTTGACGTTCAAAAAGTGCTGATTCTCAGCCTAGTTTGAATAAATGACTTTTGATTTGATTAGATTTGATTTGATTATTTAAACAATAATTGTTGGAAAGAGTAAGAATTTAACCTGAACAACCTGTTCAGGTTAAATTCTCACTTAATCCTTGTTTTCTTAAACTCACTCGCGCGTTCTTGGTTTATCTTAGATAACTCGAAGTTAACAACGAATTCAGGGTTAATCAAATAATTTATCTTGCTCTTGGTGGCCAAGAGTTAAACTTATAAATATTTAACCTACCGATGTGGGAGAGTTAGGTCGGTAAACTCTGGGTTAGTGTAAGTCATAGAGCGTGCGTAGTACATATATATCGATGGTGTAAGTAATGTCAAAATCAATGTGTTATGAGGTACCTGATAACTTATTTTGTATTTTATATTGTTCGAAGTAAGTGAAATTTCGGTACTATATCAGCAGGCAGTATATTAATGAACTCATCTAGAAATAAATACAAATTATAAAAAAACCTTAACTAATTTCGATCTGACGTTTTCGTCAATCAATAAGCTAAATATCTATGGAAACCACATACGTATTTTATGTGGTTTCCATGGAGATTTAGTACAAAACGATTCAAATTAAATGTGATGTTATAAAATTCAAAAACAAAAAAGTATCGCGTATCGTAAGGTACCTACAGAACACCAATGCTTCCAACAAAAAACACTAATGTCAGATTAACTAACCCGCTGTTAATTTTTAGTGGCGCAACACGTAATAAGAGTTAAAATGTTAATTACATAACTCCGAGTTTACAAACTCTACATTTATTCATTTAACCCGGGTAAACGTACAAGTGGGCCTTTCTTACACTTTCATCGTTACTTTTGGAAAAGAGTGTAATTATATGAAAATGCACGGGGGCTCGATTTAGGAGTCCGAGAGTGGACATATTTTACGTACCCTTATCCAGAACTCAAGCTACGATAAATGATTTCGTTTCATGGAAGTATTCCTGAAACAAAGCGGCGAAGTTTGGGCAGGGCCATTTAGCTACAGTCCATTATTAGAAAACTTTAAAGATAAACGCTTGTACACAAACATAAATATGAATTGCTTTGTAAGTACCAGGGTAATGGGGTGGCTGTCGACATGTGTTTTTTCAAAAGGAGTGTGAACAATTTTGCTGTATCATTTGCGTAGATATAGTCTAGCGGATATTATGTTACTAGCTTTTGCCCGTGGCTTCGCTCGCGTGGTTGGCGGAAATTATCCCACGGGAACGCACTACCGGGATCAAAAGTAGCCTATGTCCTAATCCAAGTCATAATCTACATATGTGCCAAATTTCATCCAAATCTGTTCAGCGGTTTTAGCGTGAAAGTGTAACAAACAAACGAATTCACTTTCGCATTAAATGCGAAAGTGAGTTCGTTTGTTTGTTACAGTTGGTTTTGAAAAATCGGTTTAACGACACTCTAGACTCACAAAATGTATTAGGTACTTAAATAATAATTAAAAAAAAAAAAACTCTCAGCACACTACTAAAGTTTCTTTAATAATATAATTCAATAATGATTCGAAAGACACGTGGCGCCATCTATTATCATAAGAACGTTATTGTTGTTTTCCTCAGTTCCACTTGACCAAATGGTGCTTTCCAAGAGCACGAGTTACTATAAAAAAAATACCCAAATCGCAATAGGTGTGCCTATAATATTTGAAGATTTCGATTTCTCCAGGATCCTAACCTGATGTCAATGAGACCAACTAGAAAACATACCCTTACAAACAAAAAAAGAATTTTAGATCGATCAGCCGCCAGAGCAAACGGGAAACATACATAAACAAAAAAACAAAGATTCCGATGAACTGCGAACCTCGTCCTTTTTTTGAAGTCAGTTATAAAGGCCACATATACATGTACACATAAAAATATAGATAGAAAACCGGCTGCATTTTCAGAAACCATTTCAGAAACACCCTCCTTTTTGAAGTCGGTTAAAAATATCCAATTTGCTGCTTCATTTTTGCTTATGCATGATAATATCAACATCTTACCGTGCTGCTCAATCACCAGACTTGAATACCATTGAGCACAGATGGGATATGCTTAAAAGAAGAGCTCTGCCGTACTCTCACCAGAATATCTTTTTTGCCTGTTACAAAGGACGTGGGCGGCCATTTCGCAACGTGATTTGGATGAACTCATATTGAGTATGCTGAATCGCTGCGATTGTGTTATACGCGTTAACGTCGGAAATAAAAACTAAAAATTGTTTATTTTACGCAATAAATACCTTTAAAAACTTTTATTTTTATCTTTTTGTTACATTTTAATGTCATGATTATTTAAGGTGAAAAACCCAGCATAAGCAAAAATCGCGAAAAGTATTTAATGCAAAAGCAGAGAGTACTTCGTCGATCTACACGTCATATGAAAAAAAAAAATAATCAATCTAAATAGACATTTTTATTTAATTTCAATATGGTAAATATTTTTATTTAAATACCGTGATTTCTAGACACTTTTGATGTGTGTATAAGGGCTGGTTTTTTGATCCGTAGTTAACCAATGGTTAAACATAGTAACTTATGGTTGAATTTTGGCTAAATGTGAATTACCTACCAAAAGTGATGCACATCTACGTAATTTATACTGCTCCCCTCCGCCACAGTTTCCTCGGTGCCACCGGAAGGAACTTGGTTCTAATATAAATATAGTTTAAAACTACGTATTTTCATTATTAACATAATGTAAAAAAAGAAATCGGCCAAGTGCGTGTCGGACAACGCACAATGAAGGGTTCCGTAGTTGGGATGAATCCCAAGAACAAACTTAACATTGTAGTTGAAAAACATATTCCGATACATTCCAACTGAAAATGTGAGTTTGTATGCACAATATTGAGAGATTTATCATGTTGTTTTAAGACCATAGACTTCTTATAAGTTTTACTGTAATCTGTAGGTATTGAACTATTTTCTATATTTGTTTCCAAATTTTAGGCTTAGTACTTTCGGAGATAGGGGGGGGGGGGGGGAGGAATGGTCAATTGTCGTCAATTTTCTTAAATCAAATGAAAAGTCATTTATTCAAACTAGGCTGAGAATCAGCACAACGTCAAAATGACATAAGACAGTCCCCCAAAACGAGTCACTTCTTCCCCAAAAGAGAAGAAGTGGCGCAACAAACAGCAGCACAGCTGTCTGTTCAGTAAATATATATATATATATATATATATATATATTATTTTGCGGAGTGTTGTATATATAGAATATATATATATATATATATATATATATATATATATATATATATATTCTATATATACAACACTCCGCAAAATAATATATCTAAGTTACATACATTGAATTTAATTTAATTATTTGCTATAAGTCAGCTAGCACACAAATGACAAAAAATTGAAAACTATCAAGCAGAAACAAAAACACAAAACTAAAAACGTAAGCAAAACTTTATACCTAAATAAAAGCCTCCAGTAAAAAAGGACGTGCCCACTTACATATAGCCGTACATGTAGTCGTAACTCGAAGTCACAAATGATAAACTAGGACCATCGAAGTAAAAATAAACAACGAGTTAAATTACTAATAACAAAACCAAGGTCAGCAAGACGACCAGTCACGACAAGCAGCAGCCGTTCACGAGCATAACGCAAAGATCAGCCATTAACCCCTCGCCATAATTGAGGGAAGGAGACAACCCGACCCCCGACGCTACCGCAAGCAGTGACATCTAAGGGAGTATGACGAACTTGCCGCCGGTTGCTCAGGCAAGAATAACATGATCAATTGTTGAGGTCGCTAGCTAACCACATATTGCAATACCACTCATAAAAGACATTGTAATCAGTAGATTATGTCAATGATAAATAAAAATAAAATAAATTGACTTAGGTATATGCAAATAAATAATTATATGAACTCATATAACCTGTCAGTAGGTAAGGTAATTCTGGAGAAAGAACATAATCATTGTCTTAAGTTAAACACAGCGACCAAATATTCTTATCGTTTAAGTAATCGTTGATAGAATAGTATGCCTTTGAACAAAGGTTAGATTTTACTTTAGCTTTAAACGCATTGTGGGGCAAATCTAGCAAAGAAGAGGGTAGCTTGTTATAAAAGGATATACCAAGCCCAACAAATGAGTTATGAACCTTATGTAGCCGGTGAAATTGAGCACTTAATTTGTCCTTATTTCTGGTGTTAACATTGTGAATATCACTGTTTTTAGTGTATAAATGTATATTTTATCTAATAAATAAGATGTTGGCGAAGATGAATTGTTATGCCACCGTGAGAATACCAATATGCTTAAAAAAAATCTCTTAGAGAAAGTCTGGCACCGAGCTGAGAAATTGTTTGAACAGCTTGTTTCTGAAGAACAAATATATTTTGAATGTCAGCGCAGAATACCGCTTTGTCCCAGAGCAGAATACCGTATGACATAACGCTATGAAGATAACTAAATTAGACTAAACGAGCTGTACCAACGTCAGTGTATTGTCTTACTTTCCTGACGGCGTAGGCGGCTGAACTGAGCCTTCCCGCTAGGCTTGATATATGTGGGCCCCACTGAAGTTTGGCATCTACTGTTATACCCAGAAAAACTGCCGAGTCTACAGTTTTAAGTACCTCTTTATCTAAAACGATGTTGGGTCCTAAAATTCTAACATTCGGTAAGGCAAACTTTATACATTTCGTTATCTTAGCATTGAGGACTAAGTTATTTGTCGTAAACCAATCTGTAACTATTGAGTGTGCACTGTTTACGTCGTCAAAATTTTGTCTATTCCTGTCTATTTTAAAAATAAGAGAGGTGTCATCTGCAAACAATACAACGTCACAGATACCCCTTAAATAAATAACTTAAAAATGATTTATTTTAAAATTATAATATATATATATATCCTCACAGTAAGCCCTTTTATTTGATATGTTACACGGTACAGTTTGCAAAACTTTTTTTTAATGTTCTTATTTGCCCCCCAAAATTGCCCCCATATTCAAATTTTATTTATTTACGTTACACGTTCGTGTTTGGGTCACAGAAATACATACGTGTAATTTCAACTCAATCGGTCCATTAGATTCGGAGCAAATTGGCTGTGACAGACGGACAGACATATAGACAGACAGACACACGAGTGATCCTATAAGGATTCCGTTTTTTCCTTTTGAGGTACGGAACCCTAATAAAAACGAGGGAAGAATCGAAGATTATCTCGTGTTGAATTGTCAAAATTCGTGAGAACTTTGGTGTCGTATAGGGTTTATCGAGAAAACATCAAGATTGACAGAACGAGTCAAGTATTTTGTAAGGCAGCGCTGTCAGAAAACGAGAAAAGTGTTGCGCTGTTAGAAAATTACACACGCGAGAGTAATTGTCGCAACTTAGGTTAGGTTTGCATGACATATAATATGACATTGTCGAGCAGGTAGCATGACAAAATCTGGTATAGTTTGAAACTGAAATCAGGTATAATCGGCCTTGTTTACCACCCAAAGGTTGAACGTCCTTTTGACGTCATAAAATGTCAGTCTACTTTTGCTTTAAGACCAGCGCCGGGGTAATTGCGTAACACACATAAAATTAATCACAGTTGCATTTTCTTTTATTTTGACAGTTCAGCCACGTACGTTGCGTTATTTACGTTGTTGAGCAGACGATTTTTTCAAACCTATGCACTATAGTTCATCTAGTACATGCTAGCTGGACAAAATACACTATCGAAAATGCCGAAAATTCTTTCTTATTATTATAGACAAAACTCACGAACCTCTAATTCCAAGAATTTTAATGCACCTGGAGTTGCGCTCATTAAGGTTTGCTAGTAAGTATATAAGAAAAGGGGTAAAAAATCTGGTTATCATTAGCAATTTTGCATTCCACGCGAATACTTACAGTGATTTTAAAACTGATTTTGGTTTAATTTAGTGATGGATATGAAGTTAAAGGTATTTAAAAATGTAGTTGTAACTTACCAACATATTTACAAAACAAGTTTACCAACTTGTTTTGTAAATAAGTTGGTAAGTTACAACTACATTTTTTATTGGTTTACATCAAATTTTAATTTTGCCATTTTTTCCCTATTTTCCCTATTTATATTTTGGACCCGGAAAGCATTGCCAATGCGTGTCACAGACCTAAAACTTACACATATGGTAGCTAGAACCCTCTTCTTTCAAATAATAATAAATCTAGCCTGTGGACTGTTTTGGATATTATTTTTTTTCTAGAGCACCTAATCTCAAGATTGGAACATTTTGAGGAGTGGCTTAAACAGAGCAAAGAAACCCGGAATAGTGCACTGTTTGGTCTGAAATCTTCAAAATACGATCTATCTGGTATTACCGAAGATTCTTCGAGGGTTCTGAAGAAGTCAATCAGCGCATTTAGCGCGAATTTAGGAAAAAAAAATTGTACGCTCACAAAAAGAGTCGCGATGTTTTTTTGTCAAAAAATGAAGAATGGACGTCAAAAGACTTCATGTTTAGGGTGTCAATTTGCTACGCACAGCCATCTTCTTCTTCACTTTCAACTGTTGGACGTCAAAGCAAAGAGTTTTAACAGTCCAACGATAAAAAAGGAGAAGAGTTGACGATGCTAAGTACTCGTACAAGCGACACTAATCAGTTAGTGGCTGCAGTAGAATTCTCAGCGCGATTGTCTGAGCATCGGACATTATGTGGACTCAAAATCAACAAGCCACTCCTACAAGCAGACGTGTAAATGGAGTATGAAAGCTGGACATAAGGTATTTTCATCAATTTATAGTCTTAGGAAAGCTACGACATAATGCTTCCCTCCCGAGGATTTATTTGTGGATGAGACTCGCGTAGAAATTAATCTTCAAGCTAGTTTACTGATAAAAAAAATAACTAAAAAAAAGAGTTTTGTTTTCGTGTTTTGATTTCATAAAATATAGTTTTTTTTTTTTAAATATGAAAAGGTTTTTTTTACATAGTCTATAACCACCACTCCTTCTCACCCCCAAAATACACACCGAAATAAAATTAGGTAATCATAACAGGTTATAAGAAAGCCCCTGGAAACCAAAAATCGCAAAAAAATATTTCTGTCCAATTAGCATATTCTACACGAACCATAGTGCTATGGAGCAATGGATTAGGAATGTCCTTCAGAACCCTCAGATTGTGATTAAAAGTTTGTTACACAATTAGGGTAGGTACAGATTTATTGAGAGTTTTTGTCAAACGTGGTACAGCAATTGGGTTTGGAGTTGACTGTACATTTAAAAAAACAAATGATTGCATATTTTAAACTTTACAACAAGTATCTTAATAAATCTTCATAACCCATACTAATATCAAAATGATTGATAGAAACATGAAGCTAAAATGTAACAACGGTACTTACATGAAGTGTTAAATGAAATTACTGAAGTAGATTGTGCACTTACACAAATTGCGCATTACGCATTAGCAAGCACTGAGCGGGCTATAAACAAACCACGGTTCTCATCGAAACCGCTTTTACATTTTACAGCTAACCTAATACCTAATACCTAATAGTTAATAATACCTAATAGTTCGGAAAGTAGGGTACCTACACTGTATTGTTATGTTTAAAATGAAACTAAATGACATTGATAGTTTTATTGTGAACGTAGGATAAAGCAGGTTATGTGATACGTCTTTGTCAATCTTGTTAGATGAGTCGGATTAACTTTTATTCTACAAGTTAAATTTAAAATTTAAAAAACCTCCGGTACAAATTTACTCTCTTTTCTTTTTGCTACTCCATCATTAGATCCTGATTAACATCTATCTATAACGTATTCATTGAGACCGTGCCAATGAAACCAAACACGATACCTTTGCTGTAAGTTGGTGAGGAATTTAGGTATTCTGCAAATTCCAGTTCAAGTTTACAAGATGCTCACATCCATTCATCAAATAGAAAAGAGCTGATAATCTTCAAACGGCTGATTAGATTTTCTTGCATCAGCTAAGAACACTCTCGATCAAGTCACGTTTCAAACAAACAAAAAAATCAAAATTGGTTCAGCCGTTTGGGAGCTAGGATGCCAATGCCACAGACATATACACAGATATACAGATACACACGGTAAACTTATAACACCTCTCTGTTCCGTCATAAAAAGACACTCAAAACTTCTGTATTCACATTGTCAGTCTATTGTTGCTGGTGGTACCTAGTGTTCATACTTCGTTTTATAGATTTCACTACGGAATGAAAAGCCTGCTTCTTTTTCCTTAAAACCTACGTCTGAGATTAAAAAAGCATTTCATTCAACTTAAAATGAACATGTTCTAACATTCCAGTACGTTGAAACTTGAAATATCTCCAGAAATACAGAAAATTAGTCAAAAACTTCAGTCAGCTAGCATACTGAATGGCATAATTCATAATCCGCATGAAACTTAATAAGCAAATACAATTTCTATGAACCACTGCATAGCTTGTTGGATAATTATAAAGTTTTACTTAGATCTCGACTACAACTTCTGAATATTACGGCGCATTAAAGCGACGATAACCGAATTTAATGATTTTAAACTGAAGATCACGTCGAAACGAGTAGTATTATATTAGATCATTTTCTTAATAACTTCATCTGTGAATATTTTATATTATGTTTGGATTGCATAATGTAATTAATTTGTAAATTTACGTCTAACGCGGATAAAAAACTAAGAATGACGAAATACTATCAAGCGTATTTTAATTAAACTTTCACCAGTTTAAGATAACTTAATTATTTATCTTTCGTGTTTAAATAAAATACTTTGTATTTGGTATATAATAAATTGATATTGCGTCTAATTTAGGACAGCGCTTCTTGATGGGCGAGTCCTACTGGCTGGATGTACGACGCGTTGCCTGAGCTCAGCACAAAACACGCAAGTTCAAGGCCATTGGCGTCTACCTTAAGTAGGTACTACTTCTACTTTCCTTGTTTGGGAGCGTAATTTAGAATGTTTTCAGTGAATGTTGGTAGTTAAAGCCAGGGCATCTTCTTTGTTAATGTTTCAACGCAATCGATACCTACATACAATCACTTTCTAAAAGCAAGCCTTTTTATACTGTAACTATTTGACCCAGTAAAATATAGTACGTTGATACAAAACGACGGTCAAGTAAGATATTTCTTTCTTAATTCTATTCAATTATTTACCTGGACCTCTTTTTGGTTCTGTGGATACACAAAACTGGTTTTTTTATTACAGTCCTTTGGTCATAAAACTCTTTACGGCTTATTTAGAACTATTTATTTCACTCGGGTTCACTTGAATTCTGTTAAAGTAAGACCTACACAATATTATTGTTTTACTTGATCTGGACCTTCAAGTTTATAGTTGTGTGTGTCTATCTAAGTTTCTGTGCGATTATAAGTGTAGTGCCAGATAAAAGAAGGTAAGCTTCACTATGTGTAAGACTCGATTGTAACCTAGGGCTGGAAAATTGCATAACACGATACTAATTCAGTCAACCTATATTACAATTTCTAAAATATTAAAGGGACTGAAAATATCTGCATTCAGTTCGTATTGTGGCATTCCATTAATATCGTCTTTGTACTCTGTGCACTTTATTGTAAAGTAACTACAACTAATACAATACCAAGTTACACAATAGCTATTAGGTTTATGAGAATAATTTATTTTGTAGTGCTCTTTGTGTTGTTAACATTGCGTATATTTATTTGGTTTTGCTGCACTGCTGATAGAAACGCGTATTTGTTCTGCGTAATAGCACTTTTACATTGTTAATCCAAACAAATCTCCTTGATTTTTCAAACTAGTATTAATACCACAAACATTTTTCTCACCCAGTTTTTTGTCAAGCGCGGTGTTGAATAAAAAAGGCTTAATTTACAAACTCACTACCAGAACGGCAAGTTAGTCGGTAGCTATTCGTACTCCAACAAGTTTAACCGGGTAGAATGTAATTTTTCCCGGGTTGCTACTGTGTGTTCACTTTACACACACAACTGACAATCGGGATCTATATTGCTCGATAAAAAACTTTATTGTTCGACGCAATTGGTATGCTGGACAGCGTGGAAAAAGTAAATGTGAGAAGATTTGAGTCGGTGGAAAACATTGGCAAAAGTTTTGTTGCAATTCTAAAATGCGATGTAAAATCTATAATTTGAAATCATTTTTGTACCAGAGATACGTTTTATATTATTAAGCAAGTACTTAACTTCGAACGAATACAAACGAGATGATACTCAAGATGTTAATATAATATTTATTCGAGAACAGTCCCTGCATATCGTTTAGCTCAACGGATTAATGTGTAATTTCAATAAATTTTAAAACCTATTCAATATCAAGTATGTACTTTAACTCAGTGTAATTAAATTGTTAATTATTTAGCAGGCGCTACGTTCTAAAGTGGAAATAAGATAACGTAAAGGAACGCTTATACAAATGTTTATGAAATTTTCGGCATCTTCAATTACCGTACAAAGGAGTTAACTTTCACGTCTTAAGCCAATTTAAGGCAAAAGGTGTATTTAACGAAGCCTTTTTGATGTTTTTTAATGGTTTAACTTATATACAATGCGAAATTATTAAACGGAAAAGTATCAATGACAAGAAAAAGTCAATGACTTTTAACTTTTTTTAAAAACAGTAAACAGCATCTTGGCTGAAGTTGTGGCGAAAGCGTGATACGCATCCAACCTGTGTAGATTTTCCAGGTTTACTGTAAATAAATTCAGTCCGTTTGAATATTCACTTGTGATTATTTTAATCGATTTGTTGATCTATGCAGGTAACAAAGTCCCACCCGAACAAACAAGAACCGACAAAAGAAGGGTCTGGATGTGGAAGGGTCTGATGGAAGCGTCGACAGGTGGCTCTGGAATGGAAATTAAAACTGGAGAGTCTGCATCTGAAGCAACTACAGGACACTGAAATGAAAACGACGACTGGAGGGTCTGAACCGGAAGCGACGACAGGCGGCTCTGGAATGGAATCCACATCAGGAGATTCTTGAATGGGATCTACAACTCGTACATATAAGAAAAAACATAGTACAACCACGACTTCCTCGAGTGAGGAGCAGGCCTCATCTACTTATGGATCAAAAATAACAACAGAAGGATCTGGGTCGGAAACGACTCCAGGAGACTCTGAAATGGAAAGGGCAACTGGAGGATCTGAACCTGAAGTGACAACAGGCGGCTCTGGAATGGAATCAACATCAGGAGCTTCTGAAATGGGATCAACAACTAGCAGACAAAAGAAAAACAGAAAACAACCACAACTGCTTTGAGTGGGGAGCCGGACTTTTCTACCGATCAATCAGAAATGATAACAGAAGAGTGTGGATCGGAAGCGACAACAGGAGACTCTGGAATGGAAATAATAACTGGAGAGTCTAGAGCTGAAGCGACTACAGGAGACTCTGAAATGGAAACGACTACTAAAGGGTCTGGACCAGAAGCGACGTGGCTTTGAAATGAAATCAACATCAGGTGATTCTGGAATAGGATCAATAACTCGTACACATAAGGAAAATCACAGTACAACCACGACTGCCTCGAGTACCTAATATATTTGCTCGACCGCCACCTGCCTAAAACTATTTATTTGTGCTCCATATTTTTATATTTTAAACTAAGGCTATTAAATACCTATTGTGTCGTAGTATATTTAACGCACATTAAACCCTAGTCTATTATTTAAAGTTTGTTCCCTATATCGAACAAAAAGTCGAAACTCGAGTAAGGGGCAAGCCTCATCTACCGATGTATCAGAAATGATAACAAAAGGGTCTGGATCGGAAACGACGACAGGTAGTTTTCAGTCAGTAATGGGATCGACAACTCGTAAAAATGAAAAAAAACGTTGGCCAACTGCCTCGAGTGGAGAGCCGCACTCATCTACCGATCTATTAGAAATAACAACAGAAGAGTATGGGTCAGAAGCGACGACAAGTAATTCTGGAAACGAAACGACAACTCGAGAGTCAGGAATGGGGTCGACAACTAGTAAAAATGAAAAGAAAGACTGGACAACCAAAACTGCCTCGAGTGGAAAGCCGCACTCGTCTACCGATGTATCAGAAATGACAACGGAAGGGTTTGGGTCAGAAGCGACGACCGGTAGTCCTGGAAAGGAAACGACAACTGGAGAGTCGGGAATGGGATCGACAACTCGTAAAAATCAAATGAAACGCTGGACAACTACAACTGCCTCAAGTGGAGAGCCAGACTCATCTACGTATGGATCAGGAATGACAACAGAAGAGTCTGGATCGGAAGCGGCAACAGGTAGTTCTGGAATAGAAACGACAACCGGAGGGTATAGACCGAAAGTGATGACAGATGGCTCTGGAGTAGAAATGACAACCGGAGGTTCAGGCACAACAACTAAACAACACGAGGCAACTACAATTGCATCGAGTGAAAACCTGAAATCTACTATTGGATCGGAAATGACAACAGAAGAGTCTGGAATAGAAAACACAACAAAAAGTTCTGTAAAAGAAATAACGACAGACGATTCAGAGGGTGGAGAGACGACAGAACATCCAGATACAGGATCAACCACAGAATCGGCAGACAAATCAAATACTACTACTGAAGAAGAAGCAGAATCTATGTCTACTACTGAAGCATCAACCACAACTAAAAGTACTAAAAGACAGAGATCTACTAAAAAACCAAGTGAAGGAATGAACACCACGCCTAGAATAAAAACAACGTGAGAAATCCTAGAACTACCACCAAGAGGCCAAAGAGAACTAAAACGCCTAGAACTACTAAAGCATCAGGAGACGGACAACTACTGGAGGATCAGAAACCACAACAATGACTGAAGGATCCAACGGCACGACTACCACAGACAATTCAGGATATACAACAACTGATTCGAAAATTACTAGTACGTAACAACAAAGCACCAAAATAAGAGGTAATACAATAGATTAGGTATCTAATAGATTATTTCATAAAAAGTATAATTTTTCTTTTGTGAAATATGTGCAATTCTACAGACATTTAAAGAAAGATAATGCATTTATCTGTTATATAATTTAATAAAATTAGAATTCTCTATCGTTACAGATAAAAAAAAAAACATTATGATTTGCAATAGTAGGTATAATAAGCCCATTGATTTACGTAGAAATCAAGCTACATGTAGTTAATATAATATTAAACTAACTGCATTATTTTGGAAATCGACTTTTACCCATTACACCGTTACGGCACCGATGCATCCAAAACTTTACATCTTGTTATATTTCACTTAATTATTAAGTTGAAGCTAAATTTTGAAAATTAACTTATTAAGTCACGACTATGACACGCATGTGTATCGTCCGTTATCTAGACTCGGAAACTTCACAAATTCGGGCACAGCTTGTGGTAAGCACAGATGCGTCATGCGGTTACCACAGGCAGGGCACAATACTAGCTAGAAATTGATGATTTTCTTCCGTATATAGACAAAATTCACAAACACATAGGTATGGATTAAGAGGCAAATAATATTACAGTTTATAAGTTTTTGTAGGACATTGTTAAACCGCTTAGGTAGTAATCCAAATTCTACTCGTAAATGTTTTCAAACAACTACTGCAGTTAGCAGGGTTAACTATTTACTCCTCCACTTTCTATAATCCCTTAAACTGCTTGTCCAGTCTTGGAAAAATCGATGCTTTGCCATCTAGGTTGGAACATATCCAACTTTATGTAAGACAACCGCAATACGAGTACATGCTATAAGTATAAAATATAAACAACAAAACATTTGGTTTAATAGTGTCTCCGTTGAGAACGGATTTCTTGTAAGAACATTCTTCAAATTAACAGAATTGTAGGAGAGGTATTTTCTGATTGTCCGTTATTTAATTGCAACTTGAAGTATTTTCCATTGTCTAGCAATTGTAACGAAACTTGTTCAGTGCCAGCAGAATGCGAGTCCGGAAGATGCATGTGTGAACGTTATAAACATAGGAACCGAGATAGACAAATGTGTTGCGTTATAGTGCTATATTTGAACTACCTAATGCAATTTCTACCATAATGCTCGTAGACATTATTGACTTTTTTATATATTTTCATCAGTAATTTTGTTTTTTTTTTCGGAGTTCATACACACTGTATCGTCTCATATTATTAAAAACCCTCTATAAATCCCACAGGTCCAAAAGACTGCAAAGGTATGACGAATGGTATTTTCTGTGTGCGCCATCATGCCCTCAGCAGACTTGTGCTGATTATCTAAATGACGTTAAATGTCCGATAAATATTGGATTACCAAAATGCAAACCCGAATGCCGATGCCAAATCGGATACTACAAAGATGATGAAGGAAATTTAATGCAGTAAGTTCAGTTAATTTTTAAATAATTTTGGATAGTAGAGTTTCTTGGGTATATCTGTACTTCATTGAATATTGTTTTGTAGGAAAATGAGCAAGATCAACAACTACTGCAATGACATCATCGAGTACAATTTTGCTTCGTTTATGCAAGTCACATTATGACAGGTCAGTTGGCGTGGTTGGTTAAGATACCACCTATCATGCCGCAGGTCGTGGGTTCGATTCCCATCCAGAGCAAACATTTGTGTGCATGAACATGTCTGTTTGTCCTGAGTCTGGGTGTAATTATCTATATAAGTATGTATTTACAAAAAAAAGTAGTGTATCAGTTCATCAGTTTGGGATCAGATGACCGTGTGTGAAAAATGTCCCAGGATATTATATTATATAACCAAGAAAAACCAAGGTAACTAATAAGCAACCAAAAATTGGCATGTCAGGGTGGAGCTTCTAGTAAAGTATTATTTAAGGCCCTTATTACATTTCGGCCGAGATTTTTCCGTTAAATGGCCAACTTTGGCGTTCTTAGTCTGAGAAATTGAAAGACAACTTTGACTTACTGAGTGGTGGAGAATAGTTAATAATGTAGTTCATAGTGGCTTTGCTTTAGGCATCCACTAGGGAAGGATTTTTGGAAATTCCACCCATAACGGGGTAACATAGGGGATGAAAGTTTGTATAAAAGTTCGTCAGTTTCGAAGTTAGGATCTTCAAATTTTGTGTCAGGCTGACGATTGAAAATTAATTTATACGTGTCTCAGCGTTTTTGATAATTCCACCCCCGAAGGAGTGAAAACAGGTATGAAGTTGTGTATGGTAAGTCTTTCATTAACAAAGTAAAAATCACTAAATTTATTATTAAGGTTGGAAACAGAGTAACGCAACGTATTTATCGGTGTTGTTGGAATTTCAACCCTTTAGATGGTGAAAAGGGGGATGAAATTTTGTATTTATGTTGTTCATTCACAAAATTTTGTATTCAAGTAAACATAATACACACGTGTATCGTGTGAATTCGTGTATCGTGTTATTACTAAGCCTCTACTGCCGCCCGTCACGTACACACCGCACACACACAAACAGCCACAGCCTAAACCGCTGGTCCTAGAGACATGAAATTTGGAGGCCGTGTTATTTACGGCAAAAGTAGGTATGTAGATACCTAAGAAAGGGTTCTTTGAAATTCCACCCCTAAGGGGGTAAAATAACGAAAGAAAGATTGTATGAAAAATCTTATTCCTTGAGTTACTAGACTTGAAACTTGACACAAATATTTACCTAAGTAGATTATAAAGTTTGATATTTTTAGTTTTCCTAAACTACCCTCTAAGGGGGATTGGGGGGTGTCAAAGTCTATATAAAGGAACTTTAAAGCGAGTTACGATTAACTCGAAACTTAGTATTTTTACTCGAGACCAAACATAAAAATAATGTATAACAGGGTTTTTCGAAAATCAACTCCTAACGGGGTGGAAAAGGGTAAACAATTTTACGGGGAGGATTTTACTGCGGGGCTTGATTAACTCGAAAATTGGTATAAATATTTTTTCAGTTAAGTTAAGGAAATATTAGAATTAAAGGTTAGTATTATTATTTAACGCTCAAAAAGCTCACCAATTATTTTTCAAATCTTCGAATCGTGTCCCGTAAAAAAAAACGATACAACAGCTATTCACGAATTTAAATAACTTTTTATATCGATATGTGATAAATGATAAGTGATTTTTATTTCTGTTAGTGGGTTTGTACAAACACTTTTACAAGTCAATCAAGTTTTTTTTTTTAACTAGATGAGGTCGGCATTTCCTATCTGATTACTCTGAGAAGAAAGGCCGAAACAAACTCAGAGGTCACAGTCTCTTATAAAGTTCAGACATAATCTTGGTCACTTCATGTGAAGACCATGTAGATTGGTGTCTGAAATGGTCTTTTGAGGAAAGAACCACATAGATTGAGAGGACCTGTCCAGTCAGTGCACGCATTTGTCAGTAATCGCGCAGCTCAACTCAGAACTTAAGGAGCTCAACGATTCGGAGAACAATATCAAAGAAAGGACATTTAGGTAGGCCGCATAAATTACTCAAACTACCAGACTATGATTAAAAATAACTGAGAGAAAAAATAAATTCACAATAATTAAAATAATACTAGGTTGAGGAAAAAGTCTTTTCGCATTATAGTATGTATGAACTTGTAATAAAATCTCTTTGGCTATACTATTTGTATCATTGAAAGTTTAAATTTTAAAGAATATAATTCCAAATTCAAATTAGGAAAATGTGTGATTTTCATTTGTTTTTCATAGCGTCAAGATGAGTGAATCTAATGAAGAAATTCGATACATTTTAAAATTTTACTACAAAAAAGGTAAAAATGCAACGCAAGCCGCGAAAAAAATTTGCGATGTTTATGGACCTAGTGTAGTGTCTGTGAGAGTAGCACAAATATGGTTTAAGCGTTTTCAATCCGAAAATTTTGATTACAAAGATGCACGTCGCTCTGGTCGCACTATTACGGATAAAATGGATGCCATTTTTGAAAAAGTGAAGCAAACCCGGGTTAACTCGCAACAAGGTGATGCTGTGTGTGTGGTGGGATTGGAAGGGCATTATTCATTATGTACCACCAGGCAGGACCATCGATTCTGAACTCTACTGCGAACAACTGATGAGATTAAAGCAAGAAGTTGAGAGAAAGCGGCCGGAATTAATCAACAGAAGGGGTGTGGTTTTTCATCATGATAACGCTAGACCTCACACATCTTTAGCCACTCAGCAAAAATTAAGAGAGTTTGGCTGGGAGGTGTTAATGCATCCGCCGTATAGTCCTGACCTTGCACCTTCAGATTTTCACCTGTTTCGGTCTCTTCAGAATTCTTTAGGCAGTGTCAGGTTAACATCACGAGAGGACTGCCAAAACCACTTGTCGCGGTATTTTGACCAGAAGTCCCAAAATTTCTATAGCAATGGGATCATGTCCCTACCTACAAGATGGCAAAAAGTTATCGAACAAAATGGTACCTACATACTTTAGTTAAATGTAAATAAACTATATTAAAAAATGTTTTGAATTTTCTTAAAAAATGCGAAGAAACTTTTTCCCCAACCTGTTATAATACTTTACCAAGTAAATATTCATGTCAACATTCAGTATGCAAAAATAAAAAGAGAAAAAAGAAAGAAAATTTGGAGCAGTTCATTCCCAAGCCTTTTTGTCCTCAATATAATCTTTGACCGTAAAAAAAGCTTTCTGATACAACTTGCGTTTAATGAATGATTTGAATTTATTAAGGCTTAGATCTTGAACGTGGCTTGGAAGTTTATTATAAAAGCGTACACATTGACACCTGAATGAGCCACCTATTTTCTTGAGCCTTGTTGGAGGTACAATCAATTTGTGTTTGTTCCTAGTATTTATATTGTGGATATCATTGTATTTTTTAAACAATTTAATATTTTTATGGACATATAAAAGATTTTCAAAAATATACTAAGATGGCAAAGTCATTATTATTAATGTTCTTAAATTTCTCTCTTAGAGATTGTCTCGGACTTAATTTATAAATGCATCGAACAGCTCTTTTCTGCAAAACAAAGATAGTCTGAATGTCGGCTGCATTTCCCCACAACAGAATACCGTACGACATTACACTATGAAAATAGCTAAAGTACACTAAACGGGCTGTCTCTTTGTTGGTTAAGTTACGAATTTTCTTAACAGCGTATGCTGCGGAGCTTAGCTTTTTTGACAATTTATCTATATGTGGGCCCCACTGAAGCTTAGCAACCAAAGTTAAGCCCAAGAATACTGTGCTATCTCCAGGATTCAATTCTTCGCCCTTTATCAACACGTAAGTTTTCACCTGCCTAACCTGAAGTAGCGTAAACATTTGGTTTTTTTTTCTTCATTAAGGAGTAAATTATTAACATTGAACCAGTGAACTACTTTTGAGATCGCTCTGTTTACATCGTCAGTAACCAGCTGCTGATGTTTAAGTTTAAACAAAAGTGAAGTATCATCCGCAAACAAAACTATATCATGATTATCCTTTATGAGGTAGGGCAAGTCGTTAATATAAATAAGAAACAGGAAAGGACCAAGAATTGAGCCCTTTGGGACCCCCATTGTTACTTTAGATCCGAGCGATCTTTTTCTATTAACGTCGACGCTCTGAATCCTATTACTCAAGTATGAAGTAAGAAGATCCAGAGCGGTGTTCCGGATCCCGTAATGGCGGAGTTTCCTGATTAACATTTCATGAAGAACGCAATCGAATGCCTTAGACAAATCACAAAAGATGCCCAAGGCATCGCATTTCTTTTCCCATGCATTATAAATATGTCCTAAAAGTTCAACACCGGCCATCAGTAGTTGAACGACCCTATGTAAAACCGAACTGTTTGTAATGTAATAATTTATGTTTATTAAAAAAAATTTGCAATTGGTCTAAAATTAATTTCTCAAAAATTTTACTAAACGTAGGTAGTACTGAAATAGGTCTATAATTTGTGGGGTCTGATTTAAACAAAGGTATTATTTTACTATATTTCATAAGGTCAGGAAACTCGCCACAGTCGATACAGTTATTAAAGATAAAAGCAAGTAGGTACTACAATGTCAATAATAGACTTAGCAACTTCTACAGAATTACCCCGCAGATCTGCTGTCTTTTTTACATTTAAAGTGTGAAAGGTTTTAATTATATCTCTACAGGTAATATGTTCAAATTTAAATTCCGAATCGCAAGCATTAACATTTTCCTTAAGCAAAGACTCAGCAACAGAATTTGACGAGTTTAGGGATTTAGTAGTTGAAACGGGAATATCTGAAAAGAAATTTTCAAAGACTTGTGAGTCTGATTTTATTATGTTGTCATTAATAGACAGGCTGTAGTCAGCACTTCGGTTATTAGACCTTCCCGTTTCATTATTAATAATATTCCAAGTCGTTTTAATTACATTACTACTGTTTTTAATCTTCGAACTCAAATAACGCGACTTGGCCATACAAAAAACTTTTTTAAATAATTTGAATAATTTCTAACATATAAATTAAATTCAGCAGGGTTCACAAAAGACCTTTCATTGTATAGTTCATAAAGCCGTGTTCTACTTTTATGAATACCAAAGGTAGCCCAATCACTGAAAGATGCGTTACTATTAACCGAGATAGTCTTGGGAATAAAGATGAGACTAAATTGTTTTGACAGTAAATATTAAAAAAAAATCATCATATAGATGATTAGGATCAGCATGATTAGCCAAAACTGTTAATTTATTAATGAGTTTAACTTTAAAAGCTTCCAAGCGACTTGCAGTTTTGGGGTTAACAATGATATCCTTTTTAGCCATTTTGTTGTTTTGGTTTTGGATAGTAATCCTTTGCCCGCAATGATCAGAATCTAGTAAATTTATAATTTCTTTATGGCTTGGAATAACATTTGTATAAATATTATCTAGGCATGTGGCACTAGTAGGGGTTATTCTTGTGGGCTCAAAAAATAGGTTTACAAGATTGTATGACCGAAACAGACTTATTATTTTACTACAAGAACCTGACTTTTCTAAGAAATTAACATTAAAATCACCGCAAATGATAGTAGATTTATTCGAGTTACATATCTTGTGTAACTCTTCATCCATTACCTTTTCAAAGCAGTCATACAATCCTCACACTTAATACAATAAATTGCTACAATTCTATACAAGCTATTTCAACAGTCCGCTCAACAGATAGGCTCACAATATTCTTACGGTCTTTAAATTTCAGCTGGTTACTTACTAAAATTAATGAGCCACCATGTATAGCATTTACTCTGCTGAACGAACTACCAAATGCGGTGTAATTGTAAGCTAACAATTACAACCGCACGGCACTGTAATTTAAATAATTCAAAAAGCTATAAAGAAGCATGTATTTTTAAATAGTAAGTAAGTTAAGTACTACTTTTATTGTGTATTTAATTAACCCTTTACAATCAATGCAAGTTCACCATAGAACCCTAAGCGACTGAATAAACCGCCATTATTAAAGAATATAGACTTTTTACAAAAAAAAAACAACTGACTTCCAAAAAAAAACACTACTCGTACAAAGTGAAAAATAGCCTAATGTCAATTACTCATCACCTTTATCAAAATATTGGTTTTCCCGATGCAGGGACATTAATTCTTGAGGAGTTCTCCTGGTGAACCAGGAGAACTGGAGCTGATGGTGAAATCACGATCATCATTTATGCATTGTGACGCGCATAAATTGCTAAGCAACCATATTAAAGTAATCGAATCGCAACCCGTGAAATACTTAGGTATAATTTAGTAGTTCCGATGGCCATCTATGATCTTCATCATCCGTTCCACTACACCAAATGGTGCTTTCCGAGAGCAAATTCTTGAGTTACTATAAAAATACCCAAATCGCCTATAAAATTTGAAGGTTTTCCTCGATTTCCATGGGATTCTCTCATGGTGGCATGGTGACAATTTAAAAAAAAAAAAAAAAAATTGCAAGTCGGCTTATATATATGACGGAGTTATGCCTGATACATAAAAAATATATAAACATCCAAATTGAGAACCTCCTCCTTTTTCGATGTCGGTTAAAAAAACTGCGGTACATGTTTTTATACAACGATAAAATAATTTTATTTACCTATTCAACTTCAACAGTCTCAATAAATTATAATTAATCATTCAATTGTTTACATACATACCATAGAAAACCTACACAAAAACACATGTGTTATGTGTACAAAAGATAGAAAAAAAAATATTACATTTAGGCTTCTTTTCACCACACATCACTAAACGCATTTAACGCTAAACGAGTTTAAAACGTCATTCTGTCTCTGTCATCTTCAAACGATTGAAAGAAATGGAGCGATGTTTTAAACTCGTTTAGCGTTAAACGCGTTTAGTGATGTGTCGTGAAAATAAGCCTTAGTCAGTGATAACTGGAACATTGTTGGTTTATACCTACCATATTATTGAAACAAGTGCACGAAGTCATATGAGAAGGTATAAAAGAGGTAAATAGCCTTGATAAGCACCCCAGACAGTATTGTTGGTGATAATGTGGAAGCCACTCGTGGTACTAGCCATAGTGGCGAACACGGCTTTGATAACGCCCTCTGAAGGTACGATCTCTTTTCATGACGCTTTGAGTTCAGCTATATAAACAAACATGATTGTTTGTTACAAGGATTTATGTACGCTTCAGTTCTGTAAAATATGGCTTTAACAATTGATAAACAAAGTACGTATTTTATTATATCCTGAGCAATTCACAATCGAAACAATGTTTTAAAATAAATTAATAAAATATACTTAAGGGGACTACAGGACCTAAACGCAAGTTTTATAAGTCCTAAAAGTATATGATCCACTGCAGTAAACAAAATCAGAAAAATATAATGATATTCTTCAGGATATAGGTAATATAGTTGGATACTCGTAGTATGTTGAAAACATAATACATCTAATATGATACGATAAGAAAAAATCATGAAGATACCTCTAACATTTTATTTTAACGAATAAAAACCATGCTAATTAAATATTAGCAACATTTTAACGTAATAGTGTTTTATTATAATTGTTCTGTCCAATCAATAGCTTTTTTTTTTTGTAAATATATAATTGCTTCATATTTTGCAATAAATTACCAGTGTTGTGTCATCGCGCTTCTCTTTCTTTTCTATTCAGTCCAACAGTGACCGCTCTTTAGGTCCTGTAGTCCCTTAAGGCGATATGTAAAAAGCTAACTGAGCGGTAATAAGAAAGTAACAGAGTCAATTACATCCACATGCGAAAAAAGAGAGCGCAACAATGCGCTGGAACCAAAATAAAAGCGCCAAACCAAATAAAAATTGTTTAAAAATAAATTACGCTATCTATCAAAAATATATTCAGCCAGAGTTTTCAATTACCTAATACGCACATTTTGAATGCAATTTTGCAATTAAATTACTTAGGATTTTAGAATTACAGAAAAAAATATAAAAAAGTAGAGGTATTTTCGGAATTTAATTCTATCGAGGAAATTTGACCCAATCGTGTTTTCCTTCAGTCAGAGTATTAATCAAATAGTCAATAAACATATATTCAGAAATTAAATCCATACATTCTGTAATAGTGAAGTAAATGGTTACGAAAAAGCCCCCAACTTATTTTGGTATCGCCTTAAGTGAATAGAATAATGAAAACAAATATCAATCTTTTAGGAACCGATCCCGTTGGTGAAAAATGTGGTCATGATAACCGTAAGTAAATTCAATGTATAGTAACTAGAATATTTTGACACTTCTAAATTTAAATAAATGTACAAAATTAAATATTGTTGGTTACTATAGTAAAAACCGGTCAAAAGCGAGTCGGACTCGCGCACTGAGGGTTCCGTACTATCATATATTTAAAAAAATGTGCTATTTAGAGACATCGTTTTATTTTTCAGTAATCTTTACATAAACTTCTATCACATAGAATAATTCCAGATTTTTCTCTATGTAAACTTAGGAGAGAAGGGGGGAAGGGTATTTTTTTATGTTTTTCATCAAAAGTCATCACGTCTTCGGCTTCAAGAAACCACCGTATTGTAGCGGCTTCCATGTCATCGTTATGGTTATCTAATATCTGCTGCAATATTGTAGCATCTGACGTGCTGGCGTCGTAGGGTCCTGTGACCTCTAAAATTTAGCCATCTGCACATACAATCATAAATGGCTGTATCAAATTGGTGTATTTGTGCAAACTGTAGCTCATGGACTCAAACAAAAAGTTTAAGCCTTTTTGTATAAATAAATATGTCCTGTGCTAAAATAATTATTCCTTTTGTTTGGTCTTGGTTTCCAAAAATATGATTAGGTATAATTCTATTCTTCGCTATAACTTCGTTCCGGGTTATTATATGGTTGAATCCAAGATGGTGGGGAAGAAAGTAATCTTTGAGACATTCTCTCGATTCTTGTATTTTTCTATGTATAGTTGACTTATACAGGCCAAAAATCGTCAACAGTCACCAGTCAATCAGTAACGTTCACCGCTTCTCAGTTTGCATAAATAGAGTCCCAGGGTTGTATTTCCATCAGAAAAGTCGTCGTAAAGAAGGAAAGTCTTCTAATATGGCATTAAATTTCTGGTGACTTACATCAGTCCAAAAATAAAGGTTATTCGGACTCACTTCATTGAGATTTTCAAAATCAAGCTGGGTTTTTTTTTTTTAGAGAGCCTGTTTATAGACACTTTCGAATGATGTAGGTAATAATACAATATGTGTTTTTTTTCTTTTTTTTTTCAAAATCAACGGTTTCGTTACCTAGCTAGAAATATTGATTTTTCAAATGGGCGTGGATGGACAAATCCGAGACTATGAGGAATAGCGAAAAGTACTCAAAGGAGTCTCTGGCTCGATTTTGATTAAAACTAAAACTGCATCATTGCAAATTTGAAAAATAAATATCAAGGTTTACTAGGTAGGTACCATAAGAAAAACCGGTCAAGAGCGAGTTGGACTCGCACACTTAGGGTTCCGTACCATCCTAACTACTACTTCCTATCCTAATAACAATATTATAAATGCGACAGTTCGTGAGGATAGATGGATGTTTGTTACTCTTTCACGCTAAACTATTAAACGGATATTCATGAAATAGTTAATAACCTGGATTAACATAAAGGATACATTTTATCCCGAAATTCTTACGGATTCGAGACTTACGCTAGTGAAACGCGGGGCGCTGCTAGTCGTATATAAAAAAAAGTGTGCTATTTACAGACATCTTTCATGTTTCCTGTAATTTTTAGATAAAATTCCAATTTCAGATTTTTCTCTAAGCAGCCCCTGTTGCAAAAAAAATAAATATATATATACATTTTTATTTATTTCTTATTTGCAAAATAGTTGGCAAAACGTCATATAAAACTATTGCAAAATTCAAGTTAATAGTAGTAGTATGTAGTTCTTGAAATATCTAGCTGTGACAGACAGACAGACAGAGGGACAGACCATAAGGGTTCGTTTTTAACATTTTGGTACGGAACCCTAATAAAAAAGTGTTTTGTTAAAAATGAGCCCTTTCCTTTAGTTTGCCGTATGTCATTACTTCCCAGAATTCGATCCATATTAGTGACACTTTCGAATGGTGTAGGTAATAATACAATATGTGTTTTGTTTTTTTTTTCAAAATCAACGGTTTCGTTTCCTAGCTAGAAATATTGATTTTTCAAAAATCCAATGATGCAGTTTTAGTTTTCATCAAAATCGAGCCTGCGACTTCTTTGAGTACTTTTCGCTATTCCTCATAGTTGCGAATTTGGTCATCCACGCCCACTTCAAAAATTCATCCTATATATCTCAATGATATCCTTTAAATTCTCACCCCTGAAATCGTCTTGACGTCTGGTGACATTTTCTGAGAAACCTTCCTACGTCG
Organism: Dicycla oo; assembly: GCA_948252095.1. Taxonomy (NCBI): domain Eukaryota; kingdom Metazoa; phylum Arthropoda; class Insecta; order Lepidoptera; family Noctuidae; genus Dicycla; species Dicycla oo. The sequence continues at coordinate 13,503,037 of OX411714.1, read as the reverse complement.
TGTTCCTCAAATGGTGTTGACAGATTCGGGCCAGAGTTGGTACATAAAAATGAAAGTAGCTGAGAAGATACTAAGTATATAATAATATTGAACACACTAAGTAAATGTAATAATAACAACAGGTAGGTACTAAAAATAATAAATGTACTGGTTCTTGAAGACAAACGTGAAAGTAAGTATACATTATTTTTGTTATTATTGACCAGTACATTTTGTTTGTTATCTTTTTTTTTTGTATATTTTTAAAAATTGTTGTTTCATATTTAGCGATAAATATTAACGATACTTCTACGTTATCTTTCATCTATTCATGGAACACTGCTTACTACGTATTATTTACTACTGAAAATCCGAAAGAAAATCCCTTAATATAAATAATACCCCATGGTTAATCAATTTAACGATTACACATGTTTGATGTACAATATTGAGCCTTCACTACTCGCACATTTTTTTTGTCGACTCAGGGTTTTTTTTGGGACATCTCTTTTAAATTGCAAGATTACAGACAAACATTGGGACAGGTGAAACTAAATAAAAGTTTGTAATCATTTTAATTTCGGAAGTCGGTGTCTTTGGATCTGTATTTTAGTTTTTTGCCACTCTGTAGTGTTTTTTCACTTTGTAGTGTTATTTTGGAAGTCGGTCGTTTTTTTTTTTTTTTGTAAAAAGTTTTTGTTTTTCACTTTGTGGGTTAGTTGGTAATTTATCTGAATTACAATAGCCCAATGTCAACTACTCATTACTTTTTACAAACGTTAATTGTTGAGGAGTTCTCCTAGTAAGAACCAGGAGAATCCTCCTGGTGACACCATATGCATTGTGACGAGCATAATTTGCTTAGCAACCATATTAAAGCAATCGAATCGCAACCCGTGAAATAGGTATAATTGAGTAGTTCCGATGGACGAATGATTGGATTGATGTTCTTCATCATCAATTTCACTTCACCAAAAGGTGCATTGCAAGAGCAAATTCGCGAGTTACTTAAAACATACCCAAATCGCTATAGGTGTGTGTGCCTATAAAAATTGAGGGTTTCCCTCGATTTCCATAAGATCCCCATAAGAGATTCTGACTCGGTGGCAATGGGGCAATGAGGCCACCTCTCCCTTTCAAACAAAAAAAAATAATTTTGCAAATCCGTTTATATATCATGACAGAGTAATGCCCGAATATACATAAAAAAATATAAACATCTGAATTGAAACCTCCTCCTTTTAAAAGTCGGTTAAAAATGAAAAGCTTTATCAAACTAATTACTGCATTTTAAGACAAATGATTTCCGTTACAGAATACGATTGTGCCAAGAATGAAACCTTAGACCCATGTTTCTCTAACTGTCCACCTCGTTTTTGTGGAGTCAATATAGCCCTAGTAACATGTCCTACAATAGATGACTGTGACTGTGAACCTGGCTGTCGATGTAGTGAAGGATACTTACGAAATGCTGAGGGAGACTGTGTACTTGAGTGCGACTGTCGTAAGTAGAAAAACTTGACTATAATATTATGTTTAATAGTTCTAGATTTCGTACTAGGGAAATATAGGTAACAGAGGGTTAAATAAGGTTAAGACGAAACGTAAGATCAAGAGCACTCCTGATTCAAGTTAACAGGAGGAACATCGTGAAATTTTGACAGTGTGGCTCATATCAAAATGTGAATGTTACTAAAAAAGTTTTTTTTTTTCAAAAACTCGGTCGTTTGAATTCATGACGTTTAGTTGTGTATATTCTTCATCTCTTCAAAGATGCCTACCCATTTTGAGTAATTCACTTTTCCTTAAAACAACTCAATGTACGAATCCAAACGAAGTGTACGACATTTGTCCGGCCCCTTGTCCGCCCCGTCGCGTCGATGCGATGTGGACGAGACACTGATTGATTGCATGCCTCCTCCAAGACCTGGTGACCCTGAGTGTAAACCAGGCTGTCGATGTGCTGACGGTTTTGTGAGAAACCATGACGGCATTTGTGTTACCAGAGATCAATGTCGTAAGTGATTTCTTTTCCGTAAATCTGGAGATTCTGCACTGGTTCCCTGCACTGCTACATTGCTTTTTATAAAGCATATTTCTGTAAGATATTACTTTTTTATGATTTATGTGAAATAGCATTTATATTGGTATTTTTAAGGTTTACTAGTAATTTACAGTTGCTGAGCCACCTTTGCATGAATGGTTGAAATTTTTTAGAATATGAATGAATAGAATTTTATAATTCTTTTATATTTTATTTAAAAACGGTAATTTAATAAAACATAAAAAAATATAAAATTCTATCGATTCATATTCTAATAAATCTCAACCATTCTTGTAAAAGTGGGTCAGCTAACTGCTATAACTGACTGACATAAAATGATTTTATATTTTCGTAGCAATTTTGAGTTAAACTATTTTTTGACAGAAGCGTCATACAATATTTTTGTGCGTGAGCTACTCTTTAACGTGAGCCCAAAAATGATCACTCAATTTTCTACAACAGCTCAATGTACGGGGCCCAATGAGGTGTATGACGTATGCCCCAACCCCTGTCCGCCGCAACGATGCGATGTAGACCCACGTGTAATCAGATGTGCGGCACCCCCACAGCCTGGTGACCCCGAGTGTAAGCCAGGATGCCGATGTATTGACGGTTTTGTCAGAAATCAAGAAGGCGTATGTGTGACGAGAGATCAATGTCGTAAGTAATTCCTATTTTGTAAAACTGAAGATATTTTTAACGTCTCATCGCACAAAATGATGTCAAAATCCTGTTTTAACACACACGTTAACAGTCCCATATTAATTTCTGAAATAGCTCAATATACGGGACCGAATGAGATTTACGACATATGGCCAAATCCCGTGTAATCAGATGCCCGTCTCCACCAGAACCTGGTGAGCCCAAGTGTAACCCAGGGTGTCGATGTGTTGACGGATACGTAAAGAATAAGGACGGCATCAATATCGTGTTTTTTTTTTCTCTTTTTATCGTAATACTGACGTTTTCTTGCACTACGCTTAATTTGATGATACTTAGGCTCATTTTCACCACACATCACTAAACGCGTTTAACGCTAAACGAGTTTAAAACATCATTCTGTCTCTGTCAACTTCTAACGATTGAAAGAAACGAAGCGATGTTTTAAACTCGCTTAGTGATGTGTGGTGAAAATGAGGCTAAGTGTCAGAAATAGTATCAGAGAGATCCTTTCTAAATATAATACGGTTTAATATTGTTTACTTACCTTTAGTGGTCTCGCAGTATGTGCAGTAGGTAGGTTTTTAGTATTTTTCGTTCAAGTGCCTTTTTAAATATTACGTATCTAATCTATTAATATCTTTTCTCAATTAGAAAAAGACATACATAACATCAACTCATCATCCCTTTTTTCTTCCAGCGCAAAACTGTAAAGGACAGCATGAAATCTACTCTGCATGTCCAGATTTGGTTTGCCGACCACTTAATTGTACGCAAGTAGGGTTTCCACAACCATGTCTAATCCCTGGACCTGATCCATCACATTGTCCAGGGAAACCTGGTTGCATTTGTAAAAATGAATACGCTAGAAATAGCCGAGGAAAATGCATACCGATAAAAAAATGTCGTGAGTATAGAATGTCATTATTATAGTAACGACTAATGCGAATGATGTCTAATCAATTATTATTGTTTACTGTAATATACACAATATGGGGAAGGCCTTTACCCAGCAGTGGAACAACGTAGGTAAAACGAAAAAAAAAATACACAAATCTTAAATACAATATACAATCTAACACTAAAATATATACATTATAAACGTATTATGTACAAGGAGAGCTCATTGGGCATCAAAAAATTCGTCCGCATCGCTGGCAGTGGGAAAAGTGCCCAAAATGCTGGCGTGGCGTTGCCACGTTGGACGACAATGCTGATTCTTTGACATAAAAAATTGGCCAGTCTTCTGGTCACATGAAGAGTCGACCGGTTGATGGAAGCGGTTGCTTGGCGATGTCCCGAAATACTTGACCAGCACTCGGACCCCACGGCCCTAGTGTTTCAACCCTAAACGGCTCAAACATTTAGCTGTAATTTTGATTTCTCTACCCAATTTCAGTCATGTTCCTTAAGGCCTAAGGTAAACCACAATGTTTCAGGTGGTCTTGATACCATGGTATGAAATTTATTATCACAAAAAAAAAACATCCACAAACATACAATAGATACAGAAAAAAAAAACAAAATCGATGTCAGAAGAAAATTATAAAAACAATCGATTAAAAAACCTATCTCCTAAACTACGTTGAACATTGACTGCGTTGCCGCAGGACGCCGGCTGTCTTTACCGCACAAACCAGTTCTAGCCAGCAATATTCTTGTCGTTTTATTCATGCTTAAAAAAGGGATAACGCGTAACTTGACAAGATGTAATTTTCGAAAACAGTCCACTTAAAACATTCAAAATAAAAACTTTTACTTTTAGAATCGGGTAAATAACAGAATTATTTTTTTAACCCTCGACGAAAACGTGTTACAAGTTTGACCGCTATGTGTGAGTGTGTGTGTCTGTGTGTCTGTCTGTGGCACGGTAGCTCTTAAACGGGTGAACCGATTTGGATGCAGTTTTTTTTTATTTGAAAGCAGGTTTTCTAGCGGTGGTTCTTCGACATATTTGATCAAAATCGGTTCAGCCGTTTCAAGGTCAGCCGCTTTTTTGTTAGCTGCTGTAGGGATCTTAGACGCATAATGGGTATTTACTCTACTTTCCACCATATGTGTGAACTAAAATTGAAACACCCATGTATGCTATATAACTACACCATGTATGATATATAGCACTGCTGTAAGGTGTTTCAAAGGAATTACAAACAATCGTTACAAGTCAGTCTCCGCCTTTACATATCAGAGTATCAAATCAATGACTGCTGGTGTAGCGTATTCCTTTGGAATATTAACAGTGCCAACTCCTTCATTTTTGGATAGCAGCCTTAGATAACACTATACTAAAGTAATAGTAGCAGCTAAAATAGTAGTGCAACTGTAGAAATTGTGAGCAACGATTACCACTGCCACCAGGCCTGCAGTCTTTTTGGAATTAGATGTTCTTCATAGTGATAGTGGCAATATTTATAGTGAAAGTTTATGAGACAAACCAAGAATTTGGGGAATAATGGAAAGCGTACTTAATTTGATGAGTTTTCACAACTTAAAATCAAATTCCTTTAACTGAAACCGAAGTCGAAAGTCAAGGTTTTTATGTGTACCTATGTTTAATAGGTGTTATAAATAAAAGAGGTACAAGGGAGAGGTAGGTATACAAAATACAATTTAGAAACAGGATTTTTGTTAAAATTAATTGGCAAGCTTTCTAGATTAGATTACAATTAGATACAATTAACAGACACTTACCCATCACACCATCACCCACACACACACATACACACACACACACACACACATACACGCACACACATGCACACGCACACACACACACACATACACGCACACGCACACACATTCCCAAATCAAACGTTAAGCCATTTTTACTTTAGTTTTTAATTTTCCATTTAGTTTCACTTCACTTTTGTTATTAATTTGTAATAGTGTTTTAAGGCCTATTCAAACCTAAGCGGTATTCGCTGCCGCTATGGGTAGAGGTACATACCGCACAGGTTTCGCTTAGGTATTTAGTATTATGTTTCGCGGCAAGAGCGGTACAGATGAATGAACAGTAATATTACCGCATACCCACTCGGTTTTCTCTACCGCAGACGGTAGCGAATACCGCTTAGGTTTGAATAGGCCTTTATTATGTACAACCTGTATGTTAGGTTAATACAGTCATAGGTCATTCATGAGTTGTCCGATGGCGGTAAGCCTGGTGATCTGTAATACAGGTTTTACCTACAACAGACACCAGTCTCTATTAAGTGTTACCTTGATTTTGTACTGTGTTTGTGATTACGAGAGAAAATAAAAGAAAAGAATATTAGATCAATGTCTAATTTAAATATCATTTTTTTTTTTGTATTTTATAAGCAGAAATTCCACACTAAAGAGTAATGTTACAAATTTTCCAGCTTCGTGCGGTGGGGATCCTAACGCGGTATCGGGTTGTGGTGTAAACTGCGGTAGACATTGCTCCGATCGCAATAAGAAGCACCCTGTACCATGCACCGAAGAATGCAAAGAAAATAGTTGTGATTGCCGTGAAGGCTACTTATATGATGATAACACAGGAAAATGTGTTCTTCCTGAAGACTGCAGTAAGTTTTTTTTTGACATTACCTACCTGTCTGATCACACATTTATAACCGTCATGACGAATCGTGATTTCAGTTTGGAGGGATATTATTGATTTTTGACGTAGGTACAGTCACCGTCAGATATAATGTAGCCGACAAGGTGACCAAATACTTCTGAACAATTTAAAATATCATTAAGTTCCATACACTACAAGTTACCATTAATATCTGAACAAACAGTACTTTATAAATATCTGAACAGATGCTTATTAATAATTTCTATACACACAACTAACCAAAAAATATCTGAACACTTAAATAACGTTAAGTGTATCTACGCAGATAAACACTGAGCTTATCTAATTCGTTACTGCGATAAACCAAAAACAAACACTACCTATCTGTGGTATATAAATACGATGAAAAGGGAATAAAACACTTGACGTTGTAAGTGTTCAGATATTTTTGGTAAGTTGTATGTATAGAAATTATTGAAAAGCATCTGCTCAGGTATTAATGAATTAATGAATGTTCAGATATTAACGGTAACTTATAGTGTATGGAACTTATTGACATTTTAAATTATTCAGAAGTATTTGGTCTTCTTGTCTGCTACAATATGTCTGACGGCGACTGTACCTATAGTTGTGTAATTTTACTCAATACGTGTGAAGGAGTTCAATGCCGTTTTCACTAACACTATACGACATCTAACTGTAAGCATAAAAATTAACCACTGTAGATATGCGATTACTAAAGTTACGACACCGTTTCTTTTGGGATCTACTGACTTTAGGCATTACTTAATTATGTGATTCTTTAAAATAATAACAAACTATCACAAATTAATATTTGGGATACATGACGCATCACCTACGTGAATATAAATGCTCTGTTAGTTTACTTAAAATCTTCTATTTACCAGCAAAAAATACCTTTAGGTAAATATATTCTGCTACGAATGTTTTACATACTCTTTGTACACGAATTTGCGATAACCGTCACTATAACATGTATTATGTGAATAAAACATTAAAAAAAAAAAAAACAAATTATACATAATATATGTTATAATCACAATACTAAAAATTTATGTATTGGAAAATAATTTTATGCTGTTTATCGTTGATGCAAATAATCGTTAAAAAATATGAATCACGACATCAGTGACACATAGTAGATAAGTATTTGGATATTTAAATAAGTTATCATCACGATTTTTATTTTTTTGTATTGCTTTAAGTGTTAGTGTACGGCCTGATTACACGTTCCACTCGAGCGTCCGGCGGGGCGGGGCGTGCGACGTTTGTGTTAAACACATGCAAACACTCGCGAGTGTCCTGAGTGACGCCCGAGTGGCGCTCGGTGAACGCTCTTTGCCGCTTGCACGCAACGCTGAACGCCACGCTGGACGCTTTTTCACCCACACCCAAATCCAGAGTCCGGGCTGCTACTGAGAAATTCCAGATGGAAAAACCCAATAACATATTCATGCAGCAGGACCTCAAGTGCTTGGGACCACAAACCAACGAGGCAACAATATTTAAATTAATATTATTTTAACAGCACCAGTGTGCGGGAAAGATGAAGTTTATTCAGCCTGTATAAACAGTGACTGTCAACCGAAGAATTGTTCGCAATTAGGATATCCGATATCATGTCCCAGAATTGACCCCGCATATTGCATCAAAGGATGTTCTTGTAGAGAGGGATACGTGCGTGCTGAAAATGGCACTTGTATACCGAAAGAAAAATGTCGTAAGTATCTATAAAAATCCATTTAAGATAATGTTTTGTTATTACAATCATTCTTACACTGAAAAAAAATTGAGAACGGTGAGCCGCACGTCATTATTAACGCTTGCACTACGAAAACAACCCTTACTGCTTAGATATAAAGTCACTGTCAAAGTATTTTTTTTATCATGCGGATGGCCCCCTGCACCCTTACTATGTTGATAGATTTTATCGGGTTTTGCCTTCTTACAGCTTCATGCAGAGGCGATCCAAACGCGGTATCAGGTTGTGGACAAAACTGCGGCAGACGTTGCTCCGATTATAATAGCACAAAACCCGTAATTTGCGCAGATATATGCGAATTAAACGGATGTGACTGCAAAGAAGGTTTCGTATTGGACGACAGCACTGGAAAATGTATCCGTCCGAATCAATGCGGTAAGTGACCTATAAAGTCATGTTATTTTCTAAAGTTTACACTGCTGACAAAGGTTTGGCAGGCCTTTGTCTATCAACCATAGACTTCTACAACTGCTTCCCCTTTTCTGGTCGTTGAAAGAATCCAAGTCGCTTTCGTCACGGCTGTGCTTTCTAGAGAAGCTTTGCCCTTCTTCAAGCACCCACTGCCTGACAGTTTAAATTGCAAAATATATCTTCAAAAGTTTACAAAGTGTCATTGTTATATACCTACAGTTTCTTGCGGTGGAGACTTCAATGCCAAACCTGGATGTGACAAAAACTGCACCAAACGTTGTCCTGGTCCTAAACCATCAGAATGTAAATGCTATAAAGGCAGTTGCGTTTGCAAAGACGGATTTGTGTACGATCCTAAAGTCAAGAAATGCGTACGACTAGAACAATGCAGTAAGTAATTTATTTGTAATAAAATAATGTTAGACAACGAAGCACTTTTCACCCTTTCAATGCGGCGTGATAAAAGCAAAAATGGCCGCCCTGTACAAAATATTCATTTTTGTACTGCCGATGAGATGTCTCGTCTGAAAAAATCTTACACTACAAACGTTTGATGAATACATTCAAATTACTAAGATTATTAGTTTAAAAGAAAACTATGACTCGTTCATAGTTTTCTTTTAAACTAATAATCTTATAAATATAATAATCTTACAAGATATTATAGAAGCATTATATTTATTAAGATTTTTACTGCTAGCAACACCAATAATATATACTTACATCTATAATAACTACGCATTTTCAAAGACCGTCGAGACACGTTGAGCCGGTCCCGTCTGGGAGAGCGATTTTGTTTGTTTTAATGCCCCGTATAGTGTCTGGTACAGTGAAAGGACATTTTGTTGGACCAGATGTTTCGATGACAGCATTGAAAGAGTTAATCTTGAGACTATTATTGCATTCACCATATAGGACCTATCCTCGATCATAAAGAGGTGATTGACAATCGGTTCTAGATGCCGTCGTAATAATACGGATGTAAACGCATCATCTAATTCTCGCAACAAGTTGGTGTCGAAAAGGTTCGCCTGGCTGTTCACAATGGTGTGCTGGTACCTACGCTTATGAATGGAAGTGAATGTTGGGTGTGGCAACAGAAGCATGAAAGTAGAATAAATGCTGTGGAATTGCGTTTCATGCGATAATTGAATGTGAGGTTTGACTATGAATGATAGGCTGAGGAATGACGTGATAAGGAAACGGTGTGGTTTAAAAGAAGACGTAGTGACAAAAATTGAAAAGAGTAGGCTTAAATGGGTTGGTCATGTTGAGATGATGAATAAAAGAGCGACAAACAAAAGGAATTTATAAGGCAGATGGGAGGGGACGCCCTAGGGGTTACCTATCATAAGTTCCAAAAATATTTGACCGAATTTCATTTCACCTAAAACTTTTCAACTATTTTCGTTTCGTTTTTTTTTTACTTCATCGAAGTCACGTGACTTCGATTCGAGTAAAAAAACTACCCCTGTACCAGTTGACCTATTATAAATTCGAATTTTTTCGTTACTCCGACGTTTCATTTGGTCGGAAAACTTTTTACCGAAGTTACACTTAACCGAAATAACATTTGTTCGAAGTATTATGTTTCCGACCGTTCATTATACCACTGTTTTAATTACCAGGCATGCAGCATGCAAGCAGGCATGCAGCGTGCAAACAGGCATGCAGTGTGCAAGCTGGCATGCAGCATGCAAGCAGGCATGTAGCATGCAAGCAGGCATGCAGCATGCAAGCAGACATGCAGCGTGCAAACAGGCATGCAGTGTGCAAGCTGGCATGCAGCATGCAAGCAGGCATGTAGCATGCAAGCAGGCATGCTGCATGCAAGCAGGCATGCAGCATGCAAGCAGGCGTGCAGCGTGTAAGCAGGCATGCAACCAAGCGTCCAGCGTGCAAACAAGCATGCAACATGCAAACAAGCATGCAACATGCAAGCAGGCATGTAACATGTATCAAGCATTGTGCCTGCCACGGCTCCGGCGCTGCGGGGTTTGGGCGGCCCCACGCGAGCTATCGTCGCAGATGGTTTTAACGCTCACCGCCGCAGCTTCAGCCTTCAAACCACCTGCTCCTCAGCTCGCGGGCCGCCCCACCCCTCCGCGCTTACGCGAGCTTAAATTAAACTCTAGGGGTAGGGCAGACAAGACTGCGTGAAGTCGGTTTTGCAGTGATTCGTTTCTGTCACAAAATTTTGTAGTACAACATATTGACTTTTTATGACACTATTTTAATTTAATATTGAAAATACTACCAAGTAACCTGCTATATACACATATTTGACCAAATAATATTCCGTAAAATGTTGTTTCGGTGTGGTGACAGTATGGCAAATGAAAAAAGTTAGGCTTCGGCTAATAGCAAAAAGTTATTTTGTAAATCGGCGAAATATAGTTCGGTAAAATAATACCTATGACACATGATACTTCGATGATCTAAAAATATGTCAAATAATGCATATAGCAAAAAAGACGTCGGTCAATAGTTTTCAGTAAAATTAAATTCGAACCAAAAAATTTCGGAAAGTGATCGGTTCCCCGCCCTAGGACATATAGGTACCTTATTGGAGGTGTTCCTCAGAAAGGTCAGGTGCGTAAAACTTGCTACTGGCGCGTGCGTGTATGACAGTTGTATGAACGTAAACGAGGCAAAACGAGTATGGATGTAAGGATCGTAGCAGGAGGCGTTCTGTAGTTTCTGCCTACCCTCATGGGAAGAAGGCGTGAGTTTATGTATGTATTTATGTAGATCATACATATTCACATAACATGAGTCACGGTTCTTCACGAGTTTTTAGGGTTCCGTACCAACATGGTAAAAAGGAACGCTTATGGTGCGACTCAGTCTGTCTGTCACAGCTAGATATCTCAAGAACTACTAATGCTATCAACTTGAATTTTGGAATAGATTTAGATGACGTTTGCCCAACTATTTTGCAAATAAGAAATAAATAAAAAGGAGACGGGCGAAACTTCATAGAATGTTGGACCTGATGTTACAGTAACGATTACTGCATTATTTTATGTATATATACTTATATCATTAAAAAAAAACTAAAATGGTAGAAAAAAATATAGGATGTTATTGGTTAGTACAAAAACAACGCTGTTGCTTCTAAGTTATTCTTACACTGAGCTCTCACGTTATACGTTAAGAAAATAATTATTAGACTTTATTGTACACTAGAATTTACCAGAATTTATTGTAGGACATTCACACATTGAGGATTCAGACGCTGAATAAGAATTATTACAGTACACGAAAACTCAACAGAATATATCCACTACCACCGCAAGCTCGGAGCCACAGACTACGTAGCTCGGAGCCAAACGAACGAAGCAAATGATTTGGTTGAAGTTTGAGTTTTTGACCTGACATTGACATGAGTTCCACTTGGTTGCCTGTATATTAAAACATGATAATCGATTGTGAAATTGATTTATTAATCAATTCAATTAATTTATTTTTACCACTTTTTTAGAAACGTTGAAGTGTCACTGGGAAGCTATTATTTAAATAATAGTTTCCCAGTGATAAGATTTTTAAACCTTATATAAAAAATAAAAGACTGAATTACTTTTAATTTTTTTTTTTCTATTTGTATTTATATCGATTAACTTACGTATTTCATCTGGCAACATTGTTTACAAGTTAATATAAGGGAAGTCAGTATTTTTTGATTAAATATTTAATTTCTTGTGCCATGATAAAACTGCTTAATATTTCATATAACAATACTACAATATAATACAAAATTTTTTAGGCCGAATAGTTTTCGACTTGTGATGAAAAATTAGAAGTTTATGTAAAGATTACAGGAAAAATAAAACGATGTCTCTAAATAGCACACTTTTTTATATATTATGGTACGGCACCCTCGGTTTGCGAATGCGACTCGCTCTTGACCAGTTTTATTGTCCTATCGATTCGGGTAACTTATTTATTATACAGGGTTATTGGTAATATGTCGGCAACCCATTAAGGGGATATAGGTCATTTGCAATCAAATGACTCCTTATGACCCCAATGCAAATGTCAACCATTTTCGAGTAATTTGACTTTTTTTTTTGAAGATAGTTGCGGTATACAACTTTGAAAATTTATAAAAAAAAAGGCCAATGCATATGTTTTTGTTTATTATTTTTATCTGCTTGCTAACACCTCAATACATAATAGTCAACTATAATATGTCAATTATCTTTAACAGTTTTCAAATCAGAGCTACAAATCGTTACAATTTTCATAATTTTGAGCAGGTTTTTTGATTAACATGGTCGATTTCTGAAAAAAGAAAAAAGAAAGTTTATGAAAAAAGAAAGCTTATGAGTCGTAAGGGTCATTGAGTTGCAAATGACCTTTCCTGTATTCCCTTATTGGATTGCTGACATATTACCAATAACCCTGTATATTTTTATTGACATAACCAGCCAGTCTATTCTGTAAAAATCTCACCGTGAAAACTTAGGTGAAGTGAGCTTGAAGGGAGCTGTCATTCCCCCAGATGCTAGGGATTGACGCTATTGACGGCACACTCCACGCTCACTTCACCTAAGTTTTCACGGTGAGATTTGTACAAAATAGCACTGCTGTTAAATGTATTTTCTAAGAGTGACATTGGTAAGTTTAGTCGTGTCTTCTGAACTAAGCAACGCACTTGGAAGAGGATTTCACCATCATTTAGAAAATTTATTTCGGAAGGTCTTTTGAATACAATAAAGAAATCTCCATTTTTTTATTTGCTATATGTAAAACTATAGTTTTGTAGAAATTAATCTTATAATATATTTTTAGCTCCACCTTGTGGCACCAACGAAGTCCTCTCAAACTGCAGCAATGGTGGATGTGGACCGTGGCGTTGCACGGATGTAGGAATTCCTACAGGTTGCGTCAAAATGGACCAAAAATATTGCATCGTCGATTGCGTCTGTAAAGAGGGTTATGTGAGAGATGACAAAGAAGTTTGTATTCCAGTAAATGATTGCCGTAAGTAGATATCAGTTATTATATAAGTTACATAAGAATAGTATCTTGTGCTAAAATAACGAAAGATTTTGCCCGCGGCTTCACCCGCGTGGAGTTCGGAAATTAGCTCACGGGAACGTACTACCGGAATAAAAAGTATTCCATGCCCTAACCCAGGTTATGGTCTACCCATGTGGCAAATTTAAACCAAATCCATTTAGCCGTTTTAGCGTGAAAGCGTAACAAACAAACAAACTCACTTTCGCATTTTAATAACAATAATAGTTAGGTTTATTATTCTTTTTATCTAGCTGAATGCGGTGGGGATCCAAACGCAGTAGCAGGTTGTGGTATAAATTGTGGTAGACTTTGCTCAAACTACAAAAATGCTGCAAATATATCCTGTATAACTGAATGCCGTGACAATGCTTGCGATTGTAGAAAAGGATATGTGTTGGATGAAAATACAAACAGATGTGTCCTGCCTAAACACTGCAGTAAGTAATTTTTTTATTACATCTCTTTAGTCTAATTGTATTATGTTAAGCAGAAATGACTTGATCGTCATTTCTCCTGGAATAAAGTCTTAGATACTGTTTCGTACGGAGGCAATAGTTCTTAATAAAATGAACCTACCATTTGATTTAGAACTATCAACTCCTACCTAATCTTCAGAAATCTAAAAAGATACTTGAAGTCGGTAATAAAAAAGTTATTTATTCACAGCACCAGTTTGTGACAAGAACGAAGTATTCTCCCCTTGCGTTAATGGTGGATGTCAAGCGACGAACTGCTCGCAAATCGGAGAACCAGTCCCATGTGTTAAACCTGCTAAATGTAAACCGGGATGCCTTTGTGCTGAAGGCTTCCTTAGAGACGCCTATGGTAAATGCATACCAAAAGACCAATGTCCACGTAAGTATAATCTTTACAATTTAGCACTCAATCTTGAAATATGAGATGAAAACTGCTTAAGGGTTTTATACGTTAATCGATGCAAAACTGCAGACTTCAGTTAAATGTGGTTAATTAGTAATCCTAAATATTGTAAAAAATATAAATTTAAAAAAAAAATTAATGGGTCTCAACTCATTATTTTATTCCTGCAGCAAAATGTAAAGGAGCAAATGAGATCTATGACCCATGTCCACCAATTTGTCCACCGCAAACTTGTGAAAGTATCGGACAAAAATACTTCTGTCCATTGATGCCCGCTAACAAAACTTCCGAGGACTGCCACGGTGCCTGTCGATGCAAACCAAACTACTTCAGAAACAAACTCGGAGAATGTATTTCGGCAAAGAATTGTTGTAAGTTTTTTTTTCTGTTTTCAAACTTATTTGAGATTCTATAGCTTATATTATTGTTGAACTTCTATCAAATTCTTGGTTCTTGGTACCACTCATCTTAAAATATGCCCAATTTAATATAATATAACATCACGCCCGTTTTCTCTGAAGGGTTAGGCAGAGGTATATCTATAGTATACCCACATTTTGCCAGTTATGTTTAAGTCCCATGTAATAGGGGTGAGCCTATTGACATCAACCGGGCACATATCCAGGGTCCGAGATACTACTGAGAAATTCCTGATGGAAAAACCCATGGAAAAAGCCCTTTGCCCGACCAGGGTATGTAACCTGGGACTCCATTCCAAATATGTAATTGACCGAGCGAGCTAAGCGTCTCTGGTTCAATCTGGCAAAATTTGCTTTCCTCTGTCAGTTAGTCGGTACTCCTCTACAGGTCGTATTTTACAACAGATCTAGAGGGTACACAGGTTTAATATATTTTTTTGTTGTCGGGTATTTTTGATTAGAAGGGTACTTCCTCCAAAAAGGGGCAAAAGATAGTAACTTTAAATTGGTCTCATAAAAATTTGGTGAAGATCTGATGAGGATTTTCGATGTGATGAGCAGAATAGCTCCTCAAAATACAGTAAATTGCTCGCTTTTAGATTTCTACCAATGTAATCGGCCTGAAAATAATTAGCAGAATTCTCTAAAACGAGTTTTTTTTTTTTTTGTTAAGTTCTATCCAACCTAACAAAAAAAAAAACTCGTTTTTTTATATATCATATTAATTATAGGATTTCAAACTGACATGGATATTTTCACTATGCAATTTATTTAATACGGGATTTTACAATGTTTTTGAAAATATAAAAATGCTAAATATCCCGTTTTAAATAAATTTCGTGGTATATTAATATATTATTGCAAAAAAGTTTGTGCTCGCGAGGGCTACTGTTCGCAGAACTACTAGTTTAAGGCTAATTAATTTGTTAATTATAGTGAAATGTACGGGTCCTAATGAGTTCTTCTCATGTGGTGGTGCGTGTGACAACGTCTGCGAAACATTGAACGAACAGAACCAGACTAGCTGTCCTATCATCAACATCAAGTGCAATGAAATGTGCTACTGTGAAGAAGGATACGCCAGGGATAAAAATAACACTTGCATTCCCATAGATCAATGTCCAGGTGACGGAATATAAAAATGTTCATAAACAATAAGAAGGCTGTAAAACATCAAGTTTCGTAATATTACATTATAACAACTGATTCTCTGCGCATCGCAAATAACTCTGCTATCATCGTCTTTCTACTAATAGAGTCCATACCCCAGATTGTGGTTGGTGATGCATGTCTTCGTCTTTTTTTATTCTTTATCATTCTTCATCTCAATGTTTACTCCAATTTAGCCACATCATCTTCACTCATCATCATCACTCGGTGGAACGCAGAGCTAAGAGGCTCATTGGCGACGTAAAACTGGTGGATGCCAAGCTTCATTGCTTGGCTCATCGCCGCAAGGTTGCCTGCTTGCCGGTCTTCTACAGATTGTACTTCGGAGAGTGTGCCCGAGAACTCCACGACCTCATTCCACCGGCCCCCTTCTACCACCGGACATCTAGACGCACTGCCAGTTACCATCCCTACCTGGTTGCTATTCCACCAATTCGCACTAAGCGCTTCCAAATGTCTTTTATAATGCGCACAGCAAAAGAGTGGAACTCACTACCTGCGTCTGTGTTTCCGAACGTATACAACCCTAATCTCTTCAAAGTGAGAGTGAACAGGCTTCTTCTGGGTAAGCTCACTCCATCGTCGACTTTGTCTCTGTCACCTCTGACCTAGACTAGAGTCAAGAGCAAACCCATCACAAATAAAAAAAAAAAAAAAACACATCCCATCCATCGGTTCTTTGATTTTCCCCTAAAATATTATTTTGTATCATAGGGAAATGCTGTGAGAATGAAAGATGGGAAGAGTGTCCAGCAACGCTTTGTTCACAACAGTCGTGCAAAGATTTAGGCTTTGAAATAGATTGTGTTAATGCTAACAATTCACCATGCCCCGGACCACCGGGATGTGTCTGCGACTACAACTTTGTCAGAGATGAAAATGGAAAATGTATCCCTGAAAAAGAATGCCGTAAGTCAAAATTCTAAAGTTACATAATGTATTAATACAGCAACTTATTTATATGTTCACGACGAATATTTTTGGAGATCCCGAATCGGTAAACGTAAGATCGACCTTCACAGGGTGGCTGGTAGCAACTGAATGAGATAAACTGAGGAACAAATTAAATGACGTACAATAATATCTAAGACTAAAACAAACTGCTTTTATCAGATGAAGGTGATGATCTAAAAGTGAAGTTAATCTAAAAGTTTAATTATTTACAGCGTCGTGTGGAGGTGATCCGAATGCCGAAGCAGGTTGCGGCCTAAACTGTGGTCGACTTTGCTCCAATTACAATAAAGGACCAGTACCCTGTCCTAGGATCTGTAAACCAAACTCTTGCGACTGCAAAAAAGGCTATGTGTTCGATGAAAACATAAAAAAATGTGTTCGCCCCAAACATTGCAGTAAGTATTCAATAACAATAATAAAATAAATAAGTATTGTAGACAAAATACTCATCAATGATGATTTTTCTAGCGCCAGTATGTAAAGAACATGAAGTCTATTCCGAATGTACCAACGGTGGATGTCAACCTAGAAATTGTTCTCAATTAGGAAAACCTGTGCCTTGTGTAAAAATGGATCCCAAATATTGTATAAAAGGCTGCGTTTGTGAAGAAGGATATTTACGTGCAAAGAATGGTACTTGTGTTCCGGTAGATAAATGTGACAGTAAGTAAAACCTACTTTAAACACCAGCATTCAATACTTTTATAGTAATGTGTATCTGTTCTCGATAATAACTCCTGATATATTATTTTCTTTGGTATATCTGGCCCTACTTAAAAACGGCTTAAAAACAGCTTAACCTGTTAAATTTCTTCATAAAATAGATGATAATAAAAAATAAAAAAGATAAAAAATCTAAAATAAATAAATACCAAAAAATAAAATAGATAAAATAAAAAATAGAAGAGAATCTATAAGTCTTATTTTCTTTTAGATTGCAACAAACCACACGAACATTACGACCCTTGTGCTCCATCATGTCCACCGCAAACTTGTGAAAGCATTGGAAGAAAGTACAAGTGCCCGATAACTGCTGCAGTTTGTAGGGGTGCATGCCGATGTGACAAGGGATATTTCAGAAACAAAATAGGACAATGTATACGCAAAAGGGATTGCTGTAAGTAAAACTTTATATATTAATCTATCTAGCCTTTTCCAATATACAGGGTGTGTCGTAAATAGTGGTCCAGAGTAAAGGAGTCGATACACTGCACTCTTATGTATCACATACCGAAATTTTAACCATATTCAGTTAAGGGTCTCCGAAAAAAAAAAATGTTGCTTCACGAATTTCGCTGTAATTTCAACAAATATCAATATTTTTTAATTCAGTTTATTTATTATTACTCTTGAATATGTGCACTATCATATCCAAGCCCTTTTTCTATTTTAAAGTCAAAGGTACTTAAAGAAATTAATTTGTTTCCAATTTCAATTCTCATCACCAGCAAATCATATGACTTTAGGGGCATATTTGTATCGTAACATATGTATGTTACGATCGGCTTCCAGTCTAACCGGCTGCAGCTGAATACCAGTGTTTTTTACATGGAACGACTGCCTATCTGACCTCCACAATCAAGTAACTGCTAAGTAATACGATACCCCTTGGTAAGACTGGTTGTCAGACTGTCGGGCTTCTGATGACCCATAACAACTGTCAAAGTTCCACGAATGACAGCCGGGACAAATGGCTTAACGTGCTTTCCGAGGTACGGAGGAGTAAACTAGTCAAATCAAATCAAATTTCATCAAGGGTTTCATAACATAGGTTTTTATCAGCAAAAGTAAGTAAAATTTTATGACCAGATGAAATTGAATCTGTTACAAAATAAACCTCCAATGTGAAGAAAATAGTTGCACTTATCTATAAAAATATAAATAATCAAGTTAAAAATATAATAACTTAACCTATCTAAAACTATTAAAAAACTATGGCGTTGAAAAATTCCTCCGCATCGCTATTAACTGGTCAATGCGGCATTGCCACGTTGTATGGCAATGCTTAGGCTCTGGCCAAGGTAAAAGCCAGCCCTTGGGTCACGGGAAGTATAACATTATTCTGCAATTCCCAATATTCTGTTTCATCGAAAGTGGGAACAGATGTTCTAAATGATGATTTTGATCCAACTTGTTTCTTTTAAAAATGTTCTAATTTTTACTTCGTGTTTTTAGTGAAATGCAAAGGTCCCCACGAGTACTTCTCTTGTGGTGGTGCATGTGACAATGTATGTTCGACACTACACAAACAGAACCAGACCAACTGTCCCATAAAAAATATCAAATGCAACCCCATGTGCTACTGTGAAAAGGGATACGCTAGAAATACATATAATGTCTGCATACCCATCGATGAATGTCCAAGTATGTACAAACGTTTAAAAGTTTTTGTGTCAGCCTTCTGCCCTAATCTCAATATATTTGTCTGATTTCATTTTCCTCACATCTGTATCAATCGCTATCGCAGCATTCACGATAAATGAATTCTGTGATTAGGTTAAATGGCTAGATATAGATTATTTATTTATTTATTTATTCGTTCCATAGTTCAGACACATTATACACATTTAAATTAGTGCCAACATAAACTCATTAGAGTTTTACCGTGCACCAAATTCATCGAGTACATCATTTCAACAAATTAAGAAGGTACTTGGTTAACAACTTTAAAAATGGCAATGAGGGTGTAAGCTAATTAGTAACAGTTATCCAATACTACTAGCGAGCAAACACGGGTGACCAATCTGACCGTCCGTCTTGAAAACAAAAGTGATAGAGGAATGTTTTTTGAACTGATACAGTTTGTTCCTCAAAGTAAAATGTTATTAGTAATAGTTAATTTTACCTAATTTATGTTTTGTTTTGATATTAGGGTTAGGTGTTATTTTTGCTTCTTATAATATATTATTAGGTATTTATATTTTGCACAAAATATTGCTTTAATTTGTTTTTTATGTTTTTCTGAGTTAGTTCGTTCCTCAACCTCTCAATCGATCGCTCGATCTAGCAATGTCATCTTTCTCACAATCCGTACATATATTATTTAGTCTTCCTCTACTCTTATACCCAACTACGTTCATAGACAAAACTTTCCTCATGACTGGTCCCTCATTCCTGCGCATCATATACCCATATCATGACAGCCAATTTTCACATTATTTCTAGGTTACCGACGCCGACGCCATTACGATCTTCCTTACTTACTCTTTTCTAAAGCGTCCCCGAAACGATCAATTGCAATTGTCAATTTTGACGTGATTGATACACATTGATGAACAAATTGAGAGTCTACCAAGTGCATTTGAAGCGATTGACAATATTGATCGTTTCAGGGACCCATAATCTTTGCGTTTATACTTGAGAAATGAACAATAATTAAACTTCTTTAGAACCAAGATGTGGAGTCAACGAAAGATTAGAACAATGTCCACCTGGATTATGCACGCCACAGAAATGTTCGCAGTTAGGCTTTCCCTATGCCTGTCCTGACTTACCCAAGTACGGATGTCCTGGACCACCCGGTTGTGTCTGTATTGATGATTACGTGAGAGATTCCAGAGGAAGGTGTATACCTAAAGAGAATTGTCGTAAGTGGAGAATTTATTTTAAATAATTATTTAATGAATGTCAGATTTAATTTTATTGTAATTGTATAGACAATCTTATTGGAGTGCCTATCGCAAGCACTAAGGTCCTTATGATTAAACAGTCCTCAAGCAAGACATTCTATTCAAAACTAAATGATTTAAGACGAATCCTTAATTATATCTAATTGACCGTCTTATTAGGAAACGTGGTTTGGATTACGTTGATAAGAAAATATCTTACCATATGTCAGCCTATCTGAATATTTTTTTTTTTTTTTTTTTGTATGACATTCGCATATTTTACTATGATTAACTAGTTATACAAATTCTAGTTTTACAACATTTAATACCAAAAAAATTCTTTCAGCTTCGTGCGGAGGGGATCCTAACGCGGTATCGGGTTGTGGTGTGAACTGCGGTAGAACTTGTTCTACTTACAACAGGACAGACATTGCTTGCGCTGCAGTTTGTTATAACAATGCTTGTGATTGCCGAAAGGGATTCGTATACGATGACAATTTAAAGAAATGTGTCCGGCCTAAAGACTGCAGTACGTATTTTTTTCTTATTTTTGTTATTACCCTACCTAATTATTATCTTCGTCCTGAACTTATCCCTGTTTATTTGGGGTCGGCGCAGCATATCCGTTGTGCTGAACCGCATTGTATACCCGCGCGCTGGGAAAACAGTCAACCGCCCCACCCGATGCCCCGCGGTAATCTTGTAAACAAAACCGATTTGCATCATAGCTTCTTGGAATTTTGTGATTGTGGAATGTTTCTTAGAATGCTAGTGAATAGGGCTTTAGTAATGTACGTTTCGTTTGAAAGTATGACTTGTTTTCATTTTCAAAATTGGTTTTTAAAAATAACTAAACAATTTTTAGTTACACTTTCAAAGAAATTACTCTAGTAAAAAAAAAACAAGCGATGACCTATATGTTTTATGGTTTAAAATGCATGGTGTGTTTATTCTTAGCACGAAACATAAATAAAACCACTTACCTTAATACAATTTTCATTAATTACAAGCATTCCAGTTTGAACAAAAACCTTTTGTTTACAAAAAGATTTGCAACTACAGACTAAAAATAATCTTTCCATAAACGATTGACTAGTCGCATAGAGGGTTGGCGTACCTCAAATTCCTCGGAAATAGATAGTGCATCAAACTAAATGTATGGAATTAGAAAGGACTCCTTAATAGTGGTGCAACAAGGTTCAAACCAAAAGCAGATTTGCGTGGGATGACTTTACTCCCACTAACCACTACTTAATAAAAAAAGTGGGATGACTTTCATCCCATGTGCAATTAGCGGATATCTTCTTCTACCATAGATCTCTATCAGCTAAATGGCGGTGGTAATGCCTCCTTTCTAGCTACGTCATATGTCATTCCATCCAACCTTTTTACGACCTTTCCCTACTCCTATTCAAATTCATTTTCAAAACTATCCTTATTTCAGTTCTTTTCCTTTTTCTTATTTATTAATTTTCATTTGCTAAATTCTTATATTTTTTCGTAGCACCTACTTGTAAAAAGAACGAAGTCTATGATACATGCGCCAACGGTGGGTGCGGAAAGAGGAATTGCTCACAGATAGGACAACCTGATCTATGTATTGATGTTATTGAATGTATTGGGGGCTGTGTTTGTCAAAAGGGATATTTAAGAGCGAAGAATGGCGCCTGCGTACCTATTGATCAATGTCCAAGTAAGTTTTAATAAAGACTAACCTCGATCCAGATTGTGTATTGTTTAGTAACAATAGCACCTCATGAATGACCTGCACCTCGGATGACCCTCTAGAATGCCACTGATGCCGTGATCGACGTGTTCACCTACTGGACTCAACCAATATAAACACATCCAACAAGAGTATTATTGACACGAAAAGAAGAAAACTATGAATGCAAGGCAAAGGCTTCCTTTCCGTCTTACCAATTGTCTCTGAGTAATGCCATCTGGGGCCATGCCTTTGAACAGAAGTCCAGCTATACCCACCATCTTCTTCTGACCTACCGAAAAGTCCTTTGTTGCTATTATGGATCAGTTGTGTGATTGATATCGCCCATAAATCATACGGCTGATGCCGTATGGGCATCAGCCCATAATAATTATGTTACACTAACTTTTTCCCGCGGGTTCGCTCGCATGGTGGTCGGAAATTATCCCACAGGAACGTAATACTGGGATAAAAGTGTCCTATGTCCTAATCCAGGCCATGGTCTACCCATGTGCCGTTTTAGCGTGAAAGCGTGAACTTAAACCTGTCTTTTCTATTACAGTACCACCGTGTGGCAAGAATGAACGTTTCGAATTTTGCCCAGATTCTGTATGTGAGCCACAGACATGCTCAGAGCTTGGGTTTCGTTTAACATGTCCAGCATTAACAGGTGATTATAGCTGTCCAGGACAATCGGCTTGCATCTGTGATTACGGTTTTGTAAGGAATGATAGTGGAATTTGTATACCGAAGAAAGAATGCCGTAAGTATTTTATTAATTATTTTAAAGGTATAAAAGCTTTCTAAATATCCTTTAGTAAAATTCAACACATTTAATAACGATAAATATAAAAAGGATGTTTTAAAAATACTTTGACCTTTTTTCACCCAGGCCTTGATAAATGTCGTTATCGCACACGTTAATTCTTTATAAAAAGTCCAAAAATGTTTTCAACAAAACTATATAAAATACCTGATTAGATACTATCCAAACATTAACAAAATTATGTCATGTAAATATTTCATTACAGCATCTTGTGGTGGTGATCCCAACGCGGAATCAGGCTGTGGTATCAACTGCGGTAGACTTTGCTCCAATTACAACAAAGGACCCGTACCATGCCCTAAAATATGCAAAGTTAATGCTTGCGACTGTAAAAAAGACTATGTGTTTGATTCAAATACCAAAAAATGCGTGCGTCCCAAACAATGTAGTAAGTTTGTAATGTAACGTGACTTACAAATTCCATTACCGTCGACCAAATTTAAAAATTTATAATTGTACCCTTTCAGCTCCAATATGTGGAAAGGATGAAGTATTTTCGGAATGTATCAACGGTGGATGTCTACCTAAAAATTGTTCTCAATTAGGAAAGCCAGTCCCTTGTTTGAAAATAGATCCGAAAGATTGTATAGAGGGGTGTTTATGCAAAGAAGGATATTTGAGAGAAGCTAATGGTGTTTGCGTACCAAAAGAAGAATGCGGACGTTAGTATTTTCTAATATAATATCCTCTTCACCGGAGTATTAAGCTCTATACTGTATTTCTAATATACAGTATAGAGCTTAAAACTCCGGTTGGCTTTGGCAATAATGCCGTCTCATTATCATCCTCAGTCAGCCTATTGCAGTCCACTGTGTGCAGACTTGGGCCTCTCCTTCGCACGTCATTCATGTCGATTGTAGGCTACTCTCATTCGTTTGCAATAAAAAAAATATTCTTGAATCACATAAACGTTCAGTATTTTTTTAACTTATAAACCAGTCCTTATTTATAGGAAACTGCTGGGAGCCACACGAAGTTTATGAACCCTGCCCACCTAGATGTCCCCCGCAAACATGTGAGAGCATCAACAAGACGTATCATTGTCCGCTTATAAAAGTTGATAAGAATGATTGTATACCTGCCTGTCGATGCAAGGAAGGTTACTACAGGAATAAAATTGGACAATGTATTTCAAAGGCGAATTGTCGTAAGTAACACAATAAAGTAGGTACGGTTAACAAAACAAATGGTATGCAGGTAAAAAGTTGAACGCCCTTGAACGAAGGATTTCAAAGACTTGACTTGAGTGGTTAAAAGTTTCTTGTTGATGATGCCTGTTTTATTTTTTGACTTTACATACATTTCAAATTAAGATATAATAATGTCTTTCTAACGAAGTTTAGTTCGTTCTAACCTACGGTGCTCAGACTTGGTCGCTCATCGAGTTGCAAATGTTCCATCTTGGGGTTTGCCAAAGAGCGCAGCATTCTGAGCGTAAAACGAACTGACAGAATAAGAAACAGCACGCTGCGCTCCAAAACAGGGATCCTAGACGTAGGCAAAAAGGCTAACAAGCTAAAATAGGATTGGGTGGGTCATGACAACCGCATGCATAGTGACCGCTGGGCAACAGTCTCCACACGTTGCGTGCCCCACCGGTACCACCGAGGCCGGCCCAGGAAGAGGTGGCGAGACGAGCTAGACACGTATCGCAAGGGTTGGATTGTGGTGGCCTTGGAAAAGGATGCTTGGAAGGAGTTGGAGAAGACCTTTGCTCAGTAGTGGGATAGTGAGCGCTAAACTTAAAAAAAAAAACTTTCATTTTTATAATAAAATCTTATATTTGTAGTGAAATGCACGGGTCCTAACGAGTACTTCTCATGTGGTGTCGCATGTGACAATGTGTGTGCAACCTTACATGAACAGAACCAGACCAACTGTCCCATTGTCAACATCGTATGCAATCCTATGTGCTACTGCGAAAAGGGATACGCTAGAGACGATAATAATGTCTGCATACCTATTGACCAATGTCCACGTAAGTAACTATGAATTAAATTGTTGCCACTACTGTTTATCGATTAATCTAATAGGGACCTAAATATGAAGTGTCAAAATCATCACTGCATGGTGCTGTTCCTTTTTTGGGTGTAGCTTCATCTCTTTATCACGCAGAAATAGTATCTCATACATAATAATAATGTATGATGGGTTCATTACGACGTACTACGGCTACTGATAGTTGATCTGGGATCCTGGGGATACCCAGATATTTTTACGGCAAACAGAACAAAACTGCTTTCAGGGCCTTAGCAAACCTAAGCCGCGAAACCGCATAATTGGGGTAGCGGAATATCATGCGAGTCAGTTGAATTGAACTACTGTGGTTTCACTGCTACAGTTTCGCGGCGGAGGTGTGTTAAGGCCCTAAAAGTGTTATTTTCAAGACCTAAATCTCTATTTTCTTCTCTGCAGCGCCAAAATGTGGTGAGAACGAGAGACTGGAAGACTGTCCAGATTGGTTGTGTTCACCGCAATATTGCTCCCAACTAGGCTACCCAATAAGTTGCCCAGCAATCCAGGGTGACTCCAGTGGCAATCAAACCTGCTGCCCAGGAGGACCAGGCTGTGTTTGTATTGATAACTATGTTAGGGATGATTACGGGGAATGTATTCCTATCGATGAATGCCGTAAGTAATGGGCCATTTTATCATATTTCTTTTTACATTTATATCCCGGTTTCTGAAGGTTATTGAATGGCTGAGTATCTTTTGCATGCGGTTTTACCCGAGTGGAGGCCGGAAATTATCCCACGGAAACGCACTACCGGGATAAAACGTTTATGTCTTTACTGGGCTCTTGGGGTCCTATGTGTAAATTAATTCATCGAAATCCGTTTAGCCGTTAAGGCGTGAAATGGTAACAGACAGACAGATAGGGTTACTTTCGCATTTATAATATATTTTGATTATTTCTCTCTGTCACCGCTGACCTAGACTAAAGTCAAGAGCAAACCAGTCTCATATAAAAAAAAAAAGATGGATATGGATTAGTGGGGATAAGTAATTTGATTGGCTATTGTCATTTTGGATAAAGCAATCTCAACAGCAATTATGTAAATGCTGATACTTGTATCAAGCTTTCAAAAATTGGGTGTTAAAAATATAGGAACAAACAATTTCAAATATGTACCTAAGTTGAAATTATTGGGCCTATACTTATTTATGTTTTTCTAAAATAAGCTGTACACCGGTGCCGATGGGATCTCCCATTGGCAAAAATGACGGGACTTTCGTAAAAAAACTTTCACCTCATTTAACCCGGCGATGAGTTTTCAAAAACCTACCTCTTAGTACTCACCTTCGATAAACGAACGTCTTTGAAAAATCATGCTTCTAGACCCAGCGGTTAAGGCTGTGCGTTGTCTGTCATTGAGTGAATGAATGAAGAACTACAGATTTTATCTTAATAAAATCTAACGCGTTAATCTTACATTAACGCTTTCAAGGACACTAAACGGCCACAGCCGTCATAACAATTAAACTATCTCGTTTAATTGTTATGACGGCTGTGGCCGTTTAGTGTCCTTGAAAGCGTTAACAACTTCAGTTATTACAACAAAATATCTGAAATTGTTTATTTTACTACTATTTCGTTTACAGCATCGTGCGGAGGGGATCCTAACGCGGTATCGGGTTGCGGTTCGAACTGTGGTAGACTTTGCTCCAACTACAAGAAAAAGAACGTTGTCTGTCCATTAATATGTAATCTCAATGGCTGTGATTGTAGAGATGGATTTGTATTCGACAGCAATTTAGATAAATGCGTCCGGCCTAAAGATTGTAGTAAGTACTCGGCGTAAAATATTTGTACTTTATTTATTTTGACTAAAATGGAATTGGGCTGGACACATCTGCTGCATGTCAGACGACCAATGGGCCAAACTTACGGGTTACTCTTAATAGCAAGCGACATCGCGGCAGGCCCAGGCGGAGATGGCGGGATGAACTGGACTCCTTCAACAAGAACTAGTCTTAAGCAGCTTTAAACAGAGAGACGTGGAAAGAGAGTAGGGAGGTTTTTGCCCTGCGATGGGACATCACAGGCTGTTAACCACCCCTCCCTCGTATCTCTACGTTGACATTGTGATAGGGCTTGCGCGTTCCGAGCTCTTAAGTCTGTGCCGATAGAGTTTAGTTTACCGGAACAGGTCTAGGATGAGGAGCCATACCAAGAAAGATACAGAAACCCGCTGAGTAGCATGTGGCGTGCTGTTGGGTAGTAGTGACCCCACGAACCCTTATCTCTCAGTAGAAGTCTTATTCCTTTGGCTTGCCTTTATTGACCGGCTGGAGTGACCTCTGACGAGGAACAGAGCGCCCACATTATTCTTGCCTTTATTGGGCGGCTTGAGTGGAGATTCGCAAGAGAAAACGTGCTCGGAGGAAGGAATGATTCCAGGAAAAGCTGGTAGGGATTTTGACCATCTTCCGAGCTCTGGAATTATTTTGATAGCTGTGGACTACCTCTCCACTCTTCAAGCACCCCAGGACATGTTGCCCCCTTGTCGCTACGTCACTATGTGCTAGCGACAGTTTCCAGGGGCCTATTATTGAGTGTGCAAGTCACCCCCTGCCATTTTATCCGTGTATGTATATTATACAACATTGGTCAGGCAAGGGTTTTGTTTCCATGTTCTGCAATAGTCCTGCACCCACCGAAGGCTGTCCTTGGGTGCACTTGTATAGTGCATACAGGGAAAATCGTTGGTTGGTGCCTCATTTCATTCAAAACGTCTAATGGCCCTCTGCAAGTTGGCTTCGGCTCCTCTTAATCCTTACAAAGATCTGGGACCCCGGGGTCTCGAGAAATGTCAGACAAAATAATAATAACATTTTGACTGACTCGTTGATCTAATGGTTGCAAGTACTACTGCTGAACATAAGGTCCTGACACATTGTTATTGGGTTTTACTATTAGGAATTTCTTAGTAGCAGCCCAAAATCTGCATTTGTGCCCGGTTGATGGTAATAATAGGTTTGCCCCCTATTACAAGGGACTTAAACGGAAACTGGCGAAATGTGGGTGTATTAAAGGCCTCCACCTAACCCTTCTGGGACTACACGCGTGATGTTATGTTATATGATGTAATATATTTTCGACCCGGCTCAAAACAAATAATAACTGTAATCATTTCATTTTTAGCGCCAGTTTGCGGTATAAATGAGGTCTACGATATTTGCGCCAACGGTGGATGTCAAAAAAGAAACTGCTCTCAAGTAGGAGAACCTATGCTCTGTATAGATCCTATAACGTGCATCGGAGGATGTGTTTGTCAAGAAGGATACTTACGAACCAGTACCGGTACTTGCGTACCTGAAGATCAATGTCCACGTAAGTGTTTACTTTGCAAATAAGTACAGTTAGTAAAAGACATAGGTATCCAAGCACCTAACTTGAAACTACAGCTGGGCCGTCGAGAGAATGCGCTACTGGCACCTATTTGTTTGATAATTTCTAGTAACTAATACGGATGAAATTCGCAAAACATATTCGTTAGTATGAAACTGACACGTTTCTATCTACTTTTAATCCATGGCGTGCTTGTATTAAGTAACTGAAATAGAAATCATCGTTATCATTTATTTCCGACTGCAACAACAAGTTATCTATTTATTATTTGCTCTCACACGATTTATTTACCGCCTTTTCGGAATAGTTACATTTGAACAACTGAGGTCATAACTATAAATGAAATCGACCAAATTTAAAAATTTATAATTGTACCCTTTCAGCTCAAATATGTGGAAAGGATGAAGTATTTTCGGAATGTATCAACGGTGGATGTCTACCTAAAAATTGTTCTCAATTAGGAAAGCCAGTCCCTTGTTTGAAAATAGATCCGAAAGATTGTATAGAGGGGTGTTTATGCAAAGAAGGATATTTGAGAGAACCTAATGGTGTTTGCGTACCAAAAGAAGAATGCGGACGTTAGTATTTTCTAATATAATATCATCTTCACTGGAGTATTAAGCTCTATACTGTATTTCTAATACAGTATAGAGTTTAAAAACCGGAGTTTTAAGCTCTATACTGTATATTAGAAATACAGTATAGAGTTTAATACTCCGGTTGGCTTTGGCAATAATGCCGTCTCATTATCATCATCAGTCAGCCTATTGCAGTCCACTGTTAGACATGGGTCTCTCCTTCGCACGTCATTCATGTCGATTGTAGACTACTCTCATTCGTTTGCAATAAAAAATATTCTTGAATCACATAAACGTTCAGTATTTTTTTAACTTATAAACCAGTCCTTATTTATAGGAAACTGCTGGGAGCCACACGAAGTTTATGAACCCTGCCCACCTAGATGTCCCCCGCAAACATGTGAGAGCATCAACAAGACGTATCATTGTCCGCTTATAAAAGTTGATAAGAATGATTGTATACCTGCCTGTCGATGCAAGGAAGGTTACTACAGGAATAAAATTGGACAATGTATTTCGAAGGCAAATTGTCGTAAGTAACACAATAAAGTAGGTACAGTTAACAAAACAAATGGTATGCAGGTAAAAAGTTGAACGCCCTTGAACGAAGGATTTCAAAGACTTGACATGAGTGGTTAAAAGTTTCTTGTTGATGATGCCTGTTTTATTTTTTGACTTTACATACATTTCAAATTAAGATATAATAATGTCTTTCTAACGAAGTTTAGTTCGTTCTAACCTACGGTGCTCAGACCTGGTCGCTCATCGAGTTGCAAATGTTCCATCTTGGGGTTTGCCAAAGAGCAATGGAGCGCAGCATTCTGAGCGTAAAACGAACTAAATAATAAATAAAAATAAATAAATAATAATAAACACCACGCTGCGCTCCAAAACGGGGATCCTAGACGTAGGCAAAAAGGCTGACAAGCTAAAATAGGATTGGGTGGGTCATGTCAGCCGCATGCATAGTGACCGCTGGGCAACAGTCTCCACACGTTGCGTGCCCGGGTAGTACGGCGCCACAGAGGCCGGCCCAGGAAGAGGTAGCGTAGACGAGCTAGACGCGTATCGCAAGGGTTGGATTGTGGTGGCCTTGTAAAAGGATGCTTGGAAGGAGTTGGAGAAGACATTTGCTCAGCAGTGGGACAATGAGCGCTAACATTAAAAAAATATCTTTCTTTTTTACAATAAAATCTTATATTTGTAGTGAAATGCACGGGTCCTAACGAGTACTTCTCATGTGGAGTCGCATGTGACAATGTGTGTGCAACCTTACATGAACAGAACCAGACCAACTGTCCCATTGTCAACATCGTATGCAATCCTATGTGCTACTGCGAAAAGGGATACGCTAGAGACGATAATAATGTCTGCATACCTATTGACCAATGTCCACGTAAGTAACTATGAATTCAATTGTTGGCACTACTGTTTATCGATTAATCTAATAGGGACCTAAATATGAAGTGTCAAAATCATCACTGCATGGTGCTGTTCCTTTTTTGGGTGTAGCTTCATCTCGTTATCACGCAGAAATAGTATCTCACACATAATAATAATGTATTATATGATGGGTTCATCACGACGTACTACGGCTACTGATAGTTGATCTGGGATCCTGGGGATACCCAGATATTTTTACGGCAAACAGAACAAAACTGCTTTCAGGGCCTTAGCAAACCTAAGCCGCGAAACCGCATAATTCGGGTAGCGAAATATCATGCGAGTCAGTTGAATTGAACTACTGTGGTTTCACTGCTACAGTTTCGCGGCGGAGGTGTATTAAGGCCCTAAAAGTGTTATTTTCAAGACCTAAATCTCTATTTTCTTCTCTGCAGCGCCAAAATGTGGTGAGAACGAGAGACTGGAAGACTGTCCAGATTGGTTGTGTTCACCGCAATATTGCTCCCAACTAGGCTACCCAATAAGTTGCCCAGCAATCCAGGGTGACTCCAGTGGCAATCAAACCTGCTGCCCAGGAGGACCAGGCTGTGTTTGTATTGATAACTATGTTAGGGATGATTACGGGGAATGTATTCCTATCGATGAATGCCGTAAGTAATGGGCCATTTTATCATATTTCTTTTTACATTTATATCCCGGTTTCTGAAGGTTATTGAATGGCTGAGTATCTTTTGCATGCGGTTTTACCCGAGTGGAGGCCGGAAATTATCCCACGGAAACGCACTACCGGGATAAAACGTTTATGTCTTTACTGGGGTCTTGGGGTCCTATGTGTAAATTAATTCATCGAAATCCGTTTAGCCGTTAAGGCGTGAAATGGTAACAGACAGACAGATAGGGTTACTTTCGCATTTATAATATATTTTGATTATTTCTCTCTGTCACCTCTGACCTAGACTAAAGTCAAGAGCAAACCAGTCTCAAATAAAAAAAAAATTATGGATATGGATTAGTGGGGATAAGTAATTTGATTGGCTATTGTCATTTTGGACAAAGCAATCTCAACAGCAATTATGTAAATGCTGATACTTGTATCAAGCTTTCAAAAATTGGGTGTTAAAAATATAGGAACAAACACTTTCAAATATGTACCTAAGTTGAAATTATTGGGCCTATACTTATTTATATTTTTCTAAAATAAGCTGTACACCGGTGCCGATGGGATCTCCCATTGGCAAAAATGACGGGACTTTCGTAAAAAAACTTTTATCCTCATTTAACCCGGCGATGAATTTTCAAAACCTACCTCTTAGTACTCACCTTCGATAAACGAACGTCTTTGAAAAAATCATGCTTCTAGACCCAGCGGTTAAGGCTGTGCGTTGTCTGTCATTGAGTGAATGAATGAAGAACTACAGATTTTATCTTAATAAAATCTAACGCGTTAATCTTAGATTAACGCTTTCAAGGACACTGAACGAGATAGTTTAATTGTTATGATGGCTGTGGCCGTTTAGTGTCCTTGAAAGCGTTAACAACTTCAGTTATTACAACAAAATATCTAAAATTGTTTATTTTACTACTATTTCGTTTACAGCATCGTGCGGAGGGGATCCTAACGCGGTATCGGGTTGCGGTTCGAACTGCGGTAGACTTTGCTCCAACTACAAGAAAAAGAACGTTGTCTGTCCATTAATATGTAAACTCAATGGCTGTGATTGTAGAGATGGATTTGTATTCGACAGCAATTTAGATAAATGCGTCCGGCCTAAAGATTGTAGTAAGTACTCGGCGTAAAATGTTTGTACTTTATTTATTTTGACTAAAATGGAATTGGGCTGGACACATCTGCTGCATGTCAGACGACCAATGGGCCAAACTTACGGCCCTTTGGGTTACTCTTAATAGCAAGCGACATCGCGGCAGGCCCAGGCGGAGATGGCGGGATGAACTGGACTCCTTCAACAAGAACTAGTCTTAAGCAGCTTTAAACAGAGAGACGTGGAAAGAGAGTAGGGAGGATTTTGCCCTGCGGTGGGATATCACAGGCTGTTAACCACCCCCTCCCTCGTATCTCTGCGTTGACATTGTGGTAGGGCTTGCGCGCTCCGAGCTCTTAAGTCTGTGCCGATAGAGTTTAGTTTACCGGAACAGGTCTAGGATGAGGAGCCATACCAAGAAAGATACAGAAACCCGCTGAGTAGCATGTGGCGAGCTGTTGGGCAGTAGTGACCCCACGAGCCCTATCTCCTGGGAGAAGTCTTGTTCCTTTGGCTTGCCTTTATTGACCGGCTGGAGTGACCTCTGACGAGGAACAGAGCACCTTACTCTTGCCTTTATTGGCCTTGAGTGGAGATTCGCAAGAGTAAACGTGCTCGGAGGAAGGAATTATTCCAGTAAGTGCTGGTAGGGATCTTGACCATCTTCCGAGCTCTGGGATTATTTTGATAGCTGTGGACTACCTCTCTACTCTTCAAGCACCGCAGGACATGTTGCCCCCTTGTCGCTACGTCACTATGTGCTAGCGACAGTTTCCAGGGCATAATAGGCATTATTGAGTGTGCAAGTCACCCCCTGCCATTTTATCCGTGTATGTATATTATACAACATTGGCCAGTCAAGGGTGTTGTTTCCATGTTCTGCAATAGTCCTGCACCCACCGAAGGCTGTCCTTGGGTGCACTTGTATAGTGCATACAGGGAAAATCGTTGGTTGGTGCCTCATTTCATTCAAAACGTCTAATGGGCCTCTGCGAGTTGGCTTCGGCTCCTCTTAATCCTTACAAAGATCTGGGACCCCGGGGTCTCGAGAAATGTCAGACAAAATAATAATAACATTTTGACTGACTCGTTGATCTAATGGTTGCAAGTACTACTGCTGAACATAAGGTCCTGACACATTGTTATTGGGTTTTACTATTAGGAATTTCTTAGTAGCAGCCCAAAATCTGCATTTGTGCCCGGTTGATGGTAATAATAGGTTTGCCCCCTATTACAAGGAACTTAAACAGAAACTGGCGAAATGTGGGTGTATTAAAGGCCTCCACCTAACTCTTCTGGGACTACACGCGTGATGTTATGTTATATGATGTAATATATTTGCGACCCGGCTCAAAACAAATAATAACTGTAATCATTTCATTTTTAGCGCCAGTCTGCGGTATAAATGAGGTCTACGATATTTGCGCCAACGGTGGATGTCAAAAAAGAAACTGCTCTCAAGTAGGAGAACTTATGCTCTGTATAGATCCTATAACGTGCATCGGAGGATGTGTTTGTCAAGAAGGATACTTACGAACCAGTACCGGTACTTGCGTACCTGAAGATCAATGTCCACGTAAGTGTTTACTTTGCAAATAAGTACAGTTAGTAAAAGACATAGGTATCCAAGCACCTAACTTGAAACTACAGCTAGGCCGTCGAGAGAATGCGCTACTGGCACCTATTTGTTTGATAATTTCTAGTAACTAATACGGATGAAATTCGCAAAACATATTCGTTAGTATGAAACTGACACGTTTCTGTCTACTTTTAATCCATGGCGTGCTTGTATTAAGTAACTGAAATAGAAATCATCGTTATCATTTATTTCCGACTGCAAAAATAAGTTATCTATTTATTATTTGCTCTCACACGATTTATTTACCGCCTTTTCGGAATAGTTACATTTGAACAACTGAGGTCATAACAATAAATTAATATAATTACAAATGATTATGGGTATCTATCTAACTCTTTTGTTAGCTGTACATATAAAATTAATTAAATATGTATTTTTTGGCACTAAAAATGTACAATATAATATACTTATTTATCTACAGTAGTACAATGCACAAAACCGCACGAAGTTTACGACCCCTGCCCGCTCACTTGCCCGCCACAAACTTGCGCTGCCATTGGAACTGCCTACCCCTGTCCATATCCACCTGAAGGCGCAGAATTCTGCCAGCCAGCCTGTCGATGTGAAGACGGCTACTACAGAAATTCTGTTGATGAATGTATATCAGAAGCAGATTGTTGTAAGTATTTTTATATGAGATTGGATTAGATTAGTCCCCACTGTATAAACCAAGCCTGACGTAGAGAGACCCAGAACTCCTACATTTTTCTCGTAGGTATTTTTTAGGGTTCCTTGCCTGGAAAAAAAAACGGAACCCTTATAGGATCACTTCGTTGCCCGTCTGTTTGTCAGTCTGTCAAGACACTTTTTCTCAGGAACGCGTGGAGATATCAAGTTGAAATTAATATCAATCTATGTATGTAGGTCTACGGTTCCTTGGAGCTCTAAAAAAAGTCAAGCTTCGAAGTCAACGCAATAAAAAATACGGCCATTTATGCGACATATTTTGATACTCGCAAATAAATCAAAATCTGTAGTGTACTTACTTCTCGTTAACCTAGTATCATGAAAATTTGGAAGAAAGCAAGTTCATTGAGCACAAGTGAAGGAAAAGTCCGAAAATTTTGTTAATTTGTAGTTTTATCACATTTATATATATATATTTGCAATTAAAAATTTACATTTGCAGTTGGAGCATTGACCGTAACGTATATCGATGGATGGGAGAACATGTTTTTATTTATTTATTTATTTATTTATGGAGAGCACTGCCACATCACATACATATAACATTAAAAATATTATAAAAATTACTTCATAGCGGTCTGATGCACGTGACAATAATGGCGTACATAACATTTACAGATCATCGGCTTGGTGATAAACACCAACTATGTTTTTATATATATATGTTGTGTATTAGGTTTTTCAACTATGTTAATTTTGTTTTTGGGATAAATTTAAACCACTACGGAAGCCTTCATTGTGCGTGGTCCAACACGCACTTGGCTTGTTTTTCTTAATAGCATCTCGACAGTTATTCTAACCGGACTTTCCTGTGATAAATAAAAAACTCCAACCGAGGTACAAACTCATGGCGATTAGGCGATTTTTAAGCGAAAACTCATACTATAAGTATATTTTTTTTAGGCTAATGATAGGTTTTATGTCATTTTCCAACGTTTGTAAAATATTTTTTTTTTTTTCAGTGAAATGTACTGGACCCAACGAACACTTTTCTTGCGGCCCAGAATGCGACAACGTGTGTGCTACATTATCAACACAGAACCAAACAAACTGTCCAATCAAAAATAAGCGATGCAATTCTAAATGCTATTGTGATAAAGAATATGCACGAGATGACAACAACATCTGTATTCCTATTGACCAATGTGGAGGTAAGAACATCAAAGTACAAAAAATTACACTATTACATAGTAAGAGACGCACTTTGTTAGTCATTTTGAAAATTGAAACATGAAACTTAATAATTAATGGTTTAAAATAAGCTCAGTATCAGCCATTCTTGAACGTCAGGACTTCAGAAGTTACGAAAGACAGTCCCCAAAATACTGGTTCTTCGCCGATTGGCTCAAAATGTGAAAGAGATGGAGTCTATATACACATATTCAAAAAATAGCACTCCCCTTTCGGCAAAGGGACAGTGACGTTTTTCCACACACAGGAAGGCGATATCACGGATGTCGACCAGTCATAAGCGCTCTGTTTACTTGTCGCGAAATAAATAAAAATACAAGTTTAATAATAATAATAATGATCGGTTGGTGTCTCCTCATTATTTAAAATTGTCTAAGGAGTCTCTGCGAGTTGGCTTCGGCCCCTCGTATGCCTTCCAAAGGTCCGGGGCCTCAGGGTCCCGAGAACAAAATAAATAATAATAATAATAGGACAGTAGTGACCCTACGGACCCTACCTCCCGGGAGAAATCTTGTCCTCATCTCTGGCTTGCCTTTATCAGCCGGCTGAAGTGAACACTGACGAGGAACAGAGCTCCCACCACTTTCTTGCCTTTATTGGCCGGCTTGAGTGGAGATTCGCAAAAGCAAACGTGCTCGGAGGAAGGAAGTATTCTAGTAAGGTGCTGGTAGGGGTCTTGACCATACCCACTCCTCAAGCATCTCAGGAAGTGTTGCCCCCTTGTCGCTACGCCACTATGTGCTGGCGACCGTTTCTGTGCGTGCCATTTTATCCGTGTATAATATATAACATTGGTCAGGCAGGGGACATAGTTCTTCCATAGTTCAAGTTACCCAATCTACTTTAGCCACCCAGACCCATAGCCCAATATGTTTTGTTTCCATGTACAACAATAGTCCTGCACCAACCGTTCTTGGAGGCAATTGTATAGTTCTTACAGGGATAATCGTCGGTTGGTGCCTCCTTATCATTTAAAATTATCTAAGGGGCCTCTGCGAGTTGGCTTCGGCTCCTCGTACGCCTTCCAAAGGTCCGGGACCCCAGGGTCCCGAGAAATGTCAAAACATAATAATAATATCCTGGGACATTATTCACATACGGTCATCTGATCCCAAACTAAGCAGAGCTTGTACTATGGAAACCAGTTAACTGATATAGTACATACAGTACTCTTTTTTATTTTTAAATACATACTTATATAGATAATTACACCCAGACTCAGGACATACAGACATGTTCATGCACACAAATGTTTATCCTGGATGGGAATCGAACCCACGACCTGCAACATGACAGGCGGTATCTTAACCAACCACGCCAGCAGGCCTGTCATAAAGTAGCTTATGGTGTCTACCGTACCCATACACACCGTGAAAACTGCCATAAACGTATTTCTCAAAATAGCGCCATCTGTTGCCTTTTCGGTGTTGCCTTTTTGGTGGGGACTGATCGATTACACAAACATCAGCAAGTTCACTATGGCTAAGTGCGGTGACTGTAGCAAGTTTCTGTCGTTGGCAGATGGCGCCAATTGCAGTAAATGTAGGTTTTGATGAGCTGTCCGAGCTAAGATCCTCTCTAAACACAACTAACGATAGGATGAGTAATCTGGAGGAGAGTGTCTGTGTTAGAAAATAAACACACCCAGCCCATCTCGTCGGAGGTAAATGATTTAATAGTGCAACTGCGGAGCGATATCAACGACCAAGATCAGGAGCCGCTCGCAAATGGTCGACAGATCACTAACATACCCGAGACCAGTGGCGAAAATCCAATCCACACGGTGATGTTAATTGCATCTAAGATTGACGTCAAAATCGAGGCGCGTGACATAGTGAGCGCCGAGCGTGTCGGAGGTAGGCGCATAAAGGCGACGCAAGCGTCGGCGCCGGTGGAGACTCGCGACCTGCGTGATGAGATGCTGGAGGGTGCACGAGTCCGACGCGGCATGACTACTGCGGACCTGGACTTGCCGGGCCCTGCGACGCGCTTTTACGTGAACGAGCGCCTTACAAAGGTGAATTGGGTGTAGTTTCGGAGCGCTCGTGAGGCCGGCAGTCGCCTCGGTTGGCAATTTGTATGGGAAAAACGAGGCCGTATTCTTGCCCGGTACAAACCCGGAGACGCCACTTGCCGCATCCGCTGTGAGGCTGACTTACAGCGCACTCTTGGACCAGCGCCGGGTGGCAGCAGAAATAGCGCATTTTAAAATCACCGTTTCATTTGTTTTTGTGGTTTTGTTATGCCAGTTATTTGTCTGTCTAGCAAAGGTCATACTTTCCTATACTTTCACGCTGATTTTTAAATTAAGTTTGTTTGTAGTAAATGTCAGCATTTCAAAAGTATCAAGTTTGTATTGCTACCATCTGCTATCTACTATAGTCTGCTACACTATATTGGTAGGTGTGTGTCTCGCTGGGCACGCCACAATTGCGGCGATAAGTAGGTAAAGAGGGGTCTTTGAGGAGTGGTTGGAGAGGCGTCATGGCACCCTCACCTTCCGCCTGACGCAGGTCCTCACCGGACACGGTTGCTTAAAAACACTTACATACTCGTTATTACTTTTATCTGACACAAACTTATTTTTTATTTAAGTAGGTATGCATATATGCATGCAGTATAAAACTGGTTTACATCCGTCACTTCACACTTCAGGTCCAGTTTAAAACCAGCGTCAGGCACAAGTTGACTGGCATTTTTGCTGAACTGGGCCTTTTTTGGCGCTGCCGTGATGCACACATTCCTGCATCGCATTTTATACATTATATTTGTTTGTTTTTTATTTTTTTAGTTTTATTAGTATTGCAATCTGCTGTGTATTATTTATGTGTGCCTTTTAGTCTGTGCTATATAAATATATTTTCTTTCTTTCACTTATTATTACTATACCTTTCGAACTATAATTAAAAATCTCACCGCGTAAGTTTTCACGGTGCAATTTTTATAAGTGAAGTGAGCTGTCAATAGTGTCAACCCCCAACATCAGGTGGAATGCCAGCTCACTTCACCTAAGTTTTCACGGTAAGATTCTTACAAGTGAACTGAGCTGTCAGTATTGTCAATCCCTAACATAAGGTGGAATGCCAGCTCACTTCACCTAAGATTTCACGGTGAGATTCTTACAAGTGAAGTGAGCTGTCAATAGTGACAATCCCTAACATCAGGTGGAATGCCAGCTCACTTCACCTAAGTTTTCACGGTTAGACTCTTACAAGTGAAGTGAGCTGTCAATAGTGTCAAGGTGGAATGCCAGCTCACTTTACCTAAGTTTTTAAGGTGAGATTCTTACAAGTGAAGTGAGCTGTCAATAATGTCAATCTCTAACATCAGGTGGAATGCCAACTCACTCAACCTAAGTTTTTACGGTGAGACTTTTACAAGTGAAGTGAGCTTGCAGTGAGCTATCAATTTCAATAGTGTCAATCCCTTACATCAGGTGGAACGACAGCTCACTTATCCTTAGTTTTCACGGTGACATTTCATATGATTTGTTAGGGACAACAACAGTTACATGCCAAGCTTAACTAGAGATTCTTAAATTAGCACAATACTTAGAAATACATTTATACACAATCTATTCCATATTTATGTAACTACACCCACAACATTACCCACAAATTTTATAAGTATTTTTACAAGTGAAATGAGCTTGCAGTGATCTGTCAATAATGTCAATCTCTTACATCTTGTGAAATTACAGCTCGCTTAACCTAAGTTTTCACGGTGAGATTTTTATAAGTGAAGTGAACTTGCAGTGAGCTGTCAAAAGTATCAATTCCTAAGATCAGGTGGAATGACAGAGCAGTTCACCTAAGTTTTCAAGGTGAGATTTTTACAGAATAGACCGGCTGACCTCTGTTCCTAATTCTTATGTTTTAGTGTCTTGCAATGGGGATCCAAATGCGATATCAGGATGCGGTAATCACTGCGGTAACCGTTGTTCGGACTACAATAAAACAGCGACTGCTTGTCCACTTTTCTGCTTGTTAGGTGGTTGCAATTGCAAACAAGGCTACGTTTACGACGACAATTTGGAGAAATGCGTGCTGCCTGAAGACTGCAGTAAGTAATACCTAATGAACTAAAATTTCCTTCATTTTATATTCAGAGGGAAAACCTTTGTATATACCTCGGCTGCTGATATGACATACAAAGTTTAAATAAAGTTTAGTTATCATGTCATTGTCTCTCTCTGGGTGACATCACTAACCAAATAAAATAAATGATCAACTAGATAACTTATCCAGGGATGGTAATCATGTGTTTAAAAAATATTTATATTTTTACCATGTATGTTTAGCACCGGTCTGTGGTAATGACGAAGTTTACAACACTTGCATCAATGGTGGATGTCAGAAGAAAAAATGCTCTGATTTAGGACGCCCTGATATTTGTATACACCCTAGAGAATGTATAGATGGTTGTCTTTGTAAAGAAGGATTCCTAAGAGCTGAAAACGGAACTTGTGTGCCGCTCGACGAATGTCCTAGTAAGTTTCTAGATCATACCTATAACTGCCGTAATGAGGAGGCGGATAGATTAGCAAAATTTGGAAGTACAGAAGGACATGAAATTTATGTCAAACCATATTATTCAGAAATATTAACGATATATAATGGACAGTGCTATGATTTGTGGAAAGAATATTTTAATTAGAGATCATTAGAAAAGAGCATATGGTATAAAACTATCCAATGTCCTCGTATACCTTGGTGTACATACAGTCGGTTAAGTAGAAAACTGATTGTTATAGCGTACAGAATCAGAACCGGACATATTCCATTAAACAGTTTTGCCTTTTTAATGGGAAAGGTTTCTTCCTTTAAATGTGATACTTGTGGGGTAATGATGATGTTGATGGAGTGTATTCAATTTAATGCAGAGAGAGAGGAATTATTGGACAAATTAGATCTGGGCAAATTGCAGGTCGGAATTATGAATTCTTTACTCTCAAACCCTAACAGTGAAGGAGCTTGTCTTTTGTTTAAACTATTATCATCTTAAGTTAAACTGGTGAAGTATTGAATAAGATTAATCGAACTGACATATAAATATAGTATAAAAGGCCAAAAAAATAAAGAATAAAAAACACACAACATTCACAACACAACAAAAAATCACATAACATAGTGATTGGTTGGCTCGACAAGGACCACCCGAACAAATAATAAGACTTGACAACAGATTTAACTACATGTAAATAGGTTAAAATAGAATATAATATACGTTATTTTTTTACCAGATATCATACATTACAAGGCTACAACGCATTTATAAAATATTGTAAAAGTGATTCAAATTAACGAAAAATTGGTTCTTCTTAAACCGAATACCTATGATTGTTTACAGCACCCGTTTGTCCCAAAAACGAAGTCTATGATAGATGTGCCAATGGAGGATCTAAAAGAATAAAATGTTCGGAATTAACAGGCCCTATCATTTGTAGAGATCCTATCGAATGTATAGGAGACTGCGTTTGTGTTAAAGGATTTTTACGAAATGAAGATGGAGTTTGTGTACCAGAAAGCGAATGCAACCGTGAGTATGCCAGATTTCATTTTATTAGGCCATAATACCTTACTTTCGTATTCGTCTAAGCCATTATTATGTAGTATTTATAGTCATCAATGTTAGCGAAAGGGATGGATTTGTCTTGTAAAGCTCTGTGTTTCCATCGATTTGAAGACTTCTTCAAGACAGCACATATCTAGAGGTGGCGGTACAGCCGGTCTATTCTGTAAAAATCTCACCGTGGTAACTAAGGTGAAGTGAGCTTGATTTGAGCTGTCATTCCACTGATGCTAAGGATTGACACTATTAGGGTTACGTACCAAAATGGTAAAAAGGAACCCTTATGGTGCGTCTCAGTCTGCCTGTGTATCACAGCTAGATTTCTCAAGAACTACTTATGCTATCAACTTGGATTTTGGAACAGTTTTAGGTGACGTTTTCCCAACTATTTTGCAGATAAGAAAACAATAAAAATGTATATACGAGTATTTTTTATAGTTTTCCACTTTTGATGAAAAATGTAAACAAAAATACCGTTTCCCCCCTTATCTCCGAGATAAGCCGAAGCCCCTTATCTCCGAAGTTTGCATAGAGGAAAATCTTAAATTATTCTGTATAATAGAAGTTTATGTAAAGACTGCAGGAAAAATAAAACGATGTCTGTAAATAGCACACTTTTTATATATGACTAGCTGCACCCCGCTGTTTCACCCGCGTAAGTCTCAAACCGGTAAGTATATCGAGATAAAAGTTCTATGTTTTAATCCAGATTATAAACTATCTGTGTGCTTAATTTCATGAATATCCGTTTAGTAGTTTTTGCGTGAAAGAGTAACAAACATCCATCCATTCTCACAAACTTTCGCATTTATAATATTAGTAGGATAGGAAGTAGGAAGTGGGATGGTACGGAACCCTAGAACAGCATAAATCCGACTCGCTCTTGACCGGTTTTATTGATAACTCACTTCACCTTCACGATGAGGTTTTTACTGAATAGGTCGGCAGGTCATAAACTAAATGTTATTTTTCAGCGCAATGTAACAGACCACACGAAGTTTTCAACCCCTGCCCCTCAACATGTCCACCAAAAACGTGCGAGAGTCTCAACAGAGCTTACATCTGTCCCATCGAGTGGGGAGAGGATCCGCCCTGCCAACCAGGATGTGTCTGTGAAGAAGGATACTTCACCAACAAGATCGGGGAATGTATTTCTCAAGAGGATTGCTGTGAGTGTCAACATCATTGCATCCAGATCCATTTCAGACATGCTAATTTTGGTCATATAAAGAATATGTTAAATATAGCCTACCAAGAATATACTTTAACTATCTTTATTATTTTGAAAGGCTTATCTGAACTCTTTGTAACTCTTAGTTTTGTCCTAAGACCCGGCTTATGTATAATTACATTTAATCTGTTCCAAATATTTGTTTAGAAATCAGTGATACCTACTAAAATATTCTCCTGAGGCAGTAGAATATTTTTGTGGGTATCATTGATTTCTTAACAATATTGCTTAGAAATTAGCAAATCCGTCGAAAATGTTCTAATACCTAATTATTTATTTACAGTAAAATGTATGGGACCTCACGAATACTTCTCATGTGGCGGTGCATGTGACAACGTCTGCGACACGCTGAGCGAATGGAACCAAACCAACTGTCCCATCGTCAACGTACAGTGCAACGAAATGTGCTACTGTGAAGAAGGATACGCCAGGAATGGAAGTAATATCTGTGTACCAATTAAGGAATGTCCAGGTAAAGTTATTCATTATTTGAATATGAGAAAAGACCTAATACACACCAAATGTATATATATGATAACCCCTTCTTTTTCTCCTCTACTGATTGTTATTTCTCCTCTACCGATCGTTACTTCTCCTGACAAAGTTTATTCTGATTATATGTATGTATATGTGTATATATTGATGTATTTATTCTTTTATTTAATAGTTATTTTCGTGTTATCTATCCTTTATATTGCACCTGCCATTTTTTCTCTGCATCATCCTAAGGTTGACTGGTAGAAAATGCCTCAGACATTAAGTCCGCCTTTGTACGGTATTTGTTTTTTTACTTGTGTATAAAGTTTTAATAAATAAATAAATGTAGCATGATATCTAACTCTAGATTTCTGAAACCTTATTAGTAAATTTGATAGCTCTATTCTGTATAAATATCACCGTGAAACTTAGGTGAAGTGAGATTGAAGTGAGCTGTCATTCCACCTGATGCTAGGAATTGATTGATTGACACTACTAACAGCTCACTTCACCTAATTTTTCACGACCGACTTTTGCCAAATCTGAATTTTGTATAAGACCAGCTAGAGTTAGGTTTTCAGAAACCCGGGGCTTGTGTAGTCTAGCCATATATAAGAAACCTCCACAATATTCCTTAATTACAGTGAAATGCTACGGAGAACATAAGGTCTTCGACCCATGTCCTAAGACGTGCTCGCCACACACATGCGAAAGTCTCATCGTCAAGCGAAGTTATCCGGAAACTGGTGAGCCGGAACCTCCTTGTGAACCAGGCTGTGTTTGTGAAGAAGGGTACTACGAGAACGCCATTGGACAATGTTTAACGAAGGAGGAGTGTTGTAAGTTTCAAAATCTCATTGTTTTAAACATCTATCCCTATAATAAAAATTAAATGCTGTTCGTTGATAAGCGCATCACATGAGAACTGGTGGATCGATTTGGCTTTGTTTGGTTTTTATATAATTATTTATAACAGTCTGGTTCAGGCTTTTATGGAAAGAAAAATCAGAAAGTTATTTATCGAAGGAGGAGTATTGTAAGTTTTCAAAATTGAATTGATTTAAACATTTACATATCAATCTATATAATAAAAATGAAATACTGTTCGTTAGTGAGCACATCACTAGAGAACCGCTGGACCGATTCCGTTATGTTTTATTTTAAAATCTCTATAATAGTCCGAATCAGGTTTTTATAGAAAGGAAATTTTGAAAATTGTCCCGGGAAATCTTCAAATTTGGGAAAAACTTAACGTTCTTTTTGGTATGAATTATTGACAGGGGAACTTCTGTCGTGAATAATAACATTGCTTTTAGGCTGGTCGCGTATTCCATTTATATGGGTTTTATGCGGAGAAAACAAAACAACTTAGAATAATATTAGATAATCTAAATGATGAGGCTAGGTTTTTCGAAACCCCTCCGTGCCTCGGAAAGCACGTTAAGCCGTTGGTGTCAGCTGTCATTCGTAGATCTTTGAAAGTCGTTACGGGTAG
The DNA here is from genome assembly GCA_948252095.1 of Dicycla oo. Lineage (NCBI taxonomy): Eukaryota > Metazoa > Arthropoda > Insecta > Lepidoptera > Noctuidae > Dicycla > Dicycla oo. The sequence goes on along the minus strand of OX411714.1, from coordinate 13,458,644 downwards.
TCAGAAGCCCAAATTTCTGACAACCAGACATACCAAGGGGTATCGTGTTATCCAGGAACTAGGTTGTGGAGGTCATATAGATAGCCACTCCATATAAAATACTGGTATCCAGCTGCATCTGGGTAAGCTGGAAGCCGACCCCAACATAGACTAAGCAGATTGATTGATTGAGGCTTTTTCGATAAAGTTTAGCATTATAGTTTAGGGAATGCAAGTACTCGTATAGGTAACTCATTTTAATGAGTATCATGAGTATAAGACACAATAAACGATTCTTCATGTGTTACGAAATTAAGATTCATCTGGTCCTAACTGCCTTGGTAGTTGTGCCGACGACGTGCTAATCTATCTCCCTATGGCGATATAGGGAACAACAATGATTGGGCTTTTGGTCGCATGCCTAATTTAGCCGACATGCTTTTTGTATGCTGCATTTAGGGTAGTTGATAGAGTCATTTATTTTGTTAGACGGGAAATACACATTTTATTTTTCCAGTAAGGTGTACCGGACCACACGAATACTACTCATGCGGCGGTGCATGCGACAACGTCTGTGAAACACTGAACGAACAGAGCCAGGCCAACTGTCCCATCGTCAACATTAAGTGCAATGAAATGTGCTACTGCGAGGAAGGATACGCCAGGAACGCCAGTAACATTTGTATACCCATCAAAGACTGCCCTCGTAAGATATTATTTGATTATTTATTAACTAGCTGCTGCCCGCTTCTTCGCCCGCGTGGACACTAATTCTTTTACTTAAATAAAAATAGTTTAAGTTACTCCTTATAGTTTTAGAGATTAGCCGGACAAAAACTGTGAGACAGACAAAACATTTTAAAATAGTTTTGTTTTAAATACCATATAATAATATACTTTCAAATACATTTAGTAAAGAACTGTTATTTTGACAATACAAACAGGCACTTTAACTTTATTTATTTGTAAAGATGTTTATATTTATTTATTTAGTAGTGAGTTCTTCATAAAAGAGCTAATATTGGGAAGTACTATCTAAGCAGCCACTGTGATGGTATAGATATCCAAAGGTAGTAAGTGTAACCACTTACCATCAGGCTAGCTTCTTGCAACACAAAAGACATCTAGCCTTTACTAACTATTAAATGAGCAATATTAAATTATTATATTTATATTAGCAGTGGACTGCGTTAGGCTGAGTAGAAAAAATTTAAAAAAATAATAAAAAAAATTAAATCGACTTCAAAAAGAAATTAACTCAAAATTATAAAATAACTTTAATTTCGGAAGTCGGTGGCAAAAAACTAAAATACAGATCTCAAGACACCGACTTACGAAATTAAATTTATTTCATAATCTTGAGTTCATTTCTTTTTGAAGTCAATTTATTTTTTTAATTTTTTTTTATTTTGCAATTTTTAGTTTTTAGTAAAAATTGGAATATTTGTTTGTAATAAGTAGTTAGTAGTTTTGTTATAAATATTGATATTATTATAACACTAGAATTTGATCAAGGCTTTGAGATGTTTTCACTTTGACACCTCACCCATAGCTCGTATCAATAAACCAGGCCGTCACACTTACACGTATTAGTCCATTATCTCGAAAACTAATGAACCGATTTAGACGAAATTTACACTGTTCCCTAAGTTGAAGGAAATGTAAGCCAATAAAAATGAAATGGTCACAATCTGATTAAGAGTTCCAGAGAAATGCTTGGACAAACCTACATACATACAAACATATAAACATACATACATCTATAAAATTTAGTTTATTTGTTTGGAAGCCCTAATAGATTATCATATGTGAATATATTGCAGTTCCAATAATATTACATACGTACGTGTCGAAATAATAACCTACGTTTTTTTTAAGGCGGTTAATAAATTGTAATCACGTTCTCTAAATGACTAACGATTTCAATTAAAGAGGCGCTATATATATATAAAGTTATATTTATTTAAAATAGTGGTTTAGGGGAAAATCGATTCGGTTCTCATTTCTGGGGGAAAAAATTATTATATAAAGTATGACAGTTGAATCACTTATCCGGGACTCGTCGCCGTTGATTCTGGCTAACAGCAGTTGCAGTAGTTGGAAATAATGTTTCAAACTTGGCCCAACATACGCCAAAAAATATTTTTTCGTTCCAGCATCCCGATGTGGTCCAGACGAGAGATACGTGGAGAGTCCCTGCCGAGTGTGTGAGCCTCTCACTTGTAGTGAAGTTGGCATGGAAATGGAATGTCCACCTGTAGAAGATAATGACTGTGATGATACACCAGCCTGTATCTGTAAACACGGTCTTGTGAGAAACGACGATGGTGTATGCATACCCATCTGTGAATGTCGTGAGTGATTAAAATTTTTTTCGAGACTTTCAACGTGTAAGAACAAAGATAAAACACGCATCTTTCTTCTCACACATAGATTCGACATTAAGGACAGACCGACTGTTTGACAATTTAAAATGTTAATGGTATATTTAAATAAGTGCTTTGACTTTGGACTTTCAATTAAAATTAATATTGACGATATACAAGGTGTACTTAATTGAAATTACTGAAAAATAGTATGACCTCTTTCCGTGTTTTCCAATTAATAATATTTTACTTCTAAAAAAATCTCCTTTGTTAATAGTTTTATTGAAATAAATGCTTTGGACCATAACTTCGACTTTTGACTTTGACCTGACCTAATAATAAAATAGCCGATAGGGACTGTTATTCTTACTCTGCCTTCACTTTGTATCTTATAAACTATTTTGTATGTTCGCAAAAACTTAGGACTTTTCAAACTAAGAAGCGATTTCCATAATGTAAATACACGTAGTAAACATTAAATTGTGATAGCCAAAAGATTACCTAACTAAAACAAGCATGTCATTTCTCATAAACAGTATCCGCTTTTTTAACAAGTTACCAAAGTCGGTTACAGAATTTAGCGATGAAAAGTTTGAACCCACATCAAACGTGTCCTTATCAAAAAAGCATAAAAGATTAAACGTTAAAGACAAAGAAGTATGGTAATAATTCCTTCTACACATGTGGCTTCATTGGCGCCTCATTAATGGCATAACAATGTAAATGTCTATTAAGTGTTCCCAAATTACGATGTTTATTTTTATTTTACTTTATTTTTTAAGTACTTCCTTGTAATATTTTTATTGTTTAACATACGAGGGGTGATCAAAAAGTAATGATAATGAATATTAAACACGGTGATTATAGTTAAAAAAATATTTATTTCTCTACATAGTCTTCTAACAAGTTCCAAAAAAGATGGACTAAATGTCCATCTTTTTTCTAAACCCAGAATTCCCTTAGAAAAAAAATCTTTGTCTTGACCCTCCAAAAACCCCTCAACAGCGGTCATCACTACGCTATCGTCTTCAAATTTTTTGCCCCGGAGGTATTCCTTGAGCCGCGGAAAGAGATAGAAGTCACTAGGAGCTAGATCTGGCGCATAGGGCGGGTGTTCGAGCAGTTCGAATCCCGATTCTTGAGTGGCAGCCATCGCAACTGCGGCTTTGTTAGCTGGTGCGTTGTCTTGGTGAAACAGCACTGCAGCTCGCAGTTTGCCGCGTCTTTTTTCCTTAATGGATTCCCGCAATCTTCTTATTTGGTCTGTGTAGTAAGAGCCCGAAATAGTGGCTCCTCCCTTTTCTAAATATTCCACCATAATTATTCCTTCAGCGTCCCAAAAAACGGACGCCATAATCTTTCCCACTGAACTTGACACTTTGAATTTCTTTGGCGTCGGTGAGGAAGCTCGCTGCCAGGTCATTGATTGTTGTTTAGTTTCAGGATCAAAATGGTGAACCCAGGTCGTGTCCATGGTCACGAAACGTGGCAAAATTTTTTCCTGATCTGCTTGGAACTTTTCGAGATTCACTCTCGAAATGTCGACTCGTTTTTTCTTTTGCTCGTCGGTTAACATTCTCGGCACCCAACGCGCGGGGACCATACATACAAACATACATACATGCAATTCGTTCGTGAAGATTTTTTGAACACTGCCATATGAGATCCCTGTGACCTCAACTATATGTCTGATGATTACTCTCCGATCTGCCAACACGACATCTTCGACTTTTTTCACATTATCTTCAGTGAGGGACGTGGATGGGCGTCCTTCGCGATGTTCATCTTTCGTGGATGTTTTGCCCAGTTTGAACTCCTTCGCCTAGCGTGAAACTGTGGAATATGGAGGAGCAGAGTCCCCCAATGTTTCCACTAAGTCGGTGTGTATGTCCTTGGTAGACATTTTTTTCAAACAGAGGTACTTGATGACAGTTCTAATTACGTTTTTCTCCATTTTGATCGATGTTATCTCTTCGACTGTTCGTATTCAAATGAATGTACCTCCCTTTTTTTTTGGGCATCTCGTAGTTGACCTAGAGAGGTCGTGACTACTTAACCGGACTATCCTGTGGCTGCCTTGAGATGACTCAAAGCCTCCAGCCAGGGGCATAAAACTTACAGACTAAGCGACTACACGCTAAGGGCTCCCCCTGTGGGGAACGGGCCTTGGCTTAGGGCGTCGCTGGGGGGAGGACAGCAAGATGGGACAGGCTGGATGAGATTAGAATGATTATTATTGTCAGGGGAGTTTAAAGCTACTGGCTCACCTACGCCACCAGCTGGCACTTCATACCCGAGCAAGGGACGGGGGGGAGGACGATTATTACGGGGTCGTCCCGAGGGACCTCGGCGGCGAGGTCGGAATGTCGATTTGTGTTTGTTCCTACGGTCCCTACTGCTCTCCTGGAGAAGAGTTATGGGGTCGTCGGGATCTGAGAGGACAAACCTAGGGCGGCGGACCTTATTAATACGAGAGGGGACATAGCTAGCCGCCTCGACAACCGGAGGGTTGCGATGGTTGGTGGTTGAGTCGAAGAAACGCTTGGAATTGCGTTTCAAGAACTGGGAGATGGTGGGAATGTCGAGATCTTCTACGTGGAGGATTTCGTTCCGAACGAACCAAGGGGCTCCCGTTGCCTTTCGGAGGAAACGGTTTTGGAGGGCCTGCATCCTATGAATGGGGTGAGGTTTTGCGTGCGCAAACACTGAACCCGCATAGGTCATGATGGGGCGAATGCACGCTGTATAAATGCGCAATTTGCACCTAAGTGACAATTTGCTACGTGCATTCAGAACGGAGTGGAGTCTACCGAGAGCGAAAGCGGCGCGCGAACGCACCTGCTTTATGTGCTCAGCGAAGGAGAGGTGGTGGTCGAGGGTCACACCGAGGTATTTGGCTCGCGTCTCCCAAGGGATCGGCTTGCCGAACATGGTGATCGGTCGGGGGGGGAGTCGAGTGCGACGCGGTCTCAGAAAGAGGACCACTTGAATCTTGTCGGGATGTATTCCCCGGGAATCGTGGCCTATTTAAATGATTTTTTTATGCTAACCTAAAATATTTTTTTTTTGCTTGCTCGTATACCCAATATGAGCAAGCAAAAAAAAAAATATTTTGATGTGCACTGGAACTACCCGATTATCATTACTTTTTGATCACCCCTCGTATATAGGTACTTAATTATAATTTCAATATTTTATTAGTAACATTTTGTGGACGGGACATTAATTCAGATTTTTGTTACACTTGTAATTGCAATAATTTAATTTGGTTTAAATAGGTTTTTATTTTATTGTTTTATTTATCTTGTATATCTCTTCTCAACCGCTCTCTCACTGCTGAGAATCGTGCTCCGTTTCAAATTGCCAACGGTTTTTCTCTATCTGTTACGATCGGTGGTCTGGAGGAGTGCGGTGCTGAAAGGTACCTCCAGTTGCTCAGATATTTAATCCGACCATCGTTTTGAGCTTCGTCCTCTAGGTCTTTTGCCCTATATCTTTCCTCCTCCGCCTCACTTCAAGAAAATTTAAATTTACTTCGTCAAGAAAAAATTTCGTAGGAAAAAGAAAAGGGTAGTATTAGAAGTTTTTTAAAGAAAGCCAAGAAAGGCCTTTTGGACTTTCTCAAGAAGTAAGGCGTAAGGGCTCTCATGAGGATTCCAAATCATTGCAGCTGAAGATTCAGTTGCAGTTATTTGGAATACGGAGTAAGCTTTCTCCTACCTAAGGTTATGTAAACTAGTTTAATGGCCAGTGGATTGTTAAAGTCTCGCATCTTCCAATAACAGCCGATATATTCTGTAAAAATCTCACCGTGAAAACTTAGGTGAAGTGAGCTTGAAATGAGCTGTCATTCCACGTGATGCTAGGAATTGTCATTATTGACTGCTCACTCTACGCTCACCTCACCTAAGTTTTCACGGTGAGATTTGTACAGAATATCACTGCAGAGCCTAGTTTTCGGTACGAGTCAACTGCGAGTGCCGCCCTCATGTGTTCGTGAAAAGTAAGTTTCGTGTCAAATTGTACTCAGTGATCTTTGACAGAGGAGACACAAACTATTGGTTCCTCTCCTAAGAAGTATTAAATATGCCTGGGACTATGATATATGAGTACTACTGAAAGACATTTTACACTGCATTTAGCAATGTAAAAAACAACTTGTTATCAACACTCCATCGAAAGACTAAATTAATGTACTCTTGAAATGTTGTTGAATCAGCATCCTCTTCTACGTCATATATTAATTTGAGATCATCAGCGTAAAGTAAGCTAGGTAAGCAAGGTAGGCAAGGTATGTTTCAGAACCTTCTCAAGGACATTCACCATAACTCCGAAACATGGTCCTTTGGTGTACACCAAACTGCAGACCGAATATGAAACGGTTGTGAAACAAAACAACTATGTCTAACATATATTGCTGACGATCCCGCATATAACTCGCAAAAAATCGGAGTAACTTTGGTGAGAAACCAATGTTAGAGAGCTTGGCGAGCAAAATGTTATTATCTACGGGATCAAAGGCTTTCTTGAAGTCGAAATATACAACATCAACCTTTGTTGAGGTGCTGCGATAAGACATCCACGAGCGTTAGAAGGTTTGTACTAACAGAGCGGTTTGATCGAAAGCCATGCTGAGAATTTCAAAGAAATGGATGTATCTGGTAACTAATGAAACGTACTAGTACTACCGAGATGAAAAAGTACCCTATCTATCTTTATGCCAAATTTCATCCAGATCCGTTCAGCTGTTCTGGGGTGATTGAGTAACAAACATCCATCCATCCAAACTTGCGTTTATAATATTAGTACTGTGGCAGAAGCGACGGTCACTTAGGCCAAATTACAATTGCGAGAAATCCGCTTCCGCCTATGAGATTGCGCCAAGCACGAAGATCAGGTGATCTATTGTTCTCCGAAGGGTCGACGACCGTACAGTTACACGCGCCGCGTGCACTCGCCGGGCGCGTGAGATTTGTTCCAACCAAGGTGACAACGTCCTTGAGCTCCGAACTGACGGCATGCACACGAGGCTACCTGCGCGCACGCCGAGCTACGAACATTAGTCCACACTCGACTAGTTACCATAATAGACGGGCCGCGCCGCGCTTTGTTATCGCTTTGCTTAATACCTATTGCTATGTAAATTAATTTTAAATAATATAGTGAAATACTAGTCAATAATACTCTTCATTCTGTCTATCATCTTTACTCATTCTCTCCTCCTTCCGCTACGCTTCACTCGTGTCTAATACGAACTAGATACCGGGTTCAATTCCCGACTGCAGTAGAATTGGTAAAACCAACCAATTTCTACAGTACGATTGGATTCAAATAATTTTGGGTGGGTTGATAGAATAGCTATGGGCCTATAGTTTTCAACTTGTGAAGTGTCATTAGATTTGTGTAAGGGGGTTTGAACTCGTAAGACCTTCCAACGCTGTGAATTCTGCCCCGTGAAAACCGCTAGATTAAAAAATGTGATCTACTGGAGATATTATGAGTGCTCTTTACATCCTTTTAAGATATACATGGTTTTAGAAAGGTGTAGTCACAATTAAGGGTGTGGTACAGACTATCAAACTGAAAAATTTTCTTCTTGATTTCTATAATCGAGAAGAGGAGCGTCGGGCAAAAATACAGTCGAAAAGAAGTTGGAAACAGCTTGTGCCGCTTCGCTACCGACATGTAGCTCTGTCCCATTAAACTTTACTCTGGGTTCAAAGCTGCCTCTGACTGAAGCTGTTTATATGTTGCCAAAAGGCACGGGGGTGAAGTTTAAGTTTATTTTGAATGCGCTGAATGTATTCGTCGCAGGCAAGAGGAACTTTTTTCTTAAACTGACCTTAAGACAAGAAAATTGGTTGTACAAATCAGATTTCTAGTGGATTTCCATTTACAGTGCAGTTCAGACTTACATTATGTCACAAATTAATTCTGCGGAGAACCAAGCCGGATAACACTACATGGCTTCTATAACCTGTGTTTTTTGGAGACACTTTCATCAAATATCCTATACATGGTATTATATAAATATTTTACAGCAGTGTTGACATCACGAACAAAGAAGACCCCATGCATTTTTCAGAAATAAGTTTATACATGGCTTCGTAATTCCTTTGGAAAAATTATTCGTTAAAAGTTACTTCGATCTTAAATGACTTGTAGTCCCCTTTGGGTTTGACAATTCTCGGAGTGCATGGTGTAGGTGAGACGGGAGACCCCAGCCAACAGGACGTTCGTGTTTTGTATTCGCAGCATATCAGATACGGTGTGTTTGTGAATTGAACATCATATTTATCATTTTAATAAACTTACATATGAACTTGTCGTAATGTCATAAAATATACATATTAGTATAAGAGATAACCGTACTTTTGGTAACTATCACCAAGAAGGCTGATTCATAGTGGGTGTAGGTTAGATTTTTCTCTATGCAAACTTCGGAGATAAGGGGGGCAGTATTTTTTTTACATTTTTTGACAAAAGTCGAAAAACTTTGCGGCTTAAAAAATTACAAAATGTTTGAGAATGTGCAAACAGTGCTCTTTCATATGATACCACACTTGCTCTAGTAGCCCCACTTCGAATTTTTAAGACCCCCCAAAAAAAAAAACAAATTGTTATTTTCTCGTATTTGCAAAATAGTTGCGCAAACGTCATCTAAAACTATTCCAAAATTCAAGATAATAGCATTAGTAGTTCTTGAGATATCTAGCTGTGACAGACAGACAGACAGGCTGAGTCGCACCATAAGGGTCCCTTTTTACCATTTTGGTACAGAACCCTAAAAATAAGAAACATTGCACTAATTCAATGCCTAAAAACTAAATCCAAACAATAGACTATGCAGGTAAATTTTTCAAGTGGGCGTGGATGGGCTAATCTGAAACTATGAGGAATAAAAGTACTCAAAGGAGTCGCGGGCTCGATTTTGATGAAAACTAAAACGATCTATGGGCAACGACACTACCAGCCGCACTAACAGTAGTGTCGTTGCCAATTAACAACACTACCAAGCCTGTTTTGGATTAAATTGTACAGTCAACACAGCAAAGTTCAGAAATGTAATTCTTTATTTATTACTATGTAAATCATGAAATAAAACAGCAAACTTCAGAAAACTCTTTATTTATTACAAGCTGTGCCCGCGACTTCGTTCGCGTGCATTTCGGAAAATAATAATGTGGTTGGTTGGTATATTGGTTTTGTTTATATATTGGTACATATAAAGACATTGGTTTCGTACTTTTCATTCATTCCCTACAAAACCACTGGTGGTGTCGTTAGTCTAGTGATGTCCAGCTAACAAAGAGATTAAAATTATACTAGCATGTTATATTTACTACTACTATATTATATTTACTCAGTAAATGTTTTTCTTTTGTTGAATAGAGTGGACACAAATACGATTTGACATGCAGGAGTGCCAAACTAGACTGAGCGAATTAAGTCCACGAGGACTTAACTATTGGATTACGATTTTGTTCGCTATGTCCTGTCTATTGCTAGTATAATTTAATGTCTGTGCCAGCTAATTAATATTCATAACAATGATGATGAGCGTAATTTTTGTAACGAAGTTCTTTAACGCGGCTTGCGGTGGCATAACCTAATAGAAATCGTCACGTAACGAAAAAGCGTTAAGCCGCCATCATATTTTTTTTTTTTGAGAGAAAGTAAATTTGGTCAAGATTGGCGGCTGCGTATATTTTCAAATTTTTCGTCACGGGTGTTGTTTTCATGGTTTTCGATCATGCTAAAGCCGATAGCGAGGTGAAAATGAAAATCCAAGATGGCGGCTGCAAAAATTTTCATATTTTTCATCATGGGTGTCGTTATTATTGGCAGGCCAGCTGGCGTGGTTGGTTAAGATACCACCTATCATGTCGCTGGTCGTGGGTTCGATTCCCACCCAGGACAAACATTTGTGTGCATGAACATGTTTGTTTGTCCTGAGTCTGGGTGTAATTATCTATATAAGTATGTATTTACAAAAAAAAAAGTAGTGTATGTAGTATATCAGTTATCTGGTTTCCATAGTACAAGCTCTGCTTAGTTTGGGATCAGATGACCTTGTGTGAAATGTCCAGGGTTAATATTATTATCTCCTTTATTCAATTTTTTTACATATAAGTTATATTTTTAAATATTAGAATTAAAAAAAAAACATTTAAAAATATAAAAAATAGAAATCCACCGGCATGGGGAACAGGGTCCAAGCTACCGGTGGTTAGGACCCCAGAGACAGGAACCTCCTCACAATACGCGCCGTATCAAGGAGGACTGCCTGCCTGAGGAGGTTCTCGTCATGCGGGATAGTGACATCGATTATCATTGTGCGGCGCACTGATCGATCTATTACCACTATATCAGGCTTATTGGCTACAATAGTCCTGTCAGTGATAATAGATCGATCCCAGTATAACGTGACATGGTCATTCTCGAGAACTGGGTCGGGCACATACCTGTAATACGGTACCTCAGAGTCCACAAGGCCGTATTTCAGAGCAAGTAGCTGATGGATAATCCTGGCTACTTGATTATGCCTGTGCAAATACTCGCCGTTAGCTAAACGAGAACACCCAGAAGTAATATGTCTGATAGACTCACCGGGACAATGACATGCCTGACATATGTCGATCGTCCCGTCTTTCATTATATACTTCCGGTAGTTATTCGTTAGCATAACTTCATCCATAATCGCACAGACTGAACCTTCGGTTTCCCCAAAGCACAGACTAAACCTTCGGTTTCCCCAAAGCACAGACTGAACCTTCGGTTTCCCTTTCATTATTATTATTATGGTTTTCGAGGATGCTAAGGCCGATAGTGCGGTCAAAATATAAATCCAAGATGGCGGCTGCTAACAATTTGTTGTGAAGGAGCGAAGTATTTTAATACAGGCATTATTTGCTTAAATGAAGATTTTTTACATTTCTCGGGACCCTGAGGTCTCAGACCTTTGGAAGGCGTGCGAGGAACCGAAGCCAACTCGCAGAGGCCTCTACTACGACTATTATCCCTATATGCACTATGCAAGTGCACCCAAGGATAACCCCCGGTTGGTGCAGGACTATTGTTGTACGTGGAAACAAAACATTTTGGGCTATGGGTCTGGGTGGCTAAAGTGGATTGGGTAACTTGAACTATGGAAGAACTATGTCCCCTGCCTGACCAATGTTATATATTATACACGGATAAAATGGCAGGGGGTGACTTGCACACTCAATAATGGGCCCCTGGAAATGGCCACTAGCACATAGTGACGTAGCGACAAGGGGGCAACACTTCCTGAGGTGCTTGAGGAGTGGAGAGGTATCCCACGGCTATCAGGACAATCCCGGAAGTACGGTCAAGATCCCTACCAGCACCTTACTGGAATTATTTTTATTATCCTTTTAAAATCTCGGGACCCTGGGGTCCCGAACCTTTGGAAGGCATACGAGGGGCCGAAGCCAACTCGCAGAGGCCCCTTAGATAATTTTAAATGATGAGGAGGCACCAACCGACGATTATCCCTATATGTACCTACTATGCAACCCCGTTGGTGCCAAGCCGGCCAATAAAGGCAAGAAAGAGGTGGGAGCTCTGTTCCTCGTCAGTGAACTCGGGAGTGAACACTCCAGCCGGCCAATAAAGGCAAGTCCGAGATGAGGACAAGACTTCTCCAGGGAGATAGGGTCCGTGGGGTCGCTACTGCCCAGCCGCTCGCCACATGCTGCCCTGCGGGATTCTGTATCTCTCTTGGTCTGGCTCCTCATCCTAGACCCATTCTGGCAAAGTAAACTGTACCAGCACATACCTAAAGTTCAGAGCGCGCAAGCCCCACCACGACGGCAACGTAGAGATAAAGCGATGTGGTTATTATTGTTATTAATATTTTACATTTCTCGGGACCTTAGGGTCCCGGACCTTTGGAAGGCGTACGAGGAGCCGAAGCCATTTCGCAGAGGCCCCTTATTATTATTATTATTATTATTTGTAAGTTTTCATCATGCGTATCGTTTTTATAGTTTTCGAGGGTGGTAAAGCCGATAGTGAGGTCAAAATGATGAAATCCAAGATGGCGGCTGTGAACATTTTCAAATTCTACCTAAACATTTTGTCTTCTTGTCCAAATTTTTAGCCACCTCTTGTGTGTACTGGGAGTACAGCATCCTCTGTTGAAATACCAGCTTGGAAGCCATAATGGTTGTCTGCTATAATTTTATATTTTTCTAAGAAGGTCTTGAGACGATTGTTTAAGATCCTCTCAAGGATCTTAGACAGTGTCGGCAAAACTGATATAGGCCTATAATTATTGACACAGGTTCTGCTCCCCCCCTTGTGTACAGGATGGACTATCGCCTTTAAGAGCATCCGGAAACACGCCCAATTGTAGAAAGCGGTTGTATATGAAGGTAAGTGGCGGTATAAGTACGTGGCGACAGTTTTTCAATAAAAGAGGCAATATACCGTCCCACCATAGCAGTCATTGCGTAACTGTAAGATAAGCGACTCTGTTTCAGCTTCATTTACTTCTAAGAACGCAAGAGAGTTTATAGGGGAAGGGTTTATGCTTTTTAGATGAGACTGATCGCTAGTCTTTTTTTTTTTTTTTTTTTTGTGGATGTGATATCATCAAATAACTTCTCCCGCTCTGGGTGGAGCGGGAGGGCGTGTCAGACTTCTACTGACTAAAACCCACCCGTGTTCCTTCAGTTGCCTGTGCCAGGGCCACGGTAACTCTTTCGAACAACCCGCAACCCCGGCGGCTATCGGCCCTAGCGGACCCCTTCAGCTAGTGCTGACATCTCTTTGAGGCGCGCGTGGAACACAACGCGCCGTCGACCCGAGCCTGGTCCTTACCGGACGGTGAGCTACCCGTTGCTCGCCATCCGCAAGCCCGCGCCTACGGTGGCCGGGAATCGGCTATCGATTCCCGACGCCCGGCGTTTCCTGCGGCGACTAGGGACGTGAGGGCGCAAAGATTGCCTCTCCCTCACGCGTTCAGCCTCCTCTTTCGCGAGCATTACAGCTTCGCAGAAGGAGGTGACGGCTTCCCATGCACTCTCGCTCCGTACCATGGCCTGTACCAGGGCCGGACGCGAGAGATCGCCACCGCCGATCGCCTCCGCGAGGACGCGGCGGTGCTCTGCCCAAGCCGGGCAGACCTCCACCGTATGCTCCACCGTGTCCTCCGGGCGATCCACACAGTGGTAACACCCGGGCGTTTCCTCCCGCCTTATCTGGAACAGGAACCTCCCGAAGCAACCGTGTCCGGTGAGGACCTGCGTCAGGTGGAAGGTGAGGGTGCCATGACGCCTCTCCAACCACTCCTCAAAGAGGGGACTTATCGCCGCAATTGTGGCGTGCCCAGCACTGGGTTGCGACAGTCGCACTCTCCATGTCACCATGAGATCCCGCCGGAGCTCTGTCCGCTGTGCCATGATTTCTCGCGGCAGCGGAGTAACGCCCCGGCGTTTTGCCTCCTCGCGCCACTCCCATGTGTATGCGAGGACTTTTGCTTCCAGATCCCACGGCGGCAATCCGGCAAGGAGGCTCGCCGCCTCACCGGAGACCGTGCGGTATCCCCGAACTAGCCGGATGGCCAAGACCCTTTGGGACGCGTTCAACTGGCGGGCTGGTCGCCGCCCCAAGGAACACGCCCACACTGGTGCCCCGTAAAGGGCCATGGACCGCACGACCCCCGCGTAGAGCCTCCGGCAGGAGGCGTTTGGACCCCTTAGATTGGGCAAGAGCCGCTTCAAGGCAGCCCCGGCCCGCTCCAGTCTGGGAGCCAAACGTCGAAAATGCTCCACGAAGTTCCACCGGCTGTCGAGGACGAGTCCTAGGTACTTCATCGTCATTTCGACGCCGATGTGAACCCCTCCTACCGTTATTTGGGAACCCGACTGTGGCGCGTTCCGTAGACCATGAAAACACATTACCTCGGACTTGTGCAGGGCTACCTCGAGTCCCAATCGCCGGATCCTCTCGACGATTATCGCAACCCCGTGTGTCGCTAGCTCGGCCGCCGCCTGGTGTGACCTCCCCTGCGCCAGGACCAGCGTGTCGTCAGCGTAGCATACCACGCTGACGCCACTAGGGAGGTCAGCGCGCAGCACCCAGTCGACTGATCGCTAGTCTGAAGTGATAGGGTGTGGTGTTGTGATATAATGTTCTCAGCCAGTTTTGTCCTACATTACTGAGAAAACTGCAAACCTCATTTACGGAAGACTTAGGATCATTGCGTATTTTTAATAGCTCAACGGGGCTTGCACATATTTTCGTGGTGTTGGTTATTTCATTTATTGTTCTCCATAAAACTTTGGTATTTATTAGATGTTTTCTCAAGCTCACTCCTTTCGTATGATATTTTTAGTTTTTGGAGTAGGTAATTACAAAAGTTTCGGTAGCGATTATAGGTAATTTTAAGTATAAGGTTGTCTGGTGCTTTCTTGGATTGTATGTGTAGCTTATCTCAGTGTGTAATGCATTTTAGAAGAATACTGACATTGAGTGATAACAAATGGGGCATACCGTTCGTATTTTAGGAATCAATAAAATGTTTATGACATAGCACTTGGTGGCTGCACTAATTCTTCTGAATGCAGCGTGTTTAAGTAGAAAGCACTTTGGATGGTACTTTTGTATAAAAACAGACAACACAGCCTAAACTACTGGAGATAGAGACATGAAATTTACCCGGGGGATGCCGGGCACAAACAGCTATGGTCTGCTTTTTTAATCTCGGAGACTAATATGACAGGTGCAAATGTCAAAGTATGAAATGAAAAATGATACATGGAACGTTTAAAATGTCAATTTGGTCTCCGAGATTAAAAAAACAGACCATAGTTTAAAATAATATTATAAGGACACACACAACGACTTTTCACAGAGAAACAAACACGAGATTTTAAAATGTGCGTCTGCGTCGCTTTACCACTGATTGTTAAAGTAAGCACAGTAAAGATAGGGTAACTCTACCTCCCATTCATCGTGCCTGAATAGCTGCTAAAGAGCTGATAATAATAAATAGATAATATACTTTTCTAATAAAAAAAACTATAAATGTAATTTTTATCCAAAAATAAATATGTAGATAATAATAATAATATGTACAAAATATTTAATAATAGGTACACTCAACTGCATAAGTGGAGTCAGTATTCAGAATAAAAGTCGTTTCTCGCGCTTCGGTATCGTGTGTATACAGAAAAACGCACACATATGCATGTTAATCCCGTCATCTATCTATTTCTGTTAGCACTTATTAGTGAACTATGATGTTGCGTTTCTTCTCAACAGATGGAGCTAAAGTTCATGCTCAGTTTTAAAAATGTTGACTAATATTACTTCTAATTGCATTTATTATCCATCAACCTATTCCTAATCAATCACAAATAAGATAATATTTTTAAAAAGTTATTCTTTGCATTGGATTCGATCCATGACCACTCGATTACAAGTTGCGAGTCAAACCATCACGCCACGAAGCATTTACCCAAAGTGGTAAAATTTACATCTATATTTTAGCTCCGTGCGCATAAATCATCTGTCTGTGAATACAATGTCATTCAACGGCACAAACAACCGGTCTCGGTCTATGAATCAGTGCTACCCTCAGGTGCTAGTTCATAACAACACATTCAGTTCAGTCTACCCTTTCTTTCCGATAAGAATATTTGTTGTGCGTCGTGTTTATTCGAAATGCAGGGGAATATTGATTTGGAGGCTAAGCAACATATTATTGCGTTGCACAACATAGGATATAAAATATCTCAAATAATTAATTAGACCGGCCTAAGCGTGAGTAATTTTAATTGTTAATCTGGATATTATATAGCAACTGTTTTAAATAAAATCATAGTTTATTTAGTAGGTAATTGTAATCACGCGCTTTTTTTTGTTTTAGTGGAGGACTGTGAAATGTTGGGTGACACGCTACGAAGAAGAAGGTAGTGTTATTACTCGATCGCCAAGTGGCCGCCCGCGTCTGCTTACTGAGATCCAGCAGACAGCGACGATTCAAGCTTATGAAGATAATGACTTTTTACGAACTAACGACTTTGCTCGGAGATTCGATATCTTCCGATATGATACCGATAGGATACCGTTCGTCGAACCCTACATAGACAAGGTGTACACCATCGGAAGCCAGCAAAGAAACCCAGCTTAACCGAAGTGCATAAACGAAATAGAATATAAAAATAGAAGAAATGGAACTAGATATGACGAAAACCATGTTATTAAAAACACGGAATCTGGTCGGTTGGATGTCTGTCGCTGGACCAGGTGAACTAGTAGCGCAACCACCTGGGCGTGCAACCGCTGCTACCTATGTTAAAATTTTAGACGAAAACATGTTACTGACGGTGCGATGCGTGTATCCAGCTGTGGATGTGCCAAATATTTCAATTGTGCAATTGTCCAGTGCATCAAGCTCACGTTGTGAATGATTGGTTTAATCAAAACCCTGAAATAACTGTGATTCCCTGGCCAGCAAAATCCACGGACTTAAACCCCATAGAAAATCTATGGGGTTTAATGGTGCAAAAATGGGACATACGTAATGATGAAGGAAGGATCACACTGCCATCAAGAATCACACTGCCATCAAGTGTGGGAGGATTCAAGAGGAACCGATATTTGTAAGAATGTTGTTGGTTCTATGCGGAGGCGATTACTGCAAGTTATAGAGAAAAATGGAGGTTATACTAAATATTAATACATTTATATTATTTCATCATTGCGTCAGTTTAAAGTTGTTAAATTTCCTATGATTTGTATTTATTAAAATAAAGTGTCAAGGGTCGTGTTAAGGTTTAGCTTCAATCCTCTTTTCTTTACGAAAACGAATACTTAAGCTTAAACCTTGTTTAAATTAAAGAAACACGATATACACACAATTTGTAGTTATCAAGTGTTATGATTTTAATATTTTATAATAACTGTAATAAACATATAATAAAAAAATCTTGAAAAGTATTTGAGATGTTTTATTTTTAATAAAAAGTAAATAAAATGTGACTAAACAGTTTTGTTTTTGATACGATTAAAAAAAGATATCAAAAATCAAATAGGATTAAAAATAATGTTCCAAGATCAGAGACTCCAGCCGGAATCGAACCCAGACTTATTTCGCGCACACTTTTGCGAGTGTCACATTACACCGCTCGACCACGGAAGCTGTGAAGATCAAGAGTAAAACAGCAAATCTATTCCAAACAGTTACTCACGCACACACGCAAACAGTTCACTCCTTTCAAGCCAATGTATACCCTACGGACTGACTCCAATTATGCTTGGGACTGTACAAGACAGACAGGAAATAATTACAACATATAACAAGAAAAGTTAACAAAATTCTTCCTCTCTCCTAATTATTTTTTTGACAGGCCAGTTGGCGTGGTTGGTTAAGATACTACCTGCCATGCCGCTGGTCGTGGGTTCGATTCCCATCCAGGACAAACATTTGTGTGCATGAACATGTCTGTTTGTCCTGAGTCTGGGTGTAATTATCTATATAAGTATGTATTTACAAAAAAAAAAGTAGTATAATATGTAGTATATCAGTTATCTGGTTTCCATAGTACAAGCTCTGCTTAGTTTGGGATCAGATGACCGTGTGTGAACAATGTCCTAGGATATATAAAGTTTTGCTGTGCCCGACAGGGTCTATTCATCTTACCACCTGTACTGTATACATTATGGATTGCAATAAACAATTTGAGATTTGATTTTAGGTTTTGAGCACCCGGAGAGAAGAAGAAGAGGTTCCGGTGATTTCAAATACGGTAACGGATGGACTGCTCTGGCTACGACTAATGGCGTAATCAGGACTGTTTCCATTTCTGGTATTGTTCCAAATGCTCGGCCGACATCTCGCATCCAGCCAGCCTCAGCCAGTCAGCGTGACATACGGGCATCGACCAGATGCTGCGCCAGAATGCACTCGTGGCGACATCATCCGGGCGGCACACGTCTGTCACATTTTGTTCAGGTCGCTCCCAAGCTCTATATGCCTACTTCTCGTAGCTTTGGAACATGGGATTCTGCGTATATCCATCAACCCGCAGCTTATACCGCTGAATATGGCTCGCCCATGCACAAAATTTCTGCTTCAGGAAGTCGTTGCGCTCTGTGACACGGCACATGTATTCTGGAGGACTCCCGGAGAATGCCCGCCTTACAAAGTGCATCACTCGTGGTCGTGTATTGCCCTCCCTAAAGCAGTATACTTTGCCAGTGAGTACCCTGGCCCCATCGATACGACGCTCGACCCTACGACCCTCGAACTGGTACGACTGGTTTTGGTCGAGTAGCTCTGTCACAGCTTGGAAACTTGACGTCAGATAAACGGCATACCGCAACAGCCGCGCAATACAGGATCGAATGTGTATCAACGAGGATCTCGCTGCTTTCGAAGAAATTCTTGAGTTGCGAGTCCAAGGCACACGCTATCGGCCTATTTTTCTTGTGCATAGGTAACCGTGGTAATTGGGGTCTACGTTCGGTTGGAGTGGACCTATACTCGCGAAACACATCCTCTAGTGCGTGGATTACATCAATAACTGACGCTTGTGTCGCTGTTTGTGCCGGAGTCGAGAAGATATGGTTGCCCAATACCTCCTTCTCCTTATTAGTGCAGCCTATCAAGTGCAGCATCATTCAACCTATGATTGCGTTGGATGGCCCGCACCTGCTCCGATGGTCGTTGGGCCAAGACGTTGACGGTTGGCTCTAGTTTCTGAAACAGAGACAACATCCTACCGCGGTACGCAATAAGGTTATCCCACTGTAGACCTATAATATGCGCGCATGACGTTCTCGTCCATAGACTGAGTCCATCTCATGCGTTGCACACAACCACCGGCAGCGGGGACCCTGGTCGGGACCGGATGGCCCTTCAGAACCATGCTTCTTGGTGGCCGGCCTCTCCCTTGCTGAAGACGTGCAGGTGTTGGTGACGTCGGCGGGGAAAAATACTCGTCGCACGTGCTCAGCGCAATTACCGAGGCCGGTGTTGTCACAGTTCTTACAATGTGGCTGGATACCGGCGGTGGCGAGGCGGAGCTGAGCGAAGAGTCCGGAGGTGGTGGGCGTGCTCGTGCAGCTGACCTCATTTTTATTAATTTTTACTGTTTTTTTTTATGGTTTCATCGGAGGTAACGTGATAGATGTCACCTCCAAATCAGCAATCAAAGCAAGATTTAGGTTCTTTTTCGTCTTTATTAGATTGTCTTGATTTAAAAGGGTTTAAGGAGGTTTTAGGTTTATTCCGGGTTTCTGATACAATAAAAAACTGCGTTTCTAAATAATGAACAAAATTAATAAAATGAATAAATTTATGAAAACCGTGACCTTGTTGACCTTAGTGTTGCCCGTTATTATTATTATGAAACAAAATAAATTTAAAATAAACACTTGTCTTGACAAAAAATAAAAACTGTTTTTTTTTAATCTTATGACCCCATTATTGTAAGTTCTTAAATAGATTTTTATTGGTTTACTAGCTTCAGAAAACACGACGGTGAATGTCACAGAGGCAAGAGCTCGACTCGATCAAGGAAGCATTGCCTTATCTGGAGAAATTTTACGCGTAAGTATTAATTCTACATGAACTAATCTTTCTTTAGTCTGTGTGATAAAGTTATCAAATCAGGAGATAAATAAATAACTAAAATCTAGACTTGACAATCATGTGGATATTTTTAAATATCTTAACAAATGTTTTGGAAAATTTAACGTGATTTTTTTCCTTAGTTTCTGATTTCGAGCAAACCAGATGAAAACTGCGTAGCATCAGCTACATCTCTGCTGATTCCTTTAGCACAACTTGCACTATATGCCACTGGATTGGTTTTAGAACAACTGCTCAAACTGTTGCGTCTTAAGAATAAACAGGAGGTACATTACATTATTTTAACCTTCAAGCTTTGGATGATTAATTAATTACGTCCAAACCTAACCAACCTCTTTGAAATCTTCTTTTAGATAAAGGCTGTTTTCCCCAAATTAGCAGCCGAATTTTACAATCAAACACATGTCGAATTTGAAGTCGCTACTAAATATTACGCAAACGAGAACTATCCACTTAGCCAAAATTTCAAATGTGACTCGCTACAGTATTTCCAAGCTGGAGGAGAAAATGTCGACTTTAGTAAAGCTGTTGCAGCTGCTGCTTTAATAAACAAATGGGTGAGTCAAAAAACTACAGTTACGTTACCTGGGGGCGCCATGTAATGAGAAAAAAAAATTAAAAAAGACTTCATGAAATCCATTGTATCATTTTTATTTTTTGTTTTTCACCAGGTGTCTGACCGTACTCACGGTAAAATCCAAGATCTCGTAACACCGGCCATGTTTAGTGCAGATACAAGACTATGTTTGGTCAACGCAATTTATTTCCTGGTATGAATTTGCCATAATTGTGTGCTTAAATAAGACAGTAATCCAGAGTCAAAACATTCGTCTTTTTTCCAGGGTAATTGGGTAAAACAATTCAATGCTAACGATACACAAACCAAAGACTTCCACAAAAGTAACGGAGAAACTGTACCTTTAGAAATCATGTACCAACAAAATACGTTTAACTACGCTGAGAATGACCAATACCAGGTTTATATTTTTTAAATGTTCCTATCCAGTTTAAATGAACTAATGCTACAAAATTTATGTAACCTTTTGGTTCAATCATTCTGGGTTCATGTGCACCCCATGTATAAAGAACTTAATTTTCTTGTTTCTTATTTCAGGTCCTAGAAATGTTTTACAAAGGTGACAATTTCAGTTTCGTGGTCGTTCTTCCAAGAAGTAAAGAAGACTTTCTGGTAACACTTGACATTATTAGAGAACCTGATGAGTGGAACAAAATAATGGAAAGTCTTAAACCTGAAAAATGTGACGTATACTTGCCGAAATTCTTAATAAATACCAACATAGATGTAAAAAAACTGCTTATGGAGGTATTATTATACATTGTTATCTTTGTTATAAGTAAATCAAACCTTAATGGAAAGTTGACTTTTGACATTTTTTTCGAGAGAACAATTCAGTTGACCTGGAGTTACATTACTGCATTATACTTAAAAAAAAAAAAACAACATTATACCATTTTAGATCGGGGCCAACGAAATGTTTGATTCAAGTAGTAATGGACTGGAAGGAATGTTTGAAAAACCGGAGAAAATGTATGTTTCTGATGCTGTACAGAAAGCTTTCATAGAAGTTGATGAAACAGGAACTGAGGCAGCGGCTGCCACTGGTATGTATCAACAACACAAAGTAACTGTGACGCAAGTCGGTGGCATGTTGAGATAATAAATGAGAGATAAAATAATAAAAGGAATTAATAAGACGGATACTGGAAAAAAGCCAGTAGGAAAGCACTAGAAAGATATACACCGATCTTACCGGTGACGTCATTCAAAAAGATTAGGTGCGTAGTACACGCAACGGGCGTGTGTGTGATGTGCGTGAATAAAGCTTAAAGAATATGTAGGAATCATAGCACTTGGCTTTCATTTTAGCCTCATCGACTCGTTTATAAACAATATTGTCGATCGAAGATAACGAAATTTACAAATTTTAGACAGTGTATTTATCTCAATTAGGAAACGATATTTTTCTTTGTTCAGGCAAATCTAAACTCTTTTGCAAAAAAAAAAAAACGGGGACTTTAGATTTTTTTCTTTACTTCAATGAAGAAGAACAATAAAGAGGTTTTATTAATTTGACGATGTATTAGCATGTTATTTGAAGCATTCTGGGATGAAGTCTCAGCGGCTAAGTGTGAGTCGTTCAACTATCCAGAGGACTTGGCAACGGTATCAAGAGACCGGTTCGATCAAAAGAAGACCCGGTTCGGAAAGAAAACGATGCACAGCACCAAGAGATGACCGCTTTTTGGTGAGTCAGGCGTTGCCGAATCGTAAGGCGTCAAGTGTGGACCTGAAGAAGAGCCTTGAAGAAGTAAGAGGAGTAGAAGTTAGCTTGTGGACGGTCAGGAGGAGGCTTTTGGCTGCCAATATCAGGAGTTACCGCCGGGCTCGGGGCCCTAAATTACTCCGTGAGCATCGTGTTGCTCGACTTCAGTTTGATCGAAACTGTGCTTCATGGACTCTGGAGGACTGAAATAAAGTATTGTTTTCTGATGAAGCTAGAATCTTTGTGTGAAGAGGACCGGCACCGGCGAGTGCTGCAAAGACCACGAGAACGCTATGCGGAAGTGTGTTTCGAAGAAATCACTCCTATGGCGGAGGCTCCGTTATGTTTTGGGCAGCAATTTATTCGACGGAGCGTACGGAGTTAGTTTTCATAGAAAATGGAACATTAAATTCACACCGGTACATAATGGCAGTCCTAATTCCATATGCACAACCCGAATTGACTGCACTTGGGGAAGATTCCATTTTTATGGACGACAATGCTCGCACCGTTCTGGCGACGTGGAAGCGTATATGCAAGAAGTTGGGATCCGTCGTTTAGATTGGCCAGCTCGAAGTCCTGACCTAAATCCAATTAAGCATGTCTGAGATGTTCTAAAGAGACGGGTAAGATCAGTGCAACCTGCTCCACAAAACATCAGGGAGCTAAAAAGACTCATTGCAGAAGAGTGGGAACGTATTCCTCAAAACGTTATTGAAAACATCAAATCAAATCATTTATTTGCTTGAATATGTGCCTCATGTACCTACCGTACATGAGGTGATACATAATAACAATGTTCTTTATACCATATATTCTACCGTAATAGGTGTGCAAATATCAATTGTATTATTATTGTAATATACAGGGTTATTGGTAAAACACCAGCAACCTCTTAAGGGGTCATTGTACTCAACATTATGAATAACTTTTACTATGGGACCAAATCTGAAATCGCAAAAAACAAGTCAGTAGTTTAGTACATTTTGACGAATTATGCGAACCCATTTTTTTTTGTTTGCAAAAGATGTATTATATAAATCCAAGTGTGTGATAAACGTTTCTTAATTATCTTAAACTTTATTTACAGCTATCGTTATTACTAGAAGGAGTCGCTCTTTAACTCCGCTTTACATCTTCAACGCTAATAATCCTTTCCTCTTTTACATAATTTATAAGAAAACTGTATTATTTTGCGGAACCTTTATTCATTAAGGTGAATTTACTCTAAACATCAATTGTAACAGCACTTGGATTTATTACACCAGAACGCAGTTATTATAGCAAAGGTATTGAATATTTTTCAGCTTTAACAGTGACTGCTTTGTCACTACAGTATCCTCCTCCGGAATTATTTATCTTTGAAGCAACACAACCCTTCGTGTTCTATATAATGTTTGGAAAAATACCTCTGTTTTGCGGGCTATTTGTAGGGGCGCAGTAAAAGGTGAAATTTTAGTACAGATATCGTTACAATTTGTTAAATTTACAATTTGGTGGTCGGTTACTGGTGAAGGATGTGACATGTATCGCAAGCCCTATTTCTACATTTGGGAATTTTCCACACATTTCTGAGTTCATTTCGAATATTTCCATCTGGCAAATGATGTATCACGTGGAATTTCACAATATTCAGCTTTCACTACCTTAAAATAACCTAATGTTTTATATTTACCGCTGCTATTGTATTGAGAATGAATATAGCACTTGTAAATCCGCCAAAAGTTTTTAAATCCATTTATATTTTATATATAAAATTGCGAGAATTGGTATTATTTTCTGGAGACTTCGTCCAATAAGGAATAAATGAGAGCTCTAAATGTATGTTTGTGTGCTTGCACATGGTATATAAACTGCCCAATTTTTAAGCTACATTGTGAATTATTTTATATTTCTTTGCTTACATGCGTTACCTACATATATGCCTGCAGAATAGTTTTGTTCAAATTTATAACTATCTTTATTTGCGTCACTTAAAACTTTCGTAATTTAAAAAACTTATTTACGTAACACAACTACCTATACTTTGACTTTTATTATTGTATTCAGTAACTTGGCATTTGAAGAGTTAGGTACCAGATTTTGACAAAAAAAAATTATAGTGAGTTGGTGTAAGAATGAACGAAATAGAATGAACTTAATAATATACTTACATGCAAACTTTTAATTTTAAACCAGCTTTTCCCAGAGATCCGCCCGCGTGGATGTACGAAATTATCAAAAAAAAAAAAAACAAAAATGAAAAATCTCATGTGCTCTTCCAGACTATAATCAAAAAGTGCGCTAAAGTGTGCTGTGCTAAATTTTATCCAGATCCGTTCAGCCGTTTCGGCAGGATTGCGTAACAAACATCTTCACAAACTTTCACATTTATAATAATAGGTCTTTACCTATGAAGTTGCAGTTTTACAATAATGGCCATTTGAAACGTAATTTATGTATGGCAGGCAATAAATTCTACATTCAAATAGTGTTTATTTAAAAAATATGGAATTCTATTTTCAAATTTAGTCATTTGTTTATTGATTACCGTAAACTGGGGTTACTTTGATACTACGGGGTTACTTTGATATCGACTTTCGACTTATGAAAAACATATTTTTGTAATATCTACAACGCCTTATTAAAAAAGAAACTATCAGAAGTGCCAACTACTGATAGTAAGGCGTTGTAGATATTACAAAAATATGTTTTTCATAAGTCGAAAGTCGATATCAAAGTAACCCCGTAGTATCAAAGTAACCCCGGTTTACCGTATTGCTTTTACACTACATTTGTATTTTTTTTCATCAATATGGACACGATAAAAATACGAGTAATTATGGAATACGAGTTCCGTCACAGTAGCAATACCAAACAAACGGCTCGCAACATTAATTACGTATACGGAGTTAACACTACAAACGAACGCACGACTCGTTATTGGTTTTAACGCGTCCGACATGGAAATTTTGATCTAAAAAATGAACCCCGTGGTCACCCGAAAACTAAAGTCAGCAACGACGAATTAAAGGCGATAGTGGAAGCTGACGAAACTCAATCTACGGCTGAGTTAGCAGCAGCTTTCAACGTTAGCATGAAAACAGTATTGGACCATTTGCGTCAAATTGGTAAGGTAAAAAAACTTGATAAGTGGGTGCCGCACGAACTGGATGATCGCCTACGCGCCGAACGCGTTGAGGTATGCCTTGCATTGCATAACAGACACAGAAACGAAGACATTTTAAACCGCATTGTCACTTGTGGTGAAAAATAGATTATTTTTGATAATCGTAAGTGGTCATCATGTTGGTTGGACCCTGGTTCAGCGCCTAGGCCATGTCCCAAACGAAAACTTACCCCTAAAAAAGTCATGGTCACTGTTTGGTGGTCTAGTACTGGTATAATTAATTACAGCTTCTTACCAAATGGCACCAGCAATACTGCGGATGTGTACTGTGAGGAACTGGACACAATGATGGAGAAGCTCGCAAATGTCCAGCCAGCCTAGGTTAATCGCTCGTCCCCGCTGCTCCTACACAACAACGCTCGACCTCATATGGCACAACGGTCTCTAAGCTACAAGAGCCAGGGTTGGAAGTTTTGCGTCATCCACCGTACTAACCAGACCTTGCGCCGACAGACTTCTACTTTTACCAAAATTTGGACAACTCCTTAGCAGGGAAAAAATTCAATACCCGAGAGGCAGTACAAAATCCTTGAGTTGTTGGCTCCCGGACACTTGACTTCTTCAAGAAGGGCGTTGAAAAATTACCACTGCGCTAGCAAATATGCATCGATAGCATACGAGTAGGTGCATATTTTGATTGATAGAAATGTAAAATATTTATATAAAAAGTACTTTAAATTTCTGCATGATATACGGCAATTTCGTAGGTAGGATTATGAAAAACCGGTCTATTAACACACTAGTGATCTAGACTCACAAAATGTATTAGATACTTAAATAAAAATAATCTCTTAACACACTACTAAAGTTTCTATAATAATATAATTCAATCATGATTCGAAAGACACGTGGTACACACACACACACACACACACACACACACTATTATCATGAGACCTTTTTTTTCTCTGGAACAGTACTTTTTTCGGGATGAAAGATACCCTATGTCCGTTTCTGTACACGTGATAACGTATTATATATCCAACATTTCAGGATGATTGGTTCAATTGTTTAGGCGTAAAAAGGTGACAAACAAGTAAACACTTTAGCATTTATAATATTAGTTTAGGATTAGGATTAAAAAATAACTTGTCTTATAAACACGATATACACTATTGAAAATTGTAGAATTCGTTATATTTTGTTTCTCAGTAGTAACATAATTTAAATAAAACAACTTAGAGATATTTGGGGTGGTTTGGGATCTACCTCCTAGTAGTCCACCCCGGGCAACGGCACCATAGGCTTCCCTGTGGCGCGGCTGAACGGTCCCACTTAGCGGTGGTAGGCTCCGCAAAGCGCCGCCTGGCTCACGACCTCCATCCCACCGGAGTCCGGCGCCAAGCAGCTTGCTGTGTTCCGTCGGTGTCTGGGAGTGCCAGTGCCTATGGGGAAGAAGGAGATTGTCAGTTGCGTTGTTTGGAAACGGTCTTAGTCTCTGAGTCAGCAAGCCGGGTTCAAGCTCATTTTTGCGGGTAGTGGAATCTGAAGCAGGGTGCCAGCCGTTTGCCGCCCGCAATCAGTAGGGGGCCCTAGTAGCACGCCAGCCACGTGCCAAAGGCAGCCCCGCCAACTCGCGAAAATCCCGGTATGCTCCACTGTGCCAGCTGGCGACTGGGTGGGAGGACCCGGTGGCCATATGCGGGGGAGTTCGGGCGTCCCCGCAGCCTCCAAATGAGTTCCCCATAGATTTGGTTGGCTCTAGCGTTCCACTTGGATCACTGAGCGGCGCCTCGACAAGTCGACTTTTTTCCCCAACAACTCCCCTCAAGTGACCAAAGTTAAGAAAAATAAGGGTAAACAACGGCTGCACTTCCTTTCACTAAAATTGCACCTCACTAACATCAGGGGGTTGCACTCCAATCTCGATCCGGTCCATCACCACCTTAAGACCGAGAAGCCGCACTTGTTTTCCTAACGGAGACGAAGATAAACTACTCCGTCGGACGTGGCGTACCTCAACTACCCGGGTTACTCTCTTAAACACAAGTTCAAGAAGCAAGCTGGGTTCTGTGTGTACGTTCGCGATGACATTTGTTGTCATTGTCTCCGTGGAAAATCGGATTTTTCTGCCATATGGCTACTTGTGGATACTGGCGTGGAGAAATCTCTCTACATCGACGTCTACCAATCGCACAGCGGTGGCTAGGAGACAACAGCGCTCTTTAATTTCGTCGTGGAGTCGACTGACGTAGCTTAGCAACGGTACCCAACAGCGAATTTCATTTTTTTGGGTGACTTCAACGCCCATCATAAAGAGTTGTTGTTCTCGTACCAGAAAACTGACATTATAGCAAACTTGCGCGCTTCTAACCCAGCATGGGTTAGAAGCGCGCAAGTTTGCTATAATGCTAGATCCAACCCAGATGATGAATGTGGCTACGAGGATACCGGATGTTGACGGCTATACACCCAATTGCTTGGACTTTCTGGTGGTATCTGATCCGAACAGTCATTCAGTATCGGTCTCAGCTCCGCTGGGAACGTCTGACCACTGTCTGGTGAAATCCATATCGACCTGCTCTCCTCCAGATGAGAGTCCTAGAGGCACGAGGCGAGTATGGTGATACGAGTCAGCAGACTGGGATGAGATGCGGCACTTTTTTGCATCTTATCCATGGCAGCAAGTGTGCTTTTCCTCGGGTGACCCCTCGTGCTGTGCTGATGTGATTGCGGGCGTGATTTGGCAGGGGATGGAGTATTTTATTCCATTCTCCTACATCCCGCTCGGTCACAAATCCTGGCCTTGGTATAATGCAGAATGCGCCCACGCTGAGGCCCGAAAAGAGTCCCTACAAAGCCTAGGTCAAGGCCCGCGACCGCAAAGTTAGAGCACGTAGGGTTTGCGCGAAGAAAAGAGCCTTTAATTCTGCCGCCAAGTTCTGCAAGCGGGTTTTATGTAGGGCACGTTTTGACCATATCGGACGGATTGGGGCCAGGCTGGCTTCACACCCTCCGGGTAGTAAACAGTTCTGGTCTAAAGCGGCTGAAACGAATTTCTGTCGTCCCATTTTACCTCCAATAATGAAACCTGATGGGTCGCTGGCTTACTCAGCAAGTGAGAAATCAAATTTATTTGCATCTCTCTTTGCAAGCAATTCACGTGTGGTCGCTGGCTCCAAGCAACCACTTACTATAATTCATTGTCTCCTCAGTGCCAGAGAACGCAGTTCACATAAAAGAGGTCTGCTTCAGCCTGATATTATTGGGTACGCAGAAGACAGTATAGTTTCAGAGAGATACTTGTCCAGCGCAAAAACCAGCGGGGCCGAAGTTCGTTCTTTGAAAAAGGCCATGGTAGAGCGGACAGATTTGACCTTAAGCTTTATCTTCCAGTGGGGTGATGATAATCTGGTCTCTTTTAATGCCACCAAAACACAAGCGTGGCTTTTTTCCGCTACAAGGAGTCGTTTCGCCTAAACTCCTACTTTTCGGGGTACACCTGTTCATGTAACTGATTGGCTTGAGCTCTTAGGCATGGAGTTGACATCTGGTCTCATCTTTGGCGCCACCATCGAGTACAAAGCCCAAACACCTGCCAAGAAGCTGGGCATCCTAAATAGGTTGAAGCGATAAGTTACACCTGGACAGCTTTTAACACTTTATAAAGCGCAAGTCCGGTTCTGCATGGAGTATTGCAGCCACCTTTGGGATGGATCAGCTAAGTACCAATTAGTCACGCTTGACTTGTTGGAACGCAGAGCTAAGAGGCTCATTGGTGACGCAGAACTGATAGGCGCCAAGCTTCACAGGTTGGCTCATCGCCGCAAGGTTGCCTGCTTATCGGTCTTCTACAGATTGTACTTCGGTGAGTTTGCCCAAGAACTCCACAACCTGATTCCACCGGCCCACTTCTACCATTGGACATCTAGACGCACTTTGCGACATGCCCCTTTACCTGTGCCCAAACTAATTCCAGTGGGTCGAGTTCGCAGTGATGAGGTGGTAGTCTTAGCAAAATTATGCCATTTTATGCTGCAATCTTGTCAACTACGTATTTTCCAAATACTTGATTTTAATTTTTCACCAAATCTATGAGAGTTGCCTTCACCATATCTTCTTCACACGAAATATTTTTATTATTGAGCCTCTCTTGAATTTATTTTTACCTTCAGGACATCTTCGAAATGATTTCAATTTTTCGCGAGTGGCGTGTGTGTGTGGCATTGTCTATTATCACAACCGAGTTGGGCCGCAAATTAGGTAAGATAACCCCGAACCACTCTTAAAAACATTGGGCATTCATTTCCTCGTGGTAATCCCACTTCCTTTCTTGGCTACAAAAATGAGGAGCCTGCTGAAAGCTTTCGTCTCCACCTACATGCGAAATTATTATTTTTTTTGATTTTCCAGTAGGATTTCCGAGCCCTGTTGTAAGGCCTTCCAGCAATGCTTGTCGAGATGATTATGCACTTTCATCAGTCCATACCTATTTTGCAGTATGACCTGAAAAAAGTGAATGTTGTAAAAAAAAGTTTTGGTTTTTATAGGAAGTAAAAGTGTCGGTACTAAGCTACCGTCTTTGACCCAGGTTTCGTCTTGATAGTAGATGTATCGACCTTCCCTGCAAGATTGTTTGATTAAGCGCAGATAACGTTGCCTCCAAGAAATAAGTTCTGGGCTATCTATAAGCATTTTGCGCTATCGTGTTGCACACTTAAAATTTAAATGTTTCAAAACTTTTCGCATCGTGTCTTCGAAAAAGTTAGGCAAACTGTGTCTTCGTTCACAGTCTGCATTACCTAAAACAAAATTTTAGTTTTGATCTCACCAAGATGATAAAGTGTTTATAAAATACCTAATACCTACATTTAAATGTAAATAAAATAAATTTGCTTTAAAAACATCCGATCATAGGGCCAATTCTCGCGTCGTAGACATTATCTCTATGCGATATTATGTCGAAACAAAATGGTGAATAACGATTCATCATAGTAATTTTCGTATTCTACGCGAGAATTGTCGGTCGATTCTCGCGTCATAGACGGTATCTCGCCAGAGTAGAATGAATGAATGAATGAAATACACCGACCCCAGCGTGGTTTGACCAGACTCGATTACTCGAAAGAACCCAAAGATTCACACTAGCTCCTGTTGCTTCATGTTCCATTGTGCAACAGAGACTATTGCATATCAAGGAGTAGACCGGGGGGCGCGGTAATGGTAGGGAAGACAGGCCCTTAGGATAATTATGGAAGGGTTAAAGCGCCTATCGAGATGCACCCTATAATAAGCCTTGGAATTGTGGAGAGATCGGTGGTATAACTATGGATGGGCTCTTTGTACGACGTCGCCGCCAGGTTGCTTCTAGTCCAGCTTCCCTGGTGAATCTTTTGGCGGTTAAACTGCGCTTTCAACTCTTTTTATGTCACTGCAATGCTATATTACACGTTGCTGTTTCCAATTTCTTTGTTTTGTATGAGGTCTCACTGCTATCGGTTTCAGGTTTATTGTAGATCTCAAAAAGGCTGCACCTTTTTGATCTTATTTCCTTCTTCAGCCGTGTCCACCCAAAAGTTGATTTTATTATCGAAGTAAATCATGTCTTGCTTTAGGTTGTCATTCCATGTATAAATAGAGCGGCCAATTTTTTTGGTTTTAGCCTTGTACTGCATTGCTGCATGTAACAGGTGCTTTTGGCGGGGTTCAACTGCTTTCTCGACTCTTTTCTTCTTCGTTTTGATGAGTTGTCAGCAGCAGAACGTCCAGGACGCGGCCGGCCCGCTCTTTGTTGTTTATGTTCAGCTCCGACTTCCATTAGTGTAATTTTTTATTTCATTCAAATTTCAAACTGTTCACCTCAGGTTGACGCGATTGCAGATGTTATAGTTCTACAGTTAAAAGTTTTGCACACTATTCAGCACAAATAATTATTAAAACCACTTAGACCCCGACAGAAACCCATCAAAAAAACACAACACCCTTGATCTGCATTTTGGGACACAGTAAGTCTATCGTAGGCATTGGTTTCGTCACCTGAGATCAGGAGTGCACGTAGGGGCTTAATCCACCCCGTCTTTCATTCACGTCCTTACACGCATAGTACTCACAAATTCATAATCAAAACATTGTTAAAAAAATAATGTCAACATTACATGAGATAGATATTCTCGATCTATGTCATTACTCTAATTATTTATGTTAACGCCCTAAAACAATTTATTAGTACCTCATGACTCGATAGATGGCGTTGGTCGATTTAAATTCGCGCTATGGTTTCGTTACCACGCGTAGTATAAGAGACCTCAAAATTATTAAATAATGTCTTCATTCTGAGTACGTGGTGTGGTTTTATTAATCCTATAAAATACTCCCGACTCGTCGATAAACAGGGTGAAAAAGATCTTCGATGATCAATTTATGTCACTGCTATGCTGTTTTACACATTGCTGTTTCCAAAATCTTCGTTTGAGGTATGACTTCTTGTAAATCTCGTTAGTAGCCTTTTTGATTTTATTTCTTTCTTCAGCCGTATCCACTCAAAGTTGATTTCACTGTCGAAGTAAATCATGTCCTGCTTTAAATTGCCGTTCCATGTGTAAATAGGCCAGCCAACTTTTTTGGATTTGGCCTTGTACTGCATTGCTGCTAGGGCTTGCAAATATTCGACAAGTTTAGGTATTCAAATATTTTGCTGGTCATATTCGTATATTCGTATTTTATTCGAAATATTGTGGAATGTGTATCAGTTTCTTTCAGGTGCAGTTTTAAACGTGAAGTAAACTACAAACATTTAAAAATTTTCTTGAATTCTGATGATTTCAATATACTCGAATACAGTAATAATAATCAGTATAATATTTGAGTATTTTACATATATTAGCTGCTAGAAGGAAAGTCCTGAATATTATTCAAAAGTGTCAAGCAAATTCTGTTGTCTACTTACTATGGTGTACTATAATCGAAGCCATTGCATAATTTTATTACCTTTTGTTTGAATGGTAGCAAAATTGGTAAGAACGACCGACACATGTTTAACAAGTTGCCTCTAGTTTTCTGTAGAAATCTTTACGAGGAAATTTTTTGTGGTGATTTATCTTGCCCTGAATTGACACAAAAAAGGTTCCGGTTATGGGCTCTGTTATGCTCCGGGGTTATTTTGTTGAACTAATAACTAATTTGCAACATTTAACCAGTAAACAATTTGTTTCACTTTAGTTACTGGGAATCCAGCTTAATACTATAGTTATTTTCATGACCATGCAACAACGGTCAGCTTAAAATATGGGAACTAGATTTAGTGATTGAGCGACTAGTAGGTATTTATAAGGTAGTGAGCTCTGCGTGCCTGTCGGCGCAGTCCCACCCAGGACACCTTGACAAGGCATGTGCCTTGCAGAGAGAAGCAAATCATTGAAAGATAAGGAAAGATCTCACCAGATTAGTCTGCATGAGCCAAGCCATGCCTCTCGGGGGCAACGGCTCGCTCGTCCGAGATCAGGAACGCACGTAGGCCCACCCCTGCAACGCTTCAAGGTAATTTATTTGGCGACAGAGTCACCACCACACTAAGACAAAAGTAACACTATCGATTGCAAACTTCCAACATGTGCCGCGCACGCTGCACCAAACGCACCACGAAACGCACTGAAATACTATGACTGACGAAGAGCGCTCGAGACGTCCGCTCACTTCAATAATTATTAATTATTCTTGTATTCCACATCTAGCATACGATTTTTTATTATAGTATTTTATTTAAATTAAACCATTTTTATCATTTATTCTTCTCGCAGAATCATTTACTACCCCAATACTATTATTTTTAGTAAAGTAACATTATTTTTATTTGTACTGTCAAGTTACTGAATACAATTAAAAGTCGAACTTTATCATTGAAACTATACTGGGCCGCAACGAGAGCGGGTCGGTAACAAAAACCTAAATAACTTCCAAAATATTCGAGCTAGCTTTATGAAATAAATGCTGTATTATAGACAATTTAAATCAATGTGTGCTTAAATCAATGTCATAAAAGCTTAAGATTATGAGGTTAATTTTGAATAAAAGTAAGAAAAGTAACCATTTTCACTAGATTTCAAAAATGTGCTACGGTATCAAATATGCAATTTTAGCACATTTTAGTATTTTGTGTTTGCCACCACGAGTTGTTAATACAGCTGTTATACGGTTTGGCATGCTTTCCACCAGATTTTTGAGTCAATGCTGAGGAATATTCTCACATTCCTCTATCAGTGCTTCTTTTATTTTACGAAACGTGCTTGGAGGGGAATTTCGCTAGCGTACACGTCATCCCAGTTTATCCCTGGCATGCTCGATGGGGTCCAAGTCTGGGATGCGTGCTGGCCACTCCATGTGTGTGATATTGACATCTTCAAGGTAGTCAAAGACTACCCGAGCTGTATGGGGACGAGCGTTCTCTTGCATAAAGATGGCGTTCTCGCCCATGTTTACTAAAAATGGGCCAACATACTCATTTAAGATTTCTTTCGCGTATCTTTCTAAAGTTAAAGTGCTATTATCTATCTATCACCTTTAGCACGATGCGGCTTTCGGACAAAATTCCAGCCCACACGTGTATGGAGCCTCCACCGTATGGCACTTTCTCTTTAATGCAAGCTTGGTTATAGCGCTTTCCTTGTCTTCTGTAGACTCTTTGCTTCCAATTGTGCGTGTATAGCATGAACCTCGACTAGTCCAAAAATAGATATTACTCTTCACCAGTCATCCAGAGTCCAATTTATGTGTTCTCAGCCTTGAATTTAGAAGCTGCCTTTGGAGTTTTGGGCAATTTGCAGATCTAAATGACTTCAAGTTTGCTTCAGCAAGACGACGGCTCACTGTACACGTGCTCGGATTTCTACCTCCAGCACGTAAAAGGTGATTTTTTACTTCAACAGCCGTTTTAAATCGATTTCTCAATATTGTTGACATCATAATATGTCGATCCTCCCCTGCTCCCTCCTCTGCTTGTGTGTAGGTGAACTCTCGTAGCCACCTGCGTAATTGGTTGAAAAGGATGGGTACGATTGGTTCGGTTTCACAGACTGACGCGCTGGATGGGGCTCCTAGTAAGTTCGTCAGCTGCATCGTTACCCAACGACCCACTGTGTCCTTTTATCCATTTCAGTGTCACTGTTTTACGGTTAGATACCGCTACTCGTTCTAACGCATTGTGACATTCTAGTATTAGTCTTGAAGTAATATATTTTTCCCCAAGGTTTACAGTACTGAAGCACTGTCGGAGAGTATACGTATATGGGTATCCGTAACTCTCCTGGCCTCTATGGCATGCGCCGCTGCACTGTCTTGCACACCTTCTTCGGCCTGTTCTTGGTTTGCGCATATTGGATCCAGTCTCTTCAAATCACTGGAACTCTCTTTGAATGGTTGCTAGCGAGACACCAGCAGTTCTCGCTGTATAACGTGAACTGCGCCCATGTTCAAGCATTGTTAGAATTCTAAAACACTCTTCCGGGGTTAGTGGCATGTTTTTAATTGAATTTGATCATAATAACGAATTTCTGCACAAGAAATGCCATATTTATAGACAGAAACAAGAGTAAAACAAATAGTTTCAAAGGTGTTCAAATAAAAATCATGTTTATTTTTTATTTATGGTTTTTAATAATAATAAATAAATAATAATTATCACCAAAAATAAATAAAAAGGTTTTAATTCTTCCTATATTTGTACTGAAATAAACTTTTATCTAAAAGGATTGCTCAAATATTTTAAAATCAATCAATCAATCTGCCTAGCCTTATGATAAATGATGATAAATGATAAATGATGTTTATTTCTGTAAGTAGGTTTGTACAAACAATTTTACAAGTCTATTTTTTTTTTTAAACTAGATGAGGTCGGCGTTTCCTATCTGACTACTCTGAGAAGAAAGGCCGAAACAAACTCAGAGGTCACAGTCTCTTATAAAGTCCAGACATAATCTTGGTCACTTCATGTGAAGACCATGTAGATTGGTGTCTGAAATGGTCTTTTGAGGAAAGAACCACACAGATTGAGAGGACCTGTCCAGTCAGTGCACGCGTTTGTCAGTAATCGCGCAGCTCAACTCAGAATTTAAGGAGCTCAACGATTCGACGAACAATACCAAAGAAAGGACATTGGGGTAGGCCGCATAAATTACTCAAACTGCCAGACGATGATTAAAAATAACTGAGAGAAAAAATAAAACAAACAAAAAAAGCAATGACCTACATAGTCTTCACATTCACAATAAATTAAAATAATATAATACTGTACAAAGTAAATAGTCATATCAACATTCAGTATGCAAAAATAAAAGAACAAAATACAATTTGGAGCAGTTCATTCCCAGGCCTTTTTGTCCTCAATATAATCTTTAACGGTATAATAAGCTTTCTGACACAACTTGCGTTTAATGAATGATTTGAATTTATTAAGGCTCAGATCTTGAACGTGGCTTGGAAGTTTATTATAAAAGCGTATACATTGACACCTGAATGAGCGACCTATTTTCTTGAGCCTTGTTGGAGGTACAACAAATTTGTGTTTGTTCCTCGTATTTATATTGTGGATATCACTGTATTTTTTAAACAATTTAATGTTTTTATGGGCATATAAAAGATTTTCAAAAATGTACTGAGAAGGCAAAGTCATTATATTAATCTCCTTAAATTTCTCTCTGAGAGATTGTCTCGGACTTAATTTATAAATGCATCGAACAGCTCTTTTCTGCAAAACAAAGATAGACTGAATGTTGGCTGCATTTCCCCACAACAGAATACCGTACGACATTACACTATGAAAATAGCTAAAGTACACTAAACGGGCTGTCTCTATGTTAGTTAAATTACGAATTTTCCTAACAGCGTATGCTGCGGAGCTTAGCTTTTTTGACAATTTATCTATATGTGGGCCCCACTGAAGCTTAGCATCCAAAGTTAAGCCCAAGAATACGGTGCTATCTTCAGGATTCAATTCTTCGCCCTTTATCAACACGTTAGTTTTCACCTGCCTAACGTGAGGTAGCGTATTTAATGCATTTGGTTTTTTTTTCATTAAGGAGTAAATTATTAACATTGAACCAGTGAACTACTTTTGAGACTATGTTGGGGTCGGCTTCCAGTCTAACCGGATGCAGCTGAATACCAGTATTTTACATGGAGCGACTGCCTATCTGACCTCCACAACCCAGTTACTGGGTAATACGATAAGACTGGTTGTCAGACTTTCGGGCTTCTGACGACCCGTAACGACTGTCAAAGATCCACGAATGACAGCCGGGACCAACGGCTTAAAGTGCTTTCCGAGGCACGAAGGAGTCTCGATATGAAAGATGGTCACCCATCCACAGACTAACCCCGGCAAGCGTGCTCAAATATTTTAAAAATTATCGCATATTTAGGGTTCCGTACCTTAAAAGTAAAAAACGGAACACTTATGGGATCACTCGTGTGTCTGACTGTCTGTCACAGCCAATTTGCTCCGAATCTAATGCACCTTTTAAGTTGAAATTTCGTAAACGTGTCAATTTCTGTGACCCAAACAAGAACGTATTTTTTATTTTTTTATTTAAAAAATATTTTTTTAAAGTTATGTAAGAAAATAGATGAAAATTGACCATACCCCTCCTCATATCTGAAACTACTAAAATACAGAAAATAGTTCTATACCTATAGATTACAGGATAACCTATAAGAAGTCTATGATTCTAAATAACATGGTAAATCTCTCCATATTGTGCGTACAGACTTACATTTGCAGTAGTGATGTACGGAAGGACATGGTTTTCAACTACAATGTTAAGTTTGTTCTTGGAATAAATTCATCACAACTACGGAATCCTTCATTGTCCGATACGCACTTGGCCGGTTTTTTATAACCAAACCCGCTTTCTTTGCGGCCCAGTATATAATTTTAATGCAAGTAGATTTCCAACTACAAATGACTTGGGCTCTGCAGTTGTACTTAATTTGAGTCATATTTTTCAATTTCAGCTTATACGGTCGGCGTTACGTCAGTTATGTATCCTCGTCCCAAAATCTATGAGTTTTTGGCAACTCGCTCTTTCGCTTTTTATATATTGTTGAGAAGTGAACAGAGTCCATACAAAACACCTTTGTTCTGTGGCACATTTGTAGGAGCAAAGTAAAAGGTGAAATTAAAGAAAAGAATACGTATTAAGGTCATTTTTAAATGGTGGTTGGTTAAAATGGTGTAGGAGTACTGTTTTCACAAGCACTGTGCTTTTGTAGGTATATGTAGCTTTTCCCGGTTATAGTATACCTGTCCTCAAAATTGTAGAGATTTGACAGTCCAAGTCCTACATATCCAGAATACAAGACATACCATTCTTCGGTCTCCTTTGAGATAGTTTTCAAGATCTTTAATTATCGATTCAAATCCTTTTTCAGCTATAGGACTAGCTGGAGGCGCCGCTCCTTCAAAGATTTATATATTTAATGCTGATCGTCCTTTCATATTTTATATCGTCTTCGGCAGTAGCACTCCTATATTCTGTGGAGTATTTGTTGGAAGTCAATAATACGAAAATATATTTTGGTAATTTCAGTATCTAAAGTATTTAGTTTTATATTCGTTAATAATACTTTGTTGGTTATGGTTGTGGGAATATTGAATAGTAAAGTGAATCTTTGTGATAGCGTTTTCAACGGTGATCTTATCATTATTGAAAACACGATCGAAAAGATCGATCAAGACCGTAAGTTGTAGCTAGTGTATATATATGTGTATACATAATATATACAATATTATGTGTCGTCCTGCGCTAGGTCTAGTCTTTCCGTAGATAGTCTTTCCGTCTTCTGAATGATGGACTACATTCACTCTTCTCATTCCTGGTCGCTATCTATCGTATCTATCGTAGGTAAAATAACCAGAGCTATTAGCTATTGACAATGGTGGAAGGTTTGGTGATGGTTTGGTGGCGGTATTATTATATTAAATTCTAATACTTATATTATAATATATCCGCTAATTGCGCATGAGATGAAAGTCATCCCACTTTTTTTATTAAGTAGTGGTTAGTGGGAGTAAAGTCATCCCACGCAAATCTGTTTTTGGTTTGAACCTTGTTCCATCACTATTAAGGAGTCCTTTCTAATTCCATACATTTAGTTTGATGCACTATCTATTAGGTTGGGGAAAAAGTCTTTTCGCATTATAGTATGTATGAACTTGTAATAAAATCTCTTTGGCTATACTATTTGTATCTGGCTGGTTTTGATATCATTGAAAGTTTAAATTTTAAAGAACATAATCCAAATTCAAATTAGGAAAATGTGTGATTTTCATTTGTTTTTCGTACCGTCAAGATGAGTGAATCTAATGAAGAAATTCGATACATTTTAAAATTTTACTACAAAAAAGGTAAAAATGCAACGCAAGCCGCGAAAAAAATTTGCGATGTTTATGGACCTAGTGTAGTGTCTGTGAGAGTAGCACAAATTTGGTTTAAGCGTTTTCAATCCGGAAATTTTGATGTCAAAAATGCACGTCGCTCTGGTCGCCCTATTACGGATAAAATGAATGCCATTTTTGAAAAAGTGGAGCAAGATCGGCATATCAGTAGTTACGACGTAGCTGAAGAACTGGAAATTGACCACAAAACAGTTTTGGCGCATTTGAAAAAAAAACTGGGTACACAAAAAAGCTCGACATTTGGGTACCTCACGAGCTCACTGAAAGAAACCTAATGAACCGTGTACTCATTTGTGATTCTTTATTACGACGTAATGAAACCGAATCATTTTTGAAGAAGCTGATAACTGGTGATGAAAAGTGGATCACGTATGACAAGAACGTGCGAAAAAGGTCGTGGTCAAAGGCCGGTCAGGCTTCACAGACTGTGGCGAAACCCGGGTTAACTCGCAACAAGGTGATGCTGTGTGTGTGGTGGGATTGGAAGGGCATTATTCATTATGAGCTGTTACCACCCGGCAGGACCATCGATTCTGAACTCTACTGCGAACAACTGATGAGATTAAAGCAAGAAGTTGAGAGAAAGCGCCCGGAATTAATCAACAGAAGGGTTGTGGTTTTTCATCATGTTAACGCTAGACCTCACACATCTTTAGCCACTCAGCAAAAATTAAGAGAGTTTGGCTGGGAGGTGTTAATGCATCCGCCGTATAGTCCTGACCTTGCACCTTCAGATTTCCACCTGTTTCGGTCTCTTCAGAATTCTTTAGGCAGTGTCAGGTTAACATCACGAGAGGACTGCCAAAACCACTTGTCGCGTTATTTTGACCAGAAGTCCCAAAATTTCTAAAGCAATGGGATCATGTCCCTACCTACAAGATGGCAAAAAGTTATCGAACAAAATGGTACCTACATACTTTAGTTAAATGTAAATAAACTATATTAAAAAATGTTTTGAATTTTCTTAAAAAATGCGAAGAAACTTTTTCCCCAACCTATTATTTCCGAGGAATTTGAGGTACGCCAACCCTCTATGCGACTAGTCAATCGTCTATGGAAATATTATTTTTAGTCTGAGTTGCAAATCTTTTCGTAAACAAAAGGTTTTTGTTCAAATTGGAATGCTTGTAATTAATGAAAATTGTATTAAGGTAAGTGGTTTTATTTATGTTTCGTACTAAGAATAAACACACCGTGCATTTCAAACCATAAAACATATAGGTCATCGCTTGTTTTTTTTTACTAGAAATTGTTTTGTTATTTTTAAAAACAAATTTTGAAAATGAAAACAAGTCATACTTTCAAACGAAACGTACATTACTAAAGCCCTACTCACTAGCATTCTAAGAAACATTAAACGGTCACAAAATTCCAAGAAGCTATGATGCAAATCGGTTTTGTTAACAAGATTACCGCGGGGCATCGGGTGAGGCGGTTAGCTGTTTTCCAGCGCGCGGGTGTACAAGGCGGTTCAGCACAGCGGAAATACATACACACATATTCAGGTTGAATTTTTCTAGTGGGCGTGGATGGCCATATTCGAAACTATGAGGAATAGCGAAAAGTACTCAAAGGATTTTGATGAAAACTAAAACAAAAAATCAATATTTCTAGCCAGGAATCAAAACCCGTAGATTTTGAAAAAAAAACACACTGTATTATTACACCATTTGGAAAAGTGTCGCTAATTTAAGGATCGAATTCAGCGAAGTAATGACATACGGCAAGCAAGAGGAAAGAGCTCATTTTTAACAAAATACTTTTCTTATTTTTCTTATGTTACCTACCCATCAAACCTTGATATTGATTTTTCAAAAATCCAATGATGCAGTTTTAGTTTTCATCAAAATCGAGCTCGCGACTCCTTTGAGTACTTGTCGCTATTCCTCACAGTTTCGGATTTGGCCATCCACGCCCACTTCAAAAATTCACTCTGTATATTTTTAGTATAGAATTGTTAAAACAACAAAACTACGACCACAATCACGACGCGCGACGTATGGCTGTATCCATCAGATTTCTCATTGCAGGCAGGATTCGATTACCGTGGGAAAGTAATTAAAATTAAGAGGGTTGTCGCAGTTTTTCACCTCTCTCGCTCACACGAGACCAAATTTTTAAGAAAGCTAATTGAAAATATGCTTTTTTGAAAAATGTAATCAATTAGCGAACTAATAAATAATATTAATTTAATAGGTAATTATTAAAAACACGTTATTTATTGTGGCATTTATTTAAAACTTCTCAAAAACAGATCATAATACTTATTGATCCGAGAGAGGGATGCTCCATACCTAACACCATACCTATTCAGCAGTCTTAGTAATTGTGGCTATATTCCCTCGTGGCCGTGTATCTTTTATTAGGGCTAGTAAGTGAATATCTACTGCCTAATAAAGCAATTATAATAACTGTGGAAAGGAACTTAGACCTAAAAGTAGGAATAATCTTTTATTGAATAGACATATTTACACAAAATTTTTTTACAAATTTTTTTTTCACAATATTTGATAAGTAGAACATTGTTAAATAAAGTAGCACTTGAAGGACCACGTTCTGTATTTCACTGTATTTTATAATTAAACTTGATAATGGACGGATCCACCAGGTATGGTCCAGAGCCAGTTAAAGTTTTTGAAGCTAACCGGCCTTTTATATACCAGATATTGAAGGGAAAAAATCATTATTCAGTGTAATTTTTGTCTGCGCCCCGTAAACTATGTAATTATTGGTGATCACGACATCAGCAACAGCGTAAATATCTAGTAATTATTATTCTCAAGGCCCTTGTTAAGTGTCCGCCGATTTTTGTATACCTACTTTTCATGGTTATACATGATTCTTATAAAAGGATACCTAAATATTACCTACGTATTTAGGTAAATTATTAATTATTGCTAACACACATATGCTCTACAAGATACTTCAACCAAAGGACGCTTGAAGTATTTTGTAAAGCATACTTTGCTTCTGAAAATAAATAATGTAAAAAACGTCATAGAATACAATTTTGAATCAATTAAAAAAAAAAAAAAAAACTTGTATAAATATGAATGCGTATGTCTATGTAACCTACGAAGTAGGTATCCGGTAATGGCTTAAGGCGCAGAAAGCTGCGACGCGACAGGACTCTTGTAGAACAATTTCCAACTCGGCGCGACACAATAGCTGTGTTGCGCCGATCTGCAGGAGCCTTTACGGGCAAAAGATCTCAAGTGTTGCACAACATTGATCAATTAAATCATAAGTAGAAGCCATATTTGAAAATCCTTCTTCTATATTTCAGTAATACATTGGACCGGAATGTTTCCTTTACCTCCTGAACCTGAACCAGTAGTTTTTGAGGCTAATCACCCTTTTATTTACCACGTAATGTCTAGAAATATACCAATATTCAGCGGGACTTTTATAGGAAAGTAAACTAGCGGCCTTCTTGTCTTCAACAACACGTAAATACCTAATGATTTGTATTGTCATAATTATTTGGGTCTCATAAAATAATTTCTAGGTAAACCTTCTTTTTTAAATATACTTCACTATTCTTCACTACGCTTTCTTCTTGTCTAAAATTAAAAATAACTAAATAAATTGGTACTGATTTAAAATAATAATTTGAATAATGTATTTCTTCTTTGTTTAATACATAGTTGTGGTTCATTGACTGGCCTGTTGGTCTAGTGGTTAGTGGCCCTGACTGCTATGCCGGAGGTCGTGGGTTCGATTCCCACCCAGGACAAATGTTTGTGTGATGAGCATGATCATTTGTTCTGTGTCTGGGTGTAATTTATCTATATATGTATGTATTTAGAAATATATAAGTATGTTTATCAGTTGTCTAGTACTCATAACACAAGCTCTGCTTAGCTTGAGGCTAGACGGCGTTGTGTGATAGTTGTGGAATATTATTATTATTATTATTCAACTTATGAAATTTTCAATGCATTCAAAATAACAATATTTTTAATGTTAAATAGATATTTGACAAAAAAGAATATCGCGCTTTATTATCTACAGGAGGTTAAACAGGTACTAATTTACCAATTATAAATATCAGGTTGGCGGAAAAATATTGCACAAGCTTTTTATGAGTCCGGTGTTTTTGCTTGTGATCTACCTTTAGGGTACTTAAAAAAAAACACGTACATAGGGTCCCGTTGCTATAACCTCAAAGTTTAGTAGTGTTCACTTCAATCTTCTTTGTTTGACTTTATCACCATCACCATTCTCCTGCCCTCATTCCAATTTATTTGGTGTCGGCGCAACGTCTTTAGTCGTCATTTCGGTAGTTACTCCCTATATATTACCTACGACCATAGTATCTTTAATCTTTTGGCAATAACATTATTTTAATATACGTGGTTTCTTCTACTACCAAAACACCATACAGTATTATTCTCTTTTTTAATATACTTTTATTTGTATTCTATGTTTCGGGAATGCTTGGCAAAGTAAGCTTTATACTTTATACTCGGCTCACTTTAGTGTGCAGGCTTTGCTTGCTATGTGTTCCTTATTATAACATAATTGCTATGTACGTATGTACCTGATGTATTGGATTAATTTATATGCTTCTATAGAGAAAAGTAAAATAATGATAAATTTTATTATTCCAGATGTGGCAGAAGAAAATTTAAAAGTTTTATTTTGGAATAAATTTTTGTCTGTAATAAATTGTATATTTATTTCACACCCAATGACTCAACTTATAACTAACGCTTTGTAGGACACTAAACGAGACTTAAGAGAAGTTTTATTGTTATTACTGCTATAGCCGTATAGTATCCTCGGCGTAACCCTACGTAGTATAATATATGTAGGTTACATACAGAGTGTAAGGGACAGCCCTCTGGAAACTAACAGTGTGAATTCAGCTCCTTATTTTGAATCATAATTATTCCACCGGAATAAAAATTGTCGAGAAAATTTTAATTTTTATAGTTTTTTCAGTTAATATTCCTTTAATTCAATGTTAAAATTACATTTTCTGTTATTTACATAAATGGAGTGCTGCGTAGCTCTCCATTTATCGAGATACAATTTTCTAGACGTCATTCCAAATCGAATGAGCTATCGCTCATATTTTTAGGAGCTTTATCAAGAATTAACACGTTTTTTAACATGTTGACTAGCCTAATATACTGAATTCATTCTATCAGTCTGCAGAGGGCTGTCACTTACAACATGTATAACTGGACATTGAAATTTTAATAGTATAAATGGTTACTTCTTTCAGATTAAAGTATCTACTACGACTTTATCTTAAAACCGTTTAGTGTTCTAATTGTCCTCATTCAGTCATTAGCAACACTTGAAACACTTATTCAGAGCTTTAGAAAAATATATTATATCACCAAGTAATTTGAATACAAATTGAACGAAAGTAATTAGAACGTCATTCCTCCAGCCTTACATCAGATAAACGAACCCAAACCAATAAAACATCCAATGTTTCCAACCAGTAAGAACAAATTATAGTACATCATGACGGTTACCATTGAGGGACTAGTTTCCAATTAACAGGTATTATTGGAACTCCCTTGGGGATAAGAATATCGACAGGACGGGATCAAATGAAATTACGAGTTAGATCTCACTTATCCAAGCAAAATCCTAGATAATCTTCTGTAGAAACTGTTGTTATGGCATCTAGCCCTG
Organism: Dicycla oo; assembly: GCA_948252095.1. Taxonomy (NCBI): domain Eukaryota; kingdom Metazoa; phylum Arthropoda; class Insecta; order Lepidoptera; family Noctuidae; genus Dicycla; species Dicycla oo. The sequence continues at coordinate 13,414,174 of OX411714.1, read as the reverse complement.
GTTAAAATTCAACGTTTGTTTCACTCTCCTACAAAACTGGTAGATAGTTTAATCCTTTTTGAATTCTTCAGTCTCCAATTTAAATTGTAAATTAGATAATACTTTGATGAATGGATTTAATAGGATCCTATTGTACTTCCGAATTGAAACCAGATGCTAAAGAACCACTTTCAAATTTAACGTTCACAGTAAAATTAAAACAGAGGGATTAAAATACCCGTTAGGTAATTTAGTAATCTACTTTTATAAGTGAGGTCTTTCAACACAGAACATTTTTTTTCTAGCCAGTCATAGAACCTTCTATTAGAGGCCAATGTCACCTGACCATGTCATACAAAGCACAAATGGCAGTGATTTCATTCTAGTGTTATTGTTACAATCACAATGAGAAGATCTATGTTTTTTAGAACGACAAAGAAAGAAAGTTGAAGGTTTTAATAGATAATGTTTACGTGTGTCAAACTACCCGCCGCGGATTAGCCCAAGGTGACCCTATGTCCCCGTTGCTTTTTAACATAGTAACTTCAAGTATATGTGCAAGTATTGTGAGCAGCGGAGTTTTGATATCTCATTACGCGGATGATTTTGTTCTTTATTCAGTAAGTAAGAACATACAAGAAGGTGTTAATCTTGTACAAAATTCTTTATATGATTTTGTTAAATTACTTTCAAACATAGGCTTAGAAATTTCATCTTCAAAGAGTAAAGTATGCATTTTTAAGAGAGGGTATAATAGAGAATGTATTAATCTGTTAATAAATGAAACATCGCTTGAAGTAGTAGATAATATTAAGTTATTAGGGCTGTGGCTAGACCGCTCGCTAAGGTGGAAAAAACATATTGGGGAACTAGCTGGAAAATGTTTAAAAGCTTTGAGAATCTTTCAAGTTCTTGCTGGGTCTGGCTGGGGCGTACATCCATATTACTTGAGGCTATTATATATTTCTATTATTCGTTCGAGACTGGACTATAGCAGCTTTTTATATGATAATGCGTACAAGAGCAACTTAGTCATATTGGACAGAATACAAAATCAGTGTATGCGCGTTATTTGTGGTTTTGTAAAGACTACTGCAATACACGTGATGGAGAGTGTGAGCTTCACCTTCAACCTTTACGTTCACGCAGGTACTTCTTAGCCGGCAAATATTGGCTGAAGGTTAATTCGTTCCGGGGCAGCAAAATATTCATCTTGATAAACAGTCTTGCCGAGTCATGTCAGAGTTTATATTGGAGACGTAAAAAAAACCACTATTAGTGATACATGAGTTTCTTATTGACTACCCTATACTTTCATCGCAGCAATTGGAAAGATTTTCTTTGAATACGTGGGTGAGCAGTTTGGACCTATCCAATGTAGAAAAACCGTGTATAGAAGTCATTGACAAACCGAAACATCAGTACAGTTGTAGCAAAATGCATGAAATTTGTGATGAATATCTAAATGCTAATTATTTACATTTTTACACAATCTATACTGATGGGTCACAGGAAGGTAACGAGTCGGGATGGGCTGTTTTTGGGCATGGCAAGGCATCTATAAAGTTTAGATCATGTGCTAAAATTTCAATAATGCACGTTGAACTACTAGCGATCTCTGAAGCTATTTCATACATTGAGTAATTCGAATCAGGTAACTATTTAATATTGACTGATACTAGGAGCGCTCTGCAACACTTGGCTCGATGCACCTCGAGTTGTCGAGGTACACCGCCTATAAAATTTTAGACTCCATTGACAAGGTCCAAGACAAGAGAATTGTTCTTCAATGGGTACCATCCCATATTGGCTTGTATGGAAATGAGGAAGTGGATCGTTTAGCAAAAGAGGCTACCACAGACGGAATACCTGTTAAATGTTTTCCCTATATAGTGACCTCTAGTATCGAGTTCACAACCAGTGTTTAGAATTATGGAAAGAATACTTTGATGAGAGGTCGCTAAGTAAGGGAATTTGGTATAGAACCATTCAACATAGCCTTTCCCGCCTTCCTTGGTTTGTGGGTACCGATATGCATCGAGGTGACTTTGTGACTGCTTTCAGACTACGTTCCGGACATATTCCGTTGAATAGCTTTGCCTTTCCAATGAAAAAGAGTGATTCGCCCAATTTTGTATATTTTTTTAGCTGTCAACATTACTTTAACACGCCAACATTGACATAATTAAAACTGAGTGGTATCCTCTACTTTATCACACTATAACGTAGAGGATACCACTCATATTTTAGCGGAATGTGTCCGGAACGAGTTTGAGAGGAGAAACTATTTCATAGAAAACAGTTTTAATTATATCAATGTTGGCGTGTTAAAATAATGTTGACAGCTAAAAAATTATACAAAATTGTAAATCTAGGTATTAAGCGTAGATAGACTAAGAATGTCCCTATGAGGGTGGCATGGTCATACTGATCAAACCCTCTATAAGCTAATAAAGAATTTAAAAAAATTACGTGGTGTCCACGTAATTGACTTTTAACAAAAAAATATTATTTACTTCAGCATGATAAGTATATTTTAGGATATTATAATTTACGATAATATTATTTAGGATAGCACGCGAGACCCATGGGCAGACCCGTCTGCATAGAGGTTGAGTGTCAACTGACTCAAAAGAAAGATGACGTCTCCATCCGTCAAGTAGATGATAGCTGGCAGCGCCGACGAGGTGCTGATCTGGCATTAACCTTTACAGATTTAGGGCTTAACAGGTCGCAGAGGATAGGGAGAGCAGCCAACGCCATACTGACACTCTTCCTCCCGTGCGGCCTCACCACGTCCGCCAATCAGACGGCGACCCCGTCAAGGCCACGGAAGGTAGGGAAAGCGGCGCACCGCAATACTGGCACTCCTCTCCCGCCGCGGTCTTCAACCCTCAGCCTCGATGCGTCCCATACGACATCGCGGCCCGCCGCTGTTGCGATGTCACCCAAGCGGCAACGCAACCTACTTGTCGGCCGCTACGTCGTCGGCTTACCGGCAAAAGCCCTGACGAGCGGCCTCTCTTCGGATTCCTCTTGGCCTCACCGTGGGTGACCAAGGCACGGCTACTGAGCCCCACCGCCTTCTACAGTCTAAAAACAGTATAACGTTATTGTGGTCGGTGACCGAAGTATGAGCAACATAAAAGAACGCAGATAATTTTGTCTTTACCATTATATGATCTCAGCACGTGCAACTATGAGTAGTAATAGTGTGAGCTGGAAGCATACCATATGAAGCGATGACGGTGAGATATGCATAGCATCTACGTATTATCTTAGGAATTTTCAATAATGTGTCCAACTAATATGATATTTTGAAAGTACCTATAAGAGATTGCTTAGACAATCTTTGAGGGATATAAAAAAATTAACGATATTTTTATGACTAAGTGGTCGATAGACAGCAGCGATTACTGTGGTTGTGTTGGTTTTTAAAATATGGCAATTTGAGTCGATAATTTCCAGTTCATCAATACTGTACTGCTGGTCGATTCTGTAAATATCTCACCGCGAAAACTTGCGTGGAGTGAGCTGTCATTGTTTCCGGCTAGGGATTGACCTACATTTACAATCATAATCAAGATTTTAATAATATTTTTATGCTAATTCTATTGATAATTTTATATTATTTCAAAGCAGTATTTAAGTGTCTACACATTAATTTTTTTTTTTTATAATGTAGCAAAACAGAAAAGCAGTCAGACACTCAATTTTGATTTTTTTCTATATTTTTTCTAGACTAGTCCTTATGGCTATATATGTAGGTACTAGTCTATAAAATTGTGGCGCAAGCGCGTCATGCACGAACAATAAATCAATAAAATAAAACATTCACGTTTAAGCTAGCTGCTAAAGAAAGTGCGCGTGGACATTGTTTGTTATTAATATTATGCACCCATTGTTAACTGATAAATAAACGCAATCACGATGAGTTTTGAAGTAGCGATTATTATCGATCTGTTCGAGTAGACTGTGCGACGTTGTACAGCTTTCTTATTAACCAAACAAATGTAGTCAATAAGAAGAGATAACTAAAAATGGGCTGACCAATGTAAAGCCCCACCAAAACTATGTAGAAACTAAACGATGTGTTAGATAGTTTCTACAATAACGTAATAGCCGCACGTCTTTTTATTTAAATGACCTACCTAACTTACCAAGTCGTTGCCTATAATAAAATAATATTTATCAAATCATCATCAGTTTAACTGACAGTCATTCATTGTGCTCACTGCCTCACTTCACCTAGCCGACTCACTTCGGCGCGGGTGGTTGCTATGGCTATGAGAATCGGGTGAAGTGATAAGATCACGCCACGCTTGCATATTCGGGGGAAGTGATACGATCACGACACTTGCGCATCGCACACACCAACTCACTTCACCTAACTGAATCACTTCGGTGCGGTTGGTTGCTATGGCTACGAGAATCGGGTGAAGTGATAAGATCACGCCGCGGCGCACTTTCAGATTAGGGTGAAGTGATAAGATCTCGCCACGCTTGCGCGTTACGTCATTAATAAAATATTCAGTTTTTTTTTTATTTTACTGGAAATATTCAAATGCGTGTCTAACAAATTTTTGAGCTTCAAAAGATGAAAACCTTTTTTAATTAATGCCCCTCTTTTTAATTTTTAGTCTTTTTGAAAACTATTTGAACATTTAAAGTTAGTCAGCGGAAAATATTAGATTATTCATCATGGGTGTCGTTTTCGTGGCTTTCTAGGGTGCTTATGGTCAAAATGAAAATCCAAGATGGCGGCTGCAAAAACTTTTCATTTTTTTTTATCATGGGTGTCGCTTTCATGGTTTTTGAGGGTGCTAAAGCCGATAGTGAAGTCAAAATGAAAATCCAAGATGGCGGCTGCGAAAATTTTCATATTTTTCATCATGGATGTCGTTTTCATGGTTTTTGAGGGTGCTAAAGCCAATAGTGAAGTCAAAATAAAAATCTAAGCTGGCGGCAGCGAGAAAGACCCATGACGAATAATTTGAAAAATTTTGGGTATTCATTTTGACCATCGACTAGATACTTAATACTTAATACTTTGTAATAATATAAAATGATCAATAGAATAGCATAAAAAATATTATTAAAATCTCGATTATAAATGTATAAATGTGCTTGGTCCATCCCTAGCATCAGGTAGGATGACATTGACAGCTAACTCCACGCTCACTTCACTTAAATTTTCACGGTGAGATGGTTACAGAATAGCATAGCTGATCTATGTTTTTGCAGTAAATGACCACACCTTCATTTTGAGTTTGATTATTGCGTGTAGTGAACGAAATATAACCATCGAATTCAGGAACGGTAAGATTGCGCTGCAATCAGCATTCGGTTAGAACAATAATATTTCAATCAACTTTTGACCTTGCGCGTAATGTTTGAAAGTTGGGGGTGTTGCAATTATATAATGCAACTACGTATATTTTGGGTTAATATTTTTAGGGTATTCGAAGAATTCATTAACAAAGAGTGGCAGTCATCAATGTCACAAGTGGCGAATTGAGCTACAGTAACAGAATCCAAATCATTATTTAGTAACACGTTGAAGTCATCCATTTTTCAAAACATAATATTTTAGGGTGCAATTTAAATTAACAATATATTTTACCAACCATCGAATGGCAATACATCTTACGCATAAAAATTTTCAGAAATTTTTAAAACATAATATCCCAACTAGATAACAGTCTGTGTTTGTGTATATTATGTGTGTTTATGTGTGTAAATGGGAATGAGTATAATGTTGTGACAGTTATATCTTTTTCGAATATTGTGAAGTACATAATGTAAGGCGTTTTCACTGAGTACTATATTTTTTTTTTAATTAAGATCGTTTCATATTATTAATAAGGGGGCATGGAAGGCTTATATGGGTGCAGTAGGTGGAAATCCCATTTTACTAGAGGATGATGATGCTGTATAAATTCATTTTGGAAAAAACCAATATCACCAATTTTTTTTTTGATACCTATATATCAGAATTCCTTGTACCAGCAGAAATTCCCCGTCCATCTTAGTTTAATATACCATATATTTTCAAGGCCGACCATTCCTTCCTTTATATGCTGATCTTTGACAAAATAGTGTTGTATGCAGGATTGTTCGTAAACTAGAGCGATGTTTCGCTGAGGTAACAAATAACACCAAATATTGGAGGTTAAAGACAGAAAATCATCAATTTGCAATAAAAGGAAAGAATGTTGGCAAGATTATAAAAATAAGACATGTACATTAATGAATGTAACTTGAACAGGCAAGGAAAATAGAAAGGTAAAAACTGTTTATTTATTGCAAGTATTCTAATTTTAATTCTGTGGGTTCATTTTGGATGCCCTCTTTCCGGTGATAACGGAGGGTTATGTAGACTCCGAATGGTTCCTTTTCCCTACCATGAGTCGGGGATCCGGGATATAAATACTCGTATATTCGCCACACCCCCGACTGGTGTATCATTAGATTATTAATTTAGTAAAAGGAGAATTGTACCTTACATTAAATATAGGGTCTTAAATACAAATAGTGTTGGTTATGACGGAATATGCACTAAAGTTATCAAAGAATTGTCTCATTACATATCTCCACATATCAGTCACATAATTAATATTAGAATTTTCAGCGGAATCTTCCCTGAGAAATTAAAAACGTCGATAATTGTACCATTGCACAAAAAAAATTATAAACAAATTATGTCACATTATAGGCCTATTGCGTGTTTTCAAAAATATTTGAGAAAGTCATTTATAAGTCCTTGTACAACTACCTTGAGAAATCAAACATATTAGTAAATGAACAAAAGGGATTTCGTAAGCAGAAGACAATCAATATGGCTATACATGACCTGCTTCTCCCTATTTTGTCAAATGTAGATAAGAGAAATCCTGTATGTGGTGTTTATATGGATCTAATTAAGGCTTTTGATTATGTGGATTATTCTGTAAGTACTAATACATAAACTTGAAAAATATGGTATCAGGGTAAACATACTTGATCTCATTCGATCTTACTTAACGGACAGAAAGCAATTCGTAGAGTAGTTACGAGAAAAAATATCGTTACCTATTATTATTTAACACAAAACGCTCACCAATATTTTTTCTAATCTTCGAATCGTGGCCTGTAAAACAACGATACTGCAGCTATTCACGAATTCAAATAAAATATTTTATGAGTAATATTTTGTATTGTTTATTTCATTGACGCTTAACAGCTAAATCAAGTTCACAATAGAACTCTAATCGACTGAATAAACCTTCATTGAAAGATAGAATATCTGTTTGCAGTGCAGGTTTTTATTCACCGTTACGAGTATAATAATGTTCATGCCTGGTTGCGGCCAAAGCTTGTATAGAACTTATCTCAAATAATGCGCGGAAATTCAAACTAAGTAAATGAATTTATAAATCCCAGAATCAAAGACAAACAACGATAATTTTTCACGCACCAATATGTTCATTTGTTTCTTTTTAGGATTCCGTAACTCAAAAGGAAAAAAAAAACGGAACCATTATAGGATCACTTCGTTGTCCGTCTGTAGACCCTTTTTCTCAGGAATGCGTAGAGGTATTAAGTTGAAATTAATATCAAATACGTAGATCTACGCTCCCTTAGAGCTCTAAAAAGGATCAAGCTTCTAAGTCAACGCCATAATAAAATACGGCCATTTATGCGGCATATTTTGAGACTCGCAAATAAATCCAAACCTCCGATACGAAGATACAAGAGATCAAGTGCGCACATTATAGAGGGCTCTTTAGTCAACTGACGCCGCTCGAACTTATCCGGCAGGATGAGTTGACTAAATAATTATTTTTATTATTTTTGCTTAGTCGACTGTACCCACTTAAAAAAAAAAGATTATTATTTATATATATGAACACACGTATGTACATACGTAAACAAAATTCTTTGGGGAAAAAAATTACACACCATGGCTTGGTTATACTGGTATATCCGCTGTGCTTTTCCGTTTTAGCTTATTTTCTATTAATATCAATTTAATTTAATTTAATTTTTAATTTTAGTTTATTTTAAATTATTTATTTCAATTTAATTTTAATTTATTTTCAAGAATTCGTTACGTTTTTCAGTGTTAGTTATTAATTAATTGATAATTACCTCATTACTAACATAGTGGTAAGATAATGTTATACTAACAAAATATGGACATTTAAATAGTCTGAAATAAACGGATTTTTTTTATTTTTTTATTTTACTTTATTTATTATTTATGCGTTTGTGATTGCGTTGCTGTTTTCATAAATCTAATGTCGAACACTTTTCGTGTCTGTACAAATCATAAAATGTATCAATGGGACCAGTTGCCCGCGGGATAAGTTCAAGCGGCCTCAGTTGACTAAAGAGCCTATATGGTAAGTACTATTAGCACAAGTAAAGGAAAAGGTTACCTATCATAAGTTCGAAAAATATTTGACCGAATTTCATTTTTGGTTCGATTCCCACCCAGGACAAATGTTTGTGTGATGAGCATGATCATTTGTTCTGTGTCTGGGTGTAATTTATCTATATATGTATGTATTTAGAAATATATAAGTATGTTTATCAGTTGTCTAGTACTCATAACACAAGCTCTGCTTAGCTTGAGGCTAGACGGCGTTGTGTGATAGTTGTGGAATAATAATAATATATAATATTTCACCCAAAACTTTTCGACTATTTTCGTTTCTTTTTTTTTTTTACTTCATCGAAGTCTCGTCTGCCACTGTATCAATTGACCTATTATTATTAACATTTGTTCGAAGTATTAATTATGTTTCCAAACATTTATTATACCACTATTTTAATTGCCAGGCATGCAGCATGCAATCGGCGAAATATAGTTCGGTAGAATAATACCTATGACACATGATACTTCGATGAACTAAAAATATGTCAAATAATGCATATAGCAAAAAAGACGTCGGTCAATAGTTTTCGGTAAAATGAAATTCGAATAAAAATAATTCGGAAAAGTGATCGGTTACCAAAGGAAAAGTCTGAAAATCATTAATTTGTTGTTTAACCGACTTCGACTTCGACTATCGAAAAGGTGGAGGTTGTCAGTCCGTCGGAATCTTTTTTTTTATGTATGTTCTCGATTACTCGGAGACGGCAGGACCGATTTGGAAAAATCTTTTTTTGTTTGAAAGGGTATAGTTCCCAGGTGGTCCCAAAGACATCAAGTCAGTATCTGATGATGGGATCCTGGAAAAATCGAAGGAACTCGTCAAATATTATAGGCACACATATAGCAATTTAGGTTTGTTTTATAGTAAATCGAGAATTTGGTCTTGGGAAGCACAATTTGGTGAAGTGAAACAGATGATGAAGATCACAGATGGCCACCGGAACTACTCAATAATAAGTATTTCACGGGTTGCTTATTTGGTTACTCTAATATGGTAGCTAAGAAATTTATGCTCAACAATTAACGTCCCTGCAGCGGGAAAAGCAATGTTTTGTAAAAGACGACGAGAAAAAGGTAAAGTTTGTAAGATGACGAGCAGTTGACTTTAGGCTGTTGTTACTTAGATAAATTACAAACCGACCTACTAAAAAGTAAAATATAAAAAACTTTTAACAAAAAAATAAAAAACAACCGACTTCCAACAAAACTGAAGTCGCCCTGCAAAATACTAAAATATAATGTAATCAATTACGTTTTAAGACGTAATTGATTACATTATATTTTAGTTTTGTAAACCTCATTTAAATATTTAATTCTACAAAAATTTCAGTATTTTATTAAATTTTTTATTGTTTACTATAAGGAGGGAATAATTACTTTGATAGTAAGAAATCCAATGAAAAAGGAGTTATTCTTAGTTTTTTACTTTGTATACAAAAAAAAAAAATTCATACATGTATTATATTATTACATTCAAAAAAATATTCAATAATTTCCATCGTTGTTGTCGATATCTTTATTATCCTCATCGCTGCTACTCAAGTTTGTGGATTGGTCTTTATCAATATCGCCTTCTTCGTCTGTTTCTTTAGAAATTAAACCAAGTTAACACAAATACGAATAGTCACAAGTTTATCCTACTAATCCTACTATATAATAATATAATATAATATAATTTTATATAATATAATAATTATAAATGCGAAAGTTTTTATGGATGGATGGATGGATGTTTGTTACTCAATCACGCCAGAACGACTGAACGGATCTGGATGAAATTTAGCAAATAGATAGATTATAGTTCGGTTACAATTTATTACGATTTTGTGTGATTTCGCCATAATATAATGATTAGTATCAAGTAAGTCGGAAAAATTCCTGCCCTCTGCGAGTTATCTTGGCGTGCGCTGCTTAAATCGAAAGAGTTATAAGAAGATAATGTATGGTGGGATTATTTGCATTAAACAGTTCTAAATAAAAGTCGGCGACGAGATATGCATATCCATATACATTTAAATTTGATACTTTTTTACAATGCATATTTTGAAGTAATTATTTTATTCTTACCAAAATAAATACCTTAATCGCTTTTGAATTTAAATGTAGATAAACTTTGTCTTTTACACTAAGTAATTTGGATGAACAATTTAAAAGTTATAACGATTAGAATAACCGGAGCGCCAAAGCCTTGACGAAAAGCCAGACGCATGAGGGCAGATGCGTGAACGCGTCGTCGCCATCGTTTCGTTCATTTTACATTTTTTTCACAGCTTATTCAATTCGAAGCGATTTATTACTGACTTAAAGTAGGCATAAATATAATTTTAGGTAGTACATAATCGTGTATTCCTCATGTCGCACTGTGGACAAGTTTAGGTATCTAGGACACACTGAAGACCTTAAAGATAACTGTAACATTGAAAGGGAAAGTAGGACGCTGGCTGTTCGTTATGACATGCTGGCCCGCAAGGATGTAACGCGTTGCAAAGCTTACGAGTACTGTCAGTCCTTATACACGTGCAGCCTATAGGTCAGCGTCACTCAGCGGGCATACAGCGACCTACGATTTCAACATAATAATGCTCTGAGAGTACTGCTGCGGCAGCCGAGGCGTTATAGTGCGACAGGGATGTTAGCAGATAATAACATTGATGGTTTTGCAGCCATCATTAGAAAAAGATGTGCATCCCTGATGACGCCTGTTCGCGGCAGCACCAACAGTATTCTCAGTGTGTTCACAGATCGGTGGGATACTAAAAATTTACCATTCACCCCTTATCTCCAAAACTACTGAGCCTAAAATTTTGAAAAAAAAAATACAGAAAATTGCCTATAATATACCTATAGATTACAGGAAAACCTATAAGAAGACATTTGCAGTTGGAATGTATGGGAGAACATGTTTTTCAACTACAATGTTAAGTTTGTTCTTGGGATAAATTCATCCCAATTACGGAACCCTTCATTGGTTGTAGTCCGACAAGCACTTGACCGGTTTTTTTATAGGTTGTATTTTGTAAGTTTATAGTAGACAGTTTGGTTTTGTTTTCATTAGATTATTACAATTGCTTTTTTTTCGTTAGTATAAGAATAAGGTTAGTTTTAGGTATAGATTTTGTTGGCAGTAGTAAGAAGGTAGATTCGTTTTTCTTATAATTAACTATTGAAATTGTTTTAGTTGATCATTTGAAAATCACTACTGATTTTGTGATTTTTCCTAGCTCGAGATCTGTAAATAGCTAGAAATAACGACACGTCTCAACAAGCCGAGCTGCGAAGGTTTGAGTAGGCGGTGCGTGAGGCAGCACTCAGAGCTACTGAAACACCAGAACAGTCCCAAGATCGGCTCAACCACACGCTGAGTGTCAACAAGGTGCTAAAACTCCAGAACAGTACCAAGATCGGCGTCAATAGCATGCTTAGTATCTAGCATCTCAACGGACTGCAGAGACATCAGAACAGTCCCAAAATCGGCGTCAACAACACGTTGAGTATGTGGCATCTCAACGAGCTTCTGAGACTCCAGAACATTACCAAGATTGGCATCAATAGCATGCTGAGTATCTAGCATTTCAACGGTCTACCAGAGCAGTCCCAAGCTCAACGTCAACTGCACGCTGAGTATCTGGCGTCTCAACGATCTGCGGAGACACGCCAGCCACGTGCCAAAGGCTGCCCCGCCAACTCGCGAAAAATCCCGGTATGCTCCACCGTGCCAGCCGGCGACTGGATGGGAGGACCCGGTGGCCATATCCGGGGGGGTTCGGGCGTCCCCGCAGTCTCCAGATGAGTTCCCCGTAGGTTTGGTTGGCTCTAGTGTTCCACTTGGATCACTGAGCGGCGCCTCGACAAATCGACTTTTTCCCCCAACAACTCCACTCAATATGACACACAAAGCGAAGAAAAATAAGGTAAAACAACGGCTGCACTTCCTCCCACTAAAAGTGCACCTCACTAATATCAGGGGGTTGCACTCCAATCTCGATTCGGTCCATCACCACCTTGAGACCGAGAAGCCGCACCTGTTTTTCCTAACGGAGACGAAGATAACAACCCCGTCGGACGCGGCGTACCTCAACTACCCGGGGTACTCTCTTGAACACAAGTTCAAGAAGCAAGCTGGGGTCTGTGTGTACGTCCGCGATGACATTTGTTGTCTTCGTCTCCGTTGCTTTGAGAAATCGGGTTTCTCTGCCATATGGCTACTTGTGGATACTGGCGTGGAGAAATCTCTCTACATCGGCATCTACCGATCGCATAGCGGTGACCAGGAGACAACAGCGCTCTTTAATTTCCTCGTGGAGTCGACTGACGTAGCCCAGCAACGGTACCCAACGGCGAAGCTCATTTTTCTGGGGGACTTCAACGCCCATCATAAAGAATGGTTGTTCCCATACCAGAAAACTGACCATGCTGGGTTGGAGGCGCGCAATTTTGCTTTAACGCTAGATCTAACCCAGATGGTGAATGTGGCAACGCGGGTACCGGATGTTGACGGCCATACACCCAATTGCTTGGACCTTCTGCTGGCATCTGATCCGGACAGTCATTCAGTATCGGTCTCAGCCCCGCTGGGAACGTCTGACCACTGTCTGGTGAAATCCATATCAACCTGCTCTCCTCCAGATGAGAGCCCTAGAGGCACGAGGCGAGTATGGCGATACGGGTCAGCAGACTGGGATGAGATGCGGCATTTTTTTGCGTCTTATCCATGGCGGCAAGTGTGCTTTTCCTCGGGTGACCCCTCGCGCTGTGCTGACGCGGTTGCGGACGTGATTCGGCAGGGGATGGAATATTTTATTCCATTCTCCGACATCCCGCTCGGCCACAAATCCCGGCCTTGGTATAATGCAGAATGTGCCCACGCTGAGGCCCAAAAAGAGACTGCCTACCAAGCCTGGGTCAAGGCCCGCGACCGCAAAGTTAGAGCGCGCAGGGTTCGCGCGAAGAAGAGAGCCTTTAATTCTGCCGCCAAGTTCTGCAAGCGGGTTTTGCGTAGGGCACATTTGACCATGTCGGACATATCGGGGCCAGGCTGGCTTCGCACCCTCCGGGTAGTAAACAGTTCTGGTCCCTGTCTAAAGCGGTTGAAACGAATTTCTGTCGTCCCACTTTACCTCCTATGATGAAACCTGATGGGTCGCTGGCTCACTCTGCAACTGAGAAGGCAAATTTATTTGCATCTCTCTTCGCAAGCAACTCACGTCTGGACGCTGGCTCAAAGCAACCACCTACTGTACCTCATTGTGACTCCTCGATGCCGGAGATCGCAGTACACATTAAAGAGGTCCGAAGAGTATTGTGCAGTCTAGACGTGAACAAGGCGTTGACGACATTCCTGACGGCATTCCAGCGAGAGTGTTGAGGCAGTGTGCGCTTGAACTGTCTCCTGTATTGACACGTTTGTTCCGCCTCTCTCTTGAAAAAAGAACGGTGCCGAAATCCTGGAAGCTTGCAAATGTACAACCAGTGCTCAAAAAAGGCGACCGTGCAGACCCTGCCCATTACCGTCCGATCGCCATTACCTCCATTCTGTGCAAAGTTTTGGAAAGGGTACTGAACAATAAGTTGCTGAACTACCTTGAAGACAATGATCTCCTCAGTGACCGTCAATATGGCTTTCGCCGGGGACGGTCAACTGGCGATCTTCTTGTGTATGTCACGCACTGCTGTGGCGAAGCCATCGAGAAACACGGCGAAGCACTGGCTGTATCGCTTGACATCTCGAAGGCCTTTGACAGGGTCTGGCACGCTGCTCTGCTCAGCAAGCTTCCTGTTTATGGCATCCCAGCTGATTTTTGTAGCTGGATATCAGATTTCCTTAGTGAACGGTCGATTAGAGTAGTTGTTGATGGCTGCTCTTCTGACCTTATGGCTATTGATGCCGGAGTTCCTCAGGGGTCTGTTCTCTCTGCAACTCTTTTCCTGCTGCACATCAATGACCTGCTTCGGCCTGGTATTGTTGGGTACGCAGATGACAGTACAGTTTCAGAGAGATACTTGTCCAGCGCAAAAACCAGCGGGGCCGAAGTTCGTTCCTTGAGAGAGGCCATGGTAGAGCGGACAGATTTGACCTTAAGCTTTGTCTCCCAGTGGGGTGATGATAATCTGGTCTCTTTTAACGCCACCAAAACGCAGGCGTGTCTTTTTACCGCTAAAAAGAGTCGTTTCGCCCAAACTCCTACTTTTCGGGGTACATCTGTTCCTGTAACTGATCGACTTGAGCTCCTAGGCATGGAGTTGACATCTGGTCTCAACTTCGGCGCCACCATCTCGTACAAGGCCCAAACTGCGGCCAAGAAACTGGGCATCCTAAATAGGGTGAAGCGATACTTTACGCCTGGACAGCTTTTAACCCTTTACAAAGCGCAAGTCCGATCCTGCATGGAGTATTGCAGCCACCTTTGGGATGGATCAGCCAAGTACCAACTAGCCGCGCTTGATTCGGTGGAACGCAGAGCTAAGAGGCTCATTGGCGACGTAAAACTGGTGGATGCCAAGCTTCATAGCTTGGCTCATCGCCGCAAGGTTGCCTGCTTGTCGGTCTTCTACAGATTGTACTTCGGAGAGTGTGCCCGAGAACTCCACGACCTCATTCCACCGGCCCCCTTCTACCACCGGACATCTAGACGCACTGCCAGTTACCATCCCTACCTGGTTGCTATTCCACCAATTCGCACTAAGCGCTTCCAAATGTCTTTTATAATGCGCACAGCAAAAGAGTGGAACTCACTACCTGCGTCTGTGTTTCCGAACGTATACAACCCTAATCTCTTCAAAGTGAGAGTGAACAGGCTTCTTCTGGGTAAGCTCACTCCATCGTCGACTTTGTCTCTGTCACCTCTGACCTAGACTAGAGTCAAGAGCAAACCCATCACAAATAAATAAAAAAAATAAGACACCAGAACGGTCCCAAAGTCGGCGTCAACAGCATGCTCAGTATCTGGTACCTCAACTGGTTGCGGACACACCAGAACAGTCCCAAATCGATGGCAACAGCACGCTGAGTATCTGATGTCTCAACAGGCTGAAGAGATAACAGAACAGTCACAAGCTGGACGTCAGCACCAGGCGACTTTTATGGCGTCTCTTAGAGCCACAGAAACCTTTGAAGCGGCTGAAACTCACAGACGCGCTGTTGCTGAAAGGGCAGTAGCGACGTCAAACATTTACAAGAAACACGAGTGATGAAATTTGATATGGATAGTCTGAAGCCTGGGGAAGGACATAGGTTTATTTTTATCAATAAACCACGCGGGCGAAGCCGCGGCTGGAAGCTAGTAATTAATAATTCAATCGTTTACGTACACCTACTATGGAAAATTTACACGTTATGTGTTAAGTATACAATACAAAAATACAAAAGACATAAAAAAAATATTACATTTAGTCAGTGATATGGTGACTGCATCATTATTGCTTTCCAAGTGCACGAAGTCGTGTGAGGAGGTATATATATAAATAGCCTTGATAACCACCCCAGACAGTGTTGTTAGTGATAATGTGGAAGCAACTCGTGCTACTAGCCATAGTGGCGAACACGGCTTTGATAACGCCCTCTGAAGGTACGATCTCTTTTCATGATGCTTTGAGTTTCAGTTATTAACCGAGCGAGCAAACTGCTTCAAGGCTGGCAAATTTGCTTTCCTCTGTCAGTTTGTTGATACTCCTTTACAGGTTGTATTTTATAACCGATCTAGATGAAACTTGGTATACAGGTTTACGACTTTATAGACTTTTTTTTCGTCGCGGTTTTTTGATTGATGGAGTAGGTACTTTCTACAAAAAGGAGCAAAAAGAGGATTGCTGGATATCTCCGCCTCATGAGATCTGATTTCAATGATTCTTTTTTATCTGAAACGTAGTAACTGTAAGTTAGTTTCATAAAAATTTGGTGAAGATCTGATGAGGATCTTCGGCGTGATGAGCAGAATAGCTCCCCAAAATGCGGTAAATTGTTCTTTTTAGATTACATCTAGTGGAGTCAGCCCTTTAACTACTGATGGCGCACCTGAAACCATCATCTCATAACAAAACTAGAGAATTCTGAAAATATAGCAGTATTATTTACTGCATAGAAATGGTTTGTTGTACTTCTCATTCGTTAAAAGCCTTTTTTTTTTTTTTAAGTAGACTGTTGGCAGTTGATTTACCCTTGAATTTTTGAAATTTAGAACTTCTGGGGTCACATGCTGATATTTTTCTATAGGGGTACGTAATTGCAGAAAATCGAGAAACGAATCGTTTTACTTACGGATGGTAGTTTTGTCTACGAGGCGTAACCTAAAGGTGTTCCTATAAAAAAAAAACGTTTCGTAAGGGACGTTGCCGTTGGCTTCCTACCTACGGATAGGAGGAAGACGAATAACGGATAGTAGGGTAAATGTATGGAGATGACAGCTTGTAGCGTTTCTATAAAATTTTTGAAACGTTAACCAACTGTCAAAGTTACTAGGCGTATATGAATTATTTACCGGTCGAAATTGATCGGTTTTTTACTAAACTTTACGTGTTTTCATTATAAACGTTAAAAGAAATTAAAATCTCTCATTCAGATAGTGAATTGAGTGATCTAGAAATGTTATCCGACTAGAATAGCTCAGATTTCGACGAAAAACGTCGTAATAATCGTAGGAATTACCAAACTAGGGTTGACCATTTTAATACCTTGGGTTTTTATGAATTTTATCTTAGTTTTCGGCTGGATAAGCCTTCTGTCGCACGGTTACTCGTCGAAATGTATCCTCATTTAAGAGTGAAGGGAGCCAGGTATTGTGTTTATGTTATATTATGTATAATTATGTTATATTATATTGTTTGTGTTTTATTTATGTATTTTTGTAGCCTCAAAATGTACAGACTTTATAAAACAAATAATTTTGCTACAGGTACATGTTTAGGTTATTTTTATTATAATTTATATCTGGCTAATTTTCAACTAACTACAATAACGTTATTTTTATCTCATGAACCATGGTAAACACTATTTTATACACCAGTTTTTATTCGCAATAAGGTTTTATTCATTTACTAATTAAAGATTTGGAAAGATTTATGATAGTATTTACTGTATGGGAAACATTGTTTATACATTACAGAGTTACAGACACAGTGTTGTCATTTATTTTCATTATTATCTTATTATAACAGACGCCACAGTTGCGTTTTGTTCACTTCGGCAGTAGGTACGTAATGCTAACATAATTTTTTAATTTTATTTGATTATTTCTTTACCAAAATCACATCAAACCTTAGGAACGTCTTTAACGGCTCATTACTCGTGACTCAAAAACGATTGGCTTATACCCGGTTCCTATATTTAACGAATCGTTATTGTACATCAAAAACCAATCGTTTTTGAGTCATGAGTAACGAGCCGTTAAAGACGTTCCTAAAGGGTTTTCCAACCTTTACCTGCGACGAACAGATGTTGGTTACCTGCTGACCGAAGCCCGCTGATGACAACTGACAGGCATTCATTGCGTTTCGTTGTAACAAACAAGCTTTATTGAATTTAAATTAAAGAAAATGAAATGTGCTTGTTTTAAGTAATAATTTATTTAAATAATTAGATCTGATTTTGCTAAAGAAATAATTAAATAACATTTAAAAAAATCATTTTAACCAATAAGTACTTACTGCCGAAGTGAATAAAACGCACTTGTGGCGAGATAATAATGAAAATAAATGACAACACTGTCTGTAACTCTGTTATTTATAAGCAATCATTCCATAGAATAAATACTACCATCAATCTCTCCAAATCTTTAACTAGTAAACGCATAAAACCTTAATGCTAATAAAACGTGTGTATAAAAAGGTGTATGTCATGGTTCCCGAGATAAAAATAAGGTTATTGTAGTTAGTTGACAATTAGCCGGATATAAATTATAATAAAAATGACCTAAACAGACAGGTTACAAAAAATACATATTACATAACCGACTCCCTTCACTCTTAAATGAGGGTAGATTTCTATGAGTTCCCGTTCGACAAAAGGCATATCCAGCCGAAAACTAAGATAGAATTCATAAAAACTCAAGTTATTAATATGGTCTATACTCATTTGGTTATTCCTACGATTAATACGACGTTTTTCGTCGAAGTCTGAGCTGTTCTAGTCGGATAACATTTCTAGATCACTTAATTCACTATCTGAATGAGACATTTTAATTTCTTTTACCGTTAGTAGCGAAAACACGTTAAACTGTAGTACACAATCGACCAATTTCAGCCGGTAAGTAAATCACTTACGCCTAGTAACTTTGACAGCTGGTTAACGTTTCAAAAATTTAATAGGAACGATATAAGCTGTCATGTCCATACATTTACTCTACTATCCGTTATTCGACTCCCGTAGGTAGTGTAGAATATCAATGTACTGTGCCGCTGGGTCGACTGAATCTAGATATTAATTATCTGTGAGATTTACTAATTAGTCTGTGACATTACTACTGTCACCTCCCTATAGTACTTGCTAGAAATTCAGAGGTTATAAATAAGACTGGACGAGGGGACTCCGTTCCTTTTTCTACGATAGCCACTGAAGCCTGTATAGCTGCCCGAAATTGGATAAGTACTCATAGTGTCCTTAGGAGAATCTGTATATTACTATAACTGTGTTTTTACCTCGTGTTCATTACTGTTCTTATCTTGTTAACTACTGTGATGCTGATTCCTCTCCAATGACCCATTTCCTTGTCTTGGGGCTACGGACTCGTCTGGTTAGGAAACTACTTACCGGATCTTCCTTTGAGCTCACGGATGCACCCTTGCGTGTTCCCAGAGTTCACAGCTTCGGATACATTCACCTTTGCGGTTACTTACTTCACCGCTCCGGCTAGACCACACCTTTGGCTAGACTACCGGCCATAACCACTACACCGACTAGCCGTCCTGGACCTTCATCTCCACCTACTGCACCGGCGGCCGCTGCACTTCGCACCAATAACCACGGCTGATGGCTACATTACCGGCCCCACCACTCCGGCAGCCTACGCGCCAGACGCGGCCCTCTACCTGGCAACTACGCGCCAGACGCGGCCCGCTACCTGGCGACTACGACTGACAGCCAGACCTAAGGCTGACCACGCCGAGCCACCGCAGCGCCAGCCAGACGGTCCACCCAGGGCAGTACTCCCACTTTTATATTCCTATGGCAAAGTACCTTAGACTCTCTTAATTCACGACCCTCTTCTGTAACTTGTGGCTTAACCTCAAATTAAACTGTTTTAAGTGACACTTGAGTCTCATTCCTCAACCCACTGAAACCCCTACGCCCCAGTAGGAAGCCAGCGGCAACGTCCCTTACGAAATGTTTTTTATAGAAACACTTTTGGGTTATGCCTCGTAGACAAAACTACCATCCGTAAGCAAAACGATTCGTTTCTCGAATATAGGCATCGGGCATTTCATAGCTCATTACTCGTGACTCAAAAACGATTGGTTACTAATGCAATAACGATTCGTTAAATATAGCAACCGGGCATTAGACCGAAAGGTTTGAGCAATATTAATAAAATATAAAGGTTCGATTTTAAACTGACATGGTTATTTTCACTACAAAAGTTATTTTAAAACGGGATATTTACCATTTATTTAGTTTTTAAAAATCGTATCCAGTTTTTAAATAACTTTAGTGGTATATTAATTATTACAAAAAAGTTTGTGCTGGCGAGGTCTACCAGCAATTTACCAGCTCGGTGCCAGAGTTTCTTTGAGAGATTTTTTAAACAGATTGGTATTCTCATGGTGGCATCACAATTCACCTTCGCAAACCCTATATATTAGACAAAATTTACATTTATACACTAAAAACAGTGATATTCACAATGTTAACACCAGAAATAAGAACAAATTACGTGCTCCATTTCACCGGCTTCATAAGGTTCATAACTCATTTGTTGGGCTTGGTATATCTTTTTATAACAAGCTACCCTCTTCTTTGCCAGATTTGCCCTTTAATGCGTTCAAAGCTAAAGTAAAATCTAACCTTTGTTCAAAGGCATACTATTCTATCAACGATTACTTAAACGATAAGAATAGTTGGTCGCTGTGTTTAACTTAAGACAATGTTTATGTTCTTTCTCCAGAATTAGCATACCTACTGACAGGTAATATGAGTTCTTATAATTATTTATTTTCTTTGACTGTCAAGGTCAATTTATTTTAATGTTATTTATTATTGACATAATCTACTCATTTCAATGTTTATTTTTTTTATGAGTGGTATTGCAATATGTGGTTAGCTAGTGACCTCGACAATTGATCATAGTTTTTCTTGCCTGAGCAACCGGCAGCAAGTTCGGCATGCTCCCTTAGATGTCACTGCTTGCGGTAGCGTCGGGGTCAGGTGGTCTCCGTCCCTCAAATATGGCGAGGGGGGTAATGGCTGATCTTTGCGTTATGCTCGTGAACGGGTGCTGCTTGTGGTGAAAGGTCGTCTTGCTGACCTTGGTTTTGTTTTGTTATTAGTAACTTAACTCGTTGTTTATTTTACTTCGATAGTCCTAGTTTATCATCTGTGACTTCGAGTTACGACTACATGTACGGCTATATGTAAGTGGGCACGCCCTTTATTACTGGAGGCTTTTATTTAGGTATAAAGTTCTGCTTACGTTTTTAGTTTTGTATTTTGTTTCTGCTTGAGTATAGTCTTCGATTTTTTTTTTGGTATATTGGCGTGTACTAGCTTACTTATAGCAAATAATTTAATTTAATGTTTTGTGTTGCGTAATGTACCTAAATTATTATATAAACTTTTTTAACTGAACAGCTGTGCTGCTGGGGAGTTTGTTGTGCCACTTCTTCTCCCCAGCTAAAGCACTAGGAAATGGTGAAGGGTGGGCGTTTTGGGGGACTGTCTTATGTAATTTTGACGTTCAAAAAGTGCTGATTCTCAGCCCAGTTTGAATAAATGACTTTTGATTTTGATTTACTGATCGCAAAATTACTAGTGTAAACAAACATGATTGTAACAAGGATAAGTAGACTTTAGTTCTCCAAAATATGGGTTTCAAATTGATAAACAAAGTTATGTTATTAAATATCCCAAACGAGTCATAATCCGAACTGATTTTTTTTTAAATAATTAATTATTATTTTTATTTTTTATTATTTGACAGGCCAGATGGCGTGGTTGGTTAAGATACCACCTATCACGCCACTGGTTGTGGGTTCGATTCCCATCCAGGACAAACATTTGTGGGCATGAACATGTCTGTTTGTCCTGAGTCTGGGTGTAATTATCTATATAAGTATGTATTTACAACAAAAAAAAGTAGTATGTGTAGTATATCAGTTATCTGGTTTCCATAGTACAAGCTCTGCTGAGTTTGGGATCAGATGTCCGTGTGTGAAAATGTCCCAGGTTATTATTATATTATGTAGATCATAGTCATTACAATAAACTTTTTTTCCTCATTCTTCTAAATGGTACTAAAGTAGAATATTACATTTAATATGTATTATTTTACGTATGAAAGGAGATAGTTTTATTGTTTTATTGCTTGACTCTGGCGTGGGACGGTGCACAAGTTGTACTTAGCTGATCCTTGACTCTAGATAATTAATTTGAGGATTCGAATTAATTATCACTTCAATTACCAAATTGTTATCGTATGATTTATGATCAATTAATGATGATTATTTGTAATTACAAAATAAGATAGTGAAATTGGTAATTGCCACAATTAGTGACTTAGCTATAAAAATTGTAATTATTATAATAATAAAAGGAATAGTTCAATCTATCTTCAGCCAATCATTTAATTGAATCCGACCCACTGCCTACACTGCCCACTAAAAATTGAAACGCATGTTGATTTGTTCCTTATGATCTTCAGATATATAAAGGGTATACTGAGAAATACGATTATAACATAAAAATTCACTACAAGAGCTATTGTTTAGTGAGTAGACTGGCCTACTACTAGAAGTAGAAGTAGAAGAACTTACTGAGATGTAGATAGTATTTTTTAAATTTTTATTTGACATGGGTTTGCTATAAAAGAGAAGCAGGTCGCTCCACCTCTCATCTTGATATCGCGAGCGTGACCAAGATAAAAATACTTAGGCAGATCGCTTACACGAGCTAGCGTCAAGGCGGCGTCAAGGCACGGGCGCATAAGGAGCGTCCTTTTTTTATGAATGGCATCTCGTAGTTGGCCTAGAGAGGCCGTGACTACTTAGCCAGTCAATCCTGTGGCTGCCTTAAACGAACTCAAAGCCAGGCGACGTAAAACTGGTGGATGCCAAGCTTCACAGCTTGGCTCATCGCCGCAAGGTTGCCTGCTTGTCGGTCTTCTATAGACTGTACTTCAGTGAGTGTGCTCAGGAACTCCACAACCTCATTCCACCAGCCCCCTTCTATCATAGAACATCTAGACGCACTGCAAGTTACCATCCATACCTAGTTGCCATTCCACCAATTCGCACTAAGCGCTTCCAGACATCCTTCATAATGTGCACGGCAAAAGAGTGGAACTCACTACCTGCGTCTGTGTTCTTTTACGTATACAACCCGAATCTCTTCAAAATTAGTGAACAGGCTTCTTCTGGGTAAGCTCACTCTATCGTAGACTTTGTCTCTGTGACCTCTGACCTAGACAAAAGTCATAGCAAACCCATGTCAAAAAAAAGAATAGCATTTTTCATAGTACTTATCGGGAACACCAATCTCGTACGACTTATAAACTTCCCCTCGCCCGTAGATCTTCAACCATGCTCGTGCCGGTAGGAAAAAGTTGATGCAGATAGTCATGAATCTCGTCAGCACTGGACTCCATATTCCACAAGTGTAGATGTTTGCGTGGTTCGACAGCTCTTAAGCTAGTAATGTTGGGCTTAGCGAGGCCACATAATGAAGCAGGTTTCCGGACTTCCTTTTGCTTTACTTCTGTCCAGCTTTGATCGTCACAGAGGTCGTCAGCAGGAGAAATGCAGTCGTAAGCAAAAGAAATGCGGTCGGGTGAATATTTGACCTTTAAACCGCCGTCATTACCTTCCGCCAAAAGTTGATGAAGGAGAATATTGTTAATGAAATATTTCATCAATTCCCAGAATCTGCTTAAGGACCAGAATCAGGAATTGCTGAAATATTTCATTAAATATATTCTCTTTCATCAACTTTTGGCGGAAGGTAATGACGGCGGTTTAAAGGTCAAATATTCACCCGGTCGCCGGCAGGTGATGCGAAGTCATCCTCACTGAACAGGTCTATGGTTTGTAACGTGTGCACCTCGATGTTTGTTGGGTTTATTTTCGTGACAACAGACTGTTTCGGGTCGGGAGCAACACTCTTCGCTTTTGTCTTTTTGTGTTTTTTGGTATGGTTTGTAGTTTGTACCGCAGCAGGAGCATTCATTGCTACAGGAGCTTGTTCAGCTTGCTGTTGAGTGGTTATAAAGTGTGGTTGCTGCGCAGTGGTGACTGTGACTGTGAACCTGGCTGTCAATGTAGTGACTGACGGATACTTACGAAAAGATGAGGGAGACTGTGTCAAGTACACAGTCTCCCTCATCATTTCGTATGAGTGCGACTGTCATAAGTTAAAAAACTTGATGGTAATATTATCTATATAACAAAATTGAAATGTTGTTCGTTACTAAGCGCATCACTTGAAGAACAGCTTGACCGATTTGTTTAATTTTCCTTTTAAAATGTTCGTAATAGTCTGAATAAGGTTTTTAGGGTAATACAAATTAGAAAAGTTGCCCGGAAAATTGGATAACTCGCCAACGGAAAGTGCTTTTTTCTATAGATTGAAAGTTCGTTTGTCGAGTCAGCTAGTGTTTCCCTAGGACAAAATCAAGAACTGATTTTGTCCTAGGGAAATATAGGGAACAGAGTATTAAATTACGTTAGTTAAGAGAGTTATGTACCAATGTAAGAAAATTAACAAGTTTTTTTTTTCCAAATCACTTGGTGGGCTTCTCAATTCACGACTTTAAGTTGTGTATTTTCTGCATCTCTTCAAAGATACCTACCCATTTGAGTTATTCACTTCTTCTTAACACGTATCATCCCAGTGTTCCAATTTTGGAACGGTTATTTTTTACATTTTTTTTTTACTTTTGGAACGCATCCATTAATTAATGTTCTTATGTTGTGAAGGATCAAGACCTTATCTCAGAAATGAAACGAGGATTGTTACAATATAGACGGATTTATTCGAGCACGACTAGTCGCTACGATTGCGTAAAGTAGAATGTGTCATATTCAAAATGTCAGAAATACCTCCTCCATAGTGCTGTCAAAGCTAACTCATATCCGGTATTCAAATATAATCGACTAAGTTGTACTAATATCAACTAACTTACTAAATCAAAATGTTTATAATCTATGCACTCTGCGCAGTATTTTATAACAATACTGAATAATAATAATTAACCTTACAACTCGGCCATCCTGTTTAAGTAAGTCCTCTCACTAGCTTGGTAAGAATTATCGTAATAAATAATCAACTTAAATAATAAATAACAATAAAAGTTATTACAATAAATATATGAAAATAAAAGTTGTTAAAAGAAAAATATTGTATAGCTAAAATGTAAATAATAATTTCATCATTAACCAAAAATTAAAACAGTTCGATTCTCATATCTTGACTTCATCTACTATACTATCTTCATCACTAATAATTACATTTCAAACTAACAAATAACAAAATTAATAAAATTTTCACAATCGCAATCTCTATTTCAAACTCTTATCACAATTTCTTATCAAATTCAATTTTAAATATCATATTTATATATCTTAATCACAAATTCAACTTCATTCTCATTTTCTCTTTATTTCTTGCACAATCTGTCAAAATCTACAGTCATCTGTGCGGCACCGTTATCTTGGCACCATTCAATGTCTGCACTGACCGTTCTTGACGATTATATGATACGAGCGCAATCTGCGCTCGTATCATATAATCTTATTCACTATCTTGCAATTATCTGTGCGACATCGGTACTTCGATGCCATTCTATATCTGCACTAATTGCTCATAATATCGCGACGCCAACAACATCCCTAATAATGACACGCACTTTCTATTGACTAGGTATACATAATCGACCTGGTTAAATAAATATCAAATTATCCCTTCATATACGTTATTTAAGTATCTGATTCTGAAGTTACTCTTTATCTATATCTACTTCTGTACCATCACTCTGATCAGTATCCGTGCTTTCGCTGCTGTACCCTTTGAAGTTCATCCAGGGGTGAATTTTATCTAACGCAACAACATTTTCGTACCTCTTTATACTTTTTCTTGTCAAGGGTGTATCTTCAACAAGAAACCTGTCATGAGGTAAAATTTTAAGAATACGATAAGGGCCCTGGAATTTGGGGATAAGTTTTTGTGACTTTCCTATATGATTTTTGTCTATCACTGTTCTTTCGATCCTAACTAAATCGCCTACACTATACTCAGTCCTACGTTTCCGATGTCTATCAAACTGATTTTTAGCGTATTCCTGTTGTTTTTCTATCCTTGCCTTAGCATTCGACCTTAATTCTACTAACGCATTACAGTCTACTCGTTCCGTTGTTTCAGCAATTACGTCAGTAAATATATTTTCAGACGCGTTCATCAATTTACACCCGAACAATAGCTCAGAGGGACTCTTCCCCGTTGTCTTATTAATAGTGGTATTAATGCCCAGCTGTATATCTCCTATGTATTCGTCCCATATATTGTCATAGTCCGATTAAACCTCTCAACCTGTCCGTTCGCTCTTGGAGTAGCTACCGCATTCAATATGTGCTTTATTTTTAATTCGTTCATAAAATTCATAAATTTTATGCTTGTGAAACAAGAACCGCGATCTGTTATAAGGCGCGAAGGGATGCCGAAGAAACTAAAATGTTCCTTAAAAGTCTTTATTGCCCTCGTCGCCTTGGTATCTCTTACGGCACGTATATTAATGAATTTAGTAAATGCGTTTATACACTATAACAAACAAACACAATAACAAACAAATACATGTTGCCTCTCTTTGAGCGAATGAACGGGCCCAGATGGTCTGCATGAAGTGTATGGAATGACATCTCCAACTTGGGTATAGGATGGAGCATTGGGACCACCAGGTGCCTTGTGATGCGCACACTCCAAACAAGCCGATACGTACTTCTTACTAAACCTACACATCTTAGGGAACCAAAACGTGCTTCTAAGGCGATTTAAACTTTTCTCGAATCCGAAGTGTCCCACATCGTCATGGTTCATGCGCAACACTTGCCACCTACAACCTCTCGGAACTACCCAACGCAATCCTTCGTCTAAAATTTTGTACACGTAGCTACCCTTTAATTGATAATTCTTTCACACGTCGGCTACAAATTTCGTTTTGTCGTCTTCTAAGATATCTCTTATACGTTTTATCTCACTATCATCACCTTGTACGGTAGCAATCCAGTCGCGAATGTCTACGTGTAACACATCACGAACATGCTCAGTATCCATATCAGTAGGCTCACTAACAGGCCCACGACTGAGGGCATCTACATGCGCCATACGCGAACCGTGTCTATACTCAATCTCGCAGTCATACTCCTGCAACTGAATCCACCAGCGGGAGATCCGTGGTCCTCTTAGTTAAGGTAGTACGCAGTGCATTACAGTCGGTGACAATTTTAAACCTTAACCCTAATAAATAGACCCGAAAACGATTAAGAGATGCGATAACAGCTAAAGTTTATAATTCGAAAGAATGGAACTTTTGCTCTTCTGCTGTTGTCTTCCGACTGTAATACGCTACTGGCCTAAGTAAACCGTCCGTACCCCGCTGCAAGAGCATTCCTGCGACACCTAGTTTTGAGGCATCCGTGTGCATTTCGGTTTCTAAAGTAGGGTCATAATATGGGGCGTTCAACTAATTTTGCCTTTAGCATACTAAACGACTTTGCCTCTTCAGCGCTCCATTTCCACTGGAATTTAGATTTTAATAGGTCTGTCAGGGGACGAGCTATCAGGGCAATGTCCTTTACAAACCGCCGGAAAAAGCTAGCTAAGCCGATGAACCGTCTGACATCATGAACGTTTTGCGGAGTCGGAAAGTTCTCTATAGCTAACGTTTTACGCGTACCTGGACGTATACCTTCACCACTTACGTGAAATCCTAGGAACTCTAACTCGGTATAGAAGAAATTACATTTATTTAATTTTAGTGTTAGTCCCGCATCTTGTAAGATTTGAAGTACCTCCTCTAACCGGTTCATACCCTGATCAAACGATTGTGATGGGATGAGTACGTCATCCATATAAATAATCGTATAGCTGACCTTTGACAAACTTTTTTGTTCATTGTTCGCTGGAATACGGAAGGAGCGTTAGCCAATCCGAAGGGCATCCGTTTAAATTGGTACTGCCCATCCGGAGTCACAAACGCAGTCTTTTCTTGAGATTTCGCCTCTACTGATATCTGGTAGTAGCCAGATGCGAGGTCCAAACTTACGAACGAGAATTACCCGATAACCCGTCTAGTTGATCATCAATTATAGGTAACGGATAATGTTCTTTTTTGGTTTTATTATTTAGCGCACGATAATCGACGCATAATCTACTATCACCGGTCTTTTTCTTTACCAGTAAGACTGGGCTAGCGTAAGGTGAATTTGACTCACAAACGATGCCTGCATCGATCATTTCCTGAACCATCGATTGGACCTGCTTACGTTCTGGAAAGGAGAGTCTATATGGACGGTAAACTACTGGTTGCGCGTCATTTAAATCAATACACATTTGAACTACACTAGTATAATTATCCTAAGTTCTTTAAGCAGTAAGCTGTCCGAGAAACATGTTTCATATCTTTTAAGTAACTCTTTTAGTCTATCAACTTCATCGTCATTAAGTTGTTTGCCATAATTGAGAGTGAAACTAGTATCGTCAAAAATCAGTGAATTTACGCTTAGATAGTCATTTGCACAAACAGCTCGCGTAACAAGTGTGCCTTCCATTAGACTGATTGGATTATTACTAAAATTTAGAACTAATATTCTACAACTTCCATTTTCTATGTCGTATTCACCCGGCAACAAATAATATTCTTTTTGTGGCGTACCACGTAAGGAACCGCTAACGCAAACCGCGCCTGTGTATTTACGTGTTGAGGTACACGGTAATGCAAACAGTTCCTTAGGGGGTATCGTAATATCGTTCGTCAAACTCAATTGTAATTTAAGATTGTGATCACGAGCAAATATCAATGAATCTGTAGTTTTCGTTATAACTATACCCGGTTTCTCGGTAAAACTGTGTCCAATTAAAACAGAATATTTAATAACGCTGTCGTCAACAATATACGCGTTGACTTCCTCCACAATGTCTTGAATTTCAATGGTGACGTTCGAGACGCCTAATGGTACCACTATACTGTTACCTATACCCGGCATAGTGGGCAAATTCCTATCAGTCCACTCGATCCCTATCCTAACAGCATCACTTTGACGGATCAATGTACATTGGCTACCCAAATCTACGTAACCTTGCATGACTTCTCCATTTAGCTTCAAATACATTTAATATTTCTTATCACTGGAATTATTTGTTGCAACATGCATGACATTTTTATCCGACGGTAAATCATTTTTATTTGTTGAGTCTGAGGGTAATCTGGGACAGTTAATAGACAGATGACCTAATCTGGTGCAAACATTACACTTCAATATCTTTTTTGTACATCTAGAACTAAAGTGCCCAGGTTCATTACAGTTAAAACATACAATCGACATATTATTATTATTTTGTGACTTCGGGGTTCTAGTTTCACCGTTATTTACAATTTGCTTGTAATTATTGTTGGTTAAGGAAGAGGTAGTGATGTTACGTTTATCAAAATTTGACTTAGGCCGGTCAGGTTCACGAGACTGTTGCTTGATTGATTGAAATTATTTTAGGACTTGTTCCGGTTCCTGACATTTTGCTGCTTTCGCACCTAATCGTAATGACCTATCCTCAATTCCATATAATAAGCAGTCTACCGCACGTTTACCGTGTATTGCACATCGATTTAATAGATTAATTTTCTCATAATAATAATGTTCTAATGAATCGCTAAATTTAACACGTTTCGACAACATCTCGGTGAGTAATTCAGCATAATCTTCGCTACTTGGAAATGATTCCTGAAGTTTGGTCTTCCACTCAGGCCATGAGTAAGACATAGATAGGAGGGCCTGATACCAGGTCTTTGCAATTCCTGTCAATTTTGGCAAGGCATAGTGTATTATCTGGTCATCACCCCACCCATAAAGCCTAGCACACTCATCCACTTTATTAATCCACATAAGTATAGTCTGACTCTTAACCATAGGGTCAAAGTCTGGAATCACATTGCCCAACAGGGGAAATTTATTGCCCTGAGGTCGATTATTGGTTAAAGCTTCTACTAACGTGGCGAAAAACGCTTGCGTGTCACTATTAAGAACATTGGGGGTACTCACGTGACTCGGCGCTGGAGGTGTATGTCGCTAGCCACTGGATTCGCTGCGGCCTCGCCTCCTGCGTCTCCTACCACGGCCGCGACTGGAACGATGTCGACGATTTTCCTCGTAACTGCTGCTCCGACTACGATCCTGGTCGCGGCTGCTACTTCGATTTCGGTAACGGCGCCTCGTGGATCGCTCAGAAGTACCACGGTCCGCACTACGCAAAGATTTCGACGAATCATTGTCCGATCGCTGCTTCATTTGCCTTCGCCCATGGGTGCTTGAACGAGATCTTGAATTTCTGCTCCGATTATGTCGACGTTTACGCCTATTGCGTTTGCTAATGTCACTTGTTTCGTCCATTTCTCACTCAATTGATACACTCCAATTTCCGCGCACACCACCAACACGTGGTTAATTTTTTATGAGTTTTTTGCAAAATCGTGGGCGTAATAGACCAATCCCACTTCTGAGATGAAGGATCAAGACCTTATCTCAGAAATGAAACGAGGATTGTTACAATATAGACGGATTTATTCGAGCACGACTAGTCGCTACGATTACGTAAAGTAGAATGTGTCATATTCAAAATGTCAGAAATACCTCCTACATAGTGCTGTCAAAGCTAACTCATATCCGGTATTCAAATATAATCGACTAAGTTGTACTAATATCAACTAACTTACTAAATCAAAATGTTTATAATCTATGCACTCTGCGCAGTATTTTATAACAATACTTAATAATAATAATTAACCTTACAGTTGGTATTACTGACATTTCTTGCTGTCAGTTGAATAAATATCATTTTAATTCGAGCGGTTGTTTTAACCAATAGAACAGATTTTGTTTGGAAAATTTTGTTGAAAATTATGGCGAATAGAAAAATGTAAGTAATCGTGAAATTTTATAATTATACTTTTGACAATTTAGTGTCATACAATAATTAATACGCGTTACGTTTTTGTTATATCATGTCATAAAACACTTCTAGAAAAAAAATGGTAGTATACGGGCAAGTGTGAATTTTGTGTACCGTTTCATTATTTGAATAGTAGGAACATCCACCCATGTAAAATTTATATACTAGATTTGATAATTTACCAGTACTACCTCGTAATTATAATATTATTTATTGCATATTGAATGTGAATCAGATAATCTCGCAGTTGGAAGAAGATGACGATGTGTTTGTGGCTGATATTTTCATCACAACTCCTGATAATTGGCAAAATAGTGACGAAGACAGCGGAGATGAAGAGTTCGCCAGTAGAAATCATTTTTCAATACATCAGTTACTTGCAGAAGCAGAATTCCGGGTCACCAGGTCGTCTCAAGCTGAATCAAGGATAGTGAATGAACTCGTTGGAGACGAACCAGGAGAGGACCCAATACCTAGCACATCGTCAGTGACGCAGCCTCCACAGCCTAACTCCTCATCGTCAGTAACACAGCCACCACCAAAAGGAAAACGTGTTGAAGTCACAAGAAAATGGAAGTTTGTAAATATTCCAGAAAACGCTGAGAAAGAGCACTGTGAACCAGATTTCCTGTAAAACTTTGAAAGTCCTGTTCAATTTTTCAAATTATTTTTGATGAAGAGGTGAAAAAATACAATCCAGAAGGGCAAACATGTATTTCGGGTTACTACGATAGATATCAAACATTTTATTGCAATCTTGTTACTGTCAGGGTACAACGAGTGTATCGAGATATCGAATGTACTGGGAACAAAAAGTCCACTGCAGTAGCACTTCCATCAGTAGCTCTAATTTCAAGAAATCGTTTCGAAGATTTGTTGCGGTATTTCCAAGTTGTGGACAATAATAATCTTAAACCTGATAAGTTCGACCTCTATGGAAATTGCTCAATGCGAGATGGGTAAAGTATTATCCTGGAGATAAAAAAAAAATGAGCATTGACGAACCTGTCAATGCTCGAAACATGGGACTGAGCAACATGTCTAGGTATCTAATATTCAAATATTGTTACGTAATAGTTATAAGATTTAAAACATATGTACATACCCATCTAACTTTTCAGTATAATAAATAAAAAGGTCTATAGAATAGTTTTATTTCATAACGAAATCCATAGCCACACTAACGGTATCTTATATGTATGCATAATCTTAGTGTTCCATTATTGGAACGGTTACAAAACTCAAAATCCAAATTCCGTAATTTTTTTAGATATCTAGGTACCGTTAGACATCTATAAACATACTCTGATCCGAATTTTATAAAAATTGGACTTGTTTTATTATGAGGCTTCTGTCAAAAAAGGATTTAAGACAAAAAAACACTACTAACCCTAAAAAAAAAACTACTCGTATCATCCCATGATACGAGTAGTTTTTTTTTTAGGGTTAGTCTAGTATAGAAATTTTTTTTATGCGTGAGCTACTATTTGTGATCAACCCAAAAATTAACACTCAATTTTCTACAACAGCTCAATGTACGGGACCAAATGAGGTGTATGACGTATGCCCCAACCCCTGTCCGCCGCAACGATGCGATGTTGACCCACGTGTACTCATATTATGTGCGGCACCCCCACAGCCTGGTGACCCTGAGTGTGAGCCAGGATGCCGATGTGCTAACGGTTTTGTCAGAAACCAACAAGGCGTATGTGTGACGAGGGATCAATGTCGTAAGTGATTTCTTTTCCCTAAATCTGGAGATTCTGTCGCGCCTAGTTTCTGCACTGCTACACTGCTTTCTTATATCTTATTTCTATAAGAAATCACTTGTTTATGGTTATCCTTACCAATATTATAAATGCGAAAGTAAGTTTGTTTGTTTGTTTCCCGAGGAAAATAACAATAACGTTCTTATGATAATAGATGGCGCCACGTGTCTTTCGAATCATGATTGAATAATATTTAAATATAAAAGAAGCTTTAGTAGGGTGTTAAGAGTTTTTTTTTTGTTTGTTTTAATTTAAGTACCTAATACATTTTGTGAGTCTTGATAGACCGGTTTTCCAGAATACTACGTATATAAATGCGAAAGTAAGTTTGTTTGTTTGTTACGCTTTCACGCTAAAACCGCTGAAGGGATTTAGATGGAATTTGGCACATCATGGGTAGACTATGACCTGGATTAGGACATAGGATACGTTTGATACCGGTAATGCGTTCCTGTGGGATAATTTCCGACAGCCACGCGGGCTAAGCCGCGGTCAAAAGCTAGTGTGAAATACGATTATTGCTTTTTTTTAAGGTTTTCAAATAGTATACATTTCAAAAAGGATTTCATATTATCGTTGCCGTTTTGAGTTAAATCCGTTTTTGACAGGAGCTTCATCAAATTTTTATGCGTGTGCTACTCTTTGTGATCAGCCCAAAACTTAACTCTTAACTCTTAATTTTCTACAACAGCTCAATGTACGGGACCGAATGAGGTGTATGACGTATGCCCCGCCCCCTGTCCGCCACAACGATGCGATGTAGACCCACGTGTAATCAGATGTGCGGCACCCCCACAGCCTGGTGACCCCCAGTGTGAGCCAGGATGCCGATGTGCTGACGGTTTTGTCAGAAACCAAGAAGGCGTATGTGTGACGAGGGATCAATGTCGTAAGTGATTAATTTTTTGTAAAACTGAAGATTTGTTAGCGTCAGTGTTGGTTGGCTCATCGCACAAGATGGTGCCAAAAGGATTTTGGCACCATCTTGTGCGTTTTTAACTGACATGATATCAGTCCAACATTTAACAAATACTTATGAGTTGTCCGATGGCGGTAAGCCTGGTGATCTGTAATACAGGTTTTACCTACAACAGACACCAGTCTCTATTAAGTGTTACCTTGACTTTGTACTGTGTTTGTGATTACGAGAGAAATAAAAGATTATTATTATTATTATTATTATTATTATTACTTATCTACCTCCTGAGCCAGGAGGTAGATAAGTATTTGTTGGCTTGGTAACTATACCAAGCCCAATCTATTTGATTCGTCAAAACGAATCAGATGAGCCCAAACTCGACGAGTTTACTAGTAGCCACTGAAGAGTTCCATTATCCACCTCCTGGCTCACGCAGATCAGCTCCAGAATACCAAATTATAGTATTGTTATCCGAACTACATTTATACATACAAAGTTTCATTTCGATACGACAATTATAAAAAAGTTAAAATAGACTTCCAAGATTGTATTACATTGTTAGTTACAAAATGAAGGAAATATGAAAACTTTTCTACAAAAAAAAAAACAAACAACCAACTTCCATACAAAATACTACAAAGTGAGAAATAACTTAAATTTCGGAAGTCTGTGTATTTGGTTTTTATGTTCTTTTTTTGCCACCGACTTCTGAAATTCAAGTTATTAACGACTTCAAAAAAGGGGTTATTAATTCGATACGTATATATGTAATATTATCGGAACTGCGAGATATTCACATATGATACTCGTAATCTATTAGGGCTTTCAAACATATATAATATGTCGGAGATGGTTGTCAAATAGAATTGTGGGTAGTCAACCGAATTTGTTATAATTTGTTTTTTTTTTTTTATAGTAGTTTACTACCATTATCGTTCAATAAATCGGAACATATTTTATTGAGTACTAGGTTTACGCACTAATTAATTTTGGCAACTTATTTTGATAATTAATTCTAACCGATGGTTTTGTTTAAACAATTGATCACAATATGTTACTTTGATTTTAGAATGATTTACTTTGTGAAATCATCATTATTTATTTACGACAGTATTCTAGTATTATTTGATTATTTTATAATTTTTTTTTTTTTTTTAATTAGATTTAGCACATTTTAGTGTTTTATATCAAGTAAATACGATGACGTACTTCCGTGTGTCATGGGACAGAGTTATTGTGGAGGGATTACAAGGTGGGGACCACGTCCTTTAAAAAAAGCGTGCACTCAGTTTGCTAGGCAGTCGATCTTCGGATTCGATTCAATAAAGAGCTCCCCTGCTCCCGACACAACTGTCGGTTTACCTGGTACAGCGCTGCTGTATATTGACATAGCTGCATTGGCTTACTGATAGCGATACACTTTGTATTTGGGTGGCTTAGGCTGCTATAGGAACTGTAACCATATTGGTTTGTTCGAATAACTGTATTGTTACTAATACCATTTGTATTGTGTTCTTTTTAAATAGTGTAACTTTATAATTATTTATCCCAATAAAATGGGAACTCTCTCTCGGCACTTCTGATCCTACATATACAAAATTTCATAGATGTATGTTTGTATGTATGTTTGTCCACGCATTTCTCCGAAACTATTAATCGGATCGTGACCATTCTTTTTTGTTGCCTTACATTTACTTCAACTTAGGGCATGATGGTTTCATCATAATCGGTTCAGTAGTTTTAAAGATAATGGACGTGTAAGTGTGGCGACCTTTTCTTTTTTTTTTGCGTGGAGAATTGCTCATGCATACTGCACAACCACGGGTAGATAGTGCAGATATGTGGGACTCCAACCCACTAAAACTCCACGGTGCCCTCCTCTGCCGCTTGTGGCGGGACCCGGGCATGCGTTAGCACTCACCGCGAACCCGCCGCGGCTGTCCGTCACCGGACCCTCCTCTGGGGAGCACCCCCCATCACACAGCACACAAGAACAACTTGCGCACCGTGACCACCCCATGGACCAAACCAGCATATGGGCGCCAGACGACCCCGTGTCTAGGCACCCTTGGGTCCCCTGTGACCGGTCAGGTCAGTAGCCCAGTCGCCTACTACTTTTCGGCCGCAGAGGATAGGGAGAGCGGCCAACGAAATACCGACACTCCTCCTCCCCTGCGGCCCCACCGCGTCCGCCATCAGACGGTGGTGACCCCGTCTAGGCCGCGGAAGGTAGGGAGAGCGGCGCACCGCAATACCGGCACTTCTCTCCCGCCGCGGCCTCCAACCCTCAGCCGCGATGCCTTCCATACGACATCGCGACCCGCCTCAGTTGCGATGTCGCCCAAGCGGCACCGCATTCTACCTGTTGGCCGCTACGTCGTCGACTTCCTGGAAAAAACCCTGACGAGCGGCCCCTCCTCGGGTTCCTCTTCGCTTCACCGTGGGTGACCAAGCCACGGCTACTGCGCTCCCCGCCTCGACAATGTGGGAACCCCCCGGGGGGAAGTGTGACGGCCTGGCTTATTGATACGAGCTACGGGTGTGGTGTCAAAAGGAAAACATCTCAAAACCTTGGCCAAATTCTAGTGCAATATTTATACTTAACAAAACTATTAAACACTTATTACAAACAAATATTCCAGTTTTTACTAAACTAAAAATTACGAAATAAAAAATAAATTTAAAAAATTAAATCGACTTCAAAAAGAAACGAACTCAAAATTATGAAATAATTTTAATTTTAAAAGTGGGTGGTAAAAATCTAAAATACAGATCCCAAGACACCGACTTCCGAAATTAAAGTTATTTCATAATTTTGAGTTCGTTTCTTTTTGAAGTCGATTTAATTTTTTTTTTACTTTGTAGTGTTTCTTTTTATGGAAATCAGTTTTTTTTTTTTGAAAAGTTTTTATTTTACACTTTTTAGTAGTGGTACCTACCCCACACCAATTTAAATACCACTCACTACCTGCAAAATAAATTGGAACATCATCCATATTTTCTAATTGAATTTTCGACTTGAAGATGTTGAACGTGAGCCAGTAGGTAATAATAATAAATCATTTATTTCGGGTAACAAAGACCCATAACATATATACCTTACAGACTATCATACATATTATATAAAAACCACAATAATGTTATTGTTCACGAAGACACGGCGGGCGTCGTATTGCGCTGCGTGGTGTCGCGTAACCTTCTGCGGAATCGCCGATACACGACACTCTTCGGCCAAAACTCTGCCTTAAGGACGGTCTTGATAAATTGAGTCGGAACTCGCACCACGAACGACTTGAAATTCGTGTTGTGGCGCGACGCCAACTTCTCGACCCTTAAGATCCCGTTGGTCTTCGCTCGAACATACTCCACGATCTCCTCAACCTTCGTGGTGTGATGTAGCCGAGAGACATAGAGCTGCGTCGTAGGTATTGCCGGACGCAGCATATTGGGTCCTGCCAGCGCGGTCCCGCACTGGTTCCGACTAGGAGGCTTCTTCCCCTTCTTCCTCTCCACCTTCACGAAGCCATCCTTGTCACGCGTGCAATATCAGCAGCGGGTGACGCAGTGGAGCTCGCCGACTCAAAACTGCCGATGCTAGCGTTTCCCGCTCCGCGACGTGTGTTCACATTGGAGGTATCAGGCGACCTATTTACCTTAACAGCGTTGCGCAACAACTCAACTTCGGCACGTAGTTCACCAATGGTGTTATTAGACACCTCCAACTTGGACTGTACATCGGCCAGGCTCGCCTTGAGAGTTGTAATATCCTTCAGCAACCTGGTGACGTCGACGTGGTCAAACGTGACTGGGGGCAACTTATGTAGCTTCTTCGCCACAAAAGCGGGCACGTCGTCCGGGTCGGTGCTCTTCATCAACGTGATGATGTCCTGCACACACTTCTGGCCACCATCCCTCCGGCGGGATTGCATCTGCTCGAC
Organism: Dicycla oo; assembly: GCA_948252095.1. Taxonomy (NCBI): domain Eukaryota; kingdom Metazoa; phylum Arthropoda; class Insecta; order Lepidoptera; family Noctuidae; genus Dicycla; species Dicycla oo. Next base: position 13,376,799 of record OX411714.1, on the reverse strand, counting down.
TTTGCCGAGCGATTGGAACAGCAGCAGCTTGGCACTGCTGATCTCCTCCTCCTTGAAACCGGACTTGCAGATCTGCAAGATGCTGACTTCGTCCATGTAGTCGATGGCATGGTTGATAAATGCCAAGACCTCGTTGGCTATGAGCGGTTGTGAACTTATAGCGACGTAAACCGAGCAGCGGCTAAAGCCGCGCAACACGTGAATATAATATTCTTGTCGAGCAGCGCAAACACGTCCGTACTTGACCGTGCATTGCACTGGACTGAAATGCTGAGGGAGACTGTGTACTTGAGTGCGACTGTCGTAAGTAGAAAAACTTGACGATAATATTATCTACAGTGTATATAACAAAAATTAAATGCTGTTAGTTGTTAATAACACACTTAAGAACAGCTGCTGGACAGATTTGTTTAATTTTAAATTCAAAATGTTCGTAATAGTCTGAATAAGTCACGCTAAGTGGTTTTCTTGATTGACAAGACGCGCAAGCACCACCTAAAATAAAAATACATTATTTATTTGTTTAATATATATAATGTGCACCGCATAGGTTCTGTGAAGGGTTGATGTCCATAGGGGGGGAGCTAACTAGTAAATAACAGATGGTAGAGCAATATAGGATTTATAATCATAAGAAATCAGAACAATCTTCGGACAATCGCGCACTGCTTAAATCAATTCGATCCTAGTGTCTATATTTTAGGCTAACTGAAGCCCTTAAATAAAACTACTGGGACTTACAGTTTTTATTTAAAAGGTAGTTCTATCTTTGCTTGAGCCATAGAATGTCAGCCACTAAAATATAAGGTTGCCCATTGCATGAAACTTTTACATGAGCTACGCCCGCACTTGAATAAAAGTATCAACGTAGTCTATCTGTAAATAAGACTTTTATTCATAGTATGACATTCGAGCACTCAGACTAAGCCTACAAGAACAATTACCTAACATCAGAGACAAAATTTATAATATAAGGTAACCCTTACAAGAGCAGGGTTAACTCGGGACGAACGAAACGCGTAAACCTGACACTCCTCTAAGTGTCAGTCAAATTATACATTAAACTGTACTAATTAGTATAGATGCTGGCGGGAAAAATTCCGAATCATTCCCGTCGAATATGTCGGAAGTATTCCGAAATATTCCGAAACTTTGGGAATATTTCAACGTTTATTCCCATTGAATTATTCGGGCGAAATATTCGGCGGAAACATTCGATTGCGGGGTACGAATGATTCTCGCGGGGGGGAAAACTTCTCCGGGGAGCATCTCCCCTCTTACCGCACCCCGCACCGCCATCGCACGTCTCGTGGCAGTCGCCAGTCGGGCGTGCGCGGCCAGCGCGGCGGCAGCGGCCGGCGCATAGCGGGGCAGCGGCGGCGGCGATCGACGATCGATGCAAAAATGATTTTTCAGCAAAAAAAATAAAAATCTTAATTAAATTCATTTTGAATAATTCTGATTTAATTTCTTTCCCAGAAGTATTCCGGAATTATTCAGAATTTTTCGGAAGTTTTGCAACTATACTAGTTAGCACTCACAAATACTGCATTGTCCTGTTTAAACCTAAAAATAGTAAAGGAATATATACAGCTAGATGAAGAAGATGATAGAAGTACAGAACCGGTCGAAGTAGCGGTGCTTGGGGGAGGCCGATGTCCAGCAGTGGCCTTGTTTCGGCTGAAATGATGATGATGATGATATAACGGAACGGAAATTACCTACTTGCATGCCTTTGAAGGCAAGTTTAAAGCGAAAATATAAATCTTCTTTATTCCCTATCCCTGGGAATTTCGAAGCAAATAGTTAAACAATAACAGGTACGGAACTTAGTAAAGTTATTGTTCTTTGAATTACTAAAGTGTCTTTGGTGATGGCGAAAGTCGGGCTGAGTGATGATGAGTCAGTAGGGATTTTTAACCCATAGGGGTGCTTTTCCAAAAACGCCAAAACAAGTCATCCATAATTTCTAAACAGAAGGCTTAATACCAATTTTTTCCTTACAAATTTTCATCCCCTATTTACCCAAAAACAGGTAGTTTTTAATTCTTAACCAGAATGATAAATACCAATTAAACTACAAAAATGAAGATTTACCATACAAACTTTCATCTCCTATTTTACTCCCTTAGGGGTTGAATTACAAAAAAAATCTTCCTTATACCTTGTCTACATTATAAAAGAAACCTTGGTGCAAAATTTCAGCTTTCAAGGGTTTGGGCTGGGCGTTGTTGAATCAGTGAGTCAGGACTTTATTTTTATATAAATAGATATATTATTTATATAAATAAAATTGACAATAAAATGTGACGGGACTCCGGTGCCCAGCAGACGCTTGAGGGATTAATAACCGTTCTCTGGTACATAATTATTATACTATTTTTAGGGTTCCGTACCTCAAACGGGGAAAAAACGGAACCCTTATAGGATCACTCGTGTGTCTGTCTGTGTGTTGTTCTGTCACAGTCAATTTGCTCCGAATCTAATGGACCGATTAAGTTAAAATTTGGTACACCTATGAATTTCTGTGGCCTAAACACAAAGACGTAAAACATAAATATAGGAATTTTGAATATGAGGTCACTTTTGGGGGGCAAATAAGAAAATAAAAAAGAGTTTTGCAAACTGTACCGTGTGACATATCAAAAGGGCTTATTGGGAGGGTATAAAATTGATTTTTTTTATTTTTAAATATATTGTTTTAAAGTTATTTTGGAAAATATACGAAAGTGCCCATTTCCTTATCTCCGAAACTACTAACAATAAGCTAAATTAAGAAAAAAAAAATACAGAAAAAAAGTTCTATACCCGCTGTGCTGAACCGCTGTGCTAACCCGCGCGCGGGGAAAACCGTTGAGCCCCCACCCGCGGACGCCCGCGGTAATCTTGTAAACAAAACCGATTTGCATCGTAGCTTCTTGGAATTTTGTAACCGTTGAATGTTTCTTAGAATGCTAGTGAGTAGGGCTTTATAGTAATCGTTTCGTTTGAAAGTATGACTTGTTTTCATTTTCAAAATTGGTTGTAAAAAATAACAAAACAATTTTTAGTTACACTTTCAAAGAAATGACTAGTAAAAAAAAGCAAGTGATGACCTATGTTTTATGGTTTAAAATGCATGGTGTGTTTATTCTCAGCACAAAACATAAATAAAACCACTTACCTTAATACAGTTTTCATTAATTATAAGCATTCCAATGAGCATTGTTCATATTTTTTTATGTTGTAATTGAAAAACCATTTCGAGGAATAGCGTTACTGATCATTACAGACGAATTAATCATGAAAAATATTCATATTTTATTAATATTTTCGATATAATACGATTGACCTTGTTTGCCCTTCAAATTGTGTTAGCTTTGGCCATAGTTTTGTTTCGTTGCCTCAGAAAATAAAAAGTGGCAAGTATTATCTATAGCCTGTCGTGTCAATGTCAAAAATATAAACAAATTATTTACATTAAAATCTTTTACAATATTTTAATATTCTTGCGACTTGCCTAATAATCTCGTGTTATCTCAACACATATTGGAAAAGAGTTATGGAATACAGGTAGTGCTTTGTTCCAACTTGCAGCAATAATAGTAATAATAGTGCAAACAAAATGTTTGTTCGTATTAGAGAAGACTCGTATTAAGAAGACGAGAAAAGTGGTGTCGTGATGTAGGCGTGGAATATTACAAGTTTTATACAATGTATTATTGTTGCGAAGATTACATCTACCAAAACCACTATCCGTTTAAAACTTGCTACTGTTGCGGACGAAATTTCGAAAAATAAGAATGTATTTGTAAATAAGAAACCCGGTCAAGAGCGAGTCGGACTCGCACACCGCGGGTTCCGTACTATAATTTATTTAAAAAAAAATGTGCTATATAGAGACATCGTTTTATTTTTCCTGTAATCTTTACACAAATTTCTAGGGGGGACTTTGGGGGTCGGTATTTTTACGTTTTTCATCAAAAGTCGAAAATTGTGCGGCCTAAAAAATAATGAAAAAATGTTTGACAATGTGCAAACGGCACTCTTTCATATGACACCCCACATGCCCTAGTAGCCCAACTTTGAATTCTTAAGACCCCCGTTCAGTCCCTGTTGAAAAAAAATATCTGTATTTTTATTTCTTTCTTATTGTAAAATAGTTGGGCAAACGTCATCGACCGTGCCAAGGGAGGCACTTTTTAAGGTTCCGGCAACCCGTACAAACTTATTAAAGTTTGCACCAGTGATTCGGGCAGTAAGAATCCTTAATAGTGTCTCTCGGCGTCTGGACAGATTTTCTTGCTCTTTGGCGGAATTCCATGAGATATCCAGCTGTGACAGACTAAGTCGCACCATATCATTTTCCTGACGCCATTGATGTTCAGGCCCACTTACATAACTCCAATTCTCGTGCGATGTGGTTGGTCCGGCGCATGGCTCATTTGTCAAACTGTTGCGCAACGCAAGCACAGAACATAAAACCTCTCTGGAATGACAGACAAACTTTATTGTCTTTGGTTCGAGACGCGTCGAAATGTTGCCACATATTTTATTATTTATGTCTGTACATATTATATATTTTTATTGTGACAGCGATACACACCGCCGGCTTACGCTGAAAACCAGCGCCGTGGATTCGTGCCTTCGTGCACGGGCCGCGGCATTATGCTGAGCGTGTAGCCGTTTCGCGGGGTAGTGACGCACATTTCCAACAACTTTATTGTGTGTACTTAGTTATGTTTTTTTGTTTTGTGTGGTTTGTTATGTTTTATTATTTTGTGTTTCGCTTTTCTTGTGTAGTTTGTGTGCGTCATTCTCACGTGAATAAACTGTTTTTCTTTCTTCTTTTTCGGTTTCCTCAGGAGAGAAAAAACGTTTATTCTCAACTTCTTCCAATTCCCAAAACTTTTGTAATAAGTCATTGAGAGCCAATGCCGTGAAAGAAGAGTTAGGTAAATTTAAATTATCCCTACTATGCGGAAAATCGCCCATCAAGACATACCCGAATGTGGTAAATAATGCAGATGGGGCGCGTGAACCAAGATCGACCCTATTCCCCAAGTAAATGTACGGAAACAGTTGAGCGCCCAACACTAGGTCAATATCCCTGGAATATTCCAGCTTAAATCTGCGAGCGGAAGCGCGTGGAAGTCTACATGGCTATCCCACTTAACATGGTGCGATGGTAGCTGGTCCGTAATGCACTCAACTACTAACGCGTGAATAGTATATTTTTGATCCGGATACACACGAGACTCGATATCTAAATGTACGTATCCTATTATCGGTCGCGATACAGAACCAACTCCTTTAACAAAAGAATTACTCAAAGGAATTATCAGTAAATTAAGTTTTCTACAACAAGTTGTAGTTATTAAATTATTTTGCGAGCCATTATCAATTAAGCACCTCACTATTGTTGTGTGACCCGCACTGTCACTTTTAGCTAGCGCATAAACCTGAGCTGTCGATAATAGCACTATCTCCTTAGCCTTCGCTGCATCAGCTGCTAATAACACAGCCGAGTTGTGAGCCGAAGACGCCGGCGTCACGGAAATATCAATCTTATCGCAATGAATATAAGAGCTCGGCACCGCGGCGGAAACCGGAGCAGACAAAGACGTACCGGGAGTCGAGAGGGGCGCGGAAGGCGCGAGGGACAGCGGCGCGTGAGGCGACGCGACGACTATATTGCAATTCGTAGCTTTAACATCAGCTGTTTGCGGTTTATTTTCTTTATGAAAATGTAATAGTGTATGATGGCGTTTTTAGCCGATTTCCAAACGGAGGAGGTTCTCAATTCGTCTGTATGTTTTTTTTTTTTACGCGATTACTCAAAGACGGATGGACCGATTTAGAAAATTATTTTTTTGTTTGATAGGGTATACTTCCGAGGTGGTCCCATATAAATTTTATTAACTTTGCTTGGGGAGTTTTTGAGTTAGCTTCAATAATGCGTATATTTCCCACTTATTTTATGTGGATGATGTGATGGTGTTTTAATAACTTCCAATCACTGTTATTTACATGGCTATATCTACAATTATTGTGCTCAATTATGTATTCGAATTTGTGTGGGGTAGGTTCCACAACTAAAAAGTGAAAAATAAAAACTTTTTAGCAAAAAATAAAACCGACTTCCAAAACAAAACACTACAAAGTAAAAAATAACTTTAATTTCGGAAGTCGGTGGCAAAAAACGAAAATACAAAACCCAAGACACCGACTACCGAAATTAAAGTTATTTTTGACTTTGTAGTGTTTTGTTTTGGAAGTCGGTTTTATTTTTTGCTAAAAAGTTTTTATTTACATAAGTCACAGACTGATGTTGACTTGCAGTTACTCAATCCGTGCAATGTGCTCGGACAATTCGCACACCCACGTTTGGATTTCATAAACTCGAACCTTGTTCTAGGAGTCAACGCGGATTTAAACTTAGCGCAGTTAAACAAATGAACATGAGCGTTATCATTACAGTACGCGCAGCATGGAACCGTGATCGCGGATGAACAAGCGGACGAGTCAGCTGACAACAAACGCTTTTGTCTGTGTGCGTGACTCGCGAGGTGCGGAAGCGGGGTTTCTAGTAAAGTTTCTCGCGTTTGAATGCGACGAATTCGAGCGTGCCAATATCTTTGCCTGATCTTGAACGAAGCTTATCAATAATTTCGTGGTGGGAATTTCAACATCTCGAATGGAAAGTTCAAACGATTGAATAGTCTGTGAATCGATTTTTCTCATTGCACAGTGCAAGAGAATAAAATCAGCAAGATCCGTGATCCCAAGTTGTTTCAAGGTAGAAATAGATGCACTAAATGTTTCTATGAAAGAATCGAGACTATTAGCGTTAAGAGAACAACTTTTTAAATCCAATATGTTATTTAAATAATGCGTACCTAGTGAGCGCTTGTCTTGATATTTTTTAACTAAACTATTCCATAAAAACTTGTAAGTATCACCCGTAGGCACAATTCCAGCGGTAACCTTCAAAACGTTGTGTGTAAGCCTACCTACCAAGTACTGCACACGTTGCGAGTCAGTCAGCTGATCATTATCATGAATGTTCGACTTGAACGACTCGTAGAAAACAGGCCAATTCTCTGTTTTCCCGTCGAAAGACGGCAGCGCGATAGGAGGCAACATTATTTTAAGCGGTTCAAAAAGAGTCTTTGTATTACTACTGGGTGCTGGTGGCGATTGATTACAGTTTATTTTATTCCGGACACGTTTAATATGAATATACAAATCTTCAAAGGATTCTAAACAAGCATAGTCGGCACTTGAACCAGGTTTTAAACTAATATTTATTTGATTAATTTGGTCGACAAACGATTCAAATTTATCTCGAATGTCATCAATTGTCTCTGAGTCAGCCATAAAACTCTCATTTTTCCTCGAATCGAATGACGATATACTTTTTGATAAATCATAGAATCGATTAACGCGTTTAAATAACAATCCTTTCTTTTCATGAAGAATCGTTAGTAAATCTTCCGGCTTCGGTTGTTCATTCGTCATTTTGTTAAGGCGGTGCTATATGTAAATTGGGCTGGAACTGAAGAAGTTTAAAACCTTTTTTCTCCATAACCCGTACCATAATGATCTTAAAAAAAATATATGTTAAACTACACAATAAAACACATGTCCCCTTCACTTAGAAAAAAATAAAAAATAATTTTAAGTATCATTAACATACATGAAAAGTAACCCCTGTTTTAGAAATATAAAACCTTTTTTCTTCGAAACCATTAATCGCTAGGTTTTTTTATAGTCATCTGGATATTACACAATACAATATCTAGGGAATCCTCGGCTTATTTTTTTAAATAACTTTTCTAATAACTTATAGTCATTATTTTTTACATAAATCGACACTCAATCGCGTGAGCAACCCCTCTGTCGCCTATTAATTCAGTGCGGGACGAGACGCAGTGCTGAACGGACCTGTACCCCTTTTTCCCGCATTTTTTCGTTAGTGACAATACCATTGGAAAGTATTGTAAACAAATTCCTACCTATATTTTGTTTGTTGTTATTTTGTTGATTTTAATAGTTTTTTGTGTGTGTAAATATTAGAGTAGTTTTTAGTATGAAGTTAGTAGAACTACATAGAAAATATTTGTGTTATTATAAGTTTATTTATAAATTGATTTTATAAATAAACTTATAATAACACAAATATTATATGGGTGACAAAAAAAGACGCACTAAGCGTAATTTGAAAATAAAATACAAGAGGAGAATAAAAAGAATGAAACGGTAAGTAATTTGAGTACCTATCTAACATTTTATTAGTAACCATCAATCAAGCGTTTTGATAAAAAGATATAGGTAGGTACGTATAAATAATATGCGTATCTAAGCAGGTACCGACCTATCAGCTGCTTATACTTACCTAGGTACCTTTCTTCGCCAGAACGAGAAACTGTTTTCGTTTCGAATTTGCCAACGGAAATTCGTACGTGTTTAATGGCAATAAGGTATAGATTCCAAACGACCTGGCGGCATTACGACTCGGCGGCACAGTAACGAGCTATAGATTCGCATGCAGTGAATCTATAGCTTGTTACTATTAGACACGTACGAATTTACGTTGTCCGGAGTTTCGCTAGCTAATTTTATTTGACCCTGAATATGTGTCGCAGCTAACTAGTTTATCATGTTTAGATATCGATACCCATCACGTCTGCGGAGTTTCGCTAGCTAATTTAATTTGACCCTGTATATGTGTCGCAGCTAACTAGTATATCGTCGCTGTCATATCAAAATGTCGTATTGTTTAAGTACCTGTTTCAGGAAACACAAAAAACTGGTTTTTTTTATAGTACTGTGTAAAAAGTAACTTTTTTTTTTGGGAAATTGCATAATTTTACGGTGTCTATTCTATAATATCCTTAAATACAGATTGTAACTGGTACCTAGAAATTTGCAAACATACGACCAAAAAAAAACAATAAAAAACATACGACATTTTGATATGACAGCGACGATATCATGTTTAGATATCGATACCCATCACGTCAGTGGAGTTTCACTAGCTAATTTAATTTGACCCTGTATTATTACTCATCGCAATCAGATTGCTAATAAAGGGTAATAATTAGGCCAGCCACATACAGTCGGAATTCCGTCCCGGAATTCCGTTTCGAAATATCGTTTCGGAATTTCGAAAGCAGCAAATCTATACAAAGTCACGCATGACTACCATGCGTAATTTTGAATCGGAGATCGAACGGAGGACTACTTGTACTTGTGTGATAGATCCTTGATCTTGCATGGATTTGCTGCATTCGAAAATTTCGAATCGATGTTTCGAAACGGAATTCCGACAGTATGTGGACTTTTTTTGCCCATCCTCATCCTGGCTCCTCATGCTAGACCCGTTCCGGCAAAGTAAACTCTACCGGCACAGACCTAAAATTTGGAGCGCGCAAGCCCCACCACGACGTCAACGTAGAGATACAGCGGTGGGGAAAAAATTATTATTATTATTATGAAATCAAACTTATTAAAAATCAATCGAATGGAATTTATTTTGAAATCAAACTAAATATCTATTATATAAAAATGGTAGAGGTAACCCATTAGGGAACTAAAGCCGTAATATAGGTTTTGTATACTGAAAGCTACATTATTATACTTTTTGTCTTCATTTACAGGAACAATAATATGGAAGAAATAAATGATGCAACACATGATGCAGAAGTGCAAGAAGAAATTGTTCCCATATCTTCAAAAAGAAACAAAAGAAATGAAAGTGACGACGATGAAGTAAAATACATTGATGGTTATAATGTAGAAAAAGCAAATGCAAAAAAAATGTGTTGTAGACATTAAACTTCTCAGAATTTTGAAACCAAATTGTGTCAGAAAGCTTTTTTTTTTATTGAGGACTTTAAAGGCTTGGGATTGAGCTGCTCCAAATTTTCTTTTTGCATACTGAATGTTGACATGAAACTTTTCTTTGTAAAGTATTATATTATTTTGATTATTGTGAATGTGAATACTATGTGGGTCATTGCTATTTTGTTTGTTTTTTTTTTTCTCTCAGTTATTTTTAATCATGGTCTGGCAGTTTGAGTAATTTATGCGGCCTACCCAAATGCCCTTTCTTTGGTATTTTCGTCGAATCGTTGAGCTCCTTAAGTTCTGAGGTGAGCTGCGCGATTACTGACAAATGCGTGCACTGGCTGGACAGGTCCTCTCAATCTGTGTGGTTCTTTCCTCAAAAGACCATTTCAGACACCAATCTACATGGTCTTCACCTGAACTGACCAAGATTATGTCCGGTCTTTATAAGAGCCTATGACCTCTGAGTTTGTTTCGGCCTTTCTTCTCAGAGTAGTCAGATAGGAAACGCCGACCAGAACTAGTTTAAAAAAAAACATGATTGACTTGTGATAGGTAGTGTTTGTACAAACCTACTTACAAAAATAAAATCATTTATCATTTATAATTTTGAATGTGTTTTTATTTTGCCTTTGTCAATGTATAACCTGAACAAATTTAATCCCAACATCAGTCACTGACATGCAATAAAAATGGATAAAAAAAAACCATCAAAACCAAAAAAAATGGACCCTGTAAATGGACGACTCTATATATTATAATTATATATTAATTGATTAGGCCTGCCACATACAGTCGGAATTCCGTTTCGAAATATCATTTCGGAATTTCGAAAGCAGCAAAGCCATACAAAATAAACGAAGAACGTGTGTGATACATCCTTGATTTTGTATGGATTTACTGCCTTCGAAAATTTCGAATCGATATTTCGGAACGGAATTCCGAAACGGAATTCAGTCTGTGTATGTGGCCGGCCTTATTGAACTAATAAGTTCCGGGCCCACGACCGCTTGTGACTTATAATAAATTGAACTGAGGTTACGGGTCGTATGGGGCCCACAAACCATATAGGACGCATTGTGGTTCATGGACCCCATGAACCTAATATGGCATTTGAGCTTCGTGCAAGCATATGGCCGGCAGATTTGTATATTGCTCAGATTTTCCACTTGATTTTATTTTTCGTTTTTTTTTAAATATTTGAAGTACTTAAAACAACTACTAGTAGTACTTTTAGGTACTAACTTATTCACTTTTATTTATGAGCGAAGTCGCGGGGAAAGCTAATAATAATAACTGTCTATATTCTGCCGCCTATTTTCTGTTTTAGTAATATTACAATGAGTTCTTAGTCATTAAAAAAATATATTTTCTAAAAATATAATAATTTACACAAGTGTTGTATTTGTTTTTCTACAACATACAAGTTTTTACCTAAAAATGTTCTGCACCACTGCTCTGAAATATGCAACAGGCTACCTATGCGTGCGTCGCGCGTCATGGCTCTGTGGCAGTCAGCGGTGCAAAATAGAATATTAGTGATCGCTGCGCGCGTAATTATAATGAGGGGGTGCGCGGGGCATTCTCGGCGGTAACGCCCATTTGAGCGAGGTCAACGGCGTAATGCCAAGCCTTAAATAACAAATGAACAACAACACAATAACAGAAAAAAATACCTAACAGGCAATTTGCAATAGTTAACGCGCCTACCAACTATGAGTAGGTATCTATCTAATTATTATTACGCAAAAAGCCGAGATGAGTTGGTAACTACCTACCTATTAACTTAATATCAAAGCGAATTTTTAAATGCGGATACCTACATAGAATGAACTTTACCAATGAATACGTAATGTGGTTCTATGTAAACTAATAAAATAATTGAACAGATTCACCAACAAACTACGTAAATCTATTGTCAATTGCGCTGCGTTTTATAAGAACTAATTTATCAAAAGTTTACGTAAATAAATACCTATTGCACGTTATTGAACCTATATGATTTTCACCAAACAATTACGCAAAAATCTAGGTAACGGGTTATTAATCCGGTATCTGAAGGACCAAATAATATGGTGAGGCGTGTAAATAGCCTGCACCTTTATTAGAGTGATGTGAGAAAAACTTAACTCAAAGACGTAATGGCGCACTTCAAAAATAAAATAATTTCCCCATTGATGAATCCTCGAGGAACCAATACCATAAAATTAAAAGCAGCTAAACTTGCCCACGTACCTTAACAATCCAGAGATCCCACTCAGACCCAGGGAGATGGGAAGATATCTCGTTCATGCGTGTTGTGTTCATGTTCATAGATTAAGGGATATTTCTAAACACTACAGAACTAATTCTCTCAATTTAAAGGCATGGAGTATGCGTCAACTCGCGACCACGACACACGGATCACTATCGCTCATGGTCCTCGACACCATACCGCTAGACTCTGCCCAAAGCCAAACAATTGCGTTTGTGTCTCGTTTATAAGCGCATTCACTCATGAACTTGAATGATCCGAAATCTACGCATATTTCTTTTACACAATATACCTATCTTCTACATAATATGTATATATTATAAAATAAAGTGGCATTTCTTGTCTGTCTGTGTGGCCGCGTTGTCCCTATACACTGTGCAACGGATTTTTATATGATTTTCACCGTCACTAATAAAATTTATTTCGGAAGGTATATATAAAACTTACATATCAAGAAATGCCGATGGTTTGTCTAAACCGTTTTTACTTGTTGTAAAAACTTTGCGAAAACGGGGTGGGTCGCTATTTTTTAATTTATAAAAGTGTTGTGATATGTTGTAGGGTCTATCTAACTCTTTTGTTAGCTGTACATACAAAACTAAGCGTAGGCTTTTTTTGCATTAACAAAGTACAATATAAGTATTATATTTATTTACAGTACAATGCACAAAACCACACGAAGTTTACGACATTTGTCCGCAATCTTATCCACCACAAACTTGCGCTGCCATTGGAACTGCATACCCCTGTCCATATCCACCTGTAGGCGAAGAATTCTGCCAGCCAGCCTGTCGATGCGAAGACGGCTACTACAGAAATTCTGTTGATGAATGTATATCAGAAGCAGATTGTTGTAAGTATTTTTATCAGTTAGGACTAGACTAGTCGGCTCTGTGTAAGATGATGACTCTTGTTACCAACATCCTGTTCCCATCCAAAACATATTAGCCCAAGAGCCCACGACGCTCAGCCCTTCGTTATTTTATAAACTTTGAAAGTTTCTCTATGTCCCCAATACAAGTAAGAACGATCCCGGACTATGAAGTTTGGATCATGGTGGCTTTGGCAGACAACAGGTAGCAAAGGTGTTTACAATTGCACCTCAAATTCGTTAAAGTATAATACCTTATTAACATTTTACCTACATTCTTTCAAATCCCCAGGTGTTACATAGGTCCTGCCAGGGTTGTGGGTTGTTTGAAAGAATAACAGTGCCCTGGCTCAGGCAAATGAAGTAACACGGGTAGGTCTTAGTCAGTAAAAGTCTAACACGCCCTCCAGCTCTGCCCAGAGTGAGAGAAGTTATTTGACGATTTCCCACCCCAAAACAAAAAGGTGTTACATAGGTAGTGTGTGCATAATTTCACATTAATACAGAATTATGGAAAAAAGAGACATGTTGCGCCGACCCTAAATAAATTGGGAGATTGTGTATATTAACAGAAGCTGTTAGTTTCTGCATGCTGCATTTAAGGTAGCCGATGGAAATCATTTATTTTGACGAACAGGAGATAATCAAAATGTTTATTTTTTCCAGTAAGGTGTACCGGACCACACGAATACTACTCATGCGGCGGTGCATGCGACAACGTCTGTGAAACACTGAACGAACAGAGCCAGGCCAACTGTCCCATCGTCAATTTTAAGTGCAATGAAATGTGCTACTGTGAGGAAGGATACGCCAGGGATGCCAGTAACATTTGTATACCCATCAAAGACTGCTATCGTAAGATTTTATTTGATTATTTCTTAGTTTAGTAGCGAGCCATTTCATTATGTTTTGAATGGCAACGCAACTGTGATGGTATTATAGATATCAAAGGCAGCAGTGACCACTTATCGTAAAGCCGGCTGCTTGTAGCACAACAAACATCTATATTAGAAATATGAACATGATTATGCTTAGCGAACTCTATTATGTCCCGAACATAATAATTATTACTTGTATTACCCCTCTAGCACTGGGCTCACCAACATTTTAGCTTTTGCCCGCGGCTTCGCCGCGTGGTTGTCGGAAAATGTCCCACGGGAACGCACTAACGGGATCAAAAGTATTATATGTCATAATCCAGGTTATAATCTACCCATGTACCAAATTTCATCCTAATCCGTTCAGCGCTTTCTGCATGAAAGCATAACAAACAAACAAACTCACCTATTATGAAAAACCGATCTATCGACACTATAGACTCACAAAATGTATTAGGTACATAAATAAAATAAGTATACATACTACTTAAGTTTCCTTAATAATATAACTCAATCATGACTCGTAAGACACGTGGCGCCATCTATTATCATAAATGACGTTATTGATGTTTTCCTCGGAAACAGTGTTTTTTTTTCGATATGAAAGGTATCCTATGTCCGCTTCTGTACACGTGTCAGCGTATATCCAAAATTTCAGGAAGATCGGTTTTGTGGTTTAGGCGTAAAAAGGTAACAAACAAACAAACTTACTTTCGTATTTATAATATTAGTTAGGATTATCATACGTGAATATATTGCAGTCACAAAACAGCAACCATAACGACAAGACCTATTGCTATATCTATGTATATCGTCAGTTGTAATATCAATTAATGTAACCGCCAAACGGCAACTTTACAGGAGAGGCAAAAAACTAAATCACAATTCTTAAAAAAAAAAATGTAAAAAAATTAAATCGACTGCAAAAACAAATTAACTCAAAAGTATGAAATAACTTTAATTTCGGAAGTCGGTGTCTTGGGATCTGTATTTTAGTTTTGTACTACCGACTTCCAAAATTAAAGTTATTTCATAATTTTGAGGTAATTACTTTTTGAAGTTGATTTATTTTTTTAAGTTATTTTTTTATGTTGTACTTTTTAGTTTTTAGTAAAAACTGGAATACTCATAATAACAGGTACGGAACATAGTAAAGTTATTGTTTTTTGAATTACTAAAGTGTCTTTGGTGATGGCGAAAGTCGGACTGAGTGATGATGAGTCAGTAAGGATTTTTAACCCCATAGGGGATTATTTTCCAAAAACGCCATAACAAGCCATCCGTAATTTCTAAACAGAAGGCTTAATATCATTTTTTTTTCCTTACAAATTTCATCCCCTATTTTTACAACAAATATGTAGTTTTTAATTTTTAACCAGAATGATAAATACGAATTTTCATGTTTTAACCTACAAAAATAAAGATTTTCCATACAAACTTTTAACCCCTATTTTACTGCCTTAGGCGTTGAATTTCTAAAAATCCTTCCTTATTCCTGGTCTAGATTATAAAAGAAACCTCGTTGCAAAATTTCAGCTTTCTAGGTTCAAGGGTTTGGGCTGGGCGTTGATGAGTCAGTGAGTCAGGAGTTTTATTTTTATATAAATAGATATATTATTTATATAAATAAAATTGACAATTAAAAAAGTGACGGGACTTCGGAGTCTAGCTGACGCTTCAGGGATGAATAACCATTCTCTGGTAAATAATTATTATACTATTTTTAGGGTTCCGCACCTCAGAAGCAAAAACGGAACCCGTGTGTCTGTCTGTCTGTTGTTCTGTCACAAACAATTTGCTCCGAATCTAATGGACCGATTAAGTTGAAATTTGATACACCTATGAATTTCTGTGACCATTTTACAAAGACGTAAAACATAAATAAAGGAATGTTGAATATGGGGACACTTTTGAGGGGCAAATAAGAAAATACAAAAGAGCTTTGCAAACTGTACCGTGTGACATATCAAAAGAGCTTATTGGGAGGGCATCAAATTGATTTTTTTTTATTTTTAAATGTATTGTTTTAAAGTTATTTAAGAAAATATACGAAAGTGACCATTTTCTTGTCTCCGAAACTACTAAGCTAAATTTAGAAAAAAAAAATACAGAAAAAAGTTCTATACCTATAGATTACAAGAAAACCACGCTTTGAAAACTGTGTGGTACACGATTCTTAAAAGTCCGTTACGTTACCCTCATCACCAAATTTTTATTTGGTGATGAGGGTAACGTAACAGTCAGAATGTTATAATCTAAAACAAAATAAGTAATGTACGATGAGCGAAGTACCAGATCCGGACGAGTCGCGAATATGCCCGTACGTTTAGCAACTAAAACTCATTTATAAATCATACGCGCGCGCCGGCGGCGGCGCGGGCGGCTAGTGGAATACTGTCGACTTATAATTATTATTATTTTTTTATAAATGGCATCTCGTAGTTGGCCTAGAGAGGCCGTGCCTACTTAACCGGTCAGTCCTGTGGCTGCCTTAAGTGAGCTCAAAGCCTCCAGCCAGGGGCATAAAACTTAGAGACGAAGCGACTACACGATAAGGGCTCCCCCTGTGGGGAACGAACCTTGGCTTAGGGCGTCGCTGGGGGAGGTCAGCAAGATGGGACAGGCTGGATCAATTTAGAGTAATTATTATTGAACAGGGAGTTTAAAGCTACTGGCTTAGCTACGCCACCAGCTGGCACTTCATTCCCGAGCAAGAGACGGGGGGGAGGACGATTACTTCAGGGTCGTCGCGAGGGACCTCGGCGGTGAGGTCGGAATGTCGATTTGTTTTTGTTCCTACGGTCCCTACTGCTCTCCTAGAGAACAGTTATGGGGTCGCCGGGATCTGAGAGGAGGCGGCGGAACTTACTAATACGGGAGGGGACATAGCTAGCCGCCTCGACAACCAGAGGGTGGCGATGGTTGGTGGCTGAGTCGAAGAAACGCTTGGAATTGCGTTTCAAGAACTGGGAGATGGTGGGAATGTCGAGATCTACGTGAAGAATTTCGTTTCGAACGAACCAAGGGGCTCCCGTTGCCTTTCGGAGGAAACGGTTTTTGAGGGCCTGCATCTGCAATGAATGAGGTGGGGTTTTGCGTGCGCAAACACTGAACCCGCCTGAAATAGGTCATGATGAGGCGAATGCACACTGTATAAATGCGCAATTTGCACCTAAGTGAAAAACTGTCGACTTAGGTGCAGCGCAAGCTTTTATATGTGAGCGAGAAATGCAAACCTTTTTGAATTACCGACATATTATTTAGTTTATTTTATTGTCATCTGCTTGAAGCAGTCGCTCATAATATTGTAAATATTTTGGTATATAATAGGTTATGTTTAGCAATAAAGGATCATTCGCGTCTCAACCGTCTTTCACTCCAGACATTGCTAGGGATTTTCTATCCAGCTCAAAACACATAATAACTGTTATCATTCCATTTTTAGCGCCAGTCTGCGGTATAAATGAAGTCTACGATATTTGCGCCAACGGTGGATGTCAAAAAAGAAACTGCTCTCAAGTAGGAGAACCTATGCTCTGTATAGACCCTATAAAGTGCATCGGAGGATGTGTTTGTCAAGAAGGATACTTACGAACCGGTACCGGTACTTGCGTACCTGAAGATCAATGTCCACGTAAGTGTTTACTTTTTAAATAAGTATAGTAAACAAAATCCAAGCACTTAACTTTCAAGTACCTACTTTTAATCCATGTCGTGCTTGTGCTAAGTGAACTGAAGTGAAAAGATATCTATGTTGGATTAAGAGACATTACTAAACACTACAGAACTAATTCTCTGAACTTAAAGGCATGGAGTATGTGTCAACTCGCGACCACGACTCACAGATCACTGTCGCTCATGGTCCTCGACACCATACCGCTAGACTCTACACAAAGCCAAACAATGGCGTTTGTGTCTCGTTTATAAGCGCATTTACTCATGAACTTGAATGATCCGAAATCTACGTATATCTTCTACATAATATGTATATATTGTAAATTAAAGTCGCTTTTTGTGTCTGTCTGTGTGACCGCGTTGTCCCTATAAACTACGCAACGGATTTTTATATGATTTTCACTGTTACTAATAAAATTTATTTCGGAAGGTATATATTAAACTTAGATACATATCAAGAATTGCCTATGGTTTGTCAAAACCATTTTTACTTGTTGTAAAAACTTTGCGTAAAAAGGGGTGGGTCGCTATTTTTTAATTTATAAAAGTGTAGCGATATGTTGTCGGGTCTATCTAACTCTTTTGTTAGCTGTACATACAAAACTAAGCAAGTAGGCTTTTTTTTGCATTAACAAAGTACAATATAAGTATTATATTTATTTACAGTACAATGCACAAAACCGCACGAAGTTTACGACCTTTGTCCGCAATCTGGTCCACCACAAACTTGCGCTGCCATTGAAACTGCATACCCCTGTCCATATCCACCTGTAGGCGAAGAATTCTGCCAGCCAGCCTGTCGATGTGAAGACGGCTACTACAGAAATTCTGTTGATGAATGTATATCAGAAGCAGATTGTTGTAAGTATTTTTATCAGTTAGGACTAGAACAGTCGGCTCTGTGTAAGATGGTGACTCTTGTTACCAGCATCCTGTTCCCATCCAAAACATATTAGCCCAAGAGCCCACGACGATCAGCCCTTCGTTATTTTATAAAAGTTGAAAGTTTCTCTGTGTATGTCCCCAATACAAGTAAGAACGATCCCGGACTATGAAGTTTGGATCATGGTGGCTTTGGCAGGCAACAGGTAGCAAAGGTATACAATTGCACCTCAAATTCGTTAAAGTATAATACCTTATTAACATTTTACCTACGTTCTTTCAAATCCCCAGGTGTTACATAGGTCCTGCCATGGTTGCGGGTTGTTTGAAAGAATAACAGTGCCCTGGCTCAGGCAACTGAAGTAACACGGGTGGGTTTTAGTCAGTAAAAGTCTAACACGCCCGCCCTCCCGCTCTGCCCAGAGTGGGAGAAGTTATTTGATGATTTCCCACCCCCAAACAAAAAGGTGTTACATAGTTACATAGGTAGTGTGTGCATAATTTCACATTAATAGAGAATTATGGAAAAAAGAGACATGTTGCGCTGACCCTAAATAAATTGAGATAAGAGCAGGAGAATGATGAAGATGAGCTAATTGTGAATTTTCAGTCAAATGTATGGGACCTCACGAATACTTCTCATGTGGTGGTGCATGTGACAACGTCTGCGACACACTGAGCGAATGGAACCAAACCAACTGTCCCATCGTCAACATACAGTGCAACGAAATGTGCTACTGTGAAGAAGGATACGCCAGGAATAGAAATAACATCTGTGTACCAATTGAGGAATGTCCAGGTAAAGTTATTCATTATTTGAAAATAGGAAAAGACCTTAATATACACCAAATGTAGCATAATATATTATATAACTCTTGATTTCTGAAAATTTTATTAGTAAATTTGGCTGGTCTATTCTGTAAAAATATCACCGTGAATTTTAGGTGAAGTGAGCTTGAAATGAGCTGTCATTCCACCTGATGCTAGCAATCGCTAGGGATTGGCACTATTGACAGCTCACTTCAACCTCACTTCTCCTAAGTTTTTTTACGATCGCGTGTTGCCAAATCTAAATCCTATTGTGTTTGGTAGAGCCAGAGATAGGTTTCCAGAAACCCGGGGGCTAGTGTCTAATCTAGCCATATAGAAAAGCCTCCATAATATTCCTTAATTACAGTCAAATGCTACGGAGAACATAAGGTCTTCGACCCATGTCCTAAGACGTGCCCGCCACAGACATGCGAAAGTCTCAACAATGTATACATCTGTTATCCGGAAACTGGTGAGCCGGGACCTCCTTGTGAACCAGGCTGTGTTTGTGAAGAAGGGTACTACGAGAACGCGATTGGACAATGTTTAACGAAGGAGGAGTGTTGTAAGTTTTCAAAATTTCATTGTTTTAAACATCTATCTCTCCCTATAATAAAAATTGAATGCTGTTCGTTGATAAGCGCATCACTTGAGATTTGCTGAATCGATTTGGCTTTGTTTGGTTTTTAAATATTTATAATAGTCTGGTTCAGGCTTTTATGGAAAGAAAAATTGGAAAGCTTTCCGGAAAATCTTACAATTTGGTAAAATCTTCGTCCTTTTTTGTATGAATTATTGACAGGACGTGTGTCGGGTCAGCCTATTGCTTCTAGGCTGGCCGCGTATTTCACATATAATGGATTTATACGAAGAACAAAACAACTTAAGCTAACTTTTACTATATTATTAATATTTGTTGGTAATAGGGGTAATGTGAACAAAGGAGAATTACTCCAATATTATAGATCATTGTGCAACATTCGTTTAAGAAAAATTGTATTGTTTATATTCCCATACAGTCAAATTTTGCCACAGGAAGAAAACAAATTTATATCTGAAATTAATATGACATTACATAATTTGACATATTATAATAATTTATTCCATTTAATACACTAACAATTATGTTGGTCATCATTTATATTTGACAAAAGATAGATTTTTTTATGCATAGGTACTATCTTTCAAAGTATTGCAAAAGACAGTTAGCTTTGTCGCTATCATATTATTTTTCTATTACAGCCAAGAATTTGGCTAAACAAGTTGCTTCTATTGAGCAATGCCATGACATTTTATATCATTCAGCCAATAACTTGGTATCCGAAATTGACATTGATAGTAATTTAAATTAGAAATTAAGATTATAGGGGCGCACAGCCTGGTTCACAAGGAGGTCCCGTCCTTGTGAACCAGGCTGTGTTTGTGAAAAAGGGTACTACGAGAACGCGATTGGACAATGTTTAACGAAGGAGGAGTGTTGTAAGTTTTCAAAATTTCATTGTTTTAAACATCTATCTCTCCCTATAATAAAAATTAAATGCTGTTCGTTAATAAGCGCATCACTTGAGAACTGCTGGATCGATTTGGCTTTGCTTGGTTTTTAAATATTTATAATAGTCTGGTTCAGGCTTTTATGGAAAGAAAAATTGGAAAGGTTTCCGGAAAATCTTACAATTTGGTAAAAGCTTCGTCCTTTTTTGTATGATTTATTGACAGGACGTCTGTCGAGTCAGCTTATTGCTTCTAGGCTGGCCGCGTATTTCACGTATAAAGGATTTATACGAACAACAAAACAACTTAGAATAATATTAGATTATCATTTCGACGAGGTTGGGTTTTTCGAAACCCCTCCGTGCCTCCGCGCGTTAGGTCGTTGGTCCTAGTTGTCATTCGTAAATCTTTGACAATCAGAAGTCGAAATGTTAGACAATCAGTCTTACCAAGGGGTATCGTGTTATTCAGCAACCGGGTTTTGGAGGTCAGATAGGCAGTCAATAAAATACTGGTATACAGCTGCATTTGGTTAGGCTAAAAGCCGACCCTAATATAGTTGAGGAAAGCCTAAGCATATTGATTGATTGAGGCTTTTCCGATAAATTTTAGCATTATAGTATAGGGGGTGGCTCATTTGTTTTAGGATCTTTAGTATAGGACACAATAAATGAGTCTTTATGAGTTACGAAATTAAGGTTCATCGGGTCCAAACTGCCTTGGTAACCGTGCTGACGACATACAAATCCTCCCTATGACGGCATGGGAGAAGATTATTATTTTACGTTTCAAACTACGTTGCGTGTGGTGACACAGCCAAGCAATAATAGCAATGTTTATTCGTTGGGCTTGTGTTTGTGCCAAGGTCATGTCGCTGTTTGTATACTTACTTAACTATTTTAACAGAAGCTGTTAGTTTCTGCATGCTGCATTTAGGGTAGCCGATGGAAATCATTTATTTTGACGAACAGGAGATAATAATAATAATAATAATATTCCACAACTATCACACAACGCCGTCTAGCCTCAAGTTAAGCAGAGCTTGTGTTATGAGTACTAGACAACTGATAAACATACTTATATATTTCTAAATACATACATATATAGATAAATTACACCCAGACACAGAACAAATGATCATGCTCATCACACAAACATTTGTCCTGGGTGGGAATCGAACCCACGACCTCCGGCATACCAGTCAGGGCCACTAACCACTAGACCAACAGGCCAGTCGAAATAATAATATGATAATAATGTTCAGATAATCAAAATGTTTATTTTTTCCAGTAAGGTGTACCGGACCACACGAATACTACTCATGCGGCGGTGCATGCGACAACGTCTGTGAAACACTGAACGAACAGAGCCAGGCCAACTGTCCCATCGTCAATTTTAAGTGCAATGAAATGTGCTACTGTGAGGAAGGATACGCCAGGAACGCCAGTAACATTTGTATACCCATCGAAGACTGCTCTCGTAAGATTTTATTTGATTATTTGTTAGTTTAGTAGCGAGCCATTTCATTATGTTTTGAATGGCAACGCAACTGTGATGGTATTATAGATATCAAAGGCAGCAGTGACCACTTATCGTAAAGCCGGCTGCTTGCAGCACAACAAACATCTATATTAGAAATATGAACATGATTATGCTTAGCGAACTCTATTATGTCCCGAACATAATAATTATTACTTGTATTACCCCTCTAGCACTGGGCTCACCAACATTTTAGCTTTTGCCCGCGGCTTCGCCGCGTGGTTGTCGGAAAATGTCCCACGGGAACGCACTAACGGGATCAAAAGTATTATATGTCATAATCCAGGTTATAATCTACCCATGTACCAAATTTCATCCTAATCCGTTCAGCGCTTTCTGCATGAAAGCATAACAAACAAACAAACTCACCTATTATGAAAAACCGATCTATCGACACTATAGACTCACAAAATGTATTAGGTACATAAATAAAATAAGTATACATACTACTTAAGTTTTCTTAATAATATAACTCAATCATGACTCGTAAGACACGTGGCGCCATCTATTATCATAAATGACGTTATTGATGTTTTCCTCGGAAACAGTGTTTTTTTTTCGAGATGAAAGGTATCCTATGTCCGCTTCTGTACACGTGTCAACGTATATCCAAAATTTCAGGAAGATCGGTTTTGTGGTTTAGGCGTAAAAAGGTAACAAACAAACAAACAAACAAACTTACTATCGTATTTATAATATTAGTTAGGATTGTCATACGTGAATATATTGCAGTCACAAAACAGCAAACATAACGACAAGACCTATTGCTATATCTATGTATATCGTCAGTTGTAATATCAATTAATGTAACCGCCAAACGGCAACTTTACAGGAGAGGCAAAAAACTAAATCACAATTCTTAAAAAAAAATGTAAAAAAATTAAATCGACTGCAAAAACAAATTAACTCAAAAGTATGAAATAACTTTAATTTCGGAAGTCGGTGTCTTGGGATCTATATTTTAGTTTTGTACTACCGACTTCCAAAATTAAAGTTATTTCATAATTTTGAGGTAATTACTTTTTGAAGTTGATTTATTTTTTGAAGTTATTTTTTTATGTTGTACTTTTTAGTTTTTAGTAAAAACTGGAATACTCATAATAACAGGTACGGAACATAGTAAAGTTATTGTTTTTTGAATTACTAAAGTGTCTTTGGTGATGGCGAAAGTCGGACTGAGTGATGATGAGTCAGTAAGGATTTTTAACCCCATAGGGGATTATTTTCCAAAAACGCCAAAACAAGCCATCCGTAATTTCTAAACAGAAGGCTTAATATCATTTTTTTTTTCCTTACAAATTTCATCCCCTATTTTTACAACAAATATGTAGTTTTTAATTTTTAACCAGAATGATAAATACGAATTTTCATGTTTTAACCTACAAAGATAAAGATTTTCCATACAAACTTTTAACCCCTATTTTACTCCCTTAGGCGTTGAATTTCTAAAAATCCTTCCTTATTCCTGGTCTAGATTATAAAAGAAACCTCGTTGCAAAATTTCAGCTTTCTAGGTTCAAGGGTTTGGGCTGGGCGTTGATGAGTCAGTGAGTCAGGACTTTTATTTTTATATAAATAGATATATTATTTATATAAATAAAATTGACAATTAAAAAAGTGACGGGACTTCGGAGTCTAGCTGACGCTTCAGGGATGAATAACCATTCTCTGGTAAATAATTATTATACTATTTTTAGGGTTCCGCACCTCAGAAGCAAAAACGGAACCCGTGTGTCTGTCTGTCTGTTGTTCTGTTCTGTCACAGTCAATTTGCTCCGAATCTAATGGACCGATTAAGTTGAAATTTGGTACACCTATGAATTTATGTGACCATTTCACAAAGACGTAAAACATAAATAAAGGAATGTTGAATATGGGGTCACTTTTGAGGGGCAAATAAGAAAATACAAAAGAGCTTTGCAAACTGTACCGTGTGACATATCAAAAGGGCTTATTGGGAGGGCATCAAATTTATTTTTTTTATTTTTAAATATATTGTTTTAAAGTTATTTAAGAAAATATACGAAAGTAACCATTTCCTTGTCTCCGAAACTACTAAGCTAAATTTAGAAAAAAAAAATATACAAAAAAGTTCTATAGGTACCTATAGATTACAGGAAAACCACGCTTTGAAAACTGTGTGGTACACGATTCTTAAAAGTCATTTTTATTTGGTCATGAGGGTAACGTAACAGTCAGAATGTTATAATCTAAAACAAAATAAGTAATGTACGATGAGCGAAGTACCAGATCCGGACGAGTCGCGAATATGCCCGTACGTTTAGCAACTAAAACTCATTTATAAATCATACGCGCGCGCCGGCGCACAGAATGTCCTGTAGAACAAGCTAGCTGGACAAAATATCGAAACATCAAGTGTTATTTTTTTTTAAATGAACCCTACTCCTTTAAAGATAAGACTCCGGTTTACCCTAAAACGTATTACCGATACATCCCCACTCTCTGGTTAGGTGCTCAGGAAGCAGGCAAACAATAGGTTGCGATAAACCCTTTTTTTGCCACCCG
Source organism: Dicycla oo (assembly GCA_948252095.1). Classification (NCBI taxonomy): domain Eukaryota; kingdom Metazoa; phylum Arthropoda; class Insecta; order Lepidoptera; family Noctuidae; genus Dicycla; species Dicycla oo. Next base: position 13,352,042 of record OX411714.1, on the reverse strand, counting down.
CCAGTCTGCCATAGAACTTGTTGTGTACCGGTACTATCGCGCGTGCTAAATAAAAATTTGTGTTGTTTGGACATTCTTCTAGTTTTGTACTTTACAGGTATGAATTTTATTTTTATTTTATAATAACAACATTGAAGTAAACTATTCTTAAATTTTGAGATAGTTTTTCCATATGTTTATGCATTTCAATAATAGTAAAGTTGTATTGCTAAGTCCAGTCGAGTTGTTATTCATTTTTTATTAAGTCGTTACGATATTCTTCTTTCGATAACGAATAGTAGTTTAATGCGAAAACATGCGACTTAAGAGTTTTTTTTTTTTCAGTGCTTTTGTTCCAAAGCAATGCAGCGAAGGGAACTCTTTGAAATATGGAAACAAGCGCCTCAGAAAGATCGTGTTTCTGTGATTACGGACCACATATTAAGACACTATAATGTGAACAGTGTAACAACAGTTCAAAAAAAACACCGTCAATAATTTTTCAAAAAAGATATGTGAACAGTTTAGATATAGATGGACTTTAAGAGGAAGACGTGTTGATCAGTTTGAAAAAAAATATTCAGAGTGGATGGACCAGGCAATTGAGATACCGGAAAACGTGAAGGATTTTCTTCAACCAACTTCATCTGCAAAAGGGTTTGGCCGACCAACTAAAGATTTTGGAGAAAGCTCTAGCAAAACTAAAAAGCGAAAAGTAGAAAGTTTAATTGAATCATTTACCCCAGAAGAACTCACTTTTGCAGCAGAGACAAGTGTTCGTGCTTCCGGAAAAAGAGATGCAGCCAAATTAATTCATGATGCTTTAGCATCGCCAAAGAGACCAAAAAAGTACAAGACAGCTCTTCTAACGGTTTCAGCTCCAACTATTCAGCGTTCATATTCCACGCAAGAAGCATTAGCGTTTTTTGCTAGCAACAAATTGACAGTGAATCAGTATAAGAATATTCGCGCTGGTGCACTTGAGAGAGGTCATGATATATACCCAAGCTATAAAAAAATTTACAAAGAGAAGATTGCATGCTGTCCTACTCTGAACGAAATAATCGTAACAGAAGAGTCAGTAGAATGTAATTTGCAGTCACTAATTGACCATACTGTTGACAGACTTTGCAAAACTTTGCAAAATGTTTTTGAAAGATTGGAGAATAAACTCATTTTGTATTGCAAATGGGGCTGTGATGGCTCCAGTGGTCATAGTTTATATAAACAAAAAATGACTGCAACAACCGGCACAGACGAATACCTACTATCTATAGCATTGGTACCAGTGAGACTTTGCGTAAATAACGATAGGAAAACACTTGTATGGCAGAATCCACGACCATCATCGACACAATATTGTCGTCCAGTCAAATTATTATTTAAAAAAGAAACTGCACAGTTACTGCAGCAAGAATATCAAAACATGCAACTTCAGATAAAAAATCTAAGGCCCACGAAGATTGAGTTTGATAACAGAAATTTGGAAGTACTGTGCGATTTATCACTGACCATGGTTGACACAAAAGTTTGTAATGCCATAACAGAGACTAAAAGCTCACAAAAATGTTATATATGTGGAGCCACATCAAAGGTAATGAACACCGAGAAGGTGTTGGAGAAAATACCCAATGAAGATTGTTATAAATTTGGTATTTCCAGTCTACATGCTTATATACGCTGCATGGAATGTCTCCTGAACATTTCATATAGACTTCAACTGCAAATGTGGCAAATCAGAGGAGAAGAAAATAAAAGGGTGATGAAAGCAAAGAAGAAAGAAATACATGATAAATTTCTTCGTGAAACCGGGTTGCACATTGACGAACCAAAGCAAACTGCCGGAAATACGAATGATGGTAATACTGCGCGCAGATTTTTTGCAGATCCAAGCCTTACAAGCAGGCTTACTGGATTAAACCAAGACCTTATCAAGAAACTTGGGATAATATTACGAACAATATCTTCGGGATATGAAATTGATACGGAACAATTTGGAATATTTTGTTCTGAGACGAAAGAGCTCTATTTAAGAGAATATGCTTGGTACCCAATGCCAGTAACTCTACATAAGATTTTAATTCATGGTTCCGAAATAATAAAATCATTTTTAATACCTATTGGCCAAATGTCTGAAGAAGCACAGGAGGCACGCAATAAAGAATTAAGAAAAGTGCGAGAACAGCATACGCGCAAAATATCCAGAGTAGCAACAAATATGGACATGTTTAAGTATTTATTGATGTCCTCTGATCCTTTAATAGCTTCCTATAGAAGTACACCACCCAGGAAATCTAAATCATTTCCTAAGGAAGTTTTGAATTTATTGCGAAAACCAAATATGTAAAGATTTTTATTACTATACTTATAGGTATTTAAAGATTTTTATTATATTTATAAAATTGTATTTAGGAACTATTGTTTAGATGATTTAGAAGCTACTGTACACGGCGCGGAGCCATTATGTGACTTTAATTTCAATAAACAGTTAAACAAAATTTATTTTTGTTTTATTTTCTGAAAATTTTAGATTTATTCGATAAACATACAAAACTGATCCCCCGTAATGTTATAGGTAATCGATCACGATGTAATATTACCTATATTAGTGAAATATCAATTGAACAATTACTTAGTATTTTTGTCCAGCTAGCTTGTTCTACAGGGCAGTCTGTGCGGCGGCGGCGCGGGCGGCTAGTGGAATACTGTCGACTTATAATTATTATTATTGTTTTATAAATGGCATCTCGTAGTTGGCCTAGAGAGGCCGTGACTACTTAACCGGTCAATCCTGTGGCTGCCTTAAGTGAGCCGAAGCCTCCAGCCAGGGACATAAAACTTAGAGACTAAGCGACTACACGCTAAGGGCTCCCCTTGTGGGGAACGAACCTTGGCTTAGGGCGTCGCTGGGGGGAGGATAGCAAGATGGGACAGGCTGGATCAAATTAGAGTGATTATTATTGAACGGGGAGTTTAAAGCTACTGGCTCAGCCACGCCACCAGCTGGCACTTCATTCCCGAGCAAGAGACGGGGGCAGGACGATTACTTCAGGGTCGTCGCGAGGGACCTCGGCGGCGAGGTCGGAATGTCGATTTGTTTTTGTTCCTACGGTCCCTACTGCTCTCCTGGAGAAGAGTTATGGGGTCTTCGGGATCTGAGAGGACAAGCCTTGGGCGGCGGACCTTACTAATACGGGAGGGGACATAGCTAGCCGCCTCGACAACCAGAGGGTGGCGATGGTTGTTGGCTGAGTCGAAGAAACGCTTGCAATTGCGCTTCAAGAACTTGGAGATGGTGGGAATGTCGAGATCTACGTAGAGGATTTTGTTCCAAACGAACCAAGGGGCTCCCGTTGCCTTTAAGAGGAAACGGTTTTGGAGGACCTGCATCTGCAATGAATGAGGTGGGGTTTTGCGTGCGCAAATACTGAACCCGCATAGGTCATGATGAGGCGAATGCACACTGTATAAATGCGCAATTTGCACCTAAGTGAAAAACTGTCGACTTAGGCGCAGCGCAAGCTTTTATATGTGAGCGAGAAATGCAAACTTTTTTGAATTACCGACATATTATTTAGTTTATTTTATTGTCATCTGCTTGAAGCAGTCGCTCATAATATTGTAAATATTTTACTATATAATAAGTTATAATAAAATTTATTTCGGAACGTATATATTAATCTTACATATCAAGAAATGCCGATGGTTTGTCAAAACCGTTTTTACTTGTTGTGAAAACTTTGCGAAAAAGGGGTGGGTCGCTATTTTTTAATTTATAAAAGTGTAGCGATATGTTGTCGGGTCTATCTAACTCTTTTGTTAGCTGTACATACAAAACTAAGCAAGTAGGTTTTTTTTTGTATTAACAAAGTACAATATAAGTATTATATTTATTTACAGTACAATGCACAAAACCTCACGAAGTTTACGACCTTTGTCCGCAATCTTGTCCACCACAAACTTGCGCTGCCATTGGAACTGCCCACCCCTGTCCATATCCACCTGAAGGCGCAGAATTCTGCCAGCCAGCCTGTCGATGTGAAGACGGCTACTACAGAAATTCTGTTGATGAATGTATATCAGAAGCAGATTGTTGTAAGTATTTTTATCAGTAAGGACTAGACTAGTCGGCTCTGTGTAAGATGATAACTCTTATTACCAACATCCTGTTCCCATCCAAAACATATTAGCCCAAGAGCCCACGACGATCAGCCCTTCGTTATTTTATAAAAGTTGAAAGTTTGTCTATGTCCCCAATACAAGTAAGAACGATCCCGGACTATGAAGTTTGGATCATGGTGGCTTTGGCAGGCAACAGGTAGCAAAGGTATACAATTGCACCTCAAATTCGTTAAAGTATAATACCTTATTACCATTTTACCTACGTTGTTTCAAATCCCCAGGTGTTACATAGGTCCTGCCATGGTTGCGGGTTGTTTGAAAGAATAACAGTGCCCTGGCTCAGGCAACTGAAGTAACACGGGTGGGTTTTAGTCAGTAAAAGTCTAACACGCCCGCCCTTCCGCTCTGCCCAGAGTGGGAGAAGTTATTTGATGATTTCATGATAGGTAGTGTGTGCATAATTTCACATTAATAGAGACTTATGGAAAAAAGAGACATGTTGCGCCGACCCTAAATAAATTGGGATAAGAGCAGGTGAATAATGAAGACGAGCTAATTATGTATTTTCAGTCAAATGTCTGGGACCTCACGAATACTTCTCATGTGGCGGTGCATGTGACAACGTCTGCGACACACTGAGCGAATGGAACCAAACCAACTGTCCTATCGTCAACATACAGTGCAACGAAATGTGCTACTGTGAAGAAGGATACGCCAGGAATAGAAATAACATCTGTGTACCAATTGAGAAATGTCCAGGTAAAGTTATTCATTATTTGAAAATGAGAAAAGACCTACTATTTTTAAATATATTGTTTTAAAGTTATTTAAGAAAATATACGAAAGTGACCATTTCCTTGTCTCCGAAACTACTAAGCTAAATTTAGAAAAAAAATACAGAAAAAAGTTCTATACCTATAGATTACAAGAAAACCACGCTTTGAAAACTGTGTGGTACACGATTCTTAAAAGTCATTTTTATTTGGTGATGAGGGTAATCCAACAGTCAGAATGTTATAATCTAAAACAAAATAAGTAATGTAATGTAACTCATTTATAATATAAATCGTATGCGCGCGCCGGCGGCGGCGCGGCGGCTAGTGGAATACTGTCGACTTATTATTATTATTTTATTTTATTAATGGCATCTCGTAGCTGGCCTAGAGAGGCCGTGACTACTTAACCGGACAATCCTGTGGCTCCCTTAAGCGAGCTCAAAGCCTCCAGCCAGGGGCATAAAACTTACAGACTAAGCGACTACACGCTAAGGGCTCCCCCTGTGGGGAACGAACCTTGGCTTAGGGCGTCGCTGGGGGAGGTCAGCAAGATGGGACAGGCTGGATCAATTTAGAGTAATTATTATTGAACAGGGAGTTTAAAGCTATTGGCTTAGCTACGCCACCAGCTGGCACTTCATTCCCGAGCAAGCGACGGGGGGGAGGACGATTACTTCAGGGTCGTCGCGAGGGACCTCGGCGGCGAGGTCGGAATGTCGATTTGTTTTTGTTCCTACGGTCCCGACTACTCTCCTGGAGAACAGTTATGGGGTCGTCGGGATCTGAGAGGACAAGCCCTGGGCGGCGGAATTTACTATTACGGGAGGGGACATAGCTAGCCGCCTCGACAACCAGAGGGTGGCGATGGTTGGTGGCTGAGTCGCAAAAACGCTTGGAATTGCGTTTCAAGAACTGGGAGGTGGTGGAAATGTCGAGATCTACGTGGAGAATTTCGTTTCGAACGAACCAAGGGGCTCCCGTTGCCTTTCGGAGGAAACGGTTTTTGAGGGCCTGCATCTGCAATGAATGAGGTGGGGTTTTGCGTGCGCAAACACTGAACCCGCATAGGTCATGATGGGGCGAATGCACGCTGTATAAATGCGCAATTTGCACCTAAGTGAAAAACTGTCGACTTAGGTGCAGCGCAAGCTTTTATATGTGAGCGAGAAATGCAAACATTTTTGAATTACCGACATATTATTTAGTTTATTTTATTGTCATCTGCTTGAAGCAGTCGCTCATAATATTGTAAATATTTTACTATATAATAAGTTAAGTTTAGCAATAAAGGATCATTCGCGTCTCAACCGTCTTTCACTCCAGACATTGCTAGGGATTTTCTATCCGGCTCAAAACACATAATAACTGTTATCATTCCATTTTTAGCGCCAGTCTGCGGTATAAATGAAGTCTACGATATTTGCGCCAACGGTGGATGTCAAAAAAGAAACTGCTCTCAAGTAGGAGAACCAGTGCTCTGTATAGACCCTAAAAAGTGCATCGGAGGATGCGTTTGTCAAGAAGGATACTTACGAACCAGTACCGGTACTTGCGTACCTGAAGATCAATGTCCACGTAAGTGTTTACTTTTGAAATAAGTATAATCAACAAAATCCAAGCACTTAACTTTAAAGTTAGGTACTTTTAATCCATGTTGTGCTTGTGCTGAGTAACTGAGATCACAACAATCAATGAATATTAAAATTGAAGTGTAAAGATATCTATGTTGGATTAAGGGACGTTACTAAACACTACAGAACTAATTCTCTGAACTTAAAGGCATGGAGTATGTGTCAACTCGCGACCACGACTCACAGATCACTGTCGCTCATGGTCCTCGACACCATACAGCTAGACTCTACACAATGCCAAACAATGGCGTTTGTGTCTGGTTTATAAGCGCATTTACTCATGAAATTGAACGATCCGAAATCTACGTATATCTTCTACATAATATGTATATATTATAAAATAAAGTCGCATTTCGTGTCTGTCTGTGTGACCGCGATGTCCCTATAAACTACGCAACGGATTTTTAAATGATTTTCATCGTCACTAATAAAATTTATTTCGGAACGTATATATTAATCTTACATATCAAGAAATGCCGATGGTTTGTCAAAACCGTTTTTACTTGTTGTGAAAACTTTGCGAAAAAGGGGTGGGTCGCTATTTTTTAATTTATAAAAGTGTAGCGATATGTTGTCGGGTCTATCTAACTCTTTTGTTAGCTGTACATACAAAACTAAGCAAGTAGGTTTTTTTTGTATTAACAAAGTACAATATAAGTATTATATTTATTTACAGTACAATGCACAAAACCTCACGAAGTTTACGACCTTTGTCCGCAATCTTGTCCACCACAAACTTGCGCTGCCATTGGAACTGCCCACCCCTGTCCATATCCACCTGAAGGCGCAGAATTCTGCCAGCCAGCCTGTCGATGTGAAGACGGCTACTACAGAAATTCTGTTGATGAATGTATATCAGAAGCAGATTGTTGTAAGTATTTTTATCAGTAAGGACTAGACTAGTCGGCTCTGTGTAAGATGATAACTCTTATTACCAACATCCTGTTCCCATCCAAAACATATTAGCCCAAGAGCCCACGACGATCAGCCCTTCGTTATTTTATAAAAGTTGAAAGTTTGTCTATGTCCCCAATACAAGTAAGAACGATCCCGGACTATGAAGTTTGGATCATGGTGGCTTTGGCAGACAACAGGTAGCAAAGGTGTTTACAATTGCACCTCAAATTCGTTAAAGTATAATACCTTATTAACATTTTACCTACGTTGTTTCAAATCCCCAGGTGTTACATAGGTCCTGCCATGGTTGCGGGTTGTTTGAAAGAATAACAGTGCCCTGGCTCAGGCAACTGAAGTAACACGGGTGGGTTTTAGTCAGTAAAAGTCTAACACGCCCGCCCTCCCGCTCTGCCCAGAGTGGGAGAAGTTATTTGATGATTTCATGATAGGTAGTGTGTGCATAATTTCACATTAATAGAGAATTATGGAAAAAAGAGACATGTTGCGCCGACCCTAAATAAATTGGGATAAGAGCAGGACAATGATGAAGATGAGCTAATTGTGTATTTTCAGTCAAATGTATGGGACCTCACGAATACTTCTCATGTGGCGGTGCATGTGACAACGTCTGCGACACACTGAGCGAATGGAACCAAACCAACTGTCCCATCGTCAACATACAGTGCAACGAAATGTGCTACTGTGAAGAAGGATACGCCAGGAATAGAAATAACATCTGTGTACCAATTGAGGAATGTCCAGGTAAAGTTATTCATTATTTGAAAATGGGAAAAGACCTAATATACACCAAATGTAGCATAATATATAACTCTTGATTTCTGAAAATCTTATTAGTAAATTTGGCCGGTCTATTCTGTCAAAATATCACCGTGAATTTTAGGTGAAGTGAGCTTGAAGTGAGCTGTCATTCCACCTGATGCTAGCAATCGCTAGGGATTGGCACTATTGACAGCTCACTTCAACCTCACTTCTCCTAAGTTTTTTTACGATCACGTGTTGCCAAATCTGAATCCTATTGTGTTTTGTAGAGCCAGAGATAGGTTTCCAGAAACCCGGGGACTAGTGTCTAATCTAGCCATATAGAAAAGCCTCCATAATATTAAAGAGGTCCGAAGAGTATTGTGCAGTCTAGACGTGAACAAGGCCAGCGGGCCTGACGGCATTCCAGCGAGAGTGTTGAGGCAGTGTGCGCCTGAACTGTCTCCTGTATTGACACGTTTGTTCCGCCTCTCTCTTGAAAAAAGAACGGTGCCGAAATCCTGGAAGCTTGCAAATGTACAACCAGTGCCCAAAAAAGGCGACCGTGCAGACCCTGCCCATTACCGTCCTATTGCCATTACCTCCATTCTGTGCAAAGTTTTGGAAAGGGTACTGAACAATAAGTTGCTGAACTACCTTGAAGACAATGATCTCCTCAGTGACCGTCAATATGGCTTTCGCCGGGGACGGTCAACTGGCGATCTTCTTGTGTATGTCACGCACTGCTGTGGCGAAGCCATCGAGAAACACGGCGAAGCACTGGCTGTATCGCCTGACATCTCGAAGGCCTTTGACAGGGTCTAGCACGCTGCTCTGCTCAGCAAGCTTCCTGCTTATGGCATCCCAGCTGATTTTTGTAGCTGGATATCAGATTTCCTTAGTGAACGGTCGATTAGAGTAGTTGTTGATGGCTGCTCTTCTGACCTTATGGCTATTGATGCCGGAGTTCCTCAGGGGTCTGTTCTCTCTGCAACTCTTTTCCTGCTGCACATCAATGACCTGCTTCGGCCTGGTATTGTTGGGTACGCAGATGACAGTACAGTTTCAGAGAGATACTTGTCCACAGCAAAAACCAGCGGGGCCGAAGTTCGTTCCTTGAGAGAGGCCATGGTAGAGCGGACAGATTTGACCTTAAGCTTTGTCTCCCAGTGGGGTGATGATAATCTGGTCTCTTTTAACGCCACCAAAACGCAGGCGTGTCTTTTTATCGCTAAAAAGAATCGTTTCGCCCAAACTCCTACTTTTCGGGGTACATCTGTTCCTGTAACTGATCGACTTGAGCTCCTAGGCATGGAGTTGACATCTGGTCTCAACTTCGGCGCCACCATCGAGTACAAGGCCCAAACCGCGGCCAAGAAACTGGGCATCCTAAATAGGGTGAAGCGATACTTTACGCCTGGACAGCTTTTAACCCTTTACAAAGCGCAAGATCGGACTTGCGCTTTGCATGGATTATTGCAGTCACCTTTGGGATGGATCAGCTAAGTACCAACTAGCCGCGGTTGACTCGGTGGAACGCAGAGCTAAGAGGCTCATTGGCGACGTAAAACTGGTGGATGCCAAGCTTCATAGCTTGGCTCATCGCCGCAAGGTTGCCTGCTTGTTGGTCTTCTACAGATTGTACTTCGGAGAGTGTGCCCGAGAACTCCACGACCTCATTCCACCGGCCCCCTTCTACCACCGGACATCTAGACGCACTGCCAGTTACCATCCCTACCTGGTTGCTATTCCACCAATTCGCACTAAGCGCTTCCAAATGTCTTTTATAATGCGCACGGCAAAAGAGTGGAACTCACTACCTGCGTCTGTGTTTCCGAACGTATACAACCCTAATCTCTTCAAAGTGAGAGTGAACAGGCTTCTTCTGGGTAAGCTCACTCCATCGTCGACTTTGTCTCTGTCACCTCTGACCTAGACTAGAGTCAAGAGCAAACCCATCACAAATAAAAAAAAAAAATTACAGTCAAATGCTACGGAGAACATAAGGTCTTCGACCCATGTCCTAAGACATGCCCGCCACAGACATGCGAAAGTCTCAACAACGTATACATCTGTTATCCGGAAACTGGTCAGCGGGGACCTCCTTGTGAACCAGGCTGTGTTTGTGAAGAAGGGTACTACGAGAACGCGATTGGACAATGTTTAACGAAGGAGGAGTGTTGTAGGTTTTCAAAATTTCATTGTTTTATACTATCTATCTCTCCCTATAATAAAAATTGAATGCTGTTCGTTGATAAGCGCATCACTTGAGATTTGCTGGGTTGATTTGGCTTTGTTTGGTTTTTTTAATATTTATAATAGTCTGGTTCAGGCTTTTATGGAAAGAAAAATTGGAAAGGTTTCCGGAAAATCTTACAATTTGGTAAAAGCTTCGTCCTTTTTTGTACGAATTATTGACAGGACGTCTGTCGGGTCAGCTTACTGCTTCTAGGCTGGCCGCGTATTTCACATATAAAGGATTTATACGAAGAACAAAACAACTTAAGCTAACTTTTACTATATTATTAATATTTGTTGGTAATAGGGGTAATGTGAACAAAGGAGAATTACTCCAATATTATAGATCATTGTGCAACATTTGTTTAAGAAAAATTGTATTGTTTATATTCTCATACAGTCAAATTTTGCCACAGGAAGAAAACAATTTTATATCTGAAATTAATATGCCATTACATAATTTGACATATAATAATAATTTATTCCATTTAATTGACACTAACAATTATGTTGGTCATCATTTATATTTGACAAAAGATAAGTATTGCAAAAGACAGTTAGCTTTGTCGCTATCATATTATTTTTCTATTACAGCCAAGAATTTGGCTAAACAAGTTGCTTCTATTGAGCAATGCCATGACATTTTATATCATTCAGCCAATAACTTGGTATCCAAAATTGACATTGATAGTAATTTAAATTAGAAATTAAGATTATAGGGGCACACAGCCTGGTTCACAAGGAGGTCCCGTCCTTGTGAACCAGGCTGTGTTTGTGAAAAAGGGTACTACGAGAACGCGATTGGACAATGTTTAACGAAGGAGGAGTGTTGTAAGTTTCAAAATTTCATTGTTTTAAACATCTATCTCTCCCTATAATAAAAACTAAATGCTGTTCGTTAATAAGCGCATTACTTGAGAACTGCTGGATCGATTTGGCTTTGTTTGGTTTTTAAATATTTATAATAGTCTGGTTCAGGCTTTTATGGAAAGAAAAATTGGAAAGGTTTCCGGAAAATCTTACAATTTGGTAAAAGCTTCGTCCTTTTTTGTATGATTTATTGACAGGACGACCGTCGAGGTCAGCTTATTGCTTCTAGGCTGGCCGCGTATTTCACGTATAAAGGATTTATACGAAGAACAAAACAACTTAGAATAATATTAGATTATCATTTCGACGAGGGTTAGGTTTTTCGAAACCCCTCCGTGCCTCCGCGCGTTAGGTCGTTGGTCCTAGCTGTCATTCGTAAATCTTTGACAATCAGAAGTCGAAATGTCAGACAATCAGTCTTACCAAGGGGTATTGTGTTATTCAGTAACCGGTTTTGGAGGTCAGTTAGGCAGTCAATAAAATATTGGTATACAGCTGCATTTGGTTAGGCTAAAAGCCGACCCTAATATAGTTGAGGAAAGCCTAAGCATATTGATTGATTGAGGCCTTTTCCGATAAATTTTAGCATTATAGTATAGGGGGTGGCTCATTTGTTTTAGGATCTTAGTATAGGACACAATAAATGAGTCTTTATGAGTTACGAAATTAAGGTTCATCGGGTCCAAACTGCCTTGGTAACCGTGCTGACGACATACAAATCCTCCCTATGACGGCATGGGAGAAGATTATTATTTTACGTTTCAAACTACGTTGCGTGTGGTGACACAGCCAAGCAATAATAGCAATGTTTATTCGTTGGGCTTGTGTTTGTGCCAAGGTCATGTCGCTGTTTGTATACTTACTTAACTATTTTAACAGAAGCTGTTAGTTTCTGCATGCTGCATTTAGGGTAGCCGATGGAAATCATTTATTTTGACGAACAGGAGATAATCAAAATGTTTATTTTTTCCAGTAAGGTGTACCGGACCACACGAATACTACTCATGCGGCGGTGCATGCGACAACGTCTGTGAAACACTGAACGAACAGAGCCAGGCCAACTGTCCCATCGTCAATTTTAAGTGCAATGAAATGTGCTACTGTGAGGAAGGATACGCAGGAACGCCAGTAACATTTGTATACCCATCGAAGACTGCTCTCGTAAGATTTTATTTGATTATTTGTTAGTTTAGTAGCGAGCCATTTCATTATGTTTTGAATGGCAACGCAACTGTGATGGTATTATAGATATCAAAGGCAGCAGTGACCACTTATCGTAAAGCCGGCTGCTTGCAGCACAACAAACATCTATATTAGAAATATGAACATGATTATGCTTAGCGAACTCTATTATGTCCCGAACATATAATTATTACTTGTATTACCCCTCTAGCACTGGGCTCACCAACATTTTAGCTTTTGCCCGCGGCTTCGCCGCGTGGTTGTCGGAAAATGTCCCACGGGAACGCACTAACGGGATCAAAAGTATTATATGTCATAATCCAGGTTATAATCTACCCATGTACCAAATTTCATCCTAATCCGTTCAGCGCTTTCTGCATGAAAGCATAACAAACAAACAAACTCACCTATTATGAAAAACCGATCTATCGACACTATAGACTCACAAAATGTATTAGGTACATAAATAAAATAAGTATACATACTACTTAAGTTTTCTTAATAATATAACTCAATCATGACTCGTAAGACACGTGGCGCCATCTATTATCATAAATGACGTTATTGATGTTTTCCTCGGAAACAGTGTTTTTTTTTCGAGATGAAAGGTATCCTATGTCCGCTTCTGTACACGTGTCAACGTATATCCAAAATTTCAGGAAGATCGGTTTTGTGGTTTAGGCGTAAAAAGGTAACAAACAAACAAACAAACTTACTATCGTATTTATAATATTAGTTAGGATTGTCATACGTGAATATATTGCAGTCACAAAACAGCAAACATAACGACAAGACCTATTGCTATATCTATGTATATCGTCAGTTGTAATATCAATTAATGTAACCGCCAAACGGCAACTTTACAGGAGAGGCAAAAAACTAAATCACAATTCTTAAAAAAAAATGTAAAAAAATTAAATCGACTGCAAAAACAAATTAACTCAAAAGTATGAAATAACTTTAATTTCGGAAGTCGGTGTCTTGGGATCTATATTTTAGTTTTGTACTACCGACTTCCAAAATTAAAGTTATTTCATAATTTTGAGGTAATTACTTTTTGAAGTTGATTTATTTTTTTAAGTTATTTTTTTATGTTGTACTTTTTAGTTTTTAGTAAAACTGGAATACTCATAATAACAGGTACGGAACATAGTAAAGTTATTGTTTTTTGAATTACTAAAGTGTCTTTGGTGATGGCGAAAGTCGGACTGAGTGATGATGAGTCAGTAAGGATTTTTAACCCCATAGGGGATTATTTTCCAAAAACGCCAAAACAAGCCATCCGTAATTTCTAAACAGAAGGCTTAATATCATTTTTTTTTCCTTACAAATTTCATCCCCTATTTTTACAACAAATATGTAGTTTTTAATTTTTAACCAGAATGATAAATACGAATTTTCATGTTTTAACCTACAAAAATAAAGATTTTCCATACAAACTTTTAACCCCTATTTTACTCCCTTAGGCGTTGAATTTCTAAAAATCCTTCCTTATTCCTGGTCTAGATTATAAAAGAAACCTCGTTGCAAAATTTCAGCTTTCTAGGTTCAAGGGTTTGGGCTGGGCGTTGATGAGTCAGTGAGTCAGGACTTTTATTTTTATATAAATAGATATATTATTTATATAAATAAAATTGACAATTAAAAAAGTGACGGGACTTCGGAGTCTAGCTGACGCTTCAGGGATGAATAACCATTCTCTGGTAAATAATTATTATACTATTTTTAGGGTTCCGCACCTCAGAAGCAAAAACGGAACCCGTGTGTCTGTCTGTCTGTTGTTCTGTTCTGTCACAGTCAATTTGCTCCGAATCTAATGGACCGATTAAGTTGAAATTTGGTACACCTATGAATTTATGTGACCATTTCACAAAGACGTAAAACATAAATAAAGGAATGTAGAATATGGGGTCACTTTTGAGGGGCAAATAAGAAAATACAAAAGAGCTTTGCAAACTGTACCGTGTGACATATCAAAAGGGCTTATTGGGAGGGCATCAAATTTATTTTTTTTATTTTTAAATATATTGTTTTAAGGTTATTTAAGAAAATATACGAAAGTAACCATTTCCTTGTCTCCGAAACTACTAAGCTAAATTTAGAAAAAAAAAAATATACAAAAAAGTTCTATAGGTACCTATAGATTACAGGAAAACCACGCTTTGAAAACTGTGTGGTACACGATTCTTAAAAGTCATTTTTATTTGGTCATGAGGGTAACGTAACAGTCAGAATGTTATAATCTAAAACAAAATAAGTAATGTACGATGAGCGAAGTACCAGATCCGGACGAGTCGCGAATATGCCCGTACGTTTAGCAACTAAAACTCATTTATAAATCATACGCGCGCGCCGGCGGCGGCGCGGGCGGCTAGTGGAATACTGTCGACTTATAATTATTATTATTTTTTTATAAATGGCATCACGTAGTTGGCCTAGAGAGGCCGTGACTACTTAACCGGTCAATCCTGTGGCTGCCTTAAGTGAGCCGAAGCCTCCAGCCAGGGACATAAAACTTAGAGACTAAGCGACTACACGCTAAGGGCTCCCCTTGTGGGGAACGAACCTTGGCTTAGGGCGTCGCTGGGGGGAGGATAGCAAGATGGGACAGGCTGGATCAAATTAGAGTGATTATTATTGAACGGGGAGTTTAAAGCTACTGGCTCAGCCACGCCACCAGCTGGCACTTCATTCCCGAGCAAGAGACGGGGGCAGGACGATTACTTCAGGGTCGTCGCGAGGGACCTCGGCGGCGAGGTCGGAATGTCGATTTGTTTTTGTTCCTACGGTCCCTACTGCTCTCCTGGAGAAGAGTTATGGGGTCGTCGGGATCTGAGAGGACAAGCCTTGGGCGGCGGACCTTACTAATACGGGAGGGGACATAGCTAGCCGCCTCGACAACCAGAGGGTGGCGATGGTTGTTGGCTGAGTCGAAGAAACGCTTGCAATTGCGCTTCAAGAACTTGGAGATGGTGGGAATGTCGAGATCTACGTAGAGGATTTCGTTCCAAACGAACCAAGGGGCTCCCGTTGCCTTTAAGAGGAAACGGTTTTGGAGGACCTGCATCTGCAATGAATGAGGTGGGGTTTTGCGTGCGCAAATACTGAACCCGCATAGGTCATGATGAGGCGAATGCACACTGTATAAATGCGCAATTTGCACCTAAGTGAAAAACTGTCGACTTAGGCGCAGCGCAAGCTTTTATATGTGAGCGAGAAATGCAAACTTTTTTGAATTACCGACATATTATTTAGTTTATTTTATTGTCATCTGCTTGAAGCAGTCGCTCATAATATTGTAAATATTTTACTATATAATAAGTTATAATAAAATTTATTTCGGAACGTATATATTAATCTTACATATCAAGAAATGCCGATGGTTTGTCAAAACCGTTTTTACTTGTTGTGAAAACTTTGCGAAAAAGGGGTGGGTCGCTATTTTTTAATTTATAAAAGTGTAGCGATATGTTGTCGGGTCTATCTAACTCTTTTGTTAGCTGTACATACAAAACTAAGCAAGTAGGTTTTTTTTTGTATTAACAAAGTACAATATAAGTATTATATTTATTTACAGTACAATGCACAAAACCTCACGAAGTTTACGACCTTTGTCCGCAATCTTGTCCACCACAAACTTGCGCTGCCATTGGAACTGCCCACCCCTGTCCATATCCACCTGAAGGCGCAGAATTCTGCCAGCCAGCCTGTCGATGTGAAGACGGCTACTACAGAAATTCTGTTGATGAATGTATATCAGAAGCAGATTGTTGTAAGTATTTTTATCAGTAAGGACTAGACTAGTCGGCTCTGTGTAAGATGATAACTCTTATTACCAACATCCTGTTCCCATCCAAAACATATTAGCCCAAGAGCCCACGACGATCAGCCCTTCGTTATTTTATAAAAGTTGAAAGTTTGTCTATGTCCCCAATACAAGTAAGAACGATCCCCGACTATGAAGTTTGGATCATGGTGGCTTTGGCAGACAACAGGTAGCAAAGGTGTTTACAATTGCACCTCAAATTCGTTAAAGTATAATACCTTATTAACTTTTTACCTACGTTGTTTCAAATCCCCAGGTGTTACATAGGTCCTGCCATGGTTGCGGGTTGTTTGAAAGAATAACAGTGCCCTGGCTCAGGCAACTGAAGTAACACGGGTGGGTTTTAGTCAGTAAAAGTCTAACACGCCCGCCCTTCCGCTCTGCCCAGAGTGGGAGAAGTTATTTGATGATTTCATGATAGGTAGTGTGTGCATAATTTCACATTAATAGAGACTTATGGAAAAAAGAGACATGTTGCGCCGACCCTAAATAAATTGGGATAAGAGCAGGTGAATGATGAAGACGAGCTAATTATGTATTTTCAGTCAAATGTCTGGGACCTCACGAATACTTCTCATGTGGCGGTGCATGTGACAACGTCTGCGACACACTGAGCGAATGGAACCAAACCAACTGTCCCATCGTCAACATACAGTGCAACGAAATGTGCTACTGTGAAGAAGGATACGCCAGGAATAGAAATAACATCTGTGTACCAATTGAGAAATGTCCAGGTAAAGTTATTCATTATTTGAAAATGAGAAAAGACCTACTATTTTTAAATATATTGTTTTAAAGTTATTTAAGAAAATATACGAAAGTGACCATTTCCTTGTCTCCGAAACTACTAAGCTAAATTTAGAAAAAAAAATACAGAAAAAAGTTCTATACCTATAGATTACAAGAAAACCACGCTTTGAAAACTGTGTGGTACACGATTCTTAAAAGTCATTTTTATTTGGTGATGAGGGTAATCCAACAGTCAGAATGTTATAATCTAAAACAAAATAAGTAATGTAATGTAACTCATTTATAATATAAATCGTATGCGCGCGCCGGCGGCGGCGCGGCGGCTAGTGGAATACTGTCGACTTACTATTATTATTTTATTTTATTAATAACATCTCGTAGCTGGCCTAGAGAGGCCGTGACTACTTAACCGGACAATCCTGTGGCTCCCTTAAGCGAGCTCAAAGCCTCCAGCCAGGGGCATAAAACTTACAGACTAAGCGACTACACGCTAAGGGCTCCCCCTGTGGGGAACGAACCTTGGCTTAGGGCGTCGCTGGGGGAGGTCAGCAAGATGGGACAGGCTGGATCAATTTAGAGTAATTATTATTGAACAGGGAGTTTAAAGCTATTGGCTTAGCTACGCCACCAGCTGGCACTTCATTCCCGAGCAAGCGACGGGGGGGAGGACGATTACTTCAGGGTCGTCGCGAGGGACCTCGCCGTGAGGTCGGAATGTCGATTTGTTTTTGTTCCTACGGTCCCGACTACTCTCCTGGAGAACAGTTATGGGGTCGTCGGGATCTGAGAGGACAAGCCCTGGGCGGCGGAATTTACTATTACGGGAGGGGACATAGCTAGCCGCCTCGACAACCAGAGGGTGGCGATGGTTGGTGGCTGAGTCGCAAAAACGCTTGGAATTGCGTTTCAAGAACTGGGAGGTGGTGGAAATGTCGAGATCTACGTGGAGAATTTCGTTTCGAACGAACCAAGGGGCTCCCGTTGCCTTTCGGAGGAAACGGTTTTTGAGGGCCTGCATCTGCAATGAATGAGGTGGGGTTTTGCGTGCGCAAACACTGAACCCGCATAGGTCATGATGGGGCGAATGCACGCTGTATAAATGCGCAATTTGCACCTAAGTGAAAAACTGTCGACTTAGGTGCAGCGCAAGCTTTTATATGTGAGCGAGAAATGCAAACATTTTTGAATTACCGACATATTATTTAGTTTATTTTATTGTCATCTGCTTGAAGCAGTCGCTCATAATATTGTAAATATTTTACTATATAATAAGTTAAGTTTAGCAATAAAGGATCATTCGCGTCTCAACCGTCTTTCACTCCAGACATTGCTAGGGATTTTCTATCCGGCTCAAAACACATAATAACTGTTATCATTCCATTTTTAGCGCCAGTCTGCGGTATAAATGAAGTCTACGATATTTGCGCCAACGGTGGATGTCAAAAAAGAAACTGCTCTCAAGTAGGAGAACCAGTGCTCTGTATAGACCCTAAAAAGTGCATCGGAGGATGCGTTTGTCAAGAAGGATACTTACGAACCAGTACCGGTACTTGCGTACCTGAAGATCAATGTCCACGTAAGTGTTTACTTTTGAAATAAGTATAATCAACAAAATCCAAGCACTTAACTTTAAAGTTAGGTACTTTTAATCCATGTTGTGCTTGTGCTGAGTAACTGAGATCACAACAATCAATGAATATTAAAATTGAAGTGTAAAGATATCTATGTTGGATTAAGGGACATTACTAAACACTACAGAACTAATTCTCTGAACTTAAAGGCATGGAGTATGTGTCAACTCGCGACCACGACTCACAGATCACTGTCGCTCATGGTCCTCGACACCATACAGCTAGACTCTACACAATGCCAAACAATGGCGTTTGTGTCTGGTTTATAAGCGCATTTACTCATGAAATTGAACGATCCGAAATCTACGTATATCTTCTACATAATATGTATATATTATAAAATAAAGTCGCATTTCGTGTCTGTCTGTGTGACCGCGATGTCCCTATAAACTACGCAACGGATTTTTAAATGATTTTCACCGTCACTAATAAAATTTATTTCGGAACGTATATATTAATCTTACATATCAAGAAATGCCGATGGTTTGTCAAAACCGTTTTTACTTGTTGTGAAAACTTTGCGAAAAAGGGGTGGGTCGCTATTTTTTAATTTATAAAAGTGTAGCGATATGTTGTCGGGTCTATCTAACTCTTTTGTTAGCTGTACATACAAAACTAAGCAAGTAGGTTTTTTTGTATTAACAAAGTACAATATAAGTATTATATTTATTTACAGTACAATGCACAAAACCTCACGAAGTTTACGACCTTTGTCCGCAATCTTGTCCACCACAAACTTGCGCTGCCATTGGAACTGCCCACCCCTGTCCATATCCACCTGAAGGCGCAGAATTCTGCCAGCCAGCCTGTCGATGTGAAGACGGCTACTACAGAAATTCTGTTGATGAATGTATATCAGAAGCAGATTGTTGTAAGTATTTTTATCAGTAAGGACTAGACTAGTCGGCTCTGTGTAAGATGATAACTCTTATTACCAACATCCTGTTCCCATCCAAAACATATTAGCCCAAGAGCCCACGACGATCAGCCCTTCGTTATTTTATAAAAGTTGAAAGTTTGTCTATGTCCCCAATACAAGTAAGAACGATCCCGGACTATGAAGTTTGGATCATGGTGGCTTTGGCAGACAACAGGTAGCAAAGGTGTTTACAATTGCACCTCAAATTCGTTAAAGTATAATACCTTATTAACATTTTACCTACGTTGTTTCAAATCCCCAGGTGTTACATAGGTCCTGCCATGGTTGCGGGTTGTTTGAAAGAATAACAGTGCCCTGGCTCAGGCAACTGAAGTAACACGGGTGGGTTTTAGTCAGTAAAAGTCTAACACGCCCGCCCTCCCGCTCTGCCCAGAGTGGGAGAAGTTATTTGATGATTTCATGATAGGTAGTGTGTGCATAATTTCACATTAATAGAGAATTATGGAAAAAAGAGACATGTTGCGCCGACCCTAAATAAATTGGGATAAGAGCAGGACAATGATGAAGATGAGCTAATTGTGTATTTTCAGTCAAATGTATGGGACCTCACGAATACTTCTCATGTGGCGGTGCATGTGACAACGTCTGCGACACACTGAGCGAATGGAACCAAACCAACTGTCCCATCGTCAACATACAGTGCAACGAAATGTGCTACTGTGAAGAAGGATACGCCAGGAATAGAAATAACATCTGTGTACCAATTGAGGAATGTCCAGGTAAAGTTATTCATTATTTGAAAATGGGAAAAGACCTAATATACACCAAATGTAGCATAATATATAACTCTTGATTTCTGAAAATCTTATTAGTAAATTTGGCCGGTCTATTCTGTCAAAATATCACCGTGAATTTTAGGTGAAGTGAGCTTGAAGTGAGCTGTCATTCCACCTGATGCTAGCAATCGCTAGGGATTGGCACTATTGACAGCTCACTTCAACCTCACTTCTCCTAAGTTTTTTTACGATCGCGTGTTGCCAAATCTGAATCCTATTGTGTTTTGTAGAGCCAGAGATAGGTTTCCAGAAACCCGGGGACTAGTGTCTAATCTAGCCATATAGAAAAGCCTCCATAATATTAAAGAGGTCCGAAGAGTATTGTGCAGTCTAGACGTGAACAAGGCCAGCGGGCCTGACGGCATTCCAGCGAGAGTGTTGAGGCAGTGTGCGCCTGAACTGTCTCCTGTATTGACACGTTTGTTCCGCCTCTCTCTTGAAAAAAGAACGGTGCCGAAATCCTGGAAGCTTGCAAATGTACAACCAGTGCCCAAAAAAGGCGACCGTGCAGACCCTGCCCATTACCGTCCGATTGCCATTACCTCCATTCTGTGCAAAGTTTTGGAAAGGGTACTGAACAATAAGTTGCTGAACTACCTTGAAGACAATGATCTCCTCAGTGACCGTCAATATGGCTTTCGCCGGGGACGGTCAACTGGCGATCTTCTTGTGTATGTCACGCACTGCTGTGGCGAAGCCATCGAGAAACACGGCGAAGCACTGGCTGTATCGCCTGACATCTCGAAGGCCTTTGACAGGGTCTAGCACGCTGCTCTGCTCAGCAAGCTTCCTGCTTATGGCATCCCAGCTGATTTTTGTAGCTGGATATCAGATTTCCTTAGTGAACGGTCGATTAGAGTAGTTGTTGATGGCTGCTCTTCTGACCTTATGGCTATTGATGCCGGAGTTCCTCAGGGGTCTGTTCTCTCTGCAACTCTTTTCCTGCTGCACATCAATGACCTGCTTCGGCCTGGTATTGTTGGGTACGCAGATGACAGTACAGTTTCAGAGAGATACTTGTCCACAGCAAAAACCAGCGGGGCCGAAGTTCGTTCCTTGAGAGAGGCCATGGTAGAGCGGACAGATTTGACCTTAAGCTTTGTCTCCCAGTGGGGTGATGATAATCTGGTCTCTTTTAACGCCACCAAAACGCAGGCGTGTCTTTTTATCGCTAAAAAGAATCGTTTCGCCCAAACTCCTACTTTTCGGGGTACATCTGTTCCTGTAACTGATCGACTTGAGCTCCTAGGCATGGAGTTGACATCTGGTCTCAACTTCGGCGCCACCATCGAGTACAAGGCCCAAACCGCGGCCAAGAAACTGGGCATCCTAAATAGGGTGAAGCGATACTTTACGCCTGGACAGCTTTTAACCCTTTACAAAGCGCAAGTCCGATCCTGCATGGATTATTGCAGTCACCTTTGGGATGGATCAGCTAAGTACCAACTAGCCGCGGTTGACTCGGTGGAACGCAGAGCTAAGAGGCTCATTAGCGACGTAAAACTGGTGGATGCCAAGCTTCATAGCTTGGCTCATCGCCGCAAGGTTGCCTGCTTGTTGGTCTTCTACAGATTGTACTTCGGAGAGTGTGCCCGAGAACTCCACGACCTCATTCCACCGGCCCCCTTCTACCACCGGACATCTAGACGCACTGCCAGTTACCATCCCTACCTGGTTGCTATTCCACCAATTCGCACTAAGCGCTTCCAAATGTCTTTTATAATGCGCACAGCAAAAGAGTGGAACTCACTACCTGCGTCTGTGTTTCCGAACGTATACAACCCTAATCTCTTCAAAGTGAGAGTGAACAGGCTTCTTCTGGGTAAGCTCACTCCATCGTCGACTTTGTCTCTGTCACCTCTGACCTAGACTAGAGTCAAGAGCCAACCCATCACAAATAAAAAAAAAAATTACAGTCAAATGCTACGGAGAACATAAGGTCTTCGACCCATGTCCTAAGACATGCCCGCCACAGACATGCGAAAGTCTCAACAACGTATACATCTGTTATCCGGAAACTGGTGAGCGGGGACCTCCTTATGAACCAGGCTGTGTTTGTGAAGAAGGGTACTACGAGAACGCGATTGGACAATGTTTAACGAAGGAGGAGTGTTGTAGGTTTTCAAAATTTCATTGTTTTATACATCTATCTCTCCCTATAATAAAAATTGAATGCTGTTCGTTGATAAGCGCATCACTTGAGATTTGCTGCGTTGATTTGGCTTTGTTTGGTTTTTTTAATATTTATAATAGTCTGGTTCAGGCTTTTATGGAAAGAAAAAATTGGAAAGGTTTCCGGAAAATCTTACAATTTGGTAAAAGCTTCGTCCTTTTTTGTACGAATTATTGACAGGACGTCTGTCGGGTCAGCTTACTGCTTCTAGGCTGGCCGCGTATTTCACATATAAAGGATTTATACGAAGAACAAAACAACTTAAGCTAACTTTTACTATATTATTAATATTTGTTGGTAATAGGGGTAATGTGAACAAAGGAGAATTACTCCAATATTATAGATCATTGTGCAACATTTGTTTAAGAAAAATTGTATTGTTTATATTCTCATACAGTCAAATTTTGCCACAGGAAGAAAACAATTTTATATCTGAAATTAATATGCCATTACATAATTTGACATATAATAATAATTTATTCCATTTAATTGACACTAACAATTATGTTGGTCATCATTTATATTTGACAAAAGATAAGTATTGCAAAAGACAGTTAGCTTTGTCGCTATCATATTATTTTTCTATTACAGCCAAGAATTTGGCTAAACAAGTTGCTTCTATTGAGCAATGCCATGACATTTTATATCATTCAGCCAATAACTTGGTATCCAAAATTGACATTGATAGTAATTTAAATTAGAAATTAAGATTATAGGGGCACACAGCCTGGTTCACAAGGAGGTCCCGTCCTTGTGAACCAGGCTGTGTTTGTGAAAAAGGGTACTACGAGAACGCGATTGGACAATGTTTAACGAAGGAGGAGTGTTGTAAGTTTCAAAAATTTCATTGTTTTAAACATCTATCTCTCCCTATAATAAAAACTAAATGCTGTTCGTTAATAAGCGCATTACTTGAGAACTGCTGGATCGATTTGGCTTTGTTTGGTTTTTAAATATTTATAATAGTCTGGTTCAGGCTTTTATGGAAAGAAAAATTGGAAAGGTTTCCAGAAAATCTTACAATTTGGTAAAAGCTTCGTCCTTTTTTGTATGATTTATTGACAGGACGACCGTCGAGTCAGCTTATTGCTTCTAGGCTGGCCGCGTATTTCACGTATAAAGGATTTATACGAAGAACAAAACAACTTAGAATAATATTAGATTATCATTTCGACGAGGTTAGGTTTTTTGAAACCCCTCCGTGCCTCCGCGCGTTAGGCCGTTGGTCCTAGCTGTCATTCGTAAATCTTTGACAATCAGAAGTCGAAATGTCAGACAATCAGGCTTACCAAGGGGTATCGCGTTATTCAGTAACCGGGTTTTGGAGGTCAGTTAGGCAGTCAATAAAATACTGGTATACAGCTGCATTTGGTTAGGCTAAAAGCCGACCCTAATATAGTTGAGGAAAGCCTAAGCATATTGATTGATTGAGGCTTTTCCGATAAATTTTAGCATTATAGTATAGGGGGTGGCTCATTTGTTTTAGGATCTTTAGTATAGGACACAATAAATGAGTCTTTATGAGTTACGAAATTAAGGTTCATCGGGTCCAAACTGCCTTGGTAACCGTGCTGACGACATACAAATCCTCCCTATGACGGCATGGGAGAAGATTATTATTTTACGTTTCAAACTACGTTGCGTGTGGTGACACAGCCAAGCAATAATAGCAATGTTTATTCGTTGGGCTTGTGTTTGTGCCAAGGTCATGTCGCTGTTTGTATACTTACTTAACTATTTTAACAGAAGCTGTTAGTTTCTGCATGCTGCATTTAGGGTAGCCGATGGAAATCATTTATTTTGACGAACAGGAGATAATCAAAATGTTTATTTTTTCCAGTAAGGTGTACCGGACCACACGAATACTACTCATGCGGCGGTGCATGCGACAACGTCTGTGAAACACTGAACGAACAGAGCCAGGCCAACTGTCCCATCGTCAATTTTAAGTGCAATGAAATGTGCTACTGCGAGGAAGGATACGCCAGGGATGCCAGTAACATTTGTATACCCATCAAAGACTGCTACCGTAAGATTTTATTTGATTATTTGTTAGTTTAGTAGCGAGCCATTTCATTTATGTTTTGAATGGCAACGCAACTGTGATGGTATTATAGATATCAAAGGCAGCAGTGACCACTTATCGTCAGGCCGGCTGCTTGCAGCACAACAAACATCTATATTAGAAATATGAACATGATTATGCTTAGCGAACTCCATTATGTCCCGAACATAATAATTAATATTACCCCTCTAGCACTGGGCTCACCAACATAATTATATTAGACTAGCTTTTGCCCGCAGCTTCGCCGCGTGGTTGTCGGAAAATATCCCACGGGAACGCACTAACGGGATCAAAAGTATTATATGTCGTAATCCAGGTTATAGTCTACCCATGTGCCAAATTTCAGCCTAATCTGTTCAGCGCTTTCAGCATGAAGGCGTAACAAACAAACAAACTCACTTTGCAGTTATAGTATTAAGTATTATGAAAAACCGATCTATCGACACTATAGACTCACAAAATGTATTAGGTACATAAATAAAAAATAATAAAAAAAAACTATACATACTAAGTTTCCACAATAATATAACTCAATCATGACTCGTAAGACACGTGGCGCCATTAATTATCATAAATGACGTTATAGTTGTTTTCCTCGGGAACAGTACTTTTTTTCGGGATGGAAGGTACCCTATGTCCGTTTCTGTACACGTGACAACGTATATGCAAAATTTCAAGAAGATCGGTTTAGTGGTTTAGGCGTGAAAAGGTAACAAACAAACTTACTTTCGTATTTATAATATTAGTTAGGATTATCATACGTGAATATATTGAAGTCACAAAACAGCAAACATAACGACAAGATCTATTGATATATCTATGTATATCGTCAGTTGTAATATCAATTAATGTAACTGCCATACGGCGACTTTACAGAAGAGGCAAAAAACTAAATCACAATTCTTAATAAAAAAAATATTTTAAAAAATGTAATGGACTTTAAAAAGAAATTAACTCAAAAGTATGAAATAACTTTAATTTCGGAAGTCGGTGTCTTGGGATCTGTATTTTAGTTTTGTTTTACCGACTTCCGAAATTAAAGTTATTTCATAATTTTGAGTTAATTTCTTTTTGAAGTTGATTTTTTATTTTTTTATTTTTTATTTTGTACATTTTAGTTTATAGTAAAAACTGGAATACTTACTACTACAGTTATGGAACATAGTAAAGTTATTGTTTTTTGTAATACTAAAGTGTATTTGGTGATGGCGAAAGTCGGGCTGAGTGATGATGAGTCTGTAAGGATTTTTAACCCCATATGGATTTATTTTCCGAAAACGCAAAAACAAGCCTTCCGTAATTTCTAAACAGAAAGCTTAATATCAATGTTTTCCTTACAAATTTCATCCCCTATTTTCCCAACAAATATGTAGTTTTTCATTTTTAACCCGAATGATAAATACGAATTTTCATGTTTTAACCTACAAAAATGCAGATTTTCCATACAAACTTTCATCCCCTATTTTAATTCCTTTTGGGGTTGAATTTCCAAAAATCCTTCCTTATATCTGGTCTAGATTATAAAAGAAACCTCGTTGCAAAATTTCAGCTTTCTAGGTTCAAGGGTTTGGGCTGGGCGTTGATGAGTCAGTGAGTCAGGATTTATTTTATTTTTCAGTGATTTTTATATAAATAGATATATTATTTATAAAAATAAAATTAACATTAAAAAAGTGACGGGACTCCGGAGCCCAGCTGACGCTTCAGGGATGAATAACTATTCCTGTGTGTCTGTCTGTCTGTTGTTCTGTTACAGTCAATTTGCTCCGAATCTAATGGACCGATTAAGTTGAAATTTGTTACACCTATGAATTTCTGTGACCTAAACACAAAGACGTAAAACATAAATAATAATAATAATATCCTGGGACATTTGTGCTCATTGCAAAATATATAATATAACATAGTATTATATCCTGGGACATTCCACACACAGTCATCTGATCCCAAACTAAGCAGAGCTTGTACTATGGAAACCAGATAACTGATATACTACATACACTACTTTTTTTTTTTTGTAAATACATCCTACTATCATACATCCAGTTCTGGATGGGAATCAAACCCACGACTTACGGCATGATAGGTGGTATCCTAACCAACCACACCAACTGGCCTGCCAAGGAATAAATTTATGTTGAATATGGGGTCACTTTTGAGGGGCAAATAAGAAAATACAAAAGAGCTTTGCAAACTGTATCGTGTGACATATCAAAAGGGCTTATTGGGAGGGTATCAAATCGATTTTATTATTTTTTTAAATATATTGTTTTAAAGTTATTTAAGAAAATATACGAAATATACGAATACGTGGCGTGTTTGCAAGAAACAAAATGGAAAGGAACAAAAGCGAGAGAAATTGGCGAAGGATACAAGTTTTTCTACTGTGGGAGTGACGGGAAAAGAAATAGCGTGGGAATAGTTTTAGACAGTAATTTGAAAGAAGGCGTGATGGAGGTAAAAAGGATTAATGATAGATTAATCGTTGTAAAAGTTATGATAGAACATGTAGTACTGAATGTAATTAGTGTGTATGCACCGCAGGTGGGATGCGATGAAAGGGGGAAAGAGAAGTTTTGGGAGGACTTTGACACAGTTTTGATGAACATTCCGGTGCATGAAGAATTGATAGTTGGAGGTGATTTTAATGGACACGTGGGAAGAATACGAGGAGTTTATTAAAGAGTGCATGGAGGATGGGGATTTGGTAACGTCAAAAACGAGGGAGAGACATTGCTGCAATCCGCTACCGCATTTGACCTGGCAGTAGCCAACACTTGGTTCCAGAAGAACGATGGACACCTAATTACGTACAAAAGTGGCAATCACAAGACGCAAATTGATTACTTTCTAGTACGACGCAAATACTTAAAGCATATCAAAGATTGCAAAGTGATACCGGGAGAAGATCTAGTCTCACAGCACAGACCCCTAATTATGGAAATGGTTGTAGAAAGAAAGCCCAAGAAAAACAAAGAGCGACCCCCTCCCAAAATAAAATGGCATATGCTGGAGAAGAATAACTATGCGAAGAAATTTAAAGAGCGAGTAGTGGATAAAATGATAGATATGGGGGACTTGAATGGTCGAAGTGTAAATGAATGTTTGAATGAAATGGCAGGGTATATTAGAAGTGCAGCGAAAGATATTTTGGGAGAGATAGGGATACATTGTGGTGGTCGACAGAAATACAGAATGTGAAGAGAAAGTTCAAGGAATGGCAGAGTGTTGAAGATGAGAATGTTAGTTTGAAAGCAGAAAAAAAGAGTGAGTATGATGCTCTAAAGAAAAAAAGCCAAGAAAGCTGTGGCCATAGCAAGAGCAAAAGCCCAGGACCAGCTTTATAACACACTGGATAATCCAGCAGGCCAAAAACATCTTTACCGGCTTGCTAGAGCTAGAGAGAGAAAGACGAGGGATATTTGTAAGATAAAGTATATAAAGGATGAAACTGGAATAGTTCTTTCGGATGATGAGAAAATAAAGGATAGGCGGAAGAGCTATTTTGAAAGAATAATGAATGAGGAGAATGACTGGAGTGGTGTGCTTGGGAATAAACCAGTAAATGAGGGGTTAGTGAGAATGATTAGTATGGATGAAGTGAGAATAGCAATAAATGGGATGAAGAATGGTAAAGCAATAGGTCCGGATGAAATACCAGTTGAAGTATGGAAGTTATTACGAGTAGATGGATGGACGTAGTTAGCTTTATTCTTCAATAAGTTGTTGCTGGAAGAAGCCATACATGACGAATGGTGTAACAGTTCGCTGGTGCCCATCTTTAAAAACAAAGGTGATGTGCTGGAGGGCAACAACTATAGAGGAATAAAGCTAATTTCACATAGTATGAAGGCTTGGGAGAAAGTTATTGAAAGGCGACTGAGAGAAGAGAGTGAAATTTCGCAAAACCAATTCGGTTTTATGCCTGGTCGAGGAACAACAGATGCCATCTTTGCTATCCGCCAGCTGTGCGAGAAATACAGAGGTGCGCATAAAAACTTGCACATGGTATTTGTTGACCTCGAAAAGGCATACGACCGAGTGCCTCGTGAAGTTTTGTGGTGGGCGCTGAAGGAGAAAGGTGTGCCAGGGAAGTATGTGCAGTTGATTAGAGCGATGTACAGCCGATTCAGTACCCAGGTCCGGTCTACAGTGGGCACTACTGGCAGCTTCAATGTGGCTGTCGGCTTGCACCAGGGAACAGGACTCAGCCCTTACCTCTTCGCGCTGATAATGGATGCTCTTACATCTGATATCCAGGAAGTGGCTCCCTGGTGTATGCTGTTCGCTGATGACATTGTGCTGATTGCCGATAACGGCTTAGAGGTCCAGAGCAGATTGGAGGTGTGGTGGGAAAAACTCGAGACCGTTGGCCTGAGAGTAAGTCGGACCAAAACTGAGTATCTGTTTTGTGATTTTGGCGGCCTCTCCAGTCCTCTGGCAATATCTCTCGCCGGAACGCCCTTATCGATCTGTTCCGACTTTCGGTATCTCGAGTCGCTTGTCCAAGGAGATGGCGAAGTAGGCCGAGACGTAACGCACCGGAACAACTCAGGATGGATGAAACGGCGACAGGTCACAGGAACAACTTGCGACCCACGGATGCCCCTCAAGTTAAAGGGGAAAATTTATAAGTCCGTGATAAGGCCTGTCGTACTTTATGGTTCTGAATGCTGGGCCGTGAAGAAGACGGATAAAAAATGATTGCATGCAGCGGATATGAGAATGTTGAGATGGATGTGTGGAGTGACGAGAATGGATAAAGTAAGAAATGAGTATATAAGAGGAAGTTTGAAAGTGGCGCCAGTGACAGAAAAGTTGAAAGGAAATCGTTTGGCTTGGTATGGGCATGTGATGAGAAGGGACGAAACGCATGTGACTCAAAGAGTGATGAATATACATGTTGATGGATACAGAGGGAGAGGAAGGCCGAAGAAAAGATGGATGGATTGTGTGAAGAATGATATGAAAGAGAAGGGAGTGAATGATAGTGTGACAGTTGATAGGGGAGAATGGAAGAAGAAAAAGTGTTGCGCCGACCCCAAGTAACATGTTATAAGGGCAGGAAGATGAAGATGATGATGATACGAAAGTGGCCGGTTCCTTATCTCCGAAACTACCAAGCTAAATTTAGAAAAAAATACAGAAAAAAGTTCTATACGTATAGATTATAAGAACACCACACTTTGAAAACTGTGTGGTACACGATTCTTAAAAGTCATTTTTATTTGGTGATGAGGGTAACGTAATAGTCAGAAAGTTATAATCTAAAACAAAATAAGTAATGTACAGACGCCAGCACATCAAGCTTCTAAAATCTGTCAAATATCTTTAATAGATTTTTAACTTTATCGCTAAAGCATTAGGTTCTAGGTTGATTGGGAAAGTTTGACAGTTTCGGGTAGCTTGACCTGCTGGCGTCTAGGTACGATGAGCGATGTACCAGATCCGGACGAGTCGTGAAAATACGTTTAGCAACTAAAACTCATTTATAAATTATACGCGCGCGCCGGCGCGGGCTGCTAGTGGAATACTGTCGACTTAGGCGCAGCGCAAGCTTTTATATGTGAGCGAGAAATGCAAACTTTTTATAATTACCGACATATTATTTAGTTTATTTTATTGTCATCTGCTTGAAGCAGCCGCTCATAATTATGTAAATATTTTGGTATATAATAGGTTAAGTTTAGCAATAAAGGATCATTCGCGTCTCAACCGTCTTTCACTCCAGACATTGCTAGGGATTTTCTATCCGGCTCAAAACACATAATAACTGTTATCATTCCATTGTTAGCGCCAGTCTGCGGTATAAATGAAGTCTACGATATTTGCGCCAACGGTGGATGTCAAAAAAGAAACTGCTCTCAAGTAGGAGAACCTGTGCTCTGTATAGATCCTATAAAATGCATCGGAGGATGTGTTTGTCAAGAAGGATACTTACGAACCAGTACCGGTACTTGCGTACCTGAAGATCAATGTCCACGTAAGTGTTTACTTTTCAAATAAGTATAGCCAACAAAATCCAAGCACCTAACTTTCAAGTACCTACTTTTAATCCATGTTGTGCTTGTGCTAAGTAACTGAGATCACAACAATCAATGAATATTAAAATTGAAGTGAAAAGATATCTATGTTGGACTAAGGGATATTTCTAAACACTACAGAACTAATTCTCTGAACTTAAAGCCATGTAGTATGTGTCAACTCGCGACCACGATACACAGTTCACTGTCGCTCATGGTCCTCGACACCATACCGCTAGACTCTGCACAAAGCCAAACAATGGCGTTTGTGTCTCGTTTATAAGCGCTTTTACTCATGAGCTTGAACGATCCGAAATCTACGTATATCTTCTACACAATATAAATATATAATAAATGAAAGTGGCATTTCGTGTCTGTCTGTGTGACTGCGTTGTCCTTATAATATTTATTTCGGAAGGTATATATTAAACTTACATATCAAGAAATGCCGATGGTTTGTCTAAACTGTTTTTACTTGTTGTAAAAACTTTGCGAAAAAAGGGGTGGGTCGCTATTTTTTAATTTATAAAAGTGTAGCGATATGTTATCGGGTCTATCTAACTCTTTTGTATACAAAACTAAGCACGTAGGTACTTTTTTTGCATTAACAGAGTACAATGTAGGTATTATATTTATTTACAGTACAATGCACAAAACCGCACGAAGTTTACGACCTTTGTCCGCAATCTGGTCCACCACAAACTTGCGCTGCCATTGGAACTGCCTGCCCCTGTCCATATCCACCTGAAGGCGAAGTATTCTGCCAGCCAGCCTGTCGATGTGAAGACGGCTACTACAGAAATTCTGTTGATGAATGTATATCAGAAGCAGATTGTTGTAAGTATTTTTATCAGTTAGGACTAGACTAGTCGGCTTTGTGTAAGATGGTGACTCTTGTTACCAGCATCCTATTCCCATTCAAAACATATTGGCCCAAGAGCCCACGACGATCAGCCCTTCGTTATTTTATAAAAGTTGAAAGTTTATCTGTGTATATCTCCAATACAGGTAAGAACGATCCCGGACTATGAAGTTTTTATCATGGTGGCTTTGGCAGGCAACAGGTAGCAAAGGTGTATAAAATTGCACCTCAAATTCGTAAAAGTATAATACCTTATTAACATTTTACCTACGTTCTTTCAAATCCCCAGGTGTTACATAGGTCCTGCCAGAGTTGAGGGTTCTTTGAAAGAATACCCGTGTTCCTTCAGTTGCCTGAGCCTGGCTCAGGAGAATTTATTTGATGATTTCCCACTCCAAAACAAAAAGGTGTTACATAGGTAGTGTGTGCATAATTTCACATTAATAGAGAATTATGGAAAAAAGGGACATGTTGCTACCACGTCAATCAGAAATGGTCGATCGCAACCATAGTAGACGCGATGACAGTATTCTCTGTCTACATATATCGAAACCAGCATTAATACACAAGAGTGTTTTCTGTATGGCCCCTAAAAGTCAATAAACTCCCAAATAGTTGGAAAGTGCTTAATGCACGTCAATTAAAAAATAAATTAAAGATACTGCTAGAAGGCAAAGCATACTACAGTATTCTAGAATTTCATAATGACAACATCTAATTAACCAATATTATCAATACATCTTTGACATAATGTGTACATAAAGCAACATATTTTGCTATGATAATAATTTTAATTGACATTTCATCTTTATTACGTCTCTATGACCATATATTTAATTCATTTGTTTTCAATATTGACATTTACTTTGTTATTATGTAATATAATATTTTAACCGTTAAATTTTATTACTCAAATTTAAATATTTGTACGCCACTAAGGCCAAACATGACTGATCTTATAACTGTAATGTAATTTAATAACTTGCATGCTCTTTAAGTGTACTCATGTTTCCACATATAAATCTTGAATTTTGCGCCGACCCTAAATAAATTGGAATAAGAGCATGAGAATGATGAAGATGAGCTAATTATGTATTTTCAGTAAAATGTATGGGACCTCACGAATACTTCTCATGTGGCGGTGCATGTGACAACGTCTGCGACACACTGAGAGAATGGAACCAAACCAACTGTCCCATCGTCAACGTACAGTGCAACGAAATGTGCTACTGTGAAGAAGGATACGCCAGGAACGGAAGTAACATCTGCGTATCAATTGAGCAATGTCCAGGTAAAGTTATTCATTATTTTAAAATGAGAAACGACTTAAAGACACCAATTGTAGCATAATATATATCTCTTGATTTCTGAAAGTCTTATTAGTAAATTTGGCCGGTCTATCCTGTATAAATATCACCGTGAAACTTAGGTGAAGTGAGCTTGAAGTGAGCTGTCATTGCACCTGATGCTAGCAATCGCTAGGGAATGACTCTATTGACAGCCCAGTTCAACCTCACTTCTCCTAAGTTTTTTTTACGATCGGGTGTTGCCAAAACAGAATCCTGTTGTGTTTGGTAGAGACAGAGATAGGTTTTCAGAAATTCGGGGTTAGTATAGAAAAGCCTCCATATAAATTTATGCATCATCTCTGGAGTGTTTCCAAAGCGTTAAAAGTAGTTATCGTAAAACCACTTTTTAAAAAACACAAAAGGGAAAAATTAGCCAACCAACCCATTGCCTAAATTTCTGTTTTTTTTTTTTTGTAAAGCATTGAAAAAATTATATACGAATCAATTAATATTTTTTGTGTAAGTATAATATTTTATGTAATGAACAAAAAGGTTTTAGGAAAAACAAAGGTGTTAATTTAGCTATTTACGATTTGCTTAATGAAATCTTAAAAAATGTTGACATAAAAGTACCAATATGTGCAATTCTCACTGATATGACAAAGGCTTTCGACTGTGTCCATCATAAAACCTTGCTAACTAAGCTTATCAAGCTTGTATGGCATAAGAGGAAACGTCCTTAACCTTATCAAATCATATCTGAGTGATCGTGAACAATACACGGTAATATCTAGGATATGTATAAAATACAGATATATCAAACAAGGCGTACCTCAGGGTGGGGTGCTAAGTTCTCTTTTATTTCTGCTTTATATAAACGACTTACCGCGGCACATTAAAGACCCAATGATATTGTTTGCTGATGACAGTACCGCATTAATCAATTGATCTGATGCAAATAAATATGAACAGGAAATAAATAGTACACGCAGGAACATTATGAATTGGCTTGACGACAATAAATTAGTAATTAATTTAGGAAATACTACCATAATAAATTTTTAACAGCGGACATCAATACCAAATTTAAACATTGAATTTAATCAAACTAAAATAGACCAAGTACAAAAAGCAAAATTCTTAGGCATAGTAATTGTCAGTCAAATGACGTGGAAATCTCAAGTAGAAGAGGTATGTAAAAAATTAAGCATATTTGCTTTTGTCCTATTCAATTTGGCTAGGAAAGTTAACATCACCACAACTTTGATTGCATATCATGGTCTCGTAGCTTCCAGTCTGAGATACGGTATAATTTTCTGAGGAAATCCTTGTAAGGTATGGGCGCTAAAATAATAGGTTGGGGAAAAAGTTTCTTCGCATTTTTTAAGAAAATTCAAAACATTTTTTAATATAGTTTATTTACATTTAACTAAAGTATGTAGGTACCATTTTGTTCGATAACTTTTTGCCATCTTGTAGGTAGGGACATGATCCCATTGCTATAGAAATTTTGGGACTTCTGGTCAAAATACCACGACAAGTGGTTTTGGCAGTCCTCTCGTGATGTTAACCTGACACTGCCTAAAGAATTCTGAAGAGACCGAAACAGGTGGAAATCTGAAGTTGCAAGGTCAGGCCTATACGGCGGATGCATTAACACCTCCCAGCCAAACTCTCTTAATTTTTGCTGAGTGGCTAAAGATGTGTGAGGTCTAGCGTTATCATGATGAAAAACCACACCCCTTCTGTTGATTAATTCCGGCCGCTTTCTCTCAACCTCTTGCTTTAATCTCATCAGTTGTTCGCAGTAGAATTCAGAATCGATGGTCCTGCCTGGTGGTAACAACTCATAATTAATAATGCCCTTCCAATCCCACCACACACACAGCATCACCTTGTTACGAGTTAACCCGGGTTTCGCCACAGTCTGTGAAGCCTGACCGGCCTTTGACCACGACCTTTTTCGCACGTTCTTGTCATACGTGATCCACTTTTCATCACCAGTTATCAGCTTCTTCAAAAATGGTTCGGTTTCATTACGTAGTAATAAAGAATCACAAATGAGTACACGGTTCATTAGGTTACTTTCAGTGAGCTCGTGAGGTACCCAAATGTCGAGCTTTTTTGTGTACCCAGTTTTTTTCAAATGCGCCAAAACTGTTTTGTGGTCAATTTCCAGTTCTTCAGCTACGTCGTAACTACTGATATGCCGATCTTGCTCCACTTTTTCAAAAATGGCATCCATTTTATCCGTAATTGGGCGACCAGAGCGACGTGCATCTTTGACATCAAAATTTCCGGATTGAAAACGCTTAAACCAAATTTGTGCTACTCTCACAGACACTACCTTAGGTCCATAAACATCGCAAATTTTTTTCGCGGCTTGCGTTGCATTTTTACCTTTTTTGTAGTAAAATTTTAAAATGTATCGAATTTCTTCATTAGATTCACTCATCTTGACGGTACGAAAAACAAATGAAAATCACACATTTTCCTAATTTGAATTTGGAATTATGTTTTTTAAAATTTAAACTTTCAATGATACCAAAACCAGCCAGATACAAATAGTATAGCCAAAGAGATTTTATTACAAGTTCATACATATTATAATGCGAAAAGACTTTTTCCCCAACCTAATATATAACAAAATACCTGACATAATAAAAGATGACACAATACGCAATTTTAAAAAGAAGTTAATAGCATTATTGATTGAAAAATGTTACGACTCGATTAACGATTTTCTAAAAGACAATGACTTAATTTAGCCTAGGTAATGTAAATTTCTAATCTAATTATAATATTTCTATGCAATGACGACATACCGATTTATTTAATTGTACCTATTTTGAACTGTAATTCGTATTTCTTTTTTTGACACTATATTTTTTGATTACCTACTCGTTAACTTCATTCGTTAATGTTTGCATGCCTAATTTAAGGTAGATTGTACAAGAATCACAATTATTTTTTTAATACCTTATGTCATGTACCGACAATCAATGCAAATAAATAATCTCTTATCATAATATTCCTTAATTACAGTCAAATGCTACGGAAAACATAAGGTCTTCGACCCATGTCCTAAGACGTGCCCGCCACAGACATGCGAAAGTCTCAACAACGTATACATCTGTTATCCGGAAACTGGTGAGCCGGAACCTCCTTGTGAACCAGGCTGTGTTTGTGAAGAAGGGTACTACGAGAATGCGATTGGACAATGTTTAACGAAGGAGGAGTGTTGTAAGTTTTAAAATTTCATTGTTTTAAACATCTATCTCTCCCTATAATAAAAATTAAATGCTGTTCGTTAATAAGCGCATCACTTGAGAACTGCTGGATCGATTTGGCTTTGTTTGGTTTTTAAATATTTATAATAGTCTGGTTCAGGCTTTTATGGAAAGAAAATTTGGAAAGTTTTCCGGAAAATTTTACAATTTGGTAAAAGCTTCGTCCTTTTTTGTATGAATTATTGACAGGACGTCTGTCGAGTCAGCTTATTGCTTCTAGGCTGGCTGCGCTCCATATATAAGGGATTTATACGAGAACAAAACAACTTAGATTAATATTAGATTATCATTTTGACGAGGTTAGGTTTTTCGAAACCCCTCAGTGCATCGGCACGTTAAGCCGTTGGTCCCAGCTGTCATTCGTAGATCTTTGACAATCAGAAGTCCAAATGTCAGACAATCAATCTTACCAAGGGGTATCGTGTTATCCAGTAGCCGGGTTTTGGAGGTCAGATAGGCAGTCGCTAAAATACTGGTATACAGCTGCATTTGGTTAGGCTGAAAGCGAACCCCAATATAGTTGAGGAAATTCTAAGCAGATTGATTGGTTGAGGCTTTTCCGATAAAGTTTAGCATTATAGTATAGGGGATGGCTCATTTTTTTAAAGATCTTTAGTATAGGACACAATAAACGAGTCTTTATGAGTTACGAAATTAAGGTTCATCGGGTCCAAACTGCCTTGGTAACCGTGCTGACGACATACAAATCCTCCCTATGACGGCATGGGAGAAGATTATTATTTTACGTTTCCGTCAATACAACTGCGTTGCGTGTGGTGACATAGCCAAGCAATGATAGCAATGATTATTCATTGGGCATGTGCTTGTGCCAAGGTCATGTCGCTGTTTGTATACTTACTTAAATATTTTAACAGAAGCTGTTAGTTTCTGCATGCTGCATTTAGGGTAGCCGTTGGAAGTCATTTATTTTGATGAAAAGGAGATAATCAAAATGTTTATTTTTTCCAGTAAGGTGTACCGGACCACACGAATACTACTCATGCGGCGGTGCATGCGACAACGTCTGTGAAACACTGAACGAACAGAGCCAGGCCAACTGTCCCATCGTCAATTTTAAGTGCAATGAAATGTGCTACTGTGAGGAAGGATACGCCAGGGATCCCAGTAACATTTGTATACCCATCAAAGACTGCTCTCGTAAGATTTTATTTGATTATTTGTTAGTTTAGCAGCGAGCCATTTCATTAATGTTTTGTATAGCAACGCAACTGTGATGGTATTATAGATATCAAAGGCAGCAGTGACCACTTATCGTCAGGCCGGCTGCTTGCAGCAGAACAAACATCTATATTAGAAATATGAACATGATTATGCTTAGCGAACTCCATTATGTCCCGAACATAATAATTAATATTGCCCCTCTAGCACTGGGCTCACCAACAGATTATATTAGATTATATATTGCAGTCACAAAACAACAAACCTAACGACAAGACCTATTGCTATATCTATGTATATCGTCCGTTGTAATATTAATTATTGTAACCGCCATACGGCGACTTTACAGGAGAGGCAAAAAACTAAATCACAATTCTTAATAAAAAAAATATATTTAAAAAAATGAAATCGACTTCAAAAGGAAATAAACTCAAAATTATGAAATAACTTAAATTTCGGAAGTCGGTGTCTTGGGATCTGTATTTTAGTTTTGTCCTACTGACTTCCGAAATCAAAGTTATTTCATAATTTTGAGTTCATTTCTTTTTGAAGTCGGTTTTATTTTCTTAAAATATATTTTTATTTTGTCATTCTTAGTTTTTTAGTAAAAACTGGAACATTTGTTTGTAATAAGTAGTTAATAGTTTTGTTATAAATATTGCACTAGAATTTGACCAAGGTTTTGAGATGTTTTCCCTTTTATACCACACCCCTACAGGTGTATCAATAAGCCAGGCCGTCACGCTTACACGTAATAGTCAATTATCATGAAACTACTGAACCGATTTTGATTAGACTTGCACTGTTCCCTAACTTGAAGTAAATGTAAACCAACAAAAAAAAAATGGTTTCGATCAGATTAATAGTTTCGGAGAAATGCGTGTGCAAACATACATATATCTATAAAATTCTGGTATATTTGTTTGGAAGCCCTAATAGAATCATACGTGAATATGTTGCAGTTCCAGTAATATTACATACAAACGTGTCGAATTAATAATCTCCTTTTTTTAAGTGGATTTAAGAGATGTTGTACTTATCCCATTGCAATGCTGTTTAGACCATAGTTCTCATAAAGTTGACGTCTGTTGTTCGAAAGAAACCATATGAAGCCTTCTATTTATTTTTAACTGTGTTACGCCTAGGTAAGAATTTTTCACTTTTTTATGGAAAATATGAAAAATTATTACCTACATGTAGAGTTTTCAAATTTCCATTATTTTTGCGATAAGAACCGTTTTCGAGATATAAGCAAAAGAAGAGAAAAAGCAATGATTTTGTAGATAACCGTATATACTTTGCGGCCGTCGAGTAGAAAGCTTTCTACTGTATTTAGCATGGCGCAAATTGTCTTAAAATAATTTAAAAATGTCAAATGTCTATATACTGCAAAAGAAAAGAACATATCCCCAGAAACAGTGCCATATTTGTACTAGTGTGAAAAAGAAGGGTGTTTGAAACTTCATGAAGAACACAATTATTACTATCAAGTATAAGGCCAGTTGCTATGTACTGGAAGGCAAACAGCTTACTTCTGTGTGCACACAATTACAGATTTTAAAATAATTATTATTAAAAAAGATGATAGTTTGATACCAACAATATTGCAAAAACTGACAAACTTTTATAATTTACATTTTAAAAATATTCTTTTACATAGATATTTGTACAATAAAAAATAATAAACTTAACAGATTTTTAATTTCTGATATGACCACCCAAACTTATAACTATTCAATCTACAGGGTGAAATCAACACCACACACACGAAAGAAAAAGTCGATTCAGCCCTGAAAGTTTGTCAAATGACAAAATTTCAGGGCTGAATCGACTTTTTCTATAAGACCAACTTTCCTGCTTAAAATCAGATGTGCCATACAAAAGCTAAATCAATAACTTCTTGACCAAAATGAATGGTAGAGCATAGATTTCTTTTTCGACTAGGTAGTTAGTCCTGAAGAAAAGTTGTGTTTACTCATGAGCAGATTCATCGCTGAAAGTTTGTAGAATGTCTTCAATTTCAACCTGTAATATTGTTTTCAATACTACATTACGTAGCACAGGGTGGTTTTTGCAGATCTTTATTCATGCCATGCTCTATTAGGGCTTTATTATGATTTATAAAATGAAAACATTTCTGCCAGCTAAAGCATTTTTATTAACAATCTTGAGCGGAAATTAACTAACATAGCACAAATGAATACAATGTCACTGGACAACATTGTTTCAGTCTGATTTAAGGGTTGAGATAGTATTTTATATGTTTTCAATAAGCCAATTCTTTTTCCTTGTTGTTATTATTTATTTATTTTCAAAATGTCATTGTGATGTGATGTGACAATGAATGACATGACATGACATTAATTACTTTTTTATTTACGTTTCGTTTTACGATCTCAAAATTACATCCAAGTGAAATGATGTGACGTTCCGTTCCTTGCACTAACTTACCAAGTTCAGCGCCATCTATCCAGCGACTAGGGAAGAGTTTAAAAAGAAAATCCCTCATTGCTTTTTATATTTTTTTTATAGTAAGTGGCCCGTTCCAGAAATTTTTAGTAGGTCCCATGTATACCATGGTATCCAAGTAGCGGCGGGGTGATTGATTGCTGGAGGATAAAAAATCCTAAAGCCTAAAAATAGTAAAGGAATATATAAAGCTAGATGCGGAAA
Organism: Dicycla oo; assembly: GCA_948252095.1. NCBI lineage: Eukaryota > Metazoa > Arthropoda > Insecta > Lepidoptera > Noctuidae > Dicycla > Dicycla oo. Next base: position 13,312,111 of record OX411714.1, on the reverse strand, counting down.
GTACAGAACCGGTCGAAGTAGTGGTGCTTGGGGGAGGCCGATGTCCAGCAGTGGACGACTGAAATGATGATGATGATGATATAACGGAACGGAAATTACCTACTTGCATGCCTTTGAAGGCAACTTTAAAGCGAAAATATAAATCCTCTTTATTCCCTATCCCTGGAAATTTCGAAGAAAATTGCTAATTAAACAATAACAGTTACGGAACTTAGTAAAGTAACCAGAATGATAAATACCGATTGTCATGGTAACTAAAAAAAATGAAGATTTTCCATACAAACTTTCATCCCTTATTTACTCCCTTAGGGGTTGAATTTCAAAATATCCTTCCTTATTCCTTGTCTTCATTATAAAAGAAACCTCGGTGCAAAACAGCTTTCTAGGTTCAAGGGTTTGGGCTAGGCATTGATGAGTCAGTGAGTCGGGACTTTTATTTTTATTTAAATAGATATATTATTTATATAAATAAAATTAACATTAAAAAGTGACGGGCCTCCGAAGCCATAATTATTATACTATTTTTAGGGTTCCATGCCTCAAAAGGAAAAAACGGAACCCTTTTAGGATCACTCGTGTGTCTGTCTGTCTGTTGTTCTGTCACAGTCAATTTACTCCCAATCTAATGGACCGATTAAGTTAAAATTTGGTACACCTATGAATTTCTGTGACCTAAACACAAAGACGTACAACATAAATAAAGGAATTTTGAATATGGGGACACTTGAGGACAAATAAGAAAATAAAAAAATGTTTTGCAAACTGTACCGTGTGACATATCAAATGAAAGGGCTTATTGTGAGGGTTTCAAATTGATTTTTTTTTTAATAATTTTAAAATATATTGTTTTAAAGTTATTTAAGAAAATATACGAAAATTGACCATTCCCTTATCTCCGAAACTACTAAGCTAAATTTTGAAAAAAATATATATATTAAATAGTTCTATACCTACAGATTACAGGAAAACCACGCCTTTAAAACTGTGTAAACACGTTTCTTAAAAGTCATTTTTATTTGGTGATAAGGGTAACGTAACAGGCAGAAAGCTTTAATCTAAAACAAACGTACGAATTACGAGATCCGGACGAGTCGTGAATATGCTCGTACGCTTCGCAACTACTACTCATTCATAAATCATACGAGCGCGCCAGCGCGGGCGGCTAGTGGAATACTCTCGACTTAGGCGCGGCTCAAGCTTTTATATGTGAGCGAGAAATGCAAAGCTTTTCGAATTACCGACATATTTGGTTTATTTTATTGTCATCTGGTTGAAGCAGCCGCTGATAATTTTGTAAATATTTTTGTATATATTTTTTTTATTTGTGATGGGTTAGCTCTTGACTCTAGTCTAGGTCAGAGGTAACAGAGACAAAGTCGACGATGGAGTGAGCTTACCCAGAAGAAGCCTGTTCACTCTCACTTTGAAGAGATTAGGGTTGTATACGTTCGGAAACACAGACGCAGGTAGCAGGCCCACTCTTATGCTGTGCGCATTATAAAAGACATTTGGAAGCGCTTAGTGCGAATTGGTGGAATAGCAACCAGGTTGGGATGGTAACTGGCAGTGCGTCTAGATGTCCGATGGTAGAAGGGGACCGGTGGAATGAGGTCGTGGAGTTCTCGGGCACACTCTCCGAAGTACAATCTGTAGAAGACCGACAAGCAGGCAACCTTGCGGCGATGAGCCAAGCTATGAAACTTGGCATCCACCAGTTTTACGTCGCCAATGAGCCTCTTAGCTCTGCGTTCCACCGAATCAAGCGCGGCTAGTTGGTACTTAGCTGATCCATCCCAAAAGTGGCTGCAATACTCCATGCAGGATCGGACTTGCGCTTTGTAAAGGGTTAAAAGCTGTCCAGGCGTAAAGTATCGCTTCACCCTATTTAGGATGCCCAGTTTCTTGGCCGCAGTTTGGGCCTTGTACGAGATGGTGGCGCCGAAGTTGAGACCAGATGTCAACTCCATGCCTAGGAGCTCAAGTCGATCAGTTACAGGAACAGATGTACCACGAAAAGTAGGAGTTTGGGCGAAACGCCTCTTTTTAGCGGTAAAAAGATACGCCTGCATTTTGGTGGCGTTAAAAGAGACCAGATTATCATCACCCCACTGGGAGACAAAGCTTAAGGTCAAATCTGTCCGCTCTACCATGGCCTCTCTCAAGGAACGAACTTCGGCCCCGCTGGTTTTTGCGCTGGACAAGTATCTCTCTGAATCTGTACTGTCATCTGCGTACCCAACAATACCAGGCCGAAGCAGGTCATTGATGTGCAGCAGGAAAAGAGTTGCAGAGAGAACAGACCCCTGAGGAACTCCGGCATCAATAGCCATAAGGTCAGAAGAGCAGCCATCAACAACTACTCTAATCGACCGTTCACTAAGTAAATCTGATATCCAGCTACAAAAATCAGCTGAGATGCCAATCGGAAGCTTGCTGAGCAGAGCAGCGTGCCAGACCCTGTCAAAGGCCTTCGAGATGTCAAACGATATAGCCAGTGCTTCGCCGTGTTTCTCGATGGCTTCGCCACAGCAGTGCGTGACATACACAAGAAGATCGCCAGTTGACCGTCCCCGGCGAAAGCCATATTGACGGTCACTGAGGATATCATTGTCTTCAAGGTAGTTCAGCAACTTATTGTTCAGTACCCTTTCCAAAACTTTGCACAGAATGGAGGTAATGGCGATCGGACGGTAATGGGCAGGGTCTGCACGGTCGCCTTTTTTAGGCACTGGTTGTACATTTGCATGCTTCCAGGATTTCGGCACCGTTCTTTTTTCAAGAGAGAGGCGGAACAAACGTGTCAATACAGGACACGAGACACGAGGGTGTGTTCAGGTGCACACTGCCTCAACACTCTCGCTGGAATGCCGTCAGGCCCGCTGGCCTTGTTCACGTCTAGACTGCACTCTTCGGACCTCTTTAATGTGTGTGATCTCCGGCAGCGCGGAGTCACAATGAGGTACAGTAGGTGGTTGCTTTGAGCCAGCGTCCAGACGTGAATTGCTTGCGGAGAGATGCAAATAAATTTGCCTTCTCAGTTGCAGAGTGAGCCAGCGGCTCATCAGGTTTCATCATAGGAGGTAAAGTGGGACGACAGAAATTCGTTTCAACCGCTTTAGACAGGGACCAGAACTGTTTACTACCCGGAGGGTGCGAAGCCAGCCTGGCCCCGATATGTCCGATATGGTCAAAACGTGCCCTACGCAAAACCCGCTTGCAGAACTTGGCGGCAGAATTAAAGGCTCTTTTCTTCGCGCGAACCCTACGCGCTCTAACTTTGCGGTCGCGGGCCTTGACCCAGGCTTGGTAGGCAGTCTCTATTCGGGCCTCAGCGTGGGCGCATTCTGCATTATACCAAGGCCGGGATTTGTGACCGAGCGGGATGTCGGAGATTGGAATAAAATATTCCATCCCCTGCCGAATCACGTCCGCAACCGCGTCAGCACAGCGCGAGGGGTCACCCGAGGCAAAGCACACTTGCCGCCATGGATAAGACGCAAAAAAGTGCCGCATCTCATCCCAGTCTGCTGACCCGTATCGCCATACTCGCCTTGTGCCTCTAGGGCTCTCATCTGGAGGAGAGCAGGTCGATATGGATTTCACCAGACAGTGGTCAGACGTTCCCAGCGGGGCTGAGACCGATACTGAATGACTGTCCGGATCAGATGCCAGCAGAAGGTCCAAGCAATTGGGTGTATGGCCGTCAACATCCGGTACCCGCGTTGCCACATTCACCATCGGGGTTAGATCTAGCGTTAAAGCAAAATTGCGCGCCTCCAACCCAGCATGGTCAGTTTTCTGGTATGGGAACAACCATTCTTTATGATGGGCGTTGAAGTCCCCCAGAAAAATGAGCTTCGCCGTTGGGTACCGTTGCTGGGCTACGTCAGTCGACTCCACGAGGAAATTTAAGAGCGCTGTTGTCTCCTGGCCACCGCTATGCGATCGGTAGATGCCGATGTAGAGAGATTTCTCCACGCCAGTATCCACAAGTAGCCATATGGCAGAGAAACCCGATTTCTCAAAGCAACGGAGACGACGACAACAAATGTCATCGCGATCGCACACAGACCCCAGCTTGCTTCTTGAACTTGTGTTCAAGAGAGTAACCCGGGTAGTTGAGGTACGCCACGTCCGACGGGGTTGTTATCTTCGTCTCCGTTAGGGAAAACAGGTGCGGCTTCTCGGTCTCAAGGTGGTGATGGACCGAATCGAGATTGGAGTGCAACCCCCTGATATTAGTGAGGTGCACTTTTAGTGGGAGGAAGTGCAGCCGTTGTTTTACCTTATTTTTCTTCGCTTTGTCATATTGAGTGGAGTTGTTGGGGAAAAAGTCGACTTGTCGAGGCGCCGCTCAGTAATCCAAGTGGAACACTAGAGCCAACCAAACCTACGGGGAACTCATCTGGAGACTGTGGGGACGCCCGAACCCCCCCGGATATGGCCACCGGGTCCTCCCATCCAGTCGCCGGCTGGCACAGTGGAGCATACCGGGATTTTTCGCGAGTTGGCGGGGCAGCCTTTGGCACGTGGCTGGCGTGCTACTTGGGCCCCCTACTGACTGCGGTCGGCCAACGGCTGGCACCGTCCTTCGGATCCCGCTACCCTCCAAAATGAGTTACCCGGCTAGCTGGCTCAGAGATCACAACCTGTTCCAAACAGCGCAAAGGATAATCTCCTTCTCCCCCAAAGGCACTGGCACTCCCACACACCGACGGAACACAGCAAGCTGCTTGGCACCGGACTCCGGTGGGATGGCGGTCGCGAGCCAGGCGGCCCCTTGCGGAGCCTACCACCGATAAGTGGGATCGTTCAGCCGTACCACAGGCAAGCCTGTGGGGCCGTTGCCCGGGGTGGACCACTAGGAGGTAGATCCCAAAACCACCCCAAGATCCCAAAACCACCCCATATAATAGGTTAAGTTTAGCAATAAAGGATCATTCGCGTCTCAACCGTCTTTCACTCCAGACATTGCTAGGGATTTTCTATCCGGCTCAAAACACATAATAACTGTTATCATTCCATTTTTAGCGCCAGTCTGCAGTATAAATGAAGTCTACGATATTTGCGCCAACGGTGGATGTCAAAAAAGAAACTGCTCTCAAGTAGGAGAACCTGTGCTCTGTATAGATCCTATAAAGTGCATCGGAGGATGTGTTTGTCAAGAAGGATACTTACGAACCAGGACCGGTACTTGCGTACCTGAAGATCAATGTCCACGTAAGTGTTTACTTTTCAAATAAGTATAGTCAACAAAATCCAAGCACTTAACTTTCAAGTACCTACTTTTAATCCATGTTGTGCTTGTGCTAATTAACTGAGATCACAACAATCAATGAATATTAAAATTGAAGTAAAAAGAAATCTATGTTGGATTAAGCGACTTTACTAAACACTACAGAACTAATTCTCTGATCTTAAAGGCATGGAGTATGTATCAACTCGCGTCCTCGACACACAAACCACTGTCGCTCATGGTCCTCGACACCAGCTGCTAGACTCTGCACAACGCCAAACACAGGCGTTTATGTCTCGTTTTTATGTATCGTTGTTTCGTAAGCTGTATGTGAATAATACATTAATATTAGGTCTTTACCTATGAAATTGCCGTTTTTTATGCAGAACGTTAAAGTCATTTTTATATTTAAATGTTTTATTAATTGTAATATTTAAAAATATAATTTATATGCAAAGAAGTAGAATAAAGGAGATAATAATACGTATAACAATAGTCCTTAACCAACCGGGGGTTGTCCTTCGGTGCACTTGCATAGTGCAGATAGGGATAATCGTCGGTTGGTGCCTCCTCATCATTTAAAATTATCTAAGGGGCCTCTGCGAGTTGGCTGCCAAAGGTCCGGGACCCCAGGGTCCCGAGATTTATAGAAACATAATAATAATATTTTTTAAATGTTTTTTTTTATAAAAATAATTAAAATGTAATATCATAATTTTAGAAAATAAATAAAAGATATTATAATAATAAGGAATAGGAACAGAGCTCCCACCTTTTTCTTGCCTTTATTGGCCGGCTTGAGTGGAGATTCGCAAGAGCAAACGTGCTCGGAGGAAGGAAGTATTCCAGTAAGATGCTGGTAGGGATCTTGACCGTACTTCCGGGATTGTCCTAATAGCCGTGGAATACCTCTCCACTCCTCAAGCACCTCAGGAAGTGTTGCCCCCCTTGTCGCTACGTCACTATGTGCTAGCGGCCGTCTCCGGGGGCCCATTATTGAGTGTGCAAGTCACCCCCTGCCATTTTATCCGTGTATAATATTTATATAACATTGGTCAGGCAGGGGACATAGTTCTTCCATAGTTCAAGTTACCCAATCCACTTTAGCCACCCAAACCCATAGCCCAATATGTTTTGTTTCCACGTACAACAATAGTCCTGTACCAACCGGGGGTTGTCCTTGGGTGCACTTGCATAGTGCATACAGGGATAATCCTCGGTTGGTGCCTCCTCATCATTTAAAATTATCTAAGGGGCCTCTGCGAGTTGGCTTCGGCTCCTCGTACGCCTTCGAAAGGTGCGGGACCCCAGTGTCCCGAGAAATATCAAATAATAATAAACTTTATTCAGTTCAGAAGAAAAAAAACAGGGTCCAATATTAAAAAAAGAAACTTGTAACAGATTAGGCCCATAGGTGCTACATTTTTACAAATTCCCTGGACCCCACACTAGGATTCCCTGTGCCATGGGGTCCAGTCTCTTCCCAAGTAAGGCAAACATTTTCATATATGTAAGGTGAAGTACTTAATTATTTATTTATTATAATTAGAATAAAAAATAAAAACAAAAGAAAAAGAAAACAATACTAAGTAAAAGTTAACTTACTAAAATGGTCACGTTGTAGAAAGACGGTTAGATGACTTTGTTTAGGTTTTTTGGGTTTGTGTGTGTGAAGTGTGGGGTGTGTGTGGTGAAAATGGATGGGTTAGTGTGTGCTTGCTATTTATTATTTTTTAAATTATTTAATTCATGTTTAAGTCAGATATTACGACTGTAAATGCAAAAGGTAAAATAATTTTTAGGATGCAGACATTTAAATATAGCATTTTTGCAGCTGGTGTACGTTAAGGTGAGTATAGATCTTTCGTGGGAGTAGAATTTTGAGTGTAGAACGTACTCTTGGCTGATCCCACTTTAACGTTCTGGATGAATAGTGGGCCAGTTCTTTAGCTTGCCTATGGAATCGTAGCAGTATTAAAACAATAAACAACTGCCTCACACGGAGGATGCTACGTAGGTACTGAGTATAAGGCATCAGTAGAACATCACCAGGGTTTTTTGTAACCTATTTTTAGAATAGCTCGTTAAGCTCGTTAGAGCGCAAGCAGAGTGGTTTTGTTAGCTACTCCCCAGACTGATACACAGTAACTTAATATTGAGGCTGATTGAGGTTGACTGGCACAAGGTATAGTAAACAATACTGATGAGTTTTGGTTTTGCGATGAACTTTAGTTTTTTGAATATGTTCTAATACGTTTCACGAGTATATCAATTTGAGTTTTCCATGTTAGATGTTTGTCGATTAGTATCCCTAGGTATTTGATACATGAAGCCTGTTCAATTTGCGAGCAGATATAGCTCTCATTGGATACATGGATCTTTATTGTCAGTTCTTGATCAAGTGCAGACCTATCAGCAATGCTAAAACACACCGACTTGGTTTTGCCGACGTTTGAGGTCAGCAAATTGTTTTGTAGCGAGATAGCAACCTTACCAAGTTCCGGCCTGAGCTACACAAACGACATCACTCCAAGTTTCAGCATTAAAAATTATTGCGGTATCATCCGCTAACGTAAAAACGCTGGCATTACGGAGCTGAAGAGAGCATAGATCGTTTATGTAGATCTGGAACAATGTGGGGCTCAGAATACTGCCTTGCGATACGCCGTAGCTGACATCTGCAAAATTACTGCCGTGCTCACCAATAGGAACGCGTGGTTTTTGTTCTCGTAGATAGGACCTAAACCAATCCAGGCCTAAGCGCCTAACCCCAAGAGCCTCTAGTTTTCTTAGCAGGATCGGCCGGAAAACTGTGTCAAAAGCTTTTGTTAGATCCAAGAAAACGCCGACGCATCCTTGCCCTCTATCTACTTTGCTAATGACAGAATTAACAAGATGCGTGACGGCATCCTCCGTGGACCTGCCAGCCCGAAATCCAAACTGATTCCCGGCCAATAATCTGTTTAATTTAAGATAGTTGAGTAATCTTACATTAATAACCTTTTGAATCACCTTAGAAAGTGCGCTCAGAAGCGAAATAGGCATGTAGTTAGCTGGCTCGCATGAGTCACCTGCTTTCAAAATTGGTATTACATTGGCTATCTTCAGTTCATTAGGTACCATGCCCGAAGATATGCTCAAGATACAAATGTATGTTATTATGTATGCTTGCTATAACATGTTTGGTCTGTTTTAGCATATCGTTGCTAATGCTATCGTGTCCAACAGCTGTACTAGACTTTACTAATCAATTTCTGTTTGCCAGTTCAACTTCTGTTTGCCCTAGTCTAATAAGTACCGCACTTGCCAACTGATCGCCAATGGAGCTAAAGTAGTGGTTTAATTCATTCAGTCACTCTGCAGAATTAGGTTTAAGTTTGAGTGAGTCTTCATTTTTATTGGTAGCCTTTTTAATGTTACAAATGGGTTTTATTAAGTCCCATATTTTCTTAATGTTATTTTGGTTTTCAGTTATAAGTTTTTGTTCGTATTGTTCTTTTTGTTGTTGTTATTAATACAGTAATTTCTATATAATCTGTATTTTTCGTACAAATTGAGGTTGTTACGATTTTTTCTGGCTTTACTGTGCAGTTCATCACGGCGTCTTATGATTTTTAAGAAACCTGGCGTTATCCATTTCTTAAAAATCATATCAGCACTTCTCACTTCACGTGTACATTTATTCTGGTTAAGAACAAGATTAAATTTTTTGATAAAAAGTTTTCGTGGCTTCATTAACGTCAGTTGTATTATACAGGTCAGACCAGTCAATTTCCTTGAGGTCTTCAAGTAGATTTTTGTAGTCAATTTTGGTACATGTATTACTATTTTTGTCCTTAGGAAAGGAAGATCCCATGATGCACAATATAGTGATATAATCTGTTATATCCAGAATGACAAGCAATTGTTGTATAGGCAAGTTTTGATTGAATCATACAATGGTCCAAGCTATTAATACCATGTGTTGGAAAAGTGTGACCGGGAACATACCCACATTGTGCTATAAGGTTTAGGTACTCATCAACGCGAGTATCAGTGGATGTTTCTTTAATATCAAGATTAATGTCGCCAACTAATGCACAGTGCTGGCAGGTGCAGTTACTTAGGACCTTTTCCAGGGATACCAGAAAGTTATTTATGTTATAAAACGATAGTGATTGATAGATTCTATAACAGAGTATGACTGACCAACATCTACTTGTAGATGTTGGTCAATCATAGTTGGCATGCTTAAAAGGCGGTTCAGTTATAAGAACGCAAAGTTCCGATTTGGAGAACACTACTATGACGCCGTTTTCATTGATGTAGTTTTTTGAATAATTACAGTTGCAGCCTTCTAGATTAATAGTAATAAAGGAATCATCAATCCAGCACTCGGTCAATATTATAAGATCGGGGTTGAATTTTAAGCATTGCAGAAATATGAGTAACGAATCGAAATTCTTATTTATACTGCATATATTTTGAGATAGGATTGTAAATTTGTTAAGGGCGACATCGAGATATTCCTTACAAAGATACGCATTTAATACGCTTTATTGAGAATATTCCAATCGAATACAAAAAATGGCGATTATCACGACCAAATGAACAGAAAGAATTTCAAAAAACGGGTGATCGATAAAATTCTGGCTAATTTACATCAGCCAATACTGATTATATTGGATATATAGAACTCCAAATTGAAATCATAAAAAGTCTGAGATGCAGAGGCGGCTGACGGAAAACAATGTACAATTTAATGAACAGTTTACTAAACCGCAAAAACCGAAAAAATACAATGACCCCGTTCCAAGTTTTCCAATTAATTGCAAAAGTCAAAGTCATAGTCCAAAGACTGTGACTTTGAATCCATTGATATTACGAGTATGAAACAAAAGTTTTTTTTTTTTAAATAAACACTTGTGTCATGATGAGGTTTTTATTGGTTTACTAGCTTCAGAAAACACGACGGTGAATGTCACAGAGGCAAGAGCTCGACTCGATCAAGGAAGCATTGCCTTATCTGGAAATTTTTTACACGTAAGTATTGATTCTACATGAACTAATCATTCTTTAGTCTGTTTGTGTGATAAAGTTATCAAATCAGTAGATAAATAAATAGCTAACATTTAGACTTGACAATCACGTGGGTAATTTTGAATATCTTAACAAAATTTGTTAAGATATTCAAAATTAATTAATTTAAGATAATGTTTTGGGGAATTTAACGTTAATTTTTTTCCTTAGTTTCTGATTTCGAGCAAACCAAATGAAAACTGCGTTGCATCAGCTACATCTCTTCTGATTCCTTTAGCACAACTTGCACTATATGCCACTGGATTGGTTTTAGAACAACTACTCAAACTGCTGCGTCTTAAGAATAAACAGGAGGTACATTACATTATTTTATCCTTCAAGCTTTGGATGATTAATTAATTACCTCCAAACCTAATCAACCTATTTAAAATCTTCTTTTAGATAAAAGCGGTTTTCCCCGGATTAACAACCGAATTTAACAATCAAACACATGTTGAATTTGAAGTGGCTACTAAATATTACGCAAACAAGAACTATCCACTTAGCCAAAGTTTCAAACGTGACTCGCTACAGTATTTCCAAGCTGCAGGAGAAAATGTCGACTTTAGTAAAACTGTTGCAGCTGCTGCTTTAATAAACAAATGGGTGAGTTAAAAAATTACAGCTAAATTAACTGGGGGTGCCCTGTTATGAAAAAAGAAAATCAGAAAAGATTTAATTGAAATCCATTGTACTTATTTTTTTTCACCAGGTGTCTGACCGTACTCGAGCTAAAATCCAAGATCTTGTAACACCGGACATGTTTAGTGCGGATACAAGACTATGTTTGGTCAACGCAATTTATTTCCTGGTAAGAATTTGCCATAATTTTGTGGTAAAATATGACAAATCCAGAATCAAAATATTGTTTTTTTTTTAAGGGTGATTGGGTAAATCAATTCAATCCTAACGATACACAAACTAAAGACTTTCACAAAAGTAACGGAGAAACTGTACCTTTAGAAATCATGTACCAACAAAATACTTTTAACTACGCTGAGAATGACCAATACCAGGTTTGTATTTTTTTTTTTAAATATATATATTCCTACCTAGTTTAAATGAACAAATGCCATAGAATATTTATGTAACCTTTTGGTTCAGGCATTCTGTGTTCATGTGTTTTCCCCATGTATAAACAACCTTATTCCCTTGTTTCTTATGTCAGGTCCTTTTTTTTTGGATGGGAAATCAGCATTTTTTTTTTGCACGGGCATCGGCCCTGGCGGACCCCTTCAGCTAGTGCTGACATCTCTTTGAGGCGCGCGTGGAACACAACGCGCCGTCGACCCGAGCCTGGTCCTTGCCGCACGGCGAGTTACCCATTGCTCGCCATCCGCAAGCCCGCGCCTACGGTGGCCGGGAATCGGTTATCGATTCCCGACGCCCAGGGCACGTCCTGCGGCGACTAGGGGCGTGAGGGTGCAAAGATTGCCTCTCCCTCACGCGTTTAGCCTCCTCCTTCGCGAGCATTACTGCTTCGCAGAAGGAGGTGATGGCTTCCCATGCACTCTCGCTCCGTACGAGTATCATGGCATGTACCAGGGCCGGGCGCGAGAGATCGCCGCCGCCGATCGCCTCCGCGAGGACGCGGCGGTGCTCTGCCCAAGCCGGGTAGACGTCCACCGCATGCTCCACCGTATCCTCCGGGCGATAGACACAATGGTAAAACCCGGTCGTTTCCTCCCGCCATACCCGGAACAGGAACCTCCCGAAGCAACCGTGTCCGGTGAGGACCTGCGTCAGGCAGAAGGTCCGTGACGCCTCTCCAACCACTCCTCAAAGCTTATCGCCGCAATTGTGGCGTGCCCAGCACAGGGTTGCGACAGTCGCACTCTCCATGTCGCCATGAGATGCCGCCGGAGCTCTGTCAGCTGTGCCGTGATTTCTCGCGGCAGCGGAGTTACCTCTGGAGTTTTGCCTCCTCGCGAAGAGTTTAATTTCCTTGTTTCTTATTTCAGGTCCTAGAAATGTTTTACAAAGGTGACAATTTCAGTTTCGTGGTCGTTCTTCCAAGAAATAAAGAAAACTTCCTGGTAACACTTGACACTATTGGAGAACCTTATGAGTGGAACAAAATAATGGAAAGTCTTAAACCGGAAAAATGTGATGTTTACTTGCCGAAATTCTTAATTAACACCAGCATAGATGTAAAAAGTCTGCTTGTGAAGGTATTATTATACAATGTTTTTAATTTATTTACATTGTTATTTTTGATTTCAAAAATCAGCTCTTAATTGGAAAGTTGACTTTCAATACTACATTTTTGTGGGGCCAATTCTGTGGACCAGTTACATTACTGCATTATACAATTATTTTTTTTCAAAAACAAGTTTGCACCGTTTTAGATCGGGGCTACCGAAATGTTTGATTCAAACGGTAATGGATTGGAAGGAATGTTGGAAACACCGGAGAATGTGTATGTTTCTGATGCTGTACAGAAAGCTTTCATAGAAGTTGACGAAACAGGAACTGAGGCAGCGGCTGCCACTGGTATGTATCGACATCACAAAATAACTGTCACGCAAGTTGGCGGGATGTTGAGAGAACGAATAGGACATAAAAATAATAAAAGTAATTAATAAGGAGGACACTAGAAGAAAAGCCAGTAGGCACGTCTTAGAAGGATATACACAGATCTTAACGGTGACGTCATTCAAAAAGATTAAGTGCGTAATACTCGCAATGGACATGCGTGTGATGTATGAACGTGGATAAAGCTTAAAGAATATGTAAGAATTATAGCACTTAACTTTAGTTGTTGCTATTCGACTCGTTTATAAACAATTTGTCGATCAAAGATAACGAAATTTATAAGTTTTTAGACAGTCTTCTTTATCTTGATTTGGAAAAGATATTTTTCTTTGTTCAGGCAAATCTTGAACTATGAATCCAAGTGTGTAAAAAACGTCTCTTCATTATTTTATTAATTCATATCTCATTTACAGCTATTGTTATTACTAGAAGGAGTCGCTCTTTAACTCCGCTTTACATCTTTAACGCCAATCATCCTTTCCTCTTTTACATTCTTTATGAGAAAACTATATTATTCTGTGGAGCCTTTGTTTATTAAGGTAAATTTACTCTAAACATCAATTGTGATATCACTCTCCGCAATTATTATAGCAAAAAGGTTTTGAATATTTTTCAGCTTTAACAGTGACTACTTTGTCACTACAGTATCCTCCTCCGGAATTATGTATCTTTAAAGCAACACACCCCTTCGTATTCTATATAATGTTTGGCAAAATACCTCTGTTTTGCGGGCTATTTGTAGGGGCGCAGTAAAAGGTGAAATTATTCGTTACAATTTGGTGGTCGGTTACCGGTGAAGGATGTGACATGTATCGCAAGCACTATTTCTGCCTTTGGGATTTTTCCACACATTTCTGAGTTCATTTCGATCATAAGAAATTAATTTACAGATCAAATGGAATTTCACAATATTATACAGTTCTTACTATAATGTTTTATATTTACAGCTGTTATCCTATCAAGAATGATTATAGCACCTGTAAATCCGCCAAAATTGTTCAATGCTAACCATCCGTTTATATTTTATATAAAATTGCGAGAAATGGTATTATTTTCTGGAGCCTTCGTCCAATAAGGTGAAATAAGATCCTCTAAATGCATGTTTGTGTGCTTGGGCATGTATAAAAATTGCCTGATTTTTAGGGTACCTTACCTCAACAGGAAAAAACGGAACCCTTATAGGATCCCTCGTGTGTCTGTCTGTCCGTCTGTCACAGCCGATTCCGAATCTAATGGGCTAATTAAGTTGAAATTTGGTACACTTATGTATTTCTGTGACCCAAACACGGAAGTGTAACGTAAATAAATGAATTTTGAATATGGGGTTCAATTTTGGGGGTAAATAAGAAAATTAAAAAAAAGTTTTACAAACTGTACCGTGTGACATATCAATTGCTTACTGTGAGGGTCTCAAATATATTTTTTTATAAGTTTAAAATAAATCATTTTAAAGCCATTTAAGAAAATAGGCGAAAATTTACCATTCCCCCTTATCTCAGAAAGTACTGAGCCTGAAATTTTGATAAAAATAAAGAAAATAACAGGAAAACCTACAAGAAGTCTATGGTCTTAAAACAACATGGTAAATCTCTCAATATTGTGCGTACTAACTTAGATTTGCAGTTGGAATGTAAGGGAGAATATGTTTTTCAACTACAATGTTAAGTTTGTTCTTGGGGTTCATCCCTACTACGGAACCCTTCATTGTGCGTAATCTGACACGCACTTGGCCGGTTTTTTTAAGCCAAATTATGAAATATTTTATATTTCTTTGCTTACATGCGTTACCTACATGCTGCATGCCTGCAAAATACATAGTTTTGTTCGAATATACTCGTATTACTATCCTATACTACTAATTTAAAACATTTTGCTTACGAAACACAACTACCTACCAATCAAACTATACTTTTAACGCAAGTAGATTTGTTACTACAAATGACTTCATCAGCTCTGCAGTTATCCTTAATTGATGTCACATTTTGCATTTTCAGCTATTATAGTCGGCGTTACGTCAGCTATGTATCCTCCTCCCAAAATCTATGAGTTTTTGGCAACTCGCCCTTTCGCTTTCTATATATTATTAAGAAGTGAACAGAGTCCATACAAAACACCTTTGTTTTGTGGAACATTTGTAGGAGCAAAGTAAAAGGTGAAATTAAATGAAAGAATGCGTAATATGATAATTTTTAAATGGTGGTTGGTTAAATGGTGAAGGAGTACTGTTTCCATAAGCACTATGTATTATTTCTTTTGTAGCTTTCTCGGTTATTCTGTGGAGTGTTTATTGGAGGTCAATAATCCGAATCTTGGTAATTTCAGTAACTAAAGCATTTTGTTTTATTTTTGTATTCGTAATAATATTTTGTTAGTTGTGGTTGTGGGAATATCGAATAATAATGTGAATTCTTTCAATAGTGTTTTCAATGATGATATTATCGTCATTGAAGTCACAAGCACTATGTAAGTAAGTTTTATCTAGTGTATATAGGCCTCCATCATACATGTACAACATGATGCGTCGTCGTGCACTAGATAGTATTTCCATCTTCTGAAGGACGGACTACATTCACTCTTCTCGTTCCAGGTCGCTATACTTTCGAGCTAATCTTTGATCGCAATTTGTTTCTGGGTGTCCAAGTTATTTGTCAGTGATACCTTCCTAACTATCTTCCTACTTACTCGTATGAACCTTCCTCATTATGTTTAATGAATAAAAATCATTGAAGAATTGATATCATAATAGTTATATACTCAGTCGTCCGAAAAAGTTTTTTTTTTTCTATCAAATGGTTTTTTAAGCATTTCACTACAATTTTGTTGTTTTCTTGAACTTTTATTGTTTCAATTCTTTTACTGAACAGAAGTGATAGCAGATTCAACCAACGCTTGGTTAAAACCGCTATCACTTCTGTTCAATGAGATCCTCCAAAGATCTACGTATATATTCGAAGCGATATATTCTTTCTTGTACTATATTTTATTCTATGGCGTTCCTATATTTTTTGGAACATTTGTTGGCGCCCCATAAAGAGGGTTGCAGTACTCTGACGTAGGTAAAATAATCAGAGCTATTAGCTATTGACAATGTGGAAGGTTGGTGAAGGTTTGGTGGCGGTATTATTACATATAGTAGGAGAGGGACTGCTCAATTGTTGCGAGCACTTTTATATCGAATAAATTTAATTTAATTTAATAATCATTAATCTGAGAGTCAGCCGCCGCACCTAAGGAGGAAACCAAAGTTACAGCAAGTGAAATTTGTAAAAAAAAAACCTTATAAAAAAGTATTTCATACCACGCCAAAACCTTATGACACGGATTTTAGGATCATCTTCAACCCAAAACAAAATTGTCAGCTGCATGGAAGTGGAATATACATATGTCAACCGTGAAAGTGAACATTATTGTTGTGATGGCACATCAGCCTAAATTCGAAATTATGGGTAGTAAGCGGTCAAAAGACCCACGATCTCAATTGGAAGGAAAATAAAACTGCATTTTTGTTTTTTGTTTTTTTTAAAGCTTCTGCCACAGCCACGAATCAAACACGTTTTTTACCAAAAACAGCACCCGGTTTTATTGCACTAATTGATAGTGTAGGTGTGATATGAATCAAATGCTGTGAACAAATAAAATATGACAAATCAAAGGAAATAACAAATTTTATTTTTCGTAATTTATGAAACAGAAATTGCAAGAAACTGAAATTTCCTTTGATTTTACACAAAGTATTCATTTGCAGTATTTGATTCTTGTCAGCAACACTATCGGTTAGTGCAATAAAAAAGGGTGCTGTTTTTGTAAAAACTACGGGTTTGATTCCTGGATGAGGCAGAAACTTTTTCAGAAAATGAAAAATGCAGTTTTATTTTCTTTAAAAAATGAGGTCATCGACTCTTTGACCGCTTTGCCCTGATACCCCTAGTTTAGAATTTAGCGCTAATGTCCGTCACATTATTTCTGGCTGTTCTCTTCTGGCTAACGGAGACTACTTGCATAGACACAACCTTGTAGCCAGGATTATCCATCAGCAACTTGCTCTGCAATACAATCTTGTGGAATCGGAAGTACCGTACTATAGGTATGTGCCCGACCCAGTTCTCGAAAACGGCAATATCAGGTTGTGTTGGGATCGATCTATCATCACTGACAGGACTATTGTTGCCAATAAGCCAGATATAGTGATGATAGATCGAAAAGAGCGTCGCACAATGATAATCGATGTCACTATCCCGCGTGACGAGAACCTCGTGAAGGCTGAAAAAGATTAAGTATCTTGATTTGGCTCGCGAGGTTGTCGACATGTGGGATGTGGATACAGCAATCATTGTGCGATAGTTGTGTCAGCCAATGGCATAATAGCGAAGAGTCTCGACCAACTCCTGAGGCTCTCGTTAGGCAGCTGGATCAAGGGCTTGATCCAGAAAGCGGTGCTTCTGGACACGGCACGTATTGTTAGGAGGTTCCTCTCTCAGGAGCCCTGACCACCGGTAGCTTGGACACTGTTCCCGATACCGGTGGGTTTTTTATACTTTTAAATGTTTTTATTTATTTTAAGTTTTTATAAAAATACAAATATTTAAAAATGTAAATCATATGTATATAAAAAAAAATAAAGCAAATAATAATAATAATAATATCCTGGGACATTTTCACACACGGTCATCTGGTCCCAAACTAAGCAGAGCTTGTACTATGGAAACCAGATAACTGATATACTATATACTTTTTTTGTAAATACATACTTATATAGATAATGACACCCAGACTCAGGACAAACAGACATGTTCATGCACACAAATGTTTGTCCTGGATGGGAATCGAATTTATTTTAATCTTTAGGCATTGACATTATTTTAAAATACGTGGTTTCTTCTACCACCAAAACACCATACAGTATTATTCTCTTTTATAATATACTTTTATTTGTACTATATATATCGGATATGTTTGACAAAGTAAGCTTTATACTCAGTGTGCAGGCTTTGCTTGCTATGTGTTCCTTATTTAACATTATAGCTATGTACCTGATGTATTGGATTAATTTATATGCTTCTATGAAGAAAAGTAAAATAACAATAAATTGTCTTTTTTCAGATATATCTGAAGAAAATTCAAAAGTTTTGAATTTGAATAAATTTCTTTTCTATAATAAATTGTATATTTATTTCCCACCCAATTACCCAACTTATTATTAACACTTTGTAGGACACTAAACGAGACTCACTCAATAGAAGTTTTTATGTTATTATTGCTATAGCCTTATAGTGTCCTTCAAAGCGTTATACAGCGAAGCCCTATGTAGTAAAATATAAATGTAGGTATACAGGGTGTAAGGGACAGCCCTCCGCAAACTAACAGGGTGCATTCAGCGCCTTATTTTGAATCATATTCTACCGGCAAATTTCTCAGGAAATTTTTAATTTTGTTATCGTTTTTTTAGTTACTCCTTTATTTCAATGATGAAAACATTAGATTCTCTGCACGCAGCAGTAAATTTATGTAAATAAAACAGATAAAATTAAAAAAAACAGCAACAGTTTTTGAAACACTCTCAAGAACGTCGCGTGAAATCAGCTGTTCACTTTCTGCCTAGCTACAGAGTTCATCGAACTCACCGCATACCTATTACCTATCCCTGCCAACTACATAGTAAAAGACGCTCCGATTTGTGCACAAGAACACAAACAGAACAGGTTTATTGGATTCCCATAACGTTCCTGAAATAATTTCATGTATCTACCGGTCAACTTAGCATGGTTCATTACAGAAGAATCTACCCTATCAGTCTGCGGAGGGCTGTCCCTTATATCCTGTATAACTGAACATTAAAATTTTACTAGTATAAATGGGTACATCTTTCAGAATTAAGTATCTATGATTTTATCTTAAAACAGTTTAATGCTCTAATTGTCCTCATTCAGTCATTAACAACACATAAGTGTTTCAAACACTTATTCCGAGCTTTTTGAAAACAAATTGAACAAAAGTAATAAGGACATCGTAACTCCAGCCTTACTTCAGACAAACGAACCCAAACCTATAAAACAACCCAACGATTGCAACCAGTAAAAACGAATTATAGTACCTACATTATGGCGGTTACCAAGGACAGAAGCATTAAGGGACTAATTTCCAATTAACAGATGTTTGACTTGTAGTGTGTCAGCAGGGCGGAGATGTCTTCAGGTTTCCGAGGTGTAGATAGAAGAAAGAAAAGTCGGAGCCTTCGTCTTAACGGTTTTATTATGACTGTGCTAGTTACAAAATTCTTAGTTGAGTACAAAGACAATAGAACAAAGTCATAGACATAATTATCGATTTCGTTAAGAAAGTGGTGCTATCTAACCGAAGTGACACGGGCTAATTAGAATGACGCCTACAAGCTGTATTGGTTTTAATTATCTTCATCATAATTAGCTGTGGTAGTGTCTTCCAGTGGTTTAAGATGGTGCTGCGTTAAAAACAGGTATTACTGGAACTCCCTTGGGGAAGAGAGTATCGACAGGACGGGATCAAATGAAATTACCATATCCAAACAAAATCCTAGAAAATCTTCTGAAGGAATTGTTGTTGGTTAAAATTTAAAGTTTGTTCTGCTCTCCTACAAAACTGTTAGATAGTTTAATCCTCTTTGAGTTCTTCAGTTTCCAATTTAAATTGTGAATTAGATAATACTTTGATGAATGAATTTAATCGGATCCTATTGTGCTTACGAATTTCAATTGACAAGTTGCTAAAGAACCACTTTCAAATTTCACGTTCACAGTAAAACTAAAACAGGGGTTAAACCACCCGTTAGGTAATAGTAATCTACTTTTATAAGTTAGGTCTTTGAACTCAGTACAACTATTTTGTTCTAGTCAGTCATAGAACCTTCTATTAGAGGCCAATATCGACTGGCCATGTTATATAAAGCTAAAATGGCAGTGATTTCTTTCTCGAGTTATTGTTACAATCACAATGCGAAGATCTATGTTTTTTAGAACCATTTATTAACAGATTAGATGTATTATCAGAAGATCTCCAAATAAAGCGAGCAATACATCACTCGAGAATGGACTATCGTACCCCTTGAGACTCATATATTGATGATTTAATTACGCAGTTGCCATCAAACTTGTGTATTGGGATGCTCCAGTTCGAAACCGTCGGAGAATCCTGTCTGTTACATCGGAATTTGTAATTAAGAAACAACGTCTCCCAATAAAATCTGTTTACGAAGTCAGCCGAAGTATTTTATCTTGTTCACCGCGGATTAACGTCCACATAGGATATGTGGTAAAGTAAAATAGTTCGCGTTGTTGATCGTTCGCTGTTGAAGGATTTCTTATTGAATAAACTTTGCTTGAACGCGTCAGTACATAATATAGGCGTTGTCAATGGATAAACACAATATTTATTGAAGTTATTATGGCAAGCTTGGTTCCGGTTATTGTGCTTGAAAAAACAACCGAGCAATGAAGTATTTTAACTGTAAAAGCAGGAGTATGTAATAAAGTAAATACATATGTTTTAGTAGTACCCGGTTAGTATTTTAGTACCAGAATAATCAACAAGCGAAAGACAATGTTCCAATCGTTATTCGAATGTTTAACGAGATGTCCAAACTTTAGGACCCGTGACTGTCCCTGACAACTATTGTAGACTAGCTTTTGCCCGCTGATTGTCGGAAATTATCACATAGGAACGCACTACCGGGATCAAAAGTATCTGTACGGTTCGTACACTTGCAGAGTTGTTGTTCAGGTTGAAGTGCGAAGAGAAAAGATCACTTTTTTCCCGTTAGGTTTATTGCGTATAGTGTTTACATGTAATACTGTTGACGATTCCTTTCTCTAATAGCAGTAATCGCACTCGCTGATTTATTGAAATGTATGAATATCTATACCTAGTAATTAAGTGACGCACGTTTTGGTGCAAGCCACCGCGTCAGCAGAACATGTACCGTTTAAGACTGTACAGTATTCTATGCCGTAATCCTGCAGTGCTATTCTGTACAAAGCTCACCGTGAAAAATTAGGTTATGTGAGTGTGGAGTGAGCTGTCAATAGTATCAATCCCTAGCTTCAGGTGGACGACAGCTCTCTCCAAGCTCACTTCACCTACGTTTTCACGGTGAGATTTTTCCAATATTCTACCCATGTGCCCATCCAAATCCGTTCAGCAGTTTTAGCGTGAAAGCGTAACAAAACAAACTCACTTTCGCATTTTGTATTAGGTACTTACTTAAATAAAAATATAACTCTTAATACTCTACAAAATTTTCTATAATAATATAACTAGTTATAGCCCGCGGTTTCCTCCGCGTCGATGTCGGAAAGTATCCCACGGGAACGTATTACCGGGATTAAAAGTACTCTATGCGTTAATCCAGGTAAACAATGTCATCACGCACTGCTTATACAGGCTTATTTGTAAAACACCAGCAACCTCTTAAGAGGTCATTGTACTCATCATTATGAACAACTTTTACTATGGGACCAAACCTGAAATCGCGAAAAAAATCAGCTGTTCAGTACATTTTGACGAATTATGCGAACATGAATGTACTGAACAGCTGATTTTTTTTCGCGATTTCAGGTTTGTTCCCATAGTAAAAGTTGTTCATAACTATGAGTACAATGACCCCTTAAGAGGTTGCTGGTGTTTTACAAATAACCCTGTATATACTATACAGGGTTATATTTGTGTATCGATATCGCTGGAGGATAAAAAATCCTAAAATCTAAAAATAGTAACGAAATATATAACGGAACGGAAAATTACCAACTTGCATGCCAAAGAAGGCAACTTATACGTCCTCAGCTGCGCCCCACGGTTTCACCCGCGTAAGTTTCAATTCCATGGGAATGAGAATAATAATAATAACAGCTATTTACCTATCAAGTTTCATGGCAATCGGTTCATTCGTTTTTGCGTGAAGAAGTAACAAACATATTATGTACCTAGGTACATACTAACACCAACTTTCAATTAGAGATGGATTTGATTAATGAAGACAATAATAAAACGTTTCACAGCTAATATTTCATTTACACATATTGGATGAAGGAAACAAAATAAAACATAACCTTTCCGCAGTCGGCTAAAAAAAAAGAAAATAAGAATGAAATGTACATACCTATAAAGAATCATTGCAAAGCTTTTCTGTCAACTACGATATATTTGATGTGTTATTCGTTTGAAGCAAAATAAATTGATTTCCCGGAGATCCCATGCGATACCGGCTATCGTATAGTTGCCCATGGGAGAAGCACTCTTTTCTTAAGTCGATGATGACCAGTGAAAATGTTTGGCACTGGGACTTATTAATTGTTAGTGAAAATGATACTTTAACCGGGAACTAGAGCCTCTTAAATCATATAGGCAAATCCGTCGGTATCATTGGAATACGCGGAATGTGTGCGAGCTGTCCGGCTGCGGGCCCGGTGACGATGGTGGCTACAATGACAGTGTCTCGAAGTTCTTTGATTAAAACTCTTGTGCCATAACACAGGCTTAGAGGGTTAAAATTTCTTAATTTCATTACGGGGATTCCAACTTTCTATTATCCTATCATGCTTTCGCCAGCGGCTTCGCCCGCGTGGAAGTCGGAAATGAATCCATGGAAACGTACTACCGGGATAAAAAGTACTCTATGTGTTAATCCATGCTATAAACTATCTGCGTGCCAAATTTCATGTAAATCATATTAGAAGCATAATACTAATGATTCAAATATTATAGTTTATTCATGCAAGCCAAGTACTTTTTGTTAAGTTTACTGCTCAGAAATTGTGCACAACGTGTCGTGCCTTGAATTGATATACCTACTATCTTGAATTTCATGCAGTCCTAGTACTTTTTGTAAGATTACAGAGGTACTTCTTTCCAACGTGATTTTTTCCATACTATCTTGCATCCGCTATTTCACTCCCTCAAAGGTCGAATTTCCGAAAATCCCTTCTTAGCGCACGCCTACGTCATAATAACGAATCTGTTTGCCAAGTTTCAGCCCAATCCGTTCAGTTTTTTGAGGTGTCTGTTAATAGATCAGTCAGTCAGTCACGCTTTCCTTTTATATATATAGATTCAATCATGATTTGAAAATCACGTGGGGCCATCTATTATCATAAGAACGTTATTGTTGTTTTTCTCGAGAACAATACTTTTTTTTCGGGATAAAAGGAACCCTATGTCCGTTTCTGTACACGTGACAACGGATATGCAAAATTTCAAGATGATTCGTTCATTGGTTTAGGCGTGAAAAGGTAACAAACAAACAAACAAACTTACTTTCGCATTTATAATATTATAAGTTAGGATATTCGTATGACCATGGATCCCTTTGAGACCTAAGAAGTTTGTCGTCAACACTAAATGGTCAATTAAGCAATGCATGACCATGATAACAATCGGGATCCCTGTAGCCGTTTGTGTTAGTATGTATGTTTCAACAGGCTTAGTAGGCTTCTCTTACTAGTCATCGTCTTAGCTAGCTTGAAGGCAGGTATTAATCCATTGCCAAGAAGTCATGCTCCATGCATCCTTCTCATGTCCAAGAAGCTGAGCACTAAGAACCATTCATTATCTTTGAAGTTGTCTTCCCTTATCGTCTTTAAACTATCTAAAATCATACTTTCAACAGGTAAAGCGAAACGAATCGATAAGTAGGACCAGTAAATTAGCTTCGGATAACATCGAAGTTCGTCGTAAATTTAGTTCAACCCCGTCGATTGTAAAGACCGCTGGCTCTCCGGCAAATTGATCTTATCGGGAGGCTACCCGACGTTCATAGTTAGTGGTCCATAGTTCATTGTGAAATTTGCAAGCGGTGCTAAACTCTGACGGTCAACTAATTTACCGGCAGACCAATCTTTACCTTAATAGTTATGGCTATAGTTGTAGCTCCAAAGTTCTTCAGTGCACTACGACTGTTAGGTAAACTTGGCTGAGTCTCACAATTTGTATATAAATAATTAGGTACTACTATTTTCTGAACAAGATCTTCAAAAGTTTGTCAAAGTTGGTTTTGATTTGGTTTTGACTCCTATTTATTCGGAGTAAAAGACTTTGTAAGGACATTACAAATAAAGTAAGATTCAAAAAGCAAATACTTCTTTGACAATTTAATCGACACGCGATTAAGACGGCGACTCGGCAAACGTAATGTAGGACGCCCTCAGGCTAGGTGGAGCAACGATCTTCACATAGTGGCTGGTAATAGCTGGATGAGAGTGCCGAGAATCGAGTTGAATGACGTGACGCCTATGTCCAGCGATGGACTACTGTTGGCTGATGATGATGGTGATAAAATTCGGATGAACATACAATTTTCCGAATCACACACGTTATTTATATATAACAGATACCTACCTATAGGGTTTTATCTACGAGGAACACGAATAGAAAGACAATCACTACATATTATAAAACAAAGTCCCCCGCCGCGTCTGTCTGTCTGTCTGTATGTTCGCGATGATCTCAAAAACAACTGAACGTATTTTAATGCGGTTTTCATCAATAGATAAAGTGATTCAAGAGGAAGGTTTATACGTACTATAGTTTTCCGACATCCATGCGGGCGAAGCCGCAAGTAAACGCTAGTGATTAATATACAAAAGATACAGGTCTTAAGCAATTTATTCCAATATTATTACCATTTTATTAGCTATCGGGCATATCATATTCGAGATAGTTTGAGCTGAAGTAATAGTTGGACACGGTTGATCGGACTGACGCATCTAAGACTACCAAATTCCGATTCGACCGAGATGTAAGAAAGGAATACACTTAGGGATTAATTAAACTATTTTTCGCACCTTTAATCAAAAACCGAAATAACACAAAAATTACATATTTCGAGTTTTTACTATAAACTGAATTAATTTCGCATGAAGAATCGTTCAGTCCAACAGCCGACTCGATAACGATGAAAATGACAGAGATTTCTTTATTTTTTTGTGATAAATTGAGGCCATTAAGGTAGACAATGTCAAACTTTTAATGCGTTTTCCCACAAAATAGAAATTTTGAGTTATTTCGGTTTTTAATTAAAGGTGTGTTTTGACAAAAGATTAAATAGACGTTATTCAGATAATATGTAACAATTCCTTAAAATAGGTAGTATTAAGCAATAAGTATAAATAGCGGCATGTGTACTAATCAATCTGCTTCCCGTCTGACCGGATGCAGCTGAATACTAGTATTTTACATGGAGCGACTGCCTATCTGACCTCCACAACCCAGTTACTGGGTAATACGATACCCCTTGGTAAGACTGGTTGTCAGACTTTCAGGCTTTTGACGACCCGTATCGACTGTCAAAGATCTACAAATGTCAGCCGGGACCAACGGCTTAACGTGCGTTCCGAGGCACGGAGGAGTTTTGGTATGTAAAGATGGTCACCCGTCCACAGACCAACCCCGGCAAGCGTAGCTTAACCTGATGGATCGACCCGTGCGGCTTTTATATGACTGTAATAATTTTAGATTGACAACGAAAAGGAAAACAGTAGAAAATTACCCATTGATGGATAGGTATTTTATTAGCGAGCTTAGCTAATATAAGTAATTGAAACATGATTAGTTAACTATACTCAGTAAGGGAAAACTATGGTAATATGTTTGTAACTCCATTGGAAAGAGGCTTATCATCCAGTGATGAATGCACAAAATTGCTGTTGGTTACTTTACCTTAGTAGTTAGCCGCCACC
Organism: Dicycla oo; assembly: GCA_948252095.1. Taxonomy (NCBI): domain Eukaryota; kingdom Metazoa; phylum Arthropoda; class Insecta; order Lepidoptera; family Noctuidae; genus Dicycla; species Dicycla oo. The sequence continues at coordinate 13,286,581 of OX411714.1, read as the reverse complement.
AAAAAAAGGAAGATGGCCTTAATATAACCAGTAAAGAACATAATAACGAGAAGATTCGAGAAACTACAACACTTGAAAATTGTTTACCTACCATATTCGCCGTCTCCATAGTCCTTGTCTCATAAAATTACTTAGAACACGGCCAACTTTGTTCTGACTTAACTTAGTACTGGAACACATAACTTGGCTAACTATACATATAATTGAGCCACATTGTGGATGTGGCTGGTTTATTTATGTAATATAGTATGTAGCTATTGTCCCATGGCCACGAGCGTCTCGCAACAGCGACTGCGGGGAAGAAAACAAAATGAAAGATGTTTTTAGAGCATGCCACGAGTCACCGCGATGCGACTTGCCGAGCGACGGACGGAAACAAGTGACGATCGCGTGAATCGTGATGGACGTGATCGTGGCGTCCATAGGTAATTTTTTTTTTTTTTTCGGAAAACAGGAATGCGCCCTCTGTCGGCGCAATAACGCGTTCAAATTCACCGAACAAAAAGTGACATAATTGCGGAAGCGTTGCCGCAAGAAGGAGCTGTATGTTTGTGTAACAAACATACAGCTGGCCATTGATGTATAAAATAGGGAAGATTAGGCACGCTCTAATGTCACGCAAACATTTAGTTGTAATACACTTACACAACTACAATGTCGTGCGTCATGTGCATCAACAACCGAAATTACGCGAATTACGCGGACTGTACCGGGAATGAGATAGCAATAATTGTCATTGTTACGTACCCGTAAGGCTAAGAACTCCGGAGCGATTTTCACCCGCGCCCGCCGCGGTGGCGGAACAGCGGTTTTATTTCTAAACTCACGAGACCGCTTGTTTGTGCGGTTATGCAGCCGTCGCGGTTGCGATCATCGCCTGTAAACTTGGCGGGCGATGATTGCAAGACGGGCGGTTAACGATCTCTCACAGATTTCTTCCCATGCTTTGAGCGTAAAGTTTTTGTACTTATATTCTTCTAAGCTCTTATCCCATTGAACTGGCCTTTCCTGCACCAAAGTAATTAGTAGATCGATTTAAATATCCATTTTGTAATGTTTGTTGACAAACGTGCACGATGCCACGTGTAATAACAAGTCACTGGTGCAAAATGGCCGCCGACCGATCGCAAAGCACGCGGGCGCAAACCGCTGAGGCTGCGGGTGACCGCGGCCCGCGCGGGAGCCACATACAACCGCGCACACCGCGGGTGTAAAGCGCGTCGTGAAATGTGCTTTAAGCTTTTACATATATATTTGCATTCTACAGGAGCTACGGTCCCGCAACCGCGGCGGGCGCGGGTGAAAATCGCTCCATGAGTACTTAGCCTAACAACTCGGAAACAAATTACGATTCGGGTATTCCCCGCAAGCCAAACCTTCAACAAATAAATTTTAACTAAATAAAATAATACTGTATTATAATATTAGCTTCTGTCTGTACTATGGTACTGCGTTTATTTTTTTTTAATATCTTCTTATATCCTTTGTGGGTTGTATACATATCTACTGTTCTGAAGTGTACCGAACGTAATCGACTACAACTGGTGGGTATCCAGTCTGGTTCTTGCCTCTGTTTTCTGACAACTTGGAGCCATTTATGTCTCCAAACTTCATATTGAGGAAACCTGATAATAAAAATTTACTCATTTAAATTTATTTCTTAAAATGGATAGCTAGTAATTGTGATAAAATTGCACAAGAACACGGTCAGTCACAAATTTAGATATGAAAAAATATCAGGAACATCTTACAAAGTATCTATTGTGTTGACGCTACAAATGTCTCTTCACACTCTTACGAATCATATATTTCTATCTCTTTCTGCAAATGGCGCCCTACCAACAATAATAATCAGGAGGCTTTTGAAGAAAATAAATTAAGTTTTGATGTTCTTACGAGTGAAAAGTAATCTACGAGTGAAATGAAAAGGTTTTTTAACTATTTGTGCACATTTTGAAAACACAGGAAGGCATTGTTGCTGCTTAGTTAGACGATTACGGTAATTGTATTTACCATGCTACACAATTTATGCGGTCAACGCAAATAGATAAAAAAAAACACGATTTGCGTGTTTTTTTTTTCATCTATTTGTGTTGCTTCACAATGTATTCTACCTGGCGTATCGCCCAGTTGAGGGAGAAGCGGAGTATCGCAATAAGGAAGGAAAGCCACACTGGTCGCATTACATTTAACATGTTGTCGACTTTTAGCCGTATTCTGGACAATATTATGGTTTTATAAGTTATAAAATAAACTTAACTCATTACTTTTTTTTTGTTTTTAATGGTACTAATGATAAACAAGATGTAAAGTTACTTGTTACAAAATGTATGGTTATGTTAAAGGATACCATGTTTTTTTTCATAGGTTGTAAGCTTTTTTACTATTATTAATAAAAAGACATCATTAATATTAATAGGTATAGTACCAACTTGTCGTCTTAGAAGTGGTCTCATAGTCTGTTTCCTTGAAATGTTTCCGACATAGCCTCGAAAAATCACTAGATTTGAAGTTTTTTTTTTTTTATTTCAGTGCCTTGACCTACTTTTTCTTCATGCGGAAATTACTCGGGAATTTGCTAACGCCTATTTCTTTGCATCCAAAAGCTTAAAAACGACTCATTATATTGATAAAAGTCACAAAAATACAACTTATTGTTTAATTTCTATGGAGTTTGACAGTTCATTTTAATAAGCACTCAGCGCCATCTACGTGGAACTAATTGACAGTTTTCTTCCCCATATGGGTTGGGAAGTTTCGATAAGGAAGTGTATTTATAAAGGAACTATGTGGGGCACTGCATGATTTTATCGGCCTTTAATAAACCCGCATGTGTTTTCTTGCCTTTCCAGAAAAACCAAATCGAAATGACAGTATATTCTGATGTTAACCGAAATTACAACGTTTCGCAAATGGCGAAGGTGCTTTAGAGCCTTAGCACATTTTTTATATATTTTACCTTCATTTAAATTAATACTAAGCGTATCGGTATCGTAACGACAAGAAGGCGTATCGATGCATCCCTAGACATAACTTTACAAATGTATTAATTATATTATGTAATATAAACATAATGTAAAACATTCAAATATTAAGTTATTAAGAAAATGCTCTTATTTAAGGTGAACGTAGCCAGCGAAATTGAAATTTTTTAACTTTTTTTGCAATTTACTAGTCGATATTTGTATGTTGATCAAAATATGATTCACGTAACAAGTATGTATTTATAGAATTATAAAAAATAAAGTCATCAATACAACTGCTGTTTACGGGGGGCCTTATAATACCAGCCAGTGGTTGTTCTACCGTACAGCAAAAACCGCTTCTCTTTAAAGTGTCAAAGTGCTTTTTTCAAGTTTACTCGAGCCTAACGGTCATGTTAGGCATTATTATAACGTCAGAATCGTAGACAAATTTCGACAAATCGAGAAAAAGAGCGATCTCGCGCTTGTCATGTTAGCCCTGAAGGACGCTACGCGTCCATATTTATATCGCTTATTTGTCTTGTCCCTTTAATCGCGTATTTGCGCGACGATCGCTTTTAAGTAGGACGCAGCCTTATGCAAGTGGCGTCACGCAAGTCACATCGCTCGGTGCTGTTTACGGGGGGCCTTATAATACCAGCCAGTGGTTGTTCTACTGTACAGCAAAAACCGATTCTCTTTAAGAGAACGAATGAGCATTGATCACTTTGCTTGGACACTGTTTCTTAAGACCATTCAGTTCAGATGCTTCATTGGTTTCCTATACAGTAGGACTGACCTACTGAAATGGAAAACCGTGAAAAACATTTGCAATCTATCAATATAGACATAAGGTAAGGCAGCCTTACGATATGCGTATATTGACAGGTTTTAAATTAAAACTATCGTTGATTTATTAGAGTGGCTATTATGTTTTCAGCTTCTCACAAAGTGTAGGAAATAAATAAATGGGTAACCACTGAAAATCAGCTCCGTGCTATGGGGCCCCCATAGCACAGCATCATTCTTAGTGAAAGCCTTCTTGTCACAGCTCACATTCATGACGTACAGCTACCTATGTCCATAAATAAATCTGTTTTGTTTTTATGTCTCTAAGGGCTGATTTTTCAACAGTCGGATAACTTTAACTGAAGAATAAATATGACAGTTTGACAAATTTTCTATACAAAAGCTGTCAAACCGCCATATTTATTCCATAAATAAAAGCTGAGGATTGAGAAATTAGCCCTTAATGGAGTTATCTTTTTGTATGCACGTATTTCTGTGACAAATAATATTTTTTTAATCGACTTCAGAAAAGAAGGAGATTTTCAATTCGAATGGGTTTCTTTTTTTGTATGTTTGTTAAGCGATTACTCTGCGAATTATGAATTGATTTTAATTATTCTTTTTATGTTTGGTAGATCATACTTTTTTTTTTTTTTTTTTTTTATTTGTGATGGGTTTGCTCTTGACTCTAGTCTAGGTCAGAGATGACAGAGACAAAGTCGACGATGGAGTGAGCTTACCCAGAAGAAGCCTGTTCACTCTCACTTTGAAGAGATTAGGGTTGTATACGTTCGGAAACACAGACGCAGGTAGTGAGTTCCACTCTTTTGCTGTGCGCATTATAAAAGACATTTGGAAGCGCTTAGTGCGAATTGGTGGAATAGCAACCAGGTAGGGATGGTAACTGGCAGTGCGTCTAGATGTCCGGTGGTAGAAGGGGGCCGGTGGAATGCGGTCGTGGAGTTCTCGGGCACACTCTCCGAAGTACAATCTGTAGAAGACCGACAAGCAGGCAACCTTGCGGCGATGAGCCAAGCTATGAAGCTTGGCATCCACCAGTTTTACGTCGCCAATGAGCCTCTTAGCTCTGCGTTCCACCGAGTCAAGCGCGGCTAGTTGGTACTTAGCTGATCCATCCCAAAGGTGACTGCAATACTCCATGCAGGATCGGACTTGCGCTTTATAAAGGGTTAAAAGCTGTCCAGGCGTAAAGTATCGCTTCACCCTATTTAGGATGCCCAGTTTCTTGGCCGCAGTTTGGGCCTTGTACTCGATGGTGGCGCCGAAGTTGAGACCAGATGTCAACTCCATGCCTAGGAGCTCAAGTCGATCAGTTACAGGAACAGATGTACCCCGAAAAGTAGGAGTTTGGGCGAAACGACTCTTTTTAGCGGTAAAAAGACACGCCTGCGTTTTGGTGGCGTTAAAAGAGACCAGATTATCATCACCCCACTGAGAGACAAAGCTTAAGGTCAAATCTGTCCGCTCTACCATGGCCTCTCTCAAAGAACGAACTTCGGCCCCGCTGGTTTTTGCGCTGGACAAGTATCTCTCTGAAACTGTACTGTCATCTGCGTACCCAACAATACCAAGCCGAAGCAGGTCATTGATGTGCAGCAGGAAAAGAGTCGCAGAGAGAACAGACCCCTGAGGAACTCCGGCATCAATAGCCATAAGGTCAGAAGAGCAGCCGTCAACAACTACTCTGATCGACCGTTCACTAAGGAAATCTGATATCCAGCTACAAAAATCAGCTGGGATGCCATAAGCAGGAAGCTTGCTGAGCAGAGCAGCGTGCCAGACCCTGTCAAAGGCCTTCGAGATGTCAAGCGATACAGCCAGTGCTTCGCCGTGTTTCTCGATGGCTTCGCCACAGCAGTGCGTGACATACACAAGAAGATCGCCAGTTGACCGTCCCCGGCGAAAGCCATATTGACGGTCACTGAGGAGATCATTGTCTTCAAGGTAGTTCAGCAACTTATTGTTCAGTACCCTTTCCAAAACTTTGCACAGAATGGAGGTAATGGCGATCGGACGGTAATGGGCAGGGTCTGCACGGTCGCCTTTTTTGGGCACTGGTTGTACATTTGCATGCTTCCAGGATTTCGGCACCGTTCTTTTTTCAAGAGAGAGGCGGAACAAACGTGTCAATACAGGAGACAGTTCAGGCGCACACTGCCCCAACACTCTCGCTGGAATGCCGTCAGGCCCGCTGGCCTTGTTCACGTCTAGACTGCACAATACTCTTCGGACCTCTTTAATGTGTACTGCGATCTCCGGCATCGAGGAGTCACAATGAGGTACAGTAGGTGGTTGCTTTGAGCCAGCGTCCAGACGTGAATTGCTTGCGAAGAGAGATGCAAATAAATTTGCCTTCTCAGTTGCAGAGTGAGCCAGCGACCCATCAGGTTTCATCATAGGAGGTAAAGTGGGACGACAGAAATTCGTTTCAACCGCTTTAGACAGGGACCAGAACTGTTTACTACCCGGAGGGTGCGAAGCCAGCCTGGCCCCGATATGTCCGACATGGTCAAAACGTGCCCTACGCAAAACCCGCTTGCAGAACTTGGCGGCAGAATTAAAGGCTCTCTTCTTCGCGCGAACCCTGCGCGCTCTAACTTTGCGGTCGCGGGCCTTGACCCAGGCTTGGTAGGCAGTCTCTTTTCGGGCCTCAGCGTGGGCACATTCTGCATTATACCAAGGCCGGGATTTGTGACCGAGCGGGATGTCGGAGAATGGAATAAAATATTCCATCCCCTGCCGAATCACGTCCGCAACCGCGTCAGCACAGCGCGAGGGGTCACCCGAGGAAAAGCACACTTGCCGCCATGGATAAGACGCAAAAAAGTGCCGCATCTCATCCCAGTCTGCTGACCCGTATCGCCATACTCGCCTCGTGCCTCTAGGGCTCTCATCTGGAGGAGAGCAGGTTGATATGGATTTCACCAGACAGTGGTCAGACGTTCCCAGCGGGGCTGAGACCGATACTGAATGACTGTCCGGATCAGATGCCAGCAGAAGGTCCAAGCAATTGGGTGTATGGCCGTCAACATCCGGTACCCGCGTTGCCACATTCACCATCTGGGTCAGATCTAGCGTTAAAGCAAAATTGCGCGCCTCCAACCCAGCATGGTCAGTTTTCTGGTATGGGAACAACCATTCTTTATGATGGGCGTTGAAGTCCCCCAGAAAAATGAGCTTCGCCGTTGGGTACCGTTGCTGGGCTACGTCAGTCGACTCCACGAGGAAATTAAAGAGCGCTGTTGTCTCCTGGTCACCGCTATGCGATCGGTAGATGCCGATGTAGAGAGATTTCTCCACGCCAGTATCCACAAGTAGCCATATGGCAGAGAAACCCGATTTCTCAAAGCAACGGAGACGACGACAACAAATGTCATCGCGGACGTACACACAGACCCCAGCTTGCTTCTTGAACTTGTGTTCAAGAGAGTACCCCGGGTAGTTGAGGTACGCCACGTCCGACGGGGTTGTTATCTTCGTCTCCGTTAGGAAAAACAGGTGCGGCTTCTCGGTCTCAAGGTGGTGATGGACCGAATCGAGATTGGAGTGCAACCCCCTGATATTAGTGAGATGCACTTTTAGTGGGAGGAAGTGCAGCCGTTGTTTTACCCTATTTTTCTTCGCTTTGTGTATCATATTGAGTGGAGTTGTTGGGGAAAAAGTCGACTTGCCGAGGCGCCGCTCAGTGATCCAAGTGGAACACTAGAGCCAACCAAACTTACGGGGAACTCATCTGGAGACTGCGGGGACGCCCGAACCCCCCCGGATATGGCCACCGGGTCCTCCCATCCAGTCGCCGGCTGGCACGGTGGAGCATACCGGGATTTTTCGCGAGTTGGCGGGGCAGCCTTTGGCACGTGGCTGGCGTGCTACTTGGGCCCCCTACTGACTGCGGTCGGCCAACGGCTGGCACCGTGCTTCGGATCCCGCTACCCTCCAAAATGAGTTACCCGGCTAGCTGACTCAGAGACCACAACCGGTTCCAAACAGCGCAACTGACAATCTCCTTCTCCCCCAAAGGCACTGGCACTCCCACACACCGACGGAACACAGCAAGCTGCTTGGCGCCGGACTCCGGTGGGATGGTGGTCGCGAGCCAGGCGGCCCCTTGCGGAGCCTACCACCGCTAAGTGGGATCGTTCAGCCGTACCACAGGCAAGCCTGTGGTGCCGTTGCCCGGGGTGGACCACTAGGAGGTAGATCCCAAAACCACCCCAAAAAAAACACCCCACCCAAAATACTTCAGAGGTAGTCCCATATAAATTGTATTAACTTTGCTTGGGTAGTTTCAAAAACTACCCAAGCAAAGTTAATACAATTAGCACAATTAGCTTTGATAATACGTATTTAATCCACTTTGTATATCTTGACGATGTTCTAATTGCTCCTGTCACTTGCTGTCACTGTTGTTTCACATAGCAAGTACTGGTATACGAATTGGTGTCGGGCAGATACTATAACTATACCATTTCAATTACGATACACTATCTATAATACACTAGTTAAACCGCATCTAGACTATCTAATCGATGTGTGGGGACAGGCTGCTGTTGCACATCTTGATGACCTACAAGTAACTCAGAATAAAGCAAATAAAGTTTTATTTAATTATAATTATTTCACACCTACAAACGAAATGTATGCTAAAACTAAACCTTCAAAAACTGTTTAATTATCACGCATGCATACTAATAACCGCTGTGCTGAACCGCTGTGCTGAACCGCTGTGCTGAACCTCTGTGCTAACCCGCGCGCGGGGAAAACCGTTGAGCGCCCCACCCGCGGACGCCCGCGGTAATCTTGTAAACAAAACCGATTTGCATCGTAGCTTCTTGTAATTTTGTGACCGTTGAATGTTTCTTAGAATGCTAGTGAGTAGGGCTTTATAGTAATCGTTTCGTTTAAAAGTAGGACTTGTTTTCATTTTCAAAATTGGTTGTAAAAAATAACAAAACAATTTTTAGTTACACGTTCAAAGAAATGACTCTAGTAAAAAAAAACAAGCGATGACCTATATGTTTTATGTTTTAAAATGCATGGTGTGTTTATTCTTAGCACGAAACATAAATAAAACCACACACCTTAATACAATTTTCATTAATTACAAGCATTCCAATTTGAACACCAGAATTTTTGAATGTTAACACCAGAAATAAGGACAAATTACGTGCTCCATTTCACCGGCGTCATAAGGTTCATAACTCATTTGTTGGGCTTGGTATATCTTTTTATAACAAGCTACCCTCTTCTTTGCTAGATTTGTCCTTTAATGCGTTCAAAGCTAAAGTAAAATCTAACCTTTGTTCAAAGGCATACTATTCTATCAACGATTACTTAAACGATAAGAATAGTTGGTCGCTGTGTTTAACTTAAGACAATGTTTATGTTCTTTCTCCAGAATTAGCATACCTACTGACAGGTTATATGAGTTCATATAATTATTTATTTTGTTTGACTCTCAAGGTCAATTTATTTTAATTTTATTTTTATTTATTATAGACATAATCTACTCATTTCAATGTTTATTTATTTTTTATGAGTGGTATTGCAATATGTGGTTAGCTAGTGACCTCGACAATTGATCATAGTTTTTCTTGCCCGAGCAACCGGCAGCAAGTTCGTCATGCTCCCTTAGATGTCACTGCTTGCGGTAGCGTCGGGGATCGGGTTGTCTCCTTCCCTCAAATATGGTGAGGGGGGTAATGGCTGATCTTTGCGTTATACTCGTGAACGGGTGCTGCTTGTGGTGACAGGTCGTCTTGCTGACCTTGGTTTTGTTTTGTTATTAGTAACTTAACTCGTTGTTGATTTTACTTCGATGGTCCTAGTTTATCATCTGTGACTTTGAGTTACGACTACATGTACGGCTATATGTAAGTGGGCACGCCCTTTATTACTGGAGGCTTTTATTTGGGTATAAAGTTCTGCTTACGTTTTTAGTTTTGTATTTTGTTTCTGCTTGAGTATAGTTTTCGATTTTTTTTTTGGTATATTGGCGTGTGCTAGCTTACTTATAGCAAATAATTTAATTTAATGTTTTGTATTGCGTAATGTACCTAAATTATTATGCACAGCGTTATATAGATTTTTTTTTTTTAACTGAACAGACAGCTGTGCTGCTGGGGAGTTTGTTGCGCCACTTCTTCTCCCCAGCTAAAGCACTAGGAAGTGGTGAAGGGCGAGCGTTTTGGGGGACTGTCTTATGTAATTTTGACGTTCAAAAAGTGCTGATTCTCAGCCTAGTTTGAATAAATGACTTTTGATTTTGATTTTGAACAAAAACCTTTTGTTTACAAAAAGTTTTGCAACTACCGACTAAAAATAATCTTTCCATAGATGATTGACTAGTCGCATAGATGGTTGGCGTACCTCAAATTCCTCGGAAATAGATAGTGCATAAAACTAAATGTATGGAATTAGAAAGGACTCTTTAATAGTGGTGGAACATGGTTCAAACGAAAAGCAGATTTGCGTGGGATGACTTTACTCCCACGAACCACTACTTAAATAAAAAAAATGGGATGAATTTCATCCCATGTGTAATTAGCGGATAAACAAAATTTTAACGATCAAAATACACTCACAAATCACTTTCAAGCATAAAACTCACCACTACTACACCAGAAATAGGGATAATATAGAACTGCCCTCAGTTAGGACGTTGTACGGTAGAAGAACTATCCAGTTTGAGGAAGCGCAGATATAATAATAAGTTACCGAAAGAAATAAGGTATTCTTCATCATTGAACTTTTTTAAAAGTAGGTTAAATTTGTATTTGGCAAACCAACAATAATAATTCATTACCAACTGTATGTGCACGATAGATCGAACGACTGTATTATTAATTACTTAAGATATATTTTTTGTAAGTTTCTCATATTTATGTCAACTATGTATGTTCTTTTGGGAAATAAATTTCTTTAAACCGACTAAAAAATGAAAAATAAAAAACTTTTACAAAAAAAAGCAACCGACTTCAAAAAAAAAAACATTACAAAGTAAAAAATAACTTTAATTGCGGAAGTCAGCGGCAAAAAACTAAAATACTGATCCAAAAATATGGACTTCTGAAATTAAAGTTATATTTAATTTTGTAGTTTTTATTTATTTTGTTATTATTTTTTTGTAAAAAAAATTTTTCTTTCTTTTCTCATCTGCCTAACCTTTTCCAAGTATGTTTGGGTCGGTTTCCAGTCTAACCGGATACGTATTTTACATAGAGTGACTGCCTATCTGACCTCCACAACCCAGTTACCTTGGTAAGACTGATTGTCAGACTTTCGGGCTTCTGACGACCCGTAACGACTGTCAAAGATCCACGAATGACAGCCGGGACCTGCTGTGTGCCTCGGGGCACGGAGGGGTCTCGGTATGTGCAGATGATCACCCATCAACGGACCAACCGCGGCAAGCGTAGCTTAACCTGATCATTCGACCCATGTGGCTGTTATTTCTTTCTTTTCTCTTGCCTCTAAATACTTGTTGTTAGAAATTAACTATGACTGCTATTTTGTTTTTAAGCATCTGTGAGCGTTTAATTTCTGAAACATTTCTTGCAACTTAAGTAAAGAAACTTTACTCACTTTACTCATAAGTTTCTCGCCTACATCATTAACCACTACACAATTATCTTGCTAATATGACGCTCACGGCTTCAGACTTCTGAAGTTTAATATGTCAGATGCCAGACTGCCTCGTTGGGCTGGTGGTTGCAAGTGCGACTTCTGAGAATGGGGTCCTGAGTTCGATATTCGAAATGAGTATATAAGAGAAAAAAAAAAGAAAAATAAGTATATTTGTCACAGAAACAAGTGCATACAAAAAGATAATTAACACGAGTAATACAAAAAATAATTTAAAAAATTAAATCGACTTCAAAAAGAAACGAACTCAAAATATGAAATAACTTTAATTTCGGAAGTCGGTGTCTTGGGATCTGTATTTTAGTTATTTCATAATTTTGAGTTCGTTTCTTTTTAAAGTTGATTTTTTTAAATATTTTTATTTCGTAATTTTTAGTTTTTAGTAAAAACTAGAATATTTGATTGTAATAAGTAGTTAATAGTTTTGTTATAAATATTGCACTAGAATTTGACCAAGGTTTTGAGATGTTTTTCCTTTGACACCACACCCGTAGCTCGTATCAATAAGCCAGGCTGTCACACTTACACGTTGAAAGCTAGGTCATCCTAACTATGGCAATTGGACCAATAAGCACCTACCTGGTCATCATCAGACCTTCAGAAAGTGTCATGTAGTAGCACCCGTGCTCAGTTAGATAAATGTTGAAAGCCAGGTCATCCTAACTATTTCCATTACTGAGGACCAATAAGCACTTACCTGGTCATCATCAAACCTTCAGAAAGAATCATGTAGTAGCATCCGTGCTCAATTAGATAAATGTTGAAAGCTGGGTCATCCTAACTATTTCCATTACTGAGGACCAATAAGCACTTACCTGGTCATCATCAGACCTTCAGCAAGTGTCATGTAGTAGCACCCATGCTCAATTAGATAAATGTTGAAAGCTAGGTCATCCTAACTATTTCCTTTATTGCGAACCGATAAGCACTTACCTGGTCATCATCAGACCTTCAGAAAGAATTATGTAGTAGCATCCGTGTTCAATTAGATAAATGTTGAAAGCTAGGTCATCCTAACTATTTCCATTACTGAGGACCAATAAGCACTTACCTGGTCATCATCAGTATATTAAACTATACATCTCATACACACACATTAAAATATCTTTATCTCATAAAATATACATAACATAAAATTCAACAATAAACATAACAATAATCAGTCAAATATGTATGCCTCCTTCAACGCACCTTTGCCTTCCTGATACAAAAGCCAATGCCTGAAATTGGTGTCTTTTTTTTCTCGCGGCCGTCAACCAAATCTTGTTTTTCTAGTACAAAATAGTGTAACAAACGAAACTTTTTTGACATGCATATCTCTAAACTCAGTCCAAAACGAGATATAAGAGTTAGAAGTGTGTATGTATTTATTAGGTTTGTAGGCAATTTTCGACTCCTAACGCACGTGAGGGGGTGTACCGAATATTCAAATATCAAAAAACATTTAACGGCTATCTATTTTTTGGCAACTTTACACCAACCTTGCACTTAGCAGTCGGAAATTGTCTACAAACCTAATAAATAAATAATAATAAATACTAAAATGGGCATAGTCCTTACGGCAGGCTATCAAACACGTCTTCCGATGGCATGTATAATTTAAAAAAAAATAAACTTAATGTCAGATACGAGTATGTAACATTGGGTTAGTAAGCAAGAATCTTATGACTATGTTAGTAAACTCTAATACTTTGTGACTAAATGATTTTGTGAGATACATCTCCTCATTATGTCACAAAGCAAGAGAAGGAGAATCGTACCTCCCCGCAATGATCCTAAGAATGGAGTTGGAGTTCCCCCGCACTCTATAGAGCAATGAGGCCGATTTCTGTCTAATGATGGCATGGAAGCCATCAATGTGAGACTCCGTGAACATACCAGATGCACTGCAGGAACGGGGCAACCCCAACAGCATCCTGAATCCATTGTTATATTGCACACGTAGTATAATGCGTGCGGCCATAGACAAAGGAGCAAGCTTAAGTAAATTCGTCCTAGCCCATGGCACATCTAATAAAGCGGGGTGGCGGCGCGCCCCCACGTACCCGCCTGGGACTCGCAGCCTCAGTGCCTCCAGTACATCTGGGTGGTGCAGCAGCCTGCGCAGAACCCTTGCCGCGTACTTCCAGCGCGTACGCCAGCCTAGTGTACCCCGGGGTGCGTGGACAGGAAACCTCCCCGAGTGCCCGTGGGCTGGAGTTCCCTTACGGATACGTCCGGGGGGAAGGCCAGTCTCCGGGACGGTGCACCCTGGGGTGCGGGCAATGGTTCCCCTTAGGCACGTGTGCCTAAGGGGTTTTGTTGCCCGTATGCCAATATCCTGTCGGAGGTACGCTCCAACGTGTGTCCCTCTGCTCTAAGCAGAGACGCACAGCGGCGGAGTAAGAGCGGGCTCGGTGTGCACTAACCCTGCCGCCGGGCAGGCAGGAGGAAGTCATTTCCTTCTGCCACCGTTAGTCTCGTAGCCCCGAAGATTGTTCAAGGTCATGTCTCTGACTTTTGACGGGGGTCGAGGGTCTTGGCTTAACCGCCCGGACCGCGAGGAAGAAAACCTCTATAAAAAAAATTACCCCAAACCTTCAAGCGGCGGCGCACCGTGAGGGAGGTTGGTAGCTTGATTAATGGGTAGCTAAATTAATCTCTAGTGCGAACCACAGTTTTGAGCCAGTGATAAAGTTTTTACTCGTGGGAACAAATATGGAACCAACTAAAAACAATGGACGAGAAGAGGAGAGGGAGAGGAGTGATGCGGGGTCGGAGTCCGACGCCGCATCGGGAGTGAAGGGCGCGAGGGGCACTTTTAAGAGCCCGGAGTGCGTAGTGGTGGGGGCCGCTGGAAGGAAAAATGCTTTCCTGAAGCGGACCCTAAATCCGGGAGATGCCCAGGAGTCTTCCTCGGACGGTGGAGTTAAATCGGCTCCAAAATATGCTCGCCGGGGCCTAGGCCGGAAGAGCAAGAGCCGGGTAAACGCCGCACAAGAGGACGGCTCAGCCGGGTCGGCCGAGGGGAGCGCCGTGGAGGCGTCTGGCGATGAGTCGGACGCCGCTGGTGGCTCCAATTCGGACCGGGCCAGGTTTGAGGAGGTCGTGGCCGCTGCAGTCAAGGGTGTGGCCTTGAAGAAGAAGCAGTCATCTAAAGACAAGGCCATACCCGCAGCCAAGGCCTCCATTATGGCGGCAGCGGAGGCTCTACTTCAAGGGCCTCCGTCGGACGGAATGTCCGAAATGCGGGCGGAGGTCGCCCGCTTGACAGCCGCCATGGAGCTTCTCCGAAAGGAGAATGAGGAGCTCCGAGCGGACCTGGCCAGGCTCCGCGGAGCCGGCGCTCAGGAGGGGGTGCAGCAGGGGCAAGGCGGCCTCGGGCCTGCAGAGGACCGAGTTCTGGCCTTGGTGCGGAAGGAGTTGGCTTCCCTTAGCAACCGGTTCTCGGTCCTTGAGGGAATCGTCCTGCGGCCCCCGCTAGGCCGACCGGCGGCCTCGGGCCAGCCAAAGGCGGCTTCGTATGCCGCCATGGCTGCCACGGCCAAACCAGGGTCGGCAGGGCAGGCTAAGGGCGAGGCCGAGGCTGCGAAGGCGCCTGCGACGGCGCCTGCGAAGGCGCCCACGAAGGCGGCTGCGAAGGCGCCTGAGAGGGCCCCAGCTGTGGCGGTGACGAAGCGGCTGCCCCCGCCTCCCAAATCTCCTCCGGCTGACGCCGAATGGCAGGTAGCTGGGGAGAAGAGGAAGGAGGGCAAGGCGGCAAGGTCGGCCAAGCGGAGGGAGAGGCGGCGGCGGCGCAAAGAGCGAAGCGTCGCGGCGAGGTTACGTGCCCCAAAGTCCGCAGCTGTAGTGATCACACTACAGCCGGAGGCGGAGAAGAAGGGCGTGTCCTACCGCGACGTGCTCGCCAAGGCGAGGGCGGCGGTGAACCTGGAGGAGATCGGTGTTACCGAGGGCTTGCGGGTAAGGGTCACTGCGACTGGGGCTCGGATGCTCGAGATCCCCGGTGCGGCCAGTGGCCCGACCGCTGACGCTCTGGCCGAAAGGCTCAGGGCGTCCTTAAATGCGGACGAGGCCCGAGTGTCCAGACCCGCCAAGTGCGTTGACTTGCGCATCGTGGGTCTGGACGACTCCGTGACGGAGCGAGAGGTGGTGGCCGCCGTGGTCAAGACTTCGAACAGGTGAAGGTAGGCACCATCCGTCCTGACCTCACGGGGATGCGAGCCGTTACGGTGAGCTGCCCCGTATCGGCGGCCCACAAAATAGTTGGGGAGGGCCGAAGGTTCCAGGTGGGCTGGGATTCCACGCGGGTGAAACTGCTGGAACCCAGACCTCTGAGGTGCTTCCGTTGCCAAGTGGGCAACCACGTGGGCGCAAAATGCACCTCGGAGGTGGATCGTAGCAGTCACTGCTTCCGTTGTGGTCAGCCCGGTCACAAGGCCGGCTCGTGCAATGCCACGCCGCACTGCTATCTATGTGCGGCAGCTGGCAAGCCGGCCGATCACCGGGCTGGAAGCAAGGGCTGTGGTCCACCCACCAAAGCCCGGGGCAGGGGCAAGCCCTCCGCCTCCGCTACCGCCGTCACGGCCGCAGCCGCCGCCACGGCCGCCGTCGCTGCCGCCTCCACTGCCGTCGCCGCCGTACTCACTGCGGCAGAGCCCTCACAGGAGGCTCAGGGGGGGGCTAATATGGAGTGCCAGTAATGGCCCCATTACGCCTCCTCCAGGCGAACATCAACCACTGCATCGCCGCTCAGGATCTGTTGCTCCAGAGCATGGCGCAGTGGTCGATTAACATCGCCGTGGTCGCTGAGCCGTACTTTGTCCCGCCCAGTGATTACTGGGTGGAGGACCTGAGCGGCTCAGTGACCCTCATTTCATCGGCCGCCGCCGGTACCCTGTCCCTCGAAGCCGTCAAGAGGGGACAGGGTTGCATTGCAGCACGGTTCGGGGGGATTGTCGTGGTAGGGGTATACTTCTCCCCGAACCGAACTCTCGCCGAGTTCCACAACTCCCTTGCGGAGTTGAAAAACGTCGTCGTCGGGTTTCGTTCCCTTCCCGTGCTCGTCCTCGGGGACTTCAACGCCAAGAATGTGGCTTGGGGTTCCCGGTATACGGACACACGGGGCAGGATGGTGGAGGACTGGGCTCTGGAGACAGGCCTGGTCATTCTAAACCGGGGTTCTGTCCCCACGTGTGTGCGGATGCGGGGCGAATCAGTGGTGGACATTTCGTTCGCCAGCCCCGCTCTGTTGCCACATGTTGTTGACTGGCGCGTCATAGAGGGGGTGGAGACCTACTCCGACCACCGGTACATCCGGTTTGATGTCTCCGCCCAGACCTCGAGCGCGCCGGTCCGACAGGCCCCGAGTGGTCCGCGGTGGGCGCTGAAGAAGCTGGACCGGGAGCTCCTCCTGGAAGCCTCGATCGTGCAGGCCTGGGTGTCACCACCGGACAGGCCTGCCGACATCAACGACGAGGCGGAGTGGTTCCGGGAGGCCATGTCCGAAATATGTGACGTGGCAATGCCCTGGGTCCAGCCCGGTCGCGCCTGGCGCCAGGTGTATTGGTGGTCGCCGGAGCTGGCGGCTCTGCGCGAGGCGTGCGTTGCTGCGCGGCACCGGTACACCAGGCACCGCAGGCTCCGTATCCGCCCTCCGGATACGAAAGCCATTCAGGCGGAGCTGTACGAGGGGTACAGAGCGGCGAAGACCGCCCTCCGAGCGGAGATCTTGCGGGCCAGGGATCTGGCTCGCGAGGAGTCGCTGGAGACTCTAAACAGGGACCCATGGGGACGCCCTTATAAAATGGTGCGGAATAAACTCCGCCCATGGGCGCCCCCCCTGACGCAGAGTCTCCGGCCCCAGCTCGTGGAGGACGTGGTGAGCGCTCTGTTCCCTTCGCGAGGGGAACATACTCCCCCGCCCATGGCTCCGCTTCCTGCGGTGCCCATTGCGGACCACATCACCGACGACGACGACGATGCTCCGGAAGTGACCGAGGTAGAGTTGAGAGCGGCGGTACGTAGGCTGAGTGCCAAAAATGCCGCCCCAGGACCCGACGGCTTACCTGGAAGAGCCTGGGTTCTGGCCTTTGGGGCTCTCGGGCCTCGACTAGGGGGGCTCCTAAGCGCATGCTTGGAGAGGGGCCAGTTCCCACTTCGTTGGAAGACGGGGAAACTGGTCCTCATTAAGAAGCCGGGGCGCCCTGCGGACTCTCCGTCCGCTTACCGACCCATCGTGCTGCTCGACGAGGTGGGCAAGCTCTTTGAAAGAGTTATTGCAGACCGCCTCGTCGGGTGGCTGGTGCAGGAGGGGCCGGATTTGGCGGAGAGCCAGTTTGGTTTCCGCAGGGGGCGCT
Source organism: Dicycla oo (assembly GCA_948252095.1). Classification (NCBI taxonomy): domain Eukaryota; kingdom Metazoa; phylum Arthropoda; class Insecta; order Lepidoptera; family Noctuidae; genus Dicycla; species Dicycla oo. The sequence goes on along the minus strand of OX411714.1, from coordinate 13,268,826 downwards.
CTACGGTGGACGCCATCATGCGCGTGCGAGCCCTCACGACGGGGGATGCTGTGGCCCGGGGTGGAGTCGTCTTGGCGGTGTCTCTAGACATCGCCAACGTCTTCAATACCCTGCCCTGGAGTTGCATCAGGGAGGCACTCTGGTATTACCGGATGCCGACCTACCTCTGTCGAGTGGTTGAGGCCTATTTGACGGATAGGGCCGTCATCTACCCCGGTCATCAGGGAGAGTGGAACCGGCGAGAGATGTCGTGCGGTGTCCCACAGGGATCGGTCCTGGGGCCGCATTTGTGGGACATCGGGTACGACTGGGTGCTGCGCGCCGACCTCCCTAGCGGCGTCAGCGTAGTATGTTACGCTGACGACACGCTGGTCCTGGCGCAGGGGAGGTCGCACCAGGCGGCGGCTGAATTAGTGACACGCGGGGTTGCGATAGTCGTTGAGAGGATCCGGCAGTTGGGACTCGAGGTGGCCCTGCACAAGTCCGAGGCCATGTGTTTTCATGGTCCTCGGAATGCGCCACCGTCGGGTTCCCAAATAACGGTAGGAGGGGTTCGCATCGGAGTCGAGTCGACGATGAAGTACCTGGGACTCGTCCTCGACAGCCGGTGGAACTTCGTGGAGCATTTCCGACGTTTGGCTCCCAGACTGGAGCGGGCTGGGGCTGCCTTGAAGCGGCTCCTGCCCAATCTAGGTGGTCCAAACGCCTCCTGCCGGAGGCTTTACGCGGGGGTCGTGCGGTCCATGGCCCTTTACGGGGCACCGGTGTGGGCGCGTTCCCTGAGGCTGCGGCCAGTCCGCCGGTTGAACGCGTCCCAGAGGGTCATGGCCATTCGGCTAGTCCGGGGTTACCGCACGGTCTCCGGTGAGGCGGCGAGCCTCCTTGCCGGATTGCCGCCGTGGGATCTGGAGGCGAAAGTCCTCGCGCACGTGTGGGAGTGGCGCGAGGAGGCAAAACGCCGGGGCGTAACTCCGCTGCCGCGAGAAATCGCGGTACAGCGGACAGAACTCCGGCGGGATCTCATGGCGACATGGAGAGTGCGACTGTCGCAGCCCAGCGCTGGGCACGCCACAATTGCGGCGATAAGTCCCCTCTTTGAGGAGTGGTTAGAGAGGCGCCACGGCGTCCTCACCTTCCGCCTGACGCAGGTCCTCACCGGACACGGTTGTTTCGGGAGGTTCCTGTTTCGCATAAGGCGGGAGGAAACGCCCGGGTGTCACCATTGTGTGGATCGCCCAGAGGACACGGTGGAGCATACAGTGGAGGTCTGCCCGGCTTGGGCAGAGCACCGCCGTGTTCTCACGGAGGCGATCGGCGGCGGCGATCTCTCGCGTCCGAGCCCGGTCCAGGCCATGGTGCGGAGCGAGAGTGCATGGGAGGCCGTCACCTCCTTCTGCGAAGCGGTAATGCTCGCGAAGGAGGAGGCGGAACGCGTGAGGGAGAGGCAGCCTCACGCCCTCAGTCGCCGCAGGAGACGCCCTGGGCGGCGGGAATTGATAGCCGATTCCCGGCCACCGTAGGCGCGGGCTTGCGGACGGTGAGTAGTGGGTAGCTCGCCGTCCGGTGAGGACCAGGCCCGGGTCGACGGCGCGTTGTGTTCCACGTGCGCCTCAAAGAGATGTCAGCAAAAGATGGGGTCCAATAGGGCCAATGCCGCTGGGGTCGCGGGTTGTTTGAAAAAGATACCGTGGCCCTGGCATAGGCAACTGAAGGAACACGGGTGGGTTTTAGTCAGCAAAAGTCTGACACGCCCTTCCGCTCCACCCAGAGCGGGAGAAGTTATTCGATGATTTCCCATCCACAAAAAAAAAAAAAAAAAGCCTAGTGTACCCGACCATACCAAGTACAAACAGACTCGGATATATTAACACATTGTCTGCTTAATTCTTTATGCAAACGCTTCTTTATGCTACACCCTTACCGACCGAAATACAAATACCGAGTGAATTTATTTTGAAATTTTCTACATGAGATTGTAATAGATAACAGTGTGATTGGATTTTTGTAATCGATTTCTCAGTAGCAGCCTGGAAAACCGGTGAAATCGGGGAAAACCGGCTGGTTTATGGCAATAGGCTTGCCTGCTATTACATGGGACTTACTGACGAAATGTGGGTGTACTGCAGAGGTTTCATTCAATGGGCAACCACTGGCAGTATCTATGACATTCGAACGCTCACTTTTATAGAAGGCGTTTAGAGTTGGGGCTAGGGAGACGTCAGCGAGGCGCAGCCTCCTGGGCGAATATAGGCGCGTTGGTTTTGAAATAGAAATAATATAGAAAAGTCTTCTATGTGAACAGCTTATCTTTCGATTAGTCTAGATTCTGAGCACGTTAAGCCGTTGGTCCCAGCTGTCATTCGTGGATCTTTGGCATTCGTTACGAGTCGTCAGAAGCCCGAAAGTCTGACAACCAGTCTTTCCAAGGGGTATTGTATTACCCAATAACTGGGTTGTGGATGTCAGATAGGCAGTCGCTCCATGTAAAATACTGGTATTCAGCTGCATCCGGTTAGACTGGAAGCCGACCCCAACATTGTTGGGAAAAGACTAGGCAGATTGATTGAGTCTAGATTCTGAGAAAAGTAAATGTCCTTCGAGACTTTTTACAGTATATACCTACTTACCTGCCTATCCTAGACCCCTTTAAGGAATACTGGCGTGATGGTGTTATTAAGAGCAGTATACACTCAGTTATAATTAACGTTTTGTTGATTGTTCTCCGGCATTTTTATCAAAAAACCGCTAGAACATCTCATGAATTCCTTTGAAAAGTAAATTAACATTTCCCTGTGGTTATAACCGTTTCTTTGACTTCGCTCTTCCACTCACCGCTTTATTTTGAGTCAAATAAAAAATTGTTAATCAGAATAAAGTTTCCATCGCATGTACTCTCCTCATACTAGTTTTATCGCTCGTCGCTAAGTTTTATATAAAACTAGCTTTTGCCAGCAGCGGCTTCGCCCGCGTGGATGTTGGAAATTATCTCACAGGAACCGTACATTTTTTCGGGATAAAAAGTATCCTATGTGCTATTCTAGACTATAATCTACCTCTTTGTCAAATTTCATCCAGTTCCGATCAGCCGTTCTGGCGTGATTGAGTAGCAAACATCCATCCATCCTAACTTTCGCATTTATAATATTATAGTAGGTTTATGCTTTAAATGAGTACGGAATAAGATATTAGAGTTCCCAGCGTTAAAATATCTAATACAAGGAAATTATCTACTTACCAAAATATACAATCTATAAACCAACTGAGAAGTCAGTATGAGGACAGTTAGTTAGCCAACAAACAAGCACCATCGATCTTATCGCTTATGGGGCATAATTATGTAATATCAGAGACACCGCAGGTCCACCCTAGAGACACCAAGAGACACAGATGAGTAAATTACCGGCACCCTAATCGGAACACGGTAATGCGACTTGGCGGAAGAAGTAGGTCATAATTAGGGTGTTTTCTGAGGAATAAACTCTTTTAGGGATATCTACATACTTTGATACAATAACCATAACTAGATTATTAGCTAATTTTCTCCGCACACAAGTGACACAGATCCGAAGATAAGTCCAAAAATATTTCACTTGCCCAACAATCGTAGCACGTTCGCGCAATCTAACATCACGTACCCTAACTATTGAAACATGGTACCGAAACGTGTTGTAGGTGGACCTATAATTTAAAATTTTTCACAATTTTAAACCATGTAATAATATATTGTTATAATATTGCTGTAACTTATTAATGTGGATGAAAAATATTTCGTATTTTATTGTCGCGTGCATTACATACAATTCGCTCAGAGGGGCCGAGAACTGGACACTGGCCACAGATGATGCGGAAACTGGCCGGTTTACATTGATCCAGTATTTCAACCTAGCGCTGCAATTCAGTGACACTGGGTCGTTTTGGGACCATTGTGAACACTTTTCAATGCAGTCCAGCACCAAGTATCCAGCGCAACTCTACACCAGAATTCATACAAATCTATTTAATTTTACCCGTCTGTGAATCACCTAGGGGCACCTGTCCCACCACCAATTAAGGAAGGGACTAACTATCGACTATTTTCTTGCTCAAAAAACGTACAATAGTTGTAGGTCTCTATTCAATAAAAGAGATGCATATTATCTAACTAGCTTTCGCCTGCTTGCATGTTGGATATTATCCAACGGGAACGTACAGCCGGAATAAAAATTCTTCTATGTCCTAATCCGTGTCATAGTCTACCCGTGTGCCAAATTTCATCCAAATCCATCTAGCCGTTTTAGCGTGAAATCGTAACAAACAAACTCACTTTCGCATTTCTAATATAAGTTAGGAAGTTAGGATAGTTGATCGCTGGCTGTTCAGTGTTCACACTGTCAGCGAGAACACTCTCTATTGTACGTTTCTATAGTGATAAAATAATCGATAGCTAGTGTCTTCCTCGTCGGCTCGGCGGTGTACTGGTGGCTGAACTGCTGAAGTGCCAAAAAAACAAAAGACTATCAGTACCTTTCACACCTTTTAATAGACCCACTTCAACCAGTTCACGGCCTTCGTTTTGGGCAGGTATCTCCGGTATCTCGCGGGTGTCTCTTACCTACTTATGTCAAAGCAAGTGCCTCTATGAATGGGGGTTTTTGGCAGCTCAGAATTGCAACTGAATATTTAATGGCGTCTGATATCATCAACAAAGCACTTCGGCCCACGAGGACTCTTTTAGATATCGTTACAATGTCATTTAGAAATGGTGGTTAAATGTTTCAGTTCTGTATGTGTAAATGATTGTTTACTTAAATGTTTATAAGGTTACACAAGCCTGATAATTTTAGAACGGGTTTTCTTACTGTGCTGATTTTGTAACTTGAACTTAATTGAATCACATTGAAAGACATCGTGAGAATCATGATTAAGCCTTCATTTGAGAATACTCCTAGACAAGGGTTTCTTAAACTTTTTGCAGTCACGGAACACTTTCGCAATTTAAACACTTCCACGGACCCCTGTCAAAAAATATTTTATGAAAAATAAACGAGCCTTATTTAAAAAAAAATCACTTTCATTGGTAGTGTCATTACACTTACTACTAAGTTAATGAGAAGTATGCTGCTGTTTGGCCTCAATGAGAACGTTAAATTGTGGTATTGTCTTCGACAAGACAAGGTACGGTGACGTTTAATCATACGATTGTGACTTTTTTTTGTATCGACACCAGAACCAAGAACTCTGCCTCGCAAAGATACGTAGTAGCAAATGGTATCAGAAGGGACATAGCTCGCTTGACAAGAAGAGGGTAAGCTTGACTCAAAGAACACCAAAGCTGCTTGTATCGCGGGAGTGCGCGGGAGTTAGTTAAGCAAGCGGGCGCCGCGGATTTCGTGGCTTGGCCGATACTGAGTTTACTACAACTTCCCAATAAATATGTACATGTGTTGTTAACTGACCTACTGTGGACCCCTAATACACATGGTACGGACTCCAAGGGGTCCGTGGACCCCACTTTAAGAAACCCTGTCCTGGACTAATACCTCTGTAGCCATAACCCGGCCACTTGTGCAGAGCCACAACTACCTACGTTTGGCCGCCTATGCATCACTTTTTTAAACAAAACGTAGGAAGAAGTCACTGAGACAATAGTCGCGGTGACATTCAGCATTGAAGCAGTCGTGACTTACTTCAGTCATCCAAATAAACTCAACGCAAGATTATCAACAATACAGCACTAACAAACAGCACAGAACTACAAGAATCAAACTGAATAAGTTAAAATTAAGGCCGACATACGAATAACCGCATTTGATTCAACGATAGCTGGCGAATCTTCACGGTCTTAAAGTCACGTAGCACTTGTATAATATCTGAAATTCACTGGGACCATCTAAATTGGTACGAGTCGGATAATAAACGGGCCGGATACAGGGAAGTGAGACGATTTATGAAACTAGAATTAGAATTAAAGTTGCTCGTCTGTGCGGATACGTGCAGTCTGAACGTTGAAATTATAAAGAAACTAATGGTCGGGTTTATAGTGGGTAGTATGGAGCGATTTGATAATCCTTGTGTAAGGATAAGTACTGTCGCAATGTGTTGCGTTAGCGCAGCTATTTGCTCGTTATTACAATATTGTTGCTCGATTCTTTTATTGGTGAAAAAATTCTTCAAAAAAAATATTTTAAAAAATCATTAATTTTTTCATTCTTTTCTTGATTTCTTTGATGATAATTATACCTATTAGATAAGGTTAAAGAAGGCAAAACTGTTTATTTTATCACAGAAATACGTGCATATACGTATTATGTACGTAGTCGAGTAAAAAAGACAACTTGAATACCTACTCAATCGATCAATCTGCCTAGCCTTTTCCCAACTATTTTGAGTTCAGCTTCCAGTCTAACTGGATGCAGCCGAATATCAGTATTTTACATGGAGCGACTGCCTATCTGACCTCCACAACTTGAATACCTACTCATCATCACTAAACATTCATCTAAACTCATATTATAAAGAGGTGCTCGTCTAAGTGTACGGCCCGAGTGAAAAACCGTCCAGCGGGGTGTTCAGCATTGCGTGCAAGCGGCGAAGGGCGTTCACCGAGCGCCGCTCGGCCGTCACTCAGGACACTCTCGAATGTTTGCATGTGTTTAACACGAACGTCGCACGCCCCGCCCCGCCGGACGCTCGAGTCGAGCGTGCACTCAGGCCGTACACTAGGCTGAAGTCACAACCCCACTTACCGTAGTGTACGTATTCTCATTTAAGTATTGGGGCGCGTCATTTCAGCTTAGACGAGCTCTAACATTGTTAGTATGTCAGTAAGAGATAGTCTCTGGAAGTAGGTGATACTGTAGAAGTTCAGACTCCAATTATGTGAAAGTTCTGAGTTTCTACAGGGGTTGTAGCTAAATACAAAAACAGTCATAAGCATGGTAGCCATAAATTCTTGATTTTTGTACGCTTCAACTGGCAAAACATGTACATAGCTCCTTTTTATTATTTTTAATGCCATCCACAATGCACATATGTATTATTGTTTACTCATGTTTTACAAAATAAAAATATCTTATCTTATCTTATCAGTCGGAGACGCAATAAAGAGGTATATAATTTATAATTTTAAACGATACAATCTTCGAAGTGCGGCTGGAAAAACATACGAACTATCTTTTTAATTTATTTGAAATAAGAGGGTTCTATACTGGCGCAAATAATCGAATGTCAGCCAGTACAATATAAGGTTAAGCTCCATTGCATGGAACCTTTACAGTACGTAATGGACCGATAAAAAGTTCTGTCACTGATAGAAAGCTAATCTACTTATTGCCGAGTGGCTAAGTATATTACTGAATATTATTATTGCATTCTTCTATGTAATATTACAGCAACGCTTGCCGAGGTCGTTCCGTGGATGGGTGACCATCCATTACATACCGAGACCCCTCCGTGCCTCGGAAAGCACATTAATGCTCGATTCCTATAAACAACAACGAATCGTTTTGCTTACCAATGGTAGTATTTTTTATTGTCAAACTGGGCATATAAATCGACAGTCCCTATTAACAATGTCGGATATACATTTTTACCAATATTCACTTTTTTACATAAATCGAATTACAATTTAAAAAAAAAATTCTTCACTGTCAAAACAAACTTTGAACTGAGGGCAGTTCAAAGTTTGCCCTAACGATAAAAAAGAATCTTTATGATATTAACAATGTCAGTTCGGCGAAAAAGACCACTGTTCAGTAGGAACTAAACAGTACGAGTAGTCTCCCTGCAGAACCGACATTGTTAAGAGGCTACCGAGCGCACAGTGGCGCCCTCATCGTTTGTTTTGTTATTTCTTTTAATTTAAAAAAGAAAATGCAGAAAATAAGCACGTTAAGTTGTACTTCACAAGACTATACGTTATTATTATTATAAACAGTAGTTTTATATTGTTAAGTTTTATTGTAATCATTAAAACGGAAAAAAGTGGCCACCATTTCCCGTTTTAATGATTACAATAAAACTTAACAACATAAAACTACTGTTTACTCATGAATTAAATTTCATCCTGTATATCTAATCTAGCATTGTATCAAATCATTTATAATAGCATACATATTCCTGAAAAAGATGTTCACAATTTTTTGTCGGTTTGTATTTGTCTTATTTAATGGCTATAATCCACTTTTTTCTTAACTGTTCATCGCGTTTATGCGTCCTAATTTTCTTGACAAGGGCACAAAACAACACTGAGACATTTTTATTTAAAGAAAAATAACTAACTTTGGTGAAAACTTCGTCACTCCTAAGAAATAACCAATGTTTGACAGTACGCATGACCCCCAAAACAGCCAGCGCCATCTGCTTTGAGCTTTTCGCGTAACCTGCCATTGTTTATTTTGTTGTTAAGCAGCCATAGTAGCACAAACTCTGTAAAAATTCAAGTGTATTTCGGTTTAAAATATACAGCCCTGCAATGACAGACGGACGGACAGCGGAGCCTTAGTAATAGGGTCCCGTTGGCACCTTTTGGGTACGGAACCCTAACTAGGTAATTAATTTACCTATGATGGTGATAAAGAAAAAGAACTATAGTCCTTGAGACTGCCTCTTTAGAGAATTATATTTGTTATCAAAGTTGAACGACCTCTTAAATCATCATAAATCATTTTTTCCGCCAAATACATCGCTCGTTTATGTACAGACAATAGGAAAAATACATGTTTTGTTTATTTGAATATCTTAACATTTAAACGAGGTACCTTGTCATATTTTTTTGTTATTGCGCGACTAAAGAAGGTTTTAATTTAAACAAAAAAATATAAAATACAGGCAAGTTTTGAGTTATGAAAAATAAATGGTTTTGACTGGACCATCTATTTAATTCGCAATGTAAAACAAAATTAAGTTAAATGTATCGAAACATAAGATTACTCTCTCTCTGTGTCATTTTTATGAAAGAAAATCCCCGGTTGATGGCAACAGGCTCGCCTGCCGTTACAACGGGTGAAATTTGGGTGTACTATAGGCACACCACCTGGCTTCAAACACTGGATTATCACCGGATGGAAGACCTAGCACAGCAGCAGTAGCTACTCATAAAACACAAACCCACACACCGTCACCCACCTACACACACACACACACACACACACACACACATATATATATATATACCCACACACACACACATATATGTAGGTACAATTATTGCATACTAAAAGAGCTTGCATGCATCTTTCATTTCTTTTATTTTACCACTCAGGTTGCTACCTACCTAGCTCAGGAGCCAGGGCTTCTTCTGGGAAAGCTCACGTTGTCTCTGTTATCTCTGACCTAGACTAGAGTCAAGAGCAAACCCAGCGCAAATAAAAAAAAAAAAAAACAATTTATTTATTTACCCCTGCCTAACCCATCGGGGAATACAAGCGTAATGTTATGTTTGTAAAATAAAAAAAAACACATTACATAGACACTTGGAATCGCGAGCATTTTCCAGATTATTTACTTAGTTAACGAAATTTAAAACCACCACTTTGTGTCGTGCACTGTATACTAAATAACGCAGTCTAACAATAAATCCTTTAATCATAAGAAACAAACACGAAAAATAAGCAGTTCTTCGACGTCATCGCCACTGAGGGTTGAAGCCAGTCTGTTCAGTATAGCACTTCCAAGCAGGATTCCCTTCAGCCAAACAGTCTGATACATCCTGTCCTCCAAATGTGACGGTACCGCCGAGGTTCGTCGAGCCTATCACTGGAAAATATACAAATTCAAATCATTTATTTGGTTTTTTTTTTGTAACACTTTAGCTTTTAAGTTTATATAATTATTATTGAATCTTTATATTATTTGTAAATAAAAATTAAGTTACAAAAATAATATCCTAACCAACTAAAACTATTAAAAAACTAAAATATGGCGTCGAAACATGTATTTGGTTGAATATGGGTAATAACTACATGAGGATTGAGGTGATATATATAACATATCAAAATCAAAAGTCATTTATTCAAACTAGGCTGAGAATCAGCACTTTTTGAATGTCTAAATTACATAAGACAGTCCCGCAAAACGCCCGCCCTTCACCACTTCCTAGTGCTTTAGCTGGGGAGAAGAAGTGGCGCAACTAACTCCCCAGAAGCACAGCTGTCTGTTCAGTTAAAAAAAATGAATCTATATAACACTGCGCATAATAATTTAGGTTCATTACGCAACACAAAACATGAAATTAAATTATTTGCTATAAGTAAGCTAGCCACCAAAAAAAAATCGAAAACTATACTCAAGCAGAAACAAAATACAAAACTAAAAACGTAAGCAGAACTTTATACCTAAATATAAGCCTCCAGTAATATGGGCGTGCCCACTTACATATAGCCGTACATGTAGTCGTAACTCGAAGTCACAGATAATAAACTAGGACCATCGAAGTAAAATAAACAACGAGTTACGATACATTACTAATAACAAAACAAAACCAAGGTCAGCAAGACGATCAGTCACCATAAGCAGCACCCGTTCACGAGCATAATGCAAAGATCAGCCATTACCTCCCTCGCTTTACTTGAGGGAAGGAGAAAACCCGACCCCCGACGCTACCGCAAGCAGTGACATCTAAGGGAGTATGACGAACTTGCTGCCGGTTGCTCAGGCAAGAAAACTATGATCAATTGTCGAGGTCACTAGCTAACCACATATTGCAATACCACTCATAAATAAAAAACATTGAAATGAGTAGATTATGTCAATAATAAATAAAAATAAAATTAAAATAAATTGACCTTGACAGTCAAAGAAAGTAAATAATTATATATAACCTGTCAGTAGGTATGCTAATTCTGGAGAAAGAACATAAACATTGTCTTAACTTTAACACAGCGACCAACTATTCTTATCGTTTAAGTAATCATTGATAGAATACGAGTAGTATGCCTTTGATCATGACTGGTGCACGCTATATGTTCATTAAACCATATTATTTCTACCTTACCTTAACTTTACACCTGTGTAAGGTATTCATTTATCTATTACAAGTATTCAAAAACCCTATATTGTAAACAGATAGTTTAGGATATGCCATTTTGAACACTATGCTTGAGGTTCCTAAAGGGTTAAAGGTACAGTGACGGCTCTGATAGCAATAGGTATCTACCAGCAAACCTTTAAACAGACTGGACTTAAATTGTTGCTAATAACTTTATATGCATTTATAAATTAAGTCCGAGACAATCTCTCAAAGAGAAATTAATATAATGACTGCCTTCTCAGTACATTTTTGAAAATCTTTTAAATGCCCATAAAAAACATTAAATTGTTTAAAAAATACAGTGATATCCACAATATAAATACTAGGAACAAACACAAATTTGTTGTACCTCCAACAAGTTCAAGAAAATAGGTGGCTCATTCAGGTGTCATTTTATACGCTTTTATAATAAACTTCCAAGCCCCGTTCAAGATCTAAGCCTTAATAAATTCAAATCATTCATTAAACGCAAGTTGTGTCAGAAAGCTTTTTATACCGTTAAAGATTATATTGAAGACAAAAAGGCTTGGGATTGAACTGCTCCAAATTTTCTTTTTTCTCTTTTTATTTTTGCATACTGAATGTTGACATGAATATTTACTTTGTAAAGTATTATATTATTTTAATTATTGTGAATGTGAAGACTATGTAGGTCATTGCTTTTTTGTTTGTTTTATTTTTTCTCTCAGTTATTTTTAATCATGCTCTGACAGTTTGAGTAATTTATGCGGCCTACCCAAATGTTCTTTCTTTGGTATTGTTCGTCAAATCGTTGAGCTCCCTAATTTCTGAGTTGAGCTGCGCGATTACTGACAAATGCGTGCACTGACTGGACAGGTTCTCTCAATCTGTGTGGTTCTTTCCTCAAAAGACCATTTCAGACACCAATCTATATGGTCTTCACATGAAGTGACTAAGATTATGTCTGGACTTTATAAGAGACTGTGACCTCTGAGTTTGTTTCGGCCTTTCTTCTCAGAGTAGTCAGATAGGAAACGCCGACCTCATCTAGTTTAAAAAAAAACATGATTGACTTGTAAAAGTGTTTGTACAAACCCACTTACAGAAATAAAAATTATTTATCATCTATCATGTATGTGTACACTGTACAGTGATAATGTGTATAGGTACCCAGGTTCGCCAAAGTCTCTTTAAGGAACCCAGAGTAAAGTTACACTAGTATTTGCTTCAGGTTAACCAAACACCTTTCTAGGTTTTTTTAGTCTGGTATATCTTTAGTCCGGGTGTATTAATAAGGGGGTGAAACCGGTTGAAGAATGTGATTAATTGCTAAATGATTTTGACACCTAGCCTTTATTATTTATTGTGTAATCGCCAACAAATCAAAGTCTACGACGTCGGGTCCGGGACAGGGCGATGTACCTCAAGTCTCCACTTGAGGCACATCGCCCTGTCCCCGACCAGAACATCTAGTTGGAGCAGAACATCTAGTTAGACGCGGAGATACCTGGTGAAGTAAACCTGTGACCGAATGGTGGCCAAGGTTAGGCCAAAGATACCAGGGCAGTCCAGAAGCGCGTTGGGTTGATGATATAGTCAAAGTCGCGGGAAACACTTGGATGAGGGACGCACAGAACCGGGAAGTATGGCAGAAAAAAGGGGGAGGCCTATACCCAGCATTGGGTGAAATTATGATGATGTAATCATCAACACGTGTTCCTTGTCTTCAAGAAAATAATTAGATATTTCCTCGTTCGGGACAACAACAATGACATTACAAAATACCATATAACCACCACAATTATAAAGGTATTCATGAAACAAAGGATGTTGGAACGTAAATTAGTCACCACATCGGTATTCTAGATAAGAAAAAGCATTTAAAATATCTTTATAAACATCAATATGGCTGTCAAGGCGAGTCGGTCTAACCCACGCACTTACAATGTTAGCCACATACGTATACCTATTTCCTTGATAACAGACATGATTTCCGTGAATAAGCTGTTCATTCAAAGTTATTTAGATATTATTATAGGTTTCTTTTATTAGCATCATTATTAAATCGAGCTAATTGGCATTTAATTTTACGTACTTGTATCGAGCATGATTAGGAAGACGTCGTCACAGACGTCGTGTTCCTCTGAAATTCTTTTCTTTTTAATTCTAGATATTTTCTGCCAACCAAGATTTATCGAGTACTTAATTATTCATATAGCTATATTAAGGCCCGGTTTTTGATCCGTAGTTAATTCAACCAATGGTTAAACTAATGGTTGAATTTTGTTGAAGCATGCCTCTCGTTTTAATAAGCACTATCCTTATTCTGTCTTAAGAGGGTTTGGTTTCCGCACTTAGTCCTTCGAGTGGATCATTGAGCGTGGGCTATGGCGGCCGTCAGTCGTTATTCCAACCAGCCCACTTCCCTCCAGAAGTTGATTACGTCTCCTGGTATATTGAGAATATCTGCAAAAGATCTGGGTGACTCGAGGGTTTCTGTTCTAATTTGGGTGACGCCTGTTCATTCGAACAGCACATGCGCAATGGTTTCCTCAGCCCCCATGCACGCTCTGCACAGATGACTGTCCGTTATGCATATTGTATGGCAGTGTAATAAGCACTAAATCACACCACTATCCTCGTTTCACGCCAAGAAACACAAAATGACTTATAGCATCTATAATAAAGTTACAACACAACTACTACTCTAACCTCCAAAATACCCAAACAACTCATATCAATCGCTGTAACTCGAAACTTTCAGCAGCGTCAACAGCAGGCAATAGTTATTTGATTTGATACATTATTAATGTAACATACTCAGTTCATACTCTCGTTCGTTCCTCCTTCTCAATATTTACCCCCAAACAAGTTATACCCAAGTTTATGCATAAATGGGAAATTTATTGACTATAAGGAAATAAATTTTCGAGCAAATATTAGAGTGATTTGGTAGCAAAGGAATGTGGAATCAGTGGAATCCAAATTGCTTATCTTCGCAACCAATATGTAATGTTTGATTTACAGATTTTTATGCTCACATCCATTTTCGCTCGCGACGTAATAAGATTCTTCTTTCGGGTATAAAATACTATAAATAAACAGCTAATACTTCTCCCAATTTTAAAAATGCTATTAAAAATTGTGCCCAAATTAGATTCTACGTTGATTTTAGTGCCATAAATAAAAAATGTAATGATTCAAGACTGCTATCAGCCCATTAACATCCAACCTTTCGGCATGCGAAGTGAAATAAAAATTATATATGAGTACTTACAGTGATCGTTGCTTCGTTTAACTTTCCCCTGTAAGTAATGAGATTTCCTGTAATTAATGAAAAAATAATCTTTACAAATACTCAGATAGCGATAAAAAAAAATTAAGAAAGCTTTAATGGCGCACCGAGCTTTTTATACACACAAACATGTTTTTATAACCGTTATTTGAAGTAGTAAACAATTACATTATAATCTAAGGAAATAAATATATTGGCATTACTGGGGATATATATGCTAGACAGTTTATACGATGGAAACACGATTTGATAAAGTTGGCTCGATAGAATAAATTCGCAAAGTTACCTCTTTTCGAGTGATGTTTCCTCTATTTCGCTACTTTTTATATATAAATAAGTAATTTGATATTATGATTAATTTACTAAGCTAAAGTTCATAGATGAGTGGAGCGTTCATACACGATAGTTTTTTATTTAAGATCAATATGATGAAATCAACAACGAAAAACATTGAAAAAATGCAAAAGTGTGGTTGTTTTCTTTACTCTTTACACGTATACAAAAAGACAGAGACAAAGGCAAAAGCTTGGTGCGCCCTTAACTAGAAATACCTAATTTGCATTTTAAACTGTTTAAGAAAAAAAACTTGCTACAAAAAGGAAAATGTTAAGTTCTTTTAGAGCTGAGCAAAGTTAGAATGTATTTCTCAAGTTCCGAAGCAAGGAGCAGGTAAAGTGGAGTATTGCATTATTATGATTCAATTCCGACCAACGCCTCTACAAATTGTTTTTCTACAGGAGATGAGAAATATTTTATTAAAGAAAGCATTGAAACAAACTCAATTTACTTCTAATAGAATACATTTGAAATTAGCGCTGAATTCTTTACTAAATAAATAATATAATTATTAATGAAACTCAATATCGATAGTAATTAAAAAAAAAAAAACTTTTGAAAACTATTCGAAATCATCATCATTCAAAATTATAATAATTTTCCAGCAAACCACTGCAATCCTTCTAATTTCAAAACACAAACCATAAATAAAGCGGGAATCACACTTACTGCACTCACGAAGCCCGCAACCACAACAATAAGTAGAACGAGGCGGAATCTCATGTCGATTTGCATCAAACAACTCTACGGAACGGAGAAACAAACTGTCTTGTCGCACGTTTAATGTTGCCTCACTTAATAAAGGCTTCCGAGGCAGTGGCAGACGGTTTGCTAACGAGACTACCTTGGGGTGAGGTGTTTGTGATAGGCGATAGCGATTTTGGTGTTTGTTTAGAAGTTTTCTGTTGAAAATAAATACTTGAAAGTCTATCGAGCATATGTGGGCAAAACAACGCGAACGCGACGAAATGATACGAATTAAGAAAAACGCACATTTTAATGTCAATCTATAGTTCAATCATTGGTAGTACCATAATTTCTTACAATCAATAATTAATAGTTTAGATCAAAAACGAGCAAATGGGCTGTGGCAGACGGGCAGAACACACAGACAGACAGACACACGAGTTATCCTATAAGAGTTCCGAACTTTCCTTTTGAGGTGCGGAACCCCAGAAAGAGATTAACCGACACGCAGTTGACGAAATCTAATTAATCTCAAGAAAAGCCTTATTGATTTTTGTATTTATTATGGGTATTTTTTTTTTATTTGAGATGGGTTTTCTCTTGACCCTTGATCTGGTCTAGGTCGGAGGCAACAGAGACGAAGTCGACAATGGAGTGAGCTTACCTAAAAGAAGCATATCATAGCATATATTTGGATTATATCCCACTACAGTATATAATTAGGTAACATGAGTAAGAACTATAATTATTTAAAGCTTATCCTCGAATCTCCCATAACTTGGACCAAGAAACTAAACCTGTTCGTGGTATGATTAGAAACACAATGGTAGTGTTCGTATTTATTGCAGCCATGCACAAGACAATTCAGTCTACAGGCACTTGTGGAGAAGGAATTATATAATAAACTTACAAATTATAACTGATTTAAGGCAAACTACGTACGTCATTTTCTTATGTAGAGTCAGAACTGAGAAAAGTTTTCAGATCCATACTCAAGTGTGGGTCGATACATCCGGTTAAGCTGCGCTTGCCGGGTTTAGTCCGTGTATGGGTGACCATGTTTACATACCGAGACTGCTGTGCCTCGGAAAGCACGTTAAGCCGTTGGTCTCGGCTGTCATTCGTAGATCTTTGACAGCCGTTACGGGTCGTCAGAAGCACGAATGTTTGACAACCAGTCTTACCAAGGCGTATCGTATTACTCGGTTACTGGGTTGTGAGGTTAGATAGGCAGTCATTACATGTAAAGTACTGGTATTCAGCTGCATCCGGTTAGACGTTGTTGACGTTTGACGTCGCTATGCTGCCCTTTCAGCACCAGCGCATCTGCGAGATTCAGCCGCTTCAAAGGTGGCTTTTAGAGACGCCATATAAGTCGCCTGATGCTGACATCGATTTTGCGACTGTTCTGGTGTCTCCGCAGCCCGTAGAGACACCAGATACTCAGCAAGCTGTTTACGCCGATTTTGGGACTATTCTGGTGACTCAGTAGCCCATTGGGACACCAGATACTCAGCATATTGTTGTCGTCGAGCTTGGGACACTTCTGGTGTCTCTGAAAACCAACACGCCAATCTTAATACTGTTTTGGAGTCTCAGCAGCTCGTTGAGACGCCAGATACTCAGCATGACATTGACGTCGAGCTTGGGACTGTTCTGGTGTCTTTGCAGACCGCTGAAACGTTTAATACTCAGCGTGCTATTGACGCCGATCTTGGTACTCTTCTAGAGTCTCAGCAGTTTGTTGAGATGCCAGATACTCAGCGTGTTGTTAACGTCGATCTTGGGACTGTTCTGATATCTCAGTAGCTCTCGGTGCTGCCTCACCACAGAACAGATAAACTGTTCTGTGTGCCTCACGCACCGCCTACTCAAACCTTCGCAGCTCAGCTTGTTGAGACGTCTCGTTACTTTTAGCTATTTGCAGATCTCGAGCTAGGAAAAAACAAAAAATTGTAGTAATTTTCAAACTAACAACTAAAAATTCCAATAGTTAATTTAAAAAAAAACGAATGTACCTTCTTACTGCTGATATCACAACTTATGCCTAAAACTACACGTTATTCTTATACTAACGAAAAAAAAACAATTGTAATAATCTAATGAAATCAAAACGAAACTATATATAATTACAATTAGAACCTATAAAAAAAGCCGGCCAAGTGCTTGTCGGACCACGCACAATGAAGGGTTTTGAGTTGGGATGAATTATTTATCCAAGAATATATATATATCCCAACATTGTAGTTGAAAAACATGTTCTCACTTACCATGAGAGATTTACCATGTTATTTTAAGATCAGACTTCTTGTAGGTTTTCCTGTAATCTATATACACCGTGTAATTGACAGGTTGGTAAAAACTTAAACAGTAGCTTCAGACCATGATTTATGACAGAAAAACGTTGGAATTTTCTTCAGGAAAATTGTCGAATTTTCCGACCGTTTTTCAACTAGATTTGTGTTCTATTCATTTGTTACAACAAAATCCAGACCTAAAAACATAATTTTAGTGAAAAAAAGCAAAAAACTTAAACTCGGCAATGTAAATAATAATGATTTAAAAAGAAAATTCATACATACCGCGCGGAATCAGCTGTTAGCTCTAAAAAAAAACTCTCTTGAAAAACGTTCACCTATCATTTCCGGGAAAATATTTCACTATCAAAATGTTAACAATACCAGTCTGAATTCATACTTTTCGTTTTTGCCAACCTGTCAATTACACGGTATATATATATATATATATATATATATATATATATATATATTCTATACATACATATTATAAGCTGTTTTCTGTATTTTTTTTTTAATTTTAGGCTCAGTAGTTTTGGAGATGAGCGGGGAATGGTCAATTTTTGATATCCCACCGATCTGTGAACACACTGAGAATACTGTTGGTGCTGCCGAGAACAGGCGTCATCAGGTATGTTACATTTTTTTCTAATGATAGCTGCAAAACCATCAATGTTATTATTTGCAAACATACGTGTCGCACTACAACGCTTCGGCAGCCGCAGCCGTA
Organism: Dicycla oo; assembly: GCA_948252095.1. Lineage (NCBI taxonomy): Eukaryota > Metazoa > Arthropoda > Insecta > Lepidoptera > Noctuidae > Dicycla > Dicycla oo. The sequence continues at coordinate 13,250,512 of OX411714.1, read as the reverse complement.
CTCTCAGAGCATTATTATATTGAACGCGTAGGTCGCTGTATGCCCGGTGAATGTCGCTGACCCACAGGCTGCACGTGTATAAGGACTGACAGTAAGCTTTGAAAAACGTTCCGTACATCGTGCAACTTTACGTTCCCTTTCAATGTCACAGTTATCTTTAAGGTATTCAGTGACCCAGTGTTCTAGGTACCTAAACTTGTCCACCATTCGCAGGGATTCTTCGCTCAGTGCGACATGAGGAATATACGAATATGTACTACCTATAAATTATAAAGTCAGTAATAATTCGCTTCGAATTGAATTAAATGTGGATAAATCGCAAAATGAACACAATCGTCAACGAAACGACGTGCTCACGCATCTGGCTTTTCGTCAAGGCTTGGGCGCTCCGGTCGTTCTAATTGTGGTAACGTTTAAACTGTTTATCGAAATTACTTAGTGTAAAAGACAAAGTTTATCTACATTTAATTTCAAAAGCAATGAAGGTATTCATTTTGATTAGAATCAAAATGGGCATTGTAAAAAGTATCCAATTTAAATGTATTTATGGCTCACTATTTTGGCTATAATAGCTTCCACATAAAAGGCATATGCTGTCGCGGACTTTTATTTAGAGCTATTTGAGGCAAATAATCGAACCATACATCATCTTCGTATAACTGTAACGGTTTAAGCAGCGCACGCCAAGATAACTCTCAGAGGGCAGTAATTTTTCCGACTTACTTGATACTTATCGTTATATTATGGCCAAATCACACAAAATCTTAATAAATTGTAGCCTATGTGCTATTCCAGACTGTAATCTATCTCTGTTCTAAATTTCATCTAGATCTGTTCAGCCGTTCTGGCGTGATTGAGTAACAAACATCCATCCATCCATCCAAACTTTCGCATTTATAATATTAGTAGAAAGAAGGATATTAGTAGGATAGTAGGATGACTAAATTAATAAAACCTAATTCGAGTGCACTTCATCATGAGTTTAAAAGCTTTTTAGACAAAAGTTATTATAGAAAACAAGAGATTGCTTCTTTATGACCGGACCTAAAATCTATTGACATCATGAATTTAATTAATTAGCAACACTGACAACGTAAATATCAATTAACAGATCGGTGGAGTTATCTTAAGTCTCCTTTGAATCAAATATTGATATTTTGATGGTAAACATACGTTTCCGTTAGGTGTTCATTATATTGACAAAGACTAAGTTTAAACACGTGTATGTAAAGTTAAGACGCATTTACTTTAAGCCAGTAACTACTGCGCTATTATACTTACTATCATATTATTATGTACATAATATTATAATAAACTCATTGACAGGCCAGCTGGCGTGGTTGGTTAAGATACCGCCTATCACGCCGCAGGTCGTGGGTTCGATTCCCATCCAGGACAAACATTTGTGTGCATGAACATATGTCTGTTTGTCCTGAGTCTGGGTGTAATTATATATACAAGTATGTATTTACAAAAAAAAAAGTAGTGTATGTAGTATATCAATTATCTGGTTTCCATAGTACAAGGTCTGCTTAGTTTGGGATCAGATGACTGTGTGTGGAATGTCCCAGGATATTATATTATGTTATATTATATATTTTGTAATGAGCACTAGTATCTCTAAGCAAGTCATGTTTAACGACAGTATAATTACTCGTATAACAAATTGTTTTTGCTACAGCTGAATTAAGTTGATACTTTTGACACTAAGTGCTGATTTCACCACTGAAACTGAACGCGATGAGTATTTCTAAACCGAGTTCAACAGCTGTCTGGGTCAATATTCCGTAACAATTTTAACACTGACAGTTCTTGAACGCGGTTTAGATGTGCTGAACGTGTTCAGTTTCATTGGTGAATTCCACCTTAACCTATATAAAGTTTAAATACAACACTTTTATTAAAATTATATCCACTATCTATCTCCACTCATTAGCTACCCATTGGTTACATCACAGTCAAAAAATTATACGGAGATTATTTTTTGTTTTACATTTCCACAAAATAGTTTAACCTTTCATAAAAAAAACAAGGCAGCTATGCTTATAAACAATAATAAATGTACAAAAGTTTGAACTCATTAGAAAAACTAGTTTCTACAAGGAACACTTTATAAAAATGCAGATTTTATAATATCATCTTGAACTTTGCATATCATTTTTGAGATTATATACGGAAAGGATTATAATAATTTAGTTTTAATAATTAGAATTGGCAGCGCAGTTCTTTATATCAAAGGAGAAATAATATTAAATTACTGATATAAGGAAGTAATGCTTTCAGGTAGGTACAATCAGAGACATTAATTTTATTGTTAAGCTTTGCACCCTGCTTCAAGTTGACATGTTACAGCCATTTCAAAGAAAGACAGGTTTAAGATGTATTTTTTTATTATGCAGATTATTTTATTAAGAGGCTACCGAGCGCACAGTGGCGCCCTCATCGTTTGTTTTGTCTTTTAATTTAAAAAGAAAATGCAGAAAATAAGCACGTTAAGTTGTACTCCACAAGACTATACGTTATTATTATTACAAGCAGTAGTTTTATATTGTTAAGTTTTATTGTAATCATTAAAACGGAAGAAAATGGCCGCCATTTCCCATTTTAAATAATAATAATAATAATAATACCATTATTTCAGGCGACATAGGCCCATAGAAAAATACCTTAACCTAAACATACATATTTTTATAAACAAAATCTTGTGTTAATAAATAAGGCTTAAGACTATGTTAGTAGCACTTCACTTTGCACTAGCTTGACTTTGTGCTGTCCTGTGGCACTTGTCCGCGGAAGCGACGGAACACCACGTCCTGGGGCCAAAAGTCTTCTTCCATGACGAGGGGCAGATAACAGTTCGGTACACGCACGACGAACGCCTTGAAGTTGACGTTCCGGCGTGATTCCAGTAACTGCACCCTCGGCGTGTACCTCGTCTTTTGTCGCACGTACTCTACGATGTCCACCGCCTTAGTGGTGTAGTGCAGGCGGGAGATGTACACCGGTGTATTCGGCTTTACGGCACGCAGGCTTATTTCAGGCACTATAGGAGCTTTGCCGCAGCGGTTCTTGTTTGGTCGCGATCGGCGCTTCCTCCTTTGCACCGTCACAAAACCATCATCTTTATCAGCCCTATTCAGCGCCTTTTCTGGCATGGGCTTGATACTAGGAGCGCCAGGAGCACTCGCAGTGACGCTAGCGAAATCCCTTTGCAGAGGTTTCGGCAGAGCTTCAAGTACTGGCTGCGGGATGGGGTGAGGGGCTCGGGCGGCGCTGCGTGGAGGAGCCGCGGTGACGAGCGCGGGGCTGCGGGGCGCGCGGGCGCTCTGCAAGCTCAGCAAACGACGGATGCGCTGGCGACGAAACTGCTGACGCGGAATTCGACGACGATATATCGAGGCCGGCTCCGCGACATGTGTTTACGTTTGACGCATCGACAGGTGACCTAATTACCGCCACACTGTTGCGCAACTCGCTAACTTCTTTGCGCAAATCAGTGACGGTGTTCTGGGATGCATCTAATTTCGTTAGCACATCCTCGAGGCGGGCCTTTAGAAAAACAATGTCCTTCAGCAGGCTCGTTACATCGACGTGGTCGAAGGTGACGGGAGGAAGCTTGTGTAGCTCCTTCACCACAAACGTCGGCACGTCGTCAGGGTCGGTCTCCTTGAACAGCGTGATGATATCCTGCAGGCTCTTCTTAGTCCCGTCACGCCGGCGGGACACCATCTGATCGCGCTTGTTCAGCACACTAAACAACAACAGCTTGGCAGCAGCTATGTCATCCTCGCTGAAGTTCGTTGCGCAGATCTGGACAGCGGACACCTCATCCATCACATCCAGCTTCTGCTGCAGGAACGCCAGCAGCTCATTCACCATAAGTTCACTACTCATGGCGAGTAAATTACGAGCGACAGCATGCGCCGCGCTACTCGATATATCGAATATGCAAACGCGTGCGCATTAGAACGCGGCACAAGTGAGACTCTGATTTTAATGATTACAATAAAACTTAACAATATAAAACTACTGTTTATAATAATAATAACGTATTGTCTTGTGGAGCACAACTTAACGTGCTCATTTTCTGTATTTACATTCTAAAATAAAAGAAATAACAAAACAAACGATGAGGGCGCCACTGCGCGCTCGGTAGCGTCTTAAGAGTCCACAAAGAGATAATTGCTGTGTTTTGATTTAGAAATTATACTATTATACTATTATTAGACATTAAAACTGATATAATTAATTAACTATTATAACTATATTAATTATTCGAATAATTAATATACATGGTAACTATCCCACTTTAAGTTTTAATAATAATGTTAGTGACCATGTTGGTCGGTTTAAAAACTTATAAGCTATTATAATTGGAAACTAGTACGATGATACGAGATTGCATTTTTTCAAATGTTTGTTACCTCAGAACTTCGTCATTTATGAATTGATTTTAATCTTTTTTTTTTTTGAGAAGGTATACTCCTGAGGTGGTTCCACATAAATTTGGTCAAGTTCTGATGATTGGTTTTTAGTTAGCATCAATAATACTTCCTGTCACTGTTATATGTATATATATATATAGCAAGTAGTGGTATACGAATTTGTGTGGGGTAGGTATGACAATTAAAAAGTGAAAGATAAAAAATTATCCAAAACAAGCAACCGACTTCTAAAAAAGAATAACTGTAATCACCGGAAGTCGGTGGCAAAAAACGAAAATACAGATACAAAGACACCGACTTCCGAAATCAAAGTTATTTTTCACTTTGTAGTGTAGTTTTTGGAAGTATATAGTTTTTTTTTATGTTTTTCACATTTCATGATTCATTATGGTTTTATTCTCTGGTTTCAATATTACGAGTATGCGCTTGTGGCACACCTACAATTCGTTCGCTTAAGGGGGAAGCGTCAGGGTAGCCCGCGAAATTCAAATTTTCTTACGTTTTTTGCAATTTACAAGTCGTTGATCAAATTATAATTTGCGTTGTAACAAGTATCTATTTACATAATTAGAATCATTAAAGTGATCAATACAACTCTTTAAGACCAGGTAATCCTAAAAATGACTATTTCATGAAATCTTGACATTTTAGGATTATACTAACTGAAGGAGTTGTATTGCTGATTTTATTGTATATAATTCTGTAAATACATATTTGTTACGGCCGCAAATCATAATTTATTTAACATACAACTTAATACCGACTTGCAAATTGCACAATCCAGAAACTTTCATTATGACCTAAGTATACGTAGCTCATGTAATTAATATTTTGAATACAATTCTATTAATTTCGTCCAGTACTAAAACCCGGCTGGTTTTTATTTTAATCTATCTGCTTAGCTTTTTCCCAACTATGTAGGGGTCGACTTCCAGTATAATCGGATGCCTGTATTTTACATGGAGAGACTGCCTATCTGACCCCCACAACCCAGTTACTGGGTAACACGATACCTCTTGGTAAGACTGGTCGACTAGCATTTTTTAATTATGACAATAAAAAAACTTCGCTTAATTTTGAGGTTAAGAGCCTTATTTTCTTTGATGTGTTTGCCAACCCGTATGAAAAGTTTTTGAACAATGCATAGGCATACCTTTTCATATGAACATAACATTATTAATGATGAACACACTAATTGAAAACACTAATTGTTTTCGTTATAAATTATATTGTTTGGATAAATTACGTGTCGAGCTTTAATGTGTTAAACAGATTAAATTAATTGTGATTACAAAGTTTACTGACCCGAATATTTGACAAATATTACAAAGTACAAATCCGTCGCAATTCTAGTCTGAACTTCACGAAAAACTATGCACACTACCTATACAGAAAAACAAAAAATCGGAAAACTTTGTGTTTCCATTGATGGTGCTGTTTTAGCACGAGTAAGTATAATAGCACTACAAATGCTATATATTTTAGAGTTCTTCTTCGTCCTATCGATGGTTGCGACTGTTTTTAGCCACTGTTGTCTATGGTTTTCACTGACCTTTGATTTTTAGACTTAAAAACATGTATGTTGGATATCAACACTTAAACATTAACATCAACGAAGGCCGACTACGTGTAAAAAATACACCAAAATCTGTCAACCAAAACCCAATATTAAAAGCCCTCGAACCAAACAACTTTTCTCATAACAGTACACGAGTTAAGGCCGGTGTAAAGACATTATTTACTAAGACAAAATAAGGATCATAGTCCCGAACCGTCGTAAAACAATTTGTAAGGTCGTATAAACTTATCCAATCTTGTCTGACTGAGTGGACCAGCAATATATGTGGCACAGCTCTCGAAATTTATTGACTGTTTAGTTCATTAGTTGTATGGTAAATACGTAAATAGTTCACGAATGGGTAGCTCGGCATTAGTGGTTTGTTATTTATGCTGGAGTAGTGAAGTTTTATTTACTTATTATTTATTTAACCATTTATGTACACACACCTATGAAAAGACAAGTAGAAAGTAACAGAAAAATACGTACAAAAGTGGTACTTATTAATTCAACAGAAATCACTTCCAGCATACCTGTGTATTGATTTTTGAAAAAGTCAAATAAGGATCAAATAGTCAAAGGAATACATGATACCTGTTTAAGGACGCGTTCTCAAAACAGGTATCGAATCGCGTCACTAGACTGACACGGGAGTAACTAAACTGTTTTTGATACTATAGTAAGTTTGAATATTTTTCTTAGATTATTGTTCATGTTTTTATTTGGACCTACGTAAATATCCAGACAGTGACAAAATAAAATAACCCTTAATACCACACGTGAAGATTCATGCGTAACATCAAAATATGTGAAAAATTAGACGGTTCGTTTTTATTTTTTTCTGAGATTATTTTTAACATTTTTGTGAATATTTTACCGGCATATTTTTGAAAATATTATAACTGCTTACCTTTGCTTGCTTATTTTTTAAGAAACAAAATTATGTAGTTACATAATAGCAGAAAAATGATTCCGAACTAAGCCTCATATCGTCAATTTGAGTGAAGAGGTAACGGAAAATCGTTTTTACAATATGAAATACAAAAATTGCAAACCAAAAACGGCCATTATTTGGAGATAAAGAGGTAATCTATTTGTTTCAATTGTTAGTTTTGTTTGATTTAGTTACATTTCAATGCAAACTCTACCGAAAACTAGCTTATTTTTGTCGGATTTGCAAACGCGTCCTTAAATGTCAACATCTCTCAATAGCTATGTTATTTTTGGCTAATGCGGCTTTGACGACCGACAGTCAACAGAGTAACAAAATCATTTTTTTTTTTCATTACAGAGACACAACTGCAACGTTACAATCCATCTGAACAAGAAGCTAGCCTGCAGGAGGTAACCAACAGATTTGGCCGTTGGTGCTGTCAGTCTGTTGATAAAAGTCAAGTAATAATGTCAATTTCTTGGTGGTTATAAAAGCCATGGATCACTTAAAGGGCTTTCTCCACAGTCCACTGGCAGTCTGCCGGCAGCCGGTCCACTCACAGAACATATTAAAGGGTGACTGGCAATTAGTGACCGATACTTAAACATATGATTGTACTTATGATAACAAACAACTTTTATTAAAGGACCAAACTTGAATTCGCGAGAAAAAAATCTGCTGTTCCCTATATTTTGACAAGATAAGCGAAAATAAATGTATGGGACAGCTGATTTTTTTCTCGCGAATTCAAGTTTGGTCCTTTAATAAAAGTTGTTTGTTATCATAAGTACAATCATCTGTTTATCGGTCACTAATTACCAGTCACCCTATATATGTATAAAAACTGGCGGTCCAGTTTTATGTTCTGTGAGTGGATCGCCTGCCGGCGGACTGCCATCTTACTGTAAATGTGTGGGGCCCTTAAGGAGCGACTTACTGCTATGCTGAGCTGTAGCAAAGGTACCTACTGTTTCTTCTTTAATCTTCAAGTGAGAGAGAAAGAAAAGCTCAGAGAGAAGAAGAGTAGCTCAGCTTAAACGTCTGGCAACATAATTCTCAATTTTCTTACCGGAGAAAATAATATAATCTGTTCGACTTGACGAGAAGACGTGTAAGATCATCAAAAATACTAATAGAGAAGAGTTATTGGACTTTTATGACTGCCTCGTTGATCGAGTAGTCATAAGCGCTACTACTGAACATAAGGTCGAGTTCGGGTTTGCTATCTGGAATTTCTCAGTTGCCACCTGGAGTCTGGATTTGCGCCCGGCTGATGGGGACATGCTTGCTCCTTTTTATATGGAATTAAACATTACTGGGAAATGTGGGAACTAAAGGTACTCTACGCCTGGATTCCCTGAAGGGTTGAAGTATATTTAAACCGTTTCTTGCAGAAAATAAAACCCTTTCATCTTATTGTTTCTTCTCTTCAATCAACCTGTTAACTAGTTAGACATCTTATTATCTCATAATTAAGGAGTCAAATGAAATAAGACGTAACAAATTACTTCAAGGTAAGTTTCGGTTCGTTTATCCTTAAAACTTAGATCGTTAATTTAAATGGAACACTTAAGCTTTTAGGCATTCAGTCTAGTTTTAATTTATTTTAGAGCCGCCTTTATTTAAGTTTTGATTTACTTAAATTTTAACTTATTTGTTCAACAATTGTCGATAGTAGTCATTATAACGTTGTTGTTTTGTTATAATAACATAAATTGTCATCTTTGTCTTAACGTTTCCCAAGAGGATAAGACAACAAACTAATACCTACTTAAACTTTTTTTTTACTTTTTTAAACGTAACTACAGTCTAAAGTCTAAACTACTAGAACTAAATTATGTAAATAATCACGGCTTTTCAAAACAAGCCCAGTAAATTAACATCACAAAAGTAACATTCAAATCGAATCTCAAACCTACATTAAAAAAACCTACATTAAAATTCAAAATTATATTGAAACGTCGACCTAATATTTCGACAGTCATGTATAACAAAGGACTCGCGTCAAAGAAACGGTATTACCATAATTTTTGAGCCCTCCGGATTGAAGCTCATTATTACCTACACTGCCACAATCCTCAGACTAATCAAAATATTTTCACAGACCTCTTTACAGACATGCTATAGACTCATTTAGGTGTACATAAATTATATGAAATGCTAATTTGAGGTATTTTAGAAGGGTACTCGAGTGGCGGTACAATACGACAACGTTCAAGGGTTCCATCGTTTGTTTCGGAAAAACCGAAATATATCGAAAAAAAATTTTAAAATAATTAAATCGACTTCAAAAAGAAATGAACTCAAAATTATGAATTAACTTTAATTTTGGAAGTCGGTGTCTTGGGATCTGTATTTTAGTTTTTTACCACCGACTTCCAAAATTAAAGTTATTTCATAATTTTGAGTTCATTTCTTTTTCAAGTCGATTTAATTTTTTTTAAATAATTTTTATTTCGTATTTTTTAGTTTTTAGTAAAAAGTGGAATAGTATTTAATAGTTTTGTTATAAATATTTCACTAGGATTTGACCAAGGTTTTGAGATGTTTTCCCTTTGACACCACACCCGTAGCTCGTATCAATAATCCAGGCCATCACACTTATACGTCCATCTTGAAAACTACTGAACCGATTTTGATGAAATCTTCATGCCCTAAGTTGAAGTAAATGTAAGCCAACAAAAAGAATGGTCACGATCCGATTAATAGTTACGTAGAAATGCGTGGATAAACATACATACATACAAACATACACACATCTATAAAATTTTGTATATTTGTTTGGAAGCCCTAATAGATTATCGTATGTGAATATATTGCAGTTCCAATAATATACGAATACGTATCGAATTGATAACTCCTTTTTTTGAAGTCGTAAATATGTAAGATGAAGCGTGGCCGAGCTCTCCAAAACTAATAAGTACCTTCTACTGTGTTTATTTTTTATCGTTTTTTATTTAGCTATCTTGTTATTTGTATATTGTGTATATTCAACTAAAAATGGAAGTATAAATTTACTTTAAAAAAGTAAAAACCGACTTCAAAAACCTAAAATTAATATAATAACTTTCATAAAAAACTTAACAGCTTTTGAAGTCGGTGTCTTCAATTTTTCAATGCACCATAGCTTGGCACAGACTTCAGAAGCTGTTAAGTCATTTATGAAAGATATTTTCATTTATATTAAGAACCTTTGAACATTGTTGTACTGTAACTACATACATCCCTTTTTTAACAACCATGATTTTTTGCTTAATTTGATGGCAATAAATGACGGGTACAATGTTAAGGTGCTTTTCCAATGGCGACCGCAACCGCAAACCGCAGCGGCAATGCCGTTTATCCTATAATAATAAATTTACTTTAAAAAAGTAAAAACCAACTTCAAAAATCTAAAACGAATAAGATAACTTTCTTAAAAACTTAACAGCTTCTGAAGCTAAGTATTTACTTTTGTAAAGTAAATTTATTATTCCATTTTTAGTTGAATATACAATTACATAAGCCCATGATGAACGAAAAGAAGAATCATCAAAATCCGCTTAGAAATGCTGGAGATACAGCACATTTACGCATATAACTTCGTACATAAGTTTAAAAGTAGTGTATGTAGTATATCAGTTATCTGGTTTCCATAGTACAAGCTCTGCTTAGTTTGGGATCAGATGACCGTGTGTGAATAATGTTACAGGATATATATTATATTAATTACTTTACATTATACTAAAACCTTCCTGAAAGTATGTAGAGCACGCTAGAGAAAGAATCACCAACATTGGTTCATGCGTTTTTGAGAAAATCGCGGACATACATACATACATACATATATACGGGTCGAATACAGAACGGAGGTTCGGTTTTTTGAAGTCGGTTAAAATTGGCAACAAGCGGCAATTTTGCCTTCTACGAAAGTGTTTTCTTAAAGTTACATAGAAACCAGTCGTGTCGCTGTGGTTTGCAGTTGCAGTCGCGTTTAGCTGCCTTTAGACTGACAAAAGGGAGGTTGTAGCTTACAAAAAAGCCACTAGTGTGAGTTGTACAGCATCTTCAACTTTATTGAATGGTTTAACAGGAATACCACCAGTATTCCTGATGAAAACCACATTGCTAGGTATTATAGAGGCATTATCTGGACATGCTTTTAGCATGCAACCTTCGCTGATTTAAGTTGATTACAAGACAAATATGAATTTGAAAATAGAGCATAGAAAAGTAAAGGCGTCAGATCGGCTGACAAGTCGGGGTGCGAGTTGAAAATAAAATGTGTCATTGAAGATATAATGAAATAGTTCGGCCGAACTTGTATTTCATTTAAGGCCACTTGCGCGCTCATGGGTTCCTAAATAACTCAGTGTTGACAGCTAACTCAGGTATCAAATAATTCATCTTGCGCCACCAAGAGTTAAGACGCAGTTCACCGACTTTTAAACGGTTGTTTAGATCAGTTCTTTCCTTAGGATATTTGACATAAACCAACCGTTTAAATATCTAACCGGCGGTTTGAATGTGAACACAGCCCTTAGAAGTAAAGCTAGAGTTAAACTTTAAATATTTAACCCACCGATGTGGGCCGGTTTTTTGATCCGTAGTTGACTCAACCAATGGTTAAACATTCTAATGGTTGAATTTTGTCTAAATGTGAAAGGCATGAATGAGGTATCTGATAATTTATTTTGTATCTTATATTGTTCGACGTAAGTGAACATTCGGTACTATATCAGCAGGCAATATATTCATGACCTCGTCTAGAAATAAATACAAATTATAAAAACCTTAGATAAACCGATTGGTCTCACTGCGCAGTGAGACAATCATTTAAGATTTTTCCATCTGACATTTTCGTAAATCAATAAACTAAATCTCCATGGAAACCACGTACGTATTGTATGTGGTTTTCATAGTAAGTACAAAACGATTAAAATGAATTTTCATGTCATAAAATTCAAAGACAAGAAAGCATTACGTATCGGTAATAGAGATGGGTATACGATTTCCGTTCATTAATTTTTGATCGGATTAATAAATCAGGGCAACGATATTGCAATTCTCTTTTGTGTTTTGTCTATTGAACACCAATGTTCCCAACTCAAAAAAACACGAATGCCAGATTAACTAACCCGGTGTTAGTTTATAGTGGGGCAACGCGTAATTAGAAATAAAATGTTAAATACCTCCGAGCTTACAAACTCCACATTTATAAATTTAACCCGACTAAACGTGCAAGTGGGCCTTAGAATCCCTAGAGTAGTTAATGACGTTTACATTCATACAAAGAGCAGCCTTGCTGTACAGGCTTATAATATACGTATCTATGGTTAGATTGGAACATCCACTCAAGTGTCGAACCACATTTGAATAAAAGCTTTATTAGCTTTTGTTCTGAAGAAAAGATCAGTCAAAATATAGTAAGGACAGGGCGTGCATATTTCCGTGAGACAAACTGATAAAGGTTTAATTAGGTATATTATATTATATTATACAAGTCTACCCTCTATTATTGTAGCTTAGTCAGACTGTTGTTACTAAGCTGATATTATGTGAGCTTGATATGAAGTTCGATAACCTAAAGGCTGGAGTTTGAGTATCTACGGGGAAATTTCAACGCTGTTTAATGCTTTGAAGGACACTAACGAGACACAATAGAAGTTTATTGTTATTACTGCTATAGCCGTATAGTGTCCGTCAAAGCGCCAAGGTAGCCCGCGAAATTCAAATATTCTTACGTTTTTGGAAATTGTAAGTCTGTATTAGGTTGTATGTTGATTAAAGTATGATTCGCGAACGTAACAAATATATATTTACAGAATTATAATAACAAGAATCAATAATACAATTATGTAAGTTTGTATAATCCTCAAATGTTAAGATTTCATGAAATAGTCATTCGATAGGATTAGCTGGTCTGGTTGTATTGATGACTTTAATGATTATAGTTATGTAAATACATAGTTGTTACGGTCGCGAATCATACTTTAATCAACATACATTGCAAATTGCAAAAATCGTAAGAAAATTTGAATTTCGCGGACTATCCTGGCGCTTTCGCTTTAAGGTTAGCAAAGCACAGCATCAGACTAGTATAGCCATAGGTTTTTCAAGATTTCCTGTTAATCCTGTTACCATGAGTGGCCAGTTCAAAAAAAATGCTATTACACTGTCTAGTAAAAAAAAAATTGTCTTGGAATGGCTTCCTAACACTTGTAAAAACAATGTAAGTGTTATTTACTTTATTATTTAAATTTAAACTTGTTTGAGAGATATGCTTATACTTTGTTTTTGATTTGAAACATTTATTTATAACGAATTAATTTACTACTGAAAAACATTTTTTTATTTTACTTATAAGATAAATAAAAACAATTTGTCATTAAATTGTTACCTATTGAGGTAGAGCAAACTATTTGACGCATTATTACATTTTAAATAAAGAATTTCTAGTATTTTTCTCCTCCTGTAAATTTGAATCGACTGTAATTGCTTTATTAGGGTTCCGAACCAAAATGGTAATAAGGATCCCTTATGGTGCGACTCAGTATGTCTGTCTGTCTGTATATCCGTCTGTCACAGCTTGATACCTCAACAACTACTACTAACTGATGCTATCAACTTGAATTTTAGAATAGTTTTAGATGACTTTTGCCCAACTATTTTACAATTAAGAAAGAAATATTTTTTTTTTCGTCTTTAAAAAAGCTCATTCTTAATTATTCCTTAAATTCTTATTCCTCATCTACACTTTCGATACTACCTCGATACAGATTCAATTTAAAGTTTCCAAAAATTCTTAAAGCTAGCATATTGAAGCGGCAAGCTTTGCACTGAAAATTGACACTTGAAACTTTGCTCGGAGCTTAAAATTGCAAATACTTGGGCGTATTTAGGTATCGATGAAAGTTTTATTAGCTGCAACGTTATTAATATAGTCTTCGGTAGTAAAAGATTTTATAATATTGGTGAAAATATTTTGTCAATAAAGCTCAGCTTTGGCAATCTTTTCTTTGCTTTGATAATATTTGAAGGAGAACGAACTCTAAAATTGACAATAAGTTTCCTTACAATTTGCTCCAAGTTTTAGATTTCTCCATACTGACCCATCTCAACGGATCACCCTGTATATCAAGGACGAGTCTAGAAGGATTATGAAGTCATACTCGTACTACCTGGACAGTAAGATATTACGATTGACTTGTGCATATAATATTTCTGACTAAACATAATAATACAAACTTAGCACCCCTTCAAAAACATCTTGTGTGTTAATGCAGCTCCTCCAAATCAAGTCTTAATCCAACACGAGACCCAACTATCGCTTGTGGACCAAACACACTTAGTATCATTAATCATAAGTTCACGAACTTTCCACGTATAAAGTTGGTCCTCTTAAGCCAAAGGAGGCATTAATGCTGTAGTGCTCTTTGCGTAACAAGTTACCTTGCTAGCCATAAATATATTAGTACGCTGGTACAACGTACAAGTTTAATGAGAGCGACACGTGCCTAAGTGACGCACGTTAACACAAACTGAGGCGTAGTGCTACTGATGCAGCTAGTTGGACTTGGAATATAGGTTTGTGTTTGGGAGAAGTAATATCCATAATAAAGTCATCTAGTTCCCATGAGATCTTGCGCCCATGAGGTTTTTCCGAGCGGCGTTTTAATTTTGATTTACTTGATAAAGGTTTCCAAACTCAGCCCATACCTTTTTACCAAATACTTTTTAGTTTTGATTAAGGAATTAAAAAAACTTTTTAGCAAACAATAAAACCGACTTCAAAAACCAAACACTACAAAGTGAAAATTAATTTTAATTTCGGTAGTCGGTGTCTTTGGTTTTGTATTTTCGTTTTTTGCCGCTGACTTCCGAAATTAAAATTATTTTTCACTTTGTAGAGTTTTGTTTTGGAAGTGGGTTTTATTTTTTGCTAAAAAGTTTTTATTTTTCACTTTTTAGTTGTGGTACCTACCCCACACAAATTCGAATACCACTACCTGCTATGTAAATAACAGTGATAGAAAGTTATTAAAACATCATCCACATAAACTAATTGGGCAAAATACGCATTATTAAAGCTAACTCAAAAACTACCAAGCAAAGTTAATAAAATTTATATGGAACCACCTAGGAAGTATACCCTTTCAAACAAAAAAGAATTTACCAAATCAGTCCATCCGCCTTTGAGTAATCGCCTAACAAACATACAAAAAAAACATACAAACGAATTGAGAACCTCCTCCATTTTGAAGTCGGTTAAAAATGCGACTCGTGGCAGGTTCGCCTTCTACGCGTTTCATAATGAAGTCGCTTAGTTTCGCAGCATTGTCCGCCCAGTTTAGGCGAACAATGCTAATGAAGAACTGCATACAATTCTAAAGCTGCTAAAAAGCTGTGAACGATCAAATTATAAGTCGTTTTAAAGCCATTAATCTCTTACCAAAAGTAAAATCACCTAACTTCAAGGATGATCGCGTGATTCCTCATAATGTTTTATGCAAATAAGCAGAGAATATTTGATACTTTGTTTAAGTTCCGTGTATCCACGGACTTGCCCGTCTTAGCTGCAGGATCAAGGGAAAATTGAAAGGATCAAGAATATAATTACGTGTATATTGACAAGATACCGGCTGTACATCATCGAATAATCTGTATTTACTATTATAGGATCAGTATACTGTATTCTGGGGCATTTTGAATAAGTAGATAAATTGTAGACAGCTGAAATTGAGGTGAAATTTTAGCAACCAGGTGGGTGTTGCATCTGATGTTTTTGGACAAAATGTACCTTAATAAAAACGAACAATTTTAAAGACTTAATTACGTAACGGAACCAAATCACCGAGCTCGATATTAACGCCTCAAAAAGAAATATTTGTGTTAAACATAAAAGAACTTTCGCGTGTCGCCTGCCTATAAAATTTTGTAATTAATAACCACGACGCCAGTCGTTTATGGTAATACAGGCTATTTTTCTTTACACTAATGCGCGTCTTTGAGTTCAATGTGCTTGAAACAGCACTTTGCAATTTCAGTAGCCCTGAGATGTTATCTCTATCAATTATGGCCCATAAAACTTAATGACTTCATCGTAAATCTTAGCGTACACGACAGAATTTTACTTGGTGTTGAATAAATGAGGCCAAATTGCTCGAAGGTATTAATGCCTGTTGTCCCGAGCCACCCCGAGCTGATCGCTATTGCGTGAGCACTCGAAAGGACACCCTGCCTTTGTCAAGAAATTGTTGTGACCCTCTTAAATTCATAAATGAAGCAGTTGGCCGCACCCCATCAGATATGGCGGAATAAAGCTCACCAATTATAAACAAAGCCTTATCGCTGAACTGAGTTTACAAGCTTGATTCTCGAACAAAGACATGTTAGAAATTAAACTTGCCTGCTAAGTGATGTATGGATTTAGGCTAGCGGCTTAATTAACTCGGCTATTTGCCAAGAGACAATGTTAGTACATGCTTGCCAGACGCTATCCGACATGGACAGGTGAAGATCATCAGTCCCCTGTCATCTTTAAGTTCTGTCGTGAAAATAGACTTTACGTGTTTCATAATAATGAAGCATTCCCTTACTTACGTAACTATCTCGCTCTGTAATATCTAGCTTATTTATGAATCAAAAGAATAAAAATGTAATAAAGACGTGTTTATTACAATATTATATTTTCAATTGTAAGGTTACCTGAGTTTGAGGGCCTTATTTTGAATAAAAAGCTCATTGAAACGGTGATAAGGCCTACGGTAAAGGGTATCAGGGAAATTGGAAAATGACAATTCGTGTAGATATTCGAAGACTATTCATTTAAGGAGTTGGAATACCTACTAAGTATTTGAATGTTCTTTTGATCTACATCTGTCAGACACAAAAGTAAATATTCCATAAAATATTTGAAAGTAGTTATTAGTATTTAAGCTTATTAGCGGAAATACGGACATCAGTCAAGAATCAACATGGTCACATACGGGTTAAGTAGGTACGAGTAGGTAGACAAAACGAACCCAAATTTTTATTTCTTGACACCAACGAAAATTAAACACAGTTTCACCATCTAGCTGGGCCACTTAAGTAAGCACTTAAAATGTCGTAGAGATGAATGGCTCAACTTCAAAGTTGCCTTTAACTTTTGACAGTGGAAAATCTCAAAAAAAATTGTCTAGGAAGCTAATGGAGTCGTTCTTTGAGAGGCTTTTTAATCAAATTTTGTTACAGCAAATAATTTCACCAGAACAGAATGTTTGCGTGGGTGACATTTTACGAAAAGTTTGTTAAAATGCTCTCGACCCTCAGTATCAATTATTAAAGTACTCAATTAATTCCAGGTATTTTACCGTACCTAATACATATATGGAATATATCGATGCTTCCGGCAACAAATGTCGTAAACGCCATTTTGGCGAAAATGAGTTAAGAATGCAGCCCTACTTAATTTTTGGCGCTGCGTCGATCTAAAAATGTGAAAAAAATATTCGCCTAAAAAAAATACTTTTACACCCAAAATTTTTACTAGTATAATCAAGATTTTTTAGAAAAGAGGGTATGTATAACTCATATTGCTTAGAACCGAATAACCGTGCAGGTCGTTTAATACAACGTACAAACAGCTGTCGGTCGTAAAAACATGAATACATAATTAATTGTAATTACACCCCACAATCATTTTTAAAACGTAAGCTCTGCTGAGAAACAATTGTCGTAATGTCACTTGGTCTTGGAGAATTGGTTTGAAAATTGAATTATGTAGGTCGTACTCCTAATTTTGTTAATATAAAGAAAGCAAGCTATAGAAGGTTTGCTGCTCATCAAAAACTACATACTCTTAACAATGATACTGTCACTTCTAGTTTCGACTTGCAAAAAGTCTTAAACACCCCTCATGGGGAAAGTATGTTACTCTATTATTCACGAAAATATGCAGTCTATAATTTTACTATTTACGAAAGTAGTACTCAAGATGGATATTGCTTCACATGGGGAGAAAGTGATGGAAAAAAGGGCAGCGATGAAATCGCAACTTGTTTGTATCAATATTTAAAAATTGCTGATGAAAAAGGCATTCGGAATTTACTGTTCTATTGCGACTCGTGTGGGGGACAAAACAAAAATAAAACCGTTCTAGCCACATTAAATTATTATTTAACGTTTTCTAAAAACTTACAAGTTATCCAAATAAACTTCTTACTGCCGGGACATACTTATATATGCCAGCAGATTCAATGCACGCTACAATAGAGAGGGAAGTTAAAAGAATCATAGTTTGGAGTCCATCTCAGTGGCCTTCATTTTTTCAATCAGCTAGAAAGCGGCCAAGGCCTTATATAGTCAATGTGATGGACTACTCAGATTTTTTGAACTGGAGTGAAATAGCATCAAACACTTTTACAAAAGAAACCTTAAAGAATATTAATTGGAGAAACATTAGAGTAGCAACTTTCAGAAAGACCAATTTAAACCAAATAGAACTCAAGTATTCAATGAAAGAAGATGCAATTACACATCGAATCAAGTTGTTCGAAGATGTCAAGCGTAAAAGAAAGGGAAAAGGGAAGAATAAATCAAAAGAAAATACAGAAGAAATGTTAGAATTACAATATAATCGAGTAAAGCAGTTGACTCCAAAACAGCTATATACGGATAAACTACCAATTAGGTACCGCAGCTAAATACAAAGATCTGCAACGATTGTGTGATCAGGGGACAATACACAAACGGTTTCATGCCGAATACAAACAGCTTCCTTGTCAGTCTCATAATGTCATTGATACTCTTCCTGAGACTGACGAGGAAGATGAAATTTCTGATTAATTATCTTCTATCAGAAAATCAGGTCTTCAAATTTCTGGTTAATAATCTTCTATCCAATGACAGAAGATTATTAATCAGAAATTTGAAGACCTGATTTTCTATAACTCGTCGTCGTATTATGTTTTGTGAAATTTAAGTGATTGGTTTAGACATTTTTTTACTTTGAATTTGTATTAGTGCCTTGCTTAACCATTATTTTGATTAAACGATGACGGTGAATGAATAAAAACCTTTTTTAATTATGTCAATTTGTGTTTTATTACAAGTAATGAAAACTGAACTTACAGTCTTAAATTCATTGATTTGCTTCAGATATTTCCATGTTTGTTACATACCATCGCATCAGATCGTGGTGTTTACACTCATTTTTATTTCAGTATATGGTTTTTAAAACCAAACCCAGAACTATTGTATTTAAAAACTGGTGCATACTTCTAACTTCCGTTAGACAAATCGTTCTCCATTGATTTGTTAGTGGTCGTAAATACAAACTTCTTGAATTTTCTGGGGTGTATGTCCAAGCTAACTTTTAAAATAAGGCTTTGACATAAATAGCAATAATATATTATGAAACACCATCGTATTTTACGTATTTCTTGTATAGAACACAATTTTACAACTTTTAAAGTTAAAAAGATATAAGCCAAAAACGAAATTATTTTTTGTTTTTCGTTGATTACCAAAAGTGCTATTTTGGTGTTTACGACCTTTGTTGTCGGAAGCATCGATATGTGACACATTTTTGCTAGTTGCCGAGGAAAATGATGAAATATCTTCGCTTTAACAAGCCTATTTATTTTCAAAGCTTCTAACATGGGTATAATCATTAAACATAATTTACTTGTTTACATATTTTCGGTAAATGAAATGCAGACACGAGGCTGTCTGCATGTAGGTCTACTGGTCGCAAGCCCTACTGCTGACCATAAGATCCTGGGTTCGATTCCCGGTTCGAGCAAAGTGTTATTGGGTTTTTCCATCTGGAATTTCTCAGTAGCAGCCTGGAGTGTGGATTTGTGCCCGGTTGATGACAATAGACTCGCCTCCTGGGACTTAAACATACTTAACTGGCAAAATGTGGGTGTACTATGAGTAGAAGTAGTAAAATGATCAAGGTAGTGGCGGAATTAATAGCGCCAGTACTTTGTCATATAATTAATAAGTGCATTGAAGATGGGGTCTTTCCAACAAAATTAAATTTATCCGTTGTCATTCCAATATTTAAAAAACAAGACAGAGAAAATATGAATTGTTATAGACCAATATCTCTAATACCTATCCTATCAAAAGTTTTTGAAAAAGTTAGATACACACATCAACACGGTCTAGGGATATTTCATACTCAATTAAATAACTCGAAAAGTACTGGCCGCATTGGAATCTTTTATACACCGATTTGTTTGTAATTTATCTCAGACTAATTCTAAATTCAAATTTTTGAAAATTCTTTTGTTTCGGTGGCATAAAATGTCTTGATGTGTAGGAGAGGGAATTTTCATTTATGCGAAATTTAGAAAACAATACGAATTACGTTTAGTTACAGTTTTTTTTTTTTCATTTTTAAACGAAAGATAAAGTTAAAATTGAGGTATTGTAGCCATGCAACGCCAACATTTGACGAGGGCGGAGATGTTACGAGCTGTGGGAATGCTGGAAGCTGGGTCTGTTCAGCGTAATGTTGCTGAGGCCATAGGGACCCACCAAAATGTAATTTCAAGATTGTGGACACGCTATCGTGCCACAGGTGAAGTAGCGGAGAGGCACCGGGGGCCAAGTCGCATCACTACCCCCAGACAAGACCGATTTTTGCAAATTACTGCGCGAGCTCAACCAAATGCAACGGCGACTCAATTGGTCCAAAGGCTGCGAGTGGAACACCAAGTGCTTGTGAGTGACCAAACTGTAAGAAGGCGACTGCATGAAAGCAATCTACGCTCTCGTAGACCACTCCGGGTCCCACCTTTACGGAGAGGCAATCGTGGACGACGATTAGAATGGATTCGGAACCACGTGAACTGGGGCCGTGAGCAATGGTCCAATGTGCTGTTCACGGAAGAATCCAGGTTCGGCTTCCATCCAGATTCACGAAGAACGCGTGTTTGGCGAGTTCCTGGACGATGGAGCCGTCTTCAGAACCCTCAGTAAGTTCACCCATACCAAGGAGGAACAATTATGGTTTGCGCAGGAATTCGTCTTGGAGGACGGACGGATCTCGTTTGGGTGCGGGGCAGTATGACGGCAGAACGATACGTCCAACAGGTGCTGGGGCCCGTAATCTTGCCCCACAGAATACAAATGGGGCAAGATTTCCTGCTCATGCACGACAATGCCCGGGCACACACGGAGAGAACGGTAGCAGCTTGGTTACATACACACAATGTTAGGGCCTTAGACTGGCCTGCTCAATCGCCAGATCTAAATCCCATTGAGCATGCGTGGGATATGCTGCAAAGAAGAGCTCTGAAGGAAGTTCCTGAAAATCTGGCTACAGAAAATCAACTTTTTGCGCACCTCAGAAGCAGTGGCGTGCACTCCATACATGCAAATAAGCACTGCATACCCTGTAGTGCCATACACACATACCCATCTAATTGTAAATGATAAATAACTATAGTTCAAAAAAAAATATTAATCTAACTTATTCGCCATTCACACGCGCGATTTACGCGCCATCTATCGCAAGCGCAGTGAGTGAGTGAGCAAAAGCATTATTACGTCGTGCTTATTTTTCATACAACGCAAGATTTGGAATATCGTGTAGTACACAGCAAAAGTGTGTCTCTGTGCGTGAAAACGTGTGCGCGTGTTCGACATTTGGAATCACTGCTTTTATTGCAAACCGTTCAAATTGAGAGGCCGTAAAAGAACCGCCTAATTGTTGATTGCAAAGGGTTGACATTTTTTAGTCGGACTGGCCAAATGACCGACTAATTCATTCGTTCGTATTAGTTCGGAACGTAATTGCAAAGTTTTTTCGCCATATTGTTTATGTTATTCTCGGCGCAAGTGATTGACTGTCTAAGTGATTATTTAGTAAGTTTATTGTAAAAAATGTAAAATTATACCTGTGAGTCCTGTGCTGGCGAAGTGTGTTTAAATTAATTAAAATCTGCAGCGTTTTCGACGTTATCTTTTGAGGAAAAACTTAAATTGATTGCAGTGTGTGGGTTGGATTTATCTCAAAAAAAAGTAATGCTGCTAGTCGTTACTTTCATGAAAACTTTTATGATAATTATCACTGGCTAACAGGTTGTGTATGTACTCACAAACATATTGTACTGTTTTCCTTGCATTTTGTTTACACACCAAGATAAAAAGAATGTTTGAACCTATAACGGATTAATTTTCACAATGCGGCTGCTAAACACGATTCTTCAGAAAAACCTAGAATCCTGCTTGAAGTTCCAAACTTTTGGTAAAGGTAGAATAGAGACTAGTTTGAATAGCCAGTTTAAGTTAGATATTGAAAGGCACAACGCGAAAGTTGAGAGAAATAGAAATATTTTCAAACGGTTAATTGATGTAGTTTGTTTTCTTGGTAAACAAGAATTAGCATTCCGTGGTTATGACAAATCTAGCTTGTCTTTTAATAAAGACAATTTTCTAGAAATTGTAGATTTGTTAGCTAAATATGATGGAAATTTGGAAACCCACTTACAATCAACATCGGGTGGCTCATTCACTGGGTTATCGAATAGGACCCAAAATGATTTAATTTCTAGTGTTGCGTCGGTAATTAAATCAAAATTCAGTAGCGCTTCGATCGAACGATCATTTTCTAGTCTAAAACGAATTTATACATATTTACGAAACACACAGGACCAAAACAGACTCACAGATTTGTCTATGATTGCAATTGGAAAAGAACTTTTAGTATAACGATGGAGCAGTTTTTACGACGACGTTTTGCAAAACTATCTGAAAAAAAGATAGGCGCGTCGATTTGATTTATAAACATTAACTTGTAGAAAGTAATCAGTTAACATTAAAGTAGTAATTTATTTTGAATTTAAATTCATTTGCGCAAAGAAAAAAAAATAAACATCCCACGGCCTTTTTAAATGCCACTTTGCATATCATATGTGTCACTTATTTAGATATTCATAGTGGTCGCAAACAAACGTCATGCGAAGCCAAAGGCTCCTGTGGTAAAACTCAGGTAGGGTGGGTAGTCCTAGTCGTTGGGCCACCGACAGCAACAAGCTGAAACTGGCACCTAAGTTTTTTATAAGCTGTGCATACCTTGCCTGAAATCTCTGTGCACGCCACTGCTCAGAAGGACATGGGACAATATTCCGCAGCAAGACATTGACAACCTTGTTCTGAGCATGCCGAATCGTTGCGGATGTGTTATGAACATCATGGGTGCTTTCTCAGACTACTAACTTCAAGTCTATAAACACAAATTAAATGATTTTCCTATTTTTTTCAGTTTTTACTCACAAATTAAAAGTTAATTCATATACGGTTTCCGTTTATGCTTCATTTTTTTTCCATAAAATCCTGAAATTTTAATCTAAGTACCTTAACCATTATTAAAAAATGGTAGAATATTAAATAACGTATCTTTTAAATATATACATGTCATATAAATAATTAACACATCGATAGTAATACGCTTTTTTAAAAATATCCCTAGACCGTGTTGATGTGTGTATAACAATTTATATAACTATATGGAAAAAAAATACCCTTGCAGAAGAACAAATGGGTTTCAGGAAAAATAAATCTATTATTAACGCATTTTACACTTTCCTCAAAACGGTACTAAAAGTTATGGATTGTAAAAAGCATGTCTCAGCACTATATATGGATATGACGAAGGCTTTCGACTGCGTCAACCACGAACTATTATTAAATAAATTAGAAGCGTATGGAATCCGGGGAAACGCTAGAGATCTCATTAAATCATATTTAAGTAACAGAGAACAACAAACTGAAATATCTAGCATTTCACATAAAACAAAAGTCGAAAAGAAACACTTGTCAACATCAATAAAATTCTGCAAAGGTGTACCACAAGGGAGTATCTTAGGCCCTCTGCTTTTATTATTTACATTAACGACCTCCCCAAATCCATCAAATCGTCCATGGTGCTGTATGCTGACGATAGTACTGCGATAGTTGTATCTGAAGACCCTACGACACATGCACATGATATTAACTGTACTATATCATCTATAATTAACTGGCTAAATTTAAATGAACTTAAAATAAACTTAACTAAAACATATATAATGACTTTCAAAAAT
Source organism: Dicycla oo (assembly GCA_948252095.1). Lineage (NCBI taxonomy): Eukaryota > Metazoa > Arthropoda > Insecta > Lepidoptera > Noctuidae > Dicycla > Dicycla oo. The sequence continues at coordinate 13,226,515 of OX411714.1, read as the reverse complement.
AAAAATTCAAAATTGAGAACTCTAAATAAACTCTGCATTCTAAATTCGAAATTTTACCTATGTGACAGTATTTATGGCCCGACTACGTAGAATTGCTTGGTAGAATCTGTAGTTTACTTTTTATTTTTCACAGTTAATTACTTAGTCTGGCCATAAATACTGTTACAATTAAAAATAAGAAAGATATTACATTTGAATTTGGAATCTGTCATTTTTATACGATTGTTCATTGAGTTTTCTAATTATGGCGCCAATACATTGTACAATATTTTGCGATATTAAAATGGAGTGGGGTGATAAAGAGAACCGAATCACTGTGATTGCATTACACAAAGTTGGTATGGAGCCAAATGCAATTTTTAAAACTCTCTATACGCTTGGTATTAGTCAAATGTTTGTGTACCGGGTTATTAATAGGTACAAAGAGACCTCCTCTGTTTACGACAGAAAAAGATCTGGCCGTCCACATAGTGTTCGTACGAAAAAAGTGGTCAAAGCAGTATGGGAAAGAATTCGAAGAAATCCTGTTCGAAAGCAAAAGATTTTATCTCGGGAGATGAAGATAGCACCCAGAACCATGTCGCGTATTTTAAAAGATGACTTAGGACTTGCAGCCTATAAGAGACGCACTGGTCATTTTTAACTGATAATTTAAAAAAGAATAGGGTGGTAAAATCGAAACAACTACTGAAGCGGTACGCAAAGAGAGGTCACAGAAAAATTTTGTTTAAGAATGAGAAAATCTTTACAATTGAGCAACATTTTAACAAAAAAAATGACCGTATTTATGCTCAAAGCTCTAAGGAAGCTTCCCAATTAGTCGACAGAGTGCAACGTGGGCATTATCCGACTTCAGTGATGGTTTGGGGTGTTAGCTATGAAGGAGTGACTGAGCCATATTTTTGTGAAAAAGGTATCAAAACATCGGCACAAGTGTATCAAGGTACCATTCTTGAGAAGGTAAGCGCCTTAACAACACCATGTTCAATAACCAAGTATGGTCCTTGCAACAAGACTGGGCGCCGGTTCATAAAGCTCGGTCCACGCAGTCTTGGTTGGAAGTGAACGTTTAGGACTTCATCAGAGCTGAAGACTGGCCGTCGTCGTCTAGTCCCGATCTTAATCCGCTGGATTATGATTTATGGTCAGTTTTAGAAAATACGGCTTGCTCTAAACTCCATGATAATTTGGAGTCCCTAAAACAATCCATACGACTGAAGACTGGCCGTCGTCTAGTCCCGATCTTAATCCGCTGGATTATGATTTATGGTCAGTTTTAGAAAATACGGCTTGCTCTAAACTCCATGATAATTTGGAGTCCCTAAAACAATCCATACGATTGGCAGTGAAGAATTTTCCCATGGAAAAAGTGCGTGCTTCTATTGATAACTGGCCTCAACGTTTAAAGGACTGTATTGCAGCCAATGGAGACCACTTCGAATAAGCTTTTTTTTATATTTATGTATTATACTAACACACTGTAAAATTAATAAATATTATTTGCAATAATTTTTTTTTTTCTTCGTGACAATATTTATGGCAAGACTAGGTATATAAATAAATAAAGAAAATAAATTAACACACAATCTTAAAAATTCCTAAAAGAGATAACATGAGATCACAAATTCAAAATAGCAATTCTACATATAATAAAGATATTTATTTCAATCAATTAACAACATATACCCAATTAATAATTCAAAATAACATAACTATATCCTAACTTAACTAAAACAATTCACAAACTAAAGTATAGTGTCGAAAAATTCATCCGCATCGCTGTCGTCTGGTAATCAAGCGATGCCATGTTGTATGGCAATGCTAAGCTTCTGGCCAAGGTAAAAGCCAGCTTTTGGGTCGTGGGAAGTTTCAACCAGCCATTTCGAGATTTCTTTAAAAAGACCATGAGCATTCGGACCTCACGACCCAAGGGTTTCAACCCCAAACGGCTCGATAAATACATATAATAAGGTTATTATACTTCCGCCGCTTGAGGTTTTCCGCAGCCGCAGCAGCAGCGCCAGCACAGCACGCCGAGCCAGGAAGATGGGATGGCACAAGAGCATCGACACACACTTTGCGTCCCATACTAAAGGCCTACCCACCTCCCATGGAAATAAAGACATGCCGTCCGGTCTCTTGCCATCGTGCCAAGCCATTGGGTTCTAATACAGCTGGAACGCCGACGGTGACATAAGAGCTCATCGGGTGATGTCATTAATGTTCGCGTGCCGCGCTAAACGACCCGAACTTCGGCTGTAAGTCAGGCCGTGGTGTCCGAGACTGTTGACAACTTCGCCACAGTGACAGCGATGAGGAGAACAACATGGAGCTCCTAGTCGTAGGGAAGCGCCGAGGCGGAAAGTGGTGTCGTCGACCAAAGTGTCTATGTTCGATGACGGTAGTTCATGAAGCCACAGGCCCTACTCCCACTTACCCACAGCCAGCAGGCGCGCACGCTCCGCAGTAGTAGCAGACGTGTTAAGTAAATTGTTCTGTACTACTCTGCAGAGTGACTCATCCCACCGCCTTTGGGAATATGGAATATCAGGTAGATCTGAGTTCGGGCAGTTTTTTTCCATTCTATACCAGGCCAGAACGCAAGGATGTGAAACTAATCGCGTATGGATTGGAAATCACTTTTTTACTAAGGACTTCCAATCTATACAAGAGTAGTACGCAAATACTCGCATACAGTTCGTAGTAACCTAAGTAACTACCTTATTCCATAGTTTACAGTGCCAGTACGCATTCAGACTAATCGTGTATATATCATAACGGTTCAGCTGTTCAGTACATTTATGTTAGCATAATTCGTCAAAATGTAAAAAAGTTGTTCATAATGATGAGTACAATGACCCTTTAAGAGGTTGTTGGTGTTTTAACAATAAGCCTGTATAATATTGGTCAGGCAGGGGACACAGTTCTTCCTTAATCAAGTTACCCAATCCACTTTAGCCACCCAAACCCATAGCTCAATATGTTTTGTTTCCACGTACAACAATAGTCCTACACCAACCGGGGGTTGTTCTTGGGTGCACTTGCATAGTGCATACAGGAATAATTGTCGGTCGGTGCCTCCTCATCATTTAAAATTATTTAAGGGGCCTCTGCGAGTTGGCTTCGGCTACTCGTACGCCTTCCAAAGGTCCGGGACCCCAGGGTCCCGAGAAATGTCAAAATAATAAGTCAGGCAGGGTACATAGTTCTTCGATAGTTCAAGTTACCCAATCCATCTTAGCCACCCAAACGTGACCCATATCTGTTCCGTGACCCAAACCCATAGCCCAATATGTTTTGTTTCCACATACAACAATAGTCCTGCACCAACCTTTGGGACCATTTGCATAGTGCATAATAGGGATAATCGTCGGTAGGTGTATCCTTATCATTTAAAATTATCTTAGGGGCCTCTGCGAGTTGACTTCGGCCCCTCGTCCGGGATCCCAGGGTCCCCAGATATGTAAGAAAGATAATAATAATAATATCCTGGGACATTTCACACACGGTCATCTGATCCCAAACTTAGCAGAGCTTGTACTATGGAAACCAGATAACTGATATACTACATACACTATTTTTTTTGTAAGTACATACTTATATAGATAATTACACCCAGACTCAGGGCAAACAGACATGTTTATGCACACAAATGTTTGTCCTGAATGGGAATCGAACCCACGAACTGCGACATGATAGGCGGTATCTTAACCAACCACGCCAGCTGGCCTTTCAATGATTTTATTTAACAACGTATATCTTTAAAACTCTTGTCAGGCGTAACTAATGTAGTATAGTTTGCAACGTAGATGCACGCGTTCACGTTACAAACTATACACGAGCAGTACGCAAAATTCGTATATACATTGTAATCGCAGATTTAAAAATAACAATACAAAGTATACGCGAGCAGTTTCCTATGGCTGCGTTCTAGTCTTGTATAAAATGGAAAGACGCGTTCGGGCAAGTGGTTCTCCAGGCGTCCATAGCCACAGTGAAGCACAGCACATCAAAATTAATCCGTGTGAAGGCTAGTCCATATTTTCCTGATTAATTTCTCAGTGCCGTAGACCTAAGACATGAAACTAAACCGGTAAACTAATTCTAGAAATTTTGCGGAATTATACATATCTAAAAACAGCAATTAGGTATATAGAAAACTTCTAGCTCAGAATGCTGCTAATAGTGAATAATACCATTTCTGTGTACTTTGAAACTTTGAACTTATCACCCCGTGAGAAAAGCTTCCTTTTCTCCATTGTTTGTAGAGCTAAGATTCCAAATAACAGATGTAGTGATAAACTTAATTACTCGAGAAATACTGGGATAGGATTTCGGACGCCTCCTACAAGTCCTTTGTTTGAACTTGTGTCCTGAATGCTAAATGAAACTACGACTAACTAAAATGTTAAATGGAAATATTTTGTTTTTTTTATTTGCGTGGTAAAGAATTTTCATGAAAAAAAGTATTGTAAATAATAGATAATAATTTGTAATAATAAATCCAATATTATTTCATAATATTTCAATACATGAACAATAATTGATAGTAATATTGTTAGAATATCGTCGGAACTTGAAGCACTCCATTCAATGCAATCGTATATCTGCGCGTCAGATAAATGTGGGATTTTTGCACGCAAAATTGATAGTCCTTTTTCAATATTTCATATAAATATTCGCAGTATTAATAAAAACATTGATCAACTACAAGCCTTACTCACCTCAATCCATGTGGACTATGACATAATAGTACTTTCAGAATGTTGGCTCTCTAAAGTCTCAAGTATTCCTTCTATAGATGGTTGGTTATGTATCTCACTTTACCTATCGTACATTAAACCAAAATGATGGCATCGTAATATACATTAAGACAGGGATTGACTGCACTATAGGTGAACCTGAATATGTCAGAGATTTCAATTGTTTAATATGTAAAATTGGTAACGAGTTAGCTCTTGTTACAGTCTATAGATCACCCTCAGTGCATAGTATCGACACTTTTCTCAACGGGCTAAATGACGTGCTGGCAACGCTGAATACGTTTGCTAATGTGTGTATTCTAGGGGACATGAACATTGACATAAAAGCCAACAGCTCCGACCGTAGAGCTGGGGACTACTTGAATCTGTTAGCGTCTCACGGTCTCTTGCCAACACACCTTTATCCAACAAGAGGTGAAAACTGTTTGGATCATGTTTTGCTGAAGTCTCAGCTTGACTCAGTCACATTAGTTCTCGAGTGTTTTATCACTGACCACTGTCCAACAGTTTTTACAATATCCTTAAAGAAAAGGCTAATATCACCAGTTGTCTATCGCAACAAAATTAACTACTGTGCAATACGTGACGCTTTAGTCCAAGTAGACTTTACGCCTGCGCTTAATTCACCTGACGCCAACTTTGCTGCAAGTTTCCTGGTTAGTACAGTATCGGAAATAATTAAAAACAACACTAGTAGTTATAAAGTACCGCGAAATAAAAGGAATATTAAACCGTGGATCACACCGGGTCTATTACGCTGTATTCGAAATCGAGATAGAATGCACAAAGCACTAATAAGGGATTCCACAAATATTACACTTAAACTAGCATACATTAGATATAGAAATTTCATTAATAAACTACTTAAAAAACTCAAAAGACAATTTCAGAAAAACTTACTTTTAGACGCAAAAAATAATTCCAAGGCTACCTGGGACGCTATTAAAACTATAACGAACTCTAATGCAAGGTCTTCAGCCGCTATTTCCCTTCTTAGCATTAAGAAAAACCCGAAATTATCAGCAAATGCGGTTAACCATTTCTTCACCAACATAGGCAGGGAGCTAGCTACTCAAATTCAGCAGAAACCATCTTCTTCCACTTCATCCGGCAATAACTTATTAGTCGCTTCACAGCGTGACTCACTTGTTCTGATCCAAACTGATGCTGAGGAAGTAGAGCTACTCATAAAAAATCTACGTAGAGATTGTGCTGTCGGCTTTGACAATATCTCGGCAGTTATTCTACAGTCTTCACTTGATGTATTTGTCCCTATTTTGACACAGATTTGCCAACTATCTCTTTCTACTGGAGTCTTTCCTGATGTCTTTAAGAGAGCCATTGTACACCCAATCCATAAGAACGGTGATGGAGATGTTGTCAACAATTATAGGCCTATATCGGTTTTGCCAGCTATGTCCAAAGTCCTTGAAAAACTCATAAATAATCGACTGGCGAAATACCTTGAAGCAAAGGGTATTATCTCACCTAACCAGTTTGGATTTCGGAAAAACAAATCGGCAGCAGATGCTGTTTTATCTTTGGTTAGTAGAATAGTGGACAGTCTGGACAAGAAGGAGAACTGCCTGGGAGTATTTCTAGACCTCACAAAGGCGTTTGACACCGTCTCGGTCCCGATTCTTGTCTCTAAGCTGGAGAGAATTGGAGTGAGAGGAATGGCTCTCAAGTTATTTAAGGACTACCTGACAAACAGGACACAAGCGGTGAAGATTGGTGATTGCATCAGTGGGGATGAGGTGTTGGATTTTGGGGTTCCTCAGGGGAGCATTTTGGGGCCTACGTTGTTCACAATCTATATAAACGACCTCTGTGAGCTAAAATCTCCCAATTGCCAAGTATTTGCTTACGCAGATGACACTGCACTTCTTATTCGCGGTCCTACATGGACTGATGTGAAAGCTGATGCAGAAACTGCTTTGAGTAAAGCCATGTGTTGGTTGTCATGTAATCTACTAACGCTCAACGTTAAGAAAACAAACTACATAACTTTCGCATTAAAAACCTCTGCTCTTCCACCTCTGAATGCTTTCTTCATTAAATCCCATGCTTGTCATGTGCCGTCTTCTAACTGTGATTGTGTGGCAATACCCCGTGCCACCACTATTAAATACCTTGGAATCAATATTGATCAATTTTTAAAATGGCGATGTCATATTGATGCCCTAACCTCACGTGTAAGAAAGCTAATCTACGTGTTCAAATTGCTCCGTAGTGCCGCTGATTTGGAAACCCTTATGACCTACCTTGCGCTATGCCAATCGATTCTATCTTACTGCATTACGACATGGGGTGGGGCAGCAAAGACTATAATCTTACCTTTGGAAAGAGCACAAAGAGCTGTTCTCAAGGTTATGACTAAAAAGACCTTTCGATACCCAACAGCTAAACTTTATAGTGACACAGCTGCTCTAACCGTGAGACAGCTCTTTATTCACCAAACAATAATTAGGAAACACTCAACGCTAACTTGTAACCCTTCAATCTATAAATGCAAGCGTCGCTCGGATAGAGTCTGCCCCCCAATCAGACACAGAACGACAATGGCTAAACGGCATTACAAAGTTATTAGCAGTTTCCTGTACAATAAAATTAACAAAATCCTGAACCTGTACCCCTTAAGAAAAATGGAGTCAAAAAGAAAATTAAAATCTTGGCTTCTAAAACTAAATTACACAGCTACTGAAAACCTCCTTAATCATCACGAATAAAATTTTATTAACTCAATCGCTTTGGAATCTTAATAAAAAATTGATAGTATAATTAAATAATAAAATAAAAACGCGCCCGTTGCCGTTTACCGTAAACAATAGCCTAATTTAATAATCGTCATCAGTCATAACATAACACAAACACACTCATAACAGCACACCCTCACCAGCACTCACTCTCTCACACATAGTACATAAAAACACACACTCTTGCAAGTCGTGATAGTGGCACATCCATACTTTTGTATTTTAGTACCTTTATATGGATTCCCTATATACAGGCATGCCTAATTTGGGAATCCAGTAAGTCAATAATTTTTTTACTGCGGACGTTTGAGGTAATATTTCTAGTGAGACGATGGAGCGGCCCTAGCGTCTGTAACACAGGTTAATTCCTAGCACGGAACTGGGTTTTGCTCCGCTATCCACTGTAATATTTCTATCTGTCACTCGTGATGTAGTATTTAAGTTAACATGTACTCAAAGTTTTGTTAATAAAGATTATTATTATTATTATTAATTAGTTTTGCAAAGGAAGATAGCAAAAAGCACTCGTCAATACATAGTCCAATGAATCCAAACACGATGGTTCTAGAGTCTGGCACACGCAAGTGTCAACCCTGGGATTTAATCGAAAGTTTTTACATGGCAACATTCTAAAAATGTCAGATGAATATCATTCGTCTTGTAAGTTGTCCGATTATTCTTAGGTTTTAATTCATGAATATGAACAACTTTCACTATGGAACACAGGGTATTCTACTCATGAATATGAACAACTTTCACTATGGAACAAACCCTGAAATCACGAAAAAAAAAAGCAGCTGTTGCATACATTTTGGTCGAGTAGGTATTGAACTTTTATATGAAACAGCTGATTTTTTTTTTCGTGATTTCAGGGTTGGTCCCAGTGTGAAAGTTGTTCATATTCATGGGTAGAACAACCAGTGAAAATTTGCGCACTGCTTAAAAAAATGTCCTGTATATAGGTATAGAACTAATTTCTGATTTTTTTTAAATTTTAAGCTCAGTAGTTTCGGTGGTAAGAGGGAATGCTCAATTTTCGTCTATTTTCTTAAATAACTTTAAAACAATTTATTTTAAAATTATAAAAAAATGCATAAATATTTGAGACCCACACAAATCCCTTTCATTTGATACTCGTATGTCACACGGTACAGTTTGCAAAACTTTTTAAAAATGTGTTATTTGCCCCCCAAAATTGACCCCCATATTCAAAATTCATTTATATACAACAAACACACGAGTGATCCTATAAGGGTTCCGATTTTTCCTTTTGAGGTACGAAACCCCCAATGTCCTTTCTTTGGTATTGTTCGTCGAATCGTTGAGCTCCTTAAGTTCTGGGTTGAGCTGCGCGATTACTGACAAATGCGTGCACTGACTGGACAGGTCCTCTCAATCTGTGTGGTTCTTTCCTCAAAAGACCATTTCAGACACCAATCTACATGGTCTTCACATGAAGTGACCAAGATTATGTCTGGACTTTATAAGAGACTGTGACCTCTGAGTTTGTTTCGGCCTTTCTTCTCAGAGTAGTCAGATAGAAAACGCCGACCTCATCTAGTTTAAAAAAAAAACATGATTGACTTTTAAAAGTGTTTGTACAAACCTACTTACAGAAATAAAAATCATTTATCATTTAAACCCTAAAAAGGGGTATCATTTAAGCGGTTAGCAAAGTAGGGCAGCGCGGGGTCACTTGATCTTGATTTTGTTCACAGCAGTAAAGCTTCGTATAAAATTAATGAAGTGATAAATACTGACACCTTTAAAAATAATTAGGTTGAAGAAACAGCTGAAAGTTAAACACGCCTGAAAACATAACAAGCTAATTACCCCACGCTACACTAACAACAATTACTAAAATTAACATATTCAACATAATCATAAAGCCCAGCGAACATTTTTCAAACTACCAATTTTCAGCGTTTTTACAAAGAATTTAAGAAAATATACTCCAATTGCTTCCGCAGGTAATTACTATGAAAATTGCTTTCAGTGGCTCGCTAACGTCTTTATAAGCTCTTTGATTATATTAGATGACACTTTTATTCGGCCTTAAAATGACCAAATATTTTCGACCTTTTGGTAAAATTCGTAGGAAGAAAGTCAAGAATAATTACGCTTATGCAAACTTTAAGAAGAACTTGTGATCTTTACTTAAAAATAGGATGTTTTGAAGACGATGTCTTTAAAAGCCAATTTGAAGATCTTGGGTAACGAAATATCTCCTTTCAAAGACGTTGGCTTTCAGTTTTAGGCAAAATATTCAGGTGATTTTTTTTCTGGATGTCGAACGAACGATGACAATATAATTTGGTAGCATACCGTTGTGTTGACTGATAATTTATTATTGTGCACAAGAGAAATTCTTGATAAAACCTTATTAGTTATAGAAGAATATTTCATAATATATATGTACCGATACCATTTGCCTATAATGCCTTGTGCACTGTACATACAGTGCACAAGGCATTACACAATAAGGCAAGGCACACAACACTGTGTTGTCTTGTCGGTGCTCTACAAAATAGTGTCTGCTGAAAATAGGACACTACACATATATTTATATCGGGGACAGTAACACCTACACTAATATAACATATTTACTGTTTACCTAAACCTAAAAGCCTTAAATGCGTCTGAGCCCAGGCGGCCCAGACGGCCTAAAACAGAAAACATTTTGTATCTAAATTATTAATAGCCGATTGCTATAATGCCTACATATTGGTTAATTTAGACTTAGAACTTTGTATAGGAGTCCCTTTCGAAACCGTACATAAATACTTGATGGATTAATTTCGTAGGGATATCTCACGTCTGCCGACATATTTGCATATTTATACTAGTTGGGGCCGCCACGTGACTTATGGGAATGCAAAGCCGTTAAATAATCATATTTTGATCTCACACACACTACACTCTCTAAGCTGCTACCAACCTAATTGGACGACGCATCATCTTCTTCAAATCTCATCCTCATTGCTTAGGAACGCCATCTTATTTTTCTGAAATTCACGGTTAAACATAATTAATTCAACTGACACCCTATGGTTTGTTTGGTAATTCTTTATTTAAAATATATCTTATCATATATAATTAATTATAATCAATCTAATTTCATTTATGTAAAAGTAATATAATTTCATTTTAATCATGAATCCTTAGGTACCTATAATGTAATTAATTCACACTTACCATTTAATTTGTCATCTAGCTGAGGTTGATCTCCGAGTCGCCGAGTATTTTATTTTATTTTGTTATAAAATCTATATTTTTAACACAAACTCACACAATCACACAAAAACATCATTGTTACATAATCCTATCATACAATAAAATTATATAATGTGCTGCGCCATGTTATATAATTATCCGACAAAACAAACAACAACCGCTAAAATATTTCTGACAGCTGCGCCGCGCGCACGGCACAGATAATGCATCCGTCCGCAGCGCCGGCGTCGGAGTCGGTGGGTGCTAGCGCTGACGGAACGCAATGTATGTAGGTACTCAACTTCTATACCTATTATATTTACATAAACTTTGAAAATATTCAATAATCTAATTTATCTAATTTTAATTGGCATTTTTACTTCCACTGCATGATGCACCGGTCGACGTCATTACGTCAACGCCGGCTGTCGCTGAAAACCAGCGCTGAGGCTCTGTCTCGTATGGAGTCGCGGCATTATGCTGAGCGACGGCCGTTTTGCGTGAATGTGGCGCATATTTTCCCCAAACTTGTTTTTAATTGTTTTATTTTGTTATTTTATTTCTTTGCGCCATGTTTATCGCAAATAAACGTATTTTCTTTCTTTCTTTTTCATCCACCCGTCTCCGAAAGACGAATATATAAGATTTTCCTAAACGCATTGAGGAATAAGTTGTATCTACTAAAGTAGTTTGAGCTTCCATGCGCTTTCGTATCCAAAGAAACTTTCGATCCATTTTGCTAAGTTGGCGAACAAAAAAAAGGTGATAAGAGAAACTCAACTAACCTACGGTGTAAAATAATCTAAGCAATGAAAACCAAATGAATACCACCCTCCAACCCAAACCCAGAGATTCAGCAGGCATCGTTAGGCTCCATCAAGAAGGCACTACCGTATGTGTTCCTTTACTTAGCCACTGAAGGCCACTTATTACTTAATTTACAAGTTAAAGTGCGACCGCCCGCGCACAAAGGAAAAATGGGTTATATAAAAGCACTGCGTACCTATTACGTTTTGAAGGCTTTCAGCCGTTATTCCGCCTTCATGTAAAATAATATGTTTATGAGCTAAATTCTAGGAGATCGTTTCATTCGACCTTATTTTTGCCTGAATAAGTACGTTATTAAGGGCTTTGTTTAAAAGCTAGCCTTCAAAGTGGAGGTTTAATGCGGATGTATACCCATTCTGTTTAGGATTTCCAATTTTGTTATATATTTTTATCTGCTATCCGTTTGACTCGCCATGCGTGTATCTATATAACTCAAATTTCGTTTTTGCCCTTTTTATGGTCATAGGATGGACATGTGTTGCTGTTGTGGTGGTGGGTTCTTATCACGCCTCTTAAAACACAAATAAAGCCAGATTTCAAAATTGGAAGGAACACAAACAATTCCAGTATTAGAGCAAAGATTATATTCTATATCACCCTAGTTCTTGAAATGCTCTTGAGTACAGACAGGACCCAAAATCTACAAAACTTATCAAATATCTATATTGAAACATATAAGCCGAAGTAAACTAACAAAACCAAAGTTCTACATCCGTCGTCCCTTCCCGGAATGTACCCTAATTTTATCACTTAAAGCTTATCTATCCAGTCTAATAGAATAATGTAGGTACTTGATATACCTGTTGCTTCAATATGGCGGGCAAAGTTACGCCTTTGAGTTAAAAGCCAAAGCTTATGTAAGTTGTTACATAATACAGACGGGAACAGGTGTCGCTGAACTGTTGTTACAAACCAAGCAAGCCGGAATTAATTTGAGCCTTGTATACTTAATCTGTTGATTGTAATTTTATAGCTATCTTTAACAGCGTTGGAATTGGGTAGGCTGGTGTCATACTTATGAATAATAATATTTTTTACTTAAAAACATTTAGAAAAAAATTGTACAAAATTTTAACACTTAAATAAAAATTTTGACACAATAATTCCTGCGCATCCAGTATAATAACATCTTCAGGATGATGTTGGGGCTGCCTCGGTTCTGTAGTGCATCAGGAATGTTTGCGCTGTATCGCACTGATAGCTTTCATGCCATCATGCGCAAAAAAACGGTGTCCTTGATCTACAGAATGCGTGGCAGCTGCAACGGAATCTTGAGGACGTTAGCTGACAGGGTCTCGTCTCCGCTGTGGAGATCCTTTGTAAAGCGGGTAATTTGATATATATCTGTCTGCTGTTTAAGTCTTTGTATGGATCACTAAGTTATCTGAATTAAAGGAATTTTATTTTATTTTAATAAAAATAATCTGTCCAGCCTTTTCCCAACTACGTTAGGGTCGGCTTCCATTGTATCCGGATGCAGTTGAATACGAATATTTTACATGGAGGGATTGTCTATCTGACCTCCACAACCCAGTTACTGGGTAACACGATACCCCTTGGTAAGACTGGTTGTCAGAATTTTGAGTTTCTGACTACTCGTTATAACTGTCAATGATCTACGAATGACAGCCGGGACTAGACAAGGAGATGTTTTATTATGTAATGGATGGTCAACCATCCAACCATGGATCTCGTGGCTAAATAATAACAGCCGCACTGGTCGATCCATCAGATTAAGCTACGCTTGCCGGGGTTGGTCCGTGGATGGGTAACCATCTTTTCATACCGAGACTCCTCCATGCCTCGGAAAGCACGTTAAGCCGTTAGTCCCGGCTGTCATTCATGTATCTTTGACAGTCGTTACGGGTCGTCAGAAGCCCGAAAGCTGACAACCAGTCTTACCAAGGGGTATCGTATTACCCAGTAACTGGGTTGTGGAGGTCAGATAGGCAGTCGCTCCATGTAAAATACTGGTATTCAGCTGCATCTGGTTAGACTGGAAGCCGACTCCAACATATTTGGGAAAAGGCTAGGCAGATTGATTGGTCAACCATCCACGAACAGACAGCGTCAAGGGTAACTTACCCTTCGATCGACCCGTGCGGCTGTTATCATATAGTCACGAGTTCAGCCACAGTAGTAGTTACCCAATATTTCCTATACAATGGTTTATTAGTACCTAAATATAAACTATAACTAAAATTGATTTATTACAGGTACAAATAATGATTTTTTGGAATTAGAAAGTAGCAACCTGCTCGATCTAGGTTGATTCAAACCTGAGTTTCAGGCCATAAACAACTATTTGAAAGAGATGACTCTCGTATAACAGTAACTTGAATTGTCCCACTGTTGGGCAAAGGTTTCCCTTCACTCTTTCCACTTCTCACGGCTGTTTGTTTACACTGTGGTCCAATCCCTCATGAAGCAGCCTAGTTCGTCTCGTCATCTTCACCGCGTCACTTTTTTCCTTTCCATCCAGATAACTTTTGGTTAAAGCCCAAAAAACAAATGATTTCCAGTTCATGATTTGAAGGTTAAAGTTACCCAACTTCCTTTATTTCGATCTTGTGTAAAACTTATGTTATTAGACGCTTCACGTTTTATTCATTTTTGCCTTTCATTCAGCATCTTTCACTCGAAGTGAAACGTTTGAACGCAAAATTAATCAAAAGTTAAAGAAAATGATTAGTTAGTAAACCAATCCAACGAAATAGAATTTCGGCATTGCCTATCTTTCACTCGCGCTCCGAATGATCGAAACAAGCCGGCCAAGTGCGTGTTGGACCACGCACAATTAAGGATTCTGTAGTTGAGATGAATTTATCCCAAAAACAACGTTAACATTGTAGTTGAAAAACGTGTTCTCCCATACAGTCGATATACGTTACGGTCAATTCTCCAACTGCAAATGTAAGTTTGTAATCGCAAAAAATGTTTTTTATGTGATAAAACAAAAAATTTACGATTTTTGGACTTTTCCTTTACATGTGCTATAAGACCTTGCTGCTTGCCAAACTTCATGATTGTAGGTCAACTGGAAGTAATAATAATAATATTGCCGTATTTCTACGTTGACGTCATGGTGGGGCTTGTGCGCTCCGGAACTCTAGGTCTGTGCCGGTAGGGTTTACTTTGCCGGAACAGGTCTAGGATGAGGAGCCAGACCAAGATAGATACAGAAACCCGCAGGAAAGCATGTGGACTCAGCGATCATTGTGCCGATAGTCGTATCAGCCAATGGCTTAATTGCCAAGAGCCTCGACCAACACCTAAGGAGGCTCTCGTTGGGCAGCTGGATCAAGGGCTTGATTCAGAAAGCGGTACTTCTGGACACGGCTCGCATTGTTAGGAGGTTCCTCTATCTGGAGCCCTGACCGCCGGTAGCTTGGACCCTGTTCCCGATACCGGTGGGCTACTATTTTTTTATATTTTTAAATGTTTTTATATTTTTTTTATACTAATATTTAAAAATATAATTTATATATGTATTACAATTGAATAAAGGAAATAATGAGTTTTGTTATGCTTTAGTTTACAAAAAAGGGTTTAGTGTTTGGAGCCTCCTTTTAAGCAAACATTGCCTGTTGGTTTGCACCCCGAGAAGTTTTAAACTCCCGCCCACATAGCTCAATCAGTCTAGCCTTTTCCCAACTATGTTGAAGTCGGCTTCCAGTCTAACCTGATGCAGCTGGATACCAGTATTTTACATGGAGCGACTGCCTATCTGACCTCGACAATCCAGTTACTGGGTAACACGAAACCCACCCACATAGAGTATAAACAGAAATTGATGCGTCAATATCTTCGTAAAATCATCTGAAACATCCTCAAGATATGCCAACGACCCACGTCGTAACCAACTTTCCGCATAGCCCCTAGGAATACCGAACTACTTAACTATGCATATAAATCCATACATTGAAACTAGTTACAAAGGAAGTTTATCACAATAGTTACAAGGGTCATTCAATTTCCTTCAGTTGACAATGCCTGAACGAAAGGGGACAAATAACCCTAAGTAAACTCGCTTCTCTTAACCCTCTCTATGCTGAGATTCTGTTTTAAAAAAGATTTTTTTGCAGTAAGTACCTATGTTTGAATGATTTGTTTAGGTACAAATATATTGGTATCTTATTTAACAAAACAATTATTCTAATATTTTCCTTTACGATTTTAATTTGTATTTTGAGATGAAGACATTTCCTTGGAGTAACTATTTTCACGAATTAGATAATGATCCTGAAAAAATATTTCTACTTCAATGAAAGTCGTTAGTATAGCTAATAAAACTGATATATTAAATTATTTGGTAATTTATGAAGAGCGAATTAACTACAAACTAACCAATCAGATAAATGGGTAATAATCGTGCCATCCCATCTTCTTAGAACGGCGGGTTCTGCTGGGGCGGCTGCAGCAGGAGCAGAAAACCTCAAACGGCGCAAATATAGCAACCTTATTGGGAGCTATATGTTTGAGCCGTTTGGGTTGAAACTCTAAAGCCTTGGAGTCCGAGTGCTCATCGAGTATTTCGGGACATCGCCAAGCGGTTGGTCGACTCTTCACGGGACCAGAGGGCTGGCCTATTTTTAGCCCAAAGAATCAGCATTGCCATCCAACGTGGCAATGCTGCCAGCCTTTTGGGCACTTTCTCCATTGACAGCGATGGGGACGAATTTTATGAGCCTATGCCTTCCCCTTTTTATTTTTATGATTTTTTATACACTTGTACATAATAATAGGTTGGGGAAAAAGTTTCTTCGCATTTTTTTAAGAAAATTCAAAACATTTTTAATATAGTTCATTTACATTTAACTAAAGTATGTAGGTACCATTTTGTTCGATAACTTTTTGCCATCTTGTAGGTAGGGACATGATCCCATTGCTATAGAAATTTTGGGACTTCTGATCAAAATACCGCGACAAGTGGTTTGGGCAGTCCTCTCGTGATGTTAACCTGACACTGCCTAAAGAATTCTGAAGAGACCGAAACAGGTGGAAATCTGAAGGTGCAAGGTCAGGACTATACGGCGGATGCATTAACACCTCCCAGCCAAACTCTCTTAATTTTTGCTGAGTGTCTAAAGATGTGTGAGGTCTAGCGTTATCATGATGAAAAACCACACCCCTTCCGTTGATTAATTCCGGCCGCTTTCTCTCAACTTCTTGCTTTAATCTCATCAGTCGTTCGCAATAGAGTTCAGAATCGATGGTCCTGCCTGGTGGTAACAGCTCATAATGAATAATGCCCTTCCAATCCCACCACACACACAGCATCACCTTGTTGCGAGTTAACCCGGGTTTCGCCACAGTCTGTGAAGCCTGACCGGCCTTTGACCACGACCTTTTTCGCACGTTCTTGTCATACGTGATCCACTTTTCATCACCAGTTATCAACTTCTTCAAAAATGGTTCGGTTTCATTACGTCGTAATAAAGAATCACAAATGAGTACACGGTTCATTAGGTTTCTTTCAGTGAGCTCGTGAGGTACCCAAATGTCGAGCTTTTTTGTGTACCCAGTTTTTTTCAAATGCGCCAAAACTGTTTCGTGGTCAATTTCCAGTTCTTCAGCTACGTCGTAACTACTGATATGCCGATCCTGCTCCACTTTTTCAAAAATGGCATCCATTTTATCCGTAATAGGGCGACCAGAGCGACGTGCATCTTTGACATCAAAATTTCCGGATTGAAAACGCTTAAACCAAATTTGTGCTACTCTCACAGACACTACACTAGGTCCATAAACATCGCAAATTTTTTTCCCGGTTTGCGTTGCATTTTTACCTTTTTGTAGTAAAATTTTAAAATGTATCTAATTTCTTCATTAGATTCACTCATCTTGACGGTACGAAAAACAAATGAAAATCACACATTTTCCTAATTTGAATTTGGAATTATGTTCTTTAAAATTTAAACTTTCAATGATACCAAAACCAGCCAGATACAAATAGTATAGCCAAAGAGATTTTATTACAAGTTCATACATACTATAATGCGAAAAGACTTTTTCCCCAACCTAATATATATATTTTTAGTGTTAGCTTATACATATTTTCTAGTTACTGTTTGAAATAAAGACGTATATGTACAAAAAAAACTAATTATTTATTTAAACATAGGCTACATATGTTTTCTTTAGTTTTAAGATAGCTTGTAAACTGTACATGTACCTAGGCTTACAATTAATATTACTTAATTTAGTTCATGTGGTGTTTACCTTTAAGTAATTGTTACACTGTTCCAATTTTAAACAATTGTTGGTGAACCAAATAAATAAATAAGCAGGTAGGTACGCCAATTAAAGGAATCACGACTAATTCAGTAAATTCAAACTCATTTAAACCTACCCAAATAGAGTTCAGTTAAATTAATACAACTTGAATAAATTAACTTGCTAATTAAATTTTAAGGAGAGAGTATAAAAGCGATGTGCTTACAAAAATATTCCTTTCGATATTATGAAATACAATAAAAAGGAGTTTTTTCCTGATCAAAATTCTTTGAAGATTTCTTTAATCACATTAACGGAATGTATTTCACGTAACAAGGATTTCTGTTTGCTTTGAAAAGAACGTGATTTAATATTCGAAGGTTTTAGTTTTTCCTTATTTTAAATGATCGGTTGTTACCGAGAATTGACTGCCATTATTTTTGAAGGATTTATACGAGTACAAACAAAAGGCTTACAATGTGAATATAGAGACTTCTTAGTAGACATGTCTTTTGTTGTTGACTTCAGGTACCTACATACCTACGTACTTACATTAACTGAAATATTTTCATTCTACTGAAAGATACTTACAGGAATCATTATTTTCAATACGAAGCAAAAAGAAGTGGACTTACATAGTATTTAAGAGTCTGTTATGTCATTCGGATAAACGATGTTCTTTTTATGGCGGTTTTCCATATTTCAGTTCTAAAATATTAAATAAAACTTAAAACCGTACGTAGCAATTAAGTATAGAGAATATTGTATATCTGTTGCAGCCAACTAGTTTAATTAGCC
Source organism: Dicycla oo (assembly GCA_948252095.1). NCBI lineage: Eukaryota > Metazoa > Arthropoda > Insecta > Lepidoptera > Noctuidae > Dicycla > Dicycla oo. The sequence continues at coordinate 13,207,941 of OX411714.1, read as the reverse complement.
GTTTAGTTAACCGCCTAGCCTTTTAACTAAACGGCGGCCGTTCAACTAACGGCCTGAATGATATTCAATTATAGGTTGAACTGAGAACTGTGACAAACCGCGTGGGAACGTAGTGAGCGAAGCGAACGGTTCCATGGTAGCGGCCTAGATTTATTTTTTATTCTTTTTTTTTTTTTTGGACTTTTCTATTATATGTATATGTCAGTCCGATTAATCTTATTCAATACTTCACCAGTTTAACTTAAGATGATAATAGTTTAAACAAAAGACAAGCTCCTTCACTGTTAGGGTTTGAGAGTAAAGAATTCATAATTCCGACCTGCAATTTGTCCAGATCTAATTTGTCCAATAATTCCTCTCTCTCTGGATTAAATTGAACACATTCCATCAACAAATGGTATATATATATATATATATAATACATCATTTATTACCCCACAAGTATCACATTTAGGAGAAGAAACCTTTCCCATTAAAAAGGCAAAATTGTTTGATGGAATATGTCCGGTTCTGATTCTGTACGCTATAACAATCAGTTTTCTACTTAACCGACTGTATGTACACCAAGGTATACGAGGAGGCTGACATTGGATAGTTTTATACCATATGCCCTTTTCTAATGATCTCTGATATTCTTTCCAAAAATCATAGCACTGTCCATTATATTTCGTTAATATTTCGGAATAATATGGTTTGACGTATATTTCTTGTCCTTCAGTACTTCCAATTTTCGCTAATCTATCCGCCTTCTCATTACCACGTATCCCAATGTGCGAAGGAACCCATTGCAACCTCAGATCCACTCCTTTCTCAGCTTATTCCTCTATTTTAGAGAGTAGATGGCGCGAAAGATGCAGCGGCCTAGATGGTTAACTAAACGGGTAATTAAACCCGTTGGCTGCGACATATCTAGTATATCTAGCGACTGAACGGCAACGGTTCAGAAAATCTCGGAAAAAGTAGTTGAAATCGATAGGTAAGAGGGCTTATAAATACAATAGAATCATACATACCCAAAGTAGTAGCAACATATACCTAGCAACACATATATGAAAACAGTTACCCTGAAATCCCAACTAAGTTTATCTTCTACAAACATAAGGTGCCTATGTAAATCTAAACATACAGTCTTTAATATTCTATACGCCAACCCATTGTTGTTCCGACGCCGGTCGGTACCAAATAATTGGATCAACTACAATTTTATTAACCACTAAATTGTATAACTAGTTGGTAAACACATTGGCTAACACGGGTTAACTAAGTGGATTACTTGCTATAATATATGTGGCAGCTATATCGGCAGAACAAATGGGGTTAAATTATTTAATACTACATTTCGATGACATATTGTAGAATCACTATTTTATGAACCGACGAAGTTTTATGCTTTTTGCTTTTTGTTCGCTGCATGGGTGAGTAAGTAGTGTAGTGGAGCTCGTGGCTGAATGATAACAACCGCATGGGTCGATCGAAGGTTAAGCTACGCTTGCCGCGGGCGGTTCGTCACCCATTACATGATCCGTGCCTCGGGAAGCACGATGAGCCGATGGTCTCTCTCTCATTCTCTATCCTCTGTTATTCGTAGATCTTTGACAGCCAATATGTGTAAGTAGTCAGAAGCTCAGGGTGCTCCGGACTGACGTTTTAAGTATAGCGGTCACGTCATGCTATTTCCATTCTGTTAAGAAAAATATAGTCGGGTCACCAATCCAAATCATGGTGATGGTAATTAGGAGACCAAAGTCTAGCCGTGATTTATTTCAATTACGAGACATTTAGGTAGTATAATGAAAGCAGTGGTGGTCCAGTGATAACAGCCGCGACTTACGAGTTGTAGGTGGTAGGTTCGAACCCTGACAGGCGTTTTACTTAGTGTAAATTATTTCTGTAAATTTAAATTATACTGCTCTCAAAACGGTGATGGAAAACATCGTGAGGAAACCGGCATGTCCTAGAACTAAAAATTCGAAGACATGTGACATCTACCAACCCACACTGGGCCCGCGTGGTGGACTACGACCCACTCCCTCTCACTGAGAGGAGCCATGTGTCTTACTGATTATGTATATATGAAAGCCTTATTGACAATACTGTAGATAAAAGCTAAAGGACCTTAAGTCCATTTTTATTTTTACAGCCTTAAGGAACGATATTTGTCAAAAAAATATCACAATATAATACGCTTAATAAACCTTCATAATCACAATTTTTTTCTACAATGATACACTATTTACTTTTTATACACTATCGATTTTAATATGTAATTTCGGGTACCTATACACATCTTGAATGAGCTCTACTGAATAATTTATAAAATGTGACTTAAGGTCCTTTAGCTTTCACCTACAGAATATACCTGCGACATACACAAGAGGAATATAAATCAAGTCAATCATATGCTAAGACACGGCTTAGCTCTTAATTATTAGCATATTAATGAGTTGACACAGTGCACTTTATCACATTAACGAATCAATGTTTGATTGTTGACTGTGGTTAAATTACTGTGCATCTGTAGTCAATTAATTAAAGCATCGTAGCTCCTTCAAGCATATGCTGCCCTGGTACTTCTCTCGGAAAATCTTGGCATTCGTTGGAAACTAGGGGATAATGCAGTCACTTACGCTCCGTTTACACGGTGAAAGTTTCTGGAACGTTATGAATGATTTTTATTTCTGTAAGTAGGTTTGTACAAACACTTTTACAAGTCAATCATGTTTTTTTTTAAACTAGATTAGGTCGGCGTTTCCTATCTGACTACTCTGAGAAGAAAGGCCGAAACAAACTCAGAGGTCACAGTCTCTTATAAAGTCCAGACATAATCTTGGTCACTTCATGTGAAGACCATGTAGATTGGTGGTTAAAGATTAATCACATGCCATAAAGGGATCCAACCCTTTATAGCAGAACTTTTTCATAATATTATTTTGCATAACAGCGGATAGCATGCATAATCTTCATTTCGCAGAAAATCGTTTGGCATACCTACACTCATTTATCATACATTCAAAACTCATAATTTTGTAAGTCAGAATCATCTCTAAGCATAAATTTCATATCCATAATAATTAAAAAGTAGAACCATCATATCGCAGAAAGTTTATAGTCAGAATCGTCTTTTGGCATACATTTCATATCGATAGTCATTAAAAGGCAGAACTATCATACAAACATGCAAACAAGCATAGACCTTGCATGGAGCAAGCTTGCAGCATACAAACAAGCATACACCATGCATGCAACATGCAAACAAGCATACACTATGCATGCAAGCGAGCATGCAACATGCAGCAGGCATGGTTTCTGTCATGGCTCCGGCGCTGCAGGGCTCCGGCGGTCCCACGCGAGCTTATCGTAGCAGATGGTTGTCACGCTCACCACCTCGCTCCTCACCTCACAGGCCGCCCCGTCCCTCCGCGCCTACGTGGGCTTAAATTACACACTTGTCTACCCTAGTAGACAAGACTACGTGGAGTCGGTTTTGCAGCGATTCAACTTTTGTAGCACAACATATTGACTTTTTAAGACAATATTTTAACTTTAAATAATCGTAAACGTTATGCTAAACGAAATTATGCGGAATATTAACTTTGCCAAAGGTAATTGCCAAATGCCAAATAAAATTCTGCCGTCTTAAAAGTATGCCATTGTAAATTCAGACAAATAAACATTCGGCCAAACAAAATTTATATTAAATATTTTTACCCGCCATAAAGCACGTTCAATTTTATTTAATTATTGCATGCAAATGTTTACACGCGTGCGATTTCAAAAAATGGCTTATAAAAATTAAATGCAAGTTTTGCCATTCAATAATATCTCATGCGACTTACACCAAGGCAATAAAGTTGCCAGGCGATTTATTGCATGTAAGTTTTGTCTCGTCTAAATACAGGGTTGCCGTCCTTGTACAATTGATTCAAGTATTACCGGTATGCGCTGCCAAATATTTTATTAAATTTTATTGGATGTCTTGTTTCATTTGCTCATGTTTGAATGATAGAAAAATTGTGCATGAAAATTTTCTACCAAAATTTTCTTATGTGCGATTTTAATGTAAATTCAATTTTATTGTATGTGCTGTTTACACGTATACCAATTTTGAATGGCAACTAACTTGCCCGTATCGTACAACAATATTGTAAGTGTTGTTTAGTCAGCGCCAGTTCAATTTTACGGTATGCCACAGGCAATAAACTTGTACCGTATAAAGGGAGCTGTAAGGGCAATGGAATGGGTTTAGTGTAATTATCTGATCACCTGACATCTTGGCTGACTCTGTCCGAAAGATTTTGGTCTTTTCATTATAATGTTATATCAGCATGTTCCATTCTTCATCATTCATTTGATACAATCTAGTACTTAATTTTCAGCACAAATACCTAAAAAATTCACAGATCTGGTGTTCTACACGACCTGCGGGTAGATTTAAAATGCACTTAGGCTTTTCATTTTTTACGATGCCTAATCTAATAGATTTAGACCTATTAGATTTTGTATCGTCTTTGGTAATAGAGAGCTCAAATGCACGACGTAAAAAATCCGTAAAGTAAAGTTACGCCATGCAATTTTGGACTTTAATGAAATAATTTTAAGAATATTTTTGAAAGAAAATCATTTTTTGTGTAACACAACAACAACGAAGCGATACAAAATAGTTATGAACATAGAAATAATAATTTTAGTCTCAAATATACGTAAAGTTCTAATTAGTAATTTGAAGTATTTTCAAAGTATCTCAAAACCTTAATAAAAAAATATTAATTAACATCATTATAACATGAAGTTAAAATACGTATTTATAAATAAATACAGATACATTTCATGATCCAAACTCTTAAACACTCCGATCACACATCTCAGCGACGCGACGCGCATCTAAGGAGCGCGCTCCTCGAAATTACGTTACACAAAGGGCACACTCCTGCCTAGACTATTACTAATACAGAGGTCTGGTTTTTTTAAATGTAGCCTAACTCAATACCCCGAGGGTTTTTTTTTTAATTTTTTCGATATCGCATTTAGTTTTTGAGATATAGTTGATTTTATGACAAAAGACTTTTTTGATAAAATCAACTTGATTGATCGAATTTTTCACATTTTTGCGATTATCAAGAAACGTTTTAAACTTTTTCATTTTTTTTTCACCATGTTGTAGCCCTTATTAATACGCATCTTTTGAGACCTCAACCATTCATGTAACCCTAAAACTCACTCCAAGGCGATGTGTCGACACTCTGAGCGAAAATGGGGGCTATACTGAAGCGATCGAAAAAACATTTTCAATGTTAAAAACAACGTTTATTCACCAGTGTTACACAGTCATGTAGAAAAGTTGCTCATATTCCAAGATAAACAATATTTTAACTTTAAACGTAACGAGTAGCGCCATCTGTTACTACACTCAGAACAACGTCACGAGTCCGCCACATTTTACATCACAGATTGTCCCGACCGATAAAAAATAATATTCTTAAAACACGAACCTTTGACGTCTTATTTTTGTAGCAAGATTAATGTGTTTTGTGTTCGTGATAGACTGTGCTGACATGTACTCGTACTTAGTCTAGACAATTTAATTGCCTATCCTACGCCTGACCATTTGCCGGCGTCGGTATCGGCAAACTTTAGTCTTTCACTATCCATCAACTTGTCAACAACCCACGCAGGACTTGTTTCAGCTACGATTTTCCTATTATAAGATTTTCTTGACTGACCGCCTTTTCGGTTTACAACCTATTTATGTAAAAATACCTACGTAATCTTAGGGCATAATAGCAATATAAATAGGATTACTGTATTACATTCCTGAAAAGTTTCAAGGACTGAACGAGACACAATAGAAGATTTGTTGTTATTACGTCTATGGCCGTTTAGTGTCTTTGAAAGCGTTAAAAGGTAGTAAGATGAGTCAGTCATCATCATAATCGTCAAGACAGAAAATTGTTTAGTGAATGTAAATTAGAACTCGTCCAGCCATTGTCATCATTTCCTGCTCACTATCAATCTGCGAACCTTTTCCCAATTATGTCGGAGTCGGCTTCCAGTCTAACCGGATGCAGCTGAATACCAGTATTTTCTAATGAGAGACTATCTAAGTATCTGACCTCCACAACCCAGTTACTGGGTAAAGATCTTACAGTCTAAAAATGCACGCCCATGCACTGCTTGTTACATACACTATTCAAATATTTATACAGAAATTTTAGCGGAGGGGCGTGCAGTTTTAGTCTGATAGATATCTAACACAATATCCCTTGTTAAGACTGATTGCCAGGCTTTTGGTATTTCTTTCTCACTAAATCTTTCCGAACAAGAAGAGCATGTAGACAATTATTTATTTGTGATAGCGACAGATTAACAAGAGACTTTGATATAGGTTCCATTTGTTCAGATTCGAAAAAGCATGTATAAACTCTAGAATACGATCAATTACGTGGAATAAAACTTTAATTATTTAGGGACTACATTCTTTAATTGAAAAGGGTGTTCGTCCCAATACTTCTGTGAAATGGATAAATTTAATTAATTCTAGAACGTGTAGTATGTAACTAATGTGTTTTTCAAATAAATTGTGATTTACGTAAGATTGTTTCGTTGAACGGGATTAAAAAGGTCCATCGGAATTATCTACCTACCACTTAAAATGATGTAATGAAATACCACATCGTTTCGGTTTTAAGAAAACGACGGCGACGGCCTTAAAAAAATATAATATTTACGGACAAAAGGACAGAAATCGTGACTAAGTAATAGCAGCCGCACGTGTCGGTTGGTTCGTGGATGCGTGGCCATTTTTACATACCAAGACCCCTCAGGGCCTCAAAAAGCACGTTAAGCCGTTAGTTCTGGCTGTCATTCGTGGATCTTTGACAGTCGTTAGAAGCCCGAAAGTCTGACAACCAGTCTTACCAAGGGGTAACGTATTACCCAGTAACTAGGTTGTGGGGGTCAATCACTCCATGTAAAATACTGGTATTCAGCTAAATCCGGTTAGACTGGATGTCGACCCCAACAGAGACACAAATCATAAGGAAACCTGAACTTTTCGTGCCATCGCCCGTTGTTAGACGAGATGCCAATTCCAATATTAAACTAACTAAATATTGAGAACAGCTTTGAGCTTCTGAGAGCAAGATTCAACTTCACGTCGTTATCTGTCTAATTAGTTGTTGGCTTACCAATTACGTGATAGGAATTAGCATATACATGCTAGCAGACGCAACTATTAAATATTAGTCTAAAATGTTTTTAATAAAACAAAAAGTTTAATAATTTATTTATTTATTTATGGAGAGCACTGCCACATCACATACATATAACCACAGATTTTAAAAACACAGGAGATATGGCAAGGTGTGGCGCTTGCGAACGCATCTGGCCGCAAAGTGGCTTGATGCCAGTTTCAGTCATTAGCCGAATGTCAACTTCTTGTCTATTTTAGAAATCTTTTATTTCCATCAAATGACGTAATAATCATATGTAAACGGATGGAAGTAATAATAAAATTGTTTAATATTTCACCTGATAACACGAAAATTGCATTAAAAAATATTAGACGATAAGGATTTTGACATGAGCTCCTGCTCATGTCAAAATCCTTATCGCATTTTATAGGTATGAATCTTTTTGAAAACATAATTAATACTTATAAAAGCCGTAATGGAAAAATATATAAACGTAAAATTACACTATTTACTCGTAACTATGAACGCAACACCTAAACTGTCTAAACGGCAAGTTTTAAATAGGCCAATAAAATCTATGTCAATAAAAATCTTGAAGTTTTACTTGTTTTCTCCTAGTCTAGATTCGAGTTGTATTAAATTTTACTAATTTTAGATAGTTAATATTCCAATTCTGATAAAACTTCACTTGTATAGAGTAAGTATATTGAGGGAAACTCCTGCATCATTTTGTTTTCCCAGTCAATAAAATATATAGGAAAAGAGCAGATATAGGTAACTGAATTTCTATGATTACACCACTTAACATCACTAGTTGCGTCATTTGCGCATGTGTGATTATTCTGAGTCCGTAGCTGTAGGTGTAGGTGCGCCGCCCTCTTTGTGCGTGTGTTTCGTTAGTGAGTTTATTAGTGTTGCTGTAAGTTTCTTTGTGTGCGGGAGACATATGAGCTCGTGTGCCGTTGTTATAGTTTTTGCTTTTGTGTTAGTAAATTAAGTGGGGGCAACGTGGAGACATCTGTTTTTACAAATAAATTATAAAAAATATTACTACGCAAATGTTATTATAGCATAAATGAATATTTGACTGACAAATCTATAGGTATAGATAACTGACTTAATAATATAAATTGACAACAATCTTAGATTAAATTAATAATTAATAAAATGTTACCATAAATTATAATTAAAATAACTTGTTATTCGTTGGTTTGCATGTATAAATGAGTCCTCTTCCGTTAAATTTTCTATTGCTATGCCCAACAGGGTCCATGATTGTTACAACAAATGTTACCTACCACCTAAGCATATACATTGTGGAATGCAATAAATGATTGATTGATTGATCTGGAACGGAATAATTTTGTGTACAAAGCATATCTCCTGTGTTTTTAAGATCTGTGATATAACATTAAAAATATTAAGGAAATTACTTCATAGCGGTATGATTCACGTGACAATGGCGTACATAATATTCCCAATTCTTCGGCTCGGTGATAAACACAAATATTAAAAAAAAGAGAAAAGAACAACAGTACAATGAAAATTAAATTAAAATTTTAACAATGAATACAATTTAAATGTCCAACATAATATAATAGGATTGTCCATTATAATGTAATAGAGATAGAAATGTCGATTATTAATAGCAATAAGTAATAAGTAAATAAAAATAAGTAAACATAATTTTACAAAAGCCACCTTTTAACAGCAATTAACTGAAAAACAAAGTTCACGTTAGATCTAAAATTAAATATGAAACTTAATCAGAAACTCAATTAATTTTCAAACAAAGAACAACAAAATGGGACTGAAAGCATGGTCTTTCTTAAAACAATACACAAACAAATCGTCTATATTATAATGCATTCGTACCAACAACCGGCGGATCGCAATATTCAATATCAACGTGAATTTCAATAGAGTGTCCTCCACGATAAAATTGGAGGGAAATCTGAATATTCCTCGCTATTTTAGAAAAAAATATGTTAATCTATTCCCCGAGAGACGGTGACTATTTTCATAAATTGATTGCTTCGAGCCAATATCAAAAGAATTGTAATATTGAATTATCGACTCTAGAGGATCATAATGAGTAACAAGCCAAGTACTTTAGATTTATTTCATTCTACGTCTCATTAGAGGAAGAATTCAACCGCTGCAATGGAAAACACGAAAATGGCGGATTAAAAAACAAATACTGACAAAGCTCCTCACAATAAATCTTATATAATAATAAAAAACCGGCCAAGTGCGTGTCGGACAATGAAGGGTTCCGTAGTTGAGAGTAATTTATCCCAAGAACAAACTTAACACGGTAGTTGAAAAATATGTTCTCCCATACATTTCAGCTGCAAATGTAAGTTGGTCAATTGTCACTCGTTAACTTGTAACTGTGATAGTTTTCGTTTTAACTTCGTTATAATATATACTACTATTTTTTCTTTCACTTATCCTAAAGCAACCATTTAGCTGACAGAGTGGGACACTTGACTAGAACAAAAATTTGCATTTTAAAACTTAATATTGCGCAAAAGGATCCCAGAATCGAAAAATGGTTTTCACAGACCCACAATATTTTTGAACGATCTATCTATCTAACGATACTCCATGGGATAGACGAAAAAAATACCATCCTCACTTTACGTGCAAGTTTTAGCAACAATTTTGTTTTCCATATTTTATTTCACCACTGTCGGCGTGATTAATATGATGTATAATGCCAAATACAGCTTCTCCGAGCTAAGCCGCGGATAGACAGACAGACGGACATGGCGAAACTATAAGCGTTCCCTGTTGTCTACGGAACCCTGTTCGTCGGTAAGTGCATCACTTGAGAAGGGTTGGACCAAATTCACTATTTTCTTTAATCTTCTTATTTGCTAAAATTGACTTCTATATTCAAAATCCATTTATTTACGTTACACGTTCGTTTTTGGATCACAGAAATTCATGTGTACCAAATTTCAACTTAAACGGTCCATTAGATTCGGAGCAAATTGGCTGTGACAGACAGACAGACACAAACGAGTGATCCTATAAGGGTTCCGTTTTTTCCTTTTGAGGTACGGAACCCTAAAAACTGAAAAGTTTCCCGGAAAATTGGAAAAATGGGAAAATCTGAATGTCCTTTTTGAAACTATTGTTTGGACAGTCTGTCGGGTCAGCTGTAGTAAATAAAATAATACATATATGAACCTTAATATAATCGCCACAAACTTTATCTTTGTCTGTCGTGTATAGATAGATATTGTACCTATAATAACTACGTTTTGCACTTTAATAAGAGTCTAATACCCTCCAAATGTATGCACATATCGAAAATCAAAAATAAAAATCATATTCCAAGAGGAACAAATCTCATGTCTAGACTCAATAGAGCAGTGATATCGTTCGCCAGCTTGATTCACAGCTAAAATACCTAATAGAAAAAAAAAATGGCAAAACACAAAAATAATGCTTTAAGAATGCTCAAAAACGTATAAAAGAAAAAATGCCAAAATGACCTGAGAACTGATGCCTGAGAAATGTTTTTGTAGTAAGTTTTATTTCTTCGCCATGTTTTAAGGGTCTGTCATTTGGAATTTGCCTGCCCTTAGCAGAGACCTCACACTAGATGGCTTTTTATGCCAAATTTTCTGTCATTATTTGCCTATCTGGCCAAAACATCTGACTACCTAATTGATAGTAGTTCCGCTATCTAATTCTAGATGCTACATAGTTGGCATTGTCAAATAACTCATTCAAAGATTTTAATTAGAAAATTTCCGGTGATTTTTCTTCTCGTGCATTGAACAGTTTGTAACGAATCTAAAGCACACAAAAATAATGATTAAATTATAGGCAAAAACAGACCTAAACAAAAAAGTAGGTACAATACACAAAAACAATCCATTAAAGTGCAACTAACAAACCACATTTCCCGTTCATTCAGAAGGCAGCTCTCAAAATACAACCACAAATGGCAGTCACATTGACGCAAGACCGCAGACGCCTTTAAACGGCTTTATTTATAACAGATAGGTAAACAAACCTTCAGCAGTTAAATGAAAACGGACGCCAGAGCGGTCGCAAACGCAGGCAGCCCAACATTTCCATTCGTTGGCCACTGAACCGGAAGGAGCAAATAGCTTTCGACCACGTTTTCAAAATAGTAAAGGACTTTTCATTTTAGCACGTGTGATTCACGGCCCTTTCGTGTTGAGCTAAGCAGTCGGAATGGTCATTTTGGTGTGCATAATTTTTAACACACGTCGGGGGTGGGAATAGTTTTTGTACTGTGGTTTAGTATATGGAGGACATAATATGTAGGTAGTTCCGTAGTTTTGTAAGAACACCTCTTGACTGTCTCGTTGGTCTAGTGGGCGCAAAAGCTACTGCTGATCATAAGGTCCTGAGTTCAATTCCCGGGTCGGGAAAATCTGAAATTTCTCAGTCAGGAGTCTGGATTTGTGCCCGGTTGATGGCAATAGGCTCGCCCCCGGGTATTATTACATGGGACTTAAACATAACTGGCGAAATGTGGGTGTACACTTCTGCCTAACCCTTCGGGGATTACTGGCGTGATGTTATGCTATATTACCTCTTAACTTTTGCATTGAATACGAGTGTGACGATATTGTAAGTACTTATCGATTCATTGTGATAAAAGTAATTATGGAAGCCAAGTAGTCTATTAAAAATCGGATAAGTAAATTCTCTCCGGATTGCTCTTGGAAAATAAAAATAAAATATTTGACAATTTAACACCTAGCAGTCAACCTTTTTCGCACTAACAAAATCTTAAAACGAAAACTTTTCACTTAGCTCTTTCATATTTCATTTGTCTTTATCAAATTAGATTAACATTTTTACACCTTTTACTTAAAACGAGAAAAGGAGCAGCAACCATTTTGTATTTTTAATTAAACCTCTTTTTTTAATTGTTTCTTTTTAATAACAGGCTGTATTATTAAAAATTCTTAGTTCAATACTGGCAATATTGCATTTACGCCAGAGAATTCGCGGGAAAATGGAATAAATTAAAATGCTTACGTAATTTCGTTAATTATGAGTGCAATGTACCGAATGGCGGTCGGAAACAATAGTGCGGTATGTTATGAGCTTCGTAATGACTGTAAAACAAAAGTGATAGATATATATCTGTATAATGTTTGCTTGTTATTATTTGTGTGTAAATAATGTCCTACACTTTTTGTTGTGTACATTTCTAATGGGAATGCGACGAGACATCAGTACCCATGCAAAAGTGCTCAGAATAGGAAAAAAGGCGACAATAATTCCGCAACGAAGGCATGGTTTATATGTCCAATGACTTTGTATGAACTCTGTATATATGTGCCAGTGTCGATAAAGACAGACACGTTTCATTGACGAGTCCACTCAACATTCCACTCGATCAAAAAAAGACATCAAAACAACTGCCAATTTTGATCGAGTCCAGACGTAGCTCGTACACGAATATGTCACAGCAAAATGACATGACTTCCATCTAAATTTAGCACCCGAGTCGCGTTTATCCTGCCCGACACATCACAGCAACGTGTTCAACGTTTTCATGGCATTTGTGTGGGATGTTCGACACATCCCCAAAATCACACACTTGAACATGGCGTGTCAAAAAATGTTTATGACGCCAACTCATCGGACTGTGAAAGAAAACATTTTCCCCAGTTTCCTCCGTTAGTGGCACTCTGTAGCGGAGATTCCTTAAAAGCCGGAAAATTTGTCCAATTTGCTCTTTGGCCCGTCTTTGATATTTTGATTCAAAAGAGATTGTATATATAGTTCGCGTCGCGAGCACAAAGCTGATTTGAACAGGCATATCGTGCTTTTCTATTGTCTACGAAAATATTTTTGGAATGCAACAACACTGTAGACTTCTAAACTTTATGAATATCTTTATTTGTATGTTGTACGTACCATAATTAAATCATACATAGAGCGTATGTGCGTAAGCGAATGCTCGTTTGAAATTCGGGTCTCGCACGGCGTCGGTAGTAGTCCAATGAATTTTGCTGTAGGCAAAGTGGAGACGCATCGCCGAAATCCTTCGGGGGTTACTTAGAGACTTTGTCATGTAAATCAGCCACTCCAACCCCTAGGGGAGGCATTCAAACTGAAATATTGTAAATATTTTAGTCGTGAATAGATACGACTACTTTGATCTTGCAAACGTAATTTCTTGTTGAAACTGCGAAAAATTGGCCCTATTAAAGTATTATTATTATGTTGAGATTGAAGCCTCTTTGTCCTCGCACAGATCATATTATTTTTTGGGTTTTTTTTTTTTGTTTTTACTGTTAATGTGGTTAGTTTTAAATGCTCCTTTTTTACTGTTTGTATTTTCTGCGCGTGTCCTAAATAAAATATTTTCGTTCTTTTCTGTTATATTAAAATTTAAGGTTTAGGACAAATTCAATAGGACTGTTTTTTTAAATGTGTTGCTCTTTTTATGGGGATCTGAGATAGCTTGTTTTTACCTGACTGAGTTCTCACAAAACACTCAGTTCGTCTGTAGTTACTACAGACATCACCTATCAGGTGGTAGGTGGGCATTATTTTTATTTAGTGATCCACTGCAAAAACCAGTTACCATCCCTACCTGGTTGCTATTCCATCAATTCGCACTAAGCGCTTCCAAATGTCTTTTATAATGCGCACAGCAAAGGAGTGGAACTCACTACCTGCGTCTGTGTTTCCGAACGCATACAACCCTAATCTTTTCAAAGTGAGAGTGAACAGGCTTCTTCTGGGTAAGCTCACTCCATCGTCGACTTTGTCTCTGTCACCTCTGACCTAGACTAGAGTCAAGAGCAAACCCATCAAAAATAAAAATAAAAAGAAACGAGTATTAATCTCATTCAGATTTTAAAAAAAAAAACAATTTTTTTATGTACTGAAATAAAACTTGTAGATAGGTAGGTTTCCATAATAATATCGCTTTCCAAGCTCTGCAAGCAAAATGATTATTCTATGATAACAGCTATGAAATATTTCTTAGGAACCTATTGATTTTTTCGAATGGTGGAATGTTCGACTGTCTATAAGAATATCACTTCACTTTGCGACAGATTTCATCTTTGAGATGCAAATCAGACCGTTGAGGATTCATAGCTCAAATGGGGTGGGTGAAAAAGGTAGCTGAAACACGGACTCATATTTATTTATACTACTATTTTGTAGGTAACGCCCTAATGGCGCTTTTGCAAAAATCATATTTTTCTCGAAGTTCATGCCGCATACATAAAGGGATATAGATCTTTATTGCGTAAGGAATGAACTGTCACATTTGACATCATTCATTAATAAGTATTTGAAAAAATTAAATCCGTTCTAAGATTTTGTTAGTGCGAAAAAGGTTGAGTGCTAGATGTTAAACTGTTAATTTTTTTCCAAGAGCTATCCAGAGAGAATTTACTTATCCAATTTTTAATAGACTACTTGGCTTCCATAATTACTTTCATCACAATGAATCGATAAGTGCCTACAATTACGAGTGTGACGATATTATCGTCACACTCGTAATTTCTACAAAGGTTATGGAGGTAATACAACATAACATAACGCCTGTAATCCCCTAAGGGTTAGGCAGAGGTGTACCCATAGTACACCCACATTTCGCCAGTTATGTTTAAGTCCCATGTAATGCGAGCCTATTGCCATCAACCGGGCACAAATCCAGGCTCCGGGTTGCTACTGAAAAATTACAGATTTGCCCGACCCAGGAATCGATCCCAGCACCCTAAGCTCAGCAGTAGCTCTTGCGCCCATTTTCCTCCAGAACTACGGAACTACATATTGTGGCATAGTGGATTCTAGGGTAGAGCAATGAGACTAATGTGTCACTTAAACAGAGTTTTTATTTTAAGGTCAGCCTTAGTTCTGGCTGTTAGCCGTAGTCGCCGGGTATAGGTCAGAGTCTGGCGTGAAGGCTGCCGGTGCAGTTAGGCCAGTAGTGTGGCCGTCAGCCGTAGTAATAGGTGCGGGGCCCAGCGGCCGCCGGTGCCGTCAGTAAGTAGGTGGAGATATGGGTTCAGACCGGTAGCTAGCCGGGTAGTGCGTTAGGTCTAGCCAAGGCTGTGGTCTAACCAAAGCGGTGATCTTACCGAAGCTGTGATCTACCCGAAGCGGTGATTGAACCGAAGCAGTGATGTAACCGAAGCAGTGATCCCCAATTTCAGCGAACTATATATATGCTTCAGTGACTATCGTAGAAAAGGGAGGAGTTCTTCTCGTCCAGTCTTATTTATAGACTTTGTGTTTCTAGCAAGTTCTATAGGGAGGTGAAGGTAGTAATGTCACAGACTAATTGGCAAATCCCACAGATAATTAATTTCTAGTTAGTCGACTAATTAATGGTACAGTAGATTGATATGCTACAATATTATGTCCTCCACTAAAAACTATTCCAACCCCCGACGTGTGTTAAAAATTATTCACACCAAAATGACTATTTGGACTGCTTAGCCCAACACGAAAAGGCCGTGAATCACACGTGCTAAAATGAAAAGACACGTCATGATGATGAGTTAAAAGCGTCCACGCGTTACTCGTACCTACGATATTTCATTGCAGTGCTTCAGGCACACCCAATCCCACTAAAAACAGGCTAAAAATTTTGCCATAATTATCATGAAAATTCGTAACTCATGACGTCTTGTGAAACATCGATTATGAATCCCAACGTCTGTTGTACCTAGAAAAGTTTTAAGTCGGTGATAGCTGACTAGGGTATTTGCTATAATAACAAAGGAACGTGATCTTTAAATGGTATTGCAAACTGCTACAATTGTATTATTGCAAGAGGTGTTAATGTAACAGCTTCAGATAAATTGCTCACACATCGCTAACTATGTTGCGAAGTATTTTATTTGTGTCTGTAATTCTCTGATACAGGATATCTTGCTCTTTTATTTGTTTCATTATTTATTCCTACGCAGAGAATAAAATTTTAGGTTTAAGAGGGTACCGAGCGCGCAGTGGCGCCCTCATCGTTTGTTTGGTTATTTTGATATCCTCTTTATAGAAAAATTCGAAGTTATGTGACGTCTACCAACCCGCAAAGGCCCGCGTGGTAGATTACAGCCCACTCCCTCTCACAGAGAGGAGGCCTGTGTCCCAGCAGTGGGAACATTAAAGGCTGATTATGCTAGGCTTAATTTGCTAAATAGAAAAATTGAGGCTACTCCTAAAACTTTGCTCCATCATCACCATCAGTCATCACCATGACCATCAGTCATCACCATGACCATCAGTCATCACCATGACAATCAGTCATCACCATAGCCATCAGTCATCACCATTATCATCAGACCACTGCTGGACTGGCTTCTCTAAGCGCACTCTATTTGACTAGAGCCACGGCTACCCTCATCTAACCTTTGCATAGAAACCAAGGATGAAAGTATTTTTTCTGGTATTCACGAAACAAAAAAAGCACTTCCAAGTAATACAGATTTTCAGTAGGATAAATCCCAATTCTATTAAATGTTCCTCGAGGTGTTTTCAATTAAATTGTCGTGCAGTACGGATTCCCCTAACAAAAATGTCGGGATCCTCACCAAATAGACCTAGACAAACGGCACTATTTGGTTCCTATTATTAAATAAACAAAGGCCTTTTCCGTAATTTACATTTCCGTAGCCAATTTCATTAGGCCGCGAGTTATTCGCTCGGGGGAACGAGGTATATTCTCTCTATCCTGCTCCACCGTGATTCGACCAATTAAAGGTCAGTTAATTACATATTTAGTGTGTATATAAGCACGTAATTGGCTGGATTTGTTTATTTTTCTGAAAATTTACCTTAAACTATTTTTCATTTTTTTATTCAGCCTGTATTGTTGTGTGTATCAATGTATGGCCAGCATGGAATTAGTAAGTACTATACATTTATATAAGTGACCAGAGACAGAGTTAAAAAACATCAAAGATTTGCGATAGAAACTACTATTACTGGCGAAATGTGGGTGTACTATCGGTACACCTCTGCCTAACCCTTAAGCTATTACAAGCGTGAGGTTATGTTATGTGTTGCTATAGAAAATGAATATTTACCGAAAGGAGCTCCAAATTAATTATGAAATCGTATTTCATTCGAATGTATTAACTGATTGCCTATTTTAGCCAAATTACTTCAAAAAATTAATAAATCCCAACTTTAAATCATCACCTAGAAATTTAAATAACTAATGAAGTATTCAATCAATGATGATTAATCGAGCCAAAGTCCTTACATGCATATATTCATCGACAACTTTGGACCGAGGCAGCCAAACACATGCGTTGCTTAGGTACTAATGAATAAACATAGGTACTTACCAATGCTTTGAGACTGATGAGTGCGCGTCCAAAACACACAGAGAATTTTGTCATGGCTATAGGTATGTGACTATTGTGCTTTTCGACATCACATCATGATTTTTGATAGCCAGGTGACGGACTTACACCATTTCCTATCACTGGGTACTGAAAAAAATACTCTTTTTATGGTTTCGTACCTCAAAAGGAAAAAACTGAACACGTTTATGATCACTCGCATCACGTGTGTCTGTCTACCAATTTGCTCCGAATCTAATGGACCGATTAAGTTCAAATTTGGTACACATAATGAATTTCTGTGACCCAAACAAGGACGTGTAACGTAAATAAATTAATTTTGAATATGGGAGGCAAACTTCTGTCCACTTTTGGGAGGCAAGTAAGAAAAATTAAAAAAAAGTTTTGCTAACTGTTGGTACTGCGTGACACATTAAAAGACCTACTTAAGGGTCTGAAATACTTTTTTTTTATTTTATAATAAATCGTTTTAAAGTTATTTAAGAAAATAGACGACAATTGAAAATTGAAACTACTGAGCATTTTTTTTTAATACAGGAGATAATTCTATACCTTATAGATTACAGGAAAACCTTTACGAAGTCTATGGTCATAACATGGTAAATTTCTCAATATCGTGCGTACGAACTTACATTTGCAGTTGGAATGTATGGGAGAACATGTTTTTCGACTACAGTCTTAAGTTTGTTCTTGGGATAAATAATATGGGAGACTATGTTGTTCAACTAGTTTGTTGTTGGCATAAATCTTTCTTCATCCCAACTACGGAATGCTTCATTGTTCGTGCAATCCAAAAGACACAAAAAGTCTCCTTTATTTATAAAAAAAAACCTAAGTAATAAGTACACATTACCACATATCCCCAATCACCACCCCAGCTATTGTATCCATAACACAATACATACAGAACTCTCGAATGACATACGAGCCTGAGCGTTTTGCCATCAACAGTTTCAAATATTTGGTGTAACGGTGAGGACATGGATCCGTCCTAAGCAAACAGGCTTGAAGCCGACCCCCCGACTAAGATCGATGATATGGTAACAGACAAGAAACGTCTTTGCATTTTGAATAATAAACACGGTTTAAGCCAATAATGTTACTTACATGTTGCGAATTGCCCCAGAATGGCAGGTGTGATTTTCAGTGACAAAAATCTATCGTACTCGTATAAGCCAAAGACTGAAATATTTTTCTGCTATGAGAAAAATGTACTCTCTATGTCCTACGAAAAATATCTTAAATCTAAGCCAATCGATCACTAATGACTGATACGCACGTCCCTTTTCTAATAGTTACGCCAGATGGAAAAAAATAAGATACAAAAAAAGGAAAAGCCTCGAATATCTGAGCCAGATGTGACAGTAACACAATCTCGACACTACGTAAGCACTCTATATTTAACATCCGCTCCTTTTACCAACACTCTCCTAAGTTCAAACACTTGAAAATCATAAAAGTTAAATTGAAAGTCAAAAACAAAAAGGGAGTTGGAAATTCAAAGTGCAAAGCGCAAAGCAATTTCAAAGAATGGGTCCCGGTATATGCCCCGGTATGGGTCCCGGTATTTGAAACAAGAAGTACTCTACCTATCTAAGCGATTCATACAGAGTTACCAATTCTGGGGGTTGATTATCGAACGGTGTCGAGCAATTGACAGTCAGTCTGGGATATTCTCGATACGATATAGGATTTTTCTTCCTAAATGTTGGATTTTTCTAGACTTTTCGTTAGTACGTGGTAGACACGTATTAGACACGACACGAGGTCACGTATTAGACGTGCCAGATTTCTTGAAAGTAGCTTTGTTTTCTCAGAGTAGTCAGATAGGAAATGCCGACCTCATCTAGTTTTTAAAAAACATGATTGACTTGTAAAAGTGTTTGTACAAACCTACTTACAGAAATAAAATCATTTATCATTTAACATTATCAAGACTTTCTTTTTTCAGGCCGTGATTCCGAATGGTTTTAGTGTTAAATCAGGCTCACAAGTTTGAAGGTATGTTCAATGTAAGGCTTTATTTAAATAGAATTTAATGCATAATTATTTCAACCAAATCAAATGAGGGGTATAAAAGCAAAACATCTATACCAAATCGTAGAACTTGAAAGCTGCAACATTATGCTATCCTACTAATCCTACTAACATTATAAATGCGAAAGTTTTGGTGGATGGATGGATGGATGTTTGTTACTCAATCACGCCAGAACGGCTGAACGGATCTGGATGAAATTTGGCAAAGAGATAGATTATAGTCTGGAATAGCACATAGAATACTTTTTATCCCGGAAAAATGTACGGTTCTCGTGGGATAATTTCCAACATCCACAAGGGTAAAGCCGC
Organism: Dicycla oo; assembly: GCA_948252095.1. Classification (NCBI taxonomy): domain Eukaryota; kingdom Metazoa; phylum Arthropoda; class Insecta; order Lepidoptera; family Noctuidae; genus Dicycla; species Dicycla oo. The sequence continues at coordinate 13,188,065 of OX411714.1, read as the reverse complement.
TGGCAAAAGCTAGCAAACGATAAAGTGCAAATCCACCTCAGTCAATGGTAAATTCACTTTGAAAATAGCGTTCGCGTGCAAAAACACTTTGATCTAAAATTTATTACACAATCGACCAATCAGAAGGCGCCATTTCAAAATTTCTACGATGTGGAATCTGTCACAATAGTTTACCAAATCAAATAGTGAGACAAACTAGCTTCGATCCAAAGCATTACAATGCAAACATGCTTCAGTCCCATACTTAAATGGAAAGACATCTTAGTCCTAAATTATTTCTTAATTAATTATTATGGAACTGATATAAATTTGAATAATCCTTTACTTACAAGTCCTAATGAATGTACCAATAACATAACTATTCAAAAATAACAATTTCTTACGACACAGTATAAAATTATAAATTACTCAATTTGGAGGTGTCGTGACTGAAGCGCCTTTGCTTTTATAACCCTTCAAGTTATCTATAACATTTTTCGCATTTTACATGATGATGCGTTCTGTCAAGTCTTCAAGCCACAGAACACATATATAAAAAGTACTCTGTGCAGAACACTACCACTTCAAGCCAAGTCTCTGTTATTTTCTAATCTTCTAAATACGAAAGAGTGGTTGTCTCATAATATTATGACATCAACTTATAAAATATCCATGAAGGCTGCATGGTAAAACGAAGCAGGCTAAACCTTCAACCAGGTTATTTAGAAATGAAGTAATTAATGACCTTTGTTGGTTTCCATACTACGAAGAAGAAGATTGCGTAATATCTTACAAAGAATAAAAAACTTTCCACAAATTTATTTCTTTTTTTAACAATCAATTGTCTAATATGACTCAGTTGGTACAGTTACTTGCAGTTTTTGTATTTAAAATAATGAAGCAACTAATCTGCTACACAAAAAATACAAAAACAAAAACATTAGAGGTAAAAAACACAAAAAAAGGGGACAAAAGACAAAAAATCTGGATTTTTATAAAAAAAAACTTCAAAGTCCCATAACTTGAGTACGGTTAAGTTTGGGGTATGGGGTTCCATAGTCAAATCAGTCAGGAATGATGGAAACTACCACCTCTTAAAGGGTTTAGGTCGACTTAACCTGTAACCCTGTATACGTAGCATGAAACTCTGAAAGAAGATACCTGGCATACCTACTTAATATTTATTTTCACACAGTTGTAAATGAAAATAAACAGGAGGAAAATAGCTCTTTGCACAGATTATTTTTGCCTGAAACACAAATGATACCTGGAAAGAGAAAAATACACTGCCCTTTTACACCTTATTTTATTTTTATAATGCACAATATTCTTGAAGAAAAATATACTAGTTCTAATACAGGTCTTATTAAAATATGGTACAGCTTTATCTGACACAAAAATATCGTGTGCTTCTTACTGCTTATTACTGGTACTTAGATACTATTCTCTATATTCGCTGCTCTGTAATGCCATTCTATGTTTTGTTATCTGCTTCTTACCAACTTTGTTTTACTTGGTTACATGGCCACTCTATTTGAAATAGGTACAGTGGTCATGTGTGGGTATAATATAGTTTGTCAAATCTCATCATCTGCCCAGCCGTTTCCCAACTATGTTAGGATCGGCTTCCAGTCTAACCGCATACAGCTGAATACTAGTATTTTACATGGAACGACTGCATATCTAACCTTCACAAACCAGTTACTGGGTAACACGATAACCCTTGGTAAGACTAGTTGTAAGACTTTCGGGCTTCTGACGACAGGTAACGACTGTCAAAGATCCACAAATGACAGCCTGGACCAACGTTCTGAGGCACGGAGAGGTATAGGGGGTATGTAAAGATCCAAACCATCCACGGACCAACCGCGGCAAGCGTAGCTTAACGTGATCGATCGACTCAAACAGTTTAAAAAGGTTTAAAATTTAGAAAGAGAGAAAAAATAGACACCTTTCCTATAGATAACACTGGTTATCCATACGAATGAATAAAACACTTAATTTGGGTAGGGTAGCTTATCTCATAATTTGGTTAAATTATAAGATAAGCTACCCTACCGAAATGTAAAATCAATAATTATCTCAATCACTGAACGACAAAATACGCCAAATAAAATATTTTTCTATAATAATGCAACGATTGTAAAGTATTTATTATTCTCAGTATTTTGTTGTGAGTTTTTCGTAAAGTTAAATATGTATGAGTTGTATTTATTCAGCGTGGTTTCGACGCGAGTCCAACGGTCGATTGAATCTCAAAGCGTTGAACACAATGTGAAAATTTCCTATTATAACATACGTATTGATAAATTTATGAGCGCAAATGCGTCACGGAGAATATTCTGTAGACATAAATGGTTTTGATTTTGTGCCAGACTTGCCAATGCATGTTCACAAAGCGTAATTTTCTGCCCCAACGCCTACATCTACATTTTGTGAGAGATAAAGGGCATTATTCTATTATGCACTTTAGGTTTAAAAGCAAAAACTGGACAAGTGCGTGCCGGATCACGCACAATGAAGGGTTCCGTAGTTGGATGAATTTATCCCAAGAACAAACTTAACATTGTAGTTGAAAAACATGTTCTTCCATACATTCCAACTGCAAATGTAAGTTTGGACGCACAATATTGAGATATTTACAATGTTATTTTAATACCATAGACTTCTTATAAATTTTACGGTAATCTATAAGGACAGAACTACTTAGTTTCTTTTTTTTTTTTCCAAATTTTTGGCTTAGTTGTTTCGGAGATAAGGGGGAAATGGTACATTTTCTTAAATAACTTTAAAATAATTTATTTTAAAATTATAAAAAGAATCTATTTGAGACCCTCACAGTAAGCCCTTTCATTTGATATGTCACACGGCACAGTTTGCAAAAGTTTTTTTTTATTTTCTTATTTGTCCCCTAAAAATGACCCCCATACTCAAAATTCATTTATTAACATAGCACGTCCGTGTTTGGGTCACAGAAATTCATACCAGTACCAAATGTAAACTTAATCGGTCCATTAGATTTGGAGCAAATTGGCTGTGACAGACGGACAGATAGACACACGAGTGATCCTATAAGGGACCCGTTTTTCCTTTTGAGTTACGGAACCCTAAAAATAAACAAAAATGTACACAAACTACAATATCACACACATAATATATTTCGTCCTGTCACATCTGCAACAGATAAGGCTGTACTTTTAGTAAATTACACAGACAAGCACTAACATTTCTCCGGCGCAGGCCGGAACTGCGAAAAGTAGATGCTACAACGACCAAAAAGTCCTTTTATTTTTACGCTACGGTACACGTGTCGTGTTTTCACAGCCTTTATCGTACACGTTTTTGATCATAATGTGAACGGGAAATAATCGTGCAGTCATCCAGAGCGAACTGCCGCTGATACCCGCGAGGCTTTATTATTTTTGAAGGGAGTGTAGAAGGGCCGGCAAATAGCTCAGCCTGCAAACACGGTGAACAAGCGTTCATTAAACACTTCTGCGCAATTAACGTGAAACGGTGCGGCGTTGAAAACAATGTTCGTTTTATTTAACGCAACCTTCCGACAAACAGCAGACCTCCACTATCCAAATACGAAGCGAAAGCAAAAAGGATTTCCCAGCACGGACCCGCGTTTAAAGCTATTTTTTTAAATTACAAAACTACAAAACCTTTTATGACGGCAACTCTGTCCGCGCTCGAAACTTATCTGGATAAATATTTCTAGACTAGATATTATTGCACTGGACTGCAGGATAGCGCTGAGAATTTACGGACTTTCGTGCGCTAGTATCTGGCGATGGCTCATCACTATTTATTTCGGTTGAAGGAACTGTTATATCTCTCGGATGCGAAACGAGTAGCGGTCAATTCGTGAGTGTTTCAAACCTAAATCCAAGCAAAATAGCGAAGTAGGCGAAATTCCCAACGGTTGTATTTGCAGCGTAGCACCGACGCTCGATATTTATTATTCATTCATAAGGAGCACTGCGATATTTACTCTCCCATTACTGTGGCCTCGGAGTCGCGTTTCTTGCATTAAAAATTTAACACGAGTCCGTCTAGAAACAGCACCTGAATAAAATGTTCGGTAAATAATTTTAAATAAACAAAGTCACAGAGACGATTGCTCTTTATTGATTGATATTGTTTGTCGAATTCAAAGGTTTCGGATGGTTTTAGGAATTGATAAAACTTTTTCACAATACGGACCAAAATATCTCTACCGAAAAAAAGCCTAATCCAAAATCGAATTCAGCAAGCCGCGGCCCGCTGGAACCCGAATAAATAACCACACAATGATAAAAACTGGACAAATGTCTCTCCACAAAGCTCAGTGCGCGCACTCCGCTCAAAAAATGAAAACAATTAGCACTACAGCACAGCCTGCGCCGGCAAAAAACTACCAACCATAGATAATTTACTTTCAATCGCTGCAAGAGCCCGGGTACGCGGCAGATATTACACGTAGCTTTACTCGGCAAAATATCGGCAAAAAATCCCCATTTTTGTTGGCGCACCAAATTCATGCAGTTGCTAGCTTTCGTGACGTACTTTTTTCATGTGATATCAGTTTGGTGATTTCATCCAATTTTGAAATGGTTTCCTTACACCATGTTTCAGACATACTGTCGCCGTCCAGTTTGAATAAACATCAGCGATTCCGCGAAAATCTGAAATTCGATAAACCTTCTCATATACAGGGTTATTGGTAAAATACCAGCAACCTCTTAAAGGGTCATTGTACTCATCATTATGAACAACTTTGACTATGTGACCAAGTCTGAAAACGCAAAAAAAATCTGCTGTTCAGTACATTTTGACGAATTACGCGAACATAAATGAACTGAACAGCTGATTTTTTTTTCGCGATTTCAGGTTTGACCCCATAGTAAAAGTTGATCATAACGATGAGTACAATGACCCCTTAAGAGGTTGTTGGTGTTTTACCAATAACCCTGTATTATTAAAACACCATACATTATTAATATTATCTGATCAAACTGCATCTTTATTCGAGTTACTGTCGTGTACTAAAAGTAGGTCATTGTGAAGGCGGATTTCAATTCTTTGCAATGTACGGGTCCCTGCTTTGCTATGAAACAGTTGACCCATGGAGCACTAATAATAACGGGCGGACAATAGGCGTAGCTAGCAAAACCGAGCAGTTTCGTTAAATCAGCGGAGTGAAAGGAATTCTTGAGTTGGATAGGCGCCCAGCGTCGTCGGTGAGATTACAGCAATTTCTCCGGACTTGCCACATCTGGAATAGAACTTAGTGTTAACTTGTAGTTTTCACGGTAACTTCTGATATTGGAGAAAGATAAACAAATTCAGTTCACGACTTCATGTTTGGTTTAATTTAATAGAGTTAAAATATTTGAGAACTATTCTTTTACTCTTGAAATAAGTAACTCATTCTAAAAACTATATTTCTTGAAAATTTACTACCTCATCCTTTTCTGCAACGAATTTAGCTATAAAATATTTCTTTATTTTTACTACTCGTGTTTTTCTTCATCCCATTTCATAAATCTAATATCAACCTAAGCTCATATGACGTTAATGATGAGATCATCTATTGCATTTGGCATGCCTAACATAAATCAGAGCACATAAAAAAGACCCGCTAAAACCTCAGCAGAAACATAAATTATCAAACTAATCGCCTAAATCACAAACGATAGCCACAATCCCACCTATAAACGAGGCAAATAGATCAGACACTAACAAACTTAGCTAGCGGGATATAAAACTAGTATTATAGGGATTTATATGCGGCTAACTAGCACACACTTGTGTAAGGCTGCGTTTTCACAGCGTGGGTAGCTAAGCGGTGCGCAAAGATAACCTACCAACAGGATTACTTAATTTTCCTAGCATCGATCATCGCAGATCTGAGGGAAAAGAACTTTGCAGAGTGAAGTCTTTTTACTTACTTATAAAACAAGCGAGAGATGTGCGAATTAGCTAAGCGATAAGCGAGGAGAAAATCCAGAACAGAATTACTTACCTAACCTACTTCATTTTCCTAGTGTCGTTCAGCGCAATTGTGCAGCTCTGGTGGAAAAAAACTTAGCGGAGCGAGGTCTTTTTATATAAAAGAACAACGATAAGATGTGTGTGAAGCGGTGGGGCTAAGCGAACTACTCGACTACGTCTTTTCACTCTGCTTTATGCTATGTTTTGAATGTTTGTGCGAAGTCATTGGTACTACCAGTCAAAAGACGCTGGTTTATAAATTGGTGTAAAGATTCCGCAACGCATCCTCGCACCGCTCAGCTTCCTCGCACCGCACAGCTTCTTCTCACATCTCCGGTGTAAACGCAGCCTTTAATGCGGCTCTGGGCGGCTGGCAACTCTAATGGCCTTCCATTACGATGCTTGCCACCTGTGCTAATGGGTCAGAAATATTTTATTGATGAGAGCTGTACAGATTTCCGGACTCACATTTTTCATCCATTTCGTAGTGTTTCATGTCCGTTTTGTGGCCAGCCTCATTACTGCAGAATATGTTTTGCACTTTCTACGAGGACGTTTAAAGCGAATTGCTTTCATTTTTCATCTGTCTTGTTATATCCTAGCTAATTAAATAGCGTTGTTACGAGTATAATGGTTTAGTTTAGATTTGGAGTAGTTGGTGTTATTTTTATGGGATAGTATTATCTACCTGATGCAGGATTTGTTTTTTTTTTCTCTTGCTTTTCGAATATGGTTGTTAGATTTTTTGAAGTATTCCCATTTGACCACCTATTTTTAGAGCACCTATGCATTTTACACCAAAGGTATTCCCATTTGAGAATAACTTTAGTGCAAAATACATAGGTGCTCTAAAAATAGGTGCTAAATCGGGAAAACTCCGAATTTATATTTTTTTTTGGTTAGGTTAGGTTAGGTTAGGTTAGTCATAACTATACTGGATTTTGCGACAAATTGATGTTGCAATTTCTCGCAAAATCCAGTATAGTTATGACTCAAACAAAATGTTGCTTACTTCTTATTATTCTCTACGAAGAAGAAGTATGAGTAGTAGAAGATTAAAGATTTGCATTTTTCTGAACCTAAGGTTGAAATGCTTTGAACTTGATTAAAATGAAACACAACACTGTATCATCTATTGCCATACAATTCTCGCAACAATATCAGACATCAAAATTATGAACAAAATGTTTAATTAAAATCATAATTGTGAAATTGTTCACATACGATAAAACCAACGTAAACCAAATGCGGTTTGAAATCAAATCCCGAATTTACGGGTACAATGACCTAAAACAAATTCTCGTCGGCAATGTGTTTGTATTAACTGCATCTGAAAGCAAAATGTATAGATAGATACAGCCAAACATATTCATTTGCTCAACAGACAATACGGATTCGATCTATTTAAGTCCAAATATCGCGATTTAGACACCAAATAATTGCTTCATTTGATGGTACTGTAGAGACGTGGATTCTCTACAGAGACGTAGCAATATTAATCAGCTACAAATAAAAGATGATGGAGCTATTAAAGCTTACATTTTTTTATTATCAGATTTAATCTTAAAGATCCACGCAGTGCCTACCCCTATCGTATCTCGAATTGACTTTTTCTTCCGAAAAAAAGCATGGTGTGCCTCCACAGTGAATGCGCGCTGATTAGGGCCTGTGGCGGGTCCGAGTTCCGACGGCGGGGGCGTGCGGTGGCCACAGTGACATGCGACCTGTTGTAGTGCTTAAGACGTATTTCAGGTGGACCATGGACGAGGATTTGGTATTTTTACTAGATAGCCCGTGTCAACATTTGACTACATCCTGAGTAAAATATCTCCTAAAATCACCCGAGAAAATACAAACTTTCTTTTATTTCGGTGTGGTGTGGATTTTTACTTTGCTATATAGATGGTTTAGATTGAATCGCATTTATAAATATGTCAGTATTTCCCGCCATTTTATTAAAAAAAAAGTTTGCTGACGCGATTACGCCGAGCGACAAGACTGAACTGGTTTGATACCCCTGCCAGCCGTGCATTAGGTCGCTTGCTGACCAGGGGGCCGATTCTACTAACACAATTGTTAAAAAATCGCAATTGAATGGCAGCTGAACCACGGCTTTTAAGCGTTTTCGCATTCCACTAATGTAACAACGATCCACCTGCGGTTACGTTTCAGTTCAGTCACCGATCGATCGAAACAATCTCAAAAGCTATTCTGCTAACAAAACCGGACATGAGCGTGACGTTTAGTCGCTTCGTCATTATCTTTTTGACATAATTGAAACGTTTCGTTTCACAGATTTCGCAAGCTAGGGCTGAAAACGAAACGTTCTTCTGAGTTTTTGACAAGAAAATATACAGGTTAAAAGTATAAGTATGGTCTAGATATGGTTTTGTATTAAAAATACTTTTAGTAGCACTTATTCGTATTTAGTAATATTATTAGATTCAACTTTTTTTTTCTGTGGTATTATTAAAACATACTATTTGGAATGTTGGTCACACAGGTTACCCCCTGTTACGTTCCCGTTACGATTCGGTTTAAGTTTAGTTTCCATTTTGCTTATAGAATAGTAGAATGACTTTTTTGGTAACTATCGAACGGCGATCGAAACTGAACAGTTGTTGAAACACAATTGAACGTGTAACGTTGCAAATTAGTAGAACCGGCCCCCAGGCCCGTAGTGCGGCCATAACGCGCGGATTTGAAAACTACGCGCGCTATCCCGCTCGGGCCCGTAGCGCTAGGCGCCCGCCTTATCACTACACTATGGATGCAAACGGCTGTATAAATGTTTTATACTTCGCGCCCATCGTCGCAATCGCGCTAGGCTGGCAATATGGGTGCACACTATTCAAAAGTGACTGTTCGAATGTGTCATAAATATTGCCAGCCTGGTAAACCAGGCTCGAAAGTGACTGTTCAAATGTGTCATAAATATTGCCAGCCTGGTAAACCAGGCTCAAAAGTGACTGTTCGAATGTGTCATAAATATTGCCAGCCTGGTAAACCAGGCTCAAAAGTGACTGTTCGAATGTGTCATAAATATTGCCAGCCTGGTAAACCAGGCTCGAAAGTGACTGTTCAAATGTGTCATAAATATTGCCAGCCTGGTAAACCAGGCTCAAAAGTGACTGTTCGAATGTGTCATAAATATTGCCAGCCTGGTAAACCAGGCTCAAAAGTGACTGTTCGAATGTGTCATAAATATTGCCAGCCTGGTAAACCAGGCTCGAAAGTGACTGTTCAAATGTGTCATAAATATTGCCAGCCTGGTAAACCAGGCTCAAAAGTGACTGTTCGAATGTGTCATAAATATTGCCAGCCTGGTAAACCAGGCTCAAAAGTGACTGTTCGAATGTGTCATAAATATTGCCAGTCTGGTAAACCAGGCTCAAAAGTGACTGTTCGAATGTGTCATAAATATTGCCAGCCTGGTAAACCAGGCTCAAAAGTGACTGTTCGAATGTGTCATAAATATTACCAGCCTGGTAAACCAGGCTCAAAAGTGACTGTTCGAATGTGTCATAATAATTGCCGGCCTGGTAAACCAGGCTCATATTCGAACAGTCAAGGGCAGCCTAGTTAGAACTACGCTGCCCTTTGAATGAAACCTTTACATGAGCTACACCCACCCTTGAATAAATGATTGACGTACCTAGTCTATTTCCGAATAAGACATTTATTCAAAACATAACATTCGAACATTCAAATTCTTCCTACCTATGCCTATAAGAACAATCACCTGACGCCAAGAATAAAATTTACAATATGAGGTATTACTCTTGCAAGAGCAGGCTTATAAACCTGACACTAGGTGTCAGTCTTAAGTTAAACTTTAAGGTGTGCCAATGTGCACTCACATATAACTGATGTCATCCTGTTTAAGCCAAAAACTGGCGAAAAAGGCTTGACGATCCTCCTATGAGCAAACAATATGATGTGACAATTTACATCAGCCCAGAATGGGTTGAATAAACTAAAGAAGTTAACATCGCAATCTTTTACCCCATCGGACGCTATTGAGCCCGAGGGAGGGAAAAGGCCAAGAAATTAAAAATCCATCGAAAAACCCACCATGAGGTGGGTTTTTCGATGGACTTTCACACTCCCGAGGAAAAATAATAAAAAAGAATCATCCCATAATGTTGACATTAAACTATTGGTCCATGTTGACCAATCTGTGGGTCCTCAATCATAAACTGAACCAATTGTGTCAACCTGACACACTTTGCAAAGGGTATGCCCCGTTAGCAAAGCTGGTCACAGCACATCAAACCATTTAGAGATTTTATTGTTGGAAAGATTTACTACTTTTATTTATAAAAACGTTGCTTTTATAGTTAACAGTAGTTTAAACGTCAATAAATGTATGGTTGAGCAGTCACTTAGCATTACTTAGTTTATCTTTAAGCAACGTTTATAATAAACCCCTTAGTGCCAATTTCACCAATTAAACTGAACGCGACATCTAAACTGTGTCCGAGAGCCGTCTGTGTCAAAATTCCGACAGTGATAGCTCTTGAACGCGGTTTAGATGTGCTGATCGCGTCCAGTTGCATTGGTGAAATTCGCACTTAGTGACTACCACCTCTCATCCTGTGGCTGTAGGTACTGTAAGGTTTTGCAATGCCATTGTCATCACATAAAAACACCTTCACATTAGTACGCAATCCAGCTACGCTGCTTCCGCTTGCCGATTCGCAATCTCCACTCAAGAACACGTCTACCCTATCTTCGATTCTAGGGCTAACAAGACTGGCCCATTTGCATCTCCAGCTTACTTATTTTGCGGGCTTTATCGGCCTGGTTCTCAGATCACTTCATTCCTCATGGTAGGGTAGAACCTGGAAGAGGCTGGCACAGAAGCGTGGGATTGTCATAAGAATAGAGAGGCCTATGCTCAGCAGTGGCAGAAGTCGGGAGAAGAGAACAGAAGAGCTCAGAAGTCAGGCTGTGGATGGTGATGATGAGGTACAGTGTTCCCGAATCCAAGACAAGGGTGAATATTATTAAAATAGATCGTGCATAATTCAGAAATAGCAATGTTGCAGGCAGGTATACCCAGCATTTCAAAAACCAAATAATAGTAGCGAATCTATTGTCACGTATTTCGCGTATTATTAGCGGTAAATTATCATCGAGCGAGACGCCATTGCCACAATAATTGTGGTGTGTTTCCGCATTGTATTTGTGTAGTGGCGGGAAATCATTGGTGGCGGCCATTGCGCCTTAATTGTGCAGAAGTATTTAATGATCTAGTCGCTGTTTCTGATACATCATAAATGGATGAATATGATTGATTACTGTCTGTTAGTTATCTAAGCAACGATTTTGTATTGAATAAGTTCCTAATTAATATAGCCTACCTTACATTTCTGTCTATTCTTGGTTTTAGAAGACACCGATGGCGCCGATTTTCTTGTTCACAAACTAAACTTAAATTAAGTTCAGTGCATCTTTTTATATTATTAAGAAAAGGACAGAAGATAAACATTAGTTCAGTCCTGTCAAATTAGTCATATTTTTAGTAGGCAATTTTTAATCACGTCTAAACTTGTCTATGGAGTATCTTAATTTGGCAGGACTAAACTAATATTTATCATCTGTCCTTTTCATAATGAAATAGAAACAAAAAGATGCACTGAACTTAAGTTTAGTTTGTGAACTAGGGATTCGGCGCCATTAATAATAATAATAATATTTATTTATTGCAGTCAAATACACACATAAAAACACAAGCATTACATTACACAGAAATGCTAGTTTTTTTGAACTCTGATACCCAAATTAAGATTTAACTTGTGTTAAGGGTACCAGGGCTCTCGCAGTTATTAATCTATTACAATTTTTTACATAGCTACTGAGCGGAACGTGTTCACGTGATTGATGTTATACGTATAATTATTATTATCCGTTAGTATTGTGAAAAGAGAAGAAAATAAAAATAAACACAAAATGTTAACTATTTCATTAAAAAGATAATCGTATAAGTACCTATGTATGTGGGATTGTGTAATGTGTGTGTGGTGTGTGTGTGTGTGGTGTGTGTGGTGTGTGTGGTGTGTGTGTGTGTGTGTGTGTGTGTGTGTGTGTGTGTGTGTGTGTGTGTGTGTGTGTGTGTGTGTGTAATTATGGGAGTAGACTATGCGTGTACGTGATTGAGGTGTACGGTAATGTAGGGTATAGGTTCCCATTAAGGCGCGGCTCCACCGCAGTGCACGCTGTGCACGGACACGCGGCGCATTTTAGCTGCGTGTATTCATTTGTTTGACAACGTGGGTCTACGTTTCCACTGAAGTACACGAATATGACCCACGACTATGTGTAGCGTGGCACGGCGCACGGGTAGACCCACGCTGACAGCGTTGAGCTACGTAACCGCTTATTCGAGCAAGCTTTTTTTTTTCGTCAGAAGAACTGTCTAGCAAAGTCAGTACCAATGCCATTCTATGAGTACCTCGATACGATATATACGAGAAACACGAAACGCGTCCGTTCCACAACGTGTATGACTGAAAACTGCTCTGCGATAACCGAGCTGTACATAGTCGTGGGTCTTATTCGTGTACTCCAGTGGAAACGTAGACCCACGTTGACAGCGTTGAGCTATGTAACCGCCTATTCGAGCAAGCCACGCGTGTATCAATGACGTCAATTCATGCGTAGCCTCTCCGTGGGTTGCAGTGGACACAACCACATACATTTTCTTACAAAGCGAAGCTTAATACACGTGCGTAGCCTCTCCGTGCACCGCGGTGGAGCCGCGCCTTTATAGTGTTGATAATTTAAGGAGGTTTTCAGTTTCATCATATGGTTTATTCTGAAGCAAGTTTGATACCTTTTTTTTACATTCGTATCTGGTGAGTGGATAGATATTGCAATATTTATTTATTTTAATATATAAGTCACATCCAATCACATCCATTGCAGTGTTAAAGATTATGGAGAAGTAGCAGAGGCTTATACAGACGTACCTACCGACCTACTGGATACAGGGTCAAATTAAATTAGCTAGCGAAACTTCGCAGACGTGATTGGTATCGATATCTAAACAAAAGTTTTCATTTTTTTTTTAGGGTCAATGACCACTGGTACCTATTTTTACAGTGGCCACGATGCGAGCCACTCAAGGAGCACCCAGACGCAGACAATTAGCGAGTCGGAATGTGCTGTCACCCAACATAGTGGCTATGTTGTGTGACGGTAGTGCCTGAAGCCAGAGGCCCGACTACCACTCAGCCAGCAGGCGGACACGCTCAGCAGTATTGATGGACGTATTAATAAGATTATTTCGCACCAACCTGCAGATCGGCTCATGCCTCTGGGAAGATGGGTTCACGGGCAAGCCACTTTCCAGTTCCAGGAGTTCAATGCGTCGTCGGTAAGGCACGGCACTTCTGAGTCAACCAGGGCGAGGCTAAAATTTTCCCGGTCATCTTTTCAGTGCTGTGGACAGAGGACAGTAAACTAACACTGGTAATTTTGCGGAATAAGTTGGTAATACGATTAATAAAATGTTAATATAATAATATTATGTAGATATAAATGGAGAGCATATCAATAAATTACCGACCTATCATTTGGCTTTAGATCCATACAAGAGCCAACTGCTAAAGAATTAAGTACCTACCTAAGGGACAGAATGATGTTGATGATCTTTTTAATACGTTCCCTTTCGACACTCGAGGTTAGTACTATTTATTTATTCTGTGACTAGAGCTACAAAGTAGTGTGCCGTTTTAATAATAGTAAACTAATGCAGGGTGCGTAATTTTGTTCTATTTAGGGCCCTATGGCTCACATGTACAGTCGAGTTCTTTAATATCTGAGCTTGTTCATAAATCAGAAATATATAGCAATGGTAAGTTACATAAAACTCTAAACAGCTTTGCCTTACAATAAATTGTAAACAATTTGTGACATCATAAATATGTGACTGCATTATATCAATAATATTGCTACAGACAAATACTCTACGTAGAAATTGTGCGCAAGCAATTGTTCATACTATTTAGCGCAATGTTAGGTTCATTAATATCTATGCAATTTTTCTATGAAAATATCTTGACAATTTGACATGTCTCGAATTGTTGTCTTAATTTTTGTATGTATTTTTTTTTTCTCTTTTAAATGTTAGGTTTTCAGAAGAACAAAATAAGAACTTAAGAATAATAAATAAAAATTAAATACTAATGTGCTTAAAATGTTATTTTTATTTTTAAAACCGACTGAAAACTTTTAAACAAATAGGTAGGTATAGTCTGCGTTGACCCTAAGATTTCCTAAAACTAAAATTAATCAAATAATACAGCTACTACCCAACGTTGTCAGATTGATACAGTCCTATTACGAACGGCAACATTGCATCGTACTTATGCTCCGGCAATTAAAAATAAATTTAATGATAAAGGCCATTTAGTTGAATATTCAAAGCATATTTACGAATTGGTAATAATAATACGGTTGCACCAAATATATTAAAATTTAGAGTATTTAGATATTTATGTTCCGAAGAGTAGTCAGATATTTTTGGCTGCACTACCGTAACATACTTATGAACAGTTTATATTATAACATTTTATTGATGTCCTACTTTGTATAGAACTATGTATATGATCATTTTAACGCTTACGATATTTTGAAACATTGTCACTGCCAATATATTTGTGAACTCGACTGTACAAACGTAACCACCTACCGCTTTAAACTTTAAACGCGTCTGCTTCTGCGGTAACCGTGGTCACTAGATCCTTACCTACTTATTTACATAGAACCTTAATTTACATAGAAAACCCTTTTTGCTACAAGCTAGGGTCAAAGCTACATTGTATCAGAAATGCAAAGTGCATTCGAAAGATTCCTAGGTGGGGTATACCTAGTTGTTAAATAGAAACTGGAATTTGCATGAGATAATGCGCCGCCGCCCGGTTCAGAGTATGCCTCACTTCTCCCTAAAGCTTCATTTTGTACAGTGTATCTTGGCAAACATCCGAAATAATTTAAGACCAGTTAAGTAAAGAGGATTAATTAACGTAGCTACTAGAAACGGCGGTATTTTTTGTGTGTTATCCTGGTAGCTGCTGTAATAACGGAACAGTTTATTAATCAAATTATTTTACAGGATTAGGCCAGACCATACATGAAACGCAGCTCGCAGCTGCAGCATCCTCGTGCGTGGCATGACTTGCGTTGCTAAATTCGTATTTTTATTGGCCTGCCGGTAGTTTAATTGCGTAACACACTATCGATCGGAATCTGAATCATTTTGAATAAAATTGTTAATCTATTGCTTCATATGTTCGAAAAATGTGTCTTCCCAACACCGTAAATAACGCAATGAATGTTGTTGAACTGTCAAAATGAAACCCATTCCAATTGATAGTGTGTTACGCAATTATGGTGCGGGTCGAAGTCGTCTGTATGTTGATCTGAATATGATTCGCGACCGTAACAAATCAAATGTAGGTAAGTATTTACAGAATTACACATATAATCATTTAAATCATCAATACAACTCTATAAGTTCATATAATCTTAATGACTATTTCATAAAATTTTGATATTTAGGATTATACTAACTTAAGGAGTCTAATTCTAACTGACTGACTGCATGACTGGGCTGATTCTAATGATTATAATTTTGTAAATACATAAATGTTACGGTCGCGAATCATACTTTAATCAATATACAACGTAATACTGATATGCAAATTGCAATATACAATCAATAAACTTAAGAAAATTTTAATTTCGCGGGCTACCTGGAGTTTCCCCCTTAAAAACTATTTGAAGTAAGTAAAATGTCGTAGATACGTTCGACAAAACGGCGGCCAACGTTTAGCCCTAATGCAAACATATCAAAATATAGGGTAACCAAGCCAAGTAACTGCGACCAACTTGGAAGTAGCGCTCGCTCGGCTCGCGTGTGGTGGGTCACAGTTCTAACTTATCCACTAACCATTTTGGAACTTAAAACTACAAAGCGGCGCGCCAAATTGTATTATGGCTGAGCGTTGATCAGCCGCATTGTATTATGGCGGAACATTGATCAGCCGCATTGTATTATGGCGGAACGTTGATCAGCCGCATTGTATTATGGCAGAACGTTGATCAGCCGCATTGTACCTATTATGGCGGAACGTTGATCAGCCGCATTGTATTATGGCGGAACGTTGACCAGCCGCATTGTATTATGGCGGAACGTTGATCAGCCGCATTGTATTACGGTGGAACGTTGATCAGCCGCATTGTATTATGGCGGAACGTTGATCAGCCGCAATGTATTATGGCGGAGCGTTGATCAGCCGCATTGTATTATGGCGAAACGTTGATCAGCCGCATTGTATTATGGCGGAACGTTGATCAGCCGCATTGTAAAGGGTGATCCAATTCGAGGTTTAAAAAAAATACACAAAATGTAACAATACCTTAATTATTTTTTCTTTAATCGAATATTTAGTGTTATTCATTAATTATGGAAAATGATGTCAGGCAAATGGCCGCCTCTTGACCTTCTACAGCAGTTGATTCTTTCGAGGTAATCTTCGATGACTTTTGTGCAAGTTTCGTGGTTTATCTCGGCAATAACTTGGCGGATGTTCATTTTTAAGTGCTCCAACGTTGCAGGTGTGTTAGTATAGACGCCACTCTTAAGAAAACCCCACAAAAAAAGCCAATGGCGTTAAATCGCACGATCTTAGCAGCCAGTTTACGTCACCGTAACGTGAAATAATGCGGCCTCTGAACCTTTCACGCAACACATCTAACGTTTCACGCGCTGTGTGGCAAGTGGCGCCGTCTTGCTGAATCCACAAGTCATGCACATCAATATCCTCGATTTTGTTCCAAAAATATTCGGTTATCATGCGCCTATAGCGCTCACCGTTGACTGTTACTGTCTGACCTTCAGCATTTTCATAAAAGTAAGGCCCTATTACACCGCCGGACCACAATGCACACCACACAGTTACTTTTTGGTAATGCAATGGAGTCTCGTGTATCATGACAGAATTATTCTCACCCCATATGCGGCAATTTTGTTTATTCACATACCTAGAGAGTGTAAAATGTGCCTCATCAGAAAAGAAAATTTTCTTTGAAAAATCAGGATCAAGTTGCTGCTGCTCTAATACCCAATCTGCGTAAATCCTTCGCTGTTCATGATCTCTGGGCTTCAGTTCTTGTGTTAACTGAATTTTATACGGGTGAAGGTGCAAGTTCTTATGCAAAATGCGCCAAAGGGAGTCATAGGAAAGGCCCAAACTATGCGAACGGTGACGAATCGACAATTTCGGGTCTTCGGCCACACTATCACTCACAACAGCTCAGCTGAACGTACGCCACGATGATGCTTACCCTATCTAAGCTTCCAGTTACGTCCATTTTTGTCAGTATCTTGCGAATTGTTCGCTCAGTAGGACGATTAACTTGACCATAATCTTCCCGCAAAAGTCGATACACAGTTCTTACAGAATTGTTATTTCTGTAGAACAATTGAATAATTTTAACGCGTTGAGCAACGGTAAAGCGATTCATTTTGTAAATGTATTGTTACAGTCTAACACTTGCCGTTTGAAAACCGTGCCATTATTATCAGCTGTCAAAATTACAATGTTGCCAATATAGGAACCTCGAATTGGATCACCCTTTATTATGGCGGAACGTTGATCAGCCGCATTGTATTATGGCGGAGCGTTGATCAGCCGCATCGTATTATGGCGAAACGTTGATCAGCCGCATTGTATTATGGCGAAACGTTGATCAGCCGCATTGTATTATGGCGGAACGTTGATCAGCTGCATTGTATTATGGCGGAGCGTTGATCAGCCGCATTGTATTATGGCGGAGCGTTGATCAGCTGCATTGTAGAACGCGATTCGCTATCACAATGCGGCATATGTACGTATACTTAGCCGTAACACTTTTTGGCTGAACGTCAATAAGCTGTATTACAAAACAGCGCCATTATGTCTTTGGGCTAGGCGTTTTATACGACGTGTTATAGGTACAATCCGGCGCGGCGGCGACACTTACACAAAAGTGTATAAACATTGCTTCTTTGTGTCGATATTTTTGTTTGTGTAATATTTCGAAAAAATACGCGCAGACAGAAAGTTGAAGTTTACAAAGCATATTTTAATAGAAATCAGGTAAATATTTACTAATAAAATCATTGTTTACTGGTTTTTTTTTTTAGTTACTCGATGATTGTATTTTCTATAAAATACCCAATAGAAATCATTCATGTGCCACTTTAAATTTTCTACCACAATTATCTATTTAGGTACTACCATTTTGTAGCGTTCCTTTTAAACACACCTGTAGGTGTGTTTAAATTTCGCGGGCTACCCTGACTTGACAGACAATCAGTCAATTTTCTTACGTTTTTTGCAATTTACAAGTCAGTATTAAGTTGTATGTTATATAAAGTATGATTTGCGGCCGTAACAAATATGTATTTACATAATTGTAATCATTAGAATCAGTAATGGAATCCTGAAATGTCAAGATTTCATGAAATAGTCATTCATTAGGATTACCTGGTCTTAAAGAGTTGTATTGATCACTTTAATGATTCTAATTATGTAAAAAGATACTTGTTACGGCCGAAAATTATATTTTGAACAACGTACAATCTAATACCGACTTGTAAATTGCAGAAAACTTAAGAAAATTTGAATTTCGCAGACTACCCTGACGCTTCCCCCTTAAAAAAAAAACCCTTCCACACAGATCTGTGAACAGCGTTTTGCCAGTCCATCGGTTCGTAAATCAGGTTATCGAACAAGTGCCATTGTCGATACGGTAGCAAATTATACCTTTGTGAATAGCTATGTATGACTCCTTCAATATAGGTTTATAAAACAAGCTTATCGAAATAAGGAAAACATACATAACATTGTTTTATAAAGACGTTTGATTTTGCGCTACCACCATGATCACAAATTATGATGATTATGGGGAAGTTTTGTAATAAGATAACCCTATTTTTATGGTAGCTATGACAGTTTTATTTGACATGACGATTGACGACTTTGACAGTTTTAAGTTTCGTGATGTGAAGTCTTTCTTTGAAAGTTTGACTTTTTCTTTGAATCGTTGTGTTCATGCGTGTTGAATTAGATGTGTTTCGGAGTTTTTAGTGACTGTTTTTGTTTTGCGACAACAGTTTACTACTACGGATTTTCGGAATTCGTGTTATTGTGTTGTTTTCGCAGATATTATATTGATCTAATTGCTGATCTACCATATTTATTTTGTGTTGCTCTCCTTGGCCGAATTAATTTTAATGTAATGTAAAACGAAATCTATAGAAAATAACATTAAAATACGGTTACTATATTATATAGCGATATTTATATTTAGTGTACAGACGCCAGCTGCAGGTCAACCTACCCGAAACTGTCAGATTTTCCCAATCAACCTTGAACCTAATGCCTTAGCAATAAAGACGAAAATCTATTAAAGAAATCTGACAGATTGTAGTAGCTTGATGTGCTGGCGTCTGTACATAGTGCTAGCCCAGGCTCCACATTCCTGGAAATCCTGGAATAAGTATCTCATTTGCCACTGATTTCCTTTTTAATAAATCACTCAGTATCTTACGTTATGTTACGAAATACCTAATACTTATTATTTACCACCACAAAAAATACCATTTTCCCATAAACGAATTTTAACAATCGAATCTAGTAGGAAATCAAACGGTTGTGAACACAGAACACTAATACCCTTAGCCGGTTGTGAATATTGTGAGAACGAATAATCGATAATCGTTTTTATATTGACAGCTGTCTTGTGTCTATGGCTGTCTGTCAAGTGTCATATCTTCATGACATGTCAAATTTTCAAGTCAACACTAATGATCGCTGGCTATAATTTTATTATTTCATTTCTTTTATTACAGTTTACTTTGTACTGTTATTTGTGAATTACATTGTTTTGCGGAGTGTGTGTACTGTAAGTTAACTAGGAGTAATATCATAATGTCTCATCAAACAGGAATTCAAGGTACGAAAATATACAGTTATCTTCCTATTTCAAAATAAACCACGTAATATGCTAATAACCCCGGCAAAAACATTTCCTTTCCGTTAAGGCGTAAAACTTATATATAAATAAAATCTAGTATATTTTTAGACATTACGTTATTCTGGCTACCAACCAACCAGATCTCCCACGTCAAAATCCCATATTGATAACAATGGTTGTAATGGAATTCCAAAAATGATATCATTAATGTACCTAATTTCTATTAGCAATGTAATTTGGAGTTTGCAATATAATAATAATATTCCACAACTATCACACAACGCCGTCTAGCCTCAAGCTAAGCAGAGCTTGTGTTATAAGTACTAGACAACTGATAAACATACTTATATATTTCTAAATACATACATATATAGATAAATTACACCAAGACACAGAACAAATGATCATGCTAGTCACACAAACATTTGTCCTGGGTGGGAATCGAACCCACAACCTCCGGCATAGCAGTCAGGGCCACTAACCACTAAACCAACAGGCCAGTCAAATAAAAAGCTGTAGTGAAAGCACAGCCGAAAGTGTGGGAGAGCCTATTGGCATCAACTGGGCACAAATCCAAACTACAGGCTGCTACTGAGAAGTTCATCATAGATAAACCCAATAACACTGCTAGACCTGTGAATCAAACTCAAGACCTCATGCTCAGTAGACCTCCACACTACCACCACCATAACTGCAACCACTATACCAACAAGGCTGTAACTTTAATATTGAATAAAGTATTTATGTTTACATCACTTATTGATGGACTGTGCTAGATATGAGTCTAATAGAAATTACCTGATTGGAGTATTGAGGTTGAACCGGCTTGAAATAGGCACATTCCATAAAATTCTCTCTCAACCAAATGGTGATGATACGAAGAGTCTGTTCAGGTTCATGGCCCAAATGTAAACTGTAGCAGTGTGTGTTTAGGGTACGATGGGACTGTCATACGCATTGCGATTATAAAAGTCCCTAATTAAATAAAGAAAAAAAAAAAAAGTATTTATGTGTTCCTTGCGAAGCATGTGTGGTGAGACTAGTAGTAAAACAACAGTTGAAAACGTATATTTATCCAAAGTAGCCGATAAGGGACTATACACTATGGGTGACGCCCGGTCGTTTCTCTGACTGCAAACTAAAATCAGGTTGGTTATGTTTTTGAACCTAAATTATTTTATTTATAACTTTAAAATGCTTTTTCACGATGATGAAAATGCTGTTTATTGCCCTTGAAAATCTGTTTAGTTTTGTATCTACAACAATCTACTTTTTTAGTTAGCAGTTGGATAAACAACCAGAAGTCACCCATTATTTATAGGTTGTTATCAGCTACTTCATGAATATATCCACTGACTACTGCTGTTTTAGAACTATAGGTGTGACTATGAATGATAGGTTGAGGTATGATGTGATAAGGCAATGGTGTGGTTTAAAAGATGTAGTGACAAAAATTGAAAAGAGTAGGCTAAGATGGTTTGGTCATGTTGAGGGGATGAATGAAAGGTGACTAACAAAAGGTACTTACAAGGCAGATGTGAGTGGAAATACTGGGTGGTGTTCTGTAGTTTTTGCATACCCCCATGAGAAAAAGGCGTGAGTTTACGAATTACTACTTATATTACTACTTAATGAATTACTACTCATATTATTCATGACTTTAGAAGTCATTTTAGTTTTAAAGGTTAGTAGAATTCCATGGCAAATTGCCATAGAATTCTTAATAACATAAAACATAGAATTCATGCTTGATGATATTTAATAATCCCACAGAACACCATAGTACTGCATAGTAACTAAGCCACCATCTCAATATTCTGAGCATCTTAATTACTAAGGGCTGGTTTTTTGATCCATAGTTAACTCAACCAATGGTTAAACATAGTAACTAATGGTTGAATTTTAATAATCCCAAAGAACAATAGCATGCTGCATAGTAACTAAGCCACCATCTCCATATTCTGAGCATCTTAATTACTAAGGGCTGGTTTTTTGATCTGCAGTTAACTCAACCAATGGTTAAACATGGTAACTAATGGTTGAATTTTGGCTAAATGTGTTTGCCAAAATGCCATTAGTTACTATTTTTAACATGAATGAGTTAAGGGGGAAGTGTCAGGGTAGCCCGCGAAATTAAAATTTTCTTACGTTTTTTGCAATTTGCAAGTCAGTATTAAGTTGTATGTTAAATAAAGATTTGCGGCCGTAACAAATTTGTATTTACAGAATTATAATCATTAGAATCAGTAATACAACTCCTTAAGTTAGTGTAATCCTGAAATTTATTTATTTATTGATATGGCACTTCAACGACTTACTAAAACATAGGTATAGTACTACAAAAATAACATGCAGTTTTAGGTATTGTGAATTCGTCACTTACAGAAGTGCACAGCACTAGCAAAGAAATAAAGGACGTATAAGGTATCATTAGTTAAGTTACAATGTAAAAAAAAGGTGAGCTATGTTCACAAATACATTCAACAATATTAAGAAAATAACAACAAAAATAAACAAAAGGCTGAAAAAGAAGGAAATGGGAGTGGATACAATTATATCTTAAAAAATGGCTCGAGTCTCTGGGAGTCTTGAGTCTCCGAGCTGGTTAACAGTCTCATACGGAATTGCCATTAGTGGTTGTCTTTAAAATTAATAAATTTAAATGTGGAATTGCCAAAAAAACAACTGAATTTTGTGCTTTAAACTCCACAAGCAATGCCTGGCCCCTATAAGCGACAATTATTTAAAATGTGGATAATTAGCCACATTTTAAATAATTATTGCTTATAGAGACACTTAATGAACCAAATAGTGCAACAACTAACAGTAGCAAAAATCATAATAATTCCTCTTTTCATTTCAGCAAATGCAGAGTTGAAGAAATATTTGGGTAAATGTAGAGATGGAAAAATTCGAGTGTTGAAAATCAGCATAGAAAATGGTAAGGTTTTTGCAAAATAATCAGCTTATGCAGCTGATAGCATTTATTTAGTCCAGGTTATGCAGTGGTAAGCTATCGTTATATATAAAGGTGATATCTGCAACTTATCTACAACCTTTCAAATCAAGAGAGGTATCCACCGCTCCAAGACTTCGTAAATTATCAAGAACACCTGCCTCCCGGTCGTGGCCTATTTGCAAAGCACTGATTACTTACCCAAGTAGGTCGCTGCAAACATAATTTGCCGGAATGGGGCATTATAGATTCATCGAACATCCAGTGCGAGCGTGGTGCTCCTGGACAGACTATGCCCCATCTGCTAGTCTCCCAAATGTCCGCTCACCTGCACCCTTGACAATCTTAACAACGCTTCTGATGCCACAATAAATGTGGTTACGTATTGGGCCCAAACAATATAAGAAATATAGATGTACCGTTGAAACGAAATGCAGAAGAAGAATCAAGCAGGTTGCATTGATAGATCACCTTTAAAAACCAATTTAACAAAGAGTATAAGGTTACCTATCAAAGGAGAGAATTGCTTGTCCACTGCAAGTAATCCTCTGCTTTAATTGATAAAGAACTGGACTGGTCAACTCAAAGCTGTGTCGTTTTTTCTTCGAAAGACCATCTCGGACAGATTGTGACCTCTGTTTGTTTCAGGGTTTCCTTTCAGAGTAGTCTGATGAAACACCGGCTTCATTTAGTTTTACAACATAATTTATTTTGATGTGTAAACGTGTTTTTTAAACCAATGTAACCTTCAACTGTCATGTTTGAGACACAATTCAATTTCTATCGTTACCGACCTCTAGGAGGCCGATGGACAGTTGAGAGATACTCTGAAAAAAAAAAATTGTTGCAAAGAGGACTTGTGTCAACAGCGATCTCACATAATATTGTATTGAATTTCAGAGCAGCTGGTATTATCCAAGTATTACCCAACAAAGCACTCATGGGAACAAGACTTCGACAAATATTTACCTTCATTGGTAGTTGAAGAAATGCCGTGTTACATTTTATATAGGTTAGTCATTTTTGCCCTAAGAATATGTACTGTAGACGTAGCGCGCACTACAATTTACGGCGAAATGGGTCCCACGGAAGAAATTTTGACGCATTCCCACTGCACGCAAAATCATTTTTTTTTTTCTCAAAATCTACAAAATTTGCCTTATTCTTTTTCGATACAATTTGGCTCGATACAAAAAAAAATCTGTTTCCTTAAAATTTGCATTTTTTATGAGAAAAAGAAAACTGTTTTATTTGGTTGTACGAATAAATAAAATAAAAAACAAATAATTTCAAGCATTTAGAATTTTAAAACGAAATATTTTTAGAATTCTATATGCTCCGTTTTTCCATACAAATGCTTCAAACCCCGTTAGGATACCATTTCGCCCGACACGATTTTAGGACCACATCATATGCTGCAATTCACTTTTGCGACAATCACGTCGCGAGCCGTCGCGTCAAAATGTGATAAATCATAATTTAAAAATGGCAGCGACAATTTTCTCGTGTGCGCATGCACTGCCAACCAATACGTTGCATTTCGGCGACAAAATAATGGCGCAGTAAAAAGTCGTAGCGCGCACTCGCACTAAGGACCTGTGTTTGTGTTCTCTCTCTTTACATACATGTTAATAAAGTACTAAATATAATGGTCCAATTAGTAGTCTTGTTTCAACTTAAATTTTGTCTGATATTCATATCATCCCCCAGTACAGAAAGAATCAATAGTAAAAAGCAATACTTGGTAACATAATAATTTTAAAAAACAAAAGAAAAAAATAACATTACTAATCCTACTCCATAAAATTTTCCTGAATGTAAGTAGGGGCTCATGTTTTTCCTGGTCTTTTAGATTTGACTCAACAAATTCCCTCGGCCATGAGTGGCTGCTCCTCAGCTGGTCTCCAGACAGTGCCCCAGTCAGACACAAGATGTTGTACGCCTCCACTAAGGCCACACTCAAACAGGAGTTCGGATCTGCACATATTAAGGATGAAATGCATGCCACTGTGAAGGTATACTACGAGTATTCACACCCTCCCACTCACTGACCAATGCAGGCCTTATAGTGCATTGAAGCCTCTTGAACGGAAATATCATAAATACAATGATTTAATTGGCGGCCACAGTAGATAGCTGTGTAACAGCCGAACGGGTCAATCAATTAGGTTAAGCAACGTTTGGCGCGGTTGGTCCGTGGATGGGTGACCGTCTTTACATACCGATACCCCTTCTTGCCTCGGAAAGTCTGTTAAGCCGTTGGTCTCGGCTGTCATTCGTGGATCTTTGACAGTCGTTACGGGTCGTCAGAAACCCGAAAGGGACAACCAGTCTTACCAAGGGGTATCGTATTGCCCAGTAACTGGGTAGCGGAGGTCAGGTAGGCAGTCGCTCCATGTAAAATACTGGTATTCAGCTGCCTTATGTAGATGGGAAAAGGTTAGGCAGATAATAGCGCCGATTCAGTTGTGCACAAACTAAACTTAATTTAGGCTATTGCTAACTTTTACTCTCTAATAAAACAAGAAAGAGACGGACGTAAATTAGAGCTGTCAAATTTAGTTGGAACTAATATTTACATACAAATTCAGACGACACGTAAAAACATGTCTACTGAAAACACGGTGAAGCGCAAGGCGTAAACTAGTTTGATATCTCCTTAGTTCGTCCTTTTCTCGCGCTGCCTGTTAGAAAAAGATAGCGTTTCTCTCATTTTAGTTTAGTTATTGAACAAGAGAATCGGCACCAATGATGATTTGATACTTTTGTTAGTCGCCTATTCTATCCTCAATGCTTAAACATTGAGGATAGAATAGGCGACTAACGAATGGCAACCAATTCCTTGCCAAAAAGTCAATATTATTTACCTTAATGATTCCTAATTACGAAAAGAGCAATGACCTTGCGACAAATTCGATATTCGATAAGTCTTCAGAATTATGCTTATTTAGTAACTCGTTTTTCTAGTTGCAAAAAAACTGAATCATCAATATTCGTACCCACTTACAATGACATAACATTTGATTTGAAATGCGTGACAAATGACGTCATTGTTCACTTTATATTTCAACCTTTCTATTTGTAGGACGAAGTAAGTCTAAAAGGCTACAAGGCTCATTTGACCGGGGTGAGTGCGCCCGCGCCGCTCACCGACCGGGAGGAGGCCTTGAAGGAACTACAGGAGAATGAACACGACACGAACTATGGAACTGATGCTAGGTAAATTATTTATTGTTATGTCCTGCTAATCATAAAAAGTCTGTATGTTTATTAATCAATCACGCCTTCGCGGCTGAGCGGGCTTGGATAAAATTTGGCACATGAGTAGACCTTGACCTGGATTAGGACATGGTATTAGGTCATTCGTGGATTTTTGACAGTCGTTACGGGTCGTCAGAAGCCCGACAACCGGGCTTACCAAGGGCAGTCGCTTCATGTAAAATACTGGTATTCAGCTGCATCTGGCTAACCAGATACAGCTGAACATATTTGAGAACAGGCTAGAGGCAGAGGATGAGTACATTCCCGTGGGATAATATCCGACCTACACTCTGGCGCAGCCGCTGGCAAAAACTAGCAATTAATATAATTTTGAAGTAGATTATTTGGAATTAATTTAGAAGTACTGTTTAAAGAAAACCTCATGAGGAATCTAATAATCGTCAAATTACCTACAAAAACTCACGGGAACAACTACCGCCAAATGTTACAATCGCTTTTGTTGCTATAATAATTTAAATTCCAATTCACCTTTTAGTAGTAATCAATTTCTTGATACTAAATGCAGGGTCAAATTAAATTAGCTAGCGAAACTCCGCAGACGTGATGGGTATCGATATCTAAACACGACATAATAAAATAGATTTGATTGATTTTTTTTGGGTCAACGACCGCTAGTTGTTACTTGAAATATGAGATGATGAAATCTGTTTTATCGTGTTGATATATCGATGCTCGTCACGTCTGTGAAGTTTACAAAAAAAAAAAACTGAATTTGAAACTGATATTTAGGTACCGGGGTAGATGACCGGAAAACACACATCATGAAATTAATTTATTTTTTGTTTTATGTTTACATATCGATACCCGCCTCATTTACGGAGACGCGGGAAGGCCCGCATTAAATTCAAATACCTATGGCGTTGTAAGAGAGCGATTTTACACGCGTTTGCTTGAAAAGAAGGAGGAGCCCGCAGATGCGGTTTTGCAGGAATAGCTGGCGGCGCACGCAGCTTTGGGACTAGCTATTCCTGCAATTCTCCGTTCTCTGTAAAATGTAACGACACCCGCCCCGCGTCTATGTAAACAACATCGTACGTTGCCATATGTTTGTTTGCGCGTGTGATAACGCAGGCCGCTGCACGCGTCGCCTCTCCGTAAACAGAAAAATCGTTCAACGCGCCGCGCGACGTCACGCAACACGCGGCACACGATGCGCTGCTTCTCAGTAAATGAGCCCTTACATCTGCGGAGTATCGCTAGCTAGTTTACTTTGACCCTGTATATTTTTAATTCTAGGACTGAGTTTAATGAAGGTACCAGAATAAGAGCAATAGCATTTTTTCTTGATAATCTTGACGTTTTATTTATAGAAAGAGCATTATGGGCTTGATCTGAAATAAATGTTATTATTATCTCCTTTATTTATTTTTTAAACTTATTTTATTACATTTTTAAATATTTTTATAAAAACATTAAAAAAAAACATTTAAAAATATAAAAAATAGTGATCCGCCGGTAGCGGGTGCAGGGTCCAAGCTACCGGTGGTTAGGGCCACAGAGACAGGAACCTCCTCACAATACGCGCCGTATCAAGGAGGACTGCCTTCTGAATCAGGCCCTTCACCCAGCCACCCAACGAGAGCCTCTTGAGATGTTGGTCGAGGCTCTTGGCGATAAGGCCATTGACCGTAACGACTATCGGCACAATGATTGCCGAGTCCACATTCCACATAGCGACAACCTCGTGGGCTAAGTCGAGATACTTCAATTGTTTCTCCTTCTCAGCCTTCACGGGGTTCTCGTCATGCGGGATAGTGACATCGATTATCATTGTGCGGCGCACCGATCTATTACCACTATATCAGGTTTATTGGCTACAATAGTCCTGTCAGTGATAATAGATCGATCCCAGTATAACGTGACATGGTCATTCTCGAGAACTGGGTCGGGCACATACCTGTAATAAGGTACCTCAGAGTCCACAAGGCCGTATTTCAGAGCAAGTTGGATGATCCTGGCCACTTGGTTATGCCTGTGCAAATACTCGCCGTTAGCCAAACGAGAACACCCAGAGGTAATATGTCTGATAGACTCACCGGGACAATGGCATGCCCGACATATGTCGATCGTCCCGTCTTTCATTATATACTTCCGGTAATTATTCGTTAGCATAACTTCATCCATAATCGCACAGACCGAACCTTCGGTTTCCCCAAAGAGGTAACCGAAGCGTAGCCAGGCCACGGACGCTATGAAATCTACGTCGGGCCCATGAAGGGCCCGGAAAAAGCGTCCGTGGAGCTCTTTGCTTTGCCATACATCCTTGCGGTCGTTGGTACTAAGCACCACAGTTTTGCGCCAGTTCTCTTTAGTCAAGGAAAACGGGGTGAGTCCCTTGTCCACAGCGACCACATCTCGGTGCATACCCACGTCAGCCTTGAGAAAATATTCTCTGAGACTGCACACCTCGCGGTTGTGGAGGGTCTTAGCATTTAAAAAACCTCGACCCCCGCACTTCCTCGGAATGTACAGCCTCATGACAGATGAACGTGGGTGATGCATCCGGTTTGCGGTCAGCAGTGACCGGACTCTCTTATCAAGGGCGTCTAGTTCCGTCTGGGTCCACTTGAGTATGCCAAAGGAGTACATCAGGACCGGCATGACCCAACCGTTAAAGGCGCGCACCTTGTTGCCGTCTGACAAAGAACTATTAAGTACCTTTTTCAGGCGACCGAAGAAGCGCTCCTGCAACGATTGTTTCATATCAGGCCCGTTAATGCCTAACCCTTCTGACATACCCAGGTATTTGTAGGTATCAGTTGCGGAGAGTGATCTCAGGTTTATGGAATCTGAGAGTTGTCCCTCAGATTCCACAATCCCGCCCCGCTTTACATGCATGACTGCACATTTATCTACACCAAATTCCATCCTGATTGAATCACTAAAAGTTTTAGTTACTTTTACTGACTCCAGCAGTCGCAATTTGTTGGTGGCAAACAGCTTCAGATCATCCATATAAAGCAGGTGGGATATTACCTGACCCCCTCCCCGCAAAGGATAGCCCAGCCCTGTACCCTTCAGCAGAGTGCTAAGAGGGTTCAAGGCTAAACAAAACCACAGTGGACTCAGACTGTCGCCCAGGAATATTCCCCGCTTAATCCTAATAGGTTCGTCGCTTCCCTGAATTTGTCGACATCCTGGATAGCGAAGGACCGTTCTCCACTGCGGCCACTGCCCCATACACGTCGTCAGGAAGGTGCTCAGAGTTGTATCAATTTTGTACAACTCTAACACCCTCAAGAGCCATGTATGGGGCACCGAATCATAGGCCTTCTTATAGTCTATCCAACATGTCGACAAATCCTTTCGGGATCGACAGACCTGTTGGCTTATGGCCATGTCAATGAGGAGTAGCTCCTTGGTGCCGCGGGACCCATTCCTACATCCATTTTGAGAGGCAGACATAATAGAATTCTTTTCTAAATGAAAATTAATTTTCACTCTCAAAATGGATGTAAGAAGTTTATAGACCGTCGGCAAACAAGTGATCGGCCTATAATTTTTGGGTTCCGCGGCGTCACCTGACTTATGGAGCAGGTGGGTAACTCCTGTTGTAAAAAACTGTGGCAGCGACCCAGACTCTAAGGCCGACTGGAATTGCAATGCCAAGCACGCGTGTGAACTTTGCAGCCATTTAAGCCAAAAATTGTGCAGTCCGTCCGGTCCCGGCGATTTCCAGTTCGGTATCAGATGGGCTGCACTGGCTACATCGGAGGAAGTAATTATTACTTCCTCCATCTCTGGTATGCCGTCACACACGCGCTCAACATCACGCATCCATTCAGCCTCAGTATGGCAGACGGGCACCGACCAGATGTTGCGCCAGAATATGCTAGTGGCATCATCATCCGGGCGGCATACGTCTTCCACATTTTGCTCATTATTATTATTATTATTATTATTTGACATTTCTCGGAACCCTGGGGTCCCGGACCTTTGAAAGGCGTACGAGCCGAAGCAAACTCGCAGAGGCCCCTTAGATAATTTTAAATGATAAGGAGGTACCAACCGACGATTATCCCTGTATGCATGCACTATGCAAGTGCACCCAAGGACAACCCCCGGTTGGTGCAGCACTATTGTTGTACGTGGAAACAAAACATATTGGGCTATGGGTCTGGGTGGCTAAAGTGGATTGGGTTACTTGAACTATGTCCCCCGCCTAACCAATGTTATATAATATACACGGATAAAATGGCAGGGGGTGACTAGCACACTCAATAATGGGCCCCCGGAAATGGCCGCTAGCACATAGTGACTTAGCGACAAGGGGGCAACACTTCCTGAGGTGCTTGAGTGGAGAGGTATTCCACGGCTATCAGGACAATCCTGGAAGTACGGTCAAGATCCCCACCAGCACCTTACTGGAATACTTCCTTCCTCCGAGCACGTTTGCTCTTGCGAAGCCGGCCAATAAAGGCAAGAAAGAGGTGGGAGCTCTGTTCCTCGTCAGTGTTCACTCCAGCCGGCCAATAAAGGCAAGCCAGAGATGAGGACAAGATTTCTCTCGGGAGATAGGGTCCGTGGGGTCGCTACTGCCCAACAGTTCGCCACATGCTGCCCTGCGGTTTTCTGTATCTCTCTTGGTCTGGATCCTCATCCTAGACCCGTTCCGGCAAAGTAAACTCTACCGGCACAGACCTAAAGTTTGGAGCGCGCAAGCTTATTATTATTATTATTATTATTATAGAGTATTTGTATCATTTATACGTAAGCAAAGGCAGCGGCATTCAGTTAGACCAAAATGGCGGTAAACAATATTTTCGTTTTCTAAGCAGTGCAGTTACTTTTGGACAGTGCTGATTTTGCTGCAAACCTATAATTTCAACGGATATTTTCTAAGAGACGTTGCTATTTTTGTTACAAACATATTATTAAGTCAAACACTGAAGCTACTGCATTCAAAGTCGCTATAATTGAAAAAAATGATGTTGCTGCCTTTGCTTTTATATGACTCATTTGGTAGAAATTCGCTCGTTTGGTGTAAACTGACCTTGACAGAATACAGATGTCAGAAACAGGAAATATTTACTTTTAAATATATTTTAAATTTTTATCTAAATTTCAGGCAGTCGACAATGGGTGGTGTTTCTTTCCCTATTACTGAAGATGCCAAACAAGGAATTCATGATCTCAAACGAGGTTCCTATAACTACGTACAATTTAAGATAGGTGAGTTTATATTCAATCTATATCTATTTTTTTTTTTTTGTTTGACAGACAGTCACGAGTGAGCCTATAAGGGTTCCGCTTTTTTCCTTTTGAGGATGGAACCCTAAAAAGAGTGAAAAGAATCATAAAAAAGAAATTAAGGAATTAAAGAAAGAAATTAAATTAAAGAAATTCGTCCGCATCGCTGTCAATAGGAAAAGTGCCCAATAGGCTGGCAGCATTGCCACGTTATATGGCGATGCTGATTTTTTGGCTAAAAAAATAGGTCCTAATAATATTAGTAAAGATATCCAAAGGCGTCGGTGATTGCCATCCAAAAACAAGATCTGCTTACGGTGTTATGTTCAGGTTTTTACGTTTAAAAATTAACAAATTTTATTACGTAGGTTCTGTTTGAAGTTTGTCAAGAGCTTAAATTCTTATTATCTTTATAATTAATTTCAGATTTAGAAGAAGAAAAGATCCATTTATCCAAGGCGGCCAACATTTCTCTGGCTGAGTTACCGCAGCAGGTGCCGAGCGACCAAGCCAGATACCACTTGTATATATTCAAGCACACGCATGAAAGTGACTACATGGAGAGCATAGGTGGGTAGTATGCAAACAAAGACTTTAACCAGGAGGGCAATTTTGATCCATAGCCTTACTGAGTGGCTGTGACAGGTTTACAAACGACACGAATATTTGTTTTTGGACAATTTAAAGAAGTGTAAGAATGAGAGTACAAAAATAAATATAATCAGTTAAAATAATATAAAATCCCATGTCAACGTTTATTTTATCCTTGATTAAAAAAGAACCAGGTTCATAATAATTATTAGTAATTTTAATGTAATTTAAATTATTACGTGATAATTATTTTAAAGTTTTGATTGTACTTTACACAAGTCCGTACTACTTTCTTATGCAGGCCACAAACGTTACGATATATACTTGCACAAGTATACAATAACGTGTGTAGGATAAATTAGCACAAGTATCCGAGCCTTTCGGTGTCACGCAGACTTGTGCAAGTGTAAACTTGCGCAAGTATATCGTTACGTGTGTGGCCTGGATTAGTCTGATATAACTTTGTTCATGGGTCATTGTCACTATTATTTTTACACTTTTACGCTACCTATAACTATGTAATTCGAAAGGTTTTGTTCGTGTTAGTCTTCACACTATGTTTGTATTGTCTACTTTTATGATCGGTCAACCAACAGCTCATAAGATTTACTGATAACTTGATCAATGGTTCCGATTCTCTTGTTCAATAACTAAACTAAAATTAGATATTTCCATCTTTTACTAACAGGCAGCGAAAGAAAAGGACGGCTATAGCTATGAACTAAATTAGAGATATAAAACTAGTTTACTTACACCTTACGCTTCATCGTGTTTTTAGTTGACATGTTTTTACGTGTAGTCTAAATTTCTATGCAAATATTAGATCAACTAAATTTGACAGCTCTAATTTACGTCCGTCTCATTCTTGTTTTATTAGAGAGAAAAAGTTAGCAATAGCCTAAATTAAGTTTAGTTTGTGCACCAATGGCGCCGATTCCCTTGTTCACAAACTAAACTAAATTTAAGTTCAGTGCATCTTTTTCTTTCTATTTTATTAAGAAAAGGACAGAAGATAAATATTAGTTAGTCCTGTCAAATTAAGATACTCCATAGACAAGTTTAGACGTGATTAAAATATTGGCTACTAAAAATACGTCAATTTACGTCAGGCGCTGACTAATTTGACAGGACTAAATTAATATTTATCTTCTGTCTTTTTCTTAATAAAATAGAAAGAAAATGATGAACTGAACTTAAATTTAGCTTAGTTTGTGAACAAGGGAATCGGCGTCATTGTCAGACTGTAAAAATTGGCGATTTTGCATTCATATTAATTTCTTATACCGTCAATTTTAGTGTTCATCTACTCGATGCCCGGATACAACTGCAGTATAAAGGAGAGAATGATGTATTCAAGCTGTAAAGGACAATTCTTAGAAATTATTGAGCAGTTGGGCGTCGCAATCGTTAAACGAGTAAGTTTGTGATCCCTATTTTTAACCATTTGTTATCTTTAGGTCGACTTCCTTTAATTAGAGGCACAATACTCACACAGGAGATGTAAATACGTAAGTTAAGGATCATAGGTCTCTCTTTCCTTGTGCCAATCCCCACGGAGTGCCAGCCTTACTCCACCGGTCATCACTGCGCCTTGCCATGTCTTGCCCAATTCCATTTGAGTTCCATAATACGCTTTCCGATATCAAAGACCTTCGTACGTCTTCGGATCTCGACATTTGGAACTCGGTCTATTAGCTTGATGCCAAGCATGGAACGCTCCATGGCTCTCTGTGCAACTCTTAGCCTGTACACAGCCTCCTGCGTGAGCGTCCACGTCTCAGCATCTTACGTCATGGTGGACAGAACACACTGGTTATAGAGGCGGGACCGGGATTGGTTATTTGAGCGAATAGTCCACGATAAAGAATATCCTGTTCTTCATCACAGCATAATCCAGCGACAACACCGATTCGTAAAAAAAATCACAGATCTGGTGCTCTACACGACCTTCAGGTACATTAAAAATGCACTTAGGCAGCGTTTTCATTTTGTACGATGCCTAATCTAATAGATTTTGTATCGTCTTTGAAGTAATAGAGCTCAAATGCACGAAGTAAAAAATCCGTAAGGTAAAAATTACGCCATGTAATTTTAAACTTTAATGAAATATTCTTAAGACTATTTTTGAAAGAAAATCATTTTTAGTTTAACACAACAACAAGGAAGCGATATAAAATAGTTATGAACATAGAAATAATAATTTTAATCTCGAATATAAAGTTCTAATTAGTAATTTGAAGTATTTTCAAAGTATCGCAAAACAAAATTAATAAAAAAATAATAAATTAAATTAACATCATAAAATTAATTTAAATTATGTATTTACAAATAAATACAAATACATTTCACGATCAAACTCTTAAACACTCCCATAACAACTCGGTGACGCAACGCGCATATAAGGAGCACGCTCCCCGAAATTACACCACACAAAGGGCACCCTCCTGCCTAGACTATTAGTCATACAGAGGTCCGATTCTTTTTTAATGTAGCCCAATTCAATACCCCGAGCGCTTTTTTTTAAATTTTTTCTATATTTAGTTGATTTTATGACAGAAGACCCTAAAAAATTGATCGAAATTTTCACATTTTTGCGATTTTCAGGAAAAGTCTTTGACTTTTTCATTTATTTTTTTTTTCACCATATTGTCGCCCTCGTCTTTTGAGACCTCAACCATTCATGTAACTCTAAAACTCACGACACCAAGGCGATGTCATACTCTGAGCGAAAATGGGGGCTATACTGAAGCGATCGAAAAAACATTTTCAATGTTATAAATATCTACACCTCGGTCGACTCTATGGATTATTTGTTGCTTCCACACATTTTTTTCTTCTCATGCTTAAAAGTATAAATTACGTGGTTTAGGTAATAGTTTAAAACTGAGCCTCTAAAAACATTTTGCGCTTCTGATAATGCACACTTTTTTTTAATAACTAGGCCTCTTTTTAACTTTAAAGCCTTTTCTTACAGTACCGCACCAAACGGGTTAACACATTCTCTGCTGAATTCTTTATGCAAACGCTTCTTTATGCTACACCCTTACCGACCCTTTTTTTACGATGTTTTCGAAACAATAGAGATGCACAACGAACACACATGTGCGCCGCGCCGCACTCGAAGAAAGTTATGAAAACGCGCATGTGTGTCTGCCGCACCGAATGTGTTAAGTTAGAACTATTATGTACCGCGCACGAGCCGAGCGAGCGGTGCCACGGCAGTGGCTGGCGTGCGCTACATTTATTTTGGTCACAGTTATTTGGCTATTTAGTATTTTTAGGTCCCTAAAAACTTTTTAGCAAAAAATAAAACCGACTTCCAAAACAAAACACTACAAAGTGAAAAATAACTTTAATTTCGGTAGTCGGTGTCTTGGGTTTTGTATTTTCGTTTTTTGCCACCGACTTCCGAAATTAAAGTTATTTTTCACTTTGTAGTGTTTTGTTCTGGAAGTCGGTTTTATTTTTTGCTAAAAAGTTTTAATTTTTCACTTTTTAGTTGTGGAACCTACCCCACACAAATTCGAATACATAATTGAGCACAATAATTGTAGATATAGCCATGTAAATAACAGTGATAGGAAGTTATTAAAACACCATCACATCATCCACATAAAATAAATGGGAAATATACGCATTATTGAAGCTAACTCAAAAAGTCCCCAAGCAAAGTTAATAAAATGTATATGGGACCACCTCTGAAGTATACCCTATCAAATAAAAAAAGAATTTTCTAAATCATGCCGTTTCAAATGCACTCTCCTAGACGGTATTTTTGATATGTGTACATTATGTTATGTTTATGACTGTCACCGTATATATTATGAAATTTGTTAATTTATAATCTATAGGTATTATTTCCGTTGAATTAGAAACTATCGAAAAATTGTGAACTGGGTGAAATGGGTTAGGTTAGAACTGTGAACAACCGCGCGCGAGCCGAGCTTGCATGCGAAGTAACGCACCTTGCGCTAATACTAAATAGCCTGCCTAGCTGCGAGCAACTTGGAAGTAGCACTCGCTCGGCTCGCGCGCGGTTGTTCACAGTTCTAACCTAACCTAACCTATTTCACGCAGTTAGCAATTTTTCGACAGTTTATAATCTAATGGAAATAATACCGATAAATTATAAAGTGTCAGAATCTTACGGTGACATGACTATTGATATCCGTAATTAAAATAAGTTGCATAGTTCGTAGAGCGACAGTATGCCGCGGGGTGCGCGCACGGCGGCTGTGAGCTACCTCTTGTCGCAGTAACGCAGGTATGCGGGCACCTCTGCGTCTTACTAACAAATTAACAAGCATTCCTATTGACATCTTTGCTGTTTCTTCGGGTAAATTCGAAAATATTGTACTCATAACACTAGGTCACTGGTCATTCTAATTAAGATTTGCATGCCTTGATGAGTTTTCCTTTGTTTGCTATTTAACACCTTAACAGCAGCTTAAAAAATAATGTATTGTATTTTATTTATATAGGGTGACTGGTAATTAGTGACCGATACTTAAACACATGATTGTACTCATGATAACAAACATTATTTACTGTGGGACTAAACTAGAATTCGCGAAAAAAAAAATCAGATGTCTCATACATTCATGTTCGCATAATCGTCAAAATGTAGAGAGCTGCTGATTTTTTTTCGTGATTTCAAGTTTGGTCCCATAGTAAAAGTTGTTTGTTATCATGAGTACAGTCATGTGTTTAAGTATCGGTCACTAATTACCAGTCACCCTATACAGGATAATTTTTTTAGTAGTGCGCAAACTTTCACAGGTTATTCTACCCATGAATATGAACAACTTTCACTATGGGACCAAACCTGAAATCGCGAAAAAGAAATCAGCTGTTCAGTACATTTTGACGAATTATGCGAACATAAATGTACTGAACAGCTGATTTTTTTTTCGCGATGTCAGGTTTGGTCCCATAGTGAAAGTTGTTCATATTCATGGGTAGAATAACCTGTGAAAGTTTGTGCACTACTTAAAAAATTATCCTGTATAATGTGTTGTTGTTTTTGTATCTTTTTATTTTTCTATGTTTGTGTTTTAATATTTGGTCTGTGTTCTTCCTGTGCGAGTCTCAATAAATACTTTTCTTAATTTATTTCTTCTTTTTAGTAACTTAAATGATTGTAGTCTAGATTTGAGTTTAAATAGCAGGGTTTTTAAAGATAATTTTTGAGGTATATTCCGTGAAAAATGTTGATTAAAATTGGCCGTATCTTTTTATTTATTTAGTAATTTATGCACACAAGTGTACTTTTGTACTTCTTCTTACAAAATGTAATGTGTCACTGTTTGTGTTCCCTAATAAATGAAACAAAGCTGTTTACTATCGTAATTATCCGTGGGTTTACGATAAGTACACCTTTGCTTAACCCATCGGGGAAAACAGTCATGATGTGACGTTATGCTTACTAGAACGACGTATAAACAAAAAATTCGAATCTATTTTATAGCCCTCCTAGCGACGATGTATTGATGTGGCGACATGTCAGATTTCTGTGCTCTAACTAAGTTAAATATTAATGTATTATACACATAAAGCTTCCAAAAAAAAAAATCTCTAAATGGTTGT
Source organism: Dicycla oo (assembly GCA_948252095.1). Classification (NCBI taxonomy): domain Eukaryota; kingdom Metazoa; phylum Arthropoda; class Insecta; order Lepidoptera; family Noctuidae; genus Dicycla; species Dicycla oo. Next base: position 13,150,471 of record OX411714.1, on the reverse strand, counting down.
GAAAACCGCGTCAAAATCCATTGTGTAATTTGGATGAACGAAGCGCACGCACAGATAGACACGAAAAGCGACTTTTTCTTATAATATTTATAGATTTATTTTCCTTGCAGCTTGAAATCGACGACGGCAAGGAGCTGACTGAAGAGTTCCTGTATGACGAGATTCATCCCAAGAGGAATCTACACCGTCCCGCCTTCGCAAAGCCCAAGGGTCCACCGAACAGGGGCGCGAAACGAATCACCAAATCACAAAGCTCGCAGTAATTATGACAAATATAGTAGACGTTTCAATAATCACGTGGCTAAGAAGAGTTTAAATGAAGATAATATTTTCCTATGTATTAGTTATAGTCGGCCAATTCTATTTACAGGGTGGTGGCGCAATTACGAGAAACTGCGTCACCACACAGTGAATTGAAACTTCACTAAGATTGAAACATATACGTCATAGAGAATGGACGGAGCGTTCCGTATTCAGTTATGCAGTGAATACAAAAAAGTACGAGAGCGACAAAGAGAATGTGCGGCCAGTAGTCTCTTTCCAGAATTCTGATTGGTTCACGTCATTGGCGGTCAGGAGTGTATCGTTCTGCGCTCCATATGACATGACATGACAGGCTTGCAGAAAAGAGACAGGTATTGACCGCATAGTTGCTTTGTCTCTTTCTACAGTGTGGTCACTTTTTGAGACTAAGGGTGCGTTTCCACTGACGCGGAGCTGGGTGGAGTGGAGAGGAGCGGACCGTAAATTGGCCAATCACAGTGCTCGAAATCTCCACTCCGCGTCAATGAAAACAGTATAAATAGAGCGGAGAAGACTTTGAAATAAAATATATGAACACGCGGCTCCGAGCCAGACAGAACGGACTCGAGCAGGGCGGTCTGACCAATCACAGTGCTCGAAATCTCCACTCCGCTCCGCTTCAATGGAAAGATTTGCCTCTTTTCACTGCTGTTCTCCGCCCCGCTCCGCGTCAGTGAAAACGCACCCTAACGCTTAGTCCATTAAACTACACTGCTACAAGGATCTTTTGGCGGTCGAATGACATTGACAGTACACTGTTGGTAAACATTTGTGCAATTGTTTTGTGAAATTTATTGAAAAACAAGATGGCGGCGTTAGTTCCGATTTTGGCCACGCGACAAAAGACCTTGTAGCACTTTATCTAACTATCAAAATGGTTTAAAGCAAAAATAGAAATGACATTCAACTTTATAGTGGTAAAAATTACGAGGCCGACTATATCATCTTCAACAATCACGCCTTTGGCCTAAAAGGTTAGGCAGAAATTACAGAACGCCACAAGCTCATAAATATACTAAGTGCCAATTTCACCAGCGAAATTGAACGATATCACATCTAAACTACGTTCAAGAGCTGTCAGTGACAGTATTCTACAACAATGATGACACTGACAGCTCTTGAAGGGGGTTCAGATGTGTTGATCGCGTTCAGTGTCTTTGGTGCCCGCTCATAGTCCTTTTCCTTCGTCCAATCGTGAGTTTATGTATACGTGTATTCTTATAACGTAGTCCAGAATTGTTTCCGTGAATATAGCACAAAATGTTCGAGTTTCATTACGTGTTGTAATTGTAATTTAAAATATTGGTACTTACCTAATTTAGTTCTAGTAAATACATATACTTGAACAAAGTTAGATGTTCTTCATTGAACGGTATGGCAAAATAAATATACAATTCTAAAATTAAAATGACCATACATTTTAATTTTATAATTGTTACTGTATTTTGAATTGAAACTAGGATGACGAAAGATTGAATTCACTTTCAAGCAATAAAGCCACGTGATTTGAATACTTACTTCTGAATTTTAGGTACTTGCCGCTGAAATATAATTTGCTTATATAGTTACCCATCTATTAAAAAGATATTGAAACAATAAAGTATAGAAAATTAAGACTGGTAGGTCAGTGTGCAATAATTAACATACAAAATTATAACAGTAATTCACAAAATGTTTAAAACATCGATTTATATGGAAAGGAGTTCTAAACCAAAATTAACTTTTCAGTGATGAAGTTTATTTACTCAAGTATAAATACTATACTCTAAAAATGTTTAAAACAATTTAGTATGGTATGTATTTAAGTATAATATTGAAAATTAAAGTATTATTACATAATCAGTAAAAGAAACGAATTAGTCAGCAATGAAATTATAGAGGTGCGTAATGGCATGATGTTGCATAATGAGACCCGCGTTAAAAAAAAAAAAACAGGGGAAGTAACGCGAATCAAATATAATAATAAAAGTAGTCAGGGGCTGTAATGCATGTAGCTCTATGCCACATTATACCTTTATTAGTGCATGTCTCATTTTAGATATAGATTCTATTGTATTCGAGTCATTTAGCTGTACTTTCCAGTATTTTTTTTTTTTTTGTAAAATACGAAAAAATGCAATATAAAATATTCACAAGGAAAATTATGTACAGTATAACTATCTTCAAACCAATTGTATGATCGTTGTAAAAATAAATGAAATGCCCAAATACTTCTTTCATGTATATTTTTGCATTTGAAATTAATATTCGATTGTATTTTTCTTAAAATTTTGCAAGGACTTATTTTAAAATCTATTTTTGATGAACGCATATGTAGCTCAATCTTTTTATTAATTAGATCTTGCCATTTTAAAGTTTTGTAACTTTTATTATTAAATCTAAGCGTTCTTTGTAATCTCGTTTCAATAAATAACTATTATAAGTCTTAGTATTTTTTACCTTTCGTATTTAAAATTAAGCGAAAATAATATTTTGTTTGTTATTCTGAAATTGTTGCACAAATACAATAAATAAGAAGTTTGTAAATACATATTTCCTTATATTTTTATAAATCGGTTCGATCACATCTGTATTGTGCAATGTCTGTAACAATAAAATGCTTTTAATATAATTTTGTATCTTATTTAGGCAACAAGCCAAATGGTATCCCTCTAGTAAACTTACAATTCTGAACCTACTAACATTGTACAGTATTTTTACCGCAAGAAGCAACACGCGCTTTACATGTGGCTACCAAGTGTACAAATACGCTGTGAATGTGTGCGTGAAGACGAGTAGCGTCAGCACGTAACATACACTTCTGTCTTCGCCATTGTGTACAGTCGCTCCATGTAAAATACTGGTAATCAGCTGCATCCGGTTAGACTGGAAGCCGACCCCAACATAGTTGGGAAAAGGCTAGGCAGATTGAAGTGTGTGCGCAAACACAAGTGCACTCTATTCCTTTACTCTAATAATCCAATGGGAAAGCAATCCGACATGGCCGGGAAGAGATCAGGCGCCGGACCAACGGAGACATGCGCACCGGGGCACGGCGGTCTCACACCACCAACATCCAAACTCCATTCTGCTACATACTAAGAAATTCCTAATGGAAAAACCCAATTACACTGCCGACCTGAGAATCGAACCCAGGACCCCATGCTCAGCAGTCGCGCTTACGATCACAAGACCAACGGGTCAGTAAAGGCGCGGCGTGGGACGGGTTCAGCTCAGTACAAATCATATGGCACATGGAGTTTTAGAAGAAACTTTCTAAAACTGTAAATAAATAACATAAGTTATAGTTCGCGTCATGAAATTTTGCCACTCTGAAACCAGGTTTTCCGATGCGCATGACATGGCGCGCTGCTGTTTTAATATAGATATTGACTACTGTGCAGTCATTTGTAGTCTACTTCAGAGCGGCAAACTTACTTGACGCGAACTATAAAATTCTTATGAATGTGGATTCGGCATTATAGAGCGTCAATAAGACGCCGTAACGGCCTGGCTACGACCTTGCCGCTACCAGCGGTAGCTTAGCGCGGGGCGGCGAGCAGTAATATACTAAAATCTATGAAGCACGCCACGAAGCGCCGCACACAGCGGCAACGCCAGCGGTTTTTCCCCAGCAGCACGCGTCACGGGGCACGACTTCAACAAATGTACGGGCGAATGAATGAGATGCCATGACTCTTAAAATTAAGACATATATTTACCATTAATGAAGCAAAGACTTCATAGCTTTGCATAGTAGACCCTCTCACATGGAAGTAAGAGCGGTACGGACAGTGGCAGTGCAGCGGCGGACTGAGCGGCGACTTGACGAACAAAATATTTTGAACGATTCTGTAGCGGAAAATGAACACCGAAGCTTTTATAGGTAACAGATATTTTAAATCGACCGAAGAAAATATAATTTATGTTATTATTAACATAAATTAAAAATAATAATTAATATTTTTAATTAAATATTAATTATTAAAAATACAAATCTATAAAGATTTGTATTTTTTTACACACCATAATGTGAGAAACAACTTTCAGGATTGGTGACAACCCTTTTCGTACCCTTCCAGATTCATTCTTGTGTACTCCGCGTAACGCCAGAACAGACAAATGTATAGAAAAACACTTGACCGTTCACACTCAACCGATGATACGTTAGTGTTAGTTAGACGCGACTGATGATACGCTCGGCGTATTTTACGTCAGATATGAACCTTCCCTTAAACTTGTCCGGATATTTTCTGTATTCTTTGTATAAATCACTCTTGCACTCCTTCCCTCATATTCAAAATATCCTGCTTAAAATATAAACTGCTTTCGAGGCCAAGAAGAGCCACTTTGGATAACGCCATGTCAATAAAAATGTCCAAATACGTCCCCCTCGGTTGCTGCCGCTAAACGCTAGTGCAGTACATGGCATGGACAACACCCTGTCCGCCGCTTGCCGCGCCGCATCTCGTCAAGCCAAAAGTCGTGGCCAGGCCGTAAGGGTGGTCGCACATCTGACGGATGATGCGTCGGGCGTACTTCGTAATCTTCCAGTTAGTTCGCTCGATTCACTAACGCATCATCGGTCGAGTGTGTATGATTGTTTTATTATTTACTTGTCCGTTCAGGAGATACGTGACGCATTTTCCGCCAGATGTGCGACCTTTGCCTACAATTTAAAAAAAAAACAAGTTATAAATATTGCTTTTATTTTCATTATCTACTTTATTTACATTAAAATATACTTCATTTTAGACTCTCATTATAACTATTCATACTGTACAGTATAAAACAGAATAATTAAAAGTTTTTTTTCATAACAATTTTATTTAAAAGGTTTACTTTATTAGTCCCAGTCCATTTTAAAAATATGTGATATAAAAAACATAAAATATACCTATCTTATTTGTATAATATAAACGAATGTGATCAAATCTCATACGAATATGAATAATATCTTCATAATAATAAGGGATGACCCTTATTCTTATTGAAACGCTTTACCAAACCTACCTCCGCTTTTGAAATAAATAATTTGAATAAACGTAAAACTGGTACATGCCAAGCTACATAGCTTGGCTCATCGCCGCAAGGTTGCCTGCTTGTCGGTCTTCTACAGATGTACTTCGATGAGTGTGCTCAAGAATTCCACGACCTCATTCCGCCGGCCCCCTACTATCATCGGACATCTAGACGCACTGCCAGTTACCATCCCCACCTAGTTGCTATTCCACCAATTCGCACTAAGCGTTTCCAAATGTCTTTTATAATGCGCACAGCAAAAGAGTGGAACTCACTACCTGCGTCTGTGTTTCAGAGCGCATACAACCCTAATCTCTTCAAAGTGAGAGTCAACAGGCTTCTTCTGGGTAAACTCACTCCATCGTCGACTCTGTCTCTGTCGCCTCCGACCTAGACTAGAGTCAAGAGCGAGCCCATCTTAAATAAAAAAAATAAAAAAAAACGGTTTTTACAGTCCGTTCAACCGATTTTGACTTCTATTCCGTATGCATAAGGATGGCATTAAAAATAAAAACGTGATTACAATACCAACTGTTTACTGCAGCTGCCCTGCCATTTGCCATGCTACCAATGAAGTCTCTAAATCGGTGAAATTGAATTCATGGGCACCCTTTTAAGGAGTCATTTTACTCATAATTATGAACAACTTTTACTATGGACAACTTTTTTTTTTTTTAACACCTGAAACGCCAAAAAAAATCAGTGTTCCCTACATTTATATGTTCGCATAACTCGTCAAAATGCAGACTGCCGGTTTTTTACGCGATTTCAGGTTTGGTCCCATAGGTAAATGTTGTTCCTAATAATAATTATGAGTACAATGACCCTCGTGGCTAAGTACCTAATAACAGCCGCACGGGTCGATCCATCAGGTTAAGCTACGTTTGGTCTGTGGATGGGTGACCATCTTTTCAAACCGCGACTCCTCCGTGCCTCGGAAAACACGTTAAGCCGTTGATCCCGGCTGTCATTCGTGGATCTTTGACAGTCGTTACGGGTCGTCAGAAGCCCGAAATTCTGACAACCAGTCTTACCAAGGGGTATCGTATTACCCAGTAACTGGGTTGTGGAGGTCAGATAGGCAGTCGCTCCATGTAAAATACTGGTGTTCAGCTGCATCCGGTTAGACATGAAGCTGACACCAACATTTGGGAAAAGGCTAGGCAGATTGAATCACCCCTTAAAGGGATGCCCATGAGTTCAATTTCACCCTATAAATAAGCAGTGATCGGAATAGGTAGATCTATTTTTATACTTGCCATACGTTGTCTTAATATCGACAGGACACTCCCGGAATCCCGGGATTTGAAATATATAATACTATGATTAATTGATTGATTGATTAATTGATTCAACGGACTCCTGTGTTCCACATTTTAAGAAACTAAAAATACTACCACGTCCCTGTATGTTTATTTACCAATGTGCCATTTTCGCAAAATTAAATATGCATCGTTTCAAATTTAGTAATAGAGCCAGACATAAAGACAAAATGACACCTGAACCCCACAAAACTGCTCTTTTCCACAAAAGTGTTTTTTATCTAATACCTGACATATTTAATAAATTGCCAAAGACAATTAGAGATTTAGATTTGCATAATTATAAAAAGAAATTATTTCAATTACTGTTAGACAAATGTTACTATACTTTAAAAGATTATCTCGATGATGTTATTTAATTTTAATTGTTCCCCTGATAAGTAAAATGTGTATATTTCTTAATTTGTATTATTTAATTCTAACTGAATTTATAATTTATGTCTCGTTATTTTAATTGTTGCCTTGACATGTAAAAATATTCGTTAATTCTAAAGTGCTGCATATTTAAATTGTTATTATTTTAATTTTCTATTTGATTATGCTGTTAAAATGTTACCTACTTTAAAATTATTGTATTCCATTATGGCGGGTCATAGCTGTGTACAATTTCGGAAACATGTAACAACTTATTGCTTACCTATGTACCACAATAAAGAATATTTGTATTTGATTTAATAAGTGAGAAATTACTTCGTAAAAATCTATTCACGTCTTAAGGAATTATGAACAAACACGTATCCCTCCACCCCTGCGACGGGAACCGAAGTTATGGAATAACAAGATATTGGTGCCGATTAACTAAACTATCACTAAAATTTGTTACTTTTGCCACAAACAATTACTATTTTACGTAATTCTATCTATTCTCTAACATTCTATCATAATATCTATTATGTAACATTGATTTCATGCCAGGGGGTAACACTTTTACAAAGCGATAGTGACGACGACGGCATATGATCATTAACGACTGTTACAATGTATTGTTTTATAACTTTCTTAACCAATAATTAATGTATATATTTTATTTATTACTCCTAATATACTTCACGAACTCCTCTCCTTTCTTTAACTTTTTTTAAACATGACTGTTTAACATGTTTAAAAATAAATTTTGGCAATAACCATAGACACAAGCAATTAAAGTAACCATTTTTTGTTGCACTAAGTGTAGCATGCGTGATCTTACCTCCACTACGCCAAAACCTTGTGAAGTTACGTGCCGCCAACTGTACTTTGTGATTTTAAATTGTAATTACTTTTGACCGAATGCCCGCTTTTAATGAAACAAAGACTAAATGTTACCTCAATATTTCCAATCCCTATATCAGATAAAAGAGGTAGATACACAAAAATTTCAATATTACCTACACGTGAATTTTAAAATCTTCCCTATTTTACCCCTTAACTCTTTATTTCTTACCAAAAGCACAGATTAATACAGATGGGACACTCCGCAGTGTAGGTATGAAGTTACAAGTACGCGGCGGGCTCGACTTGTCTCGGGCCAATTCAGTGCAGGCTGCCGCGCACCGGTCGGCTCGCACGGTCAGATCGATACTCACTCACACGCCGCGTCGTAAAATAAGACAACCCTAACGAGTCAGAAGTTATAAGAGTTACGCGATAGAAAGAGAGGCAACTTGTAGGTGAATATAACTGTAGGTAATAAGCGTTGTGCGACCTGAATTGCACTTTATTGTGTCGTAGCAAAAGTCGCTTTTTATTTAAATGATTTTGCGGAGTGTCCCATCTGTATTAATCTGTGCCAAAAGCTTAAAGGAGATGTTTCAAAATGTGCCAGGTACACTACCTAAAAAAGAATCCGTAAAAATACAGATAATTAACTTAATTATATATAATTCATAATTATATTTATAATTCGTTTACTTGTTGTGATTGTTAATTGATATTTATCAATTATTTTTATCGACTTTAAAAATGGCGTCTTTTCGCTCACCATTCCACAATGATGTTCGGCGCACTCGGAAGTCGATGACTGGTTGTTTCATGTTTTGCCACTAATTTGTTCGAAAACCGCTTTATGTCTGTTGGTTTAAAGCTTATGTTTGGCTTTTGTTGAGATCTTTCGAAGACACGTCTTATCTTTGACTCACGAACCGCACTTAGCCTTTACTAGGTAAAGCGTTCGAAAATATTCATATTCGTGTGAAACACGTGATCTCATTCGTTGATATTATACAAATTTTAATATGAACATTATCTGCTATTATTTTATTAATAGAGTCTCATTAATCAATGCTTGATTGATTACTTTTTGGTATTCATAGTGTGTTTATCATTTACTTACACGATTGCCCCCTTAATACAGCCAGTATGCATGAGTATTAATCCACACAAAAAAATACAGCCAGAACTAATAAAGTAGGGACCTGATATTAAAGCTATTTAATATCATCTATCTTTTTCTCCCCCACTTCTAAAACTAGCATTTTATGGTGTTCTGTAAGTTTGTCGTTTTTGATTGTTGCTGATTTTTCTAATGCTTGGTTGTATTGGTCCTCTCTGTAAATTACAAGGAAATGCATCAAATTACATACATAAACTCACGGCTTCTTGGCATGGGCAGACACTATAGAATGCCACCTGCTACGACCCTTAAGTACTTACAAAATCAAATAATATTGTTTAGCTACATTTCAGTGTAGATAGATAAATAGAATACATACACGTACGTACGTACGTATTACGTACTCCATAAAAATAAAAATATAAATGTAGAAATGCTGTCAAGGGGTGACACAATGGGCGGTCTTTTCACTAAAAGCAGTTAAAGTAGTTCTTGTGTGTACTATAAATAATGTCCTTTTCGCGCCAAAAGTTGACAGCTCGGTTTTATTTAGACATTAATTTTCATGTCACCTAGTGTTAGTGAATGCGACGCCGCGTGATGTTGTAAGAGACACAGGACATTTATGATCAATTGAATTACGATTTTTTGAGTTTCCAGGCATAAATTTAATCAAACCTCAAAAGTGTGTGTTTCTCTCTAATTTAGTTGAAAATATAGTTCAGTTAATCAACTTACCTGGCTTCTTTCAACTTATATAAAGCTTTTCTAATGTCTTGCATACTGAAACCAGTGATTTTCAATAATCCAATAATCAACAGACCAGCAGCAGTACTTAATACAGTTCCTGCAAAAATAAAACATGGTTTTTGTTATAATTAAAGCTTTTTTCACACTTTACGTACATTATAATAATAAGATATTGGCGAAACATGATATCCAGATAAACTGCTGATTACAAATATATAATAATTATAATAAATAAGGACAAGACGCCATCCATAAACTACGTCACACATTAAAAGGAGGTGGTGGACAAGGCGAGGGACGAGTCATAAGCTTTGTGATGACACATGCATAAATGTAAAGTATTAAAACTCTACTACATACTAACTTCAACTCTTATAATAATATAAGGTCTATTAACACGTAGGTATATTAACACGTTCACTGTCAGTGACCCATATGTGGGTCATTCTGGGTTGTAACGAGACGTCCGTGCCACAAATGTGGGTCACTGCACTTTTCATACATAATGGGTTCTTACTTCGTGGACTTATAAGAAACATATTATACCTACATGAACATATGAGCAATTATGTAGGTAATATAAAAAAGCAATGAGCCATCAATTTTTTTAAATTATTTAGGACTTGCAAAGCTTTGAAAATTGAACTTAAATATAAATTTAAAAGGGTTCCTTCAACTTTTATGGCCTCTAAGGACCTGAAGTGGTGTAAAGGCAGACCTTAGTACATAGGAACGAAAATGTAAATTGGATGTGAGAGCTAATTTAGACCTTTTGGCTGGACAGTGAATGTGTTAATGTACGGTTTGTTTCAAAATTGTAACGTCACACCAAGGGTCACACAATTCTATACCTACAACCACCTCCATGGGAAAAGGCGTGAGTTTATGTATGTTTGAACTTCGTATGACGTAATTTATGGATTTTTAAACAAAGGTTATGTTACCTAGTGTTACGCCACTTGCTTGCTAGAGCGACCATTTTACCAACAAAGGCTTTTCTTAATAAAAAAAATTAAGTAGCATGATATGTCCTACCTAAACCAGCACCAACTAACATAGCTGCTAGCCCCATATCGATTTTGTACAACGCGCCTGTGAGAGCTCCCGCCGATACATACTCAATTAAAGATGTGTCCCCTCTGTACACTGACACCGTTGTTGAAGTTAAACTGAAATAAATAAGAATTCAATTAAAATCAATGTAACTAGTGTGTTAATTTAGTAGATTATGATCATTTAAATGTTTGTGCAAGCCTTGAAGTTCCACAAGATTCATAGCAGATTTTTCCATCTGCAATTATTATTTTGATGTTAATAATTAGAACTTCCCAACCTGCAGGTTTTTACTTGTTGATAATTAAATACATTATATTGAATTATATATTATGTATATGTTAAATGTGTATTATCTTACTACTTTTCATACTACTGCTATAAATTCGAAAGTTTGAATGGATGGATGTTTGTTACTCAACCACGCCAGAACGGCTGAACTGGATCTGGATGAAATTTGCACAGTCCAGGCTATAATCTAAAAAGTATTTTATCAAGGAAAAATATAAGGTTCCAGAGGGATAATTTTGGAAATCCACACCTGCGAAGCCACTGGCAAAAGCTGGTTATTTATAAAGATAATTGATAACTTAATTACCTAAATATTCCTGTGAAGAAGCTCAATCTCCAGCCCCACTTATAAGCTCCCTTTGCAAAGGCTACCGTCACATAATCTTGCAATTTTTTCTGGAATCAAACATTAATTTCGAGTAGGTTACCTAAAATAGGGAAAATACATTTTATTGAAAAACAAAGAGGTTTCTGCTCTTTCATTCATTTCTTCTGGAAAATGGAATTTAAAGAGCTCTATAGAAGCAAAATGTAGGAAACAAATCAAGTAATTATAATTATAAATTAAACTATGTATTAATAATTCATATTAGGACTGCCTACCTTAGCATCAGCAGTAGATTTAAATATAGTTGCTTGATTATTTTCTATAAAATTCAAATAAGCCACTCGGGAGCTAACAAATCCTCCCATACAAGCACCGATGAAGGCCCCACATAGTGATGACTGCAGGACAGTGTTCAGTTCTTCAGACACTTCTTCATGATCACTGAAATTGAGTAGAATATGTGGTAGACTTTTAGTTTTTATTCTATAATTCATTCTATTTTAGTAAAAGAGGTTAGGAGCTTTGGTTTTGCAACGAAACAAATTCTGTAGGGCTTCCGACTTTGTTTTTTATATTTAAATGTTTGAGAACAATAGGGAAATACATAATTTCAGTTATTTATTACATAAATAATGGAAATATCCTTTAAAAAAACATCAATGGACTACGAAGATTATCCTAAGGATTTACGGTATTTGACGACTTACTTTCCAGCATACATTAATTTCACTCGGTCCCAACCAGTTTGAGGAGGAGTAATACCAGGTCGATGGAGTAAATCTTGGTCATATTGACCAGAAGCTTTTTTAAATATAGAAATCGCGAAAGCCGGACTTAGTCTAAACACTGTCCGAAACATTGTGAAGGACAGATTTTGACCACTAGCCCACCAACATCACAAGATTTCTTGTTTAATATGAAGTCTTACTACAAGTAGTTTAGTTAAATTATTATAATTTATTTTCTTATTTCTTCAGTGTTCATATTATGCAGTATTTAATATTTTCCCGTAATGGCATATTGAATTTGACTTCACGTTGTCAAGCTGACAGAGTTGACATTAAAACCATTGTTTAGAAATGAAACTTTTGCGGCACAACTTGAGAAAGGTTTATGCGCTGCAGGAATTTGCACGCTATACTAGAGAAGTAAAGGTGCTACTTTTTAAGGCCGTCCTTTTACACGTGTAGTTTGTATGTCAAGTATACCCGGTGAACCTATGACATCCTCTGTGTACAATATGCCTTCAGACTGCTGTTGCGGCTGCCCCGGTTCTCCATTAGGCATGTTTACAGATGATTATTTCGCAATCCTGCGCAAGAGAGCTGCCTCTCTGATGCAGAGGAGTTGTGGCAGTAGCAACAGCATTCTGAATTCTGATGGCAATTTATTAAAGTATTGATAGTTCAATACGAAAGCACTGGGGATGTTTATATGCAATGTAGCCTCTGGTGCTTTTGCATTACATTTGTTTTATTGTTTTTTTTTTCTATTGCTTTTATTGTAAATTTTTGATCTAATGGTAGTGTGATAATTAGACTAGTTGTAAACTAATATCCTACTCTAAATGTATGTAGGTACACTTATCTCTATGGATAGGTATTTATCTGAATTAAATGATTATTATTATTATTATCTCCTTTATTTCATTATCTATAGTAGGTACATATTTAAATTAAGGTATAGTCCTACCAACTTATCTGTGAACTGAAAGAGGACGGCACCGTCGATTCAGTGTTGCTAATTAATATAAGGTGCCCAAAATTGAGTAAGTTTTCAAGAAGGAAATTTCACATTAGACATAATCGTTTAATAAGAATTACAGTTTTTACAAATTAAAAACAATGATACCTATATAAAAATAATAAAATAAATAAAAAGAATTTGATAATTTACAGTTACGTAGGTACGCTAACAGTTTAGTCTGTCAGCAATAAACAATGGCTTTATCTAAAAAGTAATCCAATGAAGTGGAAATTCAGCAGACAAAATGTTCCACGGGGTGGATACAACTTTCATTTAATGCGAAGGTACCCTACCTAGTTACCTACCCTGCAAGAGGTACCTGGATGTCTAGCATTTAGTTATGACCGTACCTAACTCCTAACACCAGATTTGACTAATTGTAATTAGCAGTGGTACCTAGTGGTAGTGTAGTGTAATAAAAAAAAAACAAATTGAGTAGTTCACTTGCAAACCACGTTATGTTAATGAAACACTTATTTGAGAAAACTAATAAAAATGATTATCGTTATAATTAAGTTATATAGATGCATTAATTTGCGTATTACTAGAGTATAGGATCATATCAAACTCATTTATGTTAAGAAATGAAATCACTGTTCATCAATAATCATTTAATTAACATTTTAAAATTAAACATAGACAGTTTTGCAGAAGTACTCTAAACATAGAGAGTTTTGCAGTTGTATTCAATCAACATAGGTAGTTTTGAAACAGTTTCTTAAATACACTTCTATCTACTTTCTCTTACGAACTTACAATTTTTATTTTTTTATTACACTCTTATGTCTATTTCTTCACCCATTAAAGTTTCTTCACTATCAGTTTCTTCTACAGTAGTTTGATTTTGTTCTTCTTGAAGAAAACTGTAAAAGCGCAGATGGTCGTAAGAAGCCCAATCTTCACCGAAATGTTTTATGAGAAGATTTCGTACATCATTTAACTTTGCTGTTTTTACAGGAACTCCAACATTCATTAAAACGGGTTCAATATTTTGGAATGACTTGCCTCTTTTACAAATGTTCCCATAATTTATTAGGTCGGATACATAATTAGGTTCCCCTTTAATTGCAATTCTATTATTTTGATATTTTCTTAAAAAGAATCTTTTAGAGGCATTAAATTGAAAGTGCCAAGATCCTGGTAACTTTAATACGGTTTTAACGCTCGATTTCCAATCATAAAAATGAAAGTCGCTTCCAAGTCTAAAAACCGTTCCATACTTTTTAAATATATCTAAATACGTCTGGGGCTCCACAATGACTTCCAAAGGTCGTATCTCTCTTTCGATATTGCCGGATACGCGATCAGGGGGCAAAAATGAGTGCCCTACTACTGGGAATATTACTGTAATTTTCTTGATGTGACGTGGAGCTTTTGTTTTTAGCCAATATGCCAACATTCCCAAAACGATTGAGTTTTTATTTTTCCCCCCGCAACCGTCGCAGAATAATTTTATATGACTAACAGTTTCTTCAATATTGGTATTCATTAAACGATGAAATACTGCCGAAGCAATTTGATTAGACCCTTTCATGGCCTCGGTTTCCAGCCACGCGTAAATAAATGTGTTTGAACTGCCTTGAGGCCCACGAGATGGTCCTTGGCTTATTGTTAAGTTGTACAAATAAAGTTGTCGGCTAAAGTAGGCACTCTGATCCGGCACTTTCGGCAAAACCAAATTTTTTTGACAATCGAAAGAGAGAATTATTTCGTCGTCCAGTTGTGTTTTGAGGCTAGTGTAAAACCATTTGGCCTTAGCTTGTGGATAAGAAGCTGCGCTATTTGCAGCTGTTTTTTAGCTGAGTCACATTCACTTTTGATAGATTCTCTTAATTGAATGCATTTCGAACAAGCATCGGTAGCGGGAGATTTAAAACTCAAATTGAAGTATTTATTAAATATACGTCGGAAAAATTCATATCTCACCGGCGCATTATGAGCATCATCATTGTAAACCTTGTGTAATTTTCTTATACTTAGATCACTGCTGAGATACTGCACAGCAGATCTCCCTCTCACATAATGTGATTCCAAAGATTTAAGTCCTTTTATGTACGATTTTACGGATTCTGTGCGATCAAAATACAGATTGGACTTTCTATCACCTCCTCTTCGTTCTTTCGGCATTGCCGTTGTGGTTAGATGCTGTTTACAAATTCTTTGTATTCTATCCCTAGAGATTCCCAGAATAGTGGTCATTGCTTTTTGACACACTTTAATTAATTTGACGTGGCGTCTTCCATTTAAAGTATCGTGCTTTGGGATAAAATAACATATAGTCTGGGTTTTTTTCTTACCTTCTTTTTTCGGCGTTTGTGTTGTACAATATTTCAATAAAAACGTATCTTGGGTGATTTTATCTGAAGTTGAATAAAAATTGCGGTGAAATTTACTGTAGTCTTGAATCGTTAAGTCGTTACATTTGTATCCCTGTTTGAGATTCCTATGTACACATTGTGGTATAACTGGCATTCCCTTAGGCATATGTCTAAAACAAAACATATAGGTATTTAAACAAATTGATCAGCAAGAATGGAGCGAAAAATCAGTACCAGGTAAGTGAAGTATTTAAAAAAACATGATCATATAATACAATAATCTTACCGTTTCGACTTTTCAAGTTGTCTCTTCCATGTAGATTTATTAAGTTCTTTTGTACGTCCTCTTCTGTTTGGGGCATAAACAACTTCTTTTTCTTGACACTCCAAAATAATTTTATCACAAATTACCTTGTTTTTAATAGCCTGCAGTAGATAAAAAAAGTAACGCGTGCGTGCACTTCGACTGTATCATGCGTACTGGCCCAAGATGGCGGCTTTTGCACGAATCACAACGCAACATAGCGTTGTTTGCAAGTTGTCAGTAACTTAGAGACTTTTGAAAATGGACTGCGGATCGACATAGCGACTTTTGCAAGAGTATTGAGTTTTGTATTCCATTTTATTCCTAACATAACGAGTTTTGACAGCTTATGATAAACACGGACGTTAGTATTTTAAATTATCAACCGATTGCTGTCATTGGACAAAAAAACTGTTTTTTTAACATAACGTGGTTTGCAAGTGGACTACTCAATTGCTCTACAATGATTTATTGCAAACCAAGTTTACAGTAATTGTGATCTTTATACACAACTTCATCCTGGTTGTGAGGCCATACTCCGCTTATTTCCGTACCATTATCATCATTGTCACTATCGCTTTCGGTTTCAGTGTCACTTACCACTTCTATAATAAAAGGTTTATCTAAATACAAATCATAATTTAAGTATTCTCCTTCTAACCTGCGAACGTGAGTATAATGCTGTGCCCACTCATGAACTGTAATAGCATCAAAAGCTTCTCTAACTAGGCGGGGAATTTCAGCATTTTTGTGCTCAAAATTTACATCAGCATCTTTTCTTTTCATTGTGCTCCATATGAGTTCAATGGGATTGAGATCACAGTGATAAGGTGGTAAATATAATCATTTGTATCTACTGTCTTCTAAAATTTTTTCAATCTCATATACAGGTTCAGGCTTGTTTCTCTTAATTATTTCTAATAGCTGAGGTTTAGTCAGATTCTTTCCGTAGTCAATTTTATTTTGGGTCAACCATAATATTGTATATATTTTTTTAAGGAATTCGTATTTGGGACTTTATTCACTCAAAAACGGTAATAAGGAGCATTATCCATCACTATTATGGATGGCTCTCGTAAATTAGGCACAAGTTTTTTAATAACCCACTTTTTAAAGTTGGTACTATTCATCTCGTCATGATAATCACCACTTTTTGTGTTTGATTTAAACACAAGTAGTGCATTTGTAACAAATCCAGTATCTCCTCCCGCATGAACAATAATATATCTTTGCCCTTTCGATACAGGCTCCAATACTCCGTCTTCACCCTCTCCTTGCCAACATTTACCCGATGTATGCGAAGAGTGAATATAGGTCTCATCTAAATAAATTATGGGCCGGGGCTGGAGAGATTTATTATTTTTATCCACTGCATGCAAGTACTTAGCTCTCCAAGCTGATATTTCATTACGCTCCATAAAAACCTTCCGATTGGATTGAGATTTTTTAAAACGAAATCCCACCTTGTGAAGCAGCTTTCGCAGACTCTCTCGCTGTCCTGTGTAATTTATTTATGTCTTTAAAACCTCTAGAAGCTTTTTAATAGTAGGGACCTCTTTTTTAGCACAATAAAATTCATGTACTTCCCTCCGTATAACTCCCATGTCAATATCATCAACATGCACAAATCCACTTTTACGTTTTCTCTCCTTGCCTGGTGTCCGAATTTTTGTACCAGTTTCTTCTGCTGCGTGCCCTTCCTTAACTATTTTTTAAATTAGACTCACACTTGAAATATAAGATAATAAAATAAATGTTAGTAGAAATTTGAAATCTGGCAGGTTAGTTTGCTAACTCACTTAGCAGGTTACCTATTAGATGTACGTTACCGTTACGCTAACCTGCGGCAAGAATAGAAACGAATATTTCGTGGACTTAAATAATTAGTTAAGTATCGGGTAATTTATAACAAGAAAGTTGACAACACTGTCGATGCCGAAATTCGTTTGTATATTTGATTAAATGGAATAATCGGAGACCCCGCTCGAGCTTCTTCAAAAAAAAATATTTTACAAAAAAAAAACTGACTTCAAAAACCCCTAAAAGCACTAAAAAGTTAAAAATAATACTATAACCTACCTATATTAATAAACCTAACCTAACCTACAATTAATCTATAATAAAATTTAACAATTTTTTGGGGTCGGTGTCAAGCAATATTAGTGTTGGGTTAATAGCCGGATGCTTTGAGATATTATCGATTATAATCCATAAGTGTCCATTAATAGCCTTGCAATGGATGATAACCCTGCTACGAGGGCGGGTCAATAAGTCCGTGACTTTTGGAATAAAACACAGATTTTTTGATAAATAAATCATTTTATTTTTCAACGTAGTCTCCCTTGAGCTCTATACACTTTGTCCAACGCTTCTCCAATTTTTTTATCCCTTCCAAAAAATATGATTTGTCGAGGTCCTCAAAATAGGCCTTTGTTTGCGAGATGTCTTCATCATTGGAGTCAAATCTTTTTCCACCAAGCCATTTCTTCAGGTTTGGGAACAAGAAGTAGTCACTCGGAGCCAAATCTGGAGAATAGGGCGGATGAGGGAGCAATTCATAGCCCAATTCATGGATATTTGCCATGGCAACTGCACATGTGTGCACCCTTGCATTGTCTTGGTGGAAAAGAACGTTTTTCTTGGCCAAATGAGGTCGGTTTTTTTTCAAATCGTCATTGAATCGGTCCAATAAGTTGGCATAATATTCCCCATTGATTGTTCTTCCCTTTTGAAGGTAGTCAATGTGGATTATCCCGCGTGCATCCCAAAAAACAGTCGCCATAACTTTATTGGCTGACAAACCCACCTTGGCCTTCTTTGGCGCCGATTTACCCTTAGAAACCCACTGTTTTGACTGTTGTTTGGTCTCTGGTGTGTTGTGATGGATCCATGTTTCGTCCACGGTTACAAAACCGCGCAAAAACTCCTCCAAATTGCGATTAAACAACGCCAAACCTTCCTGTGAAGTTGTTACACGATTGCGTTTGTGGTCGACTGTGAGCAAACGCGGCACCCATCTTGCGGAAAGCTTTCTCATGCCCAAGTGATCATTCAAAATTGAAACCACTGAGCCATGCGAGATCCCTACGGCTTCCACAATCTCTTGCACTTTCAATCTTCGGTCGGCCAACACCATATCGTGAATTTTTTCGATTGTTTCGGGTGAAGAGACCTGAACGGGGCGTCCAGGACGTTCGGCATCTTCAGTGCTTGTACGGCCACAACGAAATTCAGTAAACCACTTTTTTACCATTGAAATCGATGGTGCAGAGTCCCCATAGTATTTATCAAGCTTAGCCTTGGTCTCGGTAATGGTTTTTTTTTCGCAAAAAATAATGCTTAATAAGCACACGAAATTCACTTTTTTCCATTTTTTCCTCAAATTACTGGGTAGTCTGATAAAGATAGCTGTCAAACACAAACTAACTGACGCAGCAAGTTCAAATTTTGACAGGAGTCAACTCACAGATGCCTGTTGACAGGAGTAGTGTTGCTTTTTCAGTAAAGAGGTCAGAAATTCAAAAAGTCACGGACTTATTGACCCGCCCTCGTATTAATGTATTGTTAAAAAAATAAATGCTTCTTTTTTGTTTTATCGTAAAATCTGTGGGTGTGAACATAAATTGGGTGCGTGTACGCAGTGTGATTCAAAGTATTGTTATTCTTTTTATTTATTTTCACTTTTTGTATGTGAAAAAGTGTCAATAATGAAATAAATACTTACACATTTTTCGGGAAATTCAGTTTTGTTAATTTAGAGATCCAATACTATAAAATCCATAATTACTATTGACACATCGCTTTGTGATTTAACCATCTACCTAATTAATTACTTGACTTAACTTAATGAAATTTTGAATGAAAAAAAGAAAAAGTTTTCTAATTCTTTTTTTTAATTATTAGTGGTACACCTGGAAAGTGCATACCGTTACAATTCCAACAAGCCCAAACACAGCTAAGATACATAGTCTTATTATGGAGTTCCGGTGCCTGTCTCTTGTATTCATCATCAGATCTGATGGTAGAATGATTCTTATTGAACGCAAATGGTTCACTTGTTGTAGAAAATACCAAAATCGCTGTACGTTTTCCTATAAAATTTGAAGAGTTCCCTCGATTCCGCTAAGATTCCATCATCAGACCCCGACTTGGTGACTATGGGAACAATTGGAAAGCTTTGGAATAAAAAAATAATTTTCCAAATCGGTTCGTAAATAACGGAGTTATGCGCGAACAAAACACGCAATGCAGTGTAAACGAAAAGATCGTTAAGTAGACAATGTAGATAAATTTTTAGATTTTTGTTGATACTTCAAAAACCGTTTGTCCGATTTCGATAAAATTTTCATGGGTGGTCCCATGAAAATTTTATCCCATGTAATTTCATCTTCTTTTTTTATACCATGTAATTTCAGATACAATTTATTACTTATACTTATGACTTATTTCTGTATTTCTCTTGGTCTGGCTTCTCATCCTAGATCTGTTCGAGCAAAGTAAATTCTACCGGTACAGACCTAGAGTTCGGATCACGCAAGCCCCACCACGACTTCAACGTAGAGATGCGGCGGTGAGGTTATTATTATTATTAAGTTATTGCTCCATACCTATTTAGTTACCCAGTTACAAAACCATCGTATTAAAATTCACTCAGAAAATCGGTCTAAAATATGAAACGAATAACGAGGCCTATTGCAAAAAATCTTTGCAAATTAGTTCCAAATTAAATCTACTACAAAAATCTTCTCAATTTCTGAACGTAGAGATAAATAAACCAGTGACCCAGCAAAAGCGCCATCTAGGCAAAAAAGGCATGCTGTATGTAAACAACCAACTACCCACTTCCCAAATACTTCATTCACTCTCTGTTTTGCTTATGGATTAGTTGTAGTCTAGGTCTAGGTCTCTGTTTTCGTTTTGTAGATGATAACACCCAGTATAAGCTCGTTTGACAATGTAAAATGTTTGGCAATGTGGGCCATACGTACCTAGACATAATTAATTGGCTATCATGTAATATGTACTTAATGAAAGAAAGATTGCTTATGACGGGATCCATTAGACATATCACAAAATTAGCGTTTTAGGTCATGAGACCAATACCAGTTCCGGTGGAATGTTGTTGTTCAAACTAGGTACACTACTCTCTGCTTCTCTCAATTATGATTATTATTAAGAATGTGGATACTGTCAATTATGTCGTGTACCTACCCTAACTGATCATGTGATGAAGTTGTCAATAGGTATTACCTACTCATGCTCATGCAGGTAGGTACAGTCACGAACCGGGATTGTTGAGCCACTTGCTTATCATCTTAACTTTATCCTGTACCAACTTTGACTTTTCCATTTTAAATTATGTTGAGGTTGCTTATAGAGCAGCGGCTCCGATTTCTTGTGATTATTAGTTTTAACTTCTGGTTGATAATTCAGACCATGAAGTAGTGTCTGTGCAAGAACCTACGTATTCGCATTTTTATGCTGTTATTACCTACTGTTATCTTTGAGTATGTAAAGTGGGAAGATGGGGGAATTA
Organism: Dicycla oo; assembly: GCA_948252095.1. Classification (NCBI taxonomy): domain Eukaryota; kingdom Metazoa; phylum Arthropoda; class Insecta; order Lepidoptera; family Noctuidae; genus Dicycla; species Dicycla oo. Next base: position 13,129,208 of record OX411714.1, on the reverse strand, counting down.
TAAATAAAATAAAAACTCCATTTTCAACTATATTTTATTATAAAATCACAAAGAATAAATCTAGAATTCAATAGGGTAGTCACTTAGATATTAATATTGTTGTATATATTTATAATTCATATAACTGTTTCACATAATGTAGTTTAGTGAGCGTCCGGCCTCTCAGACAGACCGCACGCGTTTTATAAAATTAATTTTCACAAAACAATCATCAAAATATGTTTTATCTTGCTCGTTAAAGCTTGCCATTTTGATTTTAATCGTGTATTTATTAGAGATAAAACATTAGTTAAGTTGAAAGGAAAAATATTATTATATCCCTGTTATTTTTCCCAACGATTGGTCTTTGGCATATTGAATTAAGACTAATTAATATTGACATGTTCGAATTGTTTCAGCAAGTCTTACTACGATAGTGAACAAAACAAGATGTGCTTCTCAAGAAACTGATGAGAGAAACGTTACTCGAACGATTGTTTACATCTATTTAACTATTTTAACTTTACACACAACCCTTTAATTTGCACACCTTTATTTAATTCTTTTAATGAAACAACTAAAACATTATTAAATCAAGAGGAAACCAAGGGAGGTAGCAACAGTAATACTTCCTAAGAAGGGGTCTCGATAAGTTAGGTAGGTATATAATTAACTAGAGCGACTACTGAAATTAAGATAGGATATTTACTAGTAAATCTTAAAGTAATGATTATGTTAATCTTTACTATAGATCCTATTAATTTAATTTGTAATTATTAACATAGTCGTGTATAATATTTACATTCTCAGATTAATTTAACATGAGTGTAGCTGCCACTTCCCCGCACGTATTGCTTTCGAAACAATTTGTTTAAATACATTCAATACAATTCCACTGGTTGGTTGTTCTCGCCTGTTGTCGCTCGGGTCTCGCTTATAAAGTGGCAGGCACACAATAATTTCGCTAATAACGTTTCATTACGGAATGGTTCAGTTCTTTCCACACAGTAGGAATAAGGGACATAGCACGGACACATAATAACCACCTCGGGCGATCAAATGCCACGGGCAGCGCTATAATTTTAATTCACATTATACCCTGTGCGAAATACAATATTCCACTTGATAATATTATATAAAACATAATTATCATTGGCAATATTTTAAGTCCCTTACTCCCTTTACAATTCAACTAAACAACGTGTTTTTATTTCGCCTAAATATTTTTTTTCTCAAGTCAGAAGACTCAGTTGAAAAAAGGTAGAGCATTTTTATTCACAAGTTATATAAATATATCGAAGCGTAATAGATATACTTTAAAATGTAGTCGAGTGTAGATTTCGCCAGGATAGTAATAATTAAGTTCTATAAGTACGAATATGTCTAGAATACCAATTGTGTACTAATGTACATCTCATTATATTGATCCCCTTTAACATTTATAAGTTTTATTTACAAATAGTTTCTTGAAACTTCTTCAGGTGGTCTGAAATAAAGGGATGAAATTATAGCCACAGACATTCATGAACAAGAAACTGAACGAAGGCAGTGAGTGAGTGAACTAAACGTTGTCTTGTCGTTACTCCGGCCCGCTGTCGTTTCGTAGACAATTGGTATGGAAATTGAAATAAAAAAGGGATGTAGGTAGAAAGGGAAAGGATTGAAAATAAAGAACAAAAAGTATCAATGATAATAATAGTTTAATTATGAAATTAAAAATAAAGAGTGAAATTAACCACACAAAAGGCTTAAAATTAAAATAAGAAGAGGGCGACGACACGTGAACGTTACATGAACCATCGAGCGGTCGCCGCTGACGTGAAGGAAGTCAGACAACATCTAAGCAGAATATCGAGGAGTATGACAGAGTTTAATATATGCGCCTTAGCCAAAGTTCTATTTATTGATATGTTGGCCTTTATTCATATCATTACGAAATACTAAATACAACTATTATGTATGTAGTAGAGATAAATATTATAAAGCGCAATAAAATATAAGCATATTCAGTATGATATGCGGAGATATGTATGGAACGCAAGAGATACATACGAAGTACACGATAACGCAGAGTATAGCATGACGTGAAGACCGCGCCAACTCAACAGTCACGTCGCGCGGTTATCAAATAACATATTCGAAAACAACTTTCACATCATTTTTCAACGCATAACTTTAACTAACAAATGGAAACAATGTTCACTTCCAATGAATAAAATTGCATATATTGCGCTTAATAAAACTCTCAAATATAATTCAACTGTAACATTTTCATCAACTTTTCAATAAATGTTAAGATTACTTCAATTACCTTTTACCTAAAATAATCTGTATTGACTTTAAATTTGGCATCTCATCCTAAACACTGATCTATTTATTTATTTTTTTAATAATATTACCATTAAAATCTAGATATTTAAAATACTTCTCTAAACACATAAATTCCTATAATTATCTATTAGTCAATACCAATGTTATTGAGAAAATATTAGGCCTGAAAACGCTACACACACATAGTAAATAAGTAGTAATCGACCATGTCTACAAATGTATTGAGCACAAGCGACTGAGTACCTGTTCTACACGCGAGCTGCGAGCTAACATCGACGGAAGGGAGCGCGGCATGTGTGTAGCGTTCTACGCTGAGTACAGTAGATATGTAATCTCCTCTTTGTGATTCTTGTTTAATTTAAATACATGATAATAATAATACAATTATTATTAAATTACAAATGCGATTACCGCCGCTCTCACGTCACTCGACCACCACTCCTCACCATTTCAAAACACAGGCACAGAATCCTGCGCCGTATAGAAAAACATTTTCAAAAACGTGCAAAATATCACCACACCCTGGTCACCTAACATTATCTAAACCAAATAACTACTGTTACGTTCTTATTATAGGTAGGTACTGAATAATACAATTGTATGATTAAATTTTTCTATTAAACCTTACATCGTAATGACAATCTAATATTTTTTTTTTCAGTTTAATCATCTTACTAAGCTCTATCTTTACTTCTTATGTAAGTATGTTACGTGATATATATTATACATTTCATAATAGTGTAAATATGTGATTTTTATAACTTCACAAATGTTTTCTAAAATAAAAGTTTACTTTTTTAATTTTTTTTTGTGACTATTTCTCGACAATGCGATATGTATGTTGAAAGTAATGGAATAGTTAAGACTGCCTGATGTGGTGTACGTGCATACAGTTCCCACGTGACTACGTAATGTGTCTTGTAGGTAGGGAGTGTCGGGTGTGTCACTCTTGTGAATCAATCTATGTACACATCGTACCGTAATGTTTTATTTATCCTACAATATACATTCCCTTTTCTATCCTAATTGAATACCGACCGTGGCATCGTCGAGATATGTAATGCATTGATTGAAGTGACTTACAATATTAATAAACACGCCAGCCGGCTCGTGGCGCTGTTCGGCAGTATCCTCTAACTCGTCATATTCAGGTATCTGTTTCACGCATGCTTTGCCTAATCACATAATCTGGACGTGTAACTGAACACTTGAACTGGTCCTAATGGTAGCGGCTCTCGCGGGCATCCCTCTACCAACAAATTCGTCACCATATACAATCTTTTTACAAAAGCTTTCCTACCAGACTTTAAATATTTTGAGACGAATTCATAAGATTTTGATAACGTAATCACTTAATTCACAAACTTAATCTCTTTTGCATTGGACTAGACATATTTTTTTAATTAATTTAAGAAGGCAAAGATGTGTGAAATCCAATCGAGAGCTTAGCGAAGTCCGAAGTGTGAGAAGATTTCATTTCATCGAAGTGGGAGTGTGTCTATATACAAAACGAAGTATCGTGAAGGACAGTTCATTAACTAAAATACTGTTTCATGAAGTTATTGTGACCTAGTGTAAATACTGTTCATTAAATATGTCGTAGAGCAAAATCAGATCTGGCTAATACTTGATAGACCGTCGCCGCAACTCCACTGCAGAGTGGCATCCATAGCAATAGAGAAAATTATTCTAAAATATATGTTCGCGAGGGTTGGGCACACCGCTCGCAAATAAATAATTATCTAAAATTAACCACTTAGTGAAACGTATGCACGAGCATTTATATATGTTGTAGCTACCATTAATATAAATTAACATCAAAATAAATGCATCATGTCACTATTATGTAACTGAACGTAACGTTTAAATAGTGATATACAACTAGATGCTTAGCGATAACAGTTGTGATTACACTAACTAATCGTCAGTAACTATGAATGAAGTAAAGAACAGACAATACTCTCCTAACAACGAAACAAGAATGGAAGCAAGAACACCGGCCACCGGTGACAACACGGTTACATCTAAAATATATTATTAAAATTATGTCTATAACTAATATTGCACACACATACACATTTCTAAACATAACATTCCAGTAATAAAATAAGAAAAAAATGTGTATGCGTACAAAACTATATTTACTTACAAAGAAATGCAATAATAGTAAATTGTGCATATTAAAATACAGACAATAAAATATATGTATAATAAAATACAATTTAATAGTAATAACTGCAAATTAATGATGTGACCAAGAGATATTTCAATAATGTGATGAATATAATATTGTAAGGTGGTACATAACCTGGCTGCGCACTGAGGACTAACAAGCGAGCAATGTTTGACATTGCGAGCCATCGGAACACACGCGAGTTGCTCAGCGCAAACGTAACTAGCGCAATCTAATTGCAAAACATACCATCCTGATAATTCATTATAACGAAACTATATATTGTAATCACCGGGAAATATTACGAGTCTATAAAAATAAAATAATTGATATACTTATTCAAAATATGGAATGAATATCACACAAAATATAATTCCTCTCAACGTTAATACGTCCGTTTAGAATCGTATCGAAAATACAGTAGATATAAGAGCAGCGTTTGACTGTGATCACGGTATCTTAGATTAGATATACAGTATCAGTAAACGTACGTATTTATTAAGAAAATAGAATAGCATTTAATATCTAGTGATCCGTGTAAGCGTAATACAGATATATTTTAATTTCAGTCGAGGGAAATTCTCGATTTGTGTGAGAGGTACGATGTTGGTCAGTCGCGTCGTGGAGGCTCGCGCCGTCGCGGAGTGTGTGGGGGCCTAATGTTGGGAGGATTTAAATGCCGTTGTTGGGAGTGTTGTGTAGGCCGATCACAGAGTGTGCGACAGCGACGCGACTGCCCCGCTTGTGTGATATTCCGGTCGCGCGGACTTAGATTGAGGACTTGGAGAAGGACACTCGCAGGTGGTTGGACTCGGACAGCTGGTAGTTGTGCATCTTGATGAGCGCCGCCACCGCGTCGTCGATCGATGGGAGCTGCACCAACGCCATTTTGCGGTCCTTCCTGTAATAGGGAAATTAAAATTTTAGAGAAAAAAGGTGGAATATACAAGGCTCGGTTCTATTGAAAATTTGTTTAAAAATGCATAAGTAATTAAAATCTATAAACTCTATTAACGAATAAAAACTTACGGGAAGAACTTGAAAGCCTTAATCGTGAATCCTCGCTTGGTGAAGGCTTCCTTGATATCATCTTCAGACACCGTAGCTCTGTAAATAACCAACAAATTGAAGCCATGAACAAATTGATGTCATTCCAAAAAAAAAAACACACTCGCATTTTTTTTTTCATTTAAAATAAGAAGAATTACAAGGAATTATTATCGGAAACTTACGGAATGTTGGACAGGTGAAGAGTCGCGCTTGGTGGGTAGATGTTCTGGTAGTTTTTGCTGCCAGGCTTCTTGAATCTATGCAGCGGGCTCTGAGAGTAGTCCCTGAAATATGCATAGAAAAAATGTTGAATGCAAAAAAAAAAAAATGAGCCATCTCGGGACGCCTGGCAGATGTGAAACATCGAAAATTTTTTGTGTGTATGTATGAGCAGTAACGAGCGCGTGGCGACGCGTCATGCCAACAGCCGGACTGACCCGCCGCATTAGATGTTTCACATCAAAAATAAAGGGGCGAATTTTGTAGCGTTCCGTGCTACGCCGCGTAGCAGTGCACCTACGCACGTAGCAACGACAATCTTCCGCTACGAGATTTGGGCGTAGCGTAGACGCAGGATTAAAATTGCTACGCGAAACCAATTTGCTGACGTACAGTAGGCCAAGTGTGAGTTTTCTAAAAGATAGTTTATATTTTGTGGTAGTTAAATGATTATGTCGAAATGTGCGAAAATAAGAACATACTGTGATTACTAGACCAATATTTATCTAAAGAAATATTTTTTAGTAAAGAAGGCGGCGAAATATCAGTTGTAGACCACCGCTTATACATCCTTATTTTCTATTCTGAGAGCTTTCAGACTATTTGACAAATATAATAACGTATTGGGAACATCGGCTTAACAAGTCTTAATAATACAAAATAATATCAGACACAAAATGGGATCACAAAGTCAAAATGTGATTCAGACCGAGTGATGTAGGTTTACAGGTCATGTCAATCACTTCTATATCTTGGCCACTGAAAACTGACACGGTGAATAGAAAATGTTTATATTTGGGAACCCAAATTGGTATAAGTCGACAGGTAATAAATAATCAAGACCCCTGTCATAATCGTAACCTTTTGTATTGGTTTTCTTGATGATGTTGTCATTTACGTTTTAGTATTTAGCATGTGCTGTGGCTCTTTCATTTTTATAAAAGTCCTTTTTTCAGAGAAGTGGAAGTTTGGAGGAGAATCCAACCATTCGTATGAAATCTCTGGAAGAAACCAACAAACAATGAGGTTAGTTTACCAATTCTTGAGATTTTTTTCTCTGTATGATATCTCATGATGATTATGTGTTGCCTAAGAGGCAACACTTAATCATCCTATAATGTTTCACACACAACATTTTGATATAATTTTTTTTTTTTTTTTTTTTTAATTTTGGTGTCCGTGGAGTTTCTAGCCCGTTTCTCCATAGGAACGTATTACGCTTTGGTATGGGCAACTAACGTCATCTTTCTGCCTGACCGACTTCTTGACAATTCAAAATTGCTTTAATTGAAATAAATGCTACTTAATACAAACTGTATTAATCTTTGATGTTATGGTTCTAGGTCCTTTAAGGCATGGGTTGGTCACAATATCCTAAGTCCCACCGCCAGCGAGGCAGCGACTAACTATCGGCTATTTTCTCGCTCAAGAAACGTACAATAGTTTCACATTCCGTGTAAACAAAAGAGATGCATATATTAATAGTTGATCGCTGACTGTTCACACTGCCGGCGAGGACTCGCTCCACTGGTTTGTCGCTGAGCGACAAGAGCTATCAAAGATAATACTCGCTCAGCGATGCTCGCTTGGCGGCCAGAGCTCACGCCGAGAGACCAACCAGCGGTCATTTCTACCTAGAGTGTGGATCTGAGTGCACATATTATGAATTCGAAACAATTACTAGAACTGTCATTGTTTTATTAGAGATGAGTTTGAATATTTACATGCTTTAGTCGACTGAAACCCCTGTGGGACTAACCGCCCGAGCGAGTGGTGTGATCGCCCGTGGCACTCGGACACTCGCTGATAGCCCGGCGATAAAACTATCGGAACTACACTCTCGCTGCTCGCTGCTCGCCAACTCGTTTTCAGTTGCTAGTTCTACTCGCTACTCTTTCATAGCCGGCGGTGGGACAACTGCTTAAGAATGACATGCTGATATTGACGTACCTGGTGAGTCCAGCATCAGGCTGCCCCTCCTTGGGCAGCTGCACGGTCTGGTGCTTGCTGAGCATCACGCGCATCGCCTTGCCGAACACGCGCAGCTTGTCCATGTGGGTCATAGCTGTTTGGGAAATTACATGCTGATGATTATTTATTTATTTAAAAAAAAAACGGCCAAGTGCGAGTCGGACTCGCGCACGAAGGGTTCCGTACCATTATCTATAAAAACGGCAGAGAAATCATTTTGGTTGTATGCGAGCCCCCTTAAATATTTATTTTATTCTGTTTTTTAGTATTTGTTGTTATAGCGGCAACAGAAATACATCATCTGTGAAGATTTCAACTGTCTAACTATCACGGTTCATGAGATACAGCCTAGTAACAGACAGACAGCGGAGTCTTAGTAATAGGGTCCCGTTTTACCCTTTGGGTACGGAACCCTAAAAAAGTAGTGTATGTCGTATATCAGTTATTTGGTTTCCGTAGCTCAAGCTCTGCTTAGTTTGGGATCAGATGACCGTGTGTGAACAATGTCCCAGGATATTATTATTATATTATTGTTTATTTTGTTAGGGAAAACAAACAATTTTACATTTTGTAAGTGGGTTTCTACATATTACCTGGGTTAAAGAACACATACAGTGAAGTCACAATATTCTAAGTTACGGATAAGATAAGAATAGATCTTATGGGTCTCGGAAACTGTTGCTAGCACTGATATACTATGTTTTTTGAAACGGGGGATATTACACTGTCATATAATTAATAATAATAATAATATCCTGGGACATTTTCACACACGGTCATCTGATCCCAAACTAAGCAGAGCTTGTACTATGGAAACCAGATAACTGATATACTACATATACTACTTTTTTTTTTGTAAATACATACTTATATAAATAATTACACCCAGACTCAGGACAAACAGACATGTTCATGCACACAAATGTTTGTCCTGGATGGGAATCGAACCCACGACCTGTGGCGGCGACGACCCACGACCCACCATGATAGGTGGTGTCTTAACCAACCACGCCAACTGGCCTGTCATTAGGATCAATTGGGATCATATCCATTATCCTACATCTGCCTAGCCTTTTCCCAACTATGTTGGGGTCGGCTTCCAGTCTAACCGGATTGAGCCGAATACCAGAATTTTACATGGAGCGACTGCCTATCTGACCTCCAGAACCCAGTTACTGGGTAATACGATACCCCTTGGTAAGACTGGTTGTCAGACTTTCGGACTTCTGACGACCCGTAACGACTGTCAAAGATCCACAGCTGGGACCAACGGCTTAACATGCTTTCCGAGGCACGGAGTAGTCTTGGTATGTAAAGATGGTCACACATCCACGGACCAACCACAGCAAGCGTAGCTTAACCTGATCGTTCGACCCGTGCGGCTGTTATTAGTTAGCCACGAGCCATAGCCTTATCTATTATCCTATTACACATGAAATACGAATCATACCGCTGCTCACAAATGATCCGAATGTCTATACATTGTCATAATGTCTATGTGATCTCTGATCACAGAGACATGATAGCGTCCTATCCTCCTAAGAACTGTTGTAGGTTTTGAGAGGCTGATACTTCAGTTCCCTCCTACCCTAGTTCCAATAATTGCAACGTAATTAATCTATTACGTTGCAACTATTGGATAATATGTCAACATACTGCGGTTACTAAATCGCTAGACTGGCATAGTGGCCATTTGTTTTGTGCAAAGGACAGACAGTAGACCGAAAAAGGAAAGCAAAATTAATAAAGAGCCAATTTAGAAGCCTTTTGTATGAGATAATATTAGGCTCTGTAGATCTAAAACCTCCTCATTTGTTGATGTCTAATTATCACTACATTACTACTTATAAAACAATGTCCCCGCCGCGTCTGTCTGTCTGTCTGTAAGTTCGCGATGTTCTCAAAAACTACTGAACGGATTTTAATGCGGTTTTCATTAATAGATAGAGTGATTCAAGAGGAAGGGTTATACGTATAGTTTTCCGACATCCACGCAGGCAAAGCCTCGGGCAAAAGCTAGTGATTTATAATTTTCAGTTCCTGATTACCTTATTATAATTTATTAAGTATTATTAATAGCTGAACAGAAAAAATATCTAATCTCTTATGAGATTACGTCAAATCTTTACTGAAACTAACTGAAGGGGAAAAGCAAAGTATCTCTTAAGAAAATGTTAATGAATAAGACAATAAGTAGCAAGTAAACAATGACACTTCATGTTACAAGAAAAACAAACTACAGCAAAGAGGAGATCCATAAGTACACTCATAATCCTAAATAAATACATCGCTTTTAAAGTAAAATCAACCTAAGGGGTAGTGAAAATAGGGTTTGTAATAGAATACGTACCTAGATGGGCCTGGTGTGGTTCGGCCATCTGAATGAGTGCTGAATCTTTCTTGTTGTAGAGTATCTTCACCCGCTGTACATCGCCGTACACGCCTATACGCAAACAAAGGTCTTACAAACACGCTTTGAGATTATTTAGATGTAGAAACTATGGATAAGTATCCTTATTTGTGTAGAGTGTGTTTTGTTTTATTATGTCATGAATTTTGTTTGATTTGGGTGAGAGAAACACAGTCTCACAATAGGATAATGCACTCTCAATGTTGTCTAATGTATACCTATAGCTAACTAAGTTACTGCACTTAAAACGTTTCTTTAAAACACACAGCATATTTTAGTACAACGGCTTGTAATGTAATATATACGAGTAATGTCGTGAAACGGGACAGTTGGAAAATACAAGAAGAAACAACTCCAAGCTCTAAATTGGTCACGTTAAGCTTTCGATTAATGCTTCAGCGGTTAACAGCACCGGCCGTGTACTGGCGCGCTGTGTTAAGCAAATTACTGCAAACAATTATTCACTTCTACTCACTATTTAATCGGCAAAGAGTTCTTAAACTCTCGTTTGCTGATAGTTAACGCACCTCCCATTTATAAAAAAAAAGCTCTTAACAGCGATTACCATGTTTGTGGTGCCGCTGTCCGATTACAGATATTCAGGTAAATATACTAGGTACTAATACTAGGTAACTTAATAAAAAATAATAATAAGGATTATGACATCATCGTCACATAGAGATGCGTATTTCGCTGTACCGTAACTAGTTTGAAACTGACAGCCCACAAAGAAAATAAAATAAAATACTGAAATAAACACAACACTGGGTAACCAACAGACGCTCTAACTAACTTAGCTACGACTAGGGTGTCTGAAACACAAATTGTCATACGAGTTAATAAAGCGTTTAGAATTTAGATTCGATAGTGTTATCAAGCGAAGCTTCGACAAGTGGTCGGATGCGGTTATCAGTACAGAAGTTATCAGTACAGAAGTCGAGAATGTTAGCTGACAATTTGTCTTTCAGGCGACAGGGCTCAGGAGCAATATTAATGTTTTAATATAAAATACGGAATGTATGTGCACACGTACCGAAAAGGGTAAAGAGAGCGTCAGGCGTGACCATCTAAAACAATAGGAAAGAGAAAAGAGACAGTATTATAAATAGTCGTAAAAGATATCTGACATCATATCTATAAATAAATTAGCAACTTATCATTAAGGAGTTTAAGTAGAATATATAAATAGAACAACCTGTAACGCCCTTCGTGTGGTTAATGCATTAGTTTGTTTGAATCGAAAGTGAACCCACAGTTACAATGATGTCTGATACGGGCGTTACTGGCTATTGTGTTAGCGTAATGAATATATTTGCCAATAAACATTAAACTACTAAGTCGAAACAATGTAGGAATTTTGTCTAAACTGTTTTAAGTACAATCGGGAGTGATTTTTGAATTGCAAGTTTTGAATTCTGTATTCTAGAAAAGGGCGGTTATGTGAAAGAGAGGTATAAATCCGCCTGCCAGTATTGAGGTGCGTTATGTCGGGTACCAACCTCCTCGTTGAGGTTGGAGACGAGCAGCACAGTGGCCAGCGGCAGTGGCGGAGCGGCCAGCGCGCGCAGCGCGGGCGACGCCGGCGTCAGCGTCAGTGCGCCGAACGCCGGCAGCCCCACGCCACCCACACCCACGCCGTACGGTGACGCCAGGCCCGAGCCTAGGCCCAGGAACTGAGGAGCCAGCACACCGCCACCTGTGATGATACCGTCAGTGTTACGATGTTGTTTTATTGATTAGTATGAGTAAAAAAAAAACAAAGGAAAAAAGTAAGAAAGAAGTCCTGCCTAAAACTGTTCAGGTAATAACTTTATTTTTTTGAAGTCCTAGTTTAACCTAAATAAAAAAGGAAACTACATATTATATAAATTCTCATTTGTTATGATGATAATAATATGTATCAATACAATATCTTGTAATTCAGGAATCTAAACAAACCAGACAAAGAACATAATAATATAACAAAAGCAGAATATTCGCAATGGCGAAATGATCCACACATATTACAACCCTCTACGGTGCAATACGGATTTATGACGAGTTATTAGTCACCGCGGGAATATTTAGCATTGAAATATGAATAATAAACAAGAAAAGAGCTAACGTGGAATAGCAAATGTAATTTGAAAGCGTTATTGAAGATTTATTTCACACAGTGACTTCATGCGTATATTGACGCAACAAAATAACAAAAAACATACGCATTTACAGCCAAGAATACAAAATCACCGTGATTTGCAACATAAAGAAAGAAAGGCAAAGGCGCCTTTATACAAAAACATCAAAAACAGTGAAAATGAATAAAATATGGGGACCTATCAGGCTACACAGGGAACAAAGCATATTTCTCAGGCATTCAAGATTAATGCTATTACTAGGGACATAGAAAATGTTCTGAGAGTCCTAACGTAAGGAGCATACCTGCAGCTTGGAGCTTGAACATTAAAAATAAAGACTTTTTGAGATAAGAAAACCAGTAAACTACCTAAGTAAAAAGGTGCAAGAGCGATCGAAGTCAAGTCCAATAGCCAAGTGTAAATGGGGCAGACGTAGATTACCAGGAGCGCGCTAAAAACTTGGCGTTTTAGATGATTATTTACTTGAACAAAAAAGGTGGATTGTACCAATCATCTGCCCCATTGGGTAGGTTTCGTTGGATGCAGGTCACAAGAGTCTACGATACATGTGTGAGAGTTGGAGCGCGGTGAGAAAGCTTCCAGGTGCGCGGAGTAGTGAGGACTAACTCATCCTGGATGCGAGGGCCAGGGCGAGGCGTGCCCGCAGTGGCATCAACTCACTGGTCAACAGCTGGTGCGCGTCGCCATCGCCCGACGGCAGCGTCGGGTTCGTGTAGTCCCGAGACTTGTCGTTGTTATACTTCACATTCAAACACGTCATCTTCGAGTAGTCGATGCGCAGTGTGCAGCAACCGTTGTAAATATTCTGCCCATCTAAAGCCTAAAAATAAATAAAGAAAGTTACGATTATTGAAATAACTTTTCTCGTTTGACACGAAAACAGAAAGAATTATAAATCTCATCAAAAACATATTACAAGTCGGAAAAGTTTCACTTCTTTTGAGGGTCGTTTATTTGAGTGATAATAAGGATGTGACGATTTTTATTACAAATATAAAATGAACCGCCTTCAATATAACTTTTTAATATGATCAGGTTAAAAGAAAAGGCATCCGGTAAACCAGGGTGCTTGTCTTTTTATTCATTTTATAATTTGCATCGGAAGTATAAGGCCAACAAAGCAAAATTCCTTTTAGCACGAGATAAAAAGTGGTTCGATACACTACCCGTAACAAAGAAGAAAAACTCGCATTATGGACGTGTCAAAATTGTTACGTAGCGAGAGCAACAGCTATTTGTTTGGCCGCGACGCCTGCGGGAGGCTGATAACACCACATCGCGATAGAAAAGAGAATTAATTAAAATGCAACAGCACTCAACCCATTCCTGCGAGCATAAAGCTCGTCGGCGCGGACGGCGTGTACATAATATTTTTATAATGAAACCAGAATGCAACACGTTTTATTTTCACTAATGAAACTAATGCTATAAAAGAACCGTACAGTCATATTTATGATCGCGTACTCAGTGCAATCGTCTGGCATAATTTATTGTTACAAATGGCATAGAATTATGCAAAGAGCACTCAACGTTTTCTGTTTATTATTTGTTTTCAAGTTAACAGAATTGAGTCGAAAAAGTATAATCGCTGGTGTAAGAGGTATTGTAATACTCTTTGGCCCTTGAACGTTACTGTTTCAATCGAAACAGTCGATTTATTTAGGGACCAACGTTAAACGAAACTTAACAATTTGGCAAATTAATAAATCAGTTTCGTAGAATTAACCTAGTGTTCGTAAAGAATCTCGGAGGTTTCAGTGGAGCTTTAAAAGGTTTTGTTAGCATTTCAGTGAATACAAAACACGCTTAAGTAGCTGTTTCGTAAAACAGAGTATTAGAATTAATTTATATTTCTAGTTAATAACTTATTTAATATTCCAAAAATGGCACGCGCCGAAATTGTTATAAGGTAATGTTACTAAAATATGTAAGAAGCATGCCGAGAGGAAGTTTTATCAGAGGATAAAAATTAAAAGCCTGAATTACTTAATTCCTGTGGAGTAAATTGGAGTTCCTTTGTAAACCGTCATCTGTCAAATGAATTATGACATTTTTACGACGGACTCCATTAGCTGAATAAAAATGTTTTGGGTTTTTAGTAACGTAAATGATTGTGCTAATAGCCATCGTTAATTATTGCATTCGCCATTGTCTTTCCCTGTTATTTTTATGTAAGAAGGTCGGGAATAAACATTCTGAAGGGCTGCAGAAGGAATAAATCAAGTAGATACTTTATTAGGAACCTACGGCTTATAACAACAGTTTTACAGTGCAATAAAATATCAGGGGAGTCGCCGAAGAAGCAAAAGTTCGATGTCGGAACGTGGGATATTGGCTGTAGATTTAATAAATTTCTGTTCTATATGCAAATGCGACCCCCTGATGTGTAGACGTGAATAGATTGGCTCGTTTAAAGCTCAACTTATATGGAAATGCGAAAGGCACGTAAGAAAGCGTGGAAGAAGATAGCTTCGATACGTAATTAGTTTTGTAGAGCCTCGCGACGCCCGAATTCGATTTTGAATGCCAAATGTACCGCGGCGAGAGAACGTAAAGAGTAATTAATTTACAATTCTAATATACATCCATTTAATACATAGCCATTGTCGAGTGACATTCTAAAAGTCAAATGAGAACATAATCTGTGATTCCAATATTGTTTCATTTTCAGCAATTTGCATTCGTTACACCAACAATTATGGGATAAAGAACTCGTATCCCAAGTGGAGAATATCTAGATATATCAGAGATTTTTGTTTGTTTATCTGTGAAAAATCCAGAAAGCGATTATCTTAATTTATTGATATGAAACCTTTTCAATCGGATAGTAATCCGAGCGATCAGATTATCACTGAAGCGGGAATATAAAATTCACGGAAACGACAGTATATCGAAAATAGTGGTATTGTTTGGAATATGTTAATTGAAAACCCTGTGTAATATTTTAGTTTATTCATTTGCACAAGAACATTGCGAATAAACTAATTGGGCTTAAGTGGATTTCAAGGGTTGGAATTCCCAGTACAAGAAAAGTGAAAAGTGAAGGTTGACAATTGTTTAGGATTTAAGAATTTGACTAAGATTTGATTAGGATTTAAACTTTTGAGTAAACAGGTACGTCCATTCCTAAGATTACTTAGCTACATAATACATATTCACTATTGAGACCGAAATCGGCAATCACATATAACATTTTAATAAAAGTCCTCTCAAGGATAAGTAGAAATAAACTGTTATATTCACAATTAGACCTTTAATGAAGATATCTCAGCTGAACGTTTATCGTGGATTTGGCAAAGAAAAGAATGAGACGAAAAAGAATAAGAGGGCAAGAAGGATTTTGAATTGCAGATTAATTTCTTACTTTTTATAAGCTTTTTCGGAGGCACTTTTGAATTTAACTCGGTCGTTACTCTAAGAAGTCTTATTTTAATCTAAAAATCTCAATGTTACTTAGAAAAGAGTGTGTATATTTTATGAAAGGATCTCCAAAAACATTTAGTCGTTGAATGTTGTCTATAAATATTTTCTTTAATTTATTGTTCTTGCTTAGCAATAAGGAGTCGTAGACATCGTTTACACATTTCACGGCAATTAATTCCACGATCTTTCTGCTTAGTTGTTCCGTTGTCTTATCTCGACAGACTAGTCTGTAGATCAACTCCCCTCAGAGACTAATATTTCATTTTAGTTATGACTTTATGAGATCCACCGACGAACAAACTTATTTCATAATATTTAGCACCCGAATCCTGTAAAAGTCCGGTATTCAAACTATGAAGGAAAATGTGCTGCTCAGTTTATAACACCCAGCCGATCTACTCTCTCTCTCAGTATCAATATTCTCAAGAATTTCATTTTAATCTTCTAAAATGGTTATTTGCGCTCGCGGAGGGAGTCGTAATTGAGGTAAAAAAATATTAGGAAGACTGACAAGGTGATAAAACGACAAACGTCACGCCCGATTTTATATTGGAATCTTTTACTGCGTAATACGGTGAACGAATTCCCCTTCAGTCGATTTATTGGATTTGACAAACACTGATAATAAATTAGAATTTTTCTCTTACCTACATTTTCTGGGGCAAAAAGTTAAGTTTGAGCACTTCGAGCAGACGGGTAGGGTTCGCGGCTACGGTGTCGTCGGCATCAACGTAAGACGTAACAAGTGTCCTCCGTATCTCTTAATCACGTCCCCGGTAATTGTTTTATCTTTAGCTCGTTAGAACTCGTTTAAGCAAAGCCTTCTTAGTGAAGGATTAAATGCGGTCCGCCTTAATCCACCCCCCCCCCCGTTGCTAATTCTGGCGGTTTTTCCACGGAGACCAGATAAACGTTTTTGTTGGGGTCCCGAGCTCGCCGCGTTTAATATTTATAAGAGCCCACATAGCTCAGAGTGCTTCTGTTGCCGGTGCAAGGATTACGCTAGCGTCGGAATGCATTTGGTTTTTGTCCGCAGATGACGTCAGAGAAATTGTAATGAAAATATTTCGGGCGCTTATACCTATAGTTTTTTTATTAAGTGACATGCTTTGAATTGTGTTCAATTTGTGTTGACAGCGAAATAAATAATATACTGAGTGTAACGTTTTAATTTAGAATAGTTGGGTTGGTTTACTAAACAATGTTGTTTTGGAGGGGTTGACATCCGCTCGATTAGCCTCGGATAAAGGATCACTTATCGGGACGGCTCACGGGCAGCCCCGGCGCTGTGGACTAAAAACGTACACGAAGAGCAAGCTTTTAACTATTAATAAAAATAAGCCAACAAACAAAACGACTGCAAAATTGCTCATTTTAATCACTTCGCTTTTGCTATTGGAAAAGCATTTAAAAATTTAAATCGGCACAGAATGAGATTGCACTGTGACGAATGGCACTTTGAGTAATTTATTTTTGGTTTGTTGGAATAAAAAATTAAAACTGTTTTAACTCCATGCCGAAAACGCATAACTCTAACTCTCAACTAACTTAGTTAACATTCACCCAACTAACTCAGTTAACTCTCAGTTAATTCTTATGATTTTGATTAATAAAGTAAAAACAAATCAAATATTTGTAATAAACCACAGTTTGAACTTTTAGCAAAGTACCTACCCGTATGTCATCCTGTATGCGAATACTCCGCAAAATTGACTGCGAAAAGCGGACTTTAGTAAAAGGGGAAATAATAAATTAAGTTTTGATAGTGGCTCTAACCTAATTACGGTACGTAGGTACACATTTGGGGACGCGTCACCGAACAAACCGCGTTCGCTCCATTAGACAATGTAATTAATACTCGCGGTTACCCCTAATTGTGGTTGACTGATAGTGACGAACGAAAATCGAGTGACGATAGCTCAACAACCGCGCCCACTTAACACACCGTTCCAGTTTGCTTTGGAAACGAAACTAAATTGATGCTAAATGTATGTACATTGTGACATCATGAATAATGAACTCTACCACTTTAGCCGCGGGGGTAAGGCGTGAATCAGTTTTGTCCATGAACAATATATTGTTCATGAAACATAATGGCATTGTTTTACCTATGTTCACGTATTATGAGCGTGTAATACAACCTACGGGCGGTGTATTGTGAAGTGGCCGAGTAAACCATGCGAGTGCCGAAAGTTTAAAACTCGTCGTGTTCGACGGTTGATTGTCAGCCGCCTCTTGATTACGGTAAGCAAACCAGCCACAGAACACTAACAAAACAACTGCTAAACAATGTTTGACACGTAACTAGGTGATGCAGAGTGCAGCTCAAGTGGTGTTGACACAGTCTGTAGGAGCCCAAACAAGGGTGGGCGATGGCACGTGCAATTTTAAACGGGACTCGGACCTCGGTGTGCAGGTGAACGTTCGACCTGTTTGTTAGTCGCTGTGAAATTTCAATGAAGTTTGACCGTCACTCGCACGGAGCAAACGAGACTCTATAGATAGTTTCAAACTTTGATACAATGTATTTTGTGATGTCAACAGCAATATTTTAAATAAATCAAAGTTCTGCGAGGCATCGAATGAAATTTCCTTTGATGGTGCATTGATCTCTTTCAGTAGATAGTTTTACTGCACTAGATTTGTGAGACGCCAACCGTTCGGCGCAAGTATTACAGACTCGCTCAACGCGAAGATATAACATTTTTGACGGTTACATTGTTTGAACACGTCCCAGTGTTGACACAAAGACACCGGTTAGACGTTGCCACAGTGCAAAGTGCAATTTTAAAATGTAAACAAAGCCCGCACCTTGAGTCCATAAACGGTATCTCGGATTTCGCCTTATTGAACCTTGGAGACGAAGTCTTGTCAACCTTACCTCGTTTACTTACTTATATGAAAAATACGAACGGCTGTTACTGACACGTATTACTTTTTATGACAATAATTCATGCAAATATACTGCGCTCTATGAATTTGACAATTATTTATGATATTGGAAACGACTCATATTTTATTTATTCGTACTACGTTACGGGTCAAACGATTCAGATATGGCTATATTCAGGGTGTAATGAAACCATATGGATGTAACATGATGTAATCAGGGTGTGCATATTTATTTTGGGGTGCGTGATGAAAAATCGTGTGCGATATAAACAATAGATGGGGACGCACCTCGGACTGTTAATATGGATTGTCTGTGACAGCGTCGGCTACGTTATGGATGAGGCAGGAGTAGCAGGCCGGCGGGCCGCATGAATCACATTGTTATCAATCATAACTTACTGATGGAGCGGCCAAGGTTCTGATTAACGGCTCACGATACAACCTACACTAATGACTGTCTCACTAGCGAGTAGCGCTCATCTAGGATTACTGACCTTGTGCGTAATAACGCGTTTTGAATTTTTGACTACGTTTGGTGAAAATGATATACGAGTGCTGTTTATGCTTTTAAAATGATTGATTTGTCTTCTGAAATACAGGTACTTTGACCTAGCTCTGGAGCCAGACTCTCAAATTTTTCTCTAACCTGTTTATGGCAAAAAAGAATTCTTATTATTATTATTATCTCTTTTATTTCATTTTCTATACATATATGAATTATATTTTTAAATATTACAATTTAGAAAAATATAAAAACATTTTTACGGGTACAGGATCCAAGCTACCGGCTGGTCAGGGCTCTAGAGAGAGGAACCTCCTAAAAATGCGAGCCGTGTCCATAAGTACCGCTTTCTGAATCAAGCCATCAATCCATCTGCCCAACGAGAACCTCCTTAGGTGTTGGTCGAGGCTTTTGGCAATTAAGCCTTTGGTTGATACGACTATCGGCACAATGATCGCAGAGTCCACATCCCACATGTCGACAACCTCGCGAGCCAAATATTATAGCAGTTATTATAGCCAAGTAAATATTTGATTTGTTTATCTTTCTCGGGTTTCCCGTCGTGCGGGAGCGTCTTGTCAATAATCATTGCGCGCCGCTCTATTCGATTCACCACCATTATATCAGGCTTATTGGCTACTACAGTCCTGTCAGTGATGATGGACCAATCCCATTACAATGTGATATTTTCATTTTCGAGAACTGCACTTCCGATTGTACAAGACTGTATTACAGATCAAGTTGCTGATGGATAATCCTGGCTACAAGGTTGTGCCTATGCACGTATTCTTCGTTAGCTAGACAAGAAGCAGACGAAAGGAGATAATTTGTCGTATCGATTCTCATAGACGGTGGTATGCCCGACAGATGTCAACCGTTCCGTCCTTCGGTAATTGTTCGTCATCATAACTTCGTCCATAATTGCACAGACAAAATCAGCTGGCCAATAAAGGCAATCGAGGGGTGAAGAACAAGACTTCTGCCGGGAGATAGGGTCCGTGGGGTCGCTACTGCCCAACAGCTCGCTACATGCTGCCCTGCGGGTTTATGCATATATCTTGGTCTGGCTCCTCACCATAGACTATTCCGGAAAAGTAAACTCTACCGGCACAGACCTAGAGTTCAGGAGCGCGCAAGCCCCATTATTATTATCCTCTTTCAATGATAAGAAATGGTTGACATTTTTATTAAAAACTATTCTGTAGTTAGTGACATCCTCAGAGTACTTCCACAAACTCAACAGTACACTTGGTCGGTTGCTCAAAGCGCTGGACGGCTATTTATATACATTTACATGTAAGTACATGTAGTCGAGCGCATTAAGAGCGTACATTTCGAGTCTGGGCGCATAAGCCTCCATCTGAAAAGATTTGATGGCGAGGTTAGAGATTTATGTCAAGGATCATAGAGTCGGGATCGGGGGATTTCAGAGCTCCTAACATCCGACTGTACCCTTTGTGGCTGGAGCACTATCCGGCTTCACTTCACTTTGTACCTCTTACTTGTGCTGCCACTTACCTCGCGGGACGTTTTAATTCCATTTCGAGAAAAAACCGAGTCCGAAACAAGTGCCTACACGGGACTGCTCCCGGATAACGTTCAGTTTGTAAAGGTGGTGTGTAACTAATTCTGTGTGTAGTGTGTTTGAGGATTAGATCGGTCCGAGTAGCTAAGACTTTAGGATAAAAGGATATCTGCACCGCAGTCTAAAATATTTCTGAAGTGTCTTTTATTTGTGTGCATGAACATGTATGTTTGTCCTGAGTCTGGGTGTAATTATCTATATAAGTATGTATTTACAAAAAAAAGTAGTGTATGTAGTATATCAGTTATCTGGTTTCCATAGTACAAGCTCTGCTTAGTTAGGGATCAGATGACCGTGTGTGAAATGTCCTAGGATATTATTTTTTTTTTTATCGTTCACGATACGAATACTCAAGTGTGTTAAATTATTTAAAAAGTAATTGGCTGCTTACATGAAATAAACATCACACGATAAAAGTTTCACTAACCAGAAAACAAAAAGAATTATACCCCAATAAAATAAAGAATGATTAACAAGAACAAGCCGATTGCATGTAGCATTGCAATAAACAGGAGGGGCAATAAAAATAGATGTAGTAGCCGACATTGTATGCTCGTTAGGTCGCATCGGAGTTACGGACTCGCGAGTTACGACCTTAGATCCGTTAACGAGAGCAGACTTATTGCCGTCGCGACCACTGCCGGAACTAGAGTACCAACTAAACCAATATTATTGCGCTGATACTGGGATTAAAGTATGCTATACTCATTTCAATTACGTGTTAACATACGATTCGATTTTGATGGAGTGGTCTTTAGGTTTTGATCGGTTTTGTGTGAAATTTAATTTTTGTTCAGAAGTGAGCAATCAAATTGTAAGTCTCTTCTTTTTTTTCATAATTGAATAAATACAGGTATTTATGTAATTTCCAGTTATTTTACAATGACGCGGCGTAACATACTCATCGGAATAGCACTAAGTATAAACAATACCGTCACAGACAAAACATTTCTAACATAAAAGCACAATGTAACTCACGAAAGAGTAAAATCAATTTTATTCATAATACTAAATGGTACAGTACGAGTAAATCCGCGTTTATTACAGCTAAAAATAAAGCCACATATGATCCGGCTGCACTACTCGCGCCAACACGCTCCTATACTCTACTCCAATCACGACGCAGTTGATGGGACTTAGCGTTGCTAAGTTTTCACAACTCTGCTCTGCCGGTGATATCTCAATTTGACGAGGGGTTTCCCGGCTATCCAACATTAATTTCTAACGTTAAGTCATAAGCTGAACGCGGTGCACATCTTTAGATACCTATATATACCAGTATCTTTCAATTGCAACGCGCTACTAGTTTGCAGCTTACACCAATCGTATTAAGCTCCACAGGAATTGGGCGTAAAGAGCGACTAATTAGGACGGATAGTCGACTCGCTATTGTAGAATTCATTAGCGAATTGTACCTATGCCCGCGAGGTATTACAGATAAATTCGGCGAATGAACGGAGTAACAAGCACGTTAAAATTATCTTTTGTGCTCTTATTATCCCCAGTTACGAATTGTTTTATTCGTATACATGAAACTTCTGAATATAACAAAAGAAACTTTTGCACGAATCGTTACGTTCGAATGATAAAAATCAAAAAGCGAAACTCTCAGTCGCCATCGGTCGGAAACAAAGTTACGTTCAGCGATTCATAACCGTATGGCAACGAAAAAAAAACAAAAACTCGATAATTATACTCGTAAAGCGAGTTTGCGGAAGCCGCAAAACGAAATTTAATTTGCCCTGAACGCTGCATCAGAAATAAAGTTAAAACAGTCGCTGCAGTAGGCGGCAGTACGCCCAACTTCTAACGCAAATGAATAGCGAATGGGAAAAGTTGAACCGAGAAAAATGATGTCCCACTCGCCGAGTCGGGCGCCGACTATTGTCGTGGACTCGCGGCTGCCATGTTGTTTCTCGATATTATTGTTATTAAATGCACATAAACGTTCTGTTGTTGTTAAAGCTTTGTTGTAGGTAAGCTGCGAACGAACGTACACGGAAGTTAAATGTTTTGAGGGCGTCCACACTCCAAATGAACTGAATAGATTTCCCACAACTTTGTTCGTTTGTTCAAAGTTGTTTTTTTTTATTTAGATTAAATGTTACACCAACGATTTTGGTCACTGCCATGTTTTTATTGTTTGTTATTTGTTTGTGTATTTCCGAATCGTTAGTGATATGTCATGGTTCCGCGGCGACGTAGTTCAAGTGAAGACTGAGGAGTCACTTCATTTCGAGATAGCTCGAGAGTCATTAAAGTGAATGAAACGTGCGGCAATAGGAACTTTGTTTTATGGCTTTACTTTACAAACAGTTAAATAAAAACAAAGAAGTCTTTTACTTACTGTTTTTGCCGTTTGCGCCGATACCGTGTCTGGATACTGAATGAGGGCTTGGAATGAATCTGTAAACAAAATAGACTTCGGATTAGGACTAATGAGAACTGGAGTGATGAAAAAGAAACTCTGCGAAGCTTGTTGACATTTATTTGATGAAAACGAAATAAAGGTTTACTCGATGTTTTTAGATCCTTGATTAAAATGTACAGTGGTAGTTTATTAAACGAATATTGGTAGTATTTGAGAGAATGGAATATATTTTATGATGTTGAGGTAGACTTAATATGTAGATTTTATTAAAATATTGCGTAGTTTTATAAGTGTAATTATAATCATAGTTGGGAAAGCATATAAAATTCTAAAGATCCACATTTTAGTTTGTACAAAACATAACTTTTCAGAAGACACCAATAGTTAAGTAACATGTGGGTTTTTATAAAATATAACAATTTTCGTAGTCGTACAACCATTTTCTCTAGAGTACTCGAGTGTTGGATGTCTCACGGAACTACTGACAGGCAATATCTTGTTCACAAGAACGTTCAAACAAGGTGAAATTGGCACCCGACGTGGGCCACGCGCGATCCACGAACTCTCTCCGAGTTAGTCGCAGGTGCACCGCAGCTATTTTATCATCAACACTTTACCGAATATTCAACTATACATATTTCATGCCTATTTACTTTCGTCATAAACCCCAATAGCAGGAATTTATTGCGTCTGTCGCTTTGTTTCACTCACTTAACTTGTGAAACTTTGATGCGGTAGCGTGTAAAACAGCCTTATATCGAGACAATTGTAAATAACACATATTACAAGTGTACTGTACGGTATTCTCTGAGGTAACCAATGATCAAAAAACTCGTTATACACAAAAACAAGTGCGTAAACAACGGAGAAACTGAGAGCACATTCAACTGGAATGGTCCCACAAGTAATATAGTTGGTGGAGGAGTATATTTAGTACGAGGATAAGCGTTAAACCCCCTAATTTAAGGCATGAGCCGGGCGATCATTGCCGTCCGCTGGCCGAGACCATAAATTCACATTTTTAGGAAACATCGTTGGGGGGGTAGCACCTGCGTTGGCCACATTACGTACCATTAGACGTGTGACACAGACTCACACTCGGTTAAGGCACTGTTACGTCGTTATTTTGAGGTTACTTAGCTGTTATGAAAGACCTCAAAGCTGACTTTTTTAGTAAATATTTCTGTACTAGAGAAAAATCAAGGATTTAAGTAGGTACATATTAGAACTATTTAATTTTAAAAAATATAGTATAATAATATGTACTTTAGATACATACAGATAACTTTAGCTTTTCAATATCTACTATGACCAAGATTATTTCTGGACTTTATAAGAGGCTGTGACCTCTAACTTTGTTTCGGCCTTTCTTCTCAGAGTAGTCAAATAGGAAACGCCGACCTCATCTAGTTTAAAAAAAACATGATTGACTTGTAAAAGTGTTTGTACAAACCTACTTACAGAAATAAAAATGATTTATCATTTACTTATTCCCCGGTGGTCTCGTGGACGCAAGCGTGACTGCTGATTGTGGAGTCCTGGGTTCGATTCCCGGGTCGGGTAGTGTTATTGGGTTTTTTCCATTGGGAATTGCTTAGTAACAGCCCGGAGTTTGGAAGTTGGCGGTGTGATACCCTGCATCCTGCGTCTGATCTCTCTCCGGTTGTGTCGGATTGCCGTCCCATCGGACTATGACAGTGAGGGAAGAGAGAACGCACCTGAGTCTACGCACACACTTGTACACTACAATATCTCCCGCCCCGAAGGCTGGTCTCCGCTAAGATTGGTCGCCGTGACCGAAATTCGGTCTGGAGGACTAGTTTATTATTTTATACTTTGACGAGATTTCTGAAAAATCGGCCCAATTCAAACATCACATAAAACTTTAGCTCTAGGTAAGTGGGCATGCCCTTTATGCCTGGAGGCTTCTGTTTATGTATAAAGTTATTTTTATTTCTGCTTGAGTATAGTTTTTAATTTTTTTTATTGACGTGTGCTAGCTGACTTATGGCAAAAAAAATATATTTTAATGTATTGTATTGCATAATGTACGTAAATTATTTTGCGCACTGTTTTATAGAATCAATTTTTTTAACTGAACAGACAGCTGTGCTGCTGGGGAGATTGTTGCACCACTTCTTCCCAACAAAAGCACTAGGAAGTGGTGAAGGGCGGGCGTTTTAGGGGACTGTCTTATGTAATTTTGACGTTCGAAAAATGCTGATTCTCGGCCTCGTTTGAAAAAATGACTTTTTTATTTTGATTTTTTCATTTTTGACAAGACAACCCCAAATCTTCCCCTGGGTTTCAGAAGTGTCGCCTAAAGGATAACATGCCATCAGGGTGGCAGCACAGCATTCTTGTAAATCCAAACACTTGCAAGTAGGGTTTTCCACCCTTAGGACAAGGAAGAGATTAGATTGTATAAAATATGAAGCTTATAACAACATAAAAAACTTCCGGCAACAAAATTCGGTATTGGACCTCTCTGTACCTTAACAATTTGCCTGAACCTATAAAATATAGAACGTAGAACCACTCAAGGTAGGAAACGTCGGCGTAAATTAAAAGTAACGCGGCGTCTCCTTCATACATAGTTAAATACTCTTTAAGGCCCCATATTTTCATTGGTCCATTTGGGAGCGTTAAAATGGAATGCATAAAAGGCTTACCGCAAATTGAAGTTTTTATGTAATTACATAGTGAATAAGCAAGAACTTTTTTATAGGGACAATGGAGACGGCCACTTGGATGTAATAGTTACTTCGTATGCACCGAGTTCATGAAAACAAAGGAATAATGTAGCTCAGGTTTATTTGGTATTCTGAAAAATGTTTTCACTTTATATTACTACGGATTTTTTATAATAAGGGCTGAGTCGGAAAGCCGATCTTGGCAGAGATTAGGTATGCTGTTTGAGGAAGAAAATGTTTGTCTTTGTAGGTTTAAAAGTTGCAAGGAATTTATACAGGCTGCTGCATATTTTTGTCTAAAAATATAATAATGACAGATGCTTTCTTGAGGTCTTGCATACCATTAGGATAATGATGAGCTATATAGAGAAGTGTTTGAACAAAAGGTAACATTTCCACTTTTTGGCTCGTTGTTTTTTTTTTGCAGAATCATACGTAAATCTATGAACATTCTAGTTGAACTTGGAGTATCAAAGAGTAACGATTCCCTTAGAAAAATCGAGTCCAAATTTCAGTTTTCGGACAAAAAGGAGCATTTCCATCATTGTTATAAAAATGATTTTGTAGTTCTAACAAAAAGTGACATTTCCAATCACTTAGTTCACAGAGAAATTACCTATAAATGCAACATCAACTATATGAACAAATTAAGTTGTTATAAATTTAAATAAAACAGCAGTAAAGGTAGCATTCGGATTCCGGCAGTCGCCGCCCTGCAGCCGCGACCCGACAGCGGCGACCGTGGTCACGTCAATGAATCAATTTTATTCCTCTTTGCCGAAGGTAACAGCAAGCATTATTATATCATCATTCTCCTCTTTGTCTTCCAGCAGCCTTTTCATGAGCTATCTATCTAGCATAATTTATGTTATCAGAGATTAGATTCGATAATATAATAAAATAAATTGCTCAAACACAAGACACGACACACTACAGTTCAAAGTGACTCCTGCCAACATTTTTTTTTGCTGTCGGGGGAAACCTTCAAAAGACGTTCAGGCTTTGGGGATAAGACCAGGGAGTGTGGGATTTGTACCTCACTAAAACCACCCCGGTGGTCAACATGTGCACACGGACGGGGCACCTCTCAAAACACCGATCCGAAACACCCTCCGTGCAACGCCTGTTAGGGCACATCTCTAGGAAACTGTAAAGGGGTCTCCCCCTAACCTAACAGAGAAAATGTGCAATTCAGCATGTGACCACTGTGCGCCGACTTCCCTGAGGTCACTCAGTGGGCGAACAGAGTACCAACTGTGAGCGCCCGTGACCCCAAATTCCCGCCTGTCTTAAAGGATGCAGGCGGGGTTTCGGCTCCGGCCAACCTACTGCTTGTGACTCTCGTCGCGGCCACTGCCCTCCGAATGCTGCATGCCGCGCAGCAGGACAGCGGCAGCGGGTCGCAGCAGTCGGTTGCGTCTGCCGGGCAGCGACCGCTAGAATCCCAACGCTACCTTATGTAATTTAATCATCGAAATATATAAAATAATACATATAAAAGTAACCAAGTTGTGGTGTTTATGTCAAACTTTTAATTACGTTTCATTACTCCTCTGAAGCGTTAACTATTTGTTCAGAAAAATGCAGTAAAATCTTGTATCATGAATAAGTAAAACCTTGTATACTTAGAGAATTTTAATTTAATATAAATTATAACTTAATCCAGTCAATTATTTAGAATGAAGAAATAAATAAGTTTTTATAATAAGGCACACGTTGTTTTTTATTTAAGTTATGTTGGTTGCAACCACAGAACAGATATATATTTAATTGTTTTTGATATTTATGTATAAGATCTATATGACTGTTTTATATATGAGTATGAATTGTAATACAGAATGAGTCTACTGGCCGCGTGTAAGGTTTCCAATGATGGCGTGTATGGGGTCATACACGTTATCAGGATGGTCGAGTGTAAGGTTTAATTTATTTTTAAACGATTTTGTAAAGATTTCAGTAACTCATATTTAACTATTGGAAGAGTCAATTTATTTTTAAATAATCTTATAACGATTTTAGTTGCTAATTTGACTATTTGCGTCATTTGGGGGGAGGGGAATAAGCTCGGTTGCGAAAAAGGTTGGCAGTGGATTCATTCTGGCGGCGGCAGCCGAGTTGTGTGGGTCAAGATAAATTATGTACATGATATAGTGGTGTGTTAGTGTAGTTAAGGAGAAATAAAGTGTTTATTAAGGAAAATACAGTGTGTGTTTAAAAAGTATTGTTGGAGTTTGCCGTTTATAATTTCTGTTCTGTGGTTTATCTGTTCTGTGGGCAACGGAACGCACGGGAGGGAAAAGCATAAAACCATTTATCTAGTTTTCGTTATACAGACAGCTATCTGTTATACTCTCCTATTTATTAGTTATACTCTTTGACAGATAGCCTATAGACAGATAGAATTATATTGTCTATCAGCAATAGCGATCTGTATTTTAATGAAAGTAGGTGATTGGGTTCGGCCGTTAATGATTATCAAAAAGTGACTGTTTCAAGATTTACTGACAAAAGGTAACATTTCCAGATTTTCAAACTTACTTATCTTCATTTATATAGGCAAAACAGTGATTGTAAGGTATCTCTTTATATTTCTGTATAAACATAATATTTGAAAAAAAAAATATGCTAACTCTTTTAATAACATTTTAGTGACTTCTGAAAAAAAAAACAAAGGTGGAGATGTTATTTTTTGTTCCAACACTTCTCTATATGTTTAGATAAAAATCAACTACCGTGCGTTAGGCTCGCAAAAACAAGAAAATGGCTAGACCGATTGTGATGAAAATTTGGTAAGTTGTAATGTGCTCACAGGAGAAGGATCCTAACAAAAAAAAAAAAAACCAGCCAAGTGCGAGTCGGACTTGCACACGAAGGGTTCCGTACCACTATACAATATTTAACACTACCTACATATAAAAACATACTTTAGTTAAAAAAAAAAAAACACGTTTCTTATAAATATTTAATTTTTAACTTTATATTATATTTATTAGTCGTTGTTAAAGCGGCAAATAGAAATACACAATCTGTGAAAATGTTAACTGTCTACCTATTACGGTTCATGAGATACAAGCCCGCTGACAGACAGACGGACGCGGAGGCTTAGTAATGAGTTCCGTTTGGCACACTACTGGTACGGAACCCTAAAAAGGCATTTCAACCGGGGCTTTAGCTAGTTTTAAATAAAATTAAAGATTTTCTTTAATTATATAAGAAGACTGAGTCAAGAGCAA
Source organism: Dicycla oo (assembly GCA_948252095.1). NCBI lineage: Eukaryota > Metazoa > Arthropoda > Insecta > Lepidoptera > Noctuidae > Dicycla > Dicycla oo. Next base: position 13,100,238 of record OX411714.1, on the reverse strand, counting down.
ACCCGTCTCAAGTAAAGAAAAAAAAGGAGTTTTTATGGATTCATTTTATTTTATTTTACTTTTTATTTTTATTTTCTTTATTTTCGAAAGGCTTACAGACTAATAACATTATAATAACAATAATATATAACTAAATTGCTAATTACAAGCCTCCACAGTTAAATACACTTTAGACTAATTAAAGTAGACCCTGATAGAATCGAACCGATATTAAAGAATAAGTATGTAATTATTTACCTCTAACTTGTAAGGAAAACTTCTGTGGATCCCAAAACATAACTAAAACAAAGGAAGGAGTACGATGTAAGAGATTTTGCTTATTCCAAATATGTTATGATATTTTTTTATTTATTCGTTATCTTCGGTACGATACACAGGCATGTTACAATTTAGCCTGGGGCTGTTATATACGTGTGTTATCAAGATACCTATTTTGCTACATACTACGTTCGTTTGATGTTATACTTTTATTAGGAAATTAGCTTTAATTAGCTAAGTAGGGTTGATTTTCTTACAAAAACACAGTAGGTACCTGCATCACTATGTTTTTTTTTTGTACCTAGTAGGGTATTACCGTCACATGACTTGAATAGGAAAATACAGAGTGTAAGTGTAAACAGTGTCAACCTTTTAAGGGGTTGTACTCATCATTATTAACAACTTTTACTATGGGACCAAACCTGAAATTTTGACGAATTATTCAAACATAAATGTACTGAACAGCTGATTTATTTCGCGATATCAGGTTTGGTCCCATAGTAAAAGTTGTTCATAATGATGAGTACAATGACCAAGGTTGCCACTGTTTACACTTACACCCTGTATAGATAAAAAAGAACTAGCTATGCAGAATAGAGCGCAGTAAAGCTGAAGTTTGCGTAGCAGTTATGGGAAAACAGTAAATTTTCAATTAGCCGTACAAACGTGAAATATTAATTTAAATTAAACCCTTTCGCAAGCTGCTGTTGACAGAAAAAGTTTTATGCACTTTAGGCAATAATCAAAATGGAAGTTTGGCAAAATGATTGTCCCCTTTGCTCTGTTTTATTTATCCAAGCTGAAATATTCAAGCGCTAATTCAATAACGTTGCTTGCGGCTCCGATTGCGCGCAAGAAATTCAAATCTCAATCAATCCGTAGCGTACGCGCCGCTTCATTATGTTTCATTAAAAATTCAACTCGAATGCGCAATTACTTTATGGAATATTTAAACGTCAATGTCTGTGCAAAAACAAGATGGGAGTTGTGGTAAAATTAAAATTTCGTAATCCACGTTTCGCTGTGTTGCTTCCGCTATGTTAATATTTAGCGGTGGGGCAGGGCGCTGCGCCGGCCGACCGATTACAGTATAATTTGATATCTTAAATCTCAACGTCTCCCCTGAAATGAGCGAGCTCTGTCAAGCCTGAATGCGTCCTCGTTCGCAATTTACGCGCCTTTTCAACTAACCTTCGCCTCCGACACTCCGATACTACTTGAAAATTGCTAAATACTTGCACAGCAACGTCATTAGCATTGGTGCACTTACACTTCGAGAACACATTTAGGTTGTTCCTTAAAATTGCTCAGCAGAATTACTTCGTTGCGACGCGACGCCTAGGTATTCATTGGGATATGTAAATAAGCTCACTCTCGGCGTTTCTGCGAAAACTAAGACACCGCAAAGATGATATCTGTAGACGAATCAAATCCTTAATTAAGGGAATCTAACGACGACATAGACACGACACCTACCGCAAACAGGGGACGCATAATAATTGTAGCGGTCTGCTACACCTTAATAAAGCCAATCGGGGCAGGTTGCGGGGCAAGGGGTCGGGGCCGGGAGGCGGTGTAGGATTACGGCGACTCCGCGCTCTTCATTGAGATTTGTTTCGGGATTAGGAACGCGTTTGATGGTAACCTCCCGTCAGCCTGTGGCCGACGCGCCAACAGTGCGGAACCGCTATTATAAACGTTTTCTCTAAGCCTCATTCAATATTAACGCGATATAAACATTACGGAATATTCATCAGGCAAACTTCGGAACTCATGAAAGTAACACGCATGAAACAACATGAATCAAAATTCAGCAACAACTTCTATGCGATTAATGTTATAAGAAAATTGTGGCTTTACCAAACGTAGACGGCGAATGTGTAAATATACTCTTAAATAAATGCGGAATATTAAATTTCCGATGTCGGGGAACTCTAAACTCCCGGGAGCTCACGTTGATAAGGATAGCTGACAACCCCTTCAATTTTTAATCTGTTCAAGCGATGACTTATACGAATAATTCAGGATATGAAATTGAGGAACTTAATATAGGAAAAAAGTTATGTCACACATTATAACATCGCAGCGTCGGAGGAATTTCAAAACGATTTTGTAAGCGATTTAGAAAAAAGCACAAAAATCATCGGCATAAATAAGAAGAAAACGCTTTATGTAAATCGAGTAACAGGTAATATATATACTTGTAGGTAAGTTTAGGCAGGTGCGTGACATACAGAGGGTATTGAAAGCGAAAATGAGAGCGGTATAGCTATATGGTTTATTTGCTCCCCTACGAGACAGGATAATTGAAATAAGGATTTATACGTTTCGGATATGCAACCTACTTCAGTCTGCGTCTAGGTATTTGATACGGTTTTAATAGATTCTAGGGCTTAACACACATGTAGTTTAATTAATGTTAAGCTTACTAAACCAACTTTATTTTTTATGGGTACTGGAAAAGGATAATTTTTCCTGACTACTTAAAATGATCAGAGCTAGGTAAACTTAATTATAACCAGATTATGGAAAATAAACGTATTTTTGCTTAGCTTTTGTAATCTTACAAATATACGACACCTCCATTTCCTTGAACGTAATAGGACCTATTCTGATGCTATTTACAATATCACTGCAGTATATATAAATAAGACTCAAACGCCCCAGTCAGGTACCGTTATGAATATTCAGAAGCAGAATAGGTGCCGGGAAATTGTCCGGAGACAAAAGCTTTTACAATTGGACAATGATGAATGTGGTAAAAAAGCAAACAGCCGCTTGGATAGGTGGACGTTCGGAAATTGGAAACGCTGCATTAGTAGAACTGATGTCATGATACCGACAAGTTATGAGTCTGAACTGCTTATACTCGCTGCGATCCTGGTACGTGTATTGAGATTTTGCGGAACAAAACCGATTACTTAACTGTAACGGCAGATTGCTGTGATTTGAGTTTGATAGCTTTTTTATGGGAACGTTGTTTACCTTACATGTATTAAATAGAGGCTGTGTTCATGTTTGAACGTTTAGATACAGATGTGCTTGATTTTATTGATGTTTCAGAGAAGTTCCAAGGTATTCCATTCAGTTGAAGTTGTAAAATAAACTTTTTAATTTTATGCCCCAAACTAAATGTAAGTACATGAAACAAAACTTAATACTCGTTGTATAAAACAAGGCGGATCGGATTTAAAATGTTCCTTCATAAAAGTTGACAAGTCGCTATCCCGGCAACATGACACTATTAACTTTCTTTTGTTTTTTCGCTAGCAAGTCTAAGATCAAGGAACATGCCGTATAAATCTTTCGTGGACTTGCATCTACCTGACATACATAGACAACGTATGGCAAGTATAAAAATAGATCTACCTATTCCGATCACTGCTTATTTATAGGGTGAAATTGAACTCATGGGCATCCTTTTAAGGGGTCTAACCTAACCTAACCGGATGCAGCTGAATTTTACATGGAGCGACTGCCTACCAGACCTCCACAACCCAGTTACTGGGTAATAAGATACCCCTTGGTAAGACTGGTTGTCAGACTTTCGGGTTTCTGTCGACCCGTTGACGATTGTCAAAGATCCAAGAATAACAGCTGGGACCCAATGGCTCGTTCGTGATGCCAATGGCACGTTAGTGCTTTTCGAGGCGCGGAAGGGTCTTGGTATGTAAGGAACCCATCCACAGACCAACCGCGGCAAGCGTAGCTTAACCTGATCGATCGACCAGTGTGGGTGTTATTAATACTTAGCCATAAGCCCCGCTGTACCTAAAACAGTACTTTAATAAGAAGGAGTAAGATACTCGTAGTTCCAAACAAACAATTGGCTACTTCTATACATTCGTGAGTTGTGATGAAGAGAGTGGCAATAGGTTATAGGCAACAATATCCTTTTATCTGCTAATAACATTACTACGATCACTAAACTGCCAATCGTAGTGATAATAAAAATATCCCCTCTGACAGTTCATTGGTCAAGGTCAAAACAATGCCTCAATAAAAAGAAAACGAACTAATGTTTATTTTATGAAGAAAAAAAATGGTTTCAATATTACAAATTAAATGTTAATCATTGACGCTAAAACGGCGTCCGAATCGACTTAATTAATGAAGGGACCGTTAAAAATTAATTACTCAAATTCTTTTTTACGATTTCACTGCTCTATGAGTATTCATCTACCATTAATTTCAGTAATCGGATCTCTAGAGGTATTTCATAATTGAAGATGGTATTTTATAGCTTTCATCAAAGAGATTATTTAAGCTTATGTGTATACAATTGTTTTAATTACCTACAAATTTATGTGAACTAATTCGGCAAATTAATATAATTTCAGAATTTCTTACTTACAGGCACTTGTTTTAATCTATATGTATGTACCTTGTGATATAATAAATATGTACTAAAGAAATGTTCGCAAAATTGTGCTGATATTGTATGCACTTTCTTGCGTTGGCTCATGTTGGTAGGCCACTGTGTACAGGCAGCGTAGCACTACGGGGATTGTGTACAGGCAGAGCGTAGCACTTGCTTTGCGTAGCACACGTAGGCTTACATTAGGTGCTACGCTAGTCAACTCCTACGCTACTCTAGAGTATTGCATCTATCGGTCGACCAGTATTACGGTTCATCTACGATATTAGTAACGGTGCAGCAGTGGACGAAACGTGTAGCAAGGTAAAGTCAACCAACTCGTAGCAAGCTTGCTACGAAAACTCGTAGCAGCTTACAAATTATCTTTGTTAATTTTTCAGCATTACGGAGTCTTTCAATGTTTGAAGTCTCTCACCTCATCAATGTTTTAATTAAATAGAATTCAATTAGGTTAATTAGGTGAAAATGTCGTCAAGAAACATTTTAGCTTGCAATTTTCGCACTCGGCTTAATAATTCCGCGGGCGTTGCCCAGCGGGGTTTTTAAATAAAGTCGATTTGAGGTTTCTCGACTAGGCACTGTGTAATTAGCCAAGAGTGAACTGTAATGTCGGCACTCGGTACCGCCACGCCGCACGCTGCCCGCGGCTCAGGGGAGCTTATCAAATATGTACCTACCTACCTGCCTCCTGTGTGCCGGATTTATTTAGGATATGCATGAGGGTACGATTTAAATTTTAAACGGATTGCGCCCTTGGATTTCGGCCCTGTGTTATGTTTGGTAAATCTATCACTATAACACGTCCGACCGAAATTAATTTTAAAGCTCGCCTCGTTTCGATTCAATAATAGTTGTTTTAGCCGCTGTAATCCCGGGTTGCCATAGACACAAAGCGATTGTGACAAAAGGCTTATTAAACAATATATTTGAAGCAAATTACAGAAAGGTTGCATAATTAATTAGGTGGATTTTGTTCAAAATTGTGTTAAAATCAACGGAAGGCTCCTAAGGTGTGGTGTGTGAGGCTGGGAGGTATTGTTTGAGGGTGCGTAAGGCGTGCGGTAATGTTCCCTCGTCCCTCCGCTTCCTCCTTTAGGAGGCCTCCTTTCGGTGCCTACTCCTCACTCGCGGCTGCCGACGTACCTGGGGCTCATCCATCAAACTTGCGTTCGTCGCTGAAGATGTAACTGTCTTCCGCAAACATTACGAATATGCATATGCATAATTATATTCCGTAAATTCAACCCTGCGTACGTGAGCCATTTATATAAAAGAGCGTGATGTATATAATAGGAGCTATGTACTTACTATTTTTAGTGAATGTGACGATCTTGAGTACTTTGCCATACCGTTGGAAAATGGAGTAGAGTACGTCGAGCACGATCGGGTATAACATGTGTTCTATAATCACGCGCAGGACTGTGTTGGGCCCACCCTGTGAACCAAACTAGTACATTAAAATATGCTGTGTTTAAATACAAATAGTAATATGGAAGCAATTCGTTTCAAACTGTTCTAAGAGATAGGAAAAACATATATTCTGCCAGATCAGGCTTCGAACCAAGGATTTTACGCTCAAAACCAGGGGTTCAACCAATATGAGCCAAGATTTTGATAAGGAAAATTCAAAATTATGTCGGAACGTTTTACAAGTACCTGCTTGTTTACATGAAATGTTTGGTTTAATTAATTAAAACACAAAAGGAAGTTCAGCTATCAATTACACGGTAATTACGGACAAAGTGTATAATAATCTACTTCCCTCAAAAGCATTAATTAGTGCTTATGAGAGAAGCTTATCAATAATTAAAGTCCCCACAGACACTTTGTGACTGGAGCTAAGACACATGAAGCTAAAGGTAGGGACACATTGAGGAGCGGTGCGATAGTGTCCAATATGTCTTATTGTACACCCGTTGGGTATTTCTTGGAGATGTCAGTTCGATATTGCATTAAACATTAAGATGTGGTACACGAGGGAAAGCCATTAGAATGAAAGCGAATAGCATTTGTTTTTTATACGCGATCATTTGTAAAGACATGCTTATTTATTTTGTTGCAGATTTGGAGGAAGGGCACCAAATAAGGAAAAATCTGTGGCCAATTTCAAAAAGCGAATTGGTGACGCTGTTATCAGAATTCTTGATAGAAACTTCTGATGACTGACCCCCTCGTATAATCGTGCCATCTAGCCCACTACGTCCATACCTTTCCAAAGTATATTGACCGATGCAGCTGCATGATCCCTACCCTCCGGGCGACAATCTGTCGAATGTCTTAGACCAGTCTATCTGCATGCTACCCGCAGTCTACATCCTTAGTCTGGGACCCCAGGAGAATACCGAAACCTAATTTGTGGAGCCAGTTTAATATTTAAAGGTAATAAAGGTAATCGGCTCTATTTCAACTGCTCATAATTATATTGGAATTTCACTGTATTACTTAGGTTATATGTTATTTACTTCGTGTACCGGGAAAGCTAAGATGATTAGTGGATACAGGTGAAATTAATTATGTATAGTTTTAAACACTATTGTTGGATTAATTTTGGGTACGCTAGGCTATTCGTTTATGAATAATATGAATTTAGGGTTTACGTGAACCGCTAGTGATGTATTGCGATAGGTTTTGCTACCAAATACAGTAGAACAAATTGTCCTGCTCAGGTTTGAGAAACACAAAACGCGGTATTCAATTTTGTAAGTTCAATTTCTTTTAGCATTTCCTTCATCATCAAAACGATCATTGACTACGGCCAACGTCTGAGCAGTAGGTAAAAATACCAGGTTAAAAACATGTTTTTGTTTTGTTATCTGTAACACTATTAAAATAAGGTACAATAAATTTAATTCTTACCTGTATTTCTGTGCCTCCATTCGCGGGCTGTAAAGCTGCGCCCGCGCCAGCAACGAGTGCGGCGCCGGCGCTGTTGGAGATGGCCTGCGCTGCTTGTAGCGCTGCCTGCGCCGATGCCGACTGCAAAAATATTACCTATAAATAATAGGTAAGTGTACGCCGAAGGTATATGTCGTGTGTTAGCTTATTAATTAAATATGCTAGATCTTAACTAAGTAAACTAAGGGTATGGATGACGATGGACGGGATAGCTGGATCAAGATTTTGTCATGTCAGATTTTGAAAACTTTTAGGGAGGTTTTTTAAACTTTAGTTTACTTTAGCATATATGCAAACTTTTCTTTCTAATCCAGATAAAACAAAGGACATTGAATCTAGATCCCCGAATGTCAAGTACGCATGACACATCAACACAAAACGTGTTAATTCCCACATTTCAGGACGTCCTTCAGTAAGTAAAACCATTTATTGTCACGTAGAAAAAAGTATGTACAAACAACAGCCCTTCGCTCTCATAATTTCACGAACAATGAAACGTAATGGGGGGAATGAAGAGGCGAGTTATCTGACACACGCGTGAGCCACCTTCGAGTGTCCAAGACCAACAGATAACATTGACCACATCAAACAAAGGGGGGGTCATAAACTTATTTTGTATCATCCGGGAACAATTCGGTACTTTGTTGCGTCGTTATATAGGGGCGGACGGCATTGTGGACGCGACACTTTGAGCGCTTAGCGACTTAGATAAAATTCATAAGTTCATCAAAATGACGCGATTTTTTTTTCAGAATTTTTGTCTGGAAATATGAGTCGCAGACTAATTTGTATCTAAAGGCTTTATTTATTTGCTAACAAAAATCTCTACAAGTTTTTCCAACAAGCTCAAACAATGTCAGTTGCAGCCTACTGCTAAAAAAACCCAATATCCACGTGAAAAGCAATATCTACGGTAGGTTTAAATAAAAAACGTAATGACACGCGAGTGAAATACAGCGTGTTGTTTACACGTTACGATCGCATGCAAGGGCGCGGCACACTTTGATCCTATATTTTCACATGGCTTTGTGCGACGACGGGCTGACAAGCGGGCAGGCCAGACACAAAAATAAGGCTTTAACCGTGTCATGGTAAGCCTGCCGCCGACGGCAAAGGCTCTGAGGCTCTGGTACAAATTCACGTTGACTTGTTCCCCCACACTCCTCTTTTTCTCTGCTACGAATTCTTTGATATGTCTATGTTGGAACTATTAGGCAAAATTTATGTTTTCATTTATTAATGGCCAGTAGGCGTTTAAAAGTTGTTATAGTTACAGAGTTGTTACTTTGTTGTTTATTTGATCCGTTATTAGCCGCTTATTGCAACCAGAACAATTTTTTCATTGAATTAAATCTCAAAAGCTAAAAAACTTTGAGATTTAAATCAATGAAAAAATGGTTTTAGGAAAAGGATTTTAGGAATCCGATTCCATCAAAAATAATTTCCGTGTCACCGGATGCGCCCGCTATGTTGAACTTGGAAGATATTTAAAAGGTCTTATTCGGGAGACGCGCTATCTTTCAGAGGCGTCCACTGGCAGACAGGTCGAGGAGACGCGACAAAATAACTCCATCCGCACTAAGAGAGTTCTATTCAACCGCCACAAAAACCTTTTGCATCGCATGATTGATCAAAGCTTTGCGTTCAATGCACGTTCTTTAAAATGCAGCTGGTCAACGTCATTCTCTGAAGTCAGGAGCGTTCAGAAGACAATTCCGTTAATACGATTAAATTCGGATGCTCAGTGATGTAATAATGTCTAAAGCGTGTCTTTTCACGTGAATCACAATAACAAAGCCTAGTCTGTCTATTCGTAACAGCCTCGTTATAACTTTTAATAGTGCGCTACAAAGAGATCCCGAAATGTGACGAGACAGCGATAAATCTTTATAGTCACATTATCTGGTATGTACTTATGCGTTCAGTGTTAAGACTCAAACTGACATTTTGTTGGAAATGAGTAGTGGATTATATAAAAGTGAACAGTGCACTTATATTCTAGTTTTATGAACGATAACTTTGATTCTTTGTCGTGCAATAAAGTTTGGGTCATATCTGTTCAGTGTTCCTACATTGTTATATTTTATTAACTTTAAGAGTTTGTCTAGTTGAAGCTTAAATAAGGCAATATTACCGAAGCTTTCAGGAGTGCTGAAGTTTCAATTAAAACATTCGAACGGGTTATTTCGTAAGTGATATTAATATGGATGAGAATTTCGGTAAGTTGTAGTCAAATACCTACGGGGTTAAAATCTACTTTGAACGATACAATTATGAGAAAAATTATTTTAAAAAGCTATCAGTTGCACCTGTACAAAGAAATCCCAGTATTAAAGGTTTAAAAGGTACATGAAAAATGTGCAGGGAATAAAGTCGTCGGTAATGGTAACGAGTTCTCGACGGAGTCACATCATTATGAGGTATCGAACAGATGACGCTACGTCAAATAATATTCTTGTTTCCTAGCCACCGAAATAAGGACTTCTTTTTGAAGAGGTATTTTAAGTGTATTCTTTTGGGAGGTCGATGGTTTTTGTTCGGTTATTTTTCGTGGACTGGAATTGTTATGATATTTCAGGACATTTCGATCTATTCACATAGTAATTTTGTAAATTATTTCTACTCTTTACAAATGAAAACCTTTTACAAAGTGTATGTTATGGTTTTTATTCATTTTTAGGGAATTCCTGTACCCCCTTTATCAACCAACACACCTTTGTAAATAAACACCTATATTCAACCAAAATTTCGTTTGATTGCTCCTACCTAAAACTACCAAAGATCAAATAACCAAACTTTAACCAAAACTGTAGGTAGGTAAGTATTTGTACCCAGTGTCTAGTATAATTCGCTTAAGACGTTACAGATCAATATTTACTCTCCACTACAGAGAAACAGGGATTAATGCAAACAGCTAATAGACACCTAGGTATCCGTTTTGAGTTTAATCATCACATTAATTAGCCACGTATTGACACAAACGCCTGTTTGCAGTGCCGTCAATTTGATCAAACAACCTGCAACAATTTAATAAACAATGTATCGCGAACATTATTTAATGTTACAATAATAATATACAGTGTACATATTTGTGAAGAGCAAACTTGTGAATAAATGACAAGTTCCAGACTTGCTTAATAATATCTAAATGCGCTAACTGAATAGTTAAAACAGTATTTTCAATACATTTCACGTGATTATAATCTAAATATCTTGTCCAAACTTTTCTCTGGTTTATAAATTAATACGTCAAAGAAGCTTTTACCGCAAAAAGGGTAAATTATATTATTAGTGGCAAATAATGATTGTGTTGTTACACGATCTGGTGGGTAAATATTCCCCGTGGTCCGACGGGTACCTAACCCTTGCGCATGTTATCAAGTGCCATCCCCTTAATTATGGCAACACAAATTTAAGCAAGAACAATTTCTCAATATTATCAACCATCAAAATGGTTGAAGGTTTGTTTTTGATAGGTTTCGTGGATAAACGAAACTAATTAAGCGTTTTAATTAATCCTCCCATTGGGTGTTTTGTTACCGAAAATATTGATTTCCTTTCTCATTGCCGAAGAGCCTCCGGTAAGAAAGGTTCACTCACGAATGTTCGGCATTTATCTCCTTTTTTACCTAACGTTATCCCGAAAGCCTTATTATGGAGGGTGGTAAGATTCAGCGAGCGTTGCCAGTTGATTCTTATAGTGACGAATTGCGACATAGGTGCTCGGGATCCCAGCTTTATTTTTCACAACAGTAGTACTAAAGTCCCGGACTTGTGTATCATTTAGTAATAAACTAGAGGATGAAACTAACTAACTAACGTTTTGATGCGGTTAACTGAGCAGATTCAGCGACATAACCTGCCTGTAGACACAAATAAGTTCTTAAAGGGTTAGTTACCAGTTTAACCAGAGTAAGTTTAGTTTACTTGGGCGATCTATTGCGCGTCTATATGATTACAACCGCTTATTGAGAGGCATAAAGTATGTTATAGTTGTGAATAGCTGTGTCCGTAATTATAAGCCAACGGGTGAAGTAATAAAAATAAAGGGAACTAAAGCAATCAACAAGATACATTAAAAAGTTGAGCATATTTTTAGTGCTCGAAGATGTTAAAGGGGAACGTTAATAATTATAGAGAGCTGATGGAGTGACATCCTATTAAAGATGGAGAACAATTTTATCTTGAATATGAATTTTATCTTAGAGCTGAGAAAGTTTCGTTGGAAAGGTAATTCTGTTTATTACTTATATGTATAATCTTTTTGATGCATAATATACAAGTTTATAAAGAAAAATCTTCGGTCCGCCACTTCGTCCGCGTGAAATTTCATGTTACTCCGACCTACTACCGCTTAGCATCCTAATACCTATCGCCCGCCACTATTACTTAGTTTTCGGACTTTTTTCTTTTTGTTGGGCTTTTAAGGGTCCTAGCGTGATGTTAAATAGCCTGTAGCCTTGCCTTCCTTGAAAATTAGATTAATAAATGCAAAAATATTTTTTCAAATCCGACTGGTAGTTCCAGAGATTAGCGCGTTCAAACATACAAACAAACTAACTCTTCAGCTTAGATATAGATGTACAATTATTTATACTGTTTAACTCGCCTACTTCAGTTTAGTAAGGGTGATTCCACATTGTAAAAATGTAACATCATGAATCAAAGTCATCGAGAGATTCACTATCTATTCCCATACGAACAATATAATCGCGACACACACTGATTCGTCCATTTACGACCGTTTACCCCATAAACGAGGCAACTTTTCGTGAAATTATTCACGACACGCACGGCCGGTATCACAGCAAATGTATAGACAGTAATAGTTTAGTAACTCAATCAAATCGGAACAGCGTCGGCGTCGGCGACTATGTCCCGTCGCGGCATGCGGGTTTATTGAATACCGTTATCTAAATTGTGGGGTCTTGATGCCCACAACAAAGATTAAATTAACAGGTCGAGAGCAGGCCACAGCCGCGGGGTCTGTTCCGCAATTGTAACATCGGCTTTAATGCCCGATCGCATACCGCACGATAATCCCGCTGTTGTGTAATATAGGCCTATTGAACTGTAGTTACGTTATTACGCACTGAGTGGCCGCGTTTTGTGTATATCCAGCACGTGAGCGTAATCCTAATTAGTTACTATTACATCCAATGTTTAACATGTTCTATGTATACGGATTTGGTAGACTTTCGGCTGATTAAAATAAGTAGCAACAAAAAAGTATGAGTTGTGTGTAGAATTAACAGGTTTTGAATTTCCATACTACCCTTCGCTTCAGTATCGCTTATGCTTGACACCAGCCCCCCGTTACCCCGTTATTTATTTATTTATTTATTTTATTTATTAAAACTTTATGCACAAGTAAAAACAAATACCGTACAAAGGCGGACTTAATGCCTGAGGCATTTTCTACCAGTCAACCTTAGAGTTATCTGTTGGTCTTAAACACTCATGGATTAACCTTAAGGTAAAATCTTTAGAAAATAAAGGTACTTACTGCATTGCTATGTGTCTGATCGGTTTTGAGCTCCTTGTGGTTAGAGAACTGGACGTAGACGGCTCGGCCGCGAAGCTGCGCCACGCAGCCGCCGAAATACGCCACCATCGCCACTGCCGATATCTCCTCCGCCATTTCGAGGAATGCCTGCACAAATAAGGCCAATTTTAGTACAGTTTAGTTTTTAAAAGAAAGTCGAAAAAAAACTTTTTAGCAAAAAAATAAAACCGACTTCTAAAACAAAATACTACAAAGTGAAAAATAACTTTAATTTCGGAAGTCAGTGTCTTTGGTTTTGTATTTTCGTTTTTTGCCACCGACTTCCGAAATTAAAGTTATTTTTCACTTTGTAGTATTTTGTTTTAGAAGTCGGTTTTATTTTTTGCTAAAAAGTTTTTATTTTTCAATTTTTAGTTGTGGAACCTACCCCACACAAATTCGAATACATAATTGAGCACAAAAATTGTAGATATAGCCATGTAAATAACAGTGATAGGAAGTTATTAAAACATCATCACATCATCCATATAAAATAGTGGGAAATATACGCATTATTGAAGCTAACTCAAAAACTCCCCCAGCAAAGTTAATAAAATTTATATGGGACCACCTCGGAAGTATACCCTTTCAAACAAAAAAGAATATTCCAAATCGGTCAATCCGTCTTCGAGTAATCGCGTAACAAACATACAATAACCTCCTCCTTTTGGAAGTCGGTTAAAAATGCACTGCAAATGAAAATAACAAAATGAGACGTCTATTAGATTTATCGTATACTACATCTTTCGATCTCTTCCATACATATTTTCACAATAAGGTCTATTGCCATTTCTATCGGACCATAGTCCTCATTCATCATCATCATGTTCACGATAAGGTCTATTGTCATTTCTATCGGACCATAGTCCTCATTCATCATCATCATGTTCACGATTAGGTCTATTGTCATTTCTATCGGACCAAAGTCCTCTTTCATCGTCACCATGTTCACGTTATCGTGAACATGGTGACGATGAAAGAGGACTTTGGTCTTACTGGACTTTAGACCTTATGGTCTATTGTCATTTCTATCGGACCATAGTCCTCATTCATCATCATCGTGTTCACGATAGGGTATATTGTCATTTCTATCGGACCATAGTCCTCGTTCATCATCATCGTTTTCAGCCGAAAGACGTCCACTGCTGAACATAGCCCTCCACCAAGCACCGCCATTTCGACCGGTTCTGTGTTTCCCGCATCCAGCGGATTGCTGCGGCCTTCACAAGGTCATCGGTCCACCTTGTGGGAGTCCTTCCAACATTACGTCTCCCGGTACGCGGGACTTCAGAACCTTTCGGCCCCATTAGCCATCGGTTCTGCAAGCAATGTGCCCTGCCATGTCATTTAAGTTTGGCAATTCTTACCATACCATCACCATAGGACCACAGTCCTGCTTTGCATCTATTCCAAACTTTCTAAACACCATCTTCAAACGTTGATTATCGGAAAAGACGGAAAACTCTTTTGTTGGGTCGTTAAAACGTACAAACTCCTCGCTTGTAGAGATAAATCAATTGTTTAACAACAGCGGTAGTGTAATGCGGCGCACCCCAACTAGGTTTGTGTTTGCCGGGCTTATGGAGTCCAATTAATCGGATCCGAGCCCGCAACCATACATAAACCTAATCCACACGCGCCGACTGATTTGTTATGTAGTATTCTGTAGTGTGCATCTTTCTCTAAAAGCGTTATGATTTCAATGGCAGTTTCATCCGTAAATTCATCTATTCCACGTCGTTTTTAAACCGCAGTTTCCTGCTGTTGGCATCTGACAATATGAAACACACGGCTCTTTGTGTGTGAATACTTGCCCGGGGCTAATTAAAAGTATTCCTATACACGGCGATGGAAAGCGGGGTCAGCGGAAAATTCTGACATAAGGTATAATGTAAACTAAACGTTTGTGTGCCGTATTTTTGGAGTCCTAATTGCTTTAGGACTGTCTATAAAATAAGCAATCGATTACAAATTGATATGCAAAACAAAAATAGTGATGAACTAGGAAAACCATTAAGTATTTGAAAAGCATTTCAAAAGTAAACAAACATTTACAATTATTGAAAACGAACTTTTTATTTACCTACTCATTGTCTTTATTTGGCTTAATAATAATTATAATTCAATGAAAACTGTTCGGTCACAGGGCTCTAGAGGAGTATGTATGGATCGGAGCAGGTGGCACTCTGTAGGTTTTCTGCGTAACCCTGTTCTTTAATTATTTTATTTTGTTATTTTATTTCTTTGCGTCATGTTTATCGCAAATAAACGTATTTTTTTCTTTCTTCTTCTTCTTCTTCTAAGCAAATAAATTATTTGATTTGATATATTCCGAGAAAATCCAAGGCTTGAACTTATGATCAATGCTTGATTTTATGATCAAACGTTGGATTTACTATCCCTTATGAGTGCTATCAACTAACTCTTATGAGATAAGAGTTAGTTACCAAAATTTCATCCCATCGAAAACAGTTACGGGATCAAAATCGATGCGGCACAAATTAATAGAACCGTAACTGTCACGCGAGCGACGATCGTAAAATAGTGTCAACGCCTCTTTCACTTTAATCACTGAGAGTGGGGGCGATTGTCCGCACCCACTCACATCTCACATGTTTGCCCACCTCTCCACAGATGGCGCCTTTGTAACCGGACTCTCACAGGTTCGGTAACCATCGACTGCCAACGATACTTTTCATCATCCACTCTGAGTGCGTCAAAGGACTAGCGTCGACCACGTTCGGTACTTTATATTGATTAGTTTCAAATAATCTGAGCGATGTGTTAACTTTGCGAAAAGATTTGAACGTGAACTTTTTTACCATAAAAGTAAATCCAAACGTTTTTATTATTTTTTAAAAAGTTCATAATTTTGCAGAAAGTATTTAAAAGCTGAAATATTTAAATCGCAAATAGAAAGAATAGAAACTTATGAAAATTTTCCAGTACTTTGCATCTCGAGTATGGCTAGAACAGAACACAGAATAGGTAATTTATCAGAAAAAGCAAGTAAAGAGCCTGTGACCGTTCATAAAAAGGGATTCGACTTGTTTCTCGTGCTAGAAGAGAGATTGTTTTCCTTCACGCCACGCTATATACAGGATGGATGTCATACGAGCTATTTATTAGACGGGATAACATTGTCGCGGCTGCCTCCTGCGTTCGTGTAATAGGTTTTTCTTTTTATTATTTTATTTCTCGGTTGTAAACTAACTCATTTTTAATTTGTCAGCGGGAAATCGTAAATTTCTCATTGCACGTGCCCGGTGGGTGTTTCGACGTAAAATACGCAGTAAAACCGGCTGGATGTCGCCTTATATCCTGGTCGCACTTCGCGCTTTCGTGATGATGTGAACATACTTACTTTTTGATGGATTACTAACTGTACCTCGCCAACTTGTTCCTGGACTATACACTTCGTGTAGGCTATTGCACACTAACACCCGTATTTATAAACAAGCAAAAGTGATTACCTTAGTAAAAGTGATTACTCAAGCAACAATTTTTATTCTATAGTATAGTATTTGTTTGAAGTTAGAACTGTCAAATGTTAGAATTCTTAGCCAAGTAATAGTCACCGTTCTCTTTACTTAAGAATAGAGAACTCGATCTTTTTGCGTTTGATTTTGCAATGAAACGTTGATTCTTACTCAAGCATTTACTCAAGTAATGTACGTTACATTACTCGACTATAGAATAAGATTTTATAATGAAAAATTATATCCTCAAGTAATGACTTCACTAAGAAATTACTTAGCAGCAAGTAATTGCTTGTTTATAAATACGGGTGTAAGACTTGATCTATAAAACGCCATTTGTTTTTAAAAAAGCTTTACCGTATCACGACCAGAAACGGATACAGAAATTGAATAAAATATGATCATAAAATATCATTTGAGGAGGTCAATCACGGCAAACGTATCTTGATCTACACTCATTCATGAGCCCTTCTCGACCCAAATTGAAATTTATATTAGATGTCATCGCCTTTAATTTCCGCAATGTACAATTTTAGATGCAATCTCTTCTCTCCCTTGGGTTTCAATTCCCGAAGTGTACCTACTTTTAAAAATAATCTGGTAAAAATGGGAAAGCGGCCTAAAATGTAAGAGTGAATATTTGTTCCAAATTCGCCGTTCATTTTGACCCCGCAATAGATAAACGTCTCTCGTTTGACGGGGGTTAGTAGGGATGTCGATCATACTAAAATTGCTTTCCATCGTCGGTGAAACATTTTGTTTTAAAATATACAAAACGCCATTTATCGTGCGTCTTCAATATTTGGGTTCGTTTTTGTTGTTTGATAGACAAATTATCAGAAAATGAGTCAGAACAACACTTTTTAATTATAACTTCTAATTGACATCTCCTAAGCTTTTGATCGAAATGGTTGCACCTAGTATTTACAAGAACCATAACATAGGTTACAGAAAGAATCAAGAAACTTCACAGCAATACTCATTAGTGCTGTATCCGACAAATCCTCCTCAGTCATCCCCAGTCCCCCTAATACTGCAGTTACAATAAACCGTGGGTAGGGGTAGGCTGTGACAATGGTTAGCGGCCTATTTGCGGACAAGCCGTGCCTGCCACTTGTTGTGCTTCCTGTGGAAGCGAGCGCCATTGTAACTAGAGTAGCTACATGGCCGACTTCATTTGTTAAATGAGGCCTGATCGGTTACGTGGCCTAAGTTTGGCCAATCTGCCTCCGTAGTTGACGAGAGGCTTGCCAAAGTTGGACTTCATTTTGTAACTATTCAGTTTTAATACCCCGCTTTGAGATAATGCTAAATTTAGTTACGAATGATGAAAATCGGTTCATGTCTCTTATCGTGAGTGGTAAGAATGTTCACGTAAAAGTAACACACGTTTTATGAATTATACCTAATTGCGGTAAGTAAACAACAGTTACCCTTCATAATACAAAATCCCATACATACCGTTCAAATTCAGTAAGTACCCTAATTAATAGGATTACATTTACAAACCAATTTACCAAAAACAAATGTAGTATCTTACCTGGTTTTTGCCTTTAAGCACGAGTACATTAGTGACCCTCCCGAATGGCAGGCCGAGTTGTATGATCTCGGCTTCTGTCGTCTCATTAGGTATGTTCCGTATGTGGATGACCCGCGACGGTTTGCCAACATTCTGTTCGAGTTTCACCTGTTAAAGAAAAGAAACATAGTATTCATTAATAAAACATACTAAATAAACAAAGTTATAAACTAATAGCTGACTTTTAATCTTCCAAGATGAAGTCATGAAAGATCTATAAAACTAAAACTCAAAGCAAAGATTCTTGTTTATAGTGTTCGCTGGACGCGATGATCCGTAATCAAATGGCGTTCGATTCTGGCTGAGCAAACGCAAATGTAAAAGGCACACAGCGTATAAAATGACCGTTCTAATATACATAAATAAAGCTAGCATTGTTCGCGAGGAAGAGCCGGTTGGATAATTGAAAAGTCGATGTAGTATAATTGTCGAGGCTTATCGGGCCCAACCCCGATGTGGGCGCCATTGTTCCCCAGAGAGCCTTTTGATTACAGCGGCGGGCTCGAACTGAGGCCCGAATATATTGTAGCTTTGTATGACACTTCACTTTTCACTGAAGTAGAAAGAGCAACATTTACAGCTCAATTTAATGATTGTAAAAAAATCATAAACAAATTAAATAAAAATTCTAAATCTCACGAAGTGTAATGAAACAGTGTTATCAAATATTTTCACGATTATAATTATGTTTTCGAGGAAATCTTAGCAGCCATTTCAGTTGGAACAACGAATAAGATTTAGGGAGTTGCGGGGTATCTAAGCGTCTCCCTTTTTACGTTCCTTGGCGGGCAGCGAAGCGTGGAGGTGTAACAAATGAGTCTAATGCCTATTAGTTCGACCTTGTTAAGTTCAGACAAAGTGAGCAGCTGGTCTGACAAAAGTGCAGGGAAAAGTCGAAACACTTGGAGAACTGGATGTACTTGGAGAACTGTTCCATTGTGGCTTTTTGTGGCTAGACTACGTATACTGTTGATACAATGCGATTGACTTTTTAATTACCTGTACTCTTTTAAGAAAGAGCGCGAATGAAACTTCAGTGCGTACTTCTTTAAAAATAGTGATTAAAAGAGCAAAAGAGTTCATACTTAAATGAAACTTATCGCAGTAACTATTACATAGATCCGGACAATCGGTTCTAGAATAAAAAGATCTAAGAGGATCTATAAATAGGAAGGTACTGGGTATGAAAAATACTGATTATACAACCTGTTTAACTAAATAAATATTGCGACGTCCAACCGACCCAAAGCAACCAAGAAAAAAAAAACAATCGAACACTCAGATCTTTATAAAAACAAACCGCTAACTAAAAGAAAAGAGTACACAGATATGATATTTTGGAACAACCTGAATTTCGTTAGAATCGACATCAAAAGAACCAAATCTCCGTAAATAAACAAATAAAAAATATTTTTCCAAAGTGACTTGCAAAGGGAGGAATAAATCGTCGCACACGCTCGCCCACCTCTTAGGTACATTTCGGTATTTTCTCTTCTCACGAAAGAAAACAACTGGGACGTAAAACGTAAAGAAGGACATTACTTTCGCTGGGTCAGAAAATCTGCGAGGAACGATTTCCACATCAGGCACTTTAAATCATCCGCTCCGTCTCACATTTCATCCATAAATATTAAATCTTGGCTTGGTTCTTTGGATAGAAAAAAAGCTATCGTATGACATTTTCCCTATGAGGATTTCCCGGAATCGGTCAATTTTCCCGGTGATCGCGCCGGCCGTGTTTATTGAAACACTATTTCTCAGTTGGCCGCGTCTACGGCACCATATCATTAGCTATAACTGAGGCCACACTAGAGTTGACATCTACTTTGACCTATCAACCCCAATTTTGTCGTTCGGATATTAAGTAATTAATTAATATTTTACTCGCTTTTATAATTTTCGTCTATATTTCGTAGCAGTTTTGTATGTGTATGAATTCAGGTGCAATATAAATTAAGATATTAAACCGGGTATCGAATAACATAACCGTGCTGAAGTACTATCGTAAACTGATAAAATATTGGGAAATTTAACTTTAGCAGCGATTAGAACTGTTTTCAAAGTTGTTTACGGTAATATTATGGAGCTATAAACTCGCTACCACAACTTAACATTATTTTGTATTCTGAAAAAGAATTACGGCACTTGTCTGTGCTGTATTTAAGAATTCTCAGTGGCTGTTTTTAATTATTGAAAGCATTTTTCCTTAAAGGAAAACTCCGTGAACAGTATAATTTAACCCATCTTTTTTCCATCAAAATGCTCTTTGTTTTCTACGTTTTCAATGCAAACCATTTATGCTAATAGCGATAATTGTTTTAGTAGTTACTTTTCGTTCGTTTAGTGAGTTTTTTGGCCGTGTCTGAATAGAGGAAAAAACTGTACTCGTATGTATGAAGATTAGGTAACTCGTTTTACCACTGACACTGAAAATCTATACTAATTCTCTATCAATAATGATAATATTACAAGCTTAACACCCGCTTATACCACAACTAAACAACTTCAAACATCTCTGAAGCAAAGGAATTTGTAATTATACAAGCCTCTGTAACCGAACACTAATATTGGCACGTTCAAGTAAACGTAACACGAGTCAAATGTACCTGAACACACTAAGTATTCTGCTTACGGCCCGTTGACAAACGCCCCGTCGTCGTCGGTAGCACACTGACTAAGGAAACGACATTCTGTAATCGGCTTGTGGCGCATGGGTCAGGCTCGACCCATCAGAAACGGGTAGTATTACCCCGTCTTACGTTTTTTTAACATCTGTTAGGGATCGTGTTAAGATTTTTAAGTAATAAAAACGATTTTGCTGTACAAGTAGGTACCGAGTAATCGTCGTTCCAAGCTAACGATATTATATTTTTAATATTCTTCGCTTACCTGTCTTGGACGGCTACTTTGCATCGGGTAGTGGTACAGTAATTGACAACGGAGATGTATTTTTTAAAAGAAATATGGTAGCCAATTAATAAAGCAGTAGTATTTGAGATTAATTTTTAACACAGATGAAATTAATGTATTCTGAGATTTCCCATAAAATGTTGATTATTTACGTAAGAACATGAGAATAGTGCAGAAGGAACTGTAACTTATTAAATTGAATAGGTTTTTCAATTATTTACTTAAGCATACAAGTTTCGGCATCCGCAGTAGGCAGACAATGACCGAGCGAATATCAAAGAAAACGGCCCTCGAGCCTACAGCGTAATCGATTTCGTGATGCAGGGAAACTTCCCACAAATATTTATTTTATCTACGTAAACAAAATGTCTAGAAACTTACCGTATATTCACGAAAGAGGATTCGTTAAACATTTAGCTGTACTGTTTACTATTTAATAAATTAATATTGTGCTAAGTAGCTTCTGGTTCGTTCGATTTAGTAAGTATACCCAAGTGAATGGTTAGAAAAACTGATAACAATCGTCTTATAATATTTCTCGTCGCTTCTTGCTTCTAAACTTTTACACATTTTTATGATAACTGTAGAATGTCGGGACATTTTCAAGATGATTTTCTTCATTTCTAAGACCGAGAAATTCCAATCTTAACATGTAAGATATTCAGGCATCTAATCTGGGTAATATTTTAAATGTTTGAATAAAAGTTACAAAGGTAGACTGCAGAAGTTTTGTTTTTTTCTGAAGCGTAACTTATTGTTAAAGTTTCATGCAGACCCGATAAGTAATAACATACCGCACGGCTCGATCCGTCCGGATAAGCTACGCCTGCCGGGGTTGGTCCATTTATGGGTGACCATCTTTACATATCGAGACTCCTCCGTGCCTTGGCAAGCACGTTAAGGCGTTGGTCCCGGCTGTCATTCGTGGATCTTTGACAGTCGTTACGGGTCGGCAGAAGCCCGAAAGTCTGACAAGTAGTCTTACCAAGTATTACCCAGTAACTGGGTTGTGGAGGTCAGATAGGCAGTCGGTCCATGTAAAATACTGGTATTCAGCTGCATCCGGTTAAACTGGAAGCCGATCCCAACATAGTTGGTAAAAGGCTAGGCAGATTGATTGACATTCCCTATTTTCTTTTAATTACATCAATTGTAACACAAAATCGACAATTCACAACAAAGTGGACACAGTTATCACAGCTACATTAGATGCTAAAGTACGTTTGTTGATGGCCCTTAACCATCTCTGCCATTTGAGAAATAATGTAGTATCGTAGAGAAATCTCTCAAAGTCAGTATCGGAACCCTTGAACTAATAACAATTGCGATTTAGTGGGGCGTTCGGTAGCAACTCGATGAAAGTTTGAGTACCACAGGTACGAGGCACAAGTTCTCACATGGCAGCGATATTATCGTATATAACTAACTGCGCCGGCGACTCGGCTTGCGATAAATGTTGAATTTCTTGTAAGAGGCCGTACACGAAATTTTGCTTTCGCTGATTTACGTGATATTACAGATGTGATTTTTACAGTTAAAATACTATATTTCTATAAGTTTTAATGCACGACATGAAATATCATTTCAATTATGACCTATTGAATGAGCTAAGTACTTTTTATTATTTAATTTTGATTAATCGACCTAAAACGGCGAATGTTTTGTGAGTTTTTGCTGTAAGAGGTTTAGAATATCACATACCTATTTAAGAAAATCGGCAAAATTTCGTATACGGCCTTAACGCTCAGCAATACCGTGCAGCTATTGCAAGTTTTGTATTTTGTATTTGGTGATTTGTTGTTGCTGATTCAAGCTTCCCGAAAATATTGGCTTTTAAAATAAACTGCTCCCTATGCTCTTGACAGCAATAATAAACCAAATTAATATGCAATATGTAACAAAAACCCTGTTGTTCCTGTTAACACATGGTTGTACTCATGATAACAAACAACTTTTACTATGGGGCCAAACCTGAAATCGCGAAATAAAATAAGCTACTCCCTACATTTTGACGAGTTACGCGAATATGAATGGGACAGCTGATTTTTTTTCGCGAATCCCGGCTCATGATAACAAACAACTTTTACTATGGGACCCCCATAGTAAAAGTTGTTTGTTATCATGAGTACAATCATGTGTTAAAAAGTTTTTTTTACAACAGGGTTGTTATTACATATCGTGTAACAAAATTTTTGGGTCTAGCCTACCTGCGACAAATATATATGCAAGTAGATGCTTGCCAAAGGAAATCCTGTCGAATTAATAAGAAATAACATTGCTCTGCTGGTACTCCTAAATCTTTCCAAACATTCCATCACTAAACAAAATCCTTTCAAATAAACCTACGTAATATACAAAACAATATCCAAGGGAATATTGTTTTCTAACCCTCCTTCATAATAGAAGTTTACTAAAAACAAATCGCCATAATTGATTCTTATGGCTTGCACCACACTTGCAGTTGCATCCGCCGTTAAAATTTCAAGAGCATTATTACACCAGAAATCGTTGGAGTCGATTCGTTGAAACTTTTAATTGGCAGTCCAGTGGAATATTGTATTTCATTGCCGACCATCAATGATATTATTTGATACAGATTGAGAGCTACTTCCGAGCTAGTTTTTATAACTGGAGCATCAAATAAATACACATAGAAGCACAGCATTTTTATAGTATCGGTTGTTATTAAGGCTTTATTAATTTGGTATTATGTACCTAGAAATTAGAAATAGTGGGTAGCATAATTAGTATGAAATTTTATTGTAGGCGTTAAATGTTAATTAAACGATAATTGATTTTATTTCTGTAAGTATGTTTGTACAAACACTTTTACACATCAATCATGTTTTTTTTTTAACTAGATGAAGTCGGCGTTTCCTATCTGACTACACTGAGAAGAATGGCCGAAATAAACTCAGAGGTCACAGTCTCTTTTAAAGTCCAGACATAATCTTGGTCAGTTCATGTGAAGACCATGTAATTGGTGTCTGAAATGGTTTTTGAGGAAAGAACCACACAGATTGAGAGTACCTGTCCAGTGTCCAGTCAGTTCAGCACGCATTTGTCAGTAATCGCTCAGCTCAAGTTAGAACTTAAGGAGCTCAACGATTCGATGAACAAAACCAAAGATAGGACATGTTAAGTTGAATTCGACGGAAATATCTGGCTGGTCTGTATTATTAACTGATTGCAGTCTATTTGGAAAATAGAATCATTGAATTTAAGTGTTGCTTTATAAAAATGTTTGGAAGCTGGGTGTAAAGCCTTAAGGGGGTGATAGTAGACACTATTTAGAGCATTTTGAGCCATACATGTCTTAGACGAAGTATGTCTGTTTATTTTTAACTGTAAACTTTTAATTTTGCTTTAAATAACCCACTTGAACTGGGCCACTGTTGATTAACTGTCAGAAATTGGGTTAGCTACTTAAAAAAAATACTAAAAATAGCAGTTAAAAAAAAAAACCTTGTTCGTCTGTTCTAAATGGTTTCAACTATCACCCCATTAACGCTTTGCACCCAGCTTGTGTGTGGGCAAGGCTTACTTAAACTGGATTTAACGATTATTGATTAGAGCATCCGCTAATTATACCTACTGCACGACTTTGGTGAATATTTACTCAGTAATAAAATCTAGCGCCTATCTTATATAAAGACATAAAATAATAAAGACTAAAAAAAACCTCTTATCTTTTGTGAAAAGTTGTAAAAATCAGGTGCAGGAAATTGGTTTGCCGATACGTGGCGACGACAGACGAATCGATAAACTTAGTGTTGTTCACTGGTTTAAGACATCCACCGTGATACTGTTCTCGAAACTTACGAGATGCTTCATAAAATCTGAAGGGGTAGCCAAACATGTAAAATATTCCAAAAATATTATGCAGACACCGAAGTATTGGTTTTGACCTACACTATGATACAGATATAAAGCCAATATGATGTATTTCTTATGGCCGATATAATAGTTGATCACCGAATTTTTTCGAGATTTCCCAGTACTAATAATTATTGGCCAGAAAGCAGGAAAGTCACCGAGATTTTATATTGTCATCACTTATTTTTCTGGTTCACGTGCCTCTATGACCAGCGACAAAAGTCGATTAACACTGCTACATTTTATACTGTGTATGGACACCAAAATGGCTGGAGCGATAATGACATTTTCAGGCAATCTTCATATTAGCCCAGCGGGTGATCCTGTGAAGTTTGGTAGTGATCGGACCACCCGAGCGTAGCAGGTACAGGTCGCTAGTATTTGATATAATAACTAACAATAAAAAGAAAACTGAAGTGTTAATTGACTTTTGTCACTGACTGTACCTACCTATATTTCCGGTCAAATATCTGTCTCAATATCAAAAATACTTATTTTTTAAACTTTATTTTACTTACTAACTTCCCAAAGAATGTCCCAGAAGGAATGTGGTCGAACATCCACACTAAACTTTACTTAGCTAGGTGCTAATTCATCCATGCATAAGAATGGGACAACTTCGCGCCGGTAAACTTTTAATAGTGGCCTTTGCTGGGCCTGAATCGCTTCGCAACTTCCAGCCATTTTGCCTTAAGAACATTATTCATTTAAATAAATATTGTTATCCGTTATCCTTAATAAAGTCGAAAGTTTTTTCTAGTTTGCAGTGGTAAAGTGAAACGATCCGTTTTTATGCAACAGTCAATTAAATTTTGTAAGATAAGCCTGTTTAATTCTGATAATCATGATGGCTATAAGAATAAAGAATGGTGGAAATATGAAGCTTATCAGCAATACTTACTACGTTTAGAAATCAGTCGTTTTATTATTATTCAAAGTCAAGGATATTTTATCATCTTTTTTTTTAAGCTCCATTTACACGGCACATGTTTATTACCTATGGCATACCATGAAATTAAAGGGCAAATATCTGGCACCGTCTAAACAACACGTACAATACGGGAAAATTAGTTGCCGTTCAAAACTGTACAGGTGTAAACAGCTCATACAATAAAATTGAATGTACAGACGCCAGCAGGTCAAGCTAGCCGAGACTGTCAAATTTTCCCAATCAATCTTGAATGCTTTAGAGATAAAGTTGAAAATCTATTAAAGAAATTTGACAGATTGTAGTAGCTTGATGTGCTGGCGTCTGTACAATAAAATCGCACATACAACAAAATCGCATTAAATTCTAGCATGAATTTTTTTATCATTCAAAGTTTCAAACATGAGCGAACGAAAAAAGACTTTCAATAAATCTTGATGATATATTTAATTTGGTCACCGCAAATACGGGTAATACGTGAATCAATTGTACAATGACGTGTAATTTTGTGTTTAGACGAGGCTTGCATGCAATAATCGCCTTGCAATTTTATTGCCTCGGTGAAAGTCGCATGCGCAAGTGTAAACACTTGCATGCAATTCTTGATCGGCAATAAAATTGAATGTGCTTTATGGCATGCGATTATTGCTCTCGAACGTACCAGAAACTTACACCGTGTAAACAAAGGTTACGGGTTGAGCCACATCTGTCAGCACGGAATCGCCTTTTTTCATGCTCTATCCTTTTGTATCGCTCAGGATCGTCATTTCCTAGAGAAATATAGTTTGTGTGGCGGAATCGTCGATGCGCTCGGATCGCACCGCACGCACTTTTAGAAAAGGATAGAACTTGAAAAATGGCGATTCCGTGCTGACAGATGTGGTTCAACCCTTATGCGCTCTCTCTCACAGAGCGGTCGACGCCTCGCTGTGTAACAGTGAGGGCGCGAAGTGTAGTTCGCTTTACCGCGACAATGTAGCCGTAGCATTAAGATAAATGGTTGCATCTATAAACAGTAACGATAACAATTTTATTGCAGCAAGCAACCAAGAGAAAGAGACACCATGTTCAATGGTGGACGTTTACGTACTGACTTTCAGAAGTAGTTAAACCGATAGTATATAAGGAAATGTCTAGATGAGGCACTATATAATCACAAACGAGACTGGGTGGGCAAAAATGTCAACTAACTATAAAATTACCCAACACTTACAAATTAAATTATTGAAATGCCCCATTATCGATAAAATTCTCATACGCTTACATCGAATGTTATGTAATATAGGGAGGTAATAACGATAACAAACTATAAAGGTGAACAGTAAACATTCCCCTCCATCTGTAACTATGTCTTAAATCACACGTAGCATAAGTTTTTGTTTGCACAGACGCTCAGGCCGTGTTCGTGGTAGGAAATCGTAAAATAAGATAGCCAAATGGTTTTAGTACCCCCTAAAACTAGCAGTAAAATAGTAAGTGCCCGGCAATGAATATCTTTATGAGATCATTTGATTGATTACTGAATTTTCTGGGAATGAAATCGATGAAGGCGAGTAGCTGTATTATACTCGTATTTCGTTCGATTTTATGAACTGCTTCATTAATTAGTTTATTTTAAGATAGATAACTTGGAATAATACGAAATTAACTGTGTTTACGCGGCTTCGTTAGCAAGCAATATTGATGTTAATTGTTCTATTAGCAACTAAACTATGTACTAACGAAGCCAATAAACGCGACCGCGTTATTTGCGTACGCGCTTAGCACTCACAATACGCAAATATCTCTAACTCCAAAGGCTGTGTAGGGTGCTTTACTAAATAAGTTATTCTCGCATTCAGAGCGTCATTCGAATATAAAACAGAAAGCTATTTATAATTTAGCTAGCTAATTTACCGTTTTCCACCGAGTGGGGCAGTTTAAAAAGAAAATAACAATTAGGTACTCCAATGAATAAGAAAAAAGGGACAGAATAAATCGTAAATTCTTCTCCAAATAAGATCAGCAGTCAACCTGTGCAACCGAAGTCGTAACTCCGTAAGACAAGCTCGTAAATGCTTTAGTAGTGGTCAACGCAGTCCCCGGACATCTTCTGATTTGATTGATCTCACAAGGCAGACCCTTTGCGTTTTTACAGGGAACGTCAAGAAAATGAGGAAAAAAACGGGGAACATAATTAATTACTTGATTTGGACATTAATGACCCGGTCAAAGAGGACGAGGGTTGATTAGTGTGTTTTCTACAGGCGTGCTCCCTCAGACATTAGTATTAT
The DNA here is from genome assembly GCA_948252095.1 of Dicycla oo. Lineage (NCBI taxonomy): Eukaryota > Metazoa > Arthropoda > Insecta > Lepidoptera > Noctuidae > Dicycla > Dicycla oo. The sequence continues at coordinate 13,072,117 of OX411714.1, read as the reverse complement.
TTCAACGAGTACTTACTATGTCCACTTGTATATATGACATCAAAGTTGAAGCAAACATTTCAAATTAATTAAAACTGTCTGCATTTTCCATTCAATTTGAAATTGAAACTCGAAAAACATTGAACAATTTACGTTTATTTATTTTTCCTCTAACGGCCCAAATATAGCTCATAAAACATTTTATATAAAAACAGAAGCTCTGAGTTTTTCTTCAATATTTTCACAGCATGAAGTGTTTGCAGTACAACACAAAGGGAGAACATAAAAAAATACTTCTAAAAACGAGTCGCCATTCCGCCGATAGGCACCAAATGAATATTCAGGGCAACAAAGGAGAAGGGGTGTCGCAAAAAGGCACTGCCTTAATTTTCATTGTAGAAAAAAGCTTGGCAATCGCTAAACCATAAAATAGCAAATAAATAAGCAACGTTGGGACACGTCCCTATTTAATTATGAATTAAGGCCGAGCAGTAACGAGATCACAATGTAATTAAGATTACTGCGGCGAGGTTTTTTCAGGGCGCCCCTAACAAGTGAGAGTAAATGGACGGCAAAACGCCGCGAAACTAAAATGGCTACCTTGTTTTGCTTGAGATAGGGAATAATTTAATGAATCTTCTTTGGGATTGGTTGATTACGAATTAACCAGGATTACTTTTGTAATGGGTTAATGATCCCTTAATCGAACAAGTTGAAAAGACATAAATATCCACTCAATTTATAAAATTGGAACAGAAACAGAAGTCGTTTTTGTCAAAGTTGTGAAATATATCGGAATACCCTACTCAATTTAGTAAAATGTTATTCCCACGTTTCTTGAAATTATATCCTAATACAATAATATTACAGGTAAAGATAGTAGGTACCAGTCATTTTAATACGCGATCTCGCGAAGAAAGTATGAATATTTTCAATTTCTTTAGAGCGACTACACATCTGAAATATACCTACAAGAATCATTAAAAAGGTTTTACGTATAATTCCTATTGAAATAATAAAAATAAAAAAATTCTCTTGTACACAACAGCCAGTATGATATTTTATTTTCGCAGTGACATAATGACCGGTGACAGCGGGGGAAATAAACTGCCTGAGGGAAGAATAAGAAAATGGTTTCTTTTCAACGAGATGGTTCGCTTGTATTTAATTTGCGTAAATGATACCTACGGCAACGTTAAATATACGTATAAGGTTTGGGAATGAGAACACACTATTACAGGATTACCCAATGTTTATCGAAGAACGCTGGGCACGAAGTACGATGCTCCAAGAAATATCGAAAAAATATTGGGTTTAAAACGTTTAGCAGTGCATACGTAGTGACAGCTCCATCGCTTAGTAAAGGTAGGTTAGGTATTCACTTCCTACATTATTTCCTTAATTGTTTGTTATCATATCTGGGATGATATATCATATTTCAATTCCGGGTATATTAACTTTGACAAGTTCTGTCATTGGTAAAGTATACCTAAAAGCTGTTAATTTGCCACTTATTTGAAACACCACACGGTTCTTTTACAAGAGTCTACCAAAGACGTCAGAGGAAGTCGCGAATAAGCCTTATTAAATTAAATTGCAGCTTTTTAACGTAAGCTGTAGAGCTAATTAGCACTCCGAGTCTCAAGTCTGAGTTTAAACTCGACATTTTTATAAAACTTCTTCAAACAGTGCGTAGTTTTTGTTACTTTGCTGAGCTCAACCACAAATACAGAGGGAGCGAGGAATATGTAACACAATCTGACCTAGGAATGTAACACGTTATTCCGTTTTAATGGATGATGCAATCCATTTGGTGGTCGGAACACACGACCAGCACAGGTCTCGACAAACAAAGAACTGTTTGAACAGCACCAAAACAAAGTGTGCAAGCAAAACTCGCCTCGTATTTATGTAAATACACGATAAAACAACTGTGCAGCAGGAAAGACCCAAAACTGCGACCTTGTGTATTTTTATTAGCAGTTTTCTTCTATGTTGATTGTTTTCTACCTTTTGCCACGTGCGATTTTTGCTCACTTTTTGTTTAACATACCCTCACCAGCATCTCGTTGATTAGTGCTGTGTACACACTGTATGTAACATTGTTGACGCTTTTAACCTTTCGGTTAACGGTGTCGGTTTATGTTACATTGAAATATGGGCAGTGAATAACCTGTAAAGTTTTATTTATTAAAGTGTTTTATGGCTCATTATCTGTTCATTAAAATTCTGATTATATGAATTCAAAAATAGTACCATAATGACTGACTTTATGCATGTACAATTCAAACAAAATTAAAAAGTTTTATTCCGATACAGGTTTCTTAACAACAAAAACCGGCAAAGTGCGTGTCGGACTACGCGCAATGAAGGGTTCCGTAGTCGGGATGAATTTATCCCAAGAACAAACTTAACATTTTAGTTGAGAAAATTGTTCTCCCATGCAAATGCAAATGTAAGTTTGTACGCACAGTAGTGAGAGATTTACCATGTTATTTTGTGAACATACTCTTCTTATAAGTTCTCCTGTAATCTATCTAAGGGGGAATGGTCAATTTTCTTAAAACACTTTAAAACAACTTATTTTAAAATTATAAAAAAATATATTTGAGACCCTCACATTAAGCCCTTTCATTTGATATGTCACACAGTACATTTAGCAAAACTTTTTTTTTTCTTATTTGTCCCACAAAATTGACGTTCTTATTCAAAATGTATTTAGTTACACGTCCGTGATTGGGTCACAGAAATTCATACGTGTACCAAATTTCAACTTAATCGGCCCATTAGATTCGGAGAAAATTGGCTGTGACAGACCGACAGACAGACAGACAGACACACGAGTAATCCTATAAGGGTTCCGTTTATTTCCTTTTGAGGTACGGAACCCTAATAATGCTATAAAATAACTTTTTTCTATTAAAGTACACTTCGGATCGACCAAGGAGTTTTCAATTCGATTTTTATCATTGTAAATGGGGGACCACGCTAGGGCGCATGCGCGGTTGACCGATGATCGCTCCGTAACCATAGTACCGTAATTCACGTTACTATGGTGTTGGAGCCATTATTGTGTTTGTTTACTTTTTGCTAACTTTGATTGTTTATTTATCATAGGTACATGAGTGTAGATAGTGTATGAAACTGCACATAACTAGATATTAAAACCTCGTATGATACTATTATAAACCTCGCCCACTCGTGTGTTAATACCCCTCATTATGCAACAGTTTCATAAACTACTATTACTGCTCATATATTTCAAGCTACAAGTTGTGCTTTACATTTCACAAAAATGCAGATAGATGATAGATGTACTTGGTTAACGTACTTTGTGTACATTATACTGCAAGATAATTTTACGGTTACCGAACTAAAATATTATAGCTACGAATTTTATCCCTTATATGCGAATTATCTCAAATGGATGCAGAATATAAAATGTTAAAAATAACAAATATAATAACAAGCCGATGGAATATCACATCTCGTTGCAAATGCAATAAATTACCGAGCGAAGGAGTGAAACGAGGAAATGTTCAAAGAAATAGGATAATGGAAGTTCTTTTCGTGTACTTCAAATTGTTTTATGAATATTGAACAAAGAACCTTATTTTTACGCATCCGTATTCAATTAATATTTAATTCAGAATAACGTTACGTTTCTTTTTTCGTTTTGTTCAAATATTAATTAAAAATTCATTGAAAAATATTGTATAAAGGAAGAGTATTCATACAAAATTTACCAAAAATTATTTTTTTATTTAATTTTAAGGCCTATACACACTGACCACTTATAAGGGTTAACTGGTAAACCATATCGATTTAATTTCTATATGTAAAATTGATCCCGGCATCGGCAACTCAGGGGTGGAGATTAATAAAAATTTGGCCCCCAAACCCTCAGGGTAGCTCTTTATGGCACGTTGGCTTTTTACGAGGGACCTTTTATTTTAATACTTATTACGGTTTCGCGATTCCGCCGTTTTATCGCGATTAATCGTTTTTCAGTTAATTACACATTTCAGCAAAAGAAGTGCCGTTAAAAAGGTAAAGGGAAAGGCTGTAGTTACTTATTTTCGTCTTTGTATTGTGCGTGGGTGAATTTTACATTCATGATCTATATATTACAAACCTAACAATTTGCCAGAACCGATATCTTTTAATGTATTAAGATACTTAGAATTTACTCAATGCGCACTTCACTTCACCTGTGACAGCGATGGCTGATGTGTTTTTAATTCACTGCAGTTACAACAATTTTTAGACATAATGTGTAAGGAATACCTACCGCCAGCCGATATGAAACACGGTTTATTACAAAACTCTGGACACAGGTTAAATCATCGAGATGATTAAAACTATTTTTTTAATTTTTTTTTATTTGTGGGTGAGTTTGATCTTGACTCTAGTCTAGGTCAGAGGTGACAGAGACAAAGTCGACGATGGAGTGAGCTTACCCAGAAGATGCCTGTTCACTCTCATTTTGAAGAGATTAGGGTTGTATGCGTTCGGAAACATAGACGCAGGTAGTGAGTTCCACTCCTTTGCGCATTATAAAAGACACTTGGAAACGCTTAGTGCGAAATGGTGGAATAGCAACCAGGTAGGGATGGTAACTGGCAGTGCGTCTAGATGTCCGTTGGTAGAAGGGGGCGGGTGAAATGAGGTCGTGGAGTTCTCGGGCACACTCTCCGAAGTACAATCTGTAGAAGACCGACAAGCAGGCAACCTTGTGGCGATGAGCCAAGCTATGAAGCTTGGCATCCACCAGTTTTACGTCGCCAATGAGCCTCTTAGCTCTGCGTTCCACCGAGTCAAGCACGGCTAGTTGGTACTTGGCTGATCCATCCCAAAGGTGACTGCAATACTCCATGCAGGATCGGACTTGCGCTTTGTAAAGGGTTAAATAAAAGCTGTCCAGGCGTAAAGTATCGCATCACCCTATTTAGGATGCCCAGTTTCTTGGCCGCAGTTTGGGCCTTGTATTCGATGGTGGCGCCGAAGTTGAGACCAGATGTCGACTCCATGCCTAGGAGCTCAAGTCGATCAGTTACAGGAACAGATGTACCCCGAAAAGTAGGAGTTTGAAATCAAAGAAATTAAAGTTCTAAATACACAAACTGATTTTAAACCTCCGTCTAAGTTGTCCATTTCGTATTAAGAACATTATTTCCGTCGGAAAAAGGTTCAAAATACACAAACGCGCTCGAAGATTTAAGCTTGCATCAAAGTTAGAACTCGTTTTATAATGTTAGTTATTAGTTTACCTGCATATTGACAGACATAATAATAATACCAGCCTATTATTGTCTGCAGGGCAAGGGCCTCTTCTCATATAGAGAAGGCACGTACAATGATCACCGCCCTTGCTCAAGGGGAGTTGAGCAATTTCAGCCTTATATTAACTATGAGTCCAGCTTTTCTCACGATGTTTTTCCTTCACCGATGTCAGTAATTTCCAAGATATACTCAGAAAGTACATACAATGAATTGAAAAAGTCACATTGGTACTTGCCCGAATTTGAACCCACAACCTCGTGCAAAAGAGGCGAGGCCTTAACTGGGACATCACGACATTTTACTGTAATCTTACTGTTAGATATTATGGTCTATTTACCTTTTTCGCAGCAGAGTCCTGGTTGTTATTGTCGGCGTGGTGCGGAGCGGCGGGCGCCATGACGGTGACGCCACTCTGCGAAAGAAGCTCGTCGGAGCCTCTCTGTGGACAAAAGAGAAATTCTTTGAAGAATACTGTCTTATTACTTTAAAATAATCAACTAATTGATAGCTATAATTGCGAACTACTTTATGGTGTGTACTACCTACAGTTTATTAATAATAAACTGTACGTAGTCTGTAGGTTATTATTAGTCTGTAGGTAGTATTATTTATAGCCATTTCTGAAAGTTTCTCGCACTCAAGGATTGTGACATGCACTGGTTGGTGATGGGAATTTACTTAGTAAAAAAACGCTTTTAATTCCATGATCGTCGCACGACCGCTGGGCCCGGCTGATAGATTTTAATAAGCGTAGCAAAATAAGTACACTGCGCGCTAGACAAATATCATCTATAACAGCAAAAATATAGTAGTTCGAAATATAAATCAAATTCGTATGTAATTTGGAATCAATGGTTGTGCAATCGAATGTTTCTACTGACATCCAGCAAATTAACAGATGTGTGCCATCCAAATTATAAATCACATATAGCTAATTTAAAATTTAAAATCAATGTACGGGCAATGAAAGCGAATGCTTGTACCTACCGAAAATCAGTAATTGAACAAATTGAAAAGTGGAAAATTTCAATTCATCAGTTACAAAATGTTTGAATAATATTTTTGGATAGTAAGTAGTGCCTAATTGGATAGTTTATTCTGGTGCAATTCCACAAAACTTTTAATGAAAATATTCTAATTGGCTTTCAATCGACATTTTTCAAAACGAGGACGTATCAATATCGAGCTTTACCACAATGTGAACCGAGCCTTTAAACGATGCGAAATAAGGCCACGTCGCTGCCAAAATATTGACAGGTGACTTTGCATGCGCGAAGATGTCATCTCCCCCGGCACAAAGGGAAAAACGTAACAAAATAAAACATAAACACAATTCCGGGACACGCCAACGCACACGTCAACCCGCCCTTCCCCAGGATCAATCTCAATTTAAGACGGCGAAATGACAGACCTCAGCAGTTAAACGCACCGGGCTAAGGTATAAATCACGCTACGTAATAAAGAAAACGTACAAATGACGCAACACCGCGGATTTTGTATCGCGAAGCTCACACCTGGTGACGTCGCCTGGATATCACTCACACGAGACAATAAAGCCGACCACATCAATTGTTCCTAACGCGAAAAATGACAGATACACGCACCAACCTATGTAAACTTACATTCGATTATGAAAATGCAAATTAGGAAAGTAATCTGTTATTAGGAGCATCAACATCAAACCTACGTAATCCCTTCGAATTGTTAGCACAGGCTTTTTATTATATCAGAGCAGAATATTCGTGAAACTTCACAATATTTTAAGGTAATAATAAATTCTGAAACAAAGTATGCAGATTTTGTTTGAACTACACTCCAATAAAAGAAAACCTTTTAGCTCTTAGTTTCGCATTTGTGATAACTGTGACCCTTTATTTGCATTTTACTTAATATTATGAAAAAAAAAAAAACAGATAAAGGTACCAGCGGGATACTCATTTTTCAGCATAAAGCTTTCATTGTAGAAAAGGAACATTCTCTCTGAAATAAAACCAACATTCGCGAGTCCTATTCCTTGGAGTAATTTCGTAGAGCGCGTGTAATAATTGCCCGAAATTAAATAACATTTTTCACAACAACGAAAAAACAGCACGGATGAAAATTTTGCGGAAGGAAGGCGGATTGTGTTGGGAAAGAGGGCAGTTATCGTTTCCTTCGCAATTTCTCAACTTAATGGAGAATGATGTTGAATGATGCCTTCATGATGAAGACAATGGTGACATTGAGTATACGGGGATTAAAGAGGCCTCATCAGTACCAGGTAGAACTTATCCGTTAGAAACGTACAAGCTGGCTGCCATTTTCTTTAAATGATGGACGCTTATTTTTTAAAAGGACTTTTATTACAATACCTTTAGATTAAGTATATATCTAAACAAATTCGTTTGAATTTTTAGCACAAAAAATCGGGATCCTGTTTTATTTTCTTTAGCTACACTACAGCTGTTTACAAAAGCAGATATATTCACTTTACTAGTTAGATATCGTGAAATGAATGTATTAATAAAAAATGTAATCTGTCCAACTCCACATAATACGAGTACGAATGGGACCTACGACGTAAAATCAATTCCCTAGATTGGTTCTTCACAAGATGGTATTTGGTTTTACTCTCCAAAGAAAACTATGATCTTTTCCCGATGAGAAACATACTCAAACGTTCCTCCAATATGTCATTTGAATGAGCGTGATACGAGGGGCCCACATATCAAAATATAGGGAATAAAATATACATGAAAGGTTTACTTATAACAGACGAACGAGCTTGGGCCCTTCTTACAGATAGTAAGGACGCAAAATGATATGTTTACGTGGTCAAAGAGGAGTATCGAAGTCCATTGTCGGAAATCAATACGGATAATGTATTAGTGATATTAAAATGTCCAGAAAACGTTTGGGAACGATGGGACACAAAGATTCTGTTCTTATTTATAGAATCTACAGGCATGTGATAAATATTACTTTTGAGACATGGACAAATAACGTCTGGAAAGAATTTCACTGAAAAACCTTCAACAAAATAGGTATGAGTAGAATATCAGGTTCAAATATTGCATTCTTGTAGTCCAATAGGCGATTCTGTTAAAACAATTTCCAAGTTTTCATAGAAGTTGTTCTACTAGAGAAGCGTCGCGCCAGTCTGCGGAAGCCTTTAGGTGTAAGGGGCAATTTATGGAAATACCTAGATTGCCAGGTGTTTGAATACGACGAATAACTGGGCTATTACGGAAGTATCTCATTTTTATTGTGGTTACAGGAAAAACCTCAGAATTCCCGACCAAACAGTTCAGAATTCTTAAAACCATTGTTGCCCGTGGCGGCCGTGGCCTAGATTGATAATTTAATAGACATTTTGGTACTAATTAATATTACTAAACAGGAAAAACACATGTTATTATAAAACATATGTTAAATATGTCTGCAATAAAACTCTGTGTAAAACGATAACCCCAGAATATAACAAATAATAACATTTATTCCTAAACTGGCAGCGCACGATTTTTATGAACATCATAAACATATCCGACAGCACTATCGTGTCATATGAAATATTTATGTTCCACTAACACTCTTCAGAGATCATTAATCGATATGTACGAGCACCTACAATATTCAGGACGAGTACATTCAATGAAACACACTAGCTAGGTACATTATTTTGATTCTTTTGGAGAAAATGTCATTGAATCATAATACTAGAGATCACGGATATTTCCGAACGCTGTAACAATAAGATCGATGCGATCCGACGGATGTCAAATAAAATATTATATCCACTATGCACCATCATAGTAAGAGCAGGGTAAGCTTATATAATAAAACTCGTGTCAGGAGCACCTTGTTTCTGTGGCCGAATGAAATAGGGAGCAACGAGAAAACGAACATTTACGATGCGAATGAAAAATCGCTTCGGCATTTATGACGTCATTGTTCCTGAGAATGAATCTAATATGAAAAAAATAAAAGGGTCTACCGTGGAAAGGCTGTAACGAGTCTAATAATTTTTATTGCGATTTCACGAGCTTACAGTCTGATTTAACTCGACGTGTGTAAATTATGATTTAATTTAATAACCAGCGCTGAAAACGAGCGTAAAATGTTTTTATGTGAGATAATATACTTTTCATTAAGAGTCATGCGTTACTCGCACAATTTTATATTCATGTTTTATGGGCGCAAGCAACTCGGTAGAATTTAATCGTTAACAAAAACACACGTGGGTTTCCGTAACAGCTTGCTACAAATGCTGCCAACAAGAAATAGATCAACCGATTTAATATTGTATAGTTCAGGGCATTAATACCGTTTATGTTAATCTCCCTAATTAAAGCTCTTAACAGAACAATTTTTCACCTTCGTGCCCAGAGAGTGTTAATTAACTTATTTTGCCTTGATTAAAAGAAGGGGTTTACTTAAGTTAGAAGGAAAATGAATAAAAAATAAATACTACTACGTGGAAAATTTCTTAAAACAGGATTTACGTAATAATAACTTTACATATGAATATTAGCTTAAGAGTACCTTATGCACCTACATAATAAATGGAGCTTGTTCAGTGGAAATTTTAAACCAAGCAAAATTCTGAAGTAAAATTTGAGACAAAATAATTTTCTGGGAAATAAGGTAAGCTATTATGTAGGTTACCGCTAATGCCTGTGTGTCGAGCGTGTAGACAGACGGCGCGCTAACAAGCCCGTGTGTACACCAGACGATGCGCGCTAAGCACCGCGCTGCTGCCGATCCCATCATCGCGAGTCGCACCGTGTGCGCCGCACATTCGTCTAATGCTTAATAACATCCCGCCCGACCGCCTTCGACTAAGATGTCGAAATTAACGATCTTGATAATATTTGTCGGCTCAGCGCTGCCAAGCTCCGCTCGTAATTAATTGCACCAATTTGTTCTGCGCTTATAACGGACATTTGTCAAGCGCCCACCCGCGCCGGATGATTTTCGCACTAACTTCATAATCGATATTCGGAAATATCGATTATCGCCCAAACTCTTTGCCCCAACTCGGATATTAAGACGTTCCGCAGTCATTAATAAGCCGTAACGATGTTTTCTTCGATTCCAACGAGCAATATAAATTCCAGTCATAATTTATTATGTTTGCACTTGCCGGTGTAGTTGAGATGTGTGTATTAAAAATTCAAAGTGTGACTGGGATAAATTAGGCAGATACGAGACGATGTAAAAGTTAACAATTCTCATCACAACTAGGAGGCAAACCTCTTAGCCCCAGAACAATATAAGGAGACATTACTCGCTGTCACAACTCTACTTTATAGGGAAAGTAGGAGCTGCGAGTTTGTGTGAACAAAGTTGTAGGGGCCTGGTTACTTTAGTAACGAATAGAGACGTCAGGAGGTAACCGCCACTCGAGCGCAACTCGCGTGCCATTTTAACTCGGGCCGAACTATGTCGGGCTAACGCCGGGATTGATGCGGCAAACTGCTCTGTTACTCTCAACAATATTTTAATTAAAGAGTTATTTAGTATCCGCGTGTATTACGATCCGCTTTTAAATCGCACCTGTACAAGTTTGTAAGATAGATCGGATCATTACGCTCACTAAACTTGAGCTTAATGGCCGCTCATTTTACGATACTGTTAGAGGAAAACTAATCTGGTCTGAGGAAAAGTTGTGCGATAAAAGTTAACAGATACAGAGTGAGAGAAACAAAGGGCAACGTTTAGAGGCGACGTTCATTTGCATACGAGACGATACGGATACAGTGCAGTGGGCGCATTGCTGTGTTTTATGGCTTTCACTATTTTATAAACCACTAGCTTTTGCCCGCGACTTCGTCCGCGTGAAATCTCTTCACCCACCCACACTATTACTTCGTTTTCGCTTAGCGTTCGTTCTGACTATTTTTTTCTTTTTGCTCGGCTACTAAGGGTCGCAGCGTGATGTCTATAGCCTTCCTCATGAATTGGGCCATCAAATGAAAAAAATATTTTTCAAATCCGTCTAGTAGTTCCAGAGATAATCGCGTTCAAACATACCTACTAACAAACAAAATACAAAACGCAAACTCATCAGCTTTATTATTCGTAGGTATAGACTAGAATGACACCTTGAACATTTACCAAAAGAACTAATTTACGTGGAAACATTATCATTCAAAGTGATTCAGGGTTAACGAAAAGTTAGCGACCTACATTAGTCATCATTTTTCTATCTGGTTTTCCCTAATTACGTTTTATAAAAATAATAAGGAGCCTACTTTATTTGGGCTCAATGAGATTAGAGTTAGTCCCGTGGATCCAATAAAGGCTAATGTCACTATAAGAAACGTGTTAATGGTTGTTATTTATAGTGTGAGGCTAGCGAGAGCGGGAGAATAATCACAGATACACTCTGCGCCCTGACAAGGAGGTTACAAGCCAACAGTTATGATTTATGGGACAATACTGCTCATGATGTAACAATAAATATTGAATAGAAGAAAAAGATTTTTTCAGCAGTGAAATTCAGCATTCATTATTATAATTTGCAGCTAAAACTTATCTCAGTCACACAGTTGGATACACTTGCTTTAGTTTTTACTACCCATATTCATAATACTTGAGGAGTTGCGAAAGCGGCTTAGTGTTGGTTTGACGAGACAGGTCCGGCCGGCTCCTAATGAGAAACTATCAAACTCCAACGGCACATTTGTCTTGTTAATGCTAATATTCAATTCTCTAGGCGACGCCGCACCGCTAACTAGGCTTTTAGCTGATCGTGTACTGGTAGCAAAATGTAGATAACGAATATAATATAGGTACAGATACAGTCAGAGAAAGTCATGTTAATTAAGTTAAGTAGATAGGGGATTTTTTGCTCAGGCACCTAAGGCACGTTAATCAAATCAACTTTATATTCCAAGTCATAAACTGCCAGCTAAAATGATCTAAGGCATACAGATAAAATCATGTCGTAGGATGATTTGATAATTCGAATTTTCGCGAAAACCCTAGGGATATTACGAAAACACGGATAATTAGACAATGGCGAAAAAATTTTTCAATCTTACTGTAAAAAGATAGGGTTATTGCAAAAACACGAACCGCTCTAGTAATACTGCAAAACGAAACGTTAGCTATTATAAAATAAGAACGCTGATTGGCCGGTCGGAGCGCCTAAAACGAGACCTTCTCTGATTGGTTGACGATTCAAATGTCAATCATTCACGTTGTTTATGTTTGTGTTTTTGAGAGCGATTCAGTAGTCTTTTGTTTTAAAAGTGGTTAAAAGTGTGGGTGGACTTGAAAAATAGTGGTGGGGTTGTGATCTTTAAGTAAAAAATGACAGATACAAACCTCTCTATACAAATAACCCAATCAGGTGATAATACTTCAAAGTTCATAGGGTAAAACTAGGAACCAATCAGAATAAGATTTGGTCAGTAAGCAAAAATCTAGCCAATCAGAGTTAAGGATATTCATTGTTACTAGAGTGACTCACGTTTTTGCAAAAACCCTATCTTTTTCCAGTAACATCGAGAAATGTTTTCACCTTTATCTAATTATCCGTGTTTTCGCAATATCCCTAGGGTTTTCACGAAAATTCAATTTATTAAATCATCCTACGACATATATAATTTCAAAGATCAACATCAACAAAGGCCCATGAATGGGTTCGCTTGTATCGCATTAGCACATTCATATGGTAGACAATCGATATCACTTGACTAAGAAAAAACAAATAGATTCTTTATGGCAATGTACGAAGGTAACAATTCACCCCTCAATGGGCCGTACAGAATCTAAAGCGATCGTAATTTCGTCTGGCAATATTCCGCCTTTTCATATTTTCCTTTTGCCTTCCAAATGTTGTATCGTGCCCAATACAAGGCAGCGATTTCGTTTGTTATTTCAAGCCCTCCCACGCTTCTCCGATTTGGTATAGCTATCGACACGTGAAGCATCAGTTAAACAAAATATGGAATCACTCGAGTTTTCAATTGCGATGGAGACTGATTTTCTAAGTGAAAAGACTTTTCTAACAAGCAAAACTGTGTCGTCTATACTAATAATAAAGCTGAAGAGTTTGTTAGTATGTTTGAACGCGCTAATCTCTGGAATTACCAGTCGGGTTTGAAAAAAGAATTTTTGTATTTGATAGCTCAATTCTTGAGGAAGGCTGTTTAACATCACGATAGTACCCTTAGGAACCGAGCAAAAAGAAAAAAAAAAAAACTGAAAGAACGCTAAGCGAAAACGAAATATTAGCACAGCCAGGCGATGCGATGCGACAGGGTGGATCCGGGGAACAAGAAATTTCGCGCGTAATAAAAATAAATGAAATCTAGTCCTCTTTCTTTCAGTTTTAATGTTATTACTAGGCACTTAAAAATGTTATATTAGTGAGTAGCGCTGCGTTCCCAAGGCCCGTCGAGGCCCGTCGCGGCCCGTGCCTGTCGAAGCTTGATATGGCTCGTGCCGAGCATTCCACGGATCATCCCATACATTCGATCGGACGGGCGACAACAGGCCTCCGCAGGCCGACTGTTCCCACGGCCTGTCGCCCTGGCTTGGCATGGTCTGGCATGTGCGAAAGCGGGCCGTGGTACCGCAGCATAATAGAACCCAATTAGGTAGCTTAAGTCAGAGAAATTCATTGTTTAGCAAATTGCTAACAAACTTAAATTGTACGTTCAAATCACAACCTATCATTCTTTTACAGTTGTATGGAATGGCTATAAGTAGTGTATAAGTAGTTTGATAACTGATTTCCCTGACTGAACATCGACTTGTTGCCCACACATCAGACCACTTTTCTCTTTTACCGATGAAAAGTATAACAAGGTATATCAGGGTGTCACATTTTCAATAGTAACAATCGCACTCCGGATAGCTACGAGTACGAGAGAATGCAAAACGTGACACCCTTTAGTCGTCTCGTCAGGCTGCGTCAAAGAGGACCGTTTCACAGCTTATGCTGATACTGTGTCTTTGAGGAAACGCATCCCGCGCTAGATTATGTATGCCATCTTTAAAACAACTCCAAGGAATATGTTTCGTGCAACTATTGAGGGAATTTCGCGAAGTGAAAACTTTTTGACTTTGTAACCACTTTTTGTTTCTTCTTTCATTTCTTGAAAGGGGTTAAAATACTTTGGCCTTTTTATGTGTTGAATGTTTACGAAGAACAGTCAATATTTTAAAGGTCAGGTTTAGGTTTTAATCAATTGTTGCTTTTGTGTTGTCATATTTTATCGAAATCGAACAAACTTCATTGTTATTTTTCAATCACTCATGTTATGTTGAACTAAGTAGAAACGATGACGTGTTCCGAAGATCAAATCGTAACTCCCTTAAAAATAACATGACATTACAACAACAAACCAGAATATAAAACGTAAAAAAGAATACGTCACACATGACAAACAATTTTACCTTCACGTCAAAACTATTTATGGTATGCTGGCGTACATTCACGGATGGCGTTTTCAAAGGCAATGCTGTGTTTACATTTGTCTCCAGAAGAGCGGCGGGTAGCCTCAGATATTTAACCGCCGGCGGCGCTTTGCAAAGATAAATAAAAACAGCTGAGATTTAAATACTTTTCGTTCCTATTCCTATGAAGCGAGTCCTTTATATTTATTGACGTCGGATAGCAATATTTAATTATCATTAGATCGTTATACAGTTTTATTGGCTGGTTTGCAAAGGGCGTGAAAATGTTCTGTGATGCACTTAGGGAGTTATTTCACTTCAAGTTCTTTCATTCTTCAAGTAGGTACTTCGGTACGCGATCATTAAAACTGTCGTCGTTTATTTTTTCGTTTAAAGCCACGGGAACTTTAATCAATCGGTTCATTAACGTTTTTCCGTTGGACAGACAGACATACCAGTAACCAGACACGAGCTTGGAGGACGTTGGATGTGTACCAACAGACGTGCTCAAACAGAACATCGCCAATCAAAAACCTCCAGTCAATACGGCCACGTAGACTGCAGTCGACTTTTTGAGTCTCATCTGGAAACCGATGGGCTCAGGGTTTAATTACTATTGCCAGCAAAGAATCAAGTTTATTTTTAGCTATTGCCCGCGATTTCACTCGTATGCTCAGGGTACTACCTACTTTATGTACACACGCATACATATCAAGCTATACTTTTCCAGTATAAGTTAACCTCTCATTGTAGCGAAATTCTATACAATGCGAGATCAGTTTATACTGGAAATGTGTCCACCAAGTCATAATACACGCGTGTCAAATTTTACAAGTTTTTTTAGTTTCACCTGTCCTGGTGTCTGTCTTTCTGTCTGTAATCAAATCATGCAAGTTATTTTTTTTTTTTATCTCAAACCATTCAGCCGTTAAAGAGTCATTGAGTAACAAACGCGTAATTGAAATACGAACAACAAGGCAAACATACACAAACAGAGCAGTTACAGGCCATAGTTGGTACAAGTGCACTAATTAATTACTAAGTAAGTACATAAAACGGTGTATTTAGAGTATGGCTGCGAACATTGGCCAGTGCAGCTATTGATTAGACCCCGGAGGTGGTAATACCAGGAACATTGCAGTTTGGAACTACAGTATCGAGACCGATACCAAGTTACCCAGCATACAGGACTAACTAAATGTTAATGTTATTGTTATATGGAGCTATAGGACCTTGTTGTGTTGTTGTAGGTGTGTTTAATGTGCGTCAATGGTTGGATAAGTGAAACATAACTGATGTCAAACGTGGCTGAAAGTCAGTATTTTGAAAAATAATCATAATTTTTATTAAAATTAAACTTTTGAGTATGATTTTCAGCCATTCAGCACTTTTATAATATTTTTGCTAAAAGAGCGAACCGTACGTAATGTTAGTTTTACATTCATAACTTTATTAGGTTCTCCTTCATAAACTTTTAAAAACATATATTTTAATTCATGCACTACCGTACCAGGTTAAATGTTGCGACTATGAATCAAATTACGTTTTGTAGCGAAATCAGAACACAAAATAATGAGAGAACGAGTCCTTGGGTAAGAAGTTAGAAATAATAATAATACAGGTCAAATTGGTAAAGTTATAAGAAACAACAAACCAAAGGCATAAGGACCAACAAATAATTAAAGGGAGTTTTATTTCAGCCACCAAGCCCGGCTGTTAACAACCTTAAAGCAATGAAACGTGAAAACTGCATTTTTCACCATCAAAGCTGGGTTAAGTTCGGTGTGAACCTTCCATAATCCAATAAAAACCAGAAATTTTAGTACAAAGGCTTGCACAAAGCAATTGACCGGATAAAGCAAGTGTTGTTATCCGAAGCCAGTGCCAAAAAGCGTTTTGCATCAAAATATCTGGCTTCAAAACATAGTCCACAGCTCTTGACGCGTTAATGGACTTACCCGTGGTACAAGTTTGGAAGCCTTGTAGCGTTGCAACAACCATGTTACGAGTTTTGAGCGCTTATCAACAACACACCGCAATGTCTAAGAGATTAAGGAAATTAGTTTCCCGTCAAAAATTTTACAAGCTACTGAATACCTACTATGTGGTAGCATAAAATATAAATATTATGAATGTATTTTCAGACATGAGATAATTTAAAGAAAGTACTTATCATGTAAGATAGAAAGAAAGTTGCATGAAAGTGCAAGTTGGTAGCTTTCTATAGGTGAAAAGAATCACCGACATAATAGGTTTGCTTCAAACTTTTTCTCTTACAAAACTCCGTTCCTTTTACCAAGTTGAATAAAATTAAGAAAACAACATTCGAGATTCGAGTTTAAAAGTGAGTCCAGATTTGGAAGTAGCTAATGTTCTTAAATCGGAACAGACGGGTAACGAGCCAGGACAAATATTTTGCCACTTTGGAACGTTACCTGACCGGGGAAGTGGCCGCGGTGGAGTCAGCCGCGGGGAGACAAAGTAAATATGTCCCCGTTTCCTGGGTCGTCCCCACATTTTATCGGGGAGCGATCGGCGCTCGGGTCGGGAAATGAATTTAAAACGTGTTTGCGGGTAATCTGTTATCGGTCCCTTGTCTCTGGCTGGAATATAGACGTCCAGCCCGCTCCTATATCTCGATCGTGATTTTGTGTCGCCAGTAAACATCACCGTTTATAGTTGTGATCGTAGTGCCTCATTACACATTGTTCCCTGTGAATATCGTTATCAGCTACCCTAACATAGATAGCATTATACGGGTAATAAGTACGTTGAAATAACATTATAGAAGCTATTGCTATTTCAATTTCATAGCATAATACGAAATTTCGAATGAGGGATCCAATTGAATAAGAGCCACAGCCGTGTTCGCTAATTAAAACTGATCTGGTGGGTATCGACTCCTTGCAAAACATAAAGATACAACACCTCATTATACTGCTTATTGAGTTATAGCTTACAGCTAAGGAGCAGAGGCATCGTTATATTTTATTAAATCGCACAAAGGAAAAACATCGCTAATCTGTGGAAATTTCGTATAAAGAGTACAATAAAATGTTAAACGCATAAGTAGTGAATGTTAGGTGGAAGTGGAGTCTAATACGAGCAACACTGGGTTAATTATTTCGTCACAAGAGCCCTCGTAAGCCACAGTAACAGCGCTTCAGCCGAGCTCGGGGGGGCCATAAAAGCTACATAATACGCGGCGACGTAAAACTCTTATTATTTTAGTATCTGCGAAATGGTCGCGGAAAACATATCGTAAAATAAAACCTGTCGCCTTGTACGAAGATGCAAGGCGCAGTTCAGCCAATGTGCACGCTCTAAATCCAGGTGGATTCAGTGTGGACACCGGTTAGGATCGAAACCAGCGAGCTAGGTGGATTTCTATGGTAAATACAGACTTTATGGTGGCCGAGGGATAAGTTTCCATTTTAAATTGAAGAGAAACTCTGAAATGTTTCCTTGTCTCCCGACGGGGCTGAGCGCGCGAAGCTGAATAAAAATTCACGTCAGGTAAGCACACGGAAATATTTACACAACTGAAGAATTTACTGGGAGTTGCAAGTGGTTATATAAATAAATGCTTAACCTTATCGTAACTCTTTCCTATCGATTGGCGTCAGGTGGAGTGGAAAAACGACGTGAAAATATTATGATGCTGCAATAAGTGATGGCACTAACATTATCGTTTTGTTCGTTCTATCACAGCAAGACTGAAGACGGTGCGACAAATCGAGAATCACAGATGTAAGTGAAAAAATTGTCAACATAAAATTATTCAACTTTTTTTTTGGCGAAAATGCGACTAAGTCCCGGAAACGCCCATTTACATAGCCGATGTCGGCGCGATGGTGCGTGGCGACTTCAAATGGGAATTATAATACCAAATTGAATACAAAACTTTCCTTTCAGTGCCGAGTAATGGAGGAGTCTATGCACCGGAACAATCGAAAAGACAAATAGAATGAGAGAGGAGACGAGACACTCGCTCTGTTGAAATAATAAGTGCCTGACGTCTTTTTGGACGTTCCTGTCGCGCTTTTTTTGAAACGATAAATTTTTACGCTTTGATCTTTCCAATTCAAATAGGCTTTTTTTCTCGTAGAATCAGAAGTTATAGGAATATTTCAAAAGCTTTAAGTGAGGCGATGGAGCAGATTTTCTTTTTCACCGGCTATATCGTTCTGATTGAAATGCAAATGAAACGGTGTCCGTTCTAAATGTATTTATTTTATCTTACCTCTTTGGCTAATCTGCCAAACTAGGGAGATAATAAACAGTACCTACATAATTAATGCTGATTGAGTAGGTATAATTACTACACAACTTTAACTGAACCCCTGTTCGCTGAACTGCTACGAAGGTATTTAATTCCTCGTTTTGTAGCTACCCCGATATTACTCCAAGACACTATAAAAATATTAAATTTAAATATCTCAGCATTAGTAGTAAAATTTATGAAATTTTAATCTTCTCTCTGCAGTCGAGCAATGACAGGGATTGTTTGCTGAAGAATCTGAAGCGGTTCATTATTCCGTTCCGAGTTATTTGGCGCCCAACGAGGGGCTACGCGCGCTCGACGGCGAACATCTGACGAATCACTCGCAGATTTGAATCTGTATCCGCGGAATGTTTCATTTTAAAGTCATATGGTTTGGTTTGTTTTATTTAAACACTTTATGTGTGTGCGTCTAACCGCGTTTTGTAGTTGTAACTTCAAATCTGAACAAGTTACACAACGAAACAAGCTGCAACAAAAACATTTGCCTATGCCGACGTTAGTGAATTGTTCTCCCGCTCGTGACTGGGTAATTTCCATACATTTCAAGTTCCATCGCCTGCGGGACGTTCGTTCTTTTGTTGATAAATGTTTGACGGGAACTCCGGGGACGCCATTAAAAGTTTTTTCGTGAATAATTTCAGTTTACATACGCAAATGTTTACTCGTGAGTTTACCCCCGCGCTCACCTATTCGGTGATTTCTTTTCATAGAGGCGTTTGTTCAAGGAGTGGTGAATTTCTTCTGAGCGGAGTCGTTGAATATGTAATTGGAAAAGTTTTTGTGTTTTCTTTGTCATAACCCTTAGTTTTGATGTAATTTACCAGGGATCAGGGACAAACACCGGGCTTATAATATTGTAGAATTCTCTAGACAAAAAGTTGGTGGCAAAATTTTGGCTTGATTGAAAACTGCAAACAGACTCGTATATATTAATAGGAGTCAGTTTGTAAGTAAAGTTTATTGAAAAGTTTTTGTAGGAACAAAGTGACCGATAAAGACACGTAGACCTTAAAGTCGTCGGCGACGTGGTCGGGTGAAGTGGTAAGTTCTGAGCCATAACTCAGTGGGACGAAGTTGGACGATCAGATTGTGTGGCAGACAAAAAGAGCCTGACGTCACGGAAGCTAGATTGTGTGGATAAACGCGCATGCTCCCGACACCACGGGTTAAGCTCGCGCTATATCAAACCTTTTTACTCGAATATCTAGTGTGTTAGGAATTTTGGAGCAAGTTAATCCACATAGTGCTTAGACTTTATTAAGTGAAGTAGTTTTAGTTCTGATTTTCTTGTACCCTAGTGCTTTTGAATTAAAGTCATAATTTCTTTTTATCATTTTTGCATTATAAATATGGTAGATAGCTAATGTATATCATCACTATGACAAGAAATAAAAACAAAAAGTCTATTAGAAATCACTGAGTAATTAAATAAAACCATATATTTGGAAGAAAAGGTGTTATTCTAGAATATCCTCCTATAAACAGATTGTATTTAACTTCTTTATTAGGTACTTCATAATTATCCCATATCTCTTACCTTAGAACTAAGTAATTGAACACAGATTAATTAACACTACTAATGCCTCGAAACTCGCTCTTGAACTAAGACCTACTTAGGTAATCCTTTACCGGAATACCTTTAACTAACTGCAAATTAAGATAACACGTCGCGATAAGGCGACGTGTCGGGTTAAAACGGGATCTCCAATAAGTTGGTGTATCAGACCGCACTTGTAAAGGTGTGCTTACACAGGCAATTTTTTAGCAGGCAATAATAATTGCCGGAGATACTACTGAAAAAAAGAGAGAAAGATAAAATATATATCTCTATAGATTCTGTACTTTTAATAATTTCGCCAAATATCCAATGGGCATTTATGCGTAGTTTATTAAATTGCTATACGTTATGGAGGTGAACTCCATATGGTGGAGCAATCATTAGCAACAATTACTGTAAAGTTGGAATTGCCAAAAATTTCACAGTATTGCAAAGTAAGTAATAATTGTAAGTAAGTAATCATCTGCCTAGGCTTTTCCCAACTATGTTGGGGTCGGTTTCCAGTCTAACCGGATGCAGCTGAATACCAGTATTTTGGAGCGACTGCTTATCTGACCTCCACGACCCAGTTACTGGGTAATACGTTATCCCTTGGTAAGACTGGTTGTCAGACTTTCGGGCTTCTGACGACACGTAACGACTGTCAAAGATCCACGAATGCCAGCCGGGACCAACGGCTTAACGTGCTTTCGGAGGCACGGAGGAGTCTCGGTATGTAAAGATGGTCACCCATCCACGGACCAACCGCGGCAAGCGTAGCTTAACCTGACCGATCGACCCGTGCGGCTGTTATTACTTAGCCACAAGCCACACTGTAAGCAAGTAAGTAATAATTTATTTTTACCAAAAATGTTAGCCTAGGTAAACATCGGTGTGGTTTCAAGAAGGAATGGGTATGTTTATTATAATAAGTAAGACCCTGCCCTTCAAACTATAGGAAAATCCTCTATCTTGAAGGATTACGTTATACAGGGTTGCCAAGTATTGCGCAATTTTCGTTGGCAATGTGATTATACTCGTAACTTAACCAAGTACCACTGGATATTTATAGCCCAGCTAGGGTATCCAATGAACCTATTTTGTTGTTGCTGGTTTAGAAATCAACAGTACATTTTGTGGGAAGTGGAAGTTTGAATCGATATTATTGTTTCAATATAAATTTTCTCTTTGAAATGATGATTGGTTTTTTCTGTTGTACAGGATGTCCAAAAACAGTAGCGGGGTTTTGTTTGTCGCACACTATTTCATGGAGATTCAGTAGCAATGCAGTCGTACTCGGGAATGCATCGTGCTTTTTGCGTGCGGACCTATCACCGATAGGTTTAACGGCGAAGCCAACTTTCGTTTGAACGGGCACATCAACAAGCAGAATTGCGTTACAAGCGTTACTGGACAGAGGAGAATCCAAAACAGAAACATCAGCTAGCACTTCATAGCCCAAAGGTCATAAGTCTGGGCTGCAATGTCATGCAAAGGCATCATCGGTAGGTCCGTACTTCCACGAAGATCAACGCGGTTGAGCACTCACTCTGAATAGTGAAAGTTACTGCAAAATGCTAAGAGACTTTTTGGCCCAAGAGTTGTAAGAGTTTCATGGATACAACTCAAGAACATGGTTCCAGTAAGACGGAGCCACTTGCCATGCTACTGACTTATCAATTGCTGCGATAAACGAATTATTCCAGAACAAAGTGATCTCGTAGAGGCACCTTCACACCTTCCCAGGAGTCTTGATCTCAGTCTTCTTGACTATTTTCTGTGGGGATACCTGAAAAGTAAGGTATACGAGAAAACATCGACGAATCTGACGCAATTGCAGCACATTATCAAATCAGAAATGGCGGCAATCTCGCGAGCAATGTAACAACGCGTTGTCTCCAAACTTCGTTGAGTTTAGAGGAATGTCAGCAGGTCGGCATCTCGACAACATTATTTTTTCTAAATTATTTTGCAGTTAAATATCTATAAGTAAAACATGAAAAACTATTTGATTGTTTACATTTTTTATTTTATTCAGCTACCAAACCCCCGATACCCTTTTTGGACACCTTGTAGTTAAGTAAGTAGATTAGATTTATTAAGTAGACTACTCGTATTGTCGATGAATGGGTTTTATTGCGTAGGTAGTTCATGCTTTTGATTTTTGGTTTTCAAGTAAAAGTTACTTAATAAATAATTAGATTTTACCTATTTTAATTTGACTACCTAAATCATCATCATCAGGCGCTCGTAGGATGGGATAAAATATTATAAATCAACAGTAAAATCGATGACTGTCGGAATTTAGAGATTGATTTTATTGTCATTGAAACTGATCAAACTAAAATAATAAAGAATCAAATGATTTTCGGGGCTAAAAAGGAATACTAAACAGGGGCGAACGAGGAATGTGACGTGTTTAGCGAACCTTGTGAGGCAAATGCGGAACAAATCTAAAAAACAATAAGGAATAATCCACTCTTTGAATTGAAGTGTACGACATTGTTTTAAACGACAAAATATTAGAACGGTTTTCAAACTAGGACCTGCCAGCTTATTCGATTGAAGGTTCAATGTGTACATACATACCTACCCACAAATTTTGTATTAAACGTAAATAATTTGAAGGATCAGTGGAGGCTGGCTGTGTGATTATTTCACGGTAACGAAATTAATAAGGTAAATTTCAGCGGTGTGCGAGGGGCGTTATTGTGTTACCTCGGAACCGCTTGTTTGATGTGAACCAGCCAGGAAAAGCAGGGATTTTAACAATACTGTTATAATTTTAACTTATATTAACGTTATTAAAAAAGTGCGGTTGCGATATCCATCATAGGTAAAGATTTGATGAGAGATTTTTGTCCCTAAAAACACCGACGACACAATAGAAATCCTAGAGTGACAATGTTTTAACAACAAAATGGTAGGTATATATAAAAGGAGTAAAATTGATAAATGATATATTTAGCTCCTAGGACGAAAATACCCATTCCTTTAGAGGGTGTCTTGAGACAAATAACTAGGGAATTATACACAACACGTTAGCTTCCGCAAAGATAAAACATACAAAGTATATTTCAGGAAAAAATAACTCTATATCACCAACATTTTATTTGCCCCCATAAAAGCAAAATCTACAATATTGTGAGGCTGTGAACTATCAAACTATACTACCACGTAATTTATTATGAAATATTCAAACATACAAACCTGCCAGAAATGGCAGTGTCGTGGGAAAAGCTAAGTGTGAACCAAGATTCATGCAAGTTAATAGATATGAAGTTTTTATGAGCCATAACGTCACCTCTGGAAGTGAAATAAAAAGTGATATAGCTTTTTTTATGTGGCTGCTAAAATATTATATTTTTTCTTAATTTGGACTACTGTATTACTATGCGATTTAGCGCTTTATGTCGAGGAGGTAAGACAGCTAAAGCTGAAGAGAAATCAGCCGAAACATAGGTGGGTACCTAGACCATACAACTAAATACTGACTAACTTCAACTTTCTGACTCCTCGACAATTCTGAACGCTTAATGAGCGCGTGATTTTTGTTTCACAGTACCTATTACTCCTGTGAGCTGGACTCCTTTAATAAAGATTGGTCCTTGGCAGCTCTAGACAGAGAGAGATGGAAAGAGAGTAGGGAGGCCTTTGCCCAACAGTGCGACAACAAAGGCTATTAAAAATTAAAAAAAGTAGGTACCTAAGTAAAATTTAATGATCACAAAAGTAAACTACTTCTCATCGTGTTATCCTTGCGGTAGGTAACATTTCATTCTGTCGACAATATAAAAAGAAAAGCAGATTTATCAGAAAACTAACTGTCTTGAAAATCGTCATAAGCACGTTTTACTCGTGTATAGACAGAGTAACAGTCACTTCAAAGGGCGATGTCGAGGCAAATCGAGGGTGTCCAACTCTCGTACGACAAATTATGTGCCCGCGAACAGATAGCGATATTGTCGCCCCAAAAACACTTTTCCCTTGTTTTTCCCCGAAATGGGGAAGGAAGAACGGTAGTTCGGCAAGACAGCTTGATCCGGTGTACGGCCGTTTTAGGGGCAGCAACAAGTATCTTATTTACACATGGGAATACAAACTTTGTACCCGAGAATAAAGAGTTTAATTTATTTCGTGCGCATGCCAGGGAAGAGAGAATTCATACGTGCCTGTATAAGGAGGAATGTGAAAGTGATGGAGCGGCACATGAGGAAACGAGTTATAGTCTCAATCAAGTACTTAGTTTTATTGCGTTTGGGCTCACTGGTGGCTGGGTAATGTACGAAAAAGATATTGTCAGTGACACTGATCGCTAGTTGTTTTATCTTAATCAAATAAGTCACGACACGTTCAACATTCCACTTTTCGGACCTCCATTATGCACACATTAATCAACGTTCTATAATAAGCACTTGGAGTAAATAAATCTGTGCGGAAGCTTATGTAAGTATGTTATGTAAGGAATGACATTAAAAGCTTGACACTTTCAAACGACAACGTCCCAAAAGAAAATATTTTATAAAGAAAGGGAAAAACGGGAAAACCAATTGTGCATCAACGCTTCATTGTGAGGAGTCCAAAAGAAGCCCGATATAAACGAAGGACGGAGACGACTCGTTAAAAGAGATACTTATGAAGAGAGGAGATTCGTGGAAAAAATCGAAAAGCTGAGGTAAACAATAGAGACGCGGTTGGAGGCGCCGGGACAAGTTTTCAATTAACAGAATGAGACTTCAAGTTGACGGCGTCTCGACAACTCGATAGCACACTACACTAGCATTGCCTCTTGCTGTAGTGTATACTTACAGCCGTAACTAAGTGTACTGGTGACTAGCGGGACGTTGTAGTGAAGCAAAAGGGGCGATGAACTGCACAATACGTAATATGTAGTAGGTGTTTATGTGAAGGTGAGTTGGCGGAGGTTTCGGAACGGCCCGCAAACTGAGTGGGTTAAATGGAGCGTGGACGCGACGAGGCCCGTTGCACTTGTTGCAATTTCTCTCCACTCCACAACTTAATTGTGCCGAGTGTGCCTTTACTCTTGCTATAGACGAATGGCGTTAATTTCACCCGGAAAGGTTACCGTCCATTACTCTAATTGCGAGCCGCATTACATCTATACATCTCACAACTTCAGTCCGCAACGAAGAAGCCTTCAACAAACTCAAGAAAATTCACAGAAACCAACTTCTAAAGTGTATGGAAGTAAACGAGGACTCTTCGCTAATAATCCTAATTAAGCTTTTAATGTAATTGAATGAGTGGAGACATATTGCGATTGGAAGGAAGGAGTGAGCGAGCAGCGCGCACCCCTTCGCTCGCGACCAAAAATACTTTCAGATAAATTACTAAAGGCGAACTCAGCGCGCATACAAATCGGCCAGCGATTCTCCATATTTCACCTTGCCGAACACTCGCTCGATTTACACACTTCTCTAATAGGCGGGAGAGAGTAAACGCCGCAATGGACGAGTGCCGATGCAGAGATCTCAACTCAGTGAAAATTAAGCCATTTCCGTTTAAGAGCGTCGTGTTCTAACTTTATTACTAATCGAGTCACGTCACGAAAAGAATTTCCGATATACAATTAAAGGTGACACGGGTGTCGAAGATCTTGAGTCAGAGGTGGGCCGCTATCGTCGGCGTCTGTCGCGAGGAGGCAAATAACCGGAGAGTAGGGGCACCTGTGCTCGGTAATGCGCCGCCCCGTCTGGTCGAATGGGAGAGGAATCAATTAGGCCGTTGCCGAATTGCGTAACGGCTCTAGTTACGAGCTTTACGAGGGGATCCGCAGCTGCTTTTTGCTCATCCAACCTCTTGTTATTGCACAATCGACATTCGACGCCTCAGATTAAGATATTACGTATTCATCGAACCTTTTCATTATAGTTTTATTGAAGGAGTTAAGTAAACAGGCTTGGACCTCTAGGTCAGATTCTGGCTGCCTTTTCGTTTGCTCCATCTTCCAATGATTTCAGGGCACATCTCAGTGGTAAAGGAATCTATAAAATAGCATGTACAACGTGATATAGTTTTAAACGAGTGACCGTTGTCATGCGTGTATTTAACGACGACCGCACGCGTTCGCTGCTGGCGGCTCGGTAATGGATTACCTTCAACGCAACTGTATCATCGGGATAACCGCAGCGAGAACGATTCCAACTAAAAATTACATTTAATCCGTTTGGAAATATCGTGGTTTTAACTATTATATTTTTATATTTGTTTTATATTATTTTTTTAGATTTGTTACAAAGTTAAAGAAACGTTGATTACTTAGAGGTTTAGAATCGGTTTTTGTTTTATTTTGCTTGAAGTAAGTACTACACTAATTCTTAACAAATATCTGCACAATGTATTTTCATAGGCACTTATTGGTCCAGATAAAAACGCTAATTAAAAATGCCATGCCAACGATCGATAAAAGGGAAAAGCCGCAGAAATCATACGTGGCAAAAAGTAAGCTTAAAATTAATCGATGTCTATAAAATTCAGATAAAGGCTGAGTACCCATCGTCATGGGCCGATGCCGGAGTATTAAAAAAAACCAAATTAATTAGGGCGAATAAATTAAAATCGTCAAGGGAACGAGCTCGTAATTTTCGCTATGTCCGCTGTAGATTGCGGCGTGTGAGGGCAGTCGTATGTGAATTATTTAGAGGCGGTCGCGCGGCCGACTGGCCCGCAATTAATGAAGTGGTCCGAGTCGTTTGTCAATGCGATGGTCTGTGGCGGTCGGCGGACCCTCACCTACACCAATCTGTTACCTAAAATGTGTCAGATACAGTAAGCCTAAAGAATATTTGTGGTTCATTTCACCAAATCAATCGTAAGCTCCAACTGCGATTTGTTTTAGTAACTTAAATTGCGTTCAGTCTTGCTTTAATTGCTTTTCGAAGAAATTGGTAACTTTTCAAGAATATTTAGCTGGTTTCAAATAAAGTATGGAATGGCCTGGACGTTTATTAGTTGTGTTTATTAAATTAATGCTTTCCTGTCATAAATGCCTAAAGGTCTCCCACATGTAATTATTCTGGCTACAAAGCTATCCCATAATAATTTTATTATGCGGATTACATGGCATTATCTTACGTCCATTAAGTATAATTTTACTAATAACTATTCAACGGCTTAACATCACTGTGGCGATATTCTAAAAGGTGATTATAAATCTAGTGAAGAGGTCGGAAGCGGGCCGGGCAGGTCGCCGTTAATTTTAATGGTGAGATTTATTTATCTCCGATTACGAGGAGTTTGATCAAATTCCGAGGCGGCGTGTAAGCGCTCTCACAATGACATTAGGCACGATGGCGCGACCCGCGCCGGGGCGCGCCGCGTCTCCCCGCGCCCCTATAATCGTACCGTTTAAATATAATTGCAATAAGTTAATAAAATCCCACAGCGCTTTTAATTAATTTGTGGCGACACAGGCGCCCAATTAAATGGGGATTTCGAAAATTTCATAAAGCGCCGTTGTGTGGTAAACGCTATTTTTGCAGGCACTTTGTTTTTGTGCGGTTTGTTTGTGAACGCGTGGCTCGTCAATTCTGAGTGAAAATGTAAATAATGTAATGGCTTTCATTTATGTATAAGTAATTGAATTAATGTGAGCTTTTCAAATAAACGCGTTTAAAAATCAATCTCCAATTTGTTAATTTGACATAGGTATGAATGATCATAATGCACATAAATGGGCGCAGAAAATAGCAGAAAAAGTATTAATGGAACCCATTTGGAATCATGAAGCCGTATGAAATACCGAAATTCATGTACACGGTTGAATTACTAGGCCAGAAAAAGCCTGTCTGTTATCAAAATGTAGCATCTCAATTCGTCGTCCTTATTGTAAATATGCATTAGGGCGGATGACTTCGGCTTCGGCTCCTCATTACGGCGATGCGCCATCAAAGACGTCCACGATCCGGACCGTGAAGTGTCCCGGATACAAGCCGCTCAATTATGTTAATGGATTTGCAGCATTCTGCCTACAACATGGGCGCCTTCAGCTGATTGATATGCAGCTTCCACTACGTCACATGTACACATTTATGACGATTACAGTAGACAGCCATCTATTATTTGAGTTACATTAGTGCCGCACGTAATTATGATGATAATAATAGCGTTCGAAACAAAACAGAAGCGTATTTGCTTTAAACTGATGCTCATTTCATACAAAATCAATAGGTAGCCCTAATAAAACAAATACATTTTATTTCTCGATGTGTCTAGTAGGCGCAAGGGAATGATTGATAGTGCTTTGAGCACACGACGCTTATTGAACGGCAACAGAGGGGACCACCGAAATAATGACAGTTTTTATCGAACCATCAGGGGAATGTAATCAAAAATTTATTAATCTACACTAAAATGGTAATTAAAGACAAACTTTTGAAAGCAAACGCGATTGGAAATCAGTCGAGGTCACTCGACGGTCTTGGTGAGCTATAGAAATGATATCGATAAAATACATTTTGTGTCTGAACTGTGAGTCCGCAAAAAGGGAATTCATCGAGGCAAGGGTGGGTTCGTAGGGGCGACGTCATTTTACATAACAGTTATAAGAGAAGTCGCGCACCTGCGAGTCTAACCGTAAGATTGGCAGCGAAACGCCGACTCACCCGGCCGGTATACGCTTAAATTACGCGTAAAGCCGAACACAAAGGCTATGCGTATTCAAATTCCATTAATCTCCCACCCGGGGGAAGGTGGGGTAAAATGAACCGGCGCGGACAAAAACAATGCCGCCGGCAAATAACCGGCTCAGCATTGTTCCGGCAATTAGAAAGCTTTCCCATGTACCGGTCGTGTATAAAAACAGTGTAACATCAGCACGAATCGCTGCCTATTGCTCGTTACCGTTGATGTTTATTACGGTTATTAGGACTAAGCCGTGCGCGGTTCCATAATAATGTTTTTCCCTATAAGTTGTTTTAAATTAATCATGTGCCCACATCGGTGGCTAATCACGTGTTATTTGAATTCCGAAACTGTTATAATCTGATCGGTAATAGCATCGTTAACTTTGATTGCAGTCTGAATGTGTCGAAGTCGTTTTAAACATGATTGGACAAACGCTATCGTACGAGGATATAATCTGGGAAAAGCCGGATCAAAGGTGGATATCAGCGAATTAAAACCGACTGTCGACTGTTCGGTGCCGAATGCGACAAATGACACCACGTTACGAATTGATTTCCAGATAATCCCTGAATCGGTCATTCGAACGAATGTCGATTCTTCAGACTGATATCAATAAGTTGAAATTACACGCTTTCGATGCTGATGAAGGATTTTTGTAAGAACTACATACAATTTCTACACATGCTCAATGGATTCATGAAAAAGATGATATTACATGTGATATGTATGAAGTTTCACTACATTATTGATATAATAGACACTCACGAATGTATAATCCGCGATACCGATAACAGGGCAGCTTACCTGCAAAGAAAATTATGTACATTAGCTAATATATAATTTTACATTCCATTGAACCCCAAATTGCAACTTGACACGAGCTGCTCCTCGTAATGAGAACAATGTGGCCGCCGCAATCACAAGGAGCATGGCCGCGCTATTGTTTTTACCGTTGTTATTGCGGAGTGCCGAGTAGCAATAAGCGAGCGTTGTTTGCTCAGGGCCACTATTGTACCCGGTTATTAGGACAGGTCCTACGCGGCCCGCGGCGGCGGCGGGTTAAGATCGGCTGAACTAACTCAACCTTGCAGTTTTCTTGCTGTGTAGGTGGCACACTTAAGCCAACCGACGTCAGGTGGCGTCGGGTGGCGTCGGGTAACTTCGAGTTACCTCGGCAACGTTATAACATATCTGAAGGATTACGTACATGAGTTTACAGTGTTATAGTACCTTGATTAAATGCTTGTGTATTTAATTATACGAGTGTTCCGGCGAAACAAGCGACAATTTGTCCCGGCTGCAGGGAGCAGAACTAATCATTAATTTGACTGACTGAGATTTAAGCGTGCTCATAATACTCGGCTCACATTTCCGCAATGCACAACATATTCCTAATGTCATCTCGTTAAAGTTGGCGTATTCATGACGTCACTGTTATTCAACGATACGACTCATACCTCCTGTTACAGTTTTATCATAAGAGATTATGAATGGCTACTGTGAACTGTGATAGAGCCTTAAGGCGAAAGCTCCAGGTAGCCCGCGAAATTCAAATCTTACGTTTTTACGAATATGATTCGCGACCGTAACAAATCTGTATTTATAGAATTCATCATTAAAATTATCAATACAACTCTCTAACTTTATATATTCCTAATGAACGACTACTTCATGAAATCTTGACCTTTAGGATTATACTAACGTAAGGAGTTGTGTTACTGACTCTAATCATTATAATTTTGTAAATCCATATATATATATATATATATATATATATATATATATATATATATATATATATGTTACGGTCGAGAATCATACGTTAATCAACATACAACCTAATACTGACTTGCAAATTGCAAAAAACGTAAGAAAATTTGAATTTCGCGGATTACCTGGAGCTTCCCTCTTAAGAATACTAATAAAACATGGTCTACCATGTTTTATTAGTATTAAATAAACTAAAATGTGTAATTTTGCACTTGTAATTTTTGTCAAGGTTTCATATTTATTATATTAAAATTTAAAGATGGAAAATAAATATCTACCTAGTATCTGACGAATATTACCTACCTAATTCCTAAGTATACCATACAGCATTATAGGAGTAACTGTGAAGGCTGCACCGTACGGCACGTGTATTCTACGTAAGTAAATAACCTTTGTATACATACAAAGTAGCATTTTTAGGGTTCCGTACCTCAAAAGGAAAAAACGGAACCCTTATAGGATCACTCGTTTCTCTGTCTGTCCGTCTGTCACAGCCAATTTGCTCCGAATCTAATAAACCGATTAAGTTGAAATTTGGTACACATATGAGTTTCTATGACCCAAACACGGGCATGTAACGAAAATAAATAAATATTGAATAAGGAGGTCACTTTTGAGGGCAAATAAGAAAATAAAATAAAAACGTTTTTGCAATCTGTACCGTGTGACATATCAAATGAAAGGGCTTACTGTGAGGCTCCTAAATAAATTTTTTGTATAATTTTAAAATAAATTGTTTTAAATTTCTTGAAGAAAATAGACGAAAATTGACAATTCCCAAATACCTATAGATTACAGGAAAACCTATAAGAAGTCTATGGTATTAAAATAACATTGTAAATCTCTCAATATTGTACGTACAAACTTACATTTGCAGTTGGAATGTATGGTAGAACATGTTTTTCAACTACAATGTTAAGTTTGTTCTTGGGATAAATTCATCCCAACTACGGAACCCTTCATTGCGCGTGGCCCGACACGCACTTGGCCGGTTTTTAAACGTCATGTAGCAACAAACTCTCAAGTAAAAGGATTAAAATCCGGCAAACTCGCGGAGTACAGCTAGTTACGTTATAAAGTTTTCTTAACAATTTAGGTACAGAGTAAATGTATGTACTTTACAAATTCAGGGATTGGAGAATGTTTTAATGACGCCCTTATCGAGCCGAACATTCCTGAGAAATTCAAGACGCTCTTAAAACGATACCAATTTCAATAATTACATGTCCTTGACATAATCCGAATTAAGACAGGAGTATATCTGATTCCTGTTGAAAGCTGTGTTTGTGCTGAGATATTTATAGATATTACAGTCAGCTTATGCTATGGGGAAAGCTACGGTTCCTTATAAGACCGTTAAATATTAATTACCATACCGCCAGCTTACCTACTATTAGATTATAGCTGACCTGACAGACGTTGTCCCGTCCAAATTTCAATAATTCATACAAAAAAGTTCAGTTTTCCCGATTTCTCCAATTTTTCGGGAATCTTTTCCAATTTTTCTTTCCGTAAAAACCGAATTCGAACTATTACAAATATTTTAAAACCAAAACTAACCGAATTAGTCCAGCCTTTCTCAAGTTATGGCGTCACTAAGGGAAACAGGGATTCATTTTTATATAAATAGATACTGTGAAATATAGTATATGTATGTTTATATATTTTAGCTTTATGTATTTATTTAAGTTTATGTTATACGTGTAGATATAATTAATATTTTAGTTTAAGACTTCGCTTATTCATATTTTTCTCTTCTTGTTTTCACACACTTTTGTCTATATTTCTGTTACATTTCTCCTTTCGCAGGTCTGCTGGAAGAAATTTCTTAAGAAATAAACAGTACCTTTGTACTCCTAATTATAATTATGTATTTTTCTGTGTGTACATAAATGATAAAATAAATAAATAAATAGATATGTCGTGGATAACGATATTGTTTTAATAAAAGTTGCTCAATTGATTAATGTAGTAGTGGGGCAAACGCCGTGACGTTATTTAGTAATGGCGGCACGTGGACAGAGTCGTTTTGGGGAGCGGGGATTGTCGAACGGGCACTTCGCATCGAGTCGCGGACCAAGTCACTTCTCCAAAACGAAACTGTCGGTTTGCCTAGTTAGATTGCATATTTAGTTTATTCAATTATTAAAAGTGAAGTTACATTTACACTTCGTGTTATTCAACGCCACCTACGAAATGGACCCTTTACCACCGAACCAAGATGGTGACGACCCTATCGCTCCGCCGTCGCTGACGTCGTCATCAGAAGTGGGATCTGAATCTCACTGGCGCACAATGTTCGAGATCCAGCAGCGGAATATGATGCAATTGATAGACGCTATCAGAACACGATGATGAGGCCATCATCCAAGATCGCTCTGCCAGAAATCAACCCAGAGCACCCAGATTCTGATCCACGTGCCTGGTGCCCAACGGTTGACATCTGTCTGGATGAACATCCACTGAAGGGAACATCGCTCATCATAGCTCTCAGTAAGGCGCTGAAGGGCGGCGCCTCGTCATGGCTATCTCACACGTGGGTATGACGTGGCAACATTTTCGTGAGCTGTTTCTCGCACGCTACGATTCGTCGGAAACACTCGCTGAGGCGCTTATCGGTGTGAATAATGGCAAACCAAAGGATGGTGAATGTCTGGCAGCATATGCAAGTCGGTTAATGACGACGCTGTTGACAAGGTGGAAGAATTTGAGTCGAGAAGAAATTGCTACGTCATACGTGCTGGCTCATCGCTCAGTTCAAACCTCATCTAATTGTCATCATGGCCGTGCGGGCACGAGCGGCGCGCCCTCTGCGGGTCATGCGGCCCATAGCAGCGGAAGAGGCGCCGTAACCGAGCGGCGCGTCGACAACTGCCAAGTGGCCGGTGTTTGCGGGCAATTGTAACAATCTGGTGAGTCGTACTATTTTTATTTTGATTCCTGTGCCGAATGCTCTCTTGTCAAGCAATCTGTCAGTCGTAATTTTATTGGTGAACGTATATTCGCGATGGTACGCATACAGGGTATAGGTTATGCTAGCGTAATGTGTACTGAACAATTTCTTTGCAACGTGCTAATAGACGGTAATGATCTGCAAATTTTATTTCATGTTTTACCCGATATTTGTTCAAAATACGATGTAATGATTGGCCGAGAAATTTTAAAACAGGGTTTTACAATCGCCATGTCTGATTCGTCTCTGAATATTTTAAAACTAATGTCCACTGTGGCCTGTAGTTACGAGCCCGTACTTGTGTATAATGTTAATGATATTGACACAGATATTCAAAACAAAGAAGCTCTGTTGATTTTGCTTAAGGAATTCTCTCATGCTTTTATTGATAGTTTACTCCGCACACGTGTCACATCTGGTGAACTAAAAATAAGGCTTCAGGACCCGAACCGCACTGTTTATCGTAGACCGTACAGGCTTAGTCTAGACGAAAGGCAGGTAGTGCGTTCTAAGGTTAGAGAACTAATGGAAGCTAACATCATTCGTCCTTGTTCGTTCTTTTATTTGTATTATTCGTCCGAAACAAAGTCAATATTACACCACGTGTGCATCGATGGTTGGCTTTTTTAGAAGCTTTTGATTTCCAAATCAATTACCGTGAGGGACGTCGTATGGCTCATGTTGATTTCTTGTCACGCAACGCTTTACAATCTTCAGATGCCCCTTGTTTCTCAAAGATTGAACAAAAGCGTGTTATACTCGCTACCTTGTCAGAAAACTGGCTCTTGGCAGAACAGCTGCGTGATCAGGAAATTCAGTCCGTGGTAACTAAACTTAAAGATGGTCAATTACCACCCGATATCGTAAGACTTACGAGATGCACTCAGGTGTCCTACATCGCAAAGTACAGAGAAACAATCGTACCCGATATCTCCCAATGGTTCCCGGGCTTTCCGTTGACACAGTAATTAACCATGTGCACGACTCGCTTATGCACATTGGGTGGGAGAAGACACTCGAAAGGGTATACGAACATTATTGGTTCGAGCATCTGGCCAAGTACGTTCGTAAATTTGTCGATGGGTGTACGAGTATAACTTGTAAACTGTCGAAATCGCATTCAGGTCGTGTACAAACTGAGCTTCATTCAATCGCTAAGATTAGTATTCCGTGGCATACATGGTTGACCTAACTGGCAAACTTAGTGGCAAAAATGACTCTAAAGAGTACGTCACAGTTTTAATCGATGCGTTCACTAAAGTCTTTATGTACCATACTCTTCGAATAAATTCGGCTAATGCAATTAAAGCCCTTAAATCGAGTGTCTCTATTTGGGGCTCCGACTCGAGTTATTGCAGACCAGGGTCGATGCTTTGCCAGCAAGGAATTTAAAGATTTTTGTGAGAGTCATGGTGTTTCTTTACATTTTATCGCTACGGGTTCAAGTCGCGCCATTGGCCAAGTTGAAAGGACGATGAGCACTTTAAAAAGTATGCTTACGGCTGTAGAAACGTCTGATAGGTCTTGGCAAGAAGCGTTAGAAGACGTTCCTCACGTTCCACGTTCCAGAAATTCCTTTATCCATCGTGTAACAGGGGCGAGCCCACGTGAGCTTCTGATAGGAAATGTGGCTAGACTAAATCTTCTAACTTTGGATGATACTGAACCAGAAATAGACATTGACAAGACAAGAGAGCAAGCGGCAACGAACTTAGAAAAGAGTGCGATTTACGAAAAATCTAGATTTGATAAAAATAAAGCTAAAGTAATGAAATTTTATGTTGGTGATTTAGTATTAATTCAGAATGAAGAGAAAAATCAGACGAAATTAGACCCGAAATACAAGGGACCATTTAAAATTGTAGAATTTCTTGATGGTGACCGTTAGGTACCTGTTGAAATCTTTGACTAGTAACAGAACTTATAAGTACGCCCACGATCGCGTACGAAAGGTTCCTCCAAGTAATGTACCTGCAGAGTTAGATTTGCCTAATGTAGAACATATTGAGGAGGGTGCCTCCACCAGTAAATAGAACACATACCATGGCTATTTGGTCGAAGTGCACGCACTAGTCTGTAGTCGTAACTGCAACTCAGTGTGGAGTTGTTCAGAGCGCGATGGGCAGCTAGTGGTGTACCATAGCTATTTGGTCGCACTGCACGCACTAGTCTGTAGTCGTAACTGCAACTCAGTGTAGAGTTGTTCAGAGCGCGGTGGGCAGCTAGTGGTGTGGCGGGGACCCGGGTCTCGAAGGAGACTATTTGTACGGTCATGTATTGACCTGGGAGTCGCGGACTCTAGATGAAGTGTTGGTTCTATCACATGAGGTGATGACGATATGGGTGGCAGTAATGAATTAAATTGTCATTAGCTGCTGCGGTAGCCGGGCCATGAGTGGTGTGTTTTCTTTTTTTGAAATTTGATAATTATGAGGCTTGGAGAAACCTTGTGTTTAAGTTGTTAAAATGATTTAAAAGTTTGTTTGGTTGTTGAGGCATAAGTTTAGATTAGTCATTGTAATTAAACGTTACGGTCAGGTTGGCCGAGTTCTTAAAAATGCTTCAAAGTTGGTTATTTCGTTACAGATACACACGAGGACGTGTAACTGGTCAGGCTGGCCGTGTCGTGGATAACGATATTGTTTTAATAAAAGTTGCTCAATTGATTAATGTAGTAGTGGGGCAAACGCCGTGACGTTATTTAGTAATGGCGGCACGTGGACAGAGTCGTTTTGGGGAGCGGGGATTGTCGAACGGGCACTTCGCATCGAGTCGCGGACCAAGTCACTTCTCCAAAACGAAACTGTCGGTTTGCCTAGTTAGATTGCATATTTAGTTTATTCAATTATTAAAAGTGAAGTTACATTTACACTTCGTGTTATTCAACGCCACCTACGAAATGGACCCTTTACCACCGAACCAAGATGGTGACGACCCTATCGCTCCGCCGTCGCTGACGTCGTCAGATATATGATTACCTACTTCTTATTTAATTGTTTTACTTTGGTAATTTTTGCGCATCTGCTCACACAGGTATCCTGCATTGCAGTTGAACCCTCAGTGACACTGATGTCTGAATAAAATAATCTTAGGTCCTGTCATAGCGTTACTCCAAGAGCCGATTAAACAAACCCGTCAAACCAAAGAACCAATAAGACAATGATAGCTTTATTTGGGTAAAATGTTACGTCTAATTCTCTGTACAAATAATAGGTAGAACAACGGATATGCGAGCAAACAGTTTGTGGGCAAACATACGTCGCGGTTGTCATGGCTACGTACATAACATTGTATAGGTACAAAAGGCAAAGTGCAGGCCAGCCGCGTGGCGGTTTGCCACCGAACATTAGCTGTCGACACCGTTTCCGACAATACTGTGATTATTTTAAATATTAAACGCTTTAGCCACATCTGAGTAACGGAAAATAATATTGTGGCAGTTTTAGTGATATTACTTTGCCGCAATACAGCGGAGCTACGGTTAGCTTTATTAAAAATATACTGGTAGTGTTACTTTGGGTTATCTACGCGAAATAAGGCTTTGAATTGGGCGAAAATAATGCTTTAAAATATACTTAGTTCTTATGCCCCAACTATTACCGCTAAAACGACTGGTTAATGAAAGCGATTAAATAAAACACGCCAGCCGAGTGTTTCTTAGAACAGGTTCTACGAGCTATGGTGTTCAGGCCCATAACGGGCTCGAAGCACTAGACATAGACAACTCATATACCACGGCCAAGGTCCGTTAGATAAAACGAGATAATCTTGTATCATAAACATAAAGTTACCACAAAATAACACTTTGTTTTCTTTTTATTTTCAGATCAAATGGACTAAAATCTAAATAAGATTACTGGCTTAAAATAATTGTAAGTACCCCCAATGAAATTTCTCACTAAACACGCTCAATATGAACTCCATTATCACAGCTATTATCTTCCATTCGGGTTTTCCTTGTTATTTTCTCGTTGCCAACACAATTCATTAGAAAAACGGCGAGAGGGCTCCATTGCGACAGACTCCGTTGTGGGAACCGCAAAGGTTTTGTCAAAACAAACTCAGGTTTGAACGTAAAACGTTAGTCTTTTCACGTAAAAAACTCAACTCATTTATCAAATCACCGTTGTCTACATTACAGCGCGGGGCGTATTGTGAGCAGGCTAAAAAGCCCGTCTATACAAAACGATGTGGCGCGGGGTGCGACGTTTATTTAACGTCTAATCACGCACGAAAATGAACCTTAAATGGACCCAATGTTAGGCATTCTGTGACAGATTCGCACAACGTTGCTGCCAAGCAGGCCACGGGGTCCGACAGAAAAGTAATTTGACGCCTAAATTAAACGAGTTAAATTATACAAATAAAATTAATGAAAGTGCAAAAGCGTACCGATTTTCCAAACAAACATTATTTATGAAACTCGGAATAATTAAAATTAAGAATAATTAAAATTCGTTATAAAGTTCACAGTAACCTCTAACTTATCATGTAATCATTGTATTAGGAGCTTATCCCAGCGGGAACTATATATTATATTAGTCAAATAATTGCAAATTAAATATTTTAAGTGTCTTACTTCAATTTAGTCGATGTGTTTTTTGTGCTCACACCATAAAATATTATTATAAGTCTATTCATGAGGACTTGTAATTGGCTTTCGGGTGTCTATGGTATCCTTTATGTATTTGTTTTTATTAGCTATAAGTCCTCTATGTACTAAAATAAATAAATAAATGATACGTAAGCGATTCTTCGTGCTGTTTTTAGGTCTAGTTTTTCTTAAAAGAACCATCTGCTTTTACACTTAGGCATTTCTTCCATAATTTCAAGTACATCGTAACATGTTTCGTTCATATAAGCCAGCCCACGCAAACTCCCAATCTGATAGGTCCTTACTGATACCTTTATTTGGTGTGCATAAAATTTTCACCGCCTTTTAGTAAAGCGGATTGCCGTGAGGCAAAAACGACGAACGAAAGCTCTTTCATTTGTTTAAGAGTGGCTTTACCTCCTTTAAGTGCTCCAGTATATAGAGACGGGCTTGAATACCCGTGAGTGTTGCAGCGGGAAAGGCTCACTTAAAAATTGCCTGAGTAATTTCTATGACGAACACGTACGTGTGAGACTCAAGTGCATTCCACATCGGGATTGGGCGGCGAGACCGAGACTGGGAGTGTGCCCCGGAGCCGCTCACAGCTGCCGCAGATATACTCCAACCGAGAGATTACTTAAGCCAATTTTGTCTTAGTGCTCACGCCATTACCTGCACGAGTACACGGACAGACACACGCTTTAGGGACGTGATTAACAGCTAAGTGAAATTTATTTTATCGGGCTTTATGCGAGCGAGATTGTATTTCATTGTCTAATGGAACATTCGTTTTGCTTACTCTCAAAGAGATGGAAGGAAAATGGTGCAGTCGACCTTTTGATTAAACGGTTATATTTGACAGTAGTTGTACAATACAGTGTAAATACAAAAGCACCGGCTAACATAATTGAGTAAAACTCTGATTGTTCTTTTCTTTGAATAAATTGAGTATTTATAAAAAAAAAACTTTACGTAATTTTTAAGCTGGAGATAAAAAAAATACTAGGCCCTCACGGTAACGGAGTTTTCACGTCGGAAACTCATATAAAAGACATTTCGGCGGAGCTCGTTGCCTATCGGCGGTATTATTCAAATTAATTTAGCGCGGTGAGGCAAAAAGTGCGCGCGTTGGGAGTGCCGCCCCCATATTCATAGAGCTGTCCTAAATTAGCATCACAATGAAGTGTTAGAAGCGCGACTCGCGAGCGGCAAGTGCTTAATGTGGCCTGCGTCTTCTCACACGATTATATCACACACTAATGAATTAAGTATAAAACTTTTCAGCCGCAAATTTGTTTGGGCTTCTGCGAAATTAACCCAGACTAATAATTACGAGAAGAAATTCTCGCTCACAGTAAATTGCGAATAGTTACGGTAATGTCTTAAACGTCTCAAAGCCGGGAAATGAGTAACGGAAGGGTATAAATATGTAGGTTTATTCATAGGGGCGTATAATGTTAAGTGTCCCAAGTAGCGCGCCAGCTGAACGACGCGGTATATTGTTTTTGGACCACCCTTTTACGCTTTCACGCCTATAAATAAATCAAAATATTCAGGAAGGGCTCGACTTTAAGGCGGCTTAGCGGAATCGTAAAATTCAACAGCGTTCGTACCGCCCCGGGGTTTATCTTTCGCCAGCGTTTGGCGTGTTTTTGCTTGAACCGTAAAAGAGTATCACAGTGTATGAATAGAAAGCAACCCTCCCTTTTACCGAGGACATATGGAGCAGAGCACTTTACAAGTTTAATGCTGAGAGCAGATTATCTGCTCATAGGAAATATGAAACTGCCTCTGCTTAGTGGCGAGCCTGGTGAATAATTACTCACACCCCGTTACTTACATCTTTGTAACCGCTCATGAATACCGTAAACTCACGAAGCTACTAAAAACTTGGACCATTTATTTCAGCCTACAAAACATGTATGAAGAATATCCTACACTCGGATTCACATGACGCTTCTAATCCATATTTGTTTTCATGACTACAAAATAAATTTCATTTTCTGAATAGTTGTAAGTGAACCCATTTACAATTATCCACATAAGTAATTCGCTATCAATTACGGACTATCAGTTTCAATTATACTTGTTGTTATATTGACTATGATGAAAAATCTCCATCCATAATCTCGACGTCTAAGCGTATGCAAGGAATTCGAAATTTATCCACAAAATACGAGCAGCTTTTGTTATTCGCAAGTACGGAACGTTTTGGTCATTAATAACAATTTATTTAGCACAATGCCGTAATTTCGGTCCAAACCTTTGAGAAAACGTGGATTTGATATTAAACGCCGAATCGTTTTCTAAATTGATTAGATAGTTTGTGATAAATTGTACAAGTTTAGGGATGCGTCCGCATTTGTTTTAAACTGGGGTTAAACCATATACCTACGAGTACATAGATGTTTGGACATGTTGTTTAATTAATACAAATAGCTTTTATAATTTGATTAATTGAACTTTCAGAATTTTATTTTTTTTTGTTTTTGTACTATATATTAATTTAAGTAAGGTGTCTGTAGGGACACCTTACTTAATTTAGCAAGTAAGCTAAACGTTTTACTTACAAATCTGAATCATCCAGGAAAAAACAGAGTTCTTTAAACGCTTTAGAATTATGTTAACGCTAAGATAAGTCAACAATTCATAAAATACCCACCCGCATAGCAGGCACTTATCAGGAAATAAGCCAGGCACTTTTTTGTAAAATTCTTTCGTTACTGTGCACACAGAGGGAACTTTACTTGGACAAAGTTGAGGTTTCCAAAGTTTTCCATTCACAGGGACGGTAGCCGGCCATTGTGGCTAATTCAAGGCTATAATTAAATTTGTTTACATAATATTCTGTTACGAGACGAAAACTTGCTGGTAATACACCCTCGGGGGTAACAAGTCAAATTATATTTTACATAGTTTTATATTTATATACGAACATTAAGAGATTTTCGCGGTTCGGTGTTTAATGCTTTAAAAGTTATAACAACTCATTAGGTTAATTATGAGATTTATAAACAAATACCTCAGACTTGATTCACTCCTCTCAACAGAGCGAAATATCTGGTAATGAAAGGCAGGGACATAAAAAAATTAACTTAAAGATTTAACGTTTTAATAAATTCATTTTAAATTGAAATATTTTCCTTGATATCCTTTCCTACCTAGAATTTTATAAAAGAACATCTCTCTGTTAACCCGAAAACAGGAAAAAATCTGCCTAAATTACTTTACATAAACAAAAGTGGATTTCAAAGGGCATAAATCAACATTAAGATTGTACAGTCCAGAGTTTCATTTGTGAAAGCAATTTTTTTTTTTTGAAAAATAATGAAATTACCCTTGGAACTAAAGTGACCCGCCCGAGGGAAAACAACAATATTCTCGGCCCCCACTACAAAGAGGCCACCATTTGTATTATCATTCCATTAAACAAAAGTCACCGGAGTTTCAAATGAAAACACAGAACTCATTATTCCCGGGGCAGAGAAATGATTTCAAATGTTAACAAGATTCCCCATAATAGAGTTGTTCACGGAGAGATTTAAGAAAAACAAGCATGAGCTACGGGTCGTGTTGCCTTGTGTTGTGATTCTGAAGAATTGTGTTAATAATAATGTCTCGCTACAATACAAAGCCACTCGAGGCGGCACACGCTTATATGACAAACGGAACCCACTCTCTTATTGTTTTATAATCTTTGCTTTCTATTTATGCAATGTATTCGAGTATCTGAATTTGTTTCGTCGGGATTATCTTGAAGGACCAAATGGATGTTTTTCCGGGATTATTTATAATTTGACGGAGTTTGTATGTAATGCAATTTTTATAATACTTTTGAATTTTAGATTACATATTTTGTTAGAGGTAAAGATACCAATTTTCTTTAACATTTCCAAAGGGGGAAAGGTATGCCAAATCCAGAATCCGCGTCTTCCCGGCCCTCCGCGGAATTCCTATATTATATAATACATTGGGGAGGATCATTTTGCTCGTTTATTGCCGGATATATCTGTGAATGCTCGTTTGTCAAATGCACAGTCATTTATTCAATGGTTTATTTTATGACTTCGTACCTCTATCACCCGAAATAAACAAAGAGTTAGTGTGCATCCCTCGAGGGATAACTATAAGATAAATGTGCTTTTGAGCTCGCGTAAATATTGTATTAAAATACTTTTCTTTTTATTTATACTCGAGGAAATATGAAAAATGGTAGGTTAGGAGCGTAAATATTGTCTTGATTGATTTAAAAACTATTTATAATTACCTAATGTATTTTTATTTCTAATTTACTAGTCAAATAATTTAAATAGCACTTTTAAAATAAACATAAAGACCAATTATAAAGGCGCTGCCTCGCTGGAGCATTCGTCTGTAATGTAATAATCCAAGATTCGATAAGATTCCTATTCATGTTCACCACCATTACAAGCGAATGGTCCCGGGGAATGTGATGTACAAATTGTATCGTTACAGGTTGCTGGCTACGCTTTCCGGGGTTGATCCGTGGATGGGTGATCATCTTTACATACCAAGACTCCTCCGTGCCTCAGAAAGCACGTTAAGCCGTAGGTCTCGGCTGTCCTTCGTAGATCTTTGACAGTCGTTACGGGTCCTCAGAAGCCCAAAAGTCTGACAACCAGTTTTACCCAGGGGTATCGTATTATTCAGTAACTGGTTTGTAGTTGCCAGATAGGCAGTCGCTCCATGTAAAGTACTGGTATACAGCTGCA
The DNA here is from genome assembly GCA_948252095.1 of Dicycla oo. Classification (NCBI taxonomy): domain Eukaryota; kingdom Metazoa; phylum Arthropoda; class Insecta; order Lepidoptera; family Noctuidae; genus Dicycla; species Dicycla oo. The sequence continues at coordinate 13,028,947 of OX411714.1, read as the reverse complement.
TCCGGTTAGACTGGAAGCCAACCCCAATATAGTTGGGAAAAGGCTAGGCAGATTGAGTTTGCTGGAATGCTCGGTACTCGTCACTCATTCATGCAATGCTCAAATCAGAATTGTTATATTACAGGAAAATGCTTCCGGTGAGGAAGCACCTTTATAGGCTACTTTTGCTGGTAAGAAGCCTGTGCGATAAACTTAATAAATGCGAATCCACGCGAGTAAAGTGGTGGGTAAAGCTAGTTTATAATTCCAATAAGAGCAACGTATTCGCAAAATTATGCCAGTATAATAATAAATTATCACCCGCCCACAGCGAAAAGTATAAAAGGAAGAACTTTTAAATTTTATCAACCAAAAAGAAACCGACCAAGTGCGAGTCGCACTCTTGCACGAAGGGTTTCGTACCATTATCTATAAAAACGGCAAATAAATCACGTTTGTTGTATGGGAGCCACCTTAAATATTTATTTTATTCTGTTTTTTAGTATTTGTTGTTATAAGCTGTAACAGAAATACATCATCTGTGAAAATTTCAACTGTCTAACTATCACGGTTCATGAGATACAGCCTGGTGATAGACGAAAAGACAGACCGACAGAGGAGTCTTAATAATAGGGTACCATTTTACCCTAAGGTACGGAACCCTAAAAACACTGAAGTAATTAAATTCGAAGGTAGGGGTTAGGTAGACGCCTACGTCCTACATATACTCAAAATAAGGAACAATAGATACTTGTTTTGGGAAATTACGGAAGGATTGTTGATTCACGGAACTGATTTAGTGTAAGTAAAGGCTCCTTCAAGCAGATGCAACACGCGACGCGAATCGCACGCGACACAAAGGCCTTTATACGTTCCCGAGCGTTAGTCGGAAACTGATCTGTTACTAGTGTGTGGCCTTTATCTAGCTATTCCCTACATGCTGCCATTCATTTGACAACACGACACGGAGCTACGTCTCCCATAAAATAGCGTAGATACGGCTGTAGTTCGGTATTTCTAATTAAGCTCTGTATTAGTTTCGAGATTTGATTAGTAACATAACTCGCGAGACAAAAGCAACCGCTAGTTGTATTTTATAGGTATTCCTTTCCATCTGATATCGAAAATAATTTCATGAAAATTATGAACAGTATTCAGAATTTCAGATACACAACGTTGTCTATCAATGAAATGTTATCTAAAATTCTGTTTGTATTTTCTCTCAGTTTGATAAGCTTTCAAATGATGCTGTCACTCATTTGCAGTAGCGGACGGGCGAACATGGTAAACATGATACGTGCTATCATCGTATTTGTAGTTTGAGGTGAGCTGGAGGGCCGGCGGCGCTCGTCCCACCAATCAAACAGTAGTACAGAATTCGAGCGTCCAAAGGCTTCGTATCTCATAATAAACCCGTGGGCTCGGACTCGCTGCAGCCGACAGAAATTAAATACCTATGACGCGCGACGTGGGTTGAATTTTTTGAAAGGATCTGGTTTGGCAAACAGGAATATTGTATGCACTTGCACGGCCGTATGTATTGTATTGCATTTTCGATAACATCAAAATGCATTGACAACTTGGCAGGTAAACAATGCATGTTCCTAAATTGTGGTAAAGTGAAATGGCTGGGTATTATTATACCTGGCAAATCGTTGACGTGATATCGGTACAGGGTGGGATTTGTTGAGGACGTTTTACGTTCTATTTCAATACACCTCGCAAATAAATTGAACTATAAGGTGTGGATTTCTTTATTTTATTTAAGGCTTGAAAGATTCAGTGATAAAAATGTTCAATGATTTGTACCGAATGTATCCGTACATCAATAAGTTCGAGTATCGAGCGTGAGGCGGTGGTAACGACACGATTGTAAAGTTTCCGGTGTCATAAAACCACCGCGTTGTAAATTGAAACCTTCATATTTATTTCTGTTATTCGTTAAAAGCCTCGTAAAGTTAATAAAGGGTTTTTTGTAACAAGCAGGGAGCATAATTCGAGTTCGAGATAAGCCCCCGGTCTCGAGTTAGAATCTTTTAATACGTCGTTAAAACCAACCCCCGGTCGGCACAGACAAAAGCTCAACAACCTAATTGTTGACGAAAAATATTCTCGATGCAAATTCGCACTCTTTACAGCCCATTCGGAATTTGTACTGGACCCGAAAGAAGTTAACGTAATTAGCCCGCGTTGTTGGGGTGTATTCTGATTTTGCGAAGTCGTGATGTAATCGCGAACAACTTTGTTTTCAACCCTACTGTGGAATGCAGTATTATTTTATAGCAAGTACCTAATATTTTAGAGAACAGATACGAAGTAGAAAAAACATTGGTAATTTGTTTTCATTTCAGTACTCTGTATAAAATACAGTGAACCCTTGAGTAAGGCTATGGATAGTGTTAATGAAATTAAAATCGCTACAGAATCATGGAATAACTGTAATAATAACATCAGTTGTTTCTCGCAGAGATTGGCTTGTTATTAGTATTTAATTAAATTCTTCAGCAATGTAGCGGAGCAATGACTCCGTCTGCCATGACCTTTCATTTAGATTTCCAGAGACAGTTAATGCTTAGAAAATTCATCTTCTATGATAGGATTAATAATACTAGAAAACACGATTCAAGGAGTGGTCAGTGGGATTTTTCCTGAATTATCAGCAGAACTTTTCCGGAACTACGAAATGTAAAAAAGAAATAAACACTTTTGACGACCAATTTCACATTTAAGGATGGTTTATGCGGGTTTGATAATACAGACTTGACGTTCGCGCAGTGGTTCACGTTCTATGTAGTTATTAGATAAAGTTTTTTTACGATTTCAATATTATAGGCTTATACCTACAGTCATTACTTAAGAGCTCCAAGCTCTATCCTCCCAAGTATCATCATAGATTAAGAAACCCACATATTGACTCTTTCACATCAACATTGTTTATATTGAATATCGTGGTCAGTGGAAGTTTACCGCGCGCTTTTCTCGCTCTTTATCCAATTCAGGCGATGCTTTCCAGTTCACCTGCTCACGACAATTTCAATCCTAATTTGTGTTATCATTTCCAATTTCATAGAATTATACAATAAAGTACTTGTTATACCATGCTATCCTTAATTGGTACCTACGGGGATCTGGAGTGCTCATTGGGTACACTTCTCCCCGAAGACAAAGGTTCGTGGAGTCCTTGCAATCGGATCCGGCGCGCCGACGCCCTCTCGGTAATTTTCTCGTTAACGGAATGAATAAAACATTTCATTCCTTACCTTTCTTTTGTAATTGTTAATGGTTGATGGGTTTTGGCAATTTATGTTCGGTTTCTTTCAGAAACACTATTTTGCCGCGTCATTTGTTATTCGATATCCATTCAGGATTTGCGTGACGGCTTTAATTGTACGCTGAGAGATCACCGATCACACAAACGTTGCTGTCTGGAAGGGCAGACGACATTGTTGTTTTATCGTCTATTCAGCAACATTAAGTACGACAGATACATATTTGGATGGTTTTTATAACGCTCCAAAATAATAAAACAGGACCCATCGCCGCGATGGACAACTTGCAAAGAAAAATACATCACGATAAAAAATGTAACTCTAACGAGAACCTCAAAATGGCTCGTAAGCAATGAAACAGCGCAATTTCATGAGAAAGGCGGCCCACAAATAAACCAAAGCGGACCACATTCCCGCCTCCATAAAGCGCAGACTGAAATAAACGTAACAGACTCCGTTCTTTAAAAAATCCGGGCGACGACAACCGCAAAGCTCAGCAAAAATCTCTAGTGTGAGTTGGAATTCCAGCGTCGGAATTTTCATAACTGGCGCGTGGCGTCGTCGGTCGTTGAAGCGTTCCAGGTGAAAGATACCGAATTTATATCCCGAGGCGGTTCCGACGCCGATCGTGATCCGGCTGCGGCTCGCGCTCGCGCCGCCGCCGTCGGGGAATCCTAGCGCCGTACTTTATTAGGTACGGAAACCGCTTGCCTCTCGCAAAATATGTGTGCGGCCCTCCGATGACAATAAACACCCCGTATGAACGTTGCCCACATGAAAGGCTTTATTTCGCCAGGTGTCATGTTCATGTATGCGCGTAAAACGTAAACGCGTCCGTTCTCTGTTATTGACATTCAAGGAAAAATTGTGCTTTCAACGTAGGTACAACTAATTCTTGTCTTTCGTGTAGCTTCATTTTCACAATGCAAAATTTTGGACGGTATTCATTTAACAAGTCGATTCAACCGAAATTCTAAATATTCAAATAATTTCATATTCTACGAGAGCTAGATTCACTGCGTTGTTGAAAATCCCTAATTAAGTAATGCATTTCGCGTCTTTGGAGTGTGCATTGCTATTTAGGAGTATTCTGTTAATTGTGCAGTTAATTCTTCAAATCCTCCTCCGTCCAAAAATAACCTTTATGCCTTTTAAAACGTTAATGTAGCAATTGAATTATATTTTAACAAGAATCATCTCGCGGCGCCAAGTGCAGGATATTGTGGGCCACACCCTGCGAAGATTACACGAGTTTTTCATATAAAGCCATTCAGCCAATTTCCTCATATCCTACACAGGAGCATAATAAAGGAGGCTTTTGTGAAGGAAAGAGGTTCGCGCACCTACAATGCGTAGACACCGCGTATACACCGCGAGTGAGCGAGACGTAGGATCCTTCCCTCTTGCTCTTTTTGGATAACTTCTGATATTTAGGGTGCTGCCGTTGTGAACAAATAGGTACTTTTACAACGTCAACGTCTACTCTATAGGAGATTTAGTTTCGTATTCAATTTTCACTAAATCATGTGCTTAGGAAAGGTTTAGTTTTACGTAGCTTGTTCAAAATTTTCTCTCGATAAAATACGACGCTACTGGCGCGTTTTCTGATACTATTTTATGTTATTTGTAGTCAAACAGTTTTCATTCTCGTCTGGTATATTTGTATCAATATAAAGAGTGTAACTGCAAACATTCAAGAAAATAAGACTAGAAGATTCAAATCTTGCCTTTTATTTACTTCACGATGCCTAAAATTTACATTAGAATTCACTGTCAAAGTTCATTAGGATAATGACTGTAGCTGAGGTAGAAACCGTGTTTATTTACAACTTTTGAACCCCTTATTTACCTCTTTTGGCAAAATGTATTAAAGTATTATTTTCTTTAGCTAACTCCCACGTTTTGTGTGGGTAGATTTAGATTAAGTAAATAAAATTTTAAATATAAAAATAATTGTTTTATCAGAGGGTAAAAGGTCCAACAATACTTGTGGCTGGTTGCTTTTCTTCTTGAAATCTTGGTGATAACCCTTAGTCACTTTTTACAACATCCAGTACCCGGTCACAACATCCAGAGTGCTACACAAACTTATAAAAAAAAATTAGCTTAGATACCCTTTACCATGTCCTACTCCGTAAATGAACAAATTACCTGAAACAAACGAACACACAGATGAATATAGGCCGAGTACAGACAAACAACATGTAACATTAAGTGAACACTATGTAGGCAAGGCCTGGAACAGCTGATGTTGACAGCGGTGGCTGCGGTTATCCCGGGTCGTGAACGGTGTACCATCCAACACCGTATACAGTATTAACACGCATATTTGATGCTTCATTTTGGGTTGGATTTTTAGGTTAATAAAAATAATATAAAATAGAAAATTTCCGTCAAAGAAAATGTTTTTATTTACCTAGTCAATGTTTCACCTGGTCATCAAAATAATAAATTTTATTTACACGTTATCTCTAAAGATATCATTTAAAAAAATACTAGTTTTACTGAAACATTTACCCATCGATGTTTTAATTTTCTTACATGTGAAAACTCATTGGTGTTTTCACAAATGAAAAGCCACTGTGCCACTACAAAATTGTATAATGTATAGCGCTCAGTAAATATGATAACTGCATTCCAATTTCGGAATTCAATAGTCGCGGACACCGAGCTATTTGAAAAATCTCATAAAGATTCGATATTTGGAACATTAAGTAGCAAATATCGAATGTATGAAAATTGACTGATAGTTTGATAAAACACGTACAAACATAAAATAAATTGATACTTCAAACCCCTTTTCCAGAAGGCCCAATAAAAATAAAAACACACATCTCATACAAGATAAACTCCTCCACACAAATAAAATATTAACTAAATATTCACTATACTATCTAATAAAATATCGAACATATTTCAATATACGTCTCTAAGAGAACGGCCCTATCGATATTTATTTGTGTAGTAACACCCCAGCGGCCGCCGGAGTCCGAAAACGCCATTGGTATCGTAATAAATCGTTAGAGACGTGCCGTACTGCCGCTGGAGCTCAGTTACTAGTGCGCTGTTTTTACTGGCAATAGTTTTCCGTTAATCTACTATAACCAACGCTAGGTGTCGGTCTCGGTATCGGCAGCGCAAGAGACTCGAGTGAGTGTTGCCAATGATTAATATTTTAATTTGATTTTAATGTCTGTCACGCCTTTACGAACGGCTTTATACGCAGGTCAATTAATTTTACATTGTCCAAGCCGTAAGCGAAATAATATAGCTTTCCCGAATGCAGATGACACGACTGTATGAAACACGCGTAAACTTTTTATCACTTACCTACTTGAAACTTTAGCTGTGAAGGAAACCATCGCAAAATATCACGCATTAATAATAAACTAAGCGTGTGGGAGCGGCGATAGGTAGCGCCACGTGTCACTTTGAATATAAAGTACTGTAACCAGTAACCTAGATACATATTTGCTCACTCCGCAAAGAACGCAAGCGTGATAATGCCTTCACAGCACACTTTTATGACACACGCATGTACGCAATTATTAGGAGAATAAAAGAACAGTTACCATTCCAGTAAGTACAACTTTACGACCACTATAAATAATAATCTAACTTCATTTTTATGACCTGCTTAGAAGATCAGAACAAATTCAATGAAACAATATTTACTGGCTATAATTCGAGTGCGTCCTTGTCGATCGCAATGTGAATAGATTACGCTTACGTGGAACAACTTTTCTCTGATACAACGACACTTCTACTAGTTTACGGACGGTGTAAAACATGGACACCGCACTTTTACGAGTGTCGCTTAACATATAGTGCCGTAAAACTGAGAAACTACCAAAAACTACACATACAGACATATATAATGGTCATTTCGCAGTTCGTTAGCTAATTGGATCGTAATGTATCGTTATGCTTAGCAATCAAATTAATGATATTTCTTTCGGTGTCATATCTACTGTTCAATGTCTGTTATGTGCCATATCATTAAGTTCACACGCGATATAATAGATACACGTTACGTACCTGATATATGCTAAACGTCCTGTTTCACAAACATTGAACATAAATTACACATTGCGTTCATTTTGATGCTCATTCAGCGGGTTATTTTTATTTAATTCTAGGCAGGTGCGCTTCGGCCGTGTTTCAGCCAATATTTTTGCACGATTACCATGCTGATGAAAAGCCAACATCAGACCATGTTACATGTTTCCACACACGTTCGCACCTACATAGTTTTAATTCCATGTTAAATTACACCTTTGACAAGTAAGTGTTCGTTTTTAACACAAACATTAACAGTGCTCCAAGACTTAAATTAACGCGCGTAAATATTACTTTACTTAACACAATTTGTGATGAGAAAATTTTGGCGGAAATGTAAACGAAATGTTATTAAAATACAGTAACAATAAACAGATAAAACCGATTACGTTCTCCGTTGGAACCAATAAGGAGAGATCCCGATCGTGGCTTTTCCCAATAAATATATCGAGATGAGACCAAGATAAACATATCGGAGCGAGCGGGCGGTAGGTTTAAAATATGCAGCCTTCCACGCTTCGTGAAATTCGTGTAAACAAGTGTAGCGGCCGACTGCGGATAAATCTTCGGGTATTATTGTATTCATATTCTGCGGGAAAGAAGGCTTCGTCGATACTTTTTTACGTATCGGTTAAGCTGCTCACGAAAATTGAAGGACTTTGTTAGCTTCATGCATATAATTCGTTAGAGACATTCCTCCTTTCTGGAATATGCTTAAAATTTTAAACCGCGACTTTATGAAATAAAGTATTCGGATACGAGACATTTTCAAGTAGGTACAATATTTTCTCATGGCAATATTTTCTAAAAAATGTAATCGGAGATTTGGTTTATACTGTAAAGTTTTAATATGCTAGTTAAGTACACTTGCAAAATAAATGAAAGGTAAGGTTAAATAGTCATAATTGCTATTTATAAGGCCCATAATGAGTTAAGTAGGTAATTTTATTTAGCCAAAGGTATATTATATTAAACGGTTAACCCACATCATTAGGTGGCAAGTTACGGCAGTGGCGTACAAAAGTAACGGAACTGTTGTCGGAAACATATTAATGGTTCGTTCGGACCTTCACAAAGAAGTTTGACAAGACGGCGTACAGGTGATCACTGACATGTTTGTGTGGCGACCCTTACTTCGGACCGGTGGGCTATATGCGCCCTTATCTCATAATACGTATTAGGTATGTACTTGTATATTGATACTGTTACTCGTACCAAATGCATTAAGATGAAAAATATGGAGAATTAGAGACCAGAAAGGTCAACCTGCAAGTCATCTAATAGTGAGGTGGGTGTGGTGAAGAAAAAGGAACAATGAAAATGAAAATCCATGAAACAGTATTTCTACCTGTGCTTTTAAAACCAGACATCATAAGCACAATGATAAGAACCATATTTCTACTAAATCTCATACAACAAAGAATGCATTGTACCACTACAAAATTGTATTATGTAGCGCTCAGAAAATATGATAACTGCATTCCAATTTCGGAATTCAATAGTCGCGAACAGCGAGCTATTTGAAAAATCTCATAAAGATTCGATATTTGGAACATTTAGTTGCAAATATCGAATGTATGAAAATTTACTAATAGTTTGTCGGTAGTTAAACGATCAGTATGGTGAATAAAAAACATATGTCGCCGATAAATGCATATGCAAATAACTGAACGAATGCGCATGCAGCGAAAGTTAAACGGTGAGGATAAAAGTTTGCAAATATGTTCATTTGGGCGAATAAAAATGATCAGCGTGCGATGCGACGACGCGACGTGATGCGAGCGTGTACGGCGAATAGGAATGTGAATACACGCACTCTGTTAGCACGGACGGGTAGTCAATAACGTGTTTCAGTTTTTTATTTAGTTCTTTTTATACTTCTATCGCATTCTTGTACAAGAGGCACAGGATTATTCTACTTTCTACTAACTTATTGAGTCCTGCGCGGGACGCGAAGCGCAGCATTAGAGCAGCAGGCATTAGAGGGTAACGTCAAACTGGCATTATGCAACGAATTACATCTTTCTACACGAATTTATACATTAAAAAGAAAAAAAATAGGATTCACATTTCTTATCAAAACTTTAATTTAGTGGCAGCCCTACGTAAGCACGTGCGAGAGCGAAGCGAAGCGAAACCCATCGTAGCGGACAAGCGGAAGTCAACCCGGCAAGTAATATATTTTTAATTGATGCATACAGCGGCCAATGTGTCGAGTAAACATTTACGGGTTTATTCCAACGATGACAGGGCCGACTTTGTTGGTCGATTTTAACTCAAAACATTAATTGGTGGAAAAGTGTGCAATTCGCATGTTTAAACTTTCAGTCGATGTAAATATTAACACAGTAATTATGAGGGCGTTGATTGTATGTGTCGATTTTAATTTTGTGTGCACTCTTTGTTGTAGCTTTCGAGGTTCATTAATACTGTAATGGTTTGTGAGAGTTATTCAATATTAGTCTTACGTAATGTTGGAATTTATTTTTGTTGATATCGACATTGAATTGATGAGAATACATCAAAGGGAGCTACTACATATTACCTACTGTGTCTCTAAAAATATTTCCTGATTCCGGTATTTTCAGTACAAAAATATTAGTATCAACAATCCGTTTATGAGTAGGTATTTCTCGTAATTGTTTGGATTGGCTATCCAGTAATTTTTATGGCACAAAAATCCTTTTACAACAAAAAGAAAAATACACATTGCCCCGGATAACGCCAACTGTGCGTAAGCCAACAATAATTTTTAATTTCCGTCCTAGGGCGGCCAATGCACTGAATACCAATTACTGGTACTAGCGTAACTACTGAGCACATGGAATGTGAAGCCTAGCTCTCGGGTAAGCGACTGATTTGTGTACCACGTACAATACGCCACTATGTGAATCAATGGAGATCAGGTATGCGGCACAGGAACGTGCAATCACTGCATGGGAATAGATATCGTTTGTTTTAAAACATCACTACGCCAAATTAAAGAGAGAAGGGTAAAATTCCCGTGGCAATGCAGAACTTTGCGAGAATTTGATCATTGTTGTTGTTTAAAATTACATGAATTTTAATAATTATAATTAAGTTTTAATTAATTGACGATTATCGCTTACCACTCGATGGTGTGAGAATTTGATTACTGTATTAAATCATCATCTGCCTAACCTTTTCCTAACTATACTGGGGTCGGCTTCCAGTCAAACCGGGTGCAGCTGAATACCAGTATTTTACCCAATTACTGGGTAATACGATACCTTTTGGTAATACTGGTGGTCAGACTTTCGGGCTTCTGGCGCCCCGTAACGATTATTAAAGATTGACGAATGACCGCCGGGATCAACGGCTTAACGTGCTTTCCGAGGCACGGAGGGGTCTTGATATTTAAAGGTGGTCACCCATCCACGGACAAACCGCGGCTAGCATAGCTTAACCTGATCGATCGACCCGTGCGGCTGTTATTACTTAGCCACAAGCTTACTGTATTAAATATTAAACTGTATAGATATATAACACAATACCTATTTACGAAATGGCAACTTAGTCTCTATTAGACCCAGATTTAGCCGAAGGCTTTTGTAATTTATTGTTGTACAAATAAGTCTACTGAAAGATTGCCATATTTAATGTGAGAATAAACAAAAAATAAGAGAAGAAGGTAAATTGCTTTTATCTTTCTGGAACTTACAAGAATAGCAAAGAAAACCAAGTGTAAGTACCTAAATATATTCTCAAAATCTTCCTCTCAGATATTTGGGTACGACAAAGAATTGTTGGTTAACAACAAATATCCGAATTCAATACTGGCTAACTCGTTGAAAAATAAATTTGTGCCCCAGCGGATGTGTGCGCTTGCCAAGCTTGCAGCCCTTTGGGACGTGAATTGCCTGCTTGCAAGTTGCACAATAACAGTTTTCTTACCCTAGTGGTGTTTGATACATTTTGGGTGGGACAACCCTGTAACTTTTTGCCTTGCAAAATGGAGCACTTATTATTTGTGATACTTTTGCGAGTTTTGAAACGGTCAGCTTTTCTAAATAACTGTTATTAAACATGAAGGTTAAAAACTATGAAAGCGTTGTAGACTTTTACTAAGATTAATTACAAGATCAACGTTCAAAGCCATTCATCAATTCCACCGTGAACACAAAGCCATCAGGGGTGTCGCGGAACTTCTTACCTTATTGAAATTTACTTTTTAAAACAATGTTAAAGTGCACAACGCTCGTATTTACTGTGCAACCGGCGGATGGCTAGTGGGCAAAGTTTTTACGATGGCCCGTCCCGCCCGGGGAATATTGTTGGTGCATTAACGTTTAATGCCCTCCGCAGTTTCACTAAAATTTAAAATTGGTTCGCGAAACAGTTGCAGCGATTAGACTGGATTGCGAGACCGGACTAATTTTCGGGATGAGTTTCGAGTACTTAATATGTTTTCAATTACTTTTCTGTGATAAAAGTAGATTTAACTTTTTTATGACATTGCGCTGCAAGCAACTAAAAAGCACTTCAGAAGTTTTCAGATTTAGCTACTTACATCAATAAGTTACACCTTTCCCCCTTTTACTCCGCTTCGCAGAGATTATACAAAGTCGCGTTTCGTGCTCACATACACGTCATTTTAAGCAAGTTTATATATGGGGGGCACAGAGAGTTGGTACGTCAGAACGGTATCAATTTCCGGCTTTCAACTGCCATTTGATTTATGTTTGCTATCTCTTTTTTTTTCGACAAAACTACAGTTTGTTCCTGAGTGGAAATGCAGGTGGGAATCAGTCGCAATAGTAATAAAAGGCTCTGTTTTTCATCAGCGTGTGGTGTGGGCGGAAATTATTAAATGAACCTATGTAGGACCTGTTTCTGTATTATTAGCGATTAGGTTTCTAGAATAAATTATAAATTATGAATTGGAAAACCGACTTATAAAAAAAAACAAAAACCGGCCTGCACAAACGCATAATACTGAAAAGAGAAAAACAAGCATTATAATCCATTGAATTTTGATATCGCAGGCGGGGGACAAACATAAGTTACACCATATTACAGGTTATTGGTCTGTCCCCGCCTGCGATACCAAAATTCTATAGATTATAGGTAATGCTTGTTTTTCTCTTTTCAGTTATGTGTTTGTGCAGGCGGGTTTTTTTTTAATATGTTTTTTTTTTATTTCAATCTTTTTAGTTTTATTAATATACCTATATTATATACTTACACAATTTAAGAATGATTGGGCTACGGCTGTTTATCAATTATTGAATTTCCTTTATTTTGATACCCTACTCGATAGGTTTCGTTAACTTATCACTATTTCGCGCCAAAAATGCGCCATTTTTTTTTTTCACTCACCTATCTAAGTACACTTGGGTTTTTAAGACGAATATATCTTAACTGTCGAAATCCATCCAGCCGTTTGGAAGATACGAGGTAATAAAGAAATTTACAAACATACAAAATACGCGCGAAAAACATAACCCTCCCTTGGCAGTCGGGTAATAATAACATGTAAATATGGACTTATCCGCTTCATTTGAGAGATTTTAGCTACAAGTAAGGACATAATTATTATGTTTTTGTATCAGATGTTCCATATATCTAGCATAAGCATAATCGGCCTATATGTTCCGACTGCTGGGACACAGGCCTCCTCTCAGTGAGAGGGAGTGGGCTGTAATCCACCACGCGGGCCCAGTGCGAGTTGGTAGATGTCACATGTCTTCAATTTTTTGGTTCTAGGATAGGCCGGTTTCCTCACGATGATTTTCTTCACCGTTTTTAGAGCAGTGGTGATGATATAATTTACACAAAGTAAAACGCCTGTCAGAGTTCGAACCTACGACCTACAACTCGTAAGCCGCGGCTGTTATCACTGGGCCACCACTACACCCATAGATACTGAACCTTCTCGAAACTAATTAATTAACGTAAGTACAAAATGCTAGAGGCACTAGATGATATAATAAAACACAAGGTGTAATGCCAACTAACATACAATTACATCTTATAAATAGGTTCGGTACTTTCAAACTCACTAAGTAATGGGCCGAAGCAAGCGTTACACAGGCTGCTCGGAAATTCGACCTATTCCTTGAAAGGGATTATACTAGAGGTCATTTCCAAGAAATAAAGCCCTACCTATTTAATTTTTTCAAGTAAAACACTGTCTAAATTTAAAAAAAATATAAAATAAAGAAGTTTTCCTTTCCACTCAAGACCTTTTATTTCTAAAATTATGGGAATTTAGGGCATGTATTTTTTTAAATAAATTATCACTTATTTATCATCAGTCAGAAAACTAACAAAATAGGTAAATACGTGCCTAGAAAGAAGTAGTTATTTTTAAATTATTTGTTTTTGGTGACCAGTTTGAAAATTTGTACATTAATCTAAAAACCTCCGTAACTCGGAAACCATTAATTTTCGACCTAGTTGGCGGGGCTTAATTTGTTGGACATTACCTCTAGTATAGGTAACCCGTTACAAGGAATAGGTCGAATTTCCGAGCATCCTGTATGCGTACAGTAATTATTTTAATGAAATTAGTACCTATTTTTGTATAAGATTTTCCTATTACAAAATAGGATTTCTATTCAAACAAAAATAATATAAGTAGGGAAAATAAACATCGTTATCAAGAATTGAATCAGGAATCGTTCTGTTTATTAGCTGAGTTAGGCGCATTATCAAAAATCCTGTCAGGTGCGAGTCGGGTTCCGTACCACCGAACAATATTTAACACGACTTAATTAATTATTAAAAAAAATACTTCAATGTAAAAAACACGTTTTTAATTTGGGACCCCCTTTAATTTTTAACTTTATTTTATTTTTATGAAAATTCTAAGCGAAGAATACTTTCATATTTATTTTAACAATCGCAAAGATAACTTTGTATTTCATAAAGATACTGTGAATTACAAAGTTATTTTTGCAGTTGCAAAAATCACCCACATTAAACAAAATACATTATGAATCGGCGTTTTTAGTATGTGTTGATTAAATACAGTATGGGGTACATACTTATATACAGAAGTTGCAAAATCCTAACTCACTCGTACAAAAATGGTCTAATGGTCTAAAACTGACCATTTTTTCGATCCCCTATTGCTTCATTTTTTACAATAAAAAATCAAAATTATATGTATTTGTACTGTGCTCGATGAGTTCTAGACAATGACACCCCACATGCCAGGGAAAGAAAAAAAAATCTAAATCAAACGTTTATTGTATGGGGACCCCTTTTAATTTTTTACTTTGTTTTATAATTATTTGTTGTTGTAGCGGCAATACAAATACACAATCTGTGAAAATTTCAACTGTCCACCTTTTATGGTTCATGAGATACAGCCCGCTGACAGACAGACGAACGGACGGACAGCGGAGGCTTAGTTACAGGGTTCCTTGGGGTAAGGAACCCTAATTACACTGTAATATGGAAGTTAAGTTACGTACTCGATCTAATGAATCTGAATGAAACGATCAGGGCTATAATCGGGTTGGAACTAATTAAAATCATGTGAAGCATGGCAGCTTATTCTATAGTTTAGTTTCATATAGTACTCGTACCTATGTAAACTTTGCAAGCCCACCGACCAATAATACCTAGGAATTACCGAGGTGCGAGACAGATGAGAGATGTAAGCCTAGATAATATAAGCTAAGTAAAAACAAGCCAAGTATGGTTCATGAGATATTGCCCGCTGACAGACAGACGAACGGACGGACAGCGTAGGCTTAGTTACAGGGTTCCTTGGGGTAAGGAACCCTAATTACACTGTAATATGGAAGTTAAGTTACGTACTCGATCTAATGAATCTGAATGAAACGATCAGGGCTATAATCGGGTTGGAACTAATTAAAATCATGTGAAGCATGGCAGCTTATTCTATAGTTTAGTTTCATATAGTACTCGTACCTATGTAAACTTTGCAAGCCCACCGACCAATAATACCTAGGAATTACCGAGGTGCGAGACAGATGAGAGATGTAAGCCTAGTTAATATAAGCTAAGTAAAAACAAGCCAAGGTAACTGCTAAAGAATCCCAGAATATCACCCCCTTTTGAACCACACATCTCACACCCCTATTAAAACTGATAGTAGTGTAACGTGCCAACCAATACAACACACCGCAGTGACTAGACGAAACTCACACGTACAGTATTCGACAAAAGTGCTACCGACCTTAATATTGTTAGGAAACAGTAACCTCTCAGGTGCTGGCAGGCTATATAACCATTCAATGATTAATACTCGCGCGATGACACGACGAAGAACGAAAACCATACGTTCCCCTAACTATAGCTGACGTGTAAGTATGAAGCGCTTTCGTTGCTAACTATACCGATATGATACGTCACGTATGTCTTCTGTTGTTCATCATAATTTGTTGCTAATAACTTTATAATGAGTCGTAATTTATTATAAAAACGATGCTTGGTAGTCATTCTTTTATCGTTCGTATACAGGCTGAATTTTTCAAGTGGGCGTGGATGGCCAAATCAGAAACTATGAGGAATAGCGAAAAGTTCTCAAAGGAGTCTCCGGCTCGATTTTGATGAAAACTAAAACTGCATCATCGGATTTTTGAAAAACCCATATCAAGGTTTAATAGAAAAGTAGGTAACATATGAAAAATAAAAAAAGTATTTTGTTAAAAATGAGCTCGTTTCTTTAGTTTGCCGTAATATCACTACTTTCTAGAATTCGATCATTATAAGCGACACTATCGAATGGTGTAAAATAATACAGTGTGTGTGTTTTTTTTTTCAAAATAAACGGTTCGATTCCTGGCTAGAAATATTGATTTTTCAAAAATCCAATGATGTAGTTTCAGTTTTCATCAAAATCGATCTTTGAGTACTTTTCGCTATTCCTCATAGTTTCAGCTTTGGCCATCCACGTCCACTTGAAAAATTCATCCTATATATCCGTCTGAATGTGTCAGGTATTCAAGTTGTGCTCACATCCCACAGTCACAATAAAATAAGCAATAGTAGACATATTTTAACTGTTTCATTATTAAATTGTTAAGAAAAACAGCTAACATCGCGATGACGTTGCCAGATGAAGTGAAATAAACGTTAACAAACGTTATAGGTTCTAAACAATATAAAACGTTAAAATATCACTAGATACTGTTTTTTTAACCTGAAGAACCCGAAAACTAGAACATTTTGTGCCTCACCTGAATAACGTCCAAGCAGTCACGGTCATCATGTGTGTACCGCAAACGGGATAACATGTCACGAATACTAAACACCATTTTGATAAAACAAACTTCATTAAAATACAGAAGACACGAGACACACGAGAAATAAGACTCAAAATTAATAAAACAACTAGTTAATTAAACACAGTGACAGAAACAGAATGGTAAGTAAATGACGTTGAGTTAAACTTTTTATGAAAATACCCTCAACAATTAATTATTGCGCACATAATTATTTTTCTATGGAAATATTTGACAGACTTAAGTTATTTTTTACCGCGCTAATATTTTTTAAAGTTCAGAAATGGCTCCTGTCATTTTGCTTACAATAATTTTGAAAAAAGAATTGTTCGACAAGTTTGTCATATAATTTAATATAGTCTTTGTTTTTCGGCTTGATGTAATATAGATATCCAGCCTATACAAAATTACAAGGAGGTTGGTTACCTACTTGTTTTTCTTTTTGTAATTAAATAGGAGTTTTGGTTAAATTGTCTAAGATTAAATGAAATGACATTATCTTAACTTATTTTCAATATACCGTACCTACCTATCTAACATTATTAATATAAAATTGTTTGTTGAATATTGAAAACATTGTTGAGAAAGTTAAAAGAATTTATATTCTGAGTCGAGAATTTATTCAAGCATTCCAGAATGCAATATACAGTGATCTCATTTTGCAGGTAAGTACTATTTAAACCCTGGAATCGGTTCTAAGTGGAAGTTTATTTCATTAGGTTACCTAGAATACCGTCCCTAGGTTTCTCAATTTTTATTATTGGCAATAGCTTATACCAAGAATATTTAATATATGACAGTAAGCACTACGCATCATATTTTGTGGGATGACTGAATAACCTGGAAGGCGTGTTATAAATTAAGAATCATTATCGTGAATAGCTCTGTGTTCCTACATTGAATAGAAAAGTCATGCAGGGACCTTGATTAATTACTTAATACTTGGACCAATGTATATTATTCATAAACGTTTTTTTTCTTTTATAGATCCTCATTAAATAGTTTTGACATTTTGTGACAAATAACAAATTAATCTTGATAGGACTGTGGTCGTGTGGGCTTGTGACTAAGAAATTACAGCCACACGGGTCGATCGATCAGGTTAAGCTATGCTTGCCGCGGTTGGTCCATGGATGGGTCACCATCTTTATATACCAAATCCCCTCCGTGTCTCGGAAAGCATGTTAAGCCGTTGGTCCCGGCTGTCATTCGTGGATCTTTGACAGTCGTTACGGGTCGTGAGACCAAAAGTCTGACAACCAGTATTACCAAGGAGTATCGTATTACCCAGTAACTGGGTTATGGAGGTCAGATAGGCAGTCACTCCATGTAAAATACTGGTATTCAGCTGCATCCGGTTAGACTGGAAGCCGACCTGAACATCGTTGGGAAAAGGCTAGGCAAATGATGATTTAATACAGTAATCAAATTCTCACACGACTGTGCTCGTGCGAGTTTTGCTTAAATATATGTGTATTTTCAGCTGTCTTATTTTCAACGAAGTATCTACTCAATATGCTGGAACTGATGAAACTAACTAATTGCGATATCACGTTCCACTGCATAACCACTACAGATAGAACATCCTCCACTGTCACTAATTAAGTAGGTATAAACCGACACATTTATGCGAGTGGCGAAATAGAGAACTAAAATAGAATGTACAGACGCCAGCAGGTCAAGCTACCCGAAACTGTCAAATTTTCCCAATCAACCTTGAACCTAATACTGTAGAGATAAAGTTGAAAATCTATCAAAGAAATTTGACAGATTGTAGCTTGATGTGCTGGCGTCTGTACTAGATTTGACAGTTGTTTGACATCTTCCCTAAGCAAGTGGCTCCGCCGTGCCACGCACGGATAAGTTTTTGGCGTGTAGGTAACTATGAACACATTAGTCACCGAAGAAAAATTGCTGTTAATTAATAGACGACAAATGTCATTTTTTTTTCGATTCATCTTTTGCGGTCAGATTCTTATTACCGGTGAGTCTTGTGACTGCTATAGATATGCACATGGGATAGAAAATTGATAAATTACGTGCCTATTTCTCCTAGCACGGATTTCCAATTTTATTGTACAGACGTCAGCACACCCAAGCTACTACAATCTGTCAAAGGAGAAACCCGTTTCTGGGCCTAACCGTTACACGAATAAGATATGTACCAAAAAAATCGTCTATTTTGCTTGATTAATCCATTTAAATCTTAGCCTCATTAGCAATGGCCAAGTGTAGAAAATAAGTAGATTTCTATTTTTTTTATTCTAAACTAGCTTTGTAAACCGTAACAACACTTATTTCATTATATGTCACTAACTTCACAAACGCTGTCATTATATCAATAAAGCGTACCCTACGAATATTATCGATTTAGTGGAAATCGATACTGTTACAAATGATTAAATGATACTCCATTGTTTTAGTGTGCTTGTTTTAATAGCAATTAAAATAAATGTTAAATAAAAATCAAGAATCTAATTGATTTTTAACGTAACCACCATGAAAAAATCAATGAAATAAATTATATAATCGATAAAATCGGCAGACCCACGGAATGCACTACTACTGTCTTATTTGTCATGGTTGTAATGTCATGTCATTATTGTCATTCGCTTTTCGTATTTTTGCCCAAGTGAATGTGTTTTTCCGTATTTCTCGAGATTTATTATTTCATAACGCCTTTGATCGAATACTGGACTCCGAAATTGATTGCCTTCTGACTGACTCTCGTTTGAACATTGGACATCGTACCCTGTCACCCCTGCTGACCTTTGCTGGAAAACCGGATCTGTATTTTGCTCTTTTGACGACTGGCTATATCAACACCATGAGCCTGTGCATTAATTGCGGCTGCTGCTTTAATAAATGCTTTCCACCCTCCTATCGCAAACCGGAGTGATGCTCAGGAAATCCTCCAAAAAATTAATCAGTATATGCATGTGGAGAATAGATTAAGTAACTATGTGATTAGCAACAATATAAATCGACGGAGAGCGCAGTTCCAAGCAATATATGTAGAAAGAGATAATATTATTGAGTTTCCTGAATTAACATACAGCGAGCTATTTCTTGTCTCCTTGGGCACTTACCAAGTTAAACAGGCCCGTTCTTACTTACTTAGAAAATGGCTCATATGTCATAGAAGTATGTAGGGAGGTGGACAGTGACCTACAGCAAGAGATATCTACATCGGACTCAACCTGGATATTAAGAGGAAGAATAAAATCCAGGCATATTAGTAGTAGGATGTATTTCGTATATATATTAGTCGACCGCTCTCTAAGTGGAAGGCATGCTATAATCCAATATTATTGCACCTGCATTGTTGGCAAAAGAACGGTTGGTTGCTGTGCCCACACCATGAGCATAATATGATATCTTGGTTGGGCACGGCACCAGCTGAGGTTTTCAGATAAATCTGTAGTCACCCCGTAAGCGCTTTTTATATACCTACTTACCTAAAACCTCATCGTGATACGCTGCAGCACAGCACATGGGCCTTCCAGATTTACGTAGAAAACAAAGCCTCGAAAATATAATTTTAATTTACTTAAATAACTCAAATAATAAAAATAACCTAAAATGTAAACATTATCTGATTTTATCCATTTGGCCATTGCTGGGAGACGTGAAAATTGGGCTCGTGAAACCTTACTAAATGACCTAATTAATGGCCAAATTCCAGCCCTGTAACGCCAGGCCCACGTTTCTATGGAGTTTGGGTTTCTCCTTTTCTTTATTAGATTTTCAACTTTATCACTAAAGCATAAGATTCAAGGTTGATTATGAAGATTTGACAGTTTCGGGTAGCTTGACCTGCTGGCGTCTGTACATCCACTATATGGTCGAAAGTCGTAGAAAAATCAGTAAGCTGTTAAAAAATCTAAATAATAGTACATCACTGCCGCCGCCTGCAAAGGGGGCATTGATGGACACCATACATATGTATGTGTGCCTCGGCTTCGCCTCAGCCTACATTTTCACATTTGTCCATCAGTGTCTGGTTGCGGCTTAGGCGTGTGCTTACATATAGTACTTTTCGCAAATAATGCGCGGAAATTCTAACTAAGGAAATCCTAACTTCCTAACAAATACGCGAAAGAAAAAAAAATGCGAAAGTAAGTTTGTTTGTTTGTTACCTTTTCACGCCTAAACCACTGAACCGATCATCCTGAAACTTTGCATATACGTTGTCACGTGTACAGAAACGGACATGGGGTACCTTTCCTCGACAAAAAAAGTACTGTTCCCGAGGAAAACGACAATACCGTTCTTATGATAATAGATGGCGCCACGTGCCTTTCGAATCATGATTGAATTATATTAGTATAGAAACTTTAGTAGTGTGTTAAGAGTAGTTTTTGTTAATTTAAGTACCTAATTTATTTTGTGAGTCTAATGCCAATAGACAGGTTTTTCATATCCTAATCCTAACTATCCTAATATTGTAAATGCGAAAGTAAGTTAGTTTGTTTGTTATCTTTTTCCATCGTAATTTTCCTAACTAATTAATACCCTAGTTTATCCTGTTTTTTTATGTTTATGTTTACATGCAGGGAATATTGTGTACATCTGTTAGAGATATACATACAAGATCTCTGTCTCGGTCATAAAATTTAAAAAAATGTATTTTTATGTATATTGTTGATGTACCTTATTAAATAAATAAATCTTTTCACGGCTACTAAAGCACTGAACAGATCATCCTGAAATTTTGCATATATGTTGTCAGGTGTACAGACACGGATATAGGGTACCTTTCATCCCAGAAAAAAGGACTGTTCCGTAGTCCAACAACAATAACTTTCTTATGATAATAGATGGCGCCACGTGTCTGTCGAATCATGATTGAATAGAAACTTATAGAAACACTATTACTTACTTTATTATAGAATTTAATTAAGTACCTAATACATTTTGTGAGTCTAGAGGTTCGACAGACCGGTTTTTCGTCTTCCTAACTAACCTAACTAACATCATAAATGCAAGTGTTTGTTTGTTTGTTGATTACGATTACGCTTTCACGCTAAAACGACTGAAAGGATTTTAAATTTGGCACTTAGACCATGACTCTGGAGAAGGACATTATGTTCATCCTGGATCGCAGACGAAGTCGCGGGCAACAGCTAGTAATAGTATAAATGCGAAACTGAGTTTGTTTTTTGGTTACTCTTTCACGCTAAAACCGCTGAACGCATTTGGATGAAATTTGGCAAATGTTTAGACTATGACCTGGATTAGTAAACATATGACAGTTTTGATCCCGGTAGTGCGTTCCCGTGTGAAATTCCAGAATCAATGTCAAACACCGATAATTTTTCACGCGCCAATATGTTCCTTTGTATCTTTTTTTACTTTAATCAGCTCTATTTGCAAGCCAAATATATTGATATGTCAAAGATTGTATTTAAATTCCGATTTGGTTCGCGTCATGTAATTTTGCCGCTCTGAAACCAGGCTTTCCGATGCGCATGGCATGGTACACTACTGTTTTAGTACAGATATTGACTACTGCGCAGTCATTTGTACTACATCAGAGCGGCAAACTTACATGACGCGAACTATATAAGTGACCTTCCATTATTCCAAGCATGTTTGAGAAAAATAACTAAACACTTGAAAAATGCGCCGACCGTGAATATTAGAACAAACTCGCATTTACTCCCTAAGGCCGTTTCCACATGGCGGGGCGGGTACTCACATATAATAATCGCAGCGGAAACGCTGTCGCACGCGCGCGGGCCGCTGGAGCGGAGGTGTCAAACGACAAATTTCACGGCGCGACTGTCCTTAGATCTCTTGCCGCTACGTCGCGTGCCAGTGTCGCTGACGTGTCGCCCCCTTAGGCAGCGTGCGATTATTTTTGTTTTAAAAATCCAGTCCCGTTCCGAAGTTTCGTGTTCTACGGCTAGGCTGTTTTGGCTAGTTTGATTTTTAGCTCGTTTTTGATGGGATTTGCTAAACTTTTATGTGGATACTAGCTGACTAGTATCCTCAAAAAAGTTTAGCAAATCAATTTAGACAGGATAGCATCTGTCGGATCAGCCCGGATCAGATGTTGTCCTGTCTAAATTTCAATAATTAATGTAAAATTCCCATAGAAAATGCACTTTCAGTTTTCCTGAATTTTCCAATTTTCCCGGCAACTTTTCCAACTTTTCTCTTCATAAGAACCTTCCTTGGACTTCAACGAATATTTGGAAAACAAATATTTGCCGAATTGGTCCAGCCTTTCTCGAGTTTTCCACTTAGCAACACATTTAGGCATTCATTTTTATTTATATAGAAGATAGATAGATAGATATGGAACGAGGCTTGATGTAGTGCAGCCTTAAACAATTTGAGGTATATAGAATAATAATTCAAAACCCAGCATACGCAACAATGCTCCATCAAAGATGAGCGTATTCGAAACAGACGTCAATTACCGTCCAACGTAACATTGCTCCGGGAGTAAAGCACTGGGATTAGATTCCAATTGCAGATGCATCTGTCCACTAATGAACGCTGGCACGTGCATACTGCAGGCAGCCACCTGACACCTCACGAGTCTGGACGCCTGGTACATCGACAGCTCGTCGAGCATGGTAAAACGTATGAACGACGCATTTCGTGGTTTAGACGAATATAAAATCTAAGCATAGAAAATATATTTTGTACTTTATTCCGATATTTAAGAGTGGCCTTCATGTAATCGGTACTGACGAACTTATTTTGAGCAAAGCCTGCAATCATCATTGGTTGGAAGGCCTCCCACAAGTTGGACCGATGGCCTTGTTAAGGCCGCAGGAATCCGCTGGATGCGGGAATCACAGAACCGGTCGAAGTGGCCATGCTTGGGGTAGGCCTATGTCCAGCAATGGACGTCTTTCGGTTTAAATGATGAAGATGGTGATGATGACTGCAGTATCATCATCATACACCATCTTACTTTCTGTATGACTCGTATGTCGAACTTGTCTGGAATAGTTTATCTACTAAACATGACTTACCTACATGTTTTCGATAGATTTTTGAATGATTCAATTCATTCAAATAACAAAAATGCATTCGTTAGTCTTTTGAATGCACCAGGTCCCTACGATACTGCAGTTTTGGTACATTGACATCTCGTCGAAAACAGTAAAAATGTATGAGTGCTAACAGTATGTGGCTCATAGACGAAAATTAAAAAGTTTGCGGAGTCCCAGCACGTATGAATTAGTAAGTTATCTTTTAAACGGAGTGCGATGATCAGCTTTGTCCATATGTGTGACAAAAAATAAATAGTTGGAAAATACATTGTTTGAATTTTGACTGTACATTTGAAACTGAGGATCGCAAATTTTATTTTATGCGTAGTAGGTACCTACATATTATGTACCTAGTGGTACGGAAAACGGATGACATGAAAACAAATTGCCCTTCTTTTCTTTTTCAGTGCGACTTCTGTGCATGGCTTTCGTCGATTACGAGAAGGCCTTCGACAGTGTGAAGCATTGGGCCGTGTTCCACCCTCTCTATCGCTGCCACATCGATTCCCGTTACGTGGATGTGCTACGGGAACTATACACCTCGGCCACTCTGCAGGTCCGCATGCATACCCTATTTAGACAGACCCGTACCGATCAAGCGGGGAGTGAGACAAGGCGACACCATTTCACCGAAACTTTTCACAGCAGTCCTAGAAGACATCGTGAAAAGTTTAGATTGGGACTTTTAGATTGGCACTTAAGATTTGCAGATGACCTAGTGCTTTTCGAAAATGTTGATGATCTCCAGAAAATGCTTCAAAACCTTTATGATACCTCTTTCAAGGTCAGACTTAGGATGAATATAGCAAGACGAAGATTATGGCAAACATCTTTAGCAATTCAAATCCTTCTATTTAAGCCGGAAATTAAATGTTGGATATAGTTGACCGGTATGTCTATCTTGATCATATTCTTTCTTTTGGCAAAGAGCATCAACATTGAGAAGAATACAGCTTGGGTGGGCCGCAATTACAAAACTGGACGACATTCTGAGATCAACTAAAATTCGACAATGTCTGAAGTCCCGCCTCTATAACCAGTGCGTTCTGCCCACCATGCCGTAAGGTGCTGACACGTGGACGCTCACACAGGAGGCTGTGTACAGGCTGAGAGTTGCACAGAGAACCATGGAGCGTTCCATGTTTGGCATCAGGCTATTATACCGAGTTCCAAATGTCGAGAGCCGAAGAAGTACGAAGGTCTTCGACATCGGAAAGCGTATTAAGGAACTCAAATGGAGTTGGGCAGGACACCTGGCAAGGTACAGTGATGACAGGTGGAGTAAAGCTGTGACAGAGTGGCGACCAAGGACTGGAAGACGAGATGTCAGTAGTCCGGCGGTGAGATGGACGGACAACATTATTGACATCGCAGACAAAACCTGGATGAGACTGGCTTTGGAGCGTGGGGATTGGCACAAGAAAAGAAAGGCCTATGCCCAGCAGTGGGTGACGTCGGGCTGTGGAACAAGCCAAATTGCTTTCAATGATTATTTGAAATTGATTGTAAGTAGCAGCAGGTACTCGTAATCTCGCTTATAATGAGTAAGGGAGCAGCAACTCCAAATAAAAAGTAACAGAACCTTTTTTACTAAAACGGCGAACAATAATAATACATCCATACATAGAGGTCCATTTACTGAACTATACCGAATAACTACGTATTAGGAGGCTCATTCAATTCCCAAAATGTAGTAAATGTTGTGAACTTTACGGTTAAGGCCTCCAGTACCGGTATTAGTGAAAGAATTACTATAAAGATCGAAAACATCAGTCGTAAATGTGTATAGCGGGTACACAGCCTAAAAATAAATTCTTATTGGAACTTTAGTTCTAACTAAGCCATGGTTTAAGTAGTTTTGGAGTCCAAATTGGTTTTAAAGCACTGCAGCAGTCTCCTAAACTTGAACAATTCAAGCAATGGACACAAGAGTACAACAGGATTTAAATGAGCATTGCATTTCAACTAGCTTTCTTCAGACGTTTAAACAACTGTATATATTATGTTTATTAACAGAACATAACTTAAGAGAAATTGTAAAATTCAGTATGCACACATCAAGCACTCCTTACAAAAGTATCGAACGTAAACAAATGGTATTTCCTTCCCGATGTTAAATATGTATTTATACGTTAGAAATTGATAGTCTATTAGCCAACATACACATTACTGTTACTGCAATATCATTAAGCGAAGGAGGCTGTTGCTTAGCTTACGACACGTAAATTGACTTAAGTATTCATGACCTGATGAATAAGTGATAGGAATGAGCGGAGATGCGATCGAATCAGGCCCGATTTCAATGACCGGAATAAGTTTCTCAGAGGTTTCACTTGGACTGAGGTCCGACTGTTATCTTACTCCTATTATACACAGGTAGACACTCCTACAGAAAGAAAATGGCAATGATAAACATGCCAGTAGGTACCCTAGTCAACAGAAAAATTGCTTTACAAAAATAAAAAAAAAATAGTAACAAAGAATAAAAAAAAAATAGTAACACACGTAAAAAGATACTTTCACAATGTAATGCTCGCTCATATTTCATACATAAATTTTGCACATGCGTCGGGGAATAACACAAAGCACAAGAAAGCTTCTTTAAATATTCCTTTCCTTCATAATCAAAGTGCTGCGTCTGTAAGAATTCCCTACGCGCCGAGACGTTGACTATGTGAGAGAATCGTTACACCAACGAATTATTTTACTCAGCTATTTGTCAAAAATACTTCGACAAATATTTGGGAGACAACAATGCTTCATAGCCCTTAGATGTTTGCACGTTTATTAATATCCCAGAAAATTTATTTCAATATTAATTAAAATCTTTAGCTCAAAAATGGCGCAAACATTAATTAATTTCAAAATACATATTTAATTTAAACACTATCAACATCTAATAAAACTTACTTGAGTAGGTACACTCGTGGAAGTTCGTAAACAAAGTCGTCGAGTCCAAAAACCTCCGGAGAAAGTTTCATTTATTTTTCTACGATAAAAACTCTCAATTTCTTTTATACGTGTAAGAGCTTAGGAGGGACGCGTGTAAAAGTTACTTAAAATCGTATATAAACAGAAATAACGTCTCCGCGGATTATTTAAAGCAACTCGTGAAATTTCAATGAATAACCTTAAAACGCGGAGATTAAACCAAAAAAGTTTTTGTATTTGCTTAGCTCTTCACAGCTGATATAACTGGATTGCAAAAGTTCTGAGGATGAGCATAAAAATCGCCAGTTGGGGGAAGAAAAGAAAATCAGTATTAAGAGTGTCGCAATAACTGTGAGTGTGTTTTTGTTACGGTAAAGTTCTTGAGTAACTAGGTAACGCTGGCATAATGGCCGCTGAGTAACGTTTTATGACTTACGTCAGCGAACAACTACCTAACACCCTGTATAAAAAGAAGGTATGTCTGTTATTTTATTCAAAAGTAATGTCATATAGGACTACTTTATTTGAAGATGCTCCAAATTGCTCGTTTCAAATCAAATGTACGAATAGGTGTATGAAAATGTTGTAATAGATTTGTTATTATGTTATGAGCATAATATATTTCGAGCGGAAGTTTATTTATTCGGGCCTTTAGATATTACTTTTTATCGTAGAACGATGTATTATTATTCCATTTAAGATTTCAAATTATGCTGTTATGACACTGGGTGCTTAAGAGGATTGTGAAGTGCCGATACGCGGCGCGATTTTTGGAGGCAATTACCTACATTTCATACAATTATTTACATAAATAATGTTTCGGGCGATAACGTTTTTACTCCCCTAAACCTTTACGAAATGAGACAACTTTGACCTCATTAGATTCAGTATACTTTAATCTAGGTCTGTACGTTTTTCGTATTTAGTAATTGAATTGAATTTAATTAAAAAAAATAAAAATGCTCGAGGATGTTTTTATGTCAAAAATATAGATATTTAGATGCTAATAACTTATATTGTATACAATATTTCTTTATAATAAAAACGTAGGGACCTAGTTTTTCATCATACCTACAAAATTAGATTATGTTTACGGGGAGAAAAACGTTATCTCTTTTTGTATGAAAATTTACAGCTTCACAATCCTCTTAAGAGGCCTGTCACATTTTAACACCTCGCTCGTTGTTTTATCTAATTGTGTTATCTAATAAACTCATCTCAATAAGTATTATGATCTGTTTTTGAGTAAAGTTTATTAGATAACACAATAGAAATTTGTTTTTAATACTTACCTATTAAATTAATACAATTATCAAAAAAGACATATTTTCTTATAACATTCTTAAAAATATGGTCCCGTGTGAGCGAGAGAGGTGATAAAATGTGACAGGCGTCTTAATGATAGTCAAACATTTGTTTGAACGGGAGAACGAAGTTAGCTTCATGTTTTATAAGTCATTTGTTTCCTATTTCCATTATATTCAAGACAAGTACTTACATGTTGTATATGGACCCTTCAGACTGTTACGAACCTTTATAAATGACTTCGAAGCAAGTTCATTAAAAGCTACTCTTTCATCTCAGACCGTCTCAAGACGACAAAAAATACTAAAGAAATATTATTTCGTTTCACCATTTTCTCCAAAGTTGCCAATTCATGATAGGACTACAGTTAGCTAGATGGATATTATCTATTCATCGGAAGACCCGAGCCCTCCCGACTACAAAACAGGATCACTTGCGAACGAAAATGTATTGAAATCACAATGTAACCTGAGGCTTTTGTCCATTGAAAACATTTTTTATGCATTAAAAATGTCTTAGAAATGTTTATTTAACAATAGCGTTTAAGAGAAATTACTTATTCATGGCACGTCTGAATTTTCCTTGCTTTTGCTAACGGTGGGTATCGATTCGCTGCCTCCGTGTAATTTGATAGCTAATGCAACTGAAATTCACGCTGTTTGTACTTGCCACCAAGTAACTTGCAAGTAATATTTAGTTTTGCATTTTCCACGTTCGAATATTCGGAATTCGATTTATTAGGAACGGGCATTTGATAATGTAGCATTTGAATCAAGTTCGATGGTCCGTAGTGATTTTATGTTAAAAGCGGCAATTTAATCGATTCGACGGAATAAAATAATGAACTGACGGGCCCCGCGTCCATAAAACACGATTTTATCATACCGTTGGGAGGGACACGTTTTCGAATATCGTAATAAAAAAGTCACAGATGTCAAATTTATGACGTTGGACCATTGTAAAGAGATTAAAAGATTTACTACGGATGAGGGTGGCAGCTACGATCGCTACGCAGCTACGCTGCTACGCCGCTACGCTGTAAGTCCTACGAGAAAATTATTGTGCAAGTTTAATAATGATATAATCCTTTTGTATCGGTGAAATTCACGTCCATATTACTATTTTGAAGAGGAAAAGTTTGTTTGTTTTTCATCCTAGGTAAATAAATGACTATTTCTGTCGTAAATAAACTTAATCTTTCGTACCTGTGGTAGGTACTAACTAATTAGTATCACATTGGCCATAATAAATACACTTATTAAAATTTGTTTCAAACTCACCCAAAAGGTCTTGAAATTAACAACAAAAAAGTTTACATACCTGAAACAAAAATAAAAACCATGAAGACTAAAAAAAAAATACAAAAATCCCGACACCATCAATAATTACATTATTCCTACATTATTTAAGTGCAACAATTAACAAGTAATAAAATTTCAGTAGTATATCGACAAAATTCATTGTAATGTCTCCAAGCGCAGTGCTAATGTTGGCGTCAAACAGAATTATGAAAAGATATTTCCCTTGGGGGTGGGCAATACCTTATAAATGTCCGTAACTTGGTGAATAAATCACGCTGAGCCCTAACGCCGCCAAATAAATAATTTTCTTTATTCATCAAAATTAAAAGGAGCAGTTGACAAAGCGACC
This sequence comes from Dicycla oo, assembly GCA_948252095.1. Classification (NCBI taxonomy): domain Eukaryota; kingdom Metazoa; phylum Arthropoda; class Insecta; order Lepidoptera; family Noctuidae; genus Dicycla; species Dicycla oo. Next base: position 12,999,520 of record OX411714.1, on the reverse strand, counting down.
CTTAATTATTATTAAAAATCGGATTTTGCTCGCGACTAGAAGGCCGATCGCCGACTTACCCCCAGTTTATTCGCCCGACGGTCGTACGCAACAAACACCATTATTGAACTTATACCCAGTTTCCTTACCTCCTTTCTGAATACAGTTATATTTTCGTTCTTCCTAACCCCACTTGTTTTTATGAACCGAATCTGTCAATATCGAAGGATTATTGATGTGTTCTCACGTTATTATGAATATATTGAAGAATGTTTCAAGTTTGGAGCGAATATGGGAGTATTTCTATTTGGAATAGAAATATTTTTTGAGGCAATTTTTAACCGACTTGATAAAAAAGGAGGAGGTTCTCAGTTCGTCAGAATCTTTTATTTTTATTTCTTAGCTTACGCTTTCGCCACTGCTGTTTACAGAACTTCCCTCTTTTTTATGTATTTTGTCTACTAACGTCATCATCGGCCTAGCCATTTCCCAACTATGTTGGGGTCGGCTTCCAGTCTAACCGGATGCAGCTGTATATCAGTATTTTACATGGAGCGACTGCTTATCTGACCTCCACAACCCAGCTACTAGGTAACACACGATACGCCTTGGTAAGACTGCTTGTCAGACTTTCGGGCTTCTGATTACCCGTAACGACAATGACAGCCGAGACCAACGGCTTAACGATCTTTCCGAGGCACGGAGGGGTCTCGGTATAAAATGGATGGTCACCCATCCCCGGACCGACCGCGGCAAGCGTTGCAGCACGGATCGATCTACAAGGTAAACCTTGTAGATCGATCCGTGCTGTTGTTATTATTTAGCCACGAGCCCTTCCATTAAAACCCCTTCCTCTCATTAAAACCTAAAAAAAACACACGTTTCATTAAAACGTAAAAGAAGAAACAAAAAAAAAATAAAACCAGCAAATTAGGGTTACCAAAACAGCTGTACTTACTTTCTCTATGACCAGTGCAGCAGTGTTCCATTATTGTACTGGCAAACAATAAAAAAATCGTTCGTATTTTCTGATTCTAGGAACCCTGAAGCCGTAACTTGTTAGAGGTGCATTAGCTAGCGTTTTCGAAGCCGACGAGGAGATTACTTAACGGTCTAAACCAGACGCGGACTTGTGCGAAAAACGATGTAAAAAAAAAAAGAAAAACAAAATAAAACAACCAGGTACCTAAGGGTTTGTATTGTGTCGAGAAATACTGAAATGTAAGTACAACAATAGGATTAGCACGCTTGTAGCACGAGAGGAATGTTTTTTTATTGTTTTTACGTCCCATGTTGAAGTTAACTGAAACTAAAACCGACATAAGCGTCGATCGTTTTGAATATTTTGTCGTAGCTGTAATTAATTTATCCAATGCACGTTTTGGTATATATATTATGTAGGTTTTTATTTTATTTTAGTTATTAACGGATGTCGAATTAAAGTTAAATTAAGAAATCACGTTAATAGCCTCATAAATCGTAATTAAACTTAATAAACCAAATCTTTATAAATATTTTTTAGTTGAATCACTTAAAGGCCTAATGTGTAAATAAATAATCCTGTCTTGCAAAATCCCCGTCAAAATTATTGACACAAGTTGCGTCGTAAGTTATTTCCATTCCCCTATAATAATATTATGTAAACAGCCTGAATCTAACCAGTTGTATATGTTTGGCAGTAAAAGATTTATGTGTAAACGGGTGTTCCGTACAAGTGCACATCGAGTTTTCAATTACACAAAGTGATGGCCACACTGAAGCGGGCGTACCGCGAAAAACGCCGCCGCGGTCAGGCAACCTGACCGATTGCACACCGCTCACTCGAGACCACTCCAATCCCGACAAAATCAACACAAACAATCACAAAATAAGGTTAGTTTTTCAATGCTCGCACTGCTGCATCTACGAAAATCGAGGAACAACTCGTTTTCGAAAGGTTGAAGGAAAACTCGATCGCTTTTCCAGGGGGAAGCTCTCAGTGGTTTATTGCGTTATTACCTGGACGTGTCTGCCGCGTCGGGACAGCCGCAATTTGGGGAGAAAAGAACGATATGTTGCGAGGAAAGGGATTTTATAGAGCTCCAGAGCAACGGCTCCGGAGAAAAGACCAAGCGCCCGTCTCACTCCACGCCTAGCGTAATTTTCTTTGATCGAAAACTCTACAGGACACTACTTCAGTTTTTATTTTCATCCAATTCAATATCGTTGAACGGTTTGTAAGACACGCTTCGGAACATTTCCCAGTATTTTGTTTGTTCCTTTTAGTTTATATTTCGCTTGATTCGTTGCTGCTGGCAATAGTCTGTGAGGTGACAATTTTTACACTCGTTTCTATTTTAAATCACTAGCGATTATAGATTTCCTCTTACAAAAGAAAAATAAAGATATACTAAATAAGGTATAACACATCAGTTACTCGAATACGTCACAAATATAAGACTCGTATTACACATCGTTCACGACAATCCCATAAGCCATCTACACCGAATTCGATTCAATAAAAACGTTAGATGTGACCAAAGATTTGCTCCAATAATCGAGCGACAAAAACTGTAACTTCGTCTTAGGGCCAATGAAATAAGAGTGGATGTCCATAAAATAAAATAATAACCGGTGAATAAAATCTTTCGGGTTTGGGGCAAATCTGTCAAATACGTCTGGCGGACTGTGAAGGGGGCTAAGAAAAACGTCGGAGGGTGGAACGGGCGCCAAGTGGTCGGAACCTGATCTGCCGTGGGTTGGTGGCAGTTGCCATCAATCGGCAGGTAATTGGGGCCATGTCAACCGAATAAACGATGCCGCCAATGTTCAGAATATTTTTTTGTATTGCGTTAGAATATGAATACAATGTTAAGTATCGATTGTGGTGAGATTTATTGGTTGTCTACTGTCTATTCTTACTTGAATAGATGATATTAGATATTTCAACTAGTTTTATAAATAAAAATCAATTGCTGAATGTATGTAAGCACATCACTTCAAAATGGTTGTACATATTTGGCTAATTCTTTTTTGTTGTGTTTATAATTGTCAGGACAAAGTTTGAATGAAAGAAAATGTTTCAAATATTGTTCGGAAAAGTGAAAAATTTTGGTTAAAAAATCTGCATAAAAAAGTGATTGACTGAGTAACACAGAAAAACTAGGGCCCTCTTCAAAAATATTGACAGCATTGACAGATTGACGTTTAATTGTTCAGTTTCTTACAATGTTTTATGTTACATCCGAAAAAAAAATTGTTTTGTGAAAAAAAACGTAAGAAAGTTGTGGAACTTTATATTATATCTGCTATTCTTAAAAATACCAGCAATAGTAATTTATAGAACTCAGTGTGTTATGGTTGTGAAATTATTTAATTGTCATTTTATTTCCTTACATGGTCGTACTGTAAAGGGAAGATTTGGTCTCATTTTCTTTATTCGTACACCGTGCGAAGCCGGGGCGGGCAGCTAGTATACAATATGTCCTAGAATTTAGATGTCCTAGAACCTCTTAAGGGGTCATTGTACTCATAATTATGAATAACTTTTACTATGGGGCCAAACCTGAAATCGCGAAAAAAAAATCAGCTGTTCCGTAAATTTTGACGAGTTATATGCGAGCATAAATGTAGGGAACAGTTGCTTTTTTTTGTGATTATTTTTTTATATTTTAGATTTGTGTATAAATAATAATGAAATGATGTTCGATGATAAGCGCTTCTCTTGAGAACGGCTGGACCATTTTGGATTATTTTTATTTTAAAATGTTTGAATAAGTAATTCGAATTAGGTTTAGATATATGGAAAGAAAAATTTTAAGTGTCCCGGATTTTTTTTTAATTCGCGAAAACTAAACGTCCTTTTTTTCTATGGGATTTTTGCATGAAATCAAGACGACAGGAAAACGTCTGTCGGGTCAGCTAGTTTGTAATATAATAAATTATAGTCTGTAATTAAAACCCATTTTTATTCTACAGGTGATAACACCGCGTCGTAAAGTTGTTTATAAACATGATGTAAAATTAAATGATTATACCTACTTGTGATATGATCTCCTGTAAGAAGCAAAAATATAAATTAATAAAGTGACCCGGAACTAAGTCCGTCGCTCATAATAGTAAGCTACAGTTTTACGAGTTTCCTACACTCGCTAACTTATAGTTGAACGTCCTACCTAAAGTACTTCCATCCAAACTTTCCTAACCCATGAATAAAGAAACATCGTAAAATACAGAAAAAAAGGTAAAGGAAAAGTCCGAATAACGCGACAGATGCGGTATCCGGAGTTTCCGATGTGCAAGAACAACGCTACAATAATATGACGGAGGACTTACTCAACTCGAGAGACGTCCTTCACTAAATTATGTACGACCCGAAGGTTGATTGATAGAGAATGCTATTTACCTTCGGCGTCGTGAAATAAAGACGTCCGCAGCCCATTATTTATTTAAACAGAACGGATTTAAATAAAAAAGAAAGGTCAAAGTTACGACTCAAGGTCCTGATTTACACGAGGTGAGTAGAGACATGTAATCGGTTGTGTCATTAGGACCGAAATCGAATCGAATATATATTAACTTTCGTACTAATATGAGCCTAATGTAACTTTAAATATACGTTTTGTTTCCCAAGGTTTCTAAATAACGGAAAACTATTATAATGCGGGCTATGATATTATTTAGCGATATACAGTCGCGTATCGTAGGACCCGTAAAGCTAACGCCTTGGCTCCTAGTGGGCAATCGGTAAATGTGAGCGTTTGGGGAGGAAGCACGTGACCAGAGTTTGCTATGTAGCGCTAACATCTGTATCACATTTTATGACGTTTAAATAGATTTAGCTTTTTTTTTTAAAGTGTAGGTTGGTTTCGTTTCACATTGCTTTTGTCCCGAAAATACAAGAAACTTACAGATCCTATCCAACAACTATGTTTTAAATTACGGTTGAAAAATAATGAGATGATTTGAAATACATACTTTGAATTTAAAATAATTTAATGTTGCTAATAAGATACAACTTTGCCTATCTCGAAAACCTCCAACGGTGGCCTACCTTCGCAAGTGTATCTAAAAATAAACCGGCTAGGGCTATAGGAATCAATGTGTGCGTTCCCAGTCTCCATAACAATCGAGGCGGGAAATTGCCGACTTGGTCCGATCCGCGCAATAACCTCTGACTTCTCATTATGCAGATTGCCCCTCGACTCACATATGCACGTACACTAAACATCTTACCGTGGTCCACGTGTTGCTATCATCTACATTTTTACAATCTGCATGTCTGAGACTTGGTTCTTTTAAGTCTTTACCGCTGATGAATGTTTTGAGTACTTAATTGTATGATGTTGAGACTGGCGGCAGTTCACTTTTTTTGTGTGACAGATATTGTCAATTGTCTAATAATGAATCAGTTAAATCATGTGACGTTGCTTTTATTGACCGAACCAATCACCACCGTTCCAACCACAGTCAGTACCAGTCATTAAATTAAAGAAGAAAGTTCCAAAGTCAACGTATCAGTGTCAATTTTGTTTTTGTTGTCAAGTGCATTCTTATTATTTAATTTCCATGTTAATTTGAATTACAGTTTTAATTACTATTTTTGCATTATTTTAATCTTGTTACAATTTAGTTATAAATTTGTATGGATATTCTTTTTTCAAGTTATTTTTGTCAAAATTACTTTCATCATCACCATCACTGGCCTCCTCCCTTTTGTGCCCTGCTTCCCTGGTACGTGCGAATCTAATCCAAAATTTCTTTATGGATGGTAATGTGTACGGAATCAATAAAAGGCACAGTAAAAAATCTAACGTCTACTTTTCAAGCTAAACATTATCTATCTCAAACACAATAAGCCGTAGTTACACTGCCGGGACTCTCATCCACACATCAACTTGATCAAAGTACAGTTAAGTAACGTTTGTAATAAGTGTATCGTCGGCGACATAATCTGCATAATTGGTAGCCGTCGTAGGATATTGCGTCCACGTGAGGCGGCGCGCAATTTTCTGCGCCATTTCCTCCGAATCGTCCACTCGGATGGGCTATTCGACGCGCATGCCTATCCGATGCTTAACTTTAACGTTTAATTGATACAAACTGTAACGTTACATTGAAGAATGTGTGTAATGTTGAAAAAGATTAATTTTAGTTTGTAAATAGGATTTAATTACGAATCAGGATTAGAAAGTCTTCTCTCTTCATACGAAACTTCCTTTTGGGACTAGAATCAATTCTAATTTCTGGTAAAGAAATTTTGAAAAAAAACGATTTTGCTTTATATTTGAAAGAGTTTAGTTCCGTAGTATTATAGGTGTATATGTTACGGGTAATGCTAGAAGATTGAGTAAACCTAGGTTTACCCGGATTTACTTACCCGAATTTTTTGGGTAAAGTCCGAATAATTATTGAAATAATTTACCCGTACACAGATCACACCCGTAGATCTATTGAACACTGGCTGGGTAAATACATTCCCATGTGCCTAAACGGACCCTGTGTGGTCACAGTTCTAACCTAACCTACCTTTCAGCCTACATCTAAGTTTTATCATTCTAACATTACCCAACAAGCATTGGGTAGACCCAGGTAAGTATGGGAAAATCCCGAATTTCAATTTATTTTAATCATTATTCGGACATTACACATTCGGACACTCATTGAGTGATTTTAAGTAAACCCGGGTAAACCTAGGTTTAAACAATCATCTATTTTTTTTTTATAATACTGGCCTATCGCAGGTGACTCCGGGAGCCAATCATCTAGCATTACCCGTGACATATATATTATGTAGGTACATCTTCGATTAACATAGGTTTAAGTAACATTAATACAGTGTTATTTTATGATCCTAAGGAATAGTGTAAGACAACAAGATTAGCGGACGAATCCTTGATATAATCATTAGGGAGTTTATTATGTATAGGGTTCCGTACCACAAAAGGAAAACGGAACCCTTATAGGATCACTTCATTGTCCGTCTGTCTGTCTGTGAGTGAATATATCAAGGCCCTTTTTTCTCAGGAACGCGTTCACACGCGTTCTTCAGGTTGAAATTAATGTCAAACTACAAATTTAACTTAGTTTTTGGGATAAATTCATTCCAACTACGGAACCTTTCATTGTGTGTGGTCCGACATGCACTTGGCCGGTTTTTTAAGCTTGAGAGGTGGCCAATATTTTCCCAAGAACGAAACATAAAATTTTATAGTCAGATATCTTTAACTAACATTAAAAAAAAAAATTAAAAAAAAAATATTGCTGTTCGTTGATAAGCGCATCACTTGAGACCGGCTGGACTGATTTAAATAAATTAACTGATTTAATAAATAAACTGATTTAAATGTTAGTAACAATTCGAACTAGGTTTTTATGGAAAGAAAAATCGGAAAAGATTCCCGGAAAATTTTCAAATTCGGGTAATACTGAACGTCCTTTTTTCTATGGGATTTTTGTATGATTTATTTAAAGGACAGGACAACGTCTGTCGAGTCAGCTAGTCTAAACTAATATTATAAAAAGAAAATTTAGATTTTTTTGTTATGCTTTCACAGTTATACGGCTGAACCGATTCTGATGAAATTTGATATGGGGATACATTGAACCCTGGAGAAGGAGATATGCTACTTTTTATCGACATACCACGCGGGCGATGCCGCGGGCGAAACCTAGTACCTAATAAACATTAACAAAGTCAATATTAATAAATGTTTCCATCATCACATCCACACATTCGTTACCCGTAACATAAACAATTGATAACCTGAACGCGTAAAGGGTTAACAGATCAAAATGTGTTTGTTTAATTAAACAAGAGTTCCAAGCAAACGTCAGTTACATTGTTGGCAGATGGCATTTGTACCCTTTGATTACATTTCACTTGTCCACGGTTTACTTCCTAGAAATTGACACTGAATTACTCTAATGAATTATCTTAACGTTTAATCTGTGTTGTAATTAATTTCATTATTGTGAAAAGTTTTGATTGATGGCATTTATTTATATCTTATAGGTTTTTAGATAATATATTAGGGCATTAAGTTCACTTTATGTTAGTCCTCTATTTTGCACCGAACAAAAAAACTACGACTATTTTAAAGATTATTAACTACATATAATATTATTCATACTAAATATTTTCTTTAACATACTAGGCATGCTAACCTTTGTATTTTCTTAAACTACAGCGCTCCTACATCTCAGAAACCATTAAAGCTACCTTAAATTTAAATCCGGAAGCAACACCAAGAAAAAACAACGTTCAACCCTAAAACGCAGCCAACAGACGCGTCGCTCTAAAAATGTCCTACTTAGCGATTTTCACCTAGACCTAGTAACACGAAAATGATTACGTTCCGCCGTCACGATCGATGCGTCCGCTCATCCCAACGTCACGCGATTTGTCGTGCAACGCCACGTTTTTTCATCGGATGAAAGCCCCTATTTATAACTCTGGCAAATATTTTCAACGGACCGCTGGCTTTTCTGTTTTTGTTCAGTGTGCACTTGAGATGCATTTATATCATGTTAATTGAAGATAGTGCTGCAATTCAGCAGTTTTTGTCTCTAATCCGCAATTAAAATGTGCATCAGCATAACGAGTTTCGTAAATGACTTTTTATAATTAAAGAAAGAAAGAAAGAAAGAAAAATGTTTATTCTGCACAAACAAAACGCACATTACACACATGCAAAGCATTCAAAAGACCTTAGAATAAAAACTAAAGCAAAAAGACTCGTATTCAAGCAGGGCTTGATGTCAGGGTCAGCCAGGGACCAAAGACAAACTCAGAGTATTAGTGTTCTATGTACAAACTACATTAGAAATTAAAAGTAGTAAATATTAATTATGTTAACAGCTTTCGAAGACTATGAACTACTACTACTAAACTAGAAACTTATACAGAATAAGTTTATTCTGTGCAGTTTATTTGTGATCGTTTCTAAAATAAAATCTAACACTTCAATCCAATTTCATTTAAAACCGGATAACGTCATAACCCGTAATACAACATAACAGATTTTATCAAATAAATGTTGCCACAGAGGAAATGAAGATTTGAAAAGCAGGTGTCCAAGGATTACAAGGAGATGGGGTCACGTACACACGACTGAAATGCGATGACAATGCAATCGTGCAATGTGCACTAACGTATTGCACTTTGCACATAATCCACACTAATCGTGGTCTAACGAGAATGAGGATTAGGCGGCGGTAATATGTTGGCGATGGAAAGGATATTTTTACCTCTGATACTCAGTCTTTTTATTGTTTTACCTTGTCGTCAATTATTTTAATTTTCAGGATTTATGGAGTAAGCGTTCAGAGCAAGACGATAAAGCACTAGGAAGTGGTGAAGGACGGGAGTTTTGGGGGACTGTCTTATGTAATTTTGACGTTCGAAAATTGCTGATTATCAGCCTAGTTTGAAAAAATGACATTTGATTTTGATTTTGATAGACAAAGTTTTTTGAGTGACTCAGTTTTAATTTTATGACACGGGAAACATGTTTGTTAAGACGCGTCTGTATGCAGACATTTGATTTATTTACCGGAAAGCTTACGCTTGGTTCCACTTAAAAAAAAAAAAATAGAAAAATAACTACAAAGTTACTTTGACTCAGTATTTGCATTTGCACAAAATAAATTTAACTCAGTACTTTTTCAACAAGAATCACATCACGCTACAGATGTTCCTACACATTTTAAATGAAGCTTGTTTATGAACTTACAAGTTTTTCAATCCTAATGCACAAACTTATTTCGAGCAAAATTAAAGTGTTTACGCTACCAACATTAACCGGATCCGCTGAAAGTTTATCTTAATTAATCTTTTAAGCTATTTAGTCAAAGAGAAGTAAATTCCGTTGGCCGCTTTATTGAATTCTAAGTCCGGAAACTTGGCTTAAATAAGAAAGCATCGATACCCGACGTCTGAGCTCCGTGGTAGTCTTTAAACGATTTCCTAACTTAATATAAAGTTACAAGATTGTCTAGTGGGAACTTCACTCGATTTCAGATTTTTTACAAATAAGAAAATAACCGTGGTTGCTACTATAATATTGATTTACGAAGTTAGTGTTTTCGCACCTTGTAGATAAAGCGTTGGACTTCAAGTTATCTTGAATAAGTATAAAGGATTCACTTTGAATACGACTGGATCGTATTATTTGCTTTATTAATCGCTGAGCGCATAAAAATCCTTCAGGAAAAGTCACAGTCGGACAAATCCTACTTTTATTTACTTTTTTCAAAGCTAGATTTCTAATTTAGATGCAAATTTACCTAAGTTTCGACGCATGCTATACTCGGTTTTATTCGAGCACATTATGGCCGAGATTGCAGCTGAAAATTTTATATTCGAATGAAAATCAGCCATTATTTATTCAAGTGTAGGTACGGCGAATTAGTCGCGTAAATTACCATTGTAAATAGTCGTCGGAGGTAATAGCGAATATTGAATTATAGATGAAGTGGGAGATGAATCCAGTTTTTTTTCTCTGTGTTGAAAACCCGGTGGGAAATTCTCGGCAACGTTGCGGCTGCGAAGCCTTCAATTTATGCAGCCGCATTGGCGTCTATCCGGATGACAATCTTGACATACGGGACGCGGCTGAACAATGCAGTTTTGTTAGAACTACGTACTCGAGTTTTACTCTAAGAAAGGCCAGCCTAAACCAATTACGAGTCTCAACCTAAATGAAATTTCAACGTAAGCACTTGAGGCCCTAAAGATTTCACAGAACATTATAACAATTTGCAACATCCTACCCAAGGCGTGAACTTTCAAATTTATCCCAAATTCACGACAACAACGACCAAAATTATTACACAATCAAATCAACAGAACTGAGAATTTAAGCAAAACTGGATAGGGTGGCACAAATGGAAAATATGGCTCGTGTTTGCGTTATAAACTCGACCAATCACGTCGGCGCTAGCACAATGTGGGACTAAACGGCACGCCAACAAAAGAGCCGTAAAGAATGGGCCGCCGACACACTCACGCTAATAAAATAGTTCGAAGCAACAGGTCGCTGCGGCCCGCTCGCTTGCCAATACAATAGTACCAACTATGAGTGTGTATCTGTGATTCCTCGTACCTCTTGCGAAAGTAAAGCACTCGCAGATAGATGCTGTATCATATTGAGTTTGTTGTGTGTCGATTTCTTTACTGAATGTGGTTCTATACGCGGATTTATTTTTGTAAGAGGCAGAGATTTGTCAAGGTGTTTATTTATATTTAATCTTGAACTCAAAGGAATAATAGGTATTCCAATTGACTCGTAAAGTGCTCATTTATGTTTGACGGGATTGTGAGTGACAGCTACAGGAGGAAAGAAATCAGTGAAAGGAAAGAGTATGGAAATCTTTTGAGTATTCGTATCCTGAATTTTCTATTTTCTCAGCTCATTCTTATCTCTTAATATTGACGAGAAGATCTTTATCCGATATTACCACCTACTTTAGGACATTTTCAAATTTTTCCACTTTTCTACATCACTTGCCCATAGATCTGCTACTTGACACTTAATAATAATTCAACGAATAAATGAGACTATAATTAAAAATTACAATAGCCTATCACTATCCTCGTTGGCTCCCTCTACTACACGCCACGATATCGAGGGTCCTTCATCTGCAAGCGGCATTGTTTTATCGGACGCACTCACCGGCCTTTAAGATAGGTTATACCTATTTTGATTAAAAGCACTTGTGAGCCCGTGGAGTGATTTGTGGTGGAAACACATATTTTATTTAGAGACTGTCTATTGAGAAGAAATACTGTGATGAGATGTTTTGACAACACAAAGAAACCTGGAAGACTTTTCTTAATATACGAAAGCTAATTTGAGCTGTCGAAATCATATCGGTCATTGAAATAAACTAAGATTACCACAACTCAGAACTTACCGAAGCAAGAAATATTCAAAGGGCAAGTACACATGGAACTACAGAAGTACAGAACACACAAAACAATCTTGTTACCCTGTACCTGTACGTTAACTAAGGCTATTTACAGGACAGCAAGAACGTCGGTCGCGCTGAGCCCCTAATACCCGGGTCGCGTGTACCTTGCGGTCCCACCACAGGATTTACAAGTTTTCTTCTATTGGTCCAAATGCTTACTTCTGTTAAGGTCCGCTACGACTTACATAACTTTCACCGTTTCACCCACCGTGTTTTCACAAAGTTAGCTTTCACCAACCCTTTGATATTTTGGCGATTTGTGGTTTTCCTTCTTGTACCTACTACCAGAAGGAAATTCGCTTGTTGAATAAACTTATCCTTACAATCCATTGTTACCCCAAACCCCTTTCGAACTATCTGATAACTATTGTATGGGATCAATAAAAACATTTTTACGTGTTTTTTTAGGTCGATCGGTCATTGCGTTGTCGAGCTTGGAGGCATAATAAATCATTTCCATATAGAGATAGGGTTGATTCAATACAACGAAGTTTAATACAAGATGAAAATACGTGCTTTAATTTGAGGGCAAACAAAAGCGGACGTTGTTAACGTTCAGCCGCAGTCAACAAAGAACAATCTATTTAAGAGAACAGCGAGTACATTGGGTGGGAACGCGGCACTAAGTGAGGAGTGACAAAACTTGAGCCGGCGACTAATTAGCAATACAAACATGAATCAGAGGCTATTACTTGTAATTGAATTGTCGCCGGCAGCAAAGTTATCTCCGCGGCGAATTTAAATATCGCGCTTTACGAGGTTCTAGTACTTTTGCCCGCGGGATTATTATTACGTGAGTTTAACTTATAATTGCAGCGAGCACAGCTATTTTTGTAAATTAAAGAGATTATAGTTTTCTGAATAATTAATAACTGTTGGTGTTTACGATTTAATAAAATACTGGTATTCAGCTGCATTCTGTTAGACTGGAATCTGACCCCAACATAGTTGGGAAGAAGTTAAGAAGATGATGATGATGTTCAAGATTTAATTGAGCTTTTTTACGAGTAACTGACTGGTAAACTCGATTCAGTCGGTTTTATGTAACATTTTTATTTCCGCCTCTCATTTAAAAGTACCTACTGTAAACGTTTTCACATTCAAAAAAAATATTTTTACTTCAATGAGAATAAATTGAATTTTAAAAGCTTGCTCTATAAATATGGGACCGAACAGTCTAGCAAAAAAAAAAAAAAATCAGAACTCTTACGATTTTCATGTTTAAATAATATCTTTTATGCGAATTGTAAGTGTGCGGTAACCAAGTTTATAAAACTCGTATTTCGGAAATGCAAACATGTCATTCAATTCGAACATTGAATTTCAATACAGTCATTGTTTTCGGATCGGCTAATAAATATTCAACGCAAACAAATGACGCTAAATTACTGCGGCAACTTTACCCGATTGGGAAACTTTAGCCCGCGGACCATTTTTCACAGAAATATTATAAAACACTTCTCTCCTTGCTCCGAAGAAATTATCTCCCCCATTGACTAAAATTTTTCACGGCAAGTCTGACTTCAATCCATTACACGTTTCCCAGTTTTATCTTGACGCCGTCACGACAAAGTTGGATTGTGTTAATTGGGAGGCTGGATACTTTTTGTTAGAACATTTTGTGTAGGTACTACAGAAGTGTTTTTTAAATGGAAAATTTAGACGCTGAATAGTGTGCGGTTGTAGCTTTTGTTTATTTTTCCAGTCCATTTTTGTCGGGTTTTTTGTGAATTAAAAAATAACTTTCAAGCCAATCTACATAATTCTGGTATCACAAAATGCTTGTTATATTTTCCTAAATTCTCTGAACGTTTGCTCTGACCTAAATGTTGGCAATTTCCATTATCAAATCACAATACACTTCGAAACTTTGTTATAGGACACTTAATAACTTCAAACATACGGGAACTCTAATTATGTTACCCGCACTGGCCTATCTTGCGCGTGCTAATTACTTCACATACGTCACGCGGTGGTACGTTTCATGACGTCACATATCTGAACCATCTCACCCTTAATATTCTCGTATGGGTAGGTATAAATTACAAGGCGAGTTTCATTCCCCTGAACAACATTCAACATTTGAACTTTACTTAAGGACCAGAAACTCGTACTGGTGTGCATTTTTAAACAGGTTAAACAATAAAGTGAACTACGGTTCGCTTTGTTGATTATGGTTCATTAATTACTTATTTAGGGTTTCGTGATTGTTTCTACAATATAAATCAAAGATCGACCAAACTTTTTCTGTGTTGTCACTGATGATGTTTTTTGCAGACTACAGATACGTTTTCATATTACGACTACCATTCAACGCCAAATGAAGGCATGAACACTTTTGAAATTCTTGCCCTGAAAAGAGGCTCGGAAAGCGTTTAGCCGAAGACGTCGGTAGGCTCCCATCAAGGCACTAATTTAAAATACCTTCGAGTCATTACCATCCGAATTACCAAATCGAAGATGTCTTTAGAGGAAAAACAACTTATCAGACAATGAAGGCAAGAACATCGTTTTCCCTGAAAATAACCTCCGGACTTAATTTCACTTGTTCATTTTACCACAAAATAGATATATACAGAAGGTCGGCTTCCTACTGCGAGCGAAAACGCACACACACATAGACACACTTTACGTACCTATTTATGTACAATTCTTTAAGGGGACTACAGGAACTAAAGCACGGTCACTGTCGGACTGCAAAGAAAAGAAAGAGCAGCACGATGACGCAACGCTGGCAATTTATTGCAAAATATGAAGCAATTATCTATTTAGAAAAAATCTATTGATTGGACTAAAAAACTAAAAAACGATTACTTTAATATGTTGCTCGTAGAATAATCTGACAAAAAATCAGAATGATTGCATGTATCATATTCTGGTCTTTTATCGTCAAAAGAAGTTTTCGTGATATTTTCCTATCGTATCAAATTAGTTGTATTATGTTTTCAACACACTATCTAACTAGCATATATCCTGAAGTTTATCATATATTTTTCTGATTGTGTTCACTGTAGTAGATCATATCATACTTTTAGGCAGTATATACGTACAACTTGCGTTGTGTTGCGTTTAGGTCCTGTAATCTCCTTAAGTGTGTTTATGCAACAAGGGTCTTTTGGCGCTTGAATGACGTTGACGGGGGCGCTGTTGGTAAACATTTGTGCAATTTTAACAAGATGGCGGCGACAGTTTCGATTTTGCCCACGAGCCAAAAGAATCAGTTTAATGCGTCTCTGTGTGTCTATGCCTAATTTCGCTCGTTGTATGGAGCTGACCTTCTGTATTTTGTGATTCTACGTTAACAAAATGACCTCGATATAATTTTACCATGCCCAGACAACATTACACAAGCAATTATTATCTGGCCCTTTGTTTGCAAAATTTCACGCGAAATTTCCATAATCTAAACGTGGAGGTTGAATTTAGGTTTTTATTTTTGGTAATTTGAATTTAATTTTTGTAGAGTAATTTAATCTCTTGATGATTTTACCCGTAGCTTTTAGGTTATAAAGTGAGATGTTTAGTATCGTACGAGTATTAATGACTTGTAATCGTTCTGGGAGCCGAATGAACTGATATTGGAAAATGAAAAGCTTATTGTTAATACAACTTTCTTTTTTGTACGAAAAATACAATTCGTCATCGCTCGCGTAAAGTAACGATTCAACAAAATTATATAATTAACTATTTCATAGCAAATCAAAGATGGTAGTAGATAAAACACATAATGTTTCGAGATAAGCACCAAGGTTAGACAACCGAAGTGACCCACATTTAAAAATCATTCAGCAATTATTCAGGCACAAGGTGTACTGAACAGCTGATTCTTTTTTCGCAATTTCAGGATTGGTCCCATAGTAAAAGTCGTTCATAATGATGAGTACAATGACCCCTTAAGAGTTACACTTTGTATATAACAAACCGATATACCAGGTTCACAGAATCAAGAGGCAGTTTGTATGAGCTCCTTATTCCTTGACTCAGCTAAGAAGGGATTACGCTGCTTCGCACGCACTCAGATTCTTCTGGTACAGTCCTCGCCAAGTGAAATTTAGGGATTAAATCCTATTGGGTACCAAATGGCGCATTGAGTTTGATTTACCGACATATTTTTGATATATTTAAACGAAGTTTGACAGTTGATGACAAATTGTAAAAAATGTAAAAAATATAGGTAGGTAGT
Source organism: Dicycla oo (assembly GCA_948252095.1). Classification (NCBI taxonomy): domain Eukaryota; kingdom Metazoa; phylum Arthropoda; class Insecta; order Lepidoptera; family Noctuidae; genus Dicycla; species Dicycla oo. Next base: position 12,983,406 of record OX411714.1, on the reverse strand, counting down.
TTGGTTTGGTGAAATATAAGTGAGTTCGACTCGCGCACGAAGGGTTCTGTACCATTATCTATAAAAACGGCAAAAAAATCAGGTCTGTCGTATGGGAGCCCTCTTAAATATTTATTTTATTCAGACTTACATACTCCTTTAGTTATTAATCGCATCGCACACGAATGGTTCCGTACCACCTTACAATATTTAACACTACATATTAAAAAAAAACTTCAGTTTAAAAAACGGGTTTCTTGTATGTTATAGCGGCAACAGAAATACACCATCTGTGAAAATTTCAACTGTCTAACTATCACTGTTCATGAGATACAGCCTGGTGACAGACGGACAGCGGAGTCTTAGTAATAGGGTCCCGTTTTACCCTTTGGGTACGGTATCCCAACAAAGCATTGTTTATCAAGTGTTTTAGTTGTATTATTTTCCGCAAAAACCCTACCGACCCATAATTTTATTCATATTAAGAGATACCTATTATGTCTATTTTATTTTAACGAAGTCTTAATGGATTAAGACAATTTTAAGTTGGCATTTGACAGCATTGATTCCACCTGGTAATTTATGTACATTCACAATTTTGAGTGTAACATGAAATAAAACCTCGACGGATATCGAAGACTATCAGCTTTTATGTAGAAAATAAAAAAGCTATGAAAAGAAAATAGAAAAAAAACCTTTAATCGTAAATCATCCTTTAAAATATTGCACAGTAAAAACCCTATAAAATAAGCCCGCTGTCTTTAAACATTCATTTTCACGTAGGTTGACTGTTTCAAAAAGTTTTTCTATCACAGAAATAGCTGATAGCTATATACTCGAGAAACAGGAGAAAAAACGATATTTTTCGCCGCCATCTACTAAAACTATAAAGGTCCCATTTCCTAAATCATGAAGGAAACTTTGACCGATTGCCGTAAACTGATATAATATTTATCCTTAGATTGCTTTTCCTCAAAAAAGAAAGGCAACACATTGTTTGTTGTGGACAAACATTATTCCAGATTCGGATCGGTTCCAATAACGTATTTCGAGAAATATTTGCTACGAAATAGTAATTCTTTCGGTAGTTGCCATACTTTTAAATTCTACAACTTAAAACGTAAAATGTTTACATTTAAAAATTATCAGTTATATTATTTATTTATATTATAAGCTTTTATTGGAAAGTTCTCTTGTAGAGTACTTCTTTGGAATTTATGTAATCATTGCAAAGTTAAGACACTTTTCATACAAGAGTAAGAGAATAAATTAATTAACTCAAAGCTCAGTACCGAGTTCATTCACTACAGACTAACGTACAGGATTTCTAGAAGTAGAAGCTACTTCATACATCTAAAGTTCATAGCGGACCAAAGTAAAGTAAGGAGCATGTTTTCGACAAACATAATGTGGTGCGGGGACGGCATAAGGCCGTCTGAGAGGTTGGTCCTTCGAGTCAGACTTTATCTGATCTAGCCCCTGGATTAATTAACTTAAATGCAACAAGTCCGAGTTTGCGCTACTCTCGAGATAGTCTGTCGCGTGTTTTATTATGGAAGCTGCTGAATTAAGTAAGTAGAGTCACCCAGGATTATATTACGTTTCGTTATAGCGTCTCGACAAGAGATTTGTATGCAAAGTTGGCTAATAATTGCTTTTTGATGTCATTAAATGAAGATAGTTTCGAGTGCAATGAAATTCACAAATGGATCTCGAATTTGATTGAGACTGGGTAGGTAAATGTTGACGATCTCTACCTTTGCAGCGTTATTAACATAAGTAAAGAAACGTGTTTAATAGTTATTTATACTACAAGTGCGGAAAGTAGGTGATTGCGAGCGAAGCGAGCGAGTGTTTAAGTCGACACGAGGTGGAAATCATCTTACGCACGTGTATTATACAACGTTTTACTATGCATTGTGCGAGGAAATAAAAAATATATATATTGAAAAAGTATTTTTCTTTTGATTTAGCCGGTAAGAGGCTGGCATTTTTTGCTTCTTGAATAACAAATTTCGGAGTTAAATTAATTGATTCGTCACTTGAATTCGACATTTTTAGCAGATTTACACAGATCGACTCCGAACTAAGCATGAAATTTGTAAAATGGCGGGCTTATTTTAAAAACACGCTTACTTAACGTATCGTCTACACTCTACTGTGCATGTACAAATAGCTGCCACGTCAAATTGCAAAAGGCACAAACAAAATATACGTTCAGCCAAACATATTTAATTAATATTTAAAATAAATTTATTGATCCAAATCTAAATTAGAGTAATTAATAACACGTTTAATGAAGTATTCATTTTATTGTACCTTTTATATAAATGTTAACCTGTACTTAATTCATTTGTAAAACTTTTCTCAAATAATTAAGACTCTTTGCATCGGGCTGGCGACGGAGTTAAAAAAAATTAAAAGTAAAAAGCACTAGTGCGAAAACGTGGTACTTTCCGCACAGTTTGACTGCTTGGAGAAAGCTATTTTAAACACATGCATTGTAAAATATGTTTCTACTAAAATACAGGAAAGTTTTTAAGCAGTACGCAAATTTTCACAGGGTGTTCTACCGATAAATATGAACAACTTTCACTATGGGACCAACTCTGAAATCACGAAAAAAAATCTGCTGTTTCATACATTTAGGGCGAGTAGGTATAACAGCAGATTTTTTTTCGTGATTGAAGAGTTGGTACTATAGTGAAAGTTGTTCATATTCACGGGTAGAACGCCCTGTGAATATTTGCGTACTGCTTAAAAACTTTTCCTGCATAAACATTTTAAGTAAGTACAAAAAAAGTATGCTAGTTCAGATTCGTAGTCTGTGGGATAATTGACTTAAAACGTAACAAGTCGCCGTTTGCTTTGCTCTAGAACAGTGCCGTCGTGTGTTTTATTACGGAATTAAATAGTCCTAACTGGAATATAAGACTGGATGTTAGCGTATTTTAAAATTACACATCTAATTATAAGTTAAGATTTAAGCGAAATTATGTTAAGTTTGACCAGTTAAGCTTTGGACACAATGTCAGAAGAACCTACAATAAAAAAAAAATCTAAATACTTGGAACTACCCCGTTCTATTGAAAGGGACTTCAGTGTTTGTACTCGTATTCTAGTATATCATAAGAAGCATAATGACTAGCAGTAATTATTCCAACAATAAAGATAATAATATACAAAGAGCAACAATTTATTGGGAAGAGAAATCGGCGCCGTTGTATCGGATCCGTCGTCGATCCCTCCGACGTCCGCTATTGGGACTCCGGGCTTACTCTCGCCAATTTATACGATACATTCAAATTTATGCCGTATAGTATTGTAATAAGGGTGGAGTATACTGCAAAGATAAAGTTGTTAAGTTATACGGAAGCGGCCTAATGACGACATGGAGTACAATAGCACGTGTGGCCCCTTGTTATTGGTATCTGACCTGACCGCTACGAGCGATTTGTCTAAATGAGATCCGGACCTCTTCTCCGATGCTTTGTTATTTTTTTCGTACGTTGCCCCTTGCTTGTGACATATTCGTAGGGACTGCTCGTTTTCCTTGATTTTATAGATTTTGCCAGTTGTAGTCTAAACTTTTTATTCAAGCTGAGAAAACGATCTAATTTATGATGCCCTAGAGCAAATAGTTTTAGTACTTTGAATTATATCTATGTAGGCATTATTCTCGTTTATTTCCCTTAATGGCCGGAACGTGTAGCTTAAGCGGTGTACCAAATAATTTACACGATTTATCACAAAGAAAATGATGATGTTGCTCCAAAATTAGGTGATATATTAAACAACCTTTACTTAACATTATACTATAATGAAATAACGCTGTTAAATAGAGAAGTTTAAGGAATGAATGCCGTTGGGCCTAGATTTTGTGGTGGGACGTATCATGGGAATTTGAGCCTAGAGTTGTACCTGTTAGGGGTAATAATAGCTTTACTGTGAACAGTTATAGGTACGTGGGTCCACCGCAACTACCGTAATCCCGTATACCGGCGATTAATCTTCGTTCCGGCTCTCACGAGGTGGTTTGTTGTGGGTAAATTTGTGGGGATGGCTACGATTTGCTGGCCATGGGCCCCGTGGGCCGAGTTCGTCATATATTAATCCTTTGTTGGTTTAATCGCCTCTTTTATCGATGCTAGATTAGAGTCACCACGCGACGTAAAGCTAAATTGATAAGTAATGGACGCAAAACCGACAATTATAACTGAAATCGTGAAACTATGATTGGTCATAATTTCACTTTGATATTTCTAGATTCATTTTAGTTAGAGTATATTTATAGAATACTCGTACACTTCACAGTTACGTAATGACGACGGTTTGTCAGTAGTAAAACCAACTCGAAGCTATAAACGCTGCGTTTTATTGGCCAGGGGACTGCCACGATAGTGTTATACGCATCATTATGAACAACTTTTACTATGGGTCCAAACCTGAAAAAGTGAAAAAAGATCAGCTGTTTCCTACATTTAAATGTTCGTATAGATAACTCGTCAAAATGTAGGGATCAGCAGATTTTTTTTCGTGTTTTAAGGTTTGGTTCCATAGTCAAGTTGTTCATAATGATGAGTACAACACTATCGTGGCAGCTCCCTAGCCAATAAAAAAGCAGCGTGTATAATAAATATTGTAAAGCTTATGCCTAACATCAAAAGGCACACTCGTACGAAAATAAAAATCAGTAGGTAATAAGTAAAAAAATACGATAATTACACGTGTGTGTGACTTGAATATTTGAACACAGTTCTCGGAACGTAAACATACACATTAGGTGAGCATTGTTTTTCAGTCATTTGTGGTGTATCGTAGGCAAAGCGCGGAGGGCGGCCTGGTGTCACGTGACGCCCCACCCGCCTAATGTTTCACTCGCGTTACTGTGACAACTTCTACCTTTTACCAAATTGTATTTTCGTGTTCGGCCGAGTTTTCCTTATAAATACTGTCATTAAGACAGCGACACGGTGACAGGTGCTAATGTTTGTGAAAGTATCGAACCCATTTGTAAATAATGTAAACAATAATATAACAGTATTACTTACGACATTTACTGACACCTCGTGAGATTGAAATCCATTTTTATTTTTTATTTTACTGCGGAACTCCATGTACCGTCGAAGTCGTGTGAATATGAGCAGCAATGATACAATAGAAAATCTTGTAATCCTATTTAATTCTTGTAACAATATACACAGATGTTAAGTCCCATAAGTAGATTGATAAGTCCTCAAGTAAATTATATAGCTCGATCCCATATGGCCGGGTATTAAACGGATAAAGTATAAGCCCACGAATGATGTTAGATACGACTATAACGACAAGAACTTCCACGAATAAATTAGTAAGAGGGGAATTGTGGAGCGGGCAAAACGCTTGTTATCTCCATTCGCGATTTTACAGCTCCAAGGGAACAAAATCTTTGAGAGTAATTATTCGAATTTGGAGTTTGAGGGACGCTGAATAAAAAAGCTACGAGATTTTTACACAAAAATGTTCGAGGAGAATTTATGTGCCAACATGTAGCCACGATAGCACCGAAATGTCAGTGTTAAAATGTCGAGACAAACATATAACTCAGTGTTAAATTTTATCAGCGCCGGCGCCGCTGTAAGGTGTCATTGAGGTTGTCCGATGTCGCATCCGTAAAATATACATAGCTCATGGCGGTAACTTTAAAATGGGCCCTAAAAGACGAGAGGAGGTAGCACCCGGGGCGTCATTATAAGGCCCCACGTCATTTGTTTATTAAACATCCTGCGAGGTGGAACACAATAATGGCACGGTAGACTTTGTCACGCCCGCTTTACCCTGAAATTAAATCGTAATGATGATGCGAACCTCACTTGCCGCCGTTTTCGGGTCCCCCCAGCCCACAGTTATTAAGTCCCGTGTCATCTTGAGGTCAAAATGAATAGGTTCTTTAAAAGGCCACCGGGTATGACAACTGTCATAGTTATGAAAGGAATCGCGTTGAGTGCTGTACCGAGGTTACATAGAAAATGAAAAAAATGCGACGGTTTTTCAAACTCATTTTGTAAGGAAGTGGATATGTATGTACTCCCTTTATTTAATAATAGAACTTTGATATTAATTATGTAACGGAATCCCAGGAGATGTTCCCGGACGTAATAGAAATAAACTGGAGAAGTCTTGTTTTAGTTGTTTCTGATTTTTTATTTAGACTTTTTTTTAGTGCGGTTCATATTAGCTTTCACGGATACACAAGAATATGAAAGAGACTAATTTAAATCTCAAGAAGTAACAACAAAGGTAATACCCATATAACTTATGAAGACTTTGAAATAGGAAATTGAAATTATCAGTAGACCGTTAAGATTTATTTCGGCTTCTGCGAAAGAATTTTAATTAAAAACTTGTAGAAATATTCGCAAAGAATATGTAATCTGTTGTTAAGGATGAATTATTTCATAATTGGTCGTTAATTGTGCCCAAATTAGAGAGTTGGGAAACTTTTTACAACTTATATATTTATAGACTTCAAGGGCACTCTTTTTTTGAATATTTTCAGCTAGATTATTTCATATAGAGTTTTAATTGTGCAGAGTACAAATTAGCAAATTGCTGTAACTAAGCTGTACTTTGGACTAGAGTATCCGATTTCCTAGTAGTAGTTAGTTACAACCTCATCAGTCTGTCTAGAATTCAGATATTTAGTAGTATTTTTAAGGAGTGAGGATTCAATTCTCACTCTGTCTTCACAATGCAAGCCTTTTAAGTAAAGAGATAACAGCCATTCTGCGGAAAACCTGATGAAACTCGATTTTCGTTCCTTGTTTGTTTACCAAACAAGACAAGTTCCTAAAGAAAAACACACTTTAGTTCCGAAGCATGATTTTAAACTTTTCTCAAACATGAGTCTTCGAGCCACGGGCTCCGCCTAAAACCGCTCCAAGCGATCCTGGCCCGTATTCAATTAGCAGAGGTGATTAAATTTTTATGCGACTTAAAAATACTTCCCCTATAACCTACTTACTTCAAGAAAAGTACCTACTATCTACTGCCAACAATTTTATCAGCATAAAAAAGTTAAAATCTACCAACTTAAAGTTTAATGAATTTGTATTTTAATGGAGAAATTATGTTCAAAAGTATTTATAACTTTTATATTTTAGTTTGCTTGTGGTATTTACTGGTAGGTAGTAGGTACAGTCAGTGATAGCAGTTAGCTGCCCCACTTTTGCATGAACGGTTGAGATTTTTTAGAATACGAATCGATAGAATTTTATCAAATCAAATCATTTATTTCAGATAAGTATCCATAGGAAAATTTTACGTCATAATAAAAGATAAAATAAGAATGAAATAAACTCGCAAACTTATAAAATTAAAATCAAAATAAAGACCAAAAGTAAAAACAAAATTAAAACTAAAAATTAAATTAAAAATTAATTGTCAATTATTTAATTAACTATTAAAAATCAAAGATTTTAAAATACAAAAATTCATTAAATAAAAAATAAAAAAATAATTATTATTATATCAAAATTAAAATATCAAAATTAATACACACACTACACTACATTACATGATAGTCGCAGGCGTTGACATGTAGCTGCAAATAAAATATAATTCAATATTTTTATAATTCTTTTATATTTTGTTTAAACGGTAATAAAATAAAATATAAAAGAATTATAAAATCCTATCGATTCGTATTCTAAAAAATCTCAACCATGCAAAGGTGGGTCAGCTAACTGCTATATCTGACTGTACTAGGGGATTATCGGTTAATGACATTAGTAGATACTTACCTATATAATAATCCGTGTGGACCGTTATTAAGGCGTAAAATAGAATATTGCTACGATAATAAAGTGCAGACCTATCTGCGGTGGCGGTTTCCATGAAGCGGGAAAATAAAACCGATATAATTAGGTATGGGGAACCGGTAAATAGGGAATATTTGAGCAAATCTTTTAGCTCGTTTAGTTGAAGGGAATACATAGATAATTAGAGAGGGTTCGATCTTAATCATATAATTATTTTTGTCCAATAATACAGCTAAGATCATCTAATTCAGACATGATCTTTTGAAACAGCTTTTCCTCTGTGATTCTTGTTTTGAACTTTGTTTTTTGTATAACTCTCCAAATGACGTCTTTCATTTTTTATTCAACCTACAAGCTCAATTGAAGACCAACGTTGCACCCAAACAAAACAACACACGAACCTCCGCGAACAGAAAAATAGAATTACGTGCACTCGTCCGCGCCAATTATACTCGCGATGCATGCAAAACGGCTCGAATCAGATTCTGTAGTGCCGACCTGTGTCAGCAAGTTGAAGTACAAACATAAATCTACAACAAGCCCCTCTGGGGAATAAGTGTGGAGTAATTTGCGAGCACACGAGCTTGCTTCGTCGCGAACATTAACTATTAAATTCGTTGCATATTAAACTAGAACCTTAGAGTGTAATCCAGACCCACCTGAACGTTAGGTTCGTTCTCGCGAGGCTCTTCAATGCTTCTTAAGTAACTTATGAGTTTTGGAACTTTACTCGAATCGATATTGAGATGTGGCGCCGTTTGTTGTGGTGGAATAGTCTAGTTCCTAATACACTACCGGACTCCAAAATCGAGTCACCCTGCCCTTTTTGAATAGAGGTAAAAATAGAAGTAAATGGTCGTGAATTTAAATTCGGAACAATGACGACATCAAAATGATTGCCAGTATGTCGGCATCAAAACTGCATAAAAACTTTTTCTTTGACTCATCATTATTTCCTGTTTAAGGCCGTTATATCTCAGATGTACGGTGGCTCAATTTAGGGGTCCGGGAGAGTACATCAACTGCAACGGACTAGATTATGGATTTGGTTACCAAAAGTAAAATAAAACAAATTTAATTCAAAATTCTAAAACCAGAAACAAATGAGACGAACCATCGACTTCAAGGGTGCAAATCTCAGGTGATTCGAAAGTTCTCAAAGAAAGGAGAAGTTATGTCGAAAAATGGTCTCTTTGTTTCAGACAGGGAACAGGCCCACTCTCTGGCTGAGAGTACGGAACCCCACTTGACACGCTTCATTTTTACCTTTTCTTTAAATTGAAACTGGAGCGAGGGTGCTCTTTCTATGCGCCGTGTATCAGCCTTCATTATGAATTAACAAGATTTTTCAGAACATTATTTTATATTTTTAAACTCCCCCTCCGTGAACTGGGCTACTTTGAAATTCCTTTAACCTGCCGAGACGTGTGTGATTAATGCTAGAATTGTTGGAACTTACAAAACTGGATTTCTCAACACTTGCCACATGATCACTGACCGAAAAAACAAAACAATATACATTTACTTATACCTGTATAGATTTATCGAACTGTTCAGAAACGAGTCACAAAATTGAAGCTATTAAGTAACTAACTAGTTCCGTGTGGGTCTTGTAATCAGAACCGTTGTAATAGCGGTGTTCGAGCATATACCCATATTTCCCATAAAATTTCCCATGTTGTTGGATATTCTACGCGCACGGAGAACAACTTTTCCCATCGGGTGCGGTGCACTGCGGCCGTGGCAATGCACTTTCGCTGACCCCTTGGTTCCTCCCACGGCGGCCATCTCTCTTACTCTCCCAACTTTCTTCGTCGTTAGTCTCGCTCGCACGCAGTTGCGCCTGCGCTTCCCGGGTACCGAGGTAATAACATTCTACGACGCGGTACGCCGCCGTGTGGAACGGGTTCTGTCGATGACTTCGACGATTATTTGTATGAAAGACAATGGTCAGCGTGTATGCGTTAAAGAGTCTGCCTTTAGATTCATGATACAGGTACCAACCTCGATATTAAATTGTGTTAGCAGTCATTTACTGTGAGTTTTGTAATTTTTAGTAATTAAAATTGCTTACACTACTGTTAAAATTGCTGATAAATTATGTACTAAAAGCACTCGTGTTATTTGAAACCTTAGAGAGATGTTTGAAATGGAAGTACCAAGGGACTACAATGAACTTTTAGTTAAATTTTGTTAAATCTCAACAAAATAACATATAAGCAAAGCAGTTTCTGAATATACGAGCAATTGAGCAGTCGTGGATCCAGTCGCCGTAAGTGGAATAACTTTGTTGGTTACGAGAGCGTCTCGACTGTCTTTGTTAACGCCCTATACAGTTACGCTTATCTAGTTGCATTCCAGGTGAATGATCTTCGCACACGATATTCTTAAACTTTAACTCGCGAGACGATAAACCTCGCAGACGTTAGTCTGCATAATATTGTATTGTACAGGTATTTACTGCGCCCCTGCATCCGAAGCTGCGTTTAATTTTTCTAATTTTCATACTCCATCTGTGGAACTGGTACAGTATCACAAACGCGACTCAAGTTACGGATTATGTGGGAGAACACTGGAATGGTCTGAACAGTCTGCGAGAGGTATACTAAGCGTGCAATCGGGCGTCACTGATATTTCGACTTTATCTATCAAAAATTTAGGACGACATTCGTTAGTATCACACTCAGGGGGACGTCGTTCTAGGCTTGCGAGCATATCGCCTAGCGTGCCTCCAAACGTTCCAACAGAGACGTGACAGTCGCTGTATTATGAGACGTAGGGCCCAGGATTTGGGTGCACATTCGATCGCATGAGCAGTGCCCGTACGAGGGAATGCGTCTGGCAACATTCCATCGCACAATGAGTAATTTAAAAATTCAAAAACTCGTCGAGGCTTGGCGTGCGCGAGGTGAGGCGATGCAACGAGTGCGGCTCTGCAATTGAGACTGTTATCTGCCTGCACGCTGCTACACAACGTACATACATACGAGGGAATAATCCGCGCCACTGAATAACACGGTTACCTAAATATAAACTCAGCTATCGAAACGTACGCTGCAATCGAATAGAAACGTACGTATCGAAATTGTAACTACAAATAAAACCGAGCGATTCGTTACAATATAAGTTCATCTCTTATTCCGGGAACATTCGAATAGGAGGAGATCAGAGCAGCGCACCGGAAGGGTTTCTTGAATCTAATATCGAATGGAAGTAAAAAAGAATGCGATAGTTGTACGTGAAACGCGATCTCATTGCTAATTGGTATACATACGGCGAACAAATTGCGCGCGATCGTCCGAAGCTAGCTTTACTATTTTTAAATGAAATTCTTTCCACTCATATATTCCCAAGCACAATTACATCGTACTCCAGTTACGTTGGTTTTTGGAATTCTCAAACAGGTTGTAGAATTTGATTGCGATTTAATTATTCAGCATTCATTCGATACACATCGTACATGTCGATTCACAGAAGTGTTGTCATATTACAAACATATACATGCTCGTAAATCTTTGTTTGTGTTATTTTACACGGTAGTTTGTGCTGTGCGCACTTAGCATTGAGATAATCAATATCTAAGACGCTATTTTTTATGCAGCTTTATAAATTTCCGGACTGAAACTATTATTAAAAGTAAAGAATATAGCATCATTTTTTACAAATTAATACATCTTTTCGTATTAAATAAAAATAATACGCGATATTGCTACTTAAAAACTATAAATGATATAATTACAGTTATTAGTAATTATAAACTCGAGGTGTACGAATGAATCTTGAGACTTAACCAGGTCGAAAATGGTTCATCATTAGCAAGATAAACCTGGACCTAATATTATTTACAGCAGAGTTTAAAATAGCTTGATTGCGGCAATTTAATTTCCCAGAGATGAATGTTTGAGTAGGAACTTGAATCTTAGTGGGTGGTTTTTAAGTTTCAATTTAGCGGAACGTTGAAGATGGAGGGTTGGCTGCAGGGAATATTGGACACTGAATCAGTATACGAGAGTTTTAAATTCATTGGAGTTACATTTGGACTTTTTCGCCAACGGTTGCAATGGGAACATGTTAGAGTGAGGTGGTAAAAACTCGGCCGTAATTAGTCTTTGGATCCGAACCGTGAACAGATGTGGGGGAGGGCTGAGTGCTCGCGGAGGCCCGATGCCTCCGACTCTGACTGCTGAATTACATTTTTCGATTGCTACGGGCAATATTTTTGCTATGATTTAGATTTTGTTTGCACCGGTTACGGTCGAATCGCGTTTTACTTTGAAACCACTGACTGCTCTGATTTTTGGTCTACAGTACTTCCACTGCTTATTTTATGAATGAAGTTGTGAAACATGCTACGGGTTTTTGTATTAACTTATCTTCTAAGCTCTAACAACATCTACTTACTTAGAGTTCCCTCTAGGAAACTTAATATAGACACGTCATTATACTTATAGCTAAAGGTACGAGTACATTATGCTGGGACCGCAGCTGGGCGTACTGCAGCGCGTTAATCCACACGAATCACTTCTATACACTTTACAAACTACAGTTATCTAGGTATCGTAATAAAAACCCAACGATGCGCTCTGCGGCCCGCTAACGCACACCCTACGCACACCTTTACGTAATCCTCGTTTTATTTGTAGTTATTAAATTAAGCTCCGTCAATACAGAAAGAAAGTACATTCTTTTCGTAATATTAATCATTTTTACTGCTCCCCGTTTGTCCCATGAACAACAAACTTAATAAGATTTTTATACAACAACTTCGAATGATTCTCCAAAAATAATTTATTCGACGCAAAGCTTCAGGAAGTGCCAGTTTATCATAATATTTTAATGGAACTTGTGAACATTTGTAAACGCCATTACATAACATTTTTTTATTGGGAAAAGAAGTAGAAATTGGATTAAAAAGTAAAAATATTTATTTACGTAAGTGTAGCGTCCGTAGAAAAAAAAAACGCGGCAACTTTTAGCGAAGTACGACTCTCGCTTTGATACTTCTACAAGTATGAAAAAGTCTTGTTGATTAGCTCGTGGAGTTTTTATTCCGACGTATCTTTTACTTTTTTCGTCTTATTACGATTTTGAACAACTTTCGTGGTCCTTCAAGTTTTCCGTATAAAATAATATTAGGGAAACAAATTTGCTAACAAATAGACGATTCATTTGGACATTTCGCTTGAGTATTCTTGGAATTTGAACGAAGTTTATACTAAAAATATCGTGAGGAGAAAACTGCGGACATATATTCAGTAAAATCAAATTTTGAGCCTCCACCATAGACCAAACAGTTTGTTATCACAACCCAGGCTACATAAAGTTCAGTTATCAAAACATTGCCAATAAACACGTGTTCACATGAAGGATTCAAACTATTTTGAATGACAGAATGGGCGTGATTGAGGAGAGCCAGTGTGAGCACGATAACTTTTGAAATGGACTCACCGTTTCGGACGCTGTGTAGCGCCCGCTGCTGCACTCAAGTAGTGAAGTTTCACTCACCTGTAAACAAAGGAGAAAAATTATTACAACTAGCAGTTCGTACAAAACGATTCCTGGTACATTTTACTCGAAACAATTGCAGCGATTCCATGGAATCCTATGGGGTACTACGGGTTCAATCGCGCGATGTCGAGGTATTTCTTTGTGTGTTATGCTGTGTTTTCGATGATGGTACCTGAACTTTAAACGGTACTTTGTAATGTGGTTTAAGAATGGAAATCATTTTAATCTTGTGTAAGGTTAGGTTTTCGTGGAAAATACACACACCAATTCACTTCCGAAAAACTCGAATATTGAAGAGCATCTGATGATAATATTCTTATTTGTTTCTTTGAATCGACTATTGTATGTGGGCAAAGTTTAATGACGCGGTGGAGATAAACCAGCAGACTCTGGATTTGTGATATAAAAATTCGTAAACTAGAGATTCAAATTGTTTTAAAGTTCTATATTTCAGAAAAATGCCTTTTCCTGAAATATTTTGTTAATTTACAATAGACAATTGCGAACTATTTTTTTTTTTTTTGAGAAACGAAATGTCACTTTGTATAGAAAGAGATGTGTTTATTCTTCGTAGAGATAGAAGTGGTCATGCTACACGTGCGGCACCCTAATTGCGTAACACACTATCGATCGGAATCTGTATCATTTTGAAGCAAATTGCTAATCCATTGCTTCATATGTTCGAAAATTGTCTCTGCTCAACAACGTAACTAACTCGATGAATGTTGTTGAACTGTCAAAATGAAACCAATTCTGATTGATAGTGTGTTACACAATTAGGGTACAGCGGAGAATTGCGTAAAACACTATCAGTTGGAATCGGTTTCATTTTGACAATTCAACAAAATTTATTGCGTTATTTACGTTGTTGAGAAGACAAATTTTTCGAACACAGTATGTTCGAAAAATTATGCTTCAAAATGATTCCGATTCCGATTGACAATGTCTTACGCAATTAGGTTGCTGGTTATGGTGCACCTGTGTGCCAAATTTAATCCAAATCCGTTCAGCCATTACAGCGTGATTGTGTAACAAAAATACAAACTTTGACATTTAGGTACAAAAAAGTAAGACTATTTTAATAATTTTGATTACGACGTCCATACACTCAAAAACGTTATCTAACTGAACCTTGACTGCCTCGTCTGCCTCATTAGTCTAATGGTCCAGGATTGGAAAAGTGTTGCGCGGATTTTCTGACAAGGAATTTTCAGTAGCAGCCAGTGGTTAGATGTTAAGCCCGGTATTTTAACAGGCTTGCTGCTACACCTATATTTAGCAATTTACGTTATACAAAACCTGATATAATAGGTACCTACCTACTCCAAAATATTAAAGAGTATTCCATCTTTTAAATCATAAGATCACGCCTGTTTTCCTCGGAAGGTAAGGAACACCCACATTTCACCAGTTATCTTTAGGTCCCATGTAATAGGGGACGAGCATATTGCCTTCAACTGGCCACAAATCCAGACTCCAGGCTGCTACTGAGAAATTTCTAGTAAAAAAACTCAATAACACTTTGCCCGACCTGAGGATCGAACCCAGGACCTCATGCTCAGCAGTAGAGCTTACGACCTCTAGGCCAACGAGGCACTCAAAATAAATTTTCCCATCAAAAATTGACACAAATTCCACCATAAACTGTATACAAATTAATACTGACGCCGCGCCGCGAGGAAAAAGGACGTACCTATCTACAGAAATATTGAAATGGAGAAAAAATATTTTGTCCTGTTTAGAATACGAGTTGAAAGAATCTTTCCATTTCGTCATAGTTATTAGTTATTTTAGTGATATTTATTCTAGAAGTATGTATGTATTTCAGTATTTATTATACGTTTAATTTGCTTAGTGAATTGTTTTTTTTTAGATTGTATGTACTATTATTTTCTCTTTTATTCTTACACACGGGACTACGTCTCTTTTTATCCAATGTCCTATCGCAGGTATGCTGGAAGAGATTTCTTTAGAAATAAGCATCACCTTTGTACGTAATTTACTGTTCCTTTATTCTTGTCTGTTTATTTATGTGTACATAAATGGTTAAATAAATACAAAAATCCAAAAGCAGATGCGTCTTTTAATAGTGAGAATTATTAGGGTTTCGTTAAGTTAACGCCATAATAAAAATATTGGTAGGTGCGTCTTTTTTTGCTGATTCCGAATACGTAAATAACTCTATTTCGAAAAAAATGTCAGATACGTCATTTTTCCTTATGACGGCAGAATAAATCTCGTTTATTAAATACATTGTCTATAAAGCAGGTTACGCTGTAGCGTTGTTCTATTCCGATTCATAGGGGTGGTCTACAATCCCCGCTTAACTTCATTATGAGAGCGAATTGCTAAACGTTCCCATTGTTGACCACGGCCCGGGGTTTAAGGGTGGTTAGTCATGCAAATAGACGTCAACTGGAAACAAGCTCTTGGGGGTTCGGCGAATGCGTTCCGATGTTTCGGTCTGCGTCGGCGAGACGTCCGGGAAATTGAATCTGTTGCTTGAAGAGTGTATTTTATTTAGAGGATCGTTGGTTTAAGATAAAGTGGTTAGAATGTCGGGGGATTTTGCGTGGTTGAATGCATTTATGTAGATTTGGCCTTTGGTTTTTAGGCACCTGGAATTTGTTCAATAAATCTACTGGGAGTCACGTTATTTCGCTGCTGTGTTGTGCTGACTGGTTGACCAAATTGACAACTTATAGTTGCCTACTTATCTACGTTGTATTTAAGGAAATACTTCTGTTGTAGTGACCTTAAGGCGAAAGCGTCAGGGTAACCCGCGAAATTCTAATTTTCTTACTTTTTTTGCAATTTACAAGTCAGTATTAGGTTGTACGTTCAGTACGTTGATTAAAATGTGATTCGCGACCGTGACAAGTATGTATTTACAGAATCATATTCGTTAAAGTCACCAAAACAATTAATTAAGACTCGACATTTGAGGATTCTACTTCTAATACTAATTCTAATGGTTATAATTCTGTAAATACATATTTGTTACGATCGCGAATCATACTTTAATCAACATATAACCTAATACTGACTTGCAAATTGCAAAAAAAGTAAGAAAATTTGAATTTCGCGGGCTACCCTGACGCTTCCCCTTAATCAAAAGAAACTTAAGTTGCATTCATCGGTTATCATCTTAAAATAAATCCCACCCTTTTCTGAACTAATTTCGTAGTTTACGTAACATTTATGTAACACATCCATTACAAAGTGCCACTTAAACAATTCAATAGAATATTTCATAGATATCTATTAGCTACAAACTGAAAGTAAACAAGTGCTCAATATTAACATACTCGTATTACCGTTCGTTTCCCATTTGCCGTTCAATTTGGGAATACATATTAGTTTGTCATTAAACTAACCCGAATCTGAACAGCTATTATACCTAAAACTGAAAGTCGATCAAACGAGGGACCAGTTTAAAGGCCAAAATGATTTTCCGCTAATAAACGTTTAGCGCACAAAGGACGGTAATGGATTATGGATTTCTGTTATTAATGCTGCTCCAATGTAGCCGAGCATAGAACTCGATAGTACGAATAATAGTGACGCGACAAACGACCACCGCCAGAATTGTTTCGCCTCCCTATTGAACAGTTCCATTATTGACGTATTAACTGCTACGATAATACACTTTGACGGAACATGCGCGATTATGTCCCGGAATGAAGCAATCGAATTGAACAATCGAACAAATATGAGCTAACAAGAATGCAATGAGTGATGGATTATTTCTAAATCTCTTAATAATGGACGACGGGCACAAAGGCAAATCCATGTTTTAAATTCTACTGTTTTATTAAAATAGAGAAAATGGAAGGAAAAATAGGAAAATATGTTGGACATACTCCCTGTATGAACATCTTCATCGAACCTTTCATACATTCTCAGCAGCTTTAATAAACTCTAGTAAAATGCGCTGATGCTATTTTGCTACGTGCAATTTACGAATGGGGTTTAATACTTATAATAATTGCTTGGAACACGCCTCCATTCGAAATATGTTTTAACATTCCTTTCGTAATGAAACATGTTTTAATTGGCTGGACAGAAATCCTACTAATATTATAAATGTGAAAGTTTCTGAAGATGTTTGGATGTTTGTTACTCAATCACGCCAGAACGGCTGAACAGATCTGGATGAAATTTAGTAAGAAATACATAGATTATAGTCTGGAATAGCACATATGATACTTTTTATCCCGGGAAAATGTACGGTTTCCATGGGATAATTTCCAACATCCAAGCGGGCGAAGCCGCTGGCAAAAGCTAGTAATAGATTATAATAGGTACAATTAATATTAAATACGGTGGTCGTTATACCTACCTACGCAACTGCCATTTTTTATGTTATCCAAAAACAGCAATAACAGTGCTTTTTATCAACAATATCAAAGTTTTCCTCGAAACTACGCAGACATCTCCAAGAAGTGAATAAGGCAAACCTCATTTATTGAATTATCAATAAATGAAGTTTGCTTTATTCACACACACACTTTGTCCTCTTTCTATTAGTAAAGAGAACTAGTATCGGTAGTCATTCGCTACGTCAAGCGTGAGTAAGTATCGACATCAATAGATATTAAATGAAGACGTACTTACCTACATTTTTTGTACAGAATTGTGTGAATTTTATTAGACGTGAATTGAGATACCATACTAGAGAATCAACTGTCCAAGTTTTTTTTTAAATATAATTACGGCTTATTTAACTTTGCGATAGCGTGGGTACCTAATGATGTGAAAAAATATGAATGAAAACTAAAAGTTTGGACGCGAAAAGTCTACAATTCAAGAGTGGCTTACATTTCATTAGAAGTTTGTAAACAAACTTCAAGAAAATAATGCTGAGTTTGAAGATGTTGAAAAATAAAATATGAGAATCCAGCTACAGTCAATTAATTCAGCATTATCACCAGAATAAACAATGTAAAACTATTAAGAAGTAATGACGTATAAAAACAAATAAACATCCACCTCCTAACAGCATGATAAAACTAGAGACCGTCTTCGTCAATCAAAAGGATCTTAACAAAGCACAAACTTTTGAAGCTACAAAACATTGCAACGATATTCACAAAGAGCGTCCGCGTCAGTCTAAGAAAATCCACCAATTTGGAGTAGTGACGTGAACAAGTGAACATCAGCGCTGCTCGGGGCTGATCACAAGTTAATGCAACTGAACTTGTTGCACCGCTATGTCTTAAACTTAACCGTGCCTTTACTAATTACACCGACCGACCCATGTTTGCTTTGTAAGATGAAGTTGGAACGAACACACTTATGGAAATTCCGAAATTTCTATTTATGTATGTTCATAGGTAATGCGGGCAAAACATTATTTTAGTAAGATTTTATGTGTAGCTGTGTGTCGTGGGTTGAAGAATATTTCAGTCAATCTGTTTCTGTATTTGAGAATTAAGCTTTACTGGCGCCCAAGTGGGACTAAAATGTCCCGATTGGGCGCCAGTAGAGCTTTGGGCAAGTGTAATTTTAATACGATTTCACACATGAAAAAAATAAATCGATCCGAATAAAAAATAAAACTTTCACTTACCCAGAATTAAGCTTTACTGGCGCCCAAGTGGGACTAAAATGTCCCGATTGGGCGCCAGTAGAGCTTTGGGCAAGTGTAATTTTAATACGATTTCACACATGAAAAAAATAAATCGATCCGAATAAAAAAGAAAACTTTCACTTACCTACTCACATGACACAAGTGAGCAAAGTTCAATACACTGTATTTTAACGCAATTCCCCAGCAATACCCAAATTAGCCACAGTTTAATTTTATCAAATAAACTAACTTTGTCGTTCCCGAATACATCGCTAACATTCCGTTGCGAAAGGCTAAAATAGAACAAAACAGCTGAATAGCGAAACTGTGAAATAGTCTCACAGTCACCTTGTATTCAGTTCATTACCAGTCTACGTCGACTTACGTCATGCAATGTTCAAAACTTAATAAACTTTAAACAATAGCCGGGAAGATGCGTTGTCAGAACTTCTAAAACTTGGAGAGAAACAGGCAACCGACGAGAGCACCTCTATTAAGATACACAATGTGTCTAATGTTTAATAACATACCTTCGCAATATGCGTAAGTAACTATAACTCCCATACTCGAGTTATTCACAGAGATACATTAAGCCTAATGTTTGTTACAAAATAATTTGAAAGAGAAAGATACTTTATTTGAAGGTATGTCTCCCGAATAGTTTACCAACAAAGGGAAGCTTTCAATTTCATTAAATACGACAACAAAAAGATCAGATGGAAGTAATCACAGAACTGCTTCGAATTAGTTTTCACAATTTCAAAGGAGGCATTCCAAGGTTAGACAAATGTTGGAGGTTCAGTGGAAGCCCTTGGTGAACTTGTCGCCAGTCTCCTCTCCTTTGATCACGGAATACTTGGTGACTTCTGTCCCCAATTTAAAAAACTTGGCTTTGTTCGTGCGAGTTGTTTGACCACTTCTTTGTTTGTTTCAATGGGAGTAGGCACCCATTTGAAACGGTAAATTAGGAAACATTTTGATTGGCGGGTCACACGATGCCGATAAACTTTTGGGTCTTGTTTCGGCACAAACCTTTTAAAGAAATTACGCGTTTCACGCTTCTTCCTTCTGCTCTGCTTCAAACGGTTTTATTCATTTCATAATTCGTTCTAAAGGAATATAAGTAAAAAACGTATTTAAGCCCCTTAATTTCTCTGTAAGACTATACTGCATTATTTTCCCCCATATAATGTGAAACATTTTTTAAATTGGGCCATAAAGCGAAGCCTTACCGAGCCAGCCTGGGCAGGTAGCAGGAAATTTAATAAAGTTACGTCTATTTTATCATGAATTATTCTGGAAAGTGTGTTTTGTTTTTAAATTAATTCGCGATGTCTCAGGAAGGAATGTGGAATAGCAATACCCGTAGCTATGTGGTAGGTAATTTGAACACGGACATTCACTAGTAAGGAAACGAATCCCGAAATAACTAAGTAAGGAACGTAAAATTACAAAACGCTCGGCGTAAGCCACACGTGTTCCACGCATTGGGTATGAGGCGACTAGTAAATAAACAAACTGGAAATATTACATTCTCTAAAATAGCGTTCTGCCGGCTTTTCTTTGATTCTTAATTTTAGCAGCATTATAGCTAGGGTAGGTACGCGATGTTAAATGCTTTGATGGCTCTTATACAAAAAATATGCAAGCTGAAAAAGATTTAAAAAACTTGCCAAGTGCGTGTCCGGACCACGCACAATGAAGGGTTCCGTAATTGGGATGAATTTATACCAAGAACAAACTTAACATTGTAGTTGAAAAACATGTTCTCCCATACATTCCACCTGCAAATGTAAGTTTGTACGCATAATATTGAGATATTTATCATGTTATTTTAAGACCATAGACTTCTTATAAGATTTCCTGTAATCTATAGGTATAGAAGTATAGAGTATTTTAAATTTTCGGTTCGCAACAGTTTCGGAGTAAAAGGAGGGGGGAGGGGGGGGGGGTAAATTTTCGTCTATTTACTTAAATAACTTTTAAAATTATAAAAATATACGTATTTGAGACCCTTATAGTAAGCCCTTTAATTTAATCACGCGGTACACTTTGCAAAACTTTTTTTTTAAATTTCTTATTTGCCCGCCGAAATGGCCCCCATATTCAAAATTAATTTATTTACATTACACGTCCGTGTTTATTCACAGAAATTCATAAGTGTACCAAATGTAGACTTAATCGGTCCATTAGATTCGGAGCAAATTGGCAGACGGACAGACAGACAGACACAGGAGTGATCCTATAAGGGTTCCGTTTTTACCTTTTGAGGTACGGAACCCTAAAAATACATGAATTTTGCATGAACAAATGCATTAAGGCTGTGTACATTTATTGGTTTCTGAGCATTTATCTTTATTAATGTTTTGTATGGTGGTGCAGTTCCGTAGCTGTACCGTAATCACATCTATTCACAGCACGTCGACTGTTTATTAACATATCGACCATAAAACGGACAGGCGCGAATCTGTGTCGATTTTTTCCGACTTTCCGGTGCAGACGGCTATTCAACGAGCCTTTTTTGCTATCGCTTCACTGCCAGCTTATTTTTGCTGAAAAAAGGATCAATGATGTTTTCACTGGGAAATAGCTTACATGTTTTTCGAGGATCCCTTTAATAGAATTCTAAAGGTATGGAGTAAGTAATTAATATTTCATTAAAGTGCGAGTTACAAATACTTTGAAAAGTTTTGTCTACAAATTGAGTGAGAACTTGATTAACACTTAATAATAGATTTAATTTATTAATGTATGAAATTGAATATTTTTATTGTATTTCTAACGTAATTGTTGAAAGTTATAATACCCCAACTGTGTTGGGGTCGGCTTCCCGTCTAACCATATGCAATTGAATGCCAGTATTTTATATGGAGCGGCAGTCTATCTGACCTTCACAATCCAGTTACTGGGTAATACGATACCCCTTGGTAAGACTGGTTGTCAGAATTTCGGGCTTCTGACGACCCTTATCGACCGTCAATGATCCACGAATGACAATATATTTCCAAGTATATTTACAAAAATCAGTGAAACAGAAGATTTGTTTTTAAACAACACACGATATAAATAACAACACAATAAATAAACGCAGCAAAAGTCTTAAAAATATGACAACGAATCGATAGGAATGAATAACATCGCCATACGATTTCAATGTTTGTGTTCACGTCTGTTTGTTTAGCATACAGAGGAATGGAACGACGACCGGCGGATCCCGAGCATCCGAGCAACCGGTCTAGCCTCGCAAACACAAGAAAACGAAAATAAATAAAAATCTCACTTACAACGTAACGAAAAATGAATCTGTCTAAACGCAAAAGGGGACAAAAGATTAATTGAAAATCGATATAGGGACATACCTTTGCGAATCTATCAAAATACATTCACTTTGAAACGATAAGGTCGGACTGAATTATATTGTCAGTCATGATTAATGCGGACTTATGACATGCTTTATTGACTCTTCCGCCATAAACCTGACGAAGCAAATAAAATAAAATCCCGTATCATTGAAAGAAAATATTGCGCTCAAGTAATTAAATGAAAAGATTATGATTTATAGCCGTCATTAACTGAGCCTCTCTGTTTAAATATTGTAGATTTGTTCACCGGATTGCATGATCATCGGAGTGTTTTTAATATAGAATAACTTTTATTTATCTAAGTGTGGAATAGAAACTTAAGAGATGAAAATTGTGCGATAAACCTTAAGATACCGCAATAATTGCCGCATGCACTGCAAAGTTAAGTACTTATAATAATATTGCTGACGAGATATTTATCTAGGATTGTTTATACGATTATTAAGACTATAAAATTTATTTTAGTATGTAGGATTGTACCGCATAGGTAACCTTTGGACATAATCTAGTATCAATTTCCAAATACCTTACTACAGGGATCGATAACATACAAACAAAGGGCGCACTTCGTATCAATTAGCTCAATTTCACCCTTTTTTATACAAATTCAGAACCATTAACAGCACTGGTTTATTTGAAAACCATTAGCGGCCCGAATGGATACGGTTTGGATCATCGATAAAATGAATGGCTGTCTTTCACAAAAGCCTCGCGATACGGGTCGGATGTGAATTCGAATTATTAAATTAACTTTTATAAAGAAAATAAAGGCACGTGCACGATGTTTTTGCCAGTAATATTAAAGGTTGAAAAATTAAAAAAGGAAAATGTTAATTCGTGTCACTGATCCCAATGAATGGGAAGGATTTATTAACAGCCCCGGTTTTTTTTTTTAATTACGCCTAATCCGATACAAAACCGCGCAGAAGAACACAATCAACGTTGGGTGCGCAACAGTAAATCAAAACAAACTTCAGACTGGATCCCTTTTACAAACTTTCTAAATAACGGCGAACAATCTTTTTCATTAAAAATCTCCATGAGCCCGATTATCAGGGAAGTAAAACGCCTCCGGTGGGCCGGACCGGAGTTTGGGAATATTCGCAAGATTTTCGCGAGGTCAAACTTGGGAATGTTAACAGATAATTACGGGTAAGTTTTAGCTAGCACGAGACATTTAACAGATGCTTTATTCGGGAGCGCGCGGCCGCGAGCGCAGGATGAATGCTAATGAGACGGCTACGCGCCGGATTGCGGCACCTACGCCAATCACAATAAGCGTCGGTTTGCCGTGCTCTCCGGCCCGATCCCGGCTTCCCGAGCCGCCCGTTAACACATTTGGACTCGTGTCTAAGGTTAATTAGATTAGTATCCAACAAAGCTACGCAGATGTTATATAAAAACAGATTTAGGGTACATCACGCGGTTTACTTCGCAATGAAAATTAATGATGAAATATTCCTTGAAATAAGGACGCTTTCCATTTTCAGTTTATCGATATTACTTGGAACATTAAAACAAACTATGAATGATTGTAATAAATAATTCAGACTTTAAAATATGTTGATATTTATATGAGCAGCATCTTGCTCGGCGTGGCTCTAAGACACCAGCAATTTACATGAGTTGTGACAGTTATACATCCTTCCGTGCGTTACAGGCCAATTAATCTAACACGGAAACGGATATATGAGCAAGGCGCAAATGGTTTCATCACACATATAATTTACTGTCTACAAGCATATTATCATTGTGTTTGTGTGCGTGTATGTTAGTTTGTGTGCGTAAGAGAAAGGCGTCGACGTAATTTTCTAGTGCTGAATGCTGAAGGAATACCCTTAAAGACACTTTCAACACAACATACCTATTTCAATAATAGATATTTAAAGCATATCCGCTGCTTAATTTTGTTCGTAACACGAAGGCCCGCGCGGCTCCACCTGCATTAAAATAACCAAGTAGGTTTTTTCGGATATAAAGTAGCTGTGTCCTCATCTAAAAATCATTCTACTTCTATACCAAAATCAATCTGCCTAGCCATTTCCCAACTATGTTGGGGTCGGCTTCCAGTCTAACCGGATGCAGCTGAATACCAGTATTTTACATGGAGCGACTGCCTATCCGACCTCCACAACCCAGTTACTGGGTAATACGATACCCCTTGGTAAGACTGGTTGTCAGAATTTCAGGCTTCTGACGACCCGTAACGACTGTCAAAGATCCACGAATGACAGCCAGAACCAACGGCTTAACGTGCTTTCCGAGGCACGGAAAAGATGGTCACCCATCCACAGACCAACCCCGGCAAGCGTAGCTTAACCTGATGGATCGACCCGTGCGGCTGTTATTACTTAGCCACGAGCTCCTCTATTCTCTGTCTACTTCTATACCAAATCTCAGTCAAATTCATGCAGCAGTACCTAACCAAGGAAAAAAACATCCACAAACATCCCAACATTTTTATTTATTAAGCCCATCCCATATGACATGTGTCAGCGCATAAATTCTCTAAATCCCACCCGAGCTTCGTTCACCAACACTTCAAACAAAACACAATATCTGGCAACACCTTACGGTAAGCGCAATCTGTGTAAAAGCTAATTAATGCTGAGCAGGAAACGGAAGGGCAACGGGTCGCGTCATTAGATGCATTATGCAACACGAGACGCATGCGCCGGGCATTGCAATGTTGTGTCAGACTTGTGATGTCATGTGCGAAATGTGCCGGTGCCTTTGCTTTTCTTGAGAAATGAATTGAAATGATTTTTTGCACATTTTTTTTTTTTTTTTTGATTTACAAAATAAGTATCAGTTATCTAGTTGAGGTCTCTTAAACAGCTCTTACCCAAAACTTTGACGAATTAGCATCCTAATAATAATTTAGTAAATAAATTAGCAATAAATGCGAAACACAGAATAATCATCATCATCAGCCTAGCCTTTTCCCAACTATGTTGGGACGGCTTCTAGTCTAACCGGATGCATATAAATACCAGTATTGTACATGGAGCGACTGCCTATCTGACCTCCACAACCCAGTAACTGGGTATTACGATACACCTTGGTAAGACTGGTTGTCAGACTTCCGGGCTTCTGACTACCCGTAACGACTGTCAAAGAACCACCAACGGCTTAACGTGCTTTCCGAAACACGGAGGGGTCTTGGTATGTAAAGATGGTCACCCATCCACGGACCAACCGCGGCAAGCGTAGCTTAACCTGATCGATCGACCCGTACGGCTGTTATTACCTAGCCACAGGCCCAGGTATTTTACAGAATAATATAGTTAATTAATACCTGAGCAGCGTATTACAACACCACAGACTGACTACCTCGATCTTTCGAAGAACTTCATAACAATATTTTACCCAAAATACTGACATAGTACACGTACCTAACGAATCCTCAATCCAAGTACTCGATAGAACATACGTGTAGTAATTTAGCAGTATTTAAATAGTCGCTTTCAAGAATAAATTTCTCAGCAGACGCTAGTGCAGTGATTTACTATGATAGCTATCGGCGAGTGAGAGAAACCAGGCGGTCTGAACGAGCGTGCATTTGAACGAGCCCGCATTTTATATTGTACTTTAACAAGCGGTAAGAACATTTTAGTGTTAAAATTAAATTTCGTTTACATGTGTCTGTCTTTTGGTGTATGTCGGATCTGATGTATCTTGTTGTTTTTTTTTTTTTGTGAGATAGAAATGGATGTGGTGGAAGTTTTTGAGTGTTTTCGTTTTGTAATGTTTTCTGAAATTTTCTGGGAAACAATTAA
The DNA here is from genome assembly GCA_948252095.1 of Dicycla oo. Taxonomy (NCBI): domain Eukaryota; kingdom Metazoa; phylum Arthropoda; class Insecta; order Lepidoptera; family Noctuidae; genus Dicycla; species Dicycla oo. The sequence goes on along the minus strand of OX411714.1, from coordinate 12,957,407 downwards.
TTGATTATTCTGGATACAAACATCCCATGAGATTCAGGAAAATTATTTTTTAATTGATTTTAAACTATCGAGAGCGCACAGTTTAATTTCGATACGTTTAACTTTTGTCAAATCTATCTCATGCCCGGTTTCTGAGGTTTTTAAAACGGAATTTATCCATTCGATAGATGATTATCTAGACACTTCGTTAAGGAAGAATTTAGCTCAAAAGTCGATTGAAAAACTGTCAAGGGTTTATCTGAAGACCTCAAAAACCAAGCATAAGGGATTCGCTTAAGTAGGTAATTTTGTTGAATCAATAGCTATTTAGAGATTAAACTCCGTTTAAGAATTCTTCAAAAACCGGGCATTAGAAAGCTAGTAACGTAAAGGTTTTTATAAACCTGTCAGATTTTTTTTTCTTTAAACTAGATTATTTTTTAAATAATAATTTTTCAATAAAATATCTGAAACTAAGTCCAAAATTCAGGTTCCCAAGTCCAACCATGAGCAAAAACAAATCGAGAAACAAAAAAAAAAAAACAGACGAAACATTCGTATCCTCGTATAAGTCGCACGATTCTACGGAAACGTGTAAGCTAATGGTGCATCACTAGACTCATTACGTACTACATTATAGCTGAATGATGCTCTGAGTGGCACATACATTTCGTATTCGATGCTCTTCGGGGCTAAGGCTTGGTGCAGATGATTTATTGTTACTTTTTTACGTTATGAGAGTTAAGTACTGGCGAAATGTGGGTGTACGTACACCTCTACCTAACGTAACGTAAAGTATTGAAGGCTCTAATTTCTTTAAAATGTCACTGAGAATATTGACAGATTGATTAAGCCTAAGTGTGCTAATGCTGATGGAATTATAACCCTTTCAGTGCCCGCTTTTTTTGGTCACTAAGCATTCAAATGATAGAATTCGAATCAAATGGCAACCTATTGGTGTATAGTATAGGTATTTGAGTAATGCGCGGGCTTGCGGACGGCGAGCAATGGGTAGCTCGCCGTCCGGTAAGGACCAGGCCCGGGTCGACGGCGCGTTGTGTTTCACACGCGCTTCAAAGAGATGTCAGCACTAGCTAGAGGTCCGCCAGGGCCGATGCCCGCCAGTTGCGGGTTGTTCGAAAGAGTAACCGTGGTCCTGGCACAGGCAACTGAAGGAACACGGGTGGGTTTTAGTCAGTAGAAGTCTGACACGCCCGTGCTCCACCCAGAGCGGGGGAAGTTATTTGATGATTACCTATAAAAAAAGCGTGTTGAGCGATTTTTAGTAGGGGGAAATCTTACGGGTTCTCGTCACCTCCACATGCTATGCATAGTTTTAAGTTTAAGTTTTCACTTCTGTTGACAGTCCCTATGACTGCCAATTTTTTGATGTGAAACATCTAATGCGTCGCCACGCGCTCATAACTCTGCGGCTAAAAAGTCTGAATATTTTTGTTTTTGATAATGGCATATTTACCTATTTCCTTTAATAAACCATCCTTTCGTGCATTTTTGCTATACAAAATAGTTTCGATGTTTCGCATCTGCCAGGCGTCCCGCGATGGCTCAATTTTTTATACTTGATAGGTAATTGTAAGTAACAAGACTTTCCAGTTCAAAGCTTCTTCGAATCAAATCACAATTGCATTTTAAATTTTTCATTATATTATCTAATTAGTAAGGAGTTCGAACATTTTTGGCAAAAATACTTGCACTGAAAACATGCACAAGGAGGCTTTAGTTTATAAACTTGTGTGAACGTGAATCGCACCTTCGTGCATGGTGCAGGTGAAGTGAGCTATCAATAAAGTCAATCTCTAGTATCAGATGGAATCACTCACTTCACTTTTTTAGCTAGTTATGTATAATTAATTAATATTTTAAAATTGTATTTTATGTGTAATATTTTAAAATTGTATTTAGTTATTTATTTATTTATTTACTTATTTATCCTCTCACTGGAACGCCATACAGCAATTACACCAACAGAGCAAAAATTTTCTTCATGTGCTGCTTTCCATCCATCCTGTGCGCGGTGGACATCGAACGGGCGGCGATGGATCACGCACGCTCACGCAGCGTCAAAACATTTCTCCATAATTCTATAACTCCATATTGCGCACATTCTTTGCAATTTTTGAGACTTATGATTTTTTAAATGAATTAAAACTTCATCTTCATTTCACTTACATTAAAATTGAAAAAACGGATTTTTTTTTAATATAAGTTGATGTTAAATCTTTTGCATGCCTACGTGGTAAAATATGGCTGTACTATTATATGTTTTTTCTGTCATCCTTATGTTACCCATATTTGCAAAATAAAATTATCTTTATCTTTATCACCTAAGTTTTCACGGTGAGATTTTTGCAGAATAGACTGGCTGTACCGGAATAGGTACATAACATGCCATACCTAACCCTTCAAAATCCACGGGACTGAAAACTCTATTTTCTGTATATTTAACACTCTTTTCACTTTACCTTGTATTTTCTTTCTGTGAATTAGTGCTGCATGAAGTCACCCACTAAAACTGGTCACGTCCATACTTTTCCAATGATTTATTCACAAATAATGTCCACTTAAAACCGACGTGAAATTATGAGAAAAGGGGGTGATATTTCTACTAAGTTATTCAGCTAATGTTCGATGATAAATGACCGTGGTAATTGTCGAAAACACTTCGTACGATTAGTTCCTAATCCTTGTCGATAAATCTTGAATATTTTATATTACTTGGAGTAAATAAATAGGTGCCTACCGGTAATTATTTTTTTCATGAGAACTCGTTTTGTAATCAATGTAAATGTAAGGTTAGGTACGCGGATTACCGAGTGCTATCAAAATGTGATAGGTCTTAAGCAAGGTAGCGTTAACAAAGAAGTTCTGGCAAAGCCAAAAGGGTTTATGATTTTAGCAGGTTATATTTATCCGCCTGCGGCTATGCCAAAAAGGAGGGTTATATGTTTGACCTGTATGTATGTCAGGAGTTGCTATTACAGTAGCCTCCTCTGGAATAGCCGCCACGTTGCTAAATGGTGGCCGAACGGCACATTCGGTACTTCAACAGCCATTAAACTTAGCTCATAAGGAAATACCAGTTTGTAACATTAGTAAAAACAGCGAGCGGGGACAAATGTTGCAGCAATGTAAACTGTTGGTTTGGAATGATTGTACAATGTCTTACAAAAGTGTAATTGAATTATCAAAAATACCAAGAACAACCAAAATATCACGGAATATAATGGTCGTACTGCTAGACGGCGATTTTAGACAGTCTCTGGGGATAATTTCCGACCTCCACGCGGACGAAGCCTCCGGCAAAGGCTATTTATAATATAATTCTTAAAATCGAGTGACAAACCTAGAATTTTTCGCGACGCATCTTTTTCCGATCACAGTACAGTAAAAATATACAGCACAAAATTCAAATTTGAACGAAAAAATAGAAGAGTTTTGACTCTTCCACACTGTACAAAAAACGGTTGCAAAACACAACTGACCTTTAATCATCAGGCAATGGCGCATGAGCATACACGGGAGCAGCGCGTTCGCACTCGCACAACTTTTTTGGACGCCCGGGTACCAAAAACGCATAGAGTCGTCATTAGTTCGGTTTTCCAGCGTAAACCAGTTTTTTTTACTTTCCTGATTCACATTTTTTTTGTGAATACCGCGTCACTCCTCCTATTTTTATTGTTAACATGTACAAATAATAGTAGGGAGTGAATACACAATATTTAAGTGCTTATTATCCCAGTGACACATTTATTAAAGTGACACATTTATAGGTCTACTTTTCCTATAAATAATATAAGATAAATGTGCTCCTATAAAAATAATTCGTAATTTATCAAGTACAAATTAATTTTATTTTAATACGCACTGACCAAATGTTTGAAACTTCTGACGAGCGCAAGGTTAATCGAGGTCACCGTACTGCTGGAAGGCAGACCAAAATTTCAAACTGCGTATTTCTAGCAGGACTCGCGGCAGTCTTCCAGCAGGACGTCACCGGGCGATATATCATTAAGTATAGGTCTCTTTTTTTTATTTCACGTTTTACATAGTCTAGTTTTTTTTAATTACCTTTTTTTTTACTTCTTTGCTAACGCTACTTCGCTCGAGAACTGTCATTATCGATTTACTTTGACAAGATTCCATTCCATTCTGATCGCGGGCGGATTATATGGGTTTCAGGAGTTTTTTTTTTCTGAGAATGGATTTATTTAATAATAAGCTTAATATATTTAATAACGCAAATGTCTTACTCATTTAATTTAGTAAACACATTCAGAAAAACATAAATTGTGGAAAAGCGCTTGCGCTATACGAGTATCACTCTACCAAAAGGTGAAGGCAGAATTTGGTTTTAATGTTCGTTCCTAAATAAAATAAGGTTAAATAGTTGCAACTTGCCACAGACAATTCCAGACTAAACAGTACATATTATATAATTTGTAGTATGTGTGATAAATCTACTTCACCAATTCATATACTTAGTTGATTTTCAGCTTTGCCACAAGAGAAAATAAACTGCGTCTTCATTTTTAAGATTCAATCCCACACCTATTCACGCACGGCCTCACTGCAGAATGCAATTTACAATAAATTATGTAGATATTAATAAGCTTTAGGTTAAGGGTTGGAAATAATGGGTGGGCCATTCATCGTTCGATAAATTGCTATGGAGACACACTGTAGTGAGATTACGTGCTTCAATATCCGGAACAGGCCGACGAACGGGCTCGGGGCTGTTCTACAAACGTATGTTTTTTTAAATGCATTTTGAAATGGGAATGCGTAGATAAAAGGAAGCGTTGATGTGTTTTTGTTTATGTTTTCAGACAGTTCGAAATGGATGATCGATTTTTTTGAATTCCCCTTTTCGAATTCGTGTTCTTTTAAAAGAATAGCTGTTTGAAATATATGTACATAAATGTTCGCGCCTGCAATATTCAAGTCGCGAAGTCTTCCTAAAAACGCGAGCGCTTGCTAATGACCGCTATTCCGCTCTAAATTTCTCACACAGGAAGTCTAAAACGTGTAGAAAAATTCGAGTGTTTCCATTCAATTGGTGGGTGATCGCTCGACCGTTGGGTATTGATACGTGAAAAAAATTTCAAACGCATTTCGTGTGGTTATGAGCATTTCCTCCAACGTAACAGACATACATCCCTACAAGGAAATAGACGCGATTTACTAATGTGACTGCAAACATATAGGTATTTGTATCGGGAATGGATTCTTTCCTTATGAAGCCAATACGAATTGGAATTATGTGTCGACGTATTGTACTCGTCTTAAGGCGTTAGTAGTATCAATTTCGCGTATCGAATGCTTTTGTAATGTTTTCGTAAAGGATTTTTTCTTTTTACGTATCTTAGAAATGTTAAGACAAAATACTAAAGTGCTTCAGTGAATTTCGCTGCAATTCGCTAAAGAAATCCGCTAAAACGGACTGAATAGACTCTCTCTAGAGTAGACGTAATATTTGAATATAACAAACATTACGATGAATATTTCGCTTTATTATATACAGTGCATTGCAATGTCGTTCCTGAGTTTCTTTGGAGATTATTAAATAGAAAACGGAAAATATTGTATCGCAAATACAGCCAAGCCTTCGAAACAATTTTTTGATATACTCATACCGTATTGAAAATTCATCTTTTACTTATAGAATGGGAATGGCGGATAGTCACACTGGTTTCTTGTAAAGAAAATATTTGTTAAAGCAATACCATCTCCTTTGCACTGTAAACACAGCTCTAAATTGATGATACGAACTTCTGATTACTTACCTAGTTATCTGTATATCTGTGTACGAAAATAATTATATTCATGGCCCAATCTATTTGTAGTTTTAAACTAATTTAAGATAAAAGTTTTCTCCATCAACGTTTTAGTGTCCAGACGTTGTCTAAGATATTTCCAAGTTGGACAGATCTTGAAAAAACTTGTCACAGAATCGGATAAACTAAATTAAAATAAAAGTAATAAGGTGCAAAGTTTACAATAAAAACAGAAGCTGAGATATCAAATCTCATTCTACGATCTATCTCGAAGCTAATAACACGTATCTCGTAATACCGTCCCCGTCCAACTTCGCAATACAAACATTGGAGAAATCCGAATATCTATTTAACGTTCCCTCCTCAGGCGCTAACAGATTAACGCCAATATTATCCATCGGACGCGACCGAACTGCAGACGGCCGAATCAAACCTTAACACTTAATCCTCACTAAACACTATTACAAAGACCACGTAAATTTATTCAGTGTGGATCGCTAATAAAACGGATAAACTTTCATTGTCATAGACAAAGACGTAAGCGATCGAACACCGTACTCTGTTAACAACTCTATCGTTAACGAAATAGGTGTTGAATTTGATAATGGTAGGCGTAAATCTGCGGTGTCGGTGCAAACTGAGATACGTAGTTGATTGACAGAAGTCACGCTGTACATTGTATTAGAGGGATTGGAGCTAACTTAAACTGTCAGGCTCGTTACCAAGTTGAATGGGTCGGAGGCTTAGCACAGAAATCGCAAACTGGTGCGTCTTTGATCTTCATAACAGCTAATTAATTGGGTGAGGAAAGCTTAACCGAATGTATTGACGGGCCTAAACCTCTAAGAAACGATGTTTAAACAACTTAAGGGGCCGAGATTATTTAATTAATGATATACCTTCCAGTGAGGATTTTCTGGGTACCGGCAGCCGGCCGTTTATAAAATTTATATTTAAAATTGTATCTGAAAAACGAAATGATGATTCTTTTTCAATTCGTAGTCTGGTTTCCAATTATATTTAATACTACTGAAACGCTGGGAGGCAGACAAAAGGCATTTTATAATTTGTAATAATAACTAAAAGATATTTTTTTATTCAGTTAGGTTAATGTGGGATTTTGTATATATTGTTTAATTCGATAGTCATTTCTGAAGATGGATGATTGATTGCACAATTCAAATGTTGGATCCCTACCCTCACGTTACATAAAATCAGTAATTTTCAAAAGTAGATCAAAATATCTGAAATCTGAAAAATCTAGTTTTACTAGTAAAATTTCAGCAGTTTCACCTTTGGTAGAAAAACTTAATGGATTCTCCAATAAAAATAATTTTCAGAAGCAGCTGAAAAAGGAACTGTTGAAAATGCGACTCAATAGTCCGTTCATTTTTATTTCTGTGAAAAAACGCGTCATGAGCTTATTATATATATTTTTAGTATGTTAATTGAGATAGTTACCAGATTAGATAAAACTGTGACGTTCCTAACAAAAAAAAAAAAAAAAAATATTTCAATTATTTCGTGTGTCGTAGCAACAATGTCCGTTATAAATAGAAGCTTTATGAATAATATTATTACTTTATCACCAATATCGATGATAGTAAAAACAACAGAATGAACACAACGTTTTGTCCGCTCGCTATTTTATTTTAACGCTTATTATTTATTTCTAATATTTTTCTAAGTGCCTGGTTGGTTCGATTCCCAGGTCGAGCAACGTGTTATTGGGTTTTCCATCAGGAATTTCTCAGTAGCAGCTCGTGGTCTAGATTTGAGTCCGGTTGATGGCAATAGGCTCGCCCTACTTAAACATAACTGGCGATATGTAGGTACATCTCTACCTCTCCCTTCGGAGCTTACAAGCGAGATGTTGCTGTCATGTTATTTTTCTAAAAAGACAAAAAATAAGGCATGTGGTGAAAAGACTTATAACTAAAGACTTATTTTTCTTTCATTCACAAATACGCATGAACTGATAGTTCCTAAACGTAAGAAGAAAAAAAACACTTTCTTGGCTCCTTGTACTAGGCAATCATAGCATAGTGATGTACGCAATATACTGTAAAGCTTGTACACAAAATTATTTGGTACGCAGTGCACACAGGATGTTATTACAGACAGGTGTTCGGCTCGGAATGCGCTCGTAAAACCAACTCTATATGGATTTATTATTTAAAGTGCTCTACACCCATTGTTGGCACCGCGTGTTTGTATTGAGGCAGGTCGCGAATACTCGCTTTTATTTAATTCTCGCCAAGGCCGTGAGCACAATTATTAAAAAATCAATATAAAATAAGTAACCGTAGCGCTCTGTGAGCAGTAAACTACGATGACGCCAAGAAAAATAAGGAATGGTAGCAACCCACGCAAAGAGTTTTATAGTCAACAAAACGAAATAGGTATGTGTGGTCTCGTAGGCGGCCGATCAACGCGTCCATCTTCAATTTCAACACATGACTTCACTTGATTTTATAAGATGAACCGTCAAGAAGTTGGAACTTTTGATCTGTACTGCTACTATTGTTTCTTGTTCACGTCTGATTTCTGAAACCTACGTCAATAAAGTAGACAAAGTTTTCGTCGAAGTCAATCAATTCTGTGGTCGCCGATAAGGTTATGTTTAGAGACACCTTAGAACAAAACACCGGAAAAATGATCATAACACGATCGAACGCATCACGATCCCAAGCGTAAATCAAAAGCCGAGCTTACACAAATTAATTAAGATAATCGTTAATGCGTGAAATTTAATAGGTAATTAACGTTTCTAAATGTAACCGTGTAATGTCGGCCGGGGTCCGTTAAGCCCCGTGCCATCTATTACCTAACCAAACAATTGGTGGAGGCCGATAGCCAAGTTGCAAGTAAGCGAATATTCCGCAAAGAACTTACGATAAGTATTAGGGTTAAGTATGTTAAACTTGATTACCGTTATCTCCGTTTAAGGATTGTTTATGACGCCGGTGAAATTAATCGATGTTTGAGGACATTTTGTTATTTTAAGCGTCTGTAGTTGTTTATAGAAGGTAGTCGTGTTTACGGTAAAAGCTATAAATATACAGTTATTTTTGTCTTGTATTATAACATCATTAATTTTGTGTCAAATCACACGGCCGCGTGTTCACTAATCCTACTAACGAACATGGTAGGACAACGGAACTGGACGTCCTATGACCCTAATATGACCCTTTTGCTTCTGCCACCTTATTCATGTATCTTGTCATCATTCGACTTTTAGCGCTGTTTTAATAATCTGTCCAGGACCATGTTAATTGTTCCGAAATACCTAAAAGGTGCATATTAACTTAAGAGTTACTTAAATAGTAGGCAAATTAGTGGTACAGCTTCTGCGCCCCATCTGTGCTGTGCTTATTTTGCGGTATCTAGGTCTCGAGGATTTAAGTTTGTTGTACTCTGTGTAAACAAAGCTTACTCAACACGGTGTCTCTTGTACCTGTAACTTGCGTACCGAGTACATAAATGTACTCGCTACTTAATTCTTAGTGTTCGCAACACTTGGGTCTAAGTGAAAATTATTTGTGTCACGTAGTAGTGTTGGTTTTATAGAGTTATAGAGTGCTTACGATGTGAACAAGAGGATGAGCGTACAACCTTCAGTGTTTGTTACACTTTAGTTTTGTGGTTTATTTATTTTTGGGATGAAAATTTTGAAGTTTTGGTGCTAATGTTTGAAGACATTTTGTTTATGAATTAAACTAAGAAATCACACTAATATTATAAAAGCGACAGTTTGTGTGTGTTTGTATGTTTCTTACTCTTTCATGCAAAAAAACTACTGAACGGATTTAGATGAAAATTGGCACACAGATAGTTTGTTACGTAGATTAAACACATAGGATACTTTTGACCCTATATTCCTACGGCTTCGAGAAATGCGCGTGTGAAACCGCGAGGAGCTGCTAATCACTAATAAATGCGTGTTTCTTAGGATTTATAACAAAAACTTTTCACGTTGACATAAAAAAAAAATACTTTGATTTTCTTGTCACATTTCCATCGTCTATAATTACGTGTATAAAAGAAAAAACAAATAAACTCCAGCTATCAATTAGCATATCAACACGAACACAAAGCAGTATCTACCCAGCTGAACCATTAATCAATTGATAACAGGCGTCCCGAACAAAATGTTACAGAACATAAAATCAATAGTTTTCATGTATTCGGTCACCCTTTATCATTGTAGTTTATCATGTCTGCGTGTTATTATAGGTAGGTATAGTCCAACAACGTTCAAAGGTTATATCGTTTATCTTTGGAAAAACCGAAATATAGCGAATGAAATGTGACTATCGACCAATAGAAATTGAATTATATTCCCACCTAAGTTATTAACGCACTAATTCCATCACTCCCTTATTAGACCACTCATATTTAATTCGGCAAAATTCGATTTTCCGAAGATAAACGATGGAACCTTTGAATATTGTCGTACCTGCACCTTATTTGCGTAACGCAATATCAATCGTAACCTCGAACCTTCTTATCGTACTCGTATTAGTATCTTCTTCCTCGAATCCTTCTTATCGTACCTTGTAACGGCAGTACTTGACTATTGAATGACCCGACGGAAATATTCTAATAAGCTTAATTTATTTGTGAAACATCTGGCTGCAGTAAGAGGGTTATTCTTATAGATTGGTATTCAAAACACGCGATTGATTTCGAAGGGTAATCTATTCATGATTTTAGTTTGCCCGTATATTTGGTTTTAAAATTTTTAAAGTTTTTTCGTAGATACGTTGTTTGTTTTTTTATGAGACTTTTAATTGTAATCAACTATCAATTAAGGTTCCAATAGGTTAAAGTTATATGAGCGTATTAATTAAAGCAAGCTTTTCACTTTTTTCCTAGAATAAATTATTTATTAAAGTAGATACGTTAGACTTCCACATCTTTTTTTTATGTAGAAATGTAAACATTTTCAAGTTCCACGACAAAAGAGCAATTTAACAAAAAAAAGTTTTAATAACCATCGTTAATGTAGGAACAAATTTAAATATACGTTTATTTACCCTGTTTAGACGCGCATAGCTGACCTTAAAAGCTCGCAGGAAATTTTTTTGCCATTGTGGGGATTCTTAATGAATTTTTACTGACTGTATACTCGCCTTAATGAAAATAAGGGTTAAAAGCGTTAGAGAGGAAACCACAAATAAACGAAAATATTAAATTTTAAAGGTGCTAAGTAATTTTCTGTTTTATTATTACATTCAATTCATAGGCAAGCTCATTTTTAATCGGGATAGGTTGCGATTCTAGAAAAGTTATTGACCTTCTAATAACTTTAACTTTTTTAAATGAATGAACCTCTAAATAAGCTATAGGGCACACCGACCAAATGGACTAGGTTAGGTTAGAACTGTGAACAACCACACTACATGCAAGTGTGTCGCAGATACTTGGCTATTTACCCCCTTAATCATAAAAAAAAAACTAAAACGCTCTATAAACTAATTAGTTAAAGAAGCGTTTTGTCTTCTTCTTTCGAAAGAAATTGTTAAAACACTTCTTTGACTGTATATTATAATAGGTTTATAGAGCGTTTTTTTTTATGAATAAAGTGGTTAGTATTTTTAGAACCCCAAAATAGGAATTATTAGACGTTGACTAAAAGAGTGTTCAATAAGATTTTTAGAGCGCAAAATGGGAAATATTCGACGTTCAACTAAATACATGTCTTTTTAAAACACAAACAACCACTATCAACAGATTTGAGAACACCGTTAACAACGCCATTTATTTCAAAACCCATATTTATATTAAAAGCATTGAAATAGTCATGAAAACTGTAACGGGCAATCGTAAAAAACTATCGCTAGAAAAAAACGTATTGTCGGTAATCAACACCTGTGACAATTAATGGCGGGTTCAGTTCACACCACTTTCATTACTCGCCCGATATACTTGCCTGATATACTCGCTTGATATACTCGCCTGTGTGAATTGGTATTCGTTGTGCACATATTTAGTTATGGGGGTGGCGCCGGCCGCTTTATGGACTTGCGTTGTGTGAAATTTATTTTATTTGCACGGTGATAAGGGTAGTATGGTTTTGATTCTGTGTTTTTGTTTATATTTATTTTAAGGTGAACTATAAACCATGTGCGTTCAGACTAGCTAATAGAAGAAAAGCCAGTGTTTAAGTATCATTTTCTGTATAACAATTAAGTTGAACATAGATAGTAGGTACTCTTACTTTCTACAAGTTTAATCAGTTGAGTTTTTCTTGAAAAATTCATGTAGGTCTACCTAGTTGAACTAAACCACATAAAAGTTTCCGTAAGATTTAAACAACGGAACAAATTAAATAACCATTCAGAAAATGATAAAACACACAACAACCTTACAAGCTTCTTACATCGACATCATTTACATCTACAATGATTATCACCTTTACTTCACTATTATCTGTAACGACGGGTGCGATCTGAAGCCAACACGAGTCACAATCGATTAGACATCGAGCAATTAGATCGCTAAGTTTAGTTCCCTAGCGGGCCGCAGTAACAATGTGAATCGTAATTGAAGATCGTGAGACGTGCACACAGAAGGACCATTTACGTTCATTATAACCTGAAGAGATGCTCAAGCTTTTTAGCGAAAACTGAGAACGTTCTAGTTGTTAAACTCGATTGAAAACGGTTTAAAGGAATATGCAAATGTAGTTTTACAGATGGTAAATGCACTTAGTTTTATTAAATAACAGGGTTGAGAAGAATTCGTTGAAACATGCTACAAACCATATCACTGTCAAATAAAAATCTCTTATAAGAATTCAAAGGCTCCATAAATAAATCATCGTACCCCCAAAACTCTCGCAGGAGCCAGTTTTGTTGTCAATAAATCCATCTTCACTTACTCGTAACATACTCTAAAGTTAACAGATAAAAACTTAGTTGGTTCTGTCCCAACTCCAGGGTTCGATTACGTAAGACGCGCAAACTTCCTCTATTACCCCCTACTTAAGGGTACAAATTTAAGCGTCCCCTATTTAAACAGTGTTGCCAAATACCTACGTGTGTAATTTACGTCAAGTGCGGTTTACAACCGACGAACATTTTGGGAGCCGGATTTGGACGAGAGAGAGAGGAATAAATCTCTGACGAGACGAACGATTTATAAGCAACCGGTGATTTGTAAGAATCCTAAGGGAATCGAATTTGATTATACGGGAAAACAGGCTTGAAATTTTCCAATTCTAGTGTAGGTACGAGTACTGTAATTATACACGCTTTCGCCTATATTTAGGTATGGCTTGTTACTGTGCCTATGTAATTTCGTTGCTAAAAGAAATGGAGTGTTTTAGGAAGATATTAGGGTTCCGTACCAAAATGGTAAAAAAGGAACCCTCATGGTGCGACTCAGTCTGTTTGTCTGTCCGTCTGTCACTGCTGGATATCTCAAGAACTACTAACGCTGTTAACTTTGAATTTTGGAATAGTTTTAGATGACGTTTGCCCAACTATTTTACGAAAATTCTTGTAAGAATTTTTTTTTTTTTTAACAGGGACTGAATTGGGTATTAAAAACTGGGGCTACTAGAGTGCGTTTCATCAAATAGTTCCTATACCGTAATGTTGGCTCCACTGTTGTAGGACGAACACGATACGCTACCGTTGATAAAGCATGGACCTGATAGGTCCAGTAGGTCCATAAGACAGTGGAGCCAACATTACGGCATAGGAACTATTTGATGAAACGCACTCTAGGGCATGTGGGATATCATATGAAAGACCGCTGTTTGCACATTTTCAAATATTTTTCCCTTTTTTAGGCCGAAGAGTTTTACACTTTTGATGAAAAATGTACAAAAAAAATACCTTATCTCCGAAGTATGCATAGAGGAAATCTGAAATTATTCTATGTGATAGCAGTTTATGTAAAGATTACAGGAAAAAATAAAGCGATGTCTCTTAAGAGACATAAAAAAAACGTGTGAACACACATTTTTTTGATGGTACGGTACTCTCGGTGCGTGAGTCCGACTCGCTCTTGGCCGGTTTTTTTTATGAATTTCGTATTCTTCAAAAAATTAAGGTTAATGCCATGACAAAAATAATTCTAAAATGTTGCCAACCCAACATCAACTTTTAATAAATTCAGGCGACAACAAGTAACCTCCCATTACTCTCGCACCAGGCTTTCATAAATAATCAGGAGTCCCATTTTTCAGTACCAAAAAGTGCGGTCCCCTCACAGGTGGGCTAAGTCCCGCTACACTGTCATCATTTAAGCCGCACATTAGTGAAACTTGCGTCGTTTGAACCAACACCTGGGGACCGCGACACACTACTCGATATTTTACTACCGGAATAAACTGCCCGGCAAAATGTAAATTTCGAGTTTGGGCTGCGTCGGCAATATTTCAATTTGGAATTCGGTGCGCTGTTTTGCATGTTGTGTGTAAGACTGTAATGTGGGGATTGAGTGCTTTTAATTTACTGTAAGTAATGCTGTTTTTTTTGTCTTAAATTATTTTTGGAACTGTTGCGAAAATGGTGCAGTAGTTTGACTCCCGAGGTAAGTTTTTTAATTACTTATTAGGTACTTATATATTTACTTCAATATTAAATAACCGTAAAAAGAGGACTGTTGTTATTTCCTAACGTACCTACATAGTGTATCTAATTCAGAAATCCAATTAAAACGTGACGAAAAAAAATTACCCTAGTTAATAATTTTGCATAAAGAAATAATTTACTTATTTTATAATTGTTTTATGTTGTTCACATATATCACACTACGACGTCGTCAACGAGCGAGGAGAGACGGAGCGGCGCGGGGTCCAGCCAGGGAACGCAACATCATCGCGGCACTGCTTCGTCCGACACGACCGCACTCGGACATAGCTTTTTTGACTTTACTTATGTTGCTATAATTGTGAACCACCTATTAAACCATTTTATAATACAGTCCGCTTGCTTTAATTCCAACTGGGCCTATACATGGTCCTTCGATATGTGTTTGTGATTTAAAACGATTTATTACATTAGGTATATACAGCATTTTGCTTGCTCCAATCAAAAACTTTTCTATAGGTACCTCTATCTAAATCGCGCATAGACGCGTATCATTCAGTACAAGTGACTACAGCATCGCACGTGCGTTTCGAACAAACGCGCGTTGTTACGGCAACCCGGACACTCCGAAGCGTTATAGATGCTCGGCCAATCCTTTCAAATCTAACTTAGCCTAAGGTACCTATCGACCCGCGCTTTACCTGAGATACCTAAAGGACTCCCTAAAGACCTTTCTGTTTGTACAAGCCAGTTCATATTCCTATAAAAAAAAACAAAAAAAAAAAAAAAACAACATAAAACAACCATTCGAGATACTCTCTTCAAAGGCTTCTTCTGGGTAAGCTCACTCCATCGTCGACTTTGTCTCGGTCGCCTCCAACCTAGACTAGAGTCAAGAGCAAACCCATCTCAAATACAAAATAAATAAAAAAATACTCCCATTCAAATGCAATGACACTAAGTCTTGAAGTTGAACTACAATCATATTAATGAACTACTTTACTCCTACTAAGATACTGTTATTTCAAAGACATTGAAAAATAGCTGTTTAAGTTTTTTGACGTCCCTCCGAAGTTACCGCACAAGATCTACAGAGGTGTGTTTGCCCAGATAGTCATTAAGGTGTTCAACTTAAACCAGACTATTTATCAGACTTCGGGAATTGTTACACCTCAAAGAAAACTACTTCTAATGAAAGGAGCCGTGACGTCATTAGTATCATTAGACAAAAATAAAAAAAAACACAGCAAGCAAAATAAAACAAATCTGCTACTTACGCAGTTGTAAATGAATGAAATCTACGTGAACTTTCTCTAACAACACCCACGTACCTGGAAAGAAAATATATTTGTTTATCAATACTGACGAACAAACTGTAACTTTCGCAATATGCCTATGCAAGACTTTGAAATTCTTCCTTTGATGATTTCTTAGACAGAAAAAAATGATCGGCGTAGACCACCTTGCAATTTCAATGCAAAAATATTTAGAAAAAGTGAATTTAAATATTTTATTCGAAAACCGAAACAACATTCCAAATTCAAACGTTCGGATTCAAACCAATAGCGGGGCGCTGGCGAACCACGAGCACGCCAGTTAATCGCCGCCAACTAGTGGGTAATCCTTTCGAGTGGTGTGCATATAACGAGTGCATTCCAACCCGCGCCGCGTTCCGAACGCACGGCATACAGAGAAATTGCGGCACTCGCCTACTCAAACCGATGACGGGGCCGTATCATTGCATGACGTGCATCAGTAGGCAGTGTGAGCGTGGCAGTGACGTATACTGATCCGTCTGTTTGCTAACACTAGCTTCTCTCTACAACATTCTCGTAATGACACTGATAAATGATAATGTAGCCTCCAACATAAATATTGGCTCTACCATTAACTCTCACGACCTGTGATTTACAGACTATCGATAATCCGCCACGACTTTCATCAAGTTTTATAGCCAATGTTAAGTATGCAATCGAGTCTCAAATTCATGCGAGCTCCTTGAACGAAATGGCGGGTGCTATTCACAACTACAACGGCGTTTTAAAGTTACTCGCTTTGTTAGTTGGTGCCCTTTTCTAAAAAAGCTGGACGTTAAGAATAGTAAATAAATGCAGCATCAGTGAGATGTACTGAATGGGAGGCAGCGAGGTGCGCCGGCGCCGCGTGCATTGCCCTCGCGCCGCCCCGCACCCCTCCACCGCGGTGGTACAAACGCGACTGACTGCATTCCGCCGCGCTTCCTGACCAGG
Organism: Dicycla oo; assembly: GCA_948252095.1. NCBI lineage: Eukaryota > Metazoa > Arthropoda > Insecta > Lepidoptera > Noctuidae > Dicycla > Dicycla oo. The sequence continues at coordinate 12,940,838 of OX411714.1, read as the reverse complement.
GCAAGTGCAGCGGCATTACGCTGCAAGTACATACCGCGCCCCCCGCGCGTCGGTGCGCCACACCCCCGCACACACCCGCCTAGGTTACCAACAAGAAACGAACACAAAGAAACTCCAAAGCACCCGTCGTTTTGTATACGCAATCACGTAATTCGATAAAGATGTCTGATCAATGGCATCGTCTTTTGATGTATAGTAGCAAAGAGCCTTTGCCCCTTTTAAAATAATCATAAAATCTAATATTATGAAGAAAAATAAAAGGACTCCCCCGCCCGTTACTCGCCTTCTCTGAGTAAGCCCTTTGTAATCTAATGCATTAACATTATTAGGTTGTTCTGACATCATCTTATTTCTTTAAAATTTACCGGTCTTTTATATACAGCGAGTTTCTTGAGCCAACATTTACTTTATGTTCGCTTCATGTTAGATATCGTTGTTGGAGAAATTCTATTTCGGTTTGAATATTTGTCACATTTTATAACAGCATCGCGATACAAAGTGCGAATTTTATGTTAGAGTGGAATTAAAACCGAACCGGGAGTTAACAACGTAGATTTGAATCGTGCACTCAAAAGGGTCATACGTAGCGCGTTCGATATAAGATACTCCGCCCGGCCAGTTGGATGCAAAGCAAAAAGTATGGAAACACCCGGTAATAGTCCGCCTGCTGAAAGCGTTTTCCATGAGGCTTTTAAGCGCTTATCTTGGGAATGATAGCCGCGGCCGGACGCTGAAAGGCTGTGACGGCAATTTGCTTACATTAGGACATGCCCCGTTTCACCATTGGGCTACGATGAAAGCCAAGAATTTTTACGCTGCAATTCGTATTTTATATTTTTTTTATGAATACACCTTTCATGCATTTACACGGTAGACTATTGACTCGAATCGCAGTCAGCTATGAAGTTGAAACTGATTCAGTTATAGTTCGGAATTTAGCAGTATTGTAGGAGTTTGTGCAGCTCAACCAGGTATTAAATTGTTTTTAGAAACAATCGTCGAACATAGTTCCGGCTCTTTTCGTAAGTATGTGAGAATTTTATTTTTAACGTAACTGAAGCGGAAACCAGCAGTAAATTAGAGCAAGTGAAATAAAAAGAACATCTGAGTAAAGTAACGTCCTATTTCTTAACAAGCAGTTTTGTTAACGTTTGTTAATGGCCTCTTAAATTTTTACAAAGTGTGTAATTATTGGTTTCAATGCAATATCATCACGTTACGTTTTATTTTGTTCAACGGAGATTCGCTTGTTCTCGGTAGAGAGGATGATTCATGAGCTAAAGATTGCATCACTGCTTAATCTTTTCGTAATCTTTTCGTCTATCAGAGTAGTGAAGATTATAATGTAATGTTAGTGTTGTACGTTGTAGAAGGAGTGCGGTGTCCGCAAGGCGTGTGTTTGTTTTCCGCGGCTATTTCTGGCCAGGCCGCGCGCCATTGTTCCAAGAGTTATGGCCGCTCACGAGAAGGTTAAACAACAAAACTATCGCTTCACACGAGAAAATGAAAGTAAAAATATTGTACAAAACCAATATTTTATGTTTTGGACGATTTATATAAAATTGTTGGGGAACATTTGGAAGCATTCGCGCCATGCCTTCCTCGCTGTACGCCCGGTAGTATGCACTGCACGTAAATGTTACGAATAAGTGTTTGACCGCAATTTCGTGAAATGTTTACATTTAAAATTACATTTAGATGTGATACTGAACGGAAAATAAGCGGTGTGCAGCTTTTAAACAATTTATACTGGCCGCTCTGGTTTCTTTATTTACCATTATTTCATGAAGTCGAATTTAAAGACAGTTCTTTCGCATTTAAAAAAAGAATTCATTTATGTAATTACAAGTTCACTTACGGAAACTATTTCATAACCATAGACATTTCTCTAGATTGTGTAATACCTGAATTTAAAGAAAACTTTTCAATTTGCTGAACATCTGTCATCTCTTCAGCCTACCATACCATCTAAATAATGCCGTCATAAGGAAAAAAGACGTATCTGACATTTTTTTCGAAATAGAGTTATTTACATATTCATACCAGTAGTTTTATATTGGCGTAAACCTAATAATTCTTGCTATTAAAACACGCTTCTGCCTTTGTATCTTGTATATTAAATAGGACAAAATATTTTTTTTTCTCCATTTCAATATTCCTGTAGATATGTCCTTTTTCCTTACGGGGCGACAGAATAGCTGTTATTTACTCGTACCTAGTTTATAAGAGAACAAAAATACAAAATATAATTCTCTTTGAACAGAATGTTCTATTTGAACACACGTTTCACCTTTTATCGTGCGGATTATGAACATTTTTGTCAACAGAACAAACTTTGTCTCGAATGAAAATATTTTAATAAAGTCGTCGTAAATGTTATAGCGAAATTTTTTCAGCATTCATCAGTGTACGTGAGTTTTAATAAAAAATATAAATGTGATGTCAATGACCATCGGACATTTTTTTCTCTATAGATACGAATTATTTCGTTTCTTTATATATATTTTATTTGTCAGAATCGAAAGCTTGCATAAAAAAAAACTGCATATCCGTAGCAAAATCACAGTCGAACACAGAACCAATAATAATTACACTCGCCGCAAAATAAAGCGGCACAACCGTACAACTCAAAATAACCGAAATATTGCCAACATCCACACGCAAATTTGACCCGTAACGCTCCTTGCGATTCAATAGCGCGCGATAGTTTCCATATCTACATCGTTATTGCTCCACCGTAAACCAATATTGTCGTTAATGGTCGAACATTTGAATGTTTACACAGGTTTTTGCTTGATATTTTACAGGGGATTTTCTGGGAATCAATTTGAGACTTTTGCTCTAGCTTCTGCTAAGTTATTATATCGGTTTAAAGTTAAACGTTCTGTTTTTTCACAAGTTCATCTTACAGACGATATGATTTTAAACCTCACGAAGAATTTGGTACGACGTCTTTACTAATATTCAGGTGCCTTAGCGCTTCTTATACTTTTAATAAAGTTGAAAAAAAACAAAATACAGCAAAATTATCAAAAAAATCCCTATTTCGCACCTTTTGCTGCATGCAGTAGGTATGATAAAATTAAATTAAACTACTCTTGATGCTTTTAGATCCCGAAACAGAAACTAAAAAGCTCCAAAACTACATAAACAGATCCCAATTCATAAATGCGAAAAAAACACACGAACTATTGTTTTAGCAGCAACGAGTGTTAAAAACTTAGTTTTCCCTCCGGAGAGAAACTTTCAATCCTTTATTATATGATTAAGAAATAGAGCTCACAGTGTTTTGCCCTCAGGAATTCTGCTCCATCGTATTCTAATGGAGAAGTCATAGTTGTTGCAAAGAACTAACGAAATACTAAAACAAATATAGTTTTTAAGAACTAAGTGAATAGTTTTGAGTTTGAGACAATTTTCAGTAAAAAAATTGGTAGTAAAAGAAAAATTTGGCATTGCTGAGGCATTGAAGCGGTGTAGTGAGCAAGGGAGATTTTTGATTTATAGAATAGCTTCGCTTCGAATAACTAACTTCAGCTGTATAATTGCACCGAGCGAGCGAAGCATCCTTGCTTCAAGTCTGGCAAAATTTGCTTTCGTCTGTCGGTTTGTTACTACTCCTGTACAGGTCGTATTTTACAACCAATCTGGACAAAACTTGGTATACAGGTTTTACGACTTTATAGAATTTTTTTTCGTCGTGGTTTTTGATTGGAGGGGTACTTCCGCAAAAAAAGGGCTAAAGATCCGATTTCGATGGTTATTTTTTTATTTGAAGGGCAGTAACTTTAAGTTGTTCTCATAAAAAATGGTGAAGATCTAAGAAGGATCTTCGGCGTGATGACCAGAAAAGCTCCTCAAAATGCAGTAAATTGCTCACTTTTAGATTTCTACCAGTAGTTTTTAACTACTAGAGATAGGGATTGATGGAACACCTGGGACCACCTTCTCATCACAAAACTAGAGAATTCTGAAAATAATTATCAGAATTCTCTAAAACGAGGCATTAAAACCAATATTAATGTTAGTTGCATATTAAGGTCACTGGATGGCGCTACGGTGCACCGCTAGACGACTGCTGGCATATTAATTGTTGCAAAAAAGTTTGTGCTCGCGAGGTCTACTGTTCGCAGAACTACCAGTTTAGAATGATTGCTGATGGATTGAAGTAAAATAAAATGGCTTCTTTTTGAGGATTACTTTAGGCACCAATCGCAATTTAAGTGTCAAATTATAAGCGTATTACAAAAGAATTCGACTGTTTTGGCACATTCCACTCACAAGGTTTCAAGGCTAATACTTCACTTTGATCAGAACTTCACCTCTTTTGACTTACATTTTTACTCGGGCCCATTATTTTTAATCACTGCGTAACAATTATAGAGTCTTAAACATTTTCTAGTGATTCATACTCCATTTTTTTACGTTTAAGAGCATTACTATGAGGCTTAATTTTATATTATTTAACAAGGAGGCAATGATGGCTTCGGAATTTTACAGGTAATAAACAAAAGGAAGAGTTAATAAGCTTACGAACAGGCTTTCATTATGTTGGCCTCCCATTTCTTTTCATTACCTACATCATAAAGAGGATTTTATTTCAGTTCCTCTTTTCTTGTGTAGTGACGATCTTTTTTTTTAAGACTTCATAATGGTTCTTGCTTCGGCCTTTTGTTATAGTATCAGAAACATTTGTTGAATGAAAAGTGCTTTTGTCTTGGAAAGGTAAGAACCTATTGTCTCCGCTAAGTAGAGAATATTTTTAAAATTTTGATGTGTTAGGTACAGAATTTAATAATAAGAAAAAGGTGCGGAAGTTTTTATTTTTGTTTCACAAGAAATAAAAATTTCCTTGCTGGGAAAATGCGAATGAAGAAAACATTCGTTAAAGGGAAGCTGTTTCATTCACTTGATTATGTAGCTGAACAATCCATCTGCCTAATTACTTTGACATTATCCTCCAAAATCTTTCGATTAACTATTTTATCGCAGAACCGAACTAAAAACTCTTGAGATTTTTAAAAGCTACGTAACATTTTATCGCGACGTACGTTCAGTGTCTGCAACTTGTAAGATTTCTAGTTCGACAGCTTCAGTTCAGTCCCAGAAGATATTATACACAAATCCGGGAGACATGGCGGCGAAACTAAAAGAATTCCGTCTCAGCATGGTGCCGCCAACTTTACAGTAGGTATTTATGTAACAACGGTAAGTAATGCCGCGTACGATTTTGACATATTGCTTTGCAAACAACGTAAGCTTCAAAGCTTTGTTACCGACTGTTTTTACGCCATCTTAGGTCTCAACAAAACACGAGCGCGATTGTATCAGCATCAGTTCTCACGGTAAAAACAAACAAATTATAACTATTAACGCCGTGGGTTGAATATTGCCCGATATTAATATTTCCAGCGGGGACGAGGGTTTTATTCAGCGAAATTGCAGTTAGAAAGATCCTATTAATGAACGTCGCGGACTCCTTTGTCCGGCGCCGGAGCATTTCCTGCACAATCGCCCTGACACCAAGTAATTAGGGAGAAAAATTCGTTACTCTGACGTATACAGTGTTTCAGTTTGCGGTGAAAATTTTTAATAAAAATTCGTCGCGAGATTCGTTCTCGTACATTTAATTTGGTATGATGCACTTTTTAATAAAGCTATTATGAGATGTTTTTGTGTTTGACGATACCGTCAACATTGTGGTTTTGACATTTTCGTGTAAGAGTTTAACTAAGTACGTTTTTGGTCGATTTTAGAATGTCCGTGTCTCTATACTCAAAATTCATTAGGTTGGTATTTAGGAAAACCATACGATATTGGTCCATACGTAAAAATTTTAGCGCAGCTTTAGCCTGAGATAGCCAGACCTACTTATTTTTTTTTAAACATTAATAATTTGTATTGTATTTGTAGATGCAGTTTAGAATAGTTTGAGTTACGATGAAGCTGACATGCCACAGTGGATAAAAAAGCCTGTTATAAAAATTAAGAATAAAAAAATATATTCATTTACCATAAAATACCAATTCAACAGCTTTTAACTACATTATACAGGCACACTGAAGGTAAATTATAGAACTGAAATATCCAGCGATTTCCAAGAATATAAGAACAATAATTAGCATTCAAAGCGAAATCGTAACATTAGGTAAGTCATAATTGAATATTTAATTGGCTTTATCCACGCCACTAACATGTATTCAGATAATTGTATCAGGAATTAACAACAAAGGTTTTGTATACATTTTCAATAATCCTAGCAGATATAGGATAGGAATTAAACATTATTTATGTGGAGTGTGAAAATTCTATCTTTAAATCTAAGGTAGAGTGTATTTTTCTTTACTTGTTCGATTTGGTAAACCAATATGGCTACCGAAATGTCTACTTTGAGGAACTGTTTATTTTTAAAGGGTTAATTCTTTTGATGAACATTAGTCTGCAGGTATTTTATTTTCAAAGATCAAGACGTTTAGAGCCTTAGTACACCTCTGCCGCGAAACAGCATGCTGATGTTTCGCTACTCGAGAACCGGAACATCAAGCGAGTCAGTTGAATTGAACTACTGAGGTTTCGCTGCTATGGTCTCGCGATGGAGGTGTGCTAAGGCTCTAACACTGTGTGAGCAATGCGAAATTTCGTGGTTTTCGTACCATGTTTGTTTACCAAATAGGAAATACAAGAAGAAATACAGTATAGTTACGCTAAGCGACAGTATGTCTGCCTGTGGAAACATAGGCGGTACAAATGTATGGCTAATAATGACAAAAGACTGACTACAAATAGTTCGGGAGACTAGTTTTTTAGCGTAGACACTTGAATCTACGGCTGTTCCGGTTTGTAAGTTGGCACGATGACCTTATATTATTTATGGATTGGTCTAAATGGTGGGCGGTAGCGATATACGTATGAGCTACCTACATAAGAAAACAAGAGAACCATTAATTTTTTAAATATTATCATCGGCCGAACCTTTTCCCAACTAGCACCCTAATTGCGTAACACACTATCAATCGGAATCTGAATCATTTAGAAGCAAATTGTTAATCCACTGCTTAATATGTTCGAAAAATTTATCAGCTCGACACCGTAAACAACGCAATGAATGTTATTGAACTGTCAAAATGAAACCGATTCCAATTTATAGAATGTTACGCAATTGCTCCGCAGGTTGGGGTCGGCTTCGTGCCTAACCGGATGCAGCTGAATATTCTTAAAGAAAATCTAGATATTTATTCACATACAGGGTAAATTATTATTAAAAACCTATTATTTACACAGCTGAAAACACAGATAATTCTCATTTTAGAGAAGCACTTGTTCAAATACAGATGCACAAAATCTATTCATACAAAGCATTAACCAATTAGTAACATGGGCCAATTGTGTACACACATGAGTGGTATTTAATTATCTACTAAATTAAAGCACAGAATAATGATTTAACATATAATGCGTTGTTCTTCTAAACTCCACAACGGATTTTGATGCGGTTTTCTTCATTATTTAGAGAATTTATTGCATAAGGTTCAGGTATATACTAGGTGATCTTTTTTCCGTTATGAAAAAAATAGGGCATAATAGGTGAACAGAGTAGAGGCCTATGGCATACCTAGTTATTTTTTTAATTATTTTATTTTTATTTTTATTTGTAATCATACGCACTATACACCCTGCGTAGTGCGTATGATTTGAATTTCGATATTTTATAACGATATATAGTTTTTTTTTTCAAAATTTCTAGTTGTATTGTTCTAGTTTCCTTCAAATGTAGTGTTTATTGATAGAGCAATTTGGGTCTAAGCTATTGTAAAAACAAAATAAAAAGAACTAGGTATGTCATAGGCTTCTACTCCGTTCACCTATAGTACCCAATTTTTTTCAAGATGAAAAAAAAATCATCCAGTATGTATGTATAATATAATACATTCACATTAAACTTACATAATGTGTGTCTGAGAAAGGGTGTCGCCAACTTAAGGGTGTGGTACAGACCATCAAACTGAACAACTTTTTCCCGAGGAGCAACATCGTAATCGTGAAAAAAAAAATCAGTCGTGTCATACAAAACTTCAATAGTACCTACTTGACTAAATGTATGGGACGGCTGTTTTTTTTTTTTTTTTCACGATTACGATGTTGGTCCCCGCGTAAAAGTTGTTCAGTTTGATAGTGTGTACCACACCCTTAAGTTGGCGACACCCTTTCGCAGACACACTGTATAGGTAATAAAGAAATCGCGATGTTTCGTCAAGTCGTAAAAACCGTGCAAAGCAGTATTTAATAATAAGCGCACATTTATAAGTAATTTATACTTAATGGTTACTAGATAAGTGCAGTGTTTTTTTTAGTCCTATGTATTTATTTGGGTCGAGTATCAAGGTATCAAGTATTGTATTGGACGACTGATTATTTTTTCGCGATTTCGATGTTGATCCCATGAAGAAAGTTGTTCAGTTTGATGGTCTGTACCACACCCTTCATTTTGACCACACCTTTCTGATACACCCTGTAGACAAAGGTATAAAATTGTAATTGGCGACAACCTTTGTCACATGGATACCACCTTTTCTATCCTGATGCCTTTACTTTTGCTGCAGACACTCCTATAAAAGTTATTCTTCATTCTCCTGCCCTTGACCCAATGTATTTGTGGTCGGCGCAACATGTCTTTTTCTTCCATAGGTACTTAGTACTTAGTCGTCATCTCGGTAGTCAGTCACTCCTTTTCTAGCCATATCATCTTTCACACAGTCCATCCATAATTTCTTTCTATCATTTTTATTTCTTTCTACAAAGGTTCTTATTTGTTCTTAACTTTTACTTTGTAGCATAGACAATATCTCAGTCTAGCTGAAATACTAAGTACCTCCCTTTTTGGGAGCGGTCTGTTACCAAGTGAGCTGCGATAGGCTGAGTATGAAAATTTTTGGAATTGTGCCAACCCATACAAATTCACCAGAAGCGGACGATTTCAAAATTGCTATCCAGGGACCTATTGACTACGTCAGTTTCAAGTTCATAATCGTTTACTTTTTTGTCCAACGATTTTTAAATTAGACATAAAAACTTTGATTAATTTAATGATGAGGAAGTGAATCATAATCGCTGTCCGCTTTTGATCTAAGCTACTTGTAATTATTATACAAATTTTCTCAACACTCATGGTGACGCAACGGGGCCCCTCTTGTAGGGGGTTTTTATGTGATCAGTCGGGGCCCCAGAGAAGGATTTTATTTACTGTTCAAGACATGTTTCGTACACTGATTAGGAATAATTGTTAATGAACCTCTTCCTGCTCTGATTGCTGGTTGTTGAAGAAAAATATAACTGTGCAGCTTCAGGTATGTTAAATATATATTGGTCTATGAGACGCAGTTTATAGTCATTGAAGTAAACCTACCTAATAAAAATCGTGCGACTAAATTGACCATAAACAGTTCCAAATTTTATTTATACTTTTAAAGCAACCACTATCAGATCCATATCTTCAGGATACATAAATCCAGACATTTTAATTACAACAACAAAATACTATTTATTAGCGTAAAAATCGGAAATCTTTCGGCAAACTGAGTTAATTTGACTAATTGGACTGTGTAAAATATTGCAAGTGACCAAAGTAATTTCCTCGTAGATTTAATTGGTACCGAGCGGCGTGGAAAATTCACTGTGCACACAAAAGTGGCTCGGAAGTGTAAAACTAGTTTCATCGTTTTTAAAAACTGTTTATGAGGTAACGAACGCAGCGGCACGCACGCGCCGGAGAATAACAAATACGCCCACAGCCGCCCTAGCTGAGTAGTTCGGGCCTATTCTTTAATGCGTCTGGCTTACTTTATAAATATTTGATTCAAGGAAATAAATACGTTGAGAGCTTCAAGATTTCTTTTTTTTTTTTTGGGAAGTTGCAGGTTTTAGTTGGTTTATGGAATCTATATTAAAAAAAAAAAATATTCAGTCTTTCAAGAATGCTCTTGTTATCTGGTAAAAAGGTGAAAATCTCAACACAAAAACACGTTTCCGTTGTTTCAGAAGAGACGTTCTTTTTCCTACTTTTGTGATACCAACCCCATTATCGTGAAAAATATTCGTGACACTGTAAAATCTGCCATGAAAAACCGACATCACCGAAACAAATATTTTTATTATTATTTTATTCCACGTGAAAGCTGTGTTTTTATCATTACAAGGCGGCCATAGTCTGTATTGTTACGCCTATTTCATCTTTATGCATGACATAAACACGCCAAATGTGGAAATTTCATTATGACCATGATAATTCCGTCGGCGACCCTGCATGAAGGTTTTAATAGCTTTAAAAGAAAAGCACGTCGGATCGCAGGAGATATTCCGCTACACGACATTATTGCATTTTTGCTCACGAAACACCTGAAAATCATTAATTAATTTTAAAGGCATTGCCGCTGCCTCGTCGCAGCGTCGTTAGGACATGCGAACTTCTAATTTGTTATTGTAAAATCAGGAGAAAATCGTACGGTAACAAATAGTGCGAGTGAAACTCAGATTACAATCGGTCACACAACGTTAAATCACACCGCATCACGTGACAGAATCCGTTCTTTGCATCACTAATTGATTGTTGAATTGGAATTAATACACTCATTAGATGTATGAATGCAATTAGGTGCATAGTTGTGTAGCGAATACCGTTTCGCGTGGTCGCACCGCAGCTACTTTCAAGCGAAATTGCAGAGAAACTGATATAATAGTTCGGCCACCACGCGATGTGGCGCACCTAGGTACTTTTAGGATGAGTTATTATTTACTGCAATATCCTGGTAATTGATTACAAGTATTTATCATCTGTGATCACCCATCTCTCGGCTATGTGGTCGTTGTGGCAATGCTCTTGCTCTCGGAGCGTTTATCATACTGGACCTGAGCAGGCTCATCTTTAGCATTGGAAGTATAAAGGCGTCCCTGAAATCGACCGACATTCTGTAGGTGGTGATAACTTTGGTAAAACCCACCCAAAATAATAAAACATACACATATATTATGTTCCGCAAAGTCTTATATAGTAATACTAGATTTTTTAAAAAAATCAAAATAACCGCCATGCGTCATTCTTTTGTCTCTCATGTGTAAATAAAATATTTTTATTATTGATAACTTTTTCCATCAAAATATGATTTAATAGTTACTCTATCCGTAATTACCTTTTACGAAAACTTACAAATTCAATATAAAGTCACTATTATTTGGTATTTTTTTTCAAATATTTTTTTGTTAATAAATTTTAAACAGTGGTGTCGTTGTTATTTTGGGAGGGCTTCACCAAAGCTTCGGTCGATTGCTGGGACACCCTGTATTTTACTCTTGAACAGTATTTATGCATTAAGTCTTCCAAATCTCAAAAATATCGTTCAACTTGACTAAATACATCTTCTGGGTCTCCAATTAAATCTCTAGTCCGTTACATTCCATTATTACGGAGGATAATTTACCATCGGAGCTTAAATATGTGTATTATTCTCAGATAGTCAGTTTTCTTTGCTTTCTCCGAGATTACGTTCGTTTCTATTTAGAGATAACGACATCATAAACACAATCATAGAACGTTAACATGAGAACAAGAAGTTTATTTTAATGTTTGGAATCTAGGCGACTATTATGAATGAGTATTTTATACTAGTGGAGTTAAATTATTAGTTTCTTGTCGATGGTCAAGTGTCTACAGTTTACGTAGGATTTAACTTCCCACACGAGTTGGGAGAGTAATTTGAGCTGCGCTTAGGGATACAGGTTCTGGAAACTTAACTGCTTTGAAAGTTCATCTGAATGATACATTGGGTATAAGATGTATTTTAGATCTGTTGAGCGTGTCAATGGCAACAATTATAAAGTAAAAAATATATTTGGCCCGAAACATTTATTTGGCCCGAAAATTCAAATTGTATTTTTTAAGAATTAATTTACTTTTTGAATTTTTGTACGTACTGTTTTAATTTTCAATTCGTTATATTATACAGTTTTGTTTTATCAAAAATTCAGGTGAGTCGACTTAGCCATTTGTGAATACCGTTTCCCGTTATCTAGTCCAGACTTCCATGAAGAAATTTAGAATAGTAATGTTTCCTCATTCTTTGGAAACATTCGCAAGCCGTTACTTATATGGTCGCGACTCTGAATATGATGGACGTGATGAAAATTCGAAAGATTTCATTCAAATGAATATTAGTATCGATTTGACGACCCGTGATTCAAATGTGACTGCTTTAAGCTCAAATACCTTACTTTAAAATGGAGATAGGTTCATACTCTATTTTAAAATTGAGAATTTTCTGTAAACTTTGTGCGATATAAATAGATAAGATTGGTAATTAAAACTTGAATTTTATATACGATTGAAGATTATTAAAGAGCAAAAGTTGTGTTGAAATTGTTTCAAGGGTTGAAGATATTAAAATCAGACAAAATTCAAGAGCTATTCGTCTGTAGAGAGAGCGAATCAGATTTGCGCACAAGTATTAAAATAACATAAACACACCTTTGACGGGTGGTCTTAATGAGAAAAGTTTGATACGACTTCCATTTAAGTCAAAGTTCTGTCATCAGCGTTTACTTTCCTCGCCAGGGCACGGCTGTACCTCGGCTACCTCGGAAACGATATAAGAAATCTCAATCGAAACGTAAACAAAACTTGATTTTGTCATTGACTGCAGACGACCGCTCTGTTCGATTTCCGCCTTTCCTAACTTATGTTGGGATTGCATTCGAAATTGTGTTAAAAGTTTACATTGACGAAGTTCGTTCGCGGGTTCACGAGTTAAAACATTGTTTTGGTTTAGAATAACAAACTCCGATCAGCTGAAGGAAAAACGCTTACAAGATTTCCTGTTAACCGTAACAAATTAAAAGATTATTTCTTCAGAGTTATCCAGTAATCCAACAAAAACAACATTGCAATTTAGTTAGCACCTACATCTAACAGTACATATACTAAACTTATGCTGCTTTTGCAGTGTTGAACATTTTATGACGTCGTTGCTTGTTGAATTCTAAAACCACACTTCAAGTGTGAATTAAATTATTAATTAAAGTTTAAAGCCATGTATGAGAAAAACAGTTCAAAGTGCCAAAACTAGATCAATTAATTTCAATATCCCCGAAGGATCAATATAGCCGAAGTTAAAGTCACAGCGGAGACGTTAATATGCTTAAGTTATGCGTGTGAACTTCTGCCTGTGTATAGTTAGGAGCCAAGTGAAGTTGTAGTTAGTGCGCCTATCGGGAAGTGTTGCCGTTAGACAATGTTACGCAATAAATATAATTGTTATTTATTTGTCGTGTGAAGTTTCGATCGGCGCGATACTCGTCCCGCACTCATGGCATGGGGGGCGCGATAGTATCGCTATACATTAGTCTGCGGCCCGAGAGAGTTATTATCAGATCCGTTTGTTCGCAACTTTGCAGCGTTGTGCTCTCTACTCGTAGAAACTTATCGGTCGAGTGCTCACGGCGCGGAGGCAGATAAGCGGGAACAGCAGAGAAGCGTGGACTTGACTTACCATGTTAGAGAGCAGCAGCCGTTGGTGTTTAGCGACTTGAGGATCTAGGGCTTGGAGCGGAAGGGCAAGGGGTAGTGGGAGAGGCAACGGCAGCGGGAGCGGGTGCGGGTGCGGAGCCGGCTGCAGGATCAGCGGCGGGCAGCAGGCGCACGGCGGCACGTAGGACACGCACCCGAGCTGCGGCGGGAACAGCGTGCCGGCGGCCTCCTCGAGGCCTCGCACACGTCTCTCACGACCGCATCCACGGCCGACCTCCAACCGTCCGACGGCCACGCGCGCCGCCGACTTCCCGACACGACCGAGGTGCCCGACCACAGACTTGACCGAAGCGCGCTCGCTTCCGAATTATTTTCAACTTAACGCGGGAACTCCACAAGTTCTCGAGCGTGGCGCGAAGTACTTCGGAAAGTGTCGAAACTTGAGTTGTATTAGTTGAGAAAGGGCCGGGTCGCCGCGAGGGAGCGGGAAACTGAGAGTTCGGGAGAAGCGAGAAACGTCGCACAGGGCTCGCGAGAGTGTGGAGAGAGTGGCGTCGTGCACGGAGCACAAGTCGCCGGGCCGGCGTGTGGCGGTGGACTGACGGCGAGGCAGGTGCGCGGCGCGGCGCGGAGGGCTGGGGGCGGGCCCACCTGAGCCACCTGGGCGCCTGCGCCGCGCGAGCTCAGCCTCCGCTCCACACACAGACACCGACACATCAGCGCTACTCTTTCGAACACTAACATTGCACTATCAACCGTCATTATGCTGCAACTTTTCATCGTAATATATTATTTCATGAGCTTTTCTAGTTTTCAGAGCTACCGTTAGTTGTTTCAATGTTTTATAGGTAGGTAAAGTTGATATCGAAATAGAACTTTCGGAAAACTTATTTTCTTTTTATTTCAGAAAATTTTAGATACGAATAGAAACAACAAATTATCTTAGAAGGAAATAAATATCTACAAACGAACTTTGGTATTGGAAAATCGACAAAAACTTTTTTCTTCATTCAAGAACACTGGCCATCTGCCGCATGAACCAAAATAGGACTCCCTATACTATACAAAGAAAATGAGCGTAATAAAATAAATTGGCGACTCAACGAATCGCAAATAAGAGGCATTATCTTGCGGAAATCTCTAGCGGGATAACTGGGATAAATCGCATTGATCTCCGAGGTCCGGCTTTCCTCAGAGAGGACATCTGAAGAGGTACGGTATAAGCCCGTTGTACACGCTTAGAGGGGATTAGGCACCTTTTAACGTCGAACACTATTTACCTTCAGGATCTTTTCTTGGAGACACAGATTACATTCTCGTTAGTAGCCAATGAGTAAACAGAACGGATTTGGACGCACACATGCTGTTGGCACGCGGATGAGTCGAGGAGGATCTTATTTAAACATATGATTGTTCGCTGAGTTGTAATGAACAGCAACACGCTATAAAACTGACCATGAACTCTATACGTTCTACAGTATTCATGTCTAGGTATTTTTAAGCTTTACAGCAGTAACCTATACTAATAATAGTAATAGTAGTATTATACTAATAATAGAAATGATATACTAATTTTGATTAAATGATATTTATGATATTTATGATATTTTTTATATTTTGACTAAATGATATGTAGGTAGGTACTTACTCGTACTTACATTTTTTTTGGAGACTGCGAATGTCTACCTACATCATTTTATTGATGTACCTGTTAGCTTTTGCCCGCGGCTTCGCCCGCGTGGATGTTTGAAAATATCCCACGTACGGAAAGTACCCGGGATTAAAAGTATAGGTACTTTAGGGTTAACACATAGGTTAGGCCCTATGTGTTAATCCAGGTAAACAATGTATTAATTTCGTAATACATTCGTTTTCATATACATGTAACTGTATTGGTTCACACGGTGCTCTCATCTTCCATCATCATCTTCAACATCATCATCTTCCTGCCCTTATCCCATGTTACTTGGGGTCGGCGCAACGCGTTTTCTTCTTCCATTCTCCCCTGTCAACCGTCATACTACCATTCACTCCCTTCTCTTTCATATCATTCTTCACACAATCGGCAATTTTTTTCGGCCTTCCTCGCCCTCTCCATCCATCAATATGTATATTCATCACTCTTTGAGTCACATGCATTTCGTCCCTTCTCATCACATGCCCATACCAAGCCAAACGATTTCCTTTCAACTTTTCTGTCACTGGCGCCACTTTCAAACTTCCTCTTATATACTCATTTCTTACTTTATCCATTCTCGTCACTCCACACATCCATCTCAACATTCTCATCTCCGCTGCATGCAATCTTTTTTCATCCGTCTTCTTCACGGCCCAGCATTCAGACCCATAAAGTACGACAGGCCTTATCACGGACTTATAAATTTTCCCCTTTATCTTCAACAGTCATCGTCATATTTCAGTCAATTTACACAAAACTTTAATGAATTTGTACACCTTCCTCATGAATGACTCCGTTCATTGGTGAAAGCCGTATGAAAATCCGTTCGGTAGTTTTGAGTTTATTGCGTTCAGACCGACAGACGCAGCGGGGGGACTTTGTTTAGTTAAAATTAAGCCAGTAACGCTCTAATAACAAAAAATAAACAACATTTTCACAAAAAAAAAAAAAAAATTAACCGACATCGGACTTTTAGAGTGAAAAATAACTTTCATTTCAGAAGTCGGATGTCTTTGGATCTGTATTTTAGTTTTTTGCCACCGACTTTTGAAATTAAAGTTATTTTTCACTCTTGTACTGTTTTTTTTTTGGTAATTCTAAGTTACATTAGCCTAATGCCAACTGATCATCACCATTTAAAAATATTGCTTTTCCCGATGCACGGACGTTAATTCTTGAGGAGTTCTCCTAGTAAGAACCAGGAGAACTGGAGCTGATGGTGAAGTCATCATTAGCTCCAGTTCACCATATGCATTGTGACGAGCATAAAATGCTTAGCAACCATATTAAAGTAATCGAATCGCAACCCGTCAAATACTTATTATTGAGTAGTTCCGATAGTCATCTGTGGTCATTATTATATTCATTTTTTTATTGTTTGTTATTCAAAAAAACAGTTTACAAACATTTGTTAAACCTTAAAACATACCACACAAACCATCGCGGGTTTAACAGCGGTATGGCCAGACACGGCAACTAGGTGCCACTACATACGAGTACTTAGTTATTAAAGTAGGTAATAAACAACTAGGTAGCTACATACATATTTTTCCTACATTGCACTGCAATCTATAAAGTATCTTTTTAATACCATAGAACAGTTCTTAAAATTGATTACATTGCAGATTTCCATAGGTAAATCATTCATTCACGAAGGTAGCATGCATTCCAAACTGTCAGTTGCATTATCAGTTGCACTTCATCAAATGGGGTATTCCGAGAGCAAATGCACGAGTTACTATAAAAAAATCCCCAACTTTCTATAGGAGTGCCTATAAAATTTGAAGGTTTCCCTCGATTTCCATGGGATTCTCTTATCAGATTCTGATTTGGTACCCATTGGACCACCTCGAGAGCATACCCTTTCGAACAAAAATTTAAAAACATTATTTATTTTGAGAAATCGGTAGACATATATAAAAAAAAACGAAAACAATGTCGAACATATAACCTTCATTTTGGAAGTTGGTTAATAATGTTTGTCCGAGTGGATCAATTTTAAATAAATAAAGACTAAAAGGTTACCTCAAGATACGAACAATGACTACATTTCCAATCCCTTAAATCTCTTAAAAAGAGGAACACAAAAATTTAATATTATTTGTGAATTTTAAATTCAACCCCTAATTTACCCCCTGAGGGGATGATTTTTCAAAAACGCTGAACCACATAATTCTTTATTTTCTACCAAAAGCATTTTGAATTTTCATATCCCTAACTTAAGAAATGCTGGATTTTCCATACAAACTTTCACCCCTCATCACCCCCTGTAGGATTTATTTTGATACAAAAAGTATCTTATGTCCTTCTCCAAGATGCCGTCTATTGCCTTGCAAATTTTTATTGAAATCCGTTCAGAGGTTTAGGCGTGAAAATGTAACATACAGACAGACACAGTTTCGAATTTAAAATATTATAAAAAAGTATGCATAGCCTGGAATTTGAGAATTAATTAAAAGTATCAGAAGCGGTCCACAATGGGTAGGTAAATGAAAATGAAAAACATTTTGTACGTTTTACATATTAATTGTAAGTTTATGTGAAATTTTACTTTATTTTCACGGAAACTGGGTTGGCGTTATAGAACGATTTTAGGTTATTTTTGGGTAACTTCGTAATTAATCTATATAAATAGAAATCAATTGCCAAATGTATGTAAGCACATCACTTCAGAACGGTTGCACCTATTTTGCTAATTATTTTTTTACAACAGCTAGTTATAAATAATGTACAATACTTGTATAGCAGATTTCAAGGGTCTTACGTGGAAGCTGGTTGAACCTCTGTTTTAATTTCAGATTATATAAAACGATTAGGGATACACGAATATATAACAACGTCTAACATTATAAATAATTAATTAATACTAGAGAAGAGCACCCAAATTTTTATATGAAATAGGGTTAAATAATAATCTTAAGGAGGAAGCGCCAGGGAGACCGCAAAATTCAAAATTTTCTTATTTTTTTTTTCAATTTGCAGGTCAGTATCAGGTTGAATGTTGGATCTAAATATGATTCACGACCGTAACAAATCCGTATTTATAGAATTATAATCATTAAGATCATCAGTACATTTTTCTACGTTCTTATAATACTAATGAATGAATATTTCATGAAAGTTGACATGTAGGATAATACTAATTTAAGGTATTGTATTACTGATCCTAATAATTATAATTTTCTAAATATATATATATATATATATATAGGTTACGGTAGCGTATCATACTTTAATCAACATACAACCAAATATTGACTAGCAAACTACAAAAAACGTAAGAAAATTTGAATTTCGCGGGCTACCTGGAGCTTCCCCCTTAAGTACTTACCATTATTTTCTAACACAACATCACACCCGTAATCCCCGAAGGGTTAGGCAGAGGTGTACCTACAGTACACCCACATTTCGCCAGTTATGTTTAAGGCGATGATAACCGACTTTTAATGATTTTAAACTGAAGTTGACGTTTGAACGAGCAGTGTTAATGATTTGGAAAAAATATATGTTAAATTAGAACATTTTCTTAATAACTTGTGTGAATATTTGATTATGATTATATTACGTGGTGTAATTAATTTGTAAAGTTATGTCTAACGCGGATAAAAAACTGAGAATCATGCAAAAACTATCAAGCATATTTCTATGAAACCTTCACCATTATAAAGATAATTTAACTATTTATCTTTTAGTATATGTGTTTTAATATAACACTTTTTGTTTTGTTTAAAATAAATTAATAATGCGTCTATTTTTGGGACAGCGCTCCTTGATGGGCGAGTCCTGTTACTGCCTGGATGTACGGCGCGTTGCGTGAGCTCAGCACAAAACACGCAGGCTACTCAAGGCCATGGGTATTTATCTGCGCCTTAAGTCCCATGTAATAGGGGGCGAACTCATTGCCTTCTACCGGCACAAATCCAGACTTCTGGCTGCTACTGAGAAATTCCTGATGGACCCAATAACATTTTGCCCGACCTGGGAATCGAACCCAATACCTCATGCGTTTGCGACCACTAGAGCAACGAGGCAGTCAACAACAAATCATTTTCTAGAGGGTGGATTAAAAATTTTACTGGTGATATGACATAAATGACATCTGTACTGTAGCTAAGGTTATAAACACACATAATCTCAACACTACAAAAACAATACAACATAATAAGACCGTCACGAATTGATTAGTCGATTACTAAGTTTCTAGCTACAAAGGCTACACTTCAAACGCGTCTGTTTTTGATGGTATTAATAATTAATTCTGATCATCGTGCATCGGTATAACAAGCTATGGTAATTAGAGAATGTGGTAACTTGACATGTTTTTGAAGGTGTATTCCACGGTTCCTATAGCGTGGATACTTCGGGGCGGCAAATTGGGCCAAATAATAGGTACTTGGTATTTCAAAATGGCGCTGGTTTTGACAGCAGATGTCAAAGATATGTCAAAACTTGCACATTTACATAGCGTTACATATTTCGGCAAAGGTTAAGATATATTGTGAGATACACTTTGTCTTTACTTGCAACTAATGAGATTAACGTATCTAGGATGAAAGATGGCGGCTCTCTGTCATGATTATTACGGAATACGCGCACCTTTATCCTAGTTTTGGTGTTAATACACGGCACTGTTAATTGGAAATTTCGCCTACTACAATAGTCCAGTTTTTTCCGTAAATATGTGTCTTGTTCAGCTGATGACTTATTATGATTTCCACTCCGTTATTTTTTTAAAGAATCACAGAAAGTAGTTTAAGGAGGAAGCTTCAGGGTAGCCCGCGTAATTCAATTTTTCTTACGTTTTTTTGTAATTTACAAGTCAGTATTAAGTTGTATGTTAAATAAAGTATGATTTGCGGCCGTAATAAATATGTATTTACAGAATTATTATCATTAGAATCAGTAATACATCTCCTTAAGTCATTCATCAGGATTGCCTGGTCTTAAAGAGTTGTATTGATCACTTCAATGATTCTAATTATGTAAAAAGATACTTGTTACGGCCGCAAATCATATTTTGATCAACGTTCAATGTAATACCGACTTGTAAACTGCAAAAAACGTAAGAAAATTCGAATTTCGCAGCCTACCCTGACGATTCCCCTTAATACGAGACGTTACTAATACACATAGTAGCATGGTGTCACAACATTGCTACTAAGAGCACGCTTATTTCCATTGTCTTTTCAAGTAAGCATGCTTTTTAAAAGCACGAGTGTCAGTAGCTTTATACGTTTCAGCAAGATCCCGCAATATTACCTTATAAATGAAGAGTGCATGCAGTTAGGTAGAGCTACTTTAGAGCGCTCACAATTACTACCTATCGTATTTTCCTTATATACTCAGCATCTGCTACAAATAGTAATTAAATACACAGCTCCGTACATACACATTGAGTAGGTATATTGCTATTAGTACGTACCTACACAGTCATAATTTCCGCGTCAAGAGCGTCTAAGAGCCTAAATATCCCCCCTCTCCCTCTAACGCGTGTGTATGAATCACGGCGCATGTAGGTGTGTAACTAGAAGGCATGTGAGTGCAAATTCCGCAGTTCAAAGTTAGGCTGTGCGCCCGCGCGGGCCCCGGTCGTTGACCCTGCGCGCACGCCGCCAAGCCGTCTACGAGCGGTGTTGTGTAACGTGACCTTAACATTGGGCTGTGAGAATGGAACCTTATTCAGTGCCGACTGTGAATGTGATCCGATTATGGCGTATTATTAAGTTTAGATAACAGGTGCAGATACTTTTAAACGTGCACTAAAGAATGCGATGAGTAAACGTTTTATGAGAATTCAAATTCTTCTTGTATAAATAATTTTATTTAAATGGGCAATTTGCTTACATAATGTGAATGTCTGGGTTTCTTTTTTAACAAGAACTGTGTTAGAATTATAAAGTACGATTTTTTTTTTTATTAAATTACATAAAAGCTCATTTGGCTATCACAATATGGGCCCTTGTTTTATTTCGTAGATAATAAATTTATTTTCGGATCCTTGAATCATTGTCATAATTTCAGCCGAAAGACGTCTACTGCTGGACCTCCCCAGGGCACGGCCACTTCGACCTGTTCTGTGCTTCCCGCATTCAGAAACCTTGAATATTTCTTAGTATTGCTCGCAGGCTCTTTTACAAGAAATCCTACAAGAGAACTGTAGGTAGGTACCTATTTAAACATTTATCAATCAATCAATCTCGGTATGTAAAGATGGTCACCCATCCACGGACCAACCCCGGCAAGCGTAGCTTAACCCGATAGATCAACCAGTGCGGCTGTTATTACTAAGCCACGAGCTCCTTTTAAACAGTTATATAGTTCAAATTATATTTCGATTTACAATTGTGTCATCCGAATTTACATTCGTGACCTAGAATGAAATTATCGTTATGATTTCATCAAGGCTTTACAATAATTGACCGAGTGACCGGAGTCTTTATAATATTCCAAGACTTAATTTAGCAGCATATTCCTAGCTAGAATAGCTAACATAGCTATCACCTATTTACTAAGTATGCAATATGAGCTCTGCTCTAACTGTTGAATGTATCTAATTACCTATAATATCTTAACTAGAGATGCCGCGAATAGTGATAATGGCGAATAATCGATTAGCGATTACTCGACATTCCCTATCGCGAATAGTCGAGGTATTCGCCATAATTATTCGATATCCAAAACGATAAGTACTCGTAGGTACTGCAATCTGCAATAAATAACAATAACACTAATAGCAGGCCTCCGGCTGTCTCGAATCTACCGCGTTTTAGTATGTATTCCATTGCTAGATTACTACAATGATTTTTCTGCACGATTTCTGTAATCACAATGATTTTTCATCGATTTTTATTACAATCGCAACAGTTGGCAACCCTTTTCGTTTAAAGAAATATTTTTGACTATTTTTATATTTTTGATTATTTGTAAATCTGTGTTTTTTATTAGCCACTCTATATACTATAATTACTTAACTTACTATAATACAATAGCTAAACTATAACGAAAACAAATAGCGTATAATGTCGAATATCGAATAATAGCGGCTAATCGCGGCATCTCTAACTGAACACAATCTATAATAATTAAGGTTATGGTACGATGAGTGAGTAAAAATAAATAATGCACAGGTAAGTATATAGATCTGTCTTGAATGTCTAGATACTATCAGATCGAAGGCATAATTATGTAGAAGAAATTAAAAAGTTTTTTTATAAAAATATGTCATTTAAAATAAAACAGAATACTTTCAAAAGTTGAGTCCTACGTTTCATTTTGATTAAGTCTACGAACTATGCGTGACACGAGTCCATTAATATATCAGCAGTGCCAGTCGCCAATATGCAATCAGAGGACATCCCCTGTAAATACTTATCACAAATTAGAACAATTTACGACATGTAATCAACAGCGATCAACATACAACATTAGTGAAGCGACACCGAATCCAGCATCGTCAAAACACGAAAAAAAAAATGCAATATAACGGATGGAGAAAAGAAAACATAAAGCAGGCGCATCGTAATGCAAGTAAATCGTCCGTGGAATCCGAGAACAAAACCGAATAAATTGTTTTAATAAGGCATAAATTACGGCAAAAAAAATCAGACCGATCACGCCGTTACGATGGTTGACCATGGCATTTACGCTTTGTTGGATACCGTACATGGTGCGCTTGAAATGCGCTTTTTGTATCGGCACCAAGCTGGTTTTTGCTGCGGCGTGCATCGCATACACGGTAATTTGCTATTAGTACTGTTACGGGCAGACCGCGAGGTGGTTGCGCTTAGGTGCACCTCTAGTTCAACACATCGCAGGTGACGCAGGTGACGCAGGTGTGACGTTACGGTGAAGTTCTAATGATCACATGAAGTTAATGAACACGCATTGAGGTTGTTAACTCCAGCCCTAAGAGCGTTACTCAACTTTGAAGCTAACTTAAAATAAGATCAGGTGTTTATGTTCTAAGTTACGGTATTTTATACTTGAGCACTTGACTTTATGTATAATAAAAATATGTCGAATCCCATTACAGTTGAGGAGACTTGATATTTAAGACGATGTTGTAAGGAACGACGTTTCTTAGAAATTAATTCTATACATACAAAAGGAACTATCACAAACAAGAATGAATGAGCCAAAACCGATTTTACTCAAGAAGGAGGAAGATAGGTACATACATCTCGCAAACAATTCTTTGTATACGAACTTCCTATCTCTTTAGGGAGCCGTATACTGAAAATAAACGAGCGAAAAGCCTTGCTAAGGTTACTGGTAGAAACAGAAATAGCCGCTCAAGGATGTCAACATTTTACAATGACAACAGATACAGAATAAGTCATTGTTCCAACAAGTAAATAAAACTAAATGTTAACATTTTGATTCGAAAAGAAACGAGATCCTATAAAATACAGAGTCGTCTTTACCGACAAAATATTTTTGCTGTTTTGTTGCATACTGTAAAGGAAAATTATGTGTCCATTTCAACAGTGGCCATGTTACTGACGTTTACGCTTAAAAGACTTCGAGTTTCAAGTAAAAATAATTACCTTCTAAATATAGGCGAGATCGGAAGATATTCATTAAAGGCCGAAAGACACGATACACATGTTTCATAGTTAGATTAACATGATAGGTTGAAGATAGCACATGGTTGTCATGTATATACAAAACGAGAGCATGCAGGTATTATCGCATAATCTGATAGAAGTGTCTGTTTGTAATGTCAAAATAACAGCCTTTTACTTAATACATATGAAAATGAGGGATTCTATACGTAGGCAAAAAGGCTGCTAAGCTAAAATGGGATTGAGCGGGTCATGTCAGCCGCATGCTTAGCGATCGCTGAGCAACAGTCTCCACACGGTGGGTGCGTACGCGTACCGCAAGGGGTCAATCGAGGTGGCCTTAGAAAAGGATGCTTGCAAGGAGTTAGGAGAGATCTTTGCTCAGCAGTGAGACAATGTAGGCTAACATTAAAAAAAAATATACAGTACTTATAACAAAAAACAATTTTATAAATTTTTGTCTGTGACTGTTCCAGCTAATGGATAGATTCTGAAGGAACTTTCACTGGCCGAGCTGATGTGTTAAGGAGTAATTTAAGCTACTTTTATTTTTGAAAAAGAATTTGTATGTCCACGCGTGCGAAGCCAAGGGTAGCAGTTAGTTAACGCATATTTGTGATAATGCGTCGGACAAAATCATTATAATTAATGGAAGCACAGCCACTATGCGTAAATCCACTACCCATTTTGTGGACTCCATTAGAGCATGTAATGCGAAACACTGAAGCGAAAACAAAATTTCAACTGAATAAACAATAAACCGAACCACATTTCTAATTATTAAATTTGAAGCCGGAATATTCTTGGTATTGGTCTGTCCGTTTTGAAATGTTGCACAATTGTTGGCAAATTCGTGCACACGCAATACTAATGATACTGATCATTATCCAGTGAAATTCCTTGAAATCTTGATGTTCGATGGAAAATGGAAATGCTGCATTTCCGTACGTATTTCGACAGCCACAAAATTGTTGTTTAATTAACGGTACAATTCTCTTTTAGTAAATTGTTTCAAAACCAATATTATGTAAGGTTATGCCAATATTGTGAAGAAACAAGTTTTTATACTATTTAACGTAAATCATGTACTGCGTAAAAAACCTCTAAAGCGTAGGTTGGCAACATTGCCTAATTATTAAGTTACTATAAAATTACGACTGTAGATGTAATGAATTTGAATTAGCCAAGCAAAATGCGAAATACAAATGGATTATAAACAATTTTATGAAGCCTTTCAGCGAGACTTGATTTGATTTTTCATTCAAATTAAAAATATAAGGTAATTTTCACATACATGTATTCTAAGTACATAATAAGGTTAGGTGTGATATAATTCATTCGGTGTGGCACTCATAAGCAGGCTCAGAATATTCTTTGTGGAGCGTCGCCGCCGGGGAAAGGGCTATGTGGTTTCTAGTGCTGTGCCACGAGACTTGTCGATGAATTTTCAAAAATAAACTTAGAAATTAGGAACAAAGATGTATGTATATTGATAACTTTGTTTCGTTTTGAGTATCATTTTAAAGTTCTGAATAAGCTAAAAATTTACATAACTTAAAAAGAAAACCAAATTAGATTGTACAACATAAAATAATTAATTATTGTATCACGATTTCGCAAATACATAAATCATTAGTGTCGATTTGCAACATATCGTGCTACTGCAATTCAGTATTTAAAAAAATTCAAACCTGTCTTTCACTTGTCAAAGAACACACGCACACAATACATAAATGCATGTCACACATCGAGCACAACTCATCGACATCGATAAAGCACGTGCCTATCCAACACAGCTCTCTGGCGTCAGGTCCAGATCAAATTAAAAACAGAATTTATTATAAGTATCATTAATTATTTAATGCAATACTGTGTTCACTGGCGTCGGGCGGGATGGCCTGACCGCACTTCGTGTTTTTGCTACCAAATTTACAGGTACAAACAGAATAGGATATTTAGATTAGGACAGTGAAGGGATGAACGCAATGACGGGATAGTCAACGTAGGAAGGATAATTAGTTTCGCACGTATAGCATCACAATTTTATTAACTTTTTACTTCACGTTGAATCTCCATTTACATGATTTTTAGGCATTTCATCCTAATGTGTAGGCGGATATAATATCCTGCTGTTTATTGTGACATGCATTCGAAATTATGGAACATCGGATTAATGGAACTTGATATTTTTGTTTGTATTATGATGGTAGATTGCAATTTTCAAATTCATATTTTATTGGTATTCAAAATCAACATTATTTTATTAAAAACCGGCCAAGTGCGTGTCGGACCACGCACAATGAAGGGTTCCGTAGTTGGGGTGAATTTATCCCAAGAACAAACTTAACATCGTAGATATTGAGAGATTTACCATAGCAGGTGCAGGACCAGATCATAGACTTCTTATAGATTTTCCTGTGAACTATACCTAAGTACCTATATAACTACTATCTGTGTTTAAAAAAAAATATAGGTTCAGTAGTTACGGAGATAAGGATAAATAATTAAATAACTTTAAAACTGTCTATTTTAAAATTATATTTATATTAAAAAAAAAACTTGAGACTACGGATGCATTGCTGGTATAACGATACATTTCAAGTTTCGCGCTTCAAAAAAGTCTATTTCGTTGTAAACGAGGAAAAACAATGACGTCTTATACCCAAATTTGAAAAACATGGCGCGGAATTACTTGTTTCCAGATGAGTTCTGTCGCACCTGAGAGACTATTTTTACCGCAGGTCTCATTCAAACACAGTTGCGAAATCTCTGCAAAACTTTTATTTTAAACAAAAACCTATTAATGTTAATTTTAATTGCGAAGATGATTAACCTTAATTATTAATTTGAATAACTAAATATTTCATCCTGTCTGTTTTTTTATTTAAAAAATTAACATGTGCTTTATTTATTTTACGTTCATTTAAATTCAGTAAGGATATCGGCATCGGTATCGGTATCGCCGATATGTTTAAATATGTTTAAAAGAGTACTGCCGGTCTATTCTGTAAAAATGTCACCTTGAAAACTTAGATGAAGTGAGTTGTCATTCCACCTGATGCTAGGGATTGACCATTGATATAAGAATATTCCTATGGCTTAATGGAACATGGCCTATGGAATATTCCTATGGTATTGACACTATTGACAGCTCACTCCAAGCTCACCTCACCTAATTTTTCATGGTGAGATTTGTACAGAATAGCACTGCAGGTATCTTATCGGCTAAAAGGCATAAGTATCGATGTAACCCTACTTGAGACCCTCACAGCTGCCCTTTCATTTGACATGTCACACGGTACGGTGGTAGTTTGCAAAACTTTTTATAATTTCAAAATTAATTTGTTTACATTACACGTTCGTGTTTGGGTCACAGAAATTCATAAGTGTACCAAATTTCAACTTAATCGGTCCATTAGATTCGGAGCAAATTAGCTGTGACATACGGACAGAGACGCACGAGTGATCGTAAAAGGGTTCCGTTTTTTTCATTCGGATGTACGAAACCCTAAAAACTAGAGCACGAACAATAGATTTATATTTCAATAAAATATTGTAACAATTTATTTAGGAGCGTAATATTGAGGGATTACCGTGCACTTTAAACGAGGCGGGGATTATAAGCGAAAATGGAAAACGCATTCAAAAGTAATATCCTTTGAATTGATAAATCCAATTCACGATTTTATGAGCAAATCCAAAAAAAAAAACAACATAATCCGCGTATTGCAGAATACTTTTTAAGAGCATAAACACGAAATGAGTTTCATATTACAAGATACTCGAATCCGTGTGGATTTCAAAATGATGGCAATTGATAGTTCGGGGTAGGACGAGGACCGAGGAGTAACAAACTTTATGAAAAGTTCCCGTAACCTCGTAGTCGAGAGCGAAACTATGTACATCATGTACGTAAATCCCGCAAAAATAACTTGTCCGAACATAAGGCCTTTAAATGTTACATTAGTCCTTCAAATTTCTGTTTAATATTAGTGGGCTCAAAGCCTCGACAAGGAATTAAATATGAATATTTGTCTGGCCTCGTCAACAGAACGTTCCGAAGGTCCGAACCAGGGGTTCTTTACGTCTTTGTAGCGGTTAGCAAGTATCAAGAGTAGGTTTACTTAGGCCCTATCCCCAGGCCTGTTTTGGTCGGGCTACTTGGAGAATGAATACGAAAACGTATTTGCTTTGTGACTTGTAAATGTCCCCTGGCGGAATGACGACATTGTTAATAAATTACTTGCAAGTCTTGTGTGTATCTTAAAAAGTTTGGTGACGCGTATATTAAGACCGTCGTGCTCGGGACTCGGTTCCGTTTAGTAGGAATAAACTGCAACTTTGTAAGGACTTTGTGAGGATTTTCGTTTTTAGTTTAATAAAATGTCAACCCTACAGAATCCAGTATTTTTATATCGTATCCTACTAATATAATAAACGCGACAGTTTGTGACGAGATGGATGTTTGTTACTCTTTCACGCAAAAATTCACAGATCTCGTGCTCTACACGACCTTCGGGTACATTGAAAATGCTCTTAGGTAGGCTTTTCATTTTGCACTATGCCTAATCTAATAGATTTAATATCGTCTTTGAAGTAATAGAGCTCAAATGCACGAAGTAAAAAAACCATAAGGTAAAAATTACGCCATGCAATTTTTAACTTTAATGTAATATTCATAAGATGATTATTGAAAGAAAATCATTTTTTCTTTAGCACAACAACAACAACGAAGCTATACAAAATAGTTATGAACATAGAAATAATAATTTTAGTCTCAAATATAAACTTCTAATTAGTAACATCATTATAAAATTTAATTAAAATACGTATTTACAAATAAATACAAATACATTTCACGATGAAACTCTTAAACACTCCCATAACAACTCAGCGACGCACGCGACGCGCATCTAAGGAAAGCGCTCCCCGAAATTACGTCACACAAAGGGCACCCTCCTGCCCAGACTATAGTGACACACAGGTCCAGTTTTTTTTAAATATAGCCCAACTCAATATCCCAAGGGCTTTTTTATTTTTTTCGATATCGCTTTTAGTTTTTGAGATATAGTTAAAAATTGATGGAAATTTTCACAATTTTGCGTTTTTCAAGAAAATTTTTCGATTTTTTTCATTTTTTTTTCACCATGCCCTTATTAATATGCGTCTTTTGAGACTTCAACCATTCACGTAGCCCTAAAACTCACGACACCAAGGCGATGTCACACTTTGAGCGAAAATGGGGGCTACACTGAAGCGACCGAAAAAACATTTTCAATGTTAAAACTACTGAACGGATTTTGATGAAATTTGGCACACAGATAGTTGATAATGTTGATAACCTTGATTATTACATACGATACTTTTTATCCCGATATTTTGAAGGGTTTGCGGGTAAATCCGCGGGGCGCTGCTAGTCTACCATAAAACAATTTAGGCACATAACTAAAATCAATCTATGATCATGATCCACAGAATACGGGCAATATACTCAAGTTCCAAGTACAAGTACTCAAGTTACTTACCATAGACAACTGTCACGGGCCACATTTTGTCACTCACATGGATCAATGACAGCATGTTTGTTCCCCGTTAAGTGCAGATAAGGCTCTCACAATCGCGCCTCTCGTTAAACAGGGGGAAGTGTTTGTAATAATTGATTAAATCTATATGTATGGCGACTGTTGATTAATTAACGGTGGGTTAGGAGTGACTGGAATGTGCAAAGTTTAGATTTGTCTGCTCTTATACAGGGTGTATCAGAGAGTTTTGTAAAAAGGTTGTGGTACAGACCTTCAAACTGGACCTTCTCCAAGGGACTGTGGCGGCATCTACATTGCCACAAGCGAACTACGCATCACACTGAGGTCACGCAAAATCCTGCATCGCGCAATCAGAGCTTACCACGCGACTTGCATATATACAACGTCCCGACATCAATCGTCAGGCAGTAGCCCACCAGACACAACACCCGTCTGGTCGGATCCTCCCTTTTCTATGGAGGATGAGTGAACTTTACACCCTGTTCGTCATACCTCTGTAGGACCAACTTCGTAATCGAGAAAAAATGATCAGCTGTCCCGCAAGCTTTGTACTTCAATAGAAACTCGATGCAAATGTATGGGACGGCTGATATTTTTTCCTCGATTACGATGTTGTTCAGTTTGATGATCTGTACCACACCCTTAAATTAGACCACAGCTTTCTGGTACATCCTGTAGCGGTAGCGTTGATACCTACCGACGCAAAAATTAGTTACTTTACGCCTGGACAGTTTTTAACCCTTTACAAAGCGCAAGTCCGATCCTGCATGGAGTATTGCAGTCACCTTTGGGATGGATCAGCTAAGTACCAACTAGCCGCGCTTGACTCGGTGGAACGTAGAGCTAAGAGGCTCATTGGCGACGTAAAACTGGTGGATGCCAAGCTTCATTGCTTGGCTCATCGCCGCAAGGTTGCCTGCTTGTCGGTCTTCTACAGATTTTACTTCGGAGAGTGTGCCCGAGAACTCCACGACCTCATTCCACCGGCCCCCTTCTACCACCGGACATCTAGACGCACTGCCAGTTACCATCCCTACCTGGTTGCTATTCCACCAATTCGCATTAAGCGCTTCCAAATGTCTTTTATAATGCGCACAGCAAAAGAGTGGAACTCACTACCTGCGTCTGTGTTTCCGAACGTATACAACCCTAATCTCTTCAAAGTGAGAATGAACAGGCTCCTTCTGGGTAAGCTCACTCCATCGTCGACTTTGTCTCTGTCACCTCTGACCTAGACTAGAGTCAAGAGCAAACCCATCACAAATAAAAAAAAAAAAAAAAAAAAAATAACCAGAAAATTCATAAATTTTAGAGCTTAGATTAATTATGCTACTCCAGATTTTTAGTCTGCTTGAAAAAGAACAGGCTAGGTACAGTTTTACGACACAATGACCCCATTTTTAAATGAAAATTAAGTTTACATATTGTACATGAAGTTTCTTCTAAAATTTCCAACTGCGGATCCAGTCAATTTTCACCCACTAAGCACTCCATACACTGAATTTGTAGAACGGCGGCACTTTTGCGCCGCGACTTAAGAATTAGTTTTGACCTCAAACACTTCGGTAAAGCGACTTTGTTCATTTGTTACGAGTCCCATGTGTTTTTTAGATCCCACGTTAAAAGCTTTGAAGTTTGCCTAGTTTAGGAGACACAGGCCGGGGCTATGCAAACGCGGAGCGGGCAGCGTGGCGTTTCTCTACCCGGGCGTTTAATCTACGTCATTGCCATGGCGGCTGTATCCGATTTGTTCGCATGACATGAGCTCAAAATATGACTGAAATCCAACTGTTCTGTTTATAAGAAAAACAAACAAAGTTTTTAGGTTTTAGGACAAACCTTCCCCAAAATTTAAAACAAAAAAAACCGGCCACGTGCGAGTCGGATTCGTAAACGAAAGTTTCCGTACCACCGTACAAGTTAAACTATAAAAAAAACACGTTTATTATAGGGGGACCTTTAATTTTTAACTTTATTTTATTTTGTATTATTTATTTTTTATAGAGGCAATAGAAATACATAATCTGTGAAAATTTCAACTGTCTACCTATTACGGTTCATGAGATACAGCCCGCTGACAGACAGACAGAAAGACGGACGGACAGTCTTATTAATAGGGTTCCGTTTGGCACCATTCGTGTACGGAACGCTATAAACTGTAAACATTTTAAAACAGTATCTATGGAATTTTTGCCATTCTTCTCCATACCAAATTACTTTTTGGAAGGGGCAACTAGAATCATTTCAATTTTTTTTGTAAATTTTGACGTTCTAAAGTGCCTTTTATGTGCCTAACTGAAATAAATGATCAGCTTTTGACCACATTTCAAAGCGTCGAATTTATAGGTCAATTCAATATTCTTTAGTTCTTCGACAAGCTAAGTCGCATAGTGTATCCGCAAAACTTATGCAAATGGTGTCTCTAATCCCGCAACGTTCTTACATACCGACGCCTCGGTTTCATTGTGACATTCAAATTAATTTCATTCGTTGAAACTACAGTCGAAACCTATAGGCTTTATATCTGTCTCAAAAGAAACTAACATTAGCAAAAAGTAATGGTTTTGTAAAAATAAATATTAATAAAAGGTGACTTAAAGCTTAGGTACCTAAATGTATTTGTAATATTCTGTTTGTACTAAAATAAAAGGGAAAAAGGACCCAGCGCAAACTTGTAAGTTCTTTAAAAGGACTTGTATAACATTTTGCTAAAGATACTACGCTAAACATTACGACAATAAAAACTAACACGAACTATAATATTAAGACCACTTACATTAGCAGTTATAAAGACCAGATATTCCGGAACAGTACAGATTAAAGCCAATAAGGAACACGAAACACTCTCCTAACAGCCAATATCACCTAATGTGTACATGATAACCGTGATTCCCGTAAATGCTCGTGATTCTAACAGGGTTTTCGCTGTGTCCAGTGGACCGAATCTAAAACGTAGTGCGTATCAAAGGGAGCTGGGTATGGCAGGTGAAACAAGAACATCTCTGTAGTCTGTTGTAATATTCACTTTGGTGCTCCCCCGCACCCCTCGCGCCGCAGTCCCTTCCGAAAGCTCTTAATGCCAAGTCGGCCTGACCTCATGCCAGCTACATTAAGCAGTTTATACATTATGTATGAATTTGTTATGCCGTTTGATGTAAAGAAGCTTTAACTCAGGTAGTGCTAAGGTTTTAAGTCAATTTTCCCTTAATATTTTATAGTCTAATTTTTCAATTTGTGTCGTCTTTATCTGACGGTCGGAAAATATAGAGTTTAAGCTTGAGAAATATTATCTTTAGGTTCAGTTTTTTTTTTTTTTTAGGAGAAACTGTTGTACTTACCTGTATTCGAAAACGATTTTACAGCACTTATTTGAATTTCTCAACTTACAGCACTTTTTGACTACAAAAGCCATAATGAATTGGCCAAAGGGCCATCGGCATTTATCAATTAGGCTAATAAAATCTCTGTTGCAATATTTCATAAACGTAAAAGGACAAAACAACAATACGACAAATTCACAGCAAAAAAAAATACAGGTGCATTTTACTCTCTGGTGTCCCGTTTTTAATAAAGTTAATGACAACACCACTCGACAAAGTGTTGCCAGGTGCCATACCGACTGAGCCCATACCTCTGCTCGACATCAATAGTGCTCGTATTTCCCAATATTTGGATTTTCGATGGCCTGAATAAGCCTTCCGTTGCAGACACCGCTTTTTAGCCCCGAGCATTCCCAGAAATGTAAAAAGCAGTCCAATTCCTCTCGTGTCAGTATTTTGACATCCCCAATAGCAGTATTAAAAGTATTGGTTTGGTAAGGTATGTACAAATATTAAATAGTCCATTACAATGGTGCTATAAAATTTTATTTAGGTACAATTTAAACCACACAAAGCTCTTGTGTTTGACCTATTTATAACTTTGCGGTATATTTATTTAATTATAAACTTGATGTTGTGTGCTTGTATTTCACAAATAATTCCTGTAGTTGGTTAAATACTGAAAATGGCGTAACTACCTACACTATTTTTTTTTGTATCAAATACCTACAATAATTTTAAAAACTTACCGTTTATTTTAAAACCTGTACTAATATTTCAAAGCATTTCCTGCCTATTAAAATACTTAGATACACATATTATTTCAACAAAAAAACTGAATACACGCCGCTATAGTTACCACTTTTTCTTGCTTCTTTTTATATAAATTATTATCACCAGGCCAATGAACACGAATGAGGTAAATAGGCCTTATCCGTTTGCTAGCATATTTTTACATCAATAAATAACGTGTTTATGGAGAAAAAGAATAAAACAGTTTGTTAAACAATACTTTTCTTTAAAGTAAATTCGGATATGTAAAGTTTTAAAACAGGTCAACATGAATTTAAATGAAGGTACACAAAATCTACTGAATCTCCTGAAAACTACGGCTTACAAATTCGTTACTTTACATTCAAATGCGGCCTCATTATGATGTAAAAATAAAACTTGTAAGGTTCCCCCATGCTGATTTTGGGAGAGGAAGAAAGATGTTTCATTACTTTAATTAATTTAACGATGTAGTAAGTGCTTGTCTGAAGTTTGTCTTAAGTTTTCAGTTTATAAAATTATGTGTTAAATGAGAAAGTTTCTTATGATTGAACATCATCATCTGCTGGAAATAGGCCGTCCATAAAATGAGCTTGCGCTAATCCTCAGATCTTGAAGACTGTTTTCTTTTCTGATCTAACAGTGTCATACACACCGGGTAGATTTGCACGGTCTTAGGAACCTGTCTTATTTTTTTGTGAAATTTAGATCTTAATTGTAAAAAATCCTCCCTGTATTTAAAATTGCAGGTTGGGAAACGGGCCGGCTGTGTTCCTGAGGGCAGGTGGTTGGTGTGGCAACAGACTTGAGGAGTTTGTTGCCTGAACAGTGAAAGGCCCGAGACGGCGGCACGCCGTGTTCCGCACGCGCCTCTTTCTAGAGGAATTGCGGCCGTTTAAGACCGCTGAGGGCGACGAAGTCCGCATGAATCCATGCGGGCTAACACCTAGCCGGGGGAGCGTGTCGAAATGCGCCAGCTCTCGCGCCCCGGCTAAAGGTTGCACTAGCACACCGTGTGGTTCTAGTCAGTGAGAGTCTGACAGACCCCTCCCCCCGCCCCAGGGTGGAGGAAATCCATGAGGATTTCCACACGATAAAAAAAGTGGTTACCGCTGACTATGATTACATACTGAAGCGCTGCCGGCGTTTCAGTCAGAGTTATAAGGTCTAAAATTGTACCTGAACGTCCTGACCCTTTAAACCAGACCATTAAAGAAATAGATAGGTACCTACCTATTATTTTTTGCTAATAGCCCATTACAGACTCAGGTTACTTACACATTTTTCTAGACAAAAAAGTGTTATAGTAATTAAGAAACTTCAAAATATTATTTTAGAAAGAAATATTTAATTATTTTAAATCACAACCAGCAACCTTGAAAAGGGTCTGAACCACACCAAATCGATAGCCGTTAGTAACAGTGTCTATTCATTATTGCCGAAACATGAAATCCGTACAATTTGACTGTTCCAACAAAATATATAACGGCGGATTGTATAGTAAATACACAGTATTGCTGGTACAGATACGTAATCAATTGGGAATAATATGGTTGCTCAGTCAAACGCAAATGTTTGTCGTCAACCACTTTGCAGATCCTGAGTTTTGGCTAAAACGATTTATTACCTACTATTGTACATAATAGCTAGAGAAGAGAAGGTGATTGTCCAGTGAAATTTCCTGACATCACCTAAATGGGAAATTTATTTTCACAGTATAATTTTTTTTTAGATGATCTTAAGATCCTGGCATGCTCCGAAAGTTTTAATCAAAACGAATCTTTGCAACAACCCATAAAAACAAAGTTTACAACTCTTTGAAATACTCAATTCTTCCACTCAAAACATTGACAGAACTTTAAAACATTTAAGATAAATCGTACAGAATTTTGAATTGGAAAAGTAACATTAATAATAAGTTTAAAAACGTATTTATCATGGCGGCTCCTAAGCCATGGCAGACATGTCCGACCTAACGAGGAACGGAGTATTCTCCAAATGTTTTGAGGAGTATACGTCATAGGGAAGGCGGAGCGCAGTAAGTTGGGGGCGGTACCTTATACGAGTCTTGAATTTCTTGGAAATATGTCCCAGGTCTAAAGAAGTCGTATAAAATCCTCCGCTACATCTCAGCTCCGCTCCGCTACCGCTTTAAGTCAGACGTACCCTTTAATGGCGGAATAATCACGATGCATCCAACAGTCTGAGGCATTAGACTGCAACGCATTAGATGCTACGTTATACTTGAAACGTCTTGATATCGTCTGCGATTTAGAATACTAATATCTGTTCTTTTGACTAATGTCGATGGTACATGATGGGTTCAATGACCTTTGTTGGATTACTAAGTACTTTTCTTTTACAAGTAAATATCGCCTCCTTATTACTGCTACAATGCCAATGGCTCAGACGGAGATGGCGGGATGAGCTGGACTCCTTCAACAAGAACTGATCCTTAGTAGCTCTAGACAGAGAGAAGTGGAAGGAGAGTAGGGAGGCCTGTGCCCCGCAGTTTGACATCACATGCTTTTAATAATATTACTGCTGATGAACGGTTATTGTTGAAAATATTTCTATTGCTCTCGTTCAAAGAAAAAAACTTACAAGACTGTTGATATTATAATTAACTAAGCAAACATTTCCGTTGACCATCCTCTTGACAGACGTCCCTAATCTTTGTCTGTAGCCACAAAAAAATCACTTTTTTTAAATGGAATTGTGAGCAATGAGAATCTTGGGATATTCTGTATCAATTGATCTCATTACTCACTTATAAATATTATTAAAGTCGAGCAGGTAAATAATAAACATCAGTTGAATTAATATTCCTAGAATCGAACGTAGCGGAGCATTTACAATGAGAGGAAGAACTACACTGCTGTATTTAAAATTATTGATTCTTCCACGAGTTTTCAACGTTAAACGTACAATATAATTCATACATAATTATCATTACATCATACATAGACATTCATTCCTACATAATTATTCTGCTATTCGTTATAACCGAACTATAGTTATGCGTTATATGCATGGCAATATCGATCGTTGCCTTTTCCTTAATATCTCTCCGTAGTAATTCAAACAATAAACGAATCGGGTATATCAGAAAGCCCAATAATTTTCGATTTTCCCTTTTTGCTGTTTTTTTTTTTTATCTGTGGACCTAGACACACAATTGAGTTAAGCAGAAACACCAATGCTACACGCTAATTTCTCTTAAAATGTACAAAACAAAAACTCGTTCAATGCAGAAAACCCAGGGTATTGGTGTTTTTGCAATACACCCATGAATTGGTATGACATTGTGTCAACTTGTTAACGCTCATATGTGGTTTTAACTTGATGTGTCTATGGCTGCTGTTCTTTATTAGATGCATTTAGTTAATTAAAATAAACAATAAACTTTTTTAAATTTACCCCATACAAATCATCATCTGCCTAGCCTTTTCCCAACTATGTTGGGGTCGGCTTCCAGTCTAACCGGATGCAGCTGAATACCAATATTTTACATGGAGCGACTGCCTATCTGACCTACACAACCCAGTTACTGGGTAATGCGATACCCCTTGGTAAGACTAGTTGTCAGACTTTCGGGCTTCTGACGACCCGTAACGACTGTCAAAGATCCACGAATGACAGCCGGGACCAACGGCTTAACGTGCTTTCCGAGGCACGGAGGAGTCTCGGTATGTAAAGATGGTCACCCATCCACAGACCAACCCCGGCAAGCGTAGCTTAACCTAATGAATTGACCCGTGCGGCTGTTATTACTTAGCCACGAGCCATACAAATGTTATGTACTTAAACAAAAAAAATACCTAACTCATCTTGCTAGCAACACCAAAAAGCATCTTTCATAAAATAAATAAACAAACAAGTCCCTGAAAAAGTTTACAAGATTTAGTTTTTTTTTCAAATTCCCACAACTTTGCTGCACTGGAAAGGTGGGGTTTCTGAAATGCTTGATTCCACATTGTATCGTTTTTCATTATTGAAAAGTGCTCAGATCAAGATAGATATCGATTCATGATGACAGCGCGCTTAATTCTAAGCTATGTTGTCATTTTTCAAATGAAGGATGTCAATAAATGTAGATGTGTCAATGACCGCTATTGTCATGCTAAAACGCGCCAACTATAGAATAGATACCAACCAACTTTAAAACAATTATTCGTACCAAAAAATCACATAACCATCCCTTTTCAATTACTCTAACATTTTCCCAAGACAGATGATTGTAGGAAAACGGCCGTCGAGATAAAAGGCCGATGTCACTTGTTGCTTGAATCTGGTATGCGTCACACGTCTGCGACGTCTCGGTGTCTGCTAAACTGTGTTTAGGAACGTCTGTCGTGCCCGCTTTTTATTTCAGGCTATTTAAATTCTATTGGGCTTGAAAAGCTGTGGAGAAGAGTTTGAATTAATGGTTGGGCTTTATTGTCACGCCGTGTCTGTAGGACTAGGCAAGTTTATTATAAGGAGTAAGCAAAGGTATAGTATTAGTTCCTATGTTATCTTAAAGCAAAGGAAGAAGGATGGAATCACGCGGTTATCTCAATCTACTGTTAGGGCGAGCGCGCACTTGTGACTTTTAATCGGGCGATGGTGTGATCGTTCTGGGAATCAGCATGGACTTATATGGCAGTGCGCGCATTTGACGATTAAAAACGATCGATCATCGTACTATAGCAGCTGTTTAGTCGCTAATAGTACGACGATAGTTGAGGACCGATAGTTATATCGGTCGACTAAAAATCACAATTACGCGCTGGTCCTTAGGTGCACAAGGGCAATCACCCTAAAATGTGCGCAGGCACCGCACAGGGTAGCCACCAATATCTTGGTTTCATCGAAAGATTAGTGACTTCATATTTCCCATAAAAAAGTTGGAATCGAATAAAAAGCTGTAAGTTCCATAATTTCATAGGTACCTGGGACGTTCCTCTTTTCTTTTTTTTAACACCTCCGTCACACTTTTGAATAAGTTTTTTTTTAAAGCGGTAATAATAAAAACGGAAGTGTTTAAAATTATTGTAACGTTCTATTGTCAAAAGAATGTTTGTGGAGAAATGTATTGTGAAACTGAATATTTAGGAAGATAAACGATTTTTTTTCGAAGGAGACATGTCAATATCGATGAAAAAGAAGAACGGCCTACTAACACTACTCTATTGCTACTACCCGTAAATAATTTAAAACCGACTGTAAACATAGTTACTGAACATAAAGAAATTGAAGTTTGCCCACAGAATAAATAATAGTACAGTTTCGCAATGTAATCAGCAACCACCAGGTATAAACAGAGACAACATCAATAACCAGCATTTTAATGAAATATATCAATTAAAATACCATGTGGTTTTCAGCCGAATCAAGTAAAATTCTTCCGTATATCTGTTTAATCGAATTATTTCAGTTGAATAGACAGCACGTAACCGTAGACCGACCACAATGCATTACGATACCCGGTCGTGTGCTAAAAGTGGTAATTTTGGTTTAAATGCAGTTAAATGTTTGTTACTGCTCCAAACCGACGCGTTCATGAACAGTTGTTTAAATTTCGGCGAAGCAAAAAAAAAAAACCGGCCAAGTGCGTGTCTGACTACGCACAATGAAGTGTTCCGTAGTTGGGATGAATTTATCCCGAGAAGAAACTTAATATTGTAGTTGAAAAACATGTTCTCCTATACATTTAAACTGCAAATGTAATTTTGTACACACAATATTTAGAGATTTACCATGTTTTTTTTTAATACCACAGACTTCTTATAAGTTTTGCTGTAATCTATAGGTATAGAACTATTTTCTGTATTTTTTTCAAAATTTTAGGCTCAGTATAGTTCCAGAGATGAAGGGGGGGGAGGGATGGTAATTTTTCGTCTATTTTCTTAAATAACTTTTAAAAAAATATTTCAAAATTATAATAAAATACATGAGACCCTTACAGTAAGCCCTTTCATTTGATATGTCACACGGTACAGTTTGTAAAATATTTTTTATTTTCTTATTTGCCCCCCAAAATTGACCGCTATATACCAAATTAACAACAACAATAACACCATTAACTTTACACGTTACGGACGTGTAAAGTAAATCGTGTTATTGTTGGGGTTTGGGTTACAGAAATTCATACGTGTACCAAATTTCAACTTAATCAGTCTATTAGATTCGGAGCAAATTGGCTGTGACAGACGGACAGACAGACAGACACACGAGTGATCCTATAAGGGTTCCGTTTTTTCATCTTGAGGTACGGAACCCTAAAAAAAATGTTTGTAGCATGTGGATGCATCCGGTTAGACTGGAAGTCGACCCCAACATAGTTGGGAATAGGCTAGACAGATTATGATGAAGCAGTCACCACATAATAGCTGTATCCTGGTTTCCTACTCTTCGAAGAAAACTTAATAAGAAATAGGTACCTACGGGATCGAGGAATATAATGGCTAATTCCAAGTTTCTGTTCTGTAACCTACTAAGGCGCTGCGCAGTAGAAGCAAGTTTGATCCTTGAGATTCGGCAACTGACAACAAGCAACTACCTTTTTATGAAGTTTTAAATATAATATCAAGGAACTGTGCAGACGTAGACGTGGGTACCAACAGATAGATACATATAACAACACTCACATTCTCATTTCTTATATATACTTAAATAGGAACGTCTAATAATAATTATTAATAATTTTCCAACTTTTTTAAATGCTGCAAAATAATTAAAAGTGGGGTCGAAATGGTTGAATGGAATTCATTCAACCATTTCGACCCCACTTTTAATTACTTGAACAAAAAGGCAGCGCTTACAAAATAGCAGTAAACAGTAAATACAGCGCTGTAGCGCTACATTGTAAGGTAATCCCACATGTAGTCCGTTGCTAATAAACTGTAGTTATACAACTGTTGTGCTCATGTTTTGTGACGTCATGAACGAAATGGACGGTGACGTAGAACTACGAAATTGATACAAATAACTATGTATATATACGTATATATGCATTGTAAAGAAATTAGTGAGTCAATACTGTAACGAGGTAAACACCCGTTTTTCGAATTGAGAACTAGTCAAACTCTAGCGGTAGCGAAGAAACCATTTTTTTTTTTTTG
The DNA here is from genome assembly GCA_948252095.1 of Dicycla oo. Taxonomy (NCBI): domain Eukaryota; kingdom Metazoa; phylum Arthropoda; class Insecta; order Lepidoptera; family Noctuidae; genus Dicycla; species Dicycla oo. The sequence continues at coordinate 12,900,343 of OX411714.1, read as the reverse complement.
TGAAGAAGTTTTAAATATAGAAAGAATCATCTTAAGCAATCCTCAAATAGAGTTTGACAAGTTCTCAACTAAAAATTGACAATTCTGAAACCGGGAGTTGATTAATCAGCGTCAATTTTCAGAAGTATGTTATATAAAAAAGCCCTTCCAGACATGGCCCTGCATTGTTAATAATGTTTGGACTTTAAAAGAGACCTCTGAGTTCGTTTCGGCATTTCTTCTCAGGGATCGGTCGGCTAGGAAATGCCGGCGCCATGTACTTTTAAAAACTTGACGTGTAAAAGTTTATTTCATTTCAAATAAATCTAATAAAATCTAAATGTGTATAATGTAAATCGTCAAAGCAAAAGGTGTACCCACTATGTAAGGATCTTAGCAGGTGGTGTTTTGTAGTATCTGCCTACCCCCATGGGAAGAGTTTAAGTTTAGGTATGTAAATATCTTTATTAATTTTTATGCGAACTATAAAGCTTACACAGAATCATTAAACAAATAATTTATTGCTAACACAATGATATGTCAATGTGACATCTGTAATAGAAAATATGAAAAGTTCAAAAGATTGGTCCCTTGAACTTTTAAAAAGCTAAGCTTACCTACACTCTTCAATTATTCTCAGTCTTAGCCTTCACATTCGTAACTCCATAACGAGTTACCTAAAATGTATCATAAACGAAATTACTCCACATGAATTTAATATTAGCCAATTATAAAGTTATATTGTTACCAAATTAAACAATTGGGACTATCAAAGCAAATGTATGTAGATAAAGTTATACATAAGTAATTGCTTATAAGATTTTCTAAAAATATTTTATTTTTCTGTCTATATTAATCTTGTTGAATTTCTTCGTAGAAATTATAATGTTCTTCTTCATAGAGTACTACGTTTTGAAATGGGCAACTAGCTTCAACTTTCAAAAATCACGTAAAACGGCCTCTGAAGTAAAGCACAAGACAGCATCCTTCGGCTTTGTTCTAATGACGAGCCACACTCAAAGCTGTGTGTAGATGTCGCTGTAGTCGACTGTACCTTGTTTACCTTTCGTGACAGTAGTGTGATTGCTATGTATGAGATTTTAAAGTGTAATTCGACTATAATATGTACGCGTTTATGACTGTGCCTCAACTAAAAGTTGAGCTCCGTAAAAGAAACGCAACAACTGCCGACAAAAAGGCCGAATTGATTGAAAAAAAAAAAACACTTAAAATATTTGAGGTTATGACTGTTTGTGAGCCTTTTTCTATAAGCCACGGACAAATATTCCTTTTTTTTATAGATTATATTCGTATAATCGAAACCAAAACCGGTGCTGACTGCGACATCCAAGACGACACCGCATACCTATGTCCACCTTATGATACATTCAGAGACATAAATGCAGATACTCCTTTACCAATGATTAACAAACAGGCAATATAGGAATATTTTGAATATTTAGGAGACTTCTCTACTACATAGATTAGCTAATATAGTATATTTTATGACACATATATTTTGATGACAATAATTTTATTTTATTAGATCTTGATTCTTTTGTTTTATAGTTATAGTACCCAGCCTAAAGGGTAGCTTCTTTATTAATCTAATCTTCTTCTGTGAAATGCGCAGCAGATAATCGTGCAGTTCTTACTACTTGCCTTAAAGTTACGTACGTACGTAACGCCAATTCCCATTGTTTACTGCTCTTCATTTCTTTAGGAAACAAATGTACTCCTCTGTTTTTACAAATTAACGCACTACATTGAGGCATATTGGACAAAATTACGGAAAATAGGAAAGCTAAACTTAGTAGATGGCAAAAATCCATACGATTTGACAGCTAATATATCAAAACAAGGTACAGTTGATTGTGCGCCATCTATCGTGATAAAAAGTTTTCCTCCCCATTAGTCCACTGAGTCTGGAGATAATGTTTACCTTCGTAGTTTGACTTACAGAAGCATAAGTCCAAAAATATAATTTTGTTGCCAGATTTTGCAAACCAAAACCCTATTAAGCACGTATGAATCTACATATATACGTTGAACACGTCTATAATATATAGTTAGAAATAAACTTGTTCCATCGGACCACGTTTCACAGAGCATTTTCAGTTCAAATAAGGCTTTACCGACTAGTTGCGTGGAACCGAGTCCGATCCAAAATTGAGCGTCGAAATGAGCATTTACAGCAAACAGTTGAGCAAAGGTTGAGCATAATACAGTTTAGTACAATTTGTATGTGAAGACAATTTAGCAGTATCGACTTTGTGTTCATTACGAATGGCCAGATCAGACAATATTGTTGAATGAAATGAAAGTTTTTCACAGAACATTTGTTTGCTTGAATCAGTTCAAAGATCAGGGTAAAAATAGAATGGAATAGATCTTCTTTGAATTATATATACAATATATAACAAAAACCCTGTTCTTCCTCCTACCTACGTTTTAAGAATCGGTGTACATACGTAATAAAGCAAGCCATTTATAAATATAAAAAACTGTTCAACAAAAATAATTAAAATAAATATTGAATTTTTAATATTTGTACTGTTTAACTGATTTCTTACTTCTGCAATTCGGCATGAAGCGATGACGCGAATCAGAAAGAGATAGAACGTTCCTGCCACAAGTTCGTGTCCTTGTCAGCTGTTGTTTATCACTTTAACGAATGAATCTTTGAAAATGTTGGTTTACACGTATTTTTATGCAAAATTGAGAATTTCATTTTGACCTCTCGACTAACCAAAGTAATTTTTTTTTAATTATAATTTCATGAATGTTATATGCTTGTAGGTAAATGTATACGTCCCTAAAAGAAACAACAGGGTTTTTGTTACATATTGTATACATCGACGAAGAAAGAACAAATACCATAAGAAGTATGTATTTCTTTCTATTGTATGGATCATAGAGATTCTGTCTGAAATACTAAGGGCGTAGGATAGGTAGGCACGCACCTACAAGCCTATAAGTCGATCAAGTATTCATATACATATTTAAATTGTAAATGAAAAATAAAGGTCCGCCCCCAGCTTACATCAACTTCAAATTAAGGGGCCACGAATAAATAATCCATTACGAATAAGATTAAAGGCTACATTTCCACAGCACACAAAACACTTTCAGTATCTCCCATCAAAATGCAAGCGAGTGAAAGCTTTGAGGTAACAGAAGCAACTTGGACCTTGATTGCGGATCGCAAATGTTTGCCCGGGCTCACGAGAACCGCATCAATTATTCAAATAACTACGTACAGAGACTGACTAGACGAGTAATTTTGCGAATATTACCCGTGGAGGGGCACGAAATGTAAGCTGCTTACAAGTTTCGCGCCAAATAACTTGGGGATACCCGAGAATGGCTCTTGTGTATGGTAAGTATGCAAGTCCGGGCCGCCCGGGCTCCAGTTACGTAAGTGACGTTATTAATCTGATGAAAAGACCTTATTGATCGTGAATGATGTTCGCTCTTCACAGTTTCTGATACTTAGCTGATATTACACACGAGAACTTCTACATAATTAATATAAGATCTAATGATACATTTCATCTCTTGGATAAAAGTACACATACGTTTTTCTAAGCCGGGTTCAGAACCACTCGCAGTTATCCAAACATACCAAAAACTCAACTTAAATATAGGAAAAATGTTCAATCTGAATAAAGTGTGCTGCGGTAGGCTTTACCAAAAGGGAAAGAAGGATTAAAGAGGTCGCGAAGCTGACATAGTAGGATTAACTGAACGGTGCCGTGTCAGCAAATAAATGACGATTCTTCGAACAGATACATTATTCACTGGAAGACGTACCTATTTTTTATGGATTTTCCTAAGATTTTTTTCACATGTTCGTCGCTAAAATATTACTAGATACACATGTTTTCAGGATTGAAAAGTAAAAGGAACTTTTGATCTCAAAACAAAAAACAAGCTAGGGTCTGTGGCAACTGTCCACGGGATTCGACAGACGCTTTACCAATAGATATTTTTTCCTATTTAAAAGCTAAGGCTAAGAAAAACCCTTCCATCCAAATGGACCTATTCTTTGACCTATAAACTACTCTAACCACAAGACTTAACAAAGCTTCTACAAAGAAATAAAGCAACTCAAACCTTCAAATGTCCATTTAATCAAACATTTCTCAACCACGAACATACAAACATTAATAATTCCGTCTGCTAGTCAATTCCAGTGAAGTTTAGGGCCGTAAAATAAGCTTAGTCTGTGGCAACACGTCAATAAAATCTGACACTTGTCAACAAAAAAAAAAAAACGCTTACATTTTCAACTGGTACCATTTTGATTTTAACAGCGCGTGCAGCGTCAGCATTTTTGGAAAGTTTTTGAAACTATTTCAGGTGTAGAGAGTGACCTGTCAGCGTTGAAAAAAGAGAGATATGACATATTGGACACAATAAATGACACACAAACTGACAATCAAACCGTTACAATTCGTGCAGAATATTTGAACTTTTTGTATACTTGCATACAAAGGTACAACCAATACATAACCCTATAGTGTTGTATTAACAGTTATTATTCTTTGCCTATAGTGTGGCATTTTACGACCCTAGAACACATAGGAAGTCTTTTAAAATTTCCAATTTCGTCTAGATTGCCTGTGAATATTCTATTAAAACAAGCGCTACAATGATGGCAACACATTGTAACGTCAAACCGCGTTAATATATCCAAAGCCTTATTAAAAATTTAGCACAAAAGTTGCATCGCGCTGAAGCACAACACAGCAGCGCATTTATTGGCGCGCCTATAATTTCACTATCGCTATAACGCCACGGAATCCTTAATTAATACCCTCAACGTTCCTTTAATATTAGATCATTAAAACCGCAATGTTCTAAACTTACCTGCTTTCAAAACTCCAAGTTATATAAACAATGCGAAGTTTACGGTTGAACTTTGAACCGGTACCTATGTCAGGTTTACAAGTTATAACTTCCGATTCTAATTAAAAATTTAACAAACCGGGTAATGTCGGTTGCTTTTAGCTAAACCATGAATATAATTTTGTATTGAGTGGGGCTCAGCAACAAAGGATGGATTAGTTTTCAATAGGAAATTATCGTTCATAATTATTTAGCGTAAAAGAAATTCGTCTCTTATTATGTTATTCTTGGTATCCTAATATAGATATATTCTAAATTAATGTCAATCTATTTGGCCGATACTTATAACCCAAATATATGAATAAGGCAGGGTGTTAGCAAGAGTATATTATGCTCCTCAAAAAATTATCAGATTGGTCATGTAAACGCTCACATGTTCTTAGCAATCCTAAGTAATATTATAAATGAAATAGTGAGTTTGCTTGTTTGTTATGCTTTCACGCTAAAACGGCTGAATTGATTTGGATGAAATTTGGTACACGGATAGACTTGTATTAGGAGACTTTTTATCGCGGTAGTACGTTCCCCTGAGATAATTTCCCCATGCACGCGGGCGAAGCCGCTAGCAAATGCTAGTAATAATATAACCAACAACACACTACAGAAGACAACTTCTACAGCATCCAATACAAAGTAATACCACAACAAAAAAAAACAACATCGCATCTATAATGCACACCTCAATAACAGCGAATTATTATTTCAACGTTCTGAAACAACGGCTTGCCTGCAGTAACCACAGGAGACTACGCCAAGACTAAGCTTGCCTTCGTGATGTCGTTGGCAAGATACTTAGTTAACTTCCAGTCTTCCACGGGAACGGACCAGCTTCTTCCGAATAAACAGAAAATTAAATATATTCTTCGAGAGAACTCGTTCCGACTTCAGTGTTAAATGAGTAGTAATTTTGTTTAGGTATTGAATTGGTTGTAAAGGTGTTTTGAATTGAGAATTTAGTGCATGTATTTATTATGTAATTAATTAATTAAAAAATATTGGTTTACAAATACATCTACATACAAATAAATAATATTGAAGTGTCTGTATTGTAATGTCAAAATGACAGCTAAATGCGTATGAAATATACGTGAATACGGTACCTACTTATAACAAAAAATAATATTTAAAAGTTTGTCTGTCTGTCCCGGCTAATCTCCGAAACAGCTGGGCCGATTTTGACGCGATTTTCACTGATGTTATAAGGAGTAACTTAGGCTATTTTGTTTTAGAAAAAAAAAATAGAGTTCCGTGCACAAAATTAAAACCCATGAAATTGTCAACAAAATCCGATTCAAATATGGAAGTATTGACATCCACGCGGGCGAAACTGCGGCAAACAGCTCGTACGAAATAAAATTGATCTCCATATTAGTAGTTTTGTGATCTATAAAAATCAAGAGTCGAGTCTCAAGTAAACTACCCCTCAAACTAGAAAGCTAACTTGTTCAAAATCTAGACGCAGTCTCATTTCAATGACAATCAATGTCGTAAACGACATAAACTTGTCAAAATTATAGATATTTTGACAGTAATACGGGAATACCCCTCAAATACTTTTGTTATCAATGAAAATATATACAGGGTGTAAGTGTAAACAGTGTCAACCTTTTAAGGGCTCATTAACAACTTATTAAGGGGATTATTAACAACTTTTACTATGGGACCAAACCTGAAATCGCGAAATAAAATCAGCTGTTCCCTACATTTTGACGAATTATGCGAACATAAATGTACCTACTGAACAGCTGATTATTTTTCGCGATTTCAGGTTTGGTCTCATAGTGAAAGTTGTTCATAATGATGAGTACAATGACCCCTTAAAAGGTTGCTACTATTTACACTTACATCCTGTATAGATACTTAAGTATTTAACAAACCAAAAGATATAATGAAATGAAACAAAATAATACGTTGAATATATACAGTATACTGGATACTTGTTGATTTTTAACATTTCTCCACATTTTCGTACAGGATAAAAGCGGACAAAATAGAAAACAGAGAATCCAATTACGTTTGTCACGTTAAGTTATTATGCAAAATTGGTTCCAAGGCTTTTTGTCTCAAACAGTCGGTAGCCGACATTACTTTATAATGTAATCAAGCAGAAATATTGTTTCCTTTGTGTCTTACGGTTTCAGAACGTATTTTTGTAAGCTGCACTTTTGTTTCCATTCGATTTAAATGTCGTAATTGGCATCAAGTTGAAGGATTTGGTCTTATGTCTCTCCTTATGCAAGTCTTGAATAAGTGACTAAATCATGATGTCACAAAGAAGAACTTAGCTAAATCTTTACTAAATAATTATTTTAAATAATTGTTGCAACTTTCTACAATTTGGATATCTATATGCTCCATCGATTTGGCAGCCAAGCTTATCGATCTTTATACATAGGTTATGGATTATTCACCGCTCTATTGTGTTCCAAAGGAACTATTGTTAAAACTGGCCTTTAAAAGCTATGACGGTGACGTATCCATAGTCAGTAATGCTAATAGGCACAATACACGTAGTGGATTTTCCATTCATGACGTTTCTACGAATTCTAGATATTGGAGCGAACGATCGATGAAAACACCAACCAAAATCACAAGAGGACTTCTCCACAAAATTATCCAATTCGTTACATAATAAAATGGAGCGGTCTCGCCCGCAAGCCAATGGGGCATGCCACCAGAATGGCTTCTATCAATATACTGGGGTCTTTCTTACGACTACATACGTCTTTAAGGTTCGTTGGCCTCGTCGATACGTCTCTTTAGAATTAAATTAAGGATGAAACCAATAGGAGATAGGCAGTCGATTTCGTGGCGGCCAAATTACGCGCATGCCTTCTTATGCGAAATTCAGGGTAGGATTGCGATAGATCGGGGGATTTCAGTTAGATTCGTGATTAACTTGCTTTATAACGAACTGGATGATGAGGGTTACCCTGGATTCTTAAGAGGCCCCCGGAGCAAGGGTAGTTCATACAAACGAAATACCAAAATAATTTGTATATCAAATATATACTTAAGGTAGTGTGTATTTATTCTTAATAATTAATATCTAGGTTCCCAAATATCTATTAAATATGAACACTGAGTTAAACATGAAATTTGAGAAAAATAAGTTTTCTATATACATTTAAAATTCCTCATATATCGTCTTTAAATCAGTGTCCTTTCAAAATATATCTTTGGGAACCTAGATATTCAGTAATCCAATCGGAATAAGTATACATTACCTTAAGAATATGTTTGATTTACAAATAATTTTGGTATATCGTTTGTATGAATTACGCATGCTCCGGGGGCCTCTTAAGAAGCAGAAAGATTTATGTAAGCGGATTTGTTGTTAAAATTCAACTAAAATTGAAAGTCAGCACAGACTATTGTGTCTGAAAATTTAAATACCCAGCAGATTCTTAGTCAAGCTAAAAAGCATTTAATAATATACCCTCTTAAAACATTACAAAAATCTCAGTCTCAAGAAAATAAATCTTAAACTAATCTCGAAAGCATTAGACAAGAGTTTAATACCTTTAATATAAATTATGCTTCAGTAATATTTACATGAAAGACGTGGTACCTTTTAGTGGAATAACCTGCAGGCTTCAGCTTCAACGCTGCTTACGTAAAATAAAATAGAGTTAGCTGGTCGCCTTTGTTTTTATTAAAAAGACCACCCACTTGCGCGTCTATCTTTATATAAATTATGTAAAGGATGGACGTGGAATATGACAAATAAATGACGTTAATATAGGCACTGCAGCAAAGAACACACGTTAAGTACAAAAATTATGAAGATAGGTGCCTAAGTAATATTTATTTATTTATTAAGACGCTACCGAGCGCGCAGTGGCGCCCTCATCGTTTGTTTTGTTATTTCTTTTAATTTCAAAAGAAAATGCAGAAAATTAGCACGTTAAGTTGTACTCCACAAGACTATACGTTATTATTATTATAAAAAGTAGTTTTATATTGTTAAGTTTTATTGTAATCATTAAAACGGGAAATGGTGGCCACTTTTTTCCGTTTTAATGATTACAATAAAACTTAACAATATATACCCTGCTTGTTTCCCGGAAAACCCCTCAAGTGTCCGCTATATCTATACTTAAAGAACACCATAGGTGTCACCATAGGTCATGTCAATGTGTGCTCGACTGTCAACCGAACCCTATAGGTTCACAACTACTATAAACCCGTGGTTACCATTGGATGATGGTATTTTACGTTTATATATGATAAACTTTTGTATACATAAGATCCAATGGAGTATCATGGACACGTAAGAGGTTAACTGATACAAAACCACAAATTGGCCTCTGTTTGATATGCAGCTTCATCTTCAAATGTCAATAGCAGTAATATTGATATTCCGGTAAAATACCTAGAATATTAATCGTAATAATTGTAAGGGTAAGTTCAGACGGGATACGGTTGATGCGAGTTTTGCAAAAACACCATCAATCGCGTATCTAACTAAATATCTTACGACGGTGACTGGTACTGTTACAAGTAAGTACAGCGTGTCTCGGCAAAACGCGCGTCCAACGCTTGCAGTCTGAACATTGCCCTCAAAATCTAATCTATACTAGATTAGATTTTGAGGTCCACCGTTGATTGTCTAAGGAACTCGGCAATCTAAATGTCCAGACAACGCTGCGCTGAATCGCCTGCTGTGCGGTATTAAATAGTTTTACCTGTTAATATTGCGAAGCATCTCTGTTTTGTCCGCTAAACTACACATATATATTATTTTAACTAAAATCATCATCTCCCTGCCCTTATCCCGTGTTACGTGGGGTCGGCGCACCACCTTTTCTTCTTCCATTCTCGCTTGTTAATCGTCACGCTATCATTCACTCCCTTCTCATCTATATCATTCCTCACACAATCCACCCATCTTTTCTTTGGTCGTCCTCTCCCTCTCCATCCAACTAAAATAAACGGTGCATATTTTACTACTTTACCTATGAGATTAGTAAAACTGAATTAGCAAAATCATAGTTTCCATCCAAATATGGGTTACATTCACCGCTACAGGTCATTTGTTAGCAGTCCTATAATCAGTTAAAATCAATTGTTCAGATTAATTGCTTGACAAAATTAATTATAGCGTAGTAATTAACGGTACATTACACTTGAATTTTCAATAATAGCTTTTTATCGAATAACACTGGTCAGCCGTTTAATTGCGGCGGGGCTTACACAGGGCGATGCTCTTTCGGTACACGGAACCCGAATGCACTTTATTTACAATATGTAACCGTAAAAAGTCAATAAAGCGGAAAACTATCGAATTTAATTGTTTTAATTAAAATATAGTTCGTTTACTCGCTCGGTAAGTACTTTTAAAATTCAGATCGTTAAAGTTATTTTTTCGATCGAGTTATCTGTCCAAACAATGGAATAAATTAAATGGAATGACTCTGTTAATCCAGAAGGGTTAGACAGTCTTAACATTTGTCAATTAGTGTACCTAAATGTCAGTAAATCATGATAGCTTTACATAGTCCTAAGTAATTCTTAAGTTATTTTCCTTCACTAATTAACCGACTATAATATTATGGGGAGAAAAGGACAATCTTTTATGTAGGTATCAAATTTTTACTGGTCGACAGTGTACCAGGGGGCTGAAAAGTTTTGAGCCTAAGCACCTTCAAGTGTCAATATTGTCTCGCACTGCATGTTACTAATTTGCTTTAGCAATTAATCCGTAAACATCATCATGTCTCAGGCATCCGCGGCCCATCCCTAGGCTCAAAACTTTTCAGCCCCCGGCACACCAGATGTAACACTCTTAAGAGTGCTATTGTTGCTCAGATTTGCAGATGGGCTTAAAGAACTTAGCGTACCGGGATTTTTTAGGTTACTTAAAGCGTAATGATGCACACAAAATAATAGGTCCGTTTTGACATGAGGTTGTCCCTCTTTGTCCCGCTATGTTTGTCTCTCTTTGGGATATGAAACGATATGGGCTGTCAAAACGGAACTATTATTTTGTGGTGATTTTAATAGCTTGAAACTCTGTATTTATTATACTGAAGAAAGTATTCGCAAATCAGTAATATGCAGCGCGAGACAATAATGATACTTGAAGGTACTTAGGCTCAAAACTTTTCAGCCCCCTGGTAGCAATAAAGGCGAAGGCGTAAAAACTTTTGGTGTATAAGACTATATTTTCTAATATGATATATCTACCTACCATTCAAAATAAACAATTCCTAATACCAATATACGTCTTACTATATCAATATATGAAACAGGGATAAGTAGGTACCTACGTGCCACAAACAATGATTTATGTGAAAAGTTTTCGATCGTCTTCATGATTCACATTTATTTTGGGCTCTATTACCATCTAAAAACCCATTGACAAAAATTATGTAGTATGTGTAGTATCAAGCAGTGATCTAGGAAATAAAATAATCGTAACTAATATTATAAATACGAAAGTAAGTTTCGTTTGTTACCTTTTCACTCCTAAACCACTGAATCGATCATCCTAAAATTTTGCATATACGTTGTCAGGTGTACAGAAACGGACATGGGGTACCTTTCATCCCGAAAAAAGTACTGTTCCCGAGAAAAACAACAATAACGTTCTTATGATAATAGATGGCGCCACGTGTCATTCGAATCGTGAATGAATTAAGTATATTATTATAGAAACTTAAGTAGTGTGTTAAGAGATTTTTTATTTATGCACATTTGTGAGCCGTAGAGTGTCGATAGACCGGTTTTTTATCCTCCTAACTTCCTCACTTCCTTCACTCCTAACCTCCTAACGATTTCGATGAAAGTTGCAATATAGGGTTTTACGCAGGCGTTATATCGATCTAGCTGCTATAGGTTATATTTAGCTAGCAGTGCTACCTAAATATAAACCTGCGGGCTAAACCGCATAATGAAATTCAATTCAATTGATTTCAGCAGCATTTTCACTTTCTGCGGGAGCATTAGAAAATATCTCACTGTAACTTTCGTCCCTAGAAGGATATGAGGGTTTATATAACAGTACATATGTATAACATTTTCCAGACGACTGACCACTGTTCAAAGCCGATCCACTCCACTATGCAACAACGACTCAATGCAAATTTTTACTTTGTCACCTTTGTACTAACCTCCCAATGTTTTTCTTACACCGTTCCGAATTAAATGCTTTTAAATTAACATATGTAGAAATGGGGGTGTATTTTGTGCAGTTCCTGCTACTATTTTTGTGGAGGAAATGGTTTGATTGTTTTACTTTCATGTGTAACACTGGCCTTTACATTGATCTCTTTTCTTGAAGAGACAGGGGACAGTTCATCGTCTGTGTGGACACGCTTTGCATTTGTTGCCACTTTGGGTATGTTAATTAAGGGCCGGGTTTTTTGATCTGTAGTCAACACAAGCAACGGTTAAACATAGTAACTAATAGTTGAATTTTGGCTAAAAATGTTTGTCAAAATGTAAATGTAGTTACTATTTTTAACCCTTTCACATTTAGCCAAAATTCAAGCGTTAGTTACTATGTTTAGACATTGGTTGAGTTTACTACGGATCAAACAACCGGCCCTAAGAAATTAAAAAAAAATATGAACTATATCTAGCATACCTTACTACCTAAATGTTTCATCCAGGGACACTCCAAATCAATGATAGAATAAAAATAAAATGAACAAGTTAACAAAACATCACATGTAGCCTATCTTATTTTATTTCATTATTTACATGGTTGTTTGCCAACAAAGGTAATGACAGTCCTATATAAAAACTTTTTACAAAAAAAAAAAAAACAACCGACTTCCAAAAAACCAATACAAAGTGAAAAATAACTTTAATTTCGGAAGTCGGTGTCTTTGGTTTCATATTTTCGTTTTTGCCACCGACTTCTGAAATTAAAGTTATTTTTCACTTTGTAGGGTTTTTTTTTTTTTTTGTAATAGTTTTTATTTTTCATTTTTAGTTGTGTTACCCACAAATTCGAATACCTGCAAAATAAATTAGGACATCATCCACATAAAAAAAAATGGGAAAAATACCTATTACTGAAGCTAACTCAAAAACTACCCAAGCAAAGTTAATAAATTTTACATGGGACCAACTTCGAGGAATACCCTCCCGAATACTATTCTATAAAAATTATGCGTGGTCATACATAAATATACATATACGTGTCGAACTGAGAACCTCCTCCTTTTTTCGTCGATTAAAAATAACCACCAAAATAGGTTGTTTAATCATTTTAATATACAAAACAAGGCCAGTTTAAATAACATATTGCTAAGCTTAAGCTCTGTGTAAGCCCGTAATTGAAAACTGTTTGTATCAGATTAATTTATTAATTAGGTCTCGCGCTCCATAAAATATTCCTTTAATAACGGAAACAGAAGTGCCCCGGAGTTACAATATAAAACTAGAACGTTTATTATGAACAATTATTTTTCAACGGGGTAAACGGGTACTTTATGATTTTAAAATTAAACTTAAGTCTTGATTCTGACGAAAGGCAATGACGTTAATTCGAAACTTAGATGCACTTATTTTTTAGAACATGCGCAAGCGGTGCGCGTCCTTGGTGCGCAGGATGAGGGCTAGCTCCAACACTTGTCTTGGTTATGATTGCCAAGCGTTTTGATTGTCCCTACATTGGGCACTGTTGTGGCAGGCATGTCTCGAGAGGATAATTTGTCATGTTAGGTATAATTTCAGTTCTGTAGACATTATATCAATTCCGTGTGTTGGCGTTATTATTATTATTATGGTTATCTTATTACCTAATGATTGTAGTTGACATTGAATAGTTTATTTTTTGACATTTACTGTAGGTAGTGGACGTTTAATAGTTTTTAATAATTTTAACTTCAATATTAATTATTTTGAATGTTATAAATTTCATATATATATTAATGTATGTTCTTTCCTTTTTTTGTGTATTGAATATTCTTTACCTGAAATAAATGAATTTTAATTTAATTTTTTAAATTTTAATTTATGGTAGACTAGTTAAGACGTGAAAGGAAAAGCCAGACAGAGTTACACTTTTCCATTTATGACATTATGGAAGTATGGATAGTTTTCATGGCGAAAAATTTAAAACTTGTACTAATGCACTTTTAAAACCAAATTACTATTATCATTGAATACTATTTATAATAAAAAAATGTGTACTATTTAGACATAATAACCGTGAATAGATTGGGCGGAACATCAAAGTAATGCAACAACGACAAACCACCAGTCGAGGGCAACTTCACTTGAAGTATGCTAAGAAAAATCTAGGAGGTATTTTAATCCGAGCGTTTCGAGCGAGATAAATACAAAGCCAACACGCTCTTTCGCGTTCGCTTACACATATTTAAATTTAATTAACTATCAAGAGCACATCTTTGTGCTTGGGGCTTAGAAAGTGAATGTTTACCAGGCAAATGACTGTCCATTCTACGCTTTCTACCGCATAGTAAAGATATTGTGCTTTTGCTGCATTCGATATAGCAGAAAATTGAAAGGAATTTAGTTTTGATTGATAACCTACGTGCCTTTGTTTTTCTTTAACCTTTTGTTCTTGTATTATTTTAATGCGATGTCTAGCTAGGAAAATGTATTGTTTGATTTCGCTATTTTTAATAATTCTGCCTTTTGGAATACATCAATTAAGCCCGGTTTCTGAGGTTCTTAAACGGAGTTTATCCATTCGATAGTGATTATTGGTTCAATATCGTGTTTCTGAACACTTCCTTAAGGAAGTATTTGGCTTAAAAGTAGAGTCAATTACAATCGAGGGTTTATCTGAGGACTTCAAAAACCGAGCGTAAGGAAGGAATTCGCTTAAATAGATAATTTTGTCGAATCAATTGCTATTAAGAGTTTAAACTCCGTTTAAGAATTCTTCAGGAACCGGGCATAGGTCTTATTAATTTCAGGTTCAGACCTGTGCATTTAATTAAAATTTTACTATTTTCAGACGTCGTTTGTTTTGTTAGGTGCATATTTAGATTATTTTATTTGCAACACCAGAAATTTTATGCTGTTTTTATGGTCAGATTTAATAAGTAATATTGATTCGAATAGATACTTTGAGTAACTAAATATTGGGTACCTTTGCTTTGTATTTTTTTTTTAGTTTAATCGTCATTATAAATTAGAATAAGTACGATCTTTATCTACCCCTATGGGAAGAAGTATGTATTGTATAATCTAAAACTATATTCCCCCAACATAATTTACTCGACCAATAAGGGCGAAGTTACGTCTTACGTCTCTACTTGCGCCATAGTGATCATTACGGCCATACATTGTAGCTGAATGAAGCATATAAGGACTATCATCTCGACGCGAGTTAGTACAGTTTTTTATCTATCGTGCCGTTGAGAAAAGTGAAGTTACGTACGTATTGTTTTTGTTTACAATAGAAACAGGGGCTTTTCTTTACGGTTTTAATTAATTTTGAAGACTTAATATTACTAAGACTTCTAACTCTGACTCTATACATTTGTGTGATTAAAGTATTAAGTAAACAAATATTCTTATTTTATCGTTGTGTGATTATTATTGCTACAGTTAAAATTTTGCTGTAAGAAAACCTGGCAATTATGACCTTGAAATATGTAAACGAATCAACTGTAGGTACTCGTATCTATAGGATATTTTGTTATAACTAAACTTTATTCATTAAAAGTCAGATTTTTTAATCATAAGTTGTTAAACTGTTTTAAAGGTATGCGCTACTTGAGTCCCTATGTAGAATCTATTTTTATAATTAAATAAAAGTTCATCGTCCATTTGGTGAAGATTTTTTTTAAAGCTGTTAATTAATTTAAGTTTCTAAGAATACAGTTTATGTGTTTTGTTTATGTTCTGTATTCGTGAGTATAAATGTGTTCTGTTTAAATTTTTTTATTCGAGACATTTTATAGTTTTATACGCACGTGTTTCTGTGACAAGTAAATCCATTTTTCTTTCTTTTCTTTCAAAGATTTTCAGCTCTAAAACGGCAAGAAAATCTCAAAAGCAGTACAAATAACTGAAACAAAGATTTTTAAATACACTGTAACGTAATCAGTTGATCCGGTGTTTGTAGCTCGGACTACGAAAGACTCATTGAACACCAATTACCTCGGAGGCCTCTAAAAGGTCTTTAATTAAATCCTTCTCCGATGACGTCATAATTATAGCGTAAATTGGATTGAGACACCCCCTTGTTTCGTTAATTGTAAGTAGAAAATTGCTTATCTAAATTAATGTGTTTTAGGCCTTATTGGGTGTAGTTGTTGTTCATTTACTTTGCTGTTTTGTTCATAAAGTTTACTGTAATTTTGAAATCTTTTTTTTTTTTTATTTCGTTTTTCCTTTAGGCGCGTTGATCGATTTTTGGTAGAGGAACGTCTACACCCGCGTTCCGCGTCCGCGTTACCTATGTGCGGCAATGTTAACAGTATATTTTCAAGTCTGTCGGCAGTCTACATGACTACCTACTTATTCTTTTTGTTTTCTTCTGGTAGGGGTCAGATATTATTTTGTGTCTTCGGCGAGACATATTTCTATTTATACATTTTGTAGAATCACCATTCTACGATAATCGTTTTGAATTTTTTTGCAAAAATACTATTTCAATTTTGAGAAGTATCAACCTTATAATTACGTTGGCTGTTTTGTCACAATTGTTTTTTAATGTGGCGTGCGACTTGATACTTATTAATTATTTCCATTTAGGAAGGTATCAAGCCAGATTTCTGACTCCACTGGTTTGGTAGAAGAGAAAAAGGAAGTTATGTCAAATTTCTTCTCACGCACTAAGCGCTGCGCCAGGATAGGATACAATTCTGTTTTTTTTTTAAATTTTTATTTAAGATGGGTTTGTTCTTGACTTTAGTCTAGGTCAGAGGTAACAGACAAAATCTACGATGGAGTGAGCTTACCCAGAAGAAGCCTGTTCACTCTAACTTTAAAGAGATTCGGGTTGTATGCGTTCGGGAACACAGACGCAGGTAGTAAGTTCTACTCTTTTGCCGTGCGCATTATGAAGGATGTTTGTAAGCGCTTAGTGCGAATTGGTGGAATGGCAACTAGGTATGGATGGTAACTTGCAGTGCGTCTAGATGTTCGATGGTAGAAGGGGGCCGGCGGAATGAGGTCGTGGAGTTCCTGAGCACACTCACCGAAGTACAGTCTATAGAAGACCGACAAGCAGGCAACCATGCGGCGATGAGCCAAGCTGTGTGATTTTTTTATATTTTCTGTTTCTCTTACTCCTGTAAGTGATAATAATATAACTCATTTCAATTTAAGTCTACTATTCGATTGTGTAAAAACGGTATGCCGTGTTCTTATAGTTGAAATCTATATACATATGTGTTTCCGAGCGCATACAACCCTAATCTCTTCAAAGTGAGAGTGAACAGGCTTCTTCTGAGTAAGCTCACTCCATCGTCAACTTTGTCTCTGTCACCTCTGCCCTAGACCTGCCAAGAGCAAACCCATCTTAAATAAAATAAAATTTTAGGGTTCCGTACCTCAAAAGGAAAAAACGGAAGCCTTATATAGGATAACTCGTGTGTCTGCTTTTCTGTCTGTGCGTCTGTCACAGCCAATTTGCTCCGAATCTAATAAACCGACCGATGAAATTGAAATTTGGTACACGTATGAATTTCTGTGACCCAAACACAGATATGTCGTGTGACATATCAAATGAAAGGGCTTACTGTGTGGGTCTCAAATATTTTTTTTTATAATTTTAAAATAAGTTGTTTTAAAGTTATTTAAGAAAATTGACGAAAATTGAAATGGTACATTTTCGTCTATTTTCTTTAAATAACATGGTAAATATATAAATATTGTGCGTAGAACTTACATTTGCAAATGGAATGTATGCGCAAGACATGTTTTTCAACTACGGAACCCTTCATTGTGCGTGCACCGACACGCACTTGGCCGGTTTTTTTTTTTGACTAAACGCCCTAAGTCGGGACATTGCAATATTTCTAATTAGTACCTAAATTCATACAAAATAGACGCGCAGCTAAAGTATAACCGACGGATTTTTCTTACAAAAAACAACCTAATAAATTAAAACGTATTGTATTTTTCTTTTAAAAACAGAATAATAATAAAACTCCGTTTTAAACATTGGATTGGATGGAAAATTCTATAGGCATAATTCATGGGATTTCTTTTTATCCTTTTTAGGGTTCCGTCCGTACCTCAAAGTTCTGCTACAATTTGTATTGATATTATCAAAAAAAAGTATTTAAGTACTAAAATGTTTTGTTTACCTTCAACATTTTAATAGGTACCAACACAATAACTAAAAACTGTCCGCTGAACTTTATTTCCTTCAACATTAAGAACAGGACAACAAAGAAACAGTGTTATGAATAGACAGCATTAAATTAAAAAAGGAATAAAAAAGAAAAAAAAAACGTCTCGCGTACAGTCACGAGCATAAATATACATTTACGCCAGATTCAAAAGCGAATTTCTCCTAAAATATTTATAGATATTTTATGGTGTTACGAACATGACTGTGACAAGAAGGCTTCCACTGAGTATGATGCTGTGCTATGGGGGACCCAAAGCAACCAACTAACCAAGGGACCAAGGAAACCAACACAGTTATTTAGAATAAAATGCAATTAAACAACCAATTTTATGAATAACTAAGTATTATTAAATTAAATAAAAATATATCCGCAGACATCACCGGGCGTGCATAAATAATGTAACTACCTAAAACATATTATAACAAAAGAATATCCAGTGTTTTGGTATTATGAAATAGGTCTTTTCTCATAGTTGCAAACTTCACGAGAAAACCCTTTTGAATGTTACGTAACTGTAAGGTATTTATGTTTGTGACTGTACAGTCAGACAAACTGTAAAGACAGAATAGTAAAATATCAGCTTATTTACGAGTACTTTGTTTTCTTACCTTCGCTAACAAAGAGCCCGTTTCTAAGTAAAATTCAATTCCGTGAACATTTTTCCAACATAGGTTTTCGTGTAATGCGGAATTGTACTCGCTTATTTTCTAAGGATGCATTTGATGCTCGGACTAAAGGATAAAAGATATATACAATATGGACTGCGACTTTAAAAATAGGAGCCATTTGTTCATTTTCATGAGTGGTTATTGGATTTTTGGTTTGGTTTCGTGACATTTTGTGATTGAAAAGTTATTATTTTTAAAGAATTATACATAGGTAGGTACGTTTATTCTTTTGTGCACTGACTAAACCAAAATAAGAGAATTTAAATATTTTTATCTACATCCATGCTATAAATCCTCTATAAAAGTTTCTGAAACAGTAAGCTTATTGCCAACATTAAAACAACCAGTGTCATTTTTAAGGTTCCGTACCCAAAGGGTAAAACGGGACCCTATTACTAAGACTCCGCTGTCCGTCTGTCTGTCCGTCTGTCACCAGGCTGTATCTCATGAACCGTGATAGTTAGACAGTTGAAATTTTCACAGATGAGGTATTTCTGTTGCCGCTATAACAACAAATACTAAAACATAGAATAAAATAAATATTTAAGGGGGCTCCCATACAACAGACACAATTTTTTTGGCCGTTTTTATAGATAACTTTACGGAACCCTTCGTGCGCGAGTCCGACTCGCACTTGGCCGGTTTTATTTTATTTTATTTGAGTTGGGTTTGCTCTTGACTATAGTCTAGATCAGGGTAAGAGAGACAAAGTCTACGATGGAGTGAGCTTACCCAGAAGAAGCCTGTTCACTCTAACTTTGAAGAGATTCGGGTTGTAAGCGTTCGGGAACACAGACGCAGGTAGCGAGTTCCACTCTTTTGCCGTGCGCATCATGAAGGATGTTTGCGAATTGGTGGAATGGCAATTAGGTTTGGATGGTAACTTTCAGTGTGTCTAGATGTTCGATGGTAAAAGGGGGTCGGTGGAATGAGGTTGTGGAGTTCCTGAGCACACTCACCGAAGTACAGGTCTATAGAAGACCGACATTGAACGGCAACTTTGCGGCGATGAGTCAAGCTTGGCATCCACCAGTTTTACGTCACCATTGAGCCTCTTAGCTCTGCGTCCCACTGAGTAATGCCCCTTGTTATACAACAGTTGCAGAAATAACTATTGTAATCATGTAGGTAGTAAGAGTTTGTTAGAGCTGACTCTCCAATCGTTTCCATTCTGAATAATGATATGATTAAGTGCTGAACTCCTCATATGCCACATTCGTGGAGGTCGGTTGGCAAAGCCATCCATCCCGACAAAACTCTACAGCGCCTACCAAGCCAAAGCAATATAAAATAATAAATAAATTAGAGGTCCCTTTAAATCAATGAAAGTGCCATTTAGGGGTAACAATCTAACTGGATCAATTAAGTTTTATGCATCTGATATAAACATCGACATGATCCAAATACTAATATCAAAACTAGGTAATACATTACTATTGCAAATCAATTTTCAACCTGAGATCTGAAACTGACAGCACAGAAACTAATTAACATTGTTGTTTGATTGAGATCGTATTTCTGTTGTTGCTATGCTTGTACCAGGCTATCAGGTGTTTAGAAGAAGTAATTAAAACAAAACTTTTGTGAAGTAACCGAAGAAATTCATCATTAAGGAGTTCGAACGGGAACCGTTACCCGACTTACCGATTACATTACGTAGACATAGATAAATTATTTGTACAGATGCCAGCACATCAAGCTACTACAATCTGTCAAATTTCTTTAATAGATTTTCAACTTTATCGTATTAGGTTCAAGGTTGATTGAGATTTGACAGTTTCGGGTAGCTTGACCTGCTGGCGTCTGTACATAACATTAGCTTCTGCCCACGACTTTGTCCTCGTGAAATTTCTTGTTTTAACATAAAATTTTATCCTATAATACAGTACGGTCGATTAATCTTGGCAAGTCCAAACTTGCGCAGTAACATTTTTTAGGAACCAAATAGTGACAGGAGGCGAGTGCGAGTGAGAGAACATACGCGAAGCTTCTTAGTGCCTATGTTCAGACCTGCCAAGATAAATCGGCGTAGTATACTCGGAAATACTGTAGCTACCCATTTAGTGAAAGAATGTTCGGAATCAGATCAGTAGTTCCGAAGACTATTGAACATTTCTGAGTTTGTATGTAGGGGACATACAAACTCAGAAATTTTACCAGACAGTTACCTAATTCTTGCGTGCGCGTGTGTGTGTATGTGTGTGTGTGTAATGTGAATGTGTCTTATTTATGATATTGTATATTTATTACGTTACTAGCTTCTGTCCGCGACTTCGGCCGAGTGAAATTTCTTGTCCCCGCGATCACCGTGTGGCCTCGCATTGCCCATCCGTGCTATTACTTCACTTACCCCTTTATTCTTTTTGCTCGGCTCCTAAAGGTCATAGCGTGATGTTGATTAGCCTATAACATGCCTCAAGAATTGGCCTATTAAATGCAAAAAAAAATGTCTACTACGACAGCTAGTTCCTGAGATTACCCCCTACCTACATACAAACACATTTAGACGCCTGCAAAATTAGTGCTGTTTTTTTTTGCACTCACCCCTGTTCTGTTGTGTGGTTAGTGCAAAAAAATCAGCATTAATTTTGTACAGCAAGAATACGATTGTAACTCAAAATGACTTACAACTGAGTTACGATGTTTTTCCTTGCAGGTGTCGATTTTGCCACTTTATAATAATTATAAGTACCTATAGATAATATGTATAATCCGAAGGGTTCAGAGGTGTAAGTAAACCCACATTTTGCTAGTTAAGTCTCATGTAATAACGAGCCTTTTGTATCTAACAGAAGCGTCTCGCATATTATTAAAGGACGAAAATATTTACTTACAGCAACACTAATAAATATGGCAGACAAAGTAGAAAATGCTTTATATACTGGGTGATATTTTTTACCGTCTTGCAAAAAATAGGGCATAATAGGTGAACGGAGTAGAAGCCTATGGCATACTTAGTTTTTTTTGAAAAAAAAAAATGTAATTATACGCACTACACACCGTAGTGCGTATGATTTGAATTTCGATATTTTATAACGATATATAAAGTTTTTCAAAATTTCTGATTTTATTGTTCTAGTTTACTTCAAATGTAGTGTTTATTGATAGAGCAATTTGGGTCTTAAGCTATTGAAAAAACAAAATAAAAAAAACTAGGCATGCCATAGGCTTCTACTCCGTTCACCTATTGTACCCAATTTTTTTCAAGACGGTAAAAAAAATCATCCAGTTAATATATTTTTTTTATCAATATATGTTAAGTCTACTTATTTATAGAAGAAAATCTCCTTTTTGTTGATCATGTTTTCTGCGAATTTCTTCTGAAACCTAAAAACATCTGAACATCGCTCCACATCATCCAAAGTTAGTCTTCGCCACATCAATTACTAATCTCTTCTCAGACAGCATTCGAGTTCCATCGACTTACCGCACAGCTACACCGATTTACCTGACTAGGCTTAAGCCAATGTAGTGTAATTGGTAACTCAAGCCAGGCATGTTCCCTAAATGGACTGAAATCTGCGTATGATTTTGATACATAAACCATTAGACTGCTGAAAGCTGTAGACTGAGTGGTGTAGCAAAAAAAAAATGTTGAACTAGTGGTAAATAACGAACTCTCTAGTATTTGGTTTCATTCATTAAAATCCTTTAACGAGTATGGGAATAATATATACCTATCAAAATGATATTTTCTATTGTCTGTATAAATAATAATCCGAACCGTTAGAATTAGTTTCACATGCGTCACTTTGTTCTCAGAGTGCTAAACATTTTATAATCAGCGCATACGATTTGTCTTTTGAAAAAACACGTTATTAAGGTAAACTTTGCTGTTTTTAGATGCTTTTATCAGGTAATTTAAATATAATGCTTGTCTTCTGTCCTGATAATGTAATCCAGGTTCAAAGAATGCCACCATAAAATAAAGTTCAAAGTAAAGTGAAGGTTTTTGATCCAGTGTTGCCAGCTAGGTATCCTAGAGTTCTATGCCCGAAAAGACGTGCTGTCTAGTAAATGCCCAAACCAACATTTCTTGCCTTCACAAAAGCATATATAATTTCAAACAATAGCCCTAAACATTGTGACCTCCAACCTTTGAATAATTTGTCGTCCTAGCCGGAAGACGTACACAGTTGACGTAAGCTTCCCAGCCACGTTGCAGCCCGGCTTGCATCTACTTAAAGGCTTCCGCACCGCTCATAAGGTTGACCGTCCCCGTACTAGACTCGCTTTACGTTTTCCGGGTCGCGGTTGCACAGTTTATTTAATTGTTAATTGGAACATTGATGTTCAATGTAAACTAAAGCAGACACCGCGAATAAAAATTTTGCGCAACATGTTGTCCGAGACAGCAAACGAATACGCATAGGTACAGACGCCAGCACATCAAGCTACACGAAACTGTCAAATATTCCCAATCAACCTTGAACCTAATGATTTAGCGATAAAGTTGAAAATCTATTAAAGAAATTTGACAGATTGTAGTAGCTTGATGTGCTGGCGCCTGAACATCGCCGTTGTCACATCTGATATACGCGGGACATATTTTTAGTTTGTATAGTTTACAGTAAACCTCAATGAATGAGGGGATAAGCTTGTGTGATGTGTTGACTTTTTGTGGAATGATATTCTGCTGAATTTGTCAAATTTAACTTTAGCATCAGGTACCTACTTAAAATTAAAATGAAAGCCCGCGAAATTCAACTCTGCAAAAAACTCAAGAAATTTTGAATTTCGCGGGCTACCTACATTGAAGGAGTCTTGAGTCATCTTAAGTAATGTTAGTGTTTAGAAGTTCTCAACTACGAATTCTCAATTAAAAAATCGGGTATTACTTCTTAAAAAGTTTGGGGTGGATCAAGTTAGCCTCCGTAAAGTGATGTCATATTTTTACCAAGGCATAAGGTGTCCTCAGTTTGTGACTATATGAAATAAAACATTTATATCGCTCGACTTCTCGACAGGTTAATCAAACCTTATGTTATGTTCTATCAGTCTAAATAAATCTTTAAAAAAACTGGTTGTAAATACGCGTCGAACCACCTCCTCGTTTGAAGTCGGTAAAAAAATAGCGCGTTATGCAATCAGCCTTACAAACATTACTTTTGCGTTACTTCTACGTTACCGTAACATAGAATTGTCTATGTTACTCTATGTTACAAAGTCGCAAAATTTAAGGGCTTACCTTACCGAGGTACATATTATCTACTCGACTACCCTTTCCACGGTAGTTTAAAAGCTACGTTATCAATGTAATTGTTTGCTTTCAGGCTACCTAAAAAAACATGGCGGCCAGATAATAGAGTGGCTACCACCCAACATTACCCCTGAATATTCATTTAGCTTGGACACGTAAAACAATTTGCCAGTCAAATGAGTTTTCTAAAAAGCCGATTAAGCGAAAACTAAAATTGGTTAATTATTTATCGAACGTGACGTATACATCGGGAAGCGTGCGGTGTATTTAGCGGGCTACTGGGCTCATTTTCAAAGAATAATTTATTGGCGCGGGAAATATTTAATTAGGAATGTTGCTGCTTACCTTGCATTTTGTACGATCAACTTGCAAACTTTTATTTTTACAGCCTTACTACTAAAGATTTACACACGACTTTTAAACTGCGACCAAGAAGCTGGGCATCCTAAATAAGGTGAAGCGATACTTTACGTCTGGACAGCTTTTGACCCTTTACAAAGCGCAAGTCCAATCCTGCATGGAGTATTGCAGTCACCTTTGTGATGGATCAGCCAAGTACCAACTAGCCGCGCTTGACTCGGTGGAACGCAGAGCTAGGAGGCTCATTGGCGACGTAAAACTGGTGGATGCCAAGCTTCATAGCTCATCGCCGCAAGGTTGCCTGCTTGTCGGTCTTCTACAGATTGTACTTCAAAGAGTGTGCCCGAGAACTCCACGACCTCAGTGCACCGGCCCCCTTCTACCATCGGACATCTAGACGCACTGCCAGCTACTATCCCTATCTGGTTGCTATTCCACCAATTCGCACTAAGCGCTTCCAAATGTATTTTATAATGCGCACAGCAAAAGAGTGGAACTCACTACCTGCGTCTTGTGTTTCCGAACGCATACAACCCTAATCTCTTCAAAGTGAGAGTGAACAGGCTTCTTCTGGGTAAGCTCACTCCATCGTTGACTTTGTCACCAAACCCATCACAATTTAAAAAAAAAAAAATTAAAAAATACCGGAGTTCTAACGCTTTTTAAAAAGGCCAAAAGTGTTATAACTCTGGTATAACTCGTGTGTAAATCTTTATTAGTAAGGCTGTTGGAGTTTACCCCGGTATGGAAAAAATATGAGGAGTGAAATACAAGTGCAGCGTTATCACGTTTTTGCGTTTTGTTTATTTTCGGCCAGTTTTCATTGTAGCGGTCGATTTATCCATTATATTCAAAGACAATCGTACATAAGGAGTAAATTCCAGTCGTGCGTCGGAGCTGACGCACACTTTTTTATCATAAGTATAAACCTAAAAAAGGTATTTTGTTGGGTCTAGAATCACGTCATGAATTCATGTAGGTAATAGTTACATGTCCTTACACCTGTATATTCGTTAAAAAGTACATAATGTAAGAGCAGTACAAATAAACATCCCTGAAACTGCATTCAGGTCCAATTTAAAGGCTCAACTCAGACGCAACTCACAGAGAGTTCCCCGTTATGATGCGATGCAATATTTGCACTGTTAATAGTAGGCAATATTTAAATAGCCCCACATACATTACCCGAACAAATACGAACTCCAGCTTACCTGCAACAAACGTAAAACAAAGTTTAAAAACGCTAAATCCAAAGCGCAAATTAGTTGGAAATATAACCAATGTAAACACACAATTAACTATTAAATTGTAATGAGTACAGGATGGTTTAATATGTACCTAGCAGTTTTATCAAAAAATAATAGTGACTTTTTTCATTATATTTTCCTCATAATGTTGGATAAGTATTATAAATATAGACTTTCTTTTATGTAAGGTTTTACTGAATAAATTTTGATAAAAATTTTCAGAGATGTAAATTTTCGTATTTGTGAATATCCAGTAAATTGTAAGTAGGTAGGCTGATAATATCTCGCTAGCGGAACTGCAGGTGCATCATTATTTTTGGAACGCGGTAGGAGTAAACTGGTAGAAATCGTCAAATAATGAAAAAGCGTTATGCCCGAAAAAGTCCGTTTCAAGTGTCAAAAGTTTTACTTACAGAGCCATCCAGTATAAGTTTTTAGCTTGGTAAAACTTATGCTATAGATGGCTCTGTTTTGACACTAGATGGCTCTGTATTAATATATAATATACCAACAAAGAAAGAAACTTCGTTCCAAGCAAGTGTCCCACGACTTTTTTTAAATAATTTGATGACAGAAGAGGTATATGTATTGGCTTGCAACAAGTTAATTACTGCGCTAGGCAAGCGACGACCCTAGATATAACCCTCTTGCATCGGTCACGCAGTGTAATTCAGTCGTGCATTCTTTTTTCAAATAAACCGACAGTGCCTACCTCCATAAAGAGCATGTTATAAATCATTCGTTTATTAAGTAATCCAGTACACATACCTGTTGAAAAAAATACATCAAGTTACAACAAAAGTGCACACCAAGAAAACATTACATATTGGTTTTAGTAATAAATTGTAAATGTTAAAAACCATAATTAATAACAACAAAGAAAGGTAGAAAACCAAAAGCATTCACAAAGTTAATACCATTTATTAACACAATACTTGGGTGAATATTCGAGCGTTTTAACCGCCGTCATTACCTTCCGCCAAAAGTTGATGAAAGAGAATATATTTAATGAAATATTTCAGCAATTCCTGATTCTGGTCCTTAAGCAGATTCTGGGAATTGATGAAATATTTCACTAACGATATTCTCCTTCATCAACTTTTGGCGGAAGGTAATGACGGCGGTTAAAACGCTCGAATATTCACCCACTTACCTGGAAATATTAGTTTTTTTTTTTTTTGTACTAAGCTCGGAAACCGACTGACATTTTTCTTTGTAGACTATTCTGTCTAAATAAAAGCTCATTTTAATTGAGATATTTTACCAGATACCAAACCATTGCATGCTTTCCCCAAACTTTGTCTATCACTGTATTCTGAGCTTTTATATGATAAATAAATACAGGAACGCAAATTCCATGGCAACATTATCTATCAAATGCTGCATTTGTTATCAAATTTTAATAAAATGATGAACATATTTTCTTGAACCTGTTTTGTGGTTTTCGCTGAAAACTATTTTAACATTGATTGCAAAATTATTACATTCTGTATATCCATCGGAACGTATTTTGATTTTAAAGCACAAATAGCAATAATTCAAGAACATTATAAATTGCCTACGATTTTATGATGTTGCAAATCTAGTTTAGGCATGCATTCTTCACACCTTGCTAACCATAAGACGCTTTTACTCCTCTCGATAATTTCAAAACGCTGAGCATTTTCTTTAGCACAAACATACCTAATGCTATCACTAATTCGTTTATCAAGGATGGAGGTATGAAAAAAATATGCCCACATATGTAGCATCTTCAGCGCTTACGAACGATGATGTTTGTTGACTACGTATTTTATTTTTCTCATATCTATGGGTTTATGTAGGTACGCGTATGTAGTAACACCATCAGATTTTTCCCCAAAACATGGCACCTGTTATCCCGTAGCGAATGACGTCAAATCTCATAACGTGTGCAAATAAAAAACAACGCTTTTACCAACACTGCAAGGCTTCCCTCACTTCGCTCACAATTTTTAACGCTAAAGAAATCCGTGACGATACATACACACAAGTATATTTAGAAGAAAAACAAATCTTTATCTTTGCAAAGAGTCGCCGTCAATATTCGGCGTAGCACACACTGTTTGCGATGTGGCAAGAGCTAACAGCGGGGCTTTTATACCAACATTTAAACAAGAGATCCCGCTCCGGGGGAAAGATTAAGGCTTTGTCTTCACGTAATGCAAAACAGACGGTGCTTTGAGACAGAATTTGATTTTGTACAAATTATCGTTTTGAATCTTGATGTCTTCTGCTACGGGTAATTTCAGTGTGTGAGTGCAGGATAGCTTTGTGTTATTTTGTAATACTTAATTTTGCTAATATAATTGTTATAGAAATATATCTACGTACATATTTAATAAAATAAAACACCATTTTATTTAATTATACAGATTAATTAATATTTTTGAGGAAGAAATGAAAGTTTAATTTTATTAAAGTCTTGTATGCCCGAATCCTTAGAACAACGAATTTATTTGATCACCCTCTAAATGAAATGTACTGAGTAAACGCTTAACAGAATTTCGTCCACAATTGTAGCTTAAAAGATCTTGTACAAGCATGATCATTTTGAGTTTGTTAAGTACTTTAAGCGTAACTAATTCTTCTTTAATGAACCATGTCATTTTCAACATTGCAGTGTTATTGTAAAATAGGACACCATAAATATGAATTATATAATCATTGCCAACATTGAACGTATGTTTACGGGAAAATATGTTTTATTTAAATAAAGGATAATTAATTGTTTATCAAATGGACACACTACGTCAATTTGCCGTGTCATAACAAAATGCCAACCACACAGGTCGATCGATCAGGTTAAGCTACGCTTGCCGGGGTTGATCCGTGGATGGGTGACTATCTTTACACACCAAGACACCCGTGCCTCGGAAAGCACGTTAAGGCATTGGTCCCGGCTGTCATTTTTGGATCTTTGACATTCGTTACGGGTCGTCTGACAACCAGTCTTACCAAGGGGTATCGTATCCAGTATGAGTGGGTTGTGGGGGTCAGATAGGCAGTCGCTCCATGTAAAATACTGGTATTCAGCTGCATCCAGTTAGACTGGAAGCGGACCCCAACATAGTTGGGAAAAGGCTAGGCAGATTGATTGATTGATTAGTTAGGACTTATTATGCGTATGCTACTCTTTTCTAAAGATTTAAGTAGAGTACTTGTGGTTAAAGATCAATATAACATTGTTAGGTTAGGATAGAGCTTAGGACTCAAAACCTTAAATATTTGTTCCACCATTCACCAATGTGTGTTTAGGATCAGAATTCTTATTTGCTCAATAATTGTGATTACGTATGGTCCCCTATCATAATAATATGCTTAATATAAAAAGGTAAAAGTAACTGTTATGATTATTTATGAATGAATGGATGAAATGCACCGATCCCAGCGTGGTTTGACCAGACTAGATTAGTCGAATGAACCCAAAGATTCACACTAGCCCTTAGAGCATGTTTCATGGGCTGCAGAGACCATTGCTTATCAACGAGTAAACCGGGGGGCGCGATAATGGTAGGGAAGACCTACTCTTAGGAAGGTTTATTAGAGCCGTACCGCATATTCATCCTAACTTAGGCAATGGAATTGTGGAGAGACGGGTGGTATTTATCTATGGGTGATGGGTTGCATAGGTACAGAGGCCAGCACATCAAGCTACTACAATCTGTCAAATTTCTTTAATAGATTTTCAACTTTATCGCTAAAGCATTAGGTTCAAGTTTGATTGGGAAAATTTGACAGTTTCGGGTAGCTTGACCTGCTGGCGTCTGTACATGGTATTCATGATGCGATTTAGTTCAATCTTATGACACTTTGGAAGACGACTCTTGCGCCACAAATCGCTGAACCTATTTAAGGCGAATTTAAAACATCGTTGTGTTTCTGACAATAATTTAAACATTACAGACACAGCTGCTTCATTGGTCTAGTGGTCTCAAGCGCTAATGCAGAGCATGAGGTCATGGGTTCGATTCCCGGATCGGACAGTATTATTGAGTTTTTCCATCTGGAATTTCTCAGTAGGAGCTCAGAGTCTGCATTTGTGCCCGGTTGACGGCAATATTGGCCTTAGGATATATAAGAACTTTTTAGCAAAATATAAAACTGACTTCCAAATCAAAACACTACAAAGTGAAAAATAACTTTAAACTTAGAAGACCGACTACCGAAATTAAAGTTATTTTTCACTTTGTAGTGTTTTGATTTGGAAGTCAGTTTTATGTTTTGCTAAAAAGTTTTTATTTTTCACTTTTTAGTTGTGGTGCCTACCCCACAAAAATTCGAATACTACTACCTGCTATGTAAATAACAGTGATAGGAAGTTGTTAAAACATCATCCACATAAACCAAGTATGAAAAATACGCAATATTGAAACTAACTCAAAAACTACCCAGGCAAAGTTAATACAATTTATATGGGACCACCATTGGGATATCTCCTTTCCAACAAAATAAGAATCATCAAAATCGGTTCATAAAAGACGAAGTTAACCGCGAACACACAAAAAAAATATAAGTATATATACGGTCAAATTGAGAATCCTATTTTTTTTTGTTGAAGTCGGTCGAAAAAGGTATTTAATTTTTTAATTACGTTTTCTTGTAGAATAAGGAAAGGTAAGATTAGGAAATGGCGTTTAAACAGGACAGGTCCGCAGAGATTTTAAGTTTGGCGGTATGTAAAATCACTTAGTTCATAAGTAATAAAGGGCTGTATTCTAGAATGAAACTGAAGCATGACTTTTGATAAAAAAAAAAACTAGATTTATAAATAGACTAGCAACCCACCCTTGCTTCACAGGTTTTTATCATCTGTCAAAAACATCGAGATGTCTTGATTGTACCTATGTATGTTCAATATTAATGTAGGTATTGTAGAAGGTCAGAGTCCAATTATATGGAAGTTCCGAGCTTCTACAGGTGGTGGAGGCGCCAGGTACGCGCCAACCATGTGGATCATTTTGTCGACTGGCACTCCAAGCCGGTAAGTATTCTGCACGTATTTGAGACCGTGCACTATCTCCCTTTCCACGATAAAGTCGATCCTTATCCTGTATTGCACTCCTTCCTTTACCACGAACACCTGCTTTTAAGATTATGGAGGGAGTACAATACAGGATAAGGATCGACTTTATCGTGCAAAGGGAGATAGTGCACGGTCTCAAATACGTGCAGAATACTTACCGGCTTGGAGTGCCAGTCGACAAAATGATCCACATGGTTGGCGCGTACCTGGCGCCTACAGCTTCTACCGGTAGTGCTGTAGAAGCTTGGAACTTCCATATAATTGGACTCTGACCTTCTGCAGTATACACATAACACATAATCAGCCTATAATGTTCCCACTGCTGGGACACAGGTCTCCTCTCTGTGAGAGGGACTGGGCCGTAACCTACCACGCGGGCCCAGTGCGGGTTGGTAGATAAGGATGGTAAGAAGGTTTATGTGATTAATG
This sequence comes from Dicycla oo, assembly GCA_948252095.1. Classification (NCBI taxonomy): domain Eukaryota; kingdom Metazoa; phylum Arthropoda; class Insecta; order Lepidoptera; family Noctuidae; genus Dicycla; species Dicycla oo. The sequence goes on along the minus strand of OX411714.1, from coordinate 12,869,210 downwards.
TATTATACATATAAACCTTTCGAAATAAATTATTTAAGTGATGGTGAAAACCGCATCAAAATCCGTTGCGTAGTTTAGAAGTACAACGCAGTCACACAGGCAGACACGAAAAGCGAATAGGTCTTTACTTTTGTAATTGCCGATTTTTGTTACCGGCTAGTGTGAAGATCAATCTTTCATTCTATTTAGAATTCCAAATACAAATTAATTTTATAAGCATAACACTTAAAAATAAATCGGTTGTTCATTTGTTTTCCCGCCGTTCGAGTTTTCTTTGATATCGATGTTTCTGTAACCATGGAGAATCGAATATTTTCGAATACGAATTCCGTCGTGGCACCAAAGCAACAGACAGCACGCAATATTAACGACGTGTATGGACAAGGTAGCGCAAGTGAACGCATGGTGCGTTTTTGGTTTCATCGCTTCTGTTCTGGAAATTTTGATCTCAACAATGAGCCCCGGGGAAAAATTACAAATCCAACGAGGCGGTGAAAAATGCCTTTAAAGAATTTATCGATTCCCGTTCCCAGGATATCTATAGCAGAGGCATCTACGAAATTTCATTAAAATGGCAAACGTGGATCGACAATATTTGTTATAAAAATATTATTTGATCTTTTTCTAGGTAAATCGGCAATTTCATAGGTAAAGACTTATTAATTTAGTATGAAATCTTACTATTTCGAAACAAGATAAGTACATACTAGAGTGTCTTTGAAGAATACGTGTCAAACAGTTCTCAGACCTCATTTTACACTTACAAAATAATTCAACATTAAATTAAACTTTACCAAAGACAGGTATAGCCATAAATACACATCTCAGATCCTTATCTGCCGACTGTACCAAGACTTCACCGTCCAATTCGGCAACTTAAGATGCAGCCCTTTCATGATAAGACCACCAGATGTCACACAAGATGTAATTGCGTTCGCCTTTGTGCCATTCCTAATGAAAGGTTCACGAAACTGATATCTTTAATCAACGCGAACTTGTATAACGATGCGGGTGGTTGACGAAGTAGCAGCGAATGTGCGGATTATAGAAAACATAATTGTGACCAGCGGCGGCTAATGTCATCTCATCATCTGCCTAGCCTTTTCCCAACTATGTTGGGGTCGGTTTCCAGCCTAACCGTATGCAGCTGAGCACCAGTATTTTACATGGAGCGACTGCCTATCTGACCTCTACGACCCAACTGGGTTACCGATACCCCTTGGAAAGACTCGTTTCAGACTTTCGAGCTTCTGAATATCCGACCGTCAGACATTTACAAATGACAAGACCAACGGTTTAACGCGTTTTTCGAGTCTCAATATGTAATGGATGTCAGCCATCCACGGACCGGCCTCGGCAAGCGTAGCTTTAAATCTTCGATCGACCCGTGCGGCTGTTATTATTTAGCCACGGAGCCTCATCATGTCACATCAGGTTACATGTCATCTCTGTATGAATGAATAAAATGCACCGACCCCAGCGTGGTTTGACCAGACACGATTACTCGAATGAACCCAAAGATTCACACTAGCCCCTGTTGCCTCAGGTTACATGATGCATAGAGACCGTTGCATATTAAGGAGTAGACCGGAGGGCGCGATAATGGTAGGGAAGTACGTGCCTTTACGATATGGATAAGAATTACACAGCCTACCGAGTATGTACAGACGCGAGCAAATTAAGCTACTACAATCTGTCAAAATTCTTTAACAGATTTTCAACTTTATTGCTAAAGCATTAGGTTCAAGGTTGATTGGGAAAATTTGACAGTTTCAGTTAGCTTGACCTGCTGGCGTCTGTACTAAATTAATTACTGGCCAAAATAGAATTAGCTTTGAGCTTCAGAAATGTGGCAAAACTGCAGCGTGTTGGCTAATTAGTTAATTAGCTCCGTGTATTTGCTTTCGTATTATTGAAGCCCGCTTGTTGTACTGACAGTCTGACCACATAACATGGCGGTCGGCTATTTGATATTCATTAATTTGCTTCTATGTTTTTAACTTTAAAGCCTTTATTTTGTAAGAAACAATGCTAGTTTGTAAGCAAAGCTAATTAGTCTATTATTACTGCATAGTTATTTAAAGAACTAAACTAAAACTAACAAACTGTCAAAAGCAAATCATCCGGGACATATCATAAAGAGCAGATTCGGAACATTAGCAGCAACACAGAAACGTAAGGAAACTAATCTCTTTGAGACAATACTAAGGCAATATCTCTGGTTTACGACGGCCGCCTGACTAAATCTACAAATATTTGAACATTCGCCCTCACTCCACCATTGTCTAGGTCAAACTAATTTTGGGATCTTCTGTGAAGTAATTTAATTTCGCATTAAGACCATCAGTTAAAATCTGGTTAACCTTTTAATTAAACTTGTTTATTGAGGGAATTAAATCAGTGGTCTTTAGGAAAAGTAAATATTTTGAATTGTTTACTGTGACAATCTTTTTATACTGTACAGTTAACCTTTATGTTTTCGTTAGTTTTCAAAGTCTTTCCTTTATCAAGTCAGAACACATAATAATACCTTTTGAAGCTATGGCGCTGACCAGACTAATTCATAAAAAAAAAACTAAATTAAGTAACTTGATAACAAAGATTAAAATAGCATAAGTATACCTTTGACCAATATCGAGTTAACATAATTCTCCTGCCCTTGTCCCAATTTATTTGTGGTCGGCGTAACATGTATTTTTCTTCCATACTTCTCTATTAGTTCTCATTTCGGTAGTCACTCCCTTTTTGGCCATATGATCTTTCACACAGTCCATCCATCGTCTCTTTGGTCTTCCCCTACTCGTATAGCCACCCACATTCACACTCAAAACTTTCCTGACGACATTTTCCTCATTCCTCCGTATCACATGCCCATAACATGACAACCTGTTTCCACACAACTTTTCAGTCACCGGTATCACTTTCAGACTTTCTCTTATATATTCATTTCTTATTATATCTATTCGCGTAACACCATACTCTTATTTAAAAGTAATCGTCTTTTGATAAAATACATATTTCAGTCGCAACTGGTTTGATTAGACAACCGGGCATATTGCTATAAATTACGTCTGTTCCATTCAATACAAGAATAAAATATCTAACTTGTTTGTAACATAGTATGGACTCGTCAATTTGTCTACAATACCCTGGTTGTAGAGTGTGTTACTAGCCTTACAACTAGCGCAGAATGATGTAAACAGCTGTTCCATAATGTCTAAACGACTATGCAAATTATATCATAAATGGGCGTAGAGTTTTGATTGAAGTCAAGACCGTTGTAGAAAATTTATGATGTTATGACCTCTGGTAGAACTACAATATTAAATATTTGATAAATAAAATAATAAAAAAGCTTTATTATTCCTTAATTACATAAAAATAAAGTTCTTAATATAGTAAGTAGTATTAATTAAGGACCCCTCGACGGGTAGGACCTCCTCTAGTAATTTCTAGTTTTTTCTGGTCTATCGTTTCGTTGTTAATTTCTCTTTCATGTTTTGTCCTGTTTGTTAGTATTTTTGTTTTTAGAGTTTTCATTTCTAAACCAACTTTTGAGCTTAGAAAGTGGAGGTCGTTTTACATTTTTAGTAGTTGTTTAACAGATTCTGGTATAAAATTATTACCATCTATGAGAATGCCTTTTCGGTACCAATCACATTTTGACATAATGTTCTGTAGGACGTTAATAAAAAGTTTAGGTAGGGTCTCCCTGCCTTACTCCCCTTCCTATTCTTATAATATCACCAGTTCTAACCAGTTCAACTATACTTCTGCTTGTAATAAATGTTTGATACTCAGACTTTAATCATAAAAAATATAAGTAAATAATTGTTACAGCAGACGATGCCACTTTTTTCTATTTTCTAATTTGTTATAGTAGTGTATCACAAGGAGGTTTTATGCAAGGTTATCCTTGATGCGTCTCTAGCTTCTAAGCTCGATTCACCAACACAGATTCTAATAATATCTGGAAGCAATGGGGATGGTTAGATGTAGAAGACCCAAGACTGCTATAAGTAGGAAGGACACTCTTTGAAAAGCTAGATACAATTGAAAATTAATTCGCAAGATGTAGTTTTAATATAAATCTAGTTTTATTAACACTTTCCTTAAATGATATATTAGCTTCAGCAATAATACGTAAGAAGTTGGCAGGAACATCCCTGCACAGATTTGTTGGATTCATTTTCTCCTCTACTGATTGTTATTTCTCCTCTACCGATCATTGTTTCACCTGACAAAGTTTATTCTATTTATATGTATGTATCGATGTATTTATTCTTGTATTTTATAGTTACTGTCGTGTTCTCTATCCTTTATATTGCACCTGCCATGTTTTCCCTCTGCATCACCCTATGGTTTACTGGTGAAAAAATCCTCAGGCATAAGTCCGCCTTTGCATGGTATTTTTTTTTTTTTTGTAATTTACTTTTGCATAGAGTTGACTCAGATGCTAGACGATCTTATCACGGCAAGCCTAGAGGTCGGACTTCAGATGAATATATCAAAGACCAAGTTGATGATGAACAGCGTACATCACAGGATCACTGTGGCGGGTGGGGAGGTTGAACACGTTGATGAGTATCTCTATCTTGGTCAAATAGTCACTTTCCAGACAAGACAAAACAAAGATGTTGCAAGACGCACCGAAAATGCTTGGAAGAGCTGGCCCAATCCATGAATGATCTAATGAAGGGTGATCTTCCTTTGTCCCTTAAGAGAAGACTCATTGACGTGTGCATACTTCCCATCCTCACATATGGTTCCCAAACATGGTCTTTGACAAATCAGCAGAGGTCCACGCTCGAGGTTTGCCAGAGGGCTTTGGAACGGAGTATTCTGGGTATCAAATTAACAAACCGAGTTAGGAATACGACCATCATGATGGGACCATCACAAAGAAAACTGATGTCACTTGGAAAGCTGCCACGCTAAAGTGGAATTGGGCTGGACACATCTGCCGCATGTCAGAGACCTATGGGCCAAACTTACGACCCAATGGGTCCCTCTTAATGGCAAGCGACATCACGGCAGGCCCAGACGGAGATGGCGCGGGTAGCTCGACTCCTTCAACAAGAACTGGTCCTTAGTAGCTCTAGACAGAGAGAAGTGGAAGGAGAGTAGGAAGGCCTTTGGCCTGCAGTGGGATATCACAGGCTTTTAACACATATCGCACCTTGAAAACAAAAGTGGCGTTATACAAAAATTTAAATTTTTCTGTATGTCCATTTAAAGCTTTTTTGACGCAGCATTTTGGTCAATATCTTAGCAAATAACTGCAATAAAAGACTGCAATTTGACTATCTTACTCTAAGTTTTGTATATACTGAAAATATGCCAGTAAATTATGGAGTTATTTAGAAAACATAGTTTTGATAATGCCACTTTTGTTATCAAGGTGCGATATATATTTATATAAAGTTTTAATAAATAAATAAACATTATTCTATTCTATTATATGAACTATGTTTTGTAAAATGTCATATATGTAATGTATTGTATTTTATAGTTTTTTTTTTTTTTTTTGTAACAACAGCTCAGAGATAACAATGTTAAACGAGCTGCAATAGTTAAAAGCTCCTAGTGAGAGGGCTGTTCCAAGATTAAACATAATAAATATATTTTATCAAATGTTTAAATAAATAAAATATTATAATAATAGATAATTTATTCTGGAAGGTTTATGTGTACATTGATATAATAAAGAAATCTCGATGTAAATGTAAATGTCAAGTCGTAAAATCCGTGCGAACCAAGGGCGGGTCGCTAGGTGAAAAATCTATTTCTAGTTGTAATATAGTCAGTATTAAAACCCTTTCCTTACCTGATAAAAATGACGGCCTACCTACGCGAGGTTGAGGGTAAAAGGATGGATCCAAATGGATCCTGCGGGTCGTGCGAGTGGTTCCGCTCCGGCGCATAGCGCGGCACCCCGGGCCCATACATCACTTAGTCACCCGAGACGAGCCCCGCGCATGCGTACCGTCGCTGTTAAATGTAAACTTTACACCAAGCCCAGGGGTATTGGCGGATAATTTACCAGGTGAGATGGTAGTTCTGAATATTTAAAATTTATTGGATTATTTATTTGGTGTTGGTTTTCGTTAACGGGATTTGGCCAAAGTTTTGTGTTTTTCTCGTGTTAGCAGTTGTTGATGAACAGGGTCCCCGAAATGTCAATTATATACCTATAAATACCAAAAAACCGGAGATGTCTATATATTTTTAACTAAATCCTGGCTAAAACTTCACAAGTTTGTGAGTAAATGCACTCGAAAGTTTACAACACAATGCGTTCTGATTGTTGCAATAAATACCTACCTTCTTACCAGTCCAGTTTATTCAAATAATATGCACACCGGGCTGTTGATTAAACAATGCTTTTGATCAACACGAAACGCGACGACGACAAGTCTCTTAATGACATTCAAAAAAATTCGTCATTAAAAGTCAATTGAATTTACTTGTTGGCACCCGATTGAGGGCAGCAATCAACTTCACCAATTACCAACATATGTTGGCCCAAAAAGCGTAATCATTTTACCTGTGTAATTTGTTAAAAGAATTTCTGGTAAATATCAAAATAGAAATTTTGATTATTTTCAGTTGAGCTTTTGGCATATTTAAAACATTGGGACATAAATAATCACAGCCTTTAACTGCCCCTCTGCAGGAGAAAGAGAAGGACTAAGCTTTGATCTTAAGTATTGCATAATGATAAAATGATCGCCAGAGCCGTAACTTGCGGTAAATTTATTGTTAGAAGAGGCAAACTACACAAAAAGAGGATACTAATTGAAAAAGCCAATAAACAGCGCACTACAAATCCTGCCACTCATCCACTAGTTCACGAGACTTACGGCACCTAATTGCCACGAACCTACAAAATCTGTGTATAAACGCTAGTGTATAAAGTAATCCCCGGTAGTCAGGTAATAAACATCAACGTTTTCTCCAATAAGACTCGATGCAAATTGAGTCCCGGAGGGTCGAGACGACGGAGTATTTACCTATCGGAGGAACCCGATCAGGCCACAAGCCACTAACTAGTTGACATCGTTCAAAATATTGCTGATTCGAATAAAAAACCGATTGCTATCTCACTTTGATGTAGTCGGAGGAAATGGGATCTGCTTCCGATCCGCGAAAGGGAGAAAATCTCCTTCGCGTTTTCTGGGTACCGCGGGCAGCGTTCCGGAACCCTATTAATCTTGTCCCAATATTTACCTGTCGGTTGCGCCGTGTGATCCTCCCAAACAAAACAAATGTAACGATATTATATTCAATGCAGCCTGTAACTGAATTGGGGGAGTCAATTTTAAAATAAAAGCGTGTTACAAAGTTTGTGAAATTGGAGGGAATGTGATTATTTTTCGCACTTTACATCGGTACAGGATCAAAAAGGTGTAAAAGAAAAATGTGGAGAGTAAAAATAAACTTTGATAGCCACAACTCAAATTATCTAAACGTAAACAACCAAATCTAAATGAAAGAATCGTTTACTTGTGCAAATAATGGCTATCTTAATACCATTTTCAAGTACTGAACCAACGCGTACAAACAGATTACTCGTCGGGCTTACTTTTGAAATTTCCTCGTGATTGTAAAGAGGAGGGATAGCGTCATATCATCGTGGAGGGCCCGGTGTCGACTTTTGACCGTTTCGAGTGCCGATCTAATTTGTCGAATCGCGGAAGCATATGAAATTTAATCGGTTCGGTTCGCTTCACCGAAGATGGTTTTCGATAATACTGTGAATTTTCTGAGACATTACAGGCTTGTCAGAGAATGTGATATGACTTGGAATTAACAGACAGATACGTCAGAGCTTGTAGACATAAAGTACCGATATGGACGTTGATTTAACAATGGGCTGCAACATCAAATGATTTTGAATGAAATTGATACTGGACAGGCTTCAAATCATGTGTGTTACATATCTCCTTCAATAATATATGTACGCTAATTGATACGTGCTACCAGTTCACTAGATAAGTTAAGTCCCCTTGAACACATTTTATCAAAAATATGGGGTCGCCAATCTTAATTAGGGTATCATACAAACAACTCTTGATAGGGACTTAAATGATTAAATATTGTCGTCAAAATTGTCAATGAAAACGATCCACTCATAAACAAAAGAGGCCGAAAGGTATTGCTTCCCTGATTAATAGGTAATTAGCAAAAGTCGTTACTTATACCTTCTTGCATTTCCTTATAATGTTTACACGGTCTAATATTGATTTTCTCTTCCCCGATTTAATGCGAGATGGTTTGTTTAGAATATTTTGACAGAGTACATTCTGTTTATGGAAACCGTTTCGCCGTATTGACCCCTGTGTAAAGCTTTGACCCACTAACGGTTTGAGGGTTCAGTATAATCCAGGTCGTACAGGAAAATCTGTGGCAACATTGAAATGGGTTTTCGCGGGACGTTTATTCCCGAAAAAGAATAAGCCGCAGTTTCGTGAAAGCTTATAATCTGTGGTTCACGCAGTTTGTGATTTCAACAATAAATGACGGATTAAGATGTTACAAAATATAACCAAAAGTTTACAAAACACGTTCTGTGTACAATTTAATTCCTGACTGCATAATATCTCAAAGATGAACACGTACCGATAATTAAATTCAAAATAAGAACAATAACAAACGGGACGTGACGTAGCCGCTGTAAGTCGAGCGTTGAGAAAAAAGCTTGGATTTGTGAAAATATAACTTTTCCCTAACACAACGTTTTCCTACGTTATTTCCTTTGCAGTCGCAGGTGAGATTTATCTTCGGATAATTGGATAAAGAACGCGTTTGCGAGAAGTGATACGAGGTGGAAGAGGGGGAAGGGGCCGCGCCAGTAGAAAAAAATCGTAACAGCCAATGATGTGTTACTTTTGAATATAAATCTTTTGTTTGTGTTGAGTTGCCGTGTACTTGCAAGGCATGAATAAATATTGTTATATTTTTTGTTGAAGTGTAGCACGATCTTGAGCATGAGTTGATAATGTGTAAGAGTTGTTTATTTATTATATAAATTAATTGCTAATAAGCAAGATTTTCTCTCTGTAAATAGAAATGCGTTCGCTTTATTTTACACATATTTGTATTAATCATGGATTGTTTTCATATAATAAATTATTGCTATTATCATCCATTACGCCGAATCCAAAATGTGCCAATTAGGTGCACATAGCACAAACCATCAATTATGCTGACCTAATTCAACACACATTACAGCCATATAAAAAATCAATCTGCCTAGCCTTTTCCTATGTTGGGGTCGGCTTCCAGTCTAACCGGATGTAGCTGAATACCAGTATTTTACATGGAGCGACTGCCTATCTGACCTCCACAACCTAGTTACTGGGTAATACGATACCCCTTGGTAAGACTGGTTGTCAGAATGTCGGGACCAACGACTTTACATGCTTTCTGAGGCATGGAGGACCATCTTTACATACCGAGAGTATGTAAAGATGGTCACCCATCCACAGACCAACCCAAGCAAGCAAGCTACGCTGAACCTAACCTAACATGATGGATCGACCCGTGCAGCTGTTGTTACTTAGCCACGAGCTCCTATATTTCCATATTACAGCCACATAAACAACCAAAAAGCAAATACGTATTAATAAAACTTACAATGTTACTAAAATTGTTTGTCGACAACGTTAAATTAAACCTGTCAAACACAGTGGATTAAAATAAGACACAAAACACAAACCGCACGTCCACCAGCCTCATTTGTAATGAGCTTTTACATAGCGCAGAATTAATACACGACCGGATAACAATACTCACCACAAAATATTCATTTAATATGAAAATATACTCTACATACAACCAACCTTACACCCACTACCCCGAACCACCCAGATATAATATTAATATCGACGAAAATATTTCAATGTTATTAATAACAATGATTGCAATTCGCGGTGGTCGAAACAATGACCATGTCAAAAATACTCCGTCAGAGGCATTTCAGAGCTGAATTTAATTCTGTTAGTATAAGCAAAAGTGAAATAAATAAAGTGAACCAATTTGTATGTATTATATGTACGTTTTCAATCAATTTTTTTTTAAGTTTCCTGGAACTGTATTTATTTTAAAAGCCTGAATTGTGTTAATTCAATATTTAAACACGGGAAACATTTAGCATTAGAAAAACACATACAAGTAAAACATAGAGTTAATTAGTGCCTTGAAATAACATTCCATATTCGACCACGAGGTAACAAAAGGGAAAAATGAAACGGCTAGTGTTCTACGAGTACAGTTGGCAAATACCGCAGGGGGCAGAACAATCAGAGAATTGAAATATTTACTGAAACTTGTACAAAGCTAAACAGAGCACATTTTATGTTATGTGAAATGTTAAATAAACATCGAGAAGCCTGACTACACACAGAGTTTAGCATAGCGCGAGCGAACGAGAATGCAGTACTTTTGTGAAATTTTGTATATGGATATTCGATAAGTGGTGCGTTGTTGGAAAACATTCAGTTCACAGATTGGTATAGTGAGTGGCAAAACTGGTACCTAAACTAAATCAATCTCCCTAGCCTTTTCCCAACTATGTTGGGGTCAGCTTCCAGTGTAACGGGATGCAGCTGAATACCAGTAATTTACATGGAGCGACTGCCTATCTGACATCCTCAAACCAGTTACTGGGTAATATGATACCTCTTGGTAAGACTGGTTGATCCACAAAGATCCACCAACGCTTAACGTGCTTCCCGAGGCACGGACGAGTCTCGGTCACCCATCCACGGACCAACCCTGGCAAACGTAGCTTAACCTAATGGATCGCCCGTGCGGCTTTTATTACTTAGCCACGAGCTCCTCATGGTACTTAAACTAAAATCTTCATAATTTGTAATTCTGTTGTAGGTCACCTTTCAGATAAACTTTGAGTAAATTACTAAGATTAAGTTTTGGTCTTTGTAAAAGTGTAGGAAATATTAATTTATAAAATGTTGTAATTACTGAACTATGTAAGTCATGTAACTATAAAATTACTACCTAACTAACCACTACAACACGAAAATAAATAATATAATAAATAAAAAATAAAAACTTTTTATTTCAGATCTACAGGGTGTAAGTGTAAACAGTAGCAAACTTTTAAAGGGTCTTTGTACTCATCATTATGAACAACTTTTACTATGGGACCAAACCGAAACGATTTCATCGCGAAAAAAATCAGGTGTTCAGTAGAATAATGTTCTCATAATTCGTCAAAATGTAGGGAACAGGTGATTTTTTTCGCGATTGTAGGTTTGGTCCCATAGTAAAAGTTGTTAACAATTATGAGTACAATAACCTCTTAAAAGATTGACACCCTGTTATCATGTTATGTTAGTTCCAAACAACACAAAACGCATTCTCGTGTCTAACGCTTCGCTAACATGTGGAAAGGCAGCTTTAAAAGTGAATAAAAAAGTGCGACACACAATTTGTAATTCTAAACAAATATTCATACATTGTACGCACCTAACCCGTATATTTGATTTTGTTTTGCGGACAGTGAGTGAGTGATTTAGAAATGTATTTACAAAGAACACACGAAAAGGTTAGCGTGGTGTAAATTGACAGCGGTGAATAATTCATAGGTATATATTATTATATTTTTTGAGCATTACCTTGACCATTTCACTCAATGCGACTGTCTGCCACTCGCACAGGAAGACACCACGTCCGAACCCACAGTTATACTTTAGCCACTTTAATTTTATTAACACTTATCTATCAAAATGTCTTCAGCGCAGTTCAGGATAATAGCGGGTCCTGAAAATTAATTCGAACGTTAGTCAGTAATCAACTTTAATGTTTATATAGTTATGAAAACAGAATGCTCGTCTCAGCTGTCACAACAGTTCGTGAGAAATAATTTTATTTGAATCTCCGATGCAGTACGCACGAACTTTGAATAAGAGGCACGAATATCTTTTGCTATCAATGAGCTTAGTTGTTTCAGTAAAATTGTTAAATAAACATTTAAAATTTGTGACACTTAAATAATGTAAAGCGTTTTAGTGCGGATTTCACCAATGACACTGAACGTGATCAGCACATAAACCGCGTTTCAGAGCTGTCAGTGTGATTATTTTCTTTGGAATATTGACACTGACAGTTCTGGAACTCGGTTTAAATGTGCAGATCGCGTTCAGTTTCATTGGCGAAATCCGCACTTAGTTAGCTGTGTTTTAGTACAAATAAGAATGAAAATGAAGTTTTAATTACGTTGTATGTCGGGGATTAACAAAAAATCGAAATGGTTCTAATGTCATTACTCCCAGAATCGCAATAAAACATACATAACTTCACGCCTTTATACCCTAAGGGTTGGACAGTATGTATGACATGTACCTATAGTACTCCCACATTTTGCCAGTTGTTTGAGTTAGGTTTTAATAGGGGGCGAGCCTATTGCTATCAATCGGGCATAAATCCAGACTTTGAGCGCTACAAAATCGCAACCTATATCACACTAATATAGGTATTTACCTATTAAGTTGCCGTTTTACAATACTGGCCATTTGAAACGTAATTTACGTATGGCTGGCAAAAAATTCTAAATTCAAATAGATTTTATTTAAAAAATATGGAATTCTATTTTCATATTCACTCATTTGTTTATTGATTAGTGTTTTGTTTTCACTATCACTACGTCTGTATCTTTTTCATCAATATGGACACGATAAAAATACGAGTAATTATGGAATACGAGTTCCGTCGCGGTAGCAATACCACACAAATGGCTCACAACATTAATTACATGTACGGACTGAACACTACAAACGAACGCACGACTCGTTATTGGTTTGAACGCTTCCGACATGGAAATTTTGATCTAAAAATGAACCCCATGTTCACCTGAAAACTAAAGTCGGCAACGACGAATTAAAGGCGACAGTGGAAGCGGACTATACTCAATCAACGGCTGAGTTAGCAGCAGCTTTCAACGTTGGCATCAATACAATATTGGTCCATTTGCGTCAAATTGGCAAGGTAAACTAACTTGATAAGTGGGTGCCGCACGAACTGAACGATCGCCAACGCGACGAACGCGTTGAGGTATGGCTTGGGGTGCTTAACAGACAGAAACGAAGGAATTTTGAACCGCATTGTCACTTGCGATGAAAATGGATTCTTTTTGATAATCGAAAGCGGTCATCAGGTTGGTTAGACCCTGGTTCAGCGCCTAGGCCATGTCCCAAACGAAAACTTACCCCTAAAAAAGTCATGGTCACTGATTGGTGGTCTAGTGCTGGTATAATTTATCACAGCTTCTTACCAATTGGTACCAGCATTACTGCGGAAGTGTACTGTGATGAACTGGACACAATGATGGAGAAGCTCGCAAATCTCCGGCCAGCCTTGGTTAATCGCTCGTCCCCACTGCTCCTACACGACAACGCTCGACCTCATATGGCAAAATAGACGGTCTCTAAGCTACAAGAGCTTGGGTTATAAGTTTTGCATCATCCACCGTAGTCACCAGACCTTGCGCCGACAGACTTCTAGTTTTCCAAAATTTGAACAACTCCTTGGCAGGGAAAAAAATGTTAGCTCCCGTACACCTGACTTCGTCAAGAAGGACATTAAAAAAATTCCACTGCACTGGCAGAGATGCATCGATAGCATGGGAGCATTGATTGATAGAAATAAAAATATTTATATAAAAATGACTTTAACTTTCTGCATACTAAACGGCAATTTCATAGGTAAAGACCTAATATTATAAAGGCGAAAGTTTGTGAATTTGCGTTTGTTTGTTTGTTACTCTTTCACGCAAAAACTTCTGAACGGAATTTGACGAAATTTGGTAAACAGATAGTTTATAGCCTGCATTCGTCAGTATGTCTGGAGTATTGTGAGAAGAGCGTATGACTGTCAAGTAGTTGTATACTTTTATTATTGTACTTAAATAATGTTTTAATGTCTTAACTAATGTAATTGGCCTTGGCCGTTTTATGTTAAATAAATAAATTAAATATTATTAACACATATGATACTTTTTGTCCCTATATTTCTACGGGTTCCAGACTTACGCGGGTGAAACCGCGAGGAACTGCTAGTATATTATAAATTAAATTCACTTTTCGTGTCTGTCTGTGTGACCGCGTTGTTCTTCTAAACTACGCAACGGATTTTGATGCAGTTTCCACCAGGATTTAGAGAATTCATTCCAGAATGTTTCTAAGTGTAATACATTAATACTAAACTAAGTACATAATAATCATGAAATGTTGATATTTTGCCAAGTCGTAAAAACCGTGTGAAGCAGGAGCGGGTCGCTATTATCGAATAAAGGCTAACTTAATCACTTATTGGCATTTAGTGAAACTCGGTAGTAGGAAACTGGCGATCTGTACGATATGAAGTTTTCAACGCTTTGAGAGTTAAACGACATCACGCTAAATCGACAGTGTAATAGGTAACCAATTTACTAGCCCGATGCGGATGGTAGGAAATCTACTTTTTTCCTTTTAAGCGAGTTTCGATTTGCTCTTCGGAATTAGTTTGCATCGACGTTTGATCGGATATTCCTTTAAAAAAGTTAAGCAACGGTACCGAGTAATCTGATTTTCTTTTCATTTTAATTCCCGGTATGCTTGTTTGAGTGTCATTACGTTAGGTTTGCTTTTCATCTTGTTGGAGTTTATAATTGGTTTGTTTTCCGTCTTGCATTGACTTTGGAGATACTCAGGCTAGTATGGACGCACCGATCTATAAAGACAGCCGCTTGCGTTCATAACACATGAACGGTTTGAAAACTCAGTCATAGCTCTTGGTTCCAAATAACGACTAATATATATATATATATAGATAATAATAATAATATATTATTTATTACAGTAAAAAACTCTCTAACAAACAATCTAACACTAAAATAAAGTTACAAAACTAATATCCTAACCAACTAAAACTATTAAAAAAAAACTAAAATATGGCGACGAAAAATTCATCCGCATCGCTGTCACCCATAATGTAATGTGTAATGTACCCAAGAGACTGGCGGCATTGCCAGGTTGTATGGCAATGCTTAGCCTCTAGCCAAGGTAAAAGCCTGCCCTTGGGTCACGGGAAGTGTCAACCGTTTGGAGATTTCCTTGAACAAACCATGAGCACACGGACCCCACGGCCCGAGGGTTTCAACCCCAAACGGCTCGAAAATATAGTTACCGATATAAATTTATATATATATATATATATATATATATTATATATATAGGTACTATATATTATATTATTATCAAAATCAAAATCACGCCCATCCTTCTCCACTTCCTAGTGCTTTAGCTGAGGAGAAGAAGTGGCGCAACAAACTACCCAGCAGCACAGCTGTCTGTTCAGTTAAATAAAAAAAAAATATTCTATACAACACTGCGCAAATTACATGGAGGTACATTATGCAGCACAAACATTAAAATTAATTTAATTATTTGCTATAAGTCAGCTAGCACACGCCAATATACCAAAAAAAAGAAGAAAAGAAAAATAATCGAACAATCCAAAACTATACTCAAGCAGAAACAAAAATACAAAACTAAAAACGTAAGCAGAACTTTATATCTATATCCAGTAATAACGGGCGTGCCCACTTACATATAGCCGTACATGTAATCGTAACTCTTAAGTCACAAATGATAAACTAGGACCTTCGAAGTAAAATAAACAATGAGTTAAATTACTAACAACAAAACAAAACCAAGGTCAGCAAGATGACCAGTCACCATAAGCAGCACCCGTTCACGAGCATAACGTAAAGATCAGCCATTATAAATGCGAAAGTAAGTTTGTTTGTTTGTTACTTTTCACGCTTAAACCACTGAACCAATTATCCTGAAATTTTGCACGTTGTCACGTGTATATAAACGGACATAGGGTACCTTTCATCCCGAAAAAAAGTACTGTTCCCGAGGAAAACCACAATAACGTTCTTATGATAATAGATGACGCCACGTGTCTTTCGAATCATGATTGAATTATATTATTTCTTTTTAATTTAAGTATCTAATACATTATGTGAGTCTAGTAGTGTCAATAGACCAGTTTTTCATAATACTATAAATGCGACAGTGAGTTTGTTTGTTTGTCACGCTTTCACGCTGAAACCGCTCAACGTATTTCGATGAAATTTGGCACATGGGTAGACTATGACCTGGATTAGGACATTAGATTCTTTTGATCCCGGTAGTGCTCGAGCCTGAATTAGGCCGGAATAACGCAACAGCACACATAATATTTTTGCTTCTAAAATCGTCTATTTTTCTGGAACCGTTTTAAATATAAATATTAATTATATTTTACCGTCGCAAACCATATTTTTTTTGCCAACAAAAATGATTATTTTATTTCGTATGTAGTAACAGCGCCAATTAAAACTGAGGGACGCTATACGTGTACAGCAGTAATACCTAACAATAATTTTATTATATCTCGTTTACTGTCCCGCAAAGTGTAAACCCTGAAAGTTTGCCTAACCACTACGAATGCTCACAACAACAAACACAGCACATGTCTTTGCAATGAACTCGGCCAATTCACTTCGATCTCTAGGCACAGACCAAGATCGAAGATTAGGTACCACCCACAAAAACCACACGGGGCTTGGTGACCACAGATATATTATATACCTACCACATGAATTGTCCATGAGAAAGGCTTATTCAGGCATTTGATTGAGGATTGGGACCATTTTACGATATTTTTGTTGAATTATTTAGTGCACACACTAGTTGCCTAGACTATCGCCTACATTCTACACAAAGGTACGTTACGCCATTTCTTCAAAAAATTCGTGCGTTCGGCGAATTTACGAAACGAAAGCAACTAAATATAAAAGAGATTGCGACTTAGATAAATATTAATCACACTTTTATTTATTTATGTCTTAAACATTTTAATTTTCAAGATTTATTTAAGTATGCACTATAATAACTCCTTCTTAGTAAGTCTTCTCCGAAAAACGCTCCATTTTGATTAATAGCGTTTTTATGTGGAATTTAATATACTTAGCATATACGTATACTGTAATTTAATATTCAAGGTAAAAACTGCAACAATCCTGTTTTTTATATAAGGTACCGATTGTCATCCAATTTTATTTTTCAGGTAAGTTATTTTCATCAAAATACCTACATAAAACATCGACTGCTAAGCGTGCCTTCGTGTTGGGTCTGCAGCCCGTGCTGCGTCTCCCGTACCGCTCGTGTGGACCGCACTAAATAAACTCGTGGTAACCAACCCGGACTGCGATCTGTTCACTAATAAATCCGCCAATTTGGTTATGTGTCAACATTTTTGCGAGAATAGTAGTATTTAATTGTTGTTATTAGTTTATATTTTATGTTAGTACTTATTATATATATTTTAATTTATGTATTTGGTTTTTAAGCTGAGTAAACCAAATAAATAAATAAAACAACGGACTAGATTTTCCTAAAAAAAACAAATTCTACGAAGCTAAGGTAAAATATACTTCCAATTTGTCACTGTAACAGCTGAAATTAAAGTCGTTTAATTTAAATATTTCTATAGATAATACGCTGTCTTAATTTACATCTCCTAAATACAATTTATTTGTAAACTAATTTCTTTGCTTAATATAACAATGAATCAGTCTGCGCCCTTTGTACCTCAACAACGTCATTAGGGGGATGTTTTCCGAGATTTCTTTGAACCCATATGTTACATAAGACCTGTAATTATATTCCATACGGATTGCAGCGTCTATAGAGACGCGTCTCCAATTTTTATTTAAATACATGCCACATGCGACTTTCTTGCTTGGTTTGTTTTAATTATTTATGCTGTTGTTTTAATTTTTAGGGTTCCGTACCTCAAAAGAAAAAAAATGGAACCCTTACAGGATCACTTTGTCTAAGCTCTAAATATATCAAGCTTCTAAGTCAACCCAATAAAAAAACGGCCATTTATGCGACACATTTTGATACTCGAAAATAAAGGGTACTTCCGTTGACTTAAAATCTTCATGAAATTTGGCAAGAAGAAAGATATCGCAGCACAAGTAAAGGAAACAGTCTGAAAATTGTTAATTTGTACAATAGTTTAATCTCATAACATTTTTTTTTTTGCGATTATAAACTTACATTGGCTGTGGGAGAATTGGATTGGAATATGGGAGAACATGTTTTTCAACTACAATGTTAAGTTTGTTTTTAGGATAAATTCATCCCAACTGCGAAACCCTTCATTGTGCGTGATCTGACACGCACTTGGCCGGTATTTTTACCTTTCCTGTGTGAGTCCCAATTAGTACTTTTTCTTTCTTTTGTTTTTTCTTCCGACATGGTGCACTGTACGGCCTCCACACGATATCTCACGGTACACCGTTTTGCTGTCTTAGCTTCACATGCTTGTTAGTGTAAATTGGCATTAGTGCAAGTAAGATTGAGCGTGTATCCGCGCCTTTAGAAGTCGTGAAAAATTAATTGGAGGAAATCTCCTAGGTACGTATGCTTGTCGGCTTTCTACGTTGTTGGCATAATGTACTCTTCATAAAAGGAAATACTAAATTGATTGTATATTTCGGCACGTGAGAGTAGGACAATGGTGTTTAGGCTCCTGCAGACAGGCGCGACGCGACTCTAGTAGAGCAATTTTTATGAAAATTTCATGGAAATTGTTCTACCAGAAACGCGTCGTACCATCGCGTCGCGCCTATCTGCGGAGTCTTGATAAGTCTAAGTATAGTTTTGGTTTTCACGACAAAGACGAGGTAGGTAAGTACCTGCTAAGGCTCAATTTCCATTGCCGCGGAACGGAATGGAAGCGAATTGTTTTGTACAAAGCATAATGAACTTTATGTCAATAGTGTAACGTACAAACTAGATAAGAGCGAAATAACAGGTCACGCGTCTTCTGGAGAACTCGCGCACATTCTCGAGAATTCCCGCAGTTACATGCGTTTGTGCGTTACATCTAGTTTGTACGTTTTACACAATTGACATAAAGTTTATTTTGCTATGGACAGTATCGTTACAAAAGCTCGCTTCCATTCCGTTCCGTGGCAATGTAAATTGAGCCTTAGCCTATTCAAACTACATGTGTCTGGCATTTTAATTCGTTTCCATTTTCAGATATTTTGAGTGCATAATTGCTCTGCCGTCATAAGTAAGAAAGACACATCTACGTTGAGTCCGAGATAATTGAAGTTTTATCTAAAACTAGCTGATCCGACAAACGTTGTACTGTCAAAATTTCAATAATTCATACAAAAAATGCACTTTCAGTTTTCCCAAATTTTCCCGGCAATTTTCTTTCATAAAAACCTTGTCCTGACAATTACAAACACAACAAAAAAATAATTAGCCAAATAGATGCAACCGTTCTGAAGTGATAACACAGATAATGCATCCGTCCGCAGCGCCGGCGTCGGAGTCGGTGGGTGCTAACCGCTGACGGAACGCAATTTAAGTATGTACTCAACTTCAATACCTATTATATTTACATAAACGTTGAAAATATTCAATAATCTTATTTATCTAATTTTAATTGGCATTTGTACTTCCACTGCATGATGCACCGGTCGACGTCATTACGTCAACGCCGGCTGTCGCTGAAAACCAGCGCTGAGGCTCTGTCTCGTATGGGGTCGCGGCATTATGCTGAGCGACGGCCGTTTTGCGTGAATGTGACGCATATTTTCCCCAAACTTGTTCTTTAATTGTTTTATTTTGTTATTTTATTTCTTTGCGCCATGTTTATCGCAAATAAACGTATTTTCTTTCTTTTCTTTCTTTTCTTTTACATACATTCGGCAATTGATTTTTATTTATATAAGATTTACTAAATGGTTTTAGTTAGTGATTCTTGTTTTATAACACGTCAAAAATATAGACTTTATTTTGAACCATAATTTATTTAAATTCATATACCTACGCGTATTTATTTTATATTAATGTTTCCCTTTCGTTTTATACATAATATTAAACCAAATTCAAAAACCAGAATTTATTTAGTTAAGGCTAAAATCCTTATGATATCTCTAAATCTATACAAGTTACAGCTTTGTGTGTATACAAGTTATACAATCTATACAAGTTACACTTTCTTTGCTGATTCCGAATATGTTACCAACTCATTATTTTTTGACAAAATTTTCAGTTACGGCCTTCTTTCTTATGACGGCAGTGCTACTCACAATGGTTGTCATTGTTAAGATTTCCTATTATATAATTGGTAAGGAGAAGCAAGGGTTTATAATTTAGAATTTCCATTTAATCTTTGTCAAGTATAAAAAAAAATAATTACCACTTCAACCATTATGACTGACGAGAGACAAATAAAACAAGTAAACATCCATTGAAAACAGATGTCACATAAAAATAGCCTATGACGAATAACAACAACTATACGCAAGTTAAGTGGGAGGAAACCAGACAAACACCACTATTTTACCCATTTCCAGAACACTGAATGACGCAATTCACCTACGACTCGCAACCACCCAACTTTTCTAGAGAATTAAATTAGTAAAACAAGGGTTCCTTCACCAAAATATATGATTTTAGCAAAGCGTATTATGGATACGTCAACACAATTTTCGTACTGAGCAAAGTTATCAGGAAGTTGTTACATTAAAAATTTAAAACTTTGCGGGTAGTCTGTCTAGTTAGTGAAGTAAAGGAGGGTAGGCCAACACTCGCACGTGCGAGACTATCCTCTTCATTGTTAGGGATTTGAAATATTAAAATATGTTTGTGAATTTTCTCTTTTTAGTGTTCCGTACCAAAAGGGTAAAAAGGAACCCTTATGGTACGACTCAGTCTGTCTGTCTGTCTGTCCGTCTGTCACAGCTGGATATCTCAAGAACTACTAATGATATCAACTTGTATTTTGGAATAGTTTTAGATGACGTTTGCCCAATTATTTTGCAAATAAGAAAGAATTAAAAATATAGTTTCTTTTTTTGCAACAGGGACTTAAAGGGGGTCTTAAAAATTCAAAACGGGGCTACTAGGGCACGTCGGGCATCATATGAAAGAGCGCTTTTCTCAAATTTTGCACATTCTCAAATTTTTTCTTTTTTTTTTAGGCCGCAAAGTTTTCGACTTTTGATGAAAAATATAAAAAAAATATCTTTCCCTTATCTCCGAAGTTTGCATAGAGAAAAATCTGAAATTATTCTATGTGATAGAAATTTATGTAAAGATTACAGGAAGAATAAAACGATGTCTCTATATAGCACACTTTTTTTGTGTATGATGGTACGGAACCCTCGGTGCGCGAGTCCGACTCGCTCTTGACCGGTTTTTTTTAAATGCAACTTGTATGAAACCTGTCCGTATTTTTTTATGAGAAGTGGATGAAAATTCCAATGGTTTCATTTCCGTAAATTTTAGATCAGGAACGGATTTTAATCGTTGAATTTTTACGTTGTTTTAGAAAAGCCCCGACTAACTCGTTTTTTTCATATAACAAATAATAAACAAAAACTACTATAACTAGATAAGGTTTATTTAAAACATATAATTTTTCTTGTATAGTCGCTCCCGGCCCCTTGTAAAATACTGGTTAGACCGGAAGGCGACCCCTACATAGTTAGGAAAAGGCTCTGCATCGTATTTCTTGTCATAAGCGTCACAAAACGTACCCACAAAAGAATTGCAACAAACTATCATAGATTCAGTCATGAACTATAAAATTAACGAGTAAGCAAGTCTTACTAAATATTCATACTTAGTCGACTTTCCGCCAGTGCACTTAATCAAGGAGGGATTAAGTCGTCTTGACCCGGCAAGCGCCCGTGCCGGTTTTAGTCACAATTGCCGGAAGACTTCCGACCGGCAGCAACGGCGAGAAAATGGGAATGAAGGATGACAAGCATTTTATAGAAGAATTTGCCAACTCCGTTTTGTTTTAAGAAGTTAAGAGGCCCCCGGAACATGCGTAGTTCATACAAACGAAATACCAAAATAATTTGCAAATCAAACATCTTCTTAAGGTAGTATGTATTTATTCCGATTGGATTACAGAATATTTAGGTTCTAAAACATATATTTTGAAAGGACACTGTTTCGAATAAGAGATATGAGGAATTTCAAATTTCTATAGAAGACTTATTTTTCTCATATTTCATGTTTAAATCAATGTTCGTATTTAATATATATACTTGGGAACCTAGATATTCTGTAATCCAATCGGAATAAATACATAATACCTTAAGAAGATGTTTGATTTACCAATAATTTTGGGATTTCGTTTGTATAAACTACGCATGCTCTGGGGGCCTCTTAAATAACAGCTTTATTTCAGCACTTCTTGAATGTATTATTAAGTTTCAATAACACAACATCACGCCTGTAATCCCCGAAGGGCAAGGCAGAGGTGTACCTATAGAACACCCACATTTCGCCACTTTGCCAGACCTGTGCATCGAACCCAGGACCTCATGCTCAGTAGTAGCGCTTGCGCACACTAGACGAACGAGGCCATCCTAAGTTGCAGTCATTTATAAATTACCACTTCCTATTTTAATAACCATTGCTGTTTTATTAACTTTGCAAGTTAATAATATCGTTGAACCGATAAAACGAGCGAGTAATTTTATCGCTGGCAATCTTTGTAGGTAAAATACAGGGGATTAAACCAACCGGCGGCCGGAAATGCGCTGTCCGCGCCGGTTCTTGTTAGAATTGCCGGATGTCTTGCCGCCGAGTAGCTTCCGAACCGCAACGGTGCCGTGCGTTTGATCGGTAACGTCTTTGTTTCAATGTTCTTTGACATAACAATATTCAGTATCAGATCTGATACTGAATATTTGAATATATAGGGTTGCCATAATTTGAGGAGCTTGTGGCTAAGTAATAACAGCCGCACGGGTCAATGGTCCGTAGATGGGTGACCATCTACGGACGGAGTCGGAGAGCGGTATGTAAATACCGAGACTCCTCCATGCCTCGGAAAGCCGTTGGTCTCGGCTGTCATACGTGGATCGTTGACAGTCGTTACGGGTCGTCAGAAGCCCGAAAGTCTGACAATCAGTCTTTTTTACCAAGGGGTATCGTATTACCCAATAACTGGGTTGTGGAGGTCAGATAGGCAGTCGCTCCATGTAAAATACTGATATTCAGCTGCATCCAGTTAGACTGGAAGCCGACCCCAACATAGTTGGGAAAAGGCTAGGCAGATTGATTGAGGGTTGCCATAATTTTTCGGTATTGATACGGGACAAAATTGTTAAAACTAACTAGAAATCTGAATTACGTGGGTGCTGATGATGGTTTATATTATCATAAAATAATCAAAAGTTCAAATAATCAAGCTTAACCAAAAGTCTATGTTCTTAAATAACATGGTAAATCTCTCAATATTGTGCGTACAAATAATTTTGCAGTTGGAATGTATGCGAGAACATGTTTATCAACTACAATGTTAAGTTTGATCTTGGGATAAATTCATCCCAATTGAGGAACCCTTCATTTTGCGTAGTCCAACATACACTTGACTGTTTTTTCGGCATAAAGTATTTTTGCGCTCGCGCACCACCCGGTGCCGACACTAAAACGAGACAAGTAGCAATACGGGACACGTCATACAAATAGGGTGACAGTCCCGTATATCGGGATGTATGGCAACTCTAAATATACAGGGTGTCACACATCGACGTGCTTACTGTTACAATGAATTCAGTACATATATGTATATTTTTCGTCGGTTATTTAAAAAAAAAATCTGCTGTTCCATACATTTTGACCCTGTAGGCATAGCACTTTTATATGAAAGAGCTAATTTTTGCGCGGTGATGTCCCTGACAACCCGTACCTATTACTATTTTTTCAGAGTATCTCATCAGATTTATACTCGCAGAGTTGTCTGCATGTTAATGTCACAAGCAGGAAACACAGTTTTACTAAAATATTGTTTATAACCTAATGATACACTACGGCCTATTTATCTTGGCAGGTCCGAACATAGGCACTAAGAAGTTCTCTCACTAGCACTCGCCTCATGTGACTATTTGGTTCCTAAAAAATGTTACTGGGCAGCCTTCTGCGCGAAGTTCGGAACTGCCAAGATAAAACGACCGTACTGTATTTAAGGACAGAGAGAGGTGGATAGAGAGTATCAGGCCTTTGCCCAGGAATTCGACATAAAAGCTAATAAAAAAAGTAAAAAACAAAAACCCTTTACCTATTGACACAGTAGCTACCTATGTTTAAATAATAAAAATCGCAGTGACCCAAAATGTCAAAACAAAAGTTTCCAGTAACTTGTGTAGCAGCGTGTTCACATTATCACCAAGGGGTTCATATCACGCATTGTGAAACTTTCACGTAACAATACTGGTAATAAAGCATTTTTCCGAGACAGCGGGTAGCAAAAAACGAAAATTTTAATTGGCAGCGACAGTAATATAGTAGAATACATTCATTTGTTTTGTCCCAATTCATAACACTCGAGGTAGTTGGACCCTCGAAAAAGGCGCGTACGAATTGTGCGTGAAGCATTACTGACACGCAAAATCCCAATTACAGGCCACGTAGAGTTAAAAATTAGTTTATATATTACCTCGCCCTTTTAACCAACCACAACACCCCAAAAAAACGTTATCTATTGAGGTTTTTACCCAACATGTTACCCAACTATTAGAATCAAAACAGGAATGGATCACCGCCATTTATAAAATGACGTGCGCGGATTGGATAGTTTTGATTTATGTCGTGTGTTCAGGCGTTTAATATGACTATCGTGTGACGTCAGTTAGTCGTGTGTTAGTTTAGCATGTTAACTGACAGGAATAATGAGGCTTCTATCAAAGGGTTGGGTTAGGCCGGGGATCATGGAAGGCGCACATGTTCCCATGATCCCCGGTCCAAGTCTGTGAAGGGAACACTGGGGTGGTTTTTAGTCAGTAAGAGTCTGACAGACCCCTCCGTCCACCCGAGGGCGGAAGACATCCATGAGGATTTTTCACCCCGGAACAAAAAAAAAAGTTTGGGTTATAGGTTAGCAAAACTAGATATGTTAACTGATTGGCGGTTTGTGGGTGAATAATATCACTGCTAAACTTAGGTTAAAAGTCTCTTTTATGACCATCAGCAGATCATTACATGGACTAAATTCTACAAATACATACCACGATATAAATATGGACAGTATGGAACCTAGGCGAAATAATTACCTACGCTCCATTAGAGAATTAGCGTTGTCTCTCTTAATGTTTGTAAAATTGAAAAATGTTTTATTGGAACGAGGCACCCTCGAAAACCATGAAAACGAAAAATTTTAACATTGTCGCAGCCGTCATCTTGGATTTACAATTAAATTCATGAATTTCTTGTGATCCGTTACACAGACCATAATTCGATAGCGATTATAACAATTTAAAAAACGAAAGCTCGGGTTTTGAAGAAGCCGAGTTCAAACCTCCACACGACACCCGCGACTGAGAGCTCTGCGACTATCAATTAGGAGGCTCGTTGATGCGTGCGTGTGAGTGTGCCGTTTCGAACGTTTGTACGTAGTTTCCGTAGTGTCCATATTTATATTGCGTAAATAACTACCTAAATGTATGCACACAAAAGCGGACACAAGTGTTTGACAAATACTTACCTACCATTAATAAACAAAACAGTTGACATGGCAACTCAGGCGGCCAGTTATCGAAAGCTTAGCTGAAAACATGTGATTTTTAAACTTCATTCCTTTCAAAAGCTCTAAAGTCTAAGCAAAACTTGAAACAGAAAGCAAAAATCTCCTTCGTTACACCGCTTTCTTGACGGTAATCCTACAAACAGTACTCCTGCAATCCTGCAGAATGTTCCTCAGATATAATAATGGCGCAACATTCTGTCGTTAAAGCGAAAGCGCCAGGGTAGACCTCGACATTCATAATTTCTTACGGTTTTTTTGCAATTTGCAAGTCACTTGTTGGTTGTATGTTGATCAAAATAAGATTCAACTCTTACAACTCTTTAAGACCAGCTAATCTTGTTGATTAGCTATTTCACGAAATCTTGACATTTAGGATTATACTAACTTAAGGAGTTGTATTACTGATTCTAGTGATTATAATTATGTAAATACATATTTGTTACGGTCGCGAATCATACTTTAACCAACATAGAACCTAAAACTGACTTGGAAATTGAAAAAACGCAAGAAAATTTGAATTTCGCGGGTTACCCTGGCGCTTTCCCCTTAAGTGTTGTTAGCTCAGAAAAAAAACTTTCACGAAGAACTCAGTTAAAAAGAGCTATCGCCATCAATTGTCACCTGTAGCCAATAAGAGCGAACGACACAAACTTACCGATTGCTGGAGCCCTTTATTAGAAAACTTTTATCCTTTATAAAAGGCATGGAAAAATAAAGCTGCGGCACGTGTTACAAATAAGACATAACGGCTGGACTAACTGAGGATTAAAGTTAACGATAGGTCACTATGAACGAGTGAGCTTAGTGGCGTTCGATTGGAATAAACTGGAGTTTGTATGGCTGGCAGTTAGGCAGGAATTGACTGGCCGAGTGTTAAAGTTTGATTGTTTATTGTTTCGGTGGATTTGGGCCTTTCTTTCGGGGAAAAGGTGAGGTCGAATTTATTTTAAAAGAAAAATCTGGGGATATAGTAGTGCCCCCACCGAGACATGCCAAAAACAAAAAACACTACATACCTGTTCTCGAAGCGTTTCGTCACATTTTAAAACCCTCATAGCTTCGGCTTGGATAATGATAGAGAGCTCAAATTCTCAGGATTAGATGTAGTTAGCAGACTTATAAGACACACTCTTTCATTTGTCCAGCATTTATACTTTCGATTTTATTAGTATCTAAAATTCGTCACTGACTGACTCACTCACTCATTCATTCATCAAAACCTCTAGGGGACTTCCACAAGCCGTACATTTGACCAAGATGTACAGGTTTTAGGGGCTTGACTCTACGTTAGATCTGATAACTTTTTAACAGTGAAAGCGTTATTTAAGTCATGGCAACCTACATACTTTGCATGAAATGTTTTTAGTGGAATAAAAGAATACCTGATCTTTTTGCCAATATACAGGGTTATTGGTAAAACACCAACAACCTCTTAAGGGGTCATTGTACTCATTATTATGAACAACTTTTACTATGTTGTGTTTAAATCAGCTGTTCAGTACATTTACGAGTATGTTCGCATACTTCGTCAAAATGTACTGAACAGCTGATTTTTTTTCGCGATTTCAGGTTTGGTCCCATAGTAAAAGTTGTTCATAATGATGAGTACAATGACCCCTTAAGGGGTTGTTGGTGTTTTACCAATAACCCTGTATATCAAATCACAAGTTTGTTAGATCTGTGTATTAATAAACATAATTGCTATAAAAT
Organism: Dicycla oo; assembly: GCA_948252095.1. NCBI lineage: Eukaryota > Metazoa > Arthropoda > Insecta > Lepidoptera > Noctuidae > Dicycla > Dicycla oo. The sequence continues at coordinate 12,841,871 of OX411714.1, read as the reverse complement.
TAAAATTACAAGATTCAACACAAAATACACAGTAGACAATACCAAAGTACGTCTCTACTCACCCTCCTAAGCCAACAAGCCGTTCAAAGCTAGCCAACTAATCGTAAGATTACATAGATAGCAATTACGACGCTACCTGCAAGGAAATTACATAATATCAGGTCCGACCATGGTTCCCTTTGACATTCAACATGTCAGTCACAAATGGAGTATAGGTATTATAAATTGTAAGCTTATAAATTAGCCTGTCAATAACAGATTACTATTATAAGCTTATAGATTAGAGACACAGAAGTGTGTCTAATTTCTGGGTAAACCACAAACCTGAGATGACCTATTTAAAAAGAGAAAGAAAAAGAAACAAAATACGAGTACGTTTATTTGCGATAAACATGACGCAAAGAAATATATAAACAAAATAATAAAAGAACAAAGGACATTGACAAAAATGGCCTATGAACCAACACGCATGAAACATTTACTATAATTACTAGTTCTTTTAATAATATACATTACAAATATTTCAATAGAACGGACACTTTTTAATTTCGAAAACATTTTAAAAAGTATTCACTTCCGTCATAATCCTCGGTGTTATTCTTTTTTGGTTCAATTTGAGGTTTTTAATAGGCAAAAGTATTATAGATCGTACAGCCAAGTCTTTGTAACAGCACTTTAAATAAGAGTTTGACACAGACAAGCGTCAGTATTCTCAACACTCGATATAATGTCGCGGAACCATAATACGGCTTATCAAAAAACTCGATTGAAAGCGCTGTTTGAAACGAGCAATAATATCGACACTGACAGTTGATGAATTGACAGATGACAACATTTGACATTTGGTAGTAATGTCACTTGGCGCGCGCATTCTGTGCTCGATCTGCGTTTGCGTTGGTTGCGTACTGAATTCGTTTGCATTTTGTTACTTTTCCGATTTTATCTAACAACTTGGCGTGAATTGACCGTGATTTTCTCTTGAAATATCGACCTCTGGCTGAGTTTTACTGATACGGACCTACTTAGAACAACGACCTGGCTTATGATTGGCTTTTTATTGACGTAATTATAACCTCAAAATCTGAAAGTGATTTGATCCCTTTGGACCATTTACAGTCCGGCCGTCGCGTCGAGAGAATGCGTTTCTGATACCTGATAGTTGGACAATTTATAGTAGTAATAAGGATCAAATTCGCAAAACACATATTCGTTAGCATGAAACTGACAGCTGTCAAGAATGCTAATTCTCTCGATGGTCGGACTGTAGGCCTGATTGCACCACTACAGTCGAACTTTTAATCAGCTGCAGTAAAATTACACTTCTTATCTGTCATTTCGTTAAAAATGTTCCCTTTTAAATAACGAAATGCCAGTAGAAGTGTCATTTTACTGCAACTAACTAAAAGTCCGACCTTAGTCACTAAATGCGTATAATTCTAAACGTATTTAAAAACATCTTTATATCCCTGTCATCAAACGGTTGACAGAAACAGACCGATGTTTTAAACGTTTTTAGTGATTTGTGGTGTAAGCTGGCCTACATTAGGCCAATTTGCAGTGCAGATCCAGATCTACACTGTCAAAATGTGACCGAAAAGTTAGGTCTGCAGAATATTTTTGAAAAAAAAAAAGTTGCGGGTTGGAAAATTTGTTTAAGCTTACCTTATATTTGTTTAGAATACCTACAATTAAATTTTTCATATAAAAATTGTCTACTCGATGATGTGCACTGTTTCAATCAGGCCTTAGGAGTTATTTTCTAACATAACAAAGGTTTGCAACGAAGCTTATCCTCTGCTTTTTAAACCCATCGACAAAAGGCTCTAAACGAATACCTACTACTGTACCACCAGAACATTTAAATAACCAATGTACTTGTAAGCTTTGTTCGAATACAAGAACAACAAAAAATGAAAACATCACTGTTTCACTGTTTGTAAAATGTGAAAAAAAAACCTTCTGAAAACAACATATTTCATCCAAAATAAATATTCCATTTCAATATTGTACATCTAAAAATACAATACCGTTGTTCCGGGAAAACTGTAATGTAATATTTATATGGTCTTCGTTATAAAATAACTACAGTGTAAAGTTTTTATAGCGAAACTCAAGGGACCGAGCATTTTTATTTGTTATAGAGAGTTTTCGTTATGTGGATTGAAGAAAGAGAAACAAACACTAGGTATACTTTTTAATACATATTTATTTATTGGTTTACGACTGATATGAGAGACGCCTAGTGTGTTTAGTAACTGGGGCCAATATTCCTAAAGACAACGCAAACCAAGAGTAATTTCACACGTGTTCTAGGCAATTCAATCTGCCTAGCCTTTTCCCAACTATGTTGGGGTCGGCTTCCAGTCTAACTGGATGCAGCTGAATACCAGTATTTTACATGGAGCGGCTGCCTATCTGACCTCCACAACCCAGTTACTGGGTAATACGATACCCCTTGGCAAGACTGGTTGTCAGACTTTCGGGCTTCTGACGACCCGTAACGGCTGTCAAAGATCCACGAATGACAGCCGGGACCAACGGCTTAACGTGCTTTCCGAGGCACGGAGGAGTCTCGGTATGTAAAGATGGTCACCCATCCACGGACTAACCCCGGCAAGTGTAGCTTAACCTGATGGATCGACCCGTGCGGCTGTTATTACTTAGCTACGGACTCCTCCGTGTTCTAAGCAATTAACAATAATAAAGGCAAGGTGGCTGTTTACAACCTCAGGTGTTTTCGGCATCTCAAAGATTTAGTCGGAGCCTTTTGTTAACTGGTAACATAAACAATAATGCTGATAAAATATATTTACTCAAGTCTAAATATGAACGCAGTTCTTCATAATAGAAAGATTGTTGCGCTATAAAGATTGTATCACTATCAATGTATGGGTTTTAAGGTAAACCAACCAAATCATACTAATTTCTAAGTTATAGGAAGTTTTACATTATATCGAAAGACGTTATGAAGAGTATACACTGTATTATAATTATAAATAAAGTCCATTTGTTCGTAGAGGCAACTTGGAAAATAACAGGCATATGTAACAGTATCGTTTCCACGTTATATTTATTTTGTACAAAACAAAAATTGGATGCACGTTTAATATGGAAACAGTGTATTAAAAAGCCGGTTGTGCAAATAGTACGTTATTTACGCTGCGCTCTTTGATTAGCCAATCGAATTGATTGCCAAAGGAAACGCGAACAATAATATTTGAGTAACAAACAGTGGATCCCAAACAGCAAACGACTACGCGGCTTTAAAAAGGAGTCCAACTCATCAGCTGGACTCCTTTATAAAGGATTGGCTCGCAATAAACCGGGAAAAGTGGTAATAGGGAAGGAAGACCTTTGTTCTGCAGTGGGATAACACTGGCTTATAATAAATAATAATAGGAAACAGGTAATTATAGGACTGTGTACATTTATTTAGTGAATGTTTTTTTATGAGCATACTCACGAGTGGTTTTTAGCTAAGTAATAAAAGCCGCACGGGTCGATCGATCACGTTAAGCCACGGTTGCCGCGGTTGGGCCGTGGATCGATGATGACCCGTGCCTCGGTAAACACGTTAAGCTGTTGGTCCCGGCTGTCATTCGTGTATCTTTGACAGTCGTTACGGGTTGTCAGAAGCCCGAAAGTCTGTCAACCATTCTTACCAAGGGGTATCGTGTTATCCAGTAACTGGGTTGTGGAGGTCACTCCATGTAAAATACTGATATTCAGTTGCATCCAGTTAGATTGGAAGCTGACCCCAATATCGTTGGGAAAAGGCTAGGCAAATGATGAGCTTGCATTCTCATAACGGCAACTAAAGTTAATCCTACTAATATTATAAATGCGAAAGTTTGTGAGGATGGATGGATGTTTGTTACTCTTTCACACAAAAAGTACTGAACGGATTTTGATGAAATTTGACACACAGATAGTATATAACCTGGATTAACACCTAGACACTATTTATCCCCATATTATTACGGGTTCGAGACTTACGCGGGCGAAACGTCGGGGCGCTGCTAGTAGGATGTGAACTAATTATCACCACACTTGATAAACAAATTGGTGATCTATTTTTCGTGTAGAAGCTTCATATAGTCCATTTATTTGGTGAGCCCCTTATAAAATCAGAGAAATTAATTGTTAATCAAATTGAGTACCAACTTAAATTGTCCATATATAAAAATCATAAATATCATTCTTTGATAGTTGTATGAAATGGCTATAATACGGCAAATTAACGAAGTGTGTTAATTTGATAAACAATTAATTCCCTGACTATATTTGGTGAGGCACCAATATTATTTCATTCTTATCACAGGCTCTGATGTAGGATTCTACTTAACTAAATCGAGCCGCTACACACTTTTCTAATGTACGACAACTGTGGTTAAAACGCTCATAGTTAAACAAGCTAAGAAAATTATAAAAAAAAAAACCAGCCAAGTGCGCGTCGGATTACGCACAATGAAGGATTCTCTAATGAATCCCAAGAACAAATTAACATTGTAGTTGAAAAACATGTTCTACCATACATTCCAACTGCAAATGTAAGTTTGTATACACAATATTGAGAGATTTGCCATGTTGTTTTATGACCATTAGACTTCTTATAAGTTTTCCTGTAATCTATAGATATTGCAGAATGGTCAGTTTTCGTCTATTTTCTTAAATAACTTTAAAATGATTTATTTTAAAATTATAAAAAATAATAATAATAAATAATAATAATTTTATTTTCCAAAAGTATACAGACAATTAAATAAATTGTTGACATACTGGAAATCTTAAATTCTATGATCCGATATTGAACATCTGTGTCTGAACTAGATATAGAATATCTGTATTTCAGACATCAGCGCTCTTCCCCGGTTGTGGGTGACATTTACAGATTAGTTTAGCATGACCTCTATACACATTTACAAACAAACACATTCGATCAAAAAATAAATATATATATTTGAGACCCTCATAGGAGGGCTTCCTATGAGGGTCTCAAATATATATTTTTTCATTTGATATGTCACACGGTACAGTTTGCAAAACATTTTTTTTTTTAATTTTCTTATTTTCCCCCATAAATGAACCCCATATTCAAAATTCATTAATATACACTTCATACGGACGCGTATTAGGGTCACAGAAATACATACGTGTACCAAATTTCAACTTAACCAATCCATTAGATTCGGAGCAAAATTGGCTGTGACAGACGGACAGACAGACACACGAGTGATCCTATAAGCCGTTTTTTCCTTTTGAGGTACAGAACAATAAAAAGATGGCCGATCCTAAGTATGCCACTATGTTAGTAAAGTTATGAAGAAAGTTCTCATAACTCTGGACAGCGAGGTGTCCCAGGAGATAAGCACAACTTTTTTATTAGAAATAGGATTAATTTCTATGGTAGCCTGGGGAATAAAAGCATAATGTCAGCTTATTGTACTGCTACACTTGCAATAGCTGGGAGAAATAGGAAGATTTTACAAGAAAGGAAAACCTTACTATGTAACATCGATAATTTAACAAACCATTTACGTAAGATTACGTTTAAATTATTTTAATATGTGCCGAAAGCTTAGTTTTTTAATGGCTATTTTTTAAACGATCAAACATAAAATCTAACTAAGGGTGTCAAAAATACTGGCGTACTGAAATACTAAGTGGGTGAACGACTGAGGGCGAACACAAATATTGAAAACGACGACTTAAAAATACGAATTTGATGTACGAGTTATTCAGAACGATCAGTATAATAATTCTTATGCGAACCAATTTCTATTTGAGTAACCATTTTGCAGCTCACATTACATTCAACGTCTGGCATATATTTTATTCCAAGAGTTCTGCCTTATATCCTAATCGAGGTGTTTCAAATATATCATGTTGGACAATGAACCAAAGACTCACAATAAAACCTTAAACTAACTTATAAAATAACTGATTGGTGTATGCGTATAGTCGACAGCACATTAAGCTTCACAATACGATATGAAAAATTATTTAAAAAAAGTAAGACCCGACTTCAAAAACCTAAAAAGAATAAAATAACTTTTTTACATGGTGCGACTGCCTATCTGACTGGGTACAACGATACCCCTTGGCAAGACTGGTTGTCAAACCTTCGAACTTCTGAATACCCGTAACGACTGTTAAAGATCTACAACCGGGACCAAATGTTTAACGTGCTTTCCGCAGCCCGGAGGAGTATCGGTAGGTTATGGATAGTTTCGTTCACCCATCCACGGACCGACCTCAGCAAGCGTTACTTAACCTTGAAGATCGGTCCGTGCGGCTGTTATTATTTATCCACGAGCCATTCTCCATATAGAAAACCGGAATTAACTCAAACTTAAACTTCTTTCCTATCGCATCCTGTTCATCGTTGAAAGCATCGTTAGGTACATTTTATTACCTTCTTTATTTAAGTTTCTACTTCAAACAGCCGACAAGATGAACGTGAACAGTATTTCAGTTGGTCGATAAATATAAATATCGATATCGACAAAGGCGAGGCTCAGGAGATGACGGACGGGCAGCCATTAAGCAGCGAACGCTTATTGCGTAGCGACGTTTATATTGTTCCTTAGATAATACAGCGTTATTTAGCACAACACTAATATTCACTCGTTTTTTGTTCCCGTCTCTTCTTGTTAGACGAAAATCTGATGTACCGTCGCATCATTTACATTGAAACGATCCCCTTTTAAGGATTCCGTACCGAAAGAGTGCCAACGGGACCCTTTTACTAACGCTCCGCTTTCCGTCGGTCCGTCCGTCTGTCACAGGGCTGTATCTGTTGAACCGTAATAGGTAGACATTTGAAATTTTCATAGAGTATGTACTACTATGTCCGCTCTAACAATCACACTTATATAACATTATAAAGGCGAAACTTTGTGAGTGTGTATGTATTTGTATGTTTGTTACTACTCTTTCACGCAAAAACTAGTGACCGGGTTATTTTATGAAATTTCGCCCACAGATACTTTATAACCTGGATTAGCACATTTAATACTTTTTATCCCGATATACTTATGGGTTCGGGACTTACGCAGATAAGACCGCGTGGCGCTGCTAGTAAATCATAAAAATAAAATAAAGTTAAAAAGATGTAGTGTTAAATATTGTACGGTGGTACGGAACTATTCGTGCGCGAGTCCGACTCGTACTTGACCGCTTTTTTTATAATTTTTGCCATTATCCGAGTTTATGAAGGTTTTTGTAAAGGTGCAATACTGGGTTTATTTAAATGTGTTTTGTAATAGCTGTCTCGGTTGTTATACGCCTTTTGTAATTAGATTTGCTTTATATAATATTCTAGATGGTAGAAGCGTTATATAAATTATACTTTTTATGAAACGTTGTAGAATTTTTAGTGCCCAATTTTATAATTAGGTGCTGAAAGGTTAAACTAGTAAAAGTTGAAAGTTATCGCTGGCGTAAACGTTTCATAAAAGCGTTGATGTGATAATGTGAATTGTAGGCATATGTTACATACAGCATACAGCTTCTTAAGAGGCCCACGGAGCATGCGTAGTTCATACAAACGAAATACCAAAATAATTTGTAAATCAAACAAATTTTTAAGGTAGTGTGTATTTATTCCGATTGTATTAAAGAATATCTAGGTTCCCAAACATATATTTTGAAAGGAAGACATTTGAAGATAAGATATGAAAAATTTAAAATTTCTATAGAAAACTTATTTTTCTCATATTTCCTGTTTAAACCAATGTTATTATTTAATATATATTTGGGAACCTAGATATTCTGTAATCCAATCGATTTAAATACACACTACCTTTAGAATATGTTTGATTTACAAATTATTTTGGTATTTCGTTTGTATGAACTACGCATGCTCCGCGGGCGTCTTAAGCCTAATTAAAACGATATTTTTAGGGCTCCGTACCTCAAAATGAAAAAGCTGAAACTTTTACTGGATTACTTCGTTGTCCGTCTGTCTTTCTGTCAGTCTATCAAGACCCCTTTTCTCAGGAACGTGTGGAGGTATCAAGTTGAAATTAATATCTAATATGTAGGTCTGAGGTTCTTTGGAGCTCTAAAATACTCTAGGTTCCAAGTCATAATAAAAAATACGCGACATATTTTGATACCCGCAAATAAATCTAAACCTATAGAGTCCTTCACGTTGACCTAGAAACATGAAAATTGCCAATAACCAAGGTCTCAGCGCACAAATAAAGGAAAAGTCCGAAAATAGTGCATTTGTAGTCTTATCACATAATAATATATTTTTGCGATTACAAACTTACATTTGCAGTTGGAGAATTGACGGTCAACTACAATGTTAAGTTTGTTTTTGGGAAAAATTCATTCTAACTACGGAACCCCGTCATTCTGCTCCGTCATTTGGCCGGCTTTTTTCTCTTTATCAGTGAAACAGATGATGAGTGAAACTGCTGTCCAATCTCATATTAGCTATATATATATATATATAAAACAATTGAATCGCTTGCAGAAACTGGAGGTAAATCATGAAATCGTGGATGTGTGACCTGATCAATTTATACTACCAGAACAAGAAAAAAAAACCCTATAGAATTTAGCAACAAAATGAGCATAAAATACAAGATTTACTCTTCCCAGACGCCACAAACCCAAGAATCCATCACTTACTTTTTGTCCCCTAACAAGATGTACTAAAATAAGTACTAAAAAGTCATGTTTGTAAATCCGCTAATAAAACTGTTTCCACCAACCAGTGTCAACTTTCCTATAGCTCTCTCTCTTTTACTCCTGGAAATGAGTGGCCTGAACTAAAAGTTTAGGTAATTCTAACTCTCATATTTCATCGCTTACTTACGGTGAATTTCACCCGCGATGAGCACATCTAAACCGCGTTCACGAGCCAATATAGAAATCAAGTGAGTGTTGAGTGTCACTGTTCCACAACAATATTGACACTGACAGTTTTGATAGCGGTTCAGATGTGCTGATCGCGTTCAGTTCCATTGGTGAAATTCGTCTTTAGAAGTTGGATTTCTTTAAATCCTGTCTTATGTATTGCCTAAGGCCTAGAGCAGGTTACAAGTTCTCGATACACTTAAGTAAAGTTTTGTATGTAGCCATAATGATTTATTTTGTGAATCTAAGGCGCGTCGCCCTCACGAGCTCGCACCCCGCACGCCCGCGCCGCGACGCCGCCCCGACTCTAGCTCGTGTGGGCGACGCGCCTTACAATCAATCTGCCTAGCCTTTTCCCAACTATGTTGGGGTCGGCTTCCAGTCTAGCCGGATTCAGCTGATAACCAGTATTTTATATGGAGCGTCTGCACGATAATCCCTTGGTAAGACTGGTTGTCAAACTTTCTGACGACCGGGAGAGAAATGTCGGTATTGCGGTGCGCCGCTCTCCCTACCTTCCGCAGCCTTAACGGGGTCGCCACCATCTGATGGCGGACGCGGAGGGGCCGCAGGGGAGGAGTGTCGGTATTTATTTGGCCGCTCTCCCTATCCTCTGCGGCCGAAAGGTGGTAGGCGGCCGGGCCGCTGACCTGACCGGACGCAGGGTGCCTAGACACGGGGTCTGACGGACAGCCGCGGCGGGTTCGCGGTGAGTTCGTGGTAAGCTAACGCGTGCCCGTGTTCCCGCCACAAGCGGCACAGGAGGACACCGTGGTGTTTTAGTGGGTTAGAATCCCACATAACTGCACTACCTCCCCGTGGAAGTGCAGTATGCATGAGCATTTCTCCACGCAAAAAAAGGCTTCTGACGACCTGTAACGTCTGTCAAAGATCCACGAATGACAACCGGAACCAACGGCTCAATGGGTAGTCTCGGTATGTAAAGTCCACAAACCAACCCCGGCAAGCGTAGCTTAACCTGATGGATCGACCCTCGCGGCTGTTATTACTTAGCCACGAGCTCCTCCTGTGAATCTAACAAAATTGTAATATTCAGATTTCTTAAATTGATCACATTGATGAACCCAAGGGCTCACTCCAGTCTTACCAAGGTAAGACTGGCTCTCAGACTTTGGGGCTTCTGACGACCCGTAACGATTGTGAAAGATCCATGAATGACAACCGGCATCAATGGCTTAACGTGCTTTCCGAGGCACGGAAACATTATATCTTTAAAAAGACCTCATTTCTAAAATGACCTCTACGGTTTAACACTATTTCAAGCCCACGCTCAACTATTTTTTCCGTGAGGACATCGATATGCTCTCCGCACTGGGAAAGTCAGATGGTGAATCACTAACCCAAGTAACTACCCAATCATTGTACCTTGTCTAGACCAACCTTTTTTTGGGCAATTTTTTTTATTTCCTCTTTTTATGGTTCCTTACTCGAAGGGTGCCAAACGGAACCCTATTATTAAGCTTCCGCTGTCCGTCTGTCTGTCATAGGGCTGTATATCATAAGCCGTAATAGGCAGACAGTTGAATTTTAGAGATATTGAAGGTCAAAGTAGCAATTTTTTTTTTTTTGTACTAAAACGAATTCCAAGTGTTATTACTAAACTTTTTTCCAAACAAGCCTTACCTAAATTTTCAAAATAACGCATTTAAATTTACAAAAAGACAATGAACGCTAGCCTACGCCTACGCGTACGTGGGGCCATTTGCCTGGGTTCGCGTTACATTGCGCGCAATAAAAAATGGTTGTTTCTTATACCTAAAAATAAAAGCCATTTCCCAGCAATAATTTTTGCGCACAGCTACTTAGTTAGATGTACAGTATGTATAGTTGACTTAGTGATGTGTCTTTTTACACCCTGTATGTAGAAGACTAATGCTATTTTCTAAAAGAACATTGCCTTGTAAACTTTCTTCCTTTTTAAAACATACTGTTAAAGTGTGGCTCCTCCATGACTTCACACTATATATTTTCTTAACTGTCTCGTTCAATATGTTAGCATTGAGAAATTTACATTGCATGTAAGTTCTGACGGTGTTCGCAGGTGGCAGTATATAAAGAATACTTTAGTTTGGAGTATAGAAATAATACGTTAAACGTCAGCTCGGTTTTGGAGCCATTTCTTTTTATAATGGAGATATCAATTACATGCAGTAAAATGTTCTGTCGTGTTGTATGTGTTGTAGGATGATTTGATAATTCCAACTTTCACACACGGATAATTAGACACTGGAAAAGAGTTTTTTTTTTTTGCAAAAAACCGAGTCGCTCTAGTAATATTGCGAAACGAAACGTTAGCTATTATGAAAAAATAACGCTGATTGGCCGGTCGGAGAGCACCCAAAACAAGACCTCCTCTGATTGGTTGACATTTTAAATATTAATCTTTCACGGCTTCACGCTATGTTTGTATGTAGATTAGGTAACTAAAATGTTCAATAACAAGTAACGTTCCTATAAATCGATATTGTTATTTCTAACCCTTCATAACTCTATGATATAATACTTCAAAGCTCACAGGGTAAAACTAGGAACCATTCAGAATACGATTTGGTCAGTAAGCAAAAATCTAGCCAATCAGATTTAAGGATATTCAATGTTAATAGAGCGACTCGGTTTTTTGTAAAAACCCTATCTTTTTCCAGTAAGATTGAGAAATGCTTTCACCATCGTCTAATTATCCGTGTTTTCGCAATATTTCTAGGATATTCGCGAAAATTCGAATTATCAAATCATCGTCGGTAGGTTATGTATTAAGTTTCCAAATGCTGTTTTATCTTTACCGAAGCGTTTGCCAAGCGTGGTGATTATGGAATTAATTCTGTCGCGACAGGAAACTAAGATGACTTTCTCACCGCTCTGGTTTTATTCATTCTTCTGTCTTTCAGGCAGCATTTCTTTGGAAAGCACTCATGTTCAGAGGGAGCGCGTTCCAAAGAAATGCCTTCTTTGGAATGCGCTCCCTCTGAACATCAGGATGGCAACCAGTCGGTTATCTTTCAAAGTGAAGGCACGTGAACATATTCGTAAGAAATTGGCAGAATAATCAGCGCTGATTTGCTGGATTCGTTTTCTCCGCTACTTACCGTTATTTCTCCAGACAAAGTTTATTCTGTTTATATTTATATATCTATGTATTAGTATTTGTTCATTTTCGAGTTATCTTATCCTTTATATTGCACCTGCCATGTTTTGTCTCTGCATCACCCTAAGGTTGACTGGTAGAAAATGCCTCAAGTCCGCCTTTGTACAGTATTTTTTTATTTGTCCATACAGTTTTAATAAATAAATAAAACTAAAACTTTTGAGAGATGTTTTAATTGTTCTCTCTGCATCACAAGATCGACTAACAGAAAATTCTTTTGGCATTAAAATTAAATCCATTATCCAGGCATAAAGCATCAATAAAACTAAAAAGAAATATAAATATCATACCAACATCCCACTAAAATTAAATAAAACAAACTTTTTTCAAACTGCATCGGGAAAAATATATTTCTTCTGCAGCCGTTACATGTTGCTTACCTACAACTTACCAGGTATTAGTTATAACTTTAGAACTCTCCGTAACAAGTTACTTAACAAGCATCTGATTTAATTCCCGTCTACTTAATACTAAACTTCAATAGAAACCGGTAAGTGTGTGACAAAGGAACTTAGGTTGAATAGTAAATATTACCTATATTGTTTATTATAATGCGGGTAGTGGAAGTAGATCGTGATAGAATTAATTATAAAAGGAACTAATTTGCTCATTATGAATTGTTCTGGACCAATAACTTTGAGGGTAACTTTTAGATATGTATCATAGCGGACACTGGCAGTGAAACACATTGCTACCTTATTATTAAGGTGATAAAGTAAAAAGTGGTTCACCGCCAATGCCCGTACTTAAAATAGGTGCTGGATTTGTTTTGATCAAATGAGATTTTATGTGATTGGCGAAATATCTGAGCAAAGCCTACCGTAGATGATGAACCACATATTTTTTATCAGTTTACGTATTTGCCTTAAATTACACAATATCTTGAATTTTGTATGTAAGGCATATAGGAAGAATTGATGTAGGTAGTAGGTATTTTACAACCAGCCCTTTGAAAGGGAAAGATCGGAAACAATGTGTTATTTTCCCCTACTTTTACATTACAAAAGACACTCACTATAATTATCATAGGATTACATTTCTAATAAACTAAATAATATATGAATTTCAGTCTAACGTTTCATAACAACAAAGAAAACATCAGAAAAGTGACGTCATTAAAGTTGTTTGCAGCGATAAAGTGAAAGATTATAACACAAACTGAATTTAGCATTACGTTCAGAGCAAATTATACGCGCATCAAAGGGTGCATAAGGGAGAACACATACGTCGAATACAGTGACTGACAGAGATGACATAAAGAGGGTCTTATCGAGAATTCGAGAAAAAGGACATAGGTAACTTTATTTTTATGAAAGGAGTTAAATGTTTGAAGAAAAACTTGGCTGGAGAAACAAAAATGAAACCGAAATAATCGTGCGACAAATATCCTACCGGCAAAATTGACAAACACTTTAAAATAATATTTCTTGTGTTTTTAGGGTTCCGTACCTCAAAAGAAAAACGGAACCATTAAATATCACTTCGTTGTCCGTCTGTCTGTCAGTGTGTCAAGATCTTTTTTCTCAGGAACGCGTAGAGTTATCAAGTTGAAATTAATATCAAACACGTAGGTCTACGGTCCGTTCGAGCTCTAAAAAAACTTTTAACCTAGTTGACCCTGTTGACCTAGAAACATGATATTTGGCAAGAGCAACGTATCAGAGCACAAGTAAAGTAAAAAGTCTGAAAATAGTTAATTTGTAGTTTTATCACATTTTTTTTGCGATTACAAACATACATTTGCAGTTGGAGAATTGACCGCGACGTATATTATATCGATATACCTATGGGAGAATATGTTTTTCAACTACAATGTTAAGATTGCTTTTGGGATAAATTCATTCCAACTATGGAACCCTTCATTTGTACGTGGTCCGACAGACACATGGCCGGTTTTTAGAGTTCCGTACCTCAAAAGGAAAAAATGAAACCCTTATAGGATCCTTAACCTCACTTTGTTGTCCGTCTGTCAAGACCCTATATCTTGGAAACGCGTGGAGGTATCGAGTTGAAATTAAAACCATATACTCAGGTCTACAGTCCTTTGAAGCTGCAAAAAAATCTAATAACTATTTGGAAACTGAATTTCGGAAAAAGCTCGGAAAAAACTGCGAGACTCGATTCCGGTGGGCGAGTCCGACTCGCACTTGTCCGGTTTTTTTTTTATTCTTGATAACCAAACATTCCTTAAATAAATGCACCTACCGCTGATATCAATCAATCTGCCTAGCCTTTTCCCAACTATGTTGGGGTCGGCTTCCAGTCTAACCGGATGCAGCTGAATACCAGTATTTTACATGAAGCGACTGCCTATCTGACGTCCACAACCTAGTTACAGATCCACGAATGACAGCCGGACGGCGTAACGTTTTTTCCGAGGCACGGAGGAGTCTCGGTATGAAAAGATGGTTACCCATCCACAGACCAACCCCGGCAAGCGTAGCTTAACCTGATGGATCGACCCGTGTGGCTGTTATTCCTTAGCCACGAGCTCCTCTGAAAATCAACTACAATTTTTAAATAAAATGTTCTCGTTTGTGAATCATCTTCCTAAAACAGGCGAACGAAGTTGTCAATATCCATGGAATTGACATGAAGTGAAACATGTAGGTAACAGGCAATGCGTGGATGGTGTGTGCAACTTGGATAGAAAATTGATCGCAGTTCGTATTGATATGATAGCGTGTCTAGTGAGTATCAATGTATGCTCGATGGCACTTTTAGGTCTTTGTTAGAGGAAAATGGGGTTCGAATAATGGTGCTTTCACGGATTTGGTGCACGGATATGAGCTGTTTTACTTCAGAATTTATTTCCTGCTATCTCCTTTTATAATTTATCTAAATGATACAAAGTGACATCGATAATGCAAGCAACTCAGTCTGTAATATATGTACTAAACATTACATTAAATCCCGATTTACATCATAAATAGGTACATTGAATGGAACTAGTAAAACAGATTATTTTGCGATATAGGTATTTACTTAATTTAATTTCATATTTGTTAATGTTTTCAGCGCTCAGCGCTTATAATCCCCGCGGCCATATTCAGTTACAAAACAAATTGAAAACTCTCAATTTAATGTTCATTATGCTTTAGAATAGGCTTTCATAGGCCTTTTCAATAGGTACAATATAAATTTCACAACAAAACAGTGTTAAATATAAATGAAAAAAAGTTGGATTATTACAAAACAAACGACATAATAAGGCCGCCCGCTCTGCGAATATGAGACAATAAACGACAAAGCTGTATCGTAGCGGTCTACGTGGCGCTTCCGTAGCAAAACTCGTAGGCGACTACGCCGTAGCAGCGGGATACATCTAATGAGGGCACTGATATTGTACCGCTCAGCCGGCGGCCGACTCAGGCGGCCGACTCAGGCGGCCTCTATAAATTGGTTTCATGCATATTTATTTATTCAAATATGTATGAATTGAAATCTCCACGACTACTGAAATATGGCACTCGTGGACGAAAATTGAATCAACAGGGTGAATTAAGTTGACAGGCGCAGTAATAGTGTTTGAAATATAAACTCTTTTATTTGAATAAGAAGCATACCTAACTTAAGAAAGTGCTCTCGTGGCATTATTCAAAGTATTCTACATAAACTTCGCCTTCAAGCAGCGAACTGCGAACAACAAATTTTTCATATTTTGCTCTCCTGACGTTTGGGGAAATTGGTGTTTAATGAGTTAACTTATGCATCGTAGCGTGCGCTAATCTTGTTTATTATTTTTAGTGGTAGGTAATGCACGTTTAGAAAAGTGCACATGTGTTAAAAGTTGCAGCTTAATAGTTTTTTGATGACTTCGCCCGGTGCAAAATTGAGCGTGCTCGAGTCGGTATAAAATACTTAGAGAAGTTTCCGTAAAGCGTTTTGTTTGTTAAATTTTATTTGGAAATGCGGTGGCACGGCGACTCCGCTGTCTTGTACAAATTGGGGGATTTCGAACGGCGTGTTTTCCTGTTAGTATTTTTATAAATATGCTTAATCAACTTTACGTAATGTTATAACCGGTAAGACAAAGGAAGAACAGTGAATTGGATTCAGCGATTGTCATTGAGTTTTTAGAAAAAGAATAATAATAATAATAATCTTTATTTTTGCAGGAGAAACAACCTTATGACAAATTCTATACTAGTACATATTTCTAGAAGATTAGATAGCCAAACATTACTTAATTTACAAAACATTACCTGGTTGTTACGAATCATTTATCTCGTTTCATAAATATACAGTATGTTAACCAACAGAGGGCGTTCCCGTTAACCCGCAATAGTATAGCATCCATACATGCTAAAAAAAATATTACCATTCGAAAAGAAAATGGTTTTTATTTTTTTTAATATTAAAATATTCACTAAAAATGTTAAATTGATACGTAAAAGAAACACTCTGGACACGCGTACTTGAAGGACGGAAACATCGCAATTTAGTTTTTATTTTTAGTGAATATTTTTATATTTTTTTGAATATTTTAGTGAATATTTTTAGCATTTTTAGTGAATATTTTAATATAAAAAAAAACCATTTTGTTTTCGAATGGTAATATTTTTTTTAGCATGTATGGATGCTATACTATTGCGGGTTAACGGGAACGGCCTCTGTTGGTTAACATACTGTATATATTTATATTTCTTCTGAAATTACAGTATACAGTTAAACTGTAGCAAAAGGATCTAACAGATCATAAATGAGGCGAGTCTCAAAGCTGGTAACTAATTAAAGTCGGCAGACACGAATCAATACTTATAAATTAAGACGGTTTAACTTGCAAAGGTAATTGGACAAAAGTTCATCTCAAATATTGACACTGGAATGACGACAGAGCTGAGGCAGTAATTCTTTAAGGCACAGTTTACACTTCCGACTCATCGTTATTCGTCTACAGTGAATTGTTAACAGCGGATTGTCCTCGTCCATTCATTCCTTGTATTAACATTTTAAACAATGAATCAAGTCGTTTTCAAAGTTTGTGAATTTAACGATTTGTACAAAAGCGGGGAAACCATGAAAATGCGGCTTATAAAAATATTGGATGTCATTTTTGTGATTGATTTATGTTCATTGGCTTTATAAAACGATCAAGTTATGCCGACGTGCTGAAGGCATTCGTCGAATTTTTATTTGACACTTGTGTAATTTAACTTATTCTTACTTTCAATAAGTTATTTAAGTAATTTTCTTGTTAAGTAAATTTGTTTCCAAGATAAATCAATCCAGGCGATGAACTTAAATAAGTAGAGATTGGATGAATAGATATCTTCATAGCGATTGATAAATGAGTTATTTTAATAATTCTCTGAAACCGCTAGATTACGTTTTATAGTTAAACATTTTGCGAAAAGGAATCTTACGTTGTGGGTAAGGTTCGTTTGATCTGTCTGTTATAATATTTAAGTTAAGTAATTTAGTTTAACTTAAGCGATTATTTTTCGTTTAATTAGGTTTATCTTTGCATTTTTTTGTAAGCTTTTAATCTTCAAGTATGTTTAGGTTTATTTCTATTACATTCATATTTTAGGTGAATTAATTAGGTACCCTTTACCTAAATAATTTGATAAAAGATAGTTAACAGAAGTAATTATGTATAAATAACGATTAAACTAGGAATACTTTTTTGGTAGAAAACAGTTCTTTACAACCAATCCCGACTAAGAAGGATGAAATAAATCTTATAAGTACAACCAAAATAGGAACAATAACGTACATATCGCTCACCTAGATACCACTTATCATGCCGCAGGTCATGGGTTCGATTCCCATCCAGAACAAACATTTGTGTGCATGAAAATGTCTGTTTGTCCTAAGTCTGGATGTAATATTTATACATATAGTAAGCATGTATTTACAACAAAAAAAAGTAGTGTATGTAGTATATCAGTTATCTGGTTTCCATAGTACAAGCTCTGCTTAGTTTGGGATCGGATGACCGTGTGTGAATAAGTATTCTATATAAAATATTCTATATAATATATAATGTGTATTATTTTATATTATTAATGGCACATCTTCGTCTTTTACATTTTACAGAAACGAGGATCAACATTTAAAAAAATGTTTGAAATTAATTAATGGATTCGTTTTACGATTTTATACAGATTGTTGGATTTGGTTACTAGGTATAGACGTCAATACATATTTAGATTATGCACTTATGCTATATACTGAACACGTATGCTGTATAAACTAAATTTCACATTTTTCGTATTTTGCAGATGTACCAATATATTATTAGGTGAGCGATATTTGTCTTCACAAATTTGACCACGAGTATCAAACTCCCAATCCTTTGCCAATGCGTCAATCGGGTTCAATTCACAATTATACCAATTCCACGAATTCACGTGTCACTTCACCTCACCATAAACTCCCCTATTCATAGTCATGTCGCATCAATTTATTGTATAGGCAACATTTGGTGATCTCGATACGTTTCGTTGCGCATTAATTTCGCTAATAGTTTGTTTTTGTTCAGGTGTTGCCATAAGCCGATTATGGACAGTTATCAAATATAGCTCATATATTTGGCCAGTGTCTGCATAAATTATTGCAGTCACATAATTGTAACGAGAGTTTAATGTTGTTCGTCGGTTTTAACGTTGATAGTATGTGTGTATGTGTGTGTGCTTGGTTGTGTTCAATGAGCGCTGATGTATCTTTTAAGTTAATTAATGATGAAGGTGAAAGTTTGTATGTTTGGATATATGTTACTCAATCACACGAAAACGGTTGAACGGATTTCGATGAAATTTGGTGCACTGATAGACCATGACCTGGGCTGTCTTTTAGACTATGACATAGGCTACTTTTCATCCTAGATCGCAGACGATAATTTTGTGTGTAAGTATGCATACTTATTCCCAGTTAGTCCATAGTGAATAAAAAGTTTTACATCCTACATCAATTTGTCGTATTAAAGCCGATTCATACACATCTCAAAGTATGACAGATACGATTTGAAATACGGACAATTTAAGTCGGTAATGTGTGTTCATACTAGCCTGTGTAATTTGTGTCAGGCCGGCAGATGTCAAGAATCAAGAATAGATTAGAAGAGGGACGTCAGCCCGATGCACGGCAGGGCCGATAGATATAGACGCGTTGAGATACTTAAGTTTTATTTTAATACACGAAAGAGTGCAACGCGATTTGAGTTATTCATTTATTAGCTAGATCCCGGGGTAAAGTAAAAGATTCCCACCAGGGAACTTTTATAGTACCTACTTCGTACCACGTGTATGATGATGCACTAGGCATCATCAATATGCGTATTATTATTTTAAGTGGACTATATCAATTTTTCGGAAATCAAATGTCATGGTATGGGCATGTGATGCGGAGGAATGAGGAAAATGTCGTAACAAACATTTTGAGTATAAGAGTAGAGGCAGACCAAAAAAAAAAAAACGATAGATGGAATGTCTGAAAGAAGAAAGGTCACCCACTACCGAGATGACGACTAATAGAGAAGTATGGAAAAAAGGGACATGTTGAGCCGACACCAAATAGATTCAATTTCGAAAAATTTTAGATTTCAATGTTAATGGCATTATTCTCCCTTTGGCTTTCCTAACCATTCCTTTAATTACTATTGATTGAGCTGAACTGAGTCATAAGTCATTTAATCATTTGACTGATTGTTTGCACAAACCCTAAGAAAGCAAGCGCTGTCGACAATCTCAAAGTTACGTTGTATTCTTTCGCCAACCTACTTCATATTATTTTAGCTTTGATATATTCGCAATTTAAGTTGCCTCAAACTCGTTGGAGAGCATACAGATTAAATTACCTTTTTTTTCTACTTACCAACGAAAGCAAACGACTTTTTACTGTAAACAGAGGAAGTTCGAAAGTGGGGAAAATCTAGATGGATACTGTGTTTTGTGATTGCCTGGATCTAGAAGTGATTAGGACATGTACCTAAATGAAAAATGGTTAGTATTAGCCGATTTAAAAGTACGCCGAATACATCTCAAAATAGTGAAACTATGATTTTGGAATTATTTCTAAGCTCAATTAGCTCAGTTTATTTTTTTGACAGTTTGTTGCAAAACAAGTTGGAGGTATATGGCGAATTTAAGTAAACACAATATGATTACCAGTCACACAATAAAGATTAGAAAACATTAATTTACCCACTAATCATTACTTCTACATTAAAAAAAAAAACAGAAAACACAAGTAAGTCACACCAGATTACACAAATAAATACTAAACGATGTTATTAACATGCAACACCTAAATATCTAAAATCCATCCAAACATTACCTTTATTCCAATGTGGATAGGGAAGTCTGATGCCAATGCAGGTTGCGGATGAAGTGCCGGCAGGAGCGGCAGTGGAAGAGGACAGGACATCATAGCTGCGCCAACCTGCAACAAACAAATGATAGCCTTTAGTATTGGGAAACCAGTGTTTGTACAAATGTTGGATCTGTTTCTGTAAGGATAAAATGTGATAGCTACGGTCGGATGCCTATTTCAAAGTGGGTTGTCATCAAAGTAACCAACAAACATATACTAAAGTGTCCATAGCTAAAAGGGAAATGTCTTCAATGTAACTACGGACAATGCCGTCCCTTTGTGGGAGAATCGTTTATTGTTTAATAATATTACTATTTTTGCTAAAAGTGTCAAATAGTTTAAAGAAAAATAGTATGCCGGCATAAAATATTAAATTAAACGTTTCATTTCAGCCCCACATCTATCACGATTAAGGAAACCGTTCTAAAAAAGTTCACGACAATTTTAATCACCAACATCTGCGAGCACCATTTAGGAATCCGTATCATAATCTCGTCGTACGAATACATCGATACATATACACGAATAGGGTTGGGAAACGTCGAAAACAATTTAGTTAGCGATGTATTCGGGAAGCTGGGATAAACTCTGTAGATATGCCTCTCTAATATTCCGTGTGGGATGCTGGGTCCGTTGAAAACGATATGAATAATATATTGGCGCGAATGCGCGGCCGGTCACGGGAGATCAGTCCGCATTACAACTCAATACGGCTTGTGCTTTGACGAATATAAGCGTCGAACGGACCGACAGCGCGGTTCAACCATAATTTATCTAGATGATGAAAACATTTGTTTGATTGCTTGCAGGTATTAGTTCGACGTCCGGCTAATTGTGATTGTATCAGAAGTAAATGTTTAGTGAAATTGATTTACAAAGGGAACTCTTGTGAATAATTTTAATAACTATAATATATATTTTTTTTAAGATTAGAAGACCTTTGTCTTCTAATCTTTTCATCTGTTTTAGGAGTTTACTATGTCATAGTAACTGGAAATAGTTAAACCGGCGATATAATCTTGGCACTACGAACTTTCGCGCATGTTCTCTCACTCACACTCGCCTCATGTCACCATTTGGTTCCTAAAAAATGTTACTGCGCAGCCTTCTGCGCGAAGTTCGGACTCGCCAAAAGATATTTCGGCCGTAGTGTATGTTAATTTTCCTTTACATTTTATATTTATTGCACCGTACTTTCGCGTTTCAATGGGTCCCTCTTAATGATAAGCGACATCGCGGCAGGACCAGACGGAGATGGCGCGATGAGCTGGACTCCTTCAACAAGAACTGGTCCTTAGTAGCTCTAGACAGAGAGAAGTGGAAAAGAGAGTAGGGAGGTCTTTGCCCTGCAGCGGGACATCACAGTCTTTTAATAATAATAATAATTCGCGCGTTTATTGTTTTTGTCATAGCGAAGGGCGTGATGTTTTGTCTGTATATATTATATTCGATCTATCGGAATCCGGCTACGCGGAGCTCCCGGTTTCATCGTATCGACGTGTTATCCTTACCGGGTTGAAGCTATGTGAATCGGATCCCACCAAACGTTTCGTGTTCACTTTGCCTCCTCCCTAGTACCAAAACATATTACTGAACACAGTTTAGTGATTCATCAAACCAATTGACTGATGAAAGATGGTACGACAATCTTATGGAATTTTGCCGAATTAGACACTGAGGAAGCGATCAAATAACAGGATCTGATTTCCTAGTATGGGTTTGTGTAAAGATTCTTTATATTTGTTTCTGTGAAGGCTTCTTTAAATGGCTTTCTTAGGTTAAATAATATGAAAATAAAGTAGTCCAGAGTTTCCTACATGTGAAAATCTCAACACCTTGTATTCTTCGATGGGTTAGGCAGAGGTGTGCATTGTAGATACGAGATGTGAGTGTACCATATCTCGCCAGTTATGTTTAAGTCCCATGTAATAGGGAGCGAGCCTATTGCCATCAACCGGGCACAAATCCAGACCCTGGGAAATGCTAGCTCGAAAAACCCAATAACACTTTGCCCGACCTGGGAATCGAAACCTCATGCTTAACAGTAGCGCTTGCGAGACCAACGATATAGTAAAAATATCGGGATATTAGAAACTCTGATACCTCATGCTCAACAGTAGCGCTTGCGAGACCAACGATATAGTAAAAATATCGGGATATTAGCAACTCTGATACCTCATGCTCAACAGTAGCGCTTGCGAGACCAACGATATAGTAAAAATATCGGGATATTAGCAACTCTGATACCTCATGCTCAACAGTAGCGCTTGCGAGACCAACGATATAGTAAAAATATCGGGATATTAGCAACTCTGATACCTCATGCTCAACAGTAGCGCTTGCGAGACCAACGATATAGTAAAAATATCGGGATATTAGCAACTCTGATACCTCATGCTCAACAGTAGCGCTTGCGAGACCAACGATATAGTAAAAATATCGGGATATTAGCAACTCTGATACCTCATGCTCAACAGTAGCGCTTGCGAGACCAATGATATAGTAAAAATATCGGGATATTAGCAACTCTGAAAAACAACCCTTAAAGCCATCAGCGAAATTCAAAATGGCAGAGCTTTTTCCAAAACCACATAATAGAGATTGGAAATTTCGTAAATATCTAAACAAAATCAAACAAACGCCGCAATGTTAATATGAATCGGGAAAGACGCGAAGTTTTAA
Organism: Dicycla oo; assembly: GCA_948252095.1. NCBI lineage: Eukaryota > Metazoa > Arthropoda > Insecta > Lepidoptera > Noctuidae > Dicycla > Dicycla oo. The sequence goes on along the minus strand of OX411714.1, from coordinate 12,818,839 downwards.
TCGAAATGTCGAGCGTTTGTATCGAGCCATCCCTAGGGGTGTCTCGTTACAATAAATTAATTAACTATACTAATTGAATGACACAAAACGAATTGACTGTGAGAACTGTTTTGATAATAAAGGGCGATAGAAAATTGTTTTAATTATTTTATAGTTTTCTGTTGAACAACGAACATGAATAATTATTGGTTCGTTTTGAACACGTCGCGATCGAGAGAGAACGGTTTAATTAATTTTCTTAAGAGCCATTTTAACGGTTATTTCGCAATCAATTCTAGATAATTACACCCAGACTCAGGACAAACAGACATGTTCATACGCACAAATGTTTGTCCTGGATGGGAATCGAACCCACGACCAGCGGCATGATAGGTGGTATCTTAACCAACCACGCCATCTGGCCAGCCTGGATGGTTCATTGTTTGTGCTATTGTGAACACTGTTTTGCTTAGCGTTAAAATGAGGATGTTATTTAAACGGTTAGCAAAGTATTATAATTTTTGTGAACAGAAAAATGTATATTATATGTGTTAGTAACTTATGGTCAGGAAACATTTCTAAATTAGTCAGCAATTAATGTCATACTGGACTGCTTTCAATTATTTTGGTTAGTAAATTAAATCTATACTAATATTATAAAGAGGAAAAATATTTTTTCTTTGTACTGAATAAGCTCCGAAACAACTGGACCGATTTTAATAATTTTTTCATCAAAAGAATGCTAAATTATCAGGAAGGGCTATATTTTTTTTTTTAGTTCCTTCTATGATTAAGGTCCCGCGCGGCTCAGACGCGTCGGAAAGAAATACCTCTGTAACCTTACAAACAGTACTGGGATTGCATGAATTCAAGATAGTAGGTATATCAATTCAAGACACGACACGTTGTAACCTATTGCGATAGTGTACATAACTAAATTTATCATAACTTATGATTAACTTATTATTTTAATAAAACTTTGTAGATTATTACAAAGAAACAATGCATTCTTTGTGAACTCACTAATAGAACAACGGAATAGGTCCGTGTCAGCTATGAGGTTGAGAGTGCGGAGTGCACGCGTCAGTGGCGTCTCACCTAAAAGAATGGGGTTCCCTCTATCGGGCAGAATCTTGATGCTCCGAAATTTATTTGGCATAACAGACTTGGCATAATCATCTTTAAACGAATATTTTTAAGGCATAATTTTTTTTTAATAGTACTATAGTCTTGCCGAATGTTTGTATGTCCGAATTTAAAATGACACTCTTTTAAGATGGCAGAATTTTATTTGGCATAAAATTACCTTTGGCAAATTTCGTTTAGTACGTTTATTTATCGACGATTATTTAAAGTTAAAATATTGTCTTAAAAAGTCAATGGGTTGTGTTACATAAGTTAGTGACAGAAACGAATCGCTGCAAAACCGACTCCACGTAGTCTTGTCTGCCCTACCCCTAGAGTGTAATTTAAGTCCGCGTAGGCGCGAAGCGGCGAGGCGGCTCGCGAGCTAAGGAGCAGGTGTTTTAAAGTTCGCCGCCGCGGCTGAGGTTGGCCGGCCAAGCCAGCCAGCAAGCCGAAGCTGCAGTGGTGAGCGTTAAACCATCTACGACATTAAGCTCGCGTGGGACCGCCGGAACCCCACAGCGCCGGAGCCGAGACAGAAACCATGCCTGCTGCATGTTGCATTCTTAAATATTATAGTTCTGCCTTTAAATGACTATCGATATGAAATGTATACCCAAAGACGATTCTGACTGTGAACTTTCTGCGATATGATGGTTCTACTTTTTAATTATTATGGATATGAAATGTATGCCTAAAGATGATTATAACTTACAAAATTATGAGTTTTGAATGTATGATAAATGAGTGTTTGCCAAACAATTTTCTGCGAAATCAAGTTTATGTTATCCGCTGTTATGTAAAATAATGTTATGACATAAAAAGTTCTGCTTTAAAGGGTAGACCCAAAAGATTGGTCCGAGCAATCGGCTCCGCCAGCAGTCCAGAACACACAAAACTATGTGCCCTATTATGTCCGCATGATGTACCTTCCCTCTAAGTACTTTGAATATGTACGAGGTAAGTGTGAGATCTCTCCTGACCCTCAGTTTGTGATATCCATACCCAAAAAAATAGAGTTAGGTACATAAGCGCATGAAATGGGTATACACCATACACGCGCTAGTACAAGTCCCTCACAAACTTGTTTTGTACTCTCTCCAGCATGACCCTATATATAGATTCATGTGGAGCCAAAATGACTGCGTTTCATTCTAATTGACTTACTAAAGCATTATACAGGGTGTTTGGTGCATCGTGTGCCAAATTGAAATGGTCGACTGGGGGGGTCACCTTCTATCCTTTCAGACCCCTAAACACTTCTCATGCCCTGTGGCTTTTTTTTCATCGACTTTTTATTTTTTTATAAAAAAATACCCAAATTTTGCATTCAATTACAAAATAAAAAAAATGTGTAAGTCGTAGACTCTGAATTTTAATTTTATTTAGATGTGTATTGTATTACAGTACTTTTAAATTAAAAATTAGTGACATTAGCCATCTAGTTTTTTTTTAATTTACTCGCAAAGTTTCGGATTTCAATTAAAGCTGTCCATGTTACAGCTATTTACATGGCTATAAAAAAAAAACCAAAAGCGACCGGGATCTTCCAACTCTCTCAAAAATTCTCTAGTCTATCTTCTTGCTAGTGATGTGCCACATGTCATAAAAATCTTTTTACAACTTTGTAAATTAGCTAGAATAATTGTGAATCGAGTCACAAAATATTAAATTCCAAATTCAAAAGAAAAAAGTCTTTTTGCGTAATTGTTACTTAAGTAACAGGTAAAATTTGTTTTCTCACTCTCGCGAAGTAAAATCTATCTCCTATCTCTATCTTTCTTGCATAGCGTACCTAAACTAGTTTGAACAAACGACGAACTGCCACCGACGCGGCGACGCCGTCAATCCGTCATTCGTCAGTCAGTCGAGACATCACTGCCTCTGCTACCTGACGTGTGTGTTAGTTCACCGTACTCCGCGATTTTTTCATTTTGTTACTTTGTTTTGTTGAGTTTTGTTGGTTTTTGTTACGTTTTAACTTTTGGTGTTATTGTTAAACTTTGTTGATTTTTTGTTGTTGCAATGGCGACGTTCTCTAAGAATATGCTGACATCATGATGGCTTATGGAGCCGCCAATGGTGTCGCTCGTGCAGCGCAACGAATTTACCAGGAACGTTTTCCTGGTAGACGACTACCTGGCCGCAGAGTCTTCCAAGACACATACCGACGCATACGCGAGACTGGCAGTGTCACTTTTCATGAACCAAGGGGCCATATTGTGCGACATAATGTTGAAGTGGACGAGAGAATACTGGCACTTTTTGAGGAAGACCCTACAAGAAGCATCAGAAATGTGGCAGCACATCTTGATATTTCAATATGGAAAGTGTGGAAAGTTCTTCAGCAAAACGAAAAACATCCATTCCACTACACTCCGGTGCAAGGTACGTAATTTTGAACTAACTTTAAACCCGTACACACTTTGTTTGACGATGCCTTTGTTTAGCAGGTAATGGGTATGACGTCACTACTTCCAGGTAGTGAACCAGCCCATACAAACGGTCCGACGCCGCCGGTCATTAAAAATCTCATTGTGCAATTATTTACTGCTCAACAGGAATTTAAAAGAGTTCTTTGTTTGTAGGTCTTGAGGGTGGCGACTTTGACAGACGAGTGGCATTCTGTCGGTTTATGTTACACACGGATGTGGATGATCCTAATTTCTTAAAAAGAATATTGTGGACGGATGAATCCAAATTTACCAAAGAAGGGATCCTCAATCTTCACAATCTGCATCACTGGACAAACAAAACGGAAAACCCACATGTTAAAAGGCAGAAATCTTTTCAAAGGAGGTTTAGTGTAAACGTTTGGGCAGGAGTGATTGGGAATCAGGTACCTAGTTGGACCGCATTACCTGCCCGATAACCTCAATGGCGATAACTATTTGGAGTTCCTTCAAAATGACCTGCCCGAATCCGTGTCCGAGGTGCCCGTATTTAATGAAAATGTTCCCAAAGTATTCCAGCATGACGGCTGTCCCGCGCATTGGTGTTTGACTGTGAGGGAATATCTTGACGATGTGTTCCCCAATGCGTGGATTGGTCGCGATGGCCCTATTGCATGGCCGGCACGTTCCCCAGACCTAACTCCGCTAGATTTTTATGTCTGGGGACGTGCCAAAGAGCTGGTATACGCCACGGAGGTTCCGACTAGGGAGGTACTACTTCAACGCATTGAAACGGCGTTTAATCAAATTAAGGAGGAAATACGACTTCGTACAACAACTGTGGAAATACGAAATAGATGTCGGGCCTGCATTCGCAATAGCGGCCAACAATTTGAGCAGAATATGTAAAAAATGATTAAATAAATGTTAAAAATGCAATTATTTTTTATTTCTAGTAACCGTCCCCCCCAAAAAAGAGAGATACGAGACAGATTTTACCTTACAAGAGTGAGATAACAGATTAAATGAGTTCTTGAGGTATAATTTAAGTAAAAATATTTTTTTAAATCATAATTTCAAATTTAGTATTTTGTGACTCGATTCACAATTCTAGCGAATTCACAAAGTTGTAAAAAGATTTTTATGGCATGTGGCACATCACTAGCAAGAGGATAGACTAGAGAGTTTTTGAGGGAGTTGGAAGATCCCGGTCGCTTTTGGTTTTTTTTTTATAGCCATGTAAATAGCTGTAACATGGACAGCTTTAATTGAAGTCCGAAACTTTGCGAGTAAATTAAAAAAAAACTGGATGGCTAATGTCACTAATTTTGAATTTAAAAGTACTGTAATACAATACACGTCTAAATAAAATTAAAATTCAGAGTCTACGACTTACACTTTTTTTTTATTTTGAAATTGAATGCAAAATTTGGGTATTTTTTTTATAAAAAAATAAAAAGTCGATGAAAAAAAAGCCACAGGGCATGAGAAGTGTTTAGGGGTCTGAAAGGATAGAAGGTGACCCCCCCAGTCGACCATTTCAATTTGGCACACGATGCACCAAACACCCTGTATAAAGCGATAACCGCTTTAATGTTATTACATCCACGCACCATCCGGAGCATAAATCCTAAATTACGGTAGGCTTTTCTGCAGCAGCTTGTAACGTGATCACGAAACATTAGCCCAGTGTTGAATTTCACCCCTAAGTCCCTAACTTCCGTAGCTTTAGCCACTGGCAACCCGTCTATATTGCAATTATATGGAATAGGAGTGCGCGCGCGTGAATAACTGATTTTTACGCATTTGAGATGTTGAACTGCGGGTGGTTATCCTTGCTCCAGGTCACCACTCTGTCTATGTCTCTTTGAAACCTGCCACAATCCTTCAAATTACTTATCTCCAGCGACAGCTGAAATCGTCAGGAAACAGTAAACATTTGGCGTCTTTAATCACTCTTGGCAAATCATTAAGCATAGGAATTAATTGCAAAGGCCCAAGGTTACTGCCCTAAATCACCCCCAACCAGATAAACTATGGCTCTGACTTTTGGCCCCCATATTCTACGTACTGTTGCCTACCGCTCAAGTAACTAAGGTAGATAAGGTCCGCTCAAGTAGATAAGGGAGTGAAACCAACGGCCACTAACTTTTTGAGTCAAACATCATTGTTCACCATATCGAATGTTATTTTTTTTTAAATCGAAGTAACCGGCATCAGTTTGGTCCCCACTGACCACTGTTTGCAAAAGTTTAGCCAGGTAGCTCAGGAGATTGCTAGTAGTGCTTCTTGCTGGTCGAAACCCGTGCTGGACGTCTGAAAGCTGGCTACTGACCTGTTGAAATATGCTCTTATAAATAGCCGATGCGAAAACCTTCACGTGAGTTGACAGCACTGCGACAGGCCTATAACCATCCGCCGTCATCCCAGACACTTCCTTTGGCACTGGAACGACGCGTGTAATCTTCCACTTCTCCGAAAACACAGCTCCTTCCTGACATTTATTGCAATGGTTTAGCTAGCACCGACCGACAATCTTTAAAGATGTAAAGCGGAATGCCGGCCTAGAAGACGTTTTCGGTTTAAGCTGTTGAAGCGCGCAACATACGTCCGACAGTTGCAAGTTATCAAGATATATCCGCGCCGCTCCATTCTCCCCGCCCGCTTCGGTCATAGTCGCACTTGCGTCCAACTCGGCCTGCTCTGTACTAAACACCGAACAGAAGTACTTACTCGGCAAACTCCTGAACACACTGTTCATCAATCAACGCCTCGCCATTCTTGAGAATCTTTTGCTGACTTCTAGTACCTCTTCTAGATTTTGCATAAATCCAAAACGACTTCGGGTCTTTGAGCGTTTGATTATCAACACGGTGTTCATACTTTTCCGGGCGCCTAAAATCAATATTTTAACTATACTTTTAATCAGTTAAACGCTTTGTAATCAGTCCTCAACCCACTAGTTTGTACCATTTATGAAGGAACAACCTTTACTTAGCCAATGGAGCCCAATTTACGGCCGCAATTGATGAATACAATATGAAAAAATAGGCCGTATTGAAATTCCAGCCTATAGGATCATGTGTATCCGGTGTCAGTGCTGCTGAACCAGCACGCAGGCTCACCATAATTTTAAATCATTATCAGCCTATAGCAGTCCATTGCTGGATATAAGCCTCTCCAATTGCACGCCATTCAACACTATTCTCGATAACTCTCATCTAGCTACTACGAGCCACCCTGCGAACATCGTCGCTCCACCTAGCCTGAGGGCGTCCTACCTTACGTTTGACGATTCGCGGTCTCCACTCTAGAACACGTCTTCCCCAACGGTCATTGATTCTATGGCTAATATGGCCGACCCTTTGCCACTTTAGTTTACTTATTCTGTGATCTATGTCGACAGCTTTGGCTGACCACCTCGTTCCGAATTCGATCCCTCAGAGAGACGCCAAGCCCGAAAAAATGTTACTCTAAAGTACATCTAATAATATAGCAATCCACCCGATGAACAATGATAAATTTTAATACCGTCCCTACATTGACCGTGTTATATTTCCACCGAGGAAAACCGCGCTCTTCAACTATTCACGAGTCGAGGGAAGTTGTTATTATGACAGTTACCTAACTCCATTAATTACATTAATGAATGCATTAATATAGAGTTGGCTAACTATGCCTCGGGCTGACAGCCGACGTGAAATCCTTTTTACTAGATAAAATAAAAATTCTAACTAAAGTTAGAAGACTAGTTGGTTGAAAAGTAGGTGTTTGAAGAATTTTAGAATGTTTTTTAGGTGGTTGGTTTTGTCGAAATGTAATAGTGAAAGGTGTTGTTAGGTTTTGAAATAATATTAATAAATCGTTGAATTGTCTTAGTCGACATTGACATTGTATTTCATACACTGGCATCACTAGTTTTAAAAATGATATTTGGATATGACAGTTGAGAAGGCGGGAGTTGACTCTGCCTATTTGCTCGAGGCCAGTATCGAGTGCAGACGTGGTACGACGACGTTCCTAGTCGCTGTGTCAGTTAAAATATACATTGGCATATAATAGTTGGAGATCTATTGTAAATTAAGGTAACCTATTAGTTTTATTGTAAATATTAGAATACTAAATAAAAAGTGATATTATGTGGAGAATAGGAGATGTAATGGTATGGTGTAGTTATTGAATTTTATGTTGACAAAGATATTAAATGATTGACTGTATATCTTGGTGTTTGATGTTTTTTTCCTATTCCCTGAGATATCGTAAATTCAGATTATACTTTGTGAAATTGGGGTAACGACTTTAAAGATCCATTTAAACTAGCTGATCTAAACTAAGGGTACACCTTCCTTACAATAGTTTGTTAGAGTATATGGAAGTGGCTTTAAAATATTTGACCAATGTCTCGTAGTCCACCGCAATAAATTGGATATTCCCGAAAACAACACAATTACATCTGTTAATCTTCTTGTCAAAAAATCATTCACAGCTTTTCTAATTAACAATATGGCAGTTGGCACCCTTATTTATAGATCCTATTAAATTATAAAACAATTAATAACGGCAGCATTAATAATGACTTTTTAAAACCTCCCGTTCTTAAATGTATAATCAAATCGAAGGGGAGTGATTGGCTTTCTATAATTTTGACGGATTCAATTATATTATCGCTTCTTCCCGAACGCTGGATACCCTCGAAATTAATTAATTAACTATTGGTATAATTAAATCATCTCGGCTCCGGCAAATTTATTCTTTCGAGTGGCAAACAAAGTTTCTTGTTTAAATTATAATGGCAGTAAGATCATAACGCTATGATTAACATGACTAAAGTTTATCGTAAATAAGAGGGGGAGCGGGAATGTGATGATTCATGGTATTGCCTCACTGTTAGCCGTTTTGTTCCTAAATTAGAGTTACGTGGGAAATCTGTGGTAACGACATTTTCAAAGTAATTTGCACGGTTTAAAAAAGGAAACTCTGTTTGTTTAACGGCTCTTTTACACTGTTCTTTACTGTATTAAGTCGGCTATGAGCTAAACAGTTGCCTTTTTCAGTACGTTAGAAAGTTTTTTCAATATTGCTTTGAAGGAAAAACACATTTGAAAACGTTGACTGTAGATCATTTTCTCGGTACCTAGCTACAAACTTTAATATTGATAATAAAGTGATAATGATAATATATACAATTATACATTTTTGAAAGGTTCCCTTGGCAGTCTATCCACCGGCACTCTAATTGCGTAACGCATTATCAATCGGAATCTGAATTATTTTGAAGCAAATTGCTTTATATGTTTGAAAAAATTATCTTCTCGACAACGTAAATAACGCAATGAAAGTTGCTGTTGAACTGTTAAAATGAAACGGATTCCGATTGATAATGACTGTGTTACGCAAATAGGGTGCGGCTTGGCAAGAAACATCGCAGGCGCACTTTGACGGACCGTAAATTTGAAATATCAGTGAAACAACATGCATCATGTTTATTTCTGCTGCTGCCAATTTGCAAAGATTACTCATACAACAAAAAAACCGGTCAAGTGCGTGTCGGACCACGCACAATAAAGGGTTCCGTAGTTGGAATGAATTTATCCCAAGAACAAACTTAACATTGTAGTTGAAAAACATGTTCTCCCATACATTCCAACTACAAATGTCCATAGTTGAAGGATCCATCCCACATTACACCTAATGTGGGTTGGATCCTTTTCGTTTAACTATGGACAAACGTATGTTTGTACGCACAATATTGAGAGATTTAACATGTTATTTTTAAGACTATAGATTTCTTATAGGTTTTTCTGTAATATATACCTATTAAATTATTTTCTGTATTTTTTTTTCATATATATATATATATTTAAGACCTTCACAGTAAGCCCTTTTATTTGATATATAGCACGGTACATTTTGCAAAGATTTTTTTTTTCTTATTTGCCCCCAAAATTGACCCCAGACAGACAGACACATGAGTGATCCTGTAAGGATTCCGTTTCTTCCTTTTGAGGTACGGAACCCTAAAAAACTTACTTAACATGTCAGTCGTAAAGTTTTCAACACGAGAGCGGCATGTCATTACAAAATAAACCACTGTTCCTAACAATTTTATTAACATTACAGGTTTAAAGTCACCTTTACATCGCCGTTAAATACTAGTAAAATTTGTAGGTCCATGATATCAACTTGCCAATCACACGGTTGATTAAAACCTAATAAATGTATGGGTTTCATACAAATCCGTTCCGTTAAAGTCTTGCTAACATATGACATAAAATAAGATTTTTTTTTTGACTTTACATGAAATGTGTTTATGACTTTTATGATTTTATTTGGCGATAGGATAGACGTGGCCGATTTATTCTTTGACATTGTATGTATTATCATATTTATGTTTGTATTCTAGTAAAGACAGCACTACGGACGCACGAAAAGAGTTTAGGTCCTAGAAAAAGTGACATTTTATCAGCTACTAGCTGACCGGACCGACGTTGTCCAGTTTTCTAGAACTAGATCGCAGCGCTACCTACCGGATCTCATTGTGAATCTAATCCATCCAGGTAACCACTCAAACACACACAAAAAATTTCATCGAAATCGGTCCAGCCGTATAGGGGGAATTCAGTGACATACACACGTAGGTACTTAATTAACACGTAGGTAATTAATAATTATCTTATATATAATTCTTCTGTACAGAAGAATTATATATAAGATAATTATATTATATTATATTATATACCTACAGGGTGTCTGAGAAATGGTGTCGCCAACTTAAGGGTGTGGTTCTGTACCACACCCTTAAGTTGCCGACACCATCAAAACAACTTTTTCCCTGGGAGCAACATCGTAATCGTGAAAAAAAAAATCAGTCGTCCCATACGTTTAGTCAAGTAGGTATTGAAATTTTGTATTTTTATGGTGTATAATAAAGAGTATTCTGTCTTCTATTTATTTATTTATTCTCTTACTGGAACGTCATACAGCAATTACACCAACGGAGCAAAAAATTACTTCATATCTTCATATCATTCATATGCTTTCCATCCATGCTGTGCGCGGTGGACATCGAACGGGCGGCGATGGATCACGCACGCTCACGCAGCGTCAAATCATTTTTCCATAATTCTATAACTCCATCCAGATTGCGCACATTCTTTGCAATTTTTGAGACTTAATTAATTTTTTTTTTAAATAAATACATTAAATAAAAAATTTAAAAAAACGGAAAATTTTTATATGTCACCCTGCCTGACAGATGTCAGAAGAATGAATCTATTTGTCGATGAGCTACCAAAAATATTAGACATCGATGGTTACTACTTTATTTTAGCTTTTTCGTTTTTTATCCACCTTTACATGAAATACCTAAGCGTATGCGCACGATATAAGTTCCCTACACTTTCAAGACGTAGAAAATAGGAACGGCTGTTAATTTATTACACCTTTTCTTAGTCATAATAAATTCACAGTCTGAAAAGCTTGGCTTGCAAACGTTCCTAAATGATGTGTAGTTATTATTTTTAGGGGATATGACGCGAACGTGCGGTCTGACGTCATGACTGACGCGATACAATGCGAGCCGGATGCTCTGTAGTGAGATATAAATGTGGAACGTCAGCGCCGTCAGCTATGCAGTTTTAGAATGATAAATGATTTGAAAAATACTGCGTGGACTGGGGAATGTTGTTGCAAATAATTGAGACTGATACTATAATAGGTATAACTGAAGAGCTTGTGGCTAAGTAATAACAGCCGCACGGGTCGATCCATCAGGTTAAGCTACGCTTGCCGGGGTTGGTCCGTGGATGGGTGACTCCTCCGTACCTCGGAGAGCACGATAAACTGTTGGTCCCGGCTGTAATTTGTAGAACTGTGACAGTCGTTACGGGTCGTCAGAAGTCCGAAAGTCTGAAAACCAGTATTACCAAGGTGTATCGTATTACCTAGTTACTGGGTTGTGGAGGTCAGACAGACAGTCGCTCCATGTAAAATTCAGGTATTCAGCTGCATCCGGTTAGACTGGAAGCTGATCCCAACATAGTTGGGAAAAGGCTAGACAGATTAACTATAATAGGTATAACTATCAAAATATGTAACTGTTGCTTTGTAGACAAATAGTTTTTATTAGGTTGGGGAAAAAGTCTTTTCGCATTATAGTATGTATGAACTTGTAATAAAATCTCTTTGGCTATACTATTTGTATCTGGCTGGTTTTGGTAAAATTGAAAGTTTAAATTTTGATATTATAATTATGCCCTATAGCCTTCTTCTCCAATAAATGGGCTATCCAACACTAAAAGAATTTTACTATTCGAACCAGTCGTTCCTGAGATTAGCGCGTTCAACCAAACAAACAAACTTTTCAGCTTTATAATATTGTATATATAATAGGTTGGGGAAAAAGTTTCTTCGCATTTTTTAAGAAAATTCAAATCTTTTTTTAATATAGTTTATTTACATTTAACTAAAGTATGTAGGTACCATTTTGTTCGATAACTTTTTGCCATCTTGTAGGTAGGGACATGATCCCATTGCTATAGAAATTTTGGGACTTCTGGTCAAAATACCGTGACAAGTGGTTTTGGCAGTCCTCTCGTGATGTTAACCTGACACTGCCTAAAGAATTCTGAAGAGACCGAAACAGGTGGAAATCTGAAGGTGCAAGGGTGCAAGGTCCCAGCCAAACTCTCTTTATTTTTGCTGAGTGACTAAAGATGTGTGAGGTCTAGCGTTATCATGATGAAAAACCACACCCCTTCTGTTGATTAATTCCGTCCGCTTTCTCTCAACTTCTTGCTTTAATCTCATCAGTTGTTCGCAGTAGAGTACAGAATCGATGGTCCTGCCTGGTGGTAACAGCTCATAATGACAAATGCCCTCCCAATCCCATCACACACACAGCATCACCTTGTTGCGAGTTAACCCGGGTTTCGCCACAGTCTGTGAAAAAGACTTTTTCCCCAACCTAATATAATATGTATATATTATATAATACTCGTATTACTGTTTTATTTTTATTGAATAACTAGCAGCGCCCCGCGGTATCACGCGCGTAAGTCTCAAACCCGTAAGAATACCGTAAAAAGTATCATATGTATTAATCTAGATTATAAGCTATCTGTTTGCCAAATTTCATCAAAATCCGCTCAATAGTTTTTGCGTGAAAGAGCAACAAACATCCATCCATCCTCACAAACTTTCGCATTTATATACGTATTATAAATAATAAAATATTAGTAGGAGTAGGATAGTAGGATCATGATCATTGCTGCAGAACTATTTCAGCAGGAGTACATAGTAGATACATCCATAGGTACTTACCTACCTAACCAATGACGTAACTTCATCAGTTATTGCCTGTAGATCCTACATAACAATGCAACGACTGTATGTAAAACGACATTTTATTTAAATAGCTTCCAGCGCTCGTTAGATCCATCCCGTGTTCCTCAAAAACTCCTAGAAGAATATCACAAGAAGTGTACTAATGCCATTCGTTTTCTCAGATTTTAAAAGTATCTGAAGGTAAGGAAATGTACTTCAAAAGCAAAACTAGCTAGACTTTGTTCGTCATCCTAATATATCCTATTACGGCTACACCGTCTTTGTGCAGTTACTTTTCCCCGTCGGGGATCTAAGAAAAAGATTCCAACTATATCCTCTCTTACACACGAATAACTTTCTTTAATCTACCACATAACTCGAGTGATAAGGCAAATTGCACCGACCGCTACTAATTGCAGCCGCCGCTAACAATGCTCGCTATTCGTGAACAAACAATAAGTTTATACAATACCTTAAGAATTAAAACTTGTTCTAAACGCTAAGTTAGCGATTAAGTTGCAATCACGGCGGTGCAGTACTGCGCTAAGTTAGTGTAAACAAGCGGACGCAACTCGCATTGTGCCAAGTCAATTCAGAACTAAGTTCCGTTTGTTGTTTCAATAAGTTTCTCCAATTATGTTGCATGTTTGCTAACGTATTCCATTTACGTGATGATACGATGTATGCGATTTTGCTAAGAATTCTATTTATTTAAGTTATTATCTCCTGCGGCAGGCTCGTGGCTAAGTAAAAACAGCCGCACAGGTCGCTTGCCGGGGTTGATCCGTGGATGGGTAACCATCTTTACATACCGAGACTCCTCCGTGCCTCGGAAAGCACGTTAAGCCGTTGGTCCTGGCTGTCATTTTTGGATCATTGCCATGACAGTCGTTACGGGTCGTCAGAAGCCCGAAATTACCAAGTAACTGTGTGTGGAGGAAAGATAGGCAGTCGCTCCAGGTAAAATACTGGTATTCAGCTGCATCCGGTTAGACTGGAAGCCGACCCCAACAGAGTTGGGAAAAGGCTAGGCAGATTCCTGATCTCCTGTGGCAAGTTGTCGAAAGAGTTGTCGGAATTGAAAATGTTGTCGTTATTTTTTGTATTGTGTTTACTTTCTTCGGCCTATTTGACGAGTGTTTTTGAGCCAAGGAAAATGATTCTTGCCTTTTACTGTCTTTATGGTTACAAATCACAATTATTGAAAGAAAAAAAATCTCATGTTGTCTCGTGAATCTGCAGCTTATCTTTTTGATATAAAATAATGCCTTTGTCACACGTTCGGCAAGATAAATTTTTAACAGGAAATGTTTAATACAGTTTCTTGTAAAATAAAATTATCCATTTATTAATTAACATCACTAATGGAACTGAAAAACGTAAATCTTACAGTCCTTGGATTTATTTTATATGTTCAGACGGAATAATATATCTACAAGGTACAGGCACGAGCATCAATATGTACACAATTTGCAAAATTCTAAAGCAATTTTCTAATAAAATAAAATCGTAGCGAAGTCAAAACTGTACGTTGAATATTTTTGAAAAAAAAAAAAAAGTCGTTAGAATTGTTCTTCCTTTGTAGCAATCTACGAGGTCTAGGAACGGTTCTAATAACGAAAATATAGGTTTTAAAATTTTTGTCTGTTTATCTGCTTGTCTGAATGTATGTTCCAGCATTACACAATTACAACCGGTTAGATTTTGTTCAAATTTTGCATAGATATTTCTTTTAAGTCTGGTCGGTCTATACATAGGCTATAAATTATCACGGAATTTGCAATGGGGGATGAGAAATATTGCTTTATGTTCATATTCTTCTACAGTTTACCGCAAATTGTAAAAAGACGAGCCAAACTGGGTAGAATATTGCAAATAGTTACTTATATTTTTACTCGGCTCCTACTGGTCGTATCATGTAAACTTCCTCAGGTATTCAGGTATTCAGGCTATCAAATGCAAAAAAGAATTCAAATAGGAACAAAAAAAAAAAATCCCGGCCAAGTGCGTGTTGGAACCTCGCACATTGAAGTGTTCCGCAGTTAGGATGAATTTCTCCCAAGAACAAACTTAACATTATAGTTGAAAAAGATGTTCTCCCATACATATCAACTGCAAACGTAAGTTTCGACGCACAGTAATCTATTTGAGACCCTCATAGTAAGCCCTTTCATTTGATAAACATGGAACAGTTTGAAATATTTTTTTTTAATTTTCTTATTTGCCCCCAAAAGTGACCCCAATATTCAAAATACATTTATTAACGTTGCACATACGTGTTTGGGTCTATGAAATTCATACGAGTACTAAATTTCAACTGAATCGGTCCATTAGATTCGGAGAAAATTGGCTGTGACAGACGGACAGACAGACAGACACACGAGTCACCTTATAAGAGTTCCATTTTCCTTTTGAGGTACTGAACCCTAAAAAACTAACGCTTCAGCTTTATTATTTTAGTATTATGATAGTTCGTAGAACGTACACAGAAAACATGAATTTTGGGCCTCTTCTGTCATCTATGGTTATAGTAAAAACAAATCTCTATGGTTTGGTAGTTGACTATTGCTGAGAAATCCCGCGTGTTTACAGTCTACTCTGACATCATTATTTTAGTGATAGCCGTTGGTCAGGAAAAGTCAGTGTAACGCTTGCGTTCATTAATTTACTAAAAACAAAAACTTCGAAAGCAATAGGAAATTGCTCCTGAAGGCTGCGGACCTCAGGACCTCAGGACCAGCTGCTTCTGCTTGTCGCTTTTTCCAGCGTAACCAGTCCTGACTCTGTATATTTTGGCTGTTGTGACCAAAACTACAAATGTAGTATACAGGGAAATTTTATAAAAATGTGGCTGTTTTTTTTAACATATTATGGTGTCTTACGACTTTCACGCGAACGAAGTCGCGGGCAGAGGCTAGTAACTTAATAGGATAAAGAATAGAATAACTTAGAGACAGACTTTTTTAATAGTGTGGGTCCAAATTACTATGTTCGTTACACCATAAAATTCCAATTAATAATTTAGAAGAAAATCGCTTTTGAAGTTTTCTGTGTGACTACATATTTATGCTCGTGACTGTACATAGCTGGATTTTTCGCATGTCTATCATAAATATTAATATTGATACTCAGTTCGTGTGCGCTCAGACGTTAATGTGTAATGACATGAATGTAATTACATTATAATGAGATATTCATGATTAATACACGATTGTGTATAAATTAATAAGATAACTGTATGATTTTGTAAGTATTTTACATTTATTTATTTAATAAAGTGCGTAATAAAAGCTTTTACGAGTGTCAATGTTTGTGTTCTACATATTTTTAGAGATATTTTTTTGTACAGACGCCAGCAGGTCAAGCTACCCGAATCTGTCAAATTTTCCCAATCAACATTGAACCTAATGCTTTAGCGATAAAGTTGAAAATCTATGAAAATCTATAAATAAATCTGACAGATTGTAGTAGCTTGATGTGCTGGCGTCTGTACTTACTACTGTTGAAATATGATTATATTAGGTTGGGGAAAAAGTCTTTTCGCATTATAGTATGTATGAACTTGTAATAAAATCTCTTTGGCTATACTATTTGTATCTGGCTGGATTTGGTATCATTGAAAGTTTAAATTTTAAAGAACATAATTCCAAATTCAAATTAGTGAAAATGTGTGATTTTCATTTGTTTTTCGTACCGTCAAGATGAGTGAATCTAATGAAGAAATTCGATACATTTTAAAATTTTACTACAAAAAAGGTAAAAATGCAACGCAAGCCGCGAAAAAAATTTGCGATGTTTATGGACCTAGTGTAGTATCTGTGAGAGTAGCACAGATTTGGTTTAAGCGTTTTCAATCCGGAAATTTTTATGTCAAAGATGCACGTCGCTCTGGTCGCCCTATTACGGATAAAATGGATGCCATTTTTGAAAAAGTGGAGCAAGATCGGCATATCAGTAGTTACGACGTAGCTGAAGAACTGAAAATTGACCACAAAATAGTTTTGGCGCATTTGAAACTCTGGGTACACAAAAAAGCTCGACATTTGGGTACCTCACGAGCTCACTGAAAGAAACCTAATGAACCGTGTACTCATTTGTGATTCTTTATTACGACGTAATGAAACCGAACCATTTTTGAAGAAGCTGATAACTGGTGATGAAAAGTGGATCACGTATGACAAGAACGTGCGAAAAAGGTCGTGGTCAAAGGCCGGTCAGGCTTCACAGACTGTGGCGAAACCCGGGTTAACTCGCAACAAGGTGATGCTGTGTGTGTGGTGGGATTGGAAGGGCATTATTCATTATGAGCTGTTATCACCAGGCAGGACCATCGATTCTGAACTCTACTGCGAACAACTGATGAGATTAAAGCAAGAAGTTGAGAGAAAGCGGCCGGAATTAATCAACAGAAGGGGTGTGGTTTTTCATCATGATAACGCTAGACCTCACACATCTTTAGCCACTCAGCAAAAATTGAGAGAGTTTGGCTGGGAGGTGTTAATGACCTTGACCTTGCACCTTCAGATTTCCACCTGTTTCGGTCTCTTCAGAATTCTTTAGGCAGTGTCAGGTTAACATCACGAGAGGACTGCCAAAACCACTTGTCGCGGTATTTTGACCAGAAGTCCCAAAATTTCTATAGCAATGGGATCATGTCCCTACCTACAAGATGGCAAAAAGTTATTGAACAAAATGGTACCTACATACTTTAGTTAAATGTAAATAAACTATATTAAAAAATGTTTTGAATTTTCTTAAAAAATGCGAAGAAACGTTTTCCCCAACCTATTATATCATAACATACCTTATAAGAGATTTTTTGTAAGTATAATTTTGACAACCTTATTACCTATTGTGCATTTTGACTTGCAGCACGTGAAAACTAATAAACAGTAGAAATTTCGATTGACGGCCGATTTCTTAGAATATAATTAAAACTAGCTTTAGCCCGAGGCTTCGCCCGTATGGATGTTGGAAAATATCCCACGGGAACGTACTACCGGGATTAAAAGTATCCTATGTTAACATTAATCCAGGTAAACAATGTATTAATTCCGTAATACAATGTTTTCATATAAATCTATTGGTTTACGCGGCGCACGCCAGTAAAGGCGGCGACACACGGCAAAGATTTATCTGTGCAGTCCGTTTGCGGAGCTTTATTCAACGTGTGTATGATGTATCGTTGCAGATTATTTCGTTTGCACAGTTGATCGGTGGAAGTTGCATTTCCTATTCGATAAATCGTTGTCGATTTCCCTTGTACAGTTTTATCGTAGCGTGTGGATGACGGTGTCGATCTACGGATCTATCACTCAGTTCACGAAGGGACTTGCTGTGGGCGGACGCGTCTTACGCAGGTCGTAACATGTCTGAAGAAAATCGAAGTGGACACCGTGAACAAATTGGAGGAGTTAATCCAAAGCTAGAAAATCGAAACTTGCCTTTGGAAACAAAATCCAAATATTACTATGATCGTAGTAAAAAAAAATACGCCTACAATAACAGATTGGTTGAAAAATATAAATCTATTGATCCAAACGCCAATAGGGAGATAGTGGTTAAGAAAATTAATACTCTTGTATCAGGAAGGATTTGACTGAGGGCCTGGTGATATTTTCGTAGATAACTTCACACATACGTAGAAGCGACCTGTAACTAAAAATCTCAGTGTTGCCGACAATCTGTCGTGAAGCGGAGTGAATAAAGCTGGGAGATTTTCGTACTTTTCTTCACTCATCCTTAAATATTTATGCCAAACTTTTGGCGCGAATTTTAACTCATTTAGTAAATTTATGTGTGAGTATGACCTCCGTTTTATACACCACAGTCTACGTGCCATTTTTTCTTCGAGTACTTTATCAAGCCCAAAAATCCAAATGCGCATCTTCATCTTCTGTTATTCCAGAAGACATGTTTCACGAGCGAGCTTCTGCGAAAACATGACGACGCAGATATCGGTGGCATGTGGCGAACATAGAGGGCCGTGTGATACTGTGCAAATTCAAATCGCTACGGTATATCGTTGCCGTGTGTGGCGGGCTCCCAGTTGGTATTATTTTTTCCGATATCTTCAACAATTACCGTCATATTTCAGCCAATTTACACAAAACTTTAATGAACTATACACCGCTACCTTCCTCATGAATCATTCCGTGCATTGGTAAAAACCGTGAGAAAATCCCTTCAGCATTTTTTGAGTTGATCGCGTTCAGACAAACAGACAGGCGCGGTTTTGTTTAGTTAAAATTATGCCGGTCACGCTTTATAACGAAAAGCTTTTGATTGAGTGGACCGATTTTAATAAAATATAGATAGAGTAAATGTTAACTCAAGATACGAACTATGACTACAATTCCAAACTTCTCGTATTAAAACAAAACGTGAATTTTAAAATCAACCCCTATTTCAAATCCCTTTAGGGGATGATTTTACAAAAACGCTGAAACCCATAATTCTTTATTTCCTACCAAAAGCATAGAATTTGCATATCCTTAACTTTAGAAATGCTAGGTTTCCAACACAAACTTTCATCCCCTTCACGCCCTGTAGGATTATTTTTGAGACAAAATGTAGCCTATGTCCTTCGCCAGGATGTCATCTATCGCCTTACCAAATTTTTTTTTTAGTGGTTTAGGCATGAAAAGGTGATAGACAGACAGACAGACAGTTACTTTCGAATTTATAACATTAGTATGGATATTTAGGTAGGTACTATCGAGGAAACTTACATCTGACCAATTTGAAAACAAAATCCCGCGCAGCACCCGATGACCACATCTGTTAGCAAACATTACTATAGCGGCCGAGCGCTGCGAAGACTATTCTATAGGTGTAAGTTTCCTCGACAGTACCTATATTTTTCTCGTTTCATTTCAGCAAGAACTATACAAAAATATTAACGAATTAATTTAAAAAATAATGAACCTAAGTCAACGCCACCATCAACAATTTTAGGCACTAAAAGTTACGACTTAAAATATTCACATCCCTAATTAGTTTAATAAATTTACTTATTATGGTTTAGCAAATATTCCCGGCTATACTTTACTAAGTACAGTCACATCCAAAATACGTATATATGTTCGTACAATAGAATCTGCTTAAACAACTCAAAATATTATATTTCGTCGTTAAGTCAATAGCGTAGAATGATATGAATAGCCATTTTCTTGAACTTGAATTTCAGACATGTCAGACTGAATTATGATATTAATGTGTCACTGACAGATTCTGAGAATTATTTATTAATCGACTACGGCAAAGCCAAAGGAGGGTTATAATTTTAACAGGCTATGTATGTATGTTCATCTGTTTCATCATAACTACTAAACTACTCGTCCTATTTTGACAAACGAGGTATCATTGGAAGCGTCGTGCTGTTCCGCGGGGTATAGGCAAAATGCAGAGTCACACGTAATCTGTTCGATTTATGCCTATCTAAATTATATGATGTGTGACTCCGGATTTTTACTTGACTGTCTATTGCCGCGTACCCACGGCCCGTGCCTGTCGAGATCTGTCGCGGCACATGCCGAGCATTCCACGAATCATTCCATACATTTGATCGGACGGGCGACAACAGGCCACCGCAGGCCGACTGTTCCTACGGCCTGTCGGCCTGGCCTGGCTCGGTCTGGCCTGTGAGAAAGCGGGACGTGCGACCGCGGCATCAGATATCTTGTTTATACCTATCAACGTTTATCATTGTTATCTCTGAATGTGTTGTTTTTTGTTCCCAATAAAATATTATTATTATTATATATTACCTTTTTAGTTGGCGTTTTTGTCGTAGTTGGGTTTTAAACTTTTATATTTCATACAATGGCCAGGCTATAAAAAAGTTTTAGGTAACGGTTAAACAAACTAAAACTATTAAAAAAAAAACTAAAATATGGCGTCGAAAAATTCATCCGCATCGCTGTCATCTGGTAATGTACCCAAGAGCTTGGCGGCATTGCCACGTTGTATGGCAATGCTTAGCCTCCGGCCAAGGTAAAAGCCTGCCCTTGGGTCACGGGAAGTGTCAACCAGCGGTTGGGAGATTTCCTTGAACAAAGCATGAGCACACGGTAACGGTTTGATGTCAAATCGACATTGGTCAAGGTGTATATTATTTTGATCTTGGTTATCAAGAAATTAAATTAACCAACAATTAAATTATCCACCAATAATTATAAAATTGTAGTAGAAGACTAGAGTTAAGCCACATACTGTGTACAATTTAATTATAATACCCAATGAGGACTGGCACTGTACTCCTTATACAGTTTATTCTATCACCTAGCTGGGAATGCAGCACCTCACCACCATTTATGTTGTAAATATAGTTTTCTTTACAATAGTCTGCTCGGTGCCGTAGCTTTAAAAGGTATGATGTGTTTGATTTCATAAAGGAAAGAATTTGAATCTGACTGTACCTCCCAGTAACGAGATCTTTGCCGCCTCGCACCTAATTACGACGATTGAAATATTTTATAACGAAGTGAAAAACGCATTAAAAGTTTATCGGCCAAGTCCGGGATGAAACAAAAACAGTGCCACAGAGTAAAATGTTGTTTTGTTAACAGATTTTGTATTGCCAGCGGGTTAATGAAGATGAATCGGTAGGATTTTAGCTTTGAACTGGATTTGTTCGTGATTTAATACGATTACGGGTCACTTGCGGAGTTTGCGGATCGTTTATAAAATTGTAGTTTACTTTTACTCGTAGCTAGTTAATATAACCAATAATACTGGAAGTGGTGTGGTGGGTTTAAAGTTATTTATGACGAAATAAAAAAAAACATTAAGGACTCTCAACTATCGATGTAACAATACTTAATAAATTTAATTTTGTCTCATAACATGGCAGGTGAGCTGGTTAAAAACCCTTCAATACGAAGGTGCAAAACCAGTTTTCACACTAGCTTCGTTTCTTAAATTATTATTATTATTAAAAGACTGTGATGTCCCGCTGCAGGGCAAAGACCTCCCTACTCTCTTTCCACTTCTCTCTGTCTAGAGCAACTAAGGACCAGTTCTTGTTGAAGGAGTCCAGCTCATCCCGCCATCTCCGCCTGAGCCCGCCGCGATGTCGCTTGCCATTAAGAGGGGCGACCCATTGGGTCGTAAGTTTGGCCCATTAGTCGCTGACATGCGGTAGATGTGTCCAGCCGAATTCCACTTTAGCGTGGCATCTTTCCAAGTGACATAAGTTCTTCTTTGTGATTGTCCTATTCCTAACCCGGTCTGTTAATTTGATACCCAGAATACTCCGTTCCATAGCCCTCTGGCAAACCTCGAGCGTGGACCTCTGCTGATTTCTCAAAGACCATGTTTGAGAACCATATGTGAGGATGGGAATTACGCACACGTCAATGAGTCTGCTGGGACAAAGGAAGATCACCCTTCATTAGATCTTTCATGGCCCAATAGCTCTTCCAGGCATTTTCGGTGCGTCTTGCAACTTTTTTACTTGGAACTAGAGAGACTATTTAGTCATGGCACTTGAAAATATAAAACATCCTGAAACTAATTCATCTACATTCCTTTAAAAAAAAAAAAAAACCGGCTAAGTGCGAGTCGAACTAGCGCACGAAGGATTCCGTACCAGGATCTATAAAAACGGCAAAAAAATTCATGTTTGATGTATGGGAGCCCCCTTAAATATTTATTTTATACAGTTTTTTTTTTAGTATTTGTTGTTATAGCGGCAACAGAAATATATCATCTGTGAAAATTTCAACTGTCTAACTATCACGGTTCATGAGATACAGCCTGGTGACAGACGGACAGCGGAATTTTAGTAATAGGGTCCCGTTGTTTTACCTTATGGGTACGAACCCTATAAAATGACATAAAAATATATTATTAAAAAAAAAAACCATTGAAGTCACAAAATCTTCCAAGTTTTTTCTACCCTCATCCTCACATGCTTGTCATAAATTAATTTGGCAAGTTAGATTGCGTTGTAACAAGCCCCGATGTCGTACGCTTCTCAGTTTGACTACCCCCTGTATATGACGCACCCCTTGTTATTATTGTTTTATTTTACGGTGCATCCCAAACTTGTAATTGTTTTAAGGTATCCTTGACAGGTATTAGAATTATGTTCTTTTTGCAGATTAGTACAAACTGAGAATTTGTATTTCTGCTTTTTTTTTATTTAAGATGGGTTTGCTCTTGACTCTAGTCTAGGTCGGAGGCGACAGAGACAGAGTCGACGATGGAGTGAGCTTACACAGAAGGAGCCTGTTCACTCTCGCTTTGAAGAGATTAGGGTTGTATACGTTCGGAAACTCAGACGCAGGTAGTGAGTTCCACCTTTTGCTATGCGCATTATTATTTTAGAAGTGGAAATTAAACATTCTGTCTCTCTTTCGAGAAACCAAAATGTAATAATGTCTGTTTGCATTTTAATTTTTACTGGCATTTTTCTCTTCCATTTTATTAAACGGAATCAAATCTCGGACCACGGTACGGACAAGTGAAGCACTATCAAAGACTTTGTAAACTTCGGATGAGTTCTAGACAAGATAGCTCACTTTAAAAGTTATTTCTTCTATTTTTTTTTTATTTTTTTATTTTAAATTAAGGTTCATCTCGAATAATATAAAAAATGTAGGTATAATAAAATAAACCCCCGTTCTAATCAGCCTACAGTGCAGGCCAGTAAAAATCACAGCAGTACAGTCCTCTCTTCGAGCTGTAATCTACCGCGCAGGCCCAGTGCGGGTAGGTAGATGTCACATGTCTTCGAATTATTGGTTCTAGGACATGTCTGTTACTTCAAGATGTTTTCCTTCACAGTTTTGAGAGCATAGGTGATGATATTATTTACACAAAATAAAGCGCGGCCGTTACCACGCCACCACTGCACTATAAAACAAACCAATTTCGATAATTATATATATATATATATATATATATATATATATATATATATATATATATATATATATATATTGTTAATAATATACAGGGTGTTTGGTAGATGGGTGCAAAGCCTGAAGGGGGTGATATCTTAGACCATTTAGAACTTATTAAGCTAAACTTGTCTTAGACGAAGTCTGTTTCTTGTATTTAAAAAAAAATCTATTTAAGAAATCTGACAGATTGTAGTAACTTGATGTGCTGGCGTCTGTACATCCTAATTCCAAGAGCTAATGAGATATCTGCGTAAATAGTACCTCAAAAGAAAGGGCAATAACCAAGCATGTTTTTAAAATGGTTTGAACGACTGAGGCTATTTTTTTTTTTTTTATTGTGCCGTAAACAAAACATGTTCTTGATTTTTAAAAGTTTCTTAAACTTGAATATGGCGTAGAATGTTTCTCTGATGACACAGATGCTTGGGGATTATTTTGTTTGAGTAATCATACATTACATAAATAAAAAATAATAACATAACAGCTTTTACTGGACACTATTAACAATTAATTGAAAAAAATGGGTATTATTGTTAAAAACATCAGAGTTTAAAAAAAAAATACAAGGAACAGACTTCGTCTAAGACAAGTTTAGCTTAATAAGTTCTAAATGGTCTAAGATATCACCCCCTTCAGGCTTTGCACCCATCTACCAAACACCCTATATATACCAAGACAAATAGGAGATGACTTGCATAGTCTCCAAAACGTGTGTATAACCAGTTTGAGTTTATGTGAACTGTAGTGAGAAGACAAACGGAAAACTAACATTACCCCAGCTTATGACGACATCGAGTTTAAACCAACATTCACCCCGGGGCTGAGCATACTCTGCAAACTGAGTCAGCCATCTCAAACTGAGTAAACAGAAACAATTCTCAACTTACTATTGCTATTCATGTTCAATTGAAGTAAATGAGTTTTTGAATACATATAAACTGAATCCTAATATAAGTGTGTCCTATGAGTTCGAGTTTATTACCTATAAAATTGTTGATTAGTTAAACGTGCTCGCATTTTTTTAAACAGAAACCCATCTGTCCCGAAATTTTGTTATGATTTGTTAGGGTTCCGTACCTCAAAAGGAAAAACGGAACCCTTATAGGATCACTCGTGTGTCTGTCTGTCTGTCCGTCCGTCAGCAAATTGGCTAATTTGCTCCAAATCTAATGGACCGATTTAGTTGGAATTTGGTACACGTATTTTGTGACCTAACACGGACGTGTCACGTAAATAAATTAATTTGCAATTTGGGGCCAAATAAGATAAAAACTTTTTAGCAAAAAATAAAACCGACTTCCAAAACAAAACACTACAAAGTGAAAAATAACTTTAATTTCGGAAGTCGGTGGCAAAAAACGAAAATACAAAACCCAAGACACAGTCGGTGTCTTGGGTTTTGTATTTTCGTTTTTCCAAAACAAAACACTACAAAGTGAAAAATAACTTTAATTTCGGAAGTCGGTGGCAAAAAACGAACATTTCACTTTTTAGTTGTGGACCCTACCCCACTAATTCGAATACATAATTGAGCACAATAATTGTAGATATAGCCATGTAAATAACAGTGATAGGAATTTATTAAAACACCATCACATCATCCACATAAAATATGTGGGAAATATACACATTATTGAAGTTAACTCAAAAACTCCCCAAGCAAAGTTAATAAAATTTATATGGGACCACCTCGGAAGTATACCATATCAAACAAAAAAAGAATTTTCTAAATCGGTCAATCCGTCTTTGAGTAATCGCGTAACAAACATACAAAAAAAAAACCCAACAAGCGAATTGAGAACCTCCTCCTTTTGGAAGTCGGTTAAAAATTGAAGGGGTTTACTGTGAGGGTTTTTTTTATAATTTTAAATTAAATTGTTTTACAGTTATTTTAGAAATTTGACCATCCCATCCATCCCCCCCTTATATTCGAAACTACTGAGCCTAAAATTTTAAGAAAAATACAGATAATAGTTTATCTATAGATTACAGGAAAACTTATAAGAAGTCTATGGTATTAAAATAACATGGTAAATATCTCAATATTGTGCGTCCAAACTTACATTTGCAGTTGTAATGTATGGGAGAACGTGTTTTTCAACTACAATGTTAAGTTTATGCTTGTGATAAATTCAGCCCAACTATATACGTGGTGGAACACGCACTTGGCCGGTTTTTTATTTAACATGCTGGATACTTTAGTAGGTCAACAAACATGTCGTCACCGCTCTTCGTTTGTCCCCAGGCGCATCTAACTCATAAACCTGGAGTCATAAATTCTAAAATATGTGTCGATAAATTACTGGAATATTTTAGCTTGACATTTAGTCTAGGACCACGGTGAGAATTAAAAATGTAACTGGGTTCTATCCGGTGTTTGAAGTGATCTATCTATCGTGGGATGTCATCAATTACCCACAAATTGTATGTAATTTACTATGAATATACATTTGTTTAAGGTACAATGCTCCATGTAAAAAGGTTTGCCAAAATGTTTATATGATAAATTACATAGTTTGAATTTTTATGTTTTATGTGGGGCCCATGTTGCTAAGTAATGGGTGACCCATTCATACCAAGACCCCTCCGTGCCTCGGAAAGCACGTTAAGCCGTTGGTCCCGGCTGTCATTCGTGGATCTCTGACAGGTGTTACGCGTCGTCAGAAGCCCGAAAGTCTGACAACCAGTCTTACCAAAGGCGTATCGTATTACCCAGTAACTGGGTTGTGGAGGTCAGATGGACAGTCGCTCCATGTAAAATACTAGTACGAGTATTCAGGTGCATCCGGTTAGACTGGAAGCCGATCCCAAATAGTTGGAAAAAGGCTAAGCAGATGATGATGATGGATTTTTATGTATAAGGTAGATTTAGGTTCATTTCTCCAAAACGGTTACACAGCTCGGAGATAAAAACGGATTAAGTACCTAACATAACTATCGACCGTATGGGTATATGAAGGAATTTAATCGAGAATTTACAAGCTGGTAAAGAGCGATAAAAACAGAATGACAGCATCCAAAGCTACGAATAAATGAAGGTACTTTTATGTGTATTAGACATAAAATTTTACAACTGTCTGATAACATTCAGATTAAATATAAATTAATCTGTTCTTTACTGAGCAGACGAAAACTAAATCCGACGCTAAATACACCAAAGTGTCATATAAAAGAACCGGCCAAGTGCGAGTCGGACTCGCGCACGAAGGTTTCCGTACCATTATCTATAAAAACGTCAATAAAACCACTTTTGTTGTATGGGATCCCCCTTAAATATTTATTTTATTCTGTTTTTTAGTATTTGTTGTTCTAACGGCAACAGAAATACATCATCTGTGAAAATTTCAACTGTCTAACTATCACAGTTCATGAGATAGAGCCTGGTGACAGACGGACAGCGGAGTCTTAGTAATAGGGTCCCGTTTCACCTTTAGGTACGGAACCCTAAAAAGCGATTCATAATCGTACACGAACGTTTCCGTACCAACGTAACTACAATATTTAACACACCATTTTTTATACTCCAGCAAAAACACGTTTTTGTATAAAAATTAAAGGGGCCCCCTTTAATTTTCACTTTATTTTATTTTTATTATTTGTTATTGCGGCGACCATAGCACCAACTCTGTGAAAATGTCAATTGTCAACCTACTATGGTTCAAAAGATACAGCCCTGTGAGAGATGGACGGACAGCGGAGCCTTAGTAATAGGGTCTTGTTGGCACCCTTTAGGTATGGAACCCTAAAAAATACATTTTGATATTTACTAGCTCAGTTTCACCTTAAAATGTTCTGAACAAATCCTGTACAGAAATAAGTACTAGATATTGAAACTCAGATTTTTATACTGAGCCACGTTATATCTACATAAAATGCTACTCTAAGGCTCAGGTGATATTCCTCTAGAATGGACATAATTTAATATCACGCCGTCACACGTAAACTATTATGAATAAAATATGTTGGAATAAAGACAAGAGAAAATGTCAAAGAAAAACATCTGAACGGCTTACTTTCAGGCTAGCAGGGTAATAAATAAATATAGACATCTTTAATAGTGACTATAAACGACAGGCTAGCGTTTTAGCCTGACATCAAACATTTTATACGTATGAAGTGTCTAACCTAACATTTAGGAAGACGATAAAATGTATTTTGTTATAGTTTGGCTAAATAGTTTCCATTAGTAGTTATTTGAATATTTTTGCCTCAGTAGTAACGAACTTTTTTTGGTGATATAGCTAAGTGGATGACATCAACAAAAAGTTTCATTAGAACTTACTAGAACGGTTGAATAAAGAAACGAGTGACGTACCTACATATCTTCCTGACACTAGCAGTCTAGGTTGCATTCCACGGATCATCACATACATTCGATTGGACGGGCGACGACAGGCCACCGCAGGCCGATTGTTCCCACGGCCTGTCGGCCTGACCTGGCACGGTGGCCTGGCCTGTGAAAAAGCGAGCCGAGGGACCGCAGCATTACGCTGTCTCGTTACTGTGTGCGTGCCGGTGATTTTATTTTAAATTTATAAAAAAATGTCAACTTATCTATATCACGAAAAACCTTTCCTTAGTACATACTATGACTATACTTTAATTATACTACAGCTGAGAAAGGGGATCGCGGCTAAGTAATAACAGCTGCACGGGTCGATCGATCAGGTTAAGGTACGCCTGCCGCGATTGGTTCGTGGATGGGTGACGCGAAAGTCTGACAACCAGTTTTACCAAGGGGTATGGTATTACCCAGTAACTGGGTTGTAGATGTCAGATAGGCAGTCGCTCCATGTAAAATACAGGTATTCAGCTGCATCCGGTTAGACTGGAAGCCGACCCCAACATAGTTGGGAAAAGTCAGTCCAGTGCAATGCACGGTCAAGTACGGACGTGTTTGCGCTGCTCGACAAGAATATTATATTCACGTGTTGCGGGGCTTTAGCCGCTGCTCGGTTTACGTCGCTATGAGTTCACAACCGCTCATAGCCAACGAGGTCTTGGCATTTATCAACCATGCCATCGACTACATGGACGAAGTCAGCATCTTGCAGATCTGCAAGTCCAGTTTCAAGGAGGAGGAGATCAGCAGTGCCAAGCTGCTGCTGTTCCAATCGCTCGGCAAAGTCGAGCAGATGCAATCCCGCCGGAGGGATGGTGGCCAGAAGTGTGTGCAGGACATCATCACATTGATGAAGAGCACCGACCCGGACGACGTGCCCGCTTTTGTGGCGAAGGAGCTACATAAGTTGCCCCCAGTCACGTTTGACCACGTCGACGTCACCAGGTTGCTGAAGGACATTACAAGTCTCAAGGCGAGCCTGGCCGATGTACAGTCCAAGTTGGAGGTGTCTAATAACACCATTAGTGAACTACGTGCCGAAGTACAGTTGTTGCGCAACGCTGTTAAGGTAAATAGGTCGCCTGATGCCTCCAATGTGAACACACGTCGCGGAGCGGGAAAAAACGCTAGCATCGGCAGTTTTGAGTCGGCGAGCTCCACTGCGTCACCCGCTGCTGATATTGCACGCGTTGCAACTTGCGCCGCCGCCGTCGCTGACTCGTTGCCGGTCGAGGTAGTGACTCGTGTAGGTTCGTTGACCCCTAAACCTGCCTACGCTACTGTCGTCGCCACACACAAACCTGTGTCTCAGGCCAAGAAGGGGGATAAGGAGAGCTGCTGTGAACATGCCGACAGGGGTTCGAAACAGCAAGGCCCGGCTGAGGGCACGTGTGACAAGGATGGCTTCGTGAAGGTGGAGAGGAAGAAAGGGAAGAAGCCTCCTAGTCGGAACCAGTGCGGGACCGCGCTGGCAGGACCCAATATGCTGCGTCCGGCAATACCTACGACGCAGCTCTATGTTTCTCGGCTACATCACACCACGAAGGTTGAGGAGATCGTGGAGTATGTTCGAGCGAAGACCAACTGGGTCTTAAGGGTCGAGAAGTTGGCGTCGCGCCACAACACGAATTTCAAGTCGTTCGTGGTGCGAGTTCCGACTCAATATATCGAGACCGTACTTAAGGAAGAGTTTTGGCCGAAGGGTGTCGTGTATCGGCGATTCCGCGGAAGGCTACGCGACACCACGCAGCGTAATACGACGCCGTCTCTTCGTATACAATAATATTATTGTGGTTTTTATATAATATGTATGATAGTCTGTAAGGTATATATGTTATGGGTCTTTGTTACCCGAAATAAATTATTTATTATATTATTTATTATATTATAAAAGGCAAGGCTGATGATGACGTGATGGAAGTGAGGCGATACCTAAACACCAGAAGGGGTTTCGAAAATTTTATCAAAACGAACGGATAGACACGGCAAGAGTACAGCGACCTTAATCAATTTCGCAGTTTCAAAATCACGAGAATATTGCACGTTCCACAAGCATGTAACACGTGTCCGAAGATAAAGGAGCTATCAAAGCACAATGATGAGGAAGGAACGTCAATACTGCGCCACTCCACGTCGTGCATCACTCCATAAACGGGTTCCCTACGTTGTGTCCGATTAATTGCATAGGCATTCTCCGCGCGGCTCGCAGGCCCGGTATGTCAATGAAAGCAATTACTTGCACACCACGCCCGTAGCCTACCTACAGCCACCTATTACGATTTAAACATGATACAGTTGCCGGTACGTAACTTGGCAAGGTTTTGGCGTAGTGGGGGTAAGCTGTACTCATAACTGCACTCACACAGCTGCACTTAGAGAATATAACACTAGAGTGCATACGCGCAATATTCTGAACAAAAAATTCTGTCACATTTAGCGGGGGACGTGGTAGCTACTAAAAAAAAGCGGCTCGCCCGGAAAGAGAAGTCCGTACCACAGTTGTTTTTTATCGACATCGATATTCATTCGGAATTTTGCTTGAATCCATTAATTAAAACAGTTGATGTATAAAATAGTTAAACTTTAGTAATAACACAATTTTTATGTTATTCTACCAAATTATTATCGTTGGCACCATCTTGAATTTGAATTTTGGCCCCATTCTTGTTCTCCCCGCCCTCGAAAACAATGAAAATGACACACATGTCGAAAAATAATAATAAAAGAAAAAAAAGGTAGATACAATAAATAATCGTATGCATTACAACAAAAATTTATTTATCGATATACCTATTGTGTCAAATTTGGTTTCAAACATAACCCCAACGCTTCGGTAGCCACGCTAATATTTTTGCTAAAAGACATAATCGCATATCAAGTGCATGTCAGTTTTGATGATTTGACGTATATTTTCGTAATGTAAAAGAAAAATATTTTGAACCTTATGAACATAAAAAATAGGTGTAGTGAGACATGGTGACGTCACAAAAGCAATGTGAGCAAACTACTCGATTCATGCCGTCCGCCATGTTGACTCGTGGTTGAATCGAATGAAAAATCAAAATGTATTTATGAGGTTAGGATTTTGAATTTCAATAAAAACATGACTAAATATTTAAATAAAATACTTAGGGAAGGTTATTCCGTCTTTATTCGTAACGGTGCAAAGGAGGAAGCGCCGACAGAGTAGCTGTAAGAACCGCTGCGGCAAGGCTCCTACGGAGCCCAACGAAAAACTGCGTGCTGCGAAGCCGAATACCCCGGTGTATATTTCCCGTCTCCACTACACCACTGACGCGGAAGACATCGTGAAGTACGTGAGCAGAAGACTGAAGTACGCGCCGAGAGTGCAGCTGCTGGAGTCGCATCGCAACGTCAACTTTAAGGCGTTTGTGGTGCGCATACCAACATGCTACCTGCCTCAGGTGATGGAAGAAAGCTTTTGGCCTCAGGATGTCGTATTCCGCCGCTTTCATGGACAAGTGCCACCGGAACGCACAAAGACTTAGTGCAACCAAGTGATACTAACATAGTTTTAAGTTTTATTTACTAACACAATTCTTATTATATGTGTAGTTAGGTTAAGGTATTTATCTATGGGTCTTTGTTACCTGAAAATAAATGATTTATTATTATTATTATTATTATTTATTTAAGTTTGATGTATTTGAACGCATTTTACAAGTTTCAACAGCACAATCGAGCTTTTTCACGGAGCACTGAATGAGAACCGCGCGCCACGAAAACGATTAACGAAAATGAAGTACAAGAACAGTAACTATTTGACAGAGGAGAATGTGTTCGTAAGGCTTCTCCAGTGGTATATACTCTAAGACTAATCATCACCTGCCTAGCATTTTCCCAACTATGGTTTTCAGACTTTCGGCCTTCTGACGACCCGCAGCGACTGTCAAAGATGCACAAATGACAGCCGGCCAACGGTTTAATGTGTTTTTGAGGCACGGTGGGGTCTTGGTAAGATGGTCACCATCCACGGACTACCCGCGGCAAGCATAGCTTAACCTGCTCGACCGACCCGTGAGGCTGTTATTACTTAGCTAGAGGCCCCTTTAATGTATTTTACTAATCCTGCTTTAATAAATCCTCCGGTGAGATTTTTACAGAATAGATCAGCAGCTGATCTATTCTGTAAAATTCTCACCGTGAAAACGTAGGTGAAGTGAACTTGAAGTGAGGGGTCATTCCACCTGATGCTAGGAATTAACACTGTTGTCAGCTCACTTCACCTAAGTTTTCACGGTATCATTCTTACAGAATGGATCGGCTGATCTGTTTAAAAGAAACAGTTACACACTCAATGTCAATTCAGTTATTGAACTTATTACCAAGTGAACTAAAAGACCTTCCAATCAAAATATTCCAAAGAAAATGTACCTCTGGTTGATAGTTAAAAGTTCCTACAAAGGAATAGAAAATAACTGTAATTTTTATGTTCCTGTTAGTGTCAATAATAGCTATTAAATTATATAACGTAACATCACGCCTGTAATCCCCTAAGGGGTAGGCAGAGATGTACCTATAGTACACCCACATTTCGCCAGTTATGTTCAAGTCCCATGTAATAGGGGGAAAGACTATTGCCATTCATAGCTTGGCTCATCGCCGCAAGGTTACCTGCTTGTCTGTCTTCTACAGATTGTACTTCGGTGAGTGTGCTCAAGAACTCCACGACCTGATTCCACCAGCCCCCTTCTACCATCGGACATCTAGACGCACTGCCAGTTACCATCCCTACACAGTTGATATCCCATTAATTCGCACTAAGCGTTTCCAAATGTCTTTTATAATGCATACAGACAAAGAGTGGAACTCACTACCTGCGTCTGTGTTTCCGAGCGCATACAACCCTAATCTCTTCAAAGTGAGAGTGAACAGGCTGCTTCTGGGTAAGCTCACTCCATCGTCGACTTTGTCTCTGTCACCTCTGACCTAGACTAGAGTCAAGAGCAAACCCATCTCAAATAAAAACATGGCACAAATCCAGACTCCGGGTTGCTACTGAGAAATTCAAGATGTAAAAACCCAATAATACTTTGCCCGACCTGGGAATCGAAGCCAGGACCTCATGCTCACCGGTAGCGCTTGCTACCACTAGACCAACGATGCAGTCAATTAATTAATAAATTAGTATGTCAAAAAGTAAGTAGGAATTAATTTTACTAAAATATTGTTATAATAAGTATCGCATATCAGAAATGGTAAATATGAGGATCTTATTTATGTTATAATTATAACATTTTTGTACCACGTATCTACCCTTATACGAATAATTGATTTGGTTTGAAGAAGAAGAAAAAATCCATATGAAATAAAGAATATTTAGAAAGTTACGAAGCAGTTGCTTGGCAGGCCCAAGCATTATCTCATATTTAGATTCTCATATTATCTTATATAGCTTTTGTTCCTTTCACACTCGAATGATGGATTGCTTACCAATAGCCGGATGGCAGCTCGCAAACGTCTACTCCATCAACATAGAAAAAGCGACTTTAAACACGTATTTAGGCTTCGTTCCTCGGCTTAAGTTCCATGTTGCTTGGCTTAAGGTCCAAGTTACTTTGCATGATCTCGAACAATTTCTTCTACAAAGATGTAAACGCCAATCGATGTGTCAGTGGGCTGATAGGGAAACTTTTCATTTTGCCGATGTACTGCGCGATGGTGGGTTGGAAAACAATTTTCTTGCTATTTGAGAGCTCATTTTTAACGTTATTGAGTGGTAACTTCTTCGAGTTTGTATATTGTTTGTTTATTTTGGCAGTTTCCATTGTTGTTTGATCGATCGATCATTTGCCTATGCGATGGGGTGTTCAATGTTCCCTTCTATTATGGTTTTAGTAACGTTTGTTGCAGCTTTAAAGAAGGTTCCTACGTTGTTATTTCCGTAAGAGGTTCTATAAATTTTACCTGAGGAAGAGCATTTTATTATAAAACAAAGTGAATATTCGCTGTCAGAAAGAATGTGATGTAGTGGCTCCTATAAGTTTGCTCCCCTATTTTCGTCGACGACACGACCTTCGGCGCCGTTCACAATTTTTCTTCATTTGCCATAAACTTCTGCTAGATTTCATAGTGGAAGTGATTCTTCCAAACTTTGTTACATGGAAAAATGTTAAGATTTTATTATGATAGTCTATTTTCTTTTGCACTTACTGACATACCTTTACGGGTAATAACTATTGAAGAGATTGTGAGCAGGTATCACATTTTCTGAACAAATTCTTTGAAGGTAGGAGGAAGTTTGTTTAAAATAATTGAGCCCAAATATAGCAAGGACATGAAACCTACAATTTGAAACAAAAATAACCCTGAATATTGACCAAATGTAGATACCTACTAAAAGCACAGTCGGTCAATAATGGACCAGTCGCTGGGAGTGAGTAAATATAACCCACTACTATCTAGGTACTAGGATATCAGCTAAGCCTTTTGGATGTATTCGTAGAAATCATTGTTTCATGTCGAACACGGATTAAAGCATAACATAGAGTAAGCTTGGTAGAGATAGGGTTGTTTCATGGAAAATACAATTTTAAGCATTGGTCTTGTTGGAATGAAGTTCCTCAAGGCGAAAGCGTCAGGGTAGCCCGCAAAATTCAAATTTTCTTACGTTTTTTGCAATTTACAAGTCAGTATTAGGTTGTGCGTTGATCAAAATGTGATTCGTGACCGTAACAAGTATGTATTTACAGAACTATAATCATTAAAGTCATCAATACAACTCTTTTAAGACCAGGTAATCCTAATGAATGATTATTTCATGAAATCTTTACTTTATATTTCTATATTACTCATTCTAATTATTATAATTCTATAAATACATATTCGTTACGGTCGCGAATCATACTTTATTCAACATAACCTAATACTTGCAAATTTCAAAAAATGATGTTCATTTTTATGATCTGTGTACCACGTCATTAATTTTGACCACGCCTTTCTGATACAGCCTGTATAGTTTCATAGGTATGGCGCCTTCAGCACATGCCAAAGTACATGCCTACGATTATTGACATAGGTATGTACTACCAAGCTGTACCTGCGTACATTGCATTGGATTTCAACCTAATCCCTGAGTAGTAATCATTATACACACGTGTGTTAGAACGGAAACGTATTCTGAAAATGATGTGATAATAATGTATTTATATTTGTATGGATAAATAAGCAACTGTTACAATAAACACACACATATCGTAACATTACGCCTGTAATCCCCGGAGTGTTAGGCAGAGTTGTGCTTATAGTAAACCTAGGGAACGAGTCTATTGCCATTGATAAATGATAAATGATTTTTATTTCTGTAAGTAGGTTTGTACAAACACTTTTACAAGTCAATATTTTTTTTTTTAAACTAGATGAGGTCGGCGTTTCCTATCTGACTACTCTGAGAAGAAAGGCCGAAACAAACTCAGAGGTCACAGTCTCTTATAAAGTCCAGACATAATCTTGGTCACTTCATGTGAAGACCATGTAGATTGGTGTCTGAAATGGTCTTTTGAGGAAAGAACCACACAGATTGAGAGGACCTGTCCAGTCAGTGCACGCATTTGTCAGTAATCGCGCAGCATTGATATTGCTTTATAATAAAATGGTCTTGTGTTTAGATTATTCTTTTTCTCTAGTATTGTTGGCAAACTATTTAAGAATAACTTATCAATGGTAAACATATTGGTCTGTAAAGATGTGGTTTCATAAGAAAGCTGTGAATGGTCGCACAATAACCTCTGTCGAAATACAGGGGCGTTTTTTTTTTTTCAAATCAAATCAAATCGTTTATTCGGATGCATGGGTTACATAAAAGTGTCCATTACATAATTACATACTTAATAATGTTCATTCCATGATCAGCCACTTGGGCATACTAATTATAAAATCAATCTGCCTAGCCTTTTCCCAACTATGTTGGGGTCGGCTTCCAGTCTAACCGGATGCAGCTGAGTACCTGTATTTTACATGGAGCGACTGCCTATCTGACCTCCACAACCCAGTTACTACAGTAGGTAATACGATACCCCTTGGTAAGACTGGTTGTCAGACTTTCAGGCTTCTGACGACCCGTAACGACTGTCAAAGATCCACGAATGACAGCCGGGACCAACGGTTTAACGTGCTTTCCGAGGCACGGAGGAGTCTCGGTATGAAAAGATGGTCACCCATCCACAGACCAACCCCGGCAAGCGTAGCTTAACCTGATGGATCAACCCGTGCGGCTGTTATTACATAGCCATGAGTTCCTCAAGTATACAAATTATTAAATAATATAAAGAAAATATGATTATAAAATACAATACAAACAAATACAAATGTCATTGGGATTAAATGCAAATTCTTATTATTATTATTGATTATTATTATTAGTCATGACAGACACAAGACAATCAACAACAATATATTACCGTCAAGGGAAATGAAACATTTAAAAAATTCTAGTCGATAAAAATTCATCGACAGAGTAATAACAATTGTCTATAAGAAATTGGAACAATTTATTTTTAAAGGCTTGAATATTGCCACATTCTTTTATGTAATTAGGAATCTTATTGTGGCCATAGCAATCACACTTTCCCGAAGAGGGTAGTTCTATACTGTCTGGTAAGGTTATTATACAAGTAACTTCTATTGCGCGATTTAAGCTCTAATATAAATAGTGATGGATGAGACATCTAATTAACGAAGCCATTTCAAAAATATATGAAGATGGCACGTTAATGGCAAATACTGGTGAAAATGACAGATTTTCATGACAGCCGCCGCTCTTCTTGGAAACCATAACTTTAGCAAGGCTATAGCTGATGTGACTGGCCGTACATATAATAATAAAATCAGCCGCTCAGGAGCCACGGTGCCACAGACAGACACACGCACATACGACGGTTTCAAACTTATAAATATATATATATATATATATATATATATATATATATATATATTATGATATAGAAAAAGCTGCTTCTTCAACCCACATTTACTTGCGTCAAGGGTTAAATAAGTAAATAAAAGAAGAACATAATAAAACCTACATTCACGATCAATTACGAAAAAAAAAAAAAAAAAACAATATTTTTTACCAAAATTTTGTATCTGTCATTACGGTTTCGACACAAAAAGCCTTTTAAAATATTCCCATAGTTACATTACAACAGTTAAAAAAACCAAATTAATTGGATGCATGGGAAGGTTTTCTGAATAACGAAGCTTGCATACTCCGTGTAATATTTACCTGTCATACAAGAGAAAAATTGAATGTATAGCGTATTAATAGTATTTATTTATTTTGCAGCATACGGTAATATGAAAACCAATGGCCGTACATGGGAGCGGATTAATTCATAAGGGAATTAATTATACATATTTTATTTGGGTTTGCTTGTAAAGTGCAAGTGAAAGTACGCAAGTCAAGTCAATTTGTGTTGACTAAAACTATACGAGAATAAAGCCATCGTATATCCTGGTGAAAATATTAGCGAGTGACTCGTCAATAAGGTGTACCTAACCAACCTGCGGCTGCAGTCTCGACATAGATAGCGATCGCTTTACGACCGAAACCGG
The DNA here is from genome assembly GCA_948252095.1 of Dicycla oo. Lineage (NCBI taxonomy): Eukaryota > Metazoa > Arthropoda > Insecta > Lepidoptera > Noctuidae > Dicycla > Dicycla oo. Next base: position 12,781,193 of record OX411714.1, on the reverse strand, counting down.
CCGCAAAGTACTAGTGGGGTCCCTAAACCGTCAAAATTGCAAAAAATACGAAAAAATCACATGCTTGTCATGCAATTTTGACCGTCTAGGTACCCCACCAGGACTTTGCGACCGATTCGGTCATAAAGCGATCGTTATATATGTGGAAACTGCAGGCCCTGGATAAACTCAAGTATTACCACTCGTCATGGCTCTTTTAGAACAACATAATAAACTCTTTTGCAAAAAAAACGGGCACTTTAGATTTTTTTTCTCTACTTCAATGAAGAAGAACAAGAAAGATGTTATTTGAAGCATCCTGGCATGATTATTTAATTTTGAAATTAACAAAACAAAAATAATGATTGATGTGGATTATTGTAAAATTGCTTTACTAATGGCGCGAATTGCTGAAACGATTTTTTTACTGATTACTAAAATTTTAAAACTTTTTGATTATTTTCTGCAAATTAAACAATTTTAATCTTTCTGTTTACATTAAATACCACTTTTTGATATCAGTGATAAAGCGATAAGGGACGGTAAAATTATAGCCCTACTTGAAGAAGGTTGTTCGCAAACGTACGTGTCTCAGCGGCTAAATGTGAGTCGTTCAACTATCCAGAGGACTTGGCAACGGTATCAAGAGACCGGTTCGGTCAAAAGAAGACCCGGTTCGGGAAGAAAAGGATGCACAGAACCAAGAGATGACCGCTTTTTGGTGAGTCAGGCGTTGCGGAATCGTAAGGCGTCAAGTGTGGACCTGAAGAAGAGCCTTGAAGAAGTAAGAGGAGTAGATGTTAGATTGTGGGCGGTCAGGAGGAGGCTTTTGGCTGCCAATATCAGGAGTTACCGGCTGGCGGCCCTAAATTACTCCGTGAGCACCGTGTTGCTCGACTTCAGTTTGCTCGAAACTGTGCTTCATGGACTCTGGAGGACTGGAATAAAGTATTGTTTTCTGATGAAGCTAGAATCTCTTTATGTGGAGAGGACCGACGCCGGCGAGTGCTGCGAAGACCACGGGAACGCTATGCGGAAGGGAGTTTCGAAGAAATCCCTCTTTATGGCGGAGGCTCCGTTATGTTTTGGGCAGCAGAGCGTACGGAGTTAGTTTTCATAGAAAATGGAACATTAAATGCACACCGGTACATAATGGAAGTCCTAATTCCATATGCACAACCCGCATTGACTGCACTTGGGGAAGATTCCATTTTTATGAACGACAATGCTCGCCCGCACAGTTCTGGCGACGTGGAAGCGTACATGCAAGAAGTCCGGATCCGTCGTTTAGATTGGCTAGCTCGAAGTCCTGACCTCAATCCAATTGATCATGTCTGGGATGTTCTAAAGAGACGGGTAAGATCAGTGCAACCTGCTCCACAAAACATCAGCGAGCTAAAAAGAGTCATTGCAGAAGAGTGGGAACGTATTCCTCAAAACGTTATTAAAAACATCGTGGAAAGCATGCCCAGAAGGATTGCTGTGATTTTGGCAAGAGGAGGTCACACTCGTTATAAGGTGTTTACATTTGTAACGATATAGATTATTTTTACATTTTTAATTTAATTAATTAATTTTAAAAAGTAAAAAAAATCTTCTTGTCTTTATTGCCGACCACTTCTTCTTCTTGTTGTTTGGCCGTGTACATCGCTCTTAAAGAATTCATTGATTTTTTTTTTTAATGCCAGATTTCAAGTATGCGAAGTAAAGTCCGCGTAAGTAGACTACGTCAAACAATTAAATTGTATTTAATTAACTCAAATCGACCTAAGAACGTAAATTTCCTTAGGTGCCCGTTTTTTTTTTGCAAAAGAGAGTATTAAAATTAAAATATTAGTCCAGGGTTTCGGCAATCCAAAACTATATCTATGACGCATTTATTTGATTTGTGGCTTTGCGTGTGTTTTACCTAATCTTTTTTTTATTGAAAGTGATTTTCTTTAATCAGCATTTTTATGGGCGGAGAATGTGGCTGATCGATAAAGGTTTGAGGACCATGAACCATAGACTATCAAAGAACAAAAAGAAGAAGTGAATAAAATCGAGCAGGAAGGTGGACTCGGAAAAAAACCGAATAAATAACCGCTAACAGCATGGCGCGAAAGCTATAAAAGGATTAAAAAATCAGCTGTTCCCTATATTTTTAAGAGTAATGCGAACATAAATGTAGGGAACAGCTGAATTTTGTGTCGCGATTTCAGGTTTGGTCTCATAGTAAAAGTTGTTCATAATGACTCAAATATACAGGAATACTCAGCAGGAGTTATTGTTTTTTATAGATACCTATTAAAATCGAAGAAGAAAAGCAAAAGTCATGCACCCCAAAATAAAAGATGGAAGTCCATCTCGTCCGCTTATGAGTTGAGGCGCGGCCATAGGCTCGCGGGTGTTTTATATTTAACCGGAATATGTATTCCATTTTCTCTTTATGTATTCCATGTATTTCATGAATTCACAAATATTCATGTAATACCACTAATTTATTGTTAATGCATTAATGTAACGTCCATTAATGTTATTCAAGCCAAGAGATTAAGGGTTTATTTCAGTCATTTCAATCTAGCATTCAGATAAAATTTGCAGTTGACCTACTTATGGAGGCAACATATTTTCTTCGCCATTTATTTAATACACTAGCTTTTGCCCGCTGCTTCGCCCGCTTGGTTGTCGGAAATTATCCCACGGGAACGCACTACCGGGATCAAAACTGTCCTATGTCCTAATCCAAGTCATAGTCTACCCATGTGCCAAATGTCATCCACATCCGTTTAGCGGTTTTAGCGTGAAGGCGTAACAAACAAACGCTTTCGATTTATTCGTATTTTAGGAAAAAACCGGTCTATTGACACTCTAGACTCACAAAATGTATTAGAATTTAAAAAAAAATACCTCTTTAACACACTACTAAAGTTTCTCTAGTAATATAATTCAATCATGATTCAAAAGACACGTGGCGCCATCAATTATCATAAGAAAGTTATTGTTGTTTCCTCGGGAACAGTACTTTTTTTCGGGATAAAAGGTATCCTATGTCCGTTTCTGTACACGTGACAACGTATACGCAAAATTTCAGGATGATCAGTTCAGTGGTTTAGGCGTGAAAATGTAACAAACAAACTTACTTTCGCATTTATAATATTAGTTAGGATTTACATCAGCTACATTCAGCCTTCAGCTAGGTAAAGGCTAAAACGAGATACGAAAGCTCTCTTTGTAGAGACTCGTAAGTAATAACGTTGCATAAAAAAGTTGGAACAACACTCTTTTCCGCGTAACGAACAATGTTTTCACAGCGAATACCCAACAATGATGTATTCGTGCTTTTTAAAACACAGTTTATTTTGTTGACAACAAAAACGAACTCACTTCACTCCTTTACATCTGAACGTGTACTCATACACCTGTATAAACAGAAATAGAAGAAGGACAACAATATATGAAAAACGTATCGTTTGGCTTTGATCACCCCCTTTTCAATAATAGAGCTGGGTCGCTCCCTTTGTACCGTCTCTTGCCCGGGGCACATTTTCTGTAGAACTGTTACGTGTCCATTTAATTTATAATACGAAAATTAGAGTGGTCCTCGATATAAATAACCCTTTTCCAAAGTATTGAAGGCTCTAATTTCTTTAAAATGTCACTGAGAATGTTGACAGATGGATTAAGCCGAAGTGTACTGATGCTGATGGAATTATAACCCTTTCAGTGCCCGCTTTTTTTGGTCACTAAGCATTCAAATGATAGAACTGCGAATCAAATGGTAACCTATTGGTGTATAGGTATAGGTATTTGCGGCATGTGCGGGCTTGCGGACGGCGAGCAATGGGTAGCTCGCCGTCCGGTAAGGACCAGGCCCGGGTCGACGGCGCGTTGTGTTCCACGCGCGCCTCAAAGAGATGTCAGTAGTAACTGATGGGGTCTGCTAGGGCCGATGCCTGCTAAGGTCGCGGGTTGTTTGAAAGAGTCACCGTGGCCCTGACACAGGCAACTGAAGGAACACGGGTGGGTTTCAGTCAGTAAAAGTCTGACACGCCCTCCCGCTCCGCCCAGAGCAGGAGAAGTTATTTGATGATATCCTACCCAAAAAAAAAGGTATTTGAGGCATCGGGTACCTAATAAATATGTTTAATATTTTTAATTTTAATATTTAATTTTTAATATTTATAATTTTGTTTAATATTTAATTTTTAATAATTTAAATATGTTTAATTTTTTTTTTCATTTATCTGGGAGTACCTTACGTTGTATAATATTTTTTTCAAGACATTAACTATTTAAAAATCAGATTTTCACCTTGAAGTAATTAGCATAAAACATTTTCCTTAATTAAATGGTAACCCTTATCATTTTCTTCAGTAAAAAGCGTTACATTACAAGAATTTGTTTTGTCATAATGAGTACCTACAATAAAATGCGGTGTTAATCATAAACAAGCGGGTGACGAGGACGGTCGCGGTATGCGGGATGGCAAACAAACAACCAAAAACGAACCTTGTATGTGTATATAGGCTGAGTTAAAGACTGATAGCGATTCACGGCAAATTTCGCCAATTAAACTAAATACTATCAGCACATCTAAACCGCGTTCAAGAGCTGTCAGTGTCATAATTGTTGTGGAAAATTGACACTAACAGCTTTAGAACGCGATTTAGATGGCGTTCAGTTTAATTGGTGAAATTCGCCCAATCGTTTTAAGTCGAAAGAAAGAGGCTGTATGCTGTCTTATTAATGTCGGGTTTATCTAATCAAGTAACACCATACTCTGAGAATGCTATGTGTGGTGTTACGCGAATGGATATAATAAGGAATAAAATATAAGAGGAAGTCTGAAAGTGACACCGGTGACTGAAAAGTTGTGCGGAAATCGGTTGTCATGGTATGGGCATGTGATGCGGAGGAATAAGGAAAATGTAGTCAGGAAAGTTTTGAGTATAAATGTAGATGGCTATATGAGTAGGGGAAGAACAAAGAAACGATGGATGGACTGTGGGAAACATGATATGGCTAGAAAGGACTACCGAGATGTCGACTAATAGAGAAATATGGAAGAACAAGAAATGTTACGCCGACCCCAAATAAATTGGGACAAGGGCAGGAGAATGATAAGAAAGAAAGAAAGAATAACTGTTTATTCAGCGAGAAACTGACGCACACACATACATAAATTATTGCTTAAAAAAACTTTTTAGCAAAAAATAAAACCGACTTCCAAAACAAAACACTACAAAGTGAAAAATAACTTTAATTTCGGTAGTCGGTGTCTTGGGTTTTGTATTTTCGTTTTTTGCCACCGACTTCCGAAATTAAAGTTATTTTTCACTTTGTAGTGTTTTGTTTTGGAAGTCGGTTTTATTTTTTGCTAAAAAGTTTTTATTTTTCACTTTTTAGTTGTAGAACCTACCCCACACAAATTCGAATACATAATTGAGCACAATAATTGTAGATAATAGCCATTTAAATAACAGTGATAGGAAGTTATTAAAACACCATCACATCATCCACATAAAATAAGTGGGAAATATACGCATTATTGAAGCTAACTCAAAAACTCCCTAAGCTAAGTTAATAAAATTTATATGGGACCACCTCGGAAGTATACCCTATCAAACAAAAAAAGAATTTTCTAAATCGGTCCATCCGTCTTTGAGTAATCGCGTAACAAACATACAAAAAAAAAAAAAAAAACAAAAAAAAAATACAGACGAATTGAGAACCTCCTCCTTTTGGAAGTCGGTTAAAAACATAAACAAATGCGAACTTCTTTATAAAAAAAATCTTATTATAATAAGTGGACGGAAATATGCAATGTAAATATGTGAAATGTGTGTGTGTATATGTAATGTGCAGAATATGATGATATTTAGAATCTGTAAGTCATAAGTTGGCTTCAAAGTTGGTTGTAATACACTAGGATTTATTACGAGTACAAGGTGTAGTGCGACGCATTTATTTTTATGCCTAGGCTCCTCATAACTTCTCTAAGTTGTGTTAGCTGTACAATTGTACTGGAATACAGTTATAAGTACAATATTAACGTCATATTTGGTCTAAACTAATATTATAAAGAGAAAAGATTTGATTTTTGTTGTGCTCATACAGCTAAATGGCTGAACCGATTTTGATGAAATTTGGTATGGGGTTACTTTGAACCCTGGGCAAGGACATAGGCTACTTATTATCGACACACTACGCGGGCGAAGCCGCGGGTGGGAGCTAGTATGTTATTAATCCAGATTCCACCCTCTCCAAGAACATATTTACTTCAATATTACAAAATCAAAATTTATTCTTCTTTACACAATACTCGATAAATGTTTTCATGGAAAAATCTCCGCTTTACATAAATACTGTCGACGCTTTCCATCGGCAGTTTCCGATGTAAGCTAGTAAATAAAAATGAAATAATAAATTCTGTTTCATATTTACTTCAAACGATTGCATATCGCACCAAAAAGGAATATCAAAAATCAACAAGTTAGGCGACACAGACTGGCACAGAGGATTCGTGTTCGATTGAACAGATCTTTAATATTTATATATACCAAATATTGACAGTACGTCCGAACTAAAACCTTTTTTTTTTTACTGTGGTAGTCGAAGCTTATGAAAACTTTCAATATATTAATCGGTACCGACTACAAATAAAAATGGCGTACTGTTGACAGTGTTTTACCGGAGGGATTAATATTTTATGTGGAAACTACCTAAACCCGAGATTAATAGCAGTTATCGAAATGGGAAATAAATATTTTATTTCTGTCAGATTTTTACGAAACCAACTAAAAACAGTGATGTGTGAACCTCGGTTAGGCACCTGTCCCACCGCCGACTAGCAAGCGACTAGCTATTAACGATTTTCTAGCCCAAGAAACGTGCAAGTGATTGTAAGTGTACGTGTAAGTAAAAGAGATACATATATTAATAGTTGATCGCTGACTGTTCTCACCACCCTGACTGTTCTCACCACCACGATAAGATCTATCGAAAGAGGGTACTCGTTTAGCGACCCTCGCTTGGCGAGCAGAACACTCGCTGAGACACTCACGCTTGGTACAATGCGCGTCATATCATTCTCCTGCCCTTGTCCCAATTTATTTGGGGTCGGCGCAACATGTCTTTTTCTTCCATACTTCTCTATTAGTCGTCATCTCGGTAGTCACTCCCTTTCTGGCCATATCATCTTTCACACAGTCCATCCATCGTTTCTTTGGTCTTCCCTTACTCGTATAGCCCTCCACGTTCATACTCAACACTTTCCTGACGACATTTTCCTCATTCCTCCGCATCACAAGCCCATACCATGACAACCGATTTCCACACAACTTTTCAGTCACCGGTGTCACTTTCAGACTGGGACATGTGCATAAGGCAGCCTCTCCAAACCTTTAACAAACAAAATCCCAAGCATTATAAATTACAAGTTCATTAAAGGGTCTATTGATATCTTATCACGGTCCTCATCTCATATGGCTAATGAATTTTAATCTCTACATAATCGAGGAGCCGATCCATCAAACGGCTCTCGGTCAGCCTGACCGGCTATGCGGCCCAACAAAGGGTTTTAATGCGGTTATCTTTCGCTTTGTTAACGCTCATTCTTCATTTTCTCCTTTCATATAACTATTAACTTTATAAATATATCGAATTTTGAGGGTAATATTTGCGTACTTTGTTTAAACACATGTTTTTTTTAATTAGAAATTAAGTTATCCTGAACAGAACCTAAGTTAGCTCGCAGAGTAAGCAAGCTGAAATGGCAGTGGGCGGCCATGTTGAAGGACCGATGGCCGGTGGAGCAGAGGTGTCCTGGAGTGAAGACCGCGTATTGCCAAGCATCGTGTGGGACGCTCCCCAGCTAGATCCCTAGCTAGTGGCTCGCACAGTGATAGGCTTACTCTATATTATCTATGAGTGTGTAATTGAGATGATCTGAAAGTAATGTACATCCACTCCTTTTAGATAAAGGTAAAAAACTTGTACTAACATGGATTACAAGTACCTACTTATACAATACTAGTAGTATTTTGTTACTAACACTAAGTCTTGTTACTTGAATAAATGATTATTATTAAATTAATTATTATTATTAATTTAATGATTAAACGGTTAAGTGCCTGCGTGTTTTTCCCTTCTCTGTAGGTAGGTAAGTCAGTAGCAAAGGCATTCAATATAATAAATATCAACTAAGACGGATTAATTTTGTTACTAAACAATACGGAGTTGACATTTCCGACAAAGAAAACATCGCAAACAATGTTATAATAAACAGCAGTAATTAAATTTGACTAAACAAACAGGTATCATTTAATTCCCAGCTTTAAAGGGAGTAAAGCTACAATGAACGATAGCTAATAACGGACAACTCGGCATTCCTTAGAAGATTTTGCAAAGGAAAGGACAAAATCTTTTGTCATTGTATACTAGCTATTAATAATTATAATACTTGGCTAAATGAACGCGAATACTTTTAAAGCCCTTAATGTTAAGTTTAAATTAAAGCTTGCCTATGTCTGAAATTCGGCAGCATTTATAAAGCAGGCAAAGAAGACGCGAGCGGCCGCCCGAAGGCACCCTACTGAGTAGATTTAATTAACAAGATATGGGTCTCTTTTAAACCAACTCTACCTACTTTTTGGAACATTGGAGATTAAAATTCAATGAGCCGACAAGATATTAAATAAAATCCGAGACTATAGTTTTACGTACGTAAAGGAGAGTTAATTAATTTTTGAAATTAATCAAGTCGCCGTCGGTGCCAATAAATTCTTTTTGTACCCGTAATACTGATCGGGAATGCGAGATCCCATTTTTAAACTTCGTAATCCGATTAAATTTCTGATGTAAAATTGTTTTCATTATCAATTTTGTTTGTGACATTGTTTCCGCTCGTGAATCTCGTAAATTATGAACTGTATGTTCTCTGCAAGCCCTCCGGCCAAGCCGTAGCTGTGTTAAAACGAATTGAAAACCGGTAATCGAATACGCGCAATGGGAGCTATGTCAATATTTTAAATTTAAATATCAAATGGAAGTAGGTACGGAACGAGTTAATATTTATTTTATTCACCATGTTACATCCATCTCTGTTCCAAACTTGTTTTAAATTAAACTATGTTTATTTGTGTTCTGTGTAATACCGCAGGTCTTTGCTGAAAAATGTATCAACTTTCACATGTTTTATGTATAGTGGAAATGGTGGATGTGACGTCAATGATGTTGTGATTAATTTTGAGCCAGAAGCTTCCTTCCCAAGTTATTTTTTGGTTAAATTTCGTAAACACGGCGAATGATGAATAAAAATAAGGGGGATGTGACGACACAAAATAAAGGAGGTCACAACTTTGTTGTTGCTTAAGAGCCTTGAAACATCTTTGGCGTCATCTGACGGCGTAGTTCGACGGGAAAATTAAAAAAAAAAAGCAGAACACCAGCTGGCCACCTTAATTAGAATTTTCCGAATTATATAAAAAATAAATTCGGAGCGTGTTCGTTGGTAGAATAACATAAAATTGTTAATAACTGCACTAAAGCGCGGAGGTACAATGTTGGAGATTTTTACGTGTCTCGGAGCTAAGCAGTAAGGTCTTTATGTGTCTGATTGGGGAGCAGTGAGGCATTGACAGTAAATGTCTTCTTTGCTATTTTCTTTCACTGGATGAATAGGGTTAGTTTTTATTAACAAGCAGACGTTGTGGCATGTCATCAAGCTTGTTCCGTATAACTACAGTTTCTTTGTAACATGAACTTTGTTGCTTTTGGTCAAATGAAAGGTCTGAGCATTTAACAAAGTAAAGCGTAAATTGACGTAGTTTTTGTCCACCCAATAGAGTGTGACCCTTCAAATTTTTTTTTATGACAAGTCGAGTGCCCCATGGGATTCCCCCCTCCTACAAAAATGACGAACTTCCATACAAACTTTCATCCCATATTTAATTCTATAGGGTTATACATTTTTTAAAATCTTTCCTTAGTGCTCACCTCCGTTATTAAATTATCGCATAGGTTCATGTCAATGTATGCTCGAATGTCAACCGAACCATAATAGTTCACAACTACTGTAAGTATATTTTATGTTTATATACATATTTTATATGGCGACAGGCCAGTTGGCGTGGTTGGTTAAGATACCACCTATCATGCCGCAGGTCGTGGGTTCCATTCCCATCCACGACAAACATTTGTGTGCATGAACATGTCTGTTTGTCCTGAGTCTGGGTGTAATTATCTATATAGGTATAAGTATGTATTTACAAAAAAAAGTAGTGTATGTAGTATATCAGTTATCTGGTTTCCATAGTACAAGCTCTGCTTAGTTTGGGATCAGATGACCGTGTGTGAATAATGTCCCAGGTTATTATTATTATTATTATTATATCTGTGGACTTCGAAAGATTTTTCTTAAGATCCAATAGTGTATCGTGCGACGCATCAGAGGTTAGAAGCTCTTGCGCAAAATTTCATGCTTCTAGACTTAACGGTTTAGGCTGTGCGTTGTCTGTCAATGAATTAAAGATTTTTATTAAATACTTTAGTGAAAAGAAAATTAAATGGCTTGTTGATTAGTCAATCAACTAAAGTGGTCGAAGTAAGAGGTGACTATTGTAAACGTTTTCAAATGAGACCACGAGAAGTCCGCTGAGCTTCGGAAACACAAACAGCGAGAAATGCTCTCATTAATTATAGAACAAAACAATGTATATTATACGAGTATATATAATAGCTGTACCTACTGAATTTTAAATAAGAAGGACAGTGACAAAGGTTAAGTATGTTGTCTGCTTCTTTTGTTGTACGAGTACTTTACCTGAAACAAGATAATTAAAATGTTAATTTGGAGTGAAAGATACGTAAATATACATTATTAATATATATATATATATATATATATAAATATTAAAAAAATCGGTCGGTGATGTGTTCACCCAAAAAATAATAAGAAAATAAAAACATAGGTAGTTATTTATATAATTAACGGGATAGCAAATTAATTGTTTATAAAATTGATACACTACGTCACTTTGCCAGGTTATAACCATTTCATACGACTGTCAAAGAATGACAGGTGGCATTTAAATATACGAACAATTTAAGTTGGTAATCAATTTTATAAACAATTATTTCCATGTGTCGATTATTTCCATCTACCGACGATATTGCGTTTTCTGCCGAAGAACTAAGAAGACGCCGAATTAACTATAAGCCATCCACATTCATACTCAAACAAATCCTCAAACATGACCCGCATTCTTCAGTAAATTTTCCGTATAGTCAACAAGAAAGAGAAAACGCAACCCTGTAAACCACCGAAAAGAACAAGAAAAAAAAAGCTACAGCTTCATAAAAACTCCACATATGGCTCCCGAAATCTTCAAGCCCACACAAAAGAACACATATGGCGCGTTTTTTCTTAAAAATAAAATAGTTCTCATTTAAATCCGAGCTAGCAACAGGTGACCCTGGCAACTAGCCAGCACAGCTTGGATCGAGCTGGCTTATCTAGCAAGCTATTGAATATTATGGACTCTCATGGACCATTTCTACGATGAAAAGATTTCATGTAGTGTGGGATTAGTCGGAAATGCGTATTAAATTAACAGTGAAAGAGATTTTGATAGGGATAGCTGCTGTATTTTGTTCATCATCATCTTAGATGTATTTGCCGACTAACAGACCTATTGTTAATTTTGCTAAGTAATAACAGTCGCACGGGTCAATCGATCAGGTTTAGCTACGCTTGCCACGGTTGGTCCTTGGATGGGTGACCATCTTTACATACCGAGATCCCTCCGTGCCTCGGAAAGCACATTGAGCCGTTGCTCCCGGCTGTCATTCGTGGATCTTTGACAGTCGTTATGGGTCGTCAGAAGCCCGAAAGTCTGACAACCAGTCTTACCAAGGGGTATCGTAATACCCAGTAATTAGAGTGTGGAGGACAGATAGGCAGTCGCTCCATGTATAATACAGGTATTCAGCTGCATCCGGTTCGACTAGAAGCCGACCCCAACATAGTTGGGAAAAGGCTGGGCAGATGATGAGGTATGTTGGTATCATCTAATATAACTAAACTTTACTTTATTTACTTTCCCAGTGCATGGCAAAAGCCTCCTTTTCCACACAATTCTGTTTGGCTAATGCGGGCCAATCCTTTCGGTAGGAATCTAGCTCGTCCCGAAATCTTTGCCTTGGTCTACCGTGTGTCTATCGTACCATTTCTCGTCTGACATGCGGCAAGTGGTATTATCCCATACTATTAAATGAGCAATATTATTATTATTATTTTTGACACTGCCCGGGACCCTGGGGTCCCAGACCTTCGGAAGGCATACATGGGGCCGAAGCCAAATCGCAGAGGCCCCATAGACAATTTTAAATAATGAAGAGGCACTAATCTACGATTACCCCTGTATGCCCTATGTAAGTGCAGCCCCAGTTGGTGTAGGACTATTGCAGGACATAGAAACCAAACATATTGGGCTATGGGTTTGGGTGGCTATAGTGGATTGGTTACCCAGAACTATGGAAGGACTATGTCCCCTGCCTGATCAATGTTATATCATATAACATTGATCAGGCAGTACATAACATAACTTATATGTAATACATGGATAAAATGGCAGGGGGTCTTGCACTTTCAATAATGGGCCCCCGAAAACAGTCGCTAGCACATATGACGTAGCGACAAGGGGGCAACACTTCCTGAGATGCTTGAGGAGTGGAGAGGTATTCCACGGCTATCAGGACAATCCCGGAAGCACGGTCAAGATCCCTTGCGAATCTCCACTCACACCAGTCAATAAAGGCAATCCAGGGGTGATGATATATATATACGTATAAATATAATAAGACTACGTTCTCGAAAACGGCTCTAACAATAGGGGTTTACGTGGGCGAAAAATCGATCTAGCTAGGTCTCATATGTGGAAAAAAAAATGCGTTTTCTCTATTTTCATCACAGCAGAGCTCGGTCGCCCAGGTACTGTATCTAATAAATTATTTTATTCCTATGTGTGTAACTTTGTATCCATGGATAATAGATAAATCATAAGACTGTAAGCGTTGCGGTTTTTGGGGACTTGAATTTGGTTTAATCTCCACTTCGGACAAACCTGTAACCCACCGATAAAACCAAAAAGATATTGTTATTATATTATATATTCATGGATTTAAGAAGCAACCAATACAAAGAAAAAAAAGAAAGAAAAACAGTTTATTCACGGAGCATTTTAGAATATACTCGTATATATAAATAGAAGATATATGGTTGATCCTTTATCTACATTTGACCCAATTCTATACGGATATGCAACTGAAGTAACTAACTAAAAAAGGTTCAAAATAAAAATCCCTCGCTGAAATGTTTGCAAACACGGCACTGGATCAGCCAGTAGATTACCGACGAACTAGTACTGAATCCATTTGCCCACTGGCAAATAAAGTGTTTGTCCATCGATCGCAAACAATACGAGTACCAGTTATTCTGCAAGATTTTTTATCCAAGCTCAGTTTGGGTGTGTTTTGATTTTGCTTTGTAGAGCAACAAATTTTTTTGGTTGTTGAAACAGACCCAGGATAATTTTGTCGTTATTCTTATTTTGATAACGTGGGACGCCCCGACCTCAAAAAGGTGGCTGGGGTGAACTGGATGCGGAAAGCTGGGTGTTGTGGCGCAGCCTGGTAAGTGGTATGCCTATGTCCAGCAGTGAGGTTGAGTTGATTGATGAAGCATGTTATTGCAAACAATAAGAGTGCCAGTTATACTGCAAGATTTTTATGTTGACTTTTGATATTTTATTGGATGGGTTTTGTTTTAACTTATCCAAGTTTTTTGGTTTGGGTTTTGTTGCAGTTTGGATAGGTTTTGTTTTTACTTTGTATGGCAATTGAGGCCGACATTTATAGACGTTACTTAGCTCATGCTATGACTTCGTTATGATCCCGTCTCTATCTTACACTCGTAGTTCGACAGTTGTGCAACAGTGACAAGAGTAATGGTTAGCCAAAGTACGTGTTAAGTAACGTTTATAGATCTCGGCCTGAGTTTTTTAGTTTGGGTTTTGGCAATCTTTTGCAGAAAATACAGACCTAGGATTATTTTGTCGATATTTATATTATGATACATCATCATACAACCTACGAATCATAAAAGTACTCCATGGTACAGCCGTTTTTGTTTTTTGTATAATTATGTAGTAAATGACTAATATGGATGAAAGGTTTTGTTCTTCTCCAGGTCCCAGACCGCCTATTCTTTTATAATCTAAAATATTAATTAAAATGACTAACTAAATGTATTCCTTGTGGCAATGTCTATTCTATTAACGACTAGAATTAATATGATTGGTTTTATTTTCGCAAAATTGGATAAAGCTTCACTTAATATTATGATCATATTATGATGCTTTATTTCTTCCTTTAGGTTCCATTCTTTATTGTATCCTAGAGAGCGAACCCATTACTCGCTTATTACAAAATACAGAAAATCTAATAATAGAAACTTAAAACCTTGTTGTGTTTCACCTACTATTATATTGACGGAGGGATCTATCTCCCTCGAGAGAATAGGGTTTAAATCTCGCACAAACTCATAATTTCTATTTGGGATTGGGATTTTGGCATATGGGACCTGGGAACATTTTGCGGTAAAGGATACTTAGTAGTTCAAATAAAATGTGTTGGGTGATAAGAAATGAGGATGACGGTCGACGTGTTAATCCGAGGTGGCTGTGGTTTAGAGAGACTAACTATCTGATGGGTGCAGTGCTGACCCAGGGGGTGTGATATATTATTTTTGTGTATTACTTTTGTTTATTTAGTTACTACTGTTTCGTATACTTCTATAGAAGTATTACACCAATCGCGCATGCCTTGTTAAAATAAAAGGATTAGTTAGTAGAAGTTGGATCTGTGTTTTTTGTTTTTTGACTTCCGAAAATAAAGTTATTTTTCACTTTGTAGAGTTTTTTTTTTTTTTTTGTAAAAACATATTTATTATTCACTTTTAGTGGGTCAGTTTGTAATTTATCTATGTTACAATAGCCTAATGTCAACTGCTCATCACCTTTTACAAAATATTGCTTTTCATCGGGAAAAGCAATATTTTTTTGAGCAGGAACGTTAATTGTTGAGAAGTTCTCTTAGTAAGATTCGGAAGAACTAGAGCTGATGGTGAAGTCACCATCACCATACGCATTGCGACGAGCATAAATTGCTTAGCAACCATATTGAAGTAATCGAATCGCAACCCGTGAAATAGTTAGGTATAATTGAGTAGTTCCGATGGCCACCTGTGGCCTTCATCATCAGTTCCACTTCACCAAAAGGTGCTTTCCGAGCAAATGCATGATTTACTATAAAACATATTCAAATCGCTGTGTGCCTATAAAATTTGATGGTTTCCCTCGATTTCCATGGGATGCGCTTATCAGATTCTGATTTGGTGGCAATGGGACCACCTCGAGAGTACACTCTTTATATTATGACGGAGTTATGCCCGAACATACAAAAAAAAAAAAAAAGAAACATCAGAATTGAGAACCTCGTCCTTTTAGAAGTCGGAAGGTGTAAAATTACAATCATGTGATTGCAGCAGAGAAAGTATTAGCAAAGAACGGGAAACTTTCACCGCCCATTAATGTCCAAAAGGCGACTCAAGTAGAATATCACCATAGCACAGAATTGCACAATCATCTTCAAGTTTACGGTTCTAAGTAGCCTTACTTAAACCGCAAAGCAAATAAACTGTCTATCTAAGTTTACATTAAGCACAAAGCATTTCCCGGCCTCAGTGCTTCTTGATTCAGGAACAGTCGACTCATTATTTGAGTTAAACAGCCAGCTTTACTTAAGACATGACAAAGACATTTCACTCCCTCATGTTCGTTCTCAAGGAACAATTTACAATTGAATTTTTCATACACCATTGTTGCACCTGAAATGTCGGAATTATACGAAGTTCTTTAAACAGTCGCTGCACTATGAAGTCACGTTGAATTATTCAAATTTACTTTCTTGCTATTTTTCTTAATAATAAACTAGAATGAACCTGGTTGCAGTCAACTAAAATAGTAAAGAATAATATAATCAGACATGTTCTAAATTGCCTGCAGACTTATTACCGTCGTAACTACAAAAGTAATTGCGGTTGATGGTTGTTAGATAATAGAATCTCGTTATTTATGTAATGGTTCGTATAATTTTCTCGGCTTTTTCCTCGTAGTAAAGCGCATGCAACAGTTAGCCGAGGAGGCCTACGAGCTCAGCTAAAGAACATGACAGTTACAACAGGTAGGCTGGCGTGCAGCCAAGTAAGCCTCTACGCCTCTACGCTTTGTGCTACGAGGCTACGAGCGCACGATCGTAGCTGTTTCGCTACGCTGCACTTAAACGACTTTCACTTTAAACGGTTTTAAACTTCGAGCCTCTGTTATTCTTCCGAGAAATCTTGACAACATCTGATTAGAGATAAAATACTCACAAAGTTAACCTTTTCATCATTATGCCCTAATTTGATTAAAAGCAAGGTTTTTAATTAGTTAGCTAAACAACGCTTGTAATTATGGCGAATAAAGTTAAGTCGGACCTCATATTTTCGTCGGATAAAGGGCGGCTGACAGTCAGCTTAAAATTCTTGGCTAGATTCTAAATATTTCAGGGTGGTACAAAGAAAATAATTTACAATTTCCTCGGCGATTTTTCGTGAGGAGGCTCAGCCATACGAGACGAATTACCTCATTCTCATTATATTCTGTGTCACCAAAGAGCACAGTCGGGGTTAAGCGCGCGTATCATTCCAACGTTTACAAATTTTATTACCCGTCTCCTTTTGTTCTGCTTTACGGGCAGGGCGGATTCCACAGACTTATTGTGCAGCTACAGGGTGTAAACAAGTTTCGTACACATGCCGAACAAAAATAAAAAAAACACGCCAATAACACAACATGGACGCATCGTTAGTTTAGTTACGATTCGTTTACAGCCGATTGTTTTAGAATAACCCATTAAAAATATTTCACGTGAAAATATGAAACAAAAACACGGCCCGTTTCAAAATATTGGAAAGCGCAAGGGCCGTGTGTTGAGCATCATAAAATAATTACCATGGAGAGAATCGGAAAACAAAACACCATCCCAGTAGAAATAAAAGAGTAACATGAAATAATAATACAGATTGGTTTGGAGTAGATATTCGATGTTATCTTCATTTAACTTATGTCTGATGGAAACCTTACCTTCACATCATACATTAGTTGTCTACTTATGCTACGTATTCTGTAAATAATTTCGTCGTATAATTTGAAAACCGTGTTAAGTAACGAAATGTAATGTAAGGATTGAGACAAATGTCTTAAAGTTAGAGAGAGAGAGAGAGAGAGAGAGAGAGAGAGAGAGAGAGAGAGAGAGAGAGAGAGAGAGTTAAGTAAGGTAGAATATAAAATTGTGGTCTTTTTTAAGGTTCCGTACCTCAAAAGGAAAAACGGAACCCTTCTAGGATCATTCGTGTGTCTGTCTGTCCGTCTATCACAGTCAATTTGCTTCGAATCTAATGGACCGATTAAGTTGAAATTTGGTACACCTTTTTGATTTTTTGTGACCCAAACACGGACGTGTACCTAACATAAATAAAGGAATTTTGAATATGGGGTCACTTTTGGGGGCAAATAAGAAAATTAAAAAAGAAGTTTTGCAAACTATACCGCGTGATATATAAAATGGACTCAAACAGATTTCTCTCAGATGTTCTGAACAGACCAGAAGCCGTGATTAACTTCTGGAGGGAGGTGGGCTGGTTGGAATAACCACCGACGGCCGCCATGACTCACGTACAATGGTCCACTTGAAGGACTAAGTGCGGAAACCAAACCCAATAACATAGAACATAGTGGCAAAGTATCGGGCCAACAAAATCGAATTCACCGCCGTGCCATCAATACGACGAAGAAGATCGTCTTTTTGCATTTTTTTTAAGCGACTTCAAAAAGGAGGACGTTTTCAATTCAACTATATGTTTTCTTTTTTTGTATGTTTGTTACGCGATTACTCAAAGACGGATGGACCGTTTGAAAAATTATTTTTTGTTTGAAAGTGTATACTTTCTAGGGATTTATATGGGACCACCCATATAAATTTTAATAACTTTGCTTGGGTAGTTTTTGAGTTAGCTTCAATAATGCGTATATTTCCACTTAGTTTTATGTGGATGATGTTTTAATAACTTCCTGTCATTGTCTACCTGCACATAGCAGGTAGTGGTATTCGAATTTGTGTGGGGTAGGTACCTAAAAAGTGAAAAATAAAATCTTTTTAGCAAAAAATAAAACCGACTTCCAAAACAAAACACTACAAAGTGAAAAATAACTTTAATTTCGGAAGTCGGTGCCAAAAAACACAAAACCAAAGACACCGACAACCGAAATTAAAGTTATTTTTCACTTTGTAGTGTTTTGTTTTGGAAGTCGGTTTTATTTTTTGCTACAATGTTTTTTTGTTACTTTCAGCATTGAGTTACCTACCTACGTGGCATTAAGTACATCATTAGTAGGTACACTTAAAGTAAGTTTCAAAAATGTTTGACTTTGTTAATACTTGTAATAAAAACAACACCATGGATAGCATCTCCCGTCTCCATCCTTCGGATTAGCTAAAATATAAATTCCGAAGATGTCTCAAGTCGTCGAATTAATTATGAACAACATTATATCGTGTTTCCTGATTCACAAGTGTACATATGTGTAACCGGCTTTATAGCTACTAAAGTACTGTGAATAGATTAACAAAGTATTTTAGGACTTTTACTTCAGAAAAGCTTTATCCCCAAATTCATTCGCAAACAATACTTAGACTGGAAACATTATCTTTGTGTATTAAAAGAAATGTCACGTAAATCGGATTAGTGGTTCTCGACTTATGAGTGCACTAACGGACAGACAGACAGATATGTTGTGTTTTATAATTGGTAAGGATTATTATCTTTGTCTATTATAGCAAATAATTTAAACACAGTTTATGTTTAAAAACAGTCCAAGTGTCAAGCCAGAATTCTTGAAGCAATCTATTAAATAGCCAAAAATACATCACCGCAAGCAATGTTTGTAAGAAATTCAAAGATCTTCTCCATTTCCAATTAATTAGCAAGCAAGCCAAGTAATTTCATATTGACCGTAGACTCATCATAACTCATCGCGGTGTACCGGTACTCGTACTGCAAACAAATCGATCGGTACCGGAATGAAGTACAAATACCTAAGTACACAGACAGAAAGTTATTCGACTTCGCTCGTTTATCAGGAATCTTTGGCGAAGTTTTTACTTGATTTGTTACTACCCTTGGATGTTGATGTATGGTGACTGGATATGTCAGTGGTTTGAATGGAGAACGGGTTCTTTTTAAATGATCTATACCTCCTACGAGTATATCTACACTAATATTATAAAGCTGAAAAGTTTGTTTGTTTGTTTGTTTGGTTGAACGCGCTAATCTCAGGAACTACTAGTTCGAATTAAAAAAATATTTTAGTGTTGGATAGCCCATTTATCGAGGAACGCTATAGGCTATATATCATCACGCCACGACTCTTAGGAGCCGAGCAAAACGAAAAAAGGTCAGAAATAACGTTAAACGAAAACGAAGTAATAGAGTAAGCGGGCGGCGAGGGAATTTTATAAAAAAAATGTGGGTTATTTTAGTATATTGTGTCTTACCACTTTCACGCGAACGAAGTCACGGGCAGAAGCTAGTATATAACAATAAATCTGAAGAGTTTGTTTGTTTGTTTGAACGCGCTATTCTCTGTAACTACCAGTCGGATTTGAAAAATTGCACTGCTCAGCAAGCTTCCTGCTTATGGCATCCCAGCTGATTTTTGTAGTTGGATATCAGATTTCCTTAGTGAACGGTCGATTAGAGTAGTTGTTGATGGCTGCTCTTCTCACCTTGATGCCGGAGTTCCTCAGGGGTCTGTTCTCTCTGCAACTCTTTTCCTGCTGCACATCAATGACCTGCTTCGGCCTGGTATTGTTGGGTACGCAGATGACAGTACAGTTTCAGAGAGATACTTGTCCAGCGCAAAAACCAGCGGGGGGGTGAATATTTGACCTTTAAACCGCCGTCATTACCTTCCGCCAAAAGTTGATGAAGGAGAATATCGTTAATGAAATATTTCATCAATTCCCAGAATCTGCTTAAGGACCTCAGAGAATCAGGAATTGCTGAAATATTTCATTAAATATTAAATATTTATATTTCGGGGCCGAAGTTCGTTCCTTGAGAGAGGCCATGGTAGAGCGGACAGATTTGACCTTAAGCTTTGTCTCCCAGTGGGGTGATGATAATCTGGTCTCTTTTAACGCCACCAAAACGCAGGCGTGTCTTTTTACCGCTAAAAAGAGTCGTTTCGCCCAAACTCCTACTTTTCGAGGTACATCTGTTCCTGTAACTGATCGACTTGAGCTCCTAGGCATGGAGTTGACATCTGGTCTCAACTTCGGCGCCACCATCGAGTACAAGGCCCAAACTGCGGCCAAGAAGCTGGGCATCCTAAATAGGGTGAAGCGATACTTTACGCCTGGACAGCTTTTAACCCTTTACAAAGCGCAAGTCCGATCCTGCATGGAGTATTGCAGTCACCTTTGGGATGGATCAGCTAAGTACCAACTAGCCGCGCTTGACTCGGTGGAACGCAGAGCTAAGAGGCTCATTGGCGACGTAAAACTGGTGGACAAGCTTCATAGCTTGGCTCATCGCCGCAAGGTTGCCTGCTTGTCGGTCTTCTACAGATTGTACTTCGGAGAGTGTGCCCGAGAACTCCACGACCTCATTCCACCGGCCCCCTTTTACCACCGGACATCTAGACGCACTGCCAGTTACCATCCCTACCTGGTTGCTATTCCACCAATTCGCACTAAGCGCTTCCAAATGTCTTTTATAATGCGCACAGCAAAAGAGTGGAACTCACTACCTGCGTCTGTGTTTCCGAACGTATACAACCCTAATCTCTTCAAAGTGAGAGTGAACAGGCTTCTTCTGGGTAAGCTCACTCCATCGTCGACTTTGTCTCTGTCACCTCTGACCTAGACTAGAGTCAAGAGCAAACCCATCACAAATAAAAAAAAAAAAAAAATATTTTCGCATTTGATAGCTCAATTCTTGAGGAAGGTTATAGACATTTAACAACACGCTATGACCCTTAGGATTCCTTAGGATTGAATGTAAAAAGAAATAAAGTCAGTAGTAGAATCTCAACCATGAAGGCAACAGGCCTGCCACCTATACTACATGAGACTTAAGCATAACTGATAAAATGTATAATAATATGTATTATATAATACATTATTTCACACGTGTATAATGTTTATCTGTCTCTACTATTCTGATTAGTTAAACATGTTTTCATTTTTTTAAACATAAACCCGTCAGTCCCGAAATTTTTCTATGATTTTTTTAAAGTGATGTTAGTTTGATGATGTTATTAGAAATTGTTGTATGTTATACGATGTTGTTACTTATTTGCGGAGCCCAGTGGATAATGTCACGCTGTATACAGCGTCTCAGAATGGTTTGGTCATAATATGCAAGGGGAACTTAAGAGCCCACATCATAATCATGAAAAATAATCCCCATATAAAACTTCAATCGGTGCCTACTAGATCCAAATGCATTGGACAGCTGATTATTGTGTCGCAATTACGATGTTGGCCCCAAAGTTGTTCAGTTTGATGATCTGTACCACACACCCTTAAATATGACCACACATTTTTGATACACGCTGCATATTATCTAGGTTTTCGAGTACTCTTTCACACATTCTATCATCCGTGCTTAGTTAGGGCTTCGCGCTCTGCAAGCCTATCGCCTTGCTCCATTTGAACTACTGGTTATTTGGATTTTTTAAAGTTATATTAATACCAAAAGGATTTCACTGGGTAAATACTGATCTACTTGTTTTTGATAAAACTTTTATTTGATATGAATATAAGAAGACTCTCTGTTGTAGAATTGTTTGCTGCAGACACTATTTTCTTGGTGGCAGAGGAAGGACGATCTCTATATAATATGTTACATGCTGCATCATGAAGATACCGATACAGCACCAAGTTCAAAGGATACCAAGATACCTTTTTCAATTTATATTAATCAAAAATAGTTACAATACAGCAATGTAAGGGCAACTAACAGACATAAAAATAGGCCTGAAAAACTAATAAGTTACATTAAAAAGTTTCCTTCCGTACCTAGAGTGTATATTATGTATAAAGCCGCCACTCTTTCTATGGTTTAGAATAAAATCTAAAGGAAAAATAATACTGAATGATTTTCCTTCAATGAAAGCGTAAAAAATACATAATATCCTGGAAAAAGTTAATCGCAATAGATACCCAGACCTACTTCGTTCGTTAAAAACGGGAAGATGATTCGAAGAAAGACAGGAATAATACAAGATAAATATCGTCGAAAGCTTTGTATTTTATCAACGAATCAAGTCTCCGCTTTTACAGTGAGAAAAAGGGGTCCGACAAAGCGACTTTTTTAACGAGAAAAGAAAACTCTTTTTAAATTAGAAGATAAGTAATACTGAGTAATATTGAGGTTATTTAATCCATTGGAGTCTCAGGCTGTAACGTCGTTAAGAGCACAATGGATCCTGCCCTCCCAAAATGATCCGTGACGAAACTCTCCGAAATCAATTTAAAATACCTACTCTTGTTAAATCTTGTGATGAATGGACGCGACAAGCATGACGGTGTAATATAATATATAAGTTAAAGTAATTAAGCCGGGGTGGCTTTATGAACAGTCGCCGGAAATTCAATGACATTTATGGGAGGTCAATGTGAATCTAGTCAATGACTGTGCGTGTCAATATTTTTTCATTTCATTGGTTCCTTGAATACGCTAATACATATTCTTTGAAGTGTACATTCATCTACATAATAATAATAGATAAAATAATAAAATCAATCTGCCTAGCCTTTTCCCAACTATGTTGGGGTCGGCTTCCAGTCTAACCGGATGCAGCTAAATACCAGTATTTTACATGGAGCGACTGCCTATCTGACCTCCACAACCCTGTTATTGGGTAATACGATACCCCTTGGTAAGACTGGTTGTCAGACTTTCGGGCTTCTGACGACCCGTAACGACTGCCAAAGATCCACGAATGACAGCCGGGACCAACGGCTTAACGTGCTTTCCGAGGCACGGAGGAGTCTCGGTATGTAAAGATGGTCACCCATCTATGGACCAACCCCGGCAAGCGTAGCTTAACCTGATGGATCGACCCGTGCGGCTGTTATTACTTAGCCACGAGCTCCTCAATAGATAAAATAATAATAGATGCATAAGGAAGATAAATCACTCTCACCTAAGCTGTTCACAAGCACACTGCAGGAGGTTTTCAACAAGTTGTCTGCTTCGTGGCAGTTACGAGGCGTAAATGTTAGCGGCCACCAGCTAAGAAACCTCCGCTTTGCTGATGATATTGTGTTGCTGTCCACATCACCTTCTGAACTTGAAGAAATGCTCCATGATCTGAATAGAGCAAGTCTTAAGGTTGGACTTTCAATGAACAGATCCAAGACCCAGTTCATGGACAATAGTACGAAACATAGCGTCGAGGTGGAGGGTGGTATACTTGGGCCAGATAGTGTCTTTCAAAACCAGACAAGACAAGAAAGTCGAAAGACGAGTTCATAATGCTTGAAAGACCTACTGGGCCCTTAAAGAACACATGTAACGTAATCTTCCAATAACGGTGAAAAGAAAACTCATCGATATGTGCATCTTGCTAGTTCTAATCTACGGTGCACTAAGTTGGTCCCTTACTGAACAAGTAAAGTCCAAACTCAAGATTTGCCAACGGGCAATCGAGCGCAGCATAATAGGTGTCAAGCGTACAGACTGAGTTAGGAACTCCACTCTGCGCTCCATAACTCAAGTAGCGGATGTTGGAGAAAAACAGCCAGGCTGAAGTGGGAGTGGGCTGGCCACGTCGCACGAATGCACCTGGAGAGACGGGCAAAGGTCGTCACGCACTGGACGCCTCAGGGAGGACATCGCCTTCAAGGTAGACCGCGGCGAAGTTGGTGTGACTTTCTGATCATGTTTGCAGGGCCAACATGGCCAGAGATCGCACTAGACAGAAAGGTTTGGAAGGAAAAACAAGGCATTTGCCCAGCAGTGGGATACAAAATAGGCTAGCAACAAAAAAAATAAATAGGTACATTAATCTACCTATTACAAAATTATGATGTTAGATATCGTACGATTGCAATATAACTATCTACGTATTTGCAAGGTCCCTTCATGAAAAAAGTAAGTATCATTTTTTTTTTATATGATCACTATTTTGCATTTAATAATTCGTAGCCCTTCTTACAACAGCCAACACGAAACACTACATTTGATTCATCAATTTCACAATAGTAAACCACCTTTTCAATTTCAGGCCGCCAAAGGTATTTAATAGTCGATGTGGGTCAAACCTAACAAGAGTCACCAAAATAGAGCACGGAATATGGACAAGCGCATAGCTTCACATGAAATTCACGACAGACAAAGGCCATACCGAACATTGAAACGCAGTTCACAGAATAGCGTCAGTTCAATTCGAGTTAAAAATTGACATCAATCGTCATAGCCATATTGTCAAATGGATTTTCATTTTGCTTTTATAGGACATCGATAGACATACGTCCGGACGAACACTGATTAATTTATTACGACACATTACAAGGCTAAGTAATAACCGCACGGGTCGATCTATCAGGTTAAGCTACGCTTGCTGCGCTCGGTCCGCGGATGGGATCTTTGAGAGCCGTTACGGATCGTCAACAGCAAGAGTCTGGCAACCAGTCTTACTTAGGGTATCGTGTTACCCAGTAACTGGGTTGTGGAGGTCAGATAGGCAGTCGCTCCATGTAAAATTCTGGTATTCTGCTGCATCCGGTTAGACTGGAAACCGTTGGGAAAAGGCTAGGCAGATTGTATGACATTATAAGATAAATAATATAGTGTCAATTTGAACTCGTAAAAATAGCTAACTCAAGTATAAATAGTGATGGAAGGCAGTCCTGCCTTCAATAAAACGTATTTATTTTGAGCATTTGTTCATACAAAAAAATATACCTAAAATCTTCTTCTTTACAAATCTATCTAGTACAATAACCGGCACGAGTCGTGAGCACAGATGGGCAATAGTGGGGGCAAGCTCGCGCATGTACACTTCCGGCCAAATTTATTCAGTGCCGTTTTTACGAAAAATATTAATAGGTAAGTACTTACACAAACCATAAATTAAAATATTAGTGGTACTTGAAATTTTACTTTGATACAGTCATTTTGTAGGCCTTCGTGACTAAAACATAATTATCTCAATATCATAAAACAATATACCTAATGTAATTATAAGTATTTTTTCTTTGTTTATTTATTTATGTTTACAACGTTTTGAATACTTTGCAGCATTCTTGGTTGTAAGGCAAAAAATCGTCTCAATCTAGAGGACTACTTAACAAATACGAAACAACAAAAATAAAACTATTTTAAAATCAAAAACGTAAGTCACTAAAATTGCACGAAAGTGTACAGTAGCCGAATGACACGCGAGAGTCCAATAGACGATGAGCATCGACTGACGAACCAATCGCGTGCAGTTCGGCGCCCCCCGGCTTCTTCATTCCGCCAAAGAGACCCGAAAATTAACTACTGCGCAAGTGTCAGTTTGTGCTCACGACTCATGCCAGTTACTATACCTACTATTTCAATTATATCAGGGTACGAGTAGATCTGACGAAGTAACCCAAAGCAGCAGATTTGCCTCAATGGCTGACCAGAATGTAGATAACGATCGCTTTACGACCGAATTCGGTCGCAAAGTCCTACTGGGGTCCCTAGACGGCCAAAATAGCATAACATACACAAAAATATCACATGCTCATAATTGTCTCATGTCAAAATTGCTTGACAAGCAATTTTGACCGCCTGGTACCCCACTAGGACTTTGCAACCGAATTCGGTCGTAAAGCGATCGCTATTATATTCGCACACCTAGATCAAAAGTAGCACAACTCAAAATAGGTACCCCTTTTTTCAGGCACAGTAAAAACCGTTTTACTCGTTTTCTATTTGATCAATTTAAAATATTTTTGTATGATGTTGTAATTCATTAATGGAGATTGGTACCCATGTGTCTTTGAAGTCAATCAGTCAATGCAGCTTTCGACGCAGAGTCCGATAATCGCAATAACTCGATTTTGTATTATTTTGAGTTGTGCTACTCTTCATCTAGGTGTGCGATATGTTGAGACTGCAGGCCCAGGACAGCACTATCATTGCATTTGTTTAAATCCTAAAGGTGCAGGTGGTTGTGTATGATGTGCACGAAAGCAGGTGAGATCCAATCTATCACAAACGATTCATAAATTAAAGTAGTTCAGCCGAGGTACACAGTGAATCACGTCACATTAGTTTTCACGGTGATATATTATTTTTACAGAATAAGATCGACAGGAGTTAAGTACTCAGTACTCCATACAACAAAATAACTCCAGTACATTCACAACATAGGTATGCAGTACATAAATACACGTAAATAGCGTTATGCGCATGCGGGCTGTACAGCAACCAAAACTGTTATTTTGAACAAATGTATACATACAGTGTTGTTATAATAATATCAATTCGAATCAGGACTATTTCGATGCCTTTCACAATTGTACTAAGTACAAAATTTTCAATTTTCACTTTTTTAGTGCCAAATACAATAAATGCTCTTTAGAAATACCGTTAATCGGTCTCTTTCTACCAACAACGTAGTTCACAGTTGTAATAAAAAAGTTCCATGAACGTTCCATTAATTTTATATTTCACTAACGACCTTTACTTTTGTAATTCCAAACAAGATTTACTTTAACTGTTTTTAAGTTATTCATCTGCAGAAAATTTCAAAACATAATAAATAGTTAAATACATTTGCAATATCTTTTTACCAGTGCTAAAAGTATGAGCACTGGTTTATTATGAATTGTCTATTTAATGCAATACCCATACATATTATTATTATTCTTTTTGGATATTGAACTAGCCTGGTAAAGCTGAATATTTTTGAGTTTTTCACTTAATGCCTGTCAACATTATCAATCTTAGTGTATTAAATGTATTAAACGTGTACGTTGTACGTTTATTTCCATTTTTTGTTAATGTTATGGTTATACTAACATTACAATATTGAGATATATGATGGAGTGGCATATCACTTAGTTTTCGTACTGTTCATGTCTAAACTTTAAAAAACGTTAAAACTCTCTCCTCAAAATTGACAATTCTGTAGTTAGTGCCATATCTACCAAGGCGTGACGTCATGCCACATTTTAACTCAATGTATCGCCGTAATCTTTTGATTACGTAGTAAAAGAAAAAAATACGTGTCCAATATATTTTAATAATATACATGACGGACAAAAAAATTTTGGTCGTCATCCCTATTGTGAACTAAGGCATCGATTTATAAAAAAAAAACATCTTATCTGTATAACTACATTAGCAGGAAATAAATCATTTATATTTTAATCAAATCAGATTCAATAAAAAGTAGTTCAGGAGTCAAAAATGTTCAATGAAAATAACCCCAGTACATGGCAGGGGTACGCAACATAGGTATGCAGTACGTAAATATACCTAAATAGCGTAATCCTTGGCATAAGGGCTGTAAGCATCGTCGCAAGTCTCGTCATCGCGGTATAACAGCCGCTATTGTAAACGGACTTATTGTACTCCGGGATTGGTTTCCCAACGAAGAAAGCGCCTGGGAATCGATTTAAAAATTTCCTTGAAAGAACCACACAACAAAAGCGGTTAATACTTGGATTCAATGTATCTGGAACATGGGGTTTTATAATTATTTTTGATAAATTATTTATTGGGTATATGTTGGAGGGAGCTGTGATTTTTGTTCCATTTTCTTTACATTTAACGTAATCATTGTTCCCAGAGCTCCGAGCTGTATAGTAGAATAACTCGAAAATTATAAGATTGTGCGGAACATATGTTTTTAGGGTTCCGTACATCAAAAGGAAAAAACGGAACCCATAAAGGAACACTCGTGCGTCTGTCTGTCCGAGTGTCATAGCCAATTTGCTTCTGTGACCCAAACACGGAAGTGTATTGTAAATAAATCAATTTTGAATATGGCGGTCAATTTTGGAAGACAAATAAGAAAAAAAAAAAAACTTTTGCAAACTGTACTGTGTGACATGTCAAATGAAAGGGCTTACAGTGAGGGTTTCAAATAATATCTTTTTTATAATTTAAAAAAACAATTCTTTTAAAGTTATTTAAGAAAATAGACGAAAAATTACCATTCCCCCCCCCCCCCCCCTCTTATCTGCAAAACTACTGAGCCTAATATTTTGAAAAAAATACAGAAAATACTTCTCTACATATAGATTACAGGAAAACTTATAAGAAATCTATAGTCTTAGGATAAATTCATACCAACTACGGTACCCTTCATTGTGCGTGGTCCGACACGCACTTGGCCGGTTTTTTTATTTTATTTTGGGAGGGCTTGACCAAAGCCATCACCACCTACAGTATGTCGGTCGATTTCTGGGACATCCTGTATAGCCTGCCGTGTGCCTTTACACATATTGCTTCTAGTATATTAACCACCGATTGAATATCCGTCGGATCTAAATTATCAACACTAATAGAGGATGCAATCTGTCCAACTATGCATAGTTCACTATATAAATACATATATTCAATGCCTCTGAATCGTATAGATGGATTAGTAATTACTCTTAGTGAGTGGTCCTTTAATGGAGATCTGGTAACTCTGAGCTTTGGTACATACTGACGTCGCTAGTATACACTTACTAAATAGACCATTAGGAAGATAGGTATTAGTCAATGCACTGGCCAAAGGTTGCAACTATTTGGTCATGGTGGAGAAAGATATTAACAACATTTAAAAGATATAAATTTCTACGGTGGTAGCATAGTTACAAATGGCAAAAAGGTGCTAAAAAGATATCAACGCTTGAAAGGCAATACTTCTCGACATATTGGCAACTACACTAGAGCATTTTAAAGTTTTATTTTTTTTATTTTTTTATCGTACAAAATCACCTATTAGTCATAACTACTTGCTTCCAACGAATTTTAAATGCAGTTTAAAGGCTAATAAACTGGCATTTAAGGTTATGAACTTTCTCAATATATTATAACTCAATATCGCCCAACATGTCGCTGGGTAATCCTTGCCTTTCAAGCGTCGATATAAACTTCTACGGTGGTAGCATAGTTACAAATGGCAAAGAGGTGCTAAAAAAGAAAGGCTATCTCGATGGCGAAAGCAGATGACTGTAACATTTTACAGATTGGTCTAATTAACATGTCATAACTAACAAAAACCGGCAAAGTGCGTGTCGGACCAAGCACAATGAAGGGTTCCTTAGTTGGGATGAATTTATCCCAAGAACAAACTTAACATTGAAGTTGAAAAACATGTTTTCCCATGCATTCCAACTGCAAATGTAAGTTTTTACGCACAATATTGACAGATTTACCATGTTATTTTAAGACCATAGACTTCTTATAAGTTTTCCTGTAATCTATCCTTAAGTATACGTAGAACTATTTCCTGTATTTTTTTTTACTTTATTTTAGGCTCAGTTGTTTCGGAGATAAGTGGATGGTCAATTTTCGTCTATTTTCTTGAATAACTTTAAAACAATTTATTTTAAAATTATAAAAAATATATATATATTTGAGACCCTCACTTAAGCTCTTTCATATTTGTAATGTCACACGGTACAGTTTGCAAAACTATCTTTTTTTAATATTCAAAATTCATTTATTTACGTATTCATTTGTTCGTGTTTGGGTCACAGAAATTCATACGCGTACCAAATTTCAACTTAATCAGTCCATTAGATTCGGAGCAAATTGGCTGTGACAGACGCCCAGACAGACTGACAGACAAACACGAGTGATTAGGGTTCCGTTTTTTTCCTTTTGAGGTATGGAACCCTAAAAAGACAAAATTGTAATAATCAATTATTAGTCTGTATGTATATGTATACATACATGTAATTACTGCTGAAAGTCAGATAAAGGTCAGCTGCATCCTAACTGCGTAGCTTACTCACAATAACAATCACCTTCATTTTGAAGGAGATACATACTAAATCCATTGATTCGCATGTTTGAAAAAAATCGTCTGCTCGGCAAGGTAAATTACGCAATTATTGTTAAATTCTCAAAATGAAGAAGGTTGGTTGGTGGATTCGATTTGTTTTGTAGAAATAGTAGGTGGTAAGTTTATGTAAATATGCAACTGTTTACTTTGTATCAGCAATCAAGCTGTACCATAAACTACATATTTTGTACGCAAATAAAGATTACAAGGAAAACTACTCGGCCACTTACGCGAGCTTCTTTCTAGTAGGTACCCGTGGCACGTGGTACTGAAGATCAGTGTTTCTCAATGTGCTCTCAGAAAGACTCCACTTCCTTACTACACATACATACGTACATGAGGAGCAAAGCAAATAATGTTTAGTCACAAAAAAAGTAACTTTTATTGTCTTTTATTCTCTAATGTCAACTCGATGCACTTGGCATCACTCATTTCAAGCAAAACCTGCTTGCTCGCTAGTAAAGAGCTAGTACCATAAAAGTATTGTTTTAGTAACAAAATAGAGAAAAAAGTGTTTTAATTTGTCTTTACTGGTTTTTATATCACTAGGATAAATCGCGTTATGTTTTTAGGCTCCTCACATAAACTCACGCCTTTATCCCATGGGGGTAGGCAGAAACTACAGAACGCCACCTGCTACGATTCTAATGACAAGGTAAGTGAACTAATTGTCTAGCTTCAAACAGGAGTTTTTGACAGAGAAATAAATATACAGAGGGTTTTCCGACTAGGAATCTAATCCGAAAACCTGTCTTAAAAAGCAACTAAAACTTATAAATATTTCCCAAATAAATAATCCGCTCATCAGAAAATAATCCACCATTTCAGGGCCAAGATTTTTAGGCATACAAAAATGCTCTTCCAGGAATGGGGGCTTACGAAGGGTGCGTAAAACAGGGGCCTAGTTTGAGAACCTCTGCCGTAGACAACTGAACATAAAGCTCACCGTTATAAACCCGCCACATCCACACTTTGGTATTCATTGACCGTAAAAATATTTTCTATTTTGCGAGATTGAATTTTCCCTAACATTGTTTGTAGGCGTTCTTTGCAGGTAGAGCGTGTATAAATTTTATTTTTATGTGATATACGCCTTTCTGGTTACCATTGTTACAACTTTCCGTGATAGTATGGAGGTACTGACAAAGTTGTTTGTCAGTACCTCCATATAAAATGGGATTTTTATATGGAAGTAAATCTGAGGATATCATCGTATGAAAGTGGATTGATTGAAGTGTAGTACGTGTTTTAACTTACTAGATTACATAAATGAGAGAACATAACCACGCCTGTAATCCCGAAAGGGTACCTAAGACAGAGGTGTACTTATAGTACCTACATCCACGTTTTGTCATAAGTCCCATGTAATAGGGGAGGAGCTTATCAAATATTATAACATGATACATATAATTGTGATTCTGCGAGTAAAACAACATGAGACATCTATATTTCCTATTAAATCAACACACGAACATATTCACAAGCAAGACTAAGACTTCATACTTGAAGAAAAATATAGATAAAAGTAATTATCGCCATTAAAGGTCTCACTGGCAGGTATTTTCGAAAATCTACTGTCTATCCCAAAATCGTCACCGCATTCTTCCTTCTATGTTTATCTCAAACGCAGGCACATACTAATATGACTCAATAAACAGATTAACCAGCACCAACTTCTCCATCGCCCACACCTACACACCCACACACTCACCCTTACACACACTCGCACAACCCACTCACATTACACAAAGATTCCTTCATACGAGTGTCCCGTAATTAATGGATAACTTCTTAAGGGGTCATGGTGCTCATCATTATGAACAACTTTTACTATGGGACCAAACCTGAAATCACGATAAAAAGTCTGCTGTTCCCTACATTTTGACGAAAATAATTACGGGATTAGTATCCATTAATTACGGGACACTCTGTATAAGTCAAATGTCAATTATTGTCCAGTTTTAGTTACGGGAGACCACTATTATGTACTTGGGGTGGAGACCTGGTGGCCTGAAATAAAGGCTTCGGCTTAGCTTAGGCACCAGTCTCCTACAATATTTTCCTTTGAGCCCTTGACTGGACACTATTCTTATTTGTTACTATTTTATAACAATATTGTGGTAAGAAAATAAATAAATAATAATAATTATTCTTATTTAAGACGCAGATTAATGCCAATGGCCTTGAGTGACTAGCTAGCATGTTCTGTGCTGAGCTCACGCAACGCGTCATACGTCCACCCAGTAATACGTAGGACTCGCCCAACAAGGAGCGCTGTCCCAAATTAGACGCATTATTAATTTATTATACATAAAACCAAAAGGATTTCAATAACAAAAACACGTATGCTAAAAGATAAATAATTAAATTATCTTTAAAATGGTGAAGGTTTCATAAAAATGAGTTAGATAGTTTTTGCATGATTCTCGGTTTTTTATCCGCGTTACAAATTAATTACACTGTGTAATATAAATACATATAATCTAAAATATTCACATATTAAGTTATTAAGAAAATGCTCTAATTTAACATATATTTTTTCTAAATTATTAACACTATTCGTTTAGACGTGATCTTCAGTTTAAAATCATTAAAAGTCGGTTATCGGCGCATTAAGTAGCACCGTTAGTTCACGCTCCAAGGGATATGGCGTCACTGCCAGAGTAGCGTTTTATTGTGATAGTAAAACTCAGTCAATTAACTTAATAAGAGTTCTAATTTGATAAAAATCTCCCGTTACTATAAACGTGATAATTATTTATTATTATTTCTTAGAAATTAAGTATCGCACTGTATTGTATACTCTGTTTTAAAAGTAATCGATTAAAGTGTAACCAATCCTGTTCAGGTGACATTTTTACGCAATCACTGACTAAAGTGAATTAGTAACACATACATCTGTATTAAAAGGTTTCATATTTACGAGTATATCTCACCTTTGTACAACAATGATTGTTTAAACATTATTAAATTAAATTGAAAAATACATTGACACAGACACTCATAATTGAGGTTATAAAATTAACCTCAATCAATCTAAAATCAATCAATTTAAAAACTAAAGTAACTTATATTTTTCTTTTTCATAACTTATAACTTTTTTTCCCTACTTAAGTTAAATCGACACAGTCCACTCATACATTTCAATTGGAAAGCCATTGCGAAGCACTGTCTCTTAAGATACAGGATACCCCTAGTTTAAGAGACAGAGTTTATTCTACAGTGTACAGATTTCTGCAGCGTCCAAATGTTTTATGTAATGTACTCTACAGTGTTTTCAAAATTGTAAACTTAATGTACAATTATCTATTTCGGGAAATAAAGATATTTATTTATTCATTTAATCGTAAAAGAAAATTATATTTAAGGTGATTTCAATTTAGAATTTCCGGTTTAAGTATTCCAACAATCAAATCAAAACACTCAATTTGTAAGTGGCACTACAAATTGGCATCCATAGGTACGTTTTCTGATCCATTTATTTACATTTTCATCAGTTACTTTTGGAACATACCACAGTTCGCCATATTGATGTCTCATAAACTTCGGGAAGACAAATCTAACATTTGTTTATATCGATTTAGGGCGGATTTCACCAACGAAACTGAACGCGATCAGCCCATCTAAACCGCGTTCAAGTGCTGTCAGTGTCATTATTGTTTTAGAATATTGACACTGACAGCTCTTGAACATGGTGTAGAGGTCCTGATCGCGTTCAGTTTCATTGGTGAAATTGACACAAAATTAACAAATAACCACGCGAGTGGAGCCAGAGGCACAACATACATAATACGTAGACTATTCAGTTATCTTACCACCCCCTGAATGTAGGTACTGATCTAATTACTAAATATATGGATATCAGCTGCAGTCTATCGAATACAATCCCTGTGTGTGTATGTCTATTTTCAAAGTTTTAGGCTCAGTAGCTTCGGTGATAAAGGGCGGAATGGTCAATTTTCGTCTATTTTTAACCGAATTCAAAAAGGAGGTTCTGTATTTGACCCGTATATATGTATGTTTGTATGTCTACGATTTTCTCAAAAACTGATGAACCCATTTTGACGATTCTTTCACTATCGTGATCTACATACTCTCAGGAAGGTTTTAGTATATAATAATTGAGACTCATCTGAGGTAATTATTCTTATGTACGAAGAAATATGCATAAATGTACTGTATCTCTGGATTATCTGAGCGGATTTTGATGATTCTTCGTTTCGTTCGTCTTGGGCTTAAGTAATTGTATAGGTTTTCACTTCAACGACCAAACGATCCGACTTCAAAAACCTAAAACAAATAAAATAACTTTCATAAAAAAAAACCTTAACAGCTTCTGAAGTCTGTGTCTTCAATTCTTCAATGCACCTTAACTGGGCACCGACTTCAGAAGCTGTTAAGTTTTTTTATGAAAGTTATTTTATTTATATTAGGCTTTTGAAGTCGGTTTTTACTTTTTTAAAGTAAATTTATCTTAAATAATTTTAAAACAATTTATTTTAAAATTATAAAATAAATAATATTTGAGACCCTCACAGTAAGCCATTTCATTTGATATGTCACACGGTACAGTTTACCAAACCTTTTTTTTTTAATTATCTTATTTCCCCCCCCCCCCCCCATATTCAAAATTCATTTATTTACGTTACACGTCCGTGTTTGGGTCATAAAAATCCATACGTGTACCTTTCATTTTAATCGGTCTATTAGATTCGGAGCAAATTGGCTGTGACAGACAGACAAACAGACACACGAGTGATCCTATATGGGTTCCTTTTTTTCCTTTTGAGTTACGGAACGCTAAAAATGCAATACTTCATGGGCGCTAAAGTGAAATAAACGGTTGGAAAGATTATTGTGATAATAATAACACATAATAATTTTACTCAAACATTCCCTATCACATTTTAAAACGTCACACGTCTTTTGTCACCGCTTCAAAAGCCCACTTCATAGTCACAGACTGGTGACCTCCGTAACATATCAGCGAGACAAAACAAAAATAAGTAAAGTAAGTAAACACTCGAAAACTGTCGCACATTAGCTATAAGTGGTGTTGGACAAAGTACATTAGATGACAAGACACATTTTTGCATGAATACTCTCTGGACTCCCCACTTTGGGTATTTGTTTTGGCCGAGAAATAATATTAACGTAAATGTATTTTGTTCGGGTGTGTTTTGTCGCTGTGAAGGTAATCGTTTTTAAATGTATTCATTTCCAATAGGAAACTCGCCCTAAGATGCTGTATAAAATAATAATTTTATACAGCATCTTTGGGCGCATTTTACCAGTTGATCTGCCCACAATCAGCACATCTAAACCGCGTTCAAGAGCTGTCAGTGTCAAAATTCCACAACAATGATGACACTGACAGCTCTTGAACTCGGTTTAATTAAATGTGCTGATCGCGTTCAGTTTTATAGATGATATTCGCCCTTAGAAACTGTCCCGTTTAGAGTTTATATTAAAAATTGTCTGCGATTGGTGGCGGTTACTTTGTAACTATCTCACTTGACACCTATTCCTTATAAGATAGTACTTATATTCGTGAGAGATTTTTTCGTGTGTGTGAGATATTCGTTTATGGGCTGAATCAATTTATACGATAGGGTCACAAACAAAATGGGTATTTCTATTAAACATTTTGAAATCAACATTTATAGTAGACAGGCATCTTAAAATTACTATCTCACTTGCAACAGAATACTAGCCAGTCTATTCTGTAAAAATATCACCGTGAAAACTTAGGTAAAGTGAGTTTGAAGCGAGTGGTCATTCCACCAGATGCTAGGGATTGACACTATACAGCTCGCTTCAAGCTCATTTCACCTTCATTTTCACATTTTACAAGTTTCAAAGGTGAAATTTTTACGCTATAGACCGGCTGAGCATAACCTTAGATAACTATAATCACATCAAAGCGATTCTTCTTACAGGATAGCCCGCGAAATTCAAAATTAATTTATCGAAATGAATTTTATTACGTTTTTTACCAGGTTGTACTTTTAATGATCTGGATATGATTCGCAACCGTAACTTTGTATTTATAAAACTATAATCATTAAAATAGAACTGTTTAACTTCACATTATGTCTATTTCATGGAATCTTGACATTTGAGAATTATAATAACCTAAGGAGTTATGTTACTGATTCTAATTATGCAGGGTCGCAGTTCGGGTCGCGAATCATACTACATAATTATAATCAACATACTCGAGGAGCTCGTGGCTAAGTAATAACAGCCGCACGGGTCGATCCATCAGGTTAAGCTACTCTTGCCGGGGTTGGTCCGTAGATGGGTGACCATCTTTACATACCGAGACTCCTCCGTGTCTCGGAAAGCACGTTTAGCCGTTGGTCCCGGCTTTCATTCGTGGATCTTTGGCAGTCGTTACGGGTCGTCAGAAGCCCGAAAGTCTGACAACCAGTCTTACCAAGGGGTATAGTATTACCCAGTAACAGGGTTGTGGGGGTCAGATAGGCAGTCGCTCATCTGCTGGTATTCATCTGCATCGAGTTACACTAGAAGCCGACCCCAACATAGTTGGGAAAATGCTAGGCAGATAATGATTAGTCTTAGAGTAAGACTGGTTGTCTTACCAAGGGGTATCGTATTACCCAGTAACTGGGTTGTGGAGGTCAGATAGGCAGTCGCTCTATGGAAGCCGACCCCAACATAGTTGGGAAAAGGCTAGGCAGATTGATTGATTGACTCGTACACCCAGATACCGAGCAACAAATTGCAAAAGTCGTAAGAAAATGGGGCTACCTTATCGCTTCCCCTTAATATAATATGCGAAATTAATCGGATCTAAGCTTCATGTAATTACATACCTACGTTCATCATACACCTGTGTTCGGACCATTAGTATACAACATGGTGAATGGGAATTGTAATCAATCGGCCATACAATGGGGACCGGGCCTACACGATGGACAATGTAGGGATGACGGACATCGCGATTGTCGAATGTCGAGATGAGTCTCAATTACTGTAAGACCCCCAGAGCTATTGTTTGGATATGTTTGAGGCTGCAGAAGGTAGGTATCTAGTAGAGCTATATTATAAGTGATTCAGTTGCTTTGTGGATTGAAGTGCTAATCAGCTCATCTGTACAGTGTGTGACCGGGTTCTCAAGACCAAATTTAGTTTCGCAAGTCATCATCGCTTTCGCCGGATACGGTGAAGAGGACTATATCTACAGGCTGTTTGCTAGAAGGACCGACACAATTTTTAGAGGGATAGGGGGTGTCATTTGCTAGTACAACATTGTTTTATCATATATTTTTATAATTAATTTTAAATTTTAAAATGTTCCTATTTTAAATCCATTTTGAGACTGGAAACACATAATGAAGTCATTTTCTAGAACCAATTTGAAAAAATATTTAATGTGCATTGCAAATATAACATCAAAAGTTATTACGCTCTATTACCTTACTCATCATCTGCCTAGCCTTTTCCCTACTATATTGGGGTCGGCTTCCAGTCTGACCGGATGCAGATGAATACCAGTATTTTACATGGAGCAACTACGTGTCTGACCTTGTTCTATTACTTTACTGCAAACCAAAAGATAATAGGATATTATATGATGACATGAAGAAAAACATATCTCAATTACAACATAGTTTCTATGTTTGAAAACTTATAGCATACTCCCAGACTCCCCCTATCCCTAAAAAAATTCTGACTGTCTTTCTGCCGAGAAGTTGACCTATTCCTTGAAAGGGGTTCCAACAAATTAAGTCTATCAACTAGGGTTCGAAATTTTTTTTTTTTCAAGTAAAACACGTCTAAATTTCAAGAAATATAGAATAAAACAGGTTTATTTCCACTTAAGACCTTTTATTTCTAAAATTATGGAAGTTTAAAGTTCATTTATCATCAGTCAAAAAAAATCACAAATAAGTGTCGAGAAAGAAGTAGTTGTTTTTAAATTATTTGTTTTTGGTGACCAGTTTGAAAATTTGTACAATAATCTAAAAACCTCCGTAACTCGGAAACCATTAATTTTCGACCTAGTTGACGGGGCTTAATTTGTTGGAAATTACCTATAGTTTTTATTTTATTTTATTTTATTTATTAGGGACAACAAACAGCAGTATATTAAATATTACACATGATTGGAGTACTAAACTAATAGAATTAACAAATACACTACTCACGACGTTATCCACAGATTACCATATAAAATAATTAGCATAGGTACTGTTAATAATAACAATAAGGGCAAACTAGAAGATACTCAATACAAAGTTAAAATTATTACTCGGTTTGTTATTAAAATGTATCTCGGAGAGCATAAAATAAAGTGAAAAAATCTAATCTAATAGTATCTGCGTCTTAACACTAGGGACAAATTTAAAGGTATGGAATCAGATAAAATCGGCATGCAAGAACAAGAGAAAAAAAAGAGAGAAACAAAAAACAATAAAATAAAAAGAAGTACGAACTTAAAGCTACATAAATACATGAGGTATAGGAATCAAAATCAAGTAACA
This sequence comes from Dicycla oo, assembly GCA_948252095.1. NCBI lineage: Eukaryota > Metazoa > Arthropoda > Insecta > Lepidoptera > Noctuidae > Dicycla > Dicycla oo. The sequence continues at coordinate 12,742,510 of OX411714.1, read as the reverse complement.
TCAAAACTTATGGCCGTTTATCCTCTTTCAAGGAATAAATCGAATTTCCAATATGTGAGTAGTGTACTAGCTGTGAGCCTTATCAGAGCTATGGCATGTGATTTATTATTATTATATTATTTACACTTGAAGTGGTTATATTATCAACGCACCGCATTAACACCAAGTCAATTCTATTCGCACGAATCTTTACATCACATAACTGCCTCGATAATCTAGCTAATACTAGTCCTGGGTTCGATTCTCAGGTCGGCCAAAGTGTCATGGGTTTTTCTAAGAGGAATTTCTCAGTAACAGTCCGATGTCTGGATTGTTACTTGTACCCGGTTGATGGCAATAGGATCGCCACATTGGTCACATTGGACTTAAACATAACTGGCGAAATGTGGGTGTACATATTAAGGTAGGGACAACTCTGCTTAACCCTTCGGGGAATTACAGGCGTGATATTATATGAATCTTTATAATGCATGCATTACGTTAGGCTAAATAAACAGGATATTCTTCATCTCATACTATTCTGGCTTATCTATGATTTCAGGATAGTTTAAAACTCATTTAATTTTTTTACATGCAAAGGGTATATCTATAGAGGCCAATTCACTTTTTTGTCTGAACTGCATAAGCTAATGAAATATTATGTTACATTTAATATATTTTAAAGACTCATTTGTGTTATATCCCCTGAACTGTCCGAATAACCCCATAAGTTCACATCAATATCATACATACATACGTTGCAGTATAAAACTGGTTTATATCCGTCATCACACACTTTAGGTCCAGTTGAAAACCAGCGTCAGGCACTATTTGTCTAGCATTTTTGCTGAACTGGGCCTTTTTGGGCGCAGCCATAAGGCACACATTCCTGCATCGGATTTTATACATTTTATTTGTTTTTATTATTATTTCAATCCGCTGTGTATTTTTTTGTGTGCTTTTGTCTGTCTGTGCTATTTTCTTTCTCTTTCTTTCTCATAATATGTGCTAAAAATAAAGATTTTTTCTTAACAGTTGAAGGGTTAATGATACGTTTCTCAAATCTGTACCAATAACATCAGACTTAGCAGCACCTAATTAAGAAGTGCATAAATGAATCATCACTTCCAAACAGCAAAAATTCCACTGCAAACAATGACCACTTATCGAGTAATTTATATAAATAAAATCGTAACCGATACTTGAAAATTAATAACCATTATGCCGTCATTACGCATACGATCTTAATTAAAATGTTTAAAATATCTGAAAACTACACTGTGTATTTTCGGTCAATTAATTTTATTATCGACCATTATGCTAACAACGTCGAATGTGGAATTGTCGGCTTTACGAGTACCTACCTATGCCTAAGTATTTGTTGGTGCACTAGTCGATCCAACAGGTTAAGCTACACTTGCCGAGGTTGGTCCGTGGATGGGTGACCATCTTTACATACCGAGACTCCTCCGTGCCTCGGAAAGCACATTGAGCCGTTGCTCCCGGCTGTCATTCGTGAATCTTTGACAGTCGTTACGGGTCGTCAGACGCCCGAAAGTCTGACAACCAGTCTTACCAAGGAGTATCGTATTACCCAGTTACTGGGTTGTGAAGGTCAGATAGGCAGTCGCTCCATGTAAAATACTGGTATTCAGCTGCATCTGGTTAGACTGGAAGGCGACTCCAAAATAATGGGGAAAAGGCTAGGCAGATTGAGATTGATAGATATATAGATGTAAAAGTACAACTTTGACATTTACAAATATAAGCCTTGGAATACTTCTTGCTTCTCTTCAAATGTCACGCTAAGAAAATAAAATAAATCTTACAAAATCAACGAACCGACAAATTCCCATCGTCGATCATCGGTTCCGACTCCATAACTCATCCGATTGAGCGGTGGCTTAAAAACAGCCGGCTTAATGTCACATTTTTCCATTAACCGACCTCGTGTCAGCCGGTCGGATAAATCGGCGACCTGTTGCCGAACGTATGCCGAAGACCGAACGACGCAATGCAAATTGTTCTTTAGTTTACTTACTTCGCCGCGGTAAGTACTTCGCAAGCTTCTTTCTTGCTCTCGTGTTATTTAAAACTGTTGATGGCTTTCTTTGACTTATTTTTTTTTTCAAGTTTTTTTCTTCGGTTTTTGTCGATTTCAGTAGTGTTGAAGTTTTATGTGAAAACAATTGGTCACATATATAATATTACATCATTTTTTACTGAACCATTTCTGAACTATATTTGACATTTTCAACGAAAACGATAAACTGCTGGTTTTTTTTAGCTAGCTGTTCATGCCCGGCATCGCCCGGGTGTATCTGATGTCTCTATCTCCAGCGGTTTAGGCTGTACGTTGTCTGTTTTCATACAAAAATAGCATCAAAATTTTCCTGTGAATTTTCATTCAAACCTTGGCCTGACCAATACAAACACAAAAAAAAAAGAATTATCCAAATAGGTCCAACTGTTCTGAAGTGATGCGCTTACATATATTACATTCGGCAATTGATTTTTATTTATATAGATAGATATTATTTGGTATTATCTTCGATTAATTAGAAAAGGTACATCTTAGCATTTATCAAAAGAGAACAATACTGGTTTATAATAAAAGATACGGGTAAAATTTCAATATCTTCAAGACTCGTCAGTTTTTTGTCATTAGGTATCACATTGCCTACGTAAATTCGTCCCTCAGTCTACTTATTTATATATAATATTAACAAAAGGCAGGTACATAAATAAGAAGAGAACAAAGCATCGATTTGATATTAAAGAGCTTTATTTCTTCGCTGAAAGGTAGATAGGAGCCACCGAAAACATGGAATAATACTTATAATGGGTGGTCACAATTCACAATGGCGAGCGGCCGCCTCTTACACCGCAGCGCCTACAATACGCGTAACGTCGTAGTATGCTACAACATAAATTGTTTGCATTGTTAACAGTGTAGGTTATTTATGTATATTTATGATTTTTAAGGTTGAATGTAACGCTAAAATCTATTTTTTTTCTGTCTGAGTGAGAACAATGACACGGTCTAGGTCATGGTGACAGAGACAAAGTCTACGATGGAGTGAGCTTACCTAGAAGAAGCCTGTCCACTCTAACTTTGAAGAGATTAGGGTTGTAAGCGTTCGGGAACACAGATGCAGGTAGTGAGTTCCACTTTTTTGCTGTGCGCATTATGAAGGATGTTTGGAAGCGCTTAGTACGAATTGGTGGAATGGCAACTAGGTATTGCGTCTAGATGTTCGATGGTAGAAGGGGGTCGGAGGAATGAGGTTTTGGAGTTCCTGAGCACACTGACCGAAGTACAGTCTATAGAAGACCGACAAGCAGGCAACCTTGCGGAGATGAGCCAAGCTGTACAGCTTGGCATTCACCAGTTTTACGTCGCCAATCAGCCCCTGCGTTCCACTGAGTCAAGCGCATGAATACAACAAATATTTATCAGTGAGTAGATATACAGGTCATAATCTACCTAGCCTTTTCCCAACTATGAATGTTGGGGTCGGCTTCCAGTCTAACCAGATGCATCTGAATATCAGTATTTTACATGGAGCGACTGCCTATCTGACCTCCACAACCCAGTTACTGGGTAACCCGATACCCCTTGGTAAGAATGGTTGTCAAACTTTCGGGCTTCTGACGACCCATAACGACTGTCAAAGATTCACGAATGATAGCCGGGACCAATGGCTTAACGTGCTTTCCGAGGCACGGAGGGGTCTTGGTATATAAAGATGGTCACCCATTCACGGACAAACCGCGGCAAGCATAGCTTAACGTGATCGATCGACCCGTGAGGCTGTTATTACTTAGCCACAGGCCCCTCAGTGAGTAGATAGACAGGTACTTTATACTATTTTTTTAATTAGTAACACAACATCACGTCTGTAATTCCCGAAGGGTTAGGCAGAGATGTACCTATAGTACACCCACATTTCGCCAGTTATGTTCAAGTCCCATGTAATAGGGGGCGAGCCTGTTGCCATCAACCCAGCAGAAATCCAGACTCCAGACTGCTACTGAGAAATTCCAGATTCCCATTGTAACTGCGCATTAGTCGCTTAATCCTTAATTACGTTAATTTTAGAGAGTACTTTCTCTAAAAATAAGAGTGGAAGATAATACATTTAAGGTGTCCTTACTATATAATTTAGAAATCTGTCCAAAAGGCGCTAAACCCATCTCGTATTACTTGGAGGCGTTTGTTACTCCCCGCCCAAGAAGGAAAAGTAAGAGGGATAGGTACGCACATAGCAGTAATTAAAATTAATTATTCATGTATAAATTGAAGAAGTGGATCCTTGGAAATGGATCAAATTCTACCCACTGTTTATTCCTTCTCAAATGTAGGAGTATGTAGTAGGTGATTTTTTTCAATTCAATGTATCTAATATGGCACATTTAAACCTGCTTAAAGGTATGATTATATATGACCGAATTAATAAATAGGTATTTTATTGAAAAAAAAAGAACTCTAGTTAGTAATGTATGTTCAAATACACTGAAAGTATTTGCCATTATTATTGAAAACTTCTTAAAATTCTGTGTGACTAAATATTATTTTCTACATCAACAAACAGTAATTAAACGAATACCTAACGCGACAGTTGAAATATGAGAAATCAATACTTACAAGACACTAATGTCAGTTGATACCAAATAATATATAACTTTTTAGGGTTCCGTACATCAAATGGATAAAACGGAACCCTTATGGGATCACTGGTGTGTCTGTCTATCTGTCTGTCACAGATAATTTGCTCCGAATCCGAAGGATCGATTAAGTTGAAATTTGGTACACGTATGAATTTCTGCGACCCAAACACGTAGGTGTAACGTAAATAAATAAATTTTGAATATTCACTTTTGGGGAGCAAATATTTTTTATAATTTTAAAACAAATTGTTTTAAAGATATTTAAGAAAATAGACCATTCCTCTCCCCTTACCTCCGAAATACCGAGCCTAAAATTTGAAAAAAAAATACAGAAAATAGCTCTATACTATAGATTACAAGAAAACCTAAAATAAGTCTATGGTCTTAAAATAACATGGTAATTCTCTCAATATTGTGTGTACAAACTTACATTTGCAATTGGAATGTATAGGAGAACATGTTTTTCAACTACAATTATAAGTTTGTTTTTGGAATACATTCATCCCAACTACACATAGCCTTCATTGTGCGTGGTCCGACACTAACTTGACCAGTTTTTTTATTAAAACTATGGCGGTTTGGTATCAACTGACGTTTGTTACACAGTCCACAGGTAACTATAACTTATATTGTTCTTACCATGGATTATTTATGTTACTTATATCTTAATAATATTTTTTTTTTATTTAGCAACTTTTTCTATCTGTTTTATCCACAGCCAAAAGAAAAACATATTTTTCAAATGACAACTCTTTTGTTACATGACGGTGTAACGATAGCCCGACTTTGTCAGGCCCAATTAGGCGCGTAGTTGGCGGAAATCACTTCATGATTCGTTCTCATTCGTTCTCGGAGCGCATAATAGGTACTGCAGACATTATATGAGTTCCAGTAATTGCCTAACAAGCTGCTTTTCTATTACTTTCCTAAGCACTGGCGTATCGGTAAAATGGAAAATAGGAATCTAGTTTTTGTAAGAAGTAGGCTTACAGAGAGGAGAGACCTTCAATTATGAAGGAGGAGCTCTTCAAAATCTCATTGTAAATGGAATATGTATCGAACTTTTTTACGATGATTTATAACAGAAGATTTATTATAATGATTTAATTTTAGGAAGACGATAAAACCTTATGTTCTTTGAAAATCTGTTTGCCGCACTGAACTTATTTATTGCTATTAAATGTCTGTTCAGTACCTATAGAGAGATCTACTTGCCATTGTGCCTTAAATAGCGATCTAGGCGATATTATAGGTATCTATTTTAGTATAATAAACACCCTTATTGTTACAGTCAAACAGACATTTCATAATTCGGGCCTACACAAAAACTGCGGCTAAAAAATTAAATTACATTCAAAGCCAAACATCTAGGAACAACATTTCAAACAAGGCCTTCGTATGTAAACATTACAGAACTACGCTCACTAAAATATTTATTAGTATTGGCCATCCATAAGCCAGAACCCACAACTTGTCAATAAGGGAAACAGAACATCGACATTTCCAAACCTCCCAATATTTGTGACAGGATGTTATGAATATTGGATACTGAAACTTCATCTGTTTATTTACTTAAAGTCCGCACAGGGACTAAAGGGATGGAAGATAGATATTATATATGTATAAAGGATGTTTTTTTTTTTTTTTTGAGGGGAGAAGTTGAAATTGAAATAATACACAGAAAAATGTTTTTAATATCTAGGAAATTGGCTTTATTCCATAGATAATTTTATGACATTAATGTTTGAATATGATTCCGGGCATGTGGCTGCCGCGGCTGACACCAGCGCCTAGTTTACTGAAAACATAACTTTTTTATTGACTTATGGTTACAAAAGGAAACATTTGACAAACGGATTACACGAAATCTGGCCATGTCGTTCGTGCAAATTGAAGCAATTACTTTATTTTATCTGGGGATATGTAAAGTAGCATGTACTCCGATAAACCAGTAATAATTGAGCAGTTGGATGCCAACATTCGATGCACTACTAAAATTGACCTCCAGATTACGTCATGTACGCGTCAGCCGCCGCGGCAGCCACATGCCCGAAATCATATTCAGATATTAATGCCATAAAATTATCTGTCAAATAAAGCCAATTTCATGGACATTAAAAACATTTTTCTGGGTTTTAATTCAATTTAAATTTCTCACCTCTAAAAAAACACCACAATATTAAGCTCAACGTTTTAATTGTATTTTCTACTTAACATAACATTTATTTCCTTAAAGCTTTGGTTTCCTAAATACATAGGTCGGCATAGGATACATGCTCTCGCATGTATCCTGTGACGGAGCCTCGCTTCGCGGGGCTCTTATTTCTGTGTAAAGAGTTTAAAGTAACCTAACCAAACCTAACCTCGGGGTTAATATTAGTCGCCATGTCATTTTGCTATGAGTGCGAGTATTATGTATGTAAGCTCTGGTTAATTTGCTGTGCAGTCAGTATTTTTGATGTAAAAAGTATGTAAATGATGGAATTAAATTGATAGGTGAGTATTTATTTGATGTGCAATTAATAATATCAAATCTGCCTAGCCTTTTCCCAACTTTGTTAGGGTCGGCTTCCAGTCTAACCGGATGCAGCTGAATACCAGTATTTTACATGGAGCGACTGCCTATCTGACCTCTACAACCCAGTTACTGGGTAACACACTCTTGGTAAGACTGGTTATCAGATTTTCGGGCTTCTGACGACCCGTAACGACAGTCAAAGATCCACGAATGACAGCCGGGACCAACGGCTTAACGTGCTTTCCGAGGCACGGAGGAGTCTTGGTATGAAAAAATGGTCACCCGTCCACAGACCAACCCCGGCAAGCGTAGCTTAACCTGATGGATCGACCCGTGTGGCTGTTACTTAGCCACGAGCTCCATAATATCCCTTTATTAAATATGTCTACCAAAATCAAAAATCTAAATCACACATTTGAAAACCAAATCTATACAAGTGTCCATGCATACGGATAAATAAAATTGAAGTATCTGTTTGTAATGTCAGGATAACAGCTTTTTACTAAATACAAATGACAGTATATACGGTACATATAACAAAAAAACTATTTTTTAATTTTTGTCTGTCAGTCTGTATGTCTGTCTGTTCCGGCTAATCTCCGAAACGGCTGAACCGATTTTGACGAGACTTTCACTGGTTGATAGCTGATGTTTATAAGGAGTATCTCAGGCTACTATTAAGTACTACGGAAAAAGAAACAAAAAAAAAAAAAAAAACATGAAATTGTGGACAAAATCCAATTTTAATAGGGAAGTATTGCCATCCACGCTGGCGAAGCCGCGGTCAACAGCTATCAATTATAATATAACAGCTTAGTACAACACGTACATAAAGCTATTAACATAATAACAATACGATGACCTACTAAGATACCCACAAACAGACAAAAAGAGTCTCGTTCTTTACACGTGTAAAAGATATATGTATATGTATAAAACATACCAAAGCCATATTGTTCATAAAATCTTCCTCTATAAATCAGCCAAGTGCAAATCCACTACTAACTACGAGCCACTTTATCCAGCAAATACATAACATCATAAAAATAAAAGCATTCTTAATTAAAACGGAATCCTTACAAGCCCACAAATCTGCGTAGTAACCGTAAACAAAACTTTAAGTATAAAGCGAACCCCATCTAAGATATTAGCAATCCTTTTTAAGTAACATTCGAGACTGACAAATGAATATTTAGCTTAGGGGAGCAGGTGGCACGGTCGGTCTCCCGACGATACATAAATCTGGATAGTAGGTACACAATGGGTACTTGGTCTACCTGGGTACTTACTTACTTTGGTGATGATCACCCAAGTTTTTGATACACTGTTTTGCGTTTGTCGAGAAAGAGAATTGGGTCATATGCGATGTTTTGAAAGTAGTGTCCTAAGTTAAAAGTAAGTAGTATAGAGTTTGTATGGCTTGGTAATCTACACGGCAAGATAATATTCGTTTGTGAAATAGTCCGTCTTATAGGTGATATATGGACCTTCTTTGTATCAGGAGTTATTTCCCAGCTATGGATAAATTATTGGCTGCCATTTATTAATGTCGAACACAATATCAATTGATATTTAAATATATACGTCATATATACGTCATGTAAAAGTTTGCAATAAAAGCTAGAACAGAGATCAAACAAATTATATACCTTCATTTTAATATTCATAAACGAGATCAAAAAATAAGAGCAAATTACCTTAATTAAAATGTTAATAAAACAATAGGAATGTGATACAAAGCAATGAGCTCCATTTAACTATTAAAAGCAAAACAATCTAATACTTTGTTCTGTATATAGCTAAAACTTTCAGTATAAAACTCTGGGTAAATACTGAAGTTTTTATCTGTTAAAACATTCATAAAGAGCCGTAATATTTAATCTCACACACACATGTATAGCAGTGGTATACGTGTATACAATATATGTAAGTACGTAAGTAAACTGATCTGTTAGAAGCAGGTAGAAAAGCGTAGGACAAACCACTAAAAGAACACGTTACTTGCCGGGACACATCAAGACAGTTACGGCTGGGAGTTGTCGATATATCGATAGATGGCTGTAGATTTTTTTTTATTTTGTATTTAAGCATTTGTTTGGCAGAATGGATAAAAAGCATCAGCAAAGAACATTTAAATACCTATTGTTAGCATCATTTGATATTAAATAAGATTTCACCAACTTGCGATAAAACTATACCTACTAAAGTTTACAAAAACATTCACCAAGCACCATTTTTTAACTGTAATTTTTACATTTTATCATTCTGGACATAGGCCTCTCCCAAGATGCGCCACAACACTCGGTTGATCAAGTCCAGTCCGTCTCATTAGCCTTTTTAAAGTCATTTACATAAGTTTGACTACCTACTAGGCAACTACTGAGTCCGCATTCACAAAGTTTCGCACCCCTATCGTAGACGGAGACGTAGCAAGGCACATCCCTAGTGGGGCGGGGCGGGAAAGCGGGTGGACGATTAGCCGTGGTGTTTCTCTGGCCGCGCCGCCTTGGAAATAGAAAATAAAGGCGCCGTGACACGGGCGTGAGTGCGTTCAGTCGGGTAAGTTCACTTGCCTGTACTTTGACAATGTTGGCGGAAGTCTTTTTAAGTTCAAGAAGCCTCTAAGAATACTTATGATTCGTTTGCATGGACGTGCAAACTAGAGGAAGATTAGCCCAAAAGGAAGTATATAAGTACCTAATAATTCACAAATAAGAAATTAATGTACTGGTAAGAAACGAATGCTGGCTTGATTTTGGGGTAAAAATGATAGCCATCAAAATTATGTGAAATCCATCAACTAAAATATATTTTTATGGAAAACAAATATGTAAAAAATATGTTGTCTGAAAATAAATTATTTGAATTTGAATTTTGAAAATATGATAGCTTTGAACGATGTGTGATTTCACTAAATTCAGAATAGGAGTTTGTTGGAACCTCCAACCAGTCCTATCTTAATCAGTTTACCTAACAACAACATCAACACCAACAACATAACAACAACATCAACAAACATCATGATTAACATCATCAACGTCGTCGTCTTCACGTAAGTTTAACCAAGAACTCGCAAAAAAAAAACTACAAAGTGAAAAATAACTTTAATTTCGGAAGTCTTTGGCAAAAAGCAATAATACAAAACCAAAGACACCGACTTCCGAAATTAAAGTTATTTTTCACTTATTAGTGTTTTTTTTTTGGAAGTCGGTTATTTTTTTAAGCTTTTGACAGTTTAACAACATTCATTACGTTAGTTACGTTATTGAGTTGACAAATTTTTCGAACTTAATTATGAAGCATTGGATTAGCAATATCCTTCAATATCATTCAGATTGTGATAAATCAATCTAATTGCGTCAGTATTATAAACTAATAAGCGATAAAATTGCAGCACGCACGACCTATTCCTTATTTAAACAACAGCTTTTGCTATTCCCTCGACCTCAAAAGACTTCAGCAACAAAACGTCACCTCGCGCCAGCTACTCGCCTGTCCCAACTCGCCCGCTTAAACGAGCCCGCCTTGTCCATAGACGATACAAGTTAAACGCGTGGTCGTCCGCTCGAACGTGACCGCTTTACGTATTTATGCAGATGTACCACCACTGTCCCACCCCTCACTGTCTCACCCCTGCCAAGAATTCAACTAACGTCCCAATGTCCCAAATAAGGGACACACTTATTATTGGTGGGAATAAGACAAGGCTTAGCAAACATTAGGATTTGGACAACGAAGAATAAAGACCGGGATTAGTCGGATAAAGTTGTGATAAGTTCTGTTTTGTCATGTGCGTCTGGGACCTTCGGTAATTTGATAGTATGTTTTAGGTACGTGTCTGAGAGAGGTTTCATTCGCGAATATGATATCAAAAGTACTTAGTGAATGAGATAAATAAATAGGTAGACAGGCTTTATTGTCGTTTTGCTTCCTATTCTCACGCCGCGATCAAACATTTTGCTACAATTAATTGTCTTTACACAAATACACGTTGACACTGACTTTATTTTAGCTGTTATCATAGCATAATTAGCCTCTAAATAACACTAGCAGCACCCCGCGGTTTCATCCACGTAAGTCTCAAACCCGTAAGAATATCGGGATAAACAGTATCCTATGTGTTAATCCAGGAAACTATCTGTGTGCCCAATTTCATCAAAATCCGTTCATTAGTTTTTGCGTGAAGAAGTAACAAACATACAAACACACACACAAACTTTCGCCGTTACAGTATTAAGTGTGATTCCCATTCCTAATGCTAGGACACAGGCTTCCTCTCTGTGCTCTCACAGAGAGGAAGCCTGTGTCCTAGCATTAGGAATGGGAATCACACTTAATACTATAAAGGCGAGAGTTTGTGTGTGTGTTTGTATGTTTGTTACTTCTGGGAGTGGGCCGTAATCCATCACGCGGGCCCAGTGCAGGTTGGTAGATGTCACATGTCTTCGAATTTTTGGTTCTAGGACATGCTGGTTTCCTCAAGATGTTTTCCTTAACCGTTTTGAGAGCAGTTGTAAAGAAATAAATTAGACAAAGTAAAGCGTCTGCCTGGGTGCGAACCCACGACCAGTACTACTCACTACCGGTACTCAGTAGTACTATATAGTATATATATAATATATTAGGTATACTAGTATATTAGTATATTAGGTAGTATATTAGGTATACTCGTATACAACATAATATATTAGGTAACCTATTATACTATATAGTACCTAGTACTCGTAAATTGGGACACCTTAGCTGTAATTGGACTAAACTCGGCATCTAACTCTAAAGCAAAGACAACAATATAATCAATACTTATCTACTTACAAGAACCAACCAAATTACACAAAACTATCAAGAAAGAACCGCCAAAAATCAAATAGTGCGTAATAAGAAAAAGGTTATGAATAGACAATAGAGCAATTTATTTGTCCCTCTCGGGCTTTTTGCCTTCAGCACTCAACTGCCATAATATTCATAGAGAAAAATCATAGTTTATGACACACAATCTTTTCCTAAGAAAGCTTCTTACGAGGGGAGAGCCGCATTAATATTACTTATATTTATCTACGATAAATTCTACGTAGCTGTATTGAATAAATGTATTACGAGTATGTAAGTATTGGAGATGCTATTTGTGAGTTAAGCATGTTGATTTTAACAAAATGATGAAAAATCTTTTCAAAGGCAGTGTTTCAGGATCTTAAAAACCACTTTTGGGAATCAGAATGTGGTTTCGGCTCTTTTCAATTCGTTTATAATAGAGTAGGTATCTATGTGTGATGCATAAGCTCTAGCTACGTTATAACATGGGTCTGTTATAACGTAGCTAGAGCTTATGCTAACAAGCCGAAGTTCAATGTTTTTTGAAAGATTTCAGTCGTAAATACCCCAAAACGCGGTATACTTGGTATTAATAACTTTGTTTTTAACAACACAAATACAACGATCAAGTATTTTCTAACCAGAAATCGTTTTTAGTACCTAAACTAAACGAGAAGAACAAAATTCTACTTTCTGGGTAGTAGACAGTTTTCTTTTAACGACTTCAAAAAAGGAGTTATCAATTCGATACGTATGTATGTAATATTATTGGATCTGCGAGATATTTTATAGATGGATGTTTGTAAGTTTGTATGTATGTATGTTTGTCCACGCATATCTCCGAAACTATTAATCGGATCGTGACCATTCTTTTTTTGTTGGCTTACATTTACTTTAACTCTAGGGCACAGTGAAAGTTTTATCGAAATCGGTTCAGTACTTTTCAAGATAATAGACTAATATGGGTGTGGTGTTAAAGGGAAAACATCGGGATGGCACAGCTTTCAATATTTATTGAGCACGGTTGCTGACCAGGTAAGTGCTTATTGGTCCTTAGTAATGGAAATAGTTAGGATGACCTAGCTTTCAACATTTATCTAATTGAGCACGGGTCCTACTACACGATACTTTCTGAAGGTCTGATGATGACCAGGTAAGTGCTTATTGGTCCTTAGTAATGGAAATAGTTAGGATGACCTAGCTTTCAACATTTATCTAATTGAGCACCGGTCCTACTACACGATACTTTCTGAAAGTCTGATGATGACCAGGTAAGTGCTTATTGGTCCTTAGTAGGTAATGGAAATAGTTAGGATGACCTAGCTTTCAACATTTATCTAATTGAGCACCGATGCTACTACATGATACTTTCTAAAGGTCTGATGATGACCAGGTAAGTGCTTATTGGTCCTTAGTAATGGAAATAGTTAGGATGACCTAGCTTTCAACATTTATCTAATTGAGCACCGATGCTACTACATGATACTTTCTAAAGGTCTGATGATGACCAGGTAAGTGCTTATTGGTCCTTAGTAATGGAAATAGTTAGGATGACCTAGCTTTCAACATTTATCTAATTGAGCACCGATGCTACTACATGATACTTTCTAAAGGTCTGATGATGACCAGGTACCTTAAGTGCTTATCGGTACTCAATAACGGAAGTAGTTAGGGTGACCCAGCTTTCAACGTTTATCTCATTGAGCACGGGTGCTACTACATGACACTTTCTGAAGGTCTGATGATGACCAGGTAAGTGTTTATCGGTTCTCAGTAATGGAAATAGTTAGGATGACCTAGCTTTCAACATTTATCTAATTGAGCACGGATGCTACTACATGATTCTTTCTGAAGGTCTGATGATGACCAGGTAAGTGCTTATTGGACCTCAGTAATGGCAATAGTTAGGGTGACCTAGCTTTCAACGTGTAAGTGTGACGGCCTGGCTTATTGAAACGAGCTACGGGTGTGGTGTCAAAAGGAAAACATCTCAAAACCTTGGTTAAATTCTAGTGCAATATTTATAACAAAACTATTAACTACTTATTACAATCAAATATTCCAGTTTTTACTAAAAACTAAAAATTACGAAATAAAAAACAATTTAAAAAAATAAATCGACTTCAAAAAGAAGTTAACTCAAAATTATAAAATAATTTTAATTTCGGAAGTCGGTGGCAAAAAATTAAAATACAGATCCCAAGACACCGACTTCCAAAATTAAAATTATTTCATAATTTTGAGTTAATTTCTTTTTGAAGTCGATTTAACTTTTTAATTTTTTTTTTTTTGTAATGTAAATTCGGCTTTATGGCAAACGAAGAGCGACTGCTGTGCGGTGTAGGATTCGATCGGAGCGGGCAGTGTTATTTTTTTCCCCGCGTTTGCCTTCGGGGAACATCATCATCATCGCCGTTTCCCAACTAAGTTGGGGTCAGATTCCAATCTAACCGGATGCAGCTGATGGAGAGCCTGCCTATCTGACCTAACGCAGTTATTGGGTAATATGATACCTCCTGGTAAGACTCGTTGTCAAACTTTCGACTGTCAAAGATCCACGAATGACAGCCGGGACCAACGGCTTGTGCTTTCCGAGGTACGGATGATTTTATATAAAGTACAGACGCCAGCAGGTCAAGCTACCCGAAACTTGTCAAATTTTCCCAATCAACCTTCAACCTAATTCTTTAGCGATAAAGTTGAAAATCTAATAAATAAATTGGACAGATCTTTGGTAGCTTGATGTGCTGGCGTCTGTACAAATAGGATTGGCCCCAGGACACTTCCATGGGGGACTCCGCATTTGTTACATTTATATTCGGATGAGTGTGATATCATGTCCTTATTTTATTATGTTACACGCGGTGTCTGTTCGAAAACACAGACGTGATATTATGATTATTTATTTTTCCTGCCTCGTTCACATATCATTAACAACAATACATCAAAAGAAACAGCGCCTCTAAAAATCAATCATCAGAACCCTTCTCCGGTTTATCTCACATCGACTTAAGCCCTAAAACGTCTCAACGGACCCAATTCACATTTGGACAAGACCCCCGTCACATGATTTTGAAAAGGGAAAAGCCAAAGAATTAGGCTCGAGTGATTTGGAAAAGCATTAAGAGTTAGTAAATCAGACGTTCACCGTTCATCGTTCACCTGTTGGCTGCTAGCCTAATATCGAACGAATGAATCAATCATTCAATGAACTAGAAACGATTTGTCAGGACCTTCTTTGAGTAATGATCTTTAGGTATGTGTCTTTGATATGGTGTTTAGGGTTAGTTGGGTGTGAATCATATGGGTGATAGAATGGTTCCGTATTGGTGACTAATGAGGGTTTTCATCAAAATTCATGCCACCAGTAGGTGCCACTTTGACAAGAGGTCTTCCATTTCGGCAATGAATCTATACTCTATACTAATAACAAAGCTGAAGAGTTTGTTTGGTTGAACGCCTAATCTCTGGAACTACCAGTTGGATTTGAAAAATTCTTTTTGCATTTGATAGCCCAATTCTTGAGGAAGGCTATTTAACATCACGCTGTGACCCTCAGGAGCCGAGCACAACAAAAAGAAAAAAGAGCAAAAACGAAGTAAATCGCGGGCAGGCGACGGGGTGGGTCGGAGGAACAAGAAATTTCTCGCGGACAAAGTTGCCGACAGAAGCTAGTATAAAATATGATGACATTCATCATTCGTTTCAGGGGAACTTCCTCCAAAAAGGGCAAAAGGGGGCTACTGGATATCTCCGCCTTATGAGATCCGATTTCAATGGTTTAATTATTTATTTATTTAAAACTTTAAGCACACAAAATGTACGGAGGCGGACTTAATGCCATAGGCATTTTCTACCAGTCGACCTTTGGGTGATGCAGAGACAAACATGGTTCTTTTTTATTTGAAAGAGTAACTTTAAATTTGTGAAGATCTGATGAAGATCTTCGTGGTGATGCACAGAATAGCTCCTCAAAATGCAGTAAATGCTCTATTAATTGTTGCAAAAAAGTCTGTGCTCGCGAGGTCTAGTGTTCGCAGAATTGAGTACTAGTTTACACTATCTGTGTGATACTTTCCTAAGTAATTTTAGATTAATAATGAATAAAGTCAATTTAGTAGGTAGCAAATAACTCACATGCCTAAAACACGATCTGTACCATATTTACGTACAACTTACATAAAACACACACTAAACACATAAAGCTTTTCCTTTGTCCTTTTCAAAGGACACTTTTGTTTCGTAAACAAACCTCGATTATCCGCAGATTTGCCACAAAAATGATAAGTAAATAACAATATTTTAGGCAAACAACTTATATATCCCGGAGCTAACATTGTGGGGAGCCCACGGGCCCTCTTTCGTGAGGAGAGATACCAACAGTCTATTCAAATCCTCGTTTCCAGTTGATTTTATTTCCACTTATACAAATATCAACTTGATGGTTAGTGTAAATTAAATAGATATCAAAATAACTGGTACTTTTAAAAAAGTCATTAATAAAAATTAAGTTTTAGCGCAAACTGAACGTAATGTGTGGATTTTACAGATATTTTCCAAAAACACGTAAGTATCTGTTTACATGTTTGGAAACTAAATCGTGAAAGCAGTATACATCTTACAGTTCGTTACCTTACGGGAGACCATCTGTTATTTTTGCCCGTTACATAATTTTAATGCTCCCCATGGTTTTCCCTCAACCGTTTCCGAGCCATTGGACGACTTAAATAAAACATTTACATGCAATCTTGAGCTCTGATGTGCAATTTTCACTTTTAAGCTCCGTTTACACGGTGCAAGTTTCTGGAACGTTCAAGAGGAATAATAGCATGCCATAAAGTACGTTCAACTTTATTGCCATTCAAGAATTGCATGCAAGTGTTTAAACGCGTGCTATTACATAAAATGGCATACAAAATAATTGAATGCAAGTATTGCCATTCGATCAATCGCATGCGACTTAATTGTACGTGTTGTTTAGATGGTGCCAGTTAATTGCCCTTCAATTTTATGATATGCCATAGGCAAAAAAGTTGTACCGTGTAAATAGGGCTTTACAGATTCAAAGTCTACTCGACACGGTGGTGATTTTTGTTTTAATTGGAATTGATGTAGCGATGAGAAACTTTGTAAATGTAGGGAAAGATTCAGTTCAAGCTTTGAATACACAATGCGTGGTAATAAAGATAAATAATAAGATAACTGATGCCCGGATTCTGAGGTTTTTAATCGGAGTTTATCTATTCGATAGTGATTATTGGTTCGAAATCGTGTTTCTGAACACTTCAATGAGGAAGAATTTAGCTTAAAAGACTCAAAAACCGACTATAAGGAAGGAATTCGCTTAAATAGATAATTTTGTCGAATCAATAGCTATCAATAGTTTAAACTCCGTTTAAGAATTCTTCTGAATGAATTGTCTTTTTATGGGTGGGTTACTTATTCTGATTGCAGGTTATCTAAGCAATAAGATGAGAAAATTGTAGCAACTATGAAACATGACATATCTTCGCTCTACTCAATGTATTGTAATAAAATACGAGTACGATTTGCTACTAAGATATTGTAGAAAATATTGATATTTATATTATCAAGCACGGCAATACGATATGAAGTTACACACTTGAAATAATATTGGGCCAATTTGGTAGAAAATGGTACGACTGCGTCCTTAGAAACCTCAGTCAAATGCAATTTAATTGCCTGTGGCATACTATAGGTTAAACAGCGTTAAGAGACGATGCAAGTCATTTGTTACTTCAATTTAATTGTATGCCACGGGCAAAAATCTTGCATTGTGTAAATGGGGCTATATTGGCCCGTACTGTCGCATTTGCCGGGCAAAGGCCTCCCTCTCCCTATTCCATACAATTATATCTATTGCTAGTGTAGGCCAGTCCTTTCGGTAGGAGTCCAGCTCGCCCGCCATCTTCGTCTCGGCCTGCCGCGATGTCGTCGTGCGTTTAGTGGCACCCAATCCGTGGTTCTCTTAGCCCATTTGTCATCTAGGGGCCAACCACCACCTCTTGAAGCAGCATTATTCTAATATTACTTCAGTGTGAGAACGAGATGGAGATATACAGGAAGTCTAGCTCCATCACTTTCCTACACTCAAATAAGATTAAAATAATACTGCTTTAACACATTCTCTGCTGAATTCTTTATGCAAACGCTTCTTTATGCTACACCCTTACCGACCCTTTTTTTACGATGTTTTCGAAACAATAGAGATGCACAACGAACGCACATGTGCGGCGCGCCGCACTCGAAGAAAGTTATGAAAACGCGCATGTGCGTCTGCCGCGCCTAATGTGTTAAGAGGTGGTGGTCTCGCTCCTGATATGCGGCAGATATGTCCGGTCCAGTCCCACTTGTGCTTAGCGGCTGTATAGATATTTCACTGAAATCTAGACCCATAATCTCTACATCACCGTACCGTACAGTAGTACAAATACATTCACTTTTTAACTTTCCAATAATATCTGTGTAGTCAATTCAACAAGCTATCAGGCTCACAAATACTGGAACTCCCCACGCTATTCAAGAATTTCGCTTAAACTATGAATAAGAAACTACAATGGATGGTACAATACTGAATATTCCATATAAATGGCAGTACATTTGTCTCAAAAGCTTTCCGAGTCAGGCATCATAAGAAATGCATAAGGTAGCTGGATATACGGATATAAGAATTCAACAATCGCGAAGCAAAATATAAAAGATGAATATTAATTGGTTTGTTTGGAGACGAGCAATATTTTTTATTGGGATATAATACATATGGGACCTTATTCTGCGAAGCAAATCTGAGTATCTATTTGTAGGAAACTAGGAACTATATAAATATGTCAAACAAACTATAGTTAGTTTTGCACTGACAAAATGTTTAAAAGGACTTATGTTTTATATAATTAAAGTAGGTATATTTGCTTTTCGAAAGCCACATTCTAGTCTATAAGACGTTAGATATGTAGGTATTTACTAAATACAAAATGAAAGAAAGATCTAATTAACTTTCTGAAACAATAATTTGTTCTTATTACCTCTAAATCTGACATTTTGTAGAATAATATTTCGTTTATGAGTAGGCTCGCGATTGTGACAAGTGAACGTTATTAATCCATTGTGGAAAGAAAGAAATAAATTAAAAAGATTGTATTTCGCATAGTTAAGTACTATTAAAATTACGTGATTATCAAACTGTTTGTTAACTTTTGTAAATTGGTTTTTGTTGTTTTTGTGAAGAACTTTTTTATAAGTAACACAATATTTTTTATACTAAGAAGCTTGTAAGTTTATAAATACTTGTTTGTCCAATAATCACTTCAAAATAACAAAAGAAAAACGATCCGTAAACAATTAAAAAGTAAAATATTAACTAAATTTAAAACTACGCCATCTGTGCAATTTCGCCCGAACTCGCGTGCATGGTGAAGTTACGCGTCTGCCTAGATACGAACCATCTGCTCGGAACGTTGAATTCGACGCCAACGCCTCGGCAATTTGCGGAACACAGGGTAAACTAAAGTTACGCAAAAGTATCAAGTTTGTTTTTCCGCTTCGAAACAACTTTCGTACTTACATTAGAGTAAAAACTTTTTGCTCAGCTTACCTGTAAAACAAAGAGAAATAAATAATTAAAATAGGCTTTTACGGAAAAAACACAGTTCGCGCGTCGTTTCCGGTGCAATGTGAAAAAATGAGTAACATTTTCGGCTCGGGAATGGCAAAAGCTCTGTAGGTACTATATAAGTAATTAATATTCTAGTCAACATACGTCCGTCCGGTCGCGTCATCCCTCGTTCCCTATCAAATATTTACTCTGTGCTTTTATTTCAAATGCAACGATGCGTCATACCGATTGCGGTTCCATACGCGAATTAGAAATTCGAATTGAAGAGTCAATGACTCTGGTAGTATTAGAAAATGCATAATTTATAGTTTATGGTGAAGAAGGCATCGTCAGACAAATAAGTGCTAACAAAAAGTATGAAAGAGTTGAATGTCGATAACCTATGATTGATGCTACAAAGGAAAAACCTAGCATACACCTATGTGAGATGTTCTTGTGAACATAGGTAAGTACTGACGTCTGTCAGTACTTATTAATTAATCATTTTTATTCTAAAAGCGATGTGTTAGATGTTATGTCAATAGTAATAAAAGAATACGTGCTTTGTATTCAATTTTAATACAAGTACTAACTTTTAATAGGGGTCTGGAATTTTTCTTAGCGTGTTAGAATTTGGAGTCCTAACTAGAATATAAATTTATTTAAAACACCCTTTACTTTGGTTACGAATTTTCTAATTACGAACCCTTTCGAAGAAAACTGCGAGAACTAATTGGTTCTATTTCATAGGTATTTGCAAAAGTATGATAACACTTGACAGACAAACTATTATGGTCATAGGCTACTTTTTACAGGAGGTAAAAAGGTAAACTTAAAAAACCGGTCAAGTGCGTGTCGGACCACGCACAATGAAGGCTTCCATAGTTAGGATGAATTTATCCAAAGAAAAAATTTAACATTGTAGTTGAAAAACATGTTCGCCCATACATTCCAACTGCAAATGTAAGTTTTTATGCACAATATTGAGAGATTTACCGTGCTATTTTAAGACCGACTTCTTATAGGTTTTCCTGAGGTATAGAACTATTTTCTGTATTTTTTTTCAAAATTTGGTTTTTTACTAGGCGTGCTTATGTCAAAAATTAAAAAAAAAATGGTTGGAAAGAGTAGGTATAATACCCAGCAAAAAATGAGATATATATATAATATATAGCTAAATTAGGTGATTGATTGCCTTTAAAACAGAAGACTTCACTAATTCTAATGCAAGAATTGATGCTTTGTCCCATACCCACACTTAAGTAAGGTATACGTTTATGTATACAACGTCACATACCAACTATACGACAACAATACATAACAACACTCTCAGACAGACAGACAGACGCACCTTGAGACAGTAATACACATTACAGTATTCTCAACGGTACATCTGCGTCACCCGTGCAATCTACACCCGATGGCAATGTACAATTGTAATTGCCTGTGCGCAGACAACTACACGACTATGCAAGGACTTTGTAGTACGAATCATCATTAAATGGCTTTGGTGGAGATGAAGGTAATTTACCTCCGGTCATTTTGAAATAATTAGGTTCTTGATCATTTATACTTACATTATTATAAAACACAGTCCCCCGCCGCGTCTGTTTGTCTGTCTGTATGTTTGCGATGATCTCAAAAACTTCTGAACAGATTTTGATGCGGTTTTCATTAATAGATAGAGGGATTCAAGAGGAAGGTTTATACGTATAGTTTTCCGACATCCACGCGGACAAAGACGCAGGCACAAGCTAGTTACAAAAAAAATATGACTTTTTGTTTGTTGTTATATCCGATACCACCTGCAGGTCTATTCTGTTCCACGGCGTCCTCACCTTCCGCCTGACGCAGGTCCTCACCGGACACGGTTGTTTCGGGAGGTTCCTGTTTCGCATAAGGCGGGAGGAAACGCCCGGGTGTCACTATTGTGTGGATCGCCCAGAGGACACGGTGGAGCATACAGTGGAGGTCTGCCCGGCTTGGGCAGAGCACCGCCGTGTTCTCACGGAGGCGATCGGCGGCGGCGATCTCTCGCGTCCGAGCCTGGTCCAGGCCATGGTGCGGAGCGAGAGTGCATGGGAGGCCGTCACCTCCTTCTGCGAAGCGGTAATGCTCGCGAAGGAGGAGGCGGAACGCGTGAGGGAGAGGCAGCCTCACGCCCTCAGTCGCCGCAGGAGACGCCTGGGCGGCGGGAATCGATAGCCGATTCCCGGCCACCGTAGGCGCGGGCTTGCGGACGGTGAGTAGTGGGTTGCTCGCCGTCCGGTGAGGACCAGGCCCGGGTCGACGGCGCGTTGTGTTCCACGCGCGCCTCAAAGAGATGTCAGCAAAAGATGGGGTCCAATAGGGCCGATGCCGCTGGGGTCGCGGGTTGTTTGAAAAAGATACCGTGGCCCTGGCAAAGGCAACTGAAGGAACACGGGTGGGTTTTAGTCAGTAAAAGTCTGACACGCCCTTCCGCTCCACCCAGAGCGGAAGAAGTTATTTGATGATTTCCCATCCACAAAAAAAAAGGGTCTATTCTGTTAAAATCTCACCGTGAAAACGTAGGTGAAGTAAGCTTGAAGAGGAGCTGTCATTCCACCTGATGCTAGGGATTGACACTATTGACAGCTCACTCCACGCTCACCTCACCTAAGTTTTCACGGTGAGATTTTTATAGAATAGCACTGCTGATGCAGCTGTTGTAACTACCGCCAACTGCAACGGAGGCAATCATATTGTTATTGACTAACGACATCAAATTAAAAAACCGGCCAAGTGCGTGTCGTAGAATGAAGGGTTCCGTAGTTGGGATGAATTTATCCCAAGAACAAACTTAACATTGTAGTGGAAAAACATGTTCTCCCATATATTCCAACTGCAAATGTAAGTTTAAACGCACAATATTGAAAGATTTACCGTGTTATTTTAAGACCATAGACATCTTATAGGTTTTCCTGGAATTTATAGGTACAGAACTACAATTATCTGTTTTTTTTTTTTTCAAAATTTCGGCTCAGTAATTTCGCAGATAATGTAAATTTTCATCTATCTTTTTAAATAACTTTAAAACAATTTATTTTAAAATTATAAAAAAAGCCTTTTTTTCTTACTTGCCCCCCAAAAGTGACCCCCATATTCAAAATTCATTTATTTACATTACACATCCGTGTTTGGGTCACAGAAATTCATATATGTACCAACTTTCAACTTAATCGGTCCATTATATTCGTAGCAAACAAGACGGCCAGACAGACAAACGCACAAGTGATCCTATAAGGTTCCGTTTTTCCTTTTGAGGTACGGAACCCTAAAAAGGCAGAAAATAATTAAATTAAAGTATGACTTCCGCAGATTAATTATTTACAAGAAGCTAAACTATCTCCGATTGGTCTTTGAAGCCTTTGGAAATAGGCTTCAATTTCATTTCGTCATAAGCTGATTAGCTTGAGGAGCTTGTGGGTAAGTAATAACAGCCACACGGGTCGATCGATCAGGTTAAGCTACGCTTGCCGCGGTTAGTCCGTGGATGGGTGACCAACTTTACATACCAAGACCCGTTGTGAATCTTTGACAGTCGTTGCGGGTCATCAGAAGCCCGAAATTCTGACAGCCAGTCAAGCCAAGGGGTATGGTATTACCAAGTAACTGGCTTGTGGAGGTGAGATAGGCTGTCGCTCCATGTAAAATACTGGTATTCAGCTGCATCTGGTTAGACTGGAAGCCGACCCCAACATCGTTGGGAAAAGGCTAGGAAGATGATGATGGTGATGACTAGTATCATTAGCACAGTGAGAATGACCATTAACGTATCTAGACAATATGTATGTTTCGAACCAGGAAGATTAAATCCAATAGCTGTACTTTTAACAGTAAACAGGACCTAAGTTTGAGCCTCCCATGACACATCGTAAGACCACAAAGTAACTGCTTTAGACAGTGGGACAAGTCTATAAAGTTTTATGGCGAATGGGCCTGAATAAGCGAAGGCACAGACATAACATTACCGTTTGTGGCTTCAGAATAGACCTTTGTCACTTCCTGAAGGTGGCGAAAGCTGTGACACAGCTTATACTAAAATCAAAGAATATAGACACCAAGATGGGTATAATTTTATTTATTGTGCCCGTCAAGACGGAGCGACCAAGTCTTGGGTTTCAAATTAGGCTACATAAAAGTTTAATACTATAAAAAAACTGCTATTTGCTAATGTAACCTATGCAATATTTTTAGCTACTAAGGGCCTACTAAGGGTTTTTTGATCCGTAGTTAAATCAACCAATGGTTAAACATAGTAACTGATGGTTTAATTTTGGCTCAATGTGAAAGGCTAAACATAAAATAAATTAATTAATGTATTTATATTAACTCATTTATGGCAAAAAATAGTAACTAATGGCATTTTGGCAAACACATTCAGCTAAAGTTCAACAATTAGTTACTATGTTTAACCATTGGTTGAGTTAACTACGGATCAAAAAACCGGCCCTTAGTTATTTAACTAAATGCTTGGTCCCTCCATTTTGACGTTAAAATGGATACACTGGTCGGAGGAGTAATTCTACTTTAGAATTATGAAATTTGTTTGTTCCTAATATGAATCGTTTGAGAAATATCGACCTTTATGGTCGTTGGTCCCTCTATAATGACGATTCAATAATTTGGTCAGACATGTTAATGGATAGTTTTTTTTATTTTGTACACTATAAAAGCAACATAGATGAGATAGAATACTAATCAATTTTGAGGTTCCAGTGGTGGTCAAAGTGCAAGAACTTATCCGCCAAGATTTACTTGTGGGTTTTAAGCTAGCTTTTTTCGTCTTCGTCGAGTTTTTTAATTACCTATGCACATAAACACAAAAGCTCTTAAAGAAGTGTTCTATTTGAAAACGGAACGACCTTCAATCTTCGGTTCAGACCTGCCAAGATAAATCGGCCGTAGCGTACCTACGTCACATTTGAAAAGTGTTATCTTTTTGTTTGAAACACCTTCCAGTTTAATAAGATGCAGCTTATTTAAGCTGTTATTCACATGCTATCATAATATGTGGAGTTCTTACGACACCAAAACACACACAGACACACCTTGGTGATATATGAAGTATTTACACAACACTAAGCATTAAAACGGTACTCTCTCCCCACTCGTATCCACGCATCTGTACATATTGGGAACAATTTGCACCGAATGCATCGTCTTTTATCGACGATGGAATTACAATGCAGACTGGGGGGAGTGTAAATCAAGGAGATTTAAGTCCTAGTGTTCAATGTAAAGGCTCCCACAGACGTGCGACTCTGATAGAACAATTTCCATGAATTGTTCAACTAGAATCGCGTCGCGCTGTCGTGTCGCGCCTGTCTGCGGGAGTCATAATGCGAAAGCTCTCTCAATACTGAGTCTGATGCATTTTCGCCTGGGACTTCAATGTTTAAGACGATTTTATTTAATTCTCACGCACTTCATGGACGTTTTACTGATTTGACCGTTTTCCTTGTTTTAAAAGCGCTCTTGTGTTGCTTAATATGTCATAGTGTCACTTTTATTCCTATATATACGTTTTTCTTTTTTTAGGGTTCTGTACCCAAAGGGTAAAACGGCACCGTCTTAGACTCCGCTGTCCGCCTGTCTGTCCGTCTGTCACCAGACAAACAAATACTAAAAAACAGAATAAAATAAATATTTAAGGGGGCTCCCATACAACAAACGTGATTTTTTTGCCGTTTTTATAGATAATGGTATGGAACCCTTCGTGCGCGAGTCCGATTCGCACTTGGCCGGACTTTTTTTATATTGGCACCTTAATTTTATATTCATGTGATTTGTGATCATCTAATTGTACTTTTGTGTGTTGTGCTATGTCTTTTGTGTCCACTAAATAAATGCTTTATCTACGTATATCTATCTACTTATGAAATAGCCTAGCAACATGAAGACCAGCATGGAATGCATTATTCTTAGCCTAGGACCACAAAATATTCAACATTCACAACGGTACACGATGTATACTCATTCTAGACAGAATGCAATCGTCTTTTATCGAGTTGCCATTACGATGCAGATTGCACACGAGCAAATATCCATTCACCAACTAATAAGCATGGACTTTAACCGCACTGACATAGAATGCATCAATGGAGACTCAAAGCTCGACCAGACGCGCCTAGACACAAATATGCAGTTCAAGTGCTAGTAAATCACAACGGTACACATACGTCACTCATACACGCATCCGTACCTATTGTAAACAGTTTGCAGCAAACGCATTGGTCGTTTACCGCCGGCACCATGCCTCGTTCACGCGGACGAGCCGACTTGAACGAGAGATGAATATAAAATTGATATTATTAGAAGTGTTATGAATATTAAGTGGATGGGTATTCGAGTGTCGTGATTCCTGTAGGTGTGAATGGGCGGAACTGTTGGGAATAATAATGAGGTATGGAAAGTTGGTAATTAACTTCGATGGCATGTGGTCTCTTCACTAAATAATCAAATCAAGCCATGGCTTGATAGTTGGTTAGACAAGCCTTAAATAAAACAAACATAAGTACTCATACGTAGCCTGACAGTGTAGCCCTTCCGTATCGCGTGTTATACAGCATGTTACAACTTGGTAGGGTTCCCTATACAAAGGGCGCACCTAGGCTAGTCGTGCGTTTGTTAATGAGCTCATTAGTAACTGTACGCCCAGTCTTTTGAAACAAAGCGAACCTTCATTCACGGTACGGGAAGTTCCTGGTTTTACACAAAACTACTGTTTTGTGACCTCGTGATTTGGTCTGTTTGCCTTCATTGATATTACGTCATATCACGAATTTTGTCACATCTCTCTTATACACTCCGTGATACATGACTTGCCAAGGCATAGCATGCTAGCTGAAACTCCATAAACAAAAAAAAACTAATATTATTCCTCGCCTTTGGCTTTTTCGTTATCGTAAACATGTAGGTACTACTTACTTACATAGAGATACTACTATAAAGGCGTCTGATAGAATCTGACTCCTACAGACACATTAGAAAAAGATGCTTTGTTATTTTATAGCTCCATAAATAGTACGTCTAACATGTGTTTTAGACAATAGCTGATGACTATCATGCGAATCGGGTACATAATCGGTTATAATCCCACTATTTATTTACAATAGGTAATTGTATCTGTAACTAGCTGTGCCCCGAGGTTTCACCCGCCTCGCTCGGCTCCTAAAGGTCGTAGCGTGACTTTAAACGGCCTACAACCTTCCTCAAAAATTGGGCTATCAGCAAATGCAAAAGAATTTTTCAAATCCGTCTTGTAGTTCCAGAGAATCAGACAAACAAACAAACTCTTCAGCTTTATTTTATTGGTCTATACTAATCAATCAACGTATACTAATACCTATAATAAAGCTGAAGAGTTTCTATACTATAGATTATTCAGCAGTAGCCACAACATACGACAACAGTAAAGAATCATAATTAACACCCAATTTCCATCTAAGAAGTGCCTCAAATAATATTGTTTTATCAAACCGCTTATAGAATAGTCTGCCGTAGACACAGTAATGCACATCACATGTCGAAACCATTAGCGTCTGTGTAGCTCTGTCTGAATAGGCCTTTAGACGGGTCTTCAGTCGTCACGGATGTACAATTAGCTGCTGGAAGAGCTGGCTACTGGGTGAGCGTACATGCTTAGGAAGAAAATGCACACTTCATGAAGGTCTTTTGAGTTTATTGTTTACCAAAAAGTTAGATTATTTTTTAAATTTGGGTGTCATACTATGTTTTTTTTTTCGCTTCATTGGGTTGAGAAAAAAGCCAGTGCGATGTTTCACGTAAGCTAGTAAAATGCCACATGCCAAGTGATAAATTTGTTTTAAAAATGTCTGTATTATTTTTTGACCTAAGTACTGTTATTTACGTATTCTGTGCCTATGCGAGGATTCGTATGTTAGAAATATGTTTTGATTTTATTTAATTATGAAAAATAAAAATAAAATCAACATGTAAAGCACTAACACACTGACAAAACAAAATGAATAGCGTAAGTAATATTATTTTCTAGTGTCTTTTCAGTAACGAAAACAAGCTTGAGGGGTTACAGCTGCTCGGAAAAGTCAAGACTAATGTACAAGTGTTATTTTTCATTTACAACCAAAATAATTCTGCTATTGCTACGAAAACGATGATGATTAAAACAAACAAAATTTAAATTCTTCGAGGTCCTGCCAGACGAGTTTATTTTTAAGTAATAATATTATGTTTAAAATCATATGGTTTCCGCCCCGTATTGTCTATGAAAGTAAATAATAGTTTAAGGAAAGAAAGCTAAAAAGCTTTGTTTCTATTGCATAAGTACTTAATTAAACATCCCTACCTCTTATTCAAAAATATTGTAGAACGTTCGCTTACAAATTAAGTTACACGTAAGTACCTATGTATTTATCTGTAGGTACCTATTTTTCAGATACACGTGTTATCAGGTATCCCCTCTCAAATGCAATCGAAGATCATTATCTCAGCGTTACTAAACCATGAAAACAGATAACGCTGGTCAAACCACGTAATATCAAAAGCCGTTTCCGGAGAACACACATCTGTGTTGCTACCCAGCCCGCGGCATCGGACGTGAAGCGTCATACACAAATGGGGGACATTATAATAGGACGATACGCGAATTCAGAGCTCAAGGTCTCAGACAATTGTGCCGTTTTCAACGGTCTACATCTTGAATGACTAACAGAGATGAAAGAATTTGTTTTTAATTTTAAATGAATTGAATAGGCGATAGATACTGGTTGCGCCATTATGCAAATCCAAACACGTGTACGTTTTTAAGAGACACATTCATATTTCACACACACACACATCACACACACAGGTCACATTTCGACCGTGATTTTTGCGTAAATTGGCCAATTTTTGCATTCTTATTCTGAGAAACTGAAAGTCTTCGGCAACTTTGACTTACTGAGTGGTGGAGAATAGTTATTAGTATAGTTTATAGCGGCCTCGCTTTTCGCAATATTTTCTTATCTATATAAATAAAGCCAAAATTCCGAAGCCAGTTTTTAATAAAATGCGCAACTGATTTTTTATAAGCATTGCATAAGCAAATGATATGAACAATATATAATATCTCTTAAGAAGTGGTTTAGTCCCTCAGAATTCTGAAATATGTGTGTAATAGCTATATAAAATATCCCATTCAAAACCATAAAACTACAAAAAACGCTCAGAATTAACAGTAAATTTCTCCTTACTACATTAATATTATAACATAAAATGTATACCAGAATAAATGTTAGTTCATAAGAAATTAAAATTTCATACTTTAAACTATAAATATGTAAATATATCTTATGGACTCAAAATAAGCGTAATTACTACTGCCAAATTGCTTATAATGCGATGCGTCGCCGTGCTTCAATACATCTATCTAACCTGTCAAAACTCAATTTGGTGATAGGCCTCTTAATTAAAGACGAAATTAAGAAGAAGGTCAACTTTAGAAGGCTACCTAAAACGTTCAAATTCAACGCAACCTCATGCCAGCGATAATCAAAAATGTCAAAAATGTAGGTAAACGATATACGATTTTGGACAGATTGCGAACGTTGTTAAAATACGGCAATTGCCCCTCCGATCCCGTCATTTAAAAAAGTAACCTTAGTCAACTTCACAAAAAATCTAGGCCCGAAAATGTCTGTTGGCTAACAAAGTCGCCACTCACAAAACCTTAACATACCATATGAATTATTCAAGTAAAATATAATCTCAATTCACGAGTCCCAGTCCCAGTCCCTATTCTGACAACACAAAACGGGCACATAAATAATGCAACTAGCGAGTGACGTCATACGCAGCACCGTTTGTAAACGAGATCGCATTTGAATTGTTATGGTATGCTCAGTTTAGTTTGGCTATTACGAGTGCGGTGCGGATCGAGGAATCAAAGGCTAGATGGATATGTCATCACCGTACATTACCACATAGAAGCAATCCGATCGGGTTATTCGAAATTCAAATTTGACAGTCGACGCAGAGATGTCAGTTGAGGCAATGGAATTAGTATGTACTATTATGCTGAGGCATCGTTATGCCCTTAATTCTCGAGGTCATTTGTTTTCAAGTCACGTTTATAAATCATTAGCCTGATGAACAAACCATTTATCTGAGCAAATTTTTAACAGCTCTGTGAACAGAAATAATTTATTCGCAGTTTCGCACTAAACTGAAAACGTGGACTTCAAATCATACAATAAAATAATGTAATTTTGACATATCCTAGTGGTCAATAGAGGTAAGCTTTTGTGACGATATTCTATTCGCCTCTCACAGCACAAATGGTCGTATCTCATTTTCGGCAACTTTTCAGTAGAGCCAAAACACTAATCTTTTTGCCCGATTGGTCAACGTATTATTTCTTGTTTTGATTACAAAGTAATTGTGGCTTGTAAATTGTGTTGCAAATTGTAGCTAGATAGATAGTTGGAGAATTAATATACCTAATATCAAAGTAACTAAAATAATATGAAGCTTTATATTTGCTTTTATATATGCCTTTTTGCAAGTTCCAAATTAGAAGATAGAAGACAAAATAGAAAGAAAAGCTATAGTTAAGTCCAACTATTGACGGAATAAAGTTGAGTAAAACTAATCCGAACAAAAACCTTTAAGATTTTGCTTTGGAAATTTTGTTGTGCTCAAAAGGACCATCCCGATTTTAGTATGGGAGGTGGCGTTTTTTTTTCTCTCGTAGCCACCAACCAAATCTTTTTCTAGTAGAGAATACTGTAACAAACGAAACTTATTTGACATCCATATCTCTAAACTCAGTCCGAAATGAGAGATAAGAGTTAGAAGTGTGTATGTATTTATAAGATTTGTAGGCAATTTTCGACTCCTATGTGCAAAGGTATTGTAAGTAAAAAATTAAATATTAATATAAATAGCCGTTACATATTTTTGGACATTTGAATATTGGGTACAGCCCCTCCCGTGCGTTACCCAAAAAGGAGTAAAAAAGTCGTCACTTATGGGCCGAGGTACCTTAAATTACGCCTATTATAGTCCATAATGTTTGTAAATTTGGCGGCAAGGCTGATGCCTTTTCAAAAGCAGTGTTAGGGTATTAAGTATGAAATTACTGAAACAATAATGTCCGTAGAGAAAGCCCAACTACAACTATTTTTCAAAACTAGCCATACAGAGACTCAGTGTTTTGGGAACCGACATAGTTAGAGAAACGCCTCTTTGTGACGACACGGAGTATGAAAAGACGAAAATTTTGGTATACTTAACACATTTTCAACTTTTTATGAGATACGCCTGTTAGTGCTGTAAGCGACGTATTATTTTCAAGTGCTTCTCAAATGTGTACCAGACTTATGCGACTTTATGTTGAAATCCGAGCTCGGATATGATAGTCAGGGTTGACTGTACCGAGAAATACAATTAATTGAAATCAGGTTTTGTTTATTGTTTTGATTTAACTTTAACGACTTATGTTTCTATATAAAATCAGTAATGATAAAGTAAACTGTTAGGGCTTATTCATTATTGTCACGAACTCTAGACATAATATGTATACAGCAATACGAAACGCTTTATGTCACTAGATTAATAAGATTGACCCTACGTGAATTTATTTTCTACTAACTTCAGCCCGCGACTTAGTCCGCTTGCAATCTCTTGTTCTAACATAAAGTATCCTATGGCACTCGGCAATACTGTAGCTTCCCATTAGTGAAAGAATTTTCGGATTCGGATCAGCAGTTCAGAAAATTACCCCTACATACAAACTCACAAATTTCACAAGGCACTTCCTAAATGCCAACTTTGGGCATGTCGCGGCGACAAGCTTTCCATTGCCATTTTCACCTTGTTTCTTTACTCCGCCGGATTGACGGATTAGGAAGGAAAAGTTTTGCTTCATTTTACTACGTTAAAGCCCGTAGTTATGTTTAGGTAGGAATTAGTGCTAGATTGAATTCTAACGTTCGAATAAAAGAAAAATATAGTCTGGCAGATAATTTTAATCTCGAAACGAAAGATTTAATTAAGGTTTGTTCGTGAAATTTCAGTTCTACGGTTTCCGACTTAACTTATCACTTTGCGAGTATGTAATAAAAACAAAAAAACATAAACATCACACTTTCGTTTGTCTTCCTTAAAAGGGTAAGCAGAGTGAATAATGGGAACAAGCCATAATAGCGAGCTCATTGCCGATCAACCAGGAACGAAATTCTCCAATAGAAAAACCCCAATAACATTGCCCGACATAGATGGCAAACTCATGACCGCATGCACCAACGTAGCAGACTGCTGTAAAAGACGACTTACTTATAAATGATAAATGATTTTTATTTCTGTAAGTAGGTTTGTACAAACACTTTTTCAAGTCAATCATGTTTTTTTTTTAAACTAGATGAGGTCGGCGTTTCCTATCTGATTACTCTGAGAAGAAAGGCCGAAACCAAGTCAGTGGTCACAGTCTCTTATAAAGTCCAGATATAATCTTGACATAGTCTCTTATAAAGGGGGAAGCTCCAGGTAGCCCACGAAATTAAAATTTTCTCACGTTTTTTTGCAATTTGCAAGTCAGTATTAGGTTGTATGTTGATTAAAGTATGATTCGCGACCGTAACATAATATGTATTCACAAAATTATAATCATTAGAATCAGTAAGTAAGTTAGCATAATCCTAAATGTCAAGGATTTAATTAATTAATAATTCATTAGGATTATAATTTTGAACTTAGAGAGTTGAATTGATGGTTTTAATGATTATAATTCTATAAATACAGATTTGTGACGGTCGCGAATCATATTTAGATCAACATAAAACATAATACTGACCTACAAATTGCAAAAAACGTAAGAAAATTTAATTTTTGCGGCCTACCTGGAGTTTTCGCCTTAACAAGTACAAGTGGTTAGACTACTTCGCGTGAAACCGGCTATATTTACAGGGTTATTGGTAAAACACCAACAACCTCTTAAGGGGTCATTGTACTCATCATTATGAACAACATTTACTATGGGACCAAACCTGAAATCGCGAAAAAAAAATCAGCTGTTCAGTACATTTACGTTCGCATAATTCGTCAAAATGTACTGAACAGCTGATTTTATTTGCGATTTCAGGTTTGGTCCCATAGTAAAAGTTGTTCATAATGATGAGTACAATGACCCCTTAAGAGGTTGTTGAAGTTTTACCAATAACCCTGTATACGTATAAATACTGGATGATTTTTTTATCGTCTTGAAAAAAGTAGGGTATAATAGGTGAACGGAGTAGAAGCCTAT
Organism: Dicycla oo; assembly: GCA_948252095.1. NCBI lineage: Eukaryota > Metazoa > Arthropoda > Insecta > Lepidoptera > Noctuidae > Dicycla > Dicycla oo. The sequence continues at coordinate 12,709,633 of OX411714.1, read as the reverse complement.
GGCTTAAGCTATATAATATTTTAATATTAAAAAAAATAAAAACCATTTTGTTTTCGAATGGTAATATTTTTTTTAGCATGTATGGATGCTATACTATTGCGGGTTAACGGGAACGCCCTCTGTTGGTTAACATACTGTATATATATATCAACTTGTATTGTCGCACTGCTGGGCAAAGGTCTCTCCCACTGCTTTCCACTCTTCCCTGTCTGTTGCCTTCTCCGGTCAATCCCCCATAAACGCCTGTAAGTCATCACGCCAGCGTTTCCTCAGCCTCATTCAGCGACGACACCCGTCTTCTGACTCCCATTGCGTGACGACTCTGGCCCATCTGTTCCGATACATGGCCCACCCAATCCCACTTCAACCTAGCAAACGTGTTGCCCACATCAGTGATTCCAGTTTTGGAGCGTATCGTGGTATTACGTATTCGGTCGTACACTACGCTCCATCGCCCTTTGGCAAACCTAGCAATATCATACTGTAACAAATTATGACAGCTTTCAAAGATAAACATACGAATATATTGGGTAGTACATGCCATTTGTAGGAGGAAAGCGGAAATAAAGGGCAATCATACCCCCCTTATTTCCCCCCATATTATTATTATTGGCTTATTGGCCCTTTATTTTTGGGGACATCCTAAATTCCTACCATAATCTTTGCATTTATTGTTCCCTATTTACCTTGTCTTGTTAGCATGATTAATGAACCACTAAACTACCTAATCATATTACATTGCACTCTGAGACATGTTCCAGTTAATATTGTCGTATATAAGATCAATACCAGCTCTTGGCATCTCAAACCAGTTAGAATTGTCACTAGCGTCTTAACTTTGAACAATTTACACCAGATCCTATAATTAAGTATGGAACAGTGACCGTCCACGAATGCGAACAGAATGATCATAATCCTAACTATAATATTATAAATGCGAAAGTAAGTTTGTTTGTTACCTTTTCACGCCTAAACCACTGAACCGATCATCCTGAAAGTTTGCATATACGTTGTCACGTGTACGGAAACGGACATAAGGTACCTTTCATCCCGAAAAAAGTACTGTTCCCGAGGAAAACAACAATAACGTTCTTATGATAATATAGATGGCGTCACTTGTCTTTCGAATCATGATTGAATTATATTATTATAGAAACTTTAGTAGTGTGTTAAGAGTCTTTTCCGACAACCACGCGGGCAAAGCCGCGGGCAAAACCTAGTCTGCAATATATAATATGCTATGATAATAAAGAGGTAAAATTTGTGAGTTTAAACTAACTTTGCGATTTCGATTCCGAAAATCCTCTCACTAATGGAAAGCTACATTATTGCAGACTGTCTTAGTATGTATTAACATAGCATTAGCATAGATTTGCCTAGCCTTTTGCCAACTATGTTGGGGTCAGCTTCCAGTCTAACCAGATGCAGCTGAATTACAGTATTTTACATGGAGCGACTGCCTATCTGACCTCCACAACTCAGTTACTGGGTAATACTGGCTGGTTGTCAGACTTTCGGGCTTCTGACGACCCGTAACGACTGTCAAAGATCTACGAATGACAGCCCTAGCCGGGGCCAACGGGTTAACGTGCTTTTCGAGGCACGGAGGACTCTCGGTATGTAAAGATGGTCACCCATCCACGGATCAACCCCGGCAAGCGTAGCTTAACCTGATGGATCGACCCGTGCGGCTGTTATTACTTAACTGCTGCTACTTCCCATTGCTGGGACACATCACACAGACCTCCTCTCTTCGAGATGGAGTAGGCTGTAATCGCGGGCAAAGTGCAAGTTGGCTATTACCTAGGTATATTTAACAAGAAAATTCACGCAGACTAAGTCGCGGGCAGAAGCCAGTCAAAAATAAATTTTAATACGTAACTAAAGCATGGATGACACGGGCTGTCGCAGATCATAGACTCGTTTCATATTTATCATGAACTAGTAGCGCCCCGCGGTTTCACCCGCGTAAGTCTCGAACCCGTGGGAATATGGGGATAAAAAGTATCCTACGTGTTAATCCAGGTTATAAACTATCTGCGTGCCAAATTTCATCAATATCCGTTCAGAAGTTTTTGCTTGAAAGAATAACAAACATCCATCCATCCTCACAAACTTTCGCATTTATAATGTTAGTAGGATAAGATAGATCTCTCGCGTCCCGCCCTGGTACAGGTCATGGTACGGAGCGAGAGTGCATGGGAAGCCGTCACCTCCTTCTGCGAAGCAGTAATGCTTGCGAAGGAGGAGGCTGAACGCGTGAGGGAGAGGCAATCTTTGCGCCCTCACGCCCCTAGTCGCCGCAGGAGACGCCCTGGGCGTCGGGAATCGATAGCCGATTCCCGGCCACCGTAGGCGCGGGCTTGCGGATGGCCAGCAATGGGTAGCTCGCCATCCGGTAAGGACCAGGCCCGGGTCGACGGCGCGTTGAGTTCCACGCGCGCCTCAAAGAGATGTGAGCCAGGGTTGCGGGTTGTTCGAAAGAGTTACCGTGGTCCTGGCACAGGCAACTGAAGGAACACGGGTGGGTTTTAGTCAGTAGAAGTCTGACACGCCCTCCCTCCACCCAGAGCGGGAGAACTTATTTGATGATTTCCCATCCAAAAAAAAAGGATAAGATAGTAGGCGTGTGAAGTGACAACCCTAGCCAACTAATAATATTAGTTTCTCATTTCATTCAGTTGGTTGTAAATTTTACCAGTTTACTGTTTTGGCACTGGCGGCGACAAACTTATATTTGCCGCCTCGAGAATTAGATGCCGTGGTGTTTCACTTTACTGCACTAACAATAGAAACGAATCTAACGGTAGTTACTTTGTTGTTTTGTATGCTGTTTATTGCATGTTTATACTGCGTTTGGGTGGTTACGATTCATCGGAGCGTGATCGAGTTTTGAGTTAGTAGTTTGATAAAATCGATGGGGCAAACAACGAATTAAAGTGGCCATTAAAATGTTTGGCACACATCGTTTCCCTGTTGGTGGAAAATAACCGACATGTGAATACTGCCGTCATAAGGAAAAAATACGTATCTGACAGTTTTTTCATAATAAAGTTACTACAGTCTGGCCATAAATACTGTTACAGTTAAAAATAAGAAAGATATTACATTTGAATTTGGAATCTGTCATTTTTATACGATTGTTCATAGAATTTTCTAATTTTGGCGCCAATACATTGTACAATATTTTGCGATATTAAAATGGAGTGGGGTGATAAAGAGAACCGAATCGCTGTGATTGCATTACACAAAGTTGGTATGGAGCCAAATGCAATATTTAAAACTCTCCATACGCTTGGTATTAGTCAAATGTTTGTGTACCGGGCTATTAATAGGTACAATGAGACCTCCTCTGTTTGTGACAAAAATAGATCTGGCCGTCCACGTAGTGTTCGTACGAAAAAGGTGGTCAAAGCAGTAAGGGAAAGAATTCGAAGAAATCCTAACCGAAAGCAAGAGATTTTATCTCGGGAGATGAAGATAGCACCCAGAACCATGTCGAGTATTTTAAAAGATGACTTAGGACTTGCAGCCTATAAGAGACGCACTGGTCATTTTTTAACTGATAATTTAAAAAAGAATAGGGTGGTAAAATCTTAAGCGGTACGCAAAGGGAGGTCACAGAAAAATTTTGTTTACGGATGAGAAAATCTTTACAATTGAGCAACATTTTAACAAATAAAATGACCGTATTTATGCTCAAAGCTCTAAGAAAGCTTCCCAATTAGTCGACAGAGTGCAACGTGGGCATTATCCGACTTCAGTGATGGTTTGGTGGGGTGTTAGCTATGAAGGAGTGACTGAGCCATATTTTTGTGATAAAGGTATCAAAACATCGGCACAAGTGTATCTAGATACCATTCTTGAGAAGGTAGTTAAGCCCCTTAACAACACCATGTTCAATAACCAAGTATGGTCCTTCCAACAAGACTCGGCGCCGGGTTATAAAGCTCGGTCCACGCAGTCTTGGTTGGAAGTGAACGTTTCGGACTTCATCAGAGCTGAAGACTGGCCGTCGTCTAGTCCCGATCTTAATCCGCTGGATTATGATTTATGGTCAGTTTTAGAAAGTACGGCTTGCCCTAAACGCTATGATAATTTGGAGTCCCTAAAACAATCCATACGATTGGCAGTGAAGAATTTTCCCATGGAAAGAGTGCGTGCTTCTATTGATAACTGGCCTCAACGTTTAAAGGACTGTATTGCAGCCAATGGAGACCACTTCGAATAAGCTTTTTATATTTTAAATTGTTTTATATTTATGTATTAAACTAACACACTGTAAAAGTAATAAATATTATTTGCAACACAAAAAAAAATTTTTCTTCGTGACAATATTTATGGCAAGACTAGGTATTTACATATTCGGAATCAGCAAAAAAAAAGCGCATCTACCAGTAAATTTAAATTGGCGTAAACTTAACGAAACCTAATAATTCTTACTATTAAAAGACGCATCTGCCTTTGTATCTTATAGTTTAAACAGGACAAAATATTTTTTTTCTCTATTTCAATATTTCTGTACATACGTCCTATTTCCTTACGGCGGCAGAATACACGATACGATGATATTGCCAATTCTGATTCTTAAAAAAATTGTTGCCTCATAAATATTTTATGAGACTCACGTATTCGGAAAATAACTGTTTACTGTCTTATTTCTTTCTAGAGACAGAAAAACTTTTTATTGCGTGATTTAAAACATTATTATTTATTATAACTATTATGAGCCTGTTGTGTCTGACTGCAGAGTAAAAGCCTCCCTTCTGTCTTTCCATATTTCTTTCTCTCTTTTGCAATTAGAGCCCAATCCCATAAAAAGGGGTTTAACTCGTCACGTCATCTAAAGAAAACCCGCCAAGTGCGTATCCGACCACGCACAATGAAGGGTTCCGTAGTTGGGATGAATTTATACCAAAAACAAACTTAACATTGTAGTGGAAAATATGGTTTCCCATAAATTCCAACTGCAAATGTAAGTTTGTACGCACAATATTGAGAGATTTACCAAGTTATTTTAGGACCATAGACTTCTTATAAGTTTTCCTGTAATCTATACGTATATAACTATTTTCTGTATTTTTTTTCAAAATTTTAGGCTCAGTACCTAGTTTCGGAGATAATGGGAATGGCCAATTTTCGACTATTTTCTTAAATAACTTTAAAAACATTTATTTTAAAATTATAGAAAAAAAAAAAAATATTTGAGACCTTCAAAGTAAGCTCTTTCATATGATATGTCACACGGTACAATTTGAAAAAGTTTTATTTTTATTTTTTCATTTGCCCCCAAAATTTACCTCTATATTCAAAATTCACTTATTTACGTTATACGTACGTGTTTGGGTCACATAAATTCATATGTGTACCAAATTTCACCTTAATCGGTCCATTAGATTCGGAGCAAACTGGCTGTGACGGACAAACAGACGCACGAGTGAATCAATAAGGTTACGTTTTTTCTTTTGAGGTACGGAACCCTAAAAACTAACGATTTAAAACATATTACCGAAAACTAAACAACAACTAAGCCCACAAAATAAGCCGCTAACATCATAAATCAAAGTAGGTACAACACATCCAATAGTTGTACACAAAAAATATATTATATTGCCGTGTTCGTAAGTCTTCCGTGAATTCAGTTTTTACGATGTGATGTTACGAAAGGACATATTAAATGAAGATTCAATATGTTAGGGCGCGCTGGGGCTGCCTGCGACACCATTAGGAAGTGGTGGTACGGAAAACCCTCGGAATGTGATGCTGCGTTTAGATGAGTACTCGACGAACTGGTTTACTGGTGCTATTGAAATTTAAAAGTATGGAATAGTCCTGTTTGTGGCTCTGTAATCAATTATTGCAGAAATATTGTAATAACCATCTGTATCTTCAGGTATGTAAATTTTTCAGAACATTCCAAATACATAACGGTTGCTTTGGGGCGTATTTAAAAAGAACTTTAACAGTAAACCGTTTCAAAGAATAAGTATCTTCATCGTGTTATCTACGGAATCCTAACTTAATATTATAAATGCGAAAGTAAGTTTGTTTGTTTGTTATTTTTTCTACGCCTAAACCACTGAACCGATCATCCCAAAATTTTGCATATACGTCGTCACATGTACAGAAACGGACATAGGGTATCTTTCATCCCGAAAAAAAAGGTCTTTTCCCGAGAAAAAAACAATAACGTTCTTATGATAATAGATGGCGCCACGTGTCTTTCGAATCATGATTTAATTATATCATTATGGAAACTTTAGTAGTGTCTTAAGAGTTTTTTCCGACAACCACGCGGGCGAAGCCCCGGTTCACATTATCGTGCTGACAGAAAAATAAATGATGATATATCTACACTAAGAGAACTAATTTACAAGAATTTTCTGGAGTTTCTGTTTACTTCAGAAACATTAAACATCGCATTAACAATAACATAGAAATTAATTTAACCCTAAACACTAAAACGAACCCAATCGATTCACTCCAGTAAATCAATTCCAGTATTTAGACCGAGTAATATTTCAAGTGTACTGGCATGGGTAAACAAAGCATTGGCACAGATTCCATTGGAATGAAAGGATATGCGCGGTGGAAAAGCTCTCGACCCGAGGTCGCTCCAGGTGGAAATATCTTAGCTTCGAAATCTTTTAGTCTGGCTAAAGGCTGGAGTAGACTTCAAGTGGCAATCTGGCATAGAAAAAGACGTTTGGCCTATATACTTTTGAAGTTTTATTGATGATTAGAATAGAATACTCTTATTAGGGTTCAGTACCCGAAGGATGCCAAACGGAACCCTATTACTAAGCCTGTCACTGTCCGTCCGACCGTCCCTCTGTCTGTCAGCAGGCAACTCTGTTAATAAAGCGTCTGTAACTAACGATGACCATTAAAACTTAAGAATATTAAATTCTAGTTAATATTTTCAGACAGCAACAGTCTGCCGACGTTCTAGATTTTATTTTACAATTCCTGTACATCATATAATTACCTATAGCTGAGATAACTCGGAAATATCTCGTTATCCGTTAATATACAGGGTTATTGGTAAAACACCAGCAACCTCTTAAGAGGTCATTGCACTCATCATTATGAACAACTTTGACTATGGGACCAAACCTGAAATCGAGAAAAAAAAAATCAGCTGTTCAGTACATTTATGTTCGCATAATTCGTCAAAATGTACTGAACACCAGATTTTTTTCGCGATTTCAGGTTTGGTCCCATAGTAAAAGTTGTTCATAATTATGAGTACAATGACCCCTTAAGAGGTTGCTGGTGTTTTACCAATAACCCTGTATATTAACGGATAACGAGATATTTCCGAGTTATCTCAGCTATAGGTAATTATATGATGTACAGGAATTGTAAAATAAAATCTAGAACGTGTCGGCAGACTGTTGCTGTGTGAAAACATTAACTAGAATTTAATATTCTTAAGTTTTAATGGTCATCGTTAGTTACAGACGCTTTATTAACAGAGTTTAACGATAATTCCTTCTGGCGTAAAATAAATACTAGGGATTTGTTACTACAGCGTTAAAGCACTTGTCCCAACGCCAACGATGAGCGAGAAGCGAGTAGAGCTAGAAATTAAAACAACGAGCAGCGAGTTGAACGACGGCGACTAGGGATTACTTGCTGATATGCGTATGTACCAAGCGTGAGTATCTCAGCAAGTGTTCTGCCCGCCGAGCATCGCTGAGCGAGTACTCTCTTTGATAACTCTAGTCGCTGCCACAAACGAGTGCTCGCGTGCGATGTGAACAGTCAGCGATCAACTATTAATATATGCATCTCTTTTGTTTACACGGAAAGTATATCTATTGTACGTTTCTTGAGCGAGAAAATAGCCGATAGTTAGTCGCTGCCTCGCCGGGAATGGGACAGCTGCCTAACGTTTGCAAAGTACGATGTACTTTCAAAGAAATGGGTTAAAACATAAATCAATCTGCCTAGCCTTTTTTCCCAAGAAGTATGTTTAGTTCGCCTTCCAGTCTAACCAGATGCAGCTGAATACCAGTGTTGTATATGGAGCGACTGCCTATCTGACCTCCGTATCCCAATAACTGGGTAACACGATACCCTTAGGTAAGGCTGGTGTTCAAACTTTTGAGATTCTGTCTACCCGTAACGACTGTCAAAGATAACAGGCGGGACCAACACGGAGGGGTCTCGTTGTGTAATCCACTGACCGACCTCGGCAAACGTAGCTTTTAACATTCGATCGACCGTTACTTACCAAGACCCCTCCGTGCCTCGGAGAGCACGTTAATCCGTTGGTCCCGGCTCTCATTCGAGGATCTTTGACAGTCTTTACGGGTCGTCAGAAGCTCGAAAGCCTGAAAACTAGTCTTACCAAGGGGTATCGTATTACACAGTAACTGGGTTGTGGAGGTTAGATAGGCAGCCGCTCCATATAAAACACTGGTATTCAGTTGCATCCGGTTATACTGGAAGCCAACCCCAACATAGGAAAAGGCTGGGCAGATAATGATGTGTGTCAATATGATGTTTTAATTATTGTTGTGCGTATCTATCCTTCTCGTATATCATTGTACCCTATTTCAACTAGCTAGGGAGCCGAGACAAAATATTAAGTCCTTACCTATGAAATGCCGTTTTACATCAAACAATTTTTTTTAAAGAAATATTGTCGATGCCTTTTTGCCATTTTAATGAAGTTCGTTGATGCCTCTGCTATAGAAATCCTAGGGAAAAGAATCGATGAACTCTTCAAAGGCGTTTTTCACCGCCTCGTTAGATTTGAAATTTTTCCCCGGGGCTCATTGTTGAGATCAAAATATCCAGAACGGAAGCGATGAAACCAAAAACGCACCGTGCGTTCACTTGCGGTACCTTGTCCATACACGTCGTTAAAATTGCGTACTGTATGTGTTACGTGGATGCCACGACGGAACTCGTATTCGAAGATAAGACCACAAAAAATTTCGATATTTCCATGAAACATCGATACCAAAGAAAAATCGAACGGCGGGGAAAACAAGTGAACAACTGATTTTGAAATACAAATGTCATGCTATATTATAAAATTACTTTGAATTTGGAATTCTAAATCGAATGAAAGATATTGATCTTCACACTAGCCGGTATCAAAAGTCGGCAATTTCATATGTAGGTACCTAATACTAAACCTGTAAGTGCGCCGCGAACTGAAAAAGTTTGGGGACCCCTCTTAAAAGGTAAACTGCGGCAATTTTGTTTGTACACTCACAAGTCACAAGTCTCCCAGCGACATTCAGTTGTTCTCAGGTCATCAAATCGGTTAAAAAGCGTGTAACGGGAGATTGTGAGCAAACTCTCTATGATCTTACTTGTTGTTGTGACATACAAACAGATAATTTAGATGATTATACATAATAGCGTACCTACCTATTCGGAATGTGATTGTCATCTTTCATCTCTACACAATACTTTTATGAGTAGGTATTTCTTTATACATTAATATTAATTCTGATTATTGTGGTCTCGATACAATATATTATGGAGTCTGAGGCATATTTTTAAAATTTTCTGCATCAGTTTTGAAATCAATTCATGAAAACTACCATCCAAAACTGTAGCTAGAGCCGAATCTCCAGTTTGTCGTACTCTAAAGATGCTAAATGCCCACCTTGATGTATTTCCGGATGAAACGAGTAAAATTATGCGTATACATCTGAATGGTGTTCTGTCAGAGAAAGTATGCAAGGTAGTCTGTTTTTATTTAAAATACTCTTCTTTTTGTTATCTGTACACGATCAATCCTTTCTTAGATTGCGTCACCACACAATAACATAACATCATGACTGTTTCACCGAAGTCTTAGGCAGAGATGTGTCCCACATTTCGCCTGTATGAGTCCCATGTAACAACTTGTCCCATTGGTAACTTGGTCATTAAGGGTGACCAAGGCCAATATAACAAAATAAAGGGCGATCTTTGCCATTCTAACTAATATTATAAATGCGAAAGTGAGTTGTTTGTTTATTTGTTACACTTAGTATTAGAAGAACAGAATATACCCGAAATCATTGCCACAGGAATAACACGCTACCTAAAACTGAATGCACATCAGAGCCTTCCCAATACAGACCAATTACATGCCTACCCAGAATTTATAAAATACTAACATCAGCAATCACTAATAAAATCAACGCCCACATTGAACACCACAATGTGATAGCAGAGGAGCAGAAGGGATGATGTGACGCAAAGAACAGTTAGTTATAGACTCTACTATCCATAAACATGCCACCACAAAAAATAGAAACCTACACTGTATAATATACAGTATGTTAACCAACAGAGGGCGTTCCCGTTAATCCGCAATAGTATAGCATCCATACATGCTAAAAAAAATATTACCATTCGAAAACAAAATGGTTTTTATTTTTTTTAATATTAAAATATTCAATAAAAATGCTAAAAATATTCAAAAAAATATAAAAATATTCACTAAAAATAAAAACTAAATTGCGATGTTTCCGTCCTTCAAGTACGCGTGTACAGAGTGTTTCTTTTACGTATCAATTTAACATTTTTAGTGAATATTTTAATATTAAAAAAAATAAAAACCATTTTGTTTTCGAATGGTAATATTTTTTTTAGCATGTATGGATGCTATACTATTGCGGGTTAACGGGAACGCCCTCTGTTGGTTAACATACTGTATTATCAAAAAGCGTTAGCCACCACCATAGCATTGCACACTCTTGGCCAATACAAATCCTAGAAATCTATACATTTAATTCCAAAATAATAGAGTTTTTGCTATAACGGCTGAACGGATTTGGATGAAATTTGGCAATTGGGTAGACCATGACCTGGAGAGCTACTTTTCATTATTCATCGCAGATGAAGTCGCGGGCAATAATAAGTTTTCTTATAAATAGCTCACAGCCTACCAATGTACGTAAGGCTTACGTACATTGGTAGGTGGTAATGAAATTAAAAGTAATTTCTATAAGTAGCTTTAAGAAATGTTATAAAAGGCATGTTTATTAAAGAAACTGTTCTATAATAGGCAAATACGCAAATAAACTACATATTATATGTAATTACTTATTTAGAAATGTAAAAGAAAATCTACCTCAGAAATAAGTCTTCAACATCACTACGCAAATAAAAGCAAGGAAAAAAACACACCACAAGTGAAACTCATAGGTATAAACCATCGCACTCTAGAACTAAAAATATCTCCCGACACAGAGATGAATGACCCAAGCCATCAATCAAAATTGGCATCCCATATGACGTACCTACATTTGTACAAAATTACAACGTCAAACAGTTATATTGAGGAAACCATAAAATCTGTATAATCGTAAATGCTAACTTGGCTGCCACCCAAATGAAAAATAATTCGACATACAACGTTCAGAACTTCAGGAATCAGGAATTTCAGCGTTTATTGCATTTCAGAGTCTCCTACGGATAGATATTGCATCATCACTACATAGTTCGTATGCCTGTCTGTGTGAGCTAATATCGAATATCAATAAGGCGTTTTAGATAGGGATTTTGCTCTAAAATGATTATTACCAGATTTTCGTAAGTAATATTTATAAGTATTTTCGTAAGTACCTATAATTTTTCGTAAGTTTTATTTACAGATTGTTTTAAGGTGGCGAATTATATTTTGATCAACATAGATACCATTACCTGACTCTGACCTGAAAATTTCAAAAAAAACCATAAGAAAATTTTAATTTTGCGGACTACGTTAGCACATCCACATTAAAAAATACTTTATTCCTACCAACGACCATACAGTACAGTGTATGGGCTGGTCGTTGATTCCTACTATATATCATTATCATCTGTCGATCCTTTTCGCAACGATTTTCCAGTCTAACCGGGTGCAGCTGAATACCAGTATTTTACATGGAGCGACTGCCTATCTGACCTCCACAACCCAGTTACTAGGTAATACGATACCCCTAGGTAAGATTGCATGGTTGTCAGACTTTCGGGCTTCTGACGACTCGTAACGACTGTCAAAGATCCACGAATGACCGCCGGGACCAACGGCCTATTGGCCTATTGCTTTCCGAGGTACGGAGGGGTCTCGATATTTAAAGATGGTCACCCATCCACGGACCAAAACTGCAGCAAGCGTAGCTTAACTGTTATTACTTAATTGGTGTTAATAAATGTTGAATACCTATTCATTCTTAGGAAGTTCCTGTTTATAATAAAAATAATATACTTACTAAACGGAAGTTGCTTACTCGATTTAGTCGTGAAACGCTGATCAATGTTTATGTTTAAGCTTATCTCGGATCAGCAAAGTTTTCTACTGGACCAGCATTTTAATTAGCTGACGTAGTCGTTATGTGCTTCGTATTAATTAACTTTGCTTATGTGACTAAGCTCTTTTACTATACTTTAATGGTAATGTTTACTCGTCTTATCCCGCGGTCCCACGGTCCGCTTTCTCACAGGCCTGGCCGCACCAGGCCAGGCCAACAAGCCGTGGGAATGTGGTCGTGGCCTACGATGGCCTGTCGTCGCCCGTCCGATCGAATGTATAGGATGATCCAAGAAATTCTCGACACGGGCCGCAACAGGCCTCAACGGGCCGTGGGAACACTATTTGCTTTAACATTTTGCTTTAATTTTTTTTATACATCCCACCTTGTGCCGCGGTCCCACGGCCCGCTTTCTTACAGGCCAGGCCTACAGGCCAGGCCGACAGGCCGTCGACCTGCAATGGCCGGTTGTCACCCTCTGATCGAAAGTATGGGATGATCAGTGGAATGCTCGGCACGGGCCGCGACAGGCACAGGCCGCGACAGGCCTTTACGGGCCATCTTAGTGCCATTTTGGTTTAAGTATCAAAAAGATAGTGGGAAAAGCGGTGCATGTTCCGGCGCGGTATATGGATATAAAATAGACGTCATAACAGTAAAACTTCTATTGTGTCTCGATTACTGCGCGTGAACCTGTTATCTAAGTAAGTCCACACTACTGAAAAAATGTTGTTGTTTCTATCAAACTCATTCAATCTGCTTAGCCTATTCCCAACTATGTTGGAATCGGCTTCCAGTCTAACCGGGTGCAGCTGAATACCAGTATTTTACATGGAGCGACTGCCTATCTGACCGCCACAACCACGTTACTGGGTAACACGATACCCCTTAGTAAGAATGGTTATCAGACTTTTTGGGACTTCTGACTACCTGTAACGACTGTCAAAGATCTACAAATAGCAGCCAGGTGCTTTCGAGGCACGGAGGGGTCCCTGTATGTTATGCATGGTCACCCATCCACGGACCGGCCTCGACAAGCGTTGCTTAACCTTGAAGATAGACACGTGCGGCTGTAATTACTTTGCCACGAGCCCCATATATAAAGGAAGTTGATCCGGAAAATGATACAGGGCGGTCTTCACATTGGAAAATGACTAATTAACATTTGTGCCCTATCAATGTCAATAGACTCGCTATTACAATAACTAGCGAAACGCGGATTTTCGATACACCTCTGCCTACCCCTCACAATAAAGGCGTGATATTATGTTATCTCTTAAACACAACATGTCCAGCAGCACCATAATAAATATTAAGATAATTCATCACCGACCGGAAGGCTCAAGTTTTAATTCTCTTTGTAAGTCTTCTATTGACTATTAGTAGTTTCTCTAAAGGCCTGATCACACGTAACACATCCACACCACATCGCAACAAAATGTAGGCATGAAGTTGTTACGTGTGATAGTGACTACAAAATGAAATCAAATGGTCGACGCAACGTTGTTAACGCCAATTAACATGTTTTCTATGATTTTGATTATTATTACCTGTCATTTTTAATACCATAATTTAATCTTATGGCATCTGTATCGAAACTTTAATTCATTGCTTGCAACATTAGTGCAATAACTTTTTGACTCATTGTGAATTTATGGTTATTTTATTGTCTATGACTCATCTTCAAGAATTTTGGACAACGCATTTCTCGTTATAATCGCAATTCATTTTATTCAGTTTAAGTGAAAATATTCGTGGCTCGGAACGCACGTTAAGCCGTTGGTCCCGGCTGTCATTCGTGGATCTTTGACAGTCGTTACGGGTCGTCAGAAGCCCGAAAGTCTGACAACCAGTCTTACCAAGGGGTATCGTATTACCCAATAACTGGGTTGTGGAGGTGAGATAGGCAGTCGCTCCATGTAAAATACTGGTATTCAGCTGGATCCGGTTAGACTGGAAGCCGACCCCAACATAGTTGGGAAAAGGCTAGGCAGATTGATTGATCAAAGTGGAAATATTCATCCAAAATTGCTCATAATACTGTCAATGTGTATCCCTTCAACTGTCGACGCGAAGTTTTATTCCGCCACCGATGTTCTCTGACCTAGACTAGCAAGAGCAAACCGATCTTAAATAAATAAAAAAAATAGCGTCCGTCCACGTGTTGTCCTTGACTCGTTGTGGTGTGGGCCCTAATAAAAGTAACAAAAGAGAAATAAATTTAACCCCGGGAGAGCCACAGTTGCGTAGTTACTTCTATTGTTATGTGTTTTTCTTTGAACGACAATGTTAAGTCGGATGAAAGTTTCCGAGCGACAAGACGCAGTCAGCGGGAAAATATTTCTTGTGCGTTTTGTCGCAAATAATCGCGGAGTCTTTCTTACAGGTCATTGAAATTGAAATTATTCGTCTAGTCTTTCTTAACAAACAATACTCGTTCTTTTATGTAAGACTGTTTTACTGCCTTCTTACAGAACCGTCAAATCATAACAAATGAAATAATATTTGTGTATGTACACACATTAAAAGTGTCTAGGGATCAAGCACGTTTTTGCTAGTTACTTGAAATCAGTTTTTTTTACTAATTTTCTTGTAACTCCTATGGATACTTTTTGGTGAGCTTCGTCATTTGAGAAGGGAATAGGTTTTGAATTTCGGTCAAAAGATGAAAATCTTCTGCCAAGTCGTATTCCTATATAATCCTGCAACGGGTGTGAGGTCAAATCAGTAAAATTTCAGGCATACGTCTGAGTGGAATCAATACAAAAAAAGGTTATTATGGAGAGAAGACGTCATTTCAGCCGAGAAGAAATGATCAGAGCCGTGATAATGTTGGAAGCTGGTTCTCGGCTACTTGTTGTGGCAATCGCTCTGGGCACTACGCAGACTGTTATAACTCGACTTTGGACACGTTATAGCATCACTGCCAGCGTGGTAGAGCGACATGAAGGACTAGCTCGCATCACTTACACGCAGACAAGAATGTTACATATACATTACTGCTCGACGAAATCGTACAATGACCGCGATGATGTTGCCTACAAGCCTTCATAGCTCTACAGGGATGGTAATAAGCGATCAAACCATAAGAAATCGCTTGCATGAAGTCAGTCTCCGCTCCCGAAGGCCGCTACGTGTACCACCTATTGAGCCCCGCAATCGCAGAGCCCGTTTACAATGGACTAGTGAACACAGAAATTGGGCAGAAGAAGAGTAGCGTTTTGTGTACCACATACTAGACGTGCACGGTATTGGAGGACCCCTGGACCCCAAGAACGTTTAAAATCATGCCTGGAAGTCCATGCGTATAGTGGTGGAACAATCATGATAAATACCCGCCGTATTTGGATCGGCGGCAGAACCGAACTGATTTAGATCAGAGACAATGTCAATGCACAGCTTTACGCTGAAACGAATGTATCAGACATTGCACGTCCACTGTCAGTCGTTGCAAACACACTATTCAACCTTTGGGTGATACAGAGACAAAAAGTTATTTTGCAGATACCTACAACATATCAGCCCATAATATTTGCCCCCTGCGGTCCAACCACCACCTCATAAATCAGTATTATTTTAATGTTACTTTAGTGTGAGAAAGAGATGAAGCTATACAGGACGTCTAGGAGGAGCTCGAGGCTAAGAATTAAATGTCGCACGGGTCGATCTATCAGGTTAAGCTACGCTTGCCGGGGTTGGTCCGTGGATGGGTGACCATCTTTACATACTGAGACTCTTCCGTGCCTCGGAAAGCACGTTAAGCCGTTGGTCTCGGCTGTCATTCGTGGACCAGTAGCCCGAAAGTCTGACAACGAGTCTTAGCAAGGGGTATCGTATTACCCAGTAACTGGGTTGTGGAGGTCAGATAGGCAGTCGCTCCATGTAACATACTGGTATTCAGCTGCATCTGGTTAGACTGGAAGCCGACCCCAACATAGTTGGGAAAAGGCTAGGCAGATTGATTGATTGCTTTAAGAGGTGGTGGTCCAGCTCCGGCGCTTAACTAAAACCTTTACTGATAATCTTATTCCCTAGTAACGCCTGACAGGCTGATTAGTGATAACAGATAATTATAATTAGGGCACAGAAAGAAGCCTTTTACGTCATCCAGTAGACAGATGACCTATTTATTATTTATTCCGGCCAACAACCAAAAGAATCAGTATGTAAGTAAATATGTAAAGATAATTAAACATTTATTTAAAATCCGGTCAACCTTAATTGGCATCAAAAATTATCTGAACAATCATAAAGCAATACCAGGGTTGTCAAAAATACCAACAAGAGTTTCATATTACAACATTTTACGGGAAATTAATCATTCCGTTTGTGGTCTGAACGATATTCAATTACAAACGAATGTGGATGTCAATTATATTTAATTAAATTTTACCATTGGATTTTGATAACTGATGATCGGTTCAGTCAAATTAACATCAATCATCGCGTGGTTTTCAATGAAACTCAATAGATTACGTGGGTTATTGGTATTTTGTATGTTTGAAGGATACACTATCAAACATGATTAAGAGAAAATGGAAATATTCTGAAGTGAAATATAATCTGTTGTACAGAATCAAGTTCTTCTAATTTAACAGACAGGTATGCTGCTGGATTGTGGCGCCACTTCTTCCCAGCTAAAGCACTCGGAAGTGGTGATGGGCAGGCGTTTTATTACCTAATTTTAACGCTCAAAAAGTACTGATTTTCAGCCTAATTTGTATAAATGAATTTGGAAATTGGGTTTTCTATTTCAAGGCCAAATGTAACATTTTCGTACAAGACTGGCAGTTGTTTATCATAATTACGTGGAAAACAAAGGTGGTAGCCCTACGTCACAGCACCGGAGACAGGGGAGCGCACAAAACCGAATGCCTTAATTTAATATAAGTCAATTTGGGCCAATTTAATTCCGCGTCCATGCAGCCGCTTTACGACAGTACATCATAACTTGTGTCTGTCTCTTTCCCACTTAGGAGGAAGCGCATATGGCCCTCACATGTTTTTAGTTAACGTTGGTATCGAGTTAGGCGCAAACATACTTCGATGTTATATCGAGTTGATGTTTGACGCTGATGCGGCGACGGTATGTAATTTTGCGGAAAACAAATAGTAAGTTGTAAACGAAGTTTTTGCGAAGGAAAACTTAATGGAGAGAGGAATATTATTTCAGTGGCTTTTATACTCATTTATTCACATGTGCAGGCTAAGTAATAACAGGCGCACGGGTCGATCCACCAGGTTAAGCTACGCTTGCCGGGGTTGGTCCTTGGATGGGTGACCATATTTATCAGGTTGGCGGAAAAGTTTTGCACCAAGATATAAGACTTAATGAATTTATTGATAACTTTGTTATTTACAATAATTAATCAGTAATGTAATCCCCAAATAACTCTATTTCTCTGGCCCAGAAAAACGATTTATTTCAAATATCACAGAAATCAAGTTAACCGGCAAAAACTAGTTTCGGCTGAAATTAAATTATTGCCAACGAGTTTCGGTGACGTCAGCCGTTCGCACGAATATCAATCAAGAGTCTGTTAAATTTCACTCAGAGGCTTAATACCATCAAGAATGAGGAAACCATAAGTCATAAGCTTTATTTTCCTACAACAGCTTTTATACGAGTTAAGGACTACCTACACTTATTCAGCTTAGTTCAGCTTTTGTCCATAGAAGAAAAAAAAACAGTTTTGTATGGAGATGAGTACGCTTTTCGAGCTGAACGGATGCGTTCAGTTTGCCGCGTTGTTTCATGCAAAACTTTTTAGAGGTTATAAAATTTATTGTTACATAAAAGTTTAGGGAGACACTGTTTATTGCTTAAACATAATTTGCGGGATGGTGAGATTAAGATTAAAGGACTTTTTTTTATAGGTAAACCCTGAATTGAGCTGTATAAGTGTAATTAGTCCGTTAATCTAAATCTCACCATCCCGCAAATTATGTTTAAGCAATAAACAGTGTCTCCCTAAATTTTTATGTAACAATAAATTTTATAACCTCTAAAAAGTAGATAAATGCTCGTACTTATAATAATTTTGTATACTTACATTTCCCAGTAAATTATTGTCCCGAAATGCCAAATGGCCGAACAATAATAGTCTTTAGGTAGGTAACTTTTACGACTAAAAGATAAACCTTATTTATTAACATCACATAATTGTCTAGAATATTTGAGACGGATTTAATTATACTTTAACGTCACGCCTGTAATCTCCGAAGGCTTAGACAGAAGAGTACATATAGTACACCCACATTTCGCCCAGATTTGTTTAAGTCTCATGTAATAGGGAGCGAGCCTATTGCCATCAACCGGGCACAAATCCGGACTCCGGCCCAGTGTGACTACGCACAATGAAGGGTTCCGTACTTGGGATGAATCCCAAGAACAAACTTTACACTGTAGTTGAACAACATGTTCTACCATACATTCCAACTGCAAATTTAAGTTTGTATGCACAATATTAAGAGATTTACGATTTTGTTTTAAGGCCATAGACTTCTTATAAGTTTTTCTGTAATCTACAGGTATTGAACTATTTTCTGTATTTTTTTCAAAATTTTAGGCTCAGTACTTTCTCTAAAGCAAGGGGAAAATGGTAAATTTTCGTCTAAAAAATATATATTTGAGACCCTGACAGTAAGCAATTTCATTTGATATGTCACACGGTACAGTTTGCAAACTTTTTTAAATTTTCTTATTTGCCACCCAAAATTTATATACAAAATTCATTTATTTACGTTACACGTCGGTGTTTGGGTCACAGATATACATATGTGTACCAAATCTCAACTTAATCGGTTTATTAGATTCGGAGAAAATTGGCTGTAACAGACGGACAGACAGACACGAATGATTCTATAGAATCACTCGTGTGTCTGTCTGTCTGTCCGTCGAAAAAACGTTTTTTCCTTTTGAGGTACGGAACCCTAAAAACCAGTAAAACTTGCCCGATCCGTGAATCGAACCCTGGACCTCATGCTCAGCAGTAGCGCTTGCGACCACTACACCAACGAGGCGATATTTTATTATCTACAACAAAAAACCAAATAATATCAAACCCACGCTAACTTTGTGTCTAAAATACGGTCTTATGAAAGTTTAATAATTTCTCATTATATGAGACACTTATTTCGAGCGCTAAAGTAATAAAGTATTCATATGACGTCATAAGTTGTCATATAACGTCATAAGTAGGCACTACTAAACATGGCTTCCGTGAAGCTGATGAAGAGGCATAAGAGGCATAGGGACGTAGGAAGTCGTTCAGTGATTTCAGCGAGCTATTTAATTCTGCTGTTTTCAATCTTGTGGATATAAGAAAGTAGAGGGGCCTGTGGCTAAGTAATAACAGCCGCACGGGTCGATCGATCAGGTTAAGCTACGCTTGCCGCGGTTGGTCCGTGGATGGGTGACCATCTTTTCATACCTAGACTCCTCCGTGCCTCGCAAAGCACGTTAAGCTGTTGGTCCCGGCTGTCATTCGAGGATCTTTGACAGTCGTTACGGGTCGTCAGAAGCCCGAAAATCAGACAACCATTCTTACCAAGGGGTATCGTATTACCCAGTTATTGGGTTGCGGAGGTCAGATAGGCAGTCGCTCCATGTAAAATACTGGTATTCAGCTGCATTTGGCTAGACTGGAAGCCGACCCCAATATAGTTAGGAAAAGACTAGGCAGATGATGATAAGAAAGTAAATATTTAGTTACTCTTAGTTCTTTTTTTTGCTAAAGATAGTGTCTAAAAATGTGACCAAAAACTTTGTGCATGGTTATGATCGCAAGAGCTTACATTCTGACAAATCAACGACTCGGCGAACGTCCACGAGGCAAACTGATAGACGTTGCAGACGCAATGGACATTGTTATATTGGCAAAATAATAGCTTTTATTATAACAAAACATATTATAATTAACATAACATATCACCACGCCTTAGGAAAATATACAGAATACACTACTTTTATGGGTTTTCTATTTAAACAGATCAGAGTTGGTTATATTCTGTGTGAGTGTATGATTTCTTAAAAGTTAATCATTATTAAAAGCCTGTGATATCCCGCTGCAGGGCAAAGTCCTCCCTACTCTCTTTCCACTTCTCTCTGTCTAGAGCTACTAAGGACCAGTTCTTGTTGAAGGAGTCGAGCTCATCCCGCCATCTCCGTCTGGGCCTGCCGCGATGTCGCTTGCCATTAAGAGGGACGACAGATTGGGTCGTAAGTTTGGCCCATTGGTCGTCTAACATGCGGCAGATGTGTCCAGCCCAATTTCACTTTAGCAGCTTTCCAAGTGACATCAGTTATCTTTGTGATGGAACGGATGGTCGTATTCCTAACCCGGTCTGTTAATTTGATACCCAGAATACTCCGTTCCATAGCCCTCTGGCAAACCTCGAGCGTGAACCTCTGCTGATTTATCAAAGACCATGTATGAGAACCATATGTGAGGATGGGAAGTATGCACACGTCAATGAGTCTTCTCTTAAGGGCAAAGTTAATAGAAAAGTTTATCAATTAAAGTTTTAATAATGCGATCTATTTTATTTCATTAACTTGTGATGACAGCGGAAAATTCAGTCCCAATTTGAGTCCAAACCTAGTTCCACAATCTGATTGCGTAAGAAACGAATTATGAACCTAACGATGTGTACAAATTAATTTCAAATTTAAGACAGAAACTCACAGATAAGAAATGTGTCTTTTTGTTATTAAAGTATGATGAAAATATCTTGAATTTGCCGAAGAAGTTACAAATAGAATGTCGTTAAAGTTTTTTTTTTTTGCGATTAGCATAATTTATTTAGTGCGAAGAGCGATGAGATTTACAACTAACTGCATTTTTGACGCAATTTTCCTGATGTTTGAAAATTAAAGCATTAGGCTGGATTTATTTTATATCTCTAGGCCATACACTAATTAACCCGAGTTTTTCAATAATGTCAATTTCCTTTCTATTCCCTCTTTAACCAACCATCAAAACATGTCAAGCTTCCTCATAAAAAACCAAACACATCACTTTGATAAGTAGATTTCACAAGACATAATTTTCAGCATACCTTTTAGTATGAAGCCTAATAGTTGCTAAATAACAAGCATACAAAATAGTCACAAGTGTTATAAATAACGATTATAATTATTATTGCGAAGCTTTTAGTCTGAGAATTTAAATGCCGCGGCGAGATTTCTTCTACATTACGGAAGGAACTCTTTCTTTTATTATTTAGTGAAGAACAGTATTATTAACGTAGTCCTCCGTGCGTTAAGCCGTTGGTCCCGACTGTCGTTGGTAGATCTTTGACAGTCGTTACGGGTAGTCAGAAGCCCGAAGTCTGACAACCAGTCTTACCATGGCATGGGGTATTGTGTTACCCATGTACGAGTAACTGGGTTGCGGAGGTCAGATAGGCATTCGCTGCATGTAAAATACGGGTATTCAGCTGCATAAGGTTAAACTGGAAGCCGACCCCAACACAGTTGGGAAAAGGCTAGGCCGGTTAGTATCAGCTGTGTTATTGTTGTATGTTATTTAGTTGAACGTGAACAATTAATAGCGTGTTGTGATTAATTGTAATTATGCAATGAAGTCGCTAATATGCGATGTGTCCGATGTGTTTATGAACGAAGTTGTCCTGATTTCATGTGACTGCATTATGAAGTGTTTTGATATACAGCCGTGTTGGTATTTAAATTGCTTTTATTATATTTGATACTACAACTAAGTATTGCTCATATATTATGGCACTGTATTTCAGTAATTAAAAACAGAATATGAATTGAAATAATTTTAACATTATATCTAGGTATATTTAGACTGGAGTCCGACGCCAACATAGCTGGGAAAAGGGTAGGCAGATCGTCCTAGGTATATTTGAAGTTTTTGTGAACTTTCTTAAAAAAATGTATTCTTGAAAATGCTTATATTTCGGAAATTCTCCAATAATCGTACGTAAAAAGCAAACTAAAAAAGCTCTATTCATAAAATTCCTACAAAATACTTCGCCAAATAATATTAAAAACCTCGCAAAACAAATACAAAAGCGGATAACAGATTCTAAGGTACATATCTTTGTTGCGTTTTAAAATATGTTCCTCCACCCTTCACCCCCCCGCCCCCCTTCCTTCTCCCGTAAGGTGAGGACCCCGCTCAGCTGATTGGCGATCTCATTAAAATCAGGAAAGAACCAGCAACGTTTACCTCGCCGTTATGTTGCGTCCAAAGTGCTCTTTTCATCTTTTATATTTTCTCTTTTCTATTTAAGGCGGATGCTGGCATTGCTCGCGTCTTTTTCTGAAATAGATAAATATTATTTTGTTTGGATATATCCCCTAAACGGTACTTACCGCTAAGTTATTTTAATCGACTTTTAATATTATTTTCATATAGTTTCCCAAGAATTTCTTTCGAGTTTGTCTGACTAGTTTCAAACCCAAACAAAGCTATGGAAATAAGTATGTGTCGTGTCATGATTAGAGATCGGATAATCGGATGCATATTTGCCTAAAGTTGAAGCTGTTGTTGTTGTTGGGGTTGTTGGCTAATATGGAACGGACTTTTGTATCGAAAAAATCGCAGAATTCCGGGATCAACAAATTTAGAGTTCTGATTATAGAATCGGTCGTATAAAATCCGGAATTGATAAATTTTGTACTTTTTGTCTATGGAATCGAATTGTAAAATAGGTTGCCAAACTGGCATAGCAAACGTCAGAATAAGTATTAAAATAAATAATTCCGCTTCCATAGTTTCTTAGCCAAAAATAATTTAGTTAAATATGCATCCGATTATCCGATCTCTAGTCATGATAGAGATTAGTAATAAGATAGTTATATTATAATCGGTCGAGTTTGTCCAAAGTATATACAAATGATACATGTATAAGTAGCTATACAATACAATAAAAACGTAAAATAAAAATAGTCCACTTCATAAACAGTGATCGTCCGTCTGCCATATGCGGTGTTTTACGGCAATTTACCTTTTGACCGTGCATTGCAGTGACAAACGGAAAGTCAGTGCTAATGTCAGTTTTGAATATATATTTTTTTTATTGCTGACTGGGCCCGCTCTTGACCTCGATCACGCCTAATGGAAATTGATGGTAAGGTCTATGATGGAACGAGCGTGCCCAGAAGTTACTGTTCACTCTTGCTTTGATGCCTTCAGGTTAAATGTGGAAGGAAACACAGACGCTGGCAAAGAGTTCCACACTTTGGCTGTGCGCATAATAGCGCTGAGTACGACTAGTCGGGATATCAACCAAGTGCAGATGGTACCCTGCAGTACGTCTGGTAGTCCGGTCGTAAAGGGCGATGGTGGGATCAGGTCATGGAACTCCTGCGCAAATTTACTGACTGGTATGTTTTTATCAGTATTAGCTTAGAAACTACATACTACCACTTTGATATGTAAAGTTTACGTATTTTATGTACAATTGTCCTAAACTCACGCATTCTTCCCATGGGCCACCGGCTACGATCCTTACTTACGAAGAAAGAGAGTAGGTAAGTAAGTGAGAAGAAAAGAGTTACGAGAGAGAGAGAGAAGAGTTTACTTTTATAAAAATACTCGAGTAATTCAGGAATCTTATCAATATTGCTAGGTGAAAGATGAGAGCATTCGCCTTAACAAGTAAAATAAAAAATACGGTACAAAATATTTATAAGTATTTTCGAGATTGGATTGACAAGTTCTTGAGACTTCAAAGTGTCAGTTCGAGGATTGCGTATTATGACTTTTTTGTTTGTTGTGCTGATCCTAGTAATACGAATTGGAAAGATGAGAAGGTCAATCTTACTCGTAAATATTATATTTTTGTTGTAAACAAAAATAGCGATATTTTCACTTTTCTTATACAAAGTTGAATAGATACTAAAGAACAGAATGAAAATACATTTTTTTGCACTAATCGTGACGCATAAAAAAACACAAACAAAAAAATGCGCGTGCAGCCGTACACATGATAGAAGTGAAACTTCTTAAAAAATAAAGAATACGAGAGATTTAGTGGGAGAGACAGAGAGAATTATATCTTTCTTCTCTCTCAATCAATTAATCAGCCAATCTGCCTAGCTTTTTTCCCAACCATGTCGGGGTCGGCTTCCGGTCTAAACGGATGCAGCTGAATACCAGTATTTTACATGGAGCGACTGCCTATCTGACCTCCACAACCCAGTAACTGAGTAATACGATAACCCTTGGTAAGACTGGTTGTCAGACTTTCGGGCTTCTGACGACCCGTAAAGACTCAAAGATCCACGAATGACAGCCGGGACCAACGGCTTAACGGGTTTTCCGAGGCACGGAAGAGTCTCGGTATGTAAAGATGGTCCGCCAAGCGTAGCTTAACCTGATGGATCGCCCACTGCTTCTCTTGTTTAGCACCGAGCTCCTCTCTCTCATGTAACAAAGTGTGCCTAAACGTGACTCAATTATCGAATCGCCGGCTAAGTTTCTCTATAAGAAGATACAAGTAAGTACGCTAAGCACTGTTCTTTGGGTTACTTACACCAAAACGATTAGCTAATAATGATGTGAAAAAGAAAACTACAGTGGAAGTTATAATCGGCCGTCCTTAAATATGCTAGTGGCCAATCTCTAATCTTGTGACTTTATCCAGCTTAGTGCTGATTTCACTAATGAAACTGAACGCATAAGCACATCTAAACCAAGTTCAAGAGCAGTCAGTTTCAATATGCCAAAGAAAATAATGACACTGACAGCTCTTAAACGCGGTTTATGTGCTGATGGCGTTTAGTTTCATTGATAAAAGCCGCAGTTAACCGATCGCATAGTTCAGGGCCTTTCAACTAGTTCGTAACAGATATTATTTGGATAAGCTTTCATCGGTTTACCGACCCGCATCGACATTGTTTTTAGGTTACTATACAAAAAAAAAAAAAAAAAACAATTGAATTCGAATCATTGAATAGTCAATTTCGGGAAACTGTGAAAAACTACTGCAGTAACTACCTAAAATTTATTGTAGTGATCACGAACTTTCATACAAACTTTCATCCACCATTTAATAAGGTGAAATGGTATCCTAACGGGCGGTGGTATGGCCGTCAAGCGCAATTTTGTGGCACGCTTTTTATAAATTAAGTTTTTTTTTTTTTTTAATTCTATATGCTCTGTTACATTAAAATAAACCCACAAACCCCTTACGTCTTTAATGGGTGAACATGTTGACGAAATTTTATTGAAACTCCATTAATTACAATCGAACAAAACAGTTTCTTCTCATAATGGACGTATAAAAAAAACTTCGATTTTTTTAGTCGAACCAAATTGTGCCAATCGTGTTTTGGTCCTCATAATTTACTAAAGAACATCTGAAATTTTAAAAATCATGAAAAAAAAAATAGGCAAAGTTTTTGAAGACAAAAATTGATTTTGCGTGCAGCCGAAATGCGTCAAAACATCTGAGGCACCCATTTCACCTTAATCCCATTGGAGGATGAATTAAAAAAAAAAAACCTTATGCAAAATGTAATGCTTCTAGACACAGCAGTTTATGCTATGCTTTGTGTCAGTGAATCCAAGATTTTTATTTGAGTAGATTTCAAGATTTAAGAAGTAAATACTAACTAACAATTTGATCTCACACTCTATTACCTTTTCACTAAAAGTTGTATACTTTCCGTACAGAACACGACGCGCCACCTGATGCCAAGGAACTTTCTTTTCCCTTCACAGAGTAATTTGCCCAATTAAGGAAACGCCTTCCCGCATCACCGGCCGCGGAGATTGCCTGCCTTATGAATCTCTTAATACGCATTGTCCTTAGGAGCGGGCATTCATTACCTAAGTACCTCGTAATTGGACCGTGACGTAGTGGAATATTAAATGATTTTTATTAGGTTGGTAATTGATTGCTGTAATCTGAAATTTATTAGTTACTAGATTTTGACTGCGGCTTCGCCCGCGTGTATGTTGGGATTTAAAATATTCTATGTGTTAATCCAGGTTATAAACTATTTAGCTAACTAATATGCCAAATTCCATCCAAATCCGTTGAGCTGTTTTTGCGGGATTGAGTAACAAACATCCAAACATCAAACTTTGACATTTATAGTAGTAAGTAGGATTTATAATATTAGTAGGAAGTTGGCAGGATAGTTGATATGATAAATCTTGGGTTTCTTTAGAAAGCGGTACTGTTATAACGCCGCAATATGACGGCAGTCCGCATAGATATTGTTTTTAAGAGGATTGTGAAGCTGTAAATTTTCATACAAAAAGAGATAACGTTTTTCTCCCCGTAAACATAGTCTAATTTTCATAATTTTTGGAAATGTTGTTGGTATAATGAAAATCTAGGTCCGCACGTTTTTATTATAAAGAAATATTGTATACAATATAAGTTATTAGCATCTAAATATCTATATTTTTGACATAAAAACATCCTCGAGCATTTTTTTTTTTTTAATTAAATTTAATTGAAATACTAAAAACGAAAAACGTACAGACCTAGATTAAAGTGTATTGAATGTAATGAGATTAAAATTGTCTCATTTCGTAAAGGTTTAGGGGAGTAAAAACGTTATCGCCCGAAACAATATTTATGTAAATAATTGTATGAAATGTAGGCAATTGCCTCTAAAAATCGCGCCGCGTATCGGCGCTTCACAATCCTCTTAACACCGTAATTTCACCCACCGTCCTTTTCAAGACCGTCGCATTTTGGTGCCGCTATATATAATGACACCTAATACTAAAATATTAAGCAGGTAGGTACATATTATGATGATGGCAACATTAAAACTGACATACGAGTTCAAACGTGTCGTGTAGATAATATTAAACGAACTTTATTGTGCAAAATATTCATTTTATACTTCACACAACACAATAAAACCTCAATCAAAGGAGTGATATTTAATATGAAGTTATTGTACAGTTTTATGAATGTATAATAATGTGAGATTATGCTATCATATATCAAAATACTTACTGAGAAACGAACAATACAATGTAAGTAATATAATATTCGAAAAAGAAAGGAAAGTCGGGAGAGGGAGAGCATAATGAAGAGTGGCGGAAATGCTCGCGAGAGGTTGCCACAGATTAGAAGGAATGGGGCGAGCAAGGGAGAAAACTACAATTAATGGAGGAAACTTGTGTTTTGGTGATATTTAGAATAAAGCCTGCGATTTACACGATGCGATTTAGTGCCAATTTCGCCGATGAAACGGAACGCGATCAGCACACATAAACTGCGTTCAAGAGCTGTCAGTGTCAATATTCCACAACAATGATGACACTGACAGTCTGAACGCGTTTTATTGGTGAAATCCATCCATACTTGCCAGTGACATGGAATAAAGTTGAAACAACAGTAAAAGTTGCACGGTCTAAATAGAGTTTAGACGATGCATGTCAGTGTTTACTTAAATTTTATTGTATACCACAGACAAGAAAGTTGAATCGTGTAAATGGAGCTTTACTCTCACCAAGTGTTGAGCGAAATCCCAGTCTAAGCACGTGCCTAAAGGAAATGAGCTAAAACAAAATACAATAATTTAGACACGTTCAAGTAAAATGTTGACAACACCTGTCCCATTTGTTTACATGTTTCGTAATGTTTCTGGAAACATTTTAATTTGGGTTAGTGTTAGAATACGTGCTATAAAAATTGAAGTTATACCGGTTAAAACATCTGCCATTTTACAAGCTATAAAAAACAAAAAAAAAAAAACGATCTAGTGATTTGCTGCCTACATAAAAAAGCTTCAAAGCTGTTTTAAAAGTTACATAATTTTTCGTGGTACCTAAAAAACTGAAATGTTAATCGACTTTTGTCTCTGTTAAACCTGTTGTTTTGTATAGTCAGCAACAAAAGTCAATTAACACTTCAGTTTTTAACTTGTCGATTAATACTTTAATTATTGAATTAAAATAGCTATATATTTAATTAAAATCGAAACGGAACTAAAACAATATTAACTCTTAGTTAGCTTTTATATTCATTTATGAAATACAATGTATCCAATAATTTTGTATCAATTTAGATGATGTGTAAATCTAGCAGTGTTAATCGACTTTTGTCGGTGATCGTACCTACTTGAGTTTTGTACAATATTGCGGAATTCCGTTCCAAAACTATTCAGAAGCAACACAACAGCTGTTTGGATTAGTTTTTATCTTCTGAATAAAAAACGTTGAGTATTTTTAGGGATCTAAAATTAGGTGTGCTTGTGACGATACGATGTTGAGGGATCCGGAGCAGTCAGTGTTCGTTAGTATTGTATGCCATGTAACGCAACACGACAATCATCATATGCCTTTTCCCAACTATGTTGGGGTCGGCTTCCAGTCTAACCGGATCCAGCTTTTACATAGAGCGACTGCCTATCTGACCTCCACAACCCAGGTACTAGGTAACACGATACCCCTTGATAAGACTGGTTGTCAGACTTTCGAGCTACTGAAGACCTGTAACGACTGTCAAAGATCCACGAATGACAGCCGGGACCAACGGCTTAACGTGCTTTCCGAGGCACGGAGGGGTCTTGGTATGTAAAGATGGTGACCCATCCACGGACCAACAGCGGCAAGCGTACCGTGCGGCTTTTATTACTTAGCCACAAGCCCCTCGACGCAACACGACAAATCCTTTGAAAATTTTGGTTTCGTAGGTACCCACGTAAGTGCTCGTGCAAATATATTTTTAAAACATTTATTTAGCAATGAATCTTGAATTGTTTTCAACAACTCTGGTGGGACGAAAGAAAAATATTCGCATAGACAAGAGAATCGGGTTAATCCGGTAAGCCGTTTGGTATGCGATAATATAGGTAAGTACCTTTTTTTTTGCTAAACTTTATTTCAGCCCACATTTTTTTCAGCCTGTAGCTAAGCCAATTTGGCTAGTATTCGAACTTTTTTTTTTCACTAGACATGAGGACTTTAATCAATCAGCCTAGCTTTTTCCCAACTATGTAGGAGTCGGCTTCCAGTCAAACCGTCTGCAGCTGATTACCAGTATTTTACATGGAGCGACTGCCTATCTGACCTCCACCACTCACTCGGTAATAATACGATACCCCTTGGTAAGACTGGTTGCCAGACTCGAGCTTCTGACGACCTGTAACAACTGTCAAAGATCCACGAATGACAGCCGAGACCAACGGCTTAACGTGCTTTCCGAGGCACGGAGGTGTCTTGGTATGTAAAAATAGTCACCGATCCACGGACCAACCGCGGCAAGTGTAGATTAACCTGATCGATCGACCCGTGCGGCTGTTATTGCTTAGCCACAAGCCCCCTTAAGGACTATAATATCTATACATAACATAACGTCACGCCTGTAATCCCCGAAGGGTTAGGCAGAGGTGTACCTATAGTACACCCACATTTCTCCAGTTATATTCAAATCTCATGTAACAGTGGGCGAGCCTATTGCCATCAACCTGGCACAAATCCAGACTCCGGGCTGCTACTGAGTAATTCCAGATGGAAAAGTCAATAGCACTATGCCCGACCTTTTTTTTTTTTTTTTTTTTTGTGGATGGGAAATCATCAAATAACTTCTCCCGCTCTGGGTGGAGCGGAAGGGCGTGTCAGACTTTTACTGACTAAAACCCACCCGTGTTCCTTCAGTTGCCTATGCCAGGGCCACGGTATCTTTTTCAAACAACCCGCGACCCCAGCGGCATCGGCCCTATTGGACCCCATCTTTTGCTGACATCTCTTTGAGGCGCGCGTGGAACACAACGCGCCGTCGACCCGGGCCTGGTCCTCACCGGACGGCGAGCTACCCACTACTCACCGTCCGCAAGCCCTACCTACTATGCCCGACCTGGGAATCGAATCCAGGACCTCATGCTCAGCAGTAGCACTTGCTACCACAAGACCAAAGAGGCAGACAACTTTAATAAGATAAATATAAAAATCCCTAGTAAAAAGAACTTATGTATTAACAATGAATGCTAATGTTAATTGCCATGAAGGTGCTCTAACAAGAGACCCTCAACCTATCCGTAGCGTACCTATCCGTAGTACATCTACCTGTGACGTGAACTGGCCTTAGTTCAGCAAACCCTCTTTTCAAGCTCAATATGTACGTGACCTACCATATTCATCCCTAGTTTTAACCTAGATAGATAAACAAACATATTTTAAATTCAATCTATCTGAAATAACTGACCCAGTTGATTTGGGCCACATACTACACAAGTAGGTATGCTTACATAGTCTACCTTTTGGTCTAGTGGTCGAAAGCGCGACTGGCCAGGGTGCCTTGGATTAGATCCCCAGGTCGGGCTAAGTATTATTGGTTTTTTAGAGTTCCGTACCTCACTAGGAAAGAATGGAACCCTTATAGGATCCCTTTCTGTCAGTCTGTCAAGATCCTTTTTCTCAGGAACGCGTGGAGGTATCAAGTTGAAATTATTTTGAAATACGAAGGACTATGGTCTCTTGGAGCTCTAAAAAAATCAAGCTTTTTTTTTTTTATTTGTGATGGGTTTGCTTTTGACTCTAGTCTAGGTCAGGGGTGACAGAGACAAAGTCGACGATGGAGTGAGCTTACCCAGAAGAAGCCTGTTCACTCTCACTTTGAAGAGATTAGGGTTGTATACTATACAACCCTAATCTCTTCAAAGTGAGAGTGAACAGGCTCAGGAACACAGACGCAGGTAGTGAGTTCCACTCTTTTGCTGTGCGCATTATAAAAGACATGTGGAAGCGCTTAGTGCGAATTGGTGGAATAGCAACCAGGTAGGGATGGTAACTGGCAGTGCGTCTAGATGTCCGGTGGTAGAAGGGGGCCGGTGGAATGAGGTCGTGGAGTTCTCGGGCACACTCTCCGA
Source organism: Dicycla oo (assembly GCA_948252095.1). Taxonomy (NCBI): domain Eukaryota; kingdom Metazoa; phylum Arthropoda; class Insecta; order Lepidoptera; family Noctuidae; genus Dicycla; species Dicycla oo. Next base: position 12,678,565 of record OX411714.1, on the reverse strand, counting down.
AGTACAATCTGTAGAAGACCGACAAGCAGGCAACCTTGCGGCGATGAGCCAAGCTATGAAGCTTGACATCCACCAGTTTTACGTCGCCAATGAGCCTCTTAGCTCTGCGTTCCACCGAGTCAAGCGCGGCTTCTAAATCAAAGCAATAAAAAAATACGGCCATATATCGCGACATATTTCGATACTCGCAAATAAATCAAAACATATAAGGTACTTCCCTTTGACCTAGAATCATGACATTTGCCAAAAAGCTAAGTCTCACAGCACAAGTAAAGGAACAATGAATATATTTACACAAAACTCTGCTTACCATTTTGAGGATCACGTCATAAGATATTACGTATCTATTTACCTACACAACTACCAACAAACGAATATGAATTGTTAAGTTCCCGAGATTGAGATGCTGTGACATTGACAATTATACAATTAATGCCATCCGTGTATGGTAATGAGGTGAGGGACTGAAGTATAAAATAGGCTTGATTTAGGTGAACAATGACATGATTTACTAAATGAATAATATGGCTGTCATTCGTGGATCTTTGACAGTTGTTACGGCTCGCCAGAAGCCCGAAAAACTGACAACCAGTCTTACCAAGAGCTATCGTGTTACCCAGTAACTGGGTTGTGGAGGTCAGATAGGCAGTCGCTCCATGTAAAATACTAGTATTCATCGGCATCCCGTTTGACAGGAAGGCCTACCCCAACGTAGTTGGGAAAAGGCTAGGTTGATAATCATGGTGTTACTGGAGACGGTGGTGTTGTTATTTAATTTATTGTAATGGATATGGAACCTTATCGTGGGATATTATATTATATTATATATTTTGGTATTTCAGCGTGTATGTTTTCCAAACTTCTTAAAACAAATCTGACAATATTTTAGAGACACATTTAATTAGTTTTCGTAGTAAAATTTTGTGAGTAAATATTAGAGTTCCTCTCCACCCCTTGTAAAATTTCTACATTTATTAACCGACTTCAAAAAAGGAGGTTCTCTATTCAACCCGTATGTTTGTTTGTTTTATGTATGTCCACGATTTTCTCAAAAACCAATGAACCAATTTTGATGTTTATTTCATGTGTTTTATATACTTTCAGGAAGGTTTTAGTTTAGGTAATTATTCTTAAGTACGGAGTTATATGCATAAATGTACTGTATTTCCGGCATTTCTAAGCGAATTTTGATGATTTTTCTTTTCTTTTCGTTCGTCTTGAGCATAATGGTATTTTGTATATTCAACTAAAAATGGAAAAATAAATTTTCTTAAAAAAAAGCAAAAACCGACTTCAAAAACCTAAAACGAAGAAAATAACTTTCTAAAAATACTTAACAGCTTCTGAAGTCGGTGTCTTCAGTTCTTTAATGCACTAATAGCTTGGCACCGACTTCAGAAGCTGTTAAGTTTTTTTATGAAAGTTATTTTATTCGGTTAAGGTTTTTGAAGTCGGTTTTTACTTTTTTTTAAGTAAATTTATTTTTCCATTTTTTGTCCATAATAAAGTGTAATCTATCTATCTGTATATCCACCTAACAGTGACGGTGTATATAGGGCTTAAAATATTTTTTTAAAGTCTAATCTATTTTTTAGTAGTACCTATTTCTCTTTTAAACATCTTACACTCGGTATACATACCAAACAGGCTTTCAAATTGTATTGAGAAAACACTCACGTAATCAAGCCGCATGCAATCATATTAACGATCCTGTGTCCAGAAGTTATGATGGATCCTGCAAATAATAGTCAAATCTGCGCCATTTCGACGTACCCACATTGATAGATCACCACTCTGACGGACGTGGTGTAAATGGAGCATTGCTCGATGCAGTGGTTTCAACAGGGCATTGATTTTTGTTAGAACACTATTGATGACGTCATAATGATATGGTAGAACAATAAAAAAACAAATGAAGATCAAATAAGTGACAATCGCAATAACTTCGTCGAATAATAATAATACCAGCTCATTATTGCCCTCTTCTGTTCCTCTTCTTATATCGAAAGGGAATGAGTACTGTTCACCATGATTGCTCAAAGCGGTATCTATACATTATTTTATAAATTAAACTTGCTCTTCGTGTCTGTTTGTGTGACCGCGTTGTTCTTCCAAACTACGCAACCGATTTTTATTCGATTTTCACCAGCATTTAGATAATTTATTCCGAGAGGGTTATAAGAATAATATTAAACTTACATAGAGGTTATAAAGAAATCTCGGTGTTTTGTAAAGTCGTAAAACCCGTGCGAGGCAGGGGCGGGTCGCTAGTTGGTTATTAAGCCCAACACCCTAATTACGTAACAGACTTTCAATCACAAGTCGAGGGTTTTGAAGGAAATTCCTAATCCATTACTTCATAGGTTTAAAAAAATCGTCTGATCAACAACTTAAGTAACGCAATGAACGTAGATGAACTGTCAATTTAAGACATTGCGATCAATTGGCATTTTACGCAATTACTCCACAGGTTTCCTGTCATGTGTCACTTAATATCATGTCCTGCGTGTCCTGTCAGCTACACGTTACAGGAGCCGATGTACCCTAGTCTGCCGTCATAAGGAAAACAGACGTACTCGTATCTGACATATTTTTTTTTTCGAAATAGAGTTATTTACATTCGGAATCAGCAGAAGTCGCGTTTGTTACCTTTCACGCCTAAACCACTGAACCGATCATCCTAAAATTTTGCATATACGTTGTCACGTGTACAGAAACGGACAAAAGGTACCTTTCATCCCGAAATAAAAATATTGTTCCCGAGGAAAACAACAATAAGGTTCTTATGATAATAGATGGCGCCACGTGTCTTTCGAATTATGATTGAATTATATTATTATAGAAACTTTAGTAGTGAGTTAAAAGTTTTTATTTTTATTTTCTTATTTATTTAAGTACCTAATACATTTTGTGAGAATGTCATTTATAATATTACCGGTTTTTCATAATCTTACTAATATTATAAATGAGAAAGTTTGGATGTTTGTTACTCACGCAAAAATGGCTGAACGAATCTGGATGAAATTTGGGACAAATAGTTTACAACGTAGCTTACCACATAGGATAATTTCTATCCCGGTAGTACGTTCTCGTGGGAAAATACCGACCTCCACTCGAACGAAGCCGCAGGCGAAAGCTAGTACTATAAATATGAAAGTGAGTATGTTTGTTTGTCACGCTTTCACGCTAAAACCGCTAAACGGATTTGGATGAAATTTGGCACATGGGTAGACTATGACCTGGATTAGGACATAGGATACTTTGATCCTGGTATTGCCTTCTCGTGGTATAATTTCTGACAATCACGCGGGCGAAGCCGCGGGCAAAAGGTAGTATTTAAATAAATATTTATTCCTCAATTATTCGTAATAACACCTACCACTGCTTGCTATACTGTATCACCCAAAGGTTCATCATCTTCCTGCCCTTATCCCATGTTACTTGGGGTCGGCGCAACATGTTTTCTTCTTCCATTCTCCCCTGTCAACCGTCACACTATCATTCACTCCCTTCTCTTTCATATCATTCTTTACACATTCCATCCATCTTTTCTTCGGCCTTCCTCTCCCTCTCCATCCATCAACATGTATATTCATCACTCTTTGAGTCACATGCGTTTCGTCCCTTCTCATCACATGCCCATACCAAGCCAAACGATTTCCTTTCAACTTTTCTGTCACTGGCGCCACTTTCAAACTTCCTCTTATATACTCATTTCGTACTTTATCCATTCTCGTTACTCTACACATCCATCTCAACATTCTCATGTCCGCTGCATGCAATCTTTTTTCATCCGTCTTCTTTACGGCCCAGCATTCAGACCCATAAAGTACGACAGGCCTTACCACGGACTTATAAATTTTCCCCTTTAACTTGAGGGGCATCCGTGGGTCGCAAGTTGTTCCTGTGACCTGTCGTTGTTTCATCCATCGGTTGACTGGTAGAAAATGGTATCACCCAAAGGTTGACTGGTAGAAAATGCATGTGGCATTAAGTCCGCTTCTGTACATATTTAGTGCTTGAAATATTAAGTTCATGAGATACAGACCGACGACACCGCCACAGACCGACAGACGAACGGACAGCGGAACCCTAAAAAGAATTAATTGAAAAAGTCACGTCAAAATCTAGATTTAATCTTTATTTCATTATTATTTTGAGCAAGACATGTCTCTCTGTCAACTATAATAGCGCTCTAGTTTCTCATTCAAACAAGACATTTTGAAATCTATTCAAAATGTTATTACGCATTTGTGAACATCTCGGAGCAGCTGATAAATTGTCTAAGAGCTTACCTCGCTTGTCTCACGGAGAAATGTGATATTTTCATTCCGAATCTTAATTGGATTTTTATCCTAGCAATACGCATAAAGAAACTGACGGCATTAATCATAATTTTAAGCATAAAGACGAAGCAATCATTCAAATGCTTTAAGAGCTTTTAGACGATAAATAAATTGTGTTTACTTAGGTACATATTTTGTTTCTGCACACGACTCTGTTTTGTTGTCCATAGTTTAGTCAAATAAAGGAATATTACGAATATTATCTCTGCGTATCCACAGACCGTTGCTAGAGCTATATTTGGTATTTATTAGAGATGCATCGATACGCCTTTTTGCCGATACGATACTGATACTCTTATAAAAATATCGGCGATACTGATACCGATTCCGATACGCTTATTAAATTTTAAATGAAGATAAAATAAAACAATTATTAGTTACTTATTAAACCGATGCACGTGTTAAGCGTACGTTGTACAGACGCCAGTTCGTCAAGCTACTACAATCTGTCAAATTTCTTTAATAGATTTTCAACTTTATCGCTAAAGCATTAGGTTCAAGGTTGATTGGGAAAATTTTACAGTTTCGGGTATCTTGACCTGCTGGCGTCTGTACGTATTTTTTTGTTCCTTTTATCTTGTCTGTTTATTTGTGTGCATATAAATAAATAAATAAAATTAATAGTAATTAAAATTAACATTAATAAGATTTTTGTTTAAAAAACAAAGTATTCTCTAGTTTTGCGGAGATAAGCGATTTTGCAAGTCTGTTTGAACGAGACCTGCGGTGGAAAATAGTCTCTCAGATGCGACAGAACTCATTTGAAATGTAAAGTATTTCTGCGACATTTTTTTTTTTACGTTTGGCTATAAGACATCATTGTTTGTGCCTCGTTTTAACGAAATAGACGAAAAACCACGCGCGTTTACATTACCAAATTTTTTGAAGCGCGAAATTTGAAAAGTATCGTTGTACCGGCAATAAAAATATCACAGACATATCGGCAAACCCGAAGTATCGCCGATATATCGGCATCGGTATCGGTATTGGATGCACCCGTAGTTTTTATGGAAAAAAAAATTGCACAAAAAGAAAACTGAACTTCAAAGATATTTCTGTATGATTTAACGAAATGTCAGGACAACGTCTGTCGGGTGAGCCAGTTTACAAATAAATATGACAACGCAAAACCAACTCAATCTACCAAGCGTGCAAGCACCGAAATCAAACAGGAAAATTCCGCTTTTAACCTCTAAAGTCATGCTCACACAATGAACCAATATCATAATGTACAGACGCCAGCACATCAAGCTACTACAATCTGTCAGATTTCTTTAATAGATTTTCGACTTTATTGCTAAGGTATTAGGTTCAAGGTTGATTGGGAAAATCTGACAGTTTCGGGTAGGTTGACCTGCTGGCGTCTGTACTTAATGCGTCTCCAAGAACAAGCCGGCAAGAACATTAAGAAAACAAATATTAATTCAACAATTGTAGCATGAGTGACGTTCGTACAGCCATCCACGGTTTTCAGATCTTTTGATCGAATGCCAGCAACGACCGCCTGTTGTCAGTTTTATAGGTTACTGGTGATATAAAAGATTTCAGTTATGGTCCCTTTGTTTTTTAGCTTTGAGTACTTGCTGAGTATTTTTAGTCTGTGAGAATTTCCTGTTTTAGAATTAGATGTGATGTTTTAATCTAGCGATTCTGGGAGAGTCTGCGTAAGCGACACATTCATTAAGGTAGTAGATATTATAATTAGGTAGTCGATTGCAGCTTAATTGAAACTTCTTCAAATTAAGCTACTTTGAATTTGTTAGGTTTGATTGATAATTATCTTCTATATAAATAAAAATCAATTGCCGAATGTATGTACGCGCATCACTTCAGAACGGTTGCACCTATTTGACTAATTATATTTTTGTTGTGTTTGTAATTGTCAGGACAAGGTTTGTATGAAAGAAAATGTTTGAAAAGTTGCGGGAAAATTGTAAAAACTGAAAGTGCATTTTCTATGGGAATTTTGAATGAATTATTGATATTTTGACAAGATAACGTTTGACGGGTTAGCTAGTACTATATAAATTGACGTGGATACATAATATTTAACAGTTTACAGAAATCACATATAGAACATTTAAACGTGAAATCCACAAGCCCTACGCATATTCAAATATCTTCTTTTAAGATACCTACATCCAAAGAATTATCGAAATCGCTTACACAAGCGATTTCAATGAATGAGAAGCATGCGACAAAACTACGATAGTCTAAATATTTCTTTCAACATATAAACCGTTCTAAAAATTGAAACATTTTTGGGACAAGCAGTTAATTATAGCAGCCAAACATTTTTCTCGACCGATTATAAAGACGGCAACACACTCGCTGACTGTTACAATTCTGTCATTTTAAATTGGTACGTCCATTAGGTATAATATTTACGAAACGTAACTCCAAAATTACTCATGAATGCACACGTGGCCTAATAAACTACGCTATACAAATAGAATTTACAATGTAATTGTGAGGCAAGTTTCGCCTGCGTGCGTGTGCGCACCTAGGCCGCAATACAGGGATTTTATATTACTGTTATTGAACGCATATTGATATCAAACGGGGTTATGGAACTCGTAAACATTCGGTTCAATTGATTTGATTACTTTATATATTGCGCTTACGACGTGGCTGCGTATGGACGTGCAAAAGCGTTCTTAGCCCTCGGACCCACGGGCGATTTTTAATCGCGCACTGCTTAGCGTCAAGAGTTGAAATCTAACAGGATATTTTTTTTTGACGCGCGGATGCACTCTGTTGGAATCTCAGTCCTCAGCTCAACACCGAGAATTCAAAATCTAGTGCGCATTCAAAAATCGTCGCGTTATAAATCGCCCGTGCGCACTTGGGGCTCAGCTGTGGAACTAAGGAAGTGTTTTCGTAACATATTGCGTTTGCCTTCGACAAATTGAGTCTTGATTTATGTTTCAAACAATGTGCCTACTCATTTAAAACTTACAAAACAATTGTTAAACTTGTTGCTACCCAGAAATTATTTCAGTTTTCAGTAACTATTTTCTGTTCACTGTTAGTTCTTACATTTACTAAACCGCACGTTGCATAACAATTCAGTTAGTATATAGCTTTACTGCAAAACACATGCCAAGTCGTAAAGATTGTAACAAGATCGAATGCACAATAATTCGATGCTGTTTTCGCTACTCGATAAACTTCTCGAGACATGTATTGGGGTGTTGACGGCAAAAACGTTTGTTTCTCTTGGATACAGGAATCAGTCGCATGCAATTGTGAGGTAATAAACATAGTCATGTTTCTGTCATTTCTTTTGCAGCGAATATTACGATTTAAAGAACGATGAAACGATTATGATTTTGTTCGTGAAATTATGTGTTTACGTAATAAACTAGAAAGTCAAATCTATGATCTATTGAAAAGTACCTGATGAAAATATAAACAAATGGATCAGAAAACGTATCCGTGAATGTCAATCTGTAGTGCCATTTGCAAATTGAGTACTTTAAATTCATTTTATTATTTGAATACAACCCGATATTATTTGACATAAAACCCGATATTCTTAATTTTAAAACACCGTATATCCACAATTTTCATAGATTATTTTTTTAATTACAATTTAATAATGTAATTCAAACAATATTTGTTGAAAAAAGTGATGAAACATAAAGTTGAAACCTTCTAAAGACAGATGAATGTGTTACTACTCTCCTGATTGCGCAATAATTTAACCTAAACAGGGTTTGTTTACACATTTACCGGGTACTTTTGGAACAGACTATAGTTTGATGAGAGTCATTTAACTATAGAGGATGCAAATCGATCAAAGTGCAGGACTAGTCGCACTACAGTCATCGGTTATGTTACCGTTGCCTGTCTAGCCGACCGTATGTTTGATGTAGTGTTTCCTCATCTAGCTTTGTTGGAAAGCTATGTGAAACTAGATCGATAAATTAATAAGAGCAGTCAAAAGACTTAATGAAAAACGACCTCAATGAAATTCTTCTTTCTTCTTTTTGCAAGTTGATCAGGAAAGTCTGATCCTTTCCGAAGACCCTTCTTTAACTTAGACGAGTTTACTAAGTAAATAAAGACCAAAGAAACTATGAATGTATTATGTGCTATTAGCCAGAAAGGAGGTCACGTTCACTAGTGAAGACATGCTGCCCTGCCGACTTTAACTAAATTCAGAAAGAACAAGATACACGATGAATCAGACATTTATGCTTACTTTGATAAGCATAAATAAGAACAAATTCACGCGTCACCTGTATAAGAAACTTTATGGGGTATACCCATTTTACCCTTTGATGTAACCCACTCTATTCGAACTGGGTATGGTGCGGTACAATCAACTCGGGGTGCGACGGGGATTTGCACTAGTGTCGTACATTGTGAAGCTGCTCCGAGGAATAGAGCACAACCCGAGAGTGCTGGAGCGGTTGCACTTGTACGTACCCGACCGTTATGTGTCGAGGCGACGGCCCCCGCCACTGCTGGTCGTACCATCAGCCAGGACCAACTTGCTAGCCAAAACCCCTCTGACTCGAGCAATTCGCACCATCAATTATATTCAGGTTGAAATTGATATATTTACATGTCACTGGAGTGAATTCGCAAAAGTACTATTGTTTACACTATGTTACAAACAATGATCTATAAGAACTTGAAATGTATTTTGTGGTTTAATTTTAATTTTGTGTGTGTGACTTGGCTGTCGCATTAGGTTACGACCTGTAAGGATACTTTTAAGGTATTTAAATAAATAAAATAAATAAACAAGTACCATAATTTGTAAGAACTTCAAATATGGAAGAATATTTGCGAACAGCTTCAGAAACGACTTGTAAAAACAGCCGTTAGGTCCGACATGAATTTCATTGAATGTAGTTGCAATCCACTGCAGTGATTGACACATAATTATAACAACCCAACTCACACCACCAGCACGAGTTAATAATAGTTGGGAATTATAACATCCTGTATTTGTGTGTGCTGGATATGGACCGAATGCGGGATTAATAGCTGGAGGCGACGATAACCGACTTTTAATGATTTGAAACTGAAGATCACGTCTAAACGAGTAGTGTTCATGATTTGGAAAAAATTCATACGTGTATAAAATTTTAACTTAATCGGTTCATTAGATTCGGAGCAAATTGGCTGTGACAGACGCACAGACAGACTGACAGACACACGAATGATCCTATAAGGGTTCCGTTTTTCTTTTTTAGGTACGGAAGCCTAAAAATATATGTTAAATTAGAGAATTTTTGCCCAACTTTATCTATGAAATTCGTTGAAGCCAATTCCTCAACGATTTCCTTCGAAAACCCAGCATAAGCTTCAAATAAAAATGTCCATCATCTGCCTAGCCTTTTCCCAACTATGTTGGGGTCGGCTTCCAGTCTAACCGGATGCAACTGAATACCAGTATTATACAGGAGCGACTGCCTATTTGACCTCCGCAACCCAGTCACTGGGTAATACGATACCCTTCGTAAGACTGGTTGTCAGACGACCCGTAACGACTGTCAAAGATCAACGAATGACAGCCGAGACCAACCGCTTAACGTGCTTTCCGAGGCATGGAGGGGTCTTGGTATGTAAAGATGGTCACCCATCCACGGACCAACCGCAGCAAGCGTAGCTTAACCTGATCGATCGAACCATGCGGCTGTTATTACCACCATGCTGCTGTTATATCCATAGGCCACAGAATGTATATAGGTAAGCCAAGAAAAAAGCTATTTATCAAATTTACAGTAAAAATTTGTAAAGTAAGTTATTTAAATTCTAGGTAAAAATAAAATAATCAAATATTAAAATCTTACTATTCATGTTTACAGTTTCACCCTCTGCGAATTCCAGTGGCAAAGCCCTAAATGTCAGTAAGCTTCTAAATTAAGCCCTACACAAACGTTAACATTTCTCCCTCTGCTGACTTCCAACTTGATTTAAACAGTTTTCTTGGTTTTTTTTTGCTTTGACAAAAGCTGTACATTTAGTGACACACCAAAGAATAACGAAGATTATTCAAAACTAAATTAATTACTAAATTAATTAATTAATTCAAAACTAAATTAAGTAATTAATTACTACACAAACGTTAACATTTCTCCCTCTGCTGACTTCCAACTTGATTTAAACAGTTTTCTTGGTTTTTTTTTGCTTTGACAAAAGCTGTACATTTAGTGACACACCAAAGAATAACGAAGATTATTCAAAACTAAATTAATTACTAAATTAATTAATTAATTCAAAACTAAATTAAGTAATTAATTACTACACAAACGTTAACATTTCTCCCTCTGCTGACTTCCAACTTGATTTAAACAGTTTTCTTGGTTTTTGCTTTGACAAAAGCTGTACATTTAGTGACACACCAAAGAATAACGAAGATTATTCAAAACTAAATTAATTACTAAATTAATTAATTAATTCAAAACTAAATTAAGTAATTAATTACTACACAAACGTTAACATTTCTCCCTCTGCTGACTTCCAACTTGATTTAAACAGTTTTCTTGGTTTTTGCTTTGACAAAAGCTGTACATTTAGTGACACACCAAAGAATAACGAAGATTATTCAAAACTAAATTAATTACTAAATTAATTAATTAATTCAAAACTAAATTAAGTAATTAATTACTACACAAACGTTAACATTTCTCCCTCTGCTGACTTCCAACTTGATTTAAACAGTTTTCTTGGTTTTTTTTTGCTTTGACAAAAGCTGTACATTTAGTGACACACCAAAGAATAACGAAGATTATTCAAAACTAAATTAATTACTAAATTAATTAATTAATTCAAAACTAAATTAAGTAATTAATTACTACACAAACGTTAACATTTCTCCCTCTGCTGACTTCCAACTTGATTTAAACAGTTTTCTTGGTTTTTTTTTGCTTTGACAAAAGCTGTACATTTAGTGACACACCAAAGAATAACGAAGATTATTCAAAACTAAATTAATTACTAAATTAATTAATTAATTCAAAACTAAATTAAGTAATTAATTACTAAATTAAGCCCTACACAAACGTTAACATTTCTCCCTCTGCTGACTTCCAACTTGATTTAAACAGTTTTCTTGGTTTTTTTTTGCTTTGACAAAAGCTGTACATTTAGTGACACACCAAAGAATAACGAAGATTATTCAAAACTAAATTAATTACTAAATTAATTAATTAATTCAAAACTAAATTAAGTAATTAATTACTACACAAACGTTAACATTTCTCCCTCTGCTGACTTCCAACTTGATTTAAACAGTTTTCTTGGTTTTTTTTTGCTTTGACAAAAGCTGTACATTTAGTGACACACCAAAGAATAACGAAGATTATTCAAAACTAAATTAATTACTAAATTAATTAATTAATTCAAAACTAAATTAAGTAATTAATTACTACACAAACGTTAACATTTCTCCCTCTGCTGACTTCCAACTTGATTTAAACAGTTTTCTTGGTTTTTGCTTTGACAAAAGCTGTACATTTAGTGACACACCAAAGAATAACGAAGATTATTCAAAACTAAATTAATTACTAAATTAATTAATTAATTCAAAACTAAATTAAGTAATTAATTACTACACAAACGTTAACATTTCTCCCTCTGCTGACTTCCAACTTGATTTAAACAGTTTTCTTGGTTTTTGCTTTGACAAAAGCTGTACATTTAGTGACACACCAAAGAATAACGAAGATTATTCAAAACTAAATTAATTACTAAATTAATTAATTAATTCAAAACTAAATTAAGTAATTAATTACTACACAAACGTTAACATTTCTCCCTCTGCTGACTTCCAACTTGATTTAAACAGTTTTCTTGGTTTTTGCTTTGACAAAAGCTGTACATTTAGTGACACACCAAAGAATAACGAAGATTATTCAAAACTAAATTAATTACTAAATTAATTAATTAATTCAAAACTAAATTAAGTAATTAATTACTAAATTAAGCCCTACACAAACGTTAACATTTCTCCCTCTGCTGACTTCCAACTTGATTTAAACAGTTTTCTTGGTTTTTGCTTTGACAAAAGCTGTACATTTAGTGACACACCAAAGAATAACGAAGATTATTCAAAACTAAATTAATTACTAAATTAATTAATTAATTCAAAACTAAATTAAGTAATTAATTACTACACAAACGTTAACATTTCTCCCTCTGCTGACTTCCAACTTGATTTAAACAGTTTTCTTGGTTTTTGCTTTGACAAAAGCTGTACATTTAGTGACACACCAAAGAATAACGAAGATTATTCAAAACTAAATTAATTACTAAATTAATTAATTAATTCAAAACTAAATTAAGTAATTAATTACTACACAAACGTTAACATTTCTCCCTCTGCTGACTTCCAACTTGATTTAAACAGTTTTCTTGGTTTTTGCTTTGACAAAAGCTGTACATTTAGTGACACACCAAAGAATAACGAAGATTATTCAAAACTAAATTAATTACTAAATTAATTAATTAATTCAAAACTAAATTAAGTAATTAATTACTAAATTAAGCCCTACACAAACGTTAACATTTCTCCCTCTGCTGACTTCCAACTTGATTTAAACAGTTTTCTTGGTTTTTGCTTTGACAAAAGCTGTACATTTAGTGACACACCAAAGAATAACGAAGATTATTCAAAACTAAATTAATTACTAAATTAATTAATTAATTCAAAACTAAATTAAGTAATTAATTACTAAATTAAGCCCTACACAAACGTTAACATTTCTCCCTCTGCTGACTTCCAACTTGATTTAAACAGTTTTCTTGGTTTTTGCTTTGACAAAAGCTGTACATTTAGTGACACACCAAAGAATAACGAAGATTATTCAAAACGAGAAGATCTGTGAAAATGGCGGATTAACACCATATAAAGTATATTCAAGAGACACAGGCTGAGATCTATAATTATATACAGGTGTAGCGTAATTAATGGATAACCATCTGCGGGTGGGGGACCCCAAGCCCTATAATATAAAAAACCGTATTTATTTTTACAGATTTTTGAAATCTGTACCTACATACAAATAAATAAAATTGAAGTGTTTGTTTGTTATGTAAAAATAACAGCTTTTCACTAAATGCATGTGAAAGTATAAAATATGCAAAAAAAACAATTTTTATTTTTGTCTGTTTGTTTGCTCCGGCTAAACTGCGAAACGGTCGGACCAATTTTGACGGTACTTTTACTAGCAGATAGCTGATGTTATAAGGAGTAACTTAGGCTACATTTATTTTAGAAAAAGAATTAGTGGTCCGTCATCCCCACGGTCGAAGCCGATGGTAGAAGCTAGTACTCTAATAAATCTTCTGTCAAATACCAACTTGGCTTTTGGGGTCAACCGATAAACAACTACAGATTACATTACTTGACAAAAGATTTGACATCAGTTAAGCTGAATAAGCTTCCCGAAACCAGGGCTTACGGGATAAACCAACGACACGCTACGCAAACAGCGTATAAAAATAACGACCCCCCTTACATGGTATAAAGAAAATAGCTTTCAGATTATAGGGTTCCACACTAGGCGGTAAAAAATGCATGATACTTACAACCCTTGAAACCAGTACTATATTCAAGCTCGCGTTCTTTAAAATTTCATTAGGTACGAGTAGGTAGAGAAAATTTCAGATAGTATTTTGTACCACACTCTGAATATTGTTCAAGAAATGGAGAACGTGGATGCTTTTAAGGTATTTTGTTGTAAAGGTAGGGGAGATTTGTAGATGTTTGTGTACGAAGGTAGTAGTGTTACGAGTGAGCTTTTGCCGTCTTGATATGGACGCCTCAGGCGAATCTACATACATTGAGTACCTATCAAGATTTATTGAAAGCCAGTCAGTTGAAAGATTCACAACACAATGCAACATTTGAACAATATGCAACATTGTCGGAAAAATAGTTTTTATACACTTACTAGCTTTTGCCTGCGGCTTCGCCCGCGTGGTTGTCGGAAAAAACTCATCATGATTCGAAAGACTTGTGGTGCCATCTATTATCATAAGAACGTTATTGTTGTTTTCATTAGGAACAGTAATTTTTTTCGGGATGAAAGATACCCTATGTCCGTTTCTGTACACGTGACAACGTATATGCAAAATTTGGGATGATTGGTTCAGTGGTTTAGGCGTGAAAAGGTAACAGACAAACAAACTTACTTTCGCATTTATAATATTAAGTTAGGATACTAGCGGACCTGACAGAAGTTGTCCTGTCCTGTCCGAACAGCGCCACCTACCGGTCCAATTGTAAATTTGGACCATCCAGGGACACACTCAAACGCACACAAAAAATTTCATAAAAATCGGGTTAGGAGGTGTTCAGTGACATACACACATATAGAAGAATTATATACAGGGACATTTTTTTATCAGGTGCCAAATTTTCACAGGGTGTTCTACCCACGAATATGAACCACTTTTACTATGGGACCAACTCTGAAATCATGAAAAAAAAAATCTGCTGTTTCATACAAAAGTTCAATAACTACTCGATCAATATGTAACAGCTGATTTTTTTTCGTGGGTAGAACACCCTGTGAAATTTTGGCAGCTGTAAAAAAAATTGCCCTGTATAACGATAAAAACGATTTTTCAGACAATGTTGGATATTTCAATGATTTCGTTTAGTCATTTGATCGCAACATCGATTTCACTAGGACTTACACGCATTTGTAAGTGTGTCAGAATAAACAAACTTAACCCAAATCCAGACAAGCTCTATCATAGTTTTTCAAACACAAAATACACATAATTTTCTCCACTAAAATCTCCCACAAATTCAGTATCAACAAAGAATTTAATCCAATTCAAGCTTTACAAATTCATATTACAAAAACCGAGCGAGATCCAATTCATTTAAATTTATTTAAGGAGTAGTCTTCGAATAGCTTTGGATTTGTAACTGATGAAAGAACATCGCCGATAGCGGACTAGATTGTAATAAAAAGACTTTTTTAAATCCGCAAAGAAATCTTACAAGCAACAAAACGAAAAGCAAGTAAGGTTGAACTGCCAAGAAATCTCGTGCAGTCGGTGAGACTGGGAGTAATCCTCTTAACAGTAGAGTGAACCCGGTTGCTTACAGTGTGTGACTGCGAGCCGGGTGTGGGGAATTAATAAGTAAGGCAGCATAGTGGTTTACATAAAAAAATCTTGGTTCAAGCGTGGCTTGAAATGCGCGCTTTATTACCCAGTGACATGAACCTTGTCGTTCGCGTTTGGAAATGTGGCTACAACTTGAAATAATGTTCAGTAGTTAATAACTTAATTTTCTTATAAGAAGCAATTATTAAGTGCCTCGACCTAGTAACAAAAAATCTCGTTTTGTGTTCACGTAAATACGTCCACACTTATTTCGCTTAAGGCGAAAGCTCCAGGTAATTTGCATTGCTCGTTTTTTGTAATTTGCACGTTGTATGTTGATCTGAATATGATTCGCGATCGTAAAAAATCTGTATTTAAACAGAGTGTTTGGTTAAACGTGGGATTTACTTTAAGGTCCCATAGTAAAAGTTGTTCATAATGATGACAACAATGACCCCTTAAAGTAAATCCCTTGTTTAAGCTAACACTCTGTAGAATAATTGTAATCATTAAAATCATCAATACAACTCTCTCAAGTCCGTATAATCCTATAGAATTACTATTTCATGGATTCTTGACATTTATACTAACTTAAGGAGTGATATTACTGATTCTAATTATTTTAATTGTGTTACGATCGCGAATCATACTTTAATCAACATACAACCTAATACTGACTTACAAATTACAAAAAACGAACAATTTGGTTTTCGCGGGCTACCTGGAGCTTTCCCCTTAATCGCAAACAAGGGAGCTTTTGTTGTGCAGACATGTATCACAAAAGTAGTACTATATCTCCTTACAGCTTCAACGCCATGTATGCAATTCGCCAACGTCGTGAAAACGACGGCCGAACCATGAATCCACTCGAACCATCCTCATGTGTGAAGCTTAAGCAATATATTTCACGTCATGGCTTATTAATAACGTCTACAATACTATCCTAGCTATTACACTACATAATTTATAGCCCAAATCCTGCCGTACTAGCATTTCCTCTCTTGGATTAAAGTGTTTGGATCGCAAGATGAGGGTAATAACTAATATTTCCTAGGTCTGCCTTATAAGAAACTTATTTGGATTCCTAGTAGACGTACGGGAGTATATTTATTATTTTAGTATTGAAGAGGATAATACTATTCTTTGGTTAGAGTTTCTATTTTCGGCGTAAAGCATTATCCCCTTGACTTTATTGAGATAGAATCCAAAAATAAAAACCAAAGAAGTTCAAAGGAATTCAGTATTATAGAATTCTCCATTGAAGTTATTAATAACCCTCAAACCGATACAGTAACTTCAAAAGAAAAACAAAAAGTCATCTAAAAGAACCTACAGTTGAAATACTTGCAGTAAACTCGTCTAACTTTTAAGTAACAACTCTTTTCCGAGCCAGCAGTCAATATTGCACAAGTATTTTTGTCGAGGAACGAGTGCGGCCGACAGGTCATCTGGAACAAATCTTCAACTAGCTCGGCTCGAATCTAGTTTAGTGGCATTAATAGCTAGACTTTAACGATAATAGCAATGGATTTAATCTGGTTTTATCTGCTGTTGTTGACATAATTTGGAGAGGATTATTAAATGGTAAAAATAATTAGAGGCTACTTGAATTGCATTTTGAAATTGAGGAAAGATTTAGACCTAGAACATTATACCTGTATTTAGAAATGCCGGGTTTGTTGGATTTGGAGGGGATTATTAAATGGTAAAAGGAATTAGAGGCTACTTGAATTGCATTTTGAAATTGAGGAAAGATTTAGACCTAGAAAATTATACCTGTATTTAGAAATGCCAAGTTTGTTGGATTTGGAGAGGATTATTAAATGGTAAAAAGAATTAGAGGCTACCTGAATTGCATTTTATACATGAGGAAGGATTTAGACCTAAAACATTAAACCTGTATTTAGAAATGGATTTGTTGGCATCAAACTTGGTGGTCAGAGTCCCAGAAGTAGTTCAGAAACTTTCGGACTTCGTAAGTTGGTATGTCCGTCTGCTGGCCCGCTAAGCTGCCGAAGTGATTTCAATGGGAAGGGTGGTAACTTGCAAGATAGGTGCAGGCTAAGGTTAATTAACATCCTACAGCAATGTACGGAGATGACTGTCATACTGACGTCTTCTTCGACCCCTCCTCCTGCGACACTGGCCCTAACCTAACCTAACCTAACTTCCGTGGCCGTATCAAATCTTGATTGCAGAGGATAGCAAAGGGTAGGGAACACAGCCTGAACCGTCTCCAAGGCGACGATGGTCCCGTCTCCGACTGCCCGCAACTGTCAGCTCCAGTTCCAGATTCAGTCTAGGTTGGCTACTTCAGAGTAGGGTAGGCGTGAGTCACTCCGCAGCAGAGGATCTTCACCAAACGTCCTCGTCAACGTTAGAACCACGACGTGGCGAAAGGTTGTAAGGTAGACTAGAATCCTGGAAATCCAGACAGAAACGGAAGCGTAAGCAAGCTGTCGGAACCACGTGTCGAAGGTCCAAAGGTCACAGTGGCCCAGATAGGAAGGATACAGCAGAAAGCTAGTTTTATGAAGTTCTAGAAACACCTTACAGATAGCACTTCTAATAAAATACATGGAAACTTACCCTAGAGGGATTTCGCGACATACGAGTATTTAGCAAATTATTTAGGTGCGGTCAGGAGCGAGTGACACGGCCATCACCTCAAGCGCTCACAATTTGACTAGTCATTGTCTTTCCCGAGCCCAACTGAATCGACACTCCGCTACGCTCGGCAGTGATCGTTTTAGAGATGCGCGGGCGCATAGAATGAAGACCCTTTAAGTTTAATCAATGCTCGAAGGTTCCGTATAATATTATTTAATTTTAATGCTGTATTTAAGTGTTAGGTTTACTTAGAAATATAATACCAGGCTATTTTTAAGAGTTTTGTGTAAATAGTAAACTTAAAGTATACAAAAGTTGTTATTATTAAGTGTTTTTTTTTATTCTAGACTCTTTTAAATTGTAACTTGCAAGGTGCAACGTTACAGTACCCCGCCAAAAAGCGAAGGATTTTGCGTACTAGTTGCAAAATCCGACTAGCACTACTAAACTAAACTGACTAGTACGTACAGACTTTACTTTCATACTTCACGCAATTAGTCACCTTTCATAAAATCATCCAGTCTAATAATAAATATAAATAATAATAATAATGGTAAAAATCGCATCAAAATCCGTTGCGGAGTTTAGAAGAACAACTCGGTGACACAGACATACACGATATAATATGTATACATATAGACAGTAATGCCAATGATTATAGATAGAACCGGAATAACATTCTGTTTATCAATAACCTAGAGTTTAATGTTTATCAGTAACCTTAGTTTAGCCCCTTAGCTCGTTTAAATCTGCAACCCGAAGATTGTAAGGGGCGTATTTGCATATTTCAGTGATTTTAAAATCTGTTGAGAATCTGATACCAGGCACGTACACTCGTGATTACAGCAATTGCTTTTCTTAGCTTGTTGTGATTGTCTTTACGATACGGCTTGCTATACTAATTCGGTAAAATAAGCTTGAATTTCAACACACGAATGTAGATTTTCAATGTTGTAATTTTGTAAGGAAGTTTGCTTTGGAATCTCTTTAGCTTCTAAATTTTAAATCTTTTCTCGATCGATCAGGTTTAGCTACGCTTGCCGCGGTTGGTCCGTGGATGGATGACCATCTTTCCATACCAAAACCCCTCCGTGCCTACGAAAGCACTTTAAGCTACTCGTATGTTGGTCCCGGCTGTCATCGGAGGATCTTTGACAGTCGTTACGGGTCGTCAGAAACTCGAAAGTCTGACTACCAGGATTACCAAGGGGTGTCGTATTACCTAGTAACTGGATTGTGGAGGTCAGATATGCAATCGCTCCATGTAAAATACAGGTATTCAGTTGCATCTCATTAGCCTGGAAGTCGACCCCAATATCGTAAGGAAAAGGCTAGGCCGATGATGATAGTATATCTTTATTTGACTAGAAAATAGATGTACTATTTAAAATAATTTAAAAGAAAAACTCTAAAAGAAATTCTCCGTGATCAAAACTCACAAGAATATCGTAATTCTCGAATCCTTAACCTAATCCTTTATCAATGAAAGTTATGAAGCAAAAAATATTCAGTCAAATAAAATCAGATATTATTATATCAACCGACCGAAATTTAATTTTTGACGCCGAACACGATACAGAACTCTTCAAAAGAATGTTTGGAAAAATTTAAGCTTCCGAAAGTTAAATGGAAAAGTTCGCCGCCATCACCACTCAAATTGACAGTGTCGCCGGGTCGACCCTAACCCGAACGAGGTTAATAAAATCGGTTTCTGACATGGAAGTAAAGTGTTATATCTCTATTACGGCTATAATAAAATAACTTTATGCTAAATTTTATGAACGGAGGGCGAGTAACCTCTGTTTGGTCGGGATTATTTGTTGAGTCCCTCTAATCATTGTGTATTTTCGACCATAAATTCTGAAATTTTAACCGCAGTCGCGAACAATACGCAAATATAAGGTAATAAGCTCTTGGACAGAAAGCGTAAGCTCTATAACATTTCCTGGCTAATTTTGGTTTTCATTCAGAATTTGCTATTTCAGCATGTAACCAGTGGATAAAACCTGTACAGTGTACAGTGACTCAAGATATTTTTCTCGAATACTTTGCATAGGAAAATTCTAAAGCAATCTCTATGGGAGCATCTAAGCGTTTGTTTGTGATAGGGATTTTCCCCGGTAACAAGTAATAAAAAAGTCTTAATACTTGAGGCTGAGACGGGCTACTGAAAGTTAACCGGACTCGACGAGTAATCAAGACTGAAAATTAATCTCTTAATTAAAAACGAATTCTTAAACTTGCCTTGTTAACGGTGGAGTTTCTTGACCATTCTTCTTCATACGATACCTTTTGGAAGGGGCGACTAGAATCTTTTTTTTAAATTTTTTTTTTTGGAAATTTTCAAATTCAAATGTGCCTTGTATGTAATTTTAAATATATAATTTGGTTTTGACTTTGAACACACGGGAAACGAAAGAGAAAAAACAGGGACTTATGTTGTTTTCCGATGAGGAATTTTACACAGAAAGTCAACAGTTTTGTATCGCACGCACGTCCAGGGAAATTAATTTATTATCAAATTGACATACTACGTCAATTTTCCGTGTTTATAGCCTTTTGATAGAACTGTCACGGAATGACAGTTATAATATACAGTAGAACCTCGATAAGTTAAAGACCAAGGGAAACATTAAAAAATTTGATTAATTGAGTTTTTAACTTCCTTAGGGTTTAAGCTAAGGAGATTCTAATAGTCATAGTCCCTATTTTTACGTAGGTAGTGATTTGTTAAGAGATTATACATTTAAGTAGGTACATAGAAAGGTTATGGTAAATTCAAATGATACCTACATACTCACAAATGTACATAAACACTTTATTTTAGGCATAATGTACAGAAAACAATCGGTGATTTTCTTCTGGTTCAAGCACACCAAACAAGCTGGTACTTTAACCTCAGGTAGAGTTTTCAAGAATTAAACTTGCACATTATGCTGCGGTCCCACGGCCCGCTTTCTCACAGGCCAGACCGTGCCAGGGCAGGCCGACAGGCCGTGGGGACAGACGGCCTGTGGTGGGGTGTCGTCGCCTGTCGTCGGATAATCCGTGGGAATGCTCGGCACGGGCCGCGACAGGCCTCGATAGGCGTAGCAACGCCTGGCGCGGCCTGACAGTTATCGGGCCGTGGGACCGCGGCTTTATGTGTACAGTTCACACTAAATAATACCTGGTAAACACGTATAAGCAATAAAATCAAATGTTGACTGGAAGCTTTTGTTTGCGCATTCATTTTAAATGAGTCACAGATAGATGACTAAAATTAATAAAACTTTCATTAATTTATAGGAGCTCGTGGCTAAGTAATAAAAGCCGCACAGGTCGATCCATCAGGTTAAGATACGCTTGCCGAGGTTGGTCCGTGAATGGGTGAACATCTTTATATACTTCGAGTCCTCCGTGCCTCGAAAAGCACGTTAAGCCCTTGATCCCGGCTGTCATTCGTGGATATTTGACAATCGTTACGGGTCATCAGAAACCCGAAACTCTGACAACCAGTCTTACCAATGGGTATCGCATTACCCAGTAACTGGGTTGTGGAGGTCAGATAGACAGTCGCTCCTGTAAAATACTCGTAATAAGGCTAGGCAGATTGAGATTGAAGAGGTATTTACGTTATCCAGGTTTAACTTATCGAGGTTCTACTGTATCTACGTACAATTTAAGATGGTAGTCAATTTAATAAACATTAATTTCGCTGACTTAACGTAGGTGGAGTCTTTTGTGCCACGTAACTCACTTTGCTAGACATTAAAGAATCCACACAAGATAATAATTCAGAACTAAAAGTTTTTTATTCTACTTTTGCGTCTTAAAAAGCTTTCAAAATAATCTGAACAGATGGGCTAATCTGAACAGATGGGCTAATCTGAACTGAACAACACCTCTTGAAGCTACTTGAAATAAAAAAACCGTTCTTTTTCATCTGCCCCTATTTTTACTACCTACCTACCTATCTTTAAATATCCTTAAGTGCTTCCAGAAAATATGAAAGAAGCTTAGCTGAAGCGACCCTATCCTATCTGCATAAGTTCCAGTTTTAAGAACACTTGACACAGACAGGTTGTTTCCAAACTATATCTTATGATAATTTAGCTAAATATTGCCTGTTACATTTTAATTACGTAAGCTTGGCTTAGAGAATGAGGTTTAAGACGCAGATATATGCTGACAACCTTCACTGGTTAGCTTGTTCTGTACTGAGCTCACACAACGCGTCGTACGTCACGCGAAGGATTGCTGTCCCAAATTAGACGCATTATTAATTAATTATACATAACACAAAGGTATTATATTAAAACACATTATACCGTAAAAGATAAATAGTTAAATTATTTTTAAAATGGTGAAGGTTTCATAAAAATAAGTCTTATAGTTTTTGCGTGATTCTCAGTTTTTTATCCGCGTTAGACATAACTTTACAAATTAATTACACTATCTAATATAAACATAATATAAAATATTCACAGATGAAGTTATTAAGAAAAGGCTCTAATTTAACATAGGTATATTTTTCCAAACCATTAACAATACTCGTTTAGACGTGATCTTCAGTTTAAAATTATTAAAAGTACATTATCGTCGCCTTAAGTAATATTTGGTTATAATACAAGGAGTAGGTAATTGCAATAACTGAAAACCTCTTAAGTGGTCATTGTATTCATTAGGAACAACTTTTACTATTAGACCGAAGCAAAAATCGCGAAAAAAAAAACAGTGTTTCATTCATTTATGATAACATGAAATATACTGAACAGAAGATTTTTTTTTAAGCCGTTGGTCCTGGCTTTCATTCATGGATCTTTAACAGTATTCAGCTGCATCCTGTTAGACTGGAAGCCGACCCCAACATAAATGGGAAAAGGCCAAGCTGATGGCAGATGTTATCGAGGCTCCAAACATTACAGAGAGTTAAACCTCCACACAGACCATGGCTCTCATTTCCTCAGAAACCTTCACAAACCCATTCATATTTTAGAAACACTAAACAAACGGCGCACACGAAATCTTAAAATAATAATCGTTTATTTCTGTTTATCTTCAGGATAGACATCGTTAACGACACGTGCATCGCATGCACCTACATAATGGCAGACGGTTACAGAATAATAAGTAAATGAAGTGCTTATAATATTCGCATACTTTTGCAGGCGCGCTGGGCGCGCCAAGAATTCCCAGTCACCTGTCACTCACGGAGGAACGATTTCTAATCCTGATTTGTGCGTCTGCAGTCCTCAGAAAAATTTGGTTTATATTCAGTAAATCATTATTACTTTCAAAGCATTCGAATTGAACATAGACAGTTTGATAAAGGCAGATTATTGGTTATAAAAAATTGAGAATCTATCCCACTCGCAAAAGTATGCCGCGCGGGACACATCCACGCATGTGTAATTGTGTTCAATACCTTTCGCACTGTTTGCGCTTTCCTTATCACTCCGTCTACTACCTACTCCTTACCAGCACCAGAGATCGTGCATCATCCCAACAATGACAGCTCCAGATATAGACAGATGCGATTGCCTCACTTGCTCTGCTGTGACGTGAGTGAATAATTGGTTTGCGCACGTAAATCATATGCAAATAACAAAAGTTTACAAGTACACCGACTAAAAGACAGCAATGAGTTAGTGTTGTCTACATTGGCCTCTTGCACTGTCCGGTGTAACAGAAGGAACTGAGAAACAATATTTGCTACTAGAACTCTTATGTTACATATATTATTATGAGCTGATTTTCAACGTCAATCATAAATGTCGACTACAGAACATCAGCTTATTCAAAGACAGCTACAAATAAGATCAACGTGTTTGACAGAATGTTTGACGAGCAGATTTTCCACAAGCCATAACCAACAAATCGACTCATAAAGTGATGTACAGACGCCAGCACATCAAGCTACCCGAAACTGTCAAATTTTCCCAGCGAAACTTGAACCTAAATTTGACAGATTGTAGTACCTTGATGTGTTGGCTTCTGTACAATAATATGCAAATAACATTATTTTATGAGCTGATTTTCAACATGCGCCACTGCAGAACATCATCTTGAAAGATATCGACAAAAACTGATGCTACTAAGTATATCTAGTATATTGTGTTCTCCACGGGCAGATCCTTTTGCCAACATTATGCAGAACACAGACGGACTTTACTACTAAAGGTTACAACGATGCCCACGGGAAGATACGACTTCAACTATTTGCTTCACAGAAAATAGAAAGGAAAACTGAGAATGCAAGGAACGGACACTATTAACTATTTAAAACATTTACAACATAACTCTAAACACAGTTGTTTTATCTACAAGAAAGTTGCAATTTGTAAGAATTCACGCAGAGAAATGTTGCTTAATGACCCTCGCAGGCTATTCGGTCGGTATAAACCCAATGTTACTTTGTTTAAAATTACCTTGCGTGGCTTGAAAATGTAAGGTGTTTTTAATTAATTATATGTGATTTAATTATAATATATGTGATGATAGGTATACGGTATGGAACCGACATATATGCAATAAATTCAACCACATACATGTTATCGCCTTTGCTGACGATATACAAAAAATTAACGAAATCGGTTCAGTAATTAGGTCAAAAAGTAGTTTTAATTTTGAGCAAATTTCAACACTGTAGAATTGGATCACTAGGTCAATGAATTTGAATCCTTGAAGATGTGTGCACACAAAAAAAAATGCGATGCACCGCAGGTGGCCGCTCGGTTGTCGAAACAGAGTGATTACTATTACTGAATTTATTCTTGTTTTTTTGTTTGAAAAATTAACTTTTTTTTTTAATTTACGGTTTTTTATTTAACATTTAATTTTGCTATACTTCTGTGGACTACTATTACTTGTAGTTTCATTTATTGCACATAATATCGGTTCCATACCGTATAACCCGTTTTCATTACCCAAGTTGTTGATTTTAACAACTTCCAAAGTTAGTTAGTTACTCAGCAGTACATTGTAGAATCGGAACTAGAACAGCCTGTAAATATTTGATAGAAATTCCCAGCTTCATGAAGTATCCAGGCCAATTAAATGATATCAAATAAAAGTAGAAGCGATGTTTACAACGTAAATTACTGGACCATCACAACTTTTCAACGAAAAGCAACACAGAGGAAATCGTCGGAAAACCTATCAAAACTTGAGAAAATTCAATAAGGGCACTTGGAAAGTTTGTTAAAGGAAGTAGCGAGGAATATTTTTATGAAAAAAAAGGAATCTCAATTTGTGTCGCCGGTAAAATAAAAATAACGTGAAAACCCTCAAGGCTTGGTGGGAGGAATCGTGTTTGTTTGTCAATTTTGTTTGATGATGTCCTGTTAAAAATATTGCGATTCATTACCATTTCAGAAAAGTATTATAATTTTTTCTTAACAAGACACCATACTCTGTAAACTTTGCTCCATTGATGTTGGAAAGAAGCGGTAGCTGCTCGGTTTTTCACTTGTTTTGTAATCTTTTTTATTCTACTTTTTTTTTCGAAAATACGAAATTATGCAAAAAAGAGAGACCTTTCATTTTTTGGGCAGTGTCCAGCACCCTAATTGTGTAACACACTATCAATCGAAATCTGAATCATTTTGAAGCAAATTGCTAATCCATTGCTTCATTTCATATGTTGTTTGTTGAAAAATTTGTCTGATCAACAACGTAAATAACGCAATGAATGTTGTTGAACTGTCAAAATGAAACCGATTCCGATTGATAGTGTGTTAAACAGTTGCCCCGCAGGAGTTGAGCTTATACCAGACTGTTTCAATGATTTTAAACATTTTATTAAAAGAAAATTTTCAGAATAGTGATTTTTAAACCCCTGGCAATGGATATTCTTAGAAACGGATTGTATCATAATCATGTCAGATGATATAAATATCTTGTCGAAAACATCCATCATTCTTGAAATCATGATGACATCATGTATCCACGACACGCAAAGTATAGTAAGTATAAAGAAAACTAAAAAGCGTGAAACAAAAACAAATTGTGCATGTTTTATTTAAAACATTTCTTCCACAGGATTATGATCTAAAACAAATTTCGCTATAATACATTTTAAGCTTCGTTGAATTTTCATAAGATTTACTAGCAGTAATAAAATTTTATTTCGTTTTTATGTTATAATAATACAGAGGCGATTATTCTCATACCTACACCTATTTTCTTCATTTTATTCAAGAGAATATTTATTGAAGAGCGTAAGAAAGTTTTCATTCATTTTCTATGAGGTCCTGGGTTCGATTTCCAGTTCGGTGTTTCCATCAGGAATTTTGCAGTAGCAACTCAGAGTCTGCATTTGTGCCCGGTTAAAAGCTGGCCCCTTATAAGATACATCGGATTTAAACATAACTGACGAAAATATATGGGTGTACGATCGACAAAAGCTACGCCTTACCAATTTTGAAACTATGTTGCTTGCAAGCTGCAACTGTATTTATGACAAAGTAAAACAAAAGACCATAGGGGCAGGGCTTTTTCAATGAATCAGTGTACACAAAAAGCAACTTTAAGGTGTAAAGGCGTCCGTTTTGTCGATAGTACCAACTATTGGTAACCACTGCCTAACTCACCTTTTGGGGACTACATGCGTGATGTTATATTTTATAGGACTAGCTTAGCTTATGCCATGTAGTTAAAATAAGCCAGCCACGAGGTGCCAGCGGGACTGACTGGCCAGGATACATCGTGGAGGTCTGCCCGGCTTGGGCGAAGAACCGCCGCGTCCTTCGGAGGCCATCGGCGGCGGCGATCTCTCGCGTCCGGCCCTGGTCCAGGGAGCAAAAGTGCACGGGAAGCCGTCACCTTCTGCGAAGCAGTAAAGCTCGCTAAGGAGGAGGCGGAACGCGTGAGGTAGAGGATCTTTGCGCCCTCACGCCCCTAGTCGCCGCAGGAGACGCCCTGGGCGTCACAAATTGAAAGCCGATTCCCGGCCACCGTAGGCGTGGGCTTGCAGACGGCGAGCAATGTGTAGCTCGCCGTCCGGTAAGGACCAGGCCCGGGTCGACGGCGCATTGTGTTCCACGCGCGC
This sequence comes from Dicycla oo, assembly GCA_948252095.1. Taxonomy (NCBI): domain Eukaryota; kingdom Metazoa; phylum Arthropoda; class Insecta; order Lepidoptera; family Noctuidae; genus Dicycla; species Dicycla oo. The sequence continues at coordinate 12,651,496 of OX411714.1, read as the reverse complement.
CTCAAAGAGATGTCAGCACTAACTGATGGGGTCCGCTAGGGCCGATGCCTGGCAGGGCTGTTTGAAAAAGTTACCGTCTCCCTGCCACAGGCAACTGAAGAAACACGGGTAGGTTTCAGAGAGTAAAGGTCTGACATACCCTCCCGCTCCGCTCAGAGCGGGAGAAGTTACTTGATGAATTCCCACCCAATTATGAAAGTGTAAACCTATAATTGTATAGTAATTTTATACACATATTATAATGATATAATGTATACAAAATATTGTAAAACATTTTAAAAGAGCAACTGTGGAGTATCTTGCGCGTTCTTCTCCATACGAAACTTTTGGAAGGGGCAACTAGAATCAGTTCCATTTTCTTGGTAATTTTTGACGTTCAAAAGTGTCTTTTATGTGATTATTTGAAATAAACGATTTGACTTAGGACAAAACCTGTTTCTTACGTAATCATTAACTAAAGGGAATTAAACAGTAACAGGTTTTTACAAATTTATCTCATCACTTTTGCAACTTTTCTCAACACTTATCTCACATTTTTTTTTTTTTTTGATGATATTATTAAATGGTAATTGAATAATCGAGGTTACAAATTTAACATCAAATGTCGAAAAACATTTAAGTATAAGGTGGTTTTAAAATTAGAATTTCGGGTTTAAATATACAAAATAATAGTCAAATTAAAGCACTCAATTTTTAAGTTGGCATCCACAGGTACGTTTTCTGATCCATTTATTTACATTTTCAGCACATAATTTTAGAACAGCCTATACTATTTATTCCTTCTATTTGAGAGTTTAGAAAATACCATACTTGCACTTAGATATATTTACTATTTCAAAACAAGTCTTTGTCTATAGGAATACCAATTACTCACCAAATCTGCAGGATCGATCGTGCAAGCTGCCTGAAGATCGGACATCTTCAGGTCCTTAAGTTCAGATTGACGGGTACTCCATACGTTAGTATATCGAGCAGCTTAGTCCGACACGTTTGCCAATTAATCACCAGGGTTCGGTGTGAAAATGGGACTTCTACAGCTTGGTTTAACGGTGATAAGTTATACTTCTATGTTTAGTTAGAGCTGTATTTAACGAATAGATATTGTTACGATCTATTAAAATCTTTGGTATCCTAGAAAGCTTTAAAAATAAGCGACAGAGTAAGTCTAATAAATGATAAATTCAATTTAAATCGTTTTTTTTTTTTGGATTCGCACTGAAATTGCTTCGGTGATAACAAAAAGACTTTTTGCTCGTTCAGCTGTTTTGCTACAGAGCAAGCCAGGCAAAAAGGTTTCCTCTTCTTGATGCATTCTCTTTTACTTTTTGCTGGTTACATAATAATAGCAGCCTAATATTGTCCCACAGGCCTTCACCACGCTTGCTCAAGACGGGTTGGCGAATTTGAGTCCACAACTTCGTGCATGAGACCACAACCTCATGCATGAGAACTAGCTGGTTATCAATTCAAGACAATTCTTATTTAATCCTACTGGCACTAAAGAATCAATCTATTCTACATACCAAATAAAAGCCAATAGAAGTTCAACCACTTAAAAACTTTTCACAACAATCGATAAAATAAAACTCAAGAGAAAAATCAACCATCTGGGACAGTACTTATCCCTCAATACACTTGGCAGCGTTTATAAGTTTAAGGCTCAATTTACATTGCCGCAGAATGAAATGGAAGCGAATTTGGTTGTACAAAGCATAGTGAACTTTATGTCAATACTTTATGTAACGCACTAACACGTCACGAGCTTTCTGGAGAATTCTCGCACATTCTCGGGAATTCCCGCAGTTACAAGCTCGTAACTAGTTTGTACTTTAGACAATTGACATAAAGTTCATTTTGCTATGTACAATATCGTTACAAAAATTCCCTTCCACTCCGTTCCGCGGCCATGTAAATTGAGCCTAACAGGCCCAGCAACTAACCGACCCAGAAAGTTTTATGGCACAACTTAGATACTAAGGGCGTCATACTAAATCGAGAAAGTTCTACAATGTACAATAAAACAGAAGTGTCTAGAGTTCTAGACTAGACTAAATGACAAATATTGTGAGGCTCTGTTATAGTAATTACGTGATAAAGTGAAATAATTAATTGTTTTTGTTGAGTTTACTCACGCTATGATTGTATGAAGAACGTTTGTGGAAGCAGTTTTTGTTCGTGGATTTACCTGGAAAAGAGAAAAATGTATGATTAGATAATATTAAAAAAGCTAAGAAAATTATAGATAAAATAGGTATTGCTTGACTGTGAGAAAATAGCAGGTTCTGTATTTTTTCCGGGATTGATTAAGAGACGAAAGGCAAAACGAAATCAATAGAGTATGTAAGGATCATAGCAAGTGGCGTTCTGCAGTTTCTGCCTCAAACTGACGTCTTTCTTCATCTTCACGGGAAGAAGACGTCAGTTCAAACGCTGTCCAAACCAACTGGATCCTTCTGTCAGCTTCTTTCTCAAAGTTGTGTCTCCCGAGCTGGATGACTTGCCCTAGCTAGATATAATTCTTCACAGCTTCGAGAAGCGACCCTTCGATACATCGAAGGGTCGCTTCTCGAAGTCTACAGACTGGGCTCGGCCTGACGTGTGCTTTGGACATGATTTTCGTCTTGTCCAAATTCATACCGAGGCCAACTTGCTAAGAGGCTCCATTCAGGCTGTGCAGCATCTGGTCTAACTGATCCAACGTCTCTGCCATTATGATGAAGTCATCGGCAAAGCGAAGGTGTGAGATGTATTCTGCATTCACGTTGAAGACGTCCTCCAACGCATTGGTAAACAGTTTCGGAGATATCACATCCCACATGTGTATGTGTGATTAAGAGGAGCCTGGAAGCCGTTTAACATGAATGACATTTTGACTGAGAGCCTATCCTTATCGGTATTCATTAAAAGTTTTTAATGAAGCAAAGAGAGATCATTCTGCCTAGTTATTTAAGTATGCGAAGGTTGAACCAAACATTATGGAACACACGTAAGTAAAGTAACTATACATATATAAAACAAGGTTCAATGGTATAGGTACATCAATAATATAAACTAGTAGTTCTGCGAACAGTAGACCTCGCGAGCACAAACTTTTTTGCAACAATTTAATATACCACTAAAGTTATTTAAAACTTTTTTTCCATCAGATCTTTTTATGAGACCAACTAAAAGTTACTACCTTTCAAATAAAAAAAAAGACCATCGGAATCAGATCTCATAAGGCGGAGATATCCAGTAGCCCCCTTTTGCCCCTTTTTGGAGGAAGTACCTTTGCAATCAAAAATCCCCGAAGGCAATATAATTCCATAAAGTCGTACAACCTGTACCTATACCAAGTATTCGAACAAACTGACAGACGAAAGCAAATTTTGCCAGACTTGAAGTAGGTAGAGACGCTTCGCTCGCTCGGTCAACAAGGGTCTAATTGTTTTAAAAAAATTTGTTTCCCGCTGTTTACGTTCCAAAACTCAAATTGCTGATGTAGGTCACACGGCTGCCAGGCTTAAATGGAACTGTGCTGCTGGAGGAGCTATGTGCTAAAATAACCACATAGTGGGTCCCATACAGCAGCAAACGGCAACACGGCAGGCCCAGGAGACGGCGAGACGAACTCGATCTTTTGATAAGGATTGGGCAAAAATAGCAGAAGATTAAGTTTAAACGCTGAAAATTCCTTCTAAGTTGAACAAACTAACATGAATACACCTACATAGTTTGAGATTGAATTTTCAGTTCTATATTTTTAACTTCTAAAGCATCAACTTGATTATAATTCTCGTATATCTACTAAATCGAACCAACATCTCAGTACTACTACGGCAAGTGTAGAGCGTACTTTACTCAAGATCTGTAACACGAGGGCGGATTATAATACGGGTCTTAATATCCACGATAATGACGAAGCTGAAAAGACACGATATACAATGAAACTAAGAACATTTACAATTACAATGCAGAGACAACTTTGTGACTAAAATTACGATTTACCTATCCTAAATGATTTTATGTAATAATTTATTGTAGGTAATAACAGTTGCCATCATTATTATTTATACGACTTCTTTTTATAGAACACAAACAAAAATTAGTGATGTGCGGATGTGTCCAGTTTTATCGATTACCGAAAAACAACGGATTACTCTCGGCGTGCCGAATCTGACGCACGGTCGTCCCCAACGCCATTAATCAAATCACGACTATGCGGTTTAATGGCAGACTAATTACAGTTTGCGCGCGAATCACCTACACATACCGTCGCAGTAATTACTGCATTAACTCGACTGCGGAAACGCTTAATACGGGATAATGCTGATTACATATCGCAATGCGGGTGCTAACCGAAAGTTTGCCCAGTTCGGCCGTCAATCAAACGTCGAACGCAACGTCATTCTATTGTGATGTCAATGTGAAGTTCGTTCGTGTCAGGTAGCGTTACCGCTCGCAGATTACCGTGTTTTTTGTAGTGCAGCATGTGAATATTAAGGCGCTCCCTCACCGGGAGTAATTGCCTGTAATAAACAGTTCAGATTCGAGCATTACATCAGTGAGTGAAGAGAACTGAGCATTATACTGCACAACCTGTAATGATAAAATTTGTAACATTACATGCATCGGGAGCAATTGCCTGTAATTTAACAGTTCAGACTCGAGCATTACATCAGTGAGTGAAGAGAACCGAGCATTACGCTGTGCTATCTGTAATGATACAATTTGTAACATTACATGCGCCGGGACCATACGCCTGGAATGTAACAGTACTGAGTAGAATCCTGGATGATACAATTTGTAACATAAATGCGAACTTTATCGAATCTGGGATTGTTATATTACAGGCGAATGCTTCGGTGAAGGAGTTCGCCCGCGTGGATGTTGGAAATTATCACACGGGAACCGTACATTTTCCGGGATAAAAAGTATCCTATGTGCTATTCCAGACTATAATCAATACCTGTGCTAAATTTCATCCAGATCCGTTCAGCCGTTCTGGCGTGATTGAGTAACAGACATACAAACTTTCACATTTCTAATATTATAGTAGGATTTACGTATAATAAATATGAAACAAGCGTAGCGCCTTTAATTTTTTAAATTATAATAATAATAATATCCCCACACGGTCATCTGATCCCAAACTAAGCAGAGCTTGTACTATGGAAACCAGATAACTGATATACTACAAACACTACCTTTTTTTTTGTTTGTAAATACATACTTATATAGATAATTACACCCAGACTCAGGACAAACAGACATGTTCATGCACACAAATTTTTGTCCTGGGTGGGTATCGAACTCACGATCTGCGGTATGATAGGTGGTATCAACCACGCCAACTAGCCTGCCGAATTAATTAGTTTTTAGTGATGATGATGATTGTTTTAGGTTCTACAATTATGATAAAGAGCACCGTTAAACCTACTTATAGAATCAATTAATTTCCCATACATAATCACAATTTTGTCAATGGATAAATTCCCACCATACCAAGAACTTCAGCAACCATAATAAGACGAACGATTAAACCGTAATAAGAATTATCGTTATTTATCGACACAAATACATCACTAGCCACAGTTGGAGAAACAGAATCTTGTACTGTTCAGTGCTCCCTGTAGTCTCATAAACGAGGTGATAAAATGCTGCCACCCTACCTAACGTTTACCTCAGAATAGCGCTTTATGGATATTTATTTACTCACTATTCACAAACATAATGATCTTCAAGCTTCATATTTTTTCTGGTTCATTGATTTTGATTATAATAACAGCTTTTACTGGGTCATTGTAACGTTATTAGGACGAAGCTCATTCAATCATTCGCGAAAATGAATGAATAGGTAAGTTTGTATAGGAACCTTTACGTATGTACGCGCCCATTCAGTATATATTTTTAGAAAGGTGCGTGGGGAACCTCCTACATTGTTGTGAAATTTTATTCTCATTTTCATATCAAAAGTCTCTAAGCGCGGGGAAAATGGAATAAGAGTACAAAGTAATGAATACTGGCAATTATGACTTTTTATGTAGACATTATTTATTATGTATGTATAATAAATAAGTACGGCTAGGGCTAATAAGGCACCAAGTGCAACAAGACCGGTCATATGAAACATTAGCAAAGGGGTTGGATAAGTATCGCAGTTTGTCGTTATAACACGTACCTATTAGTGAATGAGGAAAGCTGCTATTATCCTCTTGACATCTTCCCATGGTTTTCATAATTAACTGTCTAGAGACCACTTTATTCTGCTAATGGCAGAAATCTTAATCATGGTGAAACACCTAAGATTCTACTCCTTTAAACGTAGTAAACAATTCAAAATTCAATTAATTAGAAACACATCCAAGAGAGCATCGTAGTTCTAAACTAATATTCTAATACTACACAGCAAACATAACATACACATGTGTACACATTTGTCTGAACTATGCACACAGAGTAGAGAGACATTTGGAGTGCTCAAACTCCATCGAACATATTCACTGAATTAGTGACGAGCGCGGGGTAAAAGAAACATTCATTGGACGAAATTTGTTTCTCTATTCTCCAAGGGTTGCATTTTAGGTGACAGAGTTAGGTAAACGATGGCAATATGACAAAAGGATAAATAGAACAGGTTACAAGGTACAGCGGGCCTAGACGAAGTAACATTCGATTGGCGACGCTAGTAGAAAAGCCAAAAATGTATGGGGTTGACATAAGTTATCGAAATGTCACTTGATCATAGGTCAACGAATTGACAGCGTCCAACGATGACTTCCATAGAGATGCGTCGACAGCGATTGTACAAATAGAATGGCTCCGAAGCGAATGCCATTTCTCTAGGCGAATACCGCGAGAAAAGACAATGTCGACATAATAATATTTAAAAAGTCCTTATCAAGCGTCGACTAATGAGATGCATTTGCCTATCGGAGTCTTATTCCGCTTTCTGAATTAAAAATGATGTCTAAGCCTGACTGCCTCGTTGGTCTGTGATCGCAAGCGCAACCGCTGAGCATGAGGTCCTGGGTTCGCGCCCCAGGTCGGGCAAATTGCATTTTCTGTCAGGAATTTCGCAGCAGCAGCCCGGAGTCTGGATTTATGCCCGGCTGATGGTAATAGGCTCCCCTATTACATGAGACTTAAACATAACTGGCGAAATGTGTGTACGAGCTAAGATACCTACACCTATGCCTAACCCTTCGGACGTGATGTCATGTTATGCTATGTCTAAGCGCGAACACGAAACGCCAGACAGCTAAGAACACCGCAGTTTCGTTTTACACCATTCACTTTATTACTCCAATGACTAACTCCTCCATGTCTGAACCACACAAGTATTATGTCAATAGTTTCTAAGAAATCCTTGATACAATTGCTAGTGAAGCAACACGAGTACGTGACCTATCTCATTAAGGTTTCGTATAGAACATTTGAATTGGACACTAGTAGCACTGGGGCCATTAAATGACCATGTGACACATTACTGGAGTGTCTGGGAGCGTCAATTTACGTCTTAGTGTGTTTTTATTACAGGGGTAAAAAGTATTGGACAAGTTGTGAATAGGTTACTATGGTTAGTTTTCTTCTCGTGAGGAAAGTTTTGAGTTTGAAGGTTACGAGTATTATAACTATAAGAGTAGAGACCAAAGAAACGATGGATGAACTGGGGAATGTGGAAAGTGGTTACTTCCAAACTTGAATAATTATTAAAAAAAAATTAATTATAATATATCATATAATAATATATAATATAATATATCCTGGGACATTATTCACACACGGTCATCTTATCCCAAACTAAGCAGAGCTTGTACTATGGAAACCAGATAACTGATATACCACATACACTACTTTTTTTTTGTAAATACATACTTATATAGATAATTACACCCAGACTCAGGACAAACAGACATGTTCATGCACACACAATTATTAACTTAAAAAAGAAAAACAAAAATCGCCATTCGAGTGAATAATTTTTCGTCAATATTTTAATGAAAAAATATTTAAAAAATATCTAAGATGACTTAATTAAACGTTATTTTCATATATCCAAATTTTTGTTATGGGGAAATATCTGCCTTTGAACAGACACTCCTCAAGAACATTTCACGGTACTTTTTAGGGTTCAGTACCAAAATAGTAAAAAGGAACCCTTATGGTGCGACTCAGTCTGTCTGTCTGTCACAGCTAGATATCTCAAGAACTACTAATGCTATCAACTTGAATTTTGAAATAGTTTTAGATGACCCTTGCCTAACTATTTTGCAAATAAGAAAGTCTTTTTTTTAAGCCGCATAGTTTTCGACTTTTGATGAAAAATGTAAATAAAAATACCGCTCCCCCCCACCCTTATCTCCTAAGTTTGCATAGAGAAAAACTTGAAATTATATTTATGTACAGATTATAGGAAAAATAAAACGATGTTTGTATATAGCACACTTTTTTTATATATGACTAGCAGCTCCCCGCGGTTTCACCCGCGTACGTCTCGAACCCGTAAGAATATCGGGATAAAAAGTATCCTATGTGGTAATCCAGGTTATAAACTATTTGTGTGACAAATTTCATGAATATCCGTTCAGTAGTTTTTGCGTGAAAGAGTCACAAACTTTCGCATTTATAATATTAGTAGGATAAGAAGTAGGAAGTAGGATGGTACGGAACCCTCGGTGCGCGAGTTCAACTCGCTCTTGACCGGTTTTTATTTTCTCTCTGTCTGCGTAAAGACAAGCAGGGTTTTCATTTGTTTGTAAACTCTTATTTGCGTGCGCTTTCAGTATTTGCCTGGCTCCAAGCTGAAAGTGGCAGAAACAAATGTTTGAGCAAGACCACCTTGTCTTTTGTGCTTCTTTTGCCTTGCAATGATCAACTTCAAATTACCCTGGGACTTTTCTTGGGTATTGCACCATAAGTATCAGAAGGATAATCGAGACATTTTCTTAATAAAAATCTTAAATTCATTCATTGATTCATTCACTAACAGACGATGCACAGCTTCAACCGCTGGGTCTAGGATAGCACAAGAGTTCCATATAAAACAAAGAAACAGAGCAGTCAGGAAGGATTTTTGAAAATTCATCCCCTAAAGGGGTTAAATAAGGAATGAAAGTTTGTATGGAAGTTCGTTATTTTTGCCAATTGTGAATCCCATCTGGGACACGGCACGTCATTCTATAAATAAATACAATTATAACCTGAAAATCTCTAAATTAACAACTGAAATTTGTCCTGTAATGACGAATTCTTTTGCTCGTGATCTAAATAATTTGGTGAACTGTGGCCAGATAAAATGACCGATAAAATTCGATAATCATCTGATGATGATGGAATTTTTATCGGGCATCTTATCCTATCGGATATCCATTGCTAATCATGTTACATGGGCTTCCAAGAATACTACGTCCTGCGAGATATTCTGAACAAGAGCGTGTCTATTGTGGTTGTAACAATTAACCATAGGAGGAAACAATTAACTCTGCTAATTTGATTATTATCGTGCGTGAACCAAGAAAAGAACTAACACAGAATAGATAGGTAGATACAGAAGGTCGACTTGTCATAGACATAGACACGTCTCATGTGCCACGGGCAAAACGAACAGTCCTTACGGTGTATAGATATTCGTTTCTCCGGTCGGTGATAAGTGATAACACTTTGGCTGTGAGCTGCGCTAGCATAGTATGGAATTTCAATAAAGTACGACGCTACCTTTTAGGTACTGGTTTTGTTACCACTGACATCGGCCTTACTATACAGCGAGCGCACTCGCGTAACGTCTGGCATTTGTTTTGAGATGTCCGTAGACACGCGTGTCTGTGTGCTTGAACCAGTTTGGAGGTGCCCTTCTGTAACTATCTATTCTGTGTAACTAACCGGAGTCAATCGAACGTTGGTAAACATTCTACGAGTAACTACTTAAGTATATTGCAATTTGCTGAGTCAAGTTTAAAATAGACTTAACAAGACAAGTTTAGAGTTGGTGTTCTGTTTTAAGATTCTGTGCAGATGGGATGGGAGATGTCCAATTTTGTACAGGAAAATAAATAAATAAAAAAACTTTACCAATATCAATATAACCTATAAATATGCACGGTATGTATGGAAAATCCATATTAATATTATAACTTCGAATGTAACTCTTTCTGTCTGTCTGTATGTTACCTTTTTCAGGCCAAAACCACTGAAAGAATTTCAATCAAATTTGGCAAAACGATAGGTGGCATCCTAGGGAAGGTCATAGTATAGGCTCCTTTTGTCTCAAAAATAATCCTACAGGGGGTGATATAATATAGGGGTGAAAGTTTGTATGGGGAACCCAGCATTTCTTAAGTAAAGTTAAAGAAACAAAGAATTATGTGGTTCAGCGTTTTTGCAAAATCGTTTCCTAAGGGGATAAAATAGGAGTTGATTTTTAAATTCACAAATAATATTTAAAATTTTGTGCCTACCTACCTCTTTTCAAGAGTTGATATTGGAAATGTAGTCATATATTCAACTCAAAAACTCCCAAAACGGAGTTTCATACGGTTTTCTCCAGTGGACAGAGTGCTTCATGCGGAAGGTTTAGGTGTAAAATTCATTAAGGTTTTCTGTAAATTGGCTGAAATGTCGATGATTGTTAAAGAAGTCGGAATAAATAATGCCGACTGGGAGTTACGTGCGTCGCGTAAACCAATATTATATGAAAACTATGTATTTGTATCACGGAATTAATATATTGTTTACCTGGATTAACACATAGGGTACATTTAATCCCGGTTAGTAGTACGTTCCCGTGGGAACGGTACGTTTCCGATAACCACGCGGGCGAAGCCGCGGGCAAAGCTAGTACAATATAAACATTCTTTACCTTAACTTAAGTATTTTCTCAGCTAAAGTTTCCACTAATCGAACATTAAAATAATAAATCACAAACTTTGTATATTTAAGCAAACGAATTCATAAATAACTATAAATAAAAATTATTTCTTTACCACAGCACAATCGTGTTCAATCAACTAATAACCACAATAACTATTTTTCATAAAAAAATATCATTAAATATGGAAAGAGCATTAACTTATCGATATAACAAATCATGTTAGTTCGATGTAACAGTCACTCACAATTTAATATAGGTATAAAAGCAAATCTAATATAATTTTCACGCGACACATAGTGTAATCAGCTTCAATCTATAGGAGACATGTTTATAGCCGTGTAACGTCAAGCTGTTTAAATAAAAATAGAAAGAAAGAAAGAAAAATATGTTTATTTGTCACAGAAACACGTGCATACAAAAATATAATTAACTCGAGTTTTACATAAAGAAAAATAAAACATACAAATCACGAACACAAAACAAAAGTCGGCAGCTGCTGGCACGCCATGACTGTGACAAGAAGGCTTCCACTTAGCATGATGCTGTGCTATGGGGGCCCACAGCACAGCGCTGTTTTTCAGTGGTCACCCGAAAAAGACGTAGGTACGGAAACTAAGTCAGGTTAAATTTTTTATTACCTACATTATTTTTATTTTTTTGTAGTAGTAGTAAGTAGGTATAAAATGTTTTATGCTGTTCGCAGACCTCGAGTCAATATTAATTTTGGGCAGAATAATACTGCTTATATCGTGTATAGCATCTAGCTACATCAACTACATGGTTATTGTGACGCGTGGCAAAAATCGGAACGAATGCCACCATCTTCTTTTTTCAATACATTTCAAGTGACATTCAAAAACGATTACCAACAGCACATCAACGTCAAAGCTTCCGCAGGCTCGACGCTCTTCTGGTGGAACAATTTCTTTGAAAATTTCATTAAAATTTGTCTACTGGAGTCTGGAGCCGCCTTAAGTACGCAAAACAAAACACCTGTTTATTGTCATAAAAACAAATGACAGCTAAAGCTTACAATGAAAATATATTTATTTTTCCAAGCCAGTTATAAACTTGTACTACTAAGGCCTGTGTTAACCAACACTCAAACCGCCGGTTAGGTATTTAAACAGTTGTTTTATGTTAAATTTAGAAGGAAGTTTGAATACATAACTGTCTGTTTGAATGTTAGGGCCAGTTTTTTGATCCGTAGTTAAATCAACCAATGGTTAAATATAGTAATGAATGGTTGAAATTTGACTAAATGTGGAAGGCTAAACATGAACGAGTTAACATGAATGTATTCATGTTAACTCACGCATATTAAAAAAATATTAACTAATGGCATTTTGGCAAACACATTTAGCCAACATTCAACCATTAGTTACTATGTTTCATCATTGGTTGAGTTAACTACGGATCAAAAACCGGCCCTAAAAAAGTTGTATCAAATAGGTACTCCAACTCGCAACGAAACAGTATCTCAAAGTTGACACAATATTAAGCTGAAAAACCTGTTTTGACACATAACGAAATGGTTCTAGACAGAACCATTTTAACCAGACAAACTAATTTTTAACCGACTTCCAAAAGGAGGAGGTTATCAATTCGTCTGTATGTTTTTTTTTTTTTTTGTATGTTTGTTACGCGATTACTCAAAGACGGATGGACCGATTTGGAAAATTCTTTTTTTGTTTGAAAGGGTATACTTCAAAGGTGGTCCCATATAAATTTTATTAACTTTGCTCGAGGAGTTTTTGAGTTAGCTTCGATAATGCGTATATTTCCCACTTATTTTATATGGATGTTGTGATGGTGTTTTAATAACTTCCTATCACTGTTATTTACATGGCTATATCTACAATTATTGTGCTCAATTATATATTCGAATTTGTGTGGGGTAGGTTCCACAACTAAAAAGTGAAAAATAAAAACTTTTTAGCAAAAAATAAAACCGACTTCTAAAACAAAACACTACAAAGTGAAAAATAACTTTAATTTCGGAAGTCGGTGGCAAAAAACGAAAATACAAAACCAAAGACACCGACTTCCGAAATTAAAGTTATTTTTCACTTTGTAGTGTTTTGTTTTAGAAGTCGGTTTTATTTTTTGCTAAAAAGTTTTTTTCAGTACATTTTTGACTACTTCGGCTGTGATATTGCCTTCGTACTTAGTAGGTATTATTTTTGATTAGGCAAGGTATTCCTTGTAATTACGTTTCTCTTTTTGATAGTTGAACGCTTCAGACGAATTTGTTTTTGATAAACCGGAGATTATGTCTGCGGTTTAGCTCACATCTGTTTGTGAAAATTGAAACTACGTTAGTGTCTAGATAAACCCAAACTCGACAAGGGTCTTTATGTTGCAGGCTTATCTAAAATCATACGACATTTTTTATCTGAATGAGACATCTCTCCCAGATTGATTTCGGGTCTACCAGTCAAGAGTTTACTCCGAAAGAAAAAAGAGAAATGTAACAGTATTGGGATCTTAAATGACAGACGGACATAGACATATCTGGAGTAACGGACTTGACCAGATAGACTGCAATCAAAATAACGGACACACACTTTCCGGACGCGCTTCCTCAATCTATCGATAGCTAGCCGTAGGCCTGGGGCTGCAGTCTCGACATAGATAGCGATCGCTTTACGACCGAATTCGGTCGCAAAGTCCTATTGGGGACCCTAGACTGTCAAAATTATATAACAAACATTAAAAAAATCACATGCTTGCCAAGCAATTTTGACTGTTTAGATACCCTATTAGGAGTTTGCGAAAGAATCCGGTTGTAAAGCAATCAATCGCTATCAAAGTCGAGACTGCAGGCCCTGGAGCAGGGATTGATATGTAATAGCTTATGGCTTAACAGTAACTTAGAGCTCGTCTAAGCTAAAATGACGCGCTCCAATTCCGCATTAGTGTGTGTGTGTGTGTGTGTGTGTGTATATATTAGTGTGTGTGTGTGTGTGTGTGTGTGTGTATTAGTGTAGTGTGTACCGCCATAGTGTACGTATACTAATATAAAAATAGTGGGCGCGTCATTTCAGCTTAGCCAAGCTCTAAATTAATCACGATAGTGCAACGCTTATGATGTTTGAGATCACAGTGATCGAATGAAAAGGGATCATAATATCAATTAACTCACAAAACTGTGGATATAATGGATTATTGGGAACGTAAATGCATAGTATACAGGGTTACTGGTAATTCGACGTATTCCTTGCAGGACGTCATAGTAGAAATTCAGTACTTATTGAGTTTTTTTTTTTTTTTTTTTTGTTGATGATGTACGACAGAAATTACGAAAAATAAAGTATTTTGGAACTTTTAATTATTAATAAGGACGTCCTGCAGGAATACGTCGAATTACCACCTGTATATTCGTCATAGTACCAATATATTCGAATGTCATAACTTTCGTGAGACATAAATGTCAAACACTCTTGTTTATTTCGAGATTTCCCTGTTAGGGAGGGAATACACATATGCCTGTAACTCGTACAAAACTATGCACGAGCTGGCATGCCATTTACAAATCAGAAGTTGTTACGGCACATGAACATACTTGCATACTTTTGTGCAAGTTACAAGGCATTGTATTCTCACCCTTAGGTTCGAACCTAACCGGAGGTTTTAGTCATTAGATAGTCAATTCGCGACCTAGGCGCGAGAAATGTTCTAAACTAGTCGGGAAATCCCGAAATTACACGTGAGGCAAATAGTAAACATTAACATGTTCATCTCGCAATACCTATGATATTTTTTGCATTTCAAAGAAATTAACCCAGGATAAGGCACACAGCACAAACACAAAATAAAAACAGAAAAAAACTTAGTTACAATCCTTCACTTCCCCATCTCATTCTTCACAAAGAAAGGTAGACGAGAAACTAAAAACATTGTGTTTTCAGAAGAATCACACTTGTAGTTAAGGTATTCAAACAGGAAGCGACTTGACGAGGGTTACCGATGTTATCGCGATGGAACTGTGACAAAGTAACAGCCAAGGTGAAATACTACCTAATACGATTTTTATGCAGTTTTCTTTTCTTTGTAACTGTTATAGATGACTGGCTTGAAATTACAATTGAGTGAAATTTAAAAAGTAAAGCCTCAGGTCGAAAGTGGGACGTATTTATGGTCCGTTCAATTAACAACGATAAAATAACAAAATTGTAATCTAACTTAACTAAAACTATTCACAAACTAAAATATGGCGTCGAAATATTCATCCACATGGCTGTCGACTAGTAATGTACCCAAGGAACTGGCGGCATTACCACGTAGTATGGCAATGGTTAGCCTCTAGCTAAGGTAAAAGCCAGCCCTTGGGTCACAGGAAGTGTAAACCAGCCGTTTCGAGAGTTCCTTAAACAGACCATGAGCACTCGGACCCCACGGCCCGCGTGTTTCAACCCCAAACAGCTCGAAAATATAATTACCAATGAGGTTATTATATTTACGCCGCTTGAGAATTCGGCAGCCGCAGTAGCGGCGCCAGTACAGCACGCTGGTGGGACTGTATTGGCTCACCATGCATGACCCCGGCCTAGAAGACGAAAAACCTGAAAAAACTATGTAACCTTGCGAGAGTTAAGACAATAAACTAAAACAATGTGTTTTCCGAAGAGGCACACTTGTAGTTAAGGTATTCAAACGTGTAGGAAGCGATTTGGCGAGGTTAGCGATGTTATCGCTACGGAAACGTGATAAAGTAACAGTCAACAGGTGAAATAGTACCTAATACGTTGTTTTATGTATTTTTCTTTTCGTTCGCAGTCTTTTGAAGAAAACTGGCCAGCAATCGACTGGAATTAAAAATAAAACTAAGAACGATTTTGTGGTGTATGAGCTTGCCAGGATCCGGCAAAACTTTAATTTTACGCTGAATGTATCCGAAGTTATTCTTAAATAACCTCTAAACACCATGTAACGGTGTCCGACAATTTGCGTCTTCTTCTGTGGTAAAAATATATCGGTTAGTAACAGACCCGGTAGGGAATGCAAATCCGTTCTTTTAAAATCCGGATTTTTAAGAACGGATTTTTAGTAAAATCCGGACTATCCGAATTTCATGGACTTTTTGTTTATGAAAATATTTGGTATATTGGATGGGTGTATCATAACTGCTACCGTGACGTCTCTGACGAACTTGTTTAAGCATTGTTCGCATGTATGTGACTTTGTGTCTTTTTTGAAAATAAATATATTTAAACCTAAACGTATATCCATGGCCGACTGCCCAGGTAGGAACTCATCGAGGGTAATTAATTTGGTTTTTCCTGATTAAGTTTTAGGTTAAAACAAAACGGAGTATGTGTCTACTTAAGACGCAGATACACGCCAAAGGCCTTGAGTGGTTAGCTTGTGTGTTCTGTGCTAAGCTCACGCAACGCGTCGTCGTACGTCTAGCTAGTAATAGGACTCGCCCATCAAGGAGAGCTGTCCCAAACTAGACGCATTATTAATGTATTATACATAAAACAAAATGTATTTTAATAAGACACGTATACTAAAAGATAAATAATTAAATTATCTTTAAAACGGCAATGTTTTATAAAAATACGCTTGGCAGTTTTTTCGTGATTCTCAGTTTTTTTTTTATCCACGTCAGACATAACTTTACAAATTAATTACACCAAGTAAATAAACATACATAATCTAAAATATACACAGATTAAGTTATTAAGAAAATACTCTAATTTATTTTTTTCCAAATCATTAACACTACTCGTTGAGACGTAATCTTCATTTTAAAATCATTGAAAGTCGGTAATCATCGTGATCAATGCAGTCGCATTTGTGAACATGTAACCACTCAACTGAAATACAGTATCACCTGTGCATTTCAGAGTAACATGATAGTTTATTTTTCCATCGCGATGGGTTCTCAACGGATTGAATATCTTGACGTAAATAATTGGCTTGTTAGTTGTTAGTGATGAGTCCGGAACAGATAGTATCGGAGCGATGTGCATTCCGTTCTTGTAGGTAGCTGTTGTTAATAAGATACGAGTATAACAGTCAGATTTTATGATAAGGCTTTAGTGTAAGCTTGTACGTAAGTAGTATGAAGTAGGCAATCAATCTGCCTAGCCTTTTCCCAACTATGTTGGAGTCGGCTTCCAGTCTAACCGGATGCAGATGCCTATCTGACCTCCACAATCCAGTTACTGGGTAATACCCCCTTGGTGAGACTGGTTGTCAGACTTTCGGGCTTCCGACGACCTGTAACGGCTGTCAAAGATCCACGAATGACAGCCGGGACCAACGGCTTAACGTGCTTTCCGAGGCACAGAGTCTCGGTATGTAAAGATGGTCACCCATCCACGGAACAACCCCGACAAGGGTAGCTTAACCTGATGAATCGACTAGTGCGACTGTTATTACTGAGTCAGGAGCTCCTGAAGCGCCTAGGCAAGTAGTTCAAAAAAGGTAGAGAAATAAAAACGCAGACTTGCATTTGGACGTTGGTATTTTTTGAGTAAACAAAGATGTTTAAGTATAAGTTTTTGCTTACAAATATAATGTTTTATATTTTACAAAACAAATGATTAAATTGGAAATATATTATTATAGAAACTAGTTTTCTCAATCGAAAATTAAAATATGTAAAAATCTAGTAATTAGACATTTGTTCTATAGATTTATTGTACAGAAAAAGTCTTGAAATTTTATGTAAAAAGGCACTCAGTTACTTACGCCAGTTACCTTAGATATTTGTAAAACTAAGCCACGCAAAGGAAAGTCGTGAAATAATTTCTCCTTATCACAAGGAAAACTCCCCTACTTGCCTAGTTCAAAAGTAGTTTATGTCCTTTTCCCTGACGTAAACTTCCCTGCTCAGTTTCATGGTCAGGTGTCCCTTTAAGGGTCTTTAAGTGCGAAATAAGTTGTGCATATTAAGAAGTATCATTTACAATCCTTCCTGGACTAGGAATTAGGGTATTTTAAGAAAATTAAAAGTTTCACAAAAAACAAATATCTGTGTTAAACATGGTGTCGCACTACAGATCAAAGGCTCCTAACTCCCTTAAAAAAAAAAGTATTTATTGGAACCGAGTTCTTTAACACGGCTTGTGATAGGAGTAAACTGGCAGAAATTATGACGTAACGAAAAAGCGTTATGTGGTCAGTTTCCCTATTTACTAAAAACAAGTGCGTATCGGACCACGCACAATGAAGGGTTCCGTAGTTGGAATGAATTTAACCCAAAAACAAACTTAACAATGTAGTTGAATAAGTAACTTTTCCATGGTATATGTTCTAAATTTTTACCTTTCGAAGTACATTTTATAAGTTGTTCGACTATTACTCGTAAACTTGGAAAGCCTACTTAGCTGTGATAGTTTTCCTTTTAATTTCGTTACATATACTACTGCCGTGAATTTTTTCATATATCCAAAAGCAAACGTTTAGCTCACACACTCAGGGAAACACTTGACTCTAACAAAAATTAGCAATTTAAAGCTTAATTTTACGCAAACGGATCCCAGAATCGAAAAATGGTTTTCACAGACTCTTAATATTTTTGAATGACCTATCCAACGATACCCTACACCATGGGATAGACGAGAAAAAAACATCCCTACTTTACGCGGACAAGTACCCAAAATTTTGTTTTTTAATGATTTTATTTTATAATTTTGTCGGCAAATTATATCTTTCTAGTACTAAGAGTCTCTGTGCTAAGCTGCGGACGGACGCACAAGGCGAAACTATAAGGGTTCCTTGTTGACTACGGAACCCTAAAAACAGATTGTTTTGTTTATCAAGTATGATCAATAAGAACTAAAAGAACTTTAAACGCATTTTAATGATATCCATTAATTACTATGAAACAGAATCTGTCGGAGTCTATACCACGTTCAATTAATTATTTAATCAACTCTCTCTCACATCACAACCTTCCACATGGTTTCAGTTTACAAGCTTACCTACTAAATAATTTCACTCGATCGAATTCGCTGCAAAGTCCACTAAAATTGATAGGAAATTAGTAGGACGCGCGACGGGAGCTCCACCAATGTCCACATTCAATGTTAGTGGATAACGAAAATTAATAAATTTTATGGGCTACCTACTTCACAAGCGAATTAGCTTGAACTATACAGGTGGACGATGCTCGTATTATGCTAATAGGCTGTATAACGCAGGCGCAGGTAAACACATATCATTAAAGTTTTGCATAATAGAATGCTGTGCTGGCGCTACTGTTTTGTTTGTGCACTCTATGCATTTTCATTTTAGGATGCGGGAGAGAATTAAAAAGATTTGTAGCGAAGTGTTTTTTTTTTTTTTCATATTTTGTAAAAATAGGTACAGTCGCTGTAACAGACTGGATGCGGAAGGCGGGGTCAGAGTGTTGTGACGCAGCCTAGGAGAGGCCTATATCCAGCAGAAGACTGCGATAGACTGAGTTGATTGTACTGTAAAGGTTCCATGCGATGGGCTACCTTATATATTACTGGCTGCCATTCTATCGCTCAAGCAAGTCTAGAACTGCCTTTTCAGGGTTCCGTAGTCAACTAGGAACCCTTATAGTTTCGCCATGTCTGTCTGTCCGTCCTCGCTTAATCTCTGTGACCGTTAGCACTAGAAAGCTGAAATTTGGTACCAATATGTATATCAATCACGCCGACAAAGTGGTAAAATAAAAATTGGAAAAAAATGTTTTATTAGGGTAGCCCCCCTATATGTAAAGTGGGAAGTGATTTTTTTTTTAATTTCAACCCTAACGTGTGATATATTGTTGGAAAGGTATTTAAAAATGAATAGGGGTTTACTAAAATCATTTTTTGATAATGTCAATAATTTCAGAAATAATCGCTCCAAAAGTAAAAAACAATGTGTCCCCCCTCTAACTTTTGAACCATAAGTTTAGAAAATATGAAAAAAATCTGAAAAGTAGAACTTTATAAGGACTTTCTAGGAAAAGACAAAAAGTTGTACAAAATAATTTCTGGACTAAGTTTGTAGTACATAACATAATGGATACCCACCTTTAAACTCATAAGTGGGAACACTTATTGTGACGGACGGGAAACTACGGAACCCTACACTGAGCGTGGCCCGACACGCTCTTGGCCGGTTTTTTTAAATAAATAAAAAAGGTACTTCATGTTTTTGTTTTAGGGCTCAGTTCTGAGCTAAGGCAGGACATTTAAAGAAGTGCGCGTTTTCTCCCAATATTGTATCGTTTCAACTTATAATTTTATTTTCCACTTATTTTTTATTACCTGTGGAGTTAGAACTTCCGCAGTACCTACAGTCTGAGCGGGAAAAGATGGCGGATAAAGCATCGTAACTACTTTAAGGGTCACTTGCACCACAAATCACTGCATACATTTAGCGTAATACGAATTTGAAACATCGTTCTGTTTCTGTCAATCGTTTCAAGATGATAGAGACAGAATTATGTTTCTGGAAGTTCCATATTTGGAAGCAGGAAATGTGCGTCTCCGGTAGGTATACACGTGTATCTGCAATGATTTGTGTCTCAAACAACTCAAATACAAATCTGATAAAGAATTTCTCACTTATTCCTGCAACATGACGGTAGATAAAGGCAGACATCGAAACCAAAAGTATTTCAGTAATAATTCTGCGAACAAAATACAGAACACTAATATTGAATCAATTTAGAAATAAAACATTTTACACTAGGCAAATAAGCCAGCTGTTCAATGTCTGAAATTTATTAGCCAGGAGTGCGTGTCAGAATTTAAATAAAAGCATATAAAAATAAGATGCGTTTTGTTTAACTCCAGAGGAAATGCTAATTTGGTAACATCATAAAATATTATAAAGTTTTGTATTAATAGCCCAAGACGTCTGGATAAGATTAAATATTTTTTAGCGTCTTGTTTTGAACCTACTTGTATTGGATTGGACCAATGCCACATAATTATAGTAAATAACATAATAATATGAACTATCAACATAAACCGTTTTCAAGCTCGTCTATATATTTCTACAGGCAGCTGATCACAGGGGTCTAGTATATTTCCCATCCTCGCATCTTAAAAACATTGGTTTTGTAAGAAAACAAACCTAGTTTTAGTGCCAAAAAAAAACATTTCACGAGAGCTTATTATCAAACACTGCTGCGATAAAGAAACAGCGATCCCAATGGCGACCGAAAACAATTGAGAGTAGTTCATGCACATTTTGCTGCGATAACTACCTGCATATCGAACTGCGTTTTATAAACAATTTTAATCGTCGATTGTTCCGCCTCTTGGTTACCACTTGCGTCAACCCATTGTTAAAACTGCAGATTAAGGAATGATTGTTTACAACCGCTAGTCGTACATCGCGCGCATTGTTCCAGGACTGAAACCCCCACTCCGAAACGAGCACGGATTGTATCAATGTCAGCCGATAAACGGTAGCGGACAATCGTAGTAGAGTCCGGATTTCAGCGCGAAATGAAACTTCGCAGAATACTTAAGT
The DNA here is from genome assembly GCA_948252095.1 of Dicycla oo. Lineage (NCBI taxonomy): Eukaryota > Metazoa > Arthropoda > Insecta > Lepidoptera > Noctuidae > Dicycla > Dicycla oo. The sequence goes on along the minus strand of OX411714.1, from coordinate 12,630,192 downwards.
GAAAAGAAAAAAACAGTAAGAATAGTTTGGTGTCAGATGCAACGACGTCTCGACGGTTCGTGGTACGAGTCTGTTTGAAACTTTGGATGCTCCTGGAGATTGCCTCGGCTATTGTCGTCGAGTTCCACGACTTATATTAAAAAGTAAAGCTGTATGCTGTAAATGTGTTACAGATAAATCACTAGTCGTATTCATTATGACATATTATATTTCTCGCAACTCTTGAATGGGTGATTAATCGCGTCAGTAGATCCCTCTGTGTATCTTCGAGTCGAAAAAATATTTTCACAATTTTTTTTAGGGTTCCGTACCTCAAAGAGAAAAAACGGAACCCTTATAGGTTCACTCATGTGTCTGTCTGTCCGTCTGTCACAGCCATTTGCTCCGAATCTAATGGACCGATTAAGTTGAAATTTGGTACATGTATGTATTTCTGTGACCCAAACAGGGAAGTGTAATGTAAATTAATGAAATTTGAATATGAAGGTCAATTTTGGGGGGCAAATAAGAAAAATAAAAAAATATATATTTGCCAACTGTACCGTGCGATATATCAAATGAAAGGGCTTATGCGAGGGTCAAGAATATATTTTTTTCATAATTTTAAAATAAACTGTTTAAAGTTATCTCCGAAACTACTGAGCATAAAATTTTGAAAAAAATACAGGAAATAATTCTACGAGTATAGCTATAGATTACAGGAAAACTTATAAGAAGTCTATGGTCTTAAAATAACATGGTAAATGTCTCAATATTGTGACAAACTTACATTCCATAGTTAAACGAAAAGGATCCAACCCACATTAGGTGGAATGTGGGTTGGATCTTTTTCGTTTAACTATGGAGTTGTAGTTGGAATGTATGGGAGAACATGTTCTTCAACTACAATGTTAAGTTTGTTCTTGGGGTAAATTCATCCCAACTACGGAACCCTTCATTGTGCGTGGTCCGACACGCACTTGACCGATTTTTCCTTTACTTCAGACTCTTTTCTGTAATCTTATTTCAACAACAAACATATAAAATACGTTGGACCTTTCCAAGAGACAAAAATATACAAGAATTTTAATTCTTTCGTCTTTGAGATACGGAAGACACAAAAATGTCCCACGGTGTAGATCGTTGTTAGGTTTTTCTAAATTAAATTCTTTATACGAGTTTGACATAAATAATAATCGAGAGTCCTTGGACAGAATTGTGAGAACGTGACATCAAAACAGAACTTACTTACTGGTCAATAGAGACCATGTCGCATATTTCGACCCCACTTCGGCACACTGAAACTCATCCCAAAGTATTAGAGCTCGATTTAGAATGGCATCCCCAAAAGTCGATATGACATTCTCGCATCGATAAGTCGGTAACGTGAGAAGCGTTAAACGTTTAGGACCCGACATTGTTTATTGAAATTTGGGTCATACTACTTTCAGGATTGGGTCTGAAATCGTTTATGACGATCGGGCAAAGTTTATTTTTATTTAAAAAACACGGTGGTGACGCTCAATGCTGTGTGAAGTGAGATTTATTGCGATTGTGGAACAGTTGTGTATTGCAGGCGGGCCCGTGTACTCTATATGCACGGAGGCACTCAGCGGTCGTGGAGAATCTTAATTGTACAGTACTCCATTGAGAGATTCCAGAGCGTGGCGTCTTTATTTTTGAATAGAGGGAGACTTGTTGCTCCACTCGTGTGAAGGTTGACCGTGATTCACGTGTTGCGCTGCACATTCGTGTTCGTGGGCAACACTTTGTTGGCAATGCTTTGTTCTATTTGCACAAGTAAGTTCTGGAAGCTGAGTTAAACATTAGCTTTTCACGATGCCGGCTACGTAAATAACGCACGTAAAACGTTATCCGCCGGGTGTCGGAGTCAATACACCTTCAAGACATCGTCGACATGAGTCGTAAAGTAGCCCATTTATGACACTCAATAATCGTAAATAACATGAGCAATATTTCCGATACCCCATAATAATGAATATTAGTACTGTGCTAACCTAGCGGCAGTGTTTACGCCGTCGGTTAGAATAGAACAGTTAACAACGGCTCTCGATCTTGTTTAGCTGTCTCGGAGGAGGTCGCCATTGACCCGGCAGGTACTCTTCAGCTCAAGTGCCACAAGTCACTCGCTCCCTTGAACGTGACCTCTCTATGGGGTCTCATCAACTTCAAAGGTAATCTGTCCTGGGACAGCTGTGAGCGATTTACATCCGGACATCCTGTTACGCTGCATACATGTGTAATCAGTTAGATTTGGACGTTGTTCGTCTGGAACACGTAATCAATTGGAAATTCTGGTTTTCGTTTAAGTCTTGCTTCTGTTTGTTTTTACTCATTTTCAGACTACCTTTAAACAACAAACCTTTAAAGCATACATTTCGAAAACAAAGAAGCTTACCGATGATTCATGAGTTCAAGATCATTAAGTATTAAAATCTTCCTAAAGAATTTTTAGCGGCAAGTGAATCTACTTACGTGTACTCGTAAAGTACCTTTAATAGGAGTTCAAAGTTCAAAATCGGATTGTATTCAAAATACAGCGGAAAGCTCTTCCAACGCAATTTACAATTCTTACTCGATTGCATTCAATATTTATAAAACAAGTCTTAGTGTCAATGAGTGACGTACCCCTGACAGCTATGAACCCTTCATCTTCACATTATACTCCTAACAACCTGTACATACCAAACAATACAAACAGAACCCAAAATCAACTTTGTGTTTCAATAAATAGAGTGCTTTTTTGCTTGTATTCTGTATACATAATTTAAGCCTTTATGAGCATACAATTCAATTACAGAACTGTCTTCGAACGTGGTACAATATTGAAAGGAAATGGATAGGTCTGTTGAGATGAACATGGTTTCGTATATTAGCATATCAGATGAACAGACACGGCAGTGACTGTAAACAATTGAACACGGTGTGAAACTGTGTGTATATGGGTGTTATATCTTACTGCGATGACTTTGTCTTATTGTTTGAAGGAGTTGATGCGATATTAATGCTGTGAGTTTGTTGGTTGATTTTCTATAAGATCCTCTTCATGCAGCCATTTTAGTGGTTTGGTACTTTGCTTGAGAGCCTTGATTTAAGTAGATGTTAGTATATGGGACCGCCTCGTTAGTCTAGAGGTCGAAAGCGCTACTCCTGAGCATGAGGTCCTGGGTTCGATTCCGGGATCAGACAAAGTGTTGACTTAAACATAACTGGCGAAATGTGGGTGTACTATAGGTATACCTCTGCCTAACCCTTCGGGGATTACAGGCGTGATGGTATGTGTGTAAGTATTCTACCGGAAATAAATGGTATTCTTGTACTCATATTTACAAAGTCGATGAGGTAGTACCTATATCCCACGCTAGTAATGAAGAAATTGAAGATTAAACTAACTAAACTGGGCCCTACACTTCCCGGGGTTTCAAGCATGCTGTATATCAAGCAAGTTATCGACTGTTAATAAACTACACCTACTAGAGATGCTAATAAATAATTTAAGTGGGTATGGCATCCTTTGGATAGGTGTCTCAATCGACATGGGTACTGGATACTTCGGATATATACGTAAATTAGGTCGAACAAATCGAACAATTTTTTTTTAAAGATTTATTGGCGATGCACTTTTGCCATTTTAATGAAAGTTCGTTGATGCCTCTGCTATAGAAATCCGGGGAACGAGAATCGATGAACTCTTTAAAGGCGTTTTTCACCGCCTCGTTGGATTTGAAATTTTTCCCTGGGGCTCATTGTTGAGATCACAACTTCCAGAACGTAAGCAATCAAACCAAAAACGCACCGTGCGTTCACCTCCTCCATACACGTCGTTAATATTGCGTATTTTCTGTGCTGCGTTGGTGCCACGACGGAAATCGTATTCGAAAATAGAATGCAATTTCGATTTTTCCATGGTTACAGAACCAACGATATCAAAGAAAAATCGAAAGGCGGGAAAACAAATGAACAACTGCTTTTTTTTTAAATTTAATGCTGTATTATAAAATTAATTTGAATCTGGAATTCTAAATTGAATTAAAGATAATATATTGATCTTCACACTAGTCGGTATCAAAAATCAACAATTACATAGGTAATAATTGCCTAATATGTGGAGTGTAGAGGTCTATGAACAGATAATTTTGACTTATTCATTTCTAGTTACGTTAATTCACTTAAATGTAACGGTAAATAGGTATCTTTCACTTTCAGTATTTATCAAATGAGTAAAAACTTCTTTTAGTAAGTAATTTATGATTATGATTTTTGATATGTACAAACTAGCCAGAAGTTTGTTCGTACTTGCTGCGTCTAACAAGGTCGTGTACCTACTCATACATTTTGCCTATTAATAGCTTGCAACTGGCGCACGGGTCGATCGACTAGGTTAAGCTACGCTTGCCGCGGTTGGTCCGTGGATGGGGTGACCATATTTACATACCAAGACCCCTCCTTGCCTCGAAAGCATGTTAAGCCGTTGGTCCCGGCTGTCATTCGTGGATCATTGACAGTCGTTACGGGTCGTCAGAAGCCCGGAAGTCTGACAAACAGTCTTACCATGGGGTAGATATCGTATTACCCAGTAAGTGGTTTGTGGAGGTCAGGTAAAAATACAGGTATTCAGCTGCATCCGGTAAGACTGGAAGCCGACTCTCAAATAGTTAGGAAAATGCTAGACAGATGAACAGTGAACACTATGTCACAGATGAAAATAATAATAATCTAATAATGAAAAAAAAGGTAAATCTAATAAATAAATATGTCGTTAGGTGCAAACAAATTAGTGTCCCAATATAAACATTTATACATGTATAATAGTTCGGCCCTAGGCAGGCCTTGAAATTAAATGTACAAAAATACTTTGAAGCTTGTAAACACTTGGCTCTTTTTAACATTTCAAAATAAAAAAAATCCCAGTAAGTCTAACAAAAAAAAAAAAACCGGCCAAGTGCGTGTCGGACTACGCACAATGAAGGGTTCCGTAGTTGGGATGAATTTATCCCAAGAACAAACTTAACATTGTAGTTGAAAAACATGTTCTACCATACATTCCAACTGCAAATGTAAGTTTGTACGCACAATATTGAGAGATTTACCATGTTAAAAATTCTAAGCTCAGTAGTTTCGGAGATAAAGGGGAATGGACAATTTTCGTCTATTTTCTTAAATAACTTTAAAACAGTTTATTTTAAAATTATAAATATATAATTATATATATATATATAAATATATATATATATATATATATATATATATATATATATATATATATATATATATATATATATAAAATATTATACAAATATTTGAAACCCTCACACTAAGGCCTTTTATTTGATATATCGCACGGTACAGTTTGCAAAACTTTTCTTTTTTCTTATTTGCCCTCCAAAATCGACCACCATAATCAAAATTCATTAATTTACATTACAGACAGACAGACACATGAGAAAATGAGTCCTATAAGGGTTCCATTATTTTCCTTTTGAGGTACGGAACCTTAAAAACAGGAATGTAACGCGAAACTTGAGAGAATTTAATTAGAAAGATCATCGATTTCATAACGCTTAGTAAACAGGAGAGTTTCAAGCGGTTTTATTCTTTAACAAAGTTCTATTGTCGGATCAAACCCTGTCATGAATGATAATTCTTATAAACAGAGCCCCGCATAATTTTAACGGGAAAATTTCTTAATTTACATTTTATATTAATGGTATAACATTAGCTGTGTTCATGACAGTCTTAATATCTTTGTTTGACACAAAAATTGGGCAGAACTTCGTTAGAAAAACCGTGTTTATTTTTCTTATAACGAAAACGGGGCTACGCACGCTCTATAATAATAATATATTTTATTTTAGAGATAATATTTATTTTTTCTTGATACCTTCTGAATTTCAGCTAACTGTGTTTATTTTAACCATATTCATTAGCTTTTATCACTCAGCCAACAAAACCGCATCATTATGACATGTGGAAATATTTTACAGACATTTAATAGGTACCTTAGTGATCAGTTTAAGCAACTATTTTTACTGTCGACATAACGCCACATAAACCAGGTTCTAATAAAACTGGGAATTGTTTGTTAACATCCAAAGACAAACACTATAATAGTTGGTAAAAGCACTCATAAAATAAAAAATAAAATCTCTCTCTAAAGAACGAAAGAAAGAAAAATACGTTTATTTGTCACAGAAACACGTGCATACAAAAAGATAATTAACTCGAGTAATATAGTAACAACAAAATAAAATAAAAAGAGATGTACAAACGCCAGCACTACAATCTATCAAACTTTAATAGATTTTCAAATTTATCACTAAAGCATTAGGTTCAAGGTTGATTAGGAAAATTTGATAGTTTCGGGTAGCTTGATGTGCTGACGTCTGTACATATACTTAATTACGAGCACAAAACAGAACTAGTTGGCAGCTGCTGGCTGGCACATCATGACTTTGACAAGGAGGTTTCCACTCAGCTTGATGCTGAGCTACGGTGGACCGACAGCATACAGCCACCGCTGATTAACAGTGGACACCCGTGGATGTAGGGAAACCAAATCAGATTTAATGAATTGTACATAAATGAGTAAATAATCCCGAAAAATATATGCATCAAGGATTCAAGGATATGCATGGAGAGTGAGCGCTACTATGAATTTAATGACAGGCCAGTTGGCGTGGTTCGTTAAGATACCACCTATCACGCCGCAGGTCGTGGGTTCGATTCCCATCCAGGACAAACATTTGTGTGCATGAATATGTCTGTTTGTCCTGAGTCTGGGTGTAATTATCTACACATCTATTACAAGTATGTATTTACAAAAAAAAAGTAGTATATGTAGTATATCAGTTATCTGGTTTCCATAGTACAAGCTCTGCTTAGTTTGGGACCAGATGACCGTGTGTGAAAATTTCCCAGGATATTATTATATTATTATTATTATTTAATTTCGGTCCCATGTTGAATTCCCCCTTCCTTCACCCAGAGAATCACATAGAGTCCATAATATTAATAATGATACGTATGGCAACACTTACGTAAACTGACAGTCAATTAACCAGGTTCACGTAAATAGCTACGCTGCATACCTTTAGCTGACCACAGTAAGTACAAACAAAACAATACAAACTGTGATATGACCACAGCCTGATTATGTTTCTCCAGACAGCGGATCAATAAAGGCCGCCCGAATCATTTTCTGCTCTCAGTCCTTACCACCTTCACCGTGGAACTACCGCGTTCGCATACTGAAGTACGCTTTATGAATTTAAACTGTGGTGGTGGTGTAGCCAATTTTTGCGTTTGTTTGTACAAACGCAACGCTTTCAGATCATCGGTCTCCTGCCCTTATTCCAATTTAATTGTGGTTGGCGCAACCTGCCTTTTTCTTCTATACGTCGGTCGTTATCTCGGTAGTCACCCCTTTTCTAGCATCGTTTCTTTGGTTTCCGTCGTCCGACAGACGCTTATTCAACTATGAAACTGACAGTAGCTGATTATAAGAACCTGCTAAATTACGACATTAAAATCGAACCTTGACATTTGACACAGCCTCCGATATTTGTCACAAGAATATTAATAATACATTTTTATTCATATTTTACGAATATCCTTTGGAAATCGCACAAGGTTATTTGGACAAACAATTTTATTAGTGCCTAAAATACGATGTCATTTGGGGTTTTGTGTATCCCGACGAGGCCAGGATGTTTATCGGCCAGTCATATAATTATTAGATAGATAATCATGAGTTAGTTATTGGCCCTGTATAAGTTAAGTACAATAAAAACAAAGTTAAACTTCTTGTATAACAATCCAAAAAGCTTAAACATAAGGGGACTACATAACCTAAACGCTACAAAACGCAAGGTTTATATAATGCCTAAAATTATATGATCTACTACAGTAAACAATATCAGAAAAATATATGACATTCTTCAAGATATATGCTAGTTAGATAGTGTGTTGAAAACATAATACAATTAATTTGATACGATAGAAAAAAATCACGAAGATATCTCTAAAAAATTCTTTTAACGATTAAATACCATACTAATATTTACATGCAATCATTCTGATTTTTTGTCAGGTTATTCTACAAGCAATATGTATTATTTTTTTAGTCTTGGTTCATATTTTGCAATAAATTATCAGCGTTGTGTCATCACGCTTCTCTTTCTTTTCTATGAAGTCTGACAGTGACCGCGCTTTAGGTCCTGCAGTCCGCTTAAATTGAAATGTAGCTGTCAAATTAATTTAAATCTTCAGCTTCAAATTATTTTAGGCGGTAAATGACAGTTTGAGTTTTCTTCTACATATACGTATAACAACACAACATAACGTCACGCTTGTATTCAACTAAATGATAGGCAGAGGTGTACCTATAGTACTTTTCCAACATTTCACAATTTATGTTTTAAGTCACATATAATATGGCTATTGCCATCAATCGGGCTCAAATCTAGACTGCGGGCTGCCTGAGAAATTCCAGGTGAAAAAACTCAATAACATTTTGCACGACCCGGGAATCAAACCCAGGAGGATGCACAGCAGTAGCGCCTGCGACCACTATTACTACTACTGTACTCTCTCTCACTCTATTACTTTTTTGCTTTTTAGGGTTCCGTACCTCAAAAGGAAAAAACGGAACCCTTATTTATAGGATCACTCATGTGTCTGTCTGTCTGTCCGTCTGTCACAGCCAATTTGCTCCCAATCTAATGGACCAATGAAGTGGAAATTTGGTACACGTATTTCTGTGACCCAAACACGGACGTGTAATATAAAATGCAAACTGTACCGTGCGATATATCAAATGAAAGGGCTTACTGTAAGGGTCTTAAATATATATATATTTTTTTTATAATTTTAAAATAAACTGTTTTAAAGTTATTATTTTAAGTTAGTTTAGTTTTAAGTGTAAAGTTATTGTTTTAAGTGTAATGTGGGTTAGATCCTTTTCGTTTAACTATGGACATTTGTAGTTGGAATATATGGGAGAACATGTTTTTCAGCTACAATGTTAAGTTTGTTCTTGGGATAAAATCATCCCAACTACGGAACCCATCATCCGCGGTCCGACACGCACTTGACCGGTTTTTCTTTTAGTAGGTACAGATATAACAATGTAAGATCACAAATCCAACAGGCTTACTTGTATCCTTTCGTCTATTCTTATTCCATGGACATTAGCGGGCTGTTGATGAGGTAAGAATGACGTCCAACGAGTTAAAGAAAATATTCTTAAAACAAACAGTAACCGCTACCTACAGTTTCGCCACTGCAAATACTGCTTTCTTTTTTTTCAGTACTTGAACAATACTTAAAAACTGTTGTATTATTTCTATGTAGGTCATGTGCCTTATTTCTCAGTTCCGGCCGCAATACCACGACAGAAGATTTGCTTGTGTCAGCCACGTTTCCGTTGGCTTTGAACATTTCGACCAACTATTTTAAACACGTTGAATATGAGAAAAATGCACTGATTAATGTCGTCCCCGTCGAGCGAAAAGTCACTAAAACTTGGTGACTTTTCACTCTACGGGGACGATATATTCTTCTAACCATTATAATAGTATTTAGGATACGTTTCGTTTGAATAAATATGTCAGAAAAAATAATAGAATATGTCATTGCTAACACAAACACAGGGTTAAAAACAAAATAGTTTTATAAGTGATTACAAAATATTTATTCGTTATAATTTTATAAAGGATATAAATAAATAAACTTCGAGTTAAAACAGTTTATTTTATCTTATATAACAATTTATTTAAATAAAGTAGGTAATCAGTGAACTACGACTATCAGGCTTAAAATATTGTATCCTAGTAATAGAATAATATGGTTTTTATTTATTTATTGAAGAAACTATTACAAAGATTTTTTTTACAATGTACAAGCTAACACTAAAACGTATATATTATGTACAAGTAAATAATAAAAAATAAAAAGGGGAGAGCTCATAGGGCGTCAAAAAATTCGTCCACATCACTGAGTAATATTGTGGATTAATTATTAAAGTGGCAAAAGGTTTTACGAGTTAAGTGAATACGACGAACATAACAAGGAACAATCAGTAGCGTGTTTATTCGAGCAATTATTAAAACATAAAAAAAAATCTACTGGTTGGAGTTATGGAATACAATCAGTTGCAAACGAATGTAAGTATGTGTGCCTATAGTATAGAAATTGCTTATTAAAAGAAGGTAAATAAAACAGCAGTATCAGTCTATTGCTTTGTGAGATTGCTTGCACTTATGACCGCTACTGTACATAACTTTTTAACCTATTTTGACTACCGGCCACTGGTGCGGTTCAATAGAACGTAGACCTCGTCCGCAGATGGTTGTCATCACTATGTTTTTGTCTATCGAACCCCTGAAATACCCTACGTCATCCCTAGACAGAGTATCAGTAAAGATAATTAAGGAGATTTAAAATAAATCGTACCGTAAAGATAGGCAATATTCAAGACAAGATCGGCCGGACGAGATAAACAATACTAAACGGTCGAATGTTTCCAAAACAAAGCCAATTATAATCCAAACGTGTTCAGTCAGACATACGAAACCATACAGAAGATTCGCTGTTGTTTAAAATTACCAGTGAATGTCTGTACAAGAGACCGTTAAAATTACTGAAGAAGAATGGAAGACATGCTTAGAGCGATGCAACAGCAAAAAATCTAATCGTGTTATGGCTTCACTAATCTGATACTGATGAGCGATGTCAGTAAATTAGGCTGCGTTCAGACTACACGCGCCCACTACGCACACGCCACATACGTCAGCACCCGCGTCTAAACTTGCTTTGAAATTTTGCGCGTGCCGAACGCGTGCTGCACGCTGACGTCCGTGGCGTGTGCGTAGTGGGCGCGTGTCGTCTGAACGCAGCCTTAATGTTAGCACAATGGACGGTCCAGCACATCGTTTTGCCTTTTACTACATCTGGTCAAAATAAAGTTAACCTTTTCGCCATATTAAGAAAAATAAGTTACTACAAACTTACTACAGTTGACTCCCGGTAGATAAGATTTGCAACTGAAGCAACCGCAGCCTTCGAATAAGAAATTTCAGAGCCTTTACTGGGCAGCCACCTTATTGGGGTTAGACAGTTACAGACGGGCTATCCCAAGGCCCTTCGACCTCCCCAGGACCGAAGGATATTCCCTCGAAAAATATAAAATAAAAGGTAAGATTTGCTAATTCATCAGAGTACGAACCATATTGAGGTAACGTAAGTCCTATTGTCACTCGGATGATAAGATCCATCCACCACGTCCATGTGAAAAGAGGAGGTAATATTCTTTACTTGGAACAACACAGTAACCTGGCTTTAATGTAGTTATAATAAAGCTTCCGTTAATCAAGCCGCAGCTTTGTCCCAGCTGTCAACTTATCTGATGTTAATTAATTACAGCTGCTATCAATCACGGGGCGACAAACTGTTTCAACTAAACGCCTATATTATTGTAATGCTAACAAGTAATCGAGTAGAAACGATTAAGATGACAATTGTCGTGTATCGAATGTTGTGGGTGGAATCTTATTGATGTCTAATACACATACATACATAACAAGTTCGTTTTAGGAAATATCAACTCCACAGAGTTGAGAAGAAACTTTATTCTGGAAACGGTTGATAATGATGATCTTATTGTATAGTACCACGACATAACCGATGAATGTACACTTTTAAAGTAAGTACACATTTTATAAGAATTTGCATTATAATGAAAACCGTATTAAAATAATAAATGAAAATGGTAACTGTCGGTATATTAAATCTGAATGTACCGTTCGCTAGATACAGTGTGTGCGTGATTAATGATTTTGACGGGAACGCCATAAAAAATAGCAGAGACGAACTCTCTACCAATTACTACGCATATTCTCATATTATTTATGAGAGTAATGACATCGTTTTGACTTTTATTTTCGAACATTATGTACACAAAACCTAGCTAAGTAATTAGTTTATGTCTGTGTATTTTTAATGGGTACATATTTATGGTGTTACAGCCGACGTCAGATTTGAAATGTTTGTCATTTTTTCTGACGTAAGTCACCGATTTTCTTCTGATCAATGTTAATGTGAACGGCTTTAGTTTCATAGACTACATGACAAATGAATACACGTCATATACAAGAAAGGGGAAAAGCATTTTTCTGATACGAAAACTACGTGTCACGCTAATAGAATGCGTAGGCGCCGACATAACCAAATGACGGATGGTCATTCGACATCTGCCAAAAAATGCATCGAAATTCCAACATTATGCCAAGCAATTAGCTTATGAAATATTTCTACTGAGATAGATGACATAAATCAAGTTAACACGGCTAAGAGAACAGATTCGCAGACAGAAACTATATTTCACTTAATAGAAACTAACTACTAATGACGACATCATAGACTGTCAGTGTACACTAGCATCGATTACTCTATCAATATAAACGTCCCTAAACAATTGAATGGGATGATAATAAATAATTTATGCGACCGCAGTTACATACCGTTCTGATTGAAACTAATGGCGTTCTATATTGGTGGCTCATTCAGTTAGATCGGTCTATTTAGTCGTATTGGGTTCGTGGATTAGACCATTAATAAAGCATTCGTCTTTCGCATTCCATGCGTGAGCGACGGATGCGGGTTATAATTCCGGCCCTGCCCTTTTGACAATGCCCCTTTTGAGGTCGTTAACACGCGGGGAAGTCATTGAAATTGACATTGGTATATTGTTCGTACGTTTCATTGACTTGACAGTCCAATTGTAAAATATATATTTTTTCTCTAAATACGTCTCTGTTCAAGATACTTCGTTATGATTTGGAATATCATGCTCAATGTTTTGATGTTAAATTGTGTCGCAGTTTATTTTGGAGTTGAATAAATAAGTGAAATGGTATCTGATGATACGATGAGCATGTCAAACGGAATTCGTTTGAAGACATTTGGTTTTGCATTATATCGCTTAGTAAAGTTAGTACTTTATTTTTAAGAGTTTTGCTACTGACATTTTTTTGTTTTTCAGCGCTGGGACTCTATCTCGCATGGGGTCGCGACATTATGCTGAGCGACGGCCGTTTTGCGTGAATGGGATGCATATTTTCCCCCAACTTGTTGTTTTATTATTTTATTTTGTTAAGTGTTATTTGTTTGCGTCATGTTTACGGTAAATAAACAAATTTTCTTTTTTCTTCTTTTTTTCTTTCTATTTATGACCCAATTATTTATCCAAATAAAGAAAAAAAAACAAATAATAGCTTACCTACTTGATGACCATCATGCATAAATTATTTATAATGTTCTCTTATAATTCCCAAGGTGGTAAATTGATTTGATAAATAGAGGTCATTAGTTCAATGAAATCAAATACGACCTGTGTTTTTTGTGACAGTTTTGACCTGATGAAATTAGGCCCACTTTAATGCTGGCTGTTCCCACACCTATCACGTTTTTATTTTGCGGGATAGAATGTAACTTAAGTACTTTTCCAGGTAACATATATCAGATACCTTTCTATTAAATAAAACGAAATAGGTTTTTTTTTACATATGTTTAGAGGTCAGCCATCGTTTTTCTGACAATATACATTGGATACAATATCAAAGAGATGGTTATCACATCTATATTATCATTTCTTGATGAAACTTAATGAGCTCAATTTCTATGGTCTGCCACCAAGCAGGTCGCATGCTGTTTATTGCAACGCCAGGACCCAGGCCTCAATTGGTTTATAGGTATTGGTTGACGTAAACGCAAGGCAATATGGCCGTTACTCAGTGGGTACCGTGTATTATTACTATAGGCAATAAGCAATAACCATCAACTAATTTGTGTTGACTAGGGTCGTGTGTTGGACTATGGAACCATAGTGTGATGTTATTCACATAGACGGTTGTGTTGGAATATAGCGGAATTCTGTCTGGAGTGCTTGGGTATTCGATCTCGGGTTGGAAAAACTTCTTGGGAATTCCTTGGTTCCTGGCAGACAGCTTCCATATGTAAGTAACTCTGACTGTCTCTAAGCTTTTCACGCCTTAACGTCTGAACGGATTTGGCTGAAATTTGGAACACGGATAGACAATGACCTGGGTAAGGACACAGGACATGCACGTACTACGAGTACGTTTATGTCCGACCATGCATGCATGTCCATGTGGGCGAAGCCACGGGCAAAAGCCAGTCCACCTATAAGATTACCAGCAGGTGAGTGACGACGAAGAATGGATGCGGGAAACGCAGGACCGCTCGTCCGGAGGCCTATTTCCAGCACAGTGGAAGTCTTTTGGCTGAGATGATGAAGAAGTGACTTTCGACTCAAAAGCAGTCAAAACTCAGAATTAAATGATGCATCACTTATCTTTAGAGTCCTGCACACAACGCCTGCAGTTGGAACTACGTTCATTGACAGTTCACTTAGGCTTTAATGTACCTTTTGTAAACTAATTGAATGTTCAACCGTGTCTGAAGAGGACCATTCACTGACATATGTTGGCCAAATTAAGCCTAAAAATAGTACTTGTAAATTGCCACAAATGTGACTGCAAAGGCTTTCTTAAAGAGAAAGCGTCAGGGTAGCCCGCGAAATTTAAATTTTCATACGTTTTTTTGCAATTTACATTCAACATTAAGTTGTACGTTGATCAAAATGTGATTCGTGACTGTAACAAGTATGTATTTACAGAATTAAAATCATTAAAGTCATCAATACAACTCTTTAAGACCATGTAATCCTAATGAATGACTATTTCAAGAAATCTTGACATTTGAGGATTACCTACGAGTACACTACCTTAAGGAGTGTATTACTGATTATATTGATTATAATTCTGTAAATACATATTTATTACGGTCGCGAATCATACTTTATTCCACATACAACCTAAAACTGACATGCAAATTGAAAAAAACGTAAGAAAATTTGAATTTCGCGGGTTACCCTGACGCTTCCTTTACCAGTATAAGTTTTGATAAGGCCTTATTTTGGGCAGTCGTTTAATAAAACTCACCTACTTCCACTGTTAATTAATATAAATACTGTACAGTCGTCGCCTGAAGGGCTAAAAATGAATAGTTTCACAATTTTATATTTATAGATTTCAACTTGAAGTATAAAATAAATTCACGGTGGAGAAATTGTTTACCAATTGTTATCGATTACAAAGACACGATCAATGAAATAAAATAAGGAATATCTCTTACTATATTTACGGCGGCGGCGGTTACCTATCATAAGTTCGAAAAATATTTGACCGAATTTCATTACACCTAAAACTTATCAACTATTTTCGTTGCGTTTTTTTTTTTAACTTCATCGAAGTCACAGACATCTGCCACTGTATCAGTTGACCTATTATCAATTCGATTATTTTCGTTACTCCGACGATTCATTTGGTCGAAAAACTTTTTACCGACGTTACACTTAACCGAAATAACAATTGTTCGAAGTAATATATTTTCGAACATTCATTATACCACTGTTTTAATTACCATATTTTATTTAAGGATGCTTGCTTCAAGCATGCAACATGCAAGCAGGCATGCAGCATGCAAGCTGGCCTGCAGCGTGCAAACAGCCATGCAGCGTGCAAACAGCCATGCAGCATGCAAGCAGGCATATGGCAGCATGCAGACAAGCATGCAGCATGCAAGCAAGCATTCAGCGTGCAAACAAGCATGCAACATGCAAGCGGGCATGCAACATGCAGCAAGCATTGTTCCTGTCATGGCTCCGGCGCTGCGGGGTTTGGGCGGCGCCACACGAGCTTATCGTCGCAGATGGCCTCAGCCGCGGCGGCGGGCCTTCAAGCCACCCGCTCCTCAGCTCGCGCGCCGCCCCACCCCTCCGCGCCTACGTGGGCTTAAATTACACTCTAGGAGTAGAGCAGACAAGACTGCGTGAAGTCGGTTTGGCAGCGATTCGTTTCTGTCACTAATTTTTGTGGCACAACATTTATTGACTTTTTATGACACTATTTTAGTAACCGGCTATATACTTGTGACCAAATAATATTCCGTCAAATGTTGATTCGGTGTGGTGAAAATATGGCAAATAAATCATTTGGCAAATGAAAAATTTCAAAAGAGCTTCGGCCAATAGCAAAAAGTTATTTTGTAAATCGGCGAAATATAGTTCGGTAAAATAATACCTACGACACATTATACTTCGATAATCTAAAAATATATCAAATAATGAATATAGTAAAAAAGACGTCAGTTTTAGTTTTCGTTATAGTTTTATAGTTTTCAGTAAAATGAAATTCGAACAAAAAAAAAATCGGAAAAGTGATAGGTTCCCATTTACGGTGATAGAACGAACTACTGCTGACACCTGCATTTAATTTACTAAAAATCAAAGAAGCACCCATAGCAGCTAACTTCAGTGACAACCGGAATACCGGATCCCTTGCAGCAAAGTGCCAAACGAACTAGAAGCTGTTCAAAAGACTGTGAACCATAATTGAAAACAAAACAAAGCATGATTAAACGAGTTTCTCTGAATAAATAGGTAAACTTGGCAGAAATTTTGGTTTAATTTCGACGGTGTTTTTGCGTTAAATGGCCAACTTTGGCGTTCTTATTCTGAGAAACTAAAAGACTTCGACAACTTTGACGTATTGAATGGTGGAGAATAGTTATTAGTATAGTCCATAGCGGCCTCGCTTTTTCCTCGCAATTTTTTCTTATCTATATAAATAAAGCCAAAATTCTGAAGCAAGTTTTTCATAAAATGCTCGACGGCACTTTTTTGAGCTCGTGGAATGAACTGTTTACATAAGAAAATGAAATGAAAAATATATAATAATATCTCTTAAATAGTGGTTTATTCCATGTTGAAATATGTAAAAATGTATAAAAATAATCCCATTTAAAACCATAAAACTACTAAAAGCGCTCATAATTAACAGTAAATTTATCTTTACTACATTAATGTTATTGCGTAAAATTTATTTTAGAATAAACGATAATTAATAACAAATTAAAATTTGGTACCTACTTTGAACAAAAAAAAAATATTATAAAATTCAAAATAAACGTAATTACAACTGCCATTTTTCTACATAATACGATGCGTCGCCATGCTTCCATATAACTAAGCTGTCAAAACGCAATTTTGTGCTAATAAACTTTTCAATACGTACTTGAATCTCATTCCCCTTAGTTCCGATTAAAATCAACAGTAATGCCGAAAGGTCCTTAACAATATTCTCACTTGTAATGTTAATCGTACTATAAAATTTTTCATTTCCACGCTTGTCCCGTGAATATTAATTAAGAATGTTACTTACGCACGATTCTTTTCCATAGTAATATTTTACCTGGGGGACCTTAACGAACGTGTAGTATTAGTTTAACGAGAAATATTTAATTTGCTGTTGTATATGAAACGGAAACAGAAGGTAATGAAGCAAATATTATTAAAGGACTGATTCTCTGTTACGTTTTTTTTTTTTTTTCATTGATTATATGT
Organism: Dicycla oo; assembly: GCA_948252095.1. Taxonomy (NCBI): domain Eukaryota; kingdom Metazoa; phylum Arthropoda; class Insecta; order Lepidoptera; family Noctuidae; genus Dicycla; species Dicycla oo. Next base: position 12,612,710 of record OX411714.1, on the reverse strand, counting down.
GGTAATAAGTTGCAGACTTGACACAAATAAGAAGACATTAAGCCTATATAGTATTTATTCCATGCATTAAACCTAAACCAAATATAATATTACCTAAACTGACATTGACGGATAAAGCTGGATGAGAGCCTCAAAAGTAAAGTCAAATACTATCAAACTTACCACGATCAAGAAGAAAATCGCTGGCAGTTTTCTTTTTAGCGATATATAAATCGAGCTGGAAATAAAAACAAAATTTAAAGCTTTTGCTAAAAGCTATCCGAGAGTTGGCTCCAAATTGGTTAGTTCCATTACAGCTAGATTTGAAAGAAATGTTATGTCCGTTACCACTGGTTCGTTCTTTCACCTTTCTGTGAGTTTTCAACACAGAGCATGGAATCACCGCCACCCGGCAGCGAATGGAGACGGCAGTATTAATAAAATTCGTGGCGCCAAAAGTGCTTTGAGGACACTTCTGTCATGAACCGCCATCCAAAACCGTTAATTTCTATACGTCATTAGTGTCATAGTGCGAGTAAAGGTTTGCTATCCATTTGCATAAACTTTTAAGCCATAATAGGACATGGCATACTTTTGCTTATCCTAATTATATTTAAGCATATTTAATTAAAGCATAAAAAGGAACCAAACCAAACCGAACTTCGGTGTGCCCCTGAAGTCGACCGTCTAGGGTTAGGCTTTTTGGGTCAGGTAAATTAGCCTACAATATAATTATGTCAACATAAATAAACTGTATGCCAAAAACAATTACCTATGGCAAAGTATTATTGTGCCAAAAAATATACCAAAATAGTTATGCCTAAGAATATTAGGAAAAAAACATGCGAAAAGAAGGGCTGCCGCGAGTAAACGGTGACACGCTTGGTTTGTATGGAAAGTGTTGACAATGCCACCTCTAGAAGTGGCCGTCGAGGAGTTTCCATGCTCTATGCCATAGACTATGGAGACGCCTCGGAGACGATCGACGATAAACGATGTTAAGGCAACCTTGAGTACCATAGAGTCTATGGTAGGTACTCAAGGTTGCCTTAAGATCGTCTTTTGTTTGGTTTAAAAACCAGATGGTAATGGTTACGCCTCTACTGATTTGCATGATGACTCGGCATTGTACACTTCGTTTGTGAATTTTCCTTCTTTGCCCGCGTAAATGGAATACATTAAAACCATTATAATACGACAGACTCATTACTGGGCGAGCGTAACGATTTTAAAAAGGTCTTTGTGACAAAATTATAACCTGTTCTGTTTTTTTAATACTCGTCCATTTGGATAGTGTTCTGGGGACTTGAAAATGTATGTTGTCATGATATCAGCCCGGAATCAGGACAGAATCTGGAGGGTGTAACTGCAAAAGATATACAAGGTATAATTTAAGCAACGCACAACCTCTTAACACATTATCTGCTTAATTCTTTATGCAAACGCTTCTTTATGCTACACCCTTACCGACCCTTATTTTACGATGTTTTCGAAACAATAGAGATGCACAACGAACGCACAGGTGCGGCGCGCCGCACTCGAAAAAAGTTATGTAAATTGTATGGACGCGCATACGCGCCGTCAAGCACCTGGTGAACGTCCGAAAACGCGTATGTACGTCTGCCGCGCCTAATGTATTAAGGGATCATTGTACTCATCATTATGAACAACTTTTACTATAGGGCCAAACCAGAAATCGCGAAAAAAAATCAGCTGTTTCCTACATTTATGTTCGCATAACTCGTCAACATCGCTACATGTTGACGAGTTATGCGAACATAAATGTAGGAAACAGCTGATTTTTTTTCGCGATTTAAGGTTTGGTCTAATAGTAAAAGTTGTTCATAATGACCCTTTAAAAGGTTGTGCGTTATTTAAATTACACCTTGTATGCTTAGCATTGCGAAAGCAGACAATTGGGTGTTGCATTATAAATTAAAGTAACAGAGGATGGAATTAAATGGCGTGTGTTTAGATAGGCCTATGTCTAGCAATGGACGATGTTTTCTGATGATGACGATGATAATATGATATCCATCAGTGGAATACAACGGCTAGAGTATACCTTGTTATTGTTTGATAAAAGAGGTAGCTGGAGGACTTATTATACAGATATATTTTATCAGTCTTCAACCATGATCCCTTCGTGCCTCGGAAAGCACGTTAAGCCGTTGGTCTCGGCTGTCATTCGTGGATCTTTGAGTGAAGGTCAGATAGGCAGTCGCTCCATGTAAAATACTGCATGCGGTTTGACTGGAAGCCGACCCCAACGCAGTTGAGAAAAGGCTAGGCAGATGATGATGGTTTTATCAGTCTTCTATAGGAGTGAGTTTCCATAGTAAGTGTAGAGTTACTTGTGATTCAGTCCACGCCAGGCCCAGAGTGGGCGGTCTTGCAACAATAGTGGAAAGAATCGGCCCCCGGTTAACACTTATTGGTCCACATGTTTCAATTGATTCTTTGGCTGGAGAACGTAATTTCAACGCAATTGCTCTTTTCTGAGATTAAAAAAAAAATACATGAAACTTTTACCGGCTAGTTTGGGTTGATTGTATTGGACGTTTTTTGAAAGGAAACGATGTTTTTTCGTGTTCTTAGTTTATATAATTTTGTTTTGGTGATAGATAGCTTACCTATATACTCCAAGGAAGACTGACGGACAAATACCGCTTTTTTTAAAACCTGTATTGCCCCACTGCTGGGGAAAAGACTCCCCCATAGCTTGCCACTAATGGTTACCTGTGTGCGTTACGAATAAATATAAAAAAGGAAAATTCCTCTTTCACTTTTTCAAGACCGTATAATTATTTTCAAATCCCAACAGATCTTTCAAGCCACGCTTCGACCTTATGGCTGTATTTTAAACATTTCCAAACGACTCCATGATAAACTTTGCCGTACCGTAGCCAAGTTTATTCCGTATGTATATTCGTCCCACAAACAACAAAGAGTAGTTGATCGACAGCCCGGTCGAAGGCACAATACACCGTAATCAAACTTGGAGAAACGAGAAACTTACTTCAGCCGCTTACCTTCTGCTTACATTGTTTGAGCACATCAATTTATGTTAAACGCTGCTGGGCGTCCGCCCCTTTAGTCAGGAACTGAGGAGATGGGTTCTGATCTCACTAGATGTCTGTAGACTTCTCCTAAAGAACAAGATCCTCATATATAGAGATGGCGCCCGACAGCTTTGCGACTAGACGCAACGACAAATGCAGCCGAAAATTTTCATATATGTATTTACTTTTAAGCTCCGCACACTTGGCGTTGAATTGCAGAGTCGCAACGACAGGGTAGGGGAGTAGCACGTTCTCGCTAGTATTCGCATCGACTAGACTATAGGTTCCCAAACTTTTATGGACTACCGCCCCCTTTACAAGAACAAAAATCCAACGCAGGGGGCGTTGGATTTTGGTTCTTCTCTCTCCTTTCTCACATAATTCTAAATTATACCAATTTTATATGTCTGTCTATTATGCATTAATAATCACACACGAAAAGCTCCAGCACCTACTAGGGGGCGTTACCGCCCCCTTTGGAAACCTATGGACTAGACGCAAGGAGCACGCGCACAGCTGACGATAGTTGGATGCGCTTAGCTTTTGCATGATAAGCACCACGGACACTGCAACCAGTGGCTCCATGAACAACACGACCGACTCTCTCTAATACTCAAAGAAAATTATCGCTTCAAGCACGACGTTTGTCGTAACGTCTAGTCGCAGACCCAAACGACAGCTCTGCGTCCTGTTACAGCGACTAGTCGCAGCGACAAGACGCACACTTGGCGGTGGCACATTGTTACTACCGCTCTTCAAATAGAATTATCACATTGCGATATAGTTTGACCATAACCGCTGTACCTCGCCGTAGGTATGTGCCCGGCGAGACGGGGGGCAGTGTAGGCCGCTCATTCGTCAACGCTCACGGCGTCCCACCGCTCATTCGCCAGCGCTGCACCCCGCCTCGCCGCGCATTCCTAAGGCGCGATACAGCGGTCTTGGTCAAACTATAATACACATAATATAACATCACGCTTGTAATCCCCTAAGGGTTAGGCAAAGGACATTACTATAATCTCCACGGTAAGTCGATGTTGATTAAAACATCTATAGTAAAAATTGTCGTCTACCTTCGTTGATCTTTTATCTTTGATGTAGAACTCACACAAAAAGATAGGAATATCTATTTTCTATTCAGCCAGAAACACAATAAGTAAGACCTTTGGTCTTGCAAATTAATAAACTACAATGGAAATGGAATAATATTTTCCAATAAGCTGATCTCCATTCACAAAAGGTTACTTCGAATTCTTTCAGCGTAATAGTACGCCCAGCAATCCATTACTAGAGTAAGTAAGTAAGCATGAAATAGTTTTTCAATCAAATCAAGCTTGTAACATGGACATCATACGGGCTATCTCCTAATCTTTTATGGATACAAAATTCCTCGGAAACCTGACTAATATTATAAATGAATGAGCGAAAGTGAGTTAGTTTGTTTCGCACACGGGTCGAGCATGACCTGGAGAAGGACATAGGCTACATTTCATCCTGGATCGCAGACAAAGTCGCGGGCAACAGCTCATAATAAAACATGGGCACAGATAATAAAACAGCAAAGAAGTCAAAATTGCTACGAGGTGTGGGAACGAGTCTGATGCCAAAAATATAGTTTTTAGAATTTTTGTCTGTCAGTCTGGATAGCGCAAAAACGGCTGAACGAATTTTGATGGAATTTGGCACACAGAAAGTTTATAACCTGGATTAACACAGGGTACTTTTAATCCCGGTAGTAAGTTCCTGTGGGATATTTTCAGACATCCAAGCGGGCGAAGCAAAAGCTAGTCCAAAATGTAAAGGAACTCTTTTATGTCAGTCAAGCGTACAATATTACGTGTCAGTGGATTTCATTGGTGAGTAAACCAGGCGGAAAGACATTGTTAAAATTGTTGGTCGGTAACTATGTCATGTACCTACAGTACCTATCTATTGTGTGCCATTCACTGTAATTCATTTGGTCTATTTATCGGGATTAGTATTGGATTTGACGTAAATTAAGATGATGAATTACCGTTGCCTATTGCCAAACCGAATGGTGGTTTTTTATCTCTGTAATATCTGAAAGAATTATATCAATCTGCCTAGCCTTTTCCCAACTATGTTGGGGTCGGCTTCCAGTCTAACCGGATGCAGCTGAATACCAGTATTTTACATGGAGCGACTGTCTATCTGACCTCCACAACCCAGTTACTGGTTAATTAATACGATACCCCTTGGTAAGACTGGTTGTGGTTGTCAGACTTTCGGGCTTCTGACGACTCGTAACGACTGCCAAAGAACCACAAATGACAGCCAGGGCCAACGGCTTAACGCGTTTTCCGAGGCACGGGGGAGTCTCGGTATGTAAAAATGATGGTCACCCTTCTACAGACCAACCCCGGCAAGCGTAGCTTAACCTGATGGATCGACCCGTGCAGCTGTTATTACTTAACCACGAGCTCCTCTCTGAAAGAATTATGTATGGTATGAATATACAGGATATATCAGAAAGGTGTGGTCTTTAAGGGTGTGGTCCAGACCACCAAACATAACAACTTTTTCCATGGGACCAACATCTTAATCGAGAAAAAATTTATATCAGCTGCCCCGTACGAGACTTCAATACCTACTCGACCCTAATGTATGTAACAGCTGATTATTTTTTCTCGATTACGATGTTGGTCCCATGAAGAAAGTTGTTCAGTTTGATGGTCTGTACCGCACCCTTTAAGAGCACAACTTTCTGATACCCCATGTATTATAGTCACGTCCTATTTAGCTAAATAGTAGCCATAGTTGCTTGTTGTCTAGGTTATAGAAATAATATCTATTTATGCCCTTTCTTTTTATTATTCATCATATCACTCAACTTAATTAAATTGGTTAAATTAAAAATCAAAGCATCGAAATAACATACACAGGCTGACTTTTTTACCGTCTTGAAAAAAAAATAGGGTAAAATAGGTGAACGGAGTAGAAGCCTATGGCATACCTAGAATTTTGTTTAATATTTTTTAACGATCTATAAAGTTTTTACAAAATTTCTGCTTTTATTGTTCTAGTTTACTTCAAATGTGTAGTGTTTATTGATTGAGAGCAGTTTCTGTCTAAGCTATTGACAAACTAAAAAAAAAAAAAAAACTAAAAAAAACTAGGTATGCCTAAGCTCCGTGCACCTATTGTGCCCTATTTTTTTCAAGGCGGTAAAAAAGTCATCCAGCATACGTATGCATTCATGAAAGCCGTACCTACTAACTAAACCAATATAAAAAAAGCTTTGTGGCTAAACCTTCAAGGAGATAAGTCGGACTTCAAGCAGATTAAAAGAATAGTAGGAAAGTTAAAGATGAAAGGATTTAATTTGAAGTCTTTTACTAACACTGTATCAACACAGTTTAACTTTGAGTATCTGTCTAGCCGGTCACCGTGAAAACTTAGGTGAAATGACCTGTCATTACACCTGCCGGTCGAATCTGTAAGTGTCAATTTAATATACATTGCCGCGGAATGGAGCGGAAGCGAGTTTTAGTAATGATATTGTACTTACATAGCAAATTTAATTTTAAGTCAACTGTCTAACGCACAAACCAGATACGAGCTTGTTACTGCGAGAATTCCCGAGAATGCGCGAGAATTTTCTAGAAGACGAGCGACCTGTAATTAATTTCGTATCTTCACGTATCAAAAGTGTCTAGGGACCAAGGTATTTTTTTTAATATTTGATTCCCCTATTGAAATTAAATAAAAATGTATGTGCAAAATGTATGTGCAAATGTATATGTATGTAAAGCATTCTATGTACTTATATAAATGCTGTCTTATGTGTAGGTCAAAGAAGTTCTCTCTTGCTTTTGCATCAATAAAGAGTTTTCGCGATTTTTCAAAAATCCAATGATGCAGTTTTAGTTTTCATGAAATTCGAGCCCGAGACTCCTTTGAATACTTTTCGTTATTCCTCATAGTTTCGGATTTGGCCATCCACGCCTACTTGAAAAATTCACCTGTATAAGTTGACTGGTTATTAAGTTGATTGACAACTTTTGCTAAGGGTCTTTCTTTTTCTTTTTTTCTTTAAGGGACCAAACAAGAATTCGTGAAAAAAAATTAGGTATCCCATACATTCATGTTCGCATAACTCGTCAAAATGTAGGAGGAGCAGCTGATTTTTTTCGCGATTTCGGGTTTGATCCAATAGTAAAAGTTGTTTGTTATCACGAGTACAATCATGTGTTTAAGTATCGCTCATTAATTACCAATACCAGAATCATTCACAAATAAAAGCCTTAAAGCGAAGACCACAACCAATTAATCCAATGAACTAGCATCGGGTGTAAAAGAAGGGAATGTAAACTAATTCTGTTACCGATTGCGATTGTAAAATGTGCTCCGTTTGGAGATAAATTTTCGCTGTCGGAAGCTCGACTTTATTTTATTAGTGTTGTTTCGTTTTACTGTGTGTACTTGCATATTCTTTTGTTTTAAAGTTATTAAAAAGGCTTTAGTATGGTGGTTAAAATTAAATTACGGTATTTTATGGAATTTTGCTGTATATTATATATTGATTCTTGATCTTTATTTGATCTTTATTCTGCAAAAGAGGGCTGTCAGAGAAAGAGAGGAACTGTTTACAAAAAATAACATCATGACGGTACCTTGCCAATATGAAAACCTATGTATGTATGTTCGTAAAAATAATAATATCCTGGGACATTATTCACACACGGTCATCTGATCCCAAACTAAGCAGGGCTTGTACTATGGAAACCAGATAACTGATATACTACATACACTACTTTTTTTTTTTGTAAATACATACTTATATAGATAATTACACCCAGACTCAGAACAAAGACATGTTCATGCATCATGTCCATCCAGGACAAACAAATGTTTGTCCTGGATGGACATGATACGTGGTATCTTAACCAACCACGCCTACTGGCCTGTCAAAAATCTACATCTCTTTAGTAAGATAAGTAACAGGCATAATACACTAGAAATAGGAACAAAATAGATCAACCACGTTTCAGATTGTCTAAAGTATACACGCTTATTTTATGGGGTACTGTGTAAAAGGTTAAAAAAATACCGCTCGATAAGCATATAGATAACCTCACGCCTTCTTCCTATAGGGGCACTGCCTAAGTGCTACGATCCTTACCCCCCTCCTTTTACCTCGTTTACGTTCATACATCTGGTCATACACGCACGCCTGTTGCGATTACTTCGGTTCCCTACAAAATGGTTGAGCTGGATGGCGCTGAACCATGCGTCATGTTCGTGATCGGGCGCCGTCGGTTGACACTGGTCACCTCTTAATTGCCAGGGCTTATTATTAATCTTATGTTTTGCATTGTTCTCACATATAGAAGCAACAAGAATAATGTAACCGGCATGTTGTTGCTATCTTTGTCTCTGCCTCCTCTGACCTAGACTAGAGTCAAGAGCAAACCCATCTCAAATAAAAAAATCTTCCCGTTCTTCACCATAGAGATAGTTTTGGATTGCGCAACTAGCTTCAACTTTCTAACTAACTGATCGACTCTTCGAAATTCAAAAGTCAATCCTGTCCTGCCTGTCAATAGTTGAATTGAAATAAATGGTTGAGTTTGAATTCTATAATTTATATAGACATTAAAAACCATTCAAAAAAATAAATTTAATAAATCATAAACCCGACTGCGTAAAAAGTGAACTTTAAAAAAGATGGAAACAAGATGACCTATTTATGTCTCCAAACAATCTCATGCAGTCGGAGGCGGCCTTGTTAAATTTAAGAAGATGCCTCCGACTGCATGAGATTGTTTGGAGACAGAAATAGGTCATCTTGTTTCCATCTTTTTTTAAAGTCCACTTTTTAAGCAGTCGGGTATTTCATTTTTTTAAATTACCTTTTTTTAATTTTACACTTTTTAGTTAGGAAGGATTTTTTTTTTAACTAGCTGCTAAATACTTTAATCGCGGCTGTGTAACTCGGATGTGTGAATTTATTTAACAAAAAAAAAAAACTGTCGAATTAAACCATTACTTAACCATTATTCTATATATACAGGTGACTTTGAAAACATGCGACAAAATTTAAGTGGGTGTTCTACCCATCAATATGAACAAATTTTACTAAGGGCCCAACTAAGAATTCGCAAAAAAAAAAAAAAATTGACCTTCCCATGTGTACGTACCCGATTGGACCATTTTGTATAAGAAGGACGAAATTTTTAAGCGAATTCTAAGTTGGTCCCATAATAAAAGTTGTTCATATTGATGGGTAGAACTCCGCCTTAACTTTTGTCGCATGTTTTGAAAGTCATCCTGTATATATATATATATATCTTTCAAAACTACAAATTCGAACACCGGTGTTTAGAATAGGTGTCGGTAAATAGATGATAACATCTCTCTCTGTTCGCCGGCGATAGCTTCAGGTAGTCCGCGAAATTTAAACTTTCTTACGTTTTTAGAATTTTCAAGTCAGTATCAGGTTGTATGTTGATCGGAATATGATTCGCGACCGTAACAAATTTGTATTTATAGAATTATAATCATTAAAAACATCAATACAACTCTCTAAGTTCATATAATCCTAATGAATCACTGTTTCATGAAATCTTGAAATTTAGGATTATACCAACTTAAAGAGTTGTATTACTGATTCTAATTATTATAATTTTGTGTACCAAATTTTAACTTAATCGGTCCATTAGATTCGGAGCATATTGGCTGTGATAGACGGACAGACAGACAGACAGACAGACAGACAGAAACATGAGTGATCCCATAAGGGTTCCGTTTTTCCTTTTGAGGTACGGAACCCTAAAAAGGGACTAGGGCCGTTATCAACCATGCGGACCAAGTGCAGTTTGGTGTCTTTGAAATGTTTGTTCTTCGGTTTGCGCATGAAATGTTCAACTTTTTAAAGCAACACTGTTACCGGCAACATTTTTCTAGTAACTACACACTAGTGACGAACACGAATACTTAGTAGAGCTAAATGATAAATGACTTTATTTCTGTAAGTAGGTTTATACAAACACTTTTACACGTCAATCAAGTTTTTGAAAACTAGATGAGGTCGACGTTTCCTATCTGACTACTCTGAGAAGAAAGGCCGAAACAAACTAGAGGTACAGTCTTTATTAAAGTCCAGAAATAATCTTGGTCAATTCATGTGAAGACCATGTAGATTGGTGTCTGAAATGGTCTTTTGAGGAAAGAACAGCACTGATTGAGGGGACCTGTCCAGGCAGCGCACGCATTTGACAGTAATCGCGTAGCTCAACTCAGAACTTAAGGAGCTCAAGCATTCGGCGAAGACTACCAATGAAAGGACATTTGGGTAGGCCGCATAAATTACTCAAACTGCCAGACCATGATTAAAAATTAATGAGAGAAAAAAGCAAACAAAGAAACAATGATCCACATAGTCTTCACATTCACAATAATTAAAATAATACAATACTTTACAAAGTAAATATAACTGTAGGTGAAAGCTAAAGGACCTTAAGTCACATTTTATAAATTATTCAGTAGAGCTCATTAACGATATAGATAGGTACCCGAAATTAGATATTAAAATCGACCGTGTATAAAAAGTAAATAGTGTATCCTTGTAGAAAAAAATTATGATTATGAAGGTTTATTAAGCTATTATATTGTGATATTTTTTGACAAATATTGTTCCTTAAAGCTGTAAAAATAAAAATGGACTTAAGGTCCTTTAGCTTTCACCTACATATATATAATAGCTGTCACAATAGCCCGGTAGGAGCCGCCACGAGGTACCCAGCTTAGTCCTACACTGTATTATAAATTGAATTATTAATCAAAACAGCTTAGCGATGAGTGGTTTCAACTTAATTTAATCCTAAGCCAGTGTTGTTGCTATCTGGGGAACCGTTTACATTATTCGTACGTGGTCCTGTACCAAACACATTCCACCGGTTGTATGTGGAGTACTAGATCAATAAATTCTTACTGCAGTAATGAGAATGCTAAGTTTTAGACAATAATTTATAATGTCGCTTTTAAGAAGTATTCGTCTTAATATTGTGCGTACAAACTTACATTTGTAGTTGGAATTTATGGGAGAACATGTTTTTCAACTACAATGTTAAGTTTGTTCTTCGGATAAATTCATCCCAACTACGGAACTTTCCTTGTGCGTGGTCCGACATGCAATAGGCTGGTTTTATCGGGTTGTAAATTATAAAGCAAATACGATTAATACGACTTTTAAAACAAAAAATACCAGTTCGTGAAAGTAATATTAAGTCATTTTGGTTGGTTGCTCAACGTACTAACAGACAGTTCATTATAAGTCCACTTGAAAACTATTCAAATAGGCTTTCAAAAGGGTTATGATAACTTATGAGATCAATGTGAAATTCTCTTATTAAAAGAAAATATTCTTAATTTTTTTCTAAAATTTTAAGTGTCCTTGAAGTTAAATAAGTGTACCTACTAATAATAAATTATTTATGGAAAAGAAGTCAAACAAACGAACTGTCATAGGTCAAATCGTAAAAGGTCACCGTGATATGATCATGTCCCGTGACATTATGATGTTCCTCTTTATTTACCTACTTTCTCAATACTCAATATATTTATTTACTTTTTACTTGATGACATAATGTGGAAATTCTTATTGTTAACCGTCATTGATTTTGAAGTATGTTTTATTTACATGAAAAGCTCTTTTCCACCGCCATTCCATTGATGAGCTTCTTGGTCCATTAACAAAGCGCGGCGATGACAGAAATGATCGAGTGACATCATGGTACTAATAGTGGGTAATGGTTTTCTACTCTTGCAACATTTTATCAGTGAAAGGGATATATTTAAATTACGTTCTCTTTTTAAAAATCATTCTCAGAAAAAAAGTGAAGCTATGCATTTATTGGAGAATTTTTTGGTTTTGATCGAAATATTATAAAAGACATCGGCCATATCCAAAGTTCAATGTCCTAATAAATACCAGTCGCGACGCTCAATTGTTTATTAATATTCCGAACAAGCGCCAAATCATTTGACACTACTTATTCCTAATATCCAACAAGATACTTCTATAATATGCCAGAACATTCCGGAGCACTGTGAGACAAACGATAGTTTCTGAGCACCGTTCAATTGGACTCAATGGATTCGACCTCGTCCCATCGGGTCTAAGGACCGTCAGTGATAAAGATGCACGTATGATCTAGCAGACAGATGCATTATCCAATACAAGATTTGATGCTGGATGCGCCAGGATGTCCTATTTCTCATGGATGAACGGTAGTTGATACTTTGACGCTTCGTCATCGGCCCACAGTAGTTCAGTTTGTTATTGCAGACACAAATTGCAAGCGCAAACATTAGACCCCGTAGATAGACACATATATTTGTCGACATAGGGGAATTGAATACTCGTATTTTCAATTACCTAATAGGGAACAGTTTTCGGCGTATATTAGTTAAACTAACGCAATCTAATCGTTGAATGTAAATGGTTTTTGTTTTAAATTGAAATTGTACACATGATAGGTACAGTAGCTGTAATTAGCCAAATTAGGTTGTTAAACTATCTGAAAGATACTATGTATGTACGAGTATAAAAATATAGTTTAAAAATATTATTAGTCTGTAAAATTATTTGAAAAACAATTTAACAGCCGCACGCGTCGGTCGACCAGGTTAAGCTACGCTTGCCGCGGTTGGTCCGTGGATCGGTGACCATCTTTACAAACCAAGAGTCAGCGAAATTAATGTTTATTAAATTGACTACCATCTTAAATTGTACGTAGATACAGTAGAACATCGATAAGTTAAACCTGGATAACGTAAATACCTCTTCAGTCTCAATCTGCCTAGCCTTGTCCCAACTATGTTGGGGTCGGCTTCCAGTCTGACTGGATGCAGCTGAGTACCAGTATTTTACATGGAGCGACTGCCTATCTGACCTCTACAACCCAGTAACTGGGTAAAACGATACCCTTTGGTAAGTCTGGTTGTCAGGCTTCCGGGCTTCTGACGACCCGGACCCTCCGTGCCTCGGAAAGCACGTTTAGCCGTTAGTCCCGGCTGTCATTCATGGATCTTTGTCAGCCGTTACGGGTCGTCAGAAGCCCGGTAGTCTCAACCAGTCTTACTTAACTGAGTTGTAGAGGTCAAATAGGCAGTCGCTCCATATAAAATACTAGTATTTAGCTGCATCCGATAAGACTGCAAGCCGATCCCAAAATAGTTGGGTTAAAAGGCCTAGCTAGACAGATGATGGTGAATCGGAAATGGGTGTGAACGACAAAGCCGAGTCAAGCGAAGCTTGCTTTCTTAATTATTTTGTAGTAAAGTTTGAGGACACGCCACTCCTAACACAAGTATTATTTCGACATTTGAAAATCCTTTTTAAAATAATCTCGACAATGATGTAAGAGATAGTGGATATATTCCGTCATAAAGGCGAAAGTTCACATTCTGTATCTTTGATATTAAGTTACGTTTTTTAGGGTTCCGTACCAAAATGGTAAAAAGGAACCCTTATGGTGCGACTCAATCTGTCTGTTTGTCTGTCTGTCACAGCTGGATATCTCAAGAACCTCTAATGCTATCAACTTGAAATTGAGAATAGTTTTCGATGACGTTTGCTCAACTTTTGCAAATAAGAAGGAAATAAAAATATGTATATATATTTTTTGCAACAGGGACTGAAAGGGTGTCTTAAAAATTCGAAGTGGGGCTACTAGGGTATGTGGGGTATCATATGAAAGAGCACTGTTTGCATATTCTCAAACATTTTTTCTTTTTTTTTAGGCCGCATGTTTTTGACTTTTGGTGAAAAATGTAAAAAAAATACCGTTCCCCCCTTATCTCCAAAGTTTGCATAGAGAAAAATCTGAAATTATTCTGTGTGATAGAAGTTTATGTAAAGATTACAGGAAAAATAAAATTATGTCTCTAAATAGCACAGTTTTTATTTATATATGGTGGCAAGGAGCCCTCGGTGCGCGAGTCCGCCTCGCTCTTGACCGGTTTTATGTATACCTAGGTGAAGAATTTAGTAACTACGAGTAGCATCCAATATCTCTTATATTAAATTTCTGGTACGACGTGGTGAGAAACATTGACATCGCACGTGTTTACTTTAAGGACGAGTATCAATCTTCCTAGCCTTTTCCCAACTATGTTGGGGTCGGCTTCCAGTCTAACCAGATGCAGCTGAATACCAGTATTTTACAGGGAGCGACTACCTATCTGACCTCCACAACCCAGTTATTGTGTAATACGATACCCCTTGGTAAGACTGATTGTCAGACTTTCGGGCTTCTGACGACCCGTAACGACTGTCAAAGATCCACGAATGACAGCCGGGACCTACGGCTTAACGTGCTTTCCGAGGCATGGAGGAAGGAGTCTTGGTTATGTAAAGATGGTCACCCATCCACGGACCAACCCCGGCAAGCGTAGCTTAACCTGATGGATCAACCCGTGCGGCTGTTATTATTTAGCCACGAGCTCCTCTAGCACTTTGTGGACGAGTATATGTTTTAATAATCGTATTTTTTTTTAATTGTATGTATATTGTATAGTATAAAGAAATCGTAAAATACTGAATTTAAAGAAGTGCGCACCTTTGTATTTGTAGATGTAGTTTAGAATAGTTTAAGTTATGATGAGGCTGACTTGCCACTGGGGATAAAAGCCTCTTATAAAAATTTAGAATAAAAAAAAAAAGTGCGCACCTCGTGTGTATTTTATCGTCACTTCCTTGTGTTTATTTAAGTTGTATAAAAAAAAGTGTTTATTTATTCGTAGAAAAAAACATCCAACATAGCTTTAAGTTGTATTTTGTACAAAATTCAAGTGCTAATTCATTCTAACTGAACATCAATTTATGACACATAAAACTGAATGTTCAGGTAATTTATCATGGCGCGTTCCGTCCCCTAACCACGTATGATGTATGACCCATGGGCGCCATTTGACATCCGGCAAAAGGCACGTCTTCCTAGAGAATTATTTCCAAGGGTCGCCTCCTCTTTCCGCACCGTTGACTGTTCTTCAATTATGTGATTTTCTCAAAGTGGTCAGACCCTTTTTTCTCTCGCCCTTCGGAACGTTTGTCACGGTTCAGTTTATTGATAAGTTACAGAAGAATATTGATTTGAATGGTCTGAGGATGAAATCTGGCAACTTGGGTCAAGTTTTATTGATACATAGGTTTTTTTTTTATTTTCAATTACGTCTTTTATGCTTAATTTGTAGTAAGGAAAGTGAAACTTTAGAACACACTAGAGAATGCAAAACTTCTTATTTTCTGAGAGCATTATCTATAGGTACATAAATACGATACAAATAAATAAAATTGAAGCGTCTGATGAACATGTCTGTTTGTCCTGAGTCTGGGTGTAATTATCTATATAAGTATGTATTTACAAAAAAAAAGTAGTATAATATATGTAGTATATCAGTTATCTGGTTTCCATAGTACAAGCTCTGCTTAGTTTGGGACCAGATGACCGTGTGTGAAAATGTCCCAGGATATTATGTTATAAGGAGTAACTTAGGCTACTTTAATTTCAGAAAAAGAATTAGGGTTCCGTGAAAAAAAATCAAAACCTATGAAATTGTGAACAAAATAATAGGGAAGTATTGACATCCACGCGGGCGAAGCCGCGGGCAACCGTTAGTTGTCAATAAGAAAGAAAAACAAAATTATAATCGGACTCAAACGTATCTGCTCCAGACATAAAATAAAAATGCGTGTTTAGAAAACTTGAGAAAATATTGATCATTTTCGCAAACTAAATCCACAGCAAAACAAGAATTGTGTCTTTTGAACAGAGAATTTTCCTATTTTCACATACCCTAATGTATAGGACAATGGAATGAAACATCAATAAAACTTCAACACTATTCTAGGATTAGCACCCCAAAAGGTCGGCTTAAATAAAAGGTCTTCACGTCGGCCACAGTTTACTTGGACTGGAAATCAATGTATTTACACACGAGTTTCAGCACTTTCTGCCTTTACTACAACTGCCTTAGATCACTTTTATCGACGTCTTTCTGATTATTTTTATTGCTAACAAAATTACCTACTTCTGCGGTTGCTTAGAGGCATAACACTCGGCCTTTCACGTCTTGAGTTAATATCTAGATATTGCTGTAGAGAATTTGTAATCCATTCTTCCAAAAAAAAGTAGATTTTATACAACAAGAAAAGAGTATTTAAAGGACGACCAAAAACAAGATGTTTAGAAACTCTGTCGAAGTTACTAAAATTTAGTAAACTAAGTTAAATTACAAAAGATATTTTTGGAAGTTATCCAAAAATATCTAAAAATAATTAAACATTTAAGCCAACTTCAAAAGCAATACATTCCAATACACGCGACAGCTATCGAAATCGGAGAATATCGGTAACATATTTCGGAATACCGATATCGAGACGCAAAACGGATGTGACGGTCTTAGTATCTCAATAATACGTGATCAATTGAACAATTGTTTTCCCTCTTAGATTCCCCCTTTCCCTCCTTCACCCTGTGACGTAGGTATTTTGTTGTAACTTGCCCTGATTCCTCTATATTGCTTTATCCTTCTGTAAACCGATATCTTAATGCGATTGGGAAGTAAACAGATAATTACGGCGCTGACTAAACAATAAACAAGAAAACGGGAAGTTATATTTTGGTTTGGAGACTGTTCTTAGAAATGTTCTATTTAGAATCTGATCTAGCTTGTCTTAGGACATTTATTACTTTTTTATCTGCTTTAAACGGATTATGTCACCGAAAGTATCATCGACTGATTTCCGTCATTGCCAAAACAAATCAAATTTTAAAATCCATTGACTTGAGTAACTACCATGAGAATGGTTCTGAATGACCCATTTGTTTATAAAAGGCTGTCCCAAATCTCATTGTTCCATTGTAGATCCCTTTCAGCAGAATAATACCGGTCTCATAACACGGTAACTTTTCAAACTAAACTTGGTCACGTCACAAAACATAGATAAATCCCTCCCCTTAAAACGTTTCAAAAGACATGTCATTAAACATCAAGTCTGTAAGGGTTTTATAAACCTCCATAAAATTCAATTTGGACAAGCTTATTGCGGTTTTAACTTCAAAGATAGTTGCGAATGAGCCACAAAGCGAGATAATGAAAAGGGCCAGTCGTTAGACGACGGAACCCTAAACAGCGCAATGGTCCGCGATATGAAGAATGTTGCCGTCCACACAAACTCTCCTCATTACAAGGTTACACTACCCTCGCTAATGACGACGGCCAAACCTTTTTGCGCGATACTCGGTCATTCGTCTTACGGCCAGCGACATGTGCAGACGATTCCACATGCCTTCCACCGTCAGACGGCGAGATAAATGAATGGACTTTACATTACCTCACACCTCTAAATAAGGTCGACAAGGTCAGTTTTACGTTCAACTATTAAAGTTACGAGCCAAAAATATTTCCTTTTAATTATAGTGAGGCTTTATATGTGGTTTTAGACACTCGAAATACTGGGAAACCTGTCACAACAAATTTATTGACCTTTCGATTTCGTCGCTATTTGGCCCGCCATTCGCGAGCTTTCCTTTCACAATCAAAAATTTAAATGAGTTTCCTCGTTTCACGAGAAAAGCGTATTTTTTTTCTTCTGATGCCATTTTGGGATGATATTACTCTTAAATGAATATTCATTCGGTGCGAAATCGTTTAAGAGATAATAGATTGAGGTTCATATTAGGTTCCCAATGAGTTATGGCTTTTCGTTTTGTATGCGAGAATTCTGTCTGCAGGATTCGTCCTAAAATGATTAATTGATCGGTGCACGATTACTTACTGAATTAGTTAAAAGTTATAAACCAACTTTCAAGGATTTCATGGTGACTCGTTACCTGAAAATAAAAATGACGTCATAAATATAACGAAGTTGAGCGTAAAACATAATCAATGTTATCAGAGCAGCCGGATTAATGCCCCGAACTTTGCAGATAATGTGTAATTACGATTTCGTGCAACTTGTTTAGGTTATCACATAAAAAGGGTTAAATATTCATGTGCTTACGCTACCAGCAATAATACATAATGGAAACCTCCATTTATTTATCCAGGCGTCTAAGCAACACTGACAAATGGTCTCCATCAAAATAACCGAACGAACCTGTGAGAAAAATCCTGGATTAAAGTTGCACAATGAACTCCTAGTATCCGAAATTCTTACGTAATTTCCCGAGAGGACACAGAAAAATGTAGCTTATTACCTAGCAGAGAGAAGGTAACTACAGTCGAAACTAACTTGCCATTGTTGCAAGTTACAGTTTTCAATCTTGAACAAGTTACTTCATAATTCAGGCTACCGAGACGAAACAGGAGCCACAACTTTTGCCGGTAGGAATTTGGTTGTTCACAGTAAGAAGTTATTTGGCGAAGTCAAACAAACCGAATGACCAGGCGCGCGCTCGGTCAAGCATAGGCCTCAAGTAAGTGATTCCCTCGCGAGTCATTCACGTGGACAGTCTATTTATCTACTAAATAGAATTTTTAAGGCCGAAACATGTTTAACTCTACAAATTAATTTAGTTTTATCAGCATCCTCCATCAACGTCAGTGCTCTCGTTATGGGCCCTTCTCAGGCACGATGAGTGACGTTTTAATTACCTACTTGTTATTTTACGTTCTCTGGATATTGTTTTTATTTGAAAGTTAAACTTAATATCACTTATCTTTTAATAACAAAGTTTTTTTGGCAAACAACGTCAGACGATATTTTAGCTTTGCAATGCATTTGAATTTAGCGTTCTCATTCTACAGTGCGTAGGCACTTTATATTTTGTATAATCGCACGTTCGAATTTTCATAAATAAAACGTCTGCAAATCGAATTATGTAGTTTTTTTTTCTTTTGGCTTCGCACAGTTTGTGTATTTCAAGCCAATGTCAAATTTATGTAGTTCGAATTAGTTTTTACTGAGTAAAATAGTGATGTAGACACGGAATATACAGTTTATTATATCTATTCGTAACAATAACATGTTTTATTTAGTTGTCATTGAATAGCAGTGCTATAGTTGCAATACGTATAGTGTGGTCTGGTCAGTATAATAGGCGCGCATCTCCGCGTCAAATCCTCTGGTGGCCGCGTGTCGCCGGTTGATAAGCAGTCGATGGGCTAGAACGGGGCGATGCAAGCCAATAGCGATAGCGGGAATATTTGCAAATTGTTGTAGTGTATGGGAAATCAAGCGAATTGAACATTCGATTTATTCTGCCTAATAATGACTAAATATGGATTGCTAATTGCTATTATCCCAATTTATTTGGGGTTAGCGCTACTTCCACGTTTCTCTGTTAGTCGTCAACTTGGTAGTCAGAGTCACTCCCTTTCTAGCCATATCAACTTTCACCCAGTCCATCCTTCGTTTGTTTTGGATATTTATAATAATTTAATAATCCTTGTTAATAAAACAACCATAATTACACGATGATTTATTTATTCTCGTGATTTAATATAGCACTCAATACAAACTCATTAAGGTGGTTGTATTACTAGCATGCAACTGTATACCCCTCAAAGTATCAATCATCAAGTTCAGTAGCGCGTATCCCGATAAATAATTTAAACCAATTGAGTATGTATAATACGGTTAAAAAGCTCTGTAAGTACCTACTGTAGTCGAGGTCAATGACAGGATCAACTCAAGTGAGAGCAAGAGCGTAATTTAATATTATCAACAAGCGTTAAAAGCTTATAAATTGAAACGAATATCGTCTGCGACGCTACGCGATGATAGCAACACCCTGTTAACTAACCGTTGACCAGCGACAGTTACGCTTTGCCCCTCACTATTACTGGCTCAAGTAACATTTTAAGTGGAATGACAAGTTCCTTTGCCTCGTCTCTTTAGAGTTTAGATGAACAACTCAAAGAGAGGTCGTTAAGGAATAACGTGATAGTTACGTTTACTTATGCATGAGCTTTTATAATATGACCTTCGTAGTTGTATCGATTTCGCAAGCAGGTGTTGTACATCACACTGTAAGTAGGTTTATACAATATAGTTTTACAAGCGAAATAGCTACTAACGAACCGTATCGTCGACCACGAAAATGACTAGCAAAATTTCACATTTCGTGGACATTTATTTACAAGACAATAGGCCGCGATATGACGAAAATTTTCAATTAAACAAAACAAAACGACGACGCCTTGGAGGGTATTGTATGGTGCGACAGTTGGCATTGGCGGGGAACGGCGTGGAATGGCGTGGCGTGGCGGATGTCCGGCGCGCGGCTCGGCAATGGCGCGGGATACTAAAGCCGTCGTCGACGTGAGAATGGCGCGCGACTCACTCGCGCCATTACGGACGGAATGGCGCAGATTACGCGGAGTGATATCATACGGAGGCAACGGTGGTGACGTCTAGGAATTTATAAGTAGAATTGGAGCAGCTTATGTAATCGGTCCGTGAATTGTTTTGACCACATGCTCTGTTGTGCGTATGGAATACTTCAAGTCTTTGTTGGCAATGAATCAAACGTTATGTCTGTTGTTAACGAGATTTAGGGGCCAACAATTTGAGATACTGACATAAATAAATACCTAACATAAAGTTTACAAATAAGCCCTTGTAATGCGCAAGCGGGCGCCGCGCGTGATTTTACAAACTCAAAAAAAAAAGTTCGTTTTGTATGTAAAAAATCACATGTGGGCGCGTGTCCCGCTTCCCGTTGCATGGCGCGGGGCAGTGTGTACGACGCCTTAAGATGTTATTAGCCTCATAAAAATTATTATTAAAATGTAACTTCGTCTTCATTCATTTGTAAAGGGATTTGACCTTTTACTAATGCAGCAATGATTGATGCCATAGTAGCAGTAGTCGTGGTAGGTAAGTAAGTACCTAATAAAAAAACTAAGTTCATAAAACATTTTTCCCACACTTTTTCACATTTGACCTCCACCCGTCAAATTTAAGAAGCATCATTTTATCTTAATATTTAAAGGTCTTATTCAATCACGCACATCATAAAACGTGACATCATCTTGGTATTCAGTGCTCGGCAACAAATGTAGGTACAATACGATACAAATCTCGCGGCACACACTCTGCAAACATACAGTAGTATCTCCCCTCGTTTCCTGCATCGTAAGTAACACACGTCCCGCGTAAGTCTACCAACATATTTTTGTAGTCCCTATTTCGCAACATTAGATTTTACCGACAAAACAATAGAGTAAAAATTTGCATGACACGACGCTTTTCAAACTGCAGCGAAATCGGGAGGTAGTTCTGTGAGCGTCAATCTACCGAGAGGGAACGCTATTTCGGTCTGCATGGCATACACAAGCGGTCTTTGAAATTTTAATCGTTACATTCACCCTGGCCCGATGGCACACTAGAGGCCGTGTGTTACCATGTTCATCAAGCCACCACCAAAAGGATAAAAAATGATAAAGTGTGACAAGCGTTTGCGGTGAACCCTTTATTTTGACGTGACAACCTAAATTGAGCCTTTTATATTTTGATCGATGCGCCTGTTCACATCTTTCATTACTGCAAACTTTTGAAAAGATTTAGCTGTAGTAGTAATAATAATAGTAGTTCTTTGTAACTGTTAGCTTTATAAGAAAAGTTTATCGCCAAAAAGCTCTTGTTGAACTTGCAAACAAGTTTGTTCGGTACTTTTGTTAGATTATGGTCTTAAACATACGTATCCATTACTGAAACTTTTAATTTATTAAATTGAATAAGCTCTTTGAGAGCTTTAGCTTTATAATAATACTTTGTACTTGTATTGTTCTTCACCCTACAGTTTCCGTGGCCTATTTTCAGATGCTCAAAGGAGTCTCGTGTATTTGCAAGCCCATGACCGGTTCCTTTACAAAAGAAATTATGCTCGTAGATTATAGATATGTATATACTCGTATAGTCATCTAGCTCTATAGTTCGTTCGCGTTAAGAATGCAGTGAGTCATCAGTGCAACTGCAAGATCCGACCAACCGTTGCGTTCGAAGCAATGCCTTCAACTGTCATTGTGAACTTGACTTTGTAATTTGAAAAGGGGGCGGGGCTAGGCCGACGGACAATGATGACTCACTGCATTCTTAACGCGAATGTACTATACTGTTGATCATGGGGTCCTGGGTTCGATTAACGGGTCGAGCCATATGTTATTGGGGTTTTCTGTCAGGAAATTTCTCAGAAACAGCCCGAAGTCTGGATTTGTGCCCGGTTGATGTCAATAGGCTCGCCCCCTATTACATGGGACTTAAACATATCTTTTTCTCTTGACTCTAGTCTAGGTCAGAGGTGACAGAGACAAAGTCGACGATGGAGTGAGCTTACCCAGAAGAAGCCTGTTCACTCTCACTTTGAAGAGATTAGGGTTGTATACGTTCGGAAACACAGACGCAGGTAGTGAGTTCCACTCTGCCGAAACGTGGGTGTACTATAGGCACACCTCTGCCTAATCCTTCGGGGATTACAGGCTTGATGGTATATTAAATTAGATACAAACTTGTTTTATTCAAATACAAATTTATTTAAATTTTTAAAGAGGTCAGAAGGACATGTGGGTACTAGGAATACGAAATGTCCTACTTAAATGGTCGGGTCGCAAGTATTTCATTCAATAGTGCATTTATAAGTTGTTCACTTATCGGTTAGGAGCAGTGAAATAAACGATTTCCCGCATTCAAGTTTCATTTGTAAATAGTTTTGCTAGTTTGCTTACATTTCGCGTGGAATAAAAATCTTAATACTTTTTTACCATCTATGAGGTAAAATTTGTGAGTTTGTATGTAGACGGTGATCTTCGGAACTACTGATCCGATTCCGAAATTTTTTTCACTAATGGGATGGATATTTAAAGATTTTATGTTAAGGCTTGCCCTCCGTAAAATGCAGCGAAACTAAGTTTGTGTCCATCTTTTACAGAAACTATAGCATTTTTTTTTTTGATAGGAAAAAATACACAGTAATCTACAATACATAAGAAGTGTTTTTGTTTGTCCTGAAATCTATTTTAGTTTTTAGAACTAAAGACAAAAAAAAACCAAATCCAGATTTTTTTCTAGCTTTTACCATGTTCTCCTAAAATTTTCATTAAAAGTGTTCATATATTTATACAATTCTCTACAAAATAATAAGGAATTATTTCATGTCATTACTTTTTTAGTCCAATCAATAGATTGCTTCATATTTTGCAATAAATTACCAGCGTTCTGTCATCGCGCTTCTCTTTCTTTTATATGCAGTCCGAGAGTGATCGCGATTTTATGGGAGGACAAACCTTAAGAAATTTCACGCGGACGAAATCACAGGCAGAATCTATTGATTTAAATTGAGTGAAAGTCGTTTTTTTTTTTATATTGAAACATTGTGACATTCAGAATTCTGTGAAAATGTCTGTAACACTTAATTATGAATTAAAATAAGTTGTAGTTAAGTTACTAGTATGGATTAGCAATTTAATATTCTCTCATAAATCTCAATCTCAGCTAAGACAAAATCTAGAATAATTTAGATTTATTTATTAATTTAGTGAAATTCGTCGAAATCTAAGCGACAAAGGCAAACAATATGCTTATTATTTAGAGAATAGAACAATAAACTATCCGTGCTTGAAATATTAATTATAGTGCGCGCGGAAGTGCTAGTCACTGCCTGAGGTACCTATATCAGCGGTGAGACGGGGAAGATAGACAAAGGTGAAGCTAACAAAGTCTGCCAATCTTGCCAATCGCGCCCTCCTCGTCTCACCGCTCACATACCTCAGGTGGTGACTAGCACTTGCGCGCACTCTATAGGTCATGGCAAAACTTTGATCATAACACCCAGTTTTGGAATTGAGAATTTGAAGCTGAGAACTTGTCAAACCCTACTTTAGCATTACATACTTTAAAAAAATTATTCCTTCAATGTAGTTGCAGCCCTCCGAAATTCCTTAAGCTGGGCACTCACGGTCAGTCCATCGCGCCAAATGGCGTGATGTACCGACGCCAGCACAACATGCTACCCGAAACTGTCAAATTTTCCCAATCAACCTTGAACCTAATGCTTAAGCGATAAAGTTGAAAATCTATTAAAGAAATTTGACAGATTGTAGTAGTAGCTTGATGTGCTGGCGTCTGTACATCCAGAATTAGATCGTGAGTGAAGAATCGACTTCAATCCAAATTTTGGCGCGACGTGAATCCACGGATTTTCCGTGCGTGCCGTAATCCATAGCCATACGCCGTTTGGCTTCGCGCCGTTTGTCCGTGAGTGCGAAAACCGTGGGCCTTCCCCGTCGATCGAGAAATTAAAAGGCCTTTTGGTTTAATCCAAATGGAAGTTACGTACTACGTAAGATAGAAAATTTTGAATTGGTAATTTGAAATTAATCATTATCATTATCATTATCATTATCATCTGGTAATTTGAATTTTGTATCATATAGGTACCGTATCTACACCATATTAAGAGTATGCGTCAAGTATATGTACAATTACGTTATGTACGCCCTATTAGGTATCCCGAACCGTTGATTCGATTTTGATGAGATCTCGCACTCCGGAAATATGGGCTCCCATTCATGGAATGCAAGGGGAGTTGCAATATTACACGGTATCGTGAACTGAGCTGAAAAGCTGTAGTGCAGAAAACGAAGACCAGTACCTACGCCCTACAGTTGGAATAATTAACGTATGTCGTGATTTTTATGAAATTCATGAAAACTTAAGTATTTTTTTGTATATTGTTAAGTATTTAAACGTAAAAATACGATAGAAAGAAGACACTTAATTTAAATTTCATTTAAGCACACACTTTGAAGCTTTTTTTTTTGTAAATAAAATCGTAAAATACGTACCAACAACTAAACTCTATACTCAAATCAAGTTGCTCACTCAAAACTTTTTTTTTGGTCGTCTTGCGAATATAAAAGAAAACAAAAACGCGAAAATAACACTAAACACTGCGGTGAAGTCAAGTCAAGGAGTCGACGATTAAAACGAGCGTCTAAACTCGACGAACATTTTAACGAATGTTAACCTCACATGACTCCAGGACAAAGGCATAAGTTATGCCACAAAAAAGTTTAAACATCGCGTATAAACATTCCTCGCTACATTAAAAACCCAAAAAAGCCGCGGTATTATATCATTTAGAACAAAAAATGCGTAGTAACACGCGAGGCTCAAGGTTCCCGTGAGTGCCCAACGCTAATACACCACGCATGTCCAACCTGCTTTAAAATTCAAATGTTATTTACATTCACCCCCTAGCTTGGTGTCTCCGAAAATGGGTCTTAAGTAACACTGAAAACACTCCACACTGGGACTATTTTCGGCGCCCCTTTAGGACTGTTAAAATAGAATGTTATTCGAGGCCCAGAATATGGCTTCAATAAATGTTACTTGCCTGTTAACCTATATTCAATACTTCGATCCAAAAAAAAACTAGGCACTTAGTGATTTCTAGGTACCTAAGTATTTAATTTAATGTTTTATTTTTCGTAATATGTCTTATATCATTTTGACGTTCAAAAAGTGATGATTTTCAGCCTAATTTGAATAAATGACTTTTGATTTCATTTGATTTGTAGCGCCATGTTTGAGGTACTAGTTTCCAAACCAGTTTAAAATATTTATCCTCGTCTCATCGTGATATCTTAATTAGCATTGAAGATAGAACAAAGTCATATTTCCTGCTACATTAGGATCGGCAATTTAGTCGGTTACCATTTAATCTCGTTAGCTGTTCAATTCGGTTCGTTGTGGAGTTGACAGTTGGCAATGGGATTCGACTAATAAATCATAATACGGCGGAATCGAGCCCTCTGGTAACTCGCAATTTTCCGATGTACGCCGCACGGTATGTCAATCATCCCGGGCTGAATTGGATAGCTTTACTGGAAACAAGATTGCAGTATTTTTGTGATACGCCTTTAATGGATATTTGTACGTTGTCATTAAAAAAAAAAAGAATAAAGCGGACTCGTCTCGGAACCATAAACCGAAACCGACGCCTCCTCTTCTACTTTCGGCCGAAACCGTAACGAAAACTTACATAATCAAGAGAAAACTAAAAAATCTGAGCAGTAACTATGGAACTCCAACAATCATAGATGAATAATTAATTTTTGTAGCCAAAAAAACTTACTTTCGAAAAAAGTAAATCATAAAGTACGAACGAGTAGGTACTTTAAAAGTAAAATGAAAGCTCTAAAAACGTTGCACAATAATATTCTCAAAAGTTGTAGTAACAAGTTTCAATAATATGTTCGCGCAACAAACTTCAAGGTCGTATGATCGCCTTTGACCTGCGTCACCTCGATTTTATTTTATATTCAAATACATAGATAAACTCAAACCTTGCTGGACGATAATCGTTAATTTTTAAGACGGTCCTATTGCTATCACAAACGGTCAAATTTACATACACATAATCAAGTATTTAAAGGTTTTTTTGACCTCAGCCTTTCTGGCTAAAAATCATATTTATTTATCTGCTCTATGTACAAAATTTAAATGGCTATCTAATAAGTGAAAACACATTATTTTTTACGGTAGGTTACTGATAAAATAACCGAATAAAAGCTGCGAACAGTTCAGACCAAAACATTAATTTATCGGTTAATCATTCAGAAAAACCTACAATAGGGAATTAAATCTATAAAGAATGGGCTGTATGGATCAGATCTTCTCCATAAGGTGCATAGCCGAAAAACATCTGGCAAAGCACAAGAAAGTCTACTGTGCTTTTGTTGACTTGGAGAAAGCCTACGACAGTGTGTGGACGGAAGAACTGTGATCGATACTATCAATGTACGGTGCGGACTGGCGCTTGCTAAGCGCACTGAAATCTTCCAGTGACAAGGATTCCAGTGCTTGTGTTAGGATAAATGGGCATACACGAGCTGGTTCTTCATATCGAGGGGTGTCAGACAGGGTTGTGTAGCACCGTGGCTGTTCAACTTGTACATGGATAGTTGATATAAGATGAAAGGGATCAATATAAATGTGAATATGACGAAGGTCATGGCGTTTAAAAGAGAAGGGGATGTATGGGTGTGTAATGTGAAAACAAATAATAAGAGTGTGGAGCAACTGAGCAAATAAGTGAGTTTGTATATTTGGGGAGTCTGTTTACAAGGCATGGAAGGATTGGTGAAGATGTGGAATGGAGAGTAAATGCGGGAGGTAAAGTGAATGGTGCTAAACATTCGATTGTGACCAATCAGTAGTCCAAAAAGTCCAAAAAAGCTCGACAGGCTGTTCACAATGGTGTGCTGGACATTACGCTTATGTATGGAAGTGAATGTTGGGTGTGGCAAAAGAAGTATGAAATTAGAATAAATGCTGTACAAATGCGTTCCTTGCGAAGCATGTGTGGTGTGACTATGAATGATAGGCTGAGGTATGATGTGATAAGGCAATGGTGTGGTTTAAAAGAAGATGTAGTGACAAAAATTGAAAAGAGTATGATTAGATGGTTTGGTCATATTGAGAGGATGAACGAAAGGTGACTAACAAACGGTATTTACAAGGCAGATGTGAGTGGAAACGACGGGAGGGGACGCCCTAGGAAGACAAATAGTGACCTTATTGGTGATTTTCTTCAGAAAGGTCAGGTGCATAGTACTGGCAACCGACCTGCGTGTGTGATCAGCTGAACGTAAACGAGGCAAAAGAGTATGTAAGGATCGTAGTGTTCAGGTGGTGTTCTGTAGTTTCTGCCTACCCTCATGGGAAGAAGGCATGAGTTTATGTATGTATGTAAAGCCAGCCTACCTAGAGACTAGCTTTATTTTTAATCTGGCAAAACTTTAAATTCTACGTGAAGCTTTTAATATACTTATTTAAAAGCTTACACGTGGAAAAAAGTAAAGGCGCCGATATGTCGACGTCTCGAAATCAAATTTTACACGAAAAAATAATTTCGTTATTTTTCTAGTAAATAAAAACTGGAAAATTTCCAAAGAACTAAAGTGTTTAAAGAAAACCGTTGGTAATTACCGCAGAAAAATTTGAAAAAATTGCATAAAGTGTATCCCGACCCATTGATACCGTAAATGGTATAACAGTAAAAAGTCAGTAATAGTAAAATACAGGTTTATTCCTTGGGGGCGTCGATATGATTTTAGTGACTTTCAAATCTGTTATTACGCCTTCAAATAATGCAAGTAAGTTATGCAAAAAATGTATGTTAAACTAGAATTTATAACGGTTAATGAGATACAGCCCGCTGACAGACAGACGGGCGGACGGATGACAGCGGAGGCGGGCGTAGTAATAGAACCCTAAGAACTTCAAACAAAGATTTCTTTCAAACTACTTAAAATATTTAATTTTTTTTTTTTTTTTTTATGAACAGACTATTTTATTATCTTAGATAATATTATATCTGTGATTTTTTCAAATCTACATATTTTCGTTACTAAAAATAAATATTCCTTATGACGCCGAACGCATGTGGCGAAATCGTACCGCCCAGTCGCACAAGCACTTATCGTCACCTTAAGTGTCCCCCAAACGTGCCTATTTCAAGATCTACGCGTAGTAGGTATTCAAACGACAAGAATTTTTAGATAGGTCTGTCGATGCTACCCAAAACCGTGCTACCCCTGACATGTGGTACGCACACGCGGGTGTGCGTAAAAAAAATCTTTTTATACAATGTGTAACTTAAATAACGCACAACCTCTTAAGGGGTCACTCATAATTATGAACAACTTTTACTAAGTGACCAAACCTGAAATCGCGAAAAAAAAAAACAGCTGTTCAGTACATTTTGAAGTATTATACGAACATATAATACATAAATGTACAGAACAGCTGTTTTTTCGCGATTGCAGGTTTTACTCCCACAATAAAAGTTGTTCATAATGATGAGAGGTTGTTAAGAGTTTGTTGGTGTTTTACCAATAACCCTGTATAAACGTATATCATATATAATATATATATAACCGTAAAAACCATCATCCAATGGCGACCGCGGGCTTGCAGTAGGTGTGAACCTATGGGGTTCGGTAGACATTCGAGCACATATAGACATGACCTATATGTTTTTTATTTTTATTATTGTACTCACATGTCAAGGATTAATAGAATATAATATTGTTTTCCGTCTCATTCTTACATCATCATTTTATCCAATCTAGGATAAATCAAGATATACTGCAACACTTGCTACGTTTACAATTAGATGCATGCCTATAAATTCCTGTCACAAGACAGCCTATTATTAAAAAATAAATGAAGAGCCATTAAAGGAAACACGTAAACTAATGATGTAGCCTAGAAGCAATTTATTTGTATAATTATATCCAAGAAGATGTGTTAAGCCGGTTAACCTTGAGGCTCCGTCATACGAGATCCTCCTTTGTTTGTATTCGCTCGACACCTAATGGAACGATCAACGAAACTATTGATAAGTAGAACTTTCAGGCCCATAATACGTTTAATAATAGACCAAGGGCGGATTACTCCCATGAAACTAAGCACGATTATCACATATAAACCGCGCTCAAGATCTGTCAGTGTCATCATTTTAGTGGAAAATTGACACTGACAACTCTTGAACGCGGTTTAGTGCGGATTTCACCCGTGAAACTGAACGCGATCACCACATCTAAACCGCGTTGAAGAGCTGTCAGTGTCAAAATTGTTAAGGAATATTGACACTGACAGCTCTTGAACGCAGTTCAGATGTGCTGATCACGATCAGTTTCATTGGTGAAATCCACTCTTAGATGTGCTTATGATAGGAGGAGCTCGTGGCTAAGTAATAACAGCCGCACGGGTCGATCCATCAGGTTAAGCTACGCTTGCCGGGGTTGGTCTGTGGATGGGTGACCATCTTTTCATACCGAGACTCCTCCGTGCCTCGGAAAGCACGTTAAGCCGTTGGTCCCGACTGTCATTCGAGGATCTTTGACAGTCGTTACGAGTCGTCAGAAGCCCGAAAGTCTGACAACCAGTCTTACCAAGGGGTATCGTATTATCCAGTAAACTGGGTTGTGGAGGTCAGATAGGCAGTCGCTCCATGTAAAATACTGGTATTCAGTTGCATCGGTTAGACTGGAAGCCGACCCCAACATAGTTGGGAAAAGGCTAGGCAGATTGAGATGTGCTCATGATCGGGTTCAGTTTCAGTGGTGAAAATAGCCCTTAATGCGTATAATAATAGACTCAAGTGACGTAACCCTTTTGTCTTTCTGTGTTTCACTTAAACTTGAGGCACAAAACGTTATTCGTTTAATGAGACTAGCCTTGACAGAGACTATTTTTCACTAAGACTCCTCTCATTAGCTGAAACATTTGTTAGTAATTGGTCAAGGTACTGCTGAGAAGTGGTTTTCAATGAGGCTACATTTAAATAAATAAAACAAATAGTATTAAGAATCAGTGGATGAATGACAAGCTCATGAGAGATTTAAATAGTGCAGACAAAACAAACATTAAGGTATTTAAATCTTTCAATTAGCTCCTCAGAACGTGTCGACAGCGCTGTCGTCGAATCAAAGCACGTTTGTTTTTTTACTTTATTTGCCGCAGATTATTTCTTTAAAACGTTTAAAAGATTAGCTGACATTTAATCAACGGAAAGATCTTGAAATTCTCTCCAAAGTTGCTCTTAATCGTTTCTGATTCTAACTATATTTTTTCTCTCTCCGGTTAATTTTCATCCCATTTCGCCTGCCGGAGTAGTCAGTTAATCAAGCATAAGTACTAAACATAGTTCCATATTCGCTACTGATTAGTCCAAATATAGTGCGCGTACGCTGACTTAAGTTGGCTTCTATTTAGTAGCCGTCACCACTTCATGGCTGAGTGGCAGCTGTCACTGTGCGACTTACTTGCTTCACACCCAATCTACGAACATCACAAACATTCTGGAATACTCTATTTTTTTTTTTTTGTAATTTGTTAATTTACGGTGACGTTTTGTGAAGTGTTGCCATTGGAACCAAATCAGTTTATAAAATTATAATTTTTATTTTAGTTTGGTACTAAAAATTGAATCCTAATTATTGGGCAATGTTAGCGCAAATAAAATCGCAGAAGAACTCGCATGAAGAAGTTATTGTGATTTTGCTCATAGTTTATGTCAATATCATGAATTATGTAAATAGACTCGAGTTACAGGCAAACCTTGAAAAAGAACGCGATAAATCAGTAATTAATTACTGTAAATACTGTAATGAATGACAACAGACTAGAACAATAAGAAATCCTTATCAGTATCTTTAGTGTCAAAACCAACGACGTGGAAAAAAACATGCAATAATTGAGAAACAACGAATGTCTGTTGAATGTCTACTGACAAAGTCGATTGGTGTTCTGCACTGTATCCAAATACGATTAATGTCGATTGTAGAGATATTGGAATAAGTCAATATTAACCCAAATAAAAAACCGAGGTGCTTCGATATCTAGAGTCTACAGATGATCAAGCACGTGCTACAAAAGATAGTAGGTAAGCACCTATTGTTTACTTTTCGTAAAAACAATTTTAATTAGTATACCAAATACTAATTAGGTTTTGCAAGCGTGAATAATTAAGTGATTAGTGAGACTGAGAAGCAGTGGTCTCGAACGCCAAATGGCCAAATCGGTAGAGTTGCCCACTAACATCGCTAGATTCATACCCAAAATCGATAGGTAAAAAAAAATATCCCATATCGTTCTACCGATATGGGATATTTTTTTTTTTTTTTTTTGAGAAGTTCTTCGAAAGTGTTTACTAGGAATTTCCTTCAAGATCGACAAAAAGTAAACAGCCTCAACTAGAGACGTCTTTGACAAATGTGAGCAATTAACACATGTGGAAACATAATAAATTAATGATTTAAATTAATATTACAGCCGGCACGGCGGGACATCAACGAAACGCGTCGACGCGCTCGAGATATTGCCGGTGCGTTCCAAGCGCGTTCACCTGCGATCGAGGTGAAGGTCACGCGCGTCATGAACCGAACGCGCCCGAACGCAAATGTCAATGTAAATATTGTAGGTATTCCCGCCAAGCCGGCCATCTTGAATTTCGGCTTGACCGGTTTTGGGATGAGACCCAGAGCTAATAGCGAAGCGAAGGAATGTCGACTTTACTGGATTTCTTTCTTTTCTTTGCTCGTCGCGGACGTTTGTGATTGCCCAAGCTGGTCCATTGTTTATCTAAGTCTTCTGTTGCATCAACGTTGGCTGACCTAATGTTAGCAAATCGTTAAGAAGTTATTACAAAGTTTGCGTTGATATTACGTTTTGATAATTAAGCATCTACTACAGCGTCTCAAGCAATGATTCTGAAGGCCTGGTGTGGTTGAGGCGGCATGCATAGCTAGTGTGTTCTCAAGGCCTCGTACGTCCATCTAGTAAAGGACTCACCCATCAAGAAGTGTCTATTGTATCATCTATCATCTAGTATCCCAAACTAGACGCACTGTTAATTTATTATACATAAAGCAAAAGATATCATATTAAAAGACGTATGCTAAAAGATAATTAATTAATTTATCCATAAAATGGTGAAGGTTTTTTAGACCGCGTTATACATAACTTTGCAAATCAATTACACTATAGAATAATAACATAGTCAAAAATATTCACTTATTAATTATTAAGAAAATGTTCTAATTTAACTTATATTTTTTTCCAAGTCACTATCACTACTCGTTTAGACGTGAGCTTCAGTTTAAAATCATTAACAGGTAATTTGACAGGCCAGTCGGCGTGGTTGGTTAAGATACCACCTATCATGCCGCAGGTCGTGGGTTCGATTCCCATCCAGGACAAAGATTTGTGTGCATGAACATGTCTGTTTGTTCTGAGTCTGGGTGTAATTATTTACATAAGTATGTATTTACAACAAAAAAAAAAAGTAGTGTATGTAGTATATCAGTTATCTGGTTTCCATAGTACAAGCTCTGCTTAGTTTGGGATCAGATGATAGTGTGTGAACAATGTCCCAGGTTATTATTATTATTAAAAGTCGTTTTTCAGCGCCTTAATATTAACAGCTCTACAAACAACACATATAATAATTAATTAATAGTAAGTAATTAATTAATACTCAAACATCATCATCATCTGCCTAGCCTTTTCCCAACTATGTTGGGGTCGGCTTCCAGTCTAACCGGATGCAGCTGAATACCAGTATTTTACATGGAGCGACTGTCTATATGATCTCCACAACCCAGTTATTGGGTAATACGATACCCCTTGGTAAGACTGGTTGTCAGACTTTCGGGCTTCTGACGACCCGTAACGACTGCCAAAGATCCACGAATGACAGCCGGGACCAACGGCTTAACGTGCTTTCCGAGGCACGTAGGAGTCTCGGTATGTAAACAGAGTCACCCATCTACGGACCAACCGCGGCAAGCGTAGCTTAACCTGATGGATCGTCCCATGCGGCTGTTATTACTTAGCCACGAGCTCCTCTTAATACTCAAACCAATTCACTTAAATTAAGTCCACTTGAACCGATTTACGTAGTTCACGTAATTTGGTGGACAACAATGCCGTAAGTCAATCTAAAACGTAACTAGAGAAAATATTTTACCCAAATTCGAAGGTCGCGTGAACGAACCCGGAGTAAAAAGCAAGTTATGATAATTACGTCAAACTTTGTCAACGGCGTAAATTATATTCATTGTAAAACACGCTAACTGATTTAAATTAGCTATAGTATATGAATAGGTACCTAACTGATAATAATAACGACGGTTTACGTCATAAACTACATATAGATAGACTCCGTGAAGAGATTCTTTGAAATTCATTCATGTTTATCTTAGAATTTTATATCTGCAAAACCACTAGACAGACATATTCAAATAGCTACGGAACTAAGAGCGATATTTCAAATAAAAAACTTACGTAAATAACCCAGACGTTGATTAAGAAACCGGTTGAACGCCATCCAAAGTGGTATTTTAAAACTTAAATCCCTTTCCGCCCTTCTGAACCAGAACAAAGGTACCAATTAAGCTTCATAATCGCCGGCACCCTTATAATTAATACTACAGAAATTAAAACTCCAGCAATAAACGTACAGTACTGTACTGCTACAGACTATACAAAAAATACACAATCGTAGCGTTGTGCTCTACAGAACATTAATTAAGAAGAAAAGAATTTCATAGAAAAATAAAAGGTCTCATAGGTGTTGGTCTGAAATGAACTTTATGTGCGAACCGTTTAAAGTTTAAATTGCTAAGATGAAGGAGTTGGGCAGTATTGAGCACGCGATGGTAGATTATGGAACGTCGTAAAAATTGAATCTTTTTAAGATTCCTAAAATTTGTTAATCCTTTAATCAAATGTCTTGTTAAAAGCATCTCTAGTAGGTACCTACGTAACGGAAGAATTTTATAATTAATTGTTTATTAACTCCTTGTTAGCTAGAAGTGTTGATTATTAATAAAATACTTAGATAAATCATTATATTGGTGTCGGCTTCCCGTCTAACCGGATGCCGCTGAATACCAGTATTTTACATGGAGCGACTGCCTATCTGTGACTGTCTAGCCAATATTGTAACTAATTCCAATGTCTTGATTTTTTGCTCACATATTTTGCAGTTAGTACAGACGTAGCAGTATAGGAAAACCATTCAAATCCTAAATAATATTATATATTATATTCGAGTGTGTTTGTTTGTTTATTGATTACGCTTTCACGCTAAAACGGTTGAAGCGATTCGGATGAAATTGTGCACATGGGTATACCATGACCTGGAGAAGGACATAGGGTACTATTTATCCTGGATCGCAGACGAAGTCGCGGGCAACAGCTAGTATGACATAAAACCCTATAAAAGGGTGTCGTTAATTGAAGAGAGCACATACGATAGTTTAGTATGAATGTAGCTTGATAGCGGAGTGGGGACAGCGCCGAGTTGCTAACGAGGGGAAAAGTGCCTATTTCCGAGGCGTAATGACGTCGTGTCAGCCTTATAGCCAGGCCAAACACCAGCCCAGCCTGAATAGAATTCTAGATAATATTTAGCCAACCCCTACGTACAATACTTTAGTATAAATAAAACGATGGTTTTACACGAAACACGACTATTTGTGTTCTGTGCTCTCCTGTATTTATATTACACATAAATATTATATTACATTATAAATATATTTTTTTCTGAATTATTCTGTTTCTGTGACAAATAAACCTATTTTTTTTTTCTTTCTTTCTTCATTAACTACTACAGTTTCAGTTTCAACCAGTTCTATGTTCGACATTATTGTACTCAATTTTCCTGATTGTAATCTTCAATCTTCAAATTTTCAACGAGGAAATCGCAACTTGAGATGTCCCAAATAGAATTTCGGCAAATGGTTTCTGAGAAGATAATTATCCGTTATAATAGGGGTCGATGACCCGCTTAAGGGGAGGCGCTAAGGTAGCCCGCGAAATTCAAATATGTCTACGATTTTTGCAAATTGAGTAACAAATATGTATCTACAGAATTATAGTCATTAGAATTAGTAATACGAGTACAACTCCTTAAGTTAGTATAATCCTGAAATGTCAAAATTTCATTAAATAGTCATTCAATAGGGTAATAGAGTTGTTTTGATAATTAATCGACTTCAAAAAAGGAGGTCCTCTATTCGACCAGTATGTATGTATGTAAGTTTGTATATCCACGATTTTCTTAAAAGCTAATGAACCTAAAGCCTTTATACATTGATAATTTGTGTAAGGACCACGCTCTGAAAGGTGGATAGGAAAGGTCCAACGATAATATCACGATATCTGATGAACATAAGCATGTCCTTATTCACTATTTACTTACAGTATTTAATTTACTCACAGAACAAAATAAGATTACTGTTTCAATGTTTAAAGAATGTAATAAATCAATCAATCTGCCTAGCCTTTTCCCAACTATGTTGGGGTCGGTTTCCAGTCTAACTGGATGCAGCTGAATACCAGTATTTTAAATGTAGCGACTGCTATCTGACCTCCACAACCCAGTTAATGGGTAATACGATACCCCTTGGTAAGGCTAGTTGTCAGACTTTCGGGCGTCTGACGACCCGTAACGACTGTCAAAGATCCACGAATGACAGCCGGGACCAACAGCTTAACGTGCTTACTGAGGCACGGAGGAGTCTCGGTATATAAAGGACCCGTGCGGCTTTTATTACTTAGCCACGACCTCTGCTTTAACACATGAAGACAAGTGTCTTTTTCACAGACTTCAAAAAAGGAGGTTATTTTTGTGTAAGTATGTTGATAATGTTATGATCCTTCCTGCCACTGTTCTTTTCATAGTAAGTAGTGGTAACGAATTTGTGTAGGGTAGGCACCACAATTAAAAAGTAAAAATAAAAAACTAATAAATAACGAACGAGCCTTACAGAAGTCGCATATTATGACGTGTAACATCTGACATCTCACCTTTGGAAATAAATAAGCAACATCAATGCCACGATTTTTTTTTTTAGAAGAAGCTTACGACAAGTACCTATGTTTTTAATCTATTTATGATCAGATTTATGTAGCGCACAGCTGATGGCTGACAGTACCAATCTCTCGATGGTTTGGTACCATCTGACGGCCAACTTGAGCACCGCGCGCGCTCATTCGTCAAATCAAATAGCGCGCACCCCGCTTCCTGTTACACACTTCCGTCCCTTTTCACGAAATCACTCCCACAGATTGCAGGAAAGCGAGAGGAAAGACGTTACACATAAAAAAAAACTTGTTAAAAATGTTTAAACATACGTTTAAGAGTACCTCTACCTACTTAATTAATTACAATTAAAAATTATAACATTTACTTCAGAAAAAAGTTGTGCGTGAGTGGTCTAAATTCCCGATAATAATTAAACGTGGCAGCGGAAATAAACATTCGAGAAACAACGAATTGGTCGGACCCTTGTCTGGTGTCCCGAGATTTATTTAAAAAGTTAGTGAACCGTAGCGTGTTTTTTAATCTGTATCTATCGAGTGTGGACATCTACAGATAACAAATTACATTGGTATAACAATGTTTGCCTTGCGTTGGCCATTGTTTTTGGCTGCTGTACACATGGGTAGATGCTGGCGCTTTGCATTCTTCTCAAATGCAATAGATAAATAATAATCTATCTGTACCTACTTAATATTACAAAGAGGTATCATGTATAATATTTTATGGGGGTATCTTCGGAACTATAGATCCGATTCGGAAAATTGTTTCACTAATGGAAGGCTACATTGTATTGAAATTTCAAGCGGAAGAAGTCGCGGGCAGAAGCTAGTTATATACCTACCTATCTAAAATAAATATGTTAACAATTATCATTAAATACTTTATCATTCATCATCGTCATTCATCATTATTCTGAGTCCTGATACTTTTTGATCAGTGACCTCTGAACGCAAAACCAAAACAAAATAACTATCCTGGTCCTGGGTTCAATTTCCAGGTCGGGCAGTGTTATTGAGTTTTTCCATCAGGTATTTCTCAGTAGCAGTCCGGAGACTTGGATTTGTGCCCGGTTATGGCAATAGACTCGCACCTGGCCACTGTTACATGGGACTTACCTAAACACTGGCGAAATGTGGGTGTTCTATAGGCACACCTCTGCCTAACCCTTCGGGGATTACAGGCGTGATGTTACGTTATGTTAATTAACTCTTTATTGCCACAATAACAAATTGCACAGTGTAAAAAAAAAACTTGTTCTTCTTGACATTTGAAGGTACTACCTTATTAATATCAGGTAATAAGATTCATTGCGGCGCACGCCGATCGGCGTATAGTTGTTATATATTTTTTGTTTTAGTTTTTCAAAATAAAGATTTCTCATGGTAATTAATAAATTCAAATTCATAACAAAGTG
Source organism: Dicycla oo (assembly GCA_948252095.1). Classification (NCBI taxonomy): domain Eukaryota; kingdom Metazoa; phylum Arthropoda; class Insecta; order Lepidoptera; family Noctuidae; genus Dicycla; species Dicycla oo. Next base: position 12,574,881 of record OX411714.1, on the reverse strand, counting down.
CTGAAAACGCCGATTGGCGTGTTATTTTTTATTCATGCGACTCACGCGCACCGATCGGCGTTTACGTTAAAAGCGAGCCGCATCTGGCTAGTGAGAGCAAAATTTGTCGCCGCAATGAATGGGAATTAAATTAAATTAGAATTAAAGATATTCGCTAGCTTATTAAAATTTATTGTTTATCAAAATAACTAAGTAATATCCTACACGCATCAAATACCTATAATAAAACAATACAAGTGAACGAAGGTCATGGCATTACACAATACGTTGAAAACATACAAAATGAATAAACAAGAATGACAAATGGACTCTTACCCAATGGTTAAGTTTGATTTCAAAGTATTTAGGTACCTACTGATTGATTAATTACTACTATTAAGGCAAATCTCCTCACCTTATAGAAACCAAAAAAATATTATTCAAATGCGCCGTAAAATAAAACCTGCGCAAGCGATACACGATGCTGCGCAGATGTATTGTATAACCGCGAATTTCATGTTTACGTGCGACCTTTTTTTGCCCTTATGTTTTTAGCTTTGGGTCCAAAGTGGTCGACAGCAAAACGTTCGACTACGTACAGTACTGCATATCGGTGGTAACTCTTGACCTTGAGCTGGACTAGCGTAGTACGGAGTTTCAAAAGAATAAGATGCCAGCTTTTACTGGTTGTGTTACCACAGACGTGCTGTTGACTGTACCTAAGAAGTGCTTATAACACTATCTAATTCATACTGGGCAAAAATTTTTGCTCTCTCCTTTTTTTCCTCGTGTGGTTTACTTAAACTTCAAACGTCTGTTCTGTGTACACAATAAATTCTCATAACGTTAATATTATATAGGTAGGCACCTACGTAACCACAGGTAGCTTAAGGCGAAACCTCCAGGTAACCCGCTAAAATCAAATTTTCTTATGTTTTATGCAATTTTCAGGTTAGCATCAGGTTGTATGTTGATCTGAATACGATTCGCGACCGTAACAAGTATGTATATATAGAATTAAAATCAATAAAATCATCGATACAACTCTTTAAGTTCATAATTCTAATGAATGACCATTTCATGAAATCTTGACATTTAGGATTATACACTAAATTATATTGTACTACTGATTCTCATGATTATAATTTTGTAAATACATATCGCTGGTTTGCGAGAATATCGACGTAATTCAAAATTCTGTCAAATTGAATACTGTATGCCAAACGATCATAAATCTTTGATATTTTATCGTAAACAGAGACGCCAAATACGATAAATTTTCCTTTAATCAGTAAGGTCAAACCCTCAGTAAATCATTTACATTTTGCGGTATGTTCTAGCACTTATAAAAAATTTAAAAATGCCATTCTCTAAAATCAATAATTTTTAGTTGCGTCACTATTCTCACAAACCAGCGATATATGCTACGGTCGGGAATCATACATTAATTAACATACAACCTAATACTGACTTGCAAATTGCAAAAAACGTAAGCAAATTTGAATTTCGCGAGCTACCAGGAGCTTTCCCCTTAAACAGTGGAGATTCTTCAAAGGTGCGAATATTAGTGACGTAAGAGCAGACATAGACAGTTGTCAATTTGGCATCCTATAGGCTCTCGGTACACAACATATTTCACAGTTTCATGCATAACATCATGCACGCCTGTATTCATCGAAGTGTTAGGCAGAAGTGCACCTACACTGCCGTCATAAGGAAAAAAGACGAATCTGACATTTTTTCGAAATAGAGTTATTTACATATTATATTCGGAATCAGCAAAAAAAGACGCATCTACCAGTATTTTTAAATTGGCGTAAAACTGAACGAATACCTAATAATTCTTACTATTAAAAGATGCAACTGCCTTTGTATCTTATAGTTTAAACAAGACAAAATATTTTTTTTTCTTTTTCAATATTTCTGTAGATAAGTCCTTTTTCCTTGTGGCTGCAGTGTAGTACACCCACATTTTGCCAATTATGTCCTGTTACATGGCACACTGCCCGACCCGGTAATCGAACCCAGATCCTTATGCTCATCAGTAGCGCTTGCGACCACTAGACCAATGAACGAGGCATCACACTTTCCTTATAAATTTAAAATAAATTTTATATGCAGCTGTCGTCGGAAATATCGTAGGAAACAACGCCAACTTTACTGGAATGTTTGACAAAGGTCCTTGACCCGTAAACTTTCTCTCTAACTTTGGATACCGAGTCCGGGGTAATAAAAATGGATAAACTTTTTTTCTTTAGCTTTGGAATGAATATGAAAAAGCTTGGACACACTGGAGTGTCGACGATTTAACTTCGTCCAGTGTATGATTATAAATCTCTCGTTTATGTTTATGAAATGAAAACTAGGAATGTTTGTCCAGCAATAAACAACATCGTTTTAATACTCCACGTTAACTATACAGCGTCTGTGCACTTTAGCAGCCTGCCAGTTATTTCTAGCAGTCATAAAAATTAAAGGATAAATACTGACAGACGACAAAAGTGAAATCTATGTACTTATATGTCGTAGGATGATTTGATAATTCGGATTTTCGCGAAAACCCTAGGGATATTGCGAAAACACGGATAATTAGAAAATGGTAAAAACATTTCTCAATCTTACTGGAAAAAGATAGGATTTTTGCAAAAACATGAGTTGCTTTAGTAATATTGCGAAACGAAACGTTAGCTGTTATGAAATAAGAACGCTGATTGGCCGGTCGCAGTGGCTAATACGAGACCTGCTCTGATTGGTTTTTTCTTCATTTCAATATTTCTGTAGATAGGTCCTTTTTCCTTACGGTAGCAGAATAGTTCAGCAGAGGTGTTCAAAGTAAAGTTCCTATAAATCGATATTGTTATTATTATTGTTATTAGTTATGAAGGGTTAGACCCTTCATAACTCTGTCATATAATACCTACTTCAAAGCTCACAAGTTAAAACTAGGAACCAATCAGAATAGGATTTGGCCAATCAGAGTTAAGGATATTCAATGTTACTAGAGCAACTCGTGTTTTTGCAAAAAGCCTATCTTTTTCCAGTAAGATTGAGAAATGTTTTCACCATTGTCTAATTATACGTGTTTTCGCTTTATCCCTAGTGTTTTCGCGAAAGTTCGAATTATCAAATCATCCTACGACATATAGGTACAAATAAATAAAATTGAAGCGTCTGTTTGTAATGTCAAATAACAGCTATTTACTAAAGGCATATGAAAGTATATACGGTACTCACAATAAGAAAAAAAAAATTTTTTTGTCTTTCTGTCGGTCTGTCTGCCTATTTGTCCCGGCTAATCTCCGATACCGCTGGACCGATTTTGACGGGACTTTCACTGACAGATAGCTGACGGAGTAACTTAGACTGCTTTTATTTTAGTAAAAAAAATAGGGTTCCGCGCAAAAAAATGAAAACCCATGAAATTGTGAATGGGCGGGCGATGCAACGGGGCTTGTCGGGGAACGAGGGAGTTTTATTAAAATGTGGTAGGTATCTTACAACTTCCACGCGAACAAAGTTGCGGGGCACAGCAAGTCCTAACTAATATTATAAATGCGAAAGTGAGTTTGTTTGTTACGCTTTCACGCTAAAACAGATGAACGGATTTGGATGAAATATGGCACATGGGTCGAACATGACCTACGTTAGGACATAGGATATTATTTGCTATCCCGGTAGTACGTTCCCGTGGGATAATTTCCGACATGCATGCGGGCGAACCCGCTGGCGAAGGCTAGTAGTTACTTATAAAATAAATACGAATATAAAATTTTACGGCACGTAAAATATATTGTATCAAATATTAAACACGTTTTATAAAATCTCTACTATATTAACGGTGATATAAATAGTGTCAAACGTTATTTAAATTTACTTTGCGATAGAAGGGTATCGTAGAGTCTCAAACAAATGAATTTTCAGCAGAGTTCGCTTAAAATTCACAAATTGTGAGATAGCTCCGAAACTATTAAGTAGTGCAGGTAAAACAGTGAACAGTTTCGTGAAACGTTTGCAATAAACTGGGAATTTTGCTATGCGCTAATTTATTAAGGCATAATCTGAACGAAACACTCCAACAAAAATAATGAAATAGTTTTAGAAGCGAACACATGAATGTCGAACGATGAAAAGTAAAATAGTATTACGTTTAATAATATTTCAAAGGGATGCCACAATAAATCGAAATAATACCCGTAGTGAAGAAGATTGTAGCAATATCGAATGAATAAAGGAGAGTTGATTTTTTGCGACTAACCTAAAAGGGTATCTTAAGTACGGAATCCCGCAAACATTATCGTGAAGGCACGGACCCTTCCCTTAAGGTGAGCACTTTTATATGCCCATCAAACCTTACGAGTACAATAAAACACGATTGTTTTCCATTAACATCGACGTCCACCGCCCCCTAAACTAAAAAAATGTACGAACCATTTATTTAGGAGCTGCGATGATATTAACCAATTGTCGTACACACGCCGTAATCGAAAATCAATGAAACGAACGGAACATATAGGTGTGACTAATAAATTATTTGAACAGTCTCAGATTTAATAAAAAGTTGAGCACGGTCGGCGAAGGAATTGCATCCTCACAGCTTTTCTCTTACACTGTCTGAAGGAAGGCTTAAGACATCCCGACAAAGACGAAAACCTGCAACTCGTGACAGCGAAAATATTGCAAAGGCACTAAGGCTTATAATACATACACAAGGATACATACAGAAGGAGGGTGTTCACTGAGGAAAATAAATTTTATTTACATTTAAAAAGCGTAGCGGAATCTTTGTCAATTCACTCCCGTCCATCGGAGGGTCGAGCGAACAAATAAAATGAGATCACAACAGTTCGCTGCTTGCGACAACAATGAACTGGGAAAGATCTGCTTTGCATTAATTAAAAGTAAATTGTTCGTACAAGCATTAAGCATTTAGATGAGAGCTGTGAACAACAGCAATTATTACTGTTGTCGTCGTCAATGGCAGACGATAAAAACCGATGTAGAATGGACTGTTCTTGTTCGGATCTGGCACAGTGGCACGCTATGAACATCTTTACTTATGTGCAGTAACTGGGAAGGAGGACAAGAGTACACCTGAGCACAAGTAGAATTACGTATTCTTATCAGAATTATGTGCATGAATCTAGATAGTAAGACGATCCCGTCGATGAAGCTATCTATTCTATTATCTCCATTGATATCTGGTTTGCCATCTATGGGCTGTGTCATTGTGTTTTTTGACAGTGACTCATACGCACCTACAAAAGATCGTACGAAGCAATGTTTTAGTGTTACTCAAAAGTTTTCCATAACCATTTTTACATATTCATCGTAATGTCAGGGTGCGTTTGAGTCGAGACGTCTGTACGAATTTGAATAACAAATGGCTGACATCTGCATGTTTCTAGCGGGGATTCCACTGCCTCTCTCAAATCCTGGTTTAGGGAAACAATACTGATCCTTATGAAACCTGACAAGAGGCCATAACTTGAGCTTATAGCATTTATCATGCTGAGAAACAAATAATGAAGTCATTGGATGTGTTTTTAACGACAGACAATGATACTAGTATAAATCGCAAAGTAATTTTCTTTTGTAATACAAAATAATAATAGGTGCATTAGGAAGAATTATCATCGCGTGTAAAAATGTTATTCACGACACAGAGGCCAGCTAATCAAGGCTACAACTACTAAGCAGATAAGTAACAAAGAAATCACTCAATTTAAAACAAAGTAAAAGGAAAAAAATATTAATGCGGCATTGAGACTGGAATTAGTTATATAATATCGTTGGTTAACGCATTAACTTTGCTAGTCAAATTGTCGGGAGGTCATCGGTCTATACCAATAAATACTTAGGTTACGTCAGCGGCCGCCAGACATACGCCTCTTGAATAACAACGATAGAAGTCCACAACCAAGAACGATAATTAAATTTTCCACACGCACCGCACCACAAGTCGAAACGAAACGAATTCAGAAGCCTCCCAAACACTTAAGCGGCTTTCATAAATTAATTTTACGAAAGAAATATTCAGTAGTTCTGCTCCCATCCCGACCATATTTCACTAGTAAGGTATCGAAGAGCAGGGAAACTGGGGTCCGCAATCCTCTAGACGCCGATTAATTTCCAGGTTGCCGTACCACTTAGTTATAACCGCAAGAAAACCAGCGGTGGAACAAAATAGGAGATATTAACTTCGTGGAATAATTCTTCATATGAATTGTGTTTCAGTATCTCCGGTCGTTAGTTCTACGGTTCGTTTTTAATTTCTTTAAAGTTTGAACTTTTCGTTCTTCAAGATTTCTGGTGTGGTTTGAAAGGCACGAGTTATGTCGTAAGAGGCCTGCGCCGCCATTTTGCAACATTACGACCGTGATGAGACGGCAAATTGCTCATTTGTCTACCGCGACACTTGCAAAAGCGAGCTGAGATTGTGTGTACTTACCTTTACCTAGTATTCGGTTTTGCAATGTTCAGGAAAATAAGTTTGCAGTTAGATGTAAAAGTTCAAGAAATTATTATACAAGTATTATGAGGAGAGAAAAAAAACCGGCCAAGTGCGTGGCGGACCACGCACAATGAAGGGTTCCGTAGTTGGGATGAATTTATCCTAAGAAAAAACTTAACATTGTAGGTGAAAAACATGTTCTTCCATACATTCCAACTGCAAATGTACGTTTGTACACACAATATTGAGAGAGTTAAGACTATATTATTCGTGTTATAGACTTCTTATAGGTTTTCCTGTAATCTATAGGTAAGTATAGAACAATTTTCTGTATTTTTTTTTAATTTTAGGTCAGTAGTTTCGGAGGCCAAATCTCCGAAACATTTATATTTGAGACCCTCACAGTAAGCCTTTTCATTTGATATGTCACTTCACGGTACAGTTTGCAAAACTTTTTTTTTTTATTTTGTTTTTTGCCCCCAAAAATGACTCCATATTCAACATGCATTTATTTACATTACACGTCCGTGTTTGGGTCACTGAAATTCATAAGTGTACCAAATTTCAACTTAATCGGTCCATTAGATTCGGAGCAAATTGGCTCTAACAGTCGGACAGACAGACACACACACGAGTGACCCTATAAGGGTTCCGTTTTTTCCTTTTGAGGTACGGAACCCTAAAAAGTAATGTTGTTCTAATTTTAACTAAGCAAGCGTAAAATAACGAGGTTAATTTAATACCTTCTTCAACGCAGATTTAACTACTCCACGTGTATCAATGTTAACGGCGTACTTTATACAAACATGAAAACTACAATAATATCATCGGGTCAACGCCCTCATAAAATTACAAACGTAGGAATAATGAAAGCCAACCAAGTGAGAAGTCATCCGGGGAAAAATCCGACACTTAAAGATGCCTTTTGAGTACCAGGGGTTTCAGTACTTTTCAGCCATCTTATCCTCGTGGAGAGCAACGTCACAATACCCTGAAGCGCTCGTCCTGAAAAACGTTAATTGCACGACACCGACCGTGGTGAGGCACCAGCCTCTATCTCGCATTGCAACCAACATTCCAACCAACAAACCCACAAAGGAAAATCAACCTTAACGCTAAACCAATAAACCATAATTCAGATCATGCGAAGAAAGTATTTAATATACTTTAAAATGAACCTCACTTAGCACCTGAAGGCATTAACGATTTAAAAAGAAAGTAATAAATAGTGAAAATTTTGCAGGAAAATATGATTCGGTATAGCTCGAGTTCTTCACTGGGCGTAGAATAAGTGGCTATTAAAAGGCTCGGATTTCATGCTAAAAATTTTTAACACTTGACTGGAAAACATAAATTTCAATACCATCATCTTCGTATTTTATTTTGTTTTGAATAAAAATGTTAAACAGAGTCGTCCATGGAAGTATTTTTTGTATTTGTTTGGTGTCAACCAGAATATTACAAGCATGTATATAGTCTTCAAGATAGGTCGTTCTATACAGTAGGCTATACTCTGTTCACAAGGTTTTTCACTTTTGACATATGTCTGTTGGACAATTACTAGTGTCTCAAATTTATTATAATTAGGTAAGTTACAAAAATAATATCCGAACCAACTAAAACTATAAAAAAAAACTAAAATATGGCGTCGAAAAATTCATCCACATCGCTGTCATCTGGTAATGTTAATTAATAATTATTGTTAATTGTCAATTTTATGTTGATTTTTATTACTAGTTGTAATAAAAATCAAATTCGCAAAACACATATTCGTTAGTAAGAAACTGACAGGTGTCAAAAAGTGAATAACCTATTGGACAGAGTATATAAGTACAACTGCGAGAGAAGATCTTAACAATACCTCTGTAACAACAAACGGGTTAATACTTAAAGCGCTCAACAATAAACTTTTTGTGTCCACCGGAAATAATGAAGGAGAGAGACAAAGAAAAATAATGACGGTGAACTCTCCTAACAAAAGAATCGGTGAGTAAACTGTAGAATGAAAACCAACCTTATGTAGGTTAGTTGTCTCCGTTCGGGAAACTTTAAAAGACATAATTGAAAAAAAAAAAATAGCGAGCAAAACGAAACGAGGGACATTGGAAGCGGAGTAAATTTGGACGTCAACAATGAAGTTGACATCAAGTAAACGATTAAAAAGTTCCGTAATTTTTTTTTTTGTTTGTTTATTTGTGACGACCTATTGACCTCTGTTTGGGATTTACTGGGTTCTATGATCACATAACTGTTGGTAGACGGATAACTGTCGCTGAAGCTACGAAAAATCTCAAGTTTCCATAAAGTGTTATTAAACTGAAGTTCAACAACATGAAAAGTAAGAAAGTTTATTTTGCAACTGATAAATCTAACAAGAAAGAGTAAGCACAGCAAACGCAACCAAACAACCCAAAAACATAAACGTATGTTACTAAAATCTTGTCGAGTCGCAAAGCTTCCACGAAGTCGTATTGTTAGTACACTCATTAGCCAGGTGTTTAACATGGAACGGAGCAAGTTAATATCTCTACAAGACACCCACTGCCATCAACAAATAAGTTACATATAAAACGATTGGAAAATGCCTTTAAGAAAATCCCCACAATCATTGTCAAGTGAAATAGAACCTAAACACAATTAGGAATAGGATTCGTTCTCGACCAAGCGTGTAACCAATAAAGGGAACGAACGACGCAACAGATCCCCACGAATATGTTCGCAGGCTCACTCCGAGTTACTAACACTCGCAATTCATTTTGTGAACTGAATATATTATACCCTGATAAAAGATAAAGCACCTTTCGCCCTCGGTGTAAGGGTGAATATCAAAAAGAACTGGGAGTCGAAGAAATAAGCGGGAATTTTCTCGCTCCCTCCAAATGATTTTCACCCCTACATGTGTACTGAATAAGTCGAAATTCATCTGCAACGGTAGCATTTTTACAAATCCCAAATCGCGATCATATGGCAAGGCAGACGATAAATATGTTCGGTGTATTGAAATCTTACACTGTCATAAGAACTCGTAAATTGATCGCGAAGAAGATAAGTAACTTTATTTGTTAAACTTTTATCACATTGGAACATACTTTCAGGGTTGTCTGGACATGACTTTTGAGAATTAGCTGAGAAATTCCCAACAGAGAAGATACTGATCAATTCATTTATCATAGATATAAGACACAATAATGTTATTGAACATGAAGTGAACGGGAAAAAGTACTTGATAAAAAAGTCGACCACGAGACATAATAAACGAATTCTTTCAGTGACCAGCAATACGTGTTTTATGTACCTATAGCCATTACAGCAAAATTGATTTCAATTTTATGGTTTCTGCTCCCCTGAATCCAATCACTGTTATCGCTTTTGTATGCTGTTAAAATATAATGAGTATGTAAGCAATTTAGATTGTGGCCCAAATATCTCTTTAATTCTAAAGACGTCTTTCAAGAAGTCACTTTTCACCTTTGGAGTGCTTTCACATTTTATGTCCTATTTCGGTGTGAGATAGCAATAAAATATGTTGTAGGCATATCTTCAAGTTTTATATTACCTTATTCTAGCTCTGCAAAGGGCCTACGCTCAATAAATTCTACAGAGAAAATAAGTTATGAATCACAAGTTTTGAGAATAAAATATAGAACGCAATTTTAAAGGTACCTCTATACCAAGTAATTATATCCTTTCATTTACTTTAGGAACTAGGAGGAGGAGCTCGTGGCTAAGTAATAACAGCCGCACGGGTCGATCCATCAGGATAAGCTATGTTTACCGGGGTTAATCTGTGGATGGGTGACCATCTTTACACAACGAGACTCCTCCGTGCCTCGGAAAGCACGTTAAGCCGTTGGTCCCGGCTGTCATTCGTGGATCTTTGACAGTCGTTACGGGTCGTCAGAAGCCCGAAAGTCTGACCACCAGTCTTACCAAGGGGTATCGTATTACCCAGTAACTGGGTTGTGGAGGTCAGATAGGCAGTCGCTCCATGTAAAATACTGGTATTCAGCTGCATCCGGTTAGACTGGAAGCCGACCCCAACATAGTTGGGAAAAGGCTAAGCTGATTGATTTTTATTACTCTAGGAACTAATTAATATGCCATTAGAGGTTTGCTGTCCAAACACCTAAGTCACACATACGTAGTTATGAAATCATCATCATTCTCGTAGATTGTAGGTAAATAAATCTTAGATATATATAAAAATGAATCCCTGTTTCCCTTGTTCACGCCATAACTTAAGAACGGCTGGACCGATTAGGCTAATTTTGGTTTTACGGTTCGACTTAGGTTCTTACGGTAAGAAAACGTGGAAAATTTTCACGGAAAATCGGGAAAAACTGAACGTCTTTTTTGTATGAATTATTGAAGTTACGACAGGACAACGTCAGTCAGGTCAGTTTATTATAAACATAAACGAGATGATGACATAGTCGACTTTGATTTTAACTGCTGTCTTACATTCATCTCAATTGCTTTAGATAGGTAATAAAGGCTCTTTATAATCGTGTCTTGTGTCGGCATTAGGCATGAGGCTACCACATTAGCAAAATGTCTGATTACAGGGTGAAGATTCGTTTCTATCCCTTTGTCTTTTAAGGAGTCCATACGTTAAGCTGTTAGTCCCAGCCTGTCGTTCGTGGATCGCTGACAGTAGTTACGGGTCTTCAGTAGCCCGAAAGTTTGACAACCAGTCTTATCAAGGGGTATCGTGTTACTTAGTACCTGGGTTGTGGAGGTCAGATAGGCAGTCACTTCATGTAAAATACTGGTATTCAGTTGCATCCGGTTAGACTGAAAGCCAACCCCCATATAGTTGGGAAAAGGCGAGGCAAATGATGATGATGTCTTTTAAGGAGTCCAAGCAAAACAAATGTCATGTCTATTTTTTCTTTGCTGGACTTTTGGACTCTTCATTTTTTACCTTATTGCAAGCTATTTATACTATTGTAAACTCATTAGCAAGTACTAGTTTTAAAAAACAAAGATATTCAGCGAAAATTCATCCTCAAAAAAAAAAAAAAAAAAGATGACATTACTAAAAATGAAAACTTCCCAAACCCAATAAAACATAATCGATTATGTTCAAGATTCAAGACAAGACAATAAGTATAGAAACCGATGTATGCAATATCAATCTGAAAGCTGTAACACGTTCGCACAGGCTGACGCGCTGGCTCGCCCCGACGACGGTTACTCATGGATCCTTGCCAGACCGTACGTGCTGTACTACGAGCGATAACTACAATATAACTACCTACGCATCGTAGTACTACTTGACATCTGCTGTTAATTACCGCAAATAGTTTTGGATTTAAGGTTAAGATCATGTCTTGCAACTTTTCGAAGTTGTCTTCATAAAGTGTCATGGAAATGTGACCAGGTTGATGTGGCATAGAAGAAAATCGTAAAACAAGAGCAATTTCTGCTAAATGTTTTACAAACCACCAGTGTGATGGCAATTGAACGATTAGAAGTAAGGAGTTTAATTCTTAAATTCAGCCTGGATTATGTGTCTGCGGTTTTTGTTCTTTCCACTAGTTTTGGGAAAAAAAAAATTTTAAAAGCACAAAAAGCTTTGCTTTGAAAGTGTCAGCTGAGACGTGACAGTTAAGTCTTTACTTATAAGAAACTTCTAGTAACTAGGATAGATCCGTCAGTCTAAACAAGGATGAACGACCAACCTGATAGTTCAACTAAAAGTATCAGGTTGGTCGTTACAATTTCATAAAAAAAAATCTACCGCTCGAATGACAATTTGATTAGGCAACGATGTTGCCGTTGGCGCCTCCACCAATGACATTGCAATCTGCCAGCCAAATTAAAAACAACCCTAACAAGATTGAAGATTGAGCAAAAGTTAATCATCAAATGAAACGCCAAGGACCTCTAGAGACGAAAATAGTTTCGCAGACATACGGCCTAAGATAGACGTGGGTAAATAAAAGCCTGAAGATACAAAGTTAACTAAGTTGATGATAGGATCGATCATACGGCGGCGTTGCCCTGCCGCATACCCCTCGGGCATACATCTCTCAGATACCATGTAACATTAGATACTCTAGAAATACTGGCACATATAGATGGATAGCACGGTGAGGCAGAAAAGATAGGTATAATGCTTTTAGTTTTGCGGCAGTTTCTTGCGCTAAGGGTCACAGTGAGTGCCAATCACTTCTTGGAGTCGTTTGACATGACAAAGGGGAGTTAAAAGTTAATAAATCATTGTATTGTGAATTGTGAGTCAGTGACAGGTTACCAACCCATCCGTACGCTTCTCAGTAATAGCTTTGGAGCATTAAGAATATATTTTATTACTAAACGAAAGCACAAAGATTTTTTTAAACTTTGGTCTTTGGTGAAGAAATATCATAAGAGTTAGAATGTTAGTGATAATGAATGCGTGCGCGCAAGTAAACAGATCCAGCCTCATATTATTATATGTAATTTGAAAAACAAGAGTAAGCCTACCTGAATAATTGCAACAACACCAGCCTTAATAAAAACACAGCTAAACAAGTTCTCCGAAAATCCCCGACAAAAAACGAAATGAGAGCCGAACAAAAAATAAAAGAACTAACACACTACACAAATCCCATTCGAGCATCTCAGATGTAAGTACCGAAGAAATAACGCACGAAGTAAAGGTAAAGAAAATAATTGAAGGACATTTGCTGCTTGCGGTGGCTGCTCAGGGTCATTCTCTTTGATTGCCATCTCGAGGGTCCCCGAGACCCCAATACGAGGCAACCCCAGGGAGCGTCACTCAAGTACATTTGATATTCGTTTCCGTCACTACAATTAGGGTGGATATGGACTAACTTTGTGTAATTGTTTCAGGTGTGGAACATTCTGATTAAATAAATTATTTCATGCATTAGAGTAGGAGGAATTAGGTTAGTAGAAGACGCGCGATTTTAGTAAGAAACTCCTCATTTGCCAAACATGGTCCATGAAGAAGTTTATTTTATGTTGTCATGTATTCTGCAAATTACGTAAGTGGACGTTTTAATGACCGAACACATGTCAGTAAGCGGTCAAACGATCAGTTCTAAAGTCTACAGTAATTTATGATAATGGTTTCATTTGGTGCAACAGGTATGCGCGTGCACACCAATCACGATTCCGTACTTACATACACACAACCCAGTGCCTCTAATACTAACAGTTTTACAATAAAATGCATACATTTAAATTAATTCACGATTTGAATTGCTTACGAAGAACAATAGCTAGTTATCTACGGACCTAATGTAATTTCGACACGTCTAACCGCTTTGGGTATTAACTCTTTACTTAACACCCACATGTTGGCCAGTTTTCTCAACTACCAGTAATCGACTCGTAATCTTTCAATAGCGTTGCTAGAGTGTCGCCCTATTCCCCTTCATTCAATCAAATAACGTTGACATCCCTTCTAACAACATGCAATGATGATACCCACCAGGATTTTGCAAAACTATTGCATTGAAACGAAATGAATTGGTAGAGTTCCGTTGTAGATAGCAGATAGCAAGATCAATGATCAGAAAAGGCTCCATGCAGAAACTTTTAAAGTCCAAAAACTACACTACTCCTCAATAAGATACCATTTCAGACACAACTTTCTATCAACCAAGAAAATACGTCTATCTTGCAAACCTATAGGCTACAACGTTCACCTGTATAGTCAAGATAAAACGTCATAATATCTCCCATGAAATCATATAGTAGCATTCAAAGTGACGTTGTATCGATTCAGTCATCACAAACAGTTCGCATCCGACTCTTGTCTCCCGTCCCATATCGTCGAACAACAATATAACCACGTTGCGGTTGACACAACACCACACCGTAATGGAGGAACGTAATCAAAAGAGGCTTAAACCAATTTGAGCGATTTCGTATCGAGATATCAGGCCCCGAAAATAGGAGAGGGTACTGTTATTAAGTTTCTAAAGCTATTTGGGTTTTGGCCTTAATGTTGTGTTTGGATGCTTTATCCTGCTCATTCATTTTAGGCATGAAAAATTTAGTTTTGTTATTTTTAATAGCATTAAATTGAATCTTCCTAGCCTTTTCCCAACATGTTGGTGTCGGCTTCCAGTCTAACCTGATGCAGCTGGATACCAGTATTTTACATGGAGCGACTGCCTATCTGACCTCCACAACCCAGTTACTGCGTAACACGACCCTTTGGCAAGACTGGTTGTTAGACTCGGGCTTCTGACTACCCATAACGATTGTCAAAGATCTATGAATGACAGCCGAGTGGAGCCGGGATGGGTCTCGGTATGTTATGGAGGTCAGCTATCCACGGACCGACCTCGGCAAGCGTTGCTTAACCTTGAAGATCGACCCTTGCGGCTGTTATTATTTAGCCACGAACCCCCATTTTAATAGCATCAGGACCTTAAGTTGTTTCATCCGGGTCATTTGTAATACCACGTCTCGGTGTCCTTACACACACAATGACACAACACAGTTTAGTAAGTGCTAATGACATTCACATTTTTACATGTTACGCATTGTACTGGCATCTATTTAGGCAGGTGTCCATCAAAGTCTATCTGCATGTGTCAAAATATTTAGAAATCAACTCATTATTTGACGTTTCACAAGATCAGTCTGAACACAATGGAATGGAATTAACTAATACCAAACTGAGCGTGAAAACTACCTCGCACCCAACTGAGAGAAGCCGGTGATCACCTGGAACGTACCAGTCTACCGTCCTAACGCGATGATTCTCAAATCAACTAGAAATTTCTAATCTTTGTTTTATCGGGACATAATCTCATCGCCCCTGTTTAGCTTCCTATGATTAAATCTCCCCCTCACAAGGTAATCAGCAGACAGGAACGCTTTATTGTGGTGCAGGCACCTGTCACTAGTCATGCACAATTTTGATCTTTATCGATGAAGAGGGAAGTGTTTCTATTGTTTCAGCCTTGCTAATTTCCTTAGTTTAGACAGCCATAAATAAAGATTTAACCTACTTCAAATTTTATAATAAAAATATTGAATCAATTTGGGGTTTTCTCTCCGACATTCCATACCCATAAGGTATTTTGGGTTGCTTATTCAATGGGGATTGTTTATCAAACAAAATCATAACTTTGTTTTCAGTCTCATTTGTCTACAAGTTCCACATTGATTAAAATAGAGATCGGGATAAATTAATTTTACGAAACAAACAAGAACATATAAAGTGGTTTAAATTTAAACTTTACCGTGTAGAACTTAGACGAACAAAAAACCAATGACACCGAATTTACATCAGAAATAAAGCGAATACGATGAGATCACACACGTTCATTTATCGATTTGTTCGCCAAGCACCCGAACTTAATTAAATAACTAATAAGATCAAGTTCCTGCATAACTAATACGTATTAATCCTCCGGAGACGCGACCTCCTTAATTTACTACCAGTGTTTTACCATACTAGGCTAGAATAGTTCGTAACATCATTTGTTAGTGCAATTAACGTAAGCGTGGTTTAAATTCAAATATGAATGAATGTATTACTCGACGTGTGATGGAAAAATGACTCTTAGTGCTAACGTTGTAGGGTTAATTTAAATTAATGTTGGAACGAAGTCCCGCACTGGAACGGACACAATACAGTGAACACATCAGAGCTAGTGGCTCTGTTACAGGAATATGTAAAGCGTCCCTAGGGTGTCACACGGCAACATGCTACAATGACGTTTTTATACCTACACGTTCATAGTTCCATACAAAATCATGCTTTGTCTAGCCCTCGTACAGTAGTAAGTCAAACAAAACAATTTCCAACATGAATAGCCATTCACGCAACGCTATCAATGTTACTTTTCAAACATTTACTCACTACGTCATTATTTATTAGAGCCTTCGTGACAAAATCGGAATAAAACGTATTTATTAGCAACCGCCAACAACTGTTGTGTTTCCAACCAATCAACGAATAGTGACTTGAATATATCCGACCATGAATTCTTCAAATGGTTTTTGCATTCTTTTTGTTGTACCAAGGCCGAGTTAATTAGGAATCTAAGATACTCAGGTTATTAACACCGACTTTAATATAAGTAATACACAGTATTTTGGTTTAAGTCACAAATACGGGCGGCGGTAATTAGTAACTTAAGCCAATTATAGTAACTTATAGGTGTTCCTTTTGGCAGTACATTGTGTTAAATTTCGTTAGGAGAATGTGAGAAAATACGTGTGAGCATCTTCCCTTTAAATTGTAATGGCGGTTCACTTGTAACAGCAATTTATTGGACAATTTGTAATCATTAACAAAGTGAGAAAGGCTCAATAGGTGTTCGTAACCAGGATTTAACGTCTTAGTTCCCACTGGGAGTGACGCCGGCTCTTGTTCACGGAATTTTCCGAAACATTCCTGGGACGAATTCCGGCAAAAGTTGGGCAGAGCATCGCTTAAATAGGATGGCGATTGTGTGGGTACTTTTGGGAGTTTTCATTATACTTCTCACTCATCCCCATCAATTGTATTCAAGTGACACATATGAACAGACGCCAGCACATCAAGCTTCCGAAACTGTCAAATTTTCGCAATCAACCTTGAGCCTAATGCTTTAGCAATAAAGTTAAAAATCTATTAAAGAAATTTGACAGATTGCAGTAGCTTGATGTGCTGGCGTCTGAACAAACAGGTGTAATTCAACCGACATATTCTCACACCATGATATTTTGACTAACTAACGTAATCGTATTATATTAAGTCCCGTAATTGAATTATTCGCTTATCCCAAGTTCAATGAACACTTGTACTCGGAGATATCCGAACCAGTCGGTTCGCTACGATTTAAACTATACATTTAGTTAGGAATGCGACTTGCAAAGCTGTTAAATAATGTACCTGATTACCTTTGCAAAATGTAACCCAGTAACCATGGCCTCTCACAATGTCGTGCAAGCAAACACGCCGGATGATATCATCAGGGTATTTTACATCGCTGACCGCCGCATCATCTGTTATTTATTATCACAACCATTCTTACCTACTGCCCTGACAATAAACCATTGTCAAATGAAATTTCAAAGCATTTTTAAATTGGTGTCATACCTTGACCACGAGACAATGACCAACTGAAATAGCGCTACTTATTATTTAGCGTATTAGCCCAATTCATGACATATCTTACACATCGTGAGAATAAGATCATTAAGAACGTCTTTTAATCTTTATTACTGTAATAAATTCCTAAACCACTGTGTGTTCGACATTGAAGTAATTGCGACAGAATCTGTACAGTGGGTATTTAAAGTAGCTGTTTTAGAAATGCATGTTAAAGCAGAAAATTTAATATCGCACAAGGCAAGGCATCGCACAGTAATGAATCTTGCCGGTCCCACGACCGCTGCTCGCCCGCATTCAGATTCATTAACAAGGCTAACCATTGTTTATGATTCACAATCCATACACACATTCTCCTCGCTAACAGTGTATTAAAAAGAAGGACTCTGTATGCATGTTTATCAGTATAAATCATAACCAAATGCGAGGCAGCTGTCTTTTCCGTTTTGTTTCCAAAAACATTGTTTGCCAATTTCTTCTTACCTTGCCAGAAAAGAGTTATTCGAATCCCGACGGGACGCTTCTTGTTTCAAATCATAGACAGGAAAAGCAGTTTTAAATGAAAGTGATCGGAATCACGGGAGATTGGCTCGCATCAAAGTTCACTCTAATTGGAAGGAAACCGCTGAGAACATGAGACCTTATTTTTAGGTATTGATCTTTCAAGAGAGCACATACTCGTATATCATGATTACCGACATCCTGATAAATTTGTCATATCATCGACATATTGACAGATCCCAGATAGATAAATAATTCGGAGCGCCTGTAGCTGATACCTGATAAGTCGAGAGCTAAAACTGATAAGAGATCAAACGCAAACGTAAATTCGCATCAAATTTTACAATTTGCGGTCTCGCTTCTCTATGTGGGATAATCTTTAACGTTAACATACAAATTAAATTGTATTTCAGATTTCTAGAATAAACTACTAGCAGTAACTATCCAATGCGGAGATATATGATCATTTCCTGTTAACGATGGAGTAAATGTAATCGATTTTTGGAAGGCGTCCAATTTTTTTTTTTTTTCTCTAACTATATTCTTGTGGCTGGCACTAGTTATCACTGAATGTTATTTGATTCCTCGTACAAAATTAATTCTATTTTTAGGACGTTACATTCGCTCTTTTGACTGACACGAAAAATATTGTAACACATAAAAAAACGTCACCGTTGTTTCCAAAGGCTAAAATGTGAATTATTTTAAAGTAGGTAAATGCAAACCGAGGAATAAATTGAATAAGGACGTTTAGAGAATGCTGGTCTCAAGACTCGAGTCTCAATAGTTATAATACTAATCACGTTCTATATTTAGGAATTCAAATCTTGAGTCTGTAAGTGAAGGTCACAGTCGCGTTCCGTCACGTGGGGCCGCACAGTGTGTTTTTTGCCCTAAAAATCGGACATGCCCTTTTTATTTCATTAATAGATGCTGAAAACTGTTTGAAATGCGAGAGTAGAACACCCGGAGGTCAAATATACTTAGAACCAAAGTTAGAGCCATTTTGATATTTTTAGGTATTTTGATAAATCTGAAAATATCTCGTCTCAGGAAAAGTTTCTCTTATTTCTGTTACAATACACAACTAACGGTATATTTTAGGCATTTTTTGACTATACTTACAAGACTTTAACTCCGCAAGGAAACCCAGTATCAGCTTTTTTTTTAATTTAAGATTTTATTTTTTTTATGATAAATCCAAACGAATATGGATTTTATTTTAAACTCATTACATTGACTAAGATACAATTAAACCCCAAAAAAATAATCGTGTCCATATCCAGTAGGATCTCGGAGAAACATGCTTCTAAAGTTCTCATAGAATTTCTATGATTTTAGGGTTGCCTCTCTTGGAAAATAAACTTTGTAGAAATATTTTGAGAAATTCGGATTGCATAGGTAGCGATTACCCTAATTTATTGATTGTTACGCTTTTTGCTATGCTACCTATTTATTATTTACCGACTTCAAAAAAGGAGGAGGTTTTGAATTCGGATGTTTACATTATGTTTTTATGTTCGGGCATAACTCCGTCATTTGTAAACGGATTTGCAAAATTCTTTTTTTGTTTGAAAGAAGTTCACTTTGAAATGGTACCACACAAATTTAGTAAAGATCTGATGAAGAGTTTCGGAGACAGACAACGGAACTCTTCAATAACTTACAGCAAATTGCCCGCGATTCCTTTAATCGTACGACTATGCCTTGTTTACACCCTTCCATAAAATAACATAACGCCTGTACACTGTAAATGTTTAAGCAGATGTAACAATAATACAGTAAAGGGTGTAGGTGCTGTATTATTGTTACATCTGCATTTTATTTAATTTTAGTTGTGAGTGTAAATCAATTATTATGATTGTTGTAAATCGAAGATTACTTTTTTTTCGGTACTAAAAATTAAGAAATAATAAAACTTTTATCAAAAAAGTAAAACCGTCTTCAAAAACCCATAAAATAAACTATTATAGTTTAATTGAGGAAAAACTGCCACCGACTTCCTAAACCGTATCTATTATAAGTTTATTTTATGGGTTTTGAAGGCGGTTTTACTTTTTGTTAAAAGTAAATAATTATTATTTGTATTTTAAGAATTATATTTCTAGATCAATGCAATAGATATTGTCTGAGATACAGAAAGGTGTAAAAAAATAAGTGCAAATATCTGATTCTTGTACAGTATCGGACAACCCAGAAGACTACGAATCATCAAAATCCACATCTTCAGATAACATTTCAAAATTATCTGGGAGGTCATTCTCCATAGTGGTTGTATTTTCCTCAGGATCAGCTTCTTCTTCGTCCGTTGGAACTTCAAAAGGCTCTAACAATATGAGGGCTTGGGGTGGAAGAGGTTGACGCTTAAGCTTATTTAATCTTTTATTAAGCCTTATATTCGATATAAAGGGGTCAGAGGATTCAAGTGCTCGATGGAAAAGGTCTAAAATTGTTTTTTCTCTATCTGATTTTCTTGTGTGGTGCTCGCGGTCGTGCCTCCAAAATTTATTACGTGCTTCCCCAGCTTGCTCAGATAACAATCCTATGGGTAGTGCAGAGTTTTTTATGATAGCTTTGCCGTGCACAAGTATTTTATGTAGAGTTACGGTCATTGGATACCACGAATACTCTTCTACGTATTTTTTGGCCAATAATTTACAAAATTCATCAAATTTATCTGCATTAACAGGTAATCCACTTGATAAAACTACTAGTATGACATGTAAGTCATCCAAAAGCCATTGTTGTAGTCCTAAAATTTCAGCAAATACTGTACGACACTTATTAGACAGGGCCATCCTTGCAGTATTTCCGTCATTAGTCGTACCCGTATTAGGCTTAACCACATCTACGAGCAGCCCTAATTTACTGCGGATTTCGTCCTGAATTTTTTTTTTATTCTCATTGACAAGAACACCTTCCGGGGAACTTTTAGGTACTCTCCATTTCTTTACAATAATTTTATAACCTAAATGTAATAAAAATTCCAAAACACGAATCCAGGCGTGCAACGGACTTATGCCATATCTTAAAAGGTTTTGATCGACAGGTTTTAAATACACAGACTCTAAATTATTAAATTCTTTAGAAGTCGCTTTACAAAAAGGGCACCGAAGTTGAGACATTGTATTAGTAATAATATTTAAGACTTTACCATCTATTATTGTCAAATATAGTTTAAACTCTGTAGATATAGTTTGACCACTTAAAGTTTTAGTATCAAATCTGTCTAATTGGTCAATTTGATTTTGTATTAATAGTTTTTCAGCCATTATTAAATCAGTCGTTTCTTTTTTATATTGAATGTGAATTGGGCGACAATATCTATACGATTGTGGAGTAGGGTTACGCCACAGAACTTGTCCACAAGTTGTTTTGATCTGCAACGGTATAAAAGTAGTTGCAAAAAGGCAACTTTCGTCATGTTCATTTTGGGAAAAGTTCTGTTTATATAGTGATTGGCCTGTACTACCGTCAAACCCCCAAGATGCTTCAAAAATACAATTTAATTTATTGGTATCTTTTCGATTACAGTAGTCAGTGAAAGTTGCGTCATACGATTGAACTAGTCTTTCGAAAGAATGAGAAACTAGGCTGGAAACTGGTATAATAGCTTCTGTATCAGATACATGGACTGGATGTAACGGGTAGCATTGTTTTTTGGCTTGGAGCACTTGGCTGTATAGAGGGAAGGCGTTAAATCCACGAGCTTTTAAATCTTGTTGTAAAAATTTGTATGTCTCTACTGAAAACTGTCTGTCAATATAAATAGCTAGTGTTTCATCTGCTGAATAAGGTGTCGGTTGCGTTCTAATTTTTGAAGCAATTTTTGTCGGTCTTGTTGGAGTCTGTACACATGAATCAAAAATAAATTCTAGGTCTTTGGAAACGCTCTTTTTTAATTTTCTACCTCCTACTTCAACAGTGCTCGCAAAGACTGATATTACTTTATTAGGGGACTCATTTTCTAAATAATCCTGCAAGCGTTTTCGAGCTCTGTGTTTCTGTCTTAAGGAAAGATCATCATATCTACTCATCGGTACAGAACCAGGAATCAATGATGAATCAGTAGAGGGGATGGAAACGGAGACAGGATATGAATCAAGGACGTGACTGGGACCAGGTTCAGGGATAGGATAGTTCGAATTGGGAATTGATTGAGATGGAAGGTCTAAGTCAAGGACATGGAAGGGACTAGGTTCAGAAACAGGACATAAATCAATGCTTGAAATGTAATCTGGGATAGAACTGGGACTAGGTTCAAGAATAGGATCATCATATCTACTCATCGGTACAGAACCGGGAATCAAAGATGAATCAGTAGAGGGGATGGAAGCGGAGACAGGATATGAATCAAGGACGTGACTGGGACCAGGTTCAGAATCAGGACATAAATCAAAGCTTGGAATGTAATCTGGGACAGAACTGGGACTAGGTTCAAGAATAGAATTACTAAGAAGAGGTTCGGCTATCACACAAGACCACTGTTTACAAAAATCTTCGTTTAGCCACTTTTTGTGTTTTCTTATAAAAATATTATAATTATAATTACATTTTTTGTATAATGTTTCACATTTAGATGTAAATTTAATGATTAAATTATGCAAGTCTTTATTGGTTTGGTAAGTTAAGGGTAATGACAGAGCTTCTAAAATAATTGAAATGCGATCGCTTATATCTAAATCAGTGGGTCGGACATTTTTTCCAAGTTTTTTAGCAGCGCCGACAAGTATTTGGTACGCTTTTAATTTGGTAAAATTAGTTGTTAAAGGTTCTCCTTGCGCATTTGCGGATACTCTCGGAGACTGAAGAGCACCGGCTGTGGCGGTATCCACAGCTTCATTTGCCACTCGCTGACCAACAAGAGGGTTGGCGCCCTCTTGCTCTCCTTGCATTAAGTCAGCCGGTCGGAGCCCGGACAGACATCCCTCAACAGGTTGGGTCAACTCCTGTTGAGGCGAAGTGGTACCATGGGTCTTTAACGGCTCCATGGTGCCTCACCCCCGTTCCTCCAGAGATTATTTAACAGTAAAGGGTTTTAGTTGAAACCTAACGAGGGCGGACCCCTTCCCTTTACCAAATAATCTCCTTCATCAGATTAAAATCACTTTTAATGTCAATATTTATATTCCGATATATTAAGAAGAAGGAACCTATGCTTAAATACTTACAATTATTGCAAAATAAAAAGAACGTTCATGGTATTGTTGAATTTCTAAGTCTTTCTTATTCATTTATTTAAAACTTTAATTGGTCAGGCCCCGCGCGCATAATGATTAACACGCGCGCGGTACCTGAGCGGTTAATGTAAATGAATTGCTTAAGGTGGACTTAATTTTATAGGCATAAAAGTAATTTTCTACTAGTCAAACTTTGGATGATGCAGAGAAAAAGTTCAAGTTAATCCCACCCATATTGCACGTAGTACCTACCTATTACAAGAATAGGTTATTTGGTATTGGTTACTACTACCTCAAAAAAAAAAACAATATTTTGAAAAATTACTTCTATTTTAATTAACTTACACTAAAAGCGCAAAACGTTATTATTACGTATGACGATCATCTCTTCACAATTAGGTATTTTTTTAGAAAATATTTTGTCATTTTGGATTTGTGTCAACCCTAGGTCGTCATTTTCAAAATCCGATATCTTCGAGATCCTACTAGATATGGATTAGATATTTTGAATTTAAATGGATAAAGATATAATTAATAACAACATTAGGAAATAAAATCCATATTCGCTAAGACAAAAAAAATAAAAATAAATTACGAAATGAAGCTAAAAAATCCATAACACCCATTTGAATGCAGTTAAAATTACAAGTATTATCTTAAAATAAAGACGAAATGGTGTTTTATAATACTGTACATAAATATATTAGAATTATTCAATAGTTTTTTTTATATTAATATTTTTGTGGTTTTTCTGGTTTCCATAGAAAAATAATAAAAACGACTTTAACTTTGGTTTTAAATATAATTGAACTCTGGGTGTTCTACTCTCGCATTCCAAACATGTTAGAGCATCTATTATTGGAATAAAAAGGGCATGTCCGATTTTTAGGGTGAAAAACACACTGTGGGCCGGTCATTTTATGCCATTAACCGATACGCTTCATGATTCAGACACTGAATGGCCCCCTACGTTTATGAAAACGTCTTGTTACGAAACTCTATGGCTATGAGTACATCAAGATTCGTAGCTAAGTAGTATGTTCAGACGGTTTTTAAATTAACATTTTATGCAGGAAAGCACTCTGCCTGCATAACAGAGTACATGTTAATTTAGACGAGATGTAACAAAATATTTCGTTGGAATTGGAGAGAAATGTAGTGAATGTGGGGCGTTCGTGAACACAAATATCTCTCCCCGCAGAAGCCAAAACAAAAGAAAATGAAGACAAATATTAAATAATACTGCCATTTTCTAATTTTGTGAGTGCACCAACTGAAATAGATCGAACGGAAATAATTTAGTAATAGAAGCAAATGACCACAAATATTTCACAAATATATATTATTTATATGAATCATGATTATAATTTCAAATGTATCATTAAATTGTGATGGTTAATATGCTTCTGTACGTTGGTGACAATTAGTTACGCTATTAGATCTGTATTTAAATAATTTCCCCAGAAGTTATTCTCACTAAATTCAATCCGGAAAGTGAAAGATTCGTTCGTTGAGCGGGATATACTGTTAACCTACGGGTAACTAGACGTGTGCCGTCGAAGTATCAGTTTAGTAGTTCCTAACTAATTTACGTCAAGCTCCGGCGTGAGGGCGTGAACTTGTGATCGCTACTTATTCGCCCAATTATAACTTCCACCGCATTACATTTACACCCTCATTATTAACGAACGGTTTTAATGACTCCCTAACAAATTAATACTCTACAAAGTTAACAACTTTGGAAAAATGGAGCGAAAATTAACTGAAAACGGATATGTTGGACGTCGACGTGATTATTACGGCGTTTAGAAGGTTGCCTCTATTAAAATTTGATTTTGGGCGTTTGTATTTAATTATGTAGGTACATTTACCTCGATTTGGGCTTGATTTCATCGACTGTGGAACTGTGGTTTCGAAAAATTCTAGTACTCAGGCAAATATGGTGCAATCTATTTCTGTATAGTTATTTACCTACATAAAACAGAATCCCAATTTGACGTGTATAGTTAATTAAAATCACAACGTCTTTCTTCAAGTAATGCTCTTACAGAAGTAAATCCTATTACAGACAGCGGTGAGCAAATATTGATCTTATTACAGCAAGTAGGGAAGGATTATGTTTAAGAGCTTGCTAATTAGAGAGATAACCTCCTTAACAATCCACCGATCCTATATAAACAAAGCCGGGACTTAATAAACAATCAGATCCATCCGACCTACCCGATGATAAAACCCTATTACTAATCATAGTTTGTATACGTGAAATAGCTTTTAAATCCGCACTCGATAACCGAAATCGATTTTGAATCGATTCTAATTTCAAATTCGATTTACAAGGGCTCTTTTCTTGGGATTTAATTCTAGGATTAATAGAAAAATCAGTCAATGTATCAAAAGCTTGATTTTTTACGCTGATAACAGCTACCGGAGAAAATATTGTAGTACACAGGTCTGAGGTATTGGATTAGAAATCTACGAATGCTCATTTACGATTACAATTGTTACAAGTACTTGTATTTGAATTTTATCGATTGCACACACCTTGTTAGTGCTCGAGTCGTAATAAATTCTGGTTACGGCAGAAGGAAACGTAAACAGTTTTAATATTGTTATGTCTCTCCTGTTTAACCATTACTGTTGCGTTTATTCGGTACGGCCGTATCGAATACTTCTAAGAGTAGTCTATCTATACGACTCAGGCGCATGCAAGTTTGTGAGGTCTTGCTTTCTAAGTTTTTCTGGGAAACGATGTGCAAGTCTTCTTTTACATCTCTTTGTCTTTAAGAACTGACGCTTAAAAAACCCTAATCCGTGATGATAACACTTGAAATTCGTTGCTCTGTTATCAATGTAGAGAAGGTGAGATCTGTCAGAATCTTTGGTAGCTCCGTGGGCCAAGTTTTATCCTGGCCGTAGGCCGACTGTTAGGCAAGTACCAGAGGACGATAAAACGTCTATCCAAGCAAAAAAACACTGAAGCAGATCTTTAATAAAGCAAGCGACTGTTTGTCGCGCTCCGGTCTCCAGGG
Organism: Dicycla oo; assembly: GCA_948252095.1. Classification (NCBI taxonomy): domain Eukaryota; kingdom Metazoa; phylum Arthropoda; class Insecta; order Lepidoptera; family Noctuidae; genus Dicycla; species Dicycla oo. Next base: position 12,548,670 of record OX411714.1, on the reverse strand, counting down.
ATGAATCCGGGACATAAGTTATAGCGCCATCAATGCCAATTATTAAATTTATAGGCCATTATTTTATTGTTTAGTTAGTCAAGAGTATATTGACGTTACACTTCATGCCCAGTCATGACGTCAAACAAAGCTTAGGCGTCATCCACATCCGACGGATCAAGTAATAATAGAACAAACGGAATGGATTACTCTGCTTTAGTACATGTTTACAGTATGTTGATGTGTGATGTGGTAGGAACATGGTTATTTTACTCATCCTGGCTCATGGCTTCGGTATTATGTTTGTTTGATTCAGGAATGAATTTAGTTTAATAGTACTTGAAAACTTGTCAAGGCAATCGCTGAACGACTCTTTTAGTCGTTCAGCGATTGCTGATTAACAAGCGCAAGCGCAGCTATTAGGAAAAGGTAGTCAAAAGTTTCACAAGTATTATTCAGCCAGTTTCCAACTATTTCCCACACAGACATCCACAATGCAATCCATCGCAGCTCTGCCACGGCCCGCCACCAATGTTCTGAATTTGAAATACCGGTAGAGATATGTCTATTGACTTCGCCATTCATCTGGACAGGTAGGTTTGAAGTTACAAAGCGGGTCTTACTGACTAATCGGCTCTTTTGGAACAAACTCTTCATTCATCATCATAATTTTAGTCCAGTAAACGTTATGGTACCTCTGAAGTTGACAGTCTAAACGAAGGTCCAAAAGGATTGCATTAATCGCCACGCTTGCAATGATGGCCGAGGGATTGATGACCGGCGTGATCGAAGATTATTATTATAGCTAAGAAGAACATATTGCTAATTCCCACGATTGGGAAAATTGTCTCTACCTTCTGGTTTCGCGAACCACGGAAGCATAAACAAGCCAAGCTTGCCACATACCCTGTAGGTGTTATCCCTACAAATCACATACACAAACATTCTTCTCAAACAGCCGTGGTAGACCATTCAAATATTTGTGTCCTTTTACAAAAATCGAACTGGTGAGGTTTGAGGGTCTTAAAGGGTGATGGGAGGGGGAGTTTTGCGGTAACGGCATCCATTACCCAAAAGCCAGCGTATATTATTGATGGACGCGGTTTGTGCTCTCGACACTCCTACCAGCCTCCTATGCTAGCCTAGTACACATGCAATTGTAAGTATCAATCAATATTAATAGTGACATATATTCGATACGTTCTAGCTTCTCCACCAATATCCGTTTGAAAATACTTCTATGACGACTATGACTAATACATTATACATAGTCGTGTTTTACTCTTAAATCATGACTAGTTCGCACGAGTAAATATAGCGAAATCACATTCATGTATTTAAGAGTGTTAAATACTAGGTATTGTTTGAACGTAGGTCATCTTATAATTTTGCGAATAAACTGCTCTTGGTTATCAGTTTTTTCCGTATTACCTTCCGTACCGTTATCAAGAAAATACGGCTGCGTAAAACTTTGATATCACCCCAAATATAGAGATAACGTAAGTAATAAAATATACTCCAAGCAAATTCATGATTTTGGGGTTATGAAGAGCCGAAAGTGGAGTGCTCAGACGGATAGGAAAAAACTGAGAACGAAATGGTCTTCAATAATTTATAAGGTCATACAGCCGCACATATATTACCAGGAACTCAAGAGTCTCTTGAAACGCACGAAGCTGTGAAATTTAAAAGCTTTACTCACGTTAACAATTCTTGCACGGCATATCGGAGTAAGTAGCTCTTTCAGTGGCACATTGGTCCGGCGAAATTCTAATGTGCACAGGGATTTATGGGCGACTCTCAATGTATAATGTGAATACGGGCTTAAGAGCCCGTTCAATATGCGTGAAGTATGGCTAAAAGCATAGCGCCATAATATTCCGTACGATGCCAGCTATAACCCGATTTCCAGACTATTAACGATTATGGCAGTAAGGAAGCTTGTCCTATATCCATGTTACTGTCTTCTGCCGCCGTGAACGTAACAATATTTGTACCGTATATTGTGTAGACATACCTAGTATCGTATTGTAATGCGGATGGAGTTATATCAAATGCATATCGGATATCTATATTTCGCATAAAGATTTCTCATATTCACGCCAGAGTTCCTACAAAAGCGATTCAAAAAGTCTAGCCCACGGGGATTATGTCTCTTGCACTAACAAAACCTTGTTTCAGTGCCTATGCTCTGCGAATAAATGCGATCTGAATATATTATCGGGCGCATTACGTACGATTCGCTTGAGGCGCGTATCTACCCGAGGCTACAGAATTCAGTTGCACACTCTTTCAACTTCATCCACGCCTGGTACAAAAGACATCTCTTGTATAGTGCACAAGTATTATCAGGCGCCGAAATATAATGCAAAATGTGAAGAACATTTTGAAGGAACGGTATAATGGCTTTGGAGCGTTCAAATAAAGTTGGTATTAAGATTGAAGAGCCGAGAGTTCGAGTCCGTTCAATTTGGTATTTGAAGATTTGGCAAAGCTTGGCCTATAGTGGGTATAGTTGGGGGTCTCATCGAATGTCAAAACACTACGAGCTGAGCTAACTACGCTTAGTTAACTTCAATCGGGTAGCTCCACCGCGGGGTGAGGCCGAACCGTAATTAATTACTGCTGTCGCTGACAAGCGAAGGCTGCTAAGTACCTATCGTTTCATAAATAAACTGTATAACTTTACGTAGCTACAGGTATACTTAGTGCCGGTATTAATAGCAGATTCCTGTACGTGATTGCGCGGATTTTTAAAAGCTTTCGGTTTTTTCCTGCAGCCTTCTCACATGATGCGTGCACTGTTGCCGTAAAATCAATTTAAAGGCATTAAATATGTATGATATCCAAAAGTTGTTAAGATACAATATCCATTCATCCGTAGACGTGTCCCAAAAGAAATAAATCACATTTCCAATAAGCGTCCAAAGGTAAAATGCAAACACAGACGTTGGTCCTAACAAAATAGGGATTGTAAATACATAAATGTGGTCTCTCAAGGTGGCTCGGCACTCAAATCTGTCTTGTTCTTTTCTACTTTTTCCTCCAAATCTCGCATTACAAGGAATATTTTCAGAAATTATTTCATATCGCTCTGGCAACAAAAAAACTCAAGCATTTAAACGAGACCGAAAGTGGACTAGTTAGTTTATTCATGAATTCGGCCCCAACCGAGATCGAACATCAAGTAGCCAGTTATACGTCGGCAGAGTTTTAAAGCGAACTGAGACTGAGCTTATCTATTCAAGCTTTAGTAAGCCAATAGTATCAGTATAATAACTGGATAGATTATTTGGATCCAATCGGTGGCCCTATTTACTTATTCATTGTCTATTTCGATTCTGTTTGTTTCAACCTAATTTCGTTCTGCTGTCCTTATTCGATTAATAACTAATAAGGAATTATCGAATAAGAACTCTATGGTTCCTACATAGGGGTAAAACTACCTGCGTTGCACGTGTGAGTCCTGACCACGACCTCACACACAAAAAAAAACTTTTTGTCATCTAACAAGTTTCGAACCGACTAGGCGACTGGTGGAAGTTTTTTGCAAATAGTTTTTATGTGACGACCATTCGACATTTAGGGTTGATTAAATCTAAGGGTTAATTTAAGGAAAAATACATAGCCTTCGATCGAAAAAATTATTGCGTAATTCACGTCAAAGAGTAGGTAAAAACCGGTGCAGATCAGACATCAACTTGAATTGATGACATCACCAAATAAATCTGTCGGTCTGCTGCCGAGGAATCGGATGGCGGGACTCGCCCGGATCCGGTTGTTAAGCTCAATCGAAACGACTATTTTTATAACACGCGATGTTGGCATAAAAAAAAAACTATTTGAAATCATTTCAAATATTACATTGAAGGCGCATCGAGCGGCATTGGTTACTGGTTAGCACATAAAAACTAAAAACATTTGTAAATTCATCAGGATATTTTAGTAACACTCGCATACTATCCATAGATCACAATTAAGAAGCTCGTATGTCAGTATTAGATCGCGTTCCTTTGTGAATTCAACACTTTCTCGTATTAGACCATCAATTCATCCGGATTCTGGAGAAGCGGCCATCAATTCAGCTAACGCAGACATATTCTGTTTTATAGCACTCGGTCTCTAGTTTCAACAAGTGTCAGAATTATGTTCGAGGGACGTTCCAAAAATGTGGATGAGAATGGCCCCCACGTGTGACAAATAGCCCAAAGAGGGTGTCTTCTCTAAGTTATAGTTCAACTTTACTTTATTCATATGTTTTATTGTACTTTTCAAAGGTACATAATATAATATTTATGTAGTAGGAGGTACCCAGACGGTTATACAGCATCAGCCTTTACTGTAGAGGTTCTTGTACCATGACAGGAACACGTCCGTGAACGTCTACACGTGAATAAAGCGATCACTATCCAGTACATCATCCATTTTACGTGTTCCTTCAAGTTCTTTGTACCGGACAGCTTTATTATTTACCAAAGACCAGGGTTACCACACAGTGTTCAATTTGGGTATCAAAGCCGTCAACTACGAGTATTGTCAACTGTTATCATGGCATACTAAACTTTCAACGGGCGGTTTTGTTTTGCTATGTTTTGTATTGTGATTATTTGAGTGAATTTTTCATATGATATCGTCGATAATTTCTCGACTGGTCATATTGATATTCGGGACCCTCTACCCGGCGCCTCCACCAAATGTAAAGACCCGAATGGGATCTTTACTGTACCTAGAGCATTTCTATCATTCCTACGTAAGTGACAGTTGCTTTCTTAACCCTGATGTGTCCAAATACAGGGTTATCAGTAAAACACCAACAACCTCTTAAGGGGATTTATGTTCGCATAATTCGTCATAATGAACAGCTGCTTTTTTTTGCGATTTCAGGTTTGGTCCCATAGTAAAAGTTGTTCATAATGATGAGTACAATGAGAGGTTGTTGGTGTTTTACTAATAACCCTGTATTTGCCTGATTCTTCATCGTTAATCACATTTCCAAGATGTTTAGAAGTAGAACTTGATACATTACTCTAGGGTGTAACACTTGCTCGGATGCATGCCCCAAGTCGCTTAGGAGATGAGAACACGAACTTTTGTAAAGCGGTGTAGACTTCTCCAGATCTGGAGCTCTTCATTGATAAAGCCAATTAATATAAGACCTACGACAAATTTTTCAAGTGGGCGGGATGGCCAAATCCGAAACTATGAGGAATAGCGAAAAGTACTCAAAGGATTCGCGGGCTCGATTTTGATGAAAACGAAAACTGCATCATTGGATTTTTGAAAAATCAATATCAAGGTCTAATAGGTAGGTAACATGAGAAAAATTAAAAAAAGTATTTTGTTAAAAATGAGCTCTTTCCTTTAGTTTGCCGTATGTCATTACTTCCCAGAATTCGATCCTTATTAGCGACACTACCGAATGGTGTAATAATATAGTGGGTATTTTTTTTTTTTTAAATCAAAGGTTTCGTTTCCTGGCTAGAAATATTGATTTTTCAAAAATCTAACGATGCTGTTTTAGTTTTCATCAAAATCAAGCCCGAGACTACTTTGAGTACTTTTCGCTATTCTTCATAGTTTCGAAGTTGGCCATCCACGCCGACTTGAAAAATTCATCCTGTATAGGTACTTAATTAAAATTTAATGAAGTACCTCATCGGAATGTTCAGAGTTTTCTTACTTAAAAAATCAAGAATATTCAAATCGCCTTACCCAGATCTTCAGCTAACAAAAATATAAACTTTGCTCCTTAAACTGTGTACTTGAGGCAAACTTTACGCAATATAACCCGCTAAACTTTGAGTCGCATGGACTTCGTATAACATTTGTTTTGGTTATGCACTCTCTAATGCACACGTTTTAAGTTTGTACATAAATAACTTGAGTCGACTCCCGCGGCTGACTTCTGACCTCGCCTTCAGAACTGGCATTCATTGCGATGTTGAGTAATAAGAATTGTTTACCCTAGGATGCGCTGCGCAATCTAAGACGACTCGTTGTAATTATGGTTGCAATGAGCTGAAAGTAGCTGATTAAAATTCTAGAATATTTTAAACAAAAATATCTAGTCATCCTGAATAAATAAATAATCTTACCACAGCTAGCTTATTGACTACAAAAATACTACAGCAAATAATAAAGCGATGAAAGTACACGGCAAATAATTACATCAGTCTGACCGCATAAGATCCAGTAGGCTCTCTACTGTGGCTTCTCTACTTGAAACATACTTGACTGAATAGGTAACGATTAAGCAAGCAAGTGGAAGTGTTCGACTAGTATAACTGGAATACAATACTGGAATGGAAGATTCTACTAACTGGTTCAAACTGGTTATGTTAATACAGGGTTGGTGATGCGAGGCAAAGGTCAGATTTCGAGAATGAAGAGGAAAAAATATTATAAATCGCGCGGCCGTCGCTAGGAAGATTATTTGATATCGTAAGAGGTTGTTATCGTTAGATATTGAAGGACTTTTCTTAGAACTTGAATTTAATTAAGTAAGCGTAGTATTTAAAAATAATCCGAAATCTAATCAAAATTACTGATTGCACAGCAAAATACTCAACTCGAAATAAAACTAATTAAGCAACCATTTATATTCGTGACGCACCGCTATTTATCTTAAAGTAAAACTTTTTTTTATTTCGCATAGCTAATAATCACTAGCGCACATTAAACCTATTATTACCTTTTACCATTCATGAGAAAAACAAATTATTGTAACTTACCCTTCGTGCCCTTCGCTTGCACTTGCAGCCAACTTAGCTGAAAGTCTTAACACCCATAGGTACGTGTTACGACGTTTAGTAAAATTAAAGCTTGTTTGCAACAATATTGCAGAGAAAGGATAAGATCTGAAGTCTTACCCTTTGTAGGTCACCCAACTCTCTGGCTGTTAGTTTGTCAACATTTCTTCAACCGTCTCTGCCCTAGACAAGTGGCGTTCTTTCTATCAACGATAATGACGATGGAAAAGTCAAAAACATTGACATAAGCTACCGATAGCTTATATCAATCCTGTTGAAAGTCGTTGTAGGAATACAAAACGCCTTGAAAGAGATTGCGACTTCTCTGGACCCCAGGATGAGACTCACACAACCATGGCACAAAAGGTAGGAGGCCTTCGCTCCGCAATAGATGGCGCAAGACTGTCAGTCAATGAAGATGATCAACTAAAGGTGTGAACAGATTTGGTCAGCTTGCTAATCGATTTTGACGCTAGATATTTTGCATTCGAAATGTGCGACTGCCACCTGCTGTCAGCAGATACCATTACGCACTAGCTGATAACACGTGTCAATCGGCAAAATCAAATTTAGTACGTACATTTTAATAGAAGTTCGATACAAAGGTAATTCAATTGAAGGGATTTGAATTAAGTCTGATCATTTGATCACCCGTCAATGCCGACCGTATTGAGCGTGTGTCTACACTAACTATAATGCAATTATTATATTACTTGTATTTTATAGAGAACCTGGCATAAAATATTGTATGTAGAATTAATGTCTGAGAGAACTGGGTCCTCCATTTTAAAATACTTTACAATGCATGTGCTCGGAAAGAGCGTTTTCCAAGAAGCTAAACTATGCGAAAGTGCATTTTTTTCGCACTAGTGCTTTTTACTTTTCAGTTTTTCTTTATTTATTCTTTAACTCCGTCATCAGCCCGACGCTAAACGTTTTTATTATTTGAGAAAAGTTTTACAAATTAGTCAAGTACAGATAATCATTCATATAAAAGGTGCAATAAAACTAACATTTCATTAAACGCGTTTTTAATTACTCTAGATTTAGACTAAGATCAATAAATGAATGTTCATTAAATAAGTTTGGTTGAACGTATATTTTGCTCGTGCCTTTTTGCGATACGACGTGGCACATGCGCAGTAGTAGATATGCTGGGCGTGCATGTATTTAAAATAAGCCCACCATTTTACTAATTTCTTGCTTAATTCGGAGTCGATCTGTGTAAATCTGCTAAAAATGTCGAGTTCAAGCGACGAATCAATTAATTAAATTAAACTCCCCGGAAAATGTTATTCAAGAAGCACAAAATGCCTAAGCCTCTTACCGGCTAAATTAAAAGAAAAACACTTTTTCAATATATATTTTTTTATTTCCTCGCACAAAATTAAAAGTCAATCTGCCTAGCCTTTTCCCAACTATGTTTGGGGCCTGCTTCCAGTCATACTTTACTTCCTCGCACAATGCATAGTAAAACATTGTATGATAAACGTGCGTAAGATGATTTTCACACTTGTACCATAAATAACTATTTGAAAACGTCAGAGATATTATTACACTCATATTTAAAATTTCATCGTAAAACTGACTGAATAATAAATATATAGAGAAGGTAAAAAAAAAATGTGGGTACTTTTGTACATGTGGAACATAAATGAATACTATTTCGCACGCAATAAATGATGGGGTGTAGCTCTACCTTTAAAAATTCAACTAGCTTGCCGTAGCTATATCATTTTAACTTGATCGTAGAGTTATGTGGCTTCACGATACGTACTGCTGAAAATACGCCCCGGATACTGAGAACGACACTATTCGAAATTGGAATACTAGCACAGTACTAGTAGGTGAACTAGTACATATAGGGTGACTGGTAATTAGTGACCGATACTTAAACACATGACTGTACCTACTCATGATAACAAACATCTTTTACTATAGGACCAAATTCGAATTCGCGAAAATAAAATCAGCTGTTCCATACATTCATGTTCGCACAACTCGTCAATAAGTAAGGAACAACAATTTTTTTTTTTCGCTATTTTATTTGATTTGTCTTGATTAGTTATAAAATAAGTATTTAAAATGGATCCAATATAAATTTTATGTATGCCGCGTCAAATATTCATCAATAAAATCAATTTAAATTTACTTCATTATAAGTTTCCATTCAAAAATAATTGACTGTGGGCGTAGTGAGCTAATCAAAGAAATGTTTTCAATGACAGCACAAAACTTAGGCTCATTTTCACCACACATCACTAAATGCGTTTAACACTAAACGAGTTTAAAACATCATTCTGTCTCTGTCATCGTCAAACGATTGAAAGAAACGAAGCGTTGTTTTAAACTCGTTTAGCTTTAAACGCGCTTAGTGATGTGTGGTGAAAATGAGCCTTGATCTTTGTATTGTAAACATAGTAAATAACAGAATGTATCTGAATGTATATTTCATGCCACTAATTCCTTTTGATACTCGGCAAGTAAATTGGCAAGAGTACCACACGTAGCCAGTTAACCACATTACAGCTACTCTATTGTTTGCTTTCCAGCTTGCAACGGCAGTGGATTAGGATAGCTTAAGTAATTACAGCTGTACCAAGTAACAACAAACAAGGGCATTAACAAAAACTGGTTAGAACCGGTTCGGCTTCTAAAACTTACGTAAGTTACTTGACTTTTATGTTTCAAATATCTATTGCCCGCTGCTTCCCCCGTGTATGGCGGGAAATACCACACGAGAGTGTACTACCGGGATTAAAAGTACCCTATATGTTAATCCACGTTATAAACTATCTGTGTGCCAAATTTCATCCCAATCCGTTCAGACGTTTTTGCGCTAATCCGGAACAGATCTAGACCAACGGACAAACATACTAAAAAGTATATTTTCGATATCAGACTCGTTCCCGGACCTCATATCAATTACTTTTTTTTTTTTCAAAAATATTCAATGCGCAGTTTTGTCTTTGTTACTGTTTTATTATAGGTAGGTAGATATTTATTCAAAATAAATCTGTGATTAGCATTTTTTTTTTACTTAAAACTTTGTATATATCTGAGTTTGTGTCAAAAAAGTTTTTCAATTAGGTAATTTGTTTTTAGAAGATAAGATTTGTCTTAGACTGTACCTACACTGGCGAGAAAACCAACAGAATATATTCGAGTGTATTTGGCATCAGACTACGAGCAAATATGGGAAGATTTCTTATGTAAATGTTAGTTGAACGATGTTACATGAACACAAGAAGTTCTTTTAACCCAATGAGAGTGAAGTGTGAAGTTGAAGAAGATGTAAAATATCCTAGGCAATTGACATTTTAAATATTGCTGTTAGTTTATTACCTAATTTGTTAGGACATACCGGTTTTCCTTGTGTTAACTAACTGCTAACATATGATATTCTACTGAGATTTTAATATTCAGTATCAGGTTGTATGTTGATTTGATTAGGGTTCGCGACCGTAACAAATCTATATTTATAGAATTATAATAAATAAAACCATCAATACAACTCTCTAAGTTCATATAATCCTTATGAATGACTATTTCATGAAATCTTGACATTTAGGATTGCACTAACGTAAGGAACTCCTTTTACGTTATATGACTACATATAATCAGTAATACAACTGTAATTTCTTTGGTATTGTTCGTCGAAACGTTGAGCGATTACTGACAAATGCGTGCACTGACTGGAGAGGTCATCTCAATCTGTGGGGTTCTTTCCTCAAAAGACCATTTCAGACACCAATCTACATGGTCTTCACATGAAGTGACCAAGATTATGTCTGGACTTTATAAGAGACTGTGACCTCTGAGTTTGTTTCGGCCTTTCTTCTCAGAGTAGTCAGATGGGAAACGCCGACCTCATCTAGTTAAAAAAAAAACATGATTGACTTGTAAGTGTTTGTACAAACCTACTTACAGAAATAAAATCATTTATCATTTATGTATAAATGTATTATACAACTGTATTACTGATTATAATTCTGTAATTATACATATAAATGATACGGTCGCAAATCAAACTTTATTCAACATACAACCTAATACTGACTTGCAAATTGCCAAAACGTTAGAAAATTTTAACTTCGCGGGCTGCCGCCTATAGCTTCCCCTTAAGGAGTTGTATTACTGATTCTAATGATTACAAATCTGTAATCATACTTTAATCAACATACAATCTAATACTGACTTGCAAATTGCAAAAAACTTAAGAAACTAAAATTCGCGGGCTACCCTGACGCTTCCCCCTTAAGTCCTTACTTAATTAGTGTTAAAATGCTAAAAATGTCAACGGTTCCGTAAATATTTGATATATAATATATTGACTGATACTTATCCATTGTATTCAAAACTTGCGCAGTTGTGAAATGCGCATGCGCGAGTCTCTACATTTTGCTTCTAAACACCATATATAATTATGTACATTAAACCCTGTCCAATTATAATTTTAATAAATAATTAGCAATTAGTTGAAAAATATGAATAAATACGAATCATAATAATTTTTAATTTCATGCTTAGTTTAATTTACGTTTTGCTTTTTATCTCGTAGCGCCACGCTCTAGCTCGTACTTGATTTTCATCCACGCACTATTTCAAAAAATAAATCAGCATAGGCTGCGATACCTGTTAGCTTTTAATTGAATGATCTGTAAGGAAGAAATCCGCCTTAATAATTCCGGTATAGAAAGATTTAAGAAATTCCTTTGAAACTTTAAAACTAGAAATAAAAGTTCACCCCATAACTTTTCTGTGCCAATCCAACTGTACGTACTGACGTTGTCCGTCTACCAAGCGAAAGGACATTTTTTTTGTCTATTGGAGTTTTTTCTCACCGAAAACAACCGAACATCGATTTCAACTTAGCACTCGATTCGGTTTCGAGTTTGCCAGCTGCCAGTGACTTTTATTAAGTTGTGCCCGAGATACACGAGGCTAGGATAGCAAGCTAGAATCTCAGTATGCTACTCGTATCTTGGCTTGCTGTCCTGGCTTGGCATATGCTGTTGCTGTTTCATGATGCCTGAAAATTTTATGCTAGTATAATTGCAGTGAGTAAAGTACTATTTCATGAAATCTTGACCTTTAGGATTACACTAACGTAAGGAACTCCTTTTACGTTATATAACTACATATAATCAGTAATACAACTGTAATTTCTTTGGTATTGTTCGTCGAATCGTTGAGCTCCTTAAGTTCTGAGTTGAGCTGCACGTTTACTGACAAATGAAGTAAAATGAATTGCATTCGTAAATATCTAGTACTAGTTTCGCAGGCCACATGAAGCTAGTACACAAGCCAGGATAGTAAAATGTGTGGTAGAGAGCACCTCTCTGTTAGCTCAAAAAATAGAACCCCATCCTATTAAACTATTCTAGCTACGCTAGCTTACTAGCTTTCTCCTAGCTAACTAGCCTAGAAATGAAGCTAGTTCTGTAAACACGAAGTCAAAGTTACTAGCTTTCTAGATACACGAGGCTAGTTTATCAATTTCCCTCGTGTATCTCGGGCATCAGTGGGAAAAAAACCGGCCAAGTGCGCGTCGGACCACGCACAATGAAGGGTTCCGTAGTTGGGATGAATAATCCCAATCAAAAACTTAACATTGTAGTTAAAACTTGTTCTCTCATACATTCCAACTGCAAATGTAAGTTAGTACACACAATATTGAAAGATTTACCATGTTATTTCAAGACCATATACTTCTTATAAGTTTTCCTGTAATCTACAGATAAAGACCTGTTTTCTATATTTTTTCAAAATTTTAGGCTCAGTAGTTTCGGAAATAAGGTGGGAATGGTCAATTTTCGTCTATTTTCTTAAGTAACTTTAAAACAATTTATTTTAAAATTATAATATATATATATATATATATATATATATATATATATATATATATATATATATATATATATATTACAGAACCTCACAGTAAACCTTTTCATTTATACGTCAGTGTTTGCGTACCAAATATCAACTTAATTGGTCCATTAGATTCGGAGCAAATTGGTTGTGTCAGACGGACAGGCAGACATAGACAGACAGACACACAAGTGATCCTATAAGGGTTCTGTTTTTTTTTTTCATTTGAGGTACGGAACCCTAAAAAGGATCAGAACGATTATAAGTAGTCGTCAGCGTCACTCGTAATACAAGATGGTGGCCTATTGTTGTCGTACAAGTTAATATCGGATTCCAGGTATAGCATTATTATTCCCCAGTTATTGTGAATAGGTAGATATGAAATAGCAGTCGTTCCGCGTAAAACACTGACTAGAAAATGACCCCGAAATACCTAACTACATGAGAAAAGCTACGTCAACGGTAAAGAAGCGGACTGACGAGCGAGTGATCGTGAGTTTGAAGTTTCGAACCCTATCCGAAGCACTTGAACCATAGCTGCAGGGAATAATAGTAAGCTCTATATATCGACGTGAAAAGGTCTTTTCGCTCGGTATAATGGTGGTAAATTCAATATTTCGGACTAACAAAAATATGTAATATTTCAACCGCTAATAACTTTACCGCTAATAAATCACCTCTGCAGCCTATCGTAGTCCACTGCTGGACATAGGTCTCTCCAAAGCTGCATCAGAACACCCTGTCCTCCGCTTTCTGCATCCATCTGTCCCAGCCACCTTTTTTACGCCCACACCGAGGTTCATTGCGTTATTAACGTTGTGGAGCAGACGAATTCTTCAAACCTATGAAGCAATGGATTAGCAATATTCTTCAAAACTCTCGGATTGTGATTGAAAGTGTGTTACGCAATTAGGGTGAGAATCGTAGAGCAAAAAAACTTGTAGTCTTTAAAAAACGATGATGTTCTGAATGTTTGTTGAACACTTTTCCTGTAAGAGAATACGTGTAGGATTTTAAACCTTCTTTCAACTTTTTTTATCATGCGGTTGCGTTGTTAAATCCTGTAAGAAGTTTGTGAAAGAATCGAAGAAATTGACTATAAATTGATAAGGATATTGTTTACAAGTCAGTTTGAAACAGAGCACAAGAGTTTTTCGAAGATAAAAGTAAATACATTCCATGTACAAAAGAACCTCATATAATGTTGTAGGTATGTAGATAACTAGCTACCTTTTTTTTTTTTTTTTGTGGATGGGAAATCATCAAATAACTTCTCCCGCTCTGGGTGGAGCGGAAGGGCGTGTCAGACTTTTACTGACTAAAACCCACCCGTGTTCCTTCAGTTGCCTATGCCAGGGCCACGGTATCTTTTTCAAACAACCCGCGACCCCAGCGGCATCGGCCCTATTGGACCCCATCTTTTGCTGACATCTCTTTGAGGCGCGCGTGGAACACAACGCGCCGTCGACCCGGGCCTGGTCCTCACCGGACGGCGAGCTACCCACTACTCACCGTCCGCAAGCCCGCGCCTACGGTGGCTGGGAATCGGCTATCGATTCCCGCCGCCCAGGGCGTCTCCTGCTAATAACTAGCTACCTATGTTTATAAATAACAACTACCACTTATGTGTTTAATTAAAAGATAATAGATTTATTAAAAAATATTATTGTACAAATTCCTCTGCCCTTACAGGGTTCATGTCAGGTGCTGGATCCATGTAAAAGGCGAACTGGGCGGGAATAAGAAAGTGACAGAGTCAATTACTTCCACATGCAAAAAAGAGAGCGCAACAATGTGCTGGAACCAAAATAAAAGCGCCAAACCAAATAAAAATTGTTTAAAAATAAATTAAGCTAAATATCAAAAATATTTTCAGCTAGTTTTCAATTACTTAATGAGCACATTTTGAATGCAATTTTGTAATAAAATTACTAAGGATTTTAGGCGCATAATATGATGTTGTCATCATTCTCCTGCTTTTGTCCCAATTTATTTGGGGTCAGCGCAACATGTCTTTTTCTTCCATACTTCTCTATTAGTCGTCATCTCGGTAGTCACTCCCTTTCTGGCCATATCATCTTTCACACAGTCCATCCATCGTTTCTTTGGTCTTCCCTTACTCGTATAGCCCTCCACGTTCATACTCAACACTTTCCTGATGACATTTTCCTCATTCCTCCGCATCACATGCCCATACCATGACAACTGATTTCCACACAACTTTTCAGTCACCAGTGTCACTTTCAGACTTCCTCTTACATACTCATTTCTTATTCTATCCATTCGCGTAATACCACACATCTCTCTTAGGATTCTCATCTCGGCTGCATGCAATTGCCTTTCATTCATTCTTTTTATGGCCCAACATTCTGATCCATACAAGACAGCAGGTCGAACCATTGTTTTATAAATCTTCCCCTTGAGTTTAAGGGGAATGCGGAAGTCGCAGATTGTTCCCGTGACCTGCCGCCATTTCATCCATCCAGTGTTAATTCTGTGCTTAACAGTCCGGTCTACTTCGCCATCGCTTTGCACAAGTGAACCAAGATACCGGAAGTCGGAGCAGACCGGGAGAAGCGCGCCATCAAGCGCTATGGCTCCAGCACTGGAGAGACCGCCGAAATCGCAGACCATACCAGACACTCTGTCTTGGTTCTGCTGATTTTCAAGCCGACCTTCTCCAGTTTCCGTTGCCATTGCTCCAACCTGCTCTGGATCTCAGGTCCATCTTCACCGACAAGAACGATGTCGTCGGCAAATAGCATGCACCAGGGTGCCTCTTCCCGTATGTCCGCCGTCAGAGCGTCCATAATCAACAGGAAGATGTAAGGACTTAAAGCCGACCCCTGGTGCAAGCCTACCGCCACACTGAACTCGTCGGTGTTGCCAGCAGCCGACCGGACGTAGGTACAAGATTGACTGTACATAGCACGAATTAACTCTACATACATCCCGGGCAAACCTTTCTCTTTCAAGGCCCACCACAAGACATCCCGAGGTACCCTATCATACGCTTTTTCCAGATCAATGAACACCATGTGCAAGTTATTGTGTACATCTGTTATAAGGATTTGTAAAGGATTCAAGTCTGGTAAGTAAATTAATACGTAAGAATTTTAAGAAAACTAATTCAAGTAATAACCCAAGGTCATTTGTGTTTACGTGTCTTCATATCCAAATTCTACTGGCACGATTTTTTATTTTTGTTATTTATTTATTCACTTAAAAAAAATGTGATTTTTTAAATATTTACTATTTTTTTTTTATTACTGATGGCTGACAGTACCAACCTCTCGGAAATTGGGTTGCTACCATCTGACGGTGAACTCTAGCACCGCGCGCGCCCTGGCTTCACTCCAGTTCACTTCCGTCCCTTATAAATAATTACAGCCGCACGAGTCGATCGATCAGGTTAAGTTACGCTTGTTGTTTATCCGTGGATGGGTGACCATCTTTACATACCAAGACCCCTCCGTGCCTCGGAAAGCACGTTAAGCCGTTGGTCCCGGCTGTCATTCGTGGATCTTTGACAATAGTTAAGGGTCGTCAGAAGCCCGAAAGTTTCAACCAGTCTTACCAAGGGGTATCGTATTACCCAATAACTGGGTTGCGGAGGTCAGATAGGCAGTCGCTCCATGTAAAGTACTGGTATTCAGCTGCATTCGGTTAGACTGGAAGCCGACCCCAACATAGTTGGGAAAAGGCTAGGCAGATGATTGGTATTATGTAGGTCAATCCTTATTCCTAATGAATAATGGAACGTAGGTACCTAAGTTGGTAATTAATCAATCTTATCTTCAATCCTATATCATACCTACACACATGTTATGCTGCGGTCCCACGGCCTGTTTTCTCACAGGCCAGATCGCGCCAGGCCAGGCCGACAAGCCGTGGGAACAGACGCATCCGATGAGGCGGATTTTTATTGTATCGTATGGATAAGTAGGTCAATCCTTATTCCTAATTAATAATGGAGTGTAGGTACCTAAGTTGGTAATTAATAAATATTCAATCCTATATTATTTTACCTACAAGCATGTTATGCTACGGTTTCACGGCCCGCTTTCTCAAAAGCCAGACCGCGCCAGGCTAGGCCGACATGTCGTGGGAACAGTCGCATCCGATGAGGCCTGCGGTGGCCTGTCGTCGCCCGTCCGTGAGAATGCTCGGCACGGTCCGCGACAGGCCTCGACAGGCGTAGCAACGCCCGGTGCGGCCTGTCTATTATCGGGCCGTGGGACCGCGACTTTAGATCTTCCCTTTAAGTAGGTATTTTAGAGTAGACTTTATTCGCAGGTAACTAAAAATAGTAGGTATATGTAGATAGGTACATACATCTTATGAAGTCCTTGACTGTTCATTCAACTTTGTATGTGAGTACCTATCTATTTACGAATCTGTTTGTAGGTACTCTATTCATACGTACCTAATTATGTATATGTAGGTAGGTATGTACAGGTACAGCCATGCGTGTCTTAAGGCTCCCACAGACAGGCGCGACGCAACGGTGCGACGCCATTCTTGTAGAGCAATTTCCACAGAAGCTGTTCTACTAGAGTCACGTCGCGGCGTCACGCTATCACGGTGCGCCTGTCTGCGGGAGCCTTTAACATAGGTAGGTAGATAAGTAGGTACTCTACAGGCACATGACAACAAACCAAAAATAAAGTCGTCGTTGTTTGTGGTCTGGATGTCCCATCACGCTACATACAGATCAAGACTACGCAGGTGTACTCGGCTCCATTTAAAAGGTTTAATTAAAACAATCACCAGGCAATAAACCTTGCTCAAGGACAGCGACAGATAAATGTAGAGTTTGTGCCTCTCCAGCCTCTCTTCAAAAGTTCAAAACATTGAAATAATGAAAAAAGTCTAATAAAAAATTAAAAGCAAAGTTTGTGCGGGAGAGTCGTCAAACGTCACTTCGTTTAATTGGTTCTGCTCCTCAAACCAGTCTTCAATTATTCAAGAGCGAGAGAGATGGAAGACCTCGGGCGGGATGCTCCCGTGGTGACGTCAGCCAATAGGCTGACTGATCTAATGAATAAACTAACCCACCATACGCACAATGTTATAAAAAAGAAACATAAAATTCAGCCTCGAAGGACCGCAACAGTACCCACCCGCAAGACGCCGAAACAAAACGATGTTTTTTTATGAAACACCTTTTTGCTTCCTTTTTGTAAATCACAGACTGCACGTGTGTGTAGCACTGGTTTCGTAAACTGCCTGTCAGAAGCATAAATTAAAATAAAAAACCTGCAGGTATTATTCCTACTTAATAGTATAAAGCAAATTAAAAAAACTAATATTTTGCAGCCAACATAGTTGCGGATATTGCGTTCGAGTTCGCAGAGCATTGTGAAATTTGTACCTTTGTAAAGAAGTTCTGTGCGCGCGCAGGTAAAACACCGAAATCCCACAGGTGAACGTTATCCTTGATTTTGAAATTCGAAAAAGATTCGAAACGGTCAACCGGCTTGGTGACGGCGAGCCCCCGGTATTCACTCGTTCGTGCGTTTCTGTTTGGCGACGCACCACGACCAAACTACAACACTGTCACAGTTTGTTTATAAAATTATGAAGCACTTATTAATAATTTCGATGACCCGGACTGCGCATGCCCGTGCAACACGCGCCTCTTTTGAATACAAGGTAAGGTTATGTTTAAGTTGTAAGCACTGCCTCTCGGCTTCACTTCACCGGCACACGCACTTCACACTAGTTTCCCAGAAGAATCTTATTGGAACAAATCCGTGCGAACTTTTTTCCGATAACGCTTACACACCAAACACTATCGGAGCACTTGTAAAGTTATTCCCACGAGAATTCTTTTATTAATACCGCCAGAAACCGACACTACTGCACCTATTAGACGATCAGCCGGCTCTACCTGCATCAAATGAAGGCCGTGTACGTATAATAAACACTTAAAAACTCCGGAACCGGTAATAATTTGATCCCGCACGTGAACGTGACACTGTCAAAATAAAAATTTGGTAAACACGGTAACACCAATAACTCACTTATTGACGGTGTAACATCCCATGTTTGTGCCGCGGTGAGGTCCGAGTGACAAATAAACGAATAGAAAAGAAAATAAACGAAGAATACTAAAGTCGTCGACTGTGAAGCCGAGCGTCCGACACTCCTGCTGAGCGCTGTACTAAACGCGAGAGGCCGCGCGACCCGCCCCGCCCCGCGGCCCGCGCGCCTCCCTCCCGCGCCCTGCGACCCGCGCCACTACACCGTATGAAAATAAAGTAACGTTGAAAAAATCACAAGTGCACAAGAGAAGAGCAGAGAGCATAGTTCATCCCTCATTGGTTGTGTAAGTTGTGCGATTGTTTGTTTGTTTGGTAGTTGTACGGCGACCGGCGCGGTGCGGGGCCGCAGGGAGGCATTCAATTAATCTGACAACACGTGCG
This sequence comes from Dicycla oo, assembly GCA_948252095.1. Classification (NCBI taxonomy): domain Eukaryota; kingdom Metazoa; phylum Arthropoda; class Insecta; order Lepidoptera; family Noctuidae; genus Dicycla; species Dicycla oo. Next base: position 12,529,643 of record OX411714.1, on the reverse strand, counting down.
TGAGCGTGATGCACCCTCCCGCACTCGCCTCAGGTTATCATACGATTCATTGACTACCTTTTCTCCCATTTTCGCTAACTTTAACAACTTTTCCGCGTAGAAATAGATAAGTTCCTAATTCATTGATGCCGCTACTACAAAGTTGAATGAACGTAGAGTTAGGCTGCGGTCCCGTAGGTAAGGAACCGTTATCAATGCAAGTGCAAGAATGCCGTTACGGTCCATATAGGTAGGTACGTTTAGTTGAGTATCCAAACAGTGGCCTATCGAATAAAATGACGTCATTGAACTTATTCTTATAAGTTTTTGTTAGACAATTACCACGAATTATTTCTTAGATATTATTATCTAATGGCTCCTTGGCCTTGGTTCAAGGTTAATAAAATGTGTCACAGTCAACTTTACTTGTAAAACATTTTATGAACTGCTTTTGTAAATACATAAGTACTTGTAAAAAGTTGCGTATTTTGATCATCACGTTCACGAGCCACTGCGTGCAGGAGTTATAAAATCTTATAAGTATTATTTATCTGAAAAAAAAAACAATACCTACATATTTCGTTTATACATAGAAGCACAGATGGAATAAGTTAAATAAGTCGAGGCCGCATTTTGACTCCTAGCATTTTGTTGCAACAGTTTAAGGCGAAAGCGCCAGGGTAACCCGCAAAATTCAAATTCTCTTACGTTTATTGAAATTTGCAAGTCCTTATTAGGTTATATGTTGATCAAAATATGATTCGCGACCGTAACAAATACGTATTTACAGAGTTTAATAATCATTAAAGTCATCAATACAACTCCTTAAGTAAGTATAAACCTCAAATATCAAGATTTCATGAAGTAGTCTTTTATTAGGATTATATGAACTTGAGAGAGTTGTATTGATGATTTTAATGATAACAATTCTATAAAAACACAGGTCGCGAATCGTATTCAGATCAACATAATTATAACCTGATGCTGACCAGATAATTGCAAAAAAAAAAAAATGAATTTCGCGGTCTACCTGGAGCTTTCGCCTTAAGTAGTATACAGTACTTAGGTAGTCCTTCAATCACAATAGGCAAGTCATTGCAATACAGTACGGTCTGTAATTAAATTAATTAACCTTTGTACCAACTTGAGTTGTATTCCGAATGTAGCGTTTGTTAATCCAGGTACAGTCAGCAACAAAATCCTTACTAATATAATATTAAAAATCGAAAGTACCTAAATCTATCTGTCTGTTACAAGAATGATTGTCTGATACCTCTCACGTCTATTCAATTGTACCGATCCTTATGAAATTTATTAGATACCCAGGTAGGTAGCTTAGAACCTGGAGAAGGACTAAGACTTTTCATCCTGACTAGGTATTTATTTTAATAAAACGCACGCAGACTTAGGCTCATTTTCACCACTCATCACTAAACGCGTTTAACGCTAAACGAGTTTAAAACATCGCTCCGTTTCTTTCAATCGTTTGAAGATTATAGAGACAGAATGATGTTTTAAACTCGTTGTGTGGTGATATAGGCTGTTAGTCACGGGCAACGGCTAGTAATTCCGAAGAGATTTATACTAGTCGAAACTAAATAAGGGCCACTAGGTAGGTATTTAAGGTGTGCCATGAAAATGATTAAATTAATGAATTGCTTAGTTTTATTAAATATAAAACAATGTTATTGGTTACCGTTTAGGGTAGTAACTGTATAAATAAATTATCAATGAACATGTTATTTAACTTTAAACAAAAAAATATAATTTAAGATTAAAAAAGACAACGAAAACTCGCTAATAACCGGTCAAGTGCGTGTCGGACTACGCACAATGAAGGGTTCCGAGTTCCGTAGTTGGGATGAATTTATCCCAAGAACAAACTTAACATTGTAGTTGAACATTGAGAGATTTACCATGTTATTTTAAGACCTTACTCTTCTTAAAAGTTTTCTTGTAATAGATAATGAACTATTTTTAACCGACTTCAAAAAGGAGGAGGTTCGCAATTCGACCGTATGTTTTTTTTTTTTGCATGTTTGTTAGTACGCGATTATCTACTCAAAGACGATTTAGAAAATTATTTTCTTATTTGAAACGGTATACTTCCTAGGTGGTCCTATATAAATTTTATTAACATTGCTTGGGTAGTTTTTGAGTTAGCTTCCATAATGCGTATTTTTCCCACTTAGTATACGTATATGTGGATGATGTTTTAATAACTTCCTATCGCTGTTATTTTACAAAACAGGTAGTAGTATTCGAATTTGTATGCCATAGGTATGTACCACAACTAAAAAGTGAAAATTAAAAACTTTTAGCAAAAAATAAAACCGACTTCCAAAACAAAACACTACAAAGTGAAAAATAACTTTAATTTCGGAAGGCTGTGGCAAAATACGAAAATACAAAACCAAAGACACCGACTACCGAATTTAAAGTTAGTTTTCTCTTTGTAGTGTTTTGTTTTGGAAGTCGGTTTTATTTATTGCTAAAAAGCTTTTCTGTATATGTTTTTCAAAATTTTAGGCTCAGAAGTTTTTTTTTTAATGTTTTTCTATTTTCTTAATAACTTTAAAACAATTTATTTTAAAATTATAAAAAAAAATTGAGACCCTCACAGTAAGTCCTTTCATTTGCTATGTCACACGGTACAGTTCGAAAAACTTGTTTTTTTTTTATTTTTTGCCCGCAAAATAGACCCCCATATTCAATATTCATTTATTTACGTTACACGTCCGTGTTCGGGTCACAGAAATTCATAAGTGTACCAAATTTCAACTTAATCAGCCCATTAAATTCGGGGCAAATTGGCTGTGACCTGTGACAGACGGACAGACAGACAGTCAGACACTCGAGTGATCCTGTAAGGGTTCCGTTTTTTCCTTATGAGGTACGAAAAGCTAAAAACTAAAAAAATCTTCACTTTTTATTTATTTTTCGGTTTTTAGGGTTCCGTATCCAAAGGGTAAAACGGGACCCTATTACTAAGACTCCGCTGTCCGTCTGTCACCAGGCTGTATCTCATGAACCGTGATAGATAATGGTTCGAAACCCTTCGTGCGCGAGTCCGACTCAAACTTGGCCGGTTTTTTAATAACGAGTAGGTATGCTCCTCTTTTGGCTATGCTCTCCTGAAGCCTGGAATCCTTGCTCTCGATCAAATGCCTCATGTTTTCAGCTGGATTCTCTTCACAGGCAATGTTCAATGCGTCAATAAGTTGCTGCTGGTTGATGATCTCTTGCTCACTCTCTCTAACCCTTCGTTTCAATTTGTCCCACATGTGCTCGATTGGATCCAAGTCCGGACTGTTTGCAGGCCGCGGTAAAACTTGAATGTAAGAGTCTTCCAGCACACACTGGGTCGCTTGAGCTGTGTGTGCACGGGCATTGTCCTGCATCAAGACAAACCCAGGACCCCTTTGCTGTGTAAATGGGATCACATGAAGCCTGATGAGTTCCTCAATTGAACGCTGGGCAGTCACGGAACCCTCATTTAAAATAGCGAGCTCAGTTTGCCCTGTAAACTAATCCCACCCCAAATCATTACGTTGGAACAAAGAGGCTATATAGTCATTGAGTTGGGACCAGTGAAACAGTCAACTTCATGTGTGCAGGCTTCTGAAAATCGCTCTCCACGGCGTCTCCATACAATAAAGTGCCGATCGTCATTAAAAAATTTTACTTTGCACTCATCGGTGAAAAGCACTATGCCCCACTGATTTATGCCCCAGTCAAAGTATAAACGACGTTGAGCCCTGGACATAGGAATTCGAACAACTCGTCGTTTTGAAGTTTGCTGGTCTTCGTGCAATCGATTCCGGATAGTTTGGTCACTGACACGATAACCCGTTGTCAACCGTAGGCGATTTTGTAACTTACGAGCCGTCACTTGGCGTTCTCGGCGGGCACTTAGTCGGATGTACCGATCCTCGTGAACAGTTGTAATGCGAACTCTACCCGAAACTGGTCTTCTTGCAACACTGCCGGTCTCTTGGAAGCGATTCCAAGCATTTTGGTTAGATCTTAGAAAAACCCAGTTGCAAACCGCAGCGAATTTCCTTCTTGGATCATTGTAACGGTTCTGCTTGCAGTAATTGTGTCCATATGTCTTCGTATTTATAGCATATTAACGTAAGATGTCGTTTTAACAAGATAACTAAACAAAATGACCTATGATAATTTTCAGAATACGAAGCCGCTAATCGAAACAAAACTTAAAGAAAAATCGAAACAAGATTACAAGAAAATTTAAAATTCATTTTTTTTTTAATTATGGCCAGCATTTGATCATCTCAAGTATAACATCAAAGAGGTTAGATATCGAGGAGTTCGTCACATCATTTTTTTTTTAATTACACTGAAATGTAAAATTAACAAGTTTTTGTTTTGAGTAGTCTAAGGCTCATTTTCACCACTCATCACTCAACGCGTTTAACTCACGAGTTTAAAACATCGCTCCGTTTCTTTCAATAGTTTGAAGATGACAGAGACGGAATGGTGTTTTAAACTCGTTTAGCGTTAAACGTGTTTAGTTATGTGCGATGAATATGAGCCTAAGTGTATAAATGAAAACTTGTTTATTATTAAGTAACTATAGCTTTTGCCCGCGGCTTTGCCCGCGTGTATATAATAGGTTGGGGAAAAAGTTTCTTCGCATTTTTTAAGAAAATTCAAAACATTTTTTAATATAGTTTATTTACATTTAACTAAAGTATGTAGGTACCATTTTGTTCGATAACTTTTTGCCATCTTGTAGGTAGGGACATGATCCCATTGCTATAGAAATTTTGGGACTTCTGGTCAAAATACCGCGACAAGTGGTTTTGGCAGCCCTCTCGTGATGTTAACCTGACACTGCCTAAAGAATTCTGAAGAGACCAAAACAGGTGGAAATCTGAAGGTGCAAGGTCAGGACTATACGGCGGATGCATTAACACCTCCCAGCCAAACTCTCTTAATTTTTGCTGAGTGGCTAAAGATGTGTGAGGCCTAGCGTTATCATGATGAAAAACCACACCCCTTCTGTTGATTAATTCCGGCCGCTTTCTCTCAACTTCTTGCTTTAATCTCATCAGTTGTTCGCAGTAGAGTTCAGAATCGATGGTCCTGCCTGGTGGTAACAGCTCATAATGAATAATGCTCTTCCAATCCCACCACACACACAGCATCACCTTGTTGCGAGTTAACCCGGGTTTCCCCACAGTCTGTGAAGCCTGACCGGCCTTTGACCACGACCTTTTTCGCACGTTCTTGTCATACGTGATCCACTTTTCATCACCAGTTATCAGCTTCTTCAAAAATGGTTCGGTTTTATTACGTCGTAATAAAGAATCACAAATGAGTATACGGTTCATTAGGTTTCTTTCAGTGAGCTCGTGAGGTACCCAAATGTCGAACTTTTTTGTGTACCCAGTTTTTTTCAAATGCACCAAAACTGTTTTGTGGTAAATTTCCAGTTCTTCAGCTACGTCGTAACTACTGATATGCCGATCTTGCTCAACTTTTTAAAAAATGGCATCCATTTTATCCGTAATAGGGCGACCAGAGCGACGTGCATCTTTGACATCAAAATTTCCGGATTGAAAACGCTTAAACCAAATTTGTGCTACTCTCACAGACACTACACTAGGTTCATAAACATCGCAAATTTTTTTCGCGGCTTGCGTTTCATTTTTACCTTTTTTGTAGTAAAATTTTAAAATGTATCAAATTTCTTCATTAGATTCACTCATCTTGACAGTACGAAAAACAAATGAAAATCACACATTTTCCTAATTTGAATTTGGAATTATGTTCTTTAAAATTTAAACTTTCAATGATACCAAAACCAGCCAGATACAAATAGTATAGCCAAAGAGATTTTATTACAAGTTCATACATACTATAATGCGAAAAGACTTTTTCCCCAACCGAATATTAATCCCGTAATACATTATTTTCATATATCTCTTATGGGTTTACGCCGCGCTCCCAGTCGGCATGGTTTTTTTCGACATCTTCAACATTCTTCGTCATATTTTAATTAATTTACACAAAACCTTGACGAATTATACACCTAAAAGTTCCTCATGAACCACTCCATCTGCTGGTGTAAACCGTATGAAAATCCGTTCGGCAGTGGTTGGGGTTTTCTCGTTCAGACAGATAGACAGATGCGGCGGCGGGACTTGGTTTAGGTAAAATTATGGCCAGGCTCTAATAATAAATAACTTTTGACCGAGTGGACCGATTTTAATGAAATAAAGACTAAATGTTACCTCAAGATATGAACCACGTTGTTTACATTTACGATACCTGAAATCTCTTAAAAAGAGGTACCCAAATATTTTAATATTATTTGTGAACTTTAAAATCAACCCCACTTTTACCCCGTTAGGGGATAATTTTTTAAAAATGCAGAACCACATAATTCGCTATTTCCTACCAAAATAATAAATTTGAATTTCCAAAAGCATAACTTAAGAAATGCTGGGTTTACCATACAAACATCCCCTATATCACCACTTGTTGGATTATTTTTAAGACAAAAAGGAGTCTATGCCGTTCCCCAGGATACCATCATCATATCGAAGGTTCACAGGCTATTTGTATTAAGCGACATCCTGGCCGATATTGAGTTATAATCATATACTTCAATATCAGCCACTATTTCGTAAAAAATATAGATACTTTTTTTTAAGTGCGAAAACATGCGCCAGTTGCGCGTGAGCAGCCGAGTCGGACGCACACGTTTGGAACGTTCGGACCGTAATATTACTATCGCGCGGCTTGTTTTTTTTTAAGTCTACCCACTTAAGGATAATGTTTATTTCAAATGGATGAAATACGTAATAATGTGAGTTCGTGTGACTCAAGTGATCATGAAACGATGGAGCACGACATAGTTATAGAATGTGAACAACCAGTTAATGCTACTTTAGTGGAGACGATGAGGAAGAGTGAAGAATGTGATCAACGAGTTGTAGGGAAGAGAGGGCGGCAGGATGATGAAGAAATTGTGGAGGAAAATTATTTTGTAACAGTAATTAGAGGACATAAAAAACCAAACAGGAAAGACTCGATAAACGGTAGTTTAGTGCCAGAAGGTGATAAGACTGTAGAAGAGAAGCATATAATTTGTGTGACTGGAAAAGAGATGCTGCCAAAACAATTTGGAATGGCTAAACTGTTAAGATCACATAATATCCCGAATATAATTAAAATGGTATATAAAAGTGCATACAGGATGTTGATTCATTTCCAAAACAGAGAAAGTGCTATTAAGTTGTTAAAGTGTGAAAATATTACCAATTTAGGTTACAGAGTACAGATGACCGATGAAGTTAGTCTATGCTATGGGACTCTGAGGCAAGTAGATTTGGAAACAGATGAGAAAGAAATCCTTGAAAATATTAGTTGTGACAGCGAAATTGTATCAATTAAAAGACTTAAAAAACTATCAGAGAAGGGAGAATGGATTGATTCGGAAACAGTTAGGATATGTTTTAAAGGTGCCACTTTACCGCCGTACGTATACGGCTACGGTTGTAGGTTCAAAGTGGAACCTTACACGTTTCCAGTGTCACAATGCTCCAAATGTTGGAAATTCGGTCACCTTTCGAGACCATGCCCAATTAATAAAACAATTTGCCCCAAATATGGTAATCAACATCCTAACTGTGAAACAAATGAATATGTATGTGTTAATTGTAAAGGACCACACATGGCGATGTACAAGAAATGCCCTAGCTTCTTAAAAGAGAAAAGAATTAGAGACATTATGACCAAAGAAAATTGCACGTACAGAAAGGGATTGGAAGTATATCTAAAAGAGAACGGAACTCGACAACTAGACATTACAACTACAAACACAGATAAAAATATGAATGTTGAAAGCCTAGAAAAAGATAATGTAAACTATACACAGAGAAAAACATACAAGGATGCGGTGACAGCAAATACAAATGTTCAATGTTTGAGTTTTGCATCTGACAGTATGACAGAAATAGACAATTCAGGAAATACGAGTATAAATAACCAACAAAAATATGTACCGAGGAAGAAGCATAAAGATACTAGCCTTATGAGTAGTAATAGAGAAAAAGAAAACTACAATACCCAACCTTGTGACATTCAATACAAGCTCTAAAGTAGATTTTTTTAGTATATTTCAAAAAGTTAAAGATATATGTTTTTCTGACGATAGTTGGCAGTTGAAACTACAGGAATTAGGCAAAATTATGTTTGATGTATGTAGTAAATTGTTCCTTAAAGTGTTTAGAAGTGATGATGTGTGGGAAAGAATAAAAAGTATATTCAATAATGGCTAACGATAATAGAAATATGTTATCTCTTCGTATTGTACAGTGGAATGCACGCAGCTTGTTGCCTAAACGTAATGAATTCGAACTTTTACTTGCACAAGAAAAAGTACATATAGCACTAGTATCTGAAACTTGGTTAGAAACGGATAAACATTTAAATGTAAGTACATATAATATTTTTAGAAAGGATAGGTCAGATGGTTATGGTGGGCTAGCTATTTTAACACATAAATCTATAAAAGTACAACTGTGTAACACTAATATCAATAATCCTGGAATTGAAATTATGAGCGTAAAACTTTTAAATTGCAGTGAAATTAAAAATATAGTGTTAATATATTGCCCTTCTTCGGTTCGTACTGGTCTTTCTGACTGGGAACAAATATTTTCATTATTTTCAAGCAAATGTATCGCTGCCGGAGATTTTAATGGACACCATGCAACTTGGTCTTCCAAAACTGATGCAAGAGGAATTCAGTTGTATGATTCTGCTTTAGACTCGGGATTTATTGCCCTTAATGACGGTAGTATGACGAGAGTGACCTTGGCTGATGGAGTTGCACAGATTACATCTCCTGATGTCACATTTGTATCTACCGCTCTATCTGTTCTGTTGGATTGGAAGATTATAAACGAAAATTTAGGAAGTGATCATTTGTTTATAAAAATCTCATATAAATATAAGAGCAGCTTAATTTCTTTTGGTATAGTTAAAAAGCGGAACTTCAAACTTGCGAAATGGTCAGAGTACAGCGAAATCCTAGAAAACTATTTAATGCAAACTGTCGTTCCAAGAAATGTACAATCTTTGTATGACAACTTTTTAGAACAGTTAAATAAAGCCGCGGATCAATGTATTCCTTTCATTAAAATCTGTAATAATCCGACAAATGGGTTTCGGCCAAAGTCCTATTGGAATACTACTCTCTCCCATTCGGTAGCACAACGTAGATTGGCCTTGAAAAATTTTAGGAGAAATCCCACACCAAATAATTTAAGTGTACTGGATCGCAAAACAGAAGCTGCTAAAAAAGTCATCAGTCAAGAGAAGTTGAAAGATTGGCAAAATTACTGCAGTAGCGTTAATGAACAAACATCTAGTTCTGAAATGTGGAAACGTATGGGGTGGATTAAGGGACGTGCAACTCCCAGGTCATCTGTATCAAACGAACACAAGATTGATCTCCTGTGTAGTCTTGCTCCTGATTACGTCTACCCAAAACATCAGCAGTTTAAATCAAATAATACAGTACTAGAGGATGAATTTACTTTACAAGAAATGTTAAATTGCTTTAAACGAAAAGACACAGCTCCTGGTGCTGATGGGATTACATATTCTTTAATATTTTATTTATCTCCTGTTAGCAGAGAATATTTACTAAATCTATACAATCTCATTTTTAGTACGGGTATTATTCCAAAACAATGGCGGGATATATTGGTAACACCAATACCAAAATCCTCGCCTGATAACACTAGTCTTAAATTAAGACCTATTTCCTTAACCCATTCATTGCCATTTATATTTTAAAAACATCACCTGGGTGCCACTTAATATTTTTAATGATTACAATAGAGAATACGAAATTTAATGTGTTTTTAATTTTTAAATGTGTTTTTAAATTTAATTTGTTTTTAACTTCTTAGAGTACACTCAACGCATATGGTACGTTGGTGGCATGACGTAGAAATCTCGATCAACGCAAATGGTGCGTTGGTAGCAACGAATGGGTTAATATCCTGTATTTGTAAAATCTTCCACTCAATGCTGACAAAGCGGCTTGAGTGGTATATTGAAAAGAATAAGTTGTTATCTCAGTATACCTCTGGATTTAGGAGAGGACAATCTTGCCAGGACTGTTTAGTTAAATTAGTTAGTCAAATTTATACAGGGTTTTCACGTAAAACCCCAACAGTAGCCTGCTTTCTTGACATTACTAATGCTTATAATAATGTACTAATAGATGTCCTAGTAAATATTTTAGATGAGATAGGAATCGGAAAAACGTTTTGCCAATATTTATGGAATTTTTTGAGCGAGAGACACCTTATGATTAGAGATGAAACAGATAAAAGCAAATTTTTCATAAGATATACAGATAGAGGATTGGCTCAAGGAGACCCAATTTCACCCCTACTTTTCAACATAGGCACAATTAAGTGCTTTCAAGAAATTCAAAACGTGACTATGTGTCAATACGCAGATGATTTTGTCTTATACCGAACGTCTAATAATTTAAAAGAATCCCAGCGCTCACTTCAAACAGCGCTAGATAGGTTGTGCTATGTGCTAGATGAGTTAGGATTAGAATTATCGGCCGCAAAATTTAAAGTGTGTATTTTTAGCAGGGGTTTTAGAAAACCAACGGTTGAACTTAAAATAAATAGTCGCAATTTAGATACAGTTGATAGTTATAAATACTTAGGGGTATGGCTGGACAGGTGCTTGCGTTGGAGTAAGCATATTAACTCAACTGTGGAAAAAGTCCAAAGAAATCTTAGTTTACTTAAAGTTTTGGCAGGTAGGTCCTGGGGATTGCACCCTCAACATTTGAGACATATTTATATAGCTTTAATTAGAAGTCGTATAGATTATAGTTGTTACATATATGATGCTAGTGCGAAGTGTCATTTAGATAAGTTGAATAAGTTACAAAATCAAGCTTTACGGGTTATAGGAGGTTTTATCAAATCCACTCCTATACACGTTATGGAGAGTGAGCTTTGTGTGGTTCCGCTGTGCATACGAAGAAAATATTTAGCATATAAGTTTTGTCTTAAAGCCAAATCCGTAGAAAATAATATAACGAATACCTTGTTAGATGAACTTTATGCTCTTCGACAAAATAGTTACTGGCGAAATAAGGTTATTCCTATAATCGCCGCAGCATTTAACGAGGTTAAAGAAATTGAGGTAGCATCTTCTTACCCTTTACTTATGTTTACCCTAAGAACATGGGTCACTAACATTAATGTGAACAAAATAATTGACTGTAGTTTAGAATCAGTAAAGCTACCGAAGGGGCATTATGATTACAGTGTACTAAAACACGAAGTGGCTAAAGAACTATGCACAAAGTACAATGGTTGGTTTACTATATTCACAGATGGGTCAAAGAGTGAAGAAGGTCGCGGAGCGGCTTACTATATACCCTGTAAAGATGTAAATAACATAAATAATAATTGTTTTAAAAAAGTAAACCAGCATCCATTATGACGTTGGAACTCATTGCGATCTCAGAAGCATTGGATTTTGTCATAAATTGTCAAAACAGAAATACTGTTATTTGTACTGACAGTAAAAGTTCCCTACAGCATATAGCTCGATGCGCCTCTGGCCTCAGAGGTGCTTCGATAGCTTATGGCATTCTATCTAAGATAGCCGAACTTAATCAAAAAGGTGTGCAGCTGAGATTGCAATGGGTCCCATCGCATATTGGAATACGGGGTAATGAGCAGGCTGATATGTTGGCCAAATACGCAGCCAAACACGGAAATCAAACTAATATTACTCTTGATTATTCCGAAAGATTACCAAAATTCAAAAATGTTTGTTATGATCATTGGAAGGAATACTTTGACAAAACTTCATTAGAAAAAGGAATTTGGTATAAAACCATACAGTGTCAGCCTCCCCGTTTACCCTGGTTTGTAGATATTAATCTAAGCAGGAAATTTGTGGTGACAGCTCACAGACTCAGATCGGGACATATTCCATGTAACAAATTCGCTTTCTTGATGAAAAAGATAACCTCTCCCAACTGTGAGGTGTGTGCAGTTGTAGAAGATATGCATCATTTGTTGATGGAATGTATCCAGTATGAGGCTGATAGGAATAAGTTGTTCAGGGCTATGAAGTTGAACAAGAACAATATAGGTACATTCCACCATATATTAAGTAAGCCGACTTCCGATGATGCGAGAAAGTTGTTCGAGTTTATGGCCCTGATCCATTGATCTCGTTTGATTTGAAACTTGTCTTAGGGTACGATGGGACTGACATACGCTGTGCGTTATAAAAGTCCCTAAATTATAAAGAAATAAAAAAAAAAAAAAAAAAAAACATGCGCGAAAGTTCGTAGTGCCTGTGTTCAGATTTGCCAAGATATTTCGGCCGTAGTGTACCCAGTCTATATTTTTTTTTACAGAAAAACTTTCTGAGAGTCCTACCTAGATACGAGTATGAAATCGAAAATTCAACAAATAAACAAAGAAAGATATAATCTTTTTTCTTTCATTACCAGAAAATCTGTCTTTGAGAGTTCAATTTTACAATGAACATTCAATAAATAAAGAGAAATGTTCACTTATCCTCGGTACTTATAATACTTATCTTGTGATATCTAACTATCTTTCTATCATCTCCAACGTTTGTCTCAGCTGTCTGAAACAAACACCACTAAACAAATTATTATCAGAAGAAGTTCTAAAACAAGTTCAAAAGCTACCTGCTGCAAAACATAGGTACACGTTATTTACGTGTCTCTTGACTCTATTCTATCGGTGCTATTAGAAGAACTATGGGTCAGCTGTTCCAATAGTGTCCTGATAAAGTGTAAAAAAACCTGTTCAGGCAACATTCCTAATTAATCAGTATCACTCACTAAAGGGAAATTGATAAACGTTCATCAGTATTTAGACGGTTTCCACTAAAGTAGGAAAGTAGAATAAATGCTGTGGAAATGCGTTCCTTGCGAAGCGTATGTGGTGTAACTATGAATCATAGGCTGAGGAATGAGGTGATAAGGCAACGGTGCGGTTTAAAAGAAGATGTAGTGACAAAAATTGAAAAGAATATGCTTAGATGGTTTGGTCATGAGGAGGAGGAATAAAAGGCGACTAAAAAAGGTATTTACAAGGCAGATGTGAGTGGAAACAACGGGAGGGGACGCCCTAGGAAGACACATAGTGACCTTATTAGTGATGTTCTTCAGAAAGGTCAGGTGCGTAGTACTCGCAACCGGCGTGCGTGTATGACCAGATTTATGAACGTAAACGAGGCAAAAGGAGTATGTAAGGATCGTAGCAGGTGGCGTTCTGTAGTTTTTGCCTACCCCCATGGGAAGAAGGCGTGAGTTTATGTATGTATGTATCTTACCACTTTTTCCAACAATTATTATTTTTCAAGAATTTGATAATTTTATATTTAATAAAATTATCATATTCTAGAAAAATCATTGACGTAACTTGAGGTCATAAAATTAACCCCAATTAATTATTAATTAATATTATTATTATATTAATTTAAAATTAGAATTTAGGGTGTACGTATTCAAATAAAAACTCTCAATTTGTAATGACAAAGCACTCAATTTGTAATTGGCCCATCCACAGGTACGTTTTCTAGTCCATTTGTTTACACTTTCTTACTTTTGGAACAGACGAATTAAAATGATACCCAGGTATTTTTGAAAGGATTTTCTTTCTTAATAATAAGAAAGTTACCCAATCAGACAGGGGACATAGTTCTTCCATAGTTCAAGTTACCCAATCCACTTTAGCCACCCAAACCCGTAGCCCAATATGTTTTGTTTCCACGTACAACAATAGTCGATTGATACAACCGGGGATTGTCCTTAGGTGCATAGTGCAGATAGGGATAATCGTCGGTTGGTGCCTCCTCATCATTTAAAATTATCTAACGGGCCTCTGCGAGTTGGCTTCGGCCCCTCGTATAAAGGACCGGGACCCGAGGGTCCCCAGATTTATAGAAAAACATAATAATAATAATTTCCTAGGACATTGTTCACACAGGGTCATCTGATCCCAAACTAAGCAGAGCTTGTACTATGGAAACCAGATAACTGATATACTACATACATTACTTTTTTTTTTGTAAATACATACATATACAGAGTGGCGATTAGGTTATCACATTAATTGAAACTACATATTCAGGACATGACTGTGGTCCCCTGCGTTGAAATTTTTTGCCGGTTATTATAAAAAAATAAAAAAATGCTATTCCATACATTTTGACCACGTAGGTATTGCACTTTTGTAGGAAACAACAGTTTTTTTTTATAATAACCAACGAAAAATTTCAACGCAGTGGGTTCCAGAATCATGTACTGAATACGTGGTTTCAATCAATGTTTTTTTTTTTTTTTTTTTATTTGTGATGGGTTTGCTCTTGACTCTAGTCTAGGTCAGAGGTGACAGAGACAAAGTCGACGATGGAGTGAGCTTACCCAGAAGAAGCCTGTTCACTCTCACTTTGAAGAGATTAGGGTTGTATACGTTCGGAAACACAGACGCAGGTAGTGAGTTCCACTCTTTTGCTGTGCGCATTATAAAAGACATTTGGAAGCGCTTAGTGCGAATTGGTGGAATAGCAACCAGGTAGGGATGGTAACTGGCAGTGCGTCTAGATATCCGGTGGTAGAAGGGGGCCGGTGGAATGAGGTCGTGGAGTTCTCGGGCACACTCTCCGAAGTACAATCTGTAGAAGACCGACAAGCAGGCAACCTTGCGGCGATGAGCCAAGCTATGAAGCTTGGCATCCACCAGTTTTGACCAGGTTTTCAGTGCAATGTGATAACCTAATCGCCACTTTGTATAGATAATTACGCCCAGACTCAGGACAAACAGACATGTTCATGCACACAAATGTTTGTCCTGGATGGGAATCGAACCGACGACCTGCGGCGTGATAGGCGGTATCTTAACCAACCACGCCATCTGGCCTGTCAAATTCTTAAAGAATTATGTGTGATTAAAATGACGATATATCTAAAGTTTTGTATGTAAAATTTCTGTCGTTAGAATCGTTATGAAATAAGCTTTAAAATGGTTAGGTAACTCTAATTAGAAATCATGTAATATATTAATAATTCTAATCAGAATTCAGGAGCTTTATAATGGTGCGTCATAGCGGGGTCATTCAATCCAATTCACATAACCGAACCTGCAAGCGTGCTTCTTCATCTTCCCCTACGACCAGCACGCGTAGCAGGACCACTTCTATCTCTACGAAGATCTCTTTCTATACAAAGTGACATTTTGTTTCTCCATTTTTGACATTGCACTGAAATCCTGCTACAATCTGTCATTTTGTCTTTCGTTTCTAACGATCTTTGTCTAGGTCCTTTTTTATGTAGACTACTTCGGTAGAAAGTTTTCTATTCAAACTGTCCAAATCACACTGACAACTGACAATTGTCTAGGGTAGTAAAGACAATTTGATTTTGTAATCGCCATGCTAAAGACAATATCATAGAAAACTTTATACTCGACAGCCGCAAAGTACATACGGTTATCTACAAAATCATGATTTTACAGGAGAGCGTTTTGAACGCAAAGCTGTGATAATTAATAGAAGAATAA
This sequence comes from Dicycla oo, assembly GCA_948252095.1. NCBI lineage: Eukaryota > Metazoa > Arthropoda > Insecta > Lepidoptera > Noctuidae > Dicycla > Dicycla oo. Next base: position 12,514,032 of record OX411714.1, on the reverse strand, counting down.
AGCTATCCTCTTCTAATTTACATCATTTATGAGGGCATTACCAAGAAAATTGCCAAATACTGTATTTTTCCAAAATACGGTAGATGACTTTACTTAATTAGTCAAAATTGAGAATTAAACAGAAAAATAATCCTATGATAAAACAAAGAATGCTGAGTCGAATTCTGTAACAAAAGTGAATTTCGTAAAAAGTGCAGTTGACTCTTTCTACTTTGTTGCCTTCTTACTGTCTACACGGAAACGTTATTTTTGTCTATTCTTCCATCGACAAAACCCCTTCTATGGTGGTCATGCTACGCGTGCTGGTCAGATAGTTTATCCAAAAAGAATTTATCGATTTAAAAAAAATATAATATAACTTTACTATTATCCATTTCCGTTTTTTTTTTTAAGTCCATCATAATTTACTACATTGTAGGCAAGAAAAACGCTTACATAATGAAAATTTTGTTAATTGAAGCACCGGACAAAAGCAATTTATCGGGAATTGTATCCCGTATCCACAATACGGGCCACTCAATAAAATTAAGGGCATCACTGTCATCCTAGTATCTCACTGATGTTATTATAAATGTGAAAGTTTGGATGTTTGTTCTGCCGCTAAGGAAAAAGGACGTATCTACAAAATATTGAACTGGGGAACAAAAATCATTTGTCCTGTTTAAACTATAAGATACAAAGGCAGATGCGTCTTTTAATAGTAAGAATTATTAGGTTTTCGTTCAGTTTACGCCGATTTAAAAACACTGGTAGAAGCGTCTTTTTTGCTGATTCCGAATATGTAAATAACCATATTTCGAAAAAAAAATGTTAGATACGTCTTTTTCCCATATGACGGCAGTGTCAGTCAATCACACTTAACGGCTGAACGGATTCGAGTAAAATTTGGCACACAGGTAGACTATAACCTGGTTTAAGATTAGGATATTTTTTATCCGGGTGTAGTTTACCGAGTGAAACCGCGGACAACAGCTGGCACCTAAACTATAAGAGAATCATTATGTGATGGAGAGAGATAGCGCTACTTATCTCTCGCAACTATCTCCCCTCATACCTAACATTTGACAGACACTTGACTGATACGGTTAAATTATTCATACAAATGTAATGAAGAGGCGAGTTCTGTTTGTTAAGGGTTCCCACGCAAACGGATTATGAGATTGATATGGAAACTCCGCTGATAGCTTGGTACATTATATCGAATGTTATCTTTAACTGTTTAATGGAATTCAAAATCGCCGCGTTTTTTTATGGGTATTGAGTAGTTTTCTCAAAATACAGTTATTTACTTTGTTTGCTTGTTTGTGTTAATTTATGTCTCGTTATTTTAATTGTTGCCTTGACATGTAAAAATATTCGTTAATTCTAAAGTGCTGCATATTTAAATTGTTATTATTTTAATTTTCTATTTGATTATGCTGTTAAAATGTTACCTACTATAAAATTATTGTATGCCATTATGGCGGGTCATAGCTGTGTACAATTTCGGAAACATGTAACAACTTATTGCTTACCTATGTACCACAATAAAGAATATTTGTATTTGTATTTGTTTTTTATTTTATTATTATTATCTTTATCTTTATATAAATAATAATTCTGTTTTCTACCATTAATTGTTTAAACTATTCCAAATTACTGAAAATGGCTCTAAGTTGCTACGGAGAATCACTGACTCCTAAGTCACAGGAACTTATACCTAGTTTAGGAGTCATAGTATTTAATAATTGACCCTTGTAATTAAGCCTTTTATGTTTTACTTTTGTTGTATATTGTTAAGAGCTTTACGTGAAATATAGAATTTAAAGTAAATAACTAGATTTCACGTGTTGCGATTACAGTGATGGATGACCGCAGACCGACAGATAAAGGGCGTAAGTAGCCATTGAACATTTGTGAAAGCAGGGATAAAATAATACTAACTGATTGATTGAATAATAAACTGCAGGATCACTCTTGACTATCCCAGCCAGTGTAGTGGCTACATACAGAATACTACACTACGTGCTACTTATTACGATGGGAACTTCTCTCACGAAAAAAAAGTAATTAAAAAAAAATTAAACCGACTTCAAAAAGAAATTAACTCAAAGTTATGAAATAACTTTAATTTCGAAAGTCGGTGTGTTGGGATCTTTATTTTAGTTTTTTGCCACCGACTTTCGAAGTTAAGTAAGTTAAGTTGCTATTCCCGATGCAGTGATGTTAATTGTTGGGGTGTCATAATTTTGGTTTAATTTTTTTTTGAAATAGACTTAAATTTTTTTATTTCGTTATTTTTAGTTTTTAGTAAAAACTGGAGTATTTTTTTGTAATAAGTAGTTAATAGTTTTGTTATAAATATTACCAAGTTTTTGAGATGATTTCCCTTTGACACCACACCCGTAGGTATCAGTACCTAAGCCAGGCCGTCACACTTACACGTATTAGTCCATTATCTTGAAAACTCCTGAACTGATTTTGATGTTACATGCACTGTTCCCTAAGTTGAAGTAAATGCAAGCCAATAAAAATAAAATGGTCACGATCCGATTAATAGTTTCAGAGAAATGCGTGGACAAACATACATACATCTATAAAATTTTGTATATTTGTTTGGAAGCCCTAATAGATTATCATATGTGAATATATTGCAGTTCCAATAATATAACATACATACGTGTCGAACTGATAACCTCCTTTTTTTTGACGTCGGTTAAAAACGAATGTTGAAATTGTAAAAACAAACTCCCCGACGAAGTTTCAACGAGGGTCATGGTCACGGTCAATAGTCATGAATATCCTATCAGGCACACGTCCGTAAACAAAACTTTTGCTAAAGTTTTCACTTGGAAATTCTTTCTCCTTAACCTTATATTGGATGGGAGCACATTCAATGTAATCGGACTGGGTTTTTAAACGAGTTTCTAAATCTACAATGATCACCAATTTCTTCAATCTTATAATCACCAAGGTTAAAAGGTGGAGTTCATATCTATAAAGTTCTTGGACCACTGATAGGAACTGATCATGATGTGTCCAGGATTTTTTTTTAGATTGTATGTTACTGAGATCAATAATCCCCCATGCTGCTGGGTACGTTTTGTCATCTATGCTTACAAAGCATCTAAGTATCGAATTGTTCGCAAAAAATATTGACTATTTTCTTCTTTGACTGATTTTTTCCTTTCTTTCTTCTTATTTTTTTGTCTCGTCATTCCCCTTTTCTTCTCTACTTATTAAAATACTAGCTTTTGCTAGCGGCATCGCCCGCGTGGATATCGGAAATTATCCCACAGGACCCGTACATTTTTCCGGGATGAAAAGTATCCTATGTGCCTGGAATATCCAGACTATAAATATATCTCTGTGCCAAATTTCATCCATATCCGTTCAGCTGTTCTGGCGTGATTGAGTAACAAACATACATCCAGCCATCCATCCAAACTTTTGCATTTATAATAGTAGTAAGATTCAGAAAGTGAATTTATTTGTTTCTTTCATACCTCTTTTTACAATTTTGAACAACGTCGTACTACCGTTCCTTGTCTGCACAGTGGACATCTCTTACATACGTTTATCGCGATCGATAACGTCAAAATAGTTGGGTACCGAAGAATTTTAATCTCCCAAGATCGCTTTACATCATCGTTTGTAGTCTGCTTTTAAGACTTTAAGTTTTTTATGAGTTAACTCGGTGACATAGATACCTACATGGTACAAACGAGTACTTACCTACCTTGATAAGTTCTGTGTGTATTCTGTTCTGCAACGTCACCAGATATGGTGATATGAGAAGTCTGGGAAGATTTTGATAAAGTTTATGACTTTTTTGCTTATCGTATTGGTTTAATACGTTTACAAAATAAATTTTTGATTGGAGTACTTATGCTATTTGGGAAAAAACATTAGGTCGAGTAAGTATTAAAAACATTGTATGGAACAGCTGATTTCCTTTTTGTATGGCTGGTGCTCCCGAAAGGGACATGTGTGAATGGGATATTGTGCGAATGGGACATTGTACAAATGGGACATTGTGCGAATGGGACTTTATGCGAATGGGATATTGTGCGAATGGGACATTGTGCAAATGGGACATTGTGCGAATGGGACTTTATGCGAATGGGACTTTGTGCGAATGGGACTTTGTGCGAATGGGACTTTGTGCGAATTGGGCTTTGGGTGAAAGGGACATAATGCACATGGGGCATTGTGCGAATGTGACATTTTGCGAATGGGACTTTGTGCGAATGGGAAATTTTGCGAATGGGATATTGTGCAAATGGGACTTTGTGCGAATGGGACTTTGTCCGAATAGAACATTGGCGAATGGGAATTTGTGCGAATGGGTCTTTGTGCTAATGGGACATTTTGCGAATGGGATATTGTGCAGATGGGACATTATGCGAATGGGAATTAGTGCAAATGGAACATTTTTCGAATGGGATTTTGTGCGAATGGGACATTCTGCGCCCACGGGAATTTTTGCGAATGGACCAATCTGCGTCAGGTCCTAAAATTAGTGCATAGATATGCTGCGGCCAAATATTTTGTCATAATTATTACATAAAATTAAAGAATGATGCCTACTTTGTAAATATTCCAGAATCTCCTAACATCACCCCTGTTATCCCTGCAGGGTTAAGGGCAGAGGTGTACCCTGTAGTAAATATACATCAGTAATATTTTAAGCCAATAAGGGATAGACTCTAATGAGTAGAGATCGGATATCAGTTGCATACCTATTTACCTAAAGTTAATTTTTAACTAAGAAATTATGGAAGCGGCTTCATATATTTTTTTTTTGTACTAAAAATCCCGAGATTTCAGTAAATCCGGAAATGCACAACTAATCGGATACATGGTAGGAAAACGACTTCTTAAATATGTGGTTTGATTTATTGAAAAAATACCGGGAAACCGGGATCACATGACTATTCGTATGCTTGTTTACTTGAAATTCATTTTTAACATTACTTATCCTGATATTTGCTATGTCAGTTTGGCAACCTACTTTACAATATTAGCTAGCATTCGATTATATAGCCAAAAACCGGTCAAGTGCGTGTCGGACCACGCACAATGAAGGGTTCCGTAGTTGGGATGAATTTATCCCAAGAACAAACATTGTAGTTTAAAAACATGTTCTCCCATACATTCCAACTACAAATTTCCATAGTTAAACGAAAAGGATCCAACCCATATTACACCTAATGTGGGTTGGATCCTTTTCGTTTAACTATGGACAAATGTAAGTTTGTACGCACAATATTGAGAGATTTACCATGTTATTTTAAGACCATAGACTTCTTATTGGTTTTCCTGTAATCTATAGCTATATAATTATTGTCTGTATTTTTCTTCAACATTTTAAAGTCAGTAGTTTCGGAAATAAAAGGGAATGGTCAATTTTCGTCTATTTTCTTAAATAACTTCAAAACAGTTAATTTTAAAATTATAAAAAGAAATATATATTTGAGACCCACACATTAAGCCCTTTCATTTGATATCGCACAGTACAGTTTGCAAATATATATATTTTTTAATTTTCTTAGTTGCCCCCCAAAATGAACCCCCATATTCAAAATTCATTGATTTACATTACATGTCCGTGTTTGGATCACAGAAATACATATGTGTACCACATTTCAACTTAATCGGTCCATTAGATTCGGAGCAAATTGGCTGTGACAGACGGACAGAGACAGACAGACACATGAGTGATCCGATCCTATAAGGGCTCCGTTTTTTCTTTTTGAGGTACGGAACCCTAAAACGTGCTAAATTTATCCTTAAGGAGGTTAGGCACTGGGAAGTGGTGAAAGGTGGGCGTTTTGGGGGACTGTCTTATGTAATTTTGACGTTCGAAAAGTGCTGATTCTCAGCCTAGTTTGAATAAAAGACTTTTAATTTTGATTTTATCTATTACGGAATTGAGAGATTTTTTCGACCAATACAAGGGTGCATTCCATATTAGCCAATACGTGAAGGTAAGTAAATACTTATTTGATTCTTTATTCAGAATTCTAAATTTATCGATACCGGAATCCCGGGATTTTATCGATACAAAAGTTCACTCCATATTAGCCATCACTGAACGCAAGTAGGTACCTAAATATACATTCGATTCTATATAATAAGAACTCTAAATTTGTCGATTCCGGAATCCTTGGATTTTCGATACAAAAGTGCAATCCATATTAGCCAACACCTATAAATGCAAGTACCTAAATATACATTCGATTCTTTAATCAGTAGTCTAAATTGGTCGATCCCGGAATTCTGGGATTTTTTCGATACAGAAGCCCATTCCATATAAGTCAACACCTCAACTTTAGGTAAATATGCATCCGATTATCCGACATCTACTCATGAGACATTAAAAGAACGATTGGTAGAGAGGTCAATTCATGAGATTCAAAATTAGGGTTATATCTGTTTCGTGGTTTTGATCTTGGTTATTAATTTCCAAAAAAAAAAAATGCCGACTGCATAAACACATAACTGAAAACAGAAAAACAAGCATTATAATCTATTGAATTTTGGTATCGCAGGCGGGGACAGACCAATAACCTGTAATATGGTGTAACTTATGTTTGTCCCCCGCCTGCGATACCAAAATTCAATGGATTATAATGCTTGTTTTTCTCTTTTCAGTTATGTGCTTGTGCAGGCGGGTTTTTTTTAATATATTTTTTTCCAATCTTTTTAGTTGTAATAATATTTGGAATTGACTCAATACTAACTATTATTTGGTACCAATATTGTTAAAATTTATTGAATAACACTTCCCCTCCCTTTTTTGTATTTCTAGATACAATATATAAATATGTATTATATAGCCTATAACGACCCCTCGTATGTTAAAATCCATCAAGCCGTTTAGGCTACAGAGCGTGCCAAAGAAACAGAGATACATATACGTATAGATAGATAGATAAAACATTTATTTGGTGCACACAAAAGACTTACATATATCGACTCTCGAAAAACATTACCCTCCTTCTGGGGCAGTCGGGTAATAACTTATTAGTAAGATTGGGACGTGAGGTTTTGCATCTCTACCTGTGGGGCTAGACGAGGCGACAGTTTATCAGCGTATTGGATTGACATAAGCTACCAAAAAGCTAGTACCAACTCTGTTGGAAGTCGTTGTAGAAATACGAGACGCTTTTCGCTGGGACTTCAGCGGTGGACACTTCAACTGGCATCCTGTTAGGTAGGCCCTATGGTGGGATCGCCTTACTTTGGCGAAAAAGTGTTTTTGTGCGGATATCAGTTGTTAAAATTGTGTAATCTCACAGATCGATCTTGGTGTTTAATCTGATGATTCATAATTGTTAGAAAGATATCACTTGACAATCTGCCGGTCTATTCTGTAAAAATCTCACCGTGAAAACTTAGGTGAAGTGAGCTGTCATTCCACCGGACGCTCGGGATTGCCACTTTCGACAGCTCACTTCAAGTTTATTTCACCTGACTTTTCACGGTGAGTAAGCTATGCTACGACTTCAACTTCAGGAAGGAAATAAAAATGTAGAGTACCTACGTCACGTCTAGGTCCTTACTCACGAGATGAGCAAACATCAGTCAAGCATGAATCACGTATCTCCTGTTAAATGGATCTTATATTACACTTATTTCCTTGAATTTATTGAAACTAAAAATTAATAACTGCTAAGAGGAAATTAAAGTAGAAAAGGTTATAAATAATAAACATCTTCTATTGTGGTGAAATCAGGCAGCCACTGTGTGACACATTGTCACACCGTGGATTTTTAAGGATGGGCATCATCACCGAGACGATTTGGGATCCGTTCTGACCGATTGGCCGGAGAAGACAAAACACAAATAAAATTGGAAAAGTATGGGGGAGAATGTTTCCTTAGCAGTGGGACACTATAGTCATTGGTTCCCATAGTGGTCCAGGGAATCGACGGGGTCTACGTTGGCGTCTAATCTTCACATTTTTTGTCGAAGTTTTGGGAATAAGGTAGAAATGTAGCTGTAGGGTGTCCACCGGAACCAGCTAAATTTTGAAAGTGGTCTATGAGGAAAAAAGACTACTGGGAACCAATAATTAAAATATTTCTAGTGGAATAAGTCCTTGTTCAAAAAGGAAGCAGAGAAATTTTTCTTCCCTTCCCGGCTAGGCTTTAAAGCTCTGGTTGTGGTTAAAGACTGGAGGTGCTAACTGCCCTAGGGTGTGCTGGAAATATTAAAGTAAATTGGAATGAATCCAAAGAGTTTGTATACCTTATAGCAATGGAAGAAGACGCACGGGCTCGCGACCGTTGGAAGGAGTGGCGGGAGGGCCTTTGCTGAGGAGTCGGACAGCGCAGGCCACAGATTAATACAGAAGGGACACTCCGCAAAATCATTTAAATAAAAAGCGCCTCTTGCTACGACACAATAAAGTGCAATTCAGGTCGCGCAACGCTTATTACCTACAGTTACATTCACCTACAAGTTGTCTCTTTCTATCGCGTAACTCTTATACCTTCTTCTTCTTCATTAGGGTTGTCTTTTTTACGACGCGGCGTGTGAGTGAGTATCGAACTGACCGTGCCTGTGCGCGGCAGCCCGCATTGAATTGGCCCGGCGACAAGGGCCTGCCGCGTACTTGTAGCTACATACCTAAACTGCGGAGTGTCCCATCTGTATTAATCTATGCGCAGGCCAACAAAAAAACAAATAAATAACAGTTACATTGTTGGTTAGTTTTACGTCAAAATGGATTATACTTTGGTCGTGAATGTGCTACTTTAAGTAGAAGCTTCTTAAATCACCCAAATATTCATATTTGTTTTATTATTTTTTATTTATGTGAACGAGATGATCAGGTGATGCAACAGCCTATCACAAAATCCTCAATAGTTTTCAAGTTTTATTATTATTAAGCTATACTTTATAAAGCACTAGGTTTTGCCAGCAGCTTCGCCCGCGTGGATGTTGGAAATTACCCCACGGGAATCGTACATTTTCCGGGATAAAAAGTATCCTATGTGCTGTTCCAGGCTATAATCTAACCTGTACTGTGAGCTGTGATCTATATCTTTGCTAAATTTCATCCAGATCCATTCAGCCGTTCTGGTGTATTTGAGTCACAATCATCCAAACATCTTCACAAACTTTCACATTTATAATATTAGCTTCGGATAGATAGAATCCATCAGTTGCAGCAATACTTATCCAGTCAGCAATTCCACATTTTTTTTTATATAAAATGCAAACCGAATATCAACACAAACAAGTCTTGATTTATAAATCAGAAACACTTGATAATTTCGTGATATGGTAACTTGAATAGCAATAATTAAGTACTATTTAATTTACAACTTGCCGACATCAATTTGAAGTTTGCATGCAATTATGTTATCGATAAACGATTATAACCTGCATGGAAACGAGATTGAACTTATCGATTTTAAAAGGGTATTAATGATGACCTTGGCCTTAACGATTACACCTCGCCCTTTAAATATCTGATCGCACATAATTCACAGGTACTTAATGCGATCTTAAACCAGTTCTCCAACTATAAAATTAATTTTGTTTATTCGATTCCCTTTTGAAATTATCAGTGTTGATTTTAAGGGGCACGCGCTAAGGTAGCCCGTGAAATTCAAACTTTCTTACGATTTTTGCAATTTACAGCTCAATGTCTGGGTGTATGTTGATTAAAGTATGATTCGCGACAGTAATATGAATTTACTGAACTATAATCATTAAAATCAGTTATTACCAATTTACCACTCCTTAAGTTAGTATAATCCTCAAATGTCAAGATTTCACGAAATAGTCATTCATTAGGGTAATATGAACTTGCAGAGTTGTATTGATGATTTTAATGATTATAATTCTATAAATACAGATTTGTTACGGTCGCATATAAGCTGATACTGACTTGCAAATTGTAAAAAACGTAAGGAAAATTTGAATTGCGCGGGCTACCTGGCGCTTTCGCCTTATGGTTGGGATTGGGGTTCTCATTGACAACGCCATGTTATGGTATCGCATCTGCTTCTACTTTGTAAAGAACTGCTTCTAGCGATTTAGTTAGTCAATCGCAGTCTCATTACAACCGTCATCCACATCCAAACTCCACTCCCTGCTGGGCATAAGCCTCTCTTTTCTTGTGCCAGACCCCATACTCCCCTGCCAGCCTCATCCAGGTTTTACCCGCGATGGCGTCTAACCCAATAGCTTCTACTTCTGAACATTTAAGACAATCATACCATAGCATATAAGCACCCAACAGCGCCAGATTCTACTTGTATAAAGATTACGCAGGAGCTAAGAAGAGCTTCGGCTATCGTAAGGTAGGATGCCCTCAGGCTAGTTGGAGCGACGTACTTCGCAAGGTAGCAGCTGGATGAGGTGATGGCTGGGACCTGAATTGTGGGCCTATGTCCGGCAGTGGACTGCTGTAAGCTGATGACAATGATGATAAAGAGCCTCCTAGTCTCTGAAAAAATGTGTACGGTCAAGAAGCAAAAATGTTAAACAATTTTTAAACAAATTCGTTTTCCACAGTTGACGCATACATGTCACCTTTTCGAACTGTGATTTTATTCAAAATAATATATTGACAAAGACGTAGACGTAAAATAATGAGGAGCGTATTTTTATTCTTTAATTAGGTAAACACGTTCGCTAAAGAACTGAATACCAGATAATAGGGTATCTGATGACCAGATCAAAAGAATAGGTAGGATTTGCCTAGGTACTAGTGACCACATAGTTTTCTGATATTTAACAAGCTAACAAACACAGGATTACGATATAGGTTAGTTAGAACTTAAACAACTATAAAACATGTATTAAAAACTAAGTTATACGTGCTTTAGTTAAGTTAGAATAGTAGTTTATGAAACTGTTGCGTAATGAGGGGTATAGTAGGGTGTACACTCGTGTGATACAATTAAAAAAACAGCCTCGTGTTTTAATACCTAGTTATGTGCAGTTTCATATACTACTTTATCTACACTCATGCAATAAGTAGTTACCTATTTAAATAAAAAACCGAAGTTTGCAAAAAGTAAACAAACATGGCTCCGAAACCAAGGTTACTATGGTTATGGAGCTATCAACGGTCAAGCGCGCATGCGCTCTAGCGCGGTCCTCATTTACAATGATAAAAATCAAATCGAAAACTTTTTGGTCGATCCGAAGTGTACTTAATAGAAAAAAGTTACTTTATAGCATTATGTTATTAAGAAATCTATATCATAGTACTGCAGCGCAAGACGCGCGCAGTAACAGGATCAGCAAAGCAGGAACGAGCCCTGCAGCGCAAGACGTGCGCAGTAACAGGATCAGCCAAGCAGGAACGAGGTCTACAGCGCAAAACGCGCGCAGTAACAGGATTATCAAAGCAGGAACGAGGCCTGCAGCGCAAGACGCGCGCAGTAACAGGATCAGCAAAGCAAGAACGAGATCTGCAGCGCAAGACGCGTGCAGTAACAGGATTAGCAAAGCTGGAACGAGGTCTGCAGTGCAATACGCGCGCAGTAACAGGATCAGCAAAGCAGAGACGAGGTCTGCAGCGCAAGACGCGCGCAGTAACAGGATTAGCAAAGCAGGAACGAGGGCTGCAGCGCAAGACGCGACGGCTTGAGTCACGCCGCTGGAGGTATGAGAGAGGCGTTTCCGTCCAAAAATAGGAAAAAGTGGAGGACGGCGTTCCGCTCCTCGCCATCCTTCAGACCTTCAGAGATCCCTATATCCAAGAGTTTCTTCGGAGGACCAAGATGAGACGTATGTGGAAATAATACTACTGCCGCTTTTGTTACTTCACGGTATTTTATTAGACGGTAGAACAGATACACAGTGATAAACTTCAAAGAAAAAACTGGTAAAAGAATGACCATTTACATTGGCTGACAGCTCTATTTATAGTCTCCTGTCAATATTCTAGAAATACACATATTAAATACTACATTTTTTTAAAGATTCACGTCACGATTGTGTCTAAAAATTATTGACGGCTAGTTATATTTGAGATGGCCAGTAATTTCTAAATTGACAGCAATTAGAACTTGGCCTTAAACACAGCTTACATGGAGATTTAGGTTTATTATTCTAACTCTAAAGTACCTATAAAAAATATATCTAACAGATGACATTTGACATTGATAGTATAAAAATATTCAAAGATTCTATCACAAATAATCGTTCAATGTAAACAAACTGCAAAGCGAAATACTACAGAGTGTAAATAAAATCTATTACTAACCTTTAAACTGCATCCAATCTTATCATATTAGTCTTACATATTGGTACCGCGGTCGCACTTATATACGATGTACATTGAGCGTTTGAGGACCAGCGTAATGCAGCAATGGATAGAACCCTTTAATCATTGAGGTTGTTTTTCCGGGAAACCTTCACACATGGGGGAGTTAATGAGATGTTGTATACGTGGTGGTATATTATATTTGGCTCCATAATTATAGATGACAAATGATACAACCCTGTATTTATATATAGATAAGTAATATGAATCATAGTGCCATGCATAATAATATTAATGACACAAAATACAAGCAAAATACATTAGTCGGACGATTATTACGTAAATATATTATGTAGGTATAATAATCACGCAACGTGATATACTAAAGCAATTTATCATAAAAAATATACCTAAGCGGTGCCGCTGAAAATTAGTGAAAATTTAATGTCGTTCTAAAAATTGTGTATATTTTTTTACTAAAACAAATAGGCCTCCATTGTCTTAAATTTTAACAAAAACAATACTTACTCACATATTGCATTAACTTGCTTTTACCAGATACATATATGGCATAATAATGTGCAGGAAAAATATTTATTTAGTTATTTTTGATCCGTTTCCCTCTTTAGGGTAAATCAGGAAAGTCTCCCATTTCATGAATTAAACTGGCTTTCACAAATATTAAAAAGTGTTTTCACCCATTGGTGAAACGCTTTGTAAAATGACAAATTATTCTACCACGTATGACCGAGGTTCAGTTCAGGCTTCTGATTCTGATAACGATAGGTCTGGTAAATAACACCACCATGTATGATTTTCTAAAGCTCATCCTGAAGTTTAATATCCTATTCAACACAGCCTGTCAGTCTCCAGTGCATAATATCAGACTACATGCCCTCACAAAGACTTTTATATCAGCTCCATCATTTCATACGCTCCTGGTACTGTTTGGTCGCAACTTCGCGCTTCAAAAGGCGTTTATGGAGGCAACATTATATATAAGCCCGCGTTTTCATCACAAACTATTCCTATGTTTTATGCTCGCTTCATAAACAACAATATTTAAACCGTTCGTGTAATAAAACTGAAATGTGTAACGTCTTTTCTACTCTAATTTACGTTTGATATTGTTTTGTGAATTACATATTCGTAAAGTTAACTGCTTTGGAGTTGTTAAATATTCTCTTTTTTCTTTGAAAGTTTTCTTTATCTTTCTTATTTCATTCTAGGGTAATATCTGAGGTACTTTCGTGCCTTCAACACTAATTCTGGTTCAATCTATCAGAGCGCCTGAATTTCGGGCCGACATAAAACGTGCCACTCAAATATATGGCGTACCTACGGACTTATGGTTACACCTATATATTTTTTTACTTTATAAATTCTCATGGAGGTGGCAAAGGTTTGAGTACTGACGCATACTTTAAGACAAAAGTGCCAACTTCCTTTAAAAACGGTACGTATAAAATATGTTTATTGAAGTAAATAAAATTACTTACTTACCTACTTAAAATCTTTCAAAAAATTTTCCTTGTTTTCAAGATGATACTTGAGCTAATTGGACTGGCTGGGAAATGTTATTAGGCTACTGTAGCAGAAATAAATGCATATTATGGAATGGAATATTAAATTAACCAGAATCCGGGCAAAAAGAGCTATAAAAAAACCGGCCAAGTTCGTGTCGGGCTACGCACAATGAAGGGTTCCGTAGTTGGGATGAATCCCAAGAACAAACGTAACATTGTAGTTGAAAAACATGTTCTCCCACACATTCCAACTACGAATGTGAGTTTGTATGCACAATATTGAGAGATTTACCATGTTGTTTTAAGACCATAGAGTTCTTATAAGTTTTCCTGTAATCAATAGGTATTGAACTATATTCTGATTTTTTTCAAAATTTTAGGCTCAGTACTTTCGGAGATACGAGTAAGGATCAATTTTCGTCTATTTTCTTAAATAACTTTAAAATGATTTATTTTAAAATTAAAAAAGAAAATTTATTTGAGACCCTCTCAGTAAGCTCTTTTATTTGATTTGTCACACGGTACAGTTTACAAAACTTTTTTTTAAAATTTTCTTATTTGCCCCCCAAAATTGACCCCCATATTCAAAATTCATTTATTTACGTAACACGTCCGTGTTTGGGTGACAGAAATACATACGTGTACCAAATTTCAACTTAATCGGTCCATTAGATTCGGAGCAAATTGGCTGTGACAGACGGACAGACAGACAGACACATGAGTGATCCTATAAGGGTTCCGTTTTTTCCTTTTGAGGTACAGAACCCTAAAAATACAAAAATATTGTGACACCATGTTATAATTTATTTCAAAAACAAGTTCGCAAACTAGTAGAAAGAGGGAAATCTGCACTGATAAAATGACCCTTAAGGTTGCACTAATCGACGGCTCGAACTCGTTGGTTGCGTGGCTAATATGCATGCTATTTAGTTTAATTATCTATTTATTTAGTTTCATTTATATAGTATTTATTTGTTTAGTATTTATTTATATAGTTTTTATTTATTTAGTGAAATATGCGAGAATTTATAACGAAAACGAGCGCGTAAAATTTCATGAACAGACTTTTGGGCGTAAGGATATTATGAAAAAACTACTGGATGTATTTATTTTTTCACGAAATATCAAACGCATAGTATGCAAGTGTTCACTTTGAAAGGCAGGTCCGGTGGGAAGCAAGACCCCCGCGCGCGCCGCCACGCCAGCGCCCGCGTGTTCAACGTGAACAAGCACTAATCGCCATACTATGTTTTTTATGGAAAAATAACCGACTAGCTTAACCTTAACAAATCACCAGCCCTGGTAGCGGATATAGGAAGGATCTATCTTACAAAGGGACATCAAGATATGGCAGGGCAGAAAAAACTTACTTTGAAAAGAAGCTTTTATCGAAATTAACCCTTTGCCCGAAGTCCAAAGCATCTGCAAAAACCATTCAATCCCTATGGCTATATCAAATAAGTACATAGTGTTAATACTGGGGGGCTCGCGCGGGTGACACATGTCACCCAGGGTGTTTACTTGTTGAATAACTTTTGAACGTATCTGCTACAGTGCTGTCCTCTCAGGTATACCTCGAATATGAACCGCCCTTTTCGACCTTCTCGTCAGTAGCGTGTCTGTGAACACGGTACATTGACGTCTGCGCCGTGAATTGTCAAAGTTCGTGGGTGACACATGTAACCCGCGTGAGCTCTCGAGGAAGTTTATTTAAGGAGTCACACAATGTTTAGTTCACACGTTCGTGACTCCTTCGGGAGTCACACAATTTTTAGTTCACAAGTTTTCTTCAGTTTTATTCTGAATAATTAAGAGTTTTTCAGCTCGAATTTGCATAAATGTAAACCCTTATTTATGTATTGTGATGTTATCACGAAATTGTACATGGGAATAAATTTTTAACTTTTGTTCTGGGACAGGGGAACGTGCAGAAATATCGCAGGGGAAATATGCACATTATGTAGTTATTGTACAATATTTCCAAACTGCAATAGTAACAATCTACTCTTAAACTATATAAGTAATAAGATGATTATTGTGATAAAATATTGTGTTCCCAGTAATTGTAGAGTCTTTGATGTCGATATCACCAAAAATTGTTTATTTTTCTGAAAAATTATAATCAGTTCTAACTTTATATAAAAATAAGAATTATTAAGTTCTCTTTAATGATTATGGTAAGAAATATAGTTGATTTATAATAAAATATTTTGTTTTCTTGTTTAAGATAAGAACTGTTACAAAAGTCGTATATCGTAAAGGGTGGCAAATATGCCCCGCGCGAGCACTCGTGGAAAGTATTACGGCGCGAGTCCTCTAGTGTTAATGTTAATAAAATAATCAATCAAACTGCCTAGGCTTTTCCCAACTATGTTGGGGTCGGCTTCCAGTTTAACCAGATGCAGCTGAATACCAGTATTTTACATGGAGTGACTGCCTATCTGACCTCCACAACCCAGTTACTGGGTAATACGATACCCCTTGGTAAAACTGGTTGTCAGATTTTCGGGCTTCTGACGACCCGTAACGACTGTCAAAGATCCACAAATGACAGCCGGGACCAACGGCTTAGCATGCTTTCCGAGGCACGGAGGAGTATCGGTATGAAAATACGAATGGATCGACCTGTGCGGCAGTTATTAGTAAGCCACGAGCTCTACGTTAATGTTAACAAAAGCGTTGAAACAAAATATATTGACGTAATCGTACTCATGCAACAAAAATAAAACACTTCGACAGCTCATTTTTGCAGTCGGTTAAATCTTGCTGAGATAAATCACTGGCATGTTCAGGTAAACAGCAGGCATCAAACAGCAGGTATCATTGGAAGTACTAATTAATGTCATAATTTTATGCGCTGGTATTTACAAATCGTAAAATAAAGTATACAAGTACTCAGCTTTGACGTATCAATGGTCGTAGAAGTGTCATTAAATTGTACTTAGGTAAAGTAGGTAAGTGATAATTACTAACACATATTTAGCTACCTACCTACATTATATGTATATATTATTAGCAACATAATCTACACTAATAATAAAAAGCTGAAAAGTTTGTTTGTTTGTTTGGTTGAACGTGCTAATCTCAGGAATTACATGTTCGAATTGACAAATTCTTTTAGTGTTGGATAGCCAATTATCGAAGAAGGCTATAGGCTATATAACATCACGCTACAACTAATAGGGGCGGAGTATCAATGAAAAATGTTGCAAAAACGGGAAAAAAATATTCCTTTTGAGAGCTTCCGTTGCGTGCGCTGCTTAAACGGTTAAAGTTACGCAAGAATCATGTATGACGGAATTGATCCTCTTAAAAAGTTCTAAAAAAAAGTCTGCAATAGCATATGTCTAAGATAGACATATGCTAAGGTTGCTTAAGGTTGGCTCACTATAACTTTTTGAATGGTAATCAAATTTGTTTGGACGCGCTAATCTCTGGAACTGCCAGTCGGATTGGAAAAAATCTTTTAGCACTTGATAGCCCTATTCTTATAAGCTATTTAACATCACGCTAGGACCATAAGGTGCCGAGCAAAACCAAAAAAAAAGTCAGAAAGAACGCTAAGCGAAAACTAAGTAATAGCCCGGGCAGGCGATGCGATGCGACGCGGTGGGTCGCGGGAACCAAATTTTCACGCGGACGAAGTCATGGGCAGAAGCTAGTTATTCATAAAAACAGTTTAATGAAAATAGTATTCATTATTTTAATGGATTATAGAGTTGATTTATAGGAGCTCTTGGCTAAATAATAACAGCCGCACGGGTCTATCAAAGGTTAATCTCCGCTTGCCGCGGTCGGTTCGTGGATGGGTGACCATCCATAACATCTAACACGAATCACACTTCTCATTATAGGTATGTTCTTCTTCTCAAGTGTCCCAAAGCCACATGATATCAGCTATCGAGTGTAACATCACACTGAGATCCCAAATTGGCACTTTTGAACGCAATAAAAATGTCTCGAGATGTGAATATTATTTATAACGTAGGTACTTGGATCAAGAAATATGAGCAGTTAGATAAGAAATCATCCTAATGATGTTAAATGATTTAGTAAAAAAGGCTCTTTAGAACGTCAATAAAAAAACACGACTCAAATTTCATTTATTTTTGCTACTCCATCATCAGACCCTGATTACCATCTATCTATAACCTATTCATTGAGATCATTCCAATGAGCCCAAACACGATCCCTCTCCTGTAAGTTGGTGAGGGAGTTGGGTATCCTGCAAATTCTAGGTAATGCTGCAGCATCAGTTCAAGGTTACTATGTTATTCTAATATCATTGAAGTAACAGAATACCAAATTTGGACTTGATCAGACCTGTGGAAGATGCTTACCATTCACCAACTAGAAAAGAGCTGATAATTTTTAAACGGCTGAATAGATTTTATTTAATCATAGCTAAGAACGCTCGCGATCAAGTCAACTTTCAAACAAAATAAAAAATAAATCGGTTCAGTCGTTTGGGAGCTACGATGCCACAGACAGATACACAATACACACATCATCTGCCTAGCCTTTTCCCAACTATGTTAGGGTCGGCTTCCAGTCTAACCAGATGCAGCTGAATACCAGTATTTTACATGGAGCGACTGCCTACCTCCACAACACAGTTACTGGGTAATACGATACCCCTTGGTAAGACTGGCTGTCAGACTTTCGGGCTTCTGACGACCCGTAACGACTGTCAAGGATCCACGAAAAAAAGAAAAACCAACGGCTTAACGTGCTTTCCGAAGCACGCAGGGGTCTTGGTATGTAAAGACGGTCACCCATTCACGGACCAACCGCGGCAAGCCTAGCTTAACCTAATCGATCGACCCAGGCAGCTGATATTACTTAGCCACAAGCTCCTCAGATACACATATACACACGTTAAACTTAAACACCCCTCTGTCTCCGTCGGGGGTTAAATACCTATTAATCATGGTTTTGAATTAAGAACCCAGTTGCAAGAGAGTTACGAGTATATATCTCTCTAACGGGCCTGTTTGTAAACAAAAATGCGTTTCTCACAGGCATAAATTATTCAAAATGGTGACACCAAATAACATTCAATTATATTGTAGAGTCAACAATATTAATATCTGTTCACCGCTACCATAACTTTGAGCACGAAGCCATAACTTTATGTGTGTGCGCGCCTTCAAACTTTTGAACAATCTTGAGAACGCACGAGTGTTAGAACCTATAAATTATTTAGGTAAGGTAGTTTAAGTTTTAGCGGGTTTACACATCAATAAATAATCCCCGCGTAGGCACAGGCGTAGGTGCTTACCTACATACCAGGCAAACTTAATTTATATCCCCCACTGCGAATGACACACGTAAGTCAGCACAATTCGAGAGTTACGATCCTCCGAGATCAAATTCGTCACCTGCGAAATGGTTTCCACTTTAAAACAATGCGAAATACCATCAAACTGTTTAAGCACGCTGACAATTGTGATTGGATTCTATCTACGGACGGCATTATTGCCCAAATTAACGTAGCGTTGCACTGAAATGCAACTGCATCAGCGTGTAGTGAAATCAGAGCGGGATATTCATTACGCAATATTTTCCCCCGCCCTAGAGAATTGCGATGAAGCGTATATAGGGGAAAAAACGGCGAACTTCGTTTCACAAACAAAGCGCGCGCCTGAAAGGGGCCTGTGAAAAAACATTTTCATTGTCTGCGAGTCGCTCGATTTTTAATCTTCCCCGCGTCCCTCTGTAAGTTTATTGTAAACTTTGCGAATCAGTTGGCGACCGTCTCTGAAACCTACGATGTCATTGTCTCCAGAATCGCCCACATATCAATCCTAACTTCATATGAAACAACTCACTTGAAAACTTCTGAGTGATCCTGAAAAGTTTACGAACCAATTTCATCATTACCCACTTGTAACGTGTTGATTATAAATAAGCCTCGATATTATATAATTTGAGAGCTCAACCACAAAGTCCTATTTATATAGTAAAGTTTCAAATGGAAACCTGTCAACAAACGATTAATTTATTATTCACAGTAAAATTTAATTGTTATATGAGTTACATCAGTAAAAACTCGCCAGTGGTTCACCGACTGACGCGTTTGTTTGACCCCGGATTTTAATTGCAGTGCTAAATCACATAAATGGAAATATGTTACACTCGCAAGGTGCGATTTTGCAGATGACGCTAAAACATGCGAGGCTTTTCTTGAAATCGTATCTGTATTTACCTTCTTAAGTCACCAGTGGATATAGAACAGACAAAATGTGCCACACTAATAAATTTCGGCCTAGCTATTCCACTATCAATTCGTACTTCCTAAGGACGATTCTTATAGTGTCCAGTTTGCCTCGACCTTCATCAACCGCTGAAACTTTCCCTTTTCGTTCATTATCTGTGGTCAAATCGGGGGGATGGGTGTTCTTCCTTAGCTGGCCGTTTCATGTGTGAAAGGCAGGGATCCGCATGATGTCCCTCATGTTTCATTCATGCCGTTGAAGACAATGTTGTGACGTGTTCACAGCTCCGATATACAGTCATGCATTGATCAGTATTGTTGCAAATTGTTTGGATACACAATACACCTTGTGGCTTTTGAGCCAGTGAGATATCAAACAGTTAACATTTAGCATTGTTTAGAATGCATTATCTTTAATAAAGAAATAATATTCCATATTGATGGAATGCTACAGTGTATGAAACAATAGATTTTTTCTCATAATCAGCCTGTAATGTTCCCACAGATAGAGCTCAGGCCTCCTTGCTATGAGAAGGAGTGTGCAGAAACTCACCACGCGAACCCAGTGCGGATTGGTGGACACCAAAACAACGACTCCAAAGAAGTTGTAGGACATGGGTTTATTAAAGTTATTTTTCTTCATCGTTTTGAGCACTGCTCTTTGTTAAAAAAAAAACTTATTACCATGAAATTGGATCGCCAGCTAGGTAAAATGGTAATACGAAAAGTATTCTTAGAAAAACTTTTTAACTTAACACTCGCTTTGTAATTAATAACCAGATTGCGTGCAGTGCACTTTTTGTTTAAAAGGGGTCAAGAAAAGTGTCATTAGTAATTTGTTACACTGCAAGTATAAGGCCCTTAGTACACCTCCGCCCCGAAAACATAGCAGCGAAACCGCAGTGGTCAATTCAACTGACTCGCATGACGTTCCACTACGTTTCGCTGATGTTCCGCTACCCGAGTAGCGGAATATCAGCGAATCATCGTGCGGTTTGCAGTTTTGCGGCGGAGATGTGCTAAGGCCCTGACTCGCATGATGTTCCGCTACTCGAGTAGCGAACATCAGCAGAACATTAGCGTAACATCATGCGGTTTCGCTGTTACTCGGTTTCGCGGCAAAGATGTACTAAGGCCTTGAATTGAACTACTGCGGTTTCGTTGCTATGATTTCGCTGCGTAGGTGTGCTAAGGGCCTAAATATGCGGTGTTATTCCTCTGTGCCATACTCAATGAAGTTAGAGCTAAGTGTAACTTAGCCATGAGTGTAAGACTATAAGTTCTTGTATTATGGATTAAGTAGAATTTGCTGTCACTTGATTTGATTAGGTTTAATTATTTAAGGGTCGTCCGTGTTGTTAGATGTGAAGAATAAGTCACCCCTTTCAAACAAATTGGGTTAAGCGAGAGGTGACTGTGACTAGGGAGCTTCAAGGGCCATGCAGCATTAAAAGAATCTGCTGCATTATGCAGCAGCCTCTTTTCTGCTAATAACAACAAACTGCGATCACTATTTATTATTTGTTTACTGGCTCTTGTGATACATGAACTCCTAGTACAAGAGCCAGGGCTATATTTTTTTTTTGTCACGAAGTGAAAGTTTGGGTGGCTATAGTGGATTGGTTACCGTAGAAGTCATGTCCCTTAAACACTTTATTGTTCACCACATAAAACAAATTGATGGTCACCTGTATCTTTGCCAAGCGACGGTCTTCATCGTCATTTTTTGGGGTCGGTTTCCAGTCTACAGATGCAGCTGAATACCAATTTTTTACATGGGGTGACTGAAGGTGATTATGCAATTTCTTCTTTGACAATTTATTGGACGACTATTTACAAGAAACCAAGCCATGGCAATTATTTTGAACAAAAAGTAGAATAATAACTAAGTAAAGATATTACTCACTTCTCTAATTAAAATAATTATGGGAGACCATACAGCTTATGAATATTTAGTGGCCCTGCCCACTCAAACTAAGCTTAGTTTATTCACAGGATGAAAACTAGTGCCTTAAAGTACTCAGGTAAGCTAATTAACTTGGTCTATGAAAGCCCTAATCAAGTTTTTAATTAGGTAGTTAAGATTTGAAGGAAAACTAGTAGGTACTTATCTTCTAATGTATAATAACTTTACTATATCATATCGATATAGTAATAAAATACCGCCCAAGTGCGTGTCGGATTACGCACAATGAAGTGTTTCGTAGTTGAGATAAATTAATCACAAAACAAATTTAACATTGTAGTTAAAAAACATGTTCGCCCATACATCGATATACGTCACGGTTAATCTCCAACTGCAAATGTAAGTTTGTAATCGCAAAAAAAAATTGATAAAACTACAAATTATCGATTTTCGAACTTTTCCTTGTGCTGTGAGACTTTGCTTCTTGCCAAATTTCATAATTCTAGGTCATAGATTTACTTGCGAGTATCAAAATATGTCGCATAAATGGCCGCACTTTTTATTGAGTTGACTTAGAAGCTCGATTTTTTTAGAGCACCGGTACCTACGTATTTGATATTAATTTAAGATTTATTGTTCTCATGTAAGTGACGATTGAATTAATGAGAAATAAAGTTCTTTAAACCGATTTCAACTGGATACCTCCACACGTTCTTGAGAAAAGGGGTCTTGACAGAGTGATAGACAGACAGACGGACAACGAAGTGATCCTAAAGGGTTCCGTTTTCCTTTTGAGGTACGGAACCCTAAAAAAGTGTTTTATTTAGGTAGCTATTTAGTTTAATAGTTTTACTTTAGGACTAACATAATACGTATTAAGTACATACCTACTGTTGACCAAAAATATGCCTTAAAATAATGTATTGTAGGTACCGTATACTATACATTATAAATTAAAGTCGCTTTTCGTGTCTGTCCTAAACTACGCAACGGATATTAATGCTGTTTTCAACATCATTTAGGGAATTTATTCCGGAAGGTTTGTGTGTTTTACATTAATATTAAACTTACATATGTATAATATAGAAATTAGAGGTGCAACCGATACCAATACCGATGCCGATATATCGGCAATATCTCGGTTTTGCCTATATATCGGCATCGGCGATATTTATGTGTTTTACATTAATATTAAACTTACATATATTATAATATAGAAATTAGAAGTGCATCCGA
This sequence comes from Dicycla oo, assembly GCA_948252095.1. Taxonomy (NCBI): domain Eukaryota; kingdom Metazoa; phylum Arthropoda; class Insecta; order Lepidoptera; family Noctuidae; genus Dicycla; species Dicycla oo. Next base: position 12,490,930 of record OX411714.1, on the reverse strand, counting down.
TACCAATGCCGATGCCGATATATCGGCGATGCTTTGGTTTTGCCTATATATCGGCATCGGCGATATTTATGTGTTTTACATTAATATTAAACTTACATATATTATAATATAGAAATTAGAAGTGCATCCGATACCAATGCCGATGCCGATATATTGGCGATGCTTTGGTTTTGCCTATATATCGGCATCGGCGATATTTATGTGTTTTACATTAATATTAAACTTACATATAATATAGAAATTAGAAGTGCATCCGATAACAATACCAATGCCGATATTTCGGCGATGCTTTGGTTTTGCCTATATATCGGCATCGGCGATATTTATGTGTTTTACATTAATATTAAACTTACATATATTATAATATAGAAATTAGAAGTGCATCCGATACCAATGCCGATGCCGATATATCGGCGATGCTTTGGTTTTGCCTATATATCGGCATCGGCGATATTTATGTGTTTTACATTAATATTAAACTTACATATAATATAGAAATTAGAAGTGCATCCGATAACAATACCAATGCCGATATTTCGGCGATGCTTTGGTTTTGCCTATATATCGACATAGGCGATATTTATGTGTTTCATATTAATATTAAACTTACATACGTATACATCTACAATGTTACCTTTTTAAATCTTGTATGCTTTTTTTCTCTCTAATTTTTTTTTTTATAACCCGAATATTATGTATAATATTATTAATATTTACGTACATTCATACAAGTTATCATTGTAACATTATGATAAAAATACTTAAAATACTTCATTTCTAACTCAGGGGATCAGCGTTGAGGGCTGAAATACAGGTTGTGCCTAGGTCGGACTCAAATGCGAATACTTTTGTGTACTTTAAATTTAGATTAAGCACTCTACTTGTGAAAAATTTACAAATTTATGTGAATAAACATTATTGTTATTATATAATATAGAAATTATAGGTGCTTCCGACACCGATGCGGATATATCGGCATCGGCGATATTTTTATGTCCGGTACAACAATACTTTTCAAATTTCGCGCTACTGAAAAGTAATATAGACGCGCATGCTGTTTCATCAATGTCGTTGCAAACGAGGCACAAACAATGACATCTTATACCCAAACTTGAAAAAAAATGACGCAGAAATACTTTAGTTTCCACCGCAGGTCTCATTCAAACAGAGTTGCAAAATCGCAAAACTTGAGAATACTTTGTTTTTTAAACGAAAATCATATTAACGTTAGTTTGAATTACTAACACTTTTAACCTTAATTATTAATTTTAATAACTAAGAATCTAATTCTGTCTGTAGTTTTATTATTAATTAAAAAAAAAATAACCCAAGTTATGTGGTTGTGATTCATATATTTTAAATTCAATAAGCGTATCGGTGTCGCTATCGTCGATATTTTTATAAAAGTATCGGTATCGTATCGGCAAAAAGGCGTATCGATGCATTCCTAAAGCCTCCTTACACGTCGACAGATGCGTCCGCGGACGTCAACAGATGCATCAGCAGAGGGATCACCACGAGCCAACCACACGTCAGTACTAGTCTGTAGGTCGTTCAGTCTGTGGTAATTCTCGACAGACGCAACACGCACGCACGCAACACAAAATAGATGTTAAGACCGTAGAAATAAAAATAAAAAATAAAAATTATATATTAGCCATTGCAGCGACCGACATTAACAAATTAGAAAAAAAAAACTTCAAGAAGCACGCGTGCACTCTCATGCGAAACTCCGATATAGGTACTGATGCGTCGTCAGACATGTGGACAAACGCTAGGCGCTCGCGCTGGAACCCTTTGTTGCGTGCCACAAAAACCGACAACAAACGGATTGGTGGCAGACGCATCTGGCGACGTTAAACACCGGTAGGTGTTACAGACGAACAAATGTCCCCATCTACACGTCGGCGGACGCATCCGCAGATGACATCTGCTGATGCATCTGTCGACGTGTAGATCGATGTTTTGTCAAGTCGTACACATCGTGCGGGTCGCTACTATATTACATGTTGAAAAATGAGAGTCTTTAGATATTAACAATACAATTTATTAACAAGCTAGTAAATAATCGTACACTTTTTCCAATACTTATTTATCGTTATAGTATTTTTATCTCCAAGCAATTAATTTTTAAGATATTGATAGTTATTCTGTTCGAGAAACTCGAATCATAAGTTATGCGTTTTCATCGCCGTCTCGTTATTATGTTTTACGAGTTTTAATAACTTTGTGAAATAATAACTATAAAATATTTTATTCGCAGTATTGTATAAATATTAATATCATTTGCAAATTTGTTGGTGACCTATGTAAAGTTTAGCAAATTAGTCAATGGCAAAGGTCACTTTAATCTAATTACATTCAGACTACACCAAGGTAACAATTTGGTTGTGGTTAAGATTTAGAATAAATAAAGATTAACTACCTATTAAAATATCATCTGCAGACAAGAGTAATCAAACTGACTCTTAGGTCTGAACAGTTTGCTAATGCTAATGTACGCTGTGGTCTGTCTGGACTGTGGATAAATTACTAATGACCTGCTTCATCACCTTGGATAACTAACCTGGCAGATAATTTAATACAATTACAAATTCAGTCCCATTTACAAATTTATCTGGTAGCTAGCTTTATTAGACAGTGCTGATTTCACAGTTTTCAGATAGCCAAAGACTGAAATCAACACTGAATCTCATCAAACAAACAAAGAGTCCATCAAACCTATTTCTAAAATTAAATCGCATAACAGAAACGTTTTAACAAATAAATTTCGCCCAGTGGCACTCACGATTCAAGAATTATGAATAAAACATGCCACACTTCTTGCTGCGGCCCGGCTATCTGTCTTGCGTTGTGAGGCACCTATCCATCCATTATACAAGGTGTTATTGTACTTCCTGCCTTATGGCACATCATTTTGTGGGCCCCGGGGGCCCATTGAAGCAAGATCGAGCGTATTGTTGTTTATTGTTTCCCTAAACCCTCCGTAACAATGCGTGAGGTGGCTAAGGTGACCCACTCACGAGTGTATTTTCGTCGCCCGTCTTAGACCTGTTTTTATTCATTATTCACATACCTTCACGTCGCGTCGCGGATAATTCACCCTATACTTATTATATAATGTGGTTGGAGAATCTTGCGACTAACACGTGTTTAGTTGTGTGTTGCATACTGATCTGTAAATGGTTAATCTAATAAGTTTAGTTTTCTGCTGTTCGATTGGTGCGCTAAATAATTCATTATAAATTAAAAATGGACCTATCTATGGTATGATCGACTGTGAATAAACAGCCCTGAACCGATTCTTCCCGCATAGGTAGAGTATGTTCATGTTCACCTTGACAATAATTATTTTCCAGGTTAGCTAATCAGAAATACTTTAAGCTGGAGTATTCTTGGTATCATAACAAAATTATAGTACCTACTAACCTAAGAAGCGCAAGGTCTGCTGACGGCCGCAGAGATCCGATGTACTTACCAGCCGATGTTGCGATGCTTAGGGGAGCAGCAGTGGACATCTTTTGCTAACATGACGATAAAGAATTAATTTCAGTTCTGAAAACTAAACCAGAAAAGATAAAAAAATTGGCAAGAATCTCTCCCAAAATTTTGTATACTATAATGAAAGCCAAGTTATGAAGGTTCTCAAGCCAACGTTCTTTCAGATGTAGATTCAAACACATACTGGGCTTTGTTTTATCCCTGTGCTTTACAACCAGGCATTCACTACAAACGCGCCACATAATGAGGCTACCAGTAGTTGCTCTCATCACAATGCGGATCTTGGCAATTAAGCTGGGAAACACTAGAATTAAAGAAAAGGGGAAACTAAGTAGTTACCTGTACCTATACAATCCTTACAACTGTACGTACCTACTTTCCCACTTTGTCAGCTCAACTTGTTACTGTGTGCGTTTCTTTTTAGCAGCTGTAATTTCCTTTTCATTAATTATTTGGACGTGCTTCTTTGCTTTAGGGCGTCATTTCGTCACATAAAAGAAAGATTGCAGGATTTTTGGTCTAAAATCAATCCGTTACTCATTTTGGGTTAAGTATATACACAGTCTGGCCATAAATACTGTTACAGTTAAAAATAAGAAAGATAATACATTTAAATTTGGAATCTGTCATTTTTATACGATTGTTCATTGAGTTTTCTAATTTTGGCGTCAATACATTGTACAATATTTTGCGATATTAAAATGGAGTGGGGTGATAAAGAGAACCGAATCGCTGTGATTGCATTACACAAAGTTGGTATGGAGCCAAATGCGATTTTTAAAACTCTCCATACGCTTGGTATTAGTCAAATGTTTGTGTACCGGGCTATTAATAGGTACAATGAGACCTCCTCTGTTTGTGACAGAAAAAGATCTGGCCGTCCCGTAGTGTTCGTACGAAAAAGGTGGTCAAAGCAGTAAGGGAAAAAATTCGAAGAAATCCTGTCCGAAAGCAAAAGATTTTATCTCGGGAGATGAAGATAGCACCCAGAACCATGTCGCGTATTTTAAAAGATGACTTAGGACTTGCAGCATTTAAGAGACGCACTGGTCATGTTTTAACTGGATAATTTAAAAAAGAATAGGGTAGTAAAATCGAAACAACTATTGAAGCAGTACGCAAAGGGAGGTCACAGAAAAATTTTGTTTACGGATGAGAAAATCTTTACAATTGAGCAACATTTTAACAAACAAAATGACCGTATTTATGCTCAAAGCTCTAAGGAAGCTTCCCAATTAGTCGATAGAGTGCAACGTTAGCATTATCCGACTTCAGTGATGGTTTGGTGGGGTGTTAGCTATGAAGGAGTGACTGAGCCATATTTTTGTGAAAAAGGTATCAAAACATCGGCACAAGTGTATCAAGATACCGTTCTTGAGAAGGTAGTTAAGCCCCTTAACAACACCATGTTCAATAACCAAGTATGGTCCTTCCAACAAGACTCGGCGCCGGGTCATAAAGCTCGGTCCACGCAGTCTTGGTTGGAAGTGAATGTTTCGGACTTCATCAGAGCTGAAGACTGGCCGTCGTCTAGTCCCGATCTTAGTCCACTGGATTATGATTTATGGTCAGTTTTAGAGAGTACGGCTTGCTCTAAACGCCATGATAATTTGAAGTCCCTAAAACAATCCATACGATTGGCAGTGAATAATTTTCCCATGGAAAGAGTGCGTGCTTTTATTGATAACTGGCCTCAACGTTTAAAGGACTGTATTGCAGCCAATGGAGACCACTTCGAATAAGCTTTTTATATTTTAAATTGTTTTATATTTATTTATTAACCTAACACACTGTAAAAGTAATAAATATTATTTGCAATAATTTTTTTTTTTTTTTTTCTTCGTGACAATATTTATGGCAAGACTAGGTATACTGGTGAGGCGTATAAATAGCCAGCACAATTTGAGTTCATTTTTAATTACTAATTATGTATCATAGCGCTGATACATAATTAGTAATTAGCAGTATCATCATGGCGTACGCATGAAAAATAATATACCTACCCTCAATGATGAACCGTCGAAATAATCCAATACCATAAAGATGAAATTGCAGCAAAGCCTACGTACCTTTGCAATCCAGAGATCTGCAGACCCAGGAAGATGGGAGATTGATGATGGGAGACAGATGGGCTGCTTGAAATCGGCTGCCGGCTGGCGAGCCTAATCTTCTTTAATTCATCGTTGTAATGGTTGAAAATCCAAAAATCAACACTGCACTATAAGTTCTGGATGAAGCACAGATGCAGGTCCAATTATTAAAAAAAAAAAAAAAATAAAAAAAAATAAATCGACTTCAAAAAGAAATAAACTCAAAATTATGAAATAATTTTAATTTCGTAAGTCGGTGTCTTGGGATCTGTATTTTAATTTTTTTGCCACCGACTTCCGAAATTAAAATTATTTCATAATTTTGAGTTTATTTCTTTTTGAAGTCGATTTATTTTTTTAAATTATTTTTTATTTCGTAATATTTAGTTTTTAGTAAAAACTGGAATATTTGATTGTAATAAGTAGTTAATAGTTTTGTTATAAATATTGCACTAGAATTTGACAAAGGTTTTGAGATGTTTTCCCTTTGACACCACACCCGTAGCTCGTATCAATAAGCCAGGCCGTCCCACTTACACGTTGAAAGCTAGGTCATCCTAACTATTGCCATTAATGAGGACCAATAAGCACTTATCTGGTCATCAGCAGACCTTCAGAAAGTATCATGTAGTAGCATCCGTGCTCAATTAGATAAATGTTGAAAGCTGGGTCATCCTAATTATTTCCGTTATTGAGAACCGATAAACACTTACCTGGTCATCATCAGACCTTCAGCAAGTGTCATGTAGTAGCACCCGTGCTCAATTAGATAAATGTTGAAAGCCAGGTCATCCTAACTATTTCCATTACTGAGGTCCAATAAGCACTTACCTGGTCATCATCAGACCTTCAGAAAGTATCAGGTAGTAGCACCCGTGCTCAATTAGATAAATGTTGAAAGCCAGGTCATCCTAACTATTTCCATTACTGAGGTCCAATAAGCACTTACCTGGTCATCATCAGACCTTCAGAAAGTATCATGTAATGTAATGTAATCATGTGATGTACGAGTATTAATGTAATTGAGCACCCGTGCTCAATTAGATAAATGTTGAAAGCTAGGTCATCCTAACTATTTCCTTTACTGAGAACCGATAAGCACTTACCTGGTCATCATCAGACCTTCAGAAAGTATCATGTAGTAGCACCCATGCTCAATTAGATAAATGTTGAAAGATAGGTCATCCTAACTATTTCCATTACTGAGGACCAATAAGCACTTACGTGGTCATCTTGAAAACTACTAAACCGATTTTGATGAAACTTTCACTGTTGGACTAAATGTAAGCCAACAAAAAGAGAATGGTCACGATCCGTTAAATAGTTTCGGAGATATGCGTGGACAAACATACAAACGTACATCTATAAAATTTTGTATATTTGTTTGGAAGCCCTAATAGATCATCATAATTATGTGAATATCTCGCAGATCCAATAATATTACATACATACGTATCGAATTGATAACTCCTTTTTTTGAAGTCGTTAAAAATTTCACCAGAAAGGAATTTTGAAGGGCGGAGCGAGTCGCGTAACAAAGCGATGTTAATGGCGCCTGGACAAGTCTTGGCTACAGATTACTATAGTAGTAGCAAGCGCTAAACGCCATCTATGGGCCATGTTGCGAGTAAATTCGAGAAAGTTTGGATACGTGGGAGTTGCTTTCATAGATAGTGGCGCGAGGATTCATCGAATTAGAAATTTAATTATTTGATTTTACATGTTATATGGTATAATATATGGAAAATTCCTTAATTATTTTTTATGATTGAAAAAGGCATTGACGCTTCACCATATACCAGAAACTAAAAACCTGTATGTAATCATTTTATGGACGTTACTTTGTGGACGGGTCTCGCCAAAAATATTCAATATTTTGGTGACGAATAAGTATGACAATGTAGAAATTGATGACTAGTGAGTTTACTTTTAAATGCAAGAAGAACTTTCAAGAGTGATAAAAATAACACCAAGATATACAACCTTTGTACCTACTAAGAGTTTCAGAACTATGAAAATATAAACGTCGTTCCATAAAAAGTTACGTGAACTTGTTGAGAACGTGTTCTTTTCTTATAGACATAACTTGTAAAGGTGTAAAGAAAAGTCTCGTATTCATTTTTAGAGGGGGTCCGTCAATGTAGCCCGCGAAATTCATTTCTTACGTTTTATGAAAATTGCAGCGTTGTTTTACGTTGTACCTACGAGTATGTTAATCACCATTCACAATTTTCATTGAATTCTTAGCTTTTACAATATCTTCAAATGTAGGCCTGTCAACAAAAGTACTAGGCACTTAATAAAATAGAAAATGATCATCAAGCATCAGTCTACAAGGCCTACAACGTGCTCACATTCTCTAAAGTTAATATACATGGGACCAACTTCGAGGAAAACAAGAATACGCTGTAAAAAAGTTATGCGTGATCAAACAAAACAAAAAAAAAATAGTACGCGTCGACTTGAGAACCTCCTCCTTTTTTGTTCGTCGTTTAAAAATAAGATAATATGTTTATAACAAAAGAAAATTTTAAACAAAATGATATGATTTTTATTTACAACTGTAACAAAGGCCAAAAAAATCTGTGCAAACATCTCGCTTATTCCGTTCTAGGTGGTAAAGTATGCAGAGTCAGAGAGAGAGGGGATCGAAAACCCAGTTTCCCTGTATCTATTTACGGTAAATACATCAGCATAGGTTGCAAGCCAACCGAAACCACAAGGCCACTACCACAGAATAATAAAATCGTATAGAAGTGCAACTTATGTTTGGTCTGGGATTAATTTAATTGTTGAACACACAACGTGAATTTGTCGTGCTACAGCCTTTCATACTTTCATTGTGCTGACAAAGACTGACACTTGTGATTTGAATTTATGGACAACTAGCCTTTGCCCGCGGCTTTACCCGCGTGGAAGTCAGAAATCATCCCACGGAATCGTACTCATCATCATCATTCTCCTACCCTTGTCCTAATTTATTTGGGGTCGGCGCAACATGTCTTTTTCTTCCATACTTCTCTATTAGTCGTCATCTCGGTAGTCACTCCCTTTCTGGCCATATCATCTTTCACACAGTCCACCCATCGTTTCTTTGGTCTTCCCTTACTCGTATAGCCGCCCACGTTTATACTCAACACTTTCCTGACGACATTTTCCTCATTCCTCCGCATCACATGCCCTTACCATGACAACCGATTTCCACACAACTTTTCAGTCACCGGTGTCACTTTCAAAATCATCCCACGGAATCGTACTACCGGTATAAAAGTATCGTATGCCCGTAACCCAGGTCTTGGTTTACCGGAGTGCAAAGAATCATCGCCACGCTCCTAACATGCTTGGACTAGTAAAATTTATCAAAACGTCCCTTGATGAAACAAACGTTGTTTCATTTGCCTATATATATGTAACTAAGTACGGCGTTTATTATATTTTTAAAAGATGGGAGAGTCAAGTAATTAAGAAATATGTTTTTTTGAGGTTAGGTGGTATATTATTAATCTGTGGCTCTTTGAATTTGGAGATCCATTCGGTGTCCGTAAGCAATGCAAAATATCAGAAATTCAGGAAAATAAAATCGCACAGAACACAGTCATCGCCGAAACTAAAACACGGTCTGCGCAGAAAACTGTCAATGTCAATCATTCTTTTGTTTACTTGTCAAAAATAGGGAGGCGACGTAATCGATTAATTTTATGCAGTATCGATTTTTAGATGTAAAATCATTACTTTAACAGTTGACATTGCCAGGGATTTCATTTCGATAAAAAAATAAAATCGATGCAGATCCAAGTTCAAGTATGGACTTCTCTAGTAACGTTAATAATTACAGATGCGTTCAAAATCAATATTTTATACTGCGTTCTGATAAAGCAAAGTTATTTGGCAATCCAGATGGCGTGGTTGGTTAAGATACCACCTGCCATGCCGCTGGTCGTGGGTTTGATTCCCATCTAGGACAAACATTTGTGTGCATGAACATGTCTGTTTGTTTTGAGTCTGGGTGTAATTATCTATATAAGTATGTATTTACAAAAAAAAGAGTAGTGTATGTAGTTTATCAGTTATCTGGTTTCCATAGTACAAGCTCTGCTTAGTTTGGGATCAGATGACCGGGTGTGAACAATGTCCTAGGATATTATTATTATTTATAAAGATATAAAATATCTATACTTCCCCAGCTTTTAAAAATAAACTGATGATATCTAATAATTACATTAACAATGTACTACATTTTGGTGGCACTCTCATCTTGGGACGAAATTCTGTTTTTTCATAGTCCAAAATGACCATGATCCTTTCGTAGAAATTGGTTCAGTCGTTAAGGCGTAAAAAGGCAACAGACAGACAAAGTTACTTTCGCAATTAAAATATTTGTATGGATATAGATTTAAGTAAATGGTCAATTTGCTTATCAACCAAGTTTCCTGACTTTATTTTACTTTGTAAGTAGCCTGTTAGGGACTCGTGGCTAAATAATAACAGCTACACGGGTCGATCTTCAATGCTAAGCAACACTTGTCGAGGTGGGCGACCATCAATTATACACCGAGACCCCACCGTGCCTCAGAAAGTGTGTTAAGCCGTTGGTCCCGGCTGTCATTCATACGTCTTTGACAGTCGTTACAGGTAAACAGTATCCCGAAACTCTGACAACCAGCCTTACCAAGGGGTACATCGTGTTACCTATTAACTGGGTTGTGGAGGTCAGATAGGCAGTCGCTCCATGTAAAATACTTGTATTCAGGTGTATCCGGTTACACTGGAAGCCGACCTCAACATAGTTGGGAAAAGGCTAGTCAGATTGAAATTTGAAGTAAGCCTGTTACGACCACGCTCGCCTAAGCCAAAACTGTTATCAGTTTGTCAATATTATCGATAATCAAGGGCGAAGCACATATTGGCACAAGATATGCCCCAAACCGTGCGAACTGTGATTGCGATCGCAGCGGGACTTTCGTCTCTGTAACTTTAATACTCTATGCCATTACAAATAAAATTACTACGACACACCGCGGCCCCAACCGCTTCGGTTCAAATGCACTGGAATGGATTCACTCAATTTTGCGAAATAAAATATTTTCGTTTTCAAAATTTCGATTGAATTAACTATAATTGAAATTCGATAGAGCATATGCCTTTTGGGTAATCGAATGGTTTGGGAAAGCTTTGTAGTATAATTTTGTAGCTACTGGAATTATTTGGTGTAATGGTCAGTCGTTATGTGGAAGTTGAATTACAATTAGGCGCATTGATCATTCTGCAAGGTTACTTTGCGCAAGCTGCAACCATTCTGAGGATGGGGGATCATTATTTATACATGTGTGTAGATGTTTTTGAGGCACTGAAGGATATGTACAAGTGTGTGTGGAGCAAGTGACTTATGGCTTGACATCAACTGTGGCCAATAGTTTAAAACCTTTATCAAAACGGCTGATTTACACGTTCCGGCTGGCTTTTACCTGGCTTGGCCAGAGGCTAAGCTTTGCCATACAACGTGGCAATGCCGCCAGTGTCTTGGGTACATACTTGAACAGCGATGCGGGAGAAATTTTTCGAGGCCATATTTTATTTTGTTAATAGTTTTCGTTACGTTAGTTAAGATATTTTTATTTTAATAATCTGTTATTTAATTTAGAATAAGAAGTTTATCCTGTGTATATATTTTTATCCTCTTTATTAAATATTATTTTGAGGTATCTGTGAGTAGGCTTTTACGCTTTTTGGTATACAAGTCAAGAAAAAAAAAAAAAATCTGTCTGGTGCCAATCCCTAGCCAGGTGGAATGACAGTCATTTCCCCTCAGTTTTCACGGTAATATTTTTACAGAATACCCTGGCTCTCTGTGGCTGGTCTATTTCCTTACTATGTCATGTAATGCCCAGCATGTGAACTCAGATGGCTCTTTTTCACAAAATGCATTGTACACGCGGATTACAATAATTTTATTAAATAAATATGTGTTTTATTTCTTTATGTTATTTCACACATATCTATATTTTAAATTTATTTTATTAATTATTTATTTTTCAGAATACTTTTACTGTTTAATGTCGCAGTATCATGCTGAGATATAAGCCTTTTGGCCTCGTATTCTTTTTATTTTTTTAAGTGTGTGTTTAGTTTAATTTGTGATCTTCCTGTGCGAGTCTTAATAAATACTTTTGGTTTCTTTCTATGTGTATGAATTCTTCAGCTCTATCTGGACAGATGCCAACCCAAACCTAGTTGGATATAGTAGTAAGGGCTTATTCATTAATACACTACACCGCCGCCTAAGCAATGTTGGTTTTAGCTCACTCATATTTACTTTGCAAGCAAAACTCACACGTCAACATGCAAACAACAATAGTTGTAATAAACAGAAGCGATAACAGTCTGAATTCCTGTTCTTCTTTCATGTCGATACTCGTGTCGTACTCTACGGGTATCGTATTACCCAGTAACTGGGTTGTAGAGGTCAGATAGGCAGTCGCTCCATGTAAAATACTGGTATTCAGCTGCATCCGGTTAGACTGGAAACCGACCCCAACCAACATATTTGGGAATAGGTTAGGCAGATTGATTAACTAGCTTTGCTGCTCTGAAAGAAGAAACGATGGATGGACTGTGTGAAAGGTGATATGGAGATTATATATTCATTGTACTTTGAATACATTCGTAACAAATTAAATATTTATAATAAAATAATAAACAGTTCGCAATTTCTAAATCCCGGGAATTTCCAGGAAAATAAGAAATTAAGAATTATTTATTTCACTTTGAATACATTCGTAGTAACAAATTAAATATTTATAGTAAAAATAAATAATTCGCAATTTCTTAGATCCCGAGATTTAATCGTCATGTTTATCATTCCGGGATTTTATAGGAGGTTATATCCACTCTTGTGACCTCTTTCCTCGAAGTTTAGGTATTTATGCTCTACCTATTCCGATCTCTGGTGAGTACCTAGATGACGACTACTAGAGAAGTATGGAAAAAAAAACCGGTCAAGTGCGAGTCGGACTCGCGCAAGAAGAGTTCCGTACCATTATCTATAAAACGGCAAAAAAAAATCACGTTCGTTGTATGGAAGCCCCCTTAAATATTTATTTTATTCTGTTTTTATTATTACATCTGTGAAAATTTCAACTGTGTAACTATCACGGTTCATGAGATACAGCCTGGTGACAGACGGACAGGGGAGCCTTAGTAATAGGGTCCCGTTTTACCCTTTGGGTACGGAACCCTAAAAAGACATGTTGCGCCGACCCCAAAATACAATGGGATAAGTGCAAGAGAATGAGGATGACTAACTTTGCTCGGTTCGTACTGTGAGATTTTTTAAAATGGAAAAACCCAATCGTCTTGGTCCCACCTGTGGGCTTAGCATGACCTCTTGTCTATCTCTACGAAGAATAGACAACCTTTTCGATACAAAGTGAAGTATACATAAATAGTAGTCCTACAATTTGTCATTTTGTCTTTAGTGTCTAGCGAGCTTTGTCTAGGTCCATTTTTATGTAGACTATTTCAGAAGAAAGTTGTCTAGGGAAGGCAATTTGATTTTGTAATCGCCATGCTAGACAGTAGAAACGGTTATCTACAAAATCATTTTCTTTTTCCCTCTTCGCTTATATCTCGAAAACGGTGTGTCCTATCGCAAAAATAATTAAAATTTCGACCCCATTTACCAAACCCAAGCTCCTAAATTACATACTCTACATGTAATAATTTTTCATATTTTCGTTACAAAAATTGAAAAAAATCATGTATGCCATATACTCGTAAAACACATTGAGGATCTAATCTTCTCTGGCGCTACGGGCTCGTCTCCACAGTTGTGTTTATATGCGTGACTTAATATTTGTAAAAATTGAGAATTAAAGAGAAAAAAGAAATCCTATGAAAAAACAAAGAATTCTGAGTCGAATTATGTAAAAAAGTGAATTTCGTAAACTGCAGTTGACTTTTTCTACTTTCCTGCCTGCAACCAAACCCATTGTGACCACTCTGATGAGTGACTGATAGATTGACTGTCAGCTTTCTTAGGTAGGTAGAATCACAAACGACGTACAACCATTAGTAAGCCGTTGCAATGTAACTTTTATCTCGGTATGGTAAGGTATAAATTAGAATTATTGCCGTGAGTTTGATTAAAACTTTCGCCATTCATTCTATTACAAAGAAATAAGAGTTACATTGCAATGACGTACTGTTTTGAGTGATGCTATTGGAATAAAACTGCAAGTTGCCTCCTTCGCGTCATTGGTTTTAGCCGGTTGGTAGGTCGTTGTAAAATGGTTTTACGTCATAAGAATGTCTAGCATTAGTGATGATCATAGATCAAGTCCTATTTACACAATGGCTCTTATATTATTTTATAAGTGCCATGTCACATGAGCGCTTAGAAATAACCTGTAGTTTTTTTTTTTTTTTTGTAGAGGTTAATAAAGATATTAGCTTAAAAAATTAAACTGCAGATCGAATGCTTAGAATTTTTATTTAAATGTGTTTTATCCGGTTTCTTAATGGCACTAAATATCAAATTCCTGCAATTTCTGCAGTTCATCAATTCTTTCTTTGCAAGAAGGATTGAGGAAATATCACGCAGTTCTTTGCTGCATGAAAGCTGAAGAAAGTAAACATAAATAAACATGGCTTTGTGCTACATACATAATATTATGAGAGTGGATGAGCAAACATGGTGAATTGTGATGGAGGGAGGTAGGAATACTGGATGATTTTTTTTGCCGTCTTGAAAAAAATTGGGTACAATAGGTGAACGGAGTAGAAGCCTATGGCATACCTAATTTTTTTTTCTTTTGTTTTTTCAATAGCTTAGACCCAAATTGCTCTATCAATAAACACTAGGTACATTTGAAGTAAACTAGAACAATAAAACCAGACATTTTGAAAAAAACTGTATAGATCGTTATAAAATATCGAAATTCATACGCACTGAGCAGGGTGCGTAGTGCGTAAGATTACAAATAAAAAAAAATATAAATAAAAGAAATTAAGTATACCATAGGCTTCTACTCCGTTCACCTATTATGCCCTATTTTTTTCAAGACGGTAAAAAATCACCCATTATTAAAGTTTCACCAGTGCAAAGATGACTGCGCATATACAAGGTGTAACTTAAATAACCTCTTAAGAGTTCATTGTACTCATCGTTATGAAGAACTTTTACTATGGGACCAAACCTGAAATCGCGAAAAAAAAATCAACTGTTCAGTACATTTTGACGAATTATGCGAACATAAATGTACTGAACAGCTGATTTTTTTAGAGGTTGTGCGATATTTAAGTTCCACCTTGTATATGTGCAGTCATATTTGCACTGGTGAAACTTTTACTGATATAGAACCGCTATGTATGAAGTGTGTATATAAGATCTTTACATTCATACACGAAATCTTTTAAGGGGTCACTGTCTTTACTCATCATTATGAACAACTTTTACTATGGGACCAAACCTTTTTTTCCGTGGAGAAATGCTCATGCATACTGCACTACCACGGGGAGATAGTGCAGTTATGTGGAACTCCAACCCACTAAAACACCACCGTGTCCTCCTCTGCCGCTTGTGGCGAGAACACGGGCACGCGTTACACTCACCGCGAACCCGCCGCGGTTGACCATCACCGGACCCTCCTCTGGGGAGTAGCCCCCATCACCGGCGTACCATAACACACACCCCAGGAACCAAACCAGCACATGGGTGATAGATGATCCCGTGTCTGGGCACCCTTGGTCGCCTTGCGACCGGTCAGGTCAGTGGCCCGGCCACCTACCACTTTTCGGCCGCAGAGGATAGGGAGAGCGGCCAACGAAATACCGACACTCCTCCTCCCCTGCGGCCCCACCGCGTCCGCCATCAGACGGTGGCGAAGCCGTCAAGGCCACGGTAGGTAGGGAGAGCGGCGCACCGCAATACTGGCACTCCTCTCCCGCCGCGACCTCCATCCCATAAATATCAGACAGAGAGATATATAAGACTCAATGCATTCTATTAAAAAAAATTAAACCATTATTAAAATCGCTACGTGTAGTTTTAATTCGTTTTAAACCAAAAAGACGGTTTCAAACCAAATGGTTTAAATCGTTTAAAATCCGTTTTGCATCTCTAGGTGCAAATAACTTAGAAGATGCATATATCCAAGCAATAAACTGTGATAGGCAAAATTCTAAACTATATCTATCTTATTTTATGGAGTGTCTTTTGATCGTATGGAAACGGATAGGTATCGGATTGACCATCGTGTGAGCCTGCTTTAATATCAGCAAAACTATAAATATCACAATTTCAAAGTCACTCAGTTATATTATCTAAACTCAGTGATCTATCAATAAACTTAAACTACCTACCACAAAGTAATATACAAAACCATTCGTGAAAATCAGTGCATTATTCAGCTCGTATTTCCATACTTTGCTCCACAAAATATACAAAAGAATTCTCTGTTAACACTTTTATTTCTAAGTGTTGATTAATATATATTGGAGTCGGGAGAGGCAATCCTCGCGGGACACGATAATTTACGACGCGGGCGCCGGCGGCCACCGACAATACCTTATTTACGTTTAAATAAAATACGATCATTGGATTATTGATAAAAAACCTAAGCTACCGATATTCGCAATATATTTTGTGGAATAATGAAGAATAATACGTACAAAGTACGGACCGTAACCTGTAAGTTACTTTATCTGTCCGATATAGACTTGTAAACCTACCTTAAGGTCATTTAAGTCATAAATGTATATCTGCACGACGTGAATTCTGATTAATCAAAGCAATTAATTGTTTAGGTTTGCAAACTGTATTTATTTTTGTAGGTAGAGAGTACTGAAATTATTTTCAGACGCTATACCGTTTCAGAAATCAGAAATGAGACGTAGCCCGAAGAATAGCCAAACTTAGAGGCAGTGGGCAGGGCACATCGGAAAATAGATGGCCGATCGGGCCGAAAGTTTCTGGAGTGGCGACCGCGTACCGGAAGACGTAGAGCTTGAAGACCTCCACAAGGCCCTCTCCAAGGTGGACCGATGACCTTATAATGGCCGCAGGAATCGGCTGGATGCGAGAACCACAGAACTGGCTGTCGCTGAAAACCAGCGCTGAGGCTCTGTCTCGTATGGGGTCGCGGCGTTATGCTGAGCGACGGCCGTTTTGCGTGAATGTGACGCATATTTTCCCCAAACTTGTTCTTTAATTATTTTATTTTGTTATTTTATTTCTTTGCGCCATGTTTATCGCAAATAGACGTATTTTCTTTCTTTCTTTCTAACTGCACCCTAATTGGGTAACATACTATCAATCGGAATCTGAATAATTTTGAAGCAAATTGCCAATCCATTGCTTCTTAAATATGTTCGAAAAATTTGTGTGCTCAACACCGTAAATAACGCAATGAATGTTGTTGAACTGTCAAAATGAAACCGATTCCGATTGATAGTGTGTTACGCAATTACGCCACTGATCGAAGTGGTGATACTTGGGGGAGGCCTAGGTATGTCAAATGCTAAGAACGGCGTAATTCGTAAAATTATAAGATTTTTTTTCTCTCTATACATCCTGCCTACAGCTGTTATCAGAATGAAAACTCTTAGACTGAAGAAACATTAGTAAACCACAAACAACCTATCATGCCGCAGGAACAACCTATCATGCCGCAGGTCGTGAGTTCGATTCCCATCTAGGACAAACAGTCTTCATCTCTGTTTGTCCCGAAGCCTGGGTGTAATTATCTATATTTTTATATATTTATTTATTTATCATCTAAACAAAAAAAAAAAAAAATAGCAACCAAAAACCACTAAGGTTTAAACTTGTGCTATCATAAGTCTATATCAATATCAAACTATAAAATATTGCATTTTATAGGTATGCGTTATTGTCGATACAATTAATAACATCTTTAGGTATTTAAATAGTTACAGTCATTCCTAAATAATACTTCAGTAATATTGCTTAAGTTTACGTTTGATATTTTTATGTGTAATACATTTGTTTATTTCTGAAGGAAGACTGTTAATAATATAGCCGGTAGTTCGTTCGCCATACGTATTGTTGGCGCGCTGTGTACGAACCCTATTCTCAGAAACTGCCCGAGTGCATACAGGATGCTCGATATTGAAAAATTGTTCTTTTTTGTACATGAACTGGTAACACATTGCAGTGTTTAAAGAGGCCATTTATATTGTCACAAAATTGATTTTTAATTTTGGGAGATATTATTGTTTTTAAAATTCGAAGTTGAATTTTATAAATATAATACTATCAATATTGGTTTTATAGGTACGACCATAAGTACTAAGGCCATACTGGATGTAGGATTCAGCCATTGCGTAATAAAGCATTAACTTCACTTTGAAGGAAAGGCGGTTTACAAAAAAAAAAAGTAGTGTATGTGGTATATCAGTTATCTGGTTTTCATAGTATAAGCACTGCTTAGTTGGGGATCAGATGACCGTATGTAAATAATGTCCCATGATAATTATTATTATTAGTTAACAATTAACAATAGGTAATATAAAAGATGAGTGTGATAGATGTATATCTGTTACGAGATGAATGAAATACTGCTCCGATAAAAACAAGGAAGTATCGTTTCCACTTTTATCACGATAGGAAATAATTAAGCTTTTATGAGTAGAAGTCATGAAAAGGATCTCCATCTTGTAAATGGCGTCCTTTTCTCTCGTAGTTGCACAAACAATTTAAGAATCTGCACCCTAATTGCGTAACACACTATAAACCGGAATCTGAATCATTTTGAAGCAAACTGCTAATCCATGCTTCATATGTTGGAAAAATTTGTCTGCTCGACAACGTAAGTAATGCAATGAATTTGGTTCAACTGCCAAAATGAAACCGATTCCGATTGATAGTGTGTTAAGCAATTAGTGTGCTGGCTAATCAAGTGTGTTTCAAACATTTCCAAGCTATTTGAAACACACACACATCAACTAATTAGCTCTTAGTGTGTCTTACCAAATAATAATAATAATTGTCGTTGTAAAAATATCTTAACTCTAATCTGACCATTTATCTTAGCTAATCTTTTATCTGATAACACTTGTAGTGCCTACTGTTACCAATTTCGAATACTTTTTATAAACTACATTTTTTCTAAATATGGAAAAAATATGATAGTGAGGGAATTTTTTTCAACATTTCCCTCAGTATTCCAGATTTAGAAAAAATGTAGTTTATAAAGTAAAATCCTATCATTCAATTTTACTGTTAGTGAACACAAATAGATGTTTTGTTCTGGTATTTTGAAATCAAAGGAATGCAGGTACAAAAGGCCATATTGTTCGTATTGTTCCATTGATTTCGCTCCTATCACCCATGAATGGCATATTGGAAAAGGATTATTTTATCAAACAGCGGGCCAGGAGGTGAACATTGAATACTAGAAATGCAATTACTCATTCTCGGACAAAAATATGGATAAATAAGGCACATTGAATTTTACAAAGAGACTGTCATAATTATAATAATAATAATATCCTAGGACATTTCTCACACGGTCATCTGATCCCAAACTAAGCAGAGCTTGTACTATGGAAACCAGATAACTGATATACTACATACGCTACTTTTTTTTTTTGTAAACACATACTTATATAATAGGTTGGGTAAAAAGTTTCTTCGCATTTTTTAAGAAAATTCAAAACATTTTTTAATATAGTTTATTTACATTTAACTAAAGTATGTAGGTACCATTTTGTTCGATAACTTTTTGCCATCTTGTAGGTAGGGACATGATCCCATTGCTATAGAAATTTTGGGACTTCTGGTCAAAATGCCGCGACAAGTGGTTTTGGCAGTCCTCTCGTGATGTTAACCTGACACTGCCTAAAGAATTCTGAAGAGACCGAAACAGGTGGAAATCTGAAGGTGCAAGGTCACGAGTATACGGCGGATGAATTAACACCTCCCAGCCAAACTCTCTTAATTTTTGCTTAGTGGCTAAAGATGTGTTAGGTCTAGCGTTATCATGATGAAAAACCACACCCCTTCTGTTGATTAATTCCGGCCGCTTTCTCTCAACTTCTTGCTTTAATCTCATCAGTTGTTCGCAGTAGAGTTCAGAATCGATGGTCCTGCCTGGTGGTAACAGCTCATAATGAATAATTCCCTTCCAATCCCACCACACATACAGCATCACCTTGTTGCGAGTTAACCCGGGTTTCGCCACAGTCTGTGAAGCCTGACCGGCCTTTGACCACGACCTTTTTCGCACGTTCTTGTCATACGTGATCCACTTTTCATCACCAGTTATCAGCTTCTTCAAAAATGGTTCGGTTTCATTACGTCGTAATAAAGAATCACAAATGAGTACACGGTTCATTAGGTTTCTTTCAGTGAGCTCGTGAGGTACCCAAATGTCGAGCTTTTTTGTGTACCCAGTTTTTTTCAAATGCGCCAAAACTGTTTTGTGGTCAATTTCCAGTTCACAGCTACGTCGTATTGCCATTTTATGTATGCCATTTTTGAAAAAGTGGAGCAAGATCGGCATATCAGTAGTTACACTTGCTGAAGTATCCTAAGTGCCCGTGCACCTCGGATGACCTAAATAATGCCACTGATGCCGCAATCAACTATAATATATTAAAATGTCATCATATACACATCGATTTATATATACCTACAGGATGTTAGGTTAAACAGGGGATTCACTTTAAGGGGTCATTGCACTCATCATTATGAGCAAATTTTAATACGGGACCAAACCTGAAATCGCGAGAAACAAAATCAGCTGCTCCCTAAATTTTGGCTAATTATGCGAATATAAATGTACTGAACATCTGATTTTATATTTCGCGATTTTTGGTTTGGTCCCATAGTAAAAGTTGTTCATAATGATATGTCTTTACATAGGTTAAACGAGGGATTTACTTTAAGGGCTTTCCCTTAAAGTAAATCCCTCGTTTAACCTAACACCCTGTATATATAAATCGATGTGTATATGATGACATTTTCTGGCAATCTTCAGATCAGCCCAGCGCGAGACCCTGTGAAGCTTTTTTATTTCTTAGCAATCGGTCTACCCGTGCGAAGCAGGGGCCGCGCGGCGGGTCGCTAGTGCAAAAAAAAGAGTACCACTGACACGAAAAGTAGAAGAAGAAGAGACGAATGTCTACAAAGCCGAACCTTTTACAAACGCGATGTGTCATTATCAGTGATCGGATAATCGGGCTTATTTCGTGGGAAGAAGTTTAGGTATATAAGCATATACCTAAACTTCTTCCCACGAAATAATAATATGGACATTCCTTTCTGAATAAATAAGTAATCCTGGGTTCCCGGGATTGAACAATTTTATAAAAACAACTATAACAAACTTAATGGAATTATAGCAGTGGTTATTTTGATTTAGCATCTTTATTTTATTCAAAACAAATGGAATATCAATAAAAAATGGTAATGTGCACTATGTGGTCAAGTAGTGGAATTTGATTTATCTATCTAACAGATTAGTAATCGAATCGACTAATTTATTGTATTTTATACGAACAGAAGGGATTCTGAAAGGCATGTCCGTATTATTATTTCGTGAGAATAAAAGTGAAGTTTAGGTATATTAGCGCCCGATTATCCAATCACTGGTACTGTACCTACGAATTTAGTACCGATAGTGCCATGAAATCGTTGGTACCATGACGTACCATGATTAGGGGAGGTCGAACCTTGGCAAATATCAAACGCCCGTTGGTGATGGCTTGAATTAAATTAATTTGACTATTTTAAGAAACAAGGTAATTCTTAATAAAAATTTTGATACCTAATTATAATAAATTAGCTGACCGGACAGACGTTGTCCTGTTTCACGTAAAGAAGAATTAGATATATAAAGACATGCCATTAAACTGTAATTAATTAATCAATAAACGCAGCTTATAGCAGTCCACTAGGTACCTACTGGACTTTCCCGAGTACACTAACCCGACTCTCAGACCCCTTCTTCTGTAACCAATCTACCCCAACTAATTTCTTCAGGAGAGGCAACTAACTGGTTAATTCTGTTTTTCTTTCATTCCAAAATCATTAGCATTAAAATGTAGATGAGGGGATTAAAATTTAATCCCAATTTACATTTTGTAACAGAAAACCATTCCGAAATTTAATCAAAATATAAAGTTTACTAGTGCTTCGTAATGTTAAAATAATCGTTGAATAAAATAACTTCATTTACTTTAGTTATATACCTACCTAACACATCGCACGGGTCGATAGATCAGGCTTGCCGCGGTTGGTCCGTGGATGGACCCATCTTTACATACCAAGACCCCTCCGTGTCTCGGAAAGCACGTTAAGCCTTTGGCCCCGACTGTCATTAGTGGATATTTGACAGTCGTTACGGGTCGTCAGAAGCCCGAAAGTCTGACAACCAGTCTTACCAAGGGTTATCGTATTACCCAGTAACTGGGTTGTGGAGGTCAGATAGACAGTCCCTCTATGTAAAATACTAGTATTCAGCTGCATCCAGTTTGACTGAGCCGACCCCAACATAGTTGGGAAAAGGCTAGGCAGATGATGATGCTAGTCAATTTTTTTTATAAATTGAAAATGTTTTATTTTAGAAGCTAGGTGCACGGTTCCAATTGGTCGTATTAACGTTCACCTCACTTTTAGTTACTGTCAGATGATATTTACCACTATAGGCTCCCCACAGAAAGGCGCGTCGCGACTCTGGTGGAACAATTTATATGAAAACTTCATGGAGATTGTTCTACTGGAGTCGTATCGAGTCTCTCTGTGGGGCCTTAATTCTCTATTAAGGCCCCACAGAGAGACTCGATGCGACTCCATGGAAGAAGAAGAAATTATGCGTCGTCTCCAAACCAATTGGTATAACGGTCTACTCAAGACATATCTACCTACTTATAGAGCCTCTTAATTTTCAGCAAAGAGACTGTCAGACTCAGATCGGCCAGGCATCCTATATCATTCATTCTTAGCAAAGGCCCCGCCAGGCATCCAACATCATGCATGTTTTCTCCAAAAACTAATTAGAGACGAGCTGCTACTGAGAATAATACAGATTCATCCTTAGGATTTCAACGACTTGATTAAACTTACGTCCAAGAATTGGGTAAGATTTCTAGACTACATAATATACTAATGAGTATACTAAGTAAGTATAATGATGTATTGTCTACGTGACTTCAAGGGCATTCATATTGTTATGTCTATGGTTTGCCTTTTCTAACACAATGGGTTTGTTGCCATAATATTTTAATATTACAAGACTGCTCTGGAATTGTTGAAAATCTACAGAATGTCACGTGCTACGATCCTGAGTAATCCTGACCTTCTCCTTTTATTTACGTTCTTGCCTACATCAGCAATATCATCGTTCAGTCGAAAGACATCCACTGCTGAACTGACTGACGTCACATCGACCTGTGCTTCTCGCTTTTAGCAGATCTCCGCAACCTTCACCAAGTCATCGGTCTACCTTGCGGGGTCTACCCATACAGTGCCTTCATATGCACGGGCATATATGTGTATGCCCGTTGACCGTGTGGTCACCACTATAGAACCTTTCGGTCCCATCGTTCTGCAAGATGTGCCCCACACACGGTCTGCACTTAAGATTCGCTATTGTTCAGGGTCTGTCCGTTTCCTTGGTTCGCCATACATCTGTTAAAATGTTTAGATATCATGTTATAATCTTGTTGGGTATGATTTTAGGACACCTTATTTAACTTCATTTACTCTTCCCTTTTTTTTTTCTAAACTTAACCTATCGCATGGTCACTGCCGGATGTAGGTCTTTGCCAAGTTAAGGCACAACATCCGGTATTCCGACTTCCGCATCCGAAGCCACCTTTCTAAGGGGTCCCACGCTTTTTATTCTGACACTGACTAAATATGAAGTTCGAGGAAAACTTTTAATTTTCCGAAAAACTGTAACTAGGTATAGTATTAGACCCACCAAACAATAGTTATGAACTTACTCTCCCTCAAACAAAAAGAACCACACAGCTACGTTGATAGAGCCACAAGACTATTAACGAGAATACATAATGAATAACGGATGGTAGAAACTGTGAAAGGTATTGCAATTACACAAAGTTTCCAGCGGCCGAACTTACCAACAGTTCTCCTGGTTAATTGATCGGATCTATTATTCAACGTTCGAAGTTTTCGAGGTGTTCAGTTTCCTCCTGTCTCAGTTCCATGAATAATCAATCATATTTATTATTTAAATAATTATATTTTCATGCTGGAAAGTAGGGATTTTCAAGGAGTACTGTCCGCCTTAAAATCTCAAACTCAAAACATTTATAGAAAATAAACCAGTTACTGGCACTTTAGAATTATCAAGGGGTCGGTCAGGCAGAAAGATGAAACTAGTTGCCCATGCCAGAGCGTAGTAGATTCCTATGGACAAGAACGGGAAAGAACCCCCACGGACACTCTTTTTAACCGACGAATAAAAAAGGAGGAGGTCCGCAATTCGACACGTATATTTTTTTATTCTTTTATATATATACAGTATGTTAACCAACAGAGGGCGTTCCCGTTAACCCGCAATAGTATAGCATCCATATATGCTAAAAAAAATATTACCATTCGAAAACAAAATGGTTTTTATTTTTTTTTAATATTAAAATATTCACTAAAATATTCAAAAAAATATAAAAATATTCACTAAAAATAAAAACTAAATTGCGATGTTTCCGTCCTTCAAGTACGCGTGTACAGAGTGTTTCTTTTACGTATCAATTTAACATTTTTAGTGAATATTTTAATATTAAAAAAAATAAAAACCATTTTGTTTTCGAATGGTAATATTTTTTTTAGCATGTATGGATGCTATACTATTGCGGGTTAACGGGAACGCCCTCTGTTGGTTAACATACTGTATATATATATATTTTAATGTATGACCACGCATAACTTTTTAGTCCGATTTGAAAGACTTTTGTTTTATTCGGGAGGGTATACGTTGAAGTTGGTCTCATATAAAATTTATTAACTTTTCTTGGGTAGTTTTGGAGTTACCTTCAATAATACGTATTTTTCCCACTTACTTTATGTGGATGATGTTCTAATCTATTTAGTATTTTCATTTGTGTGGGGTTGGGTACCACCACCTAAAGTAATAAGTGGAAATAAAAAGTGTAAAAAAAAAAAAAAATAAACAACTGACTTCCAAAAAGGTAACTGAAAAGCGAAAAAAACTGAAAAGTGAAAAATAAAATCATTCTCCTGCCCTTGTCCCAATTTATTTGGGGTCGGCGCAACATGTCTTTTTCTTCATACTTCTGATGGGTACAACACCGCCTTAAATTTTGTCGTATGTTTTCAAAGTCATACTGTATAACGTGAATAGGTATATAATTCCCTCTCCCAAGCATGACACTTCTTGACTTCAAATCAATAAGCTCTTTACATGCAAGTATAAATACGAACAAACAGTAAATAATACTCGCATGTGCAGTTGAACACAAACTATATTCAATAATGAACATCCGTACTTTATCCAGAGCGACTCGCATCCGGCATCGCCTCGCTTGTGTTATAAAAAAATATTTTCCATTACTTTCGATCCGCTTTGTATAACTGGGAATGCAAAATGTGAATTTAATATCCATTAGGATTACCTTTAGGGGCTGTGAGTGCTGTTGTTATGCTCTAATCTGCACCCTAATTGCGTCACACACTATCTATCATTCGGAATCGGTTTCATTTTGACAGTTCAACAACATTCATTGCGTAATTTACATTGTGGAGCAGACAAATTTTTCGAACATATGATGATCGCTTCATATGTTCTAAAAATTTGTATTTGCTATTTGCTTCAAAATGATTCAGATCCCGATGATAGTGTATTACGCAATTAGGGTGCTGCCCAAAGTTAGGCCATTTTGACAGCATTAGATTATTAGACAATAAAAATATTAGTTTTGCATACCCGTACTAAAATTGGCAAGCAGTCAAGTGACATCGAACGGGTGCAGCACTCGAAATCCTGCATTTTGTTGGGGTTCCGTACCTCAAAAGGAATAAAAAGGAACCCTTATAGGATCACTCGTGTATCTTACGTATGTGTCTGTTTGTCTGTCCATCTGTCACAGTCAATTGGCTCCGAACCTAATTGACCGATTAAGTTGAAATGTGGTACACGTATGAATTTTTGTGACCCTAATACGGACGTGTAAATAAATGAATTTTGAATACGAGGATCAATTTTGGGGGCAAATAAGTAAATAAAAAAAAAAGTTTTGCAAACTGTACCGTCTGACATATCAAATGAAAGGGGTTTACTGCGAGGGCCTCAAATATATTTTTTAATAATTTAAAAAAAAATTGTTTTGAAGTTATTTAAGAAAATAAACAAAAATTGACCATTCCACTTATCTTGCTTCCGAATTGGTTTCCGTGTTTACCTTGGCACTATCAAAATTACTGCTATAAAAAGGATTGAGACTCGTAAAAATATTTTTTTTCTTTATTTATTTATAGGGGCTTTTACGCATAGCGTATGTCAATCCCATCGTATCCTAAACAATGACCACCATACGTGGACCATGAATTTGAACAAACCCTTCGCTTCGTCGCCATTTGTTTGAGATAGAATTGTATGGAACATGCCTACATCAGTTCTATTCAAATTCAGGGACCTTTCTAAATTATTTCTACTGGACTCATATTGGACACATTTCATCAATAAATGCTGTAGGTCCTCGACAACTCCACATTCCTCACAATTAGGTGGAGCGATTTTCTTTAACATGAACACTCGCACATGATGATGATGTGTGAACATTTTAGTTTTTATTTATATCATAACATCACACCTGTAATCCCCGAAGGGTTTGGTAGAGATGTTCCTGAAATACAGAGTACACCCCACATTTGGCCAGTTATGTTTCAGATGAGTCCCATGTAATAGGGGGCGAGCCTATTACCATCAACCGGGCACAAATCCAGACTACGAGTTACTGAGCAATTCCTGATGGAAAACCCAATAACACTTCGCCCGACCTGGGACTCCTCCTGGAATCTGGTAGTTTTTATTTTAACAATTAATTAAAAAATATTAACGCGTGACATGACCAGTGAAGTTAAGGAGGACTTTTCAAGCACGTTACAGTCCAGCCGTCGAGAGAATAGTTTCATACTAACCAATATGTGTTTTGCGAATTTGATCCATATTACAACTAGAAATTGGTGTTAGGAACGCATTCTCTCGACAGCCGGACTGTAAGAATTTTTAAGCACGTTAGTAGTATAACTTGAACTGTGAAAACCACCCTTATGTACTACGAAATAAAGGCACTGTTTAAACTTTTAAACTTTACTTGTGTTGTAGATTTTGGAATGAACGAAGGCGGACCAAAAGGACTGTTTATATCCTCAGACATTATTCACACATGGTCATCTGATCCCAAACTAAGCAGAGCTTTTATTATGGAAACTAATATCTACATACACTACTTTTTTTTATAAATACATATTTATATAGATAATTACATCCAGACTCTGGTCAAACAGACATGTTCATGCACACAAATGTTTGTCCTGGATAGAAATCGAACCCACGACCTGCGGCATGATAGGTGGTATCTTAACCAACCACGCCATCTGGCCTATTGTGAATGTACCTTGACTCGTACTTAATGCATGGTGATAGCGAATGAGTGATTTATTTGTTTATATGTAAGATCTTCTTCAATTAAATTAATCTGAAAAGACACTAACCCCCTCGTTCGTTTGATATATTTGGTAAAACGGTGATTGTTATAAGGTTCACATAATGATTGCCGTGTTTGATAGAACTTTTGGCAATAATTCTAATGATTTAAATCGTGAATGTACCATAGTAATAATAGTATTAACTTCGGTCGAGTCAAAAATATTTCGAGGTGAAAATTTGGCATAATTTTAGTCTCCAGATTTCTTTATTAATAAGGGACTAAATGTTTAGGTTTATATAAATCATAATATCCGAAATACCACCACATGGCAGAATAGCACTAAACATAAACATACCTAACCAACATTACCAGGGGGAGGCTTGGCATTCGTATCGTAACGCTATGTGCCTTGTGTTTACGAGCGCGTTCCGAAATGTGTCACACAAGGTTTGATGAATTAAATTAACATTTCTATTATTATTGTTTACGGTTTTATGTGTTTGTGTTTCGTATTTGCTCGACTAGTTCTGGATCCAAACAGAGGCCGTTATTATGTTCTACGACTTTATAATTGATCAATCACCTGATATGCTACAGAGAATATCAATTAAACCTTATGAATTAATTTAGAAACAAAGAAAAAACGGTTATTAAGCCTTGGAACAAATTAAAACTACTGCCTACTAATTTAAGCTGAGGATGGAGTTGTATATTTTAAGGGGCATATCCTGGGGAACTTTAACTCGAAAATAAATCTCCAGATAGACTCAAATTGTAGTCGCACCTTCCTATAGTTTTACTACATGACTTAATAGATCTGTTTTGGTCTATAAACATTTAGGCACTTTTTGAAATTGGAATATTATTCTCGCATACCACTTTTACGCCCTCGTGTGATTCATAAAATCATGACTGATCAAACATATTGCTAGTATTCCCTATGCCAAACTTCAAACAACATTATCAAATCCTTTTGTTTTTTTGTATTTATAGTTAGTTATTTAGTCATTTAATTTTGTACCTAGTGAGTGTGTGTGGTAGTTAGTTGTGTTAAATATTGTATATAAGCATTTTAATGTATAAAGTAATAGTGGACCTAGAGCTAATAAATTAAACAGCGCCTACAATATTTCAGAACGCAGCAAGTTCCGCGAAGGTAACGGCGGGTGTAAGTCGGGCTTATAATTCCATTTGTTGAACATCCAGCCAACTTCTGAACGTTTCTTTAATTGAAATGCGTTTCTTATGCCCTCCGTAATGTGGACTTTGAGTAATAAATTATTTTTATTCTGAATATCTTCTGACAATTTTAGAATTGCTCTTCCTTTTTTGAGAAAAGTTTTGTAGGAAAGTAAGTCAGTATTTATTGGAAGAATATTCTCTTTATTATTTAAATACTGCTTATAATCGCCTTAAAAAAAATGCTTTGCTTATGAGGGCTGTCGCATTTTGTAAACTGTCTCATTCACACGAGACCAAATTTTTAAGATTAATAATGAAAGGATGTCTTTCTGAAAAATGTAATCAATAAGCGAACTAGTAAATAATATTAATTTAATAAGTATTTATTAAAAACAATAAATCAATGAAATAAAAATAATAACTAATGAAATCAGGTCAAAAGTAATAAGATCTGTTTTTGAAATAAATGACACAATAAAAATGAATAATTACCCATTAAATTAATATTATTTACTAGTTTGCTAATTAATTACATTTTTCAAAAAAGCATCTTTTCATTTAACATTCTTAAACATTTGGTCACGTGTGAGCTAGAGAGGTGACCAAACGAAACAGCCCTCTTAAGTACTTCTTTAACCTTTTATAGTTCGTGTCATGTAAGTAGGCTACAATAATGACTGCGCAGGCGCAGTAGTCAAAATCTATACTAAAACAACAGCGCGCTATGCCATGCGCATCGGAAAGCCTGGTTTTAGAGCGGCAAACTTTACGTGACGCGAACTATACGAGATAGGTAATTAAGGAGGCCATTTTCAACCATAATCACTAACATTCATACATACCTAATTATTAAAAAAAAAAAACGCGGCCAGGTACGTGTCGGACCACGCACAATTAACGGTTTTATAGTTGGGATGTATTTATCCGAAGAACAAACTTAACTTTGTAGTTGAAAAAATGTTCTCCCATACATCGATATACGTCACGGTCAATTCTCCAACTAAAAATGTAGGTATACGTTTGTAATCACAAAAAAAAAAAAATGTGATAAAACTATAAATTACCGATTTTCGAACTTTTTGTTTTCCTTGTGCTGTGAGACCTTGCTTCTTGCCAAATTTCATAATTCTAGTTTAACGGGATGTACCAGGGAATTTTGATTTATAATATTTGCGAGTATGAAAATATGTCGCATAAAAGGCCGTATTTTTTATTGCGTTGACATAGAAACTTCATTTTTTGTAGCTCCAAGGGACTGTAGACCTACGTATTTGATATTAAATTCAACTTGATACCTGCACGCCTTCCCGAGAAAAAGTGTCTTGACAGACAGACAGACGAACAACGGAGTGATCCTATAAGGGTTCCGTTTTTTGTTTTAGAGGTACGGAACCGTAAAAATACAGCCTATCAAAACATTATACTATGATACGTCGCCGCACAAAACATTAATGATACCTGACTTCAGAAATCGTTGCAGTCAATCATCAGAGTCGCGACACCTATCACCGATTCCAATTAGATACCAACTTAATATGTACACTATACATAATATGGTCTGTTCTAAAATTAACTGATGAAAATGTAAACAAATGGATTAGAAAACGTACCAGCCTGTGGATGCCAATACGGAGTCCCACTTACAAATTGAGTGGTTTGATTTGATTATTTGAATATGTCAACCTGAAATTCTAATTTTAAATCAACTTAGATCTGATTTTTCAATTGTCAGATAACTTTTATCCGAAGAATAAATTTTATTCAATAATTAAAAGTTATCTGACGTTTGAAAAATTTGCTCATAATGATGTTTTTCATTTAACAAGAAATGGTTAATTTTATAACTTTAAGGGGTGAGATATAAAGTTCCTTCCTAACCTTCTAAATACACAGGAACGTGTCACTAATTCCCTTTAGTGAGTGATTGCGTAAGAATTTAACCTTAACAGGGTTAGTTTACACTTTTATCAGATACTTTTGGAACAGACCAATCAATCTCTCTGCCTAGCCTTTTCCCAACTACGTATGTTGGGGTCGGCTTCCAGTCTAACCGGATGCAATTGAATACCAATATTTTACATGGAGCGACTGCCTATCTGATCTCCACGACCCAGTTACTGGGTAATACGATACCCCTTGGTAAGTAGTATTCAGTTGAAGTATGTGGGGAGGTATTTTAATGTAACATTTTAAAAAGTAGGTACTCCATAAAAGATGAGTCCACTTTAGCCAGCCTGAATCCTGGATGAACTAATTGGTCCTTATTTCTAGTGATATAATTGTGTCTTTCACTTCATTTACTAAAAAGGTGTAGATTTTTCCTTCATAGATATATTGACAAGGTACCGTCATGCTTTTTGTTATCAGATACTTTTGAAGCATAATAATCAATCCATTTCTCTAACTGAATGCAGCTTGGAACTACTGCTTATCTGACCTTTACAACTTTTGTAACAGATCATAGTATGAAATAATTCTCAGTGTCATGTCCTCACTAGCATAACGCGCAAAGCGAGCATTACGTGATGAGTTAAATTCACCGCGGGCCTGACATTACAAATAACTCTCTTTACACAACTCAGTCGGGCATTGTATTTAGCGCAGTTGGAAATTTCCCGCATCAACTATTTTCAGTTTTCACAAAATTAGAGCGTTCACGAAGTTTATTCGACCTTTGTTCGTACTCGCGTAGGTATACGCAGAAACCTTAAATGAGCAGCTTTTGCATAGAATGCGAATTCAAAGTGATTATGAATAATGGTTTGTGGAAGTATTTTGTTTGTGAGATTTTTAAATGTTGGTTAATTGTTTTAAAAGAGTATTTTTTTTGGATTTTTCTTGGTTTCCCGTGTGTGTAGTTAGGGCGACTGAAGAGAATTTAGGGAATATGTGGAACTCGCCTGCTACGTCAAAGATTTTTTTTAGATGCAAATAGGGGCAATAAATAGGATCACTTCAGATCACTGATAGTGACTAACTACGCAATGAGTGATGTATACATACAAAGAAAAGCCCTAATTACCCTAGACACTCTCATGGTCTGGATTAATGATTTGAGAACGTAATTAGCAGACTGAAGCGCATTCCTTTGCATCCTCTATGTCACAACTTGCATTACTAAGCTACTTTTTTATAAATCCGTAACTTATTCTCTCGATCATGATGGTGGGATAGACCATCTTTACATACCGAGATCCCTCCGTGCCTCGGAAAGCACGTTAAGCCGTTGGTCCCGGCTGTCACTGCCGTGGATCTTTGACAGTTGTCACGGGACGTTATAGAAGCCCGAAAACCTGACAACCAGTTTTACCAAGGGGTGTCGTATTGCCCAGTAAGTGGGTGGGTTATCCAGGTAAGATAGGCAGTCGCTCCATTTAAAATACTGGTATTCAGTTGCCTCCGGTTA
The DNA here is from genome assembly GCA_948252095.1 of Dicycla oo. Taxonomy (NCBI): domain Eukaryota; kingdom Metazoa; phylum Arthropoda; class Insecta; order Lepidoptera; family Noctuidae; genus Dicycla; species Dicycla oo. Next base: position 12,459,094 of record OX411714.1, on the reverse strand, counting down.
GACTGGAAGCCGACCCCAACACGGTTGGGAAAAGGCTAGGCAGATGATGAACTTATTCTCGTGTGAAAATATTAACTTGATCAGCTATACATATATCGTTAACATAAGACGTAGCATACCTGAGTAGTGGCTAAGTAACGTGCGGACAATACGCGTGGCTACTAATTACTGACGTCATAAGTATCGATGCTCTGTAATTATGTCCATTGTTCGAACACAATGCTTATCTACCCGCTATTGACAAAAAACCAGCAGGAAATACGTTCAGTATCTTATACGGAAATCTTTGCAGGTGATTGTAGCCGTGGTTTGGGTTTATACTGGGTGTAATTTTAATCACCGTTATCCTTATATCCTCTTAGGTCATTGCACTCGTCATTATGAACAACTTTTATTATGGCACCAAACCTGAAAACGCAAAAAATAAATCAGCTGCTACCTACATTTTGATGAGTCATGCGAACATGAATGTATGGGACAGCTGATTTTTTTCGCGATTTCAGGTTTGGTCACATAGTAAAAGTTGTTCATACTGATGAGTACAATAATCCCCGTAGAGGATAACGGTGATTAAAATTACACCCTGGAGATAAAAATCTCACAAAACAAAATTGTACTTAGGTATCTACTAATTGACCCTGAACAAAGATCGGGAAAACTTGTAGGGCAAATAGTTATTGATTCGTGTGAGATTTGAAGTTAGGGGTTGTTACGTAGAAGAAAATTACGTCGATAAATCAGGTTAAGCTTCGCTTGCCGCGGTCGGTCCGTGGATGGGTGACCGTCTTTACATACCGAGACCTCTCCGTGCCTTCGGGTGTCATTCGTGGATCTTTGACAGCCGTTATTGGTGGTCAGAAGCCCGAAAATCTGACAACCAGTCTTATAATACCAAGGCGAATCGTGTTACCCAGTCACTGGGTTGTGGAAGTCAGATAGGCAGTGGCTTTATGTAAAATTCGGATATTCAACTGCCTCCAGACTGGAAGCCGACCCAACAGGCAGGCAGTTGGGAAAAGGCAGGCAGATAAGCAATTGTGCAAACCAAGTCTAAGACTACTACATTTGATTGTATAGGCCTCATTTGTCTTTTGGTCACAAGCGCGGCTAGCAAGCCAAGTGTGAATTTGATTTCCTAGGTTTTATTCCAGGACGGGAAACGATAGGAATATCGCATTTTTAAGAGTCTAATTGAATAATCTATATCTCTTAACTTATTTTTAATCTTATATTTTGAATTATTTTAAAATATTTTTAGGGTTCCGTACCTCAAAAAGAAAAAGGAACCCTTGTGGGATCACTTTGTTACCGTCTGTCCGTCTCTCTGTTTGTCAGCCTTTTTCTCAGAAATGCGTAAAGGTATCAAGTTGAAATTTATAATTATCAACTACTTACTCGGGTCTAAGGTCTATTTTAGCTGTGATTTAATCATAACTGTAAGTCAACGCGATCAAAAGATATGACCGTTTATGTCGCATATGTTTGCATATTTTGCGATTTCACAAAGAAATCAAAACCTATAGGGTACTTCCCGTTGACCTAGAATCATGAAATTTGGCAAGAAGCAAGGCCTTATAGCACCAGTAAAGGAAAAGTCTGAAAACCGTAAATATGTTGTATAATAAAAAAAAATTGGGATTACAAACTTAATTTTGCAGTTGGAGAATTGACCGAGAAGTAATATATATGTGCGAATGTATATGGGAGAACATGTTTTTCAACTACATCGTTAAGTATGTTTGTGGGATAAATTCATTTCAACTACGGAACCCTTCGTTGTGCGTGGTCCGACACGCACTGCTTTTGTGATTTTTTTTTTACTTTGTTCTCACATTATAGAAGCATCAAGAATAATATAAGTACCTTGGAGTTTGTAATATCTTGATTTATAAGAGTGTCCGTGGATTGCCCGTTCTCCACAGAGATCTACGTTTTCGAATTCAACTTTCTGACTAACTGAAAGAACAAGGAGTTCGTCTCTTTGACAATTCAAAAGTGCTTGAATTTGGTTTATTGAAATAAATGCACTGAGTTTAAGTTTGATAAGCTTGCCCAACCCTTAGGGCCGGCGCACATTTGACGAAGCGCAGCACAGCGCATTTGACACTGCCCAACATATATCGATCTTGCATCCGTTGACATAAAGTTGAAAAAAAATAAACTTCCATTAGCTCGAGAGCACGTCGCAGCGGTAAGTCGCGCGTGTCAGTTATTTATTCTCAACTTTATTTTTAGACACGCAACGTTGATTTTTTTTGACAGTGACAACCGCGTTGCGCCTCGTCAAGTGTGCGCCGGCCCTTACTTACTTACGGCGTACTTGGATTTGCAGCTTACTATCGGCTGAAGGACACTGAACGAGGTTTTTTGTTATTACGTAAGGGAGCGTTTAGTGACCCCTCAAAGTGATAGTTAATATCACATATATGTGTACTTATCTCATAGGTAATTCCCCTAAGTACAACACTAAGAAAAGCTAAAACCTCCCCTCTTCCCAACTCAGATAATGTACAAAACTTCCACATGATTGATTGACAAGTACTGCCTACATTGAAGGATGAAATGAGATGATATGCCCGGGCATATGGAGCATAATATACTGGCATATTGGGCATATTTGTGATACCAATTTCACAGGCAATATCACTGAATAACACTTATAGGTGAAGAGGGTCCTCAAACTGAATAATAGAACTATAGATTTATATTGTAGAATAGAAAATAGAATCCCTTTCGTTGTGTAGAATAGAATTGTGTCTGCGTTAACAAAAGCAGTATTTATTGTGGGTCTGAACAGGTCTTGTTATTATGTGTGTATATTCTACAATATATAGGTATTTATGTTAGTTCATACAAAATTCTAGAAATAACATACTTAAACGAATAAATTCGTAGTTCATTTCTGTGGTTAGATTAATCAGCATTTTTAAGAATGGTGCCGTAAAGTTTATGTTTACCTATTTATAATCTTTTGTTATTAAAACTATAAATTAGTAGTTCTGCGAAAAAGACCTCGCGTAGAGCGGTGCACAGTAGCGCCATCTTGTGACCGAATTGTAAAACTAGCATAAATATATTTTTTTAAAGCCTCATTCTAAAGAATTCTGATAACTAATTTCAGAATTCATTTCAGTAATCTTTTCTCTATAGAAAAAATTACTGAAATGAATTCTGAGACCACCTTCTCACTCCAAAACTATTTGTGTAGTGAGAAGGTCCCAGGTAGGGTTACCAGATGACAGGAGTTTTCCTGACATGTCCGGAATTTCAACTGTCTGTCACGGAAACAGGGAAAATTGGAAATTGTCAGGAATTTAAAAAAATAGAAAAATATAAGAAATAAAATTATAATCAAAGAATAAAATCTAATAATTAAGAATCAATTAATTGATTATTTTATTTATTCATCTGAACCTCGTACTTTTCATTGCTGGATATAGCTTTCCGCAACTGCTGGTCTTTCATAACAATTTTATGAAACTTCACATGATGTGTTCTTCAGATTGAACTGTTACAACAGTATAGCCTTAACAGAAGCTATGGATAGTCTAGTCCTTTGTCCACTACGCACCCATTAATGCTGCGGAAATGTCAGGAAATTTATTGCTCAGGCAGGGATTTTTCCAGGAATCTTTATTTTCGGATCTGGTAACCCTAGTCCCAGGTGCTCATCAATCCCTACATATACGTAGTAGTTAAAGGGTTGATTCCACTGGCAGAAATCTAAAAGCAATTTACTGCATTTTGAGGAGCTATTTGCTCATCACGCTGAAGATCCTCATCAGATCTTCACAGAATTTTTATGACACCAACTTAAAGTTACAACCTTTCAAATAAAAATGAACCATCGAAATCGGATCTCATAAGGCGAACATATATAGTAGCCCCTTTTTCCTCTTTTTGGAGGAAGCACCCCTCCAAACAAAAATCCCCGACGACAAAAAAATTCTATAAAGTAGAGGTGTAGCAATAAATTGACAGACGAAAGCAAATTTTGCTAGACTTGAAGCAGAGATGGGTTTGCTTTATGCGTTTACAAATTGATGAACATGAGTTTCCAAGCGATAGTCAACAATGAACTTAACAGTTAAAAGTATTATCATCGAGAGGATTGGTAGATCGGACTGTGAAGGTTGTAGTTGAAAATAGACGAAAATTGCCCTTTATCTCCGAAACTACTGAGTCTAAAATTTTGCAAAAAATATAATAAATAGTTATATACCCATAGATTACAGGAAAACATATAAAAAGTCTATAGTCTTAAAATAACATGGTAAATCTCTCAATATTGTGCGTACATACTTACATTTGCAGTTGAAATGTATGGGAGAACATTTTGTTCAACCACAATGTTAAGCTTGTTCTCGGGATACACAAATGTGAATTCACCCCAACTACGGAACCCTTCATTGTGCGTGGTCCGACTCGTACTTAGCTGGTTTTTTTGTTTTTGTGTAAACTTCACAGACGTGAAGTCACTCAACACGATAAAACTGATTTTATCAACTCACACTTCAGCAACAACTTTGCTACCAACGGTCATTTACCCCAAGAAAGAAATCATCAAATCTTTTTATTTTATTTGTCGTGTTTAAATATCGATACCCATCACATCTGCGAAGTTTCGCTAGCTAATTTAATTTGACCCTGTATAAGGTATTAAAAAATTAACTTTAAAAAGTTTAAGAGGTGCGTTAGACCATCGAACTGAATAATTTTTACTATGGGACTAACTTTGAAATCGCGAAAAAAAGGCAGCTGGCCCATACAGTTTATAATAACTAGGTAAACTTTAGTAGGAATTTTTTCGCGATTTCAAAGTTGATCGCATAGTAAAAGTTATGCAGTTAGGCCTAAAAGCACCTCTTAAAGTTTTTAAAATTAATTTTTTAACACGATTATATAGAGTGACCGATCTTAGAGACAGGATTGTATTCATGATAACAAACAACTTTTACTATGCTACCAAACCCGAATTCGCGAAAAAAAATCAGCTATCCCATAACTCATCAAAATGTTGTGTAGCTCTGATAGCTCTATTCTGCAGAATAAAAATAGATTCGATGCCTGCAGCCCGTCCCCTTAGTAAAATATCGTACGCCGTACTATGAAAGTACCTTCCTAAAACAGACTAGCCTCGCAGTATCTACATCAGTAAATTGACTGAATTTTCTCACAGCATATGCTGCTGAACTTGGCCGTCCTACAAGGGATGTTAAAAGAGGACCCCATTGAAGGCTTAAGTCGAGTGTGATTCTCATAAAATCAGTTTTATCGACGAATTCTAGTTTCTCTTGATTCACTACTATCTCAAAATTACTATTTTGACATTTGGTAAAAAAAATCGTATGCACTTCGTTTATTTTTTCATTTAGTACTAAATTATTAGCAGTGAACCAATTTTGGGCCTGCAGTAGTAGGGCGTTATTTACATTATCAAGATTTGATGCAAGTCTTTTAATTTAAAAAAAAAAAGGAATTGAATTGGATTTGTGGTTGGGTTGAACAAATGGGGTAGGTAATTAATATACACTAAGAAGAAGAAAATACCAAACATTGAGCCTCGTGGTACACTCTTTTTTACTTTTAAAGCAATTGAATTAACACCATTTATTTGAAATTACTGTTGTCTATCATGTAAATACGATTTTACTACACGGAGCGCAAGTTTTCCAAGTCTGTAATGCTCAAGTTTCAAGAGTAAGTTTTCGTGGTCGAAGCAATCAAATGCCTTGTTATGCCAAATACAGCCAAGTACACAAATGTGAATATTTCCATCTTTAATTTGTTACAAAAAAGCTAAAAATAAACAACCTTTACATTTATACATACCTATATTTAATTTAATGTCAAAATGTCGCAACTCATTTACGAAGTACAGACAACGGGAAAAGTTTCAGGAGACTTTCATAAAACTTTTAATTGGTTTTTTGTATATTTTTTACAATGACAATACAAGCAATCGATATTTTTTTTTCGAACCCATTGGTTGTGGGATTAATGTATTAAAACTTTTGCCGTTAGCTTTCCAATGGCCTCTGAATATTTATTGTAGTTGTTAGGTATTTTTTAATGAGATTGAGGACACTACCAAGCAGTACAGTGGTACCTATTGTAAGTTTATTATGGTTATTACGCGACTGAAAACTGTAAAGTAGGTAGATGATCTTGAAAATTACAGGTGTTTAAATATAAAGTAAAAGAAAACGGCAAATTAACGCTTTGAAAGACACAAATCGAGACACAATAGAAGTTTTATTGTTATCCTTCTGCGACCTCTTTTTTTCCGGGGTGGAAAATCCTCATTAATGTCCTCCGCCCTGGGGCGGGCGGAAGGGTCTGTCAGACTTTTACTGACCCACTTGGTCTTCCCACACTTGGACCGAGGATCATGGAAACTTGTGCGCCTTACCCAATCCCCGACTGGTGCCGGCCCGTCTTTGCGGTCCACCTCAGGCCCGCGGGGGGAGTGAGGTATGAGACTCCCAATATCGCGTGTCCATTAGGGGCGCGCGTGGAACACTACGCGCCACCGCCTCGGGTCCTGCTGGATGAGGGGTGGCGGACGTCCCCGAGTCCACCGTCCTTCCTGACCTGTTTACGGGGGTTGGAAGAGGGCGTTGCCCGCCATCCGCCGACGCCTAGTCCGCCTGCTGTGAGGAGAGTGGTCTCAATCTCTCTTTCCCTTTCCGCAGCCTCCTTCTGTGAAATGACGGTTTCACAGAAGATCGCCGCATCCCACGACTCGGCGCTACCGAGCATCGAACGAGCGACGGCCGGAAGCGACAGGTCGGGTCTGACTACTGATACGAGGGCACGGTGTGGCTCCTCCCATGCGGCACACTCTGCCAGTGTATGCCCGGTGCAGTGTGTCCCGGCAGTGGACGCATTGATGGCACCGAGCAACCGGCTCCGTGCCTATACGACATAGGTACTTCCCGAAGCATCCATGCCCTGAGAGCACCTGCGTCGTCCGAAATGACAGAGTGCCTCCTCCCGAGCCATTCGCCGAGCACGGGTCGGATCGCCTCGACGGTAGCGGTAGGGCGCAGAAACCTATCCCGCCATTCCATCACCAGGACCTCGCGGAGCTGTGACCGATGATGCTCGACCCCTCGCTGCATCGGTCCCCCGCTCCGCGTAGCTTCAATCCTATCTACCCGAAAACTGGCTGCTTGCCTGCCTGAAAACTGTAAAGTAGGTAGATGATTTTGAAAATCATAGGTGATTAAACGTAAAGCCAAAAACGGGTAATTCTCTCAGAGAGAAATTTAAGGAGATTAGTATAATGACTTTGCCTTCTCAGTACATTTTTGAAAATCTTTTATATGCCCATAAAAACATTAAATTGTTTAAAAAATACAGTGATATCCACAATATAAATACTAGGAACAAACACAAATTTGTTGTACCTCCAACAAGGCTCAAGAAAATAGGTCGCTCATTCAGGTGTCAATGTATACGCTTTTATAATAAACTTCCAAGCCACGTTCAAGATCTGAGCCTTAATAAATTCAAATCATTCATTAAACGCAAGTTGTGTCAGAAAGCTTATTATACCGTTAAAGATTATATTGAGGACAAAAAGGCTTGGGATGAACTGCTCCAAATTTTATTTTATTCTTTTATTTTTGCATACTGAATGTTGACATGACTATTTACTTTGTACAGTATTATATTATTTTAATTTATTGTGAATGTGAAGACTATGTAGGTTATTGCTTTTTTTGTTTGTTTTATTTTTTCTCTCATTTATTTTTAATCATCGTCTGGCAGTTTGAGTAATTTATGCGGCCTACTCCAATGTCCTTTCTTTGGTATTGTTCGTCGAATCGTTGAGCTCCTTAAGTTCTGGGTTGAGCTGCGCGATTACTGACAAATGCGTGCACTGACTGGACAGGTCCTCTCAATCTGTGTGGTTCTTTCCTCAAAAGACCATTTCAGACACCAATCTACATGGTCTTCACATGAAGTGACCAAGATTATGTCTGGACTTTATAAGAGACTGTGACCTCTGAGTTTGTTTCGGCCTTTCTTCTCAGAGTAGTCAGATAGCAAACGCCGACCTCATCTAGTTTAAAAAAAAAACATGATTGACTTGTAAAAGTGTTTGTACAAACCTACTTACAGAAATAAAAATCATTTATCATTTATCAATTAACGCTTTATTATTATCCTTCAAAGCATTAAGCTAGTTGCCAACAAGCTTCACTAGCTGTTTAGGTAACAGCCTAGCCTTTAGAAGCAGCGCTCGCCGGCCTCTACTTCAGCAACGCTCGCTTAGCTCGCTCGGCTCGCGCTTGTTTGGTCACTGTTCTGACCTAACCCAATTAGTCGGAGTAACCCAGTTAGTTACTGCCACCAATTCGGCTCGCACGTGGTTGGTTGCTGTTCTAACCTAACCTTTGTATACCATTCAGGCCAATAGTTGAATGTCACCGTTTAGTTAAAAGGCTAGGCTGTTTAATTGAAAGGCTAATTAAGCTAGTTGGCTGCGGCAAAAGGCTTTTCTGAAATTAGCTTGAAAAATTGTATGTTACATTTTTTTAACATAACAAGACATAGCTTGTATTCCCCGAAAAGTTAGGCAGAGGTGTAGGTTCACCCACATTTCGCCAGTTATGTAGTCGTTCTTAGTCCCATGAAATAGTGAGCGAGCCTATTGCCATCGACCGGGCACAAATACAGACTCCGGGTATCTACTGCGAAATTTCTATGAATGAATGAATGAAATGCACCAACCCCAGCGTGGTTTGACCAGACTTGATTACTCGAATGACCCCAAAGATTCACACTAGCCCTGTTGCCTCATGTCACATGGTGCAACAGAGACGATAGCATATCAAGGAGTAGACCGGGGGGCGCGGTAATGGTAGGCAAGACGTGCCCTTAGGATATGGATAAGAATTATATAGCCTACCGAGTATGCACCCTATATCAAGCAAGGGAATTTTGGAGAGACGGGTGACATTTATCAATGGATGGGCATATAGAAAAACCCAGTAACACTTTACCCAATCCGGGAGTCAAACCCAGGACCTCATTCTCAGCAGTAGCACTTGCAACCACTAGGCCAACAAGGCACTAAATACCTATGAACGTAAACAAAGGAAAAAGTACTAAGTTTTTTCTGATTCACAATCAAGCCTGATTAGTATGTTTTAATATTTAAAATCTACCGTTTCTATACCATTCGTTATTAATCTGGGATCGGAATAAAGAATTCATGAAACAAATCCAGTTTGCCTAAATACATGGCGCCTGTGGACTTGTATTCAGGACTGAATTTATAATATTTATGTACAGACGCCAGCAGGTCAAGCTACCCGAAACTGTCAAATTTTCCCAATCGACCTTGAACCTAATTACTTTAGCGATAAAGTTGAAAATCTATTAAAGAAATTTGACAGATTGTAGTAGTTTGATGTGCTGGCGTCTGTACATATTGACTTTATAAATGTTAGAACCATGATAAAATACAATTCAGAGCAAGGTAATACACGTACAGTGCGAATAATACGCATCCAGCTTTTTCTAAAGTTTGCATACCAGGTTGCAATGCAACTATACACATTGGTACTATAAGTACTTATTACACAGTTGTATTGTACGAGGTCCATGCATATAAACATTATTCTGTCAACCGCATATGTGCAAATGGCTACAACAATAATATTATATTATATTTTTTGCAATCTTTATTTATTGACCAGCTTTTGCCCGCGGCTTCGCCTGCGTGGTTGTCGGAAATTATCCCACGGGAACGTACTACCGGGACCCAAAGTACCCTATGTCCTAATCCAGGTCATAATCTACTCATATGCCAAATTTCATTCAAATCCGTTCAGCGGTTTCTATAACAATATTATTATAATTCAATCATGATTCGCAAGACACGTGGCGCCATCTATGATCATAATAAAGTTTTTGTTGTTTTCCACGAGAACAGTACTCTATTTCGGGGTGAAAGGTACCCTATGTCCGTTTCAGTGCATGTGACTACGTATATGCAAAATTTCAGGATGATCGGTTTAGTGGTTTAGGCGTGACAAGGTAACAAACAAACAAACAAACTTACTTTCGCATTTATAATATTAGTTAGGATTATATACATTATGTTCAAGCATACAATACAAAATAAAAATATAAAGGGGAAACGTTCATTGGGCATCAAAAAAATCATCCGCATCGCTATCAGTGGGAAAAGTGACCAAAAGGCTGGCAGCATTGGTATGCTGATGTTTTGGGCTAAAAATAGGCCAACCCTCTGGCCATTAAAAATAAATATTTTCAATTTTAAATATGGTACATACCTAAATTTATTTACTTTTCTGGAAAAGGATCAATGTGAGGGTCATTCTACAATACTGATCAGTCCCACAACAACAACCAACACGAAGACAACAACATAATCAGCCAGCCCCCCACTGCCAGGACACGGCTCCTGTCTGTGAGAGGGGGGAGTGCGCCGTAATCCACCACGCGGGTCCAGTGTGGGTTGGTAGATGTCACATGTCTTTGAATGTTTTGGTTCTAGAATGTGACTGTTTTTCACGATGTTTTCGTAATGAGAACATCATAACCCTCTACTGGGAAGGTCGCGTAAATATGAATAAAAAACCGTAATTATTTTGTAAATTTTACAAACTTGTTAGCTTGCCTCACTATCTTCTGTTTTAACTCCGCGATAATCGTGAACAGTTTTCAGTTTGTTTCACAAACAAAGTATCGGATTCACCGTTGTTTAACTACGGTTTACGTAATTACGTTTAACAGTGACGATTAACTGGTCAGTTAGCAAGTTAAACTATGTATTTTCTGAAGCGCGAGCTTTTGTTTCATAACAAATTAAGTATTTTGCAACTTCTTACTGTTTCGGGTAAATTTGAGGACTGAAATTACGTTGTTTGAGCCTGTTCGGGGTTGTTAACTTGTTATAGACTCTGACGAGGCCACCATTTTATGTTTTTTTCTTTTTACTGGAATACAGTCTTTGTTTAACATATCATAACATCACCCCTGTATATCCCGTTGGGGTAGGCAGAGCCACCGCCAGTTATGTTTAAGTCCCATGCAATAGGGGATGAGACCTTTGCCGTCAACCGGGCAATATAGTATAGTAGTAACGCTTGTCACAAGCGTTACTACTGCGCACTAGGCAGATTATGTATTAGTGTTTCATCATAACTGAGTTCGTTTGCAATATGATCTACACATATGTTAAATGATCATAATCTAAACTCTAGCACTAAAATGGCACTGTGGTTTCATCTCCCAACTCTATAAAAAGGTGAATCTAGCTTAGGACTGGAGAATAAGTGATACTTCATACAAACACACCGCGTCAAATAAATTAACAAACCACCGTAACTCTACTCATAATGAAAAAGAAACCGGTCAAGAACGAGTCGGACTCGCGCACCGAGGGTTCCGTACCATCATATATTTTAAAAAAGTGTGCTATTTAGAGATATCCTGTAATCTTTACATAAACTTCTATCACATAGAATAATTTCAGATTTTTCTCTTTGCAAACTTCGGGGATAATTCGTAACCGTTCCCCCCAAACGGTATTTTTTTTACATTTTACATCAAAAGGCAAAAACTATGCGGCCTAAAAAAATAAAAAAATGTTTGAAAATGTGCAAACAGCTCTTTCATATGATATCCCACATGCTCTAGTAGCTCCACTTCGATTTTTTAAGCCCCCTTACAGTCCCTGTTGCCAAAAAAAAATCTTTTTTATTTGCAAAATAATTGGGCAAGCGTCTTCAAAAACTTTTCCAAAATTCATTTTGATAGCATTATTAGTTCTTAAGATATCCAGCTGTGACAGACGGACAGACCGACAGACAGACTGAGTTGCACCGTAAGGGTTCCTTATTATTTACCATTTTGGTACAGAACGCTAAAAAGCTACTATAATTGAAAAGATATTTCAAACCTGTGCTCTGGTACAAAATTCTCGAATATAGGGTGTTCGCGTAATGTGGCTTACAATGGCCCTGTATATAGCCCTATATACGCAGGTAGGTGGAGGCTGAATAACCTCTCGTGATTTCTCTGGAGATGTGTAGGTACCTAGTGAATGGCGGTCTTTGGGCCAATGCGTTGCGAGGAAGTATGGAGTAGGAACTTGTTTTCATATTATTTTGTTTATGAAGTCCTAGTATATATAGTACACTGTAAAAGAAAGTTGCCATACTTTTAAATACAAATTAATGTAATGTATATAATCTGGTGTATAATAAAGTATATATGAATAAATAAATAAATAACAAGTAAAAAACAACTTGTTTTAGTTAGTCTGTATATACAAAGCGAAAAGTCACTCATTTCGCAGGCATTCAGGTCATTTTCAGGCGCGTCGATTTGTGGCCTGAGGAAGCTGGTACAGGTCTGTGAGGCATACGCTTGTAGACATGGGCTCAAATATAATGTTGGCAAGAGTCAATGGTCTTTGGAGCCAGCGGTGCAAAAATGCTTGGAAAATGTCTTTCTTCATGGTTTTCCCCTAGACAGAACGGACCATTTAAATACTTAGAGTATAAGTCACGGTTGACCTCACGGATCATGCTGACATCGAACGGGAACGGAGCGTCTTGTCGAAAAGAGCGATATGCTGGCTCGCAGATTTGCACGTTGCTCCGATCAAGGCATATTGCATCATATTACACGTGCAGCCTGTGCGACGCCCACCATGTCCAGTATAACAACGCGCTCAGGGCGGTGTTGGAGCTGCCGCGCTTCTGCAGCGTCTCGGGCATGTTTGCGGAAGCGTGCACCATCTGTTTTCACGCCACCTTGCGCAAGCGGTGCGCGTCCTTAGTGCGCAGGATGCGGGTCAACTCCAATACTGTCCTGGTAATGATCGCTGGGCGATTTGACTGTCACTACATACGACAATACTGTAACAGACATGTAGGTACTGTATAGCCAGGGCTCTTAATCTAATTGACCCTGACCTACACATACTGACTTGTTTGTATTGCATTATTTCATTATGAAATTTTTATTTATATATTTTTTTAACCTTTATAATTTATCTACTAATTCGTTTATTTTAATTGTACTGATATTTTATTCTATTCTGATCTATTCTGTTGCGGTATTGTAAAATTTTATTTTATGTAATATAGGTTTTTCCCGAATTAAATGAATTTTGTTTTTTTTTTTTAATTTTTTATTTATTTATTTACTCCCTGATTGAACAGATAAATAAAATTGTCATGGCTGTCGTGGGACCGTTCTGTAGAACACTATCTGAGAGGTCCCCCGATTGCAATGACAATTATATTTAAATATCTATTTAGTCAGGGAGTAAATGAGCTAATACAACTCGTTTTATACTTTTTAGTTCGTTTTTAGGCAGGGCAGTCGTGTTTTTATTATTTATTTTTATTTTATAACTACATTTTAGTGGCAAGTTTTTTTTTGGAATGTGCTTATCAAGGCCTTCAATTTGATGACCCATATTGTAATACATAATTGAAGATTTTTTTTTTCACATTTCAAAATGGAACCAGCCATAAGGCCACTACATGTTTTTTTTTTATTTTTTTTTATTATATACATCCAAATCTATTCAGGCATTTAAAATTTATGATGGAATAAAGAAACCCTGAAAACATTACACTCATTTTTTTTGGTAGTCGTGTAAGAACCCAGAAAACATTAATTACCTTTTTTGGGCAGTCGTGTAAAAAGAAAAGTCCTGACTAACTGACAGACTCATCAACGCCCAGCCCAAACCATAGGACATAGACAGCTGACATTTTACGCAGAGGTTCCCTTTATAATGTAAGCAAGGAATAAAGAAGGATTTTTTTTTTAATTCAACCCCCTAATAGGGGATGAAAGTTTGTATGAAAAATCATAAATATGAAAATTGGTATATAGCATTCTGGATAAGAAATTAAAAGCCACGTGTTTCAGCGTTACTCATCCCTTAACACATTCTCTGCTGAATTCTTTATGCAAACGAAGTTTGTAAGGAAGATAGTGGTATTAAGCCTGTTTAGAAATTACGTGTGAAGTGTTTTGGTGTTTTTGGGAAAATCATCGACTAAGGGGTTAAAATCCTTACTAACTCCTCATCGCGCTACCCGTCTTTCGCCATCGCCAAAGACACTTTTTTAATTCAGAGAACAGTAAGTTTAAAAATTTTCGCAGTTACCTGTTATTATTTAGGTAACTATTTTTATTCTAAATTCCCACGGGATTGAGATTAAAGAGGATTAACATTATTGCTTTAAGGAGGAAGCGTCAGGGTAGCCCGCGAAATTCAAATTTTCTTAGGTTTTTTGCAATTTGCAAGTCAGTATTAAGTTGTATGTTAAATAAAGTATGATTTGCGGCCGTAACAAATATGTTTTTTACAGAATTATATACAATAGAGTCAGTAATACGACTCCTTAAGTTAGTATAATCCTAAAATGTCAAGATTTCATGAAATAGTCATTTTTTGGGATTACCTGGTCTTAAAAAGTTGTATCGATTCTAATTAACTATTAACTATTAATTAGATGACTTGTTTCGACCGCAAATTATAATTTGATCAAGGTACAATATAATACCGACTTGTAAATTGCAAAAAACGTAAGAAAATTTGAATTTCGCGGGCTACCCTGACGCTTCCCCTTAAAGATGCCTTCCTAAATTTGGCATGCCTAAAACGGAGCGGAATATTAGCCACATGGTAATATTCCGTTCCGTTTTAGGTATATTCCATTACTATTGTTAGGTTTTACGATTTTTTATCCTCCAGCAGTCATATATCAATCCGCACGCCGCTACTCGGATACTATCACTGCGAGAAGATATTGTTTACCTGGTTTAATACATAGGGTACTTTAATCCCGGTAGTACGTTCCCGTGGGCATTCAAAAGCTCGGCAAAAGCTAGACTAAAAGCTAAAACGAAAAATGATTTTCTGAAAAGTTTTTAGGGTTCCGTACCAAAATGGTAAAAGGGAACCCTTATGGTGCGACTCAGTCTGCCTGTCACAGCTAGATATCTCAAGAACTATCAACTTCAATTTTGGAATAGTTTTAGATGACGTGTGGTCAACTATTTTGCAAATAAGAAATAAATAAAAATGTATACTATATATTTTTTGCAACACGGACTGAAAGGGTGTCTTAAAAATTCTAAGTGGGGCTTTTAGGGCATACTAGGGTGAGATATCATATGAAAGAGCGCTATTTGCAAATTCTCAAACGTTTTTTGTTTCTTTTTTTGGCTGCATAGGTTACGACTTTTGATGAAAAACTTAAAAAAAATACGGTTCTTCCCCCCTATCTCCGAAGTTTGCATAGAGAAAATTCTGTAATTATTCTGTGTGATAGATGTTTATGTAAAGATTACAGGAAAATAAAACGATTTCTCTAAATAGCACAGGTTTTATTTTATATATGATGGTACGGAACCCTCGGTGCGCGAGTCGGGCTCGCTCTTGACCGGTTTTTTTTTCTTAACGATTTTTATGCGTGTGTTATGTGATGTGTGTAATTTTCACCGAGAACGATAATTTTTAAAGAAGATTCGCTACGAATTTAAATCTGATTTCAAGACTAATCAAACTTGAAAATATTTATTATGGCAAGGACCCTTTTCCATAACACAAGCATGCTTCTTAGGAAAGTCCTCGATTTCTTTATAAAACCTCACATATTACAGGAAGCTTCTTTCAGCCAGTTCATTTTACACCGAATACTCTGAATTCCATGAAATTTCATTACATTAACTGAGTGAAGTGCGTTTATCTTCACTCTGAAGTGAGGTTTTTGAGGATTCATTCAGAGTTCATTTACGAGAAAATACGGTTTTGATGTTCATTTAGAATCAACATTTAAGCTTTATAAAGCAGGAACATCTGTACAGTCAAATTAAACGTTGGACTAATTCGTTCGTGTTCAAAATGGAATTTAATTAAGAATATGTTTATGGCCAATTTTAGATATATTATCGACAGCATTTAATTTACTTAATTGGAAAAGGATTCTTGACGTTACGTCCGCCACGTGACGGCCAGCCGCACAGCAATCAAGCGTTTAATAAAAGCCGTTGCATGAGTTGATCGGGCCCAGTCAGCGTGTAGGTTTCAACGAGTCCTCAAGTATTCACTTACAGTAATACGGTCTATGAAAAAGGGTTCCACGTGTGCATAAACCATAACTATTTTTCTTATTTGTGCTGGATATGATTTGAAATTTGGTTCCACATCACATGTATTTTTGTATTATATATATTATATTTTTATACATTTATTTGTTTATAATACGAGTAAACTAGCTTCCGCCCGTGGCTTCGCCCGCGTGGTACGCCAATAAAAAGTAACCTATGTCCTTTTCAGGGTCATTGTCTATCCATGTGCCAAATTTCATCCAAATCCGTTCAGCCGTATTAGCGTGAAAGCGTAACAAACAAACAAACTCACTTTTGCATATTAGTTAGGATATACGTAGTTAAGAGGTTGAAAAATCGGTCTATCAACACTCTTAGAGTCTAGACTCACAAAATGTATTAGGTATTTAAAATTTAAAAACAAAAAAAAAACTCCTAGCACACTATTATCTCGAGTTTCTATAATAATATAATTCAATCATGATTCGAAAGACATGTTATTGTTGTTTTTCTCGGGAACAGTACTTTTTTCGGGATGAAAGGTACCGTATGTCCGTTTCTGTACACTTATTCTTATTTTTTGGCATAATGGCGTGTGCTAGCTGACATAAAGCAAATAATTAAATTAAATTTAATGTTTGTGTTGCGTAATGTACTTAGATATATTATTTTGCGCAGTGTTGTATAGAATATATATATATATATATATATGTAGAGTGGGATATCCAGAATAAAAACAATCTTGCACTTTAATTACTATTTTTAATTTTCACCTTCGACATAAAACGTACACCGCTTATTCCTCGTTGTTCGCCATCTTTCTTTCATTTATCCCATCCCTTTCACTCACACATTCATTCGTTCTGAAACAAACTTCTTTAGCGTTCAGAAATGTTTTAGTAACATTAATCCTACAACTCGGCCATCCTGCCGCTATTTCTGGCCTCAGAAATGATACAGCACTAACAGAACACAATCTTAGCCTGCTTAACAAAATACTGATACTAACTAGAATACAGTCTTACACATTGTTACAGGTTCATCATCTTATCCTAATAACACACTAATACTGACAAGAGTAGTCTTACACATTGTTACAGGTTCAACAACTTAAATTATATTGAATTCACAAAATAAAATATTAAAGTTTTAAGCATAAATGATAATGGTTCAGTCATTGGGCCATTTCTTCATGAAGTCAACTACAGTGGATGTCTTACCTGGTCCTTCTGCAGTGGGGTCCACCTTCTGTACATCATACCGGTCATTCCCTTTGACCTTAGTGATGCTATAAGGTCCAAGATATTTAGGCTTAAGTTTCATCCCAGACCCAAACTGAGTTCGTTTGATTGCTACTAGGTCACCTTCTTTATACTTAGGACTCTCTTTACGTTTTCTGTTAAAAGCTTGTATATTTTCTTCCTGCACCTGCAAGATGTGCTCTTTTGCCTTTCGTCGGTTTTCTTCTCTATCTTGAACAAAGATATCTCTTCCCTCTTGCATTAGTAAGTCGTAGAGTTCAATGTCTTCTTTGGTTTTCATAGTTATTCCTACAAGTAGTTCAAATGGGGTACAATTTATGCTCCTCTGCCAAGTACTATTTAATGCTCTTTGCACATGACTAACATGCTTGTACCATTGGGTAGGGTCTTCAATGCATAGCTTCGTAAGGATTGATATTATCGTTCTGTGCATTCTTTCTACCTGCCCATTTCCCCTAGGCACTCCTGTAGTAATCTTGGCATGTTTGATTCCTTCTTCTTCACAATATTGTTGAAATTCTTGACTAGTGAATGCTGTTTCCCTGTCACTAATTATTCTAGTGGGATTCCCAAAGTGCTGCTGGTGGGTTCTCAACTTCTCAATGGTTTCCTTGCTTGTAGTACTTCTTGTGGGAAATATCCACACAAACTTTGTGAATGCATCCACCATTGTGAGTAGATGATTGTACATCTTCTTTGTCTCCGTCATTGGCCCAAGGTGGTCAATGTGGATAGTATGTAGGGGTGTATCTTCCTTCTCTAAAAGGTGTAAAAATCCCTCTTGCTTGCCCTCTTTTCTGCTGCCAAGTATACATGGGATACAAGTGATGATAAAATCTTCTAATTTCTTTGTTAAATCTTTAATATAATAATCTTTATTTATAAGCTCCGTCATCTTCTTTTTACCAAAATGTCCATTTGAGTGCACTCTTTTTATGACCTCCATCTCCATGTTCTTAGGTACCATCAGTTTTCTTTCCAGGCCTTTATACAGCAGACCGCCTTCCAAGTAGTAGTCGAGATAGGATTTCTCAGAGAGTACCTCCATGATAGCTTTCAATCCTTCATCTTGTTCTTGTGCCCTCTTTATTCGTTCATGTAGGCTATTAGTAGTTAATCCTATGTATGGGTTGCGGCTCAATGCATCTACATGTTTCATCCTTGTACCAGACCGGTGTTCAACCTGAAAATCAAATTCTTGTAATAACAATGCCCACCTGGCAACTCTAGTTGAGAGATCTTTCTTTTGTAGCGTCATCTGAAAGGCTTGGCAATCTGTTACAATTTTAAATGGAATGCCGTATAGATAGTGTCGAAACTTCTTTACTCCTTCTATTATAGCAAGAGCTTCCAACTCGTAACTAGAATATTTCTTTTCTGCATCGCTGGTCTTCCGGCTCATATAATATACAGGATGTAAGCCACTGTCTTCGCACCACTGCATTAATACTGCTGCATAAGCCATACTCGAGGCATCTGTGTGTAGTTCTGTTCGTCTTATTGGGTTGAAAATCTTCAGTACCGGACCACTTCCTAATTTCTCTTTTAAAATATTAAATGCATACCTGTGTTCATCTTCAAATGTAAAACTTTGATCCTTCCTTAGCAAGTCAGTCAATGGACTAGCTATTTTAGCAAAATGAGTTATGTACTTCCTGAAATATGATGCTAGCCCCATAAAGCTTTGTAGTTGTTTCACCGTCTTGGGTTCAGGGAACTTCACAACCGCTTCAGTTTTTTCAGTGGAGGGTTTGATTTCACCATCTTGCACAATGTGACCCAAATACTCAACTTTCGTAGTCAATACTTCACTCTTCTTCCAGTTTATTTCAAGTCCATAATCTGATGCTACTTGGAGTGCCTCTCGTAACCTCTCAACTGCTTCTTTATAGTCATTTGCTGGAATTATGGCATCATCAATGAATATAAGAATGTGACCTTTGGCTATAAGATCACGGAAAATTATTGTTATAAATCTTGTGAAATACTTAGGACAAATTGACAATCCAAATGGTGCTCTCAGGAATTCAAACTGACCATGGTGTGTTACAAAAGAGGTATATCCAACTGAACTTTCCTCTATACTCAAATGAAAGAATGCATCTTTTAAATCTAATTTACTGAACACCTTAGCCCCTGATAACTTGTCAATATGATCTTCTATGACTGGAAGTGGAAATTCGTCCTTGACCATCTTTTTATTAATCATTCGATAATCAACACATACCCTTGTAGACCCATCTTTCTTCTTTACAAGTACTAATGGACTCGCATATTCAGAAAAACTTGGCCTAACAATACCATCTCGTAACCATTCACTTACTTGTTTCTCTACTTCCCTCTGCTCAGCGAGTGACAACCTTCGTGGACGCTGTGCAACAGGAATGTCATCTTTCAATATAATCTTCATTTCTATCGGAGCCTCTTTTATCCTCTTAGGTTGGTAGTTGTCAACCAAATTCTGAGCCACCTCTCGTATCTGTGGATCAGGTACATAACACACTGGTTCTAGAACCTCGGCAAGCATACACTGCAGCAAAACATCATTATGGTGAGGCTTAACAGTGACTGAACCTTTATCAATGACAGCAGTAACATTTACTAAGAATGGTTGGCCTAAAATAACTTTATAAGGCATTACTTCTTGTGGAACAATGTAAAAACACACATCAAAACAATAACCATCAATTTCTATGTTTACATTGAGCTTTCCAAGAGAAAACACGCTTGCGGAACCGAGTCCTGACAATGTGACTCTTACCTTTTCGTAGGATGTTACATTCAACTCAAAAAACAAGTTAGAAGCTACTAAATTCAAATCACTACCAGAATCTACAAGGCTATCAACATTTATTCCACTAATCTTAATGTTTTTAACTGATTTGTTACTCGCAAAGTCTTTGTTTACACTTAACACCATTTCACTTTGACACTTATGACACTGACATGATTGACAGAAGTTTGACGTTAACACTGACTCGTTCACATGTTTCATTCGATCGTTCTTTCCTCGTTCATCTTCATCGTGGCCGCCATGTTTTCCTTCCGGATCCGCGATGCCATCGCCAAGTTCCGGCGCAATCTTCGTACACAACATGGAAGTACGAGAACTATGACCTCCGCCGCCATCTTTATGCTTACCCTGCGAATCTGTATTTGAGATTGACTCCTTGCACTCTCGTCCGATATGACCGAACGAGTTGCACCGGAAGCATTTTACACCTTTCTTGCACGCGTTGGCGACGTGATCTGTCTCACCACACTTAAAACACCGGCGACTAGACTTCTCCGTATGACCCTTCTTTTCCAGGTCCTGCTTCTGCTGCTTCGTCGTATCATCTTGCCTTTTCTTATTTTTACTCTTCATGGTTTCGTAGATGATGATTCTTTCTTTTAATACCGAGTATGTGTTCGCGCCGTACAGGATCGTTTTATTCGATTCATAGTCTTGTATTCCGTCTATGATATATTGTATCGCCACATAATCCGGGAATTTAGCACGCTTACCCCAACTCCTTCATAGTTAACATGTACTCGTAATATGTTTCAGTGCTTTTCTTTTTGCGGGACGCCATGAGCTCGTGCATTTCTTTGCTGTTGACGGTTTCCGGAAATTCTTTATGTAATGCCGTCCGTAATTCTTCGTAACTTTTGAAGGCTTTTTCCGATTTGAGCCATAATTCTGCTGTGCCCGTTAATGACCTTCTCGCTAGAATGAGCTTCTGCTGCGCCGTCCACCCGAATATCTCAGCGTTGTCTTCTATGTCCTGCGCCCATTTTGCCGACGAGTACGTCTTGTCGACGCCGTTAAACTTTGGGATTATATCGGCGTAGTTGAATGTCGGAGCGGGGTTCTTCTCGTCGGACATCGTCGTATTTTAAAATAAAACTTTGAATCTTCGTCGTCGTTAATTTGCCGCCCGGCGCACGTGGTCGCGGCTCACCTTACCGCGATGCACACACAAGGCAATCTTATTTATTGTTTTTTCTGGTATCCCGGACGAGCCCCCAAGTTGTAGAGTGGGATATCCAGAATAAAAACAATCTTGCACTTTAATTACTATTTTTAATTTTCACCTTCGACATAAAACGTACACCGCTTATTCCTCGTTGTTCGCCATCTTTCTTTCATTTATCCCATCCCTTTCACTCACACATTCATTCGTTCTGAAACAAACTTCTTTAGCGTTCAGAAATGTTTTAGTAACATTAATCCTACACATATATATTTTTTTTATATTTTTTAACTGAACAGACAGCTGTGCTGCTGGGGAGTTTGTTGCGCCACTTCTTCTCCTCAGCTAAAGCACTAGGAAGTGGTGAAGGGCAGGCGTTTTGGGGGACTGTCTTAAGTAATTTTGACGTTCGAAAAGTGCTGATTCTCAGCCTAGTTTGAATAAATGACTTTTGATTTTGATCTTGACAACGTATATTATTCAAAATTTCAGGATGATCGTTTCACTAGTTTAGGCGTGAAAAGGTAACAGAAAAACATTATTTCGCATTTTTAATATTATATAATATATATTGTATATAGTTAGGATGAATAAATATTATATTAAATAAAAATATTATACTAATCTGTGCTTCTTCCTACAGAAATTAGTTAAAAGAAAGTTAACTCCCTATCATTATAGTTTAAGTACCTACACATACGAGTAAAACGAAGTAGGTAGTTTATGACATGAAATAGTTAGGTATATTAAATAAATATATAAATATAATCTTGTATAATAAATATTTAATAAATAGTTATTATATAAATATTATATTAAATAAAAATATTATACTAATCTGTGCTTCTTCCTACAGAAATTAGTTAAAAGAAAGTTAACCCCCTATCATTATAGTTTAAGTACCTACAGATACGAGTAGAACGAAGTAAGTAGTGTATGATATGAAATAGTTCCTTCTTTTCCATTTTAGAAATGATTGATTTCGTAGAGCTGTCCCCACAAAAAAAAATTATTAGGTAATCTGCAATTTGACAGTAATACTTCTATTCTAAACACGTTGATCCAGCACCTCTTAACGTCTTGTCTTGACCATCTTGGCGTTTAGGCTAAGCGTGCACTACGAACAATACCAATATATACGTACTAGAGTCCGCGCACTGTGATAAAAAATCCCTTGAGAATTCGTAAAATCATAGTGCGTGCATAGCTTTACTATGTGCAAAGCTTGGACCAACGTTTGACATCGCACATAAATGTCGAATTCAACATTTATTGTCTTCTTCGTATTGGAACTATACTCTGTCATAAATAAGTACAAGTTCAACTGAAGACTTTCCGCATGGAAAACCTTAAGACGCGGATATATGCTTAACGGCCTGGAGTGGTTAGTTTGCGTGTTCTGTGCTGAGCTCACGCAGCGCG
The DNA here is from genome assembly GCA_948252095.1 of Dicycla oo. NCBI lineage: Eukaryota > Metazoa > Arthropoda > Insecta > Lepidoptera > Noctuidae > Dicycla > Dicycla oo. Next base: position 12,436,329 of record OX411714.1, on the reverse strand, counting down.
TAGTAGGTACGTCCACCCAGTAATAGGACTCGGCCATCAAGGATCGCTAACCCAAATTAGACGCCTTATTAATTTTTTATATATAAAACAAAAGGTATTTCAACAAAACGCGTATATTAAAAGATAAATCATTAAATTAACTTAATGGTGACAGTTTTATAAAAATATGCTTGATAGTTTTTGTGTGATCCACAGTTTTTTATCCGCGTTAGACATAATTATACAAATTAATTACACTATGTAATATAAACATAATCTGAAATATTCACAGATTAAGTTATTAATAAAATGCTTTAATTTAATATATATTTTTTCCAAGTCATTAAAACTACTATTTTAGACGTGATCTTCAGTTTAAAATCATTTAAAGTCGGTTATCGTCGCCTTAATACATTGCACGTTCTTCATTGTAAATACAGAGAGTTTGTTTAGAAAATGTGCACTAAACTGACTATTTTACGAATATAGTCTAACATACTCAGCAACAATGTGCAACAAATCAACATCACACTACAAACTTGCAAAAAATCGGCTATTTTCAACCTCTCTATAAACATCCAAATCTGACCGAGTTATTTTATTGGTTAGTAAATAATTATTTCCTTCATCAGAATATTCAGCGGAATGAGCTTATGAATCATTCCTTTACTTTGTCAGCGATTTACTTATACAGGAAATCTGTTTTCCGTTGGTGTAGCTTGGATCATAGACTTCGGTCTGCGGCAGACGTGCTTTGAGCGGAAACTAATTGCAAGAGAGCCATACAACATGGATATAGAATCTATGGAAAGATAGGAAAAGGGGTAGCAAAACAATTCATAGCGTAGCTTTTCTTGTGTTTCTTATTAATGACACTCCTTTTTATTTTATGGTTTGTTTTATGTATTCTTATAATTTATATGGAACTTTGAATTTGTTATCTTTTATATGGCAAACACGTACAAAAGTCATGATGTTCTAGATGCAGAAAAAAACAAAACAAATAGGCCTCTCTCTTGTCAAATACCAAATTACCGAATTAGGAAGAGTCACGGATTATAGATATACCTACTTGTTGATGTAATATTTTACTTGATTGGCCAGTGACTACCGAGATGACGGCTAATCGAGAAGTTTGGAAGAAAAATACATGTTGCGCCGACCTCAAATAAATTGGGATAAGGGCAGGTGAATGATAAAATGAGGTCTTATTTGGTCTCTCCAGAAGTATTGGAATGGTTTTCCTCCTCTCTTCGGAATCGTCAGCAGTCTGTTCACGCTGGAGACTCTTCATCATGTTGGTGTGATCTTGCAGCTGGCGTCCTCAAGGCGGTATATTATCTCCTCTTTTGTTCTCCATTTTCATTAATCTTATTACCACTGTGCTTCGGACTGCGTATCATCTTTATGCCGACGATTTGCAACTTTACAGTCAGGCAAGTGTTGATAACATTTCCGATGCGATTGATGAGCTGAACCGGGATTTGGGTGTGGTCAAGGAGTGGTCTGATCGATTTGGGGTGGCAGTTAGCCCTGTCAAGCGTCAGGCTATCATATTTGGGAGTCCCTACAGCTTAAGAAAGCTGAATGGCTTTACTGTACAACCCGTAATCTTTGAAAACTCTGTCATTCCGATTAGCTCCGATGTTGAGGATCTTGGTCTGCATGTCGACACTTGTCTTGACTGGCGAAAGCAGGTCACGACTGTTAGCAAAAATGTCACCAGAACGTTGAGGTCGCTCTATCGGTTTAAAAACCTTCTCTCATCACACATAAAGGCAATGCTTGTACAGTCCCCTAATCTTTCCCATAATTGACTATGGTGATGTGTGTTATTGTGATATGTGATATTATGTGTATGTGATATTATGACCTGAATGCAGATCTCCTCAATAAACTTGACCGCCTTCTCAATAACTGCATTTGATTCGTTTTCAATCTTCGTAAGTATGACCATGTATCGGCGCACCGTTTGCTTTTAAAATAGTTACCCATTCATCAGCGCAGAGAGGTGAGGGCTCTGTCTATGTTGTTTTCTAATCTTGACAAACCCACTTCTCCTTCTTAGCTGACTTCCCATATTCAATACTTATGCTCAGCCCATAGTTAAAATCTTCGTTCCACCAACAATCGTCTTCTACGATGTCCTTCTCACCGCTCTGGTTTCACTCATTATACTGACCATCCAGGCGTCCATCCAAACTGTCCATGGTCCATCCACGGTGGTCTTTCTTTGGAATGCGCTCCCTCTGAACATCACCACGGCAACCAATCGGTTGTCTTTTAAAGTGATAATACGTGTAAGTTGGCAGGAACATCCCAGCGCTGATTTGCTGGATTCATTTTCTCCTCTACTGATTGTATTTTTTCCTGACAAAGTTTTTTCTGTTTATAAATAAGTATGTATGTATGTATCTATCTATACACGTATTTATTATTGTACTTTAGAGTTATTTTCATGTTATCTATCCTTTATATTGCACCTGCCATGTTTTCTCTCTGCATCACCCTAAGGCTGATTGGTAGAAAATGCCTCAGGCATTAAGTTCAGTATTTGTTATATAAATAAATAAATAAAATGGTCATTTGTGAGCACAAACGTTACAAAATGCCGATATAATTTGCTATGTAAATTTAGCAAAGGCGAAAAAATACCAGTTTGACTTGAAAGCTTAAAAAATATGATAATATTCTTAACAAAATCAGTGATATTATTTTTGTTCTTTATAATTTCGGTATTTAGGTAACAACGAACGGTTGTGAAAATGACATGACACTGACAGATTTGCAAGTAGGCATGGTAACATCTATTCTTTTTTTTTTTTTGAATTTTGAATTTGATTTGTGATAGGCCAGTGTTGAGGGCCTCGCCTCTCATACACGAGGTTGACTGACCAATGTGACTTTTTCAATTCATATGTACTTTCTGAGTTTATCTTAGACATTACTGACGTCGGTGAAGGAAAACATAGTGAGGCAACCTGGACTTATAGTTAATATAACTTAAATCGCCAACCCGTCTTGAGCAAGCGTGGTCATCAATGCTCGTGCCTTCTCTGTATGAGAAGAGGCCTTTGCCCTACAGTGGTAGGTACTTGGATATAGTTCGATGTTAAGTGGGTCTTAATACGGGCTGATGTCAACTGGGTCTTTCTACAACTTCAAATAAAAAAAACCGGCCAAGAGCGAGTCGGTCTCGCGCACCGAGGGTTCCGTACCATAAAAAAGTGTGATATATATTTAGAGACATCGTTTCATTTTTCCTGTATTCTTTACATAAACTTTTATCACAGAGAATAATTTCAGATTTTTCTCTATGCAAACTTCGAAGATAAGGGGGGTGGGGCAACGGTATTTTTTTTTAATATTTTTCATCAAAAGTCAAAAACTATTCGGCTGAAAAAAAAAAAAGAAAAATGTTTGAAAATGTGCAAACAGCGGTCTTTCATATGTTACCCTACATGCCCTAGTAGCCCCACTTCCAATTTTAAAGACCCCTTTTCAGTCCCAGTTGCAAAAAAATATAAGTATATATTTTTATTTCTTTATTTTTTGCTAAGTAGTTGGGCAAACGTCATCTAAAACTATTCCAATATTGAAGTTGACAGCATTTGTTCTTGAGATATCCAGCTATGACAGACGGACAGACAGACAGACAGACAGACTGAGTCACACCATAAGGTTCCTTTTTACCATTTTGGTACGGAACCCTAAAAATACACATGATTTCATGTGTGTATGTTCATATAAATTATGTTTTGGGGGTGCTCGCTCACCTTGCGAGCTGGTATTGCTGAAGATTGATAGGTCAAGTGAACCCTCGGGCTTCGTGAGGGTCACAATGACACTATCAGAATGGTTCCCTACGACTTGGTAATTGCTTTCTTCAATCGTTCTGCTGAATTGTAATCATTCTTCTCTGAAGTCAGGACCCCTAAACTTCTCAAGCCTTTGCACCATCCAGTCACTTTAATTTCCCAACTTGGCCCCCTGGATTAAAGCCAACGAAGATGTTTGGTGTAGTCCTGAATAACTAGACGCTGCCAGTATTTCGTTTTGCAATAATACCGAAATACGTGGCGAAGCCAGGCCCGTTCTGATTATTGGACAGTGACGTCACAGTCACATGGACAATCGCTTTTGATGTCTTTCTCAGTTGGATTACGACCGGTCGTGTCGTATATGTGATTGGATTTCTAATGTATTGACAGAAATCCCGTAGTGGTTAATGTATGGACTGCAGATGCCTTTGGGGCCAATGGAAATCGTGTCCTGGCTTTGATATCTCTGGATATTTGTTTGTGTGCTTTGTGCTTTTCTATCTATGCGGTCGTAACTTTAGAATTACTAGCATTGAATGATGCTTTTTAACCAACTTCCAAAAAGGAGGAGGTTCTCAATTGTGATTTTTATCCCGTAAATGAGAAATGAAATTCCGAAACGAGACACTCCGGCGCTCCGTCATATAATATATAGACGGATTAGCAAAATTATTTTTTTGTTTGAAAGGGTTCGCTCTCGAGGTTGCCCATTGCCACTAAGTCAGAATCTGATGAGAGGATCTCATGGAAATCGAGGGAAACCCACAAATTTTATGGCCACACCTATAGCGATTTGGGTATTTTTTTACAGTAACTTGCGCATTTGCTCGGAAAGCACCATTTGGTGAAGTAGAACTGATGATGAAGACCACAGATGGCTATCGGAACTACTCAATTGTACCTAAGTATTTCACGGGTTGCGATTCGATTACTTTAATATGGTTGCTAAGCAATTTATGCTCGTTACAATGCATAATATGGTGATGGTGACTTCAACAGCTCCAGTTCACCTGGTTCTTACTAGGAGAACTCCTCAACAATTTTATTAACGTCCCTGCATCGCGAAAAGCAATATTTTGTATAAGGTGATGAGCAGTTGACATTAGGCTATTGTGACTTAGATAAATTACTGTTAACTGACCCACTAAAAAGAGAAAAATATAAACTAAAAAAAAAAAAACTATCAACTTCCAAAAAAAATACACTACAAAGTGAAAAAGTTCTTTAATTTCGAACTTCAGTAATTAGTCACTTTTCACTTTATAAAGTTATTTTGGAAGTCTGTTGATATTAGGGATAATCTTAAAGAGTAATCTTATTATTGTGTAACTTTCCAAGAAACCAAAGTCACGGGAAAATTGACTCGTTTTGCATTTCCAAGGAGAAGTAAATACACATTCCTTAGATGTTTGGAAGAAGTTCTATTATCCGTAACATGATTTCGCCTTCAGACATTATGCTGAGCGGTTAGTTGGTTAGCATTATGTTTTATTTCATAATAACATAACATTATGAAGGGTTAGGCAGACGTGCACCTATCAGGTACACCCATATTTCGCCAGTTATTTCATAATTATTTCGTCTTATGAAGTATTATGTAAGTACTGCTTCAAACAGTATTTTAAAGAGACTTCTAGCTAGCTAGCTATTAAGGTAGCTCAAAATAAGAGTAACTATGTTTTCAATCTTTTGTTTGTAACATTCTTGTTATTCAATCTGTTGTTTTGGGAAATCTGAGTGTATTTAATAGCAGTTGATCCCGATCAGCGATAGTTAGGGCGAAAGCACAACCGTGCGGTGGGATTTGGCCGTCAGTAACGCGAAATCCCGAGGCATCGAAATCTGCGCATTGTTGCGTGAATTGTTATGCGTTGCATTATATCATTGAGGGCCTAGACAAGTGGTAAGCGGTTTCAAAGCGTTCCGTTTTCCTACAACGTCTTTCAACAGGATTGATTTATGCTACCGTTAAGCTTATCGTAAGCGTAATCACTGATAGAACCTCACTTTTTAACCGACTTGAAAAACGAGGAGGTTCTCGATTCGTCGGAACCTTTTTTTTTATGTATGTTCCCCGATTACTCGAAGATGGCTGGACCGATTTGAATTCTTTTTGTTTTGTTTGAAAGGGTATACTTTCCAGGTGGTCCCATGATCATCAAGTCAGGATCTGATGATTGGATCTGGAGAAATAGAGGGAACTCTTCAAATTTTATAGGCACACTTGAAGCGATTTGGGTAGTTTTTCGAAGAGTACTTTCTCGAAGTGGTCCCATTTCAATTTGGTGAAGATCTGAAGAAGAACTTCGGAGATAGGTAACGGAACTCCTCAATAAATGATAGAAAATGGCCTGGGATTGCTGAAATCTCATGTCTGTCTATTGTTTCCACCAGTTCGTAACATAACATCACGCCGGTACGCTATGAAGGGGTAAGCACATGTGAACCACTAAAAAGTGAAAAATAAAATTTTTTTAACAAAAAATAAAACCGACTTCCAAATTAAAACACTACAAAGTGAAAAATAACTTTAATTTCGGTAGGCGGTGTCTTTGGTTTTGTATTTTCGTTTTTTGCCACAGCCTTCCGAAATTAAAGTTATTTTTCACTTTGTAGTGTTTTAATTTGGAAGTCGGTTTTATTTTTTGTTAAAAAGTTTTTATTGTAGGCCCTCTGGTTTTAATTATTAGCGTGTATTCATCCTAAAAACAAGCAGAAACACTGTTTCCATTCAATTAATTCAACAGTAGCATGTAAACACAAGTTTAGTTGAATTTGCCCATCGTAGTGGTCGGGCCGCGGCTTCCATGGCGAGCTCGGATTAGTCTGCAATTAGGAACATCATGGCGGCGGCAAATCTCTCTTATGCTTGGATTAAGTGGTCAGGACTGACCTCAAGTTGTAGTAGCTAGTAATGGTAAGTTACTTTTGTAGAAAACACATATCATCACGCCTATAATCCCCGAAGGGTTACGCAGAGGTGTACCCTATCTTATACCCACAATTCACCAGTTGTTGTAATAGGGGGTAATAGCCTATAGCCATCAACCGGGCACAAATCCTGACACCACGCTGTTCTTAAAAAAAACATTTGGGATATTTATTTATTTAACCATTTATTCACACATAAATAAACAGACAAGAATAAAGGAACAGAAAATTACGTACAAAGGTGATGCTTATTTCTAAAGAAAACTCTTCCAGCATACCTGCGATAGGACAGAGGCTAAAAAGAGATGTATACACCGTTTGTAAGAATAAAAAAGAAAATAAAAAAAATCTAAAAAAACCATTCACTAAGCAAACAAATACTTAAATACATACATAGTTCTAGAATAAATATCACTAAAATAACTAATTACTGTGACGAAATGGAAAGATAGTGTTTAAGATATTGATAGGATTTGGTGTAAAAGCTTTCATTGAGGGATCTTTTTTTCAACGTCAGGTTTTAAGCGAGTTGCACAAAATATACGAATCATGGGAATCAGGGTAAATAAGAAAATAATTTCATATGCGATGCATGGTGAGAACTCGTATTTTACTGCTCTAGTTGTATATCCTTATTATTTTGTATATGTCTACGGCTCTTTCAATGCCTACTTATATCTTTTTAATTTTAGTTTCTCTCTTTTTTCCAAAGCTTGGACAGCTGAGAAGAGAGAGATTCTTCCAAACTGTCCCACATCGAGATGCGGTCAACTTTCCCGGTCTTTTCTCTCCATTTCGGTGACTTCGAAGACCTGTGCTTACTAATGTATAAAGTTTCCCTATGTATCCCAAGCCTTAAGCACCTGCCTATTAAAATCTTGAAAAGTTAGATTTTATAATTTTGTTGCTAGCTGTTTATTATGGATCTATGCGTTAATATGTTACGTTGTGTGTACTAGAGCGAATGTTAACGTTTCTGAAATAATTATTTTGGAACTGTAGGTAAATAATAGATGGTAAGCGTGAAAACCTAAAGGCCGGTTTTTTGATCCGTAGTTAACTCAAACAATGGTTAAACATAGTAACTAATGGTGGAATTTTGGCTAATGTGTTTGCCAAAATGCCATTACAAGTATTTACTATTATTTAACTCATTTATGTTTAGCCTTTCACATCTAGCCATAATTCAACCATTAGTTACTATGTTTAACCATTGTTTGAGTTAACTACGGAACAAAAAACCGGCCCTTAGTCAATAGTTGCCGCATATAAGGGGTCACCGAAATGGGCAATTGCCATCAATTTCTATTGTAGTAATATTGTCAGTCGCTTCAAAATTGCATTTGGTAAACGATCAATTTGCGCATCAATCACGTAAAAATTGACAATTACATTTGATCGTTTCGGGGAACCTTGATATTTTGTTTTCCTTTTGTTAAATTAAATCCTATTTTATAGTAATTGTCTGTTACGACCAGTGAACGAATTATATTCGTTCACTGGTTACGACTGAATAAGTTTGCCAGTTTCAATGTGTGTATTATCAACTCATAATACTCGACTGATTATATTATTTAACAGCTTTCCACGGTTATTGTTGAACAGGCACCCGTAAAAATAAGTCATCGTAATGTTCTTTAATAGATTTCCAATAACCACAAAAATAACTAAACATGATCGAAACCATCGAACAAATAAATGATTGAAAATGTGGTCTCGGTTGATTAGTATAAATATGTGCTAAACAGTCAGATAATTGGGCATCATGGAACCCACCACAACCAGACCTGTGGCCAATCCATCTGTATAATCTGGGATTAGTTTGGTTACCGCAATGTGCTAGGTTTTGTTTACACACGAGTTTAGCTTAACCGGTGATTATATTACTAGATTAATTTGGACCATCATTATAGGTACTGTTGTAAGCCGGATTACCTAAATGATGCAGTGTATTTGAGCTGTGGGCTTTGAGCTAGATTGGTTATACATATTGGGGTGACATTCTAGTGCTCTGTTTTTGTAATGCTTCCGTTGTGTATGTTTACACGGTTTTGGCAATCATTTTGTACATTTTATAGAGGTATGAGGAACAGGGTGTAAAGTTCACTCATCATCCATAGAAAAGGGACCAGATGAGTGTCTGGTGGGCAACTGCGCGACGGTGGATGTTGGGTTGCTTTATATATGCCAGTTGCGCGGTAAACTCTAAACTCAGCTTTCCCGATGCAGGATTTTTGTGACGTCAGGTCTTTGATGCGTAGTTCGCATGAGGCGTTGTAGATGCCGCCACAACTTAAAAAGTCAAACAAAAGTCTCATCCCCCCGTTAAGATTCCAAAAGACTGTCGCAAAACAAAAATTGAGACCCTTGTTCTATAAATTCCCACTACTAAACATGGAATTTTGAGGACAATGCCTTGGTTCAGAGATTCTACTTATCACCTGGTGAAGAAAATTCTTCAAGAAAAATATTTAAAAAACATGGATATTGCATAAGTATAGATGTTATTTCAAATGAGCCTTATCATTCCACAGTCACACAGTCATTATACAACCTTTTATAAAACTATTTTAATAGAAAACTTCAATCATCTCAAGCACAAAACCATATTTGAAACCACCCAACACGAAAGCTTGCAGAAAAATTCCGGAATTCATAACACGTTTAAAGTGCACAAGTCATGGTGACACGTTACGGCACAAAGCTAGCTGAGAGGTGTAATTGGTAGCTAATCCTTGCCTTCGTCGGCAACCCGACGGATTGATGGCAACACAATACGTATGTACGTACGGGGTTGCTATACTAAAGTGGTGGAGTCACCGGGAATCGAAATAATGGTGGAGGGATTTTGGTAGTGGCAGAAATTTTTATGATTTCTCAGTAGATAAACTAGTTTTATAGAGCTCTTATGTTTATTTTTAATGTACTTTTGACCATAAGACTGAATATAACACGGAAAATGAAGGCCTGACTGCATATTTTTGTATGGTAATTGCACGTGACTTGACTGCCAAGTAAAGTAATATACCAATTTACTTTATGGGCCCAATCTGTTGTCCCTGATTAGGACTATTAATTTCGGGTTACAAACAAAAAATTAGTATAACCTTAAAAAAGTCAAAAGTCAAGAATTTTAGGAATGTAGACGGAATAAAGCACCATAAGAAATTTTTGATCCTCCCAGACAGGAATGTTGGTTATAACAGACGTTCCTATTTCAACATTCTTTTAAACCGTTTTTGATGTTCGACTCCAAAATTCGATGGTTCGTGATTCACAGTCTGGGGGCGTTTGATTTTCAGAAATCCATTGATTCCATTTTCAAAAGGTAGACATCTATATGTAGCCGTTTTGATTTATTTTTATCTTGAAAGTCGTGTCCTCAAACTTGGTAACGCCAATTATGGCTATGGAGAAGTATTTTTCAATTGGTTGGTTGAGAGGCATTAGCCATCTGCGCTCGTTGCTATCCGATGAAGCAGTAAAAGCTATCAGCAGATAATTCTATACAAGACTATGTCTAGTGCGACGATGAGATTTCCTAAACAATTCCGTTACATTAGATATACTTTAATTGGTCTCATTTTATTTTCTGCACACTATAACTTTTCTTGGATTTCATAATATGTTGTAGGTATTCATAGCCGTATCCACATTACATATAGGTATATCCAAGCATTCCAATTCAAAAATAGTTTCCCAACTAACTCCCATGTTTTAGGCAGTGTACTAAACTCTGGCAGCCCCATGTACTCACATTGTTAGTATACACGGAGCGGCATTACGTAGGTACCTAAGTTTATGATGTGCGTTGATTCACCACGTAGTCGGGATGCACGGAGTAAATCTCCCGTTTACGACGGTATTCGGCTTAATCCTCTGTTCTTTAAGACACTCTGTATTTGCACAGATCCTCGGAAACATTCTGTTTATTTTGCACAGAATTAATATATACTTAAACTAGTTTGCCTCAGTATAGTTGATTTATGTTTCGTGTTTGTTGCTTCAAGTGTAATATTAGGAAACTCTGAAGTTTTGTTGCAATCGAGATTTTCATTATGATCCTGGCAATAAAAGTATGTAGTTAAATGTTGAAAAGCTTAGAATCGGTTTATAAAAGTTACAGTTTTCTTTTTTAGCCATTCCTTTACCTTAGATATTGTTTGTCCTTATATATCAGGTGTTTTTTGCGGAATTCCATTGTCAAAATAGTAGTTCAAGAAAAGGGTCTCTCATTCTTCCGAGTCGGGACCTCGGGCCGTTTGTTTGTAAAAAACCAAGGAAGGTCCGAAACAAATGTCAAAATGTTACAATATTTCACATTTGTTTGTGAGGTTGCGGACTTGTGATGTTTTGACACGAATATTATTTAGTTTTCTGTGATTTAGACTCCTGAACGATTCTGTAATGTATTTTCATAAAGCTGTTTCTTGCTACGACTTCTTAGTAGGTATTTTCTTTACTGCATTGCTTTTATAAAGAATCCTAACAGGCGCAGCAATAATATTTATATGATTACTTTCTCAAAGAGTTTCCTGAATCCCATTAAATTAATTCCAGCTTCAGCCGTTCGCGAACGATACATGTTTCTTTTCAATAATTCCGATCCCGAAACATAGCAATAATTAATTGATTCTGAGAAAACGTGGAAAATTCCTGATTGATATCTCAGGTCTTTTCACTCAAATTTTCCTCGAACAGTAGGAGGTACCTATTTACTTCAAAATTCGATTTGGATGAATTGGGAGCTATAGAAATTCTAGGTATCTACATTGTGAAGATTCTCGGTACTTGGTTAGGACAAAGAGGAGGAGAGTGTGTGATATATGAAAGCCTAGTCCTCTGGACGTAGGCTTACTGTAGCTTTACTAAGAACGGCTTACTCTGTACAGTTTATACACAAGCTTCCACCCGGTGGTTCCCGGCCTTACGAGATGTATTCTGTTACTTACAACACCACACACCACACAGCGTTCGTACCAGTGCGGCACTTACTATAGCATTCTGAATAAAAGATTGAAGTGTTTGTGTTGGATCGAATAAATGTAATTTTCTTTAGTCGATAGTGTAATTATTTCATTAGAAGTGACGATTCCATTGTAGTCGTTGCATTATTAAAAATAGGTGCATAAACGTAAAAATGTAAATAACATCAAATCTTTCGTAAAAGATGATCGGGGCTGTACCAATTAAACTTCTCTTGACAAAAACCCGGCCAAGTGCGTGTCGGACTACGCAAAATGAAGGGTTCCGTAGTTGGGATGAATTTATTCCAAGAACATACTTAACATTGTAGTTGAAAAACATGTTCTCCCATACATTCCAACATCCCATACATCCCATACTTCCCATACATCCCCATTTCCCATTCCCATACATCCCATACTTTTGTAGTTGTATACCTATGTATATAACTATTTTCTGTATTTATGATATTTCAAAATTTTAGGCTAGGTAATTTCGGAGATAGGCGGGAATGGTCAATGTTCGTCTATTCTATTATTATTATATCTTTTTTGACATTTTTCGGGACCCTGGGGTCCCGGACCTTTAGAAGGCGTACAAGGAGCCGAAGCCAACACGCAGAGGCCCCTTAAATAGTTTTAAATGATGAGGAGGCACCAACCGACGATTATCCCTGTATACACTATGCTAGTGCATCCAAGAACCACCCCCCGGTTGGTGCAGGACTATTATTGTACGTGAATTTGTTTTCACGTATTTATTGGGCAATTTGTCTTGGTGGCTAAAGTGGATTGGGTAACTTGAACTATGGAAGAACTAAGTCCCCTGCCTGACCAATGATATGCCTGACCATACACGGATAAAATGGCAGGGGGTGACTTGCACACTCAATAATTGGCACGCGGAAACGGTCGCTAGCACATAGAGACGTAGCGACAAGGGGGCAACACTTCCTGAGGTGCTTGAGGAGTGGAGAGGTATCCCACGGCTAGCAGGACAATCCCGGAAGTACGGTCAAGATCCCTACCAGCACCTTATTGGAATACTTCCTTCCTCCGAGCACGTTTGCTCTTGCGAATCTCCACTCAAGCCGGCCAATAAAGGCAAGAAAGAGGTGGGAGCTCTGTTCCTCGTCAGTGTTCACTCCAGCCGGCCAATAAAGGCAAGCCAGAGATGAGGACAAGATTTCTCCCGGGAGATAGGGTCCATGGGGTCGCCACTGCCCAACAGCTCGCCACATGCTGCCCAGCGGGTTTCTGTATCTCTCTTGGTCTGGCTCCTCATCCTAGACCCGTTCCGGCAATGTAAACTCTACCGGCACAGACCTAAAGTTTGGAGCACGCAAGCCCCACCACGACGTCAACGTAGAGATACAGCGGTGGGGTTATTATTATTTTTTGATATTTCTCGGGACCCTGGGGTCCCGGACCTTTGGAAGGCGTACGAGGAGCCTTATTATTATTATTAAAAGCCTGTGATCTCCCACTGCAAGGCAAAGGCCTCCCTACTCTCTTCCCACTTCTCTCATTCTATTAAATAACTTTAAACAATTTTATTTTAAAAATTATAAAAAAAATATATATTTGAGACCCTCTTCTTTATTTCAGTGCCTGCAAAGATACTCGTAAACCTATCTGTGAGGTAGGTTTACGAGTATATACTAGGTAAGTACCTAATAAATATAATGTCAAAGGGTCATTAACATCAATTGGCATCTGTGATTGCAGGGCCCAGGGGTACGCCATATCCCGCCAGGGTTGCGGGTTGTTCGAAAGAGTTACCGTGGCCCTGGCACAGGCAACTGAAGGAACACGGGTGGGTTTTAGTCAGTAGAAGTCTGACACGCCCTCCCGCTCCACCCAGAGCGGGAGAAGTTATTTGATGATTTCCCATCCACAAAAAAAAAGGGGTACGCCATATCCCGCCAGGGTTGCGGGTTATTCGAAAGAGTTCCCGTGGCCCTGGCACAGGCAACTGAAGGAACACGGGTGGGTTTTAGTCAGTAGAAGTCTGACACGCCCTCCCGCTCCACAAAGAGCGGGAGAAGTTATTTGATGATTTCCCATCCACAAAAAAAAGGGGGTACGCCATATATTGTCCTCGTATTACTTTTGCGCGCACACTTGGCATAAATATGAGTTACTTTGTACCACCTCGTTGGTCTAGTGGTCGCAAACGCTACTGCTGCGCATGAGGTCCCAGGTTCGATTCCCGGGTCAGGAAATATGTTATTGGGTTTTCCATCAAAAATTTCTCAGTAGCAGCCTGGAGTCTGGATTTGTAGTCGCTTGATGTCAATAGGCTCGCCGAAATGTGGGTGTACTATACTGCCGTCATAAGGAAAAAAGACGTATCCGACATTTTTTTCGAAGTAGAGTTATTTACATATTCGGAATCAGCAAAAAAAGACGCATCTACCATTATTTTTATATTGGCGTAAACTTAAGGAAACCTAATAATTCTCACTATTAAAAGACGCATCTGCCTTTGTATCTTGCATTTTAAATTTTTTTTTTTTTTCTCCATTTCAATGTTTCTGTAGATGCGTCCTTTTTTCATGGCGGTCATCTCTGCCTAAACCTTCCAGAAAAATAGGCGTGATGGTATGTCATGTGTATTCTGGGTATAATTCATACGGACATCAGAAGATACAATAAATCTGAATAATCACGGAACGGATTTGTTTGGCTTCGCTTTCGAATGAGAACGAAAGGTATCAAATTACATAAAGTCGAGAGCTCGTCATTTTTGTTTGCGAAGTAATTAAAAGTTGTCTTTCTGTAGCAAAATAAAGTTGTTGCCTATCTTCGGCCTTGATAGTATAATTTAAACTTCTAGAAACAAGTAGCTTAGGATTAAAGACAGACCATGCGTCCGTATTCCATTGCGTCCTTCTTCAAAAACTGCTTTGCGGTTTCATCAAACTGCGCTGCACAGTACGGGAAAATATACTAGGCCATAGATATTTAAATACTAGGCGGATCCAAAGTAATGATAAAATTAATCAAATAAGTAACTATTCAATATGAATAACTACTCAAAAGAATGTACCTCCCGGGAATTGAGGTCTATTTAGCAATATAATTCCACTGCCCCCCTTCTACCATCGAATATCTAGACGCACTGCAAGTTACCATCCATACCTAGTTGCCATTCCACCAATTCGCAATAAGCGCTTCCAAACTTCCTTCACAATGCGCACGGCAAAAGAGTGGAACTCACTAGCTGCGTCTGTGTTCCCGAACGCATACAACCAGAATCTCTTCAAAGTTAGAGTGAACAGGCTTCTTCTAGGTAAGCTCACTCCATCGTAGACTTTGTCTCTGTCACCTCTGACCTAGACTAAAGTCAAACCCATCACAAATAAAAAAAAAATATATTTTTATGCTGACTTAGTGGGTAAATAAGCAAGCAAAAAAAGTTTAAAATATATATTAACCGATTATTATTACTTTTGGATCAGCCCTTGTATATCTAATTACTTGAGCTCAGGTGGTTATTTTCAGAGCCCTATCAAAGATACCCAGAAGATTTTTATCTAGTATTGGATATAAATGCAATATTTAATGAACTTACTAACAATAATTTTTCAAAAATTAAGGAATAATTATGTTTATCCTTATGGTAATTTTCCTGGTCACCAAAGCCTTGTAGTTAACCAATGGTTAAACATATATTTTATATTTAACCTAATGATTGAATTTTGGCTTAATGTGAAAAGTTGTCAGACTACGTACAATGAAGGGTTCCGCAGTTGGGATGAATTTAATTCAAGAACAAACTTAACATTGTAGTAGCAAAACATGTTCTCCCATACATTCCAACCGCAAATGTAAGTTTGTACGCACAATATAGAGAGATTTACCTTGTTATTTTAGGACTACAGACTTCTTATAGGTTTTCCTGTAATCTATAGGTATAGAACTATTTCCTGTATTTTTTTTTTCAAAATTTTAGGCTCAGTAGTTTCAAAGATAAGGAGGGAATGGTCAATCTTCGCCTATTTTCTTAAATATCTTTAAAGCAATTTATTTTAAAATGATTTAAAAAATGTATTTGAAATCCTCACAGTAATCCCTTTCTTTTGATATGTCACACGGTACAGTTTGCAAAACTTTTTTTTTTTTAATTTTCTTATTTGTCTCCCAAAATTGACCTCCATATTCGAAATGCATTTATTTACGATACACGTCCGTGTTTGGTTCACAGAAATTCATAAGTGTACCAAATTTCAACTAAATCGGTCCATTAGATTCGGAGCAAATTGGCTGTGATTGACGGACAGACAGACAGACAGACACACGTGTGAACCTATAAGAGTTCCGTTTTTTTCCTTTTGGGGTACGGAACCTTAAAAATAGTAACTAATGGCAGTTTGGCAAACACATTTAGCATAATATTCAACCATTAGTTACTACGTTTAACCATTGGTTGAGTTATCTAGTTTCTAGTAGTAGTACTAACTAGTTACTATTTTTATTATGAATGAGCTAAAATGAATAATTCATGTTTAGCCTTTCACATTTAGCCAAAATTCAACCATTAGTTACTGTGTTTAATCATTGGTTGAGTTTAACTAGTTACTATTTTTATTATGAATGAGCTAACATGAATAATTCATGTTTAGCCTTTCACATTTAGCCAAAATTCAATCATTAGTTACTGTGTTTAATCATTGGTTGAGTTTAACTAGTTACTATTTTTATTATGAATGAGCTAACATGAATAATTCATGTTTAGCCTTTCACATTTAGCCAAAATTCAACCATTAGTTACTATGTTTAAACATTGGTTGAGTTAGCTACGGATCAAAAAAGCGACCCTAAGGGAAACAAGGTGTTTAACTCTTTCTCAAGCAGGTTAACTCATAGAGCTACCAATTAGAGTAACCAAGCCATCGTGATTTCAATATCAGCCGGTAAATTGGTATGTATTTACATATCGCTAACGATATCTCAGGTTGAATGCATGCAATTTGGATCGTCAATTCCGACGATCCATCTAACGATACGACGGATGAATTGAGAGGTTTATGGCCAAATTACAGCCAATATTGTGTGAAAAGAAACAATATTCATTCATTGACCGAAAACTAGCTAGCGAAACTTCGCAGACGTGAAGGGTATCGATAATTATATAAACACGACAAAATAAAAATCAAAAAGATTTGATGATTTTTTTGGGGGTCAATGACCACTGGTAGTGTTGTTACTTGAAGTGTGAGTGATACAATCTTTTTTATCGTGTCGAGATATTGATAGGTACAAAAAAGATATATTAAACTGATATTTTAAGTGACTTAGACACATTTTCACCAAACATCACTAAACGCGTTTAACGCTAAACGAGTTTAAAACATCTCTCCGTTTGTTTAAATAGTTTGAAGATGACAGAGACACAATGTTTTAAACTCGTTTAGCGTTAAACATGTTTAGTGATGTATGGTGAAAATGAGTCTTCCACTACTAGTGGTGGATGACCAAAAAAAAAATCAAATCAAATTAATTTATTTTTTGTTTGAAAGACCGAAAGAAAAATATCTAAGTTTATTTGTCACAGAAACACTATTTAATTCACTTTGTTTCATCATGTTTAGATATTGATACGTATGCGGCGTTTTGCTAGCTAATTTAAACGAAAGGGTGCTGAGGAAGGATTTTTGAAAATTAATCCTCTAAAGGGGTTAATTCCTAGACGCAACGGCAGCAGAGTGTGGAGCTATGTCGCAAATTATGCTCCACCTTCTAGCCTGTCCTCTGTGTCCCAAACATGCGGCCAAAGTGACCACTGCGCTGCCATCGACGACGCCGTGGAAGTGGCTAAGTTTAGGGCCAACAAGATCAGAAATACAGTCGCGACGCGCAGAAGAAGAAGGCAATGAATAAGTTTGTACAGAAGTACGTCATTTCTGCCAATAGGAAATCCCATTGCGCGCACGGAATGTACTGGGATAAAATCTAATAGAAGTGCATATATATGTTACGGGTAATGCTAGAAGATTGAGTAAACCTAGGTTTACCCAAGCATTTTGGGTAAAGTCCGTATAATCTCGTGCGTTGTGTGGTCACAGTTCTAACCTAACCTAACCTACCTTTCAGCCTACACCTAAATTTAATCATTCTAGCATTACCTGAGTCGACCTGTATTATTTTGTTATTATTCGGACTTTACCCAAAATGCTTGGGTAAACCTAGGTTTACTCAATCACCTAACATTACCCGTAACATATACATAAATAAGAACGTTTGTAATAAGACCAACTTTTAGCGCGGTTGGTACACACGGCTACCTATGAAGCTATATATATCCAGTATAAGCTGACCTCTCATTGTACTGAAATCCTATACAATGCGAGATCAGCTTATACTGGAAAGTTATGTAGCCGTGTGTACAACCAGTACAAAACTATGATTTCACAAGATTTTTTACGATAAGTACTTTAATCTATACCCAAGACCAGTTTTATTAACGGAGCTTCAAAACACTCGAACTGATTTATTAACGTCTATGCATACGCTCCAATGCAAACAGGCATACACTACACGGCTGAAAGTATGGCCCAGCGAGTTTTAGGAAATTTCGGGCTTGTAGAGCGTCATCTCTATCACTCACACCTGTGTGACAGTCTCTTTCTAAAGCACGATGCGTCATTTTTATGCTCGCGCACCGTAATTCTTCATCTGCCTAGCCTTTTCTCAACTATGTTGGGGTCGGCTTTCAGTCTAACCGGAAGCACCTGAATACAAGTATTTTACATGGAGTGACTGCCTATCTGACCTTCACAACTCAGTTACTGGATAATACGATACTACTTGGTAAGACTGATTGTCTTGGTTGTCAGACTTTCGGGGTTCTGACAACCCGTAACGACTGTCAAAGATCTACGAATGACAGTTGAGACTAACAGCATAACGTGCTTTCCGAGGCACGGAAGGGTATGTAAAGATGACCCATCCACGGACCGACCGTGGTAAGCGTAGCTTAAATCCTGATCGACCGACCCGTGCGACTGTTGTCCCAAATATTTTCTTTACCTATGTAGGTACTTATGTAAAGAAAATATTTGGGACACCCTGTTGTGAATCAAAATGGCGGTGTAATTTGGGCCATGTTAATGTTCTTTTTTACGATTTGTTGTGTAAAACGCGAACTCTTGATGTGGGGCCAGCTGTAGCGTTTTTTTATCTGTCTATTGGTATACCAACGCCAAAATAGATTTCATTTGATGTATTGAAGCTCGCTTCTGGATATAAATTAGCCTTTTAAATGGTTTTATCTTGCATATGCGTGTCAGTTATCGTTATTAGGTAGATACCAGTATAACATTTTTGATCCGTAGTTTATTTGAATTCAGCCACCTATTTTCCTGATCAATAGTTTTTGCAAAAACGTTTCCTAGTTTTGTATCTAAAACCCAACACAAATCATTAAAAATTTGATTCCTTGATCAGTTAAGAAATCATCACTGCTAAACGAAGTGTACATAATCGACACAAATTACAAAATAATAGACGTATTTATCTTAGATGAGAGCGACTTTCTTATTAGGGTGCGTCCACCATTCGACCGCCATTCCTCTGAACTTCGGGAGGGTTCGGATCTCGTCGGGAACGCTCGGGGTAATTGAAATACGTCATACCAGCCGCGTATGACAAATGACAGGCTGTCGAGTTGCCGACCACCGGCCGTACTGCGGAGGTTGTCAAATAAAATGGTATTAGTAACGTTGAACGGAAAACTAAAGCAAAAAGTGGAACCAGGAAATGTTACTTTGTTTTCTTGACGGTATTTTAGGAAGTATTGGTTGGTATGGAAACTTATAATAATATAATAATAATAATATCCTGGGACATTGTTCACACACGGTCATCTAAACCCAAACTAAGCAAAGCTTGTACTATGGAAACCAGATAACTGATATGCTACATATACTACTACTTTTTTTGTAAATACATACTTATATAGATAATTACACCCAGACTCAGGACAAACAGACATGTTCATGCACACAAATGTTTGTCCCGGATGGGAATCGAACCCACGACCTGCGGCATGATATGTGGTATCTTAACCAACCACGCCATCTGGCCTGTCAACTTGAATGAGGACCTTTTTCCAGCTAACAAACATGAGTTATAAAAGATAAAAAACTTTTTTACAAAAAAAAAAAAAAAACCGATTTCCAAAGAAAAACTACAAATTGAAAAGTAACTTTAATTTCTTCGCAAGTCAGTGTCCTTGGATCTATATTTTAGTTCAAAAAACAAAACTAAAATATAGATTTTTGTGGCAAAACCACAGACTTCCGAAATTTATTTTTCAATTGTACTTAGTGTTTCTCAGGGTTCCGTACCTCAAAAGGAAAAAATGGAACCCTTATAGGGTTACTCGTCTGTCTGTCTGTCCGTGTGTCACAGCCGATTTGCTCCGAATGTAAAAGACCGATTAAGTAGAATTCAGTACACGTATGAATTTCTGTGACCCAAACACGGATGTGTAACGTAAATAAATGAATTTTGCATGTGGAGCCAATTTTGGGGATCAATTCGAAAATTTAAAAAAATTGTTTTGCAAACTGTACCGTGTGTCATATCAAATGAAAGGGTTTACTATGAGGGTCTCAAATATATTATATTTTTTCTATAATTTTAAAATAAACTGTTTTAAGGTTATATAAGAAAATAGACGAAAATTGACCATTCCCCCCTTATCTCCGAAACTACTGCGTCTAAAATAAAAAAAAAATACAGAAATTAGCTCAATACATATAGATTACAGAAAAACCTATAAGAAGTATATGGTCTTAAAATAACGTGGTAAATTTCTCAATATTGTGCGTACAAACTTACATTTGCCGTTAGAATGTATAGGAGAACATGTTATTCAACTACAATGTTAAGTTTGTTCTTAGGATAAATTCATCCCAACTATAAAACCCTTCATTGTACGTGGTCAGATACGCACTTGGCCGGTTATTCATAAAAATACTCCAATATCTTCAACAAACATGAGCCATAAAATAAAAAGAGCCGCACGAACTTAACACAACGCCTGGTTCCCCTGAAGGGTTGGTCAGAGGGATACCTACAGTTCGCCAGTTATGTGTGGTTATGTTATTTTATTTATGCAGGGTTATTGGTAAAACACCAGCAACCTCTTAAGGGGTCATTGTACTCATCATTATACTATGTCATCATTGTACTTTTACTATGAGACCAAACCTGAAATCGCAAAAAAAATGAGCTGTTCATTCATTTTGACGAATTATGCGAACATAAATGTACTGAACAGCTGATTTTTTTTCGCGATTTCAGGTTTGGTCCCATAGTAAAAGTTGTTCATAATGATGAGTACAATGACCCGTTAAGAGGTTGCTGGTGTTTTACCAATAACCCTGTATGTTCTGCGATTTCGGCGGTCTCTCCAGTGCTGGAGGCATAGCGCTTGATGGCGCGCTTCTCCCGGTCTGCTCCGACTTCTGGTATCTTGGTTCACTAGTGCAAAGCGATGGCGAAGTAGACCGGACTGTTAAGCACAGAATTAACACTGGATGGATGAAATGGCGGCAGGTCACGGGAACAATCTGCGACTCCCGCATTCCCCTTAAACTCAAGGGGAAGATTTATAAAACAATGGTTAGACCTGCTGTCTTGTATGGATCAGAATGTTGGGCCATAAAAAGAATGAATGAAAGGCAATTGCATGCAGCCGAGATGAGAATCCTAAGAGAGATGTGTGGTATTACGCGAATGGATAGAATAAGAAATGAGTATGTAAGAGGAAGTCTGAAAGTTACACCGGTGACTGAAAAGTTGTGTGGAAATCGGTTGTCATGGTATGGGCATGTGAAGCGGAGGAATGAGGAAAATGTCGTCAGGAAAGTGTTGAGTATGAACGTGGAGGGCTATACGCGTAAGGGAAGACCAAAGAAACGATGGATGGACTGTGTGAAAGATGATATGGCCAGAAAGGGAGTGACTACCGAGATGTCGACTAATAGAGAAATATGGAAGAAAAAGACATGTTGCGCCGACCCCAAATAAATTGGGACAAGGGCAGGAGAATGATGAAACAGACCAAATAAAACAATCACGATTGTTTGATATTATCGTTCAATTGCTTACATAAACCAACTTACATAGTGTTCGAAAATGGCGCACAACAAATATTGACAGGGGATGCAATAAGCTGTAATTATTTAAATTAATAAAAATCGAACGCGAGCCCATTACTGGGTAAAAGTAATTCAGTACATTTTGACGAATTATGCGAACATCAATGTATTGAACGGCTGATTTTTTTTCGCGATTTCAGGTTTGATCCCATGCCGCTGGGGTCGCGGGTTGTTTGAAAAAGATACCGTGGCCCTGGCATAGGCAACTGAAGGAACACGGGTGGGTTTTAGTCAGTAAAAGTCTGACACGCCCTTCCGCTCCACCCAGAGCGGGAGAAGTTATTTGATGATTTCCCATCCACAAAAAAAAAAAAAAAGTTTGCTCCCATAGTAAAAGTTGTTTATAATGATGAGTACAATGACCCCTTAAGAGGTTGCTGGTGTTTTACCAATAACCCTGTATAAACACACCAAATAAAACAATCACGGTTGTTTGATATTATCGTTCAATTGCTTACATAAACCAACTTACATAGTGTTCGAAAATGGCGCACAACAAAATATTGATAGGGGATGCAATAAGCTGTAATTATTTAAATTAATAAAAATCGAACGCGAGCCCATTACTGGGTAAAAGTAATTACATACAATAAAGAAGGTATTTACACAACAGGCATGAGCCGTAAGCACACATTTTGTATGGCTCATTAACCAACCGGGATTCCGATCCAGTAAGTACTCAACTACTTATTTGTGTGTTGGTAAATGTTTGCAGTCAGTTGGGTATGAATATCAGAATTTTACGTTTTTAAAATACTGATACTCAACTGCCATTTATTTAATTAACAACGATCAAGTAGTCAGTGGCCTTAGTCCGCGTTTTTGTACTTAGACGAAAGCTCCAGGTAGCCCGCGAAATTCAAATTTTCTTACGTTTTTTTTTTTTTTTGCAATTTGAAGGACAGTATCAGGTTTTATGTTGATGTAAATATGATTCGCGACCGTAATAAATCTGTATTTATACAAATATAATCATTAAAATCAATCAATTAATACAACTCTCTAAGTTCTTATAATCCTAAACAATGACTTTTTCATGGAATCTTGACATTTAGGATTATAAATTTTGTAAATACAGATATGTTACGGTCGCGAATTATACTTTAATCAACAATATGGTCGCGAATTATACTTTAATCAACATACAACCTAATACTGACTTGCAAATTGCAAAAAACGTAAAAAAGTTTGATGAATTTCGCGGGCTACCTGGAGCTTCTCTTCTTGTGTACACTTGATCGAGTAAGTATATAAAAACTTGCACTAAGGCTTCTGATCTTAAGATTATCTAGCGCATCATTGACATCGGTGAAGGAAAAACATTGTGAGGAAACCTGCACCCTAATAATAATTGCGTAACACACTATCATTCGAAATCTGAATATTTTTGCAGCAAATTGCTAATCCATTGCTTCATATGTTCGAAAATTTTGTCTGTTCAACAACGTAAATAACGCAATGAGTTTTGTTGAACTGTCAATATGAAACCGATTCCGATTGATAGTGTGTTACGCAATTAGGGTACCTACTGGACTTCTATTTCTTCTTCGTAACACTCTTGTCAGAGCGGTCGTGGTTTTCATGTCATTTCATGTGCCTCATGATTTTTCGCCATCTACTCCAGTTTTTGGTGTTTTAGGGGCTTGTGGCTAAGTAATAACAGCCGCATGGGTCGATCGATCAGGTTAAGCTACGCTTGCCGGGGTTGGTCCGTGGATGGGTGACCATCTTTACATACCAAGACCCCTCCGTTAAGCCGTTGGTCCCGGCTGTCATCCGTGGATCCTTGACAGCCGTTACGGGTTGTCAGAAGCCCGAAAGAGTAACAACCAGTCTGGTGTACCACAAACTGTAACCACCAAGGGTGTACGATCTACGTACATTGACCTTACTTCTTTGTGGCTGACAAAACCAAGTTCCCCGCCGCGTCAGTCTGTCTGTATGTTCGCGATGATGTCAAAAACTACTGAACGGATGAGGTGAAAACCTCATCCGTTAATAGATAGTGATTCAAGAGGAAGGTTTATACGTATACACATAGTTTTTCGACATCCACGCGGGCAAAGCCGCGAGCAAAAGCTAGTACATAAATAATTTTAAAAAGGCAAGCTAACAGAATTCCAGAGATCCAACATCAACAGACCAACACTATTCAAACACAGTATCAATAAACTAAAAATTAAGACGACACTGTTCTATTATACCTTTATAGTCAACGCTGTCTTTATCTAAATACCTCAACAGAAAAAGTTTCCAACTATCCGGGCTACTCCGGACACGTTTATTCCGTAAACCCATGCCGCGACATGTCAGGCCAGATGTAAACATAAATTCGCCACATTCTTGAGGCAGGGCACCGCGCCCGTTGTCATTTGTCATCTGCACTGGATGCAGGATGCCGTGTAGTCCGGGATTGCGAAATACTTTGCATTTATTATGAGCTCTTTAATTTGGTGTATAAGATGATTTTGTTTTATTGTAAATTCGTGGTTATGATGCAAAACATGCAAAATTTCTTTTAGATAAACTGTTTTTCCAATGACCAAAGGAGATAAAAACGATTACATACAATCTTGGGCCTGAATGTAACGAGATGAAAATGGTGTAAATTAATAGATTTCAACTTGTCAGTCCCTCGCTGCAAAATCTGTTTAGGTTTTGACTTCTGAGAGCTGATTTATTAGAGGTTTACTAAAAGTAAGGTTATGTTACAATCTTTAACTATCAACTGATTCCTGAAGTGCAAAAGATGTCCTTTAAATACTAATGTTAGTTTATATTTAGTGAATAATGTTTGAAAATACAGGTAGCTAAGAGTCGTCGGCCTAGTGTATTGTAATCACTAGTTGCTATCCCACAATTCACACAGAGACCAATAGTCTCAACAAAATTCATCCACAAGGCGGCGGCAAAATTCAAAATAGCAATTCTAAGTCAATCGTGTGAACGATCTTCAGTGTACAGTATAAAAACAAGGGTCGCACAAGGTAGGCAGGGTCACAATCCGTAAAAGAACAAAGCAGTGGTCGTTGAAAATGAAAATAATTGGGAAAACGCATCACGAAACGAGTGAGCAAGCAAAAGCAAGCAAAGATGTCAGTCAGCTGTAATGCCAGTGACATAGAATAAAAATATAAGACTGGTTTTAATCGATACGAAATCGTAAATCATAATATTGGTTTTTCAGTAATCAATTCATATTTAATTTATTTATATGACTGTCATTAAATGCACTTTACGTATCTACCTATATATAAATAAAAATCAATTGTCGAACGTACGCGCATCACTTCAGAACAGTTGCACCTATTTCTCTAATTATTTTTTTTTTCGTTGTGTTTATAATTGTCAGGACAAGGTTTGTATGAAAGAAAATATTTGAAAAGTTGCCAGGAAAATTGGAAAATTCGGGAAAACTGAAAGTGCATTTTCTATGGGAATTTTGTATGAATTATTGAAATTTTGACAGGACAACGTTTGTCGCGTCATCTGGTTGTATATAAGTATATAAGTATATATAGTGAATTTAATTACTTTGAGTTAATTACCTAGTGCAAAGGTTTTCGTTATCTATTTGTAATTTCGTAATCGATTACTCGATAATCTTACGAAAATTATCTTTCTCATATTTCTCCGCTTCCAGACAGAGCTTTGAGCTGATTTTTGAAATTCTAAGATAAAAAAAAATATGACTTTTTAGACCAAATCTCAACTTATTACATTTGGACCCACCGTTTTCCATCTCCTTTGTCTCTTAGCTAGTGTATACGAATTTCCTAGGCAATCAGGATCTGAGAAAAACTAACCTAACAACAACAGAATCAGGACTAGTGTAACGTTTTCTTTGAATTTCGAGTAAGGTTCCTCTGGTAACATTCTTGAAGTAGTGAAAAACTACGGTAAGAATCTGGCGAAACCAGCAAAAACACCTAAAGCAATATGAGATAAAAATACGGACGAAATATAGGACCTACCATATTAATTTCTAGAGAACTTCTATCTTTATACAGTCCATCGCCCATGGCCACAATCCTTTCACAACTTTATTACAGGTGATAAAATGCATTTAAACCTTTTTAAAGCTTTTAAAGCAATAAACACACTGCACACTCGTTTCGAAAATTCTTCAAATGCAAAGCAATAAGAAAGCCTTTTGACAGCCTTTGTCAGATTCAAAGGAGAGTAGTAAAAAGGCGGTTAAATCTAAAACTATAAAGTGAGTATGTTAATGGACACTTTCAGGCTTATCTGCATACTGAGTCGCAAGGTCGTAACTCAGAAATAGAGCTACTGTGCTATTTTAAAGTACTCATTATGAATTGCTAATTTGGTCTAGACTTTGATGACTGCTGGTTTAGAGCTAATAGACTCCTCATTGAAAGCCAATGCTTCTGGGAAGACTCAAACCACCAAACCAGTTAGTAACGATGGTTAGACATTTAGGCTGACGAGAAGCTCGTGGCTAAGTAATAAAAGCCGCACGGGTTGATGCATCAGGTTAAGCTACGCTTGACGGCGTTGGCCCGTGACCATCTTTACATACCGAGACTCCTCCGTGCCTCGGAAAGCACATTAAGCCGTGGGTCCCGGCTGTCATTCGTGGATCTTTGGCAGTCGTTACGGGTCTTCAGAAGCCCGAGTCTGACAACCAGTCTTACCAAGGGGTATCGGTTTACCCAGTAACTGGGTTGTGGAGGTCAGATAGGCAGTCGCTCTATGTAAAATACTGGTATTCAACTGCATCTGGCTAGTCAGATTGATTTATGATTTCTTATAAAGATTCGATGATGATCTGAAACAACCTGGCAGCGACGTCGACCGTTCTCCACAATTCCGTTGCCTACTTTAGAATGCATATCCGGTACGGTTCTAATAATTCTTCCATATCCTAAGGACACATCTTCCCTACCATTATCGCGCACCACGGTCTACTCCTTGATATGCAATAGTCTATGTAGCCCCATGAAACATGAGTGCTAGTGCTAATATTTGGGTTCATTCGAGTAATCGAGTCTGGTCAAACCGCGCTGAAGTTGGTGCAATTCATTGATTCATTCATTCATTGGTAACATGACGAATGGTGGTTGTATTACGGCTTAAAATCAACAGTACCAGTTACTGGATGACACAGACCAGGAAAGCATGGCAAGAAAGGAAGGAGGCCAACGCAACATTAGGTAGGTGGAAATAGCCGGTAATAGCCAGATGATGATCATCAGTACTGCAGTACCTATACTACCTACCACATTATTGGCCACAACAGAAATAAGTCTTGTCACGGACCAGCTAATAATGTAAAAGTTCCAAAGCTAAAAGTTAAAATACACCACAAACAAACACCAAAGTCCGTAACTCTACCCTTAAAGTTATTAACGTAACATAAAAGAAATTTAAGCAATTTGATCCAAAATCTGGCAGTAATTATAATAATCAGTGTAACATTAGCGTTACAATGATCATTGTTTCAAGCTATGTTGTTCAACTCTCTAAGAAAACTTTTAATAGGCATGAAGTTACGGGGAATTGAATAGAACTCTGTAATTGTTATATCAAGCCTGTTTCTGAGGTAATGGCGCCGTAAAATATCCCTCTTAATATTATTTTGGGGGAAAATTTTTGCTTCAAACTTATACAATTTCGCCACTGATATAATTACCTTTGGGGAAGTAGCCAGTTCTTTGTAAATTGTTACCTACTTATCTACAACTTTTAAGTTCAATAAAAGGTAATGTTTGGTTTGATTTAAAATTTTAAGTTAACGTTAAATTTTCAAGGTATCATTTAAGTTCTTATCGCGGTTTTTTTATTTACTTAGTCTCCCAGTGGGGTTTTGTTTAGAGAAACAGACCTCAGAAAGGACCTCTATATTTTTTCACATAAATTCTTGACTTTATTTCAAATTTCCGTGAAAGTTTGTATGTCTAATTTGTTGTGTGCCTACTCGCTTAATTTTCCACTATTTTGGTATTGTCCAATTGTATACAAAAATAAGAATAAAATTACCGTTGGTCATTGTTACAATTAAAATTACAGATTCTTAAAACATTTTTTATCATTGGTCCCCAAACTATGGTCCATATATTATTCCAGAATGTACTGAAACATGATATTATGACAGTACATTGTTTGCTATCTGTCTGTCTCATAAATAACTCTGACAAAGAAACTAATTAATTTCAAGTGCCGTCAAAACACTTCATCACCAATTAACTCAGATGTCACATTTACTAACGAATTGCGGGCTTAGCTCTTACATAAAGTAATTCATGACAATTTGGGCGTTTCCATTTCGTGTACGTACAGATCGCGTTTCGTATGATGCTTCATCATTTATAATCGTTGAAGATTCTGTAGACGTGGCACATAAATTGACGACGTTTATTTGTTTTAACTTCAACTTTTTGTCATTTCACAGGCGAACTTTTTGTCGTTTCCTCAAGTCATGATGTTCTTGTATGCAATCAATATCAATAACATGATGGTCATGGACCTCTGTATCTAATATACCTACTTAAGCCAGAGAGGTCCATTGCCATCAGTGGACTTTGAATAGTATTGAATAAGTAAGTATCAAACAACGCAAAAAATATACTAACCACGGATGTACGAGTGTCTACTTCTAGACTCCTTATTATAAATATGCTATGATTCAAAATATATCCTGGGACCGCAATATTTTCTCGATAATGGTGCCGATTCTCATATTCAATAAGTAAACTAAAATTAGAGAATCGCTATCTTTAACTAACAGGCAGCGCGAGACGGCTATAGCAATGAAGTAAGTTAGAAATGTCAAACTAGTTCACGCCTTGCGCTTCACCGTGTTTTTAGTCGACATGTTTTTATATGTGTCATCTAAATTTGTATGGAAATATTAGTTGAACAAAATTTGACAGCTCTAATTTACGTCCGTCTCTTTCTTTTTTTATTAGAGAGAAAAAGTTAGCAATAGCCTAAATTAAGTTTAGCTTGTGTACAACAGAATCGGCACCATTGTCTGGTCCTGCAGTTGGACCATCTATGGATGTCTCAACTACATCTCTCATTGCTGGCTCTTATCCCTGAAACTAGATAGCTTTTTAATGCATGCAACCTTTGAGAAGACCTATTACCTGAACCAAAGTATTAATCAAAGGATGCAACTAAACACAAACTAACTGCAACTCCTCGGAATATCCATTTGAATTAATCTAAACATCCAAACTAAACGAGACGAAGATCGCGAACTAGCAAGTTATCTATAAAATATTCTATTTGACACCTCAGCCGCGGCGTTTGGCTGTGTACGTAGCTGGAAAACAGACAGTGTCTGGGGAATTATGTGTATGTGACACGGAATAAATAATGAAGACGGGATTCCGTCACAAAGCACCACCTCATAACGCGGCACGGAGGCTTAAAACTGTGGCGGCTGAATAAGCCGGGCTAAGGAATATTCTTGCCGTCTAAAAGTACTTACAATTTGAATGAAGTTAATTAGAACTTCATAATGTATTCATTGAAGTAATTTTAATTGTAAGAGTTGGGAGGAAAGTGTTTTTTTTTTAATGACTGCTAGTGGTTCTGCTGCCACAGTGAAGTATTGCTAGGATAGGAAATATTGCTTTATTTATCACACACGAGTCAATTAAGATTACTTTGATCAACTGAGTAAGTCCATACCAGAAATATATAATAGAATCTAAAAATAAGTTCTAGAGGCATGCAAAACTTATCAAACGCAAAATATGTTTTTATTACAATGATTTAAAGATGATGTTCTCATTTCTTTAAAACCAATTTCATGATTACAATTTTTAGTATTTCATAAAGAACTGTAAATAAATGAGCAGCTTGGATAACACTTAGCGCCATCTATTGTTAGGAAATGGTAAACTTAGAACACACGGATGTAGAGTGTGTTAGTGTCTGTTCAGGTGAGTAGATGGCGTGTTACTCAATATAAAAAAAAATCCATGTTCTTTTTTATTTAAATGAAAATGCATGAATACTGTGGTTGTTACTGAGGTAATAATCGATTATATTTAGAACATCAATAACTTTTCGGGTTTAATGTGACCTAACTAATAAATAACAATGTAATCACACTTCCAAATAGCAGGTGTCCGAATGATTTATTGCCAAACCGCCAAAATAAACGTTGTAATATTACGATTTCCGCCAAAAGATCTAAGAAAAATATGCAAAACGAATACACCCATCCTTTATTTACAGATCAAATACATTTTCACACGAAAACACCTAAAAATAAAGTTTGAAAAACAAACAAAAAACGCGTTCTCAATCACGCCCACTAGAAAAGTTGGGAGTGCTTCGAAAAATGCGCTGCGGTATTCCAAAGATCGATTTGGCGCTTAGCAAGTCGGAGGTCAGTTGCATAAGCCACTTAAAAGGGAAGCTTGAACCGGGGCTGGCTAATATTTTATAAAAGTTTTCTAAAGTCCGGTGTGCAACGTGCACTTTATTTCTTGAGGATAACAATGGGTTAGTGGACATTGACAGATCACACTGCGGGGCTTGCCTCCACCTCGCAATGGAACGACTACGTAACTATTTATAAAGGTGTTATAACAATAAATGTTGGGTTGCTGTATTTTTTGTTAATTTCTTAGCGTGTACGAAAGTAAATTTTGCGATAAGGACTTTGTTTGATGACAATAAGTATAATTATGTTGCAGATAAGTATAGATAAACCATTCTGAAAATGAATGCCCCTCCACAGCGACTACGCTCACATGCAAAGAAGGTGTATCGACGCAATACACATAAATGGTCTTTGTCATTGGTTGCATGAAAGTATGACCACGCGTCGATTTCGCCGCAAAAGTACGGTCAACATGTATAAAACTATGTGTCTACAAAAAATGTTGAACAAAACTTAACGTCTATAATGCTGCCGTCGTCGTAAGAAAAAAGGGCACAACTAACATTTTAAAACAAAATCTACAAAAAATTGAGCAGATTAGCCTTTTTTTTCTGACTCTAAATATGTATGTAACTCAATTTTTTTTTAAATGTTAGTTGTGCCCTTTTTGCTTACGACGCCGACGGCAGAATGGCCCTAATAAAGGAACGAATTGAAATTATTGATTGTACTATGTGGGAAAATACATGTAGACATGTTAGTGATATCAAAAACAATATATTAGAAATTTTGACATGGATTTTGAATTCATTATTAATGTTGATCCGATTCTGATGAAAGTGATTAGGTGTATTGATAAATGAATAATTGGTTAATTAATACTGTATTTCATAACGTTTGTTTGTATTGCATAATGTTTTATTACGCATTGTATTATAATATTAAACAATAAAAAATTAAACAATAACACTGATTTTTTTATGCTTTAGTGGTATGGAACCACACATGCACACACAAGAGCTTAAGTGTCTATAATTTCGCATGTCTGCTAAGTTCGAAACTCAGACCCCGACGACCCCATAACTCTTCGCCAGGAGAGCAGTAGGGACCGTAGGAACAAACACAAATCGACATTCCAACCTCGCCGCCGAGATCCCTCGCGACGAACCCGTAGTAATCGTCCTCCCCCCCGTCCCTTGCTCGGGTATGAAGTGCCAGCAGGTGGCGTAGCTGACCCAGTAGCTTTAAACTCCCCTGATAATAATAATCACTCCAATTTTATCCAGCCTGTCCCATCTAGCTGTCCTCCCCCCAGCGACGCCCTAAGCCGAGGTTCATTCCCCACAGGGGGAGCCCTTAGCGTGTAGTCGCTTAGTCTGTATGCCCCTGGCTGGAGGCTTTGAGTTCGCTTAAGGCAGCCACAGGATAGTCCGGTTAAGTAGTCACGGCCTCTCTAGGCCAACTACGAGATGCCATTTAAAAAAAAAAAGTTCGAAAACAGTCGACGCGACGTCACTACAACACACCACACAGTCGTTACCTACCGCGTTATTCGCGCCATTTTGTAATTGTCATACTATCAGTTATTGTACCGTGTTAGTTTTAGTATCATTATTATTAAACTCATTGTGTACCACTGAATGAACATTAAATTTCATAGAACCTAAATCACGTCCCAACAAAAGTTATAATAATGCAAACTGTACCTGCCGCCTGACCAAACGCCGAACAGCCGGATTTTTTGGCCAACTAGTGTATACTATGCGTTTCAACTAAGAATAGGATCGCGCCAACTTCGCACGATAGCTGTCAAATTAGTACTGTCAACAAAAAAACCTGTTAACAAAAAAAAATCTATTTTTTTATTAATATATTTCATTATTATTAATAATCATTTTTATAAAATGTTATTTCTTGAATTCCATAAATAGATAATTTTGGATAAATTAATAATGTGTGGAAACAGTATTCATTAAAAAGAGAACTGGGGGCTTAAAATGGCCACTTTAAGCAATTCCTCTAAAAGCAATTCATTTCCTGAATTCCCAGCAATTCATTAGCAATTCCACAAATTTTCGTAAAATGGTGACACATATTAACTGAATCATACTCAATTCATTTCATATCAGAATCATATTTGGTGTAAATATTGCCGCATTCAATAAATAAAGACCGTAATTATACCGGTTAATTTTTCTTTACAGTTATTTTTAATCAAATGAGTTTTTTTAATGTTAAATTCTACAGTTCAAATGTTATTTTATTATAATATACTTATAACTGTTAAAAATAACGCAGATAAGCCCTGAAAAGGGAAATTAGAAACTATAAATACTTTATAGGCTGGCAACGCGTACAAAGGAGCTTTCCTTGATATTAGTAATCTGTGGTTTTGTTAACTTCAAAGTTCAAGTTTTCAACTAGACGTGATCAACAAACAAAGAGTATAAAAATATTAAGCAGTATTTCGTGCGAGTTGGATCGATTTTTATACAGAGTAAGTGAATACTTATTCATCTTAGATCAATATTTAATAATTTTATCGATGCGCAAAAGTATTCAAATATGCCTAATATTTTGTAGGAATGGAAAGCGTGCAGTTAGTGTCTGAGACTCAATGGAAAATTCTGCTCGACGTTCTACACTGTAAATAGGAGCTCTGTCAATGTTGAGCTCCTTATCGAGATCACTGCAGCCCCAAGTTCTGGCCAGACTAGTGCAGCAGCACCAAGCCTTACCCCAGCCGATACTACAACAGATCTTCTTCCTTGTCGAATGTTCTAACCCTACAGTTATTGCAGTTACGACTTATGATGACTATTAAACATGATTATGTTATTTTAGGTCGCCCTGTGGCTCCAGCAGATGAGGCTCGGAGAGTTTTTATTTCAGGTGTAGATGCAACTTGTGCAGCTGATATGGCTACTTCTTGTGCGAACCAATTACTAGCGCAGAACTTTGGAAGGCTTGCTGATGCAGAAGATATTTGTCCCGTATTAGTGTCCCATATAGGTTAAGTATGAATTTTTTGTATGTGCAAAAAAAATAAGTTTAATAGCATCCATGTAATATAATAACATAATTAATATAAAGAAATACAAAGAGGAAACAAACTATATTTAAACATTTAATTAACACAAAAACTTAAAGGCAAAAAAGGGCTCTGAGTCCACTATTGGTGTCATCGCGAAAAAAAATCAGCTGTTCAGTACATTTATGTTAGCACAATTCGTCAAAATGTACTGAACAGCAGATTTTTTTTTCGCTATTTCAGGATTGGTCCCGTAGTAAAAGTTGTTCATAATGATGAGTACAATGACTCCTTAAGAGGTTGTTGGTGTTTTTCCAATAACCCTGTGTATGAGCACTATGACACACTGATGACACCAATAGTGGACTCAGAGCCCTTTTTTGTTTTGCCAATGTGTTTTACCAATTACCCTGTATACAAGCGGCACGCGTCAATGGCTGAGGCAACTGCAGGCACTGCAGCCGTCGACGCATCGTGTATATGAGCACTTAGGGGATAGCCTGAGTCACCTGGAACATATTTTATTGTATAACACTCAAATTAAACAATGATGTTTTCAATTTCATTTATATTTAAAAGTTCTTAAAGTGTTAATAGTGTATTGACTGATGAATGATTTTCGTTTTCAGCCTGGTGGAGTTGTGTTTCGTGATTCGTGATAAGTGGATGGTGACTCCATACAAAGGAGTCATGGTTTGCCCCTCCGTGGCTAGCATCAACACTTAAAATATTCAAATCAGAGTCGCAAGCCTAGAAAAAAGACTGATTAATTATTATCTGTGTATTATATAATTAATGTCAGATTTTTAAATAATATAAGATGAGAATACTTGTTAATTTAGTAAAATATTTTCCCTATAACTATTGTTTTATTTTAGAGTACTTACCTATAAAAGAGGACATACATTATACTTACAATTTATAATGTATGCCCTCTTTTAACACGTTCTGTGCGGCAGACACGCATGTGCGATTTTCGAACGTTCACCATGTGCTACCGGCGCATATGCGTGTCCATACAATTTATGTACTTCCTTCGAATGCGGCGCGCCGCACCTGTGGGTTTTTTGTGCATCTCTATTGTTCTTGGCGTAATTGTTTTATGACTCATAAAAAATGGGAAATTTTTCAAACACACCTAGGCGTCTCGCCGCACTTGGGATAAGTTTGTAACGGCGCACATATGTGCCCAGCCGCACTGGGTAGAGTTTCTTCAATCGCGCCTGCGCGCTCATAGCACCACACGAAGTATTTTTTGGGCGCGTATGAGTGTTTGCCGCACAGGGTTTAGTGTATCATAAAGCAGCACTTGGAGCAAGTTCGCCAAATAATTCAGCAGTGAATGTGTTAAGGTACCCACTAATACCTAATACAATTTAAATAAATTTAAAGTAAGATAACATAACATAGTATCACACCTATATATCCCCGAAAGGTTAAGCAGAGGTGTGCCTTTAGTACACCCTTATTTCAACAGTTTTGTTTAAGTCCCACCTCTGCCAAAACCTTCGGGAAATACAAGCGTGATTTTTTGTTATGTTATAAAATTGGTAATGGTAGGTTCCCTTTGTTTATAATAGATCTTTATTATAATGATTTAGTCCTGCATGATAGGTTCCTTCAATAGTAAACACCAGAGGAACTGCTTGTCCCCGTAAATGATAAATGATTTTTATTTCTGTAAGTAGGTTTGTACAAACACTTTTACAAGTCAATATTTTTTTTTTTAAACTAGATGAGGTCGGCGTTTCCTATCTGACTACTCTGAGAAGAAAGGCCGAAACAAACTCAGAGGTCACAGTCTCTTATAAAGTCCAGACATAATCTTGGTCACTTCATGTGAAGACCATGTAGATTGGTGTCTGAATGGTCGGAACGTAATGAGTTATAGTCAAGTATTCGTAATGTAGGTATCCTAAAACTATTCTTATGCCACGTTCCTACGACCCGTCGAAGCCTGTCGAGGCCGGCCGCGGCCCGTGTCTTTCGAGGCCTGCCGCGGCCTGTGCCGAGAGTTCCACTGATCATCCCATACATTCGATTGGACTGGCGACGACAGACCACCGCAGGCCGACTGTTTATTTAGCCTACTTATATAAACCAAGAGATAAGGCTATTTCCATTTTCTGAAGAGCTACACTTCGTCGGCGATATAAAATGTGCTCCGTAACACGCGCGTCCTCAAGGAAATTTTCATAAAGGGCTAAATCTGCCATTATTACAATATTTCTTCAAAAAATCCTCAATATGAATTGTAAGATGTTGCTTTTGACTAACTTCTTATGATTCTGCTATTTGACATTAAAGCAATTCATAATTTGTGGACCATTTTACGAATCTCCATACAAAACTGTCAAACAGATGAATTGTACGTAGATAATATTATGAATTGTCAGTTTGTGACCATTTTACGATTTTAGATATGATTCAAAAAAATCCTAATATGATTCTGTCTAAGTGGCCGTTTTAGACCCCCTGAGTTAAGTAGGTATATACCTACTTAACTTCACGAAATACTACTGGTCACCCTAAAATATTTTGCCATTTTGCATTTTTTGCTATCATTGTTGACTTTGTTTCTTCATATTTGTTAAGTTTGTGCGTTAGAGTGAACTTTCAACTCAATATGAGTTCGAAGAGAGGGGCGGTGCTCCATCGTAGAGCACGAGAAATCGTTTTTAAAGTGCACAAGTACTTTGAAAATGAAAAAATCGTGCTAATGAACTTCTGCGCAATTTCACATTAAACTGAGTATAATTTTTCTTTATTTTTTTTTTTGCACACCTTACGCTTTGGTAATGAAGTTCGCGAGTATTGCGAAACAAAATGACGTCTTGACAGTACTATTCTTATTTGGCACGCATAGTGAATGAAACGAACGCGCAACACAGCGAACGTGTCGTGCCATACAAAGCGCACGCTCCACGCCATACAATGCAGGTACCTGGACTGCTCCGGTTTATCTATACTCCTATGAACATAAATTGCGATGACTATGAAACATGTTCTCGCATAAAATGATATAGGTACAGACGCCAGCACATCAAGCTACTACAATCTGTCAGATTTCTTTAATAGATTTTCGACTTTATTGCTGAGGCATTAGGTTCAAGGTTGATTGGGAAAATCTGACAGTTTCGGGCAGGTTGACCTGCTGGCGTCTGTACGTCACGGTCAATTCTCCAACTGCAAATGTAAGTTTGTAATCGCAAAAAAAAATGAAAACAATTTTCGGACCATTTCCTTTACTTGCGCTGTGGAACCTTGCTTCTTGCCAAATTTCATGATTCTAGGTCAACGGGAAATACCCTATAGGTTTGGATTTATTTGCGAGTATCAAAATATGTCGCATAAATGGCCGTATTTTTTTATTGCGTTGACTTAGAAGCTTGATTTCCTTAGAGCTCCAAGGGACATTATTTGACATTAATTTCAACATGATACCATCACGCTTTCGCTTTCCTGAGAAAAAGGGTCTTGACAAACTGACAGACAGACGACCAAAAAGTGATCTTATAAGGGTTCCGTTTTTACCTTTGTAGTACGGAACTCTAAAAATATCAAAAGCTTTGTTTACAATAATAATTTTCCATCAGACGGAAAAACCATACACAAAAACTTTTAAAAACAGTCGTCCTTTGTGCCTACCTAATCTTCTTATAAACAACAATTCTGTGACAACGGACACCGGGACACATCACAATCAAACTAAGCCTCTTTCCTACTTTAATGGGTACCTATCTATCGACGTTGTCTAGAACTAACTACAATCTAGTAGTCTAGGAAAGTCTTCAGACAATCGGCTTGGCAGTAGTTACAAATAGCGTTTTTGTGTCGCCCCGAGCCGCGGTTACGCTAAACGGTTGACTCGATTGCCCCGCCACCGTGCGCCGGCTGCATTGCCCCCGCAACCGTTCTGGTCTACTAATGGTTCCATTTGTTCTTAGAGTTTGTTAAAAATGGTGATTGTACCTACTATCTGTTTCGTTGAGATGTAGAGTAATCTGGTTTAGATTAGCCAAAAGCTTCGTCATTTCAAATTAGGGGAAGGATGAAAAAAAAATAAAACCGACTTCTAAAACAAAACACTACAAAGTGAAAAATAACTTTAATTTCGGAAGTCGGTGTCTTTGGTTTTGTATTTTCGTTTTTTGCCACCGACTTCCGAAATTAAAGTTATTTTTCACTTTGTAGTGTTTTGTTTTAGAAGTCGGTTTTATTTTTTGCTAAAAAGTTT
Source organism: Dicycla oo (assembly GCA_948252095.1). Lineage (NCBI taxonomy): Eukaryota > Metazoa > Arthropoda > Insecta > Lepidoptera > Noctuidae > Dicycla > Dicycla oo. Next base: position 12,398,826 of record OX411714.1, on the reverse strand, counting down.
TTATTTTTCACTTTTTAGTTGTGGAACCTACCCCACACAAATTCGAATACATAATTGAGCACAATAATTGTAGATATAGCCATGTAAATAACAGTGATAGGAAGTTATTAAAACATCAATACATCATCCATATAAAATAAGTGGGAAATATACGCATTATTGAAGCTAACTCAAAAACTCCCCAAGCAAAGTTAATAAAATTTATATGGGACCACCTCGGAAGTATACCCTTTCAAACAAAAAAAGAATTTTCCAAATCGGTCCATCCGTCTTTGAGTAATCGCGTAACAAACATACAAAAAAAAATACAGACGAATTGAGAACCTCCTCCTTTTGGAAGTCGGTTAAAAATATTACTAAACTAAAAAATATTACTAAATTAGTCTACTAAACTAGTCCGTAAAGCATTTTCAATTTTCATAACTCGTAGGTATTTTGCGACGTTCGCGTTCGGTAATTATCAAAAGGAAAATGTAAATTCATTTTGATTTTAGTTACATGATACATCACGCTGATAAAACAGTATCGTGATTGAGGTTCGAAATTAATATTTAAAAAATCCTGTTTGAGTCTCATATAAATAATTGTTCGGCTACAGACACGCTAACACAACCTTGCTGCAGCTTCAAAACCAACCTTCAATAAATACCACTATCTTGCAACCAACATAAATCATCCAAAAGGCCACAAGCAAACACCAGCAAATTGCACTGTTGGTAAACACCAACTTCACTTAATAAGCATTTTCATTCGAGTTCCATTCGAGTTTCACAAGTAGCGCTCCATAGTTTTCCCACTGGAACTTTTCAATCGACAGATAAGAGGCTTGTGGACTTTTCCCGATATTTATTTCCCACAAAGCGGCAAAGAAACTTGCTTTGTCGACAATAAATTGTGTTTGTTCATTATTCAATTGCTCCCTTCTTCATTTTAATAAGCTTACCGATTTTTGTGGTGAAATTTGTTGTTTTCTGTAAAGAAAAGTTTTTATTTAACAGTCTGCGAAGTTGTGTTGCTGATCTAATAATGGGTATCAAAATATTTTGTTTGGTACTTTGCTGTAGGTAAGCTTTGTTGTGTCACGTCATATTATTTTGATTTTAAAATTGGATATTATCGGAGAGGTACTTAAAATATCACCTTACTCTTCTCTTTACCACCTTTTGTTGCAATGGCTGGTAGAGAATGCCTAAGGCATTAAGTCCGCCTTTGTACCTTACTAAATGCAAACTGTATACTAGCCATAACAAGATAAAAAAATATATTAAAATTAATAGATTAATTAGAAAAATTCATAAATCATTAAAACGCCATAAAGTTAATAAATTGAATACAAAACTTAGGCAAAAAAATCTAAATTTAATTCACGAATTAAAAAAGTGTAATACTGAGTTAGAATTATGTAATACTATGTATGATACCGACACTCAGCACCTTCAGGATGAATTGTTTGTAAAGGAATTTGCTCTAAAGGAGATCTTTAGTAAATATGAGGCTACTCAACAAGACCTGAGTAAGCGCTTGCAGGAGGCCAATGAGTTGGCAGACCTGGTCAAGTACAATGCGGAGAGGTATGAGTCTCTGACTAATAACCTCTCTTTTAGCTGTGCCTGCTCCCAAGAGCCCCAGCTTCAACTTGGTACACCCACACCCTCAGTGGCTCAGCCAGTAGGTAGCTGTGTGTATGATGATAACAATAGAATGAATAATTTGATTAAAACAACATATATATTTTCTGACAAATTTGGTCAAGGTTTTGGTAGTATATTTAATCAGTGTTCACAACAATCTGTAATTAATCATTGTTTACCCGGTGCCAGTATTAGCCAATTAATTAGGAAAATTAAATTGACAAAAATAAACCCCAGTTCCACTGTTATATTATTGTATGGGGATAGTCTAACTGTAAGAAAAAAGGACATAAATGAATGTGTCCATTTGATGTTGCATCTTAACAAGACCAAGAATTGTAAATTTATTTTCTGTGCCTTACCTTATTCGCAATATTTGTATGATGAGCAAAATAGGCACATTTATAATTTAAATATGTTAATTTATAATAGGACTTGTCATCACAGTGATGCTATTTTATATTTCGACTGTAATCAATTTATTACTGATTACAAACTGACAAATAATACAATGTATTTGCCACCTAGTTGTCGGAGACTTATTGCTAATCTTTTAGCATACAATATACAAAGTGACACCGGTACCTGTAGTGTACCATCGAATACTGTTAGTACTGGTACTAACACCACTTTTGACACACCTTGTAGTTTAAACTATTAGGTGCGACAATGGGTCAGCCGCATATATTGAATGTTGTACATCAAAATATGCAGGGTCTGTCCGGCAAAGAGCTAGAGTTAAGTTTATTTATGGAGAACTATAATGTTCAGGTGTTATGTATGACTGAACACTGGTTGAAGGAACATGAAGTATTGTTTATAAACGATGATTATTTTACTGTACAAAGTGCATTTGTAAGAAAAAGTGCTATTCGCGGTGGGTCTTTAGTTCTGGTTTCAAACAAGTTGAAATGTAAACAACGGTTAGATTTAGTTAATCTTTCTATCGAGCGCACTATTGAGTTGTCTTGTGTTGAACTCGAGCGATACGTTATAATTTGCGTATATCGACCCCCTTCTGGGGATTTTACTCATTTTGAATCGGTAATGGAAGATGCACTGAATAGGTTAAAATCTAGTAATAAAAGTATAATTTTATGTGGAGATTTTAATATTAATATTTTAGATGTTACTCCATTAAGTATTAGACTTCTCAATCTTTTTAGGTCTTATAATTTATTTAACTTATTTTTTGAACCTACTAGGATCACGGCATCTTCGTCCACATGTCTTGATAATATATTTAGTGATTGTGATGCCAAAAATAAATTAGTGCTAAGTGACTTAAGGTCTGACCACTGTGGTTTATTAGCTAGCTTCCCTATGCCATTACATAAAAAGCCGCATAAAATAGAATGCAGGCCTTATACAGCTAGTCGTTGCAACAAATTTAAAAATAATGTAGCCCAAAGAATTAGACCATCTATAGTAGAACATGACAATCCTAATGAAATCTATGGAGCCCTTTTTGATGTTGTGCAAAAAGAGTACCAATCTACCTTCAAGACCAAAACCATTAATATCAATGGCACTACCGTTGGCTTTAACCAATGGGCTACTCCAGGTATTTATAAAAGTAGAGCGAGACTATACGAATTATATGGTTTGAAAAAGCACAGGTTTGATACTCCTTTCCTAGAGTATGTCAAAAATTATTCAAAATTATTTAAAAGTATTTGTGTTTGTGCTAAATCTAAATTTTTAAGCAATACAATTAAAAATTCCAATAACAAAGTAAAAACCACTTGGAAAATTATTAACAATGAAACGGGTAAGTCGGTTAAACAAGACAAACAACTTGAAGTTATGGTCGACAACAAATTAGTTAATAAAGCAGCAGACGTTGCTGAGGCATTTAATGAGTTTTTTGCCAACATACCTATAACTACGACTCGCTCCTTAAATTCATCCCCGTCTAAAGCTGAAAACCTTTTGCATAGTAGTGTGCCTAAATGTGGTCGCTTATTTAGCTTCGAACATATAACACCTCGTGATGTAGTTAATGTATTTAACACACTTAAGTCTAAAAACACTGGTGATTACTGGGGCATCTCCATTAAACTGTTAAGTAATATAATAGACATAGTAGCCCCCTATCTAGCTGTTAGTTTTAATAAATGTGTTGATGTAGGAACTTTTCCTGACCTCATGAAAAGTAGTAAAGTCATACCTTTATTTAAATCAGGTAATAAAAATGACGTTGGCAATTTTAGGCCTATTTCTATCTTACCTGCATTTAGCAAAATATTTGAAAAGTTAATACTCAAGCAGTTGCTAAGACATTTTAATTTAAATGGCCTCCTTCATGATGAACAATATGGCTTTACTAAAGGTCGTTCGACTACAGATGCGGGTGTTGCTCTGCTGAAACATATATTTAACGCATGGGAGAACTCGCAAAATGCTATTGGAATTTTCTGTGACCTTTCCAAAGCCTTTGATTGCGTGCACCATGACACGCTTTTGCGTAAACTACATCATTACGGTGTACAAAACGAAGCTCTTAAAGTAATAAATTCATATTTACATAATAGGTTTCAATGTGTAGATGTAAATGGTGTGAAATCTTCCGGGCTACCAGTTCAGTTAGGTGTACCTCAAGGTTCAATACTGGGTCCATTCTTGTTTTTAGTGTATATCAATGACTTACCATTCTATTTAAAGGGTATCTGTGACGTTGTACTGTTTGCAGATGACACCTCTCTTATTTTTAAAGTAGACAGGAATAGACAAGATTTTGACGACGTAAACAGTGCACTCTCAATGGTTACAGATTGGTTTACGACAAATAACTTAGTTCTCAATGCTAAAAAAACGAAATGTATAAAGTTTGCCTTACCGAATGTTAGAAATCTAGGACCCAACATCGTTTTAGATAAAGAGATGCTTAAAACTGTAGACTCGGCAGTTTTTCTGGGTATAACAGTAGATGCCAAACTTCAGTGGGGCCCACATATATCAAGCCTAGCGGGAAGGCTCAGTTCAGCCGCCTACGCCGTCAGGAAAGTAAGACAATACACTGACGTTGATACAGCTCGGTTAGTCTATTTTAGTTATTTTCATAGCGTTATGTCATACGGTATTCTGCTCTGGGGCAAAGCCGCTGACATTCAAAATATATTTGTTCTTCAGAAACGAGCTGTTCGAGCAATTTACCAGCTCGGTGCCAGAGTTTCTTTGAGAGATTTTTTTAAACAGATTGGTATTCTCACGGTGGCATCACAATTCATCTTCGCCAACATCTTATATATTAGACAAAATATACATTTATACACTAAAAACAGTGATATTCACAATGTTAACACCAGAAATAAGGACAAATTACGTGCTCCATTTCACCGGCTTCATAAGGTTCATAACTCATTTGTTGGGCTTGGTATAACTTTTTATAACAAGCTACCCTCTTCTTTGCTAGATTTGCCCTTTAATGCGTTCAAAGCTAAAGTAAAATCTAACCTTTGTTCAAAGGCATACTATTCTATCAACGATTACTTAAACGATAAGAATAGTTGGTCGCTGTGTTTAACTTAAGACAATGTTTATGTTCTTTCTCCAGAATTAGCATAGCTACTGACAGGTTATATGAGTTCATATAATTATTTATTTTCTTTGACTCTCAAGGTCAATTTATTTTAATTTTATTTTTATTTATTATTGACATAATCTACTCATTTCAATGTTTATTTATTTTTTATGAGTGGTATTGCAATATGTGGTTAGCTAGTGACCTCGACAATTGATCATAGTTTTTCTTGCCCGAGCAACCGGCAGCAAGTTCGTCATGCTCCCTTAGATGTCACTGCTTGCGGTAGCGTCGGGGGTCGGGTTGTCTCCTTCCCTCAAATATGGCGAGGGGGGTAATGGCTGATCTTTGCGTTATACTCGTGAACGGGTGCTGCTTGTGGTGACAGGTCGTCTTGCTGACCTTGGTTTTGTTTTGTTATTAGTAATTTAACTCGTTGTTGATTTTACTTCGATGGTCCTAGTTTATCCCTATCTGTGACTTGTGAGTTACGACTACATGTACGGCTATATGTAAGTGGGCACGCCCTTTATTACTGGAGGCTTTTATTTAGGTATAAAGTTCTGCTTACGTTTTTAGTTTTGTATTTTGTTTCTGCTTGAGTATTGTTTTCGTTTTTTTTTTTTTTTTGGTATATTGGCGTGTGCTAGCTTACTTATAGCAAATAATTTAATTTAATGTTTTGTGTTGCGTAATGTAAATAAATTATTATGCGCAGTATTATATAGAATCATTTTTTTAACTGAACAGACAGCTGTGCTGCTGGGGAGTTTGTTGCGCCACTTCTTCTCCCCAGCTAAAGCACTAGGAAGTGGTGAAGGGCGGGCGTTTTTGGGGGACTGTCTTATGTAATTTTGACGTTCAAAAAGTGCTGATTCTCAGCCTAGTTTGAATAAATGACTTTTGATTTTGATTTTTTTTTTGACTGTGCGAGAAGTTAGAAGTAAATAAATAAATACTCAATCGTTATTTGTCTCATTGTGATGCATCTGGGTTGGTGTAGAATCGTGTAACTACATTCATGTACTTTAAAAGTAGATATTTTATAAGAATGCAATATCAACTACTTGTATGAATTAACACGATAGAAATCATACAGCCAAACGTCAACTGACATATCGTTAAACGTTGACGTTGAAACGATGGTCGCCTTTTCATAAAACACAACCATTTCATAAAATGTCCGAACACTTCAGAAATGATCAATTCTAATATGTGGCCAAAAATAAGAATTTGAGAGTAAGATTATATATAGAGTAGTACTTGTAATTTTACTCTCAATTTCTTATTTTTTCATTTCACAATTATCTAAACCACTCTATACATTAAGACGAAAGCTCCAGGTAGGCCGCGATATTCAAATTTTCTTAAGTTTTCTGCAATTTGCAAGTCAGTGACAGGTCTGAATGTGATCTGAATTGGATTCGCGACCGTAACACATTAAAGTCATAAATACAACTCTTTAAGACCAGGTATGAATGACTATTTACTGAAATCTTGACATTTGAGGATTATGCTAACTTAAAAAAATTGTATTACTGTTTCTAGTTATTATAATTTTGTAAATACATATAAGTGAGGTCGCCAATTGTCCATAGTTAAACGAAAAGGATCCAACCCACATTGCACCTAATGTGGGTTGGATCCTTTTCGTTTAAATATCGACAATTATACTTAAACTAGCTAACGCGGCAAACGTTCTCCTGTCAAAATTTCAATAATTCATACAAAATTCATAAACGAAAACGCACTTTCAGTTTTCCCTAATTTTCCCGGAAACTTTTCAAACATTTTCTTTAATACAAATCTTGTCCTGACAATTACAAACACAACAAAAAAGAATTATCCAATTTGGTGCAGTCGTTCGGTAGTTATGCGCGTAAATACATTTTGGCGATTCATTTATATATATGTATATACGTATATAGATTAACATAAAACCTATACTGACTAGCAAATTGCAAAAAAACGTAAGTACATTTGAATTTCGCGGGCTACTTTAAGCTTGTAACTTTTCACGTAAACATTTCAGTAATCTAATCGAATATAATGGATGCAGAATATGTAGCCCATGTAGGTGTAGACCGAGTAGCAAGTTTGTCATCAGCCCGTTCATATAGGCTTCACATCTCTTATTCATAACACCTAATGGCAAAATCCGTTCAGCTTAAACTTATGGCCAATTTCAATAACAATATGGCATATTAATTGTGAAGAATTATTAATTAACATGGTTTTCGATAATACAGATTTAATAGTGAATAGCTGATGGTGTATTACGCGTGTTCTACATGGAGTTGAATAATATATCATTGCGTTTGATTATAAGCAAAATTGGATATAGGTTTTAAGGCGCCCCCGAAGCATGCGTAGTTCATACAAACGAAATTCAAACATATTCTAAAGATAGTGTGTATTTATTCCGATTGGATTACAGAATATCGAGGTTCCCAAACATATATTTTGAAAGGACACTGATTTGAAGACGAGATATGAGAAATTTAAAATTTCTATACAAAACTTATTTTTCTCATATTTCATGTTTAAATCAATGTTCTTGTTTAATATATATTTGGGAACTAGATATTCTGTAATCCAATCGGAATAAATACACACTACCTTAAGAATATGTTTGATTTACAAATTATTTTGGTATTTCGTTTGTATGAACTAAGCATGCTTTGGGGGGCTCTTAAGTAGCTGGTATTGTTTTCAAAATACGGTTCTAATTCTACCCTGACCACCGCCATAGAGTGCTAGAATCTAGGAACTAGTCTAGAGAATTTGGAAACGTCTTTGCAAAATATAAATATAGTCAGCTTAATAAAAAAAAAACCGGCCAAGTGCGGGTCGGACCACGCAAAGTGGAGAGTTCCGTAGTTGGGATGAATTTATACCAAGAATAAATTTAACATTGTAGTTGAAAAACATGTTCTGCCATACATTCCAACTACAATTGTAAGTTTGTACGCACAATATTGAGAGATTTACCATGTTATTTTAAGACCAGAAAGAAAGAAAGAAAGAAAACCTGTTTATTCGGCACATGCCATAAGTGCACACAACCACCAAATAAATAAATAATAATAGAAAAAAAATAGAAAAAAAATAGAAAAAAAAATTAATAATAATAAAATTTAAAAAAAAACAAAGAAAAAAATAACTTATCTCTATACAATAAAAAGCTTAAAACTAGACATAAGAAAAAAAGTGACAATAATGTGGGTCTCACGGCTGTGCCAAATAGGCCCAGTTCAGCAAACTGCCGCGCAGCTAGTGCCCGACGCTGGTTTTCAACTGGACCTGTGATGGTGATGTGACCATAGACTTCTTTTCAGTTTTCTTGTAATCGTATATTTTCTGTATCTTTTTCAAAATTTTAAGCTCAGTAGCTTCAGAGATAAGGGGAATGGTCAATTTTGGTATATTTTTTAAATTAACTTTGATACATTTTATTTTTAAATTATATATATATATATATTTGAGACCCACACAGTAAGCCCTTTTAATTCGGAGCAAATTGGTTGTGACAGACGGACAGACACACGAGTTATCCTATAAAGGTTCCGTTTTTTCCTATTGAGGTATGGAATCCTAAAAACGGTATTGCATTAGGCAACCCAAAATCAGCAGATCCACATTCAAAACAATGTTTTATAGTAAAGTGAAGCATCGAAACGTAGCTTTTATAGTTTTATTAGGTAGACATTAAAGCAAGGTTTAGCAACCACGTAAAGTGGCCCCAAAAATTTACGCAGGGAGCAATATTAAAACGTTTCAATTGCCGCATTTTACGACGAGGTCGAAATTTAAAACGCGTTTCGGGGAGTGTTGCCAGCCTCCGTCTAAATGCTTTATGTTTTATTTTATTATCCGTGTCGCCACCTAGTCTTTATTACACGTTGTATATTATTCGAATTTGGTCTTTTTTTTTTAAAGCTGATAAGGTTTTTAACAGAGTGTTTTTTGTTTGCATTTGTAAGATATAACTATGTCTGTTTGGTTTGTTTTTCGAAAATTATGCCTTAGCATAGGTGACTCTAAACGTTTTTTAGGGTGAAAATTCATCATCATGCTGAGTATAGGCAGGAGGCCCTGTTGTGCCACGCTTTCCTGGTCTGTGGGGGTCCATCCAGCTCTTTTCCGCGATTTTCTGTAGATCGTTCGCCCACCTGGCGGCTTTTCTGCCAACGCTCCATCTACCATCTCTCGGCAACTCTCGGCAATGTTCTACCTGCCAACACCGCGTCCAGCCAAGTGTCCTGCCCACTTCCATTTCAGAGTCACTACCCGTAGTTCGACGTCTTGAACTTTATAGATCTACGTCCGTAAGCAAGCAGGTAGGTACTTCAAATTACCTGTTAAGGATTAATTTTAGTGGGTATTATCTAAATCCGTACCTGTCACGTTGTTTCATTTGAGAATATCGACAGAACCATATGTCTTTAACTCGACATAGGATCGACGGATCACAATAAAATTGATGTTAACAAATTCAATTTCTACAGGAAGTAATAAATTCTACGCATAAGGTTCAATACAATGGAAAAGGTAGACGGGCTGTTTTTTACCCTCATTCACGTTATTTATCATCACATCATCACTCCATCGTCGACTCCGACCTAGACTAGAATCAAGAGCAAACCTATCTTAAATAATAAAAAAAAAAACATTGTTCTGTCCAAATTTCAATAATTCGTACAAAAAAACCGTTCAGTTTTTCCAGATTTTTCCAATTTTTCGGGAAACTTTTCCAATTTTTCTTTCCGTAAGAACCTAATTCGAACTTTTTAATTTTAAAATCAAAATTAGCCAAATCGGCCCCGCCGTTCTCAAGTTATGGCGTGACCAAGGGATACAGGGATTGATTTTTATATACACATACGTATATAGATATGTACCTATTATGGGCACGGTTTCACAAATTGTCACAAATCTTATCAGAAAACTGATGTCGCATGGTCGTTGTTATGTTTGCACCGGTGGCAGGAGGACCAAGGCTGCCTAGACACGGCGCCCTTGTGCTGGATTGGTCCTTGGGGTGGTCACGGCGTGCTAAGTGTTCTGGTGCGTCGGTGCCGGTGATGGGGGATACATCCAGAGGATGGTCCGTTACTGGACTATCCTCTGGGGTGTATCGAGTTCGCGGATGAGTGCCAACGCGTGCCCGTGTTACCGCCACAAGCAGCAGAGGAGGACACCGTGAAGTTTTAGTGGGTTAGAGTCCGACATAACTGCAATATCTCCCCGCGGTAGTGCAGTATGCGTGAGCATTCCTCCACGAAAAACAAAAGGACGAGTACAATACAGGTTCTAATTTTTTTCCACTAATTATTCAACAATATTACATAGCAATCAAAGCTTAACCCCTCTCAACAAAAACAATAAAAAAGTACATAATATACACGTCTAAACAAGGCTCTATGTATAATATAGGCACCATTAGCTTTAGCAAAAGGTTTATTCAGGATTATCCGAGTTTTGGAAGAAGCAATTAACGCTTTTGAATGATTGAGTAGGTAGCTGGCTTAGTTACGCTTTCAGAGGAACCTTTCAACTTGTGTCTGCGTCTAATACGTACAACGCATTTGGATCTATGAATTTTATATAGGCGAAAATGTAAACATAGGTACGTACGTAGAGGGGCTCGTGGCAAAATAATAACAACCGCACGGGTCGATCTTAAAGGTTAAGCAACGCTTGCGAAGGTCAGTCCGTGATTGGGTGACCATCATTTACATAACGGGAGCCATTGGTCCCGGCTGTCGTTCGTAGATCTTTGACAGTCGTTACGGATAGTCAGAATCCCGAAAGTTTAAACCAGCCTTGCCAAGGGGTATGGTGTTGTGGAGGTCAGATAACATAATATTATCTACTGGTATTCAGCTGCATCCGTTAGACTGGAATCCGAACCTTCAGCCGATAGTTGGGAAAAACTCTAGGCAAATGATATGGTATGGAGGCATATATATGAACACTGTGTCTGGTTTTGAAGCTGGCTTGTTCTGTTTGATTTTAGGGGTTTAAAAAGAGATCAATAAAAAACGTGGTGATTAAACTATTCTTGCCTTCATCATCATTTCAGCATCATCGAGATGTTTTCTTAAGGGGGAAGCGCCAGGGTAGCCCGCGAGATCCCAATTTTCTTAAGTTTTTTGCAATTTAAAACGTGTAAATCGTGATACGCGACCGTAACATAGATGTATTTACAAAAGTATAATCATTAGAATCAGTAATACAACTCTCAAATGCCAAGATTTCATGAAATATTCATTCAATAGGATTAACTGGTCTTAAAGAGTTGTAACTGACTTGCAAATTCACAAAAACGTGAGACAATTTGAATTTCGCGGCCTTACCTACATTGTATACTGCAGTACTCGTCAGCTTTTCACCAATATTTAGACTGGCAAGTTGGATAGCGTACCCCCCCACCCCCCTCCCCCACCCACAATGCACTGCGTGGGAATGGCATTTAGGGAATCTGGATTAGGTACTAACTACATAGTTACCGTTATACTAAAGGTGTTGTGTTTTTGGTTTGTTTAAATCTACATATCGATCCTACATATGATACATAGATTGACCTACATTTGGTTTGCACGATGCTCACTTCCTGTTAAAATCTCGCTCTTTCGAGCGTACTGTACTGCTTTTTACACGTGCAACCTGTGGGCTAGATATACGCAAAGATCGTACAGCGCTCTCCGCGTTCAATATAACAATTCGTTTAGGATGCTGATGCGCATATAGATTGCTTTTACGCAACAATGCGTAAAAGTTACGCTTCCCTGGTGTGCAGGGTGTGGGGCGGCTCCAACAGTGTCATCGCCTGCTGGACTGTGTATACGTGGGTTACTGTTGTGCCATCTCTCATGGGTGTAGCAAAGGTGACCAACCGTTATTTCTTGTATTGTTCTCCTTGATTTTGTTTAGTGTCTGTGTTCACTAACATAGTCGTAAGTTATGGGTGTTTCGCATATTTCGTGCAAATTCTCAACGATTCCAAATTTCAAATTTATTGATGAATTATTTGGTTTTTTTTTTGCAAATATCATTAGTATATAATTAATCTTTGAACATTTAGTAGTTTCTACTTTCTTTTAATTAGTATCGATGAAATTATAATCATTTCTAAAATAAAGAAACGAGGGTAAACGAACGGAATGAGGAAGAAGGTAATGAGGTTTGAATACTTTGTCCAGTTTTTCTTCAAAAATATCACAATTACAAATCTAATACATGTACTAAACTTCGAAGGTAATCATTAAAATTGATAAAAAGCTACGTAATAAATGAAATCATATATACTCACTTTCTAATACGGACGATAGGAAAGAGAACGAATCCAGAATAATCACCTCCCGCGACACTTAACACGAAAATATTTTTTTTCCACGAGCAAGCATGCATCCGCTACGACGTTTGCTGCCAGACTGAGACGTGCGCGGAGCTAAACATGGCAGCAGAGTAGCATTTAAGGTCTAGCGCAAACTACAATATAGATTTCTTCTCATAACGAAGGTAATCAGAAAAAATTGAAAAAAATATTTACCAGATATAATTTCAGTATATTTAAAAGATACCATTATTTAATTTAGACGTAAACGTTGCGTTTATTAATATACTACATTTATATAGTTATAATTTTTCTATTTACTTCGTTTTATTCGGATAAAATACAAATGTATTAAGGATAGTAGTAAATGGACAACGACGGAAATGAGAATAAGTAAAGTTTTTAATTTATATTTAACTAATTACGTTAATTTATACAGTCAATCTTACATGCATGCAAGCATAACTCTATTACATTTAGTTTTCTATGGAAAAAATTTAGAAGTTTATTGAATAAACATTTTTTTTCTTACTGGACTTGTAATATGCACGAAAAAAGAGAAACACCCATATACTAACAATCTCGTTGAGCCTTGGTTACTCAAATAAAGAAAAATTCTATTCTATTCTTTAGAGTCTACAAATAGGCTTATGTACGCAAACATACATCTTCTTTCGCCTTACATGAATTAGGTTTATAATGGTACGAGTAACGCATATAAACGCTCACATAAATTGTTCATTACTTTGTATCCTAATAGCGGCAAAATATCCAGATAGCCACAAAATATCGTGGTTTGCGTGCGACAAAAGGGCATGAGCGTCTTGGTCATGCCCTTTTGTACTTATAACAACCTTCTAAAGCTTTTCTGAAATATCGAAATTAAATAATAGTGTTTTTAAATTCCCCTCACATCAGTATGTATTCAATCACAACAATTATTTAGCGATCGCTTCACAATTGATATGATATCAATGACATATCGGCGCCAATCGCCTTGAACTCATGAATATTGGATGAATCGCATGATTACCATAATTAGGGGTAAATTAAACACTTTGTGTTCAATAATACAATGATACTGATGCCTAAACTATTTCAGCTAAATCAATATGCGAAGCATTTTCCCAACTATCTTAGGGGCGGCTTCCAGTCTAACCGGATGCGCGAATCCGCGACGTTATATAGGACCTGGGGGGCTACCGACTTGAGTAGAAAGCAAGCTCTTCTTTCTACTCCAGTCTGTGTGAGATGAATGTGGATAAGGGGAGACAGAAGAAAATTATACTCTTAAACATCGAAGAATTTGTAGCATCTCCGCGAAAGCTGTCGTTGTCGCTTTAAATTCACAAATGAAACATCATCCCTCCCTTTTTCTACCCACACGAAATCGTAAAACGTGTGAAAATTCAGCATGCCATCTGATCCACACATATTGAGTTTTATCTTCCCCCTCACGGAATCGTCATGAATAATCATTCGAATTAAGCTAATGCATCAAGCCTAATAGGCCATTCTACGTATATACGCGCTAATCGAATAATGGATATTAATCGCCTCGTATATTAATCTCAAATGGAACATCTACTTAATTTTACTGTGCTAGTTAGGCCAAGTGCTTGGAAAGAATAAGGAACTTTTACTGTTCTTCTTAGTCTCAAGAAGGCGAAAAAAGAATTTTCGGGCAAGGAATTGTCCAACAAAATCAAACCTATTCTGATAGCTATTGTAATTCTGTTAATCATCTGTGGTATCAGATTTTTCGCTTTTCATGACTCCTTACAAAAGTAACGACGTTTGTAAATACTCCTCAACTCTTTTTCCCTGGCCCATTTAAACAAAAAAGGCAGATTTATATTATGTGAATATCGGAAAAAGGTAAGATATCGGAAAAGTAAGCTTTGCTGTAATAATTTCTATAACGTAGCATGTTTTTTCAGGATAGTTAGTTACTTTCTTTCTTTTTTTTTCATTTTCTACTACACCAAGTACTGGGCTTAAATATGCAAGTGACGCATAGTTTGTGGCTCACTGAACATGTCACATAGTGTATTCCTACTTTTTGATGAATATCATATACAGGATGCTCGGAAATTCGACTTATTCCTTGAAAGGGGTTTTTTCCAACAAATCAAGGCCTACCAACTAGAGGTTGAAAATTAATGGTTTCCGAGTTACGAAGGTTTTTAGATTATTGTACTAATTTTCAGACAAGTCACCAAAAAAAAAAAATAACTACTTCTCTCTCGACACTTATTTGTGATTTTTCTGACAAAAAAAACACATGCTCTAAATTTCCATAATTTCAGAAATAAAAGGTCTTAAGTGGAAAGAAATCCGTTTATTATTTTTTAAATTAAGACGTGATTTGAAAATAAATGTTATTTTCGACCGCTAGTTGATAGGTACTTTGTTGGGGTTTAACCCCTTTCAAAGAGTAGGTCGTATTTCCGAGCAACCTGTATATACGAGTATAAACGTAAAATACTGCCTTACAGTAGTTGTGAATTTGACAATCGAGCACACATGGACATGTTATTATTAAATGTATTATTAGTATTATTGAGAAGGTTTTGCTAAAAAGAAAAGCATTTTTATCGCCCGTATCAAAATAATCACAAAAGAAAAATTCACAATGCTAGAACTAAACCGTTAAAATTTTTCATAAGACCAGAACATATTGAAAATCGATGCGGTAGGTATTTCCATGATTAAACCTTCAGGAAACAACGTATTATAAGTATTTAGTTTATGAAATTCAATATTTCCATTCAGTAACAATTCGCGAAAGTTGCCAATTTCATGAAGCTTTGTATGTATTATGAATTACCAAGTATCGTTGGAACATTTCATCGAGTCTGAACCTACATACACAGAGAATATTGTATAGCAAAGCTTTTGTGCGGAGTTGTAGTCTGTAAAAAATGTGGCTTACAAACTGAATGGATTGGTCCAATATCAACACAACACGAATTGTTGGTTTAGCGGCGGTCGAGTGTGTTCTGCCAAAATGGCTACTGGGGGTAACCTGGGCGTTACTATGAGGCTGCATCGTATTTCGATAGCAATTACAGGGTTAAAATCTCAGTGAGCCGACGCACGGAGCATCATATTGCAAACATTGTTCTGTTGTGTACTAATTAAATGATCATTGTTCTGGTCACTTCTGTTCCCGTCCCCACAATGGACTTCAGTTTACGGTGAAAGCGAATTACAAGTCTATTTGATACCTAGCGAAAACATTCTGAGTTTTATTTTCGTATTTTCATCGTGTTTCTTTTTTGATATGCAGATTAGTTAAACTTTTTATATACAGATTAGTTTTACTCGTATTGTTAATTGATTGTGTGAATTCTGAATAAAGTTTTGTGTTGGCTGGCAACAATGAAATCCTAACTAATATTATAAATGCGAAAGTAAGATTGTTTGTTTGTTACCTATTCACGCCTAAACCACTGAAACGATCATCGTTGTCAGGTGTACAGATAATTCAATCATGATTCGAAAGACACGTGATGGCACCACGTGTCTTTCGAATCATGATTGAATTATATTATTATTGAAAATTTAGTAGTGTGTTAATAGTATTTATTTTTTAATTTACCTTATACATTTTGTGACTTTAGAGTGTCGATAGACCGGTTTTTCCTACTATCCTAACTAATATTATAAATGCGAAAGTGAGTTTGTTTGTTGGTTACGCTTTCACGCTAAAACGGCTGAACGGATTCGGATGAAATTAGCACACAGGTAGACCATGACCCGAAAAAGGACATAGGCTATTTTTCATCGGCATCGCGAGCGAAGCTTCGGGTGAGTGAGCCGCTAGTACTGAATAAATCTTTTCAGTATTTCATTGTTGCCATTAGATCTGCCACCCTGTGGTTTCCTTGGAAACATAATTTAGCAAAAGCGATCTTCCTCAAGTACCTATTATACGGTGTTTGTTTATGTGAATATGACATCACATGATGAGTTGCAAGTTAACCAAGACCTGTAAGCCAGCTGAGTTTTCCAAACTGTTTTATCAAAAAATACGACTAATAAACTAACTCTCGATCAATCTCTTGCAACTCGCCCATGAGACGGATGCTCTTGTCAACCGCTTCCTTCGATTCAACCGTATATGTATAGCGTTTTTCTTCAAAATATGTACACACGGCTACATATCACGTTCCAGTTTAAGCTGATCTCGCATTGTATTGGATTTCGGTCCAATGAGAGGTCAGCTTATACTGGAAATGTGCTTATGCTTGTAATGTAGCCGTGTGTACTTTCTTTTTCTCAGTTAACACGCTTTCGTTATCATTTTCCGATGTCACTTCGTGGACAATAGTGTGCGTAATACGTTTTTTTCGACTGTAATATTAAGTAACTACTTTTTGTAAATGCCCTAATGTATAACTGTTTTTTTGTCCCAAATAAATAAAATAAAGTCACATATAAGCAAATTATACAGGGTTATTGGTAAAACACCAGCAACCTCTTAAGGGGCCATTGTACTCATCATTATGAACAACTTTTACTATGGGACCAAACCTGAAATCGCGAAAAGAATCAGCCGTTCAGTACGCATAATTTGTCAAAATGTACTGAACAGCTGATTTTTTTTCGCGATTTCAGGTTTGGTCCCATAGCAAAAGTTGCTCATAATGATGAGTACAATGACCCCTTAAGAGGTTGTTGTTGTTTTACCAATAACCCTGTATATCTAGTTAATAAACCTTCCCCCTAAAATCAACTGAGCCACCTTTCATCGTAATTAACCACACATCAATCCACTCGTAGTAAGCCCTCGTTTTTGGCCATTGTTCACCGCATACGTTTTAATTTTCGGTTGGAAATCAACGAAGTGAGCGTCGGGGGCGACCTAGCACCGGCCGATATGCTTCCGGGCCTGTTTACCCGGCAAATAAACCGGTCCGGCCAATTCCAGCCATTGTTAGAAATATTGTTTGGTATCCACAGAGAGCTGTACGGAGTTGTGAACAATGGACCGATAATAAGGGCTGGCGATGTTCGATTTTTTTATGTGGCTACATAAATGAGATGCAAATTCTATTTTAAAGTGTCTTCTGTGACAGGTCTTCTTCTGGTAAAGATATTTCCTTGCAGACGTATTAGTAAGTATTAAAAAATACGTCAGTATTTCTCAGGAAATACTCGTGTAAATGGGTGCCCTAATTAGAAAAATCCCTAATACCCGGTTTCTGAGGAGTTGTTAAACGGAATTTAGCTATTCATTCAATAAAATTATCTATGTAACCGAATTACTGCCTTATGATCGGATTTTGAGGTCCTCAGATAATAATAAAATAATAATATTTTATTAAAGTTATAATGTAAAACAGTAAATACAGTTTTGCTTAAATCTATGTCAAGTTCACTAGTGTTATTTGCCTGAACTAGGACATCCTGTGTTTCAATGTTTCAGGCGTGAGGAGTTAAAAAAAAATGAGACAAAGGTATGTAAGTAAAAAATCCTAATATATACTAACTTAGCTAACTAATTAAAAATAAATAGTAAACCAAAACAATCTTTATTTCAATACAACTAATAACTTCTCTGTATCCTTCATAGGACAAACTTTGAAGAGCTACTTTGAGAGTTTTCTTGCAACTTCCAGAATTTAGGGAATAGACGTTTGCTTTTGCATTTAGTCTGTTATAAGTCGAGTGAATTACTATCGATCGAGGGTTTATTCTTTCGATGCCCAAGCAAACTTGTAATAGTCCTTCAACGTTGTGTACTCATTGTTGTACAGTAAGGTCTGCAGATTGCCCGTTTATGTGTCCCAATATTAATAAGTCTAATAAAATTAAATGTTATAATTGATGACACCCTGACGTTCTAACAACATATGGAAGCTTTAAATAATATAATTCGTAAGCTGATATTCGTATTCAAAATGCTACGATATATTGCAGACCCAATAATAATTAGGCAAGTTTAATTTGCTGTATGTCATTCTATTTTGACGTACTGCTTTACGTCATGGGGTGAAGCATGTAAAAGATTATTACTACCCATCGAAAGGGCACAAAGAGTGATTCTCAAGGTGGCTACTGGCCACCCTTTCCTCTATCGCACTAATTTGCTCTACAAATGTTGTGAAGTAACAGTTAATAATAAAATAATAACAGTTCAATACTAACAGTTCGACAATTATTCATAATGAGCATTGTACTAAAACAACACGCAGCCCTTTGCTACAGCACTGAATTTACTAAAAAGACACTGTTTGCCCCACAAACAGTACAAAACATGCTTTCACAGCCAAATTTCGTGTTTTGCTTGGACGACCACTCTTTAAGGTAAATTCTTCCTGAACGAAGAGTTCAGAAAAACGATATCGAACCAGTACCTAATCACTATCGAATGGCATAAGTCCAACTTACATAAGTCCAAAACTTCATTTTTTTTTTCAATTATAGTTAAAATAACTTTATGGGTTTTGTTCATAAAGAGTTGACTTTTTACTATAAATGGTGGTATTTTCATTTACATACGCGATGTGTTCTTTTCAAAAAATGATTTTTGTTCAAAAGTGAAAAAGTGGACTTAGGGTTTTTACGAATTGGAGCACCCAAATGTTCCTAAACTCCGATAGTCTTTAAGTATATTGAGGCCAAAGCTTTAAAACTGATGGGTATGTGAGTGAAAAACTAAATATTTTGAAAAATTCTTGGTATTCAAGTCAAAGAATTTCATTGATTCACATGCACTTTTGAATTGCCATCAAGGAGTCGGTCAGTAACAAGGACGGTGAAGCTAGATCAAAATACTTACTAGTAACAGTCTTCGGTTCATTACGTTCATAAGTCCACATTCGATACCCACAAGTGACCGTACATCAAACCTCGAACTTTCCCTAGCTTGTGTATGTACTTTAGGAACTACCCCGTGATGACGGGTGGCGGTCGAAGGCTTATACGTTCCGTGAGGTGAAGACGTCGACGTTTGTCGCGATTGCCTAGTTCCTTGATCAAATAGGTATTATTACTAGTGAAGTAGTGACATATTGGTAGAAACAATGCTCGAGGAAACTAGGCGTGTTGACTTACGGAAAATACCTACTTATTAGAAGGAAAGTTTTGTGTATTGTCACAGAAGCACGTGCATATAAAAATATAAGTTAACTCGAGTATGATACTTTTTTGTTAGTAAGATGCAAAACAAAAGCTTTAATTAAAACACCGAAACAAAGATATACCCATTTTTTTTTCAATTAATAAAAAATAATAAAAAGTGTATTTCGGAAAAATAACACAAGACTAAGTACAAAAATTAAAACGATGTTAGCTACAAACGTATAACTATAAACTGTAGCGCAGCTAACAACGCCCTTCTCCAGATACAGAGTGGAATCGATGTTCCATGCAAAAAGTGCATAACTAGTAATTAAATTAAATTAATTAATTTTGATTCAGTTAATTGATAATACAAAAATAAAAAAAAACAAACAAAAAAAAATAAGATAAAAATAAACAGTAACTACAGGACATATTTGCGAGTATTTGGGATGTATTTAGACGTTGAATTAATATGGTGAGTGTAGCGTGAATGATAATGAGGTGTGCGAGGGGTGTTTGTGGTGTTTGTGACAAGTGTGTTGTGTGTGGTTTTGTTGGGGTGTGTGATGGTGTGATGAGTATATATAATATAAACGTGTAAAACGTTTCAGAGACGTCTAAGAACATAATGATTGTTAATATAGGTTAGTATTAGTACCCAGTATCTTCTGAAAATTGTACGATTAACTTCGGCTTAGAGTAAAAAATATTGTATATAAAAAAAACTAAAACGCTCTATAAACCTATTTTAGTCAAAGAAGTCTTCTTCTTTCACTATCAAATCATAATTCTAAAGAAATCGACAAAACACTTCTTTAACAAGATAGGCTTATAGATCGTTTTAGTTTTTTTTTTTTTATGAATGATTTTATTACTACATTTGCAGAGTATTAAATAATAAAAATAAAAATCATAATAGGCACCACCAACTTGCCGCGCTTGACTCGGTGGAACGCAGAGCTAAGAGGCTCATTGGCGACGTAAAACTGGTGGATGCCAAGCTTCATAGCTTGGCTCATCGCCGCAAGGTTGCCTGCTTGTCGGTCTTCTACAGATTGCACTTCGGTGAGTGTGCCCAATAACTTCACGACCTCATTCCACCGGCTCCCTTCTACCATCAGACATTTAGACGTACTACCAGTTACCATCCCTACCTAGTTGCTGTTCCACCAATTCACACTAAGCGTTTCCAAATGTCTTTTATAATGCGCACAGCAAAAGAGTGGAACTCACTACCTGAGTCTCTGTTTCCGAACGCATACAACCCTAATCATTTCAAAGCGAGAGTGAACAGGCTTCTTCTGGGTAAGCTCACTCCATCGTCGACTTTGTTTCTGTCACCTCCGACCTAGACTAGAGTCACGAGCAAACTCATCTTGAAACCTTGTAATGTATGTACATAAAGTAGGTACAACCCAACCATTTCATTTTCTGTTTAGACGCCGATGAGCTGACCTTAAAATGGCCTTTTCATTTAAATAACCACCGGCTACTAAAACCCACACCCCAATTCCCTACCAAAAAAAAAACATATCCTTAATAAACATTATTATTTCCATACCTATCGAAATAGAGGAGAGTAAGGTCATTAGAACAACACTAGTAACTTCAGTTAAACATGTTATTTCAAATATATATTCCAATTAGCTAAGTTTACTTTTGAAACCTAAGTTAAATTCACAAAGCATTCTGTTTGAGGTGTATCGCCCGGGGGCAGCAGGCGAACCCACCAACTAAACTAGTGGCCGGCTATCACAACGTAATGGACTTTAATAGAATAGGTACCTACTACTATAAATGGGAATATACCTACACAAATACGAGATGCTATTATAAATAGCGTTATTTTCATTGAATTTGGAAAGGGTTGGAAGCGATGCGCAGTTTCAGGAAATTCGTTTCATTAAAAAATACTCTACCCCTCCACGAATACGGCATAATAACGCTGAGTGAGGTGCTAGCCATAATAAGTCTTATTTCTGCGAAATTCAACAGTACCTAATAGAAAATTGACTACCAACTTAAATTGTTCGTATATTCAAATCTTGTATGAAATAGCTATAACGGCAAATTTACGTAGTGTGTTGTTTCAATTTGATTTCTCTGACTGTAGGTACTTTCCCGTTAATGTCTCAGGACGCGGAGTTATATGGTTATAGCAAGTTGTATCTGTAATAAGTGCATGCTTTAAATATCATCCAATTACCTGAATAGGTTCTTGCATTTAAAATCTGTTAGGTACCATAGAGGCAGGTGGGGTAACTGCTATAGTAATTAGCCACGCTATAGTAACTGGCCACTCTGCTATAGTAACTGGCCATGCTATAGCAACTGGCCACTCTGTTATAGTAACTGGCTACGGTATAGTAACTGGCCACTTTGCTATAGGAACTGGCCACGCTGTAGTAACTGGTCACTCTGCTATAGTAACTGGCCACTCTGCTATAGTAACTGGCCACTCTGCTATCTGGCCACGCTATAGCAACTGGCCACTCTGCTGTAGTAACTGGCCACTCTGCTATAGTAACTGGCCACTCTGCTATAGCAACTGGCCACGCTATAGCAACTGGCCACTCTGCTATAGTAACTGGCCACTCTGCTATAGCAACTGGCCACGCTATAGCAACTGGCCACTCTGCTGTAGTAACTGGCCACTCTGCTATAGTAACTGGCCACGCTATAGCAACTGGCCACTCTGCTGTAGTAACTGGCCACTCTGCTATAGTAACTGGCCACTCTGCTATAGTAACCGGCCACTCTGCTATAGTAACCGGCCACTCTGCTATAGTAACCGGCCACTCTGCTATAGTAACCGGCCACTCTGCTATAGTAACCGGCCACTCTGCTATAGTAACCGGCCACTCTGCTATAGTAACCGGCCACTCTGCTATAGTAACCGGCCACTCTGCTAAAGTAACCGGCCACTCTGCTATAGTAACCGGCCACTCTGCTATAGTAACCGGCCACTCTGCTATAGTAACTGGCCACTCTGCTATAGTAACTGGCCACTCTGCTATAGTAACCGGCCACGCTATAGCAACTGGCCACTCTGCTATAGTAACTGGCCACTCTGCTATAGTAACTGGCCACTCTGCTATAGTAACTGGCCACTCTGCTATAGTAACTGGCCACTCTGCTATAGTAACTGGCCACTCTGCTATAGTAACTGGCCACTCTGCTATAGTAACTGGCCACGCTATAGTAACTGGCCACTCTGCTATAGTAACTGGCCACCCTGCTATAGTAACTGGCCACTCTGCTATAGTAACTGGCCACTCTGCTATAGTAACTGGCCACTCTGCTATAGTAACTGGCCACTCTGCTATAGTAACTGGCCACTCTGCTATAGTAACTGGCCACTCTGCTATAGTAACTGGCCACGCTATAGTAACTGGCCACGCTATAGTAACTGGCCACTCTGCTATAGTAACTGGCCACTCTGCTATAGTAACTGGCCACGCTATAGCAACTGGCCACTCTGCTATAGTAACTGGCCACTCTGCTATAGTAACTGGCCACTCTGCTATAATAACTGGCCACGCTATAGCAACTGGCCACTCTGCTATTGTAACTGGCCACTCTGCTATAGCAACTGGCCACTCTGCTATAGTAACTGGCCACTCTGCTATAGTAACTGGCCACGCTATAGTAACTGGCCACTCTGCTATAGTAACTGGCCACTCTGCTATAGTAACTGGCCACTCTGCTATAGTAACTGGCCACTCTGCTATAATAACAGGCCACGCTATAGCAACTGGCCACTCTGCTATAGTAACTGGCCACTCTGCTATAGTAACTGGCCACGCTATAGTAACTGGCCACGCTATAGTAACCGGCCACTCTGCTATAGTAACTGGCCACTCTGCTATAGTAACTGGCCACTCTGCTATAGTAACTGGCCACTCTGCTATAGTAACTGGCCACGCTATAGTAACTGGCCACTCTGCTATAGTAACTGGCCACTCTGCTATAGTAACTGGCCACGCTACAGCAACTGGCCACTCTGCTATAGTAACTGGCCACTCTGCTATAGTAACTGGCCACTCTGCTATAGTAACTGGCCACGATATAGTAACTGGCCACTCTGCTATAGTAACGGGCCACTCTGCTATAGTAACGGGCCACGCTATAGTAACTGGCCACTCTGCTATAGTAACTGGCCACTCTGCTATAGTAACGGGCCACGCTATAGTAACTGGCCACTCTGCTATAGTAACGGGCCACGCTATAGTAACTGGCCACTCTGCTATAGTAACTGGCCACTCTGCTATAGTAACGGGCCACGCTATAGTAACTGGCCACTCTGCTATAGTAACTGGCCACGCTATAGTAACTGGCCACTCTGCTATAGTAACGGGCCACTCTGCTATAGTAACGGGCCACGCTATAGTAACTGGCCACTCTGCTATAGTAACGGGCCACTCTGCTATAGCAACTGGCCACTCTGCTATAGTAACTGGCCACTCTGCTATAGTAACCGGCCACTCTGCTATAGTAACTGGCCACTCTGCTATAGTAATTGCTCACGCTATAGTAACTGGCCACTCTGCTATAGTAACTGGCCACTCTGCTATAGTAACGGGCCACGCTATAGTAACTGGCCACTCTGCTATAGTAACGGGCCACGCTATAGTAACTGGCCACTCTGCTATAGCAACTGACCACTCTGCTATAGCAACTGGCCACTCTGCTATAGTAACTGGCCACTCTGCTATAGTAACTGGCCACTCTGCTATAGTAACTGGCCACGCTATAGCAACTGGCCACTCTGCTATAGTAACTGGCCACTCTGCTATAGCAACTGGCCACTCTGCTATAGTAACTGGCCACTCTGCTATAGTAACCGGCCACTCTGCTATAGTAACTGGCCACTCTGCTATAGTAATTGCTCACGCTATAGTAACTGGCCGCTCTGCTATAGTAACGGGCCACTCTGCTATAGTAATTGCTCACGCTATAGTAACTGGCCACTCTGCTATAGTAACTGGCCACGCTATAGCAACTGGCCACTCTGCTATAGTAACCGGCCACTCTGCTATAGTAACTGGCCACTCTGCTATAGTAACTGGCCACTCTGCTATAGTAACTGGCCACTCTGCTATAGCAACTGACCACTCTGCTATAGCAACTGGCCACTCTGCTATAGTAACTGGCCACTCTGCTATAGTAACTGGCCACGCTATAGCAACTGGCCACTCTGCTATAGTAACTGGCCACTCTGCTATAGCAACTGGCCACTCTGCTATAGTAACTGGCCACTCTGCTATAGTAACCGGCCACTCTGCTATAGTAATTAACCACGCTATAGTAACTGGCCACTCCACAAAAAGAGGTAGAAACAGGGAGATGAAACAATCTTACTTGCATTAACTTGTTTCTACCTCTTTTTTATACGTGGCCAGTTACTAGAGCGTGGCCAATTATAACAGTTACCCCACCTGCCTCTATGGTACAGACGCCAGCACATCAAGCTACCCGAAACTGTAAAATATTCTCAATCAAGCTTGAACCTAATGCTTTAGCGATAAAGTTGAAAATCTATTAAAGAAATTGGACAGATTGTAGTAGCTTGATGTGCTGGCGTCTGTACGTAACAGATTTTAAATGCAAGAACCTATTCAGGTAATTGGATGATACAAGCATGCACTTAGTACAGATACAACGTGCTACATTACCATGTCTTGAGACATTTACAGGAAAGTACAGGTAGGGAAATTAATTGCTTAGCGGTTACCCTGGTTTAGGTTTCGATGTAGAAGATAACATAGGCGGGAGAAGAAAGATATGAAATTACTGGCAAAAAGTTCTAGAGAATAAGGCAAAAAGTTCTAAGTAAAGCAAGCAGATTTGACACCATTGTCTATTCAAAAGTGCCTGTAAATTGTTTATTGAAAATTATATATTTATTTTATTTATTTATTAAAATTTATGTGTTTAACAGCTATAACGCCAATGCGATATTACTACCACCTAGATACACATACTTCTAACTTACAATTACTACCAACAATACAATTAACAATATAATCAAAAATACAATTCAAAATACAATCAAAATAAAATTTAAAATACATTTAAAAATACAATTAAAACACTTCTCAACATTTTCAATGCACTTCAGTGCTACTCCTGAAATAAATACTTTCAGTTTGCCAGTAGTTAAAGAACATAATAATGACGATGTTAAACAGTCCTTACAAATTAACTTACATCTACTGGCTCGTATTAAAATTAATCCATGTCCAGTGAACAAGCTCGCTAATTTTATACAATGTAGGTAAGTAGTTGGCAAAGCTTTGAGTTCCACAAGTTGACTAAGTCCTCTATCAGACGAAGTCTTAAGCTGATGAAAATGACGAGATGCCTTGTCTTTATCATTAATTAAAGCTACACATAATGGATGCTACATAAATAATGACGCGACGTCTTTTACAAAAGCGACGTGTGATGTGTTGGAAATAATCACCAGAGCCTTAATTTTATGCTAAGTATAATGAAGCTAGATAAAGCATTAACTACTATTTACTATGGAGGGGTTTATTGTTCGTTTCTACCACAGCTTTTACCTTGTAATTAATTAAAATACTCATCATCTGCCTAGCCTATTTCCAACGATGGTCAATTTCCAAGGTCGGCTTCCAGTCTTACCGGATGCAGTTGAATATCAGTATTTTACATAGAGCAACTGCCTATCTGACCTCCGCAGCCCTTTTATAAGACTGGTTATCAAACTTTCTAGTTTCTGCCGACCCGTAACGATTGTCAAAGATCCACGAATGACAGCCGGGAGTCCGGGACCAACGAATCAACGTGCTTTCCGAGGCGCGGAGGTGTCTTGGTATGTAATGATGGTCACCCATCCACGGACCAACCGTGGCAAGCGTAGCTTAACCTGATGGATCGACCCGTGCGGCTGTTAGTACTTAGCCAAAAGCTCTCCTCCCTCTAATTAATTAAAATACTCGTAGATGAGTAATGACATATTGGGGACTTCTGTTATAGTTAACACAAGTGATACAAAATTATATGAAATGCATTCACGAGTTCATTCTGGACCTAGAAAAAGTGACATTCTATCAGCGTCAACGCGGACGATGGAAAAGTAAAAAAAAATATGGGACTGATGTAATAAATGATTTTTATTTCTGTAAGTACGTTTGTACAAACTTTTACAGTCAATCATGTTTTTTTTTTAAACTAGATGAGGTCGGCGTTTCCTATCTGACTACTCTGAGAAGAAAGGCCGAAACAAATTCAGAGGTCACAGTCTCTTATAAAGTCCAGACATAATTAGGTTCAGGGTTAGGTGGAAGAAGTACGGGAATTTATGTGACTATGAGGTGTTCTCGAGTAACAGAAAAAAAATTAAAAAAGTTGCTGACATTTGCTTTAGTAAATATATAAATGCAATTGAAGACAGTGTTGCTACCAATACTAAGACATTTTGGTCGTACGTTGCTAGTCGTAAAACTTCAAATAAAATCCCATCCACGGTTCATTACAATCAAAATTCATCCAATGATCCTATTACTACTTGCAATTTGTTTGCTACATTTTTCCAGTCTGCATATGAGCCCTCAACATTTGACTATAACTCCTGGGAACCACCTTCTACAAATGCTGACCACGATGTCTTTCTATGCAAACTACAACTGTCTCTTGATGAAATACATAAAAAATTAAAATCACTAGATTCAACCAAGGGTCCTGGTCCTGATGGGATTCCTTCGGTTTTCCTCCGGTCCTTTACATATAATATTTAATAAATGTTTGTCATATGGCATTTTCCCTGATGTTTGGAAACATGCAAATATTGTACCAGTTCATAAGAGTGGTTCTAAGCATGACGTAGCGACCTATCGACCTATCTCTATACTATCTGCCTTTTCCAAATTATTTGAGAGACTGGTACACAATAAATTATATCCTGCTATTCGCAGTATTTTAATAAAAGAACAACATGGCTTTGTTAAAGACAGATCTTGCATTAGCAATCTCCTCATTTTCACGTCCCAACTGTTTGATAGTCTTGATAATAGACAGCAGATTGATGCGGTTTACACAGATTTCCAGAAGGCTTTCGATAAACTTGACCACACACTACTTCTTAATAAAATTGCTTATAATGGAATCAGAGCGGACCTTCTACGGTGGTTTATATCTTACATAACTAATAGAACATAAAAGGTGGTTGTTGATGGCTTTGAATCTGGCTCTTTTCAGGTATTATTTATTTATTATATTTTCAGGCTCTATTTATTTTATACATTAATGACATAAAAAACTGTTTTCAAAATTCTAAATTTCTTCTCTACGCGGACGATTTAAAGGTCTACAAAATTATATCTGATAAAGTCGATTGTTTTAACTTCCAGCAGGATTTAGATCGTTTCTCTAGCTACTGCTCTTCCAATAAGCTTTACCTTAGTCTTCCAAAGTGTCATGTTATAACATTTACCAAAAAGAAAAATATTACCGAGTTCGACTATAGTCTTGCCAATACGCCAATTAGTAAAGTAAGTTTTCTCCGCGATCTTGGTGTCCTGCTAGATTCGAAGCTCCATCTGGATGCTCATATAGAAAAAAATTGTTAACAAAGCCTACCAAATGTTTGGTTTTGTCATGAGATCTTCCAGGGATGTTCGTCGACCTTCCACCTTTTTGCACTTATACAAATCAATAATTAGGCCACAGTTAGAGTTTGCAGTACCTATTTGGAACCCTTTTTACGTAAAATATAGTGATAGATTAGAACTAGTACAACGTAAATACCTTCGTGCTATGAATTTTAGATGTTATCGGAATAAAATGTCATACCACTTACTTCTTAAAAAGTATGATCTTCTGACCTTACAATCAAGACGGAAACTTCTGGAAGTTATGACTCTGTTCAATGTGTGCCGCAATCATTTTGATTGTCCAGACTTAGTTAGGAGTCTGTGTTACCTGGTTCCTCGAACAGTTCATGTACGTGAGGTACGCACTCGACGTCTATTTGCTACTAGTCTCTGTAAATCCAACGCTGGCTCGCGTTCACCACTTCATCGTTTGGTTGAGACATATAACAATGAGTTTAATTCAATTGACATTCTTTTTCTCAGTAAAAATGCATTTAAGAAGCAAATCCAAGCAACCCTAAAGGATCAGCAAGCAATACATTTATAATAACGTAATATCTAATAATGTACGCACACAAATTTATTTTATTATTATTATTTTGTATAAACTTAATAATCGAAATATGAGTTCTAGGACAATTACTATTATATAGGTATTGTATCTGTGTTCTTAGCTAGTTTTAAATTGTAATCTGTGGAGAACGTAGTGGGTAGCATAATTTAAAAAAATGTAATAATTAAGATATTATGTGTATTTCTTATTGTGCTACTGTTTTTTTTTCCTTAAATAAATAAATAAATAAATAATCTTGGTCACTTCATGTGAAGACCATGTAGATTGGTGTCTGAAATGGACTTTTGAGGAAAGAACCACATAGATTGAGAGGACTTGTCCAGTCAGTGCACGCATTTGTCAGTAATCGCGCAGCTCAACTCAGAACTTAAGGAGCTCAACGATTCGACGAACAATACCAAAGAAAGGATATTTAGGTAGGCCGCATAAATTACTCAAACTGCCAGACCATGATTAAAAAAAACTGAGAGAAAAAATAAAACAAACAAAAAAAGCAATGACCTACATAGTCTTCACATTCACAATATTCTATAAGCTACCCAAGCTCAAAGTTTAAGCTTTTATTTCGGCCTAGCTTTTTCCCAACTATATTGGGGTCGGCTTCCAGTCTAACCGTATGCAGCTGGATACTTGTATTTTACATGGACTGACTGCCTATCTGACCTCCACAACCCAGTTCGGCAGTTACTACGAGTAGGTTAGTGGTTGTCAGACATTTCGGGCTTATGACGACCCGAAACGACAGATAGATAGATAGATAGATAATATTATGTGTCATACATACAAGAAAAGACATGCATGCAAGGTGGTAACAACATTATTAGGTACAGACATGTTTGCCACTTGATGTGACGTGCAAATGTCAAGAAATAATAATAATTAAAACATTTTCTTAAAATAACAATGAGATAATTAACGAATAATAACAATAATGTAACAAATTTAAAAATAATAAAAATGTACAAAAATAATTAAACATTGTAAATTAACAAACACAAAATAAATAAATTAATTAATAATCAAATCGAATAATCTAATACAATACAAATCTTTCCTCTAGGAACTCGTTAAGGTACCTACTTTATTTACTAAAAATGTCTTAAATTTTCTTTTCAAGTGTATATTATGAAGTTCCTTCTAACTTTTAGGCAACTTATTGTAAACAATTGGAGCCATATGAAAAACACGTTTGCGCATAAGTGCAGTCCTACAGGGAAATACACTCAGTTGGGTTTGGTCACGCCTGTTCCTGGGAAATTGATCTGCTATGCGCGTAAATAATTTGGGATTGTTCCTGACAAAGATAACGGTTTCAAGAATATACGAGTATATGGATGGCAATGTTAAAATTTTATGAGTTATAAAATAGGGTTTGCAGTTGTACGTGATTTTCAAATGAAACATTGCTCTTAGGCACCTCTTTTGTGATTTAAATGCTACTTCTCTATTAGTCGAGTTACCCCAAAAGATAACACCATATCTGAGCACGGATTCAGCCAGACCATAATAAGCTGTTAATAGAGCCTCCCTATTGACATTTCGTGACAGCAAGTACAATGCATAGGCACTACTACTAATTCTTTTACTCAGAGAATCTATGTGCTCCTTCCAATTTAATTGTCGTTCAATAATTAGTCCCAGAAACTTAGTTGTAGTAACCGTGTCAATTGTTATATTATTATATGTTATGTCAAGATTGGAAAATGTCAATATACGCTGGCTAAAATGCATAATTACTGTCTTACTTAAAGATCCACGACTGACAGCCGGGATCAACGGCTTAACGTGCTTTTTGAGGCGCGGTGGGGTCTTGGT
The DNA here is from genome assembly GCA_948252095.1 of Dicycla oo. Lineage (NCBI taxonomy): Eukaryota > Metazoa > Arthropoda > Insecta > Lepidoptera > Noctuidae > Dicycla > Dicycla oo. The sequence goes on along the minus strand of OX411714.1, from coordinate 12,368,252 downwards.
ATGTAAAGATGGTCACCTATCCAGGGACCAACCGCGGCAAGCGTAGCTTAACCTGATGGATCGACCCTAAATGTGGCTGTTCAATCAATTACAGGCAATTTTGTATTATCAAGGGGTCGGAGTAGGTTTCTATCGAAAATTATAGTGTGTCAATGAGGGTTTTCATGATGATTTACGCCACCAGATGGCGCCACTTTGACGCAACGTCTTGCATTTCGACAATGAATACAAAATACAGTGTAAACTCCATTTAACGCCACTCGATTTAACGACAAATTCCCTAATACGTCTACATTACTTGACTTTGGTTGGTTTACCTTGTTGTCCATACAATGATGCACTCTTTATAGCATCACACCGAAACGACAACAATACGTCATTATTAAGCAACAAAAAGTACTTTCTAAAGCTCCATTTACACGGTACAAATTTATTGTCGGTGGCATACCATAAAATTGAAGGGCATTTAACTGGCACCGTCTAAACAACACGTACAATATTGTTGCACGATACGGGCAAGTTAGTTGCTGTTCAAAACTGTACAGGTGTAAACAGCACGTACAGTCGACTCTCGATAATTTGAAATTCAAGGGACCCGAGAAAAATTAAAATTACCAAGAGTTCAAAATAACAGGAGTTTTAATAACTAAGAGCGAGGAAGGAAAAAATCAAGTAAACAAGAGTTTGATCAAAATTCGTGATTTACTATTTACTAAATATATGTACAATTACTCAGAAATGTTCATTTTGATAATAAGTCCGTAATTTTCTGTTGAGTTAGCGACTTCAGTCTATCATTGTCCAATGAAATAACACTTGTTCTTTTTTTAATCCATTTTAATAACACAAATCAAACATTACATTACTCACTTCGTTCAAAGGTAGACTGGAATGCGAACTATAAACTCACTCATATCTTATTTATGTAAACAATCGACAGGTCTGTCCATGTATATAAACAAACGATAGGTGCATGATAAACGCTTCAAATTATAGAGAGTAGAGAAGCCCAGACTTCAAATTATTGCATGTTGACGGGCAAGATACTATTCCGTCAACTTAAAATTACCGAGGGGACCAATTAACATTGATTTTATTCAATTTATAGAGTATTTTTTCAAGGGACCAGAAAAAAATTCAAACTATCGAGAGATTCAAATTATCAAGTGTCAAATTATCGAGAGATCGCATTCAATTCTGGCATGAAAATTTTCTACAAATCAAATATGAGCAAACGAAATAGACATTAAATAAAACTGAATGAACTATTTGACAGCGCAAATACGGGTAAAAAGTGAATCAATTTGTACATTTGGACGTGTCACTCTGTGTTTAGACGAGGAAAAACTTGCATGCAATAATCGCCTTGCAATTCTATTGCCTCGGTGTAAGTCGCATGCGATTTTATTGTATGGCAAAACTTGCATTCAATTATTTTATACCATTTTGTGAAAATCGCACGCGTGTGAACACTTGCATGCCATTCTTTTATGGCATGCTATTATTGCTCTTGAGCATAGTAGGGACAAAACGTCGAGACAGAGTCAGAAATACTGAAATCAGGATGAAAACCAAACTAACTGATATCGTTCTACGCATCGACCAACAAATGTGGAGGTGGACCGGACATATGATGCGTGACAAACAAGGAAAATGGTGTAAGGCAGTTTCAGAGTGGTACCCAAGAGATGGGAAGAGAAGCCGTGGAAGACAGTGTACAAGATGGGAGGATGACATAAAAATGACTGCTGGCCCAAGGTGGAGACGGGTAACTCAGGACAGAACACAGTGGAAATTGTTAGAGGAGGCCTATGCCAAGAGGCACACTGAGATTAGAGACATTTTATAACGAATGATGCAATCGCGTACATCATCTCTGATCTCAGAATAAAGGGCTTTATTATTATTATTATTATTTCCTTTATTCAATAGTTAATACATATATAAATTATATTTTTAAATATTAGAATAAAAACATTTAAAAATATAAAAATATATAGTAGCCCACCGGTATCGGGAACAGGCGGTCAGGGCTCCAAAGAGAGGAACCTTCTAACAATGCGAGCCGTGTCCAGAAGTACCGCTCTCTGAATCAAACCCTTGATCCAGCTGCCCAACGAGAGCCTCCTCAGGTGTTGGTCGAGGCTCTTGACAATTAAGCCATTGGCTGATACGACTATCGGCACAATGATCGCTGAGTCTACATCCCACATGTCGACAACCTCGCGAGCCAAGTCAAGATACTTGATTGTTTATCTTTCTCGGCTTTCACGAGGTTCCCGTTATTATTATTATTATTATTATTGCTCTTGAATGTTCCAGTAATTTGTAACGTTTAATTCATTAGGTGCGGCCGACGCGCATGCGGGTTTTCGGACGTTCACCATGTGCTTGCGGCGCGTATACGCGTCCATTCAATTTACACAACTTTCTTAGAGTGCGGCGCGCCGCACTTGTGCGTTCGTTATGCATCTCTATTGCTTCGAAAACATCGTAAAATAAGGGTCGGTAAGAGTGTCTACACAAGTTATTTGTTAAACGCGTCCGAGCGTTTGCCACACAGGATTAGTGTAGCATAAAGTAGCGTTTGCATAAAGTTCGCTAATAATTAAGCAATTAATGTGAATGAAGCTTCGCCGAAATTAATAAGAACTGCAGCTGAGTACGTTATTTTGTTTGTTGTGAGTACCTGGCACCTCGGCTTTTACGTCGGCTGCGAGACTGTCTTTAGGTTTCGCATTGTCTATACGTTATCATATTAGTAAAAAATACATAGGTATTGTAATAGTAAAATAATATTGATTTTTCTTCTCTACTTTTAACTACATGTCCCAATAACGCCATAAAATGGGCAGTCACTTAAGGGGGAAGCGCCAGGGCAGCCCGCGATATTAAAATTTTGCAAGTCAGTATTATATTTTATGATGAATAAAGTATGATTCGCGACCGTAACATATTTCATCAGTATCATTGGCAGCCTTATTCCACCTACTGCTGAGTATAGGCCTCCTCCCTTATGTGCCATGCTTCCCTGGTCCGTGCGAGTCTCATCCAGGTCTTTCCCGCGATCTTCTGTAGGTCGGCCACCCACCTGGCTATTGGTCTGCCAACGCTCCTTCTACCATTTCTCAGCAACCATTCCTTTAGCGGTCTGCTCACCACATCTAGCCAAGTGTGTAAATATGTAATTACAGAATTATATAATCATTAGAATCTGTAAGACTCCTTCAGTTAATGTAATCCTAAAATGTCAAGTTTTAATGAAATAGTCATTTAATAGTATTATTTTGTCTTAAAGAGTTCTGATGATGACTTTAATGAGTATAATTCTGCAAATACAAACGTGTTATGGTCACGACTCATATTTTACTCATCATACAACCTAATACTGAATTGCAAATTGCAAAAAACGTAAAAACAAATTAATTTCGCGGGCTACCCTGGGGCATTCGCCTTAAGTGTCGCTATATAGAGTTAAAACTATGTTTGATGACGTTGATCATTCTTTTCATTCAATCGTTCATTATTCATTCACGACTAAAAAAAATATATGCGATTTGACACTTTTGACAGATGCCCGAACCTGACGTCTCAGCGCTGCCTCCTAGTGATCGTCATTTCGGGAAACCCAAAACAGTTGTAGAAATTCGAAACGCTTTGAAAGCGATTGTCACCTGTCAAGCCTTCTTGTGTGGATAAGGTGACTAAATAACATACAGTGAAAAGAAAGAAAAGATGAAGAAATGCCTGGTGGCTGATACATATAGATATCGTAGCCAGATTTTAAAATTGATCATTTCATGAAATGGTTGTATTTCATGAACTAGAACATCGACCGCCGGTCACATCATGATGTGGTCTGGCCAGATCATTGAATACTTGATGTTTGACGATATGAACAGTTTAATGCACGAATACTTCATGACGTGGCCATACATTAGTAATCATATCGTAAAACAATTAGATTATATCCACCGGTAGAGGCGTTGATGTCGCTTTCGTTTTGTTGTGCATCGGTCCTAAAAATACTAAATAGCTAAGTAACTGCGACCAACTTGGATGTAGCGCTCGCCGGCCGCTGCCGTTGAACCGCTCGTTTTGCTCGCTCGGCTCGCGCGCGGTTGGTCACAGTTCTAACCTAACCTAACCCATTTGGTCGGGGTGCCATTACTTTGCGATATGCCCGTTGGTCAGCTGGGAATGTCGATAAATAGGTTGCTTTCGTCACGATATGGCCATTTCTATGACGATCATTTCTTGAAGTGTTCGGTCATTTCATGAAATGGTTGTTTCATGATATGGCCAAACGTTGACTGAATGTCATTAAAAGTTGACGTTTAAACGATATGGTCAATTTAGCTGGCCATTTCATGAAACACAACCATTTTATGAAATGATCAATTCTAGGACCTGGCCTCGACATAGATAAGAAATATAGAAGAACAGCCGTACAACACGATTAGTAGAAGTAATAGTGGAAGAGGCATTGTTTTGGTAAAGAGAAAATCACCCAGACGGTGATCTGTTCATCTTCTTCACGCAATGCTTTGACGAGAAGACAGGCTTCTTCTGGGTAAGCTCACTCCATCGTCGACTTTGCCTCTGTCGCCTCCGACCTAGATTAGAGTCAAGAGCAAACCAATCTTAAAAAAAAAATGATGAAAAGGCGGATAAGCAATAGTCATTACAGGCTTGCCTAGTTCCCGCCAGGGTTGCGGGTTGTTCGAAAGAGTTACCGTGGCCCTGACACAGGCAACTGAATGAACACGGGTGGGTTTTAGTCAGTAGAAGTCTGACACGCCCTCCCGCTCCACCCAGAGCGGGAGAAGTTATTTGATGATTTCCCATCCAAAAAAAAAAATAAAAGGCTTGCCTAGTTTCTGAGCCAACGTTTTTACATTAGCTTGCCATATTTTTGGCAATAAATTTTTTATTATTATTTTATTCCTCTCGCGACTACATTTACATCGCTCAAAACTTGTTAAATCATCTCTCAGTCAAGGACCACATTGCAGTACAATAAACGGAAACCTAAATAAGCAAAGAACTAAATGAAATCCAAACTGAAAATAACCGTAAAATATATACGACGGCATGAACAAAGGTCTAAGGATACTTATCTGTCAGTTCCTACAACGTTGCCTTATTTATTTTTGCTTTTTATATCTTTTAAGTAGGATTTAATGTTATTTTAACTAGGGTTTCCTTTGTGTTATTGTTTTTGGAATATTATTTTTTTGCCATTTTCTTTGTTTACCGTTTCCTTGTTGTTAGCTCGGGTTATCAATTCATCATCACCATTCTCAGCCTTTTTGCGCTGTGTATTAGGCTTGCTACTTTTAGGGTTTCGCACCTCAAAACATACCTATACGTAAATACATTAATTTTGAAAATGGTGTCAATTTTGGAGCGCAAATAAGAAAAGTTTAAAAAATGTTTTGAAAACTGTACATATCAAATGAAAGGGCTCAAATTAAATGTGAAAGTTTGTATGTTTGTTACTCAATCCCGTCAGGACGGCTGAACGGATCTGGATGAAATTTAGCACAGAGATAGATTATAGTCTAGAATAGCACATATAATATTTTTAATTCCGGAAAAATGTACGGTTCCCGTGGGATAATTTCCAACATCCACGCGGGCGAAGCCGCTGGCAAAAGCTAGTTTTAAAATAAAATGTTTTAAAGTTATTAAGAAAATAGACGAAAATTTACCATTCCCTCAGCTATCTCCGAAACTAATGAGCAGGAAAACCTATAAAAAGTCTATGGTCTTAAAATAACATGGTAAATCTCTCAATATTGTGCGTACAAAACTACTTTTGCAGTTGGAATACATTACCATACATGGGAGAACATGTTTTTCAACTAAAATGTTAAGTTTGTTCTTGGGATAAATTCATCACAACTACGGAACCCTTCATTGTGCGTAGTCCAACACGCACTTGGTCGGTGTTTTCTTCGACTATGCATTCTTGCTCTGTGTCAACCGCATTCAATTCATATCTACCCGCAATATTTTGCAAGGACGGTCTATAGTGCTGCGGCTGCTAAGCCAATACTTATGGTTCATTATCTTAGATATTTGTCAGGATCAGGGTCATCAGTTGATAGTCTGATTTCATCCCAAGATTCTTCTTACTTTCTGCCCTACCAATGAGTGTTACCTTACCTTGATTAGACCTAGAACGGTTTTGAGTAGGAAAACAGTTATTTTATTCTAAACAGTCTTTGATCTGGTCTTGTAGTCGTTAAATTCTGTAGCCTCCAATGAAAGTAGAAGCACCACAAAAAGACAAGGACCAAGAACTCAGAAGCTTGTAATATTATGTTCAAATTTTCGAAAATGAACTGAAAGCGACGATCAAATTAGCATTTACTTGTGCCCAAAGTGCACTTCGCTTTCGCTGTGCTCTTTTTAATGGGCCCTAAAACGGTTAACTTGGCCGTATGCAGATGAGAGTGCATGCTTACTTTTATCTAACTGAACAAAAAGTACGAAACTTTAGCTACATAAGATTCGTTTAACCGACTTTAAAACTGAGGAGGTGCTTGCGATAATCACCAAGCTTTACAAAAAGACTAGTGATAATCGTAAAGGGGTAGTTTTATGCTCACTGAGGGTACAGCTGAAGGTTTCCTCAGGAGAATGTCTCTTCAAAAAGTAGAAACATTTATTTCAAGCTAGCTTTTGCCTGCAGCTTCGCCCGCGTGGAGGTCGGAAATTATTCCACGGGAATGTACTACCGGGATAAAAATTATCCTATATCCTAATCCAGGTCATGGTCTACCCATGTAACAAATTTTATCCAAATTTGTTGAGCAGTTTTAGCGTGAAAGCGTAACATAATATTATATAGTCAGAAAGTTAGGATAGGCAAATAAAAGAATGAATGACAACATTTTACAAAAATATATATAATTGATTCTAGTTGATTCTTCCAAAAGTTTCGTATGGAGAAGAATAGGCAAGAAACTCCATAGATACTTTTTTAATATTATAAAATATCTTATAGCCTATCTTTTGTCATAAACTTGTCGTTTAAAACATTCAAAAAAGATAGAGGTTGAATCATTGTTTTTCTGAGAATAATTTATTTTTTCTTTTAGCAGCTCTGTTAACCGTAACATGAAACAACCTTTTCACTCAAATCGCCTATACAAACCACACCTTACTGCCTCTTTGTTAATAATCTGTTACACTATACGTAATTACTGTTAACTCTGTGCCGTACCCTTTATTTCAACGAGAGCTAACGAAAGACGCACCTTTTACACTGAATTATTAAAATTAAACCGTTTCACGTTGCGGGTTGCGGTCTCAAAGTCGCTTCGGTGCGGCCGCAAGAAAGTTGCGGGTATAGAGAAGGACAAAGGAGCTAGCCTGAGGCCATTTGTTCATCGTACGTATTTGTTCACGCCTAATTAAACATGAAACAGTGGAAGCAGGTACATCAAGGGAATTAGGGATTCAAGTGTAGATTTTAATGTATTTTGATTCCAGGAGATGGTTTTAGTTTTATTACTATTATGTTTCGGTTAGTTTTGTTTTCAGGGGATTTGTTAATGGTGAAACATATTTATAGGGGTCGTACTCTAAAAGTTGTGTAATTTGTGTCAACCTGGGGATATCTATTGGTAAACATAGGTGTCTCATTCAAGAAAAGATCTACATGTGTACCTGAAAAGTTTGGTCAAAATGGGTAACCAAAAAAGAAAATAGTTAAAAAATTATCTACTGCCCCATAAAAAAAATCAATAACTACTCGACCCAAATGTATGAGACGGCTGATTATTTTATCGATTAAGATGTTGGTCCCATGGAGAAAGTTGTTCAGTTTGATGGTCTGTACCACACCTTGAACTTTCCATAGTAAGAAGGGCTCGTAGGAGTTCGTTTGATTTTAATAATTTTTGATTTTTGTTTCTAACGTATCTACTTTGTTTGCCTTTTCTTGAACTACCTCCATAATTTTTCGCAAATCTTGCAATTCAGTCTCTGTCTTGATAGATCTATCTTGAAGCAATGCATACTGCTTCATTTGGATTGAAATCCAGTCGTGTTATTATTTCCAAGCGAAACTCCTGTAGTTCATGGTCACATGGTTTATTATCATGTTCAATTTCTGATTCATTCGGGCTGCAGCGACTTCCGCGCTGAGTGAACTGAACACACCTTTCTGGTACATCCTGTATACAAGTCCTCAAGTCAAGTGCTTGGCATGGTCCTTTATGACTGTAGTGAACTGGGGTCTCCCTTGTTTTACCGAAAAGAAATTGCCAAATTATCACTTCCCAAACAAATTTTCGCATAATTTCATTTGCCAAATTATTACTTACCAAAAAATCTCTTTACAAATAATTGTTACGAAAACCTATGTTTGGCAAGTGAACGTTTGAACAATAAATTGTTCACCAACTAGTACTTTTTCCATTTTTTATCTAGTCAAATATTTCAGTTGGTATAACATATTGTACGCAAAATTAAATAAGCCAAATATTTGGTGCCAAATAATGTTATTATAATTATATTATTTCTCTCGATAGCCTCCTAAAAATAATCTCTTTTTTCCATATTTTTTTCTATATAATCTAGTCGTTTCTGGCACTCGCCGGCCGCTGCCGCGGCACCGCTCGCTTCGCTCGCTCGGCTCGTGCGTAGGTGGTCACAGTTTTAACCTAACCTAACCTAACCATTTTTTTTTTAATTAATAACCTACTGTAACTAGTTCCATAAATAACCTAATGTCTAGTAACCATAAATTTGACTAAATCAACAAATCATTAACAAACAAAGTAACAAATCATTTGACTAAACGTTTATTGTCTTAATTTTGTTTGCTGTAATAAATCATTTGATTAAAGACCAAAAGCCTTAATGACATTATCCTTGGTAATAATCTGCCAAGTAAACATTTGACCAAATGAAAATGTGCGTACTAAAATTATTGGTATAAAAAAGGTTGCTAAAATTTGTTTGGGTAATGAAAATTTGGCAAAATCTTTTCGGCAAAACGGCAGGATCCCAGTGAACTGCACTCATAAGCTGTCGGAAAAAAAAAACCGTTTGAAAGACATTTTTCCATAGTTATCTATACGTTAACGGTACCCATTGAAGGGGAGCAGGAGTTATTCACCGTCATTTTCAAGCAACTTTTTACAAAAATAAATAACAACTTTTTATCATATTCCAACATTTTCTTCCTGAACGCACAAACGTTTCCAACCTGCTTCATTTTATTTCCAAATGAGCGAAACTATCTCTTTGTTGAAGCTCACACCCAGTAAAACGGTTAGCAGTTATATTAGCGACCTCATTCCGTTAATGAGAGCAATCCACAAACATTCGCGAATGCACCGGTGTTTATCTGTTAACTGGCAACACTTTGCAATCAGGACCGATGTGGGCAATATCAGTAGCTCTATGTACTCACGGAAAATTGATATTGCTAGCTTAGAGCCGAATGGTGAACGTCAATATGGCCGTTTGTTCTTATGATATATTGTTTTATGGAGTTAGGTACGTTAATTTTGGTAATGTACGTATATTCTTTTGTGAATGGAGTGAAATGGTGTGTCCGTCTTTTCGGGTTTTGTTTTGCAATGGTAGAATTTTTCTTTGAACCGAGTCAACTAGAATTAGGTTACAAATCAAAATCTAATTGAAAAGCAGCAGTTACTTACTGCTGTTTTTCAATTAGATTTTGATTTGTTATACAGGGTTATTGGTAAAACACCAACAACCTCTTAAGGGGTCATTGTACTCATCATTATGAACAACTTTTACTATGGGACCAAACCTGAAATCGCGAAAAAAAATCAGCTGTTCAGTACATTTTGACGAATTATGCGAACATAAATGTACTGCACAGCTGATATTATTTCGCGATTTCAGGTTTGGTCCCATAGTAAAAGTTGTTCATAATGATGAGTACAATGACCCCTTAAGAGGTTGTTGGTGTTTTACCAATAACCCTGTATAGGGTGTCTCAGAAAGGTGTGGTCAAAATTGAGGTTGCGGTATGTACAGACCATCAAACTGAACAACTTTCTCCATGGGACCAACACAACATAATCGTGAAAAAAAAAATCTGTCGTCCCATACAAAATTTCAATGCCTACTCGACGCACATGTAAGGGATGATTGATAATTTGTTGGCGATTACGATGTTGGTCCTATGGTGAAAGTTGTTTAGTTTGACCCTTAATTTTTATCACACTTTTCTGATACACCTTTTTAATAGTCGTTAAACACTACATGGTCACACAAATGTCATAAATATTTATGTTATGACAATGGACTTGGGTCAGAAGTGTTCAGTATGCAGCCCGTTTCGTTAAATATTAAAATGGTAACCTTGACCTTGAGTCAAAAAACCATAAGCATGCGCCATTCAATATGACCTACCTTACCTTATAGGAAGCCATAATACAAATAACAAAATTGACGTTGAAAAAATCGCATGCAGTCGAGTCGTGCAATAAGTAGACGAATCGACTCCCAATAAATCACTTTACAGTTTTACTTTCTTAATCCGTGTATTGGTTTATGAATATCTGATCGTGACGTACACGAATCCGCATTACAATTTAAAATCGCAATCGCTCCGAAATTACGTGCGTACAAAGTTATCAAATCTATTTGAAACCCCGCTCCATACTTTCAGAAAATAAATCCGCTTAACCACAGAGAGACTGGCGAAATAAAATATTCTATTAGCAAAATCCGTTGGCTCATAATTCACTCAGAGAGTAGCGCACCGTGGGCATGGCAGGTGGTCTTAATAAATACGAAAATGGCCTATCGTGAGGTTAGTAATAAATTCAAAAGGCAATCAACGCCACGGGGGCGGGTAAAAATATTAATGGCCGAGAAATAATTATGTATTCATGACTTCCAGCCTCGGTCGGGGATGAAGTGGAGCCGAAGTATCGGGGGAAACTAAATCCGCGGAGATTGGGTGAAGTGCTCGGTGACCGCGATCGCCATCGCTACTGCCGCATTATCGCCATCCGGCGTCCGCTAGCAGACGATCAGACTTCACTGAACCTCACGTTTTTTCCTCTCTGACTCCATATGTATAAATGCCCTGTTTCGTCATTAAACTTTCATTGTGAATTAATTGTGTTTACATAAGAGTCACGCAAGCTTAGGTTTCACAAAATCCATACTTAGACGTCATGAAGGGAAAGTTGGGACAGCAAACGAACTAAACATGGGCATTATTTACACTTTTTTACATGCGTAGCTGACAGCCTACTTCTAGTTAACTGATAGACTCATTTAAGTCCTATAATATAGTGGCTTGTCACTCTGTTTATTCTTATTAAAATGAAATACATTGCGAAAGCTATTTTGTCAGTTTCGGAGTGGGTCCAATTTGTATCAAACGCCAGATAATCCCCCAATTCACAGCCAACCGGTACCTACTGTTTATTAATCCTCAGTGACTGAAAACAAAACAAGCCAAATCAGCTTTTCGCGTTCGGTTGCAAGTCATCAATCAATCGTTAATCCAACGACGCAATATCCATAAAATGGATCGCGGGAGGTCGGCGTGCATTGGGTACGCATTGGGTACGTAATTCTGGCGGAGCGAGCCGACGACAATGCCGCAATCGGACCAGCAATCTGCATAATGGATTGCTGGGCGAACGCTTCGTCCGGTCGCCGCTCATTCAATTGTCGCGGTCGCCGATGTGTCGCACCGTTATTACGGAGTACGGAATTAATAATTTCATGCCATATGGGCGCGAGGTTCACGCCTCATTGGAGGTTAGATTTTTTTTTATGTAATGTTTTTTTGTTTGTTTTGTAATTAGCTGGCTTCCGGGGCTGGAAGTGGGTTTGTTTAGGACAATTTTTAACCCATGTTTTGGGTAATTTTAAATTGACCTACTTTAAGGAGGAAGCGCTAAGGTAGCCTGCGAAATTCAAATTTTCTTACGATTTTTGCAATTTGCAGCTCAGTTTCAGGTTTATGTTGATTAAAGTATGATTCGCGACCGTAACAATTTTGTATTAACAGAATTATAATCATTAGAATTAGTAAATCCTTAAGTTAGTATAATTCTCAAATGTTAAGATTTCATGAAATAACCATTCAATAGGGTAATATGAAATTACAGTTGTATTGATGATTTTAATGCATAGAATTCTATAAAAAGAGATTTTTTATTGCCGCGAATCATGTTCAGATCAACGTACACCCTGCAAAAAAACCTAAGAAAATTTTTATTTCGCGCGCTACCCCAGAAACTTCACTCAACAATCCATTTTCTCAACGAAATCGAACGCAACAAAAAGAATTATCGGATATAGACCGTACCAATAGATAGTTGGACCTACATACCCATAAGTCATAAATAATATCGTATCGTCGCAAATATATCTACAGTAACTTGTGCGCGTTAGTAATTTTGAATTTGAAATGCAAAATAATATTGTGACAACTCAGACAAGCTTACTGGAACATGTCCCATCGGGGATCTTTGCATATTTGACAAACTGTTTTGTCATATTCTAATCATTTATTCAACCAATGTACAGACGCCAGCACATCATGCTACCCGAAACTGGCGAATTTTCCCAATCATCCTTGAACCTAATGCATTAGCGATAAAGTTAAAAATCTATTAAAGAAAGTAGTAGTAGAAGCTTGATGTGTCTGTACATAGGCAAAGCTCTAATCTACTGGTGTAGCTACATATCTAGGTAACGTAACGTGCATCGCCACAGTTATAATCACAATAGGGATGATGCCTGAGTAAAAAAATAAATTCTAATTAGTCAGTCTGATAATAAAAAAAATATTAGACACGTATTTTTTGCTTTATCATAAAAAAATGACACGAAAATAAAACATAACACGGGAGTGGGGGCTCGCTACGTCACTTCTACGTATAAAATCTACCAAGGCGTGACGTCATGCCACATTGCTCAATGTATCGCCGTAATCTTTTGATTGCGTAGAAAAAGAAAAAATACGTGTCCAATATATTTTAATAAACTACATGACGGACAAAAAAATGTTTAGTCATCATCCCTATTAGGTAGTCTTGTGTCCCAAAATCTTGGAAATATTGTGCTTTTTATTTAATCAAAGTTGAACTGTGCCATTATCAAATACCAAGCCCCAATATTTAATTGACAAATACTTTAATCAAACCTGCATCTTTATCAGAACAGCATCTGGTCCCGTTTCATTGTAAAGTGTGTGTTACAAGATATACAACCCAATAACGCCTCCTAATAAAACCTCGGCTACCATTTATATTCATAAATATACCACCTACGCATATAATATGTTTGTTCTATGAAGCATGCTATAAAAAATCAGATAAATTCATTCATAAACTTCAATCAAAGTTGCAACGTGCCTTTATCAACGCAGCATCTTGTCCAGTCTCGGTGTCTAGAGTAGACCACAAGATATATGGCTCAATAACGTCTATTAATCTAAACTCTGCTTATTATAACCATCGCTTTATTTTAACCTATATAAAAGCAAATCAATTTCTTGCAAAAACATTACAATTTCCATCATCTTGTCCCGTCTCGGTGTCGAGTGTATACCTCAAGATGTATGGCTCAATAATACCTCCTAATCTATGCCCGGTTTTACTAATAAACACCTATTTAACTTAAAATGTTATCTAAAAGATACCTCATTTATTCAATCAAAGTTGCATCGGGTCTTTATTAAAGCAGCATCATGTCCCGTCTCGGTGTCGAGTGTGTACCACAAGACGTACGGCTCAATAACGCCTCCTAATCTTAGCCCCGCGGCCCCGCTTTTATTATTCCCTTCATTCAAATTCTAAAAGATTGGCTTATTCTTTACAAAAAAGACATATTTATTTGACATCAACTGCAATCAATGTTGCAACGTGCCTTTATTAATGCGACATCTTGTCCCATCTCCGTGTTGAGTGTGTACCACAAGACGTAAGGCTCAATAACGCCTCCTAATCTAAGCCCCGCTTTTATTCTTCCCTTCATTCAAATTTTAAAAGGATGGCTTATTCTATACTATAAAGACATATTTATTTGACATCAACTTTAATCAATGTTGCAACATGCCTTTATTAACGCAGCATCTTGTCCCGTCTCGGTGTCGAGTGTGTACCACAAGACGTACGGCTCAATAACGGCTCCTAATCTAAGCCGGGCTTTCAACAGCCGCACAAGATTTACTGGCCACATATTATATGTGTTGTGAAGAGGAACAATAGCCAGGATATTGATTTAAAGTATGATATATACTGTGCGTACATCTTGATGTGGAGTAAGATGTTACGGAGATATAGTGAGTCTCGTGTGTTTTGTTTTCCTGTTTTGGTCAGTGATTTGTTGAGTTTGGACTTGTGAATTAGTGACTTGGTTGCGGCTAAATGGAGTATTGCTTTTCGTGATTAGACAAAAATTTATTGAATAAAGCGTGGATGAAAATTAATGAATGAGGCTTTTTTGATTGGATTGTATTTGGATATATAATTTCTTTAAAATAACGGTAAGTTGTTTGTCGCTATACGAAAAACAGAAGCTTACAATTGCAATGATTTAAAATCTGAGCTATTTGACGATTTTAAGTGAAAATACCTGGGGGACCGAGCTCTGCTCTGGTGAAAGTAGAGAAAATGAGTATTCCTAGACTTGAGACCTAGCTAGATAGATTTTTCGCCCCCGTAAACCCCTATATTGCAACTTTCATCGAAATCGAGAACGTGATTACAAATATAATATGTATATATAGGGTGTAGCGCAATTAATGGATAAACCTGTATGTGCAGGTGGGGGACTCCAAGCCCTATAATATAAAAAAAAATGTGAAACCCCGGAGTCGATGGGAAATTGCCACCTTTGCTCACTTCCTCAGCCACCGAATACACAAATGAAGGAATTTTCACTATCTGATTTCTGCATAATATTTTTTAATAAACGTATCTAAAAAACTTACTGGGTATCTAAAAAAAGATATGGAATATTGATATACTTACCATTTTTGAATTTGCATTAAGGGGACAAGTTTTGAAAAATACGGGCAGCTAGGTTTCCATACATTTTTTTTTACACCAGATGTACTCAAACTTAGGAAAAAAAATTACAGAAACAAATTTTTTTCACTTTTAGATTAAAACAAAAAAAAAACTACATGAAGTACTCTAAAACTGTAATACTTACGCATCGTATAGCACGTTTATTTAAAAATATTTTGCAGAAATCAGATAGTGAAAATTCCTCCATTTGTGAACACGGTGGTCGAGGAAGTGACCACAGGTGGCAATTTTTTATTAAAAAAAAAAATCTATTCCAGGATTTGACAATTATTTATATTATAGGGCTTAACCCCCCCCCCCCCCCCCTCGCAGATGCAGGGTTATCCATTCATTACGCCACAACCTGTATATGTACAAATATTGCTCATTTTATAATACAGGATAGCTTCAAGACGTGCTCTTGGAATAGGTAACAGTTAAATTAATTATCACCATAGATACATACATAGATATTATACATAATCACACCACGTAAACTATTCGGCAGTTGTCATCGACAATCAGATACGTAGGTACTAATTACCTCATATAACGAGATTAGGTTACTATGTACCTGCCGTTGATAATTAATTAGTCGCACATACTTACACGTCATCAAGTAATCGAGTCACGAAGCTTACAACTATGTTAATTGATTAATTTGCAATCATTGTGCTGTCAGGAATCAATTTGCCGAATGGAATCATATTGGCACTTATAGGTACTTGGCTACATAGTTTTCCCATTAGGATTGTTGCTATGGAAGATGGATCTATGAATCTGATTGGGATAAGAGAGGCGTATAGGTATGGGGGAGAAAGGCTATTAATAAAGACTGTGAAAAAAAAGGAGAATGTTAAGTTCTATCGATAAGGATGGAAATAATATATATATATTTTTTTTTTTTTAAATGTATTTAATCCTAGCTCCTATAAATGCGAAAGTAAGTTTGTTTGTTACCTTTTCACGCCTAAACCACTGAACCGATCATCCTGAAATTTTGCATATACGTGGTCAGGTGTACAGAAACGGACATAGAGTGCCTTTCATCCCAAGGAAAACCACAATAACGTTCTTATGATAATAGATGGCGCTACGTGTCTTTCGAACATGATTGCATTATAATTATTATTGAAACTTTAGTAGTATTTTTTTTTAATTTACCTAATACATTGTGTGAGTCTAGAGTTTAGATAGACCGGATTTTCATCTTCTTAACTACCCTAACTAATGTAATAAATGCGAAAGTGAGTTTGTTTGTTTGTTACGCTTTCACGCTAAAACGGCTGAACGGATTCGAATGAAATTGGCACACGGGTAGGCCATGAGCGGGAAAAGGACATAGGCTACTTTTTATCGACATATATGTGGGCGAAGCCGCGGGCGGAAGCTAGTATGCAAATAAAACGAATTAACGAAATAAATAATATTGGTGGCGATTCTTTTGTGCACAAACTAAACTTAATTTACGCTATTGCTAACATTTAAGAAAGAGACGGACGTAAATTAGAGCTGTCAAATTTAGTTGAACTCATATTTCCTTACTAATTAGACGGCACCTACGTAGAAACATGTCGACTAAAAACACGGTGAAGCGAAAGGCGTACACTAATTTGATATCTCTAAATTAGTTCATAGATAGAGCCGTCCTTTTCTCGCGCCGCCTGTTAGTAAAAGATAGCGATTCTCTAAGTTTAGTTTAGTTATTGAACAAGAGAATCGGCACCATTATCAATCTTTAATGAAGTCATTTCATTGATTCCTGTTACAGGAGTCAGTGTCTTTTCCTTATTCTGTATGTTATGGCGATAAAATACTGCAACCAAAAATAAAAAGAGAAAAAATAAACAACTTATTTTTATCATAAATAACTAAGTAGTATGCTGTGTTGTATCGTGGGGGTGTATTGTGTGTAGATGAGTGTGTGAGTGTGTCTATGCGAATGATTTTAAGTCTTTTTAGTGATTTTATTATGTTTTCTGTAAAATCCAGCTACACAAGAGAAATAATCCTACATACGTTTCATCATTTTTATTAATTTTGAGTGCTATACCGTTTATATAATATTTGGAAAACAACAATGTTCTTTCATTAAAGTACCAACCCACACAATACGCTGCTCCAATACAAAACAGAAAATAAAAAAGCGCCCTACATGCACCGATTTACACATTCAATTCTTTTTAAACCGAAAAGCAATTCAATTAAACTAAAAGGTAATCCCGGCTCCCCGATAGTCTATTAAAATCTAATCCAGCAATTTCAGTTACATAGTCAGTACAGTAATTGAAATCCATGAACGGTGCACCCATTTCTCGTATGAGCCGTCGGTCAATAGAAAAACACAATGGCCTCGACACAATAGGTTCCATTCACTGGTCTTAAACGGTGGCGAACAAAATGGAAATTTTAGTGTTCTCTGAAACTCAAAACTATCCCTGATAGTCGATGTTACCTTGATTTTTTTCGTTCGGTGTAATGTGAGGCTATTTTTGGACTGTTGCGAAGATCAATCGGTAGATAAGTGACGATAGTATTGTTGTTTTTATGAGCCTTTATTATTGCTTTGAATGCAAAGTTCGTTTAGTGGCAAAATAGCACCAGGGTAGCCCACGAATTCAAATTTTCTTATGTTTTTTGCAATTTGCAAGTCAGGTTGTACGTTGATTGAAGTAGGATTCGCGACCATAACAAGTAATTATTTACAGAATTATAATCATTAAAGTCATCAATACAACTCTTTGAGACCAGGTAATCATATTGATCCCCAACATACAGATAAACGTCTAGTTTGGGGATCACCGTTGAATCTGCATATGCTACTTAATTATTAATAAATAATTTGAATTTCATGACTCATTTGAGGGTTATACTAACTTAAGGAGTTGTATTACTGATTTTAATTATTATATTTCTGTAAATACATTGTTGTTACGATCGCGAATCATATTTTGATCAACATATAATCTAATATTGACTTGCAAATTGCAAAAAATGTAAGAAAATTTGAATTTCGCGGGCTACCTGGCGCTTTGACCTTAAATCGAGACCTGCAATAAAATCTTGCTTATGATTTAGGCAATTTTCTTTAACTTTTGGGTAAATCTTAAGAAATCTAAGAACATATTATTGAAGCAAGAATCAAACCTCTTCGGTAAGTTTCCGTCCATAGTGACGGATGACTAGTAGATTGAATAAATTAATGGAAGTACAGTCACGAGCAATAGTATGTATACACTTAGCCACTTTTAAAACTGATTTTCTTCTAATGTATTGATTATAATTGTATGTCGTTACAAACATAGCGTTTTGGATTACATAGAATTATGAAATAGGTAGGAATCTCTACATTGCTATCGTTATTTCATGAGAAAATCGCTTTTGAATTTCCCTAAGTGTATACATATTCGTGCTCGTGACTGTACAAACATTACCTACTGATGCCAGTTTTTATTAAACATTGTTTACCTTTATGACGCTTACAAACGTGCACTTTGTTTAACTTACAGCGTGAGCAGAGCCAGTGGCGGTTTTGCCATTTCCTCCGACACAGTTGACGAGATAATAGTTATCAGTAATTTACAATAGATTTCACTGCCACTCCACTTACTTCTTACTGGGTGATGTACTAGGGTTAACTAGGGTAGCATAACCGCAAAGCACATGACACGAGGCACAAAGCAACTCGTAAGTATTCGTAACGTGTGACCAGACTCCATACAGCCAGCTTGCGTTAGCTACACATCATTTCATTTCATACGTCTTGAGTCTCTTGACTCTTGATACAGCTATAGTGCCCTTTACAGCTTGGAAGGATATGGATTGTGAAACTGAATACGAGTACAGGCACGTGTAGGTGGGTAATTAAATACCAATAGATAAAAGAATAAATTTAGTTAAAATAAGTAAAAACCGACTTCAAAAACCTAAAACGAATAAAATAACTTTCATAAAAAACATAACAGCTTCTGAAGTCGGTGAATTGAAGACACCGACTTCAGAAGCTGTTAATTTTTTTATGAAAGTTATTTTATTCGTTTTAGGTTTTTAAAGTCGGTTTTTATTTTTTCAAAGTAAATTTATTTTTCCATTTTTATTTGAATATACAATTACATAAGCCCAAGATGAAAGAAAAGAAGAATCATCAAAATCCGCTTAGAAATGCCGGAGGTATAGTATAATAGGTTGGGGAAAAAGTTTCTTCGCATTTTTTAAGAAAATTCAAAACATTTTTTTAATATAGTTTATTTACATTTAACTAAAGTATGTAGGTACCATTTTGTCCGATAACTTTTTGCCATCTTGTAGGTAGGGACATGATCCCATTGCTATAGAAATTTTCGGACTTCTGGTCAAAATACCGCGACAAGTGGTTTTGGCAGTCCTCTCGTGATGTTAACCTGACACTGCGTAAAGAATTCTGAAGAGACCGAAACAGGTGGAAATCTGAAGGTGCAAGGTCAGGACTATACGGCGGATGCATTAACACCTCCCAGCCAAACTCTCTTAATTTTTGCTGAGTGGCTAAAGATGTGTGAGGTCTAGCGTTATCATGATGAAAAACCACACCCCTTCTGTTGATTAATTCCGGCCGCTTTCTCTCAACTTCTTGCTTTAATCTCATCAGTTGTTCGCAGTAGAGTTCAGAATCGATGGTCCTACCTGGTGGTAACAGCTCATAATGAATAATGCCCTTTCAATCCCACCACACACACAGCATTACCTTGTTGCGAGTTAACCCGGGTTTCGCCACAGTCTGTGAAGCCTGACCGGCCTTTGACCACGACCTTTTTCGCACGTTCTTTTCATACGTGATCCATTTTTCATCACCAGTTATCAGCTTCTTCAAAAATGGTTCGGTTTCATTACGTCGTAATAAAGAATCACAAATGAGTACACGGTTCATTAGGTTTCTTTCAGTGAGCTCGTGAGGTACCCAAATGTCGAGCTTTTTTGTGTACCCAGTTTTTTTCAAATGCGCCAAAACTGTTTTGTGGTCAATTTCCAGTTCTTCAGCTACGTCGTAACTACTGATATGCCGATCTTGCTCCACTTTTTCAAAAATGGCATCCATTTTATCCGTAATAGGGCGACCAGAGCGACGTGCATCTTTGACATCCAAACTTCCGGATTGAAAACGCTTAAACCAAATTTGTGCTACTCTCATAGACACTACACTAGGTCCATAAACATCGCAAATTTTTTTCGCGGCTTGCGTTGCATTTTTACCTTTTTTGTAGTAAAATTTTAAAATGTATTGAATTTCTTCATTAGATTCACTCATCTTGACGGTACGAAAAACAAATGAAAATCACACATTTTCCTAATTTGAATTTGGAATTATGTTCTTTAAAATTTAAACTTTCAATGATACCAAAACCAGTAAGATACCAATAGTATAGCCAAAGAGATTTTATTACAAGTTCATACATACTATAATGCGAAAAGACTTTTTCCCCAACCTAATATTTAGGTATATAACTGCGTACATAAGTTTAATTACCTACTGTATTATATACTAAAATCATCCTGAAAGTATGTAGATTACGGTAGTGGAAGAATCATCAAAATCGCGGACATAGAACTTGTATACATACAAAGATACATACATACGGGTCGAATAAAGAATCTCCTTTTTCGAAGGCGGTTAAAAATGGCTTCTAATTTTTGCCAAAAAATCGGTATATTTCGGTAATTTTCGCTGTAAGTTTATTTTTCTCTATATTTGATTGATAGCAAATAACGATAGGTAATTAAAATCAAGATACAAAAAAAAGGAAAAAAAATAGAACGTTTTCTCTCCATCTCATTTCAAAATAAACATTTCAACTTGGGTTTTAATTACAATTATATATTTATTTCTCACGTTTCACTGTGGATCCCTTTCTATCCTCAGTTATTTTAGTATCCCTGTAATTTTAGGTTCGGGCGAATGAAACTCTTTCCCACTAAAATTAAAGAAAAACAGATCTCTGATGGTCTGTGTATTTTATCTTACAACTTGTGAAAGTCAGCCGGACGTTTAAACCCCAGTACATTATTGTTTGTTTTCTACCATTGCGTGATGCGTCAGCCAGCCTAACAGATAATTACATATAAGTACACTAGGTCCAAACCATTTGTGACAGTTCACTGGGAAAGGTACCTTATAGCCGGTATGGATTTATGCATATTCCCATAATCTGCAATAAATAAGCTATCGATATCAAAATAAATATGTAGGCACAGTTCGAGTCCGCGCTGTTTGTTTTCGTGAAAACAAATTGAAAACTACGGTTTCCGATACTACCGTAGCCATTTTATTTGCTTGACACTAGACTTAGTAGGCTCAATGCATTCCTTATAAAGTAAGCTTTCACTAAGTATCATCTTTTTCAGTTCTGAGCAGAGTTACTGTCGATATGAGACGATATCTTAAACCTTTTTGCTATTTGCAACAGACTTTCTTACGGTTTCCGATACTGCCGTAGCCATTTTATTTGCTTGACACTAGACTTAGTAGGCTCAATGCATTCCCTATAAAGTAAGCTGTCACCGAGTATCATCTTTTTCAGTTCTGAGCAGAGTTACGGTCGATATGAGACGATATCTTAAACCTTTTGCTATTTGAAACAGACTTTCTTACGGTTTCCGATACTGCCGTAGCCATTTTATTTGCTTGACACTAAACTTAGTAGGCTCAATGCATTCCTTATAAAGTAAGCTTTCACCGAGTATCATCTTTTTCAGTTCTGAGCAGAGTTACGGTCGATATGAGACGATATCTTAAACCTTTTTGCTATTTGAAACAGACTTTCTTACGGTTTCCGATACTGTAGTAGCCATTTTATTTGCTTGACACTAAACTTAGTAGGCTCAATGCATTCCTTATAAAGTAAGCTTTCACTGGGTATCATCATTTTCAGTTCTGAGCAGAGTTACGGTCGATATGAGACGATATCTTAAACCTTTTTGCTATTTGAAACAGACTTTCTTACGGTTTCCGATACTGCCGTAGCCATTTTATTTGCTTGACACTAGACTTAGTAGGCTCAATGCATTCCTTATAAAGTAAGCTTTCACCGGGTATCATCTTTTTTAGTTCTGAGCAGAGTTACTGTCGATATGAGACGATATCTTAAACCTTTTTGCTATTTGAAACAGACTTTCTTACGGTTTCCGATACTACCGTAGCCATTTTATTTGCTTGACACTAGACTTAGTAGGCTCAATGCATTCCTTATAAAGTAAGCTTTCACTAAGTATCATCTTTTTCAGTTCTGAGCAGAGTTACTGTCGATATGAGACGATATCTTAAACCTTTTTGCTATTTGCAACAGACTTTCTTACGGTTTCCGATACTGCCGTAGCCATTTTATTTGCTTGACACTAGACTTAGTAGGCTCAATGCATTCCTTATAAAGTAAGCTTTCACCAAGTATCATCTTTTTCAGTTCTGAGCAGAGTTACTGTCGATATGAGACGATATCTTAAACCTTTTTGCTATTTGAAACAGACTTTCTTACGGTTTCCGATACTGCCGTAGCCATTTTATTTGCTTGACACTAGACTTAGTAGGCTCAATGCATTCCTTATAAAGTAAGCTTTCACCAAGTATCATCTTTTTTAGTTCTGAGTAGAGTTACTGTCGATATGAGACGATATCTTAAACCTTTTTGCTATTTGCAACAGACTTTCTTACGGTTTCGGATACTGCCGTAGCCATTTTATTTGCTTGACACTAGACTTAGTAGGCTCAATGCATTCCCTATAAAGTAAGCTGTCACCGAGTATCATCTTTTTCAGTTCTGAGCAGAGTTACGGTCGATATGAGACGATATCTTAAACCTTTTGCTATTTGAAACAGACTTTCTTACGGTTTCCGATACTGCCGTAGCCATTTTATTTGCTTGACACTAAACTTAGTAGGCTCAATGCATTCCTTATAAAGTAAGCTTTCACCGAGTATCATCTTTTTCAGTTCTGAGCAGAGTTACGGTCGATATGAGACGATATCTTAAACCTTTTTGCTATTTGAAACAGACTTTCTTACGGTTTCCGATACTGTAGTAGCCATTTTATTTGCTTGACACTAAACTTAGTAGGCTCAATGCATTCCTTATAAAGTAAGCTTTCACTGGGTATCATCATTTTCAGTTCTGAGCAGAGTTACGGTCGATATGAGACGATATCTTAAACCTTTTTGCTATTTGAAACAGACTTTCTTACGGTTTCCGATACTGCCGTAGCCATTTTATTTGCTTGACACTAGACTTAGTAGGCTCAATGCATTCCTTATAAAGTAAGCTTTCACCGGGTATCATCTTTTTTAGTTCTTAGCAGAGTTACTGTCGATATGAGACGATATCTTAAACCTTTTTGCTATTTGAAACAGACTTTCTTACGGTTTCCGATACTACCGTAGCCATTTTATTTGCTTGACACTAGACTTAGTAGGCTCAATGCATTCCTTATAAAGTAAGCTTTCACTAAGTATCATCTTTTTCAGTTCTGAGCAGAGTTACTGTCGATATGAGACGATATCTTAAACCTTTTTGCTATTTGCAACAGACTTTCTTACGGTTTCCGATACTGCCGTAGCCATTTTATTTGCTTGACACTAGACTTAGTAGGCTCAATGCATTCCTTATAAAGTAAGCTTTCACCGGGTATCATCTTTTTTAGTTCTGAGCAGAGTTACTGTCGATATGAGACGATATCTTAAACCTTTTTGCTATTTGCAACAGACTTTCTTACGGTTTCCGATACTGCCGTAGCCATTTTATTTGCTTGACACTAGACTTAGTAGGCTCAATGCATTCCTTATAAAGTAAACTTTCACTAAGTATCATCTTTTTCAGTTCTGAGTAGAGTTACTGTCGATATGAGACGATATCTTAAACCTTTTTGCTATTTGCAACAGACTTTCTTACGGTTTCCGATACTGGCGTAGCCATTTTATTTGCTTGACACTAGACATAGTAGGCTCAATCCATTCCCTATAAAGTAAGCTTCCACCGAGTATCATCTTTTTCAGTTCTGAGCAGAGTTACGGTCGATATGAGACGATATCTTAAACCTTTTTGCTATTTGAAACAGACTTTCTTACGGTTTCCGATACTGCCGTAGCCATTTTATTTGCTTGACACTAGACTTAGTAGGCTCAATGCATTCCTTATAAAGTAAGCTTTCACCGAGTATCATTTTTTTCAGTTCTGAGCAGAGTTACGGTCGATATGAGACGATATCTTAAACCTTTTTGCTATTTGAAACAGACTTTCTTACGGTTTCCGATACTGCCGTAGCCATTTTATTTGCTTGACACTAGACTTAGTAGGCTCAATGCATTCCTTATAAAGTAAGCTTTCACCAAGTATCATCTTTTTTAGTTCTGAGTAGAGTTACTGTCGATATGAGACGATATCTTAAACCTTTTTGCTATTTGCAACAGACTTTCTTACGGTTTCGGATACTGCCGTAGCCATTTTATTTGCTTGACACTAGACTTAGTAGGCTCAATGCATTCCCTATAAAGTAAGCTGTCACCGAGTATCATCTTTTTCAGTTCTGAGCAGAGTTACGGTCGATATGAGACGATATCTTAAACCTTTTGCTATTTGAAACAGACTTTCTTACGGTTTCCGATACTGCCGTAGCCATTTTATTTGCTTGACACTAAACTTAGTAGGCTCAATGCATTCCTTATAAAGTAAGCTTTCACCGAGTATCATCTTTTTCAGTTCTGAGCAGAGTTACGGTCGATATGAGACGATATCTTAAACCTTTTTGCTATTTGAAACAGACTTTCTTACGGTTTCCGATACTGTAGTAGCCATTTTATTTGCTTGACACTAAACTTAGTAGGCTCAATGCATTCCTTATAAAGTAAGCTTTCACTGGGTATCATCATTTTCAGTTCTGAGCAGAGTTACGGTCGATATGAGACGATATCTTAAACCTTTTTGCTATTTGAAACAGACTTTCTTACGGTTTCCGATACTGCCGTAGCCATTTTATTTGCTTGACACTAGACTTAGTAGGCTCAATGCATTCCTTATAAAGTAAGCTTTCACCGGGTATCATCTTTTTTAGTTCTGAGCAGAGTTACTGTCGATATGAGACGATATCTTAAACCTTTTTGCTATTTGCAACAGACTTTCTTACGGTTTCCGATACTGCCGTAGCCATTTTATTTGCTTGACACTAGACTTAGTAGGCTCAATGCATTCCTTATAAAGTAAACTTTCACTAAGTATCATCTTTTTCAGTTCTGAGTAGAGTTACTGTCGATATGAGACGATATCTTAAACCTTTTTGCTATTTGCAACAGACTTTCTTACGGTTTCCGATACTGGCGTAGCCATTTTATTTGCTTGACACTAGACATAGTAGGCTCAATCCATTCCCTATAAAGTAAGCTTCCACCGAGTATCATCTTTTTCAGTTCTGAGCAGAGTTACGGTCGATATGAGACGATATCTTAAACCTTTTTGCTATTTGAAACAGACTTTCTTACGGTTTCCGATACTGCCGTAGCCATTTTATTTGCTTGACACTAGACTTAGTAGGCTCAATGCATTCCTTATAAAGTAAGCTTTCACCGAGTATCATTTTTTTCAGTTCTGAGCAGAGTTACGGTCGATATGAGACGATATCTTAAACCTTTTTGCTATTTGAAACAGACTTTCTTACGGTTTCCGATACTGCCGTAGCCATTTTATTTGCTTGACACTAGACTTAGTAGGCTCAATGCATTCCTTATAAAGTAAGCTTTCACCGAGTATCATCTTTTTCAGTTCTGAGCAGAGTTACAGTCGATATGAGACGATATCTTAAACCTTTTTGCTATTTGAAACAGACTTTCTTACGGTTTCTGGCACTGCCGTAACTCGGTACTGGACTTCTTAGGCTCACTGCTTTTCTATTAATGCAAGCTTTCTTCAATTGGGGTTTTTCCATTTCTGAGGAGATTTACGAACGATATGAGACGAAATCTGACATTATTTTGCTATTGTCAACTTCTCATTCATTTTTAACGCTATTCCGGCCAATATTTCTGTTGTTTCTCTTCAGGTCCTAGTAGTGCTTTGTCAACTTTTAACAAAAAGTCCAGAATGACTTATCTAACTGAACACTTTTTTGCGCTATACATATTGATATTTCAATACATAGCTCGTGCACTCGCAGTGTGACGTCATAGGCAAATTATATCCTGTTTTAAAATTGTTACAAACATGACCTATCTTTTGAATGCTCAACCATTACTCTAGCATTAAAAGTCTCGTAGTTATTAGCGGTTGAAGACTTAGATCTTTTTGCCGGTCAGAAATATTGAACTTACCACGTTTATATATTTATATATTATATATTTATATAAGGTTGATATTTTCACGTTTTCACGTCAAAATATCAATTTTAGGCTCAATACTCATAAATAACTTTAAAATGATTTATTTTAAAATTATAAAAAAAAACATATACAGGGTTTTTGGTAAAACACCAACAATATCTTAAGGGGTCATTGTACTCATCATTATGAACAACTTTTACTATGGGACCAAACCTGAAATCGCGAAAAATTAATCAGCTGTTCAGTACATTTATGTTAGCATAATTCGTCAAAATGTACAGATCAGCTGTTTTTTTTTGGACGGACGTGTAATATAAATTAATGAATTTTGAATATGGGAAAATTAAAAAAAATATATTTGCAAACTGTAGGTACCGTTCGATATATCAAATGAAAGGGCTTACTGTGATATAAACTGTTTTAAAGTTATTTAAGAAAATAGACGAAAATTTGCCATTCCCCCTCTATCTCCGAAGCTACTGACCTAAAAATTTTGAAAATAAATACAGAATATAGTTCTATAGCTGTAGATTACTGGAAAACTTATAAGAAGTCTATGGTCTTAAAATAACATGGTAAATCTCTCAATATTGTGCGTACAAACTTACATTTTTGTAGTTGGAATGTATGGGAGAACATGTTTTTCAACTACAATGTTAAGTTTGTTCTTAGGTTAAATTCATCCCAACTACGGAACCCTTCATTGTGCGTGGTCCGTCTCGCACTTGACCTGTTTTTTTCCTTTTGAGGTACGTAACCCTAAAAATGACAGTCCTGACTGACTGACTTATTGACTAACTTATCATATCGCCCAGCCCAAAACCCTTTTTTTATTTGAGATGGGTTTGCTCTTGACTATAGTCTAGGTCAGAGGTGACAGAGACCAAGTCTACGATGGAGTGAGCTTACCCAGAACAAGCTTGTTCACTCTAACTTTGAAGAGATTTGGGTTGTAAGCGTTCGGGAACACAGACTCATGTAGTGAGTTCCACTCTTTCCTCCACCTCTCCACCTCTTTCGTTCCACCCTTGAACCTAGAAAGCTGAAATTTCGCACAGAGGTTCTCTTTATGTAGTCAAGGAATAAGGAAGGATTTTTCGAAATCCCATCCCTAAGGGACTGAAATAGGGGATGAAAGTTTGTATGGAAAAAATCGCATCGGATACCTCTGTAACCTTATAAAATGTACTAGGATTGCATGAATCAAGATAGTAGGTAGCGTGTATCAATTCAAGACACGACACGTTGTGCACAATTTCTGAGCAGTATACCTAAAAAAAAGTACTAGGCTTACATGAATTAACGACAATACTAAAATCATTAGTATTATGATTCTAATAGGATTTAGATGAAATTTGGCTCACAGATAGTTTATAACAGTGTTGGGCAAAATGTATTTAACTACAAATTAACAATTACAATTAAAAATTGTAATTGGCGACTTCAATTACAAATTACTTGAAATTATTGAAAAGTAATTCAACTAACAATTACAATTAGTAATTGTAATTGTTATTTGCAATTACTCAATTACTTATGTATATAATTTCTTTTAAAGTTGAGGTAGTAAGTTAAATAAAACGACGAATGATTCATCAAATGTGTTTATTTAATTAAAAAAAGTGATTTACTTTAAATTAGACTTTAACACTACTCTTTGTTCAAACATTTGATCAGAAAGTTTGTGAGATTTTGGTAAATTAATCATTGTAGCATATGAGAATAATCTCTCAACAGGGCCTGATGACGGCATTAATGTATTATACTTAAGAAACACCTGCTTAATCTCAGGATGTCTATTTAGCATTGAAGTGTCTTTATCCGGATCAGCTAGGACATAAGAATTTCAGGTCTTGTCGAACGGAGTGATTCAGTCAATTCGCCTTCAGAAGAATCTGTTTCGAAAACAAAATACGAATCATCATCATTCTTTGAGCTTGTGCTCGCAGATTCTCTGGCAGTTTCCTCTTGGATTTCAGTTTCTAAGGCTATTTGTTGTTTAAACATATTTTTTATTCTGCGATGGTACTGCTGCTCAATAACAGTAAGCCACTTATCCTTAAATCGAGGATAAGAAATAGTTGCAATTACTGCCTTACTGCCCCCAGACGTAAACAAATCAAAAAACTCTTGAAATCTCTCATTGACACTTTGTAGGTATTGGGCTGCCAAATCGTTGCAGTATTTAAAGTTTTCCTCTGATAATTTTGCCAATTTTTTTCGTAGTGAGAGTAATGTAGGCAGTACAATTCCGTAAAATAAATTTTTATCACCCTGTAGAATGTCAAGTGCTTCAGCTATAGGCTTTGAGCACTTTAAATATTCATCAATATATAGAAAGTCAACTTCCAATAATGGATTTTTTATGTTTAGAGCTAAGTGTAATTGTGCACTCTTAGTACGGATTGACGCTATTTGTTTTAAACTGTCATAAACACTGTTCCACCTTGTAGTCCCAGGTCTTGAAAGTGTATGTCCTATGACGCTCTGAATAATTTCAGCAGATTTTGGTCGGTTAGCAGCATTCCATAATGTGGTACATTTTTGCAACATTTGGTTATGTATTATGGAAAGTCGTGTATTAGGTACGTTTAAAACTTTTTTGCTGTCCCAAGTGCAACACAAACTAAGTTTGTGAGCACAACATCATAAGTGAGATGGTAACTGTCGAATTGATGGTGGCAGCGCTGCTGATTCTTCGGTAGTCACATCTTCCATGGATAAGGACAATGGATCTATGTCGTTCATAAGCACTTGGTTTGTGCTGCTACTAGTGCTGCTTTCTTGTCTAACTACAGAAATCGATTCGTCTACTTCATATTCAGATTCTTCGTCAGAAAAATTGCAAGATTCTTCTTCCAAACCAAATTCTTTGAAGGCTTTGACAAAGTTACTTCCGCTATCCGTGACAGTTGCCAAAACTTTTTGACAGTCTAAATTAAACTCAGTATGGATACTTTCTAACAACAAAGCAATCCTGTCATAACTATGAGTACCAGCAAATCGACG
Source organism: Dicycla oo (assembly GCA_948252095.1). Classification (NCBI taxonomy): domain Eukaryota; kingdom Metazoa; phylum Arthropoda; class Insecta; order Lepidoptera; family Noctuidae; genus Dicycla; species Dicycla oo. Next base: position 12,338,876 of record OX411714.1, on the reverse strand, counting down.
ACATGCTAAAGTAGCGGAAACTCTTTGTAAATCCGAGTTTATCCAGTGGCACGTCACACCCAAGAAGCTTCGTTTTTTGCCAGACCAAATATCTGCTGTAGTACAAACAGTTTTGATGTTCTGTAGCTGTTTTTTCAAATCAGTTAGTGTCTTCCCATAATTGTCATTAATACAGCGCCCAAGTGTTCTGCGACTCATAACAGTGAGTCCTGATTTAGATATTTCCAAATAATCAAATTTTTTTTTGAAATAGGCATTATCGACGTTTTGCAGCGGATTCAAGGAATGAATGAAGTAATTAGCAATATGGCGGTTAAAGTCGTCTTGACTTAATAACGACTGGGTAGTGCCGGAACTCGAGGAATGCCTTTTCGGTCTCTTATGCGTTTTTGAGTAGTTTATATATTCATTTAGGGTCACTTCGCCATGTTTTCTCTTTAAATGTGTAACAAAATTAGAAGTCGCATTACGAGATCCACAAATTTTAACTTCTTTTGGTGTGCATAACGTACACCGTGCTACTCTTTTTTTGTCTGTTGATTCACCGGGCAAAATAGTAAAAAACTTGCCATCAAAGATACAGGGCAGTACTTCCTCACTTCTTGTGTCATCTTCATTTGGTTCAGCGTCGGATGCCATTTAATTGGGCGCTTAGTCGCACAAACTACTAATCACACAACAATATAACACGAAGTAACAGCAAATAATTACAGAGATGCGTGAGCGATATGCGTGTGAGCGAAGGACGCACTGACGCCGGCGTCGTTGCCGTTTCGTTTACCGTCTCGTTCTATCCAATGTTATTTGTACGCGTGTTGTGCTGCATGCGCGCAACAAGCAAACAACCGCACAGTTTAGGTGTTTTTTTTAGGTTACCCGCAATGTTACCCCGTAAACAGTAATTGGGTAATTTGAATTACAAATGAATGTAATTAAAATTACTTGTGACTTATGTAATTGAATAACAGTAATTTCAATTACATGTAATTTTAATTAAAGTAATTCAATTACTTTTCATTAATTTAGTAATTAAATTACAAAAGTAAATTAATTACGCCCAACACTGGTTTATAACATGGATTAACACATAGAATACTTTTTATCCCGGCAGTACCTTTCCGTGGGTTAATTTCCGACTTCCACGCGGGTGAAGCCGCTGGCAAAAGCTAGATAGGAAAATAGAAAGTTGAAATCATGTATGAGAAATTTTAACCCTCGAAGCCTGTGTAAAGAACAAGAGAGCAACAAGAGAATCAAAGAACTTCGAGACAACGTCACTGTAGTCATCATCATCACCGGGCCTTTTAATCCCGATCGTACGTTCCCGTGGGATATTTTACGATATCCACGCGGGCGAAGCCGCGGGTAAAAGCTATTACTTCTATAATTTTCCACTCTCGTCTCATAATATAACCGTGGGCAAAGCAAGATATACATTCATGTATGAGAGATAAGATAATAATCTACACAATATGGAGGAAACAGCGCCGCAGCTACATTAGGTAATAATAGAGAATCCTTCGGGCTACCTGTGGACTTTCACACAGATCTCACAAAGTCACAGAGAAGAAAGACTAGGTTTTCACCGCTGGCGACTGCACCTCGCAGGGTAAAGTAATAGGTTGGGGAAAAAGTTTCTTCGCATTTTTTAAGAAAATTCAAAACATTTTTTAATATAGATTATTTATATTTACCGAAAGTATGTAGGTACCATTTTGTTCGATAACTTTTTGCCATCTTGTAGGTAGGGACGTGATCCCATTGCTATAGAAATTTTGGGACTTCTGGTCAAAATACCGCGACAAGTGGTTTTGGCAGTCCTCTCGTGATGTTAACCTGACACTGCCTAAAGAATTCTGAAGAGACCGAAACAGGTGGAAATCTGAAGGTGCAAGGTCAGGACTATACGGCGGATGCATTAACACCTCCCAGGCAAACTCTCTTAATTTTTGCTGAGTGGCTAAAGATGTGTGAGGTCTAGCGTTATCATGATGAAAAACCACACCCCTTCTGTTGATTAATTCCGGCCGCTTTCTCTCAACTTCTTGCTTTAATCTCATCAGTTGTTCGCAGTAGAGTTCAGAATCGATGGTCCTGTCTGGTGGTAACAGCTCATAATGAATAATGCCCTTCCAATCCCACCACACACACAGCATCACCTTGTTGCGAGTTAACCCGGGTTTCGCCACAGTCTGTGAAGCCTGACCGGCCTTTGACCACGACCTTTTTCGCACGTTCTTGTCATACGTGATCCACTTTTCATCACCAGTTATCAGCTTCTTCAAAAATGGTTCAGTTTCATTACGTCGTAATAAAGAATCACAAATGAGTACACGGTTCATTAGGTTTCTTTCAGTGAGCTCGTGAGGTACCCAAATGTCGAGCTTTTTTGTGTACACAGTTTTTTTCAAATGCGCCAAAACTGTTTTGTGGTCTATTTCCAGTTCTTCAGCTACGACGTAACTACTGATATTGAACTTGCTCCACTTTTTCAAAAATGGCATCCATTTTATCCGTAATAGGGCGACCAGAGCGACGTGCATCTTTGACATCAAAATTTCCGGATTGAAAACGCTTAAACCAAATTTGTGCTACTCTCACAGACACTACACTAGGTCCATAAACATCGCAAATTGTTTTCGCGGCTTGCGTTGCATTTTTACCTTTTCGTAGTAAAATTTTAAAATGTATCGAATTTTTTTCATTAGATTCACTCATCTTGACGATACGAAAAACAAATGAAAATCACACATTTTCCTAATTTGAATTTGGAATTAAGTTCTTTAAAATTTAAACTTTCAATGATACCAAAACTAGCTAGATACAAATAGTATAGCCAAAGAGATTTTATTACAAGTTCGGACATACGTGCTTTATGTACATTCAGAAGTTTAATGGTGTTGTTTACTTTGGTTTTATTTTTAACCAATTTTCGAAAGGTTTGTGTGGTGTCTTTATATTGTTTTTTTATATGTTCGGGCATAACTTCGTCATATATACGTATTTCGTCATATAGCCTGATTTGCAATTTTTTTTCTTGACTTGGTGGCAATGGAAGCACCCATTTGCCACCAACTCAGAAGCTGATGAAGGGGTCCCATGGAAATCGAGGGAAACCCTCAAATTGTATAAGCACACCTATAGTGATTTGGGTATTTTTTATAGTAACTCGTGCATTTGCTCTCGGAAAGCACCATTTGGTGAAGTGGAATTGATGATGAAGACCACAGATGGCCAGCGGAACTACACAATTATACCTAACTATGTCACGGGTTGCGATTCGATTACTTTAATAATAATAATAATAACCTGGGACATTATTCACACACGGTCATCTGATCCCAAACTAAGCAGAGCTTGCACTATGGAAACCAGATAACTGATAAACTACATACACTACTTTTTTTTTGTAAATACATACTTATATAGATAATTACACCCAGACTCAGAACAAACAGACATGTTCATGCACACAAATGTTTGTCCTGGATGGGAATCGAACCCACGACCTGCGGCATGATAGGTGGTATCTTAACCAACCACGCCAACTGGCCTGTTAATATGGTTGCTAAGCAATTTATGTCCGTCACAATGCATATGGGGATGGTGTGTAGTATACTACATTACAAAGTGAAAGCACTTTGTAGTGTTTTAGGGTTCCGTACCAAATTGGTAAAAAGGAACCCATATGGTGCGACTCAGTCTGTCTGTCTGTCACAGCTGCATATCTCAAGAACTACTAATGCTATCAACTTGAATTTTGGAATAGTTTTGATAGATGATAGATGACGTTTGCCCAACTATTCTGCAAATAAGAAAGAAATAAAAATGTATACAATTTTTTGCAAAAGGGATTGAAAGGGGGTCTTCAAAATTCGAAGTGGTGCTACGAGAGCATGTGGGGTTATTACATTAAAGAGCGCTGTTTGCACATTCTTAAACGATTTTTCTTTTTTTTTTTTCAAGACGCATAGTTCTCGACTAATGAGAAATGTAAATAAAAATACCTTATCTCCGAAGTTTGCATAGAAAAAAATCTGAAATTATTCTATGTGATAGAAGTTTATGTAAAGATTACAGGAAAAATAAAACGATGTCTGTAAATAGCACACTTTTTTATATATAACTAGCAGCGCCCCACGGTTTCACTCACGTAAGTCTCGAACCCGTAAGAATATAGGGATAAAAAGTATCCTATGTGTTAATCCAGGTTATAATCTATCTGTGTACCAAATTTCATGAATATCCATTTAGTAGTTTTTGCGTAAAAGATTAACAAACATCCATCCATCCTCACAAACTTCCGCATTTATAGTATTATAGTAGGATTAGTAGGAAGTAGGATAGGATAGGGGCGCGAGTCTAACTCGCTCTTGACCGTTTTTTTTTAAATACGTTTTTTTTTTGTAAAAAAGTGTTTATGATAAGTATACATTTTTCTAAAACGTATACTTATCATAAACACTTATTTTTTTCTAAAATGAGGAGCTCGTGGCTAAGTAATAACAGCCGCAAGGGTCGATCCATCACGTTAAGCTGCGCTTGCCGGGGTTGGTCTTTAGATGGGTGACCATCTTTACATACCGAGACTTCTCCGTGCCTCGGAAAGCACGTTAAGCTGTTGGTTTCGGCTGTCATTCGTGGATCTTTGGCAGTCGTTACGGGTCGTCAGAAGCCCGAAAGTCTGACAACCAGTCTTACGAAGGGGTATCGTATTACCCAATAACTGGGTTGTGGAGGTCAGATAGGCAGTCGCTCCATGTAAAATATTAGTATTCAGCTGCATCCGGTTAGACTGGAAGCCGACCCCAACATAGTTGGGAAAAGGCTAGGCAGATTGATTGATACATTTTTCTAAAATGTTATTTTGACCGTCAATTTCAGGTGTTGCAGAGGCACCCACATGTACCTTCCTAGATTAGATCCAGCAGTGGAGATCAGACGGTTTGATCGATTGTTTTGATCTTAAGATCGTGTGTGCTTTTTCAACCCATTCTACATTTTGATACCCACTTACCTAATAACATTTCCATCACCAGTTACTCTACTCGAAAAGTCCCTGTCTATAACTTCCGAGCACTTACACCCCGCGTCCGTGCTCGTGCCATAGTGTGGGGGCTGCGAGCAGTAACGAGCATAACATATCGCTTGCTCGAGTATGAAATCCGAAATGCCTGCTAACAGGCACAACTAGAATTGCACAATTATTATGCTCTCGAATTGCAGACGCCGACCATCTACTGTTTATGTGGATAAATTGACGCTCTGTTACGTGGTGTAGCATTTGTTTCTTGACTTCTCGTGGACCATTGATAAATGATAAATGATTTTTATTTCTGTAAGTAGGTTTGTACAAAGACTTTTACAAGTCAATCATGTTTTTTTTTACTAGATGAGGTCTGCGTTTCCTATCTGACTACTCTGAGAAGAAAGGCCGAAACAAACTCAGAGGTCACAGTCTCTTATAAAGTCCAGACATAATCTTGGTCACTTCATGTGAAGACCATGTAGATTGGTGTCTGAAATGGTCTTTTGAGGAAAGAACCACACAGATTGAGAGGACCTGTCCAGTCAGTGCACGCATTTGTCAGTAATCGCGCAGCTCAACTCAGAACTTAAGGAGCTCAACGATTCGACGAACAATACCAAAGAACGGACATTGGGGTAGGCCGCATAAATTACTCAAACTGCCAGACGATGATTAAAAATAACTGAGAGAAAAAATAAAACAAACAAAAAAAAACAATGACCTACATAGTCTTCACATTCACATTCCCAAGCCTTTTTGTCCTCAATATAATCTTTAACGGTATAAAAAGTTTTCTGACACAACTTGCGTTTATGAATGATTTGAATTTATTAAGGCTTAGATCTTGAACGTGGCTTGGAAGTTTATTATAAAAGCGTATACATTGACACCTGAATGAGCCACCTATTTTCTTGAGCCTTGTTGGAGGTACAACAAATTTGTGTTTGTTCCTAGTATTTATATTGTGGATATCACTGTATTTTTTAAACAATTTAATGTTTTTATGGGCATATAAAAGATTTTCAAAAATGTACTGAGAAGGCAAAGTCATTATATTAATCTGCTTAAATTTCTCTCAGAGAGATTGTCTCGAACTTAATTTATAAATGCATCGAACAGCTCTTTTCTGCAAAACAAAGATAGTCTGAATGTCGGCTGCATTTCACTACAACAGAATACCGTACGACATTACACTATGAAAATAGCTAAAGTACGCTAAACGGGCTGTCTCTATGTTGGTTAAATTACGAATTTTCCTAACAGCATATGCTGCGGAGCTTAGCTTTTTTGACAATTTATCTATATGTGGGCCCCACTGAAGCTTAGCATCCAAAGTTAAGCCCAAGAATACTGTGCTATCTTCAGGATTCAATTTTTCGCCCTTTATCAACACGTTAGTTTTCACCTGGCTAACGTGAGGTAGCGTTAATATAAATAAGAAACAAGAAAGGACCAAAAATCGAGCCCTGTGGGACCCCCATTGTTACTATAGATCCGGGCGATCTTTTTCCATTTACGTCAACGCTCTGAATCCTATCACTCAAGTATGAAGTAAGAAGATCCAGAGCGGTGTTCCGGATCCCGTAATGGCGGAGTTTCCTGATTAACGTTTCATGAAGAACGCAATCGAATGCCTTGGACAAATCACAAAAGATGCTCAAGACATCGCATTTGTCTTGCCATGCATTATAAATATGTCCTAAAAGTTCAACATCAGTAGTTGAACGACCCTTTGTAAAACCGAACCGCTTGTTATGTAATAATTTATGTTTATTAAAAAATCTTTGCAATTGGTCTAAAATTAATTTCTCAAAAATTTTACTAAACGTCGGTAGTACTGAAATAGGTCTATGATTTATGGGGTCTGGGGGCAATTTCTACAGAATTACCCACAGATCTGCTGTCTTTTTTACATTTAAAGTGTGAAAGTTTTTAATTATATCTCTACAGGTAATATGTTCAAAATTAAATTCCGAATCGCAAGCATTAACATTTTCCTTAAGCAAAGACTCAGCAACAGTAGTTGATGAGTTTAGGGATTTAGTAGTTGAAACGGGAATATCTGAAAATAAATTTTCAAAGGCCGCGGCGACTTGTGAGTCTGATTTTATTATGTTGTCATTAATAGACAGGCTGTAGTCAGCACTTCGGTTATTAGTCGTTCCCGTTTCACTATTAATAATATTCCAAGTCGTTTTAATTACATTACTACTGTTTTTAATATTCGAACTCAAATAACGCGACTTGGCCATACAACAAACTTTTTTAAATAATTTTGAATAATTTCTAACATATAAATTAAATTCAGCAGTGTTTACAAAAGACCTTTCATTGTTCAGTTCATAAAGCCGTGTTCTACTTTTATGAATACCAATGGTCGCCCAATCACTGAAAGACGCGTTACTATTAACTGAGATAGTCTTGGGAATAAAGATGAGATTAAATTGTTGACAGTATGATTAGCCAAAACTGTTAATTTATTAATGAGTTTAACTTTAAAAGCTTCCTAGCAACTTGTAGTTTTGGGGTTAACAATGATATCCTTTTTAACCACTTTGTTTTTTTGGTTTTGAATAGTAATCCTTTGCCCACAATGATCAGAATCTAGTAAATTTATAATTTCTTTATGGCTTGGAATAACATCTGTATAAATATTATCTAGGCATGTGGCACTAGTAGGGGTTATTATTGTGGGCTCCAAAAATAGGTTTACAAATTGTATGACTGAAACAGACTAATTATTTTACTACAAGAACCTGACTTTTCTAATAAATTAACATTAAAATCACCGCAAATGATAATACATTTATTCGAGTTACATATCTTGTGTAACACTTCATCCATTACCTTTTCAAAGCAGTCATACAATCCTGAAGGGGGCCTGTACACACTTAATAGAATAAATTGCTCCAATTCTATACAAGCTATATCAACTGTCCGCTCTAAATTAATCATTGCATAGCCAGTTCTTTAGGCTACATTTTGGTACAAGATATTTCTGCTTCGATATTTATCGAAGCATTTCTGAAACCATTTTTAATGCCATGAAAAAATAAAAGGTTTTTTTTTTCATTCATGCAATATTTTTATTTATTACTAATATTGTTGCTGTATGTGCGTAAATACTCGATACCGTCCAACCGGAAAGATTTTTCGACTACCATGGTAGCCGGAACGTTCGAGCGGGTTTCATGTTTTAAATGAAACTACTTAAACGTTGCTATTCTGGAATACCAACATTCCAAGCTACTATTTCGTACTTAAAACCGCAAACATGCTGTAAGCAGATCTGAGAACCTGAAAAGAAGACCCTTCATTAGTATATCGCCTGAATAAATAACGTAATTTAATTTCAGTGAATTCCAACAATTCCTACAAGAGAAGAAGTTTCTCTTTCTTAGAAATACATATAAAAGTTATACACACGGCTACATATCAAGCTACACATATCCAGTATAAGCTGACTTCTCATTGTAAGGAAATCTAATACAATGCGAGATCATCCTATACTGACTGTGTATAGCTTGATATAGCGCTTGTCCAAAATCGGAACTAACGCCGCCATCTTGTTTTTAACCATCTTGTTTTATGTGGATGATGTTATAGTAACTTCCTTTCACTGTTATTTACATAGCAGGTATAGGCATTCGAATTTGTGAACAACTAAAAGTGAACAAGTGTTTTTTTTAAACAATCTCTTATTAGTCTGGATATCATCTAGGACCTGAGTCCTTGTCGAGACGAATCAAACGACCCCAAACTCGATAGGGTTGCGACGTTTTATTACTGAGTTCCCGTGGTCACCTTCCGGATCCATAAAAAAAAAAAAATATCACAACAAAGTGAAAAATAACTTTAATTTCAGAAGTTAGTGCCAAAAAACTAAAATTCCAAGCCAAAGACACCGACTTTCGAAATTAAAGTTAATTTTCACTTTATAATATGTACTGTTTTTTTATTTTAAGTCGGTTGTTTTTTTTTCGTGAAGAAGTTTTTGTAATCCAATTTCGCGAAACAATTTCACAAATATTGACCAACCACGCCCCCCTACCAAAGTTAGTCAAGCGCCAAAAGATTCTGTTGCACTATATAAAGTTATTTACCGAAACAAAAGTGGTGAGAGAAAGTGGCACAATCCCGGAAACTCTTGGAGTGATGCTGCGTGACCAGCGCAGCATGGCAATCAGGAGCAGACGACGAAATTGTGGAGACGCTGATAACCAGTCACTGAGGTATACCGACGTTATTACTGAATCACTCTATAAGTAAAATTTTGGTATTATTGTTCCACAATTTTTTTCTTATTATTTTTATCAAATTTCCAACTAAATATTATCATTTGCTACACATAAATATTTACACATATTTAATACCTAACTAGATTCTGCCCACGACTTCATCTGCATGAAATTTCTTGTCCCCCAACCCATCCCGTCGCATATCGCATCGCATCGCCTCCCCGCGCTATTACTCGTATACTACTTCGTTTTCGCTTAGCATTCTTTCAGACTTTTTTTTTTATTTTTGCTCGGCTTCTAACACCCATATTCTACGTCATAGCCTCGAAAGCTCCTCGACTCACAACTCGGTCGAGGAGACCTCAAGGCGTCCCTCGAAAGATCCTCAAAATCAGTATTCTAAGTCGTAAGATTAAGGAAATTATGAGGTTCCTCGAATGAGTCAAGGTGATACGTCACGAAAACGTCATTGTTGGAGAAATATTCCGTTTATTAATAGCTAAACTACTAAGTAATAACAGCCGCGCGGGTCGATCCATCAGGTAAAGCTACACTTGCCGAGGTTGGTCTATGGATGGGTGACCATCTTTTCATACCGAGACTTCTCCGTGCCTCGGAAAGCACGTTAAGCCGTTGGTCCCGGCTGTGATTCATGGATCTTTGACAGTCGTTAGGTATAGGTCGTCAGTAGCCCGAAAGTCTGACAACCAGTCTTATCAAGGGGTATCGTATTACCCAGTAACTGAGTTGAGGAGGTCAGATAGACAGTCGCTCCATGTAAATTACTGGTATTCAGCTGCATCCGGTTAGACTGGAAGCTGACCCCAACATAGTTGGGAAAAGGCTAGGCAGATTGATTTTAATAGCTAAACTTATTTTTAGAATAGTCTGTGAGCGCGTTATCAGTGGTTTTCAACTTTTCAACATTTGTCAAATGAAAGTAGCGCGTTAAACATAAACAAACTTAAATTTCTCTTACTTAAAAATGGAATATGGTAATTATTTAAAGAATTTAATATATAGTTGGGAAGTAAAAGTAAATAAAGCAACTTAAATGTAAATTACTTAGTTAATTACTGTACCTATTAACTAAAATGCCTTTCAATAAATGTAGCCCTAATAACGCTATCCTGTGCAGTAACTCTAGTGTGGGAGACTGGGATAGGGTCAATATTCGTGGTGGGTTCAGGGGCCTTTTTACACCCAACGTGATGGCTGGTTTACACAGTGCGAGCTGCTGACTAGACAGTAGACAGCTGATCGCATTGTGTACTCCTATGTCAGTAGCTCAGCTTGCCTTGCCTTTTTTCATTATGAGAGTAGCTGCCTAGTCTCTTGCTGTTGTTGTGTGCTTGCGGCTGACTGGTGAACTACTGCCGAAAGCGAGGCGAGCCAAACAAAAAAAAAAACAAAAAAGTTAAAATTATTCGGCTGCGAGCTGCTGTTCAACTCGCAAGTGCGAGTAAGTAACTCGTATGATACGTTCTCACAGTGCGAGTGGCTGCACTACAGTAGCTCGCACTGTGTAAACTAGCCACAAGGTCCAGTTGATAAACTCAGGCACTAGTTGTTTGGCGTTTTACTGATCTGGGCCTATTTGGCGAAGCCGTGAGGCACACAATATATATTTTTTTTGTTTTTTTTTTTTACTATCAATGAAAGAATGTATGTAAACAGATAAGTATTTTCCAGAGATTACCTTTTAACAAACATACAAACAACTGTACCTATCTAAACTAATATTATATAGAGAAAAGATTTTTTTTGTATATTTGTTTGTAAAGGATAAACTCAAAAAATACTTAGGTAACCGATTTAAAAAATTCTTTCACCTATAGAAAGCTACGTGGGCTGTATTTTATCGACTTCCACGCGAATGAAGTAGCGGACAGAAGCTAGTCTCATAATAATCTTTTTAATAAGGTTGCTATTAAAAATAAATAAATAAATAATCAATTTATTATAGTAATACTTAGATTTACCTCGTATTGCACCAAGTTACCAAAATAGCAGTACAGTAACACTTGAGCCAACAATAGTGTTAGCATAGACAACATAAACGTGAATGGCACCGATATTACAGGAGTCTGAAAATGTAAGAATTTCATCAAATCAAGCCATGCAGTACATTTGTATGAACAAGTACATCGCTTTCTAAGTCGTAGCCTCGAACGTTCCTCGACTCAGTCGAGGAGACCTCAAGGTGTGCCTCGAAAGATCCTCAAAATCTGTATGCACCGACTGTGCATTTTTATCAAATTTCCAACTAAATATTATCATTTACTACACATAAATATTTACACATATTTAATACCTAACTAGATTCTGCCCACGACTTCATCCGCATGAAATTTCTTGTCCCCCAGCCCATCCCGTCGCATATCGCGTCGCATCGCCTCCCCGCGCTTTTACTCGTATACTACTTCGTTTTCGCTTAGCATTCTTTCAGACTTTTTTTTTATTTTTGCTCGGCTTCTAACACCCATATTCTACGTCATAGCCTCGAAAGCTCCTCGACTCACAACTCGGTCGAGGAGACCTCAAGGCGTCCCTCGAAAGATCCTCAAAATCAGTATTCTAAGTCGTAAGATTAAGAAAATTATGAGGTTCCTCGAATCAGTGTGAGTCGACGTGATACGTCACGATACGTCATTGTTTTGAGAAATATTCCGTTTAAATTAAAAAAAAATCATAAAATTCATTTATTTACTTTACAAGTCCGTGTTTGAGTCACAGAAATTCATGTTTACTAAATTTCAACTTAATCGGTCCGTTAGATTCGGAGCAAATTGGGTGTGATAGACGGACAGACAGAACCCTAAAAAGTCATGTTTAACCAAGAAACCATTCAAATAGTTCCTGACCATACCTACATTTTGGGCAAGTAGCTCTGGCCACACTGAGGTGAATTCCGCGCGAGACCTGGGACGTGACTGCACGTCGATTGTTTTAATGATTAGAAAATCATGCGAGTGTTTTCGCCAAATAACATCATCGGCGCAAGCGAGTTTCGTCCCGCATACCACCCGGGATTCGCATCAGTTTAGGCAGAGCTTAAATTGTGACTTACGAAACTCATTTTGTAGGACAATACGCAAACTGTGACACTACAGCTGAAGAACTGAAATGACATAGAACTGTTGAATACTTCGCCGATTTCCTTTGTATACCTGAAACTTACATAGAGTGAACAAACGAAGAAAGTACAAAGAAAAGGAAGAAGCATCCTTTGCTGTCATTAGCAGCGTAATACTTAAGGCGACGACACCCGACTTTTATTATTTTAAATTGAAGAATTCGTCTAAACGACTAGTGTTAATGATTTAGAAAACTATATGTTAAATTAGAACTTTTTCTTAATAATGTAGTAAGTATGTGAATATTTTAGATCATGTTTTATAAAGTATTACATAGTGTAATTAATTTGTAAAGTTACGTCTAACGCGGATAAATAACTGGGAATCACGCAAAAACTATCAAGCGTATTTTTATAAAACCTTCAGCATTGTATAGATAATTTAATTATTTATCTTTCAGTATACGAGTTTTAACCTTTAGTTTTATGTATAATAATAATGCGTCTAATTTGGGACAGCCCTCGTTGATGGGCGAGTCCTATTACTGGACGGACGTACGACGCGTTGCGTGAGCTCAACACAGAACACGCAAGCTAACCACTCAAGGCCATTGTCATATGTGCGTATTAAATAAACAACTGAATACTCTTATACCGAAAGATGGTCCCAATAAATCTTAAAAGAATACTATTGAAATCATGTCATATGCTTTTTGAGTATACTAGAAAAAAAAACACTGGTAATGATTATATTTTATGTCCTCAATTTTGGACGCCAGGTCAGAAAGGGATAAGTAAATTCTCACATACCACGCCACAGCTTCATATCTCTGCAAATAATGCACAAAGCGACTCCTCAGATCCTTGTCAATAACATCCCTATATACACTAAAGTTCCTGGATGCCCCGTCCGTATCGAACAAATGCTCTAAATTGTACTTGATGATCTTCAATTGGACTTCCGCCTGTGCATAATACGTCGCTACGAGGCAGTCGAGAGCCAAGTGTCCGTACCCGGTCCATAGTAGGGGTGCCACTTCCATTATTACTGAACATGAGTATCTGCGGACAATCATTCAATTATTGGAGATTGGGTGCTTTTAGTGTTGTATAGAATTTGTGGCATCCGCATTACTTGCATCTAAAAATAAAATTGGGAAATCTATAAAGTCGTAAAATGAAATGCCCAAAATAAGTGTTTTTAGTGAGGATAGAAAAAAATAAAGGCAGTCTGGAAATTTAAAAAATGACTAAAATCATACATTTATTAACTATTGATGTTTCGAAAACCCCCTTTTTGCTCAGTATCAATAACGTAATTATTATTATCCTTGTGTAATCGCTATAAATACCGACCCATTGAACTTAAACCTCTAGGAATTGTGCAGTGTTACGCAAAGAGTTATTAAACCATTACTTAACTGTTATAATCAGCGATCCGATAATCGGCCGCTAATATACATAAACTTCATTTTTATTCCCACGAAAGAATAATATGGACATGCTTTTCAGAATCCCTTCTGTTCGTATAAAATACAATAAATTAGTCGATTCGATCACTAAATAAAGATAAATAGATAGAAAGATATTAGATAGATAAATCAAATTCCACTACTTGACCACATAGTGCACATTATCATTTTTTATTGATATTCCATTTGTTTTGAATAAAATAAAGATACTAAATCAAAACAAACACTGCTGTAATTTCATTAAGTTTGTTATTATAGTGTTTTTATTGTATAGGAGCTCGTGGCTAAGTAATAACATCCACACGGGTTGATCCATCAGGTTAAGCTACGCTTGCCGGGGTTGGTCTGTAGATGGGTGACCATCATTACATACCGAGACTCCTCCGTGCCTCGGAAAGCACGTTAAGCCGTTGGTCCCGGCTGTCATTCATGGATCTTTGGCAGTCGTTACGGGTCGTCAGAAGCCCGAAAGTCTGACAACCAGTCTTACCAAGGGGTATCATATTACCCAGTAACTGGGTTGTGGAGGTCAGATAGGCAGTCGCTCCATGTAAAATACTGGTATTCAGCTGCATCCGGTTAGACTGGAAGCCAACCCCAACATAGTTGGGAAAAGGCTAGGCAGATTGAATTGAATTGATTATAGTGTTTTTTACAAAATTGTTCAATGTCCCAAACCCGGGATTACTTATTATTCAGAAGGGAATGTCCATATTATTCTTTCGTGGGAAGAAGTTTAGGTATATAAGCGCCCGACTATCCGATTACTGATTATAATCTAGCTAAAGGTACTATATTATTATGTAGGTACCTACATCGTATAGGAATATCTCGGTAATTTCAGATATACTTGTGTATATCATATGTCACCTAGTTTATCGGTTTTCCTCCACAAATATGTGTTTGTCAACATCGTGATCTGTGTACAGTCTAGTCTCATATTAATTTACTGATGGTTAATTGTTGTTATTTTGGTAAACCAAAGTAGTGGCCCAATGGTAACGACGAGTGGTGGACTTACGAGTTGTAGGTCATAGACTCGAACTCAGGCATGCAGGCGCTTTACTTTGTGTAACTAATTTCATGTGTGTCTTTTTGTGTGTGTACTTTATGTCTTGTTGTTTTTTTTTTTTTGTAATGTGTGTTTTGTTTGTGCAGAATAAACATTTTTTCTTTCTTTTTTCTTTTTATCACCACTGCTCTCAAAACGGTGAAAGAAAATATCGTGAGAAAACCGGTATGTCCTAGAACCGAAAATTCGAAGACATGTGACATCTACCAACCCGCACTGGGCTCGCGTGGTGGATTAGCGCCCACTCCCTCTCACAGAGAGGAGGCCTGTGTCCCAGTGGAACATTATGGGAGCATTATGGGCTGTTTAAGTTTATTATTACTTATGATATTACATAAGATTTGCTGATCACGTTGTTACAAGTTCAAGTGGTTTCAAGCTGCTATACTTTTAGGTTCTAAATCCACAAAATGTATTTTTGGTTTTTTCATTACAAAATTGTTAGTAATACTGCTTTCGGTAATTCCAGCTACCATAACGGTTTGCTTCTGGTAACTGTAGCTACCAAGAAGACGCGTTTCGATTTTCGGCTCTATCTTATTGTCTGTATATCCAAATCGCAAATTGTCAGTCTTTGTCAGTTGTATGAAATGGCGATAATACGGCAAATTGACTAAACATAAACAATTAATGTCCTTGACGACATTAACCAAACCTTTCTAAACTTACCCAGTCCATGTATCAGTTTCAAAGGGCGTATATACAGAAACAATAGCTGTTGGATCCTGGTATCTCCTGGCGAAGAACGAGGCTGGCCACAACATACCAGCTAGTGTTATGCTTATCTTCATGAATTTCACACAACGATGCATGTTTCTTGTCGTCTCGAATAGCATCTCTTCGTCTATTTCTGTGTATGCTGCGAAAATTGGGTCTGAAAATGTGCATCCGTATGTTTTTAATTCCGTTTTATTTCTCGTGTTTTTAATTCTGTTTTATTTCTTGTATGTTTTTAAGTATACTCGACCTCGTAATTACTTTACCACTTTTGACAACAACTCCCAGTAAATTGAAACTTCACTAAGTTTGAAAGTATCTTACGGCCACTTAGATAAATATACCTGCTGATAGGTAAAATCTCGTCGTGAAAACTTAGGTGAAATGAGCTTGAAGTGAGCTGTCATTCCACCTGATGCTATACCCGAGTCGCTTTAGCGTGGCAATAGCGGTCATTGATCCACCTGCATTATCTAGCATGCTTTATTTCAAAAACTGAAATAAAGTCCGTTAAGGTCCTGAATCAATATCGATGGTGATCTTCAACATGTTCCAATTACGAAAACCATACATTTACTTTATTGTTTGAGTACCTACGGATAAATATTAGGGAAAGGGCAATGACCGCTATTGCATGCTAAAGCGACTCGGGTATACGGATTGACACTATTGTCTTCTCTGCGCTGATGACGTGCAAGTGTCATTCAACCTTAGGGTCGTAACGAAATTACGAGGTCGTCTATACAAGTTTCTCAAAGGTGCGGATTTGCGTATATTTTTATTTTTAACTTGATAAATAAAATGTTATATAGCACTATTGGTATACTGTATCTGTGCCATGGGAGAATTATTTCCTTTTGGTACAGTCGCGACCAAAAGTCGATAAGCAAACTCACAAAGCAATAGCTTGGCGTTTAGTTTGACTTAAGACCTTCTATTTCCAAGAACATAAACATGCATAATTATTGTCGTCAACAACTGATTGTAGTTCATAATTTCAAAGTTCATGTGTAAAGATGACCTAGCGGTTAAGCGCGTGCAGATAGATGCGTGAATCAGTGAGCCGTGAGTTCAAATCTCACGCAGTACTTGACTTTTTGTAAGGTTTTACTTGATTGGAAATAATGGAACAGAAATATAATATTCTTTATCTTGTTCGCTTGGTCACTCATTTCGTAAAGTAGTCGTAAAGTATGTAGATCATAGAAAACTAAATATTTAATTTCGATTTCTGTGAGGTAGACAACAAAAAATCCTATGAATGGTTACAAAAAAAACTTCTTTTATCTAGTAGGAATGTAACGTCACAATTCTCTTAAGTTTGTTAATTTTATAAATAAGTAAATAAAACGAATATACATTTTTGTTACCATTCAGCACGACTTTTTTATTTCAACCTTCCAACACTGAAAAGATAAATTAAAAATCACAAAAATAGTTAAATAATAATACAATAACTAATATTTAACTTCTTATAAAAATAAATAATAAATGAACATAAACATCTAACAAATTTTTGCTTAAAATAGTACCTACAAATATGGTATTATTATGGTCCAAAGAAACAAAAAACAGTCCCACATTGTGATTAAGATTCGAACTCAGACTTCATTGATCGTGAAACCATTGCTTAGCCCAAACAGCTACCAGCACATGTTATGTTTATGCGAATTTTAGCAATGCAATGGTAAGAACAGGTCGCCACTATGACGAGTATTCTAAATGCAACAGAAATATAATGTTATTTCGCGTAGTACGACGACATGCGACAATTCATTAGTGTGTGTTATCTGCGGAATGTTGAGTGAGACATCGCTCATACACGCACACGTACTGGTTCGTGCTCGCACAGTTCATAGCAATGTAATCCTTAGCACGCTTATGGACTTTTGAGCGTTTACTGTACTTCTGGAAAGAAACCATACAATGGAAACTAATTTACGAGTGTTTTTGTCAATGATTTTTCTTGGTCTATGTCTATTCCACCAGTATCTGATGTAAATTTGTTTAAATGGATCAGAAAATGTACCCGTGGATGCCAATTTGTAGTGCCACTTAATTAATTTAGTGTTTTTTTTTTTATATTCGAATACTACTTGACCAAAACAATGAAGCGCATGACAGGAATTTGGTTTCGGCGCCCGCACCCCGCACCTATCCCCGCGCTTCCCGTATAGTGCAGTGACGTGCAGTCGCATACTCGCTTTCGGCAGTGATGATAATACGTACAATACCAATCACCGTTCCGGTGTTCCCTCCCTAGTTCCAATGACAATTGAGGTTAATTTTATAACCTCAATTTTCATTAATGATCTTTTCAATGACAATTTAATTATGTTATTTAAACAACAATTGTAGGAAAATCTGATAAAATATTAAAGAGTTGAAAATACAGATGAATTTTTTATAATAAATTATTGCATAAGAATTTAACCCGAAAAGGGTTTGTTCACACTCATCAGATATTTTTGGAATATCATTTCATGTCATATATTGCTAAATTATCTCACCACATAATAACTTATTAATTTTATCAACCCTTGATATATTCAAGTTCAGCGCAAGGATTTTCATGACTAAGTTGAGCTGCGGTAGTTCAATCGTTGAAACATCGAACACATCATCCAAGTTATGACGTCTCTGCAATTAAAAAACAATCATAATATCCATCAAACTTTACCTGTACTGCAAAGGCCTTTTCCTCATAAAAGAAATTTATATTTGTAGTGCACATTCTAATAATACGAGCTGATTATTCTCTAAGGGATAAAGCAGTGTTCTTGTCGGTGAAGATGAACCTAAGATCCACAACAGCTTGAAGAAAGGGCAACAGAAGCTAGAGAATGTTGGCTTGAAAATCAGCAGAACCAAAATTGAATATATGTTCTGTGATTTCGGCGGTTCATCCAGTTCTGGAGCCGTAGCGCTTGATGGCGCGCTTCTCCAAGTCTGCCCGTCTTCGTTATCTCGGTTCACACGTGCAAAGCGATGGCGAAGTAGATCGGATGAAATGGTGGCAGGTCACGGGAACAATCTGCGACTCCCGCATTCCCCTTAAACTTAAGGGAAGATATATAAAACAATGGTTAGTCCTGCTGTCTTGTATGCATCAGAATGTTGGGCCACAAAAGGAATGAATACCATGACAACTGATTTCCGCACAACTTTTCAGTCACCGGTGTTTTGTGAATGAGGAAATGTCGCGAGTGACTACCGAGATGACGACTAATTGAGAACTATGGAAAAAAGGGACATGTTGCGCCGACCCCAAATAAATTGGGATAAGGGCTGGAGAATGATGATGGATAAAGTAGTGTCTTTTGTCACGGGCCCTATATTGAATCCCGAAGGCATGGAAGGATTCCAGGGCTCCCGACCACAGCGAGGGAACTCTAAGTTAACTCTTGAGCCAAGCGAGGAAGTTCAAACTAGAATCCTGAGAGCAGCGACGGGCTCAAGCTCGCCTAATATGAAGACACCTTTATTCCCGAAGAGAGTTCCCCTTTATGATGTACACAAAGAAGAAGACGGTTTTTTTTTAATTCCTACAGGATAGGGAATATAGGGCGTACGAAGTAGCATAGTGCTAGTAGGTAATAGTTATTATTCGTTGACCAGTGCACATAGTTCAAGTATGAAAAGTTTAGCCGGCTCGATAACACGGTTGAACATTCTATGATCCCAAAAAGTTTCCCCTTTAGCCGTCGTTTTCCGAAATTCGCCACTTCATTATGATCGCATATTCAGCTCACTAGCCCCCTTACTCTCTAAGATATTCAGTGCTATGTTGTTCGACAGTATTCACCTGCTTGAGTGCGCGTAACCCGGCTAGGTAAACGCTTTGTTCTATTGTAAATATATTGGGTTGGCTAATAAGTAATGAGCGACATACAACTATTATATTTGTATTTATTTATTAAATGAATAATTGTTAATCATTAACAATATATTCACCGTCGTTTTCTACTACCATTCGCCATCGATCTGGCAAAGAGTGAATGGCGTCCGCATAGAACTTCGTTGGTTTTGAATTGAAGAAGTCATCTATGTATTGTTTCAAGTGTGGTTCATCGTCAAAGCTTTTTTCCCGTAAATTATTACTAAGTGATCGGAACAAGCTGAAATCAGTTGGTGCTAAGTACTTCGAATATGGAGGGTGGGGTATTATTTCCCAATTAAGCTCCAATAGTTTTAGCCTGGTACTCTTAGCAATATGCGGCCGGGCATTGTCGTGCAGGAAAAATATTTTGTCGTGTTGTGGACGTTTGCGATGGATGTCAAGCTGTTGTTGTAATCGTAGTATTAGTAGGAAGGAATTCCCAGCTTATTACTCCATGTATATCCCACCAGACAGAAAGCGTTACTTTGCGAGGATGAAGATCACCTTTTGACGTTGGGTTTCCCTGTTCTTAACATCCCAGCCACTGGCGCTTGCGTGTGTGATTAACATAGAGAACCCACTTTTCATCTCCAGTGACAAAATGATCTAACCAATTAAATGTGCGGCGGAAAGATTGTGGTTGTACACAAATCTCAGCTCGGTAGGTCAGCTGATCTTTACTTAATTGATGGGGTACCCAAACACTATATTTGTAAGTCTTTCCCAAACCATGTAAATGATTTTCTACGGTGCCATGAGAGCACTCGAGCTGAACAGCCAAATCGCGTGTAGGCTTCGAGGATCTTCTTCGATTAATAGTTTTAATTTATCGATATCTATTTCCACGGGGCGCCCAGACCTTGGTTGATCGGTTAAGGAAAAATCGTTATTGCGGAACCGTGGGAACCAGCGCTTTGCTGTTGCTTCGGACACTGCATCGTAAGCTATCCTTTGACTTATATTACGTGTAGCTTCTGCAGCAGAATGCCCGGATTGAAACTCATATAATAAACAATGTCGTACGTGGGTTTTAATATCACTCATTTCTTTGTGAACTTTAACGCACTAACAGCCAAACTATCAATAACACGCATGAGCGCGACTCGCTCTTTATATACCCTCTGCTACAGAACGTTCTCGAACCTTTCCGAAAATTGTTGAAATTATAAACTAAAACGCTCATTACTTATTAGCCAACCCGATACCAGGCACACAGTGCTTACAGTGTCTATGCAATTAGAATTATTGGGCGCTTACAAGAAACTAATTGTTTGCCTAGTTGAACCATACAGGGTGTAAGGGACAGCCCTCCGCAGACTGATGGGGTCACTTCAATATATCATACTAAGATGACCGGTACATGAAATTATTTCAGGAACGTTATGGGAATCAAATAAACCTGATTTGTTTGTGTTTTTGTGCACAAATCGGAGCATGTGTTACTGGTTGAGAGGGGTAGGTAATAGGTATGCGGTAAGTTCGATGAACTCTGTAGTTAGGCAGAAAGTGAACAGCTGACTTAATGCGTCGTTCGTTAGAGTATTTCAACATCCATTGCTGTTTTTTTTATTTTAGCTGTTTTGTTTACATAAATGGAGTGCTGCGTACAGATAATGTAATTTTACTTTAAAATAAAGAAATAGTAACTGAAAAAACGAATTAAAAAACGAAAATTTTCCTGAGAAATTTTCCGATGGAATATGATTCAAAATAAGGAGCTGAATGCACCCTGTTAGTTTGCGGAGGACTGTCCCTTACAACCTGTATAGCTTGTCCGGGCCAACTGTATTGGAACTTGGACTAACATTCTTTTGTAAAATACGTAATATTACATATAACGCCTGTTTTTCCGCTAAGGGTTAGGGGAGACCGAGGGGTTTTGAAACAAAGGTGATTTGAGACCACTGATTTTGCGCAACTTAAAACCGTTAGCGAGCTGGCTCTGTCGCAAATCAGCCGCTTCTCACCATCCGCGGGCCCCATAGTTTGTGTCCGTGACTCAAGACGTGTGATTGTGTCGTTGTGGCTGCCACGTCGCAAAAATAGCGAAAAGTAAGTCTTAACCCTTAAATGCATGATGACAGATTTATTCCTAAAAAAATATTTTTATTATAGGATGAGGATTTTAATTAGTATTTTTAGTTTGTGTTTTTTTTAGTTAGTAATGGGACACAGATAGCATATTAACAATCAACTCAAGTTACAGAACCTATAAAAACTTGATAAAATCGATACAAATACGTAGTATCGTTTTCGATACAAGATGCATTTAAGGGTTAAACGTTTTTTTTAAGGTACCTGTATTTTAATAATGCGTCTATATTTTGGTTTGGGTTGTATGTTTCGAAAGCTCATTGTTCATTGCTCATTGTTTCTCAAACAGACTGTTTCAAACCACCTCGCTTAAATTTTGTATGGGTGATTTGCTAATACTGTGTGGTTTGTTTATTATTATTATTATTTTGCTTATTTTGTTTCAGTATGCCAACTGATTGTAAAATAAAGACTGATAGAGGTTTGGAGAGTCGCGAAATTTAAGAGCTCGTCGCGAAGAAGTAACATTGCGTCAGAAAACTGTCCGTGATGCGGCTTCGAGTTACGCATAATGTTTAAGTACACAATATCGTTAAGTGTGTTAGAATGGTTTATTGTAATAACCAGGTACTTTCAAATTATATCGTCGTTTCTACTTTACAACCCTTAATTCTACTCAAATATCAACTGTTTCAACTTACCTCTGTATGACAGTTGAAACGAAATTACTTGTTATATGTATTTTTTTGAATTAGGTAAGTTCATTTTTCTCCTCAGAATTCATACTAACACGTTATCTGTGTCAGATATTTGGAAGTGTCAGAAATGAACTATCGATTGGCACTAAACTCTACGATTTGTGTTTCTAAATTTTGTTTCAACTCTCCTCGGTCTCCCCTACTATAAGTTTGTATACCCTCATTTCGCCAGTTATCATTAAGTTCCATGTTAGGAGGCGATCCTATTGCCATCAACCAGGCATAAATCTTGACTCCGGGTTCCAGATTGAAACATCCCCAAACAACACTATGCCCGACCTTGGAATCGAACCCAGCCCTCATGCTCAGCAGTAGCGTTTGGCACTAGATCAAAGAGGTAGTCATAAAAAAAAAACCATTATAAGTACTTACCTGTATTATAAATATGATATGCATTACATTATATCCAACAACCACCATAAATGCAAAATGTCTATATATTTGATGGCATATCCATAGATACTTGTTCTTTGGTTTGTTCAGAAGCTTGAAGTATCCTGCCCACATCAGTATTTTGTATACTTCTGAAAAGGATTTAAAAGGGCTTAATTTTACGTCGCTCATTTTTACCCGACTGTTCCAAACGGAGGGAAATATATTGTCTTCATGAATGTTCAACGATGACTATTCAATTACAGTTTAGTAATGAGTTCGGCCAATTAATTAGATGTATGGAATAATTCATTAATCATTTTTAATCGTAGGGTTTTATGGTGATATGTGATTAATTGAAGCGTAGTTTTTTATTCATGTGATTACGTCTATGAAGACTACAAGGGCGCTGTGGCGTTCTTTACAACGCGACAGCTTGAGTTTGATTCCCGCTATGATTTCTTTTTTCTTATGCTTATATGTGTGGATTAGGGATAGAATAGGAGCACATATTCTCTATGATACGGTTCTAACCGTACATTCTCAATCACGGATCAAACTAATAGATTTTGTCATCTACGCTTATATGCTAGAATCGGTACGGCGTGCACGTCATTTGTGATAAGATTTTTTTAGGGTTCCGAAGTCAACAAGGAACTCTTATAGTTTCGACATGTCTGTCTATCTGTCCGCGGCTTAGCTCAGAGACTCTTAGCAGGTACTAGAAATCTGCAATTTGGTATGGGTATACTTATTAATCACGCCGACAAAGTGGCAAAATAAAATTTTGAAAAAAAAAATTGCTGTGCCTGCCCTACAGTAAAGTGAGGATGACTTTTTTATTCTCGTCTATGCCATGGTGTTTTAATTTAGTATTAGTGACTTGCCCCTGCTTCCCACGAATTTTGATGAAACATCTAAATTTCTTTATTGTAATTATGTAGACAAAACATGTGACTAAAAGAGTGATGAATATACATGTTGATGGATGGAGAGGGAGAGGAAGGCCAAAGAAAAGATGGATGGATGGATGGTGTGAGGGATGATATGAAAGAGAAGAGAGTGAATGATAGCGTGACGGGTGACAGGGGAGAATGGAAAAAGAAAACGTGTTGCGCCGACCCCACGTAACATAGGATAAGGGCAGGAAGATGATGATGATGGATGTTATGATTACATTATTGTGTGAGGAATGATATGAAAGAGAAGGGAGTGAATGATAGCGTGACGGTTGACAGGGGAGAATGGAAAAAGAAAACGTGTTGCGCTGACCCCACGTAACATGGGATAAGGGCAGGAAGATGATGATGGATGTAACGATTACATTGTGTGAGGAATGATATGAAAGAGAAGGGAGCGAATGATAACGTGACGGTTGACAGGGGAGAATAGAAGTGGAACACGTGTTGCGCCGACCCCACGTAACATGGGATAAGGGCAGGAAGATGATGATGGATGTAACGATTACATTGTGTGAGGAATGATATGAAAGAGAAGGGAGCGAATGATAACGTGACGGTTGACAGGGGAGAATAGAAGAGGAACACGTGTTGCGCCGACCCCACGTAACATGGGATAAGGGCAGGAAGATGATGATGATGAATGTAATGATTACATTATTGTGTGAGGAATGATATGAAAGAGAAGGGAGTGAATGATAACGTGACGGTTGACAGGGGAGAATAGAAGAAGAACACGTGTTGCGCCGACCCCACGTAACATGGGATAAGGGCAGGAAGATGATGATGATGATGGATGTTATAACTACATTATTGTGTCACGAATGATATGAAAGAGAAGGGAGTGAATGAATGATATGATTACATTATTTTGTGAGGAATGATATAAAAGAGAAGGGAGTGAATGATAGCGTGACGGTTGACAGGGGAGAATAGAAGAAGAACACGTATTACGCTGACCCCACGTAACATGGGATAAGGGCAGGAAGAAGATTATGAGTATGTTGATAAGTTTTATATTAATGTACTATTCACATAAACATTCCGGAATAAATTTTTGAATGGTGGTGAAATCCGCATCAAAATCTGTTGCGAAGTGTAGAAGAACAACGCGGTCACACCGACACGAAAAGTGACTTGAATCTATAAATGTATACGGAGTCAAATTAAATTAGCTAGCGAAACTCCGCAGAAGAGATGGGTACCTATATCTTAACACGACCAGATAAAAATAAAAAGATTTGATGATTTTTTTGGGGTCAATGACTGCTGGTAGTTTTGTTACTTGAAGTGCGAGTTGATAAAATCTATTTTATCGTGTTGAGTGAGATATCGATATCGTATATCATGAAGTTTACACGAAAAAAAAAATTCAAACAAAAAAAAACATCATCAAATTAATTTCTTTTAGTTTTATCATGTTTAGATATCACGTCTTCGGAGTTTCGCTAGCTAATTTAATTAACATAGCAATATTGATTAGAGTGCCAGTGATAATAGTCCTTTGGGAATCCATGAAAACCTTTGAAAAAAATAATCTTAAACCTAAAATATACAAACACATTTTCAATCGTCACATTATGTTAATTAAAAGTCAGGAGCTATCTTATAATTTGTGACCTCAGTTCCGATGTAGACTAGTTAATTACAGGTTTTTAACCATACAAGTTCAGCTTTATTAACTTGTGACGCTCTAATTACTTAATTGACGGTATTATGTCTGACGGCTGACGAATACGTCACGTCACTCTTATTATGTTAATTAAACTCAGGACTGTAATTAGAAGGTTTGCTTGGTCCGTAGGTCGGCATAGATAATGGTATGAGATGATAATCTCACCAAATCCTGTTTTTTAGAACAGTCTTAGAGCATTAGAGCTCGTTGCGAAAAGGTTCGTCCGGGAAGGTTATGCCACCATTCTTAAATCTGCCGCCAAACCGTCGTGACAAGTTCCAATTTGAAATTCAAAAATACAGTAGGTATTTACTAATTCCATATTCAAAAGAGATTTAGAGAGACCTTATGGGAGGCATTTTAAGTTTTATTGTTTTTAAATCGAGTAGGGTTTGGTATGTACCTTAGAGCATATATGCTCTAAGGTATGTACGAGTACGTCAGAAGGCCGTTGTAGACACTGACTTATAAGTCTATGGACTTGCCCTAACTACAAAATTAGCGTGCATACCTACAAAAATCGGGCACTCAACATGGCCGCCTTTCGTAGGTTTGTAACTGCGAGTGCAAGAGAGAGAGCAAGCAACCGTTTGACAGCACATCTACCCATCATCTACCACAAAACTCAAAACTCAACATGGCGATCGTTCACGCATAGATACGATTTTGACGTCACACAAGAGTGTTTTTGACAAACATTTAGAAGTCTCTCTTTTCATATGCAGCTTTTGGATAGTTAAAAAGAAACAAAACGCTTTTTGACATGTCTGTGTCGATATGACAGATATTTGTATACCTTTCTTCCTTTAATAAAATATGCCATCCCCATGTTATTCTATCTCAATGGGTTTGGTACACAGAACACAGGTTTGATAAATAATACGTCAGAAGGCTGTTACTTGTAGATGTGAAGCCGTGTCACTTGCGCGTTTTTTTGAAAGATTCCACAAAACCGGTCAAGTGCGTGTCGGACCACGCACAATGAAGGGTTCCGTAGTTGGGATGAATTTATCCCAAGAACAAACTTAACATTGAAGTTGAAAAACATGTTCTCCCATACATTCCAACTACAAACGTCCATAGTTAAACAAAAATGATCCAACCCACATTACACCTAATGTGGGTTGAATCTTTTTCGTTTAACAATGGACAAATGTAAATTTGTACGCACAATATTGAGAGATTTACCATGTTGTTTTAAAACTTAAATAAGAAGTTGTCTTAAATAAGACCATAGACTGCTTATAGATTTTCCTGTAATCTACAGCTATAGAATTATTTTCTGTATTTTTTTTTTCAAAATTTTAAGATCAATACTTTCGGAGATAGGGCGGAGAATGGTGAATTTTCGTCTACTTTCTTAAATAACTTTAAAATTATTTATTTTAAAATTATATAAAAAATATATTTTAGACCCTCATAGTAAGCCCTTTCATTTGATATGTCATACGATACGGTTTGCAAAACTTTTTTTTTTCTTATTTGCCCCCCAAAATTGACCCCCATATTCAAAATTCATTTATTTACGTTACACGTCCGTGTTTGGGTCACTGAAATACATATGCGTACCAAATTTCAACTTAATCGGTCCATTAGATTCGGAGCAAATTGGCTGTGACAGACGGACAGGCAAACAGACAGACACATGAGTGATCCTATAAGTGTTCCGTTTTTCCTTTTGAGGTACAGAACCCTAAAAACCTTACACATAAACATTTGTTGTCATGCACAAGGTGTCTCCTGCGTTTAGCTTATACACACATTACACTATACACATTATGTGTAGATGTCGTAATGAGTTCCGACGAGGAAGACGTGCTATCAGTTTTAGCAATTATAGACTCAATATCGAGGAGAAGACACAGATTTCGAGTCAGACTGTACACAGTCTGGCCATAAATACTGTTACAATTAAAAATAAGAAAGATATTACATTTGAATTTGGAATCTGTAATTTTTATACGATTGTTCATTGAGTTTTCTAATTTTGGCGCCAATACATTGTACAATATTTTGCGATATTAAAATGGAGTGGGGTGATAAAGAGAACCGAATCGCCGTGATTGCCTTACACAAAGTTGGTATGGAGCCAAATGCAATTTTTAAAACTCTCCATACGCTTGGTATTAGTCAAATGTTTGTGTACTGGGCTATTAATAGGTACCATGAGACCTCCTGTGTTTGTGACAGAAAAAGATCTGGCCGTCCACTTAGTGTTCATACGAAAAAGGTGGCCAAAGCAGTAAGGGAAAGAATTCGAAGAAATCCTTTCCGAAAGCAAAAGATTTTATCTCGGGAGATGAAGCTAGCACCCAGAACCATGTCGCGTACTTTAAAAGATGACTTAGGACTTGCAGCCTATAAGAGACGCACTGGTCATTTTCACACTATTCTTTTTTAAATTATCAGTTAAGATAATTTAAAAAAGAATAGTGTGGTAAAATCGAAACAACTACTGAAGCGGTACGCAAAGGGAGGTCACAGAAAAATTTTGTTTACGGATGAGAAAATCTTTACAATTGAGCAACATTTTAACAAACAAAATGACCGTATTTATGCGCTGTTAGGAAAATTCGTAATTTAACTAACATAGAGACAGCCCGTTTAGTGTACTTTAGCTATTTTCATAGTGTAATGTCGTACGGTATTCTGTTGTGGGGAAATGCAGCCGACATTCAGACTATCTTTGTTTTGCAGAAAAGAGCTGTTCGATGCATTTATAAATTAAGTCTGAGACAATCTCTCAGAGAGAAATTTAAGGAGATTAATATAATGACTTTGCCTTCTCAGTACATTTTTGAAAATCTTTTATATGCCCATAAAAACATTAAATTGTTTAAAAAATACAGTGATATCCACAATATAAATACTAGGAACAAACACAAATTTGTTGTACCTCCAACAAGGCTCAAGAAAATAGGTCGCTCATTCAGGTGTCAATGTATACGCTTTTATAATAAACTTCCAAGCCACGTTCAAGATCAGAGCCTTAATAAATTCAAATCATTCATTAAACGCAAGTTGTGCCAGAAAGCTTATTATACCGTTAAAGATTATATTGAGGACAAAAAGGCTTGGGATTGAACTGCTCCAAATTTTATTTTATTCTTTTATTTTTGCATACTGAATATGAATACTATTTACTTTGTACAGTATTATATTATTTTAATTTATTGTGAATGTGAAGACTATGTAGGTCATTGCTTTTTTTGTTTGTTTTATTTTTTCTCTCAGTTATTTTTAATCATCGTTTGGCAGTTTGAGTAATTTATGCGGCCTACCCCAATGTCCTTTCTTTGGTATTGTTCGTCGAATCTTTGAGCTCCTTAAGGTCTGAGTTGAGCTGCGCGATTACTGACAAATGCGTGCACTGACTGGACAGGTCCTCTCAATCTGTGTGGTTCTTTCCTCAAAAGACCATTTCAGACACCAATCTACATGGTCTTCACATGAAGTGACCAAGATTATGTCTGGACTTTATAAGAGACTGTGACCTCTGAGTTTGTTTCGGCCTTTCTTCTCAGAGTAGTCAGATAGGAAACGCCGACCTCATCTAGTTTAAAAAAAAAAACATGATTGACTTGTAAAAGTGTTTGTACAAACCTACTTACAGAAATAAAAATCATTTATCATTTATCAAAGCTCTAAGGAAGCTTCCCAATTAGTCGACAGAGTGCAACGTGGGCATTATCCGACTTCAGTGATGGTTTGGTGGGGTGTTAGCTATGAAGGAGTGACTGAGCCATATTTTTGTGAAAAAGGTACCAAAACATCGGCACAAGTGTATCAAGATACCATTCTTGAGAAGGTAGTTAGTTAAGCCCCTTAACAACACCATGCTCAATAACCAGGTATGGTCCTTCCAACAAGACTCGGCGCCGGGTCATAAAGCTCGGTCCACGCAGTCTTAGTTGGAAGTGAACGTTTCGGACTTCATCAGAGCTGAAGACTGACCGTCGTCTAGTCCCGATCTTAATCCGCTGGATTATGATTTATGGTCAGTTTTAGAGAGCACGGCTTGCTCTAAACGCCATGATAATTTGGAGTCCCTAAAACAATCCATACAATCGGCAGTGAAGAATTTTCCCGTGAAAAGAGTGCGTGCTTCTATTGATAACTGGCCTCAAAGTTTAAAGGACTGTATTGCAGCCAATCGAGACCACTTCGAATAAGCTTTTTATATTTTAAATTGTTTTATATTTATGTATTAAACTAACACACTGTAAAAGTAATAAATATTATTTGCAATAATTTTTTTTTTTCTTCGTGACAATATTTATGGCAAGACTAGGTATTTACGACTTCGAAATTTTGATTGATGTTCACAACTTGATCACAAATATTCACAAGAACAATTTATAACCTCAAAGCCTGTGATGACTGACACTCACAGTTGTGCGCGGTGCGCGCGGGTGGTTGAAGTCCATGGAACAAACCATTCCCCTCTTCACCCGCGCGGGGAATGTTTTCCATGAAGCTCGGAAAACAAAAACATCGTATTTGCATACACAAATGCCACGCCTCTTTGTTTCGATGTTTTTGTGTAATGTTTCGAAAAACATGCGCAGAAGACACGGCTTTAAGTAGGACGGTTTAATTGAAAAGTGTTCAAACTAACATAACTGGCGAAATGGGGGTGTACTATAGGTACACCTCTGCCTAACCCTTCGGGAATTACAGGCGTAATGTTATGTTCTATGTTCGAACAAAAGGCTTTTAGTTTTTGGCTTTTTGCATTTTTTTTTGCAGAATCTTAAATCTAAGAATTACACATTCTATGTAGTTGAATTTAGCGTATGAAATAGTAATGATTCCTTTAGAAAAATCGAGTCAAAATTTCAGTTTTAGAGCAAAAAGGAACATTTCCAGACACATTTGAATGATTTCTTAAAAAAATATGCAATGGTGGAAACGGCACCTTTTGTTCGAACACTCGTCAATTAGCATGAGACTAAGGCATGTAGTCACTACTGTTATGTGGATGAAGTCTGTAAAAGTAAAACAACAAAATAATGTATAGTAAGCATTTATTCCTCTATCTAACAGTAAGTTAAAGTTAGGTAACCACTTATGGCTTAAAATATGAACACATTAGAACGGGGGCAGCCACACTTGAAAGTGGGGCCCAAAGTCTAACTTCTTTCGGAGGGCCTCTTCAAAGATTGCATCGCGGGCAGCGTCGCGGGGCCCTGACGTGTCCTTACCGCACTCGCGACTCACCTCACGCGCCGCTCGCACGAACTTTGATACTTGGGCCACACTTTCACGGACGTCTTCCACTGGTAACTGTAATTTAACAAAATTAAATTAGTTAAATCTGCGAACGTCATGCATTAACGCTACATACTCGTATCACAAATCATACGAAAATAAGAAGTATGATGTCGGTTAAAAAGGGAAAGTGTCAATGTCCCTAAAAAATCCACCCTGTATATGCCATGACTGCCTGCTTATAGCTCCATAAAGGATAAATATCATGATAATCATTTAAAAAGTTAAATCTGTAACTAACTATGTGCAATAGTTAAATGTTTATTATATACCTGCGAGCAACCAAATCGACTCGACACCTAATCATGCATTTCTCCTCAAACAGCAATTACTCGAAAACCACTAAACTGATTTTAATACTTATGTTATCATCTTAAGGCTGAAACGTCTGGCTTAAAAAAAAAAAGACTTTTTCATAAATGGGATAAGAAAAAAAAATACTTTGTTAGTCGATTTGGTTGCTCGCGAGTGTACATAAACCTTTTGGCTCGTCTTTTTAAAATTTGTGGTAAATATCCAAGATCCTTATACGTTGTTCTGGTCTCAACTACATGCTGCAAGTGATAAGCAGTGCAATGATAGAAATCGAATCCAACAGTGTGAACGTAAAAGCTTGAAGCAGTTAACTGGCATAGAAGTCAACAGCATCAGGCTTATTGATGCGAGGTGGCTGGTTTCAGCCTCACCAGTAGTCCTGCGTGTTGGCTAATCCTTTTTAGGTTGGCCAAAATTATTACAGACTTTTGCTTAAAATGCCTTGTTTATGACATTAAATTCAACCGTACCTCATTTTCATTTTTAGGCAGCGAGTGGGGATATATCCTGACCCAATGTCCCACTCGTCCTATAGCCCTGTTCCAACAGACCCCGTTCCCCCATTGGCAGGCCGACATGACTCGACGTCGAGAAGCGGCGGTCGAGTAGCCACCGCGCCAGGACTCGTCCACGCTCTCTGCTGGTGCCATGGGAACTGTCGATGTTGACTGGAATGGAAATCGAATCTATTATTAAATCGATAACAATTGTTTCACTTTTTGCCTTTCATTTGGCATCTTAAAGTGTAACGTCTGAACACAAATGAACTAAAGCAAAATAAAAAAAGGAATTCTCCAACGAAGTTGGATTTGGTACTCGGCGTCTTTCACGCGCCTACCGAATGATAGAAAAATGAAATAAAAGGAGCAGATGAACGTTTATCTATACAAATAAATAAAATTGATGTGTCTGTTTGTAATGTCAAAATAACAGCTTTTTATTACCTACATGCATATTGACGCTTGAAATGTAACATTGACTAAGCGACATTTTGGGTCACATTAATTTATTTAGAAAGTAATAATAATCTTTAAATGCCTTAAATTGCATTTAAAATTCGTTGGAATCATGTAACTATGTCTACATGATAGGCGATTCTTTACGATAAAAAAAAAAAAAAAAAAACTTTAAAATGCTCTAGTATAAAGTTGCCAACATGTCGTTTGGTAAATATTGCCTTTCAAGCGTCGATATGAAAGTACGTAGGTACAGTACTTACAAAAAAAAAAAAAAATTGTCTGCTGTCTGTCTGTTTGTTCCGGCTAATCTCAGAAACGCCCCGACCGATTTTGACGGGACTTTCATTAGCAGATAGCTGATGTTATAAGGAGTAACGTAGGCTACTTTTGTTAAAAAAAATAACTAGGCTTTCCCGTAAAAATAACTAAAACTCATGAAAATGTGGACAAAATCCGATTCAAATAGGGAAGTATTGACCACACGGACGAAACCGCGGGCAACAGCTAGTTCCTATATAATTATGTCGGTGTCGTGTCAGCGTGGAATGAAACAAAAATGAACCTTCACTCGAGTGAAGCGTCTGATATCAGCTTTAGTTATACTGACCGTTCACTGTTATTTTATACCTCTAATGTTGCATCATTGTCAAAATCACAGTGATCTTTATTTTCGTTGCATTAAAGTTGCCATTGAATTGCCGCTGTCAGAGGTAAAATAACAGTGAGTGGTCTGTATACGAGAGCAAAGTGAAGCTCAAAAGAAAGCCTATCAACATGCACACATAGCAAATCTTGGTTATGTCGTGCAGATGGTGCCATTGAAACCAGTTTTTCACAGATTTTAAACCAGGTCTTTTGGGTAACCCTTGGTTCAAAATAGGACACCAGTTAAGATATTTGATTTGAGGTGAATACCACATTCCAATCAGTAGCTTTGTCAAAAAAACCCAGCGTGCAATTGTAGCACAAGCGTAAATTTAGATTGGATTAGCAAACAGTAATCGTGCTGTATGGACATGTTGACCATTACGTTTATTTGGGACATGTTCTATTTTTTAATAGGGAGCATTCCAACAAAGAGATTTCCAGGAGAATACAGCTTGGGTGGGCGGCTTTTGGTAAGCTGGAATATATTTTTCGGCCCAAAAAGATCCTCCAGTGTCTAACAACCCGTCTTTTCAACCAATCTGTCCGCAACGATGCCTTACGGTGCCTAGATATGGATGCTCACAAACGAGACTATCCAACGTATACGAGTAGCATAAAGGGGCATGGAACGAGCCATGCTTGGCGTCACCCTACTAGACAGAGTGCGTAACACCGAAATCCGTCGTCGGTCGAATATCTACGACGTCGGGGACAGAGCGATGCGGAAGTGGAGTTGAGCAGGACATCTAGTTAGTCCTGGAGATGACCTATGGAGTAAAGCTGTGACCGAATGTTGGCCAAGGTTAGGTCAAAGAAACCAGGGCCGTCCAAAAGCGCGTAGGGTCACGGGAAACACCTGGATGAGAGACGCATTGGAACCGGGAAGTATAGCAGAAAAAAGGGGAGATCTATATGCTCCCAGCAGTGGGTAATTCCAGGCTGAAATGATGACTCGTGCTGTATATGTACAGACGCCAGCACATCAAGCTACTAGAATCTGTCAAATTTCTTTAATAGATTTTCAACTTTATCGCTTTAAGCATTAGGATCAAGGTCGATTGGAAAAATTTGACAGGTTCGCGTAGCTTGACCTGCTGGCGTCTGTACAAGTGACGTAATACTACATTTAAATAATCACAAACAAATACTACCTCTAGAAACTTTTTACGACGTCTAGAAATTTTAATTAAACGACTAGGTATGTCTAGATATAACGAACTCAATGAAACCTTGTACCGATTCAGTACCATTAAATACCTAAGCGACAGAGTCACGGAAGACATTTTTCTACTCAAATCGAACTGTTCTATTTCAGGCATTCGATTTTCTGCGACATAATAATTGTGTATTCATCCTTGTATTCATACTTAGTCAAGGCCGTAACCTTCGGGATGATGGAAAACGCGAGATTTAAAAAAAAAAAAAACAAACGGCACATAATTTGCAATTTATGTTAACAGTATCGAATAGTTTTTGATGGAGTAATTCGTTTTTATTTCATTCGATTGACATTGGAAATTATGTATTGGTGAAACGAAGGATTCGTGCCGCCTAGCAACACGCAGGGAGCGTATTATGAAAGAAAATGTTGTGGAGCGATATTAATTATGTTCAATATATCTCATTGATTTGTAAGGTCAAACGTATGGTAAATGCGCAATGGTAGCCGCCGAAATTCAAATTTCCTTAAGTTTTTTGCAATTTTCAGGTCAGTCTTGATTTCGGAAATCATGACTTTTTAGAACAAATCTAACTTACAGATATGTTGATGATTCTTATGGTTATAATTATGTAAATACCTACATATTTGTTATAGTCGCGAATCATATTTTAATCAAGATATAAAAAAAACGCAAGAAAATTTGAATTTCGCGGGTTACCTTTGCGCATCCACCTTAAACTCGTTGTTTCTGAAGCAAAACTGCCATTACTCAACAGAACTGTTATATAGATACTTTTGTGGATAATTATTTAGTTTAATCTTGTAAAGAGGTTTTCATCTAGGAATATTCTATTGTCTCATGTTTTTGGCTAAGGTCATGCATATGGGCATGTGTGGACAAATTACCTGAGCATCAGCATCGCTGCTGGTATCTGTTTTGTATCGTCCGCTGTGTAACTCCTTGCTTTTTTCTGTCGAATCCTGCATTTTTGGGCGATTAGTGTCATTAAAAATTAAGCCAATATAAATGGAGATCTGATAAATATGAAATATGCGTGCGATTCAGACAGTCTGTTCGATTTTCAAGTTTTATGGTTCAACGTTTAAAATGAAAACTTTTTTTTAAATTTCTGCGTTTTAAGACTAAAGTATATAGCTTATAGTTTGTAGTTATATTATGAAAGATTTAGGACTATCTGCACCACTAATCACTAAATACGGTTAGAGCTAAACGTTTTTGTAATGTATCATTCTGTTTCTGTCAACTTCACACGATTAGCAATAATTGTATTAGGTAATGTATTTGAAATAAGTTTAGCGCTAAATGCATGTAATTATTTGCAGTGCCAGCGAGCCCTAGAGATATTTGTTAACTAATCCTAAACCTTTTCAGCCTTTTCCGTTCCAGCCTTAGTAGGCGTGGGCGGCGTGCTTGGTACGTTTTGCGCGGGCTGTGAGCCGGCGGCGGGCGGCTCCAGCGTGACGGTGTGCAGCGGCAGCGCGCGGCGCCGGCGTAGGCGCAGACGCGTGCGTGACGCGGCGCGCGCGCGTGTCCGGCCGCCGCCACCCTCATCCTCCGAGCTGCAACTGCCACGTGTACCAAACGTCTTTCTATAAAAAATGTTATGTTACCTCCTCTTCTCCCTCTTTTATATCTACGTGCAAGGTATTTTTGGTGTTTGCCAATGACGGTACTATACCCCCTATTTCACTTACCGATGTTCAATGTTGCAAAGTAAATAAGTATGATACAATACATAAAAGCTCGACCAATTAATTAAAATCGTTGCAACTGCTGTGCCAGCATGTTTTCATTAGTAATACTGTAACGCGGTAAGACCTATCATGAGCCTCCCTAAGGGAGGACATAGTCCAAAATGATCATGTAACAAAAAAAAAAAATCTCATAAGCAAATACTGCTATTCGACTCCAGCTGACGTAATATTGACGTAGAAATTTTTGAATTAAGTTAATGAATTTTTATGTCGCCATCTGATGTAACTGGTCATAGAAACCCCGGTTTGTCGGCAAAAAATGCTAAGAAGTTTCAAATATCGCAGCTTGTTTATTGTTATTCGACTTCCACGTAGGTCTCTAAACAATATAGGTCACCTATTAGTATTTGGCGTTGGTGGAGGAGGTGCCTTTAACTTGGCCAGTCCCGTGTGCTTCATGGGCAGTCCCAGTAGGTCGAACAGTTCGTGCAGCATCGGTTGTTTTACCATCACGTCAGCTTCGCAGTCGGATGCCAGCGCCGGGGAGAGGTTCACCTGAAGTTGTACCAAAGGAGTCTTTAAGATTTTGGTATTTTTGCTGGTGATAAGAAAGAGTAACATTAAGTTTTAAAATATAATAGGGGTTAATCTTTTGTCTTATCTAAATTGAATTTTTTGACCAGTGAGTGGTGACAACCTAGGTAACGGCAATAAGCCCTTAGCTTTGCTTTCTAGTCTCCAAAAAATTGTTGGCTAAGAATGTTTTTGCGAAACTAACCTATGAAATTGCCGATTTTTTATGCCGGCTAGTGTGAAGATCAATATCTTTCATTATATTTAGAATTCCAAATTCAAATTAATTTTATAATATAGCGTGACATTTAAATAATAAACAGTTGTTCATTTGTTTTCTCGCCGTTCGAAATTGCGGGCTATTTTGAAATACGGGTTCCGTCGCGTCGTGGCACCTCCGCAACACAGACAGCACGCAATATTAACGACGTGTATGGAAGGTACCGCAAGAGAACGCACGGTGCGTTTTTGGTTTGATCGCTTCCGTTCTGGAAATTTGGAAGCCCCGGGGAAAAATTTCAAATCCACCGAGGCGGTGAAAAACGCCTTTAAAGAATTTATCGATTCCCGTTCCCAGGATATCTATAGCGGAGGCATCAACGAACTTTCATTAAAATGGCAAAAGTGCATCGACAATATTTCTTTAAAAAAAAAAAGATTGATTTTTTTATGTAAATCAGCAATTTCATAGGTACCTAAATTAAGCAAAGGAGAGACATTCTCAATTTCAGGTTTCTGTACGTCTCTTGAAGAGCTTCTGAATGCTGAGATGGATCAAAGCCACAATAAACGAAGAGGAACCGAAGTCACGACGGTAGTAACACCGACACAGTTGTAGTTTTAAAACATAATTAATGGTTGACGCGTAAAAGTGTTTTTTAAAACTAATTTACAGAAATAAATATATCATTTACGGCAGAGCATTTTCTGCTCAATCAATTCGTCATACTAAAAAGGACGAAAGCAATAATTCGATACTTTTTAGCAAGACTCACCACACCTTTCAACAGCTTACCTCCAATAGCCAAGGCTTCAAACAATCATCGAGCAGGACATCAAACCCGTAGAATTCGAAGCAGTTCCTGGCTGGTGGAGTACCAGCCGCCTGCGCCAGCAGAGTCAAAGTCACTAGAGCCCTGATGCGCTGCCACACCACCCACTCTGCCGCACCCCAGCGCCCTATAAGGGCTTTACGAACTTGCGTCAGGGTCCACTTGCACCCTGCAATATTGGAAACGGATCTTATGAAATGGGATGTTGTATTCGCAATTCATTTTGAAGATTATTCGTGAGTTGTGTGTATAGAAATCGAAAATGTGGGTTGAAATGTGTTAGTTCACTACAGAAAAGATTTTTTGCCAATAATTATTATTAACAGTACATTGTAACGACTCTATACCATACACTTAAAAAAGCTAAGCTTGACTACAAATCTTAAAAAAAAGCAACGAATGCACTCTTTGGATAACATACTTCTCTAGCAAAATGTACAGACGCCAGCACATCAAGCTACTACAATCTGTCAAATTTCTTTAATAGATTTTCAACTTTATCGCTAAAGCATTAGGTTCAAGGTTGATCTGGAAAATTTGACAGTTTCGGGTAGCTTGATGTGCTGGCGTCTGTACAGTCTATTTTGATTTTCCGGGAAATTCTGCCTATTTACTTTGTCTACTCGAAATTGGGTTAAAACAATTCTGTGCTACTAAATACAGGCTATTGAATTCTGTTTGTGAAGCCCACGATGCAAGAAAAAATGCTAGTCTACTCAAAGTTTTAACTCTAGCAAGTAAATAAATAAAAGTTGCGTTACAGCACTTAGTTAAATTCCATTATACAAGGTCAAACTAAATTAGCTAGCGAAACTCGCACATGTGTGTACCCATGTCTAAACATGATAAAACCAAAAAATAATTATTCTATGACTTTTTTTATTTGGGGTGAAGGACCGTAGGTAGTCTGATTACTTGAAATTTTTTTTTTTTTTGTGTAATCTTCACAGACGTGATAAGTATCGTTATCGAAATACAATAAAACCAAAAAAACTGATTTTCTCACTGATTCTTTAAGTAACTGTAGTTGACACAAAACAAAATACCGTAAATTTTTAGGGTTCCGTACCCAAAGGGTAAAACTGGACCCTATTACTAAGACTCCGCTGTCCGTCTGTCACCAGGCTGTATCTCATGAACCGTGATAGTTAGACAGTTGAAATTTTCACAGATGATGTATTTCTGTTGCCGCTATAACAACAAATAAGAAAACAGAATAAAATAAATATTTAAGGGACACAAACCCATACAACAAACGTGATTTTTTATAGATAATGGTACGGAATACTTCCAGCGCGAGTCCGACTCGCACTTGGCCGGTTTTTTTATATTTTGTTTTATCATATTCAGACATTGATACCCATTACGTCTGCAGAGTTTCGCTAGCTACTTTAATTTTAACCTATATAGCTACCCAGTACTTTAGCTATAGTCTATTCCAAGCTCTGTGATGAAAGTTTAAAAAAACCCTGTCAATAACCCTGTCAATATTTTGTACCTGTATTACGTATCTTGCAGAACATAGATTTTCAATCGCAAATCGGTATTATGTATCAGCGCTACGTCATAGTGGTTTGCCATTGACAAGCGATTGAAAAGCAATTATTGCGCAATTTTTGCTATCGCAAGGCTTCTGCAAATACGTAATAAGCCTATATATAAGGTTATATTCGTATGCAATCACACTAAAGGGAATAGGGAATATGCATTTTTTTAAATATTTCTAAGAGAATGGGAAATACGCATTTATTTTTTTAAAGTCTGTGACAATAATAAAGTTGGCAATGTGTTTTGTAGGAGTGTTTGCGATTTCTTGTTTGTTTGTTGTCATAGTTGTCACACAAAGCAAAATGTCTCCATTTTGGCGCGCTTCGTGTGATGTCATAGTCTATGACAACAAACAAACAAGAAATCGCAAACACTCCTACAAAACACATTGACATTTATTGTTGTAATATACTTTTACATCACATTCGCTCTGAACAGTAACGTCGCTCAAATATTAGAATTTTCCAAATTTTT
Organism: Dicycla oo; assembly: GCA_948252095.1. Taxonomy (NCBI): domain Eukaryota; kingdom Metazoa; phylum Arthropoda; class Insecta; order Lepidoptera; family Noctuidae; genus Dicycla; species Dicycla oo. The sequence continues at coordinate 12,299,876 of OX411714.1, read as the reverse complement.
TACACTTTTTAAAAATTGAATTCTTGCTCAAAAAGAAATTACAATCAAAAACATTGATTAACTCTGAAGTACCTAATACATTTTACAAAAAAAATAAAATATATATATATATATTTTACCCTTATTTGAATCACATGCATATTCCTTATTAGTAACACATTCATCTGTATTTAACTTTTACATTTCACCACTTTTTCCATTAATATTGTTTAAATCATCATCATCTTCTTAAAAACGTCTACTGCCGGACATAGGCCTCCCCCAAGCACCGTATCCCACATCCAGTGGATTCCTGAGGCATTCACAAGGCGGATCGATTGTTGAAATAACAACATTATATAATATAATGTAGTAATACATTATAAATGAAAAATCATCGATGAAATTTCAGGTTATAAAATTAACCTTAAAGTTGTCAAGTGGTAAACATATTTATCTACACCCATGCTATAAATCCTCTATAAAACTTTCTGAAACAGTTAGCTAATTGCCAACATTAAAACAACCAGTGTCATAGTAACCATAATATCATCCAAACGAGTGTTATAATGTTTTCATTATGCAACTCCCACAGAGTACTCTTTTATATATAGGGTGACTGGTGATTAGTGACCGATAATTTAACACATGATTGTACTCCTGATAAAAAACAACTTTTACTATGGTACCAGACCTGAAATCGCGAAAAAAATCAGCTGTTCCCTATATTTATTTTCGCATAACTCGTGGGAACAACCAACTTTTTTCGCGATTTCAGGTTTGGTCCCGTAGTAAACTTTGTTTGTTATCATGAGTCCTATCACGTGTTTAAGTATCGGTCACTAATTACCAGTTACCCTACATAGGCAACACCTTTGCTTTTTCAATCCCTTCCTTACTCATCAAACAGCCACATTCTCACTACTCAATTCGTGGTAACTTTATAAATTAAAAAAAAAGAATATTGTCATGCACGCGCGTCTCTCTATCACAGCGCCGTAATTAAACAAAAACTTATACATAGTTTGTTTGTATTAGATACTCAGCAATTAAACTTTCCATGAATATACATATAGTTTTTACAACACTGTACAATACCCTATGGTTTCAGAACCTTTTGTAGAGGATTCATATCACGGGTGTAGATAAAGTCTTGTACGCAACTGTACATAATTAGGTATTAAAACACTCATGTGATACTTATTATCACTCGTGTTTTAAGACCCCATATTATACAACAGTTGCATAAATAACTATTAAGGTACTTACTTAATTTAAAATTAGAATTTCGGGTTTAACTATTCAAATAATTAAATCAAAGCACTCAGTGTGTATGTGGACATTATTGGGATCCACAATTACGTATTCTGACCAATTCGTTTACTTTTCCCTCAGACACTTTTGGAACAGACTATAACTTCTTATTTTTAAAGAAGATTAACAACAATAAAAAAGAAAATAATTAAACCCGTCAATACATACAATAGCAATATCGTACTTGCAAAGCATCACACGGTTTTCAAGACGTCCGGTGTGAGGAACCGGGCGTCTGAAGCGACCTGTTAACACTCACCACTACCGATTCGGTCCTTACATTCAGCGTATCGGGGGCCGCTCTTGTTGAGTGAGGAGTTGGTCAAGTGGCGGTACGGGTTGTGGATGTCCGAGAGGGTGTACTTGTCTGTGCCTGGAAGGTGGAGATCGGAAGGTTAGTTAATGGAACTTTGTGCTGTGTTACCCTTTACAGAAGCTGAAACTATTTTAAGCTTGTTGAATCCTTTAGATAAGGTTGCTGACAACCTTTAATCACGTAAATCTTCAATCGATTGAAGATGAAAATTCTACAGACATATTGAGAAAAATAAGAAAGAGCAAGTTATTTTTGTTTTAAACGTTTTAACAATAAAAACACACGTAATCTGCTCGATTTAAGTCCTAACTACATGATGTGACTCCGGATTTTTAATTTGTCTGTCTGTGATGTCTTGTTAACTTGTGAACTTTTATTTTTAGTTCATTTATTAAGGGGTTTGGTATCATTGAGGGTAGGTCCTTTACCTACCTGGTTCTTTGGTTTGGGAATATTCAACAGTAAAATATGGAGTTTATGTTTAAATAATCACTGATACCTAACCAATATGTTTTCAGAAAGCACTCCTTAAGACCAAACACGATACCATCTTCTGCCCAGCCTTTTCCCAACTGTTGGGGTCGGCTTCCAGTCTAACTGGATGCAGCTGAATACCAGTATTTTACATGGAGCGACTGCCTATCTGACCTCCACAACCCAGTAACTGGGTAACGATACCCCTTGATAAGACTTGTTGCCAGACTTCTGACGACCCGTAACGACTGTCAAAAATCCACAAATGACAGCCGGGACCAACGATTTAACGTGCTTTCCGAGGCACGGAGGGGTCTTGGTATGTAAAGATGGTGATCCATCCATGGACCAACGCGCGGCAAGCGTAGCTTAACCTTAAGACCAAACAAATATATAAACCTTAAATTATTTTTTTCGGTACCTAGCACATTTCATCCGCTATAAGCTGCTATGTTGAATTTGACGCTTCCAACGACACCTCGTTTGTCAAAATATGACGTGTAGTGAACAGATACATACATTGCCTGTTAAAATGGTAACCCTTCTTAGGCTTTGCCGTAGTCTGGTATAAACCATGTTTTACCAAAACCAGGTTAAATCTCGCGATCCTCGGCAGTTGACATACTTATGCAAAATGTCGAAAGCTGAGAAAGTTCAGATACGATCAATAATCATTTCAGCAAACGTAGACCAACAGTAAAATTATCTGCTGTCTATTTCCGTTGATCAATGGAAATAGTTAGTGGAAAATTTTATTTTAGAGCAAAATATTTAAATAATCGAGAAGACTACCACCGAGGGGCTTGAAAGAATAATTAAATAATAGAGAAGACTACCACCGATGGGCTTGAAAGTATATTTAAATAATGGAGAAGACTACCATCGAGGGCCTTGGAAGAATATTTTGTTGAATTCACTTCGCAGTTAGAGCACAAAAATCAATCTGCCGAGCCTTTTCCCAACTATGTTGGGGTCGGCTTCCAGTCTAACCGGATGCAGCTGAATACCAGTATTTTACATGGAGCGACTGCCTATCTGACCTCCACAACCCAGTTACTGGGTAATACGATACCCCTTGGTAAGAGCTTGTCAGACTTTCGGGCTTCTGACGACCTGTAACGTCTGTCAAAGATCCACGAATAACAGCCGGAACCAACGGCTTAACGTGCTTTCCGAGGCACGGAGGAGTCTCGGTATGAAAAGATGGTCACCCATCCACAGACCAACCCCGGCAAGCGTAGCTTAACCTGATGGATCGACCCGTGCGGCTGTTATTACTTTTTAGGCAGTTAGAGCACATATTTACTAATACATTACAATCATCAGATCAACTAATCAGAGGTTTTCAGTAACCCTGGCAAGATTTTAACAGATTAAACTATAAAGAAGAATCATTATTCATCATTCTCCTGCCCTTATCCCAATTTATTTGGGATCGACGCAACATCTCCCTTTTTTCCCATAATTCTCTACTAGTCTTCATCTCGGTTATCACCCCCTTTCTAGCCATATCATCTTTCACACAGTCCGTCTATCGTTTCTTTGATCTTCCCCTATTGTAAAAAGAAGAATACAGTACCAAATCTCGCCAGTCCCTCAGCATACATGTAGGCGGTGAGTGGCCTGTACCCCGGCACACACACATACAGACGGAGGTCGAACTTGTACCCCGCAATCAGCAGCGGCCGCTCTATGTACCGCTGCACCACCGCCGAAGTTCCACAATTCATCTCGCAGAGGCTCTGGAATAAATTAGAAGGATTTTTGCGTAAATAGACATAAATAATAGATCCTTTGGGTACAGCTGCACTGCAAAAGCCACTACTCGGACTCGGATTCCCGGGATTATCGTCATATCCATATTAGTGATATCGTTTCAAACAGCACGTTCCGATCAATGGTTATTACTTAGTCACACTTGGTATGTAAAGATGGTCACACATCCACGGACCAACCGCGGCAAGCGTAGCTTAACCTGATCGATCGACCAGTGCCGCTGTTATTACTTAGCCACAGTTGGTATGTAAAGATGGTCACCCATCCACGGACCAACCGCGGCAAGCGTAGCTTAACCTGATAGGTCAGCCGCATAGCCACAAGCATTCTCGCCTCTCGAGGTCGAGAACTCCTTGTGTAAACTCACACTTTTATTAACAGGTAAAAGCTTCACTTCCACTTGCTAGTAACAGATTTCTACCATGTTAAGCACTAACATGGTAGAAATCTGTTACAGGTATTTTTGTCTACTCGTAGATTTGATTTTGGTGTCGCTTTGTTTTCGAGTTAGCTTCACCTTTGCAATTAAAAGCAATTTCTTACTATATTTGGTTTCAAAGAACTCCTGTGTAGTCTTGGTGTCGTAAAAGCCGAGTAAGAGAACTTTTAACAAACCAGTAAGGCTCCTCTTTTGATCATCAATCTATTGGAAGAACTTTACAATCATGTGAACATTCCCCTGAAGGGATGGCGGATAATTAAATGAGTTAATGGACATGCTCCCTTGAAATCGTATGCCAATACCCTGATACACATTAGCCTCTCCTCTAAAGAAGGTAGACCGCAGATAGTTTGTACTGAATACCACATACCCTGAACAGGAAAATCCCTCTCCCCTGACTCTGGGCAACCGGTTTGTGTATCCACACGACGTTGGCCCCCGCTCCATTCTCGTCCCGCCGCAGTCGTGAACATTCCGACACCAGCTTTGCGTATTCCAGGGGTAGGTGGTAACATGGTGGACTAAAGAAACAAAATACTATAATTACTTTTTCAAATTGGCCAAGAAGGAAGATCTTCAATGATTTTGAACAGTTCTCAAAGTTGGTTCCTTTGAGAACTTTCGGAGCAAATCGTATACCAATAAGGCGACCGATTCGACTCTTTCCAATTCAGTATGATCTTTCCAAACTATGCATTAACTGAGTTATGACAGTTTGAAGACTCATGTTTTGCTGTAATCAATATAGACGTAATACGTTTGCAACGTCGGTTCGTCGGGGCAAAGTTATTGTCTGATCCAAATAGGTAGATAGACGCTGAAACTAGACATAACATCGAAGTATAGCTATAGCAGTATACCTATTTATAGGAATCGACCATCAATGACTATAAATACCTTTCCCAAAATAACTTAAACCAAAAATATAGTTCCCCTAAGAATTTCGGTAACCGGTTTACCCTTTTATGTTCAGGCACAGATTAATACAGATGGGACACTCTACAAATTAGGTATGAAGCTGCAAGTATGCGGCGGGCCTATCTCACTGGGCGAATTCAGTAGGACTGCCGCGGTCAGAAGGTATAAGAGTTACGCGTTAGAAACAGAGGCATCTTGTAGTTGAATATAACTGTAGGTAATAAGCGTTGTGCGACCTGAATTGCACTTTATTGTATCGTAAGAGTCGCATTTTTTGCGGATTGTCCTATCTGTATTAATCTGTGGTTTAGGTAACAAATAAAAAGTACAAAATTTTACAACTGACAAGCCAATCGACGATATAAAACTAACTGCCGGTATACATAGAAAATTTCGGAACGTAAAGTTTTCAAGCGTGCGGATAATAGCAGGGTAGCCGCGAAAATATACGGGCGATACCTGCTGCTACAGACCATAAAATTTCGGCAGCACAGATTGGCGATAAGAATTTACAAGTAAATATATGGATGTTCACAAGTTGGCAACACCACGTGTGTCGTAAACGCCAGCCGTAATTTTATTTTTCACGTAAGAGATCGTGACCTTGTGAGCACGCAATATGCCTACCTATCTACTATCATAACAAATACATTTCTAGTATGAAATAAACATAGTAGTCGTAAATAACCATTTGGTATCATAATTCAGTGCTTAACTACGTACTTTTTCAGCCTCTTATCAGAAATATTCATTTACGATATTTTTTTGTTTAGGTAAGTACGTAAGCCGTCAAGTTCGATCCGTCGATGCGTGTAGAATATGGGTCTCATAAACTATTATTATTCCATTATATTTTTTGTGTCACTGATAGACTTTCAGAAATCATTCAACCTCAAACGCTTTTAAATTTCTGTTTGTATCGTACACAGGCATTACTTTTTCACTACCCCAAGTTATCATCCATTTAATTTTTATTACTTTCACTGTCTCACTCGCACACCCCTAAACGAAAACACAAATGTTTGGGGTGATCCAGTCAGTTTTGTGGTTCAGCAATGAATACTAATACCCAAAACAAAACAGAACAATGACATTGATTCCTTTTTCTTTATAAAATCGTCACGCGATCTCGACGGTACCACTTGGGGGTAATTGCTGGAAATACGTTCATTACTATTCAAAACAATAATTTGGTATTACCGTGAAATTTCACCTTAAGACACGATGCAGGAATTTTTAATACGACCTTTAAAAACTTGGCAGCAATACTTTGTGTCCGATGGTAACCAAGAATTAAACTGAAGGTCTTTTTCAATTATGCTCAATTTGCTGAAACAACTATTACAGTATTTACTTCCAGTTTTAACCATAATATAATTGCAGCAAAAGCATTTAGCGTGACCGTAATTGAATGCAATAAATTGTCAGTTTCTACTTTTTGTAAGTTGACAAGGAATACAATGTCAAGTTTAATGCCAAGTCTATCCTTACAATTTATTAACTGCAGTAAATTCAGTGAAAAAACATTCCTCCATGGAGCCACGTAATTGCGAAAAAATTATAAATTGTCACATAAAAAAAAAAACTTCAATACCTACTCGACCCAAATGTATGTGGACGGCAGTTATTTCGCGATTTCGATGTTGGTCCCATGGAGAAAGAGTTGTTCAGTTTGACGGTCTGTTTTACACGCTGTATGGAAAGAATAATAGGCCATCAATTCCTCAAATCATACATTATCGCGATAAAGTCATCTGCGCGCTATGTCTCATTAAATTACACACAGTAAATGGTCGGGCGCAAATTCTTTTTCTTACCTCAGTAGGAATAGGTAATGCGAGGTACTGCCGTGTGGCACGCGATCCAGCGCGTGGGTTCATTCAAATACCGTGTGACGTGAACGATGGACTCGTGACCCGGACCACGGTACACGACAGTGTAGACCGACCTTTATATACGTACTGAGCACTGGCTGCATAGACTAATTAAGTGCAGATGGGGCTCGTTTCGTTTTGATACCTACGTCGCCGTCATTGGTCTGTTTCAGGTTTTCATGGAGTTAAATGTACTGAATGAAGCATTATCGTGTAATCGTCTACATGATTTTCCAAAAAATTAAAGCTTACTAAAAATTTCAGGAAATCATTCATTTGTTTTCTATGGATCCAAGTGGCTAGACAAGTGATGACAAGTGATGGAATCAAATACCCTACGATCCCCAATATTTTTTTTTTTTTTTTTAGTAGAACACAAAACAACATCATGTTTAGGCCTCTTCTGTCATCTATGGTTACTTATAATAAAAATAAATATCTATGTTTAGGTTACTATTAATGGGAAACCCCGTGTGTTTACCAATCTAATGTCATATTATTTTAGTGATAGCCGTTTGTCCGGAATAGTCTGTAAGAAAGAATGCATCAGTCAATGTATCAGTGTTGTGCCGATACCTAAACACATGGTTGTACTCATTCTTACAAACATGTTTTACTAAGAGACCCAACGTGAAATCGCGAATAAAAAATCAGGTGTTTCTTACATATATGTTCGCAGAACTCGTCAAAAGGAAGCAGCTGATTTTTAGTTAAAGACAAAAAAGAAACATTAAGTCCTTAGCAATAGGGAATCGCATGTATCATAGGAATGTAAAGTTCCAAACCGTCTGGCCATATTAAGTCTATGATTGAAGGTAACTTTTATGATTGATGGAGAGACTTGGATAATTTATTTTTACGTTCCCGACATCATATGAGTTCCCAAACAACGTTGTATTTGTAAAAATTCTTTCTACGTTAAAGGGGAATCGGTTTAGCCATAAATCAAAATTGCATGTGAAGTAATTTTGTCAAAACGTATCTTTTTTATGATGAATAAGAATGAGATTTTATCCTGAAACAGCGACATTATAAAAAGAAATTAGCTTTTGTTCGGATCGTGTTTTTTTTCAGGAAAATTGTGCCGCAATAAACCTAATTTCCTAAACAATTGTGCAGCTTTTATTGTCCTGATTTACAATGCCCAAGCGTTCTCGAAAATAAAAAGATAAAACAAAATAATAGCTTCTGAATTTTACGACAATTTTAAATCAATTTTTTTAATCTTTGTAAACAATTCGGTGCCCTGGTTGTTAATATCCATCAGGATAAAATTACAATTTACAACATCGGTGTTTCGTGGAGCTGCGTGTACAAAAATGGTCTCTGCCGGTTTTTATTGCTTTAAATTTGTAAAAATGACCTGATATTAAAACGTTTTCATTATTGTCGTGAGCAATGAAACGAGGTTTGTTTTCGTTTTTGTTTTCAATGAAATGAGCATTTCAGGTTTGTTTTCGAATCATTTGTGGTTAAAACAAATATAAGGTAACGTTGTTGACTGTATTTTTACTGCCACACGATTCTATAAATACGCAAATACGAAAACTTATTCACATTTGCGATTATCTGACATGAACCTAACGTTACAATACCGCAATTTAAAAGTTTGACGCTTTATATAAAGTATTAGTAATCCTTGTGATTGAAGATTTAATTATGAAGAAAAGACTTAAATATGAATAACTTAAAAAAACGTACAGTAAATTAGTAAAAAAATACTAAAAATGCTGGCAATCCACTTAATCGGTTTTACCTGTATATCACAAAATAATATAATAATAATAATAATAACAGGACTATTGTAGCCAATAAGCCTGATATAGTGGTAATAGATCGATCAGTGCGCCGCACAATGATAATCGATGTCACTATCCCGCATGACGAGAACCTCGTGAAGGCTGAGAAGGAGAAACAATTGAAGTATCTCGACTTAGCCCACGAGGTTGTCGCTATGTGGAATGTGGACTCGGCAATCATTGTGCCGATAGTCGTTACGGTCAATGGCCTTATCGCTAAGAGCCTCGACCAACATCTCAAGAGGCTCTCGTTGGGTGGCTGGGTGAAGGGCCTGATTCAGAAGGCAGTCCTCCTTGATACGGCGCGTATTGTGAGGAGGTTCCTGTCTCTGGGGCCCTAACCACCGGTAGCTTGGACCCTGCACCCGCTACCGGCGGATCACTATTTTTTATATTTTTAAATGATTTTTTTTTAAATGTTTTTATAAAAATATTTAAAAATGTAATAAAATAAGTTTAAAAAATAAATAAAGGAGATAATACTAGTATTTTTGATATACAGATAATATTATTATTTTAGAAAGTATCGCATTAATTCTGACTATTGATAGCTAGTTTTCCAGATTCTTTATAACAAAAAGTATACTTTAAAGAATGTTAGGACATGTAAACATTAAAAAAACCGGTTAAAATAAATGATTTTGGAATATTTAGTTGGTTTCACTTGTATTACTTTAAAATTTACAGAATGAAATCTAATTATTTGCAAGAATTTTATACTTTCGTGTATGTTTTAATGGAAATAATAACATAAACGAACTATGATTTACTGAAACAAGGTAAAATAATAATTATCTTTATTTTGCTTAGTAGAAAGTCCCGACTTTCTTTACCTTTCTCATGCATCGCATGCATCTCGACCTGACCCCAAAAAGGGGAATCTAGACTTTAACCCGCCATTTCACGGAATACCTGCCAGAAGTCAGCCAAGACGAGAATCAAGGCGGCTTTTAAACAGCTTTAAAACGGAAAGCCCGGAGTACGGGATTACGACCGAGCTCCTGAAACTCTATCCTGTTCTCTGGGAGAACTCCAGAAGCGTGGCGAAGGAGCGTGGTCGTTCTTTTCTTTAAAAAGGGTGATCCTTCTAAAGGATTATGTATATAAGTTGTTTTCAAGAGTCGTTACAAATCGTCTAGCGCAAAGACTCGACGAGTTTCAGCCACCCGATTATGGCTTCGAGGAGGATATACCACATTCACACTGTGCGACCAATTATACAGAAGTTCGAAGAGTATAATCAGCCCATACGTCTTGCCTTTGTGGACTAAGTGAAAGCTTTTGACTCTATCGAGACCAGGGGCCGTATTATGAACAATTAACGCCATCATTTTTCCAGTGCTAGAGAGATACGGAGCTATACATGACTTTTAGCACCATCCCTTTTTCGCAAAGGAATCATAATGGCGTTAATAGTTCATAATAAGGACCTTGGTCTGTTTTGCAATCTTTGCAGCGATGCCAAGTCGACTGGCGATACATCCAAGACCAGCGAACTAGACATATCCCATTGCGTCGAGGGTTGAGACAATGGGACGTATTCTCCCCGAAATTGTTTTCTAACGCATTAGGAGGTGTGTTTAAGACACTGAACTGGGAAGGGCGCGGCATTAATATTAAGGGCGAGTACATCTCACACTTTTGAGATGTACTCGCCTTAATATCATCATCACACATCCTCTTTTTTTTTGGGTGAGAAATCATCAAATAACTTCTCCCGCTCTGGCCGGAGCGGGAGGTCGTGTCAAACTTTTACTGACTAAAACCTACCTGTGTTAATTCAGTTGCCTGAGCCAGGGTCACGTTAACTCTTTCAAACTACCCGCAACCCTGGCAGGCATCGGCCCTATCGGACCCCATCAGTTAGTGTCTTTGAGGCGCGCGTGGAACACAACGCGCCACCGACCCGGGCCTGGTCCTTACCGGATGGTCCTTACAAGTCCGCGCCAACGGTGGCCGAGAATCGGCTCTCAATTCCCGACGCCCAGGGCGTCTCTTGCGGTGACTAGGGGCGTGAGGGCGCAAAGATTGCCTCTCCTTCACGCGTTCCGCCTCCTCACATCTCACACTTGAGATTTGCAAATGACATCGTCATACTGGCTAAATCACTGCAGGACTTGCAGGAGATGCTAGACGGCTAAGTTGATTCTTCTATACGTATTGGATGAACCAGGTTATGTTCAACGAACACGTTACCCCGGGACCGTTTGCTGTCAATGGCGGTGCTTTCAAGGTTGTTTCAGAATAGGTTTACCTCGAGCAAACTCTGCAGTTAGGTAAGAACAACTTTGAGAGGGAAGCTAACAGAAGAATTTAGTTGGGCTGGGCAGCGTTTGGGAAGCTTCATCGAGTCTTCTCGTCACGTATTATTTATTCCACAGAGCCTAAAGACTAAGGTCTTCAATCAGTGCGTCATGTCTGTTTTGACTTACGGAGCCAAAACGTGGACACTCACGGTACGGCTGGTCCATAAATTCGCGCTCAACGAGCTATGGAACGGACTATACTTGGAGTATCTCTGAGGGATCGAATCTGCAACGAGGTTATCCGGCAGAGAACCAAAGTTGTCGACATGGCTCACAGAATAAGCAAGCTGAAGTGGCAATGGGCCGGCCATATTAGCCGTAGAACCGATGACCGCTGGGGTAGACGTTCTTGAGTGGAGACCGCGAATCGGCAATCGTTTACGGCAGGACGCTAGGTGGAGCAACGATCTTCGCAGGGTGGCTGGTTGTTGCTATCAGCCACCTTCAAAAGAAAGGAGGAGGTTCTCAGTTGGTCGGAATCTTTTATTTTTTTATTTATGTTCCCCGATTACTCGAAGACGGCTGGACCAATTGAAGGGCACAGGGAAAGAAGGGGCTCATCAACAATTAACACAAATTGAATAAAACGCTAATTTATACTAAAAATCTACATGGTGTGTATGGATACTCATTTTTAACGATGTTATTTACATGTTTTGGACATTACGTAGTCCAACTACCTATTTTTGAGGATTCCGTTTTAATTGACCTATTCAATCAAAAGTTAAACAGACTTTTCTGGCCTAAGCCAGAAATGTACAGAGCAAAAAGGGGTTGATTGTAATAATGACCTCCTGAGGAGGTCGGGGAGAGGTAGGCCGATACTAGAGTGATCGGTTGGTGGCCTGTCATGCCTAGGCGGCAGACAGACACTTCTAAGTCTGAGAGGGGGGGAGGGTCTATAGGGATGCAGCATAGGCCCCTCTTGTAGTAGATAAGGGTGCCGCCCAGGTGACATCGAGTCCTGTCGTTGCGAATTATGCGATAGTTGGCAATAGACGGGTTTTGATGACGAGGCTTTAAAAAGGTTTCCTGAACTAAGAGGATGTCTATTTGGTGATCGCGGAGGAAAGTGGCGATCTCAGTACGTTGGCTATGAATGCCATTGGCGTTGAAAAAACCTAACTTGAGGGAACGGGGTTTAATTCTAGCTAAGATGCCTTTATCCATTGTTGATTTATTTTTTGGTAAAGGCTATCAGAGCTTGCGTAATCTCCGGGTACGCATTATAGATGCTCTGGATCCTGAAGAGATCACAGGCATTCCTAGCGGCCACGATTTCGCTGGCCATTTGGGTAGCTCGAGGGGACATAAAAGTCAGGAAGGTGCCAGAGATAACGCTGAAGTTATCTAGAGGCAGGCCTTGACTGGCTCCTGCGGGTGAGCGAAGAGGGGGGGGGGGGGGGGGAGCTGAGACAGCGGGAGCGGGGGGTCGCGGTCCATTTTATATTACTTAACAAATTCACACACGCACTAAAAAATTACGCCTTGACGTTTAACTTTTATCTGTCACAATACGTCATTTATTTCAAGATGGCGGGGTTATGGGCGCGTTCTTGTTTTGTAAACGTAAAATGTGCTCCTTTTAACTCTGATTGGGGTGCAATGAGCACCTTTTAAGCTAGTTCGATACGAAATGAGCTCTTTTTATTCCTTGACGTGTTTTTTAATATTGAGGATTACAAAGCAATGGGCCCTTTTTAGTTAGTTTTGAATATGTCATATCAAAGGCCTGTTCAAAATCTACCAAGTGCGATCATTTGTTTGATTTCGTATAAATTGTCGATGAGCCCCTTTTTTCCCTGTGCCCTTCAATTTGGAAAAGTTTTTTTTAGTTTGAAAGGTGGTCCCGTATAAATTTTATTAACTTTGCTTCGGTAGTTTTTGAGTTAGCTTCATTAATACGTATTTTTTCCATTTAGTCTATGTGAATGACATAACTTATTTTTTTTTTTGCAAAAAAAAAAACAACCCACTTTCAAAAAACACTACAAAGTGAAAAATAACTTTAGTTTCGGAAGTCGGTGGCAATAAACGAAAATACAAAACCAAAGACACCGACTTCCGAAATTAAAGTTTAAAGTGTTTTATAGTATGCGTCGTATCAGAAAACAGGTTTTACCAGTAGACGCAGATTGAAATTTCCTATAGAGTGTTGTAAATAACTAATTTTCACAAATAAACGTTAGATAATTGGTTTTCCCTGCAATGATAACAAATTTACCTACAAAATTTCCTTCACCCGATTTCATAGATATTTAAGACTAGACCCCTTCACTGCACTTAATTCAAGCTCTGAAATCAAATTAAACTAGTCAAAGATACGATAGGTAATCAAAACGAATTATGTTAATATTTTACGTCATCTCCCGACACGCAATGGTAGAAATTAAATGATAACATCTATTTGCTATGGAATAATGTTACGTGTTTAATTAATACTTCCGTACCTCAAAAAGTAGGCAAATAATAATTCAAAACACGTCATCAAATATAACTTACCTTTGTTCTGTGTATATAAGTAATTGGTGGAGATTTTAATGGTTTTTTACATCATTAAAACATACAACCTTTTACAATAGCATTCCAACTGCAAATGTGAGTGTGTACACACAATATTGAGAGATTTACCATGTTATTTTAAGACCATAGACTTCTTATAGGTTTTTCTGTAATTTATAGGTATAAAATTATTTACTGATTTTTTTTAATTTTATGCTTATGAGTTTCGGAAATAAGGGGGGGAATGGCCAATTTTCGTCTATTTTCTTAAATAACTTTAAAATTATTTATTTTAAAATTATAAAAAAATATATATTTGAGATTGTCACAGTCAGCCATTTTATTTGATATGTTACACGGTACTGTTTGCAAAACTTTTTTTTTTAATTTTCTTATTTGGCATCATATTCCTATTTTTTTATTTACGTTACACGTCTGTGTTTGGGTTACAGAATTTCATAAGTGTACCAAATTTCAACTTAATCGGTCTATTAGATTCGGAGCAAATCGACTGTGACAGACGGGCATACAGACAGACAGAAAAACACACACGAGTGATCCTATAAGGGTTCCGTTTTTTCCTTTTAAGACCTACACTATAACAAATCCAAACACTATAACGAAGATTACATACTTTATTTATTTTTCGCGATTTCAGTAGGTTACGGGGGAAAGAAGTTTAGTAGCCTGCCAGTTTCACGTAACATACGCCTTCCGATTATTCCCCCAGGGGAGATACCCTAAATTACAGCAGGCTATATCATTAACTCACAATTTACTCGTACGGTATGGAAGAAAAACTATTTTTATGTAGGATAAATAGACAACCATAAAAGTTTTTTTTCAAAAAAAAAAACACCGACTTCCAAAAAAAAAAAACACTGCAAAGTGAAAAATATTTTTTGCAGAAGTCGGTGTCTTTAGATCTGTATTATAGTTTTTTGCCACCGACTTCTGAAAAAGTTATTTTTCACTTTGTATTGCTTTTTTTTTTTGGAAGTCGGTGGTATTTTTTTTGTAAAAAACATTTTTTTTTCACTTTTTAATGGGTCACTTTGTAATTAATCTAAGTTACAATAGTTTAATGTCAACTGCTCATCACTTTTTACAAAATATTGCTTTTCCCGAGGGACGTTAATTGTTGAGGAGTTTTCCTAGGTAAGAACCAGGAAAACTGAAGCTGATGGTGAAGTCACCATTAGCTCCATTTGACCATATGCAGTGTGACGAGCATAAATTGCTTAGCAACCATATAAAGTACTTAATCGAATCGCAATCCGTGAAGTACTTCCGATGGCCATCTGTGGTCTTCATCATCAGTTCCACTTCACAAAATGGTGCTTTCCGAGAGTAAATGCACGAGTTACTATAAAAATATCCAAATTGCTATAGGTGTGCCTATAAAATTTGTGGTTTGCCCTCGATTTCCATGGGATCCCCATATCAGATTCTGTTTTGGTGACAAAGCGACTACCTCGATACCCTCGATACCCTCGATACCCTTTAAAAAAAAAAAAAAAATCGAAATCGGTTAACAATTGACTGAGAAATCGGTGTACATACGTAAATATACATATACATATATATATATAAATACACGCTCCATACACGCTAAATACACGCGACGAATTGAGAACCTCCTCCATTTATTTGAAAGTCGGTAAAAAAATATGTATAACAACAAGTATCTTTCGGTGTAGGTAGCATACCTATAAAATTATGATTGAATAATTAAAAATAAATGTATTGTAACAACTCATAATTAATTATTAATAACTACAGAATGACCCCGTTTTCAAATAAATGCATGTTATTATTTTATTATTTATGTCTAATAAGACTAGCATTAAAAGCATAATGGACAAAATAACAACATATTTTCACCTAATAATGTTATTCCACCGGCCCCCTTCTACCATCGGACATCTAGATGCACTGCCAGTTACCATCCCTACCTGGTTGCTATTCCAACAATTCGCACTAAGCGCTTCCAAATATCTTTTATAATGCGCACAGCAAAAGAGTGGAACTCACTACCTGCGTCTGTGTTTCCGAACGTATACAACCCTAATCTCTTCAAAGTGAGAGTGAACAGGCTTCTTCTGGGTAAGCTCACTCCAACGTCGACTTTGTCTCTGTCACCTCTGACCTAGACTAGAGTCAAGAGCAAACCCATCACAAATAAAAAAAATAAAAAAAAAAACTGCAATTTTTCTCATAATTATTACGGTAGTAAAGTGCAAAGTTCATTTCAATGCAATAAATTAATTTCGTCTACGTCAAGCAACTTAATATTCAAACAATATTTGCTGGGTAAATCTTTTGAGCGTTTACAAAGTTTAGAAAAATTACATCTATTGTATTCCACATGTAAGTATTCTTATGTGGTAAACTTATAATTAGATCATTTGGACCGTAAAATAAATAAATACCAGTAACCAATATTATATAGCCAAGTACTTAACTGCGACCAACTTGGATGTAGCGCTCGCCGCCCGCTACTGCGGCAACGCCCGCTTCGCTCGCTCGGCTCGCACGCGGTTTTTCACAACCTGACCTGACCATTTGATCGAGATGCCTTATCATAGTTACTACGACCAACTGTGAGAAAAGGCCAAAAATTAAAAGGCTCATTTATTTTTAAAAAAAGCGTTCGTCATCAGAAGTTTTTAGAAGATCAGTTAAATATTTTAGCCTAGAAAAATCAGCAGTTTCTGACTATAAAAGAATGGAATATAAACAATGTTCTAATAAACAACACCAAAGTATCAAAACCACTTAACCCTTGTCTACTACGTTCTAACAAATGCACCAAAGTTCACGGCACGCCAGAACGTAAAGTCTTGTTAGGCGCTGAACACGTCAGAGGTGCACTGACGTCAAATACCGGTAATAAATTAAAATACTCCATGATGCACCAGTTTTAGTGGTCAAGGTTGGACCATTAGGATAAACCAGTAGTAGGTACTGGTTAACAATTATTTTAACGTCTCGAGAGAGAGAGGGACACCAATAAACAATTAAGTTTGACGACTGTTTGTCCCCACATTAACTGTTGGACATTGCCTAGCCTTTTCCCAACTATGTTGAGATCGGCTTCCAGTTCAAAAATTGGAAGCCAATTTTACATGGAGACCATGGAGACCAAGTATTTTACATGGAGCGACTGCCTATCTGACCTCCACAACCCAGTTACTGGGAAATACGATACCCCTTGGTAAGACTGGTTCTCAGACTTTCGGGCTTCTGACGACCCGTAACGACTGTCAAAGATCCTCGAATGACAGCCGGGACTAACGGCTTAACGTGCTTTCCGAGGCACGGAGGAGTCTCGGTATGAAAAGATGGTCACCCATCCACAGACCAACCCCGACAAGCGTAGCTTAACCTGTTATTACTTAGCCACGAGCTCCTCTTGGACATTATTATGAAAAAAATAATATATATATATATATAATATACCTGTCAAATCGTACGTTCCTAGAGGTCGAGGACGAAATTTTAAAGGCGGATGATACATCGATAAATTTTGTGTTTTCAAAATTCCTTGTTATTTGTCTGCATTGTCTACTGCTGTACTAAAACCGAGACATGATTGCTTGAAATTTTTTCGATAGAAAAGAAGCACCGTCTATTTTCTGTTTTATACGATTATACGTAAACAGTCCCTGACTGTGCAGTATAATTTGATTTATATCGAAGGTATCTAAATATGTTAAGATCTTGCCAAGCTAAAAATTTATATAAGTTATACTTAATTGCATAATTTTGTCATAAGTCTACATTTAAACGAAGCGGCTTTAGTTTCGGTGCACGTGAAAGTTTTCTTAACGAGCTAAACCACGCTTCGATGAATCCTCTTAAGAGGGCCCTTCCCGGCCGCGTCTATCGTCAACGCGAGCATGGTCGAAAAGCTTGTTGTTTCATCCAGCGCAACGCCCGTTGACTAACAAGTAAGTGAGAACGCGATAACATTGAACGAAAAATAGTGTGCGGAAATTTTATGAAACTTGTTCCAGGAAATACGTGTGTTTCAGTTTCAGCAAGCCTTACAAGTTTGTGTAATAGATTTTGTCATTTAGAACGTCCATTACATGTGCGAGGTTTCTATCGATATATTTTCTTTGCATTTACAATTTATGAGCACATTATGAACGGTCAAAATTCAGGTAAAAATTGTGCAAAAAAGCAGATATTTGGAGGCTTATACTGAATTTGTTTCTCCAAATTTTTATTTTTCGCTTTGATAGAAACCTAGATATAGTGCACAAAATATGTATTCGTTCAAAAATTTCTTAGAAATATATGTTAATACGCTATAATCACGTACGAGCGTTTGTATGAAAAGTATGACGGGTCGGCCCCTCTTAATATCTGTAGGTATAATATACCACAACCTATAGATCTAAATAAAATAAATGTTATATTACTAATTATTTAATTAATGTTAACATTTTGTCGACATTTTATTCTTATTTTAATAATTATTGTATACTTTTTGCTGTGCCCTACAGAATCCTTTGTAACACCGTTAAACATTATGGAATGCAAATAAAGATGATTATGAACATAATAAATCCGTATTTAGTCGGGTTTCATGTAGATACAAGTAATACTTAACTTGTACCTACGAACTAGGATTTAGATTTTATAACGACAACGGAAATTCCATCACAACATGACAACATTCGTAAACAATCTTAATTAAAATAAAAAGTACAGTCACGTCGAATCACAGAAGAAAATAGATACTGTAAAACTGTACCTGAAATCGTATACAGCTCCATAAATCCTTTTCATGCAACGTAGAAGACGTGACAAATTGTCTTTTCTGCATATCGATCCGCCTTTCGGTATGTGGTTCATGAACTGAAAACAAAAAAATAATATCTCAAATAACTTTGATCTATATGTAAGAAAATAAATAATGAAAAAATACAATCAATCAATCTGTGGGGTCGGCTTTTATGACCCGTTGTACCTGAATACCAGCATTTTACATGGAGCGACTGCCTATGACCTCCACAACCCAGTTACTGGATAATACGATGCCCCTTGGTACGACTGGTAGTCAGACTTTCGGGCTCCTGACGACTCGTAACGACTGTCAAAGATTCACGAATGACAGCCGGGACCAACTGTTTGACGTGCTTTCCAAGGCACGGAGGAGTCTTTGTATGTTAAGATGGTTACCCATCCACGAACCAACCCCGGCAAGCGTAACTTAACCTGATTTATCGACCCGTGCGACTTTTATTCCTTAGCCACGAACTCCTCGAATCTTGATTGTAATATCTTCCAACCTTGATTGTAAATAAACTAATATTGAAAAAAAAAATCATAATTTAATAGAGTCATAAATGTCGTCTCTCAATGTACGTATTTTACTGTGTGTACGATGAGAAGGGACGAAACGCATGTGACTCAAAGAGTGATGAATATACATGTTGATGGATGGAGAGGGAGAGGAAGGCCGAAGAAAAGATGGATGGAATATGTAAAGAATGATATGAAAGAGAAGGGAGTGAATGATAGTGTGACGGTTGACGGGAGAATGGAAGAAGAAAACATGTTGCGCCGTCCCCAAGTAACATGGGATAAGGGCAGGAAGAAGAAGACATTGTTCGATGTCATTTCTAATGGTATTATTTTGAGGGTTAACTTTTTTTTACTTTGGCCTTCCAAAATGCTTCCTTATGCTTTCAGAGTTGCATTCGCGGGTAATATTCTTGGCGAATAACTTCATCATAGGATTTGTTTACTCAAAGATTCATAATTTACCTAAGCTAAAAACTGTAATGCTAAGTTACCCTTCCCTTTGTTAAACTAAAAGGATGGATGACATCAGTTACTTTTAATGTTCAGTTGTAGAGCAAAACATTTAGGTTGCCAACGTCATCCATTTGATGTCTAGACAAATATTTTAACATTAGTACCACGATATTTTCATCTATAATGTTTCAAATAATAATCAGGTGGTAACGAATTCAATAAATGCCCTTCAAATGACAATGATTAAATGATTTTTTATTTCTGTAAGTAGGTTTGTACAAACACTTTTACAAGTCAATCATGTTTTTTTTTTTTTTTTTTAAACTAGATGAGGTCGGCGTTTCCTATCTGACTACTCTGAGAAGAAAGGCCGAAACAAACTCAGAGGTCACAGTCTCTTATAAAGTCCAGACATAATCTTGGTCACTTCATGTGAAGACCATGTAGATTGGTGTCTGCAATGGTCTTTTGAGGAAAGAACCACACAGATTGAGAAGACCTGTCCAGTCAGTGCACGTATTCGTCAGTAATCGCGCAGCTCAACTCAGAACTTAAGGAGCTCAACGATTCGACGAACAATACCAAAGAAAGGACATTGGGGTAGGCCGCATAAATTACTCAATCTGCCAGACCATGATTAAAAATAACTGAGAGAAAAAATAAAACAAACAAAAAAAGCAATGACCTACATAGTCTTCACATTCACAATAAATTAAAATAATATAAAATCAATCAAAATCAAAATCAAAATCAAAAGTCATTTATTCAAACTAGGCTGAGAATCAGCACTTTTTGAACGTCAAAATTACATAAGACAGTCCCCCAAAAACGCCCGCCCTTCACCACTTCCTAGTGCTTTAGCTGGGGAGAAGAAGTGGCGCAACAAACTCCCCAGCAGCACAGCTGTCTGTTCAGTTAAAAAAATGATTCTATATAATACTGCGCATAATAATTTATTTACATTACGCAACACAAAACATTAAATTAAATTATTTGCTATAAGTAAGCTAGCACACGCCAATATACCAAAAAAAGAAAAAAAAAAACGAAAACAATACTCAAGCAGAAACAAAATACAAAACTAAAAACGTAAGCAGAACTTTATACCTAAATAAAAGCCTCCAGGAATAAAGGGCGTGCCCACTTACATATAGCCGTACATGTAGTCGTAACTCACAAGTCACAGATAGGGATAAACTAGGACCATCGAAGTAAAATCAACAACGAGTTAAATTACTAATAACAAAACAAAACCAAGGTCAGCAAGACGACCTGTCACCACAAGCAGCACCCGTTCACGAGTATAACGCAAAGATCAGCCATTACCCCCCTCGCCATATTTGAGGGAAGGAGACAACCCGACCCCCGACGCTACCGCAAGCAGTGACATCTAAGGGAGCATGACGAACTTGCCGCCGGTTGCTCGGGCAAGAAAAACTATGATCAATTGTCGAGGTCACTAGCTAACCACATATTGCAATACCACTCATAAAAAAAATAAATAAACATTGAAATGAGTAGATTATGTCAATAATAAATAAAAATAAAATTAAAATAAATTGACCTTGAGAGTCAAAGAAAATAAATAATTATATGAACACATATAACCTGTCAGAAGATAAGCTAATTCTGGAGAAAGAACATAAACATTGTCTTAAGTTAAACACAGCGACCAACTATTCTTATCGTTTAAGTAATCGTTGATAGAATAGTATGCCTTTGAACAAAGGTTAGATTTTACTTTAGCTTTGAACGCATTAAAGGGCAAATCTAGCAAAGAAGAGGGTAGCTTGTTATAAAAAGTTATACCAAGCCCAACAAATGAGTTATGAACCTTATGAAGCCGGTGAAATGGAGCACGTAATTTGTCCTTATTTCTGGTGTTAACATTGTGAATATCACTGTTTTTAGTGTATAAATGTATATTTTGTCTAATATATAAGATGTTGGCGAAGATGAATTGTGATGCCACCGTGAGAATACCAATCTGTTTAAAAAAATCTCTCAAAGAAACTCTGGCACCGAGCTGGTAAATTGCTCGAACAGCTCGTTTCTGAAGAACAAATATATTTTGAATGTCAGCGGCTTTGCCCCAGAGCAGAATACCGTATGACATAACGCTATGAAAATAACTAAAATAGACTAACCGAGCTGTATCAACGTCAGTGTATTGTCTTACTTTCCTGACGGCGTAGGCGGCTGAACTGAGCCTTCCCGCTAGGCTTGATATATGTGGGCCCCACTGAAGTTTGGCATCTACTGTTATACCCAGAAAAACTGCCGAGTCTACAGTTTTAAGCATCTCTTTATCTAAAACGATGTTGGGTCCTAGATTTCTAACATTCGGTAAGGCAAACTTTATACATTTCGTTTTTTTTTATAATACTTTACAAAGTAAATATTCATGTCAACATTCAGTATGCAAAAAAAAAAATTAGAGCAGTTCAATCCCAAGCCCTTTTGTCATCAATATAATCTTTAACGGTATAATATACACCAAAAATAACGTAGGCCCTAGGATGCTTCCCTGGGGAACCCCAACTGTAACGGGAAGGTTGTCGCTAGTTTGATCATCAATTTTAACAAACTGTGTCCGGTCAGTTAAATAATCTTTGAAAAGCAAAAACTGTTTTAAATAAAAGCGAAGATTCAATAATAGGGTTAGTGGCTAAGGGCCCCGATTCCGGAAGTACAGTCGAGTTCATTAATATAATATATTGGCAGTGACAATGTTTCAAAATATTGTAAGCATTAAAATGATCATATAGTTCTATACAAATGTGGACATCAATAAAATGTTATCATATAAACTGTTCATAAGTATGTTACAGTAATGCAGACAAAAAGATCTGACTACTCTTCGGAACATAAATATCTAAATACTCTATAATATCTAAATATTCAACTAAATGGCCTTTATCATTAAATTTATTTTTGCTTGCCAGAGCAGAAGTACGATGCAGTGTTGCCATTCATAATAGGACTATAACAATCTGACAATGTTGCGTAGTAGCTGTATTATTTGATTAATTAAGTTTGAGGAAATCTTAGGGTCAACGTAGACTATACCTACCTATTTGTTTCAAACTTTTCAGTCGGTTTTAAAAACAAAAATAACATTTTAAGCACATTAGTATTTAAATTTTATTTTATTATTCTTAAATTCTTATTTTGTTCTTCTGAAAACCTAACATTTGAAAGAAAAAATAAATACAATAGGATATAGTTCTGTAAAGAGATTGCGCACAATATTATTGATATAATGTAGTGACATATTTATGATGTCACAGATTGTTTACAATTTATTGTAAGGCAAAGCTGTTTAGAGTTTTATGTAACTTACCTTTGCCTATATATTTTTGATTCATGAACATGCTGAGATATTAAAGAACTCGACTGTACCCGTCCCGGAGGGTCACGGTTTCTAATTACGTCGAAAGTCGATTAAAAGTTAGTCTTGCTTAAAAGTTCCAGATTCAGAAACAGTCTTAAACCAAATTTTATTACAACTGGTTTATGCCCAGGTAGAATTTTTGCAACCCTTTACCGGCTGTGCTTTAGTGCCAGAATTTGAAATAATATTGTTGTTCTCTTAAATCACACAAACACAATTTTTAAAACATGATTTTGTAATATTGTTAAATTTTATTTTATAGCTAAGAACATTTTTAACCGTCTTCAAAAGAAGGAGGAGATTCTCAGTTCGTCGGTATCTTTTTTAGATGTATGTTCCCCGATTACTCGAAGACAACTGGACCGATTTGGAAAATTCTTTTTTTGTTTGAAAGGGTATACTTTCTAGTTGGTCTCATTATCATCAGGTATTATCATCTGAAGATGGGATCTTGGAGAAATCGAAGGAACTCTTCAAATATTATAGGCACACCTATAGCGATTCGGGTATTTTTTATAGTAACTCGTGCATTTGTTATTGGAAAGCACCATTTGATGAATTGGAACTAATGACGAAGATCACAGATGGCCACCGGAAGTACTCAATAATAAGTATTTCAAGGGTTGCGATTCGATTAGGTACCTATTTTAATAATGGTTGCTAAGTAATTTATGGTCCTCACAATGCTTATGGTGATGTGGAGTTCTCCTGGTATTTACCAGGAGAACTCCTCAACAATTAACGTCCATGCATCGGGAAAAGAAATATTTTGTAAAAGGCGATGAGCATTTTACATTACGATATTGTAACTTTGATAAATTACAAACTGGCCCACTAAAAAGAGAAAAATAAAAACTTTTTTCTAAAAAAATCAACCGACTTCCAAAAAAGCCCCACAAAGTGAAAAATACTTTAATTTCGGAAGTTGGTGGCACAAAAGTAAAATACAGATCCAAAGACACTGACTTCCTAAATTAAAGTTATTTTTCACTTTGTGGGGTTTTTTGAAAGTCGGTCGATTTTTATTTTTTGGAAAACAGTTTTTATGTTTAAATTATAATTATTGAAATTATGATTATTTTGAAATCAAATTACTTTCGTCTCCTAAGTCCACGTATTTGCCATATTGCGAACCACTGTATGCCGATGCCCGGCATAAACCAAACAGACACATTATCATACCTTGAGGCACTTTTTATGTCGACGGTATAAGTTGAAAACAATAGAAAAAATAACAAAGAAAAATTTATAAAATTTATCCAAATCGTGGCCCTCCGGGACGTTCACCTGCGGGATTGGGGCCCTCAGCCACTAACCCCAATAACAATGTCTTCGTCGACTTTTAATCATAAAAACTGTCTGATACCTAGTTAGTTCCAAAAGTATAACTATTGTGATGCTCAAATTGGGAGTCGAAACTGTATCTCCTAAATACAGATTATACAGAGTATGCAGTCAGTGATCTAGCAAGCAGAGCATATACATAGCGATTCACCCAACAATTCATTGTAACCAAATAATTATTAATAATAATAATAACCCTACCGCCCCGTATCTCTACGTTGACGTCGTGATGGGGCTTGCGCGCTCCTGGATTCTGGGTCTGTAGTGACTCTGTGCCGGTAGAGTTTACTTTGCCGAAACAGGTCTAAGGTGGGGAGCAAGACCAAGAGAGACATATAAACCCGCAGGGCAGCATGTGGCGAGCTGTTGGGCGGTAGCGACCCCACGGACCCTATCTCCCGAGAGAAGTTCTTCACCCCTGGCTTGCCTTTATTGCCCGGCCGGAGTGAACACTGACGAGAAACAGAGCTCCCACCCCTTTCTTGCCTTTATTGGCCTACTTGAGTGGAGATTCGAAAGAGCAAACGTGCTCGGTAAAAAGGAAGTATTCCAGTAACGTGGATCCTCCTCCCTCCTCCTGGTAGGGATCTTAACCGTACTTCAGGGATTGTCCTGATAGCCGTGGAATACCTCTCCACTCCTCAAGCACCTCAGGAAGTGTTGCCCCCTTGTCGCTACGTCACTATGTGCTAGCGACCGTTTCCGGGGGCCCATTATTGAGTGTGCATATCACCCCCTGCCATTTTATCCGTGTATAATTACGTATATATAACATTCACATTCAATCCACTTTAGCCAACCAAACTCATAGCCCAATATGTTTTGTTTCCCCGTTCTGAAATAGTCCTGCACCAACCGGGGGTCGTCTTTGGGTGCACTTGCATAGTGCATAAAGGAATAATCATCGGTTAGTGCCTCCTCATCATTTAAAATTGTCTAAGGGGCCTCTGCGAGTTGGTTTTGGGCCACTTGTACGCCTTCCAAAGGTCCGGGAGCCCAATGTCCCGAGATATGTCTAAATAATAATAATATCCTAGGACATTATTCACACACGGTCATCTGATCCCAAACTAAGCAGAGCTTGTACTATGGAAACCAACTGATATACTACGAGTACAAACACTACTTTTTTTGTAAATACATACTTATATAGATAATTATTAATAATGCATACTTTCCCCCTTGTCCTTGTCCCCCTTGTGTTACAAAACCTTTATATACCTAAATATATATATTTTTTTAAATAATAATTTATTTAATAAAAATATTTCAAAAAGTGTACATTTAGTCAGTTATTAGTAAATTTCCAATACAATATATTATGTAGCCTAATAATAAACTAATGCTTAAGTATATGTTTAGTTAGAGGTGCAAGTAATGATAGTTTGGAATTAGAATGTTAGGTAGCGACCCACCCGATCTAGGTTTATTCAAACCTGTGTTTCAGGCCATCGCTTTACGTTTCAATTACATGGGGACATTAAAATTTGAAGTAAAAGTGATATTTAAAAAATAAAAATAATCTTTTAACAACTATGAGAAGAAGCATATTGGTACATTAATACCTAAAACTAGCCTACGTAAATATACAAAAGTAAATACTTACGAGGGAATAAATTATCCTTATGACAAAATTTCTAGTAGATTTTCAGTGTCTGTGTAATTGAGTATCGATAAATATTCTGATAACATCATACTACATTTTTTATAACTTTCCCTATAGAGGTTTAGTACCCTGTTGAGTCTATTATACAAAAAAGGTCCTAAAAATACATAAAATCGATTAGCAAACGCATATTTAGTTTGAGGCTTTATGCAAACCAAGTCCTTCCTTCTCTTGTCAGATGGTACTGGGTCAAAAGGTAGTGCAACGTGCTGGTGTAGTATTATGCTCAGAACGAATAATTGCCGCACTGTTAGTACATTACATGCTATGTAGAGCTGGTGCGTAGGAAATCTAAAAGGGCGAGAGGTAGCAACCTTCAGAACTGCTCTTTGCGCGCGCTCTAAAGGCAGTAAAATTGTTTTTGCAGCACCACCCCAAGAAGTTATGCAATAGGTAAGAATGGATTGACACAAAGCTAAATAAACCTGTTTAATAAATTTATGGTCAGCTACATTCCGTATTTTTTTAAAAACATATATTAATTTGCGCACTCTCGTACATAGTAAATCGATATGTTTACGGAAATTTAGATTTGAGTCAATAGTAATACCTAGATATTTCAATTATGTGCGTAAATGTTTAGATTAGTAAGCGGTATGTTAGTATTTCTCATTGTAAATAAAATTTATTGGGTTTTATCTGCATTTAATGTTAGGAGATTATTATGGAGCCAATCAGAGACGATGTTAAAACCGATCTGAGCATTTTCATAGACCTCAACTCTTGATTTTGCTGAGAACAATAGAGCGGTGTCATCCGCATATGACATTATGATTCCATTTTGGAGAGCCAGGCTGCACAGTTCATTTATATAGATTAAAAATAACGTTGGGCCTAAAATGCTGCCTTGTGGAATTCCAAAACAACTATTTTTAAGTTCAGAACTTGTATACGAACCTATTTTTACACATTGATGACGATCGCTGAGATTATCAGAAAATAATAGAAGTTGTGCTCCTCTTATCCCAATTGTTTCTAGCTTGTGTAAAAGTAAAGTACAAGAAATAGTGTCGAAGGCCTTGGCAAGGTCTAGAAAAATCCCAATTGTGTGCATACCATTATCCAAGTTGGTAGTAATATAATTAGTTAATTTGTGTACTGCTTGGTTAGTTGATTTTAGGGCCTAAAACCAAATTGACTATCTGAAAGTAGTCTGTTTTCTTCAAGATATTTTATAAATCTACTATTAATGATTTTTTCTAAAACCTTTGAGAGGCCTGTTAAAACTGAAATAGGTCATTAGTTATTCACACAGGCTTTGTCTCCAGACTTGAATACAGGTGTGACCACAGCTTTTTTAAGCAGCTTAGGGAATATTGGTTTAGATAAACATAGTTGAAAAATGTGGGTTAGGTTGCAAGTAGGTATTTAAACCTTATAAGTATATTATTAGGTATGTCATCCCACCCAGTAGCACAAACAACTTTTAACCCGTTTATAATTCTGAGTACTTCGTCAACGTCGGTATCTAATAAAACAAAAGAATTTATTTTAGAGAATGTCATCGTCGGGTTTTGACGGGAAAAATTACTAGAACGTAAAGATTTTTCAGCCAAGTTTTTACCAACGTTATCAAAATAATTGTTTATTTTATTTATTGCTTCGGATGGGTTTATCTCTGTTGAATATAGTGGAGGTTCCGGCCTTTTCGATCTAAATGTATTAGTTTTTATAAATTTCCAGACCAGTTTACTATTTTTCCCCGCCTTTTGTAATTCATTTTTATCATATTGATTTTTTAGTTTTTTCAAAAGATTATTACAGAAGTTTCGATACCTTTTATATGTTAGGGAAATGGTGGCCACTTTTTTCCGTTTTAATGATTACGATAAAACTTAACAATATAAAACTACTGTTTATAATAATAATAACGTATAGTCTTGTGGAGTACCACTTAACGTGCTTATTTTCTGCATTTTCTTTTTAAATTAAAAGAAATAACAAAACAAACGATGAGGGCGCCACTGTGCGCTCGGTAGCCTCTCTAGTGATTACTAGAAGGGAAATAATTATGTACCCAAATCAATCAATCAATTCAGCCTATAGCAGTTCACTGCTGGAAAGTCTAGTCTGTTCCAACCGCCTTTTTAGGGTTCCGTACCTCAAAAGTAAAAACGGAACCCTTAGAGGATCACTCATGTGTCTGTCTGTCTGTCCGTCTGTCACAGCCAATTTGTTCCGAATCTAATAGACCGATTAAGCTGAAATTTGGTACACGTATGTATTTCTGTGACCCAAACACGGACGTGTAATGTAAATTAATGAATTTTGAATATGGGCGTCCATATTGGGGGGCAAGTAAGAAAATTAAAAAAAAAAATTGCAAACTGTAGCGTGTGAAATGAAAGGGCTTACTGTGAGGGTCTAAAATATATACAGGGTGTTTGGCAGAACGTTGATCATACGAAAATGGTGGATAGGTGGGGTCATCTGCTATTTACTCAGCCCTAATTAATTTGGCCACTTTAAAGTGTAATTTTTATTAAAAATGGGTAAAACCGGCAACATTTTGTTTTTTTTTTAATCTTTAATGTTGGCAGATTCTTATAAAACTATTGCTTTATTCAGATGTTAGCTAGAAAAAAGTTATGATTCCTCAAAGTTACAGAAAGATGTAAAAAATACTCAAATCTTAATTAAATCTTAATTTCATTTATTTTATTTTTATGTGTACTACTAACAACCCTACTAACGTCGTTTTTATGTAAGTATTTTGTGCACTGTTGTTTTTTTATGGACCCTGGTTGTCTGAATTAAAGATTATTATTATTATTAATTCCAACTTGCATTAAAAAAAAATGGTTGAGGAGTTCCCATTCTAGCTATCTTCTATTCAATTTGTTTATATAAAAAAAAAAACTTTAAGAGTTATTTCATAATTTTATCAAGTAGGATTTTTTTTAATAAATCGAATTAATGCTACTTTCGAAGTTATGCGACAGGAGAGGCTGCTGCGCACAACAACTGAAGAAACCAGACGTAGATGCCGCGCCTGTATTGTAAACGAAGGGCGTCAATTCGAACATCTGTAATTTATTAATTATATAAATTATTTAAAATTATTTAATTGTTTCATTAATGCACCTAACTGGTACAGCTATTTCCTTTGTACTTAATTCAAGAACTTACATAATTTCAATCGATCATTTAATTTTTACCAACCTTGCAGTATTAAATTTCGCAAAACATTTCACTTTCCGTAAAGTTAGAGTTTCGTCAAAAATTTCCTACTTGATAAAATTTTGAAATTTGAAATGCTGACCTGCCAGTTTCCCAAGGTCTTGTAGCTAGCTGCAGAGAAGGCGCTGGTCTTCCACCAGAGATTCCACCGCTCCTCCAAGCCGCTGTGGTAGCCAGGATACATACGCCATCCACGCTCTGCACACACCTGTTAAGCGAAACCATGAAATAAAATTGTCGTTGCTCAAATATATTCAGAACTAAATGACTCGTGAACTTCGTACCACGTGAGACAAAATTTTGATTTTTTCGATTTTTCGGCTGTTCTTTTGGGTTTTCCTAATTTTCTTTTTTTCTAAACCACCCCAGTGGTGACACAACCAAAAAAAATATTCAAATCGGCCGAGCCATTTTTGACTTTTTGCGAGACTAACACACGGCAATTGATTTTTATATTAGGTTGGGGAAAAAGTCTTTTCGCATTATAGTATGTATGAACTTGTAATAAAATCTCTTTGTATCTGGCTGGTTTCGGTATCATTGAAAGTTTAAATTTTAAAGAACATAATTCCAAATTCAAATTAGGAAAATGTGTGATTTTCATTTGTTTTTCGTACCGTCAAGATGAGTGAATCTAATGAAGAAATTCGATACATTTTAAAATTTTACTACAAAAAGGTAAAAATGCAACGCAAGCCACGAAAAAAAATTGCGATGTTTATGGACCTAGTGTAGTGTCTGTGAGAGTAGCACAAATTTGGTTTAAGCGTTTTCAATCCTGAAATTTTGATGTCAAAGATGCACGTCGCTCTGGTCGCCCTATTACGGATAAAATGGATGCCATTTTTGAAAAAGTGCAGCAAGATCGGCATATCAGTAGTTACGACGTAGCTGAAGAACTGTAAATTGACCACAAAACAGTTTTGGCGCATTTGAAAAAAACTGGGTACACAAAAAAGCTCGACATTTGGGTACCTCACGAGCTCACTGAAAGAAACCTAATGAACCGTGTACTCATTTGTGATTCTTTATTACGACGTAATGTAACCGAACCATTTTTGAAGAAGCTGATAACTGATGATGAAAAGTGGATCACGTATGACAAGAACGTGCGAAAAAGGTCGTGGTCAAAGGCCGGTCAGGCTTCACAGACTGTGGCGAAACCCGGGTTAACTCGCAACAAGGTGATGCTGTGTGTGTGGTGGGATTGGAAGGGCATTATTCATTATGAGCTGTTACCACCAGGCAGGAACATCGATTCTGAACTCTACTGCGGACAACTGATGAGATTAAAGTAAGAAGTTGAGAGAAAGCGGCCGGAATTATTCAACAGAAGGGGTGTGGTTTTTCATCATGATAACGCTAGACCTCACACATCTTTAGCCACTCAGCAAAAATTAAGAGAGTTTGGCTGGGAGGTGTTAATGCATCCGCCGTATAGTCCTGACCTTGCACCTTCAGATTTCCACCTGTTTCGGTCTCTTCAGAATTCTTTAGGCAGTGTCAGGTTAACATCACGAGAGGACTGCCAAAACCACTTGTCGCGGTATTTTGACCAGAAGTCCCAAAATTTCTATAGCAATGGGATCATGTCCCTACCTACAAGATGGCAAAAAGTTATCGAACAAAATGGTACCTACATACTTTAGTTAAATGTAAATAAACTATATTAAAAAATGTTTTGAATTTTCTTAAAAAATGCGAAGAAACGTTTTCCCCAACCTATTATAAAGTAAAGAACTATAACATCATTTGACGTCCACTGCTGGACACAGGCCTCCCCCAAGCACGGCCACTTAGACCGGTTCAGTGCTTCCCGCATCCAGCAGCCTTCACAAGGTCATCGGTCTACCTTGTGAGAGGCCAACGTTACTTCTTCCGGTACGTGGTCGCTACACTACTACCTTTCGGGCCCAAAATCAAAATCAAAAGTCATTTATTCAAACTAGGCTGAGAATCAGCACTTTTCGAACGTCAAAATTACATAAGACAGTCCCCCAAAACACCCGCCCTTCACCACGTCCTAGTGCTTCAGCTGGGGAGAAGAAGTGGCGCAACAAACTCCGCAGCAGCACAGCTGTTTTGCTGTTTCAGTAAAAAAAAAAAATGTATTCTATACAACACTGCACAAAATAACATGTCTAAGTACATTACGCAACACAAACATTAAATTAAATATAATTATTTGCTATAAGTCAGATGACACACGCCAATATGCCAAAAAAAGAAGAAAAGAAAAAGATCGAAAAATCGAAAACTATACTCAAGCAGAAATAAAAATACAAAACTAAAAACGTAAGCAGAACTTTATACCTAAATAAAGGCCTCCAGTAATAAACGGCGTGCCTACTTACATATAGTCGTAAAAAGCCCATAAAAAGTATCATTGGTCCTAATCATGGTTTACCTATGTGCCATGCAAATTGCATCCAAATATATTCAGCCGTTTTAGCGTGAAAGCGTGACAAACAAACTCACTTTTGAAAAATAATGACAAAATAAATTTACAAAAAAAAAAGTAAAAACCGACTTCAAAAACCTAAATCTAATAAAATAACTTTCATAAAAAACTTAAAAGCTTCTGAAGTCGGTGCCAAGCTAAGGTGCATTGAAGAATTGAAGACACCGACTTCAGAAGTTGTTAAGTTTTTTATGAAATGTATTCGTTTTAGGTTTTTACTTTTTTTTAAAGTAATTTTATTTACATTTTTGGTTGAATATACAAATACATAAGCCCTAGACGAACGAAAAGAAGAATCATAACAAAATCCGCTTAGAAAAGCCGTAGATACAGTAGTAGGTACTGTATCTACGGCTTTTCTAAGCGGATTTATGGATATAAGAAGGTGAGATGGGTCCGTGGGGTCACTACTCCCCATTCTTATCGTACATAAGAATAATTACCCAAAAATACTTCTTTTTAAAATTCTATGTGTCCTGTTACATTAAAATAAACCCATAATCCCCTTATGTCTTCAATGGTGAAGGAATAAATGAGATTTTATTGAAATTGCTTTAATTACAAACGAATAAAACAGTTTTTCTCATAAAAATGCAAATTTTGAAGAAACTTCGATTTTTTTTATACCGAACCAAATTGTGTCAATCGTGTTTTGGTCCTCATAATTAACTAAAGAAAATCTTAAATTTACACAATCATGAAAAAGAATGAGGCGAAGGAGATGGACCCAAATGTATTAAGTTGCAATATGATTTAAAATAATTATAATATTTTTTGTATTAGAATATCAAAAATCAGCTCAATTCTCTATCTGGAAGCGGAGAAATATGAGAAAGATAGTTTTATAGATTATCGAATCGATTACAAAATTACAAATAGATAAAGAAATCTTCGCACTAGGTAGCACTAGGTAATTACCTCAAAGTAATTAAATGCACTATAAATAAAACATCAATTAATTACCGAAAAACCAATATAATGATTTACGATTTCATATCGATTACAACAAGTCTTCTATTTTTAGTCTATGTTACTGACATTACAGCTGACTGACATCTTGACACTAGACAGTTGCCAACTGTTCGTGTTTTCCGATGCGTTTTCCCGATTATTTTTGATTTTCAACGATCACTGCTTTGTTTTTATGGCTTATGACCCTGCCTACCTCGCACAACCCTTGTTTTTACACTGGACACCGAAGATCGCTCACACGTTTGACTTGGAATTGTTATTTTGGATTTTACCGCCACCTTGTGGTTTTGGATTTTGTTGAGACTATGGATCGCTGTGTGTTTTATGGGATAGCAACTAGTTACTGCAATACACTAGGCCGATGACCCTTAAACGTTGAAACAATTCTGTCAGTTATTTGGCAATGGCTTGCACCTCAGGCTGTAAACATAACATCATTTAACCAGCTACCTGTATCCTGACTTTTCAAACGTTCGTCCCTAAATATATTAAAATGTTTAAAGAATATCTTTTACACGGAATCAGTTGTTAGTTAATTCTAACATAACCTTACTTTTACTAAGCCTCTAATAACTCAGCTCTCAGATGTCAAAACTTAAACATAATTTTCAGCGAGGGACTGATAAGTTCTCTGTGACTGATAAGCTCTCAGATGTCAAAACTTAAACATAATTTTCAGCGAGGGAATGATAAGTTGGAATCTATTAATTCGCACATTTTCATCTCGTTACTTTCAGGCCCAAGATTGTATGTAATCGTTTCCGTCTACTTTGTAGTTATTGAGGACAAATTTTGACAAAATTGATTTTGCGTGCAGCCGAAATGCGTCAAAATATCTTCTTTGGTACCCATTTCGCCTTAAACAAAACTGCTACAGCAGCCGCATGCCGGAGGAGCAACGCGAAGCTTAGTACCAAGAGGAGATGGCGGGACGAACTCGACTCTTTTCTTAAAGATTGGCCATTTACAGGAATAAATAGACCGTGTTATGCAGAAGGCAGCCATGTCGAAAAAAGTACAAACAGAGTTATACGCATTTTTCTGTCGATGGTTGCATCATTGATGCATGGACATGGCTGCATTTGACGGCTCATATTTCCGTGATAAATAGAGATATCGACATGGCTGTGTATAAAAATAATTTTTGGAAAAAGTGCCATACAGCTGCTTTCCGCATAACTAGGTCCAAATGGCGATGAGCGGAAAGAAGGAGGAGGTCGTGGAGTATCAACAGCCGCACGAGTCGATCCATCAGGGCTACGCTTGCCGGGGTTGAACCGCGGATGGGTGACCATTATTAAAATATCGAAACTCCTTCGTGCATCGGAAAGCATGTTAAGCCGTTGGTCCCGGCTGTCATCTTTGATAGTCGTTACGTGTCATCAGAAGCCTGAGTCTGACAACCAAGAGGTGTCGTATTACCCAGTTGTGGAGGTAAGATAGGCAGTCGCTCCATGTAAAATACTGGTATTCAGCTGCATCTGGTAAGATTGGAAGCCGATCCCAACATAGATGGGAAAAGGCTAGGCTGATTGTTTGAAGTGGAAAGAAGGAAGGGAGGCCCTCGCCCCGCAATGGGACACAAACGGCTGCAAGCTTATGAAATAATAACTTGCATTCGTGTACTCCATCTTATCTGCGATAACCATCAGCTGTGATGTGGCTAGTGAGTGTTAAAAACAAGACGTATTTGAAAAATAAGAAAATAAGTTTTCATATTAAAGTCTTATTATTGGTGAGAGCAGTGGTGGCCCGTGGTAATGGTCACGACTTACGACTTGTAGGTCGTGGGTTAGAAACCAGACAGGCGCTTTACTTTGTGTAAATTATTTCATCACCGCTGCTCTCAAAACGGTGAAGGAAAACACCGTGACGAAACCGGCATGTCCTAGAACCAAAAATTCGAAGACATGTGACATCTACCAACCCGCACTGGGCCTGCGTGGTGGATTACGGCCCGCTCCCTCTCACCGAGAGGAGGCCTATATGGGAGGCAGTGGGAACGTTATATATAGTCTGATTATGCTAAGCTAAGTAGATTATTATTGCAAGCTCTGCTTAGTTTCGGATCAGATGACCATGATTATTACACTTATTTTTTGAGATTTCTCGGGTATCCCGGACCGTTGGAAGGCATACGAGGGGCCGAAGCTAACTCGCAGAGGCCCCTTAGATAATTTTAAATGATGAGAAGGAACCAACCGACGATTATCCCTGTATGCACTATGTAAGTGCACCCAAGGACAACCCCGGTTGGTATAGGACTATTGCAGAATATGTAAACAAAACATACTGGGCTATGGGTTTGGGTGGCTAAAGTGGATTGGTTACCTAGAAGTATGGAAGGATTATGTCCCCTACCTGATCAATGTTATGTAATACATGGATAAAATGACAGGGGGGTGACTTGCACACTCAATAATGGGCCCCCGGAAACGGCCGCTAGCACATAGTGACGTAGCGACACTTCTTGAGATGCTTGAGGAGTGGAGAGGTATTCCACGGCTATCAGGACAATCCCGGATGTACGTTCAAGATCCCTACCAGCATCTTACTAGAATACTTCCTTCCTCCGAGCACATTGGCTCTTGCAAATCTCCACTCAAGCCGGCCAATAATAGCAAGAAAGAGGTGGGAGCTCAGTTCCTTGTCAGTGTTCACTCCAGCCGGCCAATAGAGGCAAGCTTGAGGTGAAGAATAAGACTTCTCCCGGGAGATAGGGTCCGTGGGGTCGCTACTGCCCAACAGCTCGCCACATGCTGCCCTGCGGGTTTATATAACTCTCTTGGTCTGGCTCCTCATCCTAGACCTGTTTTTGCAAAGTAAACTCTACTGGACAGATCTAGAGTTCGGAGCGCGCAAGCCCCACCACGACGTCAACGTATAGATACGGCGGTGAGGCAATTATTATAATTGCAATAAAACGAATGACAACCCGTGTTCAATTATAAATGTATTATTCATTAATACCTCATAAATAACGGTTTAAATAAACTGTTACCTAAGTACTTAATTTACGAACTAAATTGCAGTCAGAAGAAACATGCACTTAACACATGCAAAGACTGTTTTATTTAACACTAGCTGTGCCCCGCGACTTCGTTCGCGTAGAAGTCGTAAGATACATAATACCTATACTAAAATAACAGACACATTTTAATAAAACTCCCTCGTCCGACACGCCGCGCCGCCGCGCCGCCGCGCCGCCGCGTTGCATCTCCCGCCCGCGCTTTTTGTTCACAGTTTCATGGGTTTTAATTTTTTACGCGGAACCCTAATTGTTTTTCTAAAATAAAAGTAGCCTTATAGTCATGTATTGTACCTATGGACGCTTTTACCTTTGGACATTGTATATAATAAAAAAAACTGGCAGTACTAAAAATATAATATTGCAACACTGTGGTGGCATTTTTACTTTCTAGCAACACTAGTGAGTGGCGTGACGCTATCGGTGTTGTGTGCAGTGTGAGGCCGTTTTGGAGATAGTCTGAAATGTCCATAGGTACAATACATGACCCTACTCCTTATATCAGATATCTGCCAGTGAAAGTCCCGACAAAATAGGTCCAGCCGTTTCGTAGAGTAGCCGGAACAATTAGACAGACCGACAGACAAAAATATTAAAGATTGTTTTTTTGTTATAAATACTTTCATTTATGCTTAGTTTAAAGCTGTTATTTTGAATTACATACAGACACTTAAATTTTATTCATTTATATATTAAGAAGATTAATAACAATTAAATAGAAGATATCGACTACCTAGCCGCTTTGTCTCTTAATCCTATCCTATAATATTAAAAATTTTATATTATGTTACGGCTGAAACCCAAAGTACGGCTACATCTAGTTGTAGCCGGCTGGAACTAGGTGTAGGTAACCGATTGCATCCGGACCCTGGCATTCGCCGGCCGCTGCCGCGGCACCGCTCGCTTCGCTCGCTCGGCTCTTGCATTGCAGTTGTAACCTAACCTAACCTACCTTTCAGCCTAAGTTTAACCAACTGCTATAGTTGTAGCATAGCCGCACTTCGGGTTTTAGCCGTGACATATTATAATATCCAATAAATATTGGATATTGTGTTACCACTTATAAAAATACGAACTACTGAAAGTAACAATTCAACTTCATACGATCAACTATCAACTGTTTTTAGGGTTCCGTACCAAAATAGTAAAAAGTAACCATTATGGTGCAACTCTGTCTGTCACAGCTGGATATCTCAAGAACCACTAATGCTATCAATTTGAATTTTGAAATAGTTTTAGATGACGTTTGCCCAACTATTTTGCAAATAAGAAAGATTTTTTTTTTGCAACAGGGACTTAAAAATTCGAAGTGGGGCTACTAGGGTATGTGGGGTTTCATATGAAAGAGCGCTGTTTGCACATTCTCAAACATTTTTTCTTCTTTTTTAGGCCGCATAGTTTTCGACGTTTGATGAAAAATATATAAAAAATACCGTTCCCTTCCTTATCTCCGAAGTTTGCATAGAAAAAAATCTGAAATTATTCTGTGTGATAGAAGTTGATGTAAACATTACAAGAAAAATAAAACGATGTCTCTAAATAGCACAGTTTTTTTATATATGATGATACGGAAGGATACGGAACCCTCGGTGCGCGAGTCCGACTCGCTCTTGACCGGTTATTTTACATATAAAACTGCATCCACGCACAATCTTTAACTTGGACTTGTGGACCAGTACCCTAATTGTGTAACACACTATCAATCGGACTCTGAATCATTTTGAAGCAAATTGATAATCCATTGCTTCATATCTTCGCAAAATTTGCCTGCTCGACAACGTAAAACACGCAATGAATATTGTTGAACTATAAAAATGAAACCGATTCCGATTGATAGTGTGTTACGCAATTAGGGTGCAGTTTAAAACTAAACAACTTATACGGACCGTATTATACGGACTGGTATTGGTTAAAATTGAGACTCTTGTACTACTTTACCAATAATGAAGCAAAGACCTCATAGCTTTGCATAGCAGACTCTGCCATGTGGGAGTAGCTATCACAGGTAAATTTAGCTTACGAATCTGTTTATATGTCCAGTTTGGAAATAAAAAATGCTACCCTTGGTAAGCAAAACGATTCGTTTTCGTTTATAGGAACCGAGCATTATTGCGTCAATGAAATAATATCGTGTAATTAACCTAGTAAGGGATACTTTTTACCAAAATCGTAAGTCCGTACTGAATACAAAAACACAGCGTTAAAAACTCACAAACAAGTAAATATATTTAATCATCGAAACCTAGTAAGCTCCATTCACTGCCCCGTGATCACTTTACGTTTTTGCGCTCTCCTGTAAAATTTCGTTTTAAGTCCTTACTAGATTTTGAAATGGGGCAGCCGTATAGCTCTTACACTATACTGCAACGAAGGTTAACAGTCTAGGCCCAAATAAAAATATGAATACAACCAGCTATTCACTTAAGGCGATATGTAAAAAGCTAACTGAGCGGTAATAAGAAAGTGACAGAGTCAATTACATTCACATGCGAAAAAAGAGAGTGCAACAATGCGCTGGAACCAATATAAAAGCCCAAACCAAATAAAAATTGTTTAAAAATAAATTAAGCTATCTATCAAAAATATGTTCAGCCAGAGTTTTCAATTACCTAATGCGCACATTTTGAATGCAATTTTGCAATGAAATTACTTAGGATTTTAGAATTACAGAAAAAAATATAAACAAGTAGAGGTATTTTCGGAATTAAATTCTATCGAGGAAATTTAACCCAATCGTGTTTTCCTTCAGTCAGAGTAGGTACTGATCAAATAGTCAATAAAAAATATATCCAAAAATTAAATCCATACATTCTGTAATACTGAAATAAATGGTTACGATAAAGCCCCTGACTTATTTTGGTGCCAAATGTGCATCTTACGTCAACTTTTAATTATTAACCACTGACTGATCAGTATCACACAAGAATGTTAATAAAACTAATTATAATTGCTCCTTGAATTGACAATTTACTACTCAGTCTACTTATTTAATGACAAGTTATTTGCTAGATAATAACTTAACGGGGAAGCGTCAGGGTAGCCTGCGAAATTAAAATGTTCTTACGTTTTTTTCAATTTGCAAGTCAGTATTATGTTGTATGTTGAATAAAGTATGATTTTCGGCCGTAACAAATTTGTATTTACAGAATTATAATCATACGAATCAGTAATACAACTACTTAAGTTAGTCATTCATTAGGATTACCTGGTCTTAAAGAGTTGTATTGATGATTTTAATGATTATAATTCTGTAAATACATACTTGTTACGGTCGCGAATTATAGTACATTATTACAACCTAATACTGACTTGTAAATTGCAAAGAACGTAAGAGAATTTTGATTTCGCGGGCTACCCTGACACTTTCGCCTTAAAGTTAAATCCTGTACTGTACAGAAGTCATCTAAGCATCTACGTGTTTCCTAACAAGTTCTACGTTATACCTTGACCAGCAAGCCGGGCCCAGATCCGTTCTCATTGAGTCTGAATACAAAAGGCTCGTCATCATCGAAGCTGCTGTCCATTCTTCAGCACAGCCCTAGAAACATGCCTTTTTTAGTTTTCAAAATTGGACACGATCCATCGGGAACATTTCCAACTTTCTTCATATCAGCCGTGATACATCTTCGCCTTCAATGGAATATACTCGTGTGTGAACGCGTGAATCGCATGTCAGCTTATCATTGCAATCGTAATATTTGCTGGAGTCGAGATATTGTTCGAGACACGTTTACGGTATGTTAGGTTGGCGAGCGTTTGGTACGAGTACGACGCGGGTCGACTGGCGCACTCCACCGCCCACCCTATACTGTCTCCGAATTCTCCGATCCTCCGAGTTTGTTACGTTGCAAGCTGAAGCCCAACCCCCAGCGATTTATTAACCCCCGTTCGTGACACGAGCCTCCTGTAAAAAGCAACGTAACAACGATAATGCATTTAGTTAGTCTAATGACGCGTCGCTTTTTATATTTAACCGAACAATTTCGGCAAAGTTGAATAACATTTTCGATGAACGTGACACGGTGGTTGTATTTTTATACGGTTGCGAACGACTGAATTTCGTGAGAGATCTTTATGAGGATATTTATATACAGGGCTATTTTTAAATCATTAACTAAACTTTCACAGGGTGTTCTACCCATGAATATGAACAACTTTTACTATGGGACCAAACCTGAAATCGCAAAAAAAAAAATCAGCTGTTCAGTACATTTATGTTCGCTTATTTGGTCAAAATGTACTGAACAGCTGATTTTTTTTTTGCGATTTCATAGTTGGTCCCATAGTGAAAGTTGTTCATATTCATGGGTAGAACACCCTGTTAAAGTTTAGTTAACGATTTAAAAATAGCCCTGTAGGTATTTACCTATCAATAAAAACTTGAGAGTATTATTCTGTAAAGAATACGTGATGGGTCCGTCTTGCCTAAGTACTTAGATATTTACTTAGCCATTAAACTAACTTGACTTAAATAACTGATGCCAATAAAATAATATTAATTTAACTAATAGGTAGGTTTGTTAATAATAATTAATCATGTACGACTTTGAACTTCTTCTTTTACTTGCAACTTTAACACCGACCGCTTTCCTGCTACCTAGTAGAAGTGCCCACATTTTATGCCCTGTAAATATTTCGAAAGCTAAATAAACGTATAATATCGGCTTTAAATGAGCATAATGTACACTATAATTAAATTCTATAAAACTTTAAATTGAAATTCCTGCCGGTTCCTGTAACCCAGTTTTATGGCAATCAGTTTGCGTGATACAGGTTGTTATAATATAAAATGCCCTCTTTAAAAACCTATAGGCCGATGTCAGTTGTCATTCACTTCTGCTTCGGCATAAAAAGAGCAAAATATTTCATTAGTGAAGTTACTTAGGCTACGTTTGCGTGCTTCAACACGACTTTGACTTGTCTAGATATAACTGATATTACTATACAAATAACCGGCCAAGAGCGAGTCGGACTCGCGCACCGAGGGTTCCGTACCGTCAAAAAAAGTATGCTATTTAGAGACATCGTTTTATTTTTCCTGTAATCTTTACATAAACTTCTATCGCATAGAATATTGTCAGATTTTTCTCTAAGCAAACTTCGGAGATGTCAAGGGGGGAACGGTATTTTTTTTTACATTCTTCATCAAAAGTCGAAAACTGTTCGGCCTAAAAAAAAAAAGAAAAAGTGTTTAAAAATGTGCAAACAGCGCTCTTTTATATGATACGGACATGCCCTAGTAGCCCCACTTCGAATTTTTAAGAACCCCTTTCAGTCCCTGTTGCAAAAAAAAATCTTTCTTATTTGAAAAATAGTTGGACAAACGTCATCTAAAACTATTCCAAAATCCAATTTTTTTTATTTGTAGTTCTTGAGATATCCAGCTGTGACAGATAGACAGACAGACTGAGTCGCACCATAAGGGTTCCTATTTACCATTTTGGTACGGAACCCTAAAAACAATAAGAGGCGTGTTGATTAAACCATTTTAATTGACCGAGCGAGAGAAGCGTCTTTGCTTTAAGGGTGGCAAAGTTGGTCTCTAAAAATTTGGTGAAAATCTACTGAAAAAAGAACATGGTAAATATCCCGGTTTAAATAACTTTAGTGGTATTTTAATTGTTGCAAAAAAGTTTGTGCTCGCGAGGTCTACTGTTATTCGTTACGTTAATTACATTAGGCTACGTCATTTACATTGTCAGTATAATGAGAAATGCGAAAAAAAAAATGTGAATAGAATGATCTAGCTAATTAAGCATATTTTCCTTATCATTTCAATAGAATAGACTACAAAGAGTATACGAGAGAGTATTTTATGCTCATATAATTAATTCAATAAATAAATTACGATTAAGATGGCAATAAACTTAATTATTGGCTAGGGAGCTGCCACGATAGTGTTGTACTCATCATTATGAACAACTTTAACTATGGGAGCAAACCTGAAATAGCGAAAAAAAATGAGCTGTTCCTTAGATTTATGTTCGCATAACTCGTCAAAATGTAGGAATCAGCTGTTTTTTTTCGCGATTTCAGGTTTGGTCCCATAGTAAAAGTTGTTCATACCGTAGCAGCTCTCTAGCCAATGAAAAAGCAGCGAGTATAGGTAACTATTTTTGCAACGTAGAGCTGCTGTGCTGTGAACAGATAAGATAAATATCATGGCTTCTACAAATGAAACTTAGTAACATCCTAAAATTAATTAGGTAATAATTATTTCAGGGTATCTGGTATCTACCTACCAGTATCAGACCAGTCATAATGCCGAGGAATTATCCGCTGCGTTTTGTTTCGCTACGAGATAAAAAACAACAAAAATAAACAACATACCACCATAACTTAAAAGGTATTAATCGGAATTCGTGTAGATTTGCGTTACTTTCACGAAAATTTTAATTGAAGGAAAATTGGCACAAAATGTATACGGAACTTACAATGTCTCAAATAATTAGCTGACTAGCTTCCTGTATTAATCTACAGAAACCCAAAATGTTGGAGTGTCTAAAGTGTCCATACATCTGCACTTCTGAGCCCTCCGTATCAAAATGTCCTAAAAGCAAATGATCCTAATAGCAAAACGACCTATAATCAAAATGACCCTTTAACAAAATGTCCTATTAGCAAATCGTCCTTCGAGCAAATGGTCTTAAAAACTAAAAAAAAAAGATCGGAAATGGAAAGATATGAAATTTTTAAACGAATAATATTATTTATTTTCTGTTTGAGACACTTACAACTTTAAAATAAAATACTTTAATTTATTTTATTTAAAATACTTTTATTTATTTTAAATAAAATAAAAATAATAAAAAAAGTAAAAACTGACCATCAATTTGGGTCCTATGTTAACCTTTATTGTCTCATTTCGGTCCTAAAAAAGACTAGTTGAGCGTTTGTGCTGCTAGAAGTTTGACTCGACTTCAGCATACTTCGATAGGATACAAAATAATGACATAAGACAAGTGCGGCGAGTACCTACCTACCGCCGGCCGGCTACAAAATAGGATCACACTACGAATTCATTGATAAATTCCGCGCATTTAGTAGGGTGCGCATGATTTGAATTTCGATATTTTTTAATCGATTTACTATTATTATTATTTAAAATTTCTGTTTTATTGTTCTAGTTTGAAAAGTTTACTTCAAATGTGTAATATTTATTGATTTCTTGATAGATCAATTTCTTTGTACGTTATTGAAAAATAAAAAAAATAAAAAAATTCTATGCCATAGGCTTCTTCTACTCCGTTCACATATTATGCCCTATTTTTTTCAAGACAGTACAAAAAACACCCAGTATAAATCAATGACCGAGAGACACAATTCACACTTCCTATCGACAATCACGGCGCACACCACACGTATTTACCCGGCCAAGGCGCGGGAGCACTGCGGGGAGGGGTAAAAC
The DNA here is from genome assembly GCA_948252095.1 of Dicycla oo. Taxonomy (NCBI): domain Eukaryota; kingdom Metazoa; phylum Arthropoda; class Insecta; order Lepidoptera; family Noctuidae; genus Dicycla; species Dicycla oo. The sequence goes on along the minus strand of OX411714.1, from coordinate 12,256,951 downwards.
CACCCAGGTCTTCAGTCTCCTGGATGCTACAGATTGACGCGCACGTGTTGACGTGTCACGCTCCCTCAAGCGCGCGGCCGCCGTGGGCCTACAGTTGTGTTTTGGTTAATCGTGTATGTACTTATCGTACGTAAAAAGTATCGTGTAACCGTGTCTTTCTCATATACAAACGTCCAGTACACAGAAATGGTACGTACACTAGCAGTTTGTCATGTTACTAGGAGCAATTCGTCATCAGAGTATCGTAGAATACATTACACAATGCTTTCCGTCACATAAAGATCTAGGGACTACGGTACCTTTCGGCCTCCGACAGCCGCTAGCCGTAATAACTCAGTCGCCAATCAATCGTTAATAGTGATTAAATCAATTATTGTAAATAGTGATGATTAACATTTTTCTACACGCCAAGATGATTAATTGTAGAAAGTTATTATTTGTACCTACAGCCTGCTTTGGTTAAGTAATGCGACACTTTTCGTCCACTTTAAACTTTAAGGGGTTGGCATAAAGTGCAACAAATCGCAATGACTTCATTTTATCACTTACGGCTGCATTTACGACTAAAGTATATAATAATATCTACCTACACTTGACCATTACCACAGTCTAAAGCCTTTTTTTTTCGCGTGGAGAAACACTCTTGCATACTGCACTACCACGGGGATATAGTGCAGTTATGTGGGACTCCAACCCACTAAAACTCCACGGTGTCTTCCTCTGCTGCTTGTGGCGGGAACACGGGCACGCGTTAGCACTCACCGCGAACCCGCCGCGGCTGTCCGTCACCCGTCCGTCCTCTGGGGAGCACCCCCCATCACCAGTGCACAAGAACACCTTGCGCACCGTGACAACCCCATGGACCAAACCAGTACATGGGCGCCAGACGACCCCGTGTCTAGGCACCCTTGGTCCCCCTGCGACCGGCCAGGTCAGTAGCCCGGCCACCTACCACTTTTCGGCCGCAGAGGATAGGGAGAGTGGCCACAGTCCAAAGCCTGCAAGTGTGATGGAAAATGTTATCACCAGTTAATTACAATAAAATCGTGAGTGAGCGTGGCGCGACGCTGGAGATACAGGCGCGCACGGGTGGCTCGGGGTGCGTGCTGACCATGTTTGTACGGAAAACCAGTAACATGCTTATAACTTTGTCATTTTTCATGATACAGTTTTGAAATTTTGTACATAATCATTCATTTATTGCATTTCATGTTGTTTACAGGTTGTTACATTATGATAGTTCCAAACAATGAACCCTGCTAGGGCACAGCAATGTATAGGCGATAGGTTTTAATTAATTTAACATGCTATCATTATTCATATAATTTGTTAATATAGATTAATTTAAAAATTGTTAATTATTATTATACATTATGTCATTCTTATAAACTAAATAAAATAAATAAATTATCATTTTCACATTATAATCTTATACTTACAAATGACATATTTGCAATGAGCCTAACTACATAGGTTCTTTACATAAAAATACTAGACACGTGTTTCGGGATTCACGTATACTAAAACTAATGTTGTATAAAACATAGAGCAATATATATTGTTGGTGTTTTATTACTAAATTAGCATTTATTGATTAATAGCCGTAACCACAACCCATCATAAAAAGACTACAGCTATGATTTAGAATTGAACCGTTTGTAAAAGCTTGGAATTCTATGTATAGTGCAATTACTAGTCGAGCAATGGATTTTTGTCATTAAAATAAATGGTTGTAAAAGTTCGAAGGTCGCGGAAAAATGTTCGAACACAGTAGTGTAATGTAAGGCTGAGGTTACACTCACCTTATATATAGTGAATAGCTTATTTTGTAAATTCTCTGTCATACTTTCTCTCGATTTCTAAAACAACAAGTGTATTTTTTAAACAAGCTTTTATTAGTCTTGATATCGTCTAGGAGATGGCAAGACAAATCAAACGAGTCCAAACTCAATAGGGTTGCATCGTCTTATTATTGAGTTCCCATGCCCGCCTTTCGACTCCATCATCCGATTTACAAATACATGTAAAATTTCAGCTCAATCGGAAGTCGGTAAGTGGGTCAAAGGAGATGTTTCAAAATGGGCCAGGTCTGTGCACTACCTCAAAAAAAAAAAGAGAAAAATCCGTAGAATTTGGGAAAATACAGATAAGTTATTTAAATGTATACTGTTGTGGTAGCAATTGATATTTATCTAGTATTTTTATCGACTTTTAACATGGCGTCTCACCAATTTAGTTACTCTATGCATAAAAACAATCACAGTAAAGCATAGATCGACCACTGATCATAGAAAAAGGACTGTCAGCTGCCACAACAGTGTCACTCCAGTCCTCTTCTTGTCATGTCAAACGTCATTAATCAATCAAAATGACAGTTTACCCCGTAGATAGACAATAGTTCATTCTCTATCTACGGTTTACCCCCATGACGGGTTTTTGTTGTGTGTTGCAATTTCAAGTGTAATTAATTGTGGTTTACCAGAAAACGAAGCAATTTTAAAGTAATTGGACAGTTGAGAACTGTTTTAAATATATTTCCCTATTTTTATGTAGTGTACACGTACCTGGCCCAAGGTCCATACATTTTGGAACATCTCCTTTAACTTGCAAGATTAGATTACAGACAGACAGACACCGGGACATGTGGAACTAAATGAACCCTTGTAATAAAGGACAATAAGCCTTGTATTACCTTTGAGTAAAGTTATGGAAACGTCCCAAATGAGTTTTAAAAATTCCACACCTGTGGGGTTGAAAAGAACGGATACAGTTTATAATTGTGAAAAATCTTATTCCTTTGATTAATAAACTTGAAAATTTGAACAAGCAATTACCTGAGCTGTCTGGAAATGGTTGAGGAACTTGTGGATATGTCTCATGGCATAATTAAAGTCAAATAATCCTGATCCCGACCCCTCACATAAATAATAGATACATAACGCGAAACTTTGACAGTGTAGCAAGTCAATGATACTGCACAATTTTCTCAAGGGAACATAGGTCGAGGAATAAAATAAAAATTTACCTAACCGTACACTGACCCTTAAGGTGGATCCGCAAAAGTAGCCCGCGAAGTTTTAATTTTCTTACGTTTTTTTTTGCAATTTGCAGATCAGTGTCAGGTTGCATCTTGATCAAAATATGATTCGCGACTATATAAAATATGTGTGTGTGTGTGTTGGTGTGTGTGTGTTAGATACCTGACACTGACCTGGAAATTGGAAAAAAGAAAGAAAGTTTGAATTTCGCGAGCTACCTTTGCGGATCCACCTTCACAGCTGATCGGACAATGTATGAATAGGTACGGTAAACTGGGGTTACTTTGATACTACGGGGTTACTTTGTTAACTTTTTTCGACATATGAAAAACTTATTTTAATAATATCTACAAAGCATCATACATCTATTTAAGATAGTTTCTTTTTGGCGTTGTAGATTATATGTTATAAAAATAAGTTTTAATTTGTCAAAAGTTGTTATCAAAGTAACCCCGTGGTATCAAAGTAACCCCAGTTTACGGTACCTATTTTTTTTTTCAGAATATTCAGGTTTCGTTGGGAAAGTTGTGCAGTATCGTTGACTGTTAAAGTTTCGCCTAATAATTTCCATCAACCTTATATACCTCACAAATATTGCACGTATTAGAAGTGTACGTAAGTATTCTCACACCCATTAAGAGGATTGTGAAGCTGTAAATTTTCATACAAAAAGAGATAACGTTTTTCTCCCCGTAAACATAGTCTAATTTTCATAATTTTTGGAAATGTTGTTGGTATAATGAAAAACTAGGTCCGCAAGTTTTTATTATAAAGAAATATTGTATACAATATAAGTTATTAGCATCTAAATATCTATATTTTTGACATAAAAACATCCTCGAGCATTTTTATTTTTTTAAATTAAATTAAATTGAAATACTATAAACGAAAAACGTACAGACCTAGAATAAAGTGTACTAAATGTAATGAGATTAAAATTATCTCATTTCGTAAAGGTTTAGAGGAGTACAAACGTTATCGCCCGAAACAATATTTATGTAAATAATTGTATGAAATGTAGGCAATTGCCTCTAAAAATCGCGCCGCGTATCGGCGCTTCACAATCCTCTTAAATGAATAGGAAATAAGTGTTTTGATGTTCATAAAAATTGGAGGTATGATTTTAATGTTCTTTCGGCTTGCGGATGCACTCCTCTCATGTTAGGTACCTACTATTACATAATTATGACTATGACCGCTTTAGTTACTCAGCAAGGGCTTCAAGACAGGGACGCTTGCGAAGTGCGAAGAAAGCAAAAATGCAAGGAATCGTAAGTAATCGTCTGACTTAACTTGGATAAAACTATAATTGCGTATGCCTTTCATCCATAAGATTTGGATGAAAGGCATACGAATAGGCCAGGACTTAGGTTAGGATATAGGATACTTTGTTATCCCGATAACACGCTCCCTAAGGGTAATTTCCAATCACCACGCGGGTGGAGCCGCGGAAAAAGGCTAGTATTATTAATAATTGCTCCAACGCCCAAATAAATTGGGACAAGGGCAGGACTAAGGATGATGATGAATAGAAGATATTAAAGGATGAATTCATTGCTAACTAAAAGTACGATTACAAATTTAATATTGTTCTATTCGTGAAATATTGTTGATCAGTGGAAAAACATTTTTGGAAGAAGTTATTCTCTCATGGAACTGGTAGAATAAGTCGAATCTATTTTATGATCTTGAGCCGGCCACAGCGACAGCGAACGTTGACACGCTATATGAGTTGTCAGTGGTGTTGTCAACATCATCAGCAGCCTACAGCAGTGCACTGCTGGACAGGCCTCTACAATCGTACGCCATCGTACTGGATCCTAGCAAATCTCACCCAGCTGCTACCAGCCATCCTGCAAAATTCGTCGCTCCACTTAGCCTGAGGGTATCCTACCCTTCGTTTGCTGATACACGTTGTCAACAGCCATCGGATCGAGAACCATGCCTGGGGTATATATATACTTTATTAATAGGCGTCCTCACGGTGAACTAGAAGATTTTGCGAAGATTTTTTTAGGACATTTTGCGGACATTTTGCGAATTTTTCTGGACTGCAAATTGAACTTACTACTTTCTGGTAGGCACCTAATCAAGCTTTATCATCTCGTCGTATGGTTTCTCGAATCCGTTCTTGTTCTGCCTCTCAGCTTTATAACTTTGCAGCAGTATAGCTAAAAGAAAATATTGACTGATTGAACCCAAAATATCTAGACAATTTCTTAAGACTTTCTTTAAATAAAATGCTCCAGTATTTTGTGTCTGACCTCGTATCTTAGAAAGATTTAGAAAAAAGCTGCCCTAACTTTAAAACTTACCTTTATACCTATCCTGTGTTTACTTTATCTGTGAAATGTTCATTACCAAATCACGCCTTTGGCTTAAAGGTCTTGTAACCAAGCCAGTGGCATAGCCACAAAATTTAAAAAAAAAAAAACAAATCACGCCTCTAGCCTATATTTAAACTTACGACAAATAGGAAACCTACAGTATGAAAACACCTTTCTTGCTTTTAAAAATAACGAACCACATAATTTAACATGGAAATAGCTACGGTAATAGATGCTAGGGACGCACGATCATCGGGAAAGTGCAAGGCCAGAAACTCGTAGGTAGGTGATTCTTCAACTTATTGTTCAACTATAATGGGTGACAGGGACATCGACGCACAACCTGTTACCATGGATTCAGTACATGAGATTGGAGCCACCTGCGTTGAAATTTTTCGTTGGTTATTAAAAATAAACTGTTGTTTCCTACAAGAGTGCAATACCTACACGGTCAATATGTATGGAAAAGCTATTGTTTTTTAATAACCGAAGAAACATTTCAATGCAGGGGGCAGAGTAGGGGGTCCAGAATCATGTACTGAATCCATGGTAACAGGTTGCCCCCGCCACCCTGTATATTATAAATGAGACACGTTCGGCTTGACTTACCAGTAATGACTCACATAACTCTGAAAATTCACATAGATTCAAGAGATGTGAAGGCTAAAATTTGAGTTTTGCTTATATGGGCATATTTCAGGCCCATTCGAAATTATCCCGTTTGCTTTCTGTAGTTGAAGTAATCAGCCGGATCACAGAGCAGGATTGTGTCCACATAAAAAGTACTCTGTGGAACACTAATGACAGTCGTCATAAATATAAATGAATAAAACAAGTAAGAAATAACCCTATGGATAGTAAAAGACTACATCAGACTGCATACAACAAACTTCTTGCATAAAATTATTGTTTATGATTTGCGCATCAAGTTATGGAAACTATTTTTTTTTTGACATGGGTTTGCTCTTGACTATAGTCTACCTCAGAGGTAACAGAAAATTCAGAAGCTTAACTTATTTTGAAAACTCTGATCTTATAATATTTTATTTATTTATTTATTTAAACTTACACACTATCTTTACAGGAAGACCCCAATTCAATAGTGGTTTGCAAACACACACCAAATAAATTGAAAAAGCAACTTACGGCTATTACTTAAAAATCTAAACATTAAAAATACGAAGCACTATAAACTCTATTAAATATACAATATGAAGCCAGACTACAGAATGATATGCTATAAAATCTTAACCTTAAATATAAAATCAGACTTAACACATAATATTAATATTTAAATATAACTAACAAAGTTCAACAAAACTCTTGCGAATTCACTCAGGTTGCACGAAAATATGTCAATTCTCTCATGGACTTCGTTTAGTACACATATTGTGCGGGTGAGGGGGTTTTTGACAGCAGGTTGGTTCTGGCAGCAGGCAGCAGTGGCGGTCGCCGCCGCCTCCACACGTACCGGTCTGGCACGCACAGCTTCAGGTGACGCAGCACACCCGGGTTATGAGCTACTCCACGCAGGAGCTTTAGCGCATACGCCGCAAGTGTAAATTCCCGGCGCACTCTGATTTCGTTGTACCCAACCATACCCAGTACAAACAGTGTAGGATACATCAGCGGGTAAAATGGATAAACCCCATACAGTTTAAAATACAAGTGTCTTGTAAATTTATTCTGCACTCGCTCCAGCATAACATTGTACGAGTATTTCGCTTCATGAGGAGCCCAAATCACCGCACTGTGTTCCAAGTGACTCCTTACCAAAGCGTCATAGAGCACCCTAAGCGTAGTAACGTTTGTGAATCCCTGCGACTGTCTCAGCACGAAACCCAGGTTTCTGTACGCCTTCTTGCAAATCTTAACTATATGATCCCGGAAAGTTAGATCCGGGGTAAGCAGTACTCCTATTATAGATCTCGTACCTGAGACACCCGCTGCATCGGCGCTTCCTCTACTTTGTATTCGTAGGCTAAGGCTAACTTCGCGCGCGTACGAGTAAATGTCATCACTGAACATTTCGCTGTGTTGAAATAGAGTTTATTTTTATGGCTCCACTCTACCACTCTATCTATGTCTTCCTGCAATCTCTCACAGTCCGACTCACCCTTGACCTCGAGCAGCAATTTGAGGTCATCTGCAAACAATATACAACATAACAACAAATATAGTTTTGTGTAAAAAATAACACCAACAAAAATATTAAAATACAAAAAAAAACAGCAATACAAAAAAAATATATAAATATTTTCTATCGGGCATGAAAAAAAAAATGAAAAAGTTGTAAATTTTCCCGCGCTTCTCAGTGACGTCACGTAGAAACTTTTTCTTTTTCTCTTCTCTCCAATGCCACTTGGTATCCATCGACTGCCTTCATCATAATATCCAGTTTGACCTTAATTTTTGGTATAGGACTATCAGCTTCTCTGTCTCCTACTACTTTATATTGTCGCAGTATTGTTGACAACGCTGTTTTAATTGAGATCAACGCATATTGGTAGCCTGTGGACAAGAGAATTCCAATTAAAATAATACCATATCTATATCATATAAACAACTTGAAAGTAGAGACTTTAAGCTCAATGAATTTTTTTAAATTGAGCAGACGAATTTTTTAAACATATTTGTAGCGTGTATTAGCAAAATTCAAAATCTTTCGGATTGTGATTAAAAGTGTGTTTCGCAATTACCCATCTGCATTCATGCAAGATTTTGAAAACGGGTTGACTGTCTCCGACACATACTAAATACCAAGCAATATGCCACTTCTTATGTCAATCATTATCTATGAAAAAAAAAAAATGCAGAATTGCCTGTGCAAACATGTATTTAATTGTTACTTGTGTACACGGTTAATCAAATGATTTTTTTTATGTAATACGAGTATGTAGTATCTCTGAATAAAGTGAATGCGTTTTGATTGTTATAAAATACAACCAGTTACAGAATAAGAGCTGACTTCTCGTCAGACACCCTAGTTGCCAATACCCAATAATTAGATATCAGGGCAAGACTACAGCCACAAGTACAGTAAGTACAAGCCAGCAGGGACATGGACACGCAACCTGTTACCATGGATACAGTACGTGATTCTGAACCTCCTGCGTTGAAACAGTTTGCGCGTCGATGTGTGTGCTTTTTTTGAAAGAACTACAATGCTAGACGTACAGGTTGGGTCTGCTCGCGTTAGTTTCAAATTGTATCCTTTTATAACAAGCTACCCTCTTCTTTGCTAGATTTGCCCTACAATGCGTTTAAAGCTAAAGTAAAATGTAACCTTTGTTCAAAGGCATACTATTCTATCAACGACTACTTAAACGATAAGGATAGTTGGCCGTGATAAACTCAAGACAATGTTTATGTTTTTTCTCCTAAAGTAGCTTACTTTCTGACAGGTGATATGACTATATATATATATGGTATGGTGGTATATGTATATATATGGTGGTATATATATATATGGTCATATAACTATTTATTTGCATGTAAGTCAATTTATTTTATATTTATTTATCATTGACATGATCTACTCATTACAATGTCTTTTATGAGTGGCATTGCAATATGTGATTAGCTAGCGACCTCAACAATTGATTTATTTCTTGCCTGTATTAACCAGTCCATTTTACCTATTACCTATTATACACCGCTTATAGCTAGTGGCAAACTTTATCGTCTATTTGGCTAATGTAAAAATATGTGAATTGGAATTAATTCGAATTAAAAAAAAAACTGTCATAGGGTATATTATTTATCCTAAAACAAATACCAAATAAATGGTAAAAACATCTTCACTTCATCAAAACGATAAAATCAACATATTTTTTTTTCGTGTCGAGTGGGAATCCTAATGATAATAATAATAATATTTGGCAAATAAAAATACCTGATTATAGGCAGTACATAATTATAATAACAAAGATTTTCTTATGCCTAGTAACATTTTCATTGTACTGGACTACTGGCGTCTGTCAAATTTACGATTTATTATTTTGTTTTGATGAATGTTTTATACAAAAATATAAGATGCTAGGCAGTATTTACACGTGAAGGAGGAAGGAAGGAAGGAATCTTTTTAATGCTTTTCATATTTATGTGATGAGTTGTGACACCCTTTCACTACACAGTACGTCATTTTTTTGCGAAATTGTGGGAACTCTTTACTAATACTTGCTAATATTTGGTACCTGAGTACTGACGCGCCGAAGTCATACGTAGCCTTAATGGGCTAACTTGAAATGGCTTAAATTTGCGTGAGACTACTGCGGTTATAAACCTATTAATTCTATGAGTGCCGTCATATTATATCGAACGCTCTGAAAATCTGTCATTTTCCCCAGTGTTTGACATTCAACCCCACTGCCCGAAAATTTAAATCGCTAGATTCGCCCTCACCGCACCTACTTAGTCATAAGAAAAAGTGTCTGTGCTGAGAAGAGTGAGCTCAGAAAATAGCGTTTCCATGACAATCAAGTGTAGTCACTGCTTCATTGCGTCATTGTGTCAGGGGTGTCACGACGAAAACGAATCAGAAATGCGACTATCTTTTGACGCGGTAGGGCGAATCTAACGATTTAATCTTTGCCACTGCTATCATTTTCATGGCAGCCGTCGCTGCGGCCGTTAATAGCGGCCACCGCTCTTCTAGGAAATCGAACTTCACCATTGATTCCACTAAATATAATTAGGTAAACCAATAACTTATCACGTTCGAGGTATCCTTATCTATCTCTAGCTAACTTACGACAAAAAAACAGCGATGGTTACAGAATGTTTAAGTAGTTGTCTAGACCGCACAGAAGTTCCTATGATTAAATTTCTAAATTTCTGCTTTTGAAATGACTCAGTTTGTTTTTGGTCCATACATTTTCAGTCATCTTTTATTTCTACAACAACCAAGCAGCATTGAAGATGGCCTTAAAATAGTATAGACAGAGCGTCCGCACTTACACCTTGAAAATTGAAATACATATATAATTTTATTATATACCTTAATAAACCTTAAACCTTGCTCATTTGCTCATTTTTTACCACGATTCAACCTATTCTGATATATACACGAGACTTATTTACTTACCAACGCAGTTCCTAGGTCCATTACTAAAAGGCATGTAACTGCAAGGGTGTTCCAGGTTGAATCTCTCAGGCAGGAACCTATCAGGGTCGAATTTCTCGGCGTCTGGACCCCAGTACTTGGGATCCCGGTGGACGCCCCATATTGAGCAGACCACGCCTGAACCAGCGGGCAAAACGCGACCGGACGCTGTAGAAAATAAATGACGATAATTATACTTGACTCTTTGGGCAGCGTGGGGTCACTTGATTATGATTTTGTTCAAAGCAATATAGCTTCACACAGCAGCCACTCATCGTCTGGAAGGCTATCAGAATAGGCCTCAACGGAAACAAAGCTGAAATATTCTTCTTTTTCGGTGTCAGATGCCATGCTCAAGAGACTCCTTTTGTTTTGGCTCAAATGAACGCTTCATCATTTATTACCAATTGAAACGAGCCACTTTAAGACAATTAATATTACATTATTTTTGATTCTGTCATCGTATAAACACACTATTATAACATTAAAATACATTTACTTGATTGCCGTAAGTAACAAAACAAAAATGGGCTAGATACCAAAAGTTACGACGAACTGTTTTTTTTTTTCATTTGGCGAAAATAGAGGTAACGTACGCGCACATTTAAACCGAACATGTCGTTATGGGTGAGGTACATCTGAATAATCACTAAAATAATTATGGAGACTTCAACTTCGATGTGCATTTAAACTGGTATCAAATGCGCGTTCGTTATCAAACCGCGAAAAAAATTTGCGATGTTTATGGACCTAGTGTAGTGTCTGTGAGAGTAGCACAAATTTGGTTTAAGCGTTTTCAATCCGGAAATTTTGATGTCAAAGATGCACGTCACTCTGGTCGCCCTATTACGGATAAAATGGATGCCATTTTTGAAAAAGTGGAGCAAGATCGGCATATCAGTAGTTACGACGTAGCTGAAGAACTGGAAATTGACCACAAAACAGTTTTGGCCCATTTGAAAAAAACTGGGTACACAAAAAAGGTCGACATTTGGGTACCTCACGAGCTCACTGAAAGAAACCCAATGAACCGTGTACTCATTTGTGATTCTTTATTACGACGTAATGAAACCGAACCATTTTTGAAGAAGCTGATAACTGGTGATGAAAAGTGGATCACGGATGACAAGAACGTGCGAAAAAGGTCGTGGTCAAAGGCCGGTCAGGCTTCACAGACTGTGGCGAAACCCGGGTTAACTCGCAACAAGGTGATGCTGTGTATGTGGTGGGATTGGAAGGGCATTATTCATTATGAGCTGTTACCACCAGGCAGGACCATCGATTCTGAACTCTACTGCGAACAACTGATGAGATTAAAGCAAGAAGTTGAGAGAAAGCGGCCGGAATTAATCAACAGAAGGGGTGTGGTTTTTCATCATGATAACGCTAGACCTCACACATCTTTAGCCACTCAGCAAAAATTAAGAGAGTTTGGCTGGGAGGTGTTAATGCATCCGCCGTATAGTCCTGACCTTGCACCTTCAGATTTCCACCTGTTTCGGTCTCTTCAGAATTCTTTAGGCAGTGTCAGGTTAACATCACGAGAGGACTGCCAAAACCACTTGTCGCGGTATTTTGACCAGAAGTCCCAAAATTTCTATAGCAATGGGATCATGTCCCCACCTACAAGATGGCAAAAAGTTATCGAACAAAATGGTACCTACATACTTTAGTTAAATGTAAATAAACTATATTAAAAAATGTTTTGAATTTTCTTAAAAAATGCGAAGAAACTTTTTCCCCAACCTATTATTTCACAATAATTATGAGGTCATGCCTTTGCAAAAGCAGGCTTAACTCAGGCACATAAGCATCGCGCAAACCGGACACCACTCTAAGTTTCAGATAAAACAATTAAGTTGTGCCAAAGTGCACTCACAAATTCATCCTGTTTATACCTCGTCAACCAAAACCCGGCGGAAAGGTTCGCCCTCACGAGCGAGATGAACCGCAAGCTCCTCTGCACGCAGCAGAACCAAGCGTTGCGGACCATTGTCGACGTCCCTCGCTTCGTGAAGAATGACATCTTCCAGAGGGACCTCCGGATTGAGAGCCTGGATGAGTTTGTGCGGCGCTTCGCAAAGGGAATGTTCGCGCGTGCCTAAGCATACGCTTGGCCTCATGTCAAGCAGATAGCGCACTAGCATACGCGCCCCCGTACAAAATTGAAAAAATATAAAAGAACTATAGAAGGGCGCGTAATCCAAAAAATATTAACATCTCTACATTGAATTCTATGCAAATAATTTAACTACTTACGTAACGTAATATCTTCTAAAACTTTCCGAATAATTAGCGGCACTGGTGGGAATAACCTCAAAGATTCCTTAACTACTCGCTCAGTATACTTTAACTTGATTAAATCTTCTTTTACTAACATACGATCATCGTCAAACACCTCGCAGAGCCTGTAAAAAGATAATCATTTTAATTATGGAAATACTATAAGTGGTTATGAAAATTAACCACTTTAACATAGGACCAACTCTGAAAATACGACTGTTCCAGACATATCGATCGTGTTAGTAGGTATTGCACTTTTGTATGGTACAGAACTTTTTTTAACAATAGCTCTTGTGACCAAAAGCACCTCGAGGCAAAAACCTTAAAACATTACTATTTAAAGTCGTAGCTTCAGGGAATTCTTCCTGTCAATTAAACTGATGCACTTCTTTGTATTACAGCATAATAATATAATAAAACATTGAACATAACTATAAATTGCAAGACATTACCTACATATACTTGCATTATTGTTTTATCTTCTACTTAATTAAGCTTATCTACAACTAATCTAGGTTAGATACAGGGAATTCGTGAACGTAAATCCAACATTATTCATAGATGTCATCATCAAGTTAAGCTATAAACAAAGAAATCAACATAAAATACGGAAGAAGGTGTGCGTCAGAATGGCTGGTTGTCTGTGGCGTTGGTCTGTGATAGTTGATTCGAAAATTGCTACATAATTGCTTATATTTGCTACATACAATAAATAATTGCTACATAGGATATATATTTAGAAACAAAATATTTTTTTTGACCAGCAATCCTGACGTTTGGTTGGCTGGTCATCTCCTAGTTTAAAGTCAAGCATGCAGAGTTTCCCGAAATGTATTGCGTCAATAATTGCTACATATTTACTTCATTTATCTAATTTAGTTGTAACTTCAAACATATGTTAAATAAAGTATGTAGCAATGATTTAAATTATCCCAAACTAAAGGAAGTTATAAACTAAGTTAGTTAGCATACCTAACCCCTAACAATCTCTCAATAATATAATATAATAAACAATGGTTAGTTTTCGCAGAATAGGTGATAATTAAGTTAATAATGACTTAATAGGCTAGAGCCTCGACCAACACCTGAGGAGGCTCTCATTAGGCAGCTGGATCAAGAGCTTGATTCAGAAAGCGGTACTTATGGACATGGCTCGCATTGTTAGGAGGTTCCTCTCTCTGGAGCCCTGACCGCCGCCCCGGTAGCTTGGTTCTCTGTTCTCGATACCGGAGGACTACTATTTTTATATTTTTAATTGTTTTCATTTTTTTTAAATATTAAAAAATGTAATTTATAATACGTATCTACATAATTATATTTATTGAATAAAGAAGATAATATGTGCGTTTATTGCTACTACAGTATTGTTTATTAAGATAGAATACAATATAAATGCAATATCATTAGGTTACATTTCCAAAGATAATTTTTGGGCAATCAGACAAGATCTTGGCTTTACAATTCTACCGGCTCTTTGCTTTTCCAAGATTTTTATTTTTATCTGCCAAACAATATGTGGAAGCTCTTCATCAAAGAATGTCTTATAAACTTTGACACTTTTCATAATAAATCATGTTTTTCTTTAACTTTTACATGTTTTTGATCAGTTTACAGTTTACTGTTGCCAGATCAAGTATCCGATTACAATTATAATCAGTTCAGCCAATCATTTCGCGATCTAACATGACGCTTTATCCAGAATTGAGACGGTTACCCTAAGGACACACTTTTCTATTTACAAATATAAACGACCACTTACTCTTCATACACTTTTTCCTGGATTTCCGGGTATTTTCCCAACAGCTGCAATGTATACCCCACGGCCACAGCAGAGGTATCCGTCCCCGCTATAGTAAGCGTCAACACTTCTTCTCTTAACTCCACATTGGTATACCCTTTTTCACCGCCAGATAAATGTATTAACAGGTCTAGGAATGTCTGTTTCTTGTATGATCCCAAATCTGCAAAAGCAATTTGGGATTTAGTTTACGTCTCGTTATTTGAACCTCAGTATATTGTCGAAATGTCTGCGGTTGATGAAATCTTTATTCATAAACTGCATTACTGCAGTTCAAGTTGATTGCATTAATTTGCAATAACTAGTTAAAATATGAATTACAATAGAAGCAAGATACGTAATACTTCATGCCCTAAAAATGCTCTCACCAAATTCATGCCCCACTTCTGTTCTAGACTCTTTTTCGAATTTTAATTCTTCTCTCTTCTTTTCAATAACCTGTAAATAAATAAGTTCTTCAACATCCATTGAAGTTACCTACAATAAATACCCAATCTTATGCGCTTATGGCTGGTCTGGTAGCAACTGAATGAAAATAGCCGAGGATGAAATTAGGCCTCCTACACCTATGCTGATGAAGATCCAATCAAAAGCAGTCGTTCCACGCATAGCGAATAAAATGTGTAGGTAACGAAAGAATTTGAATATTGCATAGTAGAAACAAGTGACAAACTGCGAGCACCATCCCTTCTGCCTGTAGACATTCTGTAAAAATCTCACCGTGAAAACTTGGGTGAAGTGAGCATGAATAGATCTGTCATTCCACGTTATGCTAGGGATTGACACTATTGACAGCTCACTCCACGTTCACCTCACCTATGTGTTCACGGTGAGATTTGTACAGAATAGCACTGCTGTAGCTAAACGTGATATTTTCAACAACATCTACGTCTACAATCTCTTCACCAGAAAGGAAGAAAAATTACCTCATCAGTAAATCCATGCATGAGTGCTATATACTCCTGGTGCTTCTTGTACTTGGGGAACCACTTGTACAGCCAGTCTGGTTGTAACCACAAGTGGAAGATGCGCTCGCACACCAGGTTCATAACACCGCACATCGCGTTTAGGAACGGTTGGTCTGAGTTCTCTTGTGCGTTGATTTTGACTCCTATTGCTGTTTCTGTCAATTAAAGATGGATGAGTGGAATTCCAATTAGTCCATGAGACAAAAAAGCCACGAACTCCTGATAAAGGTGTCCCTGAACTTCAGGATCTAGTTAGTTTAGCAAACACACAATTATTTACTTGACGGAAGTAGATCCTGAAGTTCAGGGACAACATTATCAAGAGTTTGTGGCTTTTTCTTCCCGTGGACTAATAATTGGAATTGCACTCATCCATTTGGAAAGGTCCTTAGGTAGGAACATATCTGCCAGGGTTGCGGGTTGTTTGAAAGAGTTATGGTGGCCCTGGCACAGGCAACTGAAGGAACACGGGTGGGTTATTATCAGTAAAACTCTGACATGCCCTCCCACTCCGCCCAGAGCGGAAGAGGTTATTTGATAATTTCCCACCTAGAAAAAGGTAGGGTACCCATAGAAATATTTTTACTGAGATAAAGTACTACTGTGGTTGCTCGGAGGGTGTGTGGTGAAATGACAGGCGTTTTTCAAGTTGAAGATAGAAGTTTTAATAGGATAGATAAGCTTTACAGTTTGAAATATAAAAAAAGAGACAAACACTAAGAAGATACAGAATTAAGAATTAGAAGGAAAACTGAGACTTTAGGTAAACTAGGTTGCGAAACGTAATTGCAAATTTATAATGAATAGCGCGTGCATTCGCCGTCGGAGTAGGCTAGCGACTGGCGCGGATGACCGAGCGATCGCGGTTTATAGACCAAGCACCGGCGCGGGGCGCGCATAGCAGGTGCGCGGGCGCAGGCGGCGAGGCACACACACCGCACGGTCGACGAAGGTGCGAGCCACATGCGACCGAAACAGGTGCGTCCTCTGGTCACGGGTGGTGCCACAGTACTCCCCCGCTTAGACCGCTACTGCGGGCGGTAATAATCTGGGAAGTGCACCCGACGCCCGGACCTCGTCCTCCTCTCTTCTTCTTTTGCTGGATCAGGGAGCGAAGCTGGTGGCTCAGGAACTGATGATGGCTGATCGTCGGATTCTTGTATGATGTAGGCCGGCTTTAACCGATCAACGCTGACGGTAACTTCTTTACCACGTACGTCAAGCTTGTAAAATTTGGGTTGGCGCTGTATGACTTTGTACGGGCCGGCATACGGTGGTTCTAGCGGTCTTCGAACGAAGTCCTGCCGCAAGAACACATGAGATGATTCGCTGAGACTATGCGGTAAGTAGAATGGACCTTTTCTGTGACAGGATGCAGGCCTTGGTGTAAGGTTGGCCATGCGACTTCGTAAGCGTGTTGCAAGGTCAGTGACGTCAGACGACTTGTAGTCATCAGTTGGTGCGATGAATTGCCCTGGTAGACGGAGTTGTTCACCGTAGACCAACTCTGCTGGCGATGCTTCGATGTCCGGCTTCCATGCACTTCGTATCCCCAGAAGTACTAGTGGAAGAACTTCGGTCCATTGCGGAGTAGAGTGACACATGATGGCTCCCTTCATGTGTCGGTGCAGACGTTCGATCATGCCATTCGCAGCAGGGTGGTAAGCGGTTGTGCTGTAGTGGTGCGCACCAACCATGGCAGCGACAGCGCGGAAGAGGTGTGACTGGAACTGAGTGCCACGATCAGTCGTTATTTTTAGTGGACAACCGAATCTGGCGATCCAACCGGACACCAGCGCTGTTGCGCAGGTCTCAGCCGTGATGTCCTTGATGGGGTACGCCTCAGGCCATCTGGTGAATCTGTCGATGACAGTGAGACAATACCTGTAATCATAAGAGATAGGTAAAGGGCCGACGATATCAAGGTGGATATGGGAGAACCTTGATGTTGTGACAGGAAATTGGGAAAGAGGAGCAAAGGTATGTCGTGTCACTTTACTGCCTTGACACCTTAGGCATTTACGGGACCACTCTCTACATTGTTTGCGCATCCCTGGCCAAACGAATCTCTGTGCCACCAGTCGCACCGTAGCTGTGTTTCCGGGGTGGCTCAAGTTGTGTAGCGAATCGAACGCTTGCCGACGGAATTTCGGCGTAATATACGGTCGTGGCGGTGTAACCGTAACGTCACAGTAGACCTCGATGTCTGTATCGGGTATTCTAACCTTTTCAAGTCTAAGCGAGGATCCACTTTTAAGGAGACCTTGTAGTTCTGAATCAGTGCTCTGACATCGTGCAAGCGCCTGATAATCAATTCCTTTAGGGACCCGTACCTCCTCTATTCGGGACAATGTATCTGCGACCACATTCTCGGGACCAGGTATGTAGCGTATGTCAGTTGTGTACTGAGCTATGTAGTCGAAATACCTGTACTGCCTCGGTGAACAGTTCTCTCGTGGTGTCGTAAAGGCGTACGTCAGCGGGCGATGGTCTGTGAAAACAACAAAGTTCCGGGCCTCCACCATGTGACGAAAATACCTGATAGCTTCATACACTGCCAGCAGTTCGCGGTCGTAGGGGCTGTATTTCTTTTGCGCTGGGCTTAGTTTCTTGGAAAAGAAACCCAGTGGTTCCCACTGCTCACCATTCCGCTGCTGCAGCACGGCTCCTATTGATACATCTGAAGCATCCGTTGTCATAGAAAGATCAGCGTTAGCAAGCGGGTGAACTAAAAGCGTAGCATTGGAAAGTGCCTTCTTGCATTCAGAAAAAGCTTTAAGCTGTGTCTGCGTCATATCAACAGGTTGATTCTTCGTAGCTTTGCCTCCAGCCAGTATAGCGTTAAGCGGTGCCTGTGCCTTAGCTGCGTTTGGTATAAAGCGTCTATAAAAATTTAACATACCCAGAAACCTTCGTAGCTCTTTCACAGTTTGTGGCACTGGAAAGTCCTGGATAGCCCGTACCTTAGCGTCGAGTGGGCAGGTACCTGAAGCAGAAACATTGAAGCCAAGAAATGTTACCTCTGGCTGCCCCCAGACACACTTTGCTGAGTTCACCAATACTCCATACTCTCTCAGGCGATCCAGCAGTCGTCGCAGGTGCATCTTGTGCAGCTCTGGAGTGGGGGAAAAACACAATACGTCATCTAAATAACAAAAGCAGAACTCGTCTAACCCAGCAAGTACCTCGTCCATAAACCTCTGGAATGTCTGCGCCGCATTCCTCAGCCCGAAGGTCATGTAGGGAAATTCGAACAAGCCGAATGGTGTAGTTATCGCTGTCTTTGGTATGTGGGGTCCATAAATCGGTACCTGGTTATACGCTTTTATCATGTCAATTTTAGAAAATATAGTGCTGCCGGAGAGCTGATGCGAGAAATCCTGAATGTGCCTCACCGGGTATCTGTCAGGAATTGTGCGAGCATTGAGTGCGCGGTAGTCGCCGCACGGCCTCCATCCATCATCCTTCTTCTTAACTAAATGTAGGGCTGAAGACCATGGACTGTCTGATCGCCTGGCCGTGCCGTTGGCCAGCATGTCCTCAAACTCCTTTTTGGCTATTCTTAGGCGGTCTGGATCTAGTCGCCTAGGCTTACTTGATACCGGTGGGCCAGGGGCAGTATTAATATAATGCACCGTATTATGCTTAGGTTCACGCACAGTACCTGCAGGTCGGGTCACCTCCGGGAACTCACGAAGCAACTGGTGAAATTCTGACTCGCCGGCGACAGTCTTGACAGACGCCACGTCATCTGGTATCCTCTGGTGCGATGCAGGTACGGAGAGAGACGTGGTGCCATCTATCAGCCTATGGTTACGGCAATCTATAATCAGATTATAAAACTTTAAGAAATCTATTCCTATAATCGGCTTCGATATGTCCGCAACGGTAAATTTCCATGGAAATGCTCGGCGTAGACCTAAATCCAAATGTAATTGAATTGGGCCATACGTACTGATGACTGTACCATTCGCAGCTGTTAGGCCGTATTTCGTGCTCGTGCAGGGCATCTTAACTGCTGAGCGTGGAAAAACACATAAATCAGACCCAGTGTCTATCAGAAACATCATCTTCGAATGTCGGTCCGTTACAAAAATACGGCCTGGATGGGTTCCGCAGTGGTAGGCCGCTACTTCCGACTGCCCATGGAGTTTTCCGACGACCACTGACAGGGCTGCCGGCATTTCTTTGCCTGCGAACCATAAGTATAATGATACCAGCAATGAGGGTGGTTTTCAGGCGGCTGACGTGACCGCGATGTAGACCTATGCCTAGCATTTCTACTCCTAGATCGCTGACGGGAGCGTTCATGACGCTGCATATGCATTGCACTTACTTGCTGACCGAGTAAAGCTACTTGCCTGGTTAACTCACCGATTTGCGTTACCATACCTCCCATGAGGGTAGATGTCTCTGGGGCCACCGCACTCGCTACCTGTTGAACACTGGTCGGCGCGATTTCGTGGACCTTGTCCGCCAAGTCCACCATCTTGTCAATGGGTAAATCCGCTTGAGAAGCCACGATAGTCTGCACATTATTGGGTAACCGGCTAGACCACAGCGTCTTCAGAAATTCTTCAGGTACCGCCGGTCCGGCCAAATGTTGCAGGTGCCTAAAAAACTGGGACGGCTTTCGGTCCCCCAACTCTTCATGCATTAGCAACTGTTTCACTCTCCGCTCCTGCGAGGCCGATAATCGCTTGATCAACTCCGCCTTAAGCTTATCGTATTTATTCACCGCTGGAGGATTGGTGATGATGTCTTTGACCTCTGCCACGAAGCGATGATCCAACACGCCGATGACATGGTAAAACTTTGTTGCGTCCGCGGTTATGTTGGCGAGCGCGAACTGGCCCTCCATCTGAGCAAACCACAATCCGGGTTCTTCAGGCCAGAAAGGGGGTGCACGTACTCCCACACGCAGCGTTTCAGGGCCACACCCATCGCCTTTCGGGTCCGTCATCTTGATCACGTCGGGGTCACCAATTTGTGGTTGCTCGGAGGGTGTGTGGTGAAATGACAGGCGTTTTTCAAGTTGAAGATAGAAGTTTTAATAGGATAGATAAGCTTTACAGTTTGAAATATAAAAAAAGAGACAAACACTAAGAAGATACAGAATTAAGAATTAGAAGGAAAACTGAGACTTTAGGTAAACTAGGTTGCGAAACGTAATTGCAAATTTATAATGAATAGCGCGTGCATTCGCCGTCGGAGTAGGCTAGCGACTGGCGCGGATGACCGAGCGATCGCGGTTTATAGACCAAGCACCGGCGCGGGGCGCGCATAGCAGGTGCGCGGGCGCAGGCGGCGAGGCACACACACCGCACGGTCGACGAAGGTGCGAGCCACATGCGACCGAAACAGGTGCGTCCTCTGGTCACGGGTGGTGCCACACTACGTTACTTTATCTCAGTGAAACCGGTAACCATTCATAAATCAGGTTTGAGTTTTTAACTGTTGACATAACCCTGTCACCTGATTAGGAACCTACTTTTATTCCTTCTAGATAAATTACGATTCATAGAAACTGTGGTAACACATACTTTCTCTTATCAGAAACATTATCTGTACCACAAACTATAAATCTAAACAAAACATATAATTCAGAAACTTTGCACAAATGAAGTTAAATTGCCTAAACAATGGCTACGTATGCATGTAGAAATAATTATCACGATAAAAGGATCTTAATCTGAGCTGTTCAGCCGTACTAAGTATCCACGGTAATTTGAACTATCATCAATCTTTATCACGTTCAACGATTTACTTGCCAGAATTAGAAAGCTCCTAATCATGTATGCTTAATATTTCTTTCGAAATTAAACAAAAATCTACAGAACGTGTAAAATATAAAAAAAATATATATATATTTCACAGCTTCCGCTAAAAGAAATTTGATTTCTAAAACCGTAGTTTTGTAGTACAATACCAATTAGCACCAAATTAAAGTTTTAATATTATTATGGGAAGTTGAGAACGGAACTTTGTTAATTGTAATAAGCTCTCCTTGCTACTTACTGTAGGGCGGGCGAAACAAAACGAATGACAGTAAAAATGAACAGCCCATTCCATAAAGCGCCATGGCCTATGCTCTATCTGCACTTAAACCACTGTCTCTCATATTATTTCAGAATATAATTAATCGAACTTACCACACACTGAATCCAAGGTATAAGAGCTAAGAAACGGCCACATGCTGAATTTTCCAATGCCGGAAGAATTCTTCAGTTGCTTCACCAGCTTTTTGCTCTGTTCAGCGAATACATGGACAAAGTTTTCGACTATCCTAGGGCTGAAGGCTGGCACTAGGATCTTACGGCGACGGCGCCAGATAGGAACTGTATATGATAGAAAATGTGGTTTCAGGAAGCGTACTGGAACCTAAATAACCTTACATTGTACTTAATAAACCAGTTAATTTGTCAAGGGCACCGCATAAGCTTATGCAAAATCAGACTAAATTATTCCCACTGCTGGGATACAGCGCCCTAATTGCGTAACACAGTTTCATTCACAAACCGAGAGTTTTGGAACGGAGAGGAGTAGTTACCCCGCAGGTCTCCCGACTGTGAGAGGGTGTGGGGGTTGGTGGCAGTGGCAGTCAAGTTTCTTGGAACATGTGTCAGGCTTTAACGATTTCGAGTTCAGATGTCTAGTGAGGTTATGTGGCAGTGGTACGGGTGTAGCGAGTGTGAGTGAACATACTCGTAACGTCACAAGCACACTGTTACAGATTTAAAGTTCACGTCAAATAAGTTTGTCGCTCTGAAACCAGGCTTTCCGATGTGGATGGCATAGCGCACTGCTATTTTAGTATAGATATTGTTTATTGCACAGCCATTTGTAGCCTACTTCAGAGCGGCAAACTTATATGACGCGAACTATAGCATCTGACGCTAAGCTATAAATAAGAATAAATATAACACTATTTTTCACTTTAAGATTTAAAAAAAATCTACATGAGGTACTCTACAAGTGTAATACACATCTTATAGCACGTTTATTTAAAAAAAATATTAATCAGATAGTGAAAATTCTTTCATTTGTGAACACGGTGGCCGAGGAAATGACAAAAGGGGGCAATTTAAAAAAAATATAAATTTAAAAATAAATGTGCATACCCATCGACTCCGGGGTATGACAACTTTTTATATTATAGGGCTTGGGGTCCCCCACCCGCACATACAGGTTGATCCAGTAATTACGCTACCTCCTGTATATACTTTTTCCTGTATATATATGTTTTATGTATGTATATCGATTTCTCGTCAATTGTGGACCGATTTTGAAAATTCTTTTTTGTTTGAAAATTCTTTTTTTGTTTTTTTGTATGCTCTCGAGGGCAAACCTCAAATTTTATAGGCACACCTATAGCAATTTGTAAATTTTATAAAGTAACTCGTACATTTACTCTCGGAAGGCACCATTAGTAAAGTGTAACTGATGATGAAGACGACAGATGGCCATCGGAACTACTCAATAATAAGTATTTCACGGGTTGCGATTCGATTAAGTACTTTAATATGGTTGCTAAGCAATATATTCTCGTCACAATGCATATGGTGAGGTGGAGCTGATGGTGAAGTCATCATCAGCTCCAGTTCTCCTGGTTCTTACTAAGAAAACTCCCCAACAATAGGCTATTGTAACTTAGATAAAATACAAACTGACCCACTAAAAGTGAAAAAAAACGATTTTTACAAAAAAAAAAATCACCGACTCGCGACGTCCAAAAAAAACTACAAAGTGAAAAATAACTTTAATGTCAGAAGTCGGTGGCAAAAAACCAAAATACAGATCCAAGGACCCCCACTTCTGAAATTAAAGTTATTTTTCACTTTATAGTGTTTTTTTTTTTTATTTTTTTTTTTTAAGCTCATGGCTAAGTAATAACAGCCGCACGGGTCGATCCATCAGGTTAAGCTACGCTTGCCGGTTGGTCTGTGGATGGGTGACCATCTTTTCATACCGAGACTCCTCCGTGCTTCGGAAAGCACGTTAAGCCGTTGGTCCCGGCTGTCATTCGAGGATCTTTGACAGACGTTACGGGTCGTCAGAAGCCCGAAAGTCTGACAACCAGTCTTACCAAGGGGTATCGTATTACCCAGTAAACTGGGTTGTGGAGGTCAGATAGGCAGTCGCTTCATGTAAAATACTGGTATTCAGCTGCATCCGGTTAGACTGGAAGCCGACCCCAACATACTTGGGAAAAGGCTAGGCAGGCAGTGTTTTTTTTAAATCGGTGTTTTTTTTTTATAAAAAGTTTTTTTTCACCTATGTACAAAGACTCTTTCATATAATAAACTATGTAACAGTAAGTATGACAAAGGCCAAAGCCTTAAAGAACCATTACAGTATCATTCGAGTATCCAACTGAATATCCAACATGGCAACAGCAGACACCCTTGTTAGTCACTACCTTTTGATTTGATAAAATATCATATTAGATTTTTTTAAAGTTTGTGGTGTTCAGTAAAGTTAAAGCTGCCAAGGGGCAGCATTAATTTCTGGAATAGTGCAGTCATTTTGAAACGACTTTTTCTGATCAGCTCGTCCCGCTGTCTACACTTGTATCCCACTCATCTTTAAGTTATTAGTTCCCGTAATTATAAAACAGTGTTCTTACCTGGAGCAAATATTCCGCCATTCCCAATAACTTTTCTCATGAACCTGTGAAGATCGTCCTTCTCCATGCACGTCTTCAAAACCATCTCAAGATCGACGGGGTTTACTACGACTGCACAAAAATAACACTTTCATCAGTTTAAAAAAGGCGCTTAGTTGCTTATTCTGTGAACAGTAGATACTTTTTGTTGGAAAATGATAAAAACAATGCACGATACCCCTCTAAGTTTCCTTCAAGAGAAAGAATGTAAACTATTGTATGCAGTGGCGGAGTAAGGTTGACTGGGCTGCAAAACTAAATGCCCCCCACGCAAAAAGTGGGATGCAAGGGTGAGTGAAGCGAGCTCAAAAATTTTTGTACCTCGCTCCGGATAGATAAGGTTTTTTTTTGCCTATTCATCATACATAAATAGGAGTTACTTTGTTGACTTACGCAGAGAAGTCTGAGGAAAATAGAATGTAGGTTGCAAGAGCAAGAGAAAATGGTTCAAAAACAACCTGCAACCTACGTTTATATTATTTATTTTCGTGTATATAGATTTTTGTCGCCTTTTAACTTTTGTACAAACAATATTAATATGCATAATTTTAGTAGATATACTAAAATCATGCATAATAATATTGGTGTGCTCAACCTGTGTCTAAGTATTACTTTGGATAAATAAACATTATTATTATAATGTCGTTTATTCATTTTGTTACATTATTTAATATCTTTAAAAAAAAGGTATAAAAAATCATTTAAAAATAGAAATCAACCGATCTCGGGAGCAGGATCCAAGCTACCGGTACTGCCTTCTGAATCTGGCCCTTGATCGAAGCGCCTAACGAGAGCCTCGATAAATGTTGGTCGAGGCTTTCGGCCATCAGCCGTTACAACAATCGGCACAATGACAGCCGAGCTCACATTCCACATTTGAACAACCTCGTGTGCGAAGTCGAGATATTTTATGTCTTTTTTCTTTCTCAGCTTTTCACGCACGAGCACGAGGTTCTCGGCATGTGGAATGGTAACATCGATTATCATGGTATGGCGCGCTAATCGATCTATCACCACTATGTCAGGCTTATTGGCGACAATATTAGTCCTGTCAGTAATGATAGACCGATCCCAGTACAACGTCACATGGTCATTTTCGAGAACTGGCACACATTCTTGTAGCATGTGCCCGACCCAGTTCTCGAAAATGACCAAAATACGGTACCTCAGATTCCACAAGTTTATATTTCAAAAACAAGTTGCGGGTGAATAATCCTGGCCACTTAGTTATGCCTGTGCAAGTACTCGCCATTAGCCAGACGAGAACAACCAGAGATAATATGTCTGATCTACTCGATCTACTCGCCCGGACGGTGACATTCTCGACACGCGTCAACCGCCCCGTACTTTCATAATATGTTTCCGGTAGTTATTCGTTAAGATAATTTCGTCCATAATTGCACAGACGAAACATTTACTTTCCCCGAAAAGGTCACCAAAACGTAGCCCGGATACGGATGCTAACAAATCTACACAGGACTTATGAAGAGCCCGATATAAGCGCCCAAAAAGCTCCTTGCTTTGCCATTCCCCTTGCGGTCATCGGTGGTTTATGTACTACAGGTTTACACCAGTTCTCTTTAGCCATAGAGAGGGGGCGTGAGTCCTTTGTCCACTGCGACCACATCACAGTGCATACCCACTTCGGCTTTTAAAAAATATTCCCTGAGGCTGCACACCTCGCGGTTGTAGAGGGTCTTCGCATTTAAAAAGACTCGACTCGCGGGATGTACACATCTCGCGGAAGTGCGGGGGCGAGGCTTTTTAAATCATCACCGATGATCGTGGGTATGATGCGTCCGGTTTGCGGTCAGCATTTTATGGATCCTCCTATCCAGGGGGTCGAGTTCGGCCTGAGTCCATTTGAGTATGCCGAATGAGTACATCAAGACTAACCGTTGAGGGTGCGCACCTTGTTTCCGCCTGAAAGAAGACTAATTAATACCTTCTTCAGGCGGCCAAAGCTCTCCTTCAACGGTTGTTTCATGCCAGCAACGTTGATGCCTAACGCTTCCGACATACCCAAATACTTATAGCTTTCAGGTGTGGTGAGGGATCTAAGGGATGGGATGGGATCCGAGAGTTGAATTCCCTCGGATTCCATAATCTTCCCACGCTTTGCATGCATGACTTCACATTGGTCCACACCAAATTCCATCCTGATGGCGCTACTGAATGTTTTAATTACCTTCAGTAGCTCCATCAGTCGCGATTTGTTGGGGTTTCAAATCTTCCATGTAGAGGAGGTGCGATATGACCTGACTACCTCTCTTCAGCCGATAGCCTACACCTGAATCCTCTGGCAGTATGGTTACAGGATTCAGAGCTAAGCAGAACCAGAGTCGGCTCAAACTGTCGCCCTGAAATATTCCCCGTAAAATCCATACAGGCTCATCATTCTCCTGGATCTGTTGACACGCCGGATAGCGAAGGGCCATCCGCCACTGCCCCATACATGCCTCTAGGAAGGTGCGTAGAGTTGCATCAATCATGTACATCTCCAGCACCCTCATGAGCCATGTATGTGGCACCGAGTCATAAGCCTTCTTATGTGCATGTCGACAAATCCTTGCAGGATCGACGAACCTGTTGGCTTATGGCCATGTCGATGAGGAGTCGCTTTTTAGTACCGTGGGACCTGGTCCTACATTCATTTTGAGAGGGGCCTTATTATTATCTTTTTAACCGACTTCCAAAAGGAGGAGGTTCTCAATTCGTCTGTATGTTTTTTTTTTTTTTTTGTATGTTTGTTACGCGATTACTCAAAGACGAATGGACCGATTTAGAAAATTCTTTTTTTGTTTGATAGGGTATACTTCCGAAGTGGTCCCATATAAATTTTATTAACTTTGCTTGGGGAGTTTTTGAGTTAGCTTCACTAATGCGTATATTTTTCACTTATTTTATGTGGATGATGTGATGGTGTTTTAATAACTTCCTATCACTGTTATTTACATGGCTATATCTACAATTATTGTGCTCAATTATGTATTCGAATTAGTGTGGGGTAGGTTCCACAACTAAAACGTGAAAAATAAAAACTTTTTAGCCAAAAAATAAAACCGACTTCCAAAACAAAACACTACAAAGTGAAAAATAACTTTAATTTCGGAAGTCGGTGGCAAAAAACGAAAATACAAAACCCAAGACACCGACTACCGAAATTAAAGTTATTTTTCACTTTGTAGTGTTTTGTTTTGGAAGTCGGTTTTATTTTTTGGCTAAAAAGTTTTTATTTCTTTTAATCTCCTAAACCTTTGGAAGGCGTACGAGGGGCCGAAGCTGACTCGCAGAGGCCTCTTAGACAATTTTAAATGATGAGGAGGCACCAACCGAGAATTATTCCTACATGCACTATGCAAGTGCACCTAAAGACAACCCCCGGTTGGTGCAGAACGTGGAAACAAAACATATTAAACATATTCGGCTATGGGTTTGGGTGGCTAAACTGGATTGGGTAACTTGAACTATGGAAGAACCAACCCCTGCCTGACCAATGTTATATAAATATACACGGATAAAATGGCAGGGTTTTTTTTGGATGGGAAATCAACAAATAACTTCCCTAACGCTCTCCCGCTCCACCCAGAGCGGGAGAGCGTGTCAGACTTCTATTGACTAAAACCCACCCGTGTTCCTTCAGTTGCCTGTGCCAGGGCCACGGCAACTCTTTCGAACAACCCGCAACCCTGGCGGGCATCGGGCCTAGCGGACCCCTTCAGCTAGTGCTGACATCTCTTTAAGGCGCGCGTGGAACACAACGCGCCTCAAAGAGATGTCAGCACTAGCTCTCGACCCGGGTCTGGTCCTTACCGGACGGCGAGGTACCCATTGCTCGCCATCCGCAAGCCTGCGCCTACGGTGGCCAGGAATCGGCTATCGATTCCCGACGTCCCGGGCGTCTCCTGCGGCGACTAGGGGCGTGAGGGCGCAAAAATTGCCTCTCTCTCATGCGTTCAGCCTCCTCCTTCGCGAGCATTACTGCTTTGCAGAAGAAGGTGATGGCTTTCCATGCACTCTCGCTCCGTATCATGGCTTGTACCAGGGCCGGACGCCAGAGATCACCGACGCAGAGGCTGAGGGTGACTTGCACCCTCCCCCAGAATGGACCCCCGGAAACGGTCACTAGCACATAGTGACGTAGCGACAAGGGAGCAACACGTGAGGTCGCTACTGCCCAATAGAGAGATCTCCCGAGACTGCCCAATAGAGAGTGTCCCGGGAAATAGGTCTCCCGGGACGTAGAGATACATCAGTAGGGTTATTATTATTTGATTTTATGACATATATCGGGACCCTGGGGTTGCGGACCTTTGGAAGGCGTAAAAGGCTTTGGAAGGTTGAGAGGCCGAAGCCGACTTGCAGAGACCTCTTAGACAATTTTAAATGATGAGGAGGCATCAACCGACGATTATTCCTATATGCACTATGCAAGTGCAACCAAAGACAACCCCTGGTTGGTGCAAGACTATTGCAGAACGTGGATACAAAACATATTCAGCTATGAGTTTGGGTGGCTGAAGTGGTTTGGGCAACAGTAACTATGGAAGAACTATGTCCCCTGCCTGACCAATGTTATATATTATACACGGATAAAATGGCAGGGGGTGACTTGCACACTCAATAATGGCCCCCCGGAAACGTTCGCTAGCACATAGTGACGTAGCGACAAGAAGGCAGCACTTGCTGAGGTGCTTGAGGAGTGGAGAAATATTCCACGGCTATCAGGACAATCCCGGAAGTACGGTCAAGATCCTACCCGCACCTTACTGGAATATTTCTTTCCTCTGAGCACGTTTGCTCTTGCGAAACTCCACTCAAGCCGGCCAATAAAGGCAAGAAAGAGGTGGAAGCTCTGTTTCTCGTCAGTGTTCACTCCAGCCGGCCAATAAAGGCAAACCAGGGGTGAAGAACAAGACTTCTCCCGGGAGATAGGGTCCCTGGGATCGCTACTGCCCAACAGCTCGCCACATATAAACCTGCAGGGCAGCAGCCTGCAGGTTTATACATCTCTCTTGGTCTGGCTCCGCACCCTAGACCTATTTCGGCAAAATAAACTTACCGGCACAGACCCAGAGGAGCACGCAAGCCCCACCACGATGTCAACGTAGAGAAACGGCGATTATTGTTATTATTATATGCATGCGTAGGGGTCCCCAACTACAAACTAATGATTACATACCTACTAAACATATTTTTGTTTGGGATTTGTTTATTCTGGAGATTTGGGGGCCGCCAGGACCGAGGGCCCGGGGTGGACCACACCTACCGCCCCTCCTTTAGTCCGCCAATGAGTGTTTGCTGTATACCATGGATAGGTGGATAATGTTTGATATCAGTAAGTACATATACAAATTTATACTTACTAAAGAATAATATAGGTCCCATCCAAGCTCTAATGATTCCATCATTTTGCATGCTCTCGTAGCTCAAATTTTGCAGTTGATTCATGATATCTGAAAGCCGTAATAACTACTTTAGACACCATACATAACAACATCTGTCTGATACACAATAACATCTGTAGAGGCAGAGGACCAGAGGTGTACCATACACCATCATTTTGCGATAGGGGCGAACCTATTTCGATCAAAACCGAACTGCGGGAAATTCCTAACGAAAAAACAATAACATTGCCTCATGCCTGACCTCGGTATCGAACCCTGGACCCCAAGATCAGAAGTCGCACTTGCAGCGGAACCAAGGAAGCAGTCTTAACAGTTACGGGACTTACAGTGGCTAAACAGTTTTAGCATGTATCAATGGCAATCAATTTCGGTATTGTATTTATGTAGTGGAAAAGCCACACAGTTTACTTAATAAATGATGTTAGCCATCACGGTGGTATGCCTGCATAATCTACCTACAACTTTTTGACTGCCGGGACACCGGCCTCCTCCCTGTGAGAGGGAGTGAGCCATAGCCCATAATACACCGCGCGGGCCCAGTACGGGTTGGTGAATGTCACATGTCATCGAGTTTATTGGTTCCAATATATGCCAATTTCCTCATGATGTTTTCCTTACCATTTTCAAAGCAGCGGTAATGAAATAAATTACAAAGCAAACAATTTTGTAAAAGTAAAAGCTACATAATTTCTACAAATAAGTTTATAGCAGTCAATCTCGAAAGCAATCATCATCTGCCTAGCCTCTTCCCAACTATGTTGGGGTCGGCTTCCAGTCAAACCGGATGCAGCTGAATACCAGTAATTTACATGGAGTGACTGCCTATCGGGCCTCGGACCTCCACAACTCAGTTACTGAGTAACACGATACACTTTAGTAAGGCTGGTTGTCAGACTTTCGGGCTTCTGACTACTCGTAACGACTTTGACAATGACAGCCGGGACCAAAACGTGCTTTTCGAGGTATGGAGGGGACTTACATAGGGGTACATACCAAGACCCCTCTGTACCTCGAAAAGCACGTTCCCCCGAAAACGTGCCTCGAAAAGCATTACATAATGATGGTCACCCGTTTACGGACCAACCGCGACAAGCATAGCTAAACCTGATCGTTCGACCCGTACTTGGCTACAAGCGATCCGTGGTCAAATATTGTGATCCAGATAAAACGTGTTAAGGTTTCTATGAAATCCAGAAACGTAAACCACTAGTAGGTATTATTATTATATACGTACAGTTACAAGAGAAGAGTTTAGACTTGCACTGAAACTGACTACTTGACTGTTTGCATTGAAAGCAATTCGCCGAAAACGAAAATTAAAAATAAAAATTATTGTAAGTCAGCTTAATAAATCCTAACTACATATTGTACTTCCTACTATCCTAATTCCTACTATCCTACTAATATTACAAATGTGAAAGTTTGTGAGGATGGATGGAGGTTTGCTAATCTTTCACGCACAAACTACTGAACGGATATTGATGAAATATGGCACACAGATAGTTTATAACATGGATTAACACATATAGGCTAGTCAACAAGTTAAAAAAAACGTGTTAGTTCTTGATAAAGCTCCTAAAAAGATGAGCGACTAGCTTTTTCCCGCGGCTTCGCCCGCGTAGTTGTCGGAAATTATCCCACGGGAACGCACTACCGGGATCAAAAGTATCATATGTCTTAATCCAGGTGCCTACCTATGTGCCAAATTTAATCCAAATCCGTTCAGCGGTTTTAGCGTGAAAGCGTAACAAATAAACAAACTCACTTTTGCATTATAGTATTATATGATGAAAAACCGGTCTATCGACACTCTAGACTCACAAAATGTACACAGGTACTTTAAATTTAAAAAAAAAACTTAACACACTACTAAAGTTTCTATAATAATATAATTCAATCATGATTCGAAAGACACGTGGCGCCATCTATTATCATAAGAAAGTTATTGTTGTTTTCCTTGGGAACTGTATTTTTTTGAGATAAAAGTTACCCTTTGTCTGTTTCTGTACACGTGACAGCGTATATGCAAAATTTCAAGATAATCGGTTCCGTGGTTTAGGCGTGAAAAGGTAACAAACAAACAAACAAGTGTTACCGTGGCCCTGGTACAGGCAACTGAAGGAACACGGGTGGGTTTTAGTCAGTAGAAGTCTGACAAGCCCTTTCGCTCCGCCCAGAGCTGGAGAAGTTATTTGATAATTACCCACGCAAAAAAAAAAGGTTGCGTGTTCTGTGGTGAGCTCACGCAAAGCGTCGTCGTCCATCACCCAGTAATAGGACTCGCCCATCAAGGAGTGCTGTCTCAAGTTAGACGCATTATCAAACCTCAACTATAGGTGTTGGAGTGGACTGCTGGGTGGCTTTCGCACTCTTTCACCTTGGCTAGTTCTATAGGACTGCGGGAACACGTTCGCTATAGCACTGACCGCTAGCTAATGCTGCTTGATACCGCGGGATGTCGCTACGCCCCCGTAAGGGCTCCATAATTTTAGAAATTAATAATTACACTATGTAATATAAACATAATCTGAAATATTCACATATTATGGTATTAAGAAAATGCTCTAATTTAACGTATATCTTTTTCAAATTGCACTACTCGTTTAGACGTGATCTTCAGTTTAAAATAATTAAAAGTTGATTATCGTTGCCTTAAGCGAAACTCACCTTCAGTACTACCGACCACCGTATGCGCTAACCCAATCAAAGGCAGCTCATCCTTAGGTGCTGGTAAAGCCGAGGCCAGCTTATTCATGTGCCTCCTTTTATACCAAAACGTCACCGTCCACAACACTATAACCAGGAGCAGTAGCCACACAAACATTTTGTCACTTTTAAAAGGACACTTGGAACAAAAAGGACGTGTAGATCAAAGAAAGTATAGGAACATGGTATGCGCGCGCGCCTACTCGCGTGTCAGTCTTGAGAAAATGTCCAACAATTTATATAGGGCCGACGCGGCCCGCACTAATTACACTCTGCTAAACAGGGTCGCAAAGTTCACGGTGTACACGACACGCTGTACACGGGGTGGTGTGTGGAGTTCGGTACACGATGAAGCGACAACTGTTATTACTCGTATATTTAATAGTTATAGTATGGCATGTATTTAACGCGGCGACAAATTAATCTGAATTTGGGATTAAAAAATAATTAAAGTGGGTAGCAAAAATAATAGGTTGGCAGCTACAACCGGCGGATAAAAAGTAGAAAATGGGCATTCTTAAATTATACAATGAGGTTGTATATACTGTTAACTGAGATGAGAAATAAATATAAACAAGGTCACCAAACCTAACCTCGGGGTGTCCTTCGCTCGCTCTAGCACCCTATGTCGACGGAGCCCCGCTTCACGGGGCTCGTGTTTCTGTGTAAAGGGTTTAAAGTAACCTAACCAAACCTAACCTCGGGGTGCCCTACGCTCGCTCTTGCATCCTATGTCGACGAACCTAACCTAACCTAACCAAACCTAACCTCGGGGTGCCCTACGCTCGCTCTTGCATCCTATGTCGACGAAAATATTTTCGCTGCCAAGTCATTATTTTCGCAGCCAAGTTATTTTTTTTAGTAGCAAATAGTTAGTCGCCCTTTAAGTTGTTAGTCGCTTGGAAAATAATTATCCTTATAATATGTCTATGTGTAACAAGTGTCGTAAGTGCAATTAAGTGAGGGAAATACCTCCTCTTACATACTTATATTAGTTTTAAGGTTCCGTACCTGAAAAGGAAAAACGGAACCCTTATAGGATCACTCATGTATCTGTCTGTCTGTCTGTCTGTCCGTCTGTCACAGCCAATTTGGAACACGTATGTATTTCTGTGACCCAAACACGGACGAGTAATGTAAATGAATGAATTTTGAATATCGGGGTCAATTTTGGGAGGCAAATAAGAAAATCAAAACAAAAGTTTGCAAACTGTCCGTGCATTCAAATCCGTGTATCAAATGAAAGGGCTTACTATGAGCCGAGGGTCTCGCATATATTTTTTTGATAAATTTAAGAAAATACACGAAAATTGACCATTCCCCCCTTTATCTCCGAAACCACTAGGCTTAAAATTTTGAAAAAAATACAGAAAATACTTATATACCTATAGATTACAGGAAAACCTATAAGAAGTCTATGGTCTTAAAATAACATGGTAAATCTCTCAATATTGTGCGTATAAACTTACATTTGCAGTTGGAATGTATGGGAGAACATGTTTTTCAACTACAATGTTAAGTTTGTTGTTGGGATAAATTATCTCAACTACGGAACCCTTCATTGTGCGTGATCCGACACGCACTCAGGGGGTGTCAACTCTTACTGTCGAATCAGGGACATGCCTACGGGGCCCAGGTTTATGTTGGCAGAAATATAACAAATTATTTTTTTATGTCTTTTACAAATAAGGTGTTGTTATATTTTTAACATTTACCTCAATCATAGGTGCATCTGGGTATTTTTCCACCGTGGGTTTAATATTCAAAATGTACCAATTTCACAAGTTCCACTGCGTAATAAATTCAAATTAATATATCTATGTCATGTATACCTACGATTTTTAATGAATGCTTGATTTTTTTTTGTATTTTTTTATGTGGAACATATTTTAAAAAAATGTAAATAACAACAAAACTCATTACAGGGGCCTGTTCCAATGCTAGACTTCATTATATTTTTTAGTATACTTGTAAATTTAGCGCAAATATCGTAAGTTTGGCGAATGTGTCGAATAACTTAATTGTCATTTGTTACTTGATAACAAAGTAAAACGTAGTTTTATGATTAAATAAGGAACAAATGTGTTTTTAAAGTTTTGTAACAGCAAAAAATTCATTACCAAAACCATGACGAGTTTTCGATTTTACGCGACAAAAACCTTTGATCACGCCGCCATGTAGCGAGCGGCAGCCCCCCCCGTTCTTCAGTCGACCGGCAAACGTAACAAGGGAAGGACGTGCGCAAGATTTCGCGCCAAAAATTGCGATCGATGTGAGTATTACAGTGTTTAGTCCATTTTGTGTTTCATTACAAGTCCACTTACATCTTGATACGTAAATAAACTTGGTATTCAGTTGTTACATCAATTCATTAAGTTCTGTGTCAATTTCATTTATGAATGTGTAGATGTTAAGTAAAGTTTATAGAAAAATATATAATAACCTAAAAGTGCATATTATTCATTACCGTGTCCTTCATTACAGTCGTTTACCGTAACCTTTTTGAGGTTACGGTAATGAATGGAAAATTACGGTAATGAATCAACTTCTGTTTATTTATTTTTTAAGTACATTTTAGGATATAGGCTATTGACATTGTTGCTTAATAAATGCTTTCTATTTCAGCTAAAAAATGGCACGCCCTAAGAAGACGAAAGAGGAAATTTTAGCGAGAAGAAGACTGGCTAAGCGGAAACGCTACGCTGCTTAAAAAAATAATGAAGAATTATATAATATTGAAAAAGAAAAGGAAAAGCGAGGAACTTAAAAAGAAAATCTGAAAAAAAAAACTTGACATTAAAGATTTAACACCACGTGCTCAAAGAGAAAGACGTAAAAGTTGCATTCAAACATAATAAAACAGGAAGGACTAGCTAGTGACATAATAATATTTCCTGCTATGCCTTCCACATCAAAAGAATTTAAATCACCAGAAAAGGTGCACTTTTTATCTAACATTAGAAAACTTGGCGATTGGCAGAACTCAACTTTTGTTGGTTCTGAAAGTAAGACATATTGTGATAAATTTGAGGAATTTATATCTGATTTCGGTAAATTTGAGGACTATCCAGACACTGATATAGAAAAGAGAGAAAATAAAGAAAATATTATTGAGAATCAACATCAAGACAAAAGCAATTATAGAGGAAAAGGAAAAAAAACCGGCAAAAAAATGTAGCAGGAATAAAGTAAAAAGTTGTCTTGTAAATTCGCATATATAAAAAATAAATACAAAAAAAAACAAAACAACAAAAACAAATACAAAAAAACAACAAAAAAATAAAAAAACAACGAAAATGAATAAAAGAGAAATATAAACAAAAAAAATAAACACTTAAAACAAAAACAATATAATAAAGTACTTTATGATTACATATATTATTATGTTTAAAATAATTTATCTTGTTGATTTTTTATATATTTTATTTGCATTGGTTGTACTCATTGAGAAAGTCTGATTCATATTTTCTAATTTAAAATTTTTAGGAATCTGAATTTATTTATTATTTGTTATTTAGTGACTGCTTTTTATATTACTTGTGTATTTTGCAGTCCGAATATCAAAATCGGATTAGTTTACTAAGACATTGGAAGGCTGATTGTTACCAAAACTTCAATTATGGAAGAACTATTAATTAGGTACCTATTTTGTTAAGTAGATTATATGTACAAGCTAAAACTAAAAGATATATATGTATATTATGTACAAGTATATAAAAATCGTAAAAATAAAAAGGTGACAAGCTCATAGGGCATCAAAAAATTCGTCCGCATCGCTGTCAATGGTAAAAGTGCCCAAAAGGCTGGCAGCATTGCCACGTTGGATAGCAATGCTGATTCTTTGGGCTAAAAATAGGCCAGCCCTCTGGTCCCGTGAAGAGTCGACCAACCGCTTGGCGATGTCCCGAAATACTCGATGAGCACTCGGACCCCAAGGCCCTAGAGTTTCAACCCCAAACGGCTCAAACATATAGCTCCCAATAAGGTTGCTATATTTGCGCCGTTTGAGGTTTTCTGCTCCTGCAGCAGCCGCCCCAGCACAACCCAAGTTGATTTTTAAATAAATTATAATCTACAACATCTTTGTTTTTTTTTTTTTAATATCACATCATTTTGTATCATTACCTTGCCTCTATATTTCATCACCGTATACCTAAAATTTCATTACCAAGGGTGGCGTTCATTACCGTAGCTTGTCACGTATTTTAAGTGGCAATAACTCTTTCAATGTTAGATGTATAAGCGTGCCTTTCACTTATTTAATAAATAAAATAATGCCAAATATCATAAACCTATCAAATTAAAAAAAAAATTAAAGTGAGATATTCTTACCAAAATTGCGCAAATAATGTCGAAACTGAAGAAATACCCATCTATCATTTAACTCCTTTTACGCACCTTAGGTAAAAACGTTATTAACAATAGAAGATGACAAATAACATAATTTAAACATAAGTCAGTAGGATATTATTGGGCATTCTACTCCACCTTCCGTTCCTTCGGCTCACTCCGTTCGCCTCCGTCACTCTCGGTGGAGTAGAATGCCCAATAATATAAATGAAATCCACTGGTTCGGCGCCTATTCCACCCGATGGAATGATCATCTCCGTCACTCTCGGTGCAGTAAAATGTCTAATACTGGTTCGGCGCCTATTCCACCCGATG
The DNA here is from genome assembly GCA_948252095.1 of Dicycla oo. Lineage (NCBI taxonomy): Eukaryota > Metazoa > Arthropoda > Insecta > Lepidoptera > Noctuidae > Dicycla > Dicycla oo. The sequence continues at coordinate 12,219,989 of OX411714.1, read as the reverse complement.
AAACGGAAGGTGGAGTATGAATTCCTACATAGTGCAGTAAAATACTGGTTCGGCGCCTATTCCACTAGGTTGAAACATTTGTTTGAGTTAGCGACAATGAGTTATAAATGTCGATGTAATACATTAATTGACTCATTATTAATATAACCGTTTCAAGGAGTCGTCATGAAATTTGTAAAACAACCGCAATCGTTACATGTAAACAAACTTTGTATTCAGTCTCAGGAGACTGGTTTTCGCCATGGAGAATTATTACCTAAATCGGTACGATGCATCATTTGCGGACCGTCAAATTGTGGAAAAACTAATTTATTAATCGGTCTTCTTATACACGAGAATGGTTTAAGATTTCAAAATGTTTATGTTTATTCGAAAACCTTGCAACAGCCCAAGTACGTTTTTTTAGAAAAAGTCTTGCAACGGGTACCAGGCATTTCATTTCAGAAATATCATGAAAATGAGCAAGTACTGAGTGTTCAGACCGCAAAACCGAATTCTGTAATTATATTTGACGATGTTGCTTGTGAAAATCAAAGTGGTATGCGTGATTATTTTGCTATGGGGAGACACAAGTTCATCGATTGTTTTTATCTAAATCAGACGTATAGTAAAATCCCTAAGCAGTTAGTAAGAGACAACGCAAACCTAATCATACTTTTTAAACAAGATGAAAGAAATATGAGACATGTTTATGAAGAACACGTCAACACTGACATGACATGGCTTGAATTTCGTGAAATGTGTTCAAAAATATGGAGTGAGCCCTTCAGTTATGTTGTAATTAATAAAGATTGTGCAAAAAATAAAGGATGTTATAGAAATAAATTTGACACGTTTGTAATTTTTGATTAAGAGCACGAGTATATATTAAGACGTCACCGTTGAATTTACATTACTCTACAAACAGAGCTTAACCGGTTACAATACATTTAACAATTATGGAAAAATCTTTAAAGAGACAAATTGTTGATGCTGCAGCAGCTGTAAAGAAGAAGGTGCGAAAAATGCGAGATGTTGAGAATGAGAGTAAGCAAGCCTTGGAAACAGTTTTTAAACCTGTAACAGAGCCTCTCAACCAAATTGCTACAGCCAGTATGCAAACTCCTTTGCTGTATAGTAATGAAGATGAAGAATCTAAAGATCTGATAAGAGACGAAACGTTGCAAAAAGTCGCAATTGGTAGTGATGTAGAGGAGTCTGACACCAACAGTGAATCTTCGTATAAATCAGTTGAAAAAAGTGAAGGTCGTGATACATCATCCTGGTCAGTGTCTTCAGAAGCGTTAACAGACATTCCATTTGGTGTCAGAGTAGAACGCGGAAAATTGATGTTAGGTTCTGCTCATATAACAATCGACGATAGTTATATCATCGTGGCTGGTCATAAATACAAACATACGCCTGGTTTAAAACAACTACTGTTTAAGAAAGATATTGATTTAAGTTTGGTTACTGAAAATGACTTGCAATATTATAAGAAAATGTTACTTGATACAAATGCACATCGTCGTGATAATGACCCAAGTAAACCAATAAAAAGTAATAAGGGACAAAAATATTTACAAGTTATTAAACCTCTTTTTAAACTGCAAAGTACAGTTCAGGGTCATCATTCGAAAGGTAAAGGACTACCATTAACAAAAATCTGGAAAAATAACGTAGATTTTGTGTATTGGGATGATCCTAATGAATTGGTGGAAAGGTTAAAGTTATTAATAGCATCTCGAGATGCCGGCAACACAGAATTAGATAATGAAATAATATCCATTATTGAAGAATTACGTGAAAGTAAACTTATAAATAAATAGGTGTAAAATTAACTATTGTTTAGTTCATCATCAGCCTTTACATAAAGTACACCTTAAACATGAATATAGATAAATTTGGACATTTTATTCATAAAAGAATGCGTTTGTCAGAACTGATTAATTTCAATGATAACGCGTTGTTAAAATCAGAAAGTGGAGATTTTGATTTAAAGTCTTCTAGATTGAGAGGAATTAGACCTCCATTAGAATCAGACGATGCTGTGAACAAGGATTATGTAGATCGAATGTGTGCTGATACGATAAAACAATTTAATAAGCTGATTGCATCATTGCGTGCTCAAATCATATTAGATGCACAAAAGTCTATTCAGACTACTTTAAAAGTAAAGGAACCTGAGGTTTTGATTCATTTGGAAGAGAAGTTTTACTCCAAAGCAGATATAGACAAATTACTTAAAAATCTCAGTAATGGCAAAACAACAAATAGTAAATGAAATACACAAAGCGGCACGAAGAAACTTCCTTCGACGTTCTGTTATTCTCAAAGGGATCGATGATTTGTGGCAAGCAGATCTAATGGACATGCAAAACCTAAGAAAGTATAACAAAGGTTACAATTTCATTTTAGTGGTGATTGACTGCTTCTCAAAGTATGCCTGGGCAGAACCGTTAAAATCTAAAAATAAATCTGAAGTAACTCGAGCTTTTGAACGAATACTACTAAGCAGCAATAAAAATCCTGTTAATTTACAAACTGATATGGGCACAGAGTTTTATAACAACACATTCCAAACGCTAATGAAGAAGTACAACATAAACCATTACTCATCTTTCTCTACTAAAAAAGCTTCAATTGTAGAGCGACTAATTAAAACTGTTAAAAATAATTTGTACAAATATTTTAGTCTCGTTGGAAATTATAAGTGGTTAGGAACACCTTTAGAAGATTTATTTAATACATATAATAACACAAAACATCGTACTATTAAAATTAAACCGAATGATGTTAATAAATCGAATGAACCCATCGTAAAAGAGAATATTAAAAACATATGTAATCATGTATCCATCCAGCGGAAGCCTAAGTTCAAAAAAGGTGACTGTGTTCGTATCAGTAAATACAAACACAATTTCGAGAAAGGTTATACTCCTAATTGGTCAACTGAACTCTTTACGATAAAAAAGACTAATAAAACTATACCAGTAACATACCACATAGAAGATCAACGAAAGCAAGATATATTAGGAACTTTTTACGAGCAAGAACTTCAAAAATCTAACTATCCTGGTGTTTATTTAGTAGAAAAATACTTAAAAAGAAAGGAAAGAAACTATTCGTTAAATGGTTAGGTCTCAATAATGATGAAAACAGTTGGATTGATAAATCCGCATTAATAAATTAAGATATAAAAGAAATACTTTGTGAAATTTGTATCATTATAATTTAAGTAATGCAAGGTGGCGGACTAGTTAACAGTATAATTAATAATCTACCGTTCGAAGCTCATTTGCCTGGATACAATTATTGCGGACCAGGAACTAAACTTCATAAACGTTTGTTGCGAGGCGATCGAGGTGTGAATAAACTAGACGAAGCTTGTATGCACCACGATATAGCATATGAAAATCATACAGATTTACCTAATCGTCACAAAGCCGACTTACAGCTTTTGAACATGGCTAAACAGAGACTAAAATCAAAAGATGCAGGAAAAGGTGAAAAATTAAGCTCATGGTTAGTAAGCAAAGTCATGAAAGCCAAATTGAAATCTGGTTCTGGTGCTAAAACATTTAAAAGTTTAGTATCAAAAATAAAATCTAAAATAAAAAAAGCTAAAACCCAAGGATAGTAAGTCTTTAATAAACTTGGCTTACTTAGCTGCAAAAAAGTTATGCCCCAAATTACACCAAATCAGAGTACCGAGAGTGATCCCCATACCGAAGACTGGTGGAGTTCTACCTTTACTTCCAATTTTTGCTGGCTTATCAGCTTTAGGAGCTTTAGCTGGTGGTGCAGCTGGAATTGCAAAAACGGTGAATGATTATAAATCAGCTCAACAAAACTTGCGAGAGACGGAACGACATAATAGAACTATGGAGGGTTTAGCAGTGGGTAAGGGTTTATACATAAAACCTTATAAAAACGGTAAAGGATTGTTTATAAAATCAACAAAAAACTGAACAAGAAGCTACCAAATCGCGCACTAACTAATGTAGACATCCAATACTACGCAAGAGACATCCCATATTTCCGAGGAGTATATATGAAAGATCAATTGCCAAGGAAGCCGAAACGTATGGAATGTGGTATTGTTAACTTAGACGATTCTAAAAACGAAGGAACGCATTGGGTAGCTTATGTAAAAGTATACTATTGTGAATATTTTGATAGCTATGGAAATTTAAAACCTCCATTAGAACTGTTACGATATTTTAAGAATTGTAAAGTTTCATATAACTACACAAGATATCAAAAATTTAACACTGTGAACTGTGGTCATTTATGTTTAAAATATTTGAGGACTTTTTGGAATAAAAATGTATAAAATAAATGATTTTATTTTATTTCAATCATTTGCAAGATGTCACTCACTTTGTCGATAACTGGAAACTCATCAATTTTATCTACGTACTATCCTAATACGTTGCAACTAAATGGAGAATATGAGTGTGCTTTATTGCATTTTTCAACATTTAATTCTATACCAAATATTGATAAAAGTAATAACAAGTTCTATTATGGTTCAAACGAAGTTATTGAAATACCGGAAGGCACCTATGAATTGCAAGATATTTATGATTATTTAAAATCCGAAATAAAAGATGCCTCAATTAAATTACAATGCAATAACAATACTTTAAAAACTGCCATATATTGTTCAAAAGACGTTAATTTAAAGAAAGAATACTCTTTCAGTAGACTGTTAGGGTTTGATAAGCAGGTCTTGAAAGCAAATAAATGGCATGTGTCACAGCATCCAGTCAACATTTTACCGACGACTGTGGTAAGGATCGAATGTGACATTGTGAGCGGCTCTTACATAAACGGTGAACCAAGTCACATAATTCACGAATTCGCACTCAACGTACCACCTGGTTACAGAATCATAGAAATCCCGAAGAACGCAATATATTTTCCAATCAATCAAAACAACATAAGCTGCATACATATCCGACTACTAGATATAAACAATCGCTTAATTAACTTGCGTGGCGAAGAAGTACAGCTGTATTTACATCTTAGAAGAAAAAATGATTGACTACAATAAATATATGCCTCAACAAATTAAAAATACCAGTTCTACTCAAGCTACCTACCAAATAAGACGTCGTTCTAAGAGCAAAATAAAATTAACTAAAGACAATAAGATATTTCTCAAAGCGATCGGATTATTAAAATGAATATCTTAGACGTTTTATCCACTCCGACTTACGACAACAGTATAGAAGGAATCGAATTTCATTCGTACAAACCTTATGTAACAAGTTTCAACAGGAACGATGAAATACGCATACCTATCAACCAACAGGATCTTTACATATTACCATCAGCCAGCACTCTGTATTTGGAAGGAACCGTTATCGTTAGCAAAAAAGATTCAAAAGAGAAAGCTACTAGTGTTAATTTTACGAACAATGGACTACTCTTCTTGTTCCAAGATATTAGGTACGAACTAAACGGAGTGGAGATTGATAAAATAAAAAATGCTGGTATAACTACAACCATGAAATCGTTAATATCAATGAATGAGAATGAATCAAAAGTAGCTAGAGCTTGGGGTTGGAGTATCGATGGTATAAAAAATATTAATGGGGGAAGTTTTTCTGCGTCTATACCACTTCGGAATATCATCGGTTTCGCAGAAGATTTAAAAAAAGTTGTAATAAATAGTAGACATGAACTAATATTGTTACGAAGCAACACTAATTTGAACGCTGTAAAATTGAATACCGGAGAAATAGTGGAAGACATTCAAATCAATAAAATCATATGGCGCGTACCCCATGTGAAAGTATCGGACAAAGAAAAAATAAGTTTATTAAAACTGTTGGAAAAAGATCGACCGCTCCAGATGATATTTAGAAACTGGGATCTATACGAATATCCCACTTTACCTAGAACTACAAAGCACACCTGGTCTATCAAAACATCATCTCAAATAGAAAAACCGCGATATGTAATAATCGGACTACAAACAAGTAGAAAAAATAATGCAAGTTCTGACATGTCGCACTTTGATCACTGCTATGTTCGTGATGTTCGAGTGTACCTTAATTCAACATATTTCCCGTATGAAAGCCTCAATGTGAACTTCGCTAATAACAGAATTGCTTTATTATACGAGCAATACATCAGATTTCAGCAGTCGTATTACGACCGTTGTTCGGAGTCTTTATTAAGCGAGAAACAATTTAAAGAATTAGCACCGTTGTTTGTTATCGATTGCTCTAGACAGATCGATAATCTGAAGACTGGACCAGTTGTGGATGTAAGGGTAGAAATTGAGAGTGATTCAGAAATACCAGATCAAACTTCAGCATACTGTCTCATTCTTAACGATTGCATTGTTGAATACAAGCCATTAAGCAACACAGTGAAGAAGTTATCATGAACGCGGATATTATCATTGTCGAACTCCAAGGATTTAAATATTTAGACAATAATTTTATTGTCAAAGAAGTGGCTATCGTAAGTAATGAGCACACACAGACGTTCTTGGTTAAACCACCGCATACGTTTTATTACTTAACTCAAGAAGAAAAGAAGCAGGTGCGGTGGTTGGAAAGAAATCGTGGAATTTTCTGGAGTGAGGGCTTTATAGACTACAGAGAGTTTCAACATGTCATCGTACCGTATTTAGAAAATAAAAAAATTATTACAAAGGGTTTGGAAAAGATTAAGTGGATTAAAGAGTTATGTGCAAACTGTGAAGTGATTGATATAGGTGAGAAAGGGTGTCCTAATTTTGCGACATTAAAAAAAAAGTTCTGTAAAAATAAAACTGATTTTAATTGTGTGAACCATAAAGTGAATTGTGCATTAAATAATGCGGTGTGTATTAGAAAATGGTATCTTGATAATAATATGTCTATATTTAATCTATTTTAAATTATTTTGTAATGTTCAGTTAATAAAAATGATTATGTACATAAGGTTGTTTTATTTAATAATATAATCTGGGTAACCTACATAACAAACTTAAAATTAGCTCTAATAAAATGAATTTAATTGAGTAAGTATTCTATTAATTTTAAAATATTGAAAACATAATTAAAACCTATAATGAGAACATTTCTTTAGAGCTAATTTAAAGTGGGAGTATGTTTATAACGTCAATAAAAGATAATTTAAATTATAAATATATTATTTATTTAGTTTTCACATTATTTATAATTACAAACTAAATACACTTGTCCTTGTTATTTAATATTTTATGTATGTACATGAAACTTATCTACTATGAACTATGATGTATTTTGAGAATTTTAATACACTACTACATTATCAAATAAATTATTTTATTTCTTCTAACTTATTCTCTCTAATTACAATAAAACTTACACCTTAGATATTTCATTTATTTATACATTAAACTTACATATTAACTAAAAACCTTAACTAAGAACCTAACTAAGGGCTTAAAGTTTTCTTAATATTTTATTTTTTATTTACAAATTGTGATGATCTATGTGGAATCATTTTATTACACTAACAGATTAACAAATGAAATTATAATACCAATATTAAACTAATTATTTATTTCTACTGAATATACAAACTAGGTAGATACATTACTTACTTACTAATAATAATCATCACCACAAAGTTTCTTTGAAATTTTATTTATCAATGATTGTGTCTCTTCCATAACATTGTCCACCGGTTCACTAACTACATATTGTGCACTTAACAATACCACGTTCTCATTGTTACTTGAACTTGCAACACTTGCTTCTTGTCGCTCACTGATGTCTAATACTTGTATCTGGATCAGTCGTAAACCTTTTTTCTTTTCGTTGTTTATAACGAACGATTGACTTATAGAATGTTCAGGTGCCTTCCGTTTTAAACCCTCCCGTCTTGCTCTAGGCTTTTTGTTGGTTGGTTCAGGTCTTTGTTGCTCTGGAGCATGCCAGCTTAAACTTGGAGTTGGCCAACCTTGACCATATTGTGAGAAGATAAAATCAGGAGAATCGCACATTATTGATGATCTGAAACAAACAAAGTTATAATTATTGATAACAATTATGTTTAACAGCTTATGAAATAATTTTATAAATACGTATAAGCTTGTGCAATACTTACAATTTGTTTTGTTTTTATTCAACGTGATATGACCGCTCCGGCCGACTGTGTAATGATAGAATGATGTTCTACACAATAATATTACTGTGGAACGTGGCTAATATGTAATTAGACTCCATAAAGCCATACGCTGTGAATCAATTTCATGTTTCAACATGTCCGAGCACCTGTTCGGTGTCAAATTCTACAATGCGCGTGCGAACTTCGAGGCACGAGTCCTTTGTCATCAAAAATGAACATTATATGTTTATCAAGTTGGAACCTGTATCGACACGCTGGGAGCCCTGTGTGCTTTGTAATCAATCAGGAATGGAAATAAAACAGATATAATTATAACCATTAAATACTATTTATTTATTTACTACCAATATAAGAAAACTTATCACATAGCGACATGGCATTTCATACAAACTTAAGTCCGAAGTTTTGGAAATGAATAATATGATTTAATAAAACTTGATACGTCTAAGCAGGATACGTCACAAAAAGTTAGTAGATTATATTTTAGGAATTTTACGAAATGCTGTGTCGCGTAAACGCTCTTAAAACTAATTAAGTACTTACTAAGTTCTAAAGTTTATACATAATTTGCTATAAGTAACAGTTAAAATAATAATATCTATTTGAGGCACCAAGAAAATTGAAATTTTTACAATTACATTACACATTATTTGACCTTACTTTAGGTAATTATCATTACATTTGAACGTTATCTAAATACATTGTAAAAAATGTATCTACTGTAATTACTTACATTAAAAATAATGGCAATTCATTACTTAAATATAGTTGCATTGCCCCAAGCTAAAGTAGATACCTTATCAAACGATAACAACCGCTTATCATCATTGCTTGAAAGTGCTACTTTAATTACATCCTGAGTGAATATTTCATGTTTTATCGACTTAAACAAAACATTTTTTTTGCGTATGACATTACAATTGTACAAAACGTTTTTATAATCTAACATATTTAAATTTTTCGTAACCCATTTTTTTGTACCTTTTGCTTTCTTTATTGTTTTGTCTAAAGTTTTAATACAATAAAGCTTTGAGCGCAGTCCTACGAATTCTTTGATAATTTTACCACCCATTTCATCTTTAAATAACCCTGGAACCTTCTTATTAATAATTGGTAAGTTAAATTCGTTGTTTAAGTCGTAGTTGCTGGTATCAAAATATTTTAGAAAATGTTCATTGATATCTTGATAAATGTCATCAGTATTTACATCATAAACCAAACTATCCGTATCAGTATAACACAATTCAATTCGGTTACCATAAAAAGGCTTTATGATTGAATAATGGAAGTCATACATGTGACTCTTAGATAATTCCAATACAGTAAATCCTATATATATTGGTTTATTAAGAATAACGCGAGAAGGCTTCATTTGGATTGCCACTAGATCATCAGAAAATACTGAGGCGCTATGAAAATATGGACTGCCGATCAATTTCTCAGCACAAGTAGTCTTTTTTGTTTTATTGTTTAAGTCACACCACTTGATTGCTAACTTAACATCTATTCGATGCTCATTATTTTCCAGAGTCTTTCCAAAAATACTATTGTTCAATATTTTGAAAAAATCTTGTTCAAACGTTGACTCTGCTTTTTGACGTAACTGGGTGTTAATATCAATATATTGTTTTAAAAAACAGCTTTGCTTGAAAACAATTGCACGATGAATCCTTCGTAATACCAATTCGTGTTGCAAGCATTTTTTTAAATGTATGTAATGAATAATAAAGTGGTATTTGTCATACAAATTCGGTATTAGTTTTTTATTCTTACCACCGGGTGGGACGAATTTTTTTGAGCAAAATGGAAAGTCATTATGTTCAATGTGCAATGTTGTAGGATATAATAAATCAACTTCAAGAATATAACCGTTTTCCGCAGTATCGCTTATATCTATTAAGTTCAATTGCAAATCATCTATTTCCTGTCTACTCATGAATCTAAAATCCGAATGAGGCAAATATTGATACATGCTATAGCCATATAAATTGTTACAATCTAAATAAATAATAAATGAATTCGGAAGGGATGGGTCGTAAGAATCCAAGTATTTATGATTGGCTTGGGCATGTCTTCTGGAACACATACAAATACCTCCTCTAATACCTGTTTGTATCATCCTATAAATTTGAACATCACTTATCAATTCTAATTTAATTCTAGTTTTCAAAAGCATTGCATCGAATGATAGACTTGGTGCTGTAAGATAGAACGCGGGATCCAGATTGTAATGTCGTTTACATGTTTTTCTAAAACTTTCAAACACGTCTGTAAGCAAAAGAACGTCGGTTTTAAGGTATAAATCTGTATACATACCCATGTTACGAATATTAAATACTGACCAAACGGACTGAGCGTGTTCATAGTCTTCATCAGTAATTGACTCATTAGTTAAAGAGTTAAAAAAAAATTTTTGGAGGGTAAACACGTATCTTCGTAAAGTTTCCATTGAGACATATAGTCGTACGGATAAACTCCTTTACGGGTAAGTAGATCGAATTGTGTTTTTTCGGGAAAATAAAATTTTAATTGTTTAAATTCTTGTTTTTTCATTGTACTAACCAACTTTTCTAAGCTTGTTCCTAAAAACTTGAAAGAATCTACATATCGTACCTGTATGCTTTCATTATCGGAAATCGGAATATACTTCGTGAAAGAAATATAATTTTCTTTTGTTTTAGGTATGACTTTAATAGATCCTGGAGCTTTACCTAATTCTTTTATGAAAAGGTGGCAATCATAACCCGATAAGTTATGAAAAAATACAGGCAGAAACTTAGGCATTTTATATTGTAGGTTACAGTAACCGTGAGCTGCGCCACGATATTTACCAGTCAAATGACAATGATCGCGAACCCTATCACCAAACTAGAAATTCTCGCAAATATGACATGTATCAGAGTTTTCAAAGTCGAGAGCATTCTCATTCATGTAAATCATAGGAATGGTATTATTTAAAATTCTATAAAGCTTTTTAGCGTCTTTATAGATAGACTTCACAAATTTCGAAACGCAATCCAAACCACGATACGAAACGTAACGATTATAGGTTTCATCTAGAGTGCATGTAATATGATAAGCGAAAGCGATGGGCACATGTCGCTGTCTCGTAACGGTGCTCGCTTGAGTTGGGTCAGGTTCGCAGGAGTCGTACCGCTCTAGCATTGTTTCAAAATCTGCATATATAACGAATGGCACAAATTGCTTTCTACCATAATTTTCAAACTGAATGAAAGAACCCTTTGGAGGTAGTTCAGTAGCAACTCCTCCACAACTGTGTGAATTCAGATCATCGCATGAATCAAAGAACATTAAACAAACATCACAAAAGTATAATTTACTGTGGTGTCTTGTTATTTGATTTTTAACAAGACGAGGTAAATCCTTAATGAGACAGTAATGTGATAAATCATCTTTTTCTAAGTAAAGTAAATGAATCACTTTTCTCTTCAAAGATTTTGGTTTATAAAACGGTCCAATCACGGAATTATTTTTAAAGCCATATATATATATACAAATTTCAGGGTTATTTAATTCGAATCGAGCAATATCTGAGAAACTCAATGGAAATTGAATGTCTTTTATATTTAACACGCTTTGAAAATGGGGGTAAGATGATACTCTTTCAGGATGAGTTTTAGCTGGATATAAAGCAGCAACAACTGACCATAAAAAGCAATAATTATCTTTATTGTGAATATTAATACATGCTTTTTTTGATTTAATTGATGTCGGCAACTCGATAAAGCTTGAGCCGCGCAAAGGTTGGTATTTGTTAACATTAACTTCCAAATACGAACTGTTTAAAAATGTCCACCCACTGTCACGATCTTGAAATTCTTCTATCTTTTTTTTCAACGTGTTTCTAACCTGAGATGCTAATGAATCATAATCATAATTCTGATGTACTACATAATTCTTTGTAGCAAATGATTTCATCTCCTGACTATCATTTTTAACCATCAAAAACAAAGCAAAATATTCAAAATTAATTTTTAGACAGATATGATCCTTAAGAGATTTGTTTATTAATGTCTTGATTTTTTCTTGACTGTTATTAAAAAACGAATCTAAAGAATAATTTTCATTAGTATCAATAATTCTATAAGAAGCTATACGATTTAGAAATGCAGAATGAATTAATTCAACACCTTCGCAAACGTATGAAATATTTTTATTTTTATGATCGGTACTGCGTAGATGACCTGTCCAATGACTGCGCTCAACAGATATGTTACAAACAGTGCAGAAAGGCATTCTATCGTAATTAATTACCTGCTAAGTTTAAAAATAAAGATTTATTTTGGATGCCCCAAATTTAAATTTTAAATGAATAATGTAACTTATTTAAAATGTATCTTATCACTATAAATACGGGCTCTGAGTCATCGAACAACTCGTGAGCCTTATGCATGAATTTTTGTAGTGAGTTCCACTGCGAGTTACCTTTATCCAGTTGCAGTTTTAATCTTTATTTTGGATGCCTCAAATTAAAATTTTAAATTAATAGTGTAACTTATTTAAAATGTATCTTATCGCTATAATATACCGGCTCTGAGTCATTGAACAACTCGTGAGCCTTATGCATGAATTTTTGTAGTGAGTTCCACTGCGAGCTACCTTTATCCAATTGCAGTTTTAATGCAACTTGGGACTTCTTCCAACGCTCCTCAGGAGCAGTGGAGATGATGTCTTCTTTATGGTACACTTTCAGTTCCACAAAGAAGGCACCCCTTAGATCCGCTGTCCGTCGTACCTTCCCGTTGGCGACGCGGGACAGCAAGGATGAACCTAACTCCGACTGCGGAGGAAGGCCATCTAAGTCTTCCAAACCGAAAAGATCGGTGCTCCCTGGTTTCTTGTTACTGTAAACAAATTAAATTTTATTTTAATAATCTAGAAGAAACACTTTCTAGATACAAACTTATGATGAGAGAAAAATAAGTATGTACTTAAAATTATTTTTGCAAATCAAAGTTCTCTATTGAAATCTACTTTATATTAGAATATGTGAAAGTAATAACTTAGAAAATAAAAATAGTCATAAACTACCTTGATCCTAATTCCACGACCGAGGAAGCTTTGCGCTTTGTTGTTTTTTTCGTAGGCTGGCTCTTGCTCGGCACGACCTTTGTAGCAGTCGGCGGGCTCTTTATGTAGTCGGACACACGGGAAACGTCGGAGTCAGACCTAATACACAAGATAAAAAGTACTTAATATTTTATATTACAAAACAAATAACCGTTTAAGGTCTTTTTTTGAGATACAATAATCAATTTATGACAGGATGAGAACAGTTACATCAGCCGGCAGGCAGAAACCAGGTCCGTAGCTAAGTAACAGTCACGATGGATAGATAGAACATGATAATTACAACAGCCGGCAGGCAAAAACCAGGTCCGTAGCTGAGTAGCAATCACGATGGATAGATAGAACATGATAATTACAACAGCCGGCAGGCAAAAACCAGGTCCGTAGCTGTGCATTATGACTACAAATTTAAAATTAAGAAGTACTCACTTACATGTTTTAAAGTTGATTTTAAAGTACTGCTAGTACTACTTGTCACTTTGAAGATTCTGGAGCGAATGTAATTTATTGATTGAAATTAATTCGTTTATATTCACAAAAAATACAATTTCAGCATAAAATAGATCGTTTCAATTTTAAACTCTAAGTACATGTCTTACAGTTGTATAAAAAAATATGTCGTTTATGTCATATTGAACCATATTGATCGCATACCAATTTCGCTAAATTGCAATTTGTTCATGAGAACCGCAAAATAAAGCCGACAAAGTGAACCCGATCCCTGTTATTCTTTATGACTCAATACTAAATTAATATGTATAATTAATTGAATAATTGATGTATGTTTGTTGAGAATTTTTATCATCACAATTACGTTTATGCGAGAGGTGAAACTCGTAGGTAGATCGCGTCGTTGAAAGTAAATTTTGTGAGCATAGTTGACTCAAGAAGTAAGTAGGTAGTTGAAAATAATCGTAACTATTTTGATAATAAACCATTTTGTAATACGCACAAACCAATCCGTGTGGTTGTTAATGTTAAGTTGCAGTTAAACTCGGGACTAATATTATAATCACATAAAAATACTACTGTGGAATAAGTTCATTTAAAAATACTCACAAATAAAATTTTAATTCGTATTATTAAATAATCACTTAAACCCACAATTAAAGAATCCAAGAAACTGTATCGTGTGGGAATCGAACACAGTCATGTCTGAGTTATGGTTTTATAGTTGTCTAATTTATCGATAATAACTTTAGTTTAACTTTAGCATAGGTACTATTATAATGCTCCCAAATAATCTTGTTGTGCACAGGGTTCTCTTTTATCTAAGTTAAAATCGCACTCGATCGAAGTGGCTAATGGTTCAACCAATAATACATGTTGTACTTGATAAAAAATATATCATATAAATATTCATATAAATAAGATTATATAATCTTAGTACCTAGAAGAATGAAACACAATAAATTAGAAGCGATTACAAACTTCAAATATAAATACGAAAACAATATTTAGGAAGTTCTATAAAAGACGAATTCAGTGTTTACAACATGATAGTCGATCATGTTACTTAGAATATGGAATGCAATTGATGTGACCGTGGGAAGCGAGCATTGCATTGACATTGAACTTTGCTGATTTGAAAATATACATAAAGCTAATTTACATCTATGTAGCAACCACCGGGTACGGTTACCGTCAACGGAACAGTCTACAGCAGCGGATTCACACACAGTTTGTACGCTTGATTGAATAATGTGCAATACGGTTCTGATCCGGTTGTCGTTGTCAAGTGTATCTGCACCTTAGCTTTATGCATGCAAGGCAAGGATCGACTATCCGTGTGACCACGCTTACCACTTGATTGTTACGTGTTGATGTAAAAGGATGTATCGTCTGTAATGTGTTAAATTAAAATTTAGATGTCCTCGAGCCAATCTGGTCACAGAAAAAATGTGTGTGGGCCAAAAGGTGTGCGCTACTTTACTTTTGTGGAGAGACATGAGACAATCTGTCCTAAATTTTAGTTTAATGTACGCGGTATCCTAAAGTTCAGATGTCCTCGAGCCAATCTGGTCACGAAAACGGGTATGTGTGTTATCCTAAGCGGCAATGCACCATCCTAATAAGTATGTGGAGAGACATGAGACAATCTGTCCTGAATTTTAGGTTACTGGTTCGTTCAGATACAGATCTAATTATGTTAACGGAAAGTATGTGTGTTGTATGTTTAAATCAATGTATAGTAAGTTTTATAGTTGTTTTAAGCTGGTGAGTATAATTAAATGAATCCGAGACGTAAAGGATGTATCGTCTGTAATGTGTTAAATTAAAATTTAGATGTCCTCGAGCCAATCTGGTCACAGAAAAAATGTGTGTGGGCCTAAAGGTGTGCGCTACTTTACTTTTGTGGAGAGACATGAGACAATCTGTCCTAAATTTTAGTTTAATGTATGCGGTATCCTAAAGTTCAGATGTCCTCGAGCCAATCTGGTCACGAAAACGGGTATGTGTGTAATCCTAAGCGGCAATGCACCATTCTTAAGTATGTGGAGAGACATGAGACAATCTGTCCTGAATTTTAGGTTACTGGTTCGTTCAGATACAGACCTAATTATGTTAACGGAAAGTACCTATGTTATATGTTTGAATCAAGGTATAGTAAGTTTTATAGAACAGTTGTTTTAAGCTGGTGAGTATAATTAAATGAAGTTGAGGTCAACCATCAATATTGACATTTATAACTCATTGTCGTTAACTCAAACAAATGTTGCAACCTAGTGGAATAGGCGCCGAACTAGTATTTTACTGCACTATGTAGGAATTCATACTCCACCTTCCGTTTCATCGGGTGGAATAGGCGCCGAACCAGTGGATTTCATTTATATTATTGGGCATTCTACTCCACCGAGAGTGACGGAGGCGAACGGAGTGAGCCGAAGGAACGGAAGGTGGAGTAGAATGCCCAATAATATCCTACTTAAGTCATTGTATACGTTTATAAAATAAAATTGCATAATGATTTAAATGTATTCAGGAAAGATTTTGAGGAAGGTTAAACCGCTGCATAGCGACACAGAATGCAAATGGCTACCTGTTTAGTTCGTGCTTGTTTGTTTTGTTTTTTCATTTTTTGTTCATAGTAACTGAAATTGTGTGTTTACGATGAAAGAACACAAAAGGAAGTGCTTCATGTGTGGCAGTTCAAATGAGAATCCAACTATAACTCTACATCGGTTTCCAAAACCAGGAAGTAAGAACTACACAACACGTGATACAGACTAAACCAGAACAAACAAAATCTGAAAAAGAAAAGCGATTGCAAAGTAAATGCAGAAGGCTAATGAAAAATATTTGTTGCCTTAAGGAAAGAGTGAAATCCCTAAAAAATCGTGCAGTTTTAAACATTTTAGAAAAGGATAATAGTGTTAATAAATTAATTCAAAATAAAATTACATCCTCATTTGCATTGCTACTTCAGAGCCAAATTAAAAACTGGTCATGGTCTGATTGCATTTCATTTTATCTATGTACAGACGCCAGTACATCAAGCTACTACAATCTGTCAAATTTCTTTAATAGATTTTCAACTTTATCGCTAAAGCATTAGGTTAAAGGTTGATTGGGAAAATTTGACAGTTTCGGGTAGCTTGACCTGCTGGCGTCTGTACAATATTGTAATGGAAAATAAATAAAATACATTTACAATCAACACATACTGTTTATTTTTTTTTTGTCCCAGCTGGCTTCTGCACCTGCAAGAAAACTGAAAGTTATCTTGCAGGTGCATAAGCAAGCATTTTATAAAGCATTATCTAATTTCAAAAAAAGAGGAAGATTCGAAATTCCCGTTAAAAATACTTTCAATAATTTACTCGGGTACGACAAGAGATGACGTGTCTGTGCACCAGTTTTTGTCCTTTATGTTTTTGTATTGAGTTGACATTCTTCTCCTGAGTATAAGTGTTCTGTGCACGCACTTGACCGGTTTTTTGATGGTGGTGTTGGTGGTGAGATTCTTAGGTTGGTAGGTAGGTCTGGTGGGTTACTCTGTCTACGGTGGTTAGATAGGTAAGTTGACACTCGATGTTGCCAAGTAATAAAAAATAATTATTTTTGCCACCTCCACCTCCTATCACCCTCAGGGCCCTAAAACAAGCCTTGGTGGAAGAATGGAAGAATATTCCCCAACATCGCCTCCGAAATTAAAGTAGTAATCAGAGCCCGAGGAGAGGAGGCAATACCAGTTATTAAAATGTAAATAAGGCGTAAAACATACTTATATTTTTTATTTGAGTTTTTATACTTTGCTATTTTCTGGTTTTTATCTTTTTTAAGTTAAGGAGGAAGCGTCAGCGTAGCCCGCGAAATTCAAATTTTGTTACGTTTTTGCAATTTGCAAGTCAGTATTAAGTTGTATGTTAAATAAAGTAAGATTTGCGGCCGTAACAAGTATGTTTTTACAGAACTATATACAATAGAATCAGTAATACAACTCCTTAAGTTAGTATAATACTAAAATGTCAAGATTTATTGAAATAGTCATTTTTGGGATTACCTGGTCTTAAAGAGTTGTATTGATCACTTTAATGATTCTAATTATGTAAATAGATATTTGTTACGACCGCAAATTATAATTTGATCAATGTACAATATAATACCGACTTGTAAATTGCAAAAAACGTTAGAAAATTTGAATTTCGCGGGCTACCCTGACGCTTCTCCTTAAGGGGCTATCTCGAAAATAAATCGTAGCTCGGTGGGCGTGACTTAGCCCCCCCGCGCGGGGAGCGGCGAATGCAAAGTACGCGGTCGCATCGGGAAAAGCGAGTACGCACTTCTTGGATTTTTTGAAATATTAGCACATAGGAGATTATGGAGTAGACAAATAATACAAATACTTAATTTTCAACCATTTTTATTTTATTTAGTAAACCATGTAATAAAAAATAATTTTGTAATGAAGGCATATAACAAATGCTTATTTCTTTTAGTCCAATTATGTTCTTATAATAAAAACGTGGTACATGTACTAAGAATATTTTTTATTTAAATAACTATCTGTTGCCCGCGGCTTAGCCCGCGTGAATGTCGGAAATTATCCCACGGGAACCTTCTACCGGCATGAAAAGTACCCTATGTCTTAATATACTAGCTGTTGCCAGCGTGTATGTCGGAAATTATCCCACGGGAACCTTCTACCGGGATGAAAAGTATCCTATGTCTTAATATACTAGCTGTTGCCAGCGTGTATGACGGAAATTATCCCACGGGAACCTTCTACCGGGATGAAAAGTATCCTATGTCTTAATATACTAGCTGTTGCCAGCGTGTATGACGGAAATTATCCCACGGGAACCTTCTACCGGGATGAAAAGTATCCTATGTCTTAATATACTAGCTGTTGCAAGCGTGTATGTCGGAAATTATCCCACGGGAACCTTCTACCGGGATGAAAAGTATCCTATGTCTTAATATACTAGCTGTTGCCAGCGTGTATATCGGAAATTATCCCACGGGAACCTTCTACCGGGATGAAAAGTATCCTATGTCTTAATATACTAGCTGTTGCCAGCGTGTATATTGGAAATTATCCCACGGGAACCTTCTACCGGGACGAAAAGTATCCTATGTCTTAATATACTAGCTGTTGCCAGCGGCTATGTCGGAAATTATCCCACGGGAACCTTCTACCGGGATGAAAAGTATCCTATGTCTTAATATACTAGCTGTTGCCAGCGTGTATGTCGGATATTATCCCACGGGAACCTTCTACCGGGATGAAAAGTATCCTATGTCTTAATATACTAGCTGTTGCCAGCGGCTATGTCGGAAATTATCCCACGGGAACCTTCTACCGGGATGAAAAGTATCCTATGTCTTAATATAATAGCTGTTGCCAGCGTGTATGTCGGAAATTATCCCACGGGAACCTTCTACCGGGATGAAAAGTATCCTATGTCTTAATATACTAGCTGTTGCCAGCGGCTATGTCGGAAATTATCCCACGGGAACCTTCTACCGGGATGAAAAGTATCCTATGTCTTAATATACTACCTGTTGCCAGCGGCTTCGCCAGCGTGTATGTCGGAAATTATCCCACGGGAACCTTCTACCGGGATGAAAAGTTACCTATGTCTTAATATACTAGCTGTTGCCCGCGTGTATGTCGGAAATTATCCCACGGGAACCTTCTACCAGGATGAAAAGTATCCTATGTCTTAATATACTAGCTGTTGCCCGCGTGTATGTCGGAAATTATCCCACGGGAACCTTCTACCGGGATGAAAAGTATCCTATGTCTTAATATACTAGCTGTTGCCCGCGTGTATGTCGGAAATTATCCCACGGGAACCTTCTACCGGGATGAAAAGTATCCTATGTCTTAATATACTAGCTGTTGCCAGCGTGTATGTCGGATATTATCCCACGGGAACCTTCTACCGGGATGAAAAGTATCCTATGTCTTAATATACTAGCTGTTGCCAGCGTGTATGTGGGATATTTTCCCACGGGAACCTTCTACCGGGATGAAAAGTATCCTATGTCTTAATATACTAGCTGTTGCCAGCGGCTATGTCGGAAATTATCCCACGGGAACCTTCTACCGGGATGAAAAGTATCCTATGTCTTAATATACTAGCTGTTGCCCGCGTGTATGTCGGAAATTATCCCACGGGAACCTTCTACCGGGATGAAAAGTATCCTATGTCTTAATATACTAGCTGTTGCCAGCGTGTATGTCGGATATTATCCCACGGTAACCTTCTACCGGGATGAAAAGTATCCTATGTCTTAATATACTAGCTGTTGCCAGCGGCTATGTCAGAAATTATCCCACGGAAACCTTCTACCGGGATGAAAAGTATCCTATGTCTTAATATAATAGCTGTTGCCAGCGTGTATGTCGGAAATTATCCCACGGGAACCTTCTACCGGGATAATAAGTATCCTATGTCTTAATATACTAGCTGTTGCCAGCGGCTTCGCCCACGTGTATGTCGGAAATTATCCCACGGGAACCTTCTACCGGGATGAAAAGTATCCTATGTCTTAATATACTAGCTGTTACCAGCGGCTTCGCCAGCGTGTATGTCGGAAATTATCCCACGGGAACCTTCTACCGGGATGAAAAGTATCCTATGTCTTAATATACTAGCTGTTGCCCGCGTGTATGTCGGAAATTATCCCACGGGAACCTTCTACCGGGATGAAAAGTATCCTATGTCTTAATATACTAGCTGTTGCCAGCGTGTATGTGGGATATTATCCCACGGGAACCTTCTACCGGGATGAAAAGTATCCTATGTCTTAATATACTAGCTGTTGCCAGCGGCTATGTCGGAAATTATCCCACGGGAACCTTCTACCGGGATGAAAAGTATCCTATGTCTTAATATACTAGCTGTTGCCCGCGTGTATGTCGGAAATTATCCCACGGGAACCTTCTACCGGGATGAAAAGTATCCTATGTCTTAATATACTAGCTGTTGCCAGCGTGTATGTCGGATATTATCCCACGGTAACCTTCTACCGGGATGAAAAGTATCCTATGTCTTAATATACTAGCTGTTGCCAGCGGCTATGTCGGAAATTATCCCACGGGAACCTTCTACCGGGATGAAAAGTATCCTATGTCTTAATATACTAGCTGTTGCCAGCGTGTATGTCGGATATTATCCCACGGGAACCTTCTACCGGGATGAAAAGTATCCTATGTCTTAATATACTAGCTGTTGCCAGCGGCTATGTCGGAAATTATCCCACGGGAACCTTCTACCGGGATGAAAAGTATCCTATGTCTTAATATAATAGCTGTTGCCAGCGTGTATGTCGGAAATTATCCCACGGGAACCTTCTACCGGGATGAAAAGTATCCTATGTCTTAATATACTAGCTGTTGCCAGCGGCTATGTCGGAAATTATCCCACGGGAACCTTCTACCGGGATGAAAAGTATCCTATGTCTTAATATACTACCTGTTGCCAGCGGCTTCGCCAGCGTGTATGTCGGAAATTATCCCACGGGAACCTTCTACCGGGATGAAAAGTTACCTATGTCTTAATATACTAGCTGTTGCCCGCGTGTATGTCGGAAATTATCCCACGGGAACCTTCTACCAGGATGAAAAGTATCCTATGTCTTAATATACTAGCTGTTGCCCGCGTGTATGTCGGAAATTATCCCACGGGAACCTTCTACCGGGATGAAAAGTATCCTATGTCTTAATATACTAGCTGTTGCCAGCGTGTATGTCGGAAATTATCCCACGGGAACCTTCTACCGGGATGAAAAGTATCCTATGTCTTAATATACTAGCTGTTGCCAGCGTCTATGTCGGAAATTATCCCACGGGAACCTTCTACCGGGATGAAAGTATCCTATGTCTTAATATACTAGCTGTTGCCAGCGGCTTCGCACGCGTGTATGTCGGAAATTATCCCACGGGAACCTTCTACCGGGATGAAAAGTATCCTATGTCTTAATATACTACCTGTTGCCCGCGTGTATGTCGGAAATTATCCCACGGGAACCTTCTACCGGGATGAAAAGTATCCTATGTCTTACTATACTAGCTGTTGCCAGCGGCTTCGCCCGCGTGTATGTTGGAAATTATCCCACGGGAACCTTCTACCGGGATGAAAAGTATCCTATGTCTTAATATACTAGCTGTTGCCAGCGTGTATGTCGGATATTATCCCACGGGAACCTTCTACCGGGATGAAAAGTATCCTATGTCTTAATATACTAGCTGTTGCCAGCGTGTATGTCGGAAATTATCCCACGGGAACCTTCTACCGGGATGAAAAGTATCCTATGTCTTAATATACTAGCTGTTGCCAGCGTCTATGTCGGAAATTATCCCACGGGAACCTTCTACCGGGATGAAAGTATCCTATGTCTTAATATACTAGCTGTTGCCAGCGGCTTCGCCCGCGTGTATGTCGGAAATTATCCCACGGGAACCTTCTACCGGGATGAAAAGTATCCTATGTCTTAATATACTACCTGTTGCCCGCGTGTATGTCGGATATTATCCCACGGGAACCTTCTACCGGGATGAAAAGTATCCTATGTCTTAATATACTAGCTGTTGCCAGCGGCTATGTCAGAAATTATCCCACGGAAACCTTCTACCGGGATGAAAAGTATCCTATGTCTTAATATAATAGCTGTTGCCAGCGTGTATGTCGGAAATTATCCCACGGGAACCTTCTACCGGGATAATAAGTATCCTATGTCTTAATATACTAGCTGTTGCCAGCGTGTATGTCGGATATTATCCCACGGGAACCTTCTACCGGGATGAAAAGTATCCTATGTCTTAATATACTAGCTGTTGCCCGCGTGTATGTCGGAAATTATCCCACGGGAACCTTCTACCGGGATGAAAAGTACCCTATGTCTTAATATACTAGCTGTTGCCAGCGTGTATGTCGGAAATTATCCCACGGGAACCTTCTACCGGGATGAAAAGTATCCTATGTCTTAATATACTAGCTGTTGCCAGCGTGTATATCGGAAATTATCCCACGGGAACCTTCTACCGGGATGAAAAGTATCCTACGTCTTAATATACTAGCTGTTGCCAGCGTGTATGTCGGTTATTATCCCACGGGAACCTTCTAACAGGATGAAAAGTATCCTACGTCTTAATATACTAGCTGTTGCCAGCGTGTATGTCGGATATTATCCCACGGGAACCTTTTACCGGGATGAAAAGTATCCTATGTCTTAATATACTAGCTGTTGCCAGCGGCTTCGCCAGCGTGTATGTCGAAAATTATCCCACGGGAACCTTCTACCGGGATGTAAAGTATCCTATGTCTTAATATACTAGCTGTTGCCCGCGTGTATGTCGGAAATTATCCCACGGGAACCTTCTATCGGGATGAAAAGTATCCTATGTCTTAATATACTAGCTGTTGCCAGCGTGTATGTGGGATATTATCCCACGGGAACCTTCTACCGGGATGAAAAGTATCCTATGTCTTAATATACTAGCTGTTGCCAGCGGCTATGTCGGAAATTATCCCACGGGAACCTTCTACCGGGATGAAAAGTATCCTATGTCTTAATATACTAGCTGTTGCCCGCGTGTATGTCGGAAATTATCCCACGGGAACCTTCTACCGGGATGAAAAGTATCCTATGTCCTAATATACTAGCTGTTGCCAGCGTGTATGTCGGATATTATCCCACGGGAACCTTCTACCGGGATGAAAAGTATCCTATGTCTTAATATACTAGCTGTTGCCAGCGGCTCTGTCGGAAATTATCCCACGGGAACCTTCTACCGGGATGAAAAGTTACCTATGTCTTAATATACTAGCTGTTGCCCGCGTGTATGTCGGAAATTATCCCACGGGAACCTTCTACCGGGATGAAAAGTATCCTATGTCTTAATATACTAGCTGTTGCCCGCGTGTATGTCGGAAATTATCCCACGGGAACCTTCTACCGGGATGAAAAGTATCCTATGTCTTAATATACTAGCTGTTGCCAGCGTGTATGTCGGAAATTATCCCACGGGAACCTTCTACCGGGATGAAAAGTATCCTATGTCTTAATATACTAGCTGTTGCCAGCGTGTATGTGGGATATTATCTCACGGGAACCTTCTACCGGGATGAAAAGTATCCTATGTCTTAATATACTAGCTGTTGCCAGCGGCTATGTCGGAAATTATCCCACGGGAACCTTCTACCGGGATGAAAAGTATCCAATGTCTTAATATACTAGCTGTTGCCAGCGGCTATGTCAGAAATTATCCCACGGGAACCTTCTACCGGGATGAAAAGTATCCTATGTCTTAATATACTAGCTGTTGCCCGCGTGTATGTCGGAAATTATCCCACGGGAACCTTTTACCGGGATGAAAAGTATCCTATGTCTTAATATACTAGCTGTTGCCAGTGGCTTCGCCCGCGTGTATGTTGGAAATTATCCCACGGGAACCTTCTACCAGGATGAAAAGTATCCTACGTCTTAATATACTAGCTGTTGCCAGCGTGTATGTCGGATATTATCCCACGGGAACCTTCTACCGGGATGAAAAGTATCCTATGTCTTAATATACTAGCTGTTGCCAGCGGCTATGTCAGAAATTATCCCACGGAAACCTTCTACCGGGATGAAAAGTATCCTGTGTCTTAATATAATAGCTGTTGCCAGCGTGTATGTCGGAAATTATCCCACGGGAACCTTCTACCGGGATAAAAAGTATCCTATGTCCTAATATACTAGCTGTTGCCAGCGGCTTCGCCCACGTGTATGTCGGAAATTATCCCACGGGAACCTTCTACCGGGATGAAAAGTATCCTATGTCTTAATATACTAGCTGTTACCAGCGGCTTCGCCAGCGTGTATGTCGGAAATTATCCCACGGGAACCTTCTACCGGGATAAAAAGTATCCTATGTCTTAATATACTAGCTGTTGCCCGCGTGTATGTCGGAAATTATCCCACGGGAACCTTCTACCGGGATGAAAAGTATCCTATGTCTTAATATACTAGCTGTTGCCAGCGTGTATGTGGGATATTATCTCACGGGAACCTTCTACCGGGATGAAAAGTATCCTATGTCTTAATATACTAGCTGTTGCCAGCGGCTATGTCGGAAATTATCCCACGGGAACCTTCTACCGGGATGAAAAGTATCCTATGTCTTAATATACTAGCTGTTGCCCGCGTGTATGTCGGAAATTATCCCACGGGAACCTTCTACCGGGATGAAAAGTATCCTATGTCTTAATATACTAGCTGTTGCCAGCGTGTATGTCGGATATTATCCCACGGTAACCTTCTACCGGGATGAAAAGTATCCTATGTCTTAATATACTAGCTGTTGCCAGCGGCTATGTCGGAAATTATCCCACGGGAACCTTCTACCGGGATGAAAAGTATCCTATGTCTTAATATACTAGCTGTTGCCAGCGTGTATGTCGGATATTATCCCACGGGAACCTTCTACCGGGATGAAAAGTATCCTATGTCTTAATATACTAGCTGTTGCCAGCGGCTATGTCGGAAATTATCCCACGGGAACCTTCTACCGGGATGAAAAGTATCCTATGTCTTAATATAATAGCTGTTGCCAGCGTGTATGTCGGAAATTATCCCACGGGAACCTTCTACCGGGATGAAAAGTATCCTATGTCTTAATATACTAGCTGTTGCCAGCGGCTATGTCGGAAATTATCCCACGGGAACCTTCTACCGGGATGAAAAGTATCCTATGTCTTAATATACTACCTGTTGCCAGCGGCTTCGCCAGCGTGTATGTCGGAAATTATCCCACGGGAACCTTCTACCGGGATGAAAAGTATCCTATGTCTTAATATACTAGCTGTTGCCAGCGTGTATGTCGGAAATTATCCCACGGGAACCTTCTACCGGGATGAAAAGTATCCTATGTCTTAATATACTAGCTGTTGCTAGCGTCTATGTCGGAAATTATCCCACGGGAACCTTCTACCGGGATGAAAGTATCCTATGTCTTAATATACTAGCTGTTGCCAGCGGCTTCGCCCGCGTGTATGTCGGAAATTATCCCACGGGAACCTTCTACCGGGATGAAAAGTATCCTATGTCTTAATATACTACCTGTTGCCCGCGTGTATGTCGGAAATTATCCCACGGGAACCTTCTACCGGGATGAAAAGTATCCTATGTCTTACTATACTAGCTGTTGCCAGCGGCTTCGCCCGCGTGTATGTTGGAAATTATCCCACGGGAACCTTCTACCGGGATGAAAAGTATCCTATGTCTTAATATACAAGCTGTTGCCAGCGTGTATGTCGGATATTATCCCACGGGAACCTTTTACCGGGATGAAAAGTATCCTATGTCTTAATATACTAGCTGTTGCCAGCGTGTATGTCGGATATTATCCCACGGGAACCTTCTACCGGGATGAAAAGTATCCTATGTCTTAATATACTAGCTGTTGCCAGCGGCTATGTCGGAAATTATCCCACGGGAACCTTCTACCGGGATGAAAAGTATCCTATGTCTTAATATAATAGCTGTTGCTAGCGTGTATGTCGGAAATTATCCCACGGGAACCTTCTACCGGGATGAAAAGTATCCTATGTCTTAATATACTAGCTGTTGCCAGCGGCTATGTCGGAAATTATCCCACGGGAACCTTCTACCGGGATGAAAAGTATCCTATGTCTTAATATACTACCTGTTGCCAGCGGCTTCGCCAGCGTGTATGTCGGAAATTATCCCACGGGAACCTTCTACCGGGATGAAAAGTTACCTATGTCTTAATATACTAGCTGTTGCCCGCGTGTATGTCGGAAATTATCCCACGGGAACCTTCTACCGGGATGAAAAGTATCCTATGTCTTAATATACTAGCTGTTGCCCGCGTGTATGTCGGTAATTATCCCACGGGAACCTTCTACCGGGATGAAAAGTATCCTATGTCTTAATATACTAGCTGTTGCCAGCGTGTATGTCGGAAATTATCCCACGGGAACCTTCTACCGGGATGAAAAGTATCCTATGTCTTAATATACTAGCTGTTGCCAGCGTCTATGTCGGAAATTATCCCACGGGAACCTTCTACCGGGATGAAAGTATCCTATGTCTTAATATACTAGCTGTTGCCAGCGGCTTCGCCCGCGTGTATGTCGGAAATTATCCCACGGGAACCTTCTACCGGGATGAAAAGTATCCTATGTCTTAATATACTACCTGTTGCCCGCGTGTATGTCGGAAATTATCCCACGGGAATCTTCTACCGGGATGAAAAGTATCCTATGTCTTAATATACTAGCTGTTGCCCGCGTGTATTAGAATTAGAATTAGAATTAGAATTAATTTATTTGTAAGAATGTAGTTTTACATCGTATGGTGTTAATATTTTTTAAGTTCTATACATTCTACCACAACATAGGGTGTACAAATATTCAAATGTGTCAATAAATAATGTGACAAATATAATTACAGTAAATTTTAAGATTTGTGTTTTACAGTAAGTCCAATTTGAATTAATATTATTATAATTAAGTGTTCGTTACTTTAAAATCAATGTCAAAATTAAGTATATGTCATCTTAGATTTTTACAATATTCCATATATTCGCCATTGTCATAAAAGCAATTTTCTAGTAACCAACTTGTCAGCTTTTTCTTGAACATAAGTATGGGAAGTTCCTTAAATGAGTTAGGTAACTTGTTATACACCTGAATGGCATTCACATATACATTCTTTCTAAATATTTGCAATCTACATTGAGGTACATTTAATTCATATTTATATTTATTTCTAGCAGAAGCCTTTTTGTGGCTCACTTCAGATTGCATGCGAAAATAGTCCGGATATTGTTTTACTAGCATACATAGTTCTTTGATGTACATGCATGGTAAGGGTAAAATGTGAAGTTTTTTAAATATAGGTTTACAACTGTCCAAGAACCAGACGCCAGCTATTGCCCTAACGCACTTTTTTTGTACCCGAAATGCCCTTAAAATTTCAACTGAATTGCCCCATAGTATCAGACCATATGACAGCACAGACGATACGTATCCGTGATATGCAGTGACTGCTGCATCTACGGACACTGTTGATCGTAGACGTTTTATTGCGTATACGAATTTGTCTAGCTTATCGCATACGTAATTGATGTGTGACTTCCAGTTACAGTTTTGATCCACTATTATGCCTAAGAATTTTGTGTTTACTACTTGTTCTAGGATACTGTCTTCATAATGTATATTAAGACTCTGAAAGTTTGATTTATAAGTTTGAAAATTCATTATTTTTGTTTTATTTAGATTGATTTTTAAATTATTGTTATTAAGCCAAATTATTATGTCTTTGATTGCTTCATTAACTTCCTGTTCCAATTTATTTTTGTCTTTACATTTTATTATTAGTGTTGTATCGTCGGCAAACAAGATCGTTTCATGGCGTGTTGCATTGGGAAGGTCATTAATATATAGCAGAAATAAAAATGATCCCACCACGCTGCCTTGGGGTACTCCTACTGCATTAGTTTTAAAATTAGATTTATAGTCTACTTTGTTCCCATCCGCGACTTTTGTAATTTGCACACATTGACGCCTATCACTGAGGTACGATCTAAGCCAGTCATTGGCTTTGCCCCTTATGCCATATTTATCTAATTTGCTTAGTAATAACTTATGATCTACGAAGTCAAAGGCTTTACTCATGTCAAAAAAAATTGCTGCTACAGGTATGTTGTCATTCATTGCCTCGGTTATTATTTTAATTAAATTAAAACAAGCTAAAGAGGTGGTGCGATTTTTCCTGAATCCAAATTGCTCCCGCCTTAGCAAATTATACTTGTCCACATAGTCGTATAGCCTTTTTAATATTATCTTCTCAAATATTTTTGATATTATAGGAATTAAGGTTATAGGTCTATAGTTCGTCATGTCAGATCTATCACCATTCTTAAATATCGGTTTGACTATTGAGTTCTTTAATGCGGTTGGGAACTTGCCTTCTGAAAACGATATGTTAATTAAGTAGCTCAGCGGTTTGCATAAGTGATTAGCACAAGCTTTTATAATTTTGGTACTTAATTCGTCAAAACCGACAGACGCAGTATTTTTAAGGTTTTTGATTACCCTGAACACTTCTATAGGGTCAGTAGGATTTAGGAATATTGTATTATTGTGATTAATGTCCATAGTTCTATTTATAGCGTCAATATTATACGTAAATTCATTATTATTTGTCAATTGGATATAGTATTCGTTAAACACGCCACAAATTTTTTGCGGGTCAGTGATGTTGTTAGTTTTTAATACTATTTGTTTTATATCATTACTTTTTTGTGTCTCACCAATTTTTTTATTAATAATATTCCAAGTCGCCTTGCACTTGTTTTTCATATTCTGTATGTATCTTTTATTTTGTATTTGCTGACATATGTTAATACAACTTTTAAGTATGTCCCTATATGTTTTATACTTTTTTGCTAATCGATTTTTGTTTGTTTTATTATGGATATTTTTTAAATGTAAATAACGTTTCCGTATACACGACTTTTTTAAACCTTTTGTCAACCACAGAGTATTATTTCTTCCGTTCGACCTTTTTATTTTTTGTATGGGAAAACATAGTTTATGAAACAGTTGTAATGTTCCCAGGAATACCTTATATGCATCTTCCAAATTATCCTTAACATACATGTCAGAGAATGATAGCGCAGAAATACATTCACAAAACTGTTGTATGTTTTCTTCATGATACTCCCTTTTGTACTCAAACCAAGTTGGCCTAGATTTTGGTTTATTAGTCGTCACTGTCAGGGTCTGCCCTGTCTCATGATCGGAAAGAGCCAGGTGATGAACTTCACCTTTAGCTTTTTTGATATTGCTTGCAAATAAATCTAAACACGATTGTTTTCTGGTTGGTGTGTTTATATGCAATTCAATATTGAAATTTTTCAACAATCCTAATAGTTCTTGGCAACTTTTATTTGGTTTTATTGTATCTAAATTCCAATCACCACAAATAATTACCTTCTTCGATTTCTTTGTGACTCTAATTAGTAATGTTTCCAATTTTTCTAGGAAAACTTTTGGATTGCTATTTGGTGTCCTATAAATACAAATAATGATGATTTGATTAACTATTAATTCTATTCCGGTACATTCAAAGTTAAAATTACATGCAATATCATTTATTAATTTATCTAATTTTACGCAAGTCATCTCATTCTTAACTAGAATGCATGTCCCCCCTCGTTTAGTATCTCGACAGTATGACGCGACGAGTTTATAACCAGGAATCTTGAGAAGTGATTCTGATTTGCTTTTAAGGAATGTCTCACTTAAACAAATTATGTCAATTTCCTTACCATTCTGGGAGAATTCATTAAGTGCCACTGTTATTTCGTCTATCTTATTAAAAATACCTGCAATGTTTTGATGAAACAGTATCAGACGAGATTTACTGCGAGGTACGAAAAAAAGGTGCATTTGACTTAGGGGAAGGTTCTCTTAAGTTTGGGTGACTAATTTTATTGAAATAAAATGGGATAGTTCCTTTCTTAACCTGTTTTACCGGTCTTTGTAGATTGTCATTAGGTTGGATTTGGTTTTTAGGTTTGAAATAGTATAGAATGGTACCCTCCTTATTTCGCTCTGGCATTTGGGATTTGGACGGCTTATTTTCAATGCAAACACTTGGCTGTAATTGCTTGTTTGTTTTATTAGAAAAAGTCAAGAATTTTTCATTGTACGTCATAGAATCTATTTCTAGGTTAAGCTTAGAACTTAGCATACTCGTAAAGTCATACATTTTATTCATAAAAACATGTCTGTGATTCAATTGAATTAATTTACAGTTAACATAATTTTTCACAATTAGATACAACTGTTTATTAAGCATGTATTCATTAAGATATGGGTTGTATTGTACATTTGTTATAAAAACCTTTTGCTTTCGAAATATGTATAATATACTACTTAAATTTGACACATATTTGTATACATTCTTGTCACATATACCAAAACACAATATTATAATGTCTTTGTTTGTGACATTTTTTGACATATTTTCACACGTCTTTAGCATTTCGCCGCTTGTGGCAGATGTTTTTACCATTCCGAAGATGCCAAACTCGTCATTCCATCTACCTTGCCTACTTTCAAGTATTCTTTCAGAAAGATTTTGAGCGTGGTCATCTCCAATGATGTAAATCATTCTTCTTTTTTTATGGTCATTATTTTCATTAATATTTACTTCCTCATTTAAGGTTTTAGGTTTCACTGTTTTTTGTTCACAGTCTCTTCCAACTATGGTAGGTAGGGTCCAGGTCGATGGGCTCGGTACATTCTTAATCAGGTACTCAGTTTTTTTGCAGTCATTTGTTAATATGTCTGCTCTGATACTATGCGACATTTGGTTGACTAACCGTTGTGGAATGCTATTAGTATGAGTTCTAGGTGTTTCCGTCTGCGTGTGTATTTGGCCTCGGGCTAAGCTTATCTTAACGTTCGTCAGTTTCTTTAGCAGAGGTGTTGAAACTTTGCTTTGTGGTGTGAATGGTGTGTACACTGGGCTTCCTGGCACGGTTTCACTTGACACTTTTTTCAGGAGATGTATTTGTTTGTTGTTGTCCTCTAATTTCTGCTTAAGACTGTTGCATTCGTGGTTTAAATTTGCTATTTCTTCGTGCGCAGTAGTTAATTCCAAACGAAGATCTTTTACCTGTTGGTTTAAGTACCGAAAGTCAGCCAGGCTAAGGCCGGCGCTTGTAGGCATACTTTTTGTTGACAGATCCAGTAACTCCGTATCAGATACTTCGGATAAAGTTGAGCTCAGCCGTGTTCGATCCATGGTTATTGTCGATAGATCGCATTCAGACTTATTTCTTTTGATTTTGTTTCTACAAGTAATGTTATCCATGACAAATGAACTTCGTAATATCTCCGTATTTGTTTGCCGAGCCACAGATGAGTAATAACCACAGATTAAAAAGTGTTGATATATGAGCGTTTCGCTATAGGCCTAGACAACCTAGATTTAATAATACTGGCAACAATTGGTAATTGCTTCGCCGGTAATTGCAGGCAGATGAACTTTTAACTACCTACTATTGATAAATAGATGGCGTTAGCATATTTTTGGGGATTCGTCTGATAACGGATTAATACAAATTTTTGCTAACCGTTCATTTATATTGAATCATTTAAGTTTTGGGAAACACGTAGGAAAATGTATATGCTTTTGTTGGCCGTAGCCTTTATTACATTGTTAACTCACAGTTTTAGGTCCACACTCGCTATGCAGCAATTTTCAACGGCTTTTACTGCACTTTATGGATAATCGGTTTATTTGAAATCTACCCAGTTTTTATGGAAGACAACAATCACAGCACTGTTTTGTCACTTTCTGCACTGGTCTTTTGTATTTTTGTCCACGAATAATAACTTAATAATCTTATTTAAACAATTTTTATACCGGTGAATGTTTACTTGTTCAGTGTTGCCACAGTGTATGTCGGAAATTATCCCACGGGAACCTTCTACCGGGATGAAAAGTATCCTATGTCTTAATATACTAGCTGTTGCCAGCGTGTATGTCGGATATTATCCCACGGGAACCTTCTACCGGGATGAAAAGTATCCTATGTCTTAATATACTAGCTGTTGCCAGCGTGTATGTCGGAAATTATCCCACGGGAACCTTCTACCGGGATGAAAAGTACCCTATGTCTTAATATACTAGCTGTTGCCAGCGTGTATGTCGGAAATTATCCCACGGGAACCTTCTACCGGGATGAAAAGTATCCTATGTCTTAATATACTAGCTGTTGCCAGCGTGTATATCGGAAATTATCCCACGGGAACCTTCTACCGGGATGAAAAGTATCCTACGTCTTAATATACTAGCTGTTGCCAGCGTGTATGTCGGTTATTATCCCACGGGAACCTTCTACCGGGATGAAAAGTATCCTATGTCTTAATATACTAGCTGTTGCCAGCGTCTATGTCGGAAATTATCCCACGGGAACCTTCTACCGGGATGAAAGTATCCTATGTCTTAATATACTAGCTGTTGCCAGCGGCTTCGCCCGCGTGTATGTCGGAAATTATCCCACGGGAACCTTCTACCGGGATGAAAAGTATCCTATGTCTTAATATACTACCTGTTGCCCGCGTGTATGTCGGAAATTATCCCACGGGAACCTTCTACCGGGATGAAAAGTATCCTATGTCTTACTATACTAGCTGTTGCCAGCGGCTTCGCCCGCGTGTATGTTGGAAATTATCCCACGGGAACCTTCTACCGGGATGAAAAGTACCCTATGTCTTAATATACTAGCTGTTGCCAGCGTGTATGTCGGAAATTATCCCACGGGAACCTTCTACCGGGATGAAAAGTATCCTATGTCTTAATATACTAGCTGTTGCCAGCGTGTATATCGGAAATTATCCCACGGGAACCTTCTACCGGGATGAAAAGTATCCTACGTCTTAATATACTAGCTGTTGCCAGCGTGTATGTCGGTTATTATCCCACGGGAACCTTCTACCGGGATGAAAAGTATCCTATGTCTTAATATACTACCTGTTGCCCGCGTGTATGTCGGAAATTATCCCACGGGAACCTTCTACCGGGATGAAAAGTATCCTATGTCTTACTATACTAGCTGTTGCCAGCGGCTTCGCCCGCGTGTATGTTGGAAATTATCCCACGGGAACCTTCTACCGGGATGAAAAGTATCCTATGTCTTAATATACTAGCTGTTGCCAGCGTGTATGTCGGATATTATCCCACGGGAACCTTCTACCGGGATGAAAAGTATCCTATGTCTTAATATACTAGCTGTTGCCAGCGTGTATGTCGGAAATTATCCCACGGGAACCTTCTACCGGGATGAAAAGTACCCTATGTCTTAATATACTAGCTGTTGCCAGCGTGTATGTCGGAAATTATCCCACGGGAACCTTCTACCGGGATGAAAAGTATCCTATGTCTTAATATACTAGCTGTTGCCAGCGTGTATATCGGAATTTTTTTTTTTTTTTTTTTTTTTTTTTATTTGTGATGGGTTTGCTCTTGACTCTAGTCTAGGTCAGAGGTGACAGAGACAAAGTCGACGATGGAGTGAGCTTACCCAGAAGAAGCCTGTTCACTCTCACTTTGAAGAGATTAGGGTTGTATACGTTCGGAAACACAGACGCAGGTAGTGACTTCCACTCTTTTGCTGTGCGCATTATAAAAGACATTTGGAAGCGCTTAGTGCGAATTGGTGGAATAGCAACCAGGTAGGGATGGTAACTGGCAGTGCGTCTAGATGTCTTAGCTCTGCGTTCCACCGAGTCAAGCGCGGCTAGTTGGTACTTAGCTGATCCATCCCAAAGGTGACTGCAATACTTCATGCAGGATCGGACTTGCGCTTTGTAAAGGGTTAAAAGCTGTCCAGGCGTAAAGTATCGCTTCACCCTATTTAGGATGCCCAGTTTCTTGGCCGCAGTTTGGGCCTTGTACTCGATGGTGGCGCCGAAGTTGAGACCAGATGTCAACTCCATGCCTAGGAGCTCAAGTCGATCAGTTACAGGAACAGATGTACCTCGAAAAGTAGGAGTTAGGGCGAAACGACTCTTTTTAGCGGTAAAAAGACACGCCTGCGTTTTGGTGGCGTTAAAAGAGACCAGATTATCATCACCCCACTGGGAGACAAAGCTTAAGGTCAAATCTGTCCGCTCTACCATGGCCTCTCTCAAGGAACGAACTTCAGCCCCGCTGGTTTTTGCGCTGGACAAGTATCTCTCTGAAACTGTACTGTCATCTGCGTACCCAACAATACCAGGCCGAAGCAGGTCATTGATGTGCAGCAGGAAAAGAGTTGCAGAGAGAACAGACCCCTGAGGAACTCCGGCATCAATAGCCATAAGGTCAGAAGAGCAGCCATCAACAACTACTCTAATCGACCGTTCACTAAGGAAATCTGATATCCAGCTACAAAAATCAGCTGGGATGCCATAAGCAGGAAGCTTGCTGAGCAGAGCAGCGTGCCAGACCCTGTCAAAGGCCTTCGAGATGTCAAGCGATACAGCCAGTGCTTCGCCGTGTTTCTCGATGGCTTCGCCAAAGCAGTGCGTGACATACACAAGAAGATCGCCAGTTGACCGTCCCCGGCGAAAGCCATATTGATGGTCACTGAGGAGATCATTGTCTTCAAGGTAGTTCAGCAACTTATTGTTCAGTACCCTTTCCAAAACTTTGCACAGAATGGAGGTAATGGCGATCGGACGGTAATGGGCAGGGTCTGCACGGTCGCCTTTTTTGGGCACTGGTTGTACATTTGCAAGCTTCCAGGATTTCGGCACCGTTCTTTTTTCAAGAGAGAGGCGGAACAAACGTGTCAATACAGGAGACAGTTCAGGCGCACACTGCCTCAACACTCTCGCTGGAATGCCGTCAGGCCCGCTGGCCTTGTTCACGTCTAGACTGCACAATACTCTTCGGACCTCTTTAATGTGTACTGCGATCTCCGGCATCGAGGAGTCACAATGAGGTACAGTAGGTGGTTGCTTTGAGCCAGCATCCAGACGTGAATTGCTTGCGAAGAGAGATGCAAATAAATTTGCCTTCTCAGTTGCAGAGTGAGCCAGCGACCCATCAGGTTTCATCATAGGAGGTAAAGTGGGACGACAGAAATTCGTTTCAACCGCTTTAGACAGGGGCCAGAACTGTTTACTACCCGGAGGGTGCGAAGCCAGCCTGGCCCCGATATGTCCGACATGGTCAAAACGTGCCCTACGCAAAACCCGCTTGCAGAACTTGGCGGCAGAATTAAAGGCTCTCTTCCTCGCGCGAACCCTGCGCGCTCTAACTTTGCGGTCGCGGGCCTTGACCCAGGCTTGGTAGGCAGTCTCTTTTCGGGCCTCAGCGTGGGCACATTCTGCATTATACCAAGGCCGGGATTTGTGACCGAGCGGGATGTCGGAGAATGGAATAAAATATTCCATCCCCTGCCGAATCACGTCCGCAACCGCGTCAGCACAGCGCGAGGGGTCACCCGAGGAAAAGCACACTTGCCGCCATGGATAAGACGCAAAAAAGTGCCGCATCTCATCCCAGTCTGCTGACCCGTATCGCCATACTCGCCTCGTGCCTCTAGGGCTCTCATCTGGAGGAGAGCAGGTTGATATGGATTTCACCAGACAGTGGTCAGACGTTCCCAGCGGGGCTGAGACCGATACTGAATGACTGTCCGGATCAGATGCCAGCAGAAGGTCCAAGCAATTGGGTGTGTGGCCGTCAACATCCGGTACCCGCGTTGCCACATTCACCATCTGGGTTAGATCTAGCGTTAAAGCAAAATTGCGCGCCTCCAACCCAGCATGGTCAGTTTTCTGGTATGGGAACAACCATTCTTTATGATGGGCGTTGAAGTCCCCCAGAAAAATGAGCTTCGCCGTTGGGTACCGTTGCTGGGCTACGTCAGTCGACTCCACGAGGAAATTAAAGAGCGCTGTTGTCTCCTGGTCACCGCTATGCGATCGGTAGATGCCGATGTAGAGAGATTTCTCCACGCCAGTATCCACAAATAGCCATATGGCAGAGAAACCCGATTTCTCAAAGCAACGGAGACGACGACAACAAATGTAATCGCGGACGTACACACAGACCCCAGCTTGCTTCTTGAACTTGTGTTCAAGAGAGTACCCCGGGTAGTTGAGGTACGCCACGTCCGACGGGGTTGTTATCTTCGTCTCCGTTAGGAAAAACAGGTGCGGCTTCTCGGTCTCAAGGTGGTGATGGACCGAATCGAGATTGGAGTGCAACCCCCTGATATTAGTGAGGTGCACTTTTAGTGGGAGGAAGTGCAGCCGTTGTTTTACCCTATTTTTCTTCGCTTTGTGTGTCATATGAGTGGAGTTGTTGGGGGAAAAGGTCAACTTGTCGAGGCGCCGCTCAGTGATCCAAGTGGAACACTAGAGCCAACCAAACCTACGGGGAACTCATCTGGAGACTGCGGGGACGCCCGAACCCCCCCGGATATGGCCACCGGGTCCTCCCATCCAGTCGCCGGCTGGCACGGTGGAGCATACCGGGATTTTTCGCGAGTTGGCGGGGCAGCCTTTGGCACGTGGCTGGCGTGCTACTTGGGCCCCCTACTGACTGCGGTCGGCCAATGGCTGGCACCGTGCTTCGGATCCCGCTACCCTCCAAAATGAGTTACCCAGCTAGCTGACTCAGAGACCACAACCGGTGCCAAACAGCGCAACTGACAATCTCCTTCTCCCCCAAAGGCACTGGCACTCCCACACACCGACGGAACACAGCAAGCTGCTTGGCGCCAGACTCCGGTGGGAAATTATCCCACGGGAACCTTCTACCGGGATGAAAAGTATCCTACGTCTTAATATATTAGCTGTTGCCAGCGTGTATGTCGGTTATTATCCCACGGGAACCTTCTAACAGGATGAAAAGTATCCTACGTCTTAATATACTAGCTGTTGCCAGCGTGTATGTCGGATATTATCCCACGGGAACCTTCTACCGGGATGAAAAGTATCCTATGTCTTAATATACTAGCTGTTGCCAGCGGCTATGTCAGAAATTATCCCACGGGAACCTTCTACCGGGATGAAAAGTATCCTATGTCTTAATATACTAGCTGTTGCCAGCGGCTTCGCCCACGTGTATGTCGGAAATTATCCCACGGGAACCTTCTACCAGGATGAAAAGTATCCTATGTCTTAATATACTAGCTGTTGCCAGCGGCTTCGCCAGCGTGTATGTCGGAAATTATCCCACGGGAACCTTCTACCGGGATGAAAAGTATCCTATGTCTTAATATACTAGCT
This sequence comes from Dicycla oo, assembly GCA_948252095.1. Lineage (NCBI taxonomy): Eukaryota > Metazoa > Arthropoda > Insecta > Lepidoptera > Noctuidae > Dicycla > Dicycla oo. Next base: position 12,182,538 of record OX411714.1, on the reverse strand, counting down.
GTTGCCCGCGTGTATGTCGGAAATTATCCCACGGGAACCTTCTACCGGGATGAAAAGTATCCTATGTCTTACTATACTAGCTGTTGCCAGCGGCTTCGCCCGCGTGTATGTTGGAAATTATCCCACGGGAACCTTCTACCGGGATGAAAAGTATCCTATGTCTTAATATACTAGCTTAAGAATATTTTTTATTTAAATAACTATCTGTTGCCCGCGGCTTAGCCTGCGTGAATGTCGGAAATTATCCCACGGGAACCTTCTACCGGGATGAAAAGTATCCTATGTCTTAATATACTAGCTGTTGCCAGCGTGTATGACGGAAATTATCCCACGGGAACCTTCTACCAGGATGAAAAGTATCCTATGTCTTAATATACTAGCTGTTGCCAGCGTGTATGTCGGAAATTATCCCACGGGAACCTTCTACCGGGATGAAAAGTACCCTATGTCTTAATATACTAGCTGTTGCCAGCGTGTATGTCGGAAATTATCCCACGGGAACCTTCTACCGGGATGAAAAGTATCCTATGTCTTAATATACTAGCTGTTGCCAGCGTGTATATCGGAAATTATCCCACGGGAACCTTCTACCGGGATGAAAAGTATCCTATGTCTTAATATACTAGCTGTTGCCAGCGCGTATGTCGGAAATTATCCCACGGGAACCTTCTACCGGGATGAAAAAGTATCCTATGTCTTAATATACTAGCTGTTGCCCGCGTGTATGTCGGAAATTATCCCACGGGAACCTTCTACCGGGATGAAAAGTATCCTATGTCTTACTATACTAGCTGTTGCCAGCGGCTTCGCCCGCGTGTATGTTGGAAATTATCCCACGGGAACCTTCTACCAGGATGAAAAGTATCCTACGTCTTAATATACTAGCTGTTGCCAGCGTGTATGTCGGATATTATCCCACGGGAACCATCTACCGGGATGAAAAGTATCCTATGTCTTAATATACTAGCTGTTGCCAGCGGCTATGTCAGAAATTATCCCACGGGAACCTTCTACCGGGATGAAAAGTATCCTATGTCTTAATATAATAGCTGTTGCCAGCGTGTATGTCGAAAATTATCCCACGGGAACCTTCTACCGGGATAAAAAGTATCCTATGTCTTAATATACTAGCTGTTGCCAGCGGCTTCGCCCACGTGTATGTCGGAAATTATCCCACGGGAACCTTCTACCGGGATGAAAAGTATCCTATGTCTTAATATACTAGCTGTTGCCAGCGGCTTCGCCCACGTGTATGTCGGAAATTATCCCACGGGAACCTTCTACCGGGATGAAAAGTATCCTATGTCTTAATATACTAGCTGTTGCCAGCGGCTTCGCCAGCGTGTATGTCGGAAATTATCCCACGGGAACCTTCTACCGGGATGAAAAGTATCCTATGTCTTAATATACTAGCTGTTGCCCGCGTGTATGTCGGAAATTATCCCACGGGAACCTTCTACCGGGATGAAAAGTATCCTATGTCTTACTATACTTGCTGTTGCCAGCGGCTTCGCCCGCGTGTATGTTGGAAATTATCCCACGGGAACCTTCTACCGGGATGAAAAGTATCCTATGTCTTAATATACTAGCTTAAGAATATTTTTTATTTAAATAACTATCTGTTGCCCGCGGCTTAGCCTGCGTGAATGTCGGAAATTATCCCACGGGAACCTTCTACCGGGATGAAAAGTACCCTATGTCTTAATATACTAGCTGTTGCCAGCGTGTATGACGGAAATTATCCCACGGGAACCTTCTACCGGGATGAAAAGTATCCTATGTCTTAATATACTAGCTGTTGCCAGCGTGTATGACGGAAATTATCCCACGGGAACCTTCTACCGGGATAAAAAGTATCCTATGTCTTAATATACTAGCTGTTGCCAGCGTGTATGACGGAAATTATCCCACGGGAACCTTCTACCGGGATGAAAAGTATCCTATGTCTTAATATACTAGCTGTTGCAAGCGTGTATGTCGGAAATTATCCCACGGGAACCTTCTACCGGGATGAAAAGTATCCTATGTCTTAATATACTAGCTGTTGCCCGCGTGTATGTCGGAAATTATCCCACGGGAACCTTCTACCGGGATGAAAAGTATCCTATGTCTTACTATACTAGCTGTTGCCAGCGGCTTCGCCCGCGTGTATGTTGGAAATTATCCCACGGGAACCTTCTACCAGGATGAAAAGTATCCTACGTCTTAATATACTAGCTGTTGCCAGCGTGTATGTCGGATATTATCCCACGGGAACCTTCTACCGGGATGAAAAGTATCCTATGTCTTAATATACTAGCTGTTGCCAGCGGCAATGTCAGAAATTATCCCACGGGAACCTTCTACCGGGATAAAAAGTATCCTATGTCTTAATATAATAGCTGTTGCCAGCGTGTATGTCGAAAATTATCCCACGGAAACCTTCTACCGGGATAAAAAGTATCCTATGTCTTAATATACTAGCTGTTGCCAGCGGCTTCGCCCACGTGTATGTCGGAAATTATCCCACGGGAACCTTCTACCGGGATGAAAAGTATCCTATGTCTTAATATACTAGCTGTTGCCAGCGGCTTCGCCCACGTGTATGTCGGAAATTATCCCACGGGAACCTTCTACCGGGATGAAAAGTATCCTATGTCTTAATATACTAGCTGTTGCCAGCGGCTTCGCCAGCGTGTATGTCGGAAATTATCCCACGGGAACCTTCTACCGGGATGAAAAGTATCCTATGTCTTACTATACTTGCTGTTGCCAGCGGCTTCGCCCGCGTGTATGTTGGAAATTATCCCACGGGAACCTTCTACCGGGATGAAAAGTATCCTATGTCTTAATATACTAGCTTAAGAATATTTTTTATTTAAATAACTATCTGTTGCCCGCGGCTTAGCCTGCGTGAATGTCGGAAATTATCCCACGGGAACCTTCTACCGGGATGAAAAGTACCCTATGTCTTAATATACTAGCTGTTGCCAGCGTGTATGACGGAAATTATCCCACGGGAACCTTCTACCGGGATGAAAAGTATCCTATGTCTTAATATACTAGCTGTTGCCAGCGTGTATGACGGAAATTATCCCACGGGAACCTTCTACCGGGATGAAAAGTATCCTATGTCTTAATATACTAGCTGTTGCCAGCGTGTATGTCGAAAATTATCCCACGGGAACCTTCTACCGGGATGAAAAGTATCCTATGTCTTAATATACTAGCTGTTGCCAGCGTGTATATCGGAAATTATCCCACGGGAACCTTCTACCGGTATGAAAGTATCCTATGTCTTAATATACTAGCTGTTGCCAGCGTGTATGTCGGAAATTATCCCACGGGAACCTTCTACCGGGATGAAAAGTATCCTATGTCTTAATATACTAGCTGTTGCCAGCGTGTATGACGGAAATTATCCCACGGGAACCTTCTACCGGGATGAAAAGTATCCTATGTCTTAATATACTAGCTGTTGCCAGCGTCTATGTCGGAAATTATCCCACGGGAACCTTCTACCGGGATGAAAAGTATCATATGTCTTAATATACTAGCTGTTGCCAGCGGCTTCGCCCGCGTGTATGTCGGAAATTATCCCACGGGAAACTTCTACTGGGATGAAAAGTATCCTACGTCTTAATATACTAGCTGTTGCCCGCGTGTATGTAGGAAATTATCCCACGGGAACCTTCTACCGGGATGAAAAGTATCCTATGTCTTACTATACTAGCTGTTGCCTGCGTGTATGTCGGATATTATCCCACGGGAACCTTCTACCGGGATGAAAAGTATCCTATGTCTTAATATACTAGCTGTTGCCAGCGGCTTTGTCAGAAATTATCCCACGGGAACCTTCCACCGGGATGAAAATTATCCTATGTTTTAATATACTAGCTGTTGCCCGCGTGTATGTCGGAAATTATCCCACGGGAACCTTCTACCGAGATGAAAAGTATCCTACGTCTTAATATACTAGCTGTTGCCAGCGTGTATGTCGGTTATTATTCCACGGGAACCTTCTAACAGGATGAAAAGTATCCTACGTCTTAATATACTAGCTGTTGCCAGCGTGTATGTCGGATATTTTCCCACGGGAACCTTCTACCGGGATGAAAAGTATCCTATGTCTTAATATACTAGCTGTTGCCAGCGGCTATGTCAGAAATTATCCCACGGGAACCTTCTACCGGGATGAAAAGTATCCTATGTCTTAATATACTAGCTGTTGCCAGCGGCTTCGCCCACGTGTATGTCGGAAATTATCCCACGGGAACCTTCTACCGGGATGAAAAGTATCCTATGTCTTAATGTACTAGCTGTTGCCAGCGGCTTCGCCAGCGTGTATGTCGGAAATTATCCCACGGGAACCTTCTACCGGGATGAAAAGTATCCTATGTCTTAATATACTAGCTGTTGCCAGCGTGTATGTCGGATATTATCCCACGGGAACCTTCTACCGGGATGAAAAGTATCCTATGTCTTAATATACTAGCTGTTGCCAGCGTGTATGTCGGATATTATCCCACGGGAACCTTCTACCGGGATGAAAAGTATCCTATGTCTTAATATACTAGCTGTTGCCAGCGGCTTCGCCCGCGTGTACGTCGGAAATTATGCCACGGGAACCTTCTACCGGGATGAAAAGTATCCTATGTCTTAATGTAATAGCTGTTGCCAGCGTGTATGTCGGAAATTATCCCACGGGAACCTTCTACCGGGATGAAAAGTATCCTATGTCTTAATATACTAGCTGCTGCCAGCGGCTATGTCGGAAATTATCCCACGGGAACCTTCTACCGGGATGAAAAGTATCCTATGTCTTAATATACTAGCTGTTGCCAGCGTCTATGTCGGAAATTATCCCACGGGAACCTTCTACCGGGATGAAAAGTATCCTATGTCTTAATATACTAGCTGTTGCCAGCGGCTTCGCCCGCGTGTATGTCGGAAATTATCCCACGGGAACCTTCTACCGGGATGAAAAGTATCCTATGTCTTAATATACTAGCTGTTGCCAGCGTGTATATCGGAAATTATCCCACGGGAACCTTCTACCGGGATTAAAAGTATCCTATGTCTTAATATACTAGCTGTTGCCAGCGCGTATGTCGGAAATTATCCCACGGGAACCTTCTACCGGGATGAAAAGTATCCTATGTCTTAATATACTAGCTGTTGCCCGCGTGTATGTCGGAAATTATCCCACGGGAACCTTCTACCGGGATGAAAAGTATCCTATGTCTTACTATACTAGCTGTTGCCAGCGGCTTCGCCCGCGTGTATGTTGGAAATTATCCCACGGGAACCTTCTACCAGGATGAAAAGTATCCTACGTCTTAATATACTAGCTGTTGCCAGCGTGTATGTCGGATATTATCCCACGGGAACCTTCTACCGGGATGAAAAGTATCCTATGTCTTAATATACTAGCTGTTGCCAGCGGCTATGTCAGAAATTATCCCACGGGAACCTTCTACCGGGATGAAAAGTATCCTATGTCTTAATATAATAGCTGTTGCCAGCGTGTATGTCGAAAATTATCCCACGGGAACCTTCTACCGGGATAAAAAGTATCCTATGTCTTAATATACTAGCTGTTGCCAGCGGCTTCGCCCACGTGTATGTCGGAAATTATCCCACGGGAACCTTCTACCGGGATGAAAAGTATCCTATGTCTTAATATACTAGCTGTTGCCAGCGGCTTCGCCAGCGTGTATGTCGGAAATTATTCCACGGGAACCTTCTACCGGGATGAAAAGTATCCTATGTCTTAATATACTAGCTGTTGCCCGCGTGTATGTCGGAAATTATCCCACGGGAACCTTCTACCGGGATGAAAAGTATCCTATGTCTTACTATACTAGCTGTTGCCAGCGGCTTCGCCCGCGTGTATGTTGGAAATTATCCCACGGGAACCTTCTACCGGGATGAAAAGTATCCTATGTCTTAATATACTAGCTTAAGAATATTTTTTATTTAAATAACTATCTGTTGCCCGCGGCTTAGCCTGCGTGAATGTCGGAAATTATCCCACGGGAACCTTCTACCGGGATGAAAAGTACCCTATGTCTTAATATACTAGCTGTTGCCAGCGTGTATGACGGAAATTATCCCACGGGAACCTTCTACCGGGATGAAAAGTATCCTATGTCTTAATATACTAGCTGTTGCCAGCGTGTATGACGGAAATTATCCCACGGGAACCTTCTACCGGGATGAAAAGTATCCTATGTCTTAATATACTAGCTGTTGCCAGCGTGTATGTCGGAAATTATCCCACGGGAACCTTCTACCGGGATGAAAAGTATCCTATGTCTTAATATACTAGCTGTTGCCAGCGTGTATATCGGAAATTATCCCACGGGAACCTTCTACCGGTATGAAAGTATCCTATGTCTTAATATACTAGCTGTTGCCAGCGTGTATGTCGGAAATTATCCCACGGGAACCTTCTACCGGGATGAAAAGTATCCAATGTCTTAATATACTAGCTGTTGCCAGCGTGTATGACGGAAATTATCCCACGGGAACCTTCTACCGGGATGAAAAGTATCCTATGTCTTAATATACTAGCTGTTGCCAGCGTCTATGTCGGAAATTATCCCACGGGAACCTTCTACCGGGATGAAAAGTATCATATGTCTTAATTTACTAGCTGTTGCCAGCGGCTTCGCCCGCGTGTATGTCGGAAATTATCCCACGGGAAACTTCTACTGGGATGAAAAGTATCCTATGTCTTAATATACTAGCTGTTGCCCGCGTGTATGTCGGAAATTGTCCCACGGGAACCTTCTACCGGGATGAAAAGTATCCTATGTCTTACTATACTAGCTGTTGCCTGCGTGTATGTCGGATATTATCCCACGGGAACCTTCTACCGGGATGAAAAGTATCCTATGTCTTAATATACTAGCTGTTGCCAGCGGCTATGTCAGAAATTATCCCACGGGAACCTTCCACCGGGATGAAAAGTATCCTATGTCTTAATATACTAGCTGTTGCCCGCGTGTATGTCGGAAATTATCCCACGGGAACCTTCTACCGGGATGAAAAGTATCCTATGTCTTACTATACTTGCTGTTGCCAGCGGCTTCGCCCGCGTGTATGTTGGAAATTATCCCACGGGAACCTTCTACCGGGATGAAAAGTATCCTATGTCTTAATATACTAGCTTAAGAATATTTTTTATTTAAATAACTATCTGTTGCCCGCGGCTTAGCCTGCGTGAATGTCGGAAATTATCCCACGGGAACCTTCTACCGGGATGAAAAGTACCCTATGTCTTAATATACTAGCTGTTGCCAGCGTGTATGACGGAAATTATCCCACGGGAACCTTCTACCGGGATGAAAAGTATCCTATGTCTTAATATACTAGCTGTTGCCAGCGTGTATGACGGAAATTATCCCACGGGAACCTTCTACCGGGATAAAAAGTATCCTATGTCTTAATATACTAGCTGTTGCCAGCGTGTATGACGGAAATTATCCCACGGGAACCTTCTACCGGGATGAAAAGTATCCTATGTCTTACTATACTTGCTGTTGCCAGCGGCTTCGCCCGCGTGTATGTTGGAAATTATCCCACGGGAACCTTCTACCGGGATGAAAAGTATCCTATGTCTTAATATACTAGCTGTTGCCAGCGTGTATGTGGGATATTATCTCACGGGAACCTTCTACCGGGATGAAAAGTATCCTATGTCTTAATATACTAGCTGTTGCCAGCGGCTATGTCGGAAATTATCCCACGGGAACCTTCTACCGGGATGAAAAGTATCCTATGTCTTAATATACTAGCTGTTGCCCGCGTGTATGTCGGAAATTATCCCACGGGAACCTTCTACCGGGATGAAAAGTATCCTATGTCTTAATATACTAGCTGTTGCCAGCGTGTATGTCGGATATTATCCCACGGTAACCTTCTACCGGGATGAAAAGTATCCTATGTCTTAATATACTAGCTGTTGCCAGCGGCTATGTCGGAAATTATCCCACGGGAACCTTCTACCGGGATGAAAAGTATCCTATGTCTTAATATACTAGCTGTTGCCAGCGTGTATGTCGGATATTATCCCACGGGAACCTTCTACCGGGATGAAAAGTATCCTATGTCTTAATATACTAGCTGTTGCCAGCGGCTATGTCGGAAATTATCCCACGGGAACCTTCTACCGGGATGAAAAGTATCCTATGTCTTAATATAATAGCTGTTGCCAGCGTGTATGTCGGAAATTATCCCACGGGAACCTTCTACCGGGATGAAAAGTATCCTATGTCTTAATATACTAGCTGTTGCCAGCGGCTATGTCGGAAATTATCCCACGGGAACCTTCTACCGGGATGAAAAGTATCCTATGTCTTAATATACTACCTGTTGCCAGCGGCTTCGCCAGCGTGTATGTCGGAAATTATCCCACGGGAACCTTCTACCGGGATGAAAAGTATCCTATGTCTTAATATACTAGCTGTTGCCAGCGTGTATGTCGGAAATTATCCCACGGGAACCTTCTACCGGGATGAAAAGTATCCTATGTCTTAATATACTAGCTGTTGCTAGCGTCTATGTCGGAAATTATCCCACGGGAACCTTCTACCGGGATGAAAGTATCCTATGTCTTAATATACTAGCTGTTGCCAGCGGCTTCGCCCGCGTGTATGTCGGAAATTATCCCACGGGAACCTTCTACCGGGATGAAAAGTATCCTATGTCTTAATATACTACCTGTTGCCCGCGTGTATGTCGGAAATTATCCCACGGGAACCTTCTACCGGGATGAAAAGTATCCTATGTCTTACTATACTAGCTGTTGCCAGCGGCTTCGCCCGCGTGTATGTTGGAAATTATCCCACGGGAACCTTCTACCGGGATGAAAAGTATCCTATGTCTTAATATACAAGCTGTTGCCAGCGTGTATGTCGGATATTATCCCACGGGAACCTTTTACCGGGATGAAAAGTATCCTATGTCTTAATATACTAGCTGTTGCCAGCGTGTATGTCGGATATTATCCCACGGGAACCTTCTACCGGGATGAAAAGTATCCTATGTCTTAATATACTAGCTGTTGCCAGCGGCTATGTCGGAAATTATCCCACGGGAACCTTCTACCGGGATGAAAAGTATCCTATGTCTTAATATAATAGCTGTTGCTAGCGTGTATGTCGGAAATTATCCCACGGGAACCTTCTACCGGGATGAAAAGTATCCTATGTCTTAATATACTAGCTGTTGCCAGCGGCTATGTCGGAAATTATCCCACGGGAACCTTCTACCGGGATGAAAAGTATCCTATGTCTTAATATACTACCTGTTGCCAGCGGCTTCGCCAGCGTGTATGTCGGAAATTATCCCACGGGAACCTTCTACCGGGATGAAAAGTTACCTATGTCTTAATATACTAGCTGTTGCCCGCGTGTATGTCGGAAATTATCCCACGGGAACCTTCTACCGGGATGAAAAGTATCCTATGTCTTAATATACTAGCTGTTGCCCGCGTGTATGTCGGTAATTATCCCACGGGAACCTTCTACCGGGATGAAAAGTATCCTATGTCTTAATATACTAGCTGTTGCCAGCGTGTATGTCGGAAATTATCCCACGGGAACCTTCTACCGGGATGAAAAGTATCCTATGTCTTAATATACTAGCTGTTGCCAGCGTCTATGTCGGAAATTATCCCACGGGAACCTTCTACCGGGATGAAAGTATCCTATGTCTTAATATACTAGCTGTTGCCAGCGGCTTCGCCCGCGTGTATGTCGGAAATTATCCCACGGGAACCTTCTACCGGGATGAAAAGTATCCTATGTCTTAATATACTACCTGTTGCCCGCGTGTATGTCGGAAATTATCCCACGGGAATCTTCTACCGGGATGAAAAGTATCCTATGTCTTAATATACTAGCTGTTGCCCGCGTGTATTAGAATTAGAATTAGAATTAGAATTAATTTATTTGTAAGAATGTAGTTTTACATCGTATGGTGTTAATATTTTTTAAGTTCTATACATTCTACCACAACATAGGGTGTACAAATATTCAAATGTGTCAATAAATAATGTGACAAATATAATTACAGTAAATTTTAAGATTTGTGTTTTACAGTAAGTCCAATTTGAATTAATATTATTATAATTAAGTGTTCGTTACTTTAAAATCAATGTCAAAATTAAGTACACACATCAACACGGTCTAGGGATATTTCATACTCAATTAAATAACTCGAAAAGTACTGGCCGCATTGGAATCTTTTATACACCGATTTGTTTGTAATTTATCTCAGACTAATTCCAAATTCTAATTTTTGAAAATTCTTTTGTTTCGGTGGCATAAAATGTCTTGATGTGTAGGAGAGGGAATTTTCATTTGTGCGAAATTTAGAAAACAATACGAATTACGTTTAGTTACAGTTTTTTTTTTCATTTTTAAACGAAAGATAAAGTTAAAATTGGGGTATTGTAGCCTTGCAACGCCAACATTTGACGAGGGCGGAGATGTTACCAGCTGTGGGAATGCTGGAAGCTGGGTCTGTTCAGCGTAATGTTGCTGAGGCCATAGGGACCCACCAAAATGTAATTTCAAGATTGTGGACACGCTATCGTGCCACAGGTGAAGTAGCGGAGAGGCACCGGGGGCCAAGTCGCATCACTACCCCCAGACAAGACCGATTTTTGCAAATTACTGCGCGAGCTCAACCAAATGCAACGGCGACTCAATTGGTCCAAAGGCTGCGAGTGGAACACCAAGTGCTTGTGAGTGACCAAACTGTAAGAAGGCGACTGCATGAAAGCAATCTACTCTCTCGTAGACCACTCGGGGTCCCACCTTTACGGAGAGGCAATCGTGGACGACGATTAGAATGGGTTCGGAACCACGTGGACTGGGGCCGTGAGCAATGGTCCAATGTGCTGTTCACGGATGAATCCATGTTCGGCTTCCACCCAGATTCACAAAGGACGCGTGTTTGGCGAGTTCCTGGACGATGGAGCCGTCTTCAGAACCCTCAGGAAGTTCACCCATACCAAGGAGGAACAATTATGGTTTGGGCAGGAATTCGTCTTGGAGGACGGACGGATCTCGTTTGGGTGTGGGGCAATATGACGGCAGAACGATACGTCCAACAGGTGCTGGGGCCCGTAATCTTGCCCCACAGAACACAAATGGGGCAAGATTTCCTGCTCATGCACGAGAATGCCCGGGCACACACGGCGAGAACGGTAGCAGCTTGGTTACATACACACAATGTTAGGGCCTTAGACTGGCCTGCTCAATCGCCAGATCTAAATCCCATTGAGCATGCGTGGGATATGCTGCAAAGAAGAGCTCTGAAGGAAGTTCCTGAAAATCTGGCTACAGAAGATCAACTTTTTGCGCACCTCAGAAGGACATGGGACAATATTCCCAGCAAGACATTGACAACCTTGTTCTGAGCATGCCGAATCGTTGCCGATGTGTTATGAACATCATGGGTGCTTTCTCAGACTACTAACTTCAAGTTTATAAACACAAATTAAATGATTTTTCTATTTTTTTCAGTTTTTACTCACAAATTAAAAGTTAATTCATATACGGTTTCCGTCTATGCTTCATTTTTTTCTATAAAATCCTGAAATTTTAATCTAAGTACCTTAACCATTATTAAAAAATGGTAGAATATTAAATAACGTATCTTTTAAATATATACATGTCATATAAATAATTAACACATTGATAGTAATACGCTTTTTTAAAAATATCCCTAGACCGTGTTGATGTGTGTATATGTCATCTTAGATTTTTACAATATTCCATATATTCGCCATTGTCATAAAAGCAATTTTCTAGTAACCAACTTGTCAGCTTTTTCTTGAACATAAGTATGGGAAGTTCCTTAAATGAGTTAGGTAACTTGTTATACACCTGAATGGCATTCACATATACATTCTTTCTAAATATTTGCAATCTACATTGAGGTACATTTAATTCATATTTATATTTATTTCTAGCAGAAGCCTTTTTGTGGCTCACTTCAGATTGCATGCGAAAATAGTCCGGATATTGTTTTACTAGCATACATAGTTCTTTGATGTACATGCATGGTAAGGGTAAAATGTGAAGTTTTTTAAATATAGGTTTACAACTGTCCAAGAACCAGACGCCAGCTATTGCCCTAACGCACTTTTTTTGTACCCGAAATGCCCTTAAAATTTCAACTGAATTGCCCCATAGTATCAGACCATATGACAGCACAGACGATACGTATCCGTGATATGCAGTGACTGCTGCATCTACGGACACTGTTGATCGTAGACGTTTTATTGCGTATACGAATTTGTCTAGCTTATCGCATACGTAATTGATGTGTGACTTCCAGTTACAGTTTTGATCCACTATTATGCCTAAGAATTTTGTGTTTACTACTTGTTCTAGGATACTGTCTTCATAATGTATATTAAGACTCTGAAAGTTTGATTTATAAGTTTGAAAATTCATTATTTTTGTTTTATTTAGATTGATTTTTAAATTATTGTTATTAAGCCAAATTATTATGTCTTTGATTGCTTCATTAACTTCCTGTTCCAATTTATTTTTGTCTTTACATTTTATTATTAGTGTTGTATCGTCGGCAAACAAGATCGTTTCATGGCGTGTTGCATTGGGAAGGTCATTAATATATAGCAGAAATAAAAATGATCCCACCACGCTGCCTTGGGGTACTCCTACTGCATTAGTTTTAAAATTAGATTTATAGTCTACTTTGTTCCCATCCGCGACTTTTGTAATTTGCACACATTGACGCCTATCACTGAGGTACGATCTAAGCCAGTCATTGGCTTTGCCCCTTATGCCATATTTATCTAATTTGCTTAGTAATAACTTATGATCTACGAAGTCAAAGGCTTTACTCATGTCAAAAAAAATTGCTGCTACAGGTATGTTGTCATTCATTGCCTCGGTTATTATTTTAATTAAATTAAAACAAGCTAAAGAGGTGGTGCGATTTTTCCTGAATCCAAATTGCTCCCGCCTTAGCAAATTATACTTGTCCACATAGTCGTATAGCCTTTTTAATATTATCTTCTCAAATATTTTTGATATTATAGGAATTAAGGTTATAGGTCTATAGTTCGTCATGTCAGATCTATCACCATTCTTAAATATCGGTTTGACTATTGAGTTCTTTAATGCGGTTGGGAACTTGCCTTCTGAAAACGATATGTTAATTAAGTAGCTCAGCGGTTTGCATAAGTGATTAGCACAAGCTTTTATAATTTTGGTACTTAATTCGTCAAAACCGACAGACGCAGTATTTTTAAGGTTTTTGATTACCCTGAACACTTCTATAGGGTCAGTAGGATTTAGGAATATTGTATTATTGTGATTAATGTCCATAGTTCTATTTATAGCGTCAATATTATACGTAAATTCATTATTATTTGTCAATTGGATATAGTATTCGTTAAACACGCCACAAATTTTTTGCGGGTCAGTGATGTTGTTAGTTTTTAATACTATTTGTTTTATATCATTACTTTTTTGTGTCTCACCAATTTTTTTATTAATAATATTCCAAGTCGCCTTGCACTTGTTTTTCATATTCTGTATGTATCTTTTATTTTGTATTTGCTGACATATGTTAATACAACTTTTAAGTATGTCCCTATATGTTTTATACTTTTTTGCTAATCGATTTTTGTTTGTTTTATTATGGATATTTTTTAAATGTAAATAACGTTTCCGTATACACGACTTTTTTAAACCTTTTGTCAACCACAGAGTATTATTTCTTCCGTTCGACCTTTTTATTTTTTGTATGGGAAAACATAGTTTATGAAACAGTTGTAATGTTCCCAGGAATACCTTATATGCATCTTCCAAATTATCCTTAACATACATGTCAGAGAATGATAGCGCAGAAATACATTCACAAAACTGTTGTATGTTTTCTTCATGATACTCCCTTTTGTACTCAAACCAAGTTGGCCTAGATTTTGGTTTATTAGTCGTCACTGTCAGGGTCTGCCCTGTCTCATGATCGGAAAGAGCCAGGTGATGAACTTCACCTTTAGCTTTTTTGATATTGCTTGCAAATAAATCTAAACACGATTGTTTTCTGGTTGGTGTGTTTATATGCAATTCAATATTGAAATTTTTCAACAATCCTAATAGTTCTTGGCAACTTTTATTTGGTTTTATTGTATCTAAATTCCAATCACCACAAATAATTACCTTCTTCGATTTCTTTGTGACTCTAATTAGTAATGTTTCCAATTTTTCTAGGAAAACTTTTGGATTGCTATTTGGTGTCCTATAAATACAAATAATGATGATTTGATTAACTATTAATTCTATTCCGGTACATTCAAAGTTAAAATTACATGCAATATCATTTATTAATTTATCTAATTTTACGCAAGTCATCTCATTCTTAACTAGAATGCATGTCCCCCCTCGTTTAGTATCTCGACAGTATGACGCGACGAGTTTATAACCAGGAATCTTGAGAAGTGATTCTGATTTGCTTTTAAGGAATGTCTCACTTAAACAAATTATGTCAATTTCCTTACCATTCTGGGAGAATTCATTAAGTGCCACTGTTATTTCGTCTATCTTATTAAAAATACCTGCAATGTTTTGATGAAACAGTATCAGACGAGATTTACTGCGAGGTACGAAAAAAAGGTGCATTTGACTTAGGGGAAGGTTCTCTTAAGTTTGGGTGACTAATTTTATTGAAATAAAATGGGATAGTTCCTTTCTTAACCTGTTTTACCGGTCTTTGTAGATTGTCATTAGGTTGGATTTGGTTTTTAGGTTTGAAATAGTATAGAATGGTACCCTCCTTATTTCGCTCTGGCATTTGGGATTTGGACGGCTTATTTTCAATGCAAACACTTGGCTGTAATTGCTTGTTTGTTTTATTAGAAAAAGTCAAGAATTTTTCATTGTACGTCATAGAATCTATTTCTAGGTTAAGCTTAGAACTTAGCATACTCGTAAAGTCATACATTTTATTCATAAAAACATGTCTGTGATTCAATTGAATTAATTTACAGTTAACATAATTTTTCACAATTAGATACAACTGTTTATTAAGCATGTATTCATTAAGATATGGGTTGTATTGTACATTTGTTATAAAAACCTTTTGCTTTCGAAATATGTATAATATACTACTTAAATTTGACACATATTTGTATACATTCTTGTCACATATACCAAAACACAATATTATAATGTCTTTGTTTGTGACATTTTTTGACATATTTTCACACGTCTTTAGCATTTCGCCGCTTGTGGCAGATGTTTTTACCATTCCGAAGATGCCAAACTCGTCATTCCATCTACCTTGCCTACTTTCAAGTATTCTTTCAGAAAGATTTTGAGCGTGGTCATCTCCAATGATGTAAATCATTCTTCTTTTTTTATGGTCATTATTTTCATTAATATTTACTTCCTCATTTAAGGTTTTAGGTTTCACTGTTTTTTGTTCACAGTCTCTTCCAACTATGGTAGGTAGGGTCCAGGTCGATGGGCTCGGTACATTCTTAATCAGGTACTCAGTTTTTTTGCAGTCATTTGTTAATATGTCTGCTCTGATACTATGCGACATTTGGTTGACTAACCGTTGTGGAATGCTATTAGTATGAGTTCTAGGTGTTTCCGTCTGCGTGTGTATTTGGCCTCGGGCTAAGCTTATCTTAACGTTCGTCAGTTTCTTTAGCAGAGGTGTTGAAACTTTGCTTTGTGGTGTGAATGGTGTGTACACTGGGCTTCCTGGCACGGTTTCACTTGACACTTTTTTCAGGAGATGTATTTGTTTGTTGTTGTCCTCTAATTTCTGCTTAAGACTGTTGCATTCGTGGTTTAAATTTGCTATTTCTTCGTGCGCAGTAGTTAATTCCAAACGAAGATCTTTTACCTGTTGGTTTAAGTACCGAAAGTCAGCCAGGCTAAGGCCGGCGCTTGTAGGCATACTTTTTGTTGACAGATCCAGTAACTCCGTATCAGATACTTCGGATAAAGTTGAGCTCAGCCGTGTTCGATCCATGGTTATTGTCGATAGATCGCATTCAGACTTATTTCTTTTGATTTTGTTTCTACAAGTAATGTTATCCATGACAAATGAACTTCGTAATATCTCCGTATTTGTTTGCCGAGCCACAGATGAGTAATAACCACAGATTAAAAAGTGTTGATATATGAGCGTTTCGCTATAGGCCTAGACAACCTAGATTTAATAATACTGGCAACAATTGGTAATTGCTTCGCCGGTAATTGCAGGCAGATGAACTTTTAACTACCTACTATTGATAAATAGATGGCGTTAGCATATTTTTGGGGATTCGTCTGATAACGGATTAATACAAATTTTTGCTAACCGTTCATTTATATTGAATCATTTAAGTTTTGGGAAACACGTAGGAAAATGTATATGCTTTTGTTGGCCGTAGCCTTTATTACATTGTTAACTCACAGTTTTAGGTCCACACTCGCTATGCAGCAATTTTCAACGGCTTTTACTGCACTTTATGGATAATCGGTTTATTTGAAATCTACCCAGTTTTTATGGAAGACAACAATCACAGCACTGTTTTGTCACTTTCTGCACTGGTCTTTTGTATTTTTGTCCACGAATAATAACTTAATAATCTTATTTAAACAATTTTTATACCGGTGAATGTTTACTTGTTCAGTGTTGCCACAGTGTATGTCGGAAATTATCCCACGGGAACCTTCTACCGGGATGAAAAGTATCCTATGTCTTAATATACTAGCTGTTGCCAGCGTGTATGTCGGATATTATCCCACGGGAACCTTCTACCGGGATGAAAAGTATCCTATGTCTTAATATACTAGCTGTTGCCAGCGTGTATGTCGGAAATTATCCCACGGGAACCTTCTACCGGGATGAAAAGTACCCTATGTCTTAATATACTAGCTGTTGCCAGCGTGTATGTCGGAAATTATCCCACGGGAACCTTCTACCGGGATGAAAAGTATCCTATGTCTTAATATACTAGCTGTTGCCAGCGTGTATATCGGAAATTATCCCACGGGAACCTTCTACCGGGATGAAAAGTATCCTACGTCTTAATATACTAGCTGTTGCCAGCGTGTATGTCGGTTATTATCCCACGGGAACCTTCTACCGGGATGAAAAGTATCCTATGTCTTAATATACTAGCTGTTGCCAGCGTCTATGTCGGAAATTATCCCACGGGAACCTTCTACCGGGATGAAAGTATCCTATGTCTTAATATACTAGCTGTTGCCAGCGGCTTCGCCCGCGTGTATGTCGGAAATTATCCCACGGGAACCTTCTACCGGGATGAAAAGTATCCTATGTCTTAATATACTACCTGTTGCCCGCGTGTATGTCGGAAATTATCCCACGGGAACCTTCTACCGGGATGAAAAGTATCCTATGTCTTACTATACTAGCTGTTGCCAGCGGCTTCGCCCGCGTGTATGTTGGAAATTATCCCACGGGAACCTTCTACCGGGATGAAAAGTACCCTATGTCTTAATATACTAGCTGTTGCCAGCGTGTATGTCGGAAATTATCCCACGGGAACCTTCTACCGGGATGAAAAGTATCCTATGTCTTAATATACTAGCTGTTGCCAGCGTGTATATCGGAAATTATCCCACGGGAACCTTCTACCGGGATGAAAAGTATCCTACGTCTTAATATACTAGCTGTTGCCAGCGTGTATGTCGGTTATTATCCCACGGGAACCTTCTACCGGGATGAAAAGTATCCTATGTCTTAATATACTACCTGTTGCCCGCGTGTATGTCGGAAATTATCCCACGGGAACCTTCTACCGGGATGAAAAGTATCCTATGTCTTACTATACTAGCTGTTGCCAGCGGCTTCGCCCGCGTGTATGTTGGAAATTATCCCACGGGAACCTTCTACCGGGATGAAAAGTATCCTATGTCTTAATATACTAGCTGTTGCCAGCGTGTATGTCGGATATTATCCCACGGGAACCTTCTACCGGGATGAAAAGTATCCTATGTCTTAATATACTAGCTGTTGCCAGCGTGTATGTCGGAAATTATCCCACGGGAACCTTCTACCGGGATGAAAAGTACCCTATGTCTTAATATACTAGCTGTTGCCAGCGTGTATGTCGGAAATTATCCCACGGGAACCTTCTACCGGGATGAAAAGTATCCTATGTCTTAATATACTAGCTGTTGCCAGCGTGTATATCGGAATTTTTTTTTTTTTTTTTTTTTTTTTTTATTTGTGATGGGTTTGCTCTTGACTCTAGTCTAGGTCAGAGGTGACAGAGACAAAGTCGACGATGGAGTGAGCTTACCCAGAAGAAGCCTGTTCACTCTCACTTTGAAGAGATTAGGGTTGTATACGTTCGGAAACACAGACGCAGGTAGTGACTTCCACTCTTTTGCTGTGCGCATTATAAAAGACATTTGGAAGCGCTTAGTGCGAATTGGTGGAATAGCAACCAGGTAGGGATGGTAACTGGCAGTGCGTCTAGATGTCTTAGCTCTGCGTTCCACCGAGTCAAGCGCGGCTAGTTGGTACTTAGCTGATCCATCCCAAAGGTGACTGCAATACTTCATGCAGGATCGGACTTGCGCTTTGTAAAGGGTTAAAAGCTGTCCAGGCGTAAAGTATCGCTTCACCCTATTTAGGATGCCCAGTTTCTTGGCCGCAGTTTGGGCCTTGTACTCGATGGTGGCGCCGAAGTTGAGACCAGATGTCAACTCCATGCCTAGGAGCTCAAGTCGATCAGTTACAGGAACAGATGTACCTCGAAAAGTAGGAGTTAGGGCGAAACGACTCTTTTTAGCGGTAAAAAGACACGCCTGCGTTTTGGTGGCGTTAAAAGAGACCAGATTATCATCACCCCACTGGGAGACAAAGCTTAAGGTCAAATCTGTCCGCTCTACCATGGCCTCTCTCAAGGAACGAACTTCAGCCCCGCTGGTTTTTGCGCTGGACAAGTATCTCTCTGAAACTGTACTGTCATCTGCGTACCCAACAATACCAGGCCGAAGCAGGTCATTGATGTGCAGCAGGAAAAGAGTTGCAGAGAGAACAGACCCCTGAGGAACTCCGGCATCAATAGCCATAAGGTCAGAAGAGCAGCCATCAACAACTACTCTAATCGACCGTTCACTAAGGAAATCTGATATCCAGCTACAAAAATCAGCTGGGATGCCATAAGCAGGAAGCTTGCTGAGCAGAGCAGCGTGCCAGACCCTGTCAAAGGCCTTCGAGATGTCAAGCGATACAGCCAGTGCTTCGCCGTGTTTCTCGATGGCTTCGCCAAAGCAGTGCGTGACATACACAAGAAGATCGCCAGTTGACCGTCCCCGGCGAAAGCCATATTGATGGTCACTGAGGAGATCATTGTCTTCAAGGTAGTTCAGCAACTTATTGTTCAGTACCCTTTCCAAAACTTTGCACAGAATGGAGGTAATGGCGATCGGACGGTAATGGGCAGGGTCTGCACGGTCGCCTTTTTTGGGCACTGGTTGTACATTTGCAAGCTTCCAGGATTTCGGCACCGTTCTTTTTTCAAGAGAGAGGCGGAACAAACGTGTCAATACAGGAGACAGTTCAGGCGCACACTGCCTCAACACTCTCGCTGGAATGCCGTCAGGCCCGCTGGCCTTGTTCACGTCTAGACTGCACAATACTCTTCGGACCTCTTTAATGTGTACTGCGATCTCCGGCATCGAGGAGTCACAATGAGGTACAGTAGGTGGTTGCTTTGAGCCAGCATCCAGACGTGAATTGCTTGCGAAGAGAGATGCAAATAAATTTGCCTTCTCAGTTGCAGAGTGAGCCAGCGACCCATCAGGTTTCATCATAGGAGGTAAAGTGGGACGACAGAAATTCGTTTCAACCGCTTTAGACAGGGGCCAGAACTGTTTACTACCCGGAGGGTGCGAAGCCAGCCTGGCCCCGATATGTCCGACATGGTCAAAACGTGCCCTACGCAAAACCCGCTTGCAGAACTTGGCGGCAGAATTAAAGGCTCTCTTCCTCGCGCGAACCCTGCGCGCTCTAACTTTGCGGTCGCGGGCCTTGACCCAGGCTTGGTAGGCAGTCTCTTTTCGGGCCTCAGCGTGGGCACATTCTGCATTATACCAAGGCCGGGATTTGTGACCGAGCGGGATGTCGGAGAATGGAATAAAATATTCCATCCCCTGCCGAATCACGTCCGCAACCGCGTCAGCACAGCGCGAGGGGTCACCCGAGGAAAAGCACACTTGCCGCCATGGATAAGACGCAAAAAAGTGCCGCATCTCATCCCAGTCTGCTGACCCGTATCGCCATACTCGCCTCGTGCCTCTAGGGCTCTCATCTGGAGGAGAGCAGGTTGATATGGATTTCACCAGACAGTGGTCAGACGTTCCCAGCGGGGCTGAGACCGATACTGAATGACTGTCCGGATCAGATGCCAGCAGAAGGTCCAAGCAATTGGGTGTGTGGCCGTCAACATCCGGTACCCGCGTTGCCACATTCACCATCTGGGTTAGATCTAGCGTTAAAGCAAAATTGCGCGCCTCCAACCCAGCATGGTCAGTTTTCTGGTATGGGAACAACCATTCTTTATGATGGGCGTTGAAGTCCCCCAGAAAAATGAGCTTCGCCGTTGGGTACCGTTGCTGGGCTACGTCAGTCGACTCCACGAGGAAATTAAAGAGCGCTGTTGTCTCCTGGTCACCGCTATGCGATCGGTAGATGCCGATGTAGAGAGATTTCTCCACGCCAGTATCCACAAATAGCCATATGGCAGAGAAACCCGATTTCTCAAAGCAACGGAGACGACGACAACAAATGTAATCGCGGACGTACACACAGACCCCAGCTTGCTTCTTGAACTTGTGTTCAAGAGAGTACCCCGGGTAGTTGAGGTACGCCACGTCCGACGGGGTTGTTATCTTCGTCTCCGTTAGGAAAAACAGGTGCGGCTTCTCGGTCTCAAGGTGGTGATGGACCGAATCGAGATTGGAGTGCAACCCCCTGATATTAGTGAGGTGCACTTTTAGTGGGAGGAAGTGCAGCCGTTGTTTTACCCTATTTTTCTTCGCTTTGTGTGTCATATGAGTGGAGTTGTTGGGGGAAAAGGTCAACTTGTCGAGGCGCCGCTCAGTGATCCAAGTGGAACACTAGAGCCAACCAAACCTACGGGGAACTCATCTGGAGACTGCGGGGACGCCCGAACCCCCCCGGATATGGCCACCGGGTCCTCCCATCCAGTCGCCGGCTGGCACGGTGGAGCATACCGGGATTTTTCGCGAGTTGGCGGGGCAGCCTTTGGCACGTGGCTGGCGTGCTACTTGGGCCCCCTACTGACTGCGGTCGGCCAATGGCTGGCACCGTGCTTCGGATCCCGCTACCCTCCAAAATGAGTTACCCAGCTAGCTGACTCAGAGACCACAACCGGTGCCAAACAGCGCAACTGACAATCTCCTTCTCCCCCAAAGGCACTGGCACTCCCACACACCGACGGAACACAGCAAGCTGCTTGGCGCCAGACTCCGGTGGGAAATTATCCCACGGGAACCTTCTACCGGGATGAAAAGTATCCTACGTCTTAATATATTAGCTGTTGCCAGCGTGTATGTCGGTTATTATCCCACGGGAACCTTCTAACAGGATGAAAAGTATCCTACGTCTTAATATACTAGCTGTTGCCAGCGTGTATGTCGGATATTATCCCACGGGAACCTTCTACCGGGATGAAAAGTATCCTATGTCTTAATATACTAGCTGTTGCCAGCGGCTATGTCAGAAATTATCCCACGGGAACCTTCTACCGGGATGAAAAGTATCCTATGTCTTAATATACTAGCTGTTGCCAGCGGCTTCGCCCACGTGTATGTCGGAAATTATCCCACGGGAACCTTCTACCAGGATGAAAAGTATCCTATGTCTTAATATACTAGCTGTTGCCAGCGGCTTCGCCAGCGTGTATGTCGGAAATTATCCCACGGGAACCTTCTACCGGGATGAAAAGTATCCTATGTCTTAATATACTAGCTGTTGCCCGCGTGTATGTCGGAAATTATCCCACGGGAACCTTCTACCGGGATGAAAAGTATCCTATGTCTTACTATACTAGCTGTTGCCAGCGGCTTCGCCCGCGTGTATGTTGGAAATTATCCCACGGGAACCTTCTACCGGGATGAAAAGTATCCTATGTCTTAATATACTAGCTTAAGAATATTTTTTATTTAAATAACTATCTGTTGCCCGCGGCTTAGCCTGCGTGAATGTCGGAAATTATCCCACGGGAACCTTCTACCGGGATGAAAAGTATCCTATGTCTTAATATACTAGCTGTTGCCAGCGTGTATGACGGAAATTATCCCACGGGAACCTTCTACCAGGATGAAAAGTATCCTATGTCTTAATATACTAGCTGTTGCCAGCGTGTATGTCGGAAATTATCCCACGGGAACCTTCTACCGGGATGAAAAGTACCCTATGTCTTAATATACTAGCTGTTGCCAGCGTGTATGTCGGAAATTATCCCACGGGAACCTTCTACCGGGATGAAAAGTATCCTATGTCTTAATATACTAGCTGTTGCCAGCGTGTATATCGGAAATTATCCCACGGGAACCTTCTACCGGGATGAAAAGTATCCTATGTCTTAATATACTAGCTGTTGCCAGCGCGTATGTCGGAAATTATCCCACGGGAACCTTCTACCGGGATGAAAAAGTATCCTATGTCTTAATATACTAGCTGTTGCCCGCGTGTATGTCGGAAATTATCCCACGGGAACCTTCTACCGGGATGAAAAGTATCCTATGTCTTACTATACTAGCTGTTGCCAGCGGCTTCGCCCGCGTGTATGTTGGAAATTATCCCACGGGAACCTTCTACCAGGATGAAAAGTATCCTACGTCTTAATATACTAGCTGTTGCCAGCGTGTATGTCGGATATTATCCCACGGGAACCATCTACCGGGATGAAAAGTATCCTATGTCTTAATATACTAGCTGTTGCCAGCGGCTATGTCAGAAATTATCCCACGGGAACCTTCTACCGGGATGAAAAGTATCCTATGTCTTAATATAATAGCTGTTGCCAGCGTGTATGTCGAAAATTATCCCACGGGAACCTTCTACCGGGATAAAAAGTATCCTATGTCTTAATATACTAGCTGTTGCCAGCGGCTTCGCCCACGTGTATGTCGGAAATTATCCCACGGGAACCTTCTACCGGGATGAAAAGTATCCTATGTCTTAATATACTAGCTGTTGCCAGCGGCTTCGCCCACGTGTATGTCGGAAATTATCCCAAGGGAACCTTCTACCGGGATGAAAAGTATCCTATGTCTTAATATACTAGCTGTTGCCAGCGGCTTCGCCAGCGTGTATGTCGGAAATTATCCCACGGGAACCTTCTACCGGGATGAAAAGTATCCTATGTCTTAATATACTAGCTGTTGCCCGCGTGTATGTCGGAAATTATCCCACGGGAACCTTCTACCGGGATGAAAAGTATCCTATGTCTTACTATACTTGCTGTTGCCAGCGGCTTCGCCCGCGTGTATGTTGGAAATTATCCCACGGGAACCTTCTACCGGGATGAAAAGTATCCTATGTCTTAATATACTAGCTTAAGAATATTTTTTATTTAAATAACTATCTGTTGCCCGCGGCTTAGCCTGCGTGAATGTCGGAAATTATCCCACGGGAACCTTCTACCGGGATGAAAAGTACCCTATGTCTTAATATACTAGCTGTTGCCAGCGTGTATGACGGAAATTATCCCACGGGAACCTTCTACCGGGATGAAAAGTATCCTATGTCTTAATATACTAGCTGTTGCCAGCGTGTATGACGGAAATTATCCCACGGGAACCTTCTACCGGGATAAAAAGTATCCTATGTCTTAATATACTAGCTGTTGCCAGCGTGTATGACGGAAATTATCCCACGGGAACCTTCTACCGGGATGAAAAGTATCCTATGTCTTAATATACTAGCTGTTGCAAGCGTGTATGTCGGAAATTATCCCACGGGAACCTTCTACCGGGATGAAAAGTATCCTATGTCTTAATATACTAGCTGTTGCCCGCGTGTATGTCGGAAATTATCCCACGGGAACCTTCTACCGGGATGAAAAGTATCCTATGTCTTACTATACTAGCTGTTGCCAGCGGCTTCGCCCGCGTGTATGTTGGAAATTATCCCACGGGAACCTTCTACCAGGATGAAAAGTATCCTACGTCTTAATATACTAGCTGTTGCCAGCGTGTATGTCGGATATTATCCCACGGGAACCTTCTACCGGGATGAAAAGTATCCTATGTCTTAATATACTAGCTGTTGCCAGCGGCAATGTCAGAAATTATCCCACGGGAACCTTCTACCGGGATAAAAAGTATCCTATGTCTTAATATAATAGCTGTTGCCAGCGTGTATGTCGAAAATTATCCCACGGAAACCTTCTACCGGGATAAAAAGTATCCTATGTCTTAATATACTAGCTGTTGCCAGCGGCTTCGCCCACGTGTATGTCGGAAATTATCCCACGGGAACCTTCTACCGGGATGAAAAGTATCCTATGTCTTAATATACTAGCTGTTGCCAGCGGCTTCGCCCACGTGTATGTCGGAAATTATCCCACGGGAACCTTCTACCGGGATGAAAAGTATCCTATGTCTTAATATACTAGCTGTTGCCAGCGGCTTCGCCAGCGTGTATGTCGGAAATTATCCCACGGGAACCTTCTACCGGGATGAAAAGTATCCTATGTCTTACTATACTTGCTGTTGCCAGCGGCTTCGCCCGCGTGTATGTTGGAAATTATCCCACGGGAACCTTCTACCGGGATGAAAAGTATCCTATGTCTTAATATACTAGCTTAAGAATATTTTTTATTTAAATAACTATCTGTTGCCCGCGGCTTAGCCTGCGTGAATGTCGGAAATTATCCCACGGGAACCTTCTACCGGGATGAAAAGTACCCTATGTCTTAATATACTAGCTGTTGCCAGCGTGTATGACGGAAATTATCCCACGGGAACCTTCTACCGGGATGAAAAGTATCCTATGTCTTAATATACTAGCTGTTGCCAGCGTGTATGACGGAAATTATCCCACGGGAACCTTCTACCGGGATGAAAAGTATCCTATGTCTTAATATACTAGCTGTTGCCAGCGTGTATGTCGAAAATTATCCCACGGGAACCTTCTACCGGGATGAAAAGTATCCTATGTCTTAATATACTAGCTGTTGCCAGCGTGTATATCGGAAATTATCCCACGGGAACCTTCTACCGGTATGAAAGTATCCTATGTCTTAATATACTAGCTGTTGCCAGCGTGTATGTCGGAAATTATCCCACGGGAACCTTCTACCGGGATGAAAAGTATCCTATGTCTTAATATACTAGCTGTTGCCAGCGTGTATGACGGAAATTATCCCACGGGAACCTTCTACCGGGATGAAAAGTATCCTATGTCTTAATATACTAGCTGTTGCCAGCGTCTATGTCGGAAATTATCCCACGGGAACCTTCTACCGGGATGAAAAGTATCATATGTCTTAATATACTAGCTGTTGCCAGCGGCTTCGCCCGCGTGTATGTCGGAAATTATCCCACGGGAAACTTCTACTGGGATGAAAAGTATCCTACGTCTTAATATACTAGCTGTTGCCCGCGTGTATGTAGGAAATTATCCCACGGGAACCTTCTACCGGGATGAAAAGTATCCTATGTCTTACTATACTAGCTGTTGCCTGCGTGTATGTCGGATATTATCCCACGGGAACCTTCTACCGGGATGAAAAGTATCCTATGTCTTAATATACTAGCTGTTGCCAGCGGCTTTGTCAGAAATTATCCCACGGGAACCTTCCACCGGGATGAAAATTATCCTATGTTTTAATATACTAGCTGTTGCCCGCGTGTATGTCGGAAATTATCCCACGGGAACCTTCTACCGAGATGAAAAGTATCCTACGTCTTAATATACTAGCTGTTGCCAGCGTGTATGTCGGTTATTATTCCACGGGAACCTTCTAACAGGATGAAAAGTATCCTACGTCTTAATATACTAGCTGTTGCCAGCGTGTATGTCGGATATTTTCCCACGGGAACCTTCTACCGGGATGAAAAGTATCCTATGTCTTAATATACTAGCTGTTGCCAGCGGCTATGTCAGAAATTATCCCACGGGAACCTTCTACCGGGATGAAAAGTATCCTATGTCTTAATATACTAGCTGTTGCCAGCGGCTTCGCCCACGTGTATGTCGGAAATTATCCCACGGGAACCTTCTACCGGGATGAAAAGTATCCTATGTCTTAATGTACTAGCTGTTGCCAGCGGCTTCGCCAGCGTGTATGTCGGAAATTATCCCACGGGAACCTTCTACCGGGATGAAAAGTATCCTATGTCTTAATATACTAGCTGTTGCCAGCGTGTATGTCGGATATTATCCCACGGGAACCTTCTACCGGGATGAAAAGTATCCTATGTCTTAATATACTAGCTGTTGCCAGCGTGTATGTCGGATATTATCCCACGGGAACCTTCTACCGGGATGAAAAGTATCCTATGTCTTAATATACTAGCTGTTGCCAGCGGCTTCGCCCGCGTGTACGTCGGAAATTATGCCACGGGAACCTTCTACCGGGATGAAAAGTATCCTATGTCTTAATGTAATAGCTGTTGCCAGCGTGTATGTCGGAAATTATCCCACGGGAACCTTCTACCGGGATGAAAAGTATCCTATGTCTTAATATACTAGCTGCTGCCAGCGGCTATGTCGGAAATTATCCCACGGGAACCTTCTACCGGGATGAAAAGTATCCTATGTCTTAATATACTAGCTGTTGCCAGCGTCTATGTCGGAAATTATCCCACGGGAACCTTCTACCGGGATGAAAAGTATCCTATGTCTTAATATACTAGCTGTTGCCAGCGGCTTCGCCCGCGTGTATGTCGGAAATTATCCCACGGGAACCTTCTACCGGGATGAAAAGTATCCTATGTCTTAATATACTAGCTGTTGCCAGCGTGTATATCGGAAATTATCCCACGGGAACCTTCTACCGGGATTAAAAGTATCCTATGTCTTAATATACTAGCTGTTGCCAGCGCGTATGTCGGAAATTATCCCACGGGAACCTTCTACCGGGATGAAAAGTATCCTATGTCTTAATATACTAGCTGTTGCCCGCGTGTATGTCGGAAATTATCCCACGGGAACCTTCTACCGGGATGAAAAGTATCCTATGTCTTACTATACTAGCTGTTGCCAGCGGCTTCGCCCGCGTGTATGTTGGAAATTATCCCACGGGAACCTTCTACCAGGATGAAAAGTATCCTACGTCTTAATATACTAGCTGTTGCCAGCGTGTATGTCGGATATTATCCCACGGGAACCTTCTACCGGGATGAAAAGTATCCTATGTCTTAATATACTAGCTGTTGCCAGCGGCTATGTCAGAAATTATCCCACGGGAACCTTCTACCGGGATGAAAAGTATCCTATGTCTTAATATAATAGCTGTTGCCAGCGTGTATGTCGAAAATTATCCCACGGGAACCTTCTACCGGGATAAAAAGTATCCTATGTCTTAATATACTAGCTGTTGCCAGCGGCTTCGCCCACGTGTATGTCGGAAATTATCCCACGGGAACCTTCTACCGGGATGAAAAGTATCCTATGTCTTAATATACTAGCTGTTGCCAGCGGCTTCGCCAGCGTGTATGTCGGAAATTATTCCACGGGAACCTTCTACCGGGATGAAAAGTATCCTATGTCTTAATATACTAGCTGTTGCCCGCGTGTATGTCGGAAATTATCCCACGGGAACCTTCTACCGGGATGAAAAGTATCCTATGTCTTACTATACTAGCTGTTGCCAGCGGCTTCGCCCGCGTGTATGTTGGAAATTATCCCACGGGAACCTTCTACCGGGATGAAAAGTATCCTATGTCTTAATATACTAGCTTAAGAATATTTTTTATTTAAATAACTATCTGTTGCCCGCGGCTTAGCCTGCGTGAATGTCGGAAATTATCCCACGGGAACCTTCTACCGGGATGAAAAGTACCCTATGTCTTAATATACTAGCTGTTGCCAGCGTGTATGACGGAAATTATCCCACGGGAACCTTCTACCGGGATGAAAAGTATCCTATGTCTTAATATACTAGCTGTTGCCAGCGTGTATGACGGAAATTATCCCACGGGAACCTTCTACCGGGATGAAAAGTATCCTATGTCTTAATATACTAGCTGTTGCCAGCGTGTATGTCGGAAATTATCCCACGGGAACCTTCTACCGGGATGAAAAGTATCCTATGTCTTAATATACTAGCTGTTGCCAGCGTGTATATCGGAAATTATCCCACGGGAACCTTCTACCGGTATGAAAGTATCCTATGTCTTAATATACTAGCTGTTGCCAGCGTGTATGTCGGAAATTATCCCACGGGAACCTTCTACCGGGATGAAAAGTATCCAATGTCTTAATATACTAGCTGTTGCCAGCGTGTATGACGGAAATTATCCCACGGGAACCTTCTACCGGGATGAAAAGTATCCTATGTCTTAATATACTAGCTGTTGCCAGCGTCTATGTCGGAAATTATCCCACGGGAACCTTCTACCGGGATGAAAAGTATCATATGTCTTAATTTACTAGCTGTTGCCAGCGGCTTCGCCCGCGTGTATGTCGGAAATTATCCCACGGGAAACTTCTACTGGGATGAAAAGTATCCTATGTCTTAATATACTAGCTGTTGCCCGCGTGTATGTCGGAAATTGTCCCACGGGAACCTTCTACCGGGATGAAAAGTATCCTATGTCTTACTATACTAGCTGTTGCCTGCGTGTATGTCGGATATTATCCCACGGGAACCTTCTACCGGGATGAAAAGTATCCTATGTCTTAATATACTAGCTGTTGCCAGCGGCTATGTCAGAAATTATCCCACGGGAACCTTCCACCGGGATGAAAAGTATCCTATGTTTTAATATACTAGCTGTTGCCCGCGTGTATGTCGGAAATTATCCCACGGGAACCTTCTACCGGGATGAAAAGTATCCTACGTCTTAATATACTAGCTGTTGCCAGCGTGTATGTCGGTTATTATCCCACGGGAACCTTCTAACAGGATGAAAAGTATCCTACGTCTTAATATACTAGCTGTTGCCAGCGTGTATGTCGGATATTATCCCACAGGAACCTTCTACCGGGATGAAAAGTATCCTATGTCTTAATATACTAGCTGTTGCCAGCGGCTATGTCAGAAATTATCCCACGGGAACCTTCTACCGGGATGAAAAGTATCCTATGTCTTAATATACTAGCTGTTGCCAGCGGCTTCGCCCACGTGTATGTCGGAAATTATCCCACGGGAACCGTCTACCGGGATGAAAAGTATCCTATGTCTTAATATAATAGCTGTTGCCAGCGTGTATGTCGGAAATTATCCCACGGGAACCTTCTACCGGGATGAAAAGTATCCTATGTCTTAATATACTAGCTGTTGCCAGCGTGTATATCGGAAATTATCCCACGGGAACCTTCTACCGGTATGAAAGTATCCTATGTCTTAATATACTAGCTGTTGCCAGCGTGTATGTCGGAAATTATCCCACGGGAACCTTCTACCGGGATGAAAAGTATCCAATGTCTTAATATACTAGCTGTTGCCAGCGTGTATGACGGAAATTATCCCACGGGAACCTTCTACCGGGATGAAAAGTATCCTATGTCTTAATATACTAGCTGTTGCCAGCGTCTATGTCGGAAATTATCCCACGGGAACCTTCTACCGGGATGAAAAGTATCCTATGTCTTAATATACTAGCTGTTGCCAGCGTGTATATCGGAAATTATCCCACGGGAACCTTCTACCGGGATGAAAAGTATCCTATGTCTTAATATACTAGCTGTTGCCAGCGCGTATGTCGGAAATTATCCCACGGGAACCTTCTACCGGGATGAAAAGTATCCTATGTCTTAATATACTAGCTGTTGCCAGCGGCTTCGCCCGCGTGTATGTCGGAAATTATCCCACGGGAACCTTCTACCGGGATGAAAAGTATCCTATGTCTTAATATACTAGCTGTTGCCAGCGTGTATATCGGAAATTATCCCACGGGAACCTTCTACCGGGATGAAAAGTATCCTATGTCTTAATATACTAGCTGTTGCCCGCGTGTATGTCGGAAATTATCCCACGGGAACCTTCTACCGGGATGAAAAGTATCCTATGTCTTACTATACTAGCTGTTGCCAGCGGCTTCGCCCGCGTGTATGTTGGAAATTATCCCACGGGAACCTTCTACCGGGATGAAAAGTATCCTATGTCTTAATATACTAGCTGTTGCCAGCGTGTATGTCGGAAATTATCCCACGGGAACCTTCTCCCGGGATGAAAAGTATCCTTTGTCTTAATATACTAGCTGTTGCCAGTGGCTTCGCCCGCGTGTATGTCGGAAATTATCCCACGGGAACCTTCTACCGGTATGAAAGTATCCTATGTCTTAATATACTAGCTGTTGCCAGCGTGTATGTCGGAATATGTCCCACGGGAACCTTCTACCGGGATGAAAAGTATCGTATGTCTTAATATACTAGCTGTTGCCAGCGTGTATGTCGGAAATTATCCCACGGGAACCTTCTACCGGGATGAAAAGTATCCTACGTCTTAATATACTAGCTGTTGCCCGCGTGTATGTCGGAAATTATCCCACGGGAACCTTCTACCGGGATGAAAAGTATCCTATGTCTTAATATACTAGCTGTTGCCAGCGTGTATGTCGGATATTATCCCACGGGAACCTTCTACCGGGATGAAAAGTATCCTATGTCTTAATATACTAGCTGTTGCCAGCGGCTTTGTCGGAAATTATCCCACGGGAACCTTCTACCGGGATGAAAAGTATCCTATGTCTTAATATACTAGCTGTTGCCCGCGTGTATGTCGGGAATTATCCCACGGGAACCTTCTACCGGGATGAAAAGTATCCTATGTCTTAATATACTAGCTGTTGCCCGCGTTTATGTCGGAAAATATTCCACGGGAACCTTCTACCGGGATGAAAAGTATCCTATGTCTTACTATACTAGCTGTTGCCAGCGTGTATGTCGGATATTATCCCACGGGAACCTTCTACCGGGATGAAAAGTATCCTATGTCTTAATATACTAGCTGTTGCCAGCGGCTATGTCAGAAATAATCCCACGGGAACCTTCTACCGGGATGAAAAGTATCCTATGTTTAATATACTAGCTGTTGCCAGCGTGTTTGTCGGATATTATCCCACGGGAACCTTCTACCGGTATGAAAGTATCCTATGTCTTAATATACTAGCTGTTGCCAGCGTGTATGTCGGAATATGTCCCACGGGAACCTTCTACCGGGATGAAAAGTATCGTATGTCTTAATATACTAGCTGTTGCCAGCGTGTATGTCGGAAATTATCCCACGGGAACCTTCTACCGGGATGAAAAGTATCCTATGTCTTAATATACTAGCTGTTGCCCGCGTGTATGTCGGAAATTATCCCACGGGAACCTTCTACCGGGATGAAAAGTATCCTATGTCTTAATATACTAGCTGTTGCCAGCGTGTATGTCGGATATTATCCCACGGGAACCTTCTACCGGGATGAAAAGTATCCTATGTCTTAATATACTAGCTGTTGCCAGCGGCTTTGTCGGAAATTATCCCACGGGAACCTTCTACCGGGATGAAAAGTATCCTATGTCTTAATATACTAGCTGTTGCCCGCGTGTATGTCGGGAATTATCCCACGGGAACCTTCTACCGGGATGAAAAGTATCCTATGTCTTAATATACTAGCTGTTGCCCGCGTTTATGTCGGAAAATATTCCACGGGAACCTTCTACCGGGATGAAAAGTATCCTATGTCTTACTATACTAGCTGTTGCCAGCGTGTATGTCAGATATTATCCCACGGGTACCTTCTACCGGGATGAAAAGTATCCTATGTCTTAATATACTAGATGTTGCCAGCGGCTATGTCAGAAATAATCCCACGGGAACCTTCTACCGGGATGAAAAGTATCCTATGTTTAATATACTAGCTGTTGCCAGCGTGTATGTCGGATATTATCCCACGGGAACCTTCTACCGGAATGAAAAGTATCCTATGTCTTAATATACTAGCTGTTGCCCGCGTGTATGTCGGGAATTATCCCACGGGAACCTTCTACCGGGATGAAAAGTATCCTATGTCTTAATATACTAGCTGTTGCCCGCGTTTATGTCGGAAAATATTCCACGGGAACCTTCTACCGGGATGAAAAGTATCCTATGTCTTACTATACTAGCTGTTGCCAGCGTGTATGTCAGATATTATCCCACGGGTACCTTCTACCGGGATGAAAAGTATCCTATGTCTTAATATACTAGATGTTGCCAGCGGCTATGTCAGAAATAATCCCACGGGAACCTTCTACCGGGATGAAAAGTATCCTATGTTTAATATACTAGCTGTTGCCAGCGTGTATGTCGGATATTATCCCACGGGAACCTTCTACCGGAATGAAAAGTATTGTTGTGTGTGTTCTGTGTACGGTGAGATAATTAAAGAGACGTGACTTCAAGGAAATAAATGTCTTTAATTCGGGTTCCACAATACTTCGTTATAACTAACTACGTACTAGGTATGCGTCGAGGCAGGGTGGTGTAACGTAGGCGACTGGCGAGCCGATCGCCCGCGCTCCCATATTCCGTCAAGAATGCAACTCAGCAAAACGTGATTACTAAGCCGCTACATCACACCCCCCCTTTCTCCAAAAATTTTTTACAAAACAATTTTTTTACTGTAAATTATTTATAACATAGTGAAACTACATACTTACATCACTATTAAAGTACTCAAAAGTCTCTAAGGTTACTCGTACAATGTCGCTTACGATAACATTCTATACCTGTCAGCATTCCTACAGTTGAGTGCTGCCTATTGTTTTAATTCTCTTGCTAAAAATAGATCGTAAACACCTTATTTTCTAACATGTTTGCGGTCTCATCGTTGCCTGAGCTCCGAGCCGACTTGAAACTATACATATGATATAAATATTATATTAAGGGTAGTTACCATGACCTCCGCTCTGCAATAACTAACTAACACCTCGAGGGTCGGCAGCGTTAGTTATGGTAACGCCATTCACTAAATACATTACTGATAATACGACATACGATTTAAAATCACTGATTACAAATAACAAACTATACCAACACGTATTTTGACTATGTAATTTTTGCACATTTCACAACGTCGCTTCGCTACGCATATCCCGTGACAGTCGCGGTAGGTGCCGGGTTACCCACTGTACCGGCTTGCCCTGTCAGTATTAACGGCACTTCTCTTCTTAACCATTGTCTCGCATGGCCTACGCAACCCCTCTTGATAGCGTAACATAATAGTATGCCCATTATTGCAGCGATGATGATTAGTATTATCCCGAAATAGTTCAGTTTGCTTTCTAACTGCTGTCCTGCTACGGCTTGGGCCTGTGATGTGGCTACGTACTCTTTATTTTGATAATTTCCCATCTTAACTTTAAACTGTATTTAGTTTGCACACAAAGTATAATTGACTAAATAACCGCAGTGAAATGTACAAAAATTTCCAGCAACTTTCGATGTACTTACATTATTTTGTCATGTGAGCAAAAATCGCACCGGTTGCTTAATCACTCGACCACAGCGTGTGGTTTTAACCATAGGCGGTAGCGATTTTTGTTCACTTGCTTTTATATCTGGTTCAAACTCATTATCATTACACATGTTTTCTGCCGTTTTTTTTTTCATTAATAATATACGCTGGTTTTAATCTGTCTATGGAAATGGTTGATTGACGATCGCCTATTTGTATGTAAAAGTTTTTCTTATCCTTACTGATTACTTCATAAGGGCCGTTATATGATGGGGTTAGTGGACTTTTTACCATATCATTCCTTATAAAAACATGAGAACACGTATTTAAATCTTTATGGATAAATATTTTCCGCGAATCGCCGCTCTCTCTTGCCTGTGGCCGCATACTATTTATAATGCTTCGCAGTTTGCTTACGAACGTAGGTAAATGATCTACTTCGGTTTTCTTGGTTTCGCAATAAAAATCGCCTGGTAAACGTAGTGTTTGTCCTAATACCAATTCCGCAGAACTTACATTTTCGTCATTTTTGCAAGCCGCACGAAGTCCCAACAATGCTGTCGGTAATTCCTCGACCCATGATCTATTATCCTGTAGCCTAGCCTTAATTGCAACCTTAAGTGAGCGATGCATTCGTTCAACCATTCCGTTTGCCTGCGGATGATACGCTGTTGAACGGGTTTTTTTTACGCCTAAAATGTTTAGTAAACTTTTAAAAACTTCGCTCTCAAACTGTCTTCCCTGATCACTTGTTAATGTCAGTGGGCACCCGAACCTGCATACCCAGCCTTCGTATATTGCTTTAGCTACTGTGTCCGCGGTGATATCTGTCACTGGTATCGCTTCTGGCCATCTAGTGAATCTATCTATCATAGTGACGCAATATCGATAGCCTTCTTTTGACGTTGGTAACGGACCAACTATATCGACGTGTATATGCTCAAATCTATCTGTTAATGGAAAACTACCTAATTTGGAAACTGTATGCCGCTGTACTTTTACTTTTTGACAAAGAATGCATGACCTAGCCCATCTGGTTACATCTTTGTTCATTTCCGGCCAAAAGAAACGGTTCGTTATCATCTTCCGTGTGGCCCTAATTCCGGGGTGGCTTATGTTATGTACTGTATCGAATGCTAATTTACGAAATTTTTGTGGGAGATATGGCCTTACCTGTTTATCTGAAATGTCACAGTAAATTGTTTTATTACATAATGGTGAATGAATCTGTTTTAATACAATGTTACCTGGCAATTCTGCTAACATACGCGCCATTTGATCGTCTGTTTCCTGTGCCCGTGCGACTTCGTCGAAGTCGATAGGCGTTGGGCAAACAATGGACTCTACCCGTGATAGCGCGTCAGCAACCGGGTTCTCGTTTCCGTTGACGTATTGTATGTCGCTCGTGAATTCGCTGATATACAATAACTGCCTTGTGCGCCGTGGGGTCTCTCGATCGGTACCTATTTTAGAAAAAGCATACGTTAATGGTTTGTGGTCGGTGAAAATAGTAATCTCTCGACCTTCAATCATGTTTCTAAAATGTACAATAGCTAAATAAACTGCCAATAGCTCTCGATCGTAAGTGCTGTATTTTTGCTGAGCTTCCGATAGTCTCTTAGAGAAATAACCTAAAGGCCTCGTTTTTCCGGCGACTCCTTGTTGCAGCACTGCCCCCACGCATGTATTAGATGCGTCACACATTAGAGACAATCTACCTTTGACCTCTGGATGAGCCAGTGTGATGGCGCTTTGTAGGCTTGCCTTACACTGCTCGAAAGCCGCCGTGGCCTTATCGTCCCATGTTATTTTAGACTTATCCTTTTTCCTGGCTCCATGCAAAAACTTATTTAACTCGGACTGATGTTCAGCCGCTTGCTGTATGTGCAACCTATAAAAATTTACCATTCCAAGAAATCGTCGCAGCTGTTCGACGGTTTCCGGCCGCGGATAACCTTGAATAGTCTCGATTTTATCTTTCAAAGGTTTTATCCCTTTTGGGCTAACATTATAACCTAAAAAGTCTATTTCCGGCTTACCAAAACAACATTTTGACAGATTAATAGTTATTCCAAACTGTTCGAATCTGCTAAAAACTAAACTTAGATGTTTACGAAGTAATTCGGCGTCAGTACTTGCAATTATTACGTCATCTATGTAACAGAATAGGTACGAACATTCCCCTTTTTGTTCTCCATTTAGATACTCTAATCCCTGTAAAACTGTATTGTTCATGAACCTTTGAAATGTTTGCGCTGCATTACGCAAACCGAATGACATTCTAGGAAATTCAAACAGTCCAAATGGGGTAATAATTGCTGTTTTCTCTACATCCTGCGGTGCTACACAGATATTATGATAAGCCCTATTAATATCTAATCGTGCAAAAATTTTCTTACCTGCTAGTCCATAGGTGAAATCCTGTAGCCTTGGGATCGGGTATCTGTCCGGCTTCGTGATCGCGTTGAGTGCACGATAGTCGCCACAGGGTCTGATCTGGCCATCCTTCTTAGGCACGACGTGCAGCGCGCTCGCCCAAGGACTCTTTGATGGCCTACATATACCTAAATCCTGCATTAACCTAAATTCTTCTTGTGCCATTTTATATCTATGGGGTGGCAACGGCCTAGCACGGGAAAATACGGGAGGGCCTGTAGTCTCTATGTGATGGTATGTATTATGACTGGAAGGTTCTTTGTACGAAATCGGCTTGGTTATTTCTGAGAACTTCCCGAGCAAATCTTTATACGGATTATCATGCTGAATACTAGATATCGAAATTTCGGAACATTTCACTATAGTTGCTTCTCTACTTAATTTAGTGAGACCGTCAATCAACCTTTTATTATGTAAGTCTACTACTAATTGGTGTGCCTTTAAAAAATCCGCCCCTATGATTGGCTGCTTCACATCGCAAACTATAAATGACCATTTATAACTTCTACGCAGACCTAAATTTAATTCTATAGCCACTACACCATAGGTTTTAATTTCTGAATTATTTGCTGCGAAAAGTTTGTACGTACACTCTTGTTTGTGTTTTGTTTTCACTTTACTTACAGGTATCACCGATACATTTGCGCCCGTGTCCACTAGATACACAATTCCCGTTTTGAAGTCTTTCACACAAAGTCGGTGGTTTCCCGCGGCACAATCGTCCACCGACGCTGACTGCACCGCGTCTAGTTTTCCGGCTTCTGCTGCTTCTTGGCCCAGTTACATGGTGATTCACACGCCCGCGCGTCGTTCCTATAGCGATAATGATGTCTGCATAGCCAATCGGGTGATTCTGGTGTGCGCCGCGTCCGACTTTTGGATCTAAAACGTTGTTGCCATCGTCCACCTCCTGAGTTTCCTGACCTGTTTCCATTTCGCTTCCTGATCTCGTTTATCTCTCCGCGTAATTCTTTCATTTCCGTTGCTAATTCCTTCAAGTGATTGGTTACACTATCATTTGTTGTCGTGCTTGGTGTTATAGATGCAACCTCGCCGCTTCCCAAGGTCTCCAATATTTTATCCGCCTTCCTAGCCACATCCTCCAACTTGGTGTCCTCGCTCATCGCCAGCAGTGCGCGTACATTTGGTGTTAGCTTGTCTAGCCACAGCCTCTTTAGCGGTTCCTCTGTCAGATTGCATTTCTTCGCTAAAGTTGTCATTTTTCTGAGTAACTGCGACGGTTTTTGTGTTCCCAGGTCCATTTCATGCATTAATCTCTGAAATTATTTATCTGCGCTCTCTTCATAAACTGACAATAATCGGTTTTTGATCGTTTCATATTTTCCCGTTTCCGGCGGAGCTTCAATGATGTCGGTTACTTGCTGTAAAACGTCCGTGGGCAATTTCGCGAGCACCATGTCATACTTTTGACTGTCACCTTGTCTCTGCGGTGCCATTATTGCCTCGAACTGGCAAAACCACGATCTTGGTATCTCTCTCCAAAATTCCGGAACTCTCATTTGCACCGTAACCATCGCTACGTCTGCATTTGTTACTGGAGCTGTCCCGGGGGGTCCGATTACCACTGGCGGGTTCATTTTGGGAAACGATACACACGCGCTGCTTTAACCTAACTTTAACACGTTGAGTTCACTTTGCACCACGCGGTCTTTATGCCTCTGCCTCGTATGCTTATTGAGTCGCCTACTCCGTTGTCACAAAAACGCGAAATCTTGAAATCGTCGAAAGGTCACCAGTGTTGTGTGTGTTCTGTGTACGGTGAGATAATTAAAGAGACGTGACTTCAAGGAAATAAATGTCTTTAATTCGGGTTCCACAATACTTCGTTATAACTAACTACGTACTAGGTATGCGTCGAGGCAGGGTGGTGTAACGTAGGCGACTGGCGAGCCGATCGCCCGCGCTCCCATATTCCGTCAAGAATGCAACTCAGCAAAACGTGATTACTAAGCCGCTACAGTATCCTATGTCTTAATATACTAGCTGTTGCCAGCGTGTATGTCGGATATTATCCCACGGGAACCTTCTACCGGGATGAAAAGTATCCTATGTCTTAATATACTAGCTGTTGCCAGCGTGTATGTCGGATATTATCCCACGGGAACCTTCTACCGGGATGAAAAGTATCCTATGTCTTAATATACTAGCTGTTGCCAGCGTGTATGTCGGATATTATCCCACGGGAACCTTCTACCGGGATGAAAAGTATCCTATGTCTTAATATACTAGCTGTTGCCAGCGTGTATATCAGAAATTATCCCACGGGAACCTTCTACCGGTATGAAAGTATCCTATGTCTTAATATACTAGCTGTTGCCAGCGTGTATGTCGGAAATTATCCCACGGGAACCTTCTACCGGGATGAAAAGTATCGTATGTCTTAATATACTAGCTGTTGCCAGCGTGTATGTCGGAAATTATCCCACGGGAACCTTCTACCGGGATGAAAAGTATCCTATGTCTTAATATACTAGCTGTTGCCAGCGTCTATGTCGGAAATTATCCCACGGGAACCTTCTACCGGGATGAAAAGTATCATATGTCTTAATATACTAGCTGTTGCCAGCGGCTTCGCCCGCGTGTATGTCGGATATTATCCCACGGGAACCTTCTACCGGGATGAAAAGTATCCTATGTCTTAATATACTAGCTGTTGCCAGCGTGTATGTCGGATATTATCCCACGGGAACCTTCTACCGGGATGAAAAGTATCCTATGTCTTAATATACTAGCTGTTGCCTGCGTGTATGTCGGATATTATCCCACGGGAACCTTCTACCGGGATGAAAAGTATCCTATGTCTTAATATACTAGCTGTTGCCAGCGTGTATGTCGGATATTATCCCACGGGAACCTTCTACCGGGATGAAAAGTATCCTATGTCTTAATATACTAGCTGTTGCCAGCGTGTATGTCGGATATTATCCCACGGGAACCTTCTACCGGGATGAAAAGTATCCTATGTCTTAATATACTAGCTGTTGCCAGCGGCTTTGTCGGAAATTATCCCACGGGAACCTTCTACCGGGATACAAAGTATCCTACGTCTTAATATACTAGCTGTTGCCAGCGTGTATGTCGGATATTATCCCACGGGAACCTTCTACCGGGATGAAAAGTATCCTATGTCTTAATATACTAGCTGTTGCCAGCGGCTTCGCCCGCGTGTATGTCGGAAATTATCCCACGGGAACCTTCTACCGGGATGAATAGTATCCTATGTCTTAATATACTAGCTGTTGCCAGCGTGTATGTCGGATATTATCCCACGGGAACCTTCTACCGGGATGAAAAGTATCCTATGTCTTAATATACTAGCTGTTGCCAGCGTGTATGTCGGAAATTATCCCACGGGAACCTTCTACCGGGATGAAAAGTATCCTATGTCTTAATATAATAGCTGTTGCCAGCGTGTATGTCGGAAATTATCCCACGGGAACCTTCTACCGGGATGAAAAGTATCCTATGTCTTAATATACTAGCTGTTGCCAGCGGCTCTGTCGGATATTATCCCACGGGAACCTTCTACCGGGATGAAAAGTATCCTATGTCTTAATATACTAGCTGTTGCCAGCGTGTATGTCGGATATTATCCCACGGGAACCTTCTACCGGGATGAAAAGTAACAAAAGTTTGCAAACTGTCCGTGCATTCAAATCCGTGTATCAAATGAAAGAAGGGCTTATTATACTAGCTGTTGCCAGCGGCTTCGCCCGCGTGTATGTTGGAAATTATCCCACGGGAACCTTCTACCGGGATGAAAAGTATCCTATGTCTTAATATACTAGCTGTTGCCCGCGTGTATGTCGGAAATTATCCCACGGGAACCTTCTACCGGGATGAAAAGTATCCTATGTCTTAATATACTAGCTGTTGCCAGCGTGTATGTCGGACATTATCCCACGGGAACCTTCTACCGGGATGAAAAGTAACAAAAGTTTGCAAACTGTCCGTGCATTCAAATCCGTGTATCAAATGAAAGAAGGGCTTACTATGAGCCGAGGGTCTCGCATATATTTTTTTGATAATTTTTAAATAAACTGTTTTAAAGTTATTTAAGAAAATACACGAAAATTGACCATTCCCCCCTTTATCTCCGAAATCACTAGGCTTAAAATTTTGAAAAAAATACAGAAAATACTTTTATACCTATAGATTACAGGAAAACCTATAAGAAGTCTATGGTCTTAAAATAACATGGTAAATCTCTCAATATTGTGCGTACAAACTTACATTTGCAGTTGGAATGTATGGGAGAACATGTTTTTCAACTACAATGTTAAGTTTGTTGTTGGGATAAATTATCTCAACTACGGAACCCTTCATTGTGCGTGATCCGACACGCACTCAGGGGGTGTCAACTCTTACTGTCGAATCAGGGACATGCCTACGGCGCCCAGGTTTATGTTGCCAGAAATATAACAAATTATTTTTTTATGTCTTTTACAAATAAGGTGTTGTTATATTTTTAACATTTACCTCAATCATAGGTGCATCTATCATTTAACTCCTTTTACGCACCTTAGGTAAAAACGTTATTAACAATAGAAGATGACAAATAACATAATTTAAACATAAGTCATTGTATACGTTTATAAAATAAAATTGCATAATGATTTAAATGTATTCAGGAAAGATTTTGAGGAAGGTTAAACCGCTGCATAGCGACACAGAATGCAAATGGCTACCTGTTTAGTTCGTGCTTGTTTGTTTTGTT
Organism: Dicycla oo; assembly: GCA_948252095.1. Taxonomy (NCBI): domain Eukaryota; kingdom Metazoa; phylum Arthropoda; class Insecta; order Lepidoptera; family Noctuidae; genus Dicycla; species Dicycla oo. The sequence goes on along the minus strand of OX411714.1, from coordinate 12,141,732 downwards.
TTTTCATTTTTTGTTCATAGTAACTGAAATTGTGTGTTTACGATGAAAGAACACAAAAGGAAGTGCTTCATGTGTGGCAGTTCAAATGAGAATCCAACTATAACTCTACATCGGTTTCCAAAACCAGGAAGTAAGAACTACACAACACGTGATACAGACTAAACCAGAACAAACAAAATCTGAAAAAGAAAAGCGATTGCAAAGTAAATGCAGAAGGCTAATGAAAAATAAGAGTGAAATCCCTAAAAAATCGTGCAGTTTTAAACATTTTAGAAAAGGATAATAGTGTTAATAAATTAATTCAAAATAAAATTACATCAAAATCAAAATCAATCAAAAGTCATTTATTCAAACTAGGCTGAGAATCAGCACTTTTCGAACGTCAAAATTACATAAGACAGTCCCCCAAAACGCCCGCCCTTCACCACTTCCTAGTGCTTTAGCTGAGGAGAAGAAGTGGCGCAACAAACTCCTCAGCAGCACAGCTGTCTGTTCAGTTAAATAAAAAAAAAATATATTCTATACAACACTGTGCAAATTACATGCAAGTACATTACGCAACACAAACATTAAATTAAATTTAATTATTTGCTATAAGTCAGCTAGCACACGCCAATATACTTAAAAAAAGAAGAAAAAAAAATCGAAAACTATACTCAAGCAGAATCAAACTACAAAACTAAAAACGTAAGTAGAACTTTATACCTATATTAAAAGCCTCCAGTAATAAAGGGCGTGCCCACTTACATATAGCCGTAACTCGAAGTCACAAATGATAAACTAGGACCATCGAAGTAAAAAAAAACGAGTTAAATTACTAATAACAAAACAAAACCAAGGTCAGCAAGACGACCAGTCACCACAAGCAGCACCCGTTCACGAGCATAACGCAAAGATCAGCCATTACCCCCCTCGCCATATTTGAGGGAAGGAGGCAACCCGACCCCCGACGCTACCGCAAGCAGTGACATCTAAGGGAGCATGACGAACCTGCTGCCGGTTGCTCAGACAAGAATAATTATGATCAATTGTCGAGGTCACTAGCTAACCACATTTTGCAATACCACTCATAAAAAAAAAAACATTGTAATGAGTAGATTATGTCAATGATAAATAAAAATAAAATAAATTGACCTTTACAGTCAACGAAAATAAATAATTATATGAACCCATATAACCTGTCAGTAGGTAAGCTAATTCTGGAGAAAGAACATAAACATTGTCTTAAGTTAAACACAGCGACCAACTATTCTTATCGTTTAAGTAATCGTTGATAGAATAGTATGCCTTTGAACAAAGGTTAGATTTTACTTTGGCTTTAAACGCATTGTAAGACAAATCTAGCAAAGAAGAGGGTAGCTTGTTATAAAAGGATATACCAAGCCCAACAAATGAGTTATGAACCTTATGAAGCCGGTGAAATGGAGCACGTAATTTGTCCTTATTTCTGGTGTTAACATTGTAAATATCACTGTTTTTAGTGTATAAATGTATATTTTGTCTAATATATAAGATGTTGGCGAAGATGAATTGTGATGCCACCGTGAGAATACCAATATGTTTAAAAAAATCTCTCAGAGAAATTCTGGCACCGAGCTGGTAAATAGCACGAACAGCTCGTTTCTGAAGAACAAATATATTTTGAATATCAGCGGCTTTGCCCCAGAGCAGAATACCGTATGACATAACGCTATGAAAATAACTAAAATAGACTAACCGAGCTGTATCAACGTCAGTGTATTGTCTTACTTTCCTGACGGCGTAGGCGGCTGAACTGAGCCTTCCCGCTAGGCTTGATATATGTGGGCCCCACTGAAGTTTGGCATCTACTGTTATACCCAGAAAAACTGCCAAGTCTACAGTTTTAAGCACTTCTTTATCTAAAACGATGTTGGGTCCTAGATTTCTAACATTCGGTAAGGCAAACTTTATACATTTCGTTTTCTTAGCATTGAGAACTAAGTTATTTATCGTAAACCAATCTGTAACCATTGAGAGTGCACTGTTTACGTCATCAAAATTTTCTCTATTCCTGTCTACTTTAAAAATAAGAGAGGTGTCATCTGCAAACAGTACAACGTCACAGATACCCTTTAAATAGAATGGTAAGTCATTGATATACACTAAAAACAAGAATGGACCCAATATTGAGCCTTGAGGTACACCTAACAGAACTGGTAGCCCGGAAGATTTCACACCATTTACATCTACACATTGAAACCTATTATGTAAATATGAATTAATTACTTTAAGAGCTTCGTTTTGTACACCGTAGTGATGTAGTTTACGCAAAAGCGTGTCATGGTGCACGCAATCAAAGGCTTTGGAGAGATCACAGAAAATTCCAATAGCATTTTGCGAGTTCTCCCATGCGTTAAATATATGTTTCAGCAGAGCAACACCCGCATCTGTAGTCGAACGACCTTTAGTAAAGCCATATTGTTCATCATGAAGGAGGCCATTTAAATTAAAATGTCTTAGCAACTGCTTGAGTATTAACTTTTCAAATATTTTGCTAAATGCAGGTAATATAGAAATAGGCCTAAAATTGCCAACGTCATTTTTATTACCTGATTTAAATAAAGGTAAGACTTTACTACTTTTCATGAGGTCAGGTCATCCTCATTTGCATTGCTACTTCAGAGCCAAATTAAAAACTGGTCATGGTCTGATTGCATTTCATTTTATCTATGTACAGACGCCAGTACATCAAGCTACTACAATCTGTCAAATTTCTTTAATAGATTTTCAACTTTATCGCTAAAGCATTAGGTTAAAGGTTGATTGGGAAAATTTGACAGTTTCGGGTAGCTTGACCTGCTGGCGTCTGTACAATATTGTAATGGAAAATAAATAAAATACATTTACAATCAACACATACTGTTTATTTTTTTTTTGTCCCAGCTGGCTTCTGCACCTGCAAGAAAACTGAAAGTTATCTTGCAGGTGCATAAGCAAGCATTTTATGAAATTAAAGTAGTAATCAGAGCCCGAGGAGATGAGGCAATACCAGTTATTAAAATGTAAATAAGGCGTAAAACATACTTATATTTTTTATTTGAGTTTTTATACTTTGCTATTTTCTGGTTTTTATCTTTTTTAAGTTAAGGAGGAAGCGTCAGCGTAGCCCGCGAAATTCAAATTTTCTTACGTTTTTTGCAATTTGCAAGTCAGTATTAAGTTGTATGTTAAATAAAGTAAGATTTGCGGCCGTAACAAGTATGTTTTTACAGAACTATATACAATAGAATCAGTAATACAACTCCTTAAGTTAGTATAATACTAAAATGTCAAGATTTATTGAAATAGTCATTTTTGGGATTACCTGGTCTTAAAGAGTTGTATTGATCACTTTAATGATTCTAATTATGTAAATAGATATTTGTTACGACCGCAAATTATAATTTGATCAATGTACAATATAATACCGACTTGTAAATTGCAAAAAACGTTAGAAAATTTGAATTTCGCGGGCTACCCTGACGCTTCTCCTTAAGGGGCTATCTCGAAAATAAATCGTAGCTCGGTGGGCGTGACTTAGCCCCCCCGCGCGGGGAGCGGCGAATGCAAAGTACGCGGTCGCATCGGGAAAAGCGAGTACGCACTTCTTGGATTTTTTGAAATATTAGCACATAGGAGATTATGGAGTAGACAAATAATACAAATACTTAATTTTCAACCATTTTTATTTTATTTAGTAAACCATGTAATAAAAAATAATTTTGTAATGAAGGCATATAACAAATGCTTATTTCTTTTAGTCCAATTATGTTCTTATAATAAAAACGTGGTACATGTACTAAGAATATTTTTTATTTAAATAACTATCTGTTGCCCGCGGCTTAGCCCGCGTGAATGTCGGAAATTATCCCACGGGAGTAGGATATTATTGGGCATTCTACCCCACCTTCCGTTCCATCGGCTCACTCCGTTCGCCTCGTCACTCTCGGTGGAGTAGAATGCCCAATAATATAAATGAAATCCACTGGTTCGGCGCCTATTCCACCCGATGGAATGATCATCTCCGTCACTCTCGGTGCAGTAAAATGTCTAATACTGGTTCGGCGCCTATTCCACCCGATGAAACGGAAGGTGGAGTATGAATTCCTACATAGTGCAGTAAAATACTGGTTCGGCGCCTATTCCACTAGGTTGAAACATTTGTTTGAGTTAGCGACAATGAGTTATAAATGTCGATGTAATACATTAATTGACTCATTATTAATATAACCGTTTCAAGGAGTCGTCATGAAATTTGTAAAACAACCGCAATCGTTACATGTAAACAAACTTTGTATTCAGTCTCAGGAGACTGGTTTTCGCCATGGAGAATTATTACCTAAATCGGTACGATGCATCATTTGCGGACCGTCAAATTGTGGAAAAACTAATTTATTAATCGGTCTTCTTATACACGAGAATGGTTTAAGATTTCAAAATGTTTATGTTTATTCGAAAACCTTGCAACAGCCCAAGTACGTTTTTTTAGAAAAAGTCTTGCAACGGGTACCAGGCATTTCATTTCAGAAATATCATGAAAATGAGCAAGTACTGAGTGTTCAGACCGCAAAACCGAATTCTGTAATTATATTTGACGATGTTGCTTGTGAAAATCAAAGTGGTATGCGTGATTATTTTGCTATGGGGAGACACAAGTTCATCGATTGTTTTTATCTAAATCAGACGTATAGTAAAATCCCTAAGCAGTTAGTAAGAGACAACGCAAACCTAATCATACTTTTTAAACAAGATGAAAGAAATATGAGACATGTTTATGAAGAACACGTCAACACTGACATGACATGGCTTGAATTTCGTGAAATGTGTTCAAAAATATGGAGTGAGCCCTTCAGTTATGTTGTAATTAATAAAGATTGTGCAAAAAATAAAGGATGTTATAGAAATAAATTTGACACGTTTGTAATTTTTGATTAAGAGCACGAGTATATATTAAGACGTCACCGTTGAATTTACATTACTCTACAAACAGAGCTTAACTGGTTACAATACATTTAACAATTATGGAAAAATCTTTAAAGAGACAAATTGTTGATGCTGCAGCAGCTGTAAAGAAGAAGGTGCGAAAAATGCGAGATGTTGAGAATGAGAGTAAGCAAGCCTTGGAAACAGTTTTTAAACCTGTAACAGAGCCTCTCAACCAAATTGCTACAGCCAGTATGCAAACTCCTTTGCTGTATAGTAATGAAGATGAAGAATCTAAAGATCTGATAAGAGACGAAACGTTGCAAAAAGTCGCAATTGGTAGTGATGTAGAGGAGTCTGACACCAACAGTGAATCTTCGTATAAATCAGTTGAAAAAAGTGAAGGTCGTGATACATCATCCTGGTCAGTGTCTTCAGAAGCGTTAACAGACATTCCATTTGGTGTCAGAGTAGAACGCGGAAAATTGATGTTAGGTTCTGCTCATATAACAATCGACGATAGTTATATCATCGTGGCTGGTCATAAATACAAACATACGCCTGGTTTAAAACAACTACTGCTTAAGAAAGATATTGATTTAAGTTTGGTTACTGAAAATGACTTGCAATATTATAAGAAAATGTTACTTGATACAAATGCACATCGTCGTGATAATGACCCAAGTAAACCAATAAAAAGTAATAAGGGACAAAAATATTTACAAGTTATTAAACCTCTTTTTAAACTGCAAAGTACGGTTCAGGGTCATCATTCGAAAGGTAAAGGACTACCATTAACAAAAATCTGGAAAAATAACGTAGATTTTGTGTATTGGGATGATCCTAATGAATTGGTGGAAAGGTTAAAGTTATTAATAGCATCTCGAGATGCCGGCAACACAGGATTAGATAATGAAATAATATCCATTATTGAAGAATTACGTGAAAGTAAACTTATAAAAAAATAGGTGTAAAATTAACTATTGTTTAGTTCATCATCAGCCTTTACATAAAGTACACCTTAAACATGAATATAGATAAATTTGGACATTTTATTCATAAAAGAATGCGTTTGTCAGAACTGATTAATTTCAATGATAAAGCGTTGTTAAAATCAGAAAGTGGAGATTTTGATTTAAAGTCTTCTAGATTGAGAGGAATTAGACCTCCATTAGAATCAGACGATGCTGTGAACAAGGATTATGTAGATCGAATGTGTGCTGATACGATAAAACAATTTAATAAGCTGATTGCATCATTGCGTGCTCAAATCATATTAGATGCACAAAAGTCTATTCAGACTACTTTAAAAGTAAAGGAACCTGAGGTTTTGATTCATTTGGAAGAGAAGTTTTACTCCAAAGCAGATATAGACAAATTACTTAAAAATCTCAGTAATGGCAAAACAACAAATAGTAAATGAAATACACAAAGCGGCACGAAGAAACTTCCTTCGACGTTCTGTTATTCTCAAAGGGATCGATGATTTGTGGCAAGCAGATCTAATGGACATGCAAAACCTAAGAAAGTATAACAAAGGTTACAATTTCATTTTAGTGGTGATTGACTGCTTCTCAAAGTATGCCTGGGCAGAACCGTTAAAATCTAAAAATAAATCTGAAGTAACTCGAGCTTTTGAACGAATACTACTAAGCAGCAATAAAAATCCTGTTAATTTACAAACTGATATGGGCACAGAGTTTTATAACATCACATTCCAAACGCTAATGAAGAAGTACCGCATAAACCATTACTCATCTTTCTCTACTAAAAAAGCTTCAATTGTAGAGCGACTAATTAAAACTGTTAAAAATAATTTGTACAAATATTTTAATCTCGTTGAAAATTATAAGTGGTTAGGAACACCTTTAGAAGATTTATTTAATACATATAATAACACAAAACATCGTACTATTAAAATTAAACCGAATGATGTTAATAAATCGAATGAACCCATCGTAAAAGAGAATATTAAAAACATATGTAATCATGTATCCATCCAGCGGAAGCCTAAGTTCAAAAAAGGTGACTGTGTTCGTATCAGTAAATACAAACACAATTTCGAGAAAGGTTATACTCCTAATTGGTCAACTGAACTCTTTACGATAAAAAAGATTAATAAAACTATACCAGTAACATACCACATAGAAGATCAACGAAAGCAAGATATATTAGGAACTTTTTACGAGCAAGAACTTCAAAAATCTAACTATCCTGGTGTTTATTTAGTAGAAAAAATACTTAAAAAGAAAGGAAAGAAACTATTCGTTAAATGGTTAGGTCTCAATAATGATGAAAACAGTTGGATTGATAAATCCTCATTAATAAATTAAGATATAAAAGAAATACTTTGTGAAATTTGTATCATTATTATTTAAGTAATGCAAGGTGGTGGACTAGTTAACAGTATAATTAATAATCTACCGTTCGAAGCTCATTTGCCTGGATACAATTATTGCGGACCAGGAACTAAACTTCATAAACGTTTGTTGCGAGGCGATCAAGGTGTGAATAAACTAGACGAAGCTTGTATGCACCACGATATAGCATATGAAAATCATACAGATTTACCTAATCGTCACAAAGCCGACTTACAGCTTTTGAACATGGCTAAACAGAGACTAAAATCAAAAGATGCAGGAAAAGGTGAAAAATTAAGCTCATGGTTAGTAAGCAAAGTCATGAAAGCCAAATTGAAATCTGGTTCTGGTGCCAAAACATTTAAAAGTTTAGTATCAAAAATAAAATCTAAAATAAAAAAGCTAAAACCCAAGGATAGTAAGTCTTTAATAAACTTGGCTTACTTAGCTGCAAAAAAGTTATGCCCCAAATTACACCAAATCAGAGTACCGAGAGTGATCCCCATACCGAAGACTGGTGGAGTTCTACCTTTAATTCCAATTTTTGCTGGCTTATCAGCTTTAGGAGCTTTAGCTGGTGGTGCAGCTGGAATTGCAAAAACGGTGAATGATTATAAATCTGCTCAACAAAACTTGCGAGAGACGGAACGACATAATAGAACTATGGAGGGTTTAGCAGTGGGTAAGGGTTTATACATAAAACCTTATAAAAACGGTAAAGGATTGTTTATAAAATCAACAAAAAACTGAACAAGAAGCTACCAAATCGCGCACTAACTAATGTAGACATCCAATACTACGCAAGAGACATCCCATATTTCCGAGGAGTATATATGAAAGATCAATTGCCAAGGAAGCCGAAACGTATGGAATGTGGTATTGTTAACTTAGACGATTCTAAAAACGAAGGAACGCATTGGGTAGCTTATGTAAAAGTATATGACTATTGTGATTATTTTGATAGCTCTGGAAATTTAAAACCTCCATTAGAACTGTTACGATATTTTAAGAATTGTAAAGTTTCATATAACTACACAAGGTATCAAAAATTTAACACTGTGAACTGTGGTCATTTATGTTTAAAATATTTGAGGACTTTTTGGAATAAAAATGTATAAAATAAATGATTTTATTTTATTTCAATCATTTGCAAGATGTCACTCACTTTGTCGATAACTGGAAACTCATCAATTTTATCTACGTACTATCCTAATACATTGCAACTAAATGGAGAATATGAGTGTGCTTTATTACATTTTTCAACATTTAATTCTATACCAAATATTGATAAAAGTAATAACAAGTTCTATTATGGTTCAAACGAAGTTATTGAAATACCGGAAGGCACCTATGAATTGCAAGATATTTATGATTATTTAAAATCCGAAATAAAAGATGCCTCAATTAAATTACAATGCAATAACAATACTTTAAAAACTGCCATATATTGTTCAAAAGACGTTAATTTAAAGAAAGAATAATCTTTCAGTAGACTGTTAGGGTTTGATAAGCAGGTCTTAAAAGCAAATAAATGGCATGTGTCACAGCATCCAGTCAACATTTTACCGACGACTATGGTAAGGATCGAATGTGACATTGTGAGCGGCTCTTACATAAACGGTGAACCAAGTCACATAATTCATGAATTCGCACTCAACGTACCACCTGGTTACAGAATCATAGAAATCCCGAAGAACGCAATATATTTTCCAATCAATCAAAACAACATAAGCTGCATACATATCCGACTACTAGATATAAACAATCGCTTAATTAACTTGCGTGGTGAAGAAGTACAGCTGTATTTACATCTTAGAAGAAAAAATGATTGACTACAATAAATATATGTCTCAACAAATTAAAAATACCAGTTCTACTCAAGCTACCTACCAAATAAGACGTCGTTCTAAGAGCAAAATAAAATTAACTAAAGACAATAAGATATTTCTCAAAGCGATCGGATTGTTAAAATGAATATCTTAGACGTTTTATCCACTCCGACTTACGACAACAGTATAGAAGGAATCGAATTTCATTCGTACAAACCTTATGTAACAAGTTTCAACAGGAACGATGAAATACGCATACCTATCAACCAACAGGATCTTTACATATTACCATCAGCCAGCACTCTGTATTTGGAAGGAACCGTTATCGTTAGCAAAAAAGAATCAAAAGAGAAAGCTACTAGTGTTAATTTTACGAACAATGGACTACTCTTCTTGTTCCAAGATATTAGGTACGAACTAAACGGAGTGGAGATTGATAAAATAAAAAATGCTGGTATAACTACAACCATGAAATCGTTAATATCAATGAATGAGAATGAATCAAAAGTAGCTAGAGCTTGGGGTTGGAGTATCGATGGTATAAAAAATATTAATGGGGGAAGTTTTTCTGCGTCTATACCACTTCGGAATATCATCGGTTTCGCAGAAGATTTAAAAAAAGTTGTAATAAATAGTAGACATGAACTAATATTGTTACGAAGCAACACTAATTTGAACGCTGTAAAATTGAATACCGGAGAAATAGTGGAAGACATTCAAATCAATAAAATCATATGGCGCGTACCCCATGTGAAAGTATCGGACAAAGAAAAAATAAGTTTATTAAAACTGTTGGAAAAAGATCGACCGCTCCAGATGATATTTAGAAACTGGGATCTATACGAATATCCCACTTTACCTAGAACTACAAAGCACACCTGGTCTATCAAAACATCATCTCAAATAGAAAAACCGCGATATGTAATAATCGGACTACAAACAAGTAGAAAAAATAATGCAAGTTCTGACATGTCGCACTTTGATCACTGCTATGTTCGTGATGTTCGAGTGTACCTTAATTCAACATATTTCCCGTATGAAAGCCTCAATGTGAACTTCGCTAATAACAGAATTGCTTTATTATACGAGCAATACATCAGATTTCAGCAGTCGTATTACGACCGTTGTTCGGAGTCTTTATTAAGCGAGAAACAATTTAAAGAATTAGCACCGTTGTTTGTTATCGATTGCTCTAGACAGATCGATAATCTGAAGACTGGACCAGTTGTGGATGTAAGGGTAGAAATTGAGAGTGATTCAGAAATACCAGATCAAACTTCAGCATACTGTCTCATTCTTAACGATTGCATTGTTGAATACAAGCCATTAAGCAACACAGTGAAGAAGTTATCATGAACGCGGATATTATCATTGTCGAACTCCAAGGATTTAAATATTTAGACAATAATTTTATTGTCAAAGAAGTGGCTATCGTAAGTAATGAGCACACACAGACGTTCTTGGTTAAACCACCGCATACGTTTTATTACTTAACTCAAGAAGAAAAGAAGCAGGTGCGGTGGTTGGAAAGAAATCGTGGAATTTTCTGGAGTGAGGGCTTTATAGACTACAGAGAGTTTCAACATGTCATCGTACCGTATTTAGAAAATAAAAAAATTATTACAAAGGGTTTGGAAAAGATTAAGTGGATTAAAGAGTTATGTGCAAACTGTGAAGTGATTGATATAGGTGAGAAAGGGTGTCCTAATTTTGCGACATTAAAAAAAAAGTTCTGTAAAAATAAAACTGATTTTAATTGTGTGAACCATAAAGTGAATTGTGCATTAAATAATGCGGTGTGTATTAGAAAATGGTATCTTGATAATAATATGTCTATATTTAATCTATTTTAAATTATTTTGTAATGTTCAGTTAATAAAAATGATTATGTACATAAGGTTGTTTTATTTAATAATATAATCTGGGTAACCTACATAACAAACTTAAAATTAGCTCTAATAAAATGAATTTAATTGAGTAAGTATTCTATTAATTTTAAAATATTGAAAACATAATTAAAACCTATAATGAGAACATTTCTTTAGAGCTAATTTAAAGTGGGAGTATGTTTATAACGTCAATAAAAGATAATTTAAATTATAAATATATTATTTATTTAGTTTTCACATTATTTATAATTACAAACTAAATACACTTGTCCTTGTTATTTAATATTTTATGTATGTACATGAAACTTATCTACTATGAACTATGATGTATTTTGAGAATTTTAATACACTACTACATTATCAAATAAATTATTTTATTTCTTCTAACTTATTCTCTCTAATTACAATAAAACTTACACCTTAGATATTTCATTTATTTATACATTAAACTTACATATTAACTAAAAACCTTAACTAAGAACCTAACTAAGGGCTTAAAGTTTTCTTAATATTTTATTTTTTATTTACAAATTGTGATGATCTATGTGGAATCATTTTATTACACTAACAGATTAACAAATGAAATTATAATACCAATATTAAACTAATTATTTATTTCTACTGAATATACAAACTAGGTAGATACATTACTTACTTACTAATAATAATCATCACCACAAAGTTTCTTTGAAATTTTATTTATCAATGATTGTGTCTCTTCCATAACATTGTCCACCGGTTCACTAACTACATATTGTGCACTTAACAATACCACGTTCTCATTGTTACTTGAACTTGCAACACTTGCTTCTTGTCGCTCACTGATGTCTAATACTTGTATCTGGATCAGTCGTAAACCTTTTTTCTTTTCGTTGTTTATAACGAACGATTGACTTATAGAATGTTCAGGTGCCTTCCGTTTTAAACCCTCCCGTCTTGCTCTAGGCTTTTTGTTGGTTGGTTCAGGTCTTTGTTGCTCTGGAGCATGCCAGCTTAAACTTGGAGTTGGCCAACCTTGACCATATTGTGAGAAGATAAAATCAGGAGAATCGCACATTATTGATGATCTGAAACAAACAAAGTTATAATTATTGATAACAATTATGTTTAACAGCTTATGAAATAATTTTATAAATACGTATAAGCTTGTGCAATACTTACAATTTGTATTGTTTTTATTCAACGTGATATGACCGCTCCGGCCGACTGTGTAATGATAGAATGACGTTCTACACAATAATATTACTGTGGAACGTGACTAATATGTAATTAGACTCCATAAAACCATACGCTGTGAATCAATTTCATGTTTCAACATGTCCGAGCACCTGTTCGGTGTCAAATTCTACAATGCGCGTGCGAACTTCGAGGCACGAGTCCTTTGTCATCAAAAATGAACATTATATGTTTATCAAGTTGGAACCTGTATCGACACGCTGGGAGCCCTGTGTGCTTTGTAATCAATCAGGAATGGAAATAAAACAGATATAATTATAACCATTAAATACTATTTATTTATTTACTACCAATATAAGAAAACTTATCACATAGCGACATGGCATTTCATACAAACTTAAGTCCGAAGTTTTGGAAATGAATAATATGATTTAATAAAACTTGATACGTCTAAGCAGGATACGTCACAAAAAGTTAGTAGATTATATTTTAGGAATTTTACGAAATGCTGTGTCGCGTAAACGCTCTTAAAACTAATTAAGTACTTACTAAGTTCTAAAGTTTATACATAATTTGCTATAAGTAACAGTTAAAATAATAATATCTATTTGAGGCACCAAGAAAATTTAAATTTTTACAATTACATTACACATTATTTGACCTTACTTTAGGTAATTATCATTACATTTGAACGTTATCTAAATACATTGTAAAAAATGTATCTACTGTAATTACTTACATTAAAAATAATGGCAATTCATTACTTAAATATAGTTGCATTGCCCCAAGCTAAAGTAGATACCTTATCAAACGATAACAACCGCTTATCATCATTGCTTGAAAGTGCTACTTTATTTACATCCTGAGTGAATATTTCATGTTTTATCGACTTAAACAAAACATTTTTTTTGCGTATGACATTACAATTGTACAAAACGTTTTTATAATCTAACATATTTAAATTTTTCGTAACACATTTTTTTGTACCTTTTGCTTTCTTTATTGTTTTGTCTAAAGTTTTAATACAATAAAGCTTTGAGCGCAGTCCTACGAATTCTTTGATAATTTTACCACCCATTTCATCTTTAAATAACCCTGGAACCTTCTTATTAATAATTGGTAAGTTAAATTCGTTGTTTAAGTCGTAGTTGCTGGTATCAAAATATTTTAGAAAATGTTCATTGATATCTTGATAAATGTCATCAGTATTTACATCATAAACCAAACTATCCGTATCAGTATAACACAATTCAATTCGGTTACCATAAAAAGGCTTTATGATTGAATAATGGAAGTCATACATGTGACTCTTAGATAATTCCAATACAGTAAATCCTATATATATTGGTTTATTAAGAATAACGCGAGAAGGCTTCATTTGGATTGCCACTAGATCATCAGAAAATACTGAGGCGCTATGAAAATATGGACTGCCCATCAATTTCTCAGCACAAGTAGTCTTTTTTGTTTTATTGTTCAAGTCACACCACTTGTTTGCTAACTTAACATCTATTCGATGCTCATTATTTTCCAGAGTCTTTCCAAAAATACTATTGTTCAATAATTTGAAAAAATCTTGTTCAAACGTTGACTCTGCTTTTTGACGTAACTGGGTGTTAATATCAATATATTGTTTTAAAAAACAGCTTTGCTTGAAAACAATTGCACGATGAATCCTTCGTAATACCAATCCGTGTTGCAAGCATTTTTTTAAATGTATGTAATGAATAATATAGTGGTATTTGTCATACAAATTCGGTATTAATTTTTTATTCTTACCACCGGGTGGGACGAATTTTTCTGAGCAAAATGGAAAGTCATTATGTTCAATGTGCAATGTTGTAGGATATAATAAATCAACTTCAAGAATATAACCGTTTTCCGCAGTATCGCTTATATCTATTAAGTTCAACTGCAAATCATCTATTTCCTGTCTACTCATGAATCTAAAATCCGAATGAGGCAAATATTGACACATGCTATAGCCATATAAAAATTGTTACAATCTAAATAAATAATAAATGAATTCGGAAGGGATGGGTCGTAAGAATCCAAGTATTTATGATTGGCTTGGGCATGTCCTCTGGAACACATACAAATACCTCCTCTAATACCTGTTTGTATCATCCTATAAATTTGAACATCACTTATCAATTCTAATTTAATTCTAGTTTTCAAAAGCATTGCATCGAATGATAGACTTGGTGCTGTAAGATAGAACGCGGGATCCAGATTGTAATGTCGTTTACATGTTTTTCTAAAACTTTCAAACACGTCTGTAAGCAAAAGAACGTCGGTTTTAAGGTATAAATCTGTATACATACCCATGTTACGAATATTAAATACTGACCAAACGGACTGAGCGTGTTCATAGTCTTCATCAGTAATTGACTCATTAGTTAAAGAGTTAAAAAAAAATTTTTTGGAGGGTAAACACGTATCTTCGTAAAGTTTCCATTGAGACATATAGTCGTACGGATAAACTCCTTTACGGGTAAGTAGATCGAATTGTGTTTTTTCGGGAAAATAAAATTTTAATTGTTTAAATTCTTGTTTTTTTATTGTACTAACCAACTTTTCTAAGCTTGTTCCTAAAAACTTGAAAGAATCTACAAATCGTACCTGTATGCTTTCATTATCGGAAATCGGAATATACTTCGTGAAAGAAATATAATTTTCTTTTGTTTTAGGTATGACTTTAATAGATCCTGGAGCTTTACCTAATTCTTTTATGAAAAGGTGGCAATCATAACCCGATAAGTTATGAAAAAATACAGGCAGAAACTTAGGCATTTTATATTGTAGGTTACAGTAACTGTGAGCTGCGCCACGATATTTACCAGTCAAATGACAATGATCGCGAACCCTATCACCAAACAAGAAATTCTCGCAAATATGACATGTATCAGAGTTTTCAAAGTCGAGAGCATTCTCATTCGTGTAAATCATAAGAATGGTATTATTTAAAATTCTATAAAGCTTTTTAGCGTCTTTATAGATAGACTTCACAAATTTCGAAACGCAATCCAAACCACGATACGAAACGTAACGATTATAGGTTTCATCTAGAGTGCATGTAATATGATAAGCGAAAGCGATGGGCACATGTCGCTGTCTCGTAACGGTGCTCGCCTGAGTTGGGTCAGGTTCGCAGGAGTCGTACCGCTCTAGCATTGTTTCAAAATCTGCATATATAACGAATGGCACAAATTGCTTTCTACCATAATTTTCAAACTGAATGAAAGAACCCTTTGGAGGTAGTTCAGTAGCAACTCCTCCACAACTGTGTGAATTCAGATCATCACATGAATCAAAGAACATTAAACAAACATCACAAAAGTATAATTTACTGTGGTGTCTTGTTATTTGATTTTTAACAAGACGAGGTAAATCCTTAATGAGACAGTAATGTGATAAATCATCTTTTTCTAAGTAAAGTAAATGAATCACTTTTCTCTTCAAAGATTTTGGTTTATAAAACGGTCCAATCACGGAATTATTTTTAAAGCCATATATATATATACAAATTTCAGGGTTATTTAATTCGAATCGAGCAATATCTGAGAAACTCAATGGAAATTGAATGTCTTTTATATTTAACACGCTTTGAAAATGGGGGTAAGATGATACTCTTTCAGGATGAGTTTTAGCTGGATATAAAGCAGCAACAACTGACCATAAAAAGCAATAATTATCTTTATTGTGAATATTAATACATGCTTTTTTTGATTTAATTGATGTCGGCAACTCGATAAAGCTTGAGCCGCGCAAAGGTTGGTATTTGTTAACATTAACTTCCAAATACGAACTGTTTAAAAATGTCCACCCACTGTCACGATCTTGAAATTCTTCTATCTTTTTTTTCAACGTGTTTCTAACCTGAGATGCTAATGAATCATAATCATAATTCTGATGTACTACATAATTCTTTGTAGCAAATGATTTCATCTCCTGACTATCATTTTTAACCATCAAAAACAAAGCAAAATATTCAAAATTAATTTTTAGACAGATATGATCCTTAAGAGATTTGTTTATTAATGTCTTGATTTTTTCTTGACTGTTATTAAAAAACGAATTTAAAGAATAATTTTCATTAGTATCAATAATTATATAAGAAGCTATACGATTTAGAAATGCAGAATGAATTAATTCAACACCTTCGCAAACGTATGAAATATTTTTATTTTTATGATCGGTACTGCGTAGATGACCTGTCCAATGACTGCGCTCAACAGATATGTTACAAACAGTGCAGAAAGGCATTCTATCGTAATTAATTACTTGCTAAGTTTAAAAATAAAGATTTATTTTGGATGCCCCAAATTTAAATTTTAAATGAATAATGTAACTTATTTAAAATGTATCTTATCACTATAAATACGGGCTCTGAGTCATCGAACAACTCGTGAGCCTTATGCATGAATTTTTGTAGTGAGTTCCACTGCGAGTTACCTTTATCCAGTTGCAGTTTTAATCTTTATTTTGGATGCCTCAAATTAAAATTTTAAATTAATAGTGTAACTTATTTAAAATGTATCTTATCGCTATAATATACCGGCTCTGAGTCATTGAACAACTCGTGAGCCTTATGCATGAATTTTTGTAGTGAGTTCCACTGCGAGCTACCTTTATCCAACTGCAGTTTTAATGCAACTTGGGACTTCTTCCAACGCTCCTCAGGAGCAGTGGAGATGATGTCTTCTTTATGGTACACCTTCAGTTCCACAAAGAAGGCACCCCTTAGATCCGCTGTCCGTCGTACCTTCCCGTTGGCGACGCGGGACAGCAAGGATGAACCTAACTCCGACTGCGGAGGAAGGCCATCTAAGTCTTCCAAACCGAAAAGATCGGTGCTCCCTGGTTTCTTGTTACTGTAAACAAATTAAATTTTATTTTAATAATCTAGAAGAAACACTTTTCTAGATACAAACTTATGATGAGAGAAAAATAAGTATGTACTTAAAATTATTTTTGCAAATCAAAGTTCTCTATTGAAATCTACTTTATATTAGAATATGTGAAAGTAATAACTTAGAAAATAAAAATAGTCATAAACTACCTTGATCCTAATTCCACGACCGAGGAAGCTTTGCGCTTTGTTGTTTTTTTCGTAGGCTGGCTCTTGCTAGGCACGACCTTTGTAGCAGTCGGCGGGCTCTTTATGTAGTCGGACACACGGGAAACGTCGGAGTCAGACCTAAAACACAAGATAAAAAGTACTTAATATTTTATATAACAAAACAAATAACCGTTTAAGGTCTTTTTTTGAGATACAATAATCAATTTATGACAGGATGAGAACAGTTACATCAGCCGGCAGGCAGAAACCAGGTCCGTAGCTAAGTAACAGTCACTATGGATAGATAGAACATGATAATTACAACAGCCGGCAGGCAAAAACCAGGTCCGTAGCTGAGTAGCAATCACGATGGATAGATATAACATGTTAATTACAACAGCCGGCAGGCAAAAACCAGGTCCGTAGCTGTGCATTATGACTACAAATTTAAAATTAAGAAGTACTCACTTACATGTTTTAAAGTTGATTTTAAAGTACTGCTAGTACTACTTGTCACTTTGAAGATTCTGGAGCGAATGTAATTTATTGATTGAAATTAATTCGTTTATATTCACAAAAAATACAATTTAAGCATAAAATAGATCGTTTCAATTTTAAACTCTAAGTACATGTCTTACAGTTGTATAAAAAAATATGTCGTTTATGTCATATTGAACCATATTGATCGCATACCAATTTCGCTAAATTGCAATTTGTTCATGAGAACCGCAAAATAAAGCCGACAAAGTGAACCCGATCCCTGTTATTCTTTATGACTCAATACTGAATTAATATGTATAATTAATTGAATAATTGATGTATGTTTGTTGAGAATTTTTATCATCACAATTACGTTTATGCGAGAGGTGAAACTCGTAGGTAGATCGCGTCGTTGAAAGTAAATTTTGTGAGCATAGTTGACTCAAGAAGTAAGTAGGTAGTTGAAAATAATCGTAACTATTTTGATAATAAACCATTTTGTAATACGCACAAACCAATCCGTGTGGTTGTTAATGTTAAGTTGCAGTTAAACTCGGGACTAATATTATAATCACATAAAAATACTACTGTGGAATAAGTTCATTTAAAAATACTCACAAATAAAATTTTAATTCGTATTATTAAATAATCACTTAAACCCACAATTAAAGAATCCAAGAAACTGTATCGTGTGGGAATCGAACACATATGTCTGAGTTATGGTTTTATAGTTGTCTAATTTATCGATAATAACTTTAGTTTAACTTTAGCATAGGTACTATTATAATGCTCCCAAATAATCTTGTTGTGCACAGGGTTCTCTTTTATCTAAGTTAAAATCGCGCCCGATCGAAGTGGGTAATGGTTCAACCAATAATACATGTTGTACTTGATAAAAAATATATCATATAAATATTCATATAAATAAGATTATATAATCTTATTACCTAGAAGAATGAAACACAATAAATTAGAAGCGATTACAAACTTCAAATATAAATACGAAAACAATATTTAGGAAGTTCTATAAAAGACGAATTCAGTGAAGATTTATTAAGAATAAGAAGGTATAAGTATTATTTTATTATAGTTTATATAAACTAGATTACAACAAATCTAGGTAAGACATAGTAGGTATGTGAAGTACCTAGACAATTCTGTATAAACCTAAATTTAATTAAATACTACAACGTGAACGACGATCATGTTACATTCAACATTATAATTCTTTTAACACACACACATACCTACTCAAGATGCAATGAAGTTCAAAACTGCTTAGACTGCATGTTGCAAGATTGCAGCCTTGCACATATAAAATACCATTTACACTACGTGGTTACAACTGTCTCATGAAAGCGATCAGGTTAAGGAACGGTGCGGTGACGCCGGACAATACGTGTGTACTGTTTTGAGAACGACTGTGAAAACGTGTTGCACACGCAGCATACACTATTACTTGTTTTTACTAGGCTGACTAACTGACCACGGTTTCCGACGCTGCCGTCAGGCGGTTCGCAACTGAGAACGGCGCGGGTATCGTCGAGTGTAAAGGTACCTTGCTAACTGCTGGTGTCGATTACAAAGCGATATATTGTTAGTTAGTAACAGTTAGTAGTGAAGTGGAGCAAGGTAGTGCTCTCTGTTTGAATTAATTAAATTAAAATTTGGATGTCCTCGAGCCAATCTGGTCACAGAAAATAGAATGTGTGGGTGCCTCCGGGTATGCACTATTTCTTACTTTTGTGGAGAGACATGAGACAATCTGTCCTGGATTTTAGTTTAATGTAGGGTAACTTAAAGTTCAGATGATCCTCGAGCTAATCTGGTCACTTAAGCGGAGTAAGTGTGTAGCCTATTAAGGTTATGAGCTACCTCTAATTTTGTGGAGAGATATGAGACAATCTGTCCTGAATTTTAGGCTACCAGTTCAAGTAGCGAGCACCCTTATTTGTTAATAAGTAAACTAGTGTCGACTGAATGACTTAATTAAAATAACGGTAACGCGGTAAGTTAATATTGAGTTTTAGAAATAAAGTGTTCCTCTCACTGTGGCCAAGACACCTTTAGCCGTCATCGATCCTATGAGTCTGTGGGATCGGCGGTGAGAAAACCATTTCCTGTGTACATTGCACGACGTACACAAACCCCTATTCCTACCCAAGTTCCGTCTGTTCCCGTAGGTCTCCTGGTAACAGACTTCCCTCACGTAAAACCAACGTAACCTACGTTTGGTGTGGTTTGTATGGTAGGCTAGGGCGTTAGGATAACTAGGGGGCCTCATAGCCACATCGTACGCACTTAGAATAACGGCCGTACTAAGCTGTAAGTCACGGTGCGCACTTTTGGTGTGGAATAGGCGCCGAACCAGTATTTTACTGCACTATGTAGGAATTCATACTCCACCTTCCGTTTCATCGGGTGGAATAGGCGCCGAACCAGTATTAGACATTTTACTGCACCGAGAGTGACGGAGATGATCATTCCATCGGGTGGAATAGGCGTCGAACCAGTGGATTTCATTTATATTATTGGGCATTCTACTCCACCGAGAGTGACGAGGCGAACGGAGTGAGCCGATGGAACGGAAGGTGGGGTAGAATGCCCAATAATATCCTACTCACGGGAACCTTCTACCGGGATGAAAAGTACCCTATGTCTTAATATACTAGCTGTTGCCAGCGTGTTTGTCGGAAATTATCCCACGGGAACCTTCTACCGGGATGAAAAGTATCCTATGTCTTAATATAGTAGCTGTTGCCAGCGTGTATGACGGAAATTATCCCACGGGAACCTTCTACCGGGATGAAAAGTATCCTATGTCTTAATATACTAGCTGTTGCAAGCGTGTATGTCGGAAATTATCCCACGGGAACCTTCTACCGGGATGAAAAGTATCCTATGTCTTAATATACTAGCTGTTGCCAGCGTGTATATCGGAAATTATCCCACGGGAACCTTCTACCGGGATGAAAAGTATCCTATGTCTTAATATACTAGCTGTTGCCAGCGTGTATATCGGAAATTATCCCACGGGAACCTTCTACCGGGACGAAAAGTATCCTATGTCTTAATATACTAGCTGTTGCCAGCGTGTATGTCGGAAATTATCCCACGGGAACCTTCTACCGGGATGAAAAGTATCGTATGTCTTAATATACTAGCTGTTGCCAGCGTGTATGTCGGAAATTATCCCACAGGAACCTTCTACCGGGATGAAAAGTATCCTATGTCTTAATATACTAGCTGTTGCCAGCGTCTATGTCGGAAATTATCCCACGGGAACCTTCTACCGGGATGAAAAGTATCCTACGTCTTAATATACTAGCTGTTGCCAGCGGCTTCGCCCGCGTGTATGTCGGAAATTATCCCACGGGAACCTTCTACCGGGATGAAAAGTATCCTATGTCTTAATATACTAGCTGTTGCCCGCGTGTATGTCGGAAATTATCCCACGGGAACCTTCTACCGGGATGAAAAGTATCCTATGTCTTACTATACTAGCTGTTGCCAGCGGCTTCGCCCGCGTGTGTGTTGGAAATTATCCCACGGGAACCTTCTACCGGGATGAAAAGTATCCTATGTCTTAATATACTAGCTGTTGCCAGCGTGTATGTCGGATATTATCCCACGGGAACCTTCTACCGGGATGAAAAGTATCCAATGTCTTAATATACTAGCTGTTGCCAGCGGCTATGTCAGAAATTATCCCACGGGAACCTTCTACCGGGATGAAAAGTATCCTATGTCTTAAGATAATAGCTGTTGCCAGCGTGTATGTCGGAAATTATCCCACGGGAACCTTCTACCGGGATAAAAAGTATCCTATGTCTTAATATACTAGCTGTTGCCAGCGGCTTCGCCCACGTGTATGTCGGAAATTATCCCACGGGAACCTTCTACCGGGATGAAAAGTATCCTATGTCTTAATATACTAGCTGTTACCAGCGGCTTCGCCAGCGTGTATGTCGGAAATTATCCCACGGGAACCTTCTACCGGGATGAAAAGTATCCTATGTCTTAATATACTAGCTGTTGCCCGCGTGTATGTCGGAAATTATCCCACGGGAACCTTCTACCGGGATGAAAAGTATCCTATGTCTTAATATACTAGCTGTTGCCAGCGTGTATGTGGGATATTATCCCACGGGAACCTTCTACCGGGATGAAAAGTATCCTATGTCTTAATATACTAGCTGTTGCCAGCGGCTATGTCGGAAATTATCCCACGGGAACCTTCTACCGGGATGAAAAGTATCCTATGTCTTAATATACTAGCTGTTGCCCGCGTGTATGTCGGAAATTATCCCACGGGAACCTTCTACCGGGATGAAAAGTATCCTATGTCTTAATATACTAGCTGTTGCCAGCGTGTATATCGGAAATTATCCCACGGGAACCTTCTACCGGGACGAAAAGTATCCTATGTCTTAATATACTAGCTGTTGCCAGCGTGTATGTCGGAAATTATCCCACGGGAACCTTCTACCGGGATGAAATGTATCCTATGTCTTAATATACTAGCTGTTGCCAGCGTCTATGTCGGAAATTATCCCACGGGAACCTTCTACCGGGATGAAAAGTATCCTATGTCTTAATATACTAGCTGTTGCCAGCGGCTTCGCCCGCGTGTATGTCGGAAATTATCCCACGGGAACCTTCTACCGGGATGAAAAGTATCCAATGTCTTAATATACTAGCTGTTGCCCGCGTGTATGTCGGAAATTATCCCACGGGAACCTTCTACCGGGATGAAAAGTATCCTATGTCTTACTATACTAGCTGTTGCCAGCGGCTTCGCCCGCGTGTGTGTTGGAAATTATCCCACGGGAACCTTCTACCGGGATGAAAAGTATCCTATGTCTTAATATACTAGCTGTTGCCAGCGTGTATGTCGGATATTATCCCACGGGAACCTTCTACCGGGATGAAAAGTATCCAATGTCTTAATATACTAGCTGTTGCCAGCGGCTATGTCAGAAATTATCCCACGGGAACCTTCTACCGGGATGAAAAGTATCCTATGTCTTAATATACTAGCTGTTGCCCGCGTGTATGTCGGAAATTATCCCACGGGAACCTTCTACCGGGATGAAAAGTATCCTATGTCTTACTATATAGCTGTTGCCAGCGGCTTCGCCCGCGTGTATGTTGGAAATTATCCCACGGGAACCTTCTACCAGGATGAAAAGTATCCTACGTCTTAATATACTAGTGGTTGCCAGCGTGTATGTCGGATATTATCCCACGGGAACCTTCTACCGGGATGAAAAGTATCCTATGTCTTAATATACTAGCTGTTGCCAGCGGCTATGTCAGAAATTATCCCACGGGAACCTTCTACCGGGATGAAAAGTATCCTATGTCTTAAGATAATAGCTGTTGCCAGCGTGTATGTCGGAAATTATCCCACGGGAACCTTCTACCGGGATAAAAAGTATCCTATGTCTTAATATACTAGCTGTTGCCAGCGGCTTCGCCCACGTGTATGTCGGAAATTATCCCACGGGAACCTTCTACCGGGATGAAAAGTATCCTATGTCTTAATATACTAGCTGTTACCAGCGGCTTCGCCAGCGTGTATGTCGGAAATTATCCCACGGGAACCTTCTACCGGGATGAAAAGTATCCTATGTCTTAATATACTAGCTGTTGCCCGCGTGTATGTCGGAAATTATCCCACGGGAACCTTCTACCGGGATGAAAAGTATCCTATGTCTTAATATACTAGCTGTTGCCAGCGTGTATGTGGGATATTATCCCACGGGAACCTTCTACCGGGATGAAAAGTATCCTATGTCTTAATATACTAGCTGTTGCCCGCGTGTATGTCGGAAATTATCCCACGGGAACCTTCTACCGGGATGAAAAGTATCCTATGTCTTAATATACTAGCTGTTGCCAGCGGCTATGTCGGAAATTATCCCACGGGAACCTTCTACCGGGATGAAAAGTATCCTATGTCTTAATATACTAGCTGTTGCCAGCGGCTATGTCGGAAATTATCCCACGGGAACCTTCTACCGGGATGAAAAGTATCCTATGTCTTAATATACTAGCTGTTGCCAGCGGCTTCGCCCGCGTGTATGTAGGAAATTATCCCACGGGAACCTTCTACCGGGATGATAAGTATCCTATGTCTTAATATACTAGCTGTTGCCCGCGTGTATGTCGGAAATTATCCCACGGGAACCTTCTACCGGGATGAAAAGTATCCTATGTCTTACTATACTAGCTGTTGCCAGCGGCTTCGCCCGCGTGTATTTTGGAAATTATCCCACGGGAACCTTCTACCGGGATGAAAAGTATCCTATGTCTTAATATACTAGCTGTTGCCCGCGTGTATGTCCGAAATTATCCCACGGGAACCTTCTACCGGGATGAAAAGTATCCTATGTCTTAATATACTAGCTGTTGCCAGCGTGTATGTGGGATATTATCCCACGGGAACCTTCTACCGGGATGAAAAGTATCCTATGTCTTAATATACTAGCTGTTGCCAGCGTCTATGTCGGAAATTATCCCACGGGAACCTTCTACCGGGATGAAAGTATCCTATGTCTTAATATACTAGCTGTTGCCAGCGGCTTCGCCCGCGTGTATGTCGGAAATTATCCCACGGGAACCTTCTACCGGGATGAAAAGTATCCTTTGTCTTAATATACTACCTGTTGCCCGCGTGTATGTCGGAAATTATCCCACGGGAACCTTCTACCGGGATGAAAAGTATCCTATGTCTTACTATACTAGCTGTTGCCAGCGGCTTCGCCCGCGTGTATGTTGGAAATTATCCCACGGGAACCTTCTACCGGGATGAAAAGTATCCTATGTCTTAATATACTAGCTGTTGCCAGCGTGAATGTCGGATATTATCCCACGGGAACCTTCTACCGGGATGAAAAGTATCCTATGTCTTAATATACTAGCTGTTGCCAGCGGCTTCGCCCACGTGTATGTCGGAAATTATCCCACGGGAACCTTCTACCGGGATGAAAAGTATCCTATGTCTTAATATACTAGCTGTTGCCAGCGGCTTCGCCCGCGTGTATGTCGGAAATTATCCCACGGGAACCTTCTACCGGGATGAAAAGTATCCTATGTCTTAATATACTAGCTGTTGCCCGCGTGTATGTCGGAAATTATCCCACGGGAACCTTCTACCGGGATGAAAAGTATCCTATGTCTTACTATACTAGCTGTTACCAGCGGCTTCGCCCGCGTGTATGTCGGAAATTATCCCACAGGAACCTTCTACCGGGATGAAAAGTATCCTATGTCTTAATATACTAGCTGTTGCCAGCGTCTATGTCGGAAATTATCCCACGGGAACCTTCTACCGGGATGAAAAGTATCCTATGTCTTAATATACTAGCTGTTGCCAGCGGCTTCGCCCGCGTGTATGTCGGAAATTATCCCACGGGAACCTTCTACCGGGATGAAAAGTATCCTATGTCTTAATATACTAGCTGTTGCCCGCGTGTATGTCGGAAATTATCCCACGGGAACCTTCTACCGGGATGAAAAGTATCCTATGTCTTACTATACTAGCTGTTGCCAGCGGCTTCGCCCGCGTGTGTGTTGGAAATTATCCCACGGGAACCTTCTACCGGGATGAAAAGTATCCTATGTCTTAATATACTAGCTGTTGCCAGCGTGTATGTCGGATATTATCCCACGGGAACCTTCTACCGGGATGAAAAGTATCCAATGTCTTAATATACTAGCTGTTGCCAGCGGCTATGTCAGAAATTATCCCACGGGAACCTTCTACCGGGATGAAAAGTATCCTATGTCTTAAGATAATAGCTGTTGCCAGCGTGTATGTCGGAAATTATCCCACGGGAACCTTCTACCGGGATGAAAAGTATCCTATGTCTTAATATACTAGCTGTTACCAGCGGCTTCGCCAGCGTGTATGTCGGAAATTATCCCACGGGAACCTTCTACCGGGATGAAAAGTATCCTATGTCTTAATATACTAGCTGTTGCCCGCGTGTATGTCGGAAATTATCCCACGGGAACCTTCTACCGGGATGAAAAGTATCCTATGTCTTAATATACTAGCTGTTGCCAGCGTGTATGTGGGATATTATCCCACGGGAACCTTCTACCGGGATGAAAAGTATCCTATGTCTTAATATACTAGCTGTTGCCAGCGGCTATGTCGGAAATTATCCCACGGGAACCTTCTACCGGGATGAAAAGTATCCTATGTCTTAATATACTAGCTGTTGCCCGCGTGTATGTCGGAAATTATCCCACGGGAACCTTCTACCGGGATGAAAAGTATCCTATGTCTTAATATACTAGCTGTTGCCAGCGTGTATATCGGAAATTATCCCACGGGAACCTTCTACCGGGACGAAAAGTATCCTATGTCTTAATATACTAGCTGTTGCCAGCGTGTATGTCGGAAATTATCCCACGGGAACCTTCTACCGGGATGAAATGTATCCTATGTCTTAATATACTAGCTGTTGCCAGCGTCTATGTCGGAAATTATCCCACGGGAACCTTCTATCGGGATGAAAAGTATCCTATGTCTTAATATACTAGCTGTTGCCAGCGGCTTCGCCCGCGTGTATGTCGGAAATTATCCCACGGGAACCTTCTACCGGGATGAAAAGTATCCAATGTCTTAATATACTAGCTGTTGCCCGCGTGTATGTCGGAAATTATCCCACGGGAACCTTCTACCGGGATGAAAAGTATCCTATGTCTTACTATACTAGCTGTTGCCAGCGGCTTCGCCCGCGTGTGTGTTGGAAATTATCCCACGGGAACCTTCTACCGGGATGAAAAGTATCCTATGTCTTAATATACTAGCTGTTGCCAGCGTGTATGTCGGATATTATCCCACGGGAACCTTCTACCGGGATGAAAAGTATCCAATGTCTTAATATACTAGCTGTTGCCAGCGGCTATGTCAGAAATTATCCCACGGGAACCTTCTACCGGGATGAAAAGTATCCTATGTCTTAATATACTAGCTGTTGCCCGCGTGTATGTCGGAAATTATCCCACGGGAACCTTCTACCGGGATGAAAAGTATCCTATGTCTTACTATATAGCTGTTGCCAGCGGCTTCGCCCGCGTGTATGTTGGAAATTATCCCACGGGAACCTTCTACCAGGATGAAAAGTATCCTACGTCTTAATATACTAGTGGTTGCCAGCGTGTATGTCGGATATTATCCCACGGGAACCTTCTACCGGGATGAAAAGTATCCTATGTCTTAATATACTAGCTGTTGCCAGCGGCTATGTCAGAAATTATCCCACGGGAACCTTCTACCGGGATGAAAAGTATCCTATGTCTTAAGATAATAGCTGTTGCCAGCGTGTATGTCGGAAATTATCCCACGGGAACCTTCTACCGGGATAAAAAGTATCCTATGTCTTAATATACTAGCTGTTGCCAGCGGCTTCGCCCACGTGTATGTCGGAAATTATCCCACGGGAACCTTCTACCGGGATGAAAAGTATCCTATGTCTTAATATACTAGCTGTTACCAGCGGCTTCGCCAGCGTGTATGTCGGAAATTATCCCACGGGAACCTTCTACCGGGATGAAAAGTATCCTATGTCTTAATATACTAGCTGTTGCCCGCGTGTATGTCGGAAATTATCCCACGGGAACCTTCTACCGGGATGAAAAGTATCCTATGTCTTAATATACTAGCTGTTGCCAGCGTGTATGTGGGATATTATCCCACGGGAACCTTCTACCGGGATGAAAAGTATCCTATGTCTTAATATACTAGCTGTTGCCCGCGTGTATGTCGGAAATTATCCCACGGGAACCTTCTACCGGGATGAAAAGTATCCTATGTCTTAATATACTAGCTGTTGCCAGCGGCTATGTCGGAAATTATCCCACGGGAACCTTCTACCGGGATGAAAAGTATCCTATGTCTTAATATACTAGCTGTTGCCAGCGGCTATGTCGGAAATTATCCCACGGGAACCTTCTACCGGGATGAAAAGTATCCTATGTCTTAATATACTAGCTGTTGCCAGCGGCTTCGCCCGCGTGTATGTAGGAAATTATCCCACGGGAACCTTCTACCGGGATGATAAGTATCCTATGTCTTAATATACTAGCTGTTGCCCGCGTGTATGTCGGAAATTATCCCACGGGAACCTTCTACCGGGATGAAAAGTATCCTATGTCTTACTATACTAGCTGTTGCCAGCGGCTTCGCCCGCGTGTATTTTGGAAATTATCCCACGGGAACCTTCTACCGGGATGAAAAGTATCCTATGTCTTAATATACTAGCTGTTGCCCGCGTGTATGTCCGAAATTATCCCACGGGAACCTTCTACCGGGATGAAAAGTATCCTATGTCTTAATATACTAGCTGTTGCCAGCGTGTATGTGGGATATTATCCCACGGGAACCTTCTACCGGGATGAAAAGTATCCTATGTCTTAATATACTAGCTGTTGCCAGCGTCTATGTCGGAAATTATCCCACGGGAACCTTCTACCGGGATGAAAGTATCCTATGTCTTAATATACTAGCTGTTGCCAGCGGCTTCGCCCGCGTGTATGTCGGAAATTATCCCACGGGAACCTTCTACCGGGATGAAAAGTATCCTTTGTCTTAATATACTACCTGTTGCCCGCGTGTATGTCGGAAATTATCCCACGGGAACCTTCTACCGGGATGAAAAGTATCCTATGTCTTACTATACTAGCTGTTGCCAGCGGCTTCGCCCGCGTGTATGTTGGAAATTATCCCACGGGAACCTTCTACCGGGATGAAAAGTATCCTATGTCTTAATATACTAGCTGTTGCCAGCGTGAATGTCGGATATTATCCCACGGGAACCTTCTACCGGGATGAAAAGTATCCTATGTCTTAATATACTAGCTGTTGCCAGCGGCTATGTCAGAAATTATCCCACGGGAACCTTCTACCGGGATGAAAAGTATCCTATGTCTTAATATACTAGCTGTTGCCCGCGTGTATGTCGGAAATTATCCCACGGGAACCTTCTACCGGGATGAAAAGTATCCTATGTCTTACTATACTAGCTGTTGCCAGCGGCTTCGCCCGCGTGTATGTTGGAAATTATACCACGGGAACCTTCTACCAGGATGAAAAGTATCCTACGTCTTAATATACTAGCTGTTGCCAGCGTGTATGTCGGATATTATCCCACGGGAACCTTCTACCGGGATGAAAAGTATCTTATGTCTTAATATACTAGCTGTTGCCAGCGGCTATGTCAGAAATTATCCCACGGGAACCTTCTACCGGGATGAAAAGTATCCTATGTCTTAATATACTAGCTGTTGCCCGCGTGTATGTCGGATATTATCCCACGGGAACCTTCTACCGGGATGAAAAGTATCCTATGTCTTAATATACTAGCTGTTGCCAGCGGCTATGTCAGAAATTATCCCACGGGAACCTTCTACCGGGATGAAAAGTATCCTATGTCTTAATATACTAGCTGTTGCCAGCGTCTATGTCGGAAATTATCCCACGGGAACCTTCTACCGGGATGAAAAGTATCCTGTGTCTTAATATACTAGCTGTTGCCAGCGGCTTCGCCCGCGTGTATGTCGGAAATTATCCCACGGGAACCTTCTACCGGGATGAAAAGTATCCTATGTCTTAATATACTAGCTGTTGCCCGCGTGTATGTCCGAAATTATCCCACGGGAACCTTCTACCGGGATGAAAAGTATCCTATGTCTTAATATACTAGCTGTTGCCAGCGTGTATGTGGGATATTATCCCACGGGAACCTTCTACCGGGATGAAAAGTATCCTATGTCTTAATATACTAGCTGTTGCCCGCGTGTATGTCGGAAATTATCCCACGGGAACCTTCTACCGGGATGAAAAGTATCCTATGTCTTAATATACTAGCTGTTGCCAGCGTGTATGTCGGATATTATCCCACGGGAACCTTCTACCGGGATGAAAAGTATCCTATGTCTTAATATACTAGCTGTTGCCAGCGGCTATGTCAGAAATTATCCCACGGGAACCTTCTACCGGGATGAAAAGTATCCTATGTCTTAATATACTAGCTGTTGCCAGCGTCTATGTCGGAAATTATCCCACGGGAACCTTCTACCGGGATGAAAAGTATCCTGTGTCTTAATATACTAGCTGTTGCCAGCGGCTTCGCCCGCGTGTATGTCGGAAATTATCCCACGGGAACCTTCTACCGGGATGAAAAGTATCCTATGTCTTAATATACTAGCTGTTGCCAGCGTGTATGTCCGAAATTATCCCACGGGAACCTTCTACCGGGATGAAAAGTATCCTATGTCTTAATATACTAGCTGTTGCCAGCGTGTATGTGGGATATTATCCCACGGGAACCTTCTACCGGGATGAAAAGTATCCTATGTCTTAATATACTAGCTGTTGCCCGCGTGTATGTCGGAAATTATCCCACGGGAACCTTCTACCGGGATGAAAAGTATCCTATGTCTTAATATACTAGCTGTTGCCCGCGTGTATGTCGGAAATTATCCCACGGGAAGCTTCTACCGGGATGAAAAGTATCCTATGTCTTAATATACTAGCTGTTGCCCGCGTGTATGTCGGAAATTATCCCACGGGAACCTTCTACCGGGATGAAAAGTATCCTATGTCTTAATATACTAGCTGTTGCCCGCGTGTATGTCGGAAATTATCCCACGGGAACCTTCTACCGGGATGAAAAGTATCCTATGTCTTAATATACTAGCTGTTGCCCGCGTGTATGTCGGAAATTATCCCACGGAAACCTTCTACCGGGATGAAAAGTATCCTATGTCTTAATATACTAGCTGTTGCCAGCGTGTATGTCGGAAATTATCCCACGGGAACCTTCTACCGGGATGAAAAGTATCCTATGTCTTAATATACTAGCTGTTGCCAGCGTGTATGTCGGATATTATCCCACGGGAACCTTCTACCGGGATGAAAAGTATCCTATGTCTTAATATACTAGCTGTTGCCCGCGTGTATGTCGGAAATTATCCCACGGGAACCTTCTACCGGGATGAAAAGTATCCTATGTCTTACTATACTAGCTGTTGCCAGCGGCTTCGCCCGCGTGTATGTTGGAAATTATCCCACGGGAACCTTCTACCAGGATGAAAAGTATCCTACGTCTTAATATACTAGCTGTTGCCAGCGTGTATGTCGGATATTATCCCACGGGAACCTTCTACCGGGATGAAAAGTATCCTATGTCTTAATATACTAGCTGTTGCCAGCGGCTATGTCAGAAATTATCCCACGGGAACCTTCTACCGGGATGAAAAGTATCCTATGTCTTAATATACTAGCTGTTGCCCGCGTGTATGTCGGAAATTATCCCACGGGAACCTTCTACCGGGATGAAAAGTATCCTATGTCTTACTTAACTAGCTGTTGCCAGCGGCTTCGCCCGCGTGTATGTTGGAAATTATCCCACGGGAACCTTCTACCAGGATGAAAAGTATCCTACGTCTTAATATACTAGCTGTTGCCAGCGTGTATGTCGGATATTATCCCACGGGAACCTTCTACCGGGATGAAAAGTATCCTATGTCTTAATATACTAGCTGTTGCCAGCGGCTATGTCAGAAATTATCCCACGGGAACCTTCTACCGGGATGAAAAGTATCCTATGTCTTAATATACTAGCTGTTGCCAGCGTCTATGTCGGAAATTATCCCACGGGAACCTTCTACCGGGATGAAAAGTATCCTGTGTCTTAATATACTAGCTGTTGCCAGCGGCTTCGCCCGCGTGTATGTCGGAAATTATCCCACGGGAACCTTCTACCGGGATGAAAAGTATCCTATGTCTTAATATAGTAGCTGTTGCCAGCGTGTATGACGGAAATTATCCCACGGGAACCTTCTACCGGGATGAAAAGTATCCTATGTCTTAATATACTAGCTGTTGCAAGCGTGTATGTCGGAAATTATCCCACGGGAACCTTCTACCGGGATGAAAAGTATCCTATGTCTTAATATACTAGCTGTTGCCAGCGTGTATATCGGAAATTATCCCACGGGAACCTTCTACCGGGATGAAAAGTATCCTATGTCTTAATATACTAGCTGTTGCCAGCGTGTATATCGGAAATTATCCCACGGGAACCTTCTACCGGGACGAAAAGTATCCTATGTCTTAATATACTAGCTGTTGCCAGCGTGTATGTCGGAAATTATCCCACGGGAACCTTCTACCGGGATGAAAAGTATCGTATGTCTTAATATACTAGCTGTTGCCAGCGTGTATGTCGGAAATTATCCCACAGGAACCTTCTACCGGGATGAAAAGTATCCTATGTCTTAATATACTAGCTGTTGCCAGCGTCTATGTCGGAAATTATCCCACGGGAACCTTCTACCGGGATGAAAAGTATCCTATGTCTTAATATACTAGCTGTTGCCAGCGTGTATATCGGAAATTATCCCACGGGAACCTTCTACCGGGACGAAAAGTATCCTATGTCTTAATATACTAGCTGTTGCCAGCGTGTATGTCGGAAATTATCCCACGGGAACCTTCTACCGGGATGAAAAGTATCGTATGTCTTAATATACTAGCTGTTGCCAGCGTGTATGTCGGAAATTATCCCACAGGAACCTTCTACCGGGATGAAAAGTATCCTATGTCTTAATATACTAGCTGTTGCCAGCGTCTATGTCGGAAATTATCCCACGGGAACCTTCTACCGGGATGAAAAGTATCCTATGTCTTAATATACTAGCTGTTGCCAGCGGCTTCGCCCGCGTGTATGTCGGAAATTATCCCACGGGAACCTTCTACCGGGATGAAAAGTATCCTATGTCTTAATATACTAGCTGTTGCCCGCGTGTATGTCGGAAATTATCCCACGGGAACCTTCTACCGGGATGAAAAGTATCCTATGTCTTACTATACTAGCTGTTGCCAGCGGCTTCGCCCGCGTGTGTGTTGGAAATTATCCCACGGGAACCTTCTACCGGGATGAAAAGTATCCTATGTCTTAATATACTAGCTGTTGCCAGCGTGTATGTCGGATATTATCCCACGGGAACTTTCTACCGGGATGAAAAGTATCCAATGTCTTAATATACTAGCTGTTGCCAGCGGCTATGTCAGAAATTATCCCACGGGAACCTTCTACCGGGATGAAAAGTATCCTATGTCTTAATATACTAGCTGTTGCCCGCGTGTATGTCGGAAATTATCCCACGGGAACCTTCTACCGGGATGAAAAGTATCCTATGTCTTACTATACTAGCTGTTGCCAGCGGCTTCGCCCGCGTGTATGTTGGAAATTATCCCACGGGAACCTTCTACCAGGATGAAAAGTATCCTACGTCTTAATATACTAGCTGTTGCCAGCGTGTATGTCGGATATTATCCCACGGGCACCTTCTACCGGGATGAAAAGTATCCTATGTCTTAATATACTAGCTGTTGCCAGCGGCTATGTCAGAAATTATCCCACGGGAACCTTCTACCGGGATGAAAAGTATCCTATGTCTTAAGATAATAGCTGTTGCCAGCGTGTATGTCGGAAATTATCCCACGGGAACCTTCTACCGGGATAAAAAGTATCCTATGTCTTAATATACTAGCTGTTGCCAGCGGCTTCGCCCACGTGTATGTCGGAAATTATCCCACGGGAACCTTCTACCGGGATGAAAAGTATCCTATGTCTTAATATACTAGCTGTTACCAGCGGCTTCGCCAGCGTGTATGTCGGAAATTATCCCACGGGAACCTTCTACCGGGATGAAAAGTATCCTATGTCTTAATATACTAGCTGTTGCCCGCGTGTATGTCGGAAATTATCCCACGGGAACCTTCTACCGGGATGAAAAGTATCCTATGTCTTAATATACTAGCTGTTGCCAGCGTGTATGTGGGATATTATCCCACGGGAACCTTCTACCGGGATGAAAAGTATCCTATGTCTTAATATACTAGCTGTTGCCAGCGGCTATGTCGGAAATTATCCCACGGGAACCTTCTACCGGGATGAAAAGTATCCTATGTCTTAATATACTAGCTGTTGCCCGCGTGTATGTCGGAAATTATCCCACGGGAACCTTCTACCGGGATGAAAAGTATCCTATGTCTTAATATACTAGCTGTTGCCAGCGTGTATATCGGAAATTATCCCACGGGAACCTTCTACCGGGACGAAAAGTATCCTATGTCTTAATATACTAGCTGTTGCCAGCGTGTATGTCGGAAATTATCCCACGGGAACCTTCTACCGGGATGAAATGTATCCTATGTTTTAATATACTAGCTGTTGCCAGCGTCTATGTCGGAAATTATCCCACGGGAACCTTCTACCGGGATGAAAAGTATCCTATGTCTTAATATACTAGCTGTTGCCAGCGGCTTCGCCCGCGTGTATGTCGGAAATTATCCCACGGGAACCTTCTACCGGGATGAAAAGTATCCAATGTCTTAATATACTAGCTGTTGCCCGCGTTTATGTCGGAAATTATCCCACGGGAACCTTCTACCGGGATGAAAAGTATCCTATGTCTTACTATACTAGCTGTTGCCAGCGGCTTCGCCCGCGTGTGTGTTGGAAATTATCCCACGGGAACCTTCTACCGGGATGAAAAGTATCCTATGTCTTAATATACTAGCTGTTGCCAGCGTGTATGTCGGATATTATCCCACGGGAACCTTCTACCGGGATGAAAAGTATCCAATGTCTTAATATACTAGCTGTTGCCAGCGGCTATGTCAGAAATTATCCCACGGGAACCTTCTACCGGGATGAAAAGTATCCTATGTCTTAATATACTAGCTGTTGCCCGCGTGTATGTCGGAAATTATCCCACGGGAACCTTCTACCGGGATGAAAAGTATCCTATGTCTTACTATATAGCTGTTGCCAGCGGCTTCGCCCGCGTGTATGTTGGAAATTATCCCACGGGAACCTTCTACCAGGATGAAAAGTATCCTACGTCTTAATATACTAGCTGTTGCCAGCGTGTATGTCGGATATTATCCCACGGGAACCTTCTACCGGGATGAAAAGTATCCTATGTCTTAATATACTAGCTGTTGCCAGCGGCTATGTCAGAAATTATCCCACGGGAACCTTCTACCGGGATGAAAAGTATCCTATGTCTTAAGATAATAGCTGTTGCCAGCGTGTATGTCGGAAATTATCCCACGGGAACCTTCTACCGGGATAAAAAGTATCCTATGTCTTAATATACTAGCTGTTGCCAGCGGCTTCGCCCACGTGTATGTCGGAAATTATCCCACGGGAACCTTCTACCGGGATGAAAAGTATCCTATGTCTTAATATACTAGCTGTTACCAGCGGCTTCGCCAGCGTGTATGTCGGAAATTATCCCACGGGAACCTTCTACCGGGATGAAAAGTATCCTATGTCTTAATATACTAGCTGTTGCCCGCGTGTATGTCGGAAATTATCCCACGGGAACCTTCTACCGGGATGAAAAGTATCCTATGTCTTAATATACTAGCTGTTGCCAGCGTGTATGTGGGATATTATCCCACGGGAACCTTCTACCGGGATGAAAAGTATCCTATGTCTTAATATACTAGCTGTTGCCCGCGTGTATGTCGGAAATTATCCCACGGGAACCTTCTACCGGGATGAAAAGTATCCTATGTCTTAATATACTAGCTGTTGCCAGCGGCTATGTCGGAAATTATCCCACGGGAACCTTCTACCGGGATGAAAAGTATCCTATGTCTTAATATACTAGCTGTTGCCAGCGGCTATGTCGGAAATTATCCCACGGGAACCTTCTACCGGGATGAAAAGTATCCTATGTCTTAATATACTAGCTGTTGCCAGCGGCTTCGCCCGCGTGTATGTCGGAAATTATCCCACGGGAACCTTCTACCGGGATGATAAGTATCCTATGTCTTAATATACTAGCTGTTGCCCGCGTGTATGTCGGAAATTATCCCACGGGAACCTTCTACCGGGATGAAAAGTATCCTATGTCTTACTATACTAGCTGTTGCCAGCGGCTTCGCCCGCGTGTATTTTGGAAATTATCCCACGGGAACCTTCTACCGGGATGAAAAGTATCCTATGTCTTAATATACTAGCTGTTGCCAGCGTCTATGTCGGAAATTATCCCACGGGAACCTTCTACCGGGATGAAAAGTATCCTATGTCTTAATATACTAGCTGTTGCCAGCGGCTTCGCCCGCGTGTATGTCGGAAATTATCCCACGGGAACCTTCTACCGGGATGAAAAGTATCCTATGTCTTAATATACTAGCTGTTGCCCGCGTGTATGTCGGAAATTATCCCACGGGAACCTTCTACCGGGATGAAAAGTATCCTATGTCTTAATATACTAGCTGTTGCCAGCGTGTATGTGGGATATTATCCCACGGGAACCTTCTACCGGGATGAAAAGTATCCTATGTCTTAATATACTAGCTGTTGCCAGCGGCTATGTCGGAAATTATCCCACGGGAACCTTCTACCGGGATGAAAAGTATCCTATGTCTTAATATACTAGCTGTTGCCCGCGTGTATGTCGGAAATTATCCCACGGGAACCTTCTACCGGGATGAAAAGTATCCTATGTCTTAATATACTAGCTGTTGCCAGCGTGTATATCGGAAATTATCCCACGGGAACCTTCTACCGGGACGAAAAGTATCCTATGTCTTAATATAC
The DNA here is from genome assembly GCA_948252095.1 of Dicycla oo. Lineage (NCBI taxonomy): Eukaryota > Metazoa > Arthropoda > Insecta > Lepidoptera > Noctuidae > Dicycla > Dicycla oo. Next base: position 12,105,369 of record OX411714.1, on the reverse strand, counting down.
TAGCTGTTGCCAGCGTGTATGTCGGAAATTATCCCACGGGAACCTTCTACCGGGATGAAATGTATCCTATGTTTTAATATACTAGCTGTTGCCAGCGTCTATGTCGGAAATTATCCCACGGGAACCTTCTACCGGGATGAAAAGTATCCTATGTCTTAATATACTAGCTGTTGCCAGCGGCTTCGCCCGCGTGTATGTCGGAAATTATCCCACGGGAACCTTCTACCGGGATGAAAAGTATCCAATGTCTTAATATACTAGCTGTTGCCCGCGTGTATGTCGGAAATTATCCCACGGGAACCTTCTACCGGGATGAAAAGTATCCTATGTCTTAATATACTAGCTGTTGCAAGCGTGTATGTCGGAAATTATCCCACGGGAACCTTCTACCGGGATGAAAAGTATCCTATGTCTTAATATACTAGCTGTTGCCAGCGTGTATATCGGAAATTATCCCACGGGAACCTTCTACCGGGATGAAAAGTATCCTATGTCTTAATATACTAGCTGTTGCCAGCGTGTATATCGGAAATTATCCCACGGGAACCTTCTACCGGGACGAAAAGTATCCTAAGTCTTAATATACTAGCTGTTGCCAGCGTGTATGTCGGAAATTATCCCACGGGAACCTTCTACCGGGATGAAAAGTATCGTATGTCTTAATATACTAGCTGTTGCCAGCGTGTATGTCGGAAATTATCCCACAGGAACCTTCTACCGGGATGAAAAGTATCCTATGTCTTAATATACTAGCTGTTGCCAGCGTCTATGTCGGAAATTATCCCACGGGAACCTTCTACCGGGATGAAAAGTATCCTATGTCTTAATATACTAGCTGTTGCCAGCGTGTATATCGGAAATTATCCCACGGGAACCTTCTACCGGGACGAAAAGTATCCTATGTCTTAATATACTAGCTGTTGCCAGCGTGTATGTCGGAAATTATCCCACGGGAACCTTCTACCGGGATGAAAAGTATCGTATGTCTTAATATACTAGCTGTTGCCAGCGTGTATGTCGGAAATTATCCCACAGGAACCTTCTACCGGGATGAAAAGTATCCTATGTCTTAATATACTAGCTGTTGCCAGCGTCTATGTCGGAAATTATCCCACGGGAACCTTCTACCGGGATGAAAAGTATCCTATGTCTTAATATACTAGCTGTTGCCAGCGGCTTCGCCCGCGTGTATGTCGGAAATTATCCCACGGGAACCTTCTACCGGGATGAAAAGTATCCTATGTCTTAATATACTAGCTGTTGCCCGCGTGTATGTCGGAAATTATCCCACGGGAACCTTCTACCGGGATGAAAAGTATCCTATGTCTTACTATACTAGCTGTTGCCAGCGGCTTCGCCCGCGTGTGTGTTGGAAATTATCCCACGGGAACCTTCTACCGGGATGAAAAGTATCCTATGTCTTAATATACTAGCTGTTGCCAGCGTGTATGTCGGATATTATCCCACGGGAACTTTCTACCGGGATGAAAAGTATCCTATGTCTTAATATACTAGCTGTTGCCAGCGTGTATGTCGGAAATTATCCCACGGGAACCTTCTACCGGGATGAAATGTATCCTATGTTTTAATATACTAGCTGTTGCCAGCGTCTATGTCGGAAATTATCCCACGGGAACCTTCTACCGGGATGAAAAGTATCCTATGTCTTAATATACTAGCTGTTGCCAGCGGCTTCGCCCGCGTGTATGTCGGAAATTATCCCACGGGAACCTTCTACCGGGATGAAAAGTATCCAATGTCTTAATATACTAGCTGTTGCCCGCGTGTATGTCGGAAATTATCCCACGGGAACCTTCTACCGGGATGAAAAGTATCCTATGTCTTAATATACTAGCTGTTGCAAGCGTGTATGTCGGAAATTATCCCACGGGAACCTTCTACCGGGATGAAAAGTATCCTATGTCTTAATATACTAGCTGTTGCCAGCGTGTATATCGGAAATTATCCCACGGGAACCTTCTACCGGGATGAAAAGTATCCTATGTCTTAATATACTAGCTGTTGCCAGCGTGTATATCGGAAATTATCCCACGGGAACCTTCTACCGGGACGAAAAGTATCCTAAGTCTTAATATACTAGCTGTTGCCAGCGTGTATGTCGGAAATTATCCCACGGGAACCTTCTACCGGGATGAAAAGTATCGTATGTCTTAATATACTAGCTGTTGCCAGCGTGTATGTCGGAAATTATCCCACAGGAACCTTCTACCGGGATGAAAAGTATCCTATGTCTTAATATACTAGCTGTTGCCAGCGTCTATGTCGGAAATTATCCCACGGGAACCTTCTACCGGGATGAAAAGTATCCTATGTCTTAATATACTAGCTGTTGCCAGCGTGTATATCGGAAATTATCCCACGGGAACCTTCTACCGGGACGAAAAGTATCCTATGTCTTAATATACTAGCTGTTGCCAGCGTGTATGTCGGAAATTATCCCACGGGAACCTTCTACCGGGATGAAAAGTATCGTATGTCTTAATATACTAGCTGTTGCCAGCGTGTATGTCGGAAATTATCCCACAGGAACCTTCTACCGGGATGAAAAGTATCCTATGTCTTAATATACTAGCTGTTGCCAGCGTCTATGTCGGAAATTATCCCACGGGAACCTTCTACCGGGATGAAAAGTATCCTATGTCTTAATATACTAGCTGTTGCCAGCGGCTTCGCCCGCGTGTATGTCGGAAATTATCCCACGGGAACCTTCTACCGGGATGATAAGTATCCTATGTCTTAATATACTAGCTGTTGCCCGCGTGTATGTCGGAAATTATCCCACGGGAACCTTCTACCGGGATGAAAAGTATCCTATGTCTTACTATACTAGCTGTTGCCAGCGGCTTCGCCCGCGTGTGTGTTGGAAATTATCCCACGGGAACCTTCTACCGGGATGAAAAGTATCCTATGTCTTAATATACTAGCTGTTGCCAGCGTGTATGTCGGATATTATCCCACGGGAACTTTCTACCGGGATGAAAAGTATCCAATGTCTTAATATACTAGCTGTTGCCAGCGGCTATGTCAGAAATTATCCCACGGGAACCTTCTACCGGGATGAAAAGTATCCTATGTCTTAATATACTAGCTGTTGCCCGCGTGTATGTCGGAAATTATCCCACGGGAACCTTCTACCGGGATGAAAAGTATCCTATGTCTTACTATACTAGCTGTTGCCAGCGGCTTCGCCCGCGTGTATGTTGGAAATTATCCCACGGGAACCTTCTACCAGGATGAAAAGTATCCTACGTCTTAATATACTAGCTGTTGCCAGCGTGTATGTCGGATATTATCCCACGGGCACCTTCTACCGGGATGAAAAGTATCCTATGTCTTAATATACTAGCTGTTGCCAGCGGCTATGTCAGAAATTATCCCACGGGAACCTTCTACCGGGATGAAAAGTATCCTATGTCTTAAGATAATAGCTGTTGCCAGCGTGTATGTCGGAAATTATCCCACGGGAACCTTCTACCGGGATAAAAAGTATCCTATGTCTTAATATACTAGCTGTTGCCAGCGGCTTCGCCCACGTGTATGTCGGAAATTATCCCACGGGAACCTTCTACCGGGATGAAAAGTATCCTATGTCTTAATATACTAGCTGTTACCAGCGGCTTCGCCAGCGTGTATGTCGGAAATTATCCCACGGGAACCTTCTACCGGGATGAAAAGTATCCTATGTCTTAATATACTAGCTGTTGCCCGCGTGTATGTCGGAAATTATCCCACGGGAACCTTCTACCGGGATGAAAAGTATCCTATGTCTTAATATACTAGCTGTTGCCAGCGTGTATGTGGGATATTATCCCACGGGAACCTTCTACCGGGATGAAAAGTATCCTATGTCTTAATATACTAGCTGTTGCCAGCGGCTATGTCGGAAATTATCCCACGGGAACCTTCTACCGGGATGAAAAGTATCCTATGTCTTAATATACTAGCTGTTGCCCGCGTGTATGTCGGAAATTATCCCACGGGAACCTTCTACCGGGATGAAAAGTATCCTATGTCTTAATATACTAGCTGTTGCCAGCGTGTATATCGGAAATTATCCCACGGGAACCTTCTACCGGGACGAAAAGTATCCTATGTCTTAATATACTAGCTGTTGCCAGCGTGTATGTCGGAAATTATCCCACGGGAACCTTCTACCGGGATGAAATGTATCCTATGTTTTAATATACTAGCTGTTGCCAGCGTCTATGTCGGAAATTATCCCACGGGAACCTTCTACCGGGATGAAAAGTATCCTATGTCTTAATATACTAGCTGTTGCCAGCGGCTTCGCCCGCGTGTATGTCGGAAATTATCCCACGGGAACCTTCTACCGGGATGAAAAGTATCCAATGTCTTAATATACTAGCTGTTGCCCGCGTTTATGTCGGAAATTATCCCACGGGAACCTTCTACCGGGATGAAAAGTATCCTATGTCTTACTATACTAGCTGTTGCCAGCGGCTTCGCCCGCGTGTGTGTTGGAAATTATCCCACGGGAACCTTCTACCGGGATGAAAAGTATCCTATGTCTTAATATACTAGCTGTTGCCAGCGTGTATGTCGGATATTATCCCACGGGAACCTTCTACCGGGATGAAAAGTATCCAATGTCTTAATATACTAGCTGTTGCCAGCGGCTATGTCAGAAATTATCCCACGGGAACCTTCTACCGGGATGAAAAGTATCCTATGTCTTAATATACTAGCTGTTGCCCGCGTGTATGTCGGAAATTATCCCACGGGAACCTTCTACCGGGATGAAAAGTATCCTATGTCTTACTATATAGCTGTTGCCAGCGGCTTCGCCCGCGTGTATGTTGGAAATTATCCCACGGGAACCTTCTACCAGGATGAAAAGTATCCTACGTCTTAATATACTAGCTGTTGCCAGCGTGTATGTCGGATATTATCCCACGGGAACCTTCTACCGGGATGAAAAGTATCCTATGTCTTAATATACTAGCTGTTGCCAGCGTGTATGTGGGATATTATCCCACGGGAACCTTCTACCGGGATGAAAAGTATCCTATGTCTTAATATACTAGCTGTTGCCAGCGGCTATGTCGGAAATTATCCCACGGGAACCTTCTACCGGGATGAAAAGTATCCTATGTCTTAATATACTAGCTGTTGCCCGCGTGTATGTCGGAAATTATCCCACGGGAACCTTCTACCGGGATGAAAAGTATCCTATGTCTTAATATACTAGCTGTTGCCAGCGTGTATATCGGAAATTATCCCACGGGAACCTTCTACCGGGACGAAAAGTATCCTATGTCTTAATATACTAGCTGTTGCCAGCGTGTATGTCGGAAATTATCCCACGGGAACCTTCTACCGGGATGAAATGTATCCTATGTTTTAATATACTAGCTGTTGCCAGCGTCTATGTCGGAAATTATCCCACGGGAACCTTCTACCGGGATGAAAAGTATCCTATGTCTTAATATACTAGCTGTTGCCAGCGGCTTCGCCCGCGTGTATGTCGGAAATTATCCCACGGGAACCTTCTACCGGGATGAAAAGTATCCAATGTCTTAATATACTAGCTGTTGCCCGCGTTTATGTCGGAAATTATCCCACGGGAACCTTCTACCGGGATGAAAAGTATCCTATGTCTTACTATACTAGCTGTTGCCAGCGGCTTCGCCCGCGTGTGTGTTGGAAATTATCCCACGGGAACCTTCTACCGGGATGAAAAGTATCCTATGTCTTAATATACTAGCTGTTGCCAGCGTGTATGTCGGATATTATCCCACGGGAACCTTCTACCGGGATGAAAAGTATCCAATGTCTTAATATACTAGCTGTTGCCAGCGGCTATGTCAGAAATTATCCCACGGGAACCTTCTACCGGGATGAAAAGTATCCTATGTCTTAATATACTAGCTGTTGCCTGCGTGTATGTCGGAAATTATCCCACGGGAACCTTCTACCGGGATGAAAAGTATCCTATGTCTTACTATATAGCTGTTGCCAGCGGCTTCGCCCGCGTGTATGTTGGAAATTATCCCACGGGAACCTTCTACCAGGATGAAAAGTATCCTACGTCTTAATATACTAGCTGTTGCCAGCGTGTATGTCGGATATTATCCCACGGGAACCTTCTACCGGGATGAAAAGTATCCTATGTCTTAATATACTAGCTGTTGCCAGCGGCTATGTCAGAAATTATCCCACGGGAACCTTCTACCGGGATGAAAAGTATCCTATGTCTTAAGATAATAGCTGTTGCCAGCGTGTATGTCGGAAATTATCCCACGGGAACCTTCTACCGGGATAAAAAGTATCCTATGTCTTAATATACTAGCTGTTGCCAGCGGCTTCGCCCACGTGTATGTCGGAAATTATCCCACGGGAACCTTCTACCGGGATGAAAAGTATCCTATGTCTTAATATACTAGCTGTTACCAGCGGCTTCGCCAGCGTGTATGTCGGAAATTATCCCACGGGAACCTTCTACCGGGATGAAAAGTATCCTATGTCTTAATATACTAGCTGTTGCCCGCGTGTATGTCGGAAATTATCCCACGGGAACCTTCTACCGGGATGAAAAGTATCCTATGTCTTAATATACTAGCTGTTGCCAGCGTGTATGTGGGATATTATCCCACGGGAACCTTCTACCGGGATGAAAAGTATCCTATGTCTTAATATACTAGCTGTTGCCCGCGTGTATGTCGGAAATTATCCCACGGGAACCTTCTACCGGGATGAAAAGTATCCTATGTCTTAATATACTAGCTGTTGCCAGCGGCTATGTCGGAAATTATCCCACGGGAACCTTCTACCGGGATGAAAAGTATCCTATGTCTTAATATACTAGCTGTTGCCAGCGGCTATGTCGGAAATTATCCCACGGGAACCTTCTACCGGGATGAAAAGTATCCTATGTCTTAATATACTAGCTGTTGCCAGCGGCTTCGCCCGCAAGTATGTCGGAAATTATCCCACGGGAACCTTCTACCGGGATGATAAGTATCCTATGTCTTAATATACTAGCTGTTGCCCGCGTGTATGTCGGAAATTATCCCACGGGAACCTTCTACCGGGATGAAAAGTATCCTATGTCTTACTATACTAGCTGTTGCCAGCGGCTTCGCCCGCGTGTATTTTGGAAATTATCCCACGGGAACCTTCTACCGGGATGAAAAGTATCCTATGTCTTAATATACTAGCTGTTGCCAGCGTCTATGTCGGAAATTATCCCACGGGAACCTTCTACCGGGATGAAAAGTATCCTATGTCTTAATATACTAGCTGTTGCCAGCGGCTTCGCCCGCGTGTATGTCGGAAATTATCCCACGGGAACCTTCTACCGGGATGAAAAGTATCCTATGTCTTAATATACTAGCTGTTGCCCGCGTGTATGTCGGAAATTATCCCACGGGAACCTTCTACCGGGATGAAAAGTATCCTATGTCTTAATATACTAGCTGTTGCCAGCGTGTATGTGGGATATTATCCCACGGGAACCTTCTACCGGGATGAAAAGTATCCTATGTCTTAATATACTAGCTGTTGCCAGCGGCTATGTCGGAAATTATCCCACGGGAACCTTCTACCGGGATGAAAAGTATCCTATGTCTTAATATACTAGCTGTTGCCCGCGTGTATGTCGGAAATTATCCCACGGGAACCTTCTACCGGGATGAAAAGTATCCTATGTCTTAATATACTAGCTGTTGCCAGCGTGTATATCGGAAATTATCCCACGGGAACCTTCTACCGGGACGAAAAGTATCCTTTGTCTTAATATACTAGCTGTTGCCAGCGTGTATGTCGGAAATTATCCCACGGGAACCTTCTACCGGGATGAAATGTATCCTATGTTTTAATATACTAGCTGTTGCCAGCGTCTATGTCGGAAATTATCCCACGGGAACCTTCTACCGGGATGAAAAGTATCCTATGTCTTAATATACTAGCTGTTGCCAGCGGCTTCGCCCGCGTGTATGTCGGAAATTATCCCACGGGAACCTTCTACCGGGATGAAAAGTATCCAATGTCTTAATATACTAGCTGTTGCCCGCGTGTATGTCGGAAATTATCCCACGGGAACCTTCTACCGGGATGAAAAGTATCCTATGTCTTACTATACTAGCTGTTGCCAGCGGCTTCGCCCGCGTGTGTGTTGGAAATTATCCCACGGGAACCTTCTACCGGGATGAAAAGTATCCTATGTCTTAATATACTAGCTGTTGCCAGCGTGTATGTCGGATATTATCCCACGGGAACCTTCTACCGGGATGAAAACTATCCAATGTCTTAATATACTAGCTGTTGCCAGCGGCTATGTCAGAAATTATCCCACGGGAACCTTCTACCGGGATGAAAAGTATCCTATGTCTTAATATACTAGCTGTTGCCCGCGTGTATGTCGGAAATTATCCCACGGGAACCTTCTACCGGGATGAAAAGTATCCTATGTCTTACTATATAGCTGTTGCCAGCGGCTTCGCCCGCGTGTATGTTGGAAATTATCCCACGGGAACCTTCTACCAGGATGAAAAGTATCCTACGTCTTAATATACTAGCTGTTGCCAGCGTGTATGTCGGATATTATCCCACGGGAACCTTCTACCGGGATGAAAAGTATCCTATGTCTTAATATACTAGCTGTTGCCAGCGGCTATGTCAGAAATTATCCCACGGGAACCTTCTACCGGGATGAAAAGTATCCTATGTCTTAAGATAATAGCTGTTGCCAGCGTGTATGTCGGAAATTATCCCACGGGAACCTTCTACCGGGATAAAAAGTATCCTATGTCTTAATATACTAGCTGTTGCCAGCGGCTTCGCCCACGTGTATGTCGGAAATTATCCCACGGGAACCTTCTACCGGGATGAAAAGTATCCTATGTCTTAATATACTAGCTGTTACCAGCGGCTTCGCCAGCGTGTATGTCGGAAATTATCCCACGGGAACCTTCTACCGGGATGAAAAGTATCCTATGTCTTAATATACTAGCTGTTGCCCGCGTGTATGTCGGAAATTATCCCACGGGAACCTTCTACCGGGATGAAAATTATCCTATGTCTTAATATACTAGCTGTTGCCAGCGTGTATGTGGGATATTATCCCACGGGAACCTTCTACCGGGATGAAAAGTATCCTATGTCTTAATATACTAGCTGTTGCCCGCGTGTATGTCGGAAATTATCCCACGGGAACCTTCTACCGGGATGAAAAGTATCCTATGTCTTAATATACTAGCTGTTGCCAGCGGCTATGTCGGAAATTATCCCACGGGAACCTTCTACCGGGATGAAAAGTATCCTATGTCTTAATATACTAGCTGTTGCCAGCGGCTATGTCGGAAATTATCCCACGGGAACCTTCTACCGGGATGAAAAGTATCCTATGTCTTAATATACTAGCTGTTGCCAGCGGCTTCGCCCGCGTGTATGTCGGAAATTATCCCACGGGAACCTTCTACCGGGATGATAAGTATCCTATGTCTTAATATACTAGCTGTTTCCCGCGTGTATGTCGGAAATTATCCCACGGGAACCTTTTACCGGGATGAAAAGTATCCTATGTCTTACTATACTAGCTGTTGCCAGCGGCTTCGCCCGCGTGTATTTTGGAAATTATCCCACGGGAACCTTCTACCGGGATGAAAAGTATCCTATGTCTTAATATACTAGCTGTTGCCAGCGTCTATGTCGGAAATTATCCCACGGGAACCTTCTACCGGGATGAAAAGTATCCTATGTCTTAATATACTAGCTGTTGCCAGCGGCTTCGCCCGCGTGTATGTCGGAAATTATCCCACGGGAACCTTCTACCGGGATGAAAAGTATCCTATGTCTTAATATACTAGCTGTTGCCCGCGTGTATGTCGGAAATTATCCCACGGGAACCTTCTACCGGGATGAAAAGTATCCTATGTCTTACTATACTAGCTGTTGCCAGCGGCTTCGCCCGCGTGTGTGTTGGAAATTATCCCACGGGAACCTTCTACCGGGATGAAAAGTATCCTATGTCTTAATATACTAGCTGTTGCCAGCGTGTATGTCGGATATTATCCCACGGGAACCTTCTACCGGGATGAAAAGTATCCTATGTCTTAATATACTAGCTGTTGCCCGCGTGTATGTCGGAAATTATCCCACGGGAACCTTCTACCGGGATGAAAAGTATCCTATGTCTTACTATACTAGCTGTTGCCAGCGGCTTCGCCCGCGTGTATGTTGGAAATTATCCCACGGGAACCTTCTACCAGGATGAAAAGTATCCTACGTCTTAATATACTAGCTGTTGCCAGCGTGTATGTCGGATATTATCCCACGGGCACCTTCTACCGGGATGAAAAGTATCCTATGTCTTAATATACTAGCTGTTGCCAGCGGCTATGTCAGAAATTATCCCACGGGAACCTTCTACCGGGATGAAAAGTATCCTATGTCTTAAGATAATAGCTGTTGCCAGCGTGTATGTCGGAAATTATCCCACGGGAACCTTCTACCGGGATAAAAAGTATCCTATGTCTTAATATACTAGCTGTTGCCAGCGGCTTCGCCCACGTGTATGTCGGAAATTATCCCACGGGAACCTTCTACCGGGATGAAAAGTATCCTATGTCTTAATATACTAGCTGTTACCAGCGGCTTCGCCAGCGTGTATGTCTGAAATTATCCCACGGGAACCTTCTACCGGGATGAAAAGTATCCTATGTCTTAATATACTAGCTGTTGCCCGCGTGTATGTCGGAAATTATCCCACGGGAACCTTCTACCGGGATGAAAAGTATCCTATGTCTTAATATACTAGCTGTTGCCAGCGTGTATGTGGGATATTATCCCACGGGAACCTTCTACCGGGATGAAAAGTATCCTATGTCTTAATATACTAGCTGTTGCCAGCGGCTATGTCGGAAATTATCCCACGGGAACCTTCTACCGGGATGAAAAGTATCCTATGTCTTAATATACTAGCTGTTGCCCGCGTGTATGTCAGAAATTATCCCACGGGAACCTTCTACCGGGATGAAAAGTATCCTATGTCTTAATATACTAGCTGTTGCCAGCGTGTATATCGGAAATTATCCCACGGGAACCTTCTACCGGGACGAAAAGTATCCTATGTCTTAATATACTAGCTGTTGCCAGCGTGTATGTCGGAAATTATCCCACGGGAACCTTCTACCGGGATGAAATGTATCCTATGTCTTAATATACTAGCTGTTGCCAGCGTCTATGTCGGAAATTATCCCACGGGAACCTTCTACCGGGATGAAAAGTATCCTATGTCTTACTATACTAGCTGTTGCCAGCGGCTTCGCCCGCGTGTGTGTTGGAAATTATCCCACGGGAACCTTCTACCGGGATGAAAAGTATCCTATGTCTTAATATACTAGCTGTTGCCAGCGTGTATGTCGGATATTATCCCACGGGAACCTTCTACCGGGATGAAAAGTATCCAATGTCTTAATATACTAGCTGTTGCCAGCGGCTATGTCAGAAATTATCCCACGGGAACCTTCTACCGGGATGAAAAGTATCCTATGTCTTAATATACTAGCTGTTGCCCGCGTGTATGTCGGAAATTATCCCACGGGAACCTTCTACCGGGATGAAAAGTATCCTATGTCTTACTATATAGCTGTTGCCAGCGGCTTCGCCCGCGTGTTTGTTGGAAATTATCCCACGGGAACCTTCTACCAGGATGAAAAGTATCCTACGTCTTAATATACTAGCTGTTGCCAGCGTGTATGTCGGATATTATTCCACGGGAACCTTCTACCGGGATGAAAAGTATCCTATGTCTTAATATACTAGCTGTTGCCAGCGGCTATGTCAGAAATTATCCCACGGGAACCTTCTACCGGGATGAAAAGTATCCTATGTCTTAAGATAATAGCTGTTGCCAGCGTGTATGTCGGAAATTATCCCACGGGAACCTTCTACCGTGATAAAAAGTATCCTATGTCTTAATATACTAGCTGTTGCCAGCGGCTTCGCCCACGTGTATGTCGGAAATTATCCCACGGGAACCTTCTACCGGGATGAAAAGTATCCTATGTCTTAATATACTAGCTGTTACCAGCGGGTATGTGGGATATTATCCCACGGGAACCTTCTACCGGGATGAAAAGTATCCTATGTCTTAATATACTAGCTGTTGCCAGCGGCTATGTCGGAAATTATCCCACGGGAACCTTCTACCGGGATGAAAAGTATCCTATGTCTTAATATACTAGCTGTTGCCAGCGGCTTCGCCCGCGTGTATGTCGGAAATTATCCCACGGGAACCTTCTACCAGGATGAAAAGTATCCTACGTCTTAATATACTAGCTGTTGCCAGCGTGTATGTCGGATATTATCCCACGGGAACCTTCTACCGGGATGAAAAGTATCCTATGTCTTAATATACTAGCTGTTGCCAGCGGCTATGTCAGAAATTATCCCACGGGAACCTTCTACCGGGATGAAAAGTATCCTATGTCTTAATATACTAGCTGTTGCCAGCGTCTATGTCGGAAATTATCCCACGGGAACCTTCTACCGGGATGAAAAGTATCCTGTGTCTTAATATACTAGCTGTTGCCAGCGGCTTCGCCCGCGTGTATGTCGGAAATTATCCCACGGGAACCTTCTACCGGGATGAAAAGTATCCTATGTCTTAATATACTAGCTGTTGCCCGCGTGTATGTCCGAAATTATCCCACGGGAACCTTCTTCCGGGATGAAAAGTATCCTATGTCTTAATATACTAGCTGTTGCCAGCGTGTATGTCGGAAATTATCCCACGGGAACCTTCTGACGGGATGAAAAGTATCCTTTGTCTTAATATACTACCTGTTGCCCGCGTGTATGTCGGAAATTATCCCACGGGAACCTTCTACCGGGATGAAAAGTATCCTATGTCTTACTATACTAGCTGTTGCCAGCGGCTTCGCCCGCGTGTATGTTGGAAATTATCCCACGGGAACCTTCTACCGGGATGAAAAGTATCCTATGTCTTAATATACTAGCTGTTGCCAGCGGCTTCGCCCGCGTGTATGTCGGAAATTATCCCACGGGAACCTTCTACCGGGATGAAAAGTATCCAATGTCTTAATATACTAGCTGTTGCCCGCGTGTATGTCGGAAATTATCCCACGGGAACCTTCTACCGGGATGAAAAGTATCCTATGTCTTACTATACTAGCTGTTGCCAGCGGCTTCGCCCGCGTGTGTGTTGGAAATTATCCCACGGGAACCTTCTACCGGGATGAAAAGTATCCTATGTCTTAATATACTAGCTGTTGCCAGCGTGTATGTCGGATATTATCCCACGGGAACCTTCTACCGGGATGAAAAGTATCCAATGTCTTAATATACTAGCTGTTGCCAGCGGCTATGTCAGAAATTATCCCACGGGAACCTTCTACCGGGATGAAAAGTATCCTATGTCTTAATATACTAGCTGTTGCCCGCGTGTATGTCGGAAATTATCCCACGGGAACCTTCTACCGGGATGAAAAGTATCCTATGTCTTACTATATAGCTGTTGCCAGCGGCTTCGCCCGCGTGTATGTTGGAAATTATCCCACGGGAACCTTCTACCAGGATGAAAAGTATCCTACGTCTTAATATACTAGCTGTTGCCAGCGTGTATGTCGGATATTATCCCACGGGAACCTTCTACCGGGATGAAAAGTATCCTATGTCTTAATATACTAGCTGTTGCCAGCGGCTATGTCAGAAATTATCCCACGGGAACCTTCTACCGGGATGAAAAGTATCCTATGTCTTAAGATAATAGCTGTTGCCAGCGTGTATGTCGGAAATTATCCCACGGGAACCTTCTACCGGGATAAAAAGTATCCTATGTCTTAATATACTAGCTGTTGCCAGCGGCTTCGCCCACGTGTATGTCGGAAATTATCCCACGGGAACCTTCTACCGGGATGAAAAGTATCCTATGTCTTACTATATAGCTGTTGCCAGCGGCTTCGCCCGCGTGTATGTTGGAAATTATCCCACGGGAACCTTCTACCAGGATGAAAAGTATCCTACGTCTTAATATACTAGCTGTTGCCAGCGTGTATGTCGGATATTATCCCACGGGAACCTTCTACCGGGATGAAAAGTATCCTATGTCTTAATATACTAGCTGTTGCCAGCGGCTATGTCAGAAATTATCCCACGGGAACCTTCTACCGGGATGAAAAGTATCCTATGTCTTAAGATAATAGCTGTTGCCAGCGTGTATGTCGGAAATTATCCCACGGGAACCTTCTACCGGGATAAAAAGTATCCTATGTCTTAATATACTAGCTGTTGCCAGCGGCTTCGCCCACGTGTATGTCGGAAATTATCCCACGGGAACCTTCTACCGGGATGAAAAGTATCCTATGTCTTAATATACTAGCTGTTACCAGCGGCTTCGCCAGCGTGTATGTCGGAAATTATCCCACGGGAACCTTCTACCGGGATGAAAAGTATCCTATGTCTTAATATACTAGCTGTTGCCCGCGTGTATGTCGGAAATTATCCCACGGGAACCTTCTACCGGGATGAAAAGTATCCTATGTCTTAATATACTAGCTGTTGCCAGCGTGTATGTGGGATATTATCCCACGGGAACCTTCTACCGGGATGAAAAGTATCCTATGTCTTAATATACTAGCTGTTGCCCGCGTGTATGTCGGAAATTATCCCACGGGAACCTTCTACCGGGATGAAAAGTATCCTATGTCTTAATATACTAGCTGTTGCCAGCGGCTATGTCAGAAATTATCCCACGGGAACCTTCTACCGGGATGAAAAGTATCCTATGTCTTAATATACTAGCTGTTGCCAGCGGCTATGTCGGAAATTATCCCACGGGAACCTTCTACCGGGATGAAAAGTATCCTATGTCTTAATATACTAGCTGTTGCCAGCGGCTTCGCCCGCGTGTATGTCGGAAATTATCCCACGGGAACCTTCTACCGGGATGATAAGTATCCTATGTCTTAATATACTAGCTGTTGCCCGCGTGTATGTCGGAAATTATCCCACGGGAACCTTCTACCGGGATGAAAAGTATCCTATGTCTTACTATACTAGCTGTTGCCAGCGGCTTCGCCCGCGTGTATTTTGGAAATTATCCCACGGGAACCTTCTACCGGGATGAAAAGTATCCTATGTCTTAATATACTAGCTGTTGCCCGCGTGTATGTCCGAAATTATCCCACGGGAACCTTCTACCGGGATGAAAAGTATCCTATGTCTTAATATACTAGCTGTTGCCAGCGTGTATGTGGGATATTATCCCACGGGAACCTTCTACCGGGATGAAAAGTATCCTATGTCTTAATATACTAGCTGTTGCCAGCGTCTATGTCGGAAATTATCCCACGGGAACCTTCTACCGGGATGAAAGTATCCTATGTCTTAATATACTAGCTGTTGCCAGCGGCTTCGCCCGCGTGTATGTCGGAAATTATCCCACGGGAACCTTCTACCGGGATGAAAAGTATCCTTTGTCTTAATATACTACCTGTTGCCCGCGTGTATGTCGGAAATTATCCCACGGGAACCTTCTACCGGGATGAAAAGTATCCTATGTCTTACTATACTAGCTGTTGCCAGCGGCTTCGCCCGCGTGTATGTTGGAAATTATCCCACGGGAACCTTCTACCGGGATGAAAAGTATCCTATGTCTTAATATACTAGCTGTTGCCAGCGTGAATGTCGGATATTATCCCACGGGAACCTTCTACCGGGATGAAAAGTATCCTATGTCTTAATATACTAGCTGTTGCCAGCGGCTATGTCAGAAATTATCCCACGGGAACCTTCTACCGGGATGAAAAGTATCCTATGTCTTAATATACTAGCTGTTGCCCGCGTGTATTTCGGAAATTATCGGACGGGAACCTTCTACCGGGATGAAAAGTATCCTATGTCTTACTATACTAGCTGTTGCCAGCGGCTTCGCCCGCGTGTATGTTGGAAATTATCCCACGGGAACCTTCTACCAGGATGAAAAGTATCCTACGTCTTAATATACTAGCTGTTGCCAGCGTGTATGTCGGATATTATCCCACGGGAACCTTCTACCGGGATGAAAAGTATCCTATGTCTTAATATACTAGCTGTTGCCAGCGGCTATGTCAGAAATTATCCCACGGGAACCTTCTACCGGGATGAAAAGTATCCTATGTCTTAATATACTAGCTGTTGCCCGCGTGTATGTCGGAAATTATCCCACGGGAACCTTCTACCGGGATGAAAAGTATCCTATGTCTTACTTAACTAGCTGTTGCCAGCGGCTTCGCCCGCGTGTATGTTGGAAATTATCCCACGGGAACCTTCTACCAGGATGAAAAGTATCCTACGTCTTAATATACTAGCTGTTGCCAGCGTGTATGTCGGATATTATCCCACGGGAACCTTCTACCGGGATGAAAAGTATCCTATGTCTTAATATACTAGCTGTTGCCAGCGGCTATGTCAGAAATTATCCCACGGGAACCTTCTACCGGGATGAAAAGTGTCCTATGTCTTAATATACTAGCTGTTGCCAGCGTCTATGTCGGAAATTATCCCACGGGAACCTTCTACCGGGATGAAAAGTATCCTGTGTCTTAATATACTAGCTGTTGCCAGCGGCTTCGCCCGCGTGTATGTCGGAAATTATCCCACGGGAACCTTCTACCGGGATGAAAAGTATCCTATGTCTTAATATACTAGCTGTTGCCCGCGTGTATGTCCGAAATTATCCCACGGGAACCTTCTACCGGGATGAAAAGTATCCTATGTCTTAATATACTAGCTGTTGCCAGCGTGTATGTGGGATATTATCCCACGGGAACCTTCTACCGGGATGAAAAGTATCCTATGTCTTAATATACTAGCTGTTGCCCGCGTGTATGTTGGAAATTATCCCACGGGAACCTTCTACCGGGATGAAAAGTATCCTATGTCTTAATATACTAGCTGTTGCCCGCGTGTATGTCGGAAATTATCCCACGGGAACCTTCTACCGGGATGAAAAGTATCCTATGTCTTAATATACTAGCTGTTGCCCGCGTGTATGTCGGAAATTATCCCACGGAAACCTTCTACCGGGATGAAAAGTATCCTATGTCTTAATATACTAGCTGTTGCCAGCGTGTATGTCAGAAATTATCCCACGGGAACCTTCTACCGGGATGAAAAATATCCTATGTCTTAATATACTAGCTGTTGCCAGCGTGTATGTCGGATATTATCCCACGGGAACCTTCTACCGGGATGAAAAATATCCTATGTCTTAATATACTAGCTGTTGCCAGCGTGTATGTCGGATATTATCCCACGGGAACCTTCTACCGGGATGAAAAGTATCCTATGTCTTACTATACTAGCTGTTGCCAGCGGCTTCGCCCGCGTGTATGTTGGAAATTATCCCACGGGAACCTTCTACCAGGATGAAAAGTATCCTACGTCTTAATATACTAGCTGTTGCCAGCGTGTATGTCGGATATTATCCCACGGGAACCTTCTACCGGGATGAAAAGTATCCTATGTCTTAATATACTAGCTGTTGCCAGCGGCTATGTCAGAAATTATCCCACGGGAACCTTCTACCGGGATGAAAAGTATCCTATGTCTTAATATACTAGCTGTTGCCCGCGTGTATGTCGGAAATTATCCCACGGGAACCTTCTACCGGGATGAAAAGTATCCTATGTCTTACTTAACTAGCTGTTGCCAGCGGCTTCGCCCGCGTGTATGTTGGAAATTATCCCACGGGAACCTTCTACCAGGATGAAAAGTATCCTACGTCTTAATATACTAGCTGTTGCCAGCGTGTATGTCGGATATTATCCCACGGGAACCTTCTACCGGGATGAAAAGTATCCTATGTCTTAATATACTAGCTGTTGCCAGCGGCTATGTCAGAAATTATCCCACGGGAACCTTCTACCGGGATGAAAAGTATCCTATGTCTTAATATACTAGCTGTTGCCAGCGTCTATGTCGGAAATTATCCCACGGGAACCTTCTACCGGGATGAAAAGTATCCTGTGTCTTAATATACTAGCTGTTGCCAGCGGCTTCGCCCGCGTGTATGTCGGAAATTATCTCACGGGAACCTTCTACCGGGATGAAAAGTACCCTATGTCTTAATATACTAGCTGTTGCCAGCGTGTTTGTCGGAAATTATCCCACGGGAACCTTCTACCGGGATGAAAAGTATCCTATGTCTTAATATAGTAGCTGTTGCCAGCGTGTATGACGGAAATTATCCCACGGGAACCTTCTACCGGGATGAAAAGTATCCTATGTCTTAATATACTAGCTGTTGCAAGCGTGTATGTCGGAAATTATCCCACGGGAACCTTCTACCGGGATGAAAAGTATCCTATGTCTTAATATACTAGCTGTTGCCAGCGTGTATATCGGAAATTATCCCACGGGAACCTTCTACCGGGATGAAAAGTATCCTATGTCTTAATATACTAGCTGTTGCCAGCGTGTATATCGGAAATTATCCCACGGGAACCTTCTACCGGGACGAAAAGTATCCTATGTCTTAATATACTAGCTGTTGCCAGCGTGTATGTCGGATATTATCCCACGGGAACCTTCTACCGGGATGAAAAGTATCGTATGTCTTAATATACTAGCTGTTGCCAGCGTGTATGTCGGAAATTATCCCACAGGAACCTTCTACCGGGATGAAAAGTATCCTATGTCTTAATATACTAGCTGTTGCCAGCGTCTATGTCGGAAATTATCCCACGGGAACCTTCTACCGGGATGAAAAGTATCCTATGTCTTAATATACTAGCTGTTGCCAGCGTGTATATCGGAAATTATCCCACGGGAACCTTCTACCGGGACGAAAAGTATCCTATGTCTTAATATACTAGCTGTTGCCAGCGTGTATGTCGGAAATTATCCCACGGGAACCTTCTACCGGGATGAAAAGTATCGTATGTCTTAATATACTAGCTGTTGCCAGCGTGTATGTCGGAAATTATCCCACAGGAACCTTCTACCGGGATGAAAAGTATCCTATGTCTTAATATACTAGCTGTTGCCAGCGTCTATGTCGGAAATTATCCCACGGGAACCTTCTACCGGGATGACAAGTATCCTATGTCTTAATATACTAGCTGTTGCCAGCGGCTTCGCCCGCGTGTATGTCGGAAATTATCCCACGGGAACCTTCTACCGGGATGAAAAGTATCCTATGTCTTAATATACTAGCTGTTGCCCGCGTGTATGTCGGAAATTATCCTACGGGAACCTTCTACCGGGATGAAAAGTATCCAATGTCTTAATATACTAGCTGTTGCCAGCGGCTATGTCAGAAATTATCCCACGGGAACCTTCTACCGGGATGAAAAGTATCCTATGTCTTAATATACTAGCTGTTGCCCGCGTGTATGTCGGAAATTATCCCACGGGAACCTTCTACCGGGATGAAAAGTATCCTATGTCTTACTATACTAGCTGTTGCCAGCGGCTTCGCCCGCGTGTATGTTGGAAATTATCCCACGGGAACCTTCTACCAGGATGAAAAGTATCCTACGTCTTAATATACTAGCTGTTGCCAGCGTGTTTGTCGGATATTATCCCACGGGCACCTTCTACCGGGATGAAAAGTATCCTATGTCTTAATATACTAGCTGTTGCCAGCGGCTATGTCAGAAATTATCCCACGGGAACCTTCTACCGGGATGAAAAGTATCCTATGTCTTAAGATAATAGCTGTTGCCAGCGTGTATGTCGGAAATTATCCCACGGGAACCTTCTACCGGGATAAAAAGTATCCTATGTCTTAATATACTAGCTGTTGCCAGCGGCTTCGCCCACGTGTATGTCGGAAATTATCCCACGGGAACCTTCTACCGGGATGAAAAGTATCCTATGTCTTAATATACTAGCTGTTACCAGCGGCTTCGCCAGCGTGTATGTCGGAAATTATCCCACGGGAACCTTCTACCGGGATGAAAAGTATCCTATGTCTTAATATACTAGCTGTTGCCCGCGTGTATGTCGGAAATTATCCCACGGGAACCTTCTACCGGGATGAAAAGTATCCTATGTCTTAATATACTAGCTGTTGCCAGCGTGTATGTGGGATATTATCCCACGGGAACCTTCTACCGGGATGAAAAGTATCCTATGTCTTAATATACTAGCTGTTGCCAGCGGCTATGTCGGAAATTATCCCACGGGAACCTTCTACCGGGATGAAAAGTATCCTATGTCTTAATATACTAGCTGTTGCCCGCGTGTATGTCGGAAATTATCCCACGGGAACCTTCTACCGGGATGAAAAGTATCCTATGTCTTAATATACTAGCTGTTGCCAGCGTGTATATCGGAAATTATCCCACGGGAACCTTCTACCGGGACGAAAAGTATCCTATGTCTTAATATACTAGCTGTTGCCAGCGTGTATGTCGGAAATTATCCCACGGGAACCTTCTACCGGGATAAAATGTATCCTATGTCTTAATATACTAGCTGTTGCCAGCGTCTATGTCGGAAATTATCCCACGGGAACCTTCTACCGGGATGAAAAGTATCCTATGTCTTAATATACTAGCTGTTGCCAGCGGCTTCGCCCGCGTGTATGTCGGAAATTATCCCACGGGAACCTTCTACCGGGATGAAAAGTATCCAATGTCTTAATATACTAGCTGTTGCCCGCGTGTATGTCGGAAATTATCCCACGGGAACCTTCTACCGGGATGAAAAGTATCCTATGTCTTACTATACTAGCTGTTGCCAGCGGCTTTGCCCGCGTGTGTGTTGGAAATTATCCCACGGGAACCTTCTACCGGGATGAAAAGTATCCTATGTCTTAATATACTAGCTGTTGCCAGCATGTATGTCGGATATTATCCCACGGGAACCTTCTACCGGGATGAAAAGTATCCAATGTCTTAATATACTAGCTGTTGCCAGCGGCTATGTCAGAAATTATCCCACGGGAACCTTCTACCGGGATGAAAAGTATCCTATGTCTTAATATACTAGCTGTTGCCCGCGTGTATGTCGGAAATTATCCCACGGGAACCTTCTACCGGGATGAAAAGTATCCTATGTCTTACTATATAGCTGTTGCCAGCGGCTTCGCCCGCGTGTATGTTGGAAATTATCCCACGGGAACCTTCTACCAGGATGAAAAGTATCCTACGTCTTAATATACTAGCTGTTGCCAGCGTGTATGTCGGATATTATCCCACGGGAACCTTCTACCGGGATGAAAAGTATCCTATGTCTTAATATACTAGCTGTTGCCAGCGGCTATGTCAGAAATTATCCCACGGGAACCTTCTACCGGGATGAAAAGTATCCTATGTCTTAAGATAATAGCTGTTGCCAGCGTGTATGTCGGAAATTATCCCACGGGAACCTTCTACCGGGATAAAAAGTATCCTATGTCTTAATATACTAGCTGTTGCCAGCGGCTTCGCCCACGTGTATGTCGGAAATTATCCCACGGGAACCTTCTACCGGGATGAAAAGTATCCTATGTCTTAATATACTAGCTGTTACCAGCGGCTTCGCCAGCGTGTATGTCGGAAATTATCCCACGGGAACCTTCTACCGGGATGAAAAGTATCCTTTGTCTTAATATACTAGCTGTTGCCCGCGTGTATGTCGGAAATTATCCCACGGGAACCTTCTACCGGGATGAAAAGTATCCTATGTCTTAATATACTAGCTGTTGCCAGCGTGTATGTGGGATATTATCCCACGGGAACCTTCTACCGGGATGAAAAGTATCCTATGTCTTAATATACTAGCTGTTGCCCGCGTGTATGTCGGAAATTATCCCACGGGAACCTTCTACCGGGATGAAAAGTATCCTATGTCTTAATATACTAGCTGTTGCCAGCGGCTATGTCGGAAATTATCCCACGGGAACCTTCTACCGGGATGAAAAGTATCCTATGTCTTAATATACTAGCTGTTGCCAGCGGCTATGTCGGAAATTATCCCACGGGAACCTTCTACCGGGATGAAAAGTATCCTATGTCTTAATATACTAGCTGTTGCCAGCGGCTTCGCCCGCGTGTATGTCGGAAATTATCCCACGGGAACCTTCTACCGGGATGATAAGTATCCTATGTCTTAATATACTAGCTGTTGCCCGCGTGTATGTCGGAAATTATCCCACGGGAACCTTCTACCGGGATGAAAAGTATCCTATGTCTTACTATACTAGCTGTTGCCAGCGGCTTCGCCCGCGTGTATTTTGGAAATTATCCCACGGGAACCTTCTACCGGGATGAAAAGTATCCTATGTCTTAATATACTAGCTGTTGCCCGCGTGTATGTCCGAAATTATCCCACGGGAACCTTCTACCGGGATGAAAAGTATCCTATGTCTTAATATACTAGCTGTTGCCAGCGTGTATGTGGGATATTATCCCACGGGAACCTTCTACCGGGATGAAAAGTATCCTATGTCTTAATATACTAGCTGTTGCCAGCGTCTATGTCGGAAATTATCCCACGGGAACCTTCTACCGGGATGAAAGTATCCTATGTCTTAATATACTAGCTGTTGCCAGCGGCTTCGCCCGCGTGTATGTCGGAAATTATCCCACGGGAACCTTCTACCGGGATGAAAAGTATCCTTTGTCTTAATATACTACCTGTTGCCCGCGTGTATGTCGGAAATTATCCCACGGGAACCTTCTACCGGGATGAAAAGTATCCTATGTCTTACTATACTAGCTGTTGCCAGCGGCTTCGCCCGCGTGTATGTCGGAAATTATCCCACGGGAACCTTCTACCGGGATGATAAGTATCCTATGTCTTAATATACTAGCTGTTGCCCGCGTGTATGTCGGAAATTATCCCACGGGAACCTTCTACCGGGATGAAAAGTATCCTATGTCTTACTATACTAGCTGTTGCCAGCGGCTTCGCCCGCGTGTATGTTGGAAATTATCCCACGGGAACCTTCTACCAGGATGAAAAGTATCCTACGTCTTAATATACTAGCTGTTGCCAGCGTGTATGTCGGATATTATCCCACGGGAACCTTCTACCGGGATGAAAAGTATCCTATGTCTTAATATACTAGCTGTTGCCAGCGGCTATGTCAGAAATTATCCCACGGGAACCTTCTACCGGGATGAAAAGTATCCTATGTCTTAATATACTAGCTGTTGCCCGCGTGTATGTCGGAAATTATCCCACGGGAACCTTCTACCGGGATGAAAAGTATCCTATGTCTTACTTAACTAGCTGTTGCCAGCGGCTTCGCCCGCGTGTATGTTGGAAATTATCCCACGGGAACCTTCTACCAGGATGAAAAGTATCCTACGTCTTAATATACTAGCTGTTGCCAGCGTGTATGTCGGATATTATCCCACGGGAACCTTCTACCGGGATGAAAAGTATCCTATGTCTTAATATACTAGCTGTTGCCAGCGGCTATGTCAGAAATTATCCCACGGGAACCTTCTACCGGGATGAAAAGTATCCTATGTCTTAATATACTAGCTGTTGCCAGCGTCTATGTCGGAAATTATCCCACGGGAACCTTCTACCGGGATGAAAAGTATCCTGTGTCTTAATATACTAGCTGTTGCCAGCGGCTTCGCCCGCGTGTATGTCGGAAATTATCCCACGGGAACCTTCTACCGGGATGAAAAGTATCCTATGTCTTAATATACTAGCTGTTGCCCGCGTGTATGTCCGAAATTATCCCACGGGAACCTTCTACCGGGATGAAAAGTATCCTATGTCTTAATATACTAGCTGTTGCCAGCGTGTATGTGGGATATTATCCCACGGGAACCTTCTACCGGGATGAAAAGTATCCTATGTCTTAATATACTAGCTGTTGCCCGCGTGTATGTCGGAAATTATCCCACGGGAACCTTCTACCGGGATGAAAAGTATCCTATGTCTTAATATACTAGCTGTTGCCCGCGTGTATGTCGGAAATTATCCCACGGGAACCTTCTACCGGGATGAAAAGTATCCTATGTCTTAATATACTAGCTGTTGCCCGCGTGTATGTCGGAAATTATCCCACGGGAACCTTCTACCGGGATGAAAAGTATCCTATGTCTTAATATACTAGCTGTTGCCCGCGTGTATGTCGGAAATTATCCCACGGAAACCTTCTACCGGGATGAAAAGTATCCTATGTCTTAATATACTAGCTGTTGCCAGCGTGTATGTCGGAAATTATCCCACGGGAACCTTCTACCGGGATGAAAAGTATCCTATGTCTTAATATACAAGCTGTTGCCAGCGTGTATGTCGGATATTATCCCACGGGAACCTTCTACCGGGATGAAAAGTATCCTATGTCTTAATATACTAGCTGTTGCCCGCGTGTATGTCGGAAATTATCCCACGGGAACCTTCTACCGGGATGAAAAGTATCCTATGTCTTACTTAACTAGCTGTTGCCAGCGGCTTCGCCCGCGTGTATGTTGGAAATTATCCCACGGGAACCTTCTACCAGGATGAAAAGTATCCTACGTCTTAATATACTAGCTGTTGCCAGCGTGTATGTCGGATATTATCCCACGGGAACCTTCTACCGGGATGAAAAGTATCCTATGTCTTAATATACTAGCTGTTGCCAGCGGCTATGTCAGAAATTATCCCACGGGAACCTTCTACCGGGATGAAAAGTATCCTATGTCTTAATATACTAGCTGTTGCCAGCGTCTATGTCGGAAATTATCCCACGGGAACCTTCTACCGGGATGAAAAGTATCCTGTGTCTTAATATACTAGCTGTTGCCAGCGGCTTCGCCCGCGTGTATGTCGGAAATTATCCCACGGGAACCTTCTACCGGGATGAAAAGTACCCTATGTCTTAATATACTAGCTGTTGCCAGCGTGTTTGTCGGAAATTATCCCACGGGAACCTTCTACCGGGATGAATAGTATCCTATGTCTTAATATAGTAGCTGTTGCCAGCGTGTATGACGGAAATTATCCCACGGGAACCTTCTACCGGGATGAAAAGTATCCTATGTCTTAATATACTAGCTGTTGCAAGCGTGTATGTCGGAAATTATCCCACGGGAACCTTCTACCGGGATGAAAAGTATCCTATGTCTTAATATACTAGCTGTTGCCAGCGGCTATGTCAGAAATTATCCCACGGGAACCTTCTACCGGGATGAAAAGTATCCTATGTCTTAATATACTAGCTGTTGCCCGCGTGTATGTCGGAAATTATCCCACGGGAACCTTCTACCGGGATGAAAAGTATCCTATGTCTTACTTAACTAGCTGTTGCCAGCGGCTTCGCCCGCGTGTATGTTGGAAATTATCCCACGGGAACCTTCTACCAGGATGAAAAGTATCCTACGTCTTAATATACTAGCTGTTGCCAGCGTGTATGTCGGATATTATCCCACGGGAACCTTCTACCGGGATGAAAAGTATCCTATGTCTTAATATACTAGCTGTTGCCAGCGGCTATGTCAGAAATTATCCCACGGGAACCTTCTACCGGGATGAAAAGTATCCTATGTCTTAATATACTAGCTGTTGCCAGCGTCTATGTCGGAAATTATCCCACGGGAACCTTCTACCGGGATGAAAAGTATCCTGTGTCTTAATATACTAGCTGTTGCCAGCGGCTTCGCCCGCGTGTATGTCGGAAATTATCCCACGGGAACCTTCTACCGGGATGAAAAGTATCCTATGTCTTAATATACTAGCTGTTGCCCGCGTGTATGTCCGAAATTATCCCACGGGAACCTTCTACCGGGATGAAAAGTATCCTATGTCTTAATATACTAGCTGTTGCCAGCGTGTATGTGGGATATTATCCCACGGGAACCTTCTACCGGGATGAAAAGTATCCTATGTCTTAATATACTAGCTGTTGCCCGCGTGTATGTCGGAAATTATCCCACGGGAACCTTCTACCGGGATGAAAAGTATCCTATGTCTTAATATACTAGCTGTTGCCCGCGTGTATGTCGGAAATTATCCCACGGGAACCTTCTACCGGGATGAAAAGTATCCTATGTCTTAATATACTAGCTGTTGCCCGCGTGTATGTCGGAAATTATCCCACGGGAACCTTCTACCGGGATGAAAAGTATCCTATGTCTTAATATACTAGCTGTTGCCCGCGTGTATGTCGGAAATTATCCCACGGAAACCTTCTACCGGGATGAAAAGTATCCTATGTCTTAATATACTAGCTGTTGCCAGCGTGTATGTCGGAAATTATCCCACGGGAACCTTCTACCGGGATGAAAAGTATCCTATGTCTTAATATACAAGCTGTTGCCAGCGTGTATGTCGGATATTATCCCACGGGAACCTTCTACCGGGATGAAAAGTATCCTATGTCTTAATATACTAGCTGTTGCCCGCGTGTATGTCGGAAATTATCCCACGGGAACCTTCTACCGGGATGAAAAGTATCCTATGTCTTACTTAACTAGCTGTTGCCAGCGGCTTCGCCCGCGTGTATGTTGGAAATTATCCCACGGGAACCTTCTACCAGGATGAAAAGTATCCTACGTCTTAATATACTAGCTGTTGCCAGCGTGTATGTCGGATATTATCCCACGGGAACCTTCTACCGGGATGAAAAGTATCCTATGTCTTAATATACTAGCTGTTGCCAGCGGCTATGTCAGAAATTATCCCACGGGAACCTTCTACCGGGATGAAAAGTATCCTATGTCTTAATATACTAGCTGTTGCCAGCGTCTATGTCGGAAATTATCCCACGGGAACCTTCTACCGGGATGAAAAGTATCCTGTGTCTTAATATACTAGCTGTTGCCAGCGGCTTCGCCCGCGTGTATGTCGGAAATTATCCCACGGGAACCTTCTACCGGGATGAAAAGTACCCTATGTCTTAATATACTAGCTGTTGCCAGCGTGTTTGTCGGAAATTATCCCACGGGAACCTTCTACCGGGATGAATAGTATCCTATGTCTTAATATAGTAGCTGTTGCCAGCGTGTATGACGGAAATTATCCCACGGGAACCTTCTACCGGGATGAAAAGTATCCTATGTCTTAATATACTAGCTGTTGCAAGCGTGTATGTCGGAAATTATCCCACGGGAACCTTCTACCGGGATGAAAAGTATCCTATGTCTTAATATACTAGCTGTTGTTAGCGTGTATATCGGAAATTATCCCACGGGAACCTTCTACCGGGATGAAAAGTATCCTATGTCTTAATATACTAGCTGTTGCCAGCGTGTATATCGGAAATTATCCCACGGGAACCTTCTACCGGGACGAAAAGTATCCTATGTCTTAATATACTAGCTGTTGCCAGTGTGTATGTCGGAAATTATCCCACGGGAACCTTCTACCGGGATGAAAAGTATCGTATGTCTTAATATACTAGCTGTTGCCAGCGTGTATGTCGGAAATTATCCCACAGGAACCTTCTACCGGGATGAAAAGTATCCTATGTCTTAATATACTAGCTGTTGCCAGCGTCTATGTCGGAAATTATCCCACGGGAACCTTCTACCGGGATGAAAAGTATCCTATGTCTTAATATACTAGCTGTTGCCAGCGTGTATATCGGAAATTATCCCACGGGAACCTTCTACCGGGACGAAAAGTATCCTATGTCTTAATATACTAGCTGTTGCCAGCGTGTATGTCGGAAATTATCCCACGGGAACCTTCTACCGGGATGAAAAGTATCGTATGTCTTAATATACTAGCTGTTGCCAGCGTGTATGTCGGAAATTATCCCACAGGAACCTTCTACCGGGATGAAAAGTATCCTATGTCTTAATATACTAGCTGTTGCCAGCGTCTATGTCGGAAATTATCCCACGGGAACCTTCTACCGGGATGAAAAGTATCCTATGTCTTAATATACTAGCTGTTGCCAGCGGCTTCGCCCGCGTGTATGTCGGAAATTATCCCACGGGAACCTTCTACCGGGATGAAAAGTATCCTATGTCTTAATATACTAGCTGTTGCCCGCGTGTATGTCGGAAATTATCCCACGGGAACCTTCTACCGGGATGAAAAGTATCCTATGTCTTACTATACTAGCTGTTGCCAGCGGCTTCGCCCGCGTGTGTGTTGGAAATTATCCCACGGGAACCTTCTACCGGGATGAAAAGTATCCTATGTCTTGATATACTAGCTGTTGCCAGCGTGTATGTCGGATATTATCCCACGGGAACCTTCTACCGGGATGAAAAGTATCCAATGTCTTAATATACTAGCTGTTGCCAGCGGCTATGTCAGAAATTATCCCACGGGAACCTTCTACCGGGATGAAAAGTATCCTATGTCTTAATATACTAGCTGTTGCCCGCGTGTATGTCGGAAATTATCCCACGGGAACCTTCTACCGGGATGAAAAGTATCCTATGTCTTACTATACTAGCTGTTGCCAGCGGCTTCGCCCGCGTGTATGTTGGAAATTATCCCACGGGAACCTTCTACCAGGATGAAAAGTATCCTACGTCTTAATATACTAGCTGTTGCCAGCGTGTATGTCGGATATTATCCCACGGGCACCTTCTACCGGGATGAAAAGTATCCTATGTCTTAATATACTAGCTGTTGCCAGCGGCTTCGCCAGCGTGTATGTCGGAAATTATCCCACGGGAACCTTCTACCGGGATGAAAAGTATCCTATGTCTTAATATACTAGCTGTTGCCCGCGTGTATGTCGGAAATTATCCCACGGGAACCTTCTACCGGGATGAAAAGTATCCTATGTCTTAATATACTAGCTGTTGCCAGCGTGTATGTGGGATATTATCCCACGGGAACCTTCTACCGGGATGAAAAGTATCCTATGTCTTAATATACTAGCTGTTGCCAGCGGCTATGTCGGAAATTATCCCACGGGAACCTTCTACCGGGATGAAAAGTATCCTATGTCTTAATATACTAGCTGTTGCCCGCGTGTATGTCGGAAATTATCCCACGGGAACCTTCTACCGGGATGAAAAGTATCCTATGTCTTAATATACTAGCTGTTGCCAGCGTGTATATCGGAAATTATCCCACGGGAACCTTCTACCGGGACGAAAAGTATCCTATGTCTTAATATACTAGCTGTTGCCAGCGTGTATGTCGGAAATTATCCCACGGGAACCTTCTACCGGGATGAAAAGTATCCTATGTCTTAAGATAATAGCTGTTGCCAGCGTGTATGTCGGAAATTATCCCACGGGAACCTTCTACCGGGATAAAAATTATCCTATGTCTTAATATACTAGCTGTTGCCAGCGGCTTCGCCCACGTGTATGTCGGAAATTATCCCACGGGAACCTTCTACCGGGATGAAAAGTATCCTATGTCTTAATATACTAGCTGTTACCAGCGGCTTCGCCAGCGTGTATGTCGGAAATTATCCCACGGGAACCTTCTACCGGGATGAAAAGTATCCTATGTCTTAATATACTAGCTGTTGCCCGCGTGTATGTCGGAAATTATCCCACGGGAACCTTCTACCGGGATGAAAAGTATCCTATGTCTTAATATACTAGCTGTTGCCAGCGTGTATGTGGGATATTATCCCACGGGAACCTTCTACCGGGATGAAAAGTATCCTATGTCTTAATATACTAGCTGTTGCCAGCGGCTATGTCGGAAATTATCCCACGGGAACCTTCTACCGGGATGAAAAGTATCCTATGTCTTAATATACTAGCTGTTGCCCGCGTGTATGTCGGAAATTATCCCACGGGAACCTTCTACCGGGATGAAAAGTATCCTATGTCTTAATATACTAGCTGTTGCCAGCGTGTATATCGGAAATTATCCCACGGGAACCTTCTACCGGGACGAAAAGTATCCTATGTCTTAATATACTAGCTGTTGCCAGCGTGTATGTCGGAAATTATCCCACGGGAACCTTCTACCGGGATGAAATGTATCCTATGTCTTAATATACTAGCTGTTGCCAGCGTCTATGTCGGAAATTATCCCACGGGAACCTTCTACCGGGATGAAAAGTATCCTATGTCTTAATATACTAGCTGTTGCCAGCGGCTTCGCCCGCGTGTATGTCGGAAATTATCCCACGGGAACCTTCTACCGGGATGAAAAGTATCCAATGTCTTAATATACTAGCTGTTGCCCGCGTGTATGTCGGAAATTATCCCACGGGAACCTTCTACCGGGATGAAAAGTATCCTATGTCTTACTATACTAGCTGTTGCCAGCGGCTTCGCCCGCGTGTGTGTTGGAAATTATCCCACGGGAACCTTCTACCGGGATGAAAAGTATCCTATGTCTTAATATACTAGCTGTTGCCAGCGTGTATGTCGGATATTATCCCACGGGAACCTTCTACCGGGATGAAAAGTATCCAATGTCTTAATATACTAGCTGTTGCCAGCGGCTATGTCAGAAATTATCCCACGGGAACCTTCTACCGGGATGAAAAGTATCCTATGTCTTAATATACTAGCTGTTGCCCGCGTGTATGTCGGAAATTATCCCACGGGAACCTTCTACCGGGATGAAAAGTATCCTATGTCTTAATATACTAGCTGTTGCCAGCGGCTATGTCGGAAATTATCCCACGGGAACCTTCTACCGGGATGAAAAGTATCCTATGTCTTAATATACTACCTGTTGCCAGCGGCTTCGCCAGCGTGTATGTCGGAAATTATCCCACGGGAACCTTCTACCGGGATGAAAAGTATCCTATGTCTTAAGATAATAGCTGTTGCCAGCGTGTATGTCGGAAATTATCCCACGGGAACCTTCTACCGGGATAAAAAGTATCCTATGTCTTAATATACTAGCTGTTGCCAGCGGCTTCGCCCACGTGTATGTCGGAAATTATCCCACGGGAACCTTCTACCGGGATGAAAAGTATCCTATGTCTTAATATACTAGCTGTTACCAGCGGCTTCGCCAGCGTGTATGTCGGAAATTATCCCACGGGAACCTTCTACCGGGATGAAAAGTATCCTATGTCTTAATATACTAGCTGTTGCCCGCGTGTATGTCGGAAATTATCCCACGGGAACCTTCTACCGGGATGAAAAGTATCCTATGTCTTAATATACTAGCTGTTGCCAGCGTGTATGTGGGATATTATCCCACGGGAACCTTCTACCGGGATGAAAAGTATCCTATGTCTTAATATACTAGCTGTTGCCCGCGTGTATGTCGGAAATTATCCCACGGGAACCTTCTACCGGGATGAAAAGTATCCTATGTCTTAATATACTAGCTGTTGCCAGCGGCTTCGCCCGCGTGTATGTCGGAAATTATCCCACGGGAACCTTCTACCGGGATGAAAAGTATCCTATGTCTTAATATACTAGCTGTTGCCAGCGGCTATGTCGGAAATTATCCCACGGGAACCTTCTACCGGGATGAAAAGTATCCTATGTCTTAATATACTAGCTGTTGCCAGCGGCTTCGCCCGCGTGTATGTCGGAAATTATCCCACGGGAACCTTCTACCGGGATGATAAGTATCCTATGTCTTAATATACTAGCTGTTGCCCGCGTGTATGTCGGAAATTATCCCACGGGAACCTTCTACCGGGATGAAAAGTATCCTATGTCTTACTATACTAGCTGTTGCCAGCGGCTTCGCCCGCGTGTATTTTGGAAATTATCCCACGGGAACCTTCTACCGGGATGAAAAGTATCCTATGTCTTAATATACTAGCTGTTGCCCGCGTGTATGTCCGAAATTATCCCACGGGAACCTTCTACCGGGATGAAAAGTATCCTATGTCTTAATATACTAGCTGTTGCCAGCGTGTATGTGGGATATTATCCCACGGGAACCTTCTACCGGGATGAAAAGTATCCTATGTCTTAATATACTAGCTGTTGCCAGCGTCTATGTCGGAAATTATCCCACGGGAACCTTCTACCGGGATGAAAGTATCCTATGTCTTAATATACTAGCTGTTGCCAGCGGCTTCGCCCGCGTGTATGTCGGAAATTATCCCACGGGAACCTTCTACCGGGATGAAAAGTATCCTTTGTCTTAATATACTACCTGTTGCCCGCGTGTATGTCGGAAATTATCCCACGGGAACCTTCTACCGGGATGAAAAGTATCCTATGTCTTACTATACTAGCTGTTGCCAGCGGCTTCGCCCGCGTGTATGTTGGAAATTATCCCACGGGAACCTTCTACCGGGATGAAAAGTATCCTATGTCTTAATATACTAGCTGTTGCCAGCGTGAATGTCGGATATTATCCCACGGGAACCTTCTACCGGGATGAAAAGTATCCTATGTCTTAATATACTAGCTGTTGCCAGCGGCTATGTCAGAAATTATCCCACGGGAACCTTCTACCGGGATGAAAAGTATCCTATGTCTTAATATACTAGCTGTTGCCCGCGTGTATGTCGGAAATTATCCCACGGGAACCTTCTACCGGGATGAAAAGTATCCTATGTCTTACTATACTAGCTGTTGCCAGCGGCTTCGCCCGCGTGTATGTTGGAAATTATCCCACGGGAACCTTCTACCAGGATGAAAAGTATCCTACGTCTTAATATACTAGCTGTTGCCAGCGTGTATGTCGGATATTATCCCACGGGAACCTTCTACCGGGATGAAAAGTATCCTATGTCTTAATATACTAGCTGTTGCCAGCGGCTATGTCAGAAATTATCCCACGGGAACCTTCTACCGGGATGAAAAGTATCCTATGTCTTAATATACTAGCTGTTGCCCGCGTGTATGTCGGAAATTATCCCATGGGAACCTTCTACCGGGATGAAAAGTATCCTATGTCTTACTTAACTAGCTGTTGCCAGCGGCTTCGCCCGCGTGTATGTTGGAAATTATCCCACGGGAACCTTCTACCAGGATGAAAAGTATCCTACGCCTTAATATACTAGCTGTTGCCAGCGTGTATGTCGGATATTATCCCACGGGAACCTTCTACCGGGATGAAAAGTATCCTATGTCTTAATATACTAGCTGTTGCCAGCGGCTATGTCAGAAATTATCCCACGGGAACCTTCTACCGGGATGAAAAGTATCCTATGTCTTAATATACTAGCTGTTGCCAGCGTCTATGTCGGAAATTATCCCACGGGAACCTTCTACCGGGATGAAAAGTATCCTGTGTCTTAATATACTAGCTGTTGCCAGCGGCTTCGCCCGCGTGTATGTCGGAAATTATCCCACGGGAACCTTCTACCGGGATGAAAAGTATCCTATGTCTTAATATACTAGCTGTTGCCCGCGTGTATGTCCGAAATTATCCCACGGGAACCTTCTACCGGGATGAAAAGTATCCTATGTCTTAATATACTAGCTGTTGCCAGCGTGTATGTGGGATATTATCCCACGGGAACCTTCTACCGGGATGAAAAGTATCCTATGTCTTAATATACTAGCTGTTGCCCGCGTGTATGTCGGAAATTATCCCACGGGAACCTTCTACCGGGATGAAAAGTATCCTATGTCTTAATATACTAGCTGTTGCCCGCGTGTATGTCGGAAATTATCCCACGGGAACCTTCTACCGGGATGAAAAGTATCCTATGTCTTAATATACTAGCTGTTGCCCGCGTGTATGTCGGAAATTATCCCACGGAAACCTTCTACCGGGATGAAAAGTATCCTATGTCTTAATATACTAGCTGTTGCCAGCGTGTATGTCGGAAATTATCCCACGGGAACCTTCTACCGGGATGAAAAGTATCCTATGTCTTAATATACTAGCTGTTGCCAGCGTGTATGTCGGATATTATCCCACGGGAACCTTCTACCGGGATGAAAAGTATCCTATGTCTTAATATACTAGCTGTTGCCCGCGTGTATGTCGGAAATTATCCCACGGGAACCTTCTACCGGGATGAAAAGTATCCTATGTCTTACTATACTAGCTGTTGCCAGCGGCTATGTCAGAAATTATCCCACGGGAACCTTCTACCGGGATGAAAAGTATCCTATGTCTTAATATACTAGCTGTTGCCAGCGTCTATGTCGGAAATTATCCCACGGGAACCTTCTACCGGGATGAAAAGTATCCTGTGTCTTAATATACTAGCTGTTGCCAGCGGCTTCGCCCGCGTGTATGTCGGAAATTATCCCACGGGAACCTTCTACCGGGATGAAAAGTATCCTATGTCTTAATATACTAGCTGTTGCCAGCGTGTATGTCGGATATTATCCCACGGGAACCTTCTACCGGGATGAAAAGTATCCTATGTCTTAATATACTAGCTGTTGCCCGCGTGTATGTCGGAAATTATCCCACGGGAACCTTCTACCGGGATGAAAAGTATCCTATGTCTTACTATACTAGCTGTTGCCAGCGGCTTCGCCCGCGTGTATGTTGGAAATTATCCCACGGGAACCTTCTACCAGGATGAAAAGTATCCTACGTCTTAATATACTAGCTGCTGCCAGCGTGTATGTCGGATATTATCCCACGGGAACCTTCTACCGGGATGAAAAGTATCCTATGTCTTAATATACTAGCTGTTGCCCGCGTGTATGTCGGAAATTATCCCACGGGAACCTTCTACCGGGATGAAAAGTATCCTATGTCTTAATATACTAGCTGTTGCCAGCGTGTATATCGGAAATTATCCCACGGGAACCTTCTACCGGGACGAAAAGTATCCTATGTCTTAATATACTAGCTGTTGCCAGCGTGTATGTCGGAAATTATCCCACGGGAACCTTCTACCGGGATGAAATGTATCCTATGTCTTAATATACTAGCTGTTGCCAGCGTCTATGTCGGAAATTATCCCACGGGAACCTTCTACCGGGATGAAAAGTATCCTATGTCTTAATATACTAGCTGTTGCCAGCGGCTTCGCCCGCGTGTATGTCGGAAATTATCCCACGGGAACCTTCTACCGGGATGAAAAGTATCCAATGTCTTAATATACTAGCTGTTGCCCGCGTGTATGTCGGAAATTATCCCACGGGAACCTTCTACCGGGATGAAAAGTATCCTATGTCTTACTATACTAGCTGTTGCCAGCGGCTTCGCCCGCGTGTGTGTTGGAAATTATCCCACGGGAACCTTCTACCGGGATGAAAAGTATCCTATGTCTTAATATACTAGCTGTTGCCAGCGTGTATGTCGGATATTATCCCACGGGAACCTTCTACCGGGATGAAAAGTATCCAATGTCTTAATATACTAGCTGTTGCCAGCGGCTATGTCAGAAATTATCCCACGGGAACCTTCTACCGGGATGAAAAGTATCCTATGTCTTAATATACTAGCTGTTGCCCGCGTGTATGTCGGAAATTATCCCACGGGAACCTTCTACCGGGATGAAAAGTATCCTATGTCTTAATATACTAGCTGTTGCCAGCGGCTATGTCGGAAATTATCCCACGGGAACCTTCTACCGGGATGAAAAGTATCCTATGTCTTAATATACTACCTGTTGCCAGCGGCTTCGCCAGCGTGTATGTCGGAAATTATCCCACGGGAACCTTCTACCGGGATGAAAAGTATCCTATGTCTTAAGATAATAGCTGTTGCCAGCGTGTATGTCGGAAATTATCCCACGGGAACCTTCTACCGGGATAAAAAGTATCCTATGTCTTAATATACTAGCTGTTGCCAGCGGCTTCGCCCACGTGTATGTCGGAAATTATCCCACGGGAACCTTCTACCGGGATGAAAAGTATCCTATGTCTTAATATACTAGCTGTTACCAGCGGCTTCGCCAGCGTGTATGTCGGAAATTATCCCACGGGAACCTTCTACCGGGATGAAAAGTATCCTATGTCTTAATATACTAGCTGTTGCCCGCGTGTATGTCGGAAATTATCCCACGGGAACCTTCTACCGGGATGAAAAGTATCCTATGTCTTAATATACTAGCTGTTGCCAGCGTGTATGTGGGATATTATCCCACGGGAACCTTCTACCGGGATGAAAAGTATCCTATGTCTTAATATACTAGGTGTTGCCCGCGTGTATGTCGGAAATTATCCCACGGGAACCTTCTACCGGGATGAAAAGTATCCTATGTCTTAATATACTAGCTGTTGCCAGCGGCTATGTCGGAAATTATCCCACGGGAACCTTCTACCGGGATGAAAAGTATCCTATGTCTTAATATACTAGCTGTTGCCAGCGGCTATGTCGGAAATTATCCCACGGGAACCTTCTACCGGGATGAAAAGTATCCTATGTCTTAATATACTAGCTGTTGCCAGCGGCTTCGCCCGCGTGTATGTCGGAAATTATCCCACGGGAACCTTCTACCGGGATGATAAGTATCCTATGTCTTAATATACTAGCTGTTGCCCGCGTGTATGTCGGAAATTATCCCACGGGAACCTTCTACCGGGATGAAAAGTATCCTATGTCTTACTATACTAGCTGTTGCCAGCGGCTATGTCAGAAATTATCCCACGGGAACCTTCTACCGGGATGAAAAGTATCCTATGTCTTAATATACTAGCTGTTGCCAGCGTCTATGTCGGAAATTATCCCACGGGAACCTTCTACCGGGATGAAAAGTATCCTGTGTCTTAATATACTAGCTGTTGCCAGCGGCTTCGCCCGCGTGTATGTCGGAAATTATCCCACGGGAACCTTCTACCGGGATGAAAAGTATCCTATGTCTTAATATACTAGCTGTTGCCAGCGTGTATGTCGGATATTATCCCACGGGAACCTTCTACCGGGATGAAAAGTATCCTATGTCTTAATATACTAGCTGTTGCCCGCGTGTATGTCGGAAATTATCCCACGGGAACCTTCTACCGGGATGAAAAGTATCCTATGTCTTACTATACTAGCTGTTGCCAGCGGCTTCGCCCGCGTGTGTGTTGGAAATTATCCCACGGGAACCTTCTACCGGGATGAAAAGTATCCTATGTCTTAATATACTAGCTATTGCCAGCGTGTATGTCGGATATTATCCCACGGGAACCTTCTACCGGGATGAAAAGTATCCAATGTCTTAATATACTAGCTGTTGCCAGCGGCTATGTCAGAAATTATCCCACGGGAACCTTCTACCGGGATGAAAAGTATCCTATGTCTTAATATACTAGCTGTTGCCCGCGTGTATGTCGGAAATTATCCCACGGGAACCTTCTACCGGGATGAAAAGTATCCTATGTCTTAATATACTAGCTGTTGCCAGCGGCTATGTCGGAAATTATCCCACGGGAACCTTCTACCGGGATGAAAAGTATCCTATGTCTTAATATACTACCTGTTGCCAGCGGCTTCGCCAGCGTGTATGTCGGAAATTATCCCACGGGAACCTTCTACCGGGATGAAAAGTATCCTATGTCTTAAGATAATAGCTGTTGCCAGCGTGTATGTCGGAAATTATCCCACGGGAACCTTCTACCGGGATAAAAAGTATCCTATGTCTTAATATACTAGCTGTTGCGAGCGGCTTCGCCCACGTGTATGTCGGAAATTATCCCACGGGAACCTTCTACCGGGATGAAAAGTATCCTATGTCTTAATATACTAGCTGTTACCAGCGGCTTCGCCAGCGTGTATGTCGGAAATTATCCCACGGGAACCTTCTACCGGGATGAAAAGTATCCTATGTCTTAATATACTAGCTGTTGCCCGCGTGTATGTCGGAAATTATCCCACGGGAACCTTCTACCGGGATGAAAAGTATCCTATGTCTTAATATACTAGCTGTTGCCAGCGTGTATGTGGGATATTATCCCACGGGAACCTTCTACCGGGATGAAAAGTATCCTATGTCTTAATATACTAGCTGTTGCCCGCGTGTATGTCGGAAATTATCCCACGGGAACCTTCTACCGGGATGAAAAGTATCCTATGTCTTAATATACTAGCTGTTGCCAGCGGCTATGTCGGAAATTATCCCACGGGAACCTTCTACCGGGATGAAAAGTATCCTATGTCTTAATATACTAGCTGTTGCCAGCGGCTATGTCGGAAATTATCCCACGGGAACCTTCTACCGGGATGAAAAGTATCCTATGTCTTAATATACTAGCTGTTGCCAGCGGCTTCGCCCGCGTGTATGTCGGAAATTATCCCACGGGAACCTTCTACCGGGATGATAAGTATCCTATGTCTTAATATACTAGCTGTTGCCCGCGTGTATGTCGGAAATTATCCCACGGGAACCTTCTACCGGGATGAAAAGTATCCTATGTCTTACTATACTAGCTGTTGCCAGCGGCTTCGCCCGCGTGTATTTTGGAAATTATCCCACGGGAACCTTCTACCGGGATGAAAAGTATCCTATGTCTTAATATACTAGCTGTTGCCCGCGTGTATGTCCGAAATTATCCCACGGGAACCTTCTACCGGGATGAAAAGTATCCTATGTCTT
The DNA here is from genome assembly GCA_948252095.1 of Dicycla oo. Lineage (NCBI taxonomy): Eukaryota > Metazoa > Arthropoda > Insecta > Lepidoptera > Noctuidae > Dicycla > Dicycla oo. The sequence continues at coordinate 12,067,154 of OX411714.1, read as the reverse complement.
AATATACTAGCTGTTGCCAGCGTGTATGTGGGATATTATCCCACGGGAACCTTCTACCGGGATGAAAAGTATCCTATGTCTTAATATACTAGCTGTTGCCAGCGTCTATGTCGGAAATTATCCCACGGGAACCTTCTACCGGGATGAAAGTATGCTATGTCTTAATATACTAGCTGTTGCCAGCGGCTTCGCCCGCGTGTATGTCGGAAATTATCCCACGGGAACCTTCTACCGGGATGAAAAGTATCCTTTGTCTTAATATACTACCTGTTGCCCGCGTGTATGTCGGAAATTATCCCACGGGAACCTTCTACCGGGATGAAAAGTATCCTATGTCTTACTATACTAGCTGTTGCCAGCGGCTTCGCCCGCGTGTATGTTGGAAATTATCCCACGGGAACCTTCTACCGGGATGAAAAGTATCCTATGTCTTAATATACTAGCTGTTGCCAGCGTGAATGTCGGATATTATCCCACGGGAACCTTCTACCGGGATGAAAAGTATCCTATGTCTTAATATACTAGCTGTTGCCAGCGGCTATGTCAGAAATTATCCCACGGGAACCTTCTACCGGGATGAAAAGTATCCTATGTCTTAATATACTAGCTGTTGCCCGCGTGTATGTCGGAAATTATCCCACGGGAACCTTCTACCGGGATGAAAAGTATCCTGTGTCTTAATATACTAGCTGTTGCCAGCGGCTTCGCCCGCGTGTATGTCGGAAATTATCCCACGGGAACCTTCTACCGGGATGAAAAGTATCCTATGTCTTAATATACTAGCTGTTGCCAGCGTGTATGTCGGATATTATCCCACGGGAACCTTCTACCGGGATGAAAAGTATCCTATGTCTTAATATACTAGCTGTTGCCCGCGTGTATGTCGGAAATTATCCCACGGGAACCTTCTACCGGGATGAAAAGTATCCTATGTCTTACTATACTAGCTGTTGCCAGCGGCTTCGCCCGCGTGTATGTTGGAAATTATCCCACGGGAACCTTCTACCAGGATGAAAAGTATCCTACGTCTTAATATACTAGCTGCTGCCAGCGTGTATGTCGGATATTATCCCACGGGAACCTTCTACCGGGATGAAAAGTATCCTATGTCTTAATATACTAGCTGTTGCCCGCGTGTATGTCGGAAATTATCCCACGGGAACCTTCTACCGGGATGAAAAGTATCCTATGTCTTAATATACTAGCTGTTGCCAGCGTGTATATCGGAAATTATCCCACGGGAACCTTCTACCGGGACGAAAAGTATCCTATGTCTTAATATACTAGCTGTTGCCAGCGTGTATGTCGGAAATTATCCCACGGGAACCTTCTACCGGGATGAAATGTATCCTATGTCTTAATATACTAGCTGTTGCCAGCGTCTATGTCGGAAATTATCCCACGGGAACCTTCTACCGGGATGAAAAGTATCCTATGTCTTAATATACTAGCTGTTGCCAGCGGCTTCGCCCGCGTGTATGTCGGAAATTATCCCACGGGAACCTTCTACCGGGATGAAAAGTATCCAATGTCTTAATATACTAGCTGTTGCCCGCGTGTATGTCGGAAATTATCCCACGGGAACCTTCTACCGGGATGAAAAGTATCCTATGTCTTACTATACTAGCTGTTGCCAGCGGCTTCGCCCGCGTGTGTGTTGGAAATTATCCCACGGGAACCTTCTACCGGGATGAAAAGTATCCTATGTCTTAATATACTAGCTGTTGCCAGCGTGTATGTCGGATATTATCCCACGGGAACCTTCTACCGGGATGAAAAGTATCCAATGTCTTAATATACTAGCTGTTGCCAGCGGCTATGTCAGAAATTATCCCACGGGAACCTTCTACCGGGATGAAAAGTATCCTATGTCTTAATATACTAGCTGTTGCCCGCGTGTATGTCGGAAATTATCCCACGGGAACCTTCTACCGGGATGAAAAGTATCCTATGTCTTAATATACTAGCTGTTGCCAGCGGCTATGTCGGAAATTATCCCACGGGAACCTTCTACCGGGATGAAAAGTATCCTATGTCTTAATATACTACCTGTTGCCAGCGGCTTCGCCAGCGTGTATGTCGGAAATTATCCCACGGGAACCTTCTACCGGGATGAAAAGTATCCTATGTCTTAAGATAATAGCTGTTGCCAGCGTGTATGTCGGAAATTATCCCACGGGAACCTTCTACCGGGATAAAAAGTATCCTATGTCTTAATATACTAGCTGTTGCCAGCGGCTTCGCCCACGTGTATGTCGGAAATTATCCCACGGGAACCTTCTACCGGGATGAAAAGTATCCTATGTCTTAATATACTAGCTGTTACCAGCGGCTTCGCCAGCGTGTATGTCGGAAATTATCCCACGGGAACCTTCTACCGGGATGAAAAGTATCCTATGTCTTAATATACTAGCTGTTGCCCGCGTGTATGTCGGAAATTATCCCACGGGAACCTTCTACCGGGATGAAAAGTATCCTATGTCTTAATATACTAGCTGTTGCCAGCGTGTATGTGGGATATTATCCCACGGGAACCTTCTACCGGGATGAAAAGTATCCTATGTCTTAATATACTAGGTGTTGCCCGCGTGTATGTCGGAAATTATCCCACGGGAACCTTCTACCGGGATGAAAAGTATCCTATGTCTTAATATACTAGCTGTTGCCAGCGGCTATGTCGGAAATTATCCCACGGGAACCTTCTACCGGGATGAAAAGTATCCTATGTCTTAATATACTAGCTGTTGCCAGCGGCTATGTCGGAAATTATCCCACGGGAACCTTCTACCGGGATGAAAAGTATCCTATGTCTTAATATACTAGCTGTTGCCAGCGGCTTCGCCCGCGTGTATGTCGGAAATTATCCCACGGGAACCTTCTACCGGGATGATAAGTATCCTATGTCTTAATATACTAGCTGTTGCCCGCGTGTATGTCGGAAATTATCCCACGGGAACCTTCTACCGGGATGAAAAGTATCCTATGTCTTACTATACTAGCTGTTGCCAGCGGCTATGTCAGAAATTATCCCACGGGAACCTTCTACCGGGATGAAAAGTATCCTATGTCTTAATATACTAGCTGTTGCCAGCGTCTATGTCGGAAATTATCCCACGGGAACCTTCTACCGGGATGAAAAGTATCCTGTGTCTTAATATACTAGCTGTTGCCAGCGGCTTCGCCCGCGTGTATGTCGGAAATTATCCCACGGGAACCTTCTACCGGGATGAAAAGTATCCTATGTCTTAATATACTAGCTGTTGCCAGCGTGTATGTCGGATATTATCCCACGGGAACCTTCTACCGGGATGAAAAGTATCCTATGTCTTAATATACTAGCTGTTGCCCGCGTGTATGTCGGAAATTATCCCACGGGAACCTTCTACCGGGATGAAAAGTATCCTATGTCTTACTATACTAGCTGTTGCCAGCGGCTTCGCCCGCGTGTGTGTTGGAAATTATCCCACGGGAACCTTCTACCGGGATGAAAAGTATCCTATGTCTTAATATACTAGCTATTGCCAGCGTGTATGTCGGATATTATCCCACGGGAACCTTCTACCGGGATGAAAAGTATCCAATGTCTTAATATACTAGCTGTTGCCAGCGGCTATGTCAGAAATTATCCCACGGGAACCTTCTACCGGGATGAAAAGTATCCTATGTCTTAATATACTAGCTGTTGCCCGCGTGTATGTCGGAAATTATCCCACGGGAACCTTCTACCGGGATGAAAAGTATCCTATGTCTTAATATACTAGCTGTTGCCAGCGGCTATGTCGGAAATTATCCCACGGGAACCTTCTACCGGGATGAAAAGTATCCTATGTCTTAATATACTACCTGTTGCCAGCGGCTTCGCCAGCGTGTATGTCGGAAATTATCCCACGGGAACCTTCTACCGGGATGAAAAGTATCCTATGTCTTAAGATAATAGCTGTTGCCAGCGTGTATGTCGGAAATTATCCCACGGGAACCTTCTACCGGGATAAAAAGTATCCTATGTCTTAATATACTAGCTGTTGCGAGCGGCTTCGCCCACGTGTATGTCGGAAATTATCCCACGGGAACCTTCTACCGGGATGAAAAGTATCCTATGTCTTAATATACTAGCTGTTACCAGCGGCTTCGCCAGCGTGTATGTCGGAAATTATCCCACGGGAACCTTCTACCGGGATGAAAAGTATCCTATGTCTTAATATACTAGCTGTTGCCCGCGTGTATGTCGGAAATTATCCCACGGGAACCTTCTACCGGGATGAAAAGTATCCTATGTCTTAATATACTAGCTGTTGCCAGCGTGTATGTGGGATATTATCCCACGGGAACCTTCTACCGGGATGAAAAGTATCCTATGTCTTAATATACTAGCTGTTGCCCGCGTGTATGTCGGAAATTATCCCACGGGAACCTTCTACCGGGATGAAAAGTATCCTATGTCTTAATATACTAGCTGTTGCCAGCGGCTATGTCGGAAATTATCCCACGGGAACCTTCTACCGGGATGAAAAGTATCCTATGTCTTAATATACTAGCTGTTGCCAGCGGCTATGTCGGAAATTATCCCACGGGAACCTTCTACCGGGATGAAAAGTATCCTATGTCTTAATATACTAGCTGTTGCCAGCGGCTTCGCCCGCGTGTATGTCGGAAATTATCCCACGGGAACCTTCTACCGGGATGATAAGTATCCTATGTCTTAATATACTAGCTGTTGCCCGCGTGTATGTCGGAAATTATCCCACGGGAACCTTCTACCGGGATGAAAAGTATCCTATGTCTTACTATACTAGCTGTTGCCAGCGGCTTCGCCCGCGTGTATTTTGGAAATTATCCCACGGGAACCTTCTACCGGGATGAAAAGTATCCTATGTCTTAATATACTAGCTGTTGCCCGCGTGTATGTCCGAAATTATCCCACGGGAACCTTCTACCGGGATGAAAAGTATCCTATGTCTTAATATACTAGCTGTTGCCAGCGTGTATGTGGGATATTATCCCACGGGAACCTTCTACCGGGATGAAAAGTATCCTATGTCTTAATATACTAGCTGTTGCCAGCGTCTATGTCGGAAATTATCCCACGGGAACCTTCTACCGGGATGAAAGTATGCTATGTCTTAATATACTAGCTGTTGCCAGCGGCTTCGCCCGCGTGTATGTCGGAAATTATCCCACGGGAACCTTCTACCGGGATGAAAAGTATCCTTTGTCTTAATATACTACCTGTTGCCCGCGTGTATGTCGGAAATTATCCCACGGGAACCTTCTACCGGGATGAAAAGTATCCTATGTCTTACTATACTAGCTGTTGCCAGCGGCTTCGCCCGCGTGTATGTTGGAAATTATCCCACGGGAACCTTCTACCGGGATGAAAAGTATCCTATGTCTTAATATACTAGCTGTTGCCAGCGTGAATGTCGGATATTATCCCACGGGAACCTTCTACCGGGATGAAAAGTATCCTATGTCTTAATATACTAGCTGTTGCCAGCGGCTATGTCAGAAATTATCCCACGGGAACCTTCTACCGGGATGAAAAGTATCCTATGTCTTAATATACTAGCTGTTGCCCGCGTGTATGTCGGAAATTATCCCACGGGAACCTTCTACCGGGATGAAAAGTATCCTATGTCTTACTATACTAGCTGTTGCCAGCGGCTTCGCCCGCGTGTATGTTGGAAATTATCCCACGGGAACCTTCTACCAGGATGAAAAGTATCCTACGTCTTAATATACTAGCTGTTGCCAGCGTGTATGTCGGATATTATCCCACGGGAACCTTCTACCGGGATGAAAAGTATCCTATGTCTTAATATACTAGCTGTTGCCAGCGGCTATGTCAGAAATTATCCCACGGGAACCTTCTACCGGGATGAAAAGTATCCTATGTCTTAATATACTAGCTGTTGCCCGCGTGTATGTCGGAAATTATCCCACGGGAACCTTCTACCGGGATGAAAAGTATCCTATGTCTTACTTAACTAGCTGTTGCCAGCGGCTTCGCCCGCGTGTATGTTGGAAATTATCCCACGGGAACCTTCTACCAGGATGAAAAGTATCCTACGTCTTAATATACTAGCTGTTGCCAGCGTGTATGTCGGATATTATCCCACGGGAACCTTCTACCGGGATGAAAAGTATCCTATGTCTTAATATACTAGCTGTTGCCAGCGGCTATGTCAGAAATTATCCCACGGGAACCTTCTACCGGGATGAAAAGTATCCTATGTCTTAATATACTAGCTGTTGCCAGCGTCTATGTCGGAAATTATCCCACGGGAACCTTCTACCGGGATGAAAAGTATCCTGTGTCTTAATATACTAGCTGTTGCCAGCGGCTTCGCCCGCGTGTATGTCGGAAATTATCCCACGGGAACCTTCTACCGGGATGAAAAGTATCCTATGTCTTAATATACTAGCTGTTGCCCGCGTGTATGTCCGAAATTATCCCACGGGAACCTTCTACCGGGATGAAAAGTATCCTATGTCTTAATATACTAGCTGTTGCCAGCGTGTATGTGGGATATTATCCCACGGGAACCTTCTACCGGGATGAAAAGTATCCTATGTCTTAATATACTAGCTGTTGCCCGCGTGTATGTCGGAAATTATCCCACGGGAACCTTCTACCGGGATGAAAAGTATCCTATGTCTTAATATACTAGCTGTTGCCCGCGTGTATGTCGGAAATTATCCCACGGGAACCTTCTACCGGGATGAAAAGTATCCTATGTCTTAATATACTAGCTGTTGCCCGCGTGTATGTCGGAAATTATCCCATGGAAACCTTTTACCGGGATGAAAAGTATCCTATGTCTTAATATACTAGCTGTTGCCAGCGTGTATGTCGGAAATTATCCCACGGGAACCTTCTACCGGGATGAAAAGTATCCTATGTCTTAATATACTAGCTGTTGCCAGCGTGTATGTCGGATATTATCCCACGGGAACCTTCTACCGGGATGAAAAGTATCCTATGTCTTAATATACTAGCTGTTGCCCGCGTGTATGTCGGAAATTATCCCACGGGAACCTTCTACCGGGATGAAAAGTATCCTATGTCTTACTATACTAGCTGTTGCCAGCGGCTATGTCAGAAATTATCCCACGGGAACCTTCTACCGGGATGAAAAGTATCCTATGTCTTAATATACTAGCTGTTGCCAGCGTCTATGTCGGAAATTATCCCACGGGAACCTTCTACCGGGATGAAAAGTATCCTGTGTCTTAATATACTAGCTGTTGCCAGCGGCTTCGCCCGCGTGTATGTCGGAAATTATCCCACGGGAACCTTCTACCGGGATGAAAAGTATCCTATGTCTTAATATACTAGCTGTTGCCAGCGTGTATGTCGGATATTATCCCACGGGAACCTTCTACCGGGATGAAAAGTATCCTATGTCTTAATATACTAGCTGTTGCCCGCGTGTATGTCGGAAATTATCCCACGGGAACCTTCTACCGGGATGAAAAGTATCCTATGTCTTACTATACTAGCTGTTGCCAGCGGCTTCGCCCGCGTGTATGTTGGAAATTATCCCACGGGAACCTTCTACCAGGATGAAAAGTATCCTACGTCTTAATATACTAGCTGTTGCCAGCGTGTATGTCGGATATTATCCCACGGGAACCTTCTACCGGGATGAAAAGTATCCTATGTCTTAATATACTAGCTGTTGCCCGCGTGTATGTCGGAAATTATCCCACGGGAACCTTCTACCGGGATGAAAAGTATCCTATGTCTTAATATACTAGCTGTTGCCAGCGTGTATATCGGAAATTATCCCACGGGAACCTTCTACCGGGACGAAAAGTATCCTATGTCTTAATATACTAGCTGTTGCCAGCGTGTATGTCGGAAATTATCCCACGGGAACCTTCTACCGGGATGAAATGTATCCTATGTCTTAATATACTAGCTGTTGCCAGCGTCTATGTCGGAAATTATCCCACGGGAACCTTCTACCGGGATGAAAAGTATCCTATGTCTTAATATACTAGCTGTTGCCAGCGGCTTCGCCCGCGTGTATGTCGGAAATTATCCCACGGGAACCTTCTACCGGGATGAAATGTATCCAATGTCTTAATATACTAGCTGTTGCCCGCGTGTATGTCGGAAATTATCCCACGGGAACCTTCTACCGGGATGAAAAGTATCCTATGTCTTACTATACTAGCTGTTGCCAGCGGCTTCGCCCGCGTGTGTGTTGGAAATTATCCCACGGGAACCTTCTACCGGGATGAAAAGTATCCTATGTCTTAATATACTAGCTGTTGCCAGCGTGTATGTCGGATATTATCCCACGGGAACCTTCTACCGGGATGAAAAGTATCCAATGTCTTAATATACTAGCTGTTGCCAGCGGCTATGTCAGAAATTATCCCACGGGAACCTTCTACCGGGATGAAAAGTATCCTATGTCTTAATATACTAGCTGTTGCCCGCGTGTATGTCGGAAATTATCCCACGGGAACCTTCTACCAGGATGAAAAGTATCCTATGTCTTAATATACTAGCTGTTGCCAGCGGCTATGTCGGAAATTATCCCACGGGAACCTTCTACCGGGATGAAAAGTATCCTATGTCTTAATATACTACCTGTTGCCAGCGGCTTCGCCAGCGTGTATGTCGGAAATTATCCCACGGGAACCTTCTACCGGGATGAAAAGTATCCTATGTCTTAAGATAATAGCTGTTGCCAGCGTGTATGTCGGAAATTATCCCACGGGAACCTTCTACCGGGATAAAAAGTATCCTATGTCTTAATATACTAGCTGTTGCCAGCGGCTTCGCCCACGTGTATGTCGGAAATTATCCCACGGGAACCTTCTACCGGGATGAAAAGTATCCTATGTCTTAATATACTAGCTGTTACCAGCGGCTTCGCCAGCGTGTATGTCGGAAATTATCCCACGGGAACCTTCTACCGGGATGAAAAGTATCCTATGTCTTAATATACTAGCTGTTGCCCGCGTGTATGTCGGAAATTATCCCACGGGAACCTTCTACCGGGATGAAAAGTATCCTATGTCTTAATATACTAGCTGTTGCCAGCGTGTATGTGGGATATTATCCCACGGGAACCTTCTACCGGGATGAAAAGTATCCTATGTCTTAATATACTAGCTGTTGCCCGCGTGTATGTCGGAAATTATCCCACGGGAACCTTCTACCGGGATGAAAAGTATCCTATGTCTTAATATACTAGCTGTTGCCAGCGGCTATGTCGGAAATTATCCCACGGGAACCTTCTACCGGGATGAAAAGTATCCTATGTCTTAATATACTAGCTGTTGCCAGCGGCTATGTCGGAAATTATCCCACGGGAACCTTCTACCGGGATGAAAAGTATCCTATGTCTTAATATACTAGCTGTTGCCAGCGGCTTCGCCCGCGTGTATGTCGGAAATTATCCCACGGGAACCTTCTACCGGGATGATAAGTATCCTATGTCTTAATATACTAGCTGTTGCCCGCGTGTATGTCGGAAATTATCCCACGGGAACCTTCTACCGGGATGAAAAGTATCCTATGTCTTACTATACTAGCTGTTGCCAGCGGCTTCGCCCGCGTGTATTTTGGAAATTATCCCACGGGAACCTTCTACCGGGATGAAAAGTATCCTATGTCTTAATATACTAGCTGTTGCCCGCGTGTATGTCCGAAATTATCCCACGGGAACCTTCTACCGGGATGAAAAGTATCCTATGTCTTAATATACTAGCTGTTGCCAGCGTGTATGTGGGATATTATCCCACGGGAACCTTCTACCGGGATGAAAAGTATCCTATGTCTTAATATACTAGCTGTTGCCAGCGTCTATGTCGGAAATTATCCCACGGGAACCTTCTACCGGGATGAAAGTATCCTATGTCTTAATATACTAGCTGTTGCCAGCGGCTTCGCCCGCGTGTATGTCGGAAATTATCCCACGGGAACCTTCTACCGGGATGAAAAGTATCCTTTGTCTTAATATACTACCTGTTGCCCGCGTGTATGTCGGAAATTATCCCACGGGAACCTTCTACCGGGATGAAAAGTATCCTATGTCTTACTATACTAGCTGTTGCCAGCGGCTTCGCCCGCGTGTATGTTGGAAATTATCCCACGGGAACCTTCTACCGGGATGAAAAGTATCCTATGTCTTAATATACTAGCTGTTGCCAGCGTGAATGTCGGATATTATCCCACGGGAACCTTCTACCGGGATGAAAAGTATCCTATGTCTTAATATACTAGCTGTTGCCAGCGGCTATGTCAGAAATTATCCCACGGGAACCTTCTACCGGGATGAAAAGTATCCTATGTCTTAATATACTAGCTGTTGCCCGCGTGTATGTCGGAAATTATCCCACGGGAACCTTCTACCGGGATGAAAAGTATCCTATGTCTTACTATACTAGCTGTTGCCAGCGGCTTCGCCCGCGTGTATGTTGGAAATTATCCCACGGGAACCTTCTACCAGGATGAAAAGTATCCTACGTCTTAATATACTAGCTGTTGCCAGCGTGTATGTCGGATATTATCCCACGGGAACCTTCTACCGGGATGAAAAGTATCCTATGTCTTAATATACTAGCTGTTGCCAGCGGCTATGTCAGAAATTATCCCACGGGAACCTTCTACCGGGATGAAAAGTATCCTATGTCTTAATATACTAGCTGTTGCCCGCGTGTATGTCGGAAATTATCCCACGGGAACCTTCTACCGGGATGAAAAGTATCCTATGTCTTACTTAACTAGCTGTTGCCAGCGGCTTCGCCCGCGTGTATGTTGGAAATTATCCCACGGGAACCTTCTACCAGGATGAAAAGTATCCTACGTCTTAATATACTAGCTGTTGCCAGCGTGTATGTCGGATATTATCCCACGGGAACCTTCTACCGGGATGAAAAGTATCCTATGTCTTAATATACTAGCTGTTGCCAGCGGCTATGTCAGAAATTATCCCACGGGAACCTTCTACCGGGATGAAAAGTATCCTATGTCTTAATATACTAGCTGTTGCCAGCGTCTATGTCGGAAATTATCCCACGGGAACCTTCTACCGGGATGAAAAGTATCCTGTGTCTTAATATACTAGCTGTTGCCAGCGGCTTCGCCCGCGTGTATGTCGGAAATTATCCCACGGGAACCTTCTACCGGGATGAAAAGTATCCTATGTCTTAATATACTAGCTGTTGCCCGCGTGTATGTCCGAAATTATCCCACGGGAACCTTCTACCGGGATGAAAAGTATCCTATGTCTTAATATACTAGCTGTTGCCAGCGTGTATGTGGGATATTATCCCACGGGAACCTTCTACCGGGATGAAAAGTATCCTATGTCTTAATATACTAGCTGTTGCCCGCGTGTATGTCGGAAATTATCCCACGGGAACCTTCTACCGGGATGAAAAGTATCCTATGTCTTAATATACTAGCTGTTGCCCGCGTGTATGTCGGAAATTATCCCACGGGAACCTTCTACCGGGATGAAAAGTATCCTATGTCTTAATATACTAGCTGTTGCCCGCGTGTATGTCGGAAATTATCCCACGGAAACCTTCTACCGGGATGAAAGGTATCCTATGTCTTAATATACTAGCTGTTGCCAGCGTGTATGTCGGAAATTATCCCACGGGAACCTTCTACCGGGATGAAAAGTATCCTATGTCTTAATATACTAGCTGTTGCCAGCGTGTATGTCGGATATTATCCCACGGGAACCTTCTACCGGGATGAAAAGTATCCTATGTCTTAATATACTAGCTGTTGCCCGCGTGTATGTCGGAAATTATCCCACGGGAACCTTCTACCGGGATGAAAAGTATCCTATGTCTTACTATACTAGCTGTTGCCAGCGGCTTCGCCCGCGTGTATGTTGGAAATTATCCCACGGGAACCTTCTACCAGGATGAAAAGTATCCTACGTCTTAATATACTAGCTGTTGCCAGCGTGTATGTCGGATATTATCCCACGGGAACCTTCTACCGGGATGAAAAGTATCCTATGTCTTAATATACTAGCTGTTGCCAGCGGCTATGTCAGAAATTATCCCACGGGAACCTTCTACCGGGATGAAAAGTATCCTATGTCTTAATATACTAGCTGTTGCCCGCGTGTATGTCGGAAATTATCCCACGGGAACCTTCTACCGGGATGAAAAGTATCCTATGTCTTACTTAACTAGCTGTTGCCAGCGGCTTCGCCCGCGTGTATGTTGGAAATTATCCCACGGGAACCTTCTACCAGGATGAAAAGTATCCTACGTCTTAATATACTAGCTGTTGCCAGCGTGTATGTCGGATATTATCCCACGGGAACCTTCTACCGGGATGAAAAGTATCCTATGTCTTAATATACTAGCTGTTGCCAGCGGCTATGTCAGAAATTATCCCACGGGAACCTTCTACCGGGATGAAAAGTATCCTATGTCTTAATATACTAGCTGTTGCCAGCGTCTATGTCGGAAATTATCCCACGGGAACCTTCTACCAGGATGAAAAGTATCCTACGTCTTAATATACTAGCTGTTGCCAGCGTGTATGTCGGATATTATCCCACGGGAACCTTCTACCGGGATGAAAAGTATCCTATGTCTTAATATACTAGCTGTTGCCAGCGGCTATGTCAGAAATTATCCCACGGGAACCTTCTACCGGGATGAAAAGTATCCTATGTCTTAATATACTAGCTGTTGCCCGCGTGTATGTCGGAAATTATCCCACGGGAACCTTCTACCGGGATGAAAAGTATCCTATGTCTTACTTAACTAGCTGTTGCCAGCGGCTTCGCCCGCGTGTATGTTGGAAATTATCCCACGGGAACCTTCTACCAGGATGAAAAGTATCCTGTGTCTTAATATACTAGCTGTTGCAAGCGGCTTCGCCCGCGTGTATGTCGGAAATTATCCCACGGGAACCTTCTACCGGGATGAAAAGTACCCTATGTCTTAATATACTAGCTGTTGCCAGCGTGTTTGTCGGAAATTATCCCACGGGAACCTTCTACTGGGATGAAAAGTATCCTATGTCTTAATATAGTAGCTGTTGCCAGCGTGTATGACGGAAATTATCCCACGGGAACCTTCTACCGGGATGAAAAGTATCCTATGTCTTAATATACTTGCTGTTGCAATCGTGTATGTCGGAAATTATCCCACGGGAACCTTCTACCGGGATGAAAAGTATCCTATGTCTTAATATACTAGCTGTTGCCAGCGTGTATATCGGAAATTATCCCACGGGAACCTTCTACCGGGATGAAAAGTATCCTATGTCTTAATATACTAGCTGTTGCCAGCGTGTATATCGGAAATTATCCCACGGGAACCTTCTACCGGGACGAAAAGTATCCTATGTCTTAATATACTAGCTGTTGCCAGCGTGTATGTCGGAAATTATCCCACGGGAACCTTCTACCGGGATGAAAAGTATCGTATGTCTTAATATACTAGCTGTTGCCAGCGTGTATGTCGGAAATTATCCCACAGGAACCTTCTACCGGGATGAAAAGTATCCTATGTCTTAATATACTAGCTGTTGCCAGCGTCTATGTCGGAAATTATCCCACGGGAACCTTCTACCGGGATGAAAAGTATCCTATGTCTTAATATACTAGCTGTTGCCAGCGTGTATATCGGAAATTATCCCACGGGAACCTTCTACCGGGACGAAAAGTATCCTATGTCTTAATATACTAGCTGTTGCCAGCGTGTATGTCGGAAATTATCCCACGGGAACCTTCTACCGGGATGAAAAGTATCGTATGTCTTAATATACTAGCTGTTGCCAGCGTGTATGTCGGAAATTATCCCACAGGAACCTTCTACCGGGATGAAAAGTATCCTATGTCTTAATATACTAGCTGTTGCCAGCGTCTATGTCGGAAATTATCCCACGGGAACCTTCTACCGGGATGAAAAGTATCCTATGTCTTAATATACTAGCTGTTGCCAGCGGCTTCGCCCGCGTGTATGTCGGAAATTATCCCACGGGAACCTTCTACCGGGATGAAAAGTATCCTATGTCTTAATATACTAGCTGTTGCCCGCGTGTATGTCGGAAATTATCCCACGGGAACCTTCTACCGGGATGAAAAGTATCCTATGTCTTACTATACTAGCTGTTGCCAGCGGCTTCGCCCGCGTGTGTGTTGGAAATTATCCCACGGGAACCTTCTACCGGGATGAAAAGTATCCTATGTCTTAATATACTAGCTGTTGCCAGCGTGTATGTCGGATATTATCCCACGGGAACCTTCTACCGGGATGAAAAGTATCCAATGTCTTAATATACTAGCTGTTGCCAGCGGCTATGTCAGAAATTATCCCACGGGAACCTTCTACCGGGATGAAAAGTATCCTATGTCTTAATATACTAGCTGTTGCCCGCGTGTATGTCGGAAATTATCCCACGGGAACCTTCTACCGGGATGAAAAGTATCCTATGTCTTACTATACTAGCTGTTGCCAGCGGCTTCGCCCGCGTGTATGTTGGAAATTATCCCACGGGAACCTTCTACCAGGATGAAAAGTATCCTACGTCTTAATATACTAGCTGTTGCCAGCGTGTATGTCGGATATTATCCCACGGGCACCTTCTACCGGGATGAAAAGTATCCTATGTCTTAATATACTAGCTGTTGCCAGCGGCTATGTCAGAAATTATCCCACGGGAACCTTCTACCGGGATGAAAAGTATCCTATGTCTTAAGATAATAACTGTTGCCAGCGTGTATGTCGGAAATTATCCCACGGGAACCTTCTACCGGGATAAAAAGTATCCTATGTCTTAATATACTAGCTGTTGCCAGCGGCTTCGCCCACGTGTATGTCGGAAATTATCCCACGGGAACCTTCTACCGGGATGAAAAGTATCCTATGTCTTAATATACTAGCTGTTACCAGCGGCTTCGCCAGCGTGTATGTCGGAAATTATCCCACGGGAACCTTCTACCGGGATGAAAAGTATCCTATGTCTTAATATACTAGCTGTTGCCCGCGTGTATGTCGGAAATTATCCCACGGGAACCTTCTACCGGGATGAAAAGTATCCTATGTCTTACTATACTAGCTGTTGCCAGCGGCTTCGCCCGCGTGTATGTTGGAAATTATCCCACGGGAACCTTCTACCAGGATGAAAAGTATCCTACGTCTTAATATACTAGCTGTTGCCAGCGTGTATGTCGGATATTATCCCACGGGAACCTTCTACCGGGATGAAAAGTATCCTATGTCTTAATATACTAGCTGTTGCCAGCGGCTATGTCAGAAATTATCCCACGGGAACCTTCTACCGGGATGAAAAGTATCCTATGTCTTAATATACTAGCTGTTGCCCGCGTGTATGTCGGAAATTATCCCACGGGAACCTTCTACCGGGATGAAAAGTATCCTATGTCTTACTTAACTAGCTGTTGCCAGCGGCTTCGCCCGCGTGTATGTTGGAAATTATCCCACGGGAACCTTCTACCAGGATGAAAAGTATCCTACGTCTTAATATACTAGCTGTTGCCAGCGTGTATGTCGGATATTATCCCACGGGAACCTTCTACCGGGATGAAAAGTATCCTATGTCTTAATATACTAGCTGTTGCCAGCGGCTATG
Source organism: Dicycla oo (assembly GCA_948252095.1). NCBI lineage: Eukaryota > Metazoa > Arthropoda > Insecta > Lepidoptera > Noctuidae > Dicycla > Dicycla oo. The sequence continues at coordinate 12,051,559 of OX411714.1, read as the reverse complement.
TCAGAAATTATCCCACGGGAACCTTCTACCGGGATGAAAAGTATCCTATGTCTTAATATACTAGCTGTTGCCAGCGTCTATGTCGGAAATTATCCCACGGGAACCTTCTACCGGGATGAAAAGTATCCTGTGTCTTAATATACTAGCTGTTGCAAGCGGCTTCGCCCGCGTGTATGTCGGAAATTATCCCACGGGAACCTTCTACCGGGATGAAAAGTACCCTATGTCTTAATATACTAGCTGTTGCCAGCGTTTTTGTCGGAAATTATCCCACGGGAACCTTCTACTGGGATGAAAAGTATCCTATGTCTTAATATAGTAGCTGTTGCCAGCGTGTATGACGGAAATTATCCCACGGGAACCTTCTACCGGGATGAAAAGTATCCTATGTCTTAATATACTAGCTGTTGCAATCGTGTATGTCGGAAATTATCCCACGGGAACCTTCTACCGGGATGAAAAGTATCCTATGTCTTAATATACTAGCTGTTGCCAGCGTGTATATCGGAAATTATCCCACGGGAACCTTCTACCGGGATGAAAAGTATCCTATGTCTTAATATACTAGCTGTTGCCAGCGTGTATATCGGAAATTATCCCACGGGAACCTTCTACCGGGACGAAAAGTATCCTATGTCTTAATATACTAGCTGTTGCCAGCGTGTATGTCGGAAATTATCCCACGGGAACCTTCTACCGGGATGAAAAGTATCGTATGTCTTAATATACTAGCTGTTGCCAGCGTGTATGTCGGAAATTATCCCACAGGAACCTTCTACCGGGATGAAAAGTATCCTATGTCTTAATATACTAGCTGTTGCCAGCGTCTATGTCGGAAATTATCCCACGGGAACCTTCTACCGGGATGAAAAGTATCCTATGTCTTAATATACTAGCTGTTGCCAGCGTGTATATCGGAAATTATCCCACGGGAACCTTCTACCGGGACGAAAAGTATCCTATGTCTTAATATACTAGCTGTTGCCAGCGTGTATGTCGGAAATTATCCCACGGGAACCTTCTACCGGGATGAAAAGTATCGTATGTCTTAATATACTAGCTGTTGCCAGCGTGTATGTCGGAAATTATCCCACAGGAACCTTCTACCGGGATGAAAAGTATCCTATGTCTTAATATACTAGCTGTTGCCAGCGTCTATGTCGGAAATTATCCCACGGGAACCTTCTACCGGGATGAAAAGTATCCTATGTCTTAATATACTAGCTGTTGCCAGCGGCTTCGCCCGCGTGTATGTCGGAAATTATCCCACGGGAACCTTCTACCGGGATGAAAAGTATCCTATGTCTTAATATACTAGCTGTTGCCCGCGTGTATGTCGGAAATTATCCCACGGGAACCTTCTACCGGGATGAAAAGTATCCTATGTCTTACTATACTAGCTGTTGCCAGCGGCTTCGCCCGCGTGTGTGTTGGAAATTATCCCACGGGAACCTTCTACCGGGATGAAAAGTATCCTATGTCTTAATATACTAGCTGTTGCCAGCGTGTATGTCGGATATTATCCCACGGGAACCTTCTACCGGGATGAAAAGTATCCAATGTCTTAATATACTAGCTGTTGCCAGCGGCTATGTCAGAAATTATCCCACGGGAACCTTCTACCGGGATGAAAAGTATCCTATGTCTTAATATACTAGCTGTTGCCCGCGTGTATGTCGGAAATTATCCCACGGGAACCTTCTACCGGGATGAAAAGTATCCTATGTCTTACTATACTAGCTGTTGCCAGCGGCTTCGCCCGCGTGTATGTTGGAAATTATCCCACGGGAACCTTCTACCAGGATGAAAAGTATCCTACGTCTTAATATACTAGCTGTTGCCAGCGTGTATGTCGGATATTATCCCACGGGCACCTTCTACCGGGATGAAAAGTATCCTATGTCTTAATATACTAGCTGTTGCCAGCGGCTATGTCAGAAATTATCCCACGGGAACCTTCTACCGGGATGAAAAGTATCCTATGTCTTAAGATAATAACTGTTGCCAGCGTGTATGTCGGAAATTATCCCACGGGAACCTTCTACCGGGATAAAAAGTATCCTATGTCTTAATATACTAGCTGTTGCCAGCGGCTTCGCCCACGTGTATGTCGGAAATTATCCCACGGGAACCTTCTACCGGGATGAAAAGTATCCTATGTCTTAATATACTAGCTGTTACCAGCGGCTTCGCCAGCGTGTATGTCGGAAATTATCCCACGGGAACCTTCTACCGGGATGAAAAGTATCCTATGTCTTAATATACTAGCTGTTGCCCGCGTGTATGTCGGAAATTATCCCACGGGAACCTTCTACCGGGATGAAAAGTATCCTATGTCTTAATATACTAGCTGTTGCCAGCGTGTATGTGGGATATTATCCCACGGGAACCTTCTACCGGGATGAAAAGTATCCTATGTCTTAATATACTAGCTGTTGCCAGCGGCTATGTCGGAAATTATCCCACGGGAACCTTCTACCGGGATGAAAAGTATCCTATGTCTTAATATACTAGCTGTTGCCCGCGTGTATGTCGGAAATTATCCCACGGGAACCTTCTACCGGGATGAAAAGTATCCTATGTCTTAATATACTAGCTGTTGCCAGCGTCTATGTCGGAAATTATCCCACGGGAACCTTCTACCGGGATGAAAAGTATCCTATGTCTTAATATACTAGCTGTTGCCAGCGGCTTCGCCCGCGTGTATGTCGGAAATTATCCCACGGGAACCTTCTACCGGGATGAAAAGTATCCAATGTCTTAATATACTAGCTGTTGCCCGCGTGTATGTCGGAAATTATCCCACGGGAACCTTCTACCGGGATGAAAAGTATCCTATGTCTTACTATACTAGCTGTTGCCAGCGGCTTCGCCCGCGTGTGTGTTGGAAATTATCCCACGGGAACCTTCTACCGGGATGAAAAGTATCCTATGTCTTAATATACTAGCTGTTGCCAGCGTGTATGTCGGATATTATCCCACGGGAACCTTCTACCGGGATGAAAAGTATCCAATGTCTTAATATACTAGCTGTTGCCAGCGGCTATGTCAGAAATTATCCCACGGGAACCTTCTACCGGGATGAAAAGTATCCTATGTCTTAATATACTAGCTGTTGCCCGCGTGTATGTCGGAAATTATCCCACGGGAACCTTCTACCGGGATGAAAAGTATCCTATGTCTTACTATATAGCTGTTGCCAGCGGCTTCGCCCGCGTGTATGTTGGAAATTATCCCACGGGAACCTTCTACCAGGATGAAAAGTATCCTACGTCTTAATATACTAGCTGTTGCCAGCGTGTATGTCGGATATTATCCCACGGGAACCTTCTACCGGGATGAAAAGTATCCTATGTCTTAATATACTAGCTGTTGCCAGCGGCTATGTCAGAAATTATCCCACGGGAACCTTCTACCGGGATGAAAAGTATCCTATGTCTTAAGATAATAGCTGTTGCCAGCGTGTATGTCGGATATTATCCCACGGGAACCTTCTACCGGGATGAAAAGTATCCTATGTCTTAATATACTAGCTGTTGCCAGCGGCTATGTCAGAAATTATCCCACGGGAACCTTCTACCGGGATGAAAAGTATCCTATGTCTTAAGATAATAGCTGTTGCCAGCGTGTATGTCGGAAATTATCCCACGGGAACCTTCTACCGGGATAAAAAGTATCCTATGTCTTAATATACTAGCTGTTGCCAGCGGCTTTGCCCACGTGTATGTCGGAAATTATCCCACGGGAACCTTCTACCGGGATGAAAAGTATCCTATGTCTTAATATACTAGCTGTTACCAGCGGCTTCGCCAGCGTGTATGTCGGAAATTATCCCACGGGAACCTTCTACCGGGATGAAAAGTATCCTATGTCTTAATATACTAGCTGTTGCCCGCGTGTATGTCGGAAATTATCCCACGGGAACCTTCTACCGGGATGAAAAGTATCCTATGTCTTAATATACTAGCTGTTGCCAGCGTGTATGTGGGATATTATCCCACGGGAACCTTCTACCGGGATGAAAAGTATCCTATGTCTTAATATACTAGCTGTTTCCCGCGTGTATGTCGGAAATTATCCCACGGGAACCTTCTACCGGGATGAAAAGTATCCTATGTCTTAATATACTAGCTGTTGCCAGCGGCTATGTCGGAAATTATCCCACGGGAACCTTCTACCGGGATGAAAAGTATCCTATGTCTTAATATACTAGCTGTTGCCAGCGGCTATGTCGGAAATTATCCCACGGGAACCTTCTACCGGGATGAAAAGTATCCTATGTCTTAATATACTAGCTGTTGCCAGCGGCTTCGCCCGCGTGTATGTCGGAAATTATCCCACGGGAACCTTCTACCGGGATGATAAGTATCCTATGTCTTAATATACTAGCTGTTGCCCGCGTGTATGTCGGAAATTATCCCACGGGAACCTTCTACCGGGATGAAAAGTATCCTATGTCTTACTATACTAGCTGTTGCCAGCGGCTTCGCCCGCGTGTATTTTGGAAATTATCCCACGGGAACCTTCTACCGGGATGAAAAGTATCCTATGTCTTAATATACTAGCTGTTGCCCGCGTGTATGTCGGAAATTATCCCACGGAAACCTTCTACCGGGATGAAAAGTATCCTATGTCTTAATATACTAGCTGTTGCCAGCGTGTATGTCGGAAATTATCCCACGGGAACCTTCTACCGGGATGAAAAGTATCCTATGTCTTAATATACTAGCTGTTGCCAGCGTGTATGTCGGATATTATCCCACGGGAACCTTCTACCGGGATGAAAAGTATCCTTTGTCTTAATATACTACCTGTTGCCCGCGTGTATGTCGGAAATTATCCCACGGGAACCTTCTACCGGGATGAAAAGTATCCTATGTCTTACTATACTAGCTGTTGCCAGCGGCTTCGCCCGCGTGTATGTTGGAAATTATCCCACGGGAACCTTCTACCGGGATGAAAAGTATCCTATGTCTTAATATACTAGCTGTTGCCAGCGTGAATGTCGGATATTATCCCACGGGAACCTTCTACCGGGATGAAAAGTATCCTATGTCTTAATATACTAGCTGTTGCCAGCGGCTATGTCAAAAATTATCCCACGGGAACCTTCTACCGGGATGAAAAGTATCCTATGTCTTAATATACTAGCTGTTGCCAGCGTGAATGTCGGATATTATCCCACGGGAACCTTCTACCGGGATGAAAAGTATCCTATGTCTTAATATACTAGCTGTTGCCAGCGGCTATGTCAGAAATTATCCCACGGGAACCTTCTACCGGGATGAAAAGTATCCTATGTCTTAATATACTAGCTGTTGCCCGCGTGTATGTCGGAAATTATCCCACGGGAACCTTCTACCGGGATGAAAAGTATCCTATGTCTTACTATACTAGCTGTTGCCAGCGGCTTCGCCCGCGTGTATGTTGGAAATTATCCCACGGGAACCTTCTACCAGGATGAAAAGTATCCTACGTCTTAATATACTAGCTGTTGCCAGCGTGTATGTCGGATATTATCCCACGGGAACCTTCTACCGGGATGAAAAGTATCCTATGTCTTAATATACTAGCTGTTGCCCGCGTGTATGTCGGAAATTATCCCACGGGAACCTTCTACCGGGATGAAAAGTATCCTATGTCTTAATATACTAGCTGTTGCCCGCGTGTATGTCGGAAATTATCCCACGGGAACCTTCTACCGGGATGAAAAGTATCCTATGTCTTAATATACTAGCTGTTGCCCGCGTGTATGTCGGAAATTATCCCACGGAAACCTTCTACCGGGATGAAAAGTATCCTATGTCTTAATATACTAGCTGTTGCCAGCGTGTATGTCGGAAATTATCCCACGGGAACCTTCTACCGGGATGAAAAGTATCCTATGTCTTAATATACTAGCTGTTGCCAGCGTCTATGTCGGAAATTATCCCACGGGAACCTTCTACCGTGATGAAAGTATCCTATGTCTTAATATACTAGCTGTTGCCAGCGGCTTCGCCCGCGTGTATGTCGGATATTATCCCACGGGAACCTTCTACCGGGATGAAAAGTATCCTTTGTCTTAATATACTACCTGTTGCCCGCGTGTATGTCGGAAATTATCCCACGGGAACCTTCTACCGGGATGAAAAGTATCCTATGTCTTACTATACTAGCTGTTGCCAGCGGCTTCGCCCGCGTGTATGTTGGAAATTATCCCACGGGAACCTTCTACCGGGATGAAAAGTATCCTATGTCTTAATATACTAGCTGTTGCCAGCGTGAATGTCGGATATTATCCCACGGGAACCTTCTACCGGGATGAAAAGTATCCTATGTCTTAATATACTAGCTGTTGCCAGCGGCTATGTCAGAAATTATCCCACGGGAACCTTCTACCGGGATGAAAAGTATCCTATGTCTTAATATACTAGCTGTTGCCAGCGGCTTCGCCCACGTGTATGTCAAAAATTATCCCACGGGAACCTTCTACCGGGATGAAAAGTATCCTATGTCTTAATATACTAGCTGTTGCCAGCGTGAATGTCGGATATTATCCCACGGGAACCTTCTACCGGGATGAAAAGTATCCTATGTCTTAATATACTAGCTGTTGCCAGCGGCTATGTCAGAAATTATCCCACGGGAACCTTCTACCGGGATGAAAAGTATCCTATGTCTTAATATACTAGCTGTTGCCCGCGTGTATGTCGGAAATTATCCCACGGGAACCTTCTACCGGGATGAAAAGTATCCTATGTCTTACTATACTAGCTGTTGCCAGCGGCTTCGCCCGCGTGTATGTTGGAAATTATCCCACGGGAACCTTCTACCAGGATGAAAAGTATCCTACGTCTTAATATACTAGCTGTTGCCAGCGTGTATGTCGGATATTATCCCACGGGAACCTTCTACCGGGATGAAAAGTATCCTATGTCTTAATATACTAGCTGTTGCCCGCGTGTATGTCGGAAATTATCCCACGGGAACCTTCTACCGGGATGAAAAGTATCCTATGTCTTAATATACTAGCTGTTGCCCGCGTGTATGTCGGAAATTATCCCACGGGAACCTTCTACCGGGATGAAAAGTATCCTATGTCTTAATATACTAGCTGTTGCCCGCGTGTATGTCGGAAATTATCCCACGGAAACCTTCTACCGGGATGAAAAGTATCCTATGTCTTAATATACTAGCTGTTGCCAGCGTGTATGTCGGAAATTATCCCACGGGAACCTTCTACCGGGATGAAAAGTATCCTATGTCTTAATATACTAGCTGTTGCCAGCGTCTATGTCGGAAATTATCCCACGGGAACCTTCTACCGTGATGAAAGTATCCTATGTCTTAATATACTAGCTGTTGCCAGCGGCTTCGCCCGCGTGTATGTCGGAAATTATCCCACGGGAACCTTCTACCGGGATGAAAAGTATCCTTTGTCTTAATATACTACCTGTTGCCCGCGTGTATGTCGGAAATTATCCCACGGGAACCTTCTACCGGGATGAAAAGTATCCTATGTCTTACTATACTAGCTGTTGCCAGCGGCTTCGCCCGCGTGTATGTTGGAAATTATCCCACGGGAACCTTCTACCGGGATGAAAAGTATCCTATGTCTTAATATACTAGCTGTTGCCAGCGTGAATGTCGGATATTATCCCACGGGAACCTTCTACCGGGATGAAAAGTATCCTATGTCTTAATATACTAGCTGTTGCCAGCGGCTATGTCAGAAATTATCCCACGGGAACCTTCTACCGGGATGAAAAGTATCCTATGTCTTAATATACTAGCTGTTGCCCGCGTGTATGTCGGAAATTATCCCACGGGAACCTTCTACCGGGATGAAAAGTATCCTATGTCTTACTATACTAGCTGTTGTCAGCGGCTTCGCCCGCGTGTATGTTGGAAATTATCCCACGGGAACCTTCTACCAGGATGAAAAGTATCCTACGTCTTAATATACAAGCTGTTGCCAGCGTGTATGTCGGATATTATCCCACGGGAACCTTCTACCGGGATGAAAAGTATCCTATGTCTTAATATACTAGCTGTTGCCAGCGGCTATGTCAGAAATTATCCCACGGGAACCTTCTACCGGGATGAAAAGTATCCTATGTCTTAATATACTAGCTGTTGCCAGCGGTTATGTCAGAAATTATCCCACGGGAACCTTCTACCGGGATGAAAAGTATCCTATGTCTTAATATAATAGCTGTTGCCAGCGTGTATGTCGGAAATTATCCCACGGGAACCTTCTACCGGGATGAAAAGTATCCTATGTCTTAATATACTAGCTGTTGCCCGCGTGTATGTCGGAAATTATCCCACGGGAACCTTCTACCGGGATGAAAAGTATCCTATGTCTTAATATACTAGCTGTTGCCAGCGTCTATGTCGGAAATTATCCCACGGGAACCTTCTACCGGGATGAAAAGTATCCTGTGTCTTAATATACTAGCTGTTGCCAGCGGCTTCGCCCGCGTGTATGTCGGAAATTATCCCACGGGAACCTTCTACCGGGATGAAAAGTATCCTATGTCTTAATATACTAGCTGTTGCCCGCGTGTATGTCCGAAATTATCCCACGGGAACCTTCTACCGGGATGAAAAGTATCCTATGTCTTAATATACTAGCTGTTGCCAGCGTGTATGTGGGATATTATCCCACGGGAACCTTCTACCGGGATGAAAAGTATCCTATGTCTTAATATACTAGCTGTTGCCCGCGTGTATGTCGGAAATTATCCCACGGGAACCTTCTACCGGGATGAAAAGTATCCTATGTCTTAATATACTAGCTGTTGCCAGCGTGTATGTGGGATATTATCCCACGGGAACCTTCTACCGGGATGAAAAGTATCCTATGTCTTAATATATAGCTGTTGCCAGCGGCTATGTCGGAAATTATCCCACGGGAACCTTCTACCGGGATGAAAAGTATCCTATGTCTTAATATACTAGCTGTTGCCCGCGTGTATGTCGGAAATTATCCCACGGGAACCTTCTACCGGGATGAAAAGTATCCTATGTCTTAATATACTAGCTGTTGCCCGCGTGTATGTCGGAAATTATCCCACGGGAACCTTCTACCGGGATGAAAAGTATCCTATGTCTTAATATACTAGCTGTTGCCGCGTGTATGTCGGAAATTATCCCACGGGAACCTTCTACCGGGATGAAAAGTATCCTATGTCTTTATATACTAGCTGTTGCCAGCGTGTATGTCGGAAATTATCCCACGGGAACCTTCTACCGGGATGAAAAGTATCCTATGTCTTAATATACTAGCTGTTGCCAGCGTCTATGTCGGAAATTATCCCACGGGAACCTTCTACCGGGATGAAAGTATCCTATGTCTTAATATACTAGCTGTTGCCAGCGGCTTCGCCCGCGTGTATGTCGGAAATTATCCCACGGGAACCTTCTACCGGGATGAAAAGTATCCTATGTCTTAATATACTACCTGTTGCCCGCGTGTATGTCGGAAATTATCCCACGGGAACCTTCTACCGGGATGAAAAGTATCCTATGTCTTACTATACTAGCTGTTGCCAGCGGCTTCGCCCGCGTGTATGTTGGAAATTATCCCACGGGAACCTTCTACCGGGATGAAAAGTATCCTATGTCTTAATATACTAGCTGTTGCCAGCGTGAATGTCGGATATTATCCCACGGGAACCTTCTACCGGGATGAAAAGTATCCTATGTCTTAATATACTAGCTGTTGCCAGCGGCTATGTCAGAAATTATCCCACGGGAACCTTCTACCGGGATGAAAAGTATCCTATGTCTTAATATACTAGCTGTTGCCCGCGTGTATGTCGGAAATTATCCCACGGGAACCTTCTACCGGGATGAAAAGTATCCTATGTCTTACTATACTAGCTGTTGCCAGCGGCTTCGCCCGCGTGTATGTTGGAAATTATCCCACGGGAACCTTCTACCAGGATGAAAAGTATCCTACGTCTTAATATACAAGCTGTTGCCAGCGTGTATGTCGGATATTATCCCACGGGAACCTTCTACCGGGATGAAAAGTATCCTATGTCTTAATATACTAGCTGTTGCCAGCGGCTATGTCAGAAATTATCCCACGGGAACCTTCTACCGGGATGAAAAGTATCCTATGTCTTAATATACTAGCTGTTGCCAGCGGCTTCGCCCGCGTGTATGTCGGAAATTATCCCACGGGAACCTTCTACCGGGATGAAAAGTATCCTTTGTCTTAATATACTACCTGTTGCCCGCGTGTATGTCGGAAATTATCCCACGGGAACCTTCTACCGGGATGAAAAGTATCCTATGTCTTACTATACTAGCTGTTGCCAGCGGCATCGCCCGCGTGTATGTTGGAAATTATCCCACGGGAACCTTCTACCGGGATGAAAAGTATCCTATGTCTTAATATACTAGCTGTTGCCAGCGTGAATGTCGGATATTATCCCACGGGAACCTTCTACCGGGATGAAAAGTATCCTATGTCTTAATATACTAGCTGTTGCCAGCGGCTATGTCAGAAATTATCCCACGGGAACCTTCTACCGGGATGAAAAGTATCCTATGTCTTAATATACTAGCTGTTGCCCGCGTGTATGTCGGAAATTATCCCACGGGAACCTTCTACCGGGATGAAAAGTATCCTATGTCTTACTATACTAGCTGTTGCCAGCGGCTTCGCCCGCGTGTATGTTGGAAATTATCCCACGGGAACCTTCTACCAGGATGAAAAGTATCCTACGTCTTAATATACAAGCTGTTGCCAGCGTGTATGTCGGATATTATCCCACGGGAACCTTCTACCGGGATGAAAAGTATCCTATGTCTTAATATACTAGCTGTTGCCAGCGGCTATGTCAGAAATTATCCCACGGGAACCTTCTACCGGGATGAAAAGTATCCTATGTCTTAATATACTAGCTGTTGCCAGCGGTTATGTCAGAAATTATCGCACGGGAACCTTCTACCGGGATGAAAAGTATCCTATGTCTTAATATAATAGCTGTTGCCAGCGTGTATGTCGGAAATTATCCCACGGGAACCTTCTACCGGGATGAAAAGTATCCTATGTCTTAATATACTAGCTGTTGCCCGCGTGTATGTCGGAAATTATCCCACGGGAACCTTCTACCGGGATGAAAAGTATCCTATGTCTTAATATACTAGCTGTTGCCAGCGTCTATGTCGGAAATTATCCCACGGGAACCTTCTACCGGGATGAAAAGTATCCTGTGTCTTAATATACTAGCTGTTGCCAGCGGCTTCGCCCGCGTGTATGTCGGAAATTATCCCACGGGAACCTTCTACCGGGATGAAAAGTATCCTATGTCTTAATATACTAGCTGTTGCCCGCGTGTATGTCCGAAATTATCCCACGGGAACCTTCTACCGGGATGAAAAGTATCCTATGTCTTAATATACTAGCTGTTGCCAGCGTGTATGTGGGATATTATCCCACGGGAACCTTCTACCGGGATGAAAAGTATCCTATGTCTTAATATACTAGCTGTTGCCCGCGTGTATGTCGGAAATTATCCCACGGGAACCTTCTACCGGGATGAAAAGTATCCTATGTCTTAATATACTAGCTGTTGCCCGCGTGTATGTCGGAAATTATCCCACGGGAACCTTCTACCGGGATGAAAAGTATCCTATGTCTTAATATACTAGCTGTTGCCCGCGTGTATGTCGGAAATTATCCCACGGAAACCTTCTACCGGGATGAAAAGTATCCTATGTCTTAATATACTAGCTGTTGCCAGCGTGTATGTCGGAAATTATCCCACGGGAACCTTCTACCGGGATGAAAAGTATCCTATGTCTTAATATACTAGCTGTTGCCAGCGTCTATGTCGAAAATTATCCCACGGGAACCTTCTACCGGGATGAAAGTATCCTATGTCTTAATATACTAGCTGTTGCCAGCGGCTTCGCTCGCGTGTATGTCGGAAATTATCCCACGGGAACCTTCTACCGGGATGAAAAGTATCCTTTGTCTTAATATACTAGCTGTTGCCAGCGTGTATGTCGGAAATTATCCCACGGGAACCTTCTACCGGGATGAAAAGTATCCTATGTCTTAATATACTAGCTGTTGCCAGCGTCTATGTCGAAAATTATCCCACGGGAACCTTCTACCGGGATGAAAGTATCCTATGTCTTAATATACTAGCTGTTGCCAGCGGCTTCGCCCGCGTGTATGTCGGAAATTATCCCACGGGAACCTTCTACCGGGATGAAAAGTATCCTATGTCTTAATATACTAGCTGTTGCCCGCGTGTATGTCGGAAATTATCCCACGGAAACCTTCTACCGGGATGAAAAGTATCCTATGTCTTAATATACTAGCTGTTGCCAGCGTGTATGTCGGAAATTATCCCACGGGAACCTTCTACCGGGATGAAAAGTATCCTATGTCTTAATATACTAGCTGTTGCCAGCGTCTATGTCGAAAATTATCCCACGGGAACCTTCTACCGGGATGAAAGTATCCTATGTCTTAATATACTAGCTGTTGCCAGCGGCTTCGCCCGCGTGTATGTCGGAAATTATCCCACGGGAACCTTCTACCGGGATGAAAAGTATCCTATGTCTTACTATACTAGCTGTTGCCAGCGGCTTCGCCCGCGTGTATGTTGGAAATTATCCCACGGGAACCTTCTACCGGGATGAAAAGTATCCTATGTCTTAATATACTAGCTGTTGCCAGCGTGAATGTCGGATATTATCCCACGGGAACCTTCTACCGGGATGAAAAGTATCCTATGTCTTAATATACTAGCTGTTGCCAGCGGCTATGTCAGAAATTATCCCACGGGAACCTTCTACCGGGATGAAAAGTATCCTATGTCTTAATATACTAGCTGTTGCCCGCGTGTATGTCCGAAATTATCCCACGGGAACCTTCCACCGGGATGAAAAGTATCCTATGTCTTACTATACTAGCTGTTGCCAGCGGCTTCGCCCGCGTGTATGTTGGAAATTATCCCACGGGAACCTTCTACCAGGATGAAAAGTATCCTACGTCTTAATATACTAGCTGTTGCCAGCGTGTATGTCGGATATTATCCCACGGGAACCTTCTACCGGGATGAAAAGTATCCTATGTCTTAATATACTAGCTGTTGCCAGCGGCTATGTCAGAAATTATCCCACGGGAACCTTCTACCGGGATGAAAAGTATCCTATGTCTTAATATAATAACTGTTGCCAGCGTGTATGTCGGAAATTATCCCACGGGAACCTTCTACCGGGATAAAAAGTATCCTATGTCTTAATATACTAGCTGTTGCCAGCGGCTTCGCCCACGTGTATGTCGGAAATTATCCCACGGGAACCTTCTACCGGGATGAAAAGTATCCTATGTCTTAATATACTAGCTGTTGCCAGCGGCTTCGCCAGCGTGTATGTCGGAAATTATCCCACGGGAACCTTCTACCGGGATGAAAAGTATCCTATGTCTTAATATACTAGCTGTTGCCCGCGTGTATGTCGGAAATTTTCCCACGGGAACCTTCTACCGGGATGAAAAGTATCCTATGTCTTAATATACTAGCTGTTGCCAGCGTGTATGTGGGATATTATCCCACGGGAACCTTCTACCGGGATGAAAAGTATCCTATGTCTTAATATATAGCTGTTGCCAGCGGCTATGTCGGAAATTATCCCACGGGAACCTTCTACCGGGATGAAAAGTATCCTATGTCTTAATATACTAGCTGTTGCCCGCGTGTATGTCGGAAATTATCCCACGGGAACCTTCTACCGGGATGAAAAGTATCCTATGTCTTAATATACTAGCTGTTGCCCGCGTGTATGTCGGAAATTATCCCACGGGAACCTTCTACCGGGATGAAAAGTATCCTATGTCTTAATATACTAGCTGTTGCCGCGTGTATGTCGGAAATTATCCCACGGGAACCTTCTACCGGGATGAAAAGTATCCTATGTCTTTATATACTAGCTGTTGCCAGCGTGTATGTCGGAAATTATCCCACGGGAACCTTCTACCGGGATGAAAAGTATCCTATGTCTTAATATACTAGCTGTTGCCAGCGTCTATGTCGGAAATTATCCCACGGGAACCTTCTACCGGGATGAAAGTATCCTATGTCTTAATATACTAGCTGTTGCCAGCGGCTTCGCCCGCGTGTATGTCGGAAATTATCCCACGGGAACCTTCTACCGGGATGAAAAGTATCCTATGTCTTAATATACTACCTGTTGCCCGCGTGTATGTCGGAAATTATCCCACGGGAACCTTCTACCGGGATGAAAAGTATCCTATGTCTTACTATACTAGCTGTTGCCAGCGGCTTCGCCCGCGTGTATGTTGGAAATTATCCCACGGGAACCTTCTACCGGGATGAAAAGTATCCTATGTCTTAATATACTAGCTGTTGCCAGCGTGTATGTGGGATATTATCCCACAGGAACCTTCTACCGGGATGAAAAGTATCCTATGTCTTAATATACTAGCTGTTGCCAGCGGCTATGTCGGAAATTATCCCACGGGAACCTTCTACCGGGATGAAAAGTATCCTATGTCTTAATATACTAGCTGTTGCCCGCGTGTATGTCGGAAATTATCCCACGGGAACCTTCTACCGGGATGAAAAGTATCCTATGTCTTAATATACTAGCTGTTGCCCGCGTGTATGTCGGAAATTATCCCACGGAAACCTTCTACCGGGATGAAAAGTATCCTATGTCTTAATATACTAGCTGTTGCCCGCGTGTATGTCGGAAATTATCCCACGGGAACCTTCTACCGGGATGAAAAGTATCCTATGTCTTAATATACTAGCTGTTGCCAGCGTGTATGTCGGAAATTATCCCACGGGAACCTTCTACCGGGATGAAAAGTATCCTATGTCTTAATATACTAGCTGTTGCCAGCGGCTTCGCCCGCGTGTATGTCGGAAATTATCCCACGGGAACCTTCTACCGGGATGAAAAGTATCCTATGTCTTAATATACTACCTGTTGCCCGCGTGTATGTCGGAAATTATCCCACGGGAACCTTCTACCGGGATGAAAAGTATCCTATGTCTTACTATACTAGCTGTTGCCAGCGGCTTCGCCCGCGTGTATGTTGGAAATTATCCCACGGGAACCTTCTACCGGGATGAAAAGTATCCTATGTCTTAATATACTAGCTGTTGCCAGCGTGAATGTCGGATATTATCCCACGGGAACCTTCTACCGGGATGAAAAGTATCCTATGTCTTAATATACTAGCTGTTGCCAGCGGCTATGTCGGAAATTATCCCACGGGAACCTTCTACCGGGATGAAAAGTATCCTATGTCTTAATATACTAGCTGTTGCCCGCGTGAATGTCGGAAATTATCCCACGGGAACCTTCTACCGGGATGAAAGGTATCCTATGTCTTACTATACTAGCTGTTGCCAGCGGCTTCGCCCGCGTGTATGTTGGAAATTATCCCCCGGGAACCTTCTACCAGGATGAAAAGTATCCTACGTCTTAATATACTAGCTGTTGCCAGCGTGTATGTCGGATATTATCCCACGGGAACCTTCTACCGGGATGAAAAGTATCCTATGTCTTAATATACTAGCTGTTGCCAGCGGCTATGTCAGAAATTATCCCACGGGAACCTTCTACCGGGATGAAAAGTATCCTATGTCTTAATATAATAGCTGTTGCCAGCGTGTATGTCGGAAATTATCCCACGGGAACCTTCTACCGGGATAAAAAGTATCCTATGTCTTAATATACTAGCTGTTGCCAGCGGCTTCGCCCACGTGTATGTCGGAAATTATCCCACGGGAACCTTCTACCGGGATGAAAAGTATCCTATGTCTTAATATACTAGCTGTTGCCAGCGGCTTCGCCAGCGTGTATGTCGGAAATTATCCCACGGGAACCTTCTACCGGGATGAAAAGTATCCTATGTCTTAATATACTAGCTGTTGCCAGCGTGTATGTGGGATATTATCCCACGGGAACCTTCTACCGGGATGAAAAGTATCCTATGTCTTAATATACTAGCTTTTGCCAGCGGCTATGTCGGAAATTATCCCACGGGAACCTTCTACCGGGATGAAAAGTATCCTATGTCTTAATATACTAGCTGTTGCCCGCGTGTATGTCGGAAATTATCCCACGGGAACCTTCTACCGGGATGAAAAGTATCCTATGTCTTAATATACTAGCTGTTGCCAGCGGCTTCGCCAGCGTGTATGTCGGAAATTATCCCACGGGAACCTTCTACCGGGATGAAAAGTATCCTATGTCTTTATATACTAGCTGTTGCCCGCGTGTATGTCGGAAATTATCCCACGGGAACCTTCTACCGGGATGAAAAGTATCCTATGTCTTAATATACTAGCTGTTGCCCGCGTGTATGTCGGAAATCATCCCACGGGAACCTTCTACCGGAATGAAAAGTATCCTATGTCTTAATATACTAGCTGTTGCCAGCGGCTTCGCCCGCGTGTATGTCGGAAATTATCCCACGGGAACCTTCTACCGGGATGATAAGTATCCTATGTCTTAATATACTAGCTGTTGCCCGCGTGTATGTCGGAAATTATCCCACGGGAACCTTCTACCGGGATGAAAAGTATCCTATGTCTTACTATACTAGCTGTTGCCAGCGGCTTCGCCCGCGTGTATGTTGGAAATTATCCCACGGGAACCTTCTACCGGGATGAAAAGTATCCTATGTCTTAATATACTAGCTGTTGCCAGCGTGTATGTCGGATATTATCCCACGGGAACCTTCTACCGGGATGAAAAGTATCCAATGTCTTAATATACTAGCTGTTGCCAGCGGCTATGTCAGAAATTATCCCACGGGAACCTTCTACCGGGATGAAAAGTATCCTATGTCTTAATATACTAGCTGTTGCCCGCGTGTATGTCGGAAATTATCCCACGGGAACCTTCTACCGGGATGAAAAGTATCCTATGTCTTACTATACTAGCTGTTGCCAGCGGCTTCGCCCGCGTGTATGTTGGAAATTATCCCACGGGAACCTTCTACCAGGATGAAAAGTATCCTACGTCTTAATATACTAGCTGTTGCCAGCGTGTATGTCGGATATTATCCCACGGGAACCTTCTACCGGGATGAAAAGTATCCTATGTCTTAATATACTAGCTGTTGCCAGCGGCTATGTCAGAAATTATCCCACGGGAACCTTCAACCGGGATGAAAAGTATCCTATGTCTTAATATACTAGCTATTGCCAGCGGCTTCGCCCGCGTGTATGTCGGAAATTATCCCACGGGAACCTTCTACCGGGATGAAAAGTATCCTTTGTCTTAATATACTACCTGTTGCCCGCGTGTATGTCGGAAATTATCCCACGGGAACCTTCTACCGGGATGAAAAGTATCCTATGTCTTACTATACTAGCTGTTGCCAGCGGCTTCGCCCGCGTGTATGTTGGAAATTATCCCACGGGAACCTTCTACCGGGATGAAAAGTATCCTATGTCTTAATATACTAGCTGTTGCCCGCGTGTATGTCGGAAATTATCCCACGGGAACCTTCTACCGGGATGAAAAGTATCCTATGTCTTAATATACTAGCTGTTGCCAGCGGCTATGTCAGAAATTATCCCACGGGAACCTTCTACCGGGATGAAAAGTATCCTATGTCTTAATATACTAGCTGTTGCCCGCGTGTATGTCGGAAATTATCCCACGGGAACCTTCCACCGGGATGAAAAGTATCCTATGTCTTACTATACTAGCTGTTGCCAGCGGCTTCGCCCGCGTGTATGTTGGAAATTATCCCACGGGAACCTTCTACCAGGATGAAAAGTATCCTACGTCTTAATATACTAGCTGTTGCCAGCGTGTATGTCGGATATTATCCCACGGGAACCTTCTACCGGGATGAAAAGTATCCTATGTCTTAATATACTAGCTGTTGCCAGCGGCTATGTCAGAAATTATCCCACGGGAACCTTCTACCGGGATGAAAAGTATCCTATGTCTTAATATAATAGCTGTTGCCAGCGTGTATGTCGGAAATTATCCCACGGGAACCTTCTACCGGGACAAAAAGTATCCTATGTCTTAATATACTAGCTGTTGCCAGCGGCTTCGCCCACGTGTATGTCGGAAATTATCCCACGGGAACCTTCTACCGGGATGAAAAGTATCCTATGTCTTAATATACTAGCTGTTGCCAGCGGCTTCGCCAGCGTGTATGTCGGAAATTATCCCACGGGAACCTTCTACCGGGATGAAAAGTATCCTATGTCTTAATATACTAGCTGTTGCCCGCGTGTATGTCGGAAATTATCCCACGGGAACCTTCTACCGGGATGAAAAGTATCCTATGTCTTACTATACTAGCTGTTGCCAGCGGCTTCGCCCGCGTGTATGTTGGAAATTATCCCACGGGAACCTTCTACCAGGATGAAAAGTATCCTACGTCTTAATATACTAGCTGTTGCCAGCGTGTATGTCGGAAATTTTCCCACGGGAACCTTCTACCGGGATGAAAAGTATCCTATGTCTTAATATACTAGCTGTTGCCAGCGTGTATGTGGGATATTATCCCACGGGAACCTTCTACCGGGATGAAAAGTATCCTATGTCTTAATATATAGCTGTTGCCAGCGGCTATGTCGGAAATTATCCCACGGGAACCTTCTACCGGGATGAAAAGTATCCTATGTCTTAATATACTAGCTGTTGCCCGCGTGTATGTCGGAAATTATCCCACGGGAACCTTCTACCGGGATGAAAAGTATCCTATGTCTTAATATACTAGCTGTTGCCCGCGTGTATGTCGGAAATTATCCCACGGGAACCTTCTACCGGGATGAAAAGTATCCTATGTCTTAATATACTAGCTGTTGCCGCGTGTATGTCGGAAATTATCCCACGGGAACCTTCTACCGGGATGAAAAGTATCCTATGTCTTTATATACTAGCTGTTGCCAGCGTGTATGTCGGAAATTATCCCACGGGAACCTTCTACCGGGATGAAAAGTATCCTATGTCTTAATATACTAGCTGTTGCCAGCGTCTATGTCGGAAATTATCCCACGGGAACCTTCTACCGGGATGAAAGTATCCTATGTCTTAATATACTAGCTGTTGCCAGCGGCTTCGCCCGCGTGTATGTCGGAAATTATCCCACGGGAACCTTCTACCGGGATGAAAAGTATCCTATGTCTTAATATACTACCTGTTGCCCGCGTGTATGTCGGAAATTATCCCACGGGAACCTTCTACCGGGATGAAAAGTATCCTATGTCTTACTATACTAGCTGTTGCCAGCGGCTTCGCCCGCGTGTATGTTGGAAATTATCCCACGGGAACCTTCTACCGGGATGAAAAGTATCCTATGTCTTAATATACTAGCTGTTGCCAGCGTGTATGTGGGATATTATCCCACAGGAACCTTCTACCGGGATGAAAAGTATCCTATGTCTTAATATATTAGCTGTTGCCAGCGGCTATGTCGGAAATTATCCCACGGGAACCTTCTACCGGGATGAAAAGTATCCTATGTCTTAATATACTAGCTGTTGCCCGCGTGTATGTCGGAAATTATCCCACGGGAACCTTCTACCGGGATGAAAAGTATCCTATGTCTTAATATACTAGCTGTTGCCCGCGTGTATGTCGGAAATTATCCCACGGAAACCTTCTACCGGGATGAAAAGTATCCTATGTCTTAATATACTAGCTGTTGCCCGCGTGTATGTCGGAAATTATCCCACGGGAACCTTCTACCGGGATGAAAAGTATCCTATGTCTTAATATACTAGCTGTTGCCAGCGTGTATGTCGGAAATTATCCCACGGGAACCTTCTACCGGGATGAAAAGTATCCTATGTCTTAATATACTAGCTGTTGCCAGCGGCTTCGCCCGCGTGTATGTCGGAAATTATCCCACGGGAACCTTCTACCGGGATGAAAAGTATCCTATGTCTTAATATACTACCTGTTGCCCGCGTGTATGTCGGAAATTATCCCACGGGAACCTTCTACCGGGATGAAAAGTATCCTATGTCTTACTATACTAGCTGTTGCCAGCGGCTTCGCCCGCGTGTATGTTGGAAATTATCCCACGGGAACCTTCTACCGGGATGAAAAGTATCCTATGTCTTAATATACTAGCTGTTGCCAGCGTGAATGTCGGATATTATCCCACGGGAACCTTCTACCGGGATGAAAAGTATCCTATGTCTTAATATACTAGCTGTTGCCAGCGGCTATGTCAGAAATTATCCCACAGGAACCTTCTACCGGGATGAAAAGTATCCTATGTCTTAATATACTAGCTGTTGCCCGCGTGAATGTCGGAAATTATCCCACGGGAACCTTCTACCGGGATGAAAGGTATCCTATGTCTTACTATACTAGCTGTTGCCAGCGGCTTCGCCCGCGTGTATGTTGGAAATTATCCCCCGGGAACCTTCTACCAGGATGAAAAGTATCCTACGTCTTAATATACTAGCTGTTGCCAGCGTGTATGTCGGATATTATCCCACGGGAACCTTCTACCGGGATGAAAAGTATCCTATGTCTTAATATACTAGCTGTTGCCAGCGGCTATGTCAGAAATTATCCCACGGGAACCTTCTACCGGGATGAAAAGTATCCTATGTCTTAATATAATAGCTGTTGCCAGCGTGTATGTCGGAAATTATCCCACGGGAACCTTCTACCGGGATAAAAAGTATCCTATGTCTTAATATACTAGCTGTTGCCAGCGGCTTCGCCCACGTGTATGTCGGAAATTATCCCACGGGAACCTTCTACCGGGATGAAAAGTATCCTATGTCTTAATATACTAGCTGTTGCCAGCGGCTTCGCCAGCGTGTATGTCGGAAATTATCCCACGGGAACCTTCTACCGGGATGAAAAGTATCCTATGTCTTAATATACTAGCTGTTGCCAGCGTGTATGTGGGATATTATCCCACGGGAACCTTCTACCGGGATGAAAAGTATCCTATGTCTTAATATACTAGCTTTTGCCAGCGGCTATGTCGGAAATTATCCCACGGGAACCTTCTACCGGGATGAAAAGTATCCTATGTCTTAATATACTAGCTGTTGCCCGCGTGTATGTCGGAAATTATCCCACGGGAACCTTCTACCGGGATGAAAAGTATCCTATGTCTTAATATACTAGCTGTTGCCAGCGGCTTCGCCAGCGTGTATGTCGGAAATTATCCCACGGGAACCTTCTACCGGGATGAAAAGTATCCTATGTCTTTATATACTAGCTGTTGCCCGCGTGTATGTCGGAAATTATCCCACGGGAACCTTCTACCGGGATGAAAAGTATCCTATGTCTTAATATACTAGCTGTTGCCCGCGTGTATGTCGGAAATCATCCCACGGGAACCTTCTACCGGAATGAAAAGTATCCTATGTCTTAATATACTAGCTGTTGCCAGCGGCTTCGCCCGCGTGTATGTCGGAAATTATCCCACGGGAACCTTCTACCGGGATGATAAGTATCCTATGTCTTAATATACTAGCTGTTGCCCGCGTGTATGTCGGAAATTATCCCACGGGAACCTTCTACCGGGATGAAAAGTATCCTATGTCTTACTATACTAGCTGTTGCCAGCGGCTTCGCCCGCGTGTATGTTGGAAATTATCCCACGGGAACCTTCTACCGGGATGAAAAGTATCCTATGTCTTAATATACTAGCTGTTGCCAGCGTGTATGTCGGATATTATCCCACGGGAACCTTCTACCGGGATGAAAAGTATCCAATGTCTTAATATACTAGCTGTTGCCAGCGGCTATGTCAGAAATTATCCCACGGGAACCTTCTACCGGGATGAAAAGTATCCTATGTCTTAATATACTAGCTGTTGCCCGCGTGTATGTCGGAAATTATCCCACGGGAACCTTCTACCGGGATGAAAAGTATCCTATGTCTTACTATACTAGCTGTTGCCAGCGGCTTCGCCCGCGTGTATGTTGGAAATTATCCCACGGGAACCTTCTACCAGGATGAAAAGTATCCTACGTCTTAATATACTAGCTGTTGCCAGCGTGTATGTCGGATATTATCCCACGGGAACCTTCTACCGGGATGAAAAGTATCCTATGTCTTAATATACTAGCTGTTGCCAGCGGCTATGTCAGAAATTATCCCACGGGAACCTTCAACCGGGATGAAAAGTATCCTATGTCTTAATATACTAGCTATTGCCAGCGGCTTCGCCCGCGTGTATGTCGGAAATTATCCCACGGGAACCTTCTACCGGGATGAAAAGTATCCTTTGTCTTAATATACTACCTGTTGCCCGCGTGTATGTCGGAAATTATCCCACGGGAACCTTCTACCGGGATGAAAAGTATCCTATGTCTTACTATACTAGCTGTTGCCAGCGGCTTCGCCCGCGTGTATGTTGGAAATTATCCCACGGGAACCTTCTACCGGGATGAAAAGTATCCTATGTCTTAATATACTAGCTGTTGCCCGCGTGTATGTCGGAAATTATCCCACGGGAACCTTCTACCGGGATGAAAAGTATCCTATGTCTTAATATACTAGCTGTTGCCAGCGGCTATGTCAGAAATTATCCCACGGGAACCTTCTACCGGGATGAAAAGTATCCTATGTCTTAATATACTAGCTGTTGCCCGCGTGTATGTCGGAAATTATCCCACGGGAACCTTCCACCGGGATGAAAAGTATCCTATGTCTTACTATACTAGCTGTTGCCAGCGGCTTCGCCCGCGTGTATGTTGGAAATTATCCCACGGGAACCTTCTACCAGGATGAAAAGTATCCTACGTCTTAATATACTAGCTGTTGCCAGCGTGTATGTCGGATATTATCCCACGGGAACCTTCTACCGGGATGAAAAGTATCCTATGTCTTAATATACTAGCTGTTGCCAGCGGCTATGTCAGAAATTATCCCACGGGAACCTTCTACCGGGATGAAAAGTATCCTATGTCTTAATATAATAGCTGTTGCCAGCGTGTATGTCGGAAATTATCCCACGGGAACCTTCTACCGGGACAAAAAGTATCCTATGTCTTAATATACTAGCTGTTGCCAGCGGCTTCGCCCACGTGTATGTCGGAAATTATCCCACGGGAACCTTCTACCGGGATGAAAAGTATCCTATGTCTTAATATACTAGCTGTTGCCAGCGGCTTCGCCAGCGTGTATGTCGGAAATTATCCCACGGGAACCTTCTACCGGGATGAAAAGTATCCTATGTCTTAATATACTAGCTGTTGCCCGCGTGTATGTCGGAAATTTTCCCACGGGAACCTTCTACCGGGATGAAAAGTATCCTATGTCTTAATATACTAGCTGTTGCCAGCGTGTATGTGGGATATTATCCCACGGGAACCTTCTACCGGGATGAAAAGTATCCTATGTCTTAATATACTAGCTGTTGCCAGCGGCTATGTCGGAAATTATCCCACGGGAACCTTCTACCGGGATGAAAAGTATCCTATGTCTTAATATACTAGCTGTTGCCCGCGTGTATGTCGGAAATTATCCCACGGGAACCTTCTACCGGGATGAAAAGTATCCTATGTCTTAATATACTAGCTGTTGCCCGCGTGTATGTCGGAAATTATCCCACGGGAACCTTCTACCGGGATGAAAAGTATCCTATGTCTTAATATACTAGCTGTTGCCGCGTGTATGTCGGAAATTATCCCACGGGAACCTTCTACCGGGATGAAAAGTATCCTATGTCTTAATATACTAGCTGTTGCCAGCGTGTATGTCGGAAATTATCCCACGGGAACCTTCTACCGGGATGAAAAGTATCCTATGTCTTAATATACTAGCTGTTGCCAGCGTCTATGTCGGAAATTATCCCACGGGAACCTTCTACCGGGATGAAAGTATCCTATGTCTTAATATACTAGCTGTTGCCAGCGGCTTCGCCCGCGTGTATGTCGGAAATTATCCCACGGGAACCTTCTACCGGGATGAAAAGTATCCTATGTCTTAATATACTACCTGTTGCCCGCGTGTATGTCGGAAATTATCCCACGGGAACCTTCTACCGGGATGAAAAGTATCCTATGTCTTACTATACTAGCTGTTGCCAGCGGCTTCGCCCGCGTGTATGTTGGAAATTATCCCACGGGAACCTTCTACCGGGATGAAAAGTATCCTATGTCTTAATATACTAGCTGTTGCCAGCGTGTATGTGGGATATTATCCCACAGGAACCTTCTACCGGGATGAAAAGTATCCTATGTCTTAATATACTAGCTGTTGCCAGCGGCTATGTCGGAAATTATCCCACGGGAACCTTCTACCGGGATGAAAAGTATCCTATGTCTTAATATACTAGCTGTTGCCCGCGTGTATGTCGGAAATTATCCCACGGGAACCTTCTACCGGGATAAAAAGTATCCTATGTCTTAATATACTAGCTGTTGCCCGCGTGTATGTTGGAAATTATCCCACGGGAACCTTCTACCAGGATGAAAAGTATCCTACGTCTTAATATACTAGCTGTTGCCAGCGTGTATGTCGGATATTATCCCACGGGAACCTTCTACCGGGATGAAAAGTATCCTATGTCTTAATATACTAGCTGTTGCCAGCGGCTATGTCAGAAATTATCCCACGGGAACCTTCTACCGGGATGAAAAGTATCCTATGTCTTAATATACTAGCTGTTGCCAGCGGCTTCGCCAGCGTGTATGTCGGAAATTATCCCACGGGAACCTTCTACCGGGATGAAAAGTATCCTATGTCTTAATATACTAGCTGTTGCCAGCGTGTATGTGGGATATTATCCCACGGGAACCTTCTACCGGGATGAAAAGTATCCTATGTCTTAATATACTAGCTTTTGCCAGCGGCTATGTCGGAAATTATCCCACGGGAACCTTCTACCGGGATGAAAAGTATCCTATGTCTTAATATACTAGCTGTTGCCCGCGTGTATGTCGGAAATTATCCCACGGGAACCTTCTACCGGGATGAAAAGTATCCTATGTCTTAATATACTAGCTGTTGCCAGCGGCTTCGCCAGCGTGTATGTCGGAAATTATCCCACGGGAACCTTCTACCGGGATGAAAAGTATCCTTTGTCTTTATATACTAGCTGTTGCCCGCGTGTATGTCGGAAATTATCCCACGGGAACCTTCTACCGGGATGAAAAGTATCCTATGTCTTAATATACTAGCTGTTGCCCGCGTGTATGTCGGAAATCATCCCACGGGAACCTTCTACCGGGATGAAAAGTATCCTATGTCTTAATATACTAGCTGTTGCCAGCGGCTTCGCCCGCGTGTATGTCGGAAATTATCCCACGGGAACCTTCTACCGGGATGATAAGTATCCTATGTCTTAATATACTAGCTGTTGCCCGCGTGTATGTCGGAAATTATCCCACGGGAACCTTCTACCGGGATGAAAAGTATCCTATGTCTTACTATACTAGCTGTTGCCAGCGGCTTCGCCCGCGTGTATGTTGGAAATTATCCCACGGGAACCTTCTACCGGGATGAAAAGTATCCTATGTCTTAATATACTAGCTGTTGCCAGCGTGTATGTCGGATATTATCCCACGGGAACCTTCTACCGGGATGAAAGTATCCAATGTCTTAATATACTAGCTGTTGCCAGCGGCTATGTCAGAAATTATCCCACGGGAACCTTCTACCGGGATGAAAAGTATCCTATGTCTTAATATACTAGCTGTTGCCCGCGTGTATGTCGGAAATTATCCCACGGGAACCTTCTACCGGGATGAAAAGTATCCTATGTCTTACTATACTAGCTGTTGCCAGCGGCTTCGCCCGCGTGTATGTTGGAAATTATCCCACGGGAACCTTCTACCAGGATGAAAAGTATCCTACGTCTTAATATACAAGCTGTTGCCAGCGTGTATGTCGGATATTATCCCACGGGAACCTTCTACCGGGATGAAAAGTATCCTATGTCTTAATATACTAGCTGTTGCCAGCGGCTATGTCAGAAATTATCCCACGGGAACCTTCAACCGGGATGAAAAGTATCCTATGTTTTAATATACTAGCTGTTGCCAGCGGTTATGTCAGAAATTATCCCACGGGAACCTTCTACCGGGATGAAAAGTATCCTATGTCTTAATATAATAGCTGTTGCCAGCGTGTATTTCGGAAATTATCCCACGGGAACCTTCTACCGGGATGAAAAGTATCCTATGTCTTAATATACTAGCTGTTGCCCGCGTGTATGTCGGAAATTATCCCACGGGAACCTTCTACCGGGATGAAAAGTATCCTATGTCTTAATATACTAGCTGTTGCCCGCGTGTATGTCCGAAATTATCCCACGGGAACCTTCTACTGGGATGAAAAGTATCCTATGTCTTAATATACTAGCTGTTGCCAGCGGCTTCGCCCGCGTGTATGTCGGAAATTATCCCACGGGAACCTTCTACCGGGATGAAAAGTATCCTATGTCTTAATATACTAGCTGTTGCCCGCGTGTATGTCCGAAATTATCCCACGGGAACCTTCTACCGGGATGAAAAGTATCCTATGTCTTAATATACTAGCTGTTGCCAGCGTGTATGTGGGATATTATCCCACGGGAACCTTCTACCGGGATGAAAAGTATCCTATGTCTTAATATACTAGCTGTTGCCCGCGTGTATGTCGGAAATTATCCCACGGGAACCTTCTACCGGGATGAAAAGTATCCTATGTCTTAATATACTAGCTGTTGCCAGCGTGTATGTCGGAAATTATCCCACGGGAACCTTCTACCGGGATGAAAAGTATCCTATGTCTTCTAGCTGTTGCCAGCGTCTATGTCGGAAATTATCCCACGGGAACCTTCTACCGGGATGAAAGTATCCTATGTCTTAATATACTAGCTGTTGCCAGCGGCTTCGCCCGCGTGTATGTCGGAAATTATCCCACGGGAACCTTCTACCGGGATGAAAAGTATCCTTTGTCTTAATATACTACCTGTTGCCCGCGTGTATGTCGGAAATTATCCCACGGGAACCTTCTACCGGGATGAAAAGTATACTATGTCTTACTATACTAGCTGTTGCCAGCGGCTTCGCCCGCGTGTATGTTGGAAATTATCCCACGGGAACCTTCTACCGGGATGAAAAGTATCCTATGTCTTAATATACTAGCTGTTGCCAGCGTGAATGTCGGATATTATCCCACGGGAACCTTCTACCGGGATGAAAAGTATCCTATGTCTTAATATACTAGCTGTTGCCAGCGGCTATGTCAGAAATTATCCCACGGGAACCTTCTACCGGGATGAAAAGTATCCTATGTCTTAATATAATAGCTGTTGCCAGCGTGTATGTCGGAAATTATCCCACGGGAACCTTCTACCGGGATAAAAAGTATCCTATGTCTTAATATACTAGCTGTTGCCAGCGGCTTCGCCCACGTGTATGTCGGAAATTATCCCACGGGAACCTTCTACCGGGATGAAAAGTATCCTATGTCTTAATATACTAGCTGTTGCCAGCGGCTTCGCCAGCGTGTATGTCGGAAATTATCCCACGGGAACCTTCTACCGGGATGAAAAGTATCCTATGTCTTAATATACTAGCTGTTGCCCGCGTGTATGTCGGAAATTTTCCCACGGGAACCTTCTACCGGGATGAAAAGTATCCTATGTCTTAATATACTAGCTGTTGCCAGCGTGTATGTGGGATATTATCCCACGGGAACCTTCTACCTGGATGAAAAGTATCCTATGTCTTAATATACTAGCTGTTGCCAGCGGCTATGTCAGAAATTATCCCACGGGAACCTTCTACCGGGATGAAAAGTATCCTATGTAGAAAGAAAGAAAGAAAGAAAAACAGTTTATTCGCGTGAAAATGACGCACACAAACTATACAAGAAAAGCGAAACACAAAATAATAAAACATAACAAACCACACAAAACAAAAAACATAAGTACACACAATAAAGTTTTTGGAAATGTGCGTCACTACCCCGCGAAACGGCTACACGCTCAGCATAATGCCGCGGCCCGTGCACGAGGCACGAATCCACGGCGCTGGTTTTCAACGTAAGCCGGCGGTGTGTATCGCTGTCAGAGACCATTAAAATAAGTAACTAAAAAAAAAACAATAAAAATATATAATATTACAGACATAAACAATAAAATAAGTGGCAACATTTCAACGCGTCTCAAACCACAGACAATAAAGTTTGCCTGTCATCGTTCGTGTCTTGAGATAGGTTTTATTTTCTGCGCTTGCGTTGCGCAACAGTTTGACAAATGAGCCATGCGTCCGACCAACCACATCGCACGAGAATTGGAGTTATGTAAGCTTGAACATCAATGGCGTCAGGAAAATGATGATGTAATGAGTGCCACTGTGCTACAGCAATGATTGTGTCAATGTTTATAGTGTTTATGAGTGAAATGTTGAATAAGAGTATGATGATGAACCTACGGAGTTGGAGGGAACCCGTGCAATGCACATGTGCCACGCTTACAAAAAGTACTATGGTAAGAGAATAAAAATTATGTAAATAATATGTTTAAACAGAGATATGGAAATAATAATTGAAATCAAATTGTATTTAATAATAAATTGTATATATAATAGAATGGATATGTATAAGAAATAGTATGATTATAGAAATAACACAAATTGTACTATCTAACAGGTTTACAAACCACATAGAACTGGGACAGAGAATTACTGCCAGCAATACCAGCAGACATGAGGCAGAAGCGATGCCACAGCGCTGCTGAAGATCCAAAACCAAGGACTATAGGCCATAACCCGTGAGGTAAACACCATAAAGATGTATCTAGAATTAAAGTAATGAGAGTTGTGCATGCAATAGTAACTTTTTATGTTGATATTTAAACGACTGTATTGTTTTCAGGCCTCGCATCGGTGGTGGAAGATCATTCCAGCAGCGGGTGGCTGCAAATCTGAAACTGCCCCTGAAAGCTGTGGTTTTATGTCGCGGTGCCCTTAGCGGGCCAACCACAGAACGAAGACCATACTTATAATGAGTTTCTCGCCAAGTGAGTTTTTCATATAAATAGTGCGGCTTATGGGTTGTTACAATGCCAAACATTAAACTCGCTAGATGAAGCTTCCGCCTGGCAGCCATTTTTAGTGTCTTGAGTTGGTTTATGTATGGAGTCACATGATGCCTACGAGGGACATGAATGCAAAAACGAACACAGGCATTCTGGATTCGCTGAATTAACCTATCTGTTCTAGCAAGCAGGCAAGGCCCATAGACAGTGTCACAGTAGTTTAGCCTAGATAGGACCAGACTGTCTACCAGCTGTTTTCTGAGTGGTACGCTAAGAAAATTACGTATACCGTATAATACCTTCAGCCTATAAAAACAATTTCTTATTACGGTGTTTATATGAGCCTCGAATCGCAGCTCTGGATCTAAGATTAGACCCAGACTACATGCCCGTTCCACTCGTTCAATTTTCTTCCCTTTAATCACAACCTCCGGATTGGGAGACAATATTGCAGCAACTTGTTTTTTTGTTCCCAGCACCATGAACTTAGACTTCAGTGGGTTCAGAACCAAAGAGTTCTCCTCAGACCAGGTCACTACTCGATGCAGGTCCTCATTCACCCTCCGCACTGCCAATGCTGCATCATCCCCTTTGAACGAAATGTACAGCTGAATATCATCTGCATACATGTGATATTTGCAGTTTACAAAGGATCCAACAACATCAGCACTGTAGAGGATGTACAGCAAAGGGCCCAGGACCATAGCCATGTCTTAATATACTAGCTGTTGCCCGCGTGTATGTCGGAAATTATCCCACGGGAACCTTCTACCGGGATGAAAAGTATCCTATGTCTTAATATACTAGCTGTTGCCAGCGTGTATGTCGGAAATTATCCCACGGGAACCTTCTACCGGGATGAAAAGTATCCTATGTCTTAATATACTAGCTGTTGCCAGCGTCTATGTCGGAAATTATCCCACGGGAACCTTCTACCGGGATGAAAGTATCCTATGTCTTAATATACTAGCTGTTGCCAGCGGCTTCGCCCGCGTGTATGTCGGAAATTATCCCACGGGAACCTTCTACCGGGATGAAAAGTATCCTATGTCTTAATATACTACCTGTTGCCCGCGTGTATGTCGGAAATTATCCCACGGGAACCTTCTACCGGGATGAAAAGTATCCTATGTCTTACTATACTAGCTGTTGCCAGCGGCTTCGCCCGCGTGTATGTTGGAAATTATCCCACGGGAACCTTCTACCGGGATGAAAAGTATCCTATGTCTTAATATACTAGCTGTTGCCAGCGTGAATGTCGGATATTATCCCACGGGAACCTTCTACCGGGATGAAAGTATCCTATGTCTTAATATACTAGCTGTTGCCAGCGGCTATGTCAGAAATTATCCCACGGGAACCTTCTACCGGGATGAAAAGTATCCTATGTCTTAATATACTAGCTGTTGCCCGCGTGTATGTCGGAAATTATCCCACGGGAACCTTCTACCGGGATGAAAAGTATCCTATGTCTTACTATACTAGCTGTTGCCAGCGGCTTCGCCCGCGTGTATGTTGGAAATTATCCCACGGAAACCTTCTACCAGGATGAAAAGTATCCTACGTCTTAATATACTAGCTGTTGCCAGCGTGTATGTCGGATATTATCCCACGGGAACCTTCTACCGGGATGAAAAGTATCCTATGTCTTAATATACTAGCTGTTGCCAGCGGCTATGTCAGAAATTATCCCACGGGAACCTTCTACCGGGATGAAAAGTATCCTATGTCTTAATATAATAGCTGTTGCCAGCGTGTATGTCGGAAATTATCCCACGGGAACCTTCTACCGGGATAAAAAGTATCCTATGTCTTAATATACTAGCTGTTGCCAGCGGCTTCGCCCACGTGTATGTCGGAAATTATCCCACGGGAACCTTCTACCGGGATGAAAAGTATCCTATGTCTTAATATACTAGCTCTTGCCAGCGGCTTCGCCCACGTGTATGTCGGAAATTATCCCACGGGAACCTTCTACCGGGATGAAAAGTATCCTATGTCTTAATATACTAGCTGTTGCCAGCGGCTTCGCCAGCGTGTATGTCGGAAATTATCCCACGGGAACCTTCTACCGGGATGAAAAGTATCCTATGTCTTAATATACTAGCTGTTGCCCGCGTGTATGTCGGAAATTATCCCACGGGAACCTTCTACCGGGATGAAAAGTATCCTATGTCTTACTATACTAGCTGTTGCCAGCGGCTTCGCCCGCGTGTATGTTGGAAATTATCTCACGGGAACCTTCTACCGGGATGAAAAGTATCCTATGTCTTAATATACTAGCTTAAGAATATTTTTTATTTAAATAACTATCTGTTGCCCGCGGCTTAGCCCGCGTGAATGTCGGAAATTATCCCACGGGAACCTTCTACCGGGATGAAAAGTACCCTATGTCTTAATATACTAGCTGTTGCCAGCGTGTATGACGGAAATTATCCCACGGGAACCTTCTACCGGGATGAAAAGTATCCTATGTCTTAATATACTAGCTGTTGCCAGCGTGTATGACGGAAATTATCCCACGGGAACCTTCTACCGGGATGAAAAGTATCCTATGTCTTAATATACTAGCTGTTGCCAGCGTGTATGTCGGAAATTATCCCACGGGAACCTTCTACCGGGATGAAAAGTATCCTATGTCTTAATATACTAGCTGTTGCCAGCGTGTATGTCGGAAATTATCCCACGGGAACCTTCTACCGGGATGAAAAGTATCCTATGTCTTAATATACTAGCTGTTGCCAGCGTCTATGTCGGAAATTATCCCACGGGAACCTTCTACCGGGATGAAAGTATCCTATGTCTTAATATACTAGCTGTTGCCAGCGGCTTCGCCCGCGTGTATGTCGGAAATTATCCCACGGGAACCTTCTACCGGGATGAAAAGTATCCTATGTCTTAATATACTACCTGTTGCCCGCGTGTATGTCGGAAATTATCCCACGGGAACCTTCTACCGGGATGAAAAGTATCCTATGTCTTACTATACTAGCTGTTGCCAGCGGCTTCGCCCGCGTGTATGTTGGAAATTATCCCACGGGAACCTTCTACCGGGATGAAAAGTATCCTATGTCTTAATATACTAGCTGTTGCCAGCGTGAATGTCGGATATTATCCCACGGGAACCTTCTACCGGGATGAAAGTATCCTATGTCTTAATATACTAGCTGTTGCCAGCGGCTATGTCAGAAATTATCCCACGGGAACCTTCTACCGGGATGAAAAGTATCCTATGTCTTAATATACTAGCTGTTGCCCGCGTGTATGTCGGAAATTATCCCACGGGAACCTTCTACCGGGATGAAAAGTATCCTATGTCTTACTATACTAGCTGTTGCCAGCGGCTTCGCCCGCGTGTATGTTGGAAATTATCCCACGGAAACCTTCTACCAGGATGAAAAGTATCCTACGTCTTAATATACTAGCTGTTGCCAGCGTGTATGTCGGATATTATCCCACGGGAACCTTCTACCGGGATGAAAAGTATCCTATGTCTTAATATACTAGCTGTTGCCAGCGGCTATGTCAGAAATTATCCCACGGGAACCTTCTACCGGGATGAAAAGTATCCTATGTCTTAATATAATAGCTGTTGCCAGCGTGTATGTCGGAAATTATCCCACGGGAACCTTCTACCGGGATAAAAAGTATCCTATGTCTTAATATACTAGCTGTTGCCAGCGGCTTCGCCCACGTGTATGTCGGAAATTATCCCACGGGAACCTTCTACCGGGATGAAAAGTATCCTATGTCTTAATATACTAGCTCTTGCCAGCGGCTTCGCCCACGTGTATGTCGGAAATTATCCCACGGGAACCTTCTACCGGGATGAAAAGTATCCTATGTCTTAATATACTAGCTGTTGCCAGCGGCTTCGCCAGCGTGTATGTCGGAAATTATCCCACGGGAACCTTCTACCGGGATGAAAAGTATCCTATGTCTTAATATACTAGCTGTTGCCCGCGTGTATGTCGGAAATTATCCCACGGGAACCTTCTACCGGGATGAAAAGTATCCTATGTCTTACTATACTAGCTGTTGCCAGCGGCTTCGCCCGCGTGTATGTTGGAAATTATCTCACGGGAACCTTCTACCGGGATGAAAAGTATCCTATGTCTTAATATACTAGCTTAAGAATATTTTTTATTTAAATAACTATCTGTTGCCCGCGGCTTAGCCCGCGTGAATGTCGGAAATTATCCCACGGGAACCTTCTACCGGGATGAAAAGTACCCTATGTCTTAATATACTAGCTGTTGCCAGCGTGTATGACGGAAATTATCCCACGGGAACCTTCTACCGGGATGAAAAGTATCCTATGTCTTAATATACTAGCTGTTGCCAGCGTGTATGACGGAAATTATCCCACGGGAACCTTCTACCGGGATGAAAAGTATCCTATGTCTTAATATACTAGCTGTTGCCAGCGTGTATGTCGGAAATTATCCCACGGGAACCTTCTACCGGGATGAAAAGTATCCTATGTCTTAATATACTAGCTGTTGCCAGCGTGTATATCGGAAATTATCCCACGGGAACCTTCTACCGGGATGAAAGTATCCTATGTCTTAATATACTAGCTGTTGCCAGCGTGTATGTCGGAAATTATCCCACGGGAACCTTCTACCGGGATGAAAAGTATCGTATGTCTTAATATACTAGCTGTTGCCAGCGTGTATGTCGGAAATTATCCCACGGGAACCTTCTCCCGGGATGAAAAGTATCCTGTCTTAATATACTAGCTGTTGCCAGCGTCTATGTCGGAAATTATCCCACGGGAACCTTCTACCGGGATGAAAAGTATCATATGTCTTAATATACTAGCTGTTGCCAGCGGCTTCGCCCGCGTGTATGTCGGAAATTATCCCACGGGAACCTTCTACTGGGATGAAAAGTACCCTATGTCTTAATATACTAGCTGTTGCCCGCGTGTATGTCGGAAATTATCCCACGGGAACCTTCTACCGGGATGAAAAGTATCCTATGTCTTACTATACTAGCTGTTGCCTGCGTGTATGTCGGATATTATCCCACGGGAACCTTCTACCGGGATGAAAAGTATCCTATGTCTTAATATACTAGCTGTTGCCAGCGGCTATGTCAGAAATTATCCCACGGGAACCTTCTACCGGGATGAAAAGTATCCTATGTCTTAATATACTAGCTGTTGCCCACGTGTATGTCGGAAATTATCCCACGGGAACCTTCTACCGGGATGAAAAGTATCCTACGTCTTAATATACTAGCTGTTGCCAGCGTGTATGTCGGATATTATCCCACGGGAACCTTCTACCAGGATGAAAAGTATCCTACGTCTTAATATACTAGCTGTTGCCAGCGGCTCTGTCAGAAATTATCCCACGGGAACCTTTTACCGGGATGAAAAGTATCCTATGTCTTAATATACTAGCTGTTGCCAGCGGCTTCGCCCACGTGTATGTCGGAAATTATCCCACGGGAACCTTCTACCGGGATGAAAAGTATCCTATGTCTTAATATACTAGCTGTTGCCAGCGGCTTCGCCAGCGTGTATGTCGGAAATTATCCCACGGGAACCTTCTACCGGGATGAAAAGTATCCTATGTCTTAATATACTAGCTGTTGCCCGCGTGTATGTCGGAAATTATCCCACGGGAACCTTCTACCGGGATGAAAAGTATCCTATGTCTTAATATACTAGCTGTTGCCCGCGTGTATGTCGGAAATTATCCCACGGGAACCTTCTACCGGGATGAAAAGTATCCTATGTCTTAATATACTAGCTGTTGCCAGCGTGTATGTCGGATATTATCCCACGGGAACCTTCTACCGGGATGAAAAGTATCCTATGTCTTAATATACTAGCTGTTGCCAGCGTGTATGTCGGAAATTATCCCACGGGAACCTTCTACCGGGATGAAAAGTATCCTACGTCTTAATATACTAGCTGTTGCCAGCGTGTATGTCGGATATTATCCCACGGGAACCTTCTACCAGGATGAAAAGTATCCTATGTCTTAATATACTAGCTGTTGCCAGCGGCTATGTCAGAAATTATCCCACGGGAACCTTTTACCGGGATGAAAAGTATCCTATGTCTTAATATACTAGCTCTTGCCAGCGGCTTCGCCCACGTGTATGTCGGAAATTATCCCACGGGAACCTTCTACCGGGATGAAAAGTATCCTATGTCTTAATATACTAGCTGTTGCCAGCGGCTTCGCCAGCGTGTATGTCGGAAATTATCCCACGGGAACCTTCTACCGGGATGAAAAGTATCCTATGTCTTAATATACTAGCTGTTGCCCGCGTGTATGTCGGAAATTATCCCACGGGAACCTTCTACCGGGATGAAAAGTATCCTATGTCTTACTATACTAGCTGTTGCCAGCGGCTTCGCCCGCGTGTATGTTGGAAATTATCTCACGGGAACCTTCTACCGGGATGAAAAGTATCCTATGTCTTAATATACTAGCTTAAGAATATTTTTTATTTAAATAACTATCTGTTGCCCGCGGCTTAGCCCGCGTGAATGTCGGAAATTATCCCACGGGAACCTTCTACCGGGATGAAAAGTACCCTATGTCTTAATATACTAGCTGTTGCCAGCGTGTATGACGGAAATTATCCCACGGGAACCTTCTACCGGGATGAAAAGTATCCTATGTCTTAATATACTAGCTGTTGCCAGCGTGTATGACGGAAATTATCCCACGGGAACCTTCTACCGGGATGAAAAGTATCCTATGTCTTAATATACTAGCTGTTGCCAGCGTGTATGTCGGAAATTATCCCACGGGAACCTTCTACCGGGATGAAAAGTATCCTATGTCTTAATATACTAGCTGTTGCCAGCGTGTATATCGGAAATTATCCCACGGGAACCTTCTACCGGGATGAAAGTATCCTATGTCTTAATATACTAGCTGTTGCCAGCGTGTATGTCGGAAATTATCCCACGGGAACCTTCTACCGGGATGAAAAGTATCGTATGTCTTAATATACTAGCTGTTGCCAGCGTGTATGTCGGAAATTATCCCACGGGAACCTTCTCCCGGGATGAAAAGTATCCTGTCTTAATATACTAGCTGTTGCCAGCGTCTATGTCGGAAATTATCCCACGGGAACCTTCTACCGGGATGAAAAGTATCATATGTCTTAATATACTAGCTGTTGCCAGCGGCTTCGCCCGCGTGTATGTCGGAAATTATCCCACGGGAACCTTCTACTGGGATGAAAAGTACCCTATGTCTTAATATACTAGCTGTTGCCCGCGTGTATGTCGGAAATTATCCCACGGGAACCTTCTACCGGGATGAAAAGTATCCTATGTCTTACTATACTGGCTGTTGCCTGCGTGTATGTCGGATATTATCCCACGGGAACCTTCTACCGGGATGAAAAGTATCCTATGTCTTAATATACTAGCTGTTGCCAGCGGCTATGTCAGAAATTATCCCACGGGAACCTTCTACCGGGATGAAAAGTATCCTATGTCTTAATATACTAGCTGTTGCCCACGTGTATGTCGGAAATTATCCCACGGGAACCTTCTACCGGGATGAAAAGTATCCTACGTCTTAATATACTAGCTGTTGCCAGCGTGTATGTCGGATATTATCCCACGGGAACCTTCTACCAGGATGAAAAGTATCCTACGTCTTAATATACTAGCTGTTGCCAGCGGCTCTGTCAGAAATTATCCCACGGGAACCTTTTACCGGGATGAAAAGTATCCTATGTCTTAATATACTAGCTGTTGCCAGCGGCTTCGCCCACGTGTATGTCGGAAATTATCCCACGGGAACCTTCTACCGGGATGAAAAGTATCCTATGTCTTAATATACTAGCTGTTGCCAGCGGCTTCGCCAGCGTGTATGTCGGAAATTATCCCACGGGAACCTTCTACCGGGATGAAAAGTATCCTATGTCTTAATATACTAGCTGTTGCCCGCGTGTATGTCGGAAATTATCCCACGGGAACCTTCTACCGGGATGAAAAGTATCCTATGTCTTAATATACTAGCTGTTGCCCGCGTGTATGTCGGAAATTATCCCACGGGAACCTTCTACCGGGATGAAAAGTATCCTATGTCTTAATATACTAGCTGTTGCCAGCGTGTATGTCGGATATTATCCCACGGGAACCTTCTACCGGGATGAAAAGTATCCTATGTCTTAATATACTAGCTGTTGCCAGCGTGTATGTCGGAAATTATCCCACGGGAACCTTCTACCGGGATGAAAAGTATCCTATGTCTTAATATACTAGCTGTTGCCCGCGTGTATGTCGGATATTATCCCACGGGAACCTTCTACCAGGATGAAAAGTATCCTACGTCTTAATATACTAGCTGTTGCCAGCGGCTATGTCAGAAATTATCCCACGGGAACCTTTTACCGGGATGAAAAGTATCCTTTGTCTTAATATACTAGCTGTTGCCAGCGTGTATGTCGGATATTATCCCACGGGAACCTTCTACCGGGATGAAAAGTATCCTACGTCTTAATATACTAGCTGTTGCCAGCGTGTATGTCGGATATTATCCCACGGGAACCTTCTACCAGGATGAAAAGTATCCTACGTCTTAATATACTAGCTGTTGCCAGCGTGTATGTCGGAAATTATCCCACGGGAACCTTCTACCGGGATGAAAAGTATCCTATGTCTTAATATACTAGCTGTTGCCAGCGTGTATGTCGGAAATTATCCCACGGGAACCTTCTACCGGGATGAAAAGTATCCTACGTCTTAATATACTAGCTGTTGCCAGCGTGTATGTCGGATATTACCCCACGGGAACCTTCTACCAGGATGAAAAGTATCCTACGTCTTAATATACTAGCTGTTGCCAGCGGCTATGTCAGAAATTATCCCACGGGAACCTTTTACCGGGATGAAAAGTATCCTATGTCTTAATATACTAGCTGTTGCCAGCGGCTTCGCCCACGTGTATGTCGGAAATTATCCCACGGGAACCTTCTACCGGGATGAAAAGTATCCTATGTCTTAATATACTAGCTGTTGCCAGCGGCTTCGCCAGCGTGAATGTCGGAAATTATCCCACGGGAACCTTCTACCGGGATGAAAAGTATCCTATGTCTTAATATACTGGCTGTTGCCCGCGTGTAT
This sequence comes from Dicycla oo, assembly GCA_948252095.1. Taxonomy (NCBI): domain Eukaryota; kingdom Metazoa; phylum Arthropoda; class Insecta; order Lepidoptera; family Noctuidae; genus Dicycla; species Dicycla oo. The sequence continues at coordinate 12,013,474 of OX411714.1, read as the reverse complement.
GTCGGAAATTATCCCACGGGAACCTTCTACCGGGATGAAAAGTATCCTATGTCTTAATATACTAGCTGTTGCCCGCGTGTATGTCGGAAATTATCCCACGGGAACCTTCTACCGGGATGAAAAGTATCCTATGTCTTAATATACTAGCTGTTGCCAGCGTGTATGTCGGATATTATCCCACGGGAACCTTCTACCGGGATGAAAAGTATCCTATGTCTTAATATACTAGCTGTTGCCAGCGTGTATGTCGGAAATTATCCCACGGGAACCTTCTACCGGGATGAAAAGTATTCTACGTCTTAATATACTAGCTGTTGCCAGCGTGTATGTCGGATATTATCCCACGGGAACCTTCTACCAGGATGAAAAGTATCCTACGTCTTAATATACTAGCTGTTGCCAGCGTGTATGTCGGAAATTATCCCACGGGAACCTTCTACCGGGATGAAAAGTATCCTATGTCTTAATATACTAGCTGTTGCCAGCGTGTATGTCGGATATTATCCCACGGGAACCTTCTACCGGGATGAAAAGTATCTTATGTCTTAATATACTAGCTGTTGCCAGCGTGTATGTCGGAAATTATCCCACGGGAACCTTCTACCGGGACGAAAAGTATCCTATGTCTTAATATACTAGCTGTTGCCCGCGTGTATGTCGGAAATTATCCCACGGGAACCTTCTACCGGGATGAAAAGTATCCTATGTCTTAATATACTAGCTGTTGCCAGCGTGTATGTCGGAAATTATCCCACGGGAACCTTCTACCAGGATGAAAAGTATCCTATGTCTTAATATACTAGCTGTTGCCAGCGGCTATGTCAGAAATTATCCCACGGGAACCTTTTACCGGGATGAAAAGTATCCTATGTCTTAATATACTAGCTGTTGCCAGCGTGTATGTCGGATATTATCCCACGGGAACCTTCTACCGGGATGAAAAGTATCCTATGTCTTAATATACTAGCTGTTGCCAGCGTGTATGTCGGAAATTATCCCACGGGAACCTTCTACCGGGATGAAAAGTATCCTATGTCTTAATATACTAGCTGTTGCCAGCGTGTATGTCGGAAATTATCCCACGGGAACCTTCTACCGGGATGAAAAGTATCCTACGTCTTAATATACTAGCTGTTGCCAGCGTGTATGTCGGATATTATCCCACGGGAACCTTCTACCAGGATGAAAAGTATCCTACGTCTTAATATACTAGCTGTTGCCAGCGTGTATGTCGGAAATTATCCCACGGGAACCTTCTACCGGGATGAAAAGTATCCTATGTCTTAATATACTAGCTGTTGCCAGCGTGTATGTCGGAAATTATCCCACGGGAACCTTCTACCGGGATGAAAAGTATCCTACGTCTTAATATACTAGCTGTTGCCAGCGTGTATGTCGGATATTATCCCACGGGAACCTTCTACCAGGATGAAAAGTATCCTACGTCTTAATATACTAGCTGTTGCCAGCGGCTATGTCAGAAATTATCCCACGGGAACCTTTTACCGGGATGAAAAGTATCCTATGTCTTAATATACTAGCTGTTGCCAGCGGCTTCGCCCACGTGTATGTCGGAAATTATCCCACGGGAACCTTCTACCGGGATGAAAAGTATCCTATGTCTTAATATACTAGCTGTTGCCAGCGGCTTCGCCAGCGTGTATGTCGGAAATTATCCCACGGGAACCTTCTACCGGGATGAAAAGTATCCTATGTCTTAATATACTAGCTGTTGCCCGCGTGTATGTCGGAAATTATCCCACGGGAACCTTCTACCGGGATGAAAAGTATCCTATGTCTTAATATACTAGCTGTTGCCAGCGTGTATGTCGGAAATTATCCCACGGGAACCTTCTACCGGGATGAAAAGTATTCTACGTCTTAATATACTAGCTGTTGCCAGCGTGTATGTCGGATATTATCCCACGGGAACCTTCTACCAGGATGAAAAGTATCCTACGTCTTAATATACTAGCTGTTGCCAGCGTGTATGTCGGAAATTATCCCACGGGAACCTTCTACCGGGATGAAAAGTATCCTATGTCTTAATATACTAGCTGTTGCCAGCGTGTATGTCGGATATTATCCCACGGGAACCTTCTACCGGGATGAAAAGTATCTTATGTCTTAATATACTAGCTGTTGCCAGCGTGTATGTCGGAAATTATCCCACGGGAACCTTCTACCGGGATGAAAAGTATCCTATGTCTTAATATACTAGCTGTTGCCCGCGTGTATGTCGGAAATTATCCCACGGGAACCTTCTATCGGGATGAAAAGTATCCTATGTCTTAATATACTAGCTGTTGCCAGCGTGTATGTCAGAAATTATCCCACGGGAACCTTTTACCGGGATGAAAAGTATCCTATGTCTTAATATACTAGCTGTTGCCAGCGGCTTCGCCCACGTGTATGTCGGAAATTATCCCACGGGAACCTTCTACCGGGATGAAAAGTATCCTATGTCTTAATATACTAGCTGTTGCCAGCGGCTTCGCCAGCGTGTATGTCGGAAATTATCCCACGGGAACCTTCTACCGGGATGAAAAGTATCCTATGTCTTAATATACTAGCTGTTGCCCGCGTGTATGTCGGAAATTATCCCACGGGAACCTTCTACCGGGATGAAAAGTATCCTATGTCTTAATATACTAGCTGTTGCCAGCGTGTATGTCGGATATTATTCCACGGGAACCTTCTACCGGGATGAAAAGTATCCTATGTCTTAATATACTAGCTGTTGCCAGCGTGTATGTCGGAAATTATCCCACGGGAACCTTCTACCGGGATGAAAAGTATCCTATGTCTTAATATACTAGCTGTTGCCCGCGTGTATGTCGGAAATTATCCCACGGGAACCTTCTACCGGGATGAAAAGTATCCTATGTCTTACTATACTAGCTGTTGCCAGCGGCTTCGCCCGCGTGTATGTTGGAAATTATCCCACGGGAACCTTCTACCGGAATGAAAAGTATCCTATGTCTTAATATACTAGCTGTTGCCAGCGTGAATGTCGGATATTATCCCACGGGAACCTTCTACCGGGATGAAAAGTATCCTATGTCTTAATATACTAGCTGTTGCCAGCGGCTATGTCAGAAATTATCCCACGGGAACCTTCTACCGGGATGAAAAGTATCCTATGTCTTAATATACTAGCTGTTGCCAGCGTGTATGTCGGAAATTATCCCACGGGAACCTTCTACCGGGATGAAAAGTATCCTATGTCTTACTATACTAGCTGTTGCCAGCGGCTTCGCCCGCGTGTATGTTGGAAATTATCCCACGGGAACCTTCTACCGGGATGAAAAGTATCCTATGTCTTAATATACTAGCTGTTGCCAGCGTGAATGTCGGATATTATCCCACGGGAACCTTCTACCGGGATGAAAAGTATCCTATGTCTTAATATACTAGCTGTTGCCAGCGTGTATGTCGGAAATTATCCCACGGGAACCTTCTACCGGGATGAAAAGTATCCTATGTCTTAATATACTAGCTGTTGCCCGCGTGTATGTCGGAAATTATCCCACGGGAACCTTCTACCGGGATGAAAAGTATCCTATGTCTTACTATACTAGCTGTTGCCAGCGGCTTCGCCCGCGTGTATGTTGGAAATTATCCCACGGGAACCTTCTACCAGGATGAAAAGTATCCTACGTCTTAATATACTAGCTGTTGCCAGCGTGTATGTCGGATATTATCCCACGGGAACCTTCTACCGGGATGAAAAGTATCCTATGTCTTAATATACTAGCTGTTGCCAGCGGCTATGTCAGAAATTATCCCACGGGAACCTTCTACCGGGATGAAAAGTATCCTATGTCTTAATATAATAGCTGTTGCCAGCGTGTATGTCGGAAATTATCCCACGGGAACCTTCTACCGGGATGAAAAGTATCCTATGTCTTAATATACTAGCTGTTGCCAGCGTGTATGTCGGATATTATCCCACGGGAACCTTCTACCGGGATGAAAAGTATCCTATGTCTTAATATACTAGCTGTTGCCAGCGTGTATGTCGGAAATTATCCCACGGGAACCTTCTACCGGGATGAAAAGTATCCTATGTCTTAATATACTAGCTGTTGCCCGCGTGTATGTCGGAAATTATCCCACGGGAACCTTCTACCGGGATGAAAAGTATCCTATGTCTTAATATACTAGCTGTTGCCAGCGTGTATGTCGGAAATTATCCCACGGGAACCTTCTACCGGGATGAAAAGTATCCTACGTCTTAATATACTAGCTGTTGCCAGCGTGTATGTCGGATATTATCCCACGGGAACCTTCTACCAGGATGAAAAGTATCCTATGTCTTAATATACTAGCTGTTGCCAGCGGCTATGTCAGAAATTATCCCACGGGAACCTTTTACCGGGATGAAAAGTATCCTATGTCTTAATATACTAGCTGTTGCCAGCGTGTATGTCGGATATTATCCCACGGGAACCTTCTACCGGGATGAAAAGTATCCTATGTCTTAATATACTAGCTGTTGCCAGCGTGTATGTCGGAAATTATCCCACGGGAACCTTCTACCGGGATGAAAAGTATCCTACGTCTTAATATACTAGCTGTTGCCAGCGTGTATGTCGGATATTATCCCACGGGAACCTTCTACCAGGATGAAAAGTATCCTACGTCTTAATATACTAGCTGTTGCCAGCGTGTATGTCGGAAATTATCCCACGGGAACCTTCTACCGGGATGAAAAGTATCCTATGTCTTAATATACTAGCTGTTGCCAGCGTGTATGTCGGAAATTATCCCACGGGAACCTTCTACCGGGATGAAAAGTATCCTACGTCTTAATATACTAGCTGTTGCCAGCGTGTATGTCGGATATTATCCCACGGGAACCTTCTACCAGGATGAAAAGTATCCTACGTCTTAATATACTAGCTGTTGCCAGCGGCTATGTCAGAAATTATCCCACGGGAACCTTTTACCGGGATGAAAAGTATCCTATGTCTTAATATACTAGCTGTTGCCAGCGGCTTCGCCCACGTGTATGTCGGAAATTATCCCACGGGAACCTTCTACCGGGATGAAAAGTATCCTATGTCTTAATATACTAGCTGTTGCCAGCGGCTTCGCCAGCGTGTATGTCGGAAATTATCCCACGGGAACCTTCTACCGGGATGAAAAGTATCCTATGTCTTAATATACTAGCTGTTGCCCGCGTGTATGTCGGAAATTATCCCACGGGAACCTTCTACCGGGATGAAAAGTATCCTATGTCTTAATATACTAGCTGTTGCCCGCGTGTATGTCGGAAATTATCCCACGGGAACCTTCTACCGGGATGAAAAGTATCCTATGTCTTAATATACTAGCTGTTGCCAGCGTGTATGTCGGAAATTATCCCACGGGAACCTTCTACCGGGATGAAAAGTATCCTATGTCTTAATATACTAGCTGTTGCCAGCGTGTATGTCGGAAATTATCCCACGGGAACCTTCTACCGGGATGAAAAGTATCCTATGTCTTAATATACTAGCTGTTGCCCGCGTGTATGTCGGAAATTATCCCACGGGAACCTTCTACCGGGATGAAAAGTATCCTATGTCTTACTATACTAGCTGTTGCCAGCGGCTTCGCCCGCGTGTATGTTGGAAATTATCCCACGGGAACCTTCTACCGGGATGAAAAGTATCCTATGTCTTAATATACTAGCTGTTGCCAGCGTGAATGTCGGATATTATCCCACGGGAACCTTCTACCGGGATGAAAAGTATCCTATGTCTTAATATATTAGCTGTTGCCAGCGGCTATGTCAGAAATTATCCCACGGGAACCTTCTACCGGGATGAAAAGTATCCTATGTCTTAATATACTAGCTGTTGCCCGCGTGTATGTCGGAAATTATCCCACGGGAACCTTCTACCGGGATGAAAAGTATCCTATGTCTTACTATACTAGCTGTTGCCAGCGGCTTCGCCCGCGTGTATGTTGGAAATTATCCCACGGGAACCTTCTACCGGGATGAAAAGTATCCTATGTCTTAATATACTAGCTGTTGCCAGCGTGAATGTCGGATATTATCCCACGGGAACCTTCTTCCGGGATGAAAAGTATCCTATGTCTTAATATACTAGCTGTTGCCAGCGTGTATGTCGGAAATTATCCCACGGGAACCTTCTACCGGGATGAAAAGTATCCTATGTCTTAATATACTAGCTGTTGCCCGCGTGTATGTCGGAAATTATCCCACGGGAACCTTCTACCGGGATGAAAAGTATCCTATGTCTTACTATACTAGCTGTTGCCAGCGGCTTCGCCCGCGTGTATGTTGGAAATTATCCCACGGGAACCTTCTACCAGGATGAAAAGTATCCTACGTCTTAATATACTAGCTGTTGCCAGCGTGTATGTCGGATATTATCCCACGGGAACCTTCTACCGGGATGAAAAGTATCCTATGTCTTAATATACTAGCTGTTGCCAGCGGCTATGTCAGAAATTATCCCACGGGAACCTTCTACCGGGATGAAAAGTATCCTATGTCTTAATATAATAGCTGTTGCCAGCGTGTATGTCGGAAATTATCCCACGGGAACCTTCTACCGGGATAAAAAGTATCCTATGTCTTAATATACTAGCTGTTGCCAGCGGCTTCGCCCACGTGTATGTCGGAAATTATCCCACGGGAACCTTCTACCGGGATGAAAAGTATCCTATGTCTTAATATACTAGCTGTTGCCAGCGGCTTCGCCAGCGTGTATGTCGGAAATTATCCCACGGGAACCTTCTACCGGGATGAAAAGTATCCTATGTCTTAATATACTAGCTGTTGCCCGCGTGTATGTCGGAAATTATCCCACGGGAACCTTCTACCGGGATGAAAAGTATCCTATGTCTTACTATACTAGCTGTTGCCAGCGGCTTCGCCCGCGTGTATGTTGGAAATTATCCCACGGGAACCTTCTACCGGGATGAAAAGTATCCTATGTCTTAATATACTAGCTTAAGAATATTTTTTATTTAAATAACTATCTGTTGCCCGCGGCTTAGCCCGCGTGAATGTCGGAAATTATCCCACGGGAACCTTCTACCGGGATGAAAAGTACCCTATGTCTTAATATACTAGCTGTTGCCAGCGTGTATGACGGAAATTATCCCACGGGAACCTTCTACCGGGATGAAAAGTATCCTATGTCTTAATATACTAGCTGTTGCCAGCGTGTATGACGGAAATTATCCCACGGGAACCTTCTACCGGGATGAAAAGTATCCTATGTCTTAATATACTAGCTGTTGCCAGCGTGTATGTCGGAAATTATCCCACGGGAACCTTCTACCGGGATGAAAAGTATCCTATGTCTTAATATACTAGCTGTTGCCAGCGTGTATATCGGAAATTATCCCACGGGAACCTTCTACCGGGATGAAAGTATCCTATGTCTTAATATACTAGCTGTTGCCAGCGTGTATGTCGGAAATTATCCCACAGGAACCTTCTACCGGGATGAAAAGTATCGTATGTCTTAATATACTAGCTGTTGCCAGCGTGTATGTCAGAAATTATCCCACGGGAACCTTCTACCGGGATGAAAAGTATCCTGTCTTAATATACTAGCTGTTGCCAGCGTCTATGTCGGAAATTATCCCACGGGAACCTTCTACCGGGATGAAAAGTATCATATGTCTTAATATACTAGCTGTTGCCAGCGGCTTCGCCCGCGTGTATGTCGGAAATTATCCCACGGGAACCTTCTACTGGGATGAAAAGTATCCTATGTCTTAATATACTAGCTGTTGCCCGCGTGTATGTCGGAAATTATCCCACGGGAACCTTCTACCGGGATGAAAAGTATCCTATGTCTTACTATACTAGCTGTTGCCTGCGTGTATGTCGGATATTATCCCACGGGAACCTTCTACCGGGATGAAAAGTATCCTATGTCCTAATATACTAGCTGTTGCCAGCGGCTATGTCAGAAATTATCCCACGGGAACCTTCTACCGGGATGAAAAGTATCCTATGTCTTAATATACTAGCTGTTGCCCACGTGTATGTCGGAAATTATCCCACGGGAACCTTCTACCGGGATGAAAAGTATCCTACGTCTTAATATACTAGCTGTTGCCAGCGTGTATGTCGGATATTATCCCACGGGAACCTTCTACCAGGATGAAAAGTATCCTACGTCTTAATATACTAGCTGTTGCCAGGGGCTATGTCAGAAATTATCCCACGGGAACCTTTTACCGGGATGAAAAGTATCCTATGTCTTAATATACTAGCTGTTGCCAGCGGCTTCGCCCACGTGTATGTCGGAAATTATCCCACGGGAACCTTCTACCGGGATGAAAAGTATCCTATGTCTTAATATACTAGCTGTTGCCAGCGGCTTCGCCAGCGTGTATGTCGGAAATTATACCACGGGAACCTTCTACCGGGATGAAAAGTATCCTATGTCTTAATATACTAGCTGTTGCCCGCGTGTATGTCGGAAATTATCCCACGGGAACCTTCTACCGGGATGAAAAGTATCCTATGTCTTAATATACTAGCTGTTGCCCGCGTGTATGTCGGAAATTATCCCACGGGAACCTTCTACCGGGATGAAAAGTATCCTATGTCTTAATATACTAGCTGTTGCCAGCGTGTATGTCGGATATTATCCCACGGGAACCTTCTACCGGGATGAAAAGTATCCTATGTCTTAATATACTAGCTGTTGCCAGCGTGTATGTCGGAAATTATCCCACGGGAACCTTCTACCGGGATGAAAAGTATCCTATGTCTTAATATACTAGCTGTTGCCCGCGTGTATGTCGGAAATTATCCCACGGGAACCTTCTACCGGGATGAAAAGTATCCTATGTCTTAATATACTAGCTGTTGCCAGCGTGTATGTCGGATATTATCCCACGGGAACCTTCTACCGGGATGAAAAGTATCCTATGTCTTACTATACTACCTGTTGCCAGCGGCTTCGCCCGCGTGTATGTTGGAAATTATCCCACGGGAACCTTCTACCGGGATGAAAAGTATCCTATGTCTTAATATACTAGCTGTTGCCCGCGTGTATGTCGGAAATTATCCCACGGGAACCTTCTACCGGGATGAAAAGTATCCTATGTCTTAATATACTAGCTGTTGCCAGCGTGTATGTCGGACATTATCCCACGGGAACCTTCTACCGGGATGAAAAGTAACAAAAGTTTGCAAACTGTCCGTGCATTCAAATCCGTGTATCAAATGAAAGAAGGGCTTACTATGAGCCGAGGGTCTCGCATATATTTTTTTGATAATTTTTAAATAAACTGTTTTAAAGTTATTTAAGAAAATACACGAAAATTGACCATTCCCCCCTTTATCTCCGAAATCACTAGGCTTAAAATTTTGAAAAAAATACAGAAAATACTTTTATACCTATATATTACAGGAAAACCTATAAGAAGTCTATGGTCTTAAAATAACATGGTAAATCTCTCAATATTGTGCGTACAAACTTACATTTGCAGTTGGAATGTATGGGAGAACATGTTTTTCAACTACAATGTTAAGTTTGTTGTTGGGATAAATTATCTCAACTACGGAACCCTTCATTGTGCGTGATCCGACACGCACTCAGGGGGTGTCAACTCTTACTGTCGAATCAGGGACATGCCTACGGGGCCCAGGTTTATGTTGCCAGAAATATAACAAATTATTTTTTTATGTCTCTTACAAATAAGGTGTTGTTATATTTTTAACATTTACCTCAATCATAGGTGCATCTATCATTTAACTCCTTTTACGCACCTTAGGTAAAAACGTTATTAACAATAGAAGATGACAAATAACATAATTTAAACATAAGTCATTGTATACGTTTATAAAATAAAATTGCATAATGATTTAAATGTATTCAGGAAAGATTTTGAGGAAGGTTAAACCGCTGCATAGCGACACAGAATGCAAACGGCTACCTGTTTAGTTCGTGCTTGTTTGTTTTGTTTTTTAATTTTTTGTTCATAGTAACTGAAATTGTGTGTTTACGATGAAAGAACACAAAAGGAAGTGCTTCATGTGTGGCAGTTCAAATGAGAATCCAACTATAACTCTACATCGGTTTCCAAAACCAGGAAGTAAGAACTACACAACACGTGATACAGACTAAACCAGAACAAACAAAATCTGAAAAAGAAAAGCGATTGCAAAGTAAATGCAGAAGGCTAATGAAAAATAAGAGTGAAATCCCTAAAAAATCGTGCAGTTTTAAACATTTTAGAAAAGGATAATAGTGTTAATAAATTAATTCAAAATAAAATTACATCAAAATCAAAATCAATCAAAAGTCATTTATTCAAACTAGGCTGAGAATCAGCACTTTTCGAACGTCAAAATTACATAAGACAGTCCCCCAAAACGCCCGCCCTTCACCACTTCCTAGTGCTTTAGCTGAGGAGAAGAAGTGGCGCAACAAACTCCTCAGCAGCACAGCTGTCTGTTCAGTTAAATAAAAAAAAAAATATATTCTATACAACACTGTGCAAATTACATGCAAGTACATTACGCAACACAAACATTAAATTAAATTTAATTATTTGCTATAAGTCAGCTAGCACACGCCAATATACTTAAAAAAAGAAGAAAAAAAAATCGAAAACTATACTCAAGCAGAATCAAACTACAAAACTAAAAACGTAAGTAGAACTTTATACCTATATTAAAAGCCTCCAGTAATAAAGGGCGTGCCCACTTACATATAGCCGTAACTCGAAGTCACAGATGATAAACTAGGACCATCGAAGTAAAAAAAAAACGAGTTAAATTACTAATAACAAAACAAAACCAAGGTCAGCAAGACGACCAGTCACCACAAGCAGCACCCGTTCACGAGCATAACGCAAAGATCAGCCATTACCCCCCTCGCCATATTTGAGGGAAGGAGGCAACCCGACCCCCGACGCTACCGCAAGCAGTGACATCTAAGGGAGCATGACGAACCTGCTGCCGGTTGCTCAGACAAGAATAATTATGATCAATTGTCGAGGTCACTAGCTAACCACATTTTGCAATACCACTCATAAAAAAAAAAACATTGTAATGAGTAGATTATGTCAATGATAAATAAAAATAAAATAAATTGACCTTTACAGTCAACGAAAATAAATAATTATATGAACCCATATAACCTGTCAGTAGGTAAGCTAATTCTGGAGAAAGAACATAAACATTGTCTTAAGTTAAACACAGCGACCAACTATTCTTATCGTTTAAGTAATCGTTGATAGAATAGTATGCCTTTGAACAAAGGTTAGATTTTACTTTGGCTTTAAACGCATTGTAAGACAAATCTAGCAAAGAAGAGGGTAGCTTGTTATAAAAGGATATACCAAGCCCAACAAATGAGTTATGAACCTTATGAAGCCGGTGAAATGGAGCACGTAATTTGTCCTTATTTCTGGTGTTAACATTGTAAATATCACTGTTTTTAGTGTATAAATGTATATTTTGTCTAATATATAAGATGTTGGCGAAGATGAATTGTGATGCCACCGTGAGAATACCAATATGTTTAAAAAAATCTCTCAGAGAAATTCTGGCACCGAGCTGGTAAATAGCACGAACAGCTCGTTTCTGAAGAACAAATATATTTTGAATATCAGCGGCTTTGCCCCAGAGCAGAATACCGTATGACATAACGCTATGAAAATAACTAAAATAGACTAACCGAGCTGTATCAACGTCAGTGTATTGTCTTACTTTCCTGACGGCGTAGGCGGCTGAACTGAGCCTTCCCGCTAGGCTTGATATATGTGGGCCCCACTGAAGTTTGGCATCTACTGTTATACCCAGAAAAACTGCCGAGTCTACAGTTTTAAGCACTTCTTTATCTAAAACGATGTTGGGTCCTAGATTTCTAACATTCGGTAAGGCAAACTTTATACATTTCGTTTTCTTAGCATTGAGAACTAAGTTATTTATCGTAAACCAATCTGTAACCATTGAGAGTGCACTGTTTACGTCGTCAAAATTTTCTCTATTCCTGTCTACTTTAAAAATAAGAGAGGTGTCATCTGCAAACAGTACAACGTCACAGATACCCTTTAAATAGAATGGTAAGTCATTGATATACACTAAAAACAAGAATGGACCCAATATTGAGCCTTGAGGTACACCTAACAGAACTGGTAGCCCGGAAGATTTCACACCATTTACATCTACACATTGAAACCTATTATGTAAATATGAATTAATTACTTTAAGAGCTTCGTTTTGTACACCGTAGTGATGTAGTTTACGCAAAAGCGTGTCATGGTGCACGCAATCAAAGGCTTTGGAGAGATCACAGAAAATTCCAATAGCATTTTGCGAGTTCTCCCATGCGTTAAATATATGTTTCAGCAGAGCAACACCCGCATCTGTAGTCGAACGACCTTTAGTAAAGCCATATTGTTCATCATGAAGGAGGCCATTTAAATTAAAATGTCTTAGCAACTGCTTGAGTATTAACTTTTCAAATATTTTGCTAAATGCAGGTAATATAGAAATAGGCCTAAAATTGCCAACGTCATTTTTATTACCTGATTTAAATAAAGGTAAGACTTTACTACTTTTCATGAGGTCAGGTCATCCTCATTTGTATTGCTACTTCAGAGCCAAATTAAAAACTGGTCATGGTCTGATTGCATTTCATTTTATCTATGTACAGACGCCAGTACATCAAGCTACTACAATCTGTCAAATTTCTTTAATAGATTTTCAACTTTATCGCTAAAGCATTAGGTTAAAGGTTGATTGGGAAAATTTGACAGTTTCGGGTAGCTTGACCTGCTGGCGTCTGTACAATATTGTAATGGAAAATAAATAAAATACATTTACAATCAACACATACTGTTTATTTTTTTTTTGTCCCAGCTGGCTTCTGCACCTGCAAGAAAACTGAAAGTTATCTTGCAGGTGCATAAGCAAGCATTTTATAAAGCATTATCTAATTTCAAAAAAAGAGGAAGATTCGAAATTCCCGCTAAAAATACTTTCAATAATTTACTCGGGTACGACAAGAGATGACGTGTCTGTGCACCAGTTTTTGTCCTTTATGTTTTTGTATTGAGTTGACATTCTTCTCCTGAGTATAAGTGTTCTGTGCACGCACTTGACCGGTTTTTTGATGGTGGTGTTGGTGGTGAGATTCTTAGGTTGGTAGGTAGGTCTGGTGGGTTACTCTGTCTACGGTGGTTAGATAGGTAAGTTGACACTCGATGTTGCCAAGTAATAAAAAATAATTATTTTTGCCACCTCCACCTCCTATCACCCTCAGGGCCCTAAAACAAGCCTTGGTGGAAGAATGGAAGAATATTCCCCAACATCGCCTCCGAAATTAAAGTAGTAATCAGAGCCCGAGGAGAGGAGGCAATACCAGTTATTAAAATGTAAATAAGGCGTAAAACATACTTATATTTTTTATTTGAGTTTTTATACTTTGCTATTTTCTGGTTTTTATCTTTTTTAAGTTAAGGAGGAAGCGTCAGCGTAGCCCGCGAAATTCAAATTTTCTTACGTTTTTTGCAATTTGCAAGTCAGTATTAAGTTGTATGTTAAATAAAGTAAGATTTGCGGCCGTAACAAGTATGTTTTTACAGAACTATATACAATAGAATCAGTAATACAACTCCTTAAGTTAGTATAATACTAAAATGTCAAGATTTATTGAAATAGTCATTTTTGGGATTACCTGGTCTTAAAGAGTTGTATTGATCACTTTAATGATTCTAATTAAGTAAATAGATATTTGTTACGACCGCAAATTATAATTTGATCAATGTACAATATAATACCGACTTGTAAATTGCAAAAAACGTTAGAAAATTTGAATTTCGCGGGCTACCCTGACGCTTCTCCTTAAGGGGCTATCTCGAAAATAAATCGTAGCTCGGTGGGCGTGACTTAGCCCCCCCGCGCGGGGAGCGGCGAATGCAAAGTACGCGGTCGCATCGGGAAAAGCGAGTACGCACTTCTTGGATTTTTTGAAATATTAGCACATAGGAGATTATGGAGTAGACAAATAATACAAATACTTAATTTTCAACCATTTTTATTTTATTTAGTAAACCATGTAATAAAAAATAATTTTGTAATGAAGGCATATAACAAATGCTTATTTCTTTTAGTCCAATTATGTTCTTATAATAAAAACGTGGTACATGTACTAAGAATATTTTTTATTTAAATAACTATCTGTTGCCCGCGGCTTAGCCCGCGTGAATGTCGGAAATTATCCCACGGGAACCTTCTGCCGGGATGAAAAGTACCCTATGTCTTAATATACTAGCTGTTGCCAGCGTGTATGTCGGAAATTATCCCACGGGAACCTTCTACCGGGATGAAAAGTATCCTATGTCTTAATATAGTAGCTGTTGCCAGCATGTATGACGGAAATTATCCCACGGGAACCTTCTACCGGGATGAAAAGTATCCTATGTCTTAATATACTAGCTGTTGCCAGCGGCTTCGCCCGCGTGTATGTCGGAAATTATCCCACGGGAACCTTCTACCGGGATGAAAAGTATCCTATGTCTTAATATACTAGCTGTTGCCTGCGTGTATGTCGGACATTATCCCACGGGAACCTTCTACCGGGATGAAAAGTATCCTATGTCTTAATATACTAGCTGTTGCCAGCGGCTATGTCGGAAATTATCCCACGGGAACCTTCTACCGGGATGAAAAGTATCCTATGTCTTAATATACTAGCTGCTGCCAGCGTGTATGTCGGATATTATCCCACGGGAACCTTCTACCGGGATGAAAAGTATCCTATGTCTTAATATACTAGCTGTTGCCAGCGGCTATGTCGGAAATTATCCCACGGGAACCTTCTACCGGGATGAAAAGTATCCTATGTCTTAATATACTAGCTGTTGCCCGCGTGTATGTCGGAAATTATCCCACGGGAACCTTCTACCGGGATGAAAAGTATCCTCTGTCTTAATATACTAGCTGTTGCCCGCGTGTATGTCGGATATTATCCCACGGGAACCTTCTACCGGGATGAAAAGTATCCTATGTCTTACTATACTAGCTGTTGCCAGCGGCTTCGCCCGCGTGTATGTTGGAAATTATCCCACGGGAACCTTCTACCGGGATGAAAAGTATCCTATGTCTTAATATACTAGCTGTTGGCCGCGTGTATGTCGGAAATTATCCCACGGGAACCTTCTACCGGGATGAAAAGTATCCTATGTCTTAATATACTAGCTGTTGCCAGCGTGTATGTCGGATATTATGCCACGGGAACCTTCTACCGGGATGAAAAGTATCCTATGTCTTAATATACTAGCTGTTGCCTGCGTGTATGTCGGACATTATCCCACGGGAACCTTCTACCGGGATGAAAAGTATCCTATGTCTTAATATACTAGCTGTTGCCCGCGTGTATGTCGGAAATTATCCCACGGGAACCTTCTACCGGGATGAAAAGTATCCTATGTCTTAATATACTAGCTGTTGCCAGCGTGTATATCGGAAATTATCCCACGGGAACCTTCTACCGGGATGAAAAGTATCCTATGTCTTAATATACTAGCTGTTGCCAGCGCGTATGTCGGAAATTATCCCACGGGAACCTTCTACCGGGATGAAAAGTATCCTATGTCTTAATATACTAGCTGTCGCCAGCGGCTTCGCCAGCGTGTATGTCGGAAATTATCCCACGGGAACCTTCTACCGGGATGAAAAGTATCCTATGTCTTAATATACTAGCTGTTGCCAGCGTGTATGTCGTATATTATCTCACGGGAACCTTCTATAGGGATGAAAAGTATCCTATGTCTTAATATACTAGCTGTTGCCAGCGGCTATGTCGAAAATTATCCCACGGGAACCTTCTACCGGGATGAAAAGTATCCTATGTCTTAATATACTAGCTGTTGCCCGTGTGTATGTCGGAAATTATCCCACGGGAACCTTCTACCGGGATGAAAAGTATCCTATGTCTTAATATACCAGCTGTTGCCAGCGTGTATGTCGGATATTATCCCACGGGAACCTTCTACCGGGATGAAAAGTATCCTATGTCTTAATATACTAGCTGTTGCCAGCGTGTATGTCGGATATTATCCCACGGGAACCTTCTACCGGGATGAAAAGTATCCTATGTCTTAATATACTAGCTGTTGCCCGCGTGTATGTCGGAAATTATCCCACGGGAACCTTCTACCGGGATGAAATGTATCCTACGTCTTAATATACTAGCTGTTGCAAGCGGCTTTGCCCGCGTGTATGTCGAAAATTATGCCACGGGAACCTTCTACCGGGATGAAAAGTATCCTATGTCTTAATATAATAGCTGTTGCCAGCGTGTATGTCGGAAATCATCCCACGGGAACCTTCTACCGGGATGAAAAGTATCCTATGTCTTAATATACTAGCTGTTGCCAGCGGCTATGTCGAAAATTATCCCACGGGAACCTTCTACCGGGATGAAAAGTATCCTAAGTCTTAATATACTAGCTGTTGCCCGCGTGTATGTCGGAAATTATCCCACGGGAACCTTCTACCGGGATGAAAAGTATCCTATGTCTTAATATACTAGCTGTTGCCAGCGTGTATGTCGGATATTATCCCACGGGAACCTTCTACCGGGATGAAAAGTATCCTATGTCTTAATATACTAGCTGTTGCCAGCGGCTATGTCGGAAATTATCCCACGGGAACCTTCTACCGGGATGAAAAGTATCCTATGTCTTAATATACTAGCTGTTGCCCGCGAGTATGTCGGAAATTATCCCACGGGAACCTTCTACCGGGATGAAAAGTATCCTATGTCTTAATATACTAGCTGTTGCCAGCGGCTTCGCCCGCGTGTATTTCGGAAATTATGCCACGGGAACCTTCTACCGGGATGAAAAGTATCCTATGTCTTAATATAATAGCTGTTGCCAGCGTGTATGTCGGAAATCATCCCACGGGAACCTTCTACCAGGATGAAAAGTATCCTATGTCTTAATATACTAGCTGTTGCCCGCGTGTATGTCGGAAATTATCCCACGGGAACCTTCTACCGGGATGAAAAGTATCCTATGTCTTAATATACTAGCTGTTGCCAGCGGCTTCGCCCGCGTGTATGTCGGAAATTATGCCACGGGAACCTTCTACCGGGATGAAAAGTATCCTATGTCTTAATATAATAGCTGTTGCCAGCGTGTATGTCGGAAATTATCCCACGGGAACCTTCTACCGGGATGAAAAGTATCCTATGTCTTAATATACTAGCTGTTGCCAGCGGCTATGTCGGAAATTATGCCACGGGAACCTTCTACCGGGATGAAAAGTATCCTATGTCCTTAATATACTAGCTGTTGCCCGCGTGTATGTCGGAAATTATCCCACGGGAACCTTCTACCGGGATGAAAAGTATCCTATGTCTTAATATACTAGCTGTTGCCAGCGGCTTCGCCCGCGTGTATGTCGGAAATTATCCCACGGGAACCTTCTACCGGGATGAAAAGTATCCTATGTCTTAATATACTAGCTGTTGCCAGCGTGTATATCGGAAATTATCCCACGGGAACCTTCTACCGGGATGAAAAGTATCCTATGTCTTAATATACTAGCTGTTGCCAGCGCGTATGTCGGAAATTATCCAACGGGAACCTTCTACTTGGATGAAAAGTATCCTATGTCTTAATATACTAGCTGTTGCCAGCGGCTTCGCCCGCGTGTATGTCGGAAATTATCCCACGGGAACCTTCTACCGGGATAAAAAGTATCCTATGTCTCAATATACTAGCTGTTGCCCGTGTGTATGTCGGAAATTATCCCACGGGAACCTTCTACCGGGATGAAAAGTATCCTATGTCTTACTATACTAGCTGTTGCCAGCGGCTTCGCCCGCGTGTATGTTGGAAATTATCCCACGGGAACCTTCTATCGGGATGAAAAGTATCCTATGTCTTAATATACTAGCTGTTGCTAGCGCGTATGTCGGAAATTATCCCACGGGAACCTTCTACCGGGATGAAAAGTATCCTATGTCTTAATATACTAGCTGTTGCCAGCGGCTATGTCAGAAATTATCCCACGGGAACCTTCTACCGGGATGAAAAGTATCCTATGTCTTAATATAATAGCTGTTGCCAGCGTGTATGTCGGAAATTATCCCACGGGAACCTTCTACCGGGATGAAAAGTATCCTATGTCTTAATATACTAGCTGTTGCCAGCGGCTTCGCCCGCGTGTATGTCGGAAATTATCCCACGGGAACCTTCTACCGGGATGAAAAGTATCCTATGTCTTAATATACTAGCTGTTGCCCGCGTGTATGTCGGAAATTATCCCACGGGAACCTTCTACCGGGATGAAAAGTATCCTATGTCTTACTATACTAGCTGTTGCCAGCGGCTTCGCCCGCGTGTATGTTGGAAATTATCCCACGGGAACCTTCTACCGGGATGAAAAGTATCCTATGTCTTAATATACTAGCTGTTGCCAGCGTGTATGTCGGATATTATCCCACGGGAACCCTCTACCGGGATGAAAAGTATCCTATGTCTTAATATACTAGCTGTTGCCCGCGTGTATGTCGGAAATTATCCGACGGGAACCTTCTACCGGTATGAAAAGTATCCTATGTCGTAATATACTAGCTGTTGCCCGCGTGTATGTCGGAAATTATCCCACGGGAACCTTCTACCGGGATGAAAAGTATCCTATGTCTTACTATACTAGCTGTTGCCAGCGGCTTCGCCCGCGTGTATGTTGGAAATTATCCCACGGGAACCTTCTACCGGAATGAAAAGTATCCTATGTCTTAATATACCAGCTGTTGCCCGCGTGTATGTCGGAAATTATCCCACGGGAACCTTCTACCGGGATGAAAAGTATCCTATGTCTTACTATACTAGCTGTTGCCAGCGGCTATGTCGGAAATTATCTCACGGGAACCTTCTACCGGGATGAAAAGTATCCTATGTCTTAATATACTAGCTGTTGCCAGCGTGTATGTCGGAAATTATCCCACGGGAAACTTCTACTGGGATGAAAAGTATCTTATGTCTTAATATACTAGCTGTTGCCAGCGGCTTCGCCCGCGTGTATGTCGGGAATTATCCCACGGGAACCTTCTACCGGGATGAAAAGTATCCTATGTCTTAATATACTAGCTGTTGCCCGCGGCTTCGCCCGCGTGTATGTCGGAAATTATCCCACGGGAACCTTCTACCGGGATGAAAAGTATCCTATGTCTTAATATACTAGCTGTTGCCCGCGTGTATGTCGGAAATTATCCCACGGGAACCTTCTACCGGGATGAAAAGTATCATATGTCTTAATATACTAGCTGTTGCCAGCGTGTATATCGGATATTATCCCACGGGAACCTTCTACCGGGATGAAAAGTATCCTATGTCTTAATATACTAGCTGTTGCCCGCGTGTATGTCGGAAATTATCCCACGGGAACCTTCTACCGGGATGAAAAATATCCTATGTCTTAATATACCAGCTGTTGCCCGCGTGTATGTCGGATATTATCCCACGGGAACCTTCTACCGGGATGAAAAGTATCCTATGTCTTACTATACTAGCTGTTGCCAGCGTGTATGTCGGAAATTATCCCACGGGAACCTTCTACCGGGATGAAAAGTATCCTATGTCTTAATATACTAGCTGTTGCCAGCGGCTTCGCCCGCGTGTATGTCGGAAATTATCCCACGGGAACCTTCTACCGGGATGAAAAGTATCCTATGTCTTACTATACTAGCTGTTGCCAGCGGCTTCGCCCGCGTGTATGTTGGAAATTATCCCACGGGAACCTTCTACCGGGATGAAAAGTATCCTATGTCTTAATATACTAGCTGTTGCCAGCGTGTATGTCGGATATTATCCCACGGGAACCTTCTACCGGGATGAAAAGTATCCTATGTCTTAATATACTAGCTGTTGCCCGCGTGTATGTCGGAAATTATCCCACGGGAACCTTCTACCGGGATGAAAAGTATCCTATGTCTTAATATACTAGCTTTTGCCAGCGTGTATGTCGGATATTATCCCACGGGAACCTTCTACCGGGATGAAAAGTATCCTATGTCTTAATATACTAGCTGTTGCCCGCGTGTATGTCGGAAATTATCCCACGGGAACCTTCTACCGGGATGAAAAGTATCCTATGTCGTAATATACTAGCTGTTGCCCGCGTGTATGTCGGAAATTATCCCAAGGGAACCTTCTACCGGGATGAAAAGTATCCTATGTCTTACTATACTAGCTGTTGCCAGCGGCTTCGCCCGCGTGTATGTTGGAAATTATCCCACGGGAACCTTCTACCGGGATGAAAAGTATCCTATGTCTTAATATACTAGCTGTTGCCAGCGTGTATGTCGGATATTATCCCACGGGAACCTTCTACCGGGATGAAAAGTATCCTATGTCTTACTATACTAGCTGTTGCCAGCGGCTTCGCCGGCGTGTATGTTGGAAATTATCCCACGGGAACCTTCTACCGGAATGAAAAGTATCCTATGTCTTAATATACTAGCTGTTACCCGCGTGTATGACGGAAATTATCCCACGGGAACCTTCTACCGGGATGAAAAGTATCCTATGTCTTATTATACTAGCTGTTGCCAGCGGCTATGTCGGAAATTATCTCACGGGAACCTTCTACCGGGATGAAAAGTATCCTATGTCTTAATATACTAGCTGTTGCCAGCGTGTATGTCGGAAATTATCCCACGGGAACCTTCTACTGGGATGAAAAGTATCCTATGTCTTAATATACTAGCTGTTGCCAGCGGCTTCGCCCGCGTGTATGTCGGGAATTATCCCACGGGAACCTTCTACCGGGATGAAAAGTATCCTATGTCTTAATATACTAGCTGTTGCCCGCGGCTTCGCCCGCGTGTAAGTCGGAAATTATCCCACGGGAACCTTCTACCGGGATGAAAAGTATCCTATGTCTTAATATACTAGCTGTTGCCCGCGTGTATGTCGGAAATTATCCCACGGGAACCTTCTACCGGGATGAAAAGTATCCTATGTCTTAATATACTAGCTGTTGCCAGCGGCTATGTCGGATATTATCCCACGGGAACCTTCTACCGGGATGAAAAGTATCGTATGTCTTAATATACTAGCTGTTGCCAGCGGCTTTGTCAGAAATTATCCCACGGGAACCTTCTACCGGGATGAAAAGTATCCTATGTCTTAATATACTAGCTGTTGCCCGCGTGTATGTCGGAAATTATCCCACGGGAACCTTCTACCGGGATGAAAAGTATCCTATGTCTTACTATACTAGCTGTTGCCAGCGGCTATGTCAGAAATTATCCCACGGGAACCTTCTACCGGGATGAAAAGTATCCTATGTCTTAATATAATAGCTGTTGCCAGCGTGTATGTCGGAAATTATCCCACGGGAACCTTCTACCGGGATGAAAGTATCCTATGTCTTAATATACTAGCTGTTGCCAGCGGCTTCGCCCGCGTGTATGTCGGAAATTATCCCACGGGAACCTTCTACCGGGATGAAAAGTATCCTATGTCTTACTATACTAGCTGTTGCCAGCGGCTTCGCCCGCGTGTATGTTGGAAATTATCCCACGGGAACCTTCTACCGGGATGAAAAGTATCCTATGTCTTAATATACTAGCTGTTGCCAGCGTGTATGTGGGATATTATCCCACGGGAACCTTCTACCGGGATGAAAAGTATCCTATGTCTTAATATACTAGCTGTTGCCAGCGTGTATGTCGGAAATTATCCCACGGGAACCTTCTACCGGGATGAAAAGTATCCTATGTCTTAATATTCTAGCTGTTGCCAGCGGCTTCGCCCGCGTGTATGTCGGATATTATCCCACGGGAACCTTCTACCGGGATGAAAAGTATCCTATGTCTTAATATACTAGCTGTTGCCCGCGTGTATGTCGGAAATTATCCCACGGGAACCTTCTACCGGGATGAAAAGTATCCTATGTCTTAATATACTAGCTGTTGCCAGCGTGTATGTCGGAAATTATCCCACGGGAACCTTCTACCGGGATGAAAAGTATCCTATGTCTTAATATACTAGCTGTTGCCAGCGGCTATGTCGGAAATTATCCCACGGGAACCTTCTACCGGGATGAAAAGTATCCTATGTCTTAATATACTAGCTGTTGCCCGCGGCATAGCCCGCGTGTATGTCGGAAATTATCCCACGGGAACCTTCTACCGGGATGAAATTATCCTATGTCTTACTATACTAGCTGTTGCCAGCGGCTTCGCCCGCGTGTATGTTGGAAATTATCCCACGGGAACCTTCTACCGGGATGAAAAGTATCCTATGTCTTAATATACTAGCTGTTGCCAGCGTGTATGTGGGATATTATCCCACGGGAACCTTCTACCGGGATGAAAAGTATCCTATGTCTTAATATACTAGCTGTTGCCAGCGTGTATGTCGGAAATTATCCCACGGGAACCTTCTACCGGGATGAAAAGTATCCTATGTCTTAATATTCTAGCTGTTGCCAGCGGCTTCGCCCGCGTGTATGTCGGATATTATCCCACGGGAACCTTCTACCGGGATGAAAAGTATCCTATGTCTTAATATACTAGCTGTTGCCCGCGTGTATGTCGGAAATTATCCCACGGGAACCTTCTACCGGGATGAAAAGTATCCTATGTCTTAATATACTAGCTGTTGCCAGCGGCTATGTCGGAAATTATCCCACGGGAACCTTCTACCGGGATGAAAAGTATCCTATGTCTTAATATACTAGCTGTTGCCCGCGGCATAGCCCGCGTGTATGTCGGAAATTATCCCACGGGAACCTTCTACCGGGATGAAAGTATCCTATGTCTTAATATACTAGCTGTTGCCAGCGGCTTCGCCCGCGTGTATGTCGGAAATTATCCCACGGGAACCTTCTACCGGGATGAAAAGTATCCTATGTCTTACTATACTAGCTGTTGCCAGCGGCTTCGCCCGCGTGTATGTTGGAAATTATCCCACGGGAACCTTCTACCGGGATGAAAAGTATCCTATGTCTTAATATACTAGCTGTTGCCAGCGTGTATGTCGGAAATTATCCCACGGGAACCTTCTACCGGGATGAAAAGTATCCTATGTCTTAATATACTAGCTGTTGCCAGCGGCTATGTCGGAAATTATCCCACGGGAACCTTCTACCGGGATGAAAAGTATCCTATGTCTTACTATACTAGCTGTTGCCAGCGGCTTCGCCCGCGTGTATGTCGGAAATTATCCCACGGGAACCTTCTACCGGGATGAAAAGTATCCTATGTCTTACTATACTAGCTGTTGCCAGCGGCTTCGCCCGCGTGTATGTTGGAAATTATCCCACGGGAACCTTCTACCGGGATGAAAAGTATCCTATGTCTTAATATACTAGCTGTTGCCAGCGTGTATGTCGGAAATTATCCCACGGGAACCTTCTACCGGGATGAAAAGTATCCTATGTCTTAATATACTAGCTGTTGCCAGCGGCTATGTCGGAAATTATCCCACGGGAACCTTCTACCGGGATGAAAAGTATCCTATGTCTTAATATACTAGCTGTTGCCCGCGGCATAGCCCGCGTGTATGTCGGAAATTATCCCACGGGAACCTTCTACCGGGATGAAAGTATCCTATGTCTTAATATACTAGCTGTTGCCCGCGGCATAGCCCGCGTGTATGTCGGAAATTATCCCACGGGAACCTTCTACCGGGATGAAAGTATCCTATGTCTTAATATACTAGCTGTTGCCCGCGTGTATGTCGGAAATTATCCCACGGGAACCTTCTACCGGGATGAAAAGTATCCTATGTCTTAATATACTAGCTGTTGCCCGCGTGTATGTCGGAAATTATCCCACGGGAACCTTCTACCGGGATGAAAAGTATCCTATGTCTTAATATTCTAGCTGTTGCCAGCGGCTTCGCCCGCGTGTATGTCGGATATTATCCCACGGGAACCTTCTACCGGGATGAAAAGTATCCTATGTCTTAATATTCATAGCTGTTGCCCGCGTGTATGTCGGAAATTATCCCACGGGAACCTTCTACCGGGATGAAAAGTATCCTATGTCTTAATATACTAGCTGTTGCCAGCGTGTATGTCGGAAATTATCCCACGGGAACCTTCTACCGGGATGAAAAGTATCCTATGTCTTAATATACTAGCTGTTGCCAGTGTGTATGTCGGAAATTATCCCACGGGAACCTTCTACCGGGATGAAAAGTATCCTATGTCTTAATATACTAGCTGTTGCCCGCGTGTATGTCGGAAATTATCCCACGGGAACCTTCTACCGGGATGAAAAGTATCCTATGTCTTAATATACTAGCTGTTGCCAGCGGCTATGTCGGAAATTATCCCACGGGAACCTTCTACCGGGATGAAAAGTATCCTATGTCTTAATATACTAGCTGTTGCCCGCGGCATAGCCCGCGTGTATGTCGGAAATTATCCCACGGGAACCTTCTACCGGGATGAAAGTATCCTATGTCTTAATATACTAGCTGTTGCCAGCGGCTTCGCCCGCGTGTATGTCGGAAATTATCCCACGGGAACCTTCTACCGGGATGAAAAGTATCCTATGTCTTACTATACTAGCTGTTGCCAGCGGCTTCGCCCGCGTGTATGTTGGAAATTATCCCACGGGAACCTTCTACCGGGATGAAAAGTATCCTATGTCTTAATATACTAGCTGTTGCCAGCGTGTATGTCGGAAATTATCCCACGGGAACCTTCTACCGGGATGAAAAGTATCCTATGTCTTAATATACTAGCTGTTGCCAGCGGCTATGTCGGAAATTATCCCACGGGAACCTTCTACCGGGATGAAAAGTATCCTATGTCTTACTATACTAGCTGTTGCCAGCGGCTTCGCCCGCGTGTATGTCGGAAATTATCCCACGGGAACCTTCTACCGGGATGAAAAGTATCCTATGTCTTACTATACTAGCTGTTGCCAGCGGCTTCGCCCGCGTGTATGTTGGAAATTATCCCACGGGAACCTTCTACCGGGATGAAAAGTATCCTATGTCTTAATATACTAGCTGTTGCCAGCGTGTATGTCGGAAATTATCCCACGGGAACCTTCTACCGGGATGAAAAGTATCCTATGTCTTAATATACTAGCTGTTGCCAGCGGCTATGTCGGAAATTATCCCACGGGAACCTTCTACCGGGATGAAAAGTATCCTATGTCTTAATATACTAGCTGTTGCCCGCGGCATAGCCCGCGTGTATGTCGGAAATTATCCCACGGGAACCTTCTACCGGGATGAAAGTATCCTATGTCTTAATATACTAGCTGTTGCCCGCGGCATAGCCCGCGTGTATGTCGGAAATTATCCCACGGGAACCTTCTACCGGGATGAAAGTATCCTATGTCTTAATATACTAGCTGTTGCCCGCGTGTATGTCGGAAATTATCCCACGGGAACCTTCTACCGGGATGAAAAGTATCCTATGTCTTAATATACTAGCTGTTGCCCGCGTGTATGTCGGAAATTATCCCACGGGAACCTTCTACCGGGATGAAAAGTATCCTATGTCTTAATATTCTAGCTGTTGCCAGCGGCTTCGCCCGCGTGTATGTCGGATATTATCCCACGGGAACCTTCTACCGGGATGAAAAGTATCCTATGTCTTAATATTCATAGCTGTTGCCCGCGTGTATGTCGGAAATTATCCCACGGGAACCTTCTACCGGGATGAAAAGTATCCTATGTCTTAATATACTAGCTGTTGCCAGCGTGTATGTCGGAAATTATCCCACGGGAACCTTCTACCGGGATGAAAAGTATCCTATGTCTTAATATACTAGCTGTTGCCAGTGTGTATGTCGGAAATTATCCCACGGGAACCTTCTACCGGGATGAAAAGTATCCTATGTCTTAATATACTAGCTGTTGCCCGCGTGTATGTCGGAAATTATCCCACGGGAACCTTCTACCGGGATGAAAAGTATCCTATGTCTTAATATACTAGCTGTTGCCAATGTGTATGTCGGAAATTATCCCACGGGAACCTTCTACCGGGATGAAAAGTATCCTATGTCTTAATATACTAGCTGTTGCCCGCGTGTATGTCGGAAATTATCCCACTGGAACCTTCTACCGGGATGAAAGTATCCTATGTCTTAATATACTAGCTGTTGCCAGCGGCTTCGCCCGCGTGTATGTCGGATATTATCCCACGGGAACCTTCTACCGGGATGAAAAGTATCCTATGTCTTAATATACTAGCTGTTGCCCGCGTGTATGTCGGAAATTATCCCACGGGAACCTTCTACCGGGATGAAAAGTATCCTATGTCTTAATATACTAGCTGTTGCCAGCGTGTATGTCGGAAATTATCCCACGGGAACCTTCTACCGGGATGAAAAGTATCCTATGTCTTAATATACTAGCTGTTGCCAGTGTGTATGTCGGAAATTATCCCACGGGTACCTTCTACCGGGATGAAAAGTATCCTATGTCTTAATATACTAGCTGTTGCCAGCGGCTTCGCCCGCGTGTATGTCGGGAATTATCCCACGGGAACCTTCTACCGGGATGAAAAGTATCCTATGTCTTAATATACTAGCTGTTGCCCGCGGCTTCGCCCGCGTGTAAGTCGGAAATTATCCCACGGGAACCTTCTACCGGGATGAAAAGTATCCTATGTCTTAATATACTAGCTGTTGCCCGCGTGTATGTCGGAAATTATCCCACGGGAACCTTCTACCGGGATGAAAAGTATCCGATGTCTTAATATACTAGCTGTTGCCAGCGGCTATGTCGGATATTATCCCACGGGAACCTTCTACCGGGATGAAAAGTATCGTATGTCTTAATATACTAGCTGTTGCCAGCGGCTTTGTCAGAAATTATCCCACGGGAACCTTCTACCGGGATGAAAAGTATCCTATGTCTTAATATACTAGCTGTTGCCCGCGTGTATGTCGGAAATTATCCCACGGGAACCTTCTACCGGGATGAAAAGTATCCTATGTCTTACTATACTAGCTGTTGCCAGCGGCTATGTCAGAAATTATCCCACGGGAACCTTCTACCGGGATGAAAAGTATCCTATGTCTTAATATAATAGCTGTTGCCAGCGTGTATGTCGGAAATTATCCCACGGGAACCTTCTACCGGGATGAAAGTATCCTATGTCTTAATATACTAGCTGTTGCCAGCGGCTTCGCCCGCGTGTATGTCGGAAATTATCCCACGGGAACCTTCTACCGGGATGAAAAGTATCCTATGTCTTACTATACTAGCTGTTGCCAGCGGCTTCGCCCGCGTGTATGTTGGAAATTATCCCACGGGAACCTTCTACCGGGATGAAAAGTATCCTATGTCTTAATATACTAGCTGTTGCCAGCGTGTATGTGGGATATTATCCCACGGGAACCTTCTACCGGGATGAAAAGTATCCTATGTCTTAATATACTAGCTGTTGCCAGCGTGTATGTCGGAAATTATCCCACGGGAACCTTCTACCGGGATGAAAAGTATCCTATGTCTTAATATTCTAGCTGTTGCCAGCGGCTTCGCCCGCGTGTATGTCGGATATTATCCCACGGGAACCTTCTACCGGGATGAAAAGTATCCTATGTCTTAATATACTAGCTGTTGCCCGCGTGTATGTCGGAAATTATCCCACGGGAACCTTCTACCGGGATGAAAAGTATCCTATGTCTTAATATACTAGCTGTTGCCAGCGTGTATGTCGGAAATTATCCCACGGGAACCTTCTACCGGGATGAAAAGTATCCTATGTCTTAATATACTAGCTGTTGCCAGCGGCTATGTCGGAAATTATCCCACGGGAACCTTCTACCGGGATGAAAAGTATCCTATGTCTTAATATACTAGCTGTTGCCCGCGGCATAGCCCGCGTGTATGTCGGAAATTATCCCACGGGAACCTTCTACCGGGATGAAATTATCCTATGTCTTACTATACTAGCTGTTGCCAGCGGCTTCGCCCGCGTGTATGTTGGAAATTATCCCACGGGAACCTTCTACCGGGATGAAAAGTATCCTATGTCTTAATATACTAGCTGTTGCCAGCGTGTATGTGGGATATTATCCCACGGGAACCTTCTACCGGGATGAAAAGTATCCTATGTCTTAATATACTAGCTGTTGCCAGCGTGTATGTCGGAAATTATCCCACGGGAACCTTCTACCGGGATGAAAAGTATCCTATGTCTTAATATTCTAGCTGTTGCCAGCGGCTTCGCCCGCGTGTATGTCGGATATTATCCCACGGGAACCTTCTACCGGGATGAAAAGTATCCTATGTCTTAATATACTAGCTGTTGCCCGCGTATATGTCGGAAATTATCCCACGGGAACCTTCTACCGGGATGAAAAGTATCCTATGTCTTAATATACTAGCTGTTGCCAGCGGCTATGTCGGAAATTATCCCACGGGAACCTTCTACCGGGATGAAAAGTATCCTATGTCTTAATATACTAGCTGTTGCCCGCGGCATAGCCCGCGTGTATGTCGGAAATTATCCCACGGGAACCTTCTACCGGGATGAAAGTATCCTATGTCTTAATATACTAGCTGTTGCCAGCGGCTTCGCCCGCGTGTATGTCGGAAATTATCCCACGGGAACCTTCTACCGGGATGAAAAGTATCCTATGTCTTACTATACTAGCTGTTGCCAGCGGCTTCGCCCGCGTGTATGTTGGAAATTATCCCACGGGAACCTTCTACCGGGATGAAAAGTATCCTATGTCTTAATATACTAGCTGTTGCCAGCGTGTATGTCGGAAATTATCCCACGGGAACCTTCTACCGGGATGAAAAGTATCCTATGTCTTAATATACTAGCTGTTGCCAGCGGCTATGTCGGAAATTATCCCACGGGAACCTTCTACCGGGATGAAAAGTATCCTATGTCTTACTATACTAGCTGTTGCCAGCGGCTTCGCCCGCGTGTATGTCGGAAATTATCCCACGGGAACCTTCTACCGGGATGAAAAGTATCCTATGTCTTACTATACTAGCTGTTGCCAGCGGCTTCGCCCGCGTGTATGTTGGAAATTATCCCACGGGAACCTTCTACCGGGATGAAAAGTATCCTATGTCTTAATATACTAGCTGTTGCCAGCGTGTATGTCGGAAATTATCCCACGGGAACCTTCTACCGGGATGAAAAGTATCCTATGTCTTAATATACTAGCTGTTGCCAGCGGCTATGTCGGAAATTATCCCACGGGAACCTTCTACCGGGATGAAAAGTATCCTATGTCTTAATATACTAGCTGTTGCCCGCGGCATAGCCCGCGTGTATGTCGGAAATTATCCCACGGGAACCTTCTACCGGGATGAAAGTATCCTATGTCTTAATATACTAGCTGTTGCCCGCGGCATAGCCCGCGTGTATGTCGGAAATTATCCCACGGGAACCTTCTACCGGGATGAAAGTATCCTATGTCTTAATATACTAGCTGTTGCCCGCGTGTATGTCGGAAATTATCCCACGGGAACCTTCTACCGGGATGAAAAGTATCCTATGTCTTAATATACTAGCTGTTGCCCGCGTGTATGTCGGAAATTATCCCACGGGAACCTTCTACCGGGATGAAAAGTATCCTATGTCTTAATATTCTAGCTGTTGCCAGCGGCTTCGCCCGCGTGTATGTCGGATATTATCCCACGGGAACCTTCTACCGGGATGAAAAGTATCCTATGTCTTAATATTCATAGCTGTTGCCCGCGTGTATGTCGGAAATTATCCCACGGGAACCTTCTACCGGGATGAAAAGTATCCTATGTCTTAATATACTAGCTGTTGCCAGCGTGTATGTCGGAAATTATCCCACGGGAACCTTCTACCGGGATGAAAAGTATCCTATGTCTTAATATACTAGCTGTTGCCAGTGTGTATATCGGAAATTATCCCACGGGAACCTTCTACCGGGATGAAAAGTATCCTATGTCTTAATATACTAGCTGTTGCCCGCGTGTATGTCGGAAATTATCCCACGGGAACCTTCTACCGGGATGAAAAGTATCCTATGTCTTAATATACTAGCTGTTGCCAGCGGCTATGTCGGAAATTATCCCACGGGAACCTTCTACCGGGATGAAAAGTATCCTATGTCTTAATATACTAGCTGTTGCCCGCGGCATAGCCCGCGTGTATGTCGGAAATTATCCCACGGGAACCTTCTACCGGGATGAAAGTATCCTATGTCTTAATATACTAGCTGTTGCCAGCGGCTTCGCCCGCGTGTATGTCGGAAATTATCCCACGGGAACCTTCTACCGGGATGAAAAGTATCCTATGTCTTACTATACTAGCTGTTGCCAGCGGCTTCGCCCGCGTGTATGTTGGAAATTATCCCACGGGAACCTTCTACCGGGATGAAAAGTATCCTATGTCTTAATATACTAGCTGTTGCCAGCGTGTATGTCGGAAATTATCCCACGGGAACCTTCTACCGGGATGAAAAGTATCCTATGTCTTAATATACTAGCTGTTGCCAGCGGCTATGTCGGAAATTATCCCACGGGAACCTTCTACCGGGATGAAAAGTATCCTATGTCTTACTATACTAGCTGTTGCCAGCGGCTTCGCCCGCGTGTATGTCGGAAATTATCCCACGGGAACCTTCTACCGGGATGAAAAGTATCCTATGTCTTACTATACTAGCTGTTGCCAGCGGCTTCGCCCGCGTGTATGTTGGAAATTATCCCACGGGAACCTTCTACCGGGATGAAAAGTATCCTATGTCTTAATATACTAGCTGTTGCCAGCGTGTATGTCGGAAATTATCCCACGGGAACCTTCTACCGGGATGAAAAGTATCCTATGTCTTAATATACTAGCTGTTGCCAGCGGCTATGTCGGAAATTATCCCACGGGAACCTTCTACCGGGATGAAAAGTATCCTATGTCTTAATATACTAGCTGTTGCCCGCGGCATAGCCCGCGTGTATGTCGGAAATTATCCCACGGGAACCTTCTACCGGGATGAAAGTATCCTATGTCTTAATATACTAGCTGTTGCCCGCGGCATAGCCCGCGTGTATGTCGGAAATTATCCCACGGGAACCTTCTACCGGGATGAAAGTATCCTATGTCTTAATATACTAGCTGTTGCCCGCGTGTATGTCGGAAATTATCCCACGGGAACCTTCTACCGGGATGAAAAGTATCCTATGTCTTAATATACTAGCTGTTGCCCGCGTGTATGTCGGAAATTATCCCACGGGAACCTTCTACCGGGATGAAAAGTATCCTATGTCTTAATATTCTAGCTGTTGCCAGCGGCTTCGCCCGCGTGTATGTCGGATATTATCCCACGGGAACCTTCTACCGGGATGAAAA
This sequence comes from Dicycla oo, assembly GCA_948252095.1. Taxonomy (NCBI): domain Eukaryota; kingdom Metazoa; phylum Arthropoda; class Insecta; order Lepidoptera; family Noctuidae; genus Dicycla; species Dicycla oo. The sequence continues at coordinate 11,982,198 of OX411714.1, read as the reverse complement.
GTATCCTATGTCTTAATATTCATAGCTGTTGCCCGCGTGTATGTCGGAAATTATCCCACGGGAACCTTCTACCGGGATGAAAAGTATCCTATGTCTTAATATACTAGCTGTTGCCAGCGTGTATGTCGGAAATTATCCCACGGGAACCTTCTACCGGGATGAAAAGTATCCTATGTCTTAATATACTAGCTGTTGCCAGTGTGTATGTCGGAAATTATCCCACGGGAACCTTCTACCGGGATGAAAAGTATCCTATGTCTTAATATACTAGCTGTTGCCCGCGTGTATGTCGGAAATTATCCCACGGGAACCTTCTACCGGGATGAAAAGTATCCTATGTCTTAATATACTAGCTGTTGCCAATGTGTATGTCGGAAATTATCCCACGGGAACCTTCTACCGGGATGAAAAGTATCCTATGTCTTAATATACTAGCTGTTGCCCGCGTGTATGTCGGAAATTATCCCACTGGAACCTTCTACCGGGATGAAAGTATCCTATGTCTTAATATACTAGCTGTTGCCAGCGGCTTCGCCCGCGTGTATGTCGGATATTATCCCACGGGAACCTTCTACCGGGATGAAAAGTATCCTATGTCTTAATATACTAGCTGTTGCCCGCGTGTATGTCGGAAATTATCCCACGGGAACCTTCTACCGGGATGAAAAGTATCCTATGTCTTAATATACTAGCTGTTGCCAGCGTGTATGTCGGAAATTATCCCACGGGAACCTTCTACCGGGATGAAAAGTATCCTATGTCTTAATATACTAGCTGTTGCCAGTGTGTATGTCGGAAATTATCCCACGGGTACCTTCTACCGGGATGAAAAGTATCCTATGCTAATCATACTGATCCTAATGATCTGTATGATGATTTTTTTAATATGTACTGCCAACAATTTAATCTCATCTTTATTCCCAAGACTATCTCGGTTAATAGTAACGCGTCTTTCAGTGATTGGGCTACCATTGGTATTCATAAAAGTAGAACACGGCTTTATGAACTATATAATGAAAGGTCTTTTGTAAACACTGCTGAATTTAATTTATATGTTAGAAACTATTCAAAATTATTTAAAAAAGTTTGTTGTATGGCCAAGTCGCGTTATTTGAGTTCGAAGATTAAAAACAGTAGTAATGTAATTAAAACGACTTGGAATATTATTAATAGTGAAACGGGAAGGTCTAATAACCGAAGTGCTGACTACAGCCTGTCTATTAATGACAATATAATAAAATCAGACTCACAAGTCGCCGCGGCCTTTGAAAATTTCTTTTCAGATATTCCCGTTTCAACTACTAAATCCCTAAACTCATCAACTTCTGTTGCTGAGTCTTTGCTTAAGGAAAATGTTAATGCTTGCGATTCGGAATTTAATTTTGAACAAATTACCTGTAGAGACATAATTAAAACCTTTCACACTTTAAATGTAAAAAAGACAGCAGATCTGTGGGGTAATTCTGTAGAAGTTGCTAAGTCTATTATTGACATTGTAGCACCTACTTTAGCTCTTATCTTTAATAACTGTATCGACTGTGGGGAGTTTCCTGACCTCATGAAATATAGTAAAATAATACCTTTGTTTAAATCAGGTAGTACATCAGACCCCACAAATTATAGACCTATTTCAGTACTACCTACGTTTAGTAAAATTTTTGAGAAATTAATTTTAGACCAATTGCAAAGATTTTTTAATAAACATAAATTATTACATAACAAGCAGTTCGGTTTTACAAAGGGTCGTTCAACTACTGATGGCCGGTGTTGAACTTTTAGGACATATTTATAGTGCATGGGAAGACAAATGCGATGCCTTGGGCATCTTTTGTGATTTGTCCAAGGCATTCGATTGCGTTCTTCATGAAACGTTAATCAGGAAACTCCGCCATTACGGGATCCGGAACACCGCTCTGGATCTTCTTACTTCATACTTGAGTAATAGGATTCAGAGCGTTGACGTTAATGGAAAAAGATCGCCCGGATCTATAGTAACAATGGGGGTCCCACAGGGCTCGATTCTTGGTCCTTTCTTATTTCTTATTTATATTAACGATTTGCCCTACCTCATTAAGGATAATCATGATATAGTTTTGTTTGCGGATGATACTTCACTTTTGTTTAAACTTAAACGTCAGCAGCTGGTTACTGACGATGTAAACAGAGCGATCTCAAAAGTAGTTCACTGGTTCAGTGTTAATAATTTACTCCTTAATGAAAAAAAAACCAAATTCATTAAGTTTACACTACCTCACGTTAGGCAGGTGAAAACTAACGTGTTGATAAAGGGCGAAGAGTTGAATCCTGAAGATAGCACAGTATTCTTGGGCTTAACTTTGGATGCTAAGCTTCAGTGGGGCCCACATATAGATAAATTGTCAAAAAAGCTAAGCTCCGCAGCATACGCTGTTAGGAAAATTCGTAATTTAACCAACATAGAGACAGCCCGTTTAGTGTACTTTAGCTATTTTCATAGTATAATGTCGTACGGTATTCTGTTGTGGGGAAATGCAGCCGACATTCAGACTATCTTTGTTTTGCAGAAAAGAGCTGTTCGATGCATTTATAAATTAAGTCCGAGACAATCTCTCAGAGAGAAATTTAAGGAGATTAATATACTGACTTTGCCTTCTCAGTACATTTTTGAAAATCTTTTATATGCCCATAAAAACATTAAATTGTTTAAAAAATACAGTGATATCCACAATATAAATACTAGGAACAAACACAAATTTGTTGTACCTCCAACAAGGCTCAAGAAAATAGGTGGGTCATTCAGGTGTCAATGTATACGCTTTTATAATAAACTTCCAAGCCACGTTCAAGATCTGAGTCTTAATAAATTCAAATCATTCATTAAACGCAAGTTGTGTCAGAAAGCTTTTTATACCGTTAAAGATTATATTGAGGACAAAAAGGCTTGGGATTGAACTGCTCCAATTTTATTTTATATTATTTTTATTTTTGCATACTGAATGTTGACATTAATATTTACTTTGTAAGTATTATATTATTTTACTTTGTTGTGAATGTGAAGACTATGTAGGTCATTGCCTTTTTTTTTTTGTTTGTTTTAATTTTCTCTCAGTTATTTTTAATCATGGTCTGGCAGTTTGAGTAATCTATGCGGCCTACCCCAATGTCCTTTCTTTGGTATTGTTCGTCGAATCGTTGAGCTAGTTGAGCTGCGCGATTACTGACAAATGCGTGCACTGACTGGACAGGTCCTCTCAATCTGTGTGGTTCTTTCCTCAAAAGACCATTTCAGACACCAATCTACATGGTCTTCACATGAAGTGACCAAGATTATGTCTGGACTTTATAAGAGACTGTGACCTCTGAGTTTGTTTCGGCCTTTCTTCTCAGAGTAGTCAGATAGGAAACGCCGACCTCATCTAGTTTAAAAAAAAAATTGACTTGTAAAAGTGTTTGTACAAACCTACTTACAGAAATAAAAATCATTTATCATTTATCATTTATGTCTTAATATACTAGCTGTTGCCCGCGTGTATGTCGGAAATTATCCCACTGGAACCTTCTACCGGGATGAAAAGTATCCTATGTCTTAATATACTAGCTGTTGCCAGCGGCTTCGCCCGCGTGTATGTCGGATATTATCCCACGGGAACCTTCTACCGGGAAGAAAAGTATCCTATGTCTTAATATACTAGCTGTTGCCCGCGGCTTCGACCGCGTGTATGTCGGAAAATATCCCACGGGAACCTTCTACCGGGATGAAAAGTATCCTATGTTTTAATATACTAGCTGTTGCCAGCGGCTTCGCCCGCGTGTATGTTGGAAATTATCCCACGGGAACCTTCTACCGGGATGAAAAGTATCCTATGTCTTAATATACTAGCTGTTGCCAGCGTGTATGTCGGATATTATCCCACGGGAACCTTCTACCGGGATGAAAAGTATCCTGTCTTAATATACTAGCTGTTGCCCGCGTGTATGTCGGAAATTATCCCACGGGAACCTTCTACCGGGATGAAAAGTATCCTATGTCTTACTATACTAGCTGTTGCCAGCGGCTTCGCCCGCGTGTATGTTGGAAATTATCCCACGGGAACCTTCTACCAGGATGAAAAGTATCCTACGTCTTAATATACTCGCTGTTGCCAGCGTGTATGTCGGATATTATCCCACGGGAACCTTCTACCGGGATGAAAAGTATCCTATGTCTTAATATACTAGCTGTTGCCAGCGGCTATGTCAGAAATTATCCCACGGGAACCTTCTACCGGGATGAAAAGTATCCTATGTCTTAATATAATAGCTGTTGCCAGCGTGTATGTCGGAAATTATCCCACGGGTACCTTCTACCGGGATGAAAAGTATCCTATGTCTTAATATACTAGCTGTTGCCAGCGGCTTCGCCCGCGTGTATGTCGGAAATTATCCCACGGGAACCTTCTACCGGGATGAAAAGTATCCTATGTCTTAATATACTAGCTGTTGCCCGCGTGTATGTCGGAAATTATCCCACGGGAACCTTCTACCGGGATGAAAAGTATCCTATGTCTTACTATACTAGCTGTTGCCAGCGGCTTCGCCCGCGTGTATGTTGGAAATTATCCCACGGGAACCTTCTACCGGGATGAAAAGTATCCTATGTCTTAATATACTAGCTGTTGCCAGCGTGTATGTCGGATATTATCCCACGGGAACCTTCTACCGGGATGAAAAGTATCCTATGTCTTAATATACTAGCTGTTGCCCGCGTGTATGTCGGAAATTATCCCACGGGAACCTTCTACCGGGATGAAAAGTATCCTATGTCTTAATATACTAGCTTTTGCCAGCGTGTATGTCGGATATTATCCCACGGGAACCTTCTACCGGGATGAAAAGTATCCTATGTCTTAATATACTAGCTGTTGCCCGCGTGTATGTCAGAAATTATCCCACGGGAACCTTCTACCGGGATGAAAAGTATCCTATGTCGTAATATACTAGCTGTTGCCCGCGTGTATGTCGGAAATTATCCCACAGGAACCTTCTACCGGGATGAAAAGTATCCTATGTCTTACTATACTAGCTGTTGCCAGCGGCTTTGCCCGCGTGTATGTTGGAAATTATCCCACGGGAACCTTCTACCGGGATGAAAAGTATCCTATGTCTTAATATACTAGCTGTTGCCAGCGTGTATGTCGGATATTATCCCACGGGAACCTTCTACCGGGATGAAAAGTATCCTATGTCGTAATATACTAGCTGTTGCCCGCGTGTATGTCGGAAATTATCCCACGGGAACCTTCTACCGCGATGAAAAGTATCCTATGTCTTACTATACTAGCTGTTGCCAGCGGCTTCGCCCGCGTGTATGTTGGAAATTATCCCACGGGAACCTTCTACCGGGATGAAAAGTATCCTATGTCTTAATATACTAGCTGTTGCCAGCGTGTATGTCGGATATTATCCCACGGGAACCTTCTACCGGGATGAAAAGTATCCTATGTCTTACTATACTAGCTGTTGCCAGCGGCTTCGCCCGCGTGTATGTTGGAAATTATCCCACGGGAACCTTCTACCGGAATGAAAAGTATCCTATGTCTTAATATACCAGCTGTTGCCCGCGTGTATGTCGGAAATTATCCCACGGGAACCTTCTACCGGGATGAAAAGTATCCTTTGTCTTAATATACTAGCTGTTGCCAGCGGCTATGTCGGAAATTATCTCACGGGAACCTTCTACCGGGATGAAAAGTATCCTATGTCTTATTATACTAGCTGTTGCCAGCGTGTATGTCAGAAATTATCCCACGGGAAACTTCTACTGGGATGAAAAGTATCCTATGTCTTAATATACTAGCTGTTGCCAGCGGCTTCGCCCGCGTGTATGTCGGAAATTATCCCACGGGAACCTTCTACCGGGATGAAAAGTATCCTTTGTCTTAATATACTAGCTGTTGCCAGCGGCTATGTCGGAAATTATCTCACGGGAACCTTCTACCGGGATGAAAAGTATCCTATGTCTTAATATACTAGCTGTTGCCAGCGTGTATGTCGGAAATTATCCCACGGGAAACTTCTACTGGGATGAAAAGTATCCTATGTCTTAATATACTAGCTGTTGCCAGCGGCTTCGCCCGCGTGTATGTCGGGAATTATCCCACGGGAACCTTCTACCGGGATGAAAAGTATCCTATGTCTTAATATACTAGCTGTTGCCCGCGGCTTCGCCCGCGTGTATGTCGGAAATTATCCCACGGGAACCTTCTACCGGGATGAAAAGTATCCTATGTCTTAATATACTAGCTGTTGCCCGCGTGTATGTCGGAAATTATCCCACGGGAACCTTCTACCGGGATGAAAAGTATCATATGTCTTAATATACTAGCTGTTGCAAGCGTGTATATCGGATATTATCCCACGGGAACCTTCTACCGGGATGAAAAGTATCCTATGTCTTAATATACTAGCTGTTGCCCGCGTGTATGTCGGAAATTATCCCACGGGAACCTTCTACCGGGATGAAAAATATCCTATGTCTTAATATACCAGCTGTTGCCCGCGTGTATGTCGGAAATTATCCCACGGGAACCTTCTACCGGGATGAAAAGTATCCTATGTCTTACTATACTAGCTGTTGCCAGCGGCTTCGCCCGCGTGTATGTTGGAAATTATCCCACGGGAACCTTCTACCGGGATGAAAAGTATCCTATGTCTTAATATACTAGCTGTTGCCAGCGTGTATGTCGGAAATTATCCCACGGGAACCTTCTACCGGGATGAAAAGTATCCTATGTCTTAATATACTAGCTGTTGCCAGCGGCTTCGCCCGCGTGTATGTCGGAAATTATCCCACGGGAACCTTCTACCGGGATGAAAAGTATCCTATGTCTTAATATACTAGCTGTTGCCAGCGGCTTCGCCCGCGTGTATGTCGGAAATTATCCCACGGGAACCTTCTACCGGGATGAAAAGTATCCTATGTCTTACTATACTAGCTGTTGCCAGCGGCTTCGCCCGCGTGTATGTCGGAAATTATCCCACGGGAACCTTCTACCGGGATGAAAAGTATCCTATGTCTTAATATACTAGCTGTTGCCAGCGGCTTCGCCCGCGTGTATGTCGGAAATTATCCCACGGGAACCTTCTACCGTGATGAAAAGTATCCTATGTCTTAATATACTAGCTGTTGCCAGCGGCTTCGCCCGCGTGTATATCGGAAATTATCCCACGGGAACCTTCTACCGGGATGAAAAGTATCCTATGTCTTAATATACTAGCTGTTGCCAGCGCGTATGTTGGAAATTATCCCACGGGAACCTTCTACCGGGATGAAAAGTATCCTATGTCTTAATATACTAGCTGTTGCCAGCGTGTATGTCGGAAATTATCCCACGGGAACCTTCTACCGGGATGAAAAGTATCCTATGTCTTAATATACTAGCTGTTGCCAGCGGCTTCGCCCGCGTGTATGTCGGAAATTATCCCACGGGAACCTTCTACCGGGATGAAAAGTATCCTATGTCTTAATATACTAACTGTTGCCAGCGTGTATGTCGGAAATTATCCCACGGGAACCTTCTACCGGGATGAAAAGTATCCTTTGTCTTAATATACTAGCTGTTGCCAGCGGCTTCGCCCGCGTGTATGTCGGAAATTATCCCACGGGAACCTTCTACTGGGATGAAAAGTATCCTATGTCTTAATATACTAGCTGTTGCCCGCGTGTATGTCGGAAATTATCCCACGGGAACCTTCTACCGGGATGAAAAGTATCCTATGTCTTAATATACTAGCTGTTGCCCGCGTGTATGTCGGAAATTATCCCACGGGAACCTTCTACCGGGATGAAAAGTATCCTATGTCTTAATATACTAGCTGTTGCCCGCGTGTATGTCGGAATTTATCCCACGGGAACCTTCTACCGGGATGAAAAGTATCCTATGTCTTAATATACTAGCTGTTGCCAGCGGCTTCGCCCGCGTGTATGTCGGAAATTATCCCACGGGAACCTTCTACCGGGATGAAAAGTATCCTATGTCTTAATATACTAGCTGTTGCCAGCGTGTATGTCGGATATTATCCCACGGGAACCTTCTACCGGGATGAAAAGTATCCTATGTCTTAATATACTAGCTGTTGCCTGCGTGTATGTCGGACATTATCCCACGGGAACCTTCTACCGGGATGAAAAGTATCCTATGTCTTAATATACTAGCTGCTGCCAGCGTGTATGTCGGATATTATCCCACGGGAACCTTCTACCGGGATGAAAAGTATCCTATGTCTTAATATACTAGCTGTTGCCAGCGGCTATGTCGGAAATTATCCCACGGGAACCTTCTACCGGGATGAAAAGTATCCTATGTCTTAATATACTAGCTGTTGCTCGCGTGTATGTCGGAAATTATCCCACGGGAACCTTCTACCGGGATGAAAAGTATCCTATGTCTTAATATACTAGCTGTTGCCAGCGTGTAAGTCGGATATTATCCCACGGGAACCTTCTACCGGGATGAAAAGTATCCTATGTCTTAATATACTAGCTGTTGCCAGCGTGTATGTCGGATATTATCCCACGGGAACCTTCTACTGGGATGAAAAGTATCCTATGTCTTAATATACTAGCTGTTGCCAGCGGCTATGTCGGAAATTATCCCACGGGAACCTTCTACCGGGATGAAAAGTATCCTATGTCTTAATATACTAGCTGTTGGCCGCGTGTATGTCGGAAATTATCCCACGGGAACCTTCTACCGGGATGAAAAGTATCCTATGTCTTAATATACTAGCTGTTGCCAGCGGCTTCGCCCGCGTGTATGTCGGAAATTATGCCACGGGAACCTTCTACCGGGATGAAAAGTATCCTATGTCTTAATATAATAGCTGTTGCCAGCGTGTATGTCGGAAATTATCCCACGGGAACCTTCTACCGGGATGAAAAGTATCCTATGTCTTAATATACTAGCTGTTGCCAGCGTGTATGTCGGAAATTATCCCACGGGAAACTTCTACTGGGATGAAAAGTATCCTATGTCTTAATATACTAGCTGTTGCCAGCGGCTTCGCCCGCGAGTATGTCGGGAATTATCCCACGGGAACCTTCTACCGGGATGAAAAGTATCCTATGTCTTAATATACTAGCTGTTGCCCGCGGCTTCGCCCGCGTGTATGTCGGAAATTATCCCACGGGAACCTTCTACCGGGATGAAAAGTATCCTATGTCTTAATATACTAGCTGTTGCCCGCGTGTATGTCGGAAATTATCCCACGGGAACCTTCTACCGGGATGAAAAGTATCATATGTCTTAATATACTAGCTGTTGCAAGCGTGTATATCGGATATTATCCCACGGGAACCTTCTACCGGGATGAAAAGTATCCTATGTCTTAATATACTAGCTGTTGCCCGCGTGTATGTCGGAAATTATCCCACGGGAACCTTCTACCGGGATGAAAAATATCCTATGTCTTAATATACCAGCTGTTGCCCGCGTGTATGTCGGAAATTATCCCACGGGAACCTTCTACCGGGATGAAAAGTATCCTATGTCTTACTATACTAGCTGTTGCCAGCGGCTTCGCCCGCGTGTATGTTGGAAATTATCCCACGGGAACCTTCTACCGGGATGAAAAGTATCCTATGTCTTAATATACTAGCTGTTGCCAGCGTGTATGTCGGAAATTATCCCACGGGAACCTTCTACCGGGATGAAAAGTATCCTATGTCTTAATATACTAGCTGTTGCCAGCGGCTTCGCCCGCGTGTATGTCGGAAATTATCCCACGGGAACCTTCTACCGGGATGAAAAGTATCCTATGTCTTAATATACTAGCTGTTGCCAGCGGCTTCGCCCGCGTGTATGTCGGAAATTATCCCACGGGAACCTTCTACCGGGATGAAAAGTATCCTATGTCTTACTATACTAGCTGTTGCCAGCGGCTTCGCCCGCGTGTATGTCGGAAATTATCCCACGGGAACCTTCTACCGGGATGAAAAGTATCCTATGTCTTAATATACTAGCTGTTGCCAGCGGCTTCGCCCGCGTGTATGTCGGAAATTATCCCACGGGAACCTTCTACCGTGATGAAAAGTATCCTATGTCTTAATATACTAGCTGTTGCCAGCGGCTTCGCCCGCGTGTATATCGGAAATTATCCCACGGGAACCTTCTACCGGGATGAAAAGTATCCTATGTCTTAATATACTAGCTGTTGCCAGCGCGTATGTTGGAAATTATCCCACGGGAACCTTCTACCGGGATGAAAAGTATCCTATGTCTTAATATACTAGCTGTTGCCAGCGTGTATGTCGTAAATTATCCCACGGGAACCTTCTACCGGGATGAAAAGTATCCTATGTCTTAATATACTAGCTGTTGCCAGCGGCTTCGCCCGCGTGTATGTCGGAAATTATCCCACGGGAACCTTCTACCGGGATGAAAAGTATCCTATGTCTTAATATACTAACTGTTGCCAGCGTGTATGTCGGAAATTATCCCACGGGAACCTTCTACCGGGATGAAAAGTATCCTATGTCTTAATATACTAGCTGTTGCCAGCGGATTCGCCCGCGTGTATGTCGGAAATTATCCCACGGGAACCTTCTACTGGGATGAAAAGTATCCTATGTCTTAATATACTAGCTGTTGCCCGCGTGTATGTCGGAAATTATCCCACAAGAACCTTCTACCGGGATGAAAAGTATCCTATGTCTTAATATACTAGCTGTTGCCCGCGTGTATGTCGGAAATTATCCCACGGGAACCTTCTACCGGGATGAAAAGTATCCTATGTCTTAATATACTAGCTGTTGCCCGCGTGTATGTCGGAATTTATCCCACGGGAACCTTCTACCGGGATGAAAAGTATCCTATGTCTTAATATACTAGCTGTTGCCAGCGGCTTCGCCCGCGTGTATGTCGGAAATTATCCCACGGGAACCTTCTACCGGGATGAAAAGTATCCTATGTCTTAATATACTAGCTGTTGCCAGCGTGTATGTCGGATATTATCCCACGGGAACCTTCTACCGGGATGAAAAGTATCCTATGTCTTAATATACTAGCTGTTGCCTGCGTGTATGTCGGACATTATCCCACGGGAACCTTCTACCGGGATGAAAAGTATCCTATGTCTTAATATACTAGCTGCTGCCAGCGTGAATGTCGGATATTATCCCACGGGAACCTTCTACCGGGATGAAAAGTATCCTATGTCTTAATATACTAGCTGTTGCCAGCGGCTATGTCGGAAATTATCCCACGGGAACCTTCTACCGGGATGAAAAGTATCCTATGTCTTAATATACTAGCTGTTGCTCGCGTGTATGTCGGAAATTATCCCACGGGAACCTTCTACCGGGATGAAAAGTATCCTATGTCTTAATATACTAGCTGTTGCCAGCGTGTAAGTCGGATATTATCCCACGGGAACCTTCTACCGGGATGAAAAGTATCCTATGTCTTAATATACTAGCTGTTGCCAGCGTGTATGTCGGATATTATCCCACGGGAACCTTCTACTGGGATGAAAAGTATCCTATGTCTTAATATACTAGCTGTTGCCAGCGGCTATGTCGGAAATTATCCCACGGGAACCTTCTACCGGGATGAAAAGTATCCTATGTCTTAATATACTAGCTGTTGGCCGCGTGTATGTCGGAAATTATCCCACGGGAACCTTCTACCGGGATGAAAAGTATCCTATGTCTTAATATACTAGCTGTTGCCAGCGGCTTCGCCCGCGTGTATGTCGGAAATTATGCCACGGGAACCTTCTACCGGGATGAAAAGTATCCTATGTCTTAATATAATAGCTGTTGCCAGCGTGTATGTCGGAAATTATCCCACGGGAACCTTCTACCGGGATGAAAAGTATCCTATGTCTTAATATACTAGCTGTTGCCAGCGGCTATGTCGGAAATTATGCCACGGGAACCTTCTACCGGGATGAAAAGTATCCTATGTCTTAATATACTAGCTGTTGCCCGCGTGTATGTCGGAAATTATCCCATGGGAACCTTCTACCGGGATGAAAAGTATCCTATGTCTTAATATACTAGCTGTTGCCAGCGGCTTCGCCCGCGTGTATGTCGGAAATTATCCCACGGGAACCTTCTACCGGGATGAAAAGTATCCTATGTCTTAATATACTAGCTGTTGCCAGCGTGTATATCGGAAATTATCCCACGGGAACCTTCTACCGGGATGAAAAGTATCCTATGTCTTAATATACTAGCTGTTGCCAGCGCGTATGTCGGAAATTATCCCACGGGAACCTTCTACCGGGATGAAAAGTATCCTATGTCTTAATATACTAGCTGTTGCCAGCGGCTTCGCCAGCGTGTATGTCGGAAATTATCCCACGGGAACCTTCTACTGGGATGAAAAGTATCCTATGTCTTAATATACTAGCTGTTGCCAGCGTGTATGTCGGATATTATCCCACGGGAACCTTCTATAGGGATGAAAAGTATCCTATGTCGTAATATACTAGCTGTTGCCAGCGGCTATGTCGAAAATTATCCCACGGGAACCTTCTACCGGGATGAAAAGTATCCTATGTCTTAATATACTAGCTGTTGCCCGCGTGTATGTCGGAAATTATCCCACATGAACCTTCTACCGGGATGAAAAGTATCCTATGTCTTAATATACTAGCTGTTGCCAGCGTGTATGTCGGATATTATCCCACGGGAACCTTCTACCGGGATGAAAAGTATCCTGTGTCTTAATATACTAGCTGTTGCCAGCGTGTATGTCGGATATTATCCCACGGGAACCTTCTACCGGGATGAAAAGTATCCTATGTCTTAATATACTAGCTGTTGCCCGCGTGTATGTCGGAAATTATCCCACGGGAACCTTCTACCGGGATGAAATGTATCCTACGTCTTAATATACTAGCTGTTGCAATTGGCTTTGTCCGCGTGTATGTCGGAAATTATGCCACGGGAACCTTCTACCGGGATGAAAAGTATCCTATGTCTTAATATAATAGCTGTTGCCAGCGTGTATGTCGGAAATCATCCCACGGGAACCTTCTACCGGGATGAAAAGTATCCTATGTCTTAATATACTAGCTGTTGCCAGCGGCTATGTCGAAAATTATCCCACGGGAACCTTCTACCGGGATGAAAAGTATCCTTAGTCTTAATATACTAGCTGTTGCCCGCGTGTATGTCGGAAATTATCCCACGGGAACCTTCTACCGGGATGAAAAGTATCCTATGTCTTAATATACTAGCTGTTGCCAGCGTGTATGTCGGATATTATCCCACGGGAACCTTCTACCGGGATGAAAAGTATCCTATGTCTTAATATACTAGCTGTTGCCAGCGGCTATGTCGGAAATTATCCCACGGGAACCTTCTACCGGGATGAAAAGTATCCTATGTCTTAATATACTAGCTGTTGCCCGCGTGTATGTCGGAAATTATCCCACGGGAACCTTCTACCGGGATGAAAAGTATCCTATGTCTTAATATACTAGCTGTTGCCAGCGGCTTCGCCCGCGTGTATGTCGGAAATTATGCCACGGGAACCTTCTACCGGGATGAAAAGTATCCTATGTCTTAATATAATAGCTGTTGCCAGCGTGTATGTCGGAAATTATCCCACGGGAACCTTCTACCGGGATGAAAAGTATCCTATGTCTTAATATACTAGCTGTTGCCAGCGGCTATGTCGGAAATTATGCCACGGGAACCTTCTACCGGGATGAAAAGTATCCTATGTCTTAATATACTAGCTGTTGCCAGCGTGTATATCGGAAATTATCCCACGGGAACCTTCTACCGGGATGAAAAGTATCCTATGTCTTAATATACTAGCTGTTGCCAGCGCGTATGTCGGAAATTATCCCACGGGAACCTTCTACCGGGATGAAAAGTATCCTATGTCTTAATATACTAGCTGTTGCCAGCGGCTTCGCCCGCGTGTATGTCGGAAATTATCCCACGGGAACCTTCTACCGGGATGAAAAGTATCCTATGTCTCAATATACTAGCTGTTGCCCGTGTGTATGTCGGAAATTATCCCACGGGAACCTTCTACCGGGATGAAAAGTATCCTATGTCTTACTATACTAGCTGTTGCCAGCGGCTTCGCCCGCGTGTATGTTGGAAATTATCCCACGGGAACCTTCTATCGGGATGAAAAGTATCCTATGTCTTAATATACTAGCTGTTGCCAGCGTGAATGTCGGAAATTATCCCACGGGAACCTTCTACCGGGATGAAAAGTATCCTATGTCTTAATATACTAGCTGTTGCCAGCGGCTATGTCAGAAATTATCCCACGGGAACCTTCTACCGTGATGAAAAGTATCCTATGTCTTAATATAATAGCTGTTGCCAGCGTGTATGTCGGAAATTATCCCACGGGAACCTTCTACCGGGATGAAAAGTATCCTATGTCTTAATATACTAGCTGTTGCCAGCAGCTTCGCCCGCGTGTATGTCGGAAATTATCCCACGGGAACCTTCTACCGGGATGAAAAGTATCCTATGTCTTAATATACTAGCTGTTGCCCGCGTGTATGTCGGAAATTATCCCACGGGAACCTTCTACCGGGATGAAAAGTATCCTATGTCTTACTATACTAGCTGTTGCCAGCGGCTTCGCCCGCGTGTATGTTGGAAATTATCCCACGGGAACCTTCTACCGGGATGAAAAGTATCCTATGTCTTAATATACTAGCTGTTGCCAGCGTGTATGTCGGATATTATCCCACGGGAACCTTCTACCGGGATGAAAAGTATCCTATGTCTTAATATACTAGCTGTTGCCCGCGTGTATGTCGGAAATTATCCCACGGGAACCTTCTACCGGGATGAAAAGTATCCTATGTCTTAATATACTAGCTTTTGCCAGCGTGTATGTCGGATATTATCCCACGGGAACCTTCTACCGGGATGAAAAGTATCCTATGTCTTAATATACTAGCTGTTGCCCGCGTGTATGTCGGAAATTATCCCACGGGAACCTTCTACCGGGATGAAAAGTATCCTATGTCGTAATATACTAGCTGTTGCCCGCGTGTATGTCGGAAATTATCCCACGGGAACCTTCTACCGGGATGAAAAGTATCCTATGTCTTACTATACTAGCTGTTGCCAGCGGCTTCGCCCGCGTGTATGTTGGAAATTATCCCACGGGAACCTTCTACCGGGATGAAAAGTATCCTATGTCTTAATATACTAGCTGTTGCCAGCGGCTATGTCGGAAATTATCCCACGGGAACCTTCTACCGGGATGAAAAGTATCCTATGTCTTAATATACTAGCTGTTGCTCGCGTGTATGTCGGAAATTATCCCACGGGAACCTTCTACCGGGATGAAAAGTATCCTATGTCTTAATATACTAGCTGTTGCCAGCGTGTAAGTCGGATATTATCCCACGGGAACCTTCTACCGGGATGAAAAGTATCCTATGTCTTAATATACTAGCTGTTGCCAGCGTGTATGTCGGATATTATCCCACGGGAACCTTCTACTGGGATGAAAAGTATCCTATGTCTTAATATACTAGCTGTTGCCAGCGGCTATGTCGGAAATTATCCCACGGGAACCTTCTACCGGGATGAAAAGTATCCTATGTCTTAATATACTAGCTGTTGGCCGCGTGTATGTCGGAAATTATCCCACGGGAACCTTCTACCGGGATGAAAAGTATCCTATGTCTTAATATACTAGCTGTTGCCAGCGGCTTCGCCCGCGTGTATGTCGGAAATTATGCCACGGGAACCTTCTACCGGGATGAAAAGTATCCTATGTCTTAATATAATAGCTGTTGCCAGCGTGTATGTCGGAAATTATCCCACGGGAACCTTCTACCGGGATGAAAAGTATCCTATGTCTTAATATACTAGCTGTTGCCAGCGTGTATGTCGGAAATTATCCCACGGGAAACTTCTACTGGGATGAAAAGTATCCTATGTCTTAATATACTAGCTGTTGCCAGCGGCTTCGCCCGCGTGTATGTCGGGAATTATCCCACGGGAACCTTCTACCGGGATGAAAAGTATCCTATGTCTTAATATACTAGCTGTTGCCCGCGGCTTCGCCCGCGTGTATGTCGGAAATTATCCCACGGGAACCTTCTACCGGGATGAAAAGTATCCTATGTCTTAATATACTAGCTGTTGCCCGCGTGTATGTCGGAAATTATCCCACGGGAACCTTCTACCGGGATGAAAAGTATCATATGTCTTAATATACTAGCTGTTGCAAGCGTGTATATCGGATATTATCCCACGGGAACCTTCTACCGGGATGAAAAGTATCCTATGTCTTAATATACTAGCTGTTGCCCGCGTGTATGTCGGAAATTATCCCACGGGAACCTTCTACCGGGATGAAAAATATCCTATGTCTTAATATACCAGCTGTTGCCCGCGTGTATGTCGGAAATTATCCCACGGGAACCTTCTACCGGGATGAAAAGTATCCTATGTCTTACTATACTAGCTGTTGCCAGCGGCTTCGCCCGCGTGTATGTTGGAAATTATCCCACGGGAACCTTCTACCGGGATGAAAAGTATCCTATGTCTTAATATACTAGCTGTTGCCAGCGTGTATGTCGGAAATTATCCCACGGGAACCTTCTACCGGGATGAAAAGTATCCTATGTCTTAATATACTAGCTGTTGCCAGCGGCTTCGCCCGCGTGTATGTCGGAAATTATCCCACGGGAACCTTCTACCGGGATGAAAAGTATCCTATGTCTTAATATACTAGCTGTTGCCAGCGGCTTCGCCCGCGTGTATGTCGGAAATTATCCCACGGGAACCTTCTACCGGGATGAAAAGTATCCTATGTCTTACTATACTAGCTGTTGCCAGCGGCTTCGCCCGCGTGTATGTCGGAAATTATCCCACGGGAACCTTCTACCGGGATGAAAAGTATCCTATGTCTTAATATACTAGCTGTTGCCAGCGGCTTCGCCCGCGTGTATGTCGGAAATTATCCCACGGGAACCTTCTACCGTGATGAAAAGTATCCTATGTCTTAATATACTAGCTGTTGCCAGCGGCTTCGCCCGCGTGTATGTCGGAAATTATCCCACGGGAACCTTCTACCGGGATGAAAAGTATCCTATGTCTTAATATACTAGCTGTTGCCCGCGTGTATGTCGGAAATTATCCCACGGGAACCTTCTCCCGGGATGAAAAGTATCCTGTCTTAATATACTAGCTGTTGCCAGCGTCTATGTCGGAAATTATCCCACGGGAACCTTCTACCGGGATGAAAAGTATCCTATGTCTTAATATACTAGCTGTTGCCAGCGTGTATGTCGGAAATTATCCCACGGGAACCTTCTACCGGGATGAAAAGTATCCTATGTCTTACTATACTAGCTGTTGCCAGCGGCTTCGCCCGCGTGTATGTCGGAAATTATCCCACGGGAACCTTCTACCGGGATGAAAAGTATCCTATGTCTTAATATACTAGCTGTTGCCAGCGGCTTCGCCCGCGTGTATGTCGGAAATTATCCCACGGGAACCTTCTACCGTGATGAAAAGTATCCTATGTCTTAATATACTAGCTGTTGCCAGCGGCTTCGCCCGCGTGTATATCGGAAATTATCCCACGGGAACCTTCTACCGGGATGAAAAGTATCCTATGTCTTAATATACTAGCTGTTGCCAGCGCGTATGTTGGAAATTATCCCACGGGAACCTTCTACCGGGATGAAAAGTATCCTATGTCTTAATATACTAGCTGTTGCCAGCGTGTATGTCGTAAATTATCCCACGGGAACCTTCTACCGGGATGAAAAGTATCCTATGTCTTAATATACTAGCTGTTGCCAGCGGCTTCGCCCGCGTGTATGTCGGAAATTATCCCACGGGAACCTTCTACCGGGATGAAAAGTATCCTATGTCTTAATATACTAACTGTTGCCAGCGTGTATGTCGGAAATTATCCCACGGGAACCTTCTACCGGGATGAAAAGTATCCTATGTCTTAATATACTAGCTGTTGCCAGCGGATTCGCCCGCGTGTATGTCGGAAATTATCCCACGGGAACCTTCTACTGGGATGAAAAGTATCCTATGTCTTAATATACTAGCTGTTGCCCGCGTGTATGTCGGAAATTATCCCACAAGAACCTTCTACCGGGATGAAAAGTATCCTATGTCTTAATATACTAGCTGTTGCCCGCGTGTATGTCGGAAATTATCCCACGGGAACCTTCTACCGGGATGAAAAGTATCCTATGTCTTAATATACTAGCTGTTGCCCGCGTGTATGTCGGAATTTATCCCACGGGAACCTTCTACCGGGATGAAAAGTATCCTATGTCTTAATATACTAGCTGTTGCCAGCGGCTTCGCCCGCGTGTATGTCGGAAATTATCCCACGGGAACCTTCTACCGGGATGAAAAGTATCCTATGTCTTAATATACTAGCTGTTGCCAGCGTGTATGTCGGATATTATCCCACGGGAACCTTCTACCGGGATGAAAAGTATCCTATGTCTTAATATACTAGCTGTTGCCTGCGTGTATGTCGGACATTATCCCACGGGAACCTTCTACCGGGATGAAAAGTATCCTATGTCTTAATATACTAGCTGCTGCCAGCGTGAATGTCGGATATTATCCCACGGGAACCTTCTACCGGGATGAAAAGTATCCTATGTCTTAATATACTAGCTGTTGCCAGCGGCTATGTCGGAAATTATCCCACGGGAACCTTCTACCGGGATGAAAAGTATCCTATGTCTTAATATACTAGCTGTTGCTCGCGTGTATGTCGGAAATTATCCCACGGGAACCTTCTACCGGGATGAAAAGTATCCTATGTCTTAATATACTAGCTGTTGCCAGCGTGTAAGTCGGATATTATCCCACGGGAACCTTCTACCGGGATGAAAAGTATCCTATGTCTTAATATACTAGCTGTTGCCAGCGTGTATGTCGGATATTATCCCACGGGAACCTTCTACTGGGATGAAAAGTATCCTATGTCTTAATATACTAGCTGTTGCCAGCGGCTATGTCGGAAATTATCCCACGGGAACCTTCTACCGGGATGAAAAGTATCCTATGTCTTAATATACTAGCTGTTGGCCGCGTGTATGTCGGAAATTATCCCACGGGAACCTTCTACCGGGATGAAAAGTATCCTATGTCTTAATATACTAGCTGTTGCCAGCGGCTTCGCCCGCGTGTATGTCGGAAATTATGCCACGGGAACCTTCTACCGGGATGAAAAGTATCCTATGTCTTAATATAATAGCTGTTGCCAGCGTGTATGTCGGAAATTATCCCACGGGAACCTTCTACCGGGATGAAAAGTATCCTATGTCTTAATATACTAGCTGTTGCCAGCGGCTATGTCGGAAATTATGCCACGGGAACCTTCTACCGGGATGAAAAGTATCCTATGTCTTAATATACTAGCTGTTGCCCGCGTGTATGTCGGAAATTATCCCATGGGAACCTTCTACCGGGATGAAAAGTATCCTATGTCTTAATATACTAGCTGTTGCCAGCGGCTTCGCCCGCGTGTATGTCGGAAATTATCCCACGGGAACCTTCTACCGGGATGAAAAGTATCCTATGTCTTAATATACTAGCTGTTGCCAGCGTGTATATCGGAAATTATCCCACGGGAACCTTCTACCGGGATGAAAAGTATCCTATGTCTTAATATACTAGCTGTTGCCAGCGCGTATGTCGGAAATTATCCCACGGGAACCTTCTACCGGGATGAAAAGTATCCTATGTCTTAATATACTAGCTGTTGCCAGCGGCTTCGCCAGCGTGTATGTCGGAAATTATCCCACGGGAACCTTCTACTGGGATGAAAAGTATCCTATGTCTTAATATACTAGCTGTTGCCAGCGTGTATGTCGGATATTATCCCACGGGAACCTTCTATAGGGATGAAAAGTATCCTATGTCGTAATATACTAGCTGTTGCCAGCGGCTATGTCGAAAATTATCCCACGGGAACCTTCTACCGGGATGAAAAGTATCCTATGTCTTAATATACTAGCTGTTGCCCGCGTGTATGTCGGAAATTATCCCACATGAACCTTCTACCGGGATGAAAAGTATCCTATGTCTTAATATACTAGCTGTTGCCAGCGTGTATGTCGGATATTATCCCACGGGAACCTTCTACCGGGATGAAAAGTATCCTGTGTCTTAATATACTAGCTGTTGCCAGCGTGTATGTCGGATATTATCCCACGGGAACCTTCTACCGGGATGAAAAGTATCCTATGTCTTAATATACTAGCTGTTGCCCGCGTGTATGTCGGAAATTATCCCACGGGAACCTTCTACCGGGATGAAATGTATCCTACGTCTTAATATACTAGCTGTTGCAATTGGCTTTGTCCGCGTGTATGTCGGAAATTATGCCACGGGAACCTTCTACCGGGATGAAAAGTATCCTATGTCTTAATATAATAGCTGTTGCCAGCGTGTATGTCGGAAATCATCCCACGGGAACCTTCTACCGGGATGAAAAGTATCCTATGTCTTAATATACTAGCTGTTGCCAGCGGCTATGTCGAAAATTATCCCACGGGAACCTTCTACCGGGATGAAAAGTATCCTTAGTCTTAATATACTAGCTGTTGCCCGCGTGTATGTCGGAAATTATCCCACGGGAACCTTCTACCGGGATGAAAAGTATCCTATGTCTTAATATACTAGCTGTTGCCAGCGTGTATGTCGGATATTATCCCACGGGAACCTTCTACCGGGATGAAAAGTATCCTATGTCTTAATATACTAGCTGTTGCCAGCGGCTATGTCGGAAATTATCCCACGGGAACCTTCTACCGGGATGAAAAGTATCCTATGTCTTAATATACTAGCTGTTGCCCGCGTGTATGTCGGAAATTATCCCACGGGAACCTTCTACCGGGATGAAAAGTATCCTATGTCTTAATATACTAGCTGTTGCCAGCGGCTTCGCCCGCGTGTATGTCGGAAATTATGCCACGGGAACCTTCTACCGGGATGAAAAGTATCCTATGTCTTAATATAATAGCTGTTGCCAGCGTGTATGTCGGAAATTATCCCACGGGAACCTTCTACCGGGATGAAAAGTATCCTATGTCTTAATATACTAGCTGTTGCCAGCGGCTATGTCGGAAATTATGCCACGGGAACCTTCTACCGGGATGAAAAGTATCCTATGTCTTAATATACTAGCTGTTGCCAGCGTGTATATCGGAAATTATCCCACGGGAACCTTCTACCGGGATGAAAAGTATCCTATGTCTTAATATACTAGCTGTTGCCAGCGCGTATGTCGGAAATTATCCCACGGGAACCTTCTACCGGGATGAAAAGTATCCTATGTCTTAATATACTAGCTGTTGCCAGCGGCTTCGCCCGCGTGTATGTCGGAAATTATCCCACGGGAACCTTCTACCGGGATGAAAAGTATCCTATGTCTCAATATACTAGCTGTTGCCCGTGTGTATGTCGGAAATTATCCCACGGGAACCTTCTACCGGGATGAAAAGTATCCTATGTCTTACTATACTAGCTGTTGCCAGCGGCTTCGCCCGCGTGTATGTTGGAAATTATCCCACGGGAACCTTCTATCGGGATGAAAAGTATCCTATGTCTTAATATACTAGCTGTTGCCAGCGTGAATGTCGGAAATTATCCCACGGGAACCTTCTACCGGGATGAAAAGTATCCTATGTCTTAATATACTAGCTGTTGCCAGCGGCTATGTCAGAAATTATCCCACGGGAACCTTCTACCGTGATGAAAAGTATCCTATGTCTTAATATAATAGCTGTTGCCAGCGTGTATGTCGGAAATTATCCCACGGGAACCTTCTACCGGGATGAAAAGTATCCTATGTCTTAATATACTAGCTGTTGCCAGCAGCTTCGCCCGCGTGTATGTCGGAAATTATCCCACGGGAACCTTCTACCGGGATGAAAAGTATCCTATGTCTTAATATACTAGCTGTTGCCCGCGTGTATGTCGGAAATTATCCCACGGGAACCTTCTACCGGGATGAAAAGTATCCTATGTCTTACTATACTAGCTGTTGCCAGCGGCTTCGCCCGCGTGTATGTTGGAAATTATCCCACGGGAACCTTCTACCGGGATGAAAAGTATCCTATGTCTTAATATACTAGCTGTTGCCAGCGTGTATGTCGGATATTATCCCACGGGAACCTTCTACCGGGATGAAAAGTATCCTATGTCTTAATATACTAGCTGTTGCCCGCGTGTATGTCGGAAATTATCCCACGGGAACCTTCTACCGGGATGAAAAGTATCCTATGTCTTAATATACTAGCTTTTGCCAGCGTGTATGTCGGATATTATCCCACGGGAACCTTCTACCGGGATGAAAAGTATCCTATGTCTTAATATACTAGCTGTTGCCCGCGTGTATGTCGGAAATTATCCCACGGGAACCTTCTACCGGGATGAAAAGTATCCTATGTCGTAATATACTAGCTGTTGCCCGCGTGTATGTCGGAAATTATCCCACGGGAACCTTCTACCGGGATGAAAAGTATCCTATGTCTTACTATACTAGCTGTTGCCAGCGGCTTCATCCGCGTGTATGTTGGAAATTATCCCACGGGAACCTTCTACCGGGATGAAAAGTATCCTATGTCTTAATATACTAGCTGTTGCCAGCGGCTATGTCGGAAATTATCCCACGGGAACCTTCTACCGGGATGAAAAGTATCCTATGTCTTAATATACTAGCTGTTGCTCGCGTGTATGTCGGAAATTATCCCACGGGAACCTTCTACCGGGATGAAAAGTATCCTATGTCTTAATATACTAGCTGTTGCCAGCGTGTAAGTCGGATATTATCCCACGGGAACCTTCTACCGGGATGAAAAGTATCCTATGTCTTAATATACTAGCTGTTGCCAGCGTGTATGTCGGATATTATCCCACGGGAACCTTCTACTGGGATGAAAAGTATCCTATGTCTTAATATACTAGCTGTTGCCAGCGGCTATGTCGGAAATTATCCCACGGGAACCTTCTACCGGGATGAAAAGTATCCTATGTCTTAATATACTAGCTGTTGGCCGCGTGTATGTCGGAAATTATCCCACGGGAACCTTCTACCGGGATGAAAAGTATCCTATGTCTTAATATACTAGCTGTTGCCAGCGGCTTCGCCCGCGTGTATGTCGGAAATTATGCCACGGGAACCTTCTACCGGGATGAAAAGTATCCTATGTCTTAATATAATAGCTGTTGCCAGCGTGTATGTCGGAAATTATCCCACGGGAACCTTCTACCGGGATGAAAAGTATCCTATGTCTTAATATACTAGCTGTTGCCAGCGTGTATGTCGGAAATTATCCCACGGGAAACTTCTACTGGGATGAAAAGTATCCTATGTCTTAATATACTAGCTGTTGCCAGCGGCTTCGCCCGCGTGTATGTCGGGAATTATCCCACGGGAACCTTCTACCGGGATGAAAAGTATCCTATGTCTTAATATACTAGCTGTTGCCCGCGGCTTCGCCCGCGTGTATGTCGGAAATTATCCCACGGGAACCTTCTACCGGGATGAAAAGTATCCTATGTCTTAATATACTAGCTGTTGCCCGCGTGTATGTCGGAAATTATCCCACGGGAACCTTCTACCGGGATGAAAAGTATCATATGTCTTAATATACTAGCTGTTGCAAGCGTGTATATCGGATATTATCCCACGGGAACCTTCTACCGGGATGAAAAGTATCCTATGTCTTAATATACTAGCTGTTGCCCGCGTGTATGTCGGAAATTATCCCACGGGAACCTTCTACCGGGATGAAAAATATCCTATGTCTTAATATACCAGCTGTTGCCCGCGTGTATGTCGGAAATTATCCCACGGGAACCTTCTACCGGGATGAAAAGTATCCTATGTCTTACTATACTAGCTGTTGCCAGCGGCTTCGCCCGCGTGTATGTTGGAAATTATCCCACGGGAACCTTCTACCGGGATGAAAAGTATCCTATGTCTTAATATACTAGCTGTTGCCAGCGTGTATGTCGGAAATTATCCCACGGGAACCTTCTACCGGGATGAAAAGTATCCTATGTCTTAATATACTAGCTGTTGCCAGCGGCTTCGCCCGCGTGTATGTCGGAAATTATCCCACGGGAACCTTCTACCGGGATGAAAAGTATCCTATGTCTTAATATACTAGCTGTTGCCAGCGGCTTCGCCCGCGTGTATGTCGGAAATTATCCCACGGGAACCTTCTACCGGGATGAAAAGTATCCTATGTCTTACTATACTAGCTGTTGCCAGCGGCTTCGCCCGCGTGTATGTCGGAAATTATCCCACGGGAACCTTCTACCGGGATGAAAAGTATCCTATGTCTTAATATACTAGCTGTTGCCAGCGGCTTCGCCCGCGTGTATGTCGGAAATTATCCCACGGGAACCTTCTACCGTGATGAAAAGTATCCTATGTCTTAATATACTAGCTGTTGCCAGCGGCTTCGCCCGCGTGTATATCGGAAATTATCCCACGGGAACCTTCTACCGGGATGAAAAGTATCCTATGTCTTAATATACTAGCTGTTGCCAGCGCGTATGTTGGAAATTATCCCACGGGAACCTTCTACCGGGATGAAAAGTATCCTATGTCTTAATATACTAGCTGTTGCCAGCGTGTATGTCGGAAATTATCCCACGGGAACCTTCTACCGGGATGAAAAGTATCCTATGTCTTAATATACTAGCTGTTGCCAGCGGCTTCGCCCGCGTGTATGTCGGAAATTATCCCACGGGAACCTTCTACCGGGATGAAAAGTATCCTATGTCTTAATATACTAACTGTTGCCAGCGTGTATGTCGGAAATTATCCCACGGGAACCTTCTACCGGGATGAAAAGTATCCTATGTCTTAATATACTAGCTGTTGCCAGCGGATTCGCCCGCGTGTATGTCGGAAATTATCCCACGGGAACCTTCTACTGGGATGAAAAGTATCCTATGTCTTAATATACTAGCTGTTGCCCGCGTGTATGTCGGAAATTATCCCACGGGAACCTTCTACCGGGATGAAAAGTATCCTATGTCTTAATATACTAGCTGTTGCCCGCGTGTATGTCGGAAATTATCCCACGGGAACCTTCTACCGGGATGAAAAGTATCCTATGTCTTAATATACTAGCTGTTGCCCGCGTGTATGTCGGAATTTATCCCACGGGAACCTTCTACCGGGATGAAAAGTATCCTATGTCTTAATATACTAGCTGTTGCCAGCGGCTTCGCCCGCGTGTATGTCGGAAATTATCCCACGGGAACCTTCTACCGGGATGAAAAGTATCCTATGTCTTAATATACTAGCTGTTGCCAGCGTGTATGTCGGATATTATCCCACGGGAACCTTCTACCGGGATGAAAAGTATCCTATGTCTTAATATACTAGCTGTTGCCTGCGTGTATGTCGGACATTATCCCACGGGAACCTTCTACCGGGATGAAAAGTATCCTATGTCTTAATATACTAGCTGCTGCCAGCGTGCATGTCGGATATTATCCCACGGGAACCTTCTACCGGGATGAAAAGTATCCTATGTCTTAATATACTAGCTGTTGCCAGCGGCTATGTCGGAAATTATCCCACGGGAACCTTCTACCGGGATGAAAAGTATCCTATGTCTTAATATACTAGCTGTTGCTCGCGTGTATGTCGGAAATTATCCCACGGGAACCTTCTACCGGGATGAAAAGTATCCTATGTCTTAATATACTAGCTGTTGCCAGCGTGTAAGTCGGATATTATCCCACGGGAACCTTCTACCGGGATGAAAAGTATCCTATGTCTTAATATACTAGCTGTTGCCAGCGTGTATGTCGGATATTATCCCACGGGAACCTTCTACTGGGATGAAAAGTATCCTATGTCTTAATATACTAGCTGTTGCCAGCGGCTATGTCGGAAATTATCCCACGGGAACCTTCTACCGGGATGAAAAGTATCCTATGTCTTAATATACTAGCTGTTGGCCGCGTGTATGTCGGAAATTATCCCACGGGAACCTTCTACCGGGATGAAAAGTATCCTATGTCTTAATATACTAGCTGTTGCCAGCGGCTTCGCCCGCGTGTATGTCGGAAATTATGCCACGGGAACCTTCTACCGGGATGAAAAGTATCCTGTGTCTTAATATAATAGCTGTTGCCAGCGTGTATGTCGGAAATTATCCCACGGGAACCTTCTACCGGGATGAAAAGTATCCTATGTCTTAATATACTAGCTGTTGCCAGCGGCTATGTCGGAAATTATGCCACGGGAACCTTCTACCGGGATGAAAAGTATCCTATGTCTTAATATACTAGCTGTTGCCCGCGTGTATGTCGGAAATTATCCCATGGGAACCTTCTACCGGGATGAAAAGTATCCTATGTCTTAATATACTAGCTGTTGCCAGCGGCTTCGCCCGCGTGTATGTCGGAAATTATCCCACGGGAACCTTCTACCGGGATGAAAAGTATCCTATGTCTTAATATACTAGCTGTTGCCAGCGTGTATATCGGAAATTATCCCACGGGAACCTTCTACCGGGATGAAAAGTATCCTATGTCTTAATATACTAGCTGTTGCCAGCGCGTATGTCGGAAATTATCCCACGGGAACCTTCTACCGGGATGAAAAGTATCCTATGTCTTAATATACTAGCTGTTGCCAGCGGCTTCGCCAGCGTGTATGTCGGAAATTATCCCACGGGAACCTTCTACTGGGATGAAAAGTATCCTATGTCTTAATATACTAGCTGTTGCCAGCGTGTATGTCGGATATTATCCCACGGGAACCTTCTATAGGGATGAAAAGTATCCTATGTCGTAATATACTAGCTGTTGCCAGCGGCTATGTCGAAAATTATCCCACGGGAACCTTCTACCGGGATGAAAAGTATCCTATGTCTTAATATACTAGCTGTTGCCCGCGTGTATGTCGGAAATTATCCCACATGAACCTTCTACCGGGATGAAAAGTATCCTATGTCTTAATATACTAGCTGTTGCCAGCGGCTTCGCCCGCGTGTATGTCGGAAATTATCCCACGGGAACCTTCTACCGGGATGAAAAGTATCCTATGTCTCAATATACTAGCTGTTGCCCGTGTGTATGTCGGAAATTATCCCACGGGAACCTTCTACCGGGATGAAAAGTATCCTATGTCTTACTATACTAGCTGTTGCCAGCGGCTTCGCCCGCGTGTATGTTGGAAATTATCCCACGGGAACCTTCTATCGGGATGAAAAGTATCCTATGTCTTAATATACTAGCTGTTGCCAGCGTGAATGTCGGAAATTATCCCCCGGGAACCTTCTACCGGGATGAAAAGTATCCTATGTCTTAATATACTAGCTGTTGCCAGCGGCTATGTCAGAAATTATCCCACGGGAACCTTCTACCGTGATAAAAAGTATCCTATGTCTTAATATAATAGCTGTTGCCAGCGTGTATGTCGGAAATTATCCCACGGGAACCTTCTACCGGGATGAAAAGTATCCTATGTCTTAATATACTAGCTGTTGCCAGCGGCTTCGCCCGCGTGTATGTCGGAAATTATCCCACGGGAACCTTCTACCGGGATGAAAAGTATCCTATGTCTTAATATACTAGCTGTTGCCCGCGTGTATGTCGGAAATTATCCCACGGGAACCTTCTACCGGGATGAAAAGTATCCTATGTCTTACTATACTAGCTGTTGCCAGCGGCTTCGCCCGCGTGTATGTTGGAAATTATCCCACGGGAACCTTCTACCGGGATGAAAAGTATCCTATGTCTTAATATACTAGCTGTTGCCAGCGTGTATGTCGGATATTATCCCACGGGAACCTTCTACCGGGATGAAAAGTATCCTATGTCTTAATATACTAGCTGTTGCCCGCGTGTATGTCGGAAATTATCCCACGGGAACCTTCTACCGGGATGAAAAGTATCCTATGTCTTAATATACTAGCTTTTGCCAGCGTGTATGTCGGATATTATCCCACGGGAACCTTCTACCGGGATGAAAAGTATCCTATGTCTTAATATACTAGCTGTTGCCCGCGTGTATGTCGGAAATTATCCCACGGGAACCTTCTACCGGGATGAAAAGTATCCTATGTCGTAATATACTAGCTGTTGCCCGCGTGTATGTCGGAAATTATCCCACGGGAACCTTCTACCGGGATGAAAAGTATCCTATGTCTTACTATACTAGCTGTTGCCAGCGGCTTCGCCCGCGTGTATGTTGGAAATTATCCCACGGGAACCTTCTACCGGGATGAAAAGTATCCTATGTCTTAATATACTAGCTGTTGCCAGCGGCTTCGCCCGCGTGTATGTCGGAAATTATCCCACGGGAACCTTCTACCGGGATGAAAAGTATCCTATGTCTTAATATACTAGCTGTTGCCCGCGTGTATGTCGGAAATTATCCCACGGGAACCTTCTACCGGGATGAAAAGTATCCTATGTCTTACTATACTAGCTGTTGCCAGCGGCTTCGCCCGCGTGTATGTTGGAAATTATCCCACGGGAACCTTCTACCGGGATGAAAAGTATCCTATGTCTTAATATACTAGCTGTTGCCAGCGTGTATGTCGGATATTATCCCACGGGAACCTTCTACCGGGATGAAAAGTATCCTATGTCTTAATATACTAGCTGTTGCCCGCGTGTATGTCGGAAATTATCCCACGGGAACCTTCTACCGGGATGAAAAGTATCCTATGTCTTAATATACTAGCTTTTGCCAGCGTGTATGTCGGATATTATCCCACGGGAACCTTCTACCGGGATGAAAAGTATCCTATGTCTTAATATACTAGCTGTTGCCCGCGTGTATGTCGGAAATTATCCCACGGGAACCTTCTACCGGGATGAAAAGTATCCTATGTCGTAATATACTAGCTGTTGCCCGCGTGTATGTCGGAAATTATCCCACGGGAACCTTCTACCGGGATGAAAAGTATCCTATGTCTTACTATACTAGCTGTTGCCAGCGGCTTCGCCCGCGTGTATGTTGGAAATTATCCCACGGGAACCTTCTACCGGGATGAAAAGTATCCTATGTCTTAATATACTAGCTGTTGCCAGCGGCTATGTCGGAAATTATCCCACGGGAACCTTCTACCGGGATGAAAAGTATCCTATGTCTTAATATACTAGCTGTTGCTCGCGTGTATGTCGGAAATTATCCCACGGGAACCTTCTACCGGGATGAAAAGTATCCTATGTCTTAATATACTAGCTGTTGCCAGCGTGTAAGTCGGATATTATCCCACGGGAACCTTCTACCGGGATGAAAAGTATCCTATGTCTTAATATACTAGCTGTTGCCAGCGTGTATGTCGGATATTATCCCACGGGAACCTTCTACTGGGATGAAAAGTATCCTATGTCTTAATATACTAGCTGTTGCCAGCGGCTATGTCGGAAATTATCCCACGGGAACCTTCTACCGGGATGAAAAGTATCCTATGTCTTAATATACTAGCTGTTGCCAGCGGCTTCGCCCGCGTGTATGTCGGAAATTATGCCACGGGAACCTTCTACCGGGATGAAAAGTATCCTATGTCTTAATATAATAGCTGTTGCCAGCGTGTATGTCGGAAATTATCCCACGGGAACCTTCTACCGGGATGAAAAGTATCCTATGTCTTAATATACTAGCTGTTGCCAGCGTGTATGTCGGAAATTATCCCACGGGAAACTTCTACTGGGATGAAAAGTATCCTATGTCTTAATATACTAGCTGTTGCCAGCGGCTTCGCCCGCGTGTATGTCGGGAATTATCCCACGGGAACCTTCTACCGGGATGAAAAGTATCCTATGTCTTAATATACTAGCTGTTGCCCGCGGCTTCGCCCGCGTGTATGTCGGAAATTATCCCACGGGAACCTTCTACCGGGATGAAAATTATCCTATGTCTTAATATACTAGCTGTTGCCCGCGTGTATGTCGGAAATTATCCCACGGGAACCTTCTACCGGGATGAAAAGTATCATATGTCTTAATATACTAGCTGTTGCAAGCGTGTATATCGGATATTATCCCACGGGAACCTTCTACCGGGATGAAAAGTATCCTATGTCTTAATATACTAGCTGTTGCCCGCGTGTATGTCGGAAATTATCCCACGGGAACCTTCTACCGGGATGAAAAGTATCCTATGTCTTACTATACTAGCTGTTGCCAGCGGCTTCGCCCGCGTGTATGTTGGAAATTATCCCACGGGAACCTTCTACCGGGATGAAAAGTATCCTATGTCTTAATATACTAGCTGTTGCCAGCGTGTATGTCGGAAATTATCCCACGGGAACCTTCTACCGGGATGAAAAGTATCCTATGTCTTAATATACTAGCTGTTGCCAGCGGCTTCGCCCGCGTGTATGTCGGAAATTATCCCACGGGAACCTTCTACCGGGATGAAAAGTATCCTATGTCTTAATATACTAGCTGTTGCCAGCGGCTTCGCCCGCGTGTATGTCGGAAATTATCCCACGGGAACCTTCTACCGGGATGAAAAGTATCCTATGTCTTACTATACTAGCTGTTGCCAGCGGCTTCGCCCGCGTGTATGTCGGAAATTATCCCACGGGAACCTTCTACCGGGATGAAAAGTATCCTATGTCTTAATATACTAGCTGTTGCCAGCGGCTTCGCCCGCGTGTATGTCGGAAATTATCCCACGGGAACCTTCTACCGTGATGAAAAGTATCCTATGTCTTAATATACTAGCTGTTGCCAGCGGCTTCGCCCGCGTGTATATCGGAAATTATCCCACGGGAACCTTCTACCGGGATGAAAAGTATCCTATGTCTTAATATACTAGCTGTTGCCAGCGCGTATGTTGGAAATTATCCCACGGGAACCTTCTACCGGGATGAAAAGTATCCTATGTCTTAATATACTAGCTGTTGCCAGCGTGTATGTCGGAAATTATCCCACGGGAACCTTCTACCGGGATGAAAAGTATCCTATGTCTTAATATACTAGCTGTTGCCAGCGGCTTCGCCCGCGTGTATGTCGGAAATTATCCCACGGGAACCTTCTACCGGGATGAAAAGTATCCTATGTCTTAATATACTAACTGTTGCCAGCGTGTATGTCGGAAATTATCCCACGGGAACCTTCTACCGGGATGAAAAGTATCCTATGTCTTAATATACTAGCTGTTGCCCGCGTGTATGTCGGAAATTATCCCACGGGAACCTTCTACCGGGATGAAAAGTATCCTATGTCTTAATATACTAGCTGTTGCCCGCGTGTATGTCGGAAATTATCCCACGGGAACCTTCTACCGGGATGAAAAGTATCCTATGTCTTAATATACTAGCTGTTGCCCGCGTGTATGTCGGAAATTATCCCACGGGAACCTTCTACCGGGATGAAAAGTATCCTATGTCTTAATATACTAGCTGTTGCCCGCGTGTATGTCGGAAATTATCCCACGGGAACCTTCTACTGGGATGAAAAGTATCCTATGTCTTAATATACTAGCTGTTGCCCGCGTGTATGTCGGAAATTATCCCACGGGAACCTTCTACCGGGATGAAAAGTATCCTATGTCTTAATATACTAGCTGTTGCCCGCGTGTATGTCGGAAATTATCCCACGGGAACCTTCTACCGGGATGAAAAGTATCCTATGTCTTAATATACTAGCTGTTGCCCGCGTGTATGTCGGAATTTATCCCACGGGAACCTTCTACCGGGATGAAAAGTATCCTATGTCTTAATATACTAGCTGTTGCCAGCGGCTTCGCCCGCGTGTATGTCGGAAATTATCCCACGGGAACCTTCTACCGGGATGAAAAGTATCCTATGTCTTAATATACTAGCTGTTGCCAGCGTGTATGTCGGATATTATCCCACGGGAACCTTCTACCGGGATGAAAAGTATCCTATGTCTTAATATACTAGCTGTTGCCTGCGTGTATGTCGGACATTATCCCACGGGAACCTTCTACCGGGATGAAAAGTATCCTATGTCTTAATATACTAGCTGCTGCCAGCGTGAATGTCGGATATTATCCCACGGGAACCTTCTACCGGGATGAAAAGTATCCTATGTCTTAATATACTAGCTGTTGCCAGCGGCTATGTCGGAAATTATCCCACGGGAACCTTCTACCGGGATGAAAAGTATCCTATGTCTTAATATACTAGCTGTTGCTCGCGTGTATGTCGGAAATTATCCCACGGGAACCTTCTACCGGGATGAAAAGTATCCTATGTCTTAATATACTAGCTGTTGCCAGCGTGTAAGTCGGATATTATCCCACGGGAACCTTCTACCGGGATGAAAAGTATCCTATGTCTTAATATACTAGCTGTTGCCAGCGTGTATGTCGGATATTATCCCACGGGAACCTTCTACTGGGATGAAAAGTATCCTATGTCTTAATATACTAGCTGTTGCCAGCGGCTATGTCGGAAATTATCCCACGGGAACCTTCTACCGGGATGAAAAGTATCCTATGTCTTAATATACTAGCTGTTGGCCGCGTGTATGTCGGAAATTATCCCACGGGAACCTTCTACCGGGATGAAAAGTATCCTATGTCTTAATATACTAGCTGTTGCCAGCGGCTTCGCCCGCGTGTATGTCGGAAATTATGCCACGGGAACCTTCTACCGGGATGAAAAGTATCCTGTGTCTTAATATAATAGCTGTTGCCAGCGTGTATGTCGGAAATTATCCCACGGGAACCTTCTACCGGGATGAAAAGTATCCTATGTCTTAATATACTAGCTGTTGCCAGCGGCTATGTCGGAAATTATGCCACGGGAACGTTCTACCGGGATGAAAAGTATCCTATGTCTTAATATACTAGCTGTTGCCCGCGTGTATGTCGGAAATTATCCCATGGGAACCTTCTACCGGGATGAAAAGTATCCTATGTCTTAATATACTAGCTGTTGCCAGCGGCTTCGCCCGCGTGTATGTCGGAAATTATCCCACGGGAACCTTCTACCGGGATGAAAAGTATCCTATGTCTTAATATACTAGCTGTTGCCAGCGTGTATATCGGAAATTATCCCACGGGAACCTTCTACCGGGATGAAAAGTATCCTATGTCTTAATATACTAGCTGTTGCCAGCGCGTATGTCGGAAATTATCCCACGGGAACCTTCTACCGGGATGAAAAGTATCCTATGTCTTAATATACTAGCTGTTGCCAGCGGCTTCGCCAGCGTGTATGTTGGAAATTATCCCACGGGAACCTTCTACTGGGATGAAAAGTATCCTATGTCTTAATATACTAGCTGTTGCCAGCGTGTATGTCGGATATTATCCCACGGGAACCTTCTATAGGGATGAAAAGTATCCTATGTCGTAATATACTAGCTGTTGCCAGCGGCTATGTCGAAAATTATCCCACGGGAACCTTCTACCGGGATGAAAAGTATCCTATGTCTTAATATACTAGCTGTTGCCCGCGTGTATGTCGGAAATTATCCCACATGAACCTTCTACCGGGATGAAAAGTATCCTATGTCTTAATATACTAGCTGTTGCCAGCGTGTATGTCGGATATTATCCCACGGGAACCTTCTACCGGGATGAAAAGTATCCTGTGTCTTAATATACTAGCTGTTGCCAGCGTGTATGTCGGATATTATCCCACGGGAACCTTCTACCGGGATGAAAAGTATCCTATGTCTTAATATACTAGCTGTTGCCCGCGTGTATGTCGGAAATTATCCCACGGGAACCTTCTACCGGGATGAAATGTATCCTACGTCTTAATATACTAGCTGTTGCAATTGGCTTTGTCCGCGTGTATGTCGGAAATTATGCCACGGGAACCTTCTACCGGGATGAAAAGTATCCTATGTCTTAATATAATAGCTGTTGCCAGCGTGTATGTCGGAAATCATCCCACGGGAACCTTCTACCGGGATGAAAAGTATCCTATGTCTTAATATACTAGCTGTTGCCAGCGGCTATGTCGAAAATTATCCCACGGGAACCTTCTACCGGGATGAAAAGTATCCTTAGTCTTAATATACTAGCTGTTGCCCGCGTGTATGTCGGAAATTATCCCACGGGAACCTTCTACCGGGATGAAAAGTATCCTATGTCTTAATATACTAGCTGTTGCCAGCGTGTATGTCGGATATTATCCCACGGGAACCTTCTACCGGGATGAAAAGTATCCTATGTCTTAATATACTAGCTGTTGCCAGCGGCTATGTCGGAAATTATCCCACGGGAACCTTCTACCGGGATGAAAAGTATCCTATGTCTTAATATACTAGCTGTTGCCCGCGTGTATGTCGGAAATTATCCCACGGGAACCTTCTACCGGGATGAAAAGTATCCTATGTCTTAATATACTAGCTGTTGCCAGCGGCTTCGCCCGCGTGTATGTCGGAAATTATGCCACGGGAACCTTCTACCGGGATGAAAAGTATCCTATGTCTTAATATAATAGCTGTTGCCAGCGTGTATGTCGGAAATTATCCCACGGGAACCTTCTACCGGGATGAAAAGTATCCTATGTCTTAATATACTAGCTGTTGCCAGCGGCTTCGCCCGCGTGTATGTCGGAAATTATCCCACGGGAACCTTCTACCGGGATGAAAAGTATCCTTTGTCTTAATATACTAGCTGTTGCCAGCGGCTATGTCGGAAATTATCTCACGGGAACCTTCTACCGGGATGAAAAGTATCCTATGTCTTAATATAATAGCTGTTGCCAGCGTGTATGTCGGAAATTATCCCACGGGAACCTTCTACCGGGATGAAAAGTATCCTATGTCTTAATATACTAGCTGTTGCCAGCGGCTATGTCGGAAATTATGCCACGGGAACCTTCTACCGGGATGAAAAGTATCCTATGTCTTAATATACTAGCTGTTGCCAGCGTGTATATCGGAAATTATCCCACGGGAACCTTCTACCGGGATGAAAAGTATCCTATGTCTTAATATACTAGCTGTTGCCAGCGCGTATGTCGGAAATTATCCCACGGGAACCTTCTACCGGGATGAAAAGTATCCTATGTCTTAATATACTAGCTGTTGCCAGCGGCTTCGCCCGCGTGTATGTCGGAAATTATCCCACGGGAACCTTCTACCGGGATGAAAAGTATCCTATGTCTCAATATACTAGCTGTTGCCCGTGTGTATGTCGGAAATTATCCCACGGGAACCTTCTACCGGGATGAAAAGTATCCTATGTCTTACTATACTAGCTGTTGCCAGCGGCTTCGCCCGCGTGTATGTTGGAAATTATCCCACGGGAACCTTCTATCGGGATGAAAAGTATCCTATGTCTTAATATACTAGCTGTTGCCAGCGTGAATGTCGGAAATTATCCCACGGGAACCTTCTACCGGGATGAAAAGTATCCTATGTCTTAATATACTAGCTGTTGCCAGCGGCTATGTCAGAAATTATCCCACGGGAACCTTCTACCGTGATGAAAAGTATCCTATGTCTTAATATAATAGCTGTTGCCAGCGTGTATGTCGGAAATTATCCCACGGGAACCTTCTACCGGGATGAAAAGTATCCTATGTCTTAATATACTAGCTGTTGCCAGCGGCTTCGCCCGCGTGTATGTCGGAAATTATCCCACGGGAACCTTCTACCGGGATGAAAAGTATCCTATGTCTTAATATACTAGCTGTTGCCCGCGTGTATGTCGGAAATTATCCCACGGGAACCTTCTACCGGGATGAAAAGTATCCTATGTCTTACTATACTAGCTGTTGCCAGCGGCTTCGCCCGCGTGTATGTTGGAAATTATCCCACGGGAACCTTCTACCGGGATGAAAAGTATCCTATGTCTTAATATACTAGCTGTTGCCAGCGTGTATGTCGGATATTATCCCACGGGAACCTTCTACCGGGATGAAAAGTATCCTATGTCTTAATATACTAGCTGTTGCCCGCGTGTATGTCGGAAATTATCCCACGGGAACCTTCTACCGGGATGAAAAGTATCCTATGTCTTAATATACTAGCTTTTGCCAGCGTGTATGTCGGATATTATCCCACGGGAACCTTCTACCGGGATGAAAAGTATCCTATGTCTTAATATACTAGCTGTTGCCCGCGTGTATGTCGGAAATTATCCCACGGGAACCTTCTACCGGGATGAAAAGTATCCTATGTCGTAATATACTAGCTGTTGCCCGCGTGTATGTCGGAAATTATCCCACGGGAACCTTCTACCGGGATGAAAAGTATCCTATGTCTTACTATACTAGCTGTTGCCAGCGGCTTCGCCCGCGTGTATGTTGGAAATTATCCCACGGGAACCTTCTACCGGGATGAAAAGTATCCTATGTCTTAATATACTAGCTGTTGCCAGCGTGTATGTCGGATATTATCCCACGGGAACCTTCTACCGGGATGAAAAGTATCCTATGTCTTACTATACTAGCTGTTGCCAGCGGCTTCGCCGGCGTGTATGTTGGAAATTATCCCACGGGAACCTTCTACCGGAATGAAAAGTATCCTATGTCTTAATATACTAGCTGTTGCCCGCGTGTATGTCGGAAATTATCCCACGGGAACCTTCTACCGGGATGAAAAGTATCCTATGTCTTATTATACTAGCTGTTGCCAGCGTGTATGTCGGATATTATCCCACGGGAACCTTCTAACGGGATGAAAAGTATCCTATGTCTTAATATACTAGCTGTTGCCAGCGGCTATGTCGGAAATTATCCCACGGGAACCTTCTACTGGGATGAAAAGTATCCTATGTCTTAATATACTAGCTGTTGCCAGCGGCTATGTCGGAAATTATCCCACGGGAACCTTCTATCGGGATGAAAAGTATCCTATGTCTTAATATACTAGCTGTTGCCCGCGTGTATGTCGGAAATTATCCCACGGGAACCTTCTACCGGGATGAAAAGTATCCTATGTCTTAATATACTAGCTGTTGCCAGCGGCTTCGCCCGCGTGTATGTCGGAAATTATGCCACGGGAACCTTCTACCGGGATGAAAAGTATCCTATGTCTTAATATAATAGCTGTTGCCAGCGTGTATGTCGGAAATTATCCCACGGGAACCTTCTACCGGGATGAAAAGTATCCTATGTCTTAATATACTAGCTGTTGCCAGCGGCTATGTCGGAAATTATGCCACGGGAACCTTCTACCGGGATGAAAAGTATCCTATGTCTTAATATACTAGCTGTTGCCAGCGTGTATATCGGAAATTATCCCACGGGAACCTTCTACCTGCATGAAAAGTATCCTATGTCTTAATATACTAGCTGTTGCCAGCGCGTATGTCGGAAATTATCCCACGGGAACCTTCTACCGGGATGAAAAGTATCCTATGTCTTAATATACTAGCTGTTGCCAGCGGCTTCGCCCGCGTGTATGTCGGAAATTATCCCACGGGAACCTTCTACCGGGATGAAAAGTATCCTATGTCTCAATATACTAGCTGTTGCCCGTGTGTATGTCGGAAATTATCCCACGGGAACCTTCTACCGGGATGAAAAGTATCCTATGTCTTACTATACTAGCTGTTGCCAGCGGCTTCGCCCGCGTGTATGTTGGAAATTATCCCACGGGAACCTTCTATCGGGATGAAAAGTATCCTATGTCTTAATATACTAGCTGTTGCCAGCGTGTATGTCGGAAATTATCCCACGGGAACCTTCTACCGGGATGAAAAGTATCCTATGTCTTAATATACTAGCTGTTGCCAGCGGCTATGTCAGAAATTATCCCACGGGAACCTTCTACCGTGATGAAAAGTATCCTATGTCTTAATATAATAGCTGTTGCCAGCGTGTATGTCGGAAATTATCCCACGGGAACCTTCTACCGGGATGAAAAGTATCCTATGTCTTAATATACTAGCTGTTGCCAGCGGCTTCGCCCGCGTGTATGTCGGAAATTATCCCACGGGAACCTTCTACCGGGATGAAAAGTATCCTATGTCTTAATATACTAGCTGTTGCCCGCGTGTATGTCGGAAATTATCCCACGGGAACCTTCTACCGGGATGAAAAGTATCCTATGTCTTACTATACTAGCTGTTGCCAGCGGCTTCGCCCGCGTGTATGTTGGAAATTATCCCACGGGAACCTTCTACCGGGATGAAAAGTATCCTATGTCTTAATATACTAGCTGTTGCCAGCGTGTATGTCGGATATTATCCCACGGGAACCTTCTACCGGGATGAAAAGTATCCTATGTCTTAATATACTAGCTGTTGCCCGCGTGTATGTCGGAAATTATCCCACGGGAACCTTCTACCGGGATGAAAAGTATCCTATGTCTTAATATACTAGCTTTTGCCAGCGTGTATGTCGGATATTATCCCACGGGAACCTTCTACCGGGATGAAAAGTATCCTATGTCTTAATATACTAGCTGTTGCCCGCGTGTATGTCGGAAATTATCCCACGGGAACCTTCTACCGGGATGAAAAGTATCCTATGTCGTAATATACTAGCTGTTGCCCGCGTGTATGTCGGAAATTATCCCACGGGAACCTTCTACCGGGATGAAAAGTATCCTATGTCTTAATATACTAGCTGTTGCCAGCGTGTATGTCGGATATTATCCCACGGGAACCTTCTACCGGGATGAAAAGTATCCTATGTCTTACTATACTAGCTGTTGCCAGCGGCTTCGCCGGCGTGTATGTTAGAAATTATCCCACGGGAACCTTCTACCGGAATGAAAAGTATCCTATGTCTTAATATACTAGCTGTTGCCCGCGTGTATGTCGGAAATTATCCCACGGGAACCTTCTACCGGGATGAAAAGTATCCTATGTCTTATTATACTAGCTGTTGCCAGCGGCTATGTCGGAAATTATCTCACGGGAACCTTCTACCGGGATGAAAAGTATCCTATGTCTTAATATACTAGCTGTTGCCAGCGTGTATGTCGGAAATTATCCCACGGGAACCTTCTACCGGGATGAAAAGTATCCTATGTCTTAATATACTAGCTGTTGCCAGCGTGTATGTCGGAAATTATCCCACGGGAACCTTCTACTGGGATGAAAAGTATCCTATGTCTTAATATACTAGCTGTTGCCAGCGGCTTCGCCCGCGTGTATGTCGGGAATTATCCCACGGGAACCTTCTACGGGGATGAAAAGTATTCTATGTCTTAATATACTAGCTGTTGCCAGCGGCTTCGCCCGCGTGTATGTCGGGAATTATCCCACGGGAACCTTCTACCGGGATGAAAAGTATCCAATGTCTTAATATACTAGCTGTTGCCAGCGGCTTCGCCCGCGTGTATGTCGGAAATTATCCCACGGGAACCTTCTACCGGGATGAAAAGTATCCTATGTCTTAATATACTAGCTGTTGCTCGCGTGTATGTCGGAAATTATCCCACGGGAACCTTCTACCGGGATGAAAAGTATCCTATGTCTTAATATACTAGCTGTTGCCAGCGTGTAAGTCGGATATTATCCCACGGGAACCTTCTACCGGGATGAAAAGTATCCTATGTCTTAATATACTAGCTGTTGCCAGCGTGTATGTCGGATATTATCCCACGGGAACCTTCTACTGGGATGAAAAGTATCCTATGTCTTAATATACTAGCTGTTGCCAGCGGCTATGTCGGAAATTATCCCACGGGAACCTTCTACCGGGATGAAAAGTATCCTATGTCTTAATATACTAGCTGTTGGCCGCGTGTATGTCGGAAATTATCCCACGGGAACCTTCTACCGGGATGAAAAGTATCCTATGTCTTAATATACTAGCTGTTGCCAGCGGCTTCGCCCGCGTGTATGTCGGAAATTATGCCACGGGAACCTTCTACCGGGATGAAAAGTATCCTGTGTCTTAATATAATAGCTGTTGCCAGCGTGTATGTCGGAAATTATCCCACGGGAACCTTCTACCGGGATGAAAAGTATCCTATGTCTTAATATACTAGCTGTTGCCAGCGGCTATGTCGGAAATTATGCCACGGGAACCTTCTACCGGGATGAAAAGTATCCTATGTCTTAATATACTAGCTGTTGCCCGCGTGTATGTCGGAAATTATCCCATGGGAACCTTCTACCGGGATGAAAAGTATCCTATGTCTTAATATACTAGCTGTTGCCAGCGGCTTCGCCCGCGTGTATGTCGGAAATTATCCCACGGGAACCTTCTACCGGGATGAAAAGTATCCTATGTCTTAATATACTAGCTGTTGCCAGCGTGTATATCGGAAATTATCCCACGGGAACCTTCTACCGGGATGAAAAGTATCCTATGTCTTAATATACTAGCTGTTGCCAGCGCGTATGTCGGAAATTATCCCACGGGAACCTTCTACCGGGATGAAAAGTATCCTATGTCTTAATATACTAGCTGTTGCCAGCGGCTT
Source organism: Dicycla oo (assembly GCA_948252095.1). NCBI lineage: Eukaryota > Metazoa > Arthropoda > Insecta > Lepidoptera > Noctuidae > Dicycla > Dicycla oo. The sequence continues at coordinate 11,941,931 of OX411714.1, read as the reverse complement.
CGCCAGCGTGTATGTCGGAAATTATCCCACGGGAACCTTCTACTGGGATGAAAAGTATCCTATGTCTTAATATACTAGCTGTTGCCAGCGTGTATGTCGGATATTATCCCACGGGAACCTTCTATAGGGATGAAAAGTATCCTATGTCGTAATATACTAGCTGTTGCCAGCGGCTATGTCGAAAATTATCCCACGGGAACCTTCTACCGGGATGAAAAGTATCCTATGTCTTAATATACTAGCTGTTGCCCGCGTGTATGTCGGAAATTATCCCACATGAACCTTCTACCGGGATGAAAAGTATCCTATGTCTTAATATACTAGCTGTTGCCAGCGTGTATGTCGGATATTATCCCACGGGAACCTTCTACCGGGATGAAAAGTATCCTGTGTCTTAATATACTAGCTGTTGCCAGCGTGTATGTCGGATATTATCCCACGGGAACCTTCTACCGGGATGAAAAGTATCCTATGTCTTAATATACTAGCTGTTGCCCGCGTGTATGTCGGAAATTATCCCACGGGAACCTTCTACCGGGATGAAATGTATCCTACGTCTTAATATACTAGCTGTTGCAATTGGCTTTGTCCGCGTGTATGTCGGAAATTATGCCACGGGAACCTTCTACCGGGATGAAAAGTATCCTATGTCTTAATATAATAGCTGTTGCCAGCGTGTATGTCGGAAATCATCCCACGGGAACCTTCTACCGGGATGAAAAGTATCCTATGTCTTAATATACTAGCTGTTGCCAGCGGCTATGTCGAAAATTATCCCACGGGAACCTTCTACCGGGATGAAAAGTATCCTTAGTCTTAATATACTAGCTGTTGCCCGCGTGTATGTCGGAAATTATCCCACGGGAACCTTCTACCGGGATGAAAAGTATCCTATGTCTTAATATACTAGCTGTTGCCAGCGTGTATGTCGGATATTATCCCACGGGAACCTTCTACCGGGATGAAAAGTATCCTATGTCTTAATATACTAGCTGTTGCCAGCGGCTATGTCGGAAATTATCCCACGGGAACCTTCTACCGGGATGAAAAGTATCCTATGTCTTAATATACTAGCTGTTGCCCGCGTGTATGTCGGAAATTATCCCACGGGAACCTTCTACCGGGATGAAAAGTATCCTATGTCTTAATATACTAGCTGTTGCCAGCGGCTTCGCCCGCGTGTATGTCGGAAATTATGCCACGGGAACCTTCTACCGGGATGAAAAGTATCCTATGTCTTAATATAATAGCTGTTGCCAGCGTGTATGTCGGAAATTATCCCACGGGAACCTTCTACCGGGATGAAAAGTATCCTATGTCTTAATATACTAGCTGTTGCCAGCGGCTTCGCCCGCGTGTATGTCGGAAATTATCCCACGGGAACCTTCTACCGGGATGAAAAGTATCCTTTGTCTTAATATACTAGCTGTTGCCAGCGGCTATGTCGGAAATTATCTCACGGGAACCTTCTACCGGGATGAAAAGTATCCTATGTCTTAATATAATAGCTGTTGCCAGCGTGTATGTCGGAAATTATCCCACGGGAACCTTCTACCGGGATGAAAAGTATCCTATGTCTTAATATACTAGCTGTTGCCAGCGGCTATGTCGGAAATTATGCCACGGGAACCTTCTACCGGGATGAAAAGTATCCTATGTCTTAATATACTAGCTGTTGCCAGCGTGTATATCGGAAATTATCCCACGGGAACCTTCTACCGGGATGAAAAGTATCCTATGTCTTAATATACTAGCTGTTGCCAGCGCGTATGTCGGAAATTATCCCACGGGAACCTTCTACCGGGATGAAAAGTATCCTATGTCTTAATATACTAGCTGTTGCCAGCGGCTTCGCCCGCGTGTATGTCGGAAATTATCCCACGGGAACCTTCTACCGGGATGAAAAGTATCCTATGTCTCAATATACTAGCTGTTGCCCGTGTGTATGTCGGAAATTATCCCACGGGAACCTTCTACCGGGATGAAAAGTATCCTATGTCTTACTATACTAGCTGTTGCCAGCGGCTTCGCCCGCGTGTATGTTGGAAATTATCCCACGGGAACCTTCTATCGGGATGAAAAGTATCCTATGTCTTAATATACTAGCTGTTGCCAGCGTGAATGTCGGAAATTATCCCACGGGAACCTTCTACCGGCATGAAAAGTATCCTATGTCTTAATATACTAGCTGTTGCCAGCGGCTATGTCAGAAATTATCCCACGGGAACCTTCTACCGTGATGAAAAGTATCCTATGTCTTAATATAATAGCTGTTGCCAGCGTGTATGTCGGAAATTATCCCACGGGAACCTTCTACCGGGATGAAAAGTATCCTATGTCTTAATATACTAGCTGTTGCCAGCGGCTTCGCCCGCGTGTATGTCGGAAATTATCCCACGGGAACCTTCTACCGGGATGAAAAGTATCCTATGTCTTAATATACTAGCTGTTGCCCGCGTGTATGTCGGAAATTATCCCACGGGAACCTTCTACCGGGATGAAAAGTATCCTATGTCTTACTATACTAGCTGTTGCCAGCGGCTTCGCCCGCGTGTATGTTGGAAATTATCCCACGGGAACCTTCTACCGGGATGAAAAGTATCCTATGTCTTAATATACTAGCTGTTGCCAGCGTGTATGTCGGATATTATCCCACGGGAACCTTCTACCGGGATGAAAAGTATCCTATGTCTTAATATACTAGCTGTTGCCCGCGTGTATGTCGGAAATTATCCCACGGGAACCTTCTACCGGGATGAAAAGTATCCTATGTCTTAATATACTAGCTTTTGCCAGCGTGTATGTCGGATATTATCCCACGGGAACCTTCTACCGGGATGAAAAGTATCCTATGTCTTAATATACTAGCTGTTGCCCGCGTGTATGTCGGAAATTATCCCACGGGAACCTTCTACCGGGATGAAAAGTATCCTATGTCGTAATATACTAGCTGTTGCCCGCGTGTATGTCGGAAATTATCCCACGGGAACCTTCTACCGGGATGAAAAGTATCCTATGTCTTACTATACTAGCTGTTGCCAGCGGCTTCGCCCGCGTGTATGTTGGAAATTATCCCACGGGAACCTTCTACCGGGATGAAAAGTATCCTATGTCTTAATATACTAGCTGTTGCCAGCGTGTATGTCGGATATTATCCCACGGGAACCTTCTACCGGGATGAAAAGTATCCTATGTCTTACTATACTAGCTGTTGCCAGCGGCTTCGCCGGCGTGTATGTTGGAAATTATCCCACGGGAACCTTCTACCGGAATGAAAAGTATCCTATGTCTTAATATACTAGCTGTTGCCCGCGTGTATGTCGGAAATTATCCCACGGGAACCTTCTACCGGGATGAAAAGTATCCTATGTCTTATTATACTAGCTGTTGCCAGCGTGTATGTCGGATATTATCCCACGGGAACCTTCTAACGGGATGAAAAGTATCCTATGTCTTAATATACTAGCTGTTGCCAGCGGCTATGTCGGAAATTATCCCACGGGAACCTTCTACTGGGATGAAAAGTATCCTATGTCTTAATATACTAGCTGTTGCCAGCGGCTATGTCGGAAATTATCCCACGGGAACCTTCTATCGGGATGAAAAGTATCCTATGTCTTAATATACTAGCTGTTGCCCGCGTGTATGTCGGAAATTATCCCACGGGAACCTTCTACCGGGATGAAAAGTATCCTATGTCTTAATATACTAGCTGTTGCCAGCGGCTTCGCCCGCGTGTATGTCGGAAATTATGCCACGGGAACCTTCTACCGGGATGAAAAGTATCCTATGTCTTAATATAATAGCTGTTGCCAGCGTGTATGTCGGAAATTATCCCACGGGAACCTTCTACCGGGATGAAAAGTATCCTATGTCTTAATATACTAGCTGTTGCCAGCGGCTATGTCGGAAATTATGCCACGGGAACCTTCTACCGGGATGAAAAGTATCCTATGTCTTAATATACTAGCTGTTGCCAGCGTGTATATCGGAAATTATCCCACGGGAACCTTCTACCTGGATGAAAAGTATCCTATGTCTTAATATACTAGCTGTTGCCAGCGCGTATGTCGGAAATTATCCCACGGGAACCTTCTACCGGGATGAAAAGTATCCTATGTCTTAATATACTAGCTGTTGCCAGCGGCTTCGCCCGCGTGTATGTCGGAAATTATCCCACGGGAACCTTCTACCGGGATGAAAAGTATCCTATGTCTCAATATACTAGCTGTTGCCCGTGTGTATGTCGGAAATTATCCCACGGGAACCTTCTACCGGGATGAAAAGTATCCTATGTCTTACTATACTAGCTGTTGCCAGCGGCTTCGCCCGCGTGTATGTTGGAAATTATCCCACGGGAACCTTCTATCGGGATGAAAAGTATCCTATGTCTTAATATACTAGCTGTTGCCAGCGTGTATGTCGGAAATTATCCCACGGGAACCTTCTACCGGGATGAAAAGTATCCTATGTCTTAATATACTAGCTGTTGCCAGCGGCTATGTCAGAAATTATCCCACGGGAACCTTCTACCGTGATGAAAAGTATCCTATGTCTTAATATAATAGCTGTTGCCAGCGTGTATGTCGGAAATTATCCCACGGGAACCTTCTACCGGGATGAAAAGTATCCTATGTCTTAATATACTAGCTGTTGCCAGCGGCTTCGCCCGCGTGTATGTCGGAAATTATCCCACGGGAACCTTCTACCGGGATGAAAAGTATCCTATGTCTTAATATACTAGCTGTTGCCCGCGTGTATGTCGGAAATTATCCCACGGGAACCTTCTACCGGGATGAAAAGTATCCTATGTCTTACTATACTAGCTGTTGCCAGCGGCTTCGCCCGCGTGTATGTTGGAAATTATCCCACGGGAACCTTCTACCGGGATGAAAAGTATCCTATGTCTTAATATACTAGCTGTTGCCAGCGTGTATGTCGGATATTATCCCACGGGAACCTTCTACCGGGATGAAAAGTATCCTATGTCTTAATATACTAGCTGTTGCCCGCGTGTATGTCGGAAATTATCCCACGGGAACCTTCTACCGGGATGAAAAGTATCCTATGTCTTAATATACTAGCTTTTGCCAGCGTGTATGTCGGATATTATCCCACGGGAACCTTCTACCGGGATGAAAAGTATCCTATGTCTTAATATACTAGCTGTTGCCCGCGTGTATGTCGGAAATTATCCCACGGGAACCTTCTACCGGGATGAAAAGTATCCTATGTCGTAATATACTAGCTGTTGCCCGCGTGTATGTCGGAAATTATCCCACGGGAACCTTCTACCGGGATGAAAAGTATCCTATGTCTTAATATACTAGCTGTTGCCAGCGTGTATGTCGGATATTATCCCACGGGAACCTTCTACCGGGATGAAAAGTATCCTATGTCTTACTATACTAGCTGTTGCCAGCGGCTTCGCCGGCGTGTATGTTAGAAATTATCCCACGGGAACCTTCTACCGGAATGAAAAGTATCCTATGTCTTAATATACTAGCTGTTGCCCGCGTGTATGTCGGAAATTATCCCACGGGAACCTTCTACCGGGATGAAAAGTATCCTATGTCTTATTATACTAGCTGTTGCCAGCGGCTATGTCGGAAATTATCTCACGGGAACCTTCTACCGGGATGAAAAGTATCCTATGTCTTAATATACTAGCTGTTGCCAGCGTGTATGTCGGAAATTATCCCACGGGAACCTTCTACCGGGATGAAAAGTATCCTATGTCTTAATATACTAGCTGTTGCCAGCGTGTATGTCGGAAATTATCCCACGGGAACCTTCTACTGGGATGAAAAGTATCCTATGTCTTAATATACTAGCTGTTGCCAGCGGCTTCGCCCGCGTGTATGTCGGGAATTATCCCACGGGAACCTTCTACGGGGATGAAAAGTATCCTATGTCTTAATATACTAGCTGTTGCCCGCGGCTTCGCCCGCGTGTAAGTCGGAAATTATCCCACGGGAACCTTCTACCGGGATGCAAAGTATCCTATGTCTTAATATACTAGCTGTTGCCCGCGTGTATGTCGGAAATTATCCCACGGGAACCTTCTACCTTGATGAAAAGTATCATATGTCTTAATATACTAGCTGTTGCCAGCGTGTATGTCGGATATTATCCCACGGGAACCTTCTACCGGGATGAAAAGTATCCTATGTCTTAATATACTAGCTGTTGCCAGCGGCTATGTCAGAAATTATCCCACGGGAACCTTCTACCGGGATGAAAAGTATCCTATGTCTTAATATACTAGCTGTTGCCCGCGTGTATGTCGGAAATTATCCCACGGGAACCTTCTACCGGGATGAAAAGTATCCTATGTCTTACTATACTAGCTGTTGCCAGCGGCTATGTCAGAAATTATCCCACGGGAACCTTCTACCGGGATGAAAAGTATCCTATGTCTTAATATAATAGCTGTTGCCAGCGTGTATGTCGGAAATTATCCCACGGGAACCTTCTACCGGGATGAAAGTATCCTATGTCTTAATATACTAGCTGTTGCCAGCGGCTTCGCCCGCGTGTATGTCGGAAATTATCCCACGGGAACCTTCTACCGGGATGAAAAGTATCCTATGTCTTACTATACTAGCTGTTGCCAGCGGCTTCGCCCGCGTGTATGTTGGAAATTATCCCACGGGAACCTTCTACCGGGATGAAAAGTATCCTATGTCTTAATATACTAGCTGTTGCCAGCGTGTATGTGGGATATTATCCCACGGGAACCTTCTACCGGCATGAAAAGTATCCTATGTCTTAATATACTAGCTGTTGCCAGCGTGTATGTCGGAAATTATCCCACGGGAACCTTCTACCGGGATGAAAAGTATCCTATGTCTTAATATTCTAGCTGTTGCCAGCGGCTTCGCCCGCGTGTATGTCGGATATTATCCCACGGGAACCTTCTACCGGGATGAAAAGTATCGTATGTCTTAATATACTAGCTGTTGCCCGCGTGTATGTCGGAAATTATCCCACGGGAACCTTCTACCGGGATGAAAAGTATCCTATGTCTTAATATACTAGCTGTTGCCAGCGTGTATGTCGGAAATTATCCCACGGGAACCTTCTACCGGGATGAAAAGTATCCTATGTCTTAATATACTAGCTGTTGCCAGCGGCTATGTCGGAAATTATCCCACGGGAACCTTCTACCGGGATGAAAAGTATCCTATGTCTTAATATACTAGCTGTTGCCCGCGGCATAGCCCGCGTGTATGTCGGAAATTATCCCACGGGAACCTTCTACCGGGATGAAAGTATCCTATGTCTTACTATACTAGCTGTTGCCAGCGGCTTCGCCCGCGTGTATGTGGGAAATTATCCCACGGGAACCTTCTACCGGGATGAAAAGTATCCTATGTCTTAATATACTAGCTGTTGCCAGCGTGTATGTGGGATATTATCCCACGGGAACCTTCTACCGGGATGAAAAGTATCCTATGTCTTAATATACTAGCTGTTGCCAGCGTGTATGTCGGAAATTATCCCACGGGAACCTTCTACCGGGATGAAAAGTATCCTATGTCTTAATATTCTAGCTGTTGCCAGCGGCTTCGCCCGCGTGTATGTCGGATATTATCCCACGGGAACCTTCTACCGGGATGAAAAGTATCCTATGTCTTAATATACTAGCTGTTGCCCGCGTGTATGTCGGAAATTATCCCACGGGAACCTTCTACCGGGTTGAAAAGTATCCTATGTCTTAATATACTAGCTGTTGCCAGCGGCTATGTCGGAAATTATCCCACGGGAACCTTCTACCGGGATGAAAAGTATCCTATGTCTTAATATACTAGCTGTTGCCCGCGGCATAGCCCGCGTGTATGTCGGAAATTATCCCACGGGAACCTTCTACCGGGATGAAAGTATCCTATGTCTTAATATACTAGCTGTTGCCAGCGGCTTCGCTCGCGTGTATGTCGGAAATTATCCCACGGGAACCTTCTACCGGGATGAAAAGTATCCTATGTCTTACTATACTAGCTGTTGCCAGCGGCTTCGCCCGCGTGTATGTTGGAAATTATCCCACGGGAACCTTCTACCGGGATGAAAAGTATCCTATGTCTTAATATACTAGCTGTTGCCAGCGTGTATGTCGGAAATTATCCCACGGGAACCTTCTACCGGGATGAAAAGTATCCTATGTCTTAATATACTAGCTGTTGCCAGCGGCTATGTCGGAAATAATCCCACGGGAACCTTCTACCGGGATGAAAAGTATCCTATGTCTTAATATACTAGCTGTTGCCCGCGGCATAGCCCGCGTGTATGTCGGAAATTATCCCACGGGAACCTTCTACCGGGATGAAAGTATCCTATGTCTTAATATACTAGCTGTTGCCCGCGTGTATGTCGGAAATTATCCCACGGGAACCTTCTACCGGGATGAAAAGTATCCTATGTCTTAATATACTAGCTGTTGCCCGCGTGTATGTCGGAAATTATCCCACGGGAACCTTCTACCGGGATGAAAAGTATCCTATGTCTTAATATACTAGCTGTTGCCAGCGGCTTCGCCCGCGTGTATGTCGGAAATTATCCCACGGGAACCTTCTACCGGGATGAAAAGTATCCTATGTCTTAATATTCTAGCTGTTGCCAGCGGCTTCGCCCGCGTGTATGTCGGATATTATCCCACGGGAACCTTCTACCGGGATGAAAAGTATCCTATGTCTTAATATTCATAGCTGTTGCCCGCGTGTATGTCGGAAATTATCCCACGGGAACCTTCTACCGGGATGAAAAGTATCCTATGTCTTAATATACTAGCTGTTGCCAGCGTGTATGTCGGAAATTATCCCACGGGAACCTTCTACCGGGATGAAAAGTATCCTATGTCTTAATATACTAGCTGTTGCCAGTGTGTATGTCGGAAATTATCCCACGGGAACCTTCTACCGGGATGAAAAGTATCCTATGTCTTAATATACTAGCTGTTGCCCGCGTGTATGTCGGAAATTATCCCACTGGAACCTTCTACCGGGATGAAAAGTATCCTATGTCTTAATATACTAGCTGTTGCCAGCGGCTTCGCCCGCGTGAATGTCGGAAATTATCCCACGGGAACCTTCTACCGGGATGAAAAGTATCCTATGTCTTAATATACTAGCTGTTGCCCGCGTGTATGTCGGAAATTATCCCACTGGAACCTTCTACCGGGATGAAAAGTATCCTATGTCTTAATATACTAGCTGTTGCCCGCGTGTATGTCGGAAATTATCCCACGGGAACCTTCTACCGGGATGAAAAGTATCCTATGTCTTAATATACTAGCTGTTGCCAGCGTGTATGTCGGAAATTATCCCACGGGAACCTTCTACCGGGATGAAAAGTATCCTATGTCTTAATATACTAGCTGTTGCCAGTGTGTATGTCGGAAATTATCCCACGGGAACCTTCTACCGGGATGAAAAGTATCCTATGTCTTAATATACTAGCTGTTGCCCGCGTGTATGTCGGAAATTATCCCACTGGAACCTTCTACCGGGATGAAAGTATCCTATGTCTTAATATACTAGCTGTTGCCAGCGTGTATGTCGGAAATTATCCCACGGGAACCTTCTACCGGGATGAAAAGTATCCTATGTCTTAATATACTAGCTGTTGCCAGTGTGTATGTCGGAAATTATCCCACGGGAACCTTCTACCGGGATGAAAAGTATCCTATGTCTTAATATACTAGCTGTTGCCCGCGTGTATGTCGGAAATTATCCCACTGGAACCTTCTACCGGGATGAAAAGTATCCTATGTCTTAATATACTAGCTGTTGCCAGCGGCTTCGCCCGCGTGTATGTCGGATATTATCCCACGGGAACCTTCTACCGGGAAGAAAAGTATCCTATGTCTTAATATACTAGCTGTTGCCCGCGGCTTCTACCGCGTGTATGTCGGAAAATATCCCACGGGAACCTTCTACCGGGATGAAAAGTATCCTATGTTTTAATATACTAGCTGTTGCCAGCGGCTTCGCCCGCGTGTATGTTGGAAATTATCCCACGGGAACCTTCTACCGGGATGAAAAGTATCCTATGTCTTAATATACTAGCTGTTGCCAGCGTGTATGTCGGATATTATCCCACGGGAACCTTCTACCGGGATGAAAAGTATCCTGTCTTAATATACTAGCTGTTGCCCGCGTGTATGTCGGAAATTATCCCACGGGCACCTTCTACCGGGATGAAAAGTATCCTATGTCTTACTATACTAACTGTTGCCAGCGGCTTCGCCCGCGTGTATGTTGGAAATTATCCCACGGGAACCTTCTACCAGGATGAAAAGTATCCTACGTCTTAATATACTCGCTGTTGCCAGCGTGTATGTCGGATATTATCCCACGGTAACCTTCTACCGGGATGAAAAGTATCCTATGTCTTAATATACTAGCTGTTGCCAGCGGCTATGTCAGAAATTATCCCACGAGAACCTTCTACCGGGATGAAAAGTATCCTATGTCTTAATATAATAGCTGTTGCCAGCGTGTATGTCGGAAATTATCTCACGGGAACCTTCTACCGGGATGAAAAGTATCCTATGTCTTAATATACTAGCTGTTGCCAGCGGCTTCGCCCGCGTGTATGTCGGAAATTATCCCACGGGAACCTTCTACCAGGATGAAAAGTATCCTATGTCTTAATATACTAGCTGTTGCCCGCGTGTATGTCGGAAATTATCCCACGGGAACCTTCTACCGGGATGAAAAGTATCCTATGTCTTACTATACTAGCTGTTGCCAGCGGCTTCGCCCGCGTGTATGTTGGAAATTATCCCACGGGAACCTTCTACCGGGATGAAAAGTATCCTATGTCTTAATATACTAGCTGTTGCCAGCGTGTATGTCGGATATTATCCCACGGGAACCTTCTACCGGGATGAAAAGTATCCTATGTCTTAATATACTAGCTGTTGCCCGCGTGTATGTCGGAAATTATCCCACGGGAACCTTCTACCAGGATGAAAAGTATCCTATGTCTTAATATACTAGCTTTTGCCAGCGTGTATGTCGGATATTATCCCACGGGAACCTTCTACCGGGATGAAAAGTATCCTATGTCTTAATATACTAGCTGTTGCCCGCGTGTATGTCAGAAATTATCCCACGGGAACCTTCTACCGGGATGAAAAGTATCCTATGTCGTAATATACTAGCTGTTGCCCGCGTGTATGTCGGAAATTATCCCACGGGAACCTTCTACCGGGATGAAAAGTATCCTATGTCTTACTATACTAGCTGTTGCCAGCGGCTTCGCCCGCGTGTATGTTGGAAATTATCCCACGGGAACCTTCTACCGGGATGAAAAGTATCCTATGTCTTAATATACTAGCTGTTGCCAGCGTGTATGTCGGATATTATCCCACGGGAACCTTCTACCGGGATGAAAAGTATCCTATGTCTTACTATACTAGCTGTTGCCAGCGGCTTCGCCCGCGTGTATGTTGGAAATTATCCCACGGGAACCTTCTACCGGAATGAAAAGTATCCTATGTCTTAATATACTAGCTGTTGCCCGCGTGTATGTCGGAAATTATCCCACGGGAACCTTCTACCGGGATGAAAAGTATCCTATGTCTTAATATACTAGCTGTTGCCAGCGGCTATGTCGGAAATTATCTCACGGGAACCTTCTACCGGGATGAAAAGTATCCTATGTCTTAATATACTAGCTGTTGCCAGCGTGTATGTCGGAAATTATCCCACGGGAACCTTCTACTGGGATGAAAAGTATCCTATGTCTTAATATACTAGCTGTTGCCAGCGGCTTCGCCCGCGTGTATGTCGGGAATTATCCCACGGGAACCTTCTACCGGGATGAAAAGTATCCTATGTCTTAATATACTAGCTGTTGCCCGCGTGTATGTCGGAAATTATCCCACGGGAACCTTCTACCGGGATGAAAAGTATCCTATGTCTTAATATACTAGCTGTTGCCCGCGTGTATGTCGGAAATTATCCCACGGGAACCTTCTACCGGGATGAAAAGTATCCTATGTCTTAATATAATAGCTGTTGCCCGCGTGTATGTCGGAAATTATCCCACGGGAACCTTCTACCGGGATGAAAAGTATCCTATGTCTTAATATACTAGCTGTTGCCCGCGGCATAGCCCGCGTGTATGTCGGAAATTATCCCACGGGAACCTTCTACCGGGATGAAAAGTATCCTATGTCTTAATATAATAGCTGTTGCCAGCGTGTATGTCGGAAATTATCCCACGGGAACCTTCTACCGGGATGAAAGTATCCTATGTCTTAATATACTAGCTGTTGCCAGCGGCTTCGCCCGCGTGTATGTCGGAAATTATCCCACGGGAACCTTCTACCGGGATGAAAAGTATCCTATGTCTTAATATACTAGCTGTTGCCCGCGTGTATGTCGGAAATTATCCCACGGGAACCTTCTACCGGGATGAAAAGTATCCTATGTCTTACTATACTAGCTGTTGCCAGCGGCTTCGCCCGCGTGTATGTTGGAAATTATCCCACGGGAACCTTCTACCGGGATGAAAAGTATCCTATGTCTTAATATACTAGCTGTTGCCAGCGTGTATGTGGGATATTATCCCACGGGAACCTTCTACCGGGATGAAAAGTATCCTATGTCTTATTATACTAGCTGTTGCCAGCGTGTATGTCGGATATTATCCCACGGGAACCTTCCACTGGGATGAAAAGTATCCTATGTCTTAATATACTAGCTGTTGCCAGCGGCTATGTCGGAAATTATCCCACGGGAACCTTCTATCGGGATGAAAAGTATCCTATGTCTTAATATACTAGCTGTTGCCAGCGTGTATGTCGGAAATTATCCCACGGGAACCTTCTACCGGGATGAAAAGTATCCTATGTCTTAATATACTAGCTGTTGCCAGCGTGTATGTCGGATATTATCCCACGGGAACCTTCTACCGGGATGAAAAGTATCCTATGTCTTAATATACTAGCTGTTGCCAGCGGCTTCGCCCGCGTGTATGTCGGAAATTATCCCACGGGAACCTTCTACCGGGTTGAAAAGTATCCTATGTCTTAATATACTAGCTGTTGCCCGCGTGTATGTCGGAAATTATCCCACTGGAACCTTCTACCGGGATGAAAAGTATCCTATGTCTTAATATACTAGCTGTTGCCAGCGGCTTCGCCCGCGTGTATGTCTGAAATTATCCCACGGGAACCTTCTACCGGGATGAAAAGTATCCTATGTCTTAATATACTAGCTGTTGCCAGCGGCTTCGCCCGCGTGTATGTCGGAAATTATCCCACGGGAACCTTCTACCGGGATGAAAAGTATCCTATGTCTTAATATACTTGCTGTTGCCTGCGTGTATGTCGGATATTATCCCACGGGAACCTTTTCCGGGATGAAAAGTATCCTATGTCTTAATATACTAGCTGTTGCCCGCGTGTATGTCGCAAATTATCCCACGGGAACCTTCTACCGGGATGAAAAGTATCCTATGTCTTAATATAGGTACTAGCTGTTGCCAGCGGCTTCGCCCGCGTGTATGTCGGAAATTATCCCACGGGAACCTTCTACCGGGATGAAAAGTATCCTATGTCTTAATATACTAGCTGTTGCCCGCGTGTATGTCGGAAATTATCCCACGGGAACCTTCTACCGGGATGAAAAGTATCCTATGTCTTAATATACTAGCTGTTGCCAGCGGCTATGTCGGAAATTATCCCACGGGAACCTTCTACCGGGATGAAAAGTATCCTATGTGTTAATATAATAGCTGTTGCCAGCGTGTATGTCGGAAATTATCCCACGGGAACCTTCTACCGGGATGAAAAGTATCCTATGTCTTAATATACTAGCTGTTGCCCGCGTGTATGTCGGAAATTATCCCACGGGAACCTTCTACCGGGATGAAAAGTATCCTATGTCTTAATATACTAGCTGTTGCCAGCGGGTTCGCCCGCGTGTATGTCGGAAATTATCCCACGGGAACCTTCTACCGGGATGAAAAGTATCCTATGTCTTAATATACTAGCTGTTGCCAGCGGCTTCGCCCACGTGTATGTCGGAAATTATCCCACGGGAACCTTCTACCGGGATGAAAAGTATCCTATGTCTTAATATACTAGCTGTTGCCAGCGGCTTCGCCCGCGTGTATGTCGAAAATTATCCCACGGGAACCTTCTACCGGGATGAAAAGTATCCTATGTCTTGAAAGAAAGAAAGAAAATACGTTTATTTGCGTTTATTTGCGATCGTCTTAATATACTAGTTGTTGCCCGCGGCTTTGCCCGCGTGTATGTCGGAAATTATCCCACGGGAACCTTCTACCGGGATGAAAAGTATCCTATGTCTTAATATACTAGCTGTTGCCCGCGTGTATGTCGGAAATTATCCCACGGGAACCTTCTACCGGGATGAAAAGTATCCTATGTCTTAATATACTAGCTGTTGCCCGCGGCTTAGCCCGCGTGTATGTCGGATATTATCCCACGGGAACCTTCTACCGGGATGAAAAGTATCCTATGTCTTAATATACTAGCTGTTGCCAGCGGCTTCGCCCGCGTGTATGTCGAAAATTATCCCACGGGAACCTTCTACCGGGATGAAAAGTATCCTATGTCTTAATATACTAGCTGTTGCCCGCGGCTTAGCCCGCGTGTATGCCGGAAATTATCCCACGGGAACCTTCTACCGGGATGAAAAGTATCCTATGTCTTAATATACTAGCTGTTGCCCGCGTGTATGTCGGATATTATCCCACGGGAACCTTCTACCGTGATGAAAAGTATCCTATGTCTTAATATACTAGCTGTTGCCCGCGGCTTAGCCCGCGTGTATGTCGGAAATTATCCCACGGGAACCTTCTACCGGGATGAAAAGTATCCTATGTCTTAATACACACATCAACACGGTCTAGGGATATTTCATACTCAATTAAATAACTCGAAAAGTACTGGCCGCATTGGAATCTTTTATACACCGATTTGTTTGTAATTTATCTCAGACTAATTCCAAATTCAAATTTTTGAAAATTCTTTTGTTTCGGTGGCATAAAGTGTCTTGATGTGTAGGAGAGGGAATTTTCATTTGTGCGAAATTTAGAAAACAATACGAATTACGTTTAGTTGCAGTTTTTTTTCATTTTTAAACAAAAGATAAAGTTAAAATTGTGGTATTGTAGCCATGCAACGCCAACATTTGACGAGGGCGGAGATGTTACGAGCTGTGGGAATGCTGGAAGCTGGGTCTGTTCAGCGTAATGTTGCTGAGGCCATAGGGACCCACCAAAATGTAATTTCAAGATTGTGGACACGCTATCGTGCCACAGGTGAAGTAGCGGAGAGGCACCGGGGGCCAAGTCGCATCACTACCCCCAGACAAGACCGATTTTTGCAAATTACTGCGCGAGCTCAACCAAATGCAACGGCGACTCAATTGGTCCAAAGGCTGCGAGTGGAACACCAAGTGCTTGTGAGTGACCAAACTGTAAGAAGGCGACTGCATGAAAGCAATCTACGCTCTCGTAGACCACTCCGGGTCCCACCTTTACGGAGAGGCAATCGTGGACGACGATTAGAATGGGTTCGGAACCACGTGGACTGGGGCCGTGAGCAATGGTCCAATGTGCTGTTCACGGATGAATCCAGGTTCGGCTTCCACCCAGATTCACAAAGGACGCGTGTTTGGCGAGTTCCTGGACGATGGAGCCGTCTTCAGAACCCTCAGGAAGTTCACCCATACCAAGGAGGAACAATTATGGTTTGGGCAGGAATTCGTCTTGGAGGACGGATGGATCTCGTTTGGGTGCGGGGCAATATGACGGCAGAACGATACGTCCAACAGGTGCTGGGGCCCGTAATCTTGCCCCACAGAACACAAATGGGGCAAGATTTCCTGCTCATGCACGACAATGCCCGGGCACACACGGCGAGAACGGTAGCAGCTTGGTTACATACACACAATGTTAGGGCCTTAGACTGGCCTGCTCAATCGCCAGATCTAAATCCCATTGAGCATGCGTGGGATATGCTGCAAAGAAGAGCTCTGAAGGAAGTTCCTGAAAATCTGGCTACAGAAGATCAACTTTTTGCCCACCTCAGAAGGACATGGGACAATATTCCGCAGCAAGACATTGACAACCTTGTTCTGAGCATGCCGAATCGTTGCCGATGTGTTATGAACATCATGGGCGCTTTCTCAGACTACTAACTTCAAGTTTATAAACACAAATTAAATGATTTTTCTATTTTTTTCAGTTTTTACTCACAAACTAAAAGTTAATTCATATACGGTTTCCGTCTATGCTTCATTTTTTTCCATAAAATCCTGAAATTTTAATCTAAGTACCTTAACCATTATAAAAAACGGTAGAATATTAAATAACGTATCTTTTAAATATATACATGTCACATAAATAATTAACACATTGACAGTAATACGCTTTTTTAAAAATATCCCTAGACCGTGTTGATGTGTGTATAATAGCTGTTGCCCGCGTGTATGTCGGAAATTATCCCACGGGAACCTTCTACCGGGATGAAAAGTATCCTATGTCTTAATATACTAGCTATTGCCCGCGTGTATGTCGGAAATTATCCCACGGGAACCTTCTACCGGGATGAAAAGTATCCAATGTCTTAATATACTAGCTGTTGCCAGCGGCTTCGCCCGCGTGTATGTCGGAAATTATCCCACGGGAACCTTCTACCGGGATGAAAAGTATCCTATGTCTTAATATACTAGCTGGTGCCCGCGTGTATGTCGGAAATTATCCCACGGGAACCTTCTACCGGGATGAAAAGTATCCTATGTCTTAATATACTAGGTGTTGCCAGCGGCTTCGCCAGCGTGTATGTCGGAAATTATCCCACGGGAACCTTCTACCGGGATGAAAAGTATCCTATGTCTTACTATACTAGCTGTTGCCAGCGGCTTCGCCCGCGTGTATGTTGGAAATTATCCCACGGGAACCTTCTACCGGGATGAAAAGTATCCTATGTCTTAATATACTAGCTTAAGAATATTTTTTATTTAAATAACTATCTGTTGCCCGCGGCTTAGCCCGCGTGAATGTCGGAAATTATCCCACGGGAACCTTCTACCGGGATGAAAAGTACCCTATGTCTTAATATACTAGCTGTTGCCAGCGTGTATGTCGGAAATTATCCCATGGGAACCTTCTACCGGGATGAAAAGTATCCTATGTCTTAATATACTAGCTATTGCCCGCGTGTATGTCGGAAATTATCCCACGGGAACCTTCTACCGGGATGAAAAGTATCCAATGTCTTAATATACTAGCTGTTGCCAGCGGCTTCGCCCGCGTGTATGTCGGAAATTATCCCACGGGAACCTTCTACCGGGATGAAAAGTATCCTATGTCTTAATATACTAGCTGGTGCCCGCGTGTATGTCGGAAATTATCCCACGGGAACCTTCTACCGGGATGAAAAGTATCCTATGTCTTAATATACTAGCTGTTGCCAGCGGCTTCGCCAGCGTGTATGTCGGAAATTATCCCACGGGAACCTTCTACCGGGATGAAAAGTATCCTATGTCTTACTATACTAGCTGTTGCCAGCGGCTTCGCCCGCGTGTATGTTGGAAATTATCCCACGGGAACCTTCTACCGGGATGAAAAGTATCCTATGTCTTAATATACTAGCTTAAGAATATTTTTTATTTAAATAACTATCTGTTGCCCGCGGCTTAGCCCGCGTGAATGTCGGAAATTATCCCACGGGAACCTTCTACCGGGATGAAAAGTACCCTATGTCTTAATATACTAGCTGTTGCCAGCGTGTATGTCGGAAATTATCTCACGGGAACCTTCTACCGGGATGAAAAGTATCCTATGTCTTAATATACTAGCTGTTGCCAGCGGCTTCGCCCGCGTGTATGTCGGAAATTATCCCACGGGAACCTTCTACCAGGATGAAAAGTATCCTATGTCTTAATATACTAGCTGTTGCCCGCGTGTATGTCGGAAATTATCCCACGGGAACCTTCTACCGGGATGAAAAGTATCCTATGTCTTACTATACTAGCTGTTGCCAGCGGCTTCGCCCGCGTGTATGTTGGAAATTATCCCACGGGAACCTTCTACCGGGATGAAAAGTATCCTATGTCTTAATATACTAGCTGTTGCCAGCGTGTATGTCGGATATTATCCCACGGGAACCTTCTACCGGGATGAAAAGTATCCTATGTCTTAATATACTAGCTGTTGCCCGCGTGTATGTCGGAAATTATCCCACGGGAACCTTCTACCAGGATGAAAAGTATCCTATGTCTTAATATACTAGCTTTTGCCAGCGTGTATGTCGGATATTATCCCACGGGAACCTTCTACCGGGATGAAAAGTATCCTATGTCTTAATATACTAGCTGTTGCCCGCGTGTATGTCAGAAATTATCCCACGGGAACCTTCTACCGGGATGAAAAGTATCCTATGTCGTAATATACTAGCTGTTGCCCGCGTGTATGTCGGAAATTATCCCACGGGAACCTTCTACCGGGATGAAAAGTATCCTATGTCTTACTATACTAGCTGTTGCCAGCGGCTTCGCCCGCGTGTATGTTGGAAATTATCCCACGGGAACCTTCTACCGGGATGAAAAGTATCCTATGTCTTAATATACTAGCTGTTGCCAGCGTGTATGTCGGATATTATCCCACGGGAACCTTCTACCGGGATGAAAAGTATCCTATGTCTTACTATACTAGCTGTTGCCAGCGGCTTCGCCCGCGTGTATGTTGGAAATTATCCCACGGGAACCTTCTACCGGAATGAAAAGTATCCTATGTCTTAATATACTAGCTGTTGCCCGCGTGTATGTCGGAAATTATCCCACGGGAACCTTCTACCGGGATGAAAAGTATCCTATGTCTTAATATACTAGCTGTTGCCAGCGGCTATGTCGGAAATTATCTCACGGGAACCTTCTACCGGGATGAAAAGTATCCTATGTCTTAATATACTAGCTGTTGCCAGCGTGTATGTCGGAAATTATCCCACGGGAACCTTCTACTGGGATGAAAAGTATCCTATGTCTTAATATACTAGCTGTTGCCAGCGGCTTCGCCCGCGTGTATGTCGGGAATTATCCCACGGGAACCTTCTACCGGGATGAAAAGTATCCTATGTCTTAATATACTAGCTGTTGCCCGCGTGTATGTCGGAAATTATCCCACGGGAACCTTCTACCGGGATGAAAAGTATCCTATGTCTTAATATACTAGCTGTTGCCCGCGTGTATGTCGGAAATTATCCCACGGGAACCTTCTACCGGGATGAAAAGTATCCTATGTCTTAATATAATAGCTGTTGCCCGCGTGTATGTCGGAAATTATCCCACGGGAACCTTCTACCGGGATGAAAAGTATCCTATGTCTTAATATACTAGCTGTTGCCCGCGGCATAGCCCGCGTGTATGTCGGAAATTATCCCACGGGAACCTTCTACCGGGATGAAAAGTATCCTATGTCTTAATATAATAGCTGTTGCCAGCGTGTATGTCGGAAATTATCCCACGGGAACCTTCTACCGGGATGAAAGTATCCTATGTCTTAATATACTAGCTGTTGCCAGCGGCTTCGCCCGCGTGTATGTCGGAAATTATCCCACGGGAACCTTCTACCGGGATGAAAAGTATCCTATGTCTTAATATACTAGCTGTTGCCCGCGTGTATGTCGGAAATTATCCCACGGGAACCTTCTACCGGGATGAAAAGTATCCTATGTCTTACTATACTAGCTGTTGCCAGCGGCTTCGCCCGCGTGTATGTTGGAAATTATCCCACGGGAACCTTCTACCGGGATGAAAAGTATCCTATGTCTTAATATACTAGCTGTTGCCAGCGTGTATGTGGGATATTATCCCACGGGAACCTTCTACCGGGATGAAAAGTATCCTATGTCTTATTATACTAGCTGTTGCCAGCGTGTATGTCGGATATTATCCCACGGGAACCTTCCACTGGGATGAAAAGTATCCTATGTCTTAATATACTAGCTGTTGCCAGCGGCTATGTCGGAAATTATCCCACGGGAACCTTCTATCGGGATGAAAAGTATCCTATGTCTTAATATACTAGCTGTTGCCAGCGTGTATGTCGGAAATTATCCCACGGGAACCTTCTACCGGGATGAAAAGTATCCTATGTCTTAATATACTAGCTGTTGCCAGCGTGTATGTCGGATATTATCCCACGGGAACCTTCTACCGGGATGAAAAGTATCCTATGTCTTAATATACTAGCTGTTGCCAGCGGCTTCGCCCGCGTGTATGTCGGAAATTATCCCACGGGAACCTTCTACCGGGTTGAAAAGTATCCTATGTCTTAATATACTAGCTGTTGCCCGCGTGTATGTCGGAAATTATCCCACTGGAACCTTCTACCGGGATGAAAAGTATCCTATGTCTTAATATACTAGCTGTTGCCAGCGGCTTCGCCCGCGTGTATGTCTGAAATTATCCCACGGGAACCTTCTACCGGGATGAAAAGTATCCTATGTCTTAATATACTAGCTGTTGCCAGCGGCTTCGCCCGCGTGTATGTCGGAAATTATCCCACGGGAACCTTCTACCGGGATGAAAAGTATCCTATGTCTTAATATACTTGCTGTTGCCTGCGTGTATGTCGGATATTATCCCACGGGAACCTTTTCCGGGATGAAAAGTATCCTATGTCTTAATATACTAGCTGTTGCCCGCGTGTATGTCGCAAATTATCCCACGGGAACCTTCTACCGGGATGAAAAGTATCCTATGTCTTAATATAGGTACTAGCTGTTGCCAGCGGCTTCGCCCGCGTGTATGTCGGAAATTATCCCACGGGAACCTTCTACCGGGATGAAAAGTATCCTATGTCTTAATATACTAGCTGTTGCCCGCGTGTATGTCGGAAATTATCCCACGGGAACCTTCTACCGGGATGAAAAGTATCCTATGTCTTAATATACTAGCTGTTGCCAGCGGCTATGTCGGAAATTATCCCACGGGAACCTTCTACCGGGATGAAAAGTATCCTATGTGTTAATATAATAGCTGTTGCCAGCGTGTATGTCGGAAATTATCCCACGGGAACCTTCTACCGGGATGAAAAGTATCCTATGTCTTAATATACTAGCTGTTGCCCGCGTGTATGTCGGAAATTATCCCACGGGAACCTTCTACCGGGATGAAAAGTATCCTATGTCTTAATATACTAGCTGTTGCCAGCGGGTTCGCCCGCGTGTATGTCGGAAATTATCCCACGGGAACCTTCTACCGGGATGAAAAGTATCCTATGTCTTAATATACTAGCTGTTGCCAGCGGCTTCGCCCACGTGTATGTCGGAAATTATCCCACGGGAACCTTCTACCGGGATGAAAAGTATCCTATGTCTTAATATACTAGCTGTTGCCAGCGGCTTCGCCCGCGTGTATGTCGAAAATTATCCCACGGGAACCTTCTACCGGGATGAAAAGTATCCTATGTCTTGAAAGAAAGAAAGAAAATACGTTTATTTGCGTTTATTTGCGATCGTCTTAATATACTAGTTGTTGCCCGCGGCTTTGCCCGCGTGTATGTCGGAAATTATCCCACGGGAACCTTCTACCGGGATGAAAAGTATCCTATGTCTTAATATACTAGCTGTTGCCCGCGTGTATGTCGGAAATTATCCCACGGGAACCTTCTACCGGGATGAAAAGTATCCTATGTCTTAATATACTAGCTGTTGCCCGCGGCTTAGCCCGCGTGTATGTCGGATATTATCCCACGGGAACCTTCTACCGGGATGAAAAGTATCCTATGTCTTAATATACTAGCTGTTGCCAGCGGCTTCGCCCGCGTGTATGTCGAAAATTATCCCACGGGAACCTTCTACCGGGATGAAAAGTATCCTATGTCTTAATATACTAGCTGTTGCCCGCGGCTTAGCCCGCGTGTATGCCGGAAATTATCCCACGGGAACCTTCTACCGGGATGAAAAGTATCCTATGTCTTAATATACTAGCTGTTGCCCGCGTGTATGTCGGATATTATCCCACGGGAACCTTCTACCGTGATGAAAAGTATCCTATGTCTTAATATACTAGCTGTTGCCCGCGGCTTAGCCCGCGTGTATGTCGGAAATTATCCCACGGGAACCTTCTACCGGGATGAAAAGTATCCTATGTCTTAATACACACATCAACACGGTCTAGGGATATTTCATACTCAATTAAATAACTCGAAAAGTACTGGCCGCATTGGAATCTTTTATACACCGATTTGTTTGTAATTTATCTCAGACTAATTCCAAATTCAAATTTTTGAAAATTCTTTTGTTTCGGTGGCATAAAGTGTCTTGATGTGTAGGAGAGGGAATTTTCATTTGTGCGAAATTTAGAAAACAATACGAATTACGTTTAGTTGCAGTTTTTTTTCATTTTTAAACAAAAGATAAAGTTAAAATTGTGGTATTGTAGCCATGCAACGCCAACATTTGACGAGGGCGGAGATGTTACGAGCTGTGGGAATGCTGGAAGCTGGGTCTGTTCAGCGTAATGTTGCTGAGGCCATAGGGACCCACCAAAATGTAATTTCAAGATTGTGGACACGCTATCGTGCCACAGGTGAAGTAGCGGAGAGGCACCGGGGGCCAAGTCGCATCACTACCCCCAGACAAGACCGATTTTTGCAAATTACTGCGCGAGCTCAACCAAATGCAACGGCGACTCAATTGGTCCAAAGGCTGCGAGTGGAACACCAAGTGCTTGTGAGTGACCAAACTGTAAGAAGGCGACTGCATGAAAGCAATCTACGCTCTCGTAGACCACTCCGGGTCCCACCTTTACGGAGAGGCAATCGTGGACGACGATTAGAATGGGTTCGGAACCACGTGGACTGGGGCCGTGAGCAATGGTCCAATGTGCTGTTCACGGATGAATCCAGGTTCGGCTTCCACCCAGATTCACAAAGGACGCGTGTTTGGCGAGTTCCTGGACGATGGAGCCGTCTTCAGAACCCTCAGGAAGTTCACCCATACCAAGGAGGAACAATTATGGTTTGGGCAGGAATTCGTCTTGGAGGACGGATGGATCTCGTTTGGGTGCGGGGCAATATGACGGCAGAACGATACGTCCAACAGGTGCTGGGGCCCGTAATCTTGCCCCACAGAACACAAATGGGGCAAGATTTCCTGCTCATGCACGACAATGCCCGGGCACACACGGCGAGAACGGTAGCAGCTTGGTTACATACACACAATGTTAGGGCCTTAGACTGGCCTGCTCAATCGCCAGATCTAAATCCCATTGAGCATGCGTGGGATATGCTGCAAAGAAGAGCTCTGAAGGAAGTTCCTGAAAATCTGGCTACAGAAGATCAACTTTTTGCCCACCTCAGAAGGACATGGGACAATATTCCGCAGCAAGACATTGACAACCTTGTTCTGAGCATGCCGAATCGTTGCCGATGTGTTATGAACATCATGGGCGCTTTCTCAGACTACTAACTTCAAGTTTATAAACACAAATTAAATGATTTTTCTATTTTTTTCAGTTTTTACTCACAAACTAAAAGTTAATTCATATACGGTTTCCGTCTATGCTTCATTTTTTTCCATAAAATCCTGAAATTTTAATCTAAGTACCTTAACCATTATAAAAAACGGTAGAATATTAAATAACGTATCTTTTAAATATATACATGTCACATAAATAATTAACACATTGACAGTAATACGCTTTTTTAAAAATATCCCTAGACCGTGTTGATGTGTGTATAATAGCTGTTGCCCGCGTGTATGTCGGAAATTATCCCACGGGAACCTTCTACCGGGATGAAAAGTATCCTATGTCTTAATATACTAGCTATTGCCCGCGTGTATGTCGGAAATTATCCCACGGGAACCTTCTACCGGGATGAAAAGTATCCAATGTCTTAATATACTAGCTGTTGCCAGCGGCTTCGCCCGCGTGTATGTCGGAAATTATCCCACGGGAACCTTCTACCGGGATGAAAAGTATCCTATGTCTTAATATACTAGCTGGTGCCCGCGTGTATGTCGGAAATTATCCCACGGGAACCTTCTACCGGGATGAAAAGTATCCTATGTCTTAATATACTAGGTGTTGCCAGCGGCTTCGCCAGCGTGTATGTCGGAAATTATCCCACGGGAACCTTCTACCGGGATGAAAAGTATCCTATGTCTTACTATACTAGCTGTTGCCAGCGGCTTCGCCCGCGTGTATGTTGGAAATTATCCCACGGGAACCTTCTACCGGGATGAAAAGTATCCTATGTCTTAATATACTAGCTTAAGAATATTTTTTATTTAAATAACTATCTGTTGCCCGCGGCTTAGCCCGCGTGAATGTCGGAAATTATCCCACGGGAACCTTCTACCGGGATGAAAAGTACCCTATGTCTTAATATACTAGCTGTTGCCAGCGTGTATGTCGGAAATTATCCCATGGGAACCTTCTACCGGGATGAAAAGTATCCTATGTCTTAATATACTAGCTATTGCCCGCGTGTATGTCGGAAATTATCCCACGGGAACCTTCTACCGGGATGAAAAGTATCCAATGTCTTAATATACTAGCTGTTGCCAGCGGCTTCGCCCGCGTGTATGTCGGAAATTATCCCACGGGAACCTTCTACCGGGATGAAAAGTATCCTATGTCTTAATATACTAGCTGGTGCCCGCGTGTATGTCGGAAATTATCCCACGGGAACCTTCTACCGGGATGAAAAGTATCCTATGTCTTAATATACTAGCTGTTGCCAGCGGCTTCGCCAGCGTGTATGTCGGAAATTATCCCACGGGAACCTTCTACCGGGATGAAAAGTATCCTATGTCTTACTATACTAGCTGTTGCCAGCGGCTTCGCCCGCGTGTATGTTGGAAATTATCCCACGGGAACCTTCTACCGGGATGAAAAGTATCCTATGTCTTAATATACTAGCTTAAGAATATTTTTTATTTAAATAACTATCTGTTGCCCGCGGCTTAGCCCGCGTGAATGTCGGAAATTATCCCACGGGAACCTTCTACCGGGATGAAAAGTACCCTATGTCTTAATATACTAGCTGTTGCCAGCGTGTATGTCGGAAATTATCCCACGGGAACCTTCTACCGGGATGAAAAGTATCCTATGTCTTAATATACTAGCTGTTGCCAGCGTGTATGACGGAAATTATCCCACGGGAACCTTCTACCGGGATGAAAAGTATCCTATGTCTTAATATACTAGCTGTTGCCAGCGTGTATGACGGAAATTATCCCACGGGAACCTTCTACCGGGATGAAAAGTATCCTATGTCTTAATATACTAGCTGTTGCCAGCGTGTATGTCGGAAATTATCCCACGGGAACCTTCTACCGGGATGAAAAGTATCCTATGTCTTAATATACTAGCTGTTGCCAGCGGCTTCGCCAGCGTGTATGTCGGAAATTATCCCACGGGAACCTTCTACCGGGATGAAAAGTATCCTATGTCTTACTATACTAGCTGTTGCCAGCGGCTTCGCCCGCGTGTATGTTGGAAATTATCCCACGGGAACCTTCTACCGGGATGAAAAGTATCCTATGTCTTAATATAATAGCTGTTGCCCGCGGCTTAGCCCGCGTGTATGTCGGAAATTATCCCACGGGAACCTTCTACCGGGATGAAAAGTATCCTATGTCTTAATATACTAGCTGTTGCCCGCGTGTATGTCGGAAATTATCCCACGGGAACCTTCTACCGGGATGAAAAGTATCCTATGTCTTAATATACTAGCTGGTGCCCGCGTGTATGTCGGAAATTATCCCACGGGAACCTTCTACCGGGATGAAAAGTATCCAATGTCTTAATATACTAGCTGTTGCCAGCGGCTTCGCCCGCGTGTATGTCGGAAATTATCCCACGGGAACCTTCTACCGGGATGAAAAGTATCCTATGTCTTAATATACTAGCTGGTGCCCGCGTGTATGTCGGAAATTATCCCACGGGAACCTTCTACCGGGATGAAAAGTATCCTATGTCTTAATATACTAGCTGTTGCCAGCGGCTTCGCCCGCGTGTATGTTGGAAATTATCCCACGGGAACCTTCTACCGGGATGAAAAGTATCCTATGTCTTAATATACTAGCTTAAGAATATTTTTTATTTAAATAACTATCTGTTGCCCGCGGCTTAGCCCGCGTGAATGTCGGAAATTATCCCACGGGAACCTTCTACCGGGATGAAAAGTACCCTATGTCTTAATATACTAGCTGTTGCCAGCGTGTATGTCGGAAATTATCCCACGGGAACCTTCTACCGGGATGAAAAGTATCCTATGTCTTAATATACTAGCTGTTGCCAGCGTGTATGACGGAAATTATCCCACGGGAACCTTCTACCGGGATGAAAAGTATCCTATGTCTTAATATACTAGCTGTTGCCAGCGTGTATGACGGAAATTATCCCACGGGAACCTTCTACCGGGATGAAAAGTATCCTATGTCTTAATATACTAGCTGTTGCCAGCGTGTATGTCGGAAATTATCCCACGGGAAACTTCTACCGGGATGAAAAGTATCGTATGTCTTAATATACTAGCTGTTGCCAGCGTGTATGTCGGAAATTATTTATTTATTTATTTATTTATTTATTTATTTGGTTCACCAACAATTGTTTACACTAACATCATGAGCATAAATATAACATGTTAAAAACTTGGAACAGTGTAACAATCACTTAAAGGTAAACACCACATGAACTAAATTAAGTAATATTAATTGTAAGCCTAGGTACACGTACTGTTTACAAGCTATCTTAAAACTAAATAAAAAATATGTAGCCTATGTTTAATTATAGAGTTAGTTTTTTAATATTGCACAAATTAAGTAAGAACAAATTAATTCAATGAATGTTTTACAACAACTCAGATATACAACTCAAGAGTTTAGATTTCTGCTTAGTCAGAGAGTCAAAGTGAAAATCGATTAGATCGCTGCAACTATTCAAAACCCTACAGAACCTAGCGCATGGGGAGTTAGATCCCAACACCGTTCTTCTCTGTGGAGGACGAAGTGGAGTTATGGGTTTACGTGGAATTCTTGATGGAGCACGAAAGTTTATAAGTGCGAGCAGCGACGATGAATCAATCTTTCCTTTCAGGATTTTACAGGCAAACATTGCATCGTTTAAACGCCTTCGCTCTTCTAGAGTGCGTATGTTGAAGATTTTTAATCTGTCTTTGTAAGAAGGCGTTTTTTTAGCTATACCGACTGAAAAAGCCAAATGCCAAGCAAAGCGTTTTTGGACGCGTTCTAGCCGCAAACTGTGAGTAGCATAGTGCGGCCGCCACACCACACTACAGTATTCCAATATGCTGCGTACCAAACTATAGTAAAGTATAATTTTTGTTTTACTATGACGAAAACCTTTACATTGTCTTATGACAAATCCCAACATTCTTGACGCTTTTTTCACAACATGATCTAAATGTGGCACAAAGGTTAATTTTTGGTCAAACAAAACTCCGAGGTCACGTATAGTGTCTACTTCATTGACCTTGTCCTCATTAATGTAATATACCGTCTCTATACGATTATTTTTTCTTGTGTACTTAACATGGTAACATTTTTTTGGGTTCAAATGCATTTTATTATTTTTGCACCATCGGATGAGACTATTAAGGTCCATCTGTAAAAGTGAGGAATCTCTATTAGACTTAATTATTCTAAGAAACTTTAGGTCATCCGCATACATAAAGATCTCGGAGTGCTGCAAACAGTTGGGAATGTCATTAATAAAGTAGATAAACAATATAGGCCCTAGATGTGAACCTTGCGGGACTCCAGAGGAGATTTTATATACATTAGATTGGTAACCGTTTACCACAACAAAGAAAGATCTGTCGGCCAAATACGAAATTGCCCATTTTAATAAACTGCCAGTGATACCATATGCATGCAACTTATGAGATAGTATTTTATGGGAAACTTTATCAAAGGCTTTACTGAAATCAGTATAAATAACGTCTGCCTGGTGACCAGAATCAACAGCACCAATTAAATTCTCTGTGAATGCAGCTAGATTAGTGCTCGTGGATCGTGATCCAACAAATCCATGCTGATGATCGCTAATGAATAGCTTAAGATGGTTCTGGAAATGCGGGCAGAGTAGTGATTCAAAAATTTTGGCAAACGTTGAGAGAATTGAGATGGGCCTATAGTTAGCTATGTTGTCATTGTTATCCGATTTATGAACAGGCACCACTTTTGCCATTTTCCATTTCGTAGGGAATACACCACAAATCAAAGATTTGCTATATATGACCATGAGTGGATGCACCAACTCCTCCGCACAAGCCGAAATAAATATTGGTGGTATGCCATCTGGGCCAGCACCTTTATTAATATCCAAACTCTTTAATTTCTTAAGTAGGCACTCACTGCTTATTTTTGGACTTATTAAGCACAGACTGGTATTCCCAAGAGACTGTGAAAATAATTCGGTATTAAACTCATTACTCGATTCTTGGTCGGGGCTATAAACAGACGAGAAGCTGGTAGCAAACATCTCACATATTGTCGTACCATCAGATGTGAACACTTGTCCATCTGTCATGGTCATGGGGTAGGCACCAGACCCCCCTCTTTTATTTTTTACATGCGTCCAAAATAACTTAGGGTTGGCTTTAATCTTGTTTTCCACATTTTTTATATAATTATTGTAACACTGAGTAACCAAGGCATCGCAGCGCTTACCGAGTAGTTTTAATTCAATTAAGTCCATTGGGTTTTTATATTTATGATATCTCTTTCTAATGTTGTTTTTTGAGTTTAACATTCTGATTAAATTACGGTTAAACCACGGTGGAAATTTATGTTTATTTGGTGCCTGAAAGGGAATAAACTCTTGTATAACATTATTAATAGTCTCATAAAAAGCATCCAACATCTCATTTACATCATTAAGCCCCTTAAATAATTCATCCCAATCAATTTGTTTTAAAAACATCCGAATTGGTGCATAATTTGTGGTACGAAAATTAGGTCTTTGCATGGCATTATTGTATGGTAGTCTTGCCTCCCTACTCAAGGAAACAACAATATCAAGAGGTGGATGAAGTTTGTCGACATTACTAATTGGATTTATACTTTCACTGATGCCACACAAGGAATATGTTGTTAAAACCAGATCCAGTATGCGACCAGCATCGTTTGTAACACAATTAAGTTGGTGAAGCCTGTTTACATTTGTGAAATCAATTAAAATTTCACAAGTACTAGACGAGCCAAGTATATTAGTCGATTTCCCTGCCAAATTCCAATCAATGTTACTCAAGTTAAAGTCGCCCACAATAAAAACTTCCGAATCCTTACATTGTTCAAAAACAGCATTACAGTGATCCAAATAGTGCTCCAGAGATGAACGGCGTATAGGAGGAGGCAGGTATACTGCGCAGAGAACCATTCGACGAGCAGTACATGTTATTGACAAATCAATACTCACCCATAGGTCTTCACAACCACTTTCCCAGCTCATAACACGCTTAGATTTAATTTGTTTCTTAACGGCTATTAAAACACCACCCCCCTCTTTGGCGCACTGAAATTGAGAACTTTCTCTATCTCTCCTATATACCACATATCTATCGTCGAATAGCTCGCTGCTCAGTACAGAGTTATTTAACCAGGTTTCAGACAGAACTATTATGTCGTAATTATTACCGGAAATGCTACGATATACACTATGTGTCTTTGTTCTTAACCCTCTGCTGTTCTGATAGTATATTTGCAAACTATTGAATCTATATAATTAGTTTATAAGTGCACGCAAAAATAGGAATACTTTTATTGGTTTTAATTAACACATTACTTTAGGTTGTTTAAAATGTCCAAACTTTTAATTAAAATATGATCATCGCCGTCCGTCTTCCTGACAAATATCCTCCCGTTCCTCACCCAGACATATTTATAACCCTTTTCTTTTGCCTTGATCCTTGTTGCAGCATGAAGAGCTTTGTAAGCTGGGGATAAATGCTCAGCAATAAAAACAGGGGACCTGTTGCCTGCTATTCCAAAATCCGCGGTATTGAGTTTGTCGTGAGTTTTATCTTTGTTGTAACCGATTACACTGGCCAGCAGCTGATCACGGATTCTTGGTGAGACAAGCTGGATCACGATAGACCGAGGGCGAGAATTACTGGTGTTAAGTTTCGCAATTCGTGTGCAGTGTGAAATATCACTATCCTTAATCTGACAACCGACCACTGAACCTAATTGCTTGACGACGGTATACAGGTTTTCCTGTTTGTTTTCTGGTAAACACTGCAGCTCCAGGTTATTGGCTCGTGCTTGTTGCTCCAAATAATTAAGTCGTTGACTAAGATCTGCTACTGAGTTTTGCAGTTTAATATTTTCATCCTTAAGTACCCTCGTAGTATTTTTAAATTCTGCGTGTTCCGTCTGAAACTCATCAAATTCTTTCGTATGGAAATTCAAAGACACTCTAAGTTCCTCAATATCTTCGCGAATAGGGGCCATCTCCCTATTAACGATGTTTACAATGGAACTATTTATCTGCTGAAGCATAACAGCAAACTCTGTTTTTATAACTTCCTGTACGATAGAGCGCACATCCTCGCTAGTGACCGCCGGTAAAGTTTCAGGAGGAGAATTCAAAGCAGGTCTCTTATTTCCTCTTGTAGTTGAGATGTTACGCACCGGAGTACAGTCTTTATCAGAAGACGTTGGGGGAAGGCTCATACTTATACATCCCGAACATTTCCAAACGCTATAAGCTTCTGACTCAATAGGTATTTCCGAGATAGATATACAAATAAAGTGATACGACTTAGTACAACAAACGCAATTGACAAATCGATAGTTTTCTTTGGAGCTGTCATTGGTACAGCACCCCCACAAAGTTCTCGTCATGTTTACTAACGCAAATTGCTCGAGTATTTGGTATCAAGCAAGTAAATAAAGTAAACGTTGTCTTCCACTTTTTATACTATTTGTAGTGAAGTTAATTAGAATGGTTCGTAGTCCAAAGTCCAAAACGGCAGCGCAGCTATCAGTACGTAAGCGAGCTCGCGAGAAGAACGTCGTAAGTGATCCGTATAGGGTGTCGGTTACGCGTTCTGAATATAAACACTTAGTGTAAACACTTATTGACGGTATCTGTTTTACGAGTTATGATTAATATCTCACATCAATCATATATTTACACTTCATAATCGCTCATCCACTATATAGTTTGATAGTTAGAACTGTTAATTGATCCACTTTCACAAATACTTTGTCAAACACTGCGTTTAAACATAAACAATAATAAAGATTTGAAGAGCACAATTACTAAAATGTTAACCGTGCGGTAGCTTACTGAGAAAAATGATGAAATTATCCCACGGGAACCTTCTACCGGGATGAAAAGTATCCTATGTATTAATATACTAGCTGTTGCCAGCGTCTATGTCGGAAATTATCCCACGGGAACCTTCTACCGGGATGAAAAGTATCGTATGTCTTAATATACTAGCTGTTGCCAGCGGCTTCGCCCGCGTGTATGTCGGAAATTATCCCACGGGAACCTTCTACCGGGATGAAAAGTATCCTATGTCTTACTATACTAGCTGTTGCCAGCGTGTATGTCGGATATTATCCCACGGGAACCTTCTACCGGGATGAAAAGTATCCTATGTCTTAATATACTAGCTGTTGCCCGCGTGTATGTCGGATATTATCCCACGGGAACCTTCTACCGGGATGAAAAGTATCCTATGTCTTAATATACTAGCTGTTGCCCGCGTGTATGTCGGAAATTATCCCACGGGAACCTTCTACCGGGATGAAAAGTATCCTATGTCTTAATATACTAGCTGTTGCCAGCGGCTATGTCGGAAATTATCCCACGGGAACCTTCTACCGGGATGAAAAGTATCCTATGTCTTAATATAATATTTGTTGCCAGCGGCTTCGCCCGCGTGTATGTCGGAAATTATCCCACGGGAACCTTCTACCGGGATGAAAAGTATCCTGTCTTAATATACTAGCTGTTGCCCGCGTGTATGTCGGAAATTATCCCACGGGAACCTTCTACCGGGATGAAAAGTATCCTATGTCTTAATATACTAGCTGTTGCCAGCGGCTTCGCCCGCGTGTATGTCGGAAATTATCCCACGGGAACCTTCTACCGGGATGAAAATTATCCTATGTCTTAATATACTAGCTGTTGCCAGCGGCTTCGCCCGCGTGTATGTCGGAAATTATCCCACGGGAACCTTCTACCGGGATGAAAAGTATCCTATGTCTTAATATACTAGCTGTTGCCAGCGGCTTCGCCCGCGTGTATGTCGGAAATTATCCCACGGGAACATTCTACCGGGATGAAAAGTATCCTATGTCTTAATATACTAGCTGTTGCCAGCGTGTATGTCGGACATTATCCCACGGGAACCTTCTACCGGGATGAAAAGTATCCTATGTCTTAATATACTAGCTGTTGCCCGCGTGTATGTCGGAAATTATCCCACTGGAACCTTCTACCGGGATGAAAAGAATCCTATGTCTTAATATACTAGCTGTTGCCAGCGTGTATGTCGGAAATTATCCCACGGGAACCTTCTACCGGGATGAAAAGAATCCTATGTCTTAATATACTAGCTGTTGCCCACGTGTATGTCGGAAATTATCCCACTGGAACCTTCTACCGGGATGAAAAGTATCCTATGTCTTAATATACTAGCTGTTGCCCGCGTGTATGTCGGAAATTATCCCACTGGAACCTTCTACCGGGATGAAAAGTATCCTATGTCTTAATATACTGGCTGTTGCCAGCGGCTTCGCCCGCGTGTATGTCGGAAATTATCCCACGGGAACCTTCTACCGGGATGAAAAGTATCCTGTCTTAATATACTAGCTGTTGCCAGCGGCTATGTCGGAAATTATCCCACGGGAACCTTCTACCGGGATGAAAAGTATCCTATGTCTTAATATAATAGCTGTTGCCAGCGTGTATGTCGGAAATTATCCCACGGGAACCTTCTACCGGGATGAAAAGTATCCTATGTCTTAATATACTAGCTGTTGCCCGCGTGTATGTCGGAAATTATCCCACGAGAACCTTCTACCGGGATGAAAAGTATCCTATGTCTTAATATACTAGCTGTTGCCAGCGGCTTCGCCCGCGTGTATGTCGGAAATTATCCCACGGGAACCTTCTACCGGGATGAAAAGTATCCTATGTCTTAATATACTAGCTGTTGCCCGCGTGTATGTCGGATATTATCTGACGGGAACCTTCTATCGGGATGAAAAGTATCCTATGTCTTAATATACTAGCTGTTGCCCGCGTGTATGTCGGATATTATCCCACGGGAACCTTCTACCGGGATGAAAAGTATCCTATGTCTTAATATACTAGCTGTTGCCCGCGTGTATGTCGGAAATTATCCCACGGGAACCTTCTACCGGGATGTAAAGTATCCTATGTCTTAATATACTAGCTGTTGCCAGCGGCTTCGCCCGCGTGTATGTCGGAAATTATCCCACGGGAACCTTCTACCGGGATGAAAAGTATCCTATGTCTTAATATACTAGCTGTTGCCCGCGTGTATGTCGGAAATTATCCCACGGGAACCTTCTACCGGGATGAAAAGTATCCTATGTCTTAATATAATAGCTGTTGCCCGCGGCTTAGCCCGCGTGTATGTCGGAAATTATCCCACGGGAACCTTCTACCGGGATGAAAAGTATCCTATGTCTTAATATACTAGCTGTTGCCAGCGGCTTCGCCCGCGTGTATGTCGGAAATTATCCCACGGGAACCTTCTACCGGGATGAAAAGTATCCTATGTCTTAATATACTAGCTGTTACCCGCGTGTATGTCGGAAATTATCCCACGGGAACCTTCTACCGGGATGAAAAGTATCCTATGTCTTAATATACTAGCTGTTGCCCGCGTGTATGTCGGAAATTATCCCACGGGAACCTTCTACCGGGATGAAAAGTATCCTATGTCTTAATATAATAGCTGTTGCCCGCGTGTATGTCGGAAATTATCCCACGGGAACCTTCTACCGGGATGAAAAGTATCCTATGTCTTAATATACTAGCTGTTGCCCGCGGCATAGCCCGCGTGTATGTCGGAAATTATCCCACGGGAACCTTCTACCGGGATGAAAAGTATCCTATGTCTTAATATACTAGCTGTTGCCCGCGTGTATGTCGGAAATTATCCCACGGGAACCTTCTACCGGGATGAAAAGTATCCTATGTCTTAATATACTAGCTGTTGCCCACGTGTATGTCGGAAATTATCCCACGGGAACCTTCTACCAGGATGAAAAGTATCCTATGTCTTAATATACTAGCTGTTGCCAGCGGCTTCGCCCGCGTGTATGTCGGAAATTATCCCACGGGAACCTTCTACCGGGATGAAAAGTATCCTATGTCTTAATATTCTAGCTGTTGCCAGCGGCTTCGCCCGCGTGTATGTCGGATATTATCCCACGGGAACCTTCTACCGGGATGAAAAGTATCCTATGTCTTAATATACTAGCTGTTGCCCGCGTGTATGTCGGAAATTATCCCACGGGAACCTTCTACCGGGATGAAAAGTATCCTATGTCTTAATATACTAGCTGTTGCCAGCGTGTATGTCGGAAATTATCCCACGGGAACCTTCTACCGGGATGAAAAGTATCCTATGTCTTAATATACTAGCTGTTGCCCGCGGCATAGCCCGCGTGTATGTCGGAAATTATCCCACGGGAACCTTCTACCGGGATGAAAAGTATCCTATGTCTTAATATACTAGCTGTTGCCCGCGTGTATGTCGGAAATTATCCCACGGGAACCTTCTACCGGGATGAAAAGTATCCTATGTCTTAATATACTAGCTGTTGCCCGCGTGTATGTCGGAAATTATCCCACGGGAACCTTCTACCGGGATGAAAAGTATCCTATGTCTTAATATACTAGCTGTTGCCAGCGGCTTCGCCCGCGTGTATGTCGGAAATTATCCCACGGGAACCTTCTACCGGGATGAAAAGTATCCTATGTCTTAATATTCTAGCTGTTGCCAGCGGCTTCGCCCGCGTGTATGTCGGAAATTATCCCACGGGAACCTTCTACCGGGATGAAAAGTATCCTATGTCTTAATATACTAGCTGTTGCCAGCGTGTATGTCGGAAATTATCCCACGGGAACCTTCTACCGGGATGAAAAGTATCCTATGTCTTAATATACTAGCTGTTGCCAGTGTGTATGTCGGAAATTATCCCACGGGAACCTTCTACCGGGATGAAAAGTATCCTATGTCTTAATATACTAGCTGTTGCCCGCGTGTATGTCGGAAATTATCCCACTGGAACCTTCTACCGGGATGAAAAGTATCCTATGTCTTAATATACTAGCTGTTGCCAGCGGCTTCGCCCGCGTGTATGTCGGAAATTATCCCACGGGAACCTTCTACCGGGATGAAAAGTATCCGATGTCTTAATATACTAGCTGTTGCCCGCGTGTATGTCGGAAATTATCCCACTGGAACCTTCTACCGGGATGAAAAGTATCCTATGTCTTAATATACTAGCTGTTGCCCGCGTGTATGTCGGAAATTATCCCACGGGAACCTTCTACCGGGATGAAAAGTATCCTATGTCTTAATATACTAGCTGTTGCCAGCGTGTATGTCGGAAATTATCCCACGGGAACCTTCTACCGGGATGAAAAGTATCCTATGTCTTAATATGCTAGCTGTTGCCAGTGTGTATGTCGGAAATTATCCCACGGGAACCTTCTACCGGGATGAAAAGTATCCTATGTCTTAATATATTAGCTGTTGCCCGCGTGTATGTCGGAAATTATCCCACTGGAACCTTCTACCGGGATGAAAAGTATCCTATGTCTTAATATACTAGCTGTTGCCAGCGGCTTCGCCCGCGTGTATGTCGGAAATTATCCCACGGGAACCTTCTACCGGGATGAAAAGTATCCTATGTCTTAATATACTAGCTGTTGCCCGCGTGTATGTCGGAAATTATCCCACGGGAACCTTCTACCGGGATGAAAAGTATCCTATGTCTTAATATACTAGCTGTTGCCCGCGTGTATGTCGGAAATTATCCCACGGGAACCTTCTACCGGGATGAAAAGTATCCTATGTCTTAATATAATAGCTGTTGCCCGCGTGTATGTCGGAAATTATCCCACGGGAACCTTCTACCGGGATGAAAAGTATCCTATGTCTTAATATACTAGCTGTTGCCCGCGGCATAGCCCGCGTGTATGTCGGAAATTATCCCACGGGAACCTTCTACCGGGATGAAAAGTATCCTATGTCTTAATATACTAGCTGTTGCCCGCGTGTATGTCGGAAATTATCCCACTGGAACCTTCTACCGGGATGAAAAGTATCCTATGTCTTAATATACTAGCTGTTGCCAGCGGCTTCGCCCGCGTGTATGTCGGAAATTATCCCACGGGAACCTTCTACCGGGATGAAAAGTATCCTATGTCTTAATATACTAGCTGTTGCCCGCGTGTATGTCGGAAATTATCCCACGGGAACCTTCTACCGGGATGAAAAGTATCCTATGTCTTAATATACTAGCTGTTGCCCGCGTGTATGTCGGAAATTATCCCACGGGAACCTTCTACCGGGATGAAAAGTATCCTATGTCTTACTATACTAGCTGTTGCCCGCGGCATAGCCCGCGTGTATGTCGGAAATTATCCCACGGGAACCTTCTACCGGGATGAAAAGTATCCTATGTCTTAATATACTAGCTGTTGCCCGCGTGTATGTCGGAAATTATCCCACGGGAACCTTCTACCGGGATGAAAAGTATCCTATGTCTTAATATACTAGCTGTTGCCCGCGTGTATGTCGGAAATTATCCCACGGGAACCTTCTACCGGGATGAAAAGTATCCTATGTCTTAATATACTAGCTGTTGCCAGCGGCTTCGCCCGCGTGTATGTCGGAAATTATCCCACGGGAACCTTCTACCGGGATGAAAAGTATCCTATGTCTTAATATACTAGCTGTTGCCCGCGTGTATGTCGGAAATTATCCCACGGGAACCTTCTACCGGGATGAAAAGTATCCTATGTCTTAATATACTAGCTGTTGCCAGCGTGTATGTCGGAAATTATCCCACGGGAACCTTCTACCGGGATGAAAAGTATCCTATGTCTTAATATACTAGCTGTTGCCAGTGTGTATGTCGGAAATTATCCCACGGGAACCTTCTACCGGGATGAAAAGTATCCTATGTCTTAATATAATAGCTGTTGCCCGCGTGTATGTCGGAAATTATCCCACGGGAACCTTCTACCGGGATGAAAAGTATCCTATGTCTTAATATACTAGCTGTTGCCCGCGGCATAGCCCGCGTGTATGTCGGAAATTATCCCACGGGAACCTTCTACCGGGATGAAAAGTATCCTATGTCTTAATATACTAGCTGTTGCCCGCGTGTATGTCGGAAATTATCCCACTGGAACCTTCTACCGGGATGAAAAGTATCCTATGTCTTAATATACTAGCTGTTGCCAGCGGCTTCGCCCGCGTGTATGTCGGAAATTATCCCACGGGAACCTTCTACCGGGATGAAAAGTATCCTATGTCTTAATATACTAGCTGTTGCCCGCGTGTATGTCGGAAATTATCCCACGGGAACCTTCTACCGGGATGAAAAGTATCCTATGTCTTAATATACTAGCTGTTGCCCGCGTGTATGTCGGAAATTATCCCACGGGAACCTTCTACCGGGATGAAAAGTATCCTATGTCTTACTATACTAGCTGTTGCCCGCGGCATAGCCCGCGTGTATGTCGGAAATTATCCCACGGGAACCTTCTACCGGGATGAAAAGTATCCTATGTCTTAATATACTAGCTGTTGCCCGCGTGTATGTCGGAAATTATCCCACGGGAACCTTCTACCGGGATGAAAAGTATCCTATGTCTTAATATACTAGCTGTTGCCCGCGTGTATGTCGGAAATTATCCCACGGGAACCTTCTACCGGGATGAAAAGTATCCTATGTCTTAATATACTAGCTGTTGCCAGCGGCTTCGCCCGCGTGTATGTCGGAAATTATCCCACGGGAACCTTCTACCGGGATGAAAAGTATCCTATGTCTTAATATACTAGCTGTTGCCCGCGTGTATGTCGGAAATTATCCCACGGGAACCTTCTACCGGGATGAAAAGTATCCTATGTCTTAATATACTAGCTGTTGCCAGCGTGTATGTCGGAAATTATCCCACGGGAACCTTCTACCGGGATGAAAAGTATCCTATGTCTAAATATACTAGCTGTTGCCAGTGTGTATGTCGGAAATTATCCCACGGGAACCTTCTACCGGGATGAAAAGTATCCTATGTCTTAATATACTAGCTGTTGCCCGCGTGTATGTCGGAAATTATCCCACTGGAACCTTCTACCGGGATGAAAAGTGTCCTATGTCTTAATATACTAGCTGTTGCCAGCGGCTTCGCCCGCGTGTATGTCGGAAATTATCCCACGGGAACCTTCTACCGGGATGAAAAGTATCCTATGTCTTAATATACTAGCTGTTGCCCGCGTGTATGTCGGAAATTATCCCACTGGAACCTTCTACCGGGATGAAAGTATCCTATGTCTTAATATACTAGCTGTTGCCCGCGTGTATGTCGGAAATTATCCCATGGGAACCTTCTACCGGGATGAAAAGTATCCTATGTCTTAATATACTAGCTGTTGCCAGCGGCTTCGCCCGCGTGTATGTCGGAAATTATCCCACGGGAACCTTCTACCGGGATGAAAAGTATCCTATGTCTTAATATACTAGCTGTTGCCCGCGTGTATGTCGGAAATTATCCCACGGGAACCTTCTACCGGGATGAAAAGTATCCTATGTCTTAATATACTAGCTGTTGCCAGCGGCTATGTTGGAAATTTTCCCACGGGAACCTTCTACCGGGATGAAAAGTATCCTATGTCTTAATATACTAGCTGTTGCCAGCGGCTTCGCCCGCGTGTATGTCGGAAATTATCCCACGGGAACCTTCTACCGGGATGAAAAGTATCCTATGTCTTAATATACTAGCTGTTGCCAGCGGCTTCGCCCGCGTGTATGTCGGATATTATCCCACGGGAACCTTCTACCGGGATGAAAAGTATCCTATGTCTTAATATACTAGCTGTTGCCCGCGTGTATGTCGGAAATTATCCCACGGGAACCTTCTACCGGGATGAAAAGTATCCTATGTCTTAATATACTAGCTGTTGCCAGCGGCTTCGCCCGCGTGTATGTCGGAAATTATCCCACGGGAACCTTCTATCGGGATGAAAAGTATCCTACGTCTTAATATACTAGCTGTTGCCCGCGTGTATGTCGGAAATTATCCCACGGGAACCTTCTACCGGGATGAAAAGTATCCTATGTCTTAATATACTAGCTGTTGCCCGCGTGTGTTTCAGAAATTATCCCACGGGAACCTTCTACCGGGATGAAAAGTACCCTATGTCTTAATATACTAGCTGTTGCCAGCGTGTATGTCGGAAATTATCCCACGGGAACCTTCTACCGGGATGAAAAGTATCCTATGTCTTAATATACTAGCTGTTGCCAGCGTGTATGACGGAAATTATCCCACGGGAACCTTCTACCGGGATGAAAAGTATCCTATGTCTTAATATACTAGCTGTTGCCAGCGTGTATATCGGAAATTATCCCACGGGAACCTTCTACCGGGATGAAAAGTATCCTATGTCTTAATATACTAGCTGTTGCCAGCGTGTATGTCGGAAATTATCCCACGGGAACCTTCTACCGGGATGAAAAGTATCGTATGTCTTAATATACTAGCTGTTGCCAGCGTGTATGTCGGAAATTATCCCACGGGAACCTTCTACCGAGATGAAAAGTATCCTATGTATTAATATACTAGCTGTTGCCAGCGTCTATGTCGGAAATTATCCCACGGGAACCTTCTACCGGGATGAAAAGTATCGTATGTCTTAATAAACTAGCTGTTTCCAGCGGCTTCGCCCGCGTGTATGTCGGAAATTATCCCACGGGAACCTTCTACCGGGATGAAAAGTATCCTATGTCTTACTATTCTAGCTGTTGCCAGCGTGTATGTCGGATATTATCCCACGGGAACCTTCTACCGGGATGAAAAGTATCCTATGTCTTAATATACTAGCTGTTGCCCGCGTGTATGTCGGATATTATCCCACACGAACCTTCTACCGGGATGAAAAGTATCCTATGTCTTAATATACTAGCTGTTGCCCGCGTGTATGTCGGAAATTATCCCACGGGAACCTTCTACCGGGATGAAAAGTATCCTATGTCTTAATATACTAGCTGGTGCCCGCGTGTATGTCGGAAATTATCCCACGGGAACCTTCTACCGGGATGAAAAGTATCCTATGTCTTAATATACTAGCTGTTGCCAGCGGCTTCGCCAGCGTGTATGTCGGAAATTATTCCACGGGAACCTTCTACCGGGATGAAAAGTATCCTATGTCTTACTATACTAGCTGTTGCCAGCGGCTTCGCCCGCGTGTATGTTGGAAATTATCCCACGGGAACCTTCTACCGGGATGAAAAGTATCCTATGTCTTAATATACTAGCTTAAGAATATATTTTATTTAAATAACTATCTGTTGCCCGCGGCTTAGCCCGCGTGAATGTCGGAAATTATCCCACGGGAACCTTCTACCGGGATGAAAAGTACCCTATGTCTTAATATACTAGCTGTTGCCAGCGTGTATGTCGGAAATTATCCCACGGGAACCTTCTACCGGGATGAAAAGTATCCTATGTCTTAATATACTAGCTGTTGCCAGCGTGTATGACGGAAATTATCCCACGGGAATCTTCTACCGGGATGAAAAGTATCCTATGTCTTAATATACTAGCTGTTGCCAGCGTGTATATCGGAAATTATCCCACGGGAACCTTCTACCGGGATGAAAAGTATCCTATGTCTTTATATACTAGCTGTTGCCAGCGTGTATGTCGGAAATTATCCCACGGGAACCTTCTACCGGGATGAAAAGTATCCTATGTCTTAATATACTAGCTGTTGCCAGCGTGTATGTCGGAAATTATCCCACGGGAACCTTCTACCGGGATGAAAAGTATCCTATGTATTAATATACTAGCTGTTGCCAGCGTCTATGTCGGAAATTATCCCACGGGAACCTTCTACCGGGATGAAAAGTATCGTATGTCTTAATATACTAGCTGTTGCCAGCGGCTTCGCCCGCGTGTATGTCGGAAATTATCCCACGGGAACCTTCTACCGGGATGAAAAGTATCCTATGTCTTACTATACTAGCTGTTGCCAGCGTGTATGTCGGATATTATCCCACGGGAACCTTCTACCGGGATGAAAAGTATCCTATGTCTTAATATACTAGCTGTTGCCCGCGTGTATGTCGGATATTATCCCACGGGAACCTTCTACCGGGATGAAAAGTATCCTATGTCTTAATATACTAGCTGTTGCCAGCGGCTATGTCGGAAATTATCCCACGGGAACCTTCTACCGGGATGAAAAGTATCCTATGTCTTAATATACTAGCTGTTGCCCGCGTGTATGTCGGAAATTATCCCACGGGAACCTTCTACCGGGATGAAAAGTATCCTGTCTTAATATACTAGCTGTTGCCCGCGTGTATGTCGGAAATTATCCCACGGGAACCTTCTACCGGGATGAAAAGTATCCTATGTCTTAATATACTAGCTGTTGCCAGCGGCTTCGCCCGCGTGTATGTCGGAAATTATCCCACGGGAACCTTCTATCGGGATGAAAAGTATCCTATGTCTTAATATACTAGCTGTTGCCCGCGTGTATGTCGGAAATTATCCCACGGGAACCTTCTACCGGGATGAAAAGTATCCTATGTCTTAATATACTAGCTGTTGCCCGCGTGTGTTTCAGAAATTATCCCACGGGAACCTTCTACCGGGATGAAAAGTACCCTTTCTCTTAATCTAGGTTATAAACTATCTGTATACCAATTTTCATCCAAATCCGTTCAGCCGTTTTTGCGTGATTGAGTAACAAACATCTAAACATCCAAACATACAAACTTTCACATTTATAATACGAGTATTAGTAGGATTCATGAATTATTTTAATTTTACAAAAATTAACCTACTTTAAAAAACTCGTGTTTTATGTATACTGGATAATTTTTTAAGTAGTGCGCAAACTTTCACAGGTTATTCTACCCATGAATATGAACAACTTTCACTAAGGAACCAAACCTGAAATCACGAAAAAAAAAATCTGCTGTTCAGTACATTTATGTTGGCATAATTCGTCAAAATGTACTGAACAGCTGATTTTTTTTTCGCTATTTCAGGTTTGGTCCCATAGTGAAAGTTGTTCATATTCATGGGTAGA
Source organism: Dicycla oo (assembly GCA_948252095.1). NCBI lineage: Eukaryota > Metazoa > Arthropoda > Insecta > Lepidoptera > Noctuidae > Dicycla > Dicycla oo. The sequence continues at coordinate 11,899,583 of OX411714.1, read as the reverse complement.
ATAACCTGTGAAAGTTTGCCCACTACTTAAAAAATTATCCTGTATACATGTATGTATAGTTGTTATTTTGTGTTTCGCTTTTTTTGTATAGTTTGTGTGCGTCATTTTCACGCGAATAAACTGTTTTTCTTTCTTTCTTTTCTTTCTATATGGTCGCAATTTTCTAGTAAACTACTGAACCGATTTTGATAATTCTTTCACTGGTATAATCTAGGTAGGTACTCCAAGTATGGTTTTAGTGTACCTACAAAATATTAAGATGCCAATCTTATTAACAAAGTTATAGACATATATATGACAGAGCTCCACACAACAAATTAAATAAAAAAATAATAATATGAGTAAGTAATTTTATGGAAAATTGCCTTGACTAAAAAAGGCTAATACTAAAACATTTAAAATAAATATTTTATGGCCTTACATATGTAATGCCATAAAACATTACATAATTATGTATCTTTAAAATCTTATTTGTAATTATTATGTTCTTTTCTGTTACAGCATATTTTGTTTCCGTTTTTAAATTTATCAATTTGTTACAAAAATTTCTTAATATGTGATTTTTGCAATCAATCTTTTCGACCGTGATTGAGGGATATGATCGAGTGTCAAGTATTTTTGCCTAAGTGCTACTGTCTCCATCAGCTATGTATCTTCCATAGATAATGCCATGCATTTCTATGGACTGTTTAAATCCTTCGGCGATAATAGTGGATTCCATAGCTGTGGAAGATCTGTGGAAGATATCAGATATCATTTCGTTTTTCCGCTCTAGCACAAATACAACAATATTTGTTTTTGACTGCCATGAAAAGAACTTGACGAAATCGTCTACCTATAATTGTCGCAGTGCCAGATAGTGCAGCATAATTAGTTCTGTATGAACGTTTAGCCCAACAACCATCTAAGATTACATCTATTATTGGTATGCCATCTTTAGTAAGCTTTCCTTCTTTGACTGCCGCTTCTTTCTCCTGCTCCCCCGCTTTCCTCGTCTCTTCTCATGCCGTCACTTCCCATTCGTCACATACTTCATCTTGTACGATTTTGTACCTATATTCCGACAAGGATGGTAAATCGACAGCTGCCGAAAACTGTTTCAGTTGAGCGTTAACACATCCAGCTGACATTATCCCGGCCACCGCCATTTTATTCAACCTGTGTGTTGAGTTCTGTATTTTAAACTTTATTTTACATAATGTACAAGAAAATGTAAACTCAGATGTAAGGCCAGAAACTTTTTCGGATTCTAATTTGATGGTGGTAAGGTCACATTGGAACATTGATTCGTGATTAAATATTTTAACTAATTCATTAAAAAAATAATTTACATCAACAACTCTGTGGCCACTGATGTCGGCAGTTTTGGACTCCTGAAAGAAAAAGTATAAGTCAACATGGACAAATGATATTTATGCCAAACTCTATAAAGTTAAAGTTCATAGTACATAGTAAATAAAATAAGAGAACTCACATTTTCTTCAAGTTCGATTTCGTATGGCAGTGGTTGTTGCTTCCTTTTATTTCTGCAATAAAAACGTTCATCAACATTCAAGTGGAGCTAGCATAATCAAATTCATGCAGATTTTTTTTTTTTTTTGATAACTTTTGTTCCACGACTTTTATAAATCACAAAAAAATCAACACTTGTTGGAAAGAAAACTAAAATGTTTAAAAAAACTAAAATAAACTATTATATTAAATCACACACAATAATCCATACTTCAATAAAGATCAAAAAATAATTTCGACTAAACTCACCTTTTTTCGCAATTCAAATGCGACTCCATTGTTTTTTGTGCTCTTAGTCTGTCACACGCAGTAATAGTACTTGACGTATGACCGATGTATTGTTGACATATTTGTAACCTAAAATTAATTATAATTACATTTTAGCCTTTTTCATTAGATACACAATTATAGGTAACTTACAAAAATTAAAACAGATATTTTGTTCTAGCAAATAGAATGCTTACCCATTATTACTTTGCGAGGCGAGGATAGGTTGTAGCTGATTATCCAAATTTATGAGCGAAGGTGGCGACTTCGATTATTTGTTATCGATTTCCTGTAAAATGAGTCAATTGATAAAAACCGGTCAAGTGGTTAGGAATTTAGGATCGAACAACAAAAAAATCACAAAAGAAGTATCTCGCGAACTCATTATTTACGTATATATCCAATGTCATCTTTGTCTTCCATCGGGCAGTGATTGCAGTCAAGAACGTGCCCATAACTGATAAAGTAGAAACTATTGTACATAACTATATACTTACTTTTGCTCTCTCTCATTTTTTGAGCCCTCACCCTCAGGTACTCTAAACGTTGTACTTTATTTAGTTTTGGTTTCCTATTTCCCATTTTTATTTATAAATCATTAAAAACTCGTCACAAATAGAAACACGATACTTTATAGGTACTGTTCAATCACAAGAAGTCTTTATATATCACTTCTACACTAATTAACTAACAATTTAATAGCTTTTACTATATAAACATTTATTAAAATCACGAAAATCCGATAGCACCGATCTGTCAAAAAATGACATAGACTCGTCGTCGATGAAGCGCACCGGGCGACTGATCCAGTAAGCGAGTGAAAGTGATGCAATTACTTTTGAAACGCAAAAGAAGAGAAGGCTATAATGTGCGTTTGCTCGAAATTAAACGACGTATGTGCCAAAACGAATTTACTCCTTTTTTAACAAAATAAATCAATTTAATTTAAAACTACTTTGAGTAAACTTTAATATTATAATTATCTATGTTTTAAAGTAAATTTCATTTAATAACTCTTAAGCGTTACGCCGTGATGTCGAAAAAAGTAAAAAAATAGATATAACTTTGCAATTTTTTTGTATCGAGAAAAATCATTGAATCGTGTATTCCTTTTACATGATACTAGACTAAAGAGTCAGAAAACATATACTAAAATGTTAAATCCCTACTCCACATATTTAACGACCACACACGAAATAGAAAAACCACATTTTTTTCAACATATCACCTTAAAAACGTTACTAATGTATAATTACAAACTATAATTAACTATAATTACAAAGAAAGTTGACGAAATTTGCTATGCCAAAAACGTTTTTGTTTCAAAACTCTGAGTTCTGCAGTATAAGAGGAATTGTAATTTTAAACGTGTGATACTAAGTTTTGACGGCAAGTATAGCGACCATCGCGGACACTTTTTTTGCGGCACTTCGGTCTTTACGCTCAGTGCGACGCCGATCGCATCCCGTGCCCGGCGTGTACATTACTCCAGCAAGAAAATGTCTCCTAGACTGATATGAGTGGTACGTATAATTAGTGCGTAATCTGCTGTAAATATGCGCTAAATAAAAAATTTGTGCGCTTTGTCGTTTTGGAAAAAAAACGGAAACAACGATTCTGAAAAAATATCGCAGCGCCTAAATGAGAAAACGTATAAGCTCACTGAAACCTGCATTTGGCCCTTCTTGATATTGGTAATTTTATCTGTGATTTTACGAAGTGACTTTGTGATTTTTTTTTGTGACTTTAAGAATCAAAATTAAGAGAATAAAAATAATAATTTCCTCATCAACAAGCTCTTTCAATTGATATCATGGTCACAAGGTGCATTTAATATATTTTTAATTAGTCACCAAAATTAGGTCATATAATAGCCAACAATCGTTTGAAAGCGACTGTACCGATAACAGCTTAGGTTAAACACGTCCAATAAAGAAGGTCTTCCATATGTACGAATCCGTCGCTTTTTTGTAGTCATTCGAATTTGGATAACCAGCCGTTGTTGACATGTTTAGTTTATTGTTTATATCTACTTAATGCGAAACATTCCAAACTGAATATTTTCACTATATATTTTTGATTATACGCACTACTTTTTGGTTAAATCTCCACATCTTGGGTTGAGCCGGTTTCTTGTATTTCGCCATCAAAGTTATGAATGACACCGTCGTTTTGACTTTTAGCAACATTATTCAATAACGCATGCATGTACACTTTGAAACTTTTTATGGTTATTATACGCGTCAAGAAGAATCGAATACAGTTTTCAGCGAGCTTATACGTTTTCTCATTTAGGCGCTGCGATATTTTTTCGGGTTTGCAAAATAGCGCGACTACTTGAACATTATAAATATTTTCTTAAATCTAATTCTGTCACAAATGCGCAAATACATACAATGGTTTTAGAGATACACGATTCTGCAAAACGTTACTCCAGCAGGAAACGCAATTACTCGAAAACCCGAGGACTCACAAATTATATTTTCGGCGCACATTTACAGCAGATTACGCACTAATTATACGTACCACTCATGTCACTCAAGGAGCAACTTTCCTGCTGGAGTAACGTTTACCAACGTTACTCCAGCAGGAATCGTTTTTCCTTTTTTTTTTCAAACCGTAAAAGCGCACAATTTTTTTATTTGGCGCACATTTACAGCAGATTACGCACTAATTATACGTACCACTCATATCACTCTTGGGGACACTTTCTTGCTGGAGTAATGCACACGTGCCCGGCTTGGCGCGCAGATTCACACTTTAGTCACGGTACAAATATATACAGTGAGTTATCTTCATAAAAACGGTCGGAACGCAAGTCAAACCTAAGCGCCTCGAGTTTAGTCTGCACTAAGTCGGTAAACAGTCGCGAATGCGCTGCAGTGACGAACGGACGGTGTGATGGTGTTGTAAGCAGTAAGAATGCGATTTGTGACAAATATTCATTGAAATAAGTACAAGTACTTACTTTAAATATGACAAAGAGCGTTAATAGACTATACCGTGAGTCTCTAATTCAGATAATTTTTGAAAACAAAGAGACGTCGAGAAATGACAAAATGACAGGACTGTGGTACAAAACATTTTATCATAAAATTTAACACAACAAAAACATGAAAACAACGAGATGAATAAGTAACACGATGATAATAACACAACAACACAACAAAATTAACAAACACGTAGCGAAAATCTTGAACGGGAAAAAGAAAATGAATGAATTGAAAATACCACGGGAAAAGACGCAACTTAAACGTCAAACGAAATTTGAAAATGTTCGGAATTCCTGCTGTGTTATCACTATCATAAAATATTTAATACCAGAAAATCTCCACTTCTTAATAACTTTGTTTAAAACCGAAAATTTCTAAAAATAGTTACGGTGTGATCATTTTTAAATTATTATTTCTAAAATCACTACTTAAAAGAAAATCTAACCTTTTTTTCTGCCATTTTTTGGGAATTACCATTAAAAAGATTTTTTTTGGTCTGTTATCACCTTTGTTTATATAAATTATCTGATTTTTTTTTTTTTTTTTTTTTTCTTTCGCCTGTATATAAATTATCTGAATTAGAGGCTCATGGTATAAGTAGTGTTGTTTTTGGTTGCTTGAAGTCGTTAAATAATAATAATAATAAATCATTTATTATCAGGCTACAATGGCCCATAGATACATACCTTACAAACTAACATATATAAAGTATAAAACAAAACTTGTGTTAATAAATATAGCTTAAAACTATGTTAGTAGCACTACACTTCACTTGTCTTTGAGCTGTCCTGTGGCACTTGTCCGCGGAAGCGACGGAACAACACGTCCTGCGGCCAGAAATCTTCTTCCATGACGACGGGCAGGTAATAGTTCGGTACTCGCACCACGAACGCCTTGAAATTGACGTTGCGGCGCCACTCCAGTAACTGCACCCGCGGCATGTACCTTGTCTTCCGGTGCACGTACTCCACGATGTCCTCCGCCTTAGTACTGTAGTGCAGGCGGGAGATCTTCACCGGTGTATTCGGTTTAGCGCCATGCAGGCTCACTTCTGGCTTGGAGGGCTGCGGTGACAGGCGCAGAGCTGCGGGGCACGGCGGCAGGGCGCTCTGCAACCTCAACAAACGACGGATGCACTGGCGATGAAACTGCTGACGCGGAATTTTACGACGATATATCGAGGCCAGCTCCGCGATACATGTTTACATTAGATGCATCGGCTGATGACCTAGTTACCGCCACACTATTACGCAACTCGCTAACTTCTTTGCGCAATTTGGTGACGGAGTTTTGGGATGCATCTAGTTTTGCCAGAACATCCGCGAGGCGGGCCTACAGGAAGACAATGTCCTTCAGAAGGCTCGTTACGTCGACGTGGTCGAAGGTGACGTTAGGAAGCTTGTGTAACTCCTTCGCCATAAACGTAAGCACGTCGTCCGGGCCGGTCTCCTTGAACAGCGTGATGATATCCTGCAAGCTGTTCTTAGCCCCGTCACGCCGGCGGGACACCATCTGGTCGCGCTTGTTCAGCACACTAAACAACAACAGCTTGGCAGCAGCTATGTCATCCTCGCTGAAGTTCGTTGCGCAGATCTGGACAGCAGACACCTCGTCCATCACATTCAGCTTCTGTTGCAGAAACGCCAGCAGCTCATTCGCCACAGGTTCATTGCTCATGGCGAGTAAATTACGAGCGACAGCTTGCGCCGCGCTATTCAAAACAGAATATTATGCAAACACGTCCGCATCGGAACGCGGCACAAGCGAGACGGCTAAAAAAACTAGTAGGTAGATTCCTAGACTACGCTATCTACTTACTTATTTACTTAGCTACTTACATATATTACTGAGTTAGACGAAATATCGTTATGAAATGATTCTAAGAGCAATAAACGGTACGTACCTACGTAGCAACATTTAAGTACATTATATGAGATGGATGATAATGGTGCCGATTCCCTTGTTCACAAACTAAACTAATTTTAAGTTCAGTGCATCTTTTTCTTTCTATTTTACTAAGAAAAGGACAGAAGATAAATATTAGTTTAGTCCTGTCAAATTAGTCAGCGCCTGATGTAAATTAACGTATTTTTAGTAGCCAAGTTTTTAATCACGTCTAAACTTTTCTATGGAGTATCTTAATATGATATGACTAAACTAATATTTATCGTCTGCCGTTGTCTTAATGAAATAGAAAGAAAAAGATGCACTGAATTTAAATTTAGCTTTAATTAAATAACGTTTGCAGAGCGTTTCGACATCGGATGGGTCCAAAAGAATTGTCATTTCGAGTTGCTCCGTGCTGTTGGTAATGGGGACGTTAATAAGCTGAAAAAAGATATTATAATTACTCGTCAGCTGTTTCTTGCATTTTTTTGTAAGGATTGGAGTTTGGTAACCTTCGACGCAGCTTATTTGTTTTTTTTTTAAATAAAAATTATAATCACAAAACTAGAAAGACACTCAAGTAGGTGCTGGTGGTAGGTAGGATGAATTTAAAATACTGTAGGCGGGCAGCCCTATCGCGTTTACGTGCCGCGCGGCTGTAGGTAATTATTTCAAGGCCAGGGGCCGAGTCACACTACTGGTAGTTAGATATTTATACTGTGCTTTAGTGCAGTAATAATAGCTTAATGGTACCAAATCACTTAATCAGTAAGCGCTTTCAAGAAGAAACAAACTATTATTTTTACTATATATATATATATATATATATATACCTATATATAAGTAATAATGTATTATTATTACTTATATATATATATATATATATAAGTGTATTATTATTTCTGCGGTATGGTGATAACCCAGAATCGAGCCTGCAAATAAACATGGCGATGCTTTGGATGTGAAATCAACATGAATACTTAATAATACAACTTTTTTAAATAAAACGATGCTTTGGACGTGAAATCAACATTAATACTTAATAATACAACTTTTTTAAATAAAACTTTCCAGCAACGAGGTTTTCAACAATTTATTTATTTTAGAATTACTTATATTCTTTTGTTAAAATTCTTTTTTACTGTGCAGCTTGTCCACGTCAGGCCAAAAATGGCGATTCCATTTCAAGTCTATAGCATCAATTTAGCAGTTCCTGAAATAAGCAGCTGTGACAGACAGACAAAGTCGCGCCATAAGACAAGTATTATTTTTTACTATTTTGGTACGAAACCCGGAAAAGCCTGGATTGTGAAACTCATAATGATTGATTGAATGATTTTTGTTTCATAGTCTTAAAATAAAAAAAAAACCCATCAAAAACATAACGCAACGCAGTTTTACTGCCGTAAAAAGTTGTGAAATCGAATGTAAACCAAGTCGGTTAATTCAGTACCTGCCCATCTATGGGAGCAGTTATCCAATCACTTTGTCATAAATTGATACCTTGTTAATTAGCTAACGTTTTATAGTCACCATATCAATATTACATTTCCTTATTTCTTTAATAATTATAGTGACTTGGCAATTGCATACAGAAATATAATCTACTAGGTAATTTAAATAATCCTCCATACAGGTAGATTATATTGCCGTGTGCAATAGTGTATTACACCCATTTTTGAAAAGTGTCTCAGTTAGATTCTATAGTGCTTATAAACTATTTAAAAAAAAACACAAAATTTTTATTCAATCGATAAGTGCCCATGCATTTAAATTTTACATTATACGACTAAAACGCTGGACGCAGCGGACGCCATATTATTGCTCTGTGGTCTTGACGTCAGTTGGCTGTGTAAATAAATGCGCTGATATTTAGTTTGTTAATTGGATATTTTTTTATAATTTCAAATTGTGTTATTATTCTGCATATCGCATATAAAATAAATAAATAAATAAGTAAAATCGTTGGTGTGCTGTTCCTGTATGCAAGAATACTAGTGTAAAAATAATAAAAGTACAAAGCATTTACACGCAAGTTGACACTTTTTAGTTTACACAGCCTTATGACGTAATTAACATGGCGGATTCGCGGCAACTATTTCATAGTGTTAAAAAACAGATTAAAAAATCTGAAAACTTTGAATTGAATTTTAAAATTTATTTTGTTATTTTATGAACTGAAACTAACATTTTCTGACGGCTTTTTGGCTAAGCTACGAGTATCTCAATAATATATCAGGTTGGCGGTAAAATATTGCACAAGAAATAGTAAATTACTAGATTTTTCCGGAATATTTGATCTGGGATACGTAAGAATATTGTAGAATGTTCTCGAAGCTATCACATCAAGGGTATACAAAGGCGCGCTAGAGAGGATTTGGTTAGTTTGTGAAAATGATTAGTGAACATCAACTTCAAACGATCATCTTTTACGAGTGGCGTCAGGGACACAACGTGAGTGTGGCTACCGCTAACATTAGCAAAGCGTTCGGTGAAGGTGTTGTACCGTGATGGAAGATAAGCCGCTGGTTTGCTCGCTTTGCATCGGGCGATATAACTCTTGAAGGTCACGAGCGATCTAGGCGACCATCCACCTTCGACGATGAGGAATTACTTCGCTGTTTAAAGGTATTTCTGGATTAATAAATAAATACGCGTGATTTGGCAGAGACTCTTGGCTGCCATCATTCGACCGTCGAGGCTCATTTACACAAACTCGGCTATCGTAAAGTAATGGCACGATGGATTCCACATCAACTAACTGACAGTCATCGTCAAGTCAGAGTTAGTATTTGTGAATCGCTTCTTTTTCAGCCACATCGGAAAGAGTTTCTTGAAGATCTGGTAACCGGCGCTGCGAGCTGAATTCTCTACTATAACAACACACGGCACGCCGTCTGGTTTCCTTACGACGCAGAGCCACCAACGCAGCCAAAGCCCGTTTGGTGGGATGCGAAGGGCCCACTCTATTACGAGCTTCTCCCTGCGATAAGGACGATTACGAATTCCATTTATACTAAACAGCTTCAGAAACTGGCTGACGCAATAAGAGAAAAACGACCGAGACGTGTAAATGTTCACTTACTCCATGATAATGCGCGACCTCATGTCGCTTCGGAGACTCGACAAAAAATCGTAGAGCTTGGATGGCACCCGGTTGCCCACCCACCGTACTCACCGGATCTCGCGCCATCCGACTATCACTTATTCCGACCTTCCGAGCTTTATTTGCGTGAGAAAAATTTTCAAAACTACGAAGACCTTAAAATGACAGTGGACAATTTCTTTTCTGCACAGCCTCCGGAATTCTGGGCGCAGGGCATCAACAATCTACCAACTAGATGGGCCAGAGTAATAGAGTTATTTGGGGATTACATTACCGATTAATTATTGTAATTATCAAAGTTATCAATAATTTCATTAAGTGTTACTCGTATATCTTGGATTCTTGGTGCAAGACTTTTCCGCCAACCTAATATTTTTAGATTTTTCCCATATAGAGTAAAATACCTTATGTGCCAAGTCAGAGTAAGAAATAAGGAAATGTAATATTGATATGTTTATCTAAAATGTTGTTAGCTAACTAACAAGGTACCTATCAATTTATGACAAAGTGGTTGGCTAGCTGCTCCCATAGATAGGTAGGTACGGAATTAACCGACTTGGTTTACATTCGATTTCACAACTTTTTGCGTTGCGAGACTTGGCATTTTTGTACATGTTATGTTTTTGATGGGATCTCATTTATTTTTGTAGGTAGTCTTCCTCCTGTTCTTTTCTGCGGTTTATCTACGGTACCTATCGTGGAAGTTTTAAAAGTGCTAATTCATCAATTTAAATGAAGTCTAATTGAGAACTGAAAAAGTAACTTTGTAATTACATACAATTTATATAGGATTACAAAGTTACTTATTCAGTTTGTATATCTAGAAAACGGGACTAAAAAATTTGGAATATCAGAGTTTCTTCTTACTGTATAGGCTAAACAATAACTATGTTCAAAATTTGGAGTTTGTGGGTCTGCTAGACGTACCTTAGAATTTTGATGATCCGTGAGCCAGTGAGTCAGTGACAAAATTAAAAAACTTTGACTTGCAATAATTTTTAAACTACTGGTTCAAATTAAATTTAATTTTGAAATATATCTATAGATGTAATGCCCTCTTGGTCACTGAAAATTTAGGCTCTAGTTTTTTCCACCACGAAGTTAACAGGGGGTAGAAAATGGCCCGCATGCCTTCGAGAAAAGGATGGTAATGGCGTGCCTTTGTTTTGCTCGACTTGGCGGGGGCACTTCTGTGTCCCCAGATTTTCCAAAAAAAAGTTACAGGGGGTCGAAAATGGCCCCAACGGCTTCGAGAAAAGGATGGTACGGTCGTGGCTTTGTTTTGCTCGGCTTTCCGTGCCCCCAGATGGTTTATCACCCCTGAAATACGGGGACAATCCATAATAAAAAAATAATCCTGACTCCCAAATCTAAAAAAATAAATAAAAATGCTTGTATTTGAAAACCAACGAGTATACTTATAAATCTTGTTGAAATATACAACTGATTTTATTTTCTCAGTTTACGTTATAGCAGCGTTTTACCTGAAATAAAACGCATATTACTTACCTCACTGGAAGCTTTCTTATGAGATGGCATTTCCGTTTCCCGTCGTTCGTACTTTTGTCCTCTTTATACTTCCAGCTCAGTGGCGCCAACTGGTGGTTGCGGGTAGTTTTTTATTTCGTGTAAAAAGTGTCCGCCATTTTGTTCGTTGTCTCATATAACCAGGCAGAAATAAAGTGAAAGCTTCCAGTGAGCTAAGTATTTTAATATGCGTTTTATTTCAGGTAAAACGCTGCTATTAAACTACTTGACCGTCACTGGAAGCTTTCTTATGAGATCTGTTTGTTATCGCCTGGTGACGCCACTTTGGTCGTATACACACGAAGTATTTACACATTAGTATACGTATACTATATGCTAATGTAATAAAGCATGAAATGAAACAAAAGTTTAATTAATAAGTATGCATTTATATATATATATATATATACAAAATATATACAAATATAATTGTAAATATGAAAATCATAAATTCTAATCAACCAATTTAAGAATATCCGTTCTAGGTAAACAACATAACAATTGTTCAACCCAATAGATTAACATTGCTGAATAAATATTATTTATTCAGCAATGTTAATCTATTGGATTGAACAATTGTATTAAGTTTTGTGAATCAGTACTTCTCATTATTTCTCGTCTATAAAACTTCTGAAATGTATTGGCCGATCGCCTATTTCCAGGAGCCAAGATTTCGTCGAGGGGATGATTTTGAAACCAGCTTTTGGGGGCTACAGCAGACCGAGTGCTACCTGGAGTGGCTGCAATGCTAGCTTCCCCAAACAGGGTTATATAATAATAATAATAATAATAAATTTATTTCATAAAAAGGAAGATTGTAGTACATGAGGCACACATAAAGTAACACATATAAGTTTTTACCATGTCAAGCACAATCTGGTGGGTGAAGTTCTGCTTTCCTAGCTAGGTTATGGAATAACCTGTATTAAGGAATAACAGTCCCTGACCCTTACAAAAAGTTACCATAAGCTAGTACAATTATATACATATACTTATTCATTTATTTATTTATTTATAATACTACAACAACGTTTATAATTGAATACTTGCGCATGTGTGTGTGTGTGTGTGTGTGTGTGTGTGTGTGTGTGTGTGTGCGTGTGTATGTGGGTGTGGGTGTGTGTGCGTGTGTGTGTGTGATAGAGTGAAAGAGAGTGTATGTTGGTTTTTGTTTGAAGTCGTGTGAGGTAATATTTAATATGTCACTTACTGAGATAATTTTCTGTTTCAGCATAGCTTTTATTTTGAAGAAATGAACGTAGAACCTTTTTACACTCGAAGTTAGATAATCCGTAGATCAAGCAGATTTTGTTAAATTTATTATACAGAGTCGGGCCTAAGTAGTTACAGAATCTATTCGCAAATGATGTTCGTACTTGTGGAACAGTGCAGACTAAGTCTTTCCTACGCTTTGTTACTATTTTATAAGGGGTTTTACGGTGTTGTAAAAGAACAGTTTGCAAGATGAATTGTTGTCGAACATTAAGAACATTACAACTACTATACAATAAGTCAGTAGGGAACATGATAGGTCTTGAAGTAGCCACTTTCAGTACTGCTCTGTGTGCGATCTCGAGTGGTTTTAGGATAGTTTTCCCAGCACCACCCCAGCATGTGATACAATATGTAAGAATAGATAAGCATAGGGAGAAATAAACTACACGTATAATATGTGGATTTGCGATACTTCGGAGGGTTTTAAATATATAAATTAACTTGCGGACTCTACTGGTAAGTTGGTTAATTTGAGTTTTAAAATTAAGGTTTTTGTCTATATATACTCCTAAGTATTTGATATGTTCAACTACATTTAAGGATGGGCAGAAGCAATAGGCATTTCCTTGTAGACAGCTGTATTTGTGTGCTTTAATAGATACATGAAATCTTAGCTGGGCGGCGGGACTAATTGAATAGGTAATGAAGTTAGTTTTTGAGGTGTTGAGTGTTAGTGAGTGAGAATAGAGCCAGTAAAGGATTTTGTTGAAACCCGACTGTGCGAAGTGCTCAAGTTCTGACCAGCTGTCAGCAACAAAGGTTACTGCAGTATCATCTGCAAAAGTTACTATCTTGGCATTTGTAATGTTAAGGTTACATAGGTCGTTTATAAAAACTAGAAAAAGCGTCGGGCCCAAAATGCTTCCTTGGGGTACTCCATAATAGACGGGAAGCTCTTCACTTTTGTGGGTATCTATACTAACCATTTGAACGCGATCCGAAAGATAGTTTCTGAAAAGATCCAATTGCAAGCCCCTGATACCCAACCTTTCAAGTTTTAGTAAGAGCAGAGAAATTGGAACGGTATCAAAAGCTTTCGCAAGATCTATAAACATAGTTAACACCCTTTTGTTTCTATCCATGTTTTGTACTATATTGTTAATCAAATCATGTACTGCGTCTGTGGTGGATTTACCTTTGCGAAAGCCAAATTGCTGCGAAGATATTAGGTGATAATGTTCAAGGTAATTAACCAGTCTTTTATTGATGAGCCGTTCGAGTACCTTTGAGATGGCACTCAGGACAGCTATTGGACGATAATTATTGGGCTCCCTACCGTCTCCTCCCTTAAAAGCTGGGTGAATTATAGCCTTTTTAAGGGATGTAGGAAAGATTCCAGTATCAAAACATAGATTAAAAATATGACTTAGGATAGGTGCCAGGATGTTTGCGTTTTTTTTTAGAAAGTAAGGCGAGATGCCATCCCAACCAGAAGCAGCATTGGGCCGTAATGATTTAATGACAGTAATAACTTCTACGGGATCCACACGGTCTAGAACAAAAGAAGAGGCCGATGAGGTATTGTGTATGTATCGTGGCGGAGCCAATGCTTGACTGCCTCTATCTTTTAAAATGTCATTGGCAAGTTTTTCGCCAATGTTAACAAAATATGAATTAACGTTATTACATGATTGTGTAGCTGAGGATGACAATGAGAGTAATTGTAAAGCTGTGGTTTTAGTTTTTGTAGTATTGGTTACTCGTTTGATGGTATCCCATAAGGTTTTTGGGTTATTACCTGCCTTAGCTAATTCTTGGGCATCATATAGTCTAAATCTGGAATTATGTTTTTTATTTTACATTTGTCTTTTTAACATTAAGTGTAATTTTTATGTCAGCTTAATCTTTTGTAAAAACCCCATTACTTCTGTATTCTATCAAATGTTCCACTTACAACCGGTACTCACATTACTTCCACACGCACACAATTCAACACACGCACAAGATTTAAGATATTGTTTCACAATTAGTAATTACAATCGTAAATCTTTATATTTAGCATTCCAATTAATTTTAAAACAAACTTATTTTAACGCTTCTTTTGTTACGAATATTATATTCGTTTTTTTGCAATGATTGATTCAAATCATATTATCTCAACAGAGTTAGATAGCATTAATGGAGCATTTGCGTATACTTGTGACACCGAAACATGCAACTCGCATAATATAAATCCTAATGGTTCTCTTAACATTTTCTGTCAGAACATCCGCAGTATATATAAAAATGTTGATGGCTTAACAGCTCAGTTGTCTCGATTTACATTCGACTGTGATATCATCATTCTAACGGAATGCTGGTTAAACAGCCACAAACCCATTCCTAGTTTTGACAATTATGAAGCTCATTACTCACAGAAATGTCTTAATCAGAATGATGGTATCGTCATATATGTGAAAAAAGATATTAAATGCTCTATATCAGAACCCGATCCGGTGGGAGCCAACTTTATGTGTATTAATATAGAACCCGACATATTCATTTTGGCTGTATATAGATCCCCATCGATACAAAGTACAGACAGTTTTTTAAGTTCTATTGATAGTATTATTCGCCCTATTAGCACGAAAAAAAACGTGATAATTGCCGGTGATATCAACATTGACATTAAGACTAGTTCTATTGATAGGAATTGTGCTGCATACCTAAACTTAACTTCTGAGTTAGGTCTATTACCTGGGCATACTTATCCCACCCGGCTACAGAATTGTCTAGACCATATCATGTTGAAAACCGTTTTTCCAGCATCAGTCTTTGTAGTTAACTCAACGATAACAGACCACGCCTCGGTATTGCTTAGTATGGGCCTTAATCAAAACAAAATTAAACAACTAAATCTTCTTGGGAAAATCAATTTTGACGCTTGCATTACGTACTTAAAGACAATTGACTTCTCTTTTATCAATTCTACTTGCAATGCTAATGCAGCTGCGTCAAGCTTTGTTGATGTACTAGCTAGTGCTGTTAACCTTAATTCTGTAATAAAACATATTCCTAACAAAAAAAGAACACTTAAACCGTGGATAACTCCTGGGCTTTTACGCTGTATTCGTAACAGAGACAATCTCCACAAAAAGTCAAAAAACAATCCAAATAACACCATTCTTGAAGTAACATACAAACGTTACCGAAATTTCTGCAATTCTCTGTTGAGAAAACTTAAAAAAACTATGAAAAATCACTTATACGCAACGCAAAATCTAATAAAGATTCCTGGAATGCAATTAAATCAATCATAAATTATAATAAACAAAAAACTCATGCTGATAACCTCTTAAGGCCTAACAATAATTCTACTATGAATATAGATACTATAAATAATTATTTTTCAAATATTGGTAAACAGTTGGCCGATGCAACACTTACATCTAATCAAACTGACTCTACTTCGTATAATTTCCTTACACCACCAGTCTGTAATTCCATTGTGATACTGCCACCTGATGAGGCAGAAATTGAAGTATTAATAATGAACCTCAAAAACAGTAGTGCTACAGGATGGGATTTAATACCCGTTCAGCTCCTTAAAGAAGCTAAGTTCATTATAGTTCCACCTCTTACTAAACTTTTCGATCTATGTATAACACAAGGGGTATTTCCAGAGGTATTTAAAAGATCACTAATTACTCCTGTTCACAAGGGTGGGAAGCGTGACGAAGTATCTAACTACAGGCCGATATCAGTTTTGTCATCTCTCTCAAAAGTATTGGAAAAAATATTAAATTGCAGACTAATCAAATTTCTAGAACATAATAAATTCTTTTCTGTATCACAGTTTGGTTTTAGGTCGGGGAAAAGCACTACTGATGCCGTCATTAAATTGACTGAATTTGTTACAGCTCAGGTAGACAGTAAAAAAAAATGTTTAGGTGTATTCCTCGACCTAGCCAAAGCTTTCGATACCGTCTCAATTCCCATTCTTGTGAACAAGTTAGAACGCATCGGTATTCGTGGCAATGCGCTTATGATATTTAAAGATTTCTTGAACGACCGCACACAACGAGTTCGAATTGGTGAACACGTTAGTTCAGATGCACCGGTCGTCTGTGGCGTCCCTCAGGGCAGTATCCTCGGCCCAAGTCTCTTCCTGATCTATATAAACGATTTATGTGAACAATCTTTAATAAACGGCAAAATGTTCACCTACGCCGACGACACTGCGTTGGTTTTTCACGGAGAGACTTGGAACGAGGTTCGTCATTATGCTCAGATGGGACTCTACAAAGTCAACCAATGGCTTGGCGCAAACCTATTGACGTTAAATATTTCAAAAACTTCATACATGCAGTTCTCCGTGGCAAAATCTAAACCAGAAAACATTGACCTTAAGGTTCATGTATGCAGCTACCCAAGCGATTCTGTTCCTTCCTGTTCATGCCTTGAGTTGGCTAAATCCACGAATGTCAAATATCTCGGAGTTATTCTGGACGACAAGCTGAACTGGCGTTCTCATATAGATGTCATAATATCGCGCACCAGGAAACTTGTTTGGGTTTTCAAGAAGCTGAGGCACGTTGCTGATTTAGAACTCCTCCGTACAATATATTACGCGCTGGGTCAATCAGTTATTGGATATTGTATAGAAGCCTGGGGTGGCGCTTGCAAAACTTTTATGGTAAATTTGGAAAGAGCGCAGAGATCTATCCTAAAGGTTATGACTTTTAGTCCTTACAGATTTCCTACTAAAATACTGTATGAAAAATGTCAAGTACTATCAGTAAGGCAGCTATATATATACCAGCTAGTTATCCAACAACACAAGACCACCCCGTACAATGCGGAGGAGTATAGCAAACAGCGTGTCGTAAAAAATGTATGTCCAACCGTTTTATGCCGAACAACCTCTGCTAGGCGGCAACATGGTTATAAAGCAGTATTCTTGTATAATAAAATTAATAAATTGAAAAATATTCATCCTTTATCGTATCGCGAGGCTAAATTTATTATTAAAAATTGGTTATTAGGACTAGATTATGAACAAACTGAATTGTTATTACTATAAAATCTTGTGAAACACATACATAGTATAAACACACACAATTCACACGCATACAACACCACAAACACTCCCAGACACTCACACATACACAATCACACATACACACCCTCCCTGACGCCAAGTCATACTCCCTACTAGAATTGCCTTCTCATTTAAACGTCCCGGCTACTGCATTTATTTACATAAAAAAATTATGTCATTTATGTATGTGAGAGGTAACTGAGTTCTGTAATACAGGTCTCTGAACCTAGCGCAGAAATCAGGGAACTCGTAAGAATTTGTCACTTTTTATGGGAATAAAGATTTATTATTATTATATGCGGAATGCAAATTACTTACTGTGAGACAGCTCTATGTCCTTCGAACTACTCTCAGAAAACATGAACATATTCCCCCATTAGATCCTTCTGAGCGCAAAGCAACAATGTATGCCCGTCAGTACGCCACAGAACTGCATTCGCTGGGCGCCAGTTTTACGTCCTAAGTACTTTAGTTTACAAAAATATATGTAAAACCATTCAGATAGCTGGGCTAAATCACCATGAAGTTAAAGTAAAAAGTTGGCTACAGGATCAAGACTACGCTCGAACAGAAGAACTACTACACCACCAGCAGTAGGCGTACATTTTATATATAAACTTGTTCTACTGTTGTTTGAAATTTTTCATCCTATTTGGAACATATTAGCAGCACACCAACACAATCTCAAATACTTCAACACACTGTCACGCAAACGCTAAACCACATTACTACACACACACACACACACACACATACATTACACAGTACATTATACATTAATACACCTCTACATACACACCCTCACTCTAACTTACATACACATATTATACACCTTAAAAGTCGTTTCCATATCCCATAATATTTCTTCATTGTTAAATTTAATATACATAGTTTGTAACCAGCAGTGCTATTCTGTACAAATCTCACCGTGAAAACTTGGGTGAGGTGAGCGTGGAGTGAGCTGTCAATACCTATAGTGTGTCAATCCCTAGCATCAGGTGGCATGACAGCTCACTTCAAGCTCACTTCACTTACGTTTTCACGGTGAGATTTTAACAGAATAGACCGGCTGCAATGTCAATGACTCATGATGACCATCCAGAGTAGGTAGAAAATATTCAACGAGATGTTGTGATTGAAAACACAGAGAGTCTGAGAAGAACTGCTTAAACAGATAGCTACATGTGGACATTGTGGAGGTGGTGGGACATTATAATTCAAAAAGGCTTAGCAAATGAGAAGAAAGCCCATCATTTACCAAATGTTATAATTTGAATTAAACAAAAGTCAGTGTGACAGTTTAGGAAATGTCAAGAAAATGAGACTAGCTAATACAAATAAGACAGCTGCAAATTGATACAGCCCTATCAATACTCAGTAATTTATAAAGGGTCTTTCAAATAGGGCGGGTCGATGTTGACAGTTTGTGGCGGCCATGTTGTTTTGGCGGTATCTGTCAAATGCGTTGTTATTTCTTCAGTTACTGATGCCAAATCACCATGGCAATGGCAACACGATTTAACAGCACGTCCGTCCAAATGATAAAACTTTATTATCAAAATGAGTGTTCGTTAGTCCAAACGTTGCGCGCATTACGTCCATTTTACGGCAGACACGGTGGCCCTTCAAAGTCGACTCTCCAACGTTTGGTGACCAAATTCGAGACGACTGGTTCTATAAACAACCCACTAACACCCTTACGTCAAAGGAACGCCAGATCGGCCGAGAACATCGCTACTATCCGTGAGAGTGTGCAGGAGACTCCGAGGCAGTCGATTTTTCGCCGTGCACAACTCGGCCTTTCGCAGACTTCAACTTGGCGAATTTTGCGTCGGGACTTGGGCTCTTTGAAATTTGTCACACACATTTGACAGTTGAAATAAGAAACATGTCGTGCATGCATACGAAATGTAGGAGGTCAATTTGAACAAGATTTATAACTTTTTTTATCTAGCCTATTCTGTCTCACTGCTGGGCAATGGGCTCCCCCATTTCTTTCCATCTCTCCCGGTGTTTTGCCTCCTTTTTTATAACTTTACTTTAATAAAAACATAATAAGTCTTTTCTTAACCCTGACTCTCCTAACTAGTGTTTTGACTACATAATGAATCATTTCTATGACATGTACGAGTAGCATACCGTTAGAATAGGTATCAACTAAAGAACTTTTTAAAATAAAGCTAAGTTCAAAATGCCTCTTAGTTTTTTTAACGAATTTAGAAGTTGTAAAATTTCATACATTCAATAAAAATTAAACTTTGGAAGCTTGTTAGGAATTTTCTTGAAACCAGTTGTATCAAACAAAGATGTATTTGGATTTAAATGACTTTGGAGAATACAACAAAATTTATTTAGTGCCACTACACCCACAAACAAACAGTTATTTCTAATTAAAGGAAACATAGCCCAGATAAATAACAATATTTTTGCAAGTCATTAAGTTTGCTCCGCCGAACATTCCAGAAACAGTGACGTCATTAGCGACGACCGGGGGGCCTACAATATAGTCAAGTCTCAACAACTCATCCACGGAGTACTGTCGGGTGCAGCACCGGTATCTCCAACCCACAGGTGACACCCGGAAAGGGACGTAAGATAAATATATTATTAATAGTTCATTGTATTCTTGCATAGTTTTGCCGTGTAGTTATTATTACTACACATACACATTCTTTTATTTACTTGTTTATTGTCCCAATGGGCAATGATGACGGCTCTGTGCAAGAATTACAAGATCTCATTATTAGGTAAGCGTAGTTCAATAAAAGGCCAAATTACTATGTTTAGGAATTATTCAACGTATCTGTTGTCAAAGGATTTTGTTACTCGCATTGAATTAGCCGAGCTAACACGTCACTATCTGGTGGGTTCGATGACTTGCAGAATCAAATTGAGATATTAAATTCGAGTAACCTATCAATCGAGATTGATGAAAGGGATGATATTGAACAATTATTCATAACAAACATTGCGAACGCTCAGAGTTTCATTCAAGATCATCAGCCTAATAACCGCCACGATGAATCTGGCAACATGCTCTTCTAGCCATGGTTCAGCTGCTCCTTTGAATGCTGACAATTACGAAGTAGGGTTTAAACTACCACAGATACAAATTGCTAAATTCAACAGATCATTCTTCCGTTGGCTTGAATTTCGTGACACCTTACGTCAGATAGGCCAGTTGGCGTGGTTGGTTAAGATACTACCTGCCATGCCGCTGGTCGTAGGTTCGATTCCCATCCAGGACAAACATTTGTGTGCATGAACATGTCTGTTTGTCCTGAGTCTGGGTGTAATTATCTATATAAGTATGTATTTACAAAAAAAAAAAAGTAGTATATGTAGTATATCAGTTATCTGGTTTCCATAGTACAAGCTCTGCTTAGTTTGGGATCAGATGACCGTGTGTGAACAATGTCCTAGGATATTATTATTATTATTATTATATACATAATAATGAGCGCATTGCCCTGTTAATAAATTTCATTAATTATTGTCTTATTTGGAGGGAGATGCAGCTTGCATAGTGAGTAACTTAGAAGTATCCAATTCTAATTATAGCGTTGCCTAGAAACTGCTATGTGACCGATATGATAACAAGCGACACTTAATTAGCCATCACTTGTCTTCTTTATTAAACATACGTCAAATGTCTCGCGAGTCAGATAAATCAGTTTGCTTTATAGTCGACCATGTTACCAAGGATCTGAGAGCGTTGTCTGGCTTGGGGCTACGTATTGATAATTGGGATGTTTTATTGATACATATACTCGTACTGTGTTCTAAGCTAGATAACCGTACTCTTAACAAATGAGAGGAATGGCGTGGCACTATAGCTGATTTAATACCTAACTTAGAACAATTTAATAAATTTCTAATTGATCGAGCAGATGTCCTTGTGTCTGTAGACCACTCTTCATCAAGCAATATTAATAAAACATCGGCTTCTACGTCGTCTAAAGGTACCAACAATAAAGCCGAACGTCAGTACAGTAAATCTGTTACAAGTCAATCAGTTTGTCAGTCTGCTTGTCAGAGTAATACTTCATCTTCTTCAGGTTGCGTCGTTTGTCAGGGCGAACATAGAATCTACGATTGTCCTATTGTTAAGTCCAAGAGTGTGGAAGATCGTATAACTGAAGTTAATAAATTAAATCTTTGTTCAAATTGCTTATGGTCCGGCACATTACACGAAACTGCTACCTCAGACCATGTCGGGAGTGTAAGAAGAACCACAACGCTGTTTTACACGTTCCGGTAGTAACCGAAACCCCTGCTGCAGGCACCACAACCTCTGCTGAAGGTACCAACACCCCTGCTCCAGCTAGCACATCATCATGTAGAACAATAGCTAATCATACTACACAGACTTCAAAACATATTCTACTATCTACTGCCTTAGTTGAGGTGTGTCTTAGGGCGCTTACAGACCAACGACACTCGATCGACGACGAGCGCTGCGGCGTAGTCGCCTTGCTGACGACCGTGGACGACGACGTCGTCGCCGCACCGTCGACGTCATCGCCGCACCGTCAACGTTATCGCCTAGCAGCGGCGACGGAGTCGCCTAGTTGTGGCGTATGTAGTAGATGTCAAATAGTCTCGGAGACCAGACGTATTCTTATTATTTTTTTACATTTCTCGGGACCCTGGGGTCCCGGACCTTTGGAAGGCGTACGAGGAGGTGAAGCCAACTCGCAGAGGCCCCTTACACAATTTTATTTATTTATGACATTGAGCAGATGGATAAAATCTACGTTAGGTAGTAGTGGAATAATTCCACTACTACCTAACGTAGATTTTAACAACACATCAAACACATCAATTATTGATGTGTCCATATTTACTGCACATAACACTTGACAATCCTCTACTTCTAAGGGTGTGTCCACATTTGGCGAATGCACCGCACGCAAGCTGCTCATGCGCTGCACGCGTGCAGTTACTACAATTATTTGGTGCGCCTCTTTAGCACAACTCACGCAAGTCTTGCACAGGGGGCGCGCGCGGCGCAGCAACGGCGCGCGAACTTGTAATGCACGCACGCAGCTCGCGAGCGGTGCATTCGTGGCGCATTCGCCAAATGTGGACACACCCTAAGGCACACCAACTTGAAGTAGGTTTGGACGTAATCCAAAAACAGCAGGCTAGAGCGATAAAGTTAAACATAAACAATAAATATTAAAACAAAAAAACAAAATAAAAACAAACCGGATTTCAGAGTCGCCCGAACATTGCTTGAGGGCAGACGTGTTTTTGGTTGCTTCCACTAAATTGCGAAGTCCTAATAGTATTTTCGTAATTATTTGTTGAGTTTGGAGCCCTGATATCTTGAGGACAAGAAAGAGAGCAGTGGATTCCGACGTCACTTTTTCTGGACGCCGCAGGAACAAAAGTGAACGCCCACCTACTACCAGGGCATTATAAATGCTACGGATACGGACTACTTCGCACTGAGGACAACTAAAGTGAGTGAGCAAGATAGATTTTTAAGTTGCTTTTCGACTCGTACGCAGGAAAAAGTACCAGGGCTTCAGAAACAGCAGAGGCGCATTACGACTTTATCCTATATAAGGATTCACTATTTCGCCACGAGTCTTAGTGGCTCATTCGTTGAACGCTCTCATCTACATACGCCGATCAAGGGAGTCTGAGTTCAAATCCTCGCAAACGAGTACTCTTTTTGTAACTTAAAATATTTTATATTACCAATTTACACTATGCCAATAAACCGTACACCACCCCCGCCAACACCATCAGTGCATTATGCCTCAGAACCTGAACTGCCCACCAAATCGTTCGAGCAAGAGGAATCAAATGTAACAGTATGGAAAAGGATTGTTGATATTAACGTGTTTATGGCGAAAATGAGAGATCTTTTTTCAAATTTTGAAAGGCAACAGAATGAAAAATATGCTTCGCTCCAGTCGACTGTGGCTGAGATAAAAGAGCTTAACGTGGCCTTAAAAGAGTCCGCTGACTTTGTCTCAAAAAATACGATGATCTCATATTGGAATTTAATAAGTTATCAGCGGAACGTAACGATAACCTGGCATATATTTAGGTCCTGGAAGAAAAGGTTGAGAGCTTCGAAAGATATCAAAAGGCCACTTTTCTAGAACTAAGAAACATACCACCTAAATCCCATGAAACCAAAGAGGACTTAATAAAAGTCGTTATTGATACAGGCAAAGCTCTAAATATTCCAATAAATATTTCTGACATTCGAGATGTATATCGCTTAAAGACAAAGTCGGAATCAAATATTCTTATTTTAATTAACCTCACAACTATAATTATGAGAGACAAGATAATCCAATCCCTGACATCCAACCAAGACAATAAATTTTCTACTGTAAACCTTCAATTAGGATGTCCTATGAAACCAATTTATTTATCAGAAAGTCTAACCTTCACAGCAAAACGTCTACATTATCTCGCTCGAGATTTTTCTAAGACTAATAGCTTTAAATTTTGTTGGTTTGCGCATGGAAAGATAGAGGAGCTATAATCATAATCCGCAAGAAAGAGGGCGCCGCAGTGTATACCATAAAAAGCGAGTTGGACTTGAAGAATTATAAATATAGAAGGCTGACTATTTTTAAGTAATTTTAGTAAGTCTTTAACTACGAAATTATTTTTCAATAATGCATGCTTAAGTTATTATTTTCATTTTTATATCAAACATTGTAATTCATTACTTGATTGCCTAGTTGGATATTCTCACACTATAACACCCGCAACCTGCACATACTCACTCACAATCACACATAACAGTCACTCGGTGAAATCATTCATTCAACTTAATACCTACCTAAGTGAAAATAATATTAAAAATTACATTGAACTACATCAGAGAGTATTGCGAGTATACCAAAACAAAAATATGCAAACAATTATACACCTCCAAGAGAACCTACCTGAACCCCTCATTAGTGTCCTACCATTATTTAGTCACATAACATACACGATTTAACCGATCATATTGATCAATTGTCAGTGTCTACTTCGTTATGCTGTGAACCTGAAGAATGTTCCTCCTACATTAATGACCCTGCTAATGAGTTTAAGATTATAACCCAAAATATACGGTCAGTACAGGCAAACTTTGATTCTTTTCTGACACTTCTAAGTAGAATCAACCTAGACTGTGATGTTATTGTGTTGACGGAGTGGTGGCTTAAATCTAACTATGCCATTCCGTCAATCGAAAATTACTCGCACTACTGCACTACACAATTTACAAATCAGAATGATGGAGTCATCTTGTATGTTAAAAGCGTCGGCAGCTACTCTGTAGTGGAACCTGATTTTATGGACGCAAGTTGCCTCTTGCTGACGATAGGCACTGAAAAAGCCTTTATATGTATTTACCGCTCACCCTCTATAATAGACATCAGTAACTTCTTACAATCTTTAACTTCTCTTTAATTGATCTTTCATCATATAAAAATATAGCTATTCTTGGAGATATAAATCTTGACATCAGCAGTACCCCAAGCTCTAATCGCATTTCCGACTATCTTAATTTGATAGCTTCTCATGGTCTTCTTCCTGCCCACACTTACCCTACTCGCGAGTCCGCTTGTCTGGACCATGTAATGCTCAAGGCGAACTCACTAGCGCTCACAGTAGTAATTGACTCTTGTGTGACAAACCATAACTCAGTCTTGCTTTGTCTCAGACAAAGTAAACAATTGAATACTGGTGTCAAAACCATTTCAAAAGTCAATTACAACTCTTTGGACTCTGATATGAATAGCATGGATTTCAAACCGATCTATGAATCTACTAATGCTAATCAAGCCACTATTTATATTATCAACACCATTGTCAATATTATACGACTATAGTTAGACTCCCAAATCACAAACGTTTACTTAAACCATGGATCAAAACTGGGATGCTCCGCTGCATGCGTAACAGAGATGGAATGCATAAAAAAACTGAAGTTATCACCCGATAATCTTATACTAAAAATAAATTATTAAAAATCTTAGGAGGGAGTACGACAGGCCAGAGTTGAGTAAGGCTGCCAATGATAACAAAAAGGTTTGGCAAATTATAAGGAGGGTCACTAACACGGAAGCTCCAAAAAATTCCGCTACTGACTTACTTGTTCCTTTTGCCTCCCCCCAACAGTCGGTGGATTCCGTTAACGAGGTTTTTGTCGACGTAGGCAAAAATCTTGCAAGCGCTTTTACTCACCATAGTGTTATCCGAGGCCCACCGCATGTCGCTAATGCCACACCTGCACCACTACACTCCTTTGTGATGGTCGACACTGATGAGGGTGAGGTTGAAGCGCTGCTCATGTCTCTAAAAACAGATGCTGCTATTGGATGGGATAGCATCTCTACTAAGTTTCTGAAACGTTATAAAAAGTTGCTTGTCCCCCCACTTATTTAATATTTGCCTCAGCATGGGTGTATTCCCCTTGTACTCCTGAAAAAAGCCATTGTGCACCCCATACATAAGGGGGGAATAGAAACTGTGTTAATAATTACCGTCCCATTGCTGTTTTACGATCACTATCTAAAATCTTAGAACGCATTATAAATAAGAGACTAATTAAAAACCTTGAGGAAAAAAGCTTTTATCTCCCAATCAATTTGGGTTCCGACTAAATAATTCAATTAATGATGCTGTTCTAAATTTAACGGGTCACATTGTAAAAAAAAATTGATGAAAACAAGAAGGTAGTGTCAGTTTTCTTAGATCTAAAAAAAGCTTTCGACACAGTTTCTATTCCCAACCTAGTATTGAAACTACAGGAACTGGGAATACGTGGCCTCCCACTCCAAACTATTGCAGACTACCTAAGCAATAGGACTCAGTGCGTAAAAAATCATAATTACCTGAGTGGGGAGCTTCCTGTTAATTTTGGGGTTCCTCAGGGAAGTGTGGTTGGTCCCACACTTTTTTTAGTGTACGTAAATCAGCTGTGTAATCTGCTTCTCCAAAATGGAAAAATCACGGCCTTTGCTGATGACACTGCACTCACTTTTACTGGCGATACCTGGCACGAAGCTTTTACGCGGCGCAGAGAGGACTAGATCAAGTTTTAAATTGGCTTAATAGCAATCAACTTACCCTCAATACGGACAAAACCAAAATAATCTGCTTTACTCTACGCCAATCTACACAGCCGCCGATATCATATTCACTAATAGCTCACTCAAGCGTCTGCCCAGGCACCGCAGCTTGCTCTTGCCCTAAACTAGCACGTACCCCCACAATCAAATACCTTGGGGTTACTCTTGATGACAATCTGAAATTCTCAGCTCACATAGATCTACTGATAGCAAGGGTTAGAAAACTAATATTCGTCTTTAAGAGTCTTCGTCATGTGGCAGGTGCACGGATTGTCAAAAGGGTATACCTTGCCCTCTGTCAATCACTCCTATCATATTGTGTTTCCGCCTGGGGTGGTGCTCCAAAGACCACAATGTTGAAATTGGAGAGGGCCCAGAGAGCCGAGTTAAAGGTGGAGGAGCACATTTCACCCGATACTTTTCCCATAAGAAGATTTATATAAATGATGCAAAGTGCTTTCTGTTAGACAACTCTTTATCCTTAATACAATCCTATTGCAACACAAAGATACCCCCTACGTTACAATCACTAAACGACGTAAAGATATAGTTTGTCAGCACTACAGATGTAAAAACTCATTCACCAAACGATTTCCTTGCTTCCAAGGGCCACAATTATATAATAAACTCAATATGAAATTGAGTATTTCAACCTCGTCCCTTGGTGAAGCGTCAATGCTTTTTTCAATGTAAAAAATAAAATAATAACATTTTAGGATTTGTTCCTATAATATAATAATGTTAAGTAGTGTTTGAAATTAAATATTTTAATTTCTCAATTGATGAATCCTCGCGCCAATGAACCTGCATTTGTGCTTCATTGAGGACTTATAGTGCAGTGTTGATTTTTGGAGTTTCAACCATTCCACCGGTAGATTTAAGAAGATTTGCTCGCCGGCCGGCAGCTACAGACCTACAAGCCATCACGCACGTATGATCGAGATATCTTCCCATCTCCCTAGGTCTGAGTGGGATCTCTGGATTGTAAAGGTACGTGGGCATATTTAGCTGCTATTAATTCTATGGTATTGGTTCCTCGAGGATTCATCAATGGGGATATTATTTTATTTTTGAAGTCCGCCATTACGTCTTTGAGTTAATTTTTTCTCACATCATTCTAATAAAGGTGCAGGCTATTTACACGCCTCACCATCCCTCAAGAAATCTGTGACAAACTTTCTACTTACGAGTAACTACCTGGATACAGAACGCCTGCTTTTCTCTGATAATAACCCACCCTAAGCCCTATCACCGAGAACATAACACATATTCTGCACCGACACAACACACGCTATCACCATACCACTCAGAACAAACAATCAAACAGAGCCACCATAATACACACACACTTCACAAACACACACACACACACAAACACGAATAATCCAAACGTCAAGTAAGGAAATTGTATTTTCTGAATTCTGCAATTATGGTCATAAGTTAACTTTGGATAAGGCACTTGTTCTCCTGCAATTCTTTTGAACTATGTATGGGTTTGTACCACTGCGCTTAACACAAGTAATTTTATAACTTAGTAAGGGTGCTGGTTGCAACACCTACCTACCTGTGTTTGAATGAATGAGTTTTGATTTGATTTGTATAATAAATAAAAATAAACAAACATAAACATTGTTAACTAACTTAGGGCTGTGTTCACCAACACTCAAACCACCGGTTAGGTAACAGTTGGTTTATGTCAAATTTAATTTTTTAAATTAAGTAAATTATTTTTTTTTTAATTGTGTCAAATTAAATAGGTATTCCATTAGTGAATATTGTTGATCGGTAGAAAAAAAACAGTTTGTTATCCGGGGTACCCCCAGTAGAACCACCAGGGGTACCACGGTAACTTTCCCTAACCTTGGCTCTCCCAATCTCCCCCATGAGTCTTATATGTATATTTTTTTTTTTTTTTGTTTATAGTATGTAAATTTTAATTTCTTATGAACTGACGTTTATTCTGGTATAAATTTTACGTAATAATATTAATGAATTAAGGAGATAGTAGTTTTATGGTTTTAAATGGGCTTTTTTTTAGATATTCCGTACATACTTCAAAACTTTGAGGCCGCTATGGGCTAAATCACTATTTAATAGATATTATTATAGATTTTTCAGTTCATTTTCTTATGTAAATAGTTCAATCCACGAGCTTAAAAAAATACTGTCGCGCATTTTATGAAAAACTTGCTTCGGAATTTAGGCTTTATGTAAATAGATATGAAAAAATTGCAAAAGGCGAGCCCTCTATGGACTAAACTAATAACTATTCTCCGACACTCAATAAATCAAAATTGTCAGTCTTTCAGTTTCTCAGAATAAGAACGCCAATGTTGGTCATTTAACGCCAAAATCACGGTCGAAAAGTAAAATGGCCCTTAAATTATTTTTAATGCAAATCATAAACAATAATTTTATGCAAGAAGTTTGTACAACAAACTACGTATTAATAAAATTACCCTCCACCCACATAATAACACGCACGGTTCACGATCCGATGGTTGTTGACAACGCGTATAAGCAAACGAAGGGTAGGACACCGTCAGGCTAAGTGGAGCGACGATCATCGCAGGGTGGGTGCTGCAGCTGTGTGAGATTTGCTAGGATCCAGTACGATGGCGTACGATTGGAGAGGCCTGTCCTGCAGTGCACTGCTGTAGGCTGCTGATGATGTTGATAACGCCACTGACAACTCACATAGCGTGTCAACGTTCGCTGTCGAACTATAGCCGGCTCAAGATCATAAATAGATTCCACTTATTCTACCAGTTCCATGAGAGAACAACTTCTTCAAAAAAAATAAACGTAATTACAACTACCACATTACTACATAATGCGATGCGTCGCCGTGCTTCAATATACCTAATCGGTTAAACCGCAATTTTGTGAAAAATGATCAGGCAGATATGGAAACTTGTCAAGAAATTCAGAAGCTTAAATTATTTTGCAAACTCGGATCTTATAATATAGTTTTGTATAAATAAAACCAACAAAAATATATATATATTTTTTTTTAATCTAAAATACGAGTAGTACTTCCGTATTCAAGCCTGGCTGTATAAATATAATATATACTAAAACGTAATAAGTACACAAAAAAAAAAAATCTAAATATTTTCTAGCTGGCAGGTACAATAAAAAGGACGTCACGTAGAAACTTTTTCTTTTTCTCTTCTCTCCAATGCTACTTGGTATCCATCGACAGCCTTCATCATAATATCCAGTTTGACCTTAATTTTTGGTACAGGACCATCTTCTCTGTCTTCTACTACTTTATATCGTCTCAGTACTGTTGACAACGCTGTTTTAACTGACATCAACGCGTATTGGTAGCCTGTGGAAAAGAGAATTTCATTTAAAACTAAAATACCATAACAATAAAGCTAAGATTCCCTGTTCTTTTAGTACAGGATTTCATGTAAAAAGATTGGCTAGTCGCTAAGGTTCGCTCTTGTTCCTTATTACTTAGGGTGCAAAATGTTTTTTCTTCCATTTTCAGCCTTACAGAGGTCACGTTATCATTCACTCCCTTTTCGTTCATATCATTCCACATACAAACCATCCATGTTTTCTTTGGTATCCTTCTCCCCCTCCAACATCTATGTAACTACGTACTTACTACCTAACCGAGTTACGTTAGTATTTTTATTGCGCATATCACTAATCTACTTTATCTACTAAGAATACACTTTTCCGTGTCATCAATGCTAAATCGATCTATACCTGATTACAGGGAGATATTTTCGGTTCTTTATACGGTGCAAAACTACAGACATAAACAAAGGAAAACCCTTTTACCATATATAAAATGCAGGCACGTACACTTATGACATAACAAATAACTATTAGTACTTAGGAGTTACTGGAAATAATTATAATTACGATTGAGAGCGATATTGATCAGGGGTACGCAACATACAGAGCGACAACCAGCCACCAAATCTCCGAATGACTGACAGAAAATACGAAATCACTGAAGTTAAAAATATTGTTTTATGAGATATTTATGACATTAATTGTAAACTTGTTTACGTGGTCTTTAACAAAGGTCTGTAAGGTATTCTCCCCAGGGGTAACCCAAGGTGTGCAATGAACACACAATGGTAATGCCTTTCATTTTGACAGTTCAGCAACATGCATTGCGTTATTGACATAGTTGAGCAGACGAATTTGTTAAACATATGTAGCAGTTTATTGGTAATTCCCTTCAAAATCTTTCGGATTGTGATTGAAAGTGTGTTACGCATTTCCCCATCTGCATTCATGCAGTGGTTAGCAGTGAATGTTAGCAGATGTTGGAAACAGGTTGACTGTCTCTGTCTGACACATACCTAATACCAAGCCACTTTTTATGTCAATCATTATAAATCAAAAGATGCACAATTGCAAGTGCAAACAAGTATTTAATTGTTACTTGGATACAAGGTTAATCAAATGATTTTATTATGTAATATGTAGTATCTGTGAATAAAGTGAATTGAAACAGTTGAAACAGTTTACGCGTCGATGTCCCTGCCACTCTGGGTGTAAAAATGCCTACTGGTCCGAAAAAAAGTCGGGAATTTGACCTTCAATATCCCCATAATTATTGAAGGTTAGCAACTTTGGTTTGCTCCAACTTTTATTGGACTTTTTTTACGAAAACAAGTTATTACGAAAGATGTTCCAAAATGTATGGACCTTCGGCCAGGTACGTGTACACTATATATAAAAATAGGGAAATACATTTAAAACAGTTCTCAACTGTCCAATTACTACTTTAAAATGGCTTTGTTTGCTGGTAAACCACAATTAATTACACTTGAAATTGCAACATACAACAAAAACCTGTCATAGCGGTAAGCTGTCATTTTGATTGATTAATGACGTTTGACATGTTTAATACTCAAGAAGAGTAAGTAACATTGTTGTGACAGCTGACAGTCCTCTTTCTATGATCAGTAGTGGATATAAATGGTTTACTGTCATTTTCATGCACAGAGTAACTAAATCGGTGAGACGCCATGTTGAAAGTCGATAAAAATAATTGATAAATATCAATTCTCTACCACAACTGTATACATTTAAATGAATTATCTGTAGTTTTCCCGAATTCTATGGAATTTTCTCTTTTTTTTTTGAGGCCCTGGCCCATTTTGAAACATCTCCTTTAAGGTGATGTCGTTTCTAGGAAATCTTTACCACGATCCAACCTATTCTTATACATACACGTGACTTATTTACTTACCGAGGCAGTTCCTAGGTCCATTACTAAAAGGCATGTAACTGCAAGGGTGTTCCAGGTTGAATCTCTCAGGTAGGAACCTATCAGGGTCGAATTTCTCGGCGTCTGGACCCCAGTACTTGGGGTCCCGGTGAACGCCCCATATTGAGCAGACCACGCCCGAACCAGCGGGCAAAACGCGACCGGACGCTGTAGAAGATAAATGATGATGAAATGAAGATCAATAAAAAATGTTATGGGGAACTATAGCTACATCTCCTCTTCAAGGATTACAGGCGTCATGTTATGAATATTTCTTGTAACTTCATGTTATGTTTAATTATTATCCTGCCTTTAACCTCGATGTACGGCCATTAAACTAGTGTCAAATGCGCGTTCGTTACCAAACTTTCCTGGTGAGCATAAATAACTTAGGCGAAAACTGTCGACTATTGTGGACTTTTGTTCACCGTGAGGAGCTTTTTGACAAAAATGTAACCCTTTCTCTCAGTACTAAGATTTTTTTTCTTTTTGTAAAAAAGCCCTATATTTCAAAACTCTGAGCATTTATTTCTATTAAAATAATATTACAGACACTTGAACTGTCAGAGTCATTCAGTTAGTCAGAAAGTTGAAGCTAGTTGCACATTCCAAAACGTAGATCTCTATGGAGAAGAACGGGCAAGAAACTCCACACACTCTTTTAAATCAAGATATTACAAAATCCTGGGTACATTATTCTCGTTGTTTCTATATGTGAGAGCGATCTGTTCGGCATTTGCCCCTTTTCTGATTTTGTCTACAATCTAACATCCGTACAAATTGTAGATGTTTGCCCCCTTTTCGGAATCCTGTATTTTTTAATAAATCCTCGCCCACTATTTTCGAGTTTTGAATAACTATTCTCAGTATGTCCCCTTTATATAGTATTCTTGAACATGATAGATATAAAAAAAAACAAAGTCAGATATGGGGACTGCCAACTGAAGTGAAAACTTGACAGCGTGAAGTGACGCGTAATTGACGCGAACTCATAAGATTATCCCCTACCAAAAATCACTCAACGCGCCTAAAGGAGTTTTCACTTCAAAATTTTAAAAACAAATCAAAATAATATAATAATTAATATACAACATGCCACGTGGATCAGCATCACCCAGCTCAACCATTTTGTAGGGAACCGAATTATCCAACATAGGCGCAACCATCAGTGAGACATTAAAGTGAGCATGACATACTCTCTACTACCATGCTCTTTTAAGTCAACATAAATGTACATCACACGTACATCGTACGATATCATCGTTCATCGGATATCCGGATGCATTTTACCTACAGTTGAGGTGATGGCTTGTAGCATATGATAATTAGTCGATTTGCTAAAAAGTAATTATCGCTGGGAGTTGTCAAATAGTCTATGACATTACCACTTTCACTTCTCTATAGAAGTTTCTAGAAGTCATGGTCTAAAAATAGATCGGACGGGAGAAGTCTGCTCTTTTTTCTACAATAGCCGCAGAAGCATATATAATAGGTTGGGGAAAAAGTTTCTTTGCATTTTTTAAGAAAATTCAAAACATTTTTTAATATAGTTTATTTACATTTAACTAAAGTATGTAGGTACCATTTTGTTCGATAACTTTTTGCCATCTTGTAGGTAGGGACATGATCCCATTGCTATAGAAATTTTGGGACTTCTGGTCAAAATACCGCGACAAGTGGTTTTGGCAGTCCTCTCGTGATGTTAACCTGACACTGCCTAAAGAATTCTGAAGAGACCGAAACAGGTGGAAATCTGAAGGTGCAAGGTCAGGACTATACGGCGGATGCATTAACACCTCCCAGCCAAACTCTCTTAATTTTTGCTGAGTGGCTAAATATGTGTTAGATTAGATGTTAACTAATCTAGCGTTATCATGATGAAAAACCACACCCCTTCTGTTGATTAATTCCGGCCGCTTTCTCTCAACTTCTTGCTTTAATCTCATCAGTTGTTCGCAGTAGAGTTCAGAATCGATGGTCCTGCCTGGTGGTAACAGCTCATAATAAATAATGCCCTTCCAATCCCACCACACACACAGCATCACCTTGTTGCGAGTTAACCCGGGTTTCGCCACAGTCTGTGAAGCCTGACTGGTCTTTGACCATGACGTTTTTCGCACGTTCTTGTCATACGTGATCCACTTTTCATCACCAGTTATCAGCTTCTTCAAAAATGGTTCGGTTTCATTACGTCGTAATAAAGAATCACAAATGAGTACAAGGTTCATTAGGTGTCTTTCAGTGAGCTCGTGAGGTACCCAAATGTCGAGCTTTTTTGTGTACCCAGTTTTTTCAAATGCGCCAAAACTGTTTTATGGTCAATTTACAGTTCTTCAGCTACGTCGTAACTACTGATACGTCGTATCTTGCTCCACTTTTTCAAAAATGGCATCCATTTTATCCGTAATAGGGCGACCAGAGCGACGTGCATCTTTGACATCAAAATTTCCGGATTGAAAACGCTTAAACCAAATTTGTGCTACTCTCACAGACACTACACTAGGTCCATAAACATCGCAATTTTTTTTCGCGGCTTGCGTTGCAGTTTTACCTTTTTTGTAGTAAAATTTTAAAATGTATCAAATTTCTTCATTAGATTCACTCATCTTGACGGTACGAAAAACAAATGAAAATCACACATTTTCCTAATTTGAATTTGGAATTATGTTCTTTAAAATTTAAACTTTCAATGGTACCAAAACCAGCCAGATGCAAATAGTATAGCCAAAGAGATTTTATTACAAGTTCATACATACTATAATGCGAAAAGACTTTTTCCCCAACCTAATAGTTCCCCGAAATTGGGTGAGTATCCATAGTGTCCTTAGGAGAATCTATATTACTATAACTGTGTTTTATCTTGTGTTCATTCTACATAGTTATTCTTATCTTGTAAACCACTGTGATGCTAGTTTCCTCTCCTTTGACCCGTCCTTGTCTTGGGGCTACGGACCTCGTCTGGTTTGGAAACTTCGCACATCACAGAGGCTTACCAAATCTTCCTCGTCGCTCAGGGACCTTGCGTTGCTTCCAGGGATCATAGCTTGGAGGTCATAGCTTGGGGATCATAGCTTGAGCTCAGCTAGTCCTATCGCACTATCCCTCAAACACTCCGGCCTACCCCGGGAATAAATCTGCACTCGCTTGACACTACCTCGGCGGCTACGGCTGACGGCGACCCTACAGGCCTGACGACTCCGGCAGCCTACACTTCAGGCGCTCCGGCCTACCCCGGCAACTATGGCTGACAGCCGAACTAAGGCTTACCACGCCGAGCCACCGCAGCGTCAGCCAGACGGTCCACCCGGGGCAGTAACACTAACCTATTAAAAACCCTCCAGAAAGAACTTTAAGACTTGTAAACCCAGTCCCACTATTAATAAACTCTGTATAAGTGATTACTAGTCTCATTTGCTCTACCCACGAATCTGCTACGCCACAGGCTAATAGAGAATGCACTTATGTATCTTAAAAATCCCGGGATTCCGGAATTGATAAATTTTGTACTTTTTGACTATCGAATCGAATGCTAGCTAATGTTGTAAGATATGTAGGTTGCCAAAACTGGCATAGCAAACGCCAGGATAAGTTATGGTAAAGAATTTCAAGTAAACAAGCACATGAATAGTTATGTGATCCCGGTGTTAAGAAGTCCTTTATATACCATGTTTCCGAGTAGTAGTACATTCCCTGATTTTCTGGAATCCCGGGATTTATATTAAGGTTTCGCCTTGCTCCAGGTAGCCCGCGCAATTCAAATTTTCTTACGTTTTTTTTTTTGCAATTTACAGGTCAGTATCAGTTGTAACAACTCTCTAATTTCATATAATCCTAATGAATGACTATTTTATGAAATCTAGACCTTTCAGGATTATACTAACTTAAGGAGTTGTATTACTGATTTTAATGAATATAATTTTGTAAATTCATAAATGTTACGATGTTACGATCGCGAATCATACAATCTAATACTGACTTGCGAATTGCATAAACCTAATAAAATTTGGATTTCGCGGTCTACCTGGAGCTTTCCCCTTAAGAAAAAAAAAATAAGAGGCCGTTCCAAAGTTTCTTAGCAAAATTAACTTTAGGTAAATATGCATCCGATTATCCGATCTCTTATCATAACATACTAGACGGCGCGGCGGCGCCACGGTACTCACATTAACTATTGAAAAAATGTAGAAGAACTATAGAAGTGTACTCCAGCATAGGTACTACACAACACAACACACATCACTACATAATCTTGAACAACACATTGAATTTTATGCAAATAATTTAACAGCTATGGTTAACTACTTACGTAACGTAGTATCTTCTAAGACTTTCCGAATAATTAGCGGCACTGGTGGGAATAACCTCAAAGATTCCTTAACTACTCGCTCCGTATACTTTAACTTGATTAAATCTTCTTTTACTAACATACGATCATCGTCAAATACCTCGCAGAGCCTGTAAAACAGATAATAATTTTAATAAAAAATCATTTTATTAACATTATTTTGGTACGCCCTAATTTTGCCAGTCATTTTGAAGTCCTATATAATTTTCATGAAATATTATTTAATAGGTTGGGGAAAAAGTTTCTTCGCATTTTTTAAGAAAATTCAAGACATTTTTTAATATAGTTTATTTACATTTAACTAAAGTATGTAGGTACCATTTTG
This sequence comes from Dicycla oo, assembly GCA_948252095.1. Taxonomy (NCBI): domain Eukaryota; kingdom Metazoa; phylum Arthropoda; class Insecta; order Lepidoptera; family Noctuidae; genus Dicycla; species Dicycla oo. The sequence goes on along the minus strand of OX411714.1, from coordinate 11,862,986 downwards.
TTCGATAACTTTTTGCCATCTTGTAGGTAGGGACATGATCCCATTGCTATAGAAATTTTGGGACTTCTGGTCAAAATACCGCGACAAGTAGTTTTGGCAGTCCTCTCGTGATGTTAACCTGACACTGCCTAAAGAATTCTGAAGAGACCGAAACAGGTGGAAATCTGAAGGTGCAAGGTCAGGACTATACGGCGGATGCATTAACACCTCCCAGCCAAACTCTCTTAATTTTTGCTGAGTGGCTAAAGATGTGTGAGGTCTAGCGTTATCATGATGAAAAACCACACCCCTCCTGTTGATTAATTCCGGCCGCTTTCTCTCAACTTCTTGCTTTAATCTCATCAGTTGTTCGCAGTAGAGTTCAGAATCGATGGTCCTGCCTGGTGGTAACAGCTCATAATGAATAATGCCCTTCCAATCCCACCACACACACAGCATCACCTTGTTGCGAGTTAACCCGGGTTTCGCCACAGTCTGTGAAGCCTGACTGGCCTTTGACCACGACCTTTTTCGCACGTTCTTGTCATACGTGATCCACTTTTCATCACCAGTTATCAGCTTCTTCAAAAATGGTTCGGTTTCATTACGTCGTAATAAAGAATCACAAATGAGTACACGGTTCATTAGGTTTCTTTCGGTGAGCTCGTGAGGTACCCAAATGTCGAGCTTTTTTGTGTACCCAGTTTTTTTCAAATGCGCCAAAACTGTTTTGTGGTCAATTTCCAGTTTTTCAGCTACGTCGTAACTACTGATATGCCGATCTTGCTCCACTTTTTCAAAAATGGCATCCATTTTATCCGTAATAGGGCGACCAGAGCGACGTGCATCTTTGACATCAAAATTTCCGGATTGAAAACGCTTAAACCAAATTTGTGCTACTCTCACAGACACTACATAAACATCGCAAATTTTTTTCGCGGCTTGCGTTGCATTTTTACCTTTTTTGTAGTAAAATTTTAAAATGTATCGAATTTCTTCATTAGATTCACTCATCTTGACGGTACGAAAAACAAATGAAAATCACACATTTTCCTAATTTGAATTTGGAATTATGTTCTTTAAAATTTAAACTTTCAATGATACCAAAACCAGCCAGATACAAATAGTATGTAGTAGCCAAAGAGATTTTATTACAAGTTCATACATACTATAATGCGAAAAGACTTTTTCCCCAACCCAACCCAACAATTAAAATACCAACATTAATTTATTTCATTACATGGTTATTTCCCTTCTAAATTACTGTATCGGGACAACCTTCTGGAATCTGCTGTTAGCTGTCAACAAGGTGACCCCCTCGGGCCAGTGATTTTTAGTTTAGCCATTCACCCAATTATTCGACAACTAAATAAATTACTGTATCGGGACAGCCTTCTCGAATCTGCTGTTGGCTGTCAACAAGGAGACCCCCTCGGGCCAGTGATTTTTAGTTTAGCCATTCACCCAATTATTCGACAACTAAATAAATTACTGTATCGGGACAGCCTTCTGGAATCTGCTGTTGGCTGTCAACAAGGAGACCCCCTCGGGCCAATGATTTTTAGTTTAGCCATGCACCCAATTATTCGACAACTAAATTCCAAATTTAACGTTTGGTATCTTGATGATGATATCTTAACCTTGGGAGGCGATGTAGAAACTGTTAAATGTTAAATGACCTTCACTTCTTAAAAAAAATAATTTCATTCCATTGGCCTTGATCTCAACCTTTCGAAATGTGAATTATCGTATATTTAGCGGACAGTACAGACAGACATAAATTCCCAAATTTAGCCCCAGAAATCAAAATTATTGAAAAACCCCTCTTCGTCTCCTTGGGTCTCCGATCTTCGAGAATTCATTTCCCGTTTTTATTGAGGAAAAAAAAATTTTTTTAATGAAGTTTCGGAAAGATTGTTCAAAATTAATATGCATTCGGCCATAACCATAATCCGTTACTGCTGTTTTGGCCCTAAATTAACATCCTTCGCGCTTTCCATTTATGGAAGCACACTCACCTTTTAGACAAATTAGACAAAATTATAGTTTAACTTCGATCTTAAATGTGGCCATGGATGACCGACCGAGTTTGGACACAAGCTACTCTTCCCATTCGTATGGGACGCCTCGGCGTCCGCAAAATTTCTGCTATTAGTTTACCGATTTTCATATCCTCGGTCCACGACACTGAGAAATTAATCAGGAAAATCCTAGCCTCCACACTGGTTAATTTTGATGTGCCTTGTTTCTCCGAGGCTATGGATGCCTGGAGACACGCTTGCCCGAATTCAGATCTACCCGACAATCCAACTTCCCAGAGACGGTGGGATGAGCCGCTCTACAGAGTAGTACAGAACAATTTACTTGACACGTCTGCTACTACTGCGGAGCGTGCGCGCCTGCTGGCTGTGGGTAAGAGGGAATCGGATCTGTGGCTCCATGCACTACCATCGTCGAACATAGGCACTTTGTTCGAAGACACTACTTTCCGCCTCGCCGCTTCCCTGCGTCTAGGAGCTCCCTGTTGAGAACAACAGGGAGCTCCTAAGAATCCTCATCGCTGTCACTGTAGCGAAGTTGTCAACAGCATCGGACACCCAGGCCTGTCTTGCAGCCGAAGTGCGGGTAGTTTAGCGTGGCTCGCGAACATTAACGACATCATCCGACGAGCCCTTGTCATGGTTGGCGTTCCAGCTGTATTAGAACCCAATGGCTTGGCACGCGACGATGGCAAGAGACCGGACGCCATGTCTTTATTTCCGTGGAGTGGAAGGTGGGTAGACTTTTAGTGATGGACGCAACGTGTGTCGATACTCTTGCGCCATCTCATCTTCCTGACACAGCGTACTGTGCTGGCGCTGCTGCTGCGGCTGCGGAAAACCTCAAGCGGCGGAAGTATAATAACCCTATCGGTAACTATATTTTTGAGTCGTTTGGGGTTGAAACCCTCGGGCCGTGGGGTCCGAGTGCTCATGGTTTGTTCAACGAAATCTCTAAACGGCTGATTGACACTTCCCGTGACCCAGGAACTGCCTTTTACCTTGACCAGAGGCTAAGCATTGCCATACAACGTGGCAATGCCGCCGGTCGCCTGGGTACATTACCACTCGATAGCGATGCGGAGAAATTTTTCGACGCCATATTTTAGTTTTTTTAATAGTTTTAGTTTAGGTTATTATATTTTTAACTTAATTATTTATACAGTTTATTTGAAATGGGTTTGCTCTTGACGAAAGTCTAGGTCAGTGGTAACAGAGACAAAGTCCACGATGGAGTGAGCTTACCCAGAAGAAGCCTGTTCACTAACTTTGAAGAGATTCGGGTTGTATGCATTCGGGAACACAGATGTAGATAGTGAGTTTCATTCTTTTGCCGTGCGGGTTATGAAGGATGTTTGGAAGCGCTTAGTGCGAATTGGTGGAATAACAACTAGGTATAGATGGTAACTTGAAGTGCGTGTAGATGTTCGAGTGCAGAAGGGGGTCGGTAGGATGAGGTTGTGGAGTTCCTGAACGCACAAACTGAAGTACAATCTGTAGAAGACCAACAAGCAGGCAACCTTGCGGTGATAAGCCAAGCTGTGAAGCTTGGCAACCACCAGTTTTACGTCGCCAATGAACCTCTTAGCTCTTACCTGATCCATCCCAAATGTGGCTATAAGACTCCACGCAGGATCCGACTTGCGCTTTATAAAGGGTCAAAAGCTGTCCAGGCGTAAAGTATCGTTTAACTCTATTTAGGATGCCCAGTTTTTTAGCCGCAGTTTGGGCTTTGTGCTCGATGGTAGCGCCGAAGTCAGGTCAAATCTGTCCGTTCTACTATCGCCTTTCTCAAGGAACGACAAAATTCATGCCCGCTAGTTATTATTAGTTTTTTAGCTGGACAAGTATCTCTCCAAAAATTAATGAAGCGACAGGTAAGAAGTGTCATTTTACTGCTGCTAATTAAAAGTCCGACTTTAAAAAGCCCGACAATTGCGATGCAAAAATCTTAAAACATTCCTATTTAAAGTCGTAGCTTCAAGGAATTATTCCTGTCAATTAAACTGATGAACTTCTCTGGGTTACAGCATAATAATATTTAAAAAAGACATTGAATAGTCCTTACAAAATTATACACTGCATGAGATTACCTCTACTTGCATGATAGTTTTATCTTCTACCTAATTAAGCTTATCTACAACTAATCTAGGCTATATATTAGGGAATTCGTAAATGTAAATCCAACATTATGCATAGATGTCATCAATGCATCAATCAAGTTATCTGCCACCTACCTGTCTTGTTACTAATTAACCTATAAACAAAGAAATCTATTTAAAACATGAAAGAAGTTATGAACTAAATTAGTTTATATTATTCATAACATAACCACATAACCCCAGATAACCTCATAATTTATAATGGTTGGTTTTGTCAGTAATTAAGTTAATATGGCAAGAGCCTCGACCAAAACCTGAGGAGGCTCTCTTTAGGCAGCTGGATCAAGGGCTTGACTTAGAAAGCGGTAAGGTAAACGTACTAATAATACTCGTCGGCTTTTGAAATCCACTGACTTTAAAGAGCCGCTGTGTGAAAATTATTTCATTCAGAATGTATATTTTTGCATGGCGAAATACGATAAAAATATATTCATTATAAGTAAGCAGTTCATTTCTAAAATTTTGAGTGATAATAAATACTTAATTAAGCAGATGTAAAAAGGGTGGTTTGTACCAATAGTCATCAGGTATGTACTATTTCCCATCAAAACGACCCAGCAATCGTCAATTTTTGATGCTAATATGAACTCCCAGGTCTTGAACATAAAGTTCCAGATATAAGATAAGTATCTTTACACACTTTGACACTTTGATAAAATGTGATTGTCTTTGATTGATGGGGATACACAATTAGAAACAAAAGATAGTTAGAACAAGAAATTACTAAAGGTTGTAAGCTGTTAACAAAGCAGGTAGGTAATAAAAACAGCAAGATAAAATTAAATTCTAAAATATTTCCGATTAAAAATTATGAGATTAAAATCACAGAATCAGTTTTATCTAAATCAAGTTTGACGTGAAATAATTACTGCCGCGGCCTGCAAAAACGGCATTGAAGGACGAACGTGAAAATGTGTGCCTTGGTTGCGGCCAAAGCTTGTATAGTACTTTGTTAAGTAAATTAATTATAAGTCCCAGAATCAATGACGAGCAACGATATATTTTCACGCGTCAATAATATGTTCTTTTGTTTAAAGAAAGAACGTCTTATAAACTTTGACACTTTTCATAATAAATCAAGATTATCTTTAACTTTGACATATTCTTGTTCAGTTTACAGTTTACTGTTCCCAGATCGAGTATCCGATTACAATTATTTATCGGTTCAGCCATTCTTATCGCGATCTAACATGACTATCCAGAATTGAGACGGTTACCCTAAAGACACACTTTTCCATTTACAAATATAAACGACCACTTACTCTTCATACACTTTCTCCTGGATTTCCGGGTATTTTCCCAACAGCTGCAATGTATACCCCAGGGCCACAGCAGAGGTATCCGTCCCCGCTACAGTAAGCGTCAACACTTCTTCTCTTAACTCCACATTGGTATACCCTTTCTCACCGCCAGATAAATGTATTAACAGGTCTAGGAATGTCTGTTTCTTGTATGATCCCAAATCTGCAAAAGCAATTTAGGATTTAGTTTACGTCTCGTCATTTGAACCTCAGTATATTGTCGAAATGTTTGCGGTTGATGAAATCTTTATTCATAAACTGCATTACTGCAGTACAAGTTGATTGCATTTGCAATAATTAGTTAACATAGTTATTATACATTGTTACATTACAATAGAAGCAAGATACGTAATACTTCATGTCCTAAAAATGCTCTCACCAAATTCATGATCCACTTCTGTTCTAGACTCTTTTTCGAGTTTTAATTCTTCTCTCTTCTTTTTAATAACCTGTAAATAAATAAGTTCTTCAACGTCCATTGAGGTTACCTACAAAAAAACTTTTTAGCAAAAAATAAAACCGACTTCTAAAACAAAACACTACAAAGTGAAAAATAACTTTAATTGCGGAAGTCGGTGTCTTTCGTTTTGTATTTTCGTTTTTTGCCACCGACTTCCGAAATTAAAGTTATTTTTCACTTTGTAGTGTTTTGTTTTAGAAGTCGGTTTTATTTTTTGCTAAAAAGTTTTTAATTTTCACTTTTTAGTTGTGGAACCTACCCCACACAAATTCGAATACATAATTGAGCACAATAATTGTAGATATAGCCATGTAAATAACAGTGATAGGAAGTTATTAAAACATCATCACATCATCCATGTAAAATAAGTGGGAAATATACGCATTATTGAAGCTAACTCAAAAAGTCCCCAAGCAAAGTTAAATATGGGACCACCTCGGAGGTATACCCTTTCAAACAAAAAAGAATTTTCCAAATCGGTCCATCCGTCTTTGAGTAATCGCGTAACAAACATACAAAAAAAAAAACTAAAAAAAATATTGACGAATTGAGAACCTCCTCCTTTTGGAAGTCGGTTAATAAATACCCAATCTTATGCGCTTATGGCTAGTCTGGTAGCAACTGAATGAAAATAGCCGAGGATGAAATTAGGCCTCCTACACCTATGCTGATGAAGACCCAATCAAAAGCAGTCGTTCCACGCATGGCGAAAAAAATTGTGTAGGTAACGAAAGGATTTGATAATTGCGTAGTAGAGACAAGTGACAAACTGCGAGCACCATCCCTTCTGAAGCCAATCATGATGTTTTCAACAACATCTACGGCTACAACCTCTTCAACAGAAAGGAAGAAAAATTACCTCATCAGTAAATCCATGCATGAGTGCTATATACTCCTGGTGCTTCTTGTACTTAGGGAACCACTTGTACAGCCAGTCTGGTTGTAACCACAAGTGGAAGATGCGCTCGCACACCAGGTTCAGAATGCCACACATCGCGTTTAGGAACGGTTGGTCTGAGTTCTCTTGTGCGTTGATTTTTACTCCTATCGCTGTTTCTGTCAATTAAAGATAGATTAGTGCAATCCCAATTAGTTTTTTTCGTTTGCGATTTTATTTCGTAGTTTAAAAATAGCAGCGATTATAATCGTTGTGCGTGCATAGCCATAGGCACACCTACAGCAATTTGGATATATTTATAGTAACTACCTAGTGCATTTACTCTCGGAAAGCACTATTTTGTGCAGTGGAACTGATAATGAAGACCACAGATGGCCATCGGAACTACTCAATAATAAGTATTTCACAGGTTGTGATTCGATTAAGTGCTTTAATATGATTGCTAAGCAATTTATGCTCGCTATAACGCATATGGTTAAGTAGAGCTCATGGTGACTTCACCATTAGCTCCAGTTATCCTGGTTCTTACTAGGAGAACTCCTCAACAATTAACGTCTTTGCATCGGGAAAAGCAATATTTCGTAAAAGGTGATGAGCAGTTAACAGTAGTCTTGTAACTTAGATAAATTACAAACTGACTCACTAAAAAGTGAACAATAAAAACTTTTTTACAAAAAAAAAAACTACCGACTTCCAAAAAAACACTACAAAGTGAAAAATTACTTTTATATCAGAAGTCGGTGGCAAAAAAAGCAATTTTTAACTTTGTAGCATAGAACTATTATTACTAGCGTACTTTATCACAGTGCTTTGTAGTGTTTTTTTGAAAGTCGGTTGTTTTTTTAACTGTTAACAAAACCCCCTCCTGATTTGACACCTCCCAACTTCACACCTCATCACCTCCCTCACCACCTGATTAGGAACCTACTTTTATTCCTTCTAGATAAATTACTGTTCATAAAAACTGTGGTAAAACATACTTTCTCCTATGAGAAATTTTTACTATAAATAGATACACAAAACATATAATTCAGAAACTTTGCACAAATGAAGTTAAATTGCCTGAACAACGGCCACGTTTGCGTGTAGAAATAATTATCATGACAAATGGATCTAATCTGAGCCGTTCAGCCGTACCAAGTATGATAAACCACGGTAATTTGAACTATCATCAATCTAAATCACGTAGGCACAAAGTTCAACGATTTACTTGCCAGAATTAGAAAACAAATGATGGTGAATTCGCCTTCGGTTTTGACCTTTAGGTTTAAAAATAACCCGTCCAACATTTTTTAACTGAATCTAAAAGCCATAGGTAACTCTTTATACTTTATAAATGTTTTATACTTAGGCAATAATTTCTTCGAAATTCAACAAAAATTAAAACAATTAACAGAACGTCCAAAGCAAATTAAAAAAACCGGCCAAGTGCGAGTCGGACTCGCGCACGAAGGGTTCCGTACCATTATCTATAAAAACGGCAAAAAAATCATGTCTTTTGTATGGGAGCCCCCTTAAATGATTAATCTCTTTTGCAAAAAAAAAAAAACGGGCACTATAGATTTTTTTCTCTACTTCAATAGAAAGAGGTTTTATTAATTTGACGATGTATTGGCATGTTATTTGAAGCATCATGGCATGATTCTTTACGTTCCAGATTTAAATTTTGAAATGAACAAAAGAAAAATAATGATTATTGTGGATTATTGTAAAATTGCTTTACTAATGACGTGAATTGCTGAAACGATTCATTTACTGATTACTAAAATTTTAAAACTTTTTGGATATTTTCTGCAAATTAAACAATTTAATCTTTCTTTTTACATTAAATACCACTTTTGATATGAGTGATAAAGCGATAAGGGCTGGTAAAATTATAGCCCTACTTAAAAAAGGTTGTTCGCAAACTTACGTGTCTCAACGGCTAAATGTGAGTCGTTATGTTAGTTTTCATAGAAAATGGAACATTAAATGCACACCGGTACATAATGGTAGTCCTAATTCCATATGCACAACCAGCATTGACTGCACTTGGGTAAGGTTCCATTTTTATGGAGGACAATGCTCGCCCGCACCGTTCTGGCGACGTGGAAGCGTATATGCAAGAAGTTGGAATCCGTCGTTTAGATTGGCCAGCTCGAAGTCCTGACCTCAATCCAATTGAGCATGTCTGGGATGTTCTAAAGAGACGGGTAATATCAGTGCAACCTGCTCCACAAAACATTCGGGAGCTAAAAAGAGTCATTGCAGAAGAGTGGGAACGTATTCCTCAAAACGTTATTAAAAATATCGTGGAAAACATGCCCAGAAGGATTCAAAGCTGTGATTTTGGCAAGCGGAGGTCAGATTCGTTATTAGGTTTTTACATTTGTAACTTTATTTAATTAAAAAAAGTAAAAAATCTTCTTGTCTTTATTGCCGACCACTTCTTACTATTTGGCCGTGTACATCGGTTTTAAAGATTTTTTTTTTTTTAATTGCCAGAATTCACTCCACGCGTATTAATTTACACGATTATAAGTATGCAGACTACGTCAAACAATTAAATTTCATTTAATTAACTCAAATCGACCTTAGAACGTAAATTTCCTTAGGTGCCCGTTTTTTTTTTTTTTGCAAAAGAGTGTATATCTGTTTTTTAATATTTTTTGTTATAGGGGCAACAGAAATACATCATCTGTGAATATTTCAATTGTCTAACTATCACGGTTCATGAGATACAGTCTGGTGACAGACAGACAGACAGCGGAGTCTTAGTAATAAGGTCCCGTTTTACCCTTTGGCTACGCAACCCTAAAAAATAATAATTTCACAGCTTCCTCTAAAATAAATTTGATCTCTAACAGAGCAGAGAGAGTTTTGTAGTAGAATACCTATTTTTAATATTATTATGGGAAGTTGGGAATAGAACTTACTTAATTCTAATAATCGAAATTCAAATCATACGCACTACGCAGGGTGCGTAGTGCGTATGATTAAAATTTTGAAATTATTATTATTTTTTAATCTAGGTCTGCCATAGGCTTCTACTCCGTTAACCTATATACCCTATTTTTTCAAGACTATAAAAAAGTCACCCTGTATAATTATATAAACGTAAAAAACCATCACCCAATGGCGACCGCGGGCTTACAGTAGTAGTGAACCTATGGGGTTCGGTTGACATTCGAGCACACACTGACATGAACCTATGGGGTTATTCGGACAGTTTAGGGGTTAAAAATGTAATTCAGGATAAATTAATCGAACTTACCACACACAGAATCCAAGGTATAAGAGCTAAGAAACGGCCAGATGCTGAACTTTCCAATGCCGGAAGAATTCTTCAGCTGCTTCACCAGCTTTTCACTCTGTTCAGCGAATACATGGACAAAGTTTTCGACTATCCTAGGGCTGAAGGCTGGCACTAGGATCTTACGGCGACGGCGCCAGATAGGAACTGTATATGAAAGAAAATATGGTTTCAGGAAATATAAAAATCAATCTGCCTAGTCTTTTCCCAACGATGTTGGGGTCGGCTTCCAGTCTAACCGGATACAGCTGAATACCAGTATTTACTAGGTAATACGATACCCCTTGGTGAGACTGGTTGTCAGAATTTCGGGCTTCAGACGACCCGTAACGACTGTCAAAGATCCGTGAATGACAGCAGGGACCAACGGCTTAACGTGCTTTCCGGGGCACGGTGGAAACTCGGTATGAAAAGATGGTAACCCATCCACAGACCTACCCCGGCAAGCGTAGCTTAACCTGATGGATCGACCCGTGCGGCTATTATTACTTAGCCACGAGCTCCTCCGAGGTTTCAGGAAATATAGTGGAACCTAAATATAGCATAAGCAAAATCAACGGCGGGATGCGGGCCTGTATGCTACCTAATGCTCGTCAACAGCTTGTGCGCCGTTTTACGCAGTTGCTCAGCGTACATGTTCGCGGATGACCAGTGCGTGCTGCGCGCCAGCACCGACCTCGCCGAAATGCATGCCGCATGGCAACGGGATAATATTAACCTCGGCTAAAACTAAGCTAGTTATAATACGCTCGCCATATTTGCGACTACCTGGCGACCTACCTCCGATGTACACGCGTGAGTTTTCGTGCATTCACAAAAACTATGTTAACTGTAATTGTAAACCAATTGTACGCGAGAAATGTGTTTCATATCTCGGAGTAAAAGTTGATGAGAACTGTTTGTGGTCAAACCACACTGAGTACTTGTGTAATAAACTTAGAATATTAATAGGTAAATTCTACCATCTAAGCTTTAAAGTGCCAAATAATTGACCCAATATTAAGTTACGCCCTCGAATGCTATGGACTCACATTCAAAAGTTACTTGGAAAAATTAGAAGCACAACAAATTAGATCTTTAAAACTATTAGTAAGCAAGAAAACTAAAAACAAATGTAAAGATGATTATAATAAGGTAATTAAAAATTGGCAAAGATCTTCCCATCAGCTTAAAACATAAATTCCTACTTCTGGTTAACAGTCATGGCAGCTGGGAGCGCGAGCGTCACTCGCTAGTTGCCCATAGCTACGTAACTAGGATGGTTTCAGCAGGTAAGTTTGTGGTACCCAAAATAAGTAATTATTTTGGCGACCGAACGCTTGATAAAAGAGTACCATATCTTATCAAACAATTACCTACTGATATAAGAAGTCAGAAAATAAAAGGTAATGTTTCCAAATTACTTAAGCAGTTCTTTTTCGAGAGTTTGTAGGCGACGTTTTAGGGAAAGTGGTCTGCAGATTGTTGAGGAAGAATAAATAAGTAATTAATTAGTTTTAAGTAAGATATTTACATAAGTAAGATATTTCCTTTATTCACTTTCCATAAGACAAGATATTATTGTTAGTTACTTTATAGCCACGATTATGTGAAAACTAAGTGTCCGCACATTATCCTTATTTGCAATACTGTTTGTTCCGTTCCCACAGACAAACCATGAAAACGGTTTTGTGGGGCATAGTTATAAAGATTTTTATAAAATCTGTATTTTAATAAATAAATAATAATAATAACATAAATATTCCTACTGCTGGCGTACAGCGCCCTAATTAAAGTAATAAGGGGAAAAGCCTGTTCGTATTCAGACTGAAAAATGTTTTCTCGATTTATTGCATGTACAGACGCCAGCAGGTCAACCTACCCGAAACTGTCAGATTTTCCCAATCAACTTTGAACCTAATGCTTTAGCAATAAAGTCGAAAATCTATTAAAGAAATCTGACAGATTGTTAGTTTTCTTCTTTAATTATGTTCCGTTTTTCAGTTTTGGTTTTATTACATTCTTCTGTTATTCATTTTGAACTAGTTTATTACAAGCTTGACAATTTGGAGTATGCCCTCTTGCAACGCAACAAATACGCAATACACAACAGATCACTTCTAAAACAAAAAACACACACAGTTACAATTGCAGTTACAATGTCTGGGTGTAATTTATCTATATATGTATGTATTTAGAAATATATAAGTATGTTTATCAGTTGTCTAGTACTCATAACACAAGCTCTGCTTAGCTTGAGGCTAGACAGCGTTGTGTGATAGTTGTGGAATATTATTATTATTATTATTAATTACTCTTCTACACAATACATTATTACAAAAGCGGGAAAGACGTATTGTTCTTTTTCTCTTAGCTCAAACAGCCAGGCTCCAAAATAATGTAAAGTTTTCAAAATGTAATGCTTCATAATATGGTGTACTCATTTATTAATAAAAATGAATGATATGCATGAAATGATGAATCATCTGGATTCGTATGGGTCAAATGAGTTTTATACCTGCCCGCCAGACAAATGCCTTCAACTATTAGGTAACCACAAGGAAATAATTAAAATAATGCATTTTAATATACGTAGCATTAATAAAAACTTTAATAACGTTCTAGTCTTATTATCCACATTGCAAACTAGGTGTGACGTTATTATATTCTCTGAGTATTGGCTAAGTAAAACTTTGTCTATTCCGCAACTCCAAGGGTACTCGGCTTATCCTACAAGTAACACTATTAACCAGAATGATGGCTTAGTGATCTACTTACGCTCGGATTTGCAACATAGTGTCGTGGAGCCACAATTTATGGATGCAAACTGTCTTGTTTGTAAACTTAATTCCGATACAGTTATTGTAGCAGTGTACCGACCACCATCCTTTAGACATACAGATAACTTTTGTGAATAGCCTAAATAACATATTAGCTACAGTGGCTACGTATAAAAATATTATTATGGTGGGAGACATAAACATAAATAACACTATAAGCCCAAATAGTAATGATCCATATTACAGTGAATATTTAAACCTGACTGCATCACATGGACGGCGACGTTTACAGCGCCCACAAGGGAACACAACTGTTTGGATCATACTTTTATAAAAGTAAAAAGTTCAGTAGTTTAATTTATACTGGATACTCACATTACCGACCACGCGCCAATTTTAGTCTGTTTAAAAAATGACCAGAGTCCACACAAACGTCCCAAATTAGTCACAAACATCGATCATGGTAAAGTAGTCTCAGAAATATCCAATACGGATTTTAGTCCTGTCATATTAACCAATGATCCGAATGAAGCTACTGATCTTCTATAAACACACTTACCTCAATTGTACGAAAAAACACTAAAATCAGCCTTGTGCCATCTAGGATGCAAATAATTAAGCCCTGGATCACACAGGGGCTACTCAGATGCATTCGGAACAGTGATAATATGCATAGAAAACATAAAGAATCACCATAAAATTACACTTTGAAAATCACATACCTCCGTTATCGTAATTTCTGTAATAAATTATTATACCGACTTAAAACTAATTATGAGAAAAATGAATTTATGAAAGCAAAAAATAATACCAAAGCGACCTGGGAAGTAATTAATGACATTCTAAATAAACAAGTTTCTAAATCTCCTCCCACAGACCTCTTGACCCATTCTGGTCTTGATGGAAATTCTTCAATAAATGAGGTCAATAATTTCTTCGCTAGTGTTGATAAAAATCTTGCAGACAGACACATAAATACATACTTAAAGCATATTCCATTTCTCCGGGATGATGCACAGCCCAACTCTCTCGCGCTTCTAACCACGGATTTTGATGAAGTTGAGAGAATAATAATGAGTCTTCGTACTGATTCTGCTGCAGGATGGGATGGAATTTCAAGCAAAATGATAAAGATGAGCCGCCAGTTCCTCATACCCCCCCCCCCCCCCCCCCCTGGGTATATATTATATATATTTTAGTATATCACACACATATGTGATCTTTGTATCTCCAAAGGAGTATTTCCGAGGTTAAAGAAAGCGATAGTGCATCCTATTCACAAGGGTGGAGACAGAGTCAGTGTCAATAATTACAGACCCATATCTGTCCTTCCAGCGCTGTCAAAGATCTTGGAAAAGATCCTTAACAGTCGTCTCGTCAACTTTATGGAAGCACATGGCATTTAACAGCCAATCAATACGGTTTTCGTAGAAACAAATCCTGCGAGGACGCTGTTGCTGCCTTTGTTGATAGTGCTGTAAAGGTACTTGATATAAAGTCTAAATGTCTTGGTATTTTCTTAGATTTATCCAAGGCATTTGACACTGTCTCTGTACCTATCCTTTTGTCTAAATTAGAGAAGATGGAAGTGAGGGGTCCAGCGCTAGCAATCTTTAAGAGCTACCTCTCTAAAAGGACACAATATGTCGAAATTGGCTCATTCATCAGTGACGACCAATTATTGTCATTCGGAGTTCCTCAAGGCTCAATCTTGGGACCTACCCTCTTCTTGATATATGTAAACAGCCTATGTAAGTTATCCATTCCATACTGTAGCATATATACTTATGCGGACGATACGGCTTTGCTCGTGCAAGGTCTGGACTGGAGAGAAGTCCGGGAGCGAGCGAAGTTTGCGCTGGGCATTGTAATGTCTTGGTTAGGAGCTAATATTCTCACATTAAATATCGATAAAACAAAATATATCCCATTTTCAATAAAATCTTTTACACGGCCGGATGACTCGTTCGTTAACAGAGCCCATACTTGTAACGAACAGTTAGACCAATGCCTTTGCCCTCCCCTAGTCAGAACAACGCAAGTCAGGTACCTCGGTATCATGATAGACAACCTTTTGTCCTGGAAGGTTCAAATTGTTGGAGCGTCTGGCAGAGTGAGGAAACTCAAGCAATTTTCAAGAGTCTGCGCCATAGTGCAGACTTAAGAACACTTCGGATGGTCTACTTCTCACTTTGCCAGTCAGTACTCTCATTTGGGATAACGACTTGGGGAGGTGCTCCAAAAACTTGTATTATGAAACTGGAAAGAGCACATCGAGCTGTTTTGAAAGTCATGACTTTTAATTAAACATTTTCGGTATAGCACCATAAAGTTATGACAGTTAGACAGCTCTTTGTGCTCAATACCATCTTGCGTAGGTATGGGTGTCTGATTTACAATACTGGTCATCTGGCAAATAGAAGTTCAAAAAAATATGTATGTCCAGTAGAACGATACAAAACTAAATTGGCTGAAAGACACTTTCGAGTATTAGGTAGTCGAACTTATAATGCAGTTAACAAGAAATGTAATAATAATAATAATAACTTATAATAACCCCACCGCTGTATCTCTACGTTGACGTCGTGGTGGGGCTTGCGTGCTCCAAACTTTAGGTCTGTGCCGGTAGAGTTTGCCGGAACGAGTCTAGGATGAGGAGCCAGACCAAGAGAGATACAAAAACTCACAGGGCAGCATGTGGCGAGCTGATGGGCAGTAGCGACCCCATGGACCCTATCTCCCGGGAGAAATCTTGTCCTCATCTCTGGCTTGCCTTTATTGGCCGGCTGGAGTGAACACTGACGAGGAACAGAGCTCCCACCTCTTTCTTGCCTTTATTGGCCGGCTTGAGTGGAGATTCGCAAGAGCAAACGTGCTCGGAGGAAGGAAGTATTCCAGTAAGGTGCTGGTAGGGATCTTGACCGTACTTCCGGGATTGTCCTGATAGCCGTGGAATACCTCTCCACTCCTCAAGCACCTCAGGAAGTGTTGCCCCCTTGTCGCTACGTCACTATGTGCTAGCGGCCGTTTCCGGGGGCCCATTATTGAGTGTGCAAGTCACCCCCTGCCATTTTATCCGTGTATAATATATAACATTGGTCAGGCAGGGGACATAGCTCTTCCATAGTTCAAGTTACCCAATCCACTTTAGCCACCCAAGCCCATAGCCCAATATGTTTTGTTTCCACGTACAACAGTAGTCCTGTACCAACCGGGGGTTGTCCTTGGGTGCACTTGCATAGTGCATACAGGGATAATCGTCGGTTGGTGCCTCCTTATCATTTAAAATTATGTAAGGGGCCTCTGCGAGTTGGCTTCGGCTCCTTGTACGCCTTCCAATGGTCCGGGACCCCAGGGTCCCGAGAAATGTAAAAAAAAATAATAATAATAATAATAATAATTGCCCGACCCAGTTCTCGAGAATGACCATGTCACGTTATACTGGGATCGATCTATTATCACTGACAGGACTATTGTAGCCAATAAGCCTGATATAGTGGTAATAGATCGATCAGTGCGCCGCACAATGATAATCGATGTCACTATCCCGCATGACGAGAACCTCGTGAAGGCTGAGAAGGAGAAACAATTGAAGTATCTCGACTTAGCCCACGAGGTTGTCGCTATGTGGAATGTGGACTCGGCAATCATTGTGCCGATAGTCGTTACGGTCAATGGCCTTATCGCTAAGAGCCTCGACCAACATCTCAAGAGGCTCTCGTTGGGTGGCTGGGTGAAGGGCCTGATTCAGAAGGTAGTCCTCCTTGATACGGCGCGTATTGTGAGGAGGTTCCTGTCTCTGGGGCCCTAACCACCGGTAGCTTGGACCCTGCACCCGCTACCGGCGGATCACTATTTTTTATATTTTTAAATGTTTTTTTTTTAATGTTTTTATAAAAATATTTAAAAATGTAATAAAATAAGTTTAAAAAATAAATAAAGGAGATAATAATAATAATAATAATATCCTGGGACATTTTTCACACACGGTCATCTGATCCCAAAACTAAGCAGAGCTTGTACTATGGAAACCAGATAACTGATATACTACACACACTACTTTTTTTTTGTAAATACATACTTATATACATAATTACACCCAGACTCAGAACAAACAGACATGTTCATGCACACAAATGTTTGTCCTGGATGGGAATCGAACCCACGACCTGCGGCATGATAGGTGGTAGCTTAACCAACCACGCCAACTGGCCCGTAATATTTATGGCTTGAATAAATTCGAGTGTAAAAAGAAAGTGAGTCAATGGCTCACAACTCTTACCTACGAGGAGATTGCAAAGTTACTTGGAAAGCTTTTTTAACAGTTCCTGCTTATTCAGACAACTCTTACATACACCACACACATATACCACACACACACACACACACACACACACACACACACGACACATATACACGACACATATACACGACACATACACATGAAACATACGCATGATACATACACTTACCAAATTCACACTGAGAGAGGCTATACATTCTTATTCTTATTTTTAATTACTTAACAGTTTATTAATTTGTTTTGTTTCTTTATTTGTTAACTTTGTTTTCTTTTTGTACTCAACGATAGTTACTTTCTCAATGTAACTCCGTACTAGCACGTATAAATTGGAATATGTACCTTGTAATAGAGAGAACCCTGGCACCCATAACACAAGTTTAATCTTAGCTGGGGTGCCAGTGGAGATAGTCGTCGATTTATGCAATTTAAAAACAATATTGTGGTAGTATTACATATCGCCTATAAGTAAATTGTGAAATTGGAAAATAAAGTTATTATTATTATCTTCTTTATTTATTTTTTAGACTTATTTTATTGCATTTTTAAATATTTTTATAAAAAACCTTTAAAAATATTTTAAAAAAAAATCCGCCGGTAGCGGGAGCAGGGTCCAAGCTACCGGTGGTTAGGACCCCAGAGACAGGAACCTCCTCACAATACGCGCCGTATCAAGGAGGACTGCCTTCTGAATCAGGCCCTTCACTCAGCCACCCAACGAGAGCGTCTTGAGATGTTGGTCGAGGCTCTTAGCGATAAGGCCATTGACCGTAACGACTATCGGCACAATGATTGCCGAGTCCACATTCCACATAGCGACAACCTCGTGGGCTAAGTCGAGATACTTCAATTGTTTCTCCTTCTCAGCCTTCACGAGGTTCTCGTCATGCGGGATAGTGACATCGATTATCATTGTGCGGCGCACTGATCGATCTATTACCACTATATCAGGCTTATTGGCTACAATAGTCATGTCAGTGATAATAGATCGATCCCAGTATAATGTGACATGGTCATTCTCGAGAACTGGGTCGGGCACATACCTGTAATAAGGTTCCTCAGAGTCCACAAGGCCGTATTTTAGAGCAAGTTGCTGATGGATAATCCTGGCCACTTGGTTATGCTTGTGCAAATACTCGCCGTTAGCCAAACGAGAACACCCAGAAGTAATATGTCTGATAGACTCACCGGGACAATGGCATGCCCGACATATGTCGATCGTCCCGTCTTTCATTATAAGGTATATAATGAAAGACGGGACGATCGACATAGTCGGTAGATCGGTAGTTATTCGTTAGCATAACTTTATCCATAATCGCACAGACCGAACCTTCGGTTTCCCCAAAGAGGTCACCGAAGCGTAGCCAGGCCACGGACGCTAAGAAATCTACGTCGGGCCCATGAAGGGCCCAGAAAAAGCGCCCGTGGAGCTCCTTGCTTTGCCATACTTCCTTGCGGTTGTTGATACTAAGCACCACAGGTTTGCGCCAGTTCTCTTTAGCCAAGGACAACGGGGTGAGTCCCTTGTCCACTGCAACCACATCTCGGTGCATACCCACGTCAGCCTTGAGAAAATATTCTTTGAGACTGCATACTTCACGGTTGTGGAGGGTCTTAGCATTTAAAAAACCTCGACCCCCGCACTTCCGCGGAATGTACAACCTCATGACAGACGAACGTGGGTGTTGCATCCGGTTTGCGGTCAGCAGTGATCGGACTCTCCTATCCAGGGCGTCTAGTTCCGTCTGGATCCATTTGAGTATGCCAAAGGAGTACATCAGGACCGGCATGACCCAACCGTTAAAGGCGCGCACCTTGTTGCCGTCTGACAAAGAACTATTAAGTACCTTTTTCAGGCGACCGAAGAAGCGCTCCTGCAACGATTGTTTCATGTCAGGCCCGTTGATGCCTAATCCCTCTGACATACCCAGGTATTTTTAGGTATCATTTGCGGAGAGTGATCTCAGGTTTATGGAATCTGAAAGTTGTAGTCCCTCAGATTCCACAATCCCGCCCTGCTTTACATGCATGACTGCACATTTATCTACACCAAATTCCATCCTGATGGAATCACTAAAAGTTTTAGTTGCTTATAGTGACTCCAGCAGTCGCAATTTGTTGGTGGCAAACAGTTCCAGATCATCCATATAAAGCAGGTGGGATATTACCTGACCCCCTCTCCGCAATGGACAGCCCAGCCCCGTACCCTCCAGCAGAGTGCTAAGAGGGTTCAAGGCTAAACAAAACCACAGTGGACTGTCGCCCTGGAATATTCCCCGCTTAATCCTAATAGGTTCGTCGCTCCCCCGAATTTGTCGACATCCTGGATAGCGAAGGACCGTCCTCCACTGCCCCATACACGTCGTCAGGAAGGTGCTCAGAGTTGTATCAATTTTGTACAAATCTAACACCCTCAAGAGCCATGCATGGGGCACCGAATCATAGGCCTTCTTATAGTCTATCCAACATGTGGACAAATCCTTTCGGGATCGACGGACCTGTTGGCTTATGGCCATGTCAATGAGGAGTAGGTCCTTTGTGCCGCGGGACCCATTCCTACATCCATTTTGAGAGGCAGACATAATAGAGTTCCTTTCTAAATGAGAATTAATTTTCACTCTCAAAATGGATGTAAGAAGTTTATAGACCGTCGGCAAACAAGTGATCGGCCTATAATTTTTGGGTTCCGCGGCATCACATGACTTATGGAGCAGGTGGGTAACACCTGTTGTAAAGAACTGTGGCAGCGACCCAGACTCTAAGGCCGACTGGAATTGCGATGCCAAGCACGCGTGTGAACTTTGCAGCCACTTAAGCCAAAAATTGTGCGGTCGGTCCGGTCCCGGCGATTTCCAGTTCGGTTTCAGACGGGCTGCACTGGCTACATCGGAGGAAGTAATTATTATTTCCTCCATCTCTGGTATGGGAGGGAGGAAGTAATACACACACGCGCTCAATATCACGCATCCATTCAGCCTCAGTATGGCAGACGGGCACCGACCAGATGTTGCGCCAGAATATGTTAGTGGCATCATCATCCGGGCGGCATACGTCTGTCACATTTGCTCAGGTAGCTCCCATGGTCTATACACCAACCTTTGATCACGCTGGAATATGCGATTCTGGGTATACCGTTCAACCCGTCGCTTATACCTACGGATACGGCTTGCCCATGCACAGACCTTCTGCTTCAGGAAGTCAATGCGCTTATATACAATATATTCTTGAGGCCTGATTCCAGTCCCCGAGAACGCCCGCCTCACAAAGCGCATGACTCTAGGGCGAGTATTGCCCTCCCTGAAGCAGTATAGTTTCAATCAATCAATCAAAAGTTTATTGTGGAATTGTGAAAAATTGTGGTAGGTATAGTACAGTTCTTAAATATTTGAAAATTTAGGATCAGCTATGTCCCGCCCGTAGGGCATACAATAATTACATTTAAACGAGCTACTAATTAAATTAACATTATTACAAATTATATTTTCTAATGTAACACAATAATTAAAAAATTAAAAAAAAAAATATTAAAAAAACAAAACAAAGAATAAACCAAAAGGGAAATTAATGGAAATGTCAAATTCAAATTATTATAAAATTTATTCCATATAAGATTCAAAAAAATTCAAAAGATAAAGTCAAACATAACAAATTAAAATAGGTAGGATGTCAAAAATTATACACATTAAATTAAAAAATAAAATTAGATAATCACAACAAACCAAAATGAGAAATTGTAAAATCATTAAAATAAAAATAGAATAAAGTGTATAATATTATGGGTCATTGAGCACATCACGACTGAGAGGGACTATATTTTAGTAAAGATTTGTCAGACAGAAATTCTTTTACAGAGTAGTAACTTTTGTTTACTAGCAGATCATGGAGAGTCCTTTTAAAATTATCATTTTTCATAATTGTTCTGATAGGCCCCGGTATATTATTAAAGATGCGAGAAGCTGAACAAAAGATGCTCTCATTCATTAGGTGAGTTTTACTGGCTGCTGTACGCAGCATGTCCTTACGCCGTATACGCGTGTAGTAGTTAAACATGTGGATATTATTTTTAACGAATACTGCTGCCTCAAGTATATAGATGCATGGTAGTGTTAATAATTTATTGTTTTTAAAAAAAGGCTTACAGGAGTCAGTTTCGCATAAGTTAAATATAGCCCTGATGCAGCGTTTTTGAGCAACGAAAGCGCGCTCTTTTTCCGTACTGTTGCCCCAAAATATTACGCCGTATCGGAGAATAGAGCCAACGTAACCATGGTAAGCTGCCAGCAGCGTACTCAGATTTGCTATTTTCCCTAATCTATACAATGCATATGAAAATTGTCCCAGCTTTTTGCAAACGTGCTCAACATGAAATTTCCAGTTAAGTTTGTGGTCAATATGTAGTCCTAGAAATTTCGTGACTTCCGTTTCCTCAATGTCACTATCTAGGTAATGAATTTTTGAAGCACCTGTACGTCGAGTTCGTATTTTAAAATCCAATATTTTAGTTTTATCAATATTAATCATTAAATTATTCACTTTAAGCCAGTCTATAATCAATAATATTGTATGGTTAATGTCAGATTCTAAATCAGTTGAATTATCATTAGCGAATAAAACGGTGCTATCATCAGCAAACAGTGTAATGTCATGAGTTGTTACCGAAGGCATGTCATTTATATAGATTAGAAAGAACAGAGGGCCGACAATACTCCCTTGAGGAACACCGAATTCAACTGTTCTAGCTTCAGATACATATAGTTCTTCTGTTTTAGTACTAAGATTTATCCTCCTTACTTCTGTAAATTGTTGTCTGTTGCTAAGGTATGATGCTATGAGTTTGCCGATGAGCACCCTGGTCCTCTCGATAAGCTGCTCGATCCTGCACTGCCAGGCTGGAACGGCGGGTTTTGGTCGTGTAGCTATGTCACAATTTGGAAATGTGACATTGGCCACTCGACACGCCGCAATAGCCGCGCAATACAAGATCGAGTGCGTATCTGCGAGGTCTTCGCTGCTTACAAAATAAGAACCAAGCAGCGAATCCAAGGCACACACCAACGACTTATTCGTGCCGTGCATAGGCAAGCGAGGTAAACGAGGTCTAGGTTGGACGGGGGCAGTTCTAAACTCCCGAATCGCATCCTCCAGCCCGCTCCTCAGTCGGTCATTACACTGGCTACTTACCGTAACAACCTCATCGCCCCCCTCCACATCATTAACATAAGACCGCAGTTGGATTATGTCACTTACTGGAAGTTGCACTGCGGTCTGTGACGGGACAGGGACGATACGGTTGCTTAGTACCTCTAAGCGCAGCCTATCAAGCGCAGCGTCGTCAAATCTGTGATTCCGTTGGATAACCCGCGCCTGATCCGACAGTCGTTGGGCCGAGACGTTGATGGCTGGTTGAAGCGCCTGGAGCAGAGACAGCATCCTTTCGCGGTACGCAGTGAGGTTAGTTCCCCCCTCTGTTGCCCCGTAATATGTGCGCATGACGTTCTCATTCATTTGTTGAGTCCATTTCATGCGCTACACACAACCACTGGAAGCGGGGACCCGGCTCGGGGCCGGTTGGCCCCTAGATCCCATGCCGTTCGGTGGCCGGCCTCTTCCCGGCCGACGTGCAGGTGGTGGCGACGTCCGTGGAGAGAAGTACTCATCGCTCGAGCTCGACGCAACTGCCATGGCCGGTGTCACAGTACTCTCGACGGGGCTAGGTACCAGCGGCGGCGGGGCGGAGCTGAGCGACGAGTCCGGAGGTGGAAGGCGTGCGCGACAAGCTGCTGACCTTGTTAACATCTTCTCATCTCTTTATTATTTTCTTCTTGTTTGGTTGTTGTTTGATTGGAGGTGACATCTGTCATGTCACCTACGATCCGACAGTTTTTGAAGAAATTCTGTAGTATTCTGGTTCATTGTGGTATTTTTAAATTATATCTGGATTATTTTTCTTTAAGTTTATAATATTATTATTATTATTAATTGCGTAACATAGTTTCAGTAACAATCCAAGAGTTTTGAAGGATATTTCTAAACCATTGATTCGTAGGTTTATTAAGTTCATCTGCTCAACAACGTAAATAAGGCAATCAACGTGGCTGAACTGTCAAAATGAAATAAATAAATTAATTAATTAATTATTATTTAATAAATAATTAATTATTGAATGAATAATTAATTTATTGGGTGAAATTATTTTTAAATGCAATTTATTTTAAATTAAATTTAAATTAAAAATAGAATAACATTTAAAAATAATTTTACCCAATAAATTAAATAAATTAATTATTCATTCAATAATTAATTATTTATTAAATAATAGATAATTAATATATATATTGTTAATTTATATATATAGTATTGTTAATTTTTAAATTTTAATTGTACGTGTATTTGTTAGTGTTTTATTTTATTCTTATTATACAAAATTATTTCAAACACAATGTAATTTTTTTATAAATAAATTAAAATTGAATGAAAGAAAATGCGATCAATTGTAATTTTATATTTACACGCAACTACCCTGCAGGTCTCCTCCTCTCCGTGGGAGGGAGTGGGGGTTGGTGGCAGTGACAGTCAAGTGTCTTGGAAGATGCATCAGGCTCTAACACCGTCGAGTTCACGTGTCTAGTGGAGGTGATGCGTCAGTGATATGGGTGTAGAGAGTGAGAGTGAACATAACGTCACTAGCATACTAGTTTGAAGCCAGTTAGGCTAAGCTATTTACAAAACCGGCCAAGTGTGTGTCGGACTACGCACAATGAAGGGTTCCGTAGTTGGGATGAATCTATCCCAAGAGCAAACTTAACATTTTAGTTGAAAAACATGTTCTCCCATACATTCCAACAGTAAATATAAGTACGCACAATATTGAGAGATTTACCATTTTATCTTAAGATCATAGACTTCTTATAAGTTTTCCTGTTATCTGTAGGTATAGAACTATTTCCCGTATTTGTTTTTGTCAAAATTTTTGGCTCAGTAGTTTCGGAGATAAGGGAGAATGGTAAATTTTCGTCTATATTCTTAAAAAACTTTAAAACTGTTATTTCAAAATTATAAAAAATATATTGGGTCGCTACTGCCCAACAGCTCACCACATGCTGCCCTGCGGGTTTCTGTATCTCTCTTGGTCTGGCTCCTCATCCTAGACCCGTTCCGGCAAAGTAAACTCTACCGGCACTAACCTAAAGTTCGGAGCGCGCAAGCCCCACCTATATTTGAGACCCTCACAACAAGCCCTTTCATTTGATATGTCACACGGTACAGTTTGCAAAACACTTTTTTATTTTCTTTTTGCCCCCAAAATTGACCCCCGTATTCAAAATTCATTAATTTACATTACACGTCCGTGTTGAGGTCACAGAAATTCATATGTGTACCAAATGTCAACTAACGCGACCCATCAGATTCTGAGAAAATTGGGTGTGACAGACGGGCAGACAGACAAACGAGTGATCCTATAAGGGTTTCGCTTTGAAGTACGGAACTCTAAAAATAAACCGTATAAATACTGCAATACCCATCATAATTGAAGGATAAGGTCACTGTTACACTAATGGTAAGGTGATAATCTAGCACTGCATAGTATTACGTAACACAATTTATGACTCATCGTAGTGCCGACTCTATTATAGGTGAACATTCATGTTTTACTCGACGTAACATGCTTGTTTGGCTGTCAGTCCAAGGTGTTGTATTATTGCTGCCAAATCATGGTAGGTATTCGCACCACTACCTCGCCAAAAATGACGTAGTTAATCGGTGCAGAAATCCTCAAGAAACGATACAATACAGTTTCAAGGACTAAGAATACTTATGTATATAAAATGGAAGCTTCTGTAAGTGTTTGTGCAATTAGGATCCAAATTCAGTTTGGCCCAAGCAAGTAGACCTTGTTAAGGTGGAGATTCATAGAGGACTCAAACCTAGAGTGCCAAATGTGGTGCTGTTCCACAAATAATGGGACATTTGAAACTTTTTATGGTTCTTATAAGCGTCAAGAAGGACCGAATGCAGTTTTCAGCGAGCTCATACGTTTTCTCATTTAGGCGCTGCGATATTTTTTCGCGTATTCAATAAAGCGCGATTACTTGAAAAATTATAAATATTTTCAAAAACCTAATTTTGTCACAAATACGCACAAATAAAGAGCTATTCGTGTATGTTTATTATACAGGCGCACATACAATGGTTTTAGAGATACACGTTTCTGCAAAACGTTACTCCAGCAGGAAATGCAATATCTCGAAAACCTGAAGACGCACAAATTATATTTTCGGCACAAATTTTTGCACAAATATAAGCTCTCTGCCCATGCACAATATTTGTCTCTCCGATTATTCGTTTAGAACTTTCCTGCTGGAACAACGTTGCTCCAGCAGGAATCGTTTTTTGCGTTTTTTTTTTGAAACGACAAAGCTCACATTTTTTTTTATGTGGCGCACTTGCACAGCAGATTACGCACTAATTATTCGTACCACTCATATCACTCTAGGAGCCACTTTCCTGCTGTAGTAACGTGCACCATTTTTAAAAAGACGTAACTTGAGGACATATGGACTAATTAACATCGATAATGTTACTGTTATGGCTATTGAAATTTTAGTCATGTTTCATAAAGACCCATTACCTATATACAAAGACACTTTCATGTAATAAACTATGTAGCAGTAAGTATGACAAAGGCCAAAGTCTAAGTCTAGTTATGAAACAGCTAGAATCTTTAGGTATCATTCGAGTATCCAACTGAATCCGACATGGCAACAGCAGACACCCTTGTTAGTCACTAAAGCAACCTTTTGATTTGATAAAACTTCATATTAGGCTTGTGGTGTCCAGTGGACTTAAAACTGCCAAATTAATGCTGCTCATTAATTTCTAGAAAAGTGCAGTTATTTTGAAACGTCTGTTTCTGATCAGCTCGTCCCGCTATTACCACTTGTATCTCACCCATCTTTAAGTTATTAGTTGCCGTAATTAAAAACAGTGTTCTTACCTGGAGCAAATATTCCGCCATTCCCAATAACTTTTCTAAGGAACCTGTGAAGGTCGTCCTTCTCCATGCACGTCTTCAAAACCATCTTGAGATCAACGGGATCTACTACGACTGCACAAAAATAACACTGTCATCAGTTTAAAAAGGGTATGTTACTTATTCTCTGTACGCTTAGTTATTTATTCTGTGATCTGTAGATACTTTTTGTTGGTAAAAGGATAAAAACAAAACAGGAAGGAACCTTATAGGGGTTCTATATGTTTCCTTCAGCAATGAAAAATTAAACTAGTGTCTGTGTATGCTGTACATCATGGATAGGTAGATAATGTTTGATAATCAGGAGGTATTTTGCATATAAAAATGTATACTTACTGAAGAATAATATAGGTCCTATCCAAGCTCTAACGATTCCATCATTTCGCATGCTTTCGTAGCTGAAATTTTGCAGTTGATTCATGATATCTGAAAGCCGTAATATAACTACTTTAGACACCATACATATCACAATAACATCTGTGGAGGCAGAGAACCACAGGTGTACCATACACCATCATTATGCGAGAGCGGCGAACCTATTTCGATCAAAACCGAACTGCGGGAACAGTAACATTGCCTGACCTCGGGATCGAACCCTGGACCCAAGGTCAGAAGTCACACTTGCAACGGAACCAAGGAAGCAGTCTTAACAGTTACGGGACTTACAGTGGCTAAACAGTTTTAGCGTGTATCAATGGCAATCAATTTCGTCAGATGGGCATAAGCTGATTGTATTTATGTAGTGAAAAGCCACACAGATTACCTAATAAATTATGTTAGCTATCAGGACAGTTTTCTGTCTGCATAATCTGCCTACAATGTTCTTAGGTACTGTTGGGTCGCAGGCCTCCTCATTATAAGAGAGAGTGGGCCTTAATCCACCACGCGGGCCCATTGCAAGTTGGTGTATGTCACCATGTCTTCGAGTTTATTGGATCTAAGATATGCCGGTTTCCTCACGATGTTTTCCTCAACATTTTGAGAGCAACGATAATGAAATAACAATAATTTTCTCAAAGTAAAAGCTACATGGAAATCAAATGGAGTTGGGCAGGACACCTGGCAAGGCACAGTGATGACAGGTGATGGAGTAAGGCTGTGACAAACTGGCGTCCAAGAACTGGAAATCGAGATGTCGGTCGAAGGGCAGCGAGATGGATGGACGACATTGTTGCCATCGCGGGCAAAACCTGGGTGACGCTGGCTCAGGAGCGTGGGAATTGGCACAAGAAAAGAAAGGGCTATGCCGAGCAGTGGGTGTTGTTGGGATGTGGATGTGGAAGATGATGAAATGCTACATAATCTCTACAAATAAATTTATAGCAGTCAATCTCGAAAGCGATCATCATCTGCCTAGACTTTTCCCAACTATGTTGGGGTCGGTTTCCAGTTAAACCAGATGCAACTGAATACTAATATTTTACATGGAGCGACCGCCTATCTGACCTTCAGAACCCAGTTACTGGGTAATACGCTAACCCTTGTAGGACTGGTTGTTAGTCTTTCGGCCTTCTGACGAGCCGTAACGACTGTCAAAGATCCACGAATGACAGCCGGGACCAACGGCTTAACGTGCTTTCCGAGGCACGGAGAGGTCTTGGTATGTAAATTTGCTCACCCATTCTCGGACCAACTGCGGGCAAGCCTAGCTAAACCTGATCGTTCGACCCGTGCCGCTGTTATAACTTAGCCACAAGCGATCCGCGTCCAGATAAAACATGTAAATATGGTTTCTATGAAATCCAGAAACGTAAACCACTAGTAGGTAATATTTATATAGTTACAAGAGTAGTTTTTGACTTGATGCTTAGTGTTTGCATTGAAAGCAATTCGCCGTTAAAATAAAAGGTAGCGGTGTGGGCTCAAAATGGCTAAAAGGCTACATATACTTATTTGCATGCTTAGTGACTCGTACTAATGATTTTTTAGGTTTTTTAAGAAATTGTTCTACAGCTTTAATTGATCATGCGACTAGCCAGGACATTAAGTTTTCTTTTATCCCACCGTATGCTCCTCATTTCGGTGAACTTTGGGAGGCTGGAGTAAAATCGTGCGAGCATCACTTGTCACGCGTAGTTGGTAATGCACACTTAACATTTGAAGAGTTAAGCACGGTATTATATCAGGTTGAAGCTATCCTCAATTCCCGTCCTATTAGCTCGGTAAATCACGCGCGCATGTGATGCGCCGACATAATATGTTGACATATTATGTCGACATATCCTAATGATTTCCTTCCCTTGAGTCCGACCCATTTTATAGTTGGTCGTCTCCTGACAACGCCTGCAACTAAACAGCTGACTGGCAAGTTCTCGATGCGGTCAATAGAGGATTCAGTAGATATTTTTGATTTTTTTTAATCAATTTATTTTTAATTTACACACAAAGTATATTCCTCAAAACCTTATTAAAGTTTCTGCTTGCACACACAGGGAATGAGTTCTGCCTGTAGTTATTCGAAGCAAATGGCACACGAAGCGCGGGATTGGACCGTTTCGACCTTCCGGGGACGTTGAAGTAAAATTTGGATAGAAAATCGGAGCTATTAATATTATTTTTAAAGGTCAACAGTAACAAAACACAGTCGGAGATCTCACGATGATTAATTAGGGGCAATAAATGATATTTCTTACAGAGGTTAAGGTAATTTTTAGAGTGATACGGTACTCTTTAATGGTAGCATAAGTACTTTATAAATCTTTTTTGGTTGTACTCTATGCGATCAATGTATTTGTGGCAACACAGATTCCATATTTCAGATGCGTACTCTGACAAAAGTACAGTATAGAATTTTTAAGGTTTTGGTTTGTGTGAAGCACTTGGATAGCCGCATTATGAAACCCAGTGATTTAGATGCCTTAGCAACAATTCCATCTACATGCGATTCAAATGTGAGTTTGGAATCATGATAGACTCCCAGATCACGGATAGAATAAGAACTGGGTAATACTTGATCACTTAAAGTGTAAGATGTGGTTATGATGGAGCGCTTTCGAGAGTATCTTATAACCGAGTATTTAGTAGGATTCAGATCCAGTTTATTTATTCGACAATATTCCTCCAAACGGCGTAGATTATCCTGAGGAACTATCACGTCCACGTGCGATGATATTGTGGTATAAATTTTCATATCATCAGCGAAACACAACAGTTTGGATGAGGTCATACAAGAGTCGATGTCGTTGATGTACATAATAAAAAGTAAAGGACCGAGCAATGAACCCTGAGGAACCCCGCTAGGGACGGGTACCCAACTTGATATAATTATAATTATTTAATACTACGGCTTGGGACCTGTTCTTAAGATAAGAAGAAAACTATCGGAGTAGGTCCCCACGTATCCCCAGGCCATATATCATTGATAACAAGATCCAATGGTCAATTTAGTCAAAAGCCTTGCTATAGTCTGTATAAATGACATCGACCTGCTTACCATTATCTATGACGTCGGTTTAGTGCATAAGCACTGCGTATGTGTGTGTTTAAAAATACGAACGAATGAAGTCGCGTGATGTTACACTAGATCATGTGCTTCCTAGGAATGCTATGAACAAGCAACGGCTATCGAAGGTTTGCAAAATTACATGAAATGAATTTCACCGCCCTTAGCCGTACCCTCACGTAGCGATATTATATACCGAGATAACGACGAGAGGTAGTCTGACCCGGAAAGTGTTAAGTCATGCTTATCATAAGACGCTTGTCTTGCTAGGAGCTCACAGGTTATTTTCGGCCACTTAGGGTTGGTGGTGATGGTGATGAAGAGGTCCGGGCGTCTGAACTTTCACACGTAACAAAAAGCGTCTTGAGTTCGTTCGTGCATGTACCGTGAATGAATCCCTGTGAATGTGAATCTTTCTCTGCATTCGAGTCTTGCAGCATCGCGTTCCTTATGCCGCGGTCGCACGGCCCGCTTTCTCATAGGCCAGACCCCGCCAAGCCAGGCCAACGGGCCGTGGGAACAGTCGGCCTGCGGTGGCCGGTCGTCGCCAGTCCGATCGAATGTATGGGATAATCCGTGAAATGCTTGGCACGGGCCGCGACAGGCCTCGACCGACACGGGCCACAATAGACCTCGGCGGGCCGTGGGAACGCGGCATTAGATACACGTAGTTCTCAGCCCGCAGCTTCCTATGGTTCGCTCTGTTTCGATTTTTGCATAGACATCGACCTTTATTTATTTAGATTAGTATAACAACTACCCCTACACCAAACCCTAATGAAGCTAGTAAATCCACATTTTTTCGATGTTAAATGTAAATGTACACTATTTCATCAAAATATTGGAAGCAAACGGTACAATCATGGATATTCTATGTTTTTCTGAAACTTTCATAAAAAGTGGATCAGAAAGTAACTTAATACTAAAAAAATACAAGCTAGCTTTCTCAAGATCGCACCAACGGCGAGGTGGAACCTGCATAATGGTTAAAAAGGACCTTGAATGTAAACCTATCCCTAACTTGGTTACACCTTTAATATATGATTTCGAATATTGTGCAATAGAAATCATCACGCTTAAAATCATTGTTGTCTGTATTTACCGTACTCCAAATTCAAATTTAAGTCTGTTTTTCAAAAACCTAGAGGATGTTTTGAGGAAAATAAGAAAAAAAAAATAAAAACAAAATAATTCTATGCGGAGATTGGAACATTGACGCATTAAAGCGTAACAATAATTATAAAGAATTAGAATGTATCTTACAAAACTATAACATTTCTAACCATATTACTAAACCCACAAGAAAATCATCATGTTTAGATCTTATTACAAGTGACATACCTAATGCTCAGCCTCAAATACAAACCCTTGCATTATCTGATCATGAGACCAGTCAGTCCATTTCTTTCCATTCGTCTGTAGATACTGCAAGATGCAGGAAACAATTTTGGTTTCAGAAGAAAAGAGATTTGAGTCAACACAACATAGAAAAGTTTATATCATGCATATCGTCTCTTTCCTTTTCAGAAATATACGAGTCAGATGATAATATTCAATCACTTTCATGATACACTGTCCCTTTTTTATAATCTCTGTTTTCCCATACTCAAAGTAAAAATTACAAACAAACCGCCAAAAAGTAAATGGATAACAAAAGGAATAAAAAGATGTTGTGTCAGGAAACGAAGTATGTACCTAAAATATAGACTATTAAATTCCAATAAAAATCAAAACCTAAAGAACTACCAAAACTATAGTAGAATTCTGAGACGATGTATATTACATACTCAGAAAATTGATAATACTCGTTATATTCTTGAATCGAACAATAAATGTAAAGCCGCCTGGGACATTATTAAAAAGAATAGTATAGATATCGATAATAACGCTGAAATTACCACTATCATAGATGATTAATGCACATACACTAATGCTGATAAAATTGCCAATAAATTTAATGACTTTTTTATAAACATGACAAACAAACCTAATATCTCTAATTCTGAAACACACATTGACTACAGACATACCATCACTGACATATCGGATACCATTTTCTTGACTCCAACTAATGAACTCAATCGGGTATGACGATATCAATACGAAAATTCTTAAACGTTTCTCTAAATATATATCTCATCCACTCGCCCACATTATTAATCTATCATTATTTCAAGGTTTATTCCCCGCCAGACTAATATTTTCCATAGTCAAACCTTTATACAAAAAAGGAGATAAAAATGACATGAATAACTATCGACCAATTACTCTAATACCCGTAATTTCTAAGATTTTTGAAAGAATTATGTTCGATAAACTGCACTCCTTTATAATAAAACTCTCAATTTTAAAAAAAGAACAGTTCGGTTTCAGAAAAAATAAATCAACAACTCTTGCATGTTTTTCTCTCGTGAAAATGATTACCTATAGTCTGAATGAGAAAAGGCATCAATATTTCTCGATATGTCAAAAGCATTTGACTTCGTAGATCACAAACTGCTTCTCTTCAAACTAAATCGATATGGTGTTAGGAGAAACGCAACGAATCTTATCTAAATAATCGCCAACAATGCGTAGAAATATCGAGGCGTACTTTATCAGAAAATAAAATACATAGATCCACTTATCGTCAAAACTCATGTGGTGTTCCCTAGGGCAGTATATTAGGACCCTTTTTGTTCTTACTATATATCAATGATTTGCCCAACGTAACCTCATATTCTTGCATTCTATACGCCGACGATACAACTCTTAGTATTGAACTCACCGATAACAATATCTCCAAATACGAAAAAGAGATTAATGACACGTTAAACAAAATAATAGAATGGCTAAAAGACAACAATCTACATGTCAATCTTAGTAAAACCAAACTTATACAGTTCCAAGCTTACAATAGCAAACGTCACCAATTAGAAATTAGATAGGCTAATAACGCTGTAGAGAGTGTTGAAAGTGCTACTTTTTTTGGGGATAACATTAGATAAATATTGCAACTGGAAAGTACAAAGACAAATTATGCACTAAGCTGCAAAGATTTGTATTTGTTTTAAACCGAATAACTCGCGTAGGTGGCATCAATGCAGCACTTTGTGCTTATCATGGTTACGTAGCATCAATTCTCCATTACGGAATCATTTATGGGGAAATTCTGTTGACACTATTAAAGTATTCCGAGCCCAAAAGAAATGTATTCGATCAATGACTAAAGCCCATCCATTATAAAGCTGTGTCCCAAATCTTAAAAAAATTAAAAACTCCCTTCTTAATATATATTCGAACTCTGTATCTTTTTGCGAAAAACTTAGCTTTATTTCAATTACCCAATGATGTTGTAATAAGGAAAAGTCGAAATATTCACAAATTATGTGCACCCCAACAAAGAATTAAACTATTTTCGAATAATGTTTACTGTATGGCAATTCAAATTTATAATAAATTACCTAATGTTTTTAAAAGTCTTAACCTCATGACATTTAAAAAGAAATTATTTAACTTTCTATTGCAAAAGTGTTACTACTCAATGAATGATTTTTTAAATGAAAAATTTGATTCAAAATTTAAATTAGACGACGAGTTACCTCTTAATAATTGAATGGAATTTCATTTCTATGACATTGTATTGAAATTTTTCTCTCTTCATTGTATTTAATAATTCTTGACATTATAATTAATAACCCTTGACATTGTATTCAATCATTCACTGCAATATTTGTGGTAGAATAGGACATCGAGCCTCAGAGTGTCGTGACAAAAAGAAAAACCTCAACCCAAGCTTGAGTGTTCCAGACAAACGCCTCAATCAGAAGCCTCAAGTCACATGCTACTTGTGCGGTGAACCGGGCCACGTGGTCTCCACGTGCCCTACGAGGACCGATGGCACAAAAAAGGAGCAGCCGGCGGCAGGGAGCAAGGAAGTCAACGTCCAAGAGTGTTCGTGGCATTATGGACTGCAGTGGTATGAGCTTACAGTTTATTTTTGACTCTGGTTCCGAGTGTAGCTTAATAAAAGAAAGCTGTTCGCATTTAGTAAATGGGCAAAGATCGCATGACCTAATCAATAAGAGTGGTATAGGTAAAAGCAGCGTCAGTAGCACTGAGCAAATCACTAGTACAGTTAAGATTGGAGATATTTCGACTGAAGTTACTTTTCATGTCCTTCCAGACGATTATTTGAGAGATAATGTTTTATTGGGTCGAGACATACTCCAAAATAACATTTCTGTTGAAATTTGCGAAAATAAATTGCAATTTACCCGCCTTAAAGAGACTAATATATGTTCTAAAATAAGTAACACGCTTATTATCGATTCTATTAATACTGACCTAACTGGAACCGACTTAGAAAAACTGTACAATATCTTAACTAAATATTCGGGCAATTTTATTGAAACATTACCTACGACACGTATAAAGACGGGCGAATTAAAAATAAACTTGATCGACCCCCATAAAACAGTACAGAGACGGCCCTACAGGTTGTCTTTCGAAGAATCTAAGATCGTTGATGAAAAAATTAGTGAATTATTAACGGCTAATATTATTAGAGAAAGTATGTCTCCTTTCGCAAGCCCTATAATACTAGTAGAAAAAAAGACGGTACCAAGCGCATGTGTGTCGATTTCAGAGAATTGAACAGTAATACCAAGCCAGACAATTATCCCTTGCCTTTGATTAACGAACAGATAGATAAGTTACATGGCGCTCATTATTTTTCCACTATAGATATGGCTTCAGGGTTCCATCAGCTACCTGTACATAAAGACTCGATAGAAAAAACGGCTTTTGTCACTCCCAAAGGACAGTACGAATATCTCACTATGCCTTTTTGTCTTCGTAATGCGCCTCCCGTTTTTCAGAGAGCAATTAATAATGCGCTTAAGCCTTTAGCTGATGACAAGATTCAGGTTTACATGGATGATGTACTCTCTGCATCAAAAACAGTCGATGAGGGTTTGTGTCGTTTAGATAAACTACTAAAAACACTGTCTGAAGCAGGTTTTTCTTTTAATATTAAAAAATGTTCTTTTATGAAAACTCAAACTGAATATCTCGGCTATGTTATTTCGGCTGGCGAAATTAGACCAAATCCAAAGAAAATCATAGCTTTAACTAATATTCCTAATCCAAGTTCCGTAACACAAGTCAGACAACTTATAGGCCTAGCTACCTATTTTCGACAGTTTATTCCAAATTTCTCTCAGCTAATAAGACCGTTATATCCATTAACCAAAGGAAAAGGTAAAATCCAATGGACGGCTAACCATGATCAAATACATAAAGAAATTATTAAAATATTGATCTCTGAACCTGTTTTAAAAATATTTGACCCTTCCTTACCAGTGGAACTCCACACTGATGCCTGTTCTGATGGGTACGGTGCAGTACTCATTCAAAAACAAAACAATAGACCTCATGTAGTTGCATATTTTAATCGTAAAACAACAGATGCAGAGAGCCGATATCACTCGTATGAGCTGGAGACTTTAGCTGTTGTAAAGGCAGTGGAACAATTCAGACATTTTTTATATGGCAGAAATTTTACTGTTTTTTCTGATTGTAATTCTCTGAAAGCCTCTCATTCAAAACGAGATTTGACTCCTAGGGTGCATCGATGGTGGGCTATACTTCAGGCATACGATTTTGAGATAGTGTATAAAGAAGGTCAGAAAATGGCCCATGCAGACTTTTTATCGCGAAATTTGTCTAATGATAATTCTGAACCCAGAAAAATAAATTTTCTCGAATTAGATAAAGGTTGGTTGATTGTTGAACAATAGAGAGACTCCGAAATTTCTGATTTAATATCTAAATTTCGTAACAATCAACTACCAGAAGATATAGCCCGTACGTATGAATTAAGACAAGACATCTTATATAGAAAAATCGTGCGCAGGGCAGTAACTAGTTGGCTCCCTATCATACCCCGCTCTCTCGTTTGGTCTCTCATTAGTCATTACATAACGAAATTAAACATTTAGGTTTCGATAAAACATTAGACAAGTTATACGAGTTTTATTGGTTCCCTGACATGTCTAAATTTGTCAAAAAGTTTATTAATTGCTGCTTTGTTTGCAAATCCTCCAAGGGTCCTTCCGGTGCTCAGCAAATGCAGCTTCATCCAATTCCTAAAGAACCAATACCATGGCACACTATTCACATGGATCTTACTGGAAAATTGAGTGGTAAAAGTCATCGAAAAGAATATTGCTCTGTGTTGATAGACGCTTTTACAAAATTTGTTCTTCTCGAATATTCCCCAACTTTAACTTCCTCTCATGCAGTAAAAGCCATAAAAAATGCCGTTAATCTTTTTGGTACTCTAAAACGTATTATAGCTGATCGAGGCTGCTGCTATGATTCTAGTGAATTCAAAGATTTGATAGCTACAGGATCCAGTCGTGCCAATGGGCAGGTGGAGAGGGTCATGCGAACTTTGAAAAATATCCTTACTATAATAGAATGTAACTCTAATAATACCTGGCAGAATCAACTGGGAGAAATTCAGCTAGCTCTTAATAGCACTCGCTCCCGTGTTACAGGTTTCACACCTACAGAATTAATGTTCGGTATTCAGGGAAATTCCTTGAACCTAGCTAGAATATCTCCTGGTTCATCTGAATCAACCAGGGTTGATGTTGAAACGGCCCGTTTATCTGCATCAGACAACATAAAACGATTGGCTAGTGCTGATACTATTCGGTTTAATCGGGGGAGGGCACAAATAAAACCATTCAAAGTGTGTGATTTTGTCTTTCTTAAATGCGAGGAAAGACACCAAAGCAAATTATATAAAAAATTTAAGGGACCTTTCAAAATTATTACAGTTTTAGATAACGATCGTTACGAACTAAAAAATATTAATGGCTCTAATAGGATTCACAAATACGCGCATGAAAATTTGAGAGAAGTACCTAGAGGTCAACAAGGTTTTCTTGAGATTTCTGAAAATTATGAGTCTGATGATGATGAACGGTCCATGACGGCGGATAATGTATGTAGTAATATAAATTATGATTTATATAATGTTGCTTCAGGCGAAATAGTGGAAAACTCTTCGCCATATTTAAGAGATAATAGTTCTCAAAACTTAAATGCCAGTCGAGTCTCAGAATCTGAAGAAACATTATCTATTGGTTCACAAACAGTAACTATTAATTCTGAAGATACTTTATCTATAGATTCTGAGGCGACTGTATCCTGTGATTCTGATCTGTATAACCCAGTACCGGTACAAAATCCCTTGCTGGATGACTAAATTAGTTTATACTGTAGGGGTTGCAAGAGTTGTGACCTAGCCCAGTTGTAGCTGAAGGGGTTTCACCTGCTTTTGTGGGTTGATTACCTAGACCAGCGCTTTGTAAGCTGCAGGGATATCATCCACGGGATGATTATCTAGACCAGCGCTTTGTAAGCTGTAGGGATATCATCCATGGGATGATTATCTAGACCAGCGCTTTGTAAGCTGCAGGGATATCATCCATGGGATGATTATCTAGACCAGCGCTTTGTAAGCTGCAGGGATATCATCCATGGGATGATTATCTAGACCAGCAAATATGTTCTGTAGGGGTATCGCCATGTATTTGAAAGACGGTGACCCAGTCCAGCAGTACCACATTATGACTCATATCTAATTTTGAAAATTGACTGTTTTTTCTAGATTAAGAAACTTTTGCGCGCGAGGACGTGCGATCGTCAGAATGGCCGTGACGGCGGCAGCTGACATTTAATGAAAGAAAGAGACAGCGATATCATGGGCTAGCAGCACGTGCACCGGACGTCATCGCCCCTACCTACCTCCCACTACGCTTGGAGAATATAAAACAGGCCGCTCCGTTGTAATGGCACGCCCCGACCGATCACCATGTTCGGCAAGCCGATCCCTTGGGAGACGCGAGCCAAATACCTCGGTGTGACCCTCGACCACCACCTCTCCTTCGCTGAGCACATAAAGCAGGTGCGTTCGCGCGCGGCTTTCGCTCTCGGTAGACTCCACTCCGTTCTGAATGCACGTAGCAAATTGTCACTTAGGTGCAAATTGCGCATTTATACAGCGTGCATTCGCCCCATCATGACCTATGCGGGTTCAGTGTTTGCGCACGCAAAACCCCACCTCATTCATAGGATGCAGGCCCTCCAAAACCGTTTCCTCCGAAAGGCAACGGGAGCCCCTTGGTTCGTTCGGAACGAAATCCTCCACGTGGATCTCGATATTCCCACCATCTCCCAGTTCTTGAAACGCAATTCCAAGCGTTTCTTCGACTCAGCCACCAACCATCGCAACCCTCTGGTTGTCGAGGCGGCTAGCTATGTCCCCTCTCGTATTAGTAAGGTCCGCCGCCCCAGGCTTGTCCTCTCAGATCCCGACGACCCCATAACTCTTCTCCAGGAGAGCAGTAGGGACCGTAGGAACAAAAACAAATCGACATTCCGACCTCGCCGCCGAGGTCCCTCGCGACGACCCCGTGATAATCGTCCTCCCCCCCGTCCCTTGCTCGGGTATGATGTGCCAGCTGGTGGCGTAGCTGAGCCTGTAGCTTTAAACTCCCCTGACAATAATAATTCTAATCTGATCCAGCCTGTCCCATCTTGCTGTCCTCCCCCCAGCGACGCCCTAAGCCGAGGCCCGTTCCCCACAGGGGGAGCCCTTAGCGTGTAGTCGCTTAGTCTGTAAGTTTTTTGCCCCTGGCTTTGAGTTTTCTTAAGGCAGCCACAGGATAGTCCGGTTAAGTAGTCTCGACCTCTCTAGGTCAACTACGAGATGCCTTCACAAAAAAAAAAAGTAATGGCACGCAGTTACATTGGAACGCCCGCGGCCTAAGGGATAAGGTCGCCCCCCTCCGCCATCTCCTGAGGGAACAAGATATCGACGTGGCGCTCATAAGCGAGACGCTCCTGGGGCCCGAGGACAGGGTCAGGTTCCCGGGATACCTCGCTTATAGGAAAGACGAACGGTCGGCTCATAACTCTAGATACCGTGGCCTGGCGGTACTTGTGAAGCGAAGAGTCGTCCATCAGGAACTCCCCTTGCCGTCGCTCAGCACATTTTACGCGCTGGGTGTTCAGCTGCACGTGGCCGGCGAGGACATCAACATCTACGCATGCTACAAGCCGCCCGCGGCCCGCTTGGATCACACCGAGCTGCGGGCCTTGTTGCATGCGTCACAGCACGCCACCCTCCTCGCCGGGGACTTCAATTGTAAGCACCCAGCGTGGAATTCGTCGCTCACGAATACCGAGGGGAGACGGCTCTTCGCGGACGCGGAAGCCTTCGGCTATACGGTGTCCGGCCCAGAGACGCCAACCCACTACCCGGACGCCACCACCTACACACCGGATGTGCTGGACATCGTAGTCCACCGAGGGCTACACTGTCAGGCCACACAGCAAGTGATAGACGACGAGCTACAGTCAGACCACCAGCCCATGCTCGTCGTCTTATCGGGTATGCCGACCCGACTGAAGCCCATAGCGCCACGTCGATCAACGGACTGGACTATGTTCGCAGAGAAGTTAGAGACCACCACGCCGACTCGGCCTATTACCACCGCCGCGGACGTGGACCAGACGGCGGAGGATGTCACTGCTTGCATCCAAAGCGCCTTAGAAGCGGCGACGACGACGACGCAGCCGCAGGGGAGAGTGCTTTTGCCGCCCCTGCCGGCGCACATCAAGTCAATGAATGCCGTGAAGAGGCGCCTTCGCAAGCAGTGGCAACAACTGAGATGCCCCACACTGAAGACAGAGTTAAACCGTCTCGCGGATAAGGTAAAGGCCGAGCTCCAGGCACACACCGCCGCGAGCTGGGAGGAACGTATTGACGCCACGACAGGCAGCTGGCCGTCAGTACACAGACTATGCCGCCAACTGACGAATACCCCAGATCCGGTGCGACCGCTGCTAAATAGCGACGGGGCGCTCAAATATGTAGCGGAGGACCGGGCGGAGGTCTTCGCCGAGCACCTGGAGCGTCAGTTCTGCCCGAACCCGACCAGCGACACCGAGCATGTCGCAGCGGTCGAGAAACACCTTGGGGACTATTTCGCTACGCCGATAGCTCCCGAGGAGGACCCCATCTTTTTCTCGCCTGGGGCAGGCAGACGCGCCATCCTAAGGACGAAGCCCAGGAAGGCCCCCGGTGCTGACGGTATCACCAACACAGTGCTGCGCCACCTGCCGTTCCGCACGGTAGCGGCGCTGGCGCGCCTGTTTACGGGGATACTGCGCACGGGGACCTTTCCCGCTTCGTGGAAGGAAGGGCGCGTCATTATGCTGCCTAAGGCGGGGAAAAACACACTGAAGCCGGAGAGCTATCGGCCAATCACGCTGCTGCCGACGGTCTCCAAGGTGTTCGAAGCACTCCTGCTGCGACATCTCGAGCCACACATCACGCCACGGCCAGAACAGTTCGGGTTTCGGGCGGAGCACAGCACGACGCACATTGGTTCAAGGGCGGAAAAAAGTCCTTTGTTTCAACCTTGTTTAAAATGTCTACAATTTGGTACACACATACTAGAATTCTAGTAGAAACAAGTCCTAAAATTAATACGGATAAATAATTATACAGTATTTAATTATATGATGCCAAAGTAGGGTGATCGAGAATTTACAAATTTCGTGCA
The DNA here is from genome assembly GCA_948252095.1 of Dicycla oo. Lineage (NCBI taxonomy): Eukaryota > Metazoa > Arthropoda > Insecta > Lepidoptera > Noctuidae > Dicycla > Dicycla oo. The sequence continues at coordinate 11,822,698 of OX411714.1, read as the reverse complement.
AAAAATATTGTTATTTCAAGTATGAATAGAACCAAAATACTATAATTATCAACTTTCATTTTTAGTTTAGTCATAAGTTTATTGTGTGTATTAATAAAATAGTAAACATAATGTTATAATATAATGAATAATTACTTGCTATTACATTTTTAGTGAAGAAGGTCATTTGGAACCTTTTGTTTTCAATCATGAGATCATAACTAATCTCCGTTATCGACCGATACGTAATAATATACTTTCGGAGATTAATTAGACCCTATAGATTAAGAATACATTAGTTTTGGCTGCGATAACCTGCGATCTTGGAAATACCAGGTACTTAACTAATGACGCTCTGTAATTAAGAAAAAGTGCATTATATTAATAAGTGTTTCTAATGAGGGTAATTAACATTTTATCATATCGTGTAAGTATAAATAGCATTGAATGGTAGTTTTAACTTCACTTACAATTATTTTCTCTTACGATAACAGTGTTATTATAGTGATGGATAGCTTTACTATTGTCTATGCCGATTTAGTGGAAATCATAATATCAAGTAATCGTGAGATACATAAATGCCTCGAAAATTTAAAACTTATGTATCCACAGCTTACAGAAAGTGTTTGGAATCAAGTTTATGAAAAGTTAAGCCGTAATTTTCTACCCGTATTTACAAAAAAGTGGCAAACTGCAGCGAGAAATAAAAATGCTTTTATGGCAAAAAATGAACAGTGGCTGAAAAATATTTTTACCGTTGAGACATCTTCGGTGCAGACTGATGTGGTGAATTGTGACAGTAATGTTCCAGGGCCATCAAAACGCTCTCATAGAGGACGACCAGAAAAATCATTTGATGAATGTTGCGATCGAACAAAGCGATATAAAGTTAAAAGATTGTGTGAAAGCGTTCCTGAAGAAATGATTAAGAAAGCTGCCTCTAAGGTACTCGTACAAGAAGAATCATCGGATACTATCAAGTTTACTCCAGAAAAAGCGTTGGCATTATTACTTGATGCATCACTTTCGAAACATCAATATCAAGTACTGAGAAATGCAGCAAAAAGTATTGGTTGTGATATTTTTCCCGATTATCATAAAGTACTTGAAGTAAAAAGGCAATGCTACCCCACGGATATTGATGTAACGGAAAGCTACGCTTGTGTAAGTTTGCAGTCATTACTGGATCACACAACCAGAAGATTATTTGAAGTAATGTCTGAAGACGACCTTACACAGATTAGTGTAAATTCAACGTTTTTACACAAGTGGGGATGTGACGGATCATCAGGTCATGCTGAGTACAAACAGTCATTTATCGACGAAAATGTGTCAGATTCATATATGTTTTTGACATCATTAGTTCCACTGCGTCTGTATGAAAAGGAAAATAAATCTGTTGTGTATTGGACAAATGCAACTCCTTCTTCTGCAAGGTGTTGTCGCCCGGTACAATTCCAATTTCAAAAAGAAACTACAGAATCTACGAAAAATGAAATTGCTAGAATGGAGTCTGAAATAGCAAACTTAAATGAAACTGTTATTAGTTTAAAGGAAAAGACTTACAAAGTCTACCATAAACTTGTGTTCACAATGATAGATGGCAAAATAGCGCAGACAGTTACGGACACATCATCATGTGCAGTGTGTTTTATATGCAAGTCAAAGCCATCAGAAATGAATAACCTTGACCAAGTGCGAAATAAAACTGTGAACACGGAGGCTCTCAAGGTCGGTTTATCCCCGCTTCACGCACGGATTAAATTTATGGAATGCATATTACATATTGCGTACAATATGTCATTTACCAGTTGGAGAACGAACGCAACTACCAAACAACAAAAAGATGAAGAGAAGAAAAGAATCCAAAGTGAGCTGTTTCAACGTTTAGGTCTAAAAGTGGATTTTGTAAAGCAAGGAATGGGAACATCTAACGATGGAAATACGTCTAGAAGATTTTTCAATAATGCAGACATTGTAGCTGAAGTCACAAGAGTCGATAAAGAACTTATTCATCGGTTTGGTATAATATTGCAAACAATTAATTCTAGTGCATTAGTTGATTCGGATAAGTTTGGTAGTTATTGTTACGAAACTGCTGAACTATACGTAAGCATGTACAGCTGGTATAATATGCCAAATACTGTGCATAAAATCTTGCTGCATGGCAAAGAAATAATAAGTGTTGCTGCCTTACCTATTGGGATGTTATCTGAGGAAGCTCAAGAAGCGCGAAATAAAGATTACCGCAATTATAGGTTAGGTCATTCAAGAAAATGTTCTCGTCTATCATGTAATGAAGATGTTATGAATATGCTCTTAGCTACCTCAGATCCCCTTATCAACAGTTTACGTGCAGTACCGAATAAAAAATACTATCCTCTTCACGATGATGCCAAAGCTTTATTAGTGGATAGCACCCATCTCTAAATCAATGTCTTCTCTATTTAATATTTAGTTTATTAATATTTATTTATTTAAAAATGCTGATTTAATTATATGAAATTCATGTGAAAAAATTTGATGAATATTTTCATGTTAATAAAAAAAAAATACGTGTTATATCTTTCTCTTTGTAAACTGGTACATCCATTATATCATTTTAATAAAGTATTATGAAGAAACGCAACGTCTTTTCATTTAAAAATAATATTTTCCGCATGCCCGTACTACCTGCACCACTGTGCGACGCTTCAGCTGTCGAGGGTACTGCACCACCTCTCGGCGGCGATGAACAAAAAGGAATACGCGGTTGCAGTATTCCTCGACATGGAGAAGGCCTTCGACCGTGTGTGGCACTATGGCCTCGTTTACAAGCTGGCCACGTCAGACGCGCCCCGTCGCGTTGTTATGGTGGTCTCTAAACTTTCTCTCCAACAGGATTTTCAGGGTGGTGGTCGACGGAGCGCTGTCAAGCGCCCGCCCGGTGCTCGCCGGTGTGCCGCAGGGCAGCTGCGTGTCGCCGGCGTGTTACTCACGTTACACCGACGACATCCCCACCACTCCGGACGCGATGCTCGTGCTGTACGCCGACGACGCCGCGTACATTACCACCTCGCTTAATGCGAAGTACGCGGCGGTCAAGATGCAGCGCGCGCTCAACCTGCTTCCCGAGTGGCTGTCCAAGTGGCGGCAGTCGGTCAACGTGGGTAAGACGCAGGCGATGGTGACCGGGTCCGCGCCTCTCCCACCACCCTTGAAGCTGCAGGGAGCTGACGTCGAATGGTCGCCCCGGGTCAAGTACCTGGGCGTCACCATCGACCGTCGGCTCACAATGGGGTCACACGTCCGCAATGTTGTCGCACAAGGTAGGGTCGCCCGCAACCTCCTTCGACCAGTGCTCTCGTCCCGCATCCCGGCGCGCGTCAAGTTGGGCGTGTACAAGTTGTACGTTCGCCCAATACTGACGTACGCCGCCCCTGCATGGTTCGCCCTCACGAGCGAGACGAACCGCAAGCTCCTCCGCACGCAGCAACACCTTGCGTTGCGGACCATCGTGGACGCTCCTCGCTTCGTGAGGAACGACATCATTCAGAGGGACCTCCGGATTGAGAGCCTGGATGAGTTTGTGCGGCGCCTCGCGAAGGGGATGTTCACGCGTGCCGACGCATCCGCTTGGCCCCATGTCAAGCAGATAGCGCCCTGGCATACGCGCCCCCCAGACGCGAGGAGACCCTTGCCCCGCGACCTAGTTGCGGACGACTGACCCCATCACCGGACTGGACTTCCGAGTGAGTCGCCCTCAGTCTACACGCGGCTCACTTGTGACACTGACTCCAAACAAATACATGCATCTGTTGCGTGGCGCGTGCTAGGTTAATATAGGCGTGTCACGTAGCAAACAACAGACATTCACCTCTATACAGGCACCCAACTCACACGCGAAGTCGCGGCTCTTTTTATGCGGGCGGGCGACTCGCGTATACACCGGGCGGTGTTACACAGTACAATACCGCCCACACACTCAGAACACGGCCCCTTCTCACCACCCGGGCTCGGCTCGACCTGAAAACGGGGAGGTGAGGGGGGCCATACACCCCTTCTGTAGGAACGTCGAGTCCGTAACTCTGTCGCTGGATGCCATCTGCTGGGCTTCCCTCATGTAGGTGGGGGTCTCACCCGGTAGGGGTTGTCCGCCGAGTTACGGTGAAACAAGCGGCGTTGGGCATCAACGTCGTGGCGTGCCTACAGACACAAATTTCAGACACCTCTTTACATGGGCGTGTATGCCGCACGCCCAAACATCCTTTCGCCAGCGGCGATCACAATGAGGGGCCCGTGGTTACGGGCCACCGTATGGCTTCCGCGGTCGGGGGGCCATGCCCCGAGACCGCACGCCGCGCCCCCTTACGGGGGCGTAGCGACATCCCGCAAGTAATGGCACGCATTTCTAACGAATACGTCTCGGTGCACGGACTGCTGTCTCAGTACGAGTCTCTGCCTCCCTCACTGCCATTAGTCGGTACCCTTGCTTACTATTTGGCTTGTGTAAAATCTTGTCTCATTATATAATTTATGTGAATACTGATTGTGTGTGCATCTACTACAAAATTATTGCTGACATTTAGTGTCAGCTTCTTTATTAGTAATTAATAATTAATAGGTTTAAATTAATAAAACAATTTATTTATAACCGTACATATCCTGGTGTTTTACTTCTGATGTCTGAGCCTATCCCGACATATTTAATAATTCTTTACATTATAAAATAACCCCTGACATTGTATTTCATAGTCGTTAACTTTTACCTTATTCTAGACATTGTATGGTTTACTAATAATTTTTATTCTTTGAAATATTTGCACGCTGGAAACAGCAGAATATTATGGACATCATATTAAGTGTAACACCTATGTAACAACAATATTCTATCAAATATATATATTTTTTTTTTATTTTTTTTTACATTTCTCGGGACCCTGGGGTCCCGGACCTTTGGAAGGCGTACGAGGAGCCGAAGCCAACTCACAGAGGCCTCTTAAATAATTTTAAATGATAAGGAGGCACCAACCGACGATTATCCCTGTATGCACTATGCAAGTGCACCCAAGGACAACCCCCGGTTGGTGCCAATAAAAAAAAATAAAAAATATTATTATTATTATTATTTTTTTGACATTTCTAGGGACCCTGGGGTCCCGGACCTTTGGAAGGCGTACGAGGAGCCGAAGCCAACTCGCAGGGGCCCATTAGATAATTTTAAATGATGAGGAGGCACCAACCGACGATTATCCCTGTATGCACTATGCAAGTGCACCCAAGGACAACCCCCGGTTGGTACAGGACTATTGTTGTACGTGGAAACAAAACATATTGGGCTATGGGTCTAGGTGGCTAAAGTGGATTGGGTAACTTGAACTATGGAAGAACTATGTCCCCTGCCTGATCAATGTTATTATTTATTATTAACAAAATGTAAAAAAAGATTTACAAAACCTACCACTAGTTGTGAATCGAACTTACAACCACATAGTAATTGCTCGATTTTCACGACCTATTTTATACCGAATAAATTTCATTTCTATTAGTTGTTTAATATTCACTTATCATAAATATGAGAATCACCCGCCGCACCTAAGCGGGAATCCAAAGTTACAGCATGTAACTTTGGAATCCCGCTCGTAAATTTGTAAAAAAAAACTTTTAAAAAGTAATTTCATACATCACTAAAACTTTATGGGACGGTTTTTGGGAACATCTTCTACCCAAAAAAAATGGTCAGCTGCATGGAAGTAGAGGGAATATACGTCAGTCGCGTAATTATTGTTGCAATGGCACATCAAGCTAAATTCGAAGCTATGGGTAACAGGGCAAAGTGGTCAAAGGAACCATGATCCCAATTTAAAAAGAAAATAACAGCATTTTTGGTTTTTTGAAAAGCTTCTGCCACAGTCAGGAATCGAACCCAGAAAGAAAACCTACAAAAACAGCACTCTTTTTATTGCACTAACCGATAGTATAGCTAGTAGATATGAATTAAATGCTGTGAACAAATGTAATGTGAAAAATTGCAAAAAACTGATACTTACTTTTACACAAATTATTTAAGATTAATCCTTGTCAGCAACACTATCGCGCGGTATAAAATACTCGGTTTCGATTTCCTGTTCTGGCAGAAGCAAAAAAACTTAAATCGGTAACTATCCGCAATATCCTAACATTTTGGAGCGTCTTTTTACAATTTGTGGTTTTACAATACGAACATCATGCAATATTGTTCATCCCCCATATCAAATAGAGTGATAGTTTATAGCCTAAGAAGTTTTTTTTTGCGATTTCTGACTTTTCTAGTACTCAAACCTCAGTTGGTCCGGTAGAGTTTTTTGATCCTTATATGAAACAGGATAAATTGGCATCAAAAATGTTTTTACAATGCATGTACTCGAAAAGAGCCTTTTCCAAGCAGTCAAACTGTGCGGAAAGTGCCACTTTTTCGCACTAGTACTTTTTACTTTACAGTTTTTTTTTTTAACTCCGACGTCAGCCCGACGCAAAGAGTTTATATTATTTGAGAAAAGTTTTACAAATTATTCAAGTACAGATTCATATAAAAGGTACAATAAAACTAAAACTTCATTAAACGCGTTATTATATAGATTTAGATTTTGATCAAATATATTAATTTTAAATATTAATTAAATATGTTTGGCTGAACGTATATTTTGCTTGTGCCTTTTTGCGATACGACGTGGTCGCTAATTGCACATGAGCAGTGTAGTAGATATGCTATGTGCGCGTGTATTTAAAATAAGCCCGCCATTTTCTAGCTGACTGTACATTTTTTTAAATCTGTGAATGCATATCAAAATGTTTCAAAAAGTTAAGAAGTCTGCTAAGACCGTTCTCTTGTAGCGACAACGATTAAAGTACCCTTATTGCCCCATCTCAAAAATGATTAACTGCTTAACTCCATTAAGGTATAGCGTGATGATAATCATTTAAAATGTTACATCTGTAATATTCAAACCTTTTGGCTCGTCTTTTTACTATTTGCGGTATACTAAAGAAGAATACGAACATAAAGCAATATAATACATCTCAAGCCCCATAGCAAATTGCGTAATAATTCATAGCCTATAGACTGACCAGACTTACTATAGGGAATACCTATGCAAAATTTGAACAAAATCTATTCGGTAGGTAGTTTTTGCGTGATGCTGGAACATACATTCAGTCAAACAGACAAAAATTCTAAAAACTATATTTTCGGTTTTTACGTAGAATCATTCCCATACTTCGCAAGAATTATTAAAAAAAAAACATTCAGTATACAGTTTTGACTTCGCTACGATTTTATTATATGTATAGATGAAATAAAATGAAATTAATTGTTTATTATATAAATTGGAAATAGGAATTACTTTCAAGTCGTATTAATAAAATAATAAAAAAAGCTACGAGTAAATGGAGACATATCCTATCCGACTACCCCAGAGAAGAAATGGCGAAACAAACTCAGGGGTCAAAGTCTCGTTTATAAAGTCCAGATATGATCTTGGTCAGATCATGTGAGGACCATGTAGATCAGTGTCTGAAATGGTTAACCACACAGATTTGAGTAGACCTGTTCAGTCAGTGCAAGCATATTTCATTGATCGTGTAGCTCAAGCACTCGAAGAACTACCTATACCAAAGAAAGGACATTTGGGTCGGCCGCATTAAACACTAAAACACAGACCACGATTTAATGTAACTGAGAAAGAAAATAATACTATTATTTTTGACGTGTAAAAGTGTTTTTTTTTTTTAAACAATTTATAGAAATAAAGGTCATTAAATATCTAATACCCGATGATTTAATCTTTCAAAATACCTACTTAAATAATTATTGTTTTTAAATGTTTTCTGTAAAACATACACGGTGATTTTTTCACTGTTAACGTTTCAGGAGGCGAAAGTACACTCATGGTTATAAATAACTTTCACTATGGGACCAACTACCCGGCCCCCTTCTACCATCGAACATCTAGACGCACTGCAAGTAACCATCCATACCTAGTTGCCATTCCACCAATTCGCACTAAGCGCTTCCAAACATCCTTCACAATGCGCACGGCAAAAGAATGGAACTTGCTACCTACGTCTGTGTTCCCGAACGGATACAACCCGAAACTCTTCAAAGTTAGAGTAAACTAATTAAGTTAAAAATATAATAACCTAAACTAAAATTATTAAAAAAACTAAAATATGGTGAACAGGCTTCTTCTGGGTACTCTTCTGGCTCACTCCATCGTAGACTTTGTCTGTTGTCTCTGTCACCTCTGGCCTAGACTGAAGTCAAGAGCAAAACCATCTCAAATAAAAAATAAAAAAACTACGAAATAGCAAAAAAAAACTGTTTCATTTTCATACATTTTCATCGGGTAAATATTGCATTTTTGTATGAAACACCTGATATTTTTTTCGATATTTCAGAGTTGGTTTCATAGTGAAAGTTGTCAAATCATGAGTAGGTACATTCACGCTGAATTAAAAATTACCGTGTATATGTTTTATAGCAAACTTTAAAAAACTATAATTAGGTATTTTGAAAGATTATATTATATTTAGTGCACATAGCGGTAACTCAGAAACGTCATCATGTCACATCCACATTTAAGCGAAACTCACCTTCAGTATTGCCGACCACCGTATGCGCTATCCCAATCAAAGGCAGCTCATCCTTAGATACTGGTAAAGCCGAAGCCAGCTTATTCATGTGCCTCCTTTTATACCAAAACGTCACCGACCACAACACTATAACCAGGAGCAGTAACCACACAAACATTTTGTCGCTTTTAATAGGACACTTGGAACAAAAGGACGTGTAGATTCGCGCACCTATTCGCGTGTCAGTCTTGACAAAATGTGCAACGATTTATATGTCGTTTTTATTTACATTTTCCTCCGGCAGTCGCGGCCCGCTCTAATTCCACTCTGGTGTGGTTAACATTCAACCTTCAGAACACGAGGAAACGACAACTATTATTATATTTAATAGTTAAATGAGTAACAAGGGTCGCAAATGTTATTAAGTGAGGGACATACCTCCTCTTATATACTTTAGCTGTATATTATTTTATTTATTGTCGCTTTATACTACGTAATATGTAGTTAAACGCTATTCACATAAGTAGTACCGGTTTATGGTGTTCCGGACCTGGGCAATCTAAACTTGGTGTCTCTGTATCTTTGGCAAGGCATCCTCGAGATCACAGGTTCCGCAAGGCCTGGCAAGAATTGGGCGAAAAAAATACTGAGTGGGAGAAAATAATGCAAAGTGAGTGACTATATAACCGATTTGAGTCAATACATGAATTGCTTCAAAAAATACCGTTTTAGGTTCCGTTTGTGAGCTGCGGTAATAATATTGCTAAATACTGTAATACTATTTGAGTTAGTATTTTTAACCGACTTCAAAAAATAGGAGCTTATCAATTCGATACGTATGTATGTAATGTTATTGGAACTGCAATATATTCATATATGATAATCTATTAGGGCTTCCAAACAAATATACAAAATTTTATAGATGTATGTATGTTTGTATGTATGTATGTTTATCCACGCATTTCTCCAAAACTACTAATCAGATCGTGACTGTTTTATTTGTATTGGCTTACACTTACTTCAACTTAGGGAACAGTGCGAGTTTCTTCAAAATCAGTTTAGTAGGTTTCAAGATAATGGACTAATACGTGTAAGTGTGACGGCTTGGCTTATAGATACGAGCTATGGGTGTGGTGTCAACATCACACAACCTTGGTCAAATTCTAGTGCAATATTTATAACAAAACTATTACTTAACTAATTATTACAAACAATTATTCCAGTTTTTACTAAACTCTAAAAATTACGAAAAAAAATAATATTAAAAAAATAATTCGACATCAAGAAGAAATTAACTCAAAATTATGAAATAACTTTAGGAAGTCGGTGGCAAAAAACATCTAAAATACAGATCCTAAGACACCGACTTCCGAAATTAAAGTTATTTCATAATTTTGTGTTAATTTCTTTTTAAAGTAGATTTAATATTTTTAAATTATTTTTAGGGTCCCGTATCAAAATGGTAACAAGGAACCCTTATGGTGCGACTCAGTCTGTCTGTCCGTCTGTCACAGCTGGATATCTCAAGAACGACTTATGCTATCAACTTGAATTTTGGAATAGTTTTAGATGACGTTTGCCCAACAATTTTGCAAATAAGCAAGAAATAAAAATTTATGTATTTTTTTTGCAACAGGGACTGAAAGGGGGTCTTAAAAATTTAAAGTGGGACTACTAGGGCATGTGGAGTATCATATGAAAGAACGCTGTTTGCACATTCTCCAACATTTTTTCTTTTTGGCCGCATAGTTTTCGACTTTTGATGAAAAACGTAAAAAAAATTACCGTTCCCCCTTATCTCCGATGTTTGCATAGAGAAAAATCTGAAATTATTCTATGTGATAGAATTTTATGTAAAGATTACAGAAAAAATAAAACGGTGTCTATAAATAGCATATTTTTTTAAATATATGATGATACGGAACCCTCGGTGCGCGAGTCCGACTCGCTCTTGACCGGTTTTTTTTCTATCCTAGCATATTATTTTTTGTGAAAATAGCACACAGGATTCGTTCGGCTCGTACAAATTTAGGGGGCGAAGCGCTGAAGCCAACGCTGTGCAGCGCGGGAGTCCGAACTGAGCACCGAGTCAGCACTCGGGCACACGTAACAACAGCATACAAAAATCCTTTAATAAAATAACAAAGAATAAAATAACTTTCATAATAAAAGCTTTTTAGCAAAAAATAAAACCGACTTCCAAAACAAAACACTACAAAGTGAAAAATAACTTTAATTTCGGTAGTCGGTGTCTTGGGTTTTGTATTTTCGTTTTTTGCCACCGACTTCCGAAATTAAAGTTATTTTTCACTTTGTAGTGTTTTGTTTTGGAAGTCGGTTTTATTTTTTGCTAAAAAGCTTTTATTTTTCACTTTTTAGTTGTGACACACACAAATTCGAATACATAATTGAGCACAATAATTGTAGATATAGCCATGTAAATAACAGTGATAGGAAGTTATTAAAACACCATCACATCATCCACATAAAATAAGTGGGAAATATACGCATTATTGAAGCTAACTCAAAAACTCCCTAAGTTAAGTTAATAAAATTTATATGGGACCACCTCGGAAGTATACCCTATCAAACAAAAAAAGAATTTTCTAAATCGGTCCATCCGTCTTTGAGTAATCGCGTAACAATCATACAAAAAAAAAAAAAAAAACAAAAAAAAAATACAGACGAATTGAGAACCTCCTCCTTTTGGAAGTCGGTTAAAAAAACTTAACAGCTTCTGAAGTCGGTGCCAAGCTAGGTGCAGTGAAGAATTGAAGACACCGACTGCAGAGCTGTTAAGTTTTTTTATGAAAGTTATTTTATTCTTTTTTGCTAGGTGCTCTCAGTGTTAGTGCCGACACCGGCAATCACAGACATATTTGTTGACAACGATATTTTTTGTTGGATCACGGACGTCTTACGCTTACTTCCTGAACTTTCTGCAGAAGAATATTGAAACAGCTCTCTGACATTTTAAAATATTCAAAATATTTGCTTTCATCTTTAACTAATTCTTTGTATAATGTCATGAACTCTTCTTCTGTCTCTCTTAATTGCCATGCTTCATGCACCCATTTTCTCATTTTCCTTGATGCTGCTCCTCTTCTTCGTCTAAAGCAATAGCTATCATTGTTAGCTCCGTAGTATTGAACAGAGCCATAGCAACAAACACGAACTTGACGACGGACACGTTTGCAATGATGCTCCGTGAACTGAGTACATGTGTGACTGTGAATTGAATCACTGACGCAAAACTGTTTCACTGATACTGAACTGAGCGAACACGTTGCCGGAACTGTGGCTTCACTGATATGTGTGAATTAGGGATACCCGATTTTTTGCTTTGTATCGATCTTCTGGATCGTAATGGATCGTAACCTCGTGAATCGATCCACGATCTTAATCGTATTGTATTGAACTCGGAAGATCGTATCGTAATTTTATAAAAATAATGAAAAGCACAATATGCATGCAATTTTTAAATTGGAAGTAGGTACCTATTTCCTTTCATTTAAAATCTATACCCTATTGCGTAACACACCATCAGTCGGAATCGGTTTCGTTTTGACAGTTCAGCAACATTCATTGCGTTATTTACGTTGTTGACCAGACAACATTTTCGAACATATGAAACAATGGATTAACAATTTGCTTCAAATTGATTCAGATTCCAGTCGATAGTGTGTTACGCAATTAGGGTGCTGTTTACACAATTACATTATCCACGCGTGTTATAGTATGTGCCAACACCCAAACTGCAAGAGTGCACTAACCTAGATACCGCGCATAGAAACAGCCTCACACGCGCGCCTCGAAACGCTGACACCGTATAGTGACGCACGTCATACATTGCCCCTGTTTACCGGAGGCATGTAACCTTTTTCAGAAAGAAGAAATGATGAGGTATTCTGTATCTAACATCGATCGGAATAGCAATTCTATTTTGTAATATTTAAATATTGTAATTTTATTCTAATTAAAGTTAGTTAGAAATCATTTTGGTTTTTCTTGGGTCCTCCGACAGCGACGTACATATTTGGCGCAGTCGGTAGGATACTCGAGGCGTCTCGATTTGAGCTAGATAGGGCTATTCTGATATCGAATACCGTCTCGCTAATTCGCTACCGCCGTCGTGAGCGATCGCGTTCGCCGAGTATCCTGTACAAGAACCTGACGTCCTGCGCGGAGGAGTAATCCAGACATCGATCCCAGAGGTACCGAGATGCAGCTTATGTAAGTACACTGACAATCGTTTCTGTGAGTTGCTTTCAATTCCTTCCCCTTTACCTAAAGTAGGTTAATTTAGTTGCAATCATTTTTCACCCTAAGCAATCTATCCCGGAAGGGCCTACGCGCTCTAGACTAGCACGTAGGATAGATATAGACTTAAATAGAGATATCGGGGTAGGTTTAGAAACTACGGTTAATAGTTTAGAGAATTCATTAAGTTTAGAGAGTTCTGAGCCAGTCATAATGTCCGATCCCGATACGATTTTTAAGACTTTACGTTTAGTACCAGATTTCGATGGTAATCCACATATCTTGCCAAGATTTATACATCTTTGTGATCAAATTGTTTCCGAGTATATAGAAGCAGACCCGGAGAATGCTTTGGCTAAGCTATGCGTAATTAACGGTATTTTAAATAAAATAACAGGGTCAGCTGCGCGTATTATAAATTCAAATGGAATATCTGAAGATTGGGATAGTATTAAATCGTGCCTCATAAATAACTTTTCTGATCAGAGAGATGAGACCGCTCTTTACAATGATTTGATGTTGGCAACTCAGGGAAACAATTCACCTCAAGAGTTTTATGATCGATGCCTTAATTTATTCAGCACCATTATGACGTATGTTACCCTACACGAGAATGTTAGAACAACTATAGAGGCTAAGCGTACTCTGTATCGGAAGTTGACCATGCAGGCATTTGTTCGTGGGTTAAAAGAACCATTAGGGTCACGTGTACGTTGCATGCGTCCTGATAGTGTCGAAAAGGCGTTAGAATTTGTGCAAGAAGAATTGAACGTCCTGTATTTGCAAAACCGTCAGGAACCAATAACTGATAAAAAGTCAAATGTACATACAACAAAAACTTTGCCAATGGCCGCATCCACCGATAACGTTAGCCCCATGTCTAGAACGTTCAATTTCAATGCACGAGCCGGGCCCATCGCAAACTTTCAGCCACTGCAGACGTGGAGGCCGAATTTTCAGGTTAACCGGCCTATCCCGTTTGGGAACGCTTTCGGAACGCCTTCGCATTCGCAACAAATGTACCGCGCGCCGATATCGCATACCCAGCAAATGTTCCGCGCAGCTCCGCCTAGCTACAATCGTTTCAACAATAATTTCCAAATGCAACCGCGAATCATTCCACAAAACTCCGGCCCTAAGCCTATGAGCGGTGTTAGCCATTATATTACTAAAGAAAGGCCGTCATTTGGTCCATCAGCACCTCATGACTGGCGTACCAATGGAAACCCGCCTCCATCTAATTACTTTAAGACCAAAGAAATGAACATGAACTTATGCTTAGATGATGGTGGTCAGTACTACTATTATCCAGAATATTTTAATGAACCGGACTTCAATTTTTACCCAGAAAACTCGGAATATTATAACATAGAACCGACGTATTGCGCAGGCAGTGATTTAAGTCCCGAAAATTTTGCTATTGGTTACCCGGTCGCTGTAACTAACGAACCTGAACCATCTACGCCTAAATCCAGTAATGAAAAGGATTTTCAGAAGCGCGAGAAATCAGACAAGTCAAAATAGAATTAAACTTACACACACAAAGACAGCTTCCATTCATCCAGATTTTACAACCACCATTAAGATTGCTGATTGACACGGGCGCAAATCAATCATTCATTAGCCCGGAAGCTGTACAAACATACTTCAATAATTTCCCTTTAAATTTCGATCTCTTTGAGGTCACAAATGTACACGCTACAACAAGAAATAACTATTCCATAAATATTCCGACCTTTACTGAATTTCAGGAGCATGATGATATTAAATTATTCATTTACAAGTTTCATGAGTACTTCGACGGGCTTATAGGATTAGACCTACTGGAAAAATGGGAAGCCAAAATCGACCTTAAAGATAAATTGTTAATAACTCGTAATTCTACTAATACAATTAAAATGTACAATTCCCGTAACATAAACTTATACGAGGACGTCATACCAGCTAACTCATCAAAAATACTGAAGGTACCGATCAACTTACATGACGGCGACGCGTTTGTTTCTGAGCAGACTATATCGAATTGTATTATTAGAGATTGTTTAACTACAGTAGCGAATAACCGTGGATTTTTGGAAGTTATTAACCCAACTTTACATGATTTAATATTCTCAATGGATCGTGCCGTACAAGCGGAGACCTATAACATTCAGTGCACGCGTACCGAACAATTGTTCGATATTCAGCATGCGAACATCGAACACACGTCAGCTAGAGCGAAAAATGTTATAGAGCGTTTGCGTACGGACCACCTCAATGACGAAGAACGTATTAATTTAGAAACTTTATGCGGAAAATACGCTGATATATTTTATATAGACGGAGAGGTTCTAACATTTACTAACAAAATAAAACACCGAATTCGAACCACCGACGAAGTCCCCATTCACACAAAAAGCTATCGATACCCGTACATACATAGAGATGAAGTCCGAGATCAGATAGATAAAATGTTAGAGCAGGGTATTATAAGACCGTCGGAGTCTGCCTGGAGCTCACCTATCTGGGTCGTCCCAAAGAAGGCAGACGCTTCAGGGAAAGCCAAGTGGCGTCTAGTAGTTGATTTTAGAAAATTGAATGAAAAAACCCACGACGACAAGTACCCCATACCGAACATTAATGACGTTTTAGATAAGCTAGGAAACTGCCAATACTTCACAACTCTTGACCTTGCAAGTGGATTTTACCAGGTTGAGATGGACCCCGTTGACATCCCCAAGACTGCATTTAATGTGGAGAATGGGCATTACGAGTTTTTACGAATGCCCATGGGGTTGAAAAATTCGCCATCAACATTCCAACGTGTTATGGACAATGTCCTCAAAGACCTTCAGAACACGATCTGCCTGGTCTACTTAGATGATATCGTCATATTTAGTACATCCCTGCAAGAACACATAATCAACCTTGAAAAGGTATTAAAAAAATTAAGAGAGTCAAATTTTAAAATTCAATTAGACAAATCGGAGTTCCTTAAACTAGAAACGTCTTATTTAGGTCACGTCATAACTAGAGAAGGCATCAAACCAAATCCGGATAAGATCACCGCTATCCAAAACTACCCTATTCCAACTACCCCCAGAGAAATCAAACAATTCCTCGGTCTAGTAGGCTACTATAGGAAATTTATTCCGGACTTCGCGCGCGTAACAAAACCTCTAACACAATGTTTAAAAAAAGGAAAAAAGGTAACAATTAATTCTGAGTATACCGCAAGTTTCGAAAAATGTAAAGCCCTAATAACTAATGATCCGATCCTACAGTACCCCGACTTCCAAAAAGAATTCATTCTGACCACTGATGCTTCTAACGTCGCTTTGGGCGCTATTCTATCACAAGGAACGGTCGGCGCGGACAAACCAATTTGTTACGCATCCCGCACTCTCAATGAGAGTGAAATAAACTACAGTACAATCGAGAAGGAGCTCCTTGCAATAGTTTGGGCCACAAAGTATTTTAGACCGTATTTGTTCGGGAGGAAATTTAAGATCATCACGGATCATAAGCCACTCCAATGGGTTATGAACCTAAAGGAGCCCAACTCTAGACTAACCAGATGGAAGCTAAAACTATCCGAGTACGACTTTACCGTCATATACAAAAAGGGTTCAAGTAACAAAAATGCAGACGCTCTCTCCCGTATCCAAATACATAACGAAGAAACCTATTCCATGATGGGAAATGCTTCTGAACGTCCGGGTTCAATAGATAACTAGTCTACAATATCAGCCCATACCAGTCAAGAGAACCCTATTCTTGAAATTCCGATTGTTGATCAGCCCTTAAACAAGTTTCATAGACAAATCTGTATAACGGTAGTTGGTGATATAAAAAACCGCCCCACGGCATCTAAACCCTTCGATACACATACCCGAACGGCCGTCCAAGTATCTCAATCAAATTTAGAAACGGACACTATCAATATCATCAAAGAATATGTAAACCCTAAGGTTAAAACTGCGTTACTTATAAAACCCCCTCTGGCAATGTACAGAATCATACCTATCATTCAGGATAAATTTAAAAGTGCTTCAATGAACCTCGTTTTAGCTAAAAGAGAGGTCGAGAATGTTAAGGAATATTTAAAGCAACAGGAGATCATTAAGCATTACCACGACGGTAAAACAAATCACCGCGGAATAAACGAATGCTATTTAGCCCTCTCTGAGCGTTACTACTGGCCAAAAATGAAAGATGAGATAACAAAGTTTGTCAACAATTGCATTATCTGCGGACAAGCAAAGTATGACCGTCATCCCATAAAGCAATGTTTTAATATAGTACCCCCGGCCACCAAACCATTTGATACCGTTCATATAGATCTGTTAACAATTCAAAATGAAAAATACCTAACAATCGTAGACGTATTTTCTAAATACGCACAAGCTTATTACATACGAGATGGTACAGCCGTTAGTGTCCTACAGGCGTTACTGAAATTCTGCTCGCACCATGGTTTGCCTTTAACCATCGTATCGGATAACGGTACGGAATTCACTAACCAATTATTTAACGAATTCATTAATTTGCATAAAATAATTCATCACAAAACTCTGGCGCATACCCCAAATGACAATGGGATTGTGGAACGTTTTCACTCATCCTTACTAGAACACCTACGTATTTTAAAACTGACCCATAAAGACGATGACGTAATCAACCTCGTCTCCTATGCGATTTTAGCATACAACAGCACAATACATAGTTTCACAAAATGCCGGCCATTTGATATTATAACCGGACACTTCGACCCGCGAGACCCCTTTGACGTAGATCTAACTAAACATCTATTACAGCAATACATGCAAAACCATAAAGAAAAGATTAAATTAGTCTACAACGTAATAAATGAGTCTTCCCTCGCAACCCGCACTAAAATTATAGAAAACCAAAACAAAACTCGCGAGCCCGAAAATGAATATCAGCCTCAACAACGTGTCTTTGTCAGCAACCCTTTAGCGACCCGTCAAAAACTAGCCCCTAGATATACTCAAGACACCGTTTTAGCCGACCTACCTATTCACATCTATACATCGAAAAAGCGAGGTCCCGTCGCTAAAAGTCGGCTGAAAAGAGTACCTAAAAGCGCTCTATTGTTACAGGGTGCTACTGGTCCTGACTGCTCATTTGATAGTAGCCCAGGAAACAAACCAGAAGATAACACTTGAAAGCCTGGACGATGGCCCAGGAATACTACCCTTTCGGCTTGGTGCAACCAAACTTATAACCCATTACCATACCTTCCTGCAGTACATCCAAACTAAGGACATCGACTTAAACATTAGAACGTTACAAGATCAGTTAGACAACTCTAGGCTAAAATTAGATAATAATACACATATGCTGTATGAAGTTCAATTAGACTATCTTTCGGAAAAACTGCAATGCGTCGCACGCCAACTAGAAACATTAAAACCAGGTCGTGTAAAGCGAGGTCTCATAGATGGGCTAGGCTCTATAATAAAAAGCGTCACAGGAAATCTTGACTACTCAGACGCGGTCAGATACGATAATACTATCAAAATCCTTCAGGAAAATAATTTCAAAACCACCGAGGAACTAAATAACCACATTAGTCTCAGTAAGGAATGGATGGCCCAACATTCCGACATTATCGGGCAATTAGTAGCTAACCAAATTAAAATTAATGACACGCTAAAATTATTACTAGACAGAAATGCTTACAAAGATTATAACCTTATAAGATTTGCAAAATTCGGACAGTGTTTAACTATACTAGCTGAAAACCTAGATAAAGTATTAAACGAGCTAGTCAGAGTGGAGAACATGCTGGCATTCATTCACAGCTCAAGTGTACATCATTCCATGATTAGCATAGAAGTTTTACGGCATATGATTGATAAACTAGTTAAAATCTACGGTAGAGATAAGGTAATAGATTTAGAACTTAGAGAATATTATGATATTATTAAACCGGGATATTATTATTCAGGCAGCCAAATAATAATTATATTTAAATTTCCGATATTTGCAACTGATATATACGATCTCTATAAACTGTCAATAGCCCCCAATAAATATAGACAAGCCCTTATCCCTCCTCATCCATTGATTGCAACAAGCAGGAAAGGTTATGTGTATATAGAGGCTGAATGCCCGAAGTATAACAACTGGTATCTCTGTGGAAAAACGACGAGTCACCAGCTGCACGAAGACCCAGACTGCACGCAGAAACTTATTATGGACCAGACCCTCGACGGAAGCTGCGAAATCGTAACCACGTCATTATCAAGAATAGCTATGGAAGAGTTAGATGAGAAGCATTACGTCATATCGTTCCCCAATACGACCCGAATACATACCTTATGCGGACGAGAGGAATATACCCTACTGAATGGCACTTACTTGGCCATTATACCCGTGAATTGCTTCCTGTACACCCCAGAGTTTACCATCACTAATCTCAATGACCATGTGGAAGGACAACCAATCAAAATTACGAAGCTAAACTACAACACGGAAGACCACCCGGAACCAGTACAAGTCAACCTCAACTCGATTGATCTTACTAAACTACACGATGCTCAACACCGAGTAATTTCACAGCCACCTTTACGGGTGCAACCTTTACCATCGGAATACTTATACCATACAACGATTCCGTTCTACATCGTATTATCCGGTACACTTGCACTCGGTGCATTCATCGGTATAAGACACTGTAAGAAATCAAAGTCTGGAGCCGAGAAACCATCTACCGGAGACAAGATTTATGCAGAGCCTGGAGCATCTGAAATACCGAAGGCACATTCAGCAATATTTTCTCAGTTCAAACTTCAAAAATAATTGCTGATCTGACGGCGGAGGTGTTATAGTATGTGCCAACACCCAAACTGCAAGAGTGCACTAACCTAGATACCGCGCATAGAAACAGCCTCACACGCGCGCCTCGAAACGCTGACACCGTATAGTGACGCACGTCATACATTGCCCCTGTTTACCGGAGGCATGTAACCTTTTTCAGAAAGAAGAAATGATGAGGTATTCTGTATCTAACATCGATCGGAATAGCAATTCTATTTTGTAATATTTAAATATTGTAATTTTATTCTAATTAAAGTTAGTTAGAAATCATTTTGGTTTTTCTTGGGTCCTCCGACAGCGACGTACATATTTCGCGTGTCACATTTAATAAAAAAATGTCCAAACATTTTATTTTGTTGGCGGCGGGCCATATTAAAAAGAATTTTAAAATAATAGTAGGTCACGCTCACAGATAGAACTCTTCCTATTGCAGTAATACAATTACAAAGAATTAAAGATAACAAAATCAGAGAATGCTAAGATACCGATACCCGACAATAAAATAAACAAAATATTATCACGTACCTTCATATTTCATACAATACCGCTTTTGTATAATGTAACTCGAAACAGTCGAAACTAATCTCATTCAATGTTTATGTAGGTAATCTTACTTTGTTGTAATTCGTACGGTACGTTTCGGTTGACGTTTAGATTTATTTGATACGATTTTTTCATACGATTTTGGCGCATACGATTCGATCTGGGTGAAGATCGTATCCTGTTAAATCGATTAAAAAATCGGTTGATCGTATGGCCATGAATCGATCTTCTGGAAGATCGATTCTGATCGGGCATCCCTAGTGTGAATCGAACTCTACGCTCGGCTTTTGGGCATTACTTACTAACACGGACTTCAGTTTTACAACACGTAAAATTGATCTCGTCAAGTCGTCGTCGGATTTATTTGTTATATTTATATCTCTTAATTTAAGACGAAAATATAATTAACGCAGAGAAGTCAAATTTAAGATTGATCCGATCTTAAAAATGAGATACTTAGAAGGAACATAATTATTATACCCGTTACGAAAAGTTGAAAATGGACTCCAATAAGTTCTTCAACTATTTTCGAATGAGCGAAGAGACATTTAATTATATAATAGACGCACACGCACACAGCTATAATACGAGCAGAATACACATGCAGTTTTACCGGCCACACCGAGCGGGAAGCTTGCTGTCCCGGCGCCGGCGACGACACGGTGGGAGTCAACGTCATGACGAACAAATGGACAAACATACCATATATTGCATACATTTCTGTTTCCCCTCCCCCTCCTCCAACGTCCTTTCTAAAAAGTTATGTGCCACCAGATTCTATACCTCTTATGGTAGCCTCACTGTCAGAGAATTCACTGAAGCAATATGATTCGTGCCTCAGAAAATAGTTCAATTTCTGTAAAATAACCAATGTTGATTTATATGTAGCTCAATATGGATCTTTAAATCGATGTAGAGCAGCTGCTCTCGCCCTGATTCTTGGCCAAGAATTAGATAAAGTCGACTGTACTGCTTGTTCAAACGAATTTTTAGATTGCGTCCTTCATTACCTAAGTACAACTTAATTTGGAACACATCTATAATCCTTAACTTTTTGGCTAACTGGTACCCAAATGAGACACTTTACTTAGAGAAAATATGTAAGAAATTATAAATTATGGCTCTGGAGTGCAGACCTTTTCTAAAATTAATATAAAAAATATAGGAGTATTTAATAACGAAATTCTAATTAAAAATCCAAAGTTAATAAAAACGTCCCGTCTTGGATCATCACAACCAATATGAATATTGCCTCTTTTCCGGGAACGGCCAGAAATATGCACTGCCCTTGTATTTCAATAACAAAATCTTTAAGAAAAGCCGGCCAAGTGCGTGTCTGTCCACGCACAATGAAGGATTCCGTAGTTGGGATGAACTTATCCCAAGAACAAACTTAACATAGCAGTTAAAAAACATGTTCTCCCATACATTCCAACTGCAAATGTAAGTTGGCCGACTATTACTCGGAAACTTGTAAAGCCTACTTAGCTGTAGATAGTAGATAATTTCGTTATAAACACTAAAAAATCAATCTGCCTAGCCTTTTCCCAACTATGTTGGGGTCGGCTTCCAGTCTAACCGGATGCAGCTGAATACCAGTATTTTACATGGAGCGACTGCCTATCTGACCTCCACAACCCAGTTATTGGGTAATACGATACCCCTTGGTAAGACGGGTTGTCAGACTTTCGGGCTTCTGACGACCCGTAACGACTACCAAAGATCCACGAATGACAGCCGGGACCAACGGCTTAACGTGCTTTCCGAGGCACGGAGGAGTTCGGTATGTAAAGATGGTCACCCATCTACGGACCAACCCCGGCAAGCGTAGCTTAACCTGATGGATCGACCCATGCGGCTGTTACTGCTTAGCCACCAGCTCCTCTCGTTCGTTATAAACACTACTGCCGTGAATTTTTTCACGTATCCAAAAGCAACCATTTAGCTGGCAGGGGAAGGGGAGACACTTGACTGTCAACAAAAATTAGCAATTTAAAGCTTTATTTTATGCAAACGGAACCCTGAGTCGAAAAATGGTTTTCACAGACCCGTAATATTTTTGAATGCCCTATCCAACGATATCCCATACCATGGGATAGACGAGAAAAAAAAACATCGCCTATTAAATGTACAGAAACTATACAACAAAAAATATGATTTTATTTTACCACTTTGTGGGCGTGATTAATATGTATATCCATGCCAAATTATAGCTTTCTAGTACTACGAGGCTCTGAACTCGGCTGGCTCTTACGAGCTGGCATAAGCCTATGCCCATGCCGCCGCAGCAGCAGCAGTAATGGAGGCCACCCTTCCAGCATAATCAGGTACCTCATCGTGCCCCTAACATGTTTAGTCGAACCCAGCAAATGTTTCGTGCACTCCACCCCCAGAGTAACGTATTTAAATTACCGAACGCAAATCCCCCAGCACAATATACAGGTCCGAAACCAATGTCCTGGTAACCCTATCGAAGTCACTTCGTCACTTCGATAGGGTTACCAGGACATGATTGGCGTAGATCAGGAAATTCACCACATAATAATTACTTCAAGACACGCGAAATCAATTTTAACGAAATGACAGACGTTAAAAACGGTTATGATTACCCCGACTATTACTATGAACAACCTGACTATTCCTGTTATTATGACTATCCCGACTTTTATTACTTCAATCAGATCGAGCCCGATTATTATTCGTTTGTACAAGACAACACACAATCACAGAGTACTGACAACGCGAAATGCACAGAAGCACCAATACGTTACATTCAGATATCAGATCCACCACTTAAGTTATTAGTAGATACCGGGGCTAACCAGTCCTTCATTAGTCCTGAGGCAGTCGAACAATACTTTTCGCACATACCTTTGAACTTTGACCCCTTTGAAGTAACAAATTCTCGTGTAACTAGTACGCACAACCGTTCTATTACTATTCCGAACTTTTCTGAATTTAATAACCCTACGAATGTTAAGTTTTTTATTTATCAGTTCCATAATTACTTTGACGGATTAATAGGTCTAGACTTACTTGACGGAGCACAAATTGATCTTAAAAATAATTATCTAATTACAGAGTTTACAACCGTACCTATTCGTTTCTATCAATCCAAAAAGTCCACTTATCAGGAAACCATTCCCGCAAACTCATCAAAATTATTAAATATCCATATTTATAGCCCAGACGGTGACGTTTCCAAAGCTCAGCAAACATACAATAATTGTATTATTCATGAATGCATTACTCGCGTTACTGACTGTACAGGTATCGTAGAAATTGTAAACCCGACCGATTATGACTTACTCGTTACATTTGAGCGACCTTTACAAGCAGAGGAGATATTTAATAACGAGTGCATTAGTACTAAACAAGATCCTAGGCGCATTAAAGAGGTTTTATCTCGATTGCTTACTGACCATTTAAATATTGACGAAAAAACTAATTTAAAGACTTTATGCAGTCGTTTTGCTGACGTATTCTATGTGGAAGGAGAACCTTTGACCTTTACAAATAAAATAAAACATCGTATTAGAACGACCGACGTACTTCCCGTATATACGAAAAGTTATCGCTACCCATTTGTTCACCAACAAGAAGTTAGAGATCAAATCACTAAGATGCTAGACCAAGGTATCATAAGACCTTCTGAATCAGCTTGGAGCTCACCTATCTGGGTAGTTCCTAAGAAGGCAGACGCATCAGGCAAACAGAAGTGGAGAATCGTAGTTGACTTTCGTAAACTAAATGACAAGACCATAGACGACAAATACCCGATTCCTAACATAAATGACATACTTGATAAGCTTGGTAAATTTCACTACTCTAGACCCTGGCATCTAGATTTTATCAATGCGAGATGCACCCTGACGACATTCCGAAGACAGCCTTTAACGTAGAACACGGACACTTTCAATTTTTACGCATGCCCATGGGTTTAAAGAACTCTCCATCTACTTTCCAAAGAGTGATGGATAATGTGCTCAGAGGCTTACAAAATGACATCTTGATGACGTCATCATCTTTAGTACGTCATTGCAAGACGTGATTAATTTAGAAAAGTATTTAGTAGATTACAGGAATCTAACTTTAAAATTCAGATGGATAAGTCCGAATTTTTAAAGTTAGAAACAGCGTTTTTAGGTCATGTAATTAGTGGAAAAGGTGTTAAACCTAATCCTGATAAAATAACAGCTACACAAAAATACCCATTACCAAAAACCCCCAAACAAATAAAACAGTTCCTTGGACTATTAGGCTATTACAGGAAATTCATCCCGGACTTTGCCCGCATTATAATAAAAATAATAATAAATGTTTATTCAGTATTCAAAAAATTGGTAAAATTTTAACTTAAAATCTTAGAAATAATTTACAAAGGTATTATAATGTTAGGTGCCTGTACTAGGATAAACCTGTATCACAGGCGGCGTGAGCTTATATTTTATGGTAATATGGACTAAATTCTTAACAATATTAAACATTAGAAGTCTTGAAATAATGACTATATTTAATTAATTCATAATTTTATACCTAGTTTACTGATACTGTTCACCTTATAAAGATAAAAATAACAAAAAGTCTTATATACCTACGTAATTTCTTATTTAGTTTGCGAAAAATAGTTTCTTGCATTTTATAACCTAGTTAAACACATACTTATATATTATTATGATTTTGCGTCAGCAGATTTGGTAAGTGGGTTAATGTCAATGTTGCACACAATTAAATCACGTTAGAGGCTATGTGTATATTCGATTTTTGCAGCGGGTGACTAATGTGCTTAGACATCAACAATATCGAGGGTTTGTAGGCCAGGGCAGTGTTTTGTTGAGTCGGCAGCAGGCCATCAGCACGGAAGTCTGGCCTTGAGTATGTCGCTCTAGGTGCCCTCGTAGTTGATAGAGTTGATGTACCTGTATTCCGCTATTTTCCTAGCACGGCACTCGGCGTCTCCCGTTTTGTGATTATTGGGCTTTTTAAAACGTGAGCAAGTTGCACATTTTGGTGTATCAGCTTTCTTCGCGCACTCTGACATTGAGTGTCCTTCTTCACCACAGTAACCACACGTAGATTTCAGCTCTCTGCATGTTTTTGTTGCATGACCATATTGTTGGCATTTGTAGCATCTGGTAACCAGGGTGAAGTCTCTGACAGGGCAGGACGTCCAATTTATAAAAAGCCTTGATTAGGATAATAGGGCTTTACGTATATTGGCTGTAACTTCAATGACGTAGTTACAGGTCGATGCATCTCTTTTCCCAGATTTGTGGCTTAATTTAATCAAGCTCAAAAAGGACTCCATAGGCATTGCTGGAAACTTGTCGGCTACTTTCTGTTCGTAAATGCATCTGAAGACTTCAGTTTCAGCCAAAGTAGTCGGCACACCTACAACCACGATCCGAGGATTGCGCTTGTTGGGTTCATCGGCGGAAAGTCCTGATGTAGAGAGCTGGATTGCGTGCTTCAGTTTATCAGCGTCATGTTTCGTCTCGGTACTAATAATAACGCCTCCATTTTTGGTCTTGCGTACATGCAGCTTCATTTGATCCGGGCGAATGATTTTTTTCACGAGGTCACTCGACTTTAATTTATGGTTGGGATAAATAGCTACAGAGCTTAAATTTTCCGGTCGAATGAAATCCTTTGCCCTTCTTCACCATTTCCGAAAAGAAACTTTTCCCGCAGAACCAGAGTCCTTAATCGTCTGCTTGAGCTCCCAAATATGTTCCGTCAGGTCGCGCTTTTCTTGAAGGGCATCAACCATGTTATATGCGTGAATGGCTTTCTGCTTGAGCGACTGATATAGGACTGTCATTTGAGATGTTCCAGATCCCACTTTACGGCATAGGGTAGAAATTTTCATTTTCTTCTCCGAGTTGAGTTTACCATCCGCGGCAATACAGCAAACTTCATTTAAGTGCTCTTCGATGGCTGACATCCGTTTTTAAATCTCGGGTGTTGTGACCGACTCAAGGACTGGGAGTTGCGTCATCGTCTTCGATGGCGAGGCGGAGGGGTGCACTGGCCCCCTTGGATTAAAGGGGCTGCTATCCATTGTGTATTTTTACGAGTTCACTATTTGTAGTCCATTATTCACTGAAACTACACACTAATCAAAATTACTGTTACATTACGTTAGTAATGCACTACAGGAGGTCACTAATATTAAAGTAATGATTAAATATTGCTAAAGAGCACGTCTGTGCACTGCGAATCTCAAGTCAATATTCCATTACTAAGCCTATGACAAAATGCCTTAAAAAGACTAACAAAATTACTTTTGACTCCGACTACATTGGCTGTTTTAACAAATGTAAGACTACTCACAAACGACCCGATATTACAATACCCCGACTTCACTAGAGAGTTTATATTAACCACTGACGCATCTAACATAGCTATTGGCGCCGTACTCTCACAAGGTACCATTGGCTCAGATAAACCCATCTGCTACGCCTCAAGAACCTTGAACGATAGTGAAACCAATTACAGTACTATCGAGAAGGAACTTTTGGCCATAGTATAGGCTACAAAATATTTTAGGCCCTACTTATTTGGTCGTAAATTCAAAATACTCACCGACCACAAGCCACTACAGTGGATAATGAACTTTAAGGAGCCTAACTCAAGACTGACTAGATGGCGCCTTAAA
Organism: Dicycla oo; assembly: GCA_948252095.1. Lineage (NCBI taxonomy): Eukaryota > Metazoa > Arthropoda > Insecta > Lepidoptera > Noctuidae > Dicycla > Dicycla oo. Next base: position 11,795,844 of record OX411714.1, on the reverse strand, counting down.
CTAAGTGAATACGACTATACGAGTACTATAGTTTACAAAAAGGGAAAATATAACACGAATGCCGACGCTTTATCCCGAGTGGAAATTAACAATGAAGAGACTGACTCAATGATAGCCAACCCTTCAGAGCGACCACCATCGAGAGCAGGTTCCACGACAGCCACTGCACATACCAGCACTGAAAACCCTACTCTAGAAGTCCCTATTACTGACGAACCTTTGAACAAATACCACCGAAAGTTATGTATTACTATAGTAGGGGATATTAAACGACGTACAACCGCCATTAAACCTTTTGATACACACACCCGTACATTTATACAAGTTTCAGAATCGAATTTAGAACAAGACGTAGTAAATGCTATAAAGGAATATGTCAACCCCAAAGTTAAAACCGCTATAAAAATAACTCCACCTTTAGGCATGTATTCAATTATACCCATAATCCAGGATAATTTTAAAAGCTCAGCAATTAACCTAGTATTAGCCAAAACAGAATTACAAGACGTCAAGGAGTATTTAAGACAGCGAGAAATTATAAAACACTATCATGAAGGAAAAACTAATCATAGAGGAATAAACGAGTGTCATCTTGCCCTTTCCCTGAAATATTATCGGCCTAAAATGAAGGAGGAAATAACTAAATACATTAACGAGTGTATCATTTGTGGACAAACGAAATATGATAGGAACCCGATTAGACCACAATTTAATGTAGTACCCCCAGCAACTAAACCATTTGAATTAATACACATGGATCTCTTTACAGCTCAAAATGAAAAGTATTTAACAGTGGTAGATGTTTTCTCAAAGTACGGACAAGCATACCATTTGAGAGAATCTCTCAAATGGTATGCTTATTGCTGTACCATCTGATGGTACAGCAATAAGCATACTTCAAGTAGTAGTCAATTATTGTACACATCATGGTTTACCGTTGACAATAGTGACCGATAACGGCACAGAATTAACAAACCAGCTATTCTCCGAATTTACAAGATTCCCCCTAATGATAACGGAATCATAGAACGATTTCACTCCACGTTATTAGAACACTTACGTATTTTACGATTACGTCAAAAAGACGAACCTGTGAGCAACCTCATGCCTTATGCCTTATTAGCATATCATAGCTCAGTTCACAGCTTCACCAAGTGCAGACCACATGACATAATTAGAGGACATTTTGACCCAAAAGACCCCCTTGACGATAACATGACTGAACACCTAATGCAGCAATATATCATGACACACCGAGACCAGATGAAAGCTGTATACTTACGACCTTATCAATAATTTTACGCTTACCGACCGTACAAATATCACACAAAATAGGAATAAGAACAGAGATCCCGAAATAGAATACCAACCGGAGGAACAAATATTCATTTCTAACCCAGTAGCCAATCGACAAAAATTAGCACCACGTTACGCACATGACACTGTTTTAGCTGACCTTCTAATTCATATATACACCTCCAAAAAGAAAGGCCCTGTAGCCAAGTCTCGACTCAAACGTACCCATAAGAAATCAAAATTGTTACAGGATACTGCTGGCGATGATAGCTCAACCAATACCGGCGCTCGAGATAAAACTTGAAAGCTTGAACGATGGACCAGGACTCTTACCTTTCAACCTTGTACAAACGAGGCTCATTATGCATTACCACACCTTCCTGCAATACATAGACTTAACTGACATTAAACATAGACTTGATTCTGTGATGTCTCAACTCGACTATTTCCAGACTAAACTAGACAACCAATCCTCACTCTTGTATGAATTTCAAATCAATCACTTAGCTAATAAATTAAGTCAAATTAGCTCTCAGTTAAAAACACTAGAACCCGGTCGTAGTAAAAGAGGTCTCGTAGACGGATTAGGTTCCATTATAAAAACCATTACCGGAAACTTAGACCATACGGATGCCCAAATGTGTAATAAAGCAATTAACCTTTTAGAAAGCAACAACGATAAAATAATATCAGAGTTCAATGAGCATATCAGTCTTAACAAAGTCTGGATGGCTCGATATAGCTACATACTCTCGAAAATCGTTAGCAATCAAGAGAGAATCAATAGTACTTTAGGATTACTTTTAGACGAGAAAACTGCCGCTAAAAATGATCTTATAAGATTCGCAAAGTTTGCTCAGTTGCTGACTATAATTAGTAATAATACGGAAGATTTATTTTTAGAGATAATTGGGATTGAAGATACTTTAGCTTTTATACGTGCATCGAGCACCCATCATAGTATGTTAAGCATAGATACTTTAAGTAATATGATTAAGCGATTAAAAACTATATACGGACAGGATCAGTTAATGGATGTAGATTTAAGAGAGTACTATACAGTTATAAAACCTGGTTATTATTACATAGATAAAAAAATAGTTATCATATTTAAAGTCTTAATAATCCACTCTGATAAGTTTGAATTATACCTACAGATTAGCAATAGTTCCCAATAAACTAATGTACACCTATATCCCTCCTTACCCTTTCGTTGCAACCAATGGGAAAGTTTTCAAGTACATAGAGGCTGAATGCCCGAAGTTCGCCCCATATCGTCTCTGCGAAGAAGGAATCAACCATCAAAATCAAATAAATCAGTGAGGCTAGTTGCTAGTAAAAATAAACTTAAAAAATACTTAAAAATTAATAAATACTTAGTTAAAACTAGGAAAATGATCAAAAAACAAAAATTATTCACCAAAAATGTAAAACATAACAGAGAAAGGTTACATCTCCTGAAACAATTAGATATGTATTCATTAAACCTAGAAAAAAGTACTAGGAAATACCAAATAGACACAGATAACTTGCGGTATGAACTAGATCTACTACAGGAGAAACTTACTTCTATGATCTTGAAATATACAGCATCTGAAAACTAAATGAGCGAATATGTATTGGCAATGAATGAGCTGGTAAGCTCACAAACAAACAAATGTGTACATAGTGAACAACCACCTATTCAACCCACACCGCATCATTCATTGACAATATGTGATACCACCGTGCCGCAGTCTTGTGCCAGTTTGCCATTGTCAATTGCTAACTGCTTGCCTAAACAGAGTATAAATAAAGAAATAGTGTTATTCTGTGATGAAATTGGAAATAATCTAGGCCACTTGTTAACAAATAAATATCCAGGACACTCAATAATGAACTACTGTATGCCTGGTTGTTCTTTATTTGACATAATGAAAAAAGTTTTAAAATGCAATTTTAACCAGGATACTATATTATTAATATTTGTTGGTAATAGGGGTAATGTGAACAAAGGAGAATTACTCCAATATTATAGATCAGAGTGCAACATTAGTTTAAGAAAAATTGTATTGTTTACATTCCCATACAGTCAAAGCTTGGCACAGGAAGAAAACAATTTTAGATCTGAAATTAATATGACATTACATAACTTGACATATAATAATAATTTATTCCATTTAATTGACACTAACAATTATGTTGGTAATCACTTATATTTAGTTTGCGAAAAATAGTTTCTTGCATTTTATAACCTAGTTAAACACATACTTATATATTATTATGATTTTGCGTCAGCAGATTTGGTAAGTGGGTTAATGTCAATGTTGCACACAATTAAATCACGTTAGAGGCTATGTGTATATTCGATTTTTGCAGCGGGTGACTAATGTGCTTAGACATCAACAATATCGAGGGTTTGTAGGCCAGGGCAGTGTTTTGTTGAGTCGGCAGCAGGCCATCAGCACGGAAGTCTGGCCTTGAGTATGTCGCTCTAGGTGCCCTCGTAGTTGATAGAGTTGATGTACCTGTATTCCGCTATTTTCCTAGCACGGCACTCGGCGTCTCCCGTTTTGTGATTATTGGGCTTTTTAAAACGTGAGCAAGTTGCACATTTTGGTGTATCAGCTTTCTTCGCGCACTCTGACATTGAGTGTCCTTCTTCACCACAGTAACCACACGTAGATTTCAGCTCTCTGCATGTTTTTGTTGCATGACCATATTGTTGGCATTTGTAGCATCTGGTAACCAGGGTGAAGTCTCTGACAGGGCAGGACGTCCAATTTATAAAAAGCCTTGATTAGGATAATAGGGCTTTACGTATATTGGCTGTAACTTCAATGACGTAGTTACAGGTCGATGCATCTCTTTTCCCAGATTTGTGGCTTAATTTAATCAAGCTCAAAAAGGACTCCATAGGCATTGCTGGAAACTTGTCGGCTACTTTCTGTTCGTAAATGCATCTGAAGACTTCAGTTTCAGCCAAAGTAGTCGGCACACCTACAACCACGATCCGAGGATTGCGCTTGTTGGGTTCATCGGCGGAAAGTCCTGATGTAGAGAGCTGGATTGCGTGCTTCAGTTTATCAGCGTCATGTTTCGTCTCGGTACTAATAATAACGCCTCCATTTTTGGTCTTGCGTACATGCAGCTTCATTTGATCCGGGCGAATGATTTTTTTCACGAGGTCACTCGACTTTAATTTATGGTTGGGATAAATAGCTACAGAGCTTAAATTTTCCGGTCGAATGAAATCCTTTGCCCTTCTTCACCATTTCCGAAAAGAAACTTTTCCCGCAGAACCAGAGTCCTTAATCGTCTGCTTGAGCTCCCAAATATGTTCCGTCAGGTCGCGCTTTTCTTGAAGGGCATCAACCATGTTATATGCGTGAATGGCTTTCTGCTTGAGCGACTGATATAGGACTGTCATTTGAGATGTTCCAGATCCCACTTTACGGCATAGGGTAGAAATTTTCATTTTCTTCTCCGAGTTGAGTTTACCATCCGCGGCAATACAGCAAACTTCATTTAAGTGCTCTTCGATGGCTGACATCCGTTTTTAAATCTCGGGTGTTGTGACCGACTCAAGGACTGGGAGTTGCGTCATCGTCTTCGATGGCGAGGCGGAGGGGTGCACTGGCCCCCTTGGATTAAAGGGGCTGCTATCCATTGTGTATTTTTACGAGTTCACTATTTGTAGTCCATTATTCACTGAAACTACACACTAATCAAAATTACTGTTACATTACGTTAGTAATGCACTACAGGAGGTCACTAATATTAAAGTAATGATTAAATATTGCTAAAGAGCACGTCTGTGCACTGCGAATCTCAAGTCAATATTCCATTACTAAGCCTATGACAAAATGCCTTAAAAAGACTAACAAAATTACTTTTGACTCCGACTACATTGGCTGTTTTAACAAATGTAAGACTACTCACAAACGACCCGATATTACAATACCCCGACTTCACTAGAGAGTTTATATTAACCACTGACGCATCTAACATAGCTATTGGCGCCGTACTCTCACAAGGTACCATTGGCTCAGATAAACCCATCTGCTACGCCTCAAGAACCTTGAACGATAGTGAAACCAATTACAGTACTATCGAGAAGGAACTTTTGGCCATAGTATAGGCTACAAAATATTTTAGGCCCTACTTATTTGGTCGTAAATTCAAAATACTCACCGACCACAAGCCACTACAGTGGATAATGAACTTTAAGGAGCCTAACTCAAGACTAACTAGATGGCGCCTTAAACTAAGTGAATACGACTATACGAGTACTATAGTTTACAAAAAGGGAAAATATAACACGAATGCCGACGCTTTATCCCGAGTGGAAATTAACAATGAAGAGACTGACTCAATGATAGCCAACCCTTCAGAGCGACCACCATCGAGAGCAGGTTCCACGACAGCCACTGCACATACCAGCACTGAAAACCCTACTCTAGAAGTCCCTATTACTGACGAACCTTTGAACAAATACCACCGAAAGTTATGTATTACTATAGTAGGGGATATTAAACGACGTACAACCGCCATTAAACCTTTTGATACACACACCCGTACATTTATACAAGTTTCAGAATCGAATTTAGAACAAGACGTAGTAAATGCTATAAAGGAATATGTCAACCCCAAAGTTAAAACCGCTATAAAAATAACTCCACCTTTAGGCATGTATTCAATTATACCCATAATCCAGGATAATTTTAAAAGCTCAGCAATTAACCTAGTATTAGCCAAAACAGAATTACAAGACGTCAAGGAGTATTTAAGACAGCGAGAAATTATAAAACACTATCATGAAGGAAAAACTAATCATAGAGGAATAAACGAGTGTCATCTTGCCCTTTCCCTGAAATATTATCGGCCTAAAATGAAGGAGGAAATAACTAAATACATTAACGAGTGTATCATTTGTGGACAAACGAAATATGATAGGAACCCGATTAGACCACAATTTAATGTAGTACCCCCAGCAACTAAACCATTTGAATTAATACACATGGATCTCTTTACAGCTCAAAATGAAAAGTATTTAACAGTGGTAGATGTTTTCTCAAAGTACGGACAAGCATACCATTTGAGAGAATCTCTCAAATGGTATGCTTATTGCTGTACCATCTGATGGTACAGCAATAAGCATACTTCAAGTAGTAGTCAATTATTGTACACATCATGGTTTACCGTTGACAATAGTGACCGATAACGGCACAGAATTAACAAACCAGCTATTCTCCGAATTTACAAGATTCCCCCTAATGATAACGGAATCATAGAACGATTTCACTCCACGTTATTAGAACACTTACGTATTTTACGATTACGTCAAAAAGACGAACCTGTGAGCAACCTCATGCCTTATGCCTTATTAGCATATCATAGCTCAGTTCACAGCTTCACCAAGTGCAGACCACATGACATAATTAGAGGACATTTTGACCCAAAAGACCCCCTTGACGATAACATGACTGAACACCTAATGCAGCAATATATCATGACACACCGAGACCAGATGAAAGCTGTATACTTACGACCTTATCAATAATTTTACGCTTACCGACCGTACAAATATCACACAAAATAGGAATAAGAACAGAGATCCCGAAATAGAATACCAACCGGAGGAACAAATATTCATTTCTAACCCAGTAGCCAATCGACAAAAATTAGCACCACGTTACGCACATGACACTGTTTTAGCTGACCTTCTAATTCATATATACACCTCCAAAAAGAAAGGCCCTGTAGCCAAGTCTCGACTCAAACGTACCCATAAGAAATCAAAATTGTTACAGGATACTGCTGGCGATGATAGCTCAACCAATACCGGCGCTCGAGATAAAACTTGAAAGCTTGAACGATGGACCAGGACTCTTACCTTTCAACCTTGTACAAACGAGGCTCATTATGCATTACCACACCTTCCTGCAATACATAGACTTAACTGACATTAAACATAGACTTGATTCTGTGATGTCTCAACTCGACTATTTCCAGACTAAACTAGACAACCAATCCTCACTCTTGTATGAATTTCAAATCAATCACTTAGCTAATAAATTAAGTCAAATTAGCTCTCAGTTAAAAACACTAGAACCCGGTCGTAGTAAAAGAGGTCTCGTAGACGGATTAGGTTCCATTATAAAAACCATTACCGGAAACTTAGACCATACGGATGTCCAAATGTGTAATAAAGCAATTAACCTTTTAGAAAGCAACAACGATAAAATAATATCAGAGTTCAATGAGCATATCAGTCTTAACAAAGTCTGGATGGCTCGATATAGCTACATACTCTCGAAAATCGTTAGCAATCAAGAGAGAATCAATAGTACTTTAGGATTACTTTTAGACGAGAAAACTGCCGCTAAAAATGATCTTATAAGATTCGCAAAGTTTGCTCAGTTGCTGACTATAATTAGTAATAATACGGAAGATTTATTTTTAGAGATAATTGGGATTGAAGATACTTTAGCTTTTATACGTGCATCGAGCACCCATCATAGTATGTTAAGCATAGATACTTTAAGTAATATGATTAAGCGATTAAAAACTATATACGGACAGGATCAGTTAATGGATGTAGATTTAAGAGAGTACTATACAGTTATAAAACCTGGTTATTATTACATAGATAAAAAAATAGTTATCATATTTAAAGTCTTAATAATCCACTCTGATAAGTTTGAATTATACCTACAGATTAGCAATAGTTCCCAATAAACTAATGTACACCTATATCCCTCCTTACCCTTTCGTTGCAACCAATGGGAAAGTTTTCAAGTACATAGAGGCTGAATGCCCGAAGTTCGCCCCATATCGTCTCTGCGAAGAAGGAATCAACCATCAAAATCAAATAAATCAGTGAGGCTAGTTGCTAGTAAAAATAAACTTAAAAAATACTTAAAAATTAATAAATACTTAGTTAAAACTAGGAAAATGATCAAAAAACAAAAATTATTCACCAAAAATGTAAAACATAACAGAGAAAGGTTACATCTCCTGAAACAATTAGATATGTATTCATTAAACCTAGAAAAAAGTACTAGGAAATACCAAATAGACACAGATAACTTGCGGTATGAACTAGATCTACTACAGGAGAAACTTACTTCTATGATCTTGAAATATACAGCATCTGAAAACTAAATGAGCGAATATGTATTGGCAATGAATGAGCTGGTAAGCTCACAAACAAACAAATGTGTACATAGTGAACAACCACCTATTCAACCCACACCGCATCATTCATTGACAATATGTGATACCACCGTGCCGCAGTCTTGTGCCAGTTTGCCATTGTCAATTGCTAACTGCTTGCCTAAACAGAGTATAAATAAAGAAATAGTGTTATTCTGTGATGAAATTGGAAATAATCTAGGCCACTTGTTAACAAATAAATATCCAGGACACTCAATAATGAACTACTGTATGCCTGGTTGTTCTTTATTTGACATAATGAAAAAAGTTTTAAAATGCAATTTTAACCAGGATACTATATTATTAATATTTGTTGGTAATAGGGGTAATGTGAACAAAGGAGAATTACTCCAATATTATAGATCAGAGTGCAACATTAGTTTAAGAAAAATTGTATTGTTTACATTCCCATACAGTCAAAGCTTGGCACAGGAAGAAAACAATTTTAGATCTGAAATTAATATGACATTACATAACTTGACATATAATAATAATTTATTCCATTTAATTGACACTAACAATTATGTTGGTAATCACTTATATTTGACAAAAGATATATTTTTTATGGATAGGTGTAGTACCTACCTTTCAAAGTATTGCAAAAGACAGTTAGCTGTATCGCTATCATATTATTTTTCTATTACAGCCAAGAATTTGGCTAAACAAGTTGCTTCTATTGAGCAATGCCATGACATGTTATATCATTCAGCCAATAACTTGGTATCCAAAATTGACATTGATAGTAATTTAAATTAGAAATTAGAGCCATAGAGCCATCCTCTAGCAATAATGTACAGAAATGCAAAAATAAATCAAATAAACCTTCAAAATTAGTAAATAGTATTAACCTGGTGCATCAAAATATTCAAGGTTTTCTCAACAAAGATTTAGAAGTAGAATTATTTATGAATTTTAACAGAATATTGGCTTAAAAGCCGCCAGTTTATGTTCAATTTTAATAATCACCAGGTTGGTAGTTCGTTCAGCAGAGTAAATGCTGAATGAATAATTAATATTGCTCATTAATTTTAGTAAGTAGCCAGCTGAAATTTAAAGACCGTAAGGATATTGTGAGCCTATCTGTTGAGCGGACAGTTGAAATAGCTTGTATAGATTTGAAGCAATTTATTGTATTAAGTGTGTACAGGTCCCCTTGAGGATTGTATGACTGCTTTGAAAAGGTAATGAATGAAGTGTTCCACAAGATATGTAACTCGAATAAATTAACCCCGAAACTACAAGTCGCTTGGAAGCTTTTAAAGTTAAACTCATTAATAAATTAACAGTATTGGCTAATCATACTGATCCTAGTCATCTATATGATAATTTTTTTAATATGTACTGTCAACAATTTAATCTCATCTTTATTCCCAAGACTATCTCGGTTAATAGTAACGCGTCTCTCAGTGATTGGGCTACCATTGGTATTCATAAAAGTAGAACACGGCTTTATGAACTATACAATGTAAGGTCTTTCGTAAACACTGCTGAATTTAATTTATTATATGTTAGACATTATTTAAAATTATTTAAAAAAGTTTGTTGTATGGCCAAGTCGCGTTATTTGAGTTCGAAGACAAGAGTAATGTAATTAAAACGACTTGGAATATTATTAATAGTGAAACGGGAAGGTCTAATAACCGAACTGCTGACTACAGCCTGTCTATTAATGACAGCATAATAAAATCAGACTCACAAGTCGCCGCGGCCTTTGAAAATTTATTTTAAATGTTCCCTTTTCAACTACTAAATCCCTAAACTCATCAACTTCTGTTGCTGAGTCTTTTGAGTTGCTGATGCTTGCGATTCGGAATTTAGTTTTGAACATATTACCTGTAGAGATATAATTAAAACCTTTCACACTTTAAATGTAAAAAAGACAGCAGATTTGTGGGGTAATTCTGTAGAAGTTGCTAAGTCTATTATTGACATTGTAAGTAACTGTATCGACTGTGGGGAGTTTCCCAACCTTATGAAATATAGTAAAATAATACCTTTGTTTAAATCAGGTAGTACATCAGACCCCACAAATTACAGACCTATTTCAGTAATACCTACGTTTAGTAAAATTTTTGAGAAATTAATTTTAGACCAATTGCAAAGATTTTTTAATAAACATAAATTATTACATAACAAGCAGTTCGGTTTTACAAAGGGTCGTTCAACTACTGATGCCGTGTTGAACTTTTAGGACATATTTATAATGCATGGGAAGACGAATGCGATGCCTTGGGCATCTTTTGTGATTTGTCCAAGGCATTCGATTGCGTTCTTCATGAAACGTTAATCAGGAAACTCCGCCATTACGGGATCCGGAACACCGCTCTGGATCTTCTTACTTCATACTTCATACAGCATTGACGTTAATGGAAAAAGATCGCCCGGATCTATAGTAACAATGGGGGTCCCACAGGGCTCAATTCTTGGTCCTTTTTGTTTCTTATTTATATTAACGATTTGCCCTACCTCATAAAGGATATAGTTTTGTTTGCGGATGATACTTCACTTTTGTTTAAACTTAAACGTCAGCAGCTGGTTACTGACGATGTAAACAGAGCGATCTCAAAAGTAGTTCACTGGTTCAATGTTAATAATTTACTCCTTAATGAAAAAAAAAACCAAATGTATTAAGTTGACACTACCTCACGTTAGGCAGGTGAAAACTAAAGTGTTGATAAAGGGCGAAGAATTAAATCCTGAAGATAGCACAGTATTCTTGGGCTTAACTTTGGATGCTAAGCTTCAGTGGGGCCCACATATAGATAAATTGTCAAAAAAGCTAAGCTCCGCAGCATACGCTGTTAGGAAAATTCGTAATTTAACCAACATAGAGACAGCCCGTTTAGTGTACTTTAGCTATTTTCATAGTGTAATGTCGTACGGTAGTCTGTTGTGGGGAAATGTAGCCGACATTCAGACTATCTTTATTTTGCAGAAAAGAGCTGTTCGATGCATTTATAAATTAAGTCCGAGACAATCTCTCAGAGAGAAATTTAAGGAAATTAATATAATGACTTTGCCTTCTCAGTACATTTTTGAAAATCTTTTATATGTCCATAAAAACATTAAATTGTTTAAAAAATACAGTGATATCCACAATATAAATACTAGGAACAAACACAAATTTGTTGTACCTCCAACAAGGCTCAAGAAAATAGGTGGCTCATTCAGGTGTCAATGTATACGCTTTTATAATAAACTTCCAAGCCACGTTCAAGATCTGAGCCTTAATAAATTCAAATCATTCATTAAACGCAAGTTGTGTCAGAAAGCTTTTTATACCGTTAAAGATTATATTGAGGACAAAAAGGATTGGGATTGAACTGCTCCAAATTTTATTTTATTTTTATTTTTGCATACTGAATGTTGAAATGAATATTTACTTTGTAAAGTATTATATTATTTTAATTTATTGTGAATGTGAAGACTATGTAGGTCATTGCTTTTTTTGTTTGGTTTTATTTTTTCTCTCAGTTATTTTTAATCATGGTCTGGCAGTTTGACTAATTTATGCGGACTACCCCAACGTCCTTTCTTTGGTATTGTTCGTCGAATCGTTGAGCTCCTTAAGTTCTGAGTTGAGCTGCGCGATTACTGACAAATGCGTGCACTGACTGGACAGGTCCTCTTAATCTGTGTGGTTCTTTCCTCAAAAGACCATTTCAGACACCAATCTACATGGTCTTCACATGAAGTGGCCAAGATTATGTCTGGACTTTATAAGAGACTGTGACCTCTGAGTGTTTTTCGGCCTTTCTTCTCAGAGTAGTCAGATAGGAAACGCCGACCTCATCTAGTTTAAAAAAAAAAACATGATTGACTTGTAAAAGTGTTTGTACAAACCTACTTACAGAAATAAAAATCATTTATCATTTATCATCAACCAACGAGAAGACATCTAGATTGCATCCAAGGCCTCATCTACAACCAATCTCTGGAAAAATCATGCCTGCCTACAAAGCTCACACTGACAAAAGCAGCAATGGAACAACTGGACGACAGACGCTACACACTTACTTTTCTACAACCGACCCGGACAGAGCTACAATGCGAACGTCAAGAATCTATCTCCCTGCACGGACGTTATCTCGCCACTATCCCGAAAAGCTGCCTACTACGCACCGAGCGATTCACTATTATCTACACTAACGACCTTATAAAAGGACAACCGCTAAAAATAACTGAACCTCAACATTGTTGAAGAAACCATCCCACATCTGAAACTAAACCCACTGCACCTGCAAAGCCTACATGAAATCGAAGATAAAATCCTACTACAGCATCCAGTACAAATAGATCACGCAAACCTGGAAAATTCGCTCTACCATACGACGATCCCACTATACGTCGTACTATTCGGTGCAACAGTACTGATCGTTACTATCACTATACGAGTACGTCGGTATAACTTTTGCACAAAGTTTAGAAAACCACAGATATCAGATAAAAACAATGAAAATCATCAATACGAAGATGCAGAATCACCCACAATCAGGAAACAGACACCAGCAACATTTTCGCTAAAAGTTCTCAAATAGTTTCTGTTCTGAGGGGGAGGTGTTACGTGCCCTGCCTACACCAAATCAGCTGAATAGCGACATGATTTTATGCTGTTTACGTCAATCGGATGTTTCCACATAAAACTGCAACACGCCACCTGCTGAATCATCGAATCGAACGCTCACCTACTTCCGAATCTGCGGATGATCCACGTTTAGCAATCGCCAGAATTGTAATATTAAAGATAATTAATTTTATCACTTCGGTACTAGCATCGTCCGAATCTAAACTTAGAAATAGCATAAGCTTAATTGTATTTTTTTACCTTAATTCTTTTTAACCAATAATTTCGGTTTTTTAAGTCCTCCGGCTGTCACCTTCGTAATTAGTGCGATTACACATTACATGTATTCCATTCGTGAATATTGTTGATCGGTATAAAAAAAAATTGTTTGTTAACCGTGGTACTGCCAGTAGAACCACCAGAGTGGCACCACGGTAACTTTCCCTAACCGTGACTCCCCCAATCTCCCCCATAAGTCTTATATATATATATTTTTTTGTTTAAAGTATGTAAATTTTAATTTCTTATGAACTGACTTTTATTCTGGTATAAATTTTACGTAATATCTAATATTAATGAATTAAGGAGATATTTACAGTTGATTCTAAGCGCTTTTAGTAGTTTTATGGTTTTAAATGGGCTTTTTTATAGATATTCCATACATACTTCAAAACTTTGAGGCCGCTATGGGCTAAACCACTATTTAATATCTACACATATTATTATAGATTTTTCAGTTCATTTTCTTATGTAAATAGTTCAATCAACGAGCTTATAAAAATACTGTCACGCATTTTATGAAAAACTTGCTTCGGAATTTAGGCTTTATATAAGTAGATATGAAAAAATTGCAAAAAAGCGAGCCAGCTATGGACTATACTAATAATTATTCTCCGACACTCAATAAGTCAAATGGTCGAAGTCTTTCAGTTTCTCTGAATAAGAACGCCAATGTTGGTCATTTAACGACAAAATCATTGTCTAAATGTACTATGGCCCTTAAATTCTAATGCGCAAATCATAAATAATAATTTCATGCAAGAAGTTTGTACAACAAACTATTAATAAAATTATCTCCCATCCACATAATAACACCCCACGCACGGTTCTCGATCCGACGGCTGTTGACAACGCGTATCAGCAAACGAAGGGTAGGACACCATCAGGCTAAGTGGAGCGACGAACTTCGCAGGGTGGGTGCTAGCCGCTGGGTGAGATTTGCTAGGATCCAGTACGATGGCGTGCAATTGGAGAGGCCTGTCCAGCAGTGAACTGCTGTAGGCTGCTGATGATGTTGATAACACCACTGACAACATGCACATAGTGTGTCAACGTTCGCTGCCGAACTATGGCCGGCTCAAGATCATAAATATATTCCACTTATTCTACCAGTTCGATGAGCGAACAACTTCTTCCCAAAAAATAATCAGACAATTTTGTGAAAAATGATCAGACAGATATGGAAACTCGTCAAGAAAATTCAGAAGCTTAAATTATTTTGAAAACTCGGATCCTATAATATATCAGGTTGGCGGAATAGTTGCACCAAGATATAAGATTTAATTAATTTATTGATAACTTTGTTATTTACAATAATTAATCAGTAATGTAAACCCCAAATAACTCTATTACTCTGGCCCATCTAGTTGGTAGATTGTTGATGCCCTGCGCCCAGAATTCCGGAGGCTGTGCAGAAAAGAAATTGTCCACTGCCATTTTGAGGTCTTCGTAGTTTTGAAATTTTTTCTCACGCAAATAACGCTTTAGTGGTCAGAACAAGTGCTAGTCGGATGGCGCGAGATCCGGTGAGTACAGTGGGTGGTAACCCGGGTGCCATCCAAGCTCTACGATTTTTTGTCGAGTCTCCGAAGCGACATGAGGTTGCGCATTATCATGGAGTAAGTGAACATTTACACGTCTCGGTCGTTTTTCTCTTATTGCGTCAGCCAGATTCTGAAGCTGTTTAGTATAAATGGAAGTCGTAATCGTCCTTTTCGCAGGGAGAAGCTCGTAGTAGAGCGGGCCCTTTCTCATCCCACTAAACGGAGAGGAGATGCTTGCGTGAGTGACGGTTCGGCTTTGGCTGCGTTGGTGGCTCTGCGTCGTAAGGAAGCCAGATGGCGTGCCCTGTGTTGTTATCATAGAGAATCCAGCTCTCATCGCCGGTTACCAGATCTTCAAGAAACTCTTTCTGATATGGCTGAAAAAGAAGCGATTCCCAAATACTAACTCTGACTTGACGATGACTGTCAGTTAGTTGATGTGGAATCCATCGTGCCATTACTTTACGATAGCCGAGTTTGTGTAAATGAGTCGAATGATGACAGCCAAGAGTCTCTGCCAAATCACGCGTATTTATTTCTGGATTAGCCATAAACAGCGGAGTAATTCCTCATCGTCGAAGGTGGATGGTCACCCAGATCGCTCGTGATCTTTAAGAGTTATATCTACCGATGCAAAGCGAGCAAACCAGCGGCTTATCTTCCATCGCGATACAATACCTTCACCGAACGCTTTGTTGATATTAGCGGTAGCCACACTCAAGTTGTGACCCTGACGCCACTCGTAAAAGATGATCGTTCGAAGTTGATGTTCACTAATCATTTTCACAAACTAACCAAATCCTCACTAGGGCGTCTTTATATACCCTTGATGTGATAACTTCGAGAACCTTCTACAATATTCTTACGTATCCCAGATCAATACTAAATATTCCGGAAAGTTCTAGTAATTTACAATTTCTTGTGCAATATTTTTCCGCCAACCTGATAGAGTTTTGTATAAATAAAACCAACAAAAATATTTTTTTTTTAATCTAAAATAGTACTTCCGTATTCAAGCCTGGCTGTATATATATAATATATACTAAAACGCAATAAGTACACAAAAAAAAAATTAAATATTTTGTAGCTGGCAGGCAAAAAAAGGACGTCACGTAGAAACTTTTTCTTTTTCTCTTCTCTCCAATGCTACTTGGTATCCATCGACAGCCTTCATCATAATATCCAGTTTGACCTTAATTTTTGGTACAGGACCATCTTCTCTGTCTTCTACTACTTTATATCGTCTCAGTACTGTTGACAACGCTGTTTTAACTGACATCAACGCGTATTGGTAGCCTGTGGAAAAGAGAATTTCATTTAAAACTAAAATACCATAACAATAAAGCTAAGATTCCCTGTTCTTTTAGTACAGGATTTCATGTAAAAAGATTGGCTAGTCGCTAAGGTTCGCTCTTGTTCCTTATTACTTAGGGTGCAAAATGTTTTTTCTTCCATTTTCAGCCTTACAGAGGTCACGTTATCATTCACTCCCTTTTCGTTCATATCATTCCACATACAAACCATCCATGTTTTCTTTGGTATCCTTCTCCCCCTCCAACATCTATGTAACTACGTACTTACTACCTAACCGAGTTACGTTAGTATTTTTATTGCGCATATCACTAATCTACTTTATCTACTAAAAATACACTTTTCCGTGTCATCAATGCTAAATCGATCTATACCTGATTACAGGGAGATATTTTCGGTTCTTTATACGGTGCAAAACTACAGACATAAACAAAGGAAAACCCTTTTACCATATATAAAATGCAGGCACGTGCACTTATGACATAACAAATAACTATTAGTACTTAGGAGTTACTGGAAATAATTATAATTACGATTGAGAGCGATGTTGATCAGGGGTACGCAACATACAGAGTGACAACCAGCCACCAAATCTCCGAATGACTGACAGAAAATACGAAATCACTGAAGTTAAAAATATTGTTTTTATGAGATATTTATGACATTAATTGTAAACTTGTTTACGTGGTCTTTAACAAAGGTCTGTAAGGTATTCTCCCCAGGGGTAACCCAAGGGGTGCTATGAACACACAATGGTAATGCCTTTCATTTTGACAGTTCAGCAACATGCATTGCGTTATTGACATAGTTGAGCAGACGAATTTGTTAAACATATGTAGCAGTTTATTAGTAATTCCCTTCAAAATCTTTCGGATTGTGATTGAAAGTGTGTTACGCATTTCCCCATCTGCATTCATGCAGTGGTTAGCAGTGAATGTTAGCAGATGTTGGAAACAGGTTGACTGTCTCTGTCTGACACATACCTAATACCAAGCCACTTTTTATGTCAATCATTATAAATCAAAAGATACACAATTGCAAATGCAAACAAGTATTTAATTGTTACTTGGATACAAGGTTAATCAAATGATTTTATTATGTAATATGTAGTATCTGTGAATAAAGTGAATTGAAACAGTTGAAACAGTTTACGCGTCGATGTCCCTGCCACCCTGGGTGTAAAAATGCCCTTAACGAAGCCGCGAGTCACTTGTTTTTCCTATTTGTACTGGACCATACCTACTGGTCCGAAAAAAAGTCGGGAATTTGACCTTCAATATCCCCATAAATATTGAAGGTCAAAGCTCCAACTTTTATTGGACTTTTTTTACGAAAACAAGTTATTACGAAAGATGTTCCAAAATGTATGGACCTTCGGCCAGGTACGTGTACACTATATATAAAATAGGGAAATACATTTAAAACAGTTCTCAACTGTCCAATTACTACTTTAAAATGGCTTTGTTTGCTGGTAAACCACAATTAATTACACTTGAAATTGCAACATACAACAAAAACCTGTCATAGCGGTAAGCTGTCATTTTGATTGATTAATGACGTTTGACATGTTTAATACTCAAGAAGAGTAAGTAACATTGTTGTGACAGCTGACAGTCCTCTTTCTATGATCAGTAGTCGATATAAATGGTTTACTGTCATTTTCATGCACAGAGTAACTAAATCGGTGAGACGCCATGTTGAATGTCGATAAAAATAATTGATAAATATCAATTCTCTACCACAACTGTATACATTTAAATGAATTATCTGTAGTTTTCCCGAATTCTTTGGATTTTTCTCTTTTTTTTTTTGAGGCCCTGGCCCATTTTGAAACATCTCCTTTAAGGTGATGTCGTTTCTAGGAAATCTTTACCACGATTCAACCTATTCTGATACATACACGAGACTTATTTACTTACCGAGGCAGTTCCTAGGTCCATTACTAAAAGGCATGTAACTGCAAGGGTGTTCCAGGTTGAATCTCTCAGGTAGGAACCTATCAGGGTCGAATTTCTCGGCGTCTGGACCCCAGTACTTGGGGTCCCGGTGAACGCCCCATATTGAGCAGACCACGCCCGAACCAGCGGGCAAAACGCGACCGGACGCTGTAGAAGATAAATGATGATGAAATGAAGATCAATAAAAAATGTTATGGGGAACTATAGCTACATCTCCTCTTCCAGGATTACAGGCGTCATGTTATGTTTAATTATTATCCTGCCTTTAACCTCGATGTACGGCCATTAAACTAGTGTCAAATGCGCGTTCGTTACCAAACTTTCCTGGTGAGCATAAATAACTTAGGCGAAAACTGTCGACTATTGTGGACTTTTGTTCACCGTGAGGAGCTTTTTGACAAAAATGTAACCCTTTCTCTCAGTACTAAGATTTTTTACTTTTTGTAAAAAAGCCCTATATTTCAAAACTCTAAGCATTTATATTAAAACAATATTACAGACACTTGAACTGTCAGAGTCATTCAGTTAGTCAGGAAGTTGAAGCTAGTTGCACATTCCAAAACGTAGATCTCTATGGAGAAGAACGGGCAAGAAACTCCACACACTCTTTTAAATCAAGATATTACAAAATCCTGGGTACATTATTCTCGTTGTTTCTATATGTGAGAGCGATCTGTTCGGCATTTGATTTTGTCCCCCCCCCCCCCTTTTCTGATTTTGTCTACAATCTAACATATCCGTACAAATTGTAGATGTTTGCCCCCTTTTCGGAATCCTGTATTTTTTAATAAATCCTCGCCCACTATTTTCGAGTTTTTAATAACTATTCTCAGTATTCCCCCTTTATATAGTATTCTTGAACATGATAGATATAAAAAAAAAACAAAGTCAGATATGGGGACTGCCAACAGCCGGTCTATTCTGTAAAATTCTCACCGTGAAAACTTAGGTGAAGTGAGCTTGAAGTGAGCTGTAATTCCACCTGATGCTAGGGATTGACAATATAGACAGCTCACTCCACGCTCACCTTACCTAAGTTTTCACGGTGAGATTTGTACAGAACACTACTGAAGTGAAAACTTGACAGCGTGAAGTGACACGTGACGTGAGCGTGACGCGTACTTGACGCGAACTCGTAAGATTATTCCCTACCGAAAATCACTCAACGCGCCTAAAGGAGTTTTCACTTCAAAGTTTTAAAAACAATTCAAAATAATATAATAATTAATATACAACATGCCACGTGGATCAGCACCACCCAGCTCAACCATTTTGTAGGGTACCGAATGATCCAACATGGGCGCAACCATCAGTGAGACATTAAAGTGAGCATGACAAACTCTCAACTGCCATGCTCTTTTAAGTCAACATAAATGTACATCACATGTACATCGTACGATATCATCGTTCATCGGATATCCGGATGCATTTATTTTACCTACAGTTGAGGTGATAGCTAATAGAGAATGCACTTTTGTATCGAAAAAATCCCGGGATTCCGGAATTGATAAATTTAGTACTTTTGACTATAGAATCGAATGCTAGCTAATGTTGTAAGATAGGTTGCCAAAACTGCCATAGCAAACGTCAGGATAAGTTATGTTAAAGAATTTCAAGTAAACAAGCACATGAATAGTTATGTGATCCCGGTGTCCCAGCATTTTATAAATAAATACCATATTAATAACCACATATTTAAGAAGTCCTTTAAATACCATGTTTGCGAGTAGTAATGCATTCCCTGATTTTCTAGAATCCCGGGATTTATATTAAAGTTTCGCCTTACTCCAGGTAGCCCGCGCAATTCAAATTTTCTTACGTTTTTTTTGCAATTTGCAGGTCAGTATCAGTAGTATGTTAATTTGAATATAATTCGCACCGTGACAAATATGTATTTATCTAATTTAAAACATCAATACAACTCTCTAATTTCATATAATCCTAATTAATAACTATTTCATGAAATCTTGACATTTCAGGATTATACTAACTTAAGGAGTTGTATTACTGATTCTAATGAATATAATTTTGTAAATTCATAAATGTTACGATCGCGAATCATACTTTAATCAATATACAAGCTAATACTGACTTGCAAATTGCAAAAAACCTAATAAAATTTGGATTTCGCAAGCTACCTGGAGCTTCCCCTTAAGAAAAAAAAAATAAGAAGCCGTTCCATAGTTTCTTAGAAAAATTAACTTTAGGTAAATATGCATCCGATTATCAGATCTCTTATCATAACCTACTAGACGGCTCCATGGTACTCGCATTAACTATTGAAAAAATGTAGAAGAACTATAGAAGTGTACTCCAGTACCTATGTACTACACAACACAACACACATCACTACAAAATCTTGAACAACACATTGAATTTTATGCAAATAATTTAACAGCTATGGTTAACTACTTACGTAACGTAGTATCTTCTAAGACTTTCCGAATAATTAGCGGCACTGGTGGGAATAACCTCAAAGATTCCTTAACTACTCGCTCCGTATACTTTAACTTGATTAAATCTTCTTTTACTAACATACGATCATCGTCAAATACCTCGCAGAGCCTGTAAAAAAGATAATAATTTTAATAAAAAATCATTTTATTAACATTATTTTGATACTCCCTAATTTTGCCAGTCATTTTGAAGTCCTATATAATTTTCATGAAATATTATTTATTAAAATACCAACATTAATTTATTTCATTACATGGTTATTTCCCTTCTAAATTATTGTATCGGGACAACCTTTTGGAATCTGCTGTTGGCTGTCAACAAGGTGACGCCCTGGGGCCAGTGATTTTTAGTTTAGCCATTCACCCAATTATTCGACAACTAAATAAATTACTGTATCGGGACAGCCTTCTGGAATCTGCTGTTGGCTGTCAACAAGGAGACCCCCTCGGGCCAATGATTTTTAGTTTAGCCATTCACCCAATTATTCGACAACTAAATTCCAAATTTAACGTTTGGTATCTTGATGATGGAACCTTGGGAGGCGATGTAGAAACTGTTAAATGTTAAATGACCTTCTAATTATACCTAATTCTTAAAAAAAAATAATTTCATTCCATTGGCCTTGCTCTCAACGTTGGTCTCAAAATTATCGTATATTTAGCGGACAGTACAGACAGACATAAATTCCCAAATTTAGCCCCAGAAATCAAAATTATTGAAAAACCTCTCTTCGTCTCCTTGGGTCTCCGATCTTCGAGAATTCAATTCCCGTTTTTATTGAGGAAAAAAAAAAAAAAAATAATGAAGTTTCGGAAAGATTGTTCAAAATTAATATGCATTCGGCCATAACCATAATCGGTTACTGCTGTTTTGGCCCTAAATTAACATATGTCCTTCGCGCTTTCCATTTATGGAAGCACACTCACCTTTTAGACAAATTAGACAAAATTATAGTTTAACTTCGATCTTAAATGTGGCCATGGATGACCGACCGAGTTTGAGCACAAGCTACTCTTCCCATTCGTATGGGATACCTCGGCGTCCGCAAAATTTCTAGTATTAGTTTACCGGTTTTCATATCCTCGGTCTACGACACTGAGAAATTAATCAGGAAAATCCTAGCCTCCACACTGGTTAATTTGGATGTGCCTTGTTTCACCGATGCTATGGATGCCTGGAGACACGCTTGCCCAAATTCAGATCTACCCGACAATCCATCTTCCCATAGACGGTGGGATGAGCCGCTCTACAGAGTAGGTAGTACAGAACAATTTACTTGACACGTCTGCTACTACTGCGGAGCGTGCGCGCCTGCTGGCTGTGGGTAAGTGGGAATCGGATCTGTCGCTCCATGCACTACCATCGTCGAACATAGGCACTTTGTTCGAAGACGCTACTTTCTGCCTCGCCGCTTCCCTGCGACTATGAGCTCCCTGTTGAGAACAACAGGGAGCTCCTGAGAATCCTCATCGCTGTCACTGTAGTGAAGTTGTCAACAGCATCGGACACCAAGAAAGTCTTGCAGCTGAAGTGCGGGTAGTTTAGCGTGGCTCGCGAACATTAACGACATCATCCGACGAGCTCTTGTCATGGTTGGCGTTCCAGCTGTATTAGAACCCAATGGCTTGGCACGCGACGATGGCAAGAGACCGGACGCCATGTCTTTATTTCCGTGGAGTGGAAGGTGGGTAGACTTTTAGTGATGGGCGCAACGTGTGTCGATACTCTTGCGCCATCTCATCTTCCTGACACAGCGTACTGTGCTGGTGCTGCTGCTGCGGCTGCGGAAAACCTCAAGCGGCGGAAGTATAATAACCCTATCGGTAACTATATTTTTGAGTCGTTTGGGGTTGAAACCCTCGGGCCGTGGGGTCCAAGTGCTCATGGTTTGTTCAACGAAATCTCTAAACGGCTGATTGACACTTCCCGTGACCCAGGGACTGCCTTTTACCTTGACCAGAGGCTAAGCATTGCCATACAACGTGGCAATGCCGCCGGTCTCCTGGGTACATTACCACTCGATAGCGATGCGGAGAAATTTTTCGACGCCATATTTTAGTTTTTTAATAGTTTTAGTTTAGGTTATTATATTTTTAACTTCATTATTTATACAGTTTATTTGAAATGGGTTTGCTCTTGACGAAAGTCTAGGTCAGTGGTGACAGAGACAAACTCCACGATGGAGTGAGCTTACCCAGAAGAAGCCTGTTCACTAACTTTGAAGAGATTCGGGTTGTATGCGTTCGGGAACACAGATGTAGATAGTGAGTTTCATTCTTTTGCCGTGCGCGTTATGAAGGGTGTTTGGAAGCGCTTAGTGCGAATTGGTGGAATAACAACTAGGTATGGATGGTAACTTGAAGTGCGTGTAGATGTTCGAGTGCAGAAGGGGGCGGTAGGATGAGGTTGTGGAGTTCCTGAACGCACAAACTGAAGTACAATCTGTAGAAGACCGACAAGCAGGCAACCTTGCGGTGATAAGCCAAGCTGTGAAGCTTGGCAACCACCAGTTTTACGTCGTCAATGAACCTCATAGCTCTTACCTGATCCATTCCAAATGTGGCTATAATACTCCATGCAGGATCCGACTTGCGCTTTATAAAGGGTCAAAAGCTGTCCAGGCGTAAAGTATCGTTTAACTCTATTTAGGATGCCCAGTTTTTTAGCCGCAGTTTGGGCTTTGTGCTCAATGGTAGCGCCGAAGTTATGGCTTAAGGTCAAATCTGTCCGTTCTACTATGGCCTTTCTCAAGGAACGACGAAATTCATCCCCGCTAGTTATTATTAGTTTTTTAGCTGGACAAGTATCTCTCCAAAAATTAATGAAGCGACAGGTAAGAAGTGTCATTTTACTGCTGCTAATTAAAAGTCCGACTTTAAAAAGCCCGACAATCGCGATGCAAAAATCTTAAAACATTCCTATTTAAAGTCGTAGCTTCAAGGAATTATTCCTGTCAATTAAACTGATGAACTTCTCTGTGTTACAGCATAATAATATTTAAAAAAGACATTGAATAGTCCTTACAAAATTATACACTGCATGAGATTACCTCTACTTGCATGATAGTTTTATCTTCTACCTAATTAAGCTTATCTACAACTAATCTAGGCTATATATTAGGGAATTCGTAAATGTAAATCCAACATTATGCATAGATGTCATCAATGCATCAATCAAGTTATCTGCCACCTACCTGTCTTGTTACTAATTAACCTATAAACAAAGAAATCTATTTAAAACATGAAAGAAGTTATGAACTAAATTAGTTTATATTATTCATAACATAACCACATAACCCCAGATAACCTCATAATTTATAATGGTTGGTTTTGTCAGTAATTAAGTTAATATGGCAAGAGCCTCGACCAAAACCTGAGGAGGCTCTCTTTAGGCAGCTGGATCAAGGGCTTGACTTAGAAAGCGGTAAGGTAAACGTACTAATAATACTCGTCGGCTTTTGAAATCCACTGACTTTAAAGAGCCGCTGTGTGAAAATTATTTCATTCAGAATGTATATTTTTGCATGGCGAAATACGATAAAAATATATTCATTATAAGTAAGCAGTTCATTTCTAAAATTTTGAGTGATAATAAATACTTAATTAAGCAGATGTAAAAAGGGTGGTTTGTACCAATAGTCATCAGGTATGTACTATTTCCCATCAAAACGACCCAGCAATCGTCAATTTTTGATGCTAATATGAACTCCCAGGTCTTAAACATAAAGTTCCAGATATAAGATAAGTAACTTTACACACTTTGACACTTTGATAAAATGTGATTGTCTTTGATTGATGGGGATACACAATTAGAAACAAAAGATAGTTAGAACAAGAAATTACTAAAGGCTATTAACAAAGCAGGTAGGTAATAAAAACAGCAAGATAAAATTAAATTCTAAAATATTTCCGCTTAAAAATTATGAGATCAAAATCACAGAATCAGTTTTATCTGAATCAAGTTTGACGTGAAATAATTACTGCCGCGGCCTGCAAAACGGCATTGAAGGACGAACGTGAAAATGTGTGCCTTGGTTGCGGCCAAAGCTTGTATAGTACTTTGTTAAGTAAATTAATTATAAATCCCAGAATCAATGACGAGCAACGATAATTTTTTACGCGTCAATAATATGTTCTTTTGTTTAAAGAAAGAACGTCTTATAAACTTTGACACTTTTCATATTAAATCAAGATTATCTTTAACTTTTACATATTCTTGTTCAGTTTACAGTTTACTGTTACCAGATCGAGTATCCGATTACAATTATTTATCGGTTCAGCCATTCTTATCGCGATCTAACATGACTATCCAGAATTGAGACGGTTACCCTAAAGACACACTTTTCCATTTACAAATATAAACGACCACTTACTCTTCATACACTTTCTCCTGGATTTCCGGGTATTTTCCCAACAGCTGCAATGTATACCCCAGGGCCACAGCAGAGGTATCCGTCCCCGCTATAGTAAGCGTCAACACTTCTTCTCTTAACTCCACATTGGTATACCCTTTTTCACCGCCAGATAAATGTATTAACAGGTCTAGGAATGTCTGATTCTTGTATGATCCCAAATCTGCAAAAGCAATTTTGGATTTAGTTTACGTCTCGTCATTTGAATCTCAGTGTATTGTCGAAATGTTTGCGGTTGATGAAATCTTTATTCATAAACTGCATTACTGCCGTTCAAGTTGTTTGCATTTGCAATAATTATCTAGTTAACATAGGAATTATACATTGTTACATTACAATAGAAGCAAGATACGTAATACTTCATGCCTTAAAATGCTCTCACCAAATTCATGATCCACTTCTGTTCTAGACTCTTTTTCGAGTTTTAATTCTTCTCTCTTCTTTTCGATAACCTGTAAATAAATAAGTTCTTCAACGTCCATTGAGGTTACCTACAATAAATACCCAATCTTATGCGCTTATGGCTGGTCTGGTAGCAACTGAATGAAAATAGCCGAGGATGAAATTAGGCCTCCTACACCTATGCTGATGAAGACTCAATCTAAAGCAGTCGTTCCACGCATAGCGAAAAAAATTGTGTAGGTAACGAAAGGATTTGATAATTGCGTAGTAGAAACAAGTGACAAACTGCGAGCACCATCCCTTCTGAAGCCAATCGTGATGTTTTCAACAACATCTACGTCTACAACCTCTTCACCAGAAAGGAAGAAAAATTACCTCATCAGTAAATCCATGCATGAGTGCTATATACTCCTGGTGCTTCTTGTACTTAGGGAACCACTTGTACAGCCAGTCTGGTTGTAACCACAAGTGGAAGATGCGCTCGCACACCAGGTTCAGAACACCGCACATCGCGTTTATGAACGGTTGGTCTGAGTTCTCTTGTGCGTTGATTTTTACTCCTATTGCTGTTTCTGTCAATTAAAGATAGATTAGTGCAATCCCAATTAGTCCACGGGATGAAAATGTCACGAACTCCTGATAAAAGTGTCCCTGAACTTCAGGATTCAGTTAGTTTAGCATACACACATATGAACTTGACGGAACTAGATCCTGAATTTCAGGTTTCAGGGACATCTTTATCAGGAGTTCGTGGCTTTTTCTACCGATGGACTAATTGGAATAATAAAAATGTTTATTTTCTCCACCACGTAATGAAAAATTAGTAAAATACATAATTTGTATATACAAAAATACATTGATGTTGTGGTGTCTCGAGCTTGTACTAGGAATACCTGTGTTACAGTTCTCCAGGCCTCCAAACTACACGGACAAGTCACAGTAATATAAATAGATGTTGGGATGGCAGAAAAACAATTTAAGACAAGGAAAACAAATAATTAATATATTCAAAACTTGTCTCCTAAAATGGTGTATAAAGGACGTGTCAAGCTGCTTTTTATGAGATGACTTCTAAGTCTCTCTGTAACTTCATAATCGTGAGATTGAAGCCAATTTTGGACTTTAGTTTTACTATTGTGTATGGATAACGGGTAAATGGAAATGGCTTTATTGACTTTGTTGTTTAGGTAAGGAAACAAAAGAATCTACGGCTGATGCTGGTTTTGAAGGACCGTGATTTATAGACTGTGTTTGCGTCTCTTGCTAAGGATTTCAACGGGATTGTATGGAAGTTGAGTATGCCTACGAATGATAGTGTTTAAGATGAATAACTGGCGAACAGTCAGTAAGTAGTTCGCAATGCTGGTAAAGTTAAAAAAAAAGATGGGGAAGTTTATGACCAACTTTAAGAACAGCTCACTGAGCTCTCTCTAATCTCAGCAAAGATGTCTTTGGGGCTCCCCCCCCCCCCCCCCCCCCCTCCATGCCGTTATGCAATGATAAGATTGATTGAACTAGTGCGTAGTATACGGTGTCAATATTCTTAGTTTCCGCCACATGGCGTAAGTTCTTGAAAACAAATATCAATTTTCGCGTTCTCGCTGTAAGTGCGTCTATGTGCGGCTGAAAACTAAGACGATTGTCAATCTGAATACCCAAATATTTGATAACGGTGCAAGAATTATCTTGCAGAAAGGAGTGTGATGTTATTGAAAAATTTGTTTAAGAAGGGATCGCGTGATTTTTTATGGAAAAAGGAATATACATAGATTTAGACACGTGTCTTAATCTATGTATATTTTTATAAGAGTGAGTTTTTGTTTTTGTTTTGTTGTTATCCAATGGAAAGGTCCAAGTGATTTGTCACATCAAATGTGGCCCGATTTCAAAAATTGTTTTTTTGTTTGAATGGGTATGCTCTCGAGATAGTCCCATTGTCACCAAGTCATAATCTGATGTCGGGATCCCATGGAAATCAAGGCCAACCCTCAAATTTTATAGGCTAAGCGCGCACTACGATTTTATTCGTTGCGGATAATAATCGCAAATCTGTAAACAGTACCAATATACTAGAGTCCGCGAACTGCGGTATAAAATCTCTGCACCGGGAAAAGCAATATTTCGTAAAAGGTGATGAGCAGTTAACAGTAGTCTTGTAACTTAGATAAATTACAAACTGACTCAATAAAAAGTGAACAATACAAACTTTTTTGCAAAAAAAAAAGAACCGACTTCCAAAAAAAAAACACTACAATGTGAAAAATTACTTGAAGTAATTTTTAACTTTGTAGCATAGAACTATTATTACTAGCGTACTTTATCTCAGTGCTTTGTAGTGTTTTTTTGGAAGTCAGTTTTTTTTTTTAACTGTTAACAAAGCCCCCTTCTGATTAGACACCTCCCAACTTCACACCTCATCACCTCCCTCACCACCTGTATCACCTGATTAGGAACCTACTTTTATTCCTTCTAGATAAATTACTGTTCATAAAAACTGTGGTAAAACATACTTTCTCCTATGAGAAATGTTTACTATAAATAGATACGCAAAACATATAATTCAGAAACTTTGCACAAATGAAGTTAAATTGCCTGAACAACGGCCACGTTTGCGTGTAGAAATAATTATCATGACAAATGGATCTAATCTGAGCCGTTCAGCCGTACCAAGTATGATAAACCACGGTAATTTGAACTATCATCAATCTAAATCACGTAGGCACAAAGTTCAACGATTTACTTGCCAGAATTAGAAAACAAATGATGGTGAATTCGCCTTCGGTTTTGACCTTTAGGTTTAAAATTAACCCGTCTAACCTTTTTTAGCTGAATCTAAAAGCCATAGGTATGATATACGATATATACTTTATACTTCATAAACCTTTTATACTTAGGCAATAATTTCTTCGAAATTCAACAAAAATAAAAAAAATCAACAGAACGTACAAAACAAATTTAAAAAAACCGGACAAGTGCGAGACGGACTCGCGCACGAAGGGTTCCGTACTATTATATATAAAAACGGCAAAAAAAATCATGTCTGTCGTATGGGAGCCCCCTTAAATATTTATTTTATTCTGTTTTTTAGTATTTTTTTATTATAGCGGCAACAGAAATACATCATCTGTGAAAATTTCAACTGTCTAACTATCACGGTTCATGAGATACAGCCTGGTGACAGACGAACAGACAGACGGACAGCAGAGTCTTAGTAATAGGGTCCCGTTTTACCCTTTGGGTACGCAACCCTAAAAAATAATAATTTCACAGCTTCCTCTAAAATAAATTTGATCTCTAACAGAGCAGAGAGAGTTTTGTAGTAGAATACATATTTTAAATATTATTATGGGAAGTTGGGAATAGCACTTAGGTAATTCTAATAATCCATAATTTTTTTTTAAACTATGTATGCCATAGGCTTCTACTCCGTTCACCTATCATACCCTATTTTTTTCAAGACGGGAAATAAAGTCACCCAGTATAATTATTATAAACGTAAAAAACCATCACCCAATGGCGACTGCGGGCTTAAAATAGTAGTGAACCTATGGGGTTCGGTTGACATTCGAGCACATATTGACATGAAGTTCAGGATTAAAAATGTAATTCAGGATATAATTAATCGAACTTACCACACACAGAATCCAGGGTGTATGAGCTAAGAAACGGCCAGATGCTGAACTTTCCAATGCCGGAAGAATTCTTCAGTTGCTTCACCAGCTTTTCGCTCTGTTCAGCGAAAACATGGACAAAGTTTTCGACTATCCTAGGGCTGAAGGCTGGCACTAGGATCTTACGGCGACGGCGCCAGATAGGAACTGTTTATGAAAGAAAATATGGTTTCAGGAAATATACTGGAACCGAAATATAGCATAAGCAAAATCAACTGCGGGATGCGGGCCTATATACTACCTATTGCACGTCAACAGCTTGTGCGGCGTTTTACGCAGCTGCTCAGTGTATGTACAGATGCCAGCACATCTAGCTACTAAAATCTGTCAAATTTCTTTAATAGATTTTCAATTTTATCGCTAAAGCATTAGGTTCAAGGTTGATTGGAAAAATTTGACAGTTTCGGGTAGCTTGACCTGCTGGCGTCTGTACATGCGTGAGTTTACGTGCATTCACAAAAACTATGTTAACTGTAATTGTAAACCAATTGTACGCGAAAAATGTGTTACATATCTCGGAATAAAAGTTGACGAAAACTTTTCGCGGTAAAAGCACATTGAGTACTTGTGTAAAACACTTAGAATATTACTAGGTAAATTCTACTATCTAAGCTTTAAAGTGCCAAGTAATACCTTTAAGTGCCTTTATCTACAATTAGTTGACCCAATATTAAGTTACGCCCTCGACTGCTATGGACTGACATTCAAAAGTTAGTTAGAAAAATTAGAAGCACAACAAATTAGATTTTAAAACTATTAGTAAGTAAGAAAATTCAAAACAAATGTAAAGATGATAATAATTAGGTAATTAAAAATTGGCAAAAATCTTCCCATCAGCTTAAAACATAAATACCTACTTCTGGTTAACAGTCATGGCAGCTGGGAGCGCGAGCGTCACTCGCTAGTTGCCCATAGCTACGTAACTGGGATGGTTTCAGCAGGTAAGTTTGTGGTACCCAGAATAAGTAATTATTTTAGCGACCGAACGCTTGATAAAAGAGTACCATAATATTATCTTCTGATATAAGAAGTCAGAAAATAAAAGGTAAATTTGCCAAACCACTTAAGCAGTTTTTTTTTTTTCGAGAGTTTGTAGACGTGTTCATGTTCATGTTTCACATGTTCTTAGGAAAGTGGTCTGCAGATTGTTGAGGAAGAACCAACAAGTAATTAATTAGTTTTAAGTAATATTTAGATAAGTAAGATATTTCCTTTATTCACTTTCCATAAGACAAGATATTATTGTTAGTTACTTTATAGCCACGATATGTGAAAACTAAGTGTCCGCACATTATCCTTATTGGCAATACTGTTTGTTCCGTTCCCATAGACAAACCATGAAAACGGTTTTGTGGGGCATAGTTATTAAGATTTTTATAAAATCTGTATTTTAATAAATAAATAATAATAATAACCAAAAATATTCCCACTACTGGCGTACAGCGCCCAAATTGCGTAACATAGATTCAATCACAATCAATCAGTTTTGAAGGATATTGCTTCGTAGTTTTTTTTCTTCGTAGGTTTACTAAATTCTTCTGCTCAACAACGTAAATAAGGCAATGAACGTGGCTGAACAGTCAAATGAAATAAATTAAATTAATTAATAATTATTTATGATTAATAGATTTAATTAATATATTAGGTGAATTTATTTTTAAATGTTATTCTATTTTTAATTTTAGAATAATATTGTTTTTCATGTGTGTTATATTGTTAATTTTTAAATTTTAATTGTACGTGTATTTGTTAGTGTTTTATTTTATTCTTATTATACACAATTATTTCAAACACAATGTAAATTGTTCATGAATAAATTAAAATTGAATGAAAGAAAATGCGATCAATTGTATTTTTATGTTTGCACGCAACTACCCTGCAGGGCTCCTCTCCGTGAGAGGGAGTGGGGATTGGTGGCAGTGACAGTCAAGTGTCTTGGAAGATGCATCAGGCTCTAACACTGTCGAGTTCACGTGTCTAGTGAGGTGATGCTTCACTGGTATGGGTGTATAGAGTGAGAGCGAACATAACGTCACTAGCATACTGGTTTGAAGCTAGTTAGCAGCTAACGCAAAGCTATTTACAAAATCGGCCAAGTGCGTGTAGGACTACTCACAATGAAGGGATCCGTAGTTGGGATGAATCTATCCCAAGAGCAAACTTAACATTGTAGCTGAAAAACATGTTCTCCCATACATTCCAACTGTAAATATAAGTTTGTACGCACAATATTGAGAGATTTACCATGTTATTTTAAGATATATGTTCTAAGACTTCTTATAAGTTTTCCTGTTATCTATAGGTATATAACTATTTTCCGTATTTTTTTTCAAAAATTTAGGCTCAGTAGTTTCGGAGATAAGGGGGAATGGTTTCGTCTATATTCTTAAATAACTTTAAAACTTTTATTTCAAAATTATAAAAAAGATATATTTGAGACCGTCACAGCAAGCTCTTTCATTTGACATGTCACACGGTACCTACAGTTTGCAAAACTTTTTTTATTTTCTTCTTGCCCCCAAAATTGACCCCCATATTTAAAATTCATTCATTTACGTTACACGTCCGTGTTGGGGTCACAAAAATTAATATGTGTATCAAATACCAATATGTGTACGTTGCACGTGTTGTTTTTAATTAGTAAATCATTGCATGAATCCGATATTAATATTATGTTGTAAATTGCTTCATTTAAGTATTGTTAATTAACTACACTACCGAATTGGGACACTGTAATGGTAGCGTTTGTATGTAAATATTGGGTTAGCTAATAAGTAATGAGCGACATACAACTATTTTATTTGTATTTATTTATTAAATGAATAATTGTTAATCATTAATAATAATATATATTCACCGTCGTTTTCTACTACCATTCGCCAACGATCTGGCAAAGACTGAATGGCGTCCGCATAGAACTTCGTTGGTTTTGAATTGAAGAGGTCATCTATATATTGTTTCAAGTGTGTTTCATCGTCGAAGCTTTTTTCCCGTAAATTTTTACTAAGTGATCGGAACAAGCTGAAATCAGTTGGTGCTAAGTCCGGCGAATATGGAGGGTGGGGTATTATTTACCAATTAAGCTCCAATAGTTTAAGCCTGGTACTTTTAGCAATATGCGGCCTGGCATTGTCGTGCAGGAAAAATATTTTGTCGTGTTGTGGACGTTTATAATGGATGTCAAGCTTCAGTTTTTCGAGTTGATCACAATATACCTACCTACCTACCAGACAGAAAGCATTACCTTGCGAGGATGAAGATCACCTTTTGAGGTTGGTTTTCCCTGTTCTTTACATCCCAGCCACTGGTGCTTGCGTGTGATTAACATAGAGAACCCACTTTTCATCTCCAGTGACAAGATGATCTAACCAATTAAATGTGCGGCGGAAAGATAAAAGTTGTACACAAATCTCAGCTCGGTAGGTCAGTCTAGGGTTCCCAAACACTATAATTGTAAGTCTTTCCCAAACCACGTAAATGATTTTTTATGGTGCCATGAGAGCATTCGAGCTGAACAGCCAAATCGCGTGTAGTTCTTCGAGGATCTTCTTCGATTAATAGTTTTAATTTATCGACATCTATTTCCACGGGGCGCCCAGAACTTGGTTGATCGGTTAAGGAAAAATCGTTATTTGGGAACCGTTGGAACCAGCTCTTTGCTGTTGCTTCGGAGACTGCATCGTGAGCTATCCTTTGACATATTATATTACGTGTAGCTTCTGCAGCAGAATGCCCAGATTGAAACTCATATAATAAACAATGTCGTACGTGGGTTTTAATATCACTCATTTCTTTGTGAACTTTAACGCACTAACAGCCAAACTATTAATAATGCGCATGAGCGCGACTCGCTCTTTATATACCCTCTGCTACAGAACGTTCTCGAACCTTTCCGAAAATTCTAGAAATTATAAACTAAAACGCTCATTACTTATTAGCCAACCCGATAAATAAATAAATTAAAAATTTCAACTAAATCGGTAGATTAGCCTAGATTCGGAGCAAATTGTCTGTGATAAACGGACAGACAGACACACGACTTATCCTATAAGGGTTCCGTTTTTTCCTTTTGAGGTACAGAACCCTAAAAATAAACCGTATTATTACTACAATACCCATCATATTTGAAGGATAAGGTCACTGTTACACTAACGGTAAGGTGATAATCTAGCACTGCATAGTATTACATAACACAATTTATGACTCATCGTAGTGCCGACTCTATTATAGGTGAAAACTCATGTTTTACTCGACATAACATGCTTGTTTGGCTGTCAGTCCAAGGTGTTGTATTATTGCTGCCAAATCATGGTAGGTATTCGCACCACTACTCGCCAAAAATGACCTAGTTAATCGGTACAGAAACCCTCAAGAAACTATCGTTTCTTGAGAGTTTCAATACAGTTTCAAGAAATCTAAGAATACTTATGTATATAAAATGGAAGCTTCTGTAAGTTTCTGTGCAAATAGAATCCAAATTCAGTTTGGTCCAAGCTAGAAGAACTTGTTAAGGTGGAGATTCATAGAGGACCCCAACCAAGAGTGCCAAATGTGGTGCTGTTCCACAAATAACGGGACACCTACCATCATGTCCCTACGTGCATGTAATAAGAACTAATGAGCTCTACTCATAATTGCATACTCTTAGCTAAATTCTGTGGTCTGACGCAATTTAGAAGAAGTTTTGGCATGGTTTTGTCACTAACATTTGTGATCTTCTAGATAATCATCATGACACATCACAAGTTTGCAACACAGCCCGATTTACCTTGTTGTTGGAATTTTTATGTCCTTTCTGACGAAATATTCTGTTTTACTGCC
Source organism: Dicycla oo (assembly GCA_948252095.1). Lineage (NCBI taxonomy): Eukaryota > Metazoa > Arthropoda > Insecta > Lepidoptera > Noctuidae > Dicycla > Dicycla oo. Next base: position 11,761,933 of record OX411714.1, on the reverse strand, counting down.
TGTGTGTAACTGCTAATATTATTTTCCTTATTGTTGTACCACCGAATTATTACGAATTCGCTCGCATTTGTTCTTTAGGTGGGACATTTTTAAACAGACGTGACTTGAGGACATATGGACTAATTAACATTAATAATGGCTATTGAAATTTTAGTCATGTTTTTTAAACACCCATTACCTATGTACAAAGACACTTTCATGTAATAAACTATGTAGCAGAAGTATGACAAAGGCCAAAGCCTAAATCTAGTTATGAAACAGCTAGAACTATTTTATATCATTTGAGTATCATCCTGAATATCCAACATGGCAACAGCAGACACCCTTGAGTCACTAAAGTAACCCTTTGATTTGATATTAGACTTTTTTAAACTTGTGTTGTCCAGTGAACTTAAAGCTGCCAAATTAACTGAAAAAGTGCAGTCATTTTGAAATGTCCGTTTCTGATCAGCTCGTCCCGCTGTCAACACTTGTATGTCACTCATCTTTAAGTTATTAGTTGCCGTAATTAAAAACAGTGTTCTTACCTGGAGCAAATATTCCGCCATTCCCAATAATTTTTTTAATGAACCTGTGAAGATCGTCCTTCTCCATGCACGTCTTCAAAACCATCTCGAGATCGACGGGATCTACTACAACTGCACAAAAATAACACTCATCAGTTTAAAAAGGTATGACGCTTATTTACTTATTCTGTGATCTGTAGATACTTTTTGTTGATACAAGGATAAAAACAAAGCAAGATACCCCTCTGAGGTTCCTTCAGGGGAAAGAAATTAAACTAGTATATCATCAGTGTATGCTATATATATATACCATGGATAGGTGGATAGTGTGTGATTACTTATCAGTTGGTATTCTACATATAAAAAATTATACTTACTGAAGAATAATATAGGTCCCATCCAAGCTCTAATGATTCCATCATTTTGCATGCTCTCGTAGCTAAAATTTTGCAGTTGATTCATGATATCTGAAAGCCGTAATAACTACTTTATTTATTTATTTTATTTAGACACCATATATATCACAATAACATGTGTGTAGTCAGAGGACCAGAGGTGTACCATACACCATCATTTATCGGTAGGGGCGAACCTAATTCCATCAAAACCAAACTGCAGGAAATTCGTAATATAAAAATGTAGGAAAATAGCCCATCTTAACCGTGAGACCCCGACGACGGCGCCCCATTAACCTTTACTTTTTGCTGCCTGTTTGATAGATAGGAAAGAACAAGATCAGCAGCTTGTCCACGAATCCGCTGTGGTATAATTTACAGATCAATGTATTGTGGTCAACGCAGTCAAACGCTTTTGAGAGGTCACAGAAAATGCCAATTGCATCCCGGGACTTCCCCAGGATTCCAAAATATGACTATTTTACTCCTGCATCAGTCGTCGACCTACCTTTCATGAAACTGGTGACTATGTAAAATCCCATTTGAATTAAAATGTGACAACATCTGGTCTAGCATGAATTTTTTATCAATTTTCTTCAATGCTGTGAATTTTTTATTTTGCTCTGCTTAGTTTGGTATCAGATGACCGTGTGTGAATAATGTCCCAGGACATTATACTATATTATTATATATAATATATATTAATGCTGGTAGAAGAGATATATAGGTCTGTAATTGGAGGGATCACTCTTACTACCCGATTTGAAAATTGGTATCCACGAATAACAGCGGGGCGGGACCTGCGGCTTAACGTGCTTTCCAAGGCACAGAGGGGTCTTGGTATGTAAAGTTGGTCACCCATTTACGGACCAACCGCGGCAAGCTTAGCTTAACTTGATCGATCGAACCGTGCGGCTGCTATTACTTAGCCACAATCGATTCGTTGTCAATTATTGTGATCCAGATAAAACATGTAAATAAGGTTTCTATTAAATTCAGAAACGTAAACCACCAGTAGGTACTATTGTACAGTTACAAGAGTAGTTTTAGACTTGGCGCTGACTTAAGCCCCATTTACACGGTGCACGTTTCTGTAACGGTCAAGAACGAATCGCATGCCATAAAGCACGTTCAATTTTGCCGTTCAAGAATTGCATGCAAGCGTTTACACGCATGTGATTTCCATAAAATGGCATACAATAATTGAATTGTATGTTTTGAAGTTCAATAAAATTGCTGCATGCGACTTACACCAAGGCAAATATTATTGCATGCAAGTTTTGTTTCGTCTAAACACATCACGTCCTTGTGCACCACAACGGCAACTAACTTACCCGTATCGTGCAATATTTATACATGTTGTTTAGGCGGTGCCAGTTAATTGCTGTTTTAGTTTTATGGTATGCCATTATTGTTTGCATGGAAAGCAATTCGCCGTTAAAATAAAAGTTATTGTAAGTCAGCTAAATAAAAAATAAAAATAAATAGGAAATAAAATGAATTGAAATTGATTATTCTGTAAATAGGATACCGAAATCACTTTCACGTGTCATATTAAAAAAAAATAGCTACGAGTAGATGGCCTATCCGACTACCCCTGAGAAGAAATAATGAACAAACTCAAAGTCAAAGTCTATTTTAAAGTTCAGATATAATCCTAGTCAAATCATATGAGATCAGTGTCTGAAATGGTCTTTTGAAGAAAGAATCACAAAGATTTGAGTGGACCTGTCCAGTCAGTGCAAGCATTTGTTAGTACCTAATCGTGTACCAACTCAGAATTTAAGGAGCTCTACGACTCTACGAACAACCAAAGAAATGTCATTTGAGTAGGCCGTTTAAAATACTAAAAAAGACGATTTTTGACGTGCAGAGGTGTTTTTTGAACAAATGTATATAAATAATAATACCTAGTTTATGAATCTGTTGCATAATGAGATATATTAAAACACGAGTGTGTGTTTAAAAACTGAGCCGTACGCGAGGTTTTTAATAGTAGGTATCACACGAGTGATTTAATATGACTTGTAATTAGTGAAGAATGAAGAAGAATGATGATTGTACTCATAATTATGAACAACTTTTACTACGGGATCAAACCTGAAATAGCGAAAAAAAAAAATTGCTGCTCCCAAAATTTTGACGAGTTAAGCGAACATGAATGTATGGGACAGCTGATTATTTTCCGCGAATTCAAGTTTGATCCCGTAGTAAAAGTTGTATGTTATCATCCACATTTAAGCGAATCTTACCTTCAGTACTACCGACCACCGTATGCGCTATCCCAATCAAAGGCAGCTCATCCTTAGGTACTGGTAAAGCTGAAGCCAGCTTATTCATGTGCCTCCTTTTATACCAAAAGGTCACCGACCACAACACTATAACCAGGAGTAGTAACCACACAAACATTTTGTCACTTTTAATACGACACCTGGAACAAAAGGACGTGTAGATCAACGGAAGTATAGGAACATGGTATGCGCGCGCGCCTACTCGCGTGTCAGTCTTGACAAAATGCGCCACGATTTATATGTACATTTTCCTCCGGCCGTCGCGGCCTGCACTAATTCCACTCTGCTAAACAGGGTCACAAAGTTCACGGTGTGGTTAACATACAACCTTCGGAACACGAGGAAGCGATAACTATTATTATATTTAAGAGTTTATGTGTAACAAGGGTCGCAAAAGCAATTAAGTGAATTATTTTATTTAATGTCGCTTTCTAGTGCGTAATGTGTAGTTAAACGCTATTCACATAGTAACTCTAACTTAGTGTCTCTGTACCTTTAGCAACGCATCCTCGGGAACACAGGGCCCGCAAGGCCCGAAGCCTGGAAAGAGCTATAGGTGTCCTAATGAAGATCGTTTGTGATATAAAACCAAGAAGCTGGGCATCCTAAATAGGGTGAAGCGATGCTTTACGCCTGGACAGCTTTTAACCCTTTACAAAGCGCAAGTCCGGTCCTGGATGGAGTATTGCAGCCAACTTTGAGATGGATCGGCTAAGTATCAACTAGCTGCGCTTGACTCGGTGGAACGCAGAGCTAAGAGGCTCATTGGCGACGTAGAACTGGTGGATGCCAAGCTTCACAGCTTGGCTCATTGCCGCAAGGTTGCCTGCTTGTCGGTCTTCTACAGATTGTACTTCGGTGAGTGTGCCCAAGAACTCCACGACCTGATTCCACCGGCCCCCTTCTACCATCGGACATCTAGACGCACTGGCAGTGCGTCTAGATATCCAGGTGTCTGCCTGTTACCATCCCTACCTGGTTGATACTCCACCAATTCGCACTAAGCGTTTCCAAATGTCCTTTATAATGCGCACAGCAAAAGAGTGGAACTCACTACCTGCGTCTGTGTTTCCGAGCACACACAACCCTAATCTCTTCAAAGTGAGAGTGAACAGGCTTCTTCTGGGTAAGCTCACTCCATCGTGGACTTTGTCTCTGTCACCTCTGACCTAGACTAGAGTCAAGAGCAAACCCATCTCAAATAAAAAAAATAAAAAACCGGTTAGAATGAAGAAAGTAACTGGGCAAAAAGTTCGAACCAAAATACCATTTTAGGGTTCCGTACCCGAAGGGTGCCAAACGGAATCCAACTAAGCCTCCGCTGTCCGACTGTCAGCGGGCTAGTATCTCATAAACCGTAATAGTTAGACAGTTGAAATTTTCACAGTTTGTGTATTTCTATTGCCGCTATAACTAACAACAAATAATAAAAATAAAGTTAAAAATTATAACACCACACAAAACCGTGTTTTTAGGGTTCCGTACCTCAAAAGGAAAAAACGGAACCCTTACAGGATCACTCGTGTGTCTGTCTGTCTGTCCGTCTGTCACCGCCAATTTGCTCCGAATCTAATGGACCGATTAAGTTGAAATTTGGTACACGTATGTATTTCTGTGACCCAAACACGGACGAGTAACTTAAATAAATGCATTTTGAATATGGGGGTCATTTTTTGGGGAAAATAAGAAAATTAAATAAAAAGCTTTGCAAACTGTACCGTGTGGCATATCAAATGATAGGGCTTACTTCTCAAATATTTTTTTATAATTTTAAAATAAACGGTTTTAAAGTAAATAACTTTAAGAAAATAGAGGAAAACTGGCCATTCCCGCCCTTATCGAAACTACCGAGCCTAAAATTTTGAAAAAAAAATACAGAAATTATTTCGATACCTGTAGATTACAAGAAAACCTATAAAAAGTCTATGATCTTAAAATTACATGATAAATCTCTCAATATTGTGCGTACAAACTTACATTTGCAGTTGGAATGTATGGGAGAACATGTTTTTCAACTACAATGTTAAGTTTGTTCTCGAGATAAATTTATCTTAACTACGGAACGCGTCATTGTGCGTAGTCCGACACGCACTTGACCGGTTTTTTTTTATTTTTTTTAAGTTGAAGTACGTATATTTTTAAATATGTAGTGTATGTAACACTACTTCGATACGGTGGTACGGAATCCTTCGTATGCAATTCCGACTCGCACTTGGCCGGTTTTTGTTTGTTGTAACTTCCTTTCTCCAATCTACATACTTCTTTGAATCACAAAAAGAGAAGCTCTTGACCCCTAAACTTACTCTTTCTCAGAACAAGCACGTGGACATGCAGTCTGATCGCACGTGTTAAGTTAAATCCCAGAGCAGACGAGTGGCAGCCCTCGGAATGTAGTATATCATCATCTTTATCACTGGCAGCCTTGTTCCATGCACAGCTGAGTATAGGCCTCCTCCCTTTTGTGCCATGCTTCCTGGTCTGTGCGAGACATCCAGGTCTTCCCCGCGATCTTGAATAGGTTATCCACCTACCTGGCTGTTGGTCTTTAGTCACAGATTAATACAGATGGGTCACTCCGCAAAATCATTTAAATAAAAAGCGACTCTAGCTACGACACAATAAAGTGCAATTCAGGTCGTACAACGCTTATTACCTAGAGTTATATTCACCTACCTTTCTAACTCTTATATCTTCTGACCGCGGCAGTTCTACTGAATTGGCCCAGTGAGATAGGCCCGCCGGGTATTTGTAGCTTCATACCTAAACTGCGGTGTCCCATCTGTAATTAATCTGTACTTTAGTATACAAGGTGCAACTTAACGCACAAGCTCTTAAGGGGTCATTGTACTTCATTATGAACCACTTTTATTATGGGACCAAACATGAAATATCTGCTCCCCACTATGTACTATGTACTATGTTCACATAACTCGTTAAACTGTAGGGTACAACAGATTCTTTTTGGCGATTTCAGGTTTGGTCCCATAGTAAAAGTTATTAATAATGATGAGCACAAAGACCTCTTAAGAGATTATGCTTTATTTAAATTACACCTTGTAGGTATAATGGACGGATATTATACGAGTAGTAAGCATACCACGCGGGAGGTGTGTACACTGGGCTTAGAATCACTTTTCTAATCTTATAATTGTCTTCAAATGAAACTGATGCTTTGGCCCAGTTTGTATCTATGGTTTCAGTTCATCTGTCTGCCCAGTAACGTAGACGCGACCTACGACGGCGACGCAAGCGCCCTGTTAGGGTTACGGGTTGCTTGAAAGAGTTACCGTGGCCCTGGCACAGGCAACTGAAGGCTGACACGCCCTCCCACTCCGCCCAGAGCGGGAGAAGTTATTCGATAACTTCGCACCCAAATAAAAAAATAAAAAAATACACACAGTAGCGGTCACATGTGGGTCACATAAGAACAAAAGTAGATATGTACTTATGTATTATTAATACCTCTAATTATAGCAGTTATTACAGTTATTAGCTTGTAATTGTTTCGTTTCACACAGGGTTAATACGTGCAAATTGGAAGCATAACAAATCTACAGTCTGTTCCAAAGGTATCTGATTAAAATGTAAATAAATGCATCAGGAAACATACCTTTTTTTTGTGGATGGGAAATCATCAAATAACTTCTCCCGCTCTGGGTGGAGCGGGAGGGCGTGTCAGACTTCTACTGACTAAAACCCACCCGTGTTCCTTCAGTTGCCTGTGCCAGGGCCACGGTAACTCATTCGAACAACCCGCAACCCTGGCGGGCATCGGCCCTAGCGGACCCCTTCAGCTAGTGCTGACATCTCTTTGAGGCGCGCGTGGAACACAACGCGCCGTCGACCCGGGCCTGGTCCTTACCGGACGGCGAGCTACCCATTGCTCGCCATCCGCAAGCCCGCGCCTACGGTGGTCGGGAATCGGCTATCGATTCCCGACGCCCAGGGCGTCTCCTGCGGCGACTAGGGGCGTGAGGGCGCAAAGATTGCCTCTCCCTCACGCGTTCAGCCTCCTCCTTCGCGAGCATTACTGCTTCGCAGAAGGAGGTGACGGCTTCCCATGCACTCTCGCTCCGTACCATGGCCTGTATCAGGGCCGGACGCGAGAGATCGCCGCCGCCGATCGCCTCCGCGAGGACGCGGCGGTGCTCTGCCCAGGCCGGGCAGACCTCCACCGTATGCTCCACCGTGTCCTCCGGGCGATCCACACAATGGTAAGACCCGGGCGTTTCCTCCCGCCTTATCCGGAACAGGAACCTCCCGAAGCAACCGTGTCCGGTGAGGACCTGCGTCAGGCGGAAGGTGAATCAGGAAACATACCTGTGGATGTCAATTTGAAGTGCCACTTACAAATTGAGTGCTTTAATTTATTTGAATACACCCGAAATACGATGTTTTTAATTTGATAATGGGGAAGAAAACTGTCCAATTAGTTCCTGTTGCAATCGAATTGTCAAACTCCAAAGAAATTAAACAATATTTTATTTTTGTCTTATATCAATACTAGCTTTTGCCCGCGGCTTCGTCCGCGTGGAGAAATTATCCCACGGGACGTACTACCGGGATAAAAAGTATCTTATGTCCTAATCCAGGTCACGGTCTACCCATGTGCCAAATTTCATCTTAATCCGTTCAGCCGTTTTAGCGTGAAAGCGTAACAAACAAACTTCAAATCAGGAGATTTTTCGGGGCTATGTGGGAAACTTTTCAAAGAAATAGAAGACTAGACAAGAATAATTAGAATAAGAATAACTATGCGACCTCTTTTAGGACGACAGATTGTTACGATACCAATAGGTATCTATTAATAATAATTAATGAACACTTTTATTAAAAATAATAAAAAAGCTTTCAACCTATGAAGACAAAAATGGTTTCTTTTCAAAAAACAATACATTTTGTAACAAGTAACTTTAGATCTTGTTTATCATTCATTAGTCTTATAAAAAATGAGTTAAGTTTATTTTTTAACTTAAAAACCATAATATTACCCAGAACAAAGTCAAAACAAGTTAACTATCTCAAAACAAGTCGGTAGAAGAAAAAATATTGCCCGCTGTAACATAACTCGTATTGTACATATTTAGGTAACGCCTGAGAGAACTTCATAGCAAAAGCTTTTTAATACAAAGTTTTAAAAACAATATGATCAATAAACATTAATTAATTTGAATTATAATAATAATAATAATAATGTCCTGGGACATTTTCACACACGGTCATCTGGTCCCAAACTAAGCAGAGCTTGTACTATGGAAACCAGATAACTGATATACTACATATACTACTTTTTTTTTGTAAATACATACTTATATAGATAATTACACCCAGACTCAGGACAAACAGACATGTTCATGCACACAAATGTTTGTCCTGGATGGGAATCGAACCCACGACCTGCGGCGTGATAAGGTGGTATCTTAACCAACCACGCCAACTGGCCTGTCATTTAGGACTTATAACTTTTATTGAGAACGGTTTTAAGTGTTTTGTTTATTATTGATCGTAATATTTATGACAAACAAATTTAGGGCATATTGTATCCTTGAGATTTCAATTTTATGGCATGTGATATTAATTGTTATGTGACATTAAGTTCGAGCAAGTTATCATTCGGACAAATAATGACTAGGACAAAAAAAATATGGCACTTTAGATTATCATGGAGTTAGGGAACACAATAGAGAACCCTAATTTCCATGTCCATCAATTATTAGATTTATCGTGTATAATAATTTGAATCCAGAACTAAGTAGTTTATTTTTGTTTTGTTTTGATTTGGACAACAATAAGTTACTACTTAGTACTTAGTACTTAGTTCTGAATTCAAATTATTGCTTTTGGAACAGACCATTGTATAGATAGTATTTTTTTATCTCACGACGAAGCGACGCGCGCTTTAGTTGTGGTTTCCAAGTGTAAAGACACGCTGCGATGTGTAAGCGCAGGAGCTCTAGGTGCAGTTCGATTCAAACTTAATGGAGCTAAATCTTTACAAAAATCGTAATTCTTAGGTAAATAAACTTAATATAACCTAAGCAATAAATAAAAGAAATAAACATGAAGTAATCTATAAATCAAAAGAGCGTATAGTTAAATTTGGCGTACCGCAAGGTACTGTCGTAGGCCCACTATTTTTTATACTGTGCATTAATGACCTACCCAAAAGTATTGACCATCCAATGACACTTTTTTCCGATGATAGTACCATTACAACCGCTTGTAAAATAGAGACACATACGAAGCTGACATTAACGATTCTATAAAATCTATGATAAAATGGTTAGAAAACAACAACCTTAAGATCAATCTCGGTAAAACAAATATTATTAATTTTGCCCAAAGATCGACCATTCCAAATGTTAAAGTAGCATAAAGTGGCTGTGATCATAACATAGATCAAGTTGACACAACCGAATTTCTTGGAGTAAGTAAAGACACTAAATTAGATTGGAAGGCACATACGGAAGCCTTAAACAAAAAAAAAATAGTAAGTCCAGATATACACTGTATAAATTAGCCCCAATGTTAAATATTGATGCACTGCTAACTGCCTATCACGGCTTAGTGTCCTCCAACTTAAGATACGGAGTGATTTTTTGAGGTAACTCGACAATAAGGATGTCATTTTTAAAACACAAAAGAAGTGCTTGAGAACTATGTTTGGACTTCAGGTTACTGAGAGCTGCAAACCCTTTTTAAAAAAATATAAAATATTAACTCTTCCATCTCTGTACATTTTGGAGACCATTATATTTGCCAAATCAAATCCACACCCATTTCCCCTATTGTCAGCTAAAGTATCATAATTCGGAATAGACGCGAGAATAGCAAACTTTGCATTCCTAGATCCAGGACAGCTTTAAATGCGTAAAAGTATAGTCTGTATGGCACCAATCCTTTGCCAAAATATTGGAGGGAATATACAATAGGAAAATTAAGAAGTAGGTTGAAACGCCTTCTGTTAGAGAAAGCTTATTACAGCACTGACGAATTTCTGAATAATAATAATAATAAGCAGGGCAGCATGTGGCGAGCTGTTGCGACCCCATGGACCCTATCTCCCGGGTGAAATCTTGTCCTCATCTCTGGCTTGCCTTTATTGGCCGGCTGGAGTGAACACTGACGAGGAACAGAGCTCCCACCTCTTTCTTGCCTTTATTGGCCGGCTTGTGTGGAGATTCGCAAGAGCAAACGTGCTCGGAGGAAGGAAGTATTCCAGTAAGGTACTGATAGAGATCTTGACCGTACTTCCGGGATTGTCTGATAGCCGTGGAATACCTCTCCACTCCTCAAGCACCTCAGGAAGTGTTGCCCCCTTGTCGCTACGTCACTATGTGCTAGCGGCCGTTTCCGGGGGCCCATTATTGAGTGTGCAAGTCACCCCCTGCCATTTTATCCGTGTGTAATATAATAGGTTGGGGAAAAAGTTTCTTCGCATTTTTTAAGAACATTCAAAACATTTTTTAATATAGTTTATTTACATTTAACTAAAGTATGTAGGTACCACTTTGTTCGATAACTTTTTGCCATCTTGAAGGTAGGGACATGATCCCATTGCTATAGAAATTTTGGGACTTCTGGTCAAAATACCGCGACAAGTGGTTTTGGCAGTCCTCTCGTGATGTTAACCTGACACTGCCTAAAGAATTCTGAAGAGACCGAAACAGGTGGAAATCTGAAGGTGCAAAGTCAGGACTATACGGCGGATGCATTAACACCTCCCAGCCAAACTCTTAATTTTTGCTGAGTGGCTAAAGATGTGTGAGGTCTAGCGTTATCATGATGAAAAACCACACCCCTTCTGTTGATTAATTCTGGCCGCTTTCTCTCAACTTCTTGCTTTAATCTCATCAGTTGGTCGCAGCAGAGTTCAGAATCGATGGTCCTGCCTGGTGGTAACAGCTCATAATGAATAATGCCCTTCTAATCGCACCACACACACAGCATCACCTTGTTGCGAGTTAACCCGGGTTTCGCCACAGTCTGTGAAGCCTGACCGGCCTTTGACCACGACCTTTTTCGCACGTTCTTGTCATACGTGATCCACTTTTCATCACCAGTTAAGTATCAGCTTCTTCAAAAATGGTTCGGTTTCATTACAAATGAGTACACGGTTCATTAGGTTTCTTTCAGTGAGCTCGTGAGGTACCCAAATGTCGAGCTTTTTTGTGTACCCAGTTTTTTTCAAATGCGCCAAAACTGTTTTGTGGTCAATTTCCAGTTCTTCAGCTACGTCGTAACTACTGATATGCCGATCTTGCTCCACTTTTTCAAAAATGGCATCCATTTTATCCGTAATAGGGCGACGTGCATCTTAGACATCAAAATTTCCGGATTGAAAACGCTTAAACCAAATTTGTGCTACTCTCACAGACACTACACTAGGTCCATAAACATCGCAAATTTTTTTCGCGGCTTGCGTTGCATTTTTACCTTTTTTGTAGTAAAATTTTAAAATGTATCGAATTTCTTCATTAGATTCACTCATCTTGACGGTACGAAAAACAAATGAAAATCACACATTTTCCTAATTTGAATTTGGAATTATGTTCTTTAAAATTTAAACTTTCAATGATACCAAAACCAGCCAGATACAAATAGTATAGCCAAAGAGATTTTATTACAAGTTCATACATACTATAATGCGAAAAGACTTTTTCCCCAACCTAATATAACATTGGTCAGGCAGGGGACATAGTTCTCCCATAGTTCAAGTTACCCAATCCACTTTAGCCACCCAGACCCATCTCCCAATATGTTTTGTTTCCACGTACAATAGTCCTACAATAGTACCAACCGGGGGTTGTCCTTGGGTGCACTTGCATAGTGCATACAGGGATAATCGTCGGTTGGTGCCTCCTCATCATTTAAAATTATCTAAGGGGCCTCTGCGAGTTGGCTTCAGCTCCTCGTACGCCTTCCAAAGGTCCGAGACCCCAGGGTCCGGAGAAATGTAAAAAAAAAAAAATAATAATACCTGGGACATTATTCACACACGGTCATCTGAAACCAAACTAAGCAGAGATTGTACTACGGAAACCAGATAACTGATATACTACATATACTACTTTTTTTTTGTAAATACATACTTATATAGATAATTACACCAATGATACATTAATCGAATTTGTGTATTCTTATTTACTTTGACATTTAATTGACTAATTTTATTACTTATGATATATTATTTGATGTTTATGTTATAACCTACCTGTTTATATTTGTACACAGTTAAGGCAAAACATAACTGTGAAATAATTTTATTGTAACATCTTGCATGCCATGTGTATACTCATGTTTTGGACAATATTAAATTATCTTATCCAAGACTGGTAATTAGTGACCGATACTTAAACACATGATTGTACTCATAATAACAAACAACTTTTACTGTGGGACTAAACTTGAAAACGCAAAAAAAATCTAGCCCACTCGGGATAAACGCTCCTAACAAAACTAAATTACCTACTGTTGACTTGACACTTGAGTTGCACAGTCTGCACTCGAAGCCAACTTCCAAGCCGCCATTAGGTGTTTTTTTTTTTTAATAACCTGGGACATTGTTCACACACGGTCATCTGATCCCAAACTAAGCAGAGCTTGTACTATGGAAATCAGATAACTGATATACTACATACACTACTTTTTTTTTATACATATATACATACACTTATATAGATAGTTACACCCAGACTCAGGACAAACAGACATGTTCATGCACACAAATGTTTGTCCTGGATGGGAATCGAACCCACGACCTGCGACATGATACGAGTAGGCGGTATCTTCACCAACCACGCCAGCTGGCCTGTTCCTGGATCGACCCGTGCGGTTGTTATTACTTAGCCACGAACTCCGTCGCGACAATTCGCGTGTTTGTTCAGATTATCATCGAAGTGTCTACACTTGTTTAGTGTGTTAGACTCTAAAGTAGTTATGGATGGCCTTCATGCTATGCTTCATGGAATCTATGGATCCGCTAGTCCAGCATTATCGACAGTAGGGCTAACTGATCATCAGTGTTTTTTGTTAACGACTTCAAAAAAATGAGTTATCAATTCGACACGTATGTATGTAATATTATTAGAACTGCAATATTCACATGTATTAGGGCTTTCAAACAAATAATATACAAAATTTTATAGATGTACGTATGTATGTTTGTATGTATGTATGTTTGTCCACGCATATCTCCGAAACTATTAATCGGATCGTGACCATTTTATTTTTATTGGCTTACATTTACTTCAACCTAGGGAACAGTGGAAATTTCATCAAAATCGGTTCAATAGTTTTCAAGATAATGGACTAATACGTGTAAGTGTGACGGCCTGGCTTATTGATACGAGCTACGGGTGTGGTGTCAAAAGGAAAACATCTCAAAACCTTGGTCAAATTCTAGTGCAATATTTATAACAAAACTATTAGCTACTTATTAAAAACAAATATTCCAGTTTTTACTAAAAAGTAAAAATTACAAAATAATAAAAAAATATTAAAAATTATTACTTAAATCACCTTAAAAAAAATTAATTCAAAATTATGAAATAACTTTAATTTCGAAAGTCGGTGGAAAAAAAACTAAAATTCAGATCCCAGGACACCGACTTCCGAAATTCCGAAATTAAAGTTATTTCATAATTTTTAGTTAATTTCTTTTTGAAGTCGATTTAATTTTTTTAAATTATTTTTTGTACGCAACAGGTAAGACGATTATTAGTCGTTAATCCGCTGATCTGATTCTGATTCTGATTGGTCTGATTTTGACGATCTACATAAGACAGTCTCACACATATGTACGATGCAGCTGATTTCGCTATTTCAGAATTGGTCCCATAGCAAAAGTTTCTCATAGGACGCCTTTCTGCAAGTCTTTTTTATTTGCCGATGACCACAAGTTAGACCACAAGATTCATAGGTTGAAGGTTTATTTCGCAAGTAGACTAGGTAATGTCGACTGTACATCTATGGAAACACTTTGGCCTTGATCTTGCCTAGCGTAGTACGGAGTGTCAATAGAATAAGAGGTCAGTTTATACTGGTTTTGTTACCACTGATATGTGGCCGACTGTACTATTGAACCTCTCAACACACCGACTAAAGAGGGCGCGATATATTTTATTTTATTTGGGAAACAAACAGATGCAATAACAAATAGTTACAATACAATATATACAAATAGTTCTACACAATCCAGAAACAGTTTCCACAGATTACTATACAACTAAATTATATGTACCTAAGTGTAACAACAACCAGAAGTTCACACCGTTAAAATTTTACAGAGTTTAGAATTTAATATTATATAACATACAACAATAATATTAATTAAATTTCGATGCCAAAATATTTCTTATATAAAATTTAAATTTGGGTAGAGAAAGGTGAAAAATATCTAAATCTTGATTTGCTTTTAATGAAATTGTGTCTTTGTACAGACGACATGCTCTTTTAATAAAAGTATTCTTACTATAATTGGTTCGGGAGAAACCAATTTGGAAGAGAGTTCTTTTATATGCTAGGTATCAAAGCACAAGAAACAAGCTCAACGTGGGTAGCGGTAAACGAATGGGAATAAATAAAACACCTACTGATACATACAAGAATATTATAAACACAGAATAATCATTTCTTCGTTAATAAAAATAGTAGTTGAACTTAGGATAAAAAAAACGAACAACAATTGCGTAACACTGTCAATCGGAATCGGTTTCATTTTGACAGTTCAACAACATTCATTGCGTTATTTACGTTGTCGAGCAGACAAATTTTTTGAACATATGAAGCAACGGGTTAGCAATTTGCTTCAAAATGATTCAGATTTCGATTGATAGTGTTACGCAATTAGGGTAACGAGTAAGCAGTTTTACATTTGACTCGACTGCCGGAAACGCGGATCAACGCGAGACATGGCTTTTTAATTCTGTAATTACAGCATTCAACCGTTTAATTGCTTAGCTAAGTAATTTAAATAATAAATATAAGTATAGGTAGAAGCAGGTTAATTATTTAAGTAATACCTATCACGAGACTTCCAGGAACCAATTTAAATGCCTTTGAGGATCATAAATGCTATTATAACAATTATAAGGTAACATAGAACTTGCCCACCGAAGTTATCATAACTTTATCCCTATCTATTAACCTGCAATACAATAGACATTGATGGCTCGTTTTTATAGCTGCAGTAATGAACGAGCATGGAATTAGATTTACAACGCTGTAAAACACTTTTACGATGCAATGTAGGTATAAATTAATTGTTTAAGTATAACCAATTTGTACCTGACCATAACCAATAAAATTGCTGTGTCTATTATAAGCATAGGTAGGGTGTTTGCTTTATCGGGGTCGCGAGTTCGAACCCCAGACAAATTCAGATTGGAAAATCCTATTCACAACAGTGGATTTCGATACCAAGACTTTCGTACTAGACCATTCAAACAGTTTTTCGAATCGGCGTGTTCGCGACAACGTCTTTCTTTATAGCGGTTTTCGACTCAATGTGTTTTCGTACTGGCGTATCATCCGTAAAGTTTTTCGAAATAGCGTGCGTCGCAATAACGTCATTCGAATCTTCATATCACTCCCGTTATTAATTTATCGCATCCCGAACATTATTGCAGGGGACTATTTGGGGTTTGGGATTTGCCTTTTTGGTTATCCACCTTTTAAATAGCCGTGATATCTACGTATACATACCTGGTAGATGTAGGTACAGTCAAGGTCTAGAAGTCCACTTACACCGCAATGACCATTATCGCCTGGCGGGTATTTTGCGTACGTGCTCTACAAACCTAATTATTAAGCCAAATAAAGATTTTCCCGTTATTGAGGCTATAAAATTTCAAACTTGCGAAAAGCAACAATGAGAGAGATACTCGGACGGACGACAAAAAAACTGAAGAGATAATTTAAAGGTAATAGTTTTTTTTTTTTTTTTATCAGAAGGCGTATCGTTGGAAGGACTCCCACAAGGTGGACCGATAACCTTGTAGAGGCCGCAGGAATCCGCTGGATGCGGGAAGCACAGATCCGGTCGAAGTGGCCGTGCTTGGGGCGTCCAGCAGTGAACGTCTTTCAGCTGAAATGATGATGATAAATGTTGAGCTTTTATTTTTGGGCCCTTGTAGGTATTGTGGATTCCGTCATGGTCACACCAAATAGAACAATAATAATAATATAAGACTACACTTATTTTTCAACACAAATCTTCTATTGACGTGAAAACGTCTTTGCGCTCGGTGGTAAGCAATATTTCTGATCGACAAAAACATGTAGGATTTCAACCGCTAATAACTACGATACTTTAAGGGCTTGTTTTTGACCCGTAGTTAACTCAACCAATGGTTAAACATAGTAACTAATGTTTGAATTTTGGCTAAATGTAAAAGGCTAAATATGAATGAGTAATGCCATAAGTTACTATTTTTGAATATGAATGAGCTAACATGAATACATTCACGTTTAACCATTCACATTTAACCAAATTTCAACCTTTAGTTACTATGGTTAACCATTGGTTGAGTTAACTACGAATCAGAAAACCGGCCCTTAATGCTAGAGTAATGGTTGGCCATTCAAAAGGGAAGATAGGTCATATTAATAACAATTTTAAGGCTAGTTAGAATTTGCGTATGACGTCACACTGCGAATGCACGCGCATGCGCCCGACCCTCTACTTTTCACTATGTGTCGAAATATCGATCCCTGTTTCCCCGAAGCCTGTTTAGATAGATCAGTTATTCTGACGTTTTTGTCAATAATTAACAAAGCACTACCAGGACCTAAAGAGAAACAACAGAAATATTGGCCAAAATATGAGTAAAAATGAATATGAAGTTGACAATAGCAAAATAATGTCAGATGTCGACTCATATCGGCCGCAAATCTGCTCAGAAATGAAAAAAAACTCCAATTAAATAAAACTTGCATCAAAAGGAATGTAATGAGCCTAGAAAGTCTAGTGCCGAGCAAATACAATAGCTACGTCAGTGTCAGAAACCGTAAGAAAATCAGTTGCAAATAGCAACAAAGTTTAGGATGTCGTCTCATAACGGCCGTAAATCTGCTCAGACCTGAAAAACATTAGAATAAGTATCGGAAACCATAGTAAAATTTCAATCTGTTTTTACGAAAACAAACGGCGCGGAATCGAACTGCGCCCACCCATTTTTTTTTGTTTTTTTTTTTTTTGTTTGGAACTTTCAGGTTGAACTAGAAAATTAATTGACTACGACTGTTCTTGCTAGATACTGTTGCAACTGTTTAGTGGGCCGATGTACTGTCAGTTGCTGTGCACATGTATTGACTGTCGTGTGGTAGATATTTATCTTGGGCACGGTATCAGCTAGTTTATTCTGTGAAAATCTAAGGTGAAGTGAGCTGTTATTCCGTCTTATGCTAGGTATTGAGGGCTCACTTCACCTAAGTTTTCACGGTGAGATTTTGTCTGAATAAATTGGCAGGACGAGAAGTGATGAGAAGTGACCTGCATCTTTTGTAGATGAAATACTACTTCTAAAGCCGAGACCGCTGCGCTTTTGAGTAAACAATGTTTTAGTTAGAAAATCTCTTTTCAAAAATGAGTTCGAACGAGCAAGACGTATCTGCTGTTCTAACAATAGTAGATTTTAGTTCTACAAAGAAGAAATTATTACTGAACAGTGCATTATTTTTTTTACTATCTTATAATACCAATGAGAACAACTTACTGAACAACATCTCTTAGTGAATGTTACCTTTGGAAATTGACTCAGAAGTCGGCCCGGCTCACGCGCGGCCCTGTTATAAAATTATAATATGGTTGCATCTTACACGCATAGGACACAAAGATTTTGTATAATAGTGTGTGTTAAGAAAAAGTAGTATACAGGGTTATTGGTAAAACACCAACAACCTCTTAAGGGGTCATTGTACTCATCATTATGAACAATTCTTACTATGGGACCAGACCTGAAATCACGAAAAAAATCAGCTGTTCACTACATTTTGACGAATTATGCGAACATAAATGTACTGAACATCTGATTTTTTTCCCGATTTCAGGTTTGGTCCCATAGTAAAAGTTGTTCATAATGATGAGTACCATGACCCCTTAAGAGGTTGTTGGTGTTTTACCAATAACCCTGTATAAGCTGTAACAAATTGTAAATAAATCAGATTTGAATTTTATATTCTTGTCTCCTTATTGTGGCCAAGACACTTTAGCGATCTCTGATTGTGATCGTGAGTCTGCGGCACTGGCAGTGAACCCTTCCCGAACCTGGAAATCCTGTCTACTATCCGTTTGTAACCTTAGGTCGAATGTTGCAGACATCCTGAATTTATTTATATATGTATTTATAACTTACTAGGTATATTATAGGTTAGGGCCGTAGGGCTTATAGGGCTTGGAGTCGTAGGGACTGTTAGGCTTGTAGGTCTTGGTAGGTTCCTTTAACTTATCATATCTATATTTTCACGTACCGTCACACTGCGGCCTTTCGTGACGTTTGTTAAGGGTGGATCTACATACATAGTGGTTTTTTTAGGCTTTTCTCGTATTTCTCAGTCATTCCCGTTAGATGAAGTATATTTATTAAACCAATGTAATCTACAAGATCGTAAGGAATAAACCAACATGAGTTTCATTACTGTACGCCACCATTTTTGGTGGGCCTAATCCCCGAACAAATAAAAACTATCTCCTTTAGTACATTTCTATTCAGTAGTAGTCAGTAGATCAGACTGTTTCGTGTCGGTGATGAACTGTAGTAGTAAGATCAGGTACGTAGACACTGCTTGTGACCACTGAAACAAGAAATATTTCGTTATGTACACCTAAACGAAATATCCGTAAAAACATCTCTACATTAACTAAGTCAGTTATAGACCGGCGCGGGGTAATTGCGTAACACATACAATGGCAATCGATCGCAATGCCTTTAATTTTGATAGTTCAACCACGTTCTCTGCGTTAAGGAGCAGACGAATATTTTTCAGCAGAAGCAATGGATTAGGAATTCCCTTCAAAAACCTCGGATTGTGAATGAAAGTGTGTTACGCAATAGAATGCCAGTTTATTCTTACAGACGATTCAAACTCGTGAAAAGCGACACATATTAAAGGTCGAAACACTTGAATTAAAATAGACGATAGGTCTAAGTAGTCTGCGTCGCATCGGTGACAAACTGCAGAAGTATGATCAGGTAAGTAGACACTGAACGCGACAACTGAAACAAAAAAGACCTACTTAATTATACCTACACTAGTTAGTACACACGGCTACATATCAAGCTATACATTTCCAGTATAAGCTGATCTCGCATTGTATACGATTTCCGTACAATCATTGTAAGGAAATCAGCTCATTCACACAGACCGGCTCGGAGAGGAAAGTGCATTTTTATCGCGTTTAAAAAAGAGTTTTGGGTCATTGAAATAAGGTTGATTTTCATTTCACTTCCCCTGTTTATATAGGACAATTTTTTAAGCAGTACACAAATTTTCACAGGGTTTTCTACTCATGAATATGGACAACTTTCACTATGGGACAAAACCTGAAATCACGAAAAAAAAATCAGCGCTGCTGGTCGATTCTGTAAATATCTCACCGTGAAAACTTGCGTGGAGTGAGCTGTCAGTGTTTCCGGCTAGGGATTGATCAAGTTTACAATCATAATCAAGATTTTAATAATATTTTTAATATTATTTTAATATTATTTCAAAGCAGTATTTCAGTGTCTACACATTATTATTTAATTTTTTTTTTAAATATAAAATAGCAAAACAGAAAAGCAGTCAGACACTCAATTTTGTTTTTTTCTATATTTTTTCTAGACTAGTCCTTATGGCTATACATGCACGAACATTAAATAAATAAAATAAAATATTCACGTTTAAGCTAGCAAGTAAAGAAAATGCGCGTGGACATTGTTTGTTATTAATATTATGAACCCATTGTTAACTGATAAATAAACGCAATCGCGATGGGTTTTGAAGTAGCGATTATTATCGATCGATTCGAGTAGTCTGTGCGACGTTGTACAGCTTTCTTATTAACCAAACAAATGTACTCAATAAGAAGAGACAACTAAAAATGGGCTGACCATAGAATTTAATCCCACAAAAACTATGTAGGAACTAAACGATGTGTTAGATAGTTTCTACAACAAAATATTAGGTAAGTATTAGCCGCACGTCTTTTTATGTAAATGACCTACCTAACTTACCCAGTCGTTGCCAATAATAAAATAATATTTATCAAATCATCATCATTACACTATTACAAAATTCAACAGTTTAACTGACACTCATTCATTGTACTCACTGCCTCACTTCACCGAGCCAACTCACTTCGGCGCGGGTGGTTGCTATGGCTACGAGAATCGGGTGAAGTGATAAGATCACGCCACGCTTGCATATTCGGGTGAAGTGATACGATCACGACACTAGCGCACCGCACACACCAACTCACTTCCTTCGGTGCGGTTGGTTGCTATGGCTACGAGAATCGGGTGAAGTGCCGATCACGCCGCGGTCTCAGAATAGGGTGAAGTGATAAGATCACGCCACGCTGGCGCGTTACGTCATTAATATAATGTGCAGATTTTTTTTTATTTTACTGGAAATATTTAAATGCGCGTCTTACAAATTTTTGAGCCTCAAAAGATGAAAACCTTTTTTAATTAATACGCCTCTTTTTATTTTTTTGTCTTTTTAAAAACTATTTGAACATTTAAAGTTGGTCAGCGGAAAATTCCCATTGTGAGCTTTTTATTACGAAGTGCTGTCTAGTTATTATTTCTGATGTACAATAATTGGTATTCTAATTAACTGTGTACGCTTCTTTTTAAAATTGTTTTTTAAATTCAAATCCAAAATGGCGGCTGCGAAAATTTTAAATTATTCGTCATGGGTGTCGTTTTCATGGCTTTCTAGGGTGTTTAAGCCGATACTGAAGTCAAAATGAAAGTCCAAGATGGCAGCTGCAAAAATTTTTCATATTTTTTATCATGGGTGTAGTTTTCATGGTTTTTGAGGGTGCTAAAGCCGATAGTGAAGTCAAAATGAAAATCCATGATGACGGCTGCGAAAATTTTCATATTTTTCATCATGAGTGTCGTTTTCATGGTTTTTGAGGGTTAGCACCCTCAAAGTCAATAGTCACGTCAAAATTAAAAACTAAGATGGCGGCTGCGTAAATTTTCATATTTTTCGTCATGGGTGTCGTTTTCATGGTTTTTGAGCGTGCTAAAAGCCGATAGGTCAAAATGAAAATCTAAGCTGGCGGCTGCGAAAAAGATCCATGACGAATAATTTAAAAAATTTTGCAGCTGCCATCTTAGGTTTTCATTTTGACCTCACCATCGACTAGATACTTAAATACTAGCTTTGAAGTAATATAAAATTATTAATAGAACAGCATAAAAAATATTATTAAAATCTCGATTATGATTGTATAAATGTGCTTGATCCATCCCTAGCATCAGGTAGCATGACATTGACAGCTAACTCTACGCTCACTTCACTTAAATTTTCACGGTGAGATGGTTACAGAATAGCATAGCCGTTTCATATAAAAGTTCAATACCTACTCGACCAAAATGTATGAAACAGCAGATTTTTTTTTTCAAGATTTCAAGGTTGGTCCCATAGTGAAAGTTGTTCATATTCATGGGTAGAACAACCTGTGAAAATTTTTGAACTGCTTAAAAAATTGTCCTGGATATTTATGAGACAGCAGTATTCGTGAAAACAAACCTACATCTATTTGAAACACTGAAGACGAAACGTCACAACACAGCATTCTACACAAAAAGTTTTCTAGGCATGGCACCCAGATTGTATAACAAAATACCAAAGCTTATTAGAGACAAACGCGAATTGACAGATTAAATTTTTTTTTTTTTTTTTTCTTTTTGGCTTCGCACGGTTTGTGCATTTAGCCAATGTCAAGTTTATAATTATTTCAAAGTTAGGGAAACGAAAATATTAGTATGAATAATTTAACGGGATTTAGGATAGGACGGATATATGATCAGTATATTTATAAAGGTGAAGATAGTAATAATGAGCAAATTACAATGAGGAAAATTTACAACTTAATATTATTTAGAGTGATGAATGATACTATACATTTATTTACAGGAAAGCTATTTGTGCAAAGTAAAGAAAGTATTGAGGTAGGAAAAGGAATACGGAGGGATAAGAGGTTACTGAGAAAAGAAGAACGGTCATATAAGGGACAGTAAAAAAAATATTTAAACAACTTCTTAGTGCAGAAAACATATTAGGTATTCAGTTACTGAAAACCTAAACCTGTATTTTTAAGATCTGTGACCTAGAGAATAATGCAAAGTATGTGGATAAATATGTGCATTAAGGGTTAGAGGTAGTTAAATACTGTGAGTATAATATATCTATAATGTAGGAGAAATGCTATTTTAGTTTCATAATTTAAATTATACAAATTTTGTACGCAGAACTGTTAACTTTTATTTTATTTTAGGATAAGTTTTATGTAATTTACAGCAGATAAATTTTTGTTATTTAATTTTAATGGAATTTAATTGTGTTACATAAGTGTAATTTTATATTAGGTGGGGGAAAAAGTCTTTTCGCATTATACGTAGTATGTATGAACTTGTAATAAAATCTCTTTGGCTATAGTATTTGTATCTGGCTGGTTTTGCTATCATTGAAAGTTTAAATTTTAAAGAACATAATTCCAAATTCAAATTAGGAAAATGTGTGATTTTCATTTGTTTTTCGTACCGTCAAGATGAGTGAATCTAATGAAGAAATTCGATACATTTTAAAATTTTACTACAAAAAAGGTAAAAATGCAACGCAAGCCGCGAAAAAAGTTTGCGATGTTTATGGACCTAGTGTAGTGTCTGTGAGAGTAGCACAAATTTGGTTTAAGCGTTTTCAATCCGGAAATTTTGATGTCAAAAATGCACGTCGCTCTGGTCGCCCTATTACGGATAAAATGGATGCCATTTTTGAAAAAGTGGAGCAAGATCGGCATATCAGTAGTTACGACGTAGCTGAAGAACTGGAAATTGACCACAAAACAGTTTTGGCGCATTTGAAAAAAACTGGGTACACAAAAAAGCTCGACATTTGGGTACCTCACGAGCTCACTGAAAGAAACCTAATGAACCGTGTACTCATTTGTGATTCTTTATTACGACGTAATGAAACCGAACCATTTTTGAAGAAGCTGATAACTGGTGATGAAAAGTGGATCACGTATGACAAGAACGTGCGAAAAAGGTCGTGGTCAAAGGCCGGTCAGGCTTCACAGACTGTGGCGAAACCCGGGTTAACTCGCAACAAGGCGATGCTGTGTGTGTGGTGGGATTGGAAGGGCATTATTCATTATGAGCTGTTACCACCAGGCAGGACCATCGATTCTGAACTCTACTGCAAACAACTGATGAGATTAAAGCAAGAAGTTGAGAGAAAGCGGCCGGAATTAATCAACAGAAGGGGTGTGGTTTTTCATCATGATAACGCTAGACCTCACACATCTTTAGCCACTCAGCAAAAATTAAGAGAGTTTGGCTGGGAGGTGTTAATGCATCCGCCGTATAGTCCTGACCTTGCACCTTCAGATTTCCACCTGTTTCGGTCTCTTCAGAATTCTTTAGGCAGTGTCAGGTTAACATCACGAGAGGACTGCCAAAACCACTTGTCGCGGTATTTTGACCAGAAGTCCCAAAATTTCTATAGCAATGGGATCATGTCCCTACCTACAAGATGGCAAAAAGTTATCGAACAAGATGGTACCTACATACTTTAGTTAAATGTAAATAAACTATATTAAAAAATGTTTTGAATTTTCTTAAAAAATGCGAAGAAACTTTTTCCCCAACCTATTATAAGAACCACTTTATTGATATTTGTACGCCGTTAGCGGCAAAACATAGTGCACCTATACATTAAATCGGGTTAGTAAGAAAATAATGAAACACTTTTTTAATTATTTATCTATTCCGTTTAAAATATTTTTTCTATAGTCAGTACGTCTAGCACTTTGTAGAATACTCTCGAAGGAATACGCTGAAGAGTAAATAAGTGCGGCACGCAACATTGTTGCGCAATATTATTCGAGATGGACAACAAGTATCTTCGAGCACTTTACTTCTACGAGTTTAAACATGGTCATTCGACGCGTGAAGCAGCGGATAACATTAACCATGCCCGACCCAACGGCCCGGGGACTACTAGTCATGTAACCGTGAGTCGTTGGTTTAAGCGCTTTGCCTCTGGAGATAAAAGTTTTGAGGACAAGGAGCACACCTGTCGGCCATCCGCTTTTAATGACGACGTACTACTAGAGAAATTGCAGATAAATTCAAATGCAACCACTCGTGAATTGGCCGAAGAAATCGGTTGCTCTCACGTTTGAGAACCGTCTTCACGCACTCAACTACAGAAAAGTTCTGTCGCGGTGGATCCCCCACGTATTGACCAATGCTACAAGAGAAGTCCGAGTTGCGATATGCCAATCTCTTCTACTTCGTTCACAACGTAAAGAGTTTTTAACAAATTTAGTGACGGGAGATGAAAGCTACGTTCTTTATGAAAACGATACGCGACGCGGCTTCTGGCTTCCCTGTGGACAAGAACCGCGAACCGCCAGTCCAGCCACAACGCAATCCCTATTGTCGGAAGTCTCTACTGTGTTGCTTTTTTGATTCTCGTGGAAACCTTTGGTGGGACATGTTGCATAACAATGACACTAACACCGGGGATGTTTACGCCTCTCAGCTACGCCAGCACGCTGCTGCGATCCGGGAAAAACGCCGAAGACGAGTCGAGGTTCACCTTCTCCATGATAATGCGCGACCGCACGTCGCTTCCGTTGCTCATCATCAATTAAAGGAACTTGGCTGGGAAACAGTGCCGCATCCTCCGTACTCTCCTGACCTTGCTCCGTCTGACTACCATTTATTTCGGTCATTGAAACAGTATTTACGTGGAAAAAAAATCAAATCTTATGACAATCTCAAAAGTGACATAGAGAAATTCTTTCAATCTCAGTCTCCACACTTCTGGGCAAAAGCTATTGAGTCACTACCACAAAGATGGGCAAAGGTAGTAGATACGGAGGGTGATTATATTGTTGATTAAACATGTAACATTAAATAAATAATTAATAAATTCAAGAGCACCTGAAAGTGTTTCATTATTTTCTTACCAACCCAATATATTTACAACACCTGTTTTTACACCCACCTACCTATGTTTTACAAATAAAAAAAAAATTACTTCTTTTTTTAAATTAGAATGCTTAAGAGCTGACCTAATGCGCTCAGTGTAAAACAGCAATCAACCTTATTTCAATGACCCAAAACTCTTTTTTCAACGCGACAAAAATGTACTCTCCTCTCCGAGCCGGTCTGTTGAACGGACACTATTCTGGAATTACTGGATCTTTATTGTAGCCGTGTGTACGGGCGGTGCCGTTAGTTTGAAAAAGTAATTTTATACCGATTGAAAATCATAACAAAATTAGATTTTCCTCAGTGTTACTTATCTGCTCCAATAGGGAGAGTCCAAAGTTAGAGCATGTCAAAGTTGTAAAAAAAAAACTTATTAAAAAAGTCATTTTATACCGCGCCCAAACCATAGGGTTTGGGGGACGATTATTAGGATCACCTTCAACCCAAAAAAAAAAATAGTCAGCTGCATGGAACTGGGGGATGACAGTCGCGTAAATGAAACGATGGTTACGATGGCACATCAGGGCTAAATTCGGAACTATGGGTAGTAGGAGAGTAGTAGTCGAATAAAGCATAACCTCAATTTTGAAGGAAAATAAAACTGTATTTTTTTAATTTTAATCGAACCCGATTCCTTTTATCAAAAATCATCCTGTATTTTTATACAGAGCGATAGTGTTGCTGACATGGATCAAACACTACAAACTGTCTGTCACTGTCTTTGGTTTAGTATTTTCGTTTTTTGGCACCGACTTCCGAAATTAAAGTTATTTTTCACTTTGTAGTATTTTGTTTCGGAAGTCGGTTTTATCTTTTACTAAAAAAAAAATTTTTTTCACTTTTTGGTTGTGGTAGGCTACCCCGCACAAATTCGAATACCACCTGCTGTGTAAATAACAGTGATAGGAAGTTATTAAACATCATCCGCATAAAAAAATACGCATTATTGAAGCTAACTCAAAAACTACCCAAGCAAAGTTAATAAAATGTATATGGGACCACCTAGGAAGTTGCCCTTTCAAACACAAAAAAGAATTTTCCAAATCAGTTCATCCGTCTTTGAGTAATCGCGTAACAAACATGCAAAAAAAATCATACAGACGAATTGAGAACCTACTCCTTTTTGAAGTCGGTTAAAAATCAAAGGAAGTCATGATTCAAATTACGAAAAATTTATTATATCGAACCCACAACACATATACGTAATGTGGGTTGGATCCTTTTCGTTGTTAGTGCAATAAAAGAGACTGTTGTTTTTGTAAAAAAAAAACGGGTACGATTCGTGGGTCAGGCAGAAGCTTATCAAAAAAATAAAAATGCAATTTTATTTTCCTTCAAAATTGAGATCAAGTTTCCTTTGACCACTTTGCCCTATTATGTATACATATAGTTTCGAATTTAGCCAAATTTGCCATCGCAACCACTTGACTGATCTGCCTTTTATTCCCCCACTTCCATGCAGCTGACTATTTTTTTGGGGTTGAAGAGATCCTAAAAACCGTCCCTTATGGTTTTGGCGCGGTATGAAATGACTTTTTATAAGTTTTTTTTTAACTTTGACTTGCTGTGGATTCCCTGCTTTGGATCCCCCCTTAGGTGCGGCGACTGACTCTCACATACATTAGGTACTTATTAAGAAATGATTCGGTATTAAATTGGTTGCTAAAATCGACCTACCTCCCCTACTATTAATTTACGAGTCGAGGAACTTTACGAGGACGTAAAGTTCCTCGACATAAAAACCGTCAATGATGTGCTGATAGTTACCTAATTTGCATCGGTGATCAGCGGGAGGGCTAAATCCTATCTATCAAACAAGGATGCGATGCATACTAACTTTCACTATGTGGCCTAGAAGATTGACTTATGTAGGTACAGTTACGAACCGGGATTGTTTAAGATGACAAGCTAGTGGCTCAACAATCCCGGTTCGTGACTGTATAAAACACAAACATCCTGTATTTCCATACAGAATGTAATAGAGGGTGAGCCTAACCTACAAATTGAGTCGCCGGGCCGCTACTGGGAAAATTCCTAATGGAAAACCCCGATTCCACTGCCCGATCTGGGAATCGAACCCAGGACCCCTCAACATTCGCGCTTGCGACCACTAGAGCAACGAGGCTTACCTGGTGCAATAAAGGATAATTGAGTTCGTAAAGTCCGTGTGCAGTAAATATTGGCTTCTGATGCAGAGCTTGTATCGATAGCTGCATCGCCTAAAAACGAAAAACTTAATACTTAAAATCATTGATTTATAAAATATATGATGTAGGTAGGAGTGTTAAATGAAGAAAAAATACCTCTGCATTAACCGCTGAACTGAAGTCGGTATTCATGATATCATGTACGATAAACGATGTATTTTTTGCCTGCAACATTTAATATTGCTGTTGAATTGTAGGTACTAAATAGCTCAATATATACCTACGCTATGTTGAACTTACTGCGTACACGGCACGTTCGGAAACATATACTATCAAAAATACTATGACGAGTCCATAGGCGATCTGCCATGCAACGTAAATGAGAAATACGATGTATTTTTCTACATCGTGGAACAAGCCGGCTGCTGTCGCCTCCATGAAGTAAAACATGTAGATGATAGTGTAAGTTAGGCTCACAAATATGGTCACCATCAATATGGCTCCGAAAATTCTGTTGGTAGCGTCAGTCACTTTGTACAACATACCGTAAATCTTCGCGCATCCCTTTATTTTCTCGCATACATACTTGTCTTGAAGACCAACTGGCATTTGAACTTTACCCACCATGCTACCTCGTGTAAAAAATTTATATTCCCAAGATTTGTGATTTTTTATCTCCTCAAGCACTTTATTTATGTGCTCATATCTGCCCCTCAAAACTTTGAGATAGAAACAATAATAGGCTGTTGAAATGAACGCGAGAGCATCGGAGAATATGACTTGGTACAGCCTCTCTGCTGGTATCGGCACGTTCAAACGGCTGAGTGACATCCAAATACTGAGTAATCGAAATAAGTAGACTACCAGCTGTAAAATGGACATGTTAAGTGCCAGATGTGCATCACGAGTATAATTCACATTTTCGCCGAGTTCCTCTAAAGCCTTGTCCACGTTTGCTATGGTCTCCATTACACCGTTGTTGGTATTTAGACAGAATGGTATCTTCCACAAGGCGAACACAACGTACAGTGTTGAAGATATTCTCTCGTAGTCATCCCCATATCGTTGCACTCTTGTATTGTATAAAATACGCAGAACTGTCTGGTCTTCAGCGTGAGCTTTGTAAGTGCAATAAAGATAAACAGCATACCACAGCAAGAAAGATATCAGTCCGAAGAAACTAAATTTCCTGATGATGCGGTTGTCCGGAGCGACTTTTAAAACAAATATTGATATCCCGCTTAGCTTCCTTATGGTGTTTGACAGACCTAATGCTTCGATGATGTTTTTGTATTGGTGCTTTTTCATGATCGTCTTGAAATATTTGTTCATATACACTTTCATTTTATAGTCCATTTTTTGACAAAAATCCAGCTACAACATGAATTCCAACTAACGTCGAGCTCAAGAAGAATCACCCAAAAGCCTAATGGAATTCACCTACGTTTTTAATCAACTTACACCAATTACAGTTTATTACCAGTGTCGATATAGGGAAAATATAACAAGTAAATTAGTTTTCACGCTATCGTAATGTGGATTAACCGATTTTGGCAATGTTAATGGTTCTATGGAACTACGAAAACTGTATATGTCCTTTTCTAAGACGTAGGTACGTGAAGTCTCGAGACGTCTACTGGAACATTTTTCTTTAGAAATAAGCAGTGGGAATGTCCATGTTATTGTTTTATTATTATTTTTAACCTGTGTTTTCCTACTGCAAGGCAAAGGCCTCCCTTTTCCCTTTCCACTCCTCTGTCTTGAGCTAATGTGAACCAATCCTGTCTGTAGGCGTCAAGCTCGTCTCGCCATCTTCTGGGTCTGCCTCGAAGTCGACGGACGTTTTCTGGGACCCACATGGTGGTAGATTTGGTTCATGATTCGTTCGACATACGGTAAACGTGTCCGGCCCAGTCCCACTTTAGCTTGGCTGCTTTTTGGGTGACGTCGGCGATTTGTGTTTTGGAGCGTAGCACTGTGTTCCTAACACGGTCCGTTAATCTGACTCCAAGATTGCTGCGCAGCTGTGCTCCATTGCTAGCTTGCAAACCTCAAGCTTGAACCTCTGCTGAACCGTCAAAGACCAAGTTTGAGCGCCGTGATAGGGATACTCCCTATCACGGCGCTCAAACTTGGTCTTTACATGTCCATTAATTTGCGTGTATGGCAAATTGGTAGGTCTCCTTTCATGAGGTTCGACCAATGAAATGTTTTCGGTTCGTCTAGCAACTTCTTTTTCTTGTCTTGCCTGGCATGGAACGGCCGAGGTATATCCATATTATTATATACCGGAATTGTTTACTTTTATTTTGGTGAACGAATTCTTACCAAATTCTGATCACAATTTGTTACTCATCATAACTAAACTAATGTGCTACACGCCCACACCTATTAAACGTAAGTGATGAATTTGGAAAGTAAATAAAACAAAATATTGGTATTCGCAGTATATCCACCGGATATTTAGTAATTTATTTCTCCTGAACGTTCACATTTACAGTGATAATCTACATTATGAACATCGTAGGCATTATATTGTCATAAACAATAAGGGAATATAGGCATGTTATGTACAAAGGGATATCAAGGTTGACGAAAATTATTTTTGGAACTATTTATAAGCACTATACAATTTTACATGATGAGAAATTACAAGCACATTTGTATACTACTATTATAGTATAGTAGCTTCACTGTGTCGGCGATAATAGATCTATGTAATAGCTTTATTAGATAAATAGCTAACTAATAATGTACACAAAACAATAAATTGTGCTCTTTCGTAACCCTTAAAACGAATATTACATAATATAGGGAATATTGAGAACTTATTTAACCTCCGTTTCTATCCTACAAAACACCGTTGATCTTCGATAGCCATTTCTTCAGAAGCATTCTAAAACAAATCTTCATATCTAGCAAATAAACTATCATAAAGATTGTGGCAATATAGAGATTACAACAAACTCACTGTATTAGTAGCCAGTTATATTTATGTAATTATATGGCACTAACATATGTTTATTTACGGTAACATTGATGTACAAATATATTTAAATAATTTGCGTCCCGTTATAATTGAAAGCTTGTTTTCTGATACATTTTTTTTTGCGGTACTGTGCAAACTCGAGCGGTGGTTTAAGGGCCTAAACTAACAATAAACCGCTAGTATTAAATAATACTCCAAATTAGATCATGAAACTTTGCATAATGACTGAACTAAATAATAAAGCAGATACGAGTACTATGTTTTTTATTTTTTATTTTTCATATTACCATTATTTTCACCGTAAAAAGCAATTACCTAAACTATCGGCGCTCCCTGCCGCCCAGCACCGAACTCGGTCTCACTCTCACTCAGTCTGCGAGCAGTGTCTTGCGAGCGAGATAGTGTGAATTTGAACTGAGGTATTATGGGCTCTTAATTATTTTACTTGAGTTTGTAACATCACTGAACTAATTAAAAGTGTTAACTTTCATCGTCAGTACCGCCAAATATAAGCAGACTTAATATATATATATATATATTTAAATGATAATACAAATAATACACACGCAGATTTCATATATGGAGAACATTATCATTTTCAGACATTCGTACTTCAGAAAAGAATATAAACTTATTTTGAGATCAATAGATAATGACCCTACCTACCACTCGCGGCCTTAAAAAAAGTTAATTATTGTAAAAAAAAAACCAAAGTAACAAAATATAAAGCTGCCTGTGTCAATTAAAATGAACAGTGTTTCAGTACTTATTATACATTGTGACCACTCAAGGAAGTCCAAAATACTCTCTATTTCAATCTTGGCCAGACCTGAATATGCCCAATGCACAT
This sequence comes from Dicycla oo, assembly GCA_948252095.1. Lineage (NCBI taxonomy): Eukaryota > Metazoa > Arthropoda > Insecta > Lepidoptera > Noctuidae > Dicycla > Dicycla oo. The sequence continues at coordinate 11,730,535 of OX411714.1, read as the reverse complement.
ATCAACATCTAAAGTAATATAATTCTTATAAAACACATTTACACACATAAGAGTCGAGTATCAAGTACATCTGGACAAGGTCTTGGATATTGCTACATTGGCTTTGAAGATTGCTGCCAGCATTCTTAATAATTTACAAAAATAATATCCTACAGAATTTACGCTCGTTATTATTTAATTGTCTATATATCTTTATATTTATTGTAACTTTGCACCTACTCCATACAGTGGTTCATTCGCTTAAAAGACTGGCATTCTCACATAGTCGCCACATCATACAAACTATAAATTAAAAAGTCTAACAGTAGATAAAATTTAAAATAGGAAGGCGTCAGCTTCATTTCATATGCCGAGCTGTAAAAAGCAGGTCAATCAGGCCCCGCTCACTTTACATCCGCGAACGCTCGAGTTAACTGAATGTATGGAGTTATATGTAGATTGACGGTGGTAAAAGTATTCGATATAGTAGTATTTATTAAAGAGTAGCCTTTGCTTTAAAACTTTTAATTAAAATTTTCCTTAGACGAAAGTACTGCATAAAGCTATAAGAATTAACTTTCTACGAACTGGGATTGGACTATCTATTCTTGCGTAGCACAATAAGAAACTTTAGGTAGGTTTAATAAGTTTTTTAAATTCAATTATTTTAAAACTACGGACAATCTATTAAAATATCTAGGCATTTTAAACATTAGTGTCAAATAAAAATAATGTATTGGTAATAATAAAATGGCGGTGACGAGAAGAATTTGTATTTTTTTTTTTTCAATTCGATTTTATAAATCAAATTTTGATACCCAGAAATTTTCTGAAAAAGTAAAAGTGATTTACGAACTTTAATATTATTCGAGATTTTGTGTATAAAAAATAAAAACGTAAGTAAGGCTTTTCATAAAGTATGAGTAAAATTATAGAGATAATCACAAACCGTGTCATTAGGATTTTTTTATACTATACTTCCTTTAAGCTTGTCTAATTTAAAGCTGCCTTTTAAATTCACCTATTCTATAATAGTAACTCTTTTACTTGACATATTCTTTCATTTGAGTAGGTAAGTCACTCTGCTATAGTACGCGTCAAACTTAATGGCGGCTCTGAAGTGCGCTACTCGTTGCGCAGTACCCCACCCCTCACCCCCGCTGACACATGATTTTGTTACTGCGCAGCGACTCGCCTCATGTTCCGAGCCGCCATAAAGTTTGAATCGGGCTGTACCTAAGTGGAGATACTTCGCATGTCTTCACACGTGGTATATTAGGTAACGGTTATGTGAAGTTTATGCCCATTTTCACCAAACCTAAGTGAATCCCTAAATATTATTGCACTGTTGGATTTTCAACTCTCGGCGCTGTTTAAGCCTAACGTTGTAAATCCAACAGAGCACTCTTATTTAGGGATTCTTTTAAGAGTCATTTAGGGTTGATGAAAACGAGCATTATTATTACGAAGTCCTTCACTCAGGTGTGTAGAGTACTTTCAGTAAGTAATATTTGAGACTCTGCACCAACTTATACTACATTTAAAACTTACATAATGAAAAATAAATGCGTATCGTGGTCGTAATTTGGTAATGTAAATTATACTTCAACAAATGTTTATTAACTTAGAAGGTAATTTTTGTGATGATACGTTCTATTTGCCTAATAATACCATATAATAACAAAGTATTAAAATTGATGTTATATAATGGAACTGGTATTACACTAGTTGCGTGATGTATGTTTGATAAATAACGTGTCTAAGCTTTCATGCGAAGTGCTTTTTGAATCGGTTATTTTAACTATTCTATTCAATATCGAGAGGTGTTAGTGTCATTTAACGAACCTTGTGTTCACTACCCCCACTTTATAAATATTTTCCTCGTAATATATTTTAATTATTTAGTTGCCATAATTTATTTATTTATTTTTTTATTCTTGTAAAATGTTTTGAGTAAATATCACTTTTGGTTATATTTTTATTTCTTAATTTTTATTATACCGAATAAAGCACAAGTCTAAACTGGCACTGTCCAGTCAGCAGGCAGTGTAAGTACAGTAGTCTCACTAATGCGGCAGTTTAGTAAACCAGTATGTCCAATAATCCGGCACCCTCCGCTCACTCGTCCCTCGCCCCTTTTCTTCTTTCTTTTTATAAAATGTTTTATTTTATTTACATTATTATGATTTTTTCTATACAATCCAATAATCCGACACCCCCTAGTTTTTAATAGTGCCCGATTAGTGACTACTGTATAATATTTTTTGAGGGTAGTGGACACATTTTTCATAGTTTTATTATTAGAGGTGTTCCTCCTAGTTTGTAGAGCTAGTGCTCTACCATTATATTTAGTTATAGCTCAAAGTAGTTCATCAACATTTTGCAAATGATACAAAAGTAATCGCTCACTCTCCCACACTTAAACAATATTCGTAATTCATAACTAATAAAAACAATCACGCAGCCGCACCAACAACAAACTCTTTCAAAACACATTGCAAATACATTTTTGTAAAGCTCAAATCTAATATAATTAAAATCACATCTCATTAAATATCTTTGGGTCCAACCAAATAAAATTATTCATTTATAGCGTACAAAAATACAAAAAATATACAATAATGTCAAATATACGTAATTATAAGGATAGTTGGGGAGCATACCATATATAGTTTAATCCACCGATGGGTCGATAGAACGCATAGACTAGACACATTGTAATTGAAGGGATATGGTCCACACAAAGGTCCTTTGATATGGGCACGTCACACTCATCAGCTGTCTGGAAATAGTTCGTGAACGTTCCCTAGAAGTCCGTCAGCCTCTCTGAAGCGACGTTATTGTTACAGTAGCTGAGATTCATAGGTCACAGAAGATCTTGGACGTGAGATGTGTCGAGGTTGGTGATCAGAGTCTTGAGGAAGGTCATTTCTTTGCGCGCGTTCTCGAGAATGACGCGTGGGTCCTGTGACGTGCAGCGCAGGCAATTCGGCGCAAACACCATAGCAAGGTTCGCAGAGTCCATCTTTGTTTGACTTACCACTTCCGGCGCGGTGAATTGTTGAAGGAAACTTATTAAATAGGTGAGTACCTGAAATTAATGAGACATTGTAAACATTGGTGTTTTCGATTGTTCATAACTATTTAAAATAAACTACGCCAAACATCTGTGATATATGCCTAAAATTGAGGCATCATAACTTATTTATCAATGGATATTATTCAATGGGATGCTTTCGAGACGGTTTCACATTAACGTAATAATGTTGGATTTTGGACACTTTCACTACAGACCATAGAGGTCAATATTTACCAATCACACACACACACACATCTTTTTTTTATTTATTTCTGCAATTGTCCGTGACATGACAGCGGGCCCTATCAGAATACCAGCGCTGCGACACTTTTAAATGTTGTAGCATCATGCTGAGATAGAAGCCTTTTGGGGATCGTACGGGAATGTTTTTATATATTTTTTTAAGTGTAATTTGCGATCTTCCTGTGCAAGTCCCAATTAATACTTTTTCTTTCTTTCTTTCACAGTAATAGATTTTAAGAACAATCGGAAATTGCTCGTATTCTTATGGAACGACGTCGGGTCATAGGACGTACGACGGGAGTCGACCAAGTATCAACCAGAGTCCACATGAATGGGCTCTTCAGCAGCAGTACTGCCGTATTGGCTATTTTCTGCCCCTAAGCAGCTGTTGCTTGCTTAAGAGTGCCCGCTTGCACCAAAAATCGCTAGAGACGTTTAGCTCTAAACGTATTTAAAACACGTACATACGTGAAAATGACAGAGACAGAACTATGTTTTAACCTTTCGGGTGTCGACCTCCGTACACGCACATTACATAAATGTCAACGCTTTTACGAGTAAGGTAATAACTTTAGGTAGGCCTTCAGAAAAAGGAAGATTATACTGTTAAATCGATAATAACAAATTATAAATGATACCTTCCCGTAATCCTCATTAGTTTTCCTATCTAATAAAACAGCTACGTAGTGAAATAAAACTGACCTGACATTGCAGTGACGTGATATGTTTATGTCTTATGTCGAACTGTGTAACATAAGACATTCGAGAGGATGTTCAAGTGCTAAACGCATTTAGTGATTTGAGGTGCACGCGAGCCTTAGCTTTGCTTTGTATGAAAAAGGGAACATTCTGCGACTCCCGCATTCCCCTCTTAAGGGGAAGATATTTAAAACAATGGTTAGACCTGCTGTCTTGATCAGAATGTTAGGTCACAAAAGGGATGAATGAAAGGCAATTGCATGCAGCTGAGATGAGAATGCTAAGAGCGATGTGTGGTGTTATACGAATAGAATAAGAAATAAGTACATAAGAGGAAGTCTAAAAGTGGCACCGGTGACTAAAAAGTTGTTTGGAAATCGGTTGTCATGGTATGGGCATGTGATGCGGAGGAATGAGGAAAATGTCGTGAAGAAAGTTTTGAGTATGAATGTCGATGGCTATAAGAGTAGAGGAAAATCAAAGAAACGTTGGATGGACTGTGTGAAAGATAATATCGCTAGAAAGGGAGTGACTACCGAGATGACGACTAATAGAGAAGTATGGAAGAAAGGGGCACGTTGCGCCGACCCCAAATAAATTGGGATGAGGGCAGGAGAATGATGATTAATGTGATGAATACCGACCAGTCTATTGATAGGCGGCAGTCGGTGCAGGGCTCTAGTACAGGCTGCGAAGTCGGTGCCGGCCGCGACGCACGCCGCGTACAACGCGTCCGGGATCAGAGGCTCGTATAGCTCTCGGTACCATAGCTTTAGTAGGCTGGCTGGAGCGTGTGCGTCTGTAAAAGGAATAATAGAAGTATTAAGAGATACCCAATAAATTAATAGTTTCACTTAACGCGAAGTAGACAAAATAATTAAACAATTACCAAGAACAATAGCATGTGATTCATGAGAAAGGAGAAGTGGACTAATTTACGACTTTAAAAATCCTCTAAAATAAGAATACTTTTTGATTTCTGACTAATTCTGACTACATATTTACAGGTAAGTAAACATTTATAACCACGTATGTATGTATGCGCGTGTGACCAGATGTATGAACGTAAACGAGGCAAAAGAGTATGTAAGAATCGTAGCAGGTGGCGTTCTGTAGTTTCTGCCTACCCTCATAGGAAGAAGGAGTGAGTTTATATATGTACAGTCAACGTCTAGAAGTCCACTTACACCGCAATGACCATTATCGCCTGTGCTATACGGGCTGCCAAAGTTGCCAATGTGTAGTATTGTCAAACGTTCTTATAGAAGAAGGTCATAAGTACAACTAATATTGCTATGCCATAGTTTTGTGAGATTGCTAGTCGACTTCTGACTGTTATAGTACGTATGTAAACATTTATAACATGAAGTGGGTTGAAAACAAATCAGATCCCGGTACTGAAATACAGGAATATTCTTGAATTTTAAGTGTTTAATCTTTTCTAGAACATTGGAAACCCTAACAAAATAGATTATTTGTAGAACATAGGAATCATTAATGTTAATATGAAAGGGTTGTTTTTACTAAAAGTTAAAACAAAAACACTTACCTGTCAAAGTAGAAGCATCAGGCAGCTCCCAGTTATCAATCTTCGCCTTCAGGGCATTAACTTCATCGACATCAGCGGACACTCGGAAGATTCCCTCGGTCTCCCTCCCATTGAGGGCCAGCACTTGCTGCGACAACGCCACTTGTACCCACGGCAACTGACGGTTGGGGAAGCGTTCCCTTTGCAACGTCATCACTTCCGATAGCGTGTTACCGAACATCGATTGACGGAATATTTGTATCTGTGAGAGAAAATGTAATTTTATTTCAGGCAAGTTTTTACACATACAGTCGTAGAAAATTAAATTAAATATGAAATAGATATTATATTAAATTAAATTATTATTACACATTCAGATATATTATAGTTTTGTTATAAATGTCAGGTAGGTTTAATTTAGGTTTAAATTAAAAACATTTATCTGATTTATCTGTTTTGTGCGTGGCTTTATTATTTGGGAGGCCTTGAACGAGTTTTTTCGTTTAGAAGATTAGTTATGTTTTTGGGACTGGAATGAAATGAATGAACGTGGAAGAGGAAACACATTGGCGAATAGCCGTCCCGAACCGGAAATAAGACACATTTGACATAACACCTGCTTGGATATATTTTGTTCAACAAATAATCTACCCATGGACAGACTTGACCTTAAGCCTTGTCTCCCGATGGGGTGATGATAATCTGGTCTCTTTTAACGCCACGAAACCTCAAGCGTGTCTCTTTACCGCTAAGAAAAAGATGAGTCGTTTCGTCATAACTCCTACTTTTCAGGGTGCATCTGTTCCTGTAACTGATCGGCTCCAGCTCCTAGGCATGGAGTTGACATCTGGTCTTAACTTCGGCGCCACCATCGAGTACAAAGCCCAAACTGCGGCCAAGAAACTGGGCATCCTTAATAGGGTGAAGCGATAGTTTACGCTTGGACAGCTTTTAAACCTTTACAAAGCGCAAGTCCGATCCTGCGTGGAGTGATGCAGCCACCTTTGGTATGGCTCAGCTAAATACCAACTTGCCGCGCTTGACACGGTGGAGCGGACAGCTAAGAGGCTGTTGACGTAAAACGTGTGGTTGCCAAGCTTCACAGCTTGGCTCATCGCCGAAGGGTTGCCTGCTTGTCGGTCTTCTACAGATCGGCGAGTGTGCTCAAATATTCCAAGACCTCATTCCACCGGCCCCCTTCTACCATCGGACATCTAGACGCACTGCAAGTTACCATCCCTACCTGCTATTTCCCTAGTTGCTATTCCACCAATTCGCACTAAGCGTTTCCAAATATCATTTATAATGTGCACAGCAAAAGAGTGAAACTCTTTACCTATCTGTGTTTCCGAGCGCATACAACCCTAATCTCTTCAAAGTGAGAGTGAACAGGCTTCTTCTGGGTAAGCTCACTCCATCGTCGACTTTGTCGACTCCGACCTAGACTAGAGTCAAGAGCAAACCCATCTCAAATAAAAAAGTACCCTTCCACATCCTTCTGTGTTAATTCGAAACTATTGATTGAAGTTCTGCCACATCGTTTTTGGTGTGTAAACACCAGTGCCGAGTATCACTTGTTCTGAATGTGCATTACCAAACTCTGCTATGGCAGTTTGGTAAGCAGCTGTTCGCACCGTGGCGTACAGCACAACTGAATTTTATAGGGCCTCACACATTTACAGTCCGCAGGCGGATATCAGCCTGTCAGTTAATTGCTATAGAACCCCCTGGCTTAGAGTCCCCTTTACGGTTTTGGATTGAAGACCAATGCCTACATCGACAAAAATCGGCCGGCTCGCGCTATTACGACGTGAAACTCATAGACTAATATAATATAAATGTGTGTGAGCTATGCAGACCTTAAATAGCAGGCCGCTTGATAGGACTACTGACTATTAATGTGTGGGGCCCTTTACGATTAGTAAGTCGTCTTTGCTTTATTTCTTCACATTATTTATTTACCGTAAATTTCACCACTTCTGAGGTTCTTCAGTAAAAATTAATTATACAGTATGTTAACCAACAGAGGGCGTTCCCGTTAACCCGCAATAGTATAGCATCCATACATGCTAAAAAAAATATTACCATTCGAAAACAAAATGGTTTTTATTTTTTTTTTCACTAAAAATGTTAAATTGATACGTAAAAGAAACACTCTGTACACGCGTACTTGAAGGACGGAAACATCGCAATTTAGTTTTTATGTTTAGTGAATATTTTTATATTTTTTTGAATATTTTTAGCATTTTTAGTGAATATTTTAATATTAAAAAAAAATAAAAACCATTTTGTTTTCGAATGGTAATATTTTTTTTAGCATGTATGGATGCTATACTATTGCGGGTTAACGGGAACGCCCTCTGTTGGTTAACATACTGTATTTGAGTAACTGCACGTGTTTCTGTGACAAAATAAACATTTATTTCTTTCTTCTTTCTAACTTACCCTAGCCTGATCAATGTCATCAGTGGTAGGTTTCCTTGGCTGCCTCTTGCCTCCGAAGCCGATCCTCTCGAGCCGCTTGCACGCCACGCCCGCGTAGTGAGATACTTGCACGTGAATAGGCCACTTGCCCACCTGTAAATGAAACATATTTCATATGTGACGGACAAATAACTGGATATTGAGGGCCTACTAGATACTCGTAGTAATTTAATAGAAAAAAAATCGCAGTTATATAAAAGCGTTTTTATACAGTACCATAAAACTCGTGCACTCTGCAGCGGAAGTGAATTGCCAAACTATGTCCGGCATGTTTTTTTTTTAATAATGCCTCATACTTAAACACAGGTGGACAACGAAGCGGAACGGAAGCGATTTGTAATCGTCCCAAAAATGCAATATAAGTAATTGGTATAAATAGCTTTAAAGCGCTAATAAATAACAACTAGTGTTTGGCTGGTAGAAAACACTCAACTAAGGACTTTATTTAAGTACCACAATTTTTTTTTTTCAGGTATTTGAATCTGGGCACAATTTTCACATCGTTACGTGTGACAGGTTCGTATGAGTAGATTCCTCACCTCAGGAAAAGCATCAGCAAACGCAGGGTCTCTATGCCTATTCACATAGTTGGTGAGTGCTGGCTGGAATGCAGACGAAGGGGGCACGAATGCTAAACACACGGCTAATAACTCCCAGCCACGGAGCAAAGAGTCGCGCAGTGGGTTCTCTGTCGTTTGTCTGCATAGCTGCACGTATAACTCGTCTCGAAGTCTGGGAATGTTAAAAAAGTTGGTATAAATGACTCAAAACGCGGTTAGAAACTATCAATTAGGGAACTAATAATCTACCAATTCTACAGGGTTATTGGTAAAACACCAACAACCTCTTAAATGTTCATTATACTCATCATTATGAACAACTTTTACTATGGGACCAAATCGCGAAAAAAAAATCAGCTGTTCAGTACATTTATGTTCGCATAATTCGTCAGAATATACAGAACAGCTGATTTTTTTTCGCGATTTCAGGTTTGGTCCCATGGTAAGAGTTGTTCATAATGATGAGTACAATGACCTCTTAAGAGGTTGTTGGTGCTTTACCAATAACCCTGTATATTTAAATAACAGTGTGTCGAAGCGATCGACACATAAATGGGATGTACGGCTGATGCTTACCAAACCATTATACCACAATTTGGTACATGTTATAAAGCAGTATTAAGAGTAATCTAGGACAAAGACTCCCACTCACTGCGACTAGCGTCAATCTTATTGTATTTGATAATTAAATACTGATTTAACACATTATCTGCTTAATTATTAGCGAAATGTATGCACACGCTTCTTTATGCTACACTAATCCTGTGTGGCAAACGCTCGGGTGCGTGCAAAAAATATCTTGGGTGTAGACACCCTTACCGACCCTTATTTTACGATGTTTTCGAAACAATAGAGATGCACAACGAACGCACAGGTGCGGCGCGCCGCACTTGAAGAAAGTTATGTAAATTGTATGGACGCGCATACGCGCCGTCAAGCACATGGTGAACGTCCGAAAACGCGCATGCGCGTCGGCCGCGCCTAATGAATTAATGTAACTCAATTAAATGTCTTAACCCTAAAGGGCGAGACACCCATACAATACGGCCGAAATATCTTGGCAGCTTCGCGCAGAAGGCTGTGCAGGAACATTTTTTAGGAACCAAATGGTGACATGAGGCGAGTGTGAGTGAGAGAACATGCGCGAAAGTTCGTAGTGCCTATGTTCAGACTTGCCAAGATATTTTGACCGTAGTGTACATGGTTTAGTCTAGCAGTTAGACACAGGTTTCGTATTGTGATTGATTTATTGTCTCACTATTCCCTTAGACATTCAATGAGCTTCACGCGCTGCCACGTTACAATCAATCTGCCCAGCCTTTTTCCAACTATGTTGGGGTCGGCTGCCACGTTACAACATAGGTAGACGAGTGTCAATGTTACTCACTTCTCATTTGCAAAGGTAGCGTGCAAGATATCCTGCGCGACAGAGTTGAGCGTCATGCCGGGCCGTGCCTTGCGGTCGCCCATGTATATTTGGACCAATCGGAACAGGTCTATAGCTGCCTTCTTATGCGCTTTGTCCCATTCCGCGCCCACCATTGGTGCACTGATTGATGATGATGTCCACGAGAGTAGGTCGCGGACTGATGCCTGTAAACAAATGAAATAATGTTGAGTACTGTTGAACTAATAATTAATTTATTAAAATTGATAGAAAGTCTATGTTGGGTCTGATCAATGATCTCATCATCATCTGTTCATCTTTTTGTCAACTATGTTCGACTCCGCTTCAGTGGCGAAAGCACCTTACAACACGATTCCTACCGGCTTCCCTCGGAGGTTCGGATCAGCAAATCTACCGCTATTGAAAAATACCACAGTCAACATGCAACTATAACTTTGACAATACTAGACACTCGTCACTCGTATTGCTAAAAATATAGTTACACTATGGGTATTTAATTAAAAGGCTACTGAGCGCACAGTTGCACCCTCATCGTTTGTTTTGTTATTTCTTTTAATTTAAAAAGAAAATGCAGAAAATAAGCACGTTAAGTTGTACTCCACAAGACTATACGTTATTATTATTATAAACAGTAGTTTTATATTGTTAAGTTTTATTGTAATCATTAAAACGGAAAAAAGTGGCCACCATTTCCCGTTTTAATGATTACAATAAAACTTAACAATATAAAACTACTGTTTATAATAATAATAACGTATAGTCTTGTGGAGTACAACTTAACGTGCTTATTTTCTGCATTTTCTTTGAAATTAAAAGAAATAACAAAACAAACGATGAGGGCGCCACTGCGCGCTCGGTAGCGTCTTAACCATAACATTCAAACGACAAAAATGCCTATTATTAGCTTTGAATTACAACAACAACAAATAAATGTTCTGAAATAACCCGGCGCCAAAACGTCATAATCGGGAAGTAAAAATTCACACAATAGCGATCCCGTTATGACTTCACTTTAGGTCACGTGGCACCGCTTGATATGGACGAGAGCAAGCCGCTGTACAACAGGTTACAATAGAGACAGATATAGAAAAAATGCGTCAGCAAAAACGAGATGGGAGAAATATTGCATATTTTATTTAGTTTTCACTTGTTCAACTGTATTGTATTCAATTCTTTACATTCCTATAATAATTTTAGAATGATAGTCCCTAATTTAGTTGACGTTATTTCTCTAAAACATTAAGTTTTGTTTGTGTAGTACTCGTAATAACGTCTTTTTGGTTCTGCTATTCGACGACAGATGGTGTTAAATTAAGTAAAGAAAAGACTTTTATTTTTGTTAGTAGATTCATTTTTACTTAATTGATAAGTAACTTAGTTAAAACCGGCTTTGCTTCGGCTTCCCTCTTACAAAAATTCACACCTCGCCGCTGCTCCGCTTCCAGCCTTACCGGATGCAGCTGAATACCAGAATTATATGGAGTGATTGCCTATCCGTCGTACATAATACAATTACGGGGTAGCATGTTACATCTTTGTTGTCAGACTTGCTTTTGACTATCTACCTTTATGACTGAAAAATATCTACGAATGACTAGATAGCTAGCCTAACGTGCTTTCCGAGGCACGAACGGGTCTCGGTATGAAACTACTCACCTTTCTCCGGAAGATTCCCTTGTTAAAGTTGAGGTTGTCTTTGGCAAAGATCTCGATGTCCTGCTCGACGGGCGGACGCGGCGCGTGCGCTCGTACCGGGCTGTACAGTGCGCCCGCGCCGTCCGTTTCGGTGCTCGCGCAGCCTGCTGTGGCGCCGCCGCCGCCTAGGGACGATGTCTGAATCGATCGAGAAAAAGTATTGTAAAATAATCCATAGAAAATTACTATACCTGTATAAACTGATAAGTCATTATGTCTCAGATTCGTGAATCTACTATCAAATCTCAAGTTATAAACTTATAAGTTATGATTGATTGACTAACAACAGCAATCAATCATAAAAGTTTATCTGAGATTTGACAAGGATTAGGGATTGCAATTGCTGGATCCAGCATACAGCAATCCAGCTGGATCCAGCGCCTTTTTAAACATGCTGGATCCAGCATACATCTTGATCCAGCGATGCGGATCCGCAAACGTATCAATTTCTATTGTTTAGTTTTGAGTTGCCGCCATTTTCGAATCGGCGCGGCAACGTTGCCGTTCTGTCACCATAGCACGTGCCGCATGAAAGGCAACGCCGCCCGCCCCCTTTCCCCCTTACCAACTGTACCGCTTATGTTTGTTTATTTTATAAATCAAAGACAGTTGATGAGTTGAATAACTGCTAAAATTTTCAAAAAATCACCCACCAAAGATGATTTATTTTTGCAAAAATATGTTAAGGAAGATAAAGGTAAAGAACTAAGTCTGATTCTTGATTGCCGCACGAGATGGAACAGTTTGCTCAGTATGCTGGAACGTTTCTACAACCTAAAAGTTTGCATCGATAAAGCATTGATAGACGTCGGTTCTGAAATAAAATTTTCCGGCGATGAATGGTCAATAATCAATGAGTTGATTGTCAGTCTACAACCGTTGAAACTGGCTGTAGAAGCTCTTTGCAGAAGAGAGTCCACATTGATAACTGCCGACACAACCCTGAAATTTGTCTTAGACAAGCTAAATAACCAGGGCACTTCCCTAAGCGCCGAGCTAGCTGAAGCACTACGCAATAGAATCGCAGAACGACGCCTCTCCGAAGTTACTGGTACGTTAGTGTACTTGAAAAATCCAAAAAAGTATGAAGAAGCAGTAAAAAAACCTGGCTATTTTCCATTGCCAAAAAAGAATGCGATGCGGCAGGAGATAAAAACATTGTTAAAACGAGTAAATAAACAATATATTGTAGAGCCGGTGCAAGAAGATACCATGGAGATAGAAGAAGATCGTGTAGATGATGACGCAGAACCCGTTAAAATGACTTTAGAGCTAGAGCTTGAGATAGAACTTAAAAGAGAGAAGGAGAACTTTAATAAACAAAAGCCAAGTGGTCAATTAGATTACGAAAAGATCCTGAAAAAAGAAATGAGCGTTTATGAGAGCGAAGGAGTGCGAGGTGAACATTTATCAATGGTTTATGAGTATTTAATGACCTTAAAACCGACCAGTGTAGAGGCCGAAAGGGCATTCTCAGCAGCCGGCTACATATGCAGTTCTGTGCGAAGCAGGTTGGGAGATAAGACTATAGATAAAATTTGTTTTCTGAGGTCTTACTTTCAGAGAATTCAAAAAAAGAAGTAGTCTCTTATCGTCAGACTTTAAACTGCTTAATTATTAAGGATTAACGAGCGGAGAGAAGATTATTTCAAAGCATTTTTTGTTTGATACAAAAATACTATTGAAAATTAAAATAGTGTTATTGTTACGGTCCTTTTTTAAAAGAATGTTAATTAAGTTAATTTTAAAAGAATTTGTGAGACTGATTGCTACTGATTAGCCGTCCTATCATTAAACATAAGCGTAATTAATAAGATAGTGCTTACTTAGAAACATTATCTTAAATGTTATATGAATATAAGGTTATATGTTTGTTATTTAATTTTATGTTGATTATTTTGATCTCAAATTATTAAAAAACCAAAGCAAATTAATATAAGATATCACCAAATGAGTGGAAGATTTCAAAGATTATCGTAAGAAGTACAAATTAATAAAAAAAGTCTTAAAAATGTCGTCTTTTTATTTTCGTTCCACGTTTTGCTGGATCCGCGCTGGATCCAGCTGGATTCAGGTCAATCCAGCAAAAATTCCGCTGGATTGAAAACGCCGCTGGATTGCAATCCCTAACAAGGATCAAATAATAGAGCGCTATGGCCGACAGTTCTAAAGCCGAAGGGAACTATTATTATAGTAGTTTCTGTTAAAAAAAAAAAAATTGCTATTTCGGCCGAAATAATATAATAAGTTTCTACAACAACAACAGACCGACCATACAAAAGATAAGGACTAATAATGGATCACACACAAATTGACAGAAATTTAACTTAAATGAAAACAACAATAGGATATACTCACTCTATGAATCCCAGGCGACGGCTGCCGATCCCGATCGAATCCGACAAACGTATTATAATACGACACTCCGTGGTTCATATACTCCACATCAACAGGCCTATGCGCGTAAGCATGAGGCAAATACACCCCTGAACCATCGTCATCGTCCGGTGTTCGGGCGCCGCCGTCCGACGACTCGTTATCCGGCTCGTGTCCGGATAATGAACGGGATTCCGACCCGGAACGGGAATGGGATCTGGACGATCCTGACTCTCCATCGGAGCCGGAACCGCCGCCGTAGCGGGCGCGACCTAAAGGAAGGATAAACGGTGTAATAGAGGGAAATTGAACGAAAATACCAAGACGGTTCCCCTAAGCGATCAGTTTTTGTATCAATAAAAAAAAAACATTACCCTGTAAGGTGGTATACCCGTATTTAGCCAGTTAAGTCCCATGTAATTTGGGTGATCATGTTTGTAGGTGTAATCTACACAAATATTATAAAGAGGTACATTTTGAGTGTGTATGTAGGGGCTAATCTTCGGAACTACTGATCCGATTCCAAAAAGTCATTCACTAATGAGAAGCTACAGTATTGCCGAATGTCATAGGATATTATATGTTAAAACAACCAATTGCACGCGGACGAAGTCGCGAACTGAAGGTTGTTGTGGACAAAACCAGTGAAAGATGACGATAAACACATGATTTAGTAGAAGTACGTAGTAGTAAGTAGGCTTTTGCTTTAGACTTTTTAGAGTTTGGAGTATAAACACAAAGTTATGTATAGTAACTCACTGGACAGTTTAGCCTGCTGTATGATATAGTCCTGCAAAGGTAACAGATGCTGCATGCCGCGCAGATCCCAGTTGCAGTACAATGGAGAACTGCCACCTTCATCGTCCTCCTCTTCGCCGTCGATAGGACCGTCTTCTATTTCCACGGGCCTCTTGTGTCCTGCAAAAACACAATCGACGTACAGAGTTTGTAAACGTAAAATGCATAGAAATCAGTCTTCTTTAAAGCCTGTCAGTCCCCAAGCGGTTCTGAACTGTTCTTGTTTCTATTTTCGAATTGATCAGACTATGTTTCAGCGACTTTCGCTCGTTGCCTACACCATTCGAGAAGCGGTATCAGAACTTTTCCCGAGGTTTTATTGAATTCGCAGTGAATGTCCCGATGTTGAAAATATGCCTTAGAACAGACTCAGTTACTTCCCAATTTGTCTGACGAAAAAGAAACAATCTTATCTCATCTTAAAGTACTATCAACAAAACGGACGAATTTACACCTTAAAGTTGCTTTTTGAATACACTGATTCATCCTGCCCCTATGGTAATTTGTTTGTCCTACAATGGGGTTGTTTCCCGGAAGCTTCGCCGCAAGGTGGCGCTGTATGTTTGTGTAAGAAACATACAGCTGTCAAAGTTTTCGATAAAGTCGTGCGCATTGTGTGGACGATTTTTAAGTATTTGCGTGTTTTTTTTTTCATGTATTTGTGTTGCTTCACAATGTATTCTACCTGGCGTATCGCCCAGTTAAAAGAGAAGTTGAAAAAAAAGCGGAGTATCGCAATAAGGAAGGAAAGCCAAACTTGTCGTAAGGTACAGACGCCAGCAGGTCAACCTACCCGAAACTGTCAGATTTTCCCAATCAAACTTGAACCTAATGCCTTAGCAATAAAGTCGAAAATCTATTAAAGAAATCAGACAGATTGTAGTAGCTGGATGTGCTGGCGTCTGTACATTATATTTAACATGTTATCATGGCTTTTAGCCATATTCTCGACAATATTATGGTTTTATGTTATAAAATAAACTTAACTCATTACTTTTTTATGATACTAGATGTAAAGTTACAAAATGTATGGTTATTTGAAAGGAAACCATATTTTTTTCACAGGTAGTAAGTTTTTTTACTATTATTAATAAAAATACATCATTAATAATAATAGGTATGGTGCCAACGTGTCGTCTTAGAAGTCGTCTCGTTGTCTGTTTCCTTGAAATGTTTCCCACATAACCTCGAAAAATCACTAGATTTGATTTTTTTTTTTAAATTTCAGTGCCTTTTCCTACTTTTTCTTCATGCGAAAATTACTTGGGAATTTGCTAACGCCTATTTCTTTGCATCCAAAGGCTACACAACGACCCATTATATTGATAAAAGTCAGAAAAACACAAAATATTCTATGGAGTTTGACAGTTCATTTGTGATAAACACTCAGCGCCGTCTACGCGGAACTAATTGACAGTTTTCTTCCCCATTGCAACTTGCATGTTTCGTAATTGGTAAGGCCTGGCGTTTGTCGATGGTACGCATGTGTGTGTATGTGTAATTAACTTTGTCTTGCTTGTAAAGCCGAAAGGGTTCTCTACACATGTGTTTAGAGAACCTAAAGAATATAACGTAAAGTAAGAATATAAGTAAATAAAGAATATAACTTACGTCTTGATTTAGTTCGATCTCTAGGCGCAGTGGTCCTCTCTAACCTCTGGTTGTGTTTCTGTACATTTGGCTCCGTTAGAGGCGGCTCCACCAAGTTCACGCACTTTAACTTGTAGTTTACTGTAAAACAAGAGTTCAGTCAAGACTTCACAACCAAAATACTAACACATATACATAAACGCCTCTTTCCCATGGGACGCCACTTATGGATGATCCTTACATACTCCTTTTGCTTCGTTTATGTTCATACCAGGGGCGTCCCTATTACTAAAGCCGAAATACCAGGCTTTCAAACGAACGTGAGCCTATCAATAAAATAAAATATTAACTGGCAGTGCGCCTAGATGCCCGATGGCAGAAGGGGGCTGGTGGAATGAGGTTGTGGAGTTCTTGAGCACACTCACCGAAGTACAATCTGTAAAAGACCGACAAGCAGGCAACCTTGCAGCGATGAGACAAGCTATGAAATTTGGCATCCACCAGTTTTACGTCGCCAATGAGCCTCTTAGCTCTGCGTTCCACCGAGTCAAGCGCGGCTAGTAGGTACTTGGCTGATCCATCTCAAAGGTGGCTGCAATACTCCATGCAGGATCGGAGCTGCGCTTTGTAAAGAGGTAAAAGCTGTCCAGGCGTAAAGTATCGCTTCACCCTATTTAGGAAGCCCAGTTTCTTGGCCGCTCATGGCTAAGTAACAACAGCCGCACGAGTCGATCCATCAGATTAAGTTACGCTTGCCGGGGTTGGTCCGTAGATGGGTGACCATCTTTACATACCGAGGCTCCTCCGTGCCTCGGAAAGTACGTTAAGCCGTTGGTCCCGGCTGTCATTCGTGGATCTTTGACAGTCGTTACGGGTCGCTTGAAGCTCGAAATTCTGACAACCAGTCTTACCAAGAGATATCGTATTACCCAGTAACTGGGATTGTGGAGATCAGATAGGCAGTCGCTCCATGTAAAATACTGGTATTCAGCTGCATCTGGTTAGACTGGAAGCCGATCCCAACATAGCTGGGAAAAGGCTGGGCAGATTGAGTTTCTTGGCCGCAGTTTGGGCTTTGTACTCGATGGTGGCGCCAAAGTTGAGACCAGATGTCAACTCCGATCAGTTACAGGAACAGATGTTCCCTAAAAAGTAATAGTTTGAGCGAAACGACTCGTTTTAGCGGTAAAAAGACACGCCTGTGTTTTGGTGGCGTTAAAAGAGACCAGATTATCATCACCCCACTGTGAGACAAGGCGTAAGGTCAAATCTGTCCGCTTACCATGGCGTCTCTCAAGGAACGAACTTCGGCCCCGCTGGTTTATGCGCTGGACAAGTATCTCTCTGAAACTGTACTGTCATCTGTGTACCCAACAATACCAGGCTGAAGCAGGTAAATCATCTTGACCTCAATTATTCATATCGTAAGAATTGAGAGGAATAATAATATTAAACTCCATACGTTGCCCGGTTTAACCACTAAAAGAACAATGTTTAATTTTCGCACAGTTTCAATCACGCGCCGTTGCCATACTATCCCTAATGCCGCAATGCGATTCGCTCTAACGCTATAGAGTGAAGCAAGATGCGAGATCGTATCGATGAATGAAGACGTCAAGTCATAATATAGTACATTGCATATGCTTTCTCGCTCACATGAGCTGACTTAATATGTGCCTTCTAGACTTCTCATTTTTTGCAAAGAAAATGTTAACATTGTTGATAACTTTGGTATGTAGTCATTTTGCAATTGTTCTGATTTTTAATTATAGAGCTTGCCCTAATTTTAATCCCTAGGCACGCCACTGATTCATACATCAGGTCCACCAAATTCGTCGTCAATTCGTCTGGACCAAAATAATTCTAAGTTGGATATTTAACGCACCCACAATACATCAAAAATTGGAGTGTGAGGCAAAACCATTTTTAAGAAATTCAAATTGGCAAGGTGGGGTTCCGCAAACATTATCTGTTACAGTACGGAGATATAGTTCAATCTAGAAAAGCGCCCCTCTTTATTCACATAATTTTGACTTTCAACACCTCACTATACTTCCCACGTAAGTAATAAATGGGACCAACTTCGAGGTTATACATACCGCATCCAATAAAAAAGAATCGTCAATATCGGACTGCTTTGTAAAGTCACAATAAAAAACAAATGAATATACGCGTCGACTTGAGAACCTCTTGCTTTTTTCGTCAGTTAAAAATAACTTACCAGCTGCAATATTGTCCTGTTCATTGGCTGAAGAAAGCCTCATAAAATTATGGTGTGGTTCATGCGGCGGTGTCCGATGTTTGCTACTACCGGAAGACACTGATGTCTTGCTTGAAGAATAGCGCTCAGGTTCCGCTTGTTGACGCCTGAAACCAAGTATTGTTTTTACTTGTGTACAATTTATGTCCATACAAGTGTGTCCTATGTGATACATATATTCTGAATTAATTTGTGAAGTTTACTTTGCGCAGTCCCAATTGGGCGCCAATTAGAAAGTTACAATTATTAATATATAAACATTATTATGTTTTTAATGACAGCTTTTCTTCCAAATGACCGTCGCTGCAAGCACAGCTAGCGAGTTCAAGGTTTTATAGATTTTTTATTAATATTTAGTAACGCAATGTTAACGAAGCAAAATCCCAAGCTGGGCGCCATTAAGCGGATGTAGGTAGCGTTATAGTGTTAAATGAGACCAGTTTGTTTACAAGGACTTTGGAAGGTATTCATGACCCACAAGAACACGAGTTTACAAATCTTAGAATAAAATAAAGATAAACAATGAAAGTTATAGCCCACAAATGTTCCAACCCTCTCCCCCTTTGCACATGCCCCGTTGTAACTAGAGCACCAGTGGTACGATATCTCAGCCTTCAATTAGACGCCTGCCTATCCTGGAAAACATACTTGCAAACAGTATCCGCACGAATACGAAAACTTATTTTTCTATTTAAGAAGCTAAGGGCAAACAGCGAAATCCTTAAGATTGTTTACTCGGCACTAGCCGAATCAGTACTGAGCTATTGCATCACTGCCTGGGGAGGGGCCGCCAAGACCGACATTATACAGATAGAACGAGCCCAGAGAGCCGTAATTAAAGTCATTCTTAAAAGACCCTTTAGATTCCCAACGCGGCAACTTTACAGGAACTTTAAAACACCAACGGTTCGACAACTATATATTCTACGCGCAGTCATGCGAAAACACGCGACTCTTCCATACAGCGTAGCTAACAGCCCGATAGTAAGAAGACCCAAACCGGCTTGTCCCACAACACATACAAAAACTACATTTGCCAGACGTCACTACCCTTACCTAAGTGCCCTTATATACAATAAAATACATCAAAAACTTAACATACATGTACTAAACACAAACAAAACTAAAAAAATAACTAAAGAATTCCTCCTCACCCTAGACTATGATGAAACAAAAGCACTGATGAAACCACTATACAAATAAATAATCATTAGTATCACGAACACTAACACAAACACAGACACCCCAAATCACCTTCCCTCTCCTACAACCCAAAACTACATTTGCTAGATGTCACTACCATTACCTAAGTGCCCTTATAAACAATAAAATACATCAAAAACTTAACATACATATACTAAACACACACAAATCTAAAAAATAACTAAAGAATTCCTCCTCACCCTAGACTATGATGAAACAGAAGCACTGATGAAACCACTATACTAATAAATAATCATTAGTATCACGAACACTAACACACCCACAGAAACACACATGACACACCTCACGCACTCACACACACATCACACACTCATATACACATCACACACTCATACACTTCCCCCATTACACCATATCACACGCGCTTACTTGCACACTATTGCAGCTGTTACACGTTTTAGCTTCTCGAATTTTGTACAATAATCTTAACGGACGAATGGATGGCCCCTATAACACAGGATTTTCCTAGCATCGGGGTCATTATTCACAAAAATTGAGCACAAATGTAATATCATAATAATGTAACATGCATTGTATTTCTTCTTTTTGCTAAGAATAAATTATTATTATTATTATTGAGTCCCATGGTGGGCGCCAATACTGTTTAACTAATTCTTCGTCTTTTCGTGTTGACGACGGTACTTATTATTATTGTTTGAGCCTAGCACGTGAGCAGGTTGATTCACTGATGAATGTCTGACAATACGCAAACCTAAACACTTATACATTAAGCTATACGATTATAAAGCTTACCTAGTAAAGTCCCGTGCTGGGTGCCAATTACCAGCAGCAGCATTATGACGTAGATCGAGGCTCGTCTGTCGGAATGGCTTGTCGACGCTGTACACGGCTTGCTTTTCAGGGTATCTGTCTATGCGCTCCAGTTCTGCTAACCTGTCTTTGTCTAAATGCCTGTAAATAATTTGATAATTGACAAATTAAAATTGAGACATTAAAATATTATTGCTTCTTTAAGCGCAGGCTACACTGGGAACAAAACTAAGTTTGCTTAGCTTCGCTCATGTAGCTCTTTCATACTTCGCGTACTACGCGTCTTTTCATACTTCGGTTCACAGACCGCGTGCGAGCTCGAGAAATCGGGGGCTGAGGAAGCGGGCGCCTTTAGTTCACGGTGTGAACCGAAGTATGCAAAAAACGTAGCTCTGCGCTTTAGACTTCATAACGATTATTTTAATGTTATAAATATGCCAATACTTTAAAGCACCATCCGCGAGTCCTTCGCGTTTGTACAAGCTTCTTTTTTATTTTTGTGAATGGTTTAATTAAGATGATCATAGCGGCAATTCCAGTATTTTTAAGAATGTCCCATGCTTCAGTCTCAATCTGTTAAAATTACCCCTAGTTTCGACCACTTTTAGACATTGATTGTTGCTAAGTTTGCGACTAGATTTTGAACGTTTTTAATTAGGGGGATGGCTTTCTGGTGTCCCATGTCTCAGTACTCGAGTCTCAGAATCTCAAAACGATAGGAAACGTGGCCCCAGGTATTGCAGCGATTCAAAATGGGAATTTTGCACTTTTTATACACTAATGTATCAAAAGCTTACCTATCAGAGAATCGTTCCCTCGCATGCCTGGACAGCTGGTGCGGTCTCTCCAAGCTGTGCATGACGCGTGACGCGACGCCTACCGCCGCATCCGTTGCTAGGGAGATGGATGATACTAGCGATGGTCGAGCTGCCGTTGTCTGTTGGAACACATTGGTTTATTATATTTTCTATCCAGTAAACACTCTAAGGATTCGACTGCTGTCTATTGAGGACGAAGAAATAGCTTTCGCTGTGAAAATTAACAGAACTTGCAGTCAGACGGTCATAGACAGTGATAAACAAATCAAGCTTATAATCAACAGATTTTGTAAAATAACCATTATAAAATTTGTAAGTATGGTAAGATGTCCAAACGACCACAATAACAGGTATTATTTAGTACCTATAAATACCTATACTGTTTGCGCTGTAGCATGGTGCGGGTGACATTAGACGAACTGTTCCTTATTACTCTTGAACGTTGTCGCGATTTGCAATCATGATTGAATATTTTAGATGCACCCTAAATATCATGGTCGAAAAATACGGAATCTTATAATAAATAAATTTACCCAGCCAAAATGTTATTGTCTACAAATAAAATCAAATTGAAAGAAAAATTAAACCAAGTGATAAGCGTGTAACGTAACGCCATAGACATATTTAGTGATGGGATGTATTGCTATGTTGGGTAGTCGATATTTTTTATAGAAAAAGAAGTTTACTGTGTGCATTTTTAATTTTTTGTTGTTAGATATAGCACTCGTACTGACGCAAAATGGCCGCCGATGAACCGCGCCACATTGCAAAAATGATACCACGAAAAGAAAATATTTTTTTAATAAATATTAATTGTGCTATGAATGTGATTTTTTTTTAATGTTTTTTATTAAATACATATTTTAAAATAATAACAAGATCAAATCAAAGACATTTTTAAAATTATAATAAAGAATACAAGATTTTTGCTGTGAGAATCGTTATCGATAAAATTGAATTTAATAATGTCACTGACCTAGTCATGCGATACTGACACCTGTCACGCGTACCATGCTACAGCGCAAACAGTGTAAGCGACATTCCGAATAAAAATACGGTCATACATAACATTCAAGCTCAGTATCAATCTTAACTGTGTCAAATATTCAACGCTCCCAATCGTGTCAAGGTTACCATGGCAATAGCCAGAACCTTTGGTAAATTGGGTCGCGGTCGTTACGCTAATAAACAGTATCGTTCAAATAGCTGTTAAGGTGAACTTTGTTTGTCAAAGTCATTTGTCAAAACAAATATCTGTGCATTTAAAAATTAAAGGTGTGTAACCTTTAATTTTTAAATGCACAGATATTTGTTTCCCAAAAAAATATACAAGAACATTGTGTTGACATTGGCCCCAAATTAGGCAACCTGTATCTTGGGTGCCAGTCTAATATAAAAAAAGAAAGACGAATTTTGTACTGAAGCCTTCATTATAGTAGAAGTTTAAGCGAATCTACTGTTAGCTTCTTCAACACAATATTAACCCTGAACTGTAATAAACTTAATTGAGTAGGTAGGTCAGCAAACGTCTAGGTCTCGAAAGAGAGTCCCGAAGTTGTTTATATTATGTCAATCCGACTTTTGTCGTGTTGCAAAGGCAAGATCTGGGATAAGCTCAAGACGTGGTGAAATATTAGCAAGACCGCTATGTGGCAGCGGGACTGACTTCTCATATGCGCCGAACGCCAGGCCTTACCAATTACAAACAATTTTGCTTGCAAGCTGCAATTGTAGACAAGCAAAGGACCATTGGAGCACTGTGAATCAGTGTGTTACCGGCCAAACCCGATTTCAGGCCAAACTAGTTGGTCCTAGGTCAAACTGATTAATGACTAAGCCGGGGCACCCCGACCAAATGGGTTAGGTTAGAACTGTGACGAACTGCGCGCGACCCAAGCGAGCTAAGCGAGGGGCGTGGGGAATACTAGGCTGTTAACTAAACGGCTAATTAAGCTAGTTTGCTGCGACATACCACGCGTGGGTTAAACCGGCTTGGCCTAGGACAAACTGTAATAGTTTGGCCTGAAATCGGGTTTAGCTGGTAACATGTACAAAAAGCAACTTGAAGGCTTAACGGCCTCTGTTTTGTCAATAGTACATTTAATCTAAAACTGGGAACAGTCGTTTTACTACCTACTTTACCAACCACCCTGTCGCAAAGAAATTTATAAGAAAAACGTATTTAATATGTGCCTGTTAATTTATAATAAGATACCGAACCACTTAAAATTGTTACAAGGCAATTTATTCAAAAAGAAATTAACAGAGTGGCTCCAAGGTTACGGTTTTTATAGCATCAATGAATTTATGGAACACAAAGATACACAATAATAATAATATTTAATGTTTCCCTAATTATTTTAATATTTATAGATTGTAATGACTATTGTAAATCTCTATTAATATAATTATATAAATTTAGCAATAATTTAATGTAATAATGACATAATTTGTAATATTGTATCAATGACATATTCTGTAGTAATGTAACAATGACATAAAGTTCTATAATTTGCACACTTGCTTGCAGGCCGAATACAGTGACTTTTAGGCAATAAGATCTTCCTTTGTAAAAATGTATTTCTTGCAAATAAATATTATTATTATTATGGTTTTGACTTAGAAAGTACCGTATATACTTATATATACGGTACTAATATCTAAAAAACAAATTTTAAAATTTTGTCTCTCTGTTTGTTTCGGCTAATCTCCAAAAACGGCTGGACTGATTTTGATGGGACTTACACTGGCAGATAGCTGATATTATAAGGAGGAACTTAGACAGCTTTTATTTTAGAAAAATAATTAGAGTTCGGCGCAAAAGAAAAATGAAAACCCATGAAATTGTGAACAAAATCGATTCAAATACTTCCCATTGACATTCACGCGGGCGAAACCGCGGGTACCAGCCAGTAATAAATAAAATACAACAAACCTGTAAGAATGGAGTAGGCTGTGGTTTTTGCAAGGGGCTGCTGGGGCTTTGTGGCGACGCCGAGTCACAGGACGATCCACCCGCCGATTGCTGTTTTAACTGAAAGCATTAGTATCAATCTATATAACCTATATATACTACTAAACTCAAAGCATTATTTTCGAATAAACCAATTACAGGCACTTTTGATTGTCAAGGGGTCGGTCAGTCCGAAAGATGTAGCCAAAGCGTAGTAGGTTCCTATAGAGGAGAACGGGCATGAAACCACGGACACTCTTTAAAATCAAAATATTATGGATACATCATTCATGTTGAAAACGTAGAAACACATGCACGTTAAAAGCGTCCGTAATCTATATAAATAAAAATCAATCGCCGAATGTATGTACGCGCATCACTTCAGAACGGTTGCACCTATTTAGCTAATTCCTTTTTTGTTGTGTTTGTAATTATCTGGACAAGGTTTGTATGAAAGAAAATGTTTGAAAAGTTGCCGGGAAAATTCGGGAAAACTGAAAGTGCAATTTCTATGGGAATTTTGTATGAATTATTGAAACTTTGACAGAGCAACGTTTATCGGGTCAGCTAGTAAAAAGATAAAAACTAAAAACACTAAATTAAAACAAGCCGTGGCAGCTAAGAGATGACGCACGGATCAGCACCATTTAGCTCAACCATTTTGAAGGGAACTTAATGATCCAACACACACGCACATTTGAGTGCTAAACTACCACAATATTACCACCTAGTTGCTACAGTGCCCGACTTTAAAATCCCACTGATTTATCTGTGAAACTGAAATGGTTGATTTTGGAACTCATATTTTGATTGATGCATGGATCGTTGTTTGTTTTATAATAATAATAATATTTGTTTATTTATAAAAAGGTCACATTTACAATAAAAAGGTTACCTTAGCAAATAAACTAGAACACAGTTGTTTATTTGCCTGAACTAGGTTGAACCTATGTTTCAGGCTAGAAAGTGCAGTGTATGCTATAATACGTATATAATAAATTAACAATGAGTATAAAGTATAAAATAAAATTAAAAACTTAGGTAAATAGAAGTAAAATAGTATGTTAGTGGTTCTATTTGCAGACAACAAGTAGATCTTCTGTCTGGGCATAATCTTTGGTTAGTAAATATTTAAGTATAATTTTTTTACAGCTAAAGTAATTTAATTTATAGATACTTAGTTTTCTATTTAATCTATTGTACAGAAATGGGCCTAAGAATGTAAAAAATCTTTCTACAAAGACATGTTTTGAGGTCGCATTGGATAGGCATACTATATCATTCCGTCTTTTATTAGTATTGTCAGCATCGTAGGTAAGCAAGGTGTGCTGTTTTAATACTAAGTGCATAATGAAAAGCTGGCGAACCGTTAGTACGTCGCAGGATTTATAAAGCAGATCTGTAGGAAAGAAGAAGGGATGGAAGTTTGCTACCTTTAACACATTCATTGCTACAAAAAACCCACAAAAAACCCACAGGTGCGGCGCGCCGCATTCGAAGGAAGTACATAAATTGTATGGACACGCATATGCGACGGTAGCACTTGGTGAAGGTTCGAAAATCGCACATACGTGTCGGCCGCACAGAACGTGTTAAAATTGCTCTCTGAGCTCTTTCAAGAGGAAGCAAATTAGTTTTTGGTGCGCCACCCCAAGAAGTGATACAGTATTGAATTACAGATTGACCTAGGGCCAAATAAACTTGTGTGATTAATTTTGAATCAGCTAATGTTCGCAATTTTTTAAAATTTTATTACCAATCAGTTTATCATATAGCCTGAGTGTAAGAGATGTCATCACACATGGGATTAACAAACAGTACAAGCAACAGCTACAAAATATTTATTACCTTTCTTCTAGTCAATGGGGTGCTCTCAACAGATTTGAAGTACTTTTCGTGCATCGAATCATCAGACGCGTCTTTCCTCGGTGATATGAAGCTGCCACTACGGTTTAGACCTGTAAGATAACATAATAATATCATGTCCCTATATTCCTGAAAGGGATCGACAGAGGTGTTACGGACATCCACATTTCGCCAGTTATATTTAAGTCCCATGTCTTAAGGGGCGAGCTTATTGCCATTTATCGAAACATACGGTACACAGCGTAAATTCTATAAAATCGTAGCCAAAAAAGTCGACCACTTAAACGTGATAGCAAACGGTAAATTTAAATAGGCTTGCAAGCCTCACGTTCTTTTATGTGACGTCATACTGATCCGAATCTAACAAATTATTATTCGCCACGCTTTCGGTTTCGATCCTGAGGCGAAAGACTTTTATCCGACTGTAAAGAAGTGTTACGACTGAAATTCTATAAAATCGTAGCCAAAAAAGTCGACCACTTAAACGTGATAGCAAACGGTAAATTTAAATAGGCTTGCAAGCCTCACGTTCTTTTATGTGACGTCATACTAATCCGAATCTAACAAAGTATTGTTCGCCACGCTTTCGGTTTCGGTCCTGAGGCAAAAGACTTTTATCCGACTGTTAAGAAGTGTTACGACTGTTTACCTGCATGGGGAGGCCATTTCTCAGTTTCGTGCGCTTGTGCAGCACTGCTTCGTTTTCTAAGTTGCGGAGTACATACAGGAGGATTACATACTACAGCTGCACTGAGTTCCTGAAACAATAAAAAAGATTATTCAATTATATACCTAATTATAAGTTAATATGAAATCATACTGCTCAAAAGTCAAATGTTTTGCAGTTTTGCAAAACAGGTCACATAACCACACGTTTGTATTACCCGATGGGTAAGGCGTAAGCCAGAGGTGTATATTTACACTCACATTTCACCATTTATGTTTTAGTCCCATATAATAAGGGGCGAGCCTGACAGGCCATATACTAGAAACAGGAATGCACTAAATAATGATTAAAACTTTTTTCGTTTAAATATTTTTGGTTTCTGTCCATCTGTAGTTTATGTTTGACTATTGGAGTTGTTTATGGTACCTGTTTCCTCCTCTGCTGCGCGCTACTGATGCTGCTATCTGAAGAGCGACCGGAGTCTGTGTGTCGACATAACTGGGTGGATCCATCTTCGCTCAGCCTCCCACGTCTGCTGTCACCGCTGTTCCTGTATTCATTAGTAATATAAGTCACTGAACTCAATATCTCGGTGCTATTGCCGTTGTAATGTATCAATTATTCTAACTATGACAGCCTCACACAGCCATAATCTAAAATGCCGTGTATAGGGAAACATTTCTTCCTTCAAGACACATCGCGCTACGTCGCGTCACGTCGCCAGCCTTCGCAAGACATAACATCGAAAACAACGAAAAAGGTCGTGAGACAATATTATGTCGGCTATGTGACTGGAAACACGTGTCGCTCTAGATAAACACACGGCTTTAAGCAATAAAGTAACCTAATCCCGTGTTCCATTATCTCATAACAAAAACAAACAATAATGATATTCACATTCAGTATGATAATGAGATTATCATGCTCAATTAACAACACACCTTTATCAGTAGGTACAAACAATGAAAGCATTAATACAACTTGTACAGACAACAAAAGAGTTAAGCAAGCAACAATAATCATCTTTCCAGTCATATGTAGGTATTTGTGTACATAATAACTTTTTAAACTTAAGAAACACCCAGTAAAAGACTTAACTACTTAGTACATTGATTTAACATGTTCAGTGCCTGGAGCCATCCTGGAAGGCACTCTCTAGTCGCATTTTGGATGCTGGGAGCCCTCTAGCAAAATGTATGGCATGGCATATAAGCTCTATGAAAGGTGGGTGCCCAAGTTAGCAGCCCATACACTGATCTCTTTTGTACACTGTACAACAACTGAATAGCAATAGAGTGTGAATGACACCTTACACATTTAACATGAATATTCACACATAATTGACAACACAATAGTGAAAATAGTTGATTGTTTTGTCACCTATGGTAATGCGACCTCCTCGTTCGCACGGGACTCGTTTGCGTGAGAGTGACGGTTTTTGCGTTGCCTGGTGACAGTTTGCTGATGCTTGCGACTGTGCTGTTGCCATTGCTGCTGATTGGGTCTAGTATTGGTGGCACCTGATCATATTGGAAAGTTGGTTTTAGTGTCATATACATAATTATGAATCTCATTTGCTTGCACTTATCGAAAATTGTATGAAACAATTGCATATAATTTATTAGATCCAAAAAATAGTAAGTAAGTAAGTATTCAGAATGGTGTTTCGTGAAATAATAGTATTTAAAATTTCTCTCTAGCTGAATTGGCTCTACAACATTTATTTAGGCATTAATAAGATACTTTAACAGATATATAGGAACCTCATATGTTACAAACCCAAAATCACAATGTGTAGTAACTTATTATTTTTATACATTAAGAATGCAATGTTATTCTTCTTCTTGTGAGATGTAGGTATATAGAACAATAAAGAATAATGAACATACATTATAAATAACCTCATTTTAATGTCAATGACTGTCTCTTGCACAATATATAACAGGACCATTGTTGTAACCACTAGCTTCTAACTATATGTGTCAATGCAGATAAAAAGTTAGTTACTCTATAAACATAACAAACGCTTTATATTATAAACTGTGTGAAAATTATTGTCTTAATGTCACAAACATTTCATACTGCTGCAGTTTTCCAAATAAATCAGTAAAGATACCTAATCTATTTTTTATCCATAAATCTAGGCAGATAAAGACACAATCAAAAAGGTTTATAACCAAATACCATAATAGCTCAAAATTAATTAGTTTGTTTTTTTTTTTACTTCTTGAAAAGCATTGTGATAACCCAACCCAAGTAACACAGAACCAGGGCAGGCAGAAGAAGGCATGTTGTATAGACACAAATTGAAAAATCAATGCCAGACTACATAGCTTTCCCTTTTTTAAAATGGTTAAATAATAAGCCCCACAGAATAACAGACAATAATAAAACCCAACAGAAAAGAATGCAATATAATAAAACACAATGTAACCTAGTTCTCTTAATCATAAAACTGGAATTCTTGAGCTAAGCTTTCCTAGTGTTACTATGTGAGATAAAAATAGATTTGACCCCAATTCCCAGTTGGTTACTCCCACAAAAATCAATTAGGGTACCTCAATGTAGTTTGTTTGTTTTATTATCCTATGATTGATATATATACTATGTGATAAAATACATTATTGAGGTTAATGACTTTTTTAGTATTGGTATCATGTTCAATAACTATGAACATGTCATTATCATTACCAGACAGGATATCTTGGGAGACAAGGATATTAGGGAACATGATCATACAAATATCACATAACATTTTGACAGGCCAGCTGGTGTGGTTGGTTAAGATACCGCCTATCATGTTGCAGGTTGTGGGTTCGATTCCCATCCAGGACAAACATTTGTGTGCATGAGCATGTCTGTTTGTTCTGAGTCTGGGTGTGGGTTATCTATATAAATATGTATTTACAAAAAAAAAAACAAGTTGTGTATGTAGTATATCAGTTATCTGGTTTCCATAGTACAAGCTCTGCTTAGTTTGGGATCAGATGACCGTGTGAGAAAAGTCCCAGGATATTATATTATTATAAGCCATGTCCAATTCCCAATTGCCCAATTTCCAGTAACTAATTAAATTGCAATGTGCAGCTTTGATTATGTATGACTAGCTTATACTTGCAGATTTGCTTGAAAGGAGTTGAGAAATTATCCCATGGGAACAAACTATCGGGATAAAAAGTATCCTATGTCCTATTCCAGGTCATGGTCTACATGTGTGCCAAACATACAAATCCTATATATTAACCCTTAAACCCTACCCATTCCTGGAGAAACACTATTACTACCCAGGGGTTTTAAGGACCCCAATACATAAAAAAATATACTTACAAAATAAAAAACAATTTAATTAAAATTATTATTTAATATAATTAAGTGCTTATTTAACAATACAAATAAAAACTTAATTGTTTTTGGTAACACATTCTTGGCACATAGCCTCAGTGTGTTCACCGCAAAGATGTTTTTGGCACTTGCCACAGGTGACCTTGGTTTTCCGGTCCTTACCCCTTGGGCACATGGCACATCTTTTCTTCGCAGTGGGAGCAGAACTTGGTTCTTGCAATGGCCGCTTCTTTTGCAAGATTCCACCTAGGAGAACTTGAAGATTCATGGGCAAAGAGGGCCATGTAAATCGTTCTTCCATTTGAGGGGTGATCAGATCTAAGGCAAGTTTTTTCAAGAAATGACGTCTTTTTGTAGCTCTTTTCGTGGCCATTTTTAGCAAGACATATGAATTAACACCTACTATATTCAGGAGGCCATAAAAATTGCCATTGGCCACCTTTTTGATCTCCTAGACACGCTGTACTATATTGCGTTATTACTACCCTGGGGTCTGACAAACCCGTAGATAGCAATAAATCCGTCAAAACAGTGAAAGCGCTGACGCTCGACTAATGACAAGATGGTCGCCGACGTCACTAGAGATTAGACTCGAGTGACATAAAAGTGCGTTCAATTATTGCAAAAATATTTAGAAATATTCATCCTCTGGGGTTTGCTGGACCCCTGGGTAGGGTTTAAGGGTTAATAAAAACTCTTTTAAAATATGACTCACCTGAGGTGCAGGTTGATTAGTTTGTGTTGAAGTCTCTCTCCTTTTCTGTGGGTCTGTATTCTGTTTCAATGTTTGTAACTTAGCTAGCGGTATGATGTCGCAGTCTGTAGGCCTGTGCCATACAGTTGTCTAAAAAATTAAGTTATCATAAGGTATTGTCCAATGTATATGTCAAGATTTTTTTTCTTATTATATCATAATAATTACCTGTGTGGAAGCATTGTAATAGTAAAACCTATGTGTGTTGATATCAAAAAGTTCCCACCATTGAGATGAGTCCGTGCGTTTGACTTTAACACCCTATAAAAAAAGAAAACATTACATGAACCAGTATTGATTAAAAAGTAAAAAGGTTTAATGGCTTTTATAAAATTCAATTAAAAATTTAATGACTGGCTTGTTCTGATCCAATTAACACCTACAGGCTAAATCAACTTAATTTAGCAGGATTTGATACACATATTATTTCAATTGTGTTTAATATTGAGAAAGAACTGAGCCATTACATACTGTGTGTGAATGCAATATTGAGAAGACCAAATAATTTAACTGCTAATTAGTTTAGAAAAGAAGAAATATAGAAAGTGAGTCATAATTCTAGAATACCCATAGCATTTGCTAGTTAAACTTTATTTCAGCTATTATGTTGTCTTAAATAATGTATGAACAGTGTTACAGCTATAGTATCTAATTTAAAACATTACTGTAACAGAACTAGGAAACCAAAAAGAGTTATCACTTGCTAGAAAATTAAAACCGGCGCTTATGTACGGAAGTGAATTAAATTCTGGACGAAGTATACCTCAGGTGGATCCCAGACGCATTCGCCAGTAGTTAGGTTAGCATACATATGCTCCTTTGTCTTCGGCTCGATAATCTCCACCCATTCCACCCTAGAATAAAACATCACCAACGTCTCAACTTTACTACCACTATTCTACCACACACCAACAATTTGACTACGAATTCAGGGCGTGACATTTGCGATTTCCGCGTACTTTATTGATTTTGCAACTTTCAACTACGGATATCGGAAGCAATTTGTCAACAATATAGGTGAAACTTAAATGTAACATATTACCTTTCAGACGACATTTTCACTAAATAACGATAACTTTTCTAAACTTCACTTACACATCCTATACAAATTATTTTACCTAAAATACGGATGAGAATAATCGGAAACCATCCATGTTGAATGTTTACTTCACTGATGGGTGATGATGGGTGCGTTTGTGGTAGGGCCACAAACGTCAGTTTGTGTTACCTTCCTTGTAACGGAATACTATTTAACAAAACTTTATGAATATATAAAAACGTAATAAATTGAAAAAATATATCTCTTGTCATTTAAAAAATAGATTATGAGAAATTGTGGGCAGAGCAATATTTTATTTTAATAAAATACAATAATCAAACAATATACCAAAACGCTAAAGGATTGAAAGAAACGAAACGAGATTAGAGTCAGAATCAGACTAGCTACCCTACAACAAAAAGTGTAGCTAGTCTGATTCTAATTCTGACTATAATCTCGTTTCGTTTAGGAAATAAATAATTGGGCCGATCCTCTTGTTCTATAACTAAACTAAAATGAAAGAATCGCTATCTTTTACTAACAGGCTGTACCAGAAAAGGACGGCTATAGCTATGAACTAAGTTAGAGATGTCAAACTAGTTTACGCCTTGTGCTTCACCGTGTTTTTAGTCGACATGTTTTTACGTGTAGTCTAAATGTGTATGGAAATATTAGTTCAACTAAAGACAGCTGTAATTTACGTCCGTCTCTTTCTTGTTTTATTACTGAGAAAAAGTTAGCAATAGCCTTAATTAAGTTTAGTTTGTACACAACTGAATCGGCCCCAGTGCTTGTAGTCTACAAGACATTATTCATTCATTTAATTTCCTATAAATTATAATGGTTCATAATAATTAAAATGAGAACATTGATCAAACGAAAATAATTAATTACAGCATAACCAATGATGTTATAAGTAAAAAGACGTAGATAGGTTACGTCATACCTGCCTAACTTTCAATGTTCAAAAACGGCACAATGGCGCCGATTCTTTTGTTGAATAACTAAATTAAAATTAGAGAATCGCTATCTTTTACTAACAGGCAGCGCGAAAAAAGAACGGATAGAGCTATGAACTCAGTTAGAGATGTCAACGCCTTGTTTACGCCTTGCGCTTCACCGTGTTTTTAGTCGACATGTTTTTAAGTGTCGTCTGAATTTGTAGGGAAATATTAGTGCCAACTAAATTTGACAGCTCTAATTTACGTCCGTCTGTTTCTTGTTTTACTAGAGAGAAAAGTTAGCAATAGCCTAAATTAAGTTTAGTTTGTGTACAACAGAATCGGCACCAGTGTCGAACTATTACATGACACTTGGAAGTAGGACGGCATGTCGTTACTATCGGGAGCAAAAAAGAGACAAGACGACGAATATGTGGCTAATTAGCCAGATTTTGACGTGCCACTTGTGGAGCGTGTATAACATATCTACGTCCTTTTACATATAATATCATTGAGCATAAGCATAACTATTTGTTTAGTGAACGTAAAAAACAAGGGGTCTATCCACAGACTACGTAGGGTTTATCTGACTTAAAAACCTATGGACTTGCTATAGACAAAAGAACCCGATTTTGATTTTCATGTCACCACTTATTATGACAGTTATCGCGCATTTACGAAGATTGGTATTTTTTCCAAATAAATTAAATTGAAATAATTTGTAGGATCATAATCCAGCTTACTGTCTCAGTTTATAAGGACAAATTTTCTTTTTTATTTAACATTGATGTCGGTATTAACCTTTTTCTTCTAATTTATTAATGTTGCTGTTGACTTATTTCTGAACTGCTGATATTGACTGATAGCAAAGCTGAGGTACTGGTTATAGATAGTCTAGCTATCTTTAAAACTTGACAATCGGTCGGAAGCATTGATCTTGTTATTTTTTGTAAAAGGATTTTGAGAATTTTCTAAAAGTAAAACAATAAAAACTTCAGTAAGTAAAGCTATATTTAATCAGTAATAAATATATTTTACGATTTCAGTTTCCTTTAGTTTATAACCAATGTTGCGGACTCTGACTATTAACCTTATAAAATGCCGGCGGCCTAATATTGCTGATTCATTTATTTGTAAACAGTGCAGAGGCACGTCGACTTTTGGTATTGAGTCTCAATCAACGCTTCCAACTAAAATAGTTAATGGTCAGTAACTACATAAAAGTTAATGTGTATTATATCTATTTAGTTTTTTTTTTTTTTTTGTAATTTCCCTGCTGTGTACAATGGCATAACTTTTTATTTTTAGCGATGGCTGAAGACAGAACCCACTTTCTGCTGCCTAACAACCAGAAATTTGTAGAACTAGACAGTTCTCAGGCATTTGCTAAATTAACGGACAAAGAAAAACTATATGCACATTACTTGAGTCAGGTTAGTTAGCAGTTTTTCCTTATTTGATTGCTTAGTGAATGGTAATAACATTCAATAATTCACAGTTTTTTAATTAACAATATCATTGTTACAATATTTTAGCAATTTTTTAAAACTTATTTACAGGAAAGTTATCTTCTTAGAAAAATATTATATTTATTTTAGAAAACAGCTCATAGTAGATATCTGCCCTACAAAGTTTAGAAACATTGTCTGATATACCTACAAACATAATATAAAATCATATTTAAAATGCTCATTCATAGTGACTTTTAAATTTTATTTTTAGCATACAGTGTGTAGTGTCATCTAAGCAGCTCTTTCTCTTGTTTACATATTGAGCTAATGATAATAAACACAGGTTTCTGAGAAAATAGTAACACTTCAGTGTTTACCAAAAGCCTGATAATGTTGCAATGCAAAGTTTATACTTTGTAGAATGCATAAACACCATATAGATGTTGCCACTGCTGTGACACAGACTCATTGAGGTGGAGTGGGCTATAATCTACCACACAGGCCCAGTCCGGGTTGGTAGTTGTCACATGTCTTTTACGGACCCCTCATTTAAAATAGAGAGCTCATTTAGTCGTGTAAGCTAAACCCACCCCTAATCATTACGTTGGGACCACCGAAACCGTCAACTTCCTGTATTGAGGCTTCTGAAAATTACTGAATTTTTTGGTTCTAGAACAGTCCTCACGATGCTTGTTATGTTGTTACCAAAAGTATCCAACTCTGTAAAATTTCAGGCAGCATGGAGTGGTGGACTCATAGTTCTAATGCAGACAAGTCCGGAGTCTCCAAAGATCTTTGCTATGCTGCACAGGATCTTTGCCAAGGAATCCATACAGTCTCTTAGAGATGCTGCCACTGAACAGGGTGTTAATAATGAAGATTTTCAGGTAAGAACTCTTTTAATTCTCTTTCTTTATTGTTCCATCACTGCTTGTTCCTTCTCCAAGCTCTCTTAGGTGTTACATACATATTGCTCACCTAGTAATATAATGGCACATCTACATTTTTCACATTTACATTAAAAAAAATTTGCATAAAAAAACTGACTTCAAAAACCCCTAAAAGCACTAAAAAGTTAAAAATAATACTATAACCTACCTATATTAATAAACCTAACCTAACCTACAATTAATCTATACTAAAATTTCACCATTTTTTGCAGTTGGTGCCAAGCAATATAAGAGTACAAGTTTGAATCGTACCTGTCGTTTCATTACTTAGCTGGGCACCAACTCCAAAAAATTGTTAAATTTTAGTATAGATTAATTATAGATTAGGTTAGGTTTATTAATATAGGTAGGTTATAGTATTATTTTTAACTTTTTAGTGCTTTTAAGGTTTTTTAAAGTTAGTTTCTTTTTTTGCAAAAAACTTTTTTATTTGTTCATTTTTAGTGACATATTTTTAATCTAATAAAATATGGGTAGGCCGTAGTAAGGATGCTTCTCGTATGAGAAAACGGCGTCGAAATGAAACTGAGAATGAAAAAGGAAAACAGTTAAAAGAAATTAGGGAAAGAAATGCTATACGCATTTCAAATGAGAACCCTGACCAGCGCGAAAACAGACTGTCAAAGCAGAGGACCTACATGTTTGGATAAGGAAAGTCAAGAAGGTTATAATCGTCGTCTTCATCATCATCATGATCATTTCCGTCAAACGATCCACTGCCGTGCATCTCGCTTCCAACGAATTCCCGCTGCATTCACGAGGTCATCTGCCTTCCACTTATTGAAAAGTTCCGTTGTCTATCTCTGAACCCAGCATCTGAATTGAGAACCTCCTCCTTTTTTAGAAGTCGGTCACAAAAACAAAAACAACAACAAAAACATCAAAATCCATCCATAAATGATGGAGTTATGCCCGAACAAATATTAACCTTCGGCCCGTCGCGCATCTTTTAATAACGCGGTTAGTCGCGTGGGGTCCCTCAAAACCTCAAGAATAAAACGCCTATAAAACCCCTTAAAACTTGTATGTTTCCAGCTATTCTAGCAGTTTCTTATTTATTTATATAATGATAATAAAATTACAAAAAAATATCAAAAATATTCATTTATTTACTGTTTGAACTTCCAATCTAAAATTAGGACATACATTTCTCTCTTTGAGATCACATCACAGAAAAAATATTTTTATTCTTACTAAATAAATGAACTTTAATTTATATTATACCTATATGAGATCACATAAGAACAATCAACATTGCAACATAAAATTTGGCTCGCACCAACAAAAAAAAACACAACTTTTATCAAACTAAATCAGACTAATTTTCCGTTTGGACACAGTCAGTACATACCAGTTTAGTATGTGTAGGGCATATGTTACCCTTGGAAAAGTGGCAGATTGATTTGAATTTTCTATCTGTTCGTCTTGGACAATATATACAGCGCTTCCTCATAGGAGCGATGTCGTTTCCATCAGGTTGAATATTCTGAAGCTGGGGTGTAAATCGCCTTATCTGTTTCAATTCTCCGATTGCAATTGAGGACGGCACAATTCAAATGCCAGTGTTTTCAAGAAATACTTGCATCCCATTTTGTTTTCTTGACTTAAGATATCCCATATTATGTGAGCATTTACAGCTCCAACATCAAGAAATGTGAAAAACAACCTAAGCGGCCAGCGGTAGCAAACACGTGCGACAGAGTAAGTACCGATGAGTTTGTCCACTGTATCTACTCCTCCTTTGGTTTTGTTGTAGAACTTTATGATTTCTGGAAGCTTTTTCGCAGAAGATTCGTCTATTACGCCGTCGTGGTGCATTGTTGAAATCAGTAGTACAGTCTTATCCTTCTTCGGGCAGTAGGAGAGCAAGGTCTCTGTCGGTTTATATCCAAACACTGTGGAGCATTCTTCCAACCCCTTTCGCTTGGAAGTCATTTGGGATTTCTGGCTTGTTTTTTCTCAATGTGCCTACTACTGTCAAGTTATAGTTTGGTAGAAGCTGTTCAGCCAAAGGAACGCTGGTAAACCAGTTGTCCATGGTCACATTTCGTCCAGTTACTGCTATTGGTTCTACCTCCTACCTACCTATTCTCTTGACAAGGGCATTTGTTGATGTATCTTGAAAATATGGACCTTCCAGCTGCTTTCCAACGTATACAAAAGAAATCAAACAATAAAATTTTACTTACGGGGTTCGTCGCGTGGGGTCTTTTACGGCCCTCGCGTCCAAAACACGTCTGTATCTCACTGCGCTGGCCCGCGAACTGAAGTAAGCGGCGATGCGCGCTAACTATAATCTAATTTCGGAGGGTACCTGAAGTACTAAAACTCCTGGATGGTTTTAAATGTGTTAATTTTACATTTTTCTAATACCTAGGCTTTCAAAGACCCCATGCGACGGGCCGAAGGTTAATATATCCGGAGAATGAAATTTAGAATGAAAAAAAAAGTTTTCTAATTCTTTTTTTTAAATTTAGTGGTACACCTGGAAAGTGCATTCCGTTACAATTCCAACAAGCCCAAACACAGCTAAGATATATAGTCTTATTATGGAGTTCCGGTGCCTGTCTTTTGGATTCATCATCAGATCTGATGGTAGAATGGTTCTTATTGAACGCAAATGCTTCACTTGTTGTAGAAAATAACAAAATCGCTGTACGTTTTCCTATAAAATTTGAAGAGTTCCCTCGATTTCGCCAAGATTCCATCATCAGATCCCGACTTGGTGACTATGGGACCAATTGGAAAGCATCGGCTTTGGAATAAAAAAAGGATTTTCCAAATCGGTTCGTAAAACGCAATGCAGTGTAAACGAAAAGAACGTTAATGTAGACATGTAGATAAATTTTTAGATTTTTGTTGATTTTTCAAAAACCGCTTGTCCAATTTCGATAAAATTTTCATTGGACCATTTGGGAATTTTTCAAATCGGTTGGCAAGCGTCGGAAATATGCACGAACAAACATAAAAAAAAAAATACAAACATCCGAATTGAGAACCTCCTCCTTTTTTAGAAGTCGGTTAAAAAAAGATTTTAGAAATGAGGATAAAGATTTTATAAATGTTTGAAATTAAATATGGGTTTTTCAAGTTTTTTTTTTTTACATATTTATGGGTTTGGTTACTAGTATAGACGGATAGTAAAATAAGTAGTAGTAATTAGTAGTAGTAGTAGTTTGGTTACTAGTATACATTGGCGAAAGCAGCTTAAAACACGATTGCTACCGGCTTCCCTTCGGAGATTCGGATCAGCAACTCTACCGCTATTGAAAAATGCCACAGTCAGTAGTGTCTAGTATTGCAAAAAATATAGTTACACTGTGGGTATTTAATTACCCATAACATTCAAACAACCAAAATGCCTATTATTAGCTTAGAATTACAACAACAACAACAACAAAAATGTTCTGAAATAACCTGGCGCCAAAACGTTATAATCGGGAAATAAAAATTCATACAATAGCGACCTCGTTATGACGTCACTTTAGGTCACGTGGCACCGCTTGATATGGATGAGAGCAAGCCGCTGTACAACGGGTTATGATAGAGACAGATATAGAAAAAATGCATCAGCGAAAACAAGATGGAGGAATATTGCATATTTTATTTAGTTTTCACTTGTTCAACTGTATTGTATTCGATTCTTTATATTCCTATAATAACTTTAGAATGATAGTCCTTTAATTTACTTGACTTTATTTCTCTAAAACATTCAAAGTTTTGTTTGTGTAATGATGACATCTTTTTGGTTCTGCTATAAGTTAGTAAATTCATTTTTACTTTATTGATAAGTAAGTTAATACCGGCTTTGCTTCGGCTTCTCTCTTACAAAAATTCACACCTCGCCACTGCTAGTATAGTAGATACATATTTTTGATTATGCACTTTTGAACTTGTATACCATATAAATGGTTTGACAGGCCAGCTGGCATGCTTGATTAAGATACCACCTATCATGCCGCTGGTCGTGGGTTCGATTCCCATCTAGGACAAACATTTGTGTGCATGAACATGTCTGTTTGTTCCGAGTCTGGGTGTAATTATCTATATATGTATGTATTAAAAAAAAAGTAGTGTATGTAGTATATCAGTTATCTGGTTTCCATAGTACAAGCTCTGCTTAGTTTGGGATGAGATGACCGTGTGTGAATAATGTCCCAGGATATTATTAAATCCAATTTCGCATTTTTTGCAGATGTGCCAATATATTACTAGGTGAATGATATCATAAAACGTAGGTTCTACTCATTTATATTTAAATTGACTGATTGCATTTTCTAGATTAACTAACGTAAGTTATATTCCCAAAACTTTGTTATCAGAATGTTTTTGTCTATCACAACTATCACCTAGTAACTTTGCCTCATGTTCTCATAAAAAAATAGAACTGATAACTTCACCACATCCTATGAAAAAATACATTATCTATTTACTATTTTGCGGTTGGCAAACATCCTATTATTATGACACTGTTTTTTTTTGTGATTTTTAGGCATTTTTAGTATATGCTGGAGGTATATTTGCCAACAGCGGCAACTACAAAGGTTTTGGTGATACAAAGTTCATTCCGAATTTACCTAAGAATTCTTTTGAGCTTATTGTGAAAGCTTCCAAAGCTTTCGAAGATGACCCTCAACACATGATGAAGATTTGGCAACAAACAGAGAAGTTTATGTATAGCATTTCACCAAGACTCACCCGCCTTGGTTTAGCTCCAGAGGTTAGTGATTAGGTCTTAGTTGCCTAGAAATGTTCGTTTGTGTCTAATTATGTTTATTTCGGGCCTCGTTAATTAAAAAAAAAAGCTTATCTAGGGGAATATATAATTTATTGAGTAACCATGGAATAGAAAAAACAACTAGAAGTACCCACTCCGCTATCCAGCATGTGTCACAATTATGCGGAAAAAATGTAAAATAATAACTACCTTCGTCATTTGTAATAAGTCTTAATTTTGTATGAACAACAAAAAATAAGCTTTTCGTCAAAGTTGAATTTGTTGTTCATACAAAATTAAGACTTATTAGAACTGACAGAGGTTGTTATTATTATACATATTATTTTCCGCATAATTGTGGCATGCGCCGTATAGCTGCATGGGCATTTCCACTTTTTTTTCTATTCCGTGTGAGTAAAAATCAACAATGACTCAAACTTTCAACTTATATGATAAACTCTAAGCAATCTCTGAAATCTCTCAGTCATTACAATATAATTTAACCAGTATATTTTTTCTAGGGTGTGACCACATACTTCTCTAGTAATGTGAGTGAAGAAGATTCAAACTTAGTAAATGATTGGATGAAAACCAAACTATTGGAAGCATACATCTGTCGAACATTCAAAACTACTGCTGAGAATGGCTGTAAGTACAGAAGAACAAAAGAATTAAAACTGTTGTAATTTTTATGCTCATAAGAAAGCTAATCGGCCTCAACCTACCATTTACAATCCTTATCATAAATCAAGAGGATGATGCTGTAACTCTTACTTCGTAATTAGATTTTTTATTGCAGTCATCAGATTTGAATTTTCCAGTAGGTGCCTACTAGAAGCAACTTTAATAATTACATACTTCAGAGCAGCAAAGTTATTTGACGCGAACTATTCGCGTCAAATAACTTTGCCGCTCTGAAGTTCGCGCAAATGACTGCGCAGTAGTCAATATCTATACTAAAACAGCAGCGCGCCATGCCATGCGCATCGGAAAGCCTGTTTTCAGAACGGCAAAGTTATTT
Organism: Dicycla oo; assembly: GCA_948252095.1. NCBI lineage: Eukaryota > Metazoa > Arthropoda > Insecta > Lepidoptera > Noctuidae > Dicycla > Dicycla oo. The sequence continues at coordinate 11,689,322 of OX411714.1, read as the reverse complement.
GACGTGAACTATACATGGGTGAATATTCGAGCGTTTTAACCGCCGTCATTACCTTCCGCCAAAAGTTGATGAAGGAGAATATCGTTAATGAAATATTTCATCAATTCCCAGAATCTGCTTAAGGACCAGAATCAGGAATTGCTGAAATATTTCATTAAATATATTCTCTTTCATCAACTTTTGGCGGAAGGTAATGACTGCGGTTAAAACGCTCGAATATTCACCCACATACAGTCTTCTTGTTTTCAAGTTGATGGCAAATATAAAAATATTTTAATATGTTAGATGACTTGGGCCTAGTAGGCCACGCCAATCGTGGCATCAGTGGCGTGTTTAGGTCCTCAGAAGTGATTACATATAGTTTGACCAAGACCGCTGTACACCGCTTTAGGAATGCGCGGCGAGGCGGGATGCAGCGGTGGGACGCCGTGAGCGTTGACGAATGAGTGGCCTGCAGAGGCCCACGTCTCGCCGTGCACATACCTACGGTGCGGTATAGCAGTCTTGGTCAAACTATACCTACAGTATGTTGCATGCACAGAGAAACGTACGATTCTTGTACATGTAAACATCCTCGTTCATTCCTGTGCACTCAATAGGAATAATATCACATCATTAGGAGTATTAAAAATCTAGCTCAAATTGCCCGATTGACTTACATCGCCCACCATTTCACAGTACCATTATACACCATTCACTTGGCCAGCGTGGAACAGACCCCAATGCCAGGGTTAACAATGGCTATGGAGAAGTACAAGGGGGCCTATTTCCAAGTCACCCGCGGAGACTACTCGCCGCTCTTGAAGCGCGTCAATGATAACCTGACGATGGCGCGGGAGTACGCAGCCAACGACAACCAGAGGAACATGCTAGAACATTATGTGAACAGCTTCAAGGAGGGTAATTTAAATGAGCATAAGGAGGGAAGCCGGTTCTGGATCCAAGATAAGGGACCGATTATTGAAACGTAAGCAGTTTTTAGTAGTTTGTTTGTTGCTTAATAATAGGTCTTTACCAATGAAATAGCTGATTTTTAATACCGGCTAGTATGAAGATCTTTTATTCTATTTAGAATTCCTAATTCAAATTAACTGGAACTTCATAGCACCATTTGGTCATGTTGAGCTATCTATAGTAAATTGTATGGTTGGAAATATTATTGGTTGAAATTATCTGTCATGTAGAAAAATATACCTTGTGGTTTATTAACCGAGTTCAAAAAAAGGAGGAGGTTCTCATTTCGTCGGAATCTTTTTTTTTTTTTTAATGTATGTTCCCCGATTACTCGAAGACGGCTGAACTGATTTGGAAAATTCTTTTTTGTTTGAAAGGGTGTACTTTCTAGTTGGTCCCATTGTCATCAGGTCAGGATCTGATGACGGGATCCTGGAGAAATCGACGGAACTCTCCAAATATTATAGGCATACCTATAGCGATTTGAGTATTTATTATAGAAACTCGTGCATTTGTTCTTGGAAAGCACCATTTGGTCATGTGGAACTGATGATGAAGATCACAGATCGCCACCGGAACTACTTAATAATAAGTATTTCACGGGTTGTGATTCGATTAGGTACTTTATTAATGGTTGCTAAGTAATTTATGCTCGTCGCAATGCTTATGGTGATGTGGAGTTCTCCTGGTACATACTTACCAGGAGAACTCCTCAACATTAACGTCCCTGCATTGGGAAAAGCAATACATATTTTGTAAAAGGTGATGAGCAGACCCACAAAAAAGTGAAAAATAAAAACCTTTTTCCAAAAAACACCACCGACTTCCTAAATAACACGTCAAAGTTAATAATAACTTTAATTTCGGAAGTCGGTGACAAATAACTAAAATACAGATCCAAAGACACCGACTTCCGAAATTAAAGTTATTATTCACTTTGAAGTCTTCAAAGAGTGATGGAATATACATGTTGATGGATGGAGAGGGAGAGCAAGGCCGAAGAAAAGATGGATGGATTGTGTGAAGAATGATATGAAAGAGAAGGGAGTGAATGATAGTGTGACGGTTGACAGGGGAGAATGGAAGAAGAAAACGTGTTGCGCCGACCCCAAGTAACATGGGATAAGGGCAGGAAGATGATGATTCACTTTGAAGTGTTATTATGGAAGTCGCTTGTTTTTTGGAAAAAGTTTTTTTATGACGTGCAAGTGACATTCAACCTTAGGCAGCTGTCCCACCGCCGGCGAGGAAGCGTCTAACTATCGGCTATTTTCTCGCTCAAGAAACGTACAATAGATATACATTTCGTGTAAACAAAATAGATGCATATATTAATACACTTAGTAGTAATTGATCGCTGACTGTTCACACTGCCGGCGAGGACTCGCTCCACTGGTTTGTCGATCAGAGCTCACGCCGAGAGACCAACCAGCGGTCATTTCTACCTAGAGTGCGGATCTGAGTGCACATATTATGAATTCAAAACAATTACTAGAACTATTATTGTTTTAGTATAGATAAGTTTGATTGTTTACATGCTTTAGTCGACTGAAAACCCTGTGGGACTAACCGCCCCGAGAGAGTGGTGTGAGTAATCGCCTGTCGTACTCGGACACTCGCTGATAGACCAGCGACAAAACTATCGGAACTGCACAGTCGCTGCTCGCTGCTCTCCAACTCGTTTTCAGTTGCTAGTTCTACTCGCTACTCGTTCATCGCCGGCGGTGGGATAACTGCCTTATTAACTATACACCGTTGTCTAACCCTTCGAGAATTGCCTGCGTGATGGCAATTTTGTTTTTAGAACGAAATGTACCAACACTATTCCAGTACTTACCTTTTCTTAAGCCATCAACACCAAAACATCATAGCATTTGCGCTCATCCACAGATATCAAGGCTTCATCGAGACGTACCGTGACCCAAGCGGTCAGCGAGGGGAATTCGAAGGTTTCGTAGCCATGGTCAACAAAGAAATGTCGAAGAAATTCGGCGCACTCGTCGATGGAGCCGAAAGGTTCATCAAGTACCTGCCCTGGGGCGAAGACCTGGAAAAGGACACCTTCCTAAGACCCGACTTCACCAGTTTGGATGTCATGACGTTCTCGGGAAGTGGCATCCCTGCTGGCATTAACATTCCTAATTGTATGTATACTTCATTTGATCGATTTAAGGGTTTCATTGTGAAACGAATAATTTCCTTTAATTTACTTATGACATATTATATAGACACAATTTGTTTCGATTCTAAAGCATTTTCAGAAAACTAAAATAAATGTATAAAAAAGATAAAGAAAGCATATATAAATAAATAAATCGAGCTTATGGTTCCTTTGACCACAGCTTGTTTCAACCTGTATACTCAAAAATTCACCCTGAATATTTGAAACTAAATTATTTATTATTAACATACAATGAAAACAAAATTTAAAATGTATTTTAAATTTATGTAGTTGGTGTTCCTAATATATACATAAATATTTATAATTACAGATGACGAGATTCGTCAGAACTTCGGCTTCAAGAACGTGTCTCTGGGCAACGTGATCCCGGCTGCCTATAAGGAGTCTGTCATTCCATTCTTATCTGATAGCGACAAGGAGCTTTTGGAGAAATACAGGGTTGCTTCCTTTGAAGTAAGAATGATTAATATTGTACATTGCCATACCTTAGAGAACATTCTTAACCCATTCGTTGCTACCAACGCACCATTTGCATTGATCGAGATTTCTACGTCATGCCACCAACGTACCATATGCGTTGAGTGTACTCTAAGAAGTTAAAAACAAATTAAATTTAAAAACACATTTAAAAATTAAAAACAAATTAAATTTCGTATTCTCTATTGTAATCATTAAAAATATTAAGTGGCACCCAGGTGATGTTGTTAAAATATAAGTGGCAATGAATGGGTTAAAGGTGTTTCAGTATTCTCAGGCTTATTCTCATTTCGTGTCCAATCGTGTGGAGTTATAATACTCGGCTGAATTGTTTAATATTGATCTTCAAAAGTACTACTCTCATCATCATCATCTGCCTAGCCTTTTCCCAACTATGTTGGGGTCGGCTTCCAGTCTAACCGGATGCAGCTGAATACCACTATTTTACATGGAGCGACTGCCTATCTGACCTCCACAACCCAGTTACTGGGTAATACGATACCCCTTGGTAAGACTGGTTGTCAGAGTTTCGGGCTTCTGACGACCCGTAACTATTGTCAAAGATCCTCGAATGACAGCCGGGACCAACGGCTTAACGTGCTTTCCGAGGCACGGAGGAATCTCGGTATGAAAAGATGGTCACCCATCCACGGACTAACCCCGGCAAGCGTAGCTTAACCTGATGGATCGACCCGTGCGGCTGTTATTACTTAGCCACGAGTACTACTCTCACTATACAATTTTTATATTAGCTTACACTGTCTCACTGCTGAGCAACGGCAGCCCTCATAAAATACTCTCTTTTTATTTCGACAAATAGGCTTCTGCTGGGTAAGCTCACTCCATCGTAGACAGTCAAGAGCAAATCCATCTCAAATAAAAAATACCTAGTTTATGGCCGCACACTGTCTCCGAACAAGTTTTGCTTAATTTATCTGGTAGATAATGCAGATCCAGATGCTATGCATAATTTGACAAACAGATACCTAAGTGTAGTTCCTCATTGAGGGTTTTCATGAAAATTCTCGCCACCTGTTGGCGCCACTTTAACAAGAGGTCTTCCATTTCGGCAATGAATATAATTATGATTACGTTTGTCATTTATTTAGCCCAGTATGATAGGCCAGTTGGCGTGGTTGGTTAAGATACCACCTATCATGCCGCAGGTCGTTGGTTCGATTCCCATCCAGGACAAACATTTGTGTGCATGAACATGTCTGTTTGTTCCGAGTCTGGGTGTAATTATCTATATAAGTATGTATTTACAAAAAAAAAACGTAGTGTATGTAGTTTATCAGTTATCTGGTTTTCCATAGTACAAGCTCTGCTTAGTTTGGGATCAGATGACCATGTGTGAAAAATGTCCCAGGTTATTATTATAGTAAAAATCGCAAAGCATGCTGTAGTTCTGATTTACTGGTATGCTGTATGGACCATAGTTAGGGTAGTGTTGATCCGAATTTGCAACTTCAAAAAACTTCTGCTCGCGGCGCACCTCGCGAAATTTTGGGGCTTCTACTGGCCTACTTATAGATATGTCACGACTAAAGAAAATATAGGCGCTTTGACACTTGACAGGTGCTCGGACCTGACGTCTCAGTGCTGCCACATAATGAACGTCATTTCAGAAAACTCTCATTTTAGAAGACCGAGTTTTAAAAAAAGTTCAGTTATGTGTAGCGTCTCTGTCTCTCACAAATGCCTTGTGACAGTCTCTTTCTAAGGCTCGGTGCGTCATAGGTTTAAGGTTTTTTTTTTGTTCTTAAGCCAATAAATGCGTTTTTCTTTCGTTCTTTCCGTATTAACCCTGTATTTGTTCTCCTCAGGTACAGGTAGGTCTACACGAGTTACTCGGCCACGGCAGCGGCAAGCTATTGCAGCAGAAATCTGACGGCACCTTCAACTTTGACAAGGATAAGGTCAAGAACCCGCTTACTGGTAGGATTATTTATTTATTTTTATTATTTATATAATATACTTTTTTGTACAGTCATGACCATCACTACATATTATAAAACAAAATCCCCCGCCGCGTTTGTCTGTCTGTCTATGTTCGCGATGATCTCAAAACTACTGAACGGATTTTAATGCGGTTTTAATCAATAGATAGAGTGATTCAAGAAGAAGGTTTATACGTATAGTTTTCCGACATCCACCCGAGCGGGCGAAGCCGCGGGCAAAAGCTACTATTATTATAAATTAAAGTCAATTTTCGTGGCTGTTTATGTGACCGCGTTGTACTTCTAAACTACGCAACGGATTTTGATTCAGTTTTCACCATCATTATTATTATTCATCATCATTATTATAGTATTTATTCCAGAGGACTTATGTATATAGCGAGACTGGTAATTAGTGATTGATACTTTATTACTATGCATAGTTAGTCCATAGCTATGGACAGTTCGACAATAACATCTGATTTCTTGATTCACTCATTAATATGTATTCTCAAAAAGACAGCAAATATATTTGATCATCCGTTGAAAGCATATACAAGTAGCGGTACAAATGACATCGAAGAAACACCATAACTATCTAACTTTATAAATATCTGACATCACTTGGACAGCATAAAAGTCTGACCCTTTATAATCGTTTTCTTCTACATAGTAATATCGTAGTATATTTTTATTCAGGATTGTATTTTTATTCTGTCCATTCTAGAAATAATTCTGTCCTAGCATAGTTTACAAATAGGTTGTTGAAAAAGGTTAATAACTGACAAAAAAAATTACTATTCTACTTAAAATCTACGCAAAGGTTCGTTAAATTTGAAGCATTTATTTCAATTTAACCATTTACAGGCAATTATGAATTGAAAAAGAGGTCAGTTAGTCAGAATGTTGAAGCTTGTTACCCGTTCCAATGCGTAGATTTCCACGGAGAAGAACGGGCAAGCATCTCCAAGGACATTCACAGAAGTACGCATAGTCATTCACAAATACTCTTCACACGTCTTTTGAATTAGCGTATGTGTCCATATGTGGACTATCCTGGGTTAGATAAGTTTTGTATTCGATAGGAAATTACTGATATTCATTACCTAAGGGCGTTTTTAGTGTGATTTTCTCACATACGCGGGATTAGCGTGCGAGATATATTTTTCTTTAATGCTGGTTATTTAAATAATAGGAAACAGAATCCAGGTAGGAGGCGGGGCTCATCTAAAAGCGTGAAATACGCATTACACTATAGCCCCATTTACACGATGCAAGTTTCTTGCCCGTGGCATAAAAAATCATAAAGATACAATAAAATTTAAGCAATAAAATGACTTGCATTGTCAAACAGTGTTTAGACGGGCCAACTTTTATTTTTGCAGTCTACAGGCAATTAAATTACATCGTGTGGTGAGATTGCGACATTACGCCCGCTGCAATATCGCCATCTACGAAAGCGTTTTCATAGAGTTACATAGAAGCCAGTAGTGTCGCTGCGGTCTGTTATTGCTACAGGGCTGCTTTGCTGCTGCGGTTGGCGGTCTGCGGTCGCCTTCGCAATTGTGCCTTTAACATAGCTATCTCTGTTTTGGTCCAGGTAAAGAGATTGAGTCGTGGTACAAGCCCGGCGAGACGTACGACGGCACGTTCACGACACTTGGCTCAGCGTTCGAAGAGTGCCGCGCTGAAGCTGTTGGGTTATATCTCTCGTTGGTGCCCGAGATACTGAAGTGAGTACAAAAACTACTGCATGATTCAAAACAACTAGGATGGTAATACCTATCTCCTAGAATAATCTTATTGTTGTTTATCTCTAGAATATACAGGGTTAAATTAAATTAGATTAGTTTTAGTATATGCGAAACCCGAAACACGTGTCTAGTATTTTTATGTAAAGAACCTATGTACAAAATTTTAAAACTGTATCATGAAAAATGACAGAAGTTATAAGCATGCTATGTTACCTCGTTGTCCGTACATAAACATGGTCAGCAAGCGCCCGAGCGTGGCGCGCGCCCGCGCGCCTGTACCTCGCCTAGCCGTGTAGCCGGCTGCGCGGGTGCGGCGTCGCGCTACGCTAGCTCAGTATTGTAATTAACTGGTGATAACATTTTCTATCACACTTGCAGGCTTTGAACTGTCGTAATGATCAAGTGTAGGTAGATATTATTATATTTAGTCGTAAATGCAGCCGTGAGTGATAAAATGAAATCAATGCGATTTGTTGCCCCTTATGGCAACCCCTTAAAGTTCAAAGTGCAAACATCGCATTACTTAACCAAAGCGAAAGCAGGCTAGGTACAAATAATAACTTTCTACAATTAACCACCTTGGCGTGTTTAAAAATTTTCAATAATTCTATTTACAATAATTGATTTAATCACTATTTACGATTGATTGGCGACTGATTTATCACGGCTAGAAAGTAGTGAGTTAGCCGAAAGGTACCGCAGTCCCTAGATCTTTATGTGACGGAAAGCATTGTGTAATGTATTCCACGATACTCTGATGCGGAATTGTTCCTAGTAACACCACAAACTGCTAGTGTATGTACCATTTCTGTGTACTGGACGTTTGTGTATGAGAAAGACACGGTTACACGCTACTTTTTACATACGATAAGTACATACACTATCAACCAAAACACAACTGTAGGCCCGCACGGCAGGCGCGCACTCGCGGAGAGCGTATTACCTTTTGTAAATATTTTCGGGAGAAAATAAAAGATGGTGTAAAAAAGATTGGAATCGTTTCAGTTACTTACTCTGAACAAAATATATTTAGGTTTTGCATATACTAAAACTAATGTTGTATATACACACATCAACACGGTCTAGGGATATTTCATACTCAATTAAATAACTCGAAAAGTACTGGCCGCATTGGAATCTTTTATACACCGATTTGTTTGTAATTTATCTCAGACTAATTCCAAATTCAAATTTTTGAAAATTCTTTTGTTTCGGTGGCATAAAATGTCTTGATGTGTAGGAGAGGGAATTTTCATTTGTGCGAAATTTAGAAAACAATACGAATTACGTTTAGTTACAGTGTTTTTTCATTTTTAAACGAAAGATAAAGTTAAAATTGAGGTATTGTAGCCATGCAACGCCAACATTTGACGAGGGCGGAGATGTTACGAGCTGTGGGAATGCTGGAAGCTGGGTCTGTTCAGCGTAATGTTGCTGAGGCCATAGGGACCCACTAAAATGTAATTTCAAGATTGTGGACACGCTATCGTGCCACAGGTGAAGTAGCGGAGAGGCACCGGGGGCCAAGTCGCATCACTACCCCCAGACAAGACCGATTTTTGCAAATTACTGCGCGAGCTCAACCAAATGCAACGGCGACTCAATTGGTCCAAAGGCTGCGAGTGGAACACCAAGTGCTTGTGAGTGACCAAACTGTAAGAAGGCGACTGCATGAAAGCAATCTACGCTCTCGTAGACCACTCCGGGTCCCACCTTTACGGAGAGGCAATCGTGGACGACGATTAGAATGGGTTCGGAACCACGTGGACTGGGGCCGTGAGCAATGGTCCAATGTGCTGTTCACGGATGAATCCAGGTTCGGCTTCCATCCAGATTCACGAAGGACGCGTGTTTGGCGAGTTCCTGGACGATGGAGCCGTCTTCAGAACCCTCAGGAATTTCACCCATACCAAGGAGGAACAATTATGGTTTGGGCAGGAATTCGTCTTGGAGGACGGACGGCTCTCGTTTGGGTGCGGGGCAATATGACGGCAGAACGATACGTCCAACCGGTGCTGGGGCCCGTAATCTTGCCCCACAGAACACAAATGGGGCAAGATTTCCTGCTAATACACGACAATGCCCGGGCACACACGGCGAGAACGGTAGCAGCTTGGTTACATACACACAATGTTAGGGCCTTAGACTGGCCTGCTCAATCGCCAGATCTAAATCCCATTGAGCATGCGTGGGATATGCTGCAAAGAAGAGCTCTGAAGGAAGTTCCTGAAAATCTGGCTACAGAAGATCAACTTTTTGCGCACCTCAGAAGGACATGGGACAATATTCCGCAGCAAGACATTGACAACCTTGTTCTGAGCATGCCGAATCGTTGCCGATGTGTTATGAACATCATGGGCGCTTTCTCAGACTACTAACTTCAAGTTTATAAACACAAATTAAATGATTTTTCTATTTTTTTCAGTTTTTACTCACAAATTAAAAGTTAATTCATATACGGTTTCCGTCTATGCTTCATTTTTTTTCCATAAAATCCTGAAATTTTAATCTAAGTACCTTAACCATTATTAAAAAATGGTAGAATATTAAATAACGTATCTTTTAAATATATACATGTCATATAAATAATTAACACATTGATAGTAATACGCTTTTTTAAAAATATCCCTAGACCGTGTTGATGTGTGTATATCGCATGCTTAATAATAGACTGACCTAACTAAAAAAAATCGCAATTACTGACTTGTCTTACAAAATTGCATATAACTTAGTCAAAAAGCATAATAATAATGAAACAATGTATTGTAGGAATGATTGATAAACTGATTATGGATACAGAAATTATATTTTGAACGTTGTAGTTAAAACGAGCTTGTGGCTAAGTAATAACAGCCGCACGGGTCGATCCATTGGGTTAAGCTACGCTTTCCGGGGTTGGTCCGTAGATGGGTGACCATCTTTACATACCGAGACTCCTCCGTGCCTCGGAAAGCACGTTAAGCCGTTGGTCCCCGCTTTCATTCGTGAATCTTTGACAGTCGTTACGGGTCGTCAGAAACCCGAAAGTCCTGACAACCAGTACCAAGAGGTACCTTTCGTGTTACCGTGTGGAGGTCAGATAGGCAGTCGCTCCATGTAAAATACTGGTATTCAGCTGCATCCGGTTAGACTGGAAGCTGACCCCAACATACTTGGGAAAAGGCTAGGCAGATTGATTTAGTTAAAACGAATTTCTTTGTACGGTTAATACATTTTGGACCTGAACCGTAATCGGTCAGTGTTACTATTAAGCATGCGATATGGTAACCCAAAAAATAAAATGTTTTTTTTTTTTTTTTGTTTGTTTTTTCGTGTTTAGATGTTGATCCCCAGGTCTAAGGAGTTTCACAAAATTATTTAATTTGACCCTGCATAGTACGGTCAGCAACAAAAGTCGATAAACACTTTAGTTTTCTAAATCTTAATTTTGAGCAAGATGCTTGAATGAATCGGAACAGAGGTAAAAATAAAAAAAAACGCTCTTAGCCGTTACCTGAAGTGCTAAAAAGCAGATTATAGAATCGTTTTGTGACAATTTATATTATGATTTGCAAAAGTAATAATGTTAATCGACTTTTGTTGTTGACCGCACTTTCGCACAGCGGAAACTGTGTAAGTACTCGTATGTACGTGTAAGTACGGAAATGTATAACTATTTTTTTCCGGAATAAAGTAAATTGGAAGCTAAGTTAATTTATTGTTTCGTTCAGAATCTTCGGGTACGAGGGCCAGCAAGCGGAGGACGTAACCTACGTAAACTGGCTGAGTCTGCTGTGGAACGGAGCCGCTAAGGCTACGGAGATGTACCAGCCCGCCACCAAGACTTGGCTGCAGGTACTGTATCTATGAGTTTATATTACCTATACCAACTTGTTTGCGACAGACGCTGGACCTTTGCAAAATGTTCTGTAAAGTAGCCAATAATAAAAAGGAAGTTTAGAAGTCTATATGCCCAACCATATCTAACTACAAAATCTGTTACTATTTTTCAATATTTTCGTGGTTCACCAAAAGTGACGATAATGTATTTAGGTCACCGGCGCACCTTGGGTAGTAAATCCCGCTACCACCTTGCAGACTGTGGCATAGATTCATATTTAATCTTCTCAAATAGTTCGTAGTACGAGAAAAAAGATCTTCATAATATTATGCTGCCAAATTCAATTGTTATTTAGTTAAAGTGTGGAGGGGGGAGGGCGCAATTGACAAGATTGGCAGACTGAGTCATATTCACCTTTGTTTACCTCCGCCGTCTCACCGTTCACATACCTCAGGCGGTGACTAGCACTTGCGCGCACACTATAATATAAAATAAACGTGAATTAAGTTAAGCTAGACGATTACGGAGACATGCATGCACTGACCACTCCACTCGTGATGGTCTACTCAGATATGTGTAGTTCTTTCCTCAAAAGAACATATCAAACACCAATTGGCATGGTCCTCACATGATCTGACCAAGATTGTCTGGACTTTAAAAGAGACTGAGACCTCTGCGTTTGTTTCGGTGTTTCTCCTCAGAGTAAGTTGGCTAGGAAACATCGACCTCAACTGAGGTTGATGCAAAAAACACTTTAAAAGTGTAAGTAATTTATAGAAATAAATTAGCATTAACACGTTCTGCGACGCCGACGCGCATGCGCGATTTTCGAACGTTCACCATGTGCTACCGGCGCTTATGCGCGTCCATACAATTTATATAACTTCCTTCGAATGCGGCGCGCCGCACCTGTGGGTTTTTTGTGCATCTCTATTGTTCTTGGCGTAATTGTTTTATGACTCATAAAACTGGAAAATTTTCAAACACACATAAGCGTCTCGCCGCACTTGGGATAAGTTTGTAACGGCGCACATATGCGCCCAGCCGCACTGGGTAGAGTTTCTTCAATCGCGCATGCGCGCTCATAGCACCACACGAAGTATTTTTTGGGCGCGCATGAGCGTTTGCCGCACAGGGTTTAGTGTATCATAAAGCAGCACTTGGAGCAAGTTCGCCAAATAATTCAGCAGTGAATGTGTTAATCATTTATTGAACTTTATTCTAAGAGAAATAGAGCGCAACCCTGTCGGATTCCCTTCGGAACAAACACTCTTCTTAGTTCTACTATTGCCAAATAATGTGGTACTCCTAGGTGTGTAACTGTGTATCACATCACAGATATGTATTACCAGTTTATTATTTACATCATAAGATTAAAAACATTACAAAAATGCCTACAATTAGAATTCCGATAACTTCAGCGTCAAAATAAGCCAGCCGATCATGTGTATGCGGTACTAAATTCGTAGGTACACGTACACGTACACACGTGATTTCGTGTCCCGCAGCACCAAGTCGGCGTCGTAAGTAACTAGGGAAGCCGGCATACAGCGAGTTATGACAGGGACATAAATAGAAAAGTACGTAGGCGAGAACGAGATATAATGAATGATTGTTCTTCATGTGTTTGTTTTTCTATGCGTCATGGTTACCCCAAATAAATGTATTCTTTTATTTTTCTTTAACACATTCTCTGCTTAATTCTTTATGCAAACGACTCTTTATGCTACACTCTTACTGACCCTTTTTTTACGATGTTTTCGAAACAATAGAGATGCACAACGAACGCACATGTGCGGCGCGCCGCACTCGAAGAAAGTTATGAAAACGCGCATGTGCGTCTGCCGCGCCTAATGTGTTAATAATGTTCGATTCCGTAGATTTGTTTTATTAATTTGTTGACTTATTCTTTTGCATTTTATTCGTTGTAACATCATTTTAGAATATTTTCAGAAATAAAACTATAATCGGTATTACGGTTTTATTTCTGTAAAACATTGATAAACCTGCTTGTGTAGTGATAGCGTCTCTTTGGTTATGTTACTTGAATATAGATGGTGTTAAATTAAGAAAAGTAAAGGAATGACTAATTTTTGAGTTAATCCATTTTGATGTTATTTTGTGTTTATGAGTAGTAATGAGAACTGAACAATTTTTGCTTCGGCTTCCCTCTAATGATAATTGTAGGTGCGCCACAAGATATTTTGTATTACCCAAGTAGCTCAAATTACTATTACAGCAGTATTTTTTATTAATCTATAAAACATTTATCACAGGCGCACGCCCGTGCTCGCTTCGTGTTGATGCGTCTATTGGAGTTGGAAGGCGAAGGAATGCTCACCATCACAGAGTCTGAACCTGGCAAAAACCTCTGCCTCACACTACAGCGGGAACATCTGGCCACTCGGGGGAAGAAGATCATTGGTACGTGGGAAAATGATGAAGAGTATCTAGATCGGACAGATAGACAGTTTACGATGCAGTCTCATCAATTTAATAAAAATCTTCAACCTATACCTGTCTAGAAGCATGAACTTTTCACACGAGCTTCATATGTGGCAGGGACATCGACGCCCAATCTGTTACCGTGGTTTCAGGACATGGTTCTAGACCCCCTGCATTGCCACCCTGTATAACGTCAGTGAGCAAAGGATTTTTGAAAATTCATTCCTTGAAACTGTATGAAGTTTTTTGGATTTTTGCCTTTGGGAAATCCCGTAGGTCGCACGGCTTATAATATAAAAATGGCTTAACCATTCTTGCCCAGTCATCCTAGGGACCATTTTCTTACATTCTAAGCTTCTAAGCCTTAATAAATTCAAATCATTCATCTCTTCTAAGCCTTAATACATTCAAATCATTCATTGAACGCAAGTTGTGCCAGAGAGCCTTTTATACCGTTAACAAAAAGGCTTGGGATTGAACTGCTCCAATTTCTCTTTTTTATTTTTACATATTGAATGTTGACATGAATATTTACTTTGTAAAGTATTACCTATATTATTTTAATTATTGTGAATGTGAAGACTATGTGGGTCATTGTTTTTGTTTACTTTTTTTTTCTCTCAGTTATTTTTCATCATGGTTTGGCAGTTTGAGTAATTTATGCGGCCTACCCAAATGTCCTTTCTTTGGTATTGTTCGTCGAATCGTTGAGCTCCTTAAGTTCTGAGTTGAGCTGCGCGATTACTGACAAATGCGTGCACTGACTGGACCTCTCAATCTGTGTGGTTCTTTCCTCAAAAGACCTGTCAGACACCAATCTACATGGTCTTCACATAAACTGACTAAGATTATGTCTGGACTTTAAAAGAGACTGACCTCTGAGTTTGTTTCGGCCTTTGTCCTCAGAGTAGTCAGATAGGAAACGCCAACCTCATCTAGTTTTTAAAAACATGATTGACGTGTGTTTGTACAAACCTACTTACAGAAATAAAATCATTTATCATTATCATTTATCTATAAACATGAATATCGCCTTTACAAAAACTAAATATCGCATCAATTCCAGGTGATTTCTTAGTAAAACTGCAAACAATAAAGGCTACGGCTGACTTTGACGCTGGAGAGAAGCTATTCGAGAAGTACAGCCGGTTGGACGAGCCGTGGGGCCGTTGGCGCGAGATTGTGATGCTGCACAAACAGCCGCGCAATATTTTTGTACAGCCCAACACCTTCCTTATTAACAGTAACAAAGGTAAGTGCTGGTTATATTTTATTTATAGCTAAAGATAGTCAGTCCCATAGGTAGATAGACTTTTTTCTGTTATCAGACTCGAACTCAGTTAGACAATACAATAGCCAATATACTAAATTCTAATGTTTGTTAAAAATATCTGCACGATGGCAAAAATAACCCAATGAAAATACTTCCTGAAATATCCCACTTAAAATCAATGCCGTGACCAGAATTTTCTGCCACGTACAATAGTTTCGAATTATAGAGACAAAATTTGAAATTATAAGATTTCAACTTTGACTCATAAAATGTACTTGCATGACCATCTTCGTCGACTCTTATTAAAACAGAGGTCTATTGTGACGTAGAAAGGGACAAACATACTTCGAACCCTTTCATTCCGTCCCCACCCTCATATTAAAATTTCTAATTAGGTCTATACGTAGTTGGGCCATAAGTTTTGTCACATAGGAAAAAAAATCGAATTTAGAATGCAAGCCGAGGAAAATATGGGCATTCGAAATATTTAAAGAAAATAAAAACTAAGGGTTTCTGGAATTTTGTTCATTTTCTAAAATGGAGTGGACGCGCAAAGAAGACAGAGTCGCAGTAATTGCATTGCATCGTTGCGGTCACGCGCCAACTGAGATTTTCAAACTGCTGAAAAATTTGAAAATTCCACTGACATTTATTTATCGTACTATCAAACGATTCAGGGAAGATTCAAGATTAGAAGATAAACAAAGGAGCGGTCGACCTCGTACTGTTCGGACTCCAGCGGTCATCAAAGCAGTGAAGGCGCGAAATTAACGAAATTCTGTCCGCAAGCAAAAAATGATGGCTCTGTAGATGGGACTAAGCAGAACTACTGTTAAAAGGGTGTTAAATGAAGACCTAGAACTGCGTGCTTATAGAAAAAAAAAACAGCACATTTTCTTAACGCACGGCTGAACAAAATCAGACTCGAAAGAAGCCGGGTTTAGTTAAGGCGGTACGCGGGTAAAAAATACCGCGAAATACATTTTTCAGACGAAAAAAATTTTAATGTTGAGGAGAGTTTCCACAAACAAAATGATAAAGTGTATGCACACTCTAGTGAAGAAGAGTGCAGACGTGTGCCACGTGTTCAGCGTGGGCATCACCCTTCGGCATTCATGGTTTGGCTTGGTGTGTCCTATTTGGGTCCAACGGAGATGTTTTTTTGTGAAAAAGGAGTGAAAACCAGTGCCCTTGTATATCAAAACACAGTCCTAACAAACATTGTGGAACCTCTTTCACAAACAATGTTCGAAAACAAGCAATGGGTATTCCAGCAGGATTCTGCGCCGGCTCATAAGGCGAAAAGTACCCAGAACTGGCTCACGACCCGTGGAATCGACTTTATCAGGCATGAGGATTGGCCCTCATCCAGTCCAGACTTGAATCCCTTGGATTACAAAATATGGCAGCACTTAGAGGAGAAGGTCTGCGCTAAACCCCATCGCAACTTGGAGTCACTTAAAGAATCCCTGATTAAAGCAGTCGCCGATATTGACATGAACGTCGTGCGTGCTTCGATTGATGACTGGCCTTGCAGATTGAAGGCTTGTACCGAAGCAAGAGGAGGACATT
Source organism: Dicycla oo (assembly GCA_948252095.1). Classification (NCBI taxonomy): domain Eukaryota; kingdom Metazoa; phylum Arthropoda; class Insecta; order Lepidoptera; family Noctuidae; genus Dicycla; species Dicycla oo. The sequence goes on along the minus strand of OX411714.1, from coordinate 11,672,905 downwards.
TCGAATAATTTGAATGTGGTGTAAATCTGTATTTTATACCCTTTCATTTGATGTATAAATGGTTGTAGTGCGTAACTCATTGTGTCAGTTATTTAACTTTCCATATGTGACAAAATTTATGACCAGACTACGTAATTCTAAAGGTGCAAAATGTTGAGTTTAGCCTTTGGTCTCCAAGTGTAATTAAACTTAAACAAAATCCTAAAATCCTTGTCATTTCAGGTGAGGAAATAGACCTGAAGCGCTACCCAGCGACGGCCGAAGGTATGATAAAATCTTGGGTGGAACGTTTCCCGAACACTGACATCGACGAAATCCTCGAACACCTGGCAGATAAAGACAGCAAGTACTTCCAAGAGCTCCAATCTATCGCCACGTAAAACCACACACAATAACTACTACAGTTGTAGCATTTCGCTAGCGCGCGTTATTCATGGTAGTTTATTTGCAATCACTTATACTATACAGACCTAATTTTAATATACCGTGTACTGGTAGTAAATCTAAATATCAAATAAAATAATACCTTTATACTGATTTGAGTTTTATTTTATTCTTCTTAGCGTGTAGATGACAAAGATAACTAGATTTTTTTTTTCTTTTATTAGCATTTATTTTCGCACTGCTGGGCAAAGGCCTCCCTACTCTCCACCTCTGTCCAGAGCTGACAAGGATCAATCAATTATTAACACATTCTCTGCTGAATTCTTTATGCAAACGCTTCTTTATGCTACACCCTTACCGACCCTTTTTTTTTACGATGTTTTCGAAACAATAGAGATGCACAACGAACACACATGTGCGCCGCGCCGCACTCGAAGAAAGTTATGAAAACGCGCATGTGTGTCTGCCGCACTTAATGTGTTAAGGGCACTACAGGACCTAAACGCAAGTTTTATATAATGCTTTAATTCATTAGGCGCGGCAGACGCGCATGCGCGTTTCTGGACGTTCACCAGGTGCTTGACGGCGCGTATGCGGGTCCATACAATTTACATAACTTTCTTGGAGTGCGGCGCGCCGCACCTGTGCGTTCGTTGTGCATCTCTATTGTTTCGAAAACATCGGTGTCTACACCCAAGATATTTTTGCACGCACCCGAGCATTTGCCACACAGGATTAGTGTAGCATAAAGAAGCGTTTGGATAAATTTCGCGCAGTTAATGTGTTAAAGTATATGATCTACTGCAGTTAACAAAATCAGAAAAATAGAAAAATATGCGATATTCTTCAGTATATATGCCAGTTAGTGTGTAGAAAACATACGATGGAAAAAAATCACGAAGATACCTGTAAATATATCTTTTAACGATTAAAAACCATACTAATTCAATAATTCTGTTTTGTCAGATTATATTTTACAAGCAATATATCCGTAAAATTACCAGTATTAGGTTCCTGTCCTCTGTCCACAGCACTGAAAAGTTAACCGAGAAAATGGGGTCCGAGCACTCATCGAGTATTTCGGGACATCGCCAAGCGTTTAGTCGACTCTTCACGGGACCAGAGGGCTGGCCTATTTTTAGCCCAAATAATCAACATTGCCATCAAACATGGCAATGCTGCCAGCCTTTTGGGCAGTTTTCCCATGGACAGTGATGCGGACAAATTTTTTGATGCCCAATGAGCGTTTCCGCTATATATATCTATTTTTTTATTATATACTTGTACATAATGCATATATTTTACTGTATTTAATACATACTCAGCAATATATAACCTAATAGTGTTTTATTTTTTAGTCCAATCAATATATTTTTTGTAAATAGATAATTGTTTCATATTTTGCAATAAATTACCAGCTTTGCGTCATCGCGCTTCTCTTTCTTGCCTATGCAGTACGACAGTGACCGCGCTTTAGGTCCTGTAGTTCCCTTAAAAAGGAGTCCAGCTCATCTCGCCATTTCCGTCTGGGCCTCCGCGATATCGTTTGCCAAAAATATACATATAGTTTTTTTCTTTATTTGTTTGGCTTAAAATTCAGCAATGCGAATACTGTTCACTGACGCAGCCAATAGGTCCGGACATGCGGTGCAAGATGGGAGGTGAACCATTGTCTGTGGAGAAACGCCGCATATCACACCAGAGATCTGAGTCGTCCATGCACCCCACTTGTGGAGGTTGTCCTTGCTGCGGCCTACTTAGGTACAAAGTCTATTTAAGGTTTTCCAAGTAGGCCGCGGTAACTTGTTGGCTCTATGATGGTTCAATAAAGAAATCGGGAGGTTTAAACAGTTCTTGCCAAAGATCACATCTTTCTGTAGAGGGGTTGCCATCGGCTGGACTCCGCGCCTGAGAAATGTTTTGCGGCTTTTAAGCCTTTGTGGCACCGAGTTTAAAGATGTGCATTAATAATAATAACCTGGGACATTATTCACTCACGGTCATTTGATCCCAAACTAAGCAGAGCTGGTAAATGATAAATGATAAATGATTTTTATTTCTGTAAGTAGGTTTGTACAAACACTTTTACAAGTCAATATTTTTTTTTTTAAACTAGATGAGGTCGGCGTTTCCTATCTGACTACTCTGAGAAGAAAGGCCGAAACAAACTCAGAGGTCACAGTCTCTTATAAAGTCCAGACATAATCTTGGTCACTTCATGTGAAGACCATGTAGATTGGTGTCTGAAATGGTCTTTTGAGGAAAGAACCACACAGATTGAGAGGACCTGTCCAGTCAGTGCACGCATTTGTCAGTAATCGCGCAGCTCAACTAGCTCAACGATTCGACGAACAATACCAAAGAAAGGACATTGGGGTAGGCCGCATAGATTACTCAAACTGCCAGACCATGATTAAAAAAAAAAAATGGTACTATGGAAACCAGATAACTGATATACTACATACACTACTTTTTTTTTTGTAAATACATACTTATATAGATAATTACACCTACACTCAGGACAAACAGACAAGGTTCATGCACACAAATGTTTGTCCTGGATGGGAATCGAACCCACGACCTGCGGCATGATAGGCGGTATCTTAACCAACCACGCCAACTGGCCTGTCGTTTGATGGCGACAGGCATTGGGTGGCGTGGGCCTGTAGTTTCGCCCTCTTGAGGCGGCTAGCTATAGTACTGCTAATGGAGGCGCGATGCCAGTCACTAACTTAGCGTGGGTTGATCGCCATTTTATACTCGTACCATATATCATAATAGAATACCAAATGTACCTATACCGACTTTGAGTTGTATTTCTAAGCCGAGTTTGCGGAACAAGTTATTGACTCTTATAAAACTTCCAAATGTTACTGCCCTTTCCAAGTATGGCAACTAATCCATACTAATATTATAAATGCAAAAGTAACAGTTTCAATTGATTGATGTGTGGCAAGTGACCCCGTCTTGTTGGAACCACGTTCTTGAGGTTTCAACCTTGAAACTCTTGCAACTCTGGGCCCAAAAAGTTTCGCAGCATATCGCAATAACGGTCACTATTAACGTTGAGCGGTCGGTCTCGTCGATCTTCATGAAAATATGAACTGATTATGCCTTTAGCAGACATAGCGGCCCACACAACGACCTTTGAGCTGTGCAGGGGTCGTTCATGCTTTCGTCTCGGATTCTCCTCTGCCCAGTATTGACAATCCTGCTTATTATCATGACTATTCAGGTGAAAATTGGTTTCGTCACTGAACAGTATGTTTTTAAAGTTGTTGAATCGCCGCAGCATTTCGTTCGCAAAATTCAATCGATTTGCGTAGTCCGTATCCTTCAATTCTTGCAAAAACGATTTTTTTATGTTTAATGCTTGGCTTCACTTTCGGATGGATAAAAACGGATTTTGACGAACTGACGCCTTCACGATTCTTCTTCGATTGTTTCATGGCCGCGGACTGAATGAGGGCGACCAGAATTTTGAATGTATACCGTCGCACCTGTATTTTCGAACATCCAGATCCATTTCCTAATGCTATCGTCACTTGGTGCATTGCGTGTATGATACTCCGCACGATATAAACGTTGAGCAGTCACTATTGAATCACCGTTACGATAATACGCTCGTAGTCAAAAAGCGCGATCTGTCCCCGGGTACTTTTCCATTGCGACTAAAACTCCACAAAATGGCGGACTCCACGATTCCCTCCCCGCGCCCCTCCGCCGCTTCGAATCAACTTCAGCGCTAAAACAAATACCCGATACTCTTTTTGGACACCTTGTATATATATATATATATATATATATATATATATATAATAGTATATGCATCCGATTATCAGATCTCTTTAATTATAAGCCTTATTTAACATATTTAAAACATGATTTTTCCAGTTTTAATTCCGTGTGCCCTTTGGCAACGGCCTTCTTCAACCTTTTCCAATTTTTCCTTTTTGGGCTAGGACATTTATGATACTTTTTATCCCGATAGTACGTTCAATATCATACCAGCTGAAGATAGGACAGGATCTAAGAACAGACGAATGCTCAAGGATATTAATTCTGTAGAGATCTAAATACCTACATAACTTTTTCGACTGGGATTTTATTTATCAACTGGGATGAAGATATAAATAACAAAACACATTTTTAACTATATAATTTATTCACATTCAATACAAAACGTGTGTGATAGCAAATTTAATATCCGTCGTAAGAATCACAGTTCCAATGTCACCGCGGTAACTATGACTAAAGGAGAAACATTAAAAATCACCACACACCAATAAATAATTTTCAATTCTAATAAAAAATTAATAAATAGATTCGAAATTACGAAGATGAACGGATTTGCGTAAAATTATTGCTTTTTAACAGTTAACACCACTGATATCGAACTAGCCACTCCCCGACTTGTACAGCAAAAGGATTATGAGAAACGATTGGCGCTACAACCACGCGAGGTCGTCTAGTTGAGTGGAACAAACGGCAGCAACTTACAATAATACATTTAAAACTGAAAACGCTATTGCTAAAAATATACACGTTTTGTGTGAGTCTATAACAAGTCCGGTCTATAAATAGTTATCCCTAATGAAATCATCTAAGCACCATTCTATTCGATTACCGTTACGTCGTGACTTAGCATTCAATACTATAATGATTATGATAAATATTTAAACTTAAATTGACTTAGGGTCACATAAAAAAATGTAAATTGATAGTAACTAAGAAAAAATTATAGTTAATAATAAAAATAATGTTGAGTAAAACGTATTTGTGCAAACACACTCTAAAATTTGTGTCATTTTATATATTTCAATAAAATGGACTATATCAAATCCAGTCACTTATGTTTTATAAAGGCACATAAGAATCAATTTACAATAAACACTTAACAAAAAAGTCCACTCGTTGCAAAATATATTATTACACTTCAATATAGTCAATCGCATATTTATTAACAGTAACAAAATCTGTTCAGCTTAAAAAGCTGTGTCAAATGTGCGGTAGTTGGACACCGCGCTTTGGAGAAAGCCAACAAAGTTCTTACAAAACAATTTATAAATACTATCTGTTGCAATTTGATGAATCTGTGTAAAACTAGCTACACCCTATTTATAATTAATTTGATTTTATAATCCAAATGCCTAACATTCGGAAATGTTCAAGTAACATTTAATACTATTTTTTTCATGACTTTTAGGATACTTTGAATTCAGTAAGAGATTCATTGCAATAAATATTACCTAAATTTGCCACTAAAGACAGTCTTCTGTCGGTGATGAGATTATTTTAATTTACATGAAATCTAAAGACACGTGAGTATATGCTACGTTTGGCAAGAGTATCGATACAGCCTCGATTAGATCAACACTAATAAAAGACTATAATGACATTGTAAATAAGTTATAAGTAACAAAAACAATGAAAGCATCAAGTTCCGTCAGATACACCTACCCCTACAGTAAGTTCGCAAAGTTAATTGTCAAAAATGCTTATATAAATCACAAAATCAAGTTATATCCTGCACAATCAATAATTCCTCTCAGTCAACTTTCTCAGAGCATTCTGCACCGTCGCCTTCGCGGTCGCCTTTCGGTGAGATATTGGATCTGAAACATTACACGCACGTTATATTATGTGGCTGCTAAATACACTTCTTCGATGTTTTTCTTCTTCTTGTATTTCTCTGTGATGTGTCAATTATGAAGTGCATATTACTTTTAAAATATTAAGTCTACTGTCATATGATTTTTGAACGTTAAAATGATGTTGGTAGCTGTTGTGATTCTGTTTTCCAGTTCTCTACGAGCAATACCATTGTGGACTCGGTAAAAGTGAATATTAATCTACTATCTACATTCGGAGAAATTCTAGTATTTTACATATTTCACAAAACTTCTTCGTTTGCTTATGTATAGGATGTAAAACTTTTTAAAAGCATTAGTGCTATAAACTTTAATTCGGAAGCGTGAAGCGTGCACAGAATAAAATCGTATTATCTTTCACTTTGGGAAAGTTATTTTAAATTATTTACGTGACATGTAAGAACAAAAGTATACACACCTTGGCAGTGTTTCCTTCTCTGCATCGGGTTTCCTGGTCACGCTGATTGATATCTTTTTTCTTTGCCTTATTTTTTCCAATATGTTTTCTGGGCTCTTTTCTTTTTCACTCTCTTTCAAAATAATTGCAGAGTTGCGAGTAGTTCTTTTTGGTCTATAAGTAGCATAGTTACCAGGCGAATACATTGATATAGTTCTGTTGTATTTGTGCGGATCTCTCAATGAATTGACAAGACTATTATCCTCAGCTCCATCGGAACTGTCCAAAAGGGATTTCGTTCTGGAATACCGGTTGGCACCGTACGAGGACGGTTGGTCGTAGTCTAAATAACTTCTGCTCCCCGGATATTTTCTAAAGTCGTTGCGATCGAGAGATCTATAAGTATCAATTTTATCATTCAGTCCATAGTTTTCAAACCTTAAGTTACTCCTAGTGTTAACAGGCAGGTCGGTTAAAAGAGATCTATAGCGTTCCGTGGACGGCGACAAGTCAGACGAGACGGAGAGCCCTGGAGAGAGCGGAGACAAGTCGTAGGTGAGCGGCGATGTTGGCGACACGTCGTACTTAGTGTCGGTCGGTTGAGAGTGTATTCTAGCGACCGGATCGTACTCGGCTGCTCCAGGGCCCACTAAACTACTCTTTCGTCGTTGTTTTTTTTCGTTGAATCTTGAATAAAAGCTTTTCCTACGTATTCTATCGACAATGTCTTCTTTCTCTGGTGTGATGGAATCGTGACTTCGGAGGTGTACTGTGGTATTCTCTGAGGGAGATATGGGGTTTCTATCGGAAAATTTATTATCAGTACTAATATCAGACTTCAACTCGGAGTTTGAAATAGTTGACCTACTTCTCGACCGACTGCGACTCTCTGCTTCAGTGTTATCAGTATGTCTACTACAGTCTACAAGCGCAGCATTCTTTTCTGGAATATCTTTCTTTTCAGTCTCACCGTCAACAGAGGAAATATTCATAATTTGAGGTTCTATCACAGGATTAGTAGGAACTATTTTCTTAACTCTTGGCAATCTAGAGAAATCTAATTTTAAACTGTTTCTAATGTTCTTTGATTCGTTTTCCTTTTTGGACGCAGGCTGATCATCGTTATCTACGGACAATGTGGAGACACTGTCACTAGAGGTTCTCCCGTATTTATTTTTTCGTCCAAGACCATTTAACAGTAGCGACGTTGGTCTGCGAGGTTTGTCTTTGTCAAGACTGTCCGCACTGGGTTCAAGATTAGATTCAGTTTTACAATTACTGTCACTAGGCCGTTCAGGACTTTCGCAGTGTGATTTTTCAACGACAGGTTTTGATCTTTCCTTGGGCTCGAATTTTTTAAAGAGTCCTAATACTTTGGAAACGGTGGTTTTGTTTTGAGGTGCTTGCTGAGTTTCCAGAGCGGCAACATCAGTCAGTGTGACAGCTCTTTTAATGAGATTTGACTCGGTTGTAGGCTCTACGTTGACGGGCACTGATTGCTCTCGTTGCAATCTGCTTAACTTAGAACTATCTTTTTTCGTCTCATTCCTTACACTATTTTCAGCCCCCTTTTCTGGGGAGCTAGATTTATTATTAGACGCAAACTTTTCTAACTTATGACCTATCGATTGCAAAACAGATTTCTTTTTTGTGACTGTTGTTGATTTCGTACCCTCCTCATCGGCGACCTTCTCCTTTACTTTCTTTGTAACTTTCTTCTTTTCAGTTGTTTTAGCATCACTAGTTTCTTGGTTGCTTCCTAAATCAGTCTTAGATTTCGATGAAACTTTTCTAATAATCTTTTTCTTTACTGTACCTTTCTTTTCTGTGTGATCAGTATCACCGGTTTTTGTGATCGTTTCGTCTTTTTTCGGCGACTGATCCACAGTAGTGTGTTTAGTGTCTCCGTTAGATATAACTTTCACAACGTCAACAGATGGTCCGCCATTCGGAACAGTCATACTGTTTTCTGCTTTAACTTCCGTCGTTTCAGACTTATCATTGTCTCTGTTTTTGATTATACTATACTTTTTCAAAGACAAACTAGTGTCACTAGATTTTATATCTGTTTCCGTTTTTGGATCGGTATTTTGTTCCAGCTTTGAATTATTTTTTACCGAATCGGATTTTGTTACTACTTCTGGCTTTTTCTTAGGCAAGGTAATACTGAAACTTACTTCTACATCAGATTTAATTTCGGGATTGATAACCTCATCTTTCGCTGAAGCATCTTTAGAATCTTCTATTTTACGACTAATATAAACTTTTTCTGGCGATGGACTACTTGCGGGGTAGCTTTTCGGTCTTATTAATTTTGACTCCCTCGGCAAAGATCTCTCTTTGTCATATTCTCTACTAAACGAACTCTCAGGCAGCACATTTTCACTGGGCTCATCTATAGAATCTAAAGTCTTCACAGGGTAACTTTTGGGTCGGATCAATCTGGAATCTTTATTAGAGGAATTTTCATCGATAACTGTTTTTTGTCTTGAGTCTTCCAAATTAGTGTAACGTTTTGAGTTCGACGTCGATGCGGACGAGTCCACTGCGGTTTCTTTGATGTTATCAAGGATCGGGAAAAATGGAGTGTTGGACCTACTGCGCTCTTTGCTTCCGACGAGCCCTATGGGCGAGAGACATTTCTTGGTAGCGGTAACGTCATCCCGGAACGCCGGCGGAGCGTCGGCTATGTCTATGGGAGACTTCGCGGCCGCCGCCTCTTGCGATTTGTTTCTCTTTTCTCTGATCTCTCGCAAGATTTTCTGGGTTTCCAACTCTCTTTCTTTTCGTTGGCGCTCGTAAAGGTTCTCGTCCGGTGGAGAATCGAAAAAGTCTGAGCGAAGGAACCTCGAGACGCGACGGCGCGGCTGGTCGGCGCTGGCCGCGCGCAGCGAGTGCCGGCGCAGTGCCGCGCCCGCCCCCGCGCCATACGACGCCGGACAGCTCGGCTCCGACGCGCCGCTGCCGCCGTCCGAGCCGTATGTATCGTCCAGCGACAGTGCCCGCTCCGGGGTCAAGTATTTACTGAGCAGGGGCCGGTCGCGCGGCCGCGTGGCGATCGGTTCGCGGATGAGCGAATTAGGCGACGGACATTCCAAGTCGACTGCGGCCAGCAGTGGAGTCACCTCCCGCGAGCTAGACCGTCTTCGTGGCCGCGGCAGAGTTGAGTATTGAGGTGTCGCAGCGTCTATTGGACTTTCTGCCTTTGTTTCTATAGGGGTCTCAGGGGCGGCAGCGGGTGGGGCGGGCTCGTCAGTAGGCGGGGTTAGGTCCACAGGCGCGGTGGGCGCAGCGACTTCGGTGGGCGCGGCGGGCGCTGCGGGCGCGGGCTCGTCCTGCTCGTGGTCGGCAGAGTGCGAGCGCGCGGGAGCGGGCGGGCGCGCGTCTGCGCCGTGCAGCGAGAGCGTGCGGCGCAGCGTGCGAGCGGCGGCGGGCGGCAGGTGCGCCAACAGCTGGCGCTGCAGGCGGCGCGACAGCGCTGGCGTGAGGCCCGACAGCGCGCGCATCTCGCGCTCCGAGAACTCGATCGAGCTCAGGTCCAAGTCCGACAGGTCTAGTCCGCTTTCGACGTTCGATTCTGCGTTTTGGGGTCCGGTACGGTGCTTACCGGTTTTCTTACTACTACCTGAAATTGAATCGAAAAACACACGTTTCGATCATGCAGAACGCTCGCTGACATGGAGTATGTACAGTGCCGATATTGTAAATCTGTTTTGCGTCCGCTCGACGATCGAGAACAAAGGGAAACTACGAGCGGAACCTCCTTGTTTTATCTTTATTAGATAGAGAATCGAGTACAATAAGACTGAGGGGCTCTGTGTGTCCGTAGTAAATCCACGAATGATGCAAACATCGATGCGATCAGTTAAAAGTTAATACATCTACAAATACTAAATACTGACTAGTCAAATTAGGTCAAACGTTAAGCTTTAAGTATGCGAAAACAAATCACAAAAGAATGCATTAAAATGTTGCTTCTGTAGGGATAGTAATTTGTCAAATGCGTACTAAATAATGGCTTCAGCGATATATTTCACATAGTAGAGGCATCTCTATCTGATAACAGCCGCGGCGCACGGTGCGGAACACAAAAACACATAAATGAAGAAATAAATATAGTTTAGTACCTATTCTTGTGTGGCGTTTGTGGCAGATTTGTGGTTGGCGCTGGTGCCGCTGTGAAGTGAAGATTTGGTCGGAGCATGCAGTGTAACGCGCAACCCAACTGCAACCACACCAACACAAGCTCACTACCGCTCCACTCGCGCGAGTCACCTCCCCCCTCCCCAACCGCCGCGAGCGCTCGCTAGTCTGGCTGCAGTTGTCGCAGCCCCGCGGGTAGCGTATGAACTCGTGACATGATCTCTATACTGACATACGTGTCGCCCAACATCGAGTGCTACCACATCCACTATCTACACATGTATTCCATGATCACTTGACAAACAAACTAATTAACTGTCACGCTGCATCATTATTTTTTTATTACTCAAATTTACTAATCACTGAAAATTGTCGACAGTTTATAAAAAGAATAAAATAAATTATTTAATCTATGTACTTTATACAAAAAATAGTACTGCATTGGCACAGGAGATGCGACATGTGAAATGTCCTGTACGTAAATTTCATGCATTGCAACTGAAATAACTGAATTTATGATAATCGAGAGCAACGCAACATTTTCCTGCTAGTGTTAGCGGGTAGGAGAAAGTCAACACCTGCACAAAGAATGCAATTTGAATACAATAATACACTACAATGCAAAAAAAAAATGTTAACTTTATTAATTAAAAACAATGTTAATGAACTCTAAGAACACAAGTTATATAATAGACTGTGGGTATGTTTGCCATGTGGCTGGCTGTTATATCGATAGTCTATCATACATGACATTGATGTTAATTGAGAAAGAAAAAACAACGATATCGACGGTGGAAAACGTCGCGAATATCAGAGGCAATGGTAACCTGTAGTTCGTTGGTGACGTATACTTTGGGCATTCCATGGAATGGTTTGAGAGTTAATTTATTTGTTTTAGTGAAGCTAGCTTTCTTGTGAGTGTCGTTGACCGTGCGAGGCAGCACTAACTACTTGCGAGTTGCAGTGCGACTGTGACGCGACGCCCTTATTACGAAGGATAGGAACCTTATCATTTTTGTCAGCATCAATCAGCAAGTTAATTGTTAAAAATGTGCCTAATTCTCGTTCTTTAATCAAGTTTTAAACATATTAAAAAATTGCAATAAAGAATGTTTGTTTTGTATAAAATAGTGCTCCACCCGCAGCGAGGTTGTAAGTCTAACGCAAACGGTGGTTAGCGAGCCTAAGTATGTAGGTCCTTACAATGAGTGCCCTGCTCTAGACTACTTACTGCCTTCTGTGTCAAGATCTAAATTAAAAACATTATCTCGATATCTGTTTAAATGACTAAACTATGCTTAAATTTATGAGTACTGCTGACAAATATGATCCAGCCCCTAAGATCTTTTTCACATGTCATGAATTATGAATAACACAAAACATGTTTCAAAAATTACTTCGAAATAAGGAGTAACTGATGAACTGCTTTACATGCTGCTATGCCAAATGTACTGTGGAATTTACATAACATCAAGTGTTTTATACAAATAATTTGGAATAATTCGAATAAAAAATACAATATGTGCAACAATTTGTAAAAGTGTTTTTGTTGAGTAATATTGTGATTTAATAAATTAATTGTATTATAATTTGAATAGTGTGGATTGCTTAGACAATAGTTTTTGTTAAATAATTTAAATTATTAATAATCATGTTTTAACATTTAGAATTTAATTGTAAAATATTGCGAAAGCTACAAAAAAAAAACAACATTAAGTAAGTATTTAAAAATGCAAAAAAGGCCATTTAATAAGATTTTGTTTAAAAATTTAATTTATAGTCAAAACTTAAGATAAAATTCTTCTATTTATAAAAAAAAAATGTAATGAAAATACACCAACAAAATATTGAAAGTGTGTGTGTCGGTGCATGCCTCAGGCGTGAGCGTGATATTGGCAACGTTTTCCCCGTGCGCGGGTAGCAAGCGGGTGCAAAGCGGACTCACCTCGGGGCATGTGTGTGCGCGGCTTGAACATCGAGTCGAAGTCCGCGTGCATGTCGCGGGAGCCCCAGCCCTCGCGTCTAAAGTATACGTAAATGGAGATTAAAAACTTTGTTATAGTATTTGGAATTAAGGTCACGTATCGTAGGCAAAATAGATAATTATGCAATTGCACATATTTATATTAAGGTGGGTATACATATGTGAAACGTAACGAACACAACCACAGGCGAATTTGTTTCAACGTGTGTTACATTTAATGTTGCATTGCATATATTTGGATGGCATGTTCGTTTCAATGTGTGTTACATTTCATATTGCATTGCATATATCGGGTGTAAAAAGACACTTTCCGAAGCCGAGAGTCACATATTCTACCCATTATTTAGATATTTTTTTTCCACAAGACGATACCTGGGAATTCACTGGTTCTGGAAACATTGAAGGTCAGTCGCAACTTTTTTGCCAAACAAACATTACCGTAATTTTCGATTTTCCTTAACAAATTACGCATTTGAAGAAACAAAAAGTATGAATATCAAACGCACAACTACCGCAAGTACGATCGACAAAAGCTACGCCTTTCCAATTTTGAAACAATGTTGCTTGCAAGCTGCAACTGTACTTATGACAAAGTAAAACAAAAGACCACATGGGCAGGGTTTTTTCAATGAATCAGTGTACACAAAAATCTACTTTAAGGTGTAAAGGCGTCCGTTTTGTCGATAGTACCTACGCGTATGCTTACGCGAGTCCTTTTGCCTGCGTTCGCATTACACTGAGCGCAATAAAAAACAGCTGTTTTTTATACCTAAAAAAGTCATTTGTTCCCCAGCAATAATTTTTGCGCAAAGTTACTTAGTTAGATGTAGTGACAGTATGTGTAGTTGACGGCTTTGTGACGTGTCTTTTAACAAACTGTATTTTATGTTACATTGCATATACATATATGCGGATGTCACGTTTGTTTCAACGTGTGTTACATTTCATGTTACGTTTCAAATATTTGTACCCAGCATTAGGGTGCCTGTTCACAGAAGCGGAGCGAGGCTGCGGAGCGGAGAAACGGAGAAATATTAAGCAATAGGATTGCATAAATTTCCGTTCCGCTCCAGGAGCCAGGATCCTATTGGTTAATATTTCTCCGTTTCTCCGCTCCGCAGCCCCACTCCGCTTCTGTGGACAGGCACCATTACGCTTGCAGTATGCAGTATAAACAATAACAGGTACTTGCTAACTTTCATTCATAAACGGTTACAAATATGATACGTGAATCGTTGTTATCTTTTGTGCCGTGTGTACATGAGACAGTGCAGGAGCTCGATATAAAAAGAAACATAATTGAAAATCGCTTATCAACTCAAGCACTACTGCTGGTCTATTCTGTAAAAATCTCACCCTGACAACGTAGGTGAAGTGAGCTTGGATCATTGAGATAGAAGAACATGGAGATGGCATATTCTACTATAGGAAGATGTTATACAAATATCTGTCATATCGACACAGACATGTCAAAAAGCGTTTAGTTTCTTTTTAACTAATCAAGAGTTGCGTATGAAAAGAGAGACATCTAAATGTTTGTCAAGGACTAAATTTGAAAACACTCTGTGTGACGTCAAAATCGTGTCTATGCGTGACCGGTCGACATATTGAGTACTGAGTTTTGTGGTAGACGTGCCGTCAAACGGTTGCTTGCTCTCTCTCTCTCTCTCTCTCTTGCACTCTTAGTTACAAACCTACGAAAGGTGGCCATGTTGAGTGCCCGATTTTTGTAGGTATACACGCTAATTTTGTAGGTATGGCAAGTCCACAGGTTTTTAAGTCAGTGCTACGGATTGACACTGTTGACAGCTCACTTCACCTAACTTTCCCATTTAATTTTTTACAGAATCGATCGGCTGCACTGGTAGATTTAAAACTGTATGTTTGTTTATGTTCCAGGTAGTTGTATGTATTGTAAACTTATATAAACTTACGTTTCAGACACACTTCTTTTACTTTCCACATATCTATGAGTGCTGCATGTAATCATAATAAAACGGGTTACAGTGTAATTGAAACATTAATTATTAAAATATGATCGTGTTATTGTAATGTGTAGTTATAAAATGATGAAAGTATACTCACAATAAGTTTCTCCTCGGTAAGTGGGGGCTGCATGCATAAAATTAACATTATTTTAGTCGGAAAATCACGATAAAATTACATGCGATTTTTCACTCGTATTCATTAAAGTATTGATTATATTTGTGAAATGAAAACGTTAAGGCGAAAGCGCCAGGGCAGCTCGCGAAATTCAAATTTTCTTACGTTTTTTTTGCAATTTGCAAGTCTGTATGTATGTGCGTCACTATCACGTGAATAATCGGTATTTCTTTCTTTATTTTTCTTTAGTATTAATTAGGTTGTATGTTGAGCAAAATACGATTCGCGACTGCAACAGATTTACAATCATTAAAGTCATCAATACAACCAGACCATGTAATCCTAATTACTATTTCATGACATCTTGATATTTGAGGATTATATTACCAATGGAGTTGTAATACTGATTCTAATGATTATAATTCTGTAAGTGCATATTTGTTACGGTCGCGAATTACACTTTAATTAACATACAACCTAATACTGACTTGCAAAAAACGTAAGAAAATTTGAATTTAGCGGGCTACATGATTGTTAAATTATTAAATTGTGTAATTGTTATAATCATAACTTTATGAATAGAAATATTATCAATTGAAAATATAAATTAAGATTGCAATAATGAAATTGGACTCCAATCAAACTTTCTTGAAATAATGAAATGTCAATTTTGGCATAGTTGAAAATCGTAAGCATAAACTTACGATTTTCGACTCTACAATATAAATATTTTTTTAATGATTGTAGTAGGTAGTCCACAAAATTATTAATAAATTCTAAATATAATTTTGTATAACTAAGGAATATATTAAAAAGCTGCCTATGAAGATGGATTTAAAATGAACATTTTAATAAAGAGTTTTAATTATAATCATTTAAAAGAAACCCTGTTATATCAGGTTTTGATCTTCAATCTTTAACCTTCCTTTTTTATGTGTTATAGATATATCTTAGTCATTGTATAGCTAAGACATACGTGTGTGATAGCGTAAGTATTACCTGTTGAAGAACGGCGACTGTAGGTTGTTGAATAACGAGTGCTGGCTAAAGCCGGGACCTTCTTCGCCGTTCAGGCGATTCGTCAGTGCGCGCACCTGTAAAAATGACATGAAGAATATAAAGTAAATTACTTTATAATCAGCTCGTAAATAGCTCTTGTAGCATGTCAGACAGAGATGAACCACGAAGTGAATCGCACGTGGAAAATAAGGAAAGGGATCTGAGGATGTTAAGAGGCGGTGAAAAATTGTCCTTAGTCATCATTTCAACTGTCAAAGCGAACGGCGCAACGTTTACATCTGACATATTTTTCTTGTATTCGGCTTCAAATTCAGCCAGAATTCTAAGACGCGTGTTGATCGCATATTTGTCTATCTTTAGACGTCATTGTAGGCTCTTGTACAGGGTGACAGAGATATCGACGCACAACCTGTTACCATAGATTCAGTACATGATTATTGTTATATATATATATATATATATATATATATTATTATATATATTATATATTTATTATATATATATTATATTATATATATATTATTATATTACATTATTATTATTATTACATTATTATTACCCCTGCACTGAAATTTTTCGTAAATGATAAAAAAATAAAAAAATGCTGTTCCATTGCACTTTTGTAAGAAACAGCAGATTTTTCTTTTATAACCGACGAAAAATTTCAACTCAGGGGGGTCCAGAATCATGAACTGAATCTATGTTACAGCTTGCGTGTCGAGTCCCTGCCACCCTGCATTACACGGAATATACTTTTTCTATTTATTTTACAAAATATGTATGTTGTTTTTTAGCCCGTGCTAAATAAATGTATTATTTTTCTTTCTTATTTTTATGTTGAGAAAAAGGCTGTATCTGCTCGTGCTGAAGAGTTCGGCTGTCTTCCCGTAGGATTCTCATGTCACTCACCCGGTGCAGCAGGGTAGAGAAGAGGTTCTCAGCAGTGAGCAGGTGGAAGCCCTCGTCCTCCTCGTCGTCCTCGCCGGAGCTGACAGACTCGGCGCGCGCGGCGCGGCTGGGCCGCAACCGGTGCATGTGCGCGTCTTCTTCTTCCTCTGATTCTCCGCCGCTTACGAGGCTGCTGGTGAATATGGAGAAGTCAGTATGTTAAATTAAACAATGGTTAGTGAAGAATACATTGTTGTTCGTCTAAATTGTGTTTCTTTAAAGGCCGTGATCGACGGGCGCGCAATATTTGTCTTGTGGCTCACTGATATAGCCTACAACAAAGAACCACCGTTCCTCTCGCTCGTCGATCAAAACAGCGCATTCGTGCGTCGTTCCGACGACTTTTATTTTAGGCCTTCGAGAGTAAAATTATTTGAATTTAAGTAAGTACCTGATGCGCCTCGGCTTGGTAGTGCGATGGTGTCGCACGGTGGGGACATGTGTACTGGCCTCGGGTTCGAGGGAGCGTTGCCGCGGCGTGACATAGCCCTTGCCCTCTACTGCGATGGGGATGATGAACTCGCGCGCAGACTTCTTGATGGGCTCGCCTGGACTGCTGCATGCTTCACTCGCGCTGCCAGATTCGGTTGATGCCAGCCGTCTGCATGATACAAATTAGATATTACAATGAAACCACTCTATGAACTGATGTATCTCCTTTGAGGTGAAAAAAATCAAAGGATAGGATGAATAAAAATAAAAATAATATCGACAATTTTTTGTCGAGATAAATTTCACACAGAAATAAGAAATAAATAAATATAAACTTTTTCAAACAAGCAAAAGCTTATCATGGAAATTTATTAGAGTTCCGTACTAAAACAAGCAACACATCGTTTTTTTTTTAAATTGAAATATATAAAACCATATTAGCTGTTAAATAGTCCAATGCATACACGATAAAACCTTAGTAGCCTAAATAAATGTGGAGGTCAAACATCAGTAGGGCGGCGTCCATTCATTATGTGAGGCGATTTTACACCCCTCCCCCCTCCTTCTTGGTGAGATGTCGTGAGCATTGGCTCGAACCCCTCTCCACCCTAATCTCATTTTCAGTGTATACGTAAATACTTTAATCAGTGCTTGATTGCGTTGGATTTATTTAAATAAAAATAATTTGCTTAATTATTTTTTAGAATAATTACCCAGCTTTTTCGCATTCTTAGTTTCATGCGAAAAAAAATTACGTGATATTTGCTGAGATCTGCCATCTCCCTCACTTGAGATTGGGTAAGATTCGGCTCGACCCCCTCCCCCCCTAAACGCCTCACGTAATGAATGAACGCAGGGGGCGTTCATTCATTACGTATAAATATAGTAAAAACAATATTGTTCGATATCTAAACACGACAAAATAAAAATGATATGATGATTTTTTTGGAGACAATAACCGCTTGTAGTGTTGTTACTTGAAGTGTAAGTTGATAAAGTCTGTTTTGTCTCCAGCTAATTTAATTTGACCCTGTCGACAAGTCAACTATAAAGTAACGCTACAAACCTGAGCGGCGTGACTCTATGAGCAGCTGTAGGCACAGGCTTGGGCGTGCCGGGCGTGACAGGCGTGCCAGGCGTGGCGGGTGTGAGCGGCGGCGGCGGCATCGCGGGCAGCGGCGGCGGGGACGTGGGCGACCCGGCCGCCACCGTGATGGGGATGATACGCTCAACCGATACGCCGCGACCACTGGAACAAACACTAATTGTAAAATATGACGTAGCTTTCGTGGGAGCAAAACCTCTAAAAAGAGTAAATATAAAGTTTCTTGCCCTGACATTTCCATACGAAACTACCTTTTGGAACGGGCAACTAAAATAAACTCTATTTTGCTTGTAAATGTTGACGTTTAAGTGCCTTTTAATGGCCTACTTAAAGTAAATTATTTGTCTTTGACATTTTTGCTGACTTTCCATTCGTAACTATTTCTTTATTAATAGCGACCCACCCTTGCCTCGCGTGGTTTTTACGACTTGACGAAACACGCTTTCGTAAATATGTAAGTACTAATTTATTATAAACATAAACCTTCCGGAATAAACTGTCTAAATGATGGTGATACCGCGTCAAAATTCGTTGCGTACTTTAGAAGAACAACGCGGTCACACAGACATACACGAAAAGCGACTTTAATGACTTTGTTTTATAATAGTGAGATATATAGGTAACCAGCTTATTTTATTTACAGTTTGTACCACTCAGACAAGTTATCGTTCAATACAAGTAGATAAACATAAAATCATCACACGATACGAGCTTCGGACATGGTAAGGCGCTCCCAAACCGGGAGCATTCGCCTGTAATGTAACAGTTCAGATGCAAGCATTACATTGCGCAACCTGTAATGCTATAATTTGTAACATACATACACCGGGACCATTCGCCTGTACTGTTACGGTCCAGATGCAAGCATTACATCAGTGACTGAGGAAAATCGACCATTACAGTGCGCAACCTGGAATGTTACAAAGTGTAACACTACATGCACCGGAAGCATTCGCCTGTAATGTAACAGTTCAGATGCGAGCATTACACCAGTGAGTGAGGAGAACCGAGCATTACAGTGGACATCCTGTAATGATACAATTTATAACATTACTAACACCGGGAGCATTCGCCTGTAATATAACAGTTCAGATTTGAACATTACACCAGTGAGTGAGGAGAACCGAGCATTACAGTGCGCCACGTGTAATGCTACAATTTGTAACATACATGCACCGGGACCATTCGCCTGTAATGTTACGGTCCAGATGCGAGCATTACATCAGTGACTGAGGAGAATCGACCATTACAGAGCGCAACCTGTAATGCTACAATTTGTAACATACATGCACCGGGACCATTCGCCTGTAATGTTACGGTCCAGATGCGAGCATTACATCAGTGACTGAGGAGAATCGACCATTACAGTGCGCAACCTGTAATGCTACAAATTGTAACATTACATGCACCAAAAGCATTCCTGTAATGATACAATTTATAACATTACTAACACCGGGAACATTCGCCTGTAATGTAACAGTTCAGATGCGAGCATTACACCAGTAAGTGAGCAGAACCGATCATTACGCTGCGCTACCTGTAATGATACAATAACATTACATGCACCGCGACCATTCACCTGGAATGTAACAGTAGTGAGTATAGGAGCCTGGATGATACAATTTGTAACATGAATGCGAATCATATCAAATCTTGGATTGTTGCATTACAGGCGAATGCTCCGGTGGGGGAGCGCCTTTATAGACTGACTAAATAGGTCCTGTGAATCTTTGAGTATTTTTCGTTATTTCTTATAGTTCGATTTGACCATTTACAATTGCAAAAATCACCCTGTCAAATCAAATAACGCAATTGTGTTAGGAAGTTGGCGGTGTGCTGTCCACGTGCTTGGAAGAGCACATGGCACCGTCGCGTCGGTCCTGCGCCTGATTTCTCGCCGGTCGTATCGGGATGCCGTCCCATCAAAATATGTGAGAGTTCACCTGTGTTTGATCACTATAATGTCTGCTACGTAGATGACTAGTCTACGTATAGCCTGTTCCAAAAGTATGTGATGAAAGTATAAACAATTCTAATTTTAAAAACCCTTATAGATGTTTCTCATTTGACAATGGGGTTGTTTCCCGGAAGCTTCGCCGCAAGAGAGCGCTGTGTTTGTCACTTATCAAATTCATCTTGAAGACAAAGCGACCAATCAGCGATAAAAAAATCACTAGCACCGTCTCGCGGCAGAGTTGTCAGCAAATAAATCTATTGACAGCCGAATGAAAGTAACAAACACTGACGAGTTTTCTTTCCCTTTGAGCTTCATTTTATAATCTCAATTCTCGTCGATGCTTTTTCAATTACAAATTTAATAATATTAATCAAACAGTAATGGTTGGATAACGTGGTGAGATATAAAGTTGTAACCTTATAAATAAGGATGCATGTTTCTTGCGTAAGAATTTAACCTGAACAGGGTTTGTTTACACTTTCAATAGATAGTTTTGGTATGGTCTCATAGAGGAGGATGTTATTACCTGTTGGCATTACGATGATCCTCAACCCTGTGTTGTGCCTCAGTGCGGAACACGCGCGGCTGTGCACCCGCTGACGTCTGCGCGGGCGGCGTGCCCGGCGGGGACGCTAGCGACGCCACGCCTGCGGACGACGAGCGGCCGTACGGCATGGGGGGCTTGCCTGAACGAACAAATAGAACAATGTATAGTATTTTTATCTCACGAAGCGACACGCGCTTTACATGTGCTTACTATGTGTACACGTTGTGAATGTCCGTGTAAGCGCAGGAGCTCTCAGCACCGTCCGAGACAATGGCGAAGTCGGAAGTGTGTGTTTGTGTCTGTGTGTATGTGTATGCGAGTGTGTGTGTGTGTGTGTGTATGTTTGTGTGTGTATGTGTGTGTGTGTGCGTGTGTTATGTGCTGACCCTTCCTTCTCGTCTTCACGCACACATTCAGTGTTTGTACTCTTGGTAACCACATATAAAGCGCGTGTCGCTGCGTGAGATAAAATACTATAGGCATGTTTGACATTTTCAATTAATATTTTTTTATTATTCAATTTGGCATCTTTCACTCGAAGTGAAAAGTCTGAACACAAAATAAATGCATTAGCGAACCGATCGATGTTGAATTTCGGCACTCGGCATCTGTTTAATGAGTTTATAATCCGGTTGGGCTATATTATATTTTCACTCACAAGTGACAACATCAAAAACTCTCGGACAGGCTACAGTTAAAAATAAGACAGTTAACGCAGTGTTGCAAAAAAAAAATTTGCTAGAATGTTGCAAGTTTCAACAGCATCTTTCACTCGCCTATAGAATAATCGAAAAAAATGAAATAAAAGGAGCAGATGAACGTTCATTCTTATGTTACTTTGTCGGTGTCGTGTGACGTGGAATGAAACAATAATGAACAATCACTCGAGTGAAATAGCTGATATTAGCTAAAAAGATAATTATCATAGTGACGACGGCGACGTGATCAATTCAATGGGGTTGTTTCTCGGAAACTTCACCGCAAGAGGGCGCTGTGTCTGTCTCTTGTCAAAGTCATCTTGAAGACAAGGCGACCAATCGGCGACACGAAAAAACACTTAGAACTATCTCGCGGCAAAGTTTTCAGCATGTAACTCCATTGACAGATGAATGAAAACAAACACTTAACGCCATCTACGCGGAACTAATTTGACAGTTTTCTTCCCCATTCTACTCGTTTACAGTTAGTTAGTTTAAATTTCTCTCGCATAGCAATCTGCAGTTCAAACAACAATGCCCCTGATGGCATTTACTATGACACAGTTATTTTCACGATAGACATCATATATTGAAAATGGAGATACCAGTCACCCTATATAGTGTATATAGGGTGACTAGTAATTAGTGACCGATACTTGAACACATGGTTGTACTCTTGATGACAAACAACTTTTACTATGGGACCAAACCTGATATCGCGAAAAAAAGAATCAACGGCTACATGCTGCCTACATTTTGACGAGTTATGCGAACATGAATGTATGGGACAGCTGACTTTTTTTTTCGCGAATTCAGGTTTGGTCCCTTAAAAGTTGTTTGTTATCATGAGTACAATCAAGTGTTTAAGTATTGGTCACTAATTACCAGTCACCCTATATACAACGCGTTTTTTTTTATATACCATAACTCTAGGGTATTAATGAGACCATCATTTTGAACAACTTTTACTATGGGACCAAATCGCGAAAAAAAATCAGCGGTTCCCTACATTTTGCGAACATAAATATATGGGACAGCTGATTTTTTTTCGCGACTTCAGGTTTGGTCCCATAGTAAAAGTTATTCAAAATGATGGTCTCATTAATACCCTAGAGTTACGGTATATTAAAAAAAACACGTTGTATACAATAAATTCATCTTCATATCGTTCAAATCATCACTTACACATACAAAATGTCAGAACATAATCTTCAGTTGCATATGAATTTAACACCAACTCATAAATTAGCGCGTGTTTACACATAATGAATATTACAGAACATAAAAATATGACGTAATTAGATCTAGATTTTTAAAAGTTTATTTTACCTGTTCGTATGGCAGACGATATGATATCCCTCGCGGCGCGCCGGCGATGCTCTTCCCCGGCTTTCTCCTCAACCAACTTCGCCATAGAGTTTTGTAGACTCCTACGAATTATATTCCACATTAGTCATATTCAACTAAATAACTTGGCAAGAACATAGCAGCTGCATTCATCAGAATGTATAAGAAAACAGCATCCGTCATTGTCATATAGTAACGTATTGCCTTACGTAAGGACGGAATGTGTGTGGTATGACGAAGAATATTCGTTATGACTGTAAACTCATTACCAGATATCGGAATAGGTAGAGTATAAATACATAAACTTCCGCAGAAAGAAGTAACAAGAGTGGATAATACCTCCTATAAAATCCCGGAATGATAAACATGACAATAAATCCCAGGAATTAACCAGGATATAATTTAAAAAAATAATAAAAATCTTTATTGAAATAAATTAGATTTACAAAACCTATGAAGCCTCTGAAACCCAAACTAGGTAAAAACCTGTATGTCAGATTTCAGCGCCTTCATCCAATTCATTACATTATATAAATAAAAAAGAATAAGAAATTGCGAATTACTTATTTCACTTTGAATACATTCGTAACAAATTAAATATTTATAGTAAACAATAAATAATTCGCAATTTCTTAAATCGTCATTTTTAATCGTCATGATTAAAAATATTATTAATTATTATTATTTTTTTTTTGATCCACAGTTTTACTTCTTTCCTCGAAGTTTAGGTTTATACTGTACCTATTCCGATCTCTGCTCATTACCGTAAGTTAGTAGATATATTTTTTAACAGAAACATGAGGTTTTCGGCCAAATAAGATATATCTGCTTCGAACAATATAATTCATCTAATATTGCATTCGAAATGTTTTGATGTACATCGAATATCTTTACACTTTGAGGACTATTCTTGCTTGCAGCACTCGGCCGCTATAGTAACGCTTGCTAACAGATGTGGTCATGGTAATTTTCCTCATGGTGTATAGATGTTCGTTTCGCTCCCATGGTACCTATCCTTTTTGTAATAAAATAATCAAAACAGTGTTTATTTTGCATGCAGTGTTTTTCATCCTAAGAAAACAAGAAATTGTAATTATAGTCATACATATATCTACGTAAACCATCAGTGATTTCGTGACAAACCGACTTTTTCATCTCAAAAATCAACATTAAACTGACCTCCTAGCATCTTGCAGTAGTACAGCAGGGTCGACAGAAGTAGAGCTGTGTGAAGGTTCACTCTCTGTCTTCTTCACGCCACTGCGGAGGTTCGATTCCCGCTCCGCCTCAGTGTGACTCTGCGACAAATACACGCATGATGAATAATAAATAACCTTACGGGCCTTACGAAACTTTGTAATCACAACCATGACTATGCAGCAAAGATTTAGTAAGAAAAAACTTCGATTTTCGTCACTAAAACTTCAGTATTTATAATTAATACTAAAGTAAGTGGTCAACTATCTTCTCATAGTTCTATGGCTACACACGACCACCCCAGTAGGAGTTCTATATCAAATTGTGGCAGGCGCCAGAACACGGTGGTCGTAGGCGCTTGCTGACGACGCATGCATGAGGCGCCAGAACACGGTGGTCGTAAGCGCTTGATGACGACGCATGCATGAGTTTTGTTTATATATAAATACTACTAGCTTTTGCCAGCGGCTTCGCCCGCGTGTATGTCGGAAATTATCCCACGGGAACCTTCTACCGGGATGAATTATTCTTTGTCTTAATCCAGGTTATAAACTATCTGTATACCAAATTTCATCCAAATCCGTTCAGCCGTTTTTGCGTAATTGGGTAACAAACATCTAAACTTTCACATTTATAATATTAGTAGGTTAATAAGTGTGTGTGACACGTCATTGTTGGGAAATATAGGCGTGTCTATAGGACGGAGTGTGAAGTAGTTGTTCGAGCAAGACCTCTTAAATTAAAATAATTCTCTTAAAGCAGAATTATTTTAATCTTACTTGAGTGTGGGAAAGAGATGGAGCTAGACGTCCTGTATCCGCGCGCGTGCGTCCTTTCTCGCACTTAAATAACATTAAAATGGTTGCCAACCATTTCTGGGGGCCATCCAACCAATGGTTGGTTGGATAGGTAGATACCTATCACCTAACCTGGGAGTGAGTAGTTGTACGTCTGGGGGAAGATTCGTGAGGTAGTTGGGAAGGGATGGACGAGAATAGCCCAGGGTCGAACCCAGTGGCATGAGGAAAGACATATGAGTATGTCAAGCAATCAACTGCTAGGCTGACGATAAACAGGGTTCGTTTAAAAAGTTTCACACTTTTTTTTAGCATCCTATTAAAACGTTGCTAGTAATGTTCATTAATTTTCTTTTGTGGACACTTTTGAATATTCATCAGATACGATTCGATGCGGATCTGCATTGCACAATCATGTCACATTGTGTTTATTACAGCAGTTGTATCACATAGCTTGTTGAAACTTATACAGTTTTTAATAATATGTGTTTAAAAGTGAATGGCTGTGAAATATTTATGCAATTCATTCAAATTGTAACCTCATTCATTAATTGAAAGCATAGATGCTTTGTGCATAATAGAGATACTAGTTATCCACAAATATTGGGTTGGCTAATAAGTAATGAGCGACATACAACTATTTTATTTGTATTTATTTATTAAATGAATAATTGTTAATCATTAATAATATATTCACCGTCGTTTTCTACTACCATTCGCCATCGATCTGGCAAAGAGTGCATGGCTTCCGCATAGAACTTCGTTGGTTTTGAATTGAAGAAGTCATCTATGTATTGTTTCAAGTGTGGTTCATCGTCAAAGCTTTTTTCCCGTAAATTATTACTAAGTGATCGGAACAAGCTGCAATCAGTTGGTGCTAAGTCCGAATATGGAGGGTGGGGTATTATTTCCCAATTAAGCTCCGATAGTTTTAGCCTGGTACTCTTAGCAATATGCGGCCGGGCATTGTCGTGTAGGAAAAATATTTTGTCGTGTTGTGAACGTTTGCGATGGATGTCAAGCTTCCGTTTTTCGAGTTGATTACAATATACTGTTGCTGTAATCCCCAGGAATTCCCAGCTTATTACTCCATGTATATCCCACCAACAGAAAGCATTACCTTGCGAGGATGAAGATCACCTTTTGACGTTGGTTTTCCCTGTTCTTTACATCCCAGCCACTGGCGCTTGCGTGTGTGATTAACATAGAGAACCCACTTTTCATCTCCAGTGACAAGATGATCTAACCAATTAAATGCGCGGCGGAAAGATAAAAGTTGTACACAAAACTCAGCTCGGTAGGTCAGCTGATCTTTACTGAATTGATGGGGTACCCAAACACTATATTTGTAAGTCTTTCCCAAACCATGTAAATGATTTTCTATGGTGCCATAAGAGCACTCGAGCTGAACAGCCAAATCGCGTGTAGTTCTTCGAGGACCTTCTTCGATTAATAGTTTTAATTTATCGATATCTATTTCCACGGGGCGCCCAGACCTTGGTTGGTCGGTTAAGGATAAATCGTTATTGCGGAACCATTGGAACCAGCGCTTTGCTGTTGATTCGGAGACTGCATCGTGAGCTATCCTTTGACATATATTACGTGTAGCTTCTGCAGCAGAATGCCCAGATTGAAACTCATATAATAAACAATGTCGTACGTGGGTTTTAATATCACTCATTTCTTTGTGAACTTTAATGCACTAACAGCCAAACTATCAGTAACGCGCATGAGCGCGACTCGCTCTTTATATACCCTCTGCTACAGAACGTTCTCGAACCTTTCTGAAAATTCTAGAAATTATAAACTAAAACGCTCATTACTTATTAGCCAACCCGATAAACACTTAAACAATGAGCAAATGCAAGGTTAATCCTAATCCTAACTAATATTATAAATGCGAAAGTGAGTTTGTTTGTTTGTTGCACTTTCACGTTAGAACAGCTGAACGGATTTAGATTAATTCTGGCACACGTTTATAACCTGGATTAAGACATAGGTTTATAACCATAATCATAACATCAGTTTATAACCTGGATTAAGACATAGGATACTTTTAATCCTGGTAGCACGTTCCCGTGGGATAATTTCCGACCTCCACGCTGGTGAAGCAGCGGGCAAAAGCCAGTAATACAATAAAACGTGAATCATTTGTGTTGTGAACTTCATATGCCAATTTCCTGTTATGATGAATCAATTAATGAATTATAATAATCTTTTCTTCGCCTACATTTGCAGGTAATTGATACAATAATAGATTATAGCTAAATATAACCCGCAACAGTCACTACTTCCGTGTTATGCAGATGATAGTGCATCTATTAGTATACAGATTTGCATTTTACGACCGCAGGTGATTCATATCGATTCAAATATCTTCTATCTATCTCTAGCCTTTAGCTTGTATTAGTAGCTTGCATGCCAATATAAGTAAAAATCTTTTTAAAAACAAGCTTTTATTTAACTAATAGTACTAAATAAAACTTACGTAATCTTACAACTTTAATATTCTCTTAAAAGCTTGAGGCGTGAACGGTATTCTTACACTTAAGATAAGCCTCAAGCTTTTAAGAAAATACATTTTTTTGTTTCGTATTCTTCGCAGCAAACTCTTTCATTTGATAAAAAATTGATATTTAGTCCACCGTCTTGGGCCGTCCGCCATTTTGGATTTAGAATCACGTCACTTAGCTTACCATGCATTGTCATCCAAACTAAACGTGTATGCAAAATTTCATCTCAATCGGTTGAGGATAACTGCTTTAAAATTTAGTTGCAAGATTTGAAGCGAACATACAAACAAAAATTGCAAGTTAAATAAAAACTTGTAATGTACTATAATAGCTCCTGATTGGTGAATGTCACAATGGCATGCAAGCTATTTGCATAGTTTTTTTGTACAAGCTACAGGCATGGGTATTTCCGCCCCTTGCCGTGTGCCGGTTTAAAAACACAACACAGTCGGGCCAAAATCGTATAGAACTTTTCATGATATCAAGTCGCTTAAAGTAAGGTTACTCAAGTGTCTTCAGTCAAGGTCTTAGCATAATCAGCCTATAACTTTTCCACTACTTCCCACACAGGTCCCCTCTCTGTGAGAGGGAGAGGGCCGTAATCCAAAACGCGGGGCCTGTGCTTGTTGGTACTCAACCCTTACCTGTAGAAAAATCATTGATACCTTGTATAGAAACGAAACTCTGCTGCAAAAGCGTCTACGATTTATATTATTTGCTTACCATAGGAGACGGAATTTCAGTACTTCTATTATTATATTTTTACGCTAATAGAGGTCAAATGAAAAGTTTTGTTCACCTGTGAAGGCTCAATGCCAATTTGTTGCAGCCGAACAGTGCCGTTGTCAGGCGTCTTGGACTGCAACTCACGGTCTTCACTCTGAGCTTTGGGTTTGGCGATCTTTGACACAACTGTAAACAACAACATGAGTATTATTGCTGTGAATTTAAAGTTAATTGTGCAATAACAGAAAATGTCGTCAAAACGATCAGTACGGCGCTAAGATTATAATGCATTTCTATCGTACCTGGTTTAGAGATGTTGCGTTTGATTTCAGGTGCTGTTGTAAGAGAAGCTCGCCTCTCGAACTGATCTTTGAAACTGCCGACATTGCCTCCTGGTGAAACGAA
Organism: Dicycla oo; assembly: GCA_948252095.1. Classification (NCBI taxonomy): domain Eukaryota; kingdom Metazoa; phylum Arthropoda; class Insecta; order Lepidoptera; family Noctuidae; genus Dicycla; species Dicycla oo. Next base: position 11,644,551 of record OX411714.1, on the reverse strand, counting down.
AAAGGTTATTAAGTAATTAATGGTATTAATGACCGTCTCCCCTTTTGAGGAATGCCTATGAATTGGCTGTTGCAAGTCGAGAAGAATCCGTTTTTAACAGACTTTTTAAAAAGGAGGAGGTTCTCAATTCGTCTGGATATATATTTTTATGTACTTATGTTCATCGATATTATCGTCAATTGTGGACCGATTTTAAAAATGATTTTTTTCATTTGGTAGAGAAAACTTGTGCGGTGGTCCCATATAAATTTTATTAACTTTGCTTGGGTAATTTTTGAGTTAGTTTCAATAATACGTATTTTTCCACTTATACGTTTGGTAACAACATACGAACGAGAGACAACAATCATTATGCCCTTAACACACCTCCGCCGCGAAACCATAGCAGCGAAACCGCAGTTGTTCAATTCAATTGACTCGTATGAAGTTCCGCTACTCGAGTAGCGGATCATATGGCAGAATATCATATGGTTTCGCGGCGGAGGTGTGCTAAGGCTCTAAAAGCCATAATTAAAATTACAACTGCTTTCCCCAGAGATTAGGCAGAGGTTTCTAAAATAAACGCATTTCGATAGTTAAGTTATTAACCCCATGTTATAGAAGATGACAAAATACGAAGAGTGTATGAAGTAGGTAATAGATATGAACAATAATATATAAAACATACCTGGTATGGACAGTTTCTTAGGTTTGGGCACCTGGTTGGCGGGCGGTTGTTGTGTTATAGACAGTGACGTCAGCTTGTCTGCCGCAGACGCTACGGCGCTCTGTTTTGTGTCTTCTTGTGGCTGTGGACAAAGAATATCATACAAATTGTTGAAAAATAAAAAAGATTAGTCTCCATCTGGATTCGAGGCGCAGTTGTGTCACCACGTTTGTCTTGACATTCAGTACATTATAAGTTTATTCACGCAGCCAACTTCAAATGTGGGAATACTCAGGCACTAAACTGATTTTTTAACTCGATAAAATATGTGTTAAGTATTTAAAAGAAAACAAAATATAGCTTTATATTGTAGAGTAGATACAGTTTCTCAACGTAACGTGACACGTACACGTCACTTAGTAGAGATGTATGGAAGCCCATAAGTATATGGGCAGGAAATGATAATGTCTTCAACGACGATATTTGTGTGGGCATAGACCAAGTTTATTTATGGCAGTGTTCGCACCAGCACCCTGACTTAAACCTCACCTAGTTTTGACTAAGTCTGTGCACGGCTTCATACATAATTACACATATATACCTTAGCCTCCTCAACTTTCTCCGCCGGTTTTTCCTCCACAGTCTTGGTAGGAGAAGTCTTCTTTTTGATAGCAACGCGCGGCTTTGTCGGCTTCTCAACAGGCTCCTCTTTAGGCGGTTCCTTGATAATATCCTTTGTTAGGTCTCTTACGAGCTCGATTGGAGCAGGCTGGATTGTGATCGTCGCTGATGATTTGAGGTTTGGTGTTATTGCCTGAGAAGGAAGAATAAAATATAATAACTGCTGTGTAACAACTAGTTCTAAGAGGCTGAAACAGAATTCGGTTTGGATTTACATAAGCCTTTAGCGCAACCATTTTTAGGGTTCCGTAACCGAAGGGTGCCAAATTTATAAGCCTATGAGTATGCCTCCGCTGTCCGTCTGTCTGTCAGCGGGCCGTAATAGTTAGACAGTTGAAATTTTCACAGATTTCTATTGCCGCTATAACAAAAAATAAATAAAGTTAAAAATGAAAGGGGGTTCGCATACAAGAAACGCGTTTTTTAAACTGAAGTTTTTTTTTTAATATGTAGTGTTAAATATTGTAAGGTGGAACGGAACCATTCGTGTGCGATACGATTCATAACTAAAAGATTATGTAAGGATCGTAGCAGGTGGCGTTGTGTTGTTTCTGCTTGCCTCCATGGGAAGAAGACATGAGTTTATGTATGTATGTAATAACTAAAATAAATAAGTTACAGAACGGATACTAATCACTACCACTACAATTAAAGAATTTGAAAGGCTATTGATTAATTATCTCCATCTAATAATAGGTATTCATCACTAATTTCCATTTATCGGTTCAAATTTATCAAAAGCTGCCTCGCTGCGGTCGCAAGCACTACTGCTGAGCATGAGAGCCTGAGTTCGATTCCCAGGTTAGGCAGTGTTATTGGGTTTTCCTATCTGGAATTTCTCAGTAGCAGCTCGGGGTCAAGATCTGTGCTCGGTTGATGGCAATAGGCTCACCCCTTATCACATGGGACTTAAATATAACTGGCGAAATGTGGGTGTTCTATAGGTACACCTCTGCCTTATCCTTCGGGGCTACATAGCGTGATGTTACGTTATGTTTTGTTTTTATCAAAAGCAAGTGAACATACACAACGAATATTTTTAAACACTTACTAAACGCACATTATAATATTATTATGTTGTTTCTGTAAATGAATTATTATTACAGTCAGTTAGTTTGAATGATGGTCTATGCGGCCTACCCAAATGTCCTTTCGTTGGTATTTTTCGTCGAATCGTTGAGCTCTTTTAAGCTCTGATTTGAGCTGCACTATTACTGACAAATGCGTGCACTGACTGGACAGGCCCACCAATCTACATGGTCTTCACAAGAACTGACCAAGATTGTCTGAGTTTGTTTCGGCCTTTCTTCTCAGAGTAGTCAGATAGGAAAAGCCGACCACATCTAGTTTCTAATGATTTGATTGACTTGTCAAAGTGTTTGTACAAACCTACTTAAAGAAATAAAATCATTTATCATTTACATTACAGTGAAATAGTTACCGAGTCATCAGCAAGAGTCGGTTCATCATTGGCCAATATTTCCGGTGAACTCTCTTCAGGCAACACCGGCGCTTGCGGCGCAATGCTCGCACAACTAAAACAAAACACATCGCTATGAAAGTACAGTTAACTAAGGACAAAAGAAAATAACTAGCTATAACTAGCTGCTTATGGCATCCCAGCTGATTTTTGTAGCTGGATATCAGATTTCCTTAGTGAACGGTCGATTAGAGTAGTTGTTGATGGCTGCTCTTCTGACCTTATGGCTATTGATGCCGGAGTTCCTCAGGGGTCTGTTCTCTCTGCAACTCTTTTCCTGCTGCACATCAATGACCTGCTTCGGCCTGGTATTGTTGGGTACGCAGATGACAGTACAGTTTCAGAGAGATACTTGTCCAGCGCAAAAACCAGCGGGGCTGAAGTTCGTTCCTTGAGAGAGGCCATGGTAGAGCGGACAGATTTGACCTTGAGCTTTGTCTCCCAGTGGGGTGATGATAATCTGGTCTCTTTTAACGCCACCAAAACGCAGGCGTGTCTTTTTACCGCTAAAAAGAGTCGTTTCGCCCAAACTCCTACTTTTCGGGGTACATCTGTTCCTGTAACTGATCGACTTGAGCTCCTAGGCATGGAGTTGACATCTGGTCTCAACTTCGGCGCCACCATCGAGTACAAGGCCCAAACTGCGGCCAAGAAACTGGGCATCCTAAATAGGGTGAAGCGATACTTTACGCCTGGACAGCTTTTAACCCTTTACAAAGCGCAAGTCCGATCCTGCATGGAGTATTGCAGTCACCTTTGGGATGGATCAGCTAAGTACCAACTAGCCGCGCTTGACTCGGTGGAACGCAGAGCTAAGAGGCTCATTGGCGACGTAAAACTGGTGGATGCCAAGCTTCATTGCTTGGCTCATCGCCGCAAGGTTGCCTGCTTGTCGGTCTTCTACAGATTGTACTTCGGAGAGTGTGCCCGAGAACTCCACGACCTCATTCCACCGGCCCCCTTCTACCACCGGACATCTAGACGCACTGCCAGTTACCATCCCTACCTGGTTGCTATTCCACCAATTCGCACTAAGCGCTTCCAAATGTCTTTTATAATGCGCACAGCAAAAGAGTGGAACTCACTACCTGCGTCTGTGTTTCCGAACGTATACAACCCTAATCTCTTCAAAGTGAGAGTGAACAGGCTTCTTCTGGGTAAGCTCACTCCATCGTCGACTTTGTCTCTGTCACCTATGACCTAGACTAGAGTCAAGAGCAAACCCATCACAAATAAAAAAAAATAAAAAAAAAAAAAAAAGCACACTACAGGATGACTTTGAAAACATTCGATAAAATTTAAGGGGGTGTACAACCCATCAATATGAACAACTTTTACTATGAGATCAATTAAGAATTCGCAAAAAAAATCGACCATCCCATGTAAAAGTACATACTTACCCGATTAGACCATTTTGTATAAGAAGGTCGATTTTTTTTGCGAATTCCAAGTATGTTTTCAAAGTAAGCCTGTATATCAAAATACGAATACCAAAGAGATTTAAGATACTTGGTAAGGCTATAAGGAGAAAGGTAATAAAAAAAAACTGTTATCCAGTGTCTCAGTGACGCCATCTAGCGTAATATAGCAAAATTATATAATAGCCAAGTTTGACACGATACATTTTTACCGACACCAACCTCTGGTTACCAACCGTCAGATAGTTGGACATATCTCTAAATACTCGGTCAATTTTAAACTACTAACGAAAATAAACCGAAGTTAGGGTGTATTCATGTAGAAAGCTGGTACTCGTAACCGGCGCCGATAATGCCAGCACCTCTCGGTGCCGACAAGGTTGGTTGTCAACGCTGGTAGGCGTGTGCAGTTTTCATACTTTTTGCCAAATCAGCGGAAACCGTCGCCGATAAGAGCCGACAAGTTCCTATCTGATTAGTCGGCGCCGGTTCGCGCTGTCTTGGCAAAAAGTTATTACTGTAAGTGTTATATTCAGCAAAATAAAAAGGTTTGACCAAAACACACTGGACACACCAGAGACACAGTACTGCAATTACTCAAATAACTTTTCACCAAATGCCCAACAGTGGACTAGAATAGATAAGTATGTTACAGACCTAGCCACTCTTTCCTTCTTCCTCTGCAGTCCGCTAGCCGACATGGCGAGCTCCAACTTGCGTTTGTTGTCGGACGCCGACACGATTGTACGAGTTGGCGACGGCTTTATTGCGTCTTCGCCTCCCTCTGAGAAAATAAAGCTTATATAGTCTTATGGAAACAAGAACATTACATTAAAAACTTTTATATTAATTATATTTGTGTAAAAGAGCAGTGCAAAACAACACTTCGAAATGTTATTCCTTCATAATCATTAAGGGACAGTTTAGACCAAGCAGAAAAATCCTAGCGCAATTTACTGGCTTCATTGAAAACAGGACCGTATCACCATAGACTAAAGTATAAAATTGTATGAATATCGACACAGTCGGCTCGGCGCGAGCCAACTGACATTTTTATAATTTATGCTATGTTAATACGGTCCTATTTTCAATGGAGCCAGTAAATTCCGCGAGGATATTTCCGCTTGGTCTGAAATGACCCAAAGGCACCGCATAGAGCAGAGGTATTTCCGAATGACATTGAATAATACACTCTATTTTCGGTGTCGTAACTCAAATGCAAGATGTTCGAACGTGGACGCAGACATGAAACGCCTATTCGGATATCGTCGAGCGCGTTTGTAGTTTAAGACACAGATGATTATAAGGATTATTATCGTGTGTCATGAACAAAATCTGTTGTCAACTCATTTATTCTAGAATAACAAACAATAGTTCCTAACCGATTGGATGGAAAAGGCACAGCAGAAAGAAAATTGGAAAAATATGGGGGAGACCTTTGCCCACCAGTGGGGCAACATAAAATGAGCACGATAAGTAACGTTCGTTCATCTTTCTAACAAAAAAAGATGTGTATACCTGCAACTAAGTCCAGGATCCTCTTTTCGGCAGAGTTGCTGGGCTCAATGTGAGCCATCGACGTTGAGCTTGTGAGGTCTGTGCCGCTCTCCTCTGGACCAAGTTCATTCTGTAGACAAATAATCTCGTTAGACTGCTTCTGCATAGCCTTTTCCTATGTTGGGGTCAGCTTCCAGTCTATCCGGATGCAGCTGAATACCAGTATTTTTCAGTAATATCTATTGCACCATATTCTGGCAAATAAATATTTTTGATTTGATTTACATGGAGCGACTGCCTATCTGACCTCCACGACCCAGTAACTGAGTAACACGATACCCCTTGGTAAGACTGGTTGTCAGGCTTTCGGGCTTCTGACGACCCGTAACGACTGTCAAAGATCCACGAATGACAGCAGGACCAACGGGGCCTCGGTATCTAAAGATGGTCACCCGTCCACGGACCAACCGCGGCAAGCGTAGCTTAACACGTTATGTGCGGCCAACGCGCATGCGCGATTTTCGAACGTTCACCATGTGCTGGCGGCGCTTATGCGCGTCCATACAATTTATATAACTTCCTTCGAGCGCGGCGCGACGCACCTGTGTGGTTTTTTGCATCTCTATTGTTATTGGCGTAATTGTTTTATGACTCACAAAACTCGAAAATTTTCAAACACACATAAGCGTCTCGCCGCACTTGGGACAAGTTTGTAACGCCGCACTGATGCGCCCAGCCGCACTGGGTAGACTTTCTTCAACCGCGCATGCGCGATCATAGCACCACACGAAATATTTATTGGGCGCGCATGAGCGTTTGCCGCACAGGGTTTAGTGTATCATAAAGCAGCATTTGGAACAAATTCGCAAATAATTCAGCAGTTAATGTGTTAACCTGATCGATCGACCCGTGCGACTGTTATTATTACTTAGCCCAACATATGCAAAAATCAATACATAACATCTTTTTCTCGAATAGTAGTTTAGAACGCCGACACACTAGCACAGTCCGGGCTCCGGGCTGCTTCTAAGTTTTTCTAATGAAATAACCCCATACTCAATCCATTGTAGATCTATACATACTAATATAATAAAGAGCCGCCCCAGGCCCGCGTGGAGGCCTATGGCAGGTACTTCACCATATTAAGACTGATTCTCGACAGAGCCGAGCAGGGTGAAAGCCAATAGGGTCCCTTATTTTAAATGGCTCTTCTCCGCTCCGCTAAGCGTCGGTGAAGGGTCAGCCTTACGACCCACACCTGCAGAGAATTTATAGGCTCTTTACTGTGTCTCAAGTGCGAATCCTTGCTAGACTGTGTACGGCACTCACCTCATTGGGCACCATGACGGAGTTAGAGTTAGAGGGCGCTGCGGGCGCCAGCGACAGCAGTAGATCCAACCGCACCGGCGTCTGCGCAGCTAAGGCTTCTGCCTCCTCTAGGCATGACGTCTCGCAGCCCGTGTTCACCCACCTGAGGATTTTACGTGCATATTACTTCGATATTATTGGAGCCAGAAATACGGAATGATGGACATGTGTTCGAATTAAATGAATCCTTATTCCAATGAGCTACGATTGAAAATTTAATGAAGTCCTTCATTGTAACTCATGGCTTTTGCAAGAATTATATGTGTAGGTATAGGACGGTGCAATGGGTAGCTCGCCGTCCGGTAAGGACCAGGCCCGGGTCGACGGCGCGTTGTGTTCCACGCGCGCCTCAAAGAGATGTCAGCACTAGCTGAAGGGGTCCGCTAGGGCCGATGCCCGCCAGGGTTGCGGGATGTTCGAAAGAGTTACCGTGGCCCTGGCACAGGCAACTGAAGGAACACGGGTGGGTTTTAGTCAGTAGAAGTCTGACACGCCCTCCCGCTCCACCCAGAGCGGGAGAAGTTATTTGATGATTTCCCATCCACAAAAAAAAAAATGGTATAGGACGGTACTAATCGCATCAAACCAACATTCAATCGTGACGAATTTCTAGAGTTTGTTTTTCGTGTTTAGATTCACGTACTCACCAGATTAGATTCACGGATTCACCAACTGTTATTTTTTCGCGAATGAATGTTCGTTGAACATTCGTGTACCGAATGTTTGCAAAACAAATTGAAAAAAAAAGAATGCTCACGGTGAGTATTATCGTCCTATACCCATGAATTTGTATATGACAAATTGAATTACATTAATTAAATGGCAAACTCACGGATTATCACAAATGTAAGCGATGTCAGCACGTTTCAACGGGTCCACTGTGAGCATGTCGCGAATCAAAGGTGATGCACCTGGAACATAAAATTTAAAGATCATTTTAGTAGCTATGTACCTTAAAAGCAGTCTTAATATTTTTTATATGGATGATTTGCTTGGGAAATTAATATTTGTATACCAACTACAAGTTATTTTAACCAGATTGATAGGTTTATTACTGAAGGCAAATGTTTAAAAATTATCCTATGGGTCTTTGTCATTCAGGATAACAGTGAATTAAAAGTATGCTTCAAGTCTGCCATAACTTTGTTATAAGGAATAATACTTACTTGAAGGGTTTCTTGGTTCATAATAATCGCCATTACTGATCTGTCGGACTAGACGTTTGAAGTTGGAGCCATCAAATGGCATAGCTCCGTAGACTAGAGTATATAAAAGCACACCCAAAGACCAGCAATCCACCTGGAGTGAAAACGAAACATTACAATTTCTTTCTCTTTTGTGGGAACAACCTATGGGGGTTGTTCATCATCAGCCTTCCACTGCTGGACACAGGCATCCAAATACACGACACGAAAGCTCGATTGTAGGAACAGCTCATGCTGTGTTCAGAAGATTAGCTAGTTAACAAGTTTGGCATCAACTGGTATAAAAAAAAAACTGTTATTCAAATTAAGCTCAGAATCAGCATTTTTTGAATGACAAAATTTCAAAAGACAGTCCCCCAAAACATATGTAAAGATGGTCCCCATCTACGGACCAACCCCGGCAAGCGTAGCTCTGTTATTACTTAGCCACGAGCACCTGTACTTAAGCTTATTATGTAAATTATTAAATTATGCCGTACCTCTGGCCCTATGTATGGCGTTCCTTTGACGATTTCCGGGGACGCATATAATGGTGAACCGCAAAACGTGGACAGTAATGACGTCTCTTTGAAAACGTTTGATAGACCGAAGTCGGCAATCTGGAAACAATAATATAATATCACTTGTAACACACAAAACGAAAATTTACAAAAATAATAATCAGATATTAAGGAATTTCACTAACCTTAGCACTACCAGTATCATCTAATAAAACATTTTCCAATTTTAAATCTCTATGGCATATTTTATGTATGTGGCAATAATACACAGCAGTTGCGATCTGTCTGAACAACCTGAAACACCAACACAAAGTAACATTGTTAAATCGAAATCATAGAACCCTAAAAAAATATATATTTAGGAGTAAAATGACTACGGACCTCCTTGCTTCGTCCTCTTGTAATACTTTTTTCTGACTAAGATAATCGTAGAGCTCACCGCCCGAGCAGTACTCCATAACAAGGATCATCTTTTCACTGTTTTCAAATACTGAAAGACAAACGATATTTTAGAGAACGATGGTCGCATATTATGATTATCATGGAACAATAATATAATAGTTCGGTCGCATGCCATGTTGTTTTGAACGGCGAACTCAGACGAACCATAGTCTATGAAATGTACCGACAAAAAGGCCAATACGAGATGATTTGGCACCGATTGATATTGTACTTTATAGTTGTCTTTGTCTTGTTGACTGCGGTATTTAAATCGCAATAATACGATGAAGCATTGGAAATGTCAGAGAAAATGATGTTGGAATTTATAATGACTGCAGTTATGTTTATCCTGTCTCATCAGTCATCGTGAAGTTTTGAATTGGTATTCAAGATGGCAAGATTCAACGGAGCAGAAACTATTTTTGCCCTGAGTTGTAATTTTAACTGTCGAAACACTAATGGGAAGCTAGAGAATTAATAATCTTGCGCTCCATACCTTCATAAATATGTACAATATTAGGATGTCTAACAGAAGACATAATCTGCACTTCGCGCCGAATGCGTATGAGATCAGCCTCGGACTCGATCTTGCACTTCTTGATAGTTTTGATGGCCACCTCCTGGCCTGTTTTCTTGTTGATACCCAGCTGCACCTTGCCGTACGTGCCTTGACCTAGTTTTCTTACTATATCGAATCTGTAATACATATTCATAAATGGTTGGTTAAATGTCAGGTTTGTGGGATAATAGTTTGAAGCTAGTAGGAGATTTAAATTCATTGCTTGATGATGCAAACTGCAGTTGTAAACCGGGGACGTTAGATCAGGCTATTAGCCTTAATTTCTAATGCTGGGGCGGTGGGGCCACAGCATCAACTGCTTCATGTTTTCTTATTAAAACTAGGATCTAATTTTAGTCATCATCTTTTATGCAGCAATTCGGGGAATCATTGTTCAGAAATTAGACGACAAATACGAAGTCATCACAGCTAAAACGGTTCAATTTACTCAAATGATTAGTGTCGAGGTTTAAAACGATAAAGCAAATCGATGCGTCACGGAAACGCACATATCAGTACTGCGAATAGCATACTTTATACATATAAGCGAAAGCGTTTATTTCGAAGTACTTTACTTTCTTTACATAAGTCGTTCTAACACTTTGAAGCTAATAATAGAAATACCTATAGTAAACCGTAATGCGTAGAACTACTATTTTAAAAAGTGAATCCGGTCGCCTATTTAAAGAGTACTAAATGACTGTTTAAAATGCGGATGAAAGCTATTTTTAGTTTTCTTAACTATTTGTCCGATGAGGAACGATACGTTTGGGAGGGAGGAACATTTAAGTTGCAGGAAGTTAACAGATAGAGACATATTATAGACTTCCTCAGTTTCACCTGAAGTTAAAATGAAAGTTTAAATCCATAGTAATGGATAGAAAGCCAAATCGCATAATATCTCCAAAAGTACGGATATTTTTATATGGCATACATACGACATCAAACGGGTTCAAGTTTTGAGTATGAATGTGGATGATTACAAGAGTAGAGATAAATCAAAGAAACGTTGGATGGATTGTGGGAAAGACGATATGGCTAGAAAGGGGACAATCATGCTGAAATGGGGTTGGAAGAAGACATGCTGCGCCGAACCCAACCAAATTGGGATAACCGGGCAGAAGGATGAAGGTGAAAACAAGAAGAAGGTGGTACTTGATGTTGTGGAAACCAGCCGTTCTCTTTTGAATTGAACCCAAAGACATCGATCGCTGCCCACGCGTCGACAATGCACGCAATACACGTTTGTTTAGTATTAGTAAGTATAGTAATGTACAAACATTCAAATGAATCGGCCTCGTATCGACGAAGACATTCACCTGATGTTAACATTATGTACATATTTTATTCATGATTGAGGAAGTGGCTTTGTTATGGCAAAGCATTGATGAAGAAAATTAAGGAGAAAAAAATACTAGGAACTTATGATTCACAAGAGATACCAGAAACTTCATTTACCAAAATGGTTTATTAGGATTTTTTGAGATAATTAGTTGTGTCCAGACAGTTCAGTCAGAGTAATTTATGTTTGATTTTAAGCTGCCAAGCAGTATTTGATCAGTTGGAAATATTTCAACCAAATTGTGCAAAACGAATATGGTAAAAGTTAAAAGCAGTATTTTACGATAACATTCATGAATGCATCATGTCTATGGATGGAATGATGTAACAATCAACCTTTACGCCTACAAACTTCCGACGTTTCGCGTGTAGGTGAATAGTCTGACACCCTAAACCCGGTCATTGGTTGGTGACGTGACGCCCAACGGCGCGTACACAAATGTTCCATGTTGAATGCGTTACGTTACTAAAATAATACCAGTGTAAGCATGCATTGACGTAAGGACGACGTATGAACCTTACGTTCTTAGATCTCGAACAAACAAGAGTTCGAGTAAAGATTCGAGATAGGCCTTGCGCAATTGCTTCAATAAAAGAGGGTTATAGGCCAAACCCGAAAACTATGCAAATACCAGGCGATGTTATGGATTTAGCCAAGAAATTGCAAATTCCATAAATCTATAAATATGTATGGCTAGTGTTTATGTGACAATGGGTTTTAAGTAACTAGGGGATAACGCTCACCTTTGTTTGAGCCTCAGCCGGTGGTCGTGCATGCGCACGTCACCGGTGTTCTCAATGCCGTCCATGATGTTGGCGGTGCGCTTGCTCTCGCCCACCACCATTGTGACTGCAACAAACAAATAACTCACTATCACGACCTGTTTAATTTAAATACTGTCATTAAAATATATCATGTATCAGACAAACTGCGATGCTGGTTTATGTAGTGTACCGCACTTGGCTTGTTATTCCGACACAGATTTGTTTGTAACGTACTAAATACTATAATTTTCATGAAATAAAACTACTAAGACAATAAAGCAGCCCAGGAAATTGCACGCGAAACTAGTCTTCCATTTAAAATTAGATACTTAGGACAAAATAAAAAAAAAGTTATTTTGGCGTAACGTCTAGTTTTTATCTGACGAACCACAACAGGGCATTCTTTGGTGTAATTTGGGGAAACACCACACAGTCATTTCGGAATTCGGAAGAAAGCTTCGGCCAATTAGCCGTTTGGCGAGTCGTCAGCGCGACTGTAGGTGTCGCCGTGTATCTGCCATGCTTGTTTATAAGCTGGCAAAGAGAGTAGTTTTCCCGTCAGCAGGGACCGCGTGGTTTATTCATACACTCGTAGTCAGTGAATACTAATAAGCCGATCAAGTAGGGACGCTAGCAGACTTAATGTCCCATTGACCACTGCGACCATTGTTCTCAATAAAATGATTCACGCTACAAATCGTTTGAATAGTCCACGCACGTGTGACGAAGGCGCAGCTTTCCAATGGACCAAATAAGAAAGTATTGCACGTTACTTTCATTACTAAATTAAATATTCAACCTTTTAGGTATTACAAGAGAGCTAATCGCAAACAGCAGAAGAAGCTTGATTCAATTACATTGGTTCTAAAACACTTTCCAAGACTATTAAATACTATGTATTCATGCCGGAAAATCTTGCTCATACAATAAGTTTATTACTAGCGTATTTTTGTAAAAACCTACGCATTTCTCCGACATCAAATAAACCCGGTTATAATTAAGTCTATGAGCAAGCATACTGTCATAAATTATTGAGAAGGAACTAAGGAAGACTAGATTGAGTCTGTAAGCAGAGTTCGTCACGTAGATACAGAGAAAAGCAGCATTAATTAAATAATTACTCTGTAAATATCGTTAATGATACGAACAGCATTATAAATATGTGAGTGTCGTAAAACCACCTACATATTGGTTTGAGTGACGGAAATATCCTGCCACGTAGACCGTAGGTACCACAGTAATACCAACTGGTGACTCGAACTTCTTAATTCCAAGGAAATGCCTCTGCGACTGCGTTTCTTGGAACAATACTATGATGTTTTGGATTTGCCTAATATGTTTTGATGATACAGCCTAATATATAATATTGGTTTATTAGAAGAGTAAAAGAAAAAAAAGGCAACTCACTGCTATAAGGTATTGTAGATATCACAAAGACAAAATTCTCGATTCGTTTTCAAAGTCAATCGGTCTTGAAACTCTAGATTGTTATTTTGGATACAGGAGTGGCTACTTATTCTCATCTAAAAACTAAATTCAGTAGTAGGTAATGTATTTAAAGAAATAAGTAATAACAACAAATGAAGTAGGTACAATACGAAAACAAATTAGGTAGACGACAACGCAACAAATTGGCTTCTAGTGTAAAAACGTCGCTTCTTACGTATTGAGGTGGGTGAATGACTTACAGACGATGGAGTCCATGAATAACTATAGGAAATTCTAGGTACTTTGCATGCATAGGTATACAGGGTTAGCCGAGGTTCGCACAAACGATTTTTTCTCGCGGCGATTTTTATTCCCGCACTGGATTTTCAACGCTCCGCTTAGCGCCGAGAGTTGAAAATCAAACAGTGTGTTTTTTCGACGCGGTGAGAGACACTGTTGGATTCTCAATGCTGGACACCACACCGAGAGTTGACAATCCAGTGCGAGATAAAATCCCGCTACCATATTTTTACATACGTGCGAACGTGGTCTTATATTCAAAAGAAAGCGATCGTGAACCAGGCGCTTTTATCTTTTAATTCCTGAAACATTAATATGCACATAGCCTTGACCGAAAAGACCAGGTTTAGTGTGACCACAGTTAGTGCTTATTTGTAACTTCTCTTAAGTTCTAGTCCTCTTTCTTGGGGTCAACAGAACACAATCAATGTTGGCAGATGGTTCATACCCTTGCACAAAAGTCTTACATTGCCTTGGCTGATAAACTAAACGAATGTGAGGTTAAGGTCAAGGTATGTCATCGTATTTGGTGCATAATCAGGCAATACTAATAACATGGCTATAGTTTATTCAAATCCTTAGGATATAAATCCTATATACACAACTCTGACTTTTTAGGGTTCCGTGCCCGAACTGTGCCAAACGGTACCCTATTACTAAGTCTCCGCTCTCCATCCGTCCGTCTTTCTGTCAGCGCACTGACAGCGGCCTGAATCTCATGAACCGTAATTTTCACAGATGTGTGCTATTATAACAACAAATAATAAAATTAAGTTAAAAATTAAAATGGGGACCCCTTTTCATTTTTAATCAGCAAACGTGTTTTTTTAAACTGAAAGTACTTTTTTTTTAATACGTAATGTTAAATATTGTATGGTGGTACGGTACCTTTTGTATGCGAGTCCGACTCGCACTTGGCCGAATAGTGCCAATTCTTATCGACACGGAATATTGATATCGACAGAAGCCATACTGCGATAAAGTATTGAATCGACGTTCATGAACTGGGATTAGGTAGGGCACATAATAAGACTCGATGAGTAACGGAGACAGTATACTAAGTGTCCATCCGATGATCCACCCTTTTTTTTGCGTGGAGAAATGCTCACGCATACTGCGCTACCACGGGGAGTTAGTGCAGTTATGTGGGACTCCAACCCACTACAACTCCACGATGTCCTCCTGTGCCGCTTGTGGCGGGAACACGGGCACGCGTTAGCACTCACCACGAACCCGCTACGGCTGTCCGTCACCGGACCGGCTGTTCGTCGCCTCCTCTGGGGAGTAACCCGCATCACCAGCGCACCAGAACACATTGCACGCCATGACCACCCCAGGGACCAAACCAGCCCATGAGCGCTAGACGACCGCGTGTCTAGGATCCGACGACGCACCCTGGGTATTCAGCCGTGGTAAGAAACTGCTGACTGGTTAATATTTTGAAACGAAGTTCTTTAACGCGGCTTGCGGTAGGAGTAAACTGGTAGAAATCGTCACGTAACGAAAAAGCGTTAAGAGGATTGTGAAGTGCCGAAACGCGGCGCGAGTCTTGGAGACATTACTTTATATTTCCTTTTTGAAATATTGTTTCAGGCGATAACGTTTTCATCCCCCTAAACCTATACGAATTTTGGTTTCATTAGATTCACTACACCTTAATCTAGGTCTGTACGTTTTTCTTTTTAACCGATTTCTTAAGTAATTCAGTTTACGCTCGAGGAAATTATTAACTCAAATATATACATATTTAGATGCTAATAACTTATATCGTACGCAATATTTATTTATAATAAAAACTTACGGACCTAGTTTTCATTATACCTACAACATATCCAAAAAACTATTAAAATTATACTATGTTTATAGCTTTTTGTATGAAAATTAACAGCTTCACAATCCTCTTAAGTATGCCCGAAAAAGTTAGTTTACCTAATTGTGTGAAAAGTTTTTGTTTTTATTTTAATACAGAGCCATCTAGTATTACAAGTTTTTAGCTTCTAAAATCTTATACTGGATGGCTCTGTATTTAAAACACAACATATACAGCGAAAGGAACTTCGTTCCAACCGGCACCCTAATTGCGTAACACACTATCAATCGGAATCGGTTTCATTTTGACAGTTCAACAACATTAATGCGTTATTAACGGTGTTGAGAAGACAAATTTTTCGAATATATGAAGCAATGGATTAGCAATTTGCTTCAAAATGATTCAGATTCCGATCGATAGTGTGTTACGCAATTATTAGGGTGCGGGTGTCCCACAACACCATTTTTTTTTTGTCACAAGCTCATGTTCTCTAACTGCTTGATTAAATAAGATAGGAGTAGAAGGGCTCACAATGTCCATTTAGCTTTCACCAAACCTCCAAGAAATTAAAGAAGAACTGGGTACTTTGTGAAGTGCCAAACATATTCTGTGTTCCTTAATTCCCGTTTGCTTATTACTACTGGGTTACGAAGATGTTAGTGTTGGCTAACTGGCACTATTTGTGTACTAACTTTATTTGAACTGGATAAGTAGTACAAATTGCTAAAATAAACGTAATTTACGTAAACTCATTGCAGTTCTGCTACAGAGAATTAGACTCCAAGATACACACACATACTTAAAAACATTTACCTCTATTACACGTCTACAACCAGAACTTTTGTTTAACTAAAGAAAGAGGGGTGGCGTTAACTACATTAACACATTTGTTTATATGTTTGACAGAGCGGTTCACCCCTCTGCATGCTTGTTTACATTAGCAAATGGGTACTCCCAAGTTCAATTCACCCCTCAGCATCAGCATGACACGTAACGAATGACTAAGGGATTCCAAAATTCTGTTTACAAAATTTTAACAAAGTATAAAACTTGAAAATTCTTGGACGAGTTCACTTCCACCGAGATAAAACAATTCAATCTGAAACTATTTGACATTGACTCATAGTTTACATCTCGGACATTTTTTTTTTTCTATTTCGGTCCACCTTGACAATTTTACATTATTTTAGACTAGAGTCTCATCTTTTGATAGTCACTTATTCTTCTCATTATTTATTGCCCAAGTCATTCATTACAAATCATTCCTCCAAAAAATATGTATCGCCGTAAAAATACTTAAATATAAGTACCTAATTGAACAGTCGACTCGTAATTTGGTAGAAGTTGTGCATGGTAGAGCTCTCCGATCTGTCTCAGCTGTCTCTTGAAAAGCTCTCGCGAAAGGGTCTTGAACTGTCATCGCTGTTTGTTTTCACATATAACAACGTCATCCTAGCGTTAAACTGTTGGCGTATCTAGGCCAGTTACCTATGTGTCAATGTTTCTCGGTCGGAAACGCCGCGGCCATCGGACGGCATTGGCGTTGTATGAGCGTGAACGGTGACGTCCACAAAAAATGTGGCGCAAGTAGCCAATTAACATGTGGGATAGTGTGGGGCCGGCGTCTCGGCGCCTCTATAAATATCGCAATCCGCGTCCGCGCCCTCCCCGCGACCCGAGCTCGACCCGCACCACAGCCGTGCTGCCGCCGTCTCCGCCCGGCACCGAGGACCGCAATAATAAAGACAACATAAATCCCAGTATCAAAATCTTGACGTCACAACATGCTGATGCATCGACCCATGTTCAATTTTATTACTGAAAACTCGGTTCTGAAGAGTATTTCTAACAAACACGAAACTGACGAAATCAAGAAACCTGCCGGTGACTCATGGCATCGACGAGGTAGGCACAAGAGAATTTATTGTAATTTCAATAAGTCCAAAATTATACTTGACTGAAAAAGAAAAGTTGAAAAATTTCAAAGACGAATAATTTAAAACATACGACGCAGTATCAAAAGCTGGCTGTAAATAATTAATAGCGGACACGGCTGATGTCAAAGTTGATGAATACTTTACACGTTGGCGATCCAACATTGGGCCAAATTAGTGTGTGTATCCCGGAAGCATAGTTGGCGGTCCCGGGGCGACTTGCTACGGCGTCGGCGTCATCAGGCGTGTGCCGAGCGGACACAGAACGGCAAGCGCGGACGCACTGATCGCGCTATTTTTGTTCACTCAACAGTTGAATAACCTCCAATCAACTATTCGCACTTGCCTATGAGTCCAACTAAAACACGGACAATCGCTCATCTAAATGTGATTTCATGACCTTCAATTTAAAACTATTTTCAGCCTGCTTTTTACAAGCTTTTATTTAACTTGCTTTGTTAGTTAGGTATGTATTGGTCAAATCATGCAAGCTGAATTAAAACCACTTCCTCTTATCCTACGGAGTTGAAATTTTACACGTTGATTCTGTTTCAAAGACAATGCATTTTTTTATTAACTGTCTACTATCATGTATTAGAATATGTAAGCATTTTTCAGTCATGTTAGTTAATACATTTAGCTCAGTTAGCTCTGTACATTTTTATTTCAGAACAAACAGTATTTTATGTTACAACACATTCTAAATTTCTGAGCCAAACGGAAGAGAGCCCCGCTTGTGCACGAACTTTCATCCATAAAACAAAACTTCCGGACAATACAACGTATTTTCAGAGCAACCTAGTTTCTGTTGTCTATCTAAAGTCTACAAACAGCTATGCATGTGCATGGTGCTGCCTTTATTATTGGAAATAGTATTCTTCTGCATAGGGACAATCGCAATTTGTCGTCAAAGTCAATAAATGAAACAATCGCAAAAGCTCAATTGGTAATTTGACGGCTAGTTTACTGAAAGGCTCAGGATTTCGGTATGCGCAAGCGACCGTTACTAGACAATATGAGAGAGATGACTTGAGACGATTTTTAGGGTTCCGTACCTCAAAAGGAAAAACGGAACCCTTATAGGATCACTCGTGTCTGTCCGTCTGTCACAGCCAATTTGCTCCGAATCTAATGGACCGATTAAGTTGAAATTTGGTACACGTATGTATTTCTGTGACCCAAAAACGGACGTGTAACGTAAATAAATAAATGTTGAATATGGGGATCAACTTTGGGGGGCAAATAAGAATATTAAAAAAAAAAGTTTTGCAAACTGTACCGTGTGACATATCAAATGAAACGGCTTACTGTGAGAGTCGCAAATGTATTTTTTTTATAATTTTAAAATAAACCATTTTAAAGCTATTTAAGAAAATAGACGAAAATTGATCATTCCCTCCCTTATCTCCGAAAGTACTGATCCTAAAATTTTGAAAAAAATATAGAAAATAGTTCAATACCTACCTACAGATTACAAGAAAATCTATAAGAAGTCGATGGTTATAAAACAACATGGTAAATCTCCCAATATTGTGCGTACAAACTTACATTTGTCCAGAGCTAAAAAAAAAGGATCCAACCCACATTAGGTATAATGTGGGTTGGATCCTTTTCGTTTAGTTAAACGACTAAAAATTCCAACTACAAATTGTCCATAGTTATGGACAATTTGTAGTTGAAATGTATGGGAGAACATGATTTTCAACTACAATGTTAAGTTTGTTCTTGGGATAAATTCATCCCAACTACGGAACCCTTCATTGTGCGTGGTCCGACACGCTCTTGACCGTTTTTTTTTTCATTTCTGGACACTACTCCTATATGAGGGGTGAAATTACAGAAATAATATATGCATCATCGTCAGCAATAATTCCAGAGGTCGTTTATTTTTACATCAAATCACTGTTTTTGCATTCATTCAAGTGTTCTGCGCCGAAATTAGTCATAATGTGGCAACATAATTGAACATATTATTTCAACACCTCATTTATTCTTTCAACAAAAGTATGAATAGTATAATATTAAACTGACATTGGAATTAATTCGAAGACTTCTGAAATTATATTTTGGAGAACTTCTAGATATTTTAATGAACGCGGCTAAGTATATTAATTAAAATGTCGCTGGTGAGGAATTAAATGCCACTTACATGGGTCAGTTGACGAAATAATGTGAGGTTTCCAAATCGATGACGGCCAGACGAAAGAGCCAATTATTTGGTTTTAAGATGCTTATGAGAGAGATAATTACACAGCTCATAACTTCTTGTAGATATTACTTAAGTTTTTCGAGTAAATATCAAACTTTCAGACAATCATTAATTTTGAATGGGGTTTGGGTTTACAGGCTGATTGAAAATTAACAAACTGTCGTTTTATATAACGCCTACTGAAGGACATGAAGTAAAACCTCCTTGGTCCTAAGACCGGAACGTTTCCAATAACTCTTATTACTTGGGGACTCATCCATTGCGATGTTCTTTACTGTCCAATCCATACAAATTAAAGCAGAAAGATTGCCTAGACCACTCTGAATCATACAAAGACAGATGAAACACTATAAAAATGCAAATCAGTCCTAAACTTGGCCAATTTTTATTATAAACAGCAAAACTTCACGCCTCTACGTTGGTATGTTCCAGACGAATAAGTTTGTGGCCATTCGTTATTTCGCAGTAGACGCGTAAACAAGGAAGTTTTATTACTAGCACTAGCACTTAACAGAACTAATGTTTTCTCGTGACGTGTAAACTTCTGAACAGATTTTAATTTTATAACACTATTTTGTCCATGGTAACGCTTCTGATGTTCCTATGGAGTCTTGTTCTGTAATGTAATGTCTATAATTAATCTCTAACACATGGCTGTATAATTATTCCGACTATCCATAAGAGTCATAAAAGATTGAGTATGCCAAGTTGGGCAGAATAGAATTGTTATTATTAAAACACAGTAGTGGAATCTGCAGTCTTTACTCCGACTACCAACGTCACTGACCAATGACAAGAAGTGTTTCCAAAGATTCCGAAACCTAAACGAAAGAAGATGTGTGCGTGGATGAGACCCAAGAATCTAGACCTACGTGAGGTCTAGATTCTTGGGTCTCAACCACGCACACAATACATACAGGTCTCTCCTAAGTAAGTACGGAATGCCGCTTTGCAGTCTCTAAAATCACAATGCTAAGCAATAGCATAATGCAAGCACATAGGGCCAAGTATCCCAAAGATAAGTCCCACGATACGGCTTCATACTTAAACCCCCAACTCGCCAGCTAGCCATGTTTACCAAAGAGGATTTAATATCCTCATTCCTCATGCATGACTTGAAGTCTTCCTTCAAAGTTGCCAGATGAATCGACAGCAAGATGAGGTTTTTTTTGTGCACTGCCAAAAATAAGTAACCGCAGCTACCAAGTTTCCCCAACTACCTTTGTAGTTGGGGAAACTGGATGTTTTCTACGATACAATGAAGGTAGAACTTATTCTTTCTTAACTTTTCCTGGTCAAATTCAGTGAATATTTTAAAGTACATTAAAACAGGAATATTGCTGGTTAAATAAGTTTTATTAGTCGTTTCGTTTTCAGGTTTATCGAGCAACAACACAGTGAAATGTGGACTGTGTCGGTAAGTACTCAATTCAGGAAATGGGGGATACATTTCGCACTTTTTTAACCTTTTGGGGCAGTTTATTGACACAGAATGCTGAAGCATGATCTAGATACATATATGACGAAGTAGTGCGAACATATTTTTGTCGTAACTTTATAATTTGGCAAGAGTCTAGTACCAATGAATGTAGCAAAAATAGAACATAATTCCATACGGCTGACTCAACGTTGTTTTGTCTAAAATCATAATTATTTTGTGGAGTTAAGTACGTGATGTTTGTTCCAGGAATAAGGTAACCAAACCATCCTTCTTTTTTGTTTTCTTCCTATATTTGTTTTATTAAACAGGTGTTGCTCTTGCAGGCAAATCCGCAGTCCGGTTCCAAAGTATCGTACGGATCAACGAAGGTCGTGTTCCGTATTATTAATCCGGACATGAGGTGGCCCACGGGTATATTCTGTCATAAAATTAAAGCTTATCGGATTACAAGCACCTAAGCATTCCCAAGGCTTGCACCTCGGTTACTTATACCGATGCAGTCAACATTAACGTAAATACAACCCAGAAACAACAGTTTCACCAAATTCTACTTCGCGTTGGCGATATCCCGGCCGTTGCCCCTGAGAACACCCACTCTGGGTACGAAAACTGTTCATGTGATCTTTAACATGTGCTGAATCAGGTCTTTGGTCTTTCAGATATTGAAAGCTAGATTTTGTGGGCACGCTTGTCGTCCGTTCTTTATTGGTAGGTGGTTCTAAATTAGATGAACTACTTAGACACAACTAATTCATCACTTACCCTCTTTTTCCCTACTATGTTGGGGTTAGGCTTCTAGTCGAACCGGATGCAGCTGAATACCAGTATTTTACATGGAGCGACTGCCTATCTGACCTCCACACGGTAACACGAAAGGTACCTCTTGGTACTGGTTGTCAGGACTTTCGGGCTTCTGACGACCCGTAACGACTGTCAAAGATCCAAGAATGACAGCCGAGACCAACGGCTTAACGTGCTTTCCAAGGCACGGAGAGATCTCAATATGTAACCGACCGCGGCGAGTTATTACTTAGCGACGAGTCCCTCAAACAATTTCACAAATGTTAGCCAACAGCACCGCCCCTGTCGACGTCATTCGAACGTCAAAACATCCATTTTTTTTGGATGGGAAATCATCAAATAACTTCTCCCGCTCTGGGTGGAGCGGGAGGACGTGTCAGACTTCTACTGACTAAAACCCACCCGTGTTCCTTCAGTTGCCTGTGCCAGGGCCACGGTAACTATTTCGAACAACCCGCAACCCTGGCGGGGTCAAAACATCGCTGTAGCAGTGTATTTTAAAATGAAGATTTAAATGTCGTTGGACCGTCCGCATACTGTTCGGAGCTTCTACGACTACGACCAGTGGTCAGCGCGTTGTGTGAAACGTTTCTAAGTCGGTTCAGATCTAATAGCGGAAGAACTAGTTATTGTCTGTAATTGTTAGCTAGATGTTAATAAATTCTTTAGAAAACCGAATAAGACACGAAATACAACTGACTTATCAGAATCGCCGTAGTGAGCCGCCAGAACGAAATCATGACCAGAAATAGTCTTCACGCTTATAAGCTTAGCGTCTGTTCTTCTAGTTAACAGCTTCACGCGTATTTGACTGAACGAACTACTCACTACTGTTGCCTCAATATATCGATCAGGATTATGCAGCATGATTTTTCATTTGATGCGCTCGTGTTGACCGACCACTATCAATTGTCACACCTGAAGATGATTATGATGATAGATGATTCCTTTTGTTACGTCCTCCGGCGCACCCTAGGCAATCGACTTGAACTGTCAATTGGCTAATCCTTTCATCACGATGACCTGTGTGATAAGTGAAAATACGGTGTATCGACCCCTTAACGATGGACCATTATTTACGCCACACCTAGGCTGTATGATATTTTTTCGTGTTATTTTTGCTATTGACACGCTAAGAAGACCTAAAAATCAATTCTCGTAACATACTAAAAAAAAAACCTTCAGATTCAAGCCGCTATCTCATCTTGGCGACAATCAATGTGAAAAATTTGACGAAGACCTACGTTTTAGAGGGTTTTTGACAGATAGAGACAGATTAGTAGGTATGTGACAACAGGCGCCCGAGGCGCGCGTCCTGTACGCTGCGTTTTGGTAGTTCAATAAAATTGTAGGTACTTATTAATTTCTATGTAACGAATTACATCAAGCGCTGCCGTCCGAGGACGCGCGATTTTACAATTTTTGCTTGTCGTTTTCTCTTTATCAGTAATAAACTTAAAAGATGCACAGTTACACTGAGCATGTTGAGTGTTCAAAAGTTACAACAAAATGTTGACATTTGTTGCGTTTGACGAGCATCCAACACGCCGAGGACGCGCGCTCGGCGCGCGCCCAATCCACGGCGTACTGAGCGCGTGCCTCAAGCGCCTATTATAACTAGGGCCTAAAATTACAGGAATTGCCCTTCTGATAAAGAAATGTTGCGTACGTCGGTCCGTCAATACTCGCGCTTGCCTAGAAGTTACCATTCTCTCGAGACTTGAAGATTCCTAAGACATCGGAAAACAATAGTAAGCGAAGATGCGGTCGACGATGGTGCATGCTTGCCTCGAAGTTTGCCTCCCGTCAAGAGTTGCTATATTATCATTATTTAAATAATAATCTAAAAGACTCAACCCACAGTTTGTATCGGAAGTATTCGAGACAAGTGAACATCTTGGAAACCCAACACAGTGGATATTGAACACGAGAATAGAGACAAGGTCAGACGGACGAACTCGTCTCGATTGTCTGCCGTTGTTCCCATCTGTATTACAAGTGTTTTAATTGTTTTTGCTTTATGTTCCATAATTAGGTTAATTAATTACCTAATGATATTATTATGCTGAAGTCTCTTTAGAATCTTGTTTTTGCTAGTTCGTCGAATCAACGATGTCTACGAAACGATTCAAGTCATTGGTTTAAACATTGGTTTTTTAACTTAATAGTACTTTATTAAGAAGTACTAATAAAAAGCTCGTTTTTAAATTAAATCGTGTGAGTCGTGACCTTCAAGGAAACCTTAGGAATTGACCTTTTATTAATTTATTTCTGGAAAGTTAGGTGAGCGTACGTGCCTGCCTATTGAGGCAAGGATCAATGAAGGTTCAAGGTTCAGTGAACGACAAAATAAAGGCTTCATTTACACCAGAGCTTATTAGTAGGGTAGGCTGACTTGTAATTGTATAATTATTATTCGAAGACCTATATATCTCTTTAGGTGTAAGTAATATCAAAATAATAAACGGTTCTATAGATGCACAATTGGTAAACTATTTTAACTTTAGGTCTTAGCCAAAGTAGTAAGCGTCATCATCGTATTTTTGAATTGCCTACATCCACTACAAATACCACATGTAATAGCCCACTAACACGTATGGCAAGACAATATAATGAAAGGTCCAACTTGACAGATTACCCTATTGATATTTTCTCCATGAGTTTTGCTTCATACAGACGTTCCCTATTTAAACAGGGCGAAGAGTGCACGTCAATACAGCTCTAATTGGTATGTTTTGTAGTGTTCTAGATTTAGGTCTACTAGACACACTTTTTATTGTTCTCCGTTGTCTCTAATATTTCATATTTGTGAAAGGCATGCATACCTGTTATTTGCATCGAAAGGAAAAGGCATGATAGAAAAGGATACATGGTGGTGGAACGAAGAAGTGCAAAAGAGGCTTAAAGAAAAGAAAGTTGCGTTTAAAGAATGGCAGGGTGTAGAAAACGGGAATGATAGTCTGAAAGAAGATAAGATGAGAATTTATAAAGAATGGAAGAGGAAGGCAAAAAAGGTGGTAGCAGTTTCCAGGGCTAAGCCGCAGGAGAAGTTGTATGACTCACTGGACAGCCCATGAGGCCAGAAGGAGCTATACCGGATTACAAAAGCAAGAGAAAGGAGAACGAGAGACATAATTCACATTAAATAATATAATATCCTGGGACATTTTCACACACGGTCATCTGGTCCCAAACTAAGCAGAGCTTGTACTATGGAAACCAGATAACTGATATACTACATATATTATACTACTTTTTTTTTGTAAATACATACTTATATAGATAATTACAGCCAGACTCAGGACAAACAGACATGTTCATACACACAAATGTTTGTCCTGGATGGGAATCGAACCACCTATCACGACCTGCGGCGTGATAGGTGGTATCTTAACCAACCACGCCAACTGGCCCGTCAAGTGTATGAAAGATGAAGCCGGTAAGGTTCTGTCCCAAGATGACGAGATAAAAGAACGATAGAAGTTTTATTTTGAAAAGCTAATGAACGAAGAGAATATATGGAATGATGTGCTCAAAGACGTACAAACAAATATGGGTTTGGTGAGGAAAATTAGCATGGATGAAGTAAGTAAGGCAGTTCAGTATGAAAAATGGAAAGGCCATCGGCCCAGATGACATACCAGTAGAAGTATGGAAGTGTTTAAAAGAAGATGGACATCTATCTTCTTTTAAACACTTCCATACTATATTGAAGAAGCGATTCCAAAAGAATGGTGCAATAGTTCGCTAGTGCCCATCTTCAAGAGTAAAGGTGATGTACAGGACTGCAACAACTATCGAGGGATAAAGCTTATGTCCCATAGTATAAAGTATGGGACATGGCTGGGTGGTGGTATGGGTAGTACAAGGTATGGGAGAAAAGATTGCGAGAGGAGAGTGAGATTACCCCAAACCAGTTTGGGTTTATGCCAGGTCGAGGAACAGTGGACGCCACTTTTGCACTCCGCCAATTGTACGAGAAGTACAGACGTGCACACAATAACTTGCACATGGTGTTCATTGATTTGGAAAAAGCGTATGTTAGGGTACCTCGGGATGTCTTGTGGTGGGCCTTGAAAGACAAAAGGTTTGCCCGGGAAGTATGTAGAGTTAATTCGTGCTATGTACATTCAATCTTGTACCTACGTCCGATCGGCTGCTGGCAACACCGAACAGTTCAGTGTGACGGTAGGCTTGCACCAGGGGTCGGCTTTAAGTCCTTACATCTTCCTGTTGATTATGGACGCTCTGACGGCGGACATTCAGGAAGAGGCACCCTGGTGCATGCTATTTGCCGACGACAGCCTTCGTGTCGGTGAAGATGGACCTGAGATCCAGAGCAGATTGGAGAAATGGCAACAGAAACTGGAGAATGTCGGCTTGAAAATCAGCAGAACCAAGACCGAGTATAATGTTCTGCGACTTCGGCGGTCTCTTCAGTTCTGGTCTGCTCCGACTTCCGGTATCTTGGTTCACTTGTGCAAAGCGATGGCGAAGTAGATCGAACTGTTAAGCACAGAATTAACACTGGATGGGAGATGAAATGGCGGCAGGTCACGGGAACAATCTGCGACTCCCGCATTCCCCTTAAACTCAAGGGGAAGCTTTACAAAACAATGGTTAGACCTGCTGTCTTGTATGGATCAGAATGTTGGGCCATAAAAAGAATGAATGAAAGGCATGCAGCCGAGATGAGAATGCTAAGAGGAATGTGTGATATTACGCGAATGGATAGAATAAGTAATGAGTATGTAAGAGGAAGTCTGAAAGTGACACCGGTCACTGAAAAGTTGTGCGGAAATCGATTGTCATGATATGGGCATGTGATCCAGAGGAATGTGAAAAATGGCGTTAGGAAAGTTTTGAGTATGAATGTGGATGGCTATACGAGTAGGGCAAGACCAAAAAAAACGATGGATGGACTTTGTGAAAAATGATATGGCTAGAAAGGGAGTGACTACCGAGATGACAACTAATAGAGAAGTATGGAAGAAAAAGACATGTTGCGCCGACCCCAAATAAATTGGGACAAGGGCAGGAGAATGATGATGACCTGTTATTTGCATGGTTACTAAAAAGCCAACTTTTGATGTTATTTAATTTGAAGTGAAAGTGACTGTGCTGTTGGTATGCTTATTATAAATAAATAAATACGGGGTTCTAGCTACATGTATAAGTAGGTCACGTGTCTCTGTCGCGTCCGACCTAGACTAGAGTCAAGAGCAAACCCATCATAAATTATATAAAAAAGGTCAAACTATCACGCCTTGTGCCCGTTAGCTAACAGGCCGCGCCAGGCGTTGCTACGCCAGTCGAGGCCTGTCGCGACCCATGCCGAGCATTCGGACGACAGGCCCCCGCAGGCCTCATCGGATGCGAGTCGCACCCGATGAGGCCGTCGCATCATGCGGCGTTTCCCACTGCCTGTCGGCCTGGCCTGGCGCGATATGGCCTGTGAGAAAGCGGATCGTGGGACCGCAGCATAAGAGATACGTCGAATTACAAGTCATCCTGTATAGCCTGGGACTGCAGGGTGAAACACAAAAGAAACTATACGAAATAGACTACGGAGGACTGCGGTCGACGGATTTATGAGCCCTATTTAAATTTATTATTATTTAAAATAAACGAAAGTTTTTGGAAGTAGGTAAGTACTTTAGTAAGTGACATTCCCAGGAATATTTCGAATACCTCTCCAATCCTATACCTACCTAACATCGATTTTTTACTGCAACACAGGTGTCTGTCTAATTAAAATTGCTTCAAATGCAATGCAGCCACGTCAAGTAAAGCGAAGTCGAGAGTTTGTATTGACAACCTACGACACAAGGTCATGACCCTGTCGCTCTTTTGTATTGATACAGACAGTATGGGTATATTTACTACAGCTGCTCGGTATTTTTCAAATTGACCTCGTGAAGCCAGTCTGAATTTCATGAAATTTGTGCGTGACTGAGTCTGGGCATAACTAATTAATAACCGCCGTACGCCCATCCGTTAAAAAATCTCGGCAATACATCGTAGCATAAATGTAAATGAGTTAATATCATGACCCGTAACAGATGGTTGCATTAAGCTGCATTGTGTTGTGTACCCCTGTGCAAACAAGTAGGTCCTAATTCAGAAAAGTTTAAATACCTAGTTTTTTAAGATGTAAAATAAAATTTAATAACTCCTACAATTGCGAATCAGTAGGTCAACCAATAAAGTATTAGGTACCAGACTTGAGCCACTTCATTTCAGTCCACAGAACAAAACAGACATACTTCAGAACTAAATTAATAAATTTTACATACAACACACTACCTATATAATCAGATCACAACAAATAAAATGTAGTGTCAATTCTCCAACAACAACACTTTAGCTTGGAAGTTGGCCAGACAAACATATATGCAGCATGTGGCAATGCCATACATATCAAAAACAATCAATTCATAACTAATAAGCTAATAACTGCTTCAGTGGTACACTTATTCATTAAATTCATATTAGTTAAGCTAGTTGATGTTCACACCTCACTGTTCCATTGATTGCAGATGAATAACTTGCGTCTGTTGTATTATCAGTGGACAGTCTAGTCAATGGCGTTATCGCCTGTACCTAGGTAATGAATCACACTCTAAAGGTCTTATCAGTTGTATGTAAATAAATAAACATTTGAACATTAAATCAACATGTCAGATAAGAATGTAAATAATAACATTAAGAATGTCTTATCAAAACCGAAGTTCAACTGAGAGAAAATTAGTTGTGAATCATTGGAAAAACATTTATTTAAAGACTGAATTGTACTTTAGTTAGTCATTTGAAAACCTATAATAGGTCTTGTAATAGAAGCATTGGCTCTAGTTATCGGCGCTATGGAAAATATAAAATTATGCCACATGTTGCTTAAGATAAATGTTAAATGAAATCTAGGTACAGTAATTTTTCTTTGTTTTTAATTCTCCCACATTTCTTCACTGCAAAAAAGATACAAAGAAAGTACCTAGTTACTGCTGGTTTTCTTAAAAATAAGCAAACCAACTTGACCCATCTCATCTGTATCTGTGTCACAGCCATTCTGTAGAATGCATGCTAAGAAAAAACTACAGACCTAGTTTTATTTTTATTATTAGAATTGAGAAACTGGACTACAATCGTCCAATGAAACACACAAAGTATGTTTTTGTCACTTTGATTCTAATAAATAAAACTGAGCAGTTTTGGACAGGCCCATTTAACTAGTGTCTAGTTAATATTGTCTGACATTTTGTACATTCATTTAAATCAAAAGTATTTTAGGATTTAGCATTGAGTCAAGTAATTTATTATTTAAGTACATTTATACTTATTTATAATGGTGCCTCATCATCAACAATCATCACTACATATTATAAACCAAAGTCACTTGTCGCATCTGTCTGTCTGTATGTTTGTGATGATCTCAAAAACTACTGAATGGATTTTAATGCAGTTTTCATCAATAGATAGAGTGATTGAAGAGGAAGGCTTGTTTATATAGTTTTCCGACATTCACGCGGGCCAAGCCGCGGGCAAAAGCTACTTTAGATTGTAATTGAGGAAAACAGGTAGTTTGTATCATTTGAACATTTAATTTAATAAGTTACATTATGAGTGTATGTTGCTAGATGGTTATGCACAGGAATGCATAACAATTAGACTGTATGTAAACTGGCCATGTGACTGCCTGTAGACTAAATAAATAATTCATAGTTTTCCGCTCTATATAGCATTAGCATAGCATTCAAATTACATTTTTATAATAATTTATTAAATTACATAACGCAATAGCACTAGATAACTATGAAGTTGTTTAAATATGAACAATAAATTAAAAATTAAAAAATAATTAAACAAATAAGTACCTGGGAAGTTAATATGATTCTAATAGGAATTTGGTGTTATTAAACCAGGCAACAGATGAAGTTTTCCTGCTATGTTAGCAGATAAATAAAATTATGAGTTAAAATGGTACATTACAAACAAAATGAATGCAGCAGGAGTAGGGAAACTTATAACTAGTGATGTGGGCACATATCTGTTTATAAGTAATTTACTTCACATTCACTGACCTATTTCTAAAACAATGTTTTTACAATAGATTCCAATACTTAATATGAAATTATGAACCTTAACACGTTTACGATAAAGACTGTGGAACGGTCTGATGAATCATGCTGCTAAAGTTTACAGCAATGGGTAGGTAATGCCTGCTGATGTCATGCAAGCCCCCAATAACCAAAGTAACCAAGTCTCTCCACCCGACTACCGCCTGACGACATGCACACCTACTTGCTACACTTCCAAGAACTTTAAAATAACATATGTTACCGACGGAAGAAAGGAATGCTCCCAGCACATGAAGAAATCACCAAGTACCTTTAAAGTTCATATTCTTATGTAATATTCTCAGTTTGGACACGTTTCTATATGGATCCTATTAGTTTAAATTCAAATATTAGTAAAACATCACATGGAAATCGAAGAATTATGCGTAGGAGGCATAAATACCTTTATTTTATGTGTAATCCAATATCCAGAAGAAAGTCGCAGTCCTATTTACACACGAGTACACTGTCATTCATGAAAAATAACACACCATCACTATGCAGCACTACACAAATTTTCACTTAAAATTATATTTTTATGTGAAAATATCACATAATGCGCCATTTTCGCAATAAATCCGAAGGACAGCAATCGGCAATCGCTGCCATCTTTTTTGTCAAATGTCTAAAAACTAAATATAGCGCTTGGAACGAACTCTGGTGTTATTTTTAGAAAATACAACGAAACTTTTTTACAAAACTACTAGCGACATCTTTTTAAAGCTAATCAAGGTTTCCATTCGACACCAGATGGCGCATCAAAGGTTGCTGTATATTGTTCACAGATTTCAACAACAGATGGCAGCATATGTATGGTAGAGTTACGGTAGAGCTGTAATGCTATTATTATGGGCCGGTTTTTTGATCCGAAGTTAACTCAACCAATGGTTAATCATAGTAACTAATGGTTGAATTTTGGCTAAATGTGTTTGCCAAAATGCCTTTAGTTACTATTTTTTAACAAGAACGAGTTGAACACATTGATGTTGACTAATTCATGTTTAAAAATTCAACTATTACTTACTTAATAAGTTTAACTAATAGAGCATGCGGACATGGCATGGTGGAGCTGATTATTTTTTCTCGATTACGATGGAGAAAGTAGTTCAGTTTGATGATCTGTACCACACCCTTTTTGACCACACCTTTCTGATATACTCTTTTTATGGAACTCATGTGCAAAAGGAGAACAATCAACGTCCATACATTTTTGGGTTAAATGTGAAACTGCCAGCCAAAAAAAAAGCTATATTCCAAAAGAATACGTTGTTCTCTTAATTTTTACTATGAGAACAAACCTGTAGGGGCATTAGTACTCCGTCAAGTTATATGAGTTTCAGCCAAGGACCAGAACTGTTTACTACCCGGAGGGTGCGAAGACAGCCTGGCCCCAATACGTCCTACATGGTCAAAACGTGCCCTACGTAAAACCCGCTTGCAACTTGAACTTGGCGGCAGAATTAAAGGCTCTTTTATTCGCACGAACCCTACGTGGTCTTACTTTGCGGTCGCGGGCCTTGATCTAGGCTTTGTAGGTCTTTTCGGGCCTCAGCGTGGGCGCATTCTGCATTATAACAAGGCCGGGATTTGTGACCGAGCGGGATGTCGGAGAATGGAATAAAATACGCCATCCCCTGCCGAATCACGTCCGCAACCACGTCAGCACAGCACGAGGGTTCACCCGAGGAAAAGCACACTTGCCACCATGGATAAGACGCAAAAAAGTGCCTCATTTCAACCCAGTCTGCTGGCTCGTATCGCCATACTCGCCTCGTGCCTCTAGGACTCTCTTCTGGAGAAGAGCAGGTCGATATGGAGTTCACTTGACAGTAGTCAGACGTTCCCAAGTCGATTGTTGAGTTAGAGTTGACTTAGAGACCCAAGTGGACCACAAGAGCCAACCAAACCTATGGGGAAATCATTAGAGACTGCGGGGACGCCCGAACCTTCCCGAATATGGCCACCGGGTCCTCCCATCCAGTCGCCGGCTGGCACGGTGGCTATTTGCTAATAAAAATAAGAAAATAATGAAAAAGTTTGTTTAGTTACTTGCATTTTTTTATGGCTAATATGAATATAATTTACTAGCTTTTGCCCGCAGCTTCGCGGTTTAGGATGGGAAATGGTATCAAGCAAACAAACTTACTTTCGCATCTATAATATTATAGGTAAGAGGATGAATAACCGGTCTATCGACACTCTAGACTCACAAAATGTATTAGATACTTAAATAAAATAAAATAAAAACTTTTAACACACTACTAAAGTTTCTATAATAATATATTATAATTCAATCATGATTCGAAAGACACGTGGCGCCATCTATTATCATAAGAGTGTTATTGTTGTTATCCTCGGGAACCGTACTTTTTTTCGGGACGAAAGGTACCCTATGTCCGTTTCTGTACACCTGACAACTTATATGCAAAATTTCAGGATGATTGGTTCAGTGTTTTAGGCGTGAAAAGGTAACAAACTTACTTTCACATTTATAATATTAGTTAGGATTTTATTACATGGTTATAAATAGTTAATTATTTATTCATTATTATTACTGTTACTTTATTATTAATAATTATTTATTAATTAATATTGATTTTGAAACGATCCAGGGACCAAAAACAAATACTCAAAAACAAAAGAAACTGGAACTAAAACAACATAATAAGGAAATGAACGAGCAAAAATTGACAACCCAAGTAAATACGTCTCGCAGAACAGAGTATAATAACAATAAACAACCTGGAGATTCATGGATCGTGAGAAAAGAACCATATGATTTGTTAAAGACATATACCAAAAAAACACAGGCGCTAGCTGTACCGCAAGACCAAAATTGTGATCAGCAGGCCAATAATATAAGCTCGGACTTTCAAAAACAGGATACTAGTTTCCCTATGAAAAAACCTGCCTCATATAAACTACCTATACCCAAAAGATTCAATGAAACCCAAGAGCGGACGACATTAAAAGTATTAAACGAAATAATAATAAAGCCTCAGACAAAAATTGAAGAAATCGTATCATTTGAATCACTACTACAAAAAACAATTGCCAAAAATGATCCCATAGTAAGTCGTAAAAAACGTGTGCCTAACAGCAACGCCGAAGTTTTAACTTATAAAAGTGCACTGGACCGACTCAAAAAAGAAAAGGAAGAAAAAGAAAACAAAATTAAAAACAAAGGTAAAAGAATAACGAAAAAAGAAAAGCCAACGAAACAAAATACAACAGGGAAAATTCAGAAGAAACAGAAATACCAAAAGACCAAAGTTCAAAAAGCAGACATACATAAGGGACAGGGAAAATTTAAAACACAACAAATAAAAAAACGAAAAAGAAGTGAAAGTGACAGTAACAGTTCAGGATCTTATAAGTCAGTTTGTGACTCCGATGATAACGAAACTGCGGAAATCTTTTTTAACAACCTTTTGGAAAATAATCAACCCGAGGATGACGAATATTACAAAAGTGAAATCCAAACTCTTAAAGGTCAGTCGGCAAAAGATAAAGATCAGTCAGATCAAGAAAACAATTCACTTGAAATATGTCATGATTGGATACAGTTTCCTAGCACTGTGATAACCCCTACACTTCAATCCCATGAAGCCGAACCTGTTCCAACTACATCCAGTGAACCACCAAAACATGACCCTACTCCAGAACCAGGAAAGTTCATTTTAGCTAAATTCAGTTCCCTCAGGGGTAAAAAAACATATGTCTGCCGCATAGAAGATATTGTAAGTGATGAAAAACTCGTAGTATTAGGATTAAAATCCAAAGGGAAACAGAAGAATGTACTTCGCATACTTAACAATGATTATTCTATCATAGAAAACACTGATATTGTACAATATCTTCCTGATCCAGAACTTATTAACGACAAGGACTATGTATTTCCTTGTAAGATTGAGATTTTAGAACAGTGTGTGTAAACTTACTCACATTGTTCTAAAATGTCAATCTTTAAAAGCGCAAACGGGGCATCAACCACAGCCACCGGTGGCTGCCACTGCCAATAATCACTGCCGACACTGCTGTAGCGAGTGGCCGCCACCGGCCACACGTGTGCGGCGAGTTTCAACAAAATGTAGGAAAAAGCTTGTGAACTGCTTGTCGCTGGCTGCCGCTTGGTGGACCGTTTGCGCCGAACCTTATAGTTATGACCAACTAGCAGACTTTTAGGTGGTTAAGATAGAAGTTATGTTTGTGTTTGTTTTACTTACTCAGTTTAAGACCTTGAATAGGCAAACTAAAACAGATGGAACTACACATATTTTTTTAACCTGTTGTGCCATATTTATTACTTACTGCAATAAAAGATACCTACTTACCAACCTATGTTCTCATATTAAACCTAAAAATATAATTAATATAAGACTGACTGTAAATAAGTCACTGTGCCATGGCTGTGTTAGTTACCTTATTAACTTTAAGATGTTTGTTCATGTTCATTTCATGTCTCATAAAATACTTATATATAACTGTTATTTCGTTATTAACCATTTTAAATTCAAATTCAGCATATTTTTAAACTACGTAATTTAAATTAGAAGCTATAAAAATTAAGACTGTTTAGAAATTCATTAGTTACCTAAGTTAATTATGAAGACTACTTGATTTGCCTCATTATTTGATAATGAATATAGTATTTTAATACCTATATTATTATCTTTTATTACTATACTATACTATCTTATATATTACCAATCCCCGTTAGGTACACTTACTACTAGAATAAAACATTTATCGATAACTTAACAATTTCAAACAGATTAAAATTTGTCGAATGTTCGGCACATCACTAGCATGTATGGAGGCTCGGCGTAATAGCCCCACAATTTTTTAAAAATGTTTTCGAAGGAATTTAGATCCTCCTAGCTTAAAGTAAAGCTTAGAATAGTATGTATTCCGCCGTGAATTTTATGAGCAAGTTAGTATTTTCTGTATAGATTCATAGATGGCAGAGATAAAATCAAACGTCGGAAAAGCCCCTCTGCGGGGTTTTCCCGCCGTTTTCAAGTTTTTTTCATAAAATACCTTGGTTGTAACATAAAATATTGATTTTCTATAGAAGTAATACAGCGTAATCATTAACAAATAAATGCTTTTTATGATGCATTTACTAATTTGTTGTTATTGCTTGCTGTAGCAAAATCACAACTTTTTGAATTTCGCAAGTCACTTTTTTTAGGCGGAATAGCCCCGCAAGACCTTAGTAGGATAGTTAAGATTGGTTTTGTTACCGATAACAGTTAATGTATTGAATCAATTACTTACCTACATAAAATTTGCATGGTTTTATCTTTAGTTGCATTTTCTGGAACTGGGTTTACCTCTGGCCAAGGTAAAAGCTAGCCCTTGGGTCATGCGAAGTGTCAACCAATGAGCACTCGAACCCACGGCCCGAGGGTTTCAACTTACGTCGCTTAAGGTTTTTCACAGCCGCAGCCGCAGTGCCAGCACAGCACGCCGAGCCAGAAAGATAGGATGGCGCAAGAGTATCGACACACTTTGGCCTACCCACCTTCCATGGAAATAAGGACATGCCGTCCGGTCTCTTGCCATCGTTGCGTGCCAAGCCATTGGGTTCTAGTACAGCTGGAACGCCGACGGTGACAAGAGCTCGTTGGATGATGTCATTAATGTTCACTTGCGGCGCTAAGCGACCCGTACTCCGGCTGCAAGACAGGCCGTGGTGTCCGAGACTGTTGACAGGTTCGCCACAGTGACAGCGATGAGGAGAACAACAAGGAGCAAGGAGCAAGCAACAAGGAACAAGTCGCAGGGAAGCAGCGAGACGGAAAGTACTGTCATCGAACAAATTGCCTATGTTTGACAACGGTAGTGCATGAAGCCACAAGCCCGACTCCCACTTACCCACGTGTTAAGTAAGCTGTTCTGTACTACTCTGCAGAGCGGCTTATCCCACCGTCTCTGGGAAGATGGATTATCGGATAAATCTGAGTTCGGGCAAGCGAGTCTCCAGGCGTCCGTGAAGCACGGCACATCATCAAGAGGCCTCAATGAAGGACGGCACATCAAAATTAATCAGTTTTGAGGCTAGTATTTTCCTGATTAATTTCTTAGTGCCGTGGACCGAGGGTATGAAAGCTTGTAAACTAATATTATAAATTCCCATACGAATGGGAAGAGTAGCTTGGGCCCAAGCTCGGTCGTCCATGGCCACATTTAAAATCGAAGTTTATGTGTGCCGGATAATTTAGTCTATTTTATCTAATTAAGGTGATTAGTGTGCTTCCATAGGTCTAGAAGACAAACGTGCTAAGTGCAAAATTTTGAATTTTTAACATTTAAATGCCAAATGTACTAAATGAGCAAGCATCTACTGTTTGGCATTTAAATGTTAAAAATTAAAAATTTTGCACTTAGCATGTTTGTTTTCTAGACCATCGATATATGGGAAGCGTGAAGAAAATATGTTAATTAAAGGCCGAAACAACAGTAACGAATTATGGTGACGGCCGAATGCATGTTAGGTACATACTTAAAACGCTCTGTTTGTTTGTAAGTAGGTATGCATGTTCCCTTTCTATTCACATGCAGCTGCTGATGCAGCGTTTTGTATGTAGCGATTGTTCACGCTCGTTTTCCCTTTTCAATTTCTCACTCTAGTTACCTTCGTATACTCGGAGCTATGTGTACCTATTATGGCGCCAAGTTCTATTCATAAGGCTATTTAAATGGAAAATAAAACTGAACGCGTATTTGGGTGACCACAGACTCTATCCATATAACCGCCAGTCCACACTTGGGGTCCTACATAAACATAGAGCAGATGCTAAGTGCAGAGTAGGTAGGTATCTTCACAAATACATAGTGTTGTAGATTCCACCAGCTATCTGACAATCTCTCGTCTGAAGAATAGATATAGCCACTTTCCAAATATATCCTTGTAAGTTTACAATGTAACTTACAATCTCTGGTGACAATAGAATGTATTTCACACTAAAAAATATCGCTTCACTTTCAGTCACTCCAGCGTTGTTTGTTGAAGGCGGAGAATGTAAAATTGTGTCTCGTTACGTTACGACCAACCGAAATCCGGGGTGACGTCATTTTAAGATACATCCTCTTACTTTTTAGTTCAACTGTTATGCATACCTTTGTGAGGTCCATTTACCTACTTTGGATCGAAGGATTACTTAAAATACCTACTACTGTAGAATTTTATATCAAACGTTGCGTAAAGTTTACTCGGCCTTCCGATAGAGAGCGAGGCAAAAGGTTGCAACGGGCGGCTGCTGAGCCTTGCGGTTGTGGACGGTATCAAGTAAGTTTTGTCACCCTGTCATCCCAGGCTCACTTCACCGTTTCATCAGTTACGAACAGAGATCGCCAATTATTGCCAGTCTCTTTCTATCTATATGATATCAATCTCTACACATGCATAGTGATCTTCAGGCATGGCCGGGTTAGGAGGTTTTCCAATTTCGGAGCGTTGACGCTTCAATAGTTCGTAATAGGTTAGTCTTAGCTTCCCTTGTTATTTACTTACCTTCAGCTAGTCGACACTACACGTCTTTTTTCCGGGGAGAAATGCTCAAGCATACTGCACTACCACGGGGAGATAGTGTAGTTATGGGGGACACCAACCCACTAAAACTCCACGGTGTTCTCCTCTGCCGCTTGTGGCGGGTCCGTCACCGAACCCTCCTCTGGAGAGTACCACCTACACCGGCCCACCAGAACACATGCCACGCTATGACCACCCCCGGGACCAAACCAGCATGGGCGCTAGACGACCCCGTTTCTAGGCACCCTTGGTCCCCCTGCGACCGGTCATGTCAGTGGCCCGGCCGCCTACCTTTTCGGCCGCAGAAGATAGGGAGAGCGGCCAACGAAATACTGACACTCCTCCTTCCCTGCGGCCCCACCGCGTCCGCCATCAGACGGTGACGACCCCTTTAAGAACGCGGAACGTAGGGAGAGCGGCGCACCGCCGCGGCCTCCAACTCTCAGCCGCGATGCCTACGCGCCATACAACATCGTGGCCCGCCTCAGTTGCGATGTCGCCCAAGCGGCACCGCAACCTACTTGTTGGCCGCTACGTCGTCGGCTTCCTGGAAAAAGCCCTGATGAGCTGCCCCTCCTCGGGTTCTTCTTCGCTTCACCGTGGGTGACCAAGCCACGGCTACTGAGCCCCCCCGCCTCGACAATGCGGGAACCCATCGGGAGGGGTATGCGTACACCTGGGGCTGCAGTCTCGACACTAGATAGCGATCGCTGTACGACCGAATTCGGTCGCAAAGTCATAGTGTGGTCCCTAGACGGTCAAAATTACTTGACAAGCAAGAAAAAATCACGTGCTTGTCAAGCAATTTTGACCGTCTAAAGACCCCATTAGAACTTTGCGACCGAATTCACAACAGTGGTACGATATTTATCCTACGATACTAAAATGCCATGAGGTCTTGGTAAATGGCCAGTCTGAATTTGTAGTTAAAGTACGTGCACTTTTAAGTATTTAATGCAGTAAATAATAATAATATTCTTTTATTTTCTCTCGTAATCACAAACACAGTACAAAGTCAAGGTAACAGTTAATAGAGACTGGTGTCTGTAGTAGTAAAGGAAGTTGTGACGAAAGGTAGGTTTAATAAAAGTAACTCTCTGACTCACGGCAATGGCGTCGATTCCCTTGTTCACAAACTAAAATAAATTTAAGTTCAGTGCATATTTTTATTTCTATTTCATTATGAAAAGGACATACGATAAATATTAGTTTAGTCCTGTCAAATTAGTCAGCGACTGACGTATTTTTAGTAGCCAATTTTTTAATCACGTTCGTAAACGGAGTATCTTAATTTGACAGGACTAAACTTATCGTATGTCCTTTTCTTAATGAGATAGAAAGAAAAAGATGCACTGAACTCAAAATTAGTTTAGTTTGTGAACAAGGGAATCGGCACCACTTT
This sequence comes from Dicycla oo, assembly GCA_948252095.1. Lineage (NCBI taxonomy): Eukaryota > Metazoa > Arthropoda > Insecta > Lepidoptera > Noctuidae > Dicycla > Dicycla oo. The sequence goes on along the minus strand of OX411714.1, from coordinate 11,605,674 downwards.
CTGTTAAGCCTTAACTAACATTTGACATTAATGGTCCATTGTACAGCGAGCAAAATTTAATTAAAACTATGTCCAAATAAATAAACAAAAACAGTTAATTAACATAAACTAAATACCTCAATAAAGCACCAGGAAGTGGGGAAGGGCGGGCGTTTTGGGGACTGTCTTATGTAATTTTGACGGTCGAAAAGTGCTGATTGTCAGCCTAGTTTGAATGACTTTTGATTTTTTAACATAAACAATTAATTTACAGACCGACCAACAAACAGGCTTTCCCCTATATGATAGGTAGGCTCCATAGAATGATACTTACCTACCTACAAAGTACAAACATAGAATAACCAACACCCAAGAGATCTGTGTGCCTATGCAACACACAGCTAGGGGCCACATGTGTAGGTGTTTTTGCCTGAACCGTACGTAGGTTTACAAAATCAGTTGCCTAACTATCAGATCACAGGAATGTATGCCTGTAACGGTGTTACCAGTACGCACATCATCCGTTATTTATCAAACAACGCGTAACCTAACTTTCATATTCATTCCAGGCGCGTGTGAGCGCCTCGGTACTCAATCAATAAATAAATAAATGAATGATTCGATATGTAGAAACTGTATGCATGTATGTCCAGGCCAGTCGAGGAATGTACGAACCTGAGTAGTTAGGGCAGTTTAAGGATAATAAAAGGAAGGAAAATTCTACTTCTTCTTTTTGTGTAAATAAACTTTTGAACTAAATACATACGCTTAACCTACAAACTTTGTCATAATCATGTCGGGCATACTGAAAGTTTTTGGAACTGGCCACTTACAATAAAAAAATATAAATACCTACAATTGCGGAATTTGAAATAGAACTCTCTGGGAACATGTTATACGTTTTAATTTGCTAGACTGTCAGTTGTTTTCTTTTTTCATTGTGGCGTCCTTTAGAAAATTATGTCTTGTGAAAATTTTCTCTCAATAATTACTTACGATTTTCGCTGTGGCTTAAGTCAACAAGAGAGTTGCCTGAGACTTCAGTTGGTATTTGGTGATGAAGCTCCATGTCGCAACTGTGTGTATTCATGATTCGGAGAATTTAGACGTGGACGTGATCATCCCCATGACGTTGTACCTACGTGAAGGTCGGCCGGCGACGGTGGTTACAGAATCAAATGTACCGTACGACAATTGATTGAAAGTGACAAAAAAATTACTTGTCAGCAAATTCACCAAGTGCGAAACATTTTGCATGTGCATCTGAAGGTTCGGAAGCTTTGCACTCGATGGATACCGCATGATTTAACGGAAGACGAAAAACGACTGCGTGTCGAGTGGTGCCGTAAAATGATAAAAAAGGTTAACGGAGGACAGTCATTGGCTGTCTATAATATCGTGACAGGTGAAGAAATCTGGGTGTACTGCTTTGAACCGGAAAGTAAAAGCCAGTCGGCACAATGGGTCTTTCCTTTTGGAGACTTGCCGACGAAAGTCGAAGCAGATTGGTAAGAAAATGGTTGCTTCTTTTTTCGGCAAATCCCGACACAACAGTGTCCGCGACAAAAGACCGCAGATTGGTAAGTCAACACTTGCTTGCCCAGAGTCTTAGAAAAAGTTCGCGCAAAGCGTTCTCTAAGCAATGCCGTCCTTCACCAGGATAACGCGTCATCACATTCTGCTATGGTAACGTATTTGAAGGCTTCAAAAGTAGAACTGATGACGCATCCGCCATGCAGCCCAGATCTCGCACCTTGCGACTTCTTTTTGTTTCCTAAAATTAAAGACAAACTTCGTCTACGACCCGTGTGAAAAAGCGTCCGGCGGGGCGTTCAGCGTTGCGTGCAAGCGGCAAAGAGCGTTCACCGAGCGCAGCTCTGCCATCAGTCAGGACACTCGCGAGTGTTTGCATGTGTTTAACACGAATGTCGCACGCCCCGCCCCGCCGCAGGACGCTCGAGTCGAGCGTGCACTCAGGCCGTACACTTCCCCCCCGGTGGGTTCCTGCATTGTCGAGACGGGGGGCTCAGTAGCCGTGGCTTGGTCACCCACGGTGAAGCGAAGAGGAACCCGAGAAGGGGCCACTCGTCAGGGCTTTTCCTAGGAAGTCGACGACGTAGCGGCCAACAGGTAGGTTTCGGTGCCGCGATGTCGTTTGGGAGGCATCGCGGCTGAGGGTTGGAGGCCGCGGCGGGAGAGGAGTGCCGGTATTACGGTGCGCCGCTCTCCCTACGTTCCGCAGCATTGACGGGGTCGCCACCGTCTGATGGCAGACGCAGTGGGGCCGCAGGGGAGGAGTGTCGGTATTTCGTTGGCCGCTCTCCCTATCCTCTGCGGCCGAAAAGTGGTTGGCGGCCGGGCCACTGACCTGACCGGTCGCAGGGAGACAAAGGGTGCCTAGACACGGGGTCGTCTAGCACCCATGTGCTGGTTTGGTCCATGGGGTGGTCACGCCGCGCAATGTGTTCTTGTGCGCCGGTGATGGGGGGTACTCCCCAGAGGAGGGTTCGGTCACGGACAGCTGCGGCGGGTTCGCGGTGAATGCTAACGCGTGCCCGTGTTCCTGCCACAAGCGGCAGAGGAGGACACCGTGGAGTTTTAGTGGGTTGGAGTCCCACATAACTACACTATATCTCCATGGTAGTGCAGTATGCATGAGCATTTCTCCACGGCAAAAAAAAGGCCGTACACTTAGAGGTACGGTAGTATAATATACTCACATATTATGTATGTGAATTGTTCTATTTATTATTAATATTAAGAACTTCATGTACCATGTACTGAGAAATAAATAAATGATGATGAGGCACATATTTTACGAGCCCTGAATCAGCGGTGAATGAGTTCCACGAAGCCATTCAAGAGGTCCCTAAGGAAGACTGGTGCAACTGCTTTTTACAATGGTTCCAGCGAATGTAAAAATGTGTAAATATCAATTTGAAAAACAATACATGTCTAATATCAGCCGGTCTATTCTGTAAAAATCTCACCGTGAAAACTTAGGTGAAGTGAGCTTGACGTGAGCTGTCATTCCACCTGATAATAGGGATTGATACTATTGACAGCTCACTCCAGGCTCACCTCATCTAAGTTTTCATGGTGAGATTTGTACAAATAAGACCAGCAGTGCGAACAGCACTGCTGGTGCTGGTGGCTTATTTATCAGAATCCAGAAACTTTCAGTATGATCTAAGTGTATCTCACATGTATCTAAATAAAGCTGCGGCAATTTTAATTAGCTTACTAATTGTAGTACCTACTTGCGTATTTGTTTTTATAAAACTTGGCTACTTTCATGCCATTATCTGTTCATGTCCAATTCCTGTCAGGTTAGAAAGACACTTTTTAAATCGACCAATTCTTTTCTAAGGTAGGTACCAATTCCAGCTCCAGCTGTCAGCCGACAGTTTCTGAATTTACAAAAGTCTTCAATGTTTAAGTTATACGAACTTGTTTTTAATTATTTCAACCATCTCCAGCAAAGAGTATTATCTCCAACAACATTAGGTACCTATTATAACCACTTCCAACCAGGAACAACATACTTCCAACAGGATATTTAAATCACGGAAATGTTCGCAAACAAAGTCACGGGCCACAGCTAGTAGATAATAAGTGTAGGTATAACGTAACGTGTGCGTCACGTTTGCACGACGTCTTGTTTGCGTGTAGTTAGCGCGCAGGGACGGTGAAAGTGCTTACGTAACGATGCAGTGCGCCTGCGCCGCTGCTGCTGCAACTTGAAACCGCTTAGGTAAAAGGCACATAATATTAACACTCATTACTGTACGCATTGGTGTATTGATTATGCTCGGGTTTTACGAGGTGTTCGGAATGCTTGGAAACTGCTGTTGCAACTTGTATGGTCAGCAACGATGGTCGGATAAAACTGTACGGTGAAAAATATATGATAAACATTAAAAAAAATATATATAATCATTATAAAAAATAAGTCGGAAGGTGTCGAGAGCTGGAACAAAAAAAAAAAAAAAACAAAATATTTTATTTCACATTAACCTACATGGGAAACGTCAGAAGGTAGGTGCACGGTTCCAATTGGTCGTTTCCTATGGAGAAGAGCCGGCAAGAAACCACGAAGTTTCGCTGTATACAGGGTTATTGGTAAAACACCAACAACCTCTTAAGGGGTCATTGTACTCATCATTATGATCAAATTCTAGTATGGGACCAAACCTTAAATCGCGAAAAATAAATCAGCGGTTCCCTACATTTATGTTCGCAAAACTCGTCAAAATGTATGAAACAGCAGTTTTTTTTTCGCACCTTATGCGCCTATATTATACAGAGCAATCTAGTATAATGCTTTTAGAGGCTAAAAATACTACAGGGCTCTGTATTAAAAAGCAAAAACTTTTGACGAATGAAACTTGAGACCTTGAAACTGACTTTTTCGTGCATAACGCTTTTTCGTACGTGACGATTTATACCTGTCAACTCCATCCGCATGCCGCCTTAAAGACCTTCGTTCGTTAATTTAATTCGACTTTGTCAACTGTATGTAATAGGTTGGGGAAAAAGTTTCTTCGCATTTTTTAAGAAAATTCAAAACATTTTTTAATATAGTTTATTTACATTTAACTAAAGTATGTAGGTATCATTTTGTTCGATAGCTTTTTGCCATCTTGTAGGTAGGGACATGATCCCATTGCTATAGAAATTTTGGGACTTCTGGTCAAAATACCGCGACAAGTAGTTTTGGCAGTCCTCTCGTGATGTTAACCTGACACTGCCTAAAGAATTCTGAAGAGACCGAAACAGGTGGAAATCTGAAGGTGCAAGGTCGGGACTATACGGCGGATGCATTAACACCTCCCAGCCAAACTCTCTTAATTTTTGCTGAGTGGCTAAAGATGTGTGAGGTCTAGCGTTATCATGATGAAAAACCACACCCCTTCTGTTGATTAATTCCGGCCGCTTTCTCTCAACTTCTTGCTTTAATCTCATCAGTTGTTCGCAGTAGAGTTCAGAATCGATGGTCCTGCCTGGTGGTAACAGCTCATAATGAATAATGCCCTTCCAATCCCACCACACACACAGCATCACCTTGTTGCGAGTTAACCCGGGCTTCGCCACAGTCTGTGAAGCCTGACCGGCCTTTGACCACGACCTTTTTCGCACGTTCTTGTCATACGTGATCCACTTTTCATCACCAGTTATCAGCTTCTTCAAAAATGGTTCGGTTTCATTACGTCGTAATAAAGAATCACAAATGAGTACACGGTTCATTAGGTTTCTTTCAGTGAGCTCGTGAGGTACCCAAATGTCGAGCTTTTTTGTGTACCCAGTTTTTTTCAAATGCGCCAAAAGAACTGGAAATTGATCACAAAACAGATCAATTTCCAGTTCTTCAGCTACGTCGTAACATAGCTCCAATTTTTCAAAAATGGCATCCATTTTATCGACGTGCATCCAGAGCGACGTGCATCTTTGACATCAAAATTTCCGAATTGAAAACGCTTAAACCAAATTTGTGCTACTCTCACAGACACTACACTAGGTCCATAAACATCGCAATTTTTTTTCGTGGCTTGCGTTGCATTTTTACCTTTTTTGTAGTAAAATTTTAAAATGTATCGAATTTCTTCATTAGATTCACTCATCTTGACGGTACGACAAACAAATGAAAATCACATATTTTCCTAATTTGAATTTGGAATTATGTTCTTTAAAATTTAAACTTTCAATGATACCAAAACCAACCAGATACAAATAGTATAGCCAAAGAGATTTTATTACAAGTTCATACATACTATAATGCGAAAAGACTTTTTCCCCAACCTAATATGTACTCGTACCTACCTACAAACATGCTAATAAGGTTTCAATTAGGTTTCAATTAATGTAGTGTCCGTTATGGTAGCGTACACAAGATGTAATTCACGGTTGTTGTTATTACTTGTTATGCCCAATAAATAGAGCGTAAATAGTGCTTAATTAGTGCAAAAGTAAAAAAAAAATAGTGCCTCTGTAATTTAAGAAATAAAGACCATTTTTACTGTGTACGCTGCGCTGGTATAACGATCAAGCTAGCGTACGCATGGCTGTTCTGGAAAACGGTTTATATTAAAGCAACGGAATTTACTCACAAAAATAGATCCCAAATAGAGCGCGCACTATGCAAAATTTCATAATGATTGCTCTTATAGGAACGGAGATATTGTACAAGATTTATAAATAACATTCCGACAGGCGTTATGGCAGCGTACACCAATTAGTGCTTATAGAAAGCGAACTTTTCTTTTTATAAATGCTATATGTATAAATAGTGCGTGAAATTTGGCCCCTGCCAGTACAAATACTTTATGTGAATTAGCAGTGGAGCAATATAAATAATGTATGTTAAGTTCTAGAAACAATTGTATTGTCGAACAGTCGCACACAAAAGACATTTCACAACGAACCGAAACCAAACACGTTATGAAAAAAATGTATAATAAACTCGAACGGGTACAGAAAATACTTTATAAAATAAATTCAGGAATTAATGTCTGCCCAAAACATAAAAAGCGATATTACTTTCCAACTACTTACGACAATTTGATGATTTTTTTTTTTGTATGAACATACTAAATTATTATTTATAATTATATTTGTTTATTTTTTTCAAATATTCATATTTTCGTTAATAAAAATAAAAATTCCCTATGAAGCCGAATGGAATGTGGCGAAAACGCATTACCCAGTCGCACAAATTCACCAGCACTTATCGTCACAATAACGCCAGCATTTGAGACGAGTCTGACTCAGTAGTACTTTCTCGCACGCGCCTGAAACTTCCTTAGGGAAGGGATACACAAGACAACCTTTTTTAGACAGAAATAGATTTGCCATGTTGACAAAACACTTCTGAACTTATCTGTACTTCTATTATGATAGTTGTTTACATACATTTTTTATATTGTTCCATTGCGAATTCACATAAAGTATATTTACTAATAGGGGCCAAATTTCACGCACTATTTATACATATAGCATTTATAAAAAGAAAAGTTCGCTTTCTATACGCACTAATTGGTGTACGCTGCTATAACGCCTGTCGGAATGTTATTTAAAAGTCTTGTTCAATATCTCCGTTCCTATAAGAACAATCATTATGAAATTTTGCATAGCGCGCGCTCTATTTGGGAACTATTTTTGGGTATAAATTTCGTTGCTGTAATATAAGCCGTTTTCAAGAACAGCTATAGGTGCGCTAGCTTGATCGTTATGCCGGCGTACACAGTAATAATAGTCTTTACTTAAACTACAGAGGCACTAGGTACTATTTTTTTTTACTTTTGCACTAATTAAGCACTATTTAGGCTCTATTTATTGGGTATAATAAAAACCGTGAATTACATCATGTGTACGCTAGCATAACGGACACATTAATGTAAAGAATAAGTTCTGATAGTTTTACTATCTGAACTTATTCATTTAGGCTGCCATCAGACGGACTGCACAGCAGCAACATTAGTTCACGCGGTCGGCTGCAGTCGTGTCGTGTCGACATACGCTGTCCATCCCTAACCGCATACAGTTACCTGTTCCTTGACTAACTGCACACTAACTGTATACGGTTAGCGATACCGCGTGATGTTGAAGTCACGACTGTACGACGTCGAACGAGCAACTGCATGCAGTTGAATATATCGACTGCGTACGGTTGTTGGTGTGCAGTCCGTCTGATAGCTGCCTTACATACAAAAATAACAACGAGGAAAAGGTGGCACATTATATTATCACCTATTTTAACATTATGCACCAATAAATTTTTTCCCTTTCAGCCAGGAAAATTGCAATTTCGTAATGAACACGTTCGTAGCTGGTTATATACCTATGATAACTACCTATTCCACAGGATTAATTATAATTTATTTAATTTGAGTTATTGTCAGCCTTGTAGGGTCAGCCCTACTTCAACCATTTTCTTTCTATAAATCGGCTGTTTCCTCTGTTTACAAGTTTCACCGAAGGTTTTGTGAACTAAAGCAGCAAATATGTTAGACTTTTCACAGTTCAAGAGTCATCTGTCTTGCTAGCTAAATGTCCAACTGTGCCCGAATCACAACCAGTCTTGATGACGAATGTTATCTATAAAAAAGGAGTCACATAATACACTACATTTTATTACGAAATATATTATTATGCCTACAAGATTGCCTAGTCTATAAAAAGCTCATTATGAAATACTCCACTAACTAGGCAGATCTGAAAAACACTCTTTTTGTGTAATTTTAAAAGTCATGGATAAAACAGAATAAGACACTTATACAATTTATATAAGTATCATGGGCATTTACTGTGCATGGGCTGCCGAAAAGAACAGCAGTTAAACGAGGTAAATAAAGTGAAACGAATGTTTTTGCTTTCACGGCCTTTGGAGAACAAAACTACTTATAAACACATTTTCGAAGACTAGGTATGTATTTAAAATTTTAAGCACTACCACGCAATGTAAAACGCTATCAATATATTTTATCAGCTTTCACATAGCATCTGATAAATTACGATCAAACAGATTATACGTATATTAAAATATCTACGGATAAACTGACTTTAATTCATCTTTTAATGTCTATGAATCTAATTCGACATTGACGCGAAGATGAAATCTTATAGGTATGCTAATTGAAAATGAAATGGAAACTCGAAAAATAAGTGAAGGCATCTTATGACTTTAAGTACCATTTTACCCTACTTTGTTCTTCACCGGTATAATTATGTAAATAAACAAAACAACTGGAACTACCATTGCGGGAAGTTGTCTCAGTTTACGTCTAGTCTGATGTCACGGTGATTGGCACCGAGCGGCCGGAAGTGACGGCACGAGCATTTGACTTGGTGCCTCTCATTTATTTAGTTAGCAAAAACCGAGGTGGCAAACAACATCAGCCAAAAGACTCCAAGAGCATTGATGTAACAGCTGTTGCGCCCGCGCAGGGGACGATACTTTTCTCTCGAGTTTCTCCAGCGGCGCGCGCGCAGTCGAACCTCCGCCGCGGGAAAACACGCGCGTCTTTACCATACATCTCCACGTTAACGTATCTTCCTTCACGCTCAACTAACTTACGAGCGAAATTATAGGATTACATTAAGAAATTTGTGTGAAACCCCAGTCATAAAAGCGAGCATTGTGTTTGTGTAATTGATAGGCCGATAGAAAGTTGGCTAACTTGTTACCTGGGTGAACAAACGTATAAACACCGTATATTTTACAAGTTGTGCATCAGTGCCGGTGGACTAGCTGTAAGGTTTGTTCTATTGACTTTTTAATACATTCACTAATGGTATTTTTAAATACTAACATAACAGCATTTTAATAATAGGTGTAATTTGCTTGCTACCTTAATGCGATGTTGCTAACACGTTTTCAGCAGGTGTCAAACTGTTAAACGAGTCAATTAATCATTGTTATTGTAATTGTTTTTGATCATTAAAGCATGGCAAGTAGTTTATGTTTTTAAAGCGACTGACAACCATCCGCTAAAACACGTTTTGGAATAAAAATAAACACACACTAGGAAACTCTGAACTTGAGTCAACTTTGACAAGGACTGCTACTTACTTGCAGTATCGTATCGTTTAGCAGCAAGGCAGGGGCATCACTAAAATACATATTACAAAACAATTCCCCGCCGCGTCTTTCTGTCTGTCTGTATGTTCGCGATTATCTCAAAAACTACTGAATGGATTTTAATGCAGTTTTTATCAATAGATAGAGTGATTTAAGAGGAAGTTTTATACGTATAGTTTTCCGTCATACGCGCGGGCGAAGCCGCGGGCCAAAGCTAGTATTAAATAAAAGCGACAGGCGACAATCGTAGCAATTATATTAGTTTCTTTCATTGTCGTGAAAATGTGACAATTTTGTAATTTTTTGACAAATATGTTGCATTATCAGTTTTCTTAAAAAGGGCTACATTGTTGCAAGAAACTATAATTAGTATATAACATTGCAGTTTCCAACACTTCATTTTACTGCACGTGTCATCTCAATACCAACCTCGTACTACTTTCCTCGTTTGGGAAATTGAGGATGAAGACTAAAAATGCTTATTAAATCCACTTTGAATGGTGTCAAAATATAAAATAAATATTATATTGACACCAGTGCGATCCACATTGTTTTCGCTGAGCGCTTTCTTTTATTAAAACTGTAAATATTAAAAAGTTTCACAAATCAAAAAGAGGTCTTGATACTCAAGTACCATGATTCACATCTCTATATAATTATTTAATTGTACCAAGAGCCGGGCAAAATCAGATGTTATCTTAATTGAACCTAGGAATTAGCTACCTTTTGTTATAATTATAAATCTCAAAAGTAAACTGACTGAATAAGGTGCTAACCACGCTAACATATTATGGTATATACTTAGCTGTTACAATTGACTGTAAATCATGTGAGTGAAATAATCATTTCGCAGAATGGTGGTACTTATCAGAATGTCCTCCATTTCTTTCGTGACCATTGTAGAGAAAACAATCGGCTCCCACGGCCGCGGCACCGATAGTGCGCGCCAACTGGTTTCTTTCGGCTTCTCTTCGCCATTTACCGTAATTACACATTACACGAGACACGAATACATTAAATGGGTAACAAATACACGAACTAAATGATGTTTCGAACGAATAAATTACTTTCATATTATGCGTAAGTAAGAGCAATTTGAGGAAGAGGAAAGTACCTATTATACTCAGCTGCAGTGGTGTAGTACGCCATGCACTGGAGCTGATGGAGAAAAAAATATAAAGAAATCTTTGATAAATAGTGTATTATTGATATTTTATTGCTGCTTTGAAGAAAAACCACAAGCGCTAATCCAAGTGATAACCAAGGAAGTTCACAAACATTTCGAGGAAAAATGTCACAGAACGAAAATGTCGAGTCGAGTTCTTATTTTCACGAAAAACGAAAGAGAGCGTGGCCCGCGGCTCATCGGAGTTTTCAAAAGTTATGTTCACATACAAATAGCTAAATATCAGGAAACAACTGCATACGCTTCTTTTTAGCATTCAATTTACGCAAAGTGGATACTTTGAGTGCCAATCATATTGCCGACACGCATTTGCTCAACTCGATTTGGTATGTATCTAGGTTTGAAAGGGGCAAATGGGGCAATAGTGCATTGAAGGTAATGTGATACTAACTGCCCCTCTACGTGAAGCATAAAACATCGTACGCCGACGACATACACATAGCCATAATGACCATAAGTCACTGTCGGTATTGTCTTACGAAGTACTATAGAGTCAGCGTGACTTCTTGCTAATATTTTCTGTCAACAATGAGTTTTTCTTGTGTTGCGGTAATATCTCTGAACATTGTTAGTTGCTACACCAGCGTGCATTGTACTCACTCACTTCTCGTTACGTAAACCCTAGGTGACATAAACAACGTGAAACTGCAATATTTATCTCCTTCTTGACATAAGTCGCACATTAGTTGCGGCGAACTAACGCCTAGAAGGTCGATTGATACGTTTCTTGCTCGTACGATTCAATGCAGCCGAAAAAAGGGTTACATATTCTGAATGCACAATGTAAAACAATTGGTGTTGCCGTTCACCGAATGCCAATATGATGAAACCGACTTTACGTGATATATTTATCAATCAGGCTGTTGGTTTACGAAAGTCTAGCGCGGTATCGCCGAGGTAGCGGTTGACGGAGTGTGGCACCTCATAAATAGGTGTGTATTAAATATTCTATTTTATGGAACTCTGTGTAACGCAAGTGTTTTATTATTAACGGACCAATCATAGAAACCAACATTACAGGTGATTTCAGGTGTTGAAGTGAGTGGGTACCTAGGTACGTATCATAATCATTGATCGGTGTCAGACTATTATGTGCAAGACGCACAAATTGTCCTACTAACCTTCGCTAATATTTACTTCCGCTATAATACATGTTATTAAACTTAACTGTGTATATAATACACGCTATTAAGAGGGCTGTCGCATTTAGTCACCTATCTCGCTCACACCTACACCGGTCCAAATTTTCATTATTAAATGAAAACATGCTTTTTGAAAAATGTTTAGCGAATTAGTGAACTAGCAACTAATATTCATTTAATAGGTAATTTTAAAAACACATTTCTATTGTGTTATCTAATGAACTCAGCTCAGAAAACAATATAATCTGATTTTGAGATGTGTTAAATAAATGCCACAATAAAAATGTGTTTTAATAATTACCTATTAAATTAATATTGGCGCCAATTCGCTTGTTCGCAAACTAAACTTAATTTAAGTTCAGTGCATCTTTTTCTTTCTATTTCATTAAGAAAAGGACAGATGATAAATATTAGTTTACTCCTGTCAAATTAAGATATTCCATAGACAAGTTTAGGCGTGATTAAAAGTTATCTACTAAAAATACGTCAATTTACGTCAGGCGCTGACTAATTTGACAGGACTAAGCTAATATTTATAGTCTGTCCTTTTCTTAAGTAAATAAAAAGAAAAAGATGCACTGAACTTAAATTTAATTTAGTTTGTGAACAAGGGATTCGGCGCCATTATTTACTAGTTCGCTAACTGATTACATTTTTCAAAAAAGCATCTTTTCATTTAACATTCTTAAAAATTAGGTCATAGGTGACAATATGCGACAGCCCTCTTAATGCTAACTGTCGTTGTGGCTGGGACTAGATCCAAGAACACAATTAGACCCTCACCGTTTAATACAACCTCGACCTGTGAACACACACTTCGGAATGTCCTATAGTTATCGGAATAGGCGCTACTACTTAGAGCCCAAGTACCTATATTACAATGAAGTGTGAGCAGACAAACAACGTATCTTTAAATAAATCTTAGAGCCCCATTAAAAAGTAATAAACTTCAGATTAATTCGGAATTTGTATGCTCAATGCATATCACGATTGTCTATAGTTAAACGAAAAGGATCCAACCCACATTACATCTAATGGGGGTTGGATCCTTTTTGTTTAACTATGGACGATTGTATCTTCGGAACTTGAGTAGGTAGGTACTGTTTATCATATTAATATTATATATTAGTTCGACGACCGAAGCACCCGAAGGTTTAAATCAATGTTACAACTTCCTCTTGTTAATAGTGTAAACTGCACTTTGTCATGTAGGTGCAAGGTTGTCTCGGACATTCATTTGAAAATATGTACGTAATTTCCAAATTGCCGCTAATGTAAAGAATCCTGCGTGGGTACCTAATAGTGCACACTGGCTGCGTCATATTTACAAGAACAAGATGAGCCAATGAATAGTAAAGTGGTGTGCTTACAGAGTGTGCCCTTGTGTGTGTATCAAACACCAATTGTTTGATACACACACAAACATTCGTTGGTCACTTTCTAAAATATCCTATAGAATCAAGAAAGTAGCACTATTGCGTCTTCTTCATAGTTTATAAGAACGGAAATGTGTCTGAAAAAAGTAATTATAATACCAAATTACTGGAAAACAACTTTTCAACCCGTGACACTGATCACAACTGCTTTATCTCTAGGTAATTTAGAATTATATCACCTTAGTTTTTAATTTTCTACAATTTCCTTATTACGAGAGAAATTTCGAATTCGTTTTCATAATTGATTGACTCGACTGTATCATTGTTGAGATCACAGGTTAAAACGCTTGAAATGAAAGTAAATTAAAATGAAACGTTGATCATTTCAAGGTCCGTTTATTTACCTTACATAATGCAAACGTAATTTAAATAATTATTATTTAATTCATCTCATGCCTCAGCTGTTAGAGTCCTCACAGAAAATGTGTTTCATGACCCCGAACATTTAAAAAGGACCTTTTAAGAATGTCTTATTAAGTAAAGCTAAAAAGCATGTGTACATATACGTACAAAACTCCACGGAAATGATTAACAATAAATAACTGTAATATTTTTTTTACATAGCAATTTTGCTAATGAGCAGCGGATTCTTTAATTAGTTTCCTGTTATAACGTCAAATAAAGTGACTAGAGTGAATTTCAAAACTATGATTTATTACCTAATTTTGGCGGAACTCTTTGTATCAGAATTTTTAAATATTATATTAAATTATTTTAAAATCAGATACAAAATGTTCCACCAAAATTAGGTTATCATAGTTTTGAAATTAACTTACTAAGTAGTTGGAATATTCAATATGCAAAAAATACAAGTCCGAGATAAAACAGGAGATGTGGAAATTAATTGAATTAGATATAGCAGGAACAAAAACAATAATAATAGTAAATCAATAATAAACACTTATTTATTATTTTATTTTATTAAATAATAAACAATTGTTTTAAAGCCAACATTTACTCAATTATCAAGTTTTTCATTCAATTCATTCAATAAACAGATCATTAGGTAAAGATTCACTGCTCACTCATTCTCAGTTAACGATCGTGTAAAGGATGAATTTATAATCTATTACAGATGATATTATGGCGGTAATAGCTCTCTGTAATTACAGCTTAATAATGGTGCTGTTAAGAAGGCAGTCGGTAATTTATGTCATAACGGGTTCTATGGCATTAGTAAGAAACTAGAGTGCGTTTCATCAAATAGTTCCTATGCCGTAATGTTGGCTCCCTGTTGTAGGACGAACACGATAGGCTACCGTTGATAAAGCATGGACCTCATAGGTCCATGTGTTAAAGTTTAACAGCGGAGCCAACATTACGGCATAGGAACTATTTGATGAAACACACTCTACTTACAGTGCCTTTGAAGTCACTGTATTCGTCTAGCTACGATGTGCGTAGTCGCAATGTTACTTTACTATAATTGATTAGGTATCTAGGCAACTGTCCCACCACGGATGAGGAAGTGACTAATCTAGTATTTTATAGCTCAAGAAACGTACAGAAGATTGCAGGTCCCTTGTCAGTAAAAGAGATGTAGGAACTGTTAGACCAGAGACTGCACAGCCTAAATGGAGGCTCTCGGCGGGTTGGCCTCGGCATGAATTTGGACAAGACAAAGTCATGTACAATGCACACGTCTGGTCGTGTCCAATCTGCATCGAACGGAGCTTCTCGAAGTTGTGAAGGAGTAGGTATGTCCACCTAGGGCAAGACATTCAGCTCGGTAGACACAACTTTGAGAAAGAAGCCAACAGAAGGATCCAGTTAGGTTGGGCAGCGTTTGGAAAACTTCGACAAGTCTTGTCACCAATCCCGCAATGTTTGAAGACTAAGGTGTTCAACCAGTGCGTCCTGCCCATTCGGTGCCGAACTGACAGTCGGGCTGGTCCACAAATTCAAAGTCGCTCAGCGCGCTATGGAGCGGGCTATGCTCGGAGTTTCTTTGATGGATAAAATCAGGAGTGAAGTTATCCGGAAAAGAACCGAAGTAACATAGCTTACAGAGTAAGCAAACTGAAGTGGCAGTGGGCTGGCCAAGTTTGTCAAAGGACCGATGTCCGATGGAGCATACGAGTCCTGGAGTGGAGACCGCGTATCGGCAAGCGTAGTGTGGGAGGCCCTCTAGCTAGATAGACCGACGACCTTAAGAAGTTGGCTGGGACTGACTGGATGCGGAAAGCGGAGGACAAGGTGTAGTGGCACAGCCTGGGAGAGGCCCATGTCCAGCAGTGGACTGCGATATGCTGAGTTGAAATAGTTGGTCGCTGAATGTTCACACCACGGCAAGAACTCTGTTAATCTAACAACTCGTTTTTAGTTGCTAGTTCTACTGGCTTCTCGATCGGCGCCGGCGGCGGCGTTGGAATGAGTGTCTTAGGCGTATTTGTATGTATAGGCGATTAGAATTTTGAAAGTTTGTTCAAGAAAATGACTAAAGATTTCAATATTTTACGTTTATTTAAAAACCGGCCAAGTGCATGTCGGACCACGCACAGTGAAGGGTTCCGTAAATTTATTCCAAGAACCAACTTAATATTGTAGTTCAAAAACATGTTCTCCCATACATTCCAACTGCAAATGTAGGCAAGTTGGTCGCCTGTCACTCGTTACTTATCTGTGTATGTTTTCCTTTTAAGTTTGTTATATACTACCTGTCGAGATTTTTTTCATATATCCAAAAACAACCATTTAGCTGGTAGGGGGTGGGGGGGGCGAGAACTTGACGCTACCAAAAATTTGCATTTTAAAGCTTAAGATTACGCAAACGTATCCCTGGATCGAAATGAGTGGTTTTCACAGACCTACAATATTATATCACAACGGTACCCCACACCAAGGGATAGACGAGTAAAAAAATATCATCCCCACTTAACGCACAAGGGCGCCCTACAATTTATTTTTTTCCAAATTTTGTCGGCGTGATGAGACAGACGGACATGGCGAACTATAAGGGTTCCTTGTTGACTACGGAACCCTATAAACGACAGTGTTTCAACTGAAATTACTGTCCTTTTCTATAATTGATTGTTATAGTCAAAGAAACGTTCTAATTGCTAAATGGCCAACCATTAAACTTCAACTGTTTATGTAATTATAGCTGTCAACAAACCCAAGTTAACATGTAACATTACGTCACTAAACACGTACAATTAGTGCCTACGTTAGTCTTAAGTCTTACGTAGTGCCAAGTCATTAGATGGTTTCTGTAAGAACTAAGAGTTACGCTACCTGTCCATTTGAGCGGAGCGAAGAACGAGGTAGTCTGCAGAGTATCCATATCCAGTAAAGGGTAACACCCGTTTTCACACTTTTCCGGACTTTTTTTTTACACTTACCCGTTTCGACCCCAAAATAAACGCCTAAAAAAAGGGCGCTGTTGGATTTTTAACGTTCAGGTTAGCACCGAAAGTTGAAAATCCAACAGCGCGCTTTTATTAAATACATTGATTTAAGTGAAATTACACTAGTTTACATGGTTCTTGTCCTTGAAATAAAAATTATTTTTTCTTAACAATTGAGGTGCACTGAGCCTAAAAAAATAATTTCAAAAATCCAACACGTCACGTTTCTAAAGCCTTTATTGTTTATAATTTACATAAACAAATATTTTAAAAATAAAAAATTAGTTTTTAATTGCCTTAGCTTATTTCTTGTATTTATTTGTATCTATGTCTCTTCTAGGCCAGCAATAGTCACCTGTAATAAATTAGTAACTAACTATCGGTAATCCTACGAGTGATTTTTTTGAGTGAATCCGCTATGGAATGTCCTTTGTTAGATATAATGAATTCACCACAAACGTAACAAAAACGGTCAGAATTTACTTTATACAATCTTTTTGACATTTTGACAACGAATATTTAAACTGAACACTTGTACTGCATTAAAATTTTATAATGAATTTAAAATCAACTTGTGGGTAGTTTGTAAATATAATGTGATGATAACTTTGGTTTTTGACGTGATAAAGAAAGAACACATAATTATGTTTTTTCGTTTAGTTAGTGCTACTAATTTATTAAAATGATATAAAGTTCACTGGGAGGACATTATTATATTTTTTTTGTAAACTAGTGTTATGTTCCGCTTGCCTTTTTCCCTAACGCTCCAACTTTTCGTTCCTCGCTGCTCATTAAATTGAATACTTATTTAACACTGTCATTACATGACAAATGAAAGTTAGTTAACTGTAGATAGTGCTCGGTTTATCTAGCTGTAACTGGAATATAATTTTGGTGTTCATTTTGTGATAATGATTGAGTTTAAAACAAACAAGGTACATTACAAGTATTCATGTTATGCAAGGCTGTGTGCAAAATTACAAATTCTGTAGACTACAGGTAAAAATTAATTAATTATATGATTTTTTGTGGGGTAATCGACCGCAGTTTTTGTAGTCACTAGAAATATCAGTCTAATTTTTTTTTTTTCGTAAACTTCACTGACGTGATGGGTAACTATTATCTAGAAACACGATAAATTATAAGAAAACAGTTTTTCTCAACTCATAACTACTTCAAGTCACAACACTAACAGCAGCCATTAAACTCCCAAAAAAAAACTGGAAATCATTTTATTTTTAATTTTATCGTATGTTCATACTATATATAGATAGCTATAGCATCTGTGGAATTTAGCTAGTCAATTTAAAATAATTATGTGTTTCAAATTCTTAATATTTTATCTACTTAACGGTTTGGCTTGTTCTATAACTATTTGGTCGACTTAAGACTTACGCTAAACTTCTACTTTTCGGGGTACATCTGTTCCTGTAACTGATCGGCTTGAGGTCCTAGGCATGGAGTTGACATCTGGTCTCAACTTCGGCGCCACCATCGAGTACAAGGCCCAAACTGCAGCCAAGAAACTGGGCATCCTAAATAGGGTGAAGCGATACTTTACGCCTGGTTAGCTTTTAACCATTTACAAAGTGCAAGACCGATCCTGCATGGAGTATTGCAGCCACCTTTAGGATGGATCAGCTAAGTACCAACTAGCCATGCTTAACTTGGTGGAACACAGAGCTAAGAGGCTCATTGGCGACGTAAAACTGGTGGATGCCAAGCTTCACAGCTTGGCTCATCGCCGCGAGGTTGCCTGCTTGTCGGTCTTCTACAGATTGTACTTCGGTGAGTGTGCCCAAAAACTCCACGACCTCATTCCACCGGCCCCCTCCTACCATCGGACATCTAGACGCACTGCCAGTTACCATCCCTACCTGGTTGATATTCCACCAATTCGCACTAAGCGTTTCCAAATGTCTTTTATAATGCGCACAGAAAAAGTGTGGAGCTCACTACCTGCGTCTGTGTTTCTGAGCGCATACAACCCTAATCTCTTCAAAGTGAGAGTGAACTTCTTCAAGAGTGAGGCTTTTTCTGGGTTAGCTCACTCCATCGTCGACTTTGTCTCTGTCACCTCAGCCTAGACTAGGGTCGAGAGCAAACCCATCTCAAATGCTGGCTACCTTTGGATTCCTAAATTTCATGTAAATGTCAATGTTCAGTGTCTTTTCAGCAACTCTGTCTGCTTTTATACTAAACCAGTATCTTTCTGTTTTATGTAATTTGTCGTGTCTAAAATCTCAAATTCCATCTCCAAATTGTCAACACTGGATGTTATCGAAAGATTTCTGAGTCAGAGGTACTGCAAAATATGTACATATTACGAAACAGCTTTCCAAGAAGTTGATTTAAAAAACCCACTTTCTACAGCTGTTGCGCGATCGCAGAATAAATATTCCTTAAACGATGATTTAAACAATATTTAAAGAACGCATTGTTTATCGTCAATCACCATTTTCCTGCCCTTGCCCCAATTTATTTGGGGTCGGCGCAACATGTCTTTTCGTTCCACATTAGTCGTCATCTCGATAGTCACTCCTTTCTAGCCATATCATTTTTCACACAGTCTTTCCATCGTTTCTTTGCTCTTCCCCTACTCGTATAGCCATCCACATTCATACTCAAAACTTTCCTAACGCCATTTTTCACATTCCTCTGGATCACATGCCCATATCATGACAACCGATTTCCGCACAACTTTTCAGTGACCGGTGTTACTGACTTCCTCTTATATACTCATTTCTTATTCTATCCATTCGTGTAACACCACACATCCCTCTTAGTGGTCTTATCTCAGCTGCATGCAATTGTCTTTAATTTTTTGTTTATCATCAATATGAAAACTTAATGAACGTAAGCTAACTTCAAATTCCATCCAAAAATCAGGCACACGTTATTTAATCGAAAAGCTTGTTATTAATATATAGTCATCAATGGATATCAGTTTAGGTACTACATAATTAAGGATATTTAAACTTAAAATAAACCAGTTAAGTAAGATTAATACTTACATATAAAAATAATATTAGTAGCACCTCAAAAACCGAGCGCGTTGATGTCTTTTATACGTGAATTAACATTTTAATAACATTTTAAAATATATTACGTAATGAAGCTTTCATAGCATATTTAAGTTTTATCACACATTTGTTATTTTTCTATCTTATTTTTAATTGTTATTTATGAACCTAGAATTAATAATATAATGGCTACCTGGTACTTATTGTAACCCATCGGTGTTTTGTAATTCAGTTGCTAATAAGTGCCCATGCGCAATCATGCCTAGCCGTATGTAAGTATAATATGTAACAACTAGTTACTTTCGTAAAACTAGATTTTGAATCTACTCTACTCAGTACCTACTCACAAGAATATTTATAAGCTAAACTGCTAAACCATTGTTTTATTGTGCCCATTTGTTAAATGCAATTAAAAAGATACTCGTATTGCATTCTCATACCTCCATAGTTACTCGTATCGAGGTAACTAGGTATATAGCTAAAATAACGGGAATCGGTGAGTGTGCTCAGGAACTCCACGACCTCATTCCACCGGCCCCCTTCTACCATCGAACATCTAGACGCACTGCAAGTTACCATCCATACCTAGTTGCCATTCCACCAATTCACACTAAGCGCTTCCAAACATCTTTCATAATGCGCACGGTAAAAGAGTGGAACTCACTAGCTGCGTCTGTGTTCCCGAACGCATGCAACCAGAATCTCTTCAAAGTTAGAGTGAACAAGCTTGTTCTGGGTAAGCTCACTCCATCGTAGACTTTGTCTCTGTCACCTCTGACCTAGACTAGAGTCAAGAGCAAACCCATCACAAAAAAAAAGAATCGAATTCTAACCAACGTTTATATACTGTACTGCAAACTCTAAGCTCATTAATATTTCTTAAAGAATTAACTTTCTAATTGCTTTCAGAAACGATTAAATTATTAGTTTTGTTTACGATTGACATTGATGAATTGAGAAGTCTTTTCAAAAAAATGAGGGGATTTTTATGCTAGTCAAAAATGAGCCACACACACCACATACACACATTTTGCCAGTTATGAATAAAGTAATCCCACCAAAAACATTTTCATGTAAAATGGTGCCAAGACGAGACCATATGGCTCGCACTGACAAGATCTCATGTAGAGCCAAGCTTCTATGTCTACATGCCCTAATTCTACAAGCCCTAACTTCAAAAACTCTAACTCACCGTAGTTAAATTATGAGGTTTGGCCGTTTCCTTCCTACAAGAACTATTGTATAAGAAAAGTAAGTAAGTACTTTTCTGACGGTAGCGTAACGACCAAACCACATATTTTGCCTAAGGTATAGTAAGGTGGAAGGTGAGTTATGATAATGTAATTATAATAATGTTATGTACAGTCAACATCTAGAAGTCCACTTACACCGCAATGACCATTATCGCCTGCGCTATACGGGCTGCCAAAGTTGCCAATGTGTAGTATTGTCAAACGTTCATATAGAAGAAGGTCATAAGTACAACTAATATTGTTATACCATAGTTTTGTGAGATTACTAGTCGATTTCTGACTGTTATAGTACATTGGTCAGGCAGGGGACATAGTTCTTCCATAGTTCAAGTAACCCAATGCACTTTAGCGACCCAAACCAATAGCCCAATATGTTTTATTTCCACGTTCTGCAATAGTCCTGCACCAACCTGTACACAGGGGACATATACACCTGTGCATATAGGGATAATCGACGGTTGGCGCCTCCTCATTATTTAAAATTGTCTAAGGGGCTTCTGCGAGTTGGCTTCGGCCCCTCGTACGCCTTCCAAAGGTCCGGGCCAACAGGGTCACGAGATACCTATGTTAAAAAAAATGTTATGTTAATCTTTTATCCCGGAGGATCTTTCAAAAGGACGTTTGAACCTTTGAGTAGTCTTGATCAGCAAATTATGGTGGATAGGACAACATCGATTTTATCCTTATTATGTCATTCAGAACTAAGCTACAATCGCTTGGTACCTTCCTGTTTTCCCAAATCGGTTCGTTCACCCTGATACCTACTTTGCGTGACTTGTTTTTCTCTAGTTTTCCTCTAATGCTGCGTACAACCAAGTCCAACGAACGCCATTGAAGGATATTCGGCGTTGGCTACCGCACGTTCGTTGGCCTTCGAAGGTACGTCCAAATACAAACGGTGGAGCAAACGAACGGTCGATTGCTTCTCTCCCTTTGATGCTAGCGCCACGCTGCGAATTGCCGGCACACGCCAACGAACGATTGTTGGCGTTTGTTAAACCGTCCAGACAGAACCACCGAAAGCCAGCGAAACCCATTCGTTGGCGTTCGTTGGACCGGCGTGTACGCAGCATTACGCAAAATTGTTAGATTAACAGTGTAGGCAGAAAACAATTTGAATATTTTTTTTTTGATTTGGAATTTTACAGCATTGTTAATGTTTGACAGTCGTAACATTAATTATGAATATGGGTTTTTTTGCATATTACAATACGTACCTATATTTTTATTTAATTCTGAGTTCTAATATTTTAAAGATTTTTCAACAATTATGCAGAAGTTAAATCATAAAACTTACAACAATTTTTTCCATTTAAGTTTGTCCTTACAAAACTTTCCAGTTTTGTAGAAAAAAAATATCAAGATTAACTCGATGACTCAAACTTTTACGTGCTTTTACTTCCAAAACTACTTAGTCAGTGAATTAAAAAGAAAACGACGGAAACGGAAGTGAAAGAAAGACATTATACAGCATAATGGCATAAAAAATATTATGATCAGTAAAATTACAAAAAAAAAAGTACTTAGCGAATTATCGCAGACACTGTGAGAAAAAAATATGTGTACTTTGACGTATAAGAAAATCTGGGCCCGGAAATAACATACTGACCAACTGCGATTCGATAAAAATGGTTCTATTAATTTCTTTATAAAAAGCCATGTGCCCGATGGGATTCACATCGGCAAAATTGAAAAACTTCCATACAAACTTTGATCCCCCATCCCTGGAGCTCGTGGCTAAGTAATAAAAGCCGCACGAATCGATCCATCAGGTTGCCGGGGTTGGTCCGTGGATGGGTGACCATCTTTACATACCGAGACTCCTCCGTGCCTCGGAAAGCACGTTAAGCCGTTGGTCTCGTGGATCTTTGACAGTCGTTATGGGTCGTCAAAAGCCCGAAAGTCTGACAACCAGTCTTACCAAGGGGTATCGTATTACCCAGTAACTGGGTTGTGGAGGTCAGATAGGCAGTCGCTCCATGTAAAATACTGGTATTCAGTTGCATCTGTTTAGACTGGAAGCCGACCCCAACATAGTTGGGAAAAGGGTATGCAGATTGACAAACTTTCATCTCCTATTTAACTCCTTTACGGGATGAATATCAAAAATCCTAAGTAATGCTCACTTTCGTTACCGTGTGCCAAATTTCAGCCTTATATAAGTATTTTTATCTCACGAAGCTACGTGCGCTTTACAAGTAGTAACCAAGTGTACAAACACGCTGTGGATGTGGGCGTAAAGACGAGTAGCGTCAGCACGTAACACGCACACGCGCACACACGAACACACACACTTCCGCCTTCACCATTGTCTCGGACGGTACCGAAGCGCTTACACACACATTCACAGTGTGTTTGTAACTTTGTACATTTGGCGCGCGGCGCTTCGTGAGATAAAGATGCGTTAGATACCCAGCGGCTTAGGTTGTGCGTTGTCTGTCTGTGAATGAATGATGGAATGAATGAATTAATTAATTAATATAAGATTTTTATTAAGATTAAGATTAGGCTTTCTCGTGACTTTCAATAAATCTAATACCCAGAAGGACATGTAAGATGGCCTATAACTTACGTTACATAATAAAAAATATCCGTTCGTTCCACACACTGGACTTTTGAAGCCTTGGCGTAATTACAATTACTATCGCTAATTGTTTGATTAAACTCATTATCGTCAACTTTATATATCGTCGCCTTGGAGGCCAATGGAGCTAAGCCACATAACTTAAAAACCATGATATTTTGGTAATTTTTAATTATAGCATTCAATAGTTACACGTTTTAATAGTGTAGGGTAAAAATTTGAATCCTCTACAACAATATGACACTGGTTTATGTCAAAATAATTGTTTTTACCCGCATCCTTTATTGTTTAAACATCCATAACTCAGAAGTGTTTTGTGGAATAGCTCCATTACCCTACAAGGCGACGATATATATATATATATATATATATATATACTTTTATTTTTTTGTAGCAGAAATTCATGCAGGAAATGGTCAATATTAGCCTGACTTCCTTCAAACTGTAAATAAACGTGTTTTAATGATAAAATGCAGAACTGAGGTAATTTATTTGTCAGTTTGTTTATACTGACTAAATCTGATAAAACTGGAAGCAGTACGATTGATCTGATGAGAAATAAAGACTTAGATGATGATTGTATTCGTACGTTTTTCATTTATTTGACCGTGAAAGTGTCTTGCTTGATTTTCTTCGTTAAGTTCAGTAATTGAGGTAACATCAGCACAAACACAACGAAACCACACAAATGAATCGATGCAGTCAACGACGATAAAACGTGATTCATTTGTTGTGTCAATGTGGTGGTTCATTGTATGCATCAGTGTCGTTTCGACTTTCACTAATTGTTACTAAGGTAAGCCCACCGGCTGGTAACTGCCAGTAAGCTTAAATCATGCGATATAATCCAGTCGTGCAAAGAACATTACCACGTAGACTTGATAATGATACCTTACTGGCTTACAAACACAGCGTTGGATTTTGATCCTTGCGTTGATACCAAAATGTTTTGATTTTATTATAGTGGTCGCTGCCCAAACGTCTCGAGGTCATGCTGAGATGTATTTGAGTGAAAGTTGTGATAAGACCCCCCCCCCCCCCCCCCCCCCCTAACCTCGGGCTCCGGTCACTGCCTCGAGCCCGTATTCGTTTTGTTCAAGATGACCGCTTATGCGTAACCTTTTAAATTGGAAGCTGATGGTTGATCAGAGCTAATCAAGTGTTTCAAAGTAAATCGTGTGACAAAATTCTGTATTAGGTACTTATAAAGTCCGTTTTCAGAAACACTACTTTTTTACGTCTTTTTTCCTGTAGTTACAATTTCGCATGCTTAATTGTTACCTTCATACTCGACTTTTTATTAGCACGCTGCAATATTCTGCACTAGTTCCATTCAAATATCAAAAACGTATGTATTTATGAATAAAATATGTCAACTGATTAATTTCTATTATCATGCCCAAATCATGCTAATTATATCGGTCACTGAATGCAACATCAATCGAACACCCATCGAATCCTGGAAATAATTTTATGCTGTTCTTATATTTACTTCCTGATTGTCGAATCCGGTGGTTAGATTTCGTCA
The DNA here is from genome assembly GCA_948252095.1 of Dicycla oo. NCBI lineage: Eukaryota > Metazoa > Arthropoda > Insecta > Lepidoptera > Noctuidae > Dicycla > Dicycla oo. Next base: position 11,580,619 of record OX411714.1, on the reverse strand, counting down.
TGTATTTACATAGGCTTTATTTATTCCAACCTCCTTATTTCCCTTTCTATTTATTTATTTTCTCACAAGAACGATGTCTAGTTTTTAACAGAATCGAAAGTAATCACGTTTGTATTTACCAACAATCTGTTCTTTTACAGATTTCAAAATCAATTTTACGATCTTTTAAGGCGTAATGTGTAATGTGTGTTTTAATCGTGGAATTCCCAATGTCTTTGCTGACTTGCGCTTTGTGTTAGCAATACAAACAACGATTTCTTTTGAAATTATTTATGAAATGCACATCGTTTACTGCAATATTTACTTGATTGTGACCGCGTAACCGTGAGCTTTTAATGACGTACTTATTTATTGACCAATCTGAAATAAAGAAATCAATTAGACAAAAAACAAATCCTGTTTTCTCAAGTAACCAAAACAGACTTGCAAGCAAATCAGACTTATCAATCAGTCTCACAAATACAGACAGTTTTCACGTCGGCGCTCTAACTACAGAGTCTATAACCGATACGATTCCCCACGCTAATCGTGCGGACAAACAGAAGAAAGTCTCAGCTGTGCACGATTTACGTAACCGCGGCCAGCGACGCAGGCTCCGTTATTTCACGTCGGCTACGCATTCAAATGCTAAACTGGTTCTCTCCAAGTACCAAAGTAACTAATTAAATGACTTTAACAATCAAACCAAAAACAAACCAAAATCAAACCAAAAATAGAAGACTACTACTTTCCGTGAATTTAGAATTGGACGATTTTTTTTATTTGAGATGGTTTTGGTCTTGGCTCTAGTCTAGGACAGAGGTGACAGAGACAAAGTCGACGATGGAGTGAGCTTACCCAGAAGAAGCCTGTTCACTCTCACTTTGAAGAGATTAGGGTTGTGTGCGCTCAGAAACACATAGACGCAGGTAGTGAGCTCCACTCTTTTGCTGTGCGCATTATAAAAGACATTTGGAAACGCTTAGTGCGAATTGGTGGAATATCAACCAGGTAGGGATGGTAACTGGCAGTGCGTCTAGATGTCCGATGATAGAAGTGGGCCGGCGGAATGAGGTCGCAGAGTTCTTGAGCACACTCACCAAAGTACAATCTGTAGAAGACCGACAAGCAGGCAACCTTGCGGCGATGAGCCAAGCTGTGAAGCTTGGCATCCACCAGTTTTACGTCGCCAATGAACCTCTTAGCTCTGCGATGATATAACGATTGTTTCTGGTCTACCAAAATTATGTCACAGCGTTCAGAATGGCCAATTGCAAGTCAACAAAGTATCTTGCCACTTACCGACAACTGTTTCCGTATCATTAGCGTCAGTATTGTTTTCTTAGTAACTCGGTATTCTTTTTTTCCAGCCAATATTCGATTGTTCTTCAAGAGCATCTTTTGTGTCAAATCCAAATCGTATGTAGTTGTGACTTTGGCACCTGTGTACGAAAAAAAAAACTTTTCATTAGCAACCATTTTAGCTAACCTTCCGACTCTAGGCTAAATTTACATTTCTTTTTAATCTCGTACATACAACCTTGTCAACCAACAAACTATTTTGTTTTTAGTCTTTGCCTTGACGCTAATTTACCTAAAGTCTAATAATACATAGTATATGTGACACCGGTAGCAGACACAAATTAATAATGTTAGGTAATTTCCTGGTTAACGCATGGGAACACTCCTCGGCAATGATTCTGTCGTTGGAAATGAAGCAAATACTAATTAGCTGCTAAGGTGCTGATTCGCCATCACACGTAAGGAACAGCTACTCAACAGCATGAGTGCAATACCGGATATAGGCACCTAGATCACTTGTGTCTTCTTGACGCAACGCGACGTACGCTGAATAAATTGCATTAATATTTTATAGTATTTGTATCACATTTTGTCATGGTGACAGTTTTATAACATGTTTATTGTAATCCCTGGAGGTTTCTTTTATAAGGCCACACATCAGGAATTCGGAGCTCGTGACTAAGTAACAACAACTGCACGGTTCAATCCATCAGGTTAAGCTACGCTTGCCGGGGATGGTTCGTGGATGGGTGACCATCTTTACATACGGAGACTCCTTGGGTATCCCTTGGTAAGACTGGTTGTCAGACTTTCGGGCTTCTGATGACCCGTAACGACTGTCAAAGATCCACGAATGACAGCCGGGACCAACGGCATAATGAGCTTTCCGAGGCACGGATAGATCTTGGTATGTAAAGATGGACCCATCGCATCCACGGACCAACCGCTACAAGCGCAGTTAACCTGATCGATTGACCCGTGCGGCTGTTATTACTTACCAAAGGGTAGTACCGGCTGTCATTCGTGGATCTTTGACAGTCGTTACGGGTTGTCAGAACCCCGAAAGTCTGACAACCTGTCTTACCAAAGGGTATCGTATTACCCAGTTACTGGGTTGTGGAGGTCAGATAGGCAGTCACTCCATGTAAAATACTGGTATTCAGCCGCATCCGGTTAGACTGGAAGCCGACCCCAACATAATGGGGAAAAGGCTAGGCAGATTGATTGACATCAGGAATTCAAGATGATAGTTTTTGAAGCTCCAATCCGACTACCTATCTAAAATTCTCTCTCCATTTGAGTATGGCTTTCTCAATTTCAAATAGGTCAAATTATCAGGACAGTCTGAGAATTTAATCTATAGCTTACTTATGGAAGATCAGACACAGGGTATTTATAAGCACTCTAAGCGGTGCCCGCTCTGGGAAAAGTAAAAAGCTTTCATGAAAGCGTGGCTATCAGTCGAGAGTCCAGGTAAATACAATATACCTACACACATAGTTAACACATAGTTTAAAAATAACGCGAACTCACTAATTGCTTAGGTACCGTTCACGTCTAATTCAGGTTAGTGATTTCCGAATTACTTCGTCGTTTTGTCCGAGAAAGAAACGAAAGCATTTCTCAGTGTATTGTACAGGTGGTTCGACGCCATTTTCCTCTATTTTTACCTAATTTGTTCTTGGCACAATGGAAATGTGGAACACAATTGCTTACAATTTACAATTCATTCGACTATTTCAATTACTTTGAAATCATTCGACTCATTCCTTATCTTTTTCTAATGTATTCGACTTTTATAGATTACTCTTTTTTTATTTCCCTGCTCTTATCCCAATTTATTTGGGGTCGGCGCAAAATATCCCTTTTTTCGATACACCTCTAGTCATCACGGTAGTCACCTAGTCATATCATCTTTCACACAATCCGTTCATCATTTCTATGGTCTTCCCCTACCCTTATAGCCATCGACATTCATACTCAAAACTTTGCTCATGACATTTTCCTCATTCCTTCGCATCACATGCCCATACCATGACAACCGATTTCCACACAACTTTTCAATCACCGCGCACCGGTGCCACTTTCAAACTTCCTCTTATGTACTTATTTCTTATTCTATCCATTCCCGTAACACCACACATCCCTCTTAGCATACTCATCTCAGGTCATGCAATTGCCTTTCATTCATCCCTTTTGTGACCCAACATCCTTTTATGACGTTGAGGCTAATTATTCAATGTTCCAAAAATAACTATTTATTGTAATAAACGTTACAAGTAAAAGTTTTTGTTCCCACTATCGCCTCCCACACTAAACGAAAGATTTACCTACAATTTATTTTATTTTTATTTGACCTACAATTAAGTATCACTAAGCACTGCCTACCCACGGCAACATTGACCCTAATGATGGACACTTTGACATTGTGTCCGCATGATAAACTGACATTGGCTGACATTAATGTAACTTTTAGCTGACACTACAAGCAGTCTCAGCGGTAAAAACAAGAAGGCAGTGAGTTTTATTGGTGAAGACTGTGCAAGCTGAAAGGTGGTACAAGGCTTTACTTGAGACTGTAGCGCATTAGGGATGTTCGCAGAGGTACGGATAGATGACTTTTACGCAATCATGCGAAAGTTTGTCGCCTCCCTGATGCGTCGGGTGCGGGGCAGCGCCAACAGCCTCTTGGTCACTGGCGATATAGAGCGGAAGGTCTATTCTGCCGTCGTAAGACAAAAGGGCACAACTAACATTTAAAAAAAAAATCTACAAAAAATTGAGCAGATCTGCCTTTTTTTTCTGATTCTAAATATATATGTAACTCAATTTTTTTTTAAATGTTAGTTGTGCCCTTTTTTCTTACGACGGCAGTATTGCTCAGGCACAAGAACAAGACAATACTTGTAGTACTGCCTTCAAACCGTGCCGTCAAATAATATTGTTGATATTAAGGGGGAAGCGTCAAGGTAGCCTGCGAAATTCAAATTTTCTTACGTTTTTTGCAATTTGCAAGTTGGTATTATATTGTACGTTGATCAAATTATAATTTGCGGGCGTAACAAGTATCTATTTACATAATTAGAATCATTAAAGTGATAATAAAATTCTATAAGACCAGGTAATCCTAAAAAAATACTATTTCATGAAATCTTGACATTTTAGGATTATACTAACTTAAGGAGTTGTATTACTGATTCTATTGTAAATAATTCTGTAAATACATATTTGTTACGGCCGCAAATCATACTTTATTTAACACACAATACTGACTTGCAAATTGCAAAAAACGTAAGAAAATTTGAATTTCGCGGGCTACCCTGACGCTTCCTCCTTAAATGTCGGTAAAACGGGCTGGTATCTGCAAATCCACGTCAATACGCGTATTTTGCGTAAGGGGATATTGAAAGTATTATTTAATTGATTATTTTTTATGAATGATGACTTTGACATTTGACTATTATTATTATCTTTACATACGTGAAAGCAACGTCAGAAAGCACTTTCTGTCTGTCTGAGAAGGCGTAAGGCTAACTTTGATTAACTTAGTGAAAAATCCTTTATTTTTTTGTAGAATTTAATGTCTAATTGTACATCATTTAGCTGCTACATATTTATGATTTGAAGATAATAAGGAAATTACCTCAACACATAAATAACAATTGGCGTCATACAAATAAAGCGGGTGGTAGAACAGTGAACAATTTTAATGAAATGCGCGATCAAACGATACGCGAACAGAAAGTAATATCAATGTAGCCGTGCCGCATGGCATCGTTAAAATATCTGTGAATACTGCATTCAAAGTAGACCAACGTAAATAATTATCCCTACAGTAATTTGACCTAAACTTGCCGAAATTATTGTATTTTAAGTCCAGGTATCGTATTTCGGTTTGATTTCCCAGTTTTTTTCGTCTCAAACCTCGTTAAGGCTTGTCTTTCCGTAAAATCGCGGTCATTGTCGGACTACGTAGAAAAGAAAGAAGCGCTGGTAATTTATTGCAAAATATGAAGCAATTATCTGTTTATAAAAAATGTATTTATTGGACTAATAAAGTAATGACTTGAAATCATTCCTTATTATTTTGTAGAGAACTGTAGGTATAACTTATGAACACTTATAATGAAAATTTTAGGAGTAATATGGTAAAACTAGAAAAAATAAACCTGGATTTAGTTTTTTTTTCTTTAGTTCTATAAACTAAAATAGTTTTCAGGACAAATGAAAGCACTTCTTATGTATTAACTACTGTGATTACTGTGTATTTTTTCCTATCAAAAAGATGCTATAGTTACTCTAAAAGATGGACACAAACTTAGTTTCCGTATTTTACGGAGGACAGATTCAGCCTTGTTCGGCCTTGGTTTTCCACATCCATAAACTCGATAGCCTTTCTTATTGGATAATAAAAACACAGATTTTCCTCCACAACCAATATAATTTATGGCTCATTTAAGCTGACTTTAAATAAAAGCTGCATAAAAAATTGATTATGAAGAACGACGATGTGTGTTCCTACCTGCAGTACATGCTTCTTATGTAAGTAGTTATTTAGGTATTGCAAGAAATACATATGTACTGTAAACATTGTAAACTATAATGTTTAATATAATGGCATATAATGTTTTTAACTGTTGTTTGACTTGTCGTAGAAGTTACTCGTGATAAGCCAGAAACTCGGAAGCCCAAAAGTCTGACAACTAATATTTCTAAGGGGTATCGACAACCCAGTTACTGGGTAACACCCAGTAACTGGGTTGTGGAAGTCATATAGGCAGACGCTCCATGTAAAATACTGCTATTCAGCTGCATCAGTTAGACTGGAAGCCGACCCCAACATAGTTGGGAAAAGGCAGGCAGATTGATTGCATGACTTGTCGTAATTTGAAGCAACATTAGAATGTCTTGCTGTAAGCATTTGTCCATGTGTTTTGAATTCTGCTTGTTAATGCGTGCTAGTAAGTATTTTGGTTGCATGGGTACAAATCAACGCGAAGGTGTGATAGCCACTCTTATTTAGGTAGAAACCTGAAGTCTCGACGTAAATAGGGAACTACTAGACGGTCGAAATTGCTAGACAAGCACGATTAAATCACGTATTTGTCAAGCAGTTTTGACCGTCTCCCATTAGGACTTTGCGACCGAATTCGGTCGTAAAGAGATCGCTATCTATGTCGAGACTGCAGCCCCAGGGCTAAATCTTTTTAGGTCACGAACTTGCATAAGCAGTGTCGTGGGCGGTTGTGACTACCGATAGGCTTATTTAGAAAAGATCGCTGAATAAGCGCGCTGTTAGATTTTCAATCTCAGGGCCGAAAGATGAAAATCAAAAAGCATGCTTATATTTTGGCATTCATTTAGGCGTCGTCTAATGTTAGTGAAAACGGGCACTAGAGTAATTGGATACTAAGGTTTGCAAAAGCATTGCAACCAGCTAGGATGCAGATTAATTGAAGTCATAAATTAATTCTAACTATACATTTTATTTAGGTTAATTAACTGGGGATAATAAAAGCTTAGTTAAGTATAGTATACAGCAGTATAAGTTAAGTATAGTAGGTAGCAGTATAAAATAACTACTTCCCGTTTACTACCACTGCACACACTATTTCAAAATGTTAAAGTAGGTCACCATCTACAAGTAAGTATTCAGGGTTATTGGTAAAACACCAACAACCTCTTAAGAGGTCATTGTACTATTTTCGCGATTTCAAGTTTGGTCCCATAGTAAAAATTGTTCATAATGATGAGTACAATGACCCCTTAAGAGGTTGTTGGTGTTTTACCAATAACCCTGTATAGCTAAAAGTTGCAACTTGCCTATGCCTATGTATACTTGCTTCTGCCATGTAGGTATCGGAAATTAAGGAAACATTACACAATAAAATAGGTCCGTTTTGACAAGAGGGTGTCCCTCTTTGTCCCGCTATGTTTGTCTCTCTTTGGCATATGAAACGATATGGGCTGTCAAAACGGACCTATTAGGTATTTTGTGGCGAGTTTAAGACGCAGATATATGCCAACACCCTTGAGTGCATAGCTTGCGTGATTTGTGCTGGCCTCACGCAACGCGTCGTACGTCCTCTCAGGAACAGGACTCGCTCATGAAGGAGTGCTGTCCCAAATTAGATGCATTATTAATTTATTATACACTAGCTTCTGCCTGCAACTTCGTCCGCGTGAAATTTCTTGTTCCCCGTCACAGCCCGTGGCATCGCATCGCCCGCCCGCGCTATTTCTTCGTTTTCATTAGCGTCCTTTCCGACTTTTTGTTCTTTTTACTCGGCTCTTAAGGCTGTTTTTAAAATAGCCTATAGCCTTCCACAAAAATTGGGCTATCAAATTGGGCTTGCCTGGTTGATTATAATCTCAGATCAGATCTTATGGTCGAAATTGCGTGAGCAAGGTCTTCCAAATGAGATCATTAAGCCCTTATAGTACTGGTATGACCACCAAATCAATCAGGTCAGATAGTCGGGTGCTCTGTCGGCGGCGTATGGGTTGGGGGTGAGACAGGGCGGTCTGACTTCCCCGACGTTTTTCAGTCTTTACGTCAATAATTTGATCGAGGAACTCAGTAGCACTGGTATCGGATGCTCTATTGATGGTAAGGCAATTAATAGTAGGTAATTAATTAGTTATGCAGATGATATGGTGCTGCTGAGTCCCTCGACTGATGAACTCAGACGGATGCTTAATATATGTGAGGATTGTACAATGTACGGAAGAGTGAGCTTGTGGTGTTCAGAGTTGGTACTAAGAAGTCTAAAACAGTTCCTCCGGTATGTCTGTATGGTGTACCACTAAATAGAGTGTCGCATTTTAGGTATCTTGCCCATATAGTGAATGAGGACTTGAATGATAGCAGTTACAGGGAGAGGGAGCGAAGAGCGTTGTCGGTCCGATTTAATATGCTGGCCCATAGGTTTGCACGATGTACTAAAGAAGTGAAACTCACTCTGTTTAAGGCGTTTTGCCAGTCATTTTACACGTGCAGCCTGTGGGTTAGACATACGCAGAGGGCCTACAACGCTCTTCGCATCCAGTACCATAACGCTTTTAGGGTGCCGTTGGGGCTCCCGCGATTCTGTAGCGCGTCGGGCATGTTTGCGGTATAGATAGCTTTCAAGCAATTATGCGACAAAGAACAGCATCCCTGATGCGGTGGCTTCGGGGGAGCACCAACAGCATCTTAAAGGTGATAGTGGATAAACCTGACTGCCCGTTCTTGAAGCACTGGACCCGTATACACAGCTGCAGGTCTGGTGCAGCGGGAGGTGGACTTAGTTATAGTTATAGGTTTTTGAATTAGTTATTATTTTGTTTTGAATTTTTTTTTTATATTATTTTAATGGGGATGTTACTAATATAGTTTATAAGTGTTACTAACAACAATATGAATCATTTGTGTTCGAGTAAATATATAATAATACTAATACATGCAAAAAGAATTTTTCAAATCCGACTGGGAGTTTCAGAGATTAGCCCGTTCAAACAAACAAAAAACTATATATGTAGGTAACAAAAAACTATATATAGACAAAGTATAGATAAAACATAAGGTATTTTATTAAAACACTTATACTATAAGATAAATAATTAAATTATACTTAAAACTAGAATTTCGTGAAAGACGTCGCCTGGGTGATTTTCATGTCTCCTGTGGTTTAGGGTGTGTGTTGTCTGTTTTCAATTTTTCATACAAAAACATCATCCAAATTTCCGACTTTGCCGATAAATTTTCCAAAATAAATCTGTCATACAAACCTTGTCCTGAAAATTACAAACCACAACAAAAAAAGAATTAGCCAAATAGGTGCAACCGTTCTGAAGTGATGCGCGTACATACAATCAGCAATTTTATCCGCTTTAGACAAATTAGTTACTATAAATAAATTACTAAATTACTTTACAAATTAAATACCTACACTATGCCACATAACAAGTTATTAAAAAAAAGCTCTAATGTAAAATATATATATATATATGTATTCTAACCAAACCATTAACACCGCTCGTTTAGACGTGGTGGTATTCAGTTTAAAATCATCAAGTCAAAGTCGATTATCGTCGCCTTAAATGCAGTCATTCGTCTAATTATAGGAAACTAGCTAGCGGATTACAATCATGAGTGTTGCTAGCGAAAAGTACTTACATAACAGAATCCAACTGAAATTATGTACAGACGCCAGCACATCAAGCTACTACAATTTATCAAATTTCTATAATAGATTTTCACCTTTATAGCTAAAGTATTAGGTTCAAGGTTGATTGGGAAAATTTTACAGTTTCGGGTAGATTGATGTGCTGGCGTCTGTATAAACTAAAAGCATTTATCTTAATTGAACTAATTACAGGCAGTTTTGAATTGTCACGGAGTCAGTCAGTCAGAAAGATGAAGCTAGTTGCCCATTCCAAATCGTAATAGATTCCTATGGGGAAGAACGGGCATGAAACTGCATACAAACTCTTTCAAATCAAAATGTTGTTCACAGTAGGTGTAGATCTCGTTACACTTCGCTGCAGAGTATAAAAAAACCGGCCAAGTGCATGTCGGACCACGCACCATGAAGGGTGCCGTAGTTAGAATGAATTTACCCCAAGAACATACTTAGCATTGTGGTTGAAAAACTTGTTCTCCCATACATTCCAACTATAAATGTAATTTTGTACGCATAATATTGAGAGATTTACCGTGTTATTTTAAGACCATAGACTTCTTATAAGTTTTCCTGTAATCTATAGGTATAAAACTATTTTCTATGTTTTTTTTTTTTTTCAAAACTTTAGGCTCAGTAGTTTTGGAGATAAGGAATGGTCAATTTTCTTAAATATGATATTATGTCACACTGTACAGTTTGCAAAACTTTTTTTTTCTTATTTGCCCCCCAAAATTGACCCCCATATTCATAATTCATTTATCATTTATTATACATTACACGCCCGTGTTTGGGTCACAAAAATTCATACGTGTACCAAATTTCAACTTAATCGGTCCATTAGATTCGGAGAAAATTTGGCTGTGACAGACGGACAGACAGACAGACAGACACACGAGTCATCATATAAGGGTTCCGTTTCTTCCTTTTGAGTTACGAAACCCAAAAACTAAAAATTATATGGGAACTGGCCAAAGCGGCGAGCAATTTGATCCATTTGCTCAAATTACTCGAATCCAGTTACTCGCTATTATTCCAGTTTGTCGTCGGTTTGAGTCGGCAGTGCAGCCGACTGTGAAATTAGGACGTGATTGCTGAACCGCGGTTTCTGGTCAATAGCTTCGGCCGACATGTTTGTACCAATAATCCATGGGTCAATGAATTAACGATGTTCGCTTACACCGCCATATCACTTTTCTGGGAAAGAGTTTGAGGTTTTTTTTCACACTATGTGGTGAAAAATGGTTGCACTGCAATTATTGTTGAGAGAGGTAATATACGAGCCTGACATACATATTGACTATACATTATTGACCAATTTTAAGGAAGAGAGTCCCAGCATCAAAGACTAAAAAAGGTTCTATTTTCATAATTACTATTTATAGTTGTTTCAAGCTGCCAACTTGTTCTATGGAGCTTTTTCATTGTTATCCGACATCAAATACTATTTTGCTTAAACTGGGCACAGGTACATGAATTAACCATCATCATTATTTTTAAAGGCTTGGCGACAGATTTCTTAATAACAGTTTATTACGGCAAGCATACAGCCACGGGTAAACATATATTTTTGTACGAGTAATTCCAAAAAGCGATACTTGTTTGTTAATTCGAGGCAATCGAGTATTTTTTTCATTCTTATTTTAATGGTATTTTACCAACATACCGGTTCCTACAGGAGGTCTCGACCTCAGTCAGATTTCGTTTCTAAGAATCATTAGTTTCACAACAAAATAGGCCTTAAGTAGCACCGAGTAATGGTATTATAGGACTTTTAAAAATTATAAATTATGGAATGAATTTTATACGTATAATTTATTAAATTCCCGTTCGTGCCACCAGGGGGACGACGGCAGTGGGACGAACGAGAATACACCGACCTTTCATGAAAATGATTAAAAGGCTCGTTTAATCATTTAAAAGGTGTGGCAAGACAAGACTGTCTCCTAGTAGCAAAGTAGATAATTAATTCCTCATCATCTGTACCCTTTTCCCAATTTTATATGAAGCGACTGCCTATACCTCCACAACCCAGTTACAGGGTAATAAGATACCCCTTGGTAAGACTGGTTCTCAGACTTTCGGGCTTCTGACGACCCGTAATGGCTGTCAAAGGTACTCGAATGACAGCCGGGACCAACGGCTTAACGTCTTTCCGAGGCACGGAGGGGTCTTGGTATGTAAAGTTAGTCACCGATCCACGGACCAATCGTGGCAAGCGTAGCTTAACATGATCGGTGGCTATTATAACTTGGCCATAAGCCCCTCGTAAGTAGGTAATTAAAATTATGGTTACAAAAATAAAAAGGCTCTCAAAAAACTGGTCCTTTGCGCGGCCAAGGTCTTTTACGCATACCCGTTTAATGTTTAATGCTTCGCTATCTTTATTTATATTCTCATTAAGTTGTACCTTCTTCAAGGTTCAAATAGTCCCAGTGTGTTTGATCCTTATACGGTATTATTTTCGCCTTTAGTCCATCAATTTTACAAATGCCCAAAAAATACAAGCAATTAAATAAAAGTCTGATACTTCTGAAAGCATAATAGCATCAAAATGTATCGATCAAGTATCAGGGTGTTTCAAAACGAGAAAATTTAAATGCCATATCCTTACAAAGGAAAGCAAAATTCAAACTTATGAAGTCATGCATGAATCACAAAGCAAGATAGCTTGCGGTAATTAAATGTAATCAAAGAGTCTGTTTTACTTTACGACAATCAGCATTCAATCTACGACACTACTCGATCTGTGTTTAGCATTCATAGAATCTACGAAACAAAACATTGTTTCATAATGTATTGTATTGTTCTCGCGATAGAACAAAGTATGGAAACTTCTGCACGGACTAGGAAACTGTCGTTAATGATATAATTAGCAGTCGAGAGATCTTTCACGCCGCATTGTTTAGGAGTTACTATTTTATAGCGGTTGTTAGCACCTTAATGAGTCTTTGAATTGTTGTGTATACTTGCGATATAATCATTTAACACTATAATAAACGTTTGTATGAAGTTACGTGGTCAATGAAGGTTGAACCTGGTTATGGAAATCTATGTGGAGCTATAAAAGCAGTCATCCATTTATTAGGTACATGTTGTCATTTAAGATTCAATATGTACAAAAAACATTTAAAATGGTTTGGTGCTGTATATTTTTATGTAGGTGATCAGAAACAATCAGGATCTTACTGAGAAATACTGAGAATGATCAATGAAAACCGTATTACATAACTTGTCAATACAGCCGTGAACTAAGCCATTGTTAGAATCGAGGGTTTTTCTGCCGATATTACCAAATAGTTATTTCTGTACAAAAAGACACCTTCGAACCGTTGTTATTATAATATAAGAACCTGCACAGATTTTGAGGAGAAAAACGGGATATCAAACAGCACAAATGACCTCAACTGAAATTATGGGAATCTGTTGCACGCAGACATATCCTTGAAAACGCAAACAGTATAGATGCCGACATAACATGATTTACGGCCAAGGTCGACACGCTATGGAGATTATTGGAGATTCTAGTTTTTGTGAAAAAATCCCTTGACTGCCTAAGCCTTCCCTTAAACTGTGTCCTGCACCTTATATCACAGTGGTATAAACATTCTGTACTGCTGCATATTAATTTATAATTGTGGTGTTAATCATTCAATATGTCAAACAAAGCATGATATTTGGCCAAGCTCGACACACTATTCGGAATTCATCTAGTTTTTGTCAAAAATCCCTTTTCGACTTGCTTGCTTTCAATTTTTGATTACACTGTGTCCTTCACCTACCTTATTATATTGTGGTTTTTAACAATCTACATTCCAGTACCTATATTAATTTATAATAAATTGTGGTGTTGTGCATTCTGTTTGACAAGGCGATCTTGTTTTGTCCACAGGCGGTCGTGAATGCCGGGCCGCATGGATGGCGGCGCACGCCTGCCGCTCGCTAGCCGTTCTACTCACTGTACTTACGCTAGTTATAGCCAAATGTAAGTAATTAATAATAGATAATATTAAATTATAAAATAATTACACTAGCACTACTGCTGAGCATGAGGTCCTGGGTTTGATTCCCAGATTGGGCAGTGTTATTGGGTTTTCCATCGGGAATTTCTCAATAGCAGCCTGTCTGGATTTGAGCCCGGTTGATGGCCATAGGCTCGCCTCGTATTAAATGTGACTTAAACATAACTGGCGAAATTAGGATGTACTATAAAGTATACCTCTGCCTAAACCTACGCGGATTACAGGCGCGATTTTATGCTATGATGTGTTATTGAATAGACAACCTGAACAATGAATGTACCCGTACCAGAACCGCGGGATAAAACCAAAGTGCCTGACCAATACTGATCATAAAAGGTTCTAATCATAACAATAGAACTGCACTGTGATAGGTATTACACAGCAGTTTTGTGCTGAAAATACATATCAGCACCAACGACGATGACTGTAATGCTCAAGATGGTTATAAAGCATAAAGATCTACATATTTCAACAGATTTTCGCATTTGTCTCCCTGTCAGCTTTTGCTACATCTGTAATAAAAAGTAAAAATGTCTTGAAATAATGTTACTGAAACATGTAGCAATGTTTTCGAAACCACAATTTAGGTTCAAAAACTGTCTCAGAGATTTACAATAGGACTTTGTAATATGATAACGTCACAAGAATGATCCAAATGCTCACGGATTACGCAACTCTTAGCACAATAAAATGGTTTTTCGGTGTTTCGCTTTATGCTCTGTTACCAGCACTAAAATAATATTGTCCAAGGCAAGACACGAACACATGTCATAGGCAATTGAGTAATATTGAAATCAAATTATATAGTCCGCGCAACAATAAAGCGAATTGTTAAATACCAAATTACAGTCAGTTTTAAAATGACATTATACCGACTTGTTGGTATTGTCAATTGCCTGATGACTAATCCGGGTTTGCCGGTTGTAATGAGTCCCACGTTTCACGTAGGTGTACCATACCTAAGTGTTTCAACCTGTACAAGGAATTAATATTACCATTGAACTAAGTAGAGTTGGATTTCTCATTATTCTCGTCGGCTGGGACCGGCCTACTTTCGTCCATAGTAGGCCTCGCATTCGAGCTACATACTGCCCTACAACGGTCGACAGATCAAGGCCACATTAAACAGCAAAAAGTGGTGACAGTCGTTCACCCGGAGACAACACTATCATTCAGGTTACCTACTGGCGCGGTGCCTTTCGCTCCTTCTTAAAATGCACTCCACTACAAACACTCAGTTTTGAAATACCAAGAAACGAGTATCATTTGAATAAACATTGGAATGCTAAACGTTCAATTAGGGACGGTGAATATATTGTTAACTAATATTAGTTTTCGGCCAGATACATGGTTGAAGCCTACTGAAACTGTATCCGTTTGTGCAGAGTTGCAAACCGTTCTAAGTGAAAGCCTATACTTATTTCAAGTTTCAATAACTGTATATAATTGTATGTTTAAAATACCAACTTAACCTACGTGTTAGGAATATTACAAAGCACGCTACGCTACATCCGAGTTCAGATTTTGAAAAACTGTTTATTAACTTACAATGCAACAAATTAATTTAACAGATTAAAATTTCTAAATGTTAACTCACCTATTTCACGAGTCGATCTATTCTATGAAGTTAATGTCGCAATTTTGTTTTCAAAGAGCATATTTTGATCAGATTGCTATCATTCGTTATGGTTTTTACTAAAACACATCGTCATGTAAAGTTTATAATCCCACTGATTTGCAATAATTAGTAGAAGCTCAGCAACACATTATGAAACCTGAAGGACCAATATTTATTCAGTGGTGACGGAGCAAAAATATAACTACGTATAAATTGTAGCTGATTCATTTTAATCTATATATCGGTTGTCCTATCCCAAACACATGAGACCACTGTTTTTCAACGGTTCTTCATAAACTAATTTGGGGATCATCAAGAACGAGATGCTTAGGTACCTACTTATGTTATATTTTTGTGACAGATGCTGAGTTAGAATCATGGCGGGGTGCCGGGAGGCCGGCGACGGCGGCGCAGGAGGCGGAGGATGAGCGACGAGATATCGAATTGCTTGAAGCAGTCAAGGAGTCTATGAAAGAATGGGAGCAAAAGAGAGCCAGAACAAGGTAAATATAACACCGTGAGATAGTGATACAGGTACGAGCGAGTACTTACGCGAGCTTAAAGCACGATGATTGTTTTCGCCCATATATCTCTCAAAAGTTCGCGTTCAATGACACATGGACGAAAAAGATTATCCAGCTTAGTACCTATTTGTGATGTAGAAGATGTCAAGATGAGACAAAACTAAGTGCGGGCCCTAACTGGAGGAAAGTGGCGCAGGATAGAACCCAATGGAAATACTTTAATTAATTGCTAGGACGAGGCGTTTGCCAAGAGGCATACTTCAATTTGAACAAACGTAACGAAAAAGAATTCGCTGGTTTGCGAGAATATCGACGTAATTCAAAATTCTGTCACATTGAATACTCTATGCCAAACGATCATAAATCTTTGATATTTTATCGTAAACAGAGACGTTAAATATGATAAATTTTCCTTTAATCAGTGAAGTCAAACTCTCAATAAATCATTTACATTTTGCGATATGCAATAACATTTTTAAAGAAATTTAAAAATGCCATTCTCTAAAATCAATCATTTTTAGTTCCGTCGCTATTCTCGCGAACCAGCGAATTCAGAATAAAATATAATTCTACTAACTGTATTCGCCACTCTGTTGATATTGCCGGTTGAAGTCTTACTTTTATACTACCTTCACGCTTAAGGTGAAAGCACCAGGTAGCCCGCGAAATTCAAATTTTCTTACGGTTTTTCCAATTTGCAGGTCAGTATCAGGTTGTATGTTGATCTGAATATAATTCACAACTGTAACAATTCTGTGTTTAAAGAATTATAATCGTTAAAATCATCAACGCAACTCTCTAAGATATTTTTTCATGAAATTTTGACATTTAGGATTACAGTAACTTAATGAGTTGTATTACTGATTCCAATGATTATAATTTTGTAAATACATATATGTTACAGTCTCGAATACTTTAATCAACATACAACCTAATTGCAAATTCTTGCAAATTCCAAAAAACATAAGAAAATTTTAAATTCGCGGGCTACCTGGAGCTTCGCCCTTAAGAATTATTAAGCACGCAAGGTATTACGCTTGACATTTCCGTCTTTTAGTAAGGTATTGTTGTCATTAATCATCATTATCTGCATTTATACTGTTAAATTTCAATATGGAAATGAACTATTGTGCAAATAACTGTTACGTGTAGCTTTCGATCTCCGCAACAAATACCAAGGAGTGAGAGTTACATCTCAATAATCGGTAATGTAGGCTGCGTCCCCCACGGCTATGTTATGAGATTACTTCTTTGTTTTCCTTCATAACAAAGCTTTGTTTGGATTGTGTAAAAAATTTTACGGGTTACATAAGTTCAGGCGTGTAATAGCCACTTCACAATGCGTCCGTCATATTTTTCTTTTGTGCATACCACATTTTTTTTATTTATACATTTTTGGGAAGTAGTTATGAAAGCTTTTCCATGTGAAATACGGAAAAGAGACAATTGAAACTAATTCTTCAATAAACTAAGCTTTGGCATCTATTAGGTCTCCCAGCTACCTATAGTTACTTAAATTTTTTTTTCAGTCTACACCAAAAAAGTTTGTGCTAAAACTACATAGTTATATGTAGTTTTAGCACAAACTTTTTTGCAACATTTAACATACCACTAAAGTTATTTAAAGCGGGATATATAAAATAAAATAAAATTAGTTTAATTCGAGTAACAAGACTCATATACAAACACATATAGCAGAAGGTACAGACAGGATAACAAGCACAGACAAAAGAACACTCACAAGGTAACAATATGTCTGCTGCAGCATTGCCGTATGTAAGGGCAATCCAGTCTGTTGGCGATCATCACCAGGACGGTGTTGGCGCTGCCCCGCACTCTGCGCACCAGAGACGCGCACCGCTTGCGCATCGTCGCGTGAAAGCAATTGGTGCGCGCCTCCGCGAACATGCCCGAGGCGCTGCAGTGGCGGGGCAGCCCCAACAGCGCCCTGAACGCATTATTGAACTGGACGCGGAGGGCGCTATATGCCGCACGAGTATACTTTGCCCACAGGCTGCACGTGTAGAGGGATGTACAATAAGCTCTAAAGAGCGTTATTTTTACCTCCCTCGAACAACGCACAAACCTACGGCTATCATATTACCTCTGACTGACCACGCCCTCCGTTCCCGCTCAATGTCCGCATCGTCTTTTAGGTCAGCTTTAACAATATGACCTAAGTATTTAAATTGTTCCACTTTTTCAAGCGGCTCAAAGTTTATACACACAGGGGGTACACTATCCATACTTCTTTGACTAGCCCCAAACACCATGAGTTTACTCTTCCCTGCATTATATTTCAACCCATGGTTCAAGGCATACTCTTCACAAGTCCCCATCAGTTTCCTAAGACCACAGACCGATGCACTCAACAGCACCATGTCGTCAGCGTAGCTCAAATTATTGACGCATACTCCATCCACATGGCACCCAACATGCAGGCTGCTGAGCCCAACGATAAGGGCATTCACATAGAGGTTGAAGAGCGCAGGAGAGGTCAACCCCCCCTGTCTCACCCCGCACTCCAACCTATAAGGTTCCGACATTACACCCGCCCATCTGACGCTATTGATCTGGTGTCTGTACCAATATTTAAATATATTTGAGAGTTCTGTGGGTAGCCCGATACTCTCCAGTTTCTCCCACAGGATGTTATATGACACCATATCAAAGGCCCTGGAAAGATCCAGGAAACACGCGTACACAGGAGTTTTGCGATCCGTATAATATCTGACAACATGCTTAAGACTCAGAATCGCAGCTTCAGTGGACAGTTTGGGCCGAAACCCAAACTGATTGTCATGCAGTGACAGATATTTATCTAGCTGAGTATTAAGCAAGCCGTCAAATACTTTTGCTATAATTGTTGCAAGTGAAATAGGCCTGTAGTTATTTACGTCGGCAACCAACTATATACCAACTTTTTTTTTTCATCAGATCTTCACCATATTTTGATGAGAGAAACTTAGTTTACTTAAAAAAAAAAACATCGAAATCGGATCTCATAAGGTGGAGATATCCAGTAGCCCCCATTTTGCCCATTTTTGGAGGAAGAATAAAAAATCCCCGGCGACAAAAAAAAATATAAATAGTCGTAAAACCTGTTTACCAAGTTACGTCCACATCGGTTGTAAAATACGACCTGTAGAGGAGTAGCAACAAACTGACAGACGAAAGCAAATTTTGCCACACAAAAGATATGGAACACCTTTGTTAAGGAAAATGGAAATTATGCAGATGTACATATTTTAACCTCGTTGGTTGCATTGTTCTCAAGCAGTTACTAGATTTAACACATAGCTATAAACTTAAACATAATTAAGTATGTAAATTTGGAACAAACAAACCTGGAACATGGAACTACATACCTACAATAGCTGAAACTTTCAAGATAATAAACAACTATGAAATAAAAAAATGTTCTCAGCACAATGCACTGCATCCAAACTGAGAAAGCACAATTAGCCAAAGTCCTATATCGGGTACACATGATTGGACTAATGATAACAAACAACTTTTACTAAGGGACAAAACTGGTGGATGTCAAGCTTCCCAGCTTGGCTCATCGCCGCAGGGTTGCCTGCTTGTCGGTCTTCTATAGACTGTACTTCGGTGAATGTGCTCAGGAACTCCACAACCTTATTCCACCGGCCCCCTTTTACCATCGGACATCTAGACGCACTGCAAATTACCATCCATACCTAGTTGCCATTCCACCAATTCGTACTAAGCGCTTCCAAACATCTTTCATAATGCGCACGGCAAAAGAGTGGAACTCACTACCTGCGTCTGTGTTCCCAAACGCATACAACCCAAATCTCTTCAAATTTAGAGTGAACAGGCTTCTTGTGGGTAAGCTCACTCCATCGTAGACTTTGTCTCTGTCACCTCTGACCTAGAGTGAAGTCAAGAGCAAACCCATCACAAATAAAAAAATAAAAAACCTGAAATCGTGAAATAAAAATCAGCCGCTCCCTACATTTAGACGAGTTATGTGAACATAAAATGATCGAAACTTTTTGTTTCGCGATTTCAGTTTTGGTCCCATAGTAAAAGTTGTTTGTTATCATGAGTACCTACAACCATGTGTTAAGTATCGGTCACTAATTACCAGCTACCCTATATGTATATCTGTCTAAAAGGTACCTATATCAGACAGTTCGTCCTCAAATTCTTCTTCGCCTTCTACTTCGTTTCATAAATGATGATTTTCTTCACAGGAGTAAAAGATCTCAAGGCAGCGTGTGCTATGGCGAGTTTGGATGTTTCGAAGATGCTGGTCCTTTCGCGTACTTGGAGACGCTGCCCAGCTCACCGAAGGAGGTCGGCACGCACTTCCTCCTCTACTCTACTGTCAGCAGGTACGCAAATGTATACGCAAGCAATTTCTTTTTTTTTTGTGCGCTTGTGCCTAATCTGAGCTAGGCCTGAGACCCTACCATGATTATTCGCGGTGCAATAATTGATGTGCAGGGCAAGTGGATTATTCCGATCTGTCCCCCTGTTAGCAACGACGGGACAGTTCTAACTTTATAGACTCCTATCTGGGACAGATAGGGGTGAATATACTTGCTAACAGGGGGATAGATCAAACTTTTTCCGATCTGTCCCCCTAAGGGGACAAAGCAGGGTGACAGATCGGAATAATCTGGGCAAGTTGAGGAGTTTCACCAAAGATGGTTAAAATCGCTAAACTTTTCGCATGACACTTACGTTTTTATCTAGTACTAGTTTCAGCCCGCGATTTCGTCCGCGTGAAATGTCTTGTTCCCCGACCCACCCCGTCGCATCGCGCTATTACTTTGTTTTTCCTTAGCGTTCTTTCTGACTTTTTTTTTCTTTTTGCTCGTCTCCTAAGGGTCCTAGCGTGATGTTAAATAGCCTTCCTCAAGAATTGGGTTATCAAACACGAAATTCAAATCCGGCTGGTAGTACTAGAGATTAGTTGCGCGTTCAAACATACAAACAAACAAAAAAATATAAACTCTTCAGCTTTATTATTAGTAGGTATACATATACAGAGTGCCCGGAAATTCGACCTATTCCTTGAACGGGGTTATACCAGAGGTCATTTCCAACAAATTAGGTAAGTAACTAATATGAACTATGGGTCGATTTTTTTTATATAAACCACGACTAAATTTAAAAAAATATATATAAAATAAAAAAAGGTTTTTTTCCACTTAAGATCCTTTATTTCTAAAATTATGGAAATTTAGAGCATTTGTTTTTTTTTTTAATGATCACTCATTTATAATCAGTCAGAAAAAGCACAAATAAGTGTCGAGAGAGAAGTAGTTATTTTTAAATTATTTGTTTTTGGTGACCAGTCTGAAAAACCATAAATTTTCGACCCGTAGTTGGTGGGGCTTAATTTATTGAAAATTACCTCTAGTAGGTATAACCCCTTTCAAGGAATAGGTCGAACTTCCGAGCACCCTGTAGATTAACTTGTTAAAAGTGTATGGTCTACGATCCTTAATTAGATCTCCGCTTGGATGGTGCCTATTTGACATGCTCAAAGAAGAAATAAAGTATTTCATTCTCTTATTTTGCTATTCCAGAGGAGACCAGCCACTGCTGGCTGTGTCAGCAAGCAACATGTCTGCAGCATGGGGCTGGGCAGCGCGAGCCTTCGAGCCCAACCGACCGACCAGGATCATCGTACACGGGTTCGGTTCTAACTGCGACAACGTGTGGGTTTATGAAATGAGGTCCGCTTTGATGGCTGTTGTAAGTACTTTATTTCGATTTATCGCTGTACCTACTATTTATCGTCTCCTCAAGCCCTTTATTTCGAGACCTCTCATGGTCTCATGGTCAATCTTTTTTCAAGTCGTTACTTATTGCCGTCTAAAATCCTCATATTATTAAAATCCATACAGACGTCAGGATGATAATAAAAGAAAGATACATAATGTAGATACGCGTGAAAACCAGAACCCTGTCTTTGCTTTCACGCAGTCGGGTAAAAATGGATATTAAATTTTCACCTATCGTAAATTCTTAAATGATCTAAGTACGTACCTACAATACGTGGAAGTTGTTGCATTCATTACGTCCATATGATATTGTGAACCGTAAGCGGAAGCGTCCTTGAGAGGTGCTTCCTGTCTTCAAACAATTTCACCAACATAATATCGTAATACATAATTATGAACAGAATACTAATAACTAGATCAGGAGCTGCCCAGACAGCAGATTGTTTCATAATGGGGAACAATTACATAACTTTAAGTATATTAACAATCGTATTGTCAGATTTTTATGGCTGATAGATACTTTCTTTTGCCAGCGGCTTCGCCCGCGTGGATATTGGAAATTATCCCGCGGGAACCATACATTTTACCGGGATAAAAGTATCATATCTGCTGTTCCAGGCTATATATATATATATATATCTATATATCTATCTCTGCGGTAAATTTCATCTAGATCCGTTCAGCCGTTCTAACGCGATTGAGTAGCAAACCTCCATTCATCCATCCATCCAAACTTTCGCATTTATAATATTAGTAGGATTATGATGCCAGGTGAAGTACTTATCTATCTGCTTAACATGACAAAGAATTGTTTTTCCTTTTGCAGGAAGAATGCAACGTGGTTTGTGTAGATTGGGAAGGAGGGGCGACTATGCCAAACTATCTTCGAGCAGCTGCGAACACAAGGCTTGTCGGCAAGCAGCTTGCTATGCTGTTGCAAGGTAATTTGACTCGAATGACTAGATTGAACAATGAAAACATTAAAAAAAAAAACAACCGACTTCCATAAAAAAACACTACAAAGTGAAAAATAAATTTAATTTCGGAAGTCGGTGTCTATGGATCTGTAATTTAGATTTTTGCCACCGACTTCCGAAATAAAAGATTCTCGATGCAGGGACGTAAATGGTAGAGTTCTCCTAATAAGAACTAGGAGCTGATGGTGAAGTCACCATTACCATATGCATTGTGACGAGCATAAATTACTTAGCAATTAGCAGCCATATTAAAGTTATCGAATCGCACCATTCGCAACCCGTGAAATACTTAGGTATAATTGAGTAGTTCCCATGGCCATCTGTCGCCTCATCATCAGTTCCACTTCAAAAAATGGCGCTTTCCGAGAGCAAATGCATGAGTTACTATAAAAAAAATGCCAAATTACTATAGATGTGCCTATGAAATTTGAGGGTTTCCCTCGATTTCCATGGGATTGGAACTACTTCGAGAGTAAGCCTTTCAAACAAAAAAGAATTTTGAAAATCCATCTATATATGACGGAGTTATGCCCGAACATACATAAAAAATATATATTATTATAAACATTCGAATTGAGAACCTCCTCCTTCTTGGAAGTCGGTTAAAAACATGTTAAACTGCATGAATATAATTCTATTTTGCTATGACGGACGTCCGTTATTAAAAAGTGATTGCATTTTCCAGGATTCGCCAAGCATATAGACTTGCGGTTCGAGGATGTTCACCTGATCGGGTTTAGTTTGGGCGCTCATGTCGCCGGTTTTGCGGGCTCAGAGTTACGGAATATAAGTCGGATTACAGGTTAGTACAAAATATTACCTTTTATGATGTTAGAATAATATGCTCTCCAAATAGCTACTAAAACCACGATCTACTTTGTTATTTTCCATTTATCGCAATCCTGCTGCTACCACTTACAGACTAGCATCGAAGATAGTTTTTAGGCCTCTCTCAGTTGATCCTGATCGCCAGTTGGTTTTTTTGTAAAAAAAGAAACTGATATACCTGTTTCTTCTTTTCAGGACTGGACCCAGCAGGCCCTCTCTTCGAGTTCCAGGATCCTCGTGCCCGTCTGGACCGTTCCGATGCGAAGTTCGTGGATGTCATCCATTCTAACGGCGAAACACTTATTCTGGGAGGTCTGGGCGCCGCGCAGCCTCTAGGACACGTCGACTTTTATCCCAACGGAGGCAGGGTGCAGCATGGATGTTCTAATTTGTAAGTATTTAAGTTTAGGTACTTAAGTGATAAATTCTTCAAACAAGACGTTTTGATTACGCATATGAATCAATCGCGAAACATGAGTGACGTATGTAGGTCGCACATCGCTGTATAGTGTACGTTTTGAAATAATTAGGTACTGATAAGCAGTAGATAAAGCCGATGATTCATGGCAATAAATTCTTGATTAACTCATTACAGTATCTCACTGTAATGAGTTAATCAAGAATTGATTGCCTAGTACCTACCTACAGCTACTTTAAAACGCTGCAGTAAGGGCGGGTTACTTCGACCTAGGGCATAACTTTAGGCCAAATTGAGATAGATGTTTAGTACCATTAAATCCATGCAAAGTTCCGCAAGTACTCGTCTATAAATCAAAATCAAAAATCATTTATTCAAACTAGGCTGAGAATCAGCACTTTTCGAACGTCAAAATTACATAAGACAGTCCCCCAAAACACCCGCCCTTCACCACTTCCTAGTGCTTTAGCTGGGGAGAAGAAGTGGCGCAACAAACTCCCCAGAAGCACAGCTGTCTGTTCAGTTAAAAAAATTGATTTTATACAGCACTGCGCGAAATAATTTAGGTATTACGTAACAAAACATGAAATTAAATTAAACTCATTGCCATAAGTCAGCTAGCACACGCCAATATACCAAAAAGAACAAAAAAAAATCGAAAAGAAATAAAAATACAAAACTAAAAACGTAAACAGAACTTTATAACTAAATAAAAGCCTTCAAGCATAAAGGGCGTACTCACTTACATATAGCCATACATTAGTATATATTATATCGCCATTTATAAGTTACCGAGTGGGCAGTTTAAACATTTATCTCGATTTGGGGCAAAGGTATGCCCTAGGTAACCCGCTCTTACGGTACGCCCTGTAAGTGAAGTAACTTTGAAGGAACCTAGCTCGAAAAATCCGACTCGTAAGGCCAATTTACAAAACACTATAGTCAGATTTAATAATAAATCAATTTCTTGTTTAAGATTCGTCGGGGCAGTATCAGATTTCGTCCTGCCATGGGCAGCAGCGTCAGTGGAAGGCCGCTCGCTCTGCAACCACAGGCGAGCCTACAAATTCTTCACAGACTCTGTTTCGCCAAAATGTCACTTCCCGGCTTTCCCCTGCGAGAATTACGATGCCTTCCTCGAGGTAAGTTTAATACAGTTACAATTCAAAACGATTGCGTAATATAACTCTCGAGATAGTAATTTAGATACTTACATAGGAAGTCTCATTATACTTCATATAGGAACTGTTGCGGTTGAGCAGTAGGTAATTTAAAATATTGCATATGAATGTTACGATTTTAAATTAAATGAAATTGTTTATGCTGTAAATGGGATATCGGAATCACTAGTTTTATGAGCTCAAAACAATAGCTCAATTTAATTTTCTTGTGGTAGACCACACAATCAATGTAAGTAGAGCTATTTTGCCATATTAGCCGAATGCGTAAAAAAGAACTATAAAAAGGATGGAAATAAGAGTAGGTACCTATTTCTGTCTCCAATCCCACTTAAGAGGGCTCTTGCCGGCCCGTCTATCGTCAACGCGAGCATGGTCGAAAAGCTTGTTGTTTCATCCAGCGCAACACCCGTTGACTAAAAAGCAAGTGAGAACGCGATAACATTGAACGAAAAATAGTGTGCGGAAATTTTATGAAACTTGTTCCACGAAATACGTGTTTTTTAGCAAGCCTTACAAGTTTGTGAGATAAATGTTTGTCATTTAGAATCTCCATTACATGTGCAAGGTTTCTATTGATGTTTTCTTTACTTTTACAATTTATGAGTAGGTACATTATGAAAGGCCAAAGTTCAGGTGAAAATTGTGCAAAAAAGCAGATTTTTGGAGGCATATACTGAATTTGTTTCTCCAAATTTTTAATTTTCGCTTAATACCTATTAGTTCAAACAATTCTTAGAAAGATGTATTAAAACGCTATGAGCGTTTGTATGAAAAGTATGACGGGTTCGCTGCTCTTAATACTATAAAACAATCTCATGCATTCAGAGGTAATAGGTATTTAAGAGGTAGGTAAGATGACTCCGACTGAAGGAGATTGTTTTATATAGTTACTATAGTTATAGTACTAGCTTTTGCCAGCGGCTTCGTCCGCGTGGATGTTGGAAATTATCCCACGGGAACCATTTTCCCGAAAACATGTACGGTTATGTTTTCGGGAAAACAGTATGCTATGTGCTACTCCATCTATATCTGTCCCAAATGTCATCCAGACCCGTTAAGCCGTAACAAAGATCCATCCATCCAAACTTTCGCATTTATAGATAATATTAGTAAGATTAAGTGGGATTGGAGACAGAAATAGGTCATCATGTTTGCATCTTTTTAAATTCACTTTTTACGCAGTTGTTTACCTGACTGCAAAGTTAATTTAAAAGTTATTTTTAGTTAAGATTGTTTTTCTCTCACTATATTAGGTAAAATTATATTTCAACCCAGTAAAATTCTGGGTGTATTTGACCTGTATAGGGTCATGTATTGTATGTACCTTTGGACATTTCAGACTATCTCCAAAATGGCCTCACACTGCACACAACACCGATAGCATCACGCCACTCACTGGTGTTGCTAGAAAATAAAAATGCCACCACAGTGTTGCAATATTATATTTTTAGTACTGCCAGTTTTTTTTTAATTATAATCAATGTCCAAAGGTAAAATCGTCCATAGGTACATACAATGCATGACTATATGTATATAGGGTGACTGGTAATTAGTGACCGATACTTAAACACATGATTGTACTCAAGATAACATAAAAACTTTTTAGCAAAAAATAAAACCGACTTCTAAAACAAAACACTACAAAGTGAAAAATAACTTTAATTTCGGAAGTCGGTGTCTTTCGTTTTGTATTTTCGTTTTTTGCCACCGACTTCCGAAATTAAAGTTATTTTTCACTTTGTAGTGTTTTGTTTTAGAAGTCGGTTTTATTTTTTAACCGACTTCCAAAAGGAGGAGGTTCTCAATTCGTCTGTATTTTTTTTTTTTTGTTTTTTTTTTTTTTTTTGTATGTTTGTTACGCGATTACTCAAAGACGGATGGACCGATTTAGAAAATTCTTTTTTTGTTTGATAGGGTATACTTCCGAGGTGGTCCCATATAAATTTTATTAACTTAGCTTAGGGAGTTTTTGAGTTAGCTTCAATAATGCGTATATTTCCCACTTATTTTATGTGGATGATGTGATGGTGTTTTAATAACTTCCTATCACTGTTATTTACATGGCTATATCTACAATTATTGTGCTCAATTATGTATTCGAATTTGTGTGGGGTAGGTTCCACAACTAAAAAGTGAAAAATAAAAACTTTTTAGCAAAAAATAAAACCGACTTCCAAAACAAAACACTACAAAGTGAAAAATAACTTTAATTTCGGAAGTCGGTGGCAAAAAACGAAAATACAAAACCCAAGACACCGACTACCGAAATTAAAGTTATTTTTCACTTTGTAGTGTTTTGTTTTGGAAGTCGGTTTTATTTTTTGCTAAAAAGTTTTTGCTAAAAAGTTTTTATTTTTCACTTTTTAGTTGTGGAACCTACTCCACACAAATTCGAATACATAATTGAGCACAATAATTGTAGATATAGCCATGTAAATAACAGTGATATGAAGTTATTAAAACATCATCACATCATCCATATAAAATAAGTGGGAAATATACGCATTATTGAAGCTAACTCAAAAACTCCCCAAGCAAAGTTAATAAAATGTATATGGGACCACCTCGGAGGTATACCCTTTCAAACAAAAAAAGAATTTTCCAAATCGGTCCATCCGTCTTTGAGTAATCGCGTAACAAACATACAAAAAAAAAAAAAAAAAACAAAACAAAATACAGACGAATTGAGAACCTCCTCCTTTTGGAAGTCGGTTAAAAAAACCTTTTGGGACCAAAACTGAAATCGCGAAAAAAATCAGCTGCTCCCTACATTTTGACGAGTTATACTAACATGAATGTATGGGATAGCTGATTTATTTTCGCAAATTCTGGTTTGGGCCCATAGTAAAAGTAGTTTGTTATCATAAGTACAATCATGTGCTTAAGTATCGGTCACTAATTACCAGTCACCCTATATACAGGTCAAACAGATAACCCTTCTTTTTTGGCCCGGACAGATACACGAGTGGGTTTGACGCAGAATGTGCACTTGACGCAAAATGTGCATTTCGCAAAATATGCACTTCGCAAAATGTGTACTTCTTAAAATAGCAGTTCTCAAGATGAGTGTGAATTTTATCATAAATGGGGCAAAATAAAAATCGTTTGCTTACAATTTTTTTTTTATATTTTGCATGATTTAATGATGATATAGTAATCACGTTCAGGAAATGTTTGAATATGTATTTTCAGTACACGGCAGCTATACACATAATATAAGTACTCCAGCCATTCATTGTAATATGCTGTGCACTGCATCTATCTGTATTTTTTTAATAAACATATATAATTATTATTACATATTATTTTAACCTTATTTTAACTAATCGTATTGATCACGCTTACAAAGAATACAATTCTCTATAAAAAATATAGGTACTTACATAATATTTCGTAAGTTTTCAATTTACTCAAAAATAGGAAATTGTAAGCAAACGGTTTTTATTTTGGCCCATTGTGATAAATTTCACATTCATCTTGAGAATTGCTATTTTGAGAAGTGCACATTTTTGCGAAGTGCACATTCTGCGTCAAACCCACACGAGTGATTCTATAAGAGTTTCGTTTCTTCATTCGACATACGAAAACCGATTCATTCTTGAACCAATTGTATTTTTAGAATTCAAATAATTATTTTCATCTCTCGCTTCCTATATGTATAAATTTCATGTATTTGTATCAGGGCCGATGCTTCCCCTGCGACGGACAGCGCCGATGCGGCAACATGGGCTACTACGCAGATCGGTCTTTGGGTCGCGGTCAGCTTTATTTACTCACCAGGGAGGAAGAACCGTTTTGTGGTATTTTACCTAACTTTATATTTGAGAACAGTCTTTACACTACTGCCCAAATTTGTCCCAAAGGACCCCCTGATTGAGGAATAGAATCACGAACTTATCTACGACTTTTTCATAACGACGCCGCGGTAAGCGAAAACCTGGCGATAACTTGTCAAATTGTACAGAAAATATCTCGTTTCGCAGCGAAACCGTAGCGGTAACCGTCGGAGTGAAAAAGGCTACAAAAATTCTACCATAAACTTTCTTTTTTTTTTTTCAACAGAACAAATGCCATTCATTCAGTTAAAAATGTTAAGTTTCGACGCAAATGACTTCAGTCCACTTCTGCCATCTCTTTGCGGATATTCATGTATGGTTCTGTATATTTCTAGCTCATCAATATCATGTGTCGGTGTGGGCCGGCAGCGGGTCCGGAGATAAGGCCAACTTCGGCCGAGTGACGTTGACGCTACACGGCGACTCCGGACTCAACGAGTCCTTCCCTATGACCAAGTATGTTTACCTATGAATAATTTCCCAGCCAGCCAGTATTCACCAAGCTGTTCTAGCAATTTATTGGTGATCATTCAGATGCGCCTTACCCGTAAGTGCGGTAAATTAAACACATATCAAGACATACTAAATTTAAGTTCAGTAGGTACACCTTTTTCTTTCTATTTCATTAAGAAAAGGTCAGACGATAAATATTAGTTTAGTCCTGACGATGAATATTAGTTTATGGTAAGCGTACGAGATGATGGATTACACCTACATAAATTAATGAATTACCTGAGGAAATATATCAATCGTGTCAAAAGTAAATATCACCTCAGTGTCCTACGGAAACATTACCTGCCGACGTGTCTATAGTTGCTGCGGTCGATCGACGGCCTCGGTCGGTTAATGTCGTGGATCCTTAGTTTGTTTGTTTACCTTACTCTGATGAGGTGCTATGGGATGGTCTCATGACATTTGTTGGCTGATGCCGCTGTGTAGTAGCTGCTGTTGTAGAATCTGTGGTTGTGTGGGTAAAAACTCTGGATTCACATACGGAGTCTTTGCCTACAGAAGATTGGGCTTAGTTATTGAGTTAATTTTAATATTTAGTTATGCAAAGATTCGTGCAAAATTCACGAGAACCTACTGCCGACAAATTGCTTTGCAGTTTGGCCGGTGTTAAGTGAAAGTAAAACTGTATCATTGTGGATGAAATATAAAGTTGATGGCACTATACTACTATTATTAACTTGATCAGGAACGAAAAATTGAAAATAAATACTCTTGTTTTAAATTTTAATATAGTTTAAACCACTTCCCTTTTTCCAGACGGGAAGACATAGTGAACGGTAGCGCTCGCTTCACGCGGGTACTAGTGCCGCATCCGGCACTGGGCGTGCCACTGCGGGCTACCGTGCACTACGCGGGATACAATGGATGGCTCAGTGCGAGTGCCAAGTCCATCCACATACACAAACTACTCATCACCGACAGCTTCGCTAAAACGTGAGCATATTTTTTGTTTCACACTTTTCTCGTTTAATACATTCCCTGTAAGCCAGAATCTACACTGGCGGCCAACTAAAAAAGCGCTCGAACGATGTAATTCAGTGAGTCTCAGGGTATAGACTTGAAAATAATATTGGAGGAGTAGGAAACTACCACAGTTTGCACTTATTTTAAAAATACCAAAAGAATGCAAGATAGCAAACTTCTGGCTTTACTTTTACTTGGTAAACATTTAATTTATCTTTTTACAGTTCTTCATTCTGCAAGAAAGGAATCCAGTTATTGTCTGAAGAATCAATCGAAATGCCACTCTATCCTGGCGATTGTGAAATACAACCGGTATTTATACTTTAATTTTGTTTCATATTGTCGTACCTGCTTGCCCATTCAATGATAAAAGATTTTAAATCATCTTTTAATTTGTTATTCAGGATAACGAACTATCAAATACAACGAGTAGCACCCACGAATTTTTAAGTAACAAAGAAAATACAACGAAAGAAGAGGGCAACACCATCGACCCCGTTGACAACGAGCTGCCTGAGGACTCACCTCTGCGGCCCTTCACTCTTGTGGACGCCTACGAGTGGACAGGCGGAGAGAATACTGGCAGAGCCTTTGGTATGACGAACACCAAGACTGCTCCCAGTGGAGCCATCGAAATCGCCGAGCCAGTACTCCGACCTCGTCTTCGAAAAACACCTCGACAGCGAGCCGACTCACCTGACGACCACGAGATATCTGAACCATTACTAAGAGCAACCCGACCACCGAGAACGACAACAGTATCTCCATTGATTCGTAAAGCTAAGAACTACGACATGTCCACTACACCCACTTACGAAACCGTAACGTGGAGCGAGAGAGCCGAGAAAGAAGAAACCGGATTCGTAGTACAATTCCTACCATCTAGACTGGCATCCTTCATCTCAAGGGCTGAACGATATGCCAGAGATACCCTCTTACCTTTAGTGTCAGCCTATGCGCCGCGCTTGCCAATATTCGGTTCCCGAGAGGTGCCGAAACCAACTGCGAGGTTTATTCCCACCGAGGATATAAATGTGACAAGTTCTGTGCCAGTGCCAACACCTACTTTAGAAATGAAGATCGAGACATTGCGGACAGTGGGTCCGCCAGGGGTGAAGCGAGAGGTAGAGTCTCCCGAAGACCCGGAGATACCAGTGACGACCACGACGACGACGTCTACTACCACAAGTACCACCACACCGCCATCGACGACAACCACAGAGAAGATTAGGGCGTCGCCCACTGAGATGTTGAAAATAGTCGCCGGACCATCCGCGTCAACGAGTACAGCTTTACCACCCGTAGCTTTGAGAAGTGAAGGTGAAAAGATCGTGATCGTGTATCCAAGCAACGCGAGAGACGAGAGGAAGATTCGGTCGCATTCGTACCCTGAGGAGCTGCAGTTTGAAGCCCTGTATCGGCATACGGGGTCGCCGACCGACCTGCACGTGGACCTGCCCACGTTCGCCCCGCCAACCTCCACCCTCGCGTCCAGTACCACGTCTGCACCCAAAAGTGAAGCGAAATACATTCCAGTAAACTACGTCAAACCAGGCGACGAAGTAGAATCTAAGTCTAGAAAAACATAGCAAGTTTTTGAGACTGTATGGTACCTATGTTTGATTTTGTAAATATCACAATCTACAAGATTAGTATGTTTGTACATAAATTATTTTGTTTTTAAGTAGCAACTACAAAATGCGTACATTTAGTAGTAAAATTGCATGTTCTCAGTAAAAAAAGTTGTTTATTTCTGTTGTTAATTATTGAAAATGCCTGAATAAAATTATTGTGTAAATAAATTTAGGTCTAACATAGAATAAGAGACATTTTTATAAAATAAAAAACTTATTTATTATACAATTCCACTCTTTTCTTCAACTTCCTTAAGTAACATTCGGTGGAACCAATTATCATCAAACTAAAGAGGTCAAGACTTCCTGAATACACAACAAAAAAATTACACATTCCTCTAGTCTAAAGAACAATCAGTGTTTTCGTATTTGATTCAAATTAACTTATTGTTACATGCTATCAAATAATAAAAATATCACATGAATAGTGTCAAACTAAAATTATTGGAAACATGAGGATTCTGAATGTCGTATTAGAAATACATAGCAGTGCAATACTGTCAAGGTGATACGAATAAGAATGGTACAGTCCTTTCACAGTTAATTTACCATCACTGTCAAAATGACAGTGATCTTTAATTTCATTACAATAAGGTTGCTGTTGGATTGCTGCCACTGACAAGTCTGTCAAAATCAAAGTGATCTTTAGTTACGTTACAATAAGGTTGCTGTTGGATTGCTGCAGTCAGAGGTAAAATAACTCTGAACGGACTGTAATGTAATCATTGTATCTTGGATGAAACTCATAAACAAACTACATTATACGTTCGTTCATAGTTGGTAGGTACGATCATGGAATAGAAAAAAACAATTGGAACTGCCCACGCAGCTATCCGGTGCGTGTCACAATTATGCGGAAAAAATGTAAAATAATAACAACCTTCGTCGGTTGTAACAAGACTTAATTTTGTATGAACAGTAAATAAGCTTTCGTCAAAGTTGTTCATACAAAATTAACCTTTTGAACGCCATAGCATTAACGCACGCTCGTGCCCTCCACACCAAGCCACAATTTAGCCGCAAATACCTAGATACAAAAAAAAAAACATAGGGATTCCAAGACTTTGTCAATAAACAATATTATTATAACATTTTTGTCTGTAATTTTCTAATAAACACTACTCATTGAAATTTTATTTAACCTCGCACCAATTCCCAATTAAGAAATTATTACACGGCATTTACAGAGTTTATTAATGTAAAAGCAGACATTAGAAGACAAACACAGCACTATTCTCGATCTGGCGTCTTGATATTGTGACAATGGCGTGGGCGGCCAGCCATTATATGACTTACTCGCATCTGATTTAGGGACGTAGCAGTGCAATATCGCTTATCGATTTATATCTAATATCAGGTTTCGTAAATATCCAATATTTGATATATATCGTAATTAGGGATCTAGCAACATAACATCTCGCTTAGTGATACTTTTTAGTAGGTATGATATTATTTTGTAATACAATAAATAAAACACATTTTAAATTTGCTTTTAATCAGATATTCAAAAATAAACAATATTGTAATAGAATTTGCTGGGAACATATTCCACACAACGAGCATCGAGTTCTCTGACATAAATATGTCTAATTGCAATATGCTTGGTTTCAACTTGGGTATCTCCTTCAAGTTATATATTTCACCAAAGAGTCTTTTAATCCACACAATCTCTCGGGCCACTTCGCTAGTAGTAACCCATTCAGCTTCAGTACTTGATATTGCTACACATGTTTATCGTCGACTTGTCCAAGATATTGCTCCTCCAGAGTATAAGCATAATATCATTATTTTAAATAAAATATCTAATGGACTTCACTAAAAATGATCCCCGCGCTTATGACGTCATGGTTTTGTCGTCTATTTGTGACCATGGTGTACAAGGGACTGTTAATCGGTGTTGCGCTAGGGATACGCGAGATGAGATTAGCAAATATCGATATTAGACCTGACTAGATTTTGTTTTTGATCTATATCTGCTAGTGTGGTTTTATAAGACTGAATCTTATAATTGGTTTATCCAGATACCAAAATAATATAATCACATTAATTTAAAGTTAAAGTTTCACATTAAAAACCTAGTGCACATATTTTAGACAATATACTATATCAATAACCATACCTATGTTTTACAAAATAAACGACTGATTGATTATTATCAATCATACGTCACGTCACCAGCGGTCACATGGCGACTTCGGCCTGTGAGAACACCCCATTAAATTTTTCCTTTTATCGTCAAAATTCTCAATATCCATGGTATAATTGAATTCGCTTCAAGCAATTAAATACGGACAAGAGCTTAAATATTTAAGGTATACAAATAAAAACACACAAAACTTATGATGTAATTGTTTATTTCGTGTTATAGTGCACCGCGCTTGCTTGTCACGTATGTGTGACAATGGCGTTCAAAAGGTAAAGACATTACAACTGGCGAAAGTTGTTATTACTTTACATATTTTTCCGCATAATTGTGACACGCGCCGGATAGCTGCGTGGACACTTCCACTTGTTTTTTCTATTCCGTGGGTACGATATATCGACAATTCATCAATATTAACAAGTCCGCAATAACGGCACTCACATTGTTCGAAAGGTTCTGTTCTATAAACTTAAACACAGAAGCAACAGAGTGCTAACACGCATATGTTAAGAGCCAGGTTAATGCAATGAGCTGCGCAGTCAGTACAAATGTCTGTCATTGAATGACACACAGCTCGTTTTACGACATAGTACGGTTGACGCAGAAAATAATGCAGATGTTAGATGTGAAATGGAACAGCTAGTGATGTGTGCCTTCCAGTTCATATTCTTTATCGATAAATCGAACTTGTTGTAACAACTAAAGTTACAGCAAATACTTTCCAAATTGGCAAAATAAGGGGCGTTCTTCACTCATTACGTGAGGCTTTTTCCGCGAATTTCGACCCCGACCCCCCACCCCGCTTGGTGAGATTTGTCTCGATCCCCCCCCATATTACGTGAGGTTTTTCAAAATGCGTATTTTAAGTGTAAATACATTAATCTGTGTTTGATTGCGTTGGAGTTATTTAAATAAACATAATTTGCAATTTCTTTTTCTTGCTCTTGCGAAAAAAATTCGTGATATTTGGCGAGACCCCGTCTCCATCTCACGAAATTAATGAACGCCCCGTAATCGTATTATTATTTGATCATTTATCATTCCTCGTAGTAGCACTCTATTCGTTCACTCCTCCGTTGCTTACTGTAAGTAGTGTCTTAGGTTTACTTCATATATTTATCGGAATGCTGCGTGAGGATGCGTGCTGAAGACTTGGCGTCGAGGAACAGGGCGTGCACGGAGGTGATGTGCGCGGGCGTGATGCGCGATGCGCCGTCCGCGCGAGCAGTTAGTGAGGCCGGCGTTAGGAGCTGAGCGGCGTACCTGATGATTAAATAATCAATGGTTAATAACATTATAACAATAGTCCTCCAGGCGGAATTTCGGGCATGGCGACCAATCTCAGCGGAGACCAGTCTTCGGCGCGGGAAATATTATAGTGCACAAGTTTGTGCGCAGACACAGGTGCACTCTCTCTTCCCTCGCTCTCATAGACCGATGGGACGGCAAGCCGACACGACCGTAGCGAGATCAGACGCAGGGCCAACGGCTTAACGTGATATCCGAGGCACGGGGGTATCACGACACCAAGTTCCAAACTCGCCCGGAGTGTTACTAAGAAATTCCCGGGTCGGACAGTTTTATTGGGTTTTTCCATTAGGAATAACATAGTAATATACACATAACATAACATCACGCCAGTAATCTCCGAAGGGTCAGACATAGATATGTACCTATATCTGACAACCAACCTTCCAAGAGGTATCGTATTACCCAGTAACTGGGTTGTGGAGGTCAGATAGGCAGTCGCTCCATGTAAAATAAAAAGTGTGTAAAAGTAAATAGTGGTATTAGACTGGAAGCAGACCCCAACATAGTTGGGAAAAGGCTAGGCAGATTGATTGATGTAATAAGGGGCGAGCGTATTGCCCTCAATCGTACACAATTCCTGACGTCAGGCTGCTACAGAGCAATTCCTGATGGAAAAACCCAATAACAGTGTCGGTCCAGGGAATCGAACCTAGTAGCGCTTGTGACCGCTATTCCAACGATGCAGACGAATCAATTATTAGTACGTGTGTGCGTTTGAGTGTAACCATCGCGCTATACCGTATTATTTAACGTAAGTAATATGATACGATTCATAACAACTAAGTAGTTTTATACATTACATAATAATAAGTACGCAATATAAGTAAATAACGCTAATAACGGTCGTAGTTACCCTGGCTGTTAACTTTGT
Source organism: Dicycla oo (assembly GCA_948252095.1). Taxonomy (NCBI): domain Eukaryota; kingdom Metazoa; phylum Arthropoda; class Insecta; order Lepidoptera; family Noctuidae; genus Dicycla; species Dicycla oo. Next base: position 11,544,575 of record OX411714.1, on the reverse strand, counting down.
TGGGGATTTATATTCAGGTTTTTAATGGATTATGCATATAAAAGCTTCGGGTATCTTACGCAGAAGAATCTGGTTGAGAGTAGACCTCTCAACACCCGGGGGATGTTTAATTGATGTTTAATCAATTACGCTACGGCCGATTTATCTTGGCGAGTCCGAACATAGGCACTAAGAAGTTTCGCCCATGTTCTCTCACATTCGCCTCATGTCACCATGTAGTTCCTAAAAATTCTTACTGCGCAACCTGCAGCGCAATGTTCGGACCTGCCAAGATAAATCGGCCGTACTGTAATTCAGTTTTAAGAATTTCCTTTTAAGTTGCAACACTAAGAGCATTCTTTTTGACATTTGTGTAAAAGGGAATACACGCTTGATAAATTACCAGAAGGTTTTTATTGGATTATGGAATAGATTGTTGGGGATTTATAGAATCAACAACAATCTTGAATCAAAGTAATCTAGTTCTAGCTGTTGAAATACTGCAATTATAGTTTTTAGATAAATAATGCTAATTTATGAAAAACATTCAGCGTTGTTTATTGAATCACTCACAATCATGGATCATATTTGTGAGCCTTCAAATAGTATTGTAAAAATGAATATAAATAGCGTTTTGTATTATTACCTTAGAGTACTGTTAGCTCCTACTTCTGCCAGTGCAGTCAGGGCATCCTCATCAATAGAAATTCCTTCCGTTGAAGCTCGTAGTTTCAATATCTGAAACATACCAATTTTAGCAATTCTGTCTTCATTCAGAAATGAAGAATTCCACTGACTTTTATAAACACTGTAATATGTTTTAACCGATTCGTTGCGGATGACACGCCACGCGTGTCATCGATTTCTTTTCTTTGTGGCGGAAGGCACGCAAGTCGTGTCATTTAAAAATTGTTATAACTTGCTCAAATTACGTTTTTTGACGATTTATCCAAGACAAACGATGCATTATTTTGCACGTAGTACATGCCCAGAGCCTTCGTTTCTTGATATTTTGTGAATTTGAAATTTTCAGGGGTGGAAAACCTTTTTGACAAGAGATTTTTTCGTTGTATTATTAAACACGGACATGCTTCTTTTATCATTGAATAATTAAATAATTTTGAAAATATAATGAAGCTATTGTTAGATGAATTAACTTTATCAAAAAAATTGAACCATGAATTAAAAATACAGCCACAATTGCTTGTACAATTTGCATGTCTTTATGTACCCCAGAAAACGAGATAAAAATATTTTATGAATTAAAACAAGAAATATATATATACTGGGAGACTTTTTTTTGCGTCTCGAAAATAATAGAGTATATAAAATAATAGTGTATAATAAAATAATAAGTACATGAAATAGAAGCTTAAGGCATTGCCTTTTTTTAAATAACTTAGTATGAAATGAATTTACCAATAAATTCTCCTCATTTGTGGCCAATTTATCATATTAATTTTTGCTTGAAACAGATCGAACGCTATCTGCACAAAAAAAGGTTCGCAAAAAATGCAGTCTATTGTTCGTCGGCCAGCCAGCACAGCAACAGTATAAATATGAAACAGTATGAAAAATAAGCCTATTCGATAAAATAATTACCTACGCTCCATTGAAGCAATAGGGCTGTTACTTTTAATGTTACTCAATAAATCGAATTAAAATAACTAGTCACGCATTTTAGGGTGAACTGTACCGCGTTTCAACCCGAAAATGCGTGACTGATAACTAGTAATTAAAAAAGCATTACATAAAAAAAAAAACTATATTTAGTTTCCGTACTGTTCCATATTTATACTGTGGCACAGCGCAGCGCATTGTTTTTGTTTCTGAGAACACTTCTGTTTTGCTATCCTTAGTAATCAGACGTGCTTTACTTTCCGACCTTGTGTGGATCTGCCTAACAGTTTCGCCGAATAATACCTATTTTTGTAAAAGTCATACCTATGCCCTATTTTTCCCACGATAAGGTTCTTGATTACTTGATATTTACTAACGTTATTATTCACTGAAAAGTTAATTTAATAAAAAGTAAAGATTTTCAGGGTGATTTAAATGTACCAACACAATTAAATGAGAAAAAACAAAAATAATAAGACAAAAGGTTTGCAACATCTGCATAAAAAAGTCTCTTACCCGCCATTTCAAGGAAACGGCGTAGAAGAACACGTATTTAGCCACTTTACACCACTTATACGACCGTTCACTATCAACTTTTGATGTCAACTAAACCTAATCAGGTCTACACATGCGCAAAAAGCATAAAAAGTATATTTTTTTTTACACATGGCTGATGGCACACTAGGTGTGTCATCTACTTCTGTGGCGGTTGACACGACAGGTGCGCCATGAAATATTTGTTCGCCGCCATGGCTAAAAGTTTGCGGAACCGGGAGCCGCAACGAATCGGTTAAATTACAATGCAACAGTTCAGTTCGGTAATCTGTTAAGTACCTGCAAGAGCTCGGCTTTGTTGTATGGCAAAGTGCGAATGATCAGAAGTCTGTCTAGAAGATCTAGTGGGATTCCATGCGGTGAAATAATGTCCTCAGTCCCTCTGAAAAGGACAGTACAATCATAAGTATTAAAAATCGTTGCTAATCAATGATATTATAAGTAAAAAGACGTAGATAGGTTATACACGCTCCGAAAGTGGTACGCCGAAATGTGGCTAATTAGCCACATTTTCGTCGTCTTGTCTCTTTTTCCCTTAGAGGGCGTGTCAGACTTTTACTGACTAAAACCCACCCGTGTTCCTTCGTTGCCTATGCCAAGGCCACGGTATCTTTTTCAAACAACCCGCGACCCCAGCGGCATCGGCCCTATTGGACCCCATCTCTTGCTGACATCTCTTTGAGGCGCGCGTGGAACACAACGCGCCGTCGACCCGGGCCTGGTCCTCACCGGACGGCGAGCTACCCACTACTCACCGTCCGCAAGCCCGCGCCTACGGTGGCCGGGAATCGGCTATCGATTCCCGCCGCCCAGGGCGTCTCCTGCGGCGACACCTTTTCATACCCTAACGGCTGAATGTTGCGATGTTTGGCACACAGGTAAATCATGACTTAGGTTAGGACATAGTATACTTTTCTCCCAGTACGTTCCCGTGGGATAATTTCCGACCTCTACGCGGGTGAAGCCGCGGGCAAAAGCTAGTTTGTCAATATACAGTATCAAAGCCATGTTACTAAAGTAGTAGTGAAGCCTGTAAATAATAAAATTATATTACCTGATTTGGCATTTTCCTCTATTGGTAGCGAAGATAACTATGGGCGCAATAGCCGACTCCAGGGCTCGATGTAGATACGTGAACGTTTCAATATCTAGCATGTGTACCTAAAATTTAAACAAGATATTTCATTTGAATTAAACTAAGTACAAATAACAGTAATAAGATAATTATCAAAGTTTGTGGCTAAGTAATAACAGCCGCACGGGTCGATCGATCAGGTTAAGCTACGCTTGCCGCGGTTGGTCCGTGGACGGGTGACCATCTTTACATACCAAGGCCTCCCCGTGCCTCAGAAAGCATATTAAGCCTCATTAACTCTCATTCGTGGATCTTTGACAGTCGTTTTTGGTCGTCGGAAGCTCGAAAGTCTTACCAAGGGGTATTGTGTTACCCAGTAACTGTGGAGGTCAGATACGCAGTCGCTCCATGTAAATTAGTGGTTTTGGCCGCTATAATAACGCTCGCTAACAGATGTGGTCATCGTATGCACGGGATTTTTTTGCATTGTACAGAACCCAGCCGTAAAAATGGTACATAAGAGTTTTAGTGCTGCTTTATAGAGAGATAAAGAGAGCTCTTACTCATACCTGTCTCACAGTCTCTTTCTTAAGCCTCTTGTTGTATATGTGTGTATACAGGGTTACTGGTAATTCGACGTATATACGTCAGAGGCTGATAAGGGGGCCAAAATGCAACAAATTGAACCCCCCATATGTATGGCCGAAGTTCTAGTTTTCGAGATATTTGAATTTTAAGAGTTTTTCGATATTTACCCAAAATTTGACATTTAATTCCAAATAATAAAAAATACATATTTGAATGGGTATACCATTAAAAATGATGTTGTAGCTGGCACTTCAATTAAGCTATTGACATAATTAAAACTACTTAATTTAACAAAATAATTAAAATAATGAGCGATTTAAGAATAATATCTTATTAATATTTTCATTTTACGCTTCAAAAATGTTGTCTCGTCACAAAAATTACTATGACATTAATCGTACAAATAACTAAAACAACTTGCCTATTCTGTAAGCTTACCAAAAAGGTATAAAAGTCAATTTTAAAATACATAATTCGTGGCATGGCATGTGTTTGAACCGGCGCGGCGGCGCGCGGTGCGGGGAGAAAAATCATCTCTGTTTTTAGTTCATGATCCTCGCTAAAACAACTGATTTTACTGGCGAAATTCTTCGTGATGGGGCGGGGTGTGCGGGCGGGGGAGTACACGGCGTGTCTGCTGCGCTCGCGTCGCCTTCCTTAGTAAGTTTCGACTCTACGCCGCGCAAGCACGTGTGTTGTTATCTTGCTATTAACCAATCTCTCATCGCGTTAATTTGTTATCGATCATTATTGTTAATTCTTGTTTCTCTTGTTATTCTTTTTGTTATCATTGTTATTTCGGATAACATGGCTTCGTTTTCTAATAACGAATACGCAGACATAATGTTTTGTTATGGTTTTGCCGATGGAAACGCGGCTTCGGCTCGGCGAGAATACCAACGCCGCTTTCCCGATCGTCGACTTCCCCACGTTACTGTTTTCGGGAGCACCTATCGACGATTATCTGAAACTGGCAGTGTTCAGAGAGCACAAGTCAACGCTGGCAGACCTCGACGGTACACGGCTGACGAAGAGGACACCATTCTTCAGTGTTTTATTGATGACCCAAACATCTCAACGAACATTGTTGCAAGACAGCTCGGTATGTCCCAGTGGAAAGTGTGCTCGGTAGTACATCTATCAGGTAAGACACCCATACCATTATCAACCTGTCTAAACATTGCACGAGGAAGATCCTGCCAGGCGACTCGAATTTTCTCGGTTTATGTTAAACGCTGACGCTGACCAGGAACATTTCCTAAGAAATGTTTTGTGGACTGACGAGTCAAAGTTTGACCGGGATTTTATAACGAATTACCATGACTTACATTTTTGGGCACCTAAAGTAAGCAGGAATCCAAAAAAACTAAAAGAAACTGCGTCGCAAATGAGATTTTCCCTGAACGTATGGATGGGTGTCCTTGATAATTATTTGCTGGGCCTTCATTTCTTGTCTCAAAATTTGAACGGCGAAAATTACGAGGAGTTTTTAAGAAACAACCTAGACGATTTGTTGGCGGATGTTCCCGAAGAAATAAAAAACAACCTCATGTTTCAACATGATGGTTGCCCAGCACATTACCGGATTACTGTCCGACAGTGGCTAGACGAGAGATATCCAAACCGATGGATTGGGAGGGGAGGGCCAATTCCATGGCCAGAACGAAACCCTGATATCACACCACTTGATATGGTTTGGGGTCATATGAAGGAATTAGTTTATGTGACCCCAATAAATTCAGTCGAAGAACTTCGACAGCGAATAATAAACGCGGCACAACAGATGAGAACAACGTTCACATCAAGAGTGACGAAAACCGAAGATAGGAAGAGACTTCGAATCTGCATTCGTAATCGAGGGGCTCATTTTGAACAAGATGTGTAATTTTTTTTATAAAATTTGACGTAAATTTTTTAATGCATTTTATTTCATACAAATAGGTACAAATGATCCTTTCTCTCCCCGCGCTTATTCAAACACATGCCATGCCACGAATTATGAATTTTAAAATTGACTTTTATACCTTTTTGGAAAGCTTACAGAATAGGCAAGTTGTTTTAGTTATTTGTACGATTAATGTCATAGAAATTTTTGTGACGAGACAACATTTTTGAAGCGTAAAATGAGAATATTGGTAAGATATTATTCTTATATCGCTCATTATTTTAATTATTTTGTTAAATTAAGTAGTTTTAATTATGTCCATAGCTTAATTGAAGTGCCAGCTACAACATCATTTTTAATGGTACCCATTCAAATATGTTTTTTTTTTTTATTTGGAATTAAATGTCAAATTTTGGGTAAATATCAAAAAACTCTTAAAATTCAAATATCTCGAAATTACCAGTAACCCTGTATATGCGATGTATCAAAATTACACCCGGGTACTGTGGCTAGGAAAGTTTTAATTACCTCATCTATGAAAAGAACTCCGGGTACCAATTCAGCTATTCCTTGATCTATGTATTTGTTTACTACCTTGTTGATTTCTTTCCTTAGTTTATCTGTAAGAATAAAGTTGTATTATAATGCTGTGTGTGTGTGTGTAATACCCGTATAGAGGCATGAGGAACAGGGTGTAAAGTTCAACAACAAATTACGGAATATTTCATATTAATTTCTGGAGGAATAGACAAGGAAAAAGCTCCTTGGCTAATAGGCATGCTTCTGCAATAAGTACTTGTTTGGGTCTGCATGATTCTTATTCCTTGTCTATACCTCCAGAAATTAACCAAGTCTACATAGTAAAAGACTGTAGTAGAGACAAAGTGTATCCTCATACGGACTCTTCACATGTAACCGATGGCAGCTATGTGAAATAATATGTACAGTGGCTGTCGCTCACCACTAGTGATTGCGACTGGTCCGTGTGCGAGAAGCCGAAGAAGGCAACAATACGTGATTGCTAAACTCTCGAATCAGTGAAGATGGCTGTGAAAATAAATATATTTACCAGTAATCTCAGTCTTCTTTGGTTTCATCAGCTGCCCCATCATCGACATGATGTCTTGGCCCCCCTGAGGCTTAGCATTGGCACAGTCCAAGTCGTGCAATGTCACATCTTGGACAACTTCCTTCTTCTTGTGAACATCACCTTTTGGCAGAGGCACATATTCTTCAGCCTAGAGAAAACACTTAAAATTTATGACCAGAGAAAGAGCAATATTGAAATATGCTTACAGTAAATTACACCAGCCAAAATGCTATTTCACAAAGTCAAAGTAAAACAACATACACAAGATATGCAATCCCATTGCTAACAATGCCATTCATATTTTCGACCGTATTAAAACGAAAACAAAGTTGTTTTTTCTTTATAATAACAAACTATAACATTTACCTCAAGATCAAATTCTGTGGCAAAAGTATCACTTCTTCCCTGCCTCTTCACTGCGCCAGAGTTGGCTTCAATGTAGATGACATCACCCACTTCCACTTTCTCTTTCTGCAGTGACTCGTAAATGGTAGGGTCTAACTTCAGTTGTTTTGTTCCTTTAGCTGTCTTTAGTCCTATGATAACGTGTGATACTGTCTTGCCGTAACCTGAATATAAAATACACTTTAGTATGGTAACACAAAAGACAACAATAACAACCAGTGAAAGGTATTTTCTTTAAATTGACACAAACAAATTTTTGCTCCTAAGCATAATAGTTTAATTTGGCCATAATGATCATTCATCCTTTAATTGCATCATTCAACTGGTTTAATATTTGGTTCCTAATTATCCTTCACCTACATACTAAAAATTTTAATACAAACCTCCAGCCGGATTTTCAGTCTCCACTGGTGTAAGTTCAGTGACCTCTCCTTCATATACTTCTTTGGTCTCACGGATACGTAGACCTATGGCACGCCGGAAATTTTCCATCAATACCTCTGTTTTTTTAATTTCTGTGCTGTATACCTCACTGCCGACCATTGGGCAAAATGGCACCTGTGGATTTTTAGATATTTTTGTGATAACATCATAACATAGAACCTGTAGTCTGCGAAATTCGAAAAGCCTTTTCCCAACTGTTGGGACTGCCAATCTAACCAGTTGCAGCTGAATACCAGTATTTTACATGGAGCGACTGCCTATCTGACTTCCACAACCCAGTTCCTGGGTAATATGATACTCCTTAGTAAGAAATTATGATTATTCATTTAAAGTTACTGGATTTTAAAATAGTATACCGGTAAAACGGGGCTATTTGGCTTTGAGGGGGGTATTTGGGACAACCCAGGTTTTTGAACAATTATGTCGATAATTTTCGTTTGCTGTTTGGTAGGATTTGTTTTATGAACTCTAGCAACACATTTATAGTTAACGTCATAATTGTCAACTGTCAATGTCAGTATATTAAACAGTTTAGTAACAAATTTTGGGTGGACTTTCGTTGGTAGTGGTGAAGGCTTAACACGTGCTTTTTTTTGTGTTACGAATTTTTTCGATTTTAGTGGTTTTTATTAGTGTATACTTCAATCGAAAATATTCTTTGTGTTTGTGTTTTAGCGTAAGGTTGGTTTTAACTTTGATTTCTTTTATTTTTAAAGATTTTACCCGGCATCCACTATGGATACCAAAAAACCCCCTGACCCTCCTTATCAATTTGATTTCACTCCGGTGTTAACTGTTTCTCTTCCCGACGACAATGTGCAACCAGATATTATGGAATCCGAACCTGCAAGCAGGAAAAGATCGGCCGCCTGCCCACCAACTACCTTAATCAACCCTCCTAAGGTAGCTAAAAAGACAGTTGGTAGACAGTCATATACGATGAGAGATTTTCCCCCGTATATTGTACACGCATCTCTGAAAGATGGTCAGACCCCAGGTACTGTTCTGCACCCTGTAAAGTTTGGTATGTTCTTGACACAAAATAATTTCAGTAACATACTCCTAGGCAGTGTCAAACGCTTAGGAAGAAACCGGGTTTCAGTCGAATTCAAGTCTCACCAGGATGCTAACAGTTTTATAATCAATCCCATTTTAGAGAAAAATAATTTTGTTGCCTCAATCCCCCAATTTAACGTTACTCGCTTAGGTCTTGTCAGAGACGTCCCCATTGAATGGACTGAGGAGGAAGTCATAGAGAACATCAAGGTTCCCACTGGATGCGGCCCAGTAATTAAGGCTAGGAGAATGAGCCGTAAGGTGACTTCTCTGGGTGTTACCGAATGGAAGCCCACTCAAACGGTTGTTTTAACCTTTGATGGCCAAATGTTACCTAAACGTGTTTATTGTTTTTACTCTGCGCTTACGGTTGAGAGATACATGTACCCAACTATCCAGTGTTTCAACTGTTGTCGGTATGGTCACACACGGACAGTATGTCGTTCGAAACCTCGCTGTTTTAAATGTGGCCAAGACCACCCAGGAGATGGTTGCCAAGTCTCATTTGATTGTGCCTTCTGTGTCTCCTGCTCTGGCAATCATTATGCCAACGATAAGGCCTGCCCTGAATTGGGCCGTCAGAAGGGCATAAAAGCTCTTATGGCAGAGAAGTCTGTCTCATATGCGGAAGCAAGTGAAGTCTTTCCTCCGGTGTCAAGACCATATGCTGAAGTGTCGAGAATATCTCAAAAGAAGAAATCAGTAGCCAGTCCATCTCACTCTCCCAGTCCACCTTCCCAAAATCCAAAATCTCACCGTAAAGCGGTCTTCCTTAAACCAAAATCCCACGCTCCACTTTCACCTAGTTATGATAAGCAGGCTCATCAAGCCCTCACTCAGAACTACTCCTTCTCTCCTTCCCAGAACGGCTGTGCTTACCCTACGGAAGGTGCAAGTAGCCCTGACTACTCAGAAAATATTCTGAATATTATTTCCAGCATGCTAATGACTGTGTTAGCAAATCCTAAACAATCCCTACCTGACCACGTTGCCGACAAACTGACCTCCATTGTTAACTATATTCACAATGTCCCACCCCCTGACATTCCTTCAATGGAACGTGAGGAGTGTTACTCCCAGGAAACCTGACCTACTCTTTCTAATTAATAAGTTCAAACCATTGATCTGCAGCATCGCTGAGACGTGGCTCCATTCTGAAAGTAATTTCAGGATTCCATGTTTCAGTGGTGTTCGCCAAGACAGATCAGATGGATATGGGGGATGTGCTTTGTTCATTAATAACAAAGTACCATTCTCCCCGATTCCTCTACTCTTTGTTGGTGACAACATCAATGTTGTTGCTGTTAAGGCTGAGGATATAAATATATTTAGTTTTTATATAGCTCACCCACTAATTGAAGATCTTATTACAATTAAAAGTTTACTGAGTAATGTACAAGGTCCATTACTAATTATGGGTGATTTTAATGGCCATCATTATAGATGGGGATCTGAAACCTGTGACAACTTTGGTATAGGTCTAGTGGATATATTAGATGAACTTAATTTATGTGTAATTAATGATGGTAGCTCTACACGTAGGTCTGCGCCAGGGCAGAACACCAGCTGTGTTGATATAACTTTCTGTTCGTCTAATATAGCCAGCCTGTTTAATTGGAGTCGCTTGAATATGACTTATGGGAGTGATCACTATCCCATCTTGGTTGAAATCCCTTCCAAGGCTATCCCTGACAAAATTTCCCCACCTTTGTTAAAATACCAGCTCAACTCAGCGGATTGGGACCTCTACTCAAAAATTGTAGACTTACGTGTCTCTTCCCTTCCATCCATTAATCCTGACTCTGCCCAAGAATGCTTTTCCTCATTTTCCAACACTATATCCTCTACAGCTGATGATTGCTTCCCACCAAAAAAACCGCCAACGGGTAAAATTCCTTCCCCACCATGGTGGGATAGGGATTGCTCCGCCGTGATCAGGGCTAGGAATGAGGCCGAAATGAATTTCAACTCTGACATGAACCTGGATAACATTATTGCGTTTCAACATATTTTGGCTAAGTCCAAGAAATTACTCAAAAATAAGAAGAGAGAAGGTTGGCGGAAGTATTGTAGCTCACTGAGTCCATCCACTCCAGCGTCAATAGTGTGGCGTAAACTGAAATCCTTCAGAAGTAGCGTGAGGCCGCCCCCTGGGAACACACTGTCTGCGGAACTGGGTAACCAGTTTTTTTCTAAGCTCGCTCCAGTCTATGTCCCTGATAGGGATGAGTGCGCCGCTTCGGTATCTCAGCTGATTTCACATGACCCGCTGGATAGGCCATTTACTATTGGGGAACTTAAATCGGTCCTCGCCCATGTAAAAGATTCTGCTCCTGGAGTGGATGGATTCCCCTACTCCTTCATTACTAAAGCTGGGGATAAGACCCATAAATATTATTTGGACTTAGTCAATTATTGTTTTACCTCCGGTTTTATTCCTCCTGATTGGAAGGTTCAAGTCGTAATCCCTATATTAAAACCTGGTAAAGATCCTAGTGATCATTGTTCTTACAGGCCAATTGCTCTATCGTCCGTACTTATGAAACTTTTAGAGCATTTGATTAAAAACCGACTAGAATGGTTTGTAGAAAACAGGAATCTGCTCCCAGCGACTCAATTCGGCTTTAGGAAAGGTCTGGGTACGGCTGATAGTGTAGGTACCCTCACGTCAGAGATCCGTCTGGCCCTTAGTAGGAATGAGTCTGTGGTAGCCGTTTTCTTAGACATTTCTGCTGCCTATGATTCTGTCCTCCTACCAGTTCTCAGGCAGAAAATGCAAGAGCTGAGAATTCCGGCTAGGATCTGTCAGATCATTTGCAGTATTTTTTCAGATCGTAGTGTTCAACTCCGGATTCCTGGGGAAGGCTCTGAATCGAGGACGGTTTGGAGAGGCCTACCTCAGGGATCCGTACTTAGCCCCCTTTTGTATAACATTTATACCTCTGATCTTCCTTCTTGCCTAAATTTTAACTGTAAAGTACTTCAGTATGCTGACGATATTGCACTATTGGTCTGTGACAGCTCCATCGAAGATGCCGCTCAGTCCATTAATGTCTCTTTGTCCTCATTAAACCAATGGCTCTCAGGTCATGGGTTATCTTTAAGTGCTCCAAAGAGTACCGCAGTTGTCTTTACTCGTAGACGCCTTATCCCGCTGGTAGACATTAATATTGACGGCCAAGCCATCCCCATTAAGGAGAAGGCCAGGTTTCTTGGGGTTACCCTGGATTACAAATTGTCGGGAGTGGATCACATTGAGAGTACAGTTAAAAAATGTGAGCGCTCGGTTTCGGTCCTTAAAGCTTTGGCAGGTGTCTGGTGGGGAGCTCACCCATACACCTTAAAACTGATATACAATGCACTGGTCAGAAGCGTGTTAGATTACTGCAGTTACCTAATTGAACCATGTAACAAGGAAGCTCTGCGTAGACTAGATGCTGTCCAGGCCAAATGTTTGAGGATCGTAATTGGTGCCATGAAATCCTCCCCCATAAATGCGCTCCAGGTTGAATGTTCAGAACCTCCTCTTAATCTTCGAAGACAATACTTAGCAGATCGTTTCTTGTCAAAAGTTTTCTCCCTTACGTCCCATCCTTTACTCCCCATTTTAGAACAAATCTACCTCTCTCTTAACGTGTCTTCCTACTGGAATAATAAAACTATTCCATTGATGAATAGGTACGGAGAGCTTAAACACCTCTCCCCACCTGTTTGTCAATACCCCTCTCTTCCGGTCTTTGCTTCCGCATATGAGGTAGTCCAGTTCAGGCCAAAGATCGTTTTGGGCCTTGGTATCTCCAAAACATCTCAGGACGTAAAGGGCGACTTCGATCGGGCCACCAAGAGATACTGGGAGGGATGGAATTTGTTTTTTACGGACGCATCCAAATTGTCGTCAACAGGTTGTACAGGTGTTTCAACATACTATCAAAATTCTAAAATTGCTCTTTTATTCCAATGCCCGCCAGAGACTTCAGTATTTACAGGGGAATGCATTGGTATCCTAGAAGCTATCAATTTCATTTTAACACATAATATTAAAAATTCGGTAATTTTTTCAGATTCTCGCAGTAGCATTCAAGCTTTAGGTCAAAATCAACTTAAATCTAAAATACACAGTAAAATCATTTTTGATATTCTAAATTTATTATTCACCTGCTCTAACAACGGTCTAAACATTGAGATAGCTTGGGTTCCCAGTCACTCGGGTATAGGTGGCAACGAGTGCGCCGACTCACTGGCTAAATTTGCTTCATCTAACCCGGTGGATCAGAAGCACTTTAGAATACAAAGTTACGACTTACGAACTGACTCCAAAAACAAGCTGTACAACTCGTGGTCAGCAATGTGGCAGATAAGTTCGAAACTTAAGGGTGCGTACTACGCCGGTATTCAACCCGACATCCAGCGGAAACCTTGGTTTTTTAAATGTCCCAAATTGTCCAAGAGAACTGTTACATCCTTGTGTAGACTGAGACTTGGTCATTGCTGCAGTCCAGTATTCCTGAACAAGATCCGTGTTCGTGACAGTTCGTTGTGCGAATGCGGTCTTGATGATGGTACTCTGGATCATATCTTTTTCTCATGTCCGTTAAATTCCCAATCCTTTGACTTGTACCGTAAGATTTCCAAAATTAAAATCCCTCTCCCTACTAACTTCCATTCACTCTTGACTAACTTTTCTCCTAAACTTGTCAAACTTTTATCAACATTTTTAAATATAAATGAAATCCAAATGTAGTTGGGTGTGTAGGTATAATAACTCTGTAGATATATTCGTAGATTTGTGGTGTTTTAAATGTTTATTTTAACTTTACTAACCAAAATTGTCTCGTCCTTTCAGCTACTAACATATTATAATTAGACAACTACCACGAAGTGCAAAGTTCGACGGCTTACCTACCTACTGCGTTGCCGTCACCACATGACGCTGGCAGAATAGTCGACATCGGCTCAGTTGCCAAAAGGAAGAAAAAAAAAAAAAAAAAAACAAATTTTGGTGAAAGAGTCAGAGACCGTTTTTTACGTGAAAATTTAGGCGGCAAAACTTCTCGCACAGCGCAAAATCCTGACTGGTAAGAGTTCTGTTGTTTTTAAATGACGAGTATATATATTATCACTATGTTTTCTTACTGGTATTTAATTTTGTCATGCTTATAGTTTTTGATTTATGATTGATAATGTGTCTGGGGCTTTTTGGGACAGTGTCCCAAATATATATGCGATATTTGGGACAGCCTCATTATTTTTTTATTTTTCTGTTCCTGTTACATGTAGCTACTTCAAAAGTATGTCTGCAGAAGTAAGGAGTTCTCCGACACCCGTACAATTTTTTCACCATAGTATTTTATGTGAAATAAACAAGATATTTGGTAAAGTATCTCAAAATATGTCCCGAATAGCCCCGTTTTACGGTATATTATATACAGTATGTTAGGTTAAACGAGAGACTTACTGAGGGAGGGTATTCAGTTTTCGACTCTCGTCCCAAATATGTAAAAAATCTATAACCTTAATTTGTGAAGTAATTGTTCAATAAAATACATTATTCATGAAAACTGAGAGCGTAGGAAGTGAACTTGTAAACAGTAATCACGCGGCAAAACACGTGCCGATCCTGCCAAAAAAAAAACCCGCCCCTTTCCTTTGTGTTGTCTCCGATGCACCGACAGGACACACTCCCTCTCCCGCGCTGACCGAAGTCTATGCGAGTGCGCCGCTATTTCCGCATGTCTAATTGCGCTTCAGCGTACCGCTTAAACAACCCCGCTTACTTCGCGATAAATGTGTCCTGTAAACGTGTTGTTGAAAAAACAAAAAATGACGTATTATCAATATTCCAATGAAGAATAATGGGATATGGTTCGTGCCTACGCATTGTCTAATGATAGTGTGCGAGGAACCATTAATTCGTACCGAGAGATGTTTCCCAACCGCCAGATTCCGTCGTATAATCTTATGTTAGATGTCAATCAACGACTGCGAACATTCGGTCAGTTCCGACGCGGCGACGCATGCCCAAGGACGAGGAAGGGAGCCATTCCCAGTGCACCTACAAGTAGCCATTTCTGAATACTTCGAGCATCATCCACAGTGCGTAATTAAGTTTGTCTCATCATATCTTTGTCTTAAATTATTGCGATAACAATTCACATTTGCATTGCATTTTTGACTGTGCTAAGCCAGGTTTAAAGTATGAAGGGAAAATGGATCATACCTAAAAGTCATTCACCCGCGCAAATGTTCTGCAATAAGATTAAATCGCTAGCTCAAGAGTGCATACACATTGCGAGACTTTTTGGTATTTGGTATGATTCTGTCTGTTATTTATCAGTATTTTTTGAACTATTGTGGGTTTGAATACGTCCCTCGTTTAAACTAACATACTGTATATCGAGTAAAAGGTTCAATGAATTTTAAAAATAGCTCTGCATTGCTGTCTACTGGTAATGTACCCAAGAGACTGGCAGCATTATCACGTTGTATGGCAATACTTAGCCTCTGGCCAAGGTAAAATGTGGACAAATGTTTCAATGCCATATTTTAGTTTTTCTGGTAATTAGTGACCGACACTTAAAAACATGATTTTACTCAAGATAACAAACAACTTTTACTATGGAACCAAACCTGAAATTGCAGAAAAAAATCATTTGCTCCCTACATTTTAACGAGCTATGCGAACATGAATGTATGGTACAGCTGTTTTTTTTTTATCGCGAATTCAGGTTTAGGGTCACAGTAACAGTTGTTTGTTATCATGTGTTTAATATATTATATATTTAACAAAATTATTACTAAATATGAATTTTTAAGCAGATAGATTTAGAAAGTACAAACAAGATCTCCATCTTTGAAGTACATAATCATAATCATAATCATAAATCATTTATTTGCCTGAAATATGGTGGGTACACAAGATGTTAAATTAAATTATAGCACAGGACATATTTCACCCTCATGCAAAATTATAGCTAATTTACAGCAATTATTTGAATGAAATTACAATTCTTAGAATTATTTGAATTGTTACAATTTATTAGAAAATTTGAATTACAATTATTAGAATTACAGTGATTTCCATTACATAAATTATTGAAATATTATTTTTAAGGGCAAAGACACAGGAAATAAGAGGAAAGAACCAGTATCTTAGTGGACACCAAATCGACATGTGCTCTTACTTGTATTCAAAAAATCTTTAATAGTGTAGAAACTCTCCTGGATTAACCATGTTCGCAAGGCACAACAGAACCTTTTATATGGCAGGTCAGTCATTCCTTTGGGCAAAGAGTTATATATTAGAGGTGCCATGTAGGCACAGTTCTTTCTGAAGAGTTCTAGGTTAGGCACAGGCATTTTTAAGGGCAGGTGGTTAATTTTATGTTTAAATGTATTGTCGTTGATGGTGAAAAGATGGCTGTGGTATTTAACAAATTTAGCTACCTACTTCATAGATGTATATGCAGGGAACAGTTAGTAGATTCTTGGATTTAAAGATAGGTTTACATGATTCCGACCAATCCATGCCGTACAGTGCCCGAATGCATTTTTTCTGTGCTATGAACACCCTCGAGATGTCACAGGAATTTCCCCAGACAACTATGCCATACCGTATAATGGAGCATATGTAAGCGTGATATACAATAATAGAGGTATGTCTGCTCGTCACGTCTTTTACCTTTCGAAGTGCAAACACAAACTTGTTTATTTTAATGCATAAACTGTTAATATGTTCTTTCCATGAGAGATGTGTATCGAGAATAATGCCTAAGAATTTTGCGCTGTTTATCTGTTGTTTAAGTTTTCTCTATGTTTATTTTTAATTTATTTGTGTCTAACCATTGAATAACATCTTCTAATGTTTTGTATATTTCCGTTTCATATGTATCAATATTTTTACAGTCTATAATAATAGTTGTGTCATCTGCGAACAAGACACAATCATGTGTGAGTGCACTTGGAAGGTCATTGACGTAAATAAGAAATAACAGGGGCCCTACGATGCTAACCTGTGGCACCCCAGAACAATTAATCCTTCGTTTGGAGTCAAACTTAACTACATTATTTGTTCCAGTATCAAATTTAGAAATCCTAGTGAATTGTTTCCTGTTTTGCAAATAAGACTGAAACCATAACAAAGACGATCCCCTTATTCCACATTTGTCAAGTTTTGAGATGAGTATCGAATGATCAACGTAATCAAATGCTTTACTGAGATCTAATAGTAGAGCGGATGTTGGGATTTTATGGTTGATATTATTAATGATGCTATTTATTAAGGTGAAGATAGCTAATTGTGTTGACCGATATTTCCTGAAACCAAATTGTTCCGGTGCCAAAATGTTATATTTATCCAGAAAGTTAACTATTCTTTTAAGCATTATTTTTTCAAAGATCTTAGATAGGACCGGAGTCAAAGCAATAGGTCTAAAATTATTTTTATCTGATTTTGACCCTTTCTTATGTAGTGGCTTTATTATCGACAACTTAAGTTTGTCCGGAAAACATCCTTGTTCCAGAGATAGATTTATAATGTGAGCCAAAGGTTCCGATATAAATAGGGCAATGCGTTTCAATATGTCGGAATTAATTTCGTCATACCCTGCCGACTTACAATTTTTCAATGAGATTGTTGTGTTGAAAACTTCATCTGCATCCGTGGGTTTTAAAAAAATACTAGTATTGTTACTTTTTAAATTTGATGTGAGATGCTCAGACTCATTATTGACAGTAGCAGAACTACTAGAATTTTGAACTACATCAATGAAAAAATTATTAAATATGTTTGCTATGTCAGTTCCCGATGTAACTGTACTTCCGTTGTCGACAATATTATCAATGAATGTACTATTCCTAGGTACAGTACCATCAACATAGCGTTTAACCACGTCCCAAGTTGCTTTACCTTTATTGCGAGAGTTGGTTATGTACCTTTGGTTACAAAGCGACTGAGTGCTATTTATACATTTCCTTAACAATTTGGAATATTTTATATACTATAATTTATTATTATTGCCTCTATTTAAGTAGTAGTTGTATCTTAGCGTT
Source organism: Dicycla oo (assembly GCA_948252095.1). Classification (NCBI taxonomy): domain Eukaryota; kingdom Metazoa; phylum Arthropoda; class Insecta; order Lepidoptera; family Noctuidae; genus Dicycla; species Dicycla oo. Next base: position 11,526,830 of record OX411714.1, on the reverse strand, counting down.
CTTTTAGTTCTACAACTGATTTTAAGACCTTTCGTCATCCAAGAAATTCTGCCGGCTCTATTTTTTTTTTTTTTTTTTTTTTTCTTCTCATTTTATCTGCGATCAGCTGTCTAGCTATAATCAGATGTGGTCTTCGTTTGAGATTTTTTTGTGATGTTCCAGTAAACATTCACATTATATGGTACTAAAAAATTGAAGTTGTCACTTTCTCTGGTCCAAGTTTAGGATTTGCCATCTCTTTAGGCGGATTATATCCCCTTGTCTGTTCAGGAGGTTCTTGGCTAAGACATTGCTGTGTTTGCTCAGTCTCTGTTTATGATTTTTGCATTTTTCACATAGTTCTTCTTTCACTGTTGGTACATATAAGTGCTTGTGTATTTCTGTGTTTCTGACAAACCAGGGTGCTTTTGAGATAGTTCTTAGGGCTAAATTTTGGAACCTTTGCAAAATTTCGATATTGGAGTGGCTAGCCGATCCCCATAGTTCTATACCGTATGTCCAGATTGGTTTAACTACAGCTTTGTAAACTAGTATTTTGTTACTAATGGATAGTTTTGATTGTCTTCCTAAGAGCCAGGATAAGCTTTTCATTTCAATGGAAGCTGCCTTTTTCTTGGCCTTAATATGGTTGGCCCAGGTAAGCCTTCTGTCTAAATGTAGCCCCAGGTATTTTACTGTGTTGCTGTTTGGCAGTGGTTTGCTTTCCATGTACACTGGGGCACAATCGCCCTTCCGAAGAGTGAAGGTCACTTGAACTGACTTTATTAAGCTAGGTTGAATTCTCCATTTTTTCAGCCATACATCAATTTTATTCAACTGGACTTGTAATTTTTGAGACGCTTGAGTTGGATCTTGGTCACTCGCAAGGCACGCAGTGTCGTCTGCATAAGTCGCAGTTATCACGTCATCAGAATTAGGCAAGTCTGCAGTATAGATAGAGTAGAGTACGGGCCCAAGCACAGAGCCTTGTGGTACTGAAGCCTTCATTTCGTACAGGTCAGACAGTTCTTCCTCATACTTAACTTGAAATTTTCTTTGGTCTAAGTAAGATTTTAATATCCCGCAAAAAGAATTAGGTAGCAGAGATTTCAACTTATATAAAAGACCCTTGTGCCATACCCTATCGAATGCCTGTTGGATATCCAGGAACACTGCAGAACAGTATTCTTTATTTTCCAACGACTGTCTGATTTTGTGGACCACTCTATGCACTTGCTCTACTGTTGCGTGCTTTTCACGGAACCCAAATTGGTGGTCTGGTATTATTCCATTCTCGTCAAGGACTGGTTTTAATCTTCGTAGAAATATTTTCTCAAAAACCTTTGATATGATTGGAAGGAGGCTTATGGGTCTGTATGAGCTTGGTTCGGTTGGTGGTTTTCCTGGCTTCGCTATCATACATATTTGTGATATCTTCCACATTTTTGGGTAGTATAGTAGCCGAAAGACAGCATTGAACAGCATTGTTAGAAAGACGATGATTTTTCTAGGTAGATGCTTGAGTATTTCACCTGTGATGAGATCGTAACCAGGACTTTTATTGTTCTCGAGATTTCTTATTGTTCGTATCAGTTCTCTCGGTGTGACCAGTCTGAGTAAAGGTGATAGTTGTTGATCACTGTTCAGATAACTATCGACTTCTTCTTCAAAATCAGTCATCGAAGAGTCATTCGGAGTGAAAACCGCAGAAAGGTGTTCTGCAAAAAGCTCCGCCTTGTCGCTTGCTTTTCTGGCCCAAGATCCATTAGGTTGCCTAAGCGGAGGTACAAAATGCTTTGGCCTTTTGAAGTTTTTGGTTATCTTCCACAATGAATAGTTGTCCTGTTTTTGAGCTGACAATGTTGAGAGTTTTTCTTGGAACATGGTATTTTCGTTATCATGAATGAGCTCCTTCAGTTCTCTTGCAGCTTTATTAAAATCCCTTCTGTCCTCTTCCGATTTACTTAAATGAAGCTGCCTTCGCAATCTTCGTTTGGCCTCCAGTTTATGCTTAATCTGTAAGGGTATGTTATTTTTGCAGACTAAAGGATTCAGTGTTGGGGTAGCGCGCCATGCTGCTATTTGTATTAAATTGGTTATGTAGAATGTGGCAGAATCGATGTCTTCTTCAGTTTTAAGTTTTACTTTTAGATTAACTTCTTCTTCAAGGTAATCCGCAAATGAGTCCCAGTCAGTTTTCCGATTGCACAAGGTTAGTTTTGGCTCCCTCTTGATAGCTGCAATACTAAATGTGGCAATAACTGGAGAGTGGTCAGATAGTGTATCGAATGACGACTCCACACTAGAATTGATATTTGGCAGTCCCTTGACAATGAAAAAGTCCAGAAGGTCAGGTGTTCTGTTGGTATCCGTAGGCCAGTAGGTTGGTTCGCCAGTGGACAGCAGGCTTTGCCGTTGGGTTTCAACGCTCTTTTTCAGCTCGCGTCCTCTGGTTGTGATGAGTCTGGACCCCCAGCAAGTGTGTTTGCAATTCCAATCTCCACCACTGATATACCTATTGCCCAATGTGTTAAAATATCTGTCAAACATGTAGTTTTTGACCTTCTGGTTTGGTGGACAGTATACGGCACTTATGTTAAGGGGACCAATACTCTCATCTATGGTGATTGTAGTTGCTTGTAACCAATTTTCTTTGAACTCACTATGTAAATGGTGCTTAATGTTATTTTTTATGATAACAGCTGCCCCACCATGAGAGGTGTTGTCTGGGTGGTTGGTACAGTATACACAATAGTTATTCATGTTAAATAGTTTGCGATCATTGAGGTGAGTTTCTGAAATTAAGGCAATGTCCACCTTATTTATTTTTAAGAGCACCTCTAGTTCTGTCTTGTTTGGCGCTAGGCCATTTATGTTCCAGATGGCTATACGTAATGAGGTCATGGTTGTTGTTTACTTATGAGTGTTATAATCAGGTTCATCATAGTACTCATCTGGGATATCAGTTGGTCTATCCTTTCAGTCTGTTTAATTATGAGGTCAATGAAGCTATAGTTTTGTTCTATAGGATTGTTTTCTTTTTCCGGTTTATTGGAAATGGTTCTCTGTGACTCTTTGTGGTCACTGTTAAAATTTTTCTTTTGTGTGTTATCCCTAAGGGTATCAGCTCTTTTGACAGCTTCACTGTATAATTTGGGGTAACCATCGGTGTTTTGATATGGCTTGGGTTGTATATTATCTGGTTTAGGTACTGGGTCTTGTTTTTCAGATGTGACTTTACTTTGTGGTTGTTTTTGTTTGTTTCCCCATTTTCTTGCCGCAATTTCTTTGTAGACTTGACATCCTTTATAATTAGCGGGGTGGCTTCCAGAGCATAGAGTACAAACTGCAGGGGTGTTCCTGTCCATGGTGCATGCAGTCGTTTTGTGTTCACCAGCACACTTTACACATCTGTAAGGTTGCATACAATTGTTTTTTGTATGCCCATATTGCTGACATCGCGTGCATTGTACCACAGTATTTTTCCTTTTTGGATCTTCTATTGTGATTTTTTGATGATAAATATATTTGATCTCTTTTACCTTTCGGTTGTTTTTGTGAGGGTATAGGTTCACAAAGAATGTATTTAATGGTTCCTTGGTCGCATTGGCACGTGCTGTCACTATTTCGCCTTTATTTGGAATATTTTATATACTATAATTTATTATTATTGCCTCTATTTAAGTAGTAGTTGTATCTTAGCGTTCTTTTAGTTCTACAACTGATTTTAAGACCTTTCGTCATCCAAGAAATTCTGCCGGCTCTATAACAATTTCTTTGTCTTATTATGGGAAAGCAAAGTTTAAAGAATAATATTAATTCTTCATGAAATTCATTGAAAGCCTCATTTGTATCTAATCTATTATATATTTCAGAAAAAGTTATACTGCTAATGCACTCTACAAATTTACTTAGGTTATTTTTGCTGTAGTCACGTGTAGTTGTGAAGTAATATTTAGATATTTTTTCTATTTGTTTTGTTTCAAATTCAATTGTTTGTGCTGTGTCGTGATCCGAGAGACAGAAGTTGTGCGTCCTACCTACTGCTCTTGGAATATTACTAAGGATGTTGTTGATACATTTATTTATTCGTGTTGGCTCCTGAATATGGCACTGGAGTCCCTAATTGGATATTCGAAAGTACTACAATGTAATTATATCAGTATAAAAATTGTGTTGATGATGTTTCAGTATGGAAAAAGGAACAAAAATTGTATAAAAATAAGTAGGAGCTGTTAAACCATAAACAAATTTTCTTTCTTCTTTTATACACTTCTGCCACTATAACAATTAAATTGGGTTCAGCTAAGTATATCTTCTCACCTCTATCAAACATCATCTCAATATTCACATCCTTAGTATTCCGTCTTCTATATCCAACAATAAAATAAGTTATTATTCACTTACTTTGGTACCCAATTCCTGTGCAATAGCTAAGGCAATGGCAGTTTTGCCCGTGCCGGGTGGTCCAGCCAACAGTAATGCACGTCCAGCCATCTTTTTGCTTCTGATCATATCTACCACTATGCCTGCAGCCTAGAAAAATGTTCAAGCATTGTAGAATGCCACTTACTACTGAAAAAACTCGTTTAGTTTATAATTTTGGGAAAAACAATGTTTTGAAATACATGAGATCCATTGTCCTGGTATTTGACCATGTGGTTCCATGGCAAAACATATACACGTTATCATGGAAACTATGTGAAAAACAATCAGAATCATATAAGACAGCTATAAACAAAAAATGTTATATTGAAGTAACACTCCATGGTAACCAAAAAAACATAACCTAAAAGTTGGATCGATACTGCAGAAACATCTAGATTTTTGAAATGTATTTATCGATAACTAATAGAATTATTAAATTTACTGAATTATTTAAAGATTTAACAAAGAATGTACCTCTCTCGCCGTTTCCTGGCCCACGAGACCGGCTGCCATTTGAATGGGAACTCCATTTTCGTCCAAACCCAAACCTTTTATATGACTGTGAGCTGATATTCTTTGGGTTTTAGCGGTACTCTTCACTTCCTCAATCTTCATTTTGTTTATCTACTGGTAATTACTGGTAGAAAGAATATTGAAATTAATACAAGTCACACTCGTTGTGTACAACACCACAACAAACTAACGATTGAATTGAATGAACTGCAAACAACAATGAATGAGTGAGTAATTGAAAACGTCGTTTTTTTTTTTATTATTATTTTTATTCATGACCATAGATACAAGTCTTTCAGTCTTATACATAAATGAGTTTTAACCACGGAACATAAAAAACAGTGGAAGTGGGTGAATATTCGAGCGTTTTAATCGCCGTCATTACCGTTCACCAAAAGTTGATGAAAGAGAATATATTTAATGAAATATTTCAGCAATTCCCGATTCTGGTCCTTAAGCAGATTCTGGGAATTGATGAAATATTTCATTAAATATATTCTCTTTCATCAACTTTTGGTGAACGGTAATGACGGCGATTAAAACGCTCGAATATTCACCCACGCTTACCTGCCACGCTTACTTTGCACTTGTGCAAAGTAAGCGTGGCACGCGTGTCACAAATAAGCGCTGTATCGCTTGCTTGGTCCCCACAGATCTTAAACTATGGTCCCAATCGAGCTCTAACATCGCGTCGAGTTGCAGTCTCGCGACAAATTTATTTTTCCGTAGCCGTTTTGTTCCATTTCAGTGCAAAAATGATAGTACGAGAAAACCTCTTAATAATGGTGGTGTTTCGTACCATCGGTAAGTACTGGTAAGTACGATTTTATTTGTTTTATAAAAAAATCTTAGTCAATTTCAATTTACTAATGATGTAATAGAACCTCTAGTTAAAATCAACCTTATACGATTAAAATACAGTTTCTTTTAGATTGATTGTATTCACTGGCATTCCCTATTTCGTTCTCGAAAGTACTTAGTTACTCAATTAGTGATGTGGTCGGGTCGGATGTTAGTTTTATCGATAAAAGAAAATAGTGCCGATTCTCTTGTCACAAATGTCTCTAAAGTAGACTAAAAATCACCTAAATGGATGGACTAAAGTGACACAACTTAATTATTTTATAGTTTGACAGCACTAAGTTGGCACTAAGCTATTTAATTTAGTGAAAATGGAATTTTTGCTATTCTGAATTCGATGTTTTTCACCTATTTGATGGTCAAATTAAATGTCTTTTTTTGATTGCGATTAAAAGTTTTCATTATTTTTTTCGATTAGGAAACACCGTTTTCGAGACATAAGTAAGCAAAAGCCAAAAAATAAATGACACCTCAACACTTTTCACTTTTTGATGGAAAATAAAAAAAAAATTATATTATTGAGTATTACCAACATGTAGAGTTTTAGGTAGTTATGGATTACTAAGGGGGGCAAAATTTCATTATTTTTTCGATAGGACACACCGTTCTCGAGATATAAGCAAAAGCAAAAAAAAATACAGCTCAAGTGGAGGAACTTTTCACTTTTTTATAGAAAATATGAAAAATTTCAACATTTCTATTATTGAGTATTACCAACATGTAGAGTTTTAGGGAGTTACGAGTTGCAAAGGGAGATATAAGCAAAAGAAAAAAAAGACTACTTCATTCTTCCAACGTTTTACTTAACTCCCAACAAGACTTATTTTTTCGAATTAAACAAGAAATCGGGTATCGATAGATACCCGATTTCTCGGTAATGTAATTCAAAATTCAATGTGTTACTGCACTGGTGATGCCTTGGTCGAGTAGCAATAGATATCGACCTATGACGCGTATGTCAACCTTATGATTAAGGCAATTAGACTCATAATTGCGACCACTAAGAATAGTCCCATCTATGGTCGAGTAGCGGAATTTACTCGTCAATCGAATCTAGTTTGACTTGAGATTACAAAACGTTGTAAATACTTTCTGGACTAAAGCAAAATAAATCCTATTCATAAAACATGAAGGATTTAGGATCTGTGACTTACGCTAGTTTTGACTAAAATTAAAACGACAAATCAGACGAATTGTTTATTTGTAGTGCATTATACGATTATCGATTTATTTGTTTGAGTTTGGCGACAGCGGTTCCTATAGTAATTTTGATGCATACCACTTCCACTGTTTTTTATGTTCCGTGATTATTTGCTACTTGTTTAATATCTAAAGTATCATTGGTTTTAGCCTTATCAGTAACCTTAGTTAAAACAGGGAAAGATTTCTCATTGAATGGGTTGGTTTCACAACAGTGGCTTACGATTGCTGCAGAAATTTGGCCTTTTTCTCTTCAATTTTTTGTTTTTTTAATGGGACAGTCTCGTGAGATGGCAAGATTACCTGAGCAGTTGATGCATGTGATCTCTTCAACATCGCTTTCTTTGTAGGAGTGACGACCAGCACAAGAAGAGCAGTGCTGCTCGCCTCTGCAAGTCTTAGCAGAATGGTTAAATTTAATACACTTATAACATTGCAATAATGGTAGTATGTATGTTTTCACCTCGTATTGTATATAGGCGTATTGCGGTAAAGATGTTGATGCAAAGGTGACAGCAACTGTATTGAGAGGCACTAATTTTCCCTCTACTTTACGCATGAATCTCTTAATTGATATTACTTCAGAGTCGCACACTATATTTTGATATATTTCTTCATTGGAAAGTTCTTTAGGCACAAACCTCAATACACCAATCCTTTCTGTCAGATAGGATGGTATAAAGGCTTTGAATTTATTTATCCATAGGAAGTCATCCAACTTCAGAAAATTGTTGGCCGCAGCCGCCTTTCGGAAAGTTACTCCTATTTTATGCGCATTTATCCTATGTACTCCTACAACTCCTTTTACATTATCCGTTATTAGGTTGGTGAGGGTGATAGGATTTTTATTTCCTATTTTCTCCTGCTCTGTTGACTCTACGTATACTATAATAATATATTCTGTATTGGTATTTTCTATGAACAGTCTTTTGTATTTTGGTTTAGTATATTATTAACTATACCCCCACAAAATAACAACACTGTGCCGGGTAGATGTATAAAAACAGTCGACAACTGTTACAAGTCCCCATTCTTTTGCGGCGTTCTAGGCGGACGGACATCTACTCGGTATACGTGAGTCATTTTGTATTTGGTTGACCGTTTTCATTTTGAATTTCTAATCAATAAAGTGCATTGCGAACTACCTGTCGATTATTTTGTAAATTGTGAATTTAATTTTATTGTGATAGCAATTAAAAGTTTAGCTAAGTGTCGAGTGTGTTTTTTTTTAATAAATTTCCACTTCTGGTCCTAAAAATATATTAATATAACTTGTTACTTGCGTCGGATTTTCGAGTATTGATAAATTTGCGTTTTTTCTTTTCCCCCGGCTGTGGCGGCTCCTCACCGCCACTGGTGACACTCATGGTGGTTCAAGATCTTGTCCGAAGTTATTTGTATGTTGTTTCCGTATAATAATATAATTATTAAACTTTTTGCGAAATGAAAATTACCGCCTCGTTTGACTTCCCGCCAAAAAGTGCTTGTCGAAAACGAAAGACTCAAAACATGCTTTATAAATTACATTTAGTGTAACACGTTCATGATGAACATTTATGAGGTTGTAGGCAACAAAGAGTTAATTTTAGTAATTATTTCTAATCTTAATTAGCAAGCACTATTTTGGTTGAATAATAACAAATAAAAAATATCCGGCCTATTATCGACCCACTGCAGGACGCAGGCCTCTTCTCCTACAAAAGAGACATGATTGATCACCACGCTTGCTCAAGATGGGTAAACGATTATATTATTAACTATAAGTCCAGATGTTTTCCTGTGCCGATGTCAGTACCTAATATCCAAAATAAATTCAGAAAGTATAAGTATAATCCGTCCGACCGCGCTCTGAGGCGGACGTTGCGACATGGTTATATTTTTTATGGTTGACGACATGGTTATTATATTATTATTATCGTATAGTGCGGCGCAAGCCGACGCTCGTTAATTTGTTGCCATGAGTGATAAACTTGTGCCATATGAACTGCTGGCGTTCCTGCAGCAGAAACTGGACGTGATGGATGAAGTGTCCGCTATCCAGTTCTGTGTATCGAACTTCAGCGAAGAAGACGCTGCGAAGCTGCTGCTGTTTCGGTCACTTAATAAAATCGACCAGATGGTGTTTCGTCGACGCGACGGGACAAAGAAAAGTGTGCAAGATATCATCACGCTTCTGAAGGCTACCGATCCCGACGATGTGCCGACGTTTGTGGCGAGGGATCTGAATAAGTTACCTCCAGTCACATTCGACCACGTCGACATTACGAGCCTGTTGAAGGACATTGTGTCCTTGAAGGCTAGTCTAGCTGATGTGCAGAGGAAGTTGGAGACATCCCAGAACACCGTGGCAGACCTGCGCACAGAACTCGATGAGTTGCGCAACTCTGTGGCGTTAATTGGGTCACCGGCGCGTGTAAGCAACGTAAATACGCGTCGAGGTGTCGGCTGCCTAGACACATCGGCCAAGAGTTTTGCATCAGCAGTTTTATCGCCGGCGCCGATTGCTGAGTCAGATTTGCATGCCGCTAGCGTGCCTCGTAGCTGAGTAGAGTAGCTGCGGGGACGGGAGCGGTCCCGTCCCCGCAGCTCCTCCCCGTAGCGCTACCCGATCGACGCGACCAACTGACCCGTTGGTCACTTTGAGCACTCCCACTGCTCACCCCGCAAAGCCTGCGCCTGTAAAGGAAACGGACCGGGCTGCTGATGACGGCTTCGTGACGGTGCAAAGGAGGAAGCGCCGACAGAGTAGCTTTAAGAACCGCTGCGGCAAGGCTCCTACCGAGCCCAACGAAAAACTGCGTGCTGCGAAGCCGAATACCCCGGTGTATATTTCCCGTCTCCACCACACCACTGACGCGGAAGACATCGTGAAGTACGTGAGCAGAAGACTGAAGTACGCGCCGAGAGTGCAGCTGCTGGAGTCGCATGGCAACGTCAACTTTAAGGCGTTTGTGGTGCGCATACCAACATGCTACCTGCCTCAGGTGATGGAAGAAAGCTTTTGGCCTCAGGATGTCGTATTCCGCCGCTTTCATGGACAAGTGCCACCGGAACGCACAAAGACTTAGTGCAACCAAGTGATACTAACATAGTTTTAAGTTTTATTTACTAACACAGTTCTTATTATATGTGTAGTTAGGTTAAGGACTTTCTTCTATGAGTCTTTGTTAAAGGAAAATAATTGATTTATTATTATTATCTCCTTTATTATTTTTTTTTACATATAGGTTATATTTTTAAATACTAGAATTAAAAAAAAAACATTTAAAAATATAAAAAATTGAAATCCACCAGCATGGGGAACAGGGTCCAAGCTACCGGTGGTTAGGACCCCAGAGACAGGAACCTCCTCACAATACGCGCCGTATCAAGGAGGACTTCCTTCTGAATCAGGCCCTTCACCCAGCCACCTAACGAGAGCCTCTTGAGATGTTGGTCGAGGCTCTTAGCGATAAGGCCATTGACCGTAACGACTATCGGCACAATGATTGCCGAGTCCACATTCCACATAGCGACAACCTCGTGGGCTAAGTCGAGACACTTCAATTGTTTCTCCTTCTCAGCCTTCACGAGGTTCTCGTCATGCGGGATAGTGTCATCGATTATCATTGTGCGGCGCACTGATCGATCTATTACCACTATATCAGGCTTATTGGCTACAATAGTCCTGTCAGTGATAATAGATCGATCCCAGTATAACGTGACATGGTCATTCTCGAGAACTGGGTCCGGCACATACCTGTAATAAATACGGTAGGTACCTCAGATTCCACAAGGCCGTATTTCAGAGCAAGTTGCTGATGGATAATCCTGGCCACTTGGTTATGCCTGTGCAAATACTCGCCGTTAGCTAAACGAGAACACCCAGAAGTAATATGTCTGACAGACTCACCGGGGCAATGGCATGCCCGACATATGTCGATCGTCCTGTCTTTCATTATATACTTCCGGTAGTTATTCGTTAGCATAACTTCATCCATAATCGCACAGACTGAACCTTCGGTTTCCCCAAAGAGGTCACCGAAGCGTAGCCAGGCCACAGACGCTAAGAAATCTACGTCGGGCCCATGAAGGGCCCGGAAAAAGCGTCCGTGAAGCTCCTTGCTTTGCCATACTTCCTTGCGGTCGTTGGTACTAAGCACCACAGGTTTGCGCCAGTTCTCTTTATCCAAGGATAACGGGGTGAGTCCCTTGTCCACTGCAACCACATCTCGATGCATACCCACGTCAGCCTTGAGAAAATATTCTCTGAGACTGCACACCTCGCGGTTGTGGAGGGTCTTAGCATTTAAAAAACCTCGACCCCCACACTTCCGCGGAATGTACAGCCGAACGTGGGTGATGCATCCGGTTTGCAGTCAATAGTGACCGGACTCTCCTATCCAGGGCGTCTAGTTCCGTCTGGGTCCACTTTAGTATGCCGACCGCAGAAGGCGACCGAAGAAGCGCTCCTGCAACGATTGTTTCATGTCAGCCCCGTTATTGCCTAACCCCTCTGACATACCCAGGTATTTGTAGGTATCAGTTGCGGGGAGTGATCACAGGTTTATAGAATCTGAGAGTTGTAGTCATTCAGATTCCACAATCCCACCCCGCCTTACATGCATGACTGCACATTTATCTACACCAAATTCCATCCTGATGGAATCACTAAAAGTTTTAGTTACTTTTAGTGACTCCAGCAGTTGCAATTTGTTGGTGGCAAACAGTTTCAAATCATCCATATAAAGCAGGTGGGATATTACCTGACCCCCTCTGCGCAAAGGACAGCCCAGCCCTGTACCCTCCAGCAGAGTGCTAAGAGGGTTCAAGGCTAAACAAAACCACAGTGGACTCAGGCTGTCGCCCTGGAATATTCCCCGCTTAATTTCGGTTCGTCGCTCCCCCGAATTTGTCGACATCCTGGATAACGAAGGACCGTCCTCCACTGTCCCATACACGTCGTTAGGAAGGTGCTCAGAGTTGTATCAATGTTCTACAACTCTAACACCCTCAAGAGCCATGTATGGGGCACCGAATCAAAGGCCTTCTTATAGTCTATCCAACATGTCGACAAATCCTTTCGGGATCGACGGACCTGTTGGCTTATGGCCATGTCAATGAGGAGTAGCTCCTTGGTGCCGCGGGACCCATTCCTACATCCATTTTGAGAGGCAGACATAATAGAATTCTTTTCTAAATGAGACTTAATTTTCACTCTCAAAATGGATGTAAGAAGTTTATAGACCGTCGGCAAACAAGTGATCGGCCTATAATTTTTGGGTTCCGTGGCATCACCTGACTTATGGAGCAGGTGGGTAACTCCTGTTGTAAAGAGCTGTGGCAGCGACCCAGACTCTAAGGCCGACTGGAATTGCGATGCAAAGCACGCGTGTCAACTTTGCAGCCATTTAAGCCAAAAATTGAGCAGTCCGTCCGGTCCCGGCGATTTCCAGTTCGGTATCGGACGGGCCGCACTGGCTACATCGGAGGAAGTAATTATTACTTCCTCCATCTGCGGTATGGCGTCATACACGCGCTCAACATCGCGCATCCGTTCAGCCTCAGTATGGCAGACGGGCACCGACCAGATGTTGCGCCAGAATGTGCGGCATCATCATCCGGGCGGCATACGTCTGCCACATTTTGCTCAGGTCGCAGCGTGATCAAAGGTGGGTGTATAGACACCCACCTTTGATCACGCTGGAATATGCGATTCTGGGTATATCGTTCAACCCGTCGCTTATACCTACGGATACGGCTTGCCCATGCATAGACCTTCTGCTTCAGGATGTCAATGCGCTCTGTGACATGGGACATATATTCTTGAGAACTGATTCCAGTCCCCGAGAACGCCCGCCTCACAAAGTGCATCACTCTATGGCGAGTATTGCCCACCCTGAAGCAGTATAGTTTGCCGATGAGCACCCTGGTCCCCTCGATACGCCGCTCGATCCTGCACTGCCAGACTGGAACGGCGGGTTTTGGTCGTGTAGGTATGTCACAATTTGAAAATGTGACATTGGCTACACGACACGCCGCAATAGCCGCGCAATACAAGATCGAGTGCGTATCTACGAGATCTTCGCTGCTTTCTAAATAAGAAACAAGTGAAATAAACGAGGTCTAAGTTGGACGGGGGCAGTTCTAAACTCCCGAATCGCATCCTCCAGCGCGCTCCTCAATCGGTCGTTACACTGGCTACTTACCGTAACAACCTCATCGCCCCCTTCCTCATTATTAACATAAGACCGCGGTTGGATTATGTTTAGAGGTTGCACCGCGGTCTGTGACGAGATAGGGACGATACGGTTGCTCAGTACCTCTGAGCGCAGCCTATTAAGCGCAGTGTCGTCCAATCTGTGATTCCGTTGGATAACCCGCGCCTGATCCGACAGTCGTTGGGCCGAGACGTTGATGGCTGGTTGAAGCGCGTGAAACAGAGACAGCATCCTATTGCGGTACGCAGTGAGGTTAGTTCCCCCCTCTGTTGCCCCGTAATATGCGCGCATGACGTTCTCATTCATTTGCTGAGTCCATTTCATGCGCTGCACACAACCACCGGCAGCGAGGACCCGGCTCGGGGCCGTTTGGCCCCTAGATCCCATGCCGTTCGGTGGCCGGCCTCTTCCCGGCCGACATGCAGGTGGTGGCGACGTCGGTGGAGAGAAGTACTCGTCGCTCGAGCTCGACGCGGCTGCAGCCACCCGTGTGACTGGTGATCCGAGTTCCGGCGGCGGCGGCGAGGCGGAGCTGAGCGACGAGTCCGGGGGTGGTAGACGTGCGCGACGTACAGCTGCTCTGGTCAGCATCTATTTACATCAGTGATTTTCCTCGCATTTTATGTGTGTGACATATGTCTATTTTTTTGTGGTTTTTTCTTATCAGTTTTTTATTATTTTTCGTTTTCACTTTTATCTATTATTTTTCTGGATAATTGTACGTGTATTTAACTGTTTATATGTTTAATTTAAATTAAATAAAATGCGAAATACGAGACGAAAAAATTGACGTTATTGACGTATCTGTGTTGCCAGGCCATATTATTATTATTATTATAACAAGTAACCAAGTATACCAAGTAGAGTGTAACTAAAAAGTTCAGTGCATCTTTTTCTTTCTATTTCATTATGAAAAGGACAGACGATAAATATTAGTTTAGTCCTGTCAAATTAGTAAATGCCTGACGTAAATTGACGTATTTTTAATCGACTTCAAAAAGGAGGCTATATAGGCGTATGTATGTATGTTTGTATGTAAGTTTGTATGTTCACGATTTGCTCAAAAACTAATAAACCAATTTTAATCATTCTTTCATTAACGTAATCTACATACTCTCAGTAAGGCTACCGTTCATAATACATTAGGTAATTATTCTTATGTACGAAGTCATATGCATAAATGTGCTGTATTACTGGCATTTCCAAGCGTATTTTGGTTATTCTTCGTTTCATTCGTCTTGGGCTTTTGTATAGGCATTCAACTAAAAATGGAAAAATAAATTTACTTTAACAAAAGTAAAAACCGTCTTCAATAACCTAAAACCTAACCTAAAAAATAACCTTCATAATAAAACTTAACAGCTATTGAAGTCGGTGTCTTCAATTCTTCAATGCACCTTATCTTGGTACCGACTTCAGAAGCTGTTAAGTTTTATTATGAAAGTTATTTTATTCGTTTTAGGTTTTTGAACTCGGTTTTTTAGTAGCCAATTTTTTAATCACGTCTAAACTTGTATAAGGAGTATCTTAATTTGACAGGACTAAAGTAATATTTATCGTCTGTCCCTTTTTTAATTAAATAGAAAGAAAAGATGTACTGAACTTAAAGTTTAGTTTGTGAAGAAGGGAATCGGCGCCACACGAAATTCATTTATTTATTTACTTACATACGCTACCATTACAGTGTCCCAATTCGGTAGTGTAGTTAATTAACAATACTTAAATGAAGCAATTTACAACATAATATTAATATCGGATTTATACAATGATTTACTAATTAAAAACACAACACGTGCAACGTTACTCTTGCAAACTCGCTCAGTGAACATGAGAAAAGATCAATTTTGTTGGCAAACCAAATTTAGTGTGCGCATTGTTCGCGTCAGTGGGACGTTGTCCAACAGTTTAGTTCTACCGCGCGGAACCGCAAACAATTTGGGCCGTCGCTCGTCGGCGCTGCACGTACCCATCGGGCACACACAAGCCTATCCCCTGACGCAAACCCGGATTATTTATGTTACCCCGGATCACTCCAAGGATATACGACGCCAGTACTAGATCCCTCCTTGTGTTCAACTTGTTGTATCCCACCATGCCTAATACAGATATATTCCACGGATATACTCCATACCGCCTTAGGTACCTATATAATATGTATCTCGTAAAATTCTGTATGCCCATATTGCCATATATTAAATATTTCGTGATATTCATTAATACATTAGGCGCGGCAGACGCACATGCGCGTTGTCGGACGTTCACCAGGTGCTAGACGGCGCGTATGCGCGTCCATACAACTTTCTTCGAGTGCGGCGCGCCGCACCTGTGCGTTCGTTGTGCATCTCTATTGTTTCGAGAACATCGTAAAATAAGGGTCGGTAAGGGTGTAGCATAAAGAAGCGTTTGCATAAAGAATTAAGCAGATAATGTGTTAAACTGCCATAAATGCGGGAATTCACAGTAAATTCGCAACGAGATGGAATGAATGATTTACTCAGTACACCAGGTGTTGCCAGTTTGTCGGAAATTCGCGTATTTTCGGGTGAAGATGCAGAACTAAAAGGTCGTTTCTCACCTACTCTCTGACGCTTATGTCTGAAAATTCGTTCGTAAATCATTGAAAAACTATCCCACTCCTTATTTTGACACTAAAATATCTTTATTGGAGATTTGAAACAGAAATGTTGGCAACAACGATTCGTGCTTGAGTTGAACCAAAACGTTACGTTTCCCCAAAATAACGAGCGAGCCACTTAACAAATTACTGAAAAAACGAATTTTAATGCTTGTGGACAGCAATTGAAAAGTTGTTGTAGTAATTCGGTATCAAAATTTATCTCGAAAAACTTTCATTTTTTCTCAAAAAGTCCATGATAACCAAACATGAGTTCTAATTCATGAATTCTAATTTCAATTTCCTATTACTTAAAACGAAACGTTACAATTTCTAGTTTTCTACAGCTGACCTGTCAGCCATTGAATGTTATAGAAAATATTGTTCGTACGCTAAGTTTAGAGAATATCAATATTTATTAGTGTTTTTAGGCTTTAAATCATGATAATGTTGCATCATTGTAGATTCTTTATATAGATTTACGGTCTTTACGAAGCAATGTTGTAAGCAGTGAGTGCTAAAGAGTTTAACTTGGTGCTTATACTACACGAACGTTGAAATGGAGTATTCGGCACAAAATTTAGAATATGCTGTGTCCGTATTTTACAATGGAGAGCAGAGTGAAAGGGCTAAAGCCCACGCTTGGCTTACAGCTGCGCAAAGAGTCCCGGAAGCTTGGAATTTCGTGTGGGAATTACTTCAACCAAGCAAGGTATTATACTGATTCAGCACAACATCTATTATTACTCGAACGACAAGATCTTTTAATGGTCTGCTGATCAGTAACTCAAGTAGCTTATGTGACTACATTTGATAACTGCAAATAACCATTTTTGTGTCATGTGATACCTAATTTTAACTCACTGTCATTTGCTATGTATACTCAATTTAGAATAATTATACAGTTTCAGTAAATGATGTAATAAAATAGCCCCTAAAAATGGCGATAATAAATGTTCAAAGCACCGTGGCCGTGGGTGAGGCTGACTGTCTCACTAACATCTTACTGACTAGATAATATTTTTAACATAACTTGAGCCATTCTCTTACATTTTGTCACAATACACGAGGTGATGAAGATGTGTGGGATTCAACTAATGATCTGGTTGCTTCACCCAGTCCAAAGCCTTAACCAATTACTCAATCATAAACTCGCCACAAAATAATAGACCGTTTTGACATGAGGGTGTCCCGCTATGTTTGTCTCTCTTTGGCATATGACACAATATGGACTGTCAAAATGGACCTATTATTTTGTGGCGAGTTTACTAATATTATAAATGTGAAAGTTTGTATGTTTAGATATTTGGATGTTTGTTATTCAGTCAAGCACAAATGGTTGAATGGAATTAAATGAAATAGTTATATTTAAATAGTTTATAACCTGGATTAACACATATGATAATTTTGATCCTGGTAGTACGTTTTTATGGGATAATTTCTGACAAAAATGCTATAAAAATACCTAGCAAGCCGGAAAGAAATACCTCTGTAACATAACAAAAACTGATTACATGAATTCAAGATAATAATAATAATATATATCCTGGGACATTTCACACATGGTCATCTGATCCCAAACTAAGCAGAGCTTGTACTATGGAAACCAGATAAATGATATACTACATACACTAATTTTTTAAAATTGTAAATACATACTTATATAGATAATTATGTCCAGACTCAGGACAAACAGTTCATCACACAAATATTTGTTCTGGATAGGAATCGAACCCATGACCTGCAACATGATAGGCGGTATCTTAACCAACCACACCAGCTATCCTAGAAGAAGGTAGTACCTATATAAATTCAAGATACAACATGTTGTGCACAATTTGTGAGCAGTAACCCTAACAACAAGTAAGTACTAGGCTTGTTGTTAGGTTTACTGCTCAGAAATTGTAATTTTATCCGCGAATTAGCGGGGTGCAGGGTGAGCGCGGGGTGCCGGTTCCGCTAATATGCAGAGTAGCGCCGCTCTATTTCTATGAACTAGTATGCCCCCGGCTCTGCACTTGGCAACACGTTTGTAGGCTGGCACTGAACCTGTGAACACAAAGGATACTTTTTATCCCGGTAGTATGTTTCCGTGGGTTAATTTCAACCTCCACATGGGTGAAGACGCTGGCAAAAGCTAGTATTAAATATGTTTATTGCTTTCCACAATGTGAACGTGGTTGGCTAGGTTTTACAAAGGCATGACCATTGTGAACTCTGCTTAATTTACATTTCTTACAGGGTACAGAGATTCAGTTTTATGCAGCAACAACACTCCACACAAAGATCCTCCGCTGTTGGAATGAGGTCCCTCCAGTGAGCTATGATGAACTAAAAGACAAATTACTGCAGGCCGTGTTTACATACTCCAAGGGACCTAAGATTGTTACTAATAGATTATGTATCAGCGTAAGTAACATATTTTAAGTTAAATAATGTAACTAAGAAGTAGATCTTGGAAATTAAAAATTTACAATTTATTACAATCAAATCTGCAGTTACAACTAAGGCACTGATGTAGGAGCTACTTATTCTGTAATGCTCTATTTTGCATCAAGAGACATAACTATCTTTTTAATACATCAATGTCTTTAGCTTGATTGTATTCTCAAACTGTTTTACCTAGATAACATGTTGCAGGACAGTACTGACTTTTTCAAATTATGCAATATGACAGTAAAATTGCCCATACAAGTTACAACCACTTCTATATCCGTAGCGCCATATAGCAATACTAAAGAATAATGTACGAATACAGTACTTTCATAGCCGTAAAATCTTCATAGACCAACCTCGGGCATTACCCTCACATTTTCTACATTTAATGTATGACTTTGTGCATTCAAATGCTTCTATGTGATACTACAGTAAAAAACAGATTTCGTTGTTCCTCTATACGAAATTTTTCTATATTGTCTGTTCAGAAGAGTTTAATCTTTTACGGTGGTGTCCACACTGTCATTTTCAAACATCGAAAAATCTGCTGCTAAAAAATAAAATAACAAACTAAAGTTCATAAATAAGTTCAGAACTCCCTGCACTAAATTCTCATAGCTGTAATGTCATATTGTTTCAGCTAGCAGCATTTATCCTGCAGCAAGGAACAGTGGACCTGGCTACAATATTGAGACCTTTATCTACTGTAGAAAACACAACACTATTATTAGAAGTTCTTACTGTGATACCTGAAGAAGTAAGTATGTCTTATCAGAAAAAAACTGGTCAAGAGCGTGTCGGACCACGCATCCAAACGCATCCCAACTACAGAACCCTTCAATAAGGGGTCCGTAGTTGGGATGAATTTATCCCAAGAACAAATTTAACATTGTAGTTGAAAAACATGTTCTCCCATACATTCCAACTAAAAATTAAACGAAAAGGATCCAACCCACATTACACCTAATGTGGGTTGGATCCTTTTTGTTTAACTATGGACAAATGTAAGTTAGTACACACAATATTGAGAGATTTACCATGTTGTTTTAAGACCATCGACTTCTTATAGGTTTCCTGTAATCTATAGGTATTGAAATATTTTCTTTATTTTTTTCAAAATTTTAGGCTCAGTACTTTCGGAGATAAGGGGGGAATGGTGAATTTTCTTAAATAACTTTAAAATGGATTATTTTAAAATTATTAAAAAAAATACATTTGAGACTCTCACAGTAAGCCCTTTCATTTGATTTGTCACACGGTACAGTTTGCAAAACTTTTTTTTTAATTTTCTTATTTGCCCCTTAATTGGTCCATTAGATTAGACTGACAGACAGACAGACACACAAGTGATCCTATAAGGGTTCCGTTTTTTCGTTTTGAGGTACGGAACCCTAAAAAGACTTCCTAGATGAACATCATTTTGCCAAAAAAAGCATAACTTGTCTTATAAGTTTTTGAAGTGTTCATAACCGATTATTCAATTTGGTTCATATTACAGTTTTATGTTATGAATGTTGTCATCAAAAATCAACATATTAGTGTTGAGATATTGACTCATTATTATTGTGTTACATTGTGTATAGAAAGAAATAACAAATAAATAATACTAGCTTTTGCCATGGCTTCGCCCGCATGGATGTCGGAAATTATCACACGGGAACTTACCTACCACCGGGATAAAAAGTATCCTACTAAACTCTATAGGACAATACATTAAAAAATTAACCACTTGGAACGGTTTGGAAGAGGCTTTCACCGCACAACCCTTACACCTAACAATATAACTGCCGCACGGGTAGAGATTGAGCTACGCTTGCCGCGGTTGGTCCGTGGATGGGTGACCATCGTTACATACCAAGACCCCCCAAAGCCCAGGTCTGGCAACCAGTCTTACCAAGGGGTATTATATTACTCAGTAACTGGGTTGTGGAGGTCAGATAGGCAGTCGCTCCATGTAAAATAGTGGTATTCAGCTGCATGCGGTCAGACTGGAAGCCGACCCCAACATAGTTGTGAAAAGGCTAGGCAGATGAAGATTTAAGTACAAAACTAACATTACTAACAAAAAATAAATAATAAAATAAGTACACAATACGAAACACTAGATAAGAACTACATGTTAGGAATAAAGCTAATAAATAAATGTCCTAACTGCTGGGTTAGGACATTTATTTATTAGCTTAATTACGTAACACACTATCAATCGGAATCTGAATAATTTTGTAGCAAATCGCTAATCCATTGCTTCATATGTACGTATATTCGAATTTGTCTGCTCGACAACGTAAATAATGCAATGAATGTTGTTGAACTGTCAAAATGAAACTATTCCGATTGATAGTGGGTTATGCAATTGCCCTGCTGGTCTACCCATGTGACTTTCATTCAAATCCTTTTAGCATGAAAGTGTAACAAACAAACAAACTCACTGTCGCATTTATAATATTAGTTAGGGTTACACTATAACCAAGCAGAGTAATGTTATTTATTTTCTTTAATATTTCTATTACCAGTACAACAGCATGACAATGGGATCAGCTCTGAGAAGCAAGAACCGCACAGCTCTTCAACAAGCTTGCCCAGCGGTATTAGATGACATGTGTCGGTGCTTACAAACTGTGTACAAGTAAGTTCAACCCTTCTAATTTTAAATTTAATTTTATAAAGAATGTATAAACTAAGAAACAGGGCTGGTTTCAAACAAAGCATAGAGAGGAAATGTTTTGTAAACATCCAATATAATTTTTCGCTGCGTGTTTGTTAAATTTGTTGCGTTGTTTTGTTATTGTCATCGTGTTACTTGTTCATCTCGTTGTTTCCTTAATTCTGTTGTGTTAAATATTATGATAAAATGTTTTGTACCACTCTCCTGTCATTTTGACAGTGACATTTCTTGACGTCTCTTTGTTTACAAAAATTATCGAAGTTCGAGACTCAGGGAGGTTATTGTATTGTGTTGAAGGTAAGCAAAGTTGTAAACATTTTGACTCCTCTTCTGTCCCTTGTGGAGGAAACTGGCCCTAATACATTTATAGCCGTCCACTATTTTCTTTTGAGTGCCACATGTCTTCTAAAGATATTTTATTTGTATTATGTTAAGAGTAAAGCTCCTGTCTGGGTTCGAACCTACGATCTATAATTCGTATTTCGCGGCTGTTACCACTGGCCAACCACTGCTCTCAAAACGGCGAAGGAAAATATTGTGAGGAAACTGGCCATTCCTGGAACCAACAATTCGAAGACAGCAGTGGGAACATTTAAGGCTGATTATTATATACTATTATGATATGATACTGGACCACAACGACCATTTTGTAATCCCATTCCTGACACAAATAACTTGATGATTTTGACAGCACGGACTACACTACAGAATCTCCTTCTGAGGAGACAGTACAGTCGTGGGTGACGGCCGCGACGTGCGCGTGCAGCTGGCTCACTCTGGGCGGCGAGGACGCGGCCGAGCACGCGTCGGGCTCGTTGCCCGACCGCATGCCGCTGTGTCGCGCATTGCTAGCCATCGTGCAGCTACTGTACACGTGAGTTTACTACAGAGTCACCTTCAGAGCTGACAGTGCAGTAGTGGGCGACACCCCAGTGTCATGAAAAGAAATAAAAGCAGAAAAAACGCAACTGGGCGTATTATACGCCTTAATGCTGCAGCCTTATAACGTAATTTTGAACACGTTTCCAGCTTTTAACGCTAAGCTGCACCTGTCAGTATTGAGCCATAATGTTGACTGATAGAATCATACGCCCCAAAACTGTCAGATAATAGGCGTAATTTCGACCGCGTTCGGAGGAGTTATCACTACATATTATAAAACAAAGTCCCCCGCCGCGTCTGTCTGTATGTTTGCGATGATCTCTAAAACTTCTGAATGGATTTTAATGCGGTTTTCATCAATAGATACGAGTGATTCAAGAGGAAGGTTTATACGTAGAGTTTTCCGACATCTACGCGGGCGAAGCCACGGGCAAAAGCTAAAAAAAGTGTTATAAATATGTGTGTGTGTTCTTTTTCAAGTTTCTTGAGAACCTTTTTCTTTCTGTGTGACGTTTGGGATTAAAGGAGATGTTCCAAAATGTATGGACCTTCGGCCAGGTACGTGTACACTATACATAAAAATAGGGAAATATATTTAAAACAGTTCTCAACTGTCCAATTACCTTACAATGGCTTTGTTTTCTGGTAAACCACAATTAATTACACTTGAAATTGCAACACACAACAAAAACCCGTCATGGGGGTAAGCTGTCATTTTGACTGATTAAAATTTGATATGTTTAATACTCAAGAAGAGGACTGAAGTGACACTGTTGTGACAGCTAACAGTCCTCTTTCTATGATCAATGGTCGATCTATGGTTTACTGTCATTGTTTTTATGCACAGTAACTAAATCGGTGAGACGCCATGTTGAAATAATTGATAAATATCAATTCCCTACCACAATTGGCTATTTAGTACGCGTCTAACCATCATGTTATCAGGTGGAACCCCGCAGTGAGCGACACGCCATTAGACGCGTGCGAAGCATGTCTATCAGCGGTGCGGGCCGCTGGAGGCACAGCGGCTTCAGCGCGCTACCCCGCTGCAGCGCTGCAACTGCTGTCCGACCTTGCAGCGCTTGCAGCGCCTCTCATGACAAGGGACAACGTGCCTAATTCTATAAATGAGGTATTTTTGAAAGCAGTGCAGATAACTTTGATCGAACTGTCTCAACATGCTTTTAAGTAAAACTTCTTAGAGTCGCTTTCCACCAAACGAAAAAATCCTCGCGGATGCTGTAGCACTTGGATACTGATCCTTAGGCGGCGTTTCAATAATTGGGCGAGAATTGAGAGTAAAATATCAAAGACGCGTAAGCGGGACATTTCGTTACATGAGAGAGAGAGAGAGAGAGAGAGAGAGAGAGAGAAGAAAGATAACTCTCTGTCTCTCACACCAAGTCTCTCTTATTCTTCATTTTTAAGAAGTTTCACTTCTATCACGTGAGATAAATAAATAATGTCGTTGAACAAAATGTGATACGCGGAAATAGCTTTTGGTAATCAGTAAGATTATACAGGATGTCTGAGAAGTGTGGCCAAACTTAAGGGTGTGTTCATCAAACTGAACAACTTTTTCCCGGGGACCAACATAGTAATCGCGAGAAAAAAAAATCAGTCGTCTCATACAAAACTTCAATACCTACTTGATCAAATGTATGGGACGACAGATATTTTTTTTTGTGCCACGTTTCTCAGACGTCCTGTACTTATAAATAAACTCTGTCTGAATTTAGTTCAGATTGAATACGCAAATACGGTTAAAAACCTGGGGGTGACCTTGGACTCATATTTATCGTGGACTGACCACGTTGCTTAAGTCAGTCGTAAAGTGCACTACACTTTTCATTCTTTGAAAAGCCTCCAGTGCTTCTTACCCCTGAACACCAAAATCTCCCTTGCTCAAACTCTCATTCAGCCTATTATTAACTACGCAGATGCCTGTTATTTGGATGCCACTGAGGAGCTTTTGAATAAACTTGAGCGTTTACAAAATATCTGTATTCGTTTTGTTTTTAACCTTAAAAAGTATGACCACGTTTCTAACTTTCGTAAGACTCTCAAGTGGCTCCCTATTCGACTTCGCAGGAACTCTCGCATATTGTGTCTGCTATTTAACATCCTTCACAACCCTAAAACACCTTCCTATTTGCGAGAACGCTTTTCTTATGCCCGTCTTTTTGATGTGCTTTGCAGGTCGCATCTTAGAAGCCTCCTAAAATTTCCTTCCCATTCCACTGACTTCTACTCCTACTCCTTCACTGTGCACGCGGTTTGGTTGTGGATGTCACTTCCACCTGACATTAGGGACTGCCAAACTGTTGCAGTATTTAAAAGAAGAGTGAAAGAAGACTATCTTTCCATTTCGTCATAGTTATTTTAGTGATATTTATTCTAGAAGTATGTATGTATTTAAGTATTTATTATATTAGGTTGGGGAAAAAGTCTTTTCGCATTATAGTATGTATGAACTTGTAATAAAATCTCTTTGGCTATACAATTTGTATCTGGCTAGTTTTGGTATCATTGAAAGTTTAAATTTTAAAGAACATAATTCCAAATTCAAATTAGGAAAATTTGTGATTTTCATTTGTTTTTCGTACCGTCAAGATGAGTGAATCTAATGAAGAAATTCGATACATTTTAAAATTTTACTACAAAAAAGGTAAAAATGCAACGCAAGCCGCGAAAAAAATTTGCGATGTTTATGGACCTAGTGTAGTGTCTGTGAGAGTAGCACAAATTTGGTTTAAGCGTTTTCAATCCGGAAATTTTGATGTCAAAGATGCACGTCGCTCTGGTCGCCCTATTACGGATAAAATGGATGCCATTTTTGAAAAAGTGGAGCAAGATCGGCATATCAGTAGTTACGACGTAGCTGAAGAACTGGAAATTGACCACAAAACAGTTTTGGCGCATTTGAAAAAAACTGGGTACACAAAAAAGCTCGACATTTGGGTACCTCACGAGCTCACTGAAAGAAACCTAATGAACCGTGTACTCATTTGTGATTCTTTATTACGACGTAATGAAACCGAACCATTTTTGAAGAAGCTGATAACTGGTGATGAAAAGTGGATCACGTATGACAAGAACGTGCGAAAAAGGTCGTGGTCAAAGGCCGGTCAGGCTTCACAGACTGTGGCGAAACCCGGGTTAGAAAGAAAAGAAAGAAAATACGTATATTTGCGATAAACATGGCGCAAAGAAATAAAAAACAAAATAAAACAAAGAACAAGTTTGGGGAAAATATGCGTCACATTCACGCAAAACGGCCGTCGCTCAGCATAATGCCGCGACCCCATACGAGACAGAGCCTCAGCGCTGGTTTTCAGCGACAGCCGGCGTTGACGTAATGACGTCGACCGGTGCATCATGCAGTGGAAGTAAAAATGCCAATTAAAATTAGATAAATAAGATTATTTAATATTTTCAAAGTTTATGTAAATACATATAATAGGTATAGAAGTTGAGTACATACATTGCGTTCCGTCCGCGCTAGCACCCACCGACTCCGACGCCGGCGCTGCGGACGGATGCATTATCTGTGCCGTGCGCGCACCACGGCGCAGCTGTCAGAAATATTTTAGCTGTTGTTGTTTGCTATATATATAAATGTACTCTGTGGTTGTTTGTTTTGTCGGATAACTCGCAACAAGGTGATGCTGTGTGTGTGGTGGGATTGGAAGGGCATTATTCATTATGAGCTGTTACCACCAGGCAGGACCATCGATTCTGAACTCTACTGCGAACAACTGATGAGATTAAAGCAAGAAGTTGAGAGAAAGCGGCCGGAATTAATCAACAGAAGGGGTGTGGTTTTTCATCATGATAACGCTAGACCTCACACATCTTTAGCCACTCAGCAAAAATTAAGAGAGTTTGGCTGGGAGGTGTTAATGCATCCGCCGTATAGTCCTGACCTTGCACCTTCAGATTTCCACCTGTTTCGGTCTCTTCAGAATTCTTTAGGCCGTGTCAGGTTAACATCACGAGAGGACTGCCAAAACCACTTGTCGCGGTATTTTGACCAGAAGTCCCAAAATTTCTATAGCAATGGGATCATGTCCTTACCTACAAGATGGCAAAAAGTTATCGAACAAATTGGTACCTACATACTTTAGTTAAATGTAAATAAACTATATTAAAAAATGTTTTGAATTTTCTTAAAAAATGCGAAGAAACTTTTTCCCCAACATGTTTTATTAGCTTAGTGAATTGTTTTTTTTAGATTTTATGTATTTTTATTTTCTCTCTTATTCTTACACACGGTGTCTACATCTCTTTTTATCCTCTGTCCTATCGCAGGTATGCTGGAAGAGATTTCTTTAGAAATAAGCATCACCTTTGTACGTAATTTTATGTTCCTTTATTCTTGTCTGTTTATTTGTGTGTACATAAATGGTTAAATAAAATAAATAAATAAATAAAAATCATTTGCTGAATGTATGTAAGCGCATCAGTTCAGGACGATTGCACCTATTTGTGTCGTGTTCGTAATTGTCAGGACAAGGTTATGTATGTACTACTTGCCCAAAACAGTTAACCGCATGACAGGAATCCGGATTCGGCGCCCGCACCCCGCACATATCGACCGTCCCTATTAACAATGTCGGTTCTGCAGGGAGACTACTGTTTAGTCCCTACTGAACAGTGGTCTTTTTCGCAGAACTGACATTGTTAATATCATAAAGATTCTTTTTTAACGTTAGGGCAAACTTTGAACTGCCCTCAGTTCAAAGTTTGTTTTGACAGTGAAGATTTTTTTAAATTGTAATTCGATTTATGTAAAAAAGTGAATATTGGTAAAAATGTATATCCGACATTGTTAATAGGGACGGTGGATATATCCCCGCGCTTCCCGTAGTGACGTGCAGTCGTATACTCGCTTCGCCCAGTGATGATAATACGTACAATGTCAATCACCGTTCCGGTGTTCCCTCCCTAGTTCCAATAAATTCATAGCTGTCATGCGCCTAATGGTTTTGGTCACATAGTATGTGTGTGTATAGACAGGTTTTTTTTTTTTTGAAAATTCACCGGAAAAGTCGGAAATTTGGATGGTATTTTTGTATAAAAACATACAACACACAGCCTAAACCACTGGAGATAGAGACATGTAAAACATCCGGGCGACGGCAGGCACGAACAGCTAGTTAATAATAAAAATCATCAACATATTTCTCCAAGTCATATTTGATGGGAAGTTTCATGTTGTCATGAAATAGTCATATTTCTTTCGTATAAAAATTAACAAGTAATAATTTTTTTCGTACTTTTTATCAGGAGCTACTAGCCGCCCTCATTACATGCTGCGTCTCCTTAGGCGAGTGTCACGCACACACGCTCGTACAGGCCGCGGAGAGTGCAGACGGGTCTGAGGCAGCGAACGGCGCGCGGCAGCTCGTAGAACTGGTGTTAGCCGCGCAGGCAGCGCCCGGTCATTACCCCCTGCACGAGACTAGGTCCAACCTTACGTTTGGGTTCTGGTATACTATACAGGTGAGGTTTCTTTTTAACTTCAACTTTTGATTAGAGGCTTAATTCTAAATTTGCGTAGAGGATGAAACTAAAAATGAATCGAAAAGGTATAATTTTGACTAATTCTACGACATTTCTACGCTTCACAAAATCGAAATGAATTAGACCTTATGCGATGAAAATGTTAGATATTTGACTTCTACCGTAACTATCAGGACATATTTCTGTTCAGGACGAAGTACTACACCTAATGGACAGAACAAACGACATCCACCCGATATGGCGGCAAGTGTTCTCGCGACTGCTAGCGACGCTAGTGAGCAAGTCAACAGCACCCGCCGACGTGTCGCTGTCGAAGGACGATCTCGAACTGCTGCGCTGCTACCGACAGGACATCGCCGATGCTGTGGTTAGTACTATATGTAGCACGTCATACTAAGCCAAGTGTGCTCGCGACTGCTAGCGACGCTAGTGAGCAAGTCAACAGCACCCGCCGACGTGTCGCTGTCGAAGGACGATCTCGAACTGCTGCGCTGCTACCGACAGGACATCGCCGATGCTGTGGTTAGTACTATATGTAGCACGTTATACTAAGCCAAGTGTGCTCGCGACTGCTAGCGACGCTAGTGAGCAAGTCAACAGCACCCGCCGACGTGTCGCTGTCGAAGGACGATCTCGAACTGCTGCGCTGCTACCGACAGGACATCGCCGATGCTGTGGTTAGTACTATATGTAGCACGTCATACTAAGCCAAGTGTGCTCGCGACTGCTAGCGACGCTAGTGAGCAAGTCAACAGCACCCGCCGACGTGTCGCTGTCGAAGGACGATCTCGAACTGCTGCGCTGCTACCGACAGGACATCGCCGATGCTGTGGTTAGTACTATATGTAGCACGTCATACTAAGCCAAGTGTGCTCGCGACTGCTAGCGACGCTAGTGAGCAAGTCAACAGCACCCGCCGACGTGTCGCTGTCGAAGGAAGATCTCGAACTGCTGCGCTGCTACCGACAGGACATCGCCGATGCTGTGGTTAGTACTATATGTAGCACGTCATACTAAGCCAAGTGTGCTCGCGACTGCTAGCGACGCTAGTGAGCAAGTCAACAGCACCCGCCGACGTGTCGCTGTCGAAGGACGATCTCGAACTGCTGCGCTGCTACCGACAGGACATCGCCGATGCTGTGGTTAGTACTATATGTAGCACGTCATACTAAGCCAAGTGTGCTCGCGACTGCTAGCGACGCTAGTGAGCAAGTCAACAGCACCCGCCGACGTGTCGCTGTCGAAAGACGATCTTGAACTGCTGCGCTGCTACCGACAGGACATCGCCGATGCTGGGGTTAGTACTATATGTAGCACGTCATACTAAGCCAAGTGTGCTCGCGACTGCTAGCGACGCTAGTGAGCAAGTCAACAGCACCCGCCGACGTGTCGCTGTCGAAGGACGATCTCGAACTGCTGCGCTGCTACCGACAGGACATCGCCGATGCTGTGGTTAGTACTATATGTAGCACGTCATACTAAGCCAAGTGTGCTCGCGACTGCTAGCGACGCTAGTGAGCAAGTCAACAGCACCCGCCGACGTGTCGCTGTCGAAGGAAGATCTCGAACTGCTGCGCTGCTACCGACAGGACATCGCCGATGCTGTGGTTAGTACTATATGTAGCACGTCATACTAAGCCAAGTGTGCTCGCGACTGCTAGCGACGCTAGTGAGCAAGTCATCAGCACCCGCCGACATGTCGCTGTCGAAAGATCTCGAACTGCAGCGCTGCTACCGACAGGACATCGCCGACACTGTGGTTAGTACTATATGTAGCACGTCATACTAAGCCAAGTGTGTTCGCGACTGCTAGCGACGCTAGTGAGCAAGTCATCAGCACCCGCCGACGTGTCGCTGTGGAAGGACGATCTCGAACTGCTGCGCTGCTACCGACAGGACATCGCCGATGCTGTGGTTAGTACTATATGTAGCACGTCATACTAAGCCAAGTGTGCTCGCGACTGCTAGCGACGCTAGTGAGCAAGTCATCAGCACCCGCCGACGTGTCGCTGTCGAAAGACGATCTCGAACTGCTGCGCTGCTACCGACAGGACATCGCCGATGCTGTGGTTAGTACTATATGTAGCACGTCATACTAAGCCAAGTGTGCTCGCGACTGCTAGCGACGCTAGTGAGCAAGTCATCAGCACCCGCCGACGTGTCGCTGTCGAAAGACGATCTCGAACTGCTGCGCTGCTACCGACAGGACTTCGCCGATACTGTGGTTAGTACTACACTCTTTTGCAAAAAAAAAAACAGGCACCTAAGGAAATTTGCGTTCTAAGGTCGACTTGAGTTAATTAAATGAAATTTAATTGTTTGACGTAGTCTGCATACTTATAATCGTGTAAATTAATACGCGTGAAGTGAATTCTGGCATTTTTTTTTTAATTTTCGATGAATTCTTTAAAACTGATGTACACGGCCAAACAATAAGAAGTGGTCGGCAATACAGACAAGAAGATTTTTTTACTTTTTTTAATTAAATAAAGTTACAAATGTAAAAACCTAATAACGAGTGTGACTTCCTCGTGCCAAAATCACAGCTAGAATCCTTCTGGGCATGCTTTCCACGATGTTTTCAACCTTTTCACCGCCAACGTACACAGAACGCGATGCCTCGCCAGCGCCAAGCTATAAATGTATAACGAAATATATAGTAAACAGTAGGGATGAGGGTATCGTCATATCGATGAATGAGATTTATACGCGTTAAGTTTTAATTATAATTTTACGGATATAAATAAAAACTGATTAAATATTTCCATATTTGTTTTATTTCACAGTATCCCTAGTAAGAAAAACAGTATAAATTATAAGTATCAAAGAAACAAATACATAACTCAGTTTGAGCTTTAGGAAATGAGGTACATCTCTATTTGTTTCATGACGTCACTTCAAGTCCATGACGCTTAGAGCACGTTAAATTCAATTCTGATTAGGGATGTGGTCTATGGTCTTTCTTCTATTTTTGTCTACACCCGTGTTTATTTTTAACTCCTTCAGTCAACGTTTTTTACCATAGGTATCTAAGCGGCAGAACTTTTCACAGAGCCACAAGATACCTACAAGCGACGCGCGACGCTTAGTTTGTTACTTACCGAACATTTCACTTATTAAATTCTTACTTTTTGATGAATAAACGTTATTATTATTATCTAGTTGGATATACCTCAGAAGCATCTTCTGGTTTATCGTTCTCCACAAAATACTCCGAGTCCGATTCCACACCCTGTAATATCTTTAAAAGTTCATCTGAATCCAGTTCTTCATTCATTTTTACTACCTATTTGTTAATTTATTACTATTAGTAAAATAGAATAATACCTATTTTTACAAGCAAAGTGAAAGAATTCGATTAGTACCTACCTGCAGTCTTCACTGCCACTGCACTATGCCAAAGTGACCTTGACAGCCGTACGTTTCTGACGTCACAGAACGACTTCTATAATATTCCGTGGCGCCCGGGGCACTGACAACCAATTGTTTTGTAGAGATGGGAGAATATAATTATCGACAAGAATTGCTAACAACTATTTAATTCCGAGTCGGCACCCATCTGAAGGTCGAAATTAGTCTATTTTCCCTTTGTTATAAAATAGGAAACTAAATTCATATTTTTACTGGCCTCAAATTGTTTTCGATAATAATATTTATAAATATTTCAACAGGTGAAATCAAACAGTAATAACTTTCGCGTCACATCACTAGCCGACTATATATGAAGAACTTGGCGTACTGGGGACATTAAAAATGTTCTGAGTTTTGGTTTTTGCCAATTTTAAGACAAATAAGGGCTTCTCCTGTGTGGAAAAATAAAGAAAAGGGTATTAGACAGTGCTATATTAAATAATAAAATGAGAAAGCCTGTTAAATACAGTAAATTTTATTTTTATAACATAGCTAAATGAAGAGCTTCTAATGAAGTCGTGGCGCTGGTGGCACGAAAATCCGGAACTTCTATTGAAGCCCGTGGCGGTGAAAAGGTTAATAACGTTATGAGGAATACGTTCCCACTCTTCTGCAATGACTCTTTTTAGCTCCCTGATGTTTTGTGGAGCAGGTTGCACTGATCTTACTTGTCTCTTTAGAACATCCCAGACATGCTCAATTGGATTGAGGTCACGACTTCGACTGGCCAATCTAAAAGACGGATCCCAACTTCTTGCATGTACGCTTCCACGTCGCCAGAACGGTGCGGGCGAGCATTGTCGTCCATAAAAATGGAATCTTCCCCAAGTGCAGTCAATGCGGGTTGTGCATATGGAATTAGAATTTCCATAATGCATACCGCATTTAATGTTCCATTTTCTATGAAAACTAACTCCATACGCTCCGTCGAATTAATTGCTGCCCAAAACATAATGGAGCCTCCGCCATAAAGAGTGATTTCTTCGAAACTCGCTTCCTCATAGCGTTACCGTGGTCTTCGCAGCACTGCCGGCGTCGGTCCTCTCCACACAAACAGATTCTAGCTTCATCAGAAAACAATACTTTATTCCGATCTTCCAGAGTCCATGAAGCACAGTTACGAGCAAACTGAAGTCGAGCAACACAGTGCTCACGGAGTAATTTAGGGCCCCGAGCCGGGCGGTAACTCCTGATTTTGGCAGCAAAAAGCCTTCTCCTGACCTTTCACAAGCTAACTCCTCCTCTTCTTCAAGGCTCTTCTTCAGGTCCACACTTGACGCCTTACGATTCCGCAACGCCTGACTCACCAAAAAGCGGTCATCTCTTGATTCTGTGCATCGATTTCTTCCCGACCCCTGGTCTTCTTTTGACCGAACCGGTCTCTTGATACCATTGCCAAATCCTCTGGACACTTGAACGACTCACATTTAGCCACTGAGACACGGAAGTTTGCGAACAACCTTCTTCAAGTAGGGCTATAATTTTACCGGCCCTTATCGCTTTATCACTGTATCAAAAAGTGTTATTTAATGTAAAAAGAAAGATTAAATTGTTTAATTTGCAGAAAATATCCAAAAAGTTTTAAAATTTTAGTAATCAGTAAAAAAATCGTTTCAGCAATTCGCGCCATTAGTAAAGCAATTTTATAATAATCCACAATAATCATTATTTTTCTTTTGTTAATTTCAAAATTTAAATTTGGAAAAAAAAAAAATCTGAAATGGCCGTTTTTTTTTTGCAAAAGAGTTTATATGTAGCTAGTGAGCAAGTTATCAGCACCCGCCGACGAGTCGCTATCGAAGGACTACCCGGAACAGTTGCGCTGCTACCGACAGGACATTGCCGATACTGTGGTCAGTAGATACAAGGTCAAATTAAATTATATACTGGAACAACTTCACAGACTAAAGGAATCGAAATCTAATGACGATTTTTCCTAAAGTAACATAATTTCAAGCTTTACAGCTGATTATGTGGTTAAAAATACTTATTGGTACTCGCACAGGAAGTTACAAACATAAAAAACAACAGTATAAAAAAGAATTTTTTTAGGAATAAATCATAAGTTGATATCTGTCAACAGATGTACTGCTACGGCATCCTAGGCGAATGGTGTTGGACGACAGTAGAAGCTTCATTCACCGCAGCGACCAATGAGAGCGGGCGAGAGGCTGCGTTGCATGTGTTTGGAGCACTCGCCGATGCTGCGCCTGCGCAACGAGCCCCGCCCGCGCTAGTCGCGCTTATACATCACGCTTTGAATGTAGCGCATACGTCCACGAATAAACGAATGCTTAATACTGCGCTTGATTGTCTCGGTAAGTCTTCTTCTGTTCCCGTATCGGTACGAATTACACCAACGATTACACTACGGCATGTGCTCGTTGCATATGACGTGGTGTAATCTACATTTAGAGAATTTATTCCGGAAGGTTTACGTATATAATAAAGAAATTTCCATGTTTTGTCAAGTCTTAAAAACCGTGCGAAGCAGGAACGGGTCGCTAGTTTTATTACGGGTAGTAATTTTATTCACCGTTATCCTCTTAATGGGATTCATTGTACTCATAATTATGAGCAACTTTTACTATGAGACCAAACCTAAAATCGCGAAAAAGAAATCGGCTGTTCCCTACATTTATGTTCGCATAACTTGTCAAACATCTGAATTTTTTCGCGATTTCAGGTTTGGTCCCATAGTAAAAGTTGTTCATAATGATGAGTACAATGACCCCTTAAGAGGATAACGTTGATTAAAATTACACCCAGTATATTCTATACTTATAATAATATTATAAATTATGTCACTCTTCGTGTCTGTCTGTGTGACAGCGTTGTTCTTTTAAACTGCGCCATGGATTTTGTTGGGGATTTCTGCTGGTTTAGCCGCAACACAGTATCCTCGCTTGTAGATTGTAGTAAAAGTATGTTGACAGGCCAAAAACCACCGATATTAGTTAAAAGGTTTATGTATTGAATCGCACTTATATTAGGTTGGGGAAAAAGTCTTTTCGCATTATAGTATGTATGAACTTGTAATAAAATCTCTTTGGCTATACTATTTGTATCTGGCTGGTTTTGGTATCATTGAAAGTTTAAATTTTAAAGAACATAATTCCAAATTCAAATTCGGAAAATGTGTGATTTTCATTTGT
This sequence comes from Dicycla oo, assembly GCA_948252095.1. Classification (NCBI taxonomy): domain Eukaryota; kingdom Metazoa; phylum Arthropoda; class Insecta; order Lepidoptera; family Noctuidae; genus Dicycla; species Dicycla oo. Next base: position 11,492,960 of record OX411714.1, on the reverse strand, counting down.
TTTTCGTACCGTCAAGATGAGTGAATCTAATGAAGAAATTCGATACATTTTAAAATTTTACTACAAAAAAGGTAAAAATGCAACGCAAGCCGCGAAAAAAATTTGCGATGTTTATGGACCTAGTGTAGTGTCTGTGAGAGTAGCACAAATTTGGTTTAAGCGTTTTCAATCCGGAAATTTTGATGTCAAAGATGCACGTCGCTCTGGTCGCCCTATTACGGATAAAATGGATGCCATTTTTGAAAAAGTGGAGCAAGATCGGCATATCAGTAGTTACGACGTAGCTGAAGAACTGAAAATTGACCACAAAACAGTTTTGGCGCATTTGAAAAAAACTGGGTACACAAAAAAGCTCGACTTTTGGGTACCTCACGAGCTCACTGAAAGAAACCTAATGAACCGTGTACTCATTTGTGATTCTTTATTACGACGTAATGAAACCGAACCATTTTTGAAGAAGCTGATAACTGGTGATGAAAAGTGGATCACGTATGACAAGAACGTGCGAAAAAGGTCGTGGTCAAAGGCCGGTCAGGCTTCACAGACTGTGGCGAAACCCGGGTTAACTCGCAACAAGGTGATGCTGTGTGTGTGGTGGGATTGGAAGGGCATTATTCATTATGAGCTATTACCACCAGGCAGGACCATCGATTCTGAACTCTATTGCGAACAACTGATGAGATTAAAGCAAGAAGTTGAGAGAAAGCGGCCGGAATTAATCAACAGAAGGGGTGTGGTTTTTCATCATGATAACGCTAGACCTCACACATCTTTAGCCACTCAGCAAAAATTAAGAGAGTTTGGCTGGGAGGTGTTAATGCATCCGCCGTATAGTCCTGACCTTGCACCTTCAGATTTCCACCTGTTTCGGTCTCTTCAGAATTCTTTAGGCAGTGTCAGGTTAACATCACGAGAGGACTGCCAAAACCACTTGTCGCGGTATTTTGACCAGAAGTCCCAAAATTTCTATAGCAATGGGATCATGTCCCTACCTACAAGATGGCAAAAAGTTATCGAACAAAATAGTACCTACATACTTTAGTTAAATGTAAATAAACTATATTAAAAAATGTTTTGAATTTTCTTAAAAAATGCGAAGAAACTATTATTTAAAAAGATACTTTATGCAGGGTGGCTCGATTCAGGTGTTCGGGATTGTGTACAGGTTGGCTCAAATAGTGACGTCATAAAAAAAATATTCCTCATGCCCAGGGGTTTCCGAAAATACCCCATGTATGTTCGTTATTCTTCATAATTTTCGAGTTATTTTTTTTTTTCTTGAAAAGGAAACGGACGAAAGTTCATAGAAAGTTGGGCCTGATGTTACAGTAACGATTACTGCATTATTTTATTTATATAATAATATATAATATTTAAAAAAAACGAAATTATTTAGTACGGCTCCATGGCAGAAAGTAAATACCGTATAGCGGGGCTATTTGGGTTTTTGGGGGTATTTGGGACGACCCAGGATTTCGAACAAAAATATCGATATCTTTCGGTTGGTGTATGGTAGGATTTATTTCGTAAATTCTAGAAATACACTGATAGTAAACTATTAGTGTATTTCTAGAATTTTGCCGTTTTGTCTCCAGTCAGTGCGAGTATAGTTTATTTCAAAATTTTGTTGAAAGAGTCAGCTCCTGTCTTTTACATAAAAATTTAGGTGTGAAAACTTCTCCCGCAGCGTTAAATCCTGACTGGTTTTTGAAAAAGAAGATTTTTTTCTTCTTGAAATTCTATCAATCCCTAAAATAAAACATTTTTTTGTGTGGTTTTTGTTATTCTATATCACAAATATCGAAATACTTGTTTAAAGTGGCTGTTTTGGCTCGGATTATCCATTAAATATCAATTTTTCAGTGCTGTTCATAATAGCCCTAAATCAGCGATATTTGGGGCAGCCTCATTTTTATTTATTTTTTCTGTTCCTGTTTACTTTACTTTAAACGTATATCTGCAGAAATAAGGGGTTCTCCGAGACCCATATAATTTTTTTATCATAGCATTTTATGCGATATAAACAAGATATTTGCTAAAGTATGTCAAAATGTGTCCCGAATAGCCCCGTTTTACCGGTATATGATGTTATTGGTTTGTACAAAAATAACGTCTAAGGTATTCATAAACCGAGCTCTCACGTTATACTTTAAGAAAACTGCTATTCAACCACAGTTAACTTCGTTCATATTTCCGATAGAAACTCACGGCTTTTGGCACAAACTAGTGATGGGCCGAGTCGACTTTTTGGTAACTCGAGTAACTCGAGTTGACTCGCTTACCAACTCGGGTTGCAACTCGAGTTGACTCGACTCGGTCCGTCGAGTCGCCGCGTCGCCGCGTCGTCCGTCCGAGTCGGTAAATGCTCAACTCGGTGCATCGTTCCGCGAGTTGCTAGTTTGCTACGTTCACGGTTCGCCGGGTCGGGTCCGGCGGGCTGCGTGGCGTCGAGTCAATGGTAGTCAAATAAAATTGAGCCCGTTCAAAAATCAGACGTTTATTATTATTAAAAGTGTTTACAAAGTTTGTAAACATCACATCACAAAACGAACTACTTATGTAGCGCAAAAGAATGGTAACATTTTTACCTTTTATAAGAAACTAAAATAAATGTAATGGCACTTTATTCCTTAAATTAAACACCGCACCGTTTGGTATTTGGTCATCTATCTATCAACTAACACCTATAAAAAAAGAATCTAATCAACATCTCAGTAATGGCTCTTATTTCTGAATGAATAACAGTCTTAAGTTCAAAAAATACCTTGTGGGTAACTCTATAAAAATAACTTTAATACAAACTAATCAACTTTGAAATGGACTTATTAGACCGCGTGTAAAGTCTTAAAAATTAATTAATTAAAAATAAATCTAAACGCTCTTATTTCTAAATATCAGTCTTAAATTCAACAATACTTGGTAAGTAATTAGGTATATAAAAATTACTATGTATAATGGCACTTGGTTCTGAATTTCAGAGTTCAATTCAACAATACTACGAAAGAACAACATTGTAAGTTCGTACTTTTATAAAATTTGCAATTAGTAACTAAAATAAAAACGACTCTAAAATGTTTCTTACATAATACAACGCATACCTTATTAGGTTTTTGACACTTAAACTAATAAAACTGCAACAAAACAATAAACAACGAACGAAGTAACAATAACAAAAAGTAAACAAAAAAAATAAGCGAGCTGGCTTTCTATGCCAAAACTCTCATCAGTTCTGTCCGACTAACCGTCTGATAAGAAACCAACGAGAACTATCACTTTCACTCGCGGCTCGGACGTTCGGTCGTCGGGCTGATTCGGGCTCGCTCGGAGTCGTTCGGGCCTCGCGACTCGCGGGCCGCTAACCAACCCACCGCATCGCCCGCCGCGCGCGCTCTCCGGGTCAACTCGGTTTGCAGATATTTTGACTCGGGCTGACTCGCTTACAGTCTGACCCGAGTTACTCGAGTTAGATAACTCGAGTCGCCCATCGCTAGCACAAACATGCTCCAGATGTCTGTCTTTCCGAGAAAAATGGTACGCAACGGGTGCACAAAAAATAAAAAACGGAACGCGCTCGCTGTCTTTGAACTGGTCTCTTTCGGGACTTTGTTAGTTCGGGTGTGTTCGGAAATGGTCCTTTTCGGTTACTTGGGCGAGGAAGTGGTTAACTTCCATAGCTTTTTGTAATAAATGCCTATATGATGATCAAACCAAAGTGTTGGTCAATGGGTCGTCCTAGGGGCGGATTTATTTTCAATCATGATAGATATCACAGTGATTTAAGAATAATAATGAAGTACAGTCCAGCAAAATGTGAACTTGTAATGAAATAAACTAACTAAACCACTTGAGGTACAACCCATTGCTGAATAACTGAAACCTTAACTGAATGCCTTCGTCTTTATTTGATGTAATCCTATAGAAGGATTACGCCACCAAGTAGCTATGCCGCAGTTGATACAATGATCATGTTGATCAGTCATTGTATTTTACTTCGAAATTCGGTATATGAAGCTGAGGTAAGTCAAGTAAGCAAGATAACTGAGTCCGTTGTAAGAAATGGGTGGGTCGTTCGTCAAAACAATAATCGTCAGAATCCTTTCTATGTAGCCAAAGTCGTTAAAGAACACGAATAATAATTATTACATCACACGAAAACACAACAGAAAATATCCACTAACGTACCGCCGCAAACTCAGAGCCAACGAGCGAAGCAAACGATTTGATTGACGTTTGAGTTTTTAACCTGACATTGACGTGAGTTCCACTTTGTTGCCTGTATATTAAAACATTGACAATCGATTGTGAAATCGATTTATTTATCAATTTATCTTTACGATTTCGTTTGAAACGTTGAAGTGTCACGAGGACACCATTATTTAAACAATACATGTTTTATTATTTAAACTTATGTAAAGAATAAAACTGAATCACTTTTTATGTAATTAATGAATTATTCTATTTTTGTAATAATATCGATTAACTAACCTATTTCATCTGGCAACATTGTTTCAAAGTGAAAATAAGGGAAGTCAGTATTATTTTGATTAAATATTTAATTTCTTATGCCTTGATAAAACTGCTTAATATTTTTAGACGGGCCAGTTGGCGTGGTTGGTTAAGATATCACCTGTCATGCCGCAGGTCGTGGGTTCGATTCCCATCCAGGACAAACATTTCTGTGCGTGAACATGTCTGTTTGTCCTGAGTCTGGGTGTAATTATCTATATTATGCATTATATTATGCATTGTATTTACAAAAAAAAGTAGTGTATGTAATATATCAGTTATCTGGTTTACAAGCTCTGCTTAGTTTGGGATCAGATGAGCGTGTGTGAAAAATGTCCCAGGATATTATTATTATTATTTTATGATTAACCACAAAAAAACTGAAAAGAAATATTGATAAATATTTCATTTGTGTAACGATAGGCCCAAATCTGCCCGTCTCCTTTTATGGGCAGGCTACGAGGGCCGAAGATTAATATTATTAGCGTTTCTTTCTTTCTTTCTACATACGATTATGAGTTGCCTATTATTTGAAACGAATTGATCATTTATTTTAAAGTCTTCTGCATCTGTTCTCATTGCCATTATCTCCTGGTTACTCAGGCGCCTACGCGTCCTGGGTGAGCTCAGTGAGTGAGGGTCGCGATCTCGGCCGCGCCTGCGTGCGCGCTGCCGGCGCAGCGCTGCAGCGCTGTCCGCCCGCGGCCGCGCTGGCGCTGCGCAAGTTAGCTGCTGACTGCAGCGCTCCAGCCGCTGCACTCGCGCCTGATATCGTTCAGGCTGCACAGGTATTTATAACAATAAAACTTTTATATCTCGAGAACATTTTAGTAGTTCGCGAATTTTGTGCAGTCAATTCTTGTGCAGAACCTCTCTGTCTGTCTGTCTCTGTGATTCTTGTTGTTGTATTCTGTACAAAAAAGATAAGCACAAAATTCACAAAGATTTATGAAATTAATATACTTTTAATAACATAAATCGACGAAACATCAATGCCACGAATTAATGGAAAAAAATAACAAATTTTAATAATACAATTTATCGAAGTCCAAAGTTTTTTTATCCTGGTCTTGATACAGAAAACTCTAAGGTATATTTACAAAGCTTGGTATTTGGCAGACATTCCAGAGCAACTCAGGCCGCTCGGACGCGTGGGTGCGGCGCCAGCTGGTGGCGGCGGCGGGCGCGGCGCTGGCGGCGGCCGAGCTGGATGCGGCCGGCCCGCTGCTGCGCGCGCTCGCCGACACGCTGCGGGGGGAGCTCGAGGCACAGGTAGCCATGCATTCTAGACAGTTAAAAAAAAAAAAACAGCTAAACGCGTTATTAACAGAAAAAAAAATTCAGTACATACAAGCACATTTCTTAGCTGATAAGTTAATTGATTGTAATCCTTCAAACGGAAAATAGTGGTCACTGAGCACCGTTTTAAGAAGCCCTGATATGAATATAATAGAGCACTTATGGGATGAGCTGAAGAGGCGTGGTCGCGCTAAACAATCAGCTGGTCGATTCTGTGAAAATCTCACCGTGAAAACTTGCCTGGAGTGAGCTGTCATTGTTATCCCCTGATGCTAGGGATTGACCAAGCATTACATTTACAATCATAATCGAGATTTTAATAATATTTTATGCTAACTCTATTGAATTTTAAATTATTTCAAAGCTAGTATTTAAGTGTAATAGTATTCAAATAGGGATTGATAAATATGTGCCTTTCAACCGAAGGACAGGCTTACGTAAATATCCGATTTGGTATAGTAGATCACTAATTAATATAATAAAAGAAAAAAGTAAGGCACACTCGCGGTGGAAACGCTTTGGAAACTTGCTCGACTATGACGAGTTCGTGATAATACGGGATAGACAGAGTCATGTCCAGGAGATTTGTTTTAATGAACACTTGCAGGTGATTGAACGCAGTCTAAAAAATGATCCAAATAAATTTTCGGCCTATATAAAGCCCATGCGTGGAGGCTCCAATTACCTAAAAATGTTATCTCATAACAACGTGAATTACTAAGAAGGACGGGAAATTTGCGAAACTTGCAGTGATTTTTTCCACAATGTTTTTGGTGAACCCTCTGACTATAGCCTTATTAGTTATATATGCCCGGACGAAGGGGATGATCGTTCTGACAACATATCCAATTTACAATTTATTTCGTTGACCGTGGAGAAATCACTGGATGCTTTAAGCGTCGAAAAGGGTGCCGGAAGTGACGAGATACACAAAAAAAGTTGCGCATAATCTTTGGCATCTCCAATTAGTTTTATTTTAACCTCTCTTTAAAAAAAGGCACGTTTCCTAATGAATGGAGGAAAGCATTTATTGTCCCAATACATAAAAAAGGTTCGCGAATCATTATAGGAAATTACAGTGGTATTTCTATACTAAATACTATAGGTAAAGTATTTGAAAAACTGGTATATAATGCTATCTATCCATACATCCTCAGAGGCATTTCTACCAAACAACACGGTTTCTTAAAAAACCGCTCAACTGTATCGAATTTGGCTAGGTTTTCAAACTTTGTTCTCGAGAATACTGATAATGGTGGGCAGGTTGACGTGATTTACACGGATTTTCTGTCGTCCCACTTTACCTCCATTGATGAAACCTGATGGGTCGCTGGCTCACTCTGCAAGTGAGAAAGCAAATTTATTTGCATCTCTTTTTGCAAGCAATTCACGTTTGGTCGCTGGCTCCAAGCAACCACCTACTGTATGCACCTCTTTGTGACTCCTCGATGCTGGAGATCGTAGTTCACATTAAAGAGGTCCGAAGAGTATTGTGCAGTCTAGACGTGAACAAGGCCGACGGCATTCCAGCGAGAGTGTTGTGGCAGTGTGCACCTGAACTGTCTCCTGTGTTGACACGTTTGTTCCGCCTCTCTCTTGAAAAAAGAATGGTGCTGAAATCCTGGAAGCTTGCAAATGTACAACCAGTGCCCAAATAGGGCGACCGTGCAGACCCTGCCCATTACCGTCCGATCGCCATTACCTCTATTCTATGCAAGGTTATGGAAAGGGTACTGAACAATAAGTTGCTGACCTACCTTGAATACTATGATCTCCTCAGTGACCGTCAATATGGCTTTCGCCGGGGACGGTCAACTGCGATCTTCTTGTGTATGTCATGCACTGCTGTGGCGATGCCATCGAGAAACACGGCGAAGCACTGGCTGTATCGCTTGACATCTTGAAGGCCTTTGACAGGGTCTGGCACGCTGCTCTGCTCAGCAAGCTTCCTGCTTATGGCATCCCAGCTGATTTTTGTAGCTGGATATCAGATTTCCTTAGTGAACGGTCGATCAGAGTAGTCGTTGATGGCTGCTCCTCTGACCTTATGGCTATTGATGCCGGAGTTCCTCAGGGGTCTGTTCTCTCTTCAACTCTTCCTGCTGCACATCAATGACCTGCTTCAGCCTGGTATAGTTGGGTACGCAGATGACAGTACAGTTTCAGAGAGATACTTGTCCAGCGCAAAAAACAGCCGGGCCGAAGTTCGTTCTTTGAGAGAGGCCATGGTAGAGTGGACAGATTTGACCTTATGCCTTGTCTCCCAGTGGGGTGATGATAATCTGGTCTCTTTTAACGCCACCAAAACACAGGCGTGTCTTTTTACCGCTAAAAGGAGTCGTTTTACTCAAACTCCTACTTTCCGGGGTACATCCGTTCCTGTAACTGATCGGCTTGAGCTCCTAGGCATGGAGTTGACATCTGGTCTCAACTTTGGCGCCACCATCGAGTACAAACCCCAAACTGCGGCCAAGAAACTGGGCATCCTAAATAGGGTGAACCGATACTTTACGCCTGGACAGCTCTCTTACAAAGCGCTCTTTACAAAGCGCAAGTCCGATCCTGCATGGAGTATTGCAGCCACATTTGGGATGGATCAGCTAAGTACCAACTAGCCGCGCTCGACTTGGTGGAACGCAGAGCTAAACGGCTCATTGGCGACGTAAAACTGGTGGATGCCAAGCTTCATAGCTTGGCTCATCGCCGCAAGGTTGCCTGCTTGTCGGTCTTCTACAGATTGTACTTCGGTGAGTGTGCTCAAGAACTCCACGACCTCGATTACCATCGGACATCTAGACGCACTGCCAGTTACCATCCCTACCTAGTTGCTATTCCACCTTTTTGCACTAAGCGTTTCCAAATGTCCTTTATAATGCACACAGCAAAAGAGTGGAACTCACTACCTGCGTCGTTTCCGAGCGCATACAACCCTATTCTCTTCAATGTGAGAGTCAACAGGCTTCTTCTGGGTAAGCTCACTCCATCGTCGACTCTGTCTCTGTCGCGTCCGACCTAGACTAGAGTCTAGAGCAAATCCATCTTAAATAAAAAAATTAAAAAAACTTTAATATTTCTTAGTAGTCCGTTCGCATGTTTTATACTCATTCTAGTTAAATACGGTAACCTATTATTAGCCATACAATATTGTAATATTAGGTTGGGGAAAAAGTCTTTTCGCATTATAGTATGTATGAACTTGTAATAAAATCTCTTTGGCTATATTATTTGTATCTGGCTGGTTTTCGTATCATTGAAAGTTTAAATTTTAAAGAATATAATTCCAAATTCAAATTAGGAAAATGTGTGACTTTCATTTGTTTTTCGTACCGTCAAGATGAGTGAATCTAATGAAGAAATTCGATACATTTTAAAATTTTACTACAAAAAAGGTAAAAATGCAACGCTAGCCGCGAAAAAAATTTGCGATGTTTATGGACCTAGTGTAGTGTCTGTGAGAGTAGCACAAATTTGGTTTAAGCGTTTTCAATCCGGAAATTTTGATGTCAAAGATGCTCGTCGCTCTGGTCGCCCTATTACGGATAAAATGGATGCCATTTTTGAAAAAGTGGAGCAAGATCGGCATATCAGTAGTTACGACGTAGCTGAAGAACTGGAAATTGACCACAAAACAGTTTTGGCGCATTTGAAAAAAACTGGGTACACAAAAAAGCTCGACATTTGGGTACCTCACGAGCTCACTGAAAGAAACCTAATGAACCGTGTACTCATTTGTGATTCTTTATTACGACGTAATGAAACCGAACCATTTTTGAAGAAGCTGAGAACTGGTGATGAAAAGTGGATCACGTATGACAAGAACGTGCGAAAAAGGTCGTGGTCAAAGGCCGGTCAGGCTTCACAGACTGTGGCGAAACCCGGGTTAACTCGCAACAAGGTGATGCTGTGTGTGTGGTGGGATTGGAAGGGCATTATTCATTATGAGCTGTTACCACCAGGCAGGACCATCGATTCTGAACTCTACTTGCGAACAACTAATGAGATTAAAGCAAGAAGTTGAGAGAAAGCGGCCGGAATTAATCAACAGAAGGGGTGTGGTTTTTCATCATGATAACGCTAGACCTCACACATCTTTAGCCACTCAGCAAAAATTAAGAGAGTTTGGCTGGGAGGTGTTAATGCATCCGCCGTATAGTCCTGACCTTGCACCTTCAGATTTCCACCTGTTTCGGTCTCTTCAGAATTCTTTAGGCAGTGTCAGGTTAACATCACGAGAGGACTGCCAAAACCACTTGTCGCGGTATTTTGACCAGAAGTCCCAAAATTTCTATAGCAATGGGATCATGTCCCTACCTACAAGATGGCAAAAAGTTATCGAACAAAATGGTACCTACATACTTTAGTTAAATGTAAATAAACTATATTAAAAAATGTTTTGAATTTTCTTAAAAAATGGGAAGAAACTGTTTCCCCAACCTATTACATTATTTTGTAACATATTTTATGTATCGCCGTTGGTAACTTAAATAAATAAATAAAGTGTCTACACATTACTACTTAATTTTTTTTTTAATGAAATAGCAAATCAAATTCAGTCAGACACTCAATTTTGTTTTTTTTTTTTTATATTTTTTCCAGACTAGTAGAAAAAATGTGGCGCGAGCGCGTCATCCACTAACAATAAATAAATAAAATAAAACATTCACATTTAAGCTAGCAACTAAAGAAAATGTGCACGGACATTGTTATTAATATTATGAACCCATTGACTGATTAAATAAACGCAATCGCGATAAATTTTGAAGAAGCAATTATTAGCGATCGATTCGAGTAAAGACTACGCGACGTTGTATAGCTTTGTTATTAACCAAACAAAACTACTCAAAAAGAGACTGAGCGTGGTAAGTAATCGAGTGCTACTAAAAGTGGCCTTACCATAGAATTTATCGCCACACAAACTATGTAGAAACTAAACGTTATTTGTGTTTTTGCAGTCATTTAAAAAAAAGGCTTGCGGATATTAGCACCTAATATTTTATTGTAGATAGTTACCTACATGGCTTACCCAGTCGTTGCCAATAATAAAATAATATTTATCAAATCATTATCATTCCACTACGAGGGCTGCACTAAAAGTATCGGGAATGGAATATTTCCATTGTTCCTGTCATATTAAAATCTTTTTAATTGAAAACTCCTTGGTTTTAAAAATCGAATACCATTTATTTATTTAAAAAAAGATTCTCGGTCTTGTCACAAGGTTTTGTCAAACTTGTTTAGTCGTTGAGAAAATGGAATTGACTCGAGAAAATTCAAGAGCGATGATTTATTATGACTTTCGAAGTGGTTTAACACAAAAACAGTGTGTTGACCGGATGATTTCTGCATTTGGTGATGAAGCCCCATCCAAAACCACAATTTACCGCTGGTTTGCTGAATTTCAACGTGGACGTGTCAAGCTCAGTGATGATCCCCGTCAAGGTCGTCCAAAAACTGCAGTCACCCAAGAAAACGTTGATGCTGTGCGTAAGCTGATTGAGGAAGATCGACATGTGACATACCGCGAAATTCAGGCAACTTTAGACATTGGCATGAGTCAAATACAAATAATCTTGCATGAACAATTAGGTGTAAAAAAGTTGTTTTCCCGATGGATACCGCATTCGCTCTGTGAAGAGCAAAAAGCGGCTCGCGTTACTTGGTGCGTCAGAACTCTCGAAAGATTCCACGCAGGATCCTCAAATGCTGTATACAACATCGTATCAGGTGACGAATCCTGGATATACGCGTACGAACCCGAAACAAAAAACCAGTCACGAGTTTGGGTGTTCGAAAATGAGTTAAAGCCAACAAAAATTGTTCGTTCACGGCGTGTTGCAAAAAAAATGGTGGCCACGTTTGTCTCCAAAACCGGCCATGTTGCGACTATTCCTCTTGAGGGACAAAGAACGGTTAATGCAGAATGGTATGCTAGCATTTGTTTGCCACAGGTCGTTTCTGAACTCCGTAAAGAGAACTGCAACCGCCGCATCATCCTCCATCACGACAATGCGAGTTCTCACACCGCGCACAGAACAAAAGAGTTTTTAGAGCAAGAAAACATAGAATTATTAGACCATCCGCCGTACAGCCCCGACCTAAGCCCTAATGATTTCTATACATTCCCTAAAATAAAGAATAAATTGCGTGGTCAGAGATTTTCATCACCTGAAGAAGCTGTGGACGCCTACAAAACGGCCATTTTGGAGACCCCAACTTCCGAATGGAATGGTTGCTTCAATGATTGGTTCCATCGTATGGAAAAATGTGTCAAATTTCGCGGAGAATACTTCGAAAAGCAATAAATACATTTTAAATAGTAATGTTGTGTCACTTCCTTGATTCCCGAAATTTTCAGTGCCGCCCTCGTATTAGAAAATTCAACAGTTCAACTGACACTCGTTGTTCGCGCTCACCGCCTCACTTCACCTAGCCGACTCACATCGGCACGTGTGGTTGCTGTGGCTATTAGAATCGGTGATAAGATCATGCCGCGCTTGCAGAATCGGGTGAAGTGATAAGATCACGACACTTGCGCATCGCACTCACCAACTCACTTCACTTAGCCGAATCACTTCGGTGCGGATAGTTGCTATGGTTACGAGAACCATGTGAAGTGATAAGCTCACTCCGCGCTTTCAGAATCGGGTGAAGTGATAAAAGATCATGCCACGCTTGCGCGTTACGTCATTAATATAATATTCAGATTTTTTTAATTTTACTAGAAATATTCTTATGCGCGGAGCTTCAAACGATGAAAACCTATTTTAACTAATGCGCCTCTTTTTAATTTTTGGTCTTTTTAAAAACTATCTGAACATTTAAAGTTGGTCAGTGGAAAATTCCCATTGTGAGCTTTTTATTACGAGGTGCTGTTAATCTAGTTAATCTTTCTGATTTACAATAATTAGTATTCTAATTAACTGTCTACGCTTCTTTTAAACTGTTTTTACCTCTTTAAACCTAATCTGACATCTGCTAATAATTTCCAAACAGCCCACGGTTATGTAGTTTGAAAATTGTTTAGTGCTAGGTTATTGTTCTTTAAAATCATATCCAAGATGGCTGCTGCGAAAATTTTAAATTATTCGTCATAGGTGAGGTTTTCGTGGTTTTTGAGGGTGCTAAAGCAGATAGTCAGGTCAAAATGAAAATCAAAGATGGCGGCTGTGAACTTTTTCTTATTTTTCATCATGGGTGTCGTTTTCATGGTTTTATAGGGTGCTAAAGCCGATAGTTAGGTCAAAATAAAAATCCAAGATGGCGGCTGCGAAATAAACAAAGATTTTCAAATTATTCGTCATGAGTGTCAATCATGGTTTTGAGGGTGCTGAAGCCGACAGTCAGGTCAAAATAAATCCAAGATGGCAGCTGCGAAAATTTTTAAATTATTCCTCATGGGTGTCGTTTTCATGGTTTTAGAGGGTGCTAAAGCCCACAATCAGGTCAAAATGAAAATCCAAGATGGCAGCTGTGAAATTTTCATATTTTTCATCATGGGTGTCGTTTTCATGGTTTTAGAGGGTGCTAAAGACAATAGTGCGGTCAAAATAATAATCCAAGATGGCCACTGCGTAATTTTTTAAAGACCCAATTTTTTAAAAAACAATGAAAATTACACCCATGAATTTGACAAATTTTGCAGTTGCCAGACACTTAAATACTAGTTTTGAAATACAATATGTGAGTGAGGCTCACAGAAAATGTACCGTCATACACGTGAACTGGTAATGCACGATAACACACTGGAAATAGGTAACACACTGGATATATTGTTAAGATTAGTTCACACGAGACAAGATTATTTATTAAAATGTAATTTAAAATAAAACACTATATAGACAAATGTATTAATTAAACTCAAAAGCTACTCTAACAAAGCTGCATAGCATTATTTAATATTTTTTAATGACTAATCATTCAAATAATGAGATCAAGATTTGTACAGACATTAGCAGGTCAAGCTATCCGAAACTGTAGAATTTTCCTAATGAACCTTGAACCTAATGCTTTAGCGGTAAAGTTGAAAATCTATTAAAGAAATTTGACAGATTGTAGTAGCTGGATGTGCTTGGCGTCTGTATTTAAAAAAAGCTTAGAAAAAAAAAACTAATTTTATACAATCAAACAATTTTTGAAAACTTAAGAGGCCTTTGTCCATTAGTGTACAGTATCTCATGCTATTAGGGGTGGGTACGTTTTATTTTTCTATGAAACAAGACGTAAGTAGTTTGTTGTACCGGTTTATTTTTGGTTAAATTCAAATAAATTAACAATTTAAATGAATGAATTATTAACAAGTGAATAATATCCAACACAGGAAACAATTAGTTTTATTTATTCAGAACTTCCCAAATATTTTATCTTTTCTCAAAATTCGACTCACGAAAAATATGGATAAAGAACATTTATTGTGAGCCTCACCCATGTAATATAAAATGATCACTAGAATAGCATAAAAAAATATTATTAAAATCTGGATTATGATTACAGAAACGTGCTTGGTCCATACCTAGTATCTGCTGGGGTGACACTGACAGCTCACTCGACGCTCACTTCACTTAAGTTTTCACGGTGAAATGGTTACAGGATAGCATTGCAGCTCCAGAAACTTTGCAGGAGCTGTAAACTGCAATCTTGGAAGAATGGGAAAACTTTGCACAGCAATGTTGTTTTTCTTTAAAATATTTAGATTAAATTAATCAATTCAGACTGAGTGTACTTTAAATAGTACTTACAAGGAATTAGTCCTTGGTTTACATCCCTGACGTTTACAATGTTAGTTGTTTCGAAACAAGAAAGTATAATATCATTTTATAAAATTACCACTGGTTTCTTTTGTTAATTAATCACTCAATTTATATTTTACAGTAGCAGTTAAGTTACGAAATACCTAATAATTATTATTTATTTACCACTTAAACTTTTATGGTAGAAGATTCTACCATAAAAGTTACCATTTTGTAGCGTTCCCCCTTTTTTTTTTGTTGTCGGGATGCAAATTCTCATGGACGTCCTCCGCCTTGGGGTGGGCAGAGGGGTCTGTCTGACTCTTACTGCAGACTAAAACGACCTCGGTGTTCCTATGCACCTGCGTCGGAGGCTGCGAGTGTCAATGCGACTCCCGCTGCCCCGGATTGATGATGGCCCTCCCCATGCGGGCCACGTCCCATAGGGAGGAGTGAGGTGTTGAAGTCCACTCGTTACGTCTTAGAGGGGCGCTCGTGGAACACAAACGCGCCACCATATCGAGTCCTGTGGAATAGGGGGCGATGGCTGTCCCCGAGTCCGTGGTCCCTGGACTCATTTAGAGGGGCTGGAAGAGGGCATTATCCGCCTTCTGTTGACGCCCAGTGCACCTGCTGCAGGACGAGAGAGCACTGGTGATCTCCCTTTCCCTTTCTGCAGCTGCCTTCTGCGAGATAACTGTTTCGCAGAAGGTTACCACCGCGTCCCTAAACTCGGCGCTCCCAACCATCGAACGAGCGATGGCCGGCAGCGACAGGTCGGCTCCGACTTCTGATAAGAGGGCACGGCGCGGTTCCTGCCATGCGGCACATCTGCCAGTGTATGCCGCGCCGTATCCTACCGACAGTGGACGTAGTGGTGACACCGAGCGTTCGGCTCCCAGTTTATGCGACACAGATACTTTCCGAAGCAGTCATGTCCTGAGAGCACCTGCGTCGCTCGAAACGACATGGAGCCGTGCCTCCCGAGTCAATCGTCGAGCACTGGCCGGATGTAGCGTTCCCCCTAAATGAACCTTAATAATCCTATTCGATAGCGAAGCGAGCGGTTGTGAATATGTGCTGATCGTATTTTCATGTAACATTGACTTGCTATGTGAGCGTATAGTAACCCTCCAATACTTATATCCACCAGGCAGGCGACACAACCCGCGCAGTGTTAGCAGCAGAGTGCTGCGCGGCACTACTGGGCTCGCTGGCGCCGCGCGGTGCGCTAGCCGCAGCACTGTTCCGTATACTTGCGCCCGCGCTTCCTCCCTATGCCAGCAACCAGCCGCTTGTTGAGGTAATGTTATGTTGAATATTTTGTATTAACATTCCAAATAATACATGCAACCCGTAAAAATGTGTGTATGACCAGATATTATATGAACATGGAGGAAATAAAAGAAAAAGGCACGCAGGCGCCCTGTGCCAGCAACCAGCCGCTTGTTGAGGTGAAATATGCTGAATATTTTGTATCGATGTTCATTTTACACTTAAACTTTCTATACATATTATAAATTAAAGTCGCTTTTCGTGTCTGCCTGTGTGAACACTTTGTTCTTTTAAACTACGCAACGGATTTTGATGTGGTTATCAGCATCATTTAGAGAATTAATTCCGGAAGGATTATGTGTATAATACCTTAGTATAAAAATTATACATAATATAGAAATCTCTATGTTTTGTCAAGTCGTAAAAACCGTGGGAAGCAGGGAAGAATCGCTAGTATATAATAATATTATAAATGCGAAAGAAACTCTGTCTGTTGCCTTTTCATGAGTACACCATTGAACCAACCGTCATGGGCAACAGCTAGTCAATCACATTTTATTAATTCAAATGAGATTAGTTTACCAAACAATTATTATCCGATTAAGCCCCCAATTCATTCCGCAATTCATGGTAAACAAAAGTTGCACAGCATTGTTTTAGCAATTTTTTTTTGTTTTAGTTTTTCAGTACAAATTAAGTTACATATTATACAATCATAACATCTTGTCTAAAGACCTTTAAAGGTTTATGTGACAAAGTGGAGGAAACAAGCGCGCTCGTGCATGACATATTAATTAAAATTATGTTAACAATACCTACTTAAAAAATTGAGATGTTATGTCACCAGTAATATAATATTTTTTTAAGGTAGATTTACATTTTTTATATGTACTGGAGACAATATTTGACTGCACAGTTTCAGGAATTTTATTTAGAGTAACAGGTAATATAATATTCCCACGTTCTCATGCCATACACATTTACAGTTGTAGGTAGTTTATATGTTGGCAAGTAATCAAGATCACGTAACTGGTTTGGTCTACTGTTTAAAGTTAAGGTGCTAATATAATATATTATATTATTTAATTATACCTATGTTTAATTTGTTTTTATGTTGTGGTAAACATGTTGCTGGCAACATGGAATGTTAAAGTAAGTTTATCTTACCATGCATACGAGGCTTTTCTTTACCGAATAACTAGAACCCAGAAGCCGGGCATAATTTAACCCTTAATTTCCATCGTAAAGAATTTTTATATTTATTTTGAGAATGAATTTATTTACGGACATGTATCAGAACATCAATGTTTAGGCAACATTTCGAACGAAAAAAAAAAACAGTGAATGTCAATTATCTGTCCAAGTGAGACGATTACTATTTGTTGTTTGTATAAATATTCTATGCAATTAAGGGTTAAACATTTAATTGTATTTTTCTGCAGCCAATGTTCCACATACTAAAGCAGACAGTATCGTCACTGATCAACGATTTGCTGCCAGTGATCTCGGACATCGCACAGCTGATCGTCGCCGGGTTCAACACGTACCCGTGTGCTTCGGGACTGGACGTCGTTAAACTGGCAAGTAATTATAATAAGCTGGCAACACTAACGTCAACACGTCAGAAACTTGTTTTCAAAATTTTCTGTTTTATTATTTTACACACAGTTTTTTTATTTTATCAGAAACCCCAAATAAACATAAAGGTAAACGTACCTATTTAAATCAATAAACTGTAATCAAAAATGTCGATTCGGAGGTGACATCAGTCATGTTACATCCGATAAAACCATAATCACCATAATATATAACGGACAAAGAATATGAAAATAAAATAATGTTGACGAGATCAGCTGCACGAGCACGCCCACCACCTCCGGGCTCTTCGCTCAGCTTTGCCTCGCCGCCGCCGGAACCCAGCCCCACCGTGAGTGCCGTGAGGACACCGGCCGCGGTTATTGCGTCGAGCTCGAGCGACAAGTATTTTCCCTCGCCGACGTTGCCAACACCTGTACGTCGGCAGGGGAGAGGGCGGCCACCGAGGAGCTTGGGACTTAGGGGCCATTCGGCTCCGAGCCGGGTCGCCGCTGCCGGTGATTGTATGCAGCGCATGCGATGGACTCAGTCTATGAACGAGATCTACAGAGGGGGAACTAACCTCACTGCCGTGTTAGGATGCTGACTCTGTTTCAGGAACTTAGAGACAACCGTCAACGTCTTCGGTGTGGCATCCAACATAATCATAGGTTGGGCGATGCCACACATGATAGGCTGCGCTCAGAGGTACTGTACAGCCATATTGTCTCGACCCCGGTACAAACCGCGGCGCAAGCGTCAACAATTGATGCGATCCGGCCGCGGTCCAATCATGGTATTGAAGAGGGAGATGATGCCACAGTAAGTTGCCGATGCAACGCACGATTGAGGAGCGCACTCGAGGATCCGTTTCGCGGGTATAGGTCCACTCTGATCGAACTTAGACCCCGTATACCACGACTCTCTATGTACAAAAAAATAGGGTGCTGGTGTGTGCCTTGGATTCGCAACTTAAGATTTTTTCGAGAGCCGCGTTGACACACACTCGATCCCGTATTGCGCGGCCCGTGCGGCATGTCGTTTAGCTAACGTCAAGTTTCCAAACTGTGACGGACCTACACGACCAAAACCAGCCGTACCAGCCTGGCGTACAGGATCGAGCGTCGTATTGATGCGGCCAGGTTACTCATCGGCAAACTATACTGCTTCAGGGAGGGCAACACACGACCACGATGCGCTTTGTAAGGCAGACATTCTCGGGGCCTGGAATCAGTCCTCTAGAATACATGTCCCGTGTCACAGAGCGCATGGACTTCTTGAAGCAGAAAGAATGTGCGAGCCGTATTCGGCTGTATAAGCGGCGGGTTGATCGATACACGCAGAATCGCATGTTCCAGGGCGATGAGAGGTGGGTATATAGAGCTTCGGAGCGATTCTGGCGCAGCATCTGGTCGGTGCCCGTCTGTCACGCTGAGGCTAGCAGAAATGGAAACAGTCCTATTTACGCCATTAGATGTAGCCAGAACAATCCGTCCGTTAACAAAGATGGATCACCGGGAGCGGACGGACTGTGCAACTTTTGGCTGAAATGGCTAATTAGTTTCACACAGTTGCCTGGCATTTACATTCTAGTCATCCTTAGTCTGGGTCGCTACCGCAGTTTCTAACAACAGGCTTTACCTACCTGCTCTATAAGTCAGGCAGTCCAGCGGAACCCAAGAATTATAGACCGATCACATGTTTGTCGACGATCTATAAACTTCTTACATCCATTTTGAGAGCGAAAATTAATACACAGATTGACAGTAACACGATTATGCCTCTCAAAATGGATATAGGAACGGGTCCTGCGGTAGGTACTAAGGCGCTACTCCTCATCGACATGACGATTAGCCAATAGATTCGTCGATCCCGCAAGAATCTGTCGACATGCGGGATAGATTATAAAAATGAGGGTCCGTACACTGTTGACCGCTAACTGGATACATAACTCACGATAATCGGTGATGAGACTGTACATCCCGCGGAAGTGCGGGGGGCTTTTTAAATACGAAAACCCGCCACAACCGCGAGGTGTGTAGCCTCAGGGAATATTTTTAAAAGCCGAAGTGGGTATACACCGTGATGTGGTCGTAGTGGACATGGGCCTCCCCCGCTCTCCATACATAGTTACTACCGATGACCACAAGAAGGTATGGCAAAGCAAGGAACTTCACAGGCGCTTCTATCGGGCTCTTCATGAGCCCGGTGTAGATTTCTTAGCGTCCATATCCTGGATATGTTTCGGTGACCTTTTCGGGGAAACTGAAGGTTTTGTTTGTGCAATTACGGACGAAGTTATCTTGACAAATAACTACCGGAGACATATTATGAAGGACGGGACAGTTGATGTGTGTCGAACATGCCACCGTCCGGGTGAGTCCATCACACATATTGTCTCTGGTCTTTCTCGTCTGGCTAGTACTTAACGGCGAGTACTTGCACAGACACAACCAAGTGGCCAGAATTATTCACCAATAAAATATAAAATTGTGGAGTCTGAGGTAGCGTATTGCAAGTATGTGCCCGACCCAATTCTCGAAAATGACCATGTTACGTTGTACTGGGATCGGTCTATCATTACTGACAGGACTGTTGTCGCCAATAAGCCTGATAGATCAATTAGCGCGCCGCGCAATTATTGTCCATGTTACCATTCCACATGACGAGAACCTCGTGAAGGCTGAGAAGGAGAAACAAATGAAATATCTCGACTTAGCACACGAGGTTGTTGGCATGTGGAATGTGAGCTCGGCTGTAATTGTGCCGATTGTAGTAACAGCCAATGGCTTGTTGGCCGAAAGCCTCGACCAACATCTCTGAAGGCACTCGTTTGGCGGTTGGATTAAGGGCCAGATTCAGAAGACAGGACTTCGATACGGCTCGCATTGTGAGGAGGTTCCTGTTTCTGCAGCCTTAACCACCGGCGGTTAAGGCTGCAGAGACAGGAACCTTCTTGCTGGACCCTGCGCCCGATACCGGCGGATGAGCATTTTTTAATATTTTTACTTTTTTTTTATGTTTTTTATAAAAATATTTAAAAATGTATTTAATAAATATATGAAAATAAATAAAGGACATAATAATAATAACCACCTCAGGAGGCTCTCATTGCGCCCGGACCCGGCACGCAATGCAATGCTGGTAGTGAGGAGGTTCCTCACTCTAGAGCCCTGACCACCGGTAGCTTTGAACTCCTCGGCCTGGGACAATATTTGTGCGGAAATTCCTGAACAAAAATGGAAAGACATTTTTGGTGATTGGTTTATAAGGATGCAGAAGTGTATAAATTGTGGTGGCAATTATTTTGAAAAACTGAAAAATAAAGTTAAATCTCAAGACTTTCAGAACACCCTACGTATAATATAGATCGAACCC
The DNA here is from genome assembly GCA_948252095.1 of Dicycla oo. NCBI lineage: Eukaryota > Metazoa > Arthropoda > Insecta > Lepidoptera > Noctuidae > Dicycla > Dicycla oo. The sequence goes on along the minus strand of OX411714.1, from coordinate 11,472,201 downwards.
AAGAGCTCATCTTTTCCAAAATTCAAACTATTTTTGACTAGGACCTTCCTTACGGGCGTAAAAAAATTTACCCCGATGCGACGGTTATATAGTACTTACACGTATAGTTCGTTCGCGTTAAGAATGCAGTAAGTCATCAGTGCAACTGCAAGATACTCGTAAAGGTGTATTCACAGTGGTGTTAAATTTAAACAAATTATATTTTAAAAGATTAAGTTTAATGAATTTATAAAAATACACTTAAAAGTTTAAAATCAAAATTAAATCATTAATATCATATTTTAATCACTATCACTATCGTTAGTATTTATAATAAAAGTATTTTCTGCAACGAGTTCCATGACGTCATCTAAATTCCACATGGTATTTTCTTCTTGTAAGACGTGGTCGCAGCATTTCTTCCATTGATCAGCGTCCACTAAGCGAATTGCGTCATAAAATAATTTTTTCACGTCAGACATCTTAAAAGTTGTATTGTTGGCAGCAATATAATTTTTTATTTGGGCCCACACCAACTCAGTGGGGTTCGATTTGCAATGGTACGGAGGTAAACGGAGAATTTCAATGCCGTTACTTCTAGCCATTTCATCGATTAAATATTTATCATATTGTGGGGCGATTTCTTTAACAATTCTTTTTTTAAATAACTCATGTCCATGAGTGTCCCTTTGCTTTTTAGCCAGTCTATTATTTGTTGTTTGTTCCAAGCGGTCGTTGGTATTTTCTCGAGTTTGACAGAATGATAGGGAGCGTTGTCCATGACAACAATGCTTCCTGGTTCTAGCTTAGGCATTATGTTTTTGAACCACTGAAGGAACCTGTCCATCTCCTCATGATAATCTTTAGTTGATTTTGACTCAAAAAGTAACAAACCTCCTTCCACAAATCCTTTGTCGCTACCAATATGTAAAACGATTAACCTTTTTCCTTTTCCAGTAGGACCTCTTGGACCGGTAGATAAGCCGATTTGAAAAGTTTTTTATAGTTGTATCCAACCACACTTTTGATTTAACATGTCCGGCGTTTACCCACGTTTCGTCAAGGAAGTATATGGTTTTATTTGTTTTTCTGTGTTCTTTGATTTGCCTGGGATATTTACTCCGCCACAAAACAATGTCTTCTCTTTCCATTAATAATGTTCTATTATCCTGTTTATTAAAGTCAAATCCCAGCTCATGCATTATTTTATCAATCATAGACTGCCGGGCCCTTTTTTCACTGGCGATTTCAATGTATTATTTTCCTTTGTTTCACTAAGACTATTATAAACTGTTCTCTCGGACACACCGCATGCAGCTGCCGTTTTTTGTACTATAAATGACAGGACACAACCGTTGCGTTCGAAGCAATGCCTTCAACTGTCATTGTGAACTTGACTTTGTAATTTGAAAAGATTTGATTGGTTAGGGGGCGGGGCTAGGCCGACGGACAATGATGACACTGCATTCTTAACGCGAATGTACTATATGTGTGTTGCGAGAAATACAGACGTGACGTTATGTTATTGGGTCAGGTGGTGCTAGCACTGGGTGCGGAATGGGCGGGTGCACGCGCACTGTTGCACGCGAGCGTGTCTGCCAGCGTGCGCGCGCTCGCACCTGACCCCTCAGCGCGACCAGACCTCACTGAGGGACTATTCACGTTACTGCAAGCTGTTACCAAGAAGAGACCGCACTTTATCGACTGGCTGGATGATATATTACCCGACTTAGTGGAATTGGGTGAGTTTGTCATTCGTCGTCATCATCAGCTGATTTTTTTTCAAGATTTCAGGTTTGGTCCCATAGTAAAAGTTGTTAATATGATAATAATGATGAGTACAATGACTCCTTAAAAGGTTGTGCATTATTTAAGTTACACCTTGTATCCAGTTGTTCTTATAGTGAGCAAATATTTTTGCAAATAATTTTTGAATATTCTTAACCTGTTGTAAAGGCGTTAAATAATGGATAAAAGATTGAATGGAAGTTCGTCATTTTTGGCGATCGGCAATCCCATCGGGCACATGGCTTGTCAGATAAATTCAATATAGATAATTTTTTTATAGTATAACCCATATAAAGCCAAGGCAGGTCGTGCAAACTAAAACAACGTTGTTCTGGAGTAGCATGCGGCTGTGTACGCATGTGGGAGGCAGGCGGCGCGCGCGCGGCTTGCGGTTGGCTGTCAGCTCTGGCCACTCAACGACCACATAAGCTACAACCACGTGCGCCTGCTCTTACCGTCGCTGCGTTGACGTGTATAGGTAACTATGACTAAACCACATATTGTACTAGGTACTTACGCTTCTACAAATTCAACGTTATCATCATAAGAACAATGCTTCTAAGGGCCCGCTAAACTGATGTAATTGGTTGAATTGTTTATCAACAGCCAATCGCAACAGTTGTCTACAGCGCTTGACAATTTGTCACATTAAATCTTTTATGCCTTTGTCAGTTTTCAAATTCTTTCCTTCATCAATTTTTATCAAACCAGGACACATATTACGTTTTGAAGCTACGGAACTGAGCAGACTATAGAATAGAAAACCATATGTATATACTTAAAACCTTTTTAATGGCCAGGCCTTTTCATGAAATAATAATCTATTTTATATTTAGTTGTCAGTCTCTCTGTGTCACATTAAAAATTCAAGAAAATATTTTCTTGAATTTTTTGACAGACCAAATTAAAAAAAAATACAGATGTGGTTTACTATTTCGCTCATACCAGGTGGAGGAACGCCGCGCAATCAGATCGAGCCGCTAGCTGAGCTCCTGCTGTCACTGAACCGCGCGGCGTGGCGTGACGCCGAGCTGTCGGCCTGGCTGCGCCATGCGCTTGCCACGCCCGGCTTCCCCACACAACACGCCACCGACCCGCACAAGCACAAGTTCATACAAGCCGTCGTCAAGTAAGTACACTCACTACAGACCATTCACAGTGATTTTACATTACCTCTGATTTTGCATCATTGTCAAAATCACAGTGATCTTTATTGTCGATGCAATAAGGTTGCTTTTGGGTTGCTATCATTGGCAAGTCTGTCAAAATCAAAGTGATCTTTAACCTCGTTAGAATAAGGTTGCTGTTGGATTGCTGCTATCTGAGATAAAATAATTGCGAAAAGTCTGTATAGATCATGCAATTCAAGAGCTCGTGCCATGTGACTCAAGTGTCGTTGTAATCTATCTACTGAATAAAATTGTAGAATTCATTCATTAATTGATCATTGCATGAAATGCGTAAGAGATCCTTAAATAAATATATTTAAAAAAAAACTCGATCTCTTTTAGCATAGTTTTTTTGACTAAATATAACGATAAGTTAATGACCAATAATATTGTACCTATTTTTAACTTCAAACATACCATTTCGATACTCGTGCCATTATATGTATGCAACCAGTGTTTCTCATTCTAAGTGAAAAATTGTATTATGTTTTTGAGGAATAAATATCTTAAACCACGTTAGATAACCGTTAGCTGAGGCCAAATAAACGATGTCTTTAGATTTTTCGTTTTCAAACTTTGCAATCATTTTTTTTACTGCTGCTGAGCCAATCTGCAGTAAGGAGACTATTTTCTGGAGTAACTACTTCCGCCGGTCGTCCTGAACGCGGGTCGTCTTCTAGGTTAAAACAGCCACGCTCAAAATGTTTGTACCATCGGTACACGGTTGCACGAGAGGGACAGTCATCACCAAGTATAGGCTTCATTTCTTCTAAAACAGTTTTCTGGACTTAATCCACGTAAAAGTTATAACCAAAATTGTGCGATATTCGATAGTCGTCCGCGAAGCCATTATAGTGAACTTGTTCGAACACGATCTGCGGCAATACTGAATGCAATCAAATGACAACTGACACTAAAGTATATCAGAATTCATAACATAAACAATCAAACTACGTACTCGCCTCGGCCATCCGCCTTAGTATTATTAAGTATCTCAAGACTTTCACAATACCCTACGTAATTACGTATATCCACTAGCAGCTCCCCGCGGTTTCACCCGCGTAAGTCTCCAACCTATAGGAATATAGGGACAAAAGGTATCCTATGAGTTAATCCAGGTTATAAAACTATCTGTGTGCCAAATTTCATCAAAATCCGTTCAGTAGTTTTTGCGTGAAATAATCATACAAACACAGACATTCACAAACTTTTGCCTTTATAATATTAAGTGTGATAATCTATACATAAAACTGTAACTGATCTCTGTGTGTACACGGGAGATATTTGAGAACTACATATTATTGGAGGTCATTTTTATTAACACAATAGAACCCAAAACAATGATGTTTAGAATTTTTGTCTGTGCGTTTGTCCGCGCTAATCTCAGAAACAGCTTAAGCGATTTGGGTGAGGTTTTCACTAATGTATTGTGATAAGCTTCACTTAACATTTAGTGTTTGTTTTATTTCGGTATCGGTTCATAAGAAAGTTATTTCAGTTTGAAAAAAAAAATGTACTTTACGAAATTCTGTTATTTGTTTTTTATTCATATATATTTTTTACCAAACTAGGAACATAATTTCTGATGTCCCATCATCCTACTTAATATTATAAATGTGAAAGTTTGTGAAGATGTTTGTTACTCAATCACGCCAGAATGGCTGAACGAATCTGGATGAAATTTAGCACCGAGATAAGATAGTCTGGAATACTTTTTATCCCGGAAAAATGTACGGTTCCCGTGGGATTAATTCCAACATTCACGCGGGCGAAGCCGCTGGCAAAAGCTAATAAATTAATAAAACATTGATAAAAATAAGTCTACTTTCTTACGGCTCTGAATTCCAGCGGTTTTAGTCAGTGGTGACAACGGCGTTGTTTTTAGAAATATATCGTATTTAATACATTTTGGATACTTGATATTTTATATCGATATATCGGAGTACCGAAATAATAAATATCGCCGAAAAAATATCGATATTTTTTCTACAAGCCTAGCCCACAGATTATAACATGGATTAACACATACGATACTTTTTATCCCGGTAGTACGTTTCCGTGGGTTAAAAGTCCGCACACAGATGTGATGGGTATCGATATCTAAACATAAACTGATATTTTATGCGACTACACTACCGATGACCCGAAATAAAAAATTATCATAATTTTTATTTTTATTTTTACTATATTTAGATATCGATACCCATCACGGAGTTTCGCAAAACTAATTTAATTTGACCCTGTATAAAATACACGCAGAGGAAGCCGCGAGCAACGACTAGGTTTGAATAAAACCCAATATTTTTGTTACCAGGGAGAAGAGCAGTAAGCGACGGCTACTGGAGACGGTGCAAGAGTTCTCTCTAGTTTGTCGCGGTCTTGTGGACACGGAGTACGCGAGACAGACGATTGCATCCAAGCAATTAGTGGCGTGAACACAAATGTACATATTACAATTATAGTTTTAACTAAAATCAATGTTCTCACAACCTCGCCTCTTCTATTAGGTACACCTAGTAGATGTGTTACATAGTTACGCTTAGAATAGTATTGTTTGTTTATCTCTCGGTGCGTCGTCAGTCTCCGTTGTGTTAGATGTACGTGCAATTTTTTTGTCTGCGTAAGCTCGGCAGCACGTAGTATTAACCGAGCTACCTTCAGTCACACAGAAATGAGCAGGTACGGCTAGGAACTCAGGGAGCGATTTTCAAGAGAACGGCTGTTTGCGCGGTTACACAGCCGTCGCGGTTGCAATCATCGCCCGCAAACTTGGCGGGCGATGAGCGCTAGACGGGGCGGTTATTTACTTTCATAAGATTGTTCAGTAGTTAAGTCCCAGACCGCTCCGGACACACATCAGAAACGCTGTTGCGTTATACTTACTTGGCTGAATAATTAAAAAAAGAAGGCCTAAAAGGTTCGCAACGCGCCGCGGTCGCCCGCCAACCGATCGCAGAGCGCGCGGGCCAAGCTCGCCACAGTCGCGGGTGACCGCGGCCCTCGCGATTCTACTAGTTGCCCGTCGGTGAAGCGGGACCCGCAAAACAATAGTGCACGCCACGGGCATAAATCGCGTCGTTGAAATTTACTGTCTACATTTCCATGTACTCCGTGTTCGTACAAGTGTTGCGGCGCGGATGAAAATCGCTCCGTGATTTCCTAGCCTTACTGTCATTTCCGCAGTTGTACAGCTACATTTCTACCTACACACACACACACACACATACACACAACTAATAACGAGGACGCTGCGTGAGATAAACGAACTATATGTTTGTTATATTTTCTTAGCGCTGTAGGTCACTTGACAAAACATGCAGTTGAAAAATTTACATGAAATATCTTGAATTTTATTATATACTGTAAAAATTTACATTGTACATAATGTATTAAATTGTGATATCATCTGTATATAGGCGTAATGATGTCGTTATAGAGATCTAAAATAAAATACCAAAAACATAGTTTTTTTTGTCTTTATTTTAATTTAAAATAGAACACTATTGGATAATATGTAAACTTAAAATAACGATTTATAAATATATTAAGTTTAAATGTTAACTATGTAAAATAATATTAAATGTATAGGCCGATTTTTGTAACTGTGCGTCTGTCAACGTCAAAATATTACAGTGTTGTATTTAAAATAACAATAACAACTTAAGAATAATATTATATAACTGTGCAGACGATAGGAGTGTGTATTTAGACCGTAGAGGCGGCGGGGCGCTGAGGAGGTAAGCGGGAGCCGAATTCAATCATATAACCTAACGCTTTTGACAGCTCCAAGCGCACAGTTAGAAACATCGATATAACTCGATTTTTCAAGATCAAAACATAACATGGAAATGCTTAATAACAATGATTTAGCAATATCGAGTATTGAAGAGTATCGAGACGTTGTATTTAGAGCATATCTACACTTATATGACTAAGGTTGCCAGATCAAAAAAAAAATAAAAAATTACAGGGTGATTTTTAAAACATGCGACAAAATTTAAGGGGGTGTTCTACCCATCAATATGAACAACTTTTACTATGGGACCAACTCGGAATTCGCAAAAAAATTTCGACCTTTTTATACAAAATGGTCCAATCGGGTATGTGCTTTTACATGGGAAGGTATTTTTTTTTTTGCGAATTCTTAGTTGGTCCCATAGTAAAAGTTGTTCATATTGATGGGTAGAACACCCCCTTAAATTTTGTCGCATGTTTTAAAAATCACCCTGTATATAGGAAAGGCGGATAGATCTGTTACTTTAGCCGGGCATTTTATCTAAAGTCTGAGCATTTTTACGTAGATATGAAAAAATGGAAATGTGCACTGCATAATGTTTTACATTATAATTTTGAAACATACTTTTTATCAACTATAAATTTTAGCCGAACAAAGGTGTAAAAAGCCGAATTGACCGGCTAAGTAGTAAAATCTGGCAACCCTATTAACATGACTAACATTATATTATTATTATTATATTAGAACCAGATTAATACCAACACTGAGCAATCTATAACTATGAAAATAAAATCTAATTATTTTCTAGACGTCGTGTATGTAGATCAAAATCAGTACTGGGACCGTATAGTGAAGCCATCATTGTGCGGTTGCGAAAAAGGGACAGCGCTATTCGTCTAGTATAACACCACCTCTTTCTCGCACTCGAACATTATGGCGAGACGAGGTGGACGTGCCCGTTTGGAACGAACTTCCTTTCGCTGTATATTAAGCATTAATACAGAGCTATCTAGTATGGTCTGAAGTTTCAAAAGATTTTAAAAGCTTTTTCGTTATGACTGTTTCTCGAGTCAACTCCTACCGCAAGCCGCGTTAAAGAACTTCGTTCCAAAAACACGTCCAATCTGGAGATTGGGTTGTAGTTGCAACCAAAACGATATTATAGACGTTTAAAGGAGTTGACGGGTAGTTTTAAATAGTGACCGACGGAAAGTTCGGTTTCGGTGAAAAATCAGGTTTCGGCCGGAGTTTCGGTTTCGGCCAAAAAATGGCCGAATCTTCGGCCCGACGACCGGTAGAATACGAACGACTCACAAATAGACAAACAGCGTAGACTTAGTAATCGTATGGCGTTCGTGAGCTGTAGAATACGAACGACTCACAAATAGACAAACAGCGTAGACTTAGTAATGGGGTCTCATATCACCCTTTTTGTACAAAACCCAAAAAAAATAAGTGTTTACTTATACAACAGAAGTCATTTAGGTTCTTTGCAAACATGCTGCTTTTAGTATCGGCGAGTAGGGATTTATTCGCTTCCTGGAAGTTTGATACAAGCTCTAAGGGCAACAGCAGATGAATCTTTGCGACTGTGCGTTCGGTCACAAACTCACAATAGGAAAATCACGCGTTTCAGCAATTACTTCGACGATGCATGGCGTTTTGGCGACTCGCTCCGTTTGAGTACGGCTTAAAAATTGCGTTTTCTAACGATGCTGAATTATTTGCCGAGAGATAAAGCTAGGTATATTGAGCTTCCGAATAGCGATTACATCGCTGATTGCTAGTGATAAAATTATGCGATGTTATAAGAGTTGAAACCGAGCATCCGAAAAATTACTAAATAGCTAATCGCAAAAGCTAACAGTCGCATATCTGCTAAGGCCCTTATTTAAGTAAGGGCTCATTTTTCAATCGTTATTTTGAATTTTTTACAGTTTTTCACACAAAATACCAAGGACCAAACCTGAAATCGCGAAAAAAAAATCAGGTGCTCCCTACATTTTGACGAGTTTTGCAAACATGAATGTATGGGACAGCTGATTTTTTTTTTCTTTCGCGAATTCCGGTTTGGTCCCATAGTAAAAATTGTCTGTTATCATGAGTACAATCATGTGTTAGAAGGAACAACAGGGTTTTTGTTACATACTATATAATATAAAGGGTGTGTCGTAAATAGTGGTCCAGAGTAAAAGAGTCGATACACTGTATTCTTATGTATCACATACCGAAATTTTAACCATATTCAGTTACGGGTCTCCGAAAAAAAAACATTTTTTTTTAATTTCTGTACCTTGCTTCACGAGATTGGCTGTAATTTCAACAAATATCAAAAAAACAAAATCTGTTTTTTTATTATTACTCTTGAATATGCGTACTATCATATCCAAACCCTTTTTTCTATTTTAAAGTCAAAGGTACTTAAAGAAATTAATTTGTTTCCACTTTCAATACTCATCTCCAGCAAATCATATGACTTTAGGGGCATATTGTGTAAAAAAAATGTACTGCACTGTTAGTGCCCATTAGTTTTAAAAATACCTCATTAAATGCAGATTACAAAATGGTAAAATATTAAGTGGTAAGACTTCATAAAAAAATGTTATTAGCATTCAAAATGAAAGACAGCTAAATTTGCTCAAAACATTTTTTTTTTTTTTGTTAAGTTACTAGTATTGAGATATTTTTAACGTACCTCAGGTAAAAAAGGTCTATTGTATTCCTGGAATTGGTAACAAGCCATACAGAGAATAAAAAGCATTCAAAAGGGCTCGGGGTGTGAGTTATGGGGAGTGATAAAGAAGGAATGCCGTTTCTTTGTTACTATTCTTTTGAAGAATGAGCGAGACAGACTAATTAGCAACTAGAACAATTAAAAAAGACCGTCTAGCTAGCCAGTGTGATTCCGTACGTCGCATGCGCCTCTCGTCTCTTTGTGTGTTATTTCTGCCGTTAAATTTCTATTTTGTGGACTTTGATTTGCTTCTGATTTGGACTTGTTGTATTTGTGAACCCTACGACTCTGGCTATGTTATTTTGACTTTGAAACTCTTGATGATTTGGAAACACGTGCAGTGAAGTGGCGAATTAGAGATGGCTCAGTACACGCCGAGAGAATATGCCGAAATGCATCTTATTTACGGCGAATGTGGCTGTGTCGGTAGAGTAGCAGCTCGACTGTATCGAGAAAGATATCCCGATCGTCGACACCCTGATCACAGTGTATTCAGTAGAGTACATTCTGCCTATTTCGAAGGTCGATTACAAGCACTCGGCAAGATACTTAAACTTTTTGCAAACGACCTCCCAGAGTTATTGAGAGATGTCGATCCAGAATTAAGAGAAGCAATGTGGCTGCAAAATGATGGCTGTCCCGCTCACTACGCAGTTAGTGTGCGTGAATATTTAAACCATACCTATCCCCAAAGATGGGTTGGGCGGCAAGGCCCAATTTTATGGCCACCACGTTCGCCAGACCTGAACCCCCTTGATTTTTTCTACTGGGGGAGTCTGAAAGAAAAAGTTTATGAAGTCCAAATCACTTCAGTTGAACAATTACGACAAAGAATCCAAGCAGCGGCTGAAGAGACAAAAACAAGTGGGTTTGCACGCAGGCTAAAGCGATCTTTTATTCGGCGGTGCAGAGCATGCATCGCCGCTGGTGGTCGCCACTTTGAACATTTGGTATAATAACAATGAAAAAACTTATTAATTTAAAAATAGTTGTGATAATTAGTGATTTTTTTTGTTCTGTAAAAACATTTTTTTTTTTTTCAGTAAAAACATTAATTTGTTCTGTAAAAAACATTGTAATGAATAATTCATTGTTCGACTTAATTTTAAGTTTGAGTTAAAAATACCAATACTTAAAGGCATTTACTGTTTTAAGGTTTATCTTTTCGTATTTTTTCGTTTCAAGTAGTATTGTTTTAGTATTAAAATTGCTGCGCCCTATCTGGGTTCAATGCTGTACCTGTACTGTCAACAACTTTTGTACAATGACGATTGAGTATTGATTATTTTAATAAATGGTTAATTTGAAAAAATGTTTTATTTTACAAAGCAAATCAAAGAACTTACAATAAAATACTTATTGGTTTAATCCTTAACAGTTTGCAATACTTGTAATTTACTTAACCGAAAAAAATGTTTTGAGCAAATTTAGCTGTCTTTCGTTTTGAATGCTAATAACTTTTTTTTCTGAAGTCTTACCACTTAATATTTTACCATTTTGTAATCTGCATTTAATGAGGTATTTTTAAAACTAATTGGCACTAACAGTGCAGTACATTTTTTTTACACAATATGCCCCTAAAGTCATATGATTTGCTGGAGATGAGTATTTAAATTGGAAACAAATTAATTTCTTTAAGTACCTTTGACTTTAAAATAGAAAAAAGGGTTTGGATATGATAGTACACATATTCAAGAGTAGTAATAAAAAACAGATTTTTTTTTTATATTTGTTGAAATTACAGCCAATCTCGTGAAGCAAGGTACAGAAATTTTAAAAAACAATCTTTTTTTTTTTCGGAGACCCTTATCTGAATATGGTTAAAATTTCGGTATGTGATACATAAGAGTACAGTGTATCGACTCCTTTACTCTGGACGACTATTTACGACACACCCTGTATACTAGGTGACTTTTTTACCGTCTTGAAAAAAATAGGGTATAATAGGTGAACGGAGTAGAAGCTTAAGTCAGTTTTTCACTGTTCGTAGTGCGTATGATTTGAATTTCGATATTTTTAACGATCTATAAAGTCGAAGTGTAAAGTCTCGTTTTTATAGTTCTAGTTTACTTCAAATGTGTAGTGTTTATTGGTAGAGCAATTTCTGTCTAAGATTGAAGAGACAAAAAAACTAGGTATGCTATAGGCTTTTACTCCGTTCACCTATTATACCCCATTTTTTTCGAGACGGTAAAAGAAATCATCCAATATAAATTTGCGCAGTCATGCGACATAGCTATAGAAACGGTGTCAGTAATAAAGAAATTCACAGCTAAGATGAAACATAGGTAAGGTCGCGTTATTGCGTTCACGCAGAAATTGAATTCGATGGCAAAAGTTTTACGATTGCAATGTTATTGAAATGAATTCAAAATTCTTTTTTTTTTTCATTCGAAAGCTCTGTTGAGTTTCACAATTGTTATACAATCACAGCTTCACACGTAACTGTATATCCAACAGGCATCTTCATACAATCGCGTTACGATAAGTACAGTCAGCCAAAATAGTAGTCTACCACACAGATAAATTAATGTTCTTTGGCACGTCTTCCAACAATAAGGTCTATTTTCACTGGAAAAAATAATCTGACATAATTATTACTAACGCTGCATTGTAGTGACGCCATGCACTGAACTGATTGTTAACCTTAGCGATATTTTCATTTACTAATCAACATTGTCAAAACCGATGGACAACTTTCTTGGCCGACCGAGTCGATATAACGCTTATTCTCAGCTGGATATTTACTCGTGTGATCTAAGAATCAGAATCGTCTTTAGATTCCTGCGCGTTGGCACTTTCACATTTGCCGATCTCAACATCAAAATCCAAGAATTTGTCTGGTTCGCAATGCCTGTTCTTGAAGCGAAGGAAGTTGAGCGCTTGGTCCAGGGTGAGGTGGAAGCAATCCTGGCGACTCACGTTTAGAGAGGAGCTCTCGAGGTCGCTGTGCGTGGCTCTCGCGTATTTGAGGCTCCTAGAGTTGTGCTGCCCTTCTACGGTGACCTGGTATTACAAAGGAAAGGTAGGATAGTACATTATACACACTAAAACACGCTATAATCCGTACGCTATAAAAACAGATTAGAAAATTTAATTACTTTAGACCTCATAGCCTTGCGTTAGTGGCGCGGCCAGGGAGTATGCTCTCTGGCCGCGCCACCAAGAGGTATTAGTCGTACACTCGTACCCGGACATAGTATACATTGAAGAATTGTACACATTATGTACTACCCAAAAACCTAATATTTATTTAGGTATTTATTTAATACTTAAGCACATAATTTGTACGTCGCCTAATAACACCAACGCAAGGCTAAATCTCACCGAGAAAACTTGCCTGTCATTGTTATCCCCCTGATGCTAGGGATTAACCAAGCATTACAACAGAATCATAATCGAGATGTTAATAATATTTTTATGCTAATTCTATTGAATTATAATTTATTTCAAAGCTAGTATTTAAGTGTCTACATATTACTATTTAAGTTTTTTTTTTTTTTTTTAATAAAATAGCAAAACAGAAATGCAGTCAGACACTCAATCTTGTTTTTTTTTTTTTCTAAATTTTTTCTAGACTCGTGGCGCTATTATAGCCATGTGGCGCTGGCGTCACATTTTCTTAGACTAGTCCTTGTCTAGAAAAAATGTAGCGCCAGTGCGTCATCCACGATTTTTGTATTTTTGCAGTCATTTAAATAAAAAAAAAACGTGGTTTTAGAGGGCGCTAAAGCCTATAGTTAGGTCAAAATAAAAATCCAAGACGGCGGCTGCGAAATAAACGAAACTTATCAAATTTTTCGTCATGAGTGTCGGTCATGCTTTTTGAGGGTGCTAAAGCAAATAGTGAAATCAAAATGAAAATTCAAGGTGATGGCTGCGAAAATTTTGAAATTATTCGTGATGGGTGTCGTTTTCATGGTTTTTGAGGGTGCTAAAGCCAGGTCAGGTAAAACTGAAAATTCAAGATGGCGGCTGCGAAAACAACGAAAATTTTCAAATTATTCGTCATGGGTGTCGTTTTCATGGTTTTGAGGGTGCACTGGGCCGTCGTATGGCGAGGGAGAACTTGACGTCTAACACAAAACTTTACAATCAGGTACACCGCAAAGGAAGTAAAGAACGTCATAGTACGCATGAAGCAAGGAAAGTCCCCGGGGCACGACGCGCTCAGTGTGGAACACCTAAAGCACGCGGGTATTCATCTGCCCCGAGTTCTGGCTTTGTTTTAACTGTTGTTTGTCGCACGCTTATCTGCCACGGGATATGATAAGAACTATTGTCGTCCCAATTTAAAAAAAAAAAACAGGACTAGTAACATTTCAGATAAAGGGAACTATAAGCCAGTCTCTTTAGCCACGATTGTAACTAAAGCATTTGACTCTCTGTTGGTTAATGTTTAGAAAAACAACATAAAGTTACATGATGCTCAATATGGTTTTATAGAGACTGAAACTGCAGTTCCATGTCTGAAAAAGACTGTAAATTATTATACAGGCAACCAAACTCCTGTTTTTGCTTGTTTCTTAGACATGTCAACGTTGACATGGTGTCTTATGACAAGTTGTGGTCTAAGCTCTGTGGCGCAAATGTACCTAGTGAGGTGATAAATATTTTCAAATATTCGTACTCCCATAAACTAAATTGTGTATGATGAGCAAATGTACTGTCGGATGAGTACGCAAGCCACAGATGAGGATCAGATTTCTCCCAGGAGATAGGGTCCGTGGTTACTGCCCAACAGCTCGCCACGTGCTGCCCTGCGGATTTCTGTATCTCTCTTGGTCTGGCTCCTCATCGTAGAACCGTTCCGGCAAAGTAAACTCTACCGGCACAGACCTAAAGTTCGGAGCGCGCAAGCCCCACCACGACGTCAACGTAGAGATACGGCGGTGAGATTATTATTATTATTAAAGTTAATAGTGATGTCAAAATGAAATTTACGATGGCAGCTGCGAAAATTTTGAGATTATTCGTCATGGGTGTCGTTTTCATGGTTTTTGAGGGTACTAAAGCCAACAGTCAGGTCAAAATGAAAATCCAAGATGGCAGCTGTGAAATTTTTCATATTTTTCGTCATGGATGTCGTTTTCATGGTTTTAGAGGGTGCTAAAGCCGACAATCGGTCAACATGAAAATTCAAGATGGCAGCTGTGAAATTTTTATATTTTTTATCATGGGTGTCGTTTTCATAGTTTTTGAGGGTGCTAAAGCCGACAATCAGCTCAAAATAATAATCCAAGATGGCGACTGCGTAATTTTTAAAGACCCTATTTGCGTTACCACGAAAACCATGAAAATTACACCCATGACAAATAATTTGAAAAGTTTTGCAGTTACCATCTTGGATTTTCATTTTGACATCACCATCGACTAGACACTTGAATACTAGTTATGAAATAAAATAAAATGATCACTAGAATAGCATAAAAAATATTATTAAAATCTCGATTATGATTGTAGAAATGTGCTTGGTCCATGCCTAGCATCAGCTGGGGTGACACTGATAGCTCATTTCGCTTCGCTTGAAATGGTTACAGAATAGCATTGCTGTTTATAGTGTACGGACCAGTACAATGCTTTAGTGTATACTATGTCCGGGTTCGCCTTATAAATCTTGGTGGCAGGGCCAAGGAGTCCCTGTCCGCGCCACCAACACAAGGCTACAATTTCTAACTTAATGAAATTTTCGGTTATATTTATAGCTTACGGAAAACAACATTATCCGTACAATTCTTTAGTGTGTACTATATCCGGGTGCTCCGAATAGTTTACAGAAACCGTGGTGGCGCGGCCAGGGAGAATACTCCCCAGCCGCGCCACCAAAACTTTATTATATTTCATTAGTCGTTGAGGTACAATTTTTTTCCGTTACACGTACCGTATAGTATATAAATAGTACAATTTATGTACAAATTTTAATTTTCCACTGAGGCGCGGCCAGGGAGTATCACACGGCTAAAATTACAATGATCGACGCGCTTGTGAAAAGAATCGACTATGATTAATCTTTGGGGACACGAAATCTACGAGGACTATTCTAAGGGAGATCTAGAAATGTGATAGGTCCATGTTAGCTCCAACATACCTCATAAGTATAATGTTTAGCCTTGCGTTTCGGCCCAATATAAGCCACATACACGATGACTCCCCACGTGCGTATATCCACATCCACGCGTAGATGGAAGTACTCGTCCAGCGCCATGATGAGCCAAGTGTCGTGCTGCTCAGAGTTCACTTTCATTGAGAACTTGTGTTTCCGACCGATTTTCACGATCGGGAGGTGCTTGCACTGGAACGATGATGGAAGGTAAGAATTATTGTGGTAAAAGTATTGTAACGAGTAACAATGATGAAATCACAGACACTCACATTAGACTTAGCATTTTATTACTGGCATGGCCTGTAAGTTACCTGGAAGTGATGCGCGAGCTTATGATGCGCCAGCGTCGGGTGCCTAGCACAAGGCGGCGCGGGGCAGTGGTAGCGGCGCGCGCCGCCGCTGGCCTGTATGTTACCTGGAAGTGATGTGCGAAGAGCTCATGATGCGCCAGCGGCGGGTGTCTGGCACAAGGCGGAGCGGGTAAGTGGTAGTGGCATGCGCCGCAGCTGGCCTGTACGTTACCTTGAAGTTTTGCACGAGCTCATGATGCGCCAGCGGCGGGTGTCTGGCACAAGGCGGCGCAGGGCAGTGGCACCGGCGCGCGCCGCTGCTGGCCTGTATGTTACCTGGAAGTGATGCGCGAGCTCATGATGCGCCAGCGGCGGGTGTCTGGCACAAGGCGGTGCGGGGCAGTGGTAGCGGCGCGCGCCACAGGAGGCCTCGTGCGGAGCGCGCCGGCGCAGGCGCACCTCGCGCCCGCAGCCGTGCCGACACGGGTAGCGCAACATCTCCGCCACCTGCGAACACAGAAACTGCTACTCATGTGCTTCTCCATACCACCACCCGTGCTACTTATCATAAACACTGATTACTCGACTTGGGCCTGATATTTTTTTATGTGAAACAACCAATACGGCGTCGGTTCGTAACTGCGACTCTCAACAACAAAAAAATAAGAAACTTGTAACTTTCACCCTCCAACTCCCTTAAAGGGCAAGTCTGTATTTCTTACGGATAATTAAATAGGTACCCACGAAAAGAAACGAAATCCCACCAAAAACATAATTTCATGTAAATTAGGTTGCCAAGACTCACATAACGCTTTCACTGTTAAAAGTTATCAGATCGAATGTAGAGCGAGCCAGTCTTTACATGCAGACCAAATTATAAATGTGACACTGACAGAGTCTATGTTTATTTTATTTATATTTCACACAATTCCCAGGCCATAAAAAGGTAAGGTTGATGACAACTCAACATTGAGCAAAGGTGTACGCTATTTTAATATTTGTGATCAAGTAATCAAATATAGTCTGCTCAGTTCTGTAGCTTCAAATAGTATTATGTGTTCTGACTTGATAAAGAAAAGAATTTGAAAACTGACGAGGATATAAACCGCTACTCCGCAGGCTGCGTGGCAGTCCCAACACTATCCTGCAATCGATAGCTGCCCGGGCACATAGCCCGCTAGTGTGGGCGCTTGCAAGTCGCACCCGATCTGTTTTAGTTATTAAGTAATGTAAGCTAAGCTATTTTGTTACTAACACTGTAGACCGCATTGTAGTCTGAATTAATAAAGATTACCTAAACACACAAAAACCACTTGAATTTTTTTTTTTTTTTTTTTTACAAAAATAAACAAGCTACTTCCAAAAGAAACAGTACAAAGTGAAATTAACTTTAATTTCGGAAGTCGGTATCTTTGGTTTTTTATTTTCGTTTTTGCCACCGACTTCCCCAACATTAAAGTTATTGTTCACTTGTAGTATTTTTCTTTTTTTGAAAGTGAGTTGTTTTTTTTTTTTGTAGAAACGTTTTTATTCTTAATTTTTAGCTGTGGTACCTACCCCACACAAATTCGAATACCACTACCTGCTATGTAAGTTACAGTAACAGGAAGTTATTATCATCCAAATATACTAAGTGGGAAAAATATGTATTATTGAAACTTAGGGCCGGTTTTTTATACGTAGTTAACTCAACCAATGGTTAAACACAGTAACTAATGGTTGAATTTTGACTAAATGTGAAAGGCTAAACATGAATGTATTCATGTCAGCTCATTCATACTAAAAAATAGTAACTAATGGCATACATCATTCATGTTTAGCCTTTCACATTTAGCCAAAATTCAACAATTAGTTTTTATTTTTAACTATTGGTTGAGTTAACTACGGATCAAAAAACCGGCACTTACTCAAAAACTACCCAAGCAAAGTTATTTTTTACATGGGACCAACTTGGGGGTATATACAGGGTTATTGGTAAAACACCAACAACCTCTTAAGGGGTCATTGTATTCATCATTATGAACAACTTTTAATATCGCGAAAAAAAATCAGTTGTCATTTTGACGAATTATGCTACCATAAATGTACTGAACAGCTGATTTTTTTTCGCAATTTCAGGTTTGGTCCCATAGTAAAAGTTGTTCATAATGATGAGTACAATGACCCCTTAAGAGGTTGTTGGTGTTTTACCAATAACCCTGTATAGCCTCCGGAATAAAACAAGAATCTTTCAAATCTCACTAAACGGTAAAAAGTTATGCGTGGTCATACATATATATATTAGGTTGGGGAAAAAGTCTTTTCGCATTATAGTATGTATGAACTTGTAATAAAATCTCTTTGGCTATACTATTTGTATCTGGCTGGTTTTGGTATCATTGAAAGTTTAAATTTTAAAGAACATAATTCCAAATTCAAATTAGGAAAATGTGTGATTTTCATTTGTTTTTCGTACCGTCAAGATGAGTGAATCTAATGAAGAAATTCGATACATTTTAAAATTTTACTACAAAAAAGGTAAAAATGCAACGCAAGTCGCGAAAAAAATTTGCGATGTTTATGGACCTAGTGTAGTGTCTGTGAGAGTAGCACAAATTTGGTTTAAGCGTTTTCAATCCGGAAATTTTGATGTCAAAGATGCACGTCGCTCTGGTCGCCCTATTACGGATAAAATGGATGCCATTTTTGAAAAAGTGGAGCAAGATCGGCATATCAGTAGTTACGACGTAGCTGAAGAACTGGAAATTGACCACAAAACAGTTTTGGCGCATTTGAAAAAAACTGGGTACACAAAAAAGCTCGACATTTGGGTACCTCACGAGCTCACTGAAAGAAACCTAATGAACCGTGTACTCATTTGTGATTCTTTATTACGACGTAATGAAACCGAACCATTTTTGAAGAAGCTGATAACTGGTGATGAAAAGTGGATCACGTATGACAAGAACGTGCGAAAAAGGTCGTGGTCAAAGGCCGGTCAGGCTTCACAGACTGTGGCGAAACCCGGGTTAACTCGCAACAAGGTGATGCTGTGTGTGTCGTGGGATTGGAGGGGCATTATTCATTATGAGCTGTTACCACCAGGCAGGACCATCGATTCTGAACTCTACTGCGAACAACTGATGAGATTAAAGCAAGAAGTTGAGAGAAAGCAGCCGGAATTAATCAACAGAAGGGGTGTGGTTTTTCGTCATGATAACGCTAGACCTGACACATCTTTAGCCACTCAGCAAAAATTAAGAGAGTTTGGCTGGGAGGTGTTAATGCATCCGCCGTATAGTCCTGACCTTGCACCTTCAGATTTCCACCTGTTTCGGTCTCTTCAGAATTCTTTAGGCAGTGTCAGGTTAACATCACGAGAGGACTGCCAAAACCACTTGTCGCGGTATTTTGACCAGAAGTCCCAAAATTTCTAGAGCAATGGAATCATGTCCCTACCAACAAGATGGCAAAAAGTTATCGAACAAAATGGTACCTACATACTTTAGTTAAATGTAAATAAACTATATTAAAAAATGTTTTGAATTTTCTTAAAAAATGCGAAGAAACTTTTTCCCCAACCTATTATATATATATATATATATATATATATATATATATATATATATATAATAATAATAATAATATAATGTTCTGGGACATTTCACACACCGTCATCTGATCCCAAACTAAGCAGAAAGTAATGATAATAATATATACACAGTCTGGCCATAAATACTGTTACAATTAAAAATAAGAAAGATATTACATTTGAATTTAGAATCTGTCATTTTTATACCATTGTTGATTGAGTTTTCTAATTTTGGCGCCAATACATTGTATAATATGTTGCGATATTAAAATGGAGTGGGGTGATAAAGAGAACCGAATCGCTGTGATTGCATTACACAAAGTTGGTATGGAGCCAAATGCAATTTTTAAAACTCTCCATACGCTTGGTATTAGTCAAATGTTTGTGTACCGGGCTATTAATAGGTACAATGAGACCTCCTCTGTTTGTGACAGAAAAAGATCTGGCCGTCCACGTAGTGTTCGTACTAAAAAGGTGGTCAAAGCAGTAAGGGAAAGAATTCGAAGAAATCCTGTCCGAAAGCAAAAGATTTTATCTCGGGAGATGAAGATAGCACCCAGAACCATGTCGCGTATTTTAAAAGATGACTTAGGACTTGCAGCCTAAAAGAGACGCACTGGTAATTTTTTAGCTGATAATTTAAAAAAGAATAGGGTGGTAAAATCGAAACAACTACTGAAGCGGTACGCAAAAGGAGGTCACAGAAAATTTTTGTTTACGGATGAGGAAATCTTTACAATTGAGCAACATTTTAACAAACAAAATGACCGTATTTATGCTCAAAGCTCTAAGGAAGCTTCCCAATTAGTCGACAGAGTGCAACGTGGGCATTATCCGACTTCAGTGTTGGTTTGGTGGGGTGTTAGCTATGAAGAAGTGACAGCCATATTTTTGTGAAAAAGGTATCAAAACATCGGCACAAGTGTATCAAGATACCATTCTTGAGAAGGTAGTTAAGCCCCTTAACAACACCATGTTCAATAACCAAGTATGGTCCTTCCAACAAGGGACATAAAGACCCGGCGCCAATTCTTTATGGCTCGGTCCACGCAGTCTTGGTTGGAAGTGAACGTTTCGGACTTCATCAGAGCTGAAGACTGGCCGTCGTCTAGTCCCGATCTTAATCAGCTGGATTATGATTTATGGTCATTTTAGAGAGTACGGCTTGCTCTAAACGCCATGATAATTTGGAGTCCCTAAAACAATCCATACGAATGGCAGTGAAGAATTTTCCCATGGAAAGAGTGCGTGCTTCTATTGATAACTGGCCTCAACGTTTAAAGGACTGTATTGCAGCCAATGGAGACCACTTTGAATAAGCTTTTTATATTTTAAATTGTTTTTTATTTATTATTAAACTAACACAATGTAAAAGTAATACATATTATTTGCAATAATTTTTTTTTTCTTGACAATATTTATGGCAAGACTAGGATATATATATATATATATATACACGCGTCGGCTTGAGAACCTCCTCCTTTTTTTCGTCGGTTAATAAATACATACCCCTTCCATAGCCCTATTGCGCACTGACGAGAACGTAGTACGGCACACAGGGCATGATGCGAGCCGCGTGCGGCAGCGACTGCACACCAGATGGCCGCGTCGGCACTGCGAGATGGGCGGCTCCATCCATTCGAGGCACACCGGGCACTCCAGCAGGCGTAGGAGACTCTGCGATAAACGGATAAACGCACAAGTGTATACGACACTTTATAGAGAGTAGTGACTGGCAATGGCACCCTAAAGCAGCGCATTGACGATCAAATTTGAATGACGTAAAACCATTAGTAAGACACTGCAATGTAACTCTAATCTCAGTTTGATAAAACTCTCGGCAACAGTTCTAATTTTTAACTTATCTTACTGAGGTAAGAGTTACATTGCTATGACTTACTAATGGTTTTACGTCGATCGTGAATGTCGTACTTAATGGGTAGGTAAGTAGTTTTTTTTTTTACTTAATCATTAAAAACCGACCTAGTGATGATAATGTACTTTCTGAGTTTATCTTAGACATTACTGACGTCAGTGAAGGAAAACATCGTGAGGCAACCTGGACTTACAGTTAAGTTAATATAAGTCTGAAATCGCCAACCCGTCTTGAGCAAACGTGGTGATCAATGCTCATGACCTTCTCTGTATGAGAAGAGGCCTTTGCCCTAAAGTGGGACAGTAATAGGCTGCTATAAAAAAAGATTCACACTGATCATTTCCTTTAATAATTTGATAAATACTTGACATTCACATAATGATTATGATATTATAATGATATGTTATACATTCCATTGCAAAAAAAAAGTGCACCGTGCACGTGGATACTCGTAATATTAATATGTTTAGTATGTCACTAGCATAAATGACTAGAAATTTCTAATTATTAATTAGAATATAGTTTTTAACACTTATCCTGAAATCGAAGTTTTAGTCAATGTAAACAGAGAGCCGTGTTAAAATGGACATTTTTATGGGTATAATGAAATTAATACTACGAGTATTTTTATGGTATTTTAATAAAGAAGACATTAAAAAATAAAAATTAATAACGAGTATGACCTTCCCTTGCAGGGATTACGGCATGTAATCGTCTTGGCATGCTTTCCACCAGGCTTTTGATGGTGTACTGTGAAATGTGTTCCCACTCAGCCGAGATCACACGTTTAAGCTCCCTGATGTTTTGTGAAAGTGGTTGGACAGATCTTACTCGCCTTTTTAGGAGGTTCCAGAAGTGCTCAATGGGGTCAAGGGCGGGGCTCCATGCTGGCTAATCCAAACGACGAATACCGACCTCTTGCATTTAAGCATCTACGTCGCCAGAACGGTAGGCCCAAGCATTATCATCCATTTAAATGGCATCTTCACCAATTACAGTCAGTGCGGGTTATGCACAACCCGACAAAGGATTTCTGTAATGTACCTTTACGCATTTAGTGAGCCATTTTCAATGAATACTATCTCGGTACGATAGCTGGAAGTTATGCCCGCCCAAAACATAACTGACCCTCCATCATAACGGCTGACTTCTTCAAAACACACGTCGGCATAGCGTTCCCCTGGTCTTCGTAACACTCGCCGACGTCGGTCCTCACCATTCAGATAAATTCGAGCTTCATCGAAGAAGAGTACGCTACTCCAGTTACCTAGTGTCCAAGATAGGCAATTTCTAGCGAACCTCAATCGAGCAATCCGGTGCTCACGGAGTAACTTGGGGGCCCGCGCTGGTCGTCGACTATCAGCCGCTAAAAGCCTCCTCCTCACTGTCCATAGGCTATCTTGTGCTCCTCGTACCTCTTCAAGGTTTCTTTTGAGGTCTATGTAACTGCATTTGCGGTTCCTCAGCGCCTGAGTCACTAAAGAGCGGTCGTCTCGTGGCTGTGTGCAACGTTTTCTCTTAGAACCCTGCCTTCTCTAAACGGAACCTGTCTCTTGGTATCGAGTCCAGGTTCTTTGGACGGTTGAACGACTCACTTTTGACCGCAGTGAGACGTAACAATGGCTACACCCTTCTTACAAGACGGTCTCTAAGCTACAAGAGCTAGGGTGGGAAGTTTTGCGTCATCCACCATACTAACCTGACCTTGCGCCGACAGACTTCTACTTTTTCCAAAATTTGGACAACTCCTTGGCAGGGAAAAAATTCAATACCCGAGAGGCAGTACAAAATGCTTTTGAAGAGTTTGTCGGTTCCCATACATACACTGGCAGAGATGCATCGATAGCATGGGTGCATATATTTTGATTGATAGAAATAAAAAATATTTATAAAATAAATGACTAACTTTCTGCATATTAAACGGCAATTTCATATAAGGTGAAGACCAGCAGGCTTAGCACGAGAACCGTAGAGAAGTGTCTTGTCGACGGAAGAGTAGACGAAAATGACGTTTTCGCGTAGACAGTACGACGGCAACAAAGTAGAAAGAGTCAACAACAATTTTACGAAATTCACTTTTTTACATAATTCGACACAGAATTCTTTGTTTTCACAGGATCTATTTTTTGCTGTTTAATTCTCAACGTTTAAAATTATTAAGTCACGCATATAAATACAACTGCGGAGTCGCGCCCGTAGCGCCGGAGAAAATGCGATTCTCAACGTGTTTTATAAGGAATTTTTCACTTTTTGTATAGAAAATATGAAAAATTATTACCTACAATACTCGTATACTATTGCTGTAATCATAGTATTAGTAGGAAGGAATTCCCAGCTTATTACTCCATGTACATCCCACCAGACAGAAAGCATTACCTTGCGAGGATGAAGATCACCTTTAGACGTTGGTTTTCCCTGTTCTTTATATCCCAGCCACTGGTGCTTGCGTGTGTGATTAACATAGAGAACCCACTTTTCATCTCCAGTGACAAGATGATCTAACCAATTAAATGTGCGGCGGAAAGATAAAAGTTTTACACAAATCTCAGCTCGGTAGGTCAGCTGATCTTTACTTAATTGATGGGGTACCCAAACACTATATTTGTAAGTCTTTCCCAAACCATGTAAATGATTTTCTATGGTGCCATGAGAGCACTCGAGCTGAACAGCCAAATCGCGTGTAGTTCTTCGATTAATAGTATTAATTTATCGATATCTATTTCCACGGGGCGCCCAGACCTTGGTTGATCGGTTAAGGAAAAATCCTTATTGCGGAACCGTTGGAACCAGCGCTTTGCTGTTGCTTCAGAGACTGCATCGTGAGCTATCCTTTGACATATATTACGTGTAGCTTCTGCAGCAGAATGCCCAGATTGAAACTCATGTAATAAACAATGTCGTACGTGGGTTTTAATATCACTCATTTCTTTGTGAACTTTAACGCACTAACAGCCAAACTATCAATAACGCGCACGAGCGCGACTCGCTCTTTATATACCCTCTGCTACAGAACGTTCTCGAACCTTTCCGAAAATTCTAGAAATTATAAACTAAAACGCTCATTACTTATTAGCCAACCCGATATAAAGGCGTCAACAAAATCAACTCGAAAAACTGAAGCTTGACATGATAGATGTCCACAACACGACAAAATATTTTTCCTGCACGACAATGCCCGGCCGCATATTGCTAAGAGTACCAGGCTAAAACTATTGAAGCTTAATTGGGAAATAATACCCAACCCTCCATATTCGCCGGACTTAGCACCAACTGATTTCAGCTTGTTCCGATCACTTATACTCGTACAGTACGTTTACCTGGGTCATCATTATTGCGCCACCCGTTCAGTATGTTTCCATCTTTTATATGATTGCACTTACACCGCAATAGTTCAGTACGTAATTCGGCGACGGTGCGCGTGACTCATAATCCCATATCGTCCACCATTCATCCTAGTATAAATTAATCCTAATCTTATAATTGTGGAAACAGACAATACAGTGAATTTATTAACCTTAAACTGACTTTCACCTCTTATCTCATCCTTTATCTCTATCTTAACCCAACCCCGAACAGTAATAATTTACGGGAAAAAAACTTTGACGATGAACCACACTTGAAACAATACATAGATGACTTCTTCAATTCAAAACCAACGAAGTTCTATGCGGACGCCATTCACTCTTTGCCAGATCGATGGCGAATGGTAGTAGAAAACGACGGTGAATTATTAATGATTAACAATTATTCATTTAATTAATAAATACAAATAAAATAGTTGTATGTCGCTCATTACTTATTAGCCAACAGAATATTTCGATAGGTCGCTGTGATGACCTACGGCACTGAAACGTAGTCGCTCATAATGGGCCTTCATTAAAAGGCTAAAAGTCACCCAAAGGGCAATGCAGAGGGTTATGCTAGGAATTTCCCTACATGATCGAATCAGAAATGAAGCGATCCGCAGGGGAACCAAGGTAACCGACATAGCCCGAAGAATTCCCGAACTTAAGTGGCAGTGGGCAGGGCTCATTACTCCAAGAACAGATGGCCGATGGGGCTATAAGGTTCTGCAGTAGCGACCGCGTAACGGAAGACGTAGCGTTGGAAGGGTTCCCACAAGGTGAACCGATGACCTTGGGAAGGAATCCGCTGGATGCGGGAAGCAAGAACCGGTCGAAGTGGCGGTGCTTGGGGGAGCCTACGTCCAGCAGTGGACTTTTTCGGCTGAAATGATGATGTAATGCACTGACGATAATACAAAATATATATTCGCTTTCTTCAATAGTAATAGTAACACAGCATAAGAGTGGTATAGATAAACCATTCTAAAAATGAAAGCGTCTCCACAAAACATGGTTATTTCAATGTGTGAGAGGAAATACTTATTGCAACACTTGTGAAAGTGTAAACATGGACTCGTCGCCGCACTTAGAGGTCAACTAATCGTGCGATCAGTCCAAGTACTAGCATTGTACGACGGTGACCGTGCGCTTTGTATGGAACGACACGTTCGCTCTGTCGCGCGTTCGTCTCATATCTACAATAATGGCGGAAATATGTTATGCGCTCCTGCTAGGTCAGTGCTGTTGACTAACACGCTAGAGACCAAAAAACCGTCATACAAAAATGTGCAAAAAAAATGTTTACTTATGTCAGTCTATGCAGGGATTTTTAAATAAATTAATGTATTTTATTATTTTCACAAATCCAAGCCTAACTAAGATAATGAATGAACATGGTTACAAGTGTTAATAGATGGTCATGAAGACTGAAAATTATTTATCTTTACAAAAGAAAATACTCACTTGATTGAACTCTTGCACAGAATACGGCTCTGCATTTTCATCACTTGCTGAAATATTGAAAAAAAAAAATATTACGTATAGGTATGATTTAAAGAATTTCTTGACATTCATGCTGCATGCTATTAGATAAACTACCCGAGCGTTGCGTTTGCGCGTCGTATGAACCCCATAGGTTCAGTCCAGACACAATGGCTTTTTAATTGTTTCTGTAATTACGACATGCGACGGGTTGTAGTCACTGACGGTGTAGTCACTCGTACTTTTTTCAAGTCGTGCAATATTTACGGCCGCTATTTTTCATTTTTACGATAAATACGTAGTGTTACTATATTCAAACAATAACTTACTTTCCCGTTTCCTCTTAACGCCATGGAAGGGAGATTGTTGTTGCGAAGTTTCAACATTCACATCAGAATTTGTAGGCCCCTGTAAAGAAAGCTGTGCTGGTTCATATGGATATACATATAAAGTTTATTCGCGATCCCGGAGCAAAGCCTCGCGCGCGGCAATAACAAGATCCGAATTATAAAAACATTGTCTTATTAATAGAACTAGTTATTCTAAAATCGACTTTATTTACACAGAGGCAAAGTTGATATTTGTTTGAGTGGAAATAACGTTTGTTGGAAACGAGGATTTAAATATACTATAGCTAATTTGACTCTTGTAGCGAAAAACAAACGCCTTGAGTGCTATTTTCGTGGCCCAGGCTGCGGAATACTGAAGACCCGGAACCCAGACATTTGTGAACAACATTACAATTTTTTTTTCGTTTTCCTTTCGTCGAGAAAATGAGCCCTATAACGTTGAAAGACATTAAAATACGTATGTCTCGTGTTTCCCGGCGCAGATTTGGCCTTATCACACTGACGGTTTTCGAGCGTGTTTCCAGCGAAGCGATTTGTGAACGTGTTCGCTGCGTGTGCGTAGCGAGTACGCCACGAGTGTGCAACGTTTTGCTGCACAACACCATTACACAAGTTGCCATTGGTCCGCCATACTATTCGTAGTCACTTGGTGCAAAAGCTAGCACTGTGATTGGTTGATTACGTTGCGGAGGAATTTGAATTTTACCCATGCCATTTATAGTGGATTTCGTTACCAAGCTTAAGGTTGGAGGCTCAATTTAGTACTTTTATAAAGGGATTTGCTCGGAAATGAGTTTGTCACTTGGCACAGAATTAAGAATAATTTTCAAGAGTGAAAAGTCGATTTCAAGGAAAACTCGTTTTAGCGGGTTTTGAAATTAAGACGCGTCAATTATCTGATATTCTGAATTGAAATAAACAGAGAACGATAAATAATAAGTTATTAATAAACGTGATATAAGTATTGCTAAAGCAGGCGTTAGTAAATTTTTAGTATACATATGGCTGGCCCTTAGCGTTGTAAGCGTGGTAATGTTATGATCCTCTCAGGACCTTCCATTGTATCGGATAATAGGAGGACACCACTTTTTTACGTTTTGTGTTTAGTTTTATCAACTTATAGTTTCCTTCGTCCATTCGTCCCCCGCTCATTCATCAACGTTCACAACGCGGTCAAACGCGGTGGCAGCGGTCAAACTATAATACAAATCTTAAATCGATTCACTCACTGGCAGACAACGCACAGCCTATGCCGCTGAGTCTAGAAGCATTACATTTTGCATAAGAGTTCCGTATGTAACGAAAGAAGGATTTTTGAAAATTCATCCCCCAAAGGGGTTTAGTAGGGGATACGGGTTCGTATGGACGTTTGTCATTTTGACTGATGGAAAATCCCATTACGCTTATAAAGGCTATGTATGATTTTTCAGATGACAATAATTAGTAATTAGCAAGCACCATCTTCCAAGACAAAGAACAAAAGGATTAAAAATTCAGATATATCAGAAATTGTACTTACCAATCATGAATAATTTTGGCCAAAAAACTTCGCTTGTAAACATTCGCTAAGCAAGGAGATACGTACGGCATTGCCTTCATTGATAACAGGCTCTGTAGCGTCAGTCTCGACATCCGCGGCGGGAGCGATGTCGGGCTCGTCCGGAGCATCTACTTCCATTACCTCTTCTTCCAGAGATATAGCGCCGGCTGACGCGTTGTGCGTTGGCGCTAAAAAAATATTGAAATATGTCATTTGCGAGAGCGACTATGTCATTGTATAAATTAATTGGAATGATTGACGCGCCTTCGTGAAATGCATTATTTTATAATATCAAGCCGCTATCAACAAAGAAGGAGTGCTAAATAGGACAGAAAAAAAAGGCAATCAGACACTGCAGTATTTTGTCTTTTTTTGTTTTAAAAATGTTCTATGAGCGAGAAAGACTAGCACAGCGGTTACCAAAAAGATCAGTATTTTATCCTTTTCTTAAAGTCCTCTGTGTGAGAAAGGGTCAGACTCCACCAAACGGAAAAATGCTCGCGAATGCTCGAGCACTTTTGAAATTTCACTGAATAAGTAACTGTATCAATATTGACTTTAAGTATAAAATTCGGCGCAGACATCACGCTTGATAAACCCTTGATATCTTCGAGTTTTAAACTTGAAAGTCAATATTGATACAGTTAAGTACTTATTCGGTGAAATTTAAAAAGTGCTCGAGCATCCACGATTATTTGTCCATTAGGTGGAAACTGACCCAAAGACTAGTAGAGCAGAGTGGGTGCTAAAAGGATAATGCAGAACTGCCCTTTACTTAAAAAAAAATCCAGTAAATGAGAATGACTAGCCTACTTTACTGTTTTTTTTTTCGTAGTTACTTTAACTATATCGCATTAAAGAGTTCTACTTTATAAAGTTCCATGTATAAAGTTTAGACCTGCAGGCCGGTTGGTACCACAAACCACTTAAGGGCCGGCTTTTTGATCCGTAGTTAACTCAACCAATGGTTAAACATAGTAACTAATGGTTGAATTTTGGCTAAATGTATTTGCCAAAATGCCATTAGTTACTTTTATTTAACATGAATGAGTTGATATGAATACATTCGTGTTTATTCTTTCATGTTAGCCTTTCACTTTTAGCCAGAAATCAACCTGTTACTATGTTTAACCATTGGTTCAGTTAACTACGGATCTAAAAATCGTAAACGTATTTGAAACATCATTCTGTTTATGTCATCTTCAAACGACTTTAAAACATCCTCTATTTCTATCAAAGATGTTTTAAATTCCTTTAGCGCTAAATGATTTTTTGAGATTTGTCGTGCAAGTGAGCCGAGATTCATAAATAAATAACTAACTTTCATTATTCTCTTCCTCAGCATTGTTGTCATCAGTCTGCTCAGCAGCTGGTGCTGCATCGGGCACCGCCTCAACATCTATAACATATCGTCCATGTTACAAGTTCGTTTCTTTCCAACCATTTCTAGCTGTTCCTGGCTTCCTCCGGTCCTAAGACATTGTCGCAGGGCTAACCAAAACTCAGACTTAAACCTAACTGAAACCTAAAGTTATAATATGTAGGCAAACAAATTTATCTCATACACAATATACCCTCACACTATTACACACACTCACGCGCACGTACACTCAGTCGCATAAATCACAAAAGTGCGCTCCTTTTTGAATTTTGTATTTTCTCTTCTTTTATTTAAAATTCGTCCAGAGAGCGCGGAGTGCGGACGTGTTATTAAATTGTGACGTGTTATAAAATACTTAAAACAAATAAAATATAAGTCATTGAACTCTGAGTTCTATGTCTATCAGTGCAAATATCTTTCTTCTTGATCAAATCCTTGTGCTTTAAATCATATCGATACTACTTTATGCCAAGCGAAGCGCGGCCCCGTCTCCCGCAAACCTCAAGTGCAAGCAGGACAGGCTCGTATAATTCATCTCACTCGTCTTGACCGGCCTACGGCAGCGCTGCCATCGGTAAGCCGAAGAACGTAACCTATTACGTAGTATTATAAAGAAGCTTACACACTTATAAAATTCCTAAAATGAATGTTTTACGATCTCCATCCGAAAAGCGTGGAGGCTCGCAGCCAGATCTATCCATTCTTGATACGGAAGCGACGTTTCGTAAACGGAAGAACCCTGAACTAGATGATCTTAAGGAAGACCTTGACAATTTTCGCAAAGAGATAATGTCTACTTTAACGGATTTATTGAAAACCAAAAACAGATAATGGTAAACATTTCTGATGACATATCATCAATTAGAAACGAGATTAAAAGTCTGGCAACAGAACAAAATAAGATTAAAACGGAGATAGCCGAGTTGAAAATTTCCAGTACTGCTACAAACACCAAGATCTCAGCTCTGGAAACCGAACTTGAAAATATAAAGGCAACTCCTCTACCACAAAATCCAGAAAATACTATTACTTGTGAAGACGCGGTTGCTGAATTTCAGAAAAGGCAATCAAGAAGCTCCTGCTTCTTTAACATAATCATAGTGGGAATACCGGAAGCTACGGAATTAAAAAAAGAAGACAGACTCAATTCTGATACTCATGAAGTTACTAAAATTCTAAAGTTGATACACCCTGAATGTCCAGAACCAAATATGATACGTCGCCTTGGTAACAAACCCGAAACAATCCGGCACATCAAGATTTTTCTTCCATCCTCAGATTTGGCAACACCAATTCCTCCGAAGTCAAGCAAAAATGAGTCTTGAACCATTCAAAATATTCTCAGATCAAACTCCTTATCAACGGAAATTAATTAAAAACCTTAAACAAGTACTACATCAACGCACAGAGAATGGTGAAAATGATCTTACAATAAAATACATAAATGGCACTCTAAAAATAATTAAAAAATCGGCAAAAAACTGAGCCAGCAAGTGATAGCAACCAACCAAGAAATAAAAATAAAGACACAACATATACCAATAAATGTACAATGTACAACAAAAAATTCCCCGAAGTGTTTTTATTCAAACATACGAAGTTTAGTCAAACCCGGAAAGATAGACGAACTGAGGTGTATACTAATCAATACAAGATGTTCATGTGGTGATACTGGTCGAAACCTGGATTAAATCAGACGCAGAAGCACAGAGATTACAACTGCCAAATTACACACATTATTACAACTTCAGAACTAACAGCAGGGAGGTGGTGTATCTATTTTTATTAAAAATAACGTGAAACACGAGTTTATAAGCGAGAAGTGGGAAGAAGATAACCATTTCCTCTGGGTTCACCTTCAAAAATTTTCTTTAGACATATGTGGAATATATAAACAGAAAAGACTAACACAAATAAATTCCTCGAAATGCTAACAAATGAACTACAAAACAAGAAGAGGACCATACTTTTTGGCGACTTTAATTTTAATCTACTTGGCTCAGATCGAAACACCATGGAATATAAAGATACACTCTCAGAAAATGGCTATAAACTATTAAATAAAATTGATGCAAGACACTGTACTCGTGAAACACCTACTACACGTACTATTTTGGACCATGTTTCTACAAACCTACGGGGCCATGATTTTCATCTAGTAATAATTGAATCAAGCATGTCAGATCACAAACAGATTTTTCTAGAAGTCAAACAGTACAAACCTGAACCAATTAAAAAGATACAAATAAAAACACTTTCATTCGCAAAACTATAGAAGACATTGACTATGCTACAGTGGGAGAAGATTTCAGAAAGCTAGAAGAGGCAATAACATCGGCAATCAGCAAAAATCAAACTACGAAAATTAAGATTTTGAACCCACCCAAAACTGAATGGATCACCAAAGACATAATAGACAAAATAAACGCTAGGAACATATTGTGGAAACAACACAAAAATAATCCGAACAACTTGGAGTATGAAGAGAAATTTAAAAGAGAAAGGAACAGAGTGTTCTCGCATATGCAAACCGTTAAAAATAAATACTTCAGGAAATCATTTGATGAGTGTAAAGGTAAGCCGTTGAGGATGTGGAAACTTATAAATAATCTGTCTAAAAACAAATTTAAAGATTGTTGTATTCGTCCTAAATTACAAACCCCCTTAGGCCTCATCACAAAAGCAAAGAAATCTGTGAACTTCAACACCTACTTTGTCGGTATAGGTATTCTCCTGGCAAACAAAATAGCTCCAAAACACCATAATACTAACATTAACACAACTTCACTACATACAAACGCTCAGGGTCTCTTACAAACGTGACCAACAAACGTAAAAGAAATCGCAAAAATTATTGATAGCCTAAAATCAAACACCAGCGCTGGCATTGACGGCATCAGCGTCAAAGCAATTAAACATATAAAAATACTAATACTACCATACCATGTTTAGTGCAATGCATGAATAAATGTTTACTCGAAGGCTATTTTCCAGTAACACTTAAAATCGCGAAATTAACTCCCATTTTTAAGTCAGGGTCCAAATCAGACCCGGGAAATTACGGACCCATTTCGGTATTACCAGAGTTCTAAAAAATATTGGAAAAATTAATTCACTCTAGACTTATGGATTATCTAGATTCTTTCGGTTTTCTCTTTGAACGGCAATATGGTTTCAGACCAAAGTCAAAGGCACTAGCTGCTGCAACTGATTTGGTCACGAAACTAAGGACTAAAATTGATCAAAAGCAAATTGCTCTGGGAGTCTTCATAGACTTAAAAAAGGCTTTCGATACCGTCAGTCATAATGTACTTCTACAAAATTAGCATCTATCAAAATAACAGGAAGCTTTTTCAGAATGTTCGAGTCTTACCTTAAAATCGTTTGCAAGTTGTTAAAATAGGAGATATCAGTAGCTCCAACTTGATAAAATGTGGTGTGCCTCAAGGATCAATACTCGGTCCTCTTTTGTTCCTTATCTATATTAACAATATACACAAACTAGGATTAAAAGGGCATATAACGCTCTATGCCGATGACACTTGTCTGTTTTACTTCGGCAACTCCATAGAGACAATTATACAAGACGCACAGGACGACCTAGTTATTTTGGAGAAGTGGTTCTTGGACAATCTATTGACAATAAATACATCCAAAACAAACTACATAATTTTCTCGGCCAAAAACAAAAAAAAATCACAATCACAAACCTTTGTCAATAAATGGAGATGATCTGGGCCTTACACTTCACAGTCACTTGACATGGCAACCACACATTAAAAGGATTTGTTCTAAGTTATCAAGTCTTACAGGAGCGTTACGCGGAATAGCTAGATGTTTACCATCAAATATTAAGTCCGAGTATACTGTGTACAACTCATTAGTGAAGCCACACATTGAATATCTAATTGAGGTCTGGGGATCGACAACAAAAACAAACTTACACAAACTTCAAATCACCCAAAATAAAATTATTAAAGCCCTCTTTCAATATCCCTATTTAACACTCACACACAAAATCTATAACGACACCAAGCTTTTTAATATCACCAAAACCTATAAAAATAATACCTGCATATTAATAAGAAAAATCCTAACAAAAGAAATACACACAGAAATTACATATAAAAGGAACAATGAAGTGCAAATACGATCATCACGTCGGGCAAATGACTTAGTACTATTACACAAACCTAAAACAAATCACGGAAAAAAAAAATACGAAGGAGTACAACTATATAATTCATTGCCAAAAAACATTAAAGAAGCTAAAACTAATTTATATTTTAAAAAAATGTTAAAGAGACTCATCTTCGACAGCTCCAACATAAATAAATTAAAAGTATTTAAGTGCTTTATAACAGTGCTGATAGAATAGCGCGGTCGATGTTTACAACGTAAATTATCATGATGTACCCACTTACCAAATTTATTAAAGTAACAAATTATGTACCTTCTTAACTGCACGACGAGCGCTCTGGACTATTTTAACAATTACCTGCATGTTAAAACTTTGTTTCTCATTAAGTGATTATGTAAATCTTTGAGAAATAAATGATATTCTAAACCGTAAACCGTATTTTATTACTAGCTGTTGCCCGCGACTTCGTCTGCGATCCAGAATAAAAAGTAGCCTATGTCCTTCACCAGGTCATGGTCTACTCAAGTGCCAAATTTCATCCAAATTCGTTCAGCCGTTTCAGCGTGAAAGCGTAATCAACAAACAAACACTTTCGCATTTATAATATTAGTTAGGATAGTTAGGAAGATGAAAAACCGATCTATCGACCCATAAAATGTATTAGGTACTTAAATAAAATATAAAAAAACTATAATTCTATCACGATTCGAAAGACACGTGGCGCTATCTATTATCATAAGAAAGTTATTGTTGTTTTCCTCGGGAACAGTACTTTTTTTCGGGATGAAAGGTACCCTCTGTCCGTTACTGTACACCTGACAATGTATTCAGTGGTTTAGGCGCGAAAAGGTAACAAACAAACAAACTTACTTTCGCATTTATAATATTAGTTAGGATTATTCTGTTTTCGATTGCATACATTGTATAATGATAAATGGAAGTGCGGTGTCACCTAACACAAGCATTTTCTTGCTTAAAAGGTGATCTCCAAATCGCATATGTTAAAGCTTTATGTAATTGAAATAAACATTTATTTTTTTATATTAATTTATTTGCTTTAGTGCTCATGAAGTATTGAATTTTTTTGTCTATGGTTGCCTGTCAATAAATAAGGAACTTCATAACGTCCATGAAGTATTGCATTTTTTCGTCTATAGTTGTCTGTCAATTAATAAGGCACTTCATAGGCGTGCTTATGTCAAAGTAAAATAAATGGTTGGAAAGAGTATATTAACTTTAATCGTCACATTACAAAACGAGTTCTTACTTTGGTTCTATTTTAATCTTTCAAGCTAGTTTTTGTACTTACAACTTTATTCCGAGTAGGTACAATACATACAGTTCTTAATAGAAAACTGACAATTTAGACTTTTTGTATTAAGAAATTAACATTTGGTGGTTCGCTAGAGCGAGAAGTCCATCCGTACCTAAAACTGCTTTCAACAGAAAGATATAGAAATAAAGAATTTATAAAAATATGAAATAAACTCTTTTGCAAAAAAAAAAACGGGCACTTTAGATTTTTTTCTCTACTTCAATGATGAAGAACAAGCAAGAGGTTTTATTAATTTGACGATGTATTGGCATGTAAATTAACATAAGAAAAATAATGATTATTGTGGATTATTATTATTGTAAAATTGCTTTACTAATGGCGCGAATTGCTGAAACGATTTTTTTACTGATTACTTTACACCTTTCAATGATTTTTTTTACTTTAAATCTTACATGTTTACGTTATGCTTACCGTCGTCAGACTGGTCTACGTTGACTTAGTGGTGCTGGTCCGGGAGCGGCGGGCTGGTATCAATGTCGGCTGTGGGAGTCGGGCGCTGCACGGTGCGGTAGCGACCGCTGGACGACGGTATGTTTATGATGTGCTTACCGTCGTCAGACTGGTCCACGTTGACGTAGTGGTGCTGGTCTGGTAGCGGTGGGCTGGTATCGATGTCGGCTGTGGGAGTCGGGCGCTGCACGGTGCGGTAGCGACCGCTAGACGACGGTATGTTTATGATGTGCTTACCGTCGTCAGACTGGTCCACGTTGACGTAGTGGTGCTGGTCTGGTAGCGGTGGGCTGGAATCAATGTCGGCTGTGGGAGTCGGGCGCTGCACGGTGCAGTAGCGACCGCTGGACGACGGTATGTTTATGATGTGCTTACCGTCGTCAGACTGGTCCACGTTGACGTAGTGGTGCTGGTCTGGTAGCGGTGGGCTGGTATCGATGTCGGCTGTGGGAGTCGGGCGCTGCACGGTGCGGTAGCGACCGCTAGACGACGGTATGTTTATGATGTGCTTACCGTCGTCAGACTGGTCCACGTTGACGTAGTGGTGCTGGTCTGGTAGCGGTGGGCTGGTATCGATGTCGGCTGTGGGAGTCGGGCGCTGCACGGTGCGGTAGCGACCGCTAGACGACGGTATGTTTATGATGTGCTTACCGTCGTCAGACTGGTCCACGTTGACGTAGTGGTGCTGGTCTGGTAGCGGTGGGCTGGAATCAATGTCGGCTGTGGGAGTCGGGCGCTGCACGGTGCAGTAGCGACCGCTGGACGACGGTATGTTTATGATGTGCTTACCGTCGTCAGACTGGTCCACGTTGACGTAGTGGTGCTGGTCTGGTAGCGGTGGGCTGGTATCGATGTCGGCTGTGGGAGTCGGGCGCTGCACGGTGCGGTAGCGACCGCTAGACGACGGTATGTTTATGATGTGCTTACCGTCGTCAGACTGGTCCACGTTGACGTAGTGGTGCTGGTCCGGGAGCGGCGGGCTGGTATCGATGTCGGCTGTGGGAGTCGGGCGCTGCACGGTGCGGTAGCGACCGCTGGACGACGGTATGTTTATGATGTGCTTACCGTCGTCAGACTGGTCCACGTTGACGTAGTGGTGCTGGTCTGGTAGCGGTGGGCTGGTATCGATGTCGGCTGTGGGAGTCGGGCGCTGCACGGTGCAGTAGCGACCGCTGGACG
This sequence comes from Dicycla oo, assembly GCA_948252095.1. Taxonomy (NCBI): domain Eukaryota; kingdom Metazoa; phylum Arthropoda; class Insecta; order Lepidoptera; family Noctuidae; genus Dicycla; species Dicycla oo. The sequence continues at coordinate 11,435,752 of OX411714.1, read as the reverse complement.
ACGGTATGTTTATGATGTGATTACCGTCGTCAGACTGGTCCACGTTGACGTAGTGGTGCTGGTCTGGTAGCGGTGGGCTGGTATCGATGTCGGCTGTGGGAGTCGGGCGCTGCACGGTGCGGTAGCGACCGCTGGACGACGGTATGTTTATGATGTGCTTACCGTCGTCAGACTGGTCCACGTTGACGTAGTGGTGCTGGTCTGGTAGCGGTGGGCTGGTATCGATGTCGGCTGTGGGAGTCGGGCGCGGCACGGTCCGGTAGCGACCGCTGGACGACGGTATGTTTATGATGTGCTTACCGTCGTCAGACTGGTCCACGTTGACGTAGTGGTGCTGGTCTGGTAGCGGTGGGCTGGTATCGATGTCGGCTGTGGGAGTCGGGCGCGGCACGGTCCGGTAGCGACCGCTGGACGACGGTATGTTTATGATGTGCTTACCGTCGTCAGACTGGTCCACGTTGACGTAGTGGTGCTGGTCTGGTAGCGGTGGGCTGGTATCGATGTCGGCTGTGGGAGTCGGGCGCGGCACGGTCCGGTAGCGACCGCTGGACGACGGTATGTTTATGATGTGCTTACCGTCGTCAGACTGGTCCACGTTGACGTAGTGGTGCTGGTCCGGGAGCGGCGGGCTGGTATCAATGTCGGCTGTGGGAGTCGGGCGCTGCACGGTGCGGTAGCGACCGCTGGACGACGGTATGTTTATGATGTGCTTACCGTCGTCAGACTGGTCCACGTTGACGTAGTGGCGCTGGTCTGGTAGCGGTGGGCTGGTATCGATGTCGGCTGTGGGAGTCGGGCGCTGCACGGTGCGGTAGCGACCGCTGGACGACGGTATGTTTATGATGTGCTTACCGTCGTCAGACTGGTCCACGTTGACGTAGTGGTGCTGGTCTGGTAGCGGTGGGCTGGAATCAATGTCGGCTGTGGGAGTCGGGCGCTGCACGGTGCAGTAGCGACCGCTGGACGACGGTATGTTTATGATGTGCTTACCGTCGTCAGACTGGTCCACGTTGACGTAGTGGTGCTGGTCTGGTAGCGGTGGGCTGGTATCGATGTCGGCTGTGGGAGTCGGGCGCTGCACGGTGCGGTAGCGACCGCTAGACGACGGTATGTTTATGATGTGCTTACCGTCGTCAGACTGGTCCACGTTGACGTAGTGGTGCTGGTCTGGTAGCGGTGGGCTGGTATCGATGTCGGCTGTGGGAGTCGGGCGCGGCACGGTCCGGTAGCGACCGCTGGACGACGGCTGCGGGTCCGGCACCGGCAGGACGTCGGGAGGGTTGGCTGAGGGTGATGAGGGAAAATAAATACAACACTCTTACTTTTATTAAAAATGCAAAAATTAAAGTCAACTTTTAAGTATACATGAATCAAATTAGTTGCGTCCGAATAGAGAACCTTACCACCTATTTATTCTGCTAGAAAGCTACAAAAAGGTTTTAATAAAAAGGTTAATGTACCTAATAATTTAAATTGTAAATAATTTACACATCAGAACAAACCGTACTATCGCATTAGGTAATGAAATGTGTAATGAAAGTTAAGGGAGATCAATATATAAACAAATAACGTAAACAGAATAATATGAAGTTCAGGCCTCTTCTGTCATCTATGGTTATAATAAAAACGGATCAAGTGCGTGTCGGACTACGCACAATGAAGGGTTCCGTAGTTGGGATGAATTTATCCCAAGAACAACAACAAACTTACAATTTTAGTTGAAAAACATGTTCTCCCATACATTCCAACAGCAAATGTAAGTTTATACGCACAATATTGGGAGATTTACCATGTTATTTTAAGACCATAGACTTCTTATAGGTTTTCCTGTAATCTATAGGTATACGACTATTTTCTGTATTTATTTTTTTCACAATTTTAGGCTCAGTAGTTTCGGAAATAAGGGGGGGGGGGAATGGTCAATTTTCGTATATTTTCTTAAATAACTTTAAAACGGTTTATTTTGAAATTATTCAAAAAATATATATTCGAGACCCTCACAGTAAGCCCTCTCATTTGATATGCCATACGGTACAGTTTACAAAACTTTTATTTTTAATTTTCTTATTTGCTCCCACAATTGCCCCCCATATTCAAAATTCATTTATTTACGTTACACGTCCGTGTTTGGGTCACAGAAATTCATACGTGTACCAATTTTCAACTTAATCGGTCCATTAGATTCGGAGCAAATTGGCTGTGACAGACAGACGGACGGACGGACGGACGGACGGACAGACAGACAGACAGACCGACAGACACACGAGTGATCCTATAAGGGTTCCGTTTTTTTCCTTTTGTGGTACGGAACCCTAAAAATGACAAACAATTAAATATTTTAAACAAGAGACAATGGCGCCGATTCAGTTGTACACATACTAAACTTAATTTAGGCTATTGCTAACTTTTTCTCTCTAATAAAACAAGAAAGAGACGGCCGTAAATTAGAGCTATCAAATTTAGTTGGAACTAATATTTCCATACAAATTCAGACGACACGTAAAAACATGTCGACTAAAAATATGGTGAAGCGCAAGGCGTAAACTAGTTTGACATCTCTAACTTAGTTCATAGCTATAGCCGTCCTTTTCTCGTGATGCCTGTTAGTAAAATATAGCGATTCTCTAATTTTGGTTTAGTTGTTGAAAAAGAGATTCGGCATCAATGTATTGTATAAAATAAAACAGCACAAATAAACAAGGGACTTTGAATAGAGGTGTAATAATATAAAAAATAGGAAAAGTCGTTTATATTGTCCAGAACTGCAATACATTGTTGAAGGTAAAAAAAAAACACAAGAATCAATTAATAGCATTCCACGGCACACCAAAAATATTGTGCCACTAGGTAGTATAAGCAGGAATGAAGACGTTCATTAGTTAAGTAAAAACGAAAACTTCACAAGCAATGAGAAATTGCTACGTCGCTACACTTTACAGTCACAAAATACTCAAGATTGTGTGGTTGTGATCATTTTAGAGCTGAGAACTAAAAGAATGAAATATTTTTGTAATGGTCTAAGATACAAACACATTTTTAGTGTAAAAGTATATTGTGTGTGAAGTAGTTCAATATCACAAAAACAAATCTGTTTGAAATACTAATGTGCATGTTTTTAACCTTTTGGTATTATTATAATCTACATTTATATACCCCAAGGATGAAATTAAGCCGACGAATATTTTCAAAAGCCGAGAAACTTAGCCGCGCGGTTTTAACATGTTAACTGTCAGACAATAGACACAATAGAAATTGTGTTGTCCTCAGGTCACCGGTGACCAAAGAACAATAAATTGGCAGTGAACCTGTTAACGGTTTGCTATGTTTATGTGGTATCTAAGTGGCACCACCGGCGGTCTCAGCTTTCCGTATGATTCCCTATTGACAGCCACCAGTTTACCGTTATCACATTTTTTTAGGTCAGAGCCGACTGGCTTCTTCTCATATATCTTTATTTGCCGTCATCTCGGTGCTCACCTCCTGTTTACCCATAATATCATATTTTAAGATTACCAATAAAACTATGAAACCGAAAATATTGCAGCGTGGCATCACAGCGGGCCCTGACAGAATACCAGCGCTACGGTATTTTTTTTTTTAATACCGCAGCTTTTGGGATCGCACAGATTATTTTTTGTTTTCATTATTTTGTTAGTTTTACGCCTTTTTCACAGCTTACCGCTGCGGTTTCGCTGCGAAACGCGATATTTTATGTACAATTTAACGAGTTACCTGGCGTTAAATGTTCCTTTCTTAATGTTCTATTTCCTGTGCGTGTCCCGAATACAACATTATTTGCTTTCTTTCACCTACCGTTCCTAGAGTATCCGGGCAGGGTGCTGCGGCCTGGCTGTGACCGGCTGCAACAGTTGTTGTAAGTCCTGGACCTAGAAGCCGCGGCCGGCAATGACGGCGTGAACAGCGGACTTCGAGAGGAACCAGCATTGCCTGCGAAACCTGATGATGGTTTAGATTAGCGGTTAGATTACATTGTGCTTATGGGTGCATGCAACGGTTCAGGAGTAGTAGAGGTATTTAAAGTTTAGTATTAACATTTAAAACCGCAGTGCGTGAAAGAAAGTAAAAAACTTTGGATCTTTGACCTTCAATATCTCCGTAACCCCTGGGAATGCTCTGGTCCAGTATAAAAAAAATGAACACAATAATTGGGAGAACTAGTGACTCGGTTTCATTCAACGTATTTTTACATCCATATATGTATGTTCTAGTAACACAATCACAAATTACATAGATATATTTATATCTGCTAGATGTCAGTGACTACTAAAATAGTTGTAACACAGTGATGACCAACTTCTTGAGTCATGGTTTTAAAGAGTCGTGGCTTAATTGGAAACCCTTTTCATCATTCAACACTGTTGTATTTGGTTGTATTTTAGAAAATAAAAGTAGGTATGTTTAGAAACATTTCTCCATTTGCGAAAGCGTTTCGGTGTATGCAAAGTAAAACCACTCCTGAAAATTAACATGTCGATGTCTCGTCGCATTTTAGACCATATGCGAGTCACCTTAATTTATTGGTCTCTGACACGTTGGCCTTAGGTGACCAACGTGTGGCCCTATTGCACCACAAATCACTAAATTTCTTTAGCGTTAAGAGCGTTCATCCCGCGCAGACTGGCAAGGTCGTATCTCTAGAGGGTTTTGTGATTATTTTATTAAATTTAAATCAAAGTACAGGCTGGCCCAAAATAATGTTGACAAGAGGTTTTACGAATTATTTTATAATTTTTTTACGTGAATTAAGTAAGGTTATAAATTATAAAAATACACTTTATTTTATACAAGAATCCCTACTTGTTTTCAAAATAACCTCCTTTAGCGCGGATACATAGAGACAAACGATTGGTAAAAATTTCTACTATTTCTCGCACATCCTTCACAGACATTTTGTCCCACTCCCGTGTAAGAGTTGCCTGTAGCTCATCATCAGTTCTATGACGCGTAGCACAGGACGTTGCTTCTAGGATAGACCACCAGATCAGGCGAGTAGGGTGGCCATTCTTTGGAGCTGATGAAACCAGGAAAATTATCTTTGCACTACTGTTGAACACTTAAGGCCCTGTGAGCTGGATCAGAGTCTTGTTGAAATATCCATGGATAGATTGGATGGTTACCTAAATGCTGTTGACTTCAAGTAAGAAGCACATTTTCAAGAATGTCTCGTCGGTAGTTTTCTTACTTGATTTTGATAACTTTTTCTAGAAAAACTAGGGGTTTTACCAGTGGCGCAAATTGCACCCCAGACCGTAACTGTTTCAGCGTTTTAGTGATGTGGAACAAATGCAGCAGCTCCACGATGAGTGGAAGACCAGATCTTGTCATTTTGGTGATTATGGGCTTGTTCTATCGAAAAAATGTTTTTGTCAGAGAATACGATATTTTCCCAATTTGACGCTGCGGAGCGTTGTTTAAGGAAACGACATCTCTCAAGGCGAACTTTTTTGTCTTTGTCCGTAAGACATTGCGCTTTTCTGAGTTTATATGTTTATTATTGTAAATCCTGTTTTACAATACGCTGTATGGTGGAGCGACTAATCCCCAAGCCTCGCGACATTTTCCTCACCTTGGTCTATAGTTATATATTTTATAAGTTATGGCTCCAACTTGCACTGACAGAGCGAAATAAATATATTTTTAACACTTTTTAGCAAACAAACAATGTTAAAAATTACGCCAAAGAATGAGTATACAATAACAATAAACAAAAGAAAACTCAAAAAAAATCCATTTATAAAATTTTAACTATATAATATTGTCAACGTTATTCTGGGTCACCCTGTATAATTTTTTTTTCAGTCAAGCCAGATTGTATTTATTGTTATTTTGGTATTTTACTCATAAAAAATTACATTATTGTCAATTATTTTCTATTTGCAGTATTACGACTAAATATTTTTATTTACTGTAGAGTAAATGTTATAAATAATTATAAGATACAACGATCTAGTTATTTGACTGAAGAAAATAGTACTTTGATTTAAATTTAATAATCACAAAATCTAATAGAGAAGTATGGAAGAAAATGACATTTTGCGCCGACCCCAAATAAATTGGGACAAGGGCAGGAGAGTGATGGTGAATCACGAAAACCTCTAAAAATGCAACGTTGCCAGCACGCGCGGTGTGAACGCTCATAAATACTTCACTATCCATTTGCATAAAATTTTAAACCATAATATAACATGGTATACTTGTGATTATCATAATTATATTTACGCATAACAATTTTTACGCATAATTATTTAAATAAAAAGGAACCTAACCAAACCGAACTTCGGTGTGCCCCTGACGTCGACCGTCTAGGTTAGTAGGGTTGGGGTTAGGGATTAGGGTTATGCCAAAAAATATTAGGAAAAAAAAACATTATGCGACAAGAAGGGGTGCCCTCTTAAACCTATTTAAAACATAATTCTGTCTCTGTCATCTTCAAAAGATTGACAAAAATAGAACGATGTTTTAAATTTGTTTGTAGTCCGTGCAAGCGGGCCTAACGGCGGAATTGCCTTGTAACGTTTGTTTGTAATCTATTACTCGAGGCGTGGTTACAAAACGGCGATACACAAGACGCGACGAACGCACGCTTCTAGCACAAAGCTCAAGCGCGCTCCATTTTTTGTTACAAATTGGCGATACACTAAACGTGGCGAACGCTCGTTTCGAGCACTTGACTCAAATGTGCTCCATTTTTATTCAGAATGGCGGATGTAGAGGTTGTGTGTGCTTCATTAATTTTATTTAGTTATTGTTATAAAGAAGATGAAAAGAAAACGATATTGGATGTCCAAATTGTACCAAAGAAGAAACATGCGCTCGCAATGCTCGCATCAAGCGGCCGCGAGCCGATCGCTGCACTGACTAATGTAACGCGTTACAAAAACTCGATACATTACAAACAAACGTTACAAGTCAGTCTCCGCCTTAAGAGTGACAATAGCGTCGACTCAGTCGACTCAAACCAAGGTTACTAACGGCGAGAGGGGGCTGGTTGAATGTATGCGCCTTGTTTGCACTGCGTCAAGCTGTGTAGGTTGCGAGTCAGTTTCTTGAACGCCAGGATGCGCTGTATGTCAGCTGATGACGTGTTCGGCCGCTCGCTGCGACGCGCCTCGCGCATGTCCGAGCGCGCGGGCACTGCTGGCCGCGCCACGTACGTTAGAGGCACATCGCATAACCTGGACCTGGGTGGATAAATTTTTTTATTTCTGTATGTACGTTTTTATACAAATACTCTTACACGTCTGCTTCGTCTGTCTAAAGGTCGCAATCGCTACTGCTGTACATGCAGGGTTCGATTCCCGGGTCGGGCAAAGTATTATTGGGTTTTTACATCTGTAATTTCTAAGAAGCAGCACGGAGTCTGGATTTTTGCCCGGTTGAGTACAATATGCTCGCCCCCTTGGGACTTTAACATAACTGGCGAATTGTGGGTGTACAGCAGTGTTGGGCAAATCATCATTTTTTTATTTTAAATCATGGCTAATTCAATCATGACATGAATTTAGTTATGACTAATTTAAACATGATTGAAGAATTTAGTCATAATCTTGACTAAAGCAATTAGTCAGCAATAGTAATCGTTAGTTTTAATCATGACTTTATGACTGATGCTTCTGATAAACGAATGTATACACACGAATGTATACATGTAATGTAACATCATACGAGTAGTACGCTGTGATGATATGACATGACAGCCTGTCATAATAACTAAAGTTTACATGTTCAAAATAGATTAGGTGCCCTAGAATTTATAAAGATCGGTGCTCCATTTTATCGGTGGCATACGTATACTGAATAAACCTAAGGTATTGCCAAATGTGGCTTTATAACCTGATGCTACATATAAAGCTCTGCTCAATCATTTTGGGATTATGAACCCGACTTTATGTGTATAATGTAGAATTAATAAATAACGATTAAGTACCTACTCCATTACATTTTTTACACAGATTTCTTTTTCAACAGATGCCAACTCAGTGTCTTATTTTGAGGGTAGTCGAAAATTCCAATCATAAATAATTAATCATGATTACTTGACTAAGATTAAAACTAATCAATCATTAGTCACCAACAACTGATTAAACTAATCAATCGTTAGTCATCAATCATGACTGATGTATTCAATCATTAGTCACACTAAATTTAGCCCAACACTGGTGAACATCACCCACGGTACACCTCAGACTAACCCTTCGGGGAATGCAAGCCTGATGTTATATTTATGTTTTACGCGTCAATAGTATTTTAAAAACTAAATGAGCTCGGTATTTCCTACCCGACTACTCTGAGAAGAAACAACGAAACAAACTCTAATAAGAAGTCACAGCCTCTTTTAAAGTCCAAACATTATAAATTATAATCGTTGTCAGATCATGTGAGGACCATGTAGATTAGTTTAGATAATCTGAAAATCAAATTTAAAAAATTTAAGTGTCTGTTTGTAATGTCAAAAAAAAGACTGATTGAAATAAATTCATATAAGAAAGTATATACAGTACATTAAAAAAAAAATTAAAAAATATATATTTTTAAACTTTTTCGTCTGTCTCTGTTTGTTGCGGTTCCAAAATGACTGGACCGATTTTGACGGGACTTTCACTGCCAGATAGCTAATGTTATAAGGAGTAACTTAGGTAATTATATTTTAGATAAAGAATTAGGGGAACCCTAATTCTTTCTCTAAAATATAAAGCGCAAAAACAAAAATAGAAATCCGACATCCACGCGGGCGAAGCCGCAGGCAGAAGCTAGTTATTAAATAAAAATCAAAAGTGGTCATTACCGTGTGACTCCAACGTTAGATGGTCTTGGAGTGTTATTGATGATAGACCAGAACAGAGCTCTGTCCATCTTAGCCTGTTGCCTGCGCACGGTGGCAGGCGAAGTAGGCTGCGATTGTTGCGCTCCTAGTAATACAAACAAAAATATCACAACTATGAATCATACTACAAGATATTAAATATGTGAAGGAGGAGGTGTCTAACAACTTAATTATTACGTATAATATTCAATAAAAGGAGGAGGTTATGCATTCAACGAGTTCTTTTTTTTATATTTATTTAGACATGCACAAAATGAAAAATGTTAAAGCCATCCACCAACCATTGTTCCGTTGCGAAAAAGGGTGAGCATTATTCGTCGACTCGTGTATCTGCGTTCTTTTTACTGGTACAGGTGAACGTCAGTGGTATTGGCCTAGAGGTTCTGTTACCACTGACATGCGGCCAACTGTACAATAATGACTTTAACACTTCCCTATACGGCACCAGAGCTATAAGCCTAGTACCCAATCTACCTACGTATTAAAAACTTAGTCGTAAGTTAGCAGCTAAATACCCACCCCCACCAACCGGATGTGCAGGCTGGCTTCCGCTCCGTTCACCCCACCACGAATCATCTACAGATGTTCAATGAAATAAATGATGAATACAATCCATCAATTCATAAATCGCGCTACGATTACAATAAAGGCGTTTCATGGCATTACACATTAATCCTTCTTCACTCCTATTAAAACTCAGAAAACAGAGGGAGCCTTTAAGTAATAATTCAAATACCGGTGACCTAATATACAGGGTTATTGGTAAAACACCAGCAACCTCTTAAGGGGTCATTGTAAAATGACCCCTTAAGATGTTGCTGGTGTTTTACCAATAACCCTGTATACGTATGGATGGAATCGTCCGGGCAAAAAAAAAATAATAACCTTCAGTTTCTGTAAGAAATGCCCGAAATGACCGAGACTGACGCAAGGAGATGCGCGTCATATTATGACACTATCATCGGCCTCAACACACTGAGCAATGGTATGGTTTTAAGTGTGTCAAATGATAATCCAGGGAGTTTGATGAGTGACCAATGAAAATAAGATTAATAAAAGACTTAAGGGAGAAGCTTTTTTGAAATTTGCAAGTCAGTATTAGGTTTTATGTTGATTCAAATATAATTAGAGACCGTAAAACACATGTACTTGCAGAATTATAATCAGTAACAAAAGTTAGAAAAGACCTCAAATGTCAAGTTTTCATGAAATAGTCATTCAATAGAGTAATATGAACTTAGAGAATTGTATTGATGATTTTAATTATTACAATTCTACCAATACAGATTTGTTACGGTCGCGAATCGTATTCAAATCAACATACAACATAATACTGACCTGCAATTTGCAAAAAAACATAAGAAAATTTGAATTTCGCGGGCTACCTTGGCGCTTTCGCCTTAATACGACCTTATAGTATAACATCCAAAATGTAACTAGTCAAAAATGTAGGTTAACTGAAGGTATGTTGACATATTGAGATGGAGAAAATGAAACAAAATTAATGAAAGTAAAAATGGGATGTCCCTCAGGGCTCTACTATCCTACCACAGTGGATGTGAAAAATTGTGTTGTACTTTGTAGCACGACCATGAACGCAATCATTATAAATTTAGATGGTAACAAAATCCTTTTAATTTGTACTATTTTATACCAGTAAGTAGAAATTTTATACCTCTCAATTATCGTAGATATTCAGGTCGTGCTGGCAAGATTCCTTCCCAGCACGACCATGTTAAAATTTCAGTTGACATAGAAGTTGATGAAACGGGAGCATGACTAAAAAATTTGTACTCATTATCTACTCCTATCTCATTACTGGTAAATTGTCGTAAATTGTTAGAAAAGCAAAAAAAAAACATTTTGTGCCTATAAGCCTGTATATGTTCTTTATACTTGACACTAGATGGCGTAAAATGCAAAAAATAAAATTACTGTATATCTACGATAATTGAGAGGTATAAAATTTCTAATTAGTGGTATAAAATAGTACAAATTAAAAGGATTTTATTACCTTCTAAAGTTATAATGAATGCGTTCATGGTCGTGCTACAAAGTACAACAAGAAAAATGAATAAACAAACACAAGTTCGATGGCATATTATTATTTTTGTTATTTTCTTTTCATGTGAGAGTGTACCTAAGTGATGTTATATTAGACATGCGATTTAGCATTAAACAATGATGGCATATACCTATATTACTACAAAGGTACAAACACAGAAACATCATTATTACACCCACAATCACAACCACAAATTAAATTTGATAAAGAACACTTATGAATATGATTTATCACACTAGCTTCTGCCCGCGACTTAGTGCGCGTGAATAATAATCCTATGACACTTGGGAATACTGTTACTTCCCATCAGTGAAAGAATTTTCGGAATTGGATCAGTACTTCTTTCATCAGATTATACCCCACATACAAACTTACAAACAAACAAATTTTACATCTTTATAATATATTAGTATAGATTATGATTAACCTATGAATGTCCATGCATTTTAAATAAAAATAGAATTAACAATTATTAAAAATATGGAGTTTACTTACCAAGTGCAGATGTATTTCCAACATTTCCACCGCTCGTTCCAGGCATATCAGCTACACTGGGGCGAGCCTCATCTGATTGCCTCCTCAGTACTTGGACAGGTTGTGAAGTATTATTTTCATCTTCATCTACAAATAAATTATACGTATAGCATTAAAATTATGGAATGCTATTTTCTTTGAATAAACAGATAATGACTGCTAACTTTTTATTATTATTTTTTTTTTTTCACAGAAGAAATAAACTTTGACAATAGGTAGTAGGTTTACAGAAACGTTTAAATGAACTTATAAGTAAAGCTCAGTTTGTATTACACGATGTAAGCTGCTGGAACGTTCAAGAGCAGTAATCGCATGCCATACAGCGCATTCAAATTATTGCCATTCAGAAATTGCATGCAAGAGTGCGATTCCACAGTGACATAATAAATATAAGATAATGTAAGTTTTGCCGTACAATAAATTCGCATGCGACCTAATTGTACATGCAGATTATACGGTGCCAGATAATGGTATGCCACAGGCAATAAACTTGTACCGTATAAAAAGGAGCCTAAGAGTGTACAAAGGTTGTATACAAATATATTATATAAGTAGTGAGGTCGAAATTCCAGTAAGATAGGTACCCTGCCCCCCAAACTAGGAAAATCCTGTATCTTGGGAGGCAATGTCTTCACATTACAACTAGGTCGAGCGATTTTTGTGAGCATACAAGTTTATAATTAAAGAAATTGTCAAAGATAAAGATGTGTGAATGTGTGTTGTGTAGGTACATAAGAGTATGATATTTCTATCTGGATTAGCCTTTAAACAGCGGAGTAATTCCTCATCGTCGAAGGTGGATGGTCGCCCAGATCGCTCGTGATCTTCAAGAGTTATATCTCCCGATGCAAAGCGAGCAAACCAGCGGCTTATCTTCCATCGCGATTTAACACCTTCACCGAACGCTTTGCTGATGTTAGCGGTAGCCACACTCACGTTGTGTCCCTGACGCCACTCGTAAAAGATGATCGTTCGAAGTTGATGTTCACTAATCATTTTAACAAACTAACCAAATCACTAGCGCACCTTGATGTGATAGCTTCGAGAACCTTCTACAATATTCTTACGTATCCTGGGATACGTAAGAATAAGGTCAATACTAAATATTCCGGAAAATTCTAGTAATTTACAATTTCTTGTGTAATATTTTTCCGCCAACCTGATATTTCAAGAAGTAGGTATACAAAATTATTGATAAAATCGGAAGTGACAAAATTATGCTGATTATAACAGATAATGCTACCAACATGGTAAAATGTGGTAAGATGCTGGAAAGAAAATATCCCCATGTGAAGTAGGCAGGCTGCTTAGCTCCCGCCAGGGTTGCGGGTTGTTCGAAAGAGTTACCGTGGCCCTGGCACAGGCAACTGAAGGAACACGGGTGGGTTTTAGTCAGTAGAAGTCTGACACGCCCTCCGGGAAAAGGGAGTTACGAAATCATTACAGTTACCAGTGAAAACAAGATGGGGAATTCACCTGAACTGCGTTCAAAGTCTGTTGGAATGCAAATCTGTTCTTCAAAATATGGCGTTAAAATCACCAAGTGTACAGAAATTTAACAATTTACTTTTAAATGAAGACGAGTGGACGAAATTTGAAAAAATAAAGATTTTACTAAAACCAATCGTAGGATGCATAACAAAGTTGGAAGGAGATTACTGTTCTATCCATTTGATACATGCGGCATTCGCCGAATTAAAAGAACTGCTAGAGAAGCCTATCGTAGCTGAAATTTTAGGCGAAGAAGCACACCATCACTTAAAACAGAAATTCAGCTATAGAAAAGCTACAGCGCTTAAGTCAATGCACTATGCTGCGGTACTATTAATCCCGCAAAATCGTGGTACAACAATGACATCAAGTGAAAACATAGATGGATGGGATTTCGTTCTTAGCTTGGTTGAAAGACACAGTATTTCAGTACCACAACTGTTCCAGAAAGTGTCTGAATATAAATGTGGCACAGGTTTATGGAGCAAAGAGTTTGTTTGGGAAACAGCTAAAAAAGTCAAGCCAGTTGCGTGGTGGCAAACATTATATTCAAAAACTGAATTAGGAGCAATTGCCCTAAAAATTTTGGCTGCTCCAGCAACTTCTGCTTCTCTGGAACTCTCTTTTTCCACATTTTCAAACATACATACAAAAAACGTAATAAATTCAACACTGAAAGAGCAGGCAAAATTTGTCTGATTGCTCACAATTGGAAAATTATGAACAAACCACAACCTTTAAACAAAGAGTCTGAAGAACCAAATCCAAGTACCTCTGCAACAAGCGAAAGAGAAGAGCCTACAATCAATTTAGAAAACGAATCTGAGGAGAGCACATCTGAAGAAGAGGCAGAGGATGAGCCAGTAATCTTGGCGGAAACAGACCACATCCACTCAGATGGCAAGAATCAATCGTTATCAATGGACGAATAGCATTACTGCATTAGCAATTTGATTTGATTTCAAGAAGTGTTAAGATTGTGATTGTTACTTTGTTTTTAATTATTTACACCATACTCCCTTCTTATAATGTTATTTTTATAAATTTTATTAAAGCTGATTATTTGTATAACACATAAAGTTTGTTTTAATACAGAAATCCTAATTTACTTTAACACTAATACCTTACGAACTTTAAGAGAATTTATGAAAATTTTCTCAGAAATATTCTCGGGAATGTACTTCTCAGGAGAATTTACTGAGAATTTAAGTTGTGGAGTAGATTATTTTAACGTTAACTTCGTAAGACTATCAAATGCACTAAAAACTATTACTCTAAAAATAGATCGATACAGAAGAATCATCCAATTTTGAAATTCTCGTAAATTCCATTCCAAAAGAATATTCTCGAGAACTTAACAGCAAAGTTCTCGCAAGGAGAATATTCTCGGGAATTTACTATTACTACTTCCGATTCGTCAAAGTCAAGGAAAACAAGTGAGTTAAGGGGGACATTATTGAGAGGTTGTGCGCACATATTGGAGGACATCGGCAGAGGCGAAGTGATTTTAGACGCGAGATTTTTGCCAACGTCAGCAAAGTACTTACACACAAGAGTCGATCAGGATCAATTTTTAATAGGTCCGTAGAGGATATAGGAGTTTTTTTTTGTAGTTTGTGATGTCTTTTATTCCATAATTTCTTGGGTGCGTCGCCCACACGAGCTAGAGTCGAGGCGGCGTCAAGGCGCGCCGCATTTACGTTTTCTTTAGGAATAAATGGCAGTGTGCTCATATACCAGCGTCGCGGCACGGGCGACGTGGCGGCGGTGCGGGGTCGAGGTGGGAGCGCGGCGGGGGCGCTGTGCCCGACCGCGACGCGACTCCACCGCCGTTTTGTCATTTTGTTTCGGAAAAAATTACTTGGAATGTGCGAAGGAAGCATAGCCGCCCGCGCCTCGACTTTACATAGAGACCATGCCGCGACCTCTCCTCGATTTAACAGTGAGCGACGCGCCTTAATATTAGTTTTAGCTTTTTCCAACTCATGCTTGTCAAAATGGGTTCTTAGATTCCGTAATAGAATGTTACAATGGTTACGGTAGCGATTGTAGGAAACTCTTAGGATATCGTTATCTGGTGATTTTTTAGTGTTCATGTGAAGTGTATTACGATGACAAATACATCGCAGCAGACCCGGTGGCTTAATGGCTTAATATTTCTATCTTTTCTGGGAATGGTAACCTCGAATGTATATTTCTTTATTAAGCCCTGGATAATACCAATCAGTTCATTTGCGGCTGCTTTCCCATCGTCCATATTCATGAGATGCGAGAAGTCCATACCTTCAACTTCCTGAACTAGTTTTTAGTGGTTTGTTGGGCAGTTTAGTATCCTCAACATTTAGCAAAATTGGCAAATGATCCGTGATGAATGATTAGTGTTGTTGGCTGGTTTTTCACATTTAAGAATAATATGATCGAGACAGTTCGCTGCTCTCGTGGGAGCTTGATAAAAGACCACTGCAAAGCACTTAGAATTAGGTATTGAGCGGTCATCATTATTAGATGGTTTAATGTCAATGTTTACATCCTCCACTACAGCTAAAGTTTTAAAAGTTGTTAGGTGAGTAAGTAGGTACACTATCCAAACCATTCAACAAGCCTAGAAATTTATCTTTTTTTATAAAATGAAGGCGAGCGGTACTCTGACTAATGCTATTTTATTATCAATTTTGCAGACAATGTAATTGGCATATGAAAAGTCAGGTTCGTGAACAGAACAGCTCAAGTTATGTTTTGTGAAAATCACAAACCCGTCATTTTGATTTTGTGTATTCGATGTGAAATTTGAGTTGTAACCGTCTAAAATTGGAACATTCGTAACCTTACTCAGCCAACAATGTCGCAGTTAATTCTCATCGGAGACAATAATATCTACTAAGAGTTCGTTAAAATTCTGATTAATGCTACGAATATTTAGATTTATGATGTTTAAACCTGTAGCAGATACATGGACATTTATGAGTTTTAGCAATAACAAGGTTATCCAAGTCGAGGAGGACTTCCTCAACAGGATTATTCATTATTTACGGGTAGAAGTACTAGACTTTATAAGAACAGAAAGAAAGAAAATACATTTATTTGCGGTAAACATGATTAACACGTTCCGGGACACTCTGTCGAGAGGCGGGATCTGATTTTTCATCAAGATGTACACACGAATCTTCCATATATTTTGACTCAATGTTCTATGTTGTTGGGTTTGGTTTCCGCCCTTAGTCCTTGAATTAAACCATTGTACGTGAACCATGGCGGCCGTCGGTGGTTATTCCAACCAGCCCACCTCCCTCCAGAAGTTCTTCTGGTCTGTTCAGAATATCTGTGAAAGATCTGGATGCCCCGGTTGTTTCTGTCCTATTCTGGGTAACGCCTGTGCATTCAAAGAGCACATGCGCAACGGTTTCCTCAGCCTCCATGCAAGCTCTGCACAGAGGGCTGTCCGTTATACCCATTGTGTAAAAGTGTTTGTTCTGCGAGCAGGACCATCACAGGACTGTGATGGTCCCGTCATCAGGCGCAGGCCATTCATGTCCAGGCGTAAAAGTCGCCTGGTTAGTTTGTCATCTAATCTTGGCATATCCTCCCTAGACTGCCTGCAACCTGGTGTCGAGGACCACCACTCCTCTGCTTGTGTGTGGGTGAACTCTTGCAGCCACCTGCGTAATTGGTTGAAAGGGATGGGTACAATGGGTTCGGGTCCACAGACTGACGCGCTGGATGCTCTCCTAGCAAGTCGTCAGCTGCATCGTTACCCAACGACCCACTGTGTCCTTTTATCCATTGCAGTGTCATTGTATAGCGGTTAGATAGCGTTACTCGTTCTAACGCATTGTGACATTCTAGTATTAGTCTTGAAGTAATATATTTTTTTCTCCAAGGTTTGGAGTACTGAGGCACTGTCGGAGAGTATACGTATATGGGTATCCGTAACTCTCCTGGCCTCTATGGCATACGCCGCTTGGTTAATGCCCACACATTCTGCCTGGTAAACAGTGTTGAATATTCCTAGCGGGCTGGATATAACAATAATAATAATATCCTGAGACATTTCACACACGGTCATCTGATCCCAAACTAAGCAGAGCTTGTATTATGGAAACCAGATAACCGATAAACTTCATACACTACTCTTTTTTGTAAATACATACTTATATAGATAATTATGACACGCAGACTCAGGACAAACAGACATGTTCATGCACACAAATGTTTGTCCTGGATGGGAATCGAACCCACGACCTGCGACATGATAGGTATCTTAACCAACCACGCCAGCTGGCCTGTCAATGATATGTTTATGTTGAGGTCGTGTGAGAAAACTCCGACAACGGTTCCGGAGTCGGTCTTTGACCCGTCGGTGTAAACTCTCAGCTCTTTCGGGCCCGAGTAGTCCCACTGTTCTTCCGTGAGTATTATGTTGTAATGCTTTTGAAAGTAGTGTTGTTTCGGGGCTCTGTCCCAGGATGCCATCTTTGGCTGTCTTTTGATCGCATCCTCCCTTATGCGTATGTACTTAACTCTGGAGTATTTGCTCAGGGTTCCGGTTATGTTGAGCCTAAAGGCGGCCAAGGCTGCCTCCTCACTCACAATGAGGTGTAGTGGAGGCAGTCCAAGCATTGCCTGTAAAGCGGCCGTTGGTGCGGTTCTCATGCAGCCATGATTGCTACACAGGCGAATCGCTGTAGTTTTTCGAGATCTTTCCGGGTTGTACTCAGGTCTGTCCTGGGCCACCAGACTAGTGAGCCATAAGTAATTATCGGTCTCATAACTTTGGTGTATAGCCAGTAAGTGACCTTGGGGTTAATCCCTCAGTTCCTGCCAAGCAGTCTCTTACACTGCCACAGGGCTATGCTGGCTTTTGTGGTGATGTAATTAGTATGTTTTGCCCAGTTCAACTGTTTGTCCAAAATAATGCCCAGGTATTTGGTTTCAGTCGATAGGCTTAGGGTAGTTCCAATGAATCGTGGTAGTTGTAGTGTTATCAGCTTCCTCTTTTTTGTAAAAAGAATCAGCTCGGTTTTTGTAGGATTCACTGATAGTTTACGTTTGTTGCACTAGTCCTCTACTATCTTCAAGGCCTGACGCATGAGATTACATAGTGTTTTCATGGGTGCCATTTATTATTATGGTTATGTCGTCGGCATACCCAACAGTAAAGTATCCTTTATCGTAGCAGCGGAGAAAGGACGCCCCCTTGCGGGCAGCCCTCTTCCACAATGGCCCTTGTAGTGTCGATGTCGTTCACTGTCACTTGTACAGCTCTTAGTTTGAGCATGTTTGTGATCCAGCCGCTCAGGGTTGCGTCAATGGCGTGTCCGTCAAGGGCCATGCCAATACTGTTGAACATGGTCTTGTCAAAGGCGCCCTCAATGTCAATGAAGGCGGCCAGTGATGAGCATTTGTGGTCCACTGCGCACTCAATCTTGGAAACCACCCTGTGTAGTGCAGATTCCGTGGATCTGCCAGTGGAGTATGCATGCTGTTGTTTGTGTAGTGGTTTTATCTGAAGATATCTCATAGATCTCGGATGTGTCTATCGCATAGTCTCTCGAGGGTTTTTAGTAGAAAAGATGTGAGGCTTATAGGCCTATAAGCCTTGGGTTGTGTATAGTCAAACTTTCCAGGTTTGGGTATGAAAATAACCTTCACTTCGCGCCATGCGAGGGATATGTATCTAAATGCTAAGCAGGCTCGGTAGATCTCCACCAGCCATGGCATCAGATGATCTACCCCCCACTGCAGTAAGGCTTGGAAGATGCGGACTTGCAATGACTTAACATTTGATGACCTCTTTATTATACGATATACGAGGAAAATTACCTCGATATTGCGTCTACCTCGATTGTGGCAAGCGGCGTGCACGAGCGTCACAGGTTGCGCGCGCAGCACAGGCGGGGCAGAGGCAAGGGAAATATATACGCAGACACCTGCCGTGGAACGTTGTGTCACAACACTTACTGCATGCTTACATATGTGTGCGCAGGGACTATATTGGTGATTTGTAAAAGCTACCCCAGGGCCTGCAGTCTCGACATAGATTGCGATCGCTATACGACCGAATTCGGTCACAAAGTACCTAGACAGTAAAAATTGCTTGGCAAGCATGTGATTTTTTCGTGTTTGTCATGCAATTTTGACCGTGTAGAGATCCCACTAGGACTTTGTGACCGAATTCAGTAGTAAAGCGATCGCTATCTATGTCGAGACTGCAGGCCCAGGTGACAGCACAAGGCTAAGATATCTCGCACTATGACACATGTATGTCATGCTCATAAAACTTCCATTGTGGGGCCCGATTGTCGACATAGTGGCTTTCATTGACGCTCAAAGACAATCGTTGACAGGCGTTGTGCTGCATCACATTGGATTTCCATACCGGCCCTACAATGTAATGTCCCGGTAAGTGTTAATAATTTATATCATTTTTATGATAGCATTAAATAATTATGATTAATCAGGGAATGAATATCTTTGATTCACTTCTATATGCAGTTTTTTTTTCTATTTGTGACGGGTTTGCTCTTGAATTTTTTTGTTTGTTTATATTCTAGGTCACAGTTTCAACTTATTAACATTGGTTATCTCGACATTGAATCTTAATCTTATTCTTATGTTTAGGATAGCTGTTTTAGTGAGTGATTAACCTTATAACTAGATGTTGATGTAATGCTCTTTCTATACTCAGGCCAACAATACATGATAAATACATTAAATTGCAACTTATACAAATATTAACTTTAATCCATTCGCGGACGATAAACGAGACACAATAGAAGTTTTATCGTTATGACGTCTATAGACGTCAACCGCCCGCGAAAGCATTAAACACAAGTAGTCTAAATTGATTTTTGAATGAAAAACTATAGATAAACATCATAAAATAATTTTAGTTGTAATGGAAACTGAACCATACACATTTAAGTTAAAGTTTTTAATCCAAGAGCATGATATTTATCTGGTCCCATAGGATAATTAAAAGTGCAATTAATTTATTACATGGTAAGTATTTCCTTACCCATTTTTTTGTGTGATGTAAGAAATATGAAGCTTTAAAATTTTAGTTTGTTAACAAGGTTGTTGAAGTGCCTACCTACAACGTAGTTACAATAACATTGTCACTCACTATACACAAACATTTTCATAACAAACACAAAGGATCACCTGGGGTCCAATAACATTTAGAAGTTAACATCTTGTACTAATAAAATTATACGCGATTACAGCAGCTATTTATTTATAAAAGTATTTGAAGGTCTCTGATTTATTCGTTGTATGTTCTACCATTCTACGCGATGCTCGATTTTTTGTTGTTCATCGATTACCGTACCTGAGCTCCATGGGTACTCCGAGATCCCCAATGATTTCTTCAAGTTCTCTTTTCTACTACCCATTTTAAAATGTATTTCAGTATCATTAGCCTACACCTATCTACCTTCTGTACGCCTCAATTAATTTTTCCTTTCTCACTATCACTAACTCTCTCAAAATAAAACATCGACGAAGAGCAGAACGATTGACATTAGTATGTTGACAATAGTTGACAACTTGACTTTTTGACACATAGGCAGTGTGACCAGATTCAATTTTACGAAAATACCGAGGCACCTCAACAAATATACTTACACAGGGCAATTAATATACCGATAAAAATACTGATGAAAAGTCAAGTACAGAGTGCTAAACTCGGAAATTTTTATCATATTAACAGGCAGTTTTTGGTAAAACATTTAGGGCAAAGTTTACGGCTGTTTAGTTAGTTTGATATAAACCAACTGTTCGAATACCTACCTAACCGGCGCTTTAAACGTTGATGAACACAGGCGTTACTAAAAAGAGTAGGCAATTCCCTGTAATTACTATTTGTCTTGTTACATTTTCCTGAATGAAAATGCAATATCATTTATTCATGTAACCCTATTTCTTTTAATTAAAATTTGCAAAAAATTACGTAAATAAAAAAGTTCATTCTGAAATTTTAATTACGTAATAACTTCTAATCCTATCCGGTTGCCTAGCGACCTCTTTGCGGAAATGTATGGAACTATTACCGACTTTCCGTAAGGCAAATTACTATTACAACCTATTTTCCGTACGGGGCCGCGGGGTGGCATTTGGCATTTAGTGATGCGACATTCGGTAATTTTTTGGTATCGATTCTCCGTCGATAAATGGTTTATAAAGCCGAACTTTTCGGGTTTTGGGTAGATTATTTTAATATGCTCACACCATTTACCACTGGTTGTCAATTAAATGATTAACCCTTTAATTGTTTTCGGAACTTTTAACTTAGAAACTTCGAGTTTTAAGCCGAGGACTTTTCAAGCATTAAACTCGTGCGTACGATCAGACTCTAAGCGTATATTTAGCTGAAAGTTGGATTAAACAAGAGTTGGAGTTTACTCGTTCTTCAGTTGCCGCGGTTTATTCGATGATTTAGCTTCTCATTTTGCTGAAAGTCGGATCCAACGTTTCCCAAACCTTTCTTTTGTGGCCAAGATCTCTGCAAAGTTCCTATCAACCAGTTTCCCGCTCTACATTTATTTTCGAACTTGCGTATTTGCATCTATAACCTTTGCGCGCCTATTCTTGTGTTCACTATGACTTAAGTCGACCCTCTTTGTCTTAAGTCGACCCTCTTTAACTTAAGTCGACTCTCTTTTGACTTAAATCTACTTTCCTTCTTTCTTTGTCTAGTTTTTTTGCAAAAGGACATCCTTTATCTTGACAGTACTATATTTTTAGGGTTTCTAGGTTAATTAATTAGTATTGTCTTTCATTTACTTTAAATATTTCGTTTTTTCCTAGTTTTAAAGCACCACTTCAAATATTTTCTTTCCTTTGTAACTTTGTCGCTTTCTTGCTTATTTCCCTACTTATTATTTAGGATATTTAGGCTATTATATTAATATGTCTCCTAGTATTAAAGCCTTTAGATTTTTGGTTACTTTTAAGATTTAGTGGACGCACCTGGAGCTCGCGTAGATAACTTGTAACTCGAGAGGCCTTTCGATTTTATCCGGTATCTTTGGCACTTCACTATTGTTTGATAGGTCTAAGTAGCTTATCCTTGTGGGTATTTAGTGTGCAGTTTTGGTTATCTAGGACAATTTATCTTTTATTTTGTTCTTATAGATTCTTTCGCAGACTTTATCATCTTCTTCCTTCAGCCTTTTTTGTTGGAAGGGGGGGTAATTGTATAATTATTCATTCCAAAGTCGGTTCAGTGATTTTTTAACATTAAGAAGCATTAGGGTAGCCCGCGAATTTCAAATTTTCTTACGTTTTTTTCAATTTACAAGTCAGTATTAAGTTGTATTTTAAATAAACTATGATTTGCGGTCGTATTCATAGTCATAATCATTAGCCATTATCATTAGAATCAGTAATACAACTCCTTCATTTATTATAATCCTGAAATGTCAAGATTTCATGAAATAGTCATTCATTAGGATTACCTGGTTTTAAAGAGTTTGTATTGATCACTTTAATGATTCTAATTATGTAAGAAGATACTTGTTACGGCCGCAAATTATATTTTGATCAACGTATGTACAATCTAATACCGTAGTGCCGCGTCTGAGACGTGCGGACGTCTTACTTATTTTTCCATGTCACTTATTTCTATAATCACCCTCATGTTAGTTAATAATCTAGATAATGGATAGTTTTGGAAGATCTTTGAGTGTTGAGTCTATTATATCAGATGAAGGTGTTATAAATGAAGAGATGATGGAGAATATTAGGGAAGAATCAACTATTGAAGGAAGTACGATGAATGTAGACAATGAAATACAGAGAAATGTTGAGAAAAGGCTGCGAGAAGACAGCGAAGAAATTATCGAAGAGGATAATGGGTATACCACCGTGAATAGGAAGGCGAAAAGAAGATTACGCAGTAATTTACACAATAACAATCTTAAGGATAATGTGGGTAGTTGTGAAAATAATACACAACAACCTGCTGCATACTGCACTACCTCTGGGAGATAGTGCAGTTATGTGGGACTCTAACCCACTAAAACTCCACGGTGTCCTCCTCTGCCGCTCGTGGCGGGAACACGGGCACGCGTTAGCACTCACCGCGAATCCGCTGCGGCTGTCCGTCACCGGACCCTCCTCTGGGGAGCAACCCCCATCACCAGCGCACAACACACCGTGACTGTTATGAGTATGTCACATCACTAATTGACAAGTGAATGATCGCGCAAGATGGCGCCCGAGCCACGGTGAATCCGCATTCGGTTGTAAATTACAACTTGTAATCATAAACGGCGATATTAAAACCATGTTTAATTGAAGTACAGTATTATTATTTATATAATATGTACCCTGACCAACACATGGTAACAGAAGTGGGATACCATGTCTGCTAAAAATACTTTTAAGACAAAGAATTACTGTTTTGGCGTTAGTACTTGCCACTGCCATTAATTCAATATAATTTGAGTAATAATCTTGTAGTACTATGTATTTTATAGATTTATAATCCATAAAATCAACACCAACTTTTTCCCATGGAAGTGATGTAACATCATAAGTGGTTCTGGAGCATTTGTACTTCTATGTGACAAGCAAATATGACACGACTGAACAATGTTTTTTATATCAGTTGACATAAATGGCCAAAATACATGTCCTCTAGCAAACGCTTTTGACCTTTCAATTCCCAAATGACCACTATGTATAATTTTCAAAATATCGGGCCTTAATTTTTTAGGTATGACTATACTGTTATTTAAATCATTTTCTGTATGTAACTCAAATCTATACTGCCAATACTCTTGCAGATCTTCGTGAATTTGTGTTTTACTTGACGGCCATCCTTCTCTCCTATAACACTGAAAGTACTAATAAGAGACGGAATGATATTGTATGTGAGTCAAACGCATCCTCTAAATATGTTTTTGTAAATAGATTTTATACATTTTTAGGCCCATTTCAGGTACAACAAATTAAATAGGAAATTAAGTATGTATAAATTAAATAATTACGACTGCAAAAAGGTTATTCTGCAATTTTTACTTAGCATATCATACAGTGAGACAGAGGATTTACTTGTTGTATGTAAATAAAACACGTTAGTCTTTTAAGTTAATATTAGTTTCTATTTTAGTCTTCTCCATAGTTAATTTTATATTTTTAAAATTTTAAGCACTTTTCTAGCCTGAAACACAGGTTCTACCTAGTTCAGGCAAATGAGCAACTGTGCCCTCTATAATTTTTAAGTTATGTTACTGTAAATCTGCACCATTTTTATAAATAAACGATATTATTATTATTCTTTACAGTATTTTTTCAAAATCTGCAAACTTTCTTCTTCATTAGTGCCTTTGATTAACCACTGTAGACGTTCTGATGAGACTGGTAATGACTTAATCAGTAAAACATGAACGATGATATAATCATCTAATTCATCTGAACTTGTTTCAGAGAGTGCTGCTCTTGACAAAGTATCAGCAATGTACATGTGACTACCTTTCTTGTAAACTAAATTTAGCATTCTCGCCTCGGCCAAAGACTATTCGGCACTCGAGCGGGCTAGTCGCGTTATTGTGTCGGAGAACGACCACTCGTGTTCCCCTTGCGCTCGCACACTCGTCTACGTCGCCGTCGTCGCGCCACGAGTGACCGCGTGCGCTTGCGCCGCGCGGGCGCCGGGGCTTCTCGGTTGCGTGCTTAGATATTATTTACGCTATGGCAGATACTCGTAACGACATTAGCGCACCGGCGCGCGGTGACTCGCCCACTTCAAATAACTTGCACGACCTATTGAATGATCTGGATACGATTGATGTTTGTGAGGAGGAGGATGATTCGGTAAGAGCATCGAAACGACTACGAGAACGAACTGACAGTAGTGAGGAAGAGAGGTGGACTGAGGTTAAGGGAAAAAGGTCTCGTCGTAATAGTCAACCAAAAGAGGACAAATTTGACGTTTACATTTCTTCCAAAGATCAACTTCCTAAACAATTTTCAATGGCCCGTATTTTAAAAGAAAATAAGATTGGTAAAATTTGTCAAATAAAATATATAAGCCCATTTAAAGTACGCCTGCAGTTCGAAAATGAAGCAGCGTCCAAAACCCTATTCGACTGTGAAAGTCTCATAACAAAAGGTTGGAGGTTTCAAAAAGCCCTGGAAATTTCAACATGCTATGGTCTTATAAAATACGTAGATCTAGACCTCAAAGATGTAGAAATCATGGATAACATTTCATGCCCCTCTCCTGCTAAGCTGTTATCATTTAAAAGGTTAAACCGTCGCAATAGGGATGAGGGAGTTTCTGGTTGGTGTCCGAGTGAAACTATTCGGTTATGCTTTGATGTCAACTATGTACCAGCGTTTGTACATGTATGTGACATAGAGGTTAAGGTTCTGCCATATATTCACCAAGTATCTCAATGCTCTCAATGTTGGAGATTGGGGCATACACGGAAGATGTGCCCGGAAAAGAAAACGAAATGCCCCAGATGCGGGGGACCTCATGAAAGATGTGACACCGAATCGTTTACTTGTGTTAACTGTGGTGGCGATCACATATCTATGAGTAAATCCTGCCCTATCTATAAGAAGGAAAGAAAGCTTCGAGAAATTATGGCTGAGTTTAGGTGCACGTACAGGAAAGCCCTAGAATGTTATGTACCCCCGGAACCTACAAATCCCCCCGATTGTACTGTCCAACAAGATCGGACAATAATCAATAATCGAGATTTATGTCCCCCGCTTTCCCATAACCCTTCAAGTTCTATAGCCCCCTCCTTTGAACACTCGATTCGCCCTTCATATAAAGAAAGCGTTAAAACAAAGGCTACCATACGTAATGAAAAGACTCAACAACAGCAGCCAGCGAAAAACCCTTCCAAGGCTCCAAGGAACAAAAATCGCCCTGATCAAGATGACTGGATATTTCTGAGCACCAATAATGAGGAAGAATTTACACCCCAGGATAATATGGAACAAGAAAATCAGTGTCCGCCTTTTAACGAATTATTGACTCGCATAAAGGAAATTATCTTCCTCCGGCAACTCAGCATGTCAGAAAAAATTAGCTCGGTTTTTAAATTATGCCTAGAATGGTTTACGTTAGTGGTGGTAGGCTTTATTTCAGAATGGTCGTGGATGAAAGCATTGTTTAATTTAATCCAATCACAATGACATCCACAACTTTCAACAAGCTAAATATACTTCAATGGAATGCTCAGAGTATTCGACCCAAGAGCGCTTGTTTTTTAGAATTACTACAGCTACGCCAAGAAAAAGTCCATATTGCTGCCCTTAGTGAAACATGGCTCGATCCAGAATCTTTATTCAAACTTAGTTGCTACGAAGTTTTTCGGGCAGACCGTCACGACTCATACGGCGGTGTGGCTGTGGTAGTTCATAAATCTGTTCAGGCTCAACGGAGACGAATAACTCTCCACAACAGAGGTATTGAGATAATATGTGTCCAATTATTTAATTGTCATCCAATAGAAAACATTGTGTCCGTCTTTTGTACCTCTACTACCACCACAACTCAGCAAGACTGGGATTATATTTTTGCATTGTGGCCATCCAGAACCCTAATTTTAGGCGATTTTAACGCCCATCATATCAGTTGGTCCTATAAAACTGATCAAAGAGGTATTTATATCTACGATGCACTCATCGAAAGCAACTTTCTCTCATTGAATGATGGGACACATACACGGATCCGTTTAGTTAACTCAATTCCACAACAGTCTTCCCCGGATATTTCTTTTACATCCATGGATATTGCACTTCAATGCAACTGGGCTGTTTTAAACGAAAATTTAGGCAGTGACCATTTAGTCATTAAAATTTCAACATTGATGAACTTTTCTCATCCCCCCGTCACAAAAAGAAATTTCCGCAAAGCTGATTGGGCTTCATATACCAAATATTTAAATAAAAAATTTCACACATTTAGTTTACCAAGTGACCTTCAAGAAGCCTATGATTTATTTCTAGATACTCTTAACGAGGCTGCCGATAAGTTCATTCCGTTATACAAATTTAACCAAAACCCTTCCTCAACATTTTCCCCAAAACCTTACTGGTCCACTGGTCTTTCGCAAGCGGTAGCCCGTCGTAGACTAGCTCTAGCTACTTTTAGGCGTAATCCAACTCCTCAAAACTTTGATGTTCTAAAAGACCGCATAAACACTTCACAGAGACTGATCCGACAGGCTAGAGGAGAAGATTTTCATAATTATTGTTCTTCAGTTGACGAGTCCACGACGTCCAGTGATATGTGGCGTAAAATGAAATGGCAGAAAGGATACCGTTCACCCAGACGTTACGTGGATTCCCAAAGTGCTGAGGATTTGTTACATTCTCTTACACCAGATTATGTTTCCCCAGCATCTCCAACCATCCACAAAGAAAACCATATCTTAGAATGCGAGATCTCCATACAGGAGCTCGATAAATGTATTAAATCCAAGGATAGATCTCCTGGATGCGACGACATATCATATTCTATGATCAAACATTTACCTGATGTAGGCAAACGTATTTTATTAACGTTATATAATTCATTTTTAATTCATGGCTTCGTACCGTCGCAGTGGCGCGATATTTCTATAATTCCCATCCCGAAACCTGGACGTGACCCCAGTGATGTCTCCTCCCTTAGACCTATATCTTTATTATCTTGTATTTGTAAAATATTTCACTTTATCCTGTACCGCAGACTTGAATCGTATTTTGAAAAAAATAATATATTCTCAAGTAAATACAGTAGGATTCCGCAGATGTAGGTCCTTTTTTTTTTTTTTTTTTGTGGATGGGAAATCATCAAATAACTTCTCCCGCTCTGGGTGGAGCGGAAGGGCGTGTCAGACTTTTACTGACTAAAACCCACCCGTGTTCCTTCAGTTGCCTATGCCAGGGCCACGGTATCTTTTTCAAACAACCCGCGACCCCAGCGGCATCGGCCCTATTGGACCCCATCTTTTGCTGACATCTCTTTGAGGCGCGCGTGGAACACAACGCGCCGTCGACCCGGGCCTGGTCCTCACCGGACGGCGAGCTACCCACTACTCACCGTCCGCAAGCCCGCGCCTACGGTGGCCGGGAATCGGCTATCGATTCCCGCCGCCCAGGGCGTCTCCTGCGGCGACTGAAGGCGTGAGGCTGCCTCTCCCTCACGCGTTCCGCCTCCTCCTTCGCGAGCATTACCGCTTCGCAGAAGGAGGTGACGGCCTCCCATGCACTCTCGCTCCGCACCATGGCCTGGACCAGGCTCGGACGCGAGAGATCGCCGCCGCCGATCGCCTCAGTGAGAACACGGCGGTGCTCTGCCCAAGCCGGGCAGACCTGCACTGTATGCTCCACCGTGTCCTCTGGGCGATCCACACAATGGTGACACCCGGGCGTTACCTCCCGCCTTATGCGAAACAGGAACCTCCCGAAACAACCGTGTCCGGTGAGGACCTGCGTCAGGCGGAAGGTGAGGACGCCGTGGCGCCTCTCTAACCACTCCTCAAAGAGGGGACTTATCGCCGCAATTGTGGCGTACCCAGCGCTGGGCTGCGACAGTCGGACTCTCCATGTCGCCATGAGATCCCGCCGGAGCTCTGTCCGCTGTACCGTGATTTCTCGCGGCAGCGGAGTTACGCCCCGGCGTTTCGCCTCCTCGCGCCACTCCCACATGTGCGCGAGGACTTTCGCCTCCAGATCCCACGGCGGCAATCCGGCAAGGAGGCTCGCCGCCTCACCGGAGACCGTGCGGTAACCCCGGACTATCCGAATGGCCATGACCCTCTGGGACGCGTTCAACCGGCGGACTGGCCGCAGCCTCAGGGAACGCGCCCACACCGGTGCCCCGTAAAGGGCCATGGACCGCACGACCCCCACGTAAAGCCTCCGGCAGGAGGCGTTTGGACCACCTAGATTGGGCAGGAGCCGCTTCAAGGCAGCCCCAGCCCGCTCCAGTCTGGGAGCCAAACGTCGGAAATGCTCCACGAAGTTCCACCGGCTGTCGAGGACGAGTCCCAGGTACTTCATCATCGACTCGACTCCGATGCGAACCCCTCCTACCGTTATTTGGGAACCCGACGGTGGCGCATTGCGAGGACCATGAAAACACATGGCCTCGGACTTGTGCAGGGCCACCTCGAGTCCCAACTGCCGGATCCTCTCAACGACTATCGCAACCCCGCGTGTTGCTAATTCAGCCGCCGCCTGGTGCGACCTCCCCTGCGCCAGGACCAGCGTGTCGTCAGCGTAACATACCACGCTGACGCCGCTAGGGAGGTCGGCGCGCAGCACCCAGTCGTACCCGATGTCCCACAAATGCGGCCCCAGGACCGATCCCTGTGGGACACCGCATGACATCTCTCGCCGGTTCCACTCTCCCTGATGACCGGGGTAGATGACGGCCCTATCCGTCAAATAGGCCTCAACCACTCGACAGATGTAGGTCGGCATCCGGTGATACCGGAGTGCCTCCCTGATGCAACTCCAGGGCAGGGTATTGAAGGCGTTGGCGATGTCTAGAGACACCGCCAAGACGACCCCACCCCGGGCCACAGCATCCCCCGTCGTGAGGGCTCGCACGCGCATGATGGCGTCCACCGTAGAGCGCCCCCTGCGGAAACCAAACTGGCTCTCCGCCAAATCCGGCCCCTCCTGCACCAGCCACCCGACGAGGCGGTCTGCAATAACTCTTTCAAAGAGCTTGCCCACCTCGTCGAGCAGCACGATGGGTCGGTAAGCGGACGGAGAGTCCGCAGGGCGCCCCGGCTTCTTAATGAGGACCAGTTTCCCCGTCTTCCAACGAAGTGGGAACTGGCCCCTCTCCAAGCATGCGCTTAGGAGCCCCCCTAGTCGAGGCCCGAGAGCCCCAAAGGCCAGAACCCAGGCTCTTCCAGGTAAGCCGTCGGGTCCTGGGGCGGCATTTTTGGCACTCAGCCTACGTACCGCCGCTCTCAACTCTACCTCGGTCACTTCCGGAGCATCGTCGTCGTCGTCGGTGATGTGGTCCGCAACGGGCACCGCAGGAAGCGGAGCCATGGGCGGGGGAGTATGTTCCCCTCGCGAAGGGAACAGAGCGCTCACCACGTCCTCCACGAGCTGGGGCCGGAGACTCTGCGTCAGCGGGGGTGCCCATGGACGGAGTTTATTCCGCACCATTTTATAAGGGCGTCCCCATGGGTCCCTGTTTAGAGTCTCCAGCGACTCCTCGCGAGCCAGATCCCTGGCCCGCAAGATCTCCGCTCGGAGGGCGGTCTTCGCCGCTCTGTACCCCTCGTACAGCTCCGCCTGAATGGCTTCCGTATCCGGAGGGCGGATACGGAGCGGATACGGAGCCTGCGGTGCCTGGTGTACCGGTGCAGATGTAGGTCCTGTCTAGATAGTTTAAGTTCTCTTGTCTCCACTATACAAACAGGTTTTTCCGATGGTTTTTCGACATTAGGTTGCTTTTTAGATATAAATAGTGCTTATAATAATTTAGATAATAATACTTTAATTCATATTTTAGATAAACTAGAAGTTGGATTCTACATTTGTAAATATCTTTGGAACTTTCTTCACAAAAGAGTGTTAACAATTAAAACAGGTAATAGGTACCTTAGTAGATATTCAGGTCGCGGTTTAGCTCAGGGTGATCCATTATCACCATTACTTTTTAATGTGATAACCGTAGAAATTTGCAAACGTGTGGAAAAATATGTTAATATCGCCCAATATGCGGATGACTTTGCAATTTATGTACAATGTACATCGATATTAGAGCGCCAGTCCAAGATTCAGTCAGCTCTGGACTTAATCAATTCTTTGTTAATAAATGTTGGTTTGGACATCTCTCCGTCTAAAAGTAAAATATGCTTATTCAGTAGAGGTTACCGTAGGCTTACTATTGATGTCCGCTTGAACGGTTTATCATTAGAACTCGTGGACAATGTTAGATATTTAGGATTGTGGCTAGACAGATGTCTTCGTTGGAAAAAACATATTAACGAGATTTGTGAAAAAATTGTTAAATTCATTAACATTTTTAGAGTCTTGGTAGGCCCTGGGTGGGGTGTCCATCCGATACACCTACGACGGCTATACATCGCCCTTGTTCGTAGTCGAATAGACTTTGCCAGTTTCCTATTTGATAATAGTGCAGACATTCACTTATTCAAGCTTGATCGGTTACAAAATATTTGTTTGCGTGTGATCGGTGGGTTCATCAAAGTACCCCGATTCATGTGATGGAATCCGAATTAATGCTGCCCCCTTTGTCTGTGCGACGTCGATATTTAGCTGGTAAATTTTATTTGAAATCTAAGTCTAACAATTACCCTATAATTAATATTCTTGAAAATTTAAACGGACTCTGTAATAATTTTTATTGGACTCACAAGAAAAAGCCTTTGTTAATATTAACTCATAATTTATTAAAAGAGCATCTTATTCACTGCAGTAGTCAGATGGATATGTTCTCCATGGACACTTGGGTCAGTAATGTGGACTTATCTTATATAGTAAGACCTAGTTTAAGTAGTATTGATAAACCAAAACAATTTTATTGCCAGCAAAAGTTAAGATTCCTATGTTGCAAATCACTTAATGAACAATATCACGAATTTTATTCTATTTATACAGACGGTTCTTTACATAAAGATAGTCATTCCGGCGCCGCCTTTTTAGATATACAAGTAGGTACTTTTATGAAATTTAAAATTTCTTGTAATGTTTCTATAATGCATTTAGAACTGATTGCCATCGCGGAGGCCCTCTCATATATTCATTCCTTACCCGGGGATCGTTTTGTCATCTACACCGACTCTAAAAGTGCCCTTCTACACTTGATTAAATGTACCTTATCTGTTAGGGGCCTCCCAATAGCTTACACTATTTTAAAATGTATTTATGAAAATGTAACTAAAAACCGAACTGTTGTACTGCAGTGGATTCGTTCGCACACTGGACTGGAGGGTAATGACGTAGTCGACCGTCTTGCAAACGAAGCCGCATCCGATGGTTATGAATATTCCTGCTTACCTTTTCATACCGAACTAATTCCTACAGTAAGACATTCGTGTCTTGAGTCCTGGTCAGAATATTTCGATAAAAGGTCCTTGACGAAGGGTATTTGGTACAGGACTATTCAGCCCTCTCTTTGTCGTTCTTTGTGGTTCGATGTGGGTGGGATACACAGGCAAGAACTGGTGACGATTTTGAGGCTCCGATCTGGTCATATTCCGCTCAATAGTTTTGCTTACATGATGCGCAAAGTGGTATCACCTAATTGTACAGTGTGTGGAATTTTGGAGGACGCGCACCACATTTTAGCGGAGTGTGGTCGGCTTGAGCGTCGAAGGCGATCTACGTTTAATAATAGCTACTACAATGTAGGTTTCTTTAATAGTATTTTGGCTGCACCATTGTCTGATTCAGCCAAAATGCTGGTTAGGATGGTGATGGTAGGTTTAAAGTTAAGGTCAGAGTAGTGTTTTCTTGTTTCTTAGTTTTTGTAGGTTTATTTAAGTTAAATATTAAGTGAAATTTTTGTTTTCAATAATGGGGGTGACAGATTCATTTATGAAAAAAACCCCTAAATAAATAAAGAGAAAAAAAAAATTACATTTAGACTGTAGAGTTGTATTTTTAACATCATTCTTTGTAGACGTGTTGGAACTTGGACTAAAGGCTTTTTAAACAATGTTATTAAAGGAGCATGATCTGTCTCTACAGTTACAGTTTGTCCATATATAAATTGATGGAATTTGATGCAGGCAAAAACTATTGAATAGAGTTCTTTCTCTATCTGAGCCATGTTTTGTTGTGTATCTGTTAAAGTTTTTGAAGCATAGTATACTGGATGTTGATTTTGTAACAACAACCGCTCCGACAGCACTCTTATTAGCATAGGGTTACCAGATAGAAAATTTAAAAGTCCGGAGCAAAAACCATGATTTCCATTGAAAAATCCTGAGATTTTCTCGAATTTTGCGAATTCTCTCGCCAACGTAATTACAGCTTGTGTTTCAAGATTACCAGAGATAATGCGTATTTGTCAATACGTATTTGCTATTACAGCCCAGAAAGCAAACGTAGAAAGAGTTTTTCTGTCATGGGGGCTCAATGGATGAATGAAAGAAACCACTGTTGTTTTCAGCCCGAGCTTCTTATAATTTGAAGAATTTAACGAGCGAAGCATTATATAGAACAAAAAAGACGAAAGTTTACTTAAAAAGGTATCATCGCAAGGTAAATATGATAAGTTTCGTAGATAGTAAGTGTCGATTGTATTTGTGCACTTCACATGACCAAAGTTGATTTTTAGTTTAGTATCTATATATAGAAGATTATTATATGTTTAAGTAATAAAAAAGATCTGAAAAATCTACTCTATTTTATTGAAAATTTCATAACTCCTGAGATTTCCAAAATTCGGCCGCAACCCTGAGAAGAGCCTCAAAATCCTGAGATCTCAGGACAAATCCTGAGATATGGTAACCCTATATTAGCATCACTTTGTAGGACAATAGGATCATGAACATTAAAATGTGACAACACTAGAACTTGACATATTAATTGCTTCAGACGACAAAATGCTGTTTCATGATTTTTTAAATAATTGGCGTAGAATTTCTGTCTCGCCTGCCATATGTTTAATAAAAGGGCTTAAATAATTAAGAAGGCCCAGAAATCTTTGTAAATCCTTTAGGCAGGTGGGAGAGGGCATCTCTTGGATTGCTCTGACTTTGTCCGGATCAGCTGTGATTCCGTCTGCTGAAAAAACATGACCCAGAGATTTAATACTCTTCTTGGCGAATGTACAGACGCCAGCAGGTCAAGCTACCCGAAACTGTCAAATTTTCCCAATCAACCTTGAACCTAATGTTCAAGGTTGCTTTAGCTATAAAGTTGAAAATCTATTAAATAAATCTGACAGATTGTAGTAGCTTGATGTGCTGGCGTCTGTACATTTCTCTTTATTAAACTTGACATTATTTTCCTTTGCTTTTTTAAATACCATTGTTGGGGTTTCTGCGTCAGGTCGTCGTCGTGTCAACGTCGTTGGATAAAAATCAGACACCAGGGTCCTTGTGATAACGTGTATTATCGTTTCGTACAATTTTACTATTTATGTGGATATCTTTATACAATAGGTAAGCTACGGTTAGCAGTTATAATTTTTGCGTGCGTTCGTTGCGCGTCACACAGACAGTGAAGGTCCGCAGCGCGTCGCTAGTGTCCCACGGATAGGTATCATTTGTCGCCAGTAGATGTCGCTGTAATCGTCAACAACCATATTGAGACGCTCTTGTAGTGTTTGACCGCTTACCACAGAGTACATTATATAATTACTAAAATATCGTCGCTGTATACTGCCACCCCTGGTATGTCACCAAATAATTCTGTCATAATTCTGTGAAAATACTCAGGAGCGCAGTTGACTCCATATGGAAGACGTTTAAAGTGGTATCGGCCAAATGGACCAAACCAGCACATGGGCGCCAGACGCCAGACATCGCGGCCCGCCTCAGTTGCGATGTCGCCCAAGCGGCACTGCAACCTACCTGTTGGCCACTACGTCGTCGACTTCCTGGAAAAAGCCCTGACGAGCGGCCCCTCCTCGGGTTCCTCTTCGATTCACCGTGGGTGACCAAGCCACGGCTACTGAGCCCCCCCGCCTCGACAATGCGGGAACCCCCCGGGGGGATGTCTCACATCTAAGACAGTACTTCCAAAAATGATTGGTATGGGCAAAATATTTAAATCTCAAAATTTAAATGAAATCCTTAAAATGAAATATAAAAGTCCTTACAAAATATTAATTATATTAAAGAATATTGAAGATACAAACAAAATACTTAATTGCCTAAAGTTTAAAGAATTAGAATTTAGATGCCAAAGAACAGACAAATTAAGTATTATTTATGGAATCGTCAAAAATATTAACCTTGAGATAGCGGAGAACGAACTCGCGGAATTATTTGAAAGTGAAGCAGATATTTATACAGTTAAAAGGCTTAAAAGATTAAATGACGATGGGCAGTGGATTAATAGTGAAGCTATTCGCGTCGCCTTTAAGGGATCAACATTACCTTCACATATATTTGGATATGGGTAACAGTAGGATAATCTTTATTACATAAGAGTGATTACAAATTGTGTGAAGTCCCTGACACTTGTGCTACATGGTTAACCTGTGTTACAAGAGCCAGTGCCCTCTCCCGGGAGGAAATACTATTGAAAACTTATGCAATAAGATTAACAATTCAGAAATAAAAATAATACAAAACAATAAAAAGTGGTTAGAAAAACCCTGTGATGGTGATTGTGTAGAGTATGCGTGTAGTGATGTGTGTGTGAGTATGTGCGAGTGTGTGAGTGTGTGTGAAAATTGAAATAAATGATCAGGAAAGGTTGATTGTGATGGCGAGTAAGGGGTGAATTAGAGTGCCTCTAA
The DNA here is from genome assembly GCA_948252095.1 of Dicycla oo. Lineage (NCBI taxonomy): Eukaryota > Metazoa > Arthropoda > Insecta > Lepidoptera > Noctuidae > Dicycla > Dicycla oo. The sequence goes on along the minus strand of OX411714.1, from coordinate 11,400,400 downwards.
TAGGGTAGGACTATTGTTACGAAAGAGATTTAGAATTTGCTCTGTTTCGTCGTAATTGAGGGACAGTAACCAAGGCTTAAGACTCAGCTTGACCTTATGCAAGGTAAGTTTATAAATTGATAGTTTCTTGTGGATTTTGTTATACATTTGGGAGCTTTGGATACGACAGTGTCGCCGGGCAAGCGCAGAACTGTACTGAACAGATTCACAGATAGGAAAGCCAACCCGCCGACTTGATACATTCCTATCTAGCGGCAACGTGGAATGTCGACGTAAGACAGTGCGGAGGACACAGAGTTTTCTCACCGTGAGTACATGGGCTTCGGAGTATAACTGGGCAGTGGGGTAGTCTCTTTTACGAAAATACGTAACTTTGAGGACAGCCCGCTGAGCTCGTTCCACCCTAAGCATCACGGTTTTGAAAGTCCCCCCCCCACCCCCCCCACACACTGGGATGCAGTTAGTAATAATCGACTCACACAGGGAACGATAAACAAGGGAAGCCGTTTAAATGTCAGCCGAATGTCTGAGCTCTTTAAATAAATAAATTTGTTAACGAAGCCGAGAGCATAAAATATCCGTATGAACACGCCAATCTAGCCTCTCATCGTATGTACACCTAGATATTTAATATTTGAGACCATAGCAAGGCAATTGCAATTGCAAGGTGAGGCATCATGACAAGTATGCGCTGTTATTTTAGTTGAATCCGTTGGTGGCTTAACTGAATTTGGTGGTTGAAACTAAATTACTTTAGTCTTGGAAAGATTGAGCGTCAGGAGGTTAACGGAAAGCCAGTCCATAACAGTTCGCAAGGTGAGCTGATAAACTCTTCGTCACTAAAGACGGAGTCAATTTTAACACACTGGCTATGCCCACTGAGGTAGTCTTTGTAAATATCTAGGGCCACACTACGTATTCCCATATGTTCCATTTTGGCCACAAGTCTGGGAACAGAAACTGTATTAAAGACCTTCGTTAAATCTAAGTTGACATGAAAGTTTCGTCAAAATCAGTTAAGTAGTTTTCAAAGTAATGGACTAATACGTGTAAATGTGACGGCTTGGGTTATCGATACGAGCTACAAGTGTGGTGTCAAAGGGAAAACATCTCAAAACCGTGGTCAAATTATAGTGCAATATTTATAACAAAACCATTAAATACTTATTACAAACAAATATTCCAGATTTTACTAAAAACTAAAAATTACGAAATAAAAAAAAAAATTAAAAAAAAATTAAATCGACTTCAAAAAGAATCGAACTCAAAATTATGAAATAACTTTAATTTTGGAAGTCGGTGGCAAAAACTAAAATACAGATACCAAGACACCGACTTCCGAAATTAAAGTTATTTCATAATTTTGAGTTCGATTCTTTTTGAAGTCGATTTAATTTTTTTAAATTATTTTTTATGTTTGGAAGCCCTAATAGATCATCATATGTGAATATCTCGCAGATCCAATAATATTACATATATACGTATCGAATTGATAACTCCTTTTAAACGCCTTCAAAAAAAAAAAAAAACAAATCGACTTCAAAAAGAAACGAACTCAAAATTATGAAATAACTTTAATTTTGGAAGTCGGTGTCTTGGGATCTGTATTTTAGTTTTTTACCACCGACTTCCAAAATTAAAGTTATTTCATATTTTTGAGTTCATTTCTTTTTGAAGTCGATTTAATTTTTTTAAATTATTTTTTGTGCTCCTGATGTTAATATGTACAATACGAACGCTATGATCACACCGTCCTACCAAATTTTGGCATTGATCTGGAGTATATGTATAAGATTCAGCAAAAGAAACATTATCTAGTTCCTGAGATATTTGATCAATATTCATTATTTTTAATCATAATTTATTAATACGATATTGATAACGACTTCAAAAAAAGGAGATATCAATTCGATACGTATGATGATCTATCAGGGCTTCCAAACAAATATACAAAATTTCATTGATATATGTTTGTATGTATGTATGTTTGTCCACGCATTTCTCCGAAACTATTAATCGGATCATGACCGTTCTTTTTTTGTTGGCTTACATTTACTTCAACTTAGGGCACAGTGAAAGTTTCGTCAAAATCGGTTCAGTACTTTTCAAGACAATGGACTAATACGTGTAAGTGTGACGGCCTGACTTATTGATACGAACTACGGGTGTGGTGACAGAGGGAAAGCGTCTCAAAACAAGGTTCTCAGTTACGGAAATAGTTAGGATGACCCAGCTTTCAACATTTATTGAGCACGATTGCTACTACATGATACTTCCTGAAGGTCTGATGATGACCAGGTAAGTGCTTATCGGTTCTCAGTAACGGAAATAGTTAGGATGACCTAGCTTTCAACATTTAACTAATTGAGGACGGGTGCTACCACATGATACTTTCTGAAGGTCTGATGAAGACCAGGTAAGTGCTGATTGGTCCTCAGTATTGGAAATAGTTAGGATGACCTAGCTTTCAACATTTATATTCCTTTACATATATTCTACTCAAATAAGTAAAAATATGATGGTTCTATATAGTGCCGTCACTGAGATCCTATACCCGCCTTTAGATTCCACCATCAGGTAGGCGCCATCATCAGTCATCTAGGTCTCCGTCCAACGATATTCTCAAGATAGCTAAATAAAATATAAACACAATAGAAATACGAGTAATGTAGGAACTTAATAGTTTTATAATACTTAAGAGAAACAAGCCTGAACCTGTATATGAGATTGAAAATAATTTTAGAAGACAATAGACACAAATGCTTATATTTACCACCTTATCACTGTGATCCCAATCCCATTGAACTCATATGGAGCACAATGAAAAGAAAAGTTGCTGATGTAAAGATTGAGCACAAAAATGCTGAAATTCCCAGCGGAGTTAGAGAAGCTTTTGACGCTATTACAGTTCATGAGTGGGCACAGCATTTTAAACACGTTCGCAGGTTAGAAGGAGAATACTTAAAACATGATTTGTATTTAGATAAACCTTTTATTATAGAAGTGGTAAGTGACACTTAAACCAAAAGCAATAGTGATAATGATGATAGTGGTACGGAAAAAATAAGCGGAGTATGGCCTCACAACCAGGATGAAGTTGTGTATGTAGGTTCATCTAAAGATCACAATTACTGTACACCTGGTTTTAAATAAATCATTGTAAAGCAATTTTTTTTTATTACACTACACTACCACTAGGTACCACTGCTAATTATAATTAGTCAAATCTGGTGTTAGGAGTTAGGTACGGTCATAACTATTCAGGTACCTCTTGCAGGGTAGGTACCTACTTAACTTCGCATTAAATGAAAGTTGTATCCCCCCCGTGGAACATTTTATCTGCTGAATTACTTTTTAGATAAAGCTATTGTTTATTGCTGAGAGACTAAACTGTTAGCGTACCTATGTAACTGTAAATTATCAAATTCTTTTTATTTATTTTATTATTTTTATATAGGTATCATTGTTTTTAATTTGTAAAAACTGTAATTTTGAAAATTACTCAATTTTGGGCACTTTATATTAATGGGGAGGAAAACTAACTTTTTATCACGATTGATGGCGCACAATGGACTGTACCTTGTTTTGATATATTAGCTGTCAAATCGTATGGATTTTTGGAATCTGCTAAGTTTAGCTTTCCTATTTCCCGTAATTTTGTCCAAAATGCCTCAACGTAGTGCGTCAACTTGTAAAAACAGAGGAGTACATTTATTTCCTAAAGAATGTAAGGGCAGAAAACAATGGGAATTGACATTACGTATTAAAAACTTTAAGGCAAGTAAGATTGTCTGCTGCGCATTTCACAGAAGAGGACTAGGTTAGTAAGGAAGCTGTCCTTTAGGCTAAGTACTATATCTATAAAACAATAGAATCAAGACTATTAACTAATAAAATAAAATTAATATCATCAAAGTAAACGTGTCATAAAATATACTATATTAGCTAGTCTTAGTAGTAAAGGAGTCTCCTAAAGATTTAATCAATCAATATAGGTACTTAGTTTTCAAAACATTCCTGTATTGCCTATCTGTTAATCATTGGTAAAAGAGTATCTGCATTTATGTCTCTGAAAATATCAGAAGGTGGACATAGGTATGCGGTGTCGTCTTGGATGTCGCAGTCAGCACCGAAGTTTTGGATTCGATCATACGAATGTAATCTATAAACAAAAAATAGAATGTTAGTCCGTGGCTTATAGAAAAAGGCTCACAAACAATCATAAATTCATATATTTTAAGTGTTTTCCTTTCAATCAAATCGGCCTTTTTGTCGGCAGTTGCAGCGTTCCTTTTACGGAGCTCAATATTTAGTTGAGGCACAATCATAAAAGCGTAAATATTATATTCAAATTACACTTTAAAATCTCATAAATAGCAGCCACACTACTGTCACGAAAGGTAAACAAGGTACAGTCGACTACAGCGACATCTACACACAGCTTTGAGTGTGGCTCCTCATTAGCAACACTGAATCGACGGTGCCGTCCTCTTTAAGTTCACAGATAAGTTGGTAGGACTGTAGTAGCTTGCTATTAGTAATCTGCGGTGAAAACTTAATTATCTGTGAGTTAAAACAAGTTTCGACAGGTTTTGATTTGAGGCTATGCCGGTCGGTTGACAGAAAATTTTTAATCGTGTTGTGAAGTATTTGATTACCAGGTGAATACACAAGCTTTTAAAATGACGGATTTACCTTTTCAAGCCGAATATGCGAAATCTGGAAGAGCTGCGTGTAAAGGATGTAAACAAAAGATTGATCAAGGAGCCCTACGTATTGCCATCATGGTGCAGGTAAGTCACTCGCAGTCGCAACACATTTGAAAAGCAACCGTTGATATATAGTACTGTTTTTCATTACGAAATTGCTTGCGTGCTCTGCCAATCCTGTAGACGACCGGCTTAAAATATTTACTGTGCCCAAGTATTTGTTATACATTGCGAGTCTTCACAATGCGCTGCACACAATGAGAAAAACCATGCTTAATTTTATCGAGGGAAAATATGTTTAAAAAATCTAATAAAATATTTAATTTATGTATACTATTTCTTAAATTCTTGTTTACTGCTGTGACTCCTGTGTAAACAAAATGGTACTTAAAACTTTTAGACTAAACAATCTATCACGATGAACTAAACTCAGTAATGATGGTAATAACAGGGTGTCTCTTAAAATAAAAGTTAAAGAAATAAAACCACCCTTAAATGAGAACTAGGTGTTTTTAATTTACAAAAATCTCATAACTTTTCACCAATTTTTAAAATAATTCTCAAATTTCTCAATAAAACCTATTACCTACAAGTTACTTACCTTTTGTACCCATTTAAGCTCACTGCTACTGCGCCCACTGTCCCTATTTGGGGCCATTTCTTTAAGTACCCCATTTTTAAACTCATTTTAGCTATCTTTTGTTTGCATGCAAATTTGTAGTGCCAAAGAGTGTGGCTTTGTAAAACAGATTATAGTTTTGTGATTTATTGGATTGAGTGGATGAACTAAGTGATTTTGTTAACTTAATTGAAGAAATAGGTGTTTGACCAAAGGTAAATAATATTTTTTTATATTTACAATGTTATTTATCTTTTTTTTTCTGTATTTTTCACTTGGACATAGTGTCTAGTAGTGAATAATGCTGATAATAGATTTGAAGTCCAGGAATGACGATGAATGGTATAACAGTGATGATGAATAAATATAATGGTATAAAACACAGGAGAGTTAAAATCGAGGAACCTCATTGGTATAAATGTAATGGTTCCTGTGGATTTGCCCTCAATGGTGAATAATATTCATAAACAAAGGGAAAACTTTGTAAACCATTGTATCTCATCTCAAGGCAGGGTAGTTTATGCATAGTGGTACAGTGTTGGATTTTTGGGAGTACCCATGAAATAATTATTTTATTAAATAATTATTTTGTAATCAAATACGTCAGGTAAGTCAGAGTGTAAGGACAATGATTAGTTTTTATACCTACTTGTATGTTTAAATTTGATCTCATGTAAGTGAAATCAACATCAACATCATGTCGTCTAAATAAAAACGTAACCCCGTATATGTATTGTGAACAAATACAGCATGTACGGCATAATACATACATTCATGAACTTACGCATGTTTATTGGAGGAGTATGTATGGCATTATTATACGATAATTAAATAAAAAACAATATTCAAAATCATACTACAAAATAACTATATTTTTACACAAACCTTAATTAGTTAAATAGATATAAAACAACCTGTCGGGTTCTTCAGACGGTTAATCTTCTATTTCATGTCTGATTATTATGTCGAGAAACTGCGCTGGAGGAAAGATTTTCTTGTATCTCCCCCACCCTAAATACCATATAATAGCCATAACGTGGGAACAACAACCTAGTGTTCCCTACAATACAAGAACTATAATGTCTTATTATGGCACTTATTCCTTGGTACCCTTGTTGTATCAAAATATACACATAGTATATTCTGCTAGATACATGATGGGACTATCCTTCCCCTCAGCAGCCATTGGTCATGGTAATCGGGATTCCGTCTTCTAAACTCGTTTATATGGAGTTCCATAGATATTTCTATTAAATACGCTCTGTTTTTGATATGCTCACCATAATAGCTGCGAGCTTGATGAATTTGGTAAGTACCCAAAACGTATATGACGAGGTCACCCGCACTCAATACTGGAAATTCATCGCCATCACGGATTACAGCATTTATTGGCTGAAAATGAGCTTGTCTTTGATTAAGATTATTATCTAAGACATATTTATTTTTTGTTATTCTACTTATTATTTCATTGACAAGTCTGTGATCGGTTAAAGGCGCACTGAAAGTGTTTAGTAATGCTCCTGCAATTTTTATTTCATCAAATATGTGCGTCGCAGCTACATTAAAGTTCTGAGATAGGTGACGAAATTGATTTTACTGTTTCTATGACCCAGCGACACATTGTGACTTTCCTAGCCTGATTAGCCTGCTGTACACTCAGCTGGTGTTCTCCTTCATCTTTTGTGGCTGGCATATGTGTATGGTACCCACCGGACTCAACTGTACCTATGCAGTCTCTGTAGCCCCTGTCCAAGATTAACACATCGTCTGTGTGGAAGTACCAATGAAACGGATCAGTTTGACTGTTCATAATCTCCGACAGAATGATCGCATCAGACTTAGTTGCTTCGTATAATCCATATTTATCAATTATATGACCATCGGGGCAAACTAACAGAAATGGGTTCAGTAGGTGACGGAATTTATGAAGGCTATACGAATTCCTTTGAAAATAATAATTACTGCTTTTATGCAAGTAAACGTATTTGTCGTCTAGTATAACTAGGGCTCTACGATCACATAAAGGGTCTTCTGGGTTCTTCACATCTGGGTTTCCAAATAGAGCATTTGCAATGAATAGACATCGGGATAACCTCTTCACGGGTCATGTGCGATTAAATCTTGTCTAACCAGTCGCATCGTCTTCTCAAACGCCTTTCTGGTCATATTATATATCTTAGACAGTGTTTCATTTGAGTCCCCAATGTGAAGTTTAGCAGGGACTGTCGTAAGGGCTGTTCTTCGCTTTTTTCTGTACCGCTGAGACTTGGTGTTGTATGAAAGATTTGTTCAAAATGTTCTTTTGAAAATCCTATGTAATAATGAAATACGCCATTTTATTTATTGATATAGTTTTTCAGTCTAAAAAACCTTACGTTTCCTCAAAGTATCCATCATGTCTTTAACTTGTACAGCCGAGGAAGTACTAAATACTCGGCGTGTACTCGTTTCAATATTTTCTCACAACTATGAGTGCTCTTGACATACACATATTCCACGTGGTAAGTAGAAACATTTTTCTTGAAGGATTGTGGCCCTTAAATCAACGTGAATTCTCTGAAGATTTCTGTTTGGCACAGTCAGCAAAAACACAATTGCGAAATAAACGGTGCTCGCGTGTACCCAGGTATTTCTATCATCTGCGGTCTACTTACTTACACTTCTTCATCACGCACATTTTCATTTACGAGAAGATTAGATTGTTCTGGTACGGGATTTCGCCAATTGCAACTTCTCGCATCGATACATCTTGGATCTCTTGAGCAGGTTGACCTGACGTATTTTGTTCTAGTTGGTCCAGTATGTCTCGTGGAGATGGATTACTTCCAGCATAACGCTGAGCTCGTTGAAAACATGGACGACATATTCGATCATTTTGATCAAACTGGAAAATATATGATAAACTATTATTATACATCAACAACAACATCTTTAATTATTATTCGCAAAAATTGCTGACGTCGTTATGTTTCTAGTAGTAAACATTAAACAATTAACACAGTGGATTATTAAAAAATCGTAAGTGTGTATTATGTATAACGTGTAAAAATTTTTTGGTTAACCAAAAATAAATAAATGAATTCTTATCGCTATATCGCGGAATATCAGCAAGCGCAACAAACTAAATTGAACCTTACTCTTATGACATAAACTGTAATTCACGTTTTAGAATGTTCCAGACTTATGTTAAAAAAAGTCTTTCAATTATGTACCTTAGGGTCTATTACGAGTTTATTTTACACTAACTCGATCGGCGATGGCGAGAACGTTCGGCGTTGCTATTGGCCCGCTTTGGCTCGCTCTGAGCTCTCTAAGACTTTTTCTAACACAAGTCTGGAATATTCTAACTCTTGTAATAGACTCTCAGGGCCCTTAATGTTATAACTATCTCGATAAGAGTAATAGTAATTTTGAAACAAAATAAGATAAAACGCGGATGAATATTACACCAATAAATATTCTTACCTGTTGTATGTTGATAACTTCTAAACGTACGACATTAAAAATGGGTGGTTTTGTGTAAGCTCTGCTGTTAAGAGGATTGTGAAGCTGTAAATTTTCATACAAAAAGAGATAACGTTTTTCTCCCCGTAAACATAATCTAATTTTCATAATTTTTGGAAATGTTGTAGGTATAATGAAAAACTAGGTCCGTACGTTTTTATTATAAAGAAATATTGTATAAAATATAAGTTATTAGCATCTAAATATCCATATTTTTGACATAAAAACATCCTCGAAGGTTTTTTATTTTTTAAATTAAATTAAATTGAATTACTAAAAACGAAAAACGTACAGACCTAAATTAAAGTATACTGAATGTAATGAGATCAAAGTTGTCTCATTTCGTAAAGGTTTAGGGGAGTAAAAACGTTATCGCCCGAAACAATATTTATGTAAATAATTGTATGGAATGTAGGTAATTGACTCCAAAAATCGCGCCGCGTATCGGCACTTCACAATCCTCTTAAGATGATCGATCGCCTGCGAGCCCCACCAATACGGTTTAAACTTCGTCGGCAACCGACACATATTGTAGGTACATACTTGTAATATTAACTTCATTCATGTTCTTAATGCCAAATCACAAAATCCAGTAGGCAAGCCAAGTCGTTGTGATATGTATAAAACAGATACAAATAAACACACTAGCACTCCACACTAACGCCAAACGGGGAGTTAGGTTCGGTGCGCAGCCGCGCGCACCGGAGTGTGACTTGGAGACTCAGGTAAACGAATCCTATGCTATGATTGGGCGAGGAGATCGGTGCTTTTGGCGGGTTCATGAGCGGCTTTTGTGTTGTTGTTTATCGCTAATCACGAGTTCTACAGATAAATAGAAGTAAAACAACAATGTAATTAAATAGACACAATTTAAAGCAAATGCCGATTTGATTTTTTACATTAAATATATCGGCTTCGATGAACGTGGGAAAGTAACGTTCATAGAAAAAAGGTAATGTCTTAATGTGTTCTTTTTAACGAAACATTTTTCGTTGGTGGCCGCGTATTTAAAAAATCATGCCACTTTTACCCAAACCCCTTTCTTTATGACAATTAAATGTGTTTAACCAGAAACCAGCAGTAGACAAAACACCAGAATTTGGCCAAGAACAGAACAGAATTTGACTGGGCGGAGTTGATCAAGCTCACCAGTCAATCGCAGTTTACAGAACAGTTATATGAGATAAAAAATGGTAGTGCGTTTGTTTACCTTTAAGCTAGATTTGGCTGTAGCTAATGCTCGGAGTCTCCATGTCCTGACCGCTGAAGAGAAACTAGACCAGCTCCAGTTTTGCTGAAGTATGGCCTGATTTTTTATGAGGAGCGTAGGCACTGAAATACCTGATGGAAGGCGTCGTAAACCTTCTTCAGTGGTGCCAAGTATGAGTCTAGATGGTGTTGGACAACATCTATGATGCAACAAATGTCACATGAAGGCATGTTGGCAATGTAAAAATTGCATCATAACTTTGTGCATAAAAAATGATGTTTTGAAAAATACTATACATAAGCCCATGGGCCCCATTTGAGGATGGTGTTTTTAATACATAATTCTTTTTATAATTCATTTATTTATTTATCCTCCCACTAGAACACCATACAACAATTACACCAATGGAGCAAAAAATTACGTCATGCCATTGATTATTGCCATGCTTCATGCGCTGCTTTCCATCCATCCTGTGCGCGGTGGACATCGAGCGGGCGGCGATGGATCACGCACGCTCACGCAGCGTCAAGACACTAATAATGTCTTACTAACCTCCAATAGTTATATCAATAGTTTTTTTTTTTTTTTCAAAATTTGACTACTAGTTTGTATTTGGGTCTAAATGGGTTAAATTATTTTACACTGTATTAGCTTTCTAAAGGTAAAAATACTATGTTTTTAACTCAATTACAACATTTCCTATCAACTGCTTTGCACACTGCCTACAATTAAATACTTCAGCAGGAGACACTTGAAAATTGTTTATTTTATTCTAGATGTTTTTTTTCTTTTTTTCCGTTGATAAAATTAGGCATAGTTTCCCTCGTTTCAATATATGCACATTATGAAGACACACTGTATAAGTGGATTGATCTTCACCTTCTCTTGAACAGCATTATAATTCCAAGCCACTTAAAAACAAAAAGAAAATAGTTTTAACATGTGAGTATTCAATTAATGTTTTTCTTCTAAAAATTGTTTATTTATCCTAAAAACTTAGAACTATGTTACAGACAAAAATTAAGCATTTTTTTTACAAACTTTTTATTAAGCCTCTAGCGGAACTAGGCAACTCCTGTATTTCGTATTGACACACCTGTATTTTATTTTATTGTTTTTAGTAATTTGAAGACATTGTTGCTAATAATATCAACAATCCGTTCAAATTACTGTTCAGTTCAAAGTAATAATAAAAATGAACATTTATTTCACTCTGCAATGGCTTTTATAGACATACCTTACAAACTATCATTTTTATACAGGGTTATTGGTAAAACACCAACAACCTCTTAAGGGGTCATTGTACTCATCATTATGAACTGTTACTATGGGACAAAACCTGAAATAGCAAAACAAATCAGCTGTTCAGTACATTTTGACCAAATAAGTGAACATATGTGTACTGAATAGCTGATTTTTTTTTCGCGATTTCAGGTTTGGTCCCATAGTAAAAGTTGTTCATAACGATGAGTACAATGACCCCTTAAGAGGTTGTTGGTGTTTTACCAATAACCCTGTATAAAGTATAAAACAAACTAAAGAAATTAATGATCAGTTTTAGTTGTTACTGTTAAAAATAATGCAACTATACCTGCCGCCAGATAACCATGCAATAAAAGTCATTAAAGGTTTTTGTGTTGTGGTAGCTTGTGAAGACTTATAGGTTTTCCTACAATCTATAGCTATAGAATTATTTTTTGTATTTTTTTCAAAATTTTAAGTTCAGTAGTTTCGGAGATAAAGCGGGGAATTGTCAACTTTAAAATAGTTTATTTTAAAATTATAAAAAAAATATATTCAAGACCCTCACAGTAAGCCCTTTCATTTGATATATCGCACGGTACAGTTTGCAAATAATTTCTTTTAATTTTCTTATTTGTCCCCCAAAATTGACCCCCATATTCAAAATTCATTTAATTTACATTACACGTCCGTGTTTGGGTCACAGAAGCACATACGTGTACCAAATTTCAACTTAATCGGTCCATTAGATTCGGAGCACATTGGCTGTGACAGACGACAGACAGACAGATACATGAGTGATCCTATAAGGGTTCCGTTTTTCCTTTTGAGGTACGGAACCCTAAAAAGGTTTCGAACCTTAAATGCAAACAAAAACATGCCACATGCTCGTGTCAAGGACGTTTCTTACAGCGATACGTTGGTTTTGATTGTGTTAGGTATGCGTAGTTCATACAAACGAAATACCAAAATAATTTATAAATCAAACATTCTAAACGTAGTGTGTATTTATTCCGATTGGATTACAGAATATCTAGGTTCCGAAATATATATGAAATAAGAACATTGATTTAAACATGAAATATGAGAAAAATAAGTTTTCTATAGAAATTGTAAATTCATATCTCGTCTTCAAATCGGTGTCCTTTCAAAATATATATTTGAGAACCTAGATATTCTGTAATCCAATCGGAGTAAATACACAACTACCTTAAGAATATGTTTGATTTACAAATAATTTTGGTATTTCGTTTGTATGAACTACGCATGCTTCGGGGGCCTCTTAACATGTTTTCTTATTGTTTTTAAATATTGGAATACATTGGTAGAGGGCGTTAACGACTTTTATCTGGCGGAAGATAATGCATTATTTAGTAGGATAATAATCTTTTTTTTTTCTTTTCTTTCAGTCTGCATTTTTTGATGGCAAGCAAGCAAACTGGCATCATGAAGACTGTTTCTTCAAAAAGCAACGTCCTAACTCTGCCAGTGAAATTGGAAACTTCAATAAACTTAAAACTGTTGATCAGAAGAGAATCAAATCAACTATGGGTATGGTGAACTTACATTTTATATTTGAACTATCCATTAATTTTGAAAATATAATAAGCAGAGAGTAATATCAATCTGCCTAGCCTTTTCCCAACATGTTGAGGTCGGCTTCCAGTCTAACCGGCTGCATCGGAATACCATTATTTTACATGGAGCGACTGCCTATCTGACCTCCACATAACATGGTACTCCTCGGTAAGACTGGTTCTTAGACTTTTGGGCTTCTAACTACATGTAACAAACTGTTAAAGATCTACGTATGACTGCAAGCTGGGACCGTTTCCGAGGCACGAAGGGGTTTCGATATGTAATGGATGGTCACCCATCCATGAACCGACCGCGGCAAGCGTAGCTCTTAATCTTCGTCCGAACCAATGCGGTTGTTGTCATTTAGCTACGAGCCCCGTGTTGTTTATAGTACCTACCTAATATGTTATCACCACAGATCTTTTTTTAAATGAATTGCATCTCGTAGTTGGCCTAGAGAGGCTGTGACTTAACCGGTTTAGGTAGAGTATAAATACTTAAACTTCGAGGAAAGAAGTAACAAGAGTGGAGAATAATACCTCCTATAAAATCCTAGAATGATAAACATGATGATTAAATCTCGGGATTTAAGAAATTGTGAATTATTTACTATCCATACTAATATTGTAAATTCAAAAGTAACTGTGTCTATTTATCTGCCTGCCTGCCTGTCTGTCTGTCTGTATGTATGTATGTATGTATGTATGTATGTTACCTCCTCACGCCTAAACCACTGAACGGATTTCGTTGAAATTTGGCAAGACGATAGATGGCAACCTGAGGTAGGACATAGGCTACTTTGTCTCAAAAATAATCTTACAGGGGGTGATATAGGGGATGAAAGTTTGTATGGGAAACCCAGCATTTCTTACGAATATTCAAATTCAAATGAATATGAAAATTCAAACGAGATTTACCAGAACTGGTATCGCTATTTGTTCTGTGGTGACTTAAGTTTATAATGTTGATAATTCCTGTTTTTAAATATGATGATTTTATCTAGTAGTGCGAATCCTTAAATTCTGTGCATAAAAAAAAAAACAAAAATATTAGTTTTTATTTCAATTTCCTATATTCAAAGAACATTACAACCTTCTTGACTTACGCAAAATAAATAAATTATGCATCCAATGATTGATTTTATATTTAAATAATTATTTACAACAAATATTAATAACAACTCAATCAATCTGCCTAGCCATTTCCCAACTATGTTGGGGGTCGGCTTCCAGGCTAACCGGGTGCAGCTGAATACCAGTATTTTACATGGAACGACTGCCTATCTGACCTCCGCAACCCAGTTACTGGGTAATACGATAGCATATGCACGTCTCATTCCTTTTGTTTTAAGTACCAAGTCTCGAACGATATTCACTTTTATTATTACTTTTTACTAATCTTCACATTTCTCAGGACCTTTGCAAGGTGTACGAGGGGCCGAAGCCAACTCGCAGCGGACCGTTACACGTTTTTAATTAAATGAGGCACCGTCCGACAATTATCTATATTCGCACTATGCAAGTGCACCCAAAGACAACCATAAACTACTAGTAACATTTTTGAGAAATTAATTTTAGACCAATTGCAAAGATTTTTTTAATAAACATAAATTATTACATAATAAACAGTTCAGTTTTAGTTCGGTTGTTCAACTAATAGGTTGGGGAAAAAGTTTCTTCGCATTTTTTAAGAAAATTCAAAACATTTTTTAATATAGTTTATTTACATTTAACTAAAGTATGTAGGTACCATTTTGTTCGATAACTTTTTGCCATCTTGTAGGTAGGGACATGATCCCATTGCTATAGAAATTTTGGGACTTCTGGTCAAAATACCGCGACAAGTGGTTTTGGCAGTCCTCTCGTGATGTTAACCTGACACTGCCTAAAGAATTCTGAAGAGACCGAAACAGGCGGAAATCTGAAGGTGCAAGGTCAGGACTATACGGCGGATGCATTAACACCTCCCAGCCAAACTCTAAGAGAGTTTGGCTGGGAGGTGTTAATGCATCAGTTTTTTTCAAATGCGCCAAAACTGTTTTGTGGTCAATTTCCAGTTCTTCAGCTACGTCGTAACTACTGATATGCCAATCTTGCTCCACTTTTTCAAAAATGGCATCCATTTTATCCGTAATAGGGCGACCAGAGCGACGTGCATCTTTGACATCAAAATTTCCGGATTGAAAACGCTTAAACAAAATTTGTGCTACTCTCACAGACACTACACTAGGTCCATAAACATCGCAAATTTTTTTCGCGGCTTGCGTTGCATTTTTACCTTTTTTGTAGTAAAATTTTAAAATGTATCGAATTTCTTCATTAGATTCACTCATCTTGACGGTACGAAAAACAAATGAAAATCACACATTTTCCTAATTTGAATTTGGAATTATGTTCTTTAAAATTTAAACTTTCAATGATACCAAAACCAGCCAGATACAAATAGTATAGCCAAAGAGATTTTATTACAAGTTCATACATACTATAATGCGAAAAGACTTTTTCCCCAACCTAATATTTACTAACGTTACTACCGGGTATTGAACATTTAGGACATATTTATAATGCATGGGAAGATAAATGCTTTTGTGATTGGTCCAAAGAATTCGAATGATACGTTAATCAGGAAACTCCGCCACTACGGGATTCGTAACACCGCTCTGGATCTTCTTGCTTCATACTTGAGTAGGATTCAGACCGTTGACGTTAATGGAAAAAGATCGCCCGGATATTTAGTAACAATGGGAGTCCCACACGGCTCAATTCGTTGTCCTTTCTTGTTTCTTATTTATATTAACGACTTGCCCTACCTCATAAAGGATAATCATATAGTTTTGTTTGCGGATGATACTTCACTTTTGTTTAAACTTAAACGTCAGCAGCTGGTTACTCACGAATCACGATGTAAACAGAGCGATCTCAAAAGTAGTTCACTGGTTCAATGTTAATAATTTACTTCTTATTGAAAAAAAAAACCAAATACTTTAAGTTTACGCTACCGCACGTTAAGGCAGGTGAAACTAACATGTTGATAAAGGGCGAAGAATTAAATCCTGAAGATAGCACAGTATTCTTGGGCTTAACTTTGGATGCTAAGCTTCAGTGGGGCCCATAAATCAGAGGGGCAACAAATTGTCAAAAAAGCTGAGCTCCGCAGCATACGCTGTTAGGAAAATTCGTAACTTAACTAACATAGAAACAGCCCGTTTAGTGTACTTTAGCTATTTTCATAGCGTAATGTCGTACGGTATTCTGTTGTGGAGAAATGCAGCCGAAATTCAGACTATCTCTGTTTTGTAGAAAAGAGCTGTTCGATCCAATTATAAATTAAGTCCGAGATCTCTCAGAGTGAAATTTAAGGAGATTAATATAATGACTGCCTTCTTAGTACATTTTTGAAAATCTTGTATATGCCCATAAAAATATAAAATTGCTTAAAAAATACAGTGATATCCACTATATATACTAGGAACACAAATTTGTTGTACCTCTAACAAGGCTCAAGGAAATAGGTCGCTCATTCAGGTGTCAATGTATACGCTTTTATAATAAACTTCCAAGCCACGTTCAAGATATCTAAGCCGTATTACATTCAAATCATTAATTAAACTCAAAGTTGTGGCAGAAAGCCTTTTTGTCCTCAATATAATCTTTAATGGTATACCATTAAAGATTATATTGAGGACAAAAAGGCTTCGGATTGAGCGGCTCCAAATTTTCTTTTTTTCCTTTTTGCATATTGAATGTTGACATGAATATTTACTTTGTAAAATTTTATTGTGAATGTGAAGACTATGTGGGTCATTGCTTTTTTGTTTGTTTTATTTTTCTCTCAGTTATTTTTAATCATGGTCTGGCAGTTGAGTAATTTATGCGGACTACCCAAATGTCCTTTGTTTGGTATTGTTCGTCAAATCGTTGAGCTCCTTAAGTTCTGAGTTGAGCTGCGCGATTACTGACAAATGCGTGCACTGACTTTACAGGTCCTCTCAATCTGTGTGGTTCTTTCCTCAAAAGACCATTTCAGACACAATCTACAATCACATGATTGACGTGTGAAAGAGTTTGTACAAACCAACTTAACACATTAACTGCTGAATTATTTGCGAATTTGTTCCAAATGCTGCTTTATGATACAAACTTGTCCCAAGTGCGGCGAGACGCTTATGTGTGTTTGAAAATTTTCGAGTTTTATGAGTCATAAAACAATTACGCCAATAACAATAGAGATGCACAAAAAACCCACAGGTGCGGCGCGCCGCACTCGAAGGAAGTTATATAAATTGTATGGACGCGCATAAGCGCCGCCAGCACATGGTGAACGTTCGAAAATCGCGCATGCGCGTTGGCCGCACATAACGTGTTAAGAAATAAAATTATTTATCATTTAACTCCCGGGGTTTTTTTTAGTTCCATAGTTTACACACATTTTAGACATTTAAGAACTTGGAAGATACTTGGTTAAACTTCACTATCGGGTTTAGCACCCTCGAAAACCATGAAATCGATAACTCATGATAAAAAATTTGAAAATTTTGGCATATTTTAATGTAAATAAAAACTTTGTCACCTAGTTTTATTTTAAATATTTAATTTGTTACGAATGTATTCAAAGTACAATAAATAATTCACAAATTCTTAAATACCGAGATTTTATCGTTATGTTTACCATTCCGGGATTTTATAGTAGGTATTATCTACTCTTGTTCCTTCTTTCCTCGAAGTTTAGGTATATATACTCTACCTGTTTCGATCTCTGGTTATCACTTTTCAGTAAATGCACTTTATTTTATCTATCTACTGCACTACTGCACTATCAGATAACTGTATTTTAAAGTAAATTATGATTACTGCAATTATGTTGGTGGTTCCCCTCTACATGCAACAAACGGAGCTGGCGATATAATTATGTTGGTGTACTATGCACATTTGCCTTTGCAGATTTATTAACAAAAAAAAAATTCTTTTATAGAAAACATGACTGGAATAGTAATGCCAATTGAAAAACCTAAAGGTAAAAGTAAATCTAAGAAGAGGGCCGCTGATGATGCCTCCAGTGATGCCATTGCTGTATCTACTAATTTAGCACTTAAAGACTACCTTGTAGAGTACTCCAAGAGTAGCAGAGCTACTTGTAAATATTGTGATATTAAAATATGTAAGGTAAGAAAAATAATTTTGCATGAACAATAAACGTTATAAATCACAAGTTGTATGATGATAATAATAATAAACATGAAAGAGTAGCTATGCACATACTGTTTCAATAGTTACCCCAACCTTCAAAAACATAATTTTCAAGGGATCTTCAGAATGATTTAGGTAGGATTTATTGCTTGTGTGGGATACAAAAGACAGGCTTCCATACGAAAACTATCCTGTTTTAGTGGATCTGTTAAATGTAATTATATGCAGATCAACTGAGTGCTTACATACAACTACTTAATAAAAGTTTTGCACTCAATATAATTTAAAGTCCTCATATGTTTTTATTTCACTTTTTTTTTTTTAATTTGAAGTTAAGAGCGACATCATCATAAATCTATTTGTATTTTAGGATGAAGTTCGTATCTCTAAGACAGTGTATGATACTGAAGTGGGTAGTAAGTATGGCGGGCAGCCATTGTGGCACCATGTCAAGTGCTTTGCAGAAAGGAGGAGTGAGTTCCACTTCTTTGCTGGCGGGGACAGCCTGCCTGGGTTCAACACCCTGAAGAAAGAAGACAAGGCTATGGTCAAAGACGAGATCAAGTATGTTATCAGATTTTTTATAAAGTAATTTATTAATTTATAACAAAAATAGAGATAGAATAATTCAGTGTAGAGCACTTAAAAATAATCATTTTTCAGACCATTTAAAGCGGATGAAGTGCCAGTGAAGAAATTAAAAGTAGAACCCAAAAGTGAAGGAGAATTAAAGGAAGAACAGGACAAAGAAAAGAAATTGGTGAAACAAAACAAACTGTTCTTTAAATATAGAGGTGCCTTGAGTGAGCTATCAACGCCTGATTTGGCAGAATTACTTGAAATAAATTCACAAGAAATACCTCCTGGAAGAGACGAGGTTTGTTAAAACATAAACTTTTGTGTTATTCTTATTTTACAAAATAAATAAACTTTTAAAAAAACTTTGCTACAACCAAATTATCAGATGATCAATGATTGATCATCTGATATTATTACTATTCCGTCTCAACAGCGTCTTCCCCACTGGGGGCATAGAGAACTACTCTATTCCATGTAAAAAATTTAAACATACTACTTACATGATTTTGTTCCAGCGTTTAGACCGTCTTGCTGACTGCATGGCGTTCGGAATTCTTAAGCCATGCACAGAGTGCAAGAACGGTCAGCTGGTGTTAGACACCTTTGGTTATAAATGCACAGGTGACTTATTTCATTAGTAGTTTCTTTTTGTTTTATACTACCAACCCGTTCCTGCTCGCACTTTTCACGACTTGACAAAACATCGAGGTTTCTTTATTATCTGTAAGTTTAATATTACCGTATTATAAACATAGGTTTATTTTTTTTTTAAATTATTTATAGTTAATTAAAACGGTACAACACCATTTAGATTAACTACCTGGGCGACCAAGCTCTACTCTGATAAAAATTGAGAAAACGAATTTTCCCAGATATGAGACCTAGCTAGATCGATTTTTCGTCCCCGTAAACCCATTTATGTTGCAACTTTTATCGAAATCGTTAGAGCCATTTTCGAGAACGTGATTACAAATATATACATATATAAATTATAATGAAAATTTCATCTACAGGTAACTTAACGGAATGGACAAAGTGTTCTCATGTAACTCAAAATCCCAAGAGAGCTCCTATGATTGTACCAGAGGCCTATAAAGACGGCAGTGTCTTCAAGAGATATAAGCCGAAGACTGACGTGCGACTATTTGAATCTGAACGTGTACCCCTGATGGTCGTTGTTAAAAACGAGGCTACTGATACGTAAGTTAATTTAAAAATATTTTTATTTTGTTTAGTCCCTTGTGTTAACTCCTCAACCACAAAATGCAGTCTCGACATAGATAACAAGCCATCGTAATCAGTCGATCGCTAAATAATAAGGAAAATAATCGTTTACTCTAACAATGTTTACCATAATAAATACAAGTTGTTATAGCAGAGGTACCGAGTAAAATAGTTCATTATCTTTAAATCTTTATGTCTTATTCTTACACACCCCTTTAAGCTCTATCCACACATCAGGGCCGTATCCGAGACGTGACACACACAGGGCTGGCACTGGCACTGAAGCTCCGTCGCCGCGCCCGCGTCGACCAGACCTCTGTCGGACGTGTGTGAACGAGTTCTTATAAAATGTAGGCAATATTTTTTTGAGCCCCTGACTTAATAAGGCGGAGTGGAGTTATTCCACTATGGGATATAGTATACAGGGTGTTTGGCAGAACGTTGAACATACGAAAATCGTGGATACGTGGGGTCATCTGCTACTTACTCGGCCCTAATTTATTTGGCCCTGGCCCCCTGGATATTGCATGCAGATGGTTTTCTACGGCGTGGTGACTGCAGTTAAGTTTCCGGCTAATTCACGAGTGGTAGCATCCGGGTTCGACAGCAGTTCGCGGCGTAAATCGTCATCATTCACTGTGGGTGGTCATCCAGAGCGTGGCTGACTTTCAAGGCTCCTGTCTCCTGATTAAAACGGTCAAACCATCGGGACACTGTCGCATGGCTTGTACTTCCAGCGCCCAATCCAGTAGGCCTAAGAAGTACTCGTATAAGTATGTTCGTAATTTGTCGCTCGTCCATTTTTCTCCAAACGGACTAAACCGATCGCGAGGGCGGCTTTATATACACCCACATCACAAGTACCTAGAATGTTGTGAACATTCTAAAATATTATCGAATACAACTAACTTCGTCAATTTCACGTCAACTTCAAATATATTAATAAAATTAAAAAGCTTGAAATAAAACAAATGATTAAGAAACCTTACCTACTGCAAAAGCCATGTGCTTTTGCAGTAGGGGTTTTTTTTTCGGCACAAAGGAGACTGAAAAGAAAATTATAAGAATTATAATCTATAGAATTTTGGTATTGCAGGCGGGGACAAAGCACCTGAAATATGGTGTAACTTTTGTTTGTCCTCCCGCCTGCGATACCAAAATTCTATCGATTTTAATGTTGGTTTTCCACTTTTCAGTTATGTGTTTTTGCAGTCGGTTTTTTTTATTAAATTATGTTTTCATTGTTGGTACGGAAACGCTGCTTTAACACATTCACTGCTGAATTATTTGGCGAACTTGCTCCAAGTGCTGCTTTATGATACACTAAACCCTGTGCGGCAAACACTCATGCGCGCCCAAAAAATACTTCGTGTGGTGCTATGAGCGCGCAGGCGCGATTGAAGAAACTCTACCCAGTGCGGCTGGGCACATATGTGCGCCGTTACAAACTTATCCCAAGTGCGGCGAGACGCCTAGGTGTGTTTGAAAAATTTCCCATTTTTTATGAGTCATAAAACAATTACGCCAAGAACAATAGAGATGCACAAAAAACCCACAGGTGCGGCGCGCCGCATTCGAAGGAAGTACATAAATTGTATGGACACGCATATGCGCCGGTAGCACATGGTGAACGTTCGAAAATCGCACATGCGTGTCTGCCGCACAGAACGTGTTAAATGTGCAAGTGTCAATGGCAATATGTTTTATATTCAACTGATGTTTTGTAAAGAAACTGTCGTGTATTTGTAGTTCGCTGAGCGGCGACAGTGATGCAGACGCAGGCTTGAGTCCGTACTGTGTCAGCAACGGGTAAGTACACCCTACAACACCTATTTTCGAATCTAATTTGCCGTTTCATATACTATGTCCCAAGTAAAGTTTACAAGCTTTTATTTAACTTGCCTTGTTCCAGCTTACAGATACAACATGACGCAGGTCGATTGGCAATTGGAGAAGTCTTTAGCCTACGTCGAACTGATTGTAAGTTTTTAAAATGTATTCACAATAAAATGTAATTTCTCTTGCAATTTGCATTATACCTATTTCTTTGAGAGACTATACAATTACAGGTAACGAGTTCGAGGAGAGAGAGCAAAGACCACAGATAAGTAAGTTACTGTCTTTTTTTTTTGTTTTAGTTAGTTACCCCTACGTAACAACGCCGTTCAGTGAACACAATATCTCGCGATTACAATAAACGTTATTTTACAGGGCAAGACAAAAACTGAAACTAAATATGTATTATACAGGGTGTCCGATAATGAACGGATAACCTTGAAATAAGCTAGTACTTTGCTAAGTACGACCTAAGATTTTTAGCAAAAAATACAATTTTTTTTTACTATCTTCACCAAGACTTAATGAATTCTATCTGTTATTTGTGGTTATAATATTGTACGTTGACTATGCCGACAGTCAGACAGTAAATAGTGTGGCTAGAATTTGCACAGTATTTAATAAAAAAATTGTGTCTTAGGTACTACTTGGGATTTTTTTTTAAAACGGCCATAAGGTCTATTTCATGCTATTTCAAGGTTATTCATTAATTATCGGACACCCTATACCATAGACACAACTTTCTATTGTTACCGACCTCTAGGAGCTCGGTCAACAACAGAGCGGATTTTATGTGTATATTTAATTATTTCAGCAGTAAATGGCAGCAGAGCAGATCCTGCTGTGGTTACACTACCACCCATTGAACAACAAGAGACTGCCAGGAGAAATAGCAGTAAGCTAACATTTTAATTACTTACTATATTATTACAAGCCGTGCGTCCGATGGGATTTTCCATCGGCAAAAATTACGAATTTCACTTAATTTAAACCCAGTAGGGAATGAATTCGCCCGCAGTGTTCACTTTCGTTATAACTCTTGTGCAAAATTTCATGCTTCTAGACCCAGCGGTTCAGGGTGCACTTCATGAATTTATGATTTTTTATAAGTAGATAACATTAGTTTTACAAAATTGTCAACAGAAAAAACCAGAAAATGTTTGAATTAGAAAAAAAGAATGTGTATTTCCAGGTCTGAATCCTCGACGAAGCTTTGATGTGAATGAGGATTTGGCTCAAGCAATAGCAGAATCTAATGCAGAATCAACGAGGGTATGTTTTAACGTCAATTATCCGCGGGATTCACTGGCATGTAGAGAGAACAAGCTAGCATTTTTCGATACATCGATATTTTTCATTACAGATTCTGGCTGAGGCGACCAAAATGCATGCTGAGGCAACCAAAATGCAAGCTGAGGCATCGCTTCTATTCACACAGGCTGCCAACAAAATAGTAGATGCACTGACTTTGATTGCAATTAAAATCGGAAAATGATATAACTTTATACACCTCTGCCTAACCCTTCGGGCAGAACAGACGTGATGTAATATTTCGCTAATTTTAATGACAGTGATTGTTCGGTCTAAGCAACCGAACACCTGCCAACGCAGCAGTTTACAACAATCATTATACTTTAACATCAGTGCATTACCAGACATCTAACGGAGCGGGTGCATTCATAACATTTAACATAACATTTTACATTAAACATGAAGAACATTTAATAAACTCGTTTAATCCAAATCCAATCAGTGCTTTAATATTACTTACAAACTTACACCCCGCACAGTGATATTAAAGATAAGTCGTCTTTTTATAATTTGAAAATAAAAGTTTTATGATTTGATATGTTTTTTTTTTAATTTACATCATTGTTAGTATAGTGCTCTCCAAGGCGAGGCACAAAGGAGACTGGATATGTAATGAATGGTCTTCAGATTGTCGTTTTTTATTGTCATTCAGCGGGAGTCGAACCCACGCAAATAATTTTGTAAAGTACTACATGATAATAGCCACCCTTATTTTCATAAAGGTACTGGAACATGAAAGTGCAGGATATAAAACCAGGATGATAAAAACATTTTATATATAAATATAAAATGATAGAGAGCAACAAATGATTCTGTTCCCTCTAAATCTCCAATTAGAGGGAATTTATAATTATAGTTTTACCTTTTACTTATTATTCATAGCGTCAAGAAAGAAATGCCAGTGCCACCACTGAAGAACCTGCAGTTCTTCCTTTATGGCAAGTTGAATAACAAGGAAGAAACTAAGAAACGTATCCTGAAGCTAGGCGGTCTCGTGGTTAGCAAGCTGACCGCCACCACCGTCGCTGTGGTCTCCAACAAGAAAGAAGTGGAAAAGATGCCTTATAAAATGGAGGAAGTTAAGTCTATGGATATTGAGGTACTACTTTATACAACTTGCACCATAGATTAGTACAGATGGGACACTCCGCAAAACCATTTAAATAAAAAGCGACTTCCTACGACACAACAAAGTGCAATTCAGGTCGCACAACGCGTATTACCTACAGTTATATTCACCTACAAGTTGACTCTCTTTCTAACGCGTAACTATACTTTCTGACCGCAGCAGTCCAACTGAATTGGCCCAGTGAGATAACCCCGCCGCGTACTCGTAACTTAATCGTGAACTGCGGAGTGTCCCATCTGTACTGGTGACAAATGGGGATAAAAACTACTACTAGATTACTTCAGATGCCGCTACTACAGACTGCGACAGTAGTATAACCCACCCCCCTAATTTTGTGATATCCGATAAAGAATTATAGTTATATTTATATATTACAGATATTCTATTTCACGAAGTCCGTTCGGCTTTGATTGTAGTAGTGACGTATCCCGACAAACGCGCTTGTGTGTGTAAAAGTGGGTAACGTTAGCAAAGAAATGTGATATATATTCAAGTCGAGATTTAATAATCGAAATAAAATTTTTGTTTTAAAAGTATATACTTTTTGTAAATAAATTATATTAGGTTGCAATAAATACAAAAATATTAGGTTGGGGAAAAAGTCTTTTCGCATTATAGTATGTATGAACTTGTAATAAAATCTCTTTGGCTATACTATTTGTATCTGGCTGGTTTTGGTATCATTGAAAGTTTAAATTTTAAAGAACATAATTCCAAATTCAAATTAGGAAAATGTGTGATTTTCATTTGTTTTTCGTACCGTCAAGATGAGTGAATCTAATGAAGAAATTCGATACATTTTAAAATTTTACTACAAAAAAGGTAAAAATGCAACGCAAACCGCGAAAAAAATTTGCGATGTTTATGGACCTAGAGTGAGAGAGTTTCTGTGAGAGTAGCACAAATTTGGTTTAAGCGTTTTCAATCCGGAAATTTTGATGTCAAAGATGCACGTCGCTCTGGTCGCCCTATTACGGATAAAATGGATGCCATTTTTGAAAAAGTGGAGCAAGATCGGCATATCAGTAGTTACGACGTAGCTGAAGAACTGGAAATTGACCACAAAACAGTTTTGGCGCATTTGAAAAAAACTGGGTACACAAAAAAGCTCGACATTTGGGTACCTCACGAGCTCACTGAAAGAAACCTAATGAACCGTGTACTCATTTGTGATTCTTTATTACGACGTAATGAAACCGAACCATTTTTGAAGAAGCTGATAACTGGTGATGAAAAGTGGATCACGTATGACAAGAACGTGCGAAAAAGGTCGTGGTCAAAGGCCGGTCAGGCTTCACAGACTGTGGCGAAACCCGGGTTAACTCGCAACAAGGTGATGCTGTGTGTGTGGTGGGATTGGAAGGGCATTATTCATTATGAGCTGTTACCACCAGGCAGGACCATCGATTCTGAACTCTATTGCGAACAACTGATGAGATTAAAGCAAGAAGTTGAGAGAAAGCGGCCGGAATTAATCAACAGAAGGGGTGTGGTTTTTCATCATGATAACGCTAGACCTCACACATCTTTAGCCACTCAGCAAAAATTAAGAGAGTTTGGCTGGGAGGTGTTAATGCATCCGCCGTATAGTCCTGACCTTGCACCTTCAGATTTCCACCTGTTTCGGTCTCTTCAGAATTCTTTAGGCAGTGTCAGGTTAACATCACGAGAGGACTGCCAAAACCACTTGTCGGGGTATTTTGACCAGAAGTCCCAAAATTTCTATAGCAATGTGATCATGTCCCTACCTACAAGATGGCAAAAAGTTATCGAACAAAATGGTACCTACATACTTTAGTTAAATGTAAATAAACTATATTAAAAAATGTTTTCAATTTTCTTAAAAAATGCGAAGAAACTTTTTCCCCAACCTATTATTAAGAACATTTAATTAAGCATTGGTATTACAGAATGGAAATGAAACAAGTAGGACTATTCAGTATTTTCAATCACTATCAGATAAATTTTCGATTTCCGATTCCGTTTTGCTGTCGTCAGAATCATCTTGTACATTAATTATCAATTCAAAATCGAGATCAAAATATTTCAAGTAGTCTTATTCAATTTTTTCAACATGATCACAAGTTTTCTGCCACGTTTCACTGCTAACTTGGCCCAAACTTTCATTGATCAGTCTTTCCGTATTTTATTTTATTTTTTAATAAAAGGAACAGCAAACACTTACATTATAAGAGCTTACAACTAATTTAACAATAAACATTAGTAATAATATAACCCACAACGCTGTCCACAGGTAGACTTAAGAGTTTAAAAGGAAAACAAGTGTAATCGCTAGGAGCTAAGGAGTTTTACGTGCGGTAGTTGGTTGTTTCGTGGTTGCTTTAATAGTCAAGGATTACATTATAATATAAGATATGAGCTTAGTAAGTTAATGTTTTTCAGATAGGGTACACACAGGGGTTTTATTTAATAAAGTGGATCGGATGAGGCTTTTGAATCTACTCATTGTACAATTGGACGTAGTTATGCTATAACGTTCCAATCCACAAGGTGGTCAAAATTGAGTTTTTGAAATATTAATAAATTTTAATGACAAGTATATAATAAAATAATGTTTATTTATTTAGTTGAAGTGATACATACTACTTAGTTGTACTCGCTACCAAAAAAAAGCGTACCACAAAATTAAAAAAAACGCGATTTACTCAGTTCGACCTGCGTGTGGATTGGAACGCTATAGCATAACTACGTCCAATTGAAGATGTCTATATTTTCAAAGGTTCTATTAAATGAGTCAACCATACGGCGGACAGGAGAGCGTTCGCCAGAATTAGTTCGGTAAGAGTTCACCGCAAAAAGAGTACCTGCTCGTACCTGTCGCCTGTGAAAGGTTCTTGGTACAGCATAACAAATCATATTATTTAGATTTATACAATTAAATTTATTTCTAACAATTTTATATAAAATTATGGCTTTAAGGTATAAATAGGTATAAGGTATTCGTCATGTTTTGCTCGATATTTTAGATGCGACGTAATTTTTAACGATCCCCCAAATATTTTCAATCGCATTTAATTCTGGGTGATAGGGGGGAAGGCGTAAGACATCAAAACCCTTGCTCTTTATAAAATCGTCAATCTTGTAGATTACGTGTTGGGCTTTGTAGTTCTTTATTATATCGTACAATTCCAATTTAAGAAGAGATTCATCAAATGCTATGGCCTTATCCCTGAGCCATTGCTGCATATCGGCTTTCTTTTTAGATTGCGTCGGTAGTCGTTCAGCCCGTGTGTTGTGATAAGATGCATTGTCTAAGACAATGACAGAGCGTGGAGGTAAATTGGGTAGCAATTTTTCATTTAGCCACTTTAAATAGTTATCATAGCTCATATTTGAATGATAATCACCAGCTGTTGAGTTGGCCTTATAAACCAAAGAAGCATTTTCAATAAAACCATCCTTGATTCCCGCGTGCACTAAAATAAAGCGAGTGCCTGTGCTAATTTTTTTTAAAAACGGAGTGCTTTCCTTTTTTTTGCCCAGGTGTTGTTTCGCACGTGTGTCGAAAGGACGTAGCTCTCATCGGTGTAGACAATGGGCTGACTTTGAGAGCGGTACTCTGTTATCTTTTTTAAATATTTTAAACGCCACATTTGTATATCATGACGCTCCGTCAAGACTTTACGGTTGTTCTCTGTTTTGCGCCACTTGTAACCTAATTTCAATAGTAACTTGCGAACAGTTTCTAAACAACCTTCGAATCCGATTTTTTCATTCAATGCTATTCTTAACTTAGCTAATGTTGGAATTTCTTTATAGACAATATGGAAATCTTGTACAGTACTGCGAACCACATCGGCTGTAAAATTATCTATATCCACTTTATTATCTCGCTTTCTCCTTTTCTTCATAGGTGATGTGAATTTTGATGAAGTGGATGGCAATTCCTTCTCTTCTTTTAATAATCTTTGAACTGTTTTTTGGCTAACACCCGTAGCTTCAGCTGTACGCCGTGTAATGTCTCGTAAATGAGACAAATCACAGTTGGGTTCCATGAATGATTTTGTAAATTCATATTCTTCTCGCAGAAAATGATAAACACTAGCTATCATGTTTCGACCCTAAAACAAAATGTAATCAAAATAATTAAGAAATATAAACATTTTATAACAAAAAAAAAAACATTCATTTTATAAATACTTCTATTGCTATATTAAGTATCTTTGTATAAAATTTTAATTGAAAACGTATAAATAAATATTACCTCACTATGGACAACTCTTCTTCGTTTTGTTGCCATGCTGACCTTACTCCGTGAATCAATTTGGCGCGAACTAGAAACACTACTGATCCGGACCGTGTCCCGATCGACACTGAGCGCTCTCGAGGTTACGCACACAAAAACAATGTGCATGTGCACGCTTGACAACATTCATAGCCAAACGGACTTCGTGACATAGAACATCTGTACTAATACACCAAATTTGGTTGTAAGTAAGTTTATTATACCATCAAAAGCAAAATTGAATGCAAAATTAACAAAATACAGATGATATTGAGTTTTATGGCGTGACAAAAGTATAACCCAGGCAATTAAATTTAAATAAAACTCAACAGAAGTATAACAAATAGCAATTATTCATGTGATTTAATATTTAGTAGATCCACCACTTTTACTTATGACTTCAATCATTCGATCTGGTAAACTGTCGTACAGCTTTTTAATTGTGTCTTGATTCATATTTTGCCACTCATCAATTATTACCTTTTTCAACTCTGTAACTGTGGTAAATTGTCTAGATCCGCGATATACAGCTCGTGATAAATCTCCCCAGCAATTTTCAATTATGTTCAAGTCAGGGGAATAAGTTGGCCATTCAAGAACTTAAATATTTTTTTCAGCAAAATAGTCGTTAACAACCTGTGCGCGGTGAATACTGGCATTATCGTGCTGAAAAATAAAATTAGGACCAGCAATCCGCATTGCATGAGAAGTAATCTGTTCGTTTATTACATCTATATATCGTTTACTACTCATTTTTCCAGTACAGAAATTAATATCCATTTTACCTGAGTATCCAATACCAGACCATATCATTATACTACCACCTCCAGCTTGTCGACGACTCAATACAGAATTATCTTTTCTTAAATCATGAAAATAGTAATTAAATCCATCAGGTCCATCTAAATTAAACTTTATTTCGTCAGTAAAAACAACTTTTCTCCATTTTATTTCCATTGAACATGATCTTTTGCAAATTGTAATCTAACTAATTTGTTTATCAGACAACAATGGTTTTCTTCTTACGTTTTAGATGTTCACACTCACGTATAATACGTTGAACATTTCTTAAATTGGTACTAACACCAGCTTCCGCTGCGATTATCTTGCTGTAAGCGCAGAATTAGACGCAACTCTTAGAATTGACCTTCTTTCTCGTGGTGTAGTAGCTCTTGGTCGACCTGTCCTTTTTTTTCCATAATTTTCGGGATCTTTTAAATAATTTCGCACAACACGATGACTTCTATTGATAACTTTTGCAATTTTGGCCTTCGAATAATTTTCAGAATGCAATTTTTTAATTATATTCATTTAAGTGTTTCCCCCGTGGCATTTTATTATAAATATAGACAAATATCAATAGAAACAATTCAGTTATTTGTAATAACTTATAAGAAACACAAGACAAGTATAAACACGAATTGACACGTTCAGTGCACCGAGCTTCTCGAGCCAAACTGACGAATGGGTTATACTTTTGTCGCGCTATCGAACACCGCCGCTCCCCGCTGCATAACAAAACAACATCGGAACGTTACGTTACGTTATATACATACCATAGTACTACAATCAAGTGAACAATGCTAGCGCGTTAGTAATATATTTACTTATATTTTGTTTTACAGTAGATATGAAAAAATTAGGGGGGTGGGTTATATTATTGTCGCAGTCTGTATCAGTAGTCCAAGAAATTGACTGCTGCCTGTCACCTCACTCCATACATTTTATGTAAACAAGCTACTTCTTTTACGAATAATTATTTAATACGACCCTTTGCGCAGCTCTTAATTGCATAAATACGGGGATCCATTTATTTGCAAGGAAAAAATTGAAAAGTCAGTAATTTTCAATGGTTAAATATAGTAAGTAATGCTTGAATTTAGGCTTAATGTGAAAGGCTTAACATGAATGAGTTAAACTCGCCACAAAATAATAGGTCCGTTTTCCGCCCATATCGTTTCATATGCCAAAGAGAGACAAACATCGATCGGGACAAAGAGGGACACCCTCATGTCAGAACGGACCTATTATTTTGTGGCGAGTTTAGTCACTATATTTAACCACTGGTTGAGTTAACTAGGGATAAAAAACCGGCCCTTAATACATTAGGCGCGGCAGACACACATGCGCGTTTTCGGACGTTCACCAGGTGCTTGACGGCGCGTATGCGCGTCCATACAATTTACATAACTTTCTTCGAATGCGGCGCGCCGCACCTGTGCATTCGTTGTGCATCTCTATTGTTTCGAAAACATCGTAAAATAAGGGTCGGTAAGGGTGTAGCATAAAGAAGCGTTTGCATAAAGAATTAAGCAGATAATGTGTTAGCGCTCGTTCAGACACGGCGGGAACCGCGCGATTATAGAATCGCATGGAAATCGCGCGGGTCTTATTTATATGAGTTAGTTAGTAATCGTTTAGACATAACCGCGCGGTTAATCAAGCCGCGCGGTTACCGCAACCCAACCGCCAGAAAATAGAATCGCGCTGCTCCCGCGCGTTTCTATTACAATGGAGTCTTTACTTCGCGTTCAGTTGCGTTGCGGATACCGCGCGGTGAGCACGTCACTGTTCGTGAGTTCGCCATGGATCGTTTCGACACTGAACTATTTATTGATGAGGTGGAGAAGAGACCTGCAATATGGGACATTCAGTGTGATGATTACTCAAATAAAATTATCAAGAACCGAGCTTGGCAAGAGTTGGTGGAGATATTTGGAAATTGCGAAGACACGGTGGAAAAAAAGAATATTTTAAGTAAGTAGGTTTATTCACCAAAAAATAAGTGACAGAATTATGTTATAATTATTGTTATGAAGCGTATATTATACTCTCCGTATACTTTAGGTACTTAAATAAATATAAACAAACTTCGGCTGCTTTATGCAGACATTTCGAGCATTTTTCAAATGAAGGTCACAACGGTATTACCATATTTCGTTTGTTTACATTTAGTTATGTACCTAAACATTACAAGTACGGTATGTTAGTTGCAGCTATATCTTTGTGTCTTGCCATGGAACACGCCCATCGTTCACAAAGTAATGAGCGAATTTATCTCTGATATTCAAAGATGACGGTGTCCCTCTTCCCGCATGCAAGGTATTGAGATTAGTCATGGGTGCATTATATAAAGTATCTTTAAATTTTAGACCATCTCTAGTCCGCACATAGTTATGTAGAACACAAGAAGCTTTTATTATATCTTCGGCAAAATCTATGTTTACATTTATAGGCCTATGAAAGATGCGCCATTTGTTCGCCAAAATACCAAAAGTGCACTCAATATTACGTCGGGCTCTCGATAACCTATAGTTAAAAATCCTTTTTTCATATGGTAAACATTTGCCTGAATATGGGCGCATTAAATTTTCTGCTAAGCCGAAGGCTTCATCTCCAACTATAACATAAGGCATTGGTGTTAGGTCTACATTAGATATTGGTTTAGGTGTTGGTATGTTTAATGATTTTTCTGTCAGGCGTTTATAAAAAACCGAATTTTTAAATATAGCAGAATCACTGCTTTTGCCATAAGCCCCAATATCAACATAAGTAAAGCAATAGTTGGCGTCGCAAAGTGCTAAGAGCACTATGGAAAAGTAATGTTTATAGTTATGATACAAAGAACCCGAATCAACAGGCTTTATAACTCAGATATGCTTGCCGTCTATAGCACCAATGCAATTTGGAAAATTTGCATATCTCTCAAAGTCTCGTGCTATTGTCTTCCAGATATCTTCAGTCGCTTCGGGCATGACTATGTTTACCAACTTATTCCACAATGATTTACATACTTCGCGGACAATTCCAGTAATCGTCGATTTTCCTAGGCGATAATTGTAGCTTAGTTCTCCAAATGAACAACCCGTACCAAGATATCTGAAACAAGAATATTATTAATAATGTTATTATTTTTAGGTACACAACTCCAAAAAAAATGGAAAAACATACGAGATTGCTACAATAAAGAATACAAAAAAGAAAAAACAACTCCTTCTGGTTCAGGTGCTCGTAAAGGAGCCCGATATATGTATTTTTCAAGATTATCTTTCCTGCAGAATAGTGTAAGTAATAAAGACACTACAACTAATATTGAAGAACAGAATGAAAGGCAAAGTGAGAAGACAAGTGAACTAAACGCCAATGCAACCGAAGCCACTGAAATACGTCCCCCTAAACGTAAGAAAACACAAGTGCCAGAAGAAAAAATAGCTGTTTTAATAGAAAAAAGTATCGAGTCACGAAAACATTTTCAGAATGAACTTCTAGAAAATGGTATTACCAAGCAAGATGACGACAAACTCTTTTGTTTGTCGTTATATAAAGAACTCAGAAAAGTACCAGAAAATAGGCGTTTAGCAACCAAAATTGAATTACTTCAAGTGATACAAAAAGGACAAAGCTTACCACCCCCTGTTCGCTACAATACTCAGCAGATCACACCTACGTATTGGCAAGGACAACAGTATACAAGCCCGCAAGGATATTTTACTACATCTGGATCATCTCCTCCTGTTCCGGCACCGTCACCGTCACCATCGCAATTTAGTTCTGGCTCTCAGTCCTCTACAGTTATAGAAAATATTTATGCTGATTTTGAAGAACAATAAATAAATCTTACCTTAAAGTTATTACGAGTTTCTCTTCCGGTGACACGCTTGGCCTCAAATGCGTTTCAGAGCATGAAATATCTTGCCTGATCAGTTCAATTAGTTCATCAAAAGATTTTATTGACATTCTCAAATAGTCAAAAAATTTGTTATCATACATTTTTAATTTGGGATATAATGTTACGAACTGACCATGTACTAGTCGGTCACGTAATATTGGATGCACCCAATACCGCCTTTTTCTTTTCTTTTTTTTAAGGAGCAACCACAGTAAACACACTTCTTCGTCGACCTCCATTTTGAAACTGACGCTAACCCGCACGAAATCGCATACTAACCGCGCGTGTCTGAATAGCTTCACAATTTTGCGGTTTGAAACCGCGCGATTCGTAAACGCACGATTCCCGCATGTCTGAACGCAGGCTTAATCAACTCCTTCACCAATGGTAGACAACTAGACACATTTTATTTTCTATTCCTTAACTTATCTTTTAATGGGTCACTCTAAAAGTCGCGCAAATTTTTTATAGTACTTATAATATTTTTTTATTAAAACTAAACAGTAAAATAAACACAATCATGATAGTTTAATGACATTAGAGCTTGTCTACTCTGGAATGACGCGGCCCACTACCGTATTTACCGTAGTATACAGTTCAACGTTGTACGTACGTATACAAATTTAAGCAGTGGGGCGTGTCATTTTAGAGTAGACAAGCTCTGCTAACATCACAACAGCGTCACCATCGCGCAGATGAGCTTTTAGTCTTTAACTCGATTGGTTTGCAATCTGCCTAGCCTATTCCCAACTATGTTGGGGGTCAGCATCCAGTCTAACCGGATGCAGCTGAATACCAGTATTTTACATAGAGTAACTGTCTATATGACCTCCACAACCCAGTTACTGGGTAACTTGTCAAGATTGGTTGTCAGACTTTCTGCCTTCTGACTGACTACCTGTAACGACTGTCAAAGATCTACGAATGACAGCCGGGACCAACTGTTTAATGTGCATTTCTGAGGTACGGAGGGGTCTTGGTATGTTATGGATAGTCACCTATCCGCGGACCGACCTCGGCAAGCGTTGCTTAACCTTGAAGATCGACCCGAATGGCTATTATTATTTAGTCATGAGCCCCTCTCTCCCGGCGTGGATTATGTGTGTGCTTTATTAGGACTTATAAAAATTGGAAAATTGGACTTCAAACACATTTTATTTGTAGTACTACTCAGTTTTTCTGTTACAGGTTGTTGAGGAATCATACCTCGATTTAATTGAGCAAGATGGTACTATTTCCAAGTCATTAGAACTAATAAAAGAAAATAACATTGCTGACTGGGGATCTGACGTAAGTTTTAGATCAGAATATTA
The DNA here is from genome assembly GCA_948252095.1 of Dicycla oo. Lineage (NCBI taxonomy): Eukaryota > Metazoa > Arthropoda > Insecta > Lepidoptera > Noctuidae > Dicycla > Dicycla oo. Next base: position 11,366,045 of record OX411714.1, on the reverse strand, counting down.
TTTGTAAATCTACATTTTGTTCCGGCGAAATGTCTTTTAATGTCCTCTGCCTGCCTCTCGGAACACTATGTTTTTTTTTTTTTTTTTATAGCCAGCTACAAGAGTTCCTCGTGATGTTTTGGATGGAAAGTCCATTCCGAAATCAGGCAGTCTGTATGTTAAATCATCGAAATCGGCTGTGAAGTTGAAGATTCAAGGTATACTTATATTTTTTGTTTTTATTTTCTTTTTAACCGAATTCTTTTAAATATGAACATTCATCATTTGCCTAGCCTTTTCCCAACTATGTAGGGGTGGCCCCCTACATATTTTAGCCCAGGTGGCCCTGGGCTAAAATATGTATATTATATTACCAAAATGTTCTCTTTATCTTAGTGATATTGTGTGTTCGTGTATTGCTTGCCATTATCATATCAAGAAATAATCCGTTTTACGAAAACAATGTAAGGTATGGAGTAGAGATGAAACGGATATAAAAATAAGAAATATAAAATTTAGGCACTCTATCTACATAACAAATATAACCACCATATTTTCATTGAACAACAAAAGAAAAAGTTCTCGTTCTGTACTAAGGGCAAATTATGGTGAATAAGTACCAATTTCTCTGCAATAAGATACAACAAACAGTTTCGCTTGTGTTCATATACAAGGCCACTTTCAGAAAAAGTATTTCGCTGTAGACGATGCAGTAGCTACTTAAATAAAAAGGCTCGCTTCCTTTTATTGTGGCACTAAAGTTGGCGAATTTGCGGAAATATTTACTAAAATGAACTTCGTTTCAATTGGATAGGGTCTATTTTGTATTCCCAGGTAACGCGAATACGCCAAGTAAAGTGCCAGATTTACATAATTAAACTTAAAACCAGCAAAATGTGGGTTATTATTACACGTACGAGGACTACAAGCGTGATGTTGATTCCTTTGCCAGGTGGAACAGCGGTAGACCCGGCATCCAAGCTACAGGACGAAGCGCACGTATATACAGACTACGACGGCACCAAGTACACCGTGGTACTGTCGAAAACAGATGTCGTCGCGAAGCAGAACTCTTACTACAAGCTGCAAGTGCTGGAGAGTGATAGCAAGAAGAAGTAAGTGCCATTCATTGGATTTTGGATTTTGCTCCATAATATTTTTTAACTCTTAAGCTTTGGTTTCCTACGACATCGGTGGCCGCCACATAACGGGCGCAGTGTCGGCTGTCATGAAAACGATAGCAGCGCGAGGTTTGACTTTATGGTATCAGTAAACGCTCTCTGTAAGGAAACACACCAACTTACTTTCATAAATAACATTTCAGTGACGTCATTAACAGCAGTGATGTGACTGCCTGGTGGTGTAACTGCCAAGTCATAGGTCTCGAGTTCGAACCCAAGGCACGTACCTCTGACTTTTCGGATTCATGTATATATTATATAATTACTCGTATCACTTGCTTAAAAAACGGTGAAGAAAAACATCGTGGGTAAATCAGCATGCTTGAGAGATATTTCTCGACAAGCCAAGCCCATGAGCGGCGTAAAAATCTGACACCAGGTTAGTCGCTAACCACACAAAAATAAAAGAAGTGATGTCATTCGACGCTAAATCGCGGACGCTATGTGGCGTCCACCGCAGTCTTAGGAAACCCTGGCTGTAGACTGTATTTTTATCATTTCTAATTTTCTTTGCATGCCTGTTTAGTTTTATCATTAACACATTATTTTATTTTACCTATCAAATTGTAAGCGCACATCGCATTCGTTTTAAAACTTGATTTTAAAATATGTGGAAAATGTCGTTGGACATACTTACTCACTCCGTTTATTAAAAAAAAAAAAAAACTCAGTTTTTGTGCCGATATCGTTAGATCCAATTACAGCCACCCGGCCAGATAGGCTTGCTACACTGTAGTTAAATAAGGTACATTACTGTCTGTCTGTGTGACCGTGTTGTTTTTCTAAACTACACAACTGATTTTGATGCGATTTTCACCATCCTTTAAAGAATTTATTCAGGAAGGTTTGCGTACAACATTATTTTACTAAATTTACTATTAAAATTAAAATATTACCAAAGTAAAATATGTCTTCGAAAAATTCCTCCGCATCGCTGTCGACTGGTAATGTACCCAAGAGACTGGCCGCATTGCCATATTGTATGGCAATGCTCAGCCTCTGGCCAAGTTAAAAGCCAGCCCTTGGGTCACGGGAAGTGTCAACCAGCCGTTCGTAGACGCTGAACAAAGCATGAGCACTTAGACCCACGGCCTGAAAATATAATTTGTTAGTGAATTTAGTATAAGAAGTTTATCTAGTGTATATATTTTTATGATTTGAAATAAAGACCACTAATTTATCAAAAAAAAAACTTATTAAACTTTCATGTGTTAGCTCGGGTAATACTCGTAGGTTGCAATAAAAGCGTGGAATGTATTGGTATATTGCCGTTCCTATTACATTATAACTTACCGAACAAACAGTAGATAATTAAATAAGATAGGAGTATAGTCCGCCACGATGGCCTTTGATTAATGACCAATCTACTGAGTAAAGCCCCTATAACGCGTACCTTGCCTTAACTTGAGTGAGTTCACAAAAACCACGATGTACAGAATATGTTATGGTAAATAATAGAAAACTGTAATTATGGCCGCACTGTTGAATTAGGAAATTCCTGTAATGATAGTGATGACGAGTTAATAAATAAATAAATGATCGTCACTTTTTGAACGTCATGTCCCCAAAACGCCCGCCCTCCACCGTTTCCTAGTGCTTTAGCGGGAAGAAGAATGGCGCAATAAACTCCCCAGCAGCACAGCTGTCTGTTCAGATAGAAGAACTTGTTTCTATTCAATAGTATACAAAGTAGTTGACATTACGAAACACAAAAGATTAAATTAAATTATTTGCCATAAGTCAGCTAGCACATACCAATATACCGACAGAAATAATGAACACTACTCAAGCGGAAATAAAAACGTAAACAGAACTTAATACCTAAATAAAAGCCTCCAGGCATAAAAGCAGGGCGTGTCCGCTTACATGTGCAATGCTAGATTATATAACTCGCCAGTATCAAATGATAAACTAGGACCATCGTAGTAAAATCAATAAACAGTTCATTACTATAATAACATAAAAATCTATTGCCGTGCATTAGTTTCGCACCACCTGGAAAATGGCTCGACCGATTTGAATTTTTTTTTTTTTGTTCTCATTAATGGGGTGGTTTAGGAACAACCCAAAGGAATAGACGAAAAATTGAAATAGAAATTTTGACAGGACAACGTCTGACGTGACGGGCCAGCTAGTTACTAATAACAATTACAAAACCATGGTCAGCAAGACGTCATTCACTATAAGAAAGTGCGTGGACGCGAGTCCCCGAGTGGTCATCAGACCGCCCGACCGGGCCGTGTCGCCGCCGCGCCGCGCTTACGCGACCCCATGACACGTTGATCGCGCATGCAGACTACGCGTAGTGTTGGGTTTGATTCCCAACATGCAAATGATCTGCCTAGCCTTTTCCCAACTATGTTGGGGTCGGCTTCCAGTCTAACCGGATGCAGGTGAATACCAGTATTTTACAAGGAGCTACTGCCTGTCTGACCTCCACAGCCCAGTAACTAGGTAATTGATTATTGACTGATTCTCAACACACAATAGAGAAATCTCCATTTATCTTCAAATCTTTAAAACCGTGCGAAGCAGGGGTGAGTCGCTATGGGCACGCCACAATTGCGGCGATAAGTCCCCTCTTTGAGGAGTGGTTGGAGAGGCGTCACGGCATCCTCACCTTCCGCCTGACGCAGGTCCTCACCGGACACGGTTGCTTCGGGAGGTTCCTGTTCCGGATAAGGCGGGAGGAAACGCCCGGGTGTTACCACTGTGTGGATCGCCCGGAGGACACGGTGGAGCATACGGTGGAGGTCTGCCCGGCTTGGGCAGAGTACCGCCGCGTCCTCGCGGAGGCGATCGGCGGCGGCGATCTCTCGCGTCCGGCCCTGGTACAGGCCATGGTACGGAGCGAGAGTGCATGGGAAGCCGTCACCTCCTTCTGCGAAGCAGTAATGCTCGCGAAGGAGGAGGCTGAACGCGTGAGGGAGAGGCAATCTTTGCGCCCTCACGCCCCTAGTCGCCGCAGGAGACGCCCTGGGCGTCGGGAATCGATAGCCGATTCCCGGCCACCGTAGGCGCGGGCTTGCGGATGGCGAGCAATGGGTAGCTCGCCGTCCGGTAAGGACCAGGCCCGGGTCGACGGCGCGTTGTGTTCCACGCGCGCCTCAAAGATATGTCAGCACTAGCTGAAGGGGTCCGCAAAGGCCGATGCCCGCCAGGGTTGCGGGTTGTTCGAAAGTTACCGTGGCCCTGGCACAGGCAACTGAAGGAACACGGGTGGGTTTTAGTCAGTAGAAGTCTGACACGCCCTCCCGCTCCACCCAGAGCGGGAGAAGTTATTTGATGAATTCCCACCCAAAAAAAAAAAAAGGGGTGAGTCGCTAGTTAAAAGTATAAAGTGCTACCTAAAATAATGATCCACCTCCCCACGCCTCAATCGACGTAGTATTAGACTTACATAGAAGTGAGAACCCGTTAGTTGTTAATTTTGATCCAAAATAATGGTATGGTGGATGAGGGGTATGAATGACGTGTAGTCCTGCAAAGTGACCCTAAAAGATGTACAGACCGTACACATCGTGTTTACTTCAGACAGCAGAAATCCAACAGCAACCTTATTGTACGAGAATACAAAAGTTATTTAGTCTTAGAGGCCGCTTCTTTAGGCTTCTTCGTCTTGATGGGCCTCTGTGAGCGAAGGATGGCTGATACAAGACGAAGGGTAGCCTTGGACAGGTCAGTGCAGTAGTGGTTGGCTTTCAACAAACTCTTTACCTGGAACAGAGATCTGGCTTTGAATTGACGGCGCACGACGTACTTGATGGGTTTCTTGGTCGCTTTAGCCTTCTTATACACATCACTCTGATTTTGATAGACTTGTTACCGCCAGCAACCCAACAGCGACCTTATTGTAATGAAAATAAATATCATTGTGATTTTGACAGTGATGCAAGATCAGAGGTAAAATCACTGAACTTTTCACAAAAACTGCCAGTAAAAAACTTCACTAAAGTTGAATCTGTCTAACAAAGGTCTTAAATTAGTAACAACAAACCTTAAAGTTTTATGACGTGCAAGTGACATTCAAGTAAGATGATCGAGATCTCGGTCGCGGCGTTCTCGGCTACAAATCCAACTGAGAATTTGGTCTCCGTTCCCGGCTTTAATTCGCCGTGATTTTCGGCCAAAGTTAATATCTAACTGAAAGCGAAATTAATTCAGTCAATTAGCTTCATATTACCGAAAGTCTCAATGAACAAGTGGGATCAAATGTTCGTGTGACACTGACGGCATGTGCTTCTATTGCACCGTCAGCTAGCTCATCAAACATGGCCGCAACAGATAAATCCAACCAATCCAAATCATATGGGCAGCTCATGATTCCATAGAGTTTGAATATGAGCCAATGACCAGTGACGCAAACAGTTCAAATGCTGTGATAGAAATAGCGCCTGATAGCTTTCTTAGAGAGCCAAGACTGCAAAGAAATTCAAATGTTTTTGAGTACTGGTATTCGTCGCTTTATAAAGTAGGACTTTAGGCCTGCAGAAAAAAAAAGGTTCTATCAGCGCCGCCTACTAGTGTAGCAAGTGAACACAGCTCTTTAGCAGAGCTGGTCAGTTATAACACGAGAGGCGATATTATTTGAAGGGTGAAAACGCCGAAAAATTGTTTTTTTGTGCTACAACATCATGTTCGATTTTGAATATTAAAACACTTTGAGGGCTAGTTTTTCAATAGATAACTTTTATTTATGGAATAAATATGGCTGTTTGACAGCTTTTGTATAGAAAATATATCAAACTGTCATATTTATTCTTTAGATAAAAGTTATCTGACTATTGATAAATCAGCCCTTAAATACAATACACCTATAATACACAAAATTAGCGCATTTTTTTTTTTTTTTGGTTTCACGATTTATTTATTTTCGATCTCGGTCGACCTTCAAGTATTCAACCATATATTAGGTTGGGGAAAAAGTCTTTTCGCATTATAGTATGTATGAACTTGTAATAAAATCTCTTTGGCTATACTATTTGTATCTGGCTGGTTTTGGTATCATTGAAAGTTTAAATTTTAAAGAACATAATTCCAAATTCAAATTAGGAAAATGTGTAATTTTCATTTATTTTTCGTACCGTCAAGTTGAGTGAATCTAATGAAGAAATTCGATACATTTTAAAATTTTACTACAAAAAAGGAAAAATGCAACGCAAGCCGCGAAAAAAATTTGCGATGTTTATGGACCTAGTGTAGTGTCTGTGAGAGTAGCACAAATTTGGTTTAAGCGTTTTCAATCCGGAAATTTTGATGTCAAAGATGCACGTCGCTCTGGTCGCCCTATTACAGATAAAATGGATGCCATTTTTGAAAAAGTGGAGCAAGATCGGCATATCAGTAGTTACGACGTAGCTGAAGAACTGGAAATTGACCACAAAACAGTTTTGGCGCATTTGAAAAAAGCTGGGTACACATAAAAGCTCGACATTTGGGTACCTCACGAGCTCACTGAAAGAAACCTAATGAACCGTGTACTCATTTGTGATTCTTTATTACGACGTAATGAAACCGAACCATTTTTGAAGAAGCTGATAACTGGTGATGAAAAGTGGATCACGTATGACAAGAACGTGCGAAAAAGGTCGTGGTCAAAGGCCGGTCAGGCTTCACAGACTGTGGCGAAACCCGGGTTAACTCGCAACAAGGTGATGCTGTGTGTGTGGTGGGATTGGAAGGGCATTATTCATTATGAGCTGTTACCACCAGGCAGGACCATCGATTCTGAACTCTACTGCGAACAACTGATGAGATTAAAGCAAGAAGTTGAGAGAAAGCGGCCGGAATTAATCAACAGAAGGGGTGTGGTTTTTCATCATGATAACGCTAGACCTCACACATCTTTAGCCACTCAGCAAAAATTAAGAGAGTTTGGCTGGGAGGTGTTAATGCATCCGCCGTATAGTCCTGACCTTGCACCTTCAGATTTCCACCTGTTTCGGTCTCTTCAGAATTCTTTAGGGAGTGTCAGGTTAACATCACGAGAGGACTGCCAAAACCACTTGTCGCGGTATTTTGACCAGAAGTCCCAAAATTTCTATAGCAATGGGATCATGTCCCTACCTACAAGATGGCAAAAAGTTATCGAACAAAATGGTACCTACATACTTAAGTTAAATGTAAATAAACTATATTAAAAAATGTTTTGAATTTTCTTAAAAAATGCGAAGAAACTTCCCCAACCTATTATATAATATACTATAGTATAATTAAGACGACGTCGACTCAACTCACGCTATAATGTTCATACACTAGTTACTAGTACACTTTTGTTTTGTGCTCGTGATTTGTGTGTTTTATTTTTCTTATTGTAAAACTCGAGTTAATTATATTTTTGTATGCACGTGTTTCTGTGACAAATAAACATATTTTTCTTTCTTTCTTTCTTTATAGGTACTGGCTGTTCCGTTCGTGGGGCCGCATCGGAACCACCATCGGCGGCTCTAAAGTAGAAGACTGCAAGTCTCGTGACGAAGCGGTCAGGAAATTCGAAGACGTGTACATGGAGAGAACTGAAAACGATTGGGAATTCAGAGATCATTTTATGAAGGTGGGTGTTAATATTAATTTGTGCGATTTTTTTTTTTCATGTTTTTTACTCCAAATTATTATTAATTTTGCGTACACCATTTTGATCTATAAAGCATGAATTTTCTAAGAAAGCCGTATGCTGGAGTGCTCGGCTGTTTTGGCGAAATATGTCAAAAAATTCTCTGGGGTGCTCGTATTTTTTTTTTTTTTTTTATGTAGCGGAATGGGCTTGCGCTTGTCTTTGAACTCGCCTGATGGAAAGAGATAGATGAGGTCTACAATGGAAGAGCGTGCACAGAAGATGCCTGTTCACTCTCTAATTAATTATATCTGTCTATCGATCAGGTGCCAGGACGTTACTTCCCGCTAGACATGGACTATGGAACGGAAGACACGGGACCGCAAAACCTAGCCGTGGATGATAAGTGTGACCTCCCCGTGCCAGTACAAAATCTTGTCATCAAAATATTTGATGTCGACGTCATGAAGAAAACTCTGTTAGAGTTCGAGGTAAAAATTTGGTTACTTTGATTGCAAACTAATGTTGGGCTAGTTTAAAGCACTTTCAAGGTGTTTCATACTAGGATAAAACCGTAGTTACGGTGCCCACCACCACCAGCAGTACCTTTATTAAGGCCTGTTCTGATATAAGCGATATCGCTGTTGCGCTCGGTAGCGATAAGGAATCCGTACGCGATATTGCTGTCGTGCTCGGTAGCGACAGTGGTCCGTCTTTCGATGAGGAATAATTATTCAACTCTCTCAATTAACGCACATTCATAAGATTTGATGGGAGCACAATAAATATTTACATAATCAATTTAGGGTTTCGTATGTCGTAATGTGTCTGAGGTCCACTACCGAGCCAGTGGAGGTTCGTGTGTTCAGGTTCATTCGGGAGCACAACTTTACGGTTAAAAGAGTATTTAAAACATGAAATATAAACGTAAGTTCAAACGAACTCGTCCATGCTAACACAATGGTTTAACTAACAGCGTTGCGTTGCGCATGCGATGCGACACGCGGGGAGTGAGAGAGTGGGTGCACAGACTACATAGAGATATGGAGTAATGCGTTTGCGCGTCAAACCTCTGTCGCGCTGCCTCGCTGTCAGGCGATACTTATCGCTTACCAAGCGTGACGGCAATATCGCTACCAAGCGCGACAGCGATATCGCTTATATCTGAACAGGCCTTAATTGTTTCTTTCCACCCGTGATATACATAATAGACGACCATTGATATCTGCACGGATACTATGGACATAACTTTGAATAATGATAACGTAAAATTTTTAGGCATTTACGTTGACGAGAGTTTAAACTGGAAAAAGGAACTATCAGCAATAGAAAGTTAAATTAGTTCGGCTTGCTATGCCCTTAGAAGTCTTCGTGAGGAGATCAATACCGAACAATTAAAATTAATGAACTATTCGCTTGTAGAGTCTAGGCTTAGGTATTGTATTTATCTATGGGGAGCTAGTTACGCGTACCTACAATGTGAACACTTCTTTTGTCGTTCAAAAAAGGGCCTTAAGAACTATGGTGAAAATTCCTTACTGGATATCGTGCAAGGAGAATTTTAAAGAGCTAGATATTGACTGTGCCGTGCTTGTATATTCTAGTAGTACTCGCCGAACTTATGAGAAAACTGAATAGGGTCGAAACAGCAGAAGAAAGAAACAAGCGAGAAGCTATAAGGCGTAAGGACTTGCACTATGACATACATCCACTTATGCAAGTGGTTAGTCATGCGGCAAGTTTTCAATCTATGAAATTGTTTAATAAACTACAAAGAATTTAAGTCCTTATATAACATAAACCAGTTCAAGCAGCAAGTTAAATATTTTTGGTAGCAAAATGCTATTATGCTGTTAAAGAGTTTCTTACTGACGTGTTTTAGCTAGACCATTATTACATATTATGACATAACATTTTAGAAATACTTGACATCAATGAATTTAAAATTGTGACTTGTATTTCAATGAATAGCTAAAATATTTTTATTCTGGTTAGATGTAATGTGGACATTGTAAATTAATTTTAAAATTTGTATTGGTAATATTGGAAATTAAATGGAATTATTAGGTATGTATTAGTGACATGTATTTACTTTTTTATTTGTTGACATTGTTTTATATTTTGGAACTTTTATAATGAGATTGTCTTCTATTAACTTGTTATTATTTGTTATTTGAGTAGGGATCTTTGTACAATATTCAGACACAATATTAATTGTTATTGAATAAATGAAATGAAATGCGATATTTTATCAAACAAAAGGTCATCTTTTTTAAACCTTAACAGCGGATTAATACAGATGGGACACTCCGTAAAATCATTTAAATAAAAAGCGACTTGCTACGACACAATAAAGTGCAATTCAGGTCGCACAACGCTTATTACCTACAACGTCCCGTTGTCCGCGACGTCAACGTCCCGGACGCTTTGTCGTCGTCGTCGTGCCAGCGTTTCTTAGGCCTGCCTCGGAGACGGTGCCCGTCGTAAGGCACGCACGGCGGTGTGACGACTGGCCCATCTTTCTTATAACTATACTGTAATCTTTCTTTATAAATAAAAAATAAATGCTAACTTGAAAACGGCTGGACCGACTTGACTTGGCTATTTTTGTTTCAAAATGTTTTATGGAAAGAAAAATTGGAATCGGAAAAAACTTAACGTCCCTGCACGTCTATGGGATTTTTGTATGAAGTATTGCTTGGTCTTTTGGTCCGGACAACGTCTGTCGGGTCAGCTAGTATAAAATATATGTTGTTTTTAGCTTGACACTGACAAGATGCCGCTGGGAAAACTTTCGAAGAAACAAATCAAGTCAGGATACAAGATTCTGTCGGAACTTATGAAGCTAATCGAAAAGGGATCGACGAGCCAATCAAAACTGATAGACGCTACCAACAGGTACTTAATTATTTATTAAACGTCTTTATAGTTTTATTTTCTCATAATAAAACCAATTGTCGAACTTTATATGCCATCATCACAAAAAAGGGATGCAATAAAAGCGCCTGGTAATGACTGTAGGTACTTACCGTTCGCTCGGTGCGACCCGGGGCTTAAACCCAGGACACCACGTTCATCCACCACGTAAATCTGCAACTACTGATTTATAATTCAAAACATGTCATCATCAAATTTTAATGATGTGAATAATTTTCCAGATTCTTCACTCTGATTCCGCATGACTTCGGCATTAATAACGCTCCGTTGTTGGACAACGTGGAGCTCATCAAGACTAAGACGGCCATGCTCGACAACTTGCTCGAGATAGAAATAGCTTACAGCTTGATGAAGTCAGGTACAGATTGTGTATTCACAGTTTTGTTTGAAAAAAAAAAAATGCTGTATGACTTTCAGTTCATATGTACACACGGCTACATATCTTATGCTAGCTGATCTCGCACTGTATAGGATTTCTGTACAATGAGAGGTCAGCTTAAACTGGAAATGTATAGCTTGATATGTAGCCATGTTCTAAGTTTATCTTGGACAACACTATTTAAAATATCATGTACTCATAATTTAATAATGTACCTGTTTTTTTTTTTTTACTATGAAATTGCATTTTCACGGACTCAAGTAAACTACTTTTCTATGCGCTTTATGTCAGTGTCATTAATGTTTCACGATATATTCGGTAGCTAAAGAACTAGATTGATTCAACTACTATGTAGAATCTAAAAGTAATTATAAAACGTAGCAAAGAATGTTAGGCCACAAAAAGAATGAAAGTAAGGCGATTACATGCAGCCGAGATGAGAATGCTAAGAGGAATGTGTGGTGTTACGCGAATGGATAGAATAAGAAATTAGGATATAAGAGAAAGTCTGAAAGTGACACCGGTGACTGAAAAGCTGTGCGGAAATAGGTTGTCATGGTATGGGCATGTGATGCGGAGGAATGAGGAAAATGTCGTCAGGAAAGTTTTGAGTATGACGAGTAAGGGAAGACCAAAGAAACGATGGACGGACTGTGTGAAAGATGATATGGCTAGAAAGGGAGTGACTACCGAGATGACGACTAATAGAGAAGTATGGAAGAAAAAGACATGTTACGCCGACCACAAAAAAATTGGGAAAAGGGAGAAGAATGATAAAAAATGAAAAGTAAGCTAACCTGTTAATCATCTTACTAATAAATGCTACAATTTACATACGCATAAATATGTGTATGAATTATCTTTGTCAAATAACTGAGGCAGAAATATATAACACAATTAAGTGTTGTTACTTATCAGTGGCACTACAATTTAGTTATTGGTGCCAGCAGTCGTACAAACAACTGTCCCAGTTTTATTTGTCTCATAATTGCAGGCGTTGTAATGTTATTCGATAGACAATGACAGGTCGAACTTTTAGAAATGCTTTGTACTATATACGTTGTTTTTAACATAATAAAACTTTTGATCCACAGATTCGAACGAAGACCATCCGATCTCGTCTCATTACTTGAAACTGAAGGCGGACATCGCTCCGCTACCGACGTCCTCGCCCGAGTTCGAGATGATTCAGGAGTATGTGCGCAACACGCACGCGGCTACACATTCCACCTTCACCTTAGACATTGAACAGGTTAGTGATCCATCTTCTGTATTGTTTACTAGTTGTACCCCGTGACTTCGTTCATGTGGAAGTTGTAAGATACACAATATACTAAAATAACAGGCACATTTTAATAAAACTCCCTCGTCCCCCGTCCCGTCGCATTGCATCGCCCGCCCGCGGTCTTTGTTCACAATGTCGTATTTTTGCACGGAACCCTAATTCTTTTTCTGACATAAAAGTAGTAAATTACTCCTTATAACATGAGCTATCTGCCAGTGAGTCTCGTCAAAATCAGTCCAGTCGTTCCGGAGATTAGCCCGAATAAACAAACAGACAGACAAAATTTTTTTAAATTGTTTTTTTTTTTTCTTATTTGTTAAAATACCTTATATACTTTCATATGCATTTATTTGCGAAAATCAAAATATGTCGCATAAATGGCCCTATTCTTTTTATTGTGTTGACTTAAAAGATTGATTTTTTTAGAGTTTCAAGGGACCATAGACCTGAGTAATCGATATCAATTTCAACCTCCACGCGTTCCTGAGAAAAACGGTCTTGACAGAGACAGACAGACAGCGAAGTGATCTTGTAAGGGTTCCGCTTTGCCTTTTGAGGTACGGAACCTTAAAAAACAATACTCACATACCAAGTCTGTCGCATTGCTTTATCTAGCTTGCGTGTAGCATGACCACTATAGAAACGGGTTTTGTCGACGGAAGAATAGACAAAACACTACACTGTTTGATGCAGCTGTGTTAGTGGAAATGGCGACGTGTGGCTTCGCTCGCAAACCTCCCTCTTAATATTTATTTGTATAGATTCACAAGCCGTATGAGATTTCGTATCGGCAAAAATGACGAACTTTCATACAAAGTTTCATCCCCTATTTAAACCCTTTGGTGGGGAGATTAAAAAAAATTCTTATATATTTTGTTCTTAATAAGAACTCTTGTGCTTAGACACAGCGGCTTAGGCTGTACGTTGGCTGTCAGTGAATGAATGAATTCAAGATTTTTATTCAGTACCAACATGTAACAATCACAGTATAAGACTAGGCGGCATACCAAAGTAAATAAAAGAGTGATGGATTGTGTGAAACATGTATGTATGGCTTGGAAGGAAGATAACACTAAGATGACGGCTATACAGATTTATGATAGAAAAAGAGTTATTGTGTCCCAAATACACTCCCGGACTCCTAAATCGAACCACCTTGATTTTCCATTTGAGATATAAAAACCTAACTTAAAATATCAAAATAATAATGAGAAAAAAAAAAGATTTTATGCAGTTTTGGTGTCGTCATTGTCCCCGGCCATTTAAAAAGCTAGACTTCTATTAACTTTTGTACAAAAAGTGCAGGGTGGCTCTATTTAGGAGTCCGGGAGTCTGCATCGCACCGTAGGTATGGTGTCATCCAAACCGGAACACCGGACCAAGGCTTGCCCCATCGGCTATTCGTTCTGCGAGAAATGTGCCGCCTACTGTCACACTTGTATTCACCATATTATAATCATCATAATGTGCTGCATTTAAGCCGCGAAAGAAGTAAGATCGATGGTTTCGAGATATGGTGTTGGCGAGGCTACTTCGTATACCATAGACCGCGATGAGAACGAATCATTCCATACTGGAGGAAATCCACATCAGCAAGGGGCTATCTTCTGGGTTAGCTCACTCCATCGTCGACTTTGTCTCTGTCGCCTCCGACCTAGACTAGAGTCAAGAGCAAACCCATCTCAAATAAAAATAAAAAACTACAATATTCCGGAAGCCTTTTTTTTTTTTTTTTTGTGGATGGGAAATCATCAAATAACTTCTCCCGCTCTGGGTGGAGCGGAAGGGCGTGTCAGACTTTTACTGACTAAAACCCACCCGTGTTCCTTCGGTTGCCTATGCCAGGGCCACGGTATCTTTTTCAAACAACCCGCGACCCCAGCGGCATGGGCCCTATTGGACCCCATCTTTTGCTGACATCTCACACAACGCGCCGTCGACCCGGGCCTGGTCCTCACCGGACGGCGAGCTACCCACTACTCACCGTCCGCAAGCCCGCGCCTACGGTGGCTGGGAATCGGCTATCGATTCCCGCCGCCCAGGGCGTCTCCTGCGGCGACTGAGGGCGTTAGGCTGCCTCTCCCTCACGCGTTCCGCCTCCTCCTTCGCAAGCATTACCGCTTCGCAGAAGGAGGTGACGGCGGAATATTCCGGAAGCCTGTCCTCAGCTTTTCGGACATTTTATGCGTTCACCTAAGCATGGTCTGAAAAGGCTTATGAGACTGAACCGGCAGGCTTATTACGAAATCAAATCAAAATCAAAAGTCATTTATTCAAACTAGGCTGAGAATCAGTACTTTTGGAACGTCAAAATTACATAAGACAGTCCTCCAAAACGCCTGCCCTTCACCACTTCCTGGTGCTTTAGCTGGGGAGAAGTGGCGCAACAAACTCCCCGGCAGCACAGCTGTCTGTTCAATTAAAAAATTTGACTATACAACACTGCGCATAATAATTTTAAATTATTTGCTATAAGTAAGCTAGCACACGCCAATATACGTAGTCTGGTCATAAGTTTTGTCACATGGAAAGTTAAATAACTGACACAATGAGTTACGCACTACAACCTACGCTTCTTCACTAGAGTGTGCATACACTTTATCATTTTGTTTGTTGAAACTCTCCTCAACAATACAAATTTTTTCGTCTGTTAAAAGTATTTAGCGGTATTTTTACCCGCGTACCGCCTTAACAAAACCCGGCTTCTTTCGAGTCTGATTTTCTTCAGCCGTGCGGTAAGAAGATGTGTTATTTTTTGTTCACACATCTTACCGCAAAATGTGTAACGAAATCCTCTCCGCAAGCAAAAAATGTTGGCTCTGGAGATGGCTCCAGAGCCAACATTTTTTGCTTGCGGAGAGGATTTCGTTGGATTCGCACCTTCACTGCTTTGATGACCGCTGGAGTCCGAACAGTACGAGGTTGACCGCTCCTCTGTTTATCTTCTAATCTTGAATCTTCCCTGAATCGTTTGATAGTACGATAAACAAATGTCAGTGGAATTTTCAAATTTTTCAGCAATTTGAATATATCAGTTGGCGCGTGACCGCAACGATGCAATGCAATTACTGCGACTCTGTCTGCTTTGCTCTGTCTTCTTTGTTTTAGAAAATGAACAAAATTCCAGAAACCCTTAGTTTTATTTTCTTTAAATAATCAAATTTCGAATGTCTATAATATTTTCCTCGGCTTGCATTCTAAATTCTAAATTTTACCTATGTGACAGAACCTATAACCCGATTACGTACAAAAAAAAAAAGAAAACTATACTCAAGCAGAAATAAAAATACAAAACTAAAAACGCAAGCAGAACTTTATACCTAAATAAAAGCCTCCAGTAATAAAGGGCGAGCCCACTTACATATATTCGTATATGAAGCCGTAACTCGGAAGTCACAAATGATAAACTAGGACCATCGAAGTAAAATAAACAAACAGTTAATTACTAATAACAAAACAAAACCAAGGTCAGCAAGACGACCAGTCACCACGCGCAGCACCCGTTCACGAGCATAACGCAAAGATCAGCCACTACCCCCTTGCCATATTTGAGGAAAGGAGGCAACCCGACCCCCGATGCTACCGCAAGCAGTGACATCTAAGGGAGCATGACGAACATGCTGCCGGTTGCTCAGGCAAGAATAATTATGATCAATTGTCGAGATCACTAGCTAACCACATATTGCAATACCGCTCATAAAAAAAACATTGTAATGAGTAGATTATGTCAATGATAAATAAAAATTAAATTAAAATAAATTGACTTAAAGTCAAAGAAAATAAATAATTATATGAACTCATACAACCTATCAAAACGTATCTTGCAGAAGCATAGCAAGAGCAAAATTTGCGCAATAATTGCTTTTCAATCGCAAATCAGTATGACGTATCGCTGATACATAATACCGATTTGCGATTCAAAAGCAATTATTGCGCAAATTTTGTTATCGCTAGGCTCGATAGGCAAGATACGTAATACGGGTACAGGTGGAAGGAAAACACGCTCAAGGCAGAGCACCGGCAAGATAGTCTGACGCGGTCAAGAAGGCTATTGAAGGCAGCATTTATCGTGCGGTCCACGCTGCAGAAGACCGCATAGCTTGGAGACGCGTCGTATGTGGTCGCGATCCTCAGCATTGAGGGAACGACGAAGATGAGAATAATTATTTGCCATTCTGATTACTTACAGGTGTTCAAAGTGGTCCGCCACGGTGAAGACAAGCGCTTCAAGCCGTTCAAGAAGCTTCACAACAGACGCCTGCTGTGGCACGGCTCGCGCGTCACCAACTTTGCAGGAATCATCTCTCAAGGTCAGTTGTTTCAGACTGCTTGATTATTTTCTTGGCTGCCTTGTTGGTCTAGTGGTCGTAAACGCGACGGTTGAGCTTGAGCTTCCTGGATTCGATTCCAGGTCGGGTTTTTCTAATCGGGTCTTTTTAGTAGCAGTCCTGACTCTGGATTTGTGCTCAGTTAGTGGAAATAATAGGCTGGCGAAATGTCATTGTACTGCATACTTCTGTCTGCCCCTCGAAGATGATGTTATGTCGTGTTTAATTAATTTCATTTCTCTGCTGTTTAATCAGGTCTCCGCATAGCGCCGCCGGAAGCGCCAGTGACGGGCTACATGTTCGGTAAAGGTGTATACTTCGCGGACATGGTGTCCAAGTCTGCTAACTACTGTTGCACCGACACCAGGAACCCAACTGGACTTATGCTGCTATGTGAAGTCGCTCTCGGTAACATGTAAGTGTGTCTTCAAAACTTGTGAGGACGAAAAAAGTTATTACGTTACTCAGAAACTTGGTTGTGGAGGTTAGATAGGCAATAGCACATACATTTTTAAAGGACATAAAAGAAAATATTACTTTTAAGAGATATTTAAATTAAATTAAATCTATCAAAAATTCTTATATTTTGAGACTCGCAATTCAACTGTCTTGGAGTTCGATGATAGTAAGTTATGATTGCAGGAAAGAGTGTCACCGTGCCGAGAACGTGCAGCTTCCTCCCAACGTGCACTCGGCGTGGGGCGTCGGCAAGACCATGCCGGACCCCGCGCAGAACAGGACGCTGGAAGACGGAACCATCGTGCCGTTAGGCAAGCCCATCACCTACAAAGCCGACACCCATCTGCTGTATAACGAGTATCCTTTACTAATCACCATCAGAATTTGCATTTATATGACCTGCCTGAAATTTAAATTTTCTTCCTTTTTTTTGCAATTTGCAGATCAGGGTCAGGTTATATGTTTATCAAAATATGATTTGCGATCGTAACAAATATACAGTATGTTAGGTTAAACGAGGAACTTATTGAGTATTCGTTTCTCGTACCAAATATGTAAAAAAACCTATAACCTTAATTTGTGACGTAATTGTCCAATAAAATACATTATTCATGAACACTGAGCGCGCAAGAAGTGTACTTGTAAACAGTAAACTAATAATTACGCGGCAAAACACGTTCCGATCCTGACGAAAAGGAAGCCCGTGCGTAAACCCCGCCCCTTTCCTTTGTGTTGTCTCCGATGCACCGACAGGACACACCCCCTCCCGCGCTGACCGCAGTCTATGTCTAATTGCGCTTCCGCGTATCGCTTCGTCTTGCTTACGCGTTATCTAATTATAGTGTGCGAGGAGCCATTAATTAGTACAGAGAGATGTATCCCAATCGCTAGCGCAAGGGTGCGCATACATGTTGCGAGACTTTGCAAAATTGTTGGTATGGTTATTAGGTTGGGGAAAAAGTCTTTTCGCATTATAGTATGTATGAACTTGTAATAAAATCTCTTTGGCTATACTATTTGTATCTGGCTGGAAATCCGGCTTCATTGAAAGTTTAAATTTTAAAGAACATAATTCCAAATTTAAATTAGGAAAATGTGTGATTTTCATTTGTTTTTCGTACCGTCAAGATGAGTGACTCTAATGAAGAAATTCGATACATTTTAAAATTTTACTACAAAAAAGGTAAAAATGCAACGCAAGCCGCGAAAAAAATTTGCGATGTTTATGGACCTAGTGTAGTGTCTGTGAGAGTAGCACAAATTTGGTTTAAGCGTTTTCAATCCGGAAATTTTGATGTCAAAGATGCACGTCGCTCTGGTCGCCCTATTACGGATAAAATGGATGCCATTTTTGAAAAAGTGGAGCAAGATGGAATATCAGTAGTTACGACCTAGCTGAAGAACTGGAAATTGACCACAAAACAGTTTTGGCGCATTTGAAAAAAACTGGGTACACAAAAAAGCTCGACATTTGGGTACCTCACGAGCTCACTGAAAGAAACCTAATGAACCGTGTACTCATTTGTGATTCTTTATTACGACGTAATAAAACCGAACCATTTTTGAAGAAGCTGATAACTGGTGATGAAAAGTGGATCACGTATGACAAGAACGTGCGAAAAAGGTCGTGGTCAAAGGCCGGTCAGGCTTCACAGACTGTGGCGAAACCCGGGTTAACTCGCAACAAGGTGATGCTGTGTGTGTGGTGGGATTGGAAGGGCATTATTCATTATGAGCTGTTACCACCAGGCAGGACCATCGATTCTGAACTCTACTGCGAACAACTGATGAGATTAAAGCAAGAAGTTGAGAGAAAGCGGCCGGAATTAATCAACAGAAGGGGTGTGGTTTTTCATCATGATAACGCTAGACCTCACACATCTTTAGCCACTCAGCAAAAATTTAGAGAGTTTGGCTGGGAGGTGTTAATGCATCCGCCGTATAGTCCTGACCTTGCACCTTCAGATTTCCACCTGTTTCGGTCTCTTCGGAATTCTTTAGGCAGTGTCAGGTTAACATCACGAGAGGACTGCCAAAACCACTTGTCGCGGTATTTTGACCAGAAGTCCCAAAATTTCTATAGCAATGGGATCATGTCCCTACCTACAAGATGGCAAAAAGTTATCGAACAAAATGGTACCTACATACTTTAGTTAAATGTAAATAAACTATATTAAAAAATGTTTTGAATTTTCTTAAAAAATGCGAAGAAACTTTTTCCCCAACCTATTATTTATCAGTATTTTTTTTGTTCACATTTTTATAAGTATTATGTAAACATGAAATATTGTGGGTTTGAATACGTCCCTCGTTTAAACTAACATACTGTATACTTATCTAATCTAGCTAGCCTATATTGTTCTACTGCAGGGCAATACCAGTGAAGTGAGTATTTGTTAAATCGAACCTAAATCTTTTTAAAACTATGATAAATCATTCATCAAGACCGAAGACACATGCGTAGTTTCAAAACAGCATTACTAAGAAACAATATTATGCATATGGGATCAGTTATTTACAATAAAATACCTAACGAGATTAAAAATGAAGCAACTCATTTTTTCAAAAAGAAGTTATCTGAACTACTAGTTGAAAAATGCTATTATGCTGTCAGTGAATTTTTAAATAATAATTTATTTTATTTTATTTATAATAATTTATTTTGAAAAACATAGTTACAATTATTGTGAAGCCCAGTCATCCAGAGCTAGGTACTCGTATGTAATACCTGTATTTCAGGAGTCAGTTTCTTCTTCCTTATTACATGCTTCTGTATGCAATAATTTAATAGAAACACCTCGACTTTTACAACATAAATATTAATATTGAAATTTATAGTTAGACATATATTCGATTCTAAATAGTTATACATATATTCAAATAAAATTATTTTTAATGATTGAGATTAAGATAAATATTTGATATTTTTAATTTAAGATTGAAATCTTGTCTTAAGACAAAAAAATATAATTATAATAATAAAATAAAATTAAAAAATTAAAATTAAATTAAAAAAATAAATTAAATTAAAATAAAAACAAACAAGAAAAAAATAATTAATTAATGAAAGGGAGTTATAATTAAGCTGTGACAAAGTATGAATTTGAAAACAATGAAAATGACACTGTATAACTGTGGGGGTAGGAGTAGTGTGGAGGGGTGTGTAAGGATGAGAGTGTGCGCGTGAGAGTGGTGTGGGTGTGAAGTGGTGTGTGTGGGTGAGGGTTTGCGTGTGTAAGAGATTGTCTATGAGGTAGAGTATGTAGCTCTTTGCGTGAATTCGAGAATTTTTGTATGTGTCTAAGCGAGATATACCATAATATGCTTAATAATATGCTTAATGATAATACCCTATGATATTGACAATATTATTTTTCTCCATTAAATTTGTTTTATCTTATTTTAGATGCATACGTGATTATTGTTGTTCCGGTGACTTTGACATTTTAAAGTGAATGACATTACAAAATGATTAAATGAGGAAATAAGTTTGATTGCGACTGGGTTCCGATGTGTGCTTGTTTGGAATTTTGTGTCCAGGTGCTTAGTTTCCTTGAACCAATGCTTCCATGTTTATTCTCGTTCACTGGGCAAAACACCCTTTACCACACAATCCAGAATTATATTATAGTTTGCGCGCAAGTGCTAGTGCCTGAGATACAAGCGCTTGTTTGACATATCTAACTTAGTTCATAGCTACAGCCGTCCTTTTCTCACGCTGCCTGAAAGTAAAAGAAAGCGATTCTTTAATTTTAGTTTAGTGATTGAACAAGAGAATCGGCACTACTAACTCGCAAATTGCAAAAAGGATATTAAGAACATTTGAATTTGTCTCGCATGATATCCATATCGCATAGGTTCAAAAGCGTAAGCGCTCGTAATGTCAACAGAACCTTAGCAACTACTGTCAGCCCGCGGTCTCCTTTGCACGATGGTATTTTACATTTATTTGCACTTGCAACATGATATCTGTTGACTTCGAGCGCTTTCTCTTATGAACCTATGCTGTCTCATGTGACACTCAAGAGGTTAGAGAAATAATTATTCACGGTTTTTAATTTACCCGAAAAAAAAAACAGTGTTTTAACCTAAATAGCTTGGAGAGTTGCAAGATGAATTGGCAGCATGTCTGTCCTCCAACCGATTGGCATTAGAGCAGACGAGTTCTCTAGTAGAGACCGCGTATCGGCCATGCGTAGCATGGGCCGCCCGCAGCTAGATATACTGACCACCCTAACGAGCTCCTTGTTAGGGTGGTCCGGACAACCGAGAGTTGCGGAATAACTTGGAAGACTGCTATATCAGTCAGTAATAATAATAATAATAAAACATTTATTTCGACCAACAAAAGGATCATATACACAAAAAATAAAATAAAATAAAATCACATACAATTAAAAAGACCACATAAACACACAAAGATTACAGACTTCGATTGCTCAGTATGTGAACCATACAGCAATGGTGCAGTTACTGAGAATCGAACCTCTGCGCGAACAGCCTCAGGATGCCGCTGAGCTAGCCCGTACCCTGCGCACCAGGGATGTGCGCAGGGTTCGGGCTAGGATAGGCACAATTTGACACATATTTTTGGCATAATCAGTAACTTCCCACTATTGATATTTTATTAGATCTGGTTGTGGTCGGGTCAGGAACCGTGATCCCCAGCCCGACCCAACGAACTCTTATTACTCAAAAAGTACAAGGCACAAATTCCTGGGATAAATGGCACAATTAAACATAATTAAAATAACCATTTTGTGCCATAGTAAAATCTCCGTTCCATGTCGTGGTCGGGTCAATTCGCTATGATTCTGACACCACTTTAAGCGAGACTTAAAAACATTTCGATTAACTTGCATTTCCTCAAAAACACGGCCCGACGTTGGTTTTCCACACCATTGCCATACACACCACATGATTCTCATAGGGAGGCTTGGTGTAAATTTCAGCTGTGGGTCAGCTGAAATTTACACCAAGCCTCCCTATGAGAATCACTAACATGTCTGTTCCATCCAAGCACGGGCTTCTTAATGTTACGCCGTATCACGATGTAACTATCAGTGGCAGCCTTACTTAAAACAAAAATTAACTCGTCATAAAGTTTATCAATCTGTTTTTTGTGATCTACATTATTACAAGCATAGTCACTACAGTCTCGACACACGCTAGGAAAATCAATTAATCTCAACCTTTCATGACAGATCTCACTATGTACTAAAATTTGGTCCGGTTTTCTTTCACCCCATAGTGTAATAGACTGCGAAACGCTGAATTAATTGATTCACGGCATTTCTTATGATCTCTACAAACCACCGTGTTCTGAACAAGGCCAGCAAAATGGTAAAGTATTTTTATGATATTTTCCTTAGCACACTCCCAGATTCATCGTATACGACGTCGCACAAGTCAATGTGAAGTACTTATTGCAGATGAAGTTCAATCACAAGTATTAATGTTAAATTATGTCAATTGGTCATTTTACTGATCTATTCCATTTTTATTTTTATAATGTCAAAACTTTGATTTTTTTTTAAACTAGTTATAAGGTTTTTTGAAATAATTGTAATCGAGCATATGCTTAGTTTTTTTTTTTTTATTCTGAGTTCCGACCAAATTGCAAGATGATTACTATTTACTATGATGTTTTTTCACGATATTATTTATATTCACTTCATTACCTCTAATACTTGAGAAGGCCTGAGACAGCTATGTGATAAATAGTTACCTAGTTTTATAGGAAAAACCAGTTATTGGTGAGAAACCTACTGGACAAAATATTCTAAGCCAAAAAATATTATCTTTTACCATCCATGCTTTTACTAACGAATAAAACAATTCGGAGATGGAACTTTAAGGGCTTTTCAGATTAGTTGTATTTTCGTAGCGTATAAACTCGTCTTGCTTGTCTCGTAAAACCATGTACCGCCAGTAATACGCCCATTTCAAAGTCAGATAAATTAAACTATAGCATGTTGTATGTTGCATTGTTTTTTAAACCAATTTAACACGTTCTGTGCGGCCAATGCGCATGCGCGATTCTCGAACGTTCACCATGTGCTGGCGGCGCTTATGCGCGTCCATACAATTTATAACTTCCTTCGAATGCGGCGCGCCGCACCTGTGGGTTTTTTGTGCATCTCTATTGTTCTTGGCGTAATTGTTTTATGACTCATAAAACTGGAAAATTTTCAAACACACATAAGCGTCTCGCCGCACTTGGGACAAGTTTGTAACGCCGCACATATGCGCCCAGCCGCACTGGGTAGAGTTTCTTCAACCGCGCATGCGCGCTCATAGCACCACGCGAAGTATTTTTTGGGCGCGCATGAGCGTTTGCCGCACAGGGTTTAGTGTATCATAAAGCAGCACTTGGAGCAAATTCGCCAAATAATTCAGCAGTTAATGTGTTAAAGGCTTATTGAGCGTATTTTTTTTTTGTATCCTATAATGTTTTGTCGTTCGTAAAAGCAATATTGATGAATCTGTGCCCAATTAAGGCTTTTGGCTTCCAAAGATTACCCAGAATCTCGGGAGGTTTTTATACTGCAAAAGCGTCATGTTAATATTCTCATGGAGATTAAATATTTTTATGTGGATAGGATTCTTGTATGTTATAATAATGCCTGATTATCAGAAGTGTTTTTGTTATTTTTAATAAAGTTGTCAACGGTATTGATCATAATTATAATTAAACTTTATATAATCATTTAATTAAACTTTGTTTATTATAATGATAATGTTTTATTCAACCACCATTACATACCATTTTAAATTGATTCTTTTAAGGCCGATTGTCAGTGTTACATAAAATGTTTGAGGACTAAATTAATATTGCGGTTTGTTAGCTTTTGAATAGAAATTATATCAAACCGCCTTATTTATTTTTAACCGACTTCCAAAAGGAGGAGGTTCTCAATTCGTCTGTATTTTTTTTTTTTGTTTTTTTTTTTTTTTTGTATGTTTGTTACGCGATTACTCAAAGACGGATGGACCGATTTAGAAAATTCTTTTTTTGTTTGATAGGGTATACTTCCGAGGTGGTCCCATATAAATTTTATTAACTTAGCTTAGGGAGTTTTTGAGTTAGCTTCAATAATGCGTATATTTCCCACTTATTTTATGTGGATGATGTGATGGTGTTTTAATAACTTTCTATCACTGTTATTTACATGGCTATATCTACAATTATTGTGCTCAATTATGTATTCGAATTTGTGTGGGGTAGGTTCCACAACTAAAAAGTGAAAAATAAAAGCTTTTTAGCAAAAAATAAAACCGACTTCCAAAACAAAACACTACAAAGTAAAAAATAACTTTAATTTCGGAAGTCGGTGGCAAAAAACGAAAATACAAAACCCAAGACACCGACTACCGAAATTAAAGTTATTTTTTACTTTGTAGTGTTTTGTTTTGGAAGTCGGTTTTATTTTTTGCTAAAAAGCTTTTATGCAGATAAAAGTTTGACCATTTAACCTTTAGAGCACCACGGTCTTGACAAACTTTTCCGTGCCCGCCACGCCACGTCTTTATTAGAAGACGACATCTAATCATAACGTTTATTACATTAAAATACATAAACAAATGCTTTGTGCGTATTTTTACTATTGCCTAAAGGGGTCTTGGTTTATAAGAAAAATAGAAAAATTATACAAGCCAAAAATTTTTACTGTCCCAGGCGCCGTAGTGTTTATTAGAAGACGTGGTTAATTGATTAAGTTTCTAAAGTGTCGACAGACACGGAAAGTTAAAAAAAAAACATTTATGTCTATACAGTATGTTAACCAACAGAGGGCGTTCCCGTTAACCCGCAATAGTATAGCATCCATACATGCTAAAAAAAATATTACCATTCGAAAACAAAATGGTTTTTATTTTTTTTTAATATTAAAATATTCACTAAAAATGTTAAATTGATACGTAAAAAAACACTCTGTACACGCGTACTTGAAGGACGGAAACATCGCAATTTAGTTTTTATTTTTAGTGAATATTTTTATATTTTTTTGAATATTTTTAGCATTTTTAGTGTCGTTTTTATGTCGTTTGATTCACCTTTTTTTAAAGATGGGGAAGGGAATTGTTTCCATTCAGAAGGGAATTGTGCTGTTTCGATTGAGTGGTTCAAAATTATTTTTAGCGGCAGGGCTAGGCTACTTGCACAGTTTTTAACAAATAACGGTGGAAAATTTAGTGTTTTAAGGACTAAATATATCCATTTCGGAGAAAGTGACCCGACTCAAGCTATTTTGGGGATACTTGTGATCATTCTGTAATGAAGCATGTATTGTTTCATCTGATGACGTGAACGTGGAAGAGAAATGGACAGCAAAGAGCTTACAAACCTCATCACTGGAAGTAGCTATCTGATTATTCAGTTTCATCTCAGACGGTATGTCATTAGACTTCGGTTTTTTTGCCTTTAAAAATGACCAAAAAACCTTGGGATTTTGTGAAATGCCCTTTTCGATTCTCTCCACGTAGTCTTTGTAGTTACTTTTGACCCTTATCTTAGCTCTTTCACTTAACAATCTGTATTCGTAGTTGTCTCTGGGATTCTTATATTTTTTAAACCGCATCCTAAGCTTTTCTTTTTCGTTTAAGAGTTTAATAAGAGCTTTGGGAAACCAAGGGGGGTACCTACTTTGTGAGTGTCACTGACTCTGGCAGGGCCACCATCAGGGATTTTAATTTTGAAAACGCAAAAAATTAGTTGAAATTAGTCGCCAAATATCAGAATTAGTCGGTCACTGGTTCAAAAGATATAAGGGTTTATAGGTGGCCCTGCTGGAGAGACTCTCCCCAGCAGGGCCAAATTTATATCTCAAAAACTAGGGCACCTAGCGAAGATCTGTTTCCTCCCATATTTAGTCGGCAATTAGTCGGAATTAGTCGCCAAATATCAGAATTAGTCGGTCACTGGTTCAAAAGATATAAGGGTTTATAGGTGGCCCTGCTGGAGAGAGTCTCCCCAGCAGGGCCACATTTATATCTCAAAAACTAGGGCACCTAGCGAAGATCTGTTTTCTCCCATATTTAGTCGGCAATTAGTCAGAATTAGTCGCCAAATATCAGAATTAGTCGGTCACTGGTTCAAAAGATATAAGGGTTTATAAGTTGCCCTGCTGGAGAGAGTCTCCCCAGCAGGGCCACATTTATATCTCAAAAACTAGGACACCTAGCGAAGATCTGTTTTCACCCATATTTAGTCGCCAATTAGTCGGAATCAGTCGCCAAGTTACAGATTTAGTCGGGTCTTAGTTTAGGAGATATAATGAGTTCAATTAGTAAGGTATAGTCCAAGAGCTAGATCGAAGAGTTCACGAAAAATTACCAAGAAAAAATATTTCTATTGATATGTGTAATATATTTTTAGTTTTATCGGTCTAAAGTCTTTAGAAATGTCCGAGAGAGATAAATTCTCAATTACATTCATGTTTTTTATGTTTTTAATTACTAGTTTAGAGTGGCTTAAACTTCTTTGAAAACATTAAACCTTGCTCTTGTAATCAAATTTTATTTTATAAAAATGAATTTTCAAAAAGTTCGTTTGATGTGTGTTGTGTTTGTGTGTATTTTGAGGTGATTGTGAGTGTTGTGTTGTGGGTACTGATGGGTAATGGAAAAATTTCGGAAGGAAAAGAAAAGAAAAAAAATATTTTTCCGATATTTTTCAAATATTTTTCCAATACCTACTTTTCCGATATTTTTCCAAACAAAAAGCTGACTGTGATTAAAGATTAAAAAAAAAATAAGACTATTATGTGTACTCTGACATCAAGCAATGAACGCTCGAATAGGTACGAAACTTTTTGCTGTAGTTATTAAGGTCTTTTGCCTGCTTTGTATGTGTCATTACTTTAGGTCTTTTTTTTTTTTGTAACGTGCGTTTTGTTTGTGCAGAATAAACATTTTGCTTTCTTTTTTCTTTACTGGAAAATTTTAAATATCTAATCTTTAACAATTTATAATTCTTGCCATAATGTTTTCTTATTGGAAATTATATACATAAATCAGAAGAAATTACAATGTGCACTATAAGTATCAAGTAGTTCTTTTTGGCCGGGTAGACGTGACGTGAGCCGACGACGATGCGCAGAATGCACAATTGGGAAAATACCATGTGCAGATGCCGCAAGATAGCGGTTGCGCTCACTTCAAACCGCGGAGCAAATTGCGTAATACATCATTGGAATCAGTTTCTTTTTGACAATTCAAAAATATTCACTGCGTTATTTACGTTGTCGAGCAGATAATATTTCGAACATGCGAAGGATTAGCAATTTGCTTCAAAATGATTCAGATTTGATTGATAGGTTGTAACGGAATTAGGGTGCTGGCCAAAAAGATTGGGGACTAATTGGACTACTACTGTACTTAATCACGTCTAGGCGGAGCATTATACTGAACTGTTACTTGGTCCACATTCATAGGTTTTCCTTTATAACCGTCTACAAGTTTTAAAAGATAGTAAGTTTCTCATGTACGGTGGTAGTACATATTGCAATTCCTCTAACATTAAAAAGCAAAAATGATTTTCTTTTGTCAATATTTTCTTGTTTCTTGGCACAAAAATCAGGGCATCATTTTAGAGGTATGATTAATTTCGCTTGTATTGCGCTGTTCTTCTACAGCTGACTTAATTTTGGCGGGTTCTTTTCCTGAGTTTAGTTGATTTTCGGGATTGTATAACTAGATCGGTTTTTCTCTGAAACTTGTTGGTGACATAAAACCCACCAACTGAAGATTTATTGTTTGTGTAGATGCAGTAGAAAATATTGATCATGATACTTTTCGCCAGTGATGATTCGGATTCTTCAACAGAATACCTAGATGTGTTAATGTAATAAAACCCTTTGAATGTAAATAAAACCCCTTAAACTCTGTGTTATTTTACTTACTGAAGTCAAAATTTTACAGTAAACAATACCGAAAAATTTCCAACTTTTGAAAAAATTTCGAAAATTTTGAAATGTTGTTTTCGAAAATTCATGTATACGATCTTTATCATTTAAGTATAAAAATAGGTATTCCGGCCATTTTTAAGTTTATAGAACCAAGGAATAAGATTTTTCAAATAAACTGTATCCCCACGTTTCACCCCCACAAGGGTCGAATTTTGAAAAATCGTTTAAGATGTTTCTAAAACTTGTATTAAAGATTATTTATACAAAAACAATGGCAGCTTCCCATACATTGTTTTATTTGAAATTAAATCACTACGTCTTGAAATGAAAAATACCTTATTTAACTCAGCGTCATCTTCTGAGCTAGTTTGTGCAACATTTTTTGTTAGAGAAGGGTCAGATTAATAGATATTCAATGTTGCAATTTTGAACAACGGTTAAGAGTTGTAAACTGTCAACAGTTGTCAATGTCAACCACCAATAAATATTTTTTAAGACTTTGAATACTAATCTTTTAGTTCAGAATTGCCGTAACATTTGATATTTTCCTACTTTGCTACAATACTTTTATCTAAGGAAGAACACAATAAACTCAAATATACAACAAAATAAATGTATTATTTATTTGAAGTCTTTCGACTTTCATTTAATGTGTTCTCCATGTTCAGGTAGGCGTGAATTATCGGGTAGAAAGGCAGTTTGTCAATAAAATAACACATATCACAATCACTCCACTTCTAGTTCTCCACAATTCAATCAAACACTTAGGAAAATAATTATAGATCGCTTAGATTAAGAGGGATGCGATTAAAATAAAATGTCCACCGACCACGAGTTCAATGCTCGTTTTATAAGATGGCCGCCTCACCAGTTCTCGATGTTCGTTTTTGAGGTTGACTTGTACAACAAGTCAATTAAGTCTAGAAAAGCGGAGGCGCCGACCATGTTCAGGTAGGCGTGGATTATCGGGTAGAAAGGCAGTATTTCAAAAAAATATCACCTATCACAATCGCTCCACTTCTAATTCTCGATAATTCAATCAAACACTTCAAAAAATAATAATAGATCGCTTAGATAAAGAGGGATGCGATTAAAATATAACGTCCACCGACCACATGGTTGCGTGCGCACCTTACAAAATCCGAAGTTACCTGCTCATTTTACAAGATGGCCGCCTTACCAGAGTGCTCGGTGTTCATTTTTGACGTTGCCATTTCTACAACATGTCAATTGACAGTCTAGAAAAGCGGAGGCGCCGACATATTATTTACTCCATGTAAATAGAATAAACTAAAAATGATAACAACACCACGACAATTATGCTGTACCTACTATTTAGGAAAATAAACATAAAATGGCTATTTTAGTATTGCCAATCCAACCAACAATTTCCTAACCTTTTAGAACGAAGTAGTCAAAAAACTTTTCATTGAACATATTTTTTTATTTGGCCTTAATTAGATAATATGATAGCATAAAAGAACATAATTAATTGAATTTATTTTGTATAAGTGTGACTTTTAGACGTTCAAATAAGAATTCGCCATTAATCTTTTCGAGTTAATCAAGCCACGCAGTAAAATCCTCCCCTGCAAAATTGACTGCCCATTTTCACCCCGGTAGGGGAATATTTTCGAAAAACTGATGAAAGTATTCTTTATTTTTAGTCTTATGTATAAATAGTGAGTTTAGAGTTAATCGGTCAGCGCGTTAAAATTCTTCAATACAAACTTTGACACACACAATTCTTCTTTAGGGGGGATAGTTTAGAAAAACAAAAATGAAAAAGTTCATAATTAATAACATATATGTATTCGTGGCAAGTTTCAAGTTTATTAACTCAAGGAATAAGATTTTTCATACAAACAAAAACCCCCCTTTTCACCCCCTATAAGATTGAATTTCCAATAACCCCTTCTTAGTGCTCCCCTAAATTATAAAAGGAAGCCGTGTGCAAAATTACACGTTCCTAGACCCAGTAGTTTCGGCTGTGCGTTGATTTGTCAGTCGGTCAGTCATTTTATTCAATCAATCAGTCGGTCAGTAAATATGTTCAGTATAAATAAAACCCTTTAATTCATATGTATTTTAATTCCTGTAGTCAACATTTTACAGTAAACAATATTTTTCCAATATTTTTCCATATTGTTATTTTTTGGAAAAATAAACGGAAAAATTTCCAAGCTTTGAAAAATTTCCGAAAATTACCCATCACTAGTTGTGGGTATGGACGGCTTGAGTTTTTATCTTATCTTAAGTGCACATTGTGTTGGATAAATAATTACACATAGGTACACATACACACATTACACACACACACATACACATTACATCGTACATTATTGTAGATTTGTTTATAAGTAATGAATACAGCTTTCCTATGATGGGTTGAAATTATAGACTAAGTTTATATTTATTTAATTCGAAACAAACATTCCTCCATAAGACGTCATAGATACTATCTAGAAAATACATAAAGTATTTTGTACTCGCTTGTACCACTGTATGGGGAAATTGAATTCTTTAATATCTTTTTAATTACACACCGACTAAATCTGTAAC
The DNA here is from genome assembly GCA_948252095.1 of Dicycla oo. NCBI lineage: Eukaryota > Metazoa > Arthropoda > Insecta > Lepidoptera > Noctuidae > Dicycla > Dicycla oo. Next base: position 11,335,475 of record OX411714.1, on the reverse strand, counting down.
TTGGCGACTGATTCCGACTAATTGGCGACTAAATATGGGAGAAAACAGATCTTCGCTAGGTGTCCTAGTTTTTGAGATATAAATGTGGCCCTGCTGGGGAGACTCTCTCCAGCAGGGCCACCTATAAACCCTTATATCTTTTGAACCAGTGACCGACTAATTCTGATATTTGGCGACTAATTCCGACTAATTGCCGACTAAATATGGGAGAAAACAGATCTTCGCTAGGTGCCCTAGTTTTTGAGATATAAATTTGGCCCTGCTGGGGAGAGTCTCTCCAGCAGGGCCACCTATAAACCCTTATATCTTTTGAACCAGTGACCGACTAATTCTGATATTTGGCGACTAATTTCGACTAATTAGCGACTAATTTTTTGCGTTTTCAAAATTAAAATCCCTGATGGTGGCCCTGCCAGAGTCAGTGACACACTTTGTGAAACTTTCATTTTCGGCACGATCTCGTCAGTTATATTATGGAGATGCTTATATAGTAATTCTACCATTGCATTGACATCTTTGCACTCGGACAAGCATGTAGTCCAATCGACTTGTTTTATTCGATCATTCAACAATGTATAGTTTGCATTTCGGTAATTGTATTTTACGCAGAGTTTACATTTAAGTGGAGTTAGTGACAATTTTTTAATAACAATTTCTAGTGGTGGATGATGAGAGTCAACTACCGACGGGGGGTTTTAACATTCTAGAACACATACGCCAGGAAAGTTACACAAAATTAGATCAAGGGATTTGCCAAGTTGATTTTGTACAGGGTTCAACTGTTCGATATTATTTAAGGACAAGCAGTCTATTAACGAGTAACCTAGTTGGGTATTGTAGTTACTTGGTGACGTGGATGTACTTTGAGTTCCGTTTAATGGATCCAAGATTGAAGTCACCAGCTATTAAAGTTTGGTTTCCAGTTGTGTCGATAATTGAAGTAACTTTGTCTAGGAACGAGTCAAGTGTTGATTGCTGTACAGGTGGCGGTAGATAAACAGCACAGATGTTTAGGCTTTGGATCTTTTTCCCATTTGTGATCTTTAGGCTAACTCATAAGTTTTCAGAGTCCGTCTCAAATTGTGACATGCGAACGGACCCGATAGATTTTAGGACAGCTATTAGTACGCCTCCACCCTTTGTTTTTTACATAAATTAGTCTACAGGTCCAAAAATCTTTAAAAAAAGACTTCAAATTATAAGTAAAAATGTCCGAATAAATAAGGTCTACTAAAATTGCTTGTCACTGCCTTTGTTTATAAACTTCACTCACACAACACGATGATTTGATTGTGGCGCACCCTGGTGGCGACACAATGAATTATGAATGTAACGTCCGTCTTCTGATGTCACGTTGAACTGGGTGTGACGTCCTTCTTATGACGACACGCTGAACTACGAGGGTGACGTACACAGTCACCTCACGTTTGAACTGGATGCAAGTGGCGCTCTCTATAACGTCACTTTTCTGCCTCTGCTGCTGCTTCTGACCCCGTCCACTACACTGGACGAAGCTGGCGCTGGCGATGCGAAGAACCGTGTACTTTATCCAGGGCGAACTCAAAAAAGCCGATAACTCTGAAAAGTTATCCGGGTCGATGGACCAATCAATGTTCATTACCGAGCTAGTAATGTTGGACTATTGAGAATTCATAAGTGAACACAGGGTCTAAAATAACACCACAATTGTGTTCTGATCTAATCTGGTAATTTTTTATTTGCTAAAATCGGGGAAAGAAAGCGGTTACGGTTAAAGGTTAAGATACCTCAAAAATATACCGGTACCGGTAAATATAAAGGTATCTGTATTATCTCAACCTTTATTTAAACTCAATATAGGTTGAGCTATACCGATAACTTTTTAAATAAAGGTTGGGCTAAACCGTTATTTAACCACTACAAAAATTTCGGTACCGAAAAACATGCGAGACGGGCGCGGGGTGTCGAACACGTTAGAACTTGTGTATTTTGTGTCAAAGAAAACCCCTATTTATTAAGATTTAGGTACTGCTACCGAAACATTTGTACTTTACCGAAATATACCGGTATGCATTTCTAACCTAAAAATTCCGCTACTGAAAAAAAGAACGGTGTCGAAATATTTCGGTAATCCTTATTTAATGGTATGACGTCATACCGAAATTTAAAGGTACCTTAATTTTTGAGCAATTCAGTCTGGCTAAAATTCACAAGACCCCAACCAAATCGCGGTAACCAAACTCTTGCAACTATTATGCTTTCTCAAAAGTTATACGGTGTGAGTCTTTATAATGTGCACATATCGAAATGAGGGAAATTAATATGCTTAATTTTACTGACGGAAAAAAATGTTGTTATTATTTTTTTTTATAACTAATTGTCTCTGCCTGCTGAAGTATTTTTGTACGTAGCAATTTGCAAGGCCTTTCTTTAACAGTTGATAGATGTTGTGATTGAGTTCTAAACGTCTTATTTTTACTTTTAGAAAGCTAATACGATGTAGAATAATTTAAAGTACTTAATAAAAAAAATGTAAGTAATAGGGGGTTATATTGCGAAATTTTACAATTATTATAAAAAAATTATGAAAAAATACCTGAATTTGTTGAAAAAAAAAACACCTTAATTCTTAATTGAGGGCAATTTTTTCTTTAATTTTTATTTTATGTCGACGCCCTTTTATTTCCAATATAACAGAGTTTGTTTTAATTTGATAGATCGTTTACTTTAAAAGTTATACCGTTTTGTTTACACAGAGGTCACAGCAGCGGACGAGAATTTAAAAAATGCTGTAAGACGACGGTCATACGATCCATCTTGTCCCACGTTCTCGCTCGCACACAAACTATCTGGCCTGCTCAACAGTACGTCATCGAGTCAACACCGTATGGAAATGGGGAGGCTCGCTATATAAGACGCGGCCGTAGACTAAACACTACCCCGACCGATCATCATCATCATCATCATCAGTCGATCCCTTGGGAGAAGCGAGCCAAATACCTAGGTGTGACTCCCGACCACCACCTCGAGTGCGTTACTCCAGCAAGAAAGTATCTCCTAGAGTGATATGAGTGGTACCTATAATTAGTGCGTAATCTGCTGTAAATGTGCGCCAAATAAAAAAATTGTGTGTTTTGTCGTTTTAAAAAAACGGAAAAAAACCATTCCTGCTGGAGTAACGTTGGTAAACGTTACTCCAGCAGGAAGGTGCTCCTAGAGTGACATGAGTGGTACGTATAATTAGTGTGTAATCTGCTGTAAATGTGTGCCGAAAATAGAATTTGTGCGTCTTCAGGTTTTCGAGATATTGCGTTTCCTGCTGGAGTCCCGTTTTGCAGAATCGTGTATCTCTAAAACCATTATGTGCGCCTGTAGAATAGAGTAAAATTATTTATCGATGTTCATCATCATCATTCTCCTGCCCTTGTCCCATTTAGCGATTTTCAGTGCATGGTTTCACCTAAAATAAAATTTTAAAAAGTTCACCAAAATATATGTTTCTTATTACTACAAAACAATTTATTGCATATATACTTATTACTACTACACACAAAAAATTTAAACGAATTAATAAATTGATAAATTATGAATGGGACTTAAAAATAAAATGACTAATTACGTGACAAACCTACATTATTACACGATTGAAATTAGTTTAACTACAACATTGTATATTACATAAAAAAATATGAAATGAAAGAAGAATAAGAGACAAGAATTTTCAATTCTACTCAAAATCACTTAGTTCTTCTTCAGAAGAATCTTTTTATACGTAATCATTACATGCAACACTTAACCTATGAATTGTACTACTATTACAAGAAGAAGGCTCTAATACTAAATCTAAGACCTCAGAAGGGAGAGAACCTGTCTTTTTTTTTGGGCACCTCCCTGAGACTGTTAATTACAGGATCAGATGTGATAAGCAACAAGTTAAGCAAGTCTGTATTCGTGGCAATACGTGATTGCTTTCGAGTGTTATGCTGTCGAAATATTCTGCAATCTTTATTGCGAGCTTCCTGAGCTTCTTCAGAAAGCTGCCCGATTGGCAGAAGAGCCGATTGTATCACATCCACCCCGAGCACAAGAATCTTGTGCACAATAACAGACATGTAATACCACGAATATAAACTTAAATACAACGATCTTGTTTCCTGTGTAAAACTTTTAAACTTTTCTAAATTAATGTCGAAACCAGATGACAAAGTTCTGAGTATAATGTCGAATTTTTTTTATTAATGTCACGTCTAATCATTGATGAGGTAGCCCGCGAAATTCAAATACTGTTACGATTTTTTCAATTTGCAAACCAGTAGTAGGTGTATGTTGATTCAAATATAATTCGCGACCGTAACAAACATATAATTACAGATCTATAATCATTATAATCAGTAACACAATTTCATAAGCTAGAAAACATCTTAATGTCAAGATTTCATAAATAGTCATTCAATAGAATAATATAAACTTAGAGAATTGTATTGATGTGTTTAATTATTATAAGTAATTCTATAAATACAGATTTGTTACGGTCGCGGATCATACTCAAATAAACATACAACCTAATACCGACTTGTAAATTGCCGCCCCAGGCTTGTCCTCTTAGACCCCGATGACGCCATAACTCTTCTCCAGGAGAGCAGTAGGGACCGTAGGAACAAAAATTGATCCACATTCCGACCTCGCCGCCGAGGTCCCTCGCGACGACTCTGAAGTAATCCCGGGGGGATTCCCTTGCTCGGTAATGACCAGCTGGTGGCGTAGCTTAGCCAGTAGCTTCAAATTCCGCTGACAATAATAATTACCATGATTTGATCCAGCCTGTCCCATCTTGCTGTCCTCTCCCCAGGGCACAGTATGTCGCATAGAACATGCTAGCCGGACAAAAACAACATTAACATATCTGAGAATCGTTAATGACGGTAGTTAGAGCATTAATGGTTTATCATAATGACAGGTATTGTTTGGATATAATTGTCTCAAATAATTCGCGATGAGGGTAAGTATAAAAGAAAGTTGGGTTAAAGCATAAAATTAGGATCAGCCCGTGGTCGACCACACAATACCTAAAGTTAGTATTTGTGAAGGTAGATTTGTTTCGCGCGGATCGCCAACCTTGTTTTTTATTCTCTGTGTTTACAGAAGTTCCAGCCGGCACTTGTGTAAGCACAGAGGGAGCCACCGTGCTGCTCGGTGAGCTAGCTCACCGCCGCGGTCGCGGAGGTCACGCCTACTACGATGCCAATACCCGGCACGCGCGGCTCGTTGGGCCGCGATGCCGGGTCTTCGGAGGCCCAGCCGGCGTTGGACCGGGCGATGTCGCTGCCGAACATCGGCGACGCATCGACCGTTCCACCGACAGCTGGGACATCGCACTGAAGAGGAGGAGAGAAGAGGGGGGCGGAACGGGTGTTGCAGTAGCTTCCGGTCCACTGGCGACGTCGACGCAAGTGCGCGTTTCGCCGACGCCGCCGTCGAGCCGACAGCGGGAGGTGCCCGTGCGCCCCGCCAGCTTCCACCCGGTACCAATACAAGCCCCGGGGCCTGTCGCGACGACAAGCCGCGCACCACCACCCGACCGCCCCGCCCGCGACGTCCACCGTGCGCGCCGCCGCGCCGCCTACCACGCGCACCGCCGCGCCACCTGTCACGCGCGCCATCGCGCCGCCAGCCGCGCGCACCGCTGCGCCGCCCGCTCCCGCGCCAAGTGCGCGCCCACGTACATCCGCCGCGCGCTTCGCTGCACCACCGCCACGCTTTGCGTCGCCGCCTGCGCCCGGTCTCCGCTTCTCGCTGGCGGGCCCGGCAACGACTGAGCGCGAACGGCGTGCAGTGAAGCCAACGCCACAAGCGCCAGCCTCGCCGGCGCCCCCCCGCACCTCCGCCTACGACTCGCCCGTCATGCTCATCACGTGCGGGATCAAGCATGTCGCTCGCATCGGCGGGCTCGGCCGGGTCCGTTCGCGACGACGTGTCCTCCGACACGACACCGCGAGCCGATGCCCGGCCCACCGTGGGAGGAGCTGACACCCCGCTGGGATTTCGCTTCGAGTTTTCACTCGCCGAACCCAGACCCCAGCGGAAGCATCGCAGGAGGAGCTCCGGCGAAACAACAATGGAGGCGAAGCGGCTGGACATGGGCGAACCAGCGTCGCCCACCTTCGCCGACGCAGTGCGCTCGCCTCCACGGACACCAACACCGGACATGACGACCGCAGGGGTAAGTCTTTCTAATTTACCCCCTGCCCCCTCTGTTTCTACATTACCCCCTGCTATCGCCCCCGGCGCCACGACGACGACGACGACGACGACGACGAAGAAGCCGGGGAAGAAACCAAGATACTCCCCGCTGGTAGTGGAGAGGCTGCCTAACTGGGCCGCTCATTTCAGGGCCATCAGCGCCAAGCTGGGCCGGCCTCCTAATGCCCGTCCGTACGGGACGGGGGTCCGTTTTACCCCCGACTCGGAGGACGAATACAGGCTGGTTCAGCGCTACCTGACCGGCCTTGAGAAAGACAGCGGCGTGTCATGGTTCGCTTACTCACTGCCAGCGGAGCGTAACCTGAAGATAGCCATTAGGGGGCTACCGGCGGATACTGACCCCCAAGAGATCAAGGAGGAACTCCGGGCGTTGGGGTACCAGCCGGAGTATGTGCGCCCGGCTGTGTCTTCCACGCCATCCTCAAGAAGACCCCCGACGTCCGGGCCATCTTTGACACCACCGTGTTCATGTACATGCGTGGTGTCAAGATCGAGGCCTGGAGAGGTAAAAGTGGGCCCGCACAGTGCTACAGGTGCCAGCGGTTCAGGCACAGTTCGCACCAGTGCCATCGTCCGCTCGCTTGTGTGCGATGCGGAGGCGAGCACGCGGCACGAGACTGCCCGCGCCCGCGGGACGAGCCGGCCACCTGCGTCAACTGCGGTGGCCCGCACCCCGCGTGCAAGTGCCATCAAGTGCCCCGTGTTCCAAGCGGAGATTAGGAACAAGCGAGCGGGGACTGCCGCCATCACGGCCACCACACGCCCGCCCCAAGAGGCCACTGAAAGGCCTACAACAGAGAGTCCAGAAGAGGCCCAAGGCATGACGCTGATGGCGGCAGCCAACGGGCCCACAGACAGGACCAAGGCAACCTCCTCTAGGCGAAGGAAGAAGGGACGCGGGGGGAAAGGAAAGGGCAAGAAGCCCAAGCCCCCAGCGACTGCAGCGACCCTGGAAGAGATCCCAGAGGCCGGCCCTGCCTCAGATGGGGCGCAGGTCGTGAACAAGAAGCGGGCCGGGGAACACACCGCTAGCGCCGGCATAGCGCAGCGAACACAGGAGGAACCACCCAAAACCGCCGCCGGCGCTACCGACACTGGCGCCGGCTCATCGCGGCGGCAACGGGTGGAACCACAAAAGTTCCCCAAAGAAAAGAGCGGTGGCGCTGCCGGCGCTCACAAAAAGGAATTCACGGCCTGCGCCATACAATTATTGATGGACCTAATAAAGGCCATCAGGCAGGGCCAAGTCTTCGAGACGGTCATCCTTGACGGTCTGGCCACACTCCTTACCCTGTACCATGGCTAGGCCGTTAAGGATGCTACACTGGAACGCCCGCGGCCTAAGGGATAAGGTCGCCCCCCTCCGCCATCTCCTGAGAGAACAAGACATCGACCTGGCGCTCATAAGCGAGACTCTCCTGGGACCTGAGGACAGGGTTAGGTTCCCGGGATACCTCGCTTACAGGAAGGATGAACGGTCGGCTCAAAACATTAGATACCGTGGCCTGGCGGTACTTGTGAGGCGAAGAGTCGTCCATCAGGAACTCCCCTTGCCGTCGCTCAGCACATTTTACGCTGGGTGTTCAGCTGCACGTGGCCGGCGAGGACATCAACATCTACGACAGGGACCACACCGAGCTGCGGGCCCTGTTGCATGCGTCACAGCACGCCACCTTCCTCGCCGGGGACTTCGGGGACAACTGCAAGCACCCAGCGTGGAATTCGTCGCTTACGAATACCGAGGGGAGACGGCTCTTCGCGGACACGGAAGCCTTCGGCTATACGGTGTCCGGCCCAGAGACGCCAACCCACTACCCGGACGTCACCAACTACACGCTGGATGTGCTGGACATCGTAGTCCATCGAGGGCTACACTGTCAGGCCACACAACAAGTGATAGACGACGAGTTACAGTCAGACCATCAGCCGGTACTCGTCGTCTTATTGGGTATGCCGACCCGACTGAAGCCCATAGCGCCACGTCGATTAACGGACTGGACTGTGTTTGAAGAGAAGCTAGAGACCACCACGCCGACTCGGCCTATTACTACCGCCGCGGACGTGGACCAGACGGCGGAGGATGTCACTGCTTTCATCCAAGGCGCCTTAGAAGCGGCGACGACGACGCAGCTGCAGGGGAGAGTGCTTCTGCCGCCCCTGCCGGCGCACATTAAGTCAATGATTGCCGTGAAGAGGCGCCTTCGCAAGCAGTGGCAACAACTGAGATGCCCGACCATCAAAAGGCAGCCAAACCGTCTCGCGGAAAAGGCAAAGGCCGAGCTTCAGGCTCACACCGCCGCGGGCTGGGAGGAACGCATTGACGCCGCGACAGGCAGCTGGCCGTCAATGCACCGACTTTGCCGCCAGCTGACGAATACCCCAGCCCCGGTGCGACCGCTGCTTAACAGCGACGGGGCGCTAAAGTACGTAGCGGAGGACCGGGCGGAGGTCTTCGCCGAGCACCTGGAACATCAGTTCTGCTCGAACCCGACCAGCGACACCGATCATGTCGCAGCGGTCGAGAAACACCTTGGGGATTACTTCGCCACGCCGATAGCTCCCGAGGAAGATGCCATCTTTTTCTCGCCTGGGGCAGTCAGACGCGCCATCCTAAGGACGAAGCCGAAGAAGGCCCCCGGTGCTGACGGTATCACCATCACAGTGCTGCACCACCTACCGTTCCGTATGGTAGCGGCGCTGGCGCGCCTGTTCACGGGGATACTGCGCACGGGGACCTTTCCTGCTTCGTGGAAGGAAGGGCGCGTCATTATGCTGCCCAAGGCGGGGAAAAACACTCTGAAGCCGGAGAGCTATCTTCCAATCACGCTGCTGCCGACGATCTCCAAGGTGTTCGAAGCACTCCTGCTGCGACATCTCGAACCACACATTTCGCCACGGCCGGAACAGTTCGGGTTCCGGGCGGAACATAGCACGACGCTTCAGCTGTCGAGGGTACTGCACCACCTCTCGGCGGCGATGAACAAGAAGGAATACTCGGTTGCAGTATTCCTCGACATGGAGAAGGCCTTCGACCGTGTGTGGCATGACGGCCTCGTATACAAGTTAGCCACCTCAGACGCGCCCCGTCGCGTTGTAATGGTGGTCTCTAATTTCCTCTCAAACAGGACTTTCAGGGTGGTGGTCGACGGAGCGCTGTCAAGCGCCCGCCTGGTGCTCGCCGGTGTGCCGCAGGGCAGCTGCGTATCGCCGGCGTGTTACTCACGTTACACCGACGATATCCCACCACTCCGGACGCGATGCTCGCGCTGTACGCCGAAGACGCTGCGTACATTACCACCTCGCTTAATGCGAAGTACGCGGCGGTCAAGATGCAGCGCGCGCTCAACCTGCTTTCCGAGTGGCTGTCCAAGTGGCGGCTGTCGGTCAACGTGGGTAAAACGCAGGCGATGGTGACCGGGTCCGCGCCTCTCCCACCACCCTTGAAGCTGCAGGGAGCTGACGTCGAGTGGTCGCCCCGAGTCAAGTACCTGGGTGTCACCATCGACCGTCGGCTCACAATGGAGTCACACGTCCGCAATGTTGTCGCACAAGGTAGGGTCGCCCGCAACCTCCTCCGACCAGTGCTCTCGTCCCGCATCCCGGCGCGCGTCAAGCTGGGCGTTTACAAGCTGTACGTACGCCCAATATTGACGTACGCCGCCCCGGCATGGTTCGCCCTCACGAGCGAGACGAACCGGAAGCTCCTACGCACGCAGCAGAACTTAGCGTTGCGGACCATCGTGGACGCCCCTCGCTTCTTGAGGAACGACATCATCCAGAGGGACCTCCGGATTGAGAGCCTGGACGAGTTTGTGCGGCGCCTCGCGAAGGGTATGTTCGCGCGTGCCGACGCATCCGCTTGGCCTCATGTCAAGCAGATAGCGCCCTGGCATACGCGCCCCCTCCGACGCGAGGAGACCCTTGCCCCGCGACCTAGTTGCGGATGACTGACCCCATCACCGGACTGGACTTCCGAGTGAGTCGCCCTCAGTCTACACGCGGCTCACTTGTGACAATGGCACTACTCAAGTACTCGTACATGCATCTGTTGCGTGGCGCGTGCTAGGTTAATATAGGCGTGTCACGTAGCAAACATCAGACACTCACCTCTCAACAAGCGCCCCAACACACACGCGAACGTGCGGCGCGGGCCCGCGACTCGCGTATACACCGGGCGGTGTTACACAATACAATACCGCCCTCACACTCAGTACACGGTCCCTTCTTCCCGTCCGGGCTCGGCTCGACTCGAAAACGGAGAGGGGAGGGGGGCCATACACCCTATCGGTAGGAACGTCGAGTCGATAACTCTGTCGCTGGACGCCACTTGCTGGGCTTTCCTCATGTAGATTAGGGTCTCACCCGATAAGGGCCTGACCGCCCTCTCAGACTTAGAACCCCTCTCAGACTTAGAAGTGACTGTCTGCCGCCTAGGCATGACAGGCCACCAACCGATCACTCTAGTATCGGCCTACCTCTCCCCGACTTCCTCAGATAGTTCCCTATCTGCTGACCTTTCCACCCTTTTTGGCTTGAGTGAATCCGTTATCATAGCGGGTGACCTCAACGCCAAACATTCCGCCTGGAATAGTACCAGGACCTCTCGCAGAGGTAGACTTCTGTTCAACTTCTGCTCCCTCCTGAGTTTCGATGTCATCGCCCCGATGACTCCTACTCACTTTCCCCACAACCCTGACCACACCCCTGACGTACTTGATGTGGCGCTTCTAAAGAATGTCAACCTACGGTTGGATTCTATAGAGGCGATACATGAACTGACCTCTGACCACCGACCAGTCGTTGTAAACCTGGCACCCCGCATAGGTCTCCGTGACCCCAGCCAACCCCCTCTCACTCAAAAAGTGACCGACTGGAGGAAAGTAAGCGAATGTCTGAAATCCACCACGTCCCCCCACTTAGACTCCATCCCCGACCACTTTGACTCTATCGCTGACACGACGGCCGCGATCGACTCATTCACAGAACACGTACAATCTGTCCTGGACGATTGTTCAAGGGAAATTCCAGCGATGGAAGACCATCGCTGGAAGTTGCCGGACGATGTGCGTGAGCTGCTGAATGAGAAGAACGCGGCTGTCCGTGCCTACAGCAGCTTTCCCTGCCAAGCGAACAAAGCCCATATGCGCTCTTTACAGAGATCTGTAAAGAAACGCATAGAGGAGCTGCGTAACACTGGCTGGGATAAGATGCTGAGCGACCTAGAGCCTACCCACCTAGCCTTCTGGCAACTCCAGAGGAAGCTCAGATCCCAAGAGACTGCCTCTATGCCCCCCCTTATCCGCCCTGACAAGACCATCGCTTTCGATGATGTCGACAAGGCTGAATGCCTAGCCGACAGTCTTGAGACTCAGTGCTCACCCAGCTCCCAACCAGTAGACCAAGCTCACCTCTCTGAGGTCGACGCGGAAGTCGAACGTAGAGCCTCCCTCCCTCCCGTTGAAGACCCTGATTGTCCCCTGCCCCCCGTCACTCCAGACGAGGTGCAGGACATAATCAAGGGTCTTAAACCCCGTAAAGCCCCCGGCTCAGATGGAATTACCAATAGGGTGATCCAACTCTTCCCCGCCCACCTTATAATGCTCATGGTCACCATCTTCAATGGTGCCATGAGCAACAACATCTTTCCTCAAGCATGGAAAGAGGCCACTGTAATTGGCATCCCCAAGCCCGGTAAGCCCAAGGCTGAGCCCTCTAGCTACCGCCCCATCAGTCTGCTCAATGTGCTCGGCAAAATCTATGAGAGGCTTATTTATAAGCGACTCAGAGACTATGCCGAGACAAAGGGTCTCATCCCTAACGAGCAGTTTGGTTTCCGAACGCAGCATTCCTGCGTTCATCAGGTCCACCGCATCATCGAACACATAAGCGTTGGCTTCCAACGTGGTTTGATGACGGGCGCTGTCTTCTTTGATATAGCGAAAGCGTTCGACAAAGTCTGGCACAACGGCTTATTATATAAGCTCTACCAACTTGGCGTGCCGGATCGTCTCGTACTCATCTTACGAGACTTTTTGTCGAATCGCACCTTTCGCTATCGCATAGAAGGAGCGCTATCCTCCCCCCATCCCATCCGTGCAGGAGTCCCTCAGGGCTCTGTGCTCGCTCCCCTCATTTTCGCGCTGTTCACCAGCGATATCCCGAAAAGTAAAAAGGCGCAGTTAGCTCTGTTCGCAGACGACACGGCCATTTACTATTCGGGCAGGGACCAACACCCGATATCTCGCACTCTCCAAACCGCAGTCGATAATCTCGGCGCCTGGTTTAGGAAGTGGAGAATCGAGGTCAATCCCGACAAGAGTCAAGCGGTTCTCTTTCTGAGACCGCGTCGCACTCGACTCCCCCCCCCGACCGATCACCATGTTCGGCAAGCCGATCCCTTGGGAGACGCGAGCCAAATACCTCGGTGTGACCCTCGACCACCACCTCTCCTTCGCTGAGCACATAAAGCAGGTGCGTTCGCGCGCCACTTTCGCTCTCGGTAGACTCCACTCCGTTCTGAATGCACGTAGCAAATTGTCACTTAGGTGCAAATTGCGCATTTATACAGCGTGCATTCGCCCCATCATGACCTATGCGGGTTCAGTGTTTGCGCACGCAAAACCTCACCTCATTCATAGGATGCAGGCCCTCCAAAACCGTTTCCTCCGAAAGGCAACGGGAGCCCCTTGGTTCGTTCGGAACGAAATCCTCCATGTCGATCTCGACATTCCCACCATCTCCCAGTTCTTGAAACGCAATTCCAAGCGTTTCTTCGACTCAGCCACCAACCATCGCAACCCTCTGGTTGTCGAGGCGGCTAGCTATGTCCCCTCTCGTATTAGTAAGGTCCGCCGCCCCAGGCTTGTCCTCTCAGATCCCGACGACCCCATAACTCTTCTCCAGGAGAGCAGGTCGGAATGTCGATTTGATTTTGTTCCTACGGTCCCTCCGTAGGAACAAAATCAAATCGACATTCCGACCTCGCCGCCGAGGTCCCTCGCGACGACCCCGTAACCGAGCAAGGGACGGGGGGGAGGACCATTAGGTCCTCCCCCCCGTCCCTTGCTCGGGTACGATGTGCCAGCTGGTGGCGTAGCTGAGCCTGTAGCTTTAAACTCCCCTGATAATAATAATTCAAATCTGATCCAGCCTGTCCCATCTTGCTGTCCTCCCCCCAGCGACGCCCTAAGCCGAGGCCCGTTCCCCACAGGGGGAGCCCTTAGCGTGTAGTCGCTTAGTCTGTAAGTTTTTTGCCCCTGGCTGGAGGCTTTGAGTTTTTCTTAAGGCAGCCACAGGATAGTCCGGTTAAGTAGTCTCGACCTCTCTAGGTCAACTACGAGATGCCATTCATAAAAAATAAAAAAAAAAAGGGCCTGACCGCCGAGTAATGGTGAAAAAAGCGGCGTTGGGCATCAACGTTGTGGCTGCCTACAGACACAAATTACAGAAACCTCTACATGGGCATGTATGCCGCACGCCCAACCATCCCTCGCCAGTGGCGACCATAATGAGGGGCCCGTGGTTACGGGCCACCGTGTTGCTTCCGCGGTCGGGGGGCTATGGCCCGACACCGCACGCCACGCCCCCTTACGGGGGCGTAGCGACGCCCTGCACATAAAATTAGTTGCATTTTGGCTACTAATACGACTACATTTCCTACGTTGCTGTTTAAAGTTAAATAATGAATTAGTGATGGATTTGATAAGGGTAAGTAGTTTTTTTTTTGTATTATCATCTTCAATATTATTTACACTGTTAGTTAGAAATACTTCGCTAATTAAAAAAATATATTAAAAAATCTTATACTTGAATTTCAAAAGACGATAAGTATAAATCCCCACATTTCCCCGGGCCCTTTTTTGCCAAGTAAAAGACACATTATTGCAGTTTATAATAGACCTAGAACTTTTTGCCCGAATTTGCTCTAATTTTTTTTTTTGTTTTTTTAGCGGGTAGTTTTACTGTTTCGAAAATGGAACTTTTTGAAGAATGAGTCAAAACTTCCAAAAGTGAGAAAAATGCTGCGCTTTTCAAGTTTGTTGCCACCTTAGCGGTGTAGTGGAGCAATCGTTGAAAGATATTAAGGCAGTTATTTCAAAATTTTCTGCAAAATTATTCGAGAAATGGGAGAGTTCAAAAAGAACTCGGGATCGCTTTCTGGCATCCAATAGGACATGGTTAGAGGACAATATAACCTTTTATACGTTACACGATCCTGCTGAGCCATCAACATCATCTCACCTCCCATTGACTGGCCCTGGAAGACCGAAGATTGTACACTTGGCAGATGCCACTGCAAAGACCAAACGTCGACGTGTTGATGATTTGTTTCACAACCGAAGTTCTGAAGAATTGGTTGCAGCTGCTGAGATATCTTCCCGACTATCAGATATATTATATATTTTAGTAATATACGTTTGATTATATCTACCAACTCAACTTCTATTAATTTGTTTAATAATTTTATTTTGTTTTCAGGGAAGAGAACTGTAGCCAATGTGATAAGACAGGTCAGTGAGAATCCAGAATAAATGAGAGATACGATGAAAACCACTGACGAGAAGAAGGAACAACGATGATTGTCTGGCGATGAAGCTCTGGCGTACTAGGTAGAATCTAAATCAACTAGTCACACTTACAAACAGACCCGGAAGTGGAGAATGGTTGCTGGACATAAGGTATTTCCATCGTTTCACGGTTTGAAAAAAGCCAAGACAGCTTGTATGCCACCAGAAGAAGAAATAGTGGTAACTGAAACGCGAGCTGAAATTAAACTTCAGGCAATTATGGATATAACTGCTCAGCGTTTAATATCAGCGCAACGAGAAGTTATCGCCGCTTGTTCTCCTGGTGATGACTCAACATTCACTTTAGTTAGCAAATGGGGTTGTGATGGAAGTTCAGGTCATAGTACATACATACAAAAAATTTCAGACAGTAATGACAGTGATGAATTCTTGTTTATTTTGTCATTAGTTCCGCTTCAATTACGTAACGAAACTAGTATCATTGTTTGGCAAAATCCTCGGCCGACATCGACTATATATTGTCGACCAATAAAGTTTATGCTCTCTAAAGAAAGTACAGAACTGACTGTGTCTGAAACAAACAGAGTATTAGAGGACAGAAACCAGCTATTGCCGACAATATGTGTTGATGACGATTATAAAGTGGCTGTCGAGCATGATTTGGTTTTGACGATGGTTGACGCTAAAGTATGTAATGCTTTGACAGAAACTTCTTCATCATAAAAATGCTTCATTTGTGGTGCAACACCAACACAAGTTAATGATGAGTCTAGGGAGTAAGAGGCTAGCCGTGATAATCTGAGTTTTGGTTTGTCTACATTATACGCCTGGATTAGGTGTTTTGAATGCCTGCTTTACATTAGCTATCGCTTAGAATAAAAAAAAATGACAATTAAAAGGTGCGTCTGACAATGCTAATGTGAAGCAGCGTTCTTTGAGCATTGCAGCTTGCTTCAAAGCAGAAATGGGATTGATTGTAGACAAACCAAAGCCACGGTTTGGAAACACTAACGACGGAAACACCGCACGTAGGTTTTTCAGGAATCCTGAACTGACCTGACTGATTAGACGTGACCTTAATAAAAAAAAATTCGACATTATACTCAGAACTTTGTCATCTGGTTTCGACATTAATTTAGAAAAGTTTAAAAGTTTTACACAAGAAACAAGATCGTTGTATTTAAGTTTATATTCATGCCTGTTACTGTGCATGGGGTGGATGTGATACAATCGGCTCTTCTGCCAATCGGGCAGCTTTCTGAAGAAGCTCAGGAAGCTCGCAATAAAGATTGCAGAATATTTCGACAGCATAACACTCGAAAGCAATCACGTATTGCCACGAATACAGACTTGTTTAACATGTTGCTTATCACGTCTGATCCTGTAATTAACAGTCTCAGGGAGGTGCCCAAAAAAAAACAGGTTCTCCCCCTTCTGAGGTCTTAGATTTAGTATTAGAGCCTTCTTCTTGTAATAGAAGTACAATTCATAGGTTACGTGTTGCATGTAATGATTACGTAGAAAAAGATTCTTCTGAAGAACTAAGTGATTTTGAGTAGCTACCAATTGAAAATTCTTATCTCTTATTCTTCTTTCATTTCATATTTTTTTATGTAATATACAATGTTGTAGTTAAATTAATTTCAATCGTGTAATAATGTAGGTTTGTCACGTAATTAGTCATTTTAGTTTTAAGTCCCATCCAATTAAGTTAACTAATTAGCTTAGTACGTAATGTATATATAATTATAGGTATTAAGCTAATTAACAACAATTTCACAGAATTTTGTTAATATTTTATCAATTTATTAATTCGTTTAAATTTTTTGTGTGTTACCATAAATTTAAATTTCAGCCGCCAGCTGTGCGAGAACTACAGAGGTGCGCATAAGTACTTGCACATGGTATTTGTTGACCTCGAAAAGGCATACGACCCAGTGCCTCGTGAAGTTTTGTGGTGGGCGCTGAAGGAGAAAAGTGTGCCAGGGAAGTATGTGCAATTGATTAGAGCGATGTACAGCCGATGCAGTACCCAAGTCCGGTCTACAGTGGGCACTACTGGCAGCTTCAATGTGGCTGTCGGCTTACACCAGGGATCAGCACTCAGCCCTTACCTCTTCGTGCTGATAATGGATGCTCTTACATCTGATATCCAGGAAGCGGCTCCCTGGTGTATGCTGTTCGCTGATGACATTGTGCTGATTGCCGAGAACGGCTTAGAGGTCCAGAGCAGATTGGAGGTGGTGGGAAAGACTCGAGACCGTTGGCCTGAGAGTAAGTCAGACCAAAACTGAGTATCTGTTTTGTGATTTTGGTGGTCTCTCCAGTCCTGTGCCCATATCTCTCGCCGGAACGCCCTTATCGATCTGTTCCGACTTTCGGTACCTCGGGTCGCTTGTCCAAGGAGATGGCGAAGTAAACCGAGACGTATCGCACCGGATCAACTCAGGATGGATGAAATGACGACAGATGGAGAGGGAGAGGAAGGCCGAAGAAAAGATGGATGGAGAATATAATTAAGCTAAGGGCGTCCCAAAGTGGGACTCGAAACTAGGCTTAGGGCTGACTACTGAGCAAGTGGAGACTTGTTTGCATCTGTATGTTATTATTATTAGGGACGTTTATAGTTACTTGTTCTGCGAGATCATGGGACGGGGGGATCGACGTACTACTGTTAGTTGCGGTGGTGCTCGCCTAGTTGGCCTAGAGTGGCCGTGACTACTTAACCGAACTATCCTGTGGCTGCCTTAAGAGAACTCAAAGCCTCCAGCCAGGGGCATAAAACTTACAGACTAAGCGACTACACGCTAAGGGCTCCCCCTGTGGGGAACGGGCCTCGGCTTAGGGCGTCGCTGGGGGGAGGACAGCAAGATGGGACAGGCTGGATCAGATTTGAGCCCGATCACCGACAATGGCCCCTGTTTATAGTTTGCTGTGAGCAATCACAATCTTCGAAATTTGCACACGGCACTAATCTTTTTGGCCTCGACCAATCACAGCTCACGAAGTTTGCACACGGCGCCAATGTGCACTTTGTATGGGAAACTTTGTTTCGCGATTTTCAGTGGTTGGACATCTCTTTTAATATAAATTTTGGTCTTATAATATAGGTGTTGACTTATTTTAACATTATACAAAAGATCTAAGCCGTATTCATTAGTTTAAACCTTAAAATAATTTTAAAAAATAAAATGGCTCTCCTTAAAGTAAAGTTTCCTTGTAATTAAGCTTATGACCCTTTGGTACAAGTGGCGCCACCGAGCGGGGATAATAAAAACCTGAGAAACGCCCACTTTATTTTCCAGAACAAATTAGTTCATATCTTATCTATCAGTATGAGCATAATCAATTTATCATAGATTCTCTTATATTAAACTTAACTACTTATTTCGTCTAACTTATACTCTAGAGTTCTTCGTCGCTAACAATCAAATTGAAGGTTCTTAGAGTCCGGCAGGCACCTGCAGCCAATTCTGATGAGCAGTTGAGGTTACGCCACCTGCAGTCCACTCTTCCACCTCTAGCATAGTTCCCTATAAATTACCAATAGGGTATTTTACTCTCTATGAGAAAAAATCTAAAAATATATTATTGAGATAGCTCGGATATGTTAGTTACAGTTCATAAAATAACAAAATATATTTTAAAATTCAATTCAAAGTTTGCAGTTTTTTTAATCTGATTTTAACACTATGAAATACGTAGTCGTTGAGATAGAAGAACATGGAGATGAGATGGTATATTCTAATTTAAATTCTAAGAAGAAATATCTTATATAAGATACAAATATATCTGTCTTATCTACACAGACATGTCAAAAAGCGTTTTGTTTCTTTTTAACTAATCAAGAGCTGCGTATGAAAAGAGAGACGTCATCTAAATGTTTGTCAAGGACTGGCAACATTTGTGTGACAACAAAATCGTTTCTATGCGTGACCGGTCGCCATGTTGAGTACTGGGTTTTGTGGTAGATGTGCTGTCGAACGGTTGCTTGCTCTCTCTCTCTCTCTCTTGCACTAGCAGTTACAAACCTACGAAAGGCAGCCATGTTGAGTGCCCGATTTTTGTAGGTATATACGCTAATTTTGTAGGTATGACATGTCCATACTATTATATGTCAGTCGAAATAGTAGCCGCGAATCCGCCATGTTGCTTACGTCATATGGCTATGCAAACTAAAAAGTGTCAACTGTCAACTGATCAGCGTGTAATGGCTTTGTATGTACTTTTATTATTTTTACACTAATATTCTTGCATACAGAAACAGCACACTAACGATATGTAGAATAATAACACATTTTTATCAGCGCATTTGTTTACACAGCCAGCTGACGTCATGACCACAGAGCAACCATTGCACCCAGCGTTTTCATCAAATTAGTTGAACATGTAAAATTTAAATGCATTTTTAGGGCACTTATCAATTGAATAATTTTGTGTTTATTTCAATAGTTTATTAGCATTACAGAATCTAATTGAGACACTTTTCAGAAATGGGTGTAATACCCTATTGTTCATACTGTACTTGTATTACCGTCGTATAAGTCATTCATCATACCTAATCAACGTTTCACTCCTACCCCCTACAATGCTATAAAATGCTTAATTAATTTTTAGATTTTTTTAAATATTCTTTCCGTCGTTAAAATTAAGCATAGTTTTCGAGATTTCGATATGTGCACATTATAAAAATTCATGGGCTTATCACATTATAATTCATAGAGTATGGGTTCATACACTTTTATTTGTTACTGTTCAGATTTTGTTACATTGAAATTAAAATCGACTAATTGAAAATATAAACTGAATATTTTGAATCTGTCGACACATACATAACAGATGTCAAGCAACTTTTTCAATGTCACGTCACTTGTCTGCTCTTGTCATTGTCACTTTGTCAGTATTCCGTGATGGATTAAATTTTAAAATAAATACACACAGTTTTGTCATCGTCTATTCAGTGTTACTTTGTTTGTTTACATTTACACACACGCTCGTATAAATTATTCAAGAAATATTTAAAAGCACATTTAATTTGCCTATCTTTACTAAAGTAAGAGTGAGTGGTGAAAATGGAATCCGATATTATCAACTGGAGTAACAAAGACGTTTTAGATTTATTACATATAGAAAAAATATCCAGTATAATAACAGAAATTATTAAATCCCACGATATCGACGGACAGTGTCTTCTATCATTCGTTGATCGAGACTTTTATGACTTCCCATTCGACCAGTTAAGATTGGGTGAACGCAAGAGATTCATATTACTTGTGAAGAAATTACAAAAACACAACCGTACTGCTATGTTCGAACTCGGACTCTGTGATGATGCTCTCAGTAATCCGTCTACAAACA
The DNA here is from genome assembly GCA_948252095.1 of Dicycla oo. Lineage (NCBI taxonomy): Eukaryota > Metazoa > Arthropoda > Insecta > Lepidoptera > Noctuidae > Dicycla > Dicycla oo. Next base: position 11,315,349 of record OX411714.1, on the reverse strand, counting down.
TAAATTTCCTTGGGACTAACTTGTCACATTTGAGTTATAATCTTCACAACAAAATACCAACACCAAGTGACATATATGTGAGGAATTCAGAGTGTGTGTCAAGTTTTACGCCAGATATTAAAGCTTCAAGATTGAAACCAGAAATTTGGAAGACAGCAATAGCTCTAGGTAAATATATTATGAGATAAAGTATTTAAAGCTATATTTACAGTTTGTTTGGTAACCTACTCACATGTTTGGGATACAGTCCAAGGAATCTGCATGAGTACAATAAACATGTGCTACAACATTACATCATCAAAACATAGTTGCAAAACATGTGTGGACATCTATTTAACTACATTATAAATAAAAAATAATTATTTTGGTTTTGTGACAAACTACTATACCTTTCATTATGTATGTCATGTACTAGCACGGGCAAGGACAATGAAACAAAAAGTTAAGTTTTAAAAAGTAACAGAAAGTAAGTAGAAATCCATAGTTTTTTAGTTTGTACATAAAGTTGACTAGATGATAATTAATGTTTCTACGCAGGCTATGTCTTCCTGGTGACATGGGTGACCGCCGTAGTGATGGTCATCGTACATGATAAGGTGCCAGATATGAAGAAATACCCCCCACTGCCAGACCTGTTCTTAGACAATGTGCCACACATCCCATGGGCCTTCGATATGTGTGAAATCACTGGCTCCTTCCTTTTGGCCATATGGCTAGTTGTACTGTTCTTCCATAAACATAGGTATGTATTTTTATATGTTTAGGTATTTTATATAGAGATGTAAACAAAGAATTTGCATTTATTTAAATATTTTGAATTTCCTTGGAACTAATTTTCTATTTACATACAATTAATGAATGCACTTCATCATCATCATCATTCTCCTGCCCTTCTCCCAATTTATTTGGGGTCGGCGCAACATGTCTTTCTTCCATACTTCTAAATTAGTTGTCATCTCGGTAGTCACTCCCTTTCTAGCCATCATCATAGAACGCACTTATTGGAATCCAATTTGGAACTACTTGTTTACAAAGCAATTTTATTATCAGACTTACTGATTACAATAACCTACTATATAATTAATTACTAATTACTGTATGAGTTAATAACCCAATTTAAAAATCATCAGAAAAGTTAAAACTGTGGCCTACTGTACTTTGGTTGGTCCATATTTTGTGTAAACAAATTATGACTGATAATAAGTTCTCAAGGTGTTTGATTAAGTGTAAACAATATCATCAATATTTTAAAACCATACTCTGTTGAATAATATCTTTGTATATTCAAGATTTTTAAAGGTTTCAATATAAATAAAATATTATATCAATTTGACTGCTACTATTAACTGTTCCCTGTACAGGGCCTTTTTCTATTTGCTTACACAACCATACTGCAACACGTACCGTATTTCACACAACACATACCATGTTTCACATTTGCTCATAGCAGCCTTTGTTAACTGGCTTACCCTTCTAAGATTCTCCCGAAAAAAATATTTTAATTAAAAATGTGAATGTCAATGTGATGTACCTACAGTACAGTACATCTCTGCCTACCCTTCATGAAAATAGACGCCATTAAATAATATTTCGCAAATATATATATACGTAATTTGCTTTTTGTTAAAAAAAAAATGCATACAATTGTTTATCCAACAAGTTGAGAAACTCATTATATGCAAATGAAGGTTTGTTTAAATGTAGTCCAACCTTTTTTTATAATAGCTCAGCTCAAGGATAATTTAGTCAACATTTTCAGCATCTGTTTATATTATATCAACAAGTACAAACTGCTGTACGAAATGAAAACTATTTTTTGTCACTGGACAAAGACACAGCAGTGATTGTGTAGTCTTTGTTGAAGTAATGTTATATCAACACATTGTGTTGTACTTTACTTATTAGCCAGATTTCCGACTCACTGTACACGAGTTATTGTTGATGCTAGAGTTACATATAATTCGATGAACTACATTCTCTTTTTACGGAACTACACAGTCTGGCCATAAATACTGTTACAATTAAAAATAAGAAAGATATTAATAGGTTGGGGAAAAAGTTTCTTCGCATTTTTTAAGAAAATTAACACCTCCCAGCCAAACTCTCTTAATTTTTGCTGAGTGGCTAAAGATGTGTGAGGTCTAGCGTTATCATGATGAAAAACCACACCCCTTCTGTTGATTAATTCCGGCCGCTTTCTCTCAACTTATTGCTTTAATCTCATCAGTTGTTGGCAGTAGAGTTCAGAATCGATGGTCCTGCCTAGTGGTAACAGCTCATAATGAATAATGCCCTTCCAATCCCACCACACACACAGCATCACCTTGTTGCGAGTTAACCCGGGTTTCGCCACAGTCTATGAAGCCTGACCGGCCTTTGACCACGACCTTTTTGCACGTTCTTGTCATACGTGATCCACTTTTCATCATCAGTTATCAGCTTCTTCAAAAATGGTTCGGTTTCATTACGTCGTAATAAAGAATCACAAATGAGTACCTACACGGTTCATTAAGTTTCTTTCAGTGAGCTCGTGAGGTACCCAAATGTCGAGCTTTTTGTGTACCCAGTTTTTTTCAAATGCGCCAAAACTGTTTTGTGGTCAATTTCCAGTTCTTCAGCTACGTCGTAACTACTGATATGCCGATCTTGCTCCACTTTATCAAAAATGGCATCCATTTTATCCGTAGTAGGGCGACCAGAGCGACGTGCATCTTTGACATCAAAATTTCCGGATTGAAAACGCTTAAACCAAATTTGTGCTACTCTCACAGACACTACACTAGGTCCATAAACATCGCAAATTTTTTTCGCGGCTTGCGTTGCATTTTTACCTTTTTTGTAGTAAAATTTTAAAATGTATCGAATTTCTTCGTTAGATTCACTAATCTGGACGGTACGAAAAACAAATGAAAATCACACATTTTCCTAATTTGAATTTGGAATTATGCTCTTTAAAATTTAAACTTTCAATGATACCAAAACCAGCCAGATACAAATAGTATAGCCAAAGAGATTTTATTACAAGTTCATACATACTATAATGCAAAAAGACTTTTTCCCCAACCTAATATATTAGAATTTGGAATCTGTCATTTTTATACGATTGTTCATTGAGTTTTCTAATTTTGGCGCCAATACATTGTACAATATTTTGCGATATTAAAATGGACTGGGGTGATAAAGAGAACCGAATCGCTGTGATTGCATTACACAAAGTTGGTATGGAGCCAAATGCAATTTTTAAAACTCTCCATACGCTTGGTATTAGTCAAATGTTTGTGTACCGGGCTATTAATAGGTACAATGAGACCTCCTCTGTTTGTGACAGAAAAAGATCTGGCCGTCCACGTAGTGTTCGTACGAAAAAGGTGGTCAAAGCAGTAAGGGAAAGAATTCGAAGAAATCCTGTCCGAAAGCAAGATTTTATCTCGGGAGATGAAGATAGTACCCAGAACAATGTCGCCTATTTTAAAAGTTGACTTAGGACTTGCAGCCTATAAGAACGCACTGGTCATGTTTTAACTGATAATTTAAAAAAGAATAGGGTGGTAAAATCGAAACAACTACTGAAGCGGTACGCAAAGGGAGGTCACAGAAAAAATTTGTTTACGGATGAGAAAATCTTTACAATTGAGCAACATTTTAACAAACAAAATGACCGTATTTATGCTCAAAGATCTAAGGAAGCTTCCCAATTAGTCGACAGAGTGCAACGTGGGCATTATCCGACTTCAGTGATGGTTTGGTGGGGTGTTAGCTATGAAGGAGTGACTGAGCCATATTTTTGTGAAAAAGGTATCAAAACATCGGCACAAGTGTATCAAGATACCATTCTTGAGAAGGTAGTTAAGCCCCTTAACAACACCATGTTCAATAACCAAGTATGGTCCTTCCAACAAGACTCGGCGCCGGGTCATAAAGCTCGGTCCACGCAGTCTTGGTTGGAAGTGAACGTTTCGGACTTCATCAGAGCTGAAGACTGGCTGTCGTCTAGTCCCGATCTTAATCCGCTGGATTATGATTTATGGTCAGTTTTAGAGAGTACGGCTTGCTCTAAACGCCATGATAATTTGGAGTCCCTAAAACAATCCATACGATTGGCAGTGAAGAATTTTTCCATGGAAAGAGTGCGTGCTTCTATTGATAACTGGCCTCAACGTTTAAAGGACTGTATTGCAGCCAATGGAGACCACTTCGAATAAGCTTTTTATATTTTAAATTGTTTTATATTTATGTATTAAACTAACACACTGTAAAGGTAATAAATATTATTTGCAATATTTTTTTTTTTCTCCGTGACAGTATTTATGGCAAGACTAGGTAAATAATACCCTGCGCCCTATAGGCTACAAGCCAGCTGTTTACTAGACTTTTCAGACTTCCTGATTGATTTACATAGCAAGCTACAATTGCGACGCTGCGGCTGCAGTAGATTTAATTCTTAAAGTGCTGTCACTGTATAAGTTCTCTCTGGACAGACATAACCATGCATTTTTTAAATACAAATGTAAATGACACGAGGAGAATGAAAGTCGATTATGTAGTTGCGTAGATGATGTCGTAATTGCGTACGTCGCGTTGGTATACGTACATACCACATAGCATAACTGCATGCAGTCGTTGTTGTCACTACCTTTTATTGCATATCCACAATTTTTATAGCACACACACATACGACACATAAATAGAGGCGGTTTTTTAGGCTTTACAAGCACGTTCTCTTATAATTTAAATGCTTTTTTTTATAATGTCAATAATTTTTATTAGTCCTTGCATAATGCTAAACTTAGGCTCGGCGCAAACGGGCCATCGACCACAGCCACCGGTGGCCAGCGACAGCGGCTTAACACACTTTTTCATATATTTTGTATAGCCGCACCGCACACGTGTAGCCGGTGACGGCCACTGGCTACAGCAGTGTCCGCGACTCGCCACTTGTGGTCGCTGCGGGCCACACAAGCCGCCGACACCCACCACTGTCGTGCTGCTCCACCCGGTCACGGGTTATTAATTGTGGCGGATACCAAACAGCGCGCAGAAGTGCGCGACAGCCACTGGGGCTGTCGCGCACTTCTGCCACTGTTACAAATGTGGCGGTAGCGCACGACAGCCACCGGTGGCTGTGGTCGGTGGCCCGTTTGTGCGGAGCCTTAGATGAAACAAAAAACTGGAAGTCTTTTTACACTTTTTCATAAATGTTTTACATATTTTTATATTTTCAGTTATGTCTGTTCAGATTTTTGTGGATAATTTTTATCCTAAAAACGTCTGCTCAATTCAGCTTTTTGAATGTTAGCTAACGTAAAAGTTTGGCATCAAAGTACTGAATTAGAAAGATATTATCAAATTAACCTATGAAAAATTAACTTATGAAAGCTATTATCACAAACCTCTCATAATTTATTAAGTATATTTAAAAATGTGAAGATACAGCGGCTTATTTATTAGTCTCGCCACGCTTGGCATTGGGTACAATAACCAGACGAAGTTTTCCAAGACAACAGCGTGCGACGCGACGTAGCTCAACATACGATTTTCGTGCGTCGTGACTTTTCCTCCTAACTATAACGTACGTGGTAACAGCTACTAAGCTAATAGCAGTAATGATATACGTTCCTACAATCAGATATTATAGGGAGACTAATCTCGATAACGATGTTTACCTACTTCATCACTATTACTAAATACATGTATGTAATACTAATAAATGTATTATAAAACATAGTCCCTCCCGCCCCGCCCGCGTTTTTTGTCTAATGCAAACGCGATAAACTCAAAAACTGCCGAATGGATTTTCATACGGTTTTCTTCAATGGACGGATTGATTCATGAGGAAGGTGTACGTGTATAATTCATTAAAGTTTTATGTAAATTGGCTGAAATATGACTATAATTGTTGAAGATGTCGGACAAAATCATGCCGACTGGGAGCGTTACTGGCGTGCGCCGCGTAAATCAATAGTTATATGAAAACCACGGTAAAACTCACGGTACTTTCCCGTGGGATATTTTCGCTCCGTCAAACCCACCACACGTAGCTGATTAAGATTTTAGGGATTAAATGCAGGCCAAATTATTTTGCATGCTAGTTTTAGCGAATTGTTTTAGAAACTTAAAAAATTCGACCATCTGTAATGTACTGCAATTCATGCAATTAAATTAATTTCAATTTCAAACATTCAAACTTTGAATCTAAGTAATAAAAGAACATTTTCTAAATTTATGGTTGCTATTAACCGGGTACCTACAAATATAGATTCGGGGCTGCTAGTCTCTGCAGCTACTGAGAATTTCCTAATGGATAATAACCCAAAAACGCTCAGAATAGAGGAGAATACAAAATCGATTCTTGTTCTTTGTCAGAACATGTGACCCAACGCTCACAGTGCTGCCACTAATAGACCAAACAAGACAGTCAAATAAAACAAAAACTTCACATTATTTGATATGAGCTCGTTGCCTGTATTCACACCAAAGTGATATATTATCGAGTCCTTTCATTGCTGACTCATTATTTCTGATCGTTCAACTCACTTCACAAATAAGACTCGGACAAAGACCTTTATTTAATAAGAAGACGGTCACTTACCTAACGAGTCTTCTTTGTTCTTAACGTTCATTAATTTCTTTTGAACGACGCTTTTGTCTCAATATTTACCGAAACCTATTTAGTAACAACTGTGTTTTTAGGGTTCCGTTCCCGAAGGGTGCAAACAGAGCCCTACTGCTGTCACTCACGTGTCCGTCCGTCGTCTGTCACACAAGTTTTATAGCCAAACGGTTAAAGCTACAGTCTTAAAAGTTTCACAGTATAACCATCTTGTTGACCCAAAGCTATACAAATTGTCAAAAAAATGACAATGTCACTGTGACATGTTACAATGTGACTCGTTGGGAACAATCGATAATTTTCCAATTAAAGTTTTCCGAATACGTTTATGCTCCTTGTGCACTTTCAAATGCAACGAACGAGCCTTTAACTGTTTAAGGTCACTCATAATAAGCCATTTATCTACCAATACGAGCATGTATAGATATAATAACATTCTTATACATTATGATTTCACTGTATTGCTAAGTGAATCATTTCCGTCTTTTTATCAAGCAACGATATCGTTGCTAACTTCGTAATTTAAGCAGTTACCAATTGCTATTGTCCGTGTAATCCACATGCCCACAATGAGGACTATTGTCGCTTTGAAGTTGACGTCACCACACATTCGTTGTTATCAATAAACGAGTGAATTATCCTCTGCTTGATATAATGGCAGTAATCTCTAGGGCACAAGTTCGCATCCGTTTTCTTTTATATGGTAGGAGCGTGCGCTACGTTCATTAATCGTATTTAGCATATAAATGACGATCTCACATGACAACGTTTTATGTTATAGGACACACCTACAATGGCGTGACCGTGATTGTGTCCCCAAAGGGGAAATAACTCTGATTTTTCCGTAGGTACTTATACACGCAGAAATTTTGATCAAATAGGAATTTACACGTTTTGAGTTTAGGCAGTGTTGAACAGCACTACCACAGCTTGGTAATGATCATGGTAATAGACAGTTTTGTCCATGAATAGTAACTATTCTCCACCGATATCGCTAAAGTTCAAGGGGTGCTCAAGTTTCTTTGGCCGACCTTCCTTCTTAGGCAAATAACCCGTCCTCCAGCTACTTTCTCTTAATATGAACGCTCCTTGCTATTGTTAACCTGAAACGCATTAGTTACTATTCCCAATAAAATAACTAACAACACATTGACATTCTACTTCAGATTCATAATCTTGCGAAGATTCTTCGCGTTAGCCGGCACTGTATTCCTGCTGCGATGTTTCACGATGCTGATCACATCGCTGTCGGTACCGGGCTCCCACCTGAAGTGCGAGCCGCGCTCCTACCCTCCAGCGGACGATCTCACGGTGTGGGGCCGGCGACTCCGCCAGGCTTACGACATCTGGAGCGGCGCCGGCATGTCCGTGAGAGGAGTGAGAACGTGTGGGGACTACATGTTCTCAGGACATACGGTCGCGCTGACGCTCCTTAACTTCTTTATAACTGAATGTAAGTAGCTTATGTTGCAGTTTTATGATATCTGACAAGCCTCAAATGTAACTATTGTTGGGTAGTAAATGTGACCTGGCTTAAAGCCCTATAATCAGAAAGTGGTACGATAGCACCTTCTAATTTAAATAAAAACCCTGGCCACGGCTATACCTTGTAGTTATCAGCTTACCCGCTTGCTTTTGTATGATCAGTATGATCGCACGTCCAGCCCTAGACATCAATATGCAGAGTTGAAATTAAGTATAATAATAAAATATAATCCCTTAGCCACTTCTTACAACACAGGAAGTAAAGGAGCGGTCTATTTTGAGCGTGGTGCCACACGGTGCGACACGTAAATGCGTTCTATTTCTAAACCTCGTTTAGACCTTCGTCATTGAAAATGTTTACTTTATTTTGACAGCGATGACATTGATAGTACGGTCGCGCCACCACGTTGCGGTGTAAACAAATTGGCTATTTATAACGGGGCGCTCAACATTCCGGTCGCGAGTCCTTTTTTAACCGACTTCAAAAAAAGGAGGAGGTTCTCTATTCGATTGTTTTTTTTTTAATGTTTGTTACCTCAGTACTCCGTCATTTATAAACAGATTTGGATTTTTTTTATTTTATGAAAGGATATACCTCAAGATTGGTCCCATTTTTATCAAAATACAATTCTGATGATGGGATCCATGAGGAATTGAAAGAACTCCTCTAATATTATAGGCATACATATAGCGATTTTGGTATTTTCATCAACAAGTCTAGCATTTGCACACAGAAAGTATATATAACTGGTGAAGTGGAACTGATGAAGAAGACCACAAATGGTCACGGGAACACCTCAAAGATAATTCGTATTTCACGGGTGGCGATAAGATATCTCGGTTAAGATAATTAAGCGACTATGACGAAGCAAATTAAAATAAATGGTTCTCATGAAAATGGTATCATCGACCGATCTGATGATCAAGCCGGAAAGTAGACACCGGAACTCCGTAATAAAACAATGTATCCTAACCGTGTTTGGGCTTATTGGAATTGTGATGGGATGCACTCTGGCTATAAATAATAATAATAATACCGCCGTATCTCTACGTTGACGTCGTGGTGGGGCTTGCGAGCTCCTGAACTCTAGGTATGTGCTGGTAGAGTTTACTTTGCTGAAATAGGTCTAGGGTGAGGAGAAATGCATAAACTCGCAGGTCAGCATGTGGCGAGCTGTTGGGCAGTAGTGACCCCACGGACCCTATCTCCGGGGAGAAGTCTTGTTCTTCACCTTTAGCTTGCCGTTATTGGCCGGCTTGAGTGGAGATTCGCAAGAGCAAACGTTCTCGGAGGAAGAAAGTATCCCAGTAAGGTGCTCGTAGGGATCTTGGCCGTACTTCCGGGATTGTCCTGATAGCCGTGGAATACCTCTCCACTCCTCAAGCACCTCGGGAAGTGTTGCCCCCTTGTCACTACGTCACTAGTCACATGTGCTAGCGACCGTTTCCGGGGGCCCACTCCTTGCCATTTTATCCGTGTGTTATTTAACATTGGTCAGAAAAGGAACATAGTTCTTCCATAGTTCAAGTTACCCAATCCACTTTAGCCAGCCAAGACCATAGCCCAATATGTTTTGTTTACTCGTTCTGCAATAGTCTGCAGTAGGCAAAAAACGACTTCAACATAGTTGGGAAAAGCCAGATGATAGTGGCAAAAAACGAAAGTCCAAAACCAAAGACACCGACTTACGGAATTAGTTATTTTTCACTTTTTAGTGTATTTTTCAAAGTCGGTTGTTCTTTTTTTTTGTAAAAAGTTTTTTCGAAACATCGCTCTTTGTTGACCTACATGTTATGAATATGTGTTATTAGAAAACGAAGATACTCGTATCTATTATCTTATCAGTCAGCAATATACTTTAATCTTTACATAATATAAATAACCTAATCTGTAGGTAGGATATATATAGGTGACGTATTAAGGAAGTTTTGTAAATATTGAATGACGCATTTCTTGTTCATATCATTTATCAATAAAAGTTGTTTTATAAATGTTGTTGACATCTATGTTTTTTTTTTTCTAAATTACGTTGTAGTTGTAAGCATAAAATGCCGACTACTTACTTTAAAAGTCAAACAAGTCGTTAGTGCCGTAGATTGCCATTATCTCACGAAAACAAAACGAGGAAGTAACTTGATATCAGTTTGTATGCCCCACACGTTGATTTTTTGCGATATTCAAATGCCTAGTTGTTATTCTTGAATTTTTAGCACAAACACACGGTATTTCCAAAATAACCCGGTGGCTTTTAAAACTGAACTTATAATTTGAATCGAAATGATGAGAACAAAATATTCTCACTATTGTTATCTATGTGTATTCAAGAATGTACATTTTTCTAGAATAAGATGTTTTTTTTTTTCACTGTTTGTTTCTTTTGGTCTGTTGCGTGCTAGTTATAATCAACCACATAAATAATAATAATAATTCCGAAAATTTCTGACTTGCAGTTGAAACAAGGCAGACAACTTTTCATTCTTGAAAACAAAAACGAAAAACATAAAGGAGTTTAATAATTCAATGACGATAATCTAGATACAAAGTCCGAATGTCCGATTATCTGTAGGTACCTACCTATACATACCCGTTTCGTAACAAACAATAGCTCCTCGCAAAAACAAAGCAATGTTAAAGAGTTATTTTAGTAAATAAAATAACTCTTTAGTAATTTAGCTAATACATAGTGTAATTAACAAAATTGCTAAATTATCCTAATCTACGCATACCTACGCAATTACTATAAGTAATTAAGTAGGTATCCAAATGAATTTCAACATTAGTCATCAAAATAATGTTTAAAAATGTCTATAGATAAACTCAACAATTTGTGGTTCCCAGAAAACGATAGTTTATGCCTATCCCACACTTGGGTATCACTGCGTCAGTATTTGCAAAACACTGTCTGCTAATAAAATAATCTGCGTTCGTTTGCCAAGCCTGCTACCCTGCTGGTGATCATGAAGAGGACAGCCCTTTGTCATTGAACGTCAGCAAATGTTTACAGTCTGATAACATCATGATAAAAGGACAAAGGCTTGGGAACCAGTCTCAAGCTAAAGCCAAAATGCCGAGTCTCCTTTAACTTTTCTATTTTGTGTATGGCATCTCGCGGGTCAACCGAGAAGGTTGTCGGTTGCGCTATCCTGTGGGTACCCTCCAGCCAGAGCATAAAACTTCTAAGCGACTACACGCTAAGGCGGGTGGCCTTAGCGTGTAGTCGCTTAGAAGTTTTCTCCTGTGGGGTACGGACCTCGGCTTACGGGGTCGCTGGACGAGGGCAGCAAGGGACACGCTGAATCGGATGATCTGGATCGGAGGCGAATTTAAAGCTACAGACTCAGCGGCGCGGGCTAGCTCGGGCAAGGGTCGGCGGCCTCTCCTTTATCTGTTCTTAATCCTCTACTTACTTATAACAATAAAGAATTCGGTATTTGCGTTAATCCGGTGCACAAAAACTGAATTATAGAAAGAATTGTAAGGCGAAAGATTAGTACTTAACATTTTTGTATTATCTTATAAAAATAAACCGGGCTTTACACAGATATGACGTCACACTGTTTCGCGTCAATTCATAAAAATGTGCATTGTTCGGGACATCACCGAATAGCAAATAAAAACATTCTATGTAATGAATGACTGATAATAATGAGTAATGAACAACATTCATGTAGGTCCAAAACTGACTAGAGTTTTAGGCAGATCTTGATGATAAAACTCAATCAATACACTTACGGACACCGGAATCGAGCCATTCATTTATTTTTCAGACAAAGTCCATTCCTATTACGTAATTAAATTCAAACATAAAACTCATAAAAAATAAAATTCACACATACAATAATATTCAACATTCAAATCATATAAAACATAGAATACATGTAAATCCAAAAAAAAAAAAATATTAATACGAGGGAAGCGCTTCTATAAAGCCGCATCCGCCTCTGCGACAGGGGCAAATCCCACCGTTCGGACAATACCTTCAGGACGCTGTCCGAGCTGCTTTAATAGGCGACTTAGTAGTGAAGCGCTCCGTTTCCTTATGATCGCAAAAAAATCATCGGTCCGCGCCTCAGCAAACATAGTTGAGGCACTACAATACTGGGGAAAGCCTAACAGCATCCTGAAAGCATAGTTGTACACACGCTGAGTAAAGTTGGTCCACAGGCTGTACGTGTAAAACCTCCTCTACACGTCGACAGATGCATTAACAGATGTCATCTGCGGATCCATCCGCCGACGTGTAGACGGGGACATTTGCTCGTCTGTGTACGCGGCAAAGGAAATACTTGAAAAGCTTCACCCTGTTTAAAGGAATGTCGCATAGAGTGAGTTAAAAATCATAAACTCACTCTTCTTAGCATTGTGCCTGAGCCCATGGGCCCACGCATATGACACACATATGCGCAGAAGTTTACGTAGTGCACCGTTCGATGGGCTCAGCAACACCATATCATCCGCGTAGCTGATGTTGTTGACACCCCATCTATAGAACAACCAAGCTGCTGAGCTCACCGATCCGCTGCTGGTTCATACACAGGTTAAAGAGACGAGGCGAGGATCGCGTTCAATTCACTGAGGCACTCTGTAAACTCGGTTAAGTTTTCGATCGAATCGGTAGGCATGTACACCGATATCACTAGCATCGAAAGGTCGTGAAGAACCATCTTTATCGCTGCGAGACACACACTAGTACACGCTATTACAGACACCGCCTTCCTCCACAGCCAATCGACACCACCGTAGGACCATCCTCTAAGCACTCCAGCGAAAATATCAACAGCAGACTTCCCAGTAAAGGAAAATGCGTAATCAATGCCACCCAGGAACTGTATGACGTGGGCAAAAGCCACGTCAAGTATTGCCATAATATCTGCCGCACGACAGAGTCCTCTTACACACTCGACTGACCTGACTTAGTTGAAAGTAATAAGTTTAGTTGTACTATCCATTGACTGATGATATTACTCCATTCATTCAAAACGGCGATATTTATCCCGTCGGGCCCAACGTCGTTCGTTCAGAAACATTCCAAGTTTATGTTTAGGAACAAAAACTATGTCATCATCATAATCTTTATTCATTTTATTCAATTTTATGTCTAAGTTAGTCTTCTTCAAAAAATAAGTTTTTATATTATTTGCACACGTCTGCTTACTGCTTGGACACGTTATAAATATAAATCGGAACTTTAGTATTCGCCGCCTTGAACTTATTATTGTCAGAATCAACAGTTATAGCATTCCCTGTGTTTCTAACAAAACGGTTCCATAGCCTCTTTTTCTGAACCAAGGTTCATTCCTTGTTATGAATTTGGGGTTTGAACTATGGTTTTGGCATACTATCCTGCACAGAGAAACTTCAAAATCAAAAGTCATTTATTCAAACTAGGCTGCGAATCAGCACTTTTTGAATGTCAAAATTACACGAGACAGTCCCCCAAAACGCCCGCCCTTCACCATTTCCCAGTGCTTTAGCTGGGGAGAAGAAGTGGCGCAACAAACTCCCCAGCAGCACAGCTGTCTGTTTAGTTAAAAAAAATTGAATCTATATAACACTGCGCATAATAATTTAGGTACATTACGCAACACAAAAACATTAAATTAAATTATTTGCTAAAAGTAAGCTAGCACACGCCAATATACCAAAAACAAATTGAAAACTATACTCAAGCAGAAACAAAATACAAAACTAAAAACGTAAGCAGAACTTTATACCTAAATAAAAGCCTCCAGTAATAAAGGGCGTGCCCACTTACATATAGCCGTACATGTAGTCGTAACTCGAAGTCACAGATGATAAACTAGGACCATCGAAGTAAAATAAACAACGAGTTAAATTACTAATAACAAAAAAAAAACCAAGCTCAGCAAGACGACCAGTCACCACAAGCAGCACCCGTTCACGAGCATAACGCAAAGATCAGCCATTACCCCCCTCGCCATATTTTAGGGAAGGAGACAACCCGACCCCCGACGCTACCGCAAGCAGTGACATCTAAGGGAGCATGACGAACTTGCTGCCGGTTGCTCAGGCAAGAAAACTATGATCAATTGTCGAGGTCACTAGCTAACCACATATTGCAATACCACTCATAAAAAAAATAAACATTGAAATGAGTAGATTATGTCAATAATAAATAAAATTAAAATAAATTGACCTTGACAGTCAAAGAAAATAAATAATTATATGAACTCATATAACCTGTTAGTAGGTAAACTAATTCTGGAGAAAGAACATAAACATTGTCTTAAGTTAACACAGCGACCAACTATTCTTATCGTTTAAGTAATCGTTGATAGAATAGTAGATATGCCTTTGAACATAGGTTAGATTTTACGTTAACTTTAAACGCATTGAAGGTCAAATCTAGCAAAGAAGAGGGCAGCTTGTTATAAAAGGATATACCAAGCCCAACAAATGAGTTATGAAGCCGGTGAAATGGAGCACGTAATTTGTCCTGTTTTCGACGCACAATTGTGGACTTGGTCGGTTACAATTTTATACCTACCTACATGTAAATATTCACGGTAGCTCGATTTAGGAGTCCGGGAGTGTATTTACACTACTCTCAAAACAACTTTTAAAGGAATAAAGCAATGCCAGACACAGTATTATTACTGACCGACTTTGTTTGAGATTGCGATTAGAGACACGTGTGACACTAATTCGTTGTTTTCGTACTGTGCACTTCGCAGTTCATCAACCGACGGACCGTTGTATTGACCTAGTGATTAGAACTTCTGCTCCAGATCAAGAGAGCCTTGTTTGATTCCTCAAATATTTTTTATCGTGAATTTTACTTGTGGCAATGAGGTCAATAGTGACTATTTATTTTTCTTTCACTTCTATTATCTTCGACATTCTCAAATAAAAATTAGCCTATCCCTAAAAACATCTAAATGGGCCAGGAATTTTGCGCGTAGATGGTCAGCTAATACAGTTAAAATAGTGTTGAAAATTCAAAACACTGTGCGAAGCAGGGGTGGGTCGCAGTTCTTTATATTTCAATTTTTTACCAAACAGATCATTATCGTATTTTTCGTATCCACTAACGTATTGTTTGTGTTTCCAGATACCTCCCGCAACTTATACCTGTTGCACATTTTAACGTGGGTGATGAACATGTTCGGCATCTTCTTCATCCTCGCGGCGCACGAGCACTACTCCATCGATGTGTTCATCGCTTTCTACATCACTTCCAGACTCTTCCTGTACTACCACACGCTGTCCAACAACCAAGCTCTCATGCAGAGCGACTCTTCCAGGTAAATATTTCAATGACTCAGTGTATATTGTCATTTTCTGGGCAATAATGTTTGCATTCGCAAGTTAGAAAAAATTAAACCTATGACAACCGTGACAAACACACAACAAATAAAGTAGTTCGATGCTGTTTTATGCGCGCCTAAAGGTAAAATCGGACTAAAGCACCATAACGCTGAAAGCTCAACCAACGAATCCATAAATTTTTATTCACAAGTTCCACATGTGTCATTTACTGCAAACCACATCAAATAAGCAAAAAAATTAAAAATAAACATCTTCACAGCATCTAGGGAACAATGAAATAATATTCACCTCATCAAAACATCATTTTCAGGTGGTATCATTAATATGTGAACAGTATGTATTCCAGGACGCGAATATGGTTCCCACTGCTGTCGTTCTTCGAATCCGAAGTGGACGGGATCGTACCGAACGAGTACGAGGGGCCCGTCACGATCCTGAGCAACCTGCGCCAGTGGGCCATGCAGCTCATCAGCGACGTCAAGGAGTCCTCCGTCGCCAAGATCGCCGGCACCAAGCTACAGGAGGGCGCTGCCATGGGCGAGTACTCAGTGGTCAAACTCGTCGACGGCATCAAACGAAACCTCAGCATGGTCGAAGAATACAAAACCTCACGCCAAAGATTAGTAACCCTAGACAAAAACATACAAGCCTGCCTCCTAGACGAACGCCCCGACGTAGAAATACGACATAGAAATATAGCGGAGTTTCCCGGCGAAGCCCTCCTTAAGGATTTCAGTAATCCACCCTCTCCAGTTATGAAAAAAAATATATGAACCAATTGAACGTTCTATAATAGAGGCTGTTTATAGAGATACTTCATTGTAGCTTTATCGCAATGAAAATAATTAGATACCTGATTGTTTACATTTCCATTATAGATTTTATATCATGTTATTCCATATTTATTTTACTTGATAAGTTAAACGTAGAATAAATTATTAAGAAAATTTATTTGCTCAAAATCTTGAATAAATAACATTTTCGCTTGTACTTTTTTTTTTTGTTTTTCTTTTTAGGGTTCCGTATCAAAATGGTAAAAAGGAACCCTTATGGTGCGACTCAGTCTGTCTGTCTGTCACTGCTGGATATCTCAAGAACTACTAATACTATCAACTTCAATTTTGGAATAATTTTAGATGACGTCTGCCTAACTATTTTGCAAATAAGAAAGAAATATTTTTTTTTGCAACAGGGACTGAAAGGGGTTCTTAAAAATTCGAAGTGGGGCTACTAGGGCATGTGGGGTATCATATGAAAGAGCGCTGTTTGCATTCTCAAACATATTTTTTTTAAGCCGCATAGTTTTCTACTTTTGATGAAAAATGTAAATAAAAAATACCGTTCTCCCCCCTTATCTCCAGAGTTAGCATAGAGACAATCTGAAATTATTCTGTGTGACAGAAAATTATGTAAAGATTACAGGAAAATAAAACGATTTCTGTAAATAGTACATATCTTTTATAATATATGACTAGCAGCGCCCCGCGGTTTTACCCGCGTAAGTCTCGAACCCGGTGAAGTATCGGGATAAAAGTATCCTATGTGTTAATCCAGGTTATAAACTATCTGTGTGCCAAATTTCATGAATATCCGTTCAGTAGTTTTTGCGTGAAAGAGTAACAAACCATCCTCACAAAATTTCGCATTTATA
This sequence comes from Dicycla oo, assembly GCA_948252095.1. Lineage (NCBI taxonomy): Eukaryota > Metazoa > Arthropoda > Insecta > Lepidoptera > Noctuidae > Dicycla > Dicycla oo. The sequence continues at coordinate 11,298,312 of OX411714.1, read as the reverse complement.
ATATTAGTAGGACAAGTAGGAAGAGGATGGTACGAAACCTTCAGTGCGCGAGTCCGACTCGCTCTTGATCGGTTTTATTTATTATTGGCAAGGAGCTACAACCGCACAAACAGCATAATATATGGCGATACTTTGAGCACATGTTGCATGTGACTTATTGTGACATACCCCTTAAATAAACAGTAGGATAATTGACTAACATTTGTATGTACAGACGCCAGCAGGTCAAGCTAACCGAAACTGTCAAATTTTCCCAATCAACCTTGAACCTAATGCTTTAGCGATAAAGTTGAAAACCTATACTTTAATAACTAATAATATTGGGTTGGCTAATAAGTAATGAGCGACATACAACTATTTTATTTGTATTTATTTATTAAAAGAATAATTGTTAATCATTAATAATATACGTTTCTACTACCATTCGCCATCGATCTGGCAAAGAGTGAATGGCGTCCGCATAGAACTTCGTTGGTTTTGAATTGAAGAAGTCATCTAGTAAATTAATAATTAATAATTTCAGATTTGTCTTTATGCAAACTTCGGAGATAAGGGGGGAACGGTATTTTTTTAACATTTTTCATCTAAAGTCGAAAACTATAAGGCCTAAGACAAAAGAAAAATGTTTAAGAATGTGCAAACAGCGCTCTTTCATGATACCCCACATGCCCTAGTAGCCCCACTTCGAATTTTTAAGACCCTCTTTCAGTCCCTGTTGCAAAATATATATATATACATTTTTATTTCTTTCTTATTTGCAAGATAGCTGGGCAAACGTCATCTAAAACTATTCCAAAATTCAAATTGATAGCATTAGTAGTTCTTAAGATATCCAGCTGTGACAGACATCCTACTGACCGAATCGCACCATAAGGGTTCCTTTTTACCATTTTGGGACGGAACCCTAAAAACCGGCCTTAAGGGAACAGATTACATTTTGCCCAACACTGCCGCACGGTCCACAGAAAAAGTATTTGTATGACCTACCGATAGATTTCCGAGTTGTGCATGAGAGATCCTAAGTGCTTGACTGCGCTTGGTAGCACTTCACGTAACGTATGACCTACGTGAATTGTTGGATGGTATCTAATCTATCCGGTATTTTTTTCCACTTTATGACAATCTAATCAAGATTTCATATATTGTCACCTCCTGAGTGCAGGCTAAGCGTAAGAGGTGTGCGTAGTAGCTGCGGAAACAATTCGATTTTTTAAATTTCAGTTAAGCAGATATTTAGTGTATGACGTCGTTTAATTGTGTATGGCAAGTACAAATTAGTGCATGCAACCATTGGGGAGCTATTCAACAAAAACTGTTTCCGCTGGGACTACGTCAGCCCAGTGGCACTTTTTTTTCTTATGGACGTACAAGAAAAAAAATACATTCAATAATTAGTGTGTATTTGTGTGTAAATGTGTATGTATAAATGAAATTTGTGTGTTTTTATTTCTTTCTTATTTGCAAGATAGCTGGGCAAACGTCATCTAAAACTATTCCAAAATTCAAATTGATAGCATTAGTAGTTCTTAAGATATCCAGCTGTGACAGACATCCTACTGACCGAATCGCACCATAAGGGTTCCTTTTTACCATTTTGGGACGGAACCCTAAAAACCGGCCTTAAGGGAACAGATTACATTTTGCCCAACACTGCCGCACGGTCCACAGAAAAAGTATTTGTATGACCTACCGATAGATTTCCGAGTTGTGCATGAGAGATCCTAAGTGCTTGACTGCGCTTGGTAGCACTTCACGTAACGTATGACCTACGTGAATTGTTGGATGGTATCTAATCTATCCGGTATTTTTTTCCACTTTATGACAATCTAATCAAGATTTCATATATTGTCACCTCCTGAGTGCAGGCTAAGCGTAAGAGGTGTGCGTAGTAGCTGCGGAAACAATTCGATTTTTTAAATTTCAGTTAAGCAGATATTTAGTGTATGACGTCGTTTAATTGTGTATGGCAAGTACAAATTAGTGCATGCAACCATTGGGGAGCTATTCAACAAAAACTGTTTCCGCTGGGACTACGTCAGCCCAGTGGCACTTTTTTTTCTTATGGACGTACAAGAAAAAAAATACATTCAATAATTAGTGTGTATTTGTGTGTAAATGTGTATGTATAAATGAAATTTGTGTGTCATTAAACTGCGAAGATATTCAAGTTTCCGCTGCGCTGACGTTTGGCTATTTGATGAAAATCATATAAAACGGCTTAGTGCAGAGTTGTAATTTTTCACACACGTTGGTTTGAATTTGTGTGTAATGTTTGTGAAAACAGAATTAGAAAAAAACATACCCTTCAGAAGATATACACGTAAAAGTAAAATAAGGTTATTAGGTCCTAGTACTTAAAATAGGAACTCTAGAGCCTAACTTATAACGTTTATATGTATCTTGTAAGGGTCTACAATGTCTTACCAAGTTTAATTAATGTGCTCTAAGTAATTAATGAGCAATGTCATAATTTACTACGATTGGACCACTATATTATATGACATCCGATTATAGGACTTTTTAAAGGAAAATCAATGTAAAACCTATTCCAATATTTAGTGTATTAATGCAACTATTCACATATAAAATTTCAGCTCATTACACTAATTAATTAAAGAGATATAATAAAAATACCAGAACAACCGCTATACATGGATAAACCGACCAAGTTTGAATGGCTACAAAAAAGCGGCCGTGCAGTATATAGCGCTAACGTTCTAAAATTTCCAGTATTGTACCATTATTGGATTGGTACAGATGGGCACACAATTCTTGAACAAGTAACTAATAATTTTCGTGATAAAAAAGTACCTCACTTGTTTTTAGGGTTCCATACCTCAAAAGGAACAAACAGAACCCTTATAGGAACATTCATGTGTCTGTCTGTCCGTCACAGCCAATTTGCTCCGAATGTAACGGACCGATTAAGTTGAAATTTGGTACACATACTCGTATGTATTTCTGTAACCCAAACACGGACGTGTAACGTAAGTAAATGAATTTTGAATATGGGGTCAACTTTGGGGGGCAAATAAGAAAGAAAATAAAGTTTTGCAAACTGTACCGTGTGACATATCAAATGAAAGGGCTTACTGTTACGAGTCTCAAATATATTCTTTTATAAAGGAGCTGGCCCAAGCCCCATACAATAAATACCCAGGCCCGGCGCAAAAGTTTTGTGTTCCAGATTTTAGAGGATATTTAAAAACAATATTCCATAATATCACTATCCCTGTATCAGGTGGCTAACATTATTTTTCTTGCTCGAGAAGTTTTGTAGGCGTTCCTATTAAAATCTCATTTTTGTGGACCAACATATGTATAATTATTTGCAATTATTGTGTAATCGCAATCGCATTCAAGATTATCTCAAAACCACAGGGGTAGGCATACATAAACAAAGTAATATAAGTATTAAACTGATCAAAATAGATCAAAATCAATTAGATGAAATTGTAATACCTACACAGCAAAGTATACATCAAACGCTAGCGGATGACTGCGACACAGAACATATATTATATACCCTGACGACATGCGACTGTAATAATAATTGGTGGCTGAAAAGAAAAAAAGTAAAAAATGACGAAAAAAATGACGTTACGAAAATTAAATACCGCGCGGATTCTGTACGTGTCAAGTTACCGACGCTTCATCGGTTAAGACTTTACGTTATGTACTATACTATGACTAAAGAGTTAGATTATAATAATAACCTGTACCTATGCTTATTATAGGTTTTGTATCAGTATGCTTGTTTGTAAACAATTAACGAACTATAGCATAATAAATATTTTGGTCGGTAAATGAGTTTTTAATAAGAACGCCTACAAAACATTTCGAGCAAAAGAGAAAAGAATGTTAGCCACCCTTTAGAGAGATAGTGATAGTTTTAAATATTATTTTTAAATATTCTCTAAAATCTGAGATACAAAACTTTTGCGCCGGGCCTGGGTTTTTTTTGGGTCATCGCTTTTAAAATAAACCATTTTAAAGTTATTTAAGAAAATAGACGAAAATTTACCATTCGCCCCCCATAACTCCGAAAGTACTGAGCCTAAAATTTTGAAACAATTCAAAAATAGTTCAATACTTGTAGTTTACAGGAAAACCTATAAGAAGTCCATGGTCTTAAAACAACATGGCAAATCTCTCAATATTGTGCGTACAAACTTACATTTGCAGTTGGCGTTTAAAGCTAAAGTAAAATCTAACCTTTGTTCGAAGGCATGCTATTCTATCAACGACTACTTAAACGATAAGAATAGTTGGTCGCTGTGATTAACTCAAGACAATGTTTATGTTCTTTCTCCAGAATTACTAATTCAATATCAATCTGCCTAGCCTTTTCCCGACTATGTTGGGGTCGGCTTCCAGTCTAACCGGATGCAGCTGAATACCAGTATTTTACATGAAGCGACTGCATATCTGATTCCACAACCCAGTTACTGGGTAAAACGATACCCCTTGGTAAGACTGGTTGTCAGACTTTCGGGCTTCTGACGACCCGTAACGACTGTCAAAGATCCACGAATTACAGCCGGCACCAACGGTTTAACGTGCTTTCCGAGGCACGGAGGAGTCTCGGTATGTAAAGATGGTCACTAATTATTGTATGTATTTTTTTTGTTGTACGTCCATAGGAAAAAAAAGTGCCGCTGGGCTGACGTAGTCCCAGCGGAAACAGTTTTTGTTGAATAGCTCCCCAATGGTTGGATGCACAAATTTGTACTTACCACAATTACACGACGTCATACACTAAATATCTGCTTAACTGAAATTAAAAAATTCGAATATTTTCCGCTGCGACTACGCACACGCGTAAGAGTGAGGAGGCATTGCTTCGTCGCACCTCTGTAAATAAGACGGTGTGTAAGTCTGCGTTCAGGCAATGCGTTTCGGTGTTGGCCGCGCTGGCGTCGCACCGCATCATCCATCCCGTAGTTACGTCTCTAATAGTTGTACAGATGCCAGCACATCAAGCTACTACAATCTGTCAAATTTCTCTAATAGATTTTCAACTTTATCGCTAAAGCATTAGGTTCAAGGTTGATTGGGAAAGTTTGACAGTTTCGGGTAGCTTGATCTGCTGGCGTCTGTACATCCTGTATGATTATCTGTGCTTTACGGTTTCGAATATTAATTATGGTATTAATGTGTACTCAAACTCAAATCATTTATTTCAAATAAAGCAATTACTTTTGAATTGTCAAGAACATAGTTACACTAGGTGTATATAGTTAAATATCGTTTACATGGTGAAAGTTTCATTTTTATTGAACATCTTGTTTCTTTCGCTCATGTTTGAATGATAGAAAATTTTCATGCCAGCATTGAATACAATTTTATTGTACAGACGCCAGCACATCAAGCTACTATAATCTGTCAGATTTCTTGTATTAGATTTTCGGCTTTATTGCTAAAGCATTAGGTTCAAAGTTGATTGGGAAAATCTGACAGTATCGGGTAGGTTGACCTGCTGGCGTACAGACGCCAGCAGGTCAATCTACCCGATACTGTCAGAGGTACATTAAAATCGCACGTATGTACAGACCAGGGACCGAAAACCTTTATAAATTACGGTACAGGTATCGAAGAATTTCGGTTACCTCTATGATTAAGGTAACTGCTATCTGGGTAACCCAAGAAGAAGAAACATGTTACCTTTATTTAAGTTACCGTTTTAATACCGGTTACCTAAAAATGACCTTGATTACGAGAAAGAAACAGAATATCGCAATGCCGACAATTTGTTGGCATTAGAAAAAATACATTACCAGGGAGATCGTCGTGCGTCCTGCCAGTATTGTTTACGTTTATTTAGTTCGCCTTTTTGCGGAGAAAAAAAAAGGAAATGAACAAGGTAAGTAAGTATTACATTGTAAATTGGTAAAATACCATTTGTTTATCTTTTTCTCTCATCATAGAAAACAACTCGGTAGTTTGTTTATTTAACTTGCGGAGAAACGTACACGCCCTATTCTCTAATAGAGTGCAGCACTTTCTCGTTTGGGGTGGCTTGGGATCTACCTACTAGTGGTCCACCCCGGGCAACGGCACCACAGGCTTGCCTGTGGTACGGCTGAACGATCCCACTTAGCGGTGGTAGGCTCCGCAAGGGGCCGCCTGGCTTGCGACCACCATCCCACCGGAGTCTAGCGCCAAGCAGCTTGCTGTGTTCCGTCGGTGTGTGGGAGTGCCAGTGCCTTTGGGGGAGAAGGAGATTGTCAGTTGCGCTGTTTGGAACCGGTCGTGATTTCTGAGTCAGCTAGCCGGGTAACTCATTTTGGAGGGTACCGGGATCTGAAGCACGGTGCCAGCCATTGGCCGACCGCAGTCAGTAGGGCGCTCAAGTAGCACGCCAGCCACGTGCCAAAGGCTGCCCCGCCAACTCGCGAAAAATCCCGGTATGCTCCACCGTGCCAGCCGGCGACTGGATGGAAGGACCTGGTAGCCATATCGGGGGGGGGGGGGGGGGGGGGGGGTGTTCGGGTGTCCCCGCAGTTTCCAAAGAGTTCCCCATAGGTTTGGTTGGCCCTAGTGTTCCACTTGGGTCACTAAGCTGTGCCTCGACAATCGACTTTTTCCCCAACAACTCCACTCAAATGATCAAAGTAAAGAAAATTAAGGGTACACAACGGCTGCACTTCCTCCCACTAAAAATGCACCTCACTAATATCAGGGGGTTGCACTCCAATCTCGATCCGGTCCATCACCACCTTGAGACCGAGAAGCCGCACCTGTTTTTCCTAACGGAGACGAAGATAGCAACCCCATCGGACGTGGCGTACCTCAACTACCCGGGTTACTCTCTTGAACACAAGTTCAAGAAGCAAGCTGGGGTCTGTGTGTACGTTCGCGATGACATTTGTTGTCGTCGTCTCCGTTGCTTTGAGAAATCGGGTTTCTCTGCCATATGGCTACTTGTGGATACTGGCGTGGAGAAATCTCTATACATCGGCATCTACCGAACACACAGCGGTGACCAGGAGACAACAGCGCTCTTTAATTTCCTCGTGGAGTCGACTGACGTAGCCCAGCAACGGTACCCAACGGCGAAGCTCATTATTCTGGGGGACTTCAACGCCCATCATAAAGAATGGTTGTTCCCATACCAGAAAACTAACCATGCTGGGTTGGAGGCGCGCACTTTTGCTTTAGCGCTAGATCTAATCCAGATGGTGAATATGGCAACGCGGGTACCGGATGTTGACGGCCATACACCCAATTGCTTGGACCTTCTGCTGGCATCTGATCCGAACAGTCATTCAGTATCGGTCTCAGCCCCGCTGGGAACGTCTGACCACTGTCTGGTAAAATCCATATCAACCTGCTCTCCTTCAGATGAGACCCCTAGAGGCACGAGGCGAGTATGGCGATACGGGTCAGCAGACTGGGATGAGATGGGGCACTTTTTTGCGTCTTATCCATGGCGGCAAGTGTGCTTTTCCTCGGGTGACCCCTCGTGCTGTGCTGACTCGTTTTCGGACGTGATTCGGCAGGGGATGGAATATGTTATTCCATTCTCCGACATCCCGCTCGGTCACAAATCCCGGCCTTGGTATAATGCAGAATGCGCCCACGCTGAGGCCCGAAAAGAGACTGCCTACCAAGCCTGGGTCAAGGCCCGCGACCGCAAAGTTAGAGCGTTCGCGCGAAGAAAAGAGCCTTTAATTCTGCCGCCAAGTACTGCAAGCGGGTTTTACGTAGGGCACGTTTTGACCATGTCGGACGTATCGGGGCCAGGCTGGCTTCGCACCCTCCAGGGAGTAAACAGTTCTGGTCCCTGTCTAAAGCGGTTGAAACGCATTTCTGTCGTCCCACTTTACCTCCTATGATGAAACGTGATGGGTCGCTGGCTCACTCTGCAACTGAGAAAGCAAATTTATTTGAATCTCTTTTGCAAGCAATTCACGTCTGGACGCTGGCTCAAAGCAACCACCTACTGTACCTCATTGTGACTCCTCGATGCCGGAGATCACAGTACACATTAAAGAGGTCCGAAGAGTATTGTGCAGTCTAGACGTGAACAAGGCCAGCGGGCCTGACGGCATTCCAGCGAGAGTGTTGAGGCAGTGTGCGCCTGAACTGTCTCCTGTACTGACACGTTTGTTCCGCCTCTCTCTTGAAAAAAGAACGGTGCCGAAATCGTGGAAGCTAGCAAATGTATGTACAACCAGTGCCCAAAAAGGGCGACCGTGTAGAGCCTGCCCATTACCGTCCGATCGCCATTACCTCCATTCTGTGCAAGGTTATGGAAAGGGTTCTGAACAATAAGTTGCTGATCTACCTTGAAGACAATGATCTCCTCAGTGACCGTCAATATGGCTTTCGCCGGGGACGGTCAACTGGCGATCTTCTTGTGTATGTCACGCACTGCTGTGGCGAAGCCATAGAGAAACACAGCGAAGCACTGGCTGTATCGCTTGACATCTCGAAGGCCTTTGACAGGGTCTGGCACGCTGCTCTGCTCAGCAAGCTTCCTGCTTATGGCATCCCAGCTGATTTTTGTAGCTGGATATCAGATTTCCTTAGTGAACGGTCGATCAGAGTAGTTGTTGACGGCTGCTCTTCTGACCTTATGGCTATTGATGCCGGAGTTCCTCAGGGGTCTGTTCTCTCTGCAACTCTTTTCCTGCTGCACATCAATGACCTGCTTCGGCCTGGTATTGTTGGGTACGCAGATGACATTACAGTTTCAGAGAGATACTTGTCCAGCGCAAAAACGAGCGGGGCCGAAGTTCGTTCCTTGACAGAGGCCATGGTAGAGCGAACAGATTTGACCTCAAGCTTTGTCTCCCAGTGGGGTGATGATAATCTGGTCTCTTTTAATGCCACCAAAACACAGGCGTGTCTTTTTACCGCTAAAAAAAGTCGTTTTGTCCAAACTCCTACTTTTTGAGGTGCATCTGTTCCTGTAACTGATCGACTTGAGCTCCTAGGCATGGAGTTGACATCTGGTCTCAACTTCGGCTCCACCATCGAATACAAGGCCCAAACTTAGGCCAAGAAACTGGGCATCCTAAATAGGGTGAAGCGATACTTTACGCCTGGACAGCTTTTGACCCTTTACAAAGCGCAAGTCCGATCCTGCATGGAGTATTGCAGTCACCTTTGGGATGGATCAGCCAAGTACCAACTAGCCGCGCTTGACTCGGTGGAACGCAGAGCTAAGAGGCTCATTGGCAACGTAAAACTGGTGGATGCCTAGCTTCATAGCTTGGCTCATCGCCGCAAGGTTGCCTGCTTGTCGGTCTTCTACAGATTGTACTTCGGAGAGTGTG